>CM032061.1:14775049-20111382 GCA_018831715.1 Matsumurasca onukii
AAGTAATATGCTTAATCCTTCATGACTGTAATTTAAGAGTGAAATCATACCTGTTGCATATGGCGGCAACATGACGTCGAATTTCAACATCTAAAATCAGACAGATTAAATACTAAAATAAGATATGAATAAGTTTTCCACTTACCAAACCGTAATCAAAATGTCGCAGGGCAGGAATGACAGCACATCACACAGGACACTCGCGAAAATTACGCACAATTCAATACAGTTCCTAAACCGAACACAACGTCTTCTTCACTGAAGCCAAAATGTACCTACGGCAAGAATACCTAACTTTACCGATCAATAAATTTAGTACAGCCGACCAATCAGAACGCGACTTTCTTACTACGTAATAAGTCAAAATGATACGTACAGCAGAATAGCCAACTGTTCGTCTAGACAACGAAAAAAAAAGCGGTAAAGATTTGAGTGACAGGGAAATTGAGGTTATGTATGTAAAAATAACGAACAAATATAAATCTATAGCGTCTGTCGGCGCGGGGGGAATTTTTATCAAGATTTCTCCCTCCCCCCGCCACGCATTTCCCTTCTTCAAGACACAGATAATCACCTGACTGATTCTAAATAGATTTAAAACGGACGGAGATGACCGACCTATGTTTAATTAAACGTTTGTGTTACTTGTACAGTATAGTGTAGCGGTGTGTATGAATATAAAATTAAATAAATTAGTACAGATTAAACTTAAAATTTTACAGTCAGAATCTCATTTGATAATAAGAGACATTTTTATCCTGGGAGTATGTAGTTTTAGTTTACAGAATAAGGTTAAATCGATAGTAATAATTGATATAATTATTTAATATAGGCCTAGTAAATAGGGTTAGTATTTGTTAAATAATTTATTTGTAATTTAAAATTAAATGGTTTGTAAAATAATAAAAAGTGTAGTGGGCATAACGTTTTACCGACGTTTAATTAAAAATTTTATGGGACAATTTAGAAATGTAATTTCTAAAACAGTTAAATCATATCGATTACCACGGTTACTATGATTAATTTTAAACGGTCCCTTTCAAGGTTCAATTGTTGTTTTTCGAAGGAAAATAACCTCCATCCTCAGATATTTGTCTGTAACGCAGTTTTAAGCTGCGCGGCGAAGCTTTAATGGCGGCACTTTCTAAATTCTAATTAGAAGTCCGTCGAAATTCTGTCATATTTTGTTTACACAATAATGTGAATAATCGACAGCTAAATGACCGTTAATTTGTCTGCAGAATTGCGTCATTTAATTAGACAAAGTGACATATCAATTGGCTGAATTTCAACTCACACCCCTAAAAGCGAAAGTTCAAGGCGATCCGAATTCACACCCGTCAACAACGGTGAGCAATTATTGTACGCTTCACCTCACCTTTAACAGGCGGTCCCTGACATATCCGGTACCTGACTGGGGATGACCAACACTCACGAGGAACGAAGTTGGTTGTGAGTGTTCGGGTTGCCTTATCTGAAGCCGGAAGAAGTCCACGACGCTTACGTAGAGGACTTCATGGACAATCTACCAGATAACCCAAAAGTAGACAGTTTAGTGACTATTTAGTGGAAACATATTTGGAAACCGGTGCTTTGTTCCCAGCGGAAATTTGGGCATCCTTTAACAGATACAGTGTAACAACAAATCCATGCGAATCTTTCCACGCACACTTTGGAAAAAGTTTTACCAAGCACACCCCGATGTTTTACCTTTGTCAGGGAACTAATCAGTAATCAAACATTTGTTTACATTAAGATACAGTCTCTAAATGAACCCCAGGAAAACCGGAGGTAAAGCCCACCAACGTGCTCTAGACGAACTTTGTGTTGCCAAGAGTGAATATCTTAGTGGGAAAATATCAAGAAAGGTATATGTAGCTAAAGTTAGCAAAAGGTTCACGAAACTGTGAGATGCACATGTACAATTAATAAATACAATTCTGTAAATACAAAAGGTTTAATATTTATTTTCTTATTTAAATTAACCTCAATGTTTGTACAATTTTTATTGTATAGGGTCTTCAACAAAATATGATTGAAACATAAAACACCCTTTGGTAATAAAGTGTGTTTATTCTAAAACACTTTTTACCATGGGTGTTTAATGTTTTCAGTGTATATTTATTCACTTTGAAATTGCTTGATTGGCCAAAATAAATAAAAACGTGTTTTATTTGAGAACTACTTTCTTTTTAAAATTTGACAATTGTTTCTGATCAAGTTTTGGGAATTTTAATGACAACTAAATACAATTTACTCAATTGTACAATATGCCGCTTGTCAAAGATGTAGCGATGCGTACTGTAATTGCTCATCCATGTTCACGAGGTGTGAATTCGGACCGCCTCAAACTTTCGCTTTTAGGGGTGTGAATTGGAATCCACCCCATATTGTTATTGTTGCCATACGAAAAATTTATTTCATGCCAAATCAACGAGTTGCTTTGCTTGAAGCTTATTTTAAGAATAAGAGTTACGTCAGTTGTGCTGAAAAGTTCCAAGACAGGAAATGAAGCAGCCGTTCCTCAGCATTGACGTGCGAGTTCCTTGATGCTAATTTGCGTTTAAGCTAATTTTCAGTGATCTCCTAAGAAGTCACTTCGTCAGCTATTTTAGCAGTTAAAATCAGCTTACAGTGCACGCAAAACAGCCACAAAGCGTTCAAGAGTTGAAAACTAGAGACCCAGCTAAGCGTCTTGAGTACAGTCACTGGCTCAAGAGAATCAGGAGTTTCAACCACAATGTGGTTTTCAAATAAAAGACCCAAATTCAACTCATGTAATTATGGCTTTCAGTGCACTGCCCTTATTTCATTTAGCCTAAGACTACCCGCTAAGAAGTGGTTTTGAAAGTTTATAATTTGAGGGGAGGTTTTAGAGGAGACCTTTGAGGTGGGTGTAAAATAGACCTGCACGCCTTTACTATACGCACCTTGAACGCATTTACCGCAAGCACCTAAACGTGTGATCCAACTTTGTTTACTTGATTTAAGTAAACAAGAACCATCAGACAAATCTTTAACTTCTTTCTATAGCTGAGTGATCGCACTTCTTAAGTCAAATATTTTTTATTCACATTCAGTATATTCTCATTCAGAAGTTAAATGGACTTGTTTTGAGTGGAAATTTCAAGATTCTGTAATCCTCCTGTACAAACTTGATTTTTTCTTCAGAAGCTTTTAATTGGGCTATAAATTCACTATTGTCTGGGTAAGACAGGATAGTTTCTAAAATCTGGTGATTCTCTTTTCTCAAACTTTTCTTTATTTTAATTTATAATTTTTACAGGTATTATGTTGAAGATCTTCTTAAGTAGAGTGTTTTCTATTACATTGACATTTTCAGCTGAGCAGCGATTTTCAAAGGAATTATTTCATAATTTTTACTGTCTATGATTTCAATTAACTTTAATCTTGTCACAATTTAGGTTTTCTATATCAGTTTGCAGTCCTTTAACAAATTCTTTAGCTTCTTTTTCAACCTTTTTCAAATAATTTTCGGTGTTCTGTTTCTCATGAATAATCTGTTGAAGTGACTCTGAGATCTCAAGCGAGCTGCTGGCAGAGTTCAAAATGTTTAAAGGTTCAAAGGTTTACCGATAGTACTATTATTGTTACAATAGCCATACTATATTGTCCAACTTTTTATTTAGGAAAAAATCATCAACTTTAACATTTACTTTCTTTGTACCAATGTATTGGGCCAATTGTTTTTAGAGCCAATTTAGTACCTCCAGGAGATGTGATTTGAGGTCAACTTTTTCCCCTTTTATATTCCGTTTTGTCTAATATCTGCTTATTTTTTCCACCCTTTTGGTAAAGTTGTATTTTGCAAGTCACTCATTTAGTTTTAATACTTTATTTCATCTTTAAATATTCGTAATTTAGGAAACAGTTCTCTATTTCACTCAATTTCACATAGTTGTAAAACTGACCAATACTAGCGCTGCTGCCTAGAACCTTCCTTACCGACATACTAGTTATATTAACATGTAGTAGAACTTGTATCATGGTTACTAAGATAACAGAGTTAGTCTTCAGCTTCTACTAATCTACTATAATAATATTCATGTTTTAACAAATTGTTATGCCAAAACGTGAAATATTAGCATTTTAAATTATTTTTAAAACAAGTTGGAAACACTGTGATGTTGAAAAGTAGGTAAGTTGATAACTTTAAAAATAAAATTGTTACTTTGTTTAAAATATAAACTGAAACTAAAGATAAACTAACCAGTAACCGGTATTGTCACCAAAATCCCTGAATAACTTAGAGCAAAATTTGTATGTCTAAACAAACTTGTCATGTAGCCAAACCTCCCCAATATACTCAGTTTTGTTGAGCTAATTTCAGAATGACTTTAATTAGAGGATATGGTAGCCTCAAACTCACAGTGTTTGCCAACTAAGTGCTAGTCTACCACTACCTCTTAGCTTTGCTTATCATCCCATAATGCATGTTAGGTGTATTCGCTCTGGCACGTTTTGACCATAACATGAGCTGCATTTATGTTTACATTTTACTTTGTTGAAAGGGGAAAAGACAAGTTTATACATTTCTTGCCTTTACAGTCATTAATGACTATGTATCAAATAGGAATATTGATAACTCAACCGTTTCTTTATTTCTCAAAATATATTTACACAATACACATACATTGGCTTATAAAAGTATCTAATTTTTTGCTGATTTTGTCTCATCATCAGTATCATAATCACTCCCTACACTACTTTTGGTACCATCTGAGTCCCTGTCAATTTCATTATCGTCTTCAGTCACACATTCTTTGTCAGAATTTTCAGGTTTAATATCTTCATTGCTTTCCTTTAGTTCTTTTTCATCCTTGATGGTATTATGTTGATCCTTCGGCAGTTCTTTATCTTTCCCACCGCCTGTTCCTTCTTCACTTTCCAGGAACTTCTCCCATTTTGCCATCCGTGCTTTGATTTCTTCATCAGTTTCAGATATTCTGAAAAATATTTTGCATATAAAGAATGTGTTTATTCAATAAAGAAAATGAATAGTTTTAGTGTTTGGTATTTTAACTATAACATGGTACGAAAATGGAAGTTTTTAATTTAGTTATCCTCCCGTCTTGAACCCTTAGTAATAAAAAAGCTGAATCACCACAACTGTGTTTTTGTTATGGATTAGAACTAACTTTTTATATATATCCTCTAAACCAATGTTTATTTATAATTAGTACAATGTTATCAGTTTGTGTAGCAGAGTAATGTATTGACGTATTTGTGACAATAAATAGCTGATTTTTGATGGTAATTGGTATTTACTAATTGCGCAGGGTAACCTTATGACACTTCTGACTCCTAAAGAAATTTTCAGCATCATACTTTTGCAACTAACCATTTCTAACCGTTATTGTTCACTCGAGAGTTTACTATGTCAAAAATGCAAACAGTATAACTGTTTACCTGAGTTATAACTGTTTAACTTTTCTTCTTCTTTTGGCGGACCCAGACTCCTTGGTGTTCCAACCCTTTTAGTAGCTGATCCCCTCACAAAACCCAATCAAATATACACCACTGTAGCCACTATCCAGTGTGGCATGCTTGCAGGTAAAGCCAGCTGCTATTGTGACTGATATGTTATTGTCGGAGAGGATGGACTTCATACGTACTTGTATCTGGTCTTTCCATCAGACAGCTCAGCGGTGATCTGCCTCTGACCAAACCAACGATTGTTGAGGAGTTGAATACAGGCATCTGCAGCCTCAAACTCCTTGAACACCACCTGAGCCACTCCTTCCGGGTGCCGCTATGGAACAAACATCAAATATATTTTCGTTTACGTATTGTAGCAAACAAAAAGAACAGACTTTTATACACTTAAACATAACGGTTCAATTAATAAGTTAATCAACACTCTAGAAGTAACTGAAAAGTGTGAACTTTACGTATGGAAATTGTTGGATTGTTGGTTAGTTATTTAGTCAGGAATCTTATTTTGACCTGTTTCTCAAAGGAAACAAAACATGTATGTAAATACATATTATAATAAACAATGTTTTTTGAGTGTATTTCATTATGATAGATCTGGCTTGAGTTACTTTAAAATTAACATGAGGGAGCCATAAATTGATTTTCTTTGACTAACACTTATCTAGATTAGTAGATGACTAAGAAAGTATACGTTGTCCCACAGTATATTGAGACAAATATAGAGGTCACTTTCTTGACACTACCACACTGGAGGCACTCCGCAACCAAGTGCAGAGACCTAATGGGTTTTCAGGCATTGGGAGAGCTAACACCAGAAAACATAGGAAGATGATGGAGAGCCCGTCCAACTGGCACATAGTGAAGAAGATGGTATCTGAGATCATGCAAGCCAAGATTAAAGAGGATCTTGGTGGAGTGGTACAGTAGCCCGCATACACTCATGAGGCTGAAGTAATGCAACAGTAGTACGGGCTGCAGGTGTCTTATATAAGATTTCTTCCTCCAGCACAAACAAAACTTGATTTCTTTAACTACACTTATCTAGATTAGTAAAGGACAAAGAGAATGTATGTTGTTTTTTGAAAATATATAGAACATTTAGAACAATAAAATGATGCCTTACATCATAGATGATAACTTTCTTGACACTACCGCACTTGAGGCACTCCTCCCGCAAGTCCTGCTGGTACTCCAGGATCAGTTTCACGTCCTTGTTGAAGATCACAGGATCAAACAGGTTCTTGATAGTGACAGTCTTCTCGTGATTGGGGCGCTCCCCTCGCATCTTGTCAGGGCGCCAGTCGAATAATCTGTACATATCACACAATGTAGCTGAACTCTACTTTAGACTCAAAGTTTACATAAAATGCTCTGAGTCTGTATAGACATACTCTGAGTAAAGTATGATAACCTTCACACTTACAGTCATAAATTTGTGCCAACTTGTTTACTATATATTCTATCTAGCTGGTCTGCACAAATAGGGGACCGCTTCCTTGTTGTAAAAAGTGAGACTTAGAACTTAGTTACTTATGTGACGATGAGTTGATATCTGTCTCAAAAGTCCAATTAATTTGCCACTACATTAGATTCCAGAATACGTTGTATTAAAGAAATTGGAATCACACGATACTTGCTACGAAATGAACACATAGAGAAAAAAATAGTGATCATCAAGATAAAACTTGAAAATCGCATTTGATTCTGAGTAATAGTCTTGAGCCTGATGTGTTAATGCAGTGATTCCAGGCGGAAACACATCTAGTCACAACAACCAGGAGAAATTCACTATCTTATTATAAAACCTCTGTATCAGCTGTATACAGTTAGATCTAAGATCCTCCCCTGTATAAAATACTTGTTTTCTCCCAGGACCAATAAGCTGTTAGTGTCCTTACTTTTCCTGAATTTTCTTGAGTTTTTCCTTGTCCTTCTTGCGTTTCTTTTTCGGCTTGAGGGAGGGATCATAAGCTCCTCCTTTCATGGTGAACTTGGCTCTCTCCACCTTGATCTTGCTGCCTCGCACATCCGACCCGTCCAGCAGGTCCAACGCCAGCTCCACTGACTCTTTCTGTAACATACCATCAACTCATCAGACCCACCGACATAGACTTTCCAACACGTAGTGTATAGACCCGATCTGCTATTGATAGCATTGTTTTATTCATTGAAATTTAGCGCCTGCAAAATGTGTAATACATGCAACACACTGTAAGACTAGTAATAGTCATGAAACGTTTGGTAGGCGGCAGGCATCTCAAAAAGAATGTCAGATACTTTTCGTAAACGCCGACATAAAGAAAACTACAACACAGCTTAAACAGTTCAACGAGAAGCAAGGAAATGAAAAAAACATACTTTCACCGTAAAACACTTTTGACCCCAAGTACTGACTACCGTAGAAAGCCAACGTTCAGTTCAATAATTTGTGTAGTAAAACGACGTAATTTTCCATTCTTGTGGATTTTCAAAACCTGCCGAGAGTAGCCGGGAACCGAGTTAGTACGCCATAGCAAAATCGGTAAACACTTCATTTACCTTGAAAAGTGAGCTCTAATATTGAAGAATGTCAGTCATATTTAGTTATTTTAAACTAGAATCATTATGCGTAGCAAGTTTACAATTTTGACTCGCAAGGGTGAAGTGAAAAACAGTAATTTAAACAAAACCAATATTTATAATTTTCTTATGAGGCGCCTTTCAAGCAAAGCTGCCTTCATCAGATAACCTCACAATTAAATACAAAAATATTTCCTTTGTAGGACTCTACTCTACGATAACTACTCACATTGCTTCTTTAGCTACAAGCATTCTTCAGCTCGAAAGAAAAGTTTCTAAAAGCAGCAGCAGTTTGTTACATATCAACTTGCAGATTCAGACACGTTTCTAGCCTTGATAACCGGCCGAAACGATATTTTTAAATTTTTTGTATTTAATTGTGAGGTTATCTGATGAAGGCAGCTTTGCTGTTGAAAGGCGCCTCATAAGAAAACTATAATATTGGTTTTGAAAATTAGTTTCTTCTTACTTCATTTACCCTTGACTTCGAGTCAAAATTGTAAATTTTTAGCGCATAACTTCCGATGATTCTAGTTTAAAAATAAGCTAAAATGCGTGATTATGCTTTGACATTTTAAATGGTTAAAGAAACATACCTGAATGTGGCAATAAACTATCTTAAATGGTTGTAAAAACAATAAAAAATTACTAAAAACTGTCTGCCTTTAGAGTTTAAAGCCTTGGGTTAATTGTCGGCTGCTAAATTGTTAATTAAAAGTTTAAAACCATCTAAAAATTGCACTGTAATTTTCAAAATACGAGTATACCACCAAGCCTTTTGGTGGTATCGCCTCCTCCTCATTAAGTAAATATTGTTTTCCTAAAGATAGTAAACCAGTTTGGCAATGATGAGCATCACATGTTGCGAACTCTCTCTAATGTACCTCTCTCAAAAATTTAACCACAACTATAATAAGCCCGGTGATTCAAGAGTTTTATGAATTGAAAATTACCGCTTGGAAATAGTTTTGAGTGTTTTCAATTTACGCCACTTTTCGGAGGGAATAGAGCCCCTCAGGCGTTAGCATAAGTGTTTTTGGGATTCCCCAACCACCTCCTACATGGATTGGTAAGTAAACAAATGCCAGAACAGATTTTCTCTGCCAATCCGCTTCTTGGTTTTAGATATCTGTGACTGGTCTTCCTGATAAAAAAAAAACTGTGAAAATAGGGGCAAAGGAATACTATGACTAGAACTGATCAACATGCGAGGACGTACATTTAGACTATTTTAAACTAACACACGTGTACGGTGTATGATAATCACAGTGAACAGTCAAATTTACACCTGCTGCAACCTGGACGCGCGCGCGTTGATTGTCCAGCCGGAAAATGACAAGTCTACAATTACACGTCGAAACAACCCAGAGGTTATAAAAATTGATTAACCTTTTGACACATGACAATTAATAACCACTAACTAGCCGGGCCAGGCAATGTAATCATAGACCCGCAGGACTCAGGTCCACCACTTGCCTCTACGTCTGCCACTTTCACTAGGCTTATCTAAAGCGTTCTACACCTTCACAGCCGACGCATCTATAAACGTTCTAATCTACTTATTTATAGCCCAATTAGGAAACTGATTTAAATTTTATCTACAAGAACTCGCGATGACGAAAACTTCGAGTAAAATAGGCGATAGATGAAAATGAAACGCTAAAATGGCCGAAATGTGTTGTAATTTGTGTTTTAAACCGAAAAAATTCAACTTTATCGTTTGTCGTTTAGATTCGACGGTACTTAACACTTTCAAACCTCCTGTCTCACAAGAAGGAAATATGTTTTGAGATTTTCAAAAAAAATACTGTAGGAAGAACAATTATAATACTAAGCCGGTTACTGGTGCCTGAACTTTTAGGCATTTCCAGGCATGCTACCCCCTCAACCACATACTCTTTTTGAAGCTCTTGGCGTGAAACCTTCGGGAAAAAACATTATTTCTTTAAGGCTCTGACAAGTTGACCACTTGACCCAAAAATGATGACGTCTGAAAATCTGCCTTTGTACTTAGCTGATATTTTGCATCATAGCGGCAAAACAGTTGCCCGGATCTTCAATATGATGAAAAATCGTTAGCGTGGAAACAAATTTCCTACAACTTTTGTATTTAACACTTTTTCATCCCACCTCTGAAAGCTTCATTAATGGATCAGTTTGAAGTAAAATTGTCGAAAATTCAGCTATTCGCTGTGTTTGGGCTTTTAGTTACGGTACTTATCAACCACCCAAACATATAAAATGTATGTGTGTGTATAAAACATGTTTTAATTTGGGATAAGTACAGAAAGTAACTCTATAATATTAAAGAAAGTGTAGTTATTTGGCACCAAAATTTGAACTTTAATCAAGTTTTCTAATATTTTTGCTCTGGTTATTACAGCTATATCTTCCGAAACTATTTGTCCTATAAAACCAGTGGGTGAAGCAAATTTGTCTTAATCATAAGCGTAGCGATTGTCCCCTAGATTCGAGGCCGTAGGCCGAGTGAGGGTTGGGGGGTGCAACCCCCAGCGAGTTCGAAGGGCGAGTTGTAATGTAAACTCAATGGATGAGATGAAACGCCTGTCTTACTGATGAGAGAACTCATTGCATTACGATCTTCGAGATCAGGCTTTCTCTCGAGTTTTTGTCCCTTGCAAGCTGCTGTTCACCTGCACTTGTTCTTGCGACGGGACAGGTGGCTCGCGCTTTAACTGAAAGTGAATTACCAGTCTGTCGACACGATGGAATAATCAGATAAGACCAACTGGTTGTTCTTGTAACAACTGAAACTTGACTGATTGACGTGATGCTCATCAAGGCAAGCAGTGTTCCATGTACTGGTTCAAGTTCATGTATATGTATTCAATGCGCTATGCTTACAAACATGTAGCCTACATTGAATGAAGCCGAGGTTTTTACTGAATGTATTGATTTACAATCTAAGTATAAAAGAGTGAAAACCACTCCCAAAAGAGTGAAAATCGAGCCCTTCTTTAATGGGGTTTAACACCCAACAGAGCGAAATGTCATTTTAGAGTGAAAAGACGTAATTTTCAATGTTATTTTTGAAACAGGTTAGTAGCAAGCTTAGTAGATCTATTGGTTTTAACAAGTATATATTTTGGCGGACGCCTAAGCCGGCCCTTTGAACCTCTGGTAACTTGGAGACCCAATTGACTGGCAGGTTTATTGCCCTCGGGTTGGATCTTTCTAGATGTCTGTTACAGTCGAATAATATTTAATTATTCATATTACATTTTAAAAATATTTTATAAGTTTATTTTTTAAATTTTACACGTGCTATTATAAACACCGAATGTGTGCGAACATCAACCCTATTGGCAAAAACGTCTAGTCACGTGACGTTCTAGGAGAATTGAGGAGCTTCGAGACCTACCTACCGGGATATATAAACCTTTCCTTAGAAGCCCCCGGCAGTCGCTTCAGTTCTAGTGTGAACGTTACAGCGTGAACATACAGGGTCACATCCCTAGTGCGTGAACAGTGTCAATTCACGGTGTCAGTGATATTCATTGTGCCTGCTGTGAACATCCACAAGGGATCGTCACAGATCGTTGCAACGTGGGATTTCCAACCGAAGGGTGCTCCACTTACACGCTGGAGTGTGAATACACTGTAAAGTGTAAATAGTGAAATAAGGAACTGTACATGGTGTAATAGTTTGTAGCTATTGAGTGAATAATTAATTGTGTTAAATATAGGTGTACAGTATTTATAATTAGACTGTGAATAAATAGTGAATTAACAAAGACTGACGCCTTCTAATTTGTAACCCGTGAAAAACAGTACAATATGAAGCAGAATATTTTATTAACAGGACAAATTACAAGCATGGCTAATTTAATGAAACTGTTTTAGCATTGACCTAACATCTAGATAATATTCGAAACATACAGATCACACAAACACAGGCAACTCTTATCCATCACTAATTCTGCAAACAAAAAATATGATTGTTACGTTCATAGGTAGGGCACCCTTCTTACCTACTCTTATTCAGTAATTCGCATCGTTTAGGTACTACTCTTATTCGTACTTTAGCTCCTCGCCTTTTATTTATAATTTTTGAAAACGATTGCACCCTTCTTAAAATAGCCTAATCGTCACACATTTAAACTTGCAAAGTTGTTTACTCAGAATGAAGACTTTTTCCCTATTCAGCGACGTACATGCAAGCACGTGCTTCTTGGGTTAGAATGAGTGGGCCACTTGACTCCAGATGAACAAGAGAATCATTTGTTCCGCTCATTTCATGTTCTCCTACGAGCCGACACATTCCACACTTACACGCGTGACAGCCGACACACTCATGTACGTGTGCATGCAGTAGTCTTCTCTCTGCAGTATATAGAGTCGTGAGCCATCGCTGAATGGGTTGATAAGCAAGCATTATCACGCATATTATGCAACTTTTACGCTTCGGCTTAGAAAGGACTTTGGATAAAAGACTGAAAAGAGACTGACGCTCATCTACGCTTTCATTCCAACCTCGGTGCAAGCCAGGCACATTAGTGTTCACCTGTATTCATTCCGCTTTCGAACCCTAACATCGCAGAACCTCCGCGAAGAGGGGGTGTGGGGGTCGTGTACCCTCCTCTCCACCAATCATCTATGGACGACTGAATTCCTAAACTTGGGGACGTATAATCTATCCTAAATTAGCAAAAAAATAATTGTGTACTATTTTAATTGTTTTTTATCTTTGGCAATGATTGGGGTTATTAGATAAGATTTACAAAAGTAGAGTCCAGTTGGCAATGCTAGAAGGGGGAGAAAAGAGAGCAGATTAATTGTTGAATGACAAACATTTCCTTTTAAACCTAGTAGATACTAGCTCAACTCATATGACTCAAAAACTATTTGATTCTTCACAGGTACTGACTATATGAAATTGAGGTAACTTTCTACAGACACTTTGCCATCAGTAAACAGAACGCAATTATTGCTACAACATGATTTCAAATTGCCTGAAAATGCATCATATTGCATCTAACTTTTTATTTAACTGGGTTGGGTTGGCTTGCCACTTCTAGTAACTTTTTATATTTTCAGGGTTCCTGGACCCCATCTGTTTACGAGTACTTTCCTAGTTATGAAAGTCGCTTCAGCCCCTCCCACAAATGTACGTCTAATGACTGCCCTGCCCAACATTTGTCCCACGTGCGTGTCCAAATCACGAGATAAACGATATCAATAAATAGCATACGGACTTGCAAATTAGTTAAAGAATTTGTCAATTTTTCACCCCCTCTGCCTATTTTCCCTGGTTGAATACTTTTCGACAATTTAGTTGGTTGAAGCATAGAGGGAGGGGAGGGAGTGGCTCAGCCAGGTGTGGAGCTGTGCGCCTCCAGCTGTGGGCTGTGAACTGACGTCCTTCACAGATTTGAATGTTTCGTGGAATCTATCACACATCACGCTCACCTCAAACTCGACTGCGACTCTGTGGTTTATCTAGACTGCCTTCACCTTTACACGGCGGCAATTAACGCGTCAGTCGTGCAAGATACACGTCCGACAGCTGGAGCAAGATCCGACTGATTGGCCAAAGCGAGGCCTATACTAGAACCAATTCGACGCGTAAATACGAGTACTCCATCTGTGAAGGGTTTGGAGCCTTGATTTCCAAGTGGTTTTCCAAGTGCACAGTACCATTTTGATTGTTGTCCCATAAGGACCATATAAAAATAAACATTTTCAAGAGACACCTCGCGCTTACAATTTGTATCGGATCTTTTTGAAAGACAACAATGTACTGCTGCAATGCCTCCGCTAATCGCATTTTTGAGAATGTTTTACTAGTAAAAAAATTAAAATACAATTTTCGTCAATTTTTGGATTTATGTCACAGTTGTATAAATGGTAAAATGGAAATTCGGCTCAGCGGAGTTACTAAAAGATGTAATGTACGTTAAAACAAAGTTTATTAAACAAAAATCTGATGAAATATATAGGTGGAAGCGTACCAAGAAAATGCATGTTTTTACATTGTTCTTATGGGACGAAGTTCAAAACCATGCGCACTCTTAAAACTAATGCCAATGAAAAATTGTGGTGTAGCTTGGATCCGAAAACACTAAAATAATATACAGCTATCAAGCACATCAGTAGTCTACTATCTATTTTTTAGAAATGCATAGCTGTAATTTTTATACAATTGATATGTAATACAAATGACTTTAAACCGTAAAATACTACAAGCATAATCTCAAAGATAATGTTATGGTAAGTAGATTGCGCATAGATGCCACATGGTTGAAGCAGAAAAGTCAACACAGTTCGGCAGCCCACGTACAGATAGCGCTGCGAGCACTGCTATCTCTCGCCGTCTTTCTCCTCTCTCGGCTCCACCACAGAGCATTAGAATATCCTATTCTCTGTAGGCTCCACATGCTCGAGTTTGTCCGATGAAATGCCTTAAATGTGACCAAATCTTGCAATTTTCGCGAATGATCGAGACGATTTTCGCGAGCGTCAGTGGCTCAACTTGAGACTCGAAAAGAATTCTTTCGCAGCGCTATGTGTACTTGTGCTGCCGTAACTATGTTGATATGCCTGCCTCAGCCATTCGGCATTCATGCGTAATCTACTTACCATAACATTATCTTTGGTTCTATTGAAACGCAACGAAAAACAACAGTGAGTTCAACAGATGGTATAAACAAGAGCTTCTACAAATATTTTGAGCTTATTAGCCGAAATAGTGGCTTCGTGTACTTAGCTACTTCTCAATTTAGCAGTAACACTACATTGGAAACGTTGAGTCACAGCCATGATCTCTTATAACGTAAACAAGGAACACATCAGACCTTGTGCTGGAAGCTCTGCAGCTCTGGCATCAGTTTACTCTGGAAGGCTTATGGCGTGGTTGTGTTTATAGTTCAGTTAGGTTTATGGTTATATCGTCTCCAGGGTGAGATTGCACTTGGCTGTTTCTGCACGCTCACTTAGTTCACACGTCCACTTGAGTTTACTGCACTGCAGTCTGCAGTCTGCACCTAGTCGTGGGAACTAATCTTGCATTTCTATCCTATATATATTTATCGAATTGCTTTTGAACAAATGACTTATTTATGACGTCAGCATGGTGGCAAGACTCAGACCAAGGACCATGAAATGAGCACCGATCCTGACTCCCAGAACAAGTTTTGAAAATAATTTAAAAATGTGTATACATATTTTATGTGTACCAACTTAAGCCTACGGATAACACTTTTCGTAAGATTTTTACCAAATTTGGTGCAAATATATTTTTAGGTATCTCGGTCTTCTAGGGGGCCGGGGAAGGGTCAAGAAAACATATTTAATAATCTAAAAAGTAGCGATCTATAAACTTGACAGATATTTCTTCCAAATCAGTCTGATTTTTGAAGTCTTGAACATTTAGAACTCACTAGAAATTAGTTATGTTCAAAGCGAGAACAGCAAAATTGTCTAGGAACCTCACAGAAGGACCTCACTTGAGGTCAGCTAATTTAACTGTTCTGAGCAAGGCACCATGTCGCAAAGAAGGGAACCCTACACGATAATGTAGAACATAAGGCATCGATTCATGTACTTCGCAAAAAATCCAGTTAACATACAAGGTGTTGCATGTTTCGTCCTTATAGAACATTATTAGTAAAATACAATGAATTTATTTCGTTGTGTGCAGTTCCAAAAAATATATGGCTAACAGTCAACAATGTTTACAGAGTTTATTTACGGTGAAGCCTTACTTATCTCAACGTACTCAGCAAGTTCAAATAGGAACTGTACTATCAAGTTTAACTCCTTTGCAACAACCTCATGAAAATAAAATTGCGGCACTTCTTGCAATGTGCCCATGTATGCTATAATCAAGTCTACAATAGATATAGAAGGTTTGTCTAGGACAAATCTTACTTCCGGAAGTAACATCACAGCTGACTCACATCTAACACTCCAGTGTACAGCCAATGACAAGAAGTGTATCATGACATCATCGTAGGAGTCACTGATGCAAATATCGTGGCCAAGGTGAGACTTGAGAGAGGGCGGTCTGCAGTCATATATATGGAAATGCGAGATATTTGACTGTGAGATGCCAATCCTATGACAAACTATGTTGTGTGTAAGAACATACGCGAATACAACACGATTGTCTGAAGTAGCAAACAACCCAACATTTTCATGGTTCAAATAATTGAGTTTAAGGATATTACAGGTGGACATTTCGTGTATAATCTGTTTCGTTAAGAGACTTCTAATTTTCAGCATTCATCAACATTTTCTAAGACCTTCAAAATGAGGTGTCACTCGATGGGGTTTCCCTATGAAAATGGGACAACCCTCCCAATCCCCCAGTTTGAAAACTGGGGCAAAGTGTCGGTATGCATTAAAATATACTTTTGATAACTTTAATAAGAAGTACCGAGTTCGGTTCCGCTGAAAAAAAACACTGATTAAAACTTATAAAGGCGTTTCCACACTTTTGCCTGTCCCTGTATTAGGCTACATTACAAAAACTAAGAGCATAATGAACCTATACTTTTAAGCATCATAGAAATATGAAACACTACACAACAATAATTTACAACTTCGAATTGAAAACGACCTCACAGGTCTTCACGCTGACACTACACTACCCATTCTTGAGCCTGACAGACACTATGAATTTTACTTTCTTATTACGAATGAAAACTCTTGAAAAGTTGCGTTTTACCGCCTGCAGAAACCCTCCTTGCATTGGAAAGTGCTTTATGAGGAATAGTGGAGAAGAGGAGGTCAGGGTCAGGGTTACTATTGAACCTTGAAGATGAGGAGCGGTTTTACTACGTGATACAAGGAGTGGCAGTTGTAAACTAGACATACTCCGGTACAAGACTCTTTGATACAGGAAATGTAGAAAATATGGTTAGTATTTGTCTGGAATAATAAAAAAAATCTGTGACGCCAAAGCGCAATGCAGTATATTAATTCCAAACCAAAACAATCTAGTCGGGTACTTAGCGGAACTATAATATTGACAATGCAAAACTATATAATAATTAAATTGGTTTGACTAGCGCAACAGAGATTGAAATCTTGAAATTGCTTACATTAAACTTTCAACAATTGATTTTCCGTATTAAATTTCACAAATAATAGCTTCAAATTGATTCAGGCGGTATATAATTGCCACAGACAAACCCCAATCAGAACACTATAGCGAGGAAGACTGACGACATCTCAAGTGTTGGAGCGTGTTTCAATCCAGTTAGACGAAGAAGGTACGTGTGGAAGAAACGAGAATCCGACTGTAATTTGGCGAACGCAATCGTTTGCAGAATTTACAAGATTGCCATCTCCAGCTCCAAATTGCTTCTGCGCGGGTTCATCGGTCGCTGAGAGTCAGAGTCAAGTTACTTTGCACGGTAATGGACCATGCTTGGATCGCAACCAGTTCAACCGCAACGTGTAAATTTGAAGACAATGATACTTGTACGAAAATAATGATAACATTTTCAATGCTATGATAAGTGACTTAAGAATATTTAGCGAGTGGTGTAATCATATCACAACTAAGTAGCCTATAACCAGAAACGCACTCAATTAACCACAACATGTTTTCCAACACACAAATATAATTTTGTAATACATTGTGATTGTTAAACAATAGAAAGATTAAATTAAATACCTACTGAACTTAGGTGTTTTACTGAACGAGAATTTCACTTCAAGATATTATTATATTTCAATGCACAGCATTCAGTAGTATAGGAAGAAAATTTAGACGGTTTACTTTTAAGCATTAAATGTAAAAGTGAAATGATTCGAACAAAGTATTATGCACTTATACCTACAAGATTAGAGTACGGTCTTAGTTTATGGAGGGGGGAAGGGCATTTAAGGACTCGATTTTAAAACTATGACAAATCCAGAATGATTTTTTTGCATTACTTTGTTTAAAAAAAGCGAAAGCAGGATTCATCGTTACCCATTTTTTACAAATTATTTTACTACCAGACCTACCTACCTATTTATTAACAATTTAGCTATGTTTTAAAAGGAGTTGACTCACAAAACTATTCTTCCTTATCAACACGGGTATCAGACTAAAATGGTGAAAACAAATCTTTTCTGGCTTAAAATTTAAAAAGTAGCTCGTGCTAAGTGTTTCAATGAAATGTCAAAAGTGATTAAAGAGTGTTACAGGTTGAACACGTTTTGCAAACTCATTAAAAGCTGGGTTATGGAGTTTGACAGTCCTTATGGGTCATGGGTGACCAAAAAAGTAAAGATGTAGTCAAAAAAGTAAAATATGACAGGTTATGCATTTTTTGACGTGGTTAAAAATGTATTTTGACACACTAAGCTTTATTGGTGACGAGGGGGAGAAACATTAGTTCCCTTATAGTTTAGGAAGTAATAAAATTCCATTTATCGCTCAGCCGACACCCCTCCTTAGCCTAGAATCCAGAGTAATAACGATGATTGAGTCAATCTGGATAACGAGCAGAGCGCGTGCTACATAGAGGAAGGAAGACACGGTGAGATGCCGCCCCGGCCCCGGCCTAGGCACTGGGCACGCCCGCGCTCATCATTACACACGACACGAGCCTGATGAGTGATGAGTCATGTCAATATTTACACAGCACTTCGCACGCGCACACGTATCAGTGGCTCATCCCACTCACTCAAGTGGAGTCCAGCTAATCAACTAATCAGCTAATCAACAAAGGATCTGACGATTGCGATACAATGTATATTGTTTATGCAATAAAAGATTTATTTATCTCACCCAGACTCGGACTGACGAACCTCGCACTACCTGCTAGTTCGTTCTTTCCTCTTCAGTTTGAGTGTAGGTTCATTGCTGTGGGGTCACGCGTTGTTTGTTTTACAGTGATTAATAATGGCATCGACAGTTGAAACCCCCGATAAATTTGAAGTGTACGTATTTAAGCAGCCCTTAAATTTTTGACCGCATATGGACGAGATGGTGTCAAACTTCTCGACCACATCGTTACCGGGGATGAAACTGGATTTCTGAGAAGACTCCTGAGAACAAGCGCCAATCAATGGAGTGGCACCACTCAAATTCACCCTTAAAATCCAGGAAGGAAAATCAAATTTGAACTATCGGAAAGCCATGGCAATTGTTTTTGGGACCGAAAGGGCTTAATCCATGTCGAGTTTATGCCAAGAGGAGAAACGATTAACTCAGAAACCTACTGTGAAACCCTCCAACGACTTCGACGCGCCATCCAAAACAAGAGACGCGGAATGTTGTCTGAAAATTTGTTTCTGATCAATGACAATGCTCGGCCTCATGCATCTGCAAGAACATGTCACGAACTTCAACGTCTACGTTGGGAAATTTTTAGTCATCCACCTTACAGCCCTGATTTGGTGCCAAGTGATTATTACTTATTCCCAAAACTTAAGGATTTTGGGGTGGACAACAGTTTGCTAACGATGAGGAACTCCAAGAAGATATGAAATCCTGGCTCAAGTCTTAGGCGGCAAATGAGTACAACATGGTTATGGAAAAACTGGCCCCGTGTTTCAAGTGTCTTGTAATCCATGGCGATTATGTAGAAATGTAGAGTAAGGTTCTATGCATTTGTAAATAAAGTTTGTGTTGATATATTTTTTTAATTGACCATGCCAAAACGTTCTTTACTTTCTGGATGACCCTCGTACATAAAGTCTTGTTATATGACTCAGGAGGTATTGGGAAACAAAACACTGCAAACCGCACCTTGCTACGACGTGACCTTCTCTTTGGCGAGATACATTTTCTATTTTCTATGGAAACTCGCTAATAATTGAATGAGTCCATATTTCGGCCAATATCGGTCTTAGAGTCAGAACATCCAATCAAAATGTCAAATAAACTAATTCCAATTACTTTATTATTTATAGCAATATTGTTGTTAACCTTTTCCTCACTTACATTACGCATACGGCTATTTATACAGCAGATAACACTTACAGGTAGCCTGAGCAAGCAATAAGCTAGCAAGGCTGCGGTGTAGAATCTATAGATATGCTAATGTTGTCTATTACACACGGATAGATAGCATTGTCTGCCTTTGTCTGAGCCGCAGCGTAGATCGGGTGTGGCCAAGCCGCCGCTGAGAAACTGTCCAATTGCTCAAATGAGCAAACCGTGTTAACGGTCGCGCTGATGGAGTGTGATAGCTAGGTAGATCTAAGATAAAGGCACTTTCTGTCATCAGGATACTAAAGTGTCCAGCTGCACAGACTATTTAAACTTTAAAGTAAACGCATTTTACGGGACTACTCGAATTACTTTCTAATATTAATATTTATTGAGACCTTTCATTAAACTAGCCAACCAGTCAGGGTTCGGTTAAAATTAATTGAAAAATGAATTTAAGGGTAAAAGAGTAATTATAACTTCCATCATACCTTTCAGCAAGAAATAGCCTAACACACTCTATAAATGAAGAAATAATGGCCACTCATAAAAAAGGCCACTCAAAAATTTCGCTCTTTTGGTTGTTGAAACTTGAAACCCAGCCACTCTCATTAAAGATAGGCTAAATTTTCACTCTTTGGGAGTGGTCTTCACTCTTTTATATTTATCACTCTTTTCATATTTAGAGTGCACATAAAACGAACAGTATGGTATTGAGGACTCTAAAAAAGGCCACACAGAATTTTACCAGCGCAATAGTTTTTTTGTTGTTCATCTTTCACAGTTGGTCAGACTGATACACAACTGTAATTGGTCGTCTTCGCTACAAGCGATGATGAAAACATGTTGGCGGTGACTGAATTCCTGAACCTAAACTAAAATTAAAGTAATTAAATGAAACAAACTACCACTTATAACAATCGTTTGTTTTGCCGTTTGAAATAAACGAACTGTTTGATACTAAACATAGTGGATTGTAGAATTTGGAGAGAAGGATATGGTGTATGGAAGGCAGGATCGGATGGAAGGCCACTTCGCCTCCAGCTGCGGGTTGGAGCTTCTGCCGTTGTCTACATCGGACACGCTTCTATCAGGTGCTTATGAGGTGCATCATTGCATGTAAAAACCAGATCCAGTTTTAATACTGGACCTGTTCTGTACGTCTTGTAGTAAATTATGGTGTTATTTTGCCTAAACGAAGGGTTCAGTTAAATTATATGTAGTTATGTTAAAGCTTTTCGTCGTACACATTTTTTAAAATTCCCATAAGTAGCATATTTTAAAGTTTTTTATACTTGGAATTACGTATAGTAGTTGGCTAAATAAGTTTTATAATAGGTCGATAAGTGTTAAATACAAGGTAGATAAGTCGATTATATTTTGATTAGGCAGGATAATCAATATGTAATCAATACGTAATAGGGCCTATACTATGTATGTACTGCTGTAATTTAATTGGATGTAATCTGTTTTACAGCATGTAAATTAAATAAATAAATGATCATTAAATGTCTAATTTACTGACTTGCATGTTGTAGATTACTTACATTTGGATTGGAAATTATCTTTTGCTTTATGGAAAATTAAACAAGGAGTTTTTGTAGCCCCCAGTCTTCCCTTTGAATATGTAATGCAATTTCAACGTTGCATTTTTTTTAAAAAACCTGTATTTTGGTTTTGTTTGAATTTTAATAATTTCATATTTTAATAAATTAATACCATGTACTGTATACTATAATTATGTATGTTCAATATTCTATTAGTATTAAGTAACTGATTATGGCGATTTAAAACAAAAACCAAACAAGGAGATAATTTGAACTAATATACGAAGTAAATATTTATGGTTTCTTTCGAGAATTTTTCAATGTACAGTTTTATCACTTATACCTTTCTATAAAAATTAATTGACCACTTAATGCATAAGTGTAATTTGTCTTAAACTTTACAGCCATATTCCAATATTTATGTACCACAATTGTATTAGCCATGCAGTTGGAATTGGCATATAATACTCGTAACTTAACTTTGGTTGTTTTATTAAGACCCACAGATTTATTTTTTATCTTTTAATTTGAAAATTTTGAAAAAAACTTTGACTATCTATGTCATACTACTTTACACAGGTCAGCACGTAAAAACAGATGACAAATATATTGAAATGTTTAATGAACTGCATAACCTAATTTAGTATTCTGGGAATCGTTAATAGTGGTCCTACTAATGGAGAACTATTAACAACTAAAAAACACATAAACTGTTTCACGTGCAGCTCAACTAAAGCGGATCCTGGAATCGCTTAAGCGATGTATTTAACACCTCAGTAGCACGCAACGTGTCGACAGGTTCGTGTTAGTGTTTTGTTGGATGTTTCTCACTGACTTTCGCTCAGGTCGATGTCGATTGTCTTCCTTAGATGACTTTCTCATCTCAATACGTCTAAGATGTTACCCTGGAGCGGGCACCACCGAGACCAATGGAAACACAAAACCTCTCTCTGTGTCAAAACAAAACACGCTACAAACACACGCCTTAGTTCCGGACCCGTATATCCTTGACGTTCAAGAGCTTCGACTGGAGAAATTATTAAAAGGATTTTTGTTATTATTAAAATATTATAATAATAGAATAAAAAACTTTAGATACTTTAGAGCCTAATAGATAGAAAACTTTACAGAAACTCTCCACAGCTATATTCACTCCTTAAAACTTAATAGGAGTACACTTAAATTTCAAACTGGTAGTGTAGGGATTAATGAAAATATGTACGATAAATACAACTATAGTTGAATTAAACCATGAATTAGATTTAACAACCAAGGCGTTTCCATTTCTATCTAGTCCATAGTGATTACAGAAAACCTCTAGTCTCGCTAAGCGCGAAACCACTACAAAGGTCGCACATTCCGTCAGCCTTTTACAGGCTCGGTTGACAAATAGGTCGACAGTTACACTGAATATAATACGGATCAAGATACAAATCTATCCTACAGATATTTAAACTAACATTTAACATTTATTGTCATAAACAAAATACATTGTGTTGACATGTTGATGAAAATGATACATTATTTACAAAATGAATGGGAATGAGGTGTCTCCAACAAGTAAGGAGCCAAATATTGTTTTAACTTATTTTTGAACAATTTATGGTCATATAAAAGATTTAATTTCACTGGAAGAAGATTCAAAATTTTGTGCCATTGTATTGGCAATCTTTTATGAATTTGTATTCATACTTGGTGTTTCAAGATATACAAGTTTCAAATCTGTTTAGCATTACAAATTACACTAATATCAGCTTTGAAGAATAAATACGTTGATTATTTTCACATGTATGAAGATAAAGGAAATAAATAATTAATTCATTCATCATATTTCCCACAGGTGATATCGACGTGTTTCTAAGTGCTGTAAGTGCTGAACTCAAGAGAAAATACTTATTAAAAATAAATGTTTATTTTCATACAGTATAAGGTTATGTTCATAAAATGTGTTTAAATATGTTAAATTATGGACTCTCCTTGATTTTCCAGGTTCGATGACCAAATTCAAGGCTTATTGAAAGGTTTTTAAAAGGAGCGTTAAGTTCAAGATTTTAAGGTTTTCAATGCTGGGGGGGATTAAGATTAGTAACTACCTGATTAACTAGTAACATAAGTAACCTAATTACATTTGCATGCACCATGTGTGTGTATGTGTGTGATTTTTAAATCATAAAATTTTACGTATGTTTATGAAGCTTTGCAAAGTACTAAAGCACTGATCGGTCTTTAGTTAAACGGTCCGCCTCGCTACCTCAGAGAAAGACTTAATTCGTCCGCCCAAGGAACACACGACACCGCGCACGTAAGAACTGGCTAAACAACAGAACTTCTTTCAACTGATGCGGCCTAACTGTCAAACGAAGCGCTTGCAAGGTTTTACGGCAGCCCATTTTCACCTTTCAAAATAGTTTGTACATTAATAAACATGGTGCATTTGGAAACTAAAGGAGTTTTACGACACGTGTACAGATCCTGATTTCTCATAAGTTGTTAAATAGTTTCACAAATAAACTTTGAAATCGTCCGTGGTTTAGCGTTTTCAACTCAATTTTGTACACTTAACACGCATAATTTCGAAAGAAACGCTCCACGCATGTCGGAAATCTCTTCTTGTTTCCAATACATCACGTTTATTAATGTAAAAATAATTTTGAAAGGTGAAATTGTTTTGACATCGTTTATTAATGTACTGCCGCATTGAAGCGTCGCCACGCAGTTGAGCGTGCCCGCGTTGACCTTGCTGCAGTTTCACACGTCGTGTGTTCAACAGAAGAAGAACACACTCAAGAAGTAGAGATGAAGGGTCTGCGCCAGTGCGGCTGGCTGTACTTCTGTATAGTTTGACAAGGCGATGTTTAGATTTACTACAGCCTAGTCTGAGTCTCGTAAACGTGCTATATTTATGTGTGCCGAGACCTTTCCAAGATGCACCCGCACCCGGCGTCTATTGTAACAGCAGAATGGATGGCCCACTTAGGTTATATGGTAGGTCTACCCACCCACCTACACGACCGTAAATCCGGGATCAAACCCAAATTTTAATATTTACCTTGTTTAAAGTTTTGATCGTCCGGTTTCAGGGTTTAGCTCGGAAACCAAGCTGCACCTCTTGATTCGATAAATGAATAAGTAAATAAGTTATTGCATACACAATTTACAGTATATAGCGATTGCCAATTTTTATGTTACTGAAATTTTCCAGCCGTGCACATTTTGCATTACATATCCCAATTATTAGAATTTTTTCCTCTAGACCCTTAGTCAGTCAGTCGTCTGATAGTATTACATTATTGTTGACCCAAACCTGTGTAGTTAAAAACCCATATACAAAAAAAAAAACATTTATTACTCTTGTCATATTTCAATAAATGTCTATACAATTTTTTATTCAGCCTAGACTTGCCACACATATTTTACGGATAGACGAAACGTATAAACTATAATCTGAATAAAATTTGACGTAATGTGCGTACCGCAGGCTGAACTATTGCTATACCACCCGCACTCTACACGCTGTGTATATGCGCACGCAGCAACTGCGTTGTGTGTTGTGTTGTATACAGTGAATACAGAGAACTGGAGATGATGCTGACGCAACGCTGAACAAGAGATGGCTGCCTCAGCATCCGCACGGAGACAAGCCTTCAGCACGTTGAGTCTGCATTCACATATACACTACTTCTACGTTCTATGTCATCGTTCATCAACCAGCATTATTGAGTGCGCGTTTTTGTTTGAACAAGGTGTCTAGTACATTTTTTCAGTAAATTCAAGACTGTTTCCAGACTTTTCCAGGCTAATTTTTGTTGCAAAATCAAAAGTCGACAAATCACTACAATCTTTTACTATCAATCTTGTTTTTTTTTATTATAACAGATAAAATACCGGGTGATTACAAATGAAATAGACAGTTTGGGTAGCTTGTGGACAATGTATTACTTAAAAGCTTTATCATTACTTACATGGTTATATAAAAGAATTCTTTAAGTTATTATTGAAAATATTTTTATTGGGTTACTCATGGTTCTTGGAAGAAGAACGGCCCGTAAACCTTTTCACAAGATAAAACCCAAAACACGTTCACTTTAAGAGAATCGCGTATATATGTACAGCCTCTTAGATTTTCTATTCCCCAAAGTCGTACATTATGTCCACTAATGTGAAAAGTGCATTCATCACTGAAAATTAGGCGATTAAACAATGCGTCGTCAATTTCAAGACAATGCTGCATCTCGTGACAAAAATGTGTACGTACAACTTTATCATTGTCATTTAAACTTTGTACTGACTGTAATTTATAAGATGTCACTTTCAAACGGTTCCGCAAAATTTTCCACCATAATTTGTACCAACATAAACTTTAAGAAATTCCTCACAAACCTATATCACTTACTATCTTGAAATACACTAGTTTAATTTTGTAGAGGCTATTGAAGTTGTCTATTTCATTTGTAATCACCCGGTATAATATATTTGCAAAGATAATTATGCAAAATAATGACTCTATAAAATTTAAAATCGATACAATTGTGTTTTTTATGTGGACATCAAATCAACGTCTATGGCCACCTGATCTTAGGGCACAAGGACAAGTCTACTAGTAATAATTATAACCCAACACTGTCCTGTATACAAAGTTATCGATTTTAAAACTGTATACCAAAACTGACTTGTTATTTTTACGCAAAATTATAAGTCTGTCTTATAAACCTAAAAGCATCCTCACGTAATAAGTGAAATCACTTGTTTTTATAAAAACTTCTTATAATTTTATTTATAGTAGGGATAAAATATTCTCATCTAAATACGCGATTTCGTGGAAACGGAATATTCAAGAATATTACATCACGATGAGGTCATTTCTACTCCACCCAAAAGCAAACCCATAACTCAACTTGAAGAGGCCTACCTACGTCACAGAGTGACTCATTCGAGGTTGTGAGGTCTACTTTATAACGCTCACCAGACCACATACCCATCTTTCATGATATTCGCTCACATCTGATTGTATTTATCACGATATCCAATTCATTCGAAAAAGTGCTTTGTTGATCAAAATATAGCTACATTTACAATAAACAGGTTTCTTACAAGAGACCTGGAGTGTCTAACACTGGCACAGCAATGACCTAAAAGGTCGTCTGCTGGGTTGGCTTTAGTACATAACAGTATAAATAAGTCTGATAAAGAGATGTTCTTGCCCTGCCTTCTAGCTCAGCTCGACACATACTTCTCATTTCACCTACCACTTCTATCAACTGTTTACCTATGTCTACAGATTAGAAGTCCACTTCAATTTCGCCCAGGTTCTGCCATTCCTTGACAACAAAAGTGCGCTTGCTAATACATTCTCTCAGAATAATATAAGGGAGCCCATAACGAGCCCGGCAACGTGCTCACCTTTAATTTAATACATAGTTAATATTAAAATGAAGTGTGTAGACGTAAAGCTTTTCAAAACAAGTTTTTCAAATACAAAACATAATTTGGCGTGTTAAATGGCAGCCTAAGCAGATTTTTAAGAAAGAACTTTTGTGCTGATTCAAGATCTTCACTTTCCTTAAAACCCCAAGCGTGTGGTACATTGCACAGTATTTATCTTACAACAACATTAAAACAATTACTTAAACATTCTTAAATGGAACTTTATTATTACTTATTAAACTAGACCATGCCCTATTAATTGCTAGCTTAGAAATAACTCCTATGGCTTGGAAATGTTGCTTGAATGGTAGTGACTTAGTAAAATGTATTCCAAGAAACTTATACTCAATAACAATCTCAATTTGAACGACAGGAGTTATCTTTGAATCAGTTGAAAATGCATCCGCTCTTTGAATCATCATCATAATTATGAAGCGATCTTGAGAAAAACTGAGTGAATCACGTGATGTTATCCCACCTGGTTCATCTCTACACGAGTATCTGTTATCGGCCTGTGTTGTTAGAGTCTCGTCGTAATCAGGTCACTGGGTTGAAGTTTGTTTGTTGCTTCGTCCTGTGTTTGTTTCCCGATCCCGAAATTGTAAGAGTTTGTGCGTGCGGTTTTCAATCAACGGCAGATATTTGTATGTTAAACCCAACGTCGGTGGCATTTCAACCTGAATTTCAAATAGTGGTCTCAGGCGCTTTAATTTCTATTGTGTGCATTACCCTCTCCTATATCACATGTATTATCATATCTCAAGAGCAGTTTAACATGTTTAAATGAAGTACATTACTTACAGAAAAAGGCCAAAATGTTTAAAATATATTATCGAGTTTTGAGTATATACAAACTTTTCCAAAAAGCGATGGCCATGGGTTCGTATCTCGTTATTTCGAGATACAGAATAATGTAGGGTCACGATGTAGGCCTACATAGTTTCAAAACCCTTTCACTTATGAGAAGATTGATTAAAATTGTATTATCAAATGTAGGTATATCAGCCGTTTCAAAATGGTGGCCGAAATAGTTTTAAGAAAACGGATATTTACGGACAGCCCATGTTATCCCTAAACAATATGTAAAATAATAAAATAATCCAGGCACTGCTCGCTTCAAGCCTTACACCTGAAAGCCATTCAGAGAAATCTGAGACTCAACCTTCGCGAAATTCCCCGATCAGAGACTTCAATAACCAAGCGAGTTTATCGCTCAAGACTTGATCACTCGTACTTGGCGTCCCGTGATTCTACACTACGTGGGCTCAGTGCTGCCAACTGTGAACTGACTCGTTTCCACGACCACAATAATGCCAGGGAGACATACCCTATCACCTTGCCATATTTCACAATAATTGGTAACTACACTCATACACACGTTTATTTGGCACGCCTGATATGTGACCACTCCTGTGTGTACTAGCTAATTTGTAAGTTGCGTTCCAGTTGTAAACTCTCGTTACAAAAAGCTCGAAAATAACATAGCCATCCAGTGTCTTTGTTTACGATTTTCCTGGATGTGGATAAAATGAACTATTCATGTAGTCTTTATGGTCAGACCACTGACAGAACTGTAGAGACAACTGACGGACTGTAGAGTATGTTAGTCTATGGTAAGGCTCAGAACCAAGACTGTGAAATAAGCACCAATTCTGCACCCAGAACACGAGAAAAGAAATTCGTTTAACTAACGTCAGCGGCACTTTTGCGCTTAGTGGGGTGACGGGCGAGCTTTCTTTTAACATAGTTTCACATATTTGTGAACACTTTTTTACACGTTGCTTCTGGGACTTAGCAACATTCAATGACTCAAAATTCACCCAATAATTGTCTCTGTTCTACATTATTCATTCAGCAAGCCCAGCTGTTCGAACCGGTCCAGCGGCCACGTTACTATACTCTTGTGGTGTTCCATTCATTTATACATTTTATCAATTTACTTTCATTTTCTTTGTGCGCGGCCCTTGTTAGGAAACTAACCGCACATACTTCGAGGCTCTCGATAAATCTGTCTTTTTCTCTTCCGTTCTCTGTAAAAACTCACAAGTTAAGATGTGCGTAGAGATTCCAGTCATGCACGTGCTATGAGCCGGCGAGACTGGTCCTATCTACGCCGTTATATGCAGTATGCAGCCAACTCTGCAGAAATGCAGCATTACCAGCAGGATTCTGCAGAGATGTCATTGACTCTGGTCGGCTCTTGCAGCTGTTTCAAACCCCATTAGCGTGATACCCGCGGTACATTTAATGCAAACATACGAGAAAGATTAATCCTCGCCGCGTAAAGAGTGTGTCGGCGCGTGATGTACAACATTGTCTTCGCTTCAGAGGGGTTTTCTTGCTGAACTTGTTTACCAAGAACTTTTTTTAAATAACTTGCATTATTTTCATCAGGATTTTTGTGCGGGAATAGACGTATTTTCGTATAAACACGTTGTTAGGCTCGTGCGTAGTAAACCACCAGTAGAATATCTCGTTTCAAATAATATCTGAAGAAATCAGGACGAATAAGCATATAACAAACCTTACGAGACGAACGCAGCAAAAATTAAAACTCAACTCGCTTATTTAATTCCTTTAAGTTAATGTAGAATATGTTTGCAATAACTATATTTGGAAATGGAGATTATAAACGTATTCGTTGAATGAGAGGTAATTCAAAATTAAAAAATGCATGGTGGATTTAAAACATTAGTGGTAAAGACCACAATCTTGCCTATATGGCTAAACCTAACTCTTGGGCTTTCGCGGTTGATGTCACAACTATAATCTAGTTCTTCCGGTTCACACCACGTCAAAACATCATTATAATTAGCTTGAAATATTTCGGGCTCGCTGTGTAGTACCATCTGGGCTGAGAAGCTGAAAAAATTCAGCCAATCAGTGACTGAAGATGATGCTCTACAGTGAGATCGAAATATTTCGAGCTAATTATAACGATGTTTTGACGCGGTGTAAATCGTAAGAACTGGACTAACTTGCTAAATATATTTTGCAACTACATTTTATATATACTTTACTATACATATTCCCGATTTTGGTAAGTTATCAGGTTCTGCAATAAACTCTGCTACAGAGCTTTAAGAACTAGCAAATACTCATTTAATTTCCATTTGAACAAACCCATCTCTGGCAATAAACGTTTGATCTCATTGATGAAAACTTGTTTAGAAGTCATCGGAAAAACACAAAAGCGCACTCTAAAAATTAAGTAGTGAATGCCACTCAGAAAAAGTGGAATTTCGCTCTTTTAGGTGTTGAAACCCTTCATTATAGAACGGCTCGATGTTCACTCTTTTGGGAGTGGTTTTCACTCGTTCATATTTGGAGTGTGTACGTTATGCTGGATAGTACATAAGTGGTGTACCGTGTACGTTGTACGCAGCCTGGTCAAAAATCACTTATCACTGGAGCACCATTCATCAGCTGTGTGGCCGAGGATGAGATGTGGCCTGTACACGCGGAGTGGGCAGAGAGACAACACTGCAACATTCTGTCAGCTGTCTGATCAACCCACACACACACACACGCACCTGGTGCATACACTAGTCTGATAATAATTCCTCATATAAAATAATCCACCCCTTCCTTGTTACACCTAAGAATATATCACTGCAAACGCTAGGTAAAGTTCGAGGTTGAGTGGTTGAGATGACTTTGTAGTCCTAACATCGCCTCGTTGACAAGACTTTACCCCTTTTTAACCCTGTTGAAGATTGGTAAAATAACATCGAAATACGGAGCCAACCAAAGATTAAATTGATGAGTAACGTGTTCATTGTGGAAAAAAATGGCGAGCATATTTTTCATTTCTAGGACGATATTTCGAAATCACGCGGAACAACTTCTAAACCGTAAACAGTTCTGCGAATCCATCACTTATACGCAGCAGCGCCGTGTGTGGAATGACCCTGGGATCGCGTATCGTTCGGTTACGGTGGCTGCGCCAAGTATAAAGTGGCTGTTTGTATAATTGATTGTCAGGCCACTAGGACGTCCCGGGTCACCGCCTTCACCGCCTCGTTAAACACGTCAATCTGAGTAATTATTGGATTTATTCAACTAATAAACACCGCCTCTACGTTACGCAAGCCACTGGAGCTATCTTCCGTGATGACCTACAAGTTTACACTAACACGAGTATATTCTACACACCGTTTATCCATGAGCGCCGTCTTAATTGAGATGCGAAAGGGCAACATTTACAATCGACGCATTCTTGAAAAAATAACAGCAACGTCAGTTGACGAAGAGTACGATAATCGTAACGAAATCCAAGCTACAGCCGTCCAATGAGAGGAACGTAAAGATTGCCGTATCAGCGAAACTTCTTTATCAACTTCTTTAGCGCACATAGAACTGATATCAAAGATGTAAGGTTTCAAATCATAGGTCGTTTGGATGTTGCCTACGTCTAACTAAAATTCGAAGTTTTTTTTGTAGCCGCGTGTGGTCAATTCTTTGTATGTAGTCGTGCTTCGCTACGGGATAAAAACGTAGTACATCACCATTAGCCAGTATAGTTGGTGAAGTAGTGGCTGTTATACAGATTTTTTCCTCGACAGAGGTGAATGGGAGATTTGAAACAAAGTTAAAGATAATTTTCAAAACGTCGAATAGTACCATGATATAAGTGAGATACTGAGATAGTTTGATACTAATTGAACGCTTTAAAAATATCCATACATTTTGAATTTTGGATAACCTTTTCTTAGTGAATTCTTACGGCCTAAACGACATACCCTCGCCAAATGTATAGTTTCTAGGACAATTGTGGTGTCGATTCTGCGTATATAAGCCAATGTTTGAGTGAGTCAGTCAGTCAGCACAAAGTCTTTTAGAAATATAGATTAATCTTCGCATTTATACGATTAGATATTTCCTTTCTTTACAGGTGTCTTACGTAAGAATATAAGAATTCAATACAGGATCAGATAGTTTTGCACATCCGTAACGTGATCATTGACGAGATTAAAGAAAGTGATAGGCTATTCATGTATGATATGAGCTCGTATTACTAAGACCTGGCGGAAGACCCAGCCTACAGATTAAATGCTATTAGAGACAAACTTATTTATAAAATGCAGACTATTTGATACAAAGGAGATGGTTAGATAATTGCTTGGCAGGCCACACATTTCCGTATATACGTTCAAGAAAGAGAACTGAACATTGATACCAATAGTTGACCTGAACCATTGACTTGGGGAATGTGTCAATGCCAAACCTCAAAAGAGATAAATTACAGTACTGTAAACGCGAAATTGCATGTACAATATCTTTCTGTGGATATCGCCATATTTCCACAAGCATCGTCTAAGTACAACACTTTCTATGTTTTAAGATTTCTACCAGAATAAAAATAACACGACTTTTAAAAGGATTATAGGTTTTTTTGCATAATAAATTGGCACAACACAATTACATTGTCAGATTGCTGAAGTGTTCAAAACAAAAATGTTCTTAAAACTAGAAATAATTAAGGTTGCCTTTTTGGATAGTAACTACTACAGTACTTATGTTCTAATTTTAATGAAATTGAAATGCGTTTTCCCACCGTAATTATTTTTAAAACTGCAGTAAAAGAACACGTAACCTTGAGGTATAGCGAACAGCTTCGTAACACCAGTAGCAATGGAGCACGAAAGCCGAATGACCGAAGCGAATTGGAGTTATAATAAGTTACAATCAACGAGTTAGAGTAACAAACTACAAACAAAATACGCTTTAATCACGCCAGCGGCTAAGTTGCGTGTCAGCCTGGGTTAACAATCACAGAGTGCTAATGAATTGGAACAAAAGGATTGAACACAAAACTGTAACTTATATTACTGTTAGAGATCTTAATTTGTATAAACGCTAAAAAGTAGTAGTAATTATATTACTGTTATATACAACTGAAGCGTGAAGGATCGAACTGGTGTAAGGAGACTTGTTAAATGTCATCGGCCGGAGTGGCTGACCTTTCGCCGCCCATCTCACTGAATGTTGCACTCATCAGGGGACATTCCCGCAATGCAGCCCGCTGCCTGACTGCTTGACGCCGCTTCACATTTAGTGATGGACATCACTCAGGCAATCAGGCATTCAGCGATCAACGATACTACAGTAGGTGGTCGCTAACAATTTGAAACTTGAAAGAAACTCAAATGATCCAATAAAAACTGTTACATTTGGTGAGGACTTTCGAGAACCATGTTCCCATCTACAGACCATATAACATCAAGTGAAGTAAAAGATCCAGTGCAAAAGACGACTTGCTGCTAGTCCTTACGTCATTTGAATTAAAGACGTTTCTCATTCAATTTACTTTTTCACCATGTGTAAGTTTCTAAAGTTATATAACTGGAAGAGAGCCTCGACGGGCGATAAAGCCCTAGGCATGTATTTCTTTAAGGGCAGTCCGACTTCCATAAGAGCGTAATTTTAACTTAAGTAGGCTACCAAATGATAGCAGATAGGAGTACAAACGGTTTTTTGTTTTTCTTTTTTAAATACCTTGTAAGTTAGTTCCTTACATAGGTTTTAAACACAAATTAAAAACTGTTTTTTTAATACAGTTTTTTTAGTATGTTTGAAGTTTAATTATATTTTTGTAACTTGTATTTTTGAAAATTGTCCATTTAACGTTGTGTAAAGTTTAGGTAGAGTTTGCCCCAATAGTTTTCGAGTTATAGGTACCCTAAGTTCTTAAAAGAAAACTTACGGGAAATCAATAAACCCAAAAGTAAAAGAACACGTAACCTTGAGGTATAGCGAACAGCTTCGTAACACCAGTAGCAATGGAGCACGAAAGCCGAATGACCGAAGCGAATTGACGAGCATGGTTTGTTTTGTAACGTGTCCAAGGGTAAAAAATGAGATGCAAGCCTTTTTAATAATTTTTTTTATATACGGTTACCAATAATGTAGTGGTATGTATGTGGAAAACTACGGAGAATTATATGAGTACAACAATACAAAACAACAAATTTAGTTTTTTATGTCATGTTGCCATTAAATATAATACCACGTTTTCTAGTACTGAATACAGAACATCTTAAAAGATGCTAACCAATACGAAATGATACCAAACATTATTTTAAATTTTACCACGCACGTTCATTATCTGCAAACAAAACCCCCACATTGAAATACACTTATACTTGCAACAGAACAAATAAATCTCAAGCACAAAGATTTGGAAACGTTTAAACCTATTAGCCATTTTAATTTATATATTGAACATGTTTGCATCCACTCTTGGCAATACATTTGCAGGGTAGCTTTCTTTTATTGTTTCCGAAATCTCACCGTCACATCAATTTTATTTACGACCGAGGGGTTTAGGAGAAAAATAACATTACATTCAGAAGAACGATATCTTTCAGAGCCTACGCCAGATTAATCTGAGATATTGCCTTGTCGCAATGTTTTCCACTCGTAGGTCTGGTCTCCCAACGGATTATATCATCAAAATTATTTTCATCTAGGGTAGTTTTTATAACGATATTTATTTTTAATGCCTTAGTGTCCCTTACAGTGTTTGAATTATTAACCAAAATTTCATAAAAAATGCCTTTGATTTAGACGTTAACCTTTTTACTACCGGAATAGTATATTTCTTCACTAGGTCCTAAAGTGACACTTTTTGACAAGAGGAAACATTGTGGCGCAGCCGAGGACGTTAAATGACCGAGGGTCAAAAAGACACTTTCGGGCCGAGTGATGAACGATACTTTTTTGTCATGATGAAAATAATAGTGAGAAATAAATGTGAATAAAGGTTTTAATATAGAATTAATTAAGTGAACATTGTTTTGAACTCAGCAGTCTGAATTATATAGTTTTGAAGAAACAGCTGTTACAATGATTTACTATTAAGTCAGTGTTAAAATGCAAAACAAACTCGTTTAAACCAGCTGATTAAAATGATCTTTTCCTCCCTATAAGGGAGTAAAACGTCATCAAAACAATACTTTATTGACCTGGGTGGTAAAGTGACACTTTAGCACTGTCTAAAGCAGCTGTTTTCAGAACAGAATGACCAAAAATATATTTCGGTACTCAAATTATGAAGTTTGAAGTAAAAAAGACTAGATTTGTTTTATTTATCAAGACAAAGCTAGGAGGTCTGGGAGCCCACAAGTAAAGGACCAATAACGAACATAAAAAAATTCCTTCATACTTTTTTTATATTGTCTTTACGTGATTCGATTAAGAGTGCACAGTACCTGTCGGCCATTTTGTTTTTTGTCACAATAAGAACAATGTAAAAACAAGCATTTTTAAGACACCTCACGCTTACAATTGTCATCGGATCTTTTTAAATCGGTTTTATTTGAAAGGTGACAATGAACTGCAGTGACTCCACTGAACACTTTTTTTATTTGTATCAGTTTACTAGTAAAATTAAATGAAAAGTTTCTTTAACTTTTGGGGTTCTGTCACGGTTTATAAATGAAAAAAATGAAAATTCAGTCCAGCGGAGTCACTAAAACATTGAGTTCAATTAAAAAGTAATAATAATAATATTTGGGTATTTAAAAAAAATCCTACGAAAACTGAAGGCGTGAAGTGTCTCAAGAAAATGTATGTTTTTACATTGCTCTTATGGGATGAAATCAAGGTCACGGCCACTACTGCACACTCTTAAACAAGACACAAATCAAGAGATGAAACCTCAAACTACTGACGAAATAAGACACCAGTTTAATGTTGCTACTCCAATCAATCATGTTACGCGAGCTTACCGCCCATCATTTACGTTAGTGTCTTCAGAACTAATCGGCCACTGCACAGTGCACAGGTAAAGTATAGCGGCTTGCATGAATGAGCCCGGTATGAATGTCACCTACGCTACTACGCTACGCTACGCTACGGCAGTGCCGAGTATCGGACTCAGCTCTCAGTGTAGTCCGGACCGGCGTCGCGTTCACACCTCACACCGTCACCGCCCGTGTGCACCGCGTCTACACACGTCACTTATATACGTACAAGTGCAGTGAGTGAAGCCGTCATGAGGATCTTTCTCTTACTTCTCTCTGGACTCACTTTCGCCGTGGCTACCAACTCGACTCACCACCGCGATAATGGTTTGATAGTTTTATTTATTTTTGTAAATGCATTGGCTATAATATGATTGGTAGGGGCCAAAGGAGTGACGGTGAAAGAAAATTTGAAAAGTTAACAAGGTTTTCTTACTTTTGTTTGTACGGTACTTAACTTAAGTTATACTTTTGTAAAACTGAGGCTTACGTACTTTACCTAAGGTACATTATCAGTTATATAAATTTTTTTCTTATAAATTGTTTCTAAACATTTTACATAGACATCTTTCTCAGAGTTTACGTAAATAAACGGTGACCTACATCTCGTAACGCATGTTACAACTTTAATAGAGGATTAAAATACACAAACATCTATGAATAAGGTTTAGAGAGGATTTTCAAAATATATTACATACGATCTAAATAACTTGGTCCCCAAAACTAAGAAATAATTATATTATACAAATCATTAACTATTTTTTTTTAAACAAATGACTGTAACTGGCAGAACGTACGAGCGCTTTGATTCTAAAATGGGGATACAAGAAGAGGCATAATTATTGCATTCCATTGAATCAAGTACCAATCTTCGCGCCTTTCTTACTTTTACTTTAAATAAACATGTTGAATACCTAACGATGAAACCCCATATAAATAGGTTAAAGATAAAGCTACCCTAAACGGACTGCAGTCTGTTAATATAAACTAAATAAATTACATGCAGAAAGTCTTTAACAGTATGTCTCTTCTAGATAATTTTATTTATTTATTACTGATGGTGCTAGTAGCAGAAATATTAATATTTTACGTATAGTGCACCACAACTGTCACGATTAAGGGCTTTAATCAGGTTTTAATAGAGAGGTATATGATTTGTGCCGCAAGCACAAAGCACCGTTAAGCATCGTGCTGGATAAGCTTATTCAATTTAAGACATTTATGCACACACAAGTTAAACATAGAAACAATTTTTAAAATGGCGTATGGTGAAATCACTTTTATGCGCTGGGGACAGCTTGGGGTAACTAAACGGTATGACTTATAATTAATAAACTTCAATTGTTTTAATCTAAAGTGTTTAATTCATGTAAGTCGTTAAATCTTGTCATCTTGAAACTAGGTCAAGATGACATAAAAAATAAAAAGGTAAAGTTTGTCTTGTTTTTACGAGTCGAAGTTAGGACTACAAATCCCTCTCTACCACTTAAGCTTGACCTTTACCTAGCGTTACCATATAGTAACATTACAGACGTAAGTGGTGACTGCGGGGATCGAACCCGTCCCAGCAGAGGAATGAGTTCCGGAGTCGCGCACGATTCCAACCCGCCACGGGTCTGCTCAATTTATTTTTAGTATGGAAAATATACTTCATTAAAAGGTCACCGTAAGACATACAAATCGCCAGTAGCCATGTAAAGAAAGTAATAAAGTTGTCCTCGGAGTTAAAGAGGATATGCCTACCCATATCTCAACGAAAGCTAATCCAGTTACTTTTAGCCCTGTGAAGTTATTACAGACTCGGTATCACTGAATCGGCCTACATTTTCCGCTTTGATTTAACGTCTGGCTTATTTCTAGCTGTGTGAGTGCTTCTATAACATACAGTCTTGCAATTCTCCCAGGTTCGATGGTATCAAATATCCCTTTTCATCGCATATTTTTTGAGAAAGTATTTCGCTACTCAAGCTAAACACAGGACAGTGCGCTCTTTACTTGAGAAAAATATAGCTGACTTATTCATACTATATGTTGGCTGTTACTATAGGACGCTTCCAAGCAATATTGTGTTATTTATGCTGACTGGGCGAAAAGGAAATTTGATTTTAATTAGTACATTGATAAACTGACATAACTACTAGTGTTACACATGCAATAAATACACGGACTGCAACAAACATTAAAATATACTATGACAATTTTTTTAATTATCTCTTAGGCCATCCTAAAGGAATTGGGAGGAGGAAAATCGTTTATGAGGTATCATGACAATAGTCAGAATAGTTTTCAAAATATAATTAAACTCAATCATTAGAAGAGGGTTGTAGGCTAATGAAATTTTCCCACATAATCCGTGTTGCACAAAGGTAAATGTGACCTACCACCTACCAAAGATGACAACGTCAAGCGTGTGCTGGTATGTCATAAAACCTAATATTGATTTTATTGGAAAATTATGAATTAATTTAAGAAATAAAGTAGACAGTTTATAGAGTTGCTGAGCGGTGGGTTTTATCGAGGAAGTCGTACGTTCACCTGTCGAGGCCCACGAGCTGTCTGTTTACAGACACAGAACCAAACACACACACACACACACACTTACTATAACTCTGTCTCCGGTCTATAACTGTCACATATCACTGCATTGCAACGCGTACGCACAATACCAAAGTAGGCTAACAATACCAAAAAGTAAAATTAGTTAAAAAGCGAAAACTATACAGCTCGGCCGAGGCTTATCGTCCAACAGCACATTATAAACGTCTTGTTACAAACCTTACACTATAAAATCCAAATAAAAATAAACGAAAAATAAAATCAATTAGAAGTATATAGGGTTCGCGGTTAGTTTTGTATTATTGGAGATGCATTTGCAATTGTTCTTATGAACAAGGGTGTCTAAGGTACACCATGGACTCGAAAAGCAGAATTTTTAGTAAAATTTTATAAGTACAGTTTTGATGTACAGTTTTGATTGGCATCATAGAGCATCATTTGGTAAGCGAAATTTGAAAATTTTAAAATTATCTAGAAATATAGCATTGAAAAACCTAACTGATGACACGTGTGGCTTGATAAACCGTTATAATTCTAGGGCTCCATGATTGTTTGACAGAAGAAAAAAAATATAACCTCAAAACATAAAAGAACCTTTGCTGAACTGGCAAGGTGCCGTAGACTCAAAAAACCGAATCTTGGTAAAATTTGACGTACACATGGTTTGATGCTGACTTTGTGCATCATAATTTGATATTCGAAGTTTGATACGTTTGAATATGATTTTAAAATATAGCACTGGACAACCAAATTGACGACATCTCTGGCTTGAGAAACCATTATAATTATAGAACTAAGTATAGTACGAGAAACAGAACTAAAAATGAAACATCAAAACGTAAAGCACTTGCATGAAACACTATTATTTTAACGTGCACTTAAAATTAAATAGATAACAAACAACTCACTCTTTCTGATAGTGCAAGCTAGATCTTACCTGAAAAAGAAAAGTTTGATTAGAATAAAAAAAGTATAGTTTATTGTTAAAGCACAGTGTTAAACCAATTAATTAATGGCAGTAGGCTAGATAGAGAAAACATGATCTTTAAAGACTTCAAATTGTTTATTTAAATTAAAATCAATTAACAATATTAACGACACTAATAGGATTTCAGGAATACACTGTAAAGGTTGGACTGTTCCAATTTATACGAAGAGATGCAAATTATTTCCAGTTCATATAAGAGAATATTTACTACTACTCATGAAACTATTGGCTTTGGTTACTAGGCCAACTCGAACGTACTAATGGATAGTGGAAGAACATGTACGAGTATGTATGTGTGTTGCTATTGCGTGATGAACTAATAAGTTAAGTTGTACTAAGTAGAAAGCAACACAAACAGATGATGGTTAGATTGGCAAAAACACCGCTTATTGACTCAACACCCTTAGGAGACAGTGTCGCAATTGACAACGTCCCATCAAGCACTCAGCAATGATAGTTCGTACATTTAAAACGTCGTTAGTGAATTTCTTTGAAAGAAAAGATATAACTGCCGTCAGCATGAACCGGTTCTTTGATATGAGCACCAATCGTGAACCCCAGAACACTTTTTGAACATTTTTTAAAGACCGTACATGTGTAAGTTTTCTAAAAATCGTAATTTTTGTCTGATTGTTGTATAATTTAATACAAAAAGCAAATTAAAAAAATATCTCGATCCTGTGATCATACAGGAGACAAAACTGAGGCCGAAGGCCAAAGGCTTTGACCGCAGCGAATTAGAGGAACACATTCCAAAGTAAATTCGCTTTACTCACGCCAGTGGCGCTTTAGCTTTAGCTTCGTGTCGGCCGAATTTGTGTTTGAATTTTATAGACACTTTACTGACGGTTTTGACTTTTTAATACAAGTTGACACTAAAAAACATAACTTTACTCAATCGTAAGTAGATTCATTTAGTTTAGCTTTACCTTATTATTTACTGTTATTATTACTGTTTTATTAGTGGGTCTTAAAATACCTACAAAATAATATAGTCATGCTGTATTGAATCTTGTAGAATAAATAAAAGAACACTAATACGTTACCTAAGGAACGAAAAATTGATCTGGTTAACAAATATTTTCATTATAAGCGTTTAAATGTAGCTTCCTAATATTTATTTGAAAAAGCCTATTACTAAAATGATATAACATTTACAAACATCGCTCGAACTGAAATAGGCAAAAGTCAAAACTTATACCATAATTACATAATTAGACGATTTGATGTTATATCAACAGTTTCAAAAGACAAAGTAAAACACAAACAAGGCTAAAACAAACTACCAATTCAAGGGTCAATTTGGAGGTGTGGGGCGGTGAAGTTTCGGGTGGTCCCTCACGCACCCCTGCAGCCACACTAACTCATAGGTAATTGTGGGGGGTGCGTGACCCTGTGCTTCATTAGAGCAGACAGGTGATAATTGTACACACCAGGCAGCCCCAACAGACGTTTTAATTAATCCATAAAAGACCCTAAACATTTAGTTTTGTAGAACTATTTTAGAGTTCAAGTCATATTTTTGTTCATAGAATAAACTGAGTTAAATTTTATAACGCTTACAAAAGCACTTGATGTTAGAAGACGTTGACGTCAAAAGTTCTATTCATCCTACGTAATTTCTTTAACAGCTAAAGGAATGTGCAAAACTGACATTTTGTGGTGCTTGTGCAAACAAAACCAGCTGTACAGTTGCGTGTTATCAGCCGAGTTAATTGCGTGATAAGGTGACGCACATTGCGTACTCTCTGCAGATTATACATAACCGCGCACACCCGCACGCACCTCTCCACTAATATAATGTCACATTCCATTCTTTAAAACTGGTTAACTACGCTGGATCTATCACGCAGAGCAAAACACGTGTAGTTAATTATTGTATTGCGGTTGCAAAAGTTATTATGACTATCGCAACTCCAGTAAATGGCCAAAAGACGGAGTTTATAAGAATATTTTGTAAACTATTTCCCTGTGATGCAAACTTGAATATAATTGCAAGTTTTTTTTTAACTAAGAGGTGCACAAAAATTGGGTCTTGAAAATCCAACAACGATTGCGAGTAGGAGAGATCGCCATAGACGTTTTAGGAGTTCTGGTTAACCATAATTTCTCGAGAAATGGTGGCCACCGGCGAGTTGAGGAATCTCGTGAGTTTGGCCCGAGTGACGGCTATGATGTTGGCCAATTAATGAAATGACGGCAAATCGTGAAGTTGGTCCGGGGCCGTGAAATTGGGCCCATAACAGCGGAACGCTAGTCTAGCCACCTATGCGTGATGCACTGCACTAGCCATGTTTCTAGCTCACTCCGCCATGTAGGTCTACACTAGCCCGTACAGAGAATACGGAAAAGCATCTGTGTTCCTTGGTCCCGTACTTCTGGTCTGCTAGTCTGGCACTAGACTCTACTGCAGACGCACAACTGTTATTAGTTGGCGCTGTTGATGTAGCGGATACGTTTTATTGTGCAAGTGCTCGCGAATCTGCTGATGCCAATTCAGAAACTGCTGTTTAAATACGAGATACAACTTCCACTCATTGGCATCAAGAATGCATCGAGCCAAATCCTTCGTTCTATATACAAAATTTGAATACAAAAATCAATATTAAGGCTGGGAAGTATGGGAGTAAAAAAAAACGATGTAGTTTGACCGATTATTATAGTCTACAATCGTAAAATTTAATATGTTTGCGAGCGGCTAAAAACTACGATACTTTGCGTCAACTTTGAACAACCGCCTTATAGTGGCTTTTCAATCCAACAAACGTTTTCATGTGATAACTTTCTATAAGTACCTTTTACAAGATATCAAACCAGTTATCTAGAGCGTATCGAAGCCATTTTTTTTAATTATATTTTTACATGTGTTTTTCAGAACTTGTGTTTTCGGGAGATGATTCTCGAAATAAAAATTTAATCTCGAAGATCTGTTTCCATCTACCCTTCAGAATATATTGACCTCCCATTCAAACTCTACTCACAGTAATTACGACAGCGTTTGTATGTGTGTAGGACTACAACCCTCTGCATCAATAGTGCCCATGAAATGGGGAGGGCGCACGAATTTGACATTACAGTTGTGGAAAGTTTACAAATGAGTGTCTGTGTGTCAGTTACAAGCATTAGACATATCTCAGGTTTTTCGTTTTCCATTCAGTGGTGCCAAACGACTTTCGTGACTTCCGAGCAACGGCCTGACACATGTGACTGGTGGGAAATTTCACTATTGCCATAACAAAATTAAACGAATGATAACTCTCAATGAATTGGCGAAACTTATTTTTACTAGATATTAGTTTACCAAGATTGAATATTTGTAAATAACGTCACAGACGTCGGAAGGAGTTTCATGATTATGGTGCACAGTGTAGACTTGAGTTTACTTATTTTAGACTTAAGCACGTCTCACAGACTACAACTCAGCCACACTGCGAGATAACACTATCACTACTTGTGCCTAGTCTTCAATCACCTACTTGTTACCTACTGTGCTCTACGCTGTACCACCCACACAGGAGACAAAAATAAATATGCATCTTTTAGAACCCGATTTAAATGGAACAGTGAACAAACTAAACTTGCAACGTTTCTTTGACTCAATAAAATAGACATTAATTACAAATCATGATTTAAACATCCAAATGAACGATGACTTTTAGCTTAGGGCTATCTAAACGCTTCACATTTATCACATGATAATGGTATTGTTAATATTCAATTATTTAGATCGAAACGAAGCAGTAAGCTTGCGATAAAAGAGAAAAACACCATCAATACACATTGGAGGAACATCAATCAAGCGAAAGTGGAAACAAACAACCTAACTCTGGATGAAAACAGACCTATTCACTTCGTGAGGCCTTGACCCGCTCAACGCAGCAATTTGTTAATGCTGTTCTGAAGTCAATTAGCAAAATGTATTAAGATATTATTTTTGAGGTCGACGACTTTAACACTACTGTATAACATTCATCCCATTATTGTCTTCAGTACTTTTAGCTCTGAGAATTAGGATACGATTGATCACAAGTTCGTTTTAATTATCTAACTTCCTTTAAAAAAAATGATATACTCATGCCGTCAGCATGGTAAGATCCAGGCCTGGGACCATGAAATGAGCACCGATCTTAACCCCAGAACACGCACCCCAGAGCATTTTTTGTTCAAAACGTCAAATTACATATGTATATAGGCTATGTGTATCATCTGTCGCTGAGATCGCAGTTTTTGTCTGATTTTCACAACATTTTATACAAATATTCTTTTTGAAAATATTTCGGTCAAGTTCGTTAACCGGCAAAAGAGGACTACTGGATTTTAATTTGATACCTACCCAATTATTGATAAGAATTAAACATAATAAAAGTACCCTCGAATGATTTTAATTTAAACATAAGATCGGTTTCAAAAATGGTCTCATCATCAGCCGTGTACCACATCCTGTATTTATATTAAAATCATCCAAGGATATACTAATGTTATATTTACTTCTTATTACCGACGTATTCTTTCAAAGAGGATTTCATCCTAATAACCAAATAACATAATGGCCCAATCAAGAAATCGGTTAAACTAATTTCTAAACATCTAAATAACTCGATCCTTAGCTCGTAATAAGCTCAACAAGCATTTTGAAAGTCAGAGATATCACTATTTAAGATGCCGACCATTCTCATGAGGGTAGTTTAAGTCAAATATGTGGTGAAGGATGAGTGTGATGAGTGTTTGTAATGAGTTATGAGGTGTTGTCTTGTTACAAACTTAAAGCCGACTCTTCCTTAGAATGGATCATTAATTAATAGCCCAATAACCAATTGAAATACAAGGACCAACGGCTTAACGTGACTTCCAAACCACGTAGGTGATGGTCTGATATGTCTAATGATGGTGGGAGTTGATGCGGGTATCATCAGATGATCACTGAGGCTATCTGAGCCGCTTTAGACCTATATCATCTTCAAAACCTGACCTCCATGAAGCTGGATTACAGGACCACGCCACGAGTCCCAGTCAATAGATATTTGTCAGACACACGTATTTGTCAGAGGTTTCAGCCCTGAAGCCACGGAAAGGGCATCACATTGACGAAAGGTCGTGTGTTATGTTGTACCTGGGAGGAACGTACAGCGCAAGAGTTGACGGATGACCGACGCTTGATTGGAGCCAGCCTTTACATAAACACCGCATCACTGAGATATTGTTGCGGTCTGGTTACAAATGAGTGTAGCTCAACAATGGACTGGGCCGGACCAGTGAACTCGCAGAGCACAGCCGATACTGTCTGTAGCTACACATGTAAACACGTGTAAATAGCGGACCGTGGTGGGTTGGAATCGTGCGCGACTCCGGAGCTTATCACTCCGCTGGCACGGGTTCGATCCCCGCAGTCACCACTTACATCTGTAAAGTGGCTATACGGTAACGCTAGGTTAAGGTCGAGGTTGGGTGGTACAGAGGACTTTGTAGTCCTAACTTCGCCTCGTTAAATAAGACAAACTTTACCTTTACCTTTTTTTAACGTGGGTGTGGGTCCGCCTCAGCTGCAGCGTCGAGCGGGTTTGCGGGAAATAAAATGATGATTTTGGTATTAATACTATTTTGACGGAACAACTCTTGAATAAAAGATAAACATATTATTTAGGTTTGCCTGAAGTTTATTTTTCAACATGTCTTTTAGTTTTTATGCTATTAACGGAGCAAATATAGACCAAGTTAGCGTGTTTTTAGGACCTTGTTAAGACCTGTATGTACAAATGCATGTACGATAGGAAAAACCGGCCTGTCCGTCAATTTCTCCTTGGACAGGTCAATGCATGTAATAATGTGAAATAAATATAAAAAACATAACAAATATTAAATGTTCAGATCATAACCTATTCAAGCGTAGCAGTTTTGCTGAGTTATGCCCAAGCGTGCGTTACTAACAAATTTACTACCAAGGCCACTGAAAGCACATAAACAGCTGGTTAATTCGCAACAGTAGGCAATCAGTAAGCGACTAATTAGAGTGAATTGTATCGATAGAGTTTGGCAAATCTGTAGGGAATGTGTCTCAGAAGCCAAGTAGTGAATAACTGGCGTGGCCCCAGCTGGGGGCATTGCTTTGATGAACGGGGCATTTAACCGTAATTACAACCCAAACCCAAGACTGTAAAAACACGTTCTAGCCTTGAGACAATACTACTGCGCCCACTAAATGAAATGTAAACTCAAGTTTGAGGATGTTAGTTTTACGAATGGTTTAACTTCAAGTTTAATATAGCTGTATGTTTGGTCTGCGTTGAAAGGCTTCAACAGCACTGGTGCAAAGCGACATTATGTATCCGTCCGGAATTGCTTCGCGAACACAAAAAAGTATGTAATAAGACACTTTAAATTTGTTAGAATTAGGCTTAAAGCAAAATACACAAAGTGATAGAGTCAAATGGGGTTGAACGTGGAATGATATTAATAAATCGCGTTTAGGAGAAATAACAGTTTCTAAATCCTACAATGATACAATGATACAATGATTTATTCACCGTTAAGTATACAATATATATATACAATTGGCTTGTCATATGATTAGATAACAATTAACTATGCTATTTCTACTGAGCAAGAGAAAAAAATATAATAACACCTGGTAGGTGACATGTCGACAGAATAAGTAAAAGAGGAAAACAAAGAAAGAAATCACAACTTCATATTGCTGAGATCGGCACTAAGGAACTCGTTTAGTCCATATAATGGGTTTTTCAGTAGCCAGCCCTTCAATACACTTGCAAGCTTGGACATGGGCAGGAGCCTTACTCTTAATGGCAGCAGGTTACATGGCTACATAGAACCCAAATAATTTATGTATAAGCCACAGCCATTTGCTAAACTGAATTGTACTATCTTGTGAAACTGCATAGTTTTCATGGACTACAATATTGATGGTCTCTACTGACAATGCTTATATTTTATACGGGGTGAGTTTTAAATTGCCCCTCCTTAACGTTTGAAACGGAAATATTTTTTAAACCCTTTGAGGAATGTTTTTATATGATTCTGAAGTTTGTTTTGATATACTCTGCGTCACCCACTCACACCCCAAAATCCGAGGGGGAGGCTGCCCAATTTAAAAAAAATACAAACCTTCCCTTGTGGCATTTCAAAGGAAAGGACATTTCAACAAAAAGTCAACGACGCAAAGAAAGGTTTTTTATCTCGACTCGCTTTTTTGTGATACCAATTTAAAAATGACAGAAAAAGGTTTAAAACGCCAAATTTCACATACAATTTATTTTGAAATGGGGTGGGCGACGCAAAGTACGTCAAAACATACTTCATAACCCTATTAAAATCATTCCCCAAAGGGTAAAAAAATTTTTGGCAAAAGTTAATGTAAGGGTTATTAAAAACTCACCCTTTAATCGTCTCATTATTCGCCGTGCTCTAATCTGACTCGTAAAACTTACATTTAAACTTTATAAAACCCGGCTGCGTATAAACCAATTATACTCAACTGCATTTATTATAATTTAAACAAGATAACGAGTCTTTAGCTTCAGGAGAAACAGCAACAACTGTGCCAAGACATATTCTAAACAGTGCGTAGAGTGTTAAATATTTTACGTCAGTTTTACGATGGTAGAAAATAGAGAATACGCACGTTCGGCGCCAAACTAACTGGCCTGGCCTAGTCGTAAAACAAACATAGCATTTCTCATCTCATAGAAGTAAATAAGGATGTTTAGGCTAATCTACAGTCATATATCAACATGTTCCGGGAGAAATTAAACAATTAGGAAACTCGAACCACTTAAGTTGAAATTAATCTTTACACTAGTACAACGGAGTGTCTTGAAACACTCGTGGTTACTTAAAAATAAATTGTGTTATTCCGTGACTACCAGCAATGTACACCAGCTAATTGAGTAAATTGTTAATGTAGCGGACATTGGGTCTCGCGGGGACCGCTTGGATGGCGCATCGAGTCACGGGCGTATTTAGAGGCCTTCCTGGAAGCGGCCGCCACCCTCGGTGCCTGTGCCTATTCACCACGGGCGTTGACCTAATTTCGAGCGACTTGTTTACTAGACCTCTCCCGAACCTTCTAGCAAATTCCACCGGCTCATATATAGCCCTCATAAAGAGCTCGAGTAGTCAGTTCCGGGCAGTGGATGAATGTGAACGAATCGGGGCCGCGTTCCCCTTGTGAACGAATAGTCCAGTGTAAGACTGTGTAAGAAGGTCCGCGCACCTAGTGAATGTGTAAGTGCTGTGTGAACATACAGGGTCACAACCCTTGTGCGTGAACAGTGTCAGTGTAAATTCTCGGTGTCAGCGATCTTCATTGTGCCCGCTGCGAACGTCGGCTGCGAGTGATCTTCGAGGCATCGACACCCACCGTTGGATTCCCGACTGAAGAGTGCTACGACAACACGTGAGTGAACGAGCTTCGCGCCGGAGTGTGAATAGACTGGGTGAAGTGCAAATAGTGAAATAAGGAACTGTACATTGTGTAATAGTTTGTAGCCATTAAGTGAATTATTAATTACGTTTAATATTAGTGTAATTACAACTAGACTGTGTAAATAAATAGTGAGTTAACAAAGACTGACGCCTTATTATTCGTACCCGTGAAAAACATTACATTTGGTGTCAGAAGTGGGATAAGGCGATTCAGTAGTAAAACTTTGTTTATTTACATTAAAAAAAAAAAAATGGCTACAACTAAGTTTGTGAAATTAAATTAACTCAAAGTAGTGGAACTTAAAAGTGAACTTGAAGAGCGAGAACTGGAAACATCAGGAAACAAGACACAGCTACAGGAGAGTTTGAGAGCGGCAGTCTTAGAGGAAGGGGGCGATCCAGACAGCCCACTGTTCGAAATATCCCGCGGCTCGGCTGATCTCGGTAAGTTACTAGAAGAAAAACTCAAAGAAAGTTCAAAATCTTTAGAAGAAAAGTTGAATGAAAATTCTAAAACTTTAGAAGATACATTTAGCGAAAACTCAAAAGCATTAGAAGAAAAGTTGAATGAAAATTCAAAAACTTTAGAGGATAAATTGTTAGAAAATTCAAAAACTTTAGAAGATAAATTGTTAGAAAATTCACAAAGACTATTGGAAGAAAAATTTAGCGAAAATTCAAGAACCTTAGACGAATTAAAAGAGAACTCAAGAACTCTAGAAGGCAAGTTTTCGGAAAATTCGAAAATATTAGAAGAACTTAGAGAGAACACAAAAACACTGGAAAATAAATTTTTGGATGAACTTAAGGAGAGCTCTAAAGTGTTGGAAGAAAAGCTTCTTGGGAATACAAAACTATTAGAAGACAAAATTTTAGAAAATTCTAAATTATTGGAAAACAAATTTCAACAAGATGTGGAAAAGGTAAAACTTGAATTGGGTAAACAACTAGAAGAGGCTACCAAGCGTATTGAATTTTTAGAAACTTGTAAGACAACTCCTGAGGAGACTGAACCTAAATTGCAAACAAGCCAGATTGCAGGATATTCAGCAGAGATCACCGAGCCGGTAAAGTGTGCGCCTTCACCCTGGGCACACGAGCCTGCCGCCTTTTGACGGCAAGACACCCTGGGAGGAGTATTTTACTCTATTCGAAACTGCGGCACGAGTACACCAGTGGACGGCTGCGGCTAAGGCGTCTGTGTTGAGCCTTTCGCTAAGGGGCGACGCTTTAGGAGTCCTTCATTCGATCCCAGTTGTGGACCGCCTGAACTATGACGAGCTTATCAGGAGATTGGAGATGCGGTTCGGACATCGGCACTTGGAACAGGTGTATCGCTCGCAGTTGAGGGACCGATGCCAGCAGCCAAATGAATCCCTGCAGGAGTTTGAGGCGGATATTGTCCGACTTGTACGAAGCGCCTACCCCGCCTTGCCGGAAGAGGTCTATGAGCGGTTGTCCAAGGACTGGTTCATCGACGGTATACGGGAACCTGAGACCCAGCAAGCAGTTAAACTGTCCCGTCCTAAAACCTTGAACGAGGCGCTCACCCAAGCTTTAGAGTTTGAGGCTGTCAAAGAATCAATACGGTGCCAGGCAAGAGTAAGGTACGCCAATGCAGAGAGAGCAGGACAGCAGTGGACCTTAGATGATCTGGTGCAAAAGGTTGTCGATGCGTTAATCGGTTTGAGAAGAAGGAGTTGCGCTGCTGTAACTGTAGTAAACCGAGGCAACCAAATAGAAGGAGTGTACCCGTGGAACCTGTACCACGAAATCAACCGTCGAAGAAAAAGCCACGAAGAGCCGCGTGTGCGAAGAATCACAATTGAGGATGACCAATGGCGAGACAAAACATTGCGTAGGAACGGAAAGGAAGACGCCATTTTGAAGTGTGAAATGCAGATTGGTAGTAAGCCAGATGAGGACTTGGCCGGAGATTATCATGTGCCATATGTTGAGAAACGGGCAAATGATGTCTACAAGCGAGTCAGACCCAGCCTGCAACCCAGTGAACGGATGACAGAATGCTACGACGTCAGAGCGGAAAAAGGGGTTTACAACGCTGGAGACCTGGTATGGTTGAACAATCCCAGGAACCGCCAAAGCTACTCCGAACCTTCAGGAAACTGAGGACGGTCCGTATGAAGTTGTCACCCGGACCAACGATTTGATCTACAGAATTAGGAAGCCAACGCATGGGAAACCTCGGGTAGTCCACATCAATCGGCTGGCGCCTTTCAAAGCAGAGAATAAGCTTCAGAGGGAGCAGGAGGTCAGATATCGTACGCCGGGAGAAACGGCAATCAACAAGGACGAGGAACCTTCAAGGAACAGTCGTCATCGTGGAGTGAGCAGGATCGTTTACAGAGATCTCTTCGAAGTTCCACAGGAGTATGCGCTCGCCCACTGTGTTGCCCAAGATTTGAACATGTCAAGAGGAATCGCCCAGGTATTTAGGAGCAAGTTCGGGCGTGTGGAAGAACTGAGATGCCAGGACCCGGCTGTAGGAAGGACGTTGCATTTGAGGCATGGTCATCAACACCTGTTCTACCTGGTGACGAAGCAATGGTCTCATGGGAAGCCAACTTACGAGTCAGTTAAAAGGGGTTTGATTGACCTGCGCCAGACCATGATTCGATTGGGGATCCGGAAACTTGCCATACCAAAGCTGTCATGTGGGCTCGACGGACTTGAGTGGTCGAGAGTGAGGAGCATGATCGAAGACGTATTCCAGAACACGGCAATAGAGGTTCTAGTGTGCATCTTCGACCCCAGGGGCTTCAGGAGGCAGGAAGACATCGCTGCATCCGATCAGCCTGGACCTCAAAAACCAGTAGATCTTCCTGTTCTGGGACAGAACAGGCTTAAGGAGGGGGTAATGTAGCGGACATTGGGTCTCGCGGGGACCGCTTGGATGGCGCATCGAGTCACGGGCGTATTTAGAGGCCTTCCTGGAAGCGGCCGCCACCCTCGGTGCCTGTGCCTATTCACCACGGGCGTTGACCTAATTTCGAGCGACTTGTTTACTAGACCTCTCCCGAACCTTCTAGCAAATTCCACCGGCTCATATATAGCCCTCATAAAGAGCTCGAGTAGTCAGTTCCGGGCAGTGGATGAATGTGAACGAATCGGGGCCGCGTTCCCCAGAACGAATAGTCCAGTGTAAGACTGTGTAAGAAGGTCCGCGCACCTAGTGAATGTGTAAGTGCTGTGTGAACATACAGGGTCACAACCCTTGTGCGTGAACAGTGTCAGTGTAAATTCTCGGTGTCAGCGATCTTCATTGTGCCCGCTGCGAACGTCGGCTGCGAGTGATCTTCGAGGCATCGACACCCACCGTTGGATTCCCGACTGAAGAGTGCTACGACAACACGTGAGTGAACGAGCCGCGCCGGAGTGTGAATAGACTGGGTGAAGTGCAAATAGTGAAATAAGGAACTGTACATTGTGTAATAGTTTGTAGCCACATGAATTATTAATTACGTTTAATATTAGTGTAATTACAACTAGACTGTGTAAATAAATAGTGAGTTAACAAAGACTGACGCCTTATTATTCGTACCCGTGAAAAACATTACATTAATCATTGCTACTAGTCAGAGAATACAGAAAACATTGCTGTTGCTACCAGTGTGCTAGGAACTCAACTGTAGAGGCCTCCGTAATTAATTTGTTACTTTAATAATAATCACCTTCCGGTTGTAATCCCACTTGTAAGGACCGTAGTTACGCTTGCAGACACCACTAGAAAGTAGTAACTATACCATAGCCGCTATAACATTATGCCTGGAATTTGTTCGACATGACAACATCGCTCTCGAACTATATGTACTTTTCGATACATATAACAATATGATTCCTTTAATAAGATAATATTTTGCAAGCTGCAACTCCCATTTACGTAGCTATTATTTAGCCAAAAACAATTTATTTGTTAATGGAAACATCACACCAATTTACTTTTCAAGCTAAGCGTTTTAAGCATAATTTAAGTTACACATTCAAAAAAAAACATATTGTTGAAAGAAAAGTCCCAGTAGAAAACTTTTTTTAGAAACCTCAGTATCGAGCTCATTTATTTTTAGCAATGTACAAAATATTCGTAATTCGATGTTTTTTAATTTAAAAGTTTAGCGCATTTGTTAATAGTTGTCTGATTGCTCCTATCGAAGGTAATTTGGATAATAACTTCGCAAATAGAAGTTGTAACTCACCCAATTTAAATATATTCCCCTGCCTTCGGTAAGCTCTCTTAGTTATTATCTACTTGATTAATTCCAGAGGTAGACTATTGTTGAACAAAGTTGCCAGATACCTTGACAAGGATGAAGGTCAGATGCAAAGTTGAGCGGCTGTTGTGTAGTTAGGCCTAGTTGACAATGCAATGTAATCCCTCAATGCAGTTGCGTATGAGTAGGGCCACGGTAACAAGAAAGCATCGTTTGAATCAATCCGCCCAGCTTTATGACTTCCGTACACCCGCCTCCCATCGTCAGTCAGTCAACCAGCCATCGCTGACAAGCACTACTAGCTTATTAGAGTTTCGAAACTATTACCTATCTGGATGACTTAAATGCTACAGTTGGCAACTACAAAAGCAGGTTTAGTACTGGTTTTCTAAAATGAAATTCCAGGATAAAGACCTGATTTTCCAGGTAACGTAAAACGCTATTGTAATACGAATCAACGAATAATAACGTTGATATAACAATTTTAAACAATGCCCACTATGAGTATACCAAATCGAGGCGTAGACTTTTGAAATAAAATAAAACTTGAATTTTATGCGTCGAATGTTTGAAACGTACAACCACGCAACGAAAACCAGTTGGTAAAATGGTTCACGATTTGCAAAACCGATAAGTTGACTTTGAGTTCCCTTGTTGGTGGGTCGTAGAAATTTGATACGTATCAGTTAGTCTACTGATGGTTTAAACAGGCGTAAAAGACAAACCATTCAACGGAAAGAAATTACCTCTAATTATAGACAGACAGTCTATAACTGACTCTGTAAAATCCAATTCGATTAACCGATTTTCCAGGTTTAACGGTCAATTAAATTTACTGAGCGATGGATTAAGCGCCCTAGTTAGAGCCGCGTCCACACTTGGCGAGCCGCTCGAAGAAACGACAAGAACAACTTATTCCCTTAAGCACACCGCGAGCTCCGGTCGATCCACCGATTGTTACTTTACACAAGAAATTGCCTCCACTGCCTCAAAAGGTGTCGTGCTACTTGCCACCGTGCTACTTGCCACCAAGAGTTGATTCTAGGAATCCTCTACCTGTCTCAGCGCAGGTATACCTGCCCGTTGCGTGGCGGTGATGTCTTACAATGGTCAACATTCCATTCGCTGTTCATCTGGAGATTAATTTGTATTTCATAGTGATTTATTCCAAACTTTGTTAATACAGTATCATAGTTTCGTTGTAAGTGCAAAAGTAAAACTACAGCGGCTTGAATAATTGCTTGTGGTGTTTTGATTTTGCACTTTTACTACCAACTCAATTTATATTCTGTATTAAATTTTCTTTGTGGTAAGACGATAAGAAAATGTCTTATGCGTTTTTTATTACAGAATTACATCAAAAACATGTATGGCGAAATTACATCAATGGCGGAAAAATACGGTTTTAAACTATCTAAGTGCGTTTATTAGAGATGCATCATTTAATAGGCTCAGAAGAACAAACCACTTTTTGCATTCCATTTTAGATAACAGCCAATATTGAGATGTTTTAAGTACCTCAAATAGTAGTTCACTAAACGAAATATAATTTATACAAACATAATTTTAATTTAATTACAAACAAGTATAAATACAGCATCAGATTATAGTGTAAATAAAATACAAATGAAACGTATTCTAAAACAGTTTTGACGTCTGCGGAAACGGGACTTAAGAGAAATTGAAGTATTTGAAAAAACACACACTTATGATTTTAAATACTAAATATCACGAACATTACGTTCAGGATAGTGGTTAAACTTTGCATGTTGGGTCGGATACAAATATCGTCGAATAAAAACACTCTCCATTGAAAGCATCAGTTTAAATTTAAATAGTTTGATACTATAAGACCATATTTATTTTCTTTTTTGCTCCTCATGTTCCTCAATTTTGTTCTTTACGCATCAGTTTTATTACATATTTTCTTGCGGAAGGTACACAGATACTTGCGAAATGTGACCCTCCACTCGCGCGGCTAATCCCGTGTCGATTTGCGAACAAGGCGCAAACATGTGTAAGAGGTTGGCCGGTCTGCTAATTACCTGGAATCGGGACGTGTCAACCCTCGTCAAAGTTGGTGGCAAGTAGCACGGTGGCAAGTAGCACGGAATCCCTCAAAACCCACCCAAACTGAGCGCATGCGGTACTTTATCTCCCGAGTGAAAACTCGGCATGAAACGGACTCCCAGACACTCTACGAGCCAAGTGTGGACACGGCTCGCTTAGGTGTGGTTGGACGTGCCGAAATCCCATCAACTTCACGGTATAACAAGCACTTCATCCTCCTCATCCCAGTCATCCAGATAACTTCCGCCCGCGGCCTCTCTGCAGACCATTCTTCCTCACAACTGGACCGCGACTGATTGTACACTAAAGTAGGCTGTTTAGCACTCTTCTTCACATCGCCGACCTCGACCACGTGCTGAAATCCTCTTATGTATGCTTGCCATCTTCAATTTCTATCATCAGCTGCCTATCCATTTTGACATCATTATTTACTTGTTTAACACCATTTTGAGCAGAACAATTAATATAATCGGAATTTCCCACAGCGCAATAATACTAATTGATTGTGTTAATGGAATAAAAATACTAAGCGAGAGGAACTTGAAGATTAAATCTGAAATTATAGCAATTATGCAATTTGAATTAAGTGTTTTCGTACTTTTGGTAATATGCATACCTTTATCTAGGAATGTTAGTTGTATAAGAAATACAAGAAAACATTTGTTAGTACACGATAAAGAATCAACAATTTAAGACGGATATATCCTAATTTATGTGCAGAAGGTTTTGCAATACAAGAAAATGAGCCTCTATACAGTATCTCCAAAATAATCTACGTATAGCTTTAGCCATCCTTAATACTATAAGGCAACCAAATTAAGTTTCTTGTATTGAAAATGTGATTGAACCATTATACAGAGAAGTGCCACCAATATATAATTGACAATAAATTAATAATTGACTAATAAATAATTGTCTAATAAATAATTGACAATAAGAAACACTTTGCAGCCATGCAGATTCTTATCGATATATTCTGACTCAAGTTATGGGTTTCATGGTGGTTGTAATAAAAAGCGCGTTTAATATATATTAGCACTACTGCTAACACGATGTGTGTAGAGTTCGAATGTTGAAACAACTTCTTGGACACAAAACGTTCTAGCCTCCGCTCATCTTTAAAGGGGTTTTAGGGTCCGCTCCGTGGTCACCGCAGAGAAAGGCTGAATTCGTCCGCCCAAGGAGAGCACAAATTCAACGACGTGACCGCGCACGTAACAACTGGCTAAACAACGGACTTTCTTTTAACTGATGCGGCCTAACTGTCAAACCCTCCGCTTGCAAGGGTTTCGCAGAAAGTAGATAGTGATCTTACATAAATGTTCATGTATTCGGATATGTTAATTTTTATAGAAAGAAAAAGAGTTCTGTGTTTTCCTGTGATTAGATTTTTCTAAACCTATTTGAAGCTTCTTAAATACGATCTCCAAAACGCCCTATATTTTCAAACTTTAACCGTTAATATCATAAAAACTCAAATACATTTAGAAAAATTAAATACAGGCAAACCTAGATAATATGTTTATCTTTCATTTAAGAGTGGTTTCGTCAAAATAGCATTAATACTAAAGTCTCCATTTAATTTCCCGCAAACTTCTTCATCGACGCTCTCCCGAGCAGCTGAGGCGCACCCTTCACGTCGTTAACAACCACCAGTTACGTCAGCGCCACATCTTCATTCAACTGTTCATTCAAATATGACATAGCAGAGCAGTGTTGTTTACAGACTCTACTCAAACATTATTGAAAGCTGCGGAAACGTTTGTCGACTGTGTTCTGTTGATAGATTCAACAGTGCGGGGAGGGGCGCGGGGGAGCTGACACCTGGACCCATTGTCAGCACTCAGATCCAATCCCTTGTAATAACCGGTAATGCGCTGTTATATTTGGCCTCTGTTTAGTCCTTCTGAGGATGTGTATGCATTCACAGATCTCGCAGCTGTTTCCAGTTTAGTGCACGACCCATTGTTCCCGGACAGGAGCTACAGAGTACACAGAAGGACTGGATGGTGGGACTAGGACTACGAAGCGATTTGAGTACAAGAATCATATTTGTCGTTTAGCTGTTGTATTTCACATATGATAGATAGCAACTGAAGATTGTCAATATATTAGTTTAGCAATCCAGCTAAATATTTACTAAACATACTCAATTTCTTAGAAAATGCTAGTAAGACCCAGACAGGAAACCAGAAATTGTTCAAAAATGTATGTACAGTACATACTTATGTGTATGCGTAGCTAAAATCTAGAATATATGTCAAATCCATCTGCAGATACCATTTTTTGTCAGACTCACGAAGTTAGGAATGCATGTTACTTTTGTAAATATCTCGGCCAAGTTTGTTAGCCCACTGAAATAAAACACCGGAAGGTCCCTTTTGGATAAGAATATTCACCAAAAATGGGGTTAGCAACTAAAATTACATATAGTAGTACTTGTAAAAGTAGTAATGCGAATTTAAAATAACACGAGGAGAAAGAGGTGAAAAGTTTTAAAAGTATATATTACAATGGCCACTTGGCCAGATAACAAAAATAAACAAGTGGTGCACGTACACTAAATCACTAAATTTGAGATGCCGACCACTCTCATGAGGGTATATTAAGGCAAATATGTGGTGAAGGATGAGTGTGATGAGTGGTAGTAATGAGTTATGGTGTAGTCTTGTTACAAACTAAGGCCGACTCTTCCTTAGAATGGGTCATTAATTAGTAGCCCAATGACCTGTATTAGTACAGGCATTAGTGACTGAAATATGCGAACCAAGACAGTTGTTACTAGCATTCATTTGGAGGCTTATATCTTATGTTAGTGTTACGTGTACGCAATTCAGCATACTGTACATTTTTCCTAAAGAGAACCGTAGTTATCAATGACAGAAGTACGCGCAAACACCAATACACTTGCAGTTGAAGAGAAAACTCGTCAACTCTGTTGTGTACAAGTGTTGTAGGTGTTTACAACTGCGAGTGTCTCTTGTCAACCCGTGACTCGTGTCCAAGTAACACGCTTCCAGTCACGCTTTGAGATGCCGCTGGTCCTCGCACACACGCTCTACAGTATATATACACCTGCTGTATGTGACACAGATGACAAGTTATTCTGTCGTATTGAAGAAATACATTGAAAACGCTATGAACTTAAACAGGCTGAAAAATAAACTGGCCAAGTGTGATAGCCTAGAAGACCCACTTACGATCGTTGGGAGAATTTGCAATGATACGTCTTCGGCTATAAAACATTAGACCATTGTGAACCAGAGGAAGAACATGAGAGAAATGAGAACATGAGATAAAAACTATGAGAGAATTGTATCTGTAACTATTGACAAATATAAATAATTTAAATTGCATATTAGATTGGATTGTTTATTTTCTTCGACACATCGAAATTGGTTCTTCTTAGTGTAAAATAGTTTTCAAAACGTTTAAATTGTGTTGGTCTTTCATGGATAAGACAGATAAGGCTGCCTTTAAAGACAAAGGGTACATTCTAGTCTTAAAAGAAGCAGGTATAGATAACTAATAGCCTTTGCCGGTAAAGTAAAAATTGTTATTTACATTCTGTGCTGATTACGTTTTCACACGTCTTAACTAGCTATGATACATTGCACGCATGGACTAATCGTGTATTTAAATTATACTAATAGTTCTTATAACACCTTTAGTATTTGCATATATTCAAAGAAATGTGGAATTCAAACAGACAAAGTTGATGGTTGATTTAAAACTAAAGGCCCCTACTAATAGAATAACATCTTTATAAACCACTTATATAACTGGTTTTTAAATTGTAATACCGTTACTCGTCTAAACTGAGGTGCACTATACAGCTGTTGGTTCCATATATTTTCATGAAATGGCGATTTCGTCTTATATAATTCTGTTCTACATTCTCCAAAGACAACCACATAGGGTTACTTAAAAAAAGTAAAGTTTGACTTGTTTAACGAGGCGAAGTTAGGACTACTAAGTCCTCTCTACCACTCAACCTCGAACTTTAACTAACGTTACCGCATAGTCACATTACAAATGTAAGTGGTGACTGTGGGGATCGAACCCGCGCCAGCGGAGTGATGAGTTCCGGGGTCGCGCACGATTCCAACCCGCCACGGGTCCTCTTGGATTTGTACTTTTAGATTTGTAATTTGGCCAAAATGACGCATTGTGATGCCTGTCAGTTTCGCCAGCCTATAGACAAAATTCAATCTGGATTTAGAGTAACACGTATTGTCTAACTAGCGAGATATAATCTGTCTTGTGTTTTGTTTAGCGAAGCGGTGCTTTATCTGTCTTCACATTGTCCTTGGCCACCGAGTGTGGCGGGAACAAATCATTACGTTTTTGGCATCCACCTGAATACTGTCTCGCCACGATATACAGAGTGTCCCCATAATCTTTTTAATGATTTTATAGGTCGAAATAAAGAGAACATCAAAAATACAATTTTGGAAAAAAACCTTTTGTTGTATTTTTGATTATTCAGGGTGAGTTTTAAATGTCCCTCCCCACCTTAACTTTTGAATTTTTACCCTTTTGGAAATGTTTTTATAGGATTCTGATGTTTGTTTTGACGTACTTTGCGTCACCCACCCCACACAAAATCCGGGGGGAGGGCCTCCCAAATTTTTAAATACACCCCATGTGACGTAAAGTTTTCCATCTCAACTTGTTTTTTTTGTAATCCCAATTTAATATGACACAAAATCAGATTTAAAATTCCACATTTCACATACGATTTATTTCAAATTACAAAACTGTCTTCAAAATACTCTATGGGATTACGCTATAGGGTTGTGATGTTTTCCTCAGAGTATTTTGAATAACATGTTGTCGTTTAAAAAAACTGCACGTGAAATGTGGAATTTTAAACCTAATTTTGTGTTATATTTAAATTAGTATAACAAAAACGAGTCAAGATAAAAATATTTTCTCTGCGTCGTTGAATGTGTGTTGAAAATCCCTTTCTTTTGAGGTACTACAATGGGGGCTAAAAACTTGGGGGTCTTCCCCGGATTTTGGGTGAGTGACGCAAAGTACGTCAAAACAAACTTCAGAATCCTATGAAAACATTCCCCAACGTGTTTAAAAAAATATTTCTTTTTTTCAAAAGTTAAGGTGGTAGATGTTTAAAACTCACCCTGTTTACTAATAACTTATGTAACTCCCGGTGAACGCATTTAATTCTAATAAGAATAAATGGAAAAGTCATAGTAAACCATCTGTACCACAGACAATAGATTAAATGATGCGCGTGCATAATGCATTTTATTAGAAGTCATAGCTTGGTCTGGGTAGCTCGACAGTCGTAATGTGATTGTGCCTATATAATGTAAAATCCAATAGTCTAGACCATAAATACCAAATTGTACCGTAACCGCTCACACCGTACAGGCTCACAGCGATGTGCTATTGAAATCGAATAGTTATGTTATAACCGTTCAAGTATTTATTTCTCAGGGAAAATTAAATATGTTCACGAATGCTATATGCATCGACTAGGATTTCCTTTTAATGTAGTTTAGAGCTAATTATAAACTCAATAAAATGACTAGACCAAATCAACTCGTTAATAAGTTTCCTTTCAAAACTATATTAAATCATATTTTTAAGATTAATGTAACCATTATTGCGGACATTTTCCATCGCTTGTGAGGAAGATGATTACGACGTTTAGGAATCTGCAATCTGATCCCGTCTTCAGGTGAAAAGTAATCTAATCAGATTGCCGATCCCGAAACGTCGTGAACATCTTGCTCTCTAACGATGGAAAACGTCCGTAATAATAGTTTAAACCCTGAAATTCATCCATCATCGGCAACAAACTTTGGAGAAAGAAGTCATATAACATTATAGTTAATGAGAATATAATTCAAACAAATATTCAAAAATTCCCAAAAATAGAGGCATTGATACTTATTTATCACCCATATAATAATAATAATGTTTATAACCTTATTGCTGTATTGAAGTAGGTTTTGCATAACTCGGAATAATTTTGTAACTCGGAATCGTGTTGATGTTTAAGTACGAGTATTAACATTCGTTTTTACCAGAGATTATAAGCACGTATAATTTAATACTTTTCTGCAGGCCAACGTTTATAAAGATCATATGTTTACGCAATAATTTCCTGGTAAGGATTTATCTTTGCATTTATAATAATAAAGCTTCAGAGGGTTCCAAAAACGGTTGTACTTTAACTTGGGAAAATGTTTACGAGCGGACATACGAAATTTTAAAAACTGTACATCTTAAATGAAATCCTAGACAAAAACTACTAATTTGTAAAACCTGATACTCGGAACAGGCCTAAAACTGATTTATAGCAAATCCATAATTTGTTGGTCTACAGGAAACACAAATCGTTGCCTAAAATAGGTTACAAGTTTAAACGGTCAATCTATATGCAGCGATTCTGTTGTTTGCAGTTAATTGGTGAATTGGTTGGCGGTTATATAATTAAGTTATTAGCGTAGTACATTGCTGGTGGTACCAATGAATTATTCAAACTCAGCGGTTTTGATACATGTGACAACGAGGCCAAGGACGAGTTTGTTGCTATGCTCAGAGGACCCACCCCTAATTGCTCTTCAGTGACTAATTATTTGTAATCAGCTGACGATTGTTTGACTGCCTAATTGTGGCGTCTTGCAGAGTTGGGACGAAAAGCACGTGGGCAAGTTGTAAAATAGGGATCAATTACATTATTGAGGAAGGTTTGGACAAATTTCTTTATGGATAAGTGGTAACAACAGCTTAGTACTTCTATTGACATAAATCAAAACAGAAATATTCATCCATATGAAACAAGAGGTAAGTTAAGAGTCAATAGAACAACGGCTTTTGAAAAGTTGCCATTGCAAGTTGGTATCAGATTATCTAATACACTAGGCCTACACCTTTACATATAACAAGTTTATAAAATTCTCCAAAAATCAAAAGCACCTTAAAGCGTGATCTTTTGAATAGGGCTTTTTATTCTCTTAACGAGTTTGTTGATCTTGTACATGTCCAATAATCATTTCCCAAATTATAAATCTCCCACCATGTAAAATATGGGCTGATGGAAGAGTGTGAGTGTTTGATGGGATTGTGAACTGATTGAAAGTATGTGTGTGTGTGTGTGTGCCAAAATTTATTGTTCAGTTTGTATGTATGTATTTTTTATATGTATATATGTGTATCTGTATGTAACTTTATTGTAATCTTCTCTTTCTTTTGCTATGCAATTGTATGTATTGTTATGCAAATAAAATATTGTTAAGGTTTGCTAGCAAACTGGATGAAATGATGATAACCTCAACAAAGCCTAAAATTAAGAATATTGTTAAATTACAAGAAAAGTTTTGATTTGAGGCAACCGTAATAACTAATAATAATACGTTTAATGTCATATTTTTACAATATAAAACTGTTTATGACAAGAAAAAAAAGGAAGTTAAACGAAACAAATAAAAAAAACAATATGTTAACAAGAAAGTCCTACGACCACTGGTAAGACCTTGGAAGGGAAGAGTAATTTAAATAATTTTTAATCAGCTATCCAAAAATTCTTGTACGCTATAAAACGATTTTTGAATAATGCAACAACATGAGAGATCATCTATGAAAGTCGTGCCTGATTCATACAAAATATCTAGATTACACTTTATTAAACGAAGAATTGACAAATTGATCACATTTCACGTTGCATTTCAATTATCGCAATAACACAGTCGATAGCAATGTTATTTTTAACTCAGAAGCTACACTAACATTAGGTTTATTTAGAAACGTATATTTGGGTTGTTAGACTAAAAGCCTATTAGTCTTTGTCTAAGAGACGCAGTCTATAAATATAAGAGTTCTCTGGTTTCTTACTCTCAGATTTTCAGGACACTAAAGTGTGATTTGAATGAGTTAAAATATCTCGTTTCTTCATAAAAGAATGAAATACACAATTGCTGGGTGACTTTAACGTGTCTTCTCTTATCTAGAAACAACGACTTACGGGAGTAAAAAACTAAAAAAAACTCCAATGGGCATTGTTCAAAAACAAAACGATTTTTTCTCACAGTTCGTGATACGAGTATAGTGATAAAAAATGTCCCTAGTTCGCAGTGATGGGAGATTTTAACATCGATTTTCTAGATGCTGGGAGTCCCATAACTAAATCAATATTTTAACATTTATCAGATAATTTTATATATATTTTTTTCAATCAACTCTTTAACTAGGGTACCCAGCTTTTCAGCAATCGCGCAATTGACATTATTATCTCAACCTTGACTGACTTAAGCGAGACAGTGGTGAACACAGCAATTTCTGACCGGCTGACAACACAGGATCAACCAATCAAGATAACTTATAAATTACGAGATCAACCGACATCGCACTTTTCAAAGAGATTACATTGTACCTAGACGTAAGCTGTCCCATAAAGAAAATCCAGCAAAACCGAGGAAACATAAAACAACACGTGGATTACCAAAGTCTAACTCCGAAAGGTAAATTATTGTTGGCCTCCCAACTGAATCAACACATTCAAACTTGGACTTCAAACATTTTGGACAGGTGTACGGACTATTAATTAACAATGAGAAACCACACATTGACGAATAAACAAAGTTACAAGTAAACGATAGACTTGTCAGTGATCCCAAAGGGGTGGCTGATTGCTGAGTGTTTGACTAGTTTTTCACCTCAGTAGAAGCTGGTCCAGAACTTCGACCTCCACACAATCAGCCTTTCCCCGCGTATTGGTCCGTAGTCCAGGAACTTATCTGGCGTTGGCAGACTGGGACTCGTGGCGTGGTCCTGTAATCCAGCTTCATGGAGGTCAGGTTTTGAGGATGATATAGGTCTAAAGCGGCTCAGATAGTCTCAGTGATCATCTGATGATACCGCCATCGTCGCCCACCATCGTTAAGACATACCAGACCATCACCTGCGTGGTTTGGAAGTCACGTTAAGCCGTTGGTCCTTGTATTTCCATTGGTCATTGAACTATTAATTAATGACCCATTCTAAGGAAGAGTCGGCCTTAGTTTGTAACAAGACTACACCTCATAACACATTACTACCACTCATCACACTCATCCTTCACCACATATTTGCCTTAAAATACCCTCATGAGAGTGGTCGGCATCTCAAATAGTGATCTAGTTAAAAAAAGACCTTTAGCCACAAAGATCAACTGCTCAAATCCCGAAACTATGCGGCTTCTCAGACAATGCTCTTTGCACTGGTGGAGGCCACTTGCGCACTTTATCAACGTCTCGGTTATTTTCCCACCTCTCTCAAAAAAGCAAAAGCCACTCGGATTTTCAAAAATTATCGACCAAATTCAATATCACCGGCCTTCAGCAAAGTTTTTGAGACGGCCTTTATTATTGGGTTTGTTGATTGTTTGTACAAACATAATCTACTATCAAAACCCAATTCAACGGTATCGACAAACCAGTCACCCTTATTTCAGTTTTAGTCCAAAACGACCAACTGAAATATTCCGAGTGAAGAAATGACACGTGCGTAGTGACCTCATAAATATTGGCGGGTAGTTAGCGGGAAGTGAGAGTTTAGACTCTTGTGCGCATGTGTGGGCAGGATCGGCTCATCTACAGGTTGAATGAGGTGATGAATAATGCATAGTAGCATCACACACACGCACAACATGAACACACGCTGATAACAGCACTGATAACATCGCGCTACATCGCCGCTGATACAGTCATCAGCCTCTCCGCGGCTGATCTTCAGATGTTGTGTTTTTTGTTAGTTTATTGTCGACAATTTTTTTCTTGTGTTCTGAATTTTAACCAATGGTGAGCAGTGGGTCTGGTAACATACAAAACGTGAATTCGATATTCGTAAAAGCGTTAACAAGTTTTTTCCTACTGCGATATTTATTGAATTCACCTAATGAGTAAAATGGATTGGTTATCTATGTTTTTTTTACATTTTTGAGAAGTTTCTTATGTGTATTTTTGATTCCAATCATACCGTGTTTTGAACCGTTAATACCAAAACAATTAATTTAAAAATTAGGTAGATATAAAAATGTGACACAGAAGTACCGTCAAAAGGAGAACTGGGAGAGAGAAGGTCCATTACACTATTGGAATTATTACTATTATTTCATATTAAAATATTTGAATCCAAGGGTCCTATGAAAAGGAAAACACACGTCCTATTCTATAATTAGGATGTTCAAGAGTAGAGATCTTTTCTTTGGACAAAACAAATTGAGTAGCCAACATTAAGTATTCTATTCATGGCACTTATTTGCATTATTTTTACGAGAATACAATAAGCTTTACTCTTAAAAGGCTTGGTCTTTTAAAGACTTTACTAAATATGGTTATTTCAATTTGAAAGTTTTGAACCATTATCAAACTTTTCTATTTGAAAATCAGCCCGCGAACACATTTACTTCCAAGACCACCTAGGACAACAAAGCACAACGAATGCAAGACCCGTGAGATCACACCAGGACAAGGACAGCCAAGTATAGAAGGCCGATGACACAGAACATATGACTGTTTATACTTCCAACAGCTGATATCAATCTCTAGACAGCGTTTGTTGGCCCTCCACGAGTCATCTGCATACTCACAAATCAGCTGATGAATTATTCACACAGATTTCACACTCAAGTTCATTGATACAGAGATTGGGAACTCCTGCATTCGCTTATCTCTTGCATTCTACAACTGGTTCCCGTTCCTCCAATCTTCTACTGGTTGATGTTCGGTTAGTTAGTGCTCATCCTCATCTTCATCAACCGGTTCAGTGGGTGGCCCTCTTAAGTAGAATAGCTCCTGAGGTTTATTATCATATTATGTGGAATTAAAAAGTTGGACATTACAATAATTAAAGCAGTTTTAAAGAACTAACTGCATTTAATTCACAAAATGTGGCATTTTGTGCTAAAAGCCAGCTAACCATTACAGTTTGAGTAATTAAAGGAATACATATACCGTTTATCCTAAATGCATTTAATTGAAAAAAATTACACATATTTAATATTTAGCTGTAAACAACTTCTTAAAGTGGAGAACAACAGCTCAAACTTTTAGTGGATCAAGTCTCTTCTGCAATAGGTAACTAACTTTTACTGCACCTTGTATTTCCTTCGTAATATGCAAGAGATTAACTAAATTACAGCTATCAAACAGCGATCCAAACTCAAGTGGTTTCTTATAGGTTGCAAATTGTAAAACTCACCAACAATTTTATATACAGTAAAATAAAGTTTAATTTTTTTAAAACCTAATGACTATAAACTATTTTTGAATTTAGTAATATTATATTATAGAAAAACAAGAAATGGAAAATAGCCAATAGGTGTTCAAAATCTTTGTTTATAAAAACGTTGACAGGCAAAATAATTTAGAGGGATGAAAAGCAGTTAATATAAATCAAATGTTTTTCTCCCTCTAACTTATTTTGGTTTTCAATGTTTTATAAACCAAAATTTGCAACACCTCTTTTTTTCTATTATATTACTGTGTTAGTCCCTTGGCACAATACTCCTAGTCATCTTCATCATGAATTTATTATTCAAAACACTCAAGTTAAGGGGAAAATATTTATAATTTTATTATTTTCCTTTCTTAATAGAAAACACCTATTTCCCAACATTACCTGTAAATTTTAGCTTACATTAAAATCCAGAAAATTTAATTCCTCACCATTACCTATGATTCCTGAGAACCGTAAAAATAAACAAAAGTAGATAGATTTAATCGGCAATAATGAATAATTCATCGCTTGAAATGAAGACATTGATGGTGGTGCCCAAGGGCAAGTCCTGCAACAAGCTCTCAAGTCTCGAGATCAATATCCCACACAATGGGATGATTGTGAGGCAAGAGTTTGGAATTTGCAATGCTGGCGGAGCACCTAATGGACCTTGACTCTAGACCTGCCCCTGTCCAACTCAACTCTTCCCACATCATTGAATCATTCATAGATATATGAAAATATCAATTTTAAATCAGTAAATGCTGAATGTTTCATGCATAAAGCTGCAAATGTGAGATTAAATTTTAGAACGCCTTTCCACATTAAATCATTCATAGATATATGAAAATATCAATTTTAAATTAGTAAATGCTGAATGTTTCATGCATAAAGCTGCGAATGTAAGATTAAATTTTAGAACGCCTTTCCACTTCATCATCATGATTAGGGTTTCAATCCACTTGTGGTGTATGCTGAGTTAAAAACAGCAATACAACTGCCTGTACACATATGTACAACAAAAATGTACCTTGACTCTAGACCTGCTCCTGTCCAACTCAACTCTTCCTATAACAGTGAATTATTCATAGATTTGCTATATATGAAAATATCAATTTTAAATCAGTAAATGCTCAATGTTTCATGTATAAAGCTGTGAGTGTGAGATTAAATTTTAGAACACCCCTTTCCACTTCATCATCATGATTAGGGATTCACCCCCTTGTTGCGTATGCTGGATTAGAAATAGCAACAAAATTTTGTGTACACATACTCATAAATACATTTTGGAGATCATTTAAAATTTATCATTAATTAGCAAGAAATAATATTTCATACAAACATACTAAATTTGAAAAAAAAGTAAAGTTTGTCTTGTTTAACGAGGGACTAAAGTCCTCTCTCCCACTCAACCTCGACAAGCTCGATTTGAGGGTATTTTAATCTAAATTTGAGATGAAAGTAAGAGTGATGAGTGTTTTGATGTGTTTTCTTGTTATAATTTACGGTCAACTGTTCTTCAGATTGAGTCATTAATTAATAGCCTAACGACCAATAGGCAATAGCCATGGGCCAACAAATTTACTTAATTTCCAAGGTATGAAGTACAATATAAAGACTGCAACACCTTGGACTTACTGGCTAATTGTTTAAATTATTTGTTAAATCAGCTTAAATACAAATTTAGCAACCTATTTCAAGATCGCACTGTTTGTTTATTGAGAAAAAAATTAATGACTTCTTTTAATGTCTTTCATTGGCAAGTCACCATCTAAATAGTGTTATTTTACAAGACATCCTTCACAAATTCTCAAACTGTACTTTGAGAAAATAAATGAAATTAATTTGAAGTTACTCTTGAAGCTAGAAAATAACACAACTTAACTGACTCATTCCGTTTGCACAACACTTTAGGCAAACACAGTTAATAAATCTGCAATAAAACAAACAATGATTACTGTTCAGACTACGAAGATTGATCTATGTAAATGTATGACTCCACACATTGAAAGTGACCACAATAAAACAAGCACCAAGCAACTGCTGACACTGTAATTGAAGATAATCATCTCAGGGAAACCATAGGCTGTAACTGGCACCATCGTGCAAATACACCTTTGTAACCGGCGGCTCTGCATTCATATTGCTAATTATCAGCTTCGGCTGACTTTACTTGATTATAGAAATTGCGTCAATGGTGTTTATCCTCCAGAATATGGTACTTTGAATGGTAATCACATCATTTAGCATTTTCTTTTCCATAGCCTTTAGGGAGCCTTTGACCTTTAGTCACGGCTATTTTCGGATTAGATACTAAACATTGAATCTGATCAATATTAATTTTAGGGTTTTTGGGCACTATTTCTTTTTTTGTCATTGCTAATCTTTAAAACTTAAAAGCTAAATGAAGGTATTGTCAACTATTTGGTTTAGATATAATAAAATACCAAAACAAAAGGTTATATTTAAAAAAAAGACTGAAGAACTATAACAAAAAGTGTTAAAAAAATTGCAATAAAAAATTAAATTGTTGAGGTATTGTTAAATGATTTTTAATATTTTAAGTAAGAAACAAAATACTAGATATATTTGAAATTTGCTAAAAATAAATACTGTATACAATTATTTTAGCTAAACAGCTTTTTTAAACCATACTTTCCATAGTAAAGTCGATGAAACTAATGGTTTTCTCTCTTAAGAACGAACTGTGAGGCCATTTATAAATACTTTAAAGTTTTCAATGTATTGCTATATGGCTATTTCAAAAATTTAATCTTCCGATGACCCCAAAAAGAAAGTTCAAGTTTAATTTTCCCAGAAGTTAGTACTCTTTATTTATACACTAAAACCCACAAAAATGCAGGCACATCATAAATCTCAACTGGTAGTCTTGAAGGAACTGATAGTATCTGATATATGTCAGGGAGCGGAGACACCACTACTTGGCGTAACGAGTCACGATACAGTGTACAGTGTAGACAGTAGACAGTGTAGACAGTAGGTTACTGTGTTGTTAGCACAAGTGTGTTTGGTTAGTTCCGCTCTCGAATGACCTCACATGACGCAGAGTTGAGCTTACTGGTAATTGTTATCAGCTCGTAAAGACACCTCTCGTAACCGAGCACAAATGAGGAGCAACACATGCTTCAACACATTGTGGTGTTCCGTCGTGAACATTCAACAAGTGTTCAACTTGTCTGAGACAGTTATCACATGAATTTTAATCTTTCTGAACTGTGTTTTGACTGAGACAAAACTAAAGATGCGCTCTGCTTGGTTGTGTGTCATGACGAGCAAAACAGTTAACTATATTTACACTCATGTTTCCTATTTTTCAAAGATAGTTTGGACAAGAAAGACATAATTACTTTTGTGAATGCGAATTATGATGTGTACCGTGACTACCGTCCTAATATTTCCATCTGGTTAGTCATCAAAATTTAGAAAATTTTACTATAGAGGCTGAATACAAGTTTTTCAAGATGTTTAAGAGATATTTCTGGTATTTATATACTTCCAATAAGTTTAGAATGTCAAACTTCCCCTTAAAATCGACTCCTGTCCCTGACAAGCTGACTGGAGCACATGATTGAGACGAGAAGAGTTGACAAGACTGTTGAGAAAGTAGAGCAGAGGACACCCAAGAAGCCACATTGACATGCTCAGGGCAGAGGCCACTATTGTCTCTCCTCACTGCTTTACATTACGGAGCTGCCAGCACACAATCTGGTACTTGATCATCACGTGTCTTGCTTGATTCTTAAATCTGAACCACTACTTTCCTTGACAAGTTTAGCTAACTCTCATAACCTGTCAGGGTAATTGATTATCCCGAATACTTTTAAGGGTTTACCTTAAGGTTAATGCAAAATTTCTACATTAAATATGGATTTATAATCTCAATATTGTCCAAAGAAATATGGATTGACCCTTTCTCACACACGGCAGCTCTTGCAAACCATTTCTAAATCAGGGTTGTCAACTGAACTGTCAAGAAACATTTGCTACTCACTAATATGGCCGTTTTCTTTTTAACCATTCCCATAATCGGAAATCTCCTCATTATCGTAAATAATGTAATACCAAGTACTAACTTCATTCTGAAGGCGACGAATCATCTGATCTTCCAGCCTTGTTCAAAGTGGGTTAAAAAGTGTCATTACGGAATAAAGCATCACGAGGAATCTATATACCTACACTTTTATCTTGGTGGGGTCAAATGAGATCAAATGGTAGGGTGCCAAAGGCACACTAAGGGCAGCAAAAGTGTTCAGGGTTAATCTCATCTGACAACCCTTACGATCTGTTTGTTTTTTAATTTTTGTACAAAGTCCTCTGTTATTCTTAACCTCACCTCCTTGTTACAGGTATCAGTGTAGATGGAATGCACAAGCGCAAGTACCAATGTCCGGCCAACTTTGTTCGCATCGCCAACAGCTGTTACTACCTCAGTGTCTACATGGATACCTGGCGCAACGCACAATTCACGTGCCAAGATATGAACGGAAGCCAGCTCGCCACACCTGACCGCAAGTGGAAAGACAGGCGACTCAAGCATCTACTCAACATGGAGATGGCAGGTATTGATATTTACTATGAAGAAATATTTCATTTTAGAGTGATGCTTATGATAAATACAGTAGAACCTAGATTGTTCAACACTTAGCAGATTATACAAGGGTATGAGGGTATTGCGAAATATCGGTGTGTTCGAACTACCCAGAGTAAATAAACATTATAACTGGGGAAGTAACCTCAAAACACTATTTTGGTTTGGATATTGGACGCAATATAATCATTTGCTCTAATCTAATACAAAGAATAATAAATATAAATATTTGATATTACATTACAAATAGCCTGGTTTAAAACCCAATCTATCATCCAACCCGTGAGCTGAAATTGGCAGACTAAAACAGTTAGTTGGCGGAAAGCCTGGAAGTATTTATACAGCTCCTAAACACAATGGAAGACTGGAGTCTGATCTATGGCATAAACAAAAGGGGAGCTGGAACGGCTATTATTTACAATACTAGCAGTTGCTGCCCTACAGGCTGCCGCTGATAACTGATATCATCAGGTGAGGAAGAGATTGTATCTGTGTATCGTCAATCATAGTGCATATAAATCATGAGTTGTATAAGTCCTTGGCTGGAACCAAATAGACAAGACGAGGCGCCTACCTAGCATCCATAAAATGAAGTGCATTTATTGAAAAGAATTTGGCCTCTAAATAATAACTTTGATATTATTATTTTACGGGTTTAAATCATAAAAAATAATCTCCCAATATGTTTCACAAATTGACTTCTAGATCTAATGAAAAATCAGGAAACTTTAAGGCAATAACTGGATGGTCTTGCTAAGAGCAATGCAGTATGGCAACAAATAAATAAATAAATAATATTTTAGTTTCAACATTTCCAGCATTGAAAAGTCACCACAATAAGTCAGAGGCAGCAGTCAAATTTACATAGCGATGAACCTATAGTATATACAAAAGCTATGTAATAATTGGTGTAATGCAAATAAATAAATAGACAAATAGTTAAATTCTTCCACAACAAGGTACATGATACAAGACAGATAAAATAAAACTGAAATAAATGAATAATGACAATATGTACAATTAGCACTACACTTATTAAAACATGAACAATTGAAAATCATCCAGTGAATAGAAAGGATGGTTTAAAAATCCGAATAAAACTTTGTTTTAAAAGTGTTTAGAGGATATTTTTTAACTAAAGTACAAGTTTATTATAAATCTTAAAGGTTTTATTATTAATTTTTAAGGCTGCATTTGACTTATTTCTTGTGTTATGTTTATGTGATAACTGTTTTGGATCAAATGAGATTTTTTAAATGTGAATCAAATATGAAACATTAATTTTGTATTTGCAATTTTACATTTACAATGTTCCTTATTTTTAAAGTATTTTCATATTGAACTCGTTGTTTCATTGAACACCTATATTTAAAGGAAGAATTTGAAAACAATTATAAATAAATACTTGGAAACATGCCGATCATATTTATAGGTTGAACTAAAATTTTCCTTGCATTCTGACATTGAGGTCCCATTCAAACAAACATTTTGTTCATTCACTCTCTCTATTCATTGAAAACTCTAGCCCTCCTATTTGCGTAAAATAATAAGTTAAAATAATTAGTATTGTCTTAAGTGACTTAAGACAATACCATCAAAACACCATGGCAGACGGATTGGTAATGACATCGTAACAAGTGTCAAAGCTAAGGACAAGGTAGAGGTAGAACATTGACCTGAGAGTATTTATAGTTAGCAAAGCTGTTGACATCGGTGAGATAGTCAACTAATTGTCCGCAGCTAGAACAGTTGGCGCAATGATAATTACTTGGCTGCGAATAAATACACTACTGTACCGCCAGCACACTGTTGAACATCTCTAATAAACGCAATGGCTAACTCAGTAGCTTAAGAACATCATGTTGGATACTTCTGTATTCATCTGCATTTTTATGTTGATGTGTTAAAAAAACATATTTCGAATTTAAGGTTAGCACCTAGAGTAAAATGTGACCTACATTGAGGTAGGTCTCTGTGTACACACGTTTTAAGCTGTTTTTCAATCTTCCGGCTTTCTACCCATTTTAAGTATCGTGCCTTCTAGAGTTGAATATCTTAAGCTTAACTATTCAATAAACAAAAGTTAATTTTACTACCTTAGGAGTGTAATAAAAACTAAAAAGGCATTTTCCATTGTTAAAAATTCAACAATTGTTGCCTGTTGGTAATCTTTCAAGAGACCTTTTCAACTACTTTTCATTAGCGATATTTTATTTTTATTATCGGTTTAAACACTAACCAGAGACATATTTTAAAATTATGTGTTGAAATTTTTACTGTGGGCCTAAGACTTTCCCTACTATTATAACATACTTTGAAATCAAATTTTGTTCATAAATAAAATTTTTTTAACATCTAATTCATTTTAGGGGATAACACCCCTTGACATCTTTGAATCTTCAGCGGTCTTCCACAAAACCATTAAAACAATAGTTTAATTTGAAAATTATTATTTTTACCTAATAACATTAAGATCAATACAATAAACAATTTTTACTTGAAAAACAAAACTTAAAACCATATGATGTTTGAAACTATGTTTTGGTAATAAGTAATTAGTTCCAAAGATTGTTTATACTATAACGCCATGTTGACTAAAATGATCTTTAAACTTGTATTTCATAAAGGCTGATTCCAAAATGTTCTTTTAAATTTGTTAGGTTCAAAATTATAGTACTATCAAAATTTATTTGTGGTTGGTGTTAATTTGGTGTTGTATTACTCTCTTTGGTCAACCCCTTGACAGGCTAATTCAAATGTAAATGATCCCTCCATTACAAGAATTTACTAGAATTCATGGTAGAGTTTGTGGCTACGTGTCGGCTATGTTTATTGTTATAACAGGTAGTGCGGAACTAACAGAGTGATTAGATACAACCGCAGAATGACCGACAGCATTCAGCTCATTACAAATGCCAAATTTTTACTTGAAGAATATCAGAAGTGAATGCTTTGTTTCATAGAGAATAGTTGTATTCCCAAGACAGAAGCTAGCGAAGTCTAGCATTTATAACAATAGAACCTGGGCTGTATATCTGTCTAAACTAAAGAGAGTGAAGCGGTCACCAACGACCACTAAGACTGATGCCACTGAGCGCTACATTTAACCCGAGACAGCTGCATTCTGCCTGCTTCTCGAGCCAGGGGACCCATACTTCCTTCTGTGACTAGGCTAGTGAAATGTGACGGTAATTTAACACATTGAGAGGAACCTAATACATACATTAGCAACTTAGTCTAGACTATACTTAAAAATACACAAAAGTCAATATAATATTTTATTAAGGGGTTGTACGGTCAGATAATTTATGATTGAAAAATGGATTGTTATTTGACTAAATGTTTGTTGTTGCCTGTTCTAACAGTTCGCTTGGAACGGTGGATTGGAGGAATCTTCGACTGGGGCAGAAGCAAGTGGGTCTGGGGAATGACTGGACAACCCATGAAATACCAGGTTTGTAATAAAACTGTAATACAGTATTTGATTCTTCAAACTCTGAAATGTTTATAAACATTGTATAACAGACTTTGATTGGATTTTAACATTGTTCTTTGAGACCTTCTTACTCTGTTAACTCTCCAGCTGGGTCACACCATCAGTACCGGTACTTTGCCCCAATCAGTCAGTAAGATTGATTTTGGCTTGGAGCCTCAACAGGTGTACCCAACCAGTGCTTCATTAGTCAGGGCTTAAGAGAGAATGATACTTGAACGCCGCTAGTCATGGAAAACAGCTTAAAACAATGTATTCACAAAGACCTGCCTAAAATCAGACAAAACTTGACTAAGGAAACTTAGGTTTATGTGTCCTGTTGCCAATGATAAATAGGTTCAAAAGTAATTATCTGTTATTATTATTAAGTGGTAATTTGCTGAAAATGCATAACTTCTGTAAGTTTTCAAGCAATAATTAAGAAAGCTAATCCAATGTGTAACTTTTCATTGGCTAGGCTTTTCAGCACACAAAGTTAGGCTTCCGTGAAAACACAGTTTTAAGCTGTGTCATCCAAAGCCCCTGATCCGCGCCCTCTGAGTGCTCCTAGTAGCAAAGCGTCAAACTGTCAGCTTATGTACTGAGAACTCCCAGCCTAGTAGTTCTGTGATTATATTGAGTAGTTAACACCGAGGCCTCTAACAATGGTGGGTTGAATTCTTATCCATGTGCACTCTGCTAGATGGTTTGGTACAACATCTAGACATTAAGCCTACTCGGGCAGCACGAGCTGAGGAGAACCCACTGAGGAAAATATGTCTCAACTCTCCTCAAATCCGTGCGTGTGAGGTGACGCGTAGCGTTGTTTGAGTTAGGAGAGTTGATAGCCCCTTGCGCAATTATAACCGCCAAATGAGTTTTTGGAAAGATTAAAATCTGCCGAAGGCAAAGCTTAGCTCTTGGAAAGTCCTAATCTTTGTTTAAAATATAGACTGATTGAATTTAAAACTAGTAAACACATCCATTATTGGAGATCATCAATTTTTGTTCAAGTATTTTTGACTGATAGCATTTTTAACCTTTACATTGGACTTTCCATGATGTATTACTTAAATCATGTAAAGACAATCTTTTACTTGTCTTAAGACAGCACTTCCATAAGTTTACGCTGGCTCAAAGAAAGCCAAGTGTCTCATCTATAAACTAAGCTCAGAATCACAAGAAAGAGCTTATCATCCTAGTGGTTGAGTCTGTACAAAAACATTGAGTGGTTGGCTTTTAATTGGTTTTATAAATGCATAAAAATACTTGCTCATACCAGGTTTTCTCACTCTTAACTGTTAAGATGACACAATATTATTTTGTACAACCAACCAATTTCTTTGCTGATTTTCAGGGGTTTTCTCGGCATATAAAGGGTGACAACGAGTGGCACTGCATAGCAATGGACCCTGTTTATTTCTACCGCTGGAAGTCAGAGAGTTGTGTAAAGCGCAAACACTTCATCTGTGAACTGCCCCTCCGAAACATCGGAGTAAAACCAAACGACATTTTCCATAAACAACGCAAGGGCAACAAGAACAAGAAGAGAAAAGGGAAGAAGCGCAAGACGAATAAAGAATCAAACAATATCTTGTAAATAATTGCCATAAGTGGTGTATGTTTGTAAGTGTAATATAATGAACATATTAGTTTAGAGTTAATTTTTGACACCTTGAGGCAATATTCAAAAAATTAAACTAAGCGGTTGATTTTTGTTTTGTAACCAGTAGAACAAGTGGTTTAAAGTGGTCATTTAAACCATCAATTAAAGTGTGTTACGAGGGTGGTTCAATAAATTTTTAGAAAAAAATATAAAAATTAAAAACTTAGTTTGTTGGGTCTAAATGGTTTTATTGTTCAACATAGTCTCCTTTTAGCTCCATTCACTTTATTAAAAAAGTTTGTAACTTTATTAAGCTACTTAGAAAGTAAGATTTCCAAAGTTCTGCAAAATAGGCTTATTTGTGGGAAGTGACGTCTTCTTTTGATGAAAAACACGTGCACCAACTACCAAGCCATTTCTTCAGATTGGGAAACAAAAAATAGTCACTAGTGGCTAAATCAAGTTAATCTGGAGGATGTAGTACCAGTTGCAACTTCAACTCCATGACCTAAAACAGCTTAATGTTCTTAAGATGCGCTTGTTCTTCTCTGACAACAAAAGCGGCACCCATCTTACCGAAATGTTTTCACACCAAGCTGTTCATGTAAAATTGAAAACACAGTACTTTTCAATATGCCAGTCTACTCAACCAACTCTCAAACTTTAATTTGGCGATTTTTCAAAACCAAATCTTGAACTTTTGCAATAAGTTTAGGGGTTGTCACTTCCAACAGGCGTCCTGAACAGGATTCATCTTTTGTCGACTCATGGCCATATTTTAAATCGCTGACCAAGTTGTAAATTGTTGTAAACGAAAGAGAAGGAAAACAATGTTCAACAATCTGCATCCAACTCAGTTTTTATCTCTTTCAGTTTTAAAACCTTCAAATAAAAGAGTTCGATAACTCAAGTTTTTCTTTTTTTAATGAACCACATTTTTGTTGCTTTTATCAACAATAACACAAAAACCATGTGATCAATGACTCTGAAAACTTAAACAGATGTTTCTAATAAAATAAACAACACTTTGAAAACAAAATTTATACATTAAATAAAATGTATCCGTGTTTTTTTAAGGACTTATTAAACCATCCTCGTGATTGTAAGAACTAAAAAAGTAAATAAGACCCGAAGCCAAGTTCAGTACTTGATACTTACTGATAACAAGCAGGATAGACTGTGTCATCTTAACATTGGCAAGACAGCCCTATCCATCTCATTTAGAGAATACAGAGGTTTAGATATTAAAATCCTCTTCAGGGTGACCTCCATCTTGTGTGAGTTCAGAGACTTGATGTATCTTCAAGTCCATAATTTTTAAGATTATTGATGAAGATTTTGTGTGACACACAATCAAACGCCTTACAGATCTAAACTTGACTCTCTAGATTCAAAGGCGTCGTAAATTTTTTCTACCAAGGACCCGATAGCATCAGTTGTTGACTGGCCCTTTCTGAAACCGAACTGCATCGGCATGAAAAGATGGTTTTCTTCAAAAAACTTTACAATTTGATTTTTCATAATTGTTTCAAACACTTTAGAAACTACAGGGACCCAGTGATTTGGGTCGCCTTTCTTAAAATGGGCACTTGTGACATCAGGAAACACACCATTTGCCAAACATAAATTTAACAAGGTATTTAACGGCAGTAGAATAGCTGGTATTATTTTTTAGGAGTGCACAGGACATGCCGTAGACATCACTGCTATCTGAAGTTTTTAGAGACCTTACAATCTTATCAACTTGCCCAGTGTTGACAGGTTCCCAAGTTCGCATTTTAGGTGAACCCTCCGTCAGATTTACCCCATCTGCAGGGTTCAAGTTACTATCAGGTATAGACTCCACAATAGTGTTTACTGAGGTTACAAAGAAGACGTTGTCATGTATTGTCATGTAACAAATATCTTGGGACAGCCACCTCCAATTTCAACTGTGATTAAGGCAAAAACTGATGGGTTTGATAAGCTCCAGTGGGGAGACCTGGATTTGTGCCATCATTCAATTTTTAGGATTGATAACTGTTGTAACTTGTAATGTTAGTTAGAAAACAATCAAAAGACCTTATAATTTCATAGATAACAAGTAACAAGAATTGCTTGAGTTTTTAAAAACTAAAAATTATTAAAGAATGATAAACATTATAGAGTACATGTTACCTGAAGAAAACCTAAGGAAAAGTACATTGACTAGTAAGTTTCCTGTATGTTACTTTCTTGCAGCCAGGACCATTACTTTTTTGTAAGTACAAATTCAGCCTTTAAGGAGACTCTAAATAAAGTCATAGTTTTAAATAACTCATTGTAAAATATTAAAATAAAACCAAATATGATTTTTAATTACACCACTGTGTACATTGCAGAACCTTATTTTCCTATACCCTATGCAAACCCTCTGTAACCAAACATAATTTTCAGCTGACTGAAAAGACGGATGGCAAAGGTAACTGAAAACTGAAGACATCTCTATAGTTGTATATGGTACTGCAAACACTCTACTCAATATAGTATTTGAATGGCTGCCGTTATGTATGCTTGTAGAATATTGACTTTCCTATAATCACCTGACTTAAGGTTTTGTTTATGTTTAATGATGTATTCAAAAACAATGATTTAGTTATGAATGTTATTAGAGAAATGAATCAAGTTACAGACCACGCCAATTAGCATGAATCCCTAAGAGGAGAGTATAAACAGCTGTGACGTAGCCCCCACCACTCACCGGTAGACTTTCCCCTCACGCGGCTCAGTATAGTCCATTCCAACAGAATTCAAGATGGCGGTTTGTTTACAAACAGAAACTATTTAAATTATCTTGTTTTTTTAACATAAATAGTTATTTATTTTGATCGTTTGAACTTGGTTTGGTTGATTCTGTTTTGTTATTTTTAACAGTTGTTTTGCAATAAGTATTAAAGCTAAATCCAAACTCCTGTTTAAAACAGACAAACAACAAGATTAGGTTAAGTTGTTTGTGTTTGTTGTGACAGCTACAGCGAGGTTTGCTTGTCACTAACTATACGAAGCGGATAGGAAAAGAAAGGGTGATCTACGTGCATGCTCAAGTCGCGCTTCATGCTAGTAGGGACTAACTGCAAATATGTAAGTATTCACTTTCCTACAGCGCACTAGTTGCTACATTGTATATTATAAAGGACTTGGTTTTTGTGTATAGTTTGTTTTTAAATGTAATGAAGCAAACTAAGTAGCAACTAATTAACATGAAAAATGTATACTGAAAAACTGTGGAAAGTATGACCGGCTGAGAAACATGACAATCGCAATCTATCTGGAAGTTCCATTCACCGATGAAGATTTCAAGTATAAGTAAGTATTTCAAGTAAGACTACCTGGTGCACACTGTAGACTGCTAAAAATTCATCTTTGACTGTTTTTGCAGCTCCCCTTGCTAGGCCGTTAGAAGGTGGGTAATAAGATAGTGTCAACTGCCAATTTATAAATAAATTTCTATTATCTTAAAAAAGTCCCCAAATTGTTGTGAAGTAAATTGAGAATCTTTGGCTGTAAGGCCAAAGACAGCAAGGCAGTGGATTTTCCACACATACGGCATATGAGGATTTTTAACCGTTTTTATGAAGGGTTATAAACTTATTTAAATCGTCACTTACCTTGATGTATGTGCACAGAGCATCTCCCTTGGGAAGAGAAGTTTCTGGGTCCATGTAAATCTTGATCTTCATCTTGCCAGTGTCAAGGTCTCGCATCACTAAGCCACACTTCTGCATTAGGTCCACAAACTCTGCCTCGGTGATGTCGAGAGGTAACCCACTCACATACACTTTGGTCGACTCTTCACCCACTTCAAACCATGCTAAAAAAGAGCAACATTATAAAACTATTAATGAAAAAGAGAATTTGATCATGTTAGTAAGTAGGGCCTAATAATTGTAAAATCCATGCAACTCTGTAGATGATTGAGCAAATGTGACATTAATCCATTATTAAACTAACTAACCTCGTACACAATTCTTTACTTACAGGCTACTAAAAGACTTGTTAAAATCAAAAAAAGGTCTTGAGAACAAGATTGTAACAATCTTTAACTCAGGCAGAATTCTTCAACAGCAGGCAATTTGGACATACCAAAGCACCGAAGATGCTCTATCTGACATTTTGAATGGCGTTACATTTGCTCTAAATGAGCACAAATGAGCTGCAGGACTTTTCATTGATCTCTCCGAGGTAATTGTCTAATTGACTTGGACGACCACGATATATAGCTGAAGAAAATGGAGATGGCAGAAATGGATGATGGAATGGAGGACTGGCCTACGACTTGTTCGCGTGGAACTTGCGAGGCTGCTCACAAAGGGTACAGTTGGGTGACAGTCTGAGTGAAGAGCAAGAAGATAAAGAAATATCCCTCAGGAATCTGTGTTATTTGCTACTTTGCTTCTTATATTCTCTGATATCATCACTTAAACCATTTTTGCAGAAACTGAAAGGTTATCAAAATGTTGTTTTTTAGTTTGTAAATAAAGAATCATACAGAATTAGCCATAAATTAAATTTAGAATTGGTATGGTAAAGAAGTGGGGCTTACAGTGACAGTAAATGTAGAGAAAACAAAGATAGTTCATTTGGATTTTAAAGATCTGATTCAACTAGATCGACACATAACTTTTCACGCACATAAATCTTAAATTATGAACTTTGCCCTTGATCGTTGTAGAAGAAGTCCCCAAAATGAAATACCTAGACAACACTCTCGATAGCAAACTAACTTGGAAACTACATATTGACAAGCTAAATCTTTGGATTAGACGTAAACTTTTCACAAAGTTTGACTAGTCTGGAGCTACCCGTCAAAGCCATTAAGAATAAAGGTATCTTTGTTTAGCTTTGATTCAATCTCTTTTCATCTTGGAAAGTCAATGCAGACACTCATTGTGTCCTAGAAACATTATGTAGGTGTGTTATCAAAACAATCAAAGTGACTGGTTATTATAAATACTTTAAAAAACAAAAAGGCCAATATAGGGGTTTAAAATATTTCTACTATTTGCCAATAATCTCATCTTAGTAATTGTATTAACTGGTTATTGTAACAGTAAAAGGATAATAAAGATTTGCTAGTTACAGTAGTTGAATATGAATTAAACGCAAAACTGATCTGTAGAAAAATTAAATGTCCTTAGTTCTTGAAGTTGGTAAGTAATGCAAGAATTATAATTAGAATTAGGTCGATTCCTAGTTTGTACGATTCTTGATTACGATACCAGGATATCGATTCTCGATTCTGATACCGATTCTAAGCGCTCTCATGCGTTTGTGGTGTAGTGTTAGATCAATTGTAATTTTCCAATTCTTGATTCCAATTTGACTTCCAATTCCTGATACCTGGGACATTTGGAAGGAATAGGTATCGGAATCAACTTTACCAGCCGATTCTCAATAGCAGGAAATCAATTGTAGTAAATATTGATATAACACTAAGAACAGAAATAAAGACACATAACATTTGCAGTTTACTCAACAAAACAAAATCCACTAGAATGTACGAGGGTCATCCAGAAAGTAAGGAGCGATTGTGCATCACGCGCCCTGCAGACACCTCCCGTCTATAAGTGCGCGCGCAGCTGCTAACTCCATCCTTCCTCTACAGTTTGAGTGAATGCTCGTTGCTGTGTGATCACGTGTCTCTTTTCCACAGTGATTAATAATGGCATCGGCAATCAAAAACCCCGCTAAATGTGAAGTGCGAAGTGTCGTTCGTTTTCTAAACGTTCAAAACATTAAACCTATTAAAATTTATAGACAAATAAAGAGTGTTTCAGAAGGGGAAATTATTAACTCAAAAGCCTACTATGAAACCCTCCAACGACTTCAACGCGCCATCCAAAACAAGAGACGGGGAATGCTTTCAGAACAATTGTTGCTGATCCATGACAATGCTCAGCCTCATGCATCTGCAAGAACACGTCGCAAACTACAGCGTCTACGTTGGGAAAATTTTTAGTCATCCACCTTAAAGCCCTGATTTGGCACCAAGTGATTATCACTTTTTCCCAAAGCTAGAAGATTTAGAAAACAGTTTGCTAACAATGAGGAACTCCAAAAAGGTGTGAAATCCTGGCTCAAGTATTTGGCAACAAATGAGTACAACATGGGTATGGAAAAACATTACAACAAGTGTCTTGAGGAAAAGTAGAAAGGTTCTATGCATTTGCTAATAAAGTTTTGTGTTGATTTTTTTTACCATACCAAAACATTCTGTACATTCTGGATGACCCTCTTATATTACAGTACAGTCTCTATAACCCGTCGTTTGCCACTCCGTCACGTCCAGCAATCCGGCTCTGACCACGTCATTTAGCTACCTATTTACAAGTCCCTACTTGTCTGTCAAGCGTGTGTCCAAAGTGAGTGTTGTTTATTGCTGATTCAACTTTGAGCAAGGGATGCAAACAAAACAAAATGTAGTTCAGAGTGCTCGTTTCGTCGTTCTTAAGCACTAGTCGCCAAACTGCAATTTATTTATTTGACAGTACTAGTACTATAAACTCACTGTCATAATTTACATATAATTGAGTTTGTTTGTTTGTGCAATACAGCTTAAAAACCTAGTGGTATCTTTGAAATATTAAACAAGAATAAATAAAGTGCCAACTGTAGTGCTAGTCTAGTCACAATCGCTAGAAATGTAGTAGGTTGCTACTAGTCAAGCAGTACCTATCGAGCTGTCAGTATCAGTTTATATTTTATTTGTGTTTGCTGTTCGTCAAAAATGGAGAGTGATGAAATCACTGAACAACAAATCAACATTAAGTTTTTACTTTTCAGTGAAACTAGGAAAAAGCTCTCAAGAAATTACAGATATGTTGAGTGCTGTTTACGAGAAAAGAAAGTGTAGTTTACAAAGCGGAAGGTTTAATAACTCAGATTATGTTTGCCAAAAATCATAATTTTTCTTAAATTACATGCAGAATAATTGACAAATTATTTCTGGTTTTCTTGTAATGTAAACATGAATAATGCATGACTCCTAACTTCTTGGTATTTGGCCACTGTGGTCATATTTTGATTGGTTCAGTATTAACAATTACATTTTTTTTCATTATTAGAAAATATAACAAAAATTGGTGATTGTTAAAGAGATGTTAAGTTTTCTTAACAATTAACTATCAAGAGCAAGAAAATAATTGAATTAATGAGGTTGGTTTGTAACAATCTGTATTACTCACTAGGTTCTTGTGGGGCTTTTCTCTTGAGGCTGTCAGCAGGGGGCGGAGGAAGTGGAGACTCTGGTTTTTGATCAGACGGTTTCTGCTCATTAGGATCGATGAACCCGTAATTCATTTGGTACTGAGCGAGAAAATCATCGTCTACCTGGAAGAAAAGAGTTGTGATTAACTCAGATGGTTGTTTTAGCTTGATATGAATTAAGGTAAAATAGAAACACTTTAAATCTGGGAAACAAGTTTGATCTTTTGTATTAGAGATTCTTTTTTACAGTTCTACAGGCCATCACGATGAAAGGGACGGAAGGGGGTCATCAATTAATGATTGGGAGTTTGGCAGATTGTAAGACTTGCAAGTTAGAGAATCAAAGCTTGTGTAAAGAAGACAAGTTTGAGATAATTCAAGTTAGCGTTGAAATATTAACGATTAATCAAATAAAAGTGTTATTTTCTAAAATTGAATAACTTAAGTTAATCGTAATGAATTTTCTTAGGAAGTTAATACTTAAAATTTAAATTAACCAACCTGAAATAATTAATTGGGTAAAAGCTATTCAATGGGTTGATGGACAAAAGTAGAGTTCAGTTGACAACTATTGGGAGAAGAGATTGAACAAATTGTTCTAAGGATGGCAATTTTTTTCAGATTTGTAGTAAGAGCCTTCTACAACAGGCCGAAGGACGAAGGGAGGCTAAGAGCGCAGCAAACAGCCTCGTAAAGCCTGTTGCATTAGAATGGCCGAATGCCAAAGCGAGGCTGAGAACGGAGTGAATAAGAGTAATAAATTGCAAAGGAAATTAGATTCACTGATGCAATCGGTGCTTTAGCGCTTAGCTGTGTGTTGGCTTGGTTATAAATTGTTAAATAATATTCTTTGAATTTTGTAAAATGGTTAAACAGTAATTAAAATATTTGAATTTGAATATCTCAAGGGATTTGTAAATGAATATAAATACTAGATCAATCACATACACCTGATGGAGCAACAATCCTTCAACGTTTTTCTAACCTAGGCTAAATGGAGTAATTAGAGAAAGGGTTTAACATAATTTATTATCTAACAATTAAATTTTTGATTGTGAAACTGAAATTAGGTAGATAGTACAAACTACAAATTGACCCACATTCTTTCAGAACCATCGTCCAAGCCTGAACTTCAGATGTTTGCCAATAATTACCTTTGGAAACCAAGCATTTTTCTCCTTCTCCCAAAAGTACACTGATCCATCAGAAGGGTCAGTATACGTGTGAGTTCCATTTTCAAACCCATAATGCCCTTTGCTCATATCCTGCTTTTTAACTTCTCTAGGCTTCTCTTCACTATCGTCATCCATTTCTTCGTCTTCTTCTTTACTTGCTTCTTCGGCTTCTTTTACATCAGGTTTCGTCTCTGATTTAGCTTGACTATTAATGGCTAACCACTCCTTCTTATCTTCATCCCAGCCATATTTTACATCTATAATCAAACACAAATTAATAAAATAATGATACACACCATTGTTGAATATGTAGTTGTTTAATGACTTAATTCACCGAGCTTTCTACTGACTACTTCCTAGCATTCATTTTTCATACCACCTATATATGTTACATCCTGTGGGGAAGGATAGTACATGTTTTTCTGAGGGTAAGTGATTTGTTTGCTATGATTGCAGCCTATACTTGTTATATATTAATTTTGTAAATATCATTATTATTTTGTTTATCTTAAGGTGGGAACTCTTATACGCCTATCAAAAAGTGTATCACCTTAGAGCATGCCACATCTATAAGTCGTATGAAAAAAAATGGAGCTAAGTTTTTTTGGCTTGACTTAATAAAATTGACAATAACCAGAGTACTTTACAAAGTTTACATGCTCCTCCAGTTACTGATTCAACCAAATTCCACACCTATAAATAAACATTCCACTTACTCAGAGCGACTAAGATGCAACATTTTTCCAGAGATCAATGAGAGCCATTGCAGAAACTCTACTTCAGTATTAACACTTTGAAGCGAAGCCCGAATCCTGCTCGGGCCGTCTATTGAAATGGTTACCATAATTGCTACTAGAGCGCTAGTGTTCCAAGCAAGCTTGAACTGTTTACTGCGACGAGAGCTTCTACTAGGTGTGAGAATAGGCGTGTGGTTTAAAGTGTACGCTGACGAGCTGGCAATTTAGGCTGCGTGGTTGTTGCAGGTTCGAATCCTGCAGCGGGAGCAATCCATGTTGAGCTTACTTAAGTGTAGTTTAGAGATGGGGAGGGCCCATCTTGAATAAACGATAACGGCAAGGGTGGAAGGTGACGGCATAAAGGCGTTTAATATAGATTGCTCAAAATACCCAAACGCTATTTTATGCTTTATATATAAGACAAGTTTTTTGTTGTTTTTGGGTCTATCACACTTCTATTAAGAGTTTGCAAGTAACGGCATTCCGTTAAGTCACGCCATAGGCTAAGTAAAATAAACAAAAAAAAGACGGGAAACTGTAGATGCTAAGATTATATAAATAGTATTTGTTGCTACAGGGCTGGTCTGAGAACTATGCAATACATGCGGTCGCATGATCAAAAGTGATTCGCAGCAAGAACAGCATGAAGATTTGATGATACAAAATGTCTCGCAATAAAACTTAGCTTGTCGTCAAATGCTCTCTTTCAGACAACAATATCCCTCAGTAACTTATCGGTCACCAAACACTTTTGATAAGATAGATACCACCATCCCGGAGTGAAATATAGATTGTCTGACGCTTTCACCTTCAATTCAAAAACTGGTAAGTTATATCCTTCCGAAACGTTACACATGCCATACACTTCAAATCATTAAATACCTTGTATTGAGCCTGTAGATCCTACAGTTGAGAGAAAAAAACATTTGTTTCTCTCAACTGTAGGATCTACAGGCGCATTACAAGGTATTTAATGATTTTAACTCTGGTCCTACACTGAGATTCAAATCTAATAACTTCAAATCAGACCCCAACACCCTTCCCTGAAATTTAATCCCCCAAAGTTGTGCATCCGCTCAGACACTAATGTTCCACGATATAATTTCAATCGTTAGTATACTATTGCTCCCTTCATATTTCCTCCTGGTGATGTAGTCGTTAAATTTAAACTTAAGGCTGTCACGACATAACAGTTAGATGACTAACACTGCAACTAACTGGTTGCTATTGCTCCCGTGACTGAATTTCTATGGTTAAGTGTTCTCAAAGGAAAAAATCAGTCCCACCAAACACTGATTGTTTCTAAAGCAAATATCAGTGTCATGAAAGTAATTTGTTGCATTACATTTTCCAAAACGCTCAAAACCCTATGTTAAAATTTCTAAATTTGTATAGTACATTATAGCCAAAATAGCCTTGAGAACGGTCTAATGTCGCTGAGACATTAAGATTAGCCTACCATTTGGAACTTTGACGCTAAAATATAATTATACATACTTTAACATCAGAATTTGCTGTACTTTTACCAAGTAAAATTAATGCATTACTTACTGGTTTCTTTATCCGTGTATGTATACATTTTTCCATCAAACTCATAGTCTTTATCCGAAAATGAACTACTATTGTTCCTAGGCACCCATTCTTGCTTTGTTTCATCCCAAACGTATTGACACTTTGACTCAGGTTCTGTGTATATGCAGATGCCATCTTCATAATGTAAGTTTGCTTCATCACATTGTTTTGTTGTAGTGTCAGGTTCACTGATAGAGGCTTTTGTTTTTACAGCATCAAGTTCTTTTGGATTAACTGAAGTATTTCCTGCCTCAGTTTCATCGTTTTCTTGAGAGGTGGTAGTGTGAGGTAAACTGGCACCAGTTTCTGTATTTTTCCCGGTGTCATCTCCAACTGGTCCAGAAGACTTGGTGTCATTTACATCTTGATTGGTTGCTTTGCTCACATTCATAGTGACCAGATTAAATCTGGAAATATAATTGCATCTGAGAAAAGAAACATGCTTGAGGATCAAACCGTAGCATATTAGTGTGGATGCGGTTTTAGAGCCAAGAGGCTGAACTGATATCAATATTAACTCTGCACTGTAGAGGCGAATAAAATAATGATGTAGATTGTTGCAGTCCATTAAATGCCACCAGTATAAAAAGTGTTACTGAGATGTTTGAAACTTTTTTATAAAAGGTCAACTATATATTCTTAACGATTGATATAATTATTAATATTAAGACAAAATACTTTGAAATTTATAAAATACAAAACACTAGAGTCTGGCTAATCCAAACCTTGTTAATCCGAAAATCCGCCTATTCAAAGGGGGAAAAGATTTATAACATTGTTGAGTCGGTAAATTAAATTAAACTAGTTTGCCAAGTTGTGTCATACTGTATGTGTTTAATAACGAACCAGCGCTTACAATGACGCACTATACACGCAACTGTATACGCTCAAAAAATAGCTTTGAACGAAACACTGACAGTATGACACGGTGAGTCATCGTTTGTATTTAGAACGGATGACCATACAGTTTTCTACCTGGAATTTCAGGCCTAGCCGCGGTGGTTGGGGTGGAAAGGTCAGTGTCCTGGTGTTACACACATGCCCTACTGCCTTAGCCATCTGTATACTGCCCGTGTACGTTAATTCCGCGCTGTTTATTATTAAAGAGTACTACAGTATTAAAATACATAATTTCTTACATTTATATATATATAATATTAGTCCCTAAAAGTCAATATATGACCTTATTAAGTCAATATATAATAAACACACCAATATATGCCAAAAATCCGCCTAATCCGAATTTTCGCTAATCTAGACAGGGTCCAGTCCCAATTAGTTCGGATTAGCGAGACTCTAGTGTATTTTTAAAGCTCTGAAAACTTAATTTTAGCGTGGAATTATATTACAAATGTGGCTCCGGCACCCCCAGATAACTTTTTTAAAGTTATGTAAAAATTATTATCTATACAGAAATTTGTTACATGAGAACAGCATTTGTTGGATCGCAAACCTCTACAAGCCACTAAAAAAAACCCTTGTTTAAATTTGACACGAGGTTTTGTAGTTTCTAACTGCTAGCAATAATATAAATCTTTTACCCCCATAGACTACACTTATCGGAAGATTACACAGTCATTTTTTTACACCTGTGCTGCACGGGTTTACATGAGGTTAGTAGCAAGCGACTTATGTGACAGGGCCCGTAACCTTGGTTGAATTCTAGGAGAAGTGAGCTACATTTCAGGAGGTTCAAGTTTCAAAAATCAAGGGCATAGCCAGAATTGATTACTAAGGGTGCTAAGCCGTTTGCCATTTTTGTTACCAAAGGTTTAGAAATATAAGTAGTGTCTCCTTACTATCGAGTTTCTAATGTAACTATATAGGTAATTAGGACAGGGCCTAGATTTAGTTAGCTACTTTTAAAGTATATCCTGGCTACAAGCGCCTGCATCGTAGCCTCCTGTAAAACCATCTTGTGAATTAAAGATAGCTCTGAAATCCCTTGGCATAATAAACACCCTCGTCATTAAAACGAACTGTACATTGTGAAGAAAATTCATTTTTATACTTACGAGAAAGAAGCCTAGACCTCCGTCGTTTTGCGTAATGTTCGTCCCCGCTAAAGTCTAGTCTTGTAAAGTATACAAATAAGTCGTTTAAAACAAGATCATTTTTCACATTTTAAAATAACTAAAGCTGAGAAAATAGTTATTAATTTTTAGTGTAGTGGACAAGATCAAATTAACCTTACCGAACGTTAAAATGGAAAACATAACCTTTACTAAACAGTCAACACAGACGTCATGAAAACGAAAACAAAACATGTATTAGGCAGTTGAGATTGGCCAGTGCTACCAATGGTAGGCATTTAAGTATGGACAGAGGTATTATACTATATTTGTTTATTTATTTCCAACGGTGAACACCATTTTACATTTATAATTACATAGATCCATGCAACAAGTTACGAAGATTTACAATAATTAAATAACATGCTGATGAGATGATTATATACTATGTCAATTGAAGTAATGACATGGAATACGTTATATTATAATAATAAATAGACTAAATATATACACACTCAGAAAGTACAAAAACTAAAAGTTCCAGACACTCCGTTTTAGACTCTAAAATACGTATGTAAGCCAACTTTGATTCTTAAAAAAAAACTACATTATTAAGAAAATAAAAATTAGACAAACTAAACATGTCCGGAAATTCTTGACACTGTTATTTGACAATTATTTATTAAATTGATGCATGATAAAATAATAGTTAGGGAACACAAAATATTAATCCTTCATGTTTTGTTTGTGGCTAAAAATTGTGGTAAATGGTAAATGGTAAATCAATCATTCGACTGAAGTTCTAAAGTTGAACCTTATATCTATATTTCAAATAGATTCATTGCATCCCGGTTCGGTCCAAATATTTTTGTCTTCAAATTTAATTAGTAATAAATAGACTAAGAAATAGATAACAGTAATGTTTTGTGCTCTACTTAACATTCATAACTTTCAAATCTCAAGAAAAAAAGAAAACGTACAAAATAGGTTTATTGATGCCATGAGAAGGAATCTTCGCAAAACTGGTGTTTTTTCCTGTCCATCCACATTTAGAAAACTTAACTTGGAGATAAGTTGAAAATCCTCATCTAAAGTTGATCCTACTCGGAAAAAAGGGCAAACAAGGCTTAAAAAACCCAACGGAACATTAGAGAGGGAAACTATGCTCATTTCATTGTTGTTTTTAATGATAATACTGTTATCTACATACTTGTTTACTTTTTTAAATTTATCAGGAAAAATACCATAGTTAAATCTAAGATTAAAATATAAGAAATTACGTGGGAAATAAAGGGAGCAGCCTTTTTGATTGTACAAGCTGATAAACCATCAATACCACACGAACGTTAGGTTAAAACCATTGAGTGTGTTTAAAACTTCATCGTCATGTGTACATAACGTAAAAAACGAGTTGTGGGCTTTTCTAGTGAAACAGCTTACATACTCGGTAGCCACATCACCCAGATCAATATCTTTGTGTACATTCACAAAATATTAGTTGATAAAATCAGAAAGCAGTTTAGCGTCATCCATTATCTCTTCGTTATCTAGCTCGAGCCTATCTACCTGAGTCTTATCAGAACCTCCCGTCAGCTCATTCACTATACGCCACTGAACTCTTGTGTTGTCCCTTGCCTGAGATATCTTATCACGATAGGCTAGTACCGGTTTTTTGTTGCGTCAATTTTTAGTCTTAAATACTATAACTAATAATACTAATAATACTATACTGCACTTATACTATATACTATACCTTATACTACCCTACTATATACCACTTATACTATACCTTATGTGTAAGACCTTCGTAGAAAGGTGCGGTTTGCACGTTTTTTCTTCCCAGCCCCTCCTGAATCATATGTCAAAACTGTATACAGTATACATATTTATCTACGTACTGTATACATATTTTGGTCGGATCATACGTTTCAAAATGGTGGCCATTTAAAGTTTGGTTTTCGCTATAAAATTGTAGCGATGCCACTAACTAACACAAGGTTTACCCTGTATAGTAGTTTTACTCTATCAATCGATCAACACAAATCCCGTTGCTCTAAAACCTACCGATTTAAAATAATTTCTGTTCAATTATTAAATCTGTATATGACATTACAAGTATAGTTTGTAACAAAATGTTTGCAAATTGTTTGAGTACATAATATCAAGCGTGTTTCAACTTGTTTACCTCTAAACGTTAAAATAATGCTTCTTATTAGCGTTAAAACTCTTGTACAGCCCCACTTTAACTACCGTGACGTAGTCATCAATGATATGCCTGTTGAGCTTTCGAACAAACTTCAACGTGCTCAAAATTATTGTATTAGATTTACACATAATAACCTGGCTGCAGATTATTCATCAAGCTCAATAGTGTTAGAATCTTAAAAATATTTTACTGAAAAAACAGTTAGAACTTTCCACAGCTATTAGCTAAATAAAAAGTATAGTTTGGTTTTATACATACTATAGTTTGTAAGTTCATATTATTTACATTCATGGATGTATGTGGTTGATGCTATCGGTAGAGCAAAAACAATTTTACGGTAATCCTAAAATGCCTGTGCAGTCAACATGTTTGAAATTTGAATCCCATCGCCTTGAAATGTTTAATAAACTTCCACTTCAGGCTTGTAAAAAATTATTTAACAAACTCCCAATAGATATTAGATCGACCAACGACTTTGTTTCATTTAGAAAAAACTGAAAAATTACCTAATAAATCATCTATTTTACACTTTAGACGAATTTATGAATACCTCTATTTAGTATAAATTATTATAGTTTTAAATTACATAGTTACGGAATTGGACCTTGTCTTACCAGTGGTAGTAGTCAACACAATTGTATTGTAAAAATGACTACAAATAAATAAATATAAATCAATAATTGTTAAAATGGCTGCATTATAAAATTCAATACACTATTTACAATAATTTAGTCGAAAACTAACGTGAATTCTGAATACTATTTTTATTTATTTATATTATTATTTATCCGTCGTCAGTTTTGTGGGCGAGGTTCTTTCTACAGGAAATCGTAGGTGCCAGCTTTATTTTTTAGTTACACTAAGCACTTACGTACTTAAATTCGATATTTATTTTATCTATAATTCAAATAATATAATGCTCAAAATTGCAATAGGCGTACTACGTTTTAGGCACACGGGGATGTAGCAACCCTCAACACATCTTTTTGGATATTGACGGAGGTAACTAAAAACCCATTTCATTGTAAAATTGATATTCAAGCTGCTGCCAGCTGGGGAAAACAATGAACTTTTATTTTAGACTCAATTCGATCTTCGATCGACTCAATTCTTCGCATCGATGATGGATATATCTTGGAGTAGGAGATGTCACTGAGTATGCCAGTAGCGCTTCCAAGATGTGATTTTCTTAAAAGATGTATTTTAGAAGAAACTGTACATTTGTTTATTTATCTATTCAATCTACGTGCTTTTAAATAGTTCAAATACCGACATGGATTTGTATGCAAGCTTACGTGGAAATTTCATTCACTTCGAAATATTGTCAATTAGATTGTTGTAACTAGGCCATTGTTTACTATTCGCATAGTTTGAAACGTATTGATTAACAGTACTTAAATTTAATATCAGGCTTTTCCAGACATGCAGCGAGACTATCATAATTATATCTGTTCAAGAACGGCATACTTTTAAATCTAAAACAGCCAATCAAAAATGCCCCACTGAACTGCATGGTCCTCTTTTCTTTTGTTCTGCCCTCTAAACTTTTTGACACGTTCCGGCCATATAACTGGGCCTGTTGGGGAAGGAGTTGAGGACCCCGGAGTCGTTGTGGTTTACGACCTACTTCAAGACTATTATTATATATTTAGTTAGCCGAGCAGAGACACCTTGGTGAAGGTGAATACTGTCGGCTCGCAGAGAATTCACAATGTTGCAATTTTACAATCAAGGTTATAAAGTCGATAATAAACAGTGTCCGATAAGAGCAGACCTTCATAATAACTATCAATGTCACTGTTGAGAACCGTTTGTGTATAAAGATATAAACATACTCAAGACTTGTTTCAACATCAAATAATGTGCATTAAAAGTAAATGAGTTTACAAAAGTACTACTTTCTTTCACATTTAAATGCGTTTTAAGCGTTTTAAAGTATTTTTAAACGGGTTTAAGCCAGTTTGGGTGCTGTACATTGGGTGCTGCTACCGTTAGTGAACTACGTGAGGTCTGGCTAACGCGAGAACAAGACGCGGCAGTCAATCTACGTTACCATGAATTCTTCTCGTACTAGCTGAACCCACAGACTTTGTTCTGCCCACAAAAACGTATGTTTACTAAAGTTATTTGATATTTATAAACTGGATGCTTCGTTTACTAAATAGGCATATGGTAAAATGTGCAAAATTAAATCATCAACTTTGACCGTAACCTTTTAATTTGTTGTTTGATTTTATTTTATTTTCTGGAACAACATTTTATAAAAAATAGGAAACTAAAAAAGGTAACTAATTCTGTGAAGCCGTTTTTAAAATATCAATTTTGCAGCAAAAACTAGATTCATTTTGATATATTGAGATTATTAAGATCACGGCGAAGGCTGAAGTTAAACAGTTTAGTGAAAAATCTCGTAACGTCCGTGATAATACGGGAGGAAAATCAGAGCACAGACTAGAGTCTGTTAGTCTATGAGCAGAGGTCGAAGACCCTAGCGAGGCTGTGAGCGTAGTGGACAGCCTCGTAACGCATGAGTTAATGGAGCAAGAAAGGCTGAGGTTGTGAGCATAGCGAATTAGATTATAATATTGGCGAATACTTTGCTTTGAGACACCGACCACTCTTAGGTGGTATTTTAAGCTGAATATGAGTTGATGGTGCTGAGTGTTTTTGATGGATGATGAGGTCTTGTTACATACTAGAGCCGACTGTTCCACAGATTGGGTCATAAATATTATACCAACGACTAAGGGAACAGACCAACGGCTTAATGTGGTTTCCACACCACTGGTAGTGGCCATCGTGAAAAGTTATCACTGCAACCGGGAATTAGAATAACTAATTGCAAAGGAAGTCCGCTTCATTCCCGCCAGCGGCGCTTACCGCGCTTTATAGCTCAGCTGCGTGTCGGCATAGTTTAAATAAAAACAACGCATTTCTTCATAAGTATTATTTGCTAAAACAATGCAATTCTTCATAAGTATTATTTGCTAAAACAATACAATTCTTCATAAGTATTATTTGCTAAAACAATACAATTCTTCATAAGTATTATTTGCTAAAACAATGCAATTCTTTATAAGTATTATTTGCTAAAACAATGCAATTCTTCATAAGTATTATCTGCTAAAACAATACAATTCTTCATAAGTATTATTTGCTAAAACAATACAATTCTTCATAAGTATTATTTGCTAAAACAATACAATTCTTCATAAGTATTATTTGCTAAAATAATACAATTCTTCATAAGTATTATTTGCTAATACAATACAATTCTTCATAAGTATTATTTGCTAAAACAATGCAATTCTTCATAAGTATTATTTGCTAAAACAATGCAATTCTTTGGTAGTCACAGTCAAATATTGTGTAGGTAACCCTTCCTTTGGAACGCCCGTAAAACCTTGGCTGCTTGAAGTTATACAAGTAGGACTGTTAACTGTATCAACTCTTGCAAGGCGTCAAACAAAATCAAGTCAAAACTTATTATTTTGTTTTGGCGATAAGACATGGAAGAACATAGCCGACACGTAGCCCAATCGGATCCCAGATGTGTCAGGTGTGATGGTGATCATCTTTACAATGACTGTCCCAAACCACGTAACACAGAAACTAAGCCAATTTGTGTTAACTGCAGAGAAGAATATACAGCAAGTTAAAGAGGATGTAAGTATTTTCAAAACATATTAAAACAGTCTAACTATAATACTCCTAAATCTGATATTAATTAACAAAACTCACGTGCCACTGGTAAAAACGAGAGCAATAACAACTCTTTAGAAAACAAACCTACCATTACAACACATAAGAATTTAAAAAAGAAACTCAAGAAGACCAGATCAATTCAAGCCAAAATGAACATGACAATTTATTTGGTATTTCCGTCGACGGAGTAATAGATGAAATCGTAAAAACTATAACACCTCTTCTAAAAGTACATAATCAATCTAGTCATATCTTTTATTGTCAAGTGTGACTAGACAAATTAATCAAAATGTTACATTAAAAAACTTTACTATTTTAAATTGGAATGCCAATGGGTAAAAAGTCAAAAGACTTTCATTTTTTTGTTTTCTACGATGTTGACGTTGCGTGCATATCTGAAACACATTTCTTGCTACCAGAAACATTTAAACTTAGAAGCTACACAACACCGTGAAGACAAGGATGACCCCAACACCTCCTGATGTTGCAGTATTGATAAAAACACGCATTGATCACCACAACTACTTTTACCTAAGCTCATAAGACTTGAAGCTGTGTCAATTAAAATTAATCTTCTTGATCCTCCATTTGAGTAATTTCTGCATACTTACACCCAAACAAACGTTTTCATCACTGACTTTGATAACTTGTTTGATCATAATGAACCTACCATTGCACTGGACGATTTTAACAGTAAAAACACGTTGTGTCTAACTTGCAAAGGGGGAATTACTGTGGGTTTTTTTAGAATTCGTCTTGTAGCTTGCCACAATGAATTATCTTTTGGGTGAATTTCACTCACATAATAAATTGTCTACTAGACTCTATGAGAAGTCAGAAGAAACTGCTAGGCACATCCTATTAGACTGTCCCTTTAGAGATTAGGAGAAGGTGTCTACTAGAGGGGCGTATAATTGGGATGAAGTTCACTTATCTGAGCTTGAGGGAGTCATCTTGAGGCTTTGTGGTCCCACGGGGGTGGGTCTCCCAGGCTAAGATAATCGAGGTATAGTATTTCGGTAAAAACCCTTTGGTTAACGTACAACTGGTTTACTACCAGACCTTTTTAATCTAATCTAATCTTATACCATGCCTTGCATGGTCATACAATCGCGGGACTACATTTGAGTTCGAAGTGGCAAAAGAAATGTATCCCCTAAATGTCAACCATACAGTTCGTCAGGTTTAGCATGGCTGGTGAGATGGGCTATAGGGCCATAAGCGGCCAGCAGGAAATTTCAAGGCCACCGGCTCTTTAAACTGGACACCCGTATAAAAGTGTGGTAACTTTAAACGTGTTGAAATTTACGGGGCCAATATTACATAGGACAATTTGGAGTTAACGAACAGTGTACAACAAATTTAACAACACTAATAATGTCGATAACATTCATACTTTTAATTACCAAGAAAAAACGAAAAGGTAAAGATAGGTTTAATGATGCCACCACGATAAGGAATCTTCGCAGAACTGTGGATTTTTTCCTGTCTAACTAGATTAACAAAACTTACTCGTAATTTAGGAAGTTAGTTGGAAATCATCATCTAAAATTGATCAGGAAAAAGGGCAAACATAAAAGGAAAAAGATGACTTCATAAAAAACCGAACAGAACATTAGATATGGAAACTGTGAACATTTCATTTATCTTTTTAATTACTAGGAAAACTGTAAACACCACAGTCGTGATACTCTGACATATTTCATACGTGGCGAAGTATGGTTAAACAGCTAGTTATTTTATAATTATGTTTGTGGGCATTCAGAAGAAATCTACGTGAGCGCCTGAAGGTATTTTCAAATTAAAGCCCCCGATGTTAACAACTTCAATTTATTAAAAAAAGTACAAATATTTGTTCTTAATAAATATTAACCGCGTAGAATAACAATCTGTATAGAAATTAATTCATATTCTTTGCTCATTCGGCTGCCTCAACACTTATAAACTATTCTGTAGTAATTAAGTCTCTTAATCTGAAAAGGTCTTTCCTATTAGTTAGTAGGTGCGTTTTAAATATTTTAAGTCTGCTCCAAGATAAAATATTGTTATATAGTCTTCTACAAATTAAATTAGTACAGAGTCAATAACGTTATACATCAGCCGCACAGACCATAAATAACAGTTTCCCGCGAACAGGAAGATGAGCCCTTTTATTATTTTACTGACTTATTCAGCTAGAATCCTCGCTATAACGGATATTCAGTAAAGGTTGTTTGGTAAGACCAACAACCCAAATTAATCTTTGTAAACACTCAGTCGTACAATCTCTGAACACGACGGGGAAATTTCTCTGGGGAAATCATGGGGTTGGTAACATCGTCCGAATGTAAGCTCTGTATTATGAGCAACGATCTCGTTTTGCAAAAACGTATTGTTCGTTAAGGTGATGTATAAGCTTATTTTATGTTACTGTCCCTGGGTTGTCTTGTTATTCCGTATAGTTATCCCCGCGATTTCTTTCTAGGTAATCTCTTCGTAAAGTGTACGTTTAATGTTTAGTAAGTTGTGCAATTGAATTGTGTAGTTTTAAAGGGAAAGTTCAGTCCATCTTCGAAGCTGAAACGTACAATTTAGGAGTGAAATAATTACAGACATAAACTTGATCGCAACGGAAACAGTAGCAGAAGAAATGGTTATACCAGATGAGGAAGCCTATTGCGAAATCATGTATAAAAAATAATCAGCAAAACTAAAAAATAGTGAAAACTAAGTTATCGTTTTTCTACTTTACAATGACTAATACGATAAAAGTAAAAGGACGGAGAATAGCTAGTTATCCTAAAAACTCTAACTGTACATATAAAATGTTTAAATTTTAAAGAGGTTATATAATGTGATAGCATATATCTTGAAAATCCATTAGGAAACAACTTGATCGCAACGAAAATAGTAGCAGAAAACATGGTTATACCAGATGAGGAAACCCATTGAAAAATTACACACAAAAAATAATCAGCATAACTACAAAAAAGTAAAAACAAAGTTTTGTGTACAATAATTTTCTTAATTTGATCTTTATTTAGTTTTTGAAATAACTTTTCGAAGTTTGGCACTCTGCTAATTGGAGACTTTAGTAACGGACTCAATACAACACACATTATGCGAGCACTTTTACACATCTGAATGTTCTTTGGACTAAAGAATAGGCCTACAAAATGGTTAAACAAAAAGCACAATTATTTATTGTGAAGAAGTGGCTGACAAAAGCTTCAGAAGCAGGAATCATATTTCTGCCTCTGTTTACCTGACATATGAATCCTGCACATTACTTAACTCGTCATGTCACAAACATAGAAACCCCCTCCTTCCTCCATCCTCATCTCTCTGCCACTTTGCTACCATAAAATATGAAAGTGTGAAATCGTATACTCACGTACAAAACCAAAGGTGGATTTGCATTTAACCTAGTTTCTTTTTTGCTTCCCTCAGTCAAATAATTAAAATAACAATTATTTATACTTAGATCTTAATTTGTATAAACGCTAAAAAGCTAATTTATTAGTTATTACTAGAGAAATTTGAAGACAAACAATTATTTATACTTATTTATTAGTATAAGAAGGTGTTGATGTGTTATTCAACTGTCTATTGAAATAATGTTGTAATAAGGCTGTAAATAATGAAAGTACGTAATTTCATAACAATAAATGGGACCGAAATTTGTTTGAAGGATATTTATTAATCAACACTTTTTAGAGATAAGGAAAGTATAAGGAAAATTGGGATAAAAAGTTCAAAACAATTTGTTTATTATTTGTATTTTATTGTTAAGAGTGCACTGTACCTAACGGCCATTTTGTCTTTTGTCCCGTAAGCGCAACGTAAAACATAGATTAACGGTAAAAACAAGCATTTTCTTGAGACACCTCCCGTCTACAATTTTCATCGGATCTTTTTCAACTAGGTTTATTTGTAAAGCTAACAAGTACATTGTTAGTGACAAGACACATTGACTCCATTGACCACTTTTTTGATAATTGTATTATTTATTTTACTACTAAAATAAAAAATTCTAAGACTGTAATTTTTGAATTTATGTCACGTCACGATCTTATTAATGAGAAAATGGAAATTCTCTCACTGGAGACACTAAAACTTTTAACGCACTTAAAAACCCGTCATTTCATGACAAAACTGTTAGTGAGAGGTGTTTCAGGAAAATGCATGTTTTTACAATGCTCTGATGGAACGAAATGCAAGGTCACATCCTCTACTGCGCACTCTTAACTGTCTAGTATACGCCATACTTTGCATACATACATTTACTTCCCCAATCAAAGCCCTTTTTTAAAAACTAACAGAAGATCATCGAAAACATCAGCAGCTAATGGGTTTGAAATCTCTTGAGGTAGAGGTTGCGGAAGTTTCAGAGCCGAAAGAAGCTTTGCAAACAAAGCGTCAGGATCGTCGTTGGTAGAACCATCAGACATCGCAAGATCTTGAGTTGTGGATCTATAAGACTTCCAGGGGTCGAACTTAAGATCCAAGAACGTTTTCACGTTGCTTTTATCCAAAGAAAGTTTGATACACCTATGATCTGAGAACTCTTCAGTCATTACATCGGCATGATGAGTTTCAAAGTCTACGATGAAATTGTCCAAACAGCCACCGTACCTGTGGGTACTTGAAGATAGTTTGAATTTGCATCCATTTTGAGACAAAAGCTGATCAGTTTTGTTGAATGTGAAATCTCTATACTTTTTGTTTATGTTGAAATCACCCGCTATTACATGTTTCTTATAATATTCTTTGTTGAATATTTTTAACGTGTCTTCCAATCTTGAATCAAATACTTTGAGACTTCCTTGTGGTGATCTGTAAACCACAGTTAAGATTAGGTTTTTGATGGTATCTCAACGCTTGCGGTCTCGAACTGTCTATTGACACTCAATCGGTCCAAATCCGGCCTTGGCTTGTACTGCACTCCATTCCGGACAAATATTGCCACTCCGCCTCTCTCTCTACTTCCTCTACAGTACTGAGCTGCAAGCTGATATCCAGTCAGCCATAGTTGTTCTATTTTACTTTGGAAATGCTCTGTTACCAAGAAAGCCATAGGTTTGTTAGTTTCAAGAAAATCGCAAATTTCTTTCCTTTTAATTTGAAACCCATGAGTATTTGAGAATATAACATTTTCCTCCATGTTTCTGGTTCTTGCTTACTCGAACAAGGAGTGTCTTCACACCGTTTCTTTGGAAAATCTAAAAAAGAACCTTCAATTTAACTCAGAATGAATCTATTGATGAAACACATAGACAAGCGCTCACAGTAATAATTTAAAGGATATTTATTAGTTATCAACCTTAAGAAAACATACCTAAGCTTACAACAAAACACATGGTTTATTGCTAAATGATATACAGTTGAGTAGCAAAGAAAAAAAACACATTACTTTAATAAAATAATAGACTTAGTAAAAAATTACAAACATTTGGACAGTAAGACACTCACAAATACATATAAAATGAACCATCATGTTCACAGTTCTATACTTGTACCACTAAGAAATGTGCATCAACCATACCTAAACACATCTCCCAGGACAACATAGAAACACGAAATTGGTAACAAAACTTATAGTGTTTAACTACTCACAAAATGGAAATGTTAGGGGAATCAGGCCTAAAACCATTCCATCTTATCCAAAATATATCTAAACGCTTGAAAAAACGAACCCTCAAAATGAAGGGTAATTTAAAACTTAATGACCTGAGTTAAACCTAATCCAACCTTTTGCCGCTTATTTTATTACTTTGATTTGAGACACCAACCACTCCTAGAGGGTGTTTTAAGGTGAATATGGGATGAAGGGTGAGTGTGTTTGATGGGTGAGTAGGTCTTGTTACAAACTAGGACTGACTGTTTCCCAGATTGGGTCATTAATTAATAGCTCAAGTACCAATGAATTTAAATTTAAAAAATTAATTGAGTGCAAACTGCAGTATCATCAGTTATCTAGTCGAGTAGTCATAGGGTTAACTATGAAAGCGATTTACTCAATAACTATTGCAGATAAGAAAAGCATTAGTGTTTAATTAACGTAATTCACCAACGTTTGTATTATTGAATTGAACAAATACAATCAACTGAATACAGAAAAGATTTAGCGTTTCCGAGAAAGAAAAAAAAGAGTAATCCATGGTATACAAGATGCATAGGAATACAAACAAAGAATAGAAAATAGAACAAGTCAACAAATAAACGACAAATATAAACCCAGCAAAACAACGCTAATCTTCACATATTTCTTCTATCATATCTTCGTGGGTGGAAAAGGCCTTCTTCAAGAAATACCTTTTTATTTTGATCCGGAAAATCGATGAAACTTCTTGCTTCAAATTATCTGGAAGTTAATGTAATGTAACGTTTTGTCATCTTCTCAACATTGACTTTAGTTTTGTTAATTACACTACTATTTTGTTTCTTTTGTAGCTAACTGACAATTTTAAAACTTACTTAACTTTACTAAATATAGATGATCTGCTCCTTACCCTATTATTTTTTCTATTCATATAGTTTGTTACTATTTATTAAGTTGTATGTGCCCTGTCTTGTTGTCTCAATACTATAAAATGCATAACGTTTTGTCATCTTCTCAACATTGACTTTAGTTTTGTTAATTACACTACTATTTTGTTTCTTTTGTAGCTAACTGACAATTTTAAAACTTACTTAACTTTACTAAATATAGATGATCTGCTCCTTACCCTATTATTTTTTCTATTCATATAGTTTGTTACTATTTATTAAGTTGTATGTGCCCTGTCTTGTTGTCTCAATACTATAAAATGCATAACAGGCGAGTTTCAAGCTAGTACAGATTGACGCCTGCTGCTGTATTATTCCATTGTATGTGTAAAATAGCCAGTTAAGTTTTAATAATATGTAATGGTAAAAGCAATGACAATGAAGGTGTAATTATAAAAGTCTAACATGAAATCCAGTGAACTCACCAGCTGACTTGTTTCATGGCATAGGCTGAACAGTGAACTACGAGTCTACGAGCGCTGTATTTTCAACTGCAGTTGAGAGCTTTTACGCTTATCTAAACTGAACATTATCAGCTGATACGGTTTAGATATCAGCTGTTGTTACTCAAGGTCCGACTACTAATAACATGTCGGCAAAGTGTGTTATCGGGTTGATGGTTCAGCTTTTCGTTTAGATTAGATTTATATTTATAAATATATATTTGCACATAGGTGAGTTCTAAAGTAGTGTAAGTAATATTTGGTTTTGTTGCGTATTAAACTGATAAAATAAGGTATATTTTGGGAAAAATGGATTTGAAATGGAAAGTAAACTATGCACACCTAAATACATCAAATCTCTTTTTGTACTTCTCCTCAAATTGCAAGTTGTTCGACCTCTGGATGTGACAGATTACGTTGACCCCGCAGAATAAACAAATGTAATGCACTACGCTGAAATCTTCACTGATATAAGCGAACTTTCTTGGGAAAAATGAGATTTTCACGCCGTCATCATGGTAAGACCCAGACCCGGGACCATGAAATGAGCATCGCTCCTGGTCCCCAGAACAGGGTTTTAATATTCGTTCAACTCTTTAAATAATAAATACTTATAACTTTATATAAAAATGTATATTTATCCAGGAAGAGATTGATACCATTAAGATTGATCATCGTCCTTAATAAATGCAGATATCTACTGAAACTTAGCTTCGAACCATTCTTTTGGTGGTTTGTTTAGCAAATGGGGCTTGAGATGAATTAATTTGTTCTCACATTTCTGAGTTGTCCACCCCTACAGCCGGTATTTATTTTTCCATCTTCCGTAACCCTATTTCTTTTATAGATAAACTTTATTTTAATGAATGAAAATTTGGAATTTTCGCTTACTTTGTGGTTTGTGTTTTAATTCAGAAAACAACAAGCGTTAATGAACTACGTACACATTTCACTTGCCTTATTTCCTATCTCCAAAAGTGCCTCAAATGTGATACGAGTCAGTGTGACATATGTATTAATTGTTTACATTCTTTTTACGAAACTATTGCTTCAAATGTTAGTTTCGTACATACGATAGCTTTTTACCTTTTATTTATAGTATGTGCAATAGATGTATTAAAATAATCTCAGCATTTTTTTTATTACAACAGATGGTGTCAATGACAGCTGTTCAAGTCGGTGAATACAGCTGACTGTACGGTCGGTTCTCAGCTGACCTTGTGTCATGCTGGGCGTGATTCACTGAACGTTCACTGCACGTCATTCAATCGCGATATTATAGATAGCCGAGCAAATGTAGTTTTAAGGGTCCGACTCAGTAGTTACTTCAGAGAAAGCCTAAATTCGTACGCCCAAGGATGAATTCGTGTCTTTACGCACGAAACAGCTGACTAAATAACGGGTCTTCTTTCAACTTGTTCGGCCGGACTGTCAAACCAAGTGCCAGAAAGTAAATGGGCGTTTGTAAATTAAACCTGTTATGATAGGGTGAACGACGGTCAATATGTCACCTTTCAAAATTATTGTTTTTTAAAAGAACTATTGAATGTCTCAATAACCTGATTAGCCCAGCAATTCGTTTAGTCTGACAAACTCTAAAGTAATAATATGTTGATAAGGTTATTTGAAAAATAATAAAACAGTTTTAAAGTAATTGATAAGTTATTACGCAGCAGGAGGGTTTAAGTTATAAGTGCATTGGTCTGAGATATCTGGAAAGAAAACAAGGGTTTTGTGGCTCAGGTTTACGTTTGCATATAGTTAGCTAGACGCCGTGACGCCACGGATAACCTTAACCAGACACAACCCCTTGTGTGAAACATACCCTCGATAAATCCCCCTTTACCCTGACTTTACCCTCCTTTCTCCCTCCGTACACCTTGGAGCTGGAGGTTTATGTTTGCATAAAGTTGGCTAGACACTCGATAAATCCCTTTTCCTTAACTTACCTCTCCACTCTCCCTCCGTGCACCTTGGGGCTGGAAGTTTATGTTTGCATAAAGTTGGCTAGACGCCGCGACGCCACGGATAACCTTAACCAGACACAAACCAGCTTGTGTGAAACATACCCTCGATAAATCCCCATTTACCCTGACTTTACCCTCCTTTCTCCCTCCGTACACCTTGGAGCTGGAGGTTTATGTTTGCATAAAGTTGGCTAGACGCCGCGACGCCACGGATAACCTTAACCAGACACAAACCCTTGTGTGAAACATACCCTCGATAAATCCCTTTTCCTTAACTTACCTCTCCACTCTCCCTCCGTGCACCTTGGGGCTGGAAGTTTATGTTGGCATAATGTTGGCTAGATGCTGCGACGCCATGGATAACCTCAACTAGACTTAAACACCTCCATACACCTTGGACCTGGAGGTTTACGTTTGTGTAATGATGGCTAGATGCCGCAACGCCATGGATAATTCAACCAGAAAACTCTTGAGTAAACATACCCTCGATAAATCCCCCTTTCCCTTAACTTGTCACTCCTCTCTCCCTCCGTACACCTTCGTTTGTAAAAGTTTACCAACAACAAGTTCTTTAGTCTGAAGATAAAGTATCATTTAATTAATTTTATTGGTTATCTATTCAGAAATACTTTAAGTTAAGGTTTTAACATCTTTGAGTGAAACTACTCAACTTAAATGTGAGCCAACATTAATTGTTTTCTTTTTGTCATTCCCGCGGTCTCTTTTATTTATACCATGTTTCAATGGTTTGTAATGCGTTGTAAACTATCTCAAAATGTTGAAGGTACATTATAACAAATAAACAACCCAATATTTATTGGTTTATTACATAAATTGTTTTAATATATAATGATTCAGAAATGACAACTAGCAAATCTCATATCTATAGAGATAGTTGATGATAGACTTACATTATACTGAGTTTACTAAAGCCTGAATCACATAGAGTGACCACTGTTGAATCACCAGTACGGTCTCACATCGGATATAACAGTGTCACAGACTCTTTCTCGCTTTTGAGACCTTTTTAACATAGTGTCTGTTGAAGTTTTAAGTCCCCAGTTCCTTCAATTGTACTATTAATTCTGAGATATCCTTTCGATTGCGTCGGAGGTATGTATACACTGTTAGTTACTTTTTAGACCTTTATACAAAATTTAGAGTTTGATAAATGAGCTTTTTTGTTATTCATAGATATTAATCGAAAATGTTAACCTTAGGTTCCTAGAGATCTGGAAATGATATGAGTATTGATAATTCATTTTTATATTATTTCTATGTTGCTTGTTAAGATTTAAACTTTACTATTGTTTTGGTGATGTTTATTGGCTTACAACAATTAAAACTGCCTAATGCCTAGAACTTTTTTTTTCTTTTCTTAGTGTAATTTACAATAAGTCGTATTCCATTACATTCATAACAACATCACCAAACTTACTTTTGACTATATGACTTTCAGAATATCTTCACTGCTAGATCGAGGGAATACGCATGAAACGTACAAGCCTTTCAGATGTAAGACATTGAAGAAACTTAATTCTGAACAAGATATGAGTGATAATAGTTCAACCACTGCTAACAGGGTCCTAATTAAGCAACTACCTTTTCAGAAATTCAATGTGAAGGTGAAACGAAACCTCTAAAAAGGTAACGATTTCACATGTCTCAGACATCATTGGTCCAGGACTCATCTTCAGATGAATATGTTCCAATGGCTTCTATAAGTCGTTACAAAGCTGTTTCACTTAGTAAACTACATACAAGAACGAGTTCACCTATCAGAGGTGAATTCTCGTCTTCAACTTCAAACTTAAATGTACACAGTGAATTATATGGAAGAATATGCAAACCTCAAGGAATTGTTCAAGGTACGAGTATATCACAAGAAGAAAATACTCGAATTCAGAATTCACTTTCCACAAGCCATTCACCTTTCAATTCAAGACGTTCACTTTTCCAGTTTAAAATAGAAAGTACTTCAGACGAAGAAAGCAATTCAGAATGCTCTTGGTATAGCTTTGAGTCATCTCGACATCCGTCTCCGTAAGTACAAATAAAAGATACTTTTAAGTGAAAGTTGTCTTTAACTAGTCAGCCAACTAATTTAAAGAAACTTACAAATGCGGGTTTATATGATAAGGTAGGAGTGGTTCTTTGTTCCTTATACACGAAAAAGGCAAAAATTGCATGTGAAAAATTACAACACACTTTTAAAATAACCCATTTATGGCCAACTTTAACATGTTTTGCTAATTTAGGCGTAAGAACAAAAATGAAAGCCAGACTATACACACCTAGGGACAACCTTTGAGAACATGGAAAACAACTTTACTAATCTCAACACACAAAAAACGTCCTAAACGGGAGACTACAAGAGCATGTTTTGAGCATATTTTTCGGGGGTGATCGATCCTCTTAATTAACGTCAGATTTAACTGTTAAAACATTTGAGCTTAAACCTTGTTTGATTTATTTATGTCGATTAAAAAATATTTCCACCTTTGTATTTCAATTTGTTAGATATTATTCAAATCCACTTAAAGCAGTATAAAAAAACCCCACTCCAAAAATATACAGTCTAAAATATTGAATAAAAGCAGCTTGTTGTAAAAGTAAGCTTGTAAAGTGTCCGACAGATACACGACTTTAAATTGAAACATCCTAGTACTAGACAAAATAATATACTTAATATAATTATATAATAACTTAATATTAATATACAACTTAAGTCTTAAAGTCTAAGTTTATTTAAATTACGAGTATCAATCACTACTGTTGAAAACGTGTTGTTTTATTTTTCCTCTAAACTACAAATTGCGGCATATGCTGCAAGAATGGTGACAGTAACAATACCAAACAAGATAGATATACATCTTCCATTGATGAAATTAAACAGGTATTAGAACTAAACAGGGGGCGGTCATAGCTCAGTGGTACAGAGTGTGCTTTGTACCAAATCAGCCCGGGTTCGATTCCCGGGTGCAGTGATAACTTTTCACGCATGCCACTCCCCGTGGTTCAGAAGTCACGTTAAGTCATTGGTCCACTCCATTGGTCGTTGGGCTGTTAATTAATGGCCTCAAATGGGGAACAGTAAGCCGTAGCTTTTAACAAGACTGCACCTCATCATGCATCAAAACACTTATCACACTAACAATCATTCCATATGAATCATTCCATATAATTCACCTTAAAATACCCTCTAAGAGAGGTCGGTGCTTCAAAGCAAAGTATCAAAAGTAAAATAAAGAATAGTTTTGTGATCCAATCAAATTACCCAGTCAAGCTTGGTAGCACCAATTTATACTACCGATCAAATTTTGTATCCCTCTATGTTGCCTGGCGATACTGGGTCTTTCAAATAATACAACCTGCAGTTTAAAAGGTTTGATATTAAAAATATTTAGTACTTCAAAACACAGTAGCCTACTGGCATACAAACTCTATCTTTAGATAACTTTAAATAAAAGTTCATTTTATAGCGAATAGCGACAGTTGCAAGTAGTCTACCTATAATCTAACTACTGTTCTTGCTTTATAAATACCATTTTTTAAATTTTTATAGATACTCTAGAGGAAATTCAGATTTATTGTTTAACCATAGATTACTAGTTATTAAATTCAAAATAGTTTATTAGTGATTTTACAAAATTGACTCATCAAGCTTACACAATTTTTCGCTGAGGTTTCAAACAATATTACATATTAAAATGTTTGCTTTGTAATTTAAAAAAATTTTGATATATAATATAGATTGTGAATTAAACATTTAAACGATTAAAGGTGCCATCTTAATAAATATTACCGTTTAACACTTACAAAAATATACCCATCTACATTATTTTCTAAATGCTCAAAACTACCACCTAGCTATTACGATGTAACATTGAAATACATGAGTAAGTTAATTAAACAGTACGGAATAAAATAAAATATGATATGAAAAATAGTTATCAATTTAAATTATTAATCCCATTAATTTAATTCAATGGAATTCAAAAATCTTTTTTTACAATTTCTTATATTATATTTTATTGAACACCTATTGAGGTATACTAATAGTAATTTGAAGTTATTTAAAGGCAATTAATGTAATTAGAATCGAAATGATCATTTAAAAATGCCAAGCTTTAAACTGTAAAGTAATTGTAAACAAAAAGTTTCACTAACATTACTTAGGTTTTTTTATGTAAAACAAAGTGTCTCGCAGTAAAGTTGTAAGACATATAAGTTTGTGATTGAAACTGATAAAATCACAACACATTTTTAATTGAAATCACACACGGCGGAAGTTGTCTCGAGCTTCCAATAGTATTTTTAATTAGAAATACCCGACGTAAGGTTAATGGTTCAACAATAAAATTGATTTTTTGCTTTTCCAGAAACCTTTCGGAGAGTAGTGAGGCATTAAATGATCCGAGGCAATCGCGAGAAGATGATGTATTCTTAAAAGTACCTAAACATAGAAAAGGTAAATATTCAAGAATGGAAGAAAAGGTTCGAAGACATGTTGATCCACGCACGTCAACTTTAAGTTCCAAGAGTCAAGAGGTACATCAGTTTCCTCGGCCTCATTGTGACGACAAGGCAAAATCTTCTTCAAATATCTCTTTGTTATCCTCTATAAATCTGACAAACAAAGCTTTGTGCCAACCTACAAACTTGTCGAGTGAAAATGCTACTCCTGTTGGGCATCTCCCAATATATTCAAACAACTGGAGCATACCTGAACCGATAATCTCTGAAAATCAGGAGGGCTCTTTCTCAAACCACCTTGAATGGCCGGACTTAGATTCCCAACGTGAAGCAGGGCTCTTCAACTTAGATAAGCGTGAAGCAGGGCCGAGGTGTTCAACTAGTTCTGGATACGCCAAGACGAAGTCTAAGCCTCAAGGGGATATTCAGACAACTTTTGACAACTGTACATCAAATCATAGTTTTGAAAGTGAAAAAGAGGCACAACTTCCTTTACGTCGTGTTGCAGTTCCAATAAAACAATGCCTTTCTTTCTTCAAAAGTAAACAGCATAAAACTAATGATACGAGTAACAGTCCAGATGATTCATCTTTCAGTTCTGGATATCTTCCAATGAATAAAAAAAAGAAAAGTAGAACGTTTCAAACCGAATCGGCGCCCTCCTCTGGGTTGTACATTTCTATGACCGGTCAAAACTGTCGTAATACTATGTCATTCAGTCAAGAAGGTTCATGCTCAAACTCACAAAAGTTTACTTCTTTACATAACTTACATGAAGCGAATGTGGTGGAACAAGAAAAAAATCTGAGAGGAAACCTTACTGAAAGGAGCACTAGACAAATATATAACCGTGAGTTAGGCAAGCTGAATGAGAGGCCATGTAGTATGAGTCAAATGTCTCATCACGTCAAATGTCAAAGGATGTCATCTCTTCAATTCGGAGTAGAACATTTGACGGAGGGAGATCATGGTCGAGAAAGCTATAGACACAGCTTCGATCCAACCATATCGGAGCTAAGTCGGTAAGTAAATAAAAATAGCACATTCTATTGATGATGCTATAGATTCTACTAAAAAGTCTTTTTAGTTTGTTTAAATTGTTTCAAAATATTTTATGTGTATGTTCAGTCTAGCCTCCGTGATCTTAGATATCAAATAAAACACCTCAGACACAATTATAATTTTGTTACGACACAGTTAAAACAATTGTTATTAGAATATTGTTATTGTAAGACATAGTAGTCAGCTGAAAATTTGTAGAGTTGATGGGAAAATACAGGTAATAAGTACAGAGTCGATAAGTAAACTGCAGGTCAGATTTAACATAAATTCTTGATGCGGAGATTACTAGTAAATAGTATAAGTACTTTTATAAACGCATAAAGGCTAGAAACACATTATAGTGTTATGTAATTTTTATAGTGTAATAATTAAAACTGTTAAAATACAATGCCTTTTGTGTTTTTAAAAGTACTTATACATATTTAACATGTTTGGATAATTTGAAACGAATTTCCTAACATGATAATGTAATCACTGGAAATAATAACCAATACTGTTCTGAAAGTAGTAAATCAAATTTATATATTGTTGCAGATGCCTGTTAGAGAAAGATAAAAAACAAAAGGTTGACAAGAAACATAATGAACAAGAATCTACAACCTTAACTGCAATGTCCCACACGGAGAAGCGGATGCTAAACGACTTCAAACCAAAAGAAATATCTCAAAGAAATGTTGAACAACAAAGCTCATTAGCTTTTAATCTTGAAGTTGAAAGAACCATGGCGTTCAAGCCCGTTCTCAACGACCAAGCTAAACACACATCAATTTACAGCTCAACTTTATGTAACCTGCCGGATGAAACTGCTTACAATTCAAAGCCAAGAAGCAATACATTTTCTTCCCGGGAATATATTGAAAGGTCAACCGAAAATAGCAACATTTCCCTTAACCCAACAGATAGAGAATATGCTCAATTATATGACATTCCAATGGCAAATCTGATTTCTCTTTACATTAAGAAATTAGATCAGTTGGAGGCTCTTGTCCTATCACAGAACCCACGCCTCTCACTTTCATCCGTTTCTTCCAAACCGGATGAATCTGTTATCAACTATTCTCAAAAAGAGAACAACAAACCAAAGAAGCTATTAAGTGAGGATTTGCCAGACTTAAAACATTATAATACAGACGGTTACTTGCCTCAAAATCAGATTTCTGATCAGCCTTCCTCAGACTCAAAAGAACATGACGTTCCAATGAGGGGCATTAAACACCACCTCTGGTCATCCCGTAGTACTTTGGGTTCGTATGACTCACTTAACAATGATGCTCACTCCAGTTCATCCCATATAGATGAGGGAAATAACCATCAGATTGAGAAAGAGCTAGAAACAGCTAACGAGCACGTCTGGTGTACTAACTTTCAAACACTTAAGAGAGAGCTCCTTGATCAAAAACTAACTATTTCAAATAACACTCCTTGGGATAAAAGAATTTCACCTTTCCAGTTTGGAGTTGTAGAGAAGCCAGATCTTGAAAGTTACAGAAAGGAATGTTGGTAGCACGTTGAATCAACTTTAGTTTAGGTGAAATTATTAGTAAAAAATCTACAATCACAATACAGTTAAACAGTTAAAGTCTAAGGAGGTATAATCTCAACTTCTTCCCAACAACAAATCCAACAACAAAGTGTAAAACGCCCTTGAAGAGTGGGAGGCCTATACTACTACTGTCTTTTCAAACATTACCGGAAAAATTTATTCTTTTTCCTGTTCACACAAGGTACGGTCTTTCCTATTGTAGCCATTAGTTCTGAAACCAATGCAATTGGTACATGCTTTTCAAGAAACTTAAAGCAGTTTTCTTTAATTTTTGATTGTTTAAACTTTATTACAACCACTCTGACAGCAACATCAACAACTCTTTAACAAACAATAATAACAATAACAAATCATTTATTTCCAATTGATATTTACAATAAACATTTTTAAAATATCTTATAAATTAATATAGCCTAATTACATTGTTTTAAATTTATGATTATGGAAATAGCCTCCCTCATGGGTAAAATAATTACCTGTGTGAGGGAGGGTTTGTCAGTCTGTATTAAAATATAATTTTATAATTTTGATTGTGCAATTATTTTCTAAGGTTTCTAATTAAGTAATGATGGTATAATTTATGAACAATTTGGATTTAACAAAAAGTGATATATGCGAAGCTATACATTACATTTTGGATATTAAATTTTAAATCAAGAGTATAAGTAGTTCGAATTAATATAATCATTGACAGTGTGTACGTCACCTTGTAATAACCATTAATTTATTTTAATTTTGTAAAGCTGAGGCCTTATATTGTGGGTGCTTTTTAGATCCGTTGGTAGTTTCGTGTATAAATGATGAGCAATGTAAAATGGATTAGTAGAATTGATAGTTTTGTTAGCCTGTGGCATATTAACTCCTACAAGCCTTGAATTCCTGGTATCGTACTTATGATTTATTTGTGAAAATATGTTGTCTTTATTTTTATGAATAAACATTGTTAAGACTCGTACATAAAGCTGTGTAATATTAAGTACTAAAAATTCATCAAAAAGGAGGTCTGTTGGAAATCTAATAGGTTTCTGTAATGCTGTCTTTATTATACATTTTTGAGTTATCTCTAAAGGTTGTTTTATTGTTTTGAGGGCACCTCCCCAAGCAATGATTCCACATAGAGATTGTACATAGGCATAATATACAGCTTTTAACAAGTCAAAGGTTAAAATTTGGTTGAGAACGCTAAACATACATATAAACTCTGTTTGCTTTGATGTATTAAAATAACTGTGCCAATAACCTTAACATATATGTATTTCCAATTATGTTTTGTACTATATAGAGATTTTGTTAGTTACAGTTTTTACTTTCAAATGTATTTGTTCCAAATGTACATATGGTTAGTGTCACAGTGCTACAAGAAGCCGCCAAATTGTAATTATTATGAGCAGCGACAAGTTAAAGTGATTATTATTTCAAATAAGCCATCAATACTTGAGAAGATGGCCTTTTTTGAAACAATTATTGTAAAATATAATAACAAAATATAGTGGAAATAAATTCACTTATTCATTTATAAACTTAACGGGCTTATTTGTGCTGAATAGATGATTTGTTGTGGCAAAACGAAGCAAGCAAAGTAATTGCGCACTGTATGAGAAAAAAAATCCGTTTCTTGTCATTTACGGAATATTATTATTTGATGACTATATAGAAGACTATATAAAATGTAGTTATAAAAAGTTGAGATTTGAAAATTGATAGGAATTGTACTATAACGACTTACGAGTATATTCACTTATGAGTTAAAACCCGCAAACTCCTTTATAATTCAATTTTAACTGTAGCTGAATAATGTGAGAGGTAATCTATGAAGTGTTAAATTTTTTTACGGTATGGATAATTATGTACATGTAGATTTATTAAATTAAAAAATGGACTTTTCCGGCCACTTCAGGAAGAAAACTACTCCCAAGTTTTAATTTTGAAATCTATTATTTTTACCCACTAAAAATTATTATGAACTTTAAATCTAACATGTAAGGTTACTTTCTTATATTGTATAAATACTTACATAGAAGTTAATATTGGCTAGGGTAAAATAGTTATGCACTTTCGCGCAAATCTTCAAGTTTTGATTCAAATGGGAAACATGAAAGAAATAGTTGTACAATAATAACGTTGTAGCGTACTAATAGAAAGGGTATATTTGTGATAAATATATACTGGGACCATTATATACAACTGACATAATGCAACTAGCAAAAAGGTGGCAGCCTGGAGTGTGTTATTTAGACCTTGCCCTATACTTTCTTTTCTCCTTCCATCTAGTCTTACTTTTCCTTTTAAACACGTAAACGTTATTAAATTACCTTTCATTGTTGTATAAAAATAGCTGACGTAATCAGGCGTATTTTTATTCATTCATATTAATTTTGTAGTAATCCACCAGGACTCGGTAGTTAACTTGAGGCCAAGTCTCTGAAAAAACGATCTAGTATTTAGAGGTAATCAGCAGATTGAGAAACCACGGTTTTTATCGATCCACCGCCATTTGTGAAAAGATTAATGTGACCTCCAAATTTATGTGGATTAAGTGGATCCGTGGCGGATTGGTATCGCGCGCGACTCCGGAGCTCATCATTCCGGTGGCGAGGTTTCGATCCCCGCAGTCACCACTTACATTTGTAATGTGACTAACACAGTGACGCTAGGTAAAGGTCGAGGTTGAGTGGTAGAGAGGACTCTGTAATCCTAACTTCGCCTCGTTAAACAAGACAAACTTTACCTTTTACCTTTACCCCCAAATTCATGGGAAGTATATTTATTGAGTGTACTTTGGTCAAAAACTACTGCATCAACCAAAAAATAGTGGTTTTCACAAAAATTTGAATTTAATGGCGCTCACTAGTTGGCCAGCTATAAATTCTAACTGGACTTACCCCTCACAGGCAAACAAGCTACAACTTGATATTTTGTACTTGACGTCTACTTGATTGGGAGTTCGTGGTATCTTGGTAGCTCTGGAGAGAGTATTATTTTTCTAACATTTGTCCTGTTTTAAAGTTCAGAATGCACTCTAGCCCTTCTCAATAAACCGTTTACTGCGTAAATATAATATATACAACGTTTGGCTACTGTTAATGGATAATTATTCGGCTAAAACCTTCTAAACACAACTCCAACAATATGCCATTAATACCTTCAGTTTTTACATCATTCGTTGAAATGTTCCTTACTTAGGACAACAATAGCCATTTGGGTTTTTTGTTCCGTAAGAACAATGTAAAAAACGCATTTTCTTGAGACATTTCACGCCTAAAATGTTTATCAGATCTTTTTGGAATAATTTTTATTTGACAATTTTTAGTGTTTTTAGACAATGTAAGTACTGCAATGGCTCCGCTGACCACTCTTTTGAAAACTGTATTAGTTCAATAGGATAAAGTTAGTTCACATTTTGGACTTATGTCATGGTCTTATAAATAAAGAAAATGTAAACTCGGCTCAGTGGAGGCATTAACAAATTAAATACACTTTAAAACAAAGATTATTTCATAGAAATCCAATGAAAACTGTAGGCTTGAAGTGTTCCAAGAACATGCATGTTTTTACATTGCTCTTATGGGGAAAAATGCAAGGTCACAGCCACTACAGTGCAGCCTTAAGTCTCACAGCTTTACCACTGTTATATACTCGTGTCTGTTGTAGTGTCCTATTTACTAAAAACCTTTGACATGGAACAAGACAAAAGTAATTTATTACAGACTACCTAATTCCCTGGAGACAGCTCTTTGTAAAAAATACTTATACATTTATGAAAGGTGAACAAAAACAACCTGATTGGCTTAGGCTTAAGAATGTCTGGTTAGGACCCAATTGTTTCTAACCAAACTCCACATAACGTTTGGCAGACTACAGAAATGTTGTGAGGAGAGGTTGAATGGAGCACTGCCAAAAAGCACTCAAGTACTCTGTTACAAACGCATTTGGGCTCAGCGACCGATTAAAGAACTTTTTATAGCTCTAAGCCCTTAATTCTGTTACGATATTATTTTCATTATATTAAGATTTTTAGTTTTTAAAACTGTTAACGAACACATTTTTTATTAAGTACGGTTTTATGATTTTATTTTATATAATTTCATACTGGTTTCATCGATAAAGCTTTATATTTAAACATTAGTTTTTCGGCGCGTCTCTCCTCCATTGTACCATAAAAGATTTTGGAACATTTCTTAACTTAACAAATAATGTGAATCCAAACAATAACACATGAACAAAAAATTGGGATTTCTTTTGACGCTGTTATAAGCAAAATTCCTTAAGAAAAGTGAGATATTCATGCCGTTCTAATGGTAAAACCCAGGCCCGGAACTATGAAATGTGCACTGATCCTGACCTCCAGAACACGTTTTGAGCATTTTAGAATCTTTATATGAATATGTTTATATGTGTGTACTCTTGACAGGTTACTTTTTTGTTTAAGATTTCGTTTCATGAAATTTGGTACAAATATTCTTTTGTAAATATCTTGCTCAAGTTCGTTAGCCAACAAAATCAGACTACCGGAAGTTACCCTTTGTGGAGGGGGGAGTTTTTACAAAAAGTGGTATCAATGACAGTAAATTTCATCTGATGTTGATAAGGTTTGGAATAAATATGTATTTATTTTGATAGTATCAATCAATATACTACATATTATAAAAATCCACAACATCGTTTCAAATGGCGGCCAAAAAGTGTTGTGTCGACAGGTATTTACTTTCAGAGTACGGGCTTAATTGTATTTTGTACAATTTGTGCATACAATTTGAACTACTGGCTTAATACAAGTCCAGGAGTGTTAGATCTTAAAACAATGGCTTTAGTTCTCAGTTTATAACCAAGTTCTAAGTTTGTAACTACAGTTGTTGTTGTTGTTGTCCTCTACAATATGTACTGGCGATCTCTGGCATGCTTTGTACTGCTCTACAACTCTATGGTTACAAAGCTCGATTAAATATGTTTCAATGGAAACTGTATATTTGTGTAGTTTATCGTTTAATCTTTCAATCGCAAAAAGTGCGAATACCACACCATATATTCGCCAGTAATATGGCGGACCTTTGGTGGGTTGGAATCGTGTGCGACTCCGGAGTTCATCACTTCGCTGGCGCTGGTTCGATACCTGCGTCGCCACTTACAATTTGTTAAGAGATTTTGCGCCAATTTCGCGCCGCTAGGTAAAAAGGTCGAGGTTTAGTGATTGAGAGCCTTTTGTATGTAATACACTTTTTATAATGTGTTTTACAAAGTTCTCTTAAAAGATATCAATTGTCTTTTCTCTGAAAAATATAAACATTGTATTCTTCTGCCTTATTAATAAAGATGTAGCATAATTATACATGTTATACAACAATATGTTTTCGTATAAAAACAACTGATTAATTACTTTAACCACTTTTATAAAAAAAATGGTTTGTCAAAAGGAGTTTACAAAGCCACAGTAGTTTTCACTGTAACATATCTTTTCAGTTAAGTTAAGGGTACCCTAAAGGTATCCCAAAAACTGTGTTCTTTTAAACATATTGCTTTAAAAAAAAAAAATGGTACTGAGCTTTCCAACTGTTTGGTTGTGCACAGAAGTGTTATAGACGTTATTACTTTTCAATACGTTTATTATTATGATAGTTCGCATGTATGGTTGCGACATACGGGGAGTTATAAATGTGTCCCCCTCCACCTTTACTTTTGAGAAAGGAAATATTGTTGAAAACTCTTAAAGGAATGTTTTGATACAATTCTAAAGTTTGTTTTGACGTACTTTGCGTCACCCAAAACCCAAAAACCCCCCAAATGTTTTAAATACACCCCTCATTGTGTCACTTCAAAAGAAAGGGAATTTTAATACAATTTCAACTTCAGGATCCAATAATAACGACCCTTAAAGGGGTTTCAAATATACAGAGTGATTCTAAAATAGGGCGCTAAATTTCAGGAGTGGGTTCCTTATGCAAAAACAATGAAAAATGTTCTATAAACATAAGTCCTAAAATTCTTTGTTACCCCGGTAGCCGCCATTTTGTAAATTTTACTTAGAAATGTAAATCTCCAGAACGGTTTGACCGACTTGGTAGGGTGTGTCACAAGGTTAATTTAAGAAAAGTAATTACTTCATAAAACCTTACAGAAACAAAATGGCGGCTGTTTAAATTTTTCAAATTAAAATACCATGAAAATGGCGCATAATAAGAAAGTTATATGAATAAAAAAAAATTGTATTTTTAAATTTTACATAAATCTACATACTCATTTTTTCGAATTGTACATAAGTACTTTCATTTTTTTCCTTCCTTCTACAACAGCTGGTACATTACCAGTTGATCTTTGATGTTTACCTCTTAGGTGTACAAGTCGCACCTGTCAAACAGTTGAATAATATATGTCAGCTGATCCAAAAGTGAGAACTATTACCGCATTAAATTTAAAACAGCTGTTTTCAATTTTAATTGTCAACCAGCTGATAGCTAAAAGTAAAGTTATTATTTATTAACCCATAAATTGTTTTACGCTTTCTTGATTTATTTTACGTTATTATGATTTTTTGGTAAATGGTTCAGTATACGTATCAAGATCAAGCGGGTATGATATTTATGTATGGGCGCACCAATGGAGTTGGCCAAGAGGCAGCGCGATTTTATTTGCCGATTTTTCCTAACAGACAAAAACTGAAACCATCATACTTTTGCTTCCCTTTTTCGAAAGCTTTGTGAGACTGGGAATCTGCAAGTTAAAACAGAAAACCAAGGAAGACCATGATACATGAGAACAATCGATCTGGAGGAAAATATTCTAAATCGTAAAATGAACCATTTTAACAAAAAGTCACAATAACTTAAACTCAATCAAGAAAGCGTTAAAGAATTTTTGAGTTAATAAATATTAACTTTGCAAATACTTTTAGCTATCAGCTGTTAACAATTAAAATTGAAAACAGCTGTTTTTAAACCTAATGTGGTAATAGTTCTCACTTTTGGATCAGCTGACTGTAAATATTATTCGCCTGTTTGACAGGTGCAACTTGTACATTTAAGAGGCGAACATCAAAGATCAACTGGTAATGTACCAGTTGTAAATAGACGCAACAAGTGAAAGTACTAATGTACAATTCAGAAAAATGAGTTTGTACCTTTATGTAAAATTGAAAAATACAACTTTTTATTTTTATAATTTGTTGTATTATGCGCTATTTTTATGGTATTTTAATTTGAAACATTTAAACAGCCGGCATTTTGTTTGTGTAAGGTTTTATGAAATTATTTTTTGTCTTAAATTTTTTTTGTGACACATAAACACCATACCAAATTTGAATTCAATCGGTCAAACCGTTCTGGAGATATAAATTTCTAAGTAAAAAATACAAAATGGCGGCTACCGGAGTAACGAAGAATTTTAGGACCCACGTTTATAGGAACATTTTTCATTTATTTTGCATAAGGAACCCACTCCTGAAGTTTGGCGCCCTATTTTAGAATCACCCTGTATACATCTTTTCAAAATCATTTAAAACTTCCCCTGTATACTCGTAAATTAACAGAACAAATTACTGGAATAGCAGAATTCACAGAACAAAATAATGTTCATACAGTAGTTGGGGCAAATGTTACAAATTTCGAAACTTAACATTGCGTTATATGCAGGGTTTAATGCCACCAAGAGAGTCATATATAATACTACATTGTGATATTTGCAATACTGGGCTTGCAATAACTATTATGCATCGTCACCTTGAATTCGACTGCATTATACAGAATTATTCAAAAATAATATTCTACTTTCATTATTCTGTACATTTTATTTTGTAAGTGCTTTATGAATAATTTAGGCTATATACGGTTGAAGAGAAGTAGTTTCAAAGTTTTGTTTACATGTTGAGAGGTCGTTTCCACTGTTAATTACTGTACTTGCAAGATAGCTGCCCTTCAACAAAATATATTTTGTGTTCTTGAATGTTCAAAAAGCCCGTCAGTTCAGTTCAGTGAGAGTTTGGTCATATATTTGTGATTTCGTCATGATCTTTTCTTGTGGGACTATCTTCAGAAAATAGTTTACGTACCCCCTTTGCCCAAAAATCTAGTTGACCTGTGGAACCGAGCTGCAGTCAATTCCAAAAATCAATATTTCCTTCGAGATGCATGGGAAGAGTTTGAATATCGTCTAGAACGTTTAGAGTTTGATTATCGTCTTTATTTGCCAAACAGTCAGGGGAGGACATGTTTAGCATTTCTTAGATTATATACAGAGGGAGGCATACATTGAAAAGTGATATTTTTATTAGTACTTAATTTATGTATATCTAAGTAATAAATAATGAAGCAGAGTTTTGTGAAAGTAAGACATTCTTTTTGAATAACCCTGTATTTTGAAGAAAACCAATAAAAAAAGATGAACAAGGATAATTCATAAAAAATCAAGACAACTAAAATGACTTGTGCGCCAGTAAAAATAAATTAATTTTGAACATGAGCATATTTAATAAAACTAAGACTTAACATCGTTATTTCGAGCGAAATAAATTATTTTGTCTTTATGCTATATTTGAAACGTAAGTAATTGATGTCAAACAGTTAGTACCTTACGAGAACGTACCAGAGACCACATTTTCCCTTAGACAAATATGAAAGATACCCTTTTTATGAATTAATTAATTAATTTGACAAAAGTACCTACTGGAAGTGCAATAAAAGCTGGTGTACTTAAAACGTAAACATGTAACAGTAGCTTAAGTGTCAGTCGAAACACCCACTGTAAGTAAAGGCAAGTGAATTGGAGGGCCCAAGAAACCTTATAAAACTGAATCACTTGTTGAAGTCTCAAGACACCCACAACCGCTCTTGAAAGGTGATAATTTATGTAGGAGGCAATCAAACCCCTTACCTCGTCTCGTGGCTGCTGAGGTGTCTAAACATAAACATTGATTGAAAACTCACTTCATTTTCCCATTTTCCTCTCTACCTTGGCTCCCTACCTGAAATATATTTATTTGTTTATCAGAGTTAAAAGTTAAATGTTTTAAAAGTGTTAAGACATAATGTAATTATAATTTTGTGTTTATATGTGTTTTTAGATGTTATGAATTGATACAGAATTAAGCTTCTACAATATTAGACCTATTATTGAAACGGCATTTGTGAATCTAATATGAGAAATAAGAATATCTTAATATATTATATGTTAAGACCTACCAATGGCAAAGACTAGTTATATTTGAAATTTATAAACTAATAATTTACCTTGTGGGGATTTTCAACTGCATAAGTAACAACTGATTGATCTAAGTTACATTAAAAACTAGTTTGCACTATAGAACGAATTAGATAGTGAAATACATTTCATTTAGTTTTGTGTGTTTAATATTTCTTAGTTCTGTTTGAAGGTTATTGTACAGTTTAACTTAAGTGTGGTGTATTAAATTAGTAGAAATATCACATATACATTGGTTACTTTCGAAAAGATTCGAATGAATAACAAGAACACTACATAACTGACAAGAAAACATTATTGGTGAGTATGTGGCAACAATTAGTGTTAAAGTTGGTAACCTTTCATTATTCAAAAATATTCAGTATATTAGAAAATTGAGGGTAAAAATATGTGTCATTACCCAAAACAGGCTATAGTTGTAAATTAGTTTTATATTTGAATTTACTCCCAAAATTACGTTTTGGTTTACGTTAAACGATAATACATAGACAATTGAAACATGTGCAAAGCTTTGAGGAGAAAATTTACATAAATTGAAAATAAGCAGAACAGAAAGAGGATAAGCCTCGGGCCTTTTATCGAGAGTTGGTAAATGGATAGACATTGGAAAATGTTCTCTGTAAATTTGTGTAACGTTTAGACAAATGAAAAGACAAGAAACCCAGATGTTTTGTAGCGATAACCTTTTTTGTTTTGTAATATTAGATTAAATATTCTCAAAATAGTTCAATTTAAATTTATTTTTTATCAACTTTGAATACAAAAATGACCTCGAACCTGGTCTAATGAAACGTTTTAATTTCTTACGACATCAAAAGATTATATCTGCATAAAATATTCGTTATAGGTTTGTTCATTTTCAATTTTAGTCTGGTAAATAAAGGTAAGGTTTGTCTTGTTTAATGAGACGAAGTTAGGATTACAGAGTCCTCTCTACCACTCAACCTTGATCTTTACCTAGCGTTACCGTATAGTCACATTACAAATGTAAGTGGATCGAACCCGCGCCAGCGGAGTGATCAGCTCCGGAGTCGCGCACGATTCCAACCTGCCACGGGTCTGGTGTGGCTTAAAAAATGATTTTTAATAGTTAATGCATTTTCCTAGTTGTTTTGTTGCAATGGAAGCATTGCAGTAATAGGACATTGAACTTAAAGCCTAGCCTACAATATCGATATTATCAAAGGGCTTTCATGTAGTACTTTAAATTGAACGATGGAATCATGGGTACAGTCAATATTATTGATAAACATATTTATGATGTGTGAAGAGGTTTAATGACACCATACAATGACATAATAGCTCAATATATGATTGTTTGAGCCAAATCTTGGTTAAGCGTCAGCAGAAGCCAGGGAGATCAATGAAAAACGAAGAAACAAACGACACTGATTTTTCTTACTACAGCCACCTTTATACATGTACGTTTTACTTTTGTTTTGATAAACCGTCAAAGTCAGTCACTACACTGTTCATCTGTTCATGCGTGTAACTAAATTTTGTGTTTACGTACCATTTTTAGGAAACGGTTGTTACTGGGTGAACAGTTGAATATCAAATAGAACGAACCGAGTGTGTGACTTACCCTCACATTGACAGAATCACATTGCAAGTGTGCTTGTTAAGCAGGTTAAGTGTACCACGTGACTTACTCACATCTATTCAGTGTTATCTGATGTAATTGCTTTCATTCCTGTTCAACACGAGCGTCTACAGCACATCACAGTCAATAGAGCTCATTCACTAATTGCCTATTGCAATTTGAAAAGCCTCTTAGTACTTCTGATTTGGGAATCCACAAGGGCATCTCAGACTTGCTAACTAATGATAGATAAAAGGGTGGGTTTTAACATTCTTTAAAACCGTAAGTTAGAGGGTTTAAATTTAACATTTAAGTTAAGGAATTGTTTACTTAAAGCTTGTTTGTTGTATTGAAAGCCAAAGTTTGTAATACTTTATATTTTGTAAAAACACGAGTACCTAGTGTAAGGGTCTCATACAGGCCATTAGGGGCATTCACGCCGTCCCGGCCAACGTCCAGGAAACATTCCGTTCAACCACTCACGAATAGCTTGTAGAAAAACATATAACAACGAACCAATATTTGTAATAAAAGGAAATCTTATTGAATACTCAATATTATGACACTATTGCCAACATGAAATTCGTAATGTTGCAGAATGTATAAGAAGATGTTATTACCTGCTACTTTTCAACCACTCGTAGTACGACATTAACAGAAGCTCCAAAGTTGAAAATATACAGTAAAATATATTGAAGTCTTGCTAAATCAACAGCAAGAGATAAAACATAAAATCAATTAGTAATTCCCAGGACTGAAGAAGAGCCTGAGAGTATAGGATTGCGGATTATCGGGCATTGGAAGAGCGTCCAATCTGGTTTCAAAGCCTTACCTTTTTGACAAAAATCCAGGTTTACTAAATTGTTTTCACACTCGTATTGATCTTCACAAAATTATATGTTGGAAACATTTGGGGTGTTTTGCTAACTTGTCAAAATACTATGCATAAGCTTAAAATCACATAAAAACCCGTATTAAATATAGTTATTTTATTTTACATTAAAACGCTGCCTACATCAGCACCATGTGTAAATTATCGCTTGGAATTTTCAAGAGGATTATTAATTTTTGGAGTACAGCTAATTTTTTGGACTTTTGTCCTGAAGTATTTGAAGTTTTAATTTACTTTAATTGGAAACTCATTATGCGTTAGACTAGATAAATTGCGTTAGTCTACACTTTTCAAACTTGAAAACTAAGTGAACTTACTTTGCATCTTCTACTTTAAAATGGCAAAAGATGACGTCAAGGTGTAACCACGAAGTAACATTACGAAAGTATTTTTAATCAATATAAACTGCGGGTTGGTTCAGTCAGCAATGGCTTTAGGTAGGCCTTTAATTAGAACAAGCGCAGTTTCTGTAACAGTTCCATTGATGACTCACGTTGAAACTCAATACCTAACCGAAGTTATCTCCTTCACCTTCGGTACCGTTATGTTACATATGTTCCAATATCAGTGTTTAAACTATTATTGCGGAATTTTTCCATAGTTAGTGGGCAATCTGATCCCGTCTTTAAGGGGAAAGTAACATAAAACATAACACAGAACATTAGAAAACGAGCCAGCCTAAATAAGTCAGCGTAATTTAAACAAGAATAATTTGATTGCTAAGGTGAGTCAATATAATAATAAATATCATATACAAGCAATCTGAGGCTAACTATGACTGTCTATTAAAATACCAGCTTTAGGTACTTTCGATAGGTTTTATACAATCGCTATCCAAATCGTAAGTTAACAAAGATATATAAACAGCTCGTTACGGCTATAAGCTATTAGATCTATTGGTGTTTATCAGAAAGTTTAAATACAGTATTAACAAATTTGAATTATTTAAAAGGCAAATCGTTTATCAGTTCTTTGCAAACTCATTATCTCCCACTATCTAAATACTTAAGTGTTGAATATAAATACATATTTAATATATTTGTATCAATATAAACCCCTCTGACTCACAAATAGTTATAGTTATAGGCAGTTAAAACTTGCATAACGGTAAATTATTTGCCATATGTTGATTACAGTAGCGTATGGAAAAAGAAAGACCACGTAGTTCCAGAACAGATGTTCATTGGTCTCGGGCTGATACTATACAGCAAACATTAACTAAAAATATGTGTCCAATAACTGGTCTGCTGGCGAAATGAAAACGATAAAGACTGTCGACCAGACTTTCATGATACACATTCACGTTCATTTACCACTTCCATTAATTCCTTAATATTTAAAATGTATCTTGAGTTTCTGTAAATACCAGCCTGGTTGAAGTACTAGCGCTATTGATAATGGATTGAACTTATTTTATTATAAATTATTCTAATATTCAAAGCTTAGTTATAACCCACATCAAGTAGGAGAAGGTTACACAGTACAACTAGTAGGTCTATAATAACTTCTGTGTGTGTACGTGTGTCAGACCATAAGTTTTGAACATGGCTTCGTTTTACACCCGGTTTGACCTGTTTAGTAGAAATTGACCTTTTCACGGCCCATTTTAAATATATAATTTTAATTGCACACTATCTTGAATAAAAAAATGGAAAACAAGACGATCAACCACAAAACGCTTGAATTCTCATTTCTTAGAGTATTTCGGACTATACAGGTTGAGCGTTTACTGAAATCAAAACTTTAATGGTATTAATAGTATACATCGAGCAGTATCTAAATAGTTTTCAAAAGTCACATTTTTATTTAGGTTATAGTAAACTTAACGTTTTCTGTTTAACGCGTCCTGTAGGCGCATTTCGAGCCGGTTAAAAAAGGGTACTACTCGTATGAGACGGAGGTCTAGTTTAATTGTCTTTGTTATTTCTTATACCCCACGGTTACTGAGATTGAAGACGATATCGTCTATAACTGCGTGGTTAAGTAGCTTTTCTCGAGTATCATCTATACAAAGCGTGTTAAAACTTCCATGAAATATTATTTAGGACGTTATCGATCGTTTTTGAGTGAACAAACAGAACACAATATTTTGGGATTTGGAATCTGATCCCGTATTAGGTGAAAAGTAGCCAAAGAGATAAATTTGTTACAGAACGATGAAAAACGTAATAAAATTTGAACCTCAGAATTGTACCATCGTCAATAAAAACCTTCGAAAAACGGACTTTCATGGAGTACTTTAAGGCTTTGCTCCTGGAACTAACGGAAAATCCTTTTTTATTTCCCAAAGCACGTACCGTCATTCAAACACACCTGTTTTTTCCTCTTTTTTTGCAGAAGACTTATGCTATGGTATCTTTAGGGAAGTATAGGAATAGCCATGTTCAAACCTTACATTTCATTACAGTAAAGTGGGGAAGTTCCCCATCTAACATGAGGTACATACCTCATCTGAATTTCGTAAAATAAGCCTTCGTTGATAAAGTTTTGGTAGCAATCAAGTAAAGATTAATTTGTCAAATAAAACAGATTACCATCTTCAGCGGTTTGGGATAAAAGAGAACTGTTTCCTCTGAAAGAAAATAATAAGAGAACGAAATACAATTCGTCGGAGCAGAAACGGAAAATATGGTTATCTGTCAGAGGCGACAGTTCATATCCTGTGTGACGTGGCGTTCTGTTATTGGACAAGTTGCAGAAACAGTATCTCCCTACTTTCTACTATTTTACACCTACAACTATTGTCTGACAGAAATACAGTTATAAATATTAGAAACATGTTAAATATTTTCACAAACACATTTTGTTATAGTTATTTACTCACTCCATTTATTTTTAGACAACTGCACTCACCTAATTTAATTAAATACTAATTTTATTTTGCAGTTTAACTCGTTTGAATGTTTAAGATTACAAACAGTTTTTCTATGTACACTATCGTGTTATGGGAAAAGTAAAAGTATAAACTATATTGTTCAACCGTTCAACTTGATCTTTGTCTACAACAATGAAAATTCATATACTCGTATTCAACCAACAACATACCATGAAATTACTTACATAACAAAGTTAGGCATCTTGAAATAATATTGACAAAACGACACGTAAACTGGATTAAGATCTTAACTTAAAGTTTGCAGATTGATAATACAAACTGGGAACCCACAAGATCAACAGTTGACTTCGTAGACAGAAGCAGCTTGAAAGCCAAACAATGTTCTTCAAGTAGCAAACTCAAACTCTGTGAAAGTTTAATGCCATTAGTCCTGATTCCTATTAACAAACTTGAAATAACTATTCTATACAATTAATTATAATTAAGTTCTAGAGTTACAAAAGTATAATTGAATTCCTGAATTTAACTTAATTTCTTTTAATTTACTTAATTTATGGATAAAAAATTAGTACTACAGTAGTTAATCTACCCTCACGAAGGGTACCCTTGCTCATCGTCGCGTGAGAGTGTGAGAGGAGTGGGGGTGCTGAGCCCGTGACGTATGTGGCCAGCATCAGCATTCAGCAGTCGGAGCTGAGACAGAGGCACTAGAGGTGCACGACTCACGGAGCAGCAGGCCTCAGCAGTCGCAGCCTAGCCACCGCACGACTACCGCAGACGCATCAGCACGACTGAAGTCAGAGGATGTGCAGTCAGCAGGGAGAATACTGGCACAACCACGAGAGGTACGCGTCTTGCAGAGCCCAGCAGCAGCAGAGGAGCCGCAGGAGTAGCCCAGCAGAGGTTGCAGCCAGGACCAGATCTACTCCGGAGAGAGCAGAGGTCTACGCAAGTGTGTGGTTAAAGGCTACGGTGATTATTTGTAGGGTTGCATCAAAATATAGTTCCCCAAGTTGATTAGAAGGCAGGGACATATCACCATGCGTGTGTGATAGGTGATAGGTCTTCATCAATGTTGATCAAGTGTTTGATCTTTATATCAGTGTGTATCACAGCCAAGCGAGGTAAGCGAGTTTTCTATATAAGTTAAAAGATTCCCCACTATTTGGTTTCAAACTTGTCTATTTAAGTACACGAGGAGGTATATCATGAGTACTAACTTTACATCGTATTAAATTCAACTAATTTCTTGATGCTCATTAATTATTGAAGGATTACTTCAAGTACGTCATAATACTTTTAACACAAAGAAAATTAGCTAAAAAATTAATATATTTTGTCCATGGAGTTCAAGTTGTTCAAAACAAAAAGTACTATTTTTTTAGTTTTTCATATTTTTTAAAGTATTATTTAACGACTATTATTGTTGTTTTGGCTATAGTCAATTAATTACTTAATGCTAAGTAATTATTAAAAGAAGACTTTAAGTACGTCAAGATACATTTAACACAAAGAAAATTAGCTACAAACTTTTAATACATTTTGTCCATGGAGCTCAAGGAGTTGTACTACTTTTTAGTACTACATATTTTTATAAATAACACTAATCTTAACGACTATTATCGTCGCTCTCAAACTACGAATATGTCAGTGTCAGTTTAAACTCTGTTCTACGTGTAAAGTTGTTACAAGTGAAGTGACACAGTGGAACTGATACGTGACTTGGTTACAGATCACAGTTACATGTCGAGAAACTGTTACTTAGGTTCGTGACTTACGTGTAAATAGTTATACTTATGTCTGTGTTGTGAGTTTCATGTACAGTTCCAACATTTCATGCTTCTTTCCTCGGCATGATTTGTTCAAGTGTATCACTATTTTTTATTTGATGGTTTCAACTTAAACTTGTTGTTAAGATCTCTGTGATATGATAACATTTCTTCAAACGTGTTTGATGTTTCACTAAGATCTAAGACTTCCGGTTTACACCGCGTCACATTTGAATTATAATTACTGCTAAACGTTTCGACCTCGCTTTGGAGAGTCATCCTCAGTAGCTTGTTGACTGGCTGAGTCTCAACTGTGACGCGGTGTAAACCGGAAGCTTAGACCTTAGTGATGACACCACACCGGCCGCGAAAGCTTAAGAGTTAAGGTGTTTGATGTTTGTTATTTACTATTATAGAGGATTTTAAACGATACAAATCGACACTTCTACTCATGAGGGCAATATTTGAAGGTCCTTGAGTATTTTCTTATTTCCATCAATTTCTTATTTAGTACCGAGCTAAACTATTTAATATGATTAAATTGGAAAGACCGCTTCAACATCAAATTAAATTTTCTTCCACGAAAACGTAATAAAAGTATGTTTCAGTTGATATTATTTTGTTGATTTTCACTGTTAATCTAGCCTGAAAACCATGATGTGTTAGAAAATATGAACGAAACCTTGTATCTGGCACAAGTTTGCCAGTTTGATACACTTGAACAAACTCAGCTCCAAACTTGAAGATGTAGAAACATCATTAGCTGAGCGAAGAAGTACGCTTCACTAAGTGCACCATGTTTACGAACTTGACTAAATATCATCAACTCTGACGGGTTAAGTTCAAACCTTCGATGTTCTATTACATGTAAAGTTTAGTACCGGTACTAAAACATTGGACAAGACTTGTATGACTTTTTTAGGAAAAAAATATAAACGACAAACAAACTAAAACATATTGAAATGTAATTAGTTCAAACTCACATTAGGTGCAAATTTGGCAACATCACGAAACACCAACCACAATGTAACTTAATTTCGCTCCAGCTTTCTATTTGACCATAGAAACAACGGAATGTTGAATAAACTTTTATTTTGATCAAGATAAGGATATAAAACGGACAATACAAAGTACTAGCATCCATTTGTTAATTGAACAAACAGATAAATTATATGAATGATTTGAAGTTGAAGGGATGTTAAACTTTTGAATAAAAATGAATATCAAAAAGAAAAATAACCTTGGTAAAATATTTTGTAATAGAAAATGTAAGTTACATGTTTCGGCTATGAGGTCATGGTGAAGTTATATATACAGTTATAATAATGTATATTAGATAAATTATATGTTTACTCAACTCAGAAATAAAACATACGCACAACTTCTCAGTTCGTTAATAGATATCGTCCTAACAGTGCGACAGTTAGTGTAATAACAAAGTATTTTATTGACAATCATTTGTACAAAAGGAAGTTAGGGCTTAAAACCCTATCTACCACTTAACAAGTGACCAGAATAACAAATATAATGTATATTTACAACAATTTATGTTAATATGAGCTAAAATTATGAGTTACATAACTTACAATTTAGGTAAGATGATGTGGTGCATTAATCAAAATTCAGTATAGTTTCATCTCGTACAAAAAAGCATACCGGAACACAACGATTCATCAAAACCAGTCACACAATGTCGCAGAGATCTATTGTCTGTGGTGCATTGTTTAGTTGCTATCAATAGCTTTTAATTGTTCAATAGCATTCACCTCTCCATAATGATAATATACAGTATTTTGGTAGTTTCAAGACGCGTAGCTTACACGGTTACTTAGAAAGTTATGTGTACTAATATACATATTTGGAACTAGTTTTATTAGTAACTTATGTTTGGTTTTGAAAGAAGAATAACCAAGAAGTTTTGGCCCAGATTTGATGGTTATTTAGTGTAATTATACCGATTTCTTAAAGGATCTATTGGTTATGAGTTAACTTAGGATTGAAGTTCATTTTGTTTTCTCGGGCTAGGTCTTCTAATTTATTTAAAGCGGCAAGTGTGTTGGTCTAGGGTCCTTAGGCGTGACAGGAATAATTATAAATATTCACTTTTACTTACATAAAATAATAAACCTTTGCACAATAAGAACGCAGTTAATCTGTTGTAGGCAGAAGCTCTGAAAGGCCTTACGCTTTTCAATAAGATGTTTAATTATTTTCCTTAACAATTTGATTGCTATATTTTGACATTTTTTATTTATTAGATTATTAACGGTAAACCTACATAACTAAAATGATAAGTACTCGTATAAAGGTAAATTTCAAATTTTTAAACTAGGCAAAGCTGGTACTACTTAGACCTCTCCATCACTCGACGTCAACCTTTACCTAAGTTTACCTACCGCATAGTCACGTGTTTGTGAAGATTTTACCCGCACCACCGTAGTGACAAATCCGGAGTCGCATATGATACCAACCCACCACAGGATAAGAGTAGCCAATGTTTAAAAGAAAAAAGGTCAGTATGAATATGCACCCTAAAATATCGAACAATTGAAAATAATGAATACAAATGACGAAACATAACTATTATCCATGGCCTTAGTCCATGTATCAAAACTTTAATTTCTTGTGGTGACTCTTGCCGTTTTGAAAAGTCAAATATTTACATCAAAATTAATGTAGGCTTAGTAAGAATAGTTCTGAACATTTTTATTTATTTATTTCAGTAGTGATCTTTTTTAGTTTGGTTTAAGGTTATCCCTAGAGTTTAAACCTTAGGTTAGAGGTGGAAACTACTGACTAGATAACAAGTTCCCCACATGTTTGAAAGCAGATATATCACACAAGTTTCGCCTAACAATGAATCAAAGTCAGAAGTGATCGACTGAGTTCAGGTTTGTTGTACGGTTTTGTTCTCTATACTTCGTTGCCAAATCACTTTGTACTGTTCTCAACAAGTCAAACTGTCTTGCAAACTAACTAACTAGTTTGAAGTTTCCAATTCAGAATGTAGCAAACGTTTCTAATATACTGTTTAGCAAACATGATGTACTTCTCAATCTAATTGACTTCAAGTTTTAATATATAAATGCGAATCTATAATATGAACTACATATTAGAAAATATAAGGACATTACTTAGCACAGCTAATTTATTAGTAAATAAATCTCCCGTGGGTACCTTTTATTTGATCATTTATTTTAAAAATTTTCACTGCTGTATCTTTATTATACCTGGATTTAATAACGAAAACAAATAATTTATTCCTATCTTTTGTACAATTTCATGATAAAGTTAAGATAATGACAAAGTTAGCCCACTTTAAAACACTCAAATATATATCTATAATCCTAATAAAACTAAAATACTTTGAAGCAGATGAACCTCGAGTTAAAGCACGTTCGAACTCCAGCTGATCCAGATACAGGCAAACAATCCGTTCAACCAAACTGACTACAGGAGATCACCAACGAACTCTAACTTTCCTTTCGTTAAATTATGAAAATATTCTTTGTGAAATTTAAAACTAATAAAGATAATGAATTAGAAAACCCCTACAGTTCTACGGAATGAGTCCAGGTATAGTTGGCTTTTTTCACCACCGGCCTTTTTGCACCTAGTGGAGTGGCTGGTGGTACTGCTTCCTATCACCATTGCAAAGCCAGATACGAAAAAAGGTGTTGCGGCATTTAATTCGTCAAAGGGCTAGTAGAGTGGACTTTTCACGTATTGTTACTGTAAAAACCCTATAAAACTCAGAATTTATCTAGTGTGCCCTCTCGCATATAGACATAATTCTTACATATTCTGACCTTAATCAACTTACCAACCAACCACTCCTGAACTACGAGTAAGTTGAACAATAAATACTCGTATTGGACACCATTCGACTAAACAAAAATGATACGGTTCTAAAAGATTTTTACGTCAAAGTGTTATAGTACAAATCTGATATGTGATAATTCTTGTTAAAGTGTGTAAATACGGAGTCGAGTGGTTCACAAAGCATTGATAGGCATAGACAATAGGCTGATACACAAACAGCTGATTGTCTGTTGAATATTTGAGCATTCTCAGCCCCTCAGGGTGCTGTTCACTGCCTGTTGTACCCAGCGTCAATGGCACTCAGAAGTGTACTTCATTTGCTTCCAACCCTCAAAGCATTGATAGGCATAGACAATAGGCTGATACACAAACAGCTGATTGTCTGTTGAATATTTGAGCATTCTCAGCCCCTCAGGGTGCTGTTCACTGCCTGTTGTACCCAGCGTCAATGGCACTCAGAAGTGTACTTCAAGCCCTCAAAGCATTGATAGGCATAGACAATAGGCTGATACACCAGCTGATTGTCTGTTGAATATTTGAGCATTCTTCAGGGTGCTGTTCACTGCCTGTTGTACCCAGCGTCAATGGCACTCTGTGTACTTCATTTGCTTCAAGCCAAAAACAGGCAGACAATAGTCTGACTGTTTATTTGATTCTCAGCCCCTCAGGGTGCTGTTCACTGCCTGTTGTACCCAGCGTCAATGATAATTGAAGCCACTCAAAGCGATACTAGAGCATTCTCAGCGCTGGCATGCTTCCATTTGTCTGTTGAAAAGCATTGAATTCCTTGCTGTTGAACGTGTTACTCCAGCGTAACTTGCACTCAAACAGCTTTGCTTCCAACTTTGAGTGTGTCCAGTCATTATGGCTGTTCAAATCTTAGTCCCTCAAGGGGTGCATCGGTAGCGTCTGACTCAGTACTTTATTTGCTTCGAAGCCTCAAGGAACATAGTCTGTACATTCTTTTTGTATTTGAATACAAAGATTTGTCCATAAGATCGTTGACCCAGAAGACGGACGTCACGAGCAGCTCACTTACTACTTTTTACTCTCACAGTCGCGCTTCGGCCTTAATAGTGACTATACGGTAACCAAATTTTATACAAAGTCATGGGGAAAAGGTCGAAGTGAATGGTACAGAAGACTTTGTAGTCCTTACTTCATCTCGTTAAATAAACTTCACCTTTTTTACCAATTTATTGCTTGCTTTACACGATTTGTAAAATGTGTGGTCAGCGCACAGCCAAGTTAAACTTAAATGTGGGTCAGAAGTTTAAGGTTAAATTGTAAAACACACGCTTAAAAGCTTTAAACAAATTCAATTCATTGTTTTAGTATTACTAATACAGAGCTAACTTTCCAATACCAGATACTTACTTAAGAAAAACAATGGGTTTGTTTGGTTTCCATTAACCCAGAAGAATGTTTCTATGTATCATCCAGATTATCTTTCCTCACACACGAAAATGCTTTTAGACTTTGTTGTTTCGTTTTACCAATGGAATAACGTTAGTAATATTTGCAGCTGCAGTAGAAGCCATGCTGATTAAGTTAGCTTTGAATAATGTGGGTTTAAGGTGAATGAAACTAGTTATTTGAGCTAATAATATAATCATTTACCGAAAATCATAATATAAATCACAAACAATGTGAAATGTGACAAGGTACAAAATTAATGAAGGAGAGTATTTAGCTCGATAAGGTACCATACCAAACCGTTTCCATTAATACTTGGTCCTCTTATATGCAAAAGGATAGCTATTCTTTCTTGTTAAGTTATTCTGCCAGTCACAATGAGCGCAGTCTGAATGGTGATCTTGGCGACGAATCCTTGAACCTTAGGTGAAATAGGGCTAGAACTTGCGAACTTCCCACGCTACCGACCCAGCCAACACACCGGCAGTCTAGTAACTAATAAAACGGTACGTTAGGTAATTTGTTTGTAACGTTCAAATCTCCCCACTACAAATCTAGTAAAAGAAGTGAACAACTGAAGAGCCTGGGAAGGTGCAATGATGCTCGATGTTATTGGAACATTCCGAGTATTGAAAGCTCTTGAACTGACACTCTTTGAGAAACCAATATCTCGCACCTTCCTTTTCTGAGCAGTGTTTTATAAAAAGGAAATCATTTTTGCTGGAAGAATGAACAATGATTACACGATATTACATGTGACATTCAGCTAAACAACGTCCTTTTGAACGTCAAGTAAAAAATGATGACTTAGAAGTAACTGTTGTCTACTATCCAACAAAGAACCGAACACAAATTATTAGTTATTTTATTTTATTAGTTGTTATTACTTATTTCTACCAAGAATCCAAGACGAGGTTAGCAAGTGACCGCGGTGCTATTTAAAAGTTTAAGTTTGTCAAGAATGAGAAATGTTCAAAAAATAGTCTGAACAATAAGCTCTAACGGTTGCAACGACAGCGGCTTTTGCAAAAGTTATTACCTTATTTGAGACTCCATAGAGTCTTCACTGAGTAGAGTGACAGGCTAGGACTGGAGGCATAAGTATTGGGAATAAGGAGCCATTAGCTGCACTAATGGAGGAAATGGTAAAAGCCGAGCCCTTTCAACTCAACCAATGCACTTACCTTTTGTTGCTTGAGATCGCCTATTGTGAAAGTTTACTCGTCGTGTTTCAATAGTTTAGGTAGTACAACGAAAGAGCTACAACTAAAGTTGTGGTTTTGCATCTCAGTAGTTCAAGGTACGTACATTTTGTGTTTTACTTTATATTTTCAACTCCTTTTTTAAATGTTAAATAACAAATATGTGGCTCAAACCCACCTTAGATAATCTGTTCGACATCATTATGATACAATACATAAAGGCATCATATGAGAACATCGTGCTTTCAAAGTTAACTTACCCAGGATTAACAAAAACGTATTGTTTATACAATAAAGAGTGCTTTTCAAAAATGCCAGAATTAACACGAAAATGCTGCAGGCGTACTTTGGGCTTTGAGCCAACCAGAGGAAACGTACGCAGTTGTTGGGAACGAATTTTAGGTGCAAATTATTGGTTACATAATTCAATGTTTTACTGTTATCGGTCTCAGACTGTCAGATTTCTATTTTTTGACGCCCGAACTGCGCAACCTTAAGGTGTTAGATATAAAACTATATTAGACGTCCAAAGAGATAAATAGCCATTAATTAATAGCCATTATTATTACACTGATCATTACTTCATTAAAAGAATTTCCTACCTCATACACAATTTTTCAAATTAAATTTCAAACACAGTTAATCCAAGTTTAGAGTAAAAATACTTTTGAGAGGAACTTCTAGTTAATGTTCAAATATTTAAGACAATTGTACTCATGTACTAATAAGTAAGAAATATGATACGCAAACTTTGGAAATATTTATGCATGACTTAATGCACTTTCTGAAAGGTAGAAAGAACCTAGTTTTGAGATTCAATTAAAAATTGGTTGTTTGGAGTTTTCATGAAATATATTAATACTAGTCTGTATATACTAAATTGCCAATAAACGATCGAAGTCTCTAATTCTTTTGGGAATGAAGTACATGGTCAGGCTAACCATCTGGCCTGGTATCCACAAAAGTAGAATCCCAGAACTTTTATTGTAAAGAATTGTATTAACACAAAAATTAAATAATATCTTAAAAACTAACAATGACAACAAACAATGAAACTAACAACGTGCAGAGCCGATCTCCCAGAAGAAGTATGCAAGAATCTTCTCGCTGTCTACTCCGTCCGTCTGGTGATGACAACATTCTAAGCCTTTTCCATGTTTATTTCATGGTTCATTCCATGTTTAAGGGGTAGAGATGGTCTATTGGTATTCCATGTGTTGTCATGTATAGTTTACGGCCAGTATGTTTCACTCATTGTAAACTTTTCTTACATGAAAAGCAGCGCTACTCTGCAGTGTTCAGATATTATTGTTAAAATTGTTCAGAACCCTTCCTTCTTCGACTAAAAGTTACACATTTATAAACTTTTCAAAACTAAGTTGCTAAGGAACGAAATTATAAAGCAAATAATACTAAACACAGTTATATTTACGTATTTTATTTTAGCAGTAAAATATGTCTGTCGGTTGTTCACGTATTGAATTAGGGGTAATAAGGTTTATATATCCTTCCACCTTCTTAGATTTTATCTTAAATTTTGACTCTTGTGCGTTTATAATGGGTTTCGTTTGCCTAGTAATAAAAGAGTGCCGATCCAAGAGCTGTTGTCATCTTCTGACAATCTATCACATTTTGAATACTTCTTCAGTTTACTTGAATTGATTTACGCTTAATTAAACCTACGTTCTCGTATATAGTTTATACATTATTATAGACGTCATATTTCAGATTACTTTCGTACTTTGTTTTGAGGCACCGAACACTCCTAGAGGGTATATTAAGGTGAATATAGAATGAAGGGTGAGTTTCTTGAGGGTTTTGATGGATGATGAGATGTAGTCTTGTTACAAACTAGGGCCGACCGTTCCCCAGATTGGGTCATTAATTGATTGCCCAATGACCGATAGAATGGACCAACGGCTTAACGCGTTTAGGTTATGCGTATAGTTTTCTCCAAATATCTCTAAACCTACCTTTTAATGTTGTTTCATTCTAGGACAGAAGCTGAGTCTCAAGTGTAGATTAAGAGTATTGAGGTATTACCAATATATTATTATCAAATCAGCAGTACTAGAGTAAATTCTGTTTTGTTACATTACAATTTCAGTACTTAATCTTTGTTTCAGTACTACCACGCCTTAGTTTATTTCTTGGCGTAGTTTTGTCTTTTATTTATTTTATAAATGTAATTGATACCCGTTTAGAAAACAAATCCATTAATTGTACGAACTCTCTTCCCATTTTAGGATTACCAAGATTAACCCATAAATAAATTTTCTTCTATAAATAAATAAATGTTATTTATTGCTGCAGACAATAATTGTATAAGCAATTACAAAAACAAATAGAATCTTGAATCTTAAAAGTAGAAACTAACGTAGTCTTCGTTGTCTTCAAATAATCATTAGTGGGTAATGAGTCTTAGCAATCAGATAATTTTTTAACGGAATTCTTAAGGTTGACTTCATTTTATATCTTGAGGTAACTTGTTAATGGTTTGGTGCGTTGAATTTTGGAGAAAATGAACATGTTTTCGTAAAACCCAATGTTTTGTTATGAAATATATTTTTAATAGATTTTTTGGTCTGATATTATAATTTTTTTAATTTTGTGGTTTCAAATGTAAAATATTGTGGATTTTCTTTGGCAAATTTAATGTTTCAAAAATATATATGTCTGTCAAGGGTTAATAATTTATTTTGTTTAAATATTTCTTTACAAAGATTCTCTAGCTTTGGATTAAAAATTGCTCTAATTGCTGCTTTCTGCAGAATAAATAAGGTTTTTGTCGAAATGGAAGTTCTTCCCAAATGGGTATATACTTTTAAATTTGAAATAAATAACGAGTGGTAGACATTCAACAAGATTTCCTTGGAACAAAATTTAGATAGTCTTTTAATTAGAAATAATGATTTTGATAATTTTTTTTATATATTCCATGATCTTTGTAGTTCACTTATGTTCATCAATAATTAATCCTAAATAGGTGACATTTTACTTTCCGTTAAATCTTCTTTTTTGAATATTTATTTTAATCTGATTTTTTTAAGTTGTTTTTGTTAATAGAAAAAATTTAAATATTTAGTTTTTGACCATTTAAAAAAATGGTTTATTTTATCTTTAAACGTTCAGCATTCTTTTGGTGCTTTACCTTATTAAAATGAAATCGGTCAGGCTAGCCACCTGGCCTTGGTATCTGCCGAAACGGAATTCCAGGACTTTTATATTATTAAAACTACACAAGCTATACATAAAGTGGCCCTACCCTTAAAACTAACATCTGATGTTGAGACGATCTCAGGAGCTCTTCTTCTCCTCTTCTGCGTATCCTTTGCCTCTCCTCTGTGGTGAAGTCAACACATATCTTCCCTTGTATGCTTGACCCTCTCCAATGGGTAACGGGCTGTAGTTTCCAAGGGTTTTCATTGTTGTGGTGCAATAGCTTCTAGATTCGACTTACAGTCCTTTGGGTTAGTGTTGCTAGTCTTTTCAAAATTCAAGTTTTCTTTAGGTATCACCAATACTCAAAGTACAGAAATACTCCTTCTATGTCATAGATTAAAATTGACCAATTGGTCAAAATTGGGTTGACAAGGAACGAAAATCGAAATCAATAAATTGTTTTTCCTATCAAAGATTCCTATCAACCACATGTTTTGTATAAATGTATTTTAATGTGAATGTAACAACTGGTAGTGTTACATTTACTTTATAACCTTCATACGAGTATACTGGTATGAATGACAAAAGTCCGACTCAGAAAACAATTAAAACAAAACAACGGATTGCAATAGTTATGCTCGTTTCAATATGAGAGACAATATTAAATAAAAGCCGACGTCGCTAACTTTAAACTACTGACAAACTTAACTCATCATAAACTACTTTTTTGCGTTTTGATGTATTACTTGGTACGTTCTATTTGTTAGTACTGTGTTTAAAATAAGTTTACCAATACAATATTAATTGTATAGTAGTACATGAAAATGTTAGAAGCGCTTGTTGTGCAGTTCTTGTTAAGTAATGTAGCATGCAGCTGGTTCCATTTTAGAAATAAGGGATACAATACAGATGGTAAGTGCCTGAGAAAGAGATAATGCAACTTTGCTAGTTACCCATTATACTCAGTAATGGACTCTTAGAAGCCTTTAACCACATACTTCAAGTCAGATAAGGTTACTCTAAATGTGTATCACATCATCTATGATAGTGTATTACACAGAAGAACATTATCATACTCGTTTCATTTCGCTTGTGGTATTTTAGTGTTAGTTGAGTATCGACCTGATATAAAATATAAAAAACATATCGAATTAAATATAATAATATGCTTAAGCAACATCAGCAACACGCTCAACCACACTAGCTGACATATATTTCAGATGATTTACGGTTATTATTAATCGTGGTGTTACTCATTGAATGAGATAACCGAACATTGACGATAACGTTCAGATTTATAGCTGGTTAAATGTATCCTGTAATTTGATTCAAACCCCATTTCACCCTCATCCCCTTTCACTCCCCCCTACCCCACCACTACCAGCTAACCCAGGCTGATGAGACTCCATATCTGTAACCACTCATCAATCAGAACTGTGGATTTCATACAACTTGCATACAACTATCGGCAATCATCATAAGACACATTTACGTAATTACGTAAAGATTAGTTTATAATTGATTCAAGGAAATATACAAACGAAAAATTGTATCGACACGATCCTTGTGTACGTAAGAAAAAGTTGCTAGTTGGCTACAAAGTGCAAAGTAATTAAGAAGTTCAAAGTACTATTAGTTGATCTTCTGTATCATGAATTAAACGCAATAGTCTCAATGTTACTTTTATTTTACTTATTTATGTTACTTATCAATTAACTATCATATTTTATTTATTGTGAGGGAAATTGTATTCAACAGTTTCTTCTGTTAGACTTCAAAGTTAATTAAGTTATTTTACAACTTGAAGGACTGGTTAATTAATGAATTTCTTTACAACTTGGACGTTTTAAAATTTTTAGTAAGTTTATATCTGTTGTCAATGTATGTTTGTTATGTTTATGTTCTATACCGTAAAAGTAAGGTTTTTTGAACAAACTAAAATAAAATAAATAAACTATGATCAGAAAGAAGCTTGGATACAATGTTCATAAGTGATATAATATATGTTTAAAAACAGCTAATTATATTCGTGATTTTCATAATGATTTTTGAGTTGACACAGTATGGAACACTAGCTATAATAATACAATTTTGTAAGCTACTATAATATTAATATACTTAAAGTTGAATATTAAGTCGCCGTTCAATAAGATTTTCTAATTTTTCAAAGCTTAGGGTTTTAGACTTTTATGTTTGTTAAAGTTAAATGGTAACTTTTTTGCCTCACGTTAGCAAGGTAAATAAATTTATTACAACTTGTACGTTTCTGTGCTTTTTATTTTATTTAGAACTTATTTTTTAACCATAGTACAAACGACGTTTTGTTATTTTTATATTGTGATATTACTTATTACATCAATAAATTACCACCTAACCATTATAATTAATCTTTCTACAACTAAGTGTGTGTTATAGTGTCATTTAAATTGTTTACACTTCCACTATTGTCATGTTATTATTAGTTGAAACTATTAACTGAAAACGTACGTTTAGACTTTAGAGTAGTTTTAAATCATATTAGTATCTACCTACTTCGTAAACCCCATAACGAAGCAACTGATAAAATAATTCATTCAAGCCTCATCAGATTATACAGAACAACTTTGTATCTAGTAATAAAGGGTTAAACTAATAATCACCTGAAAGTATACAAAAAGTGTTGATGCTTTGTGAGAACTGGGCTATTTTAAATGTTAATCTATTTTCTAAGTACAAAGTTCAGCGAGCGACAAAGTCTCCAGTTCACAATAAGCTCCTTATCTTCTTCCCTTGATCCTAAAACTGTTGATCCGATAAACCCTGTTGAATGAGTTATATTTTATAACAAGCGAAGTCAAAATTCTTTTTAAAAACATCATAGCATGTATATTCAAGCAGCTTATATGTTGCACACAGTCAAAGTTAAGTTTGGGTACAAACACAGTTTCACAAACCCTGCATTAACATCTTCTGAAGGCACATTATTTTGTATATTGAGTGAAATCTTTTGGATAAAGCAGACGTCAGAAGGGAGGTTGTTGTGATGAAAAAGAGATAAAACATATTTTACTTTTGAGCACTTGTCTACTACACGTACCCATTAGAAGCTTAGTGGTGTTCGAATTATTCGAACTATGCCCAAAATTAGTTGATTGTGTCAAGTTCCTAACTAGTTTTCAGTTTCAAGGAAATTCCTGGACTACAAGAGACACATAATCTCTTGAAGAAGAGGGCACAAAGCATATACAAAGTAAAATACTACAAAGTACAAAGTTCAGTAGATTGCAGAGTCTCCAGTTCCAAGAAAGCTTCTTACATCCTGCTTGGTGATCCGATAATACCTCCTTCAAAGAACTGAGATCCCTGCTCATAGCAAGTAAAATCACTGAGGTTTACACTCTACAACTATACGCTTTCAAAATTCAATGCAGTAAAATATGTGTTTACTTTTTGTCTCAATAAATGCATTTTACTTCAAAACAAACCCCAGGTTCATAATTCTTTGACAAAGCTACTCTTTAGTAAGTTTCCAAATCGATTCTGAGGGATGTTGCATCATTTTCATTATTTGGTATCTTAAAGAAATTTAACCTTACATGAGTTTGAACGATGCAGAGAACATAAATATTGAATGCAATACGACGTAGTTTGGTAGCTTTATTGTTCACTAAACATTCACATCAGTAACAACAGATGTTTCCAACTGCAGCACAACAATCACCATTGTACCTCCTGCATTCCTAATGGCCAATCTTGGTTAGGTAAAGTTTAGTTCAATTATTGCCTTTCTACACTTAAAGCAATAATATGAATTTTATTAAATCAGCGTACTGAGGTCAAAACAATAAGTGTTTGTCGTTTTGCTCTAAAACTTTGGTTTTTGACACATTTAAGTGGCGTGCTAAAGGTGCCCTTTTTCTAAGGCCGTAAATGGGGTTTTAATCACTTTTCTCCGAATGGAAACGATCATTAATCTATTTTAAATAATTCGACACCGGTAATGTTGCCATAACATGTTATAATATTTTACCATCACTTGACCGTTGACCAGTCATGACTGGATAGATTGCGCCAAAATTGATATACTAAAAATAAACTATTTACATAGGCAGTGGATCATTATGTCCAAACTGAATCTGGATTTACAAAAAATTCCCTGATGGTGTAAAGGCGCCTAGGTTCTAGCTCCTGAGACATTGTGTTGTCTCTATCCTAGTCACAAAACCTTTTGCGTCAAACTCGCGTAAGAAAAGCATAAATACAATGATAAACAATTCCCCGCATGCTACCCCCTTTAATCACGTACTCTTTTTGAAGCTTTGGTGTGAAACCTTCGGGGAAAATCTGAAAACATTAGCTCTTGTATTTAGCCGATATTTTGCATCGTAGCGGCAAAGCAGTTGTGAATACCCCCAAAATACGCGGCCCAGTAACGACTGGGGGCGTAACCCCAGCGAGCCCGTAGGGCGAGTACTAGCTTATAGTCATTCACATATTTTCTACTGATAGAACGTTGACAAATACGTCGTTTTCTGGTTTTGTTGTAGGAAATCATAGATTAGACTGTTATGTTTTACACTTGGTGTGCTATGACTACTGCATAGAAAGTATGATAATCTATCGTCATCAGACTGGACAAGTGACAACTCATGAAACAGTTTCAGTATTCAGATCGGTTTGAGCTATCACGTATCGAGTAGTGAACTGATAGACTGAATGTGATACAACTCAAACACCATATCCAGCTTTGATACACTGGTTGATACTTATCCACCCTTTCACCAGACTGATAGTTGATAACGTTTGTGTTGAACACTTTAGAACTTCGTACCTGAAAATCAATTTGAACAGAATAATGATGTTTGAACATGTCAAAACCTCATTAAGAATATTTCGTCAAAAGTTTCCTACCACCATACATTTATGTACAAAGCTAAAGATAAACACATTATACACATTGAACTGCAATGTAATCAGGTTTTAAATGTTAATAGAATCATTAGCTGACAAATTGTAGTTGGAATACATCTTTTTAGCTGTTAGATTTTTTGAAATTCAAGTTTTGTAGTACACATCTATGAAATGGTGTTGACTTCAACCAAACAACTCTGTCATGAACCTAAATCATATTTTAAACATAACAACTAAAAAATATACTAAAGAAAAGGAATTTGTCTAATATACCACAAACTTATTAGATAATATTAAATAACTAATAAGTAACATTAAATAACTAATTTAACCTCAAGTTTGTCTGCGTTTTTATCCTCAAATTTGAAAATATTTTTTAAGCCTTGTTCCAAATAAATAACCTGGATATACTAATTGATTAAAATCGTCTATGCTGTTTTTATTATATTAAAATAGAAATCTATGGTATTTAATACCGGTTATTATGTTTAAAACCCACACGACTTTATGATCACGTTTGTTAGCTTATTTAAGGCCAAATTTGGTTAAAGTCACTTTATGGCTTAAGTAACTTGTATATTTTAATCACCGTACATAATAATATATATATATAATTAATCGTATGAAGTGGACCTAAAGGAAAAGAAGGTAAAGACACGTTTAGCCGTGATGAGCGCTCACGTCTCCGCTGCCTAGTGACGTCACTTATTGCCTCTTTGTCATCTTCCTTACTCCCCTCTTGAATATGAATTACTCAGTCTTAGTTCCTGAATGTTTTATTTGTACCCATAGTATGCTATTTTGAAATCCTAATAAGTTGCATATTTAGTTTTAAAAAGATGCATTCTATAAATCTAACTTTACGAGGTGGTTGTTAAACTAATGTTTACTGAAAGATTAAAGGTACTCGATTGTGAGAGAAGTGTTGTAGAGAACGCTGTAAATCAGCACAGGAACATAGATTGTCTTAATTAAGGTGTGGTGTGAGCCGTATATTGTGAGTGAGAAGATGGATTGGTCTGAAGTTCATTGTACAAGCTGAACTCTGAGATGTTTGGCTTTACTTAATACTTACTGGCAAGTTATATCTTAAAGGATTAATACTGAGCATTTTAAATAATTTAGTTATATTCAAACCAGATCGACTCGCAGCTAGGCGCTAAAGCGCCGCTGGCATAATTGGAATCAGGTGCGTACTGCAGGGTTTTACATATTTTGAAGTGATTAAACATTTCAAATTTCATTGAAATAGGACTATTCATTCCGTTGTTATAGTGAAAACCTTTTTTCGCCATCGTTTTGAAACGACTTGATGGATTTTAGAATTTTGTTATATTTATGTATAGTTCAAAATACATAAGAGTATTTACGTCACACTTCATCAACATCATATGAAACTTACTGTTTTAAGAACAATCAAACCTTTTTTGGTGAAAAGTCTTTTCAAAAAAGGGGTTCCGGTAGTCCAATTTTGCTGGCTAACGTACTTGACCGAGGTATTTACAAAAGTAACATTTGTACGAAATTGTTCATGAAAATCAAACGAAATATCACATACACACGTGTTGAAAAATGCTCAATACATGTTCTGGGGGACAGGATTGGTGCTCATTTCACGATCTTGGGTCTGGGTCATAACATGCTGACGGCATGTATATCTCACTTGTCCATAGGAAATTCGATAATAATGAGCTTTGTCTTCTTAATTTAAATGCTCCCTCATTTTCCTTGCACTGTTATAGTTTTAACTTGATTGTTTATTGTGGTTGTTGAAGTACAGGGTGTTTTTTAACGCAACCCAACTTTCAAACTTTAGCAAGTCATTTTTTACGAGCGCTATCTGGTCATACATTGTATCATTGGTTTGTTCAATTCAATGTCTATCAGATGGTATGTATTGTCGCAGTAATATAGTGGTTTTTATTTCATAATTTTATATTATTGTAAAATAAACGCAATCGTGGTTTTTAGCAAAGAATAAAGCGTGTTTATTGTTGAAGAAAACTTAGGAGCAAGATCATTTGTTTTGTCAAGAGGCGTTTGGGGTCAAGTTTACAGGTGTAAGTATTCCAAACAAATCTGAAATTCACAGATTTGTTAAAAGGTTTAACGAAACAGGTTCCGTAGGGAACAGAAAACATAACAGAAGGCGGACTGTACTGAATGAAGAAGTGATGGAGGATGTTAGGGTTAGCTTAAAAAATTCTCCTAAGAACTCGTTTGAGCATTTTGAAATAAACCAAGCAAATAACCTAATTGTGCCTACAAACTTGATCTTAATCACCTTTTGACAAAAAAATCTTTCTTTTAAGTATTCTTCAACAATAAACACTCTTTGGTCTTTGCTAAAAGTCACAATTGCGTTTATTTCACAATAACATCAAATTAGGAAATAAAAACCACTATTACTGCAACAATACATACCATCTGATAGATACTGAAGTGAACAAACCAATGATATATAGCGTACTTACTATAGTTTGAAAGTTGGGTTGCGTTTAAAAAAACACTGTATCTATGTGCGTAGTTGGTCACATAACAATCTCGCTATCTCGGTAGATAATGTTCGACTGCTCGTTCTTGTATCTGAAGGAGGTTTTAACTAAGATTTGTTTAAGTCTCTAAGATACCCTTATATTTTTCTTTGGTTTTTTTTGTAAATTGTTTCTATTTTAATAAAACTATGCAATTTACTGCTATATATTGTACACTCGTAAAGTAATTGGTGATTATTTAGTTGGAAAACATATTTTCCTCGCAACTAATTAATTATTAACTAAGGAATGACAAACTGGTACAATAGTTATAATAAAATATGATTTATTATTGTTTTTTAGTTTGAATTTCTTGTTAAACGTTTAAGAAATTGACAGTTTATTACACACAAAACACAAATTCACATATCAAGGGTGTGTTCTTGCGTTTATTGCAAAGTCCCCTAAAATGTACTAAAATAAAACTTAACGTGTTCCGTTTAATACCCTAATTCTAACAGTTATAAATATAAACGGATGAGTTTTGTATACCAGTGACCATCGTTAATCTTTTATACACGTGTGTAAACCAATGAGATCGCAGCACTGCTTACTTTCATGTCGTAAGTTGTAAACCATGTTGTAATTTAATGACATGACCTCATGTTACATGTTTGTAGAGAAAGTTTTGTCCGTTACATGATAACGTTACAAATTACTCCGTCAATGTTGTACAACCTTTGCTTCATTTTATACCGAGTCAATTTGACAAGATGGAGTTGTCATACACAGAGTACGATATTCATATTCTCGACTAAAAGAGTATATTCCTGTTTCATCATTATGTTTTACCTATCTTGTAAAAAGGCATATATGCCGTAAATAAATAAATAAATTCTGTTCGTATGAGAGGATAGCTATGTTACCGAACTTATGGATCTATTTTATCGAACATTTATTGCCATAGTTCAGGTGCCATAGTTGTCTACTTTTTTTTTTAAGGTCACACTCACGTCATGCTGAGAATAGGTACCCAGCTGAGTGTTAAGGGCGCCTAACATCCACAAAAATCACCATACTGGCGTATTGAAGATGTGTGTGAGCGTGACCTTTGTTGCAGACGCTTAAATGAAATATATACATAAAATAAAATTAAATATAGAAACTATTTTTACTATGAAATGTCTCTCCTACACAACATGTGTTTGGAAAAAACACACACATTGAAAGCCAGGAGGTGTGAAATGGGCTCGGGGGTTAAGAGACCGTGAGTTGGCGAGGTCTTGACATCCCTTCAACTAAAATAACATCTGCACAATATGTTTCCTCTGCTACCTGGATATACGGTGTTACCACATACTGAGGGATTCTATGTAGAGTTGATTTTTCTTTAATATTACTTGGATACCTGTAACTTGATATCAAGTACTACATACATATTTGAACCGTACTATGAATTGTTTATTATCAGCAATGTATCTTAATTAGAAACTATTTTAAATTCAATCATCAACCCAGTTAGTATACTAGTTAGCCTTTTGTTTTTCAAGAAATACAAAAATGTTCACAACTATAGATTTTTTATTAAATTATCTTTGATTTTATTAGAAGTCGACTGAGTATTGCTACTATTTGAAACTGCTTTTTAAGCATTCACTTAATTGAATTTAGTTCAAAATAAATTCATGAGATATTTAAATTTCAAACGTTTTAATGTTACATATTTTCGAATCTTTCAACTGATATTTTAAGAAATTGTTTGAATTGAAAAACTGTCCAAAAGAAGACAAAACAAATGTCTTATTTGTGTTCAAAAGTACTATATTTAGTTGATAGTTCATTTTTTGTTAAGTAAAATTAGTTCTTCGCCCAAGAAATAATTTAAGCCAACTACAGTTTTCTTTATACCTCAGTAAACACTGTACAGTTTTATAATTTTCCTTTGTTCAAATGTTTTCATTTCCTGAATATGTATAGAACAGAAATAAGATTTGTTCATTACCAATATCAAGTTAGTATCAGCTCAAATAGATAGAGTTTTAACAAGATAATATCCACTTAAGCTTAAATTTTTAGTTGAAATTTTTTATATGTACATGAATATTACTCAAGGTGTGTTTATTTTATTTGGAATAGCATAAGCTCGTACAAGTTGATTATTTTATTACTACCTATTTATAAACAAAACACTATTTATTTGTGTATTTTTCTAATAATGTACTGTTATAATATATATGTTCTTATTTTGTATTATTGTCAAAATAACTGTTTGGGTATCTGTAACTATTATGTAAAATTGAACAGAAATAAATAAATAAATAAATAAATAAATTATTAATGGTAAAGGTACGAAAACTATGCGAAATAGTCATCTCGCCATAAAGACAGCTTAGTACTTACTAGTTGGCCTTTTGCTTTTGCCCCATAAGAACAATTTGAAACATGACTTAACCCAACAATACTTAGATTTTTTAGAATAAACTTGATTTTGCAAATAATGATTTACTGCAGTCAAAACTACTCTAGAATAGACTCGTTTTGCCAAATTTTCTTTTTGAATAAAAGAAAATAAAACTAATTGTTCAAATTTGGAATTTTCAAGTTGTGAATAGAAATTTTGTTCCATGAAGTGTCACAAACTTTTACATTCTTACAACATAAAAATATTTGAATGATCCTTAGACATGAAGTGAAGAGTTCCAATGAAACGCATGTTTTACAAGTCACAGTCACTACTGCGTTCCCTCAGGTATTGTCAAGAATATATTGCTTAACTCTTAGGCTTTCGCAGCCGGTGTCACAACTATAATCTAGTTCTTCCGATCACACCACGACAACACATCATAATAATTAGCATGAGATATGTCGGTCTCACTGTGAAGAATTAATCTTCAGTTATTAACCGGCTGAAACTGTTTCAGCCAATCGGTTAAAGTTCGGGCTTTCAACAAATACTTGTTAGCTGCGTTTTACCTGGTTCTTTAAATGTAAATTGGTTCTCTGAAATATTGGTGAGATGATGAGTTTACTACAATGAATAATATCAACTACAGCAACATGGTTATAATTTGAAATAAACACGAACCATACACATACAAAAAAAATATACACTCCTGTAATGTGGTCGGCCCTTAACCTAAGAATAAAACAAAACAAGAGCCATGTGTACTAATAATTATAGGTGAAAGTAAATGAAGTACAAGAAAGGTTATCTGAAAGAAAAAATTAAAATTCTGTCTATTATAAACAAATATCCAAAGTCAGAAAGTGTATTTTCCTTCAAAACGTAATAAGAAAAGTCAACAGTATCAGTCATTGTGAAAGCGCCTCAATCCCTTGAATCTATTAACTGTCAAAATAACGAAAGACTTGAAGAAAGAGAGTCGACTCTCAATTTCTTTTCATCTTTAAGTTGGATTTAATACAAAACTGTGTTGTATATGACGGCAGGTTTTAATCATTTAAAAGATCTCAATCGGTAAGACTGGTACTCACAGTTAAGGGAAAGCCTTAAAACTGTATTGCTCTGTATATAAGCAAATACATACACTTTCAAAGGCCATCGTGTTTTTCTTCAGTAATTAGTTCTTAGAAAGATAACAAACAAAAATTAATTTAAACGAATTTTGTTTTATTACACTTATTGAAACCAATTCTAAAATATATACAAGATTTTGTTTTATAATTATGGTCAATATGTTCTAACAAAGTTTACAAAGGACAGAGTTTTGATAGGTTGGGTAGAAAGGTCTGATTAGTCTCGACCCACATGTAGAGCACAACACTTCAGAAGCCTCCTCACTTCGCATCAACTCTAACACGACAATATCCCAAATAAACCTCGACTGTTAAATGAGAGTTTAACAGCAACGAACAACTCATTCATAGGCTTTGATGAGTAAGTGGGAGGCAATACCATTAAGATGGTAGCACAGAGAAAACTCTTACGTTTTGAACGCAGAGGATACAACTTAGTGTAACAGGCAATTTTCTCGTATAATAGAAAACACACTGTATTTAATTTTACACTACTTCACCTATATACGCAGAGATTTTAGCGGAAAAGTTTTATTTTTACTGTACAGAATATTTTCAGTCCCGAAAGAGTAAGTTGATTGAAACGATTTGCCTAACAAAAGAAGGATTACCCTCACAAAAGCGCTCACTTCTCATTTTCTGGATCAGGTTGTTTTACTGCTATACTTGCATTTGTATTGGTAACTCCGTAATATTGTAGTTATATTTTATTTATGATGAATTTATACATAAATAAGAACAATTGTTTGACATCTAGCACATATTATGAATAATTTTGGAATGCGTAAAACATAAAAGAATAAATATAGATGTCATCTCTCAGAATCATTTCGTTGTAAGACAATTTAAAACCATTAAAGTTTTCTGTCCGATTTGGAAAACTATAGTAACCCCAGACTAAAAATTATAAACAAACAAATTGTATTTATTAAATCATTGTAAAAGGATTGGCTATCCACTTTATTGCCAATAAATTAGTTTTGTTGTAAGGTTAACGAGTTTACAATTTATGTCAAATCTAGATTGTTTTCAAAATATTGTTGTCAAAGCTGAACTCTATCCAACCTTTTATTGTGTAAACTAGGAATGAATAAAATAAAAAGGTTGTCGGGTGTGAGTGAATATTTAGACTGGAATTGCCACAATTCCCAGAAGTGCAATTAGAGAAACCTCTTCTTATTTCCCTTCTTGATGTCACTGTTCGTCATCATTTTATGTTTATATTCCATAAATACCTATTTGTTTATATAAAAAGTATAATGGGCATAAGTGGACTTTACACTACATTATTAATAGGGTTTCCCATAACAAAGGGGTTTCCAAATTTATTTATAGGAAAAGGTAGTAAAAATCAATTTAAAACTGTTTATCAATTACTTAAGGGCAGCGTTGTGTCTCTACTCTTTTGAAATCTATTTTGAGCTTACCTTAGATAAACTTTGAATTTGGGACACTCGCTTTTGTGTATAATTGAAGGTCTTTACCAGTGAAAATATACTGGTTTAACGAATACGAGACACTAAGAAAGCTGTATATATTGTATTGTTTGAAATAAAATTTGAATTTAATGAAACGAACTAAACTTGACATAACAATAAAAGAAAAAAATAATTACAGTTATTGAAATGAAAACTATTTGAATTTAAACCAAAACATTTAATTTTAAAACAATCAAAAAGTCTAAACCGTTTGTATTGGTAAACTTTACTTAAGTATCTTCTTAAGTAAGATTTGTCAGTACCTAACAACAATAATATAGAATCATTTAAAATATGAAAACCAATATTAATAACTTTTATTCAGGACGAGGCCTCTCAAAGGCAATGCCTTTATCGTCAACTCCATACAAAAAAAAACAAATTGACGATAAAGACATTGCCTTTGAAAGACCTCGTCCTGAATAAAAGTTGTTAATATTGGTTTTTTATATTTAAAATTCTATATTACTATTTCCAATATTGAGCACCTTCTACCTTCAGTACATTAATAGCTGTAGTAATCTTTTTTACTTTAGTTTCTCTTTATTGAAGTGAGAGAACTTATAATGTATCTAACTTAAAATAGTACATAAAACCTTATCCGTGTTAAAGTGTCTAAAGTCTAGGATAGATCACGCGTAGATATTGTAATAGTAGTTCTCTAATTATTTCTTTAAGATCTTTATTGAATAAGCAGTGTATAGACGTACTATACCTAATTTACAAAGGTCTATGGTGTTTTTTACAACTAGGCTTAAATTTGTTTTAGCTAGTTCATAACTTACGGGATAACATGGGATGAAAGAGTTAACGACGCGTGTTACCACGGGGAGCGCTCACGTCGCGGTTGTCTAACTCTGTTACTTATTGCCTCCTCCTCACATTGGCTGTCTTTGTTGCTGTCAGAATGAAACACTGGTTAGAGCTTCCAGTGAGAAATATTTTAATGTATTTCTTCATGCTAAAACAGTCAGCTTTACTCAAGCAGTCTTATAGAAAACTAGCTGAGAGTACCTGCGCTTCGCCTCAGGGCTTTGTTAACATAGCTGTTGGCGCATCATGAGCCTGTTCCTCCACATTGAAGCAAGCTTTCCGAGCAAACAGTGGAAGATACGCTCAGGACCATTTTTGTAGAGAATTAGATTTTAAAGCTCGAAAGGGCTGTCAAAACCTTAATATCGTTTACGGGTTTTCTAGAATTTCATTTTACAGTATTGTTCTTATAAATTGTCACATGTAATGAGGTCTTATCAATGACCATCTTAAAAATAATAAAATGTTCAAACAATTTAATAGCCTATGTGTATGGCCAGGTATATAAGCCATACTCCTGTATATTTGCATTAAAATTTGTATCCTGTGGTATTTGCGTGACTGAGGAACAGACATACACACACCATCTCATTTTACGTATTAGTATAGATACGTGAAATGGTGCGTATTCTTTAAAGTATTATCTTCATTATAAGCACAACCATAACTCTTAGGTAGATTTTAGGTTGCAATAATTATTTCATAAATTTTCCTCATGCAAGTGAATGATACTTTGGTACGTAAATAAGTTTGTTAATACGGAATGCTTTTGCTCGTTCAAAGTAGCATTAATTGCCAATAAAACATAAAGTGTATTGAGAAATTAGTGGTTTAAATTAAATAAGATTATTTTATATTTAATCTTGAAACATTGTTTATTATTCAAGAACAAAATATGAAAAGCTGACGCTAGAGATGTTTCTGTGAACTTAAATATTCCAGTGAACTACACTTTAGTCCCGTCCTTGCATTAGGAACTATATATCCCGGGAAAGTTTCAGAGCATCGCCTATGCTGTCCGGCTTCCATCGTTGATGTTAATAACAAAACATCTGACTAAATACCAAGAAAATAAGTAAGTTTTACAATATAAGATAGTCAATTCCTAATAAGTATATAGGTAACCTTAATACTAAACCTATATACTAACCTTGACAACAGTCAACGTTTTAAACAATTGTAGAACCTTCGTTTTGATAAACATTTGTTTGGGAAATCAAGTAATTGAACATTTAAAATATCAAATATTGTCTTGAAAGTTTACGAAATTATATTTTGTTATCATTACATGGTTAGCTAGTCAAACACATTGGTTCCAATGTTTAGGAACAGCCCTATTTTTTAAAACTATTCCATTCAAAATAAAGCCTACGATACTTGCGTCGCGTATCCAACAAAGAGTAAATTACTCATCTAAATTAGAGTACTATAAGTATAAATAATCAAATATAAATAATTATTTTGATTATTTGGAATTGAGATAATTAAGACTTTACATGTTTCTAGTTTAAATTTCATCGTAATTACTTGTAAAATCTTATTGTTTACAGCAATAAATATTTATTCATACAGTTGTGACTTTGTATGAACAAAGTGAAGAAAGGTATCGGTATGTATAGGTCGGGGCAAACCAGACACTGCAACCCAAGCCACAAGAACTTTTGTGTGCTGCGAACTTTGATGATGCGGTACATGGAGCAATCTACAGTTAAACACTTTCTGCAGTTGTTACTCTTCTTATTATCTTTGTGCTTATTAACTTCAACCTCTTCAATTAGTTTGTACCTAACGTTGGTATGGTACATCTATGTAATGGTTTTGCAACGATCACATTAGTTATAATTCAGTTTATACAAGGATACATACACATAAACCTTGTTAATATTTGGTTAAAACGTGTGATGGGTTCTATTAATTTATTGTATTCAACAAGTAATGTAAAGATCTAAAATTCAGCTAAGGAAGGCAAGCGAGTGGTTTGGAGAGATAAACCAATATACGAGAACATGCCTTAATAAAATATCAGACTAAACGACTTTGCGTTCAGAGATGGGAAACCCTTCATTTACATAATAAGCAGCTCTTAAATATCAGGAGAACGGTTTCTAGAGATGGGAAACAGTATTTTATCTTACAAATTGTGCTGCAAGGTCTTCGCTGTTGAATAGTATTGCGTTTACGTTGTCATTGTCCTTAAAGATTGCTCAAAGAAACGCAAAAATAAAGAATCTTTGTACGCCTTGTTTTCAAAATGTATAATTTGTTAAAACTTTGTAGGTTTTAAATAAATTGAATAAAATTTTAGACAGTTACACTTTATTTTGAAATTCGCAATATTTTACGCATTGCTTTGTTTATCGATTTTTAGTAACCTCCGTGGGGTCTGATACATGGTTCTTATTTGATGATAAATCACTATTTGAGAAATAATTGCGACCATAAAAACCAAGCTACAACAAAACACTAAAGCAGTAATGGTGTAAGATAATGAAACCAGTGTTCACCTTCAGTTTAGTTGGGTACTTTCATTAATTAAAATATAAATGGGTTACAAAGATCTGAAACACTCCAATCCCTTATTAATTAGCCAGACTACTTCGGACTATCCTGCTGTATGACGATTTTACACCACCATATTTTTGAATCTGTGATGTGTAATCCAGAAATGGCTTACACCGAGTATGTAAGTAGCTTAAAATTCATGTAAAGATCATTGTAATGGTTTATTATAAAAATACACATTTTATTTTTAAATACGCTTTTGGTTCTAAGTGTTTTATAAACAGACAAATTAGCCAGAGGTACTATACATTATACTAGTTTATTTGTTACATTAAGAAACAAGTCAAAATAACCTATATTGTTTTGTTAATGAACAAGCAACGTACAAAGAGTTTTGCATTGAATGTGACTGAAAAGCGGCTTTCATGAAACGCTGTTAACAGGTTGTTCAGGTAGACTAACATTGTTCAGGGCTTGAATACTTCAACATCAATTGAGAGACTGGCCTCCCTCTGAGAAAAACTGTTACACATTTGATGGTTACTTTGACGTACATTATTTCATCATTCACCGGCAACATTATGCACATTTTCCTCGAATCTTCTTAATCGTACTTTATAATTCGTCAAGTTAACATTGTTATTGTACTAATCAAACATGTGTACAAAGGAGTTAATAATTGCTATTTTTTACCAATATAATTTATGTGAAAGCTATGGCAGAAATCATCAGTTGACTCATGTCTAAAGTTGGATAACTAATTGGTATATGTTTTGTTCGAATATTGCTCGGTTACGAATGCTGGGTTTTAATCCAGGGTCAAGAAGACAAAAATCAGTTTTCGTATCGTAAGCTGTCAGACAAAATTTCAGGTTCACGGTGAGCTTTCGTAAGAACTAGTCGACGTAACTATTCTACATGACACTTGCCGTAATTTAGAAACTATCATTTTGACAACGACCTTTCTAATTAGTTTCATGTACGAGTATTATTTAAATGTCAATACTTTCAGACTAAAACTAGGTACTAAATGTTCTGTCCTTGTGAGAAAAACGTCAAACAAATAAATAAAATCAGTTACCACATTTGTCCAAACTATACTAGCTTAGTTTTCTAGTTGTCCTAGGAATAACCTCGTTTAAACAAAGGGCTCTGTAAACCCTAACTCGCTCTCTTCTGGTTTAATCTGGCTGTCAGAAGTTACAAAACTATTTTAAATGTACAACAAATATCACATGAATGATTTGTTGGTAAAGATACAGTTTTCTCTTAAGCCAGATGTAGATAACTTACTACACATATACACCATTGCATACCTACTTATAAATCAATGTAAGTAAACATTACTGGACAAAATTAACGCATCACTGGTAAAATGTCAAACAATTTATAAACCATGATTATTACTATCCATTTTCTCATAGTTTAACTATATTGTATAATGTTTGTTTCTGTTTCGGTAGATAAAATATTTACTCGTAACTTAGCTTAAAATTTTTTATTTGAAATACAAGACGGATGATTAAAAATACGAGGAAAAACAAAGCGTTGCGTTAGTTTTGTCCAGGTGTATTGAATATAAAATTGAAAATGTCATTGGTAAGATTGCATTTATAAGATAAACAAATGAAAGTCGTCAAGGGAAGGTTTACATCAACTCATTTCAAAGTCAGAAAGTGGAATGGAGACTTAAGGCTCTTTTTTGAAAGGTTAATAAAAGTCAAGATTGAAAGAAGCTTTCTTACAAGATTGCTTTGCAAGTTCCTCGACGACAAAATGAAAAGTTTGTGTGAAAGTTATTATTACTAACTTACTCAATTGAATATTTTGTATTCTTTTCGAAGAAAAAGTAAAGTTGAAGTGTAGTTTTGGGTTTCTATTATCTTTTTGTGCCGTTGTCCACATTTTAAGTTTGTTCAAAACTTAGACAATCGTCACTGAAGTTGTTCTTTTCTTGTAGTTTTAAGTAATAATATCAAGAAAGTATTCACTTTAAACTGGCTTTAGCAGGTATGTTGATGGATGAAAACAGCTCAAGTGTTATCAGAAATTATGTTCAATCCCACAAAAAAATTAATGTGCTTGACAAGCGTACCGCTTATTAATATTAATCAAGCAATGTTTGTATCTATTACATTATACAGAGTGTAGGTGAACTCCCCAGACATACTTTGTAGACATGTTCCTTGGGTCAAAACAATAATATTTTACCGTGTAACAGGGGTCCCGGCGCTACATTGTCCGTCTGTCTGTTTGAATGTGTTTTTACTAACAAAACTGACAATAAAACTAATGCATTGATTTTCACTAAACTTTGGTGAAAATATTGAAATGCTATTTTTAATTAGGAAAAAGTAACTATTTGATTTAGCTATCAAACTTTAAACTCGTGGCAGTTTGAATATTTTAAAATTAAATAACTCAAAAACGAGTACTGTAACGAAAATTAACAGGGTAATAATGAACTTTTAGTGTGTTTGATTCCCTTTCCAAAAGTTTCGAGTTTTGAAAATCAATAACAAAGTTATTGTAGTTTATGTTTTACCGGACCATGCCTGCCAAGCGTTTCCCCAGTCGGCTAACGCAACAACAATGAAACGGACTACATTATTTTAAGTTTAGAGGCTGTTAAGTTCGTCTGAACATATCTACAATCAATGAATGACAAGTCATATTCAGTTATGCTGATTATGTCGACCATGTCGAAGGTCTTCATTTGACCAGCACTTGCATGAACAAATAAATTAAATTTTGATCCTCTGTTTTGGAAGATAAACGAAATTCAAAGAAAACTTCCCAGTAATGATACTGTAACATATTTCATCCGTAGTTAAGCACGGGTAAACAGCTAGTTTCTTATAAAGCCGCGAGTTGTAAAGGTTTTTTTGTCCGGCTTTCTTCTCTGTTTCCAACATGAAGAGGTAATCTGGCAGGAAGAAAGACTACATTTTTTACCCCACCAAGAATTTATCTTTCCCTAGGGTGATGTGATGAATCAAGCCCCCTGGTCATAACTTTTCATTTACTCTGAATAAATACTGTTGTGTCCTAACCGACTACTTTTTAAGAACCATTACAGTTTAGCTTGAGTAAAAAATGGAATAATAATACATATAGCAATAGTTAATGTTTGCTAAAATATAATTACTAATGTAATTATTATTTAAAAAATACTCGATAACTTCATTTGTTGTTTTTATAATGATCATTGGAAGTTCTCCAGGTAGCCATACGAAACCCATAGTCCTCGCACACAAAGGAAAGCTAAAGGGTTATATGCTCCTGTATTCGCTACGCTCACACCCTTGATGTAGTCATCAGTCTCAGATTACCGTGAGCTATTCCGAGAATTATCACAATAATAATTAATCATGGAGTAAAGGGAAGAGTGTAATAAAGTGCTCAACTGAAGCAGCCTGGAATACATCTCAATCACTTTTATACTCAAAGTGCTCTTCTCCTAATATTTATGCAAAAAGTGTTCCTCGTTTATCATATCGAGACACTTTATTGCTCACAGAGCAGTTTTGAATATAAAATTAGGTTTATAAAGCATACCAGAGCCTACGTCTTTTTCACATTGAATACTTGCTTATCATGTATAATCAATTTTGTGTAATACTCGTACATACATATTACACATATTACAGAGCGATTCCTTGACATTTTGAGTGTCATATTTAATATAGAGTTCCATTAGTTGTTTTGCTTCATACTGCGAATTCAAAACATTATCATGGATAACAAGCAAATCCAGTAATTATTTATAATTATTTGTTGAAGTATATTTCAATAATGCACAATGTTGCTTGATAGACGATAAGTCGATTATTCCATGTTAAATGCACGATTTGTTGTGTGTCTTTTAGATTGCAACTTGGCGTTACATACCGTGTATGATACAGGATTGCCAACCACAAAATACTATAATTTTAGCATTTGCATCTGCGTATTGTTAATGTTTTAAACGCATTTTTGTTTAGTTTATGTGGTTGTATTGTTCTAAAATGTAAGTAAACTTGTTTACTTATAATCTTTAATTTCTCTCAATAAATTTAATTCATAACTGGCAAAGAATTTATGAAAAGGCGCGTGCGTTTAACATGGCTTTAACTATGAGGTATGTTGGAGAATGTATGCTTTTATCTAGAAGCATTAAGTGCAATGGTTCGATTAATCCATGATTATTACGGGCTGGCGAAAAGCCGGTTGTCTTTATTAACATAAAGACAGCGTCTATGTTGACGTCCAGCCCAGGAACGCTTGGGTGCCTTGGTCCGGGAGTTAGTTGGGATAGGGTAGTTCTTAGTAAGAAATTTGTAATATATGTTTCTTAATGTAATATTATTTGTAAGGTCTGTGATTATCTGTAGTGGCTTATGTATCCATTGTATATCATGTGATAAAAGGAGAAATAAAATAATGTATTTTATATGATATAATATACGTGACACATAAAATTGAGCACTAATGTTTGCATATCTGTAACTAAGTACGTGAAATTTAAAAAATATTTAAAATTTAGTAATCGCTATACGTTTAAAGCTTCATTACCAGTTTCGACCATTTCCGATCATCTTCATTCCTGACACATGCCTTGGCACGATAGTATCTATAGGGTTGAAACATCAAACACTGTGAGTTACAATAGAGGGTCGCTTTAGGTAAGGACTGGGAGATAAGGGTGGTTAAGGCCATCACAGCAATTTGTGTGTCCCTCTGAATTGCCCAGCTCTAACTGCTTGTTCAGACGTTGTTTCAATTGGGTGATTATCATAAACTACGCACCTTGGTTGTTTCATTCATATGTAGTGTTTAGTGTTTTAGTTTTTTGACAAAGTATTTATAGCGAAATCTTTTGTCTCTATCATTTTGATTGGATTTCCTTGAATTTAGTACACTTGTTAAGTACGGTCTCAGTAGCGGTTAAATTTAAATTCATCGAAATTATAACATAGAAGTGCAGATTAATAGCATAAAACTCACAACCGATGGAAAAATCAGAACATAGCAAATGTTAAATCTAAGGTTAGTTTTGAAGCCCAGTGTCGACTTTTCCTTATTAAGTTATTGTACCTTTTTCAATAAATTAAATACGCCACGGGTAATTGGGTATCTAACCATTTCACCAATAAAACATGTTATACCGAACTTGTCTTTTCACAAAATGTTATACATAATATTAAACTAAAGCTGTATGCCACACAGACGTTCTCTAAAAAGCTGAATAAAACTTGTACAATTGTGTGAGTATTTTTCTTGAAATCTAATAATGCACTTTTTGTCATACACGAAAAACTCTTTTTGTTGAACAAATAAAGTTACGTTTTAGAATGGTGGAAAATGTCTTACTGTTGGAATGAAGTTGTTACAAGCCCGTTTAAGGACATGAACTAGGTTATTAAACTACTCGTAAATAAACTTCTATTGGAGCATCATTTTACTAGTATACAAGATGAATATAAAGTATGGTTACTCACAGTTAAATTTTAATGGGATTTTTGAAGGGAAACTAAAAGTGTTTAGACAGTGAGACCCACCAAAACACCAAAAGATACTTCATTTTAAAGGTCTCAGTTGAAGAAAAAGAACAATGGAAAGCTTTCTAACTCAACCCAGTACAAAATGGCACCTCATTGAAAATAAGAAAAGTAGCTAAAAACATCTATGGAAAGTTTGCGGAGTAAAAGCATAAGGAAGATGAAATATTATTCTTATCTTAACTAATACTTAGATTGTTCTTGTTTCTTTTTAAATTAATTAAATAATTCCACAATTCTCTCTTTTTTTAATGGAAAGTATGTGAGAGCAGATAAATGAGGCTTTATCGTGAACCGAGGAGAAATTGTTGTAGAAGCCCCAAACTGACGTCGCACCTTTTAGCCACACAATGTAGGATTAATGGTACACATTTGCTCTTTACTCTCTACAGCTGAAGCTTAGTGGATATATATTTGATCAGTGAACAACTACATAATTGGCTATCATATACTTGAGATATTCAAGAAGCTACCTTCACAGGCAAGTTTATTGTTGTTTAATGAACTACCAGATTAAATTCAAAATCTTTAGGGATCAAAATTACTCAAAGCAGAAATAAAGAAGTATTTAATCTCTAACACTTTTTATAGTATGGAGAAATTTTTAGATAATTCACTTGTTACTTGAAAATTCTGGAACTGTTTGTATTAAAAATTGTATGTTAAGAAATAAGAATCGTTAAAATGGCTGGAGGCTTGTACTATAATTGACAATCTTCTATATTTTTTGTTATGCACCAATACAAACCAACTTGTAATAATTTTAATACATGTTTAAATAATTTTCATCGGAATAATATATGGACTGTAGCTTTTACTTAATTAAGCAAGTAATAGTGTGGTTACAAGTACTACTTATACAAAGGATATTTATAAGAAATATTCAACTCAAGATTTTTTAGCACCATTTTCATCTAAGCACATCCCTTGAACATTTACATAATCACACTAAACATATTATTTTTCTATTACATCAGCATATTTTATAGGTAATACTTATTACTGTATATTTAGCGGATCCGCGGCGGATTGGTATCGCGCGCGACTCCGGAGCTCATAACTCCGGTGGCGCGGGTTCGATCCCCGCAGTCACTACTTACATTTGTAATGTGACTATACGGTGACGCTAGGTAAAGGTCGAGGTTGAGTGGTAGAGAGGACTTTGTAGTCCTAACTTCGCCTCGTTAAACAAGACAAACTTTACCTTTACCTTTTACTCTTACATTTGACTTTATTATACACAACGTATAAAAGTGTACACATCACAAAAAAAGAAAGTTTAATTTTGAAATTTATACTCATAGCCTAACCACTTATTGGCGAAAACTTACTGGCGATTTAACAGATACTGGCTATTAGGAATGCAGGAGGTACAATAGTGATTGTTGTGCTGCAGTTAGAAACATCTGTTGTTACTGATGTGAATGTTTAGTGAACAATAAACTTAGCAAATGGCGTCGTAATGTACACAGCGTGTGTTACCTTTAAATCTGTTTATTTAACAACGTTTATTTATAATAATCTTCCCCAACTGAACTAGCTTGGGGTATTGCCAAAAAATGTCCTAGCACGTAAAATGCTGCTAGTCGTTTGGTAGCTTTGCCGTGGTTAAGTTCTGTAGAGTGCCACACAACAATGTAACAATATATCGAATACTAATACTAACAGAACTAAATACAGCAAGGTATTTCATAATAATACTGTGATATGACTAGACCTCCGCGTTGAGATGACAGTTCATTGTTGGATAGGGAAAAACAAAGTATTAACAAGTCCTTAAGTCCATAAATACCTATTATTGTTCTTATTATTTTTGAACAGAACTGTTCAACCTTTAACCATCTATATTAGCTTTCGAAATGTTACGCCAAGGATATCAGGCAAATAATCTAGTTTATAATTAACCAAGATGAGCTATGAAACCTAATGACGAAGAGAAGCAGGGAACCGCAACGGGGCACTCTCCGGGGCAAAACACATCGTTAAGCTCTTAAACCCTCATTCTCTTTCTTAACTGATGCCATATCTACCTTCTAGGCGTGTTTAACCTTAAGCTGCGTAATAAAACAAACAAAGTTAAACTAATGTCTTACGACAGAAGTACATGTCTGTGTCATGTATGATTCCATTGCTTTATGTTTTAAGGGGTAAATATAGTCACTTGTCTAGTCATTAATCAAGTTGTTGGTCAATCGATTGTCTGCAATATGGCGGATATTCTTTTGGAGAACAGGGCATAAGTAAGTAGTTATAGAGTTGGAGGTATAATTTTAACAGTTTAATTTAACCCTAATTGTTTGCAGTACGGTAATGTAGGCTTTCAACAAACAACACGTCACAATAATTTAAAGAAATTGGTTAAATTATTGTTGTTATAATTTGAAAATAAAATCTTTGGCCAGTGTTATTCGGATGGTTCTTAACCACCCATGGCTATTACCTTAATTGCTTTAGAAACCCTATAACCTTAACGTTCAGGTTCGTTCTAAACATAAAATTTGGAAATAACCAAGACAAAACTCGGTGAATCAGATGTTTGTGGTGAAATAGGTCGCGAATAAGTTTTAAGTATGCGGTGGCTATAAATAAATAATAGTTGAAGTAGAACTGATTTAAACGTCTGATGGTGATTAGCTGATGTCGGAATCTGTGTTAAGCAGTGGGATTCAAGCCCACGCCACCTATAGAAAGTTCAATCTTATGTCCTTCCCACGCTTTCAGATTTAGAGTTATCCAAAGCATCACAGATTTCCGACTGAGCACTCATTTTAAAACTTGGAGCTTGTGACTCACATTTATAAATACAGTTATTGGGAGTCGTAATTCGTAAACCTTAGGTAAACCTTTCATTAACTTCAAACTCTCAAGTACAGTTATTGAAAGGATCCATATTTATTACACCAAACCTGTAACACAGGTGAAAAAAGGTACTCTTGTGTTTTGAATTATTAACCATTAGCTAGATTTATACTATGGCGTCCAATAACGTATTTTGAAATTTTAATGGTATCACTATCACGCGCCATTACATGTATTTTTACTCAGTGCTTTTGTGGACTTCAAATACTTTGACAAAATAGGAAAATCTAATTGGGTAAACTCGCCTTTTACCCCACAACAAACTTTTGTTGTAGAATATTATGGACTAAATGTTACAGGTATGAATAAAGGTTGTATGTGGAGGTGTAACAGATAATTATTTCACATCTGACATTATGAAGGATTTAAGTACAAAGTGATACCATCTTGCCCTGTAGAGAGTCTATGTGTTGAACAAATCTCCCTGTTGACACTTGTCTCCATAACTGTTTCGAAGATAGTTTGACAATAGTAAAGGATATAGTATATACTACGGTGTCCAAGACGCTTATTTTGGGGATTTTTATGGTTTTGCATAAGTGACCATAGAGTACATAACTTAACTCAGTGCAAGTAACACATACTTTGACTTACTTGAATACTTTGACTTTTATGAATTGGCTAAAATGTAATTATACGAGTACTTTCAAACTGTCTTTAGTATACTAGCCTTACTATGTCTGTTACAATTTTAATTATTTGAAACTTAATTTCGTCTAGAAACTCTGAGATGGACGTTATATCCCTCTTATTACTCTTGATATAATTGAGCGCTACAGTCGCAAATTACTGATGGGGTAGTGAAACTAAAAGAGTTAACAATCCTTATCCTATAAAATGTTGTTGATATTGCTTGTTATAAAAGTAGAATTTCTTCTGAACGAGCTTATCAGATCAGCGAGTGGGTTAAGTAGCTTACTCTGAACCCGAGACTTGTCATTTAATGAACCAATGCTTAGAAGGGCTTTTAAAACCGTTTTATCCCAATAATGCTGAGTTAAATTAATTTCATTTATCATTTGGCACTTGCCTGCATGTTTTGCCATCGTCGAGAGCAAGGATTCGCTCGTGGAAGTTCACTCAAGCAACTTCGGAAATTGCCTGAACAAATTTAATGAAATGAAATGGTCCTTATTGCTGGCAAATTTAGAATTTTAAAGTCCTCTCTTTCACTTAATAACAAAGTGCACCCTGACAAAGTCAAAATGGCAAACAATATATATGTCGGATTGACGGTGAATATAAAATACAGAAATAATTTCGCACGAAACAAAGAGTATTTATTAACCAAACACCGCAGATTGGCAGCGTTGAAAGCACAAAGAGTGTGAACGTGGGATTAAAACTTGCCGAAGAAAAATACAACTTTGTTTGTTCAGGCGGGACGATGAGAGGAGTGGATTTGAACATATCTCTGTCCTTTGTTTGTTGAACACAGTACTTGCATAAGTAAATTAGGTACTTATTATGATAAGAATGTGACGGATTGTGTTCATTAAGTGAAAATTGCTACTTACAGTCATTATCACAATCCAATGTAGTTCTTTAGCAAAACGTGTAAAAGGCTACGGAGATAACAATACGTAAGTAGCAATTTGCAAGTGTTTTATTGTCATAGAGGCTTAAAATAATATTTAACGTCATTTGACTGAGTTTCAATGTTTAAATATTAGTCCGTATTTTATTGTTGTCATATCAGAACAGTTTTAGATTTTGAAATTCCAAGACAAAACTTAAGTCTTGAGATGCATTTTGTCATCACGAAATTTATTGTATTTTGATCGTGCCTCTATTGATTATAACGTTGTATAACTTTTGATGAGGTTAATTGACACGGTAGACTTTATCCCTATAAAGCTTTATAGCGTTTTTTTAGTGGTTCGATTAAGTAAAACCTTTCTCTTAACCGGATCAAAAAACGGATGTTTCTAGGAGTTTCTTGTTTGAAAAACTATGATCGAAAAATGGACTCTTTCATACTATTTCCATAATCAGTCCGTTTATAAGACAAATTAGGTATTTGTTCAGCAAAATGTTAAGCAAAGCGATATAAGCGGCTGATGGGCGTGTACAAAATTGCAGAAAAGAAATAGCACTACGTTTTGCTTTGTTAATTTAACTAATAGGGCGAACAGCTTTTAGAAAACTGTATGTAATCATATTAAATCTGACCAAAATGTTTGTAATAACTTCAACACAGTTTGAAAGACTGAAACTTAAAAGTAAGTATTTTCTGAATATTTCAAATCAAAGGTACTAAATTTGCCATTCAAACAAATAAATAGTATAAAATTAAATCACAATAAAAGCGCTGTTAACTCACTAACTATTTTAAGAAAAATACAGAAATGTAAATAATTTGATTTCCACAAACATTATCCCTTAAAATACGACCACTTTTTTACATGCTATACTTAAAATGTCAGGAAGAAACCACTTAAATTAATCACTCAACTCAATTAATCACTAGTCTCTAACTACCAACTTGTTTAACGACTTTGAAAGCAAGCCTATGCAATGCGTACCATGTATGTTGTTGAAATTAATTTTAAGGGTGACTAAGAAGGGCTCATTTTGTACTAACTTTAACTTCAAGTTTTTTGTTAATCCCATGTTTTATCTTCATTGCTATTTGCAATGAAACCTAACTCATTGTTAGGTCAATGTTGAGCTGTCTATTGATGTATGGTAAACTTATACGAGCAAAATTAATACAATTAGTAAATTTTTAAGTAAACTGAATAATTATGAATAAATAATTTGCGGATCACTTACTACTAATTTGGAATACATGGTATGATATTTTACACTTGCTTTTATATATTTTTGAACCGTACTGACTTGGATAGCCAAATTGTCGGTATCGTTATCAACTTAATGTTCGGATGTACTCATGATCCCAAAACTAAAATTACTCCCAGTAACTTTATAACTTTCTGGTTATAAAAGAAAATATCTGTAAGGTATATAAATATACCTTAATTTGAAATAAATTTAATCAGAACTAGTTTAAAGTTATGACGAAGTAACAGTTTTCCAACATGTGCTGTGATGTGTAACCAAGACACGTATCAGCTCTACTGTGTCACAGACGTTAAACAGCTTTCAGTCGGAATCCAGACTTCTTCCAAAGCATATTTCTCCTAAAACATTCCATACATTTGGACTATTTAATACTTTAATACTTTGATTTGAGACACCGACCACTCCTAGAGGGTATTTTAAGGTGAATATGGAATGAAGGGTGAGTGTGATGAGTGATTTTGATGGATTATGAGGTGTATTTGTTGTACTTGTTACAAACCAGGGCCGACTGTTCCCCAGATTGGGTCATCAATTAATAGCCCAACGACCAATGGAATGGACCAACGGCTTTACGTGACTTCCGAACCACGGGGAGTGGTCATCGTGAAAGTTATCACTGCGCCCGGGAGTCGAACCCGGGCTGATTTGGTGTGAAGCTCGCACTGTACCACTGAGCTATGACCACTCCCAGTCGGAATGGAGACTTTTTCCAAAGCAAAGTTGTCCTCTAAAACAGTCCATACATTTGGAATATTTACTATCTGGCCAATCTCCAGGTTACAAGTTGGTTTCAATCCACAGGGTTCGACTAATAAAAGTATGAAATAAATTATTTGAGGATTAAGGATTTGGAGAGTACTTTAACCTTTTTATAATTGTTTGTATATTTCTCACATTACAGGATGGTCTGTGCAAAGAGTGACAATTAATATTGAACAGTAAATAATTCTTAAATATTTAGTAGTTTTAATCATTAATATGATTCCATCTTCTTTTGAAGAAGCTCTTTATTTGAAGGGAAGCTACAACTTAATTAAAGCTAAAACTCTGTTTAATTGAGTACTAAAAGAACAAATAATTAGGTTTTCATATTTAGTTAAATAAATGCTGCGGTAGTAAACAAATGTTCGGTGAAGATGAACTTGTAAATCCCAATGACGAGTGAACCGGACTGTGCTGCTACCTATTGGTGTTACAAAAGGCCCTGCCGACTGCTTGAAAATTCAAGCCACAACTAGTTATAAGGTACCTTATTGGTGGATTCGCATTGTTTTAGTTTCAAGATATCCATGTCACCACTGGAGCGCGGAAGACATGTTGATTCGTAATTTGATTTGATAGCAATTTATGCGTGCTTTAATATACTCACTGAGCTCAGTAAGGTTTGTCTCAAAGGTTGTCTCTAAGTTTGTATTGCTTGGTTTTTAAAAAACCTTAGGCCAAAATAATAAAAAAATAGGCTACCTAAGTAGATTATAATTTTTTCACAAGCAGCTTTTGCCTTTTTGTGTATAGGGAACATAGAGCCACTCCTACCATATAATTTAAGCCCGCATTAGTTCGTTTCGGTAAATAGCGTCGGAAACAGGGGACTACGAAACCATGTTTTGCCACTTTTTGAGTGAGCGGAGCATAAAGTTGGAATACCGCTACTACCATTTCTCTTGACTGGCAAGGTCGGCGGCACGCGCGACTCTTCAAAGAACTGAGCCAGACAAGACAACCCTACTAGAGCCGATGTTTTGAGACAAAATATACACTTGGATTTCCACCTACCCCTCGTCCACCGGGCACCATGAGGGAGAAAAAATCAATATTCTGCTATTTCAGTGGTAAAGATGGGATCTTGCTTGGTTGACTATTGCTCAGAACATATTTTGAGTTGTTATATTAAAGTTTATTACACAACTTTAAACTTGTACTTTAAATAATTGTCAAAACATTGTGCATCGTATCTTAGTTACACTATAATTAGTCACATAACAAGAACGCTGTCTTGACTGTGATAAAAAACCGTGCTGTAAATTTGTATACAGTGTTGTTGTGTTTTCTGAGTGTGGGATGACAAAGAACACCTTGAAACTTGCCTTATTAGGTTCAAGAAGTGTAACCCATTACCTTAAGTATCTGAGCCAATAATTGTTCATGTAATATCTTGACACTTGTCTGACATTTTCAGCATATTCAAGTGGGTACACGACATTTAATCATAACCACTCATGACTCTCTAGATTCAAGACTTACTTTCATATTATAGAAAAGCGATTTTTCAATTATCTTTGAAATAAAATAAACTCGGAATTAGAAAATCTAAACCCAAGTTAGTTTATTTTAAAACAAAAAGATTTAAATTATAGGCTTGAGACTCTTCTGAAGTCCTTTTTTAGGCTTGATAGTGTGTGAAAACAAATGAAGCACTTTGCATGAAAACTACCTTCAAAGTACTGGCTGGAAGACACAGCTGGGAATGACAACAACAGCTGTTTTATACAACACGTGATTACATCAAACAACTGTGGTCGGGTTCTTTGTTTGCTATTTCCGGTGTTCCACTTGGACAATGTAAGGAGTTTTGCTTCTAGAAATGACATAGGCCTACAAGGTATATAGTATTGATACTCTCCGTTAAACTTTTAATGGATAAACAAGATAAATGAAACTCAGGATACCTTTGTAGGAAATAAAATTGAACTTTTTGGTGAACTTTAAAACTTTGTCCATTTTCCTAATTGGGGACAGCAAACACCATTTATATGGTAAGACCCATTGAGTAACACCTAGTTTTAAGGGTGCTGTTGAAGAAATGGTAAGTAAAATGGGATTTTTGGGGGCTGCTCAAAGTTTTTAAACAATAAGGCCCACTGAGTGACACCTGATTTTAAGGTCGTGGTTAAAGAAAAAGAACAGGGGAAACTAGAGCTGTCTATCTCAACCCGATACAAAATGGGAGCCTGTAGTTTTACGTAATTTTAAGGAGCTGCCATTTTGTACAGGTTAGAGATAGAAAGCTCTAGTTATCACTGTTCTTTTCTTTAAGACCGGGATGGTTAAAAATATTTGGTTTAGCGCAATTTTTGAAACAAGTGAACGGGTTTGGTGATTAAAATAATATACATGTTTATTTTAAATTCTATCTACTCAGGAGGCTAATGACATTAAAATTTAAGTCTTAGGATTGTAGATTTTAAAACAATTGTAAATTGATTTTATATCATAATGAATATCTTCAGCAAATTATATACCTTTGGATGTAAAGTAACAGATCATCCCTCCCAAGCTTAAATACTTTTGGAAACAAATACGCTGAAATCAAAACATGGTGTTTTGATTTTACCTGCTAACAAACTTGACCGATATTTACACAACCATTTGTACCTAATCTTCGAGCTCATACATATAATCATATGTAAATATATGTAAGGTTTGTAATTGTTGTTATGCAGTTTTGAATAAAATACTTAAGGCGTGTACTAAGGGTCGAAATGGGTGTTCATTACATAATTACAGGTCTGGGTATTGTCTGTTGGAATGAATGCAAGGAAAGTCAACTAATAACAAAGTGCTTCCATTTTTTTTGACTTAATAGTTTTAAAAATAGTCCTTTACTTTTAACTCGACCTCCCTATTGTAGTCCTAAAACACGTGTCCTGGAGTCAAATTTTTATTTTGGTTATCTATTTCTTTGGTTAACTTGGCTACTAAATTAGTAGTACAAATACAAAATTACTTTTGACAACGAACACTTTGGTCCGTTGAAAAGTTAAAGAAGGCTCTCTTTATTGTGGAGTCTTTACTTATTGTTAATAGTACAAATTATCCTTAAATAAGGTTAAACTCCCAAATTTTCTCGAATGTAAATTTAATTTAAGCTCAAAAAACGATTCTTAGTGAATGTATTTCAGCGAATAACGAAACATTCATCATGCTTTCTCGGTTAAAATAACAGCTCCGTTGTACACCTGTTCCTGCTGTTGCATCTGAGCTAATTTCAGATAAAGCCTAATTTCATTCAACATAAACTTCCTTGTATAGGTTGCAAGGAGTTCTGTCTTTTAAAGATGCATTATTGGCATGTTCACAATTTCCTGCATTGAATTATGACTAAGACTGGCCTTGTCTTTCATTTAGCTTGTTCTGTTTTAATTTCCACCGGTGCTAACCATTTATTTTTTTATAGTTCTGTGCAAATTATTCATAGGATAGTAATCTGTTGCAGAATTTTAATTCCCTAATGAAACCTAATCTTAGATTAATGACGGAGCTAATCTGATGTAAATTACTTATTGTTATAAACATAATAATAGTTTATTGTTAAGCACTTTCTTATTATTAGTTGCTAAAAAAACAAGAAAGATGGCATCTTAGATTGCATTATTATTGTAAAACAAATTCCTTGATTGCTATAATTACATAATACAAATCATATATTTAAAGGTTGTCATAACTTTTAAACATATTTAGCACATATATTTACTTCCAATCATATGTATATTCCATGGAAATACTTGTCATTTGTATCAGCAGTTGGAGCTATCATTAAACCTGAATATGCAGATATTCCGGGTTGTGGTTTTGATCCAACAAATGAGATAACCGAGGTTTGGCCATAACGTACGAATTTATGTCTGGTTAAATGTATCCAGTGATTTGATTCCAAAGCCATTTCCATCGCTGACCCAAACTGATAAGACTTACCCGCTTTTATAAATCATGTCAAGGTCGTGTCTGTGATACATTCATAAATATTTACTGGTAATAGTGTTTTAAAAAAGGTAGTGTAGAACTTTTGGAAAACAAACCATACAAATTAAAATTTTGAATCGGTATAACAACGTAATGAGTGTCATTACGTTAGCGTGGGCATTTTATATTTAAAAAAATGTTAAGTACACATTGTTGAGCACTAGTGTTTATTAATGCAAACCAGCATGTAAAAAAGCATGACTGCAGCAACTTTTGTTCTATTGAATACAGCGTAGAGCGCGAGATTTCTGTGACACGTTTGACAAAGTGGTTTGCTGATTTCACAGAGGAAACAGGCAATCTACTAAAAGCCAAGTCCATACATCAGAGTATCGGCGTAGCATCAGCAAACTGCTTACATCTGCGTCACACAGGAAACAGACAATCTACTTCCATACATCAGTATCGGCGTAGCATCAGCAAACTGCGTTTTGTGCAGCAAACTTGAGCCAAGTCCATACATCAGAGTATCGGCGTAGCATCAGCAAACCGTTTACATCTGCGTCACACAGAAAAGGACAATCTACAAAAAGCCAAGTCCACTCTGAGTATCGGCGTAGCATCAGCAAACTGCTTACATCTGCGTCACAGGAGAAACAGGCAATCTACTAAAAGCCAAGTCCATACATCAGAGTATCGGCGTAGCATCAGCAAACTGCTTACATCTGCGTCACACAGGAAACAGACAATCTACTAAAAGCAAAGTCCATACATCGGCGTAGTATCATACATCTGCGTCACACAGGAAACATGCAAAGTCCATGTATCGGTGTAGCATCATGCTTACATCTGCGTCACAAAGCTTTTCCTGTTTCAACATGATTTGTAAAGGCAGCAACCAGCTGGTAAAATACTAATGACAAATTATTTCCTCGTATATCATGAAGCTTATATCATGTGGTAAGATAACAATTTTAGTAAATTTTCACTTGCTTGGACGTGTTTTCTTCCTACAACTTAAAAGTAATATTAGGCCTGCGTGAAACAAACATGTAATTTCTACCGATAGCATTTCTGTTTGCAAATAGCAACCATCAGCGACAATGCACTTTTGAGGACCTACTTATCCACTTACTTAAGGACGTACGTGTCCACTTACTTGAGGACGTACTTGTCCACTTACGAATTTGAAGACGTACTTACCAACTTATGTAAATATGTATATTATAACGTGTTGAAAACATTCTCAAAACGTATTCTGGAGGTCAGGATCGGTGCTCATTTCATGGTCCCGGGTGTGGGGTTTACTATGCTAACAGCATGAATATATAATTTTCTCCAAAGAGAATTCGATAACACGTTTTTTTTATTAATGCTAAAAACTAACATTAATGGATCTATTATAGATAGTTATACCTCAGAGTTTTGGACTGGAGGTTCCTAGAGGAATGTCATTAACTAGACTTCACGTCAGTAGAAAGTATCCGGATGGATCTCCAATAAAAGTGAGGTATTGGTTTCACAAAGAGAGCATCGACATGAGAGCTTTTAATATCGGGGATCTCTCAATATAGCTGAGATTTCACCTCCTGTACCTATATATTAAAACCCAAGTTCCCGCTGTTTGTCAAGTTTTATTTTGTAAGACTTCTTGTACATCTTGCCCATTCCTTTTTGTTAACCTCGTTGCAGTAAATATTTGGGAACCGTCTGAAACTAATTTTAAATTATTAAGAACGTTTGTACGTCATTTTGCCTGACTCTCTTACTCTTACTCCTCGTAGACGGTTCCCTGAAGGAAGTCTTTTCCCATCTATCCAAGTACCAACAGCTTCCTCCAAAACGTGCTTTAATCTTAAAACATGAAGTATCAGATTGCTGCACGTCTGAAGTTAAAGTAGGCCTACTATCCGTGATTACAGATCAAGCAAATAACTTAAAAAGTATCATTTTCAGCTTTTCTGTCAGTATAGAAATGGACTGACAGAACTACTCAGTTAATAAATAGACAGTTGCTTGTGTTTACTACCTATTGTTTACAACTAAACAATGCGTCACATAGACAATGCGGCACCGCGACACTATCTGGTTTTAATCAATCATTCTATCCAGCATGACGTGTTACTGCGGGTAATACAAAAATTGGATGGGAAGGCTGACTTTGATTAACGTTGTTGCTACAAACTTGAATAAGTTATACAAGATAAATGAAAACATTCTCTAGATAATAAGAATTTGTTTTCTTAGAGTGATAAAACAAACAAATTTAGGAGGTAAATAGCGTTAGAAGAAATTCATTTAGACCCGAGTATTTTGACAAACTTAAAAAAAGTGTTACTTTGACTCGAACTTCCAAGAACTTAAGTTAAATTTTCGAATTTCTATTACAAACTAGAAGAAGACGTTAGTTAAATTAAATACAGATTTACCTTTGTGTGGTGCCTTTTTATTCTACCACATTGGTTTTTTATAATATTTCTTATACTAAAAGTTATTTATAAATATTGTTATGTACACCACATACACGCACTACACTCTCGGTACGCGTACTGTGTTGTTACGGCGGGAGGGCGGCGGCGGCGATGATATTTAGTGTTATTAGATATTAGTGCGCGTGTATGTTTTGTACATAACAATATTGTAAATAACCTTTAGTGCTTTAGAGAACTATAGTGCAACGCTGACGATACAACTGTAAACGCGCGTTTGGTAAAGAAACCAACTGTGGGATCAAGAGGCACCACACAAAGCTATTTTGATAGATGGTCTATATCACAACTGATTACTATTGAAAAACATATACACCATAGTTCTTATATGTTTGCATGCTTGAGAATATTAGCGTTATCAAAGAAATAAACCGAAAGTCAAAATATATTTGGAATTCTAATTTATGGTTGTTATATTTGAAATACACACAGCTCTTAATAATAGCTGCTCTTCGTAGTCGTTGAAAACTGAGGCCGAAAGCTCAATTATCAGTGTATTTTAGTCCTTAGCTGCGTGTCGGCCTGGTCTTTTAAATATCACCGTACATTTGATTATTGCAGACCCTTGTATAAAACGTCGCCGCACAGCTGAGGCAGACCCTTAACATTAACTTTTCGACCTAAATCACCACACTAAAACACGTGTATCCATAGAAACCTTTCCGCTTCAGAAAATTAAATTCTCCGAACCAAATTCAACATAAAGTACCCCGCAATCTAATAAAGTGGGAAATGAACTCAAAATTGAAACTGTTGCTGCATAAATGCGTCTCTTTTCTATGTCCGTGCCTTCAGAGTCCCCACCTGCCTCGAGTACAATCCCTCAACAACGAGCTCCTACTGGTCCATGATGTCCCCCTGGACAGGCTACACTTCAAGAGTGTGACCCCGGCGAGGGACTCCGCCCCCTGGGCACCAAGAGACACAGTCTGACTGCAAGACTGGGGAGTCTTGTAGGTGGAGCGACCAAGGGCAAGGAAGAGGTTAACAATGAGATTACGTTGATACACGACCAAGAAGTTGACTTGTGCTTTGTTTTGAGCGGTGAACAATTAAACATTTAACTATTTTGACGACTGACTGTTGTTTATGTGAGTTTTATAGCGAGAAAAAGGGGATGCTATGAAAGTCAACCTGGATAATACTCACCACGTGCCACGTGGATCCACTGTATATAACATCGCAAGTTTTGTAGACAATGGTTCACACTCTGGTGCTTGAGTTTATTAAAAATACACATAAGTACAATACTTAAAATATCCCATTAGCTTAAAAATGGCAATTAGTAGAAAACGACAATTCATGCTTAAGACCAAGTAGAATCGACAAATGTCTAAAATTAAGCTTGTGTATGCCAAGACTAATGTCTAAGAAAAGGAATGGAATTGCTAATGGTTAACATAAAGAAGGAATTATGAGCTCGAGGCTTAATCCATCATGTTACCCTGGGGGACGATTAACTCATCGTGGAGAAAGATGTCTCTTTCTTCCCTCAGTGACTGGAATTCTGAGTAAATGAAGAAGGGAGATTTATACAAGTTTCAAGACTTGGTATTCTTAAGCACTATAACCAAACTAGGGCGTTTTTATTAATATCCTTTCAAAATAATATATTCATAAACTTATCTTTAAAGCTACAACTGAGTCATAAATAAAATAATGTAGATTGTGATCGTGATTTGTGACGGAAAATATGTTGTCATAACACATGTTAAATCCTACGTGTAATTTCTTGAACTTTATGAAAAATATAGAGTTACTTGTTTTCCAACAAATATCTCGTACATTGTGTACTTTTATAAACAAGTTAATGTTTCGGAGTTGCAAACATGTATTAAAATTAAACTTCCAAACTTCGTCGCAATGGCTTGACATGCATCAAGTACTGTAACTCTTAAAAAAACAAACAATATAATTTACCATTAAATGTGACTGTAATGTACGTATGATCCCAGGACTGAATATGATTATTTCTTGGATTACTGTCCCGACTGTTCAGACTGGGCTCCATTTTTCAACTCCACTTGCCAAGGTTTGGCGCCACCATTAGTTTAGGGGAGATATTAATGATGTGGCTGCGAGATGCAGATCATAAATACAGGTGAACAAAACCAGACGTGAGAGAAATGATCTCAGCTGTGTTAGGCATTCTATTATTCACACAAAACATGTGTTGGTTGTTTTACAATATTGCCTACGTAAATCTAGTTCATCAACAAACTAGGCCGTAAGAAGGTAGTTTCGTAAATTTAAATCCGTGAGTAGTAAATAAGAGGATTTTTTAAACATTGTTTCCCAAAGTTTTGATTGTTTACTCACATTATAGTGACCACCAATATTTAAAACCGTTTGAATTAACCTTTTTTAGCGGTTTCTGCTATATGCTGGGTGTCCAAAAGGTCTGACCCTCTCCCTTAAATTTTGAATGTTTAAATATTTTAAAACGTTCTTTGGCGTTTATATTAAGGGTGTACTAAAGTAATTTTGGCATATTTTGGGGGTCGGCCTAACCCTAAAAGAATTGTAGTGGGGGATATCCCTTGCAAATATTTATTTCTCCCCATCACGTGAGCTCTAAAGGATATAAAAACACACGTTCATTGATATCGTTAAACATGTTTTACGATGTTCCTCTTCAAAATCATGGCGTTGTTTTGAGTCACCCTATTTTTGGTCTACAAACTACTATTAAAGGAATGATGTATTTATTGGCTGTTTATTGGCCTCTTTTTAAACAGATTAAAAAAGGTGCATAGATGGACATACAGGGTAAGGCTTTAAAACTAGATTGGAAGCTCTTCGATAATCCGCAATCCTATACTTTCAGACCCTCTTTCAATCCTGGGACTCACTTATCGCTTAGCTTTTGTACAACCAACCAATACACCTTTAAAATGCTCAGCCAATATTTATTATGTTGCTATTATTTAAGCTTGTTTCTAGACTTGTCATGTTGTACTACTTACGTAATATGAAAGTTTTATTGAAACCTAATTCCAACATCACCAAGTCTAAAAATACTAAATCAACCATCTATACACACACACACAAATTGTAACATTTTATAAGTTTGTAAGTTTATTAATTTTAACGCACTGAAATCAATAGGAATATTTTACAAGGGGTTCCTTGGGAAATCCACTCAGTGAGTGTAAACAGAATATAGGTACTCACTCAATAGATAAACGACTCTTGTTGACGCTTGCTGAATAAAAATGAAATTACAACATATTTAATTAAACTAACAGATATATAAAAGGCGTATGTATTGTTTGAGCTGGTTAACAATCTCACATACTCTGTGGCTCTGATATGAGGAACATATGCATCTAACATTCCACATGACTTGTAGCTTAGCCTCTAACGCTATACAAGGCCGTGGAATTCAAACTAACAACAGTTTCACTGCATGATTTTCACAACTCCGTAGTTGAGAAGACTAGTGCTGTCTAAGTAATATTTGAATTATTACGCGTGACTGTTATTGTGAACCTTTTTGCACTATTGATACAGGTTAGGTCCAGCTGGACTGGCTGCCTAAAACCCAATTTAATGCAATTAAACCTCTGATGACGTCAATGCTCCAGGTGACGCGAGGTTTGCGTCTGCGCACATTGACCATTAACTTTCTTTCTGTCCCTTAACCTTCTGCCTTGGATACAATGTTCTGTGATTACTTATCTGAAAAAGATACGCTATGATAAAAGTGCTATGATCTTGAGTCATTTTCACAATTACCCTTCCATATACGAATTACATAATCTACGTACATTAACTATCGCTGTAAATGTCCTTTTGGGTACTTTTCATTACAGAGATGTTCTTTTGTTAGTCAAACATTGAAGCGGTTGTTAGAAAAATGAAATTGTGTGTTGCAGATATTGTTAAAAGTTCAGACATAAAGGAGTTCACAAGACTTTGTTGTCAATATCAGACACATCAAACACAGTAAAACTTTACAAGTTTGCTTGTCAGCAATGTCATTCTTCTACACTGTGTTCTAAATTCTGCTTTCTAGCCAATCTTCCTCTAAACTGATAGTAATGGTATTTTCGGATTGCACACATATTGTACGTTCAGGTTGCGATGTTAAGTGTTGACCAGCCATCCATAGCAACCAATTCACATCGTATAACCACGGCCTCCTATATAATTATGTTAATGAAACATTAACAATCCTTATATTCTTCAAACAGTGGAAGATCCTGACAGTTGTCAGACTGTATATTCTGCAAACTGTAGTCTTGACAAGTCAGCATAAACACGCCCAAAGACACCAGGACGTGCATGGATACCAGACGAGAAACTCAACTACATCAACTATATGTTACCACTGCACCACAGAACAATCTTCAAAGAAAACCCATTCTCGTATGCAAGTGCCAAGTTGTTCAATGCTCTCCCAATGGCTTGAAGATGCTGGAGCCGAAGATGCTGAAGTTGAAGCTGAAACTTTGGTCGGCCGACAAACCGATCTACAGCTTGGTGGAGTTCTTCTCCTGGCAAGATCAAGAGTACTCCTAAATATTTACTTACGTGATTCTTTTTTCAGTCTTTATGATTATAAAATAAATAATGCTGATTTCTAAATAAAAGTCTTATTTAGAAGAAACCCACTGAAAATATTTTAATTATTTTAAAACACAAAACGTTTGTTAACTGTAGCATTAGTTGTAGACAAATAAAGGTGTAAATATATATGTATTTAAGACTGCAATCAATTTGTTTAAACAGACAAAGTGCTGAAATAGATTAGAAAACTAATTAAAGCTTTGATTTAAATATGTATTGGGAAAAGTGTTATAATTTTTGTTATTTAAAACAACAAGTTTTGAAATATAAACAGTGAACTTGTAAATGTAATTTGTAAAATATGTATATATATATAAATATAATAAATTAAAATAATATAAAAAGTATACAAAGTCTTTTTTAGTGGGTTCTCTTCCAAAAGATGTCTTTATTCATAAATATTTTAAGTCTTCTTTCTTAAATTCTTTTTTTATTTAAGTTTGAAATTGAAAATAATACTGATTGGAACAAAGTGTCGTCTACAGAACTGCTGCAAGATGTCGTCAGTATTTACTCTTCTCGTACAACTCAACTTCAATAGACCTAAAGTACCCCACTTTGATATCAATTGTCAACTTTGTGAAAAATATATATTTCGATTGGGTTGTGTTGATGGCCTTTTAGACATTGTGTAATTACAACGTAACAAGGCTTTATATTGTCTTGAACTTGAAGTATAATTTGTTTATGTACAGTGATGCAGATGACTCTACTAGGAATAGTGTGCCTCTTAACACAATAATATAGAATAAATAGAGATAAGGAAAAAAGTTGCAAACTTTAGTAACGGTTTAATAAAACGTTAACTCGCAAAATCGGTTAAACCGTAAAACCGTTAATAACAAGTTAAAAACAGTTATTTCTCTACAGTTAGTACTATTAAACTATCTAATAACAATTAATTCGGTACTTTGTTCCTTATTGCACTACATAAAAAAGTTACATTTAAAAAGCGAAGTCTACGGTTTATGGACCTAATTCAGAAGTATATTACGGAAGTACGCCTTGGATAGCGTAATGTTAGAATTTGCATACACATAGATTTGGCAGATAAAACTTGGATTGTCAGTAGATGATATGACTGAGACCTATGCCATTAGCTGATGGACGCTAAATATTTGATCATATCTCTGCAAGCTCTGGCTCTCAGTAGCTTGTATTTGCTCTTTAAATCGTTTTAAAAAGCCTAATAATGCTGAAGAATATAGATTAAGCAACGATATTATAGGAAACTGGATCTTTATAGACTGAAAAATTAACTAGGAAAATACATAGTTTGAAATGTTCTTATTCTAATCAATAGTAGTTATTTTGATTTGTTTTTTAAATAATCTCAATTATCTTGTTGTGAAAATATATGGTATTCTTTCATTATTAAATGCAATAAAGAACACTTATTCACATATTACAGTTATTTTTTATTTTTGAAAATTAGATTATTTAATTACATTGTTAGTTTTTTTCCAAAATGTTTATTTATTTATCGTTCACTTTTAATGTTTTTTTGTAAAACAAATTTGAATAAATGGTTTCAAATGGTGGATTTATCGTTATGTGTCAAATTGCACTGTTAATTTGATTTCATTAAATAATACTATTGTCGAAACTGGTCGTTCATATATTTGCAACTACCTACAGCGTGCAGCGTATTAGCTGAAGTTGGCCAGGTTTGTTGCTCACAATGGGTTGAAGATTGCGGTTATTTCCAGTTTATACAGCATTGAGGAGAAGTTGAGTGGAAAGTTTCTGCTCCGATGACGTCACAAATAGTATGGTCACGTGACCTGCCCTCTACCCGTTGTGCTTCAACGAACATAAGCAGTTACAAATGTTCACTTGTTGTGCGATTGCTTCAGCTGTTATTGGTTATAAATTCAACCTAAACCTGTGATGGCATTTCGATCAATTAATTATACAGGAGTAGCTGAAAACATAAAACATTAATAACATAACGAATATTTTTTATTTAGAAGTAGAGGTATCACTGAACATAGTTGACTTAACTGTATGTTTCTTAACTGGCGTAGTGTCTGGACTATATAATAATAATATTATTTTCGAAACTGGTATTACGGTCGTCACATATATTTGCGACTTACCTACAAGAAGTAACAGCGTGGGTGTTGCCATGTTTGTTGCTCACAATGGATTGAAGATTGCGGTTATTTCCAGTTTATACAGCATTGAGGAGAAGTTGAGTGGAAAGTTTCTGCTCCGATGACGTCACAAATACGTATGGTCACGTGACCTGCCCTCTACCCGTTGTGCTTCAACGAACATAAGCAGTTACAAATGTTCACCTGTTTTGCGATTGCTTCAGCTGTTATTGGTTATAAATTCAACCTAAACCTCTGTAATGGCTTTTCGATCAATTAATTATACAGGAGTAGCTGAAAAAAATAAGACATCAATAAAATAACTAATATTTTTTTATATTTAAAAGTAGAGGTAACACTGAACATAGTTGACTTAACTGTATGTTTCTTACTGGTGTAGTGTCTGGACCTAGTGAGTTTGAACTTAGAGAACAATAAACCGTTATTGATAGAAGAAAAGTAATGGATCGAGCTTTGGTCACGTCCTTAGTAAGAGGATTACAGGAGAGCCAAGAGAGATAAAACTCGACGTGGAACTCCGCGAGAGAAACATTGGAGTGTACTGTTGTGTTGTCTCAACTGATACATTACCTCAAAATTTGAATTGTAACTTGGTATCCTAAGATTAGTTGACGGAGAAAGTAATAAATAAAAAGCTTGATGATGTTGTGGCAAGTGGGTTTCAGTAATACAGGTAAGAGAGATGCAACAGTATATAAAATTCTTGGTAAATAAATATCCAACTTTACTGTTGAACTGTCTAACCTGGCGCAAGCTCTTTAGAGTTCGAGTATAAGACAGTCTTTATGAACTGTGTAATCGTACAGCTCGCATACTACAAACTACTTCAACACATAAAACATACGTAATCTTTGTTTCAACCTTTGAGACCACGGTTATTGTTATCGAATTTCCTTTGGAAAATGAGATATTCATGCCGTCAGCATGGTAAGACACAGGCCCGGGACCATGAAATGAGCACCGATACTGAACCCCGAAACACGTAAGTATAAAAATTCAAAGGTAAAATAATTTTAAATTGTAAATAAACATTAATGTTCAATTCTTAATATTGTTGACACACGTTTTTCTCAATCTTATCAGTGTTAGAAAGGCTTCCATTTATTTTAATGAAATATTAAAATACGTAAAATATGTTCTAGTATTGTGAGGTTTTGGCTGATTGGCTAGTTTAATTAAACAATAAAATATCAGTAACTTTGTACTTCAAAAAATAAACAAACAACTGATTTAGTTAATATTTATGACATAGTTAACAAACTAAAATCAACTCTTTTTTTAAATTTTATGATTATTAACATTTATGCTGATGGTTATACACCCAATAATCTCGTTAACTGACAGCTAACAGCTAATCAGATCCAATCACTGAGTTCACTCTATTGACACTGCACGTGTGCATTGAAAACGAAGCCAATCACATGAGACAAACGGTGGGGGGAGGAGGACTCCTGTGAGTGGTTGAGCTGCAATCCGCTTCACAATCTCACTTATGATGAAGTTCTCTAATGGGAAAACCATACAAGTGTGAAACTTCAAGAGAATCTGCGTTGCCGCCGTGACATTGCATTGATATTGTGGAACTCATTGAAACCTTATTGGTGTTGTTTAGGATTAAATCACTATATTTGATACAGTTGAACCTATTAAAAGTGACTACTTTTTCAAGTCGACATAATTTGATTTTTCAATGTTCTTAGTAAATTTCTATTAGTAGCTTTACATTAAATGTGGATTCTATTTTAGTTTTTACATAGCCTACGTTCTTAGGGACAAAAACGAAAAAAGTACGAGGCAAGATTAGCTGAGAATGTTTAATGAGCTCAAGACTAGTATAACTTACTTACTTACTTATTCACTTATATATTGGCGCTGCGATGGACCCACTCCTGGGCTTGCACCTTTCGTCCGAAGATCCTCCTGAAGTCCCGCCGTTCTCAAGGGGGATGAGAGGGTTAAGGGACGGTTGGGATCAGGAAGGCCATATGGAGCTAATTCAGTTAAAATATTGATTTTCGTTTAGATTTGAATTGGTTGAAATTATTAATTACCTTTAATTGTGCCGGCAACGCGTGATAAAATTTGTGTCCAATATATTCTGGGTTGCATTCAACTAGCTTAAGACTATGGTGTTGTGATGAATTGTGTTCTCTATGTCTTGTATTGTAGCAGTGCAGATGGCTTCTTAAAAGATTTTACAATGTAACAATCGTTAAAACTGGACTTTTACGATAAATTGTAGAATTTACCGAATTATTAGAATATAAACGTTACTGCGAGACATTGCCATGGTGTTTATTATCAACTGTTCAATATGACCAGATTGACGACTTAGATATCAATAAAAAACAGTAAAAGTCTACGGTTTCCAAATTGTATTTATAAGAACATAAATTGATATTTAAAACACACAATGTTCCAGTTCTTCTCCATTTGCTCAGAATTACAGTCGCTAAGGGAAGAGAGAATCATCTTTTTCTGTGATGTATTTATCGTCCCCCAGGGTGACATGATGGATTGAGCCTTGAGCTCATAATTCCTTATTTATGCTAACCATTAGCACTTCCCTTTTGTTTAAACATGTCGTTTTCATGAAAATTCTTGACTTTATACGCCGCAAAAAGATATCTCCTATTACTTTGCGCGTATTTTAAGTAAGAACATAATTCAATATCAAACTCAAATGGGAGTTGGTGCGTACAAAAGATTATTGTTTGATGATTGGTTATTCATCTTTTAATTATTCATTACGTGCGTTTTGAGTTTGATATTGTGCTTGTTACCTATTCAGTATTTATTCTCACTGCTTACGTTACTTACTGGTTACTCTACGTATGACGCTAGTTACTCACTCATTGTTTGTTTGATACGAGTAACAAACAGAACTATACCCTCATTTATACGGCAAAAGAACCCGATGAACTGGCTTTAGTAATGGGTCAAGCGCCGCTCCTGTAAAAGTTGAAGTGATGGCACACGTCCAAACCCGGGATACGGCCGAAGCTTAGATAATGTTATGGTAAGTAGATAGCCCATAGATGCCGAATGGCTGAGGCAGGAAAATCAACATAGTTGTGGCAAGCCCAAGCACCGATCTCTCGTCGTCTTTCAAGTCAACCCTTCGGCTCAACATGTCGTTTGTCCGATGTCGATTACTTAAATGTAACCAAATCGTGTGATTTTTGAGAACGAATGAAATTGCGCGTGCGTCAGGTGACTCTTAAAAAAGTTCCTCGCAGTGCTTGGGCTGCCGCAACTTTTTGAGTTTCCTGCCTCAGCTGTTGATGCGCTATCTACTAAACATAAATTAATATTTGGCCGGAGTTAGCTCATTCCCATTAACCATTTAACGTATATGTTATAGAAAGTCAACTCAAGTGAGAATCTTGTTTGCTAAACTGTTTTCGATCTCGGTGTAAACTTTTGGGTTCGGCTTCAACCACATAAGAACATATCTATTTCCACAGTGCATTTATAAAGCTAATTCTAAAACCGGTGTAGAATGTAAAAAAAATCAAGGTGTACATATTTAAAACAATTTTTAAAACTATTAATGCGGCGTGAAACTACCCAAAGAAAGTCCACATTTAACTGCTCTCAAATACTTTTAAGTCTTTATAGCAATTTCGGAATGCCGTCATATGCATATTTGGTTTGATTTGTCAAAGAAATATTTCAATATCTTTCATTAAGTCCTTTTCTGTTTGGAATGAAAGAGGTCTATTCTCTCTGAAAGAAAATAATAAGAAAGCGAAATACAATTCGTCGGAGCAGAAACGGAAAATATGGTTATCTGTCAGAGGCGACAGTTCATATCCCGTCCTGTGTGACGTGGCGTTCTGTTATTGGACAAGTTGCAGAATACAGTGTCTCACTGCTCACTGCTATCTCACACCTGCAACTGTTGTTTGACTGAAATACTGTTGTACACATGAGAAAACATAATTACGAGTATTAGGCATTGTCAAGAAAAACTCTTTGAAGCGAATTGCCTTAAACAAAATGAGATATTCATGCCGTCCACACGGTGAAATGTAAGCCTGGGACCATAAATGAGCATCACTTATTAGTAAGAATCGGACTAAAAGCTGTAATTCAAACAATACTGAATTTCGAAAGTCTTGTTTCATTTGTATAAAAAAACCAAGAACGTTTAATAATGTTATTCATAGAAAATAATTAGATGTGGGCACTTTGTAACTTTCAATATTTCTCAGTTGTTGCTTAAGTAATATTTGGGATATTTTCAAGAGTTACATTTCTTTTAAAGGATGTCTTTAACATTTCCACCTTCATAATTCATAAAATTAATTTAACATTTAGGTGTATTTATGTTCAAACAAAATTCTGGGGACATTTATTAATTAAAACATGTTTAACAATATGTCGTAGAGATGGATTGTCTGTGGTGCAATGTTTATTTTTATAACAATCGCGTTTAATTGTTCAAAGGCATTCATTTCTCCATACTAAAACTGAGAGATAAACTATCTTCAAGTTATATTGCTTACACTATTTTACTCAGAAATGTGTGTGTATTTCATTCCTCGCAATTGAAGTTGATTTGCTTCTTCGAGCAGAACAACCAAGAGAGTCTGACCCGGATTATGGTAGTTATCAAAGTCAAACATCTACTGAGATTCTAAAGGATCGATTGGTTTCCAATTTACTTAGAATGGAGTTTCATCCAACTTGGCTTTAATTAGCTAAGTTTATAGATGATTTCACGAATAAAACATTCAATTATCTCGATTATCATAAAAATACCCTACATTTTTAGGTTAGAAGTTAAATTACGTAACACAATTTGGAAATCGATTCACCTTAGACAAATTCTCGGACGTTATGCATCAACCTGATTAACGACCCCAGGTCCTAAGCGTAAGAGTGTTCTATTTATTATATGATTAACTGCTTGACATGTGACATGATAGTCTGCCTTTTATCCGTGTACTACACTATCATAGATGATGTGATACACATTTAGAGTAACCTTATCTGACTTGAAGTATGTGGTTAAAGGCTTCTAAGAGTCCATTACGGAGTATAATGGGTAACTAGCAAAGTTGCATTATCTCTTTCTCAGACACTTACCATCTGCATTGTATCCCTTAGTTCCATAACGTAACCAGCATCACAATACGAGTATATTGTTTAATTCTAAACGCACAGCTTACATTTGAACAAATGCAAATAGTTCATGATAATCAACTTGGTCAACCTACCTCCCCATCATTGTGTAGTGAAGTCAGCAACACTGGCTCACCTTGAATTTCAAAGTAAATGAAAGTCGCATTACTATTAGTATCCCTTTATTTGTGTTACATTTATATTTTACCCTACCACTCTGATTTGATATATTTGTACTGTCTACGCCTCGGACACCTTAATTCAACTGAATCAGACTTAATACGACGCATAATTTTTTTTAAGTGGTTGAAAACCATGAGTCCATGTGTATATGTGCTGGGGATTAAACCCGTAACTCTCATTGAGCCATGCACGCAAGCAGGGAAGTTACAAGACAATCAATCTTTATTTACACGCTTTAACTATAAATTAAATGAGTGTGAATAAAGCGCTGCTTAAGATTCAAATGTAATTAACAAGGACTCAAAAATACTTTCGAGTCGTAATGGTATTTAAGAAAATGACAAAACAATATAATTATTAATTTCTTTACCTCACCTAACAATCTAAAATCTATACTTATAACCTCAAGGATATTAATTTAATATAATCGTCCTTAACGGGCTAAGAGTTTCATTGTCAAGCCGTAAATGTGGGTAAGAAGGAATGCGTTTTTATAATTTACATACATTAAACTATTAAGAAACAGAACTGAAACAGATTTTCAATAGACTGCCTGCAGGGATCAACTCTATTCAACCCATGAACCTGTTTAAAAAACATCTAAAAAAGTTTCTGACAAAACATGCGTACTACACTGTTGATGAGTTTATGCACCAAACATTTAAGTTTCCAGTGAACCAAAATTAAAATTATTAAATTAGGTTAGTTGGTACTAAATAAGAATATTATATAAATTAAAACGACACATTTGGCTGTAAGATTTTGTTACCAGTGGCTTACCATACTTTATTTTAACTTTAATAATTATGTCAACACAATTACTAGAATAATTGTATTCGACTAAATAAAATAATAATAATAAAACAATAAATAGCTAACTCGTTGTTGAAATATTGCAAAACGAGTAAATCTTCCACAATAAGTGATCTCAAGCAACAAAAGGTAAGTGCATTGGTTGAGTTGAAAGGGCTAAAGCCTCACCATTTCCTCCATTAGTGCAGCTAATGGCTCCTAATTCCACTCGTCTCTAATGCCTCAAGTCCTAGCCTTTCTGTGTACTCAGTGAAGTCTCTATGGAGTGTCACACTGATATCATTCGCATAGTCCGTAGTTTGTGTTATAATTATTTAAGAAGCTGTTGTGAGTTTATTGAGATATTCTCTGTTAACCTTCCATGTCACTTGCCAACCTTGACATTGATTTTAGATAGATTAAGTAACGCAAAACAGCAAATATAATAATACGTTCTTTTTGTAGACATTCGACATCAAAGACAACGGTTAATCTCCTTGACGATGCAAAACAATTGAATGGTTATTTTTGAAAAGTTACAACTAGTTTTGGGGCGTTACGTGTAGTTTGTTCAAATTACGTTGTCTGGTCATGTTTCACACATAACGTTGCAAAATAATGTTACTTTGTAGAAAATAATCCCCTGTTATCATCTTACAGCAAAAATGATTTCCTTTTTTATAAAACACTGCTCAGGATAAAGGAAGGTGCGAGATATTGGTTTCTCAAAGAGAGTCAGTTCAAGAGCTTTCAATACTCGGAATGTTCCAATAACATCGAGCATCATTGCACCTTCCCAGGCTCTTCAGTTGTTCACTTCTTTTACTAGACTTGTAGTGGGGTGATCTGAACGTTAACAATGTATTTACTTAGCCTCCAGTTAGTCAGCGTGGTGGCTAAGGCGGTAGTGCACGAAATTAAGAATCCGAAGTTCGGAGGTTCAAACCCCACCTCAGCAAACGGTCGATAAATAGTCAATCGCTAAAGTCACACCTGTTCTTTAGGCCCATGTTAAGTCCGAAAATGAATAATCATCAAGCTTAGGTTAAACAGCAGCAATCAAAGTAATGGTAAATTCAAACTAAATACCTTGTTCCAATTCACAATATTAAGATAATAAAATATTATTCGTTTGTTAGTTATCCATTATTAGGCCTACAAAAATTCTTGTCATGCTTTATTATTATTGAATGACTCGTTAACAATATATTTTAAGATATTTAGTTGCCAACATATTCAAAAAACTATACCAAGTTTTAAATTAATTCTCGCCAATTAACCAATACCAAGGTGATTTAGTACAGTATCAAATAAAGTGAAAGCGTACAACTATAGTATATTGAGTACGAATGAATGATTTAATACAAGCTTTATAATTTGACAGAATGAAAGACGATTTCAAAGAACTATCTGTGTGTAGTTTAGGAGGAAGGGAAATTCCTTTTCCCCAAAAGACTATTGTAAGAAAGTCGACATCAAGTATGTTTTGTACTGGAGAGTGCTTCAGTCTCTGATGGAAATTGTTTGTGTTTCTCTTCAAACTCCATTTCTCTGTTTGCGCTTTCACTTTAGCCCGCAATACAACAGACAACTTAAGAAACAAGTTAAAGATTTGACCTAAGACAAGTAGTATTTTAGGCCGTGACTTAATTTACTTTAAAATTATAACTTTAATCTACGTGTCAGGCTTGTCATTACTCACAAACGTAATCTACAAGTTATTTTGCATCGAAGTTAAAGTCTTATCGCTAATTAAAAGTGTTGAGTTTCTAGGTCAACCCTTGAAAATAATGATAGGCTTTAAAGAAATCACCGTTTAAATTAAAACAAATCGAAAGGTATAGTGTTTAGGAATGGGGGACAACTAAGCACAACTGACAAGTGGCGGTACAATAGAATCAGAGTCGAAGTAGCTAATAGCTATAAATATTTGGGGATGACTTTCACAACCACGTTGTCCTGGACACAACATTTTGCAGACAAGTCCAAGGCGGCAAAACAGCAATGAATGTATCGTTAGGTAAAATAAGATTCAAATCAGCGTTTAGTTTAAATGTTTCAACACTATAACTAAAGCGATATTATACTATGGATCTCAAGTTAAAAATAACAATATATATTTGCTTTTATACTATTTGCATTGTATATTGTAGCAAAAGCAAAAAAACAAAGTACAACAAAACAAAAATTTTTAATTTAATTTATAATGACAGGCATAACGAAATAAAACATGGAACCGCTATGGCCAGTGGTAGCATTCAAGTTCTGGTCGGTTGGTTATACAAATGTTTAGTTGATTTAAAATGTACAGGAATTTTTACTGAGAATATACAATTACTGTGCATCATTGTATTTGTAAATTTCTAGTTCTGCCCTATTTATGATAAGATAAAATATGAGCCTGGATTCGTAAAACACATCTTTATCAAATGGAAGGATGTGTTAAATTGATAACTCTCCTTGGTAGGAGAAACAATGCCGCATATCTTGGTGGCGTTATTGTGTGCAACTTCCGGTGAACCACAATATCAGCAAGCTGCACCGGAAGTCGTGCTTCACGTTGGTTTTGGCGGGAAGATTCACACCTTCCTGCTTTGTCACAAGTTTCTCTTTGTTGTATTCCGAACACTTCACTTCTTTTTTAAAGAAGTTATGTGACTTAAAATGTGTTAATAAAAATTAATCAACCAGTTAATGATATAGAAAATATGTGATTAAAAAGTTCAGCATTAAGTTAAAACATAATAGCATACAAGAGTTTATACAAGTTCACTTTGAAATGTTACTAAGGTGCAAGGCAGTTCCATGTAAGTGATGAGATAGGATGAAAGTACTCAGTAGCCAACTCATATCAAACCCTTTTTTTAATTTTGCCTCGTACTTTCATTATATCTGGAAACAATATATACAATATATATAAGAAGGGATACAAATGCTATAGAAAGTGTATTTAACAATCCATTAAAGAACAAGTTATGTGTCACATAACATAGAAATACTTTCTACAGGTGATCAATGATGGAGGAGGCCTTACAAAGCGAGCATCGACATGAGAACTCCAATATCGGAGGTCTTCCTTAATTGATGCGAGATTTACTTCTACCAGTTTGACACTAATAATCCCCTAGTATATTTTTATCATATTAACCGGACTGTTTAAATCAATCTTCCAAAAAACATTTTAGCAAATAAAATACAACATTTTGCTATATTTAAGCCAGTTGGCAGGATAATTTACACACATATTTGCTACAAGATGTGTTTACATTATAATTATAATAAAGTTTCTTTACGGTAACAACTATTACAAAACAAACCGTACCGTTTAAGTATTTTTGATTGTGAAGTTCCAAACATAAATAATATTAACTTTAAACTTTTGTTTAATTTTGGTTTTAAAGCTTTCTGACTCATCCAATATCAATACATTTTGCGTTCATTAACATGACTTCAATAGCTGAAAACATCATTATGCTGAATAATTGTATCGGTTATAATGCAGGTCTGTGAGTGTGTAATTATACATAGTTGATAAGAGCAGTTAGGTTTGCTGCAGCAATTAGCCTTACAAATGTTCTCTCCTTCATCATCGTCAGTTATTTCACATGGGCCATTATTCCAAACCTCCACACTGATTACACTTATCACTGTAACAGTTTGAATCATATCAGTTTTAAAGTTTCTACAGAAACAATACTGATCACTAAATCACTATTTGAGATGCCGACCACTCTCATGAGGGTATTTTAAGGCAAATATGTGGTAAAGGATGAGTGTGATGAGTGGTAGTAATGAGTTATGGGGTGTAGTCTTGTTACAAACTAAGGCCGACTCTTCCTTAGAAAGGGTCATTAATTAATAGCCCAATGACCAATGGAAATACAAGGACCAACGGCTTAACGTGACTTCCGAACCACGCAGGTGATGGTCTGATATGTCTAAACGATGGTGGGAGTTGATGCGGGTATCATCAGATGATCACTGAGACTATCTGAGCCGCTTTAGACCTATATCATCCTCAAAACCTGTCTAATAAATCAACACTGTCTTATCATTATAAATATTTCTTGTCTCAATATTTTTATTGTTTTTAAGTATATAAATTGATTTAAACCTTTTTTACCATGGCTTGTGTGTGATTATTCTTTATAACAGTTGAATATGTTTGATCAACACAAAAATAGAACAGCAACAGTCTGAAAGCATTTTCATAATACATGAGGATATCCTTCTGGACTAATGATAACTAAGTAAAAGCTCTATTACATCACGTATTTATTAGCTCAAAATGTAGTATACTAGGAGTAACTTTTAAATGAATGATAAAGTAGACATGATGGTTATATTTGTTTATTAAATCATTCTTTGCGTCCTTATATTTTGAACTTTTACTGCGCAAAAAGTGTTGTAATAAATAGCTTTGTACATTTTGCGTAACAGCTTGAATCAGATTGACGGAGGAAACGCTTAAAGCACAGTGAGTGTTTTGCGTATTTGTTACTCGCTGCAGAATCTTCAACTTCAAACTAGTTAAGTAGCAAGACAGTTTGACTTGTTGAGAACAGTACAAAGAGATCTTGCAACGAAGTGAAGAGAACAAAACCGTACAACAAACCTGAACTCAGTCGATCACTTCTGACTTTGATTCATTGTTAGGCGAAACTTGTGTGATATATCTGCTTTCAAACATGTGGGGAACTTGTTATCTAGTCAGTAGTTTCCACCTCTCACCTAAGATTTAAACTTTTTGGTTAACCGGAAGGTTATACTAGAAAACACAAATAAATTTGTAACTACAACCCAAATAAATTTTGAAAATAACTCACGGTCTATTACGTAACTTAACAAATTGTGACGAAAAGTTTATTTTTCATAAGAATTTGGTCATCCAAACACAATATGTATTAGTTTTACTGTATTTTTTGATAGTTTACTCAGGTAGCTGTATGTGTCTCTTATTAAAGATAAATCTTCAAAATAAATGTAAGGCCTAGGTACATTATTCTGTCGTGTTTTAAACAAATCTCTGTCTCAAGGTACAAAGAAACTAGCATACAAAAAAATGTAATTTCTTTATGTTATGTATTTTACTGAAGACGGTTCAAACCGAAATATATAATGTTTTATAGTTTTTAAAATTACCCTTTTTCCTTTCAGTTTTTAGTATTCACCCATTTAGTTAGATGTTTTATTGTCAACAAGCTCAACCGCAATGGCTGACATATATTTTAAATGATTTACGGTTATTTATACCGTGGTGTTACACATTAAATGAGATAACCAAACATTGACGATAACGTTCAGATTTATAGCTGGTTAAATGTATCCTGTAATTTGATTCAAACCCCATTTCACCCTCATCCCCCTTTCCCTTCCCCCTACCCCGCCACTACCAGCAATCCAGGCTGATGAGACTTCATATCTGTAACCACTCGTCAATCAGAACTGTGGATTTCATACAACTTGCATACAACTATGGATAATCTATAATCATTATAATACACTTTTACGTCATTAACTGTAACTGTAGGTTAGTTTATTACTCAAAGAAGTAGTTTAGCACTTACAAATAAATAATAATATCGACCAAATGCTTTCTTATCAAATTAAAGTCCGAATAAGTCTCAGTGTCTGACCATTTGAATTAAATATTTTATTCGAGTGACGGCTCGAATAAATATTTTAAACTAATTGTGTGAGAAAATGTCATTTAAATTTAATTAACTCATTTACACATTGTTGTATAGGAAAATCAAAATCAGTTGAAAAACAATATTAAAGTGAAAACTTAACTGAAAGTTCAGAAAGTTTTAATATCGACTACGCCAACCCCCACAACGGAGCAACTAGAAAAGTATTTAACTGAAGTATGTACCAATTGGCTGAGGTTTGAATTAAAAATCAGCATACCATTACCCTTACTTTATGTTCAAACTAATTGTATATACCTCGCAATAATTTAAAGTTAAAATAATTTTAGCTACAGAAAAATATACTTAGTGAGAACGTGTCTATTCTAAAGTGTAAGTCTAGTTTTTAAGTACAAAGTTCAGCGAATTGAAAAGTCTCCAGTTCACAATAAGCTCCTTATCTTCTTCCCTTGATCCTAAAACTGTTGATCCGATAAACCCTGTTGAATGAGTTGTATTTTATAACAATCAGATCAACATATATTCTTGTAAACAGTACTTCTTGGAGAGGTTCTTACAGACGATGCTCACCTTTCATAAGTGGTTTTCAGCCAGCCATGAATATTAATTAATATCAATCCGTCACAATCCCAGACTAGTATTTAATTGTTGATTTGTAATGGTTGGCCAAGTTGTAATTAGTAGCCAAGAATGTTAATTGTTATTACTATTTATTTATGTATTTAATAAACAAAAGATTAAAAACAAGACTACGAATAGGATTATATTTTGCCTCCTGGGTAGCTTGTTCGTAGCCGTAATTTATGTTTTTATGTAGGTGGACGTAGCTGTTAAACCTTTTTGTTGTAGGTGTTGGTTTACTCTAAACTGAATACAGTACAAATTTCGATTAATTTTGAGTGGAAGTTAAAAAGGTTTTAGTGTAAACTTATGAATTACCAAATTAATAAAAACATTTTGATTATGTTTAATTACACACGACTTTACTTTCAGTAAAGCAGTGACTCATAAAAGCTATAAGAAGGCATACTGTTACTTATCCATTACCTTTTAGTTTACCTATTCTTAAACTTGTTCTTTACCTATTTGAAGTAATATAATATTTAATGTTTGAAAGTATATCTCATTTTCTTTTAAATTCCCATACCAAAAAAAACCCTGTCCAACGGCTTAGTTGACAACGTTTAGTGCCACATTACAAAAAGAATAATTCCGTCGGAGAGATTTCTGGCTTCAGATTGTGTGAAGCGCAATACAACTTTGCTCGTTAAAAGAATCCTTCTTTTCCCACTGGTGACTGTTAAACTTTCTGTTTCCGTGGTTGATTGCTCCCCTATTACTTCATCCATACCCTCAAGAACGGCCATTTACTTTAACTATCAAAATGCATTTCTTAGTCCCTGAACGAAATTATAAGATGTTGTCATCTACCGATCAAAACTAGGTTACCTCTGTCTAGCAGTTTGATGAAAGTTACATATCGTTGGCTCCATGAGGAAGAGGCTGTATTGATATACCATAATTGGATCTATTCTATTAGATTAATAAGCATAATGGGTTTCTTTAAAGCACTCTACATGATTTAGAAACCACTATACGATGCTGGTTTGAAACGTATCCCGGTTGTAGTCTATGTAGAGCTATCGATTGCACAGAAAGCAATAAACAAGGATAGATTGATGCGGATGTGAACTGGAGAGATGTACAGATTGCCAGAGCTTGAGGGATTAGACAGACATCTGTCATGTGGCCACTGTTTATCAGCCACGTGCAAGGCTTGCAAACCCCATCATCAGCTGTTAGTTCAGCTGTTTTGATTGCATGTAAGTGTACGGTGATAGATGAGTTAATTACGCAATATACTTAATATGTAAAAAGGATTTCCCTAGTATCGGTAAATGAATGTTTTCAACAAGTTCAATGATTTTAGATAAATACTGTATATATAAACTGTAGACATAAGCTCGTTTGTATATTTCTTTCGTTGGTACATGTATAAATGAATTGGCAGATTAGTGGTTTTTGACAGGCAGCAACAAATGAAAAGGCAGCAATATCTATACCTGACTCACATTTAACACTTTGTTAAGCAGCAACCAAAACCAGTTATCAGATATCTAACAGTATCTAACGAGTTTTTTAAGGGGTGTTTAACCATAACATATACCATAACATAGATGTTCGGAGCTTTTGGTATTAATTACATTAAATAAAGTAAAAACTTATAACTTAACGTTGAGTAAACATGTTCAATGTTTGACTGTGTTTAAGGGATGTTCTTGTGTAAATGTAAGTATCTAGACTTGCCAGGATAACGGTTTAATTATGTAAGGGAATGGGGAGTAAAGAGCCTAATGACGTGTTTTGCTACGGTGAGTGGTCCGTTGTGGCCTGCTGTATCTGTATCATTCTGCATATAATATGAATGAGTTTTAACTTAGAATTAAATATTAAAATGTCTTCAGTATTAAATCATATAAGAAAACTAACGATATAAGTGCCGTATCTGCGTATAAGTGCCGTCATACGTTACAGTTTTAAAAATCACTTTGATAAAACAACGTAAGTAACATCGTGTTTAAAGTCTTAAGGGATTTCTTTTACTACCAACTTTTTTTGCAAACTGCATATCTGTACAATATACGTTGATACAAGATATATTGATATCACATTAAATGCGCTTCTACCATTTGAATTATTTTTGCCACTGGTCTTCATAGAAGTCGAACAAATCCAAATATTTCTCCTTTATGGGTGTGCAGTACGGATGTCAAAAATGACAATGTAGTCTGACCGATGACTACAGTCTCCGATCGATAGAACAAGAATCATATTTTGTTTTAGAGTAACAAGAAGTTATGACTTGCGTCATTTGGGCAAGCGGCTTTAAGTGGCTCTACGTGGGGTTTCATTGGGATCTGAGAAAAATGTGAGTGTTTTAAAGCTATAACTCAATGGAAACTACATGGATTTCTTTTAAACTTTGTAAATCTGTTTGGTTACTCTAGCTGGACCTCATTATTGCTTGGTATCTGAATTCTTGTTTCAAAACAGTAGTTACCATCTTCTTAAACAATTGTCATCTTTTGTCCTGTTTACTACCCAACTATCAACCAATTACCCACCAATTAATGAAGGATATGACTTGGCTCAGCCAGTTTATAAAACAGTCTTCAATAAAGATTTCATTCCATTTGTTCCAACGTAGTGCTTTTGACTCAAACTATTTATAGAAAATAGTCTTTAAGACTACAGGACAATACAACATGTCACATCAAAACACCAAGGCCACTTGGTTAGCTTAACCAAACGTAAAATCATCTGGAGTAAGCTTTCGGTTCTTGAACTTTTCATCTAAAATCATCAAAACTCCTCAGCGGTGCGTAATTTGTTTCTTTTAACTCATTCTAACTGGGAGACCAGTTCTACTCTGAACAGTGAAAGTATATAAAGTGTGTGGTTGAAGACTTGCTGAATTATAAAGAAGAAGGCTTCTTGAACATCCTCCCTATCTGCTTTAACAACCGTAATTCTGTCTACATCAGGTCCTTAATATAAAGTCTTTTAATTTCTTTTGATATTACAGGACCACGACATGGTTCGTATTTGAGAAATACATTAAAAGCGAGTTTAGGTCCAAACACAAGTTCACACATTTTGATTTTTTCTGTGTTGAGAACTTGTCTAATGAATGTATGCTTAGAAGCAATCAAAAACATACACTACTCAACGCAAAATCAAACAAAGTATATGCTAATGTGAGGTTGACGTTTTTTATCTTTTTACTTGCGTGCACAGTAGAGTATTGAATACCCCGACTGATTATAATAAAATATCTTATAGTTGTCGTGATACCAGATTGTACCACTTAGCAAGGTCCAGCTAGCTGCAAAATTCTTAATACTACTGAATTACATTAACCCTATATTAACTCTACTACAACCCTCTATTAACATCTGTTTTAAGAGGGTATAGAGCATTCCCATATGTAAAGTAAAGCCTTAAAACAAAGTTCAGCTAGAGATTGCAAAGTATCCTGTTCCGACTAAGCTTCTTGTCAGGACAAGATCCGTGATCCGTTTACCTCCTTCAAAGAATTGAAATCTGTGTTTAAAAAAATTAAATCACACATAATTGTGAACCACTATAAGGATTTAAAAGTTTAATATGATAAAATATAGTTGTAGTGTAGGCTACAACATCTAGTGCATTTTATTAAACAACAAATCAATTACAAGGATTGTTCTGTTAAAACTTCTTTTCCCAAGAAAGAATTTAAGTGGTGTGTCATTATGTTCTCTTCTTGGTAACCTTAAGAGCATTAACTTTCAGCTAGTTTCAAAAAGATAGAGGGAACATAAAGATTGAATGCATTACGACGTTGTTTTCTAGGTTTATTGTTCACTAAACATTCACATCAGTAACAACAGATGTTTCCAACTGCAGCACAACAATCACCATTGTACCTCTGCATTCCTAATGGCCAATATCTGTGTAACGACTTAGTACAACTAAACCTCACCCTGATCAGTTAAAAGTTCATTTTTTGAAATTAAAATTAACTCATTCAAAAACATATTAGTTTTATATATAAGGGTTTTTTAATAGCCAATATTGGTTTAATGACTATTACTTCAACGAAAGTACATTCTGGGTAGTTGAAAGTTAAATTCCTAAGATGAAATTGGCTAATTAAAGGTGAAAAAGATTAGTTTTACTTTTAAGGTTTTACAAAATTCAAATATGTGTCGCTTCAGATGTCGCGAGACCGGTTTGCCGGTCTTTTGTCTTATGTCGCATTAGTGGTTAACACACTTGTGTCTTAAGTCATCGTGTCTAACATGATTTCGCACTTAAACAAACCAGTTATCAAATGAGAGCTTCACTGCGTGCGACATGAGTCTGAAACATCCACTCTGCTTCACATGTGTCTCTTTTTCTCTCTCTTTATTTAAATCATGTAAAGTGCTTGGAATTATACTTCAAAAATATCTTCAGCCTTCATCAATGGCTATAGATTGGTGAAAGTTACTCCACCTACAGAACACTGTCTATTCAATAAGTCACAAAGTTTGATTAACGTAGCTTGTTCCATCGTATGGGTCCAATATGTATGATTAATGTATATCCTACTTCTACGTCGTCTTTGTCTGATAACTGCTAGTAACAACATAACTGCATCTTATGACATATAGCAGTCTACTAAACAGTTTCTGCTGTCAGGTATGAGACGATTTAAAAATATTAATTGCTATGCACACGTTTTCAATTTTTTAAATCATGTGAAGTGCTTGGAATTGTACCTCAAAAATATCTTCAGCCCTTCATCGATGGCTATAGATTGGTGAAAGTTACTCCACCCACAGTAGTACACTGTCTATTCAGTAGCTTAAGTCACAAAGTTTGTTGAACGTAGCTTGTTCCATCCTATGGGTCCAATATGTAGGATTAATGTATATCCTACGTCTACGACATCTTCGTCTAATAACTACTAGTAACAGCATAGCTTCATCCTCCTCTGATTACATATTGCAATCTACTAAACAGTTTCTGCTGTCAGGTGTGGGACGTAAGTCATAAGACACGATACATACAAAAACATGCATGTTTCATCAGATTTCATCAGACAAGACACACGTCTTCAGACACCAGTGTGTAACCCGCCTAGAGTACAGTGACAAACATGTTAGTGCTAATTTTCATAAATATTAGATCAGTAATGTTTTTAAAACCAGTTTTAAAAGAAAAGGCCCTCATCCCCTAAAAGACCTCTTCCGGTATAAATTATCTCCTCTTTACAGGAAATTTACTGAAATTCACGTCAGCTATGCGTCGGCTATGTTCCACTTTGCTCTACTCACTCACATTACTAACCTTAATACTTTTAGAATTTAAATATTTTTGAATTGTCAAACTTTCATAGCTTAAGAGACTATCAGGTATACAAATGTCTAGTATTTGGGTCGGTTTGAGTACTCATGGAGCGAGTATTGAACTGATAGACTGAATGTGATACAACTCAAACACAGTATCTAGCTTTGATACACTGGTTGATACTGATCCACCCTTTCAGCAAACTGATAGTTGATAACATTTGTGTTGGATACTTTAGAGCTTTGTACCTGAAAATCAATTTGATTAGAATAATAATGATGTTTGAAAATGCCAAGGCACGCCCAGGATGATTTTGTGTGTCATTTAGTCATATTTGTATCCGAAACACACCTCAAGACACTAAACATTGGTACCTGGCCTTTGCAGTGTAACAGAGCCATTAGTGGGTTTTTATGAAATAATGTTAGCCTTACTCACGTCAAACGATTCATACTCGTTATGTTTTGAAGATTTTATCTCAAATGACTTACTTATTCACTGATCAATAGTGTTCTATGTAAAATAAATCCAACATATAAAAGCCACGTTCCATAATAATGCAAATGTAACAAGAATGCTCATTCAATTTCCTTGTAATACAACTCACATTTTCCAGTTTATTTAAAAAGCTTAAATCACAATCACCGTACAGAAGGAATATATTATATTATTCGTATGAAGATACTTAGAGGATAAGAAGGTAAAGACACGTTTTGCCGCGAGTAGCGCTCACGTCGCCGCTGTCTGGTGACGTCACTTATTGCCTCTTTGTCATCTTCCTCACTCCTCTCTCTCGCTTGAATATGAAATATCCAGTCCCAGCTCATGTCTGTTTAATTTAAACTCACTGGATTATTATAATATAAATTATTTCCATATATTATTAGCTTCATACATGTTCATTATATGTTTTCAAGTACACAATGAAAGCCTCCATGAAATTAAATTGGTTAGATATCTGTTATAATGGTTTGTTTTACAGATTCAAGGGACTCGAATTTGATATAGGTAATAGGTTGTACATCAGCGCAGGCCGTATATTGTGAGTGAGAAGATTCAATTGTATAGTCGAATCCGAAATTAATTTGGTACCACAAGAGCCAGGGACCACCCCATTCGAAGTTCATTTTCTGAAATTATTTTATATTTAATGAAGTTATTATTCAAAGTAAAATAATACACTCGTTACAAGTATTAATCGTATATTATAACTAATTATGACTAATTCTGACAAATTTCTTGCCAAATTACATAAACAATACCTATCCATCAACTCTTACATACAATGCACTGATAACCCCACCAAACCACAGACAACACTGATCACTAGTTCCTCACATACTGATAACTCAAGTGCTCATGTATTTAAAGAATTTTGAAACCCGTTAGTTTGTCTTTTTTCTTCTGTAGTAAGAGTAAGTATCTCCTAGGAATAAAACAACCAAACTTATTTTTAACTATGAATTGGTTTTGCCTTTTTGGCCTATTTGTTTCTACAAAGTTTACAAAGGACAGAGTCTTGATAGGTTGGGTAGAAAGGTCTGATTAGTCTCGACCCACATGTAGAGCACAACACTTCAAAAGCCTTCTCATTTACTATCAATTTTAACACGGCAATATACCGACTATACTCGATCCTTATATGAGACCCACACAAAAAACCTATACTCCTTGATGAGTAAGTGTGAAAAATAGCAAATAACGTTTACAAAACAGTTCATTTTCTAACCTGAAAGAGTTAGTTGATGGAAACGAATTTCCTAACAAAAGAAGGATTATACCTTCACAAAAGCGTTCACTTCGTATTTCACGGATCAGCTTATATAACTGCTACAGCAATTGCATTTTTGTTGATGACACTTAATATTAACGTTCTATTTTTATAGTGCACTTACAAATCAATCCAAAATAGTTATTTCGAAATAAGGATTTCGAATATCGAAAGTTGGTGTAAACCTAAAATATACTGTCAAATAGATTGGAAAAGAATTGTTGAAGTTTTCTGTACAATTTGAAAAATAACTCCTACTCGTAGCTATAGGTAAAAATGAATGTTTTAGAATTTTGAGGCTTAACTATCCGTACATTTATTTTCAATTCCGGGATTAACCATTTATACCAGGCTAATAAGATACAACAGTTTTGTCTAGCTTACATTGTTTTGAACTCTTTTTAAAGTTGAAACAATTCTTTCATCGTGCAAAACCAGCAGTGGAGAGAGTAAAAAGAATTGTCGCTGTGAGTGAATATCTAGACTGGAATTACGGCAATTCCCAGAAGTGCAATTAGAGAGATCTCTTCTCATTTCCCTTCTCGGTGTCACTGTTCATTCAAATTTGTATGTTTTGTCCACTTATATTCATTTCTACCGATGGTCTTGGTGAAGCACATACATTTTACAATAAAGTTGATGATACATGTTTCATTCTCGATAAGCAGGAAAACTTTAGTTTTCACCCTGAACAGGGGCTTAATTGTTAGTTTTCTAATTTGTACACAGTAAAAATTGGTTCGTCAATTTAAAACTGTAGAATTGTTATTTTTGGTCAAACTACGTAACAGTCCAACTACCTTAGTGATAAAATCTAAAGGGGAAAACTCCAACCAACTGGGTTTTACTTGTACAGGATCAGTATCGCCAATTAGGTGACCTTGAAAAGGCTACCACAACGTTTTAGGTTGTACCGTGTCAGCGGAACCTAAAGGTAAAATGAAAGAAGCCTGCATGTTTTTGACGACACGGTATTTTATCAAGGTTCTGACCAGACAAGGCAGGTTGTCTGTACCAGGTTGAACTTGTCAAGGTTACTTTGATCGTGAAAACGTTGCTTTGAGCTGATAAAGCCAAGAGACCTTAAGCAAAATCATTACGCCATCGTGCTGCTTATATGCTGGAAGTTGAGCCGAACTATGAACTCTGTACATTATCTTTTACCACAAAGAGTATTGAGTAAGTGTGTTGTTCAAACTAAATTATTTGTTTCTTTCAGTTTATATTAATATGTGCAAGAATTAATACGTGAGACTAAAAAGGTTTAAGTTTATTCCAAGGCAGTAAATGTTATTATTTTAAATAAATCGCTCAAAAGATTCTCAAAAGATAAAACGTTGAAAAATTTGATTAAAATAGTTCTTTATTGGTTTAATACACAGAGTGGTATTTTGTTATACGTATACTTTTGAAAATATGGCTAATTTATAAATATAATAATTTATTGTAAGATTATTTTTATAGCGAGTTGATAACTCATGTTTCAACATGGGATGAAAGAGTTAACGACGCGTGTTACCACGGGCGCTCACGACGCGGTTGTCTAACTCTGTTACTTATTGCCTCCTCCTGCTCACAACCTCGTAACGCCCGCGGTCACACTAGAAGCCAAGCTGAGGCCGAAGGCTGAAGCGAGGTTGTGAACGTAGCGAACAGCCTTGTAACGTCCGTGGCTGTGAACGGAGCGAATTAGAGTTCAAAATTGCAAAGGAAATTCGTTTAACTCATGCCAGTGGCGCAAATGCTTCGCTGCGTGTCGGCCTGGTTATTAGTTTTCTAATGGCAAAACAAGTGAAATAATTAGTATAAAATCTTTAAAATACTATGTGTAGGTAGATTGTAAAAGCAAACTAAGATTTATAGCATACACAAAACCTTTAACCAGGCGTTTGATGGATTTCAACAAACTCCAAATCTAGGTCATATATCCTAGAGCTATATTTTTCATCCGTTGAACGTGATAAATTAAGTAACGTTGTTTTGTAAATAAAACAAGCGTTTGTCAAAGGAACCATCAAATGTGTAACAGTTTTTCTCAGAGGGAGACCAGTCTCTCAATTGATGTTGAAGTATTCAAGCCCTGAACAATGTTAGTCTACCTGAACAACCTGTTAACAGCGTTTCATGAAAGCCGCTTTTCAGTCACATTCAATGCAGAAACTCTTTGTGTGTTCCCTGCTCATCAAACAACTCATATACGTTACTTCACTTTCTTTTTGAGTTCCTCAAAGTAACAACTCAACTAAGTAATCATCATAATGTACCTAATTCTTAATTAGGTTGCCGTGTAAATACCCTAAATTCTGATAAAAAACCTTGACCAAAAGCTTATCTTTGAACAAGGACTTATTCATTATGAAAACTAATACAAAGAACTAATAGTTTCTACATGACTGTGTCGAAAGCTACTTAATTAGATGGTATAGGTAAACATTTTTAACAGGGTAGTCTACACATTAACAACAAAGCCATAATATTAAGAACTTTATAAGACTTGTACAAGTTTTGACATATTTTCAAGTTTACATGTCAAAGAAAAGTGTCAAATTAATTAGTGCTTAATAATTGGCAGGAAAACCATTGTGCCAATTATTATTAACTATTCCGTGTTTGAACATGCTCCTAAGATAGCCAACCTATAACAAAAAGGTGGAAAAGTTAGTCTGTAGACAGAACTAGTTACAGAACTAAAAAAGACACACAAATAATAAAAAGCTCTATATGCAGAGTAACATATCACGAGAACTTTTATTTATTTCAAAGACAAGTAGGAAGACAGAAGAAATGACTTCAAAGTACGAGACAGTTTGTTTGCATTTAACAATATATAGTAATTCGGTGTCCAGAAAGAATTATTATTCAATTTTTCTTAGAAAATATTATTTTGGGTTAGTACCTCAGCATAAAGGTATTAATTGGGCAGTTTCCTTAACACGTCTATCCTGAGGATCATTTGAGACAAAAAATCTCTACGTTTCAATACCAAGTCCACTTTCGACTGATGTATATTGTAAGGATAATTTATGCTGGCTGTATTTCATCCTCATACCACATGATTTAATACAATCTTTTTAGGATTAACAAAATAGGAGTTTTAAAGTGCCAGTATTGTTTTATACTCAGTGATCATCTGATGATACCCTCATCAACTCCCACCATCGTTTAGACATATCAGACCATCACCTGCGTGATTCGGAAGTCACGTTAAGCCGTTGATCCTTGTATTTCCATTGGTCATTGGGCTATTAATTAATGACCCATCCTAAGGAAGAGTCAGCCTTAGTTTGTTAGACTAACCTCATAACTCATTACTACCACTCATCACACTCATCCTTCACCACATATTTGCCTTAAAATACCCTCATGAGAGTGGTCGGCATCTCAAATAGTTATTTATATTTACAAGACTATATTAAAAGTTAATTGTACAATATAAATTATAGTTTGATTTGTTTGAAATGTTTTATTGAAATAACTCAAAGGATCAGTTTCCATTATTTTTGCGTTTCTTTGAGCAATCATTTATGACAATGACAACGTAAACGCAATACTATTAAACCGCGAAGACCTTGCAGCACAAATTGTAAGATAAAATACTGTTTCCCATCTCTAGAAACCGTTCTCCTGATATTTAAGAGCTGCTTATTATGTAAATGAAGGGTTTCCCATCTCTGAACGCAAAGTCGTTTAGTCTGATATTTTATTAAGGCATGTTCTCGTATATTGGTTTATCTCTCCAAACCACTCGCTTGCCTTCCTTAGCTGGCATTTGAGATCTTAAAACTACTTCGTTCAAAACAAGGTATTGATAAAACTCATTTTGATAAGAGTTTTCAGGAAATGCATATACAATTGTCGTTCGCGTCTCCTTGTTTAAACCTATTAAAAAAGTGTTATACAAAAGCATACACGCATCAATTGTATTACAACACAGATCGAACTAATCAAGCAGTTTCGTGCACACAAAGTTAATAAGAAGAGTAACAACTCCAGAAACGTTTAATTGAAGAACGTTCCATGTACCGCATCATCAAAGTTCAAAGCACACAAAAGTTCTTGTGGCTTGGGTTGCAGTTTGTTGCATGGTTTGTCCAAACCTATGCACATCAAGTCTTTCAACTCAATACGTTATATACCAGGACGAATCATTGTTAAAGTTTCTGAAATATGAATAATATCACTTTAAATGTTAAGTGTTTATTAAAACCATATACTGTATATGAATATACATAACTGTTTCAAAGATTTGTGTTGTTAACATAACCTAGCACATGTTTTGCTTTATAAAGCTATGGTTTCCTAGAAAAAAACGTCATATGGTGAAAAACTCACTACGGCCGTAATGTAGCGATGAACGTAGCGGTGACGGTGGACGTAACAATATTTAAACAGATGTAGACAAAAACAACTTTTGACATGTTGTTTTTAGTTGTCAAAGTTTATTTACGTATGTAGTAATGGACAAGCTAGACTTGTTTACAAAACAAAATGTGTCACCTGGTGAGAAAACCCTTAACTAGTTTTCACCGCTACTTTACGTCCACTGTTTTCTAGGAAACCACTCTCACCTGATTGTATTGAAAACAAACTCACAGACAAATTACGGCCGTAATGTAGCGGTCCCCGCTTTCTAGGAAACCATTTACAGTATTAAAATTGTGTATGTCTATGGAAACAAAAATATTTTGAGTGGCATCATTATTTTTATAGAAAGGTTGTATTGAGGGTAGCTGCACGTATGAATAATGGTAACTAAAATTATGGTGAATCGTGAGTATTGTCTTGTCTTAAGCATTGTTGTTTATAACTTTCTTTAGTTTTATGTAGCTTGTGTTTACAACTTTCTGAACAATTTCTAAACTATTTTATTTTAAAGTAGTTTGTGTCAGACCTTTTACACTAATTTCAAATAGGCTATAATCATCCTACCTCTGAATTGAGCGAAACTAAGTTTTAAGTGGACTACTGTCTTGGCACTTCGTCTTTCTGTATCTTGCATGTTTCAATGCTTCGTCGACTCAGCCTATAAAGACCTTTCGGCAAACACATCAAGTTTAATGTAGATTCAAACTACTCTTACATTTTGTATATGATGGAGGTTGCAGCGGTAATATGTTCTTTGTGTACTACTCCGTCACTGCTCCTGATAACGGGTTACCTACAAAAGACGTATATAAACGTTACAAAACTTACAAAAATTACAAAGTTTTGTAAAAGCAAACTAATAGTTGTAATACGTATAGCTTATCCGAAGCCTTCACACGTGTTAATTATTGTTATTCACGCATACATAGTCGGACCATATTTGTTGGTTTCAATATGACAACCTTATACATGGTGAGGTTTAAATGTCCCCCCAGATACTACATTTGACCAAAGGAAATATTTTTGTATCCCTTCAGTGCAGGTTTTTATAGGATTCAAAAGTTGATTTGACGTGCTTCGCGTTACCCACCGCCTCACCAGAAATCCGGGGGGTAGGGCCCCCAAATTTTAAATACAAACCCCCTTTTTGGCACCTCAAAATAATGGGAATTTCAACACAAGTTGCAACGAAAATTCTTTTGTCTCGACTAGTTTTTGTGTTATTCCAATTTAAAGATAACACAAAATCAGGTTTAAAATTCTACGTTTCACATACAATTTATTTAGAATGAGAACATTGTATTCAAAATACTCCATGAGACTATGCTATAGGGTTGTGCTGTTACACTAAAAGTATTTTGAAGAAAGTTGTGTCATTCAAAACAAATTATTTGTGAAATGTGCCATTTCAAACTTGAATTAGTGTCATCTTTAAATTGGTATGACAAAAAAAACGAGTTGAGATAAAACATTTCTTTTGTGCCGTTCAATTTGTGTTGAAATTCCCTTTCATTTGAGGTGCCACATTTGGGGTTGGTGGGGTTGGATACAAACCAACAACAAACATATAAAACAATTTGGTTTCAAAAATGTTTCCTTTTTCAAAAGTTAAGGTGAAAGGGGCCCTATTTAAAGCTCACCCTGTTTAATATGGATAATACTAAGCTGTTGTGTATCAAATGGTTTGTTCTAAAACCAAAAATGTTGTCTAAAACGTTGAGGCTGATATTTCGATTTATTTTATTGTTTTTGCTTAATGTATCCCCACAATAAAAATCACATTGTCCAGAGATCTTGGAATTCAGTTCAACAACGCATGATCATTTGGTCTAGCACCACCGATCCATCTGTCAGGCAGCCGATTTTAAAGTTCAGCCCAACATCCAATTAATAATATAGCCTAGAGGTGTGGAGGGCACATTAAAGATAATCATATAAACATAATAATCATATCCTTGGAAACATTTGACCAAAACACTCTAAACAAAGTTTAGAATATGTGGAACAAGTGGAAATATGTGGTGTCATAAGAGGTTCGTATATTGAGCATTTGTAACTTTGACCATACGGGGTACAAATTTTATTTCCAGTGGTGTATGTACCAACTAAAAAAGTGTTAAAACAAGTTAACCAATGCATAATGATCGACATCGGTCACATAATTAGTTTTAAATCACTATGTAGATATAAAGTTATACCATTTGACACTGTGGGTGTTAGAACCAACCGTTTGCTCTACAAAGTGTCGTTCTCTTTGACGAGAGAAATGAATACTATGTTTAAAGTTGTATTAGCATAATTATGAAAGTCGTTGTTAGAAAGTTTTTTCTCAGCTCATGCCAAAATCTGAAAAAGCAATAAATACTTAGTTTTTTAACTAAAACAAAAAGTTAGTAAAAGTCAAGATTGAAAGAATCTTTCTTACAAGATTGCTTTGCAAGTAACAAGTTTCTCAACAACATGACAAGTTTGTGTAAAGGTTATTTTTACTAACTTATTCAATTGAATATTTTGTATTTCTTTCGAAGACAAAGTAAAGTTGAAGCGTAGTTTCTATCGTTTCTTTGTTCTGTTAACTACATTTTAAGTTAACTCAAAACTTAGAAAACCTTTCCAAGAAGTTGCTCTTGTGAGTTTTGAATACTGAGATAAAAATTGTTTATGGCTTTTCAAATTGTGTCGGAAGGTAAGTTTATGAAAAGGACAGTTGGAATGTTCTCAGACATGATGTTCGATCTCACAGGTTTAATTATTTGCTTGAACTGAGTTTCGTTTATGGATCAGTAAATTTCCCTCTGTTCTACCTTTGTTTACGAAAGAGATGCTTTATTATTATTGCGTAAGTTTTGGTCGTAATCTTTTGGAAACATAACGGATTGATAGCGCAACTCTCAATGTTTTAATTTTATTCCATTAAAAACCTTTTCAGTGCAACAAATCTCTATAGAACAAAAACGTCTAGTAATGGAACAAAACCGGTTCCCCATGGTAGGGGGGGGGGTAGTAGAAGCGGAATAATTTCCATCTTATGTGTTCCCATGAGAAGGCTGAATTATATTTAACCCCATTTTACTTCCATTAATTGCATTTATTAAGTATGAGACTTTAATAAACTACTATCAGTAAATACTGAATTTGATTATACAATATGATTCTATTGTGAGTCCACTATATGAAGCGATAGTCAATAAAACACTTAAAACTAGTAACACATATTTTATGAATAGTACGATTATAATAACAATTTCAAGGTGTCACTCCTTGAAAAGCTATAGTATATTACAATAATGATCAAACTTGACCAGCTATAATATGAGATAAGACCTAGGCTGCTCAAATATATATATATAATAATATCATATATAAGACGTAGGCTCTGGTATGCTTTATAAACCTGATTTTATATTCAAAACTGCTCTGTGAGCAATAAAGTTCCTCAATGTGATAAACGAGGAACACTTTTTGCATAAATATTAGGAGAAGAGCACTTTGAGTATAAAAGTGATTGAGATGTATTCCAGGCTGCTTCAGTTGAGTACTTTATTACACTCTTCCCTTTACTGCGTGATTTAATCTTGTGATTATTATCATCACTAATACATATTAAAATATTACTAAAGAAATTTGAAGACAAAAATGTTTGGACCGAACCGGGACTTGAACCCGTGTCTCCCGCTTGCCGGGCGGTTATGCTAAACTACTACACCATCCGGCCCAACTATTTCTGTCTTCAAATTTAGAGAAGTACTTAAATCTAAATGTTTATGCGAAACATGTGACTGTCAAATAGTGACTTTAAATCAACAAGCTGGAAATATTACAAACAGAATTTTAATACTATGTCAAATGACGTATTATAGATCTTAATTTGTATAAACGCTTAAAAGCTAATTTATTACTAAAGAAATTTGAAGACAAAAATGATTGGACCGAACCGGGACTTGAACCCGGGTCTCATATTAAATACATATTAAATAAATTGACGATTTTTTAACGGTGCGCCAAAACAATGGCCCAAATTACATGACTTTCAAGCGATGCCAAATAAATTAACCAAATCTTCAGTCAATTCACATAAGATCAAGCAGGTTTTTGAGTGGTCACCTATGGCTTTTACGAAAACAAAACCTGATGAGACTAGTTTTGCGGCATTTTTTCGATGACTATTCCGATGACTTAAGTATAAAATTACTACAGCCTAAGAAATTAACTTACTAGCCTAAATCAAAATTAAATTTTTCTTAAGACCTTGCAACAGCTTATGGTTATTTTCTTGTTATTTATGGTGACTTTGTCTAGGAGATGTTCACAACGAGCAGCAACAGTATGTCGAAGGAGTTGGCAGTAAAGAGGGATTATAGACTCTGAGGGAACAGGCAATCAACTTGAAAGCCTCCGATACTACAAGGCTTCTTCACTTTATAGTTACTTTGTCTAGGAGAGGTTCACAATTTGCAGCAACAGTATGTCGAAGGAGTTGGCAGTAAAGAGGGATTATAGACTCTGAGGGAACAGGCAATCAACTTGAAAGCCTCCGATACTACAAGGCTTCTTCACTTTATATTATGTGCTTTGACCACTATCCAAGTTATTCGTATAATCTTTAAGTACTTTTGCACTCTAATTTTATGAAATATCTATTTTAATTTTGTAGTGTGACGTTTTTTTTAGTATGAGTTAATCAATTTTAATTTGGTTCAGTTATTGGAATTTTGTAGGTTGCCTCTCATCAATGGTTAGTTTCAAACACCACTATTGATATACGAGACTTCTAGAGAGCCCAGCAAATAGTAACAACGAGTTTTCAGCCGACACAAAAGGGTTTGTACTAATTTTCAACATAAACATATTATAATATTATTTTAACCCCAACTTTAGCAATAAATATTGTAATCCTAGTTTCCTGCCTTTGGACGGATGAATTATTCACAACAGATCAGAAAGAGACTGGTCAGTTAAATGTAACAGGACTGGCCACTCGTCAGAGGAACTGTGTGAATCTACAGAACATGTAGTTATTGCTGGGCCAGGACTGGATGACTGGGACTCGTGGCGTGGTCCTGTAATCCAGCTTCATGGAGGTCAGGTTTTTGAGGATGATATAGGTCTAAAGCGGCTCAGATAAACTCAGTGATCATCTGATGGTACCCGCATCAACTCCCACCATCGTTTAGACATATCAGACCATCACCTGCGTAGTTCGGAAGTCACGTTAAGCCGTTGGTCCTTGTATTTCCATTGGTCATTGGGCTAGTAATTAATGACCTATTCTAAGGAAGAGTCGGCCATAGTTTGTAACAAGACTACACCTCATAACTCATTACTACCACTCATCACACTCATCTTCACCACATATTTGCCTTAAAATACCCTCGTGAGAGTGGTCGGCATCTCAAATAGTGATTTAGTGATATCAAACACTCATACCTTCTCCATATCAAGTTCCTGTCCGAATTGGACACATTTTCTGCCATTACTTTGTAGAAATGTGGACAACAGCTCGGTAAGGGAGAAGGGACTGGTCAGAAACTGTGTAAATCTTCAGAACATATGGTTATTGCTAGACGGGACTAGAGATCAAACACTCATATCGTTTCCTTATCTAGTTCCTGTCTTAGTAGACACTTTGTCTACCTTTAACATCAAATGAGGAATTAATTTGCTGGGTTTCTTCTTTTGGTTTACTCTACAGAATAACTTTGAAGATATTGAGGTAATGTACATTTAAAGTGTTACTAAATTCAAAATTTCTTTTTGTTACAATTCATTTTTAACAGAAACGATGCTAAACTAAACAAACTAAGCACAAAACACATAGTAATAACGGCTTATACTGACTATTCAGTAACGGTCACACGTACCAGTGATCTGTATAGCCATGGAACTGTGTCACTGGAGCAATGCATGTTATGCTAGGGTTTTCAGAACAATGTTGTATGGCCGTCTATTAGTTAAACTATTAAATTAAATTATTAATGATTATGTTTTAATGCTGAATAAAGTCAAGTTTACTTAGTATCGAGAAAGTTTGAAGCGTGTAAAGTTTGGTCTGTTTAAAAAATGAAAATCTACTACCTAACCATTAAAAATGTGTGTTCCACTACAATGGTACTGTTTTGAAGTAAACCTCAACACAGTAAAGACTGTGGTTAAGAAACGTTTGATAAGAAAGCTTATGTAATGATGTTTTTGAAATACTACTGAATTAAAATGTATTTATACTTATCCATAACTTATTAAACCATAGTTTCACAAATTCAGATTGAATTAAAACCAAGTCATTCTTATTTAAACTGCTTAGAGTAGCTACAATCTAAGGTAATTCAAATGGTTTTAACTTGTTCATGCACATTTTACAAATCTAGTTGAACCGCTCATCCAACAATCTTCTTTGTTCTTGTTTGTGTCTATTGTGCCAATAATATTAGGGTTGAAGCTGAATGTTGAAATTATTTTGTTGTTGTTTGAAAGGTGCCTTCCGACTCATGACTAAAATATAACTCTAATTAGAAGTGATATTGTTGAAAAATCATTTGACCTTCACCAAAAATTAGAGGGGTTTCAACAATAGGAAATTACTGATATTTTAAGAAATACGACAACTTGTATTTACAACAGTAGAGTTTATATTTACGTATTTACAACAGTAGAGTTTGTATCCTACAACACATTTAGTTGAGACAGAGTGCGGTAGTTATATGGAGGAAGTGAGAATGTTTCCCAGCTCTTCCTGCTTCATAATTCACTGAGTCTTTCACCACACATTTCATCCACTTCCACTGTTTCTCCTCTTGTCACTCTACCAACTGTTAAGATATTGAGAAATTGTATCCCTGAACATGGGGAAGTTGAGACAGAGTGCGGTAGTTATATGGAGAAGTGTGTTTCAGCTCTTCCTGCTTAATAATTCACTGAGTCTTTCACCACACATTTCATCTACTTCCACTGTTTCTCCTCTTGTCACTCTACCAACTGTTAAGATATTGAGAGTTTGTATCCCTGAACATGGGAAGTTGAGACAGAGTGCGGTAGTTATATGGAGGAAGTGAGAATGTTTCCCAGCTCTTCCTGATAATTCTGAGTTTCTCCTCTTGTCAATGTTTCCCAGCTCCCTGCTTCATAATTCACTGAGTCTTTCACCACACATTTCATCTACTTCCACTGTTTCTCCTCTTGTCACTCTACCAACTGTTAAGATATTGATTTGTATCCCTGATGGGGAAGTTGAGACAGAGTGCGTAGTTATGAGAATGTTTCCCACTCTTCCCAGCTGCTTCATAATTCACTGAGTCTTTCACCACACATTTCATACTTCCAGTTTCTCCTCGTCAGAGTTTGTTGTATCCCTGAACATGGGGAAGTTGAGACAGAGTGCAGTAGTTATATGGAGGAAGTGAGAATGTTTCCCAGCTCTTCCTGCTTCATAATTCACTGAGTCTTTCACCACATTTCATCTACTTCCTGTTTCTCCTCTTGTCACTCCCATGTTAAGATATTGAGAGTTTGTATCCCTGAACATGGAAGTTGAGACAGAGTGCGGTAGTTATATGGAGGAAGTGAGAATGTTTAGCTCTTCCTGCTTCATAATTCACTGAGTCTTTCACCACACATTTCATCTACTTCCTGTTTCTCCTCTTGTCACTCTACCAACTGTTAAGATATTGAGAGTTGTATCCCTGAACATGGGGAAGTTGAGACAGAGTGCGGTAGTTATATAGGAAGTGAGAATGTTTCCCAGCATCACTGCTTACTTTCATCTCTTCCTGCTTCTTTCTTTCATCTACTTCCATTGTTTCTCCTCTTGTCACTCTACCAACTGTTAAGATATTGAGAGTTTGTATCCCTGAACATGGGGAAGTTGAGACAGAGTGCGGTAGTTATATGGAGGAAGTGAGAACCCAGCTCTTCCTGCTTCATAATTCACTGAGTCTTTCACCACACATTTCATCTACTTCCACTGTTTCTCCTCTTGTCACTCTACCAACTGTTAAGATATTGAGAGTTTGTATCCCTGAACATCAGAGTGCGGTGTTATATGGAGGAAGTGAGAATGTTTCAGCTCTTCCTGCTTCATAATTCACTGAGTCTTTCACCACACATTTCATCTACTTCCATTGTTTCTCCTCTTGTCACTCTACCAACTGTTAAGATATTGAGAGTTTGTATCCTGAACATGTAGTGCGGTAGTTATGGAGGAAGTGAGAATGTTTCCCAGCTCTTCCTGCTTCAGCTCCTTCACTCTACCAACTGTTAAGCCAACATTCATACTTCCACTCCTCTGTCAGTTTATTGAGAGATCCTGAACATGGGGAAGTTGAGACAGAGTGCGGTACTCTTCCTGCTTCATAATTCACTGAGTCTTTCACCACACATTTCATCTACTTCCACTGTTTCTCCTCTTGTCACTCTACCAACTGTTAAGATATTGAGAGTTTGTATCCCTGAACATGGGGAAGTTGAGACAGAGTGCGGTAGTTATATGGAGGAAGTGAGAATGTTTCCCAGCTCTTCCTGCTTCATAATTCACTGAGTCTTTCACCACACATTTCATCTACTTCCACTGTTTCTCCTCTTGTCACTCTACCAACTGTTAAGATATTGAGAGTTTGTATCCCTGAACATGGGGAGTTGAGTTAGAGGAGGAAGTGAGAATGTTTCAGCTCTTCCTGCTTCATAATTCACTGAGTCTTTCACCACACATTTCATCCTTCCATTGTTTCTCCTCTTGTCACTCTACCAACTGTTAAGATATTGAGTTTGTATCCCTGAACATGGGGTGAGGAGTGCAGTGTTATGTGTTTCCCAGCTCTTCCTGCTTCATAATTCACTGAGTCTTTCACCACACATTTCATCTACTTCCACTGTTTCTCCTCTTGTCACTCTACCAACTGTTAAGATATTGAGAGTTTGTATCCCTGAACATGGGGAAGTTGAGACAGAGTGCGGTAGTTATATGGAGGAAGTGAGAATGTTTCCCAGCTCTTCCTGCTTCATAATTCACTGAGTCTTTCACCACATTTCATCTACTTCCACACTCTACCAACTGTCCCTGAACATTTAGTTATATGGAGGAAGTGAGAATGTTTCCCAGCTCTTCCTTTCATAATTCACTGAGTCTTTCACCACACATTTCATCTACTTCCACTGTTTCTCCTCTTGTCACTCTACCAACTGTTAAGATATTGAGAGTTTGTATCCCTGAACATGGGGTTGACAGAGTGCGGTAGTTATATGGAGGAAGTGAGAATGTTTCCAGCTCTTCCTGCTTCATAATTCACTGAGTCTTTCACCACACATTTCATCTACTTCCATTGTTTCTCCTCTTGTCACTCTACCAACTGTTAAGATATTGAGAGTTTGTATCCCTGAACATGGGGAAGTTGAGACAGAGTGCGGTAGTTATATGGAGGAAGTGAGAATGCCCAGCTCTTCCTGCTTCATAATTCACTGAGTCTTTCACCACACATTTCATCTACTTCCACTGTTTTCCCTCTCTTGTCAACCATGAAGATATTGAGAGTTTGTATCCCTGAACATGGGGAAGTTGAGACAGAGTGCGGTAGTTATATGGAGGAAGTGAGCATGTTTCCCAGCTCTTAATAATTCACTGAGTCTTTCACCACACATTTCATTTATTTCTACTGCTTCTCTTGTCACTCTACTGTGTTTGTTCAATATAAGTAAGGTAATCTTTAAACCCTTGCTCTCGTGTATCAATAATGGTGTTCAAAATGAACCATTGTTTTATTAGAAATAAGATGTATATTACTAGAGGCTTCCTGAAAATTTGCCAATAACTGAAATAAATGTATTAACTCAAACTGAAAGTGAAGAGACGTCGCATTACAAAATTAAAATAGATATTTAAACAATCTTTATTTTAAAGAAGTCATAAGATATTTTTATTTTAAGGACTTTTGACTAAGAGTAATCCGTTGGTTTAGGGCTTGACTACTGTTAGACTGTAGTGTGCCAGTCAATATTGTATTGACTTTCCTATAAAATATTGCTGTGTCCTATATCATGCATGACAAGTGGAACACGTCCAAATTTAAATTTTAAAACGGTATGATACAATTTATCATCAAGTTTTAAAAGAATTAGGGAACGTTTTTAATCAACACAAAAGTTCCTAAATAATTACTTTCACTTTTCTATGGAAATTGATCAAAACTATATTTATAATATTCTAACTTTGTATCCCTTTGATTCACTAATTGCAAAATAGGATTTACTATGAATATGGTTTTCAATGTCTAATACACACACGAGTACAAATGATAATCTTATGGGTCTCAAAGTGTTGCTCAGTCAGTACTGATGTCAAAGCTGAACCTGAATATCGTGTTTGTGTTTCATTACTGACCAATCACGTTCCACCTTCATCAACTGATCCTGCTACACACTACTCTGCCAGTAGGAGGATCCTATCAACTACTCACTACTTACCTTTATCTGTGTATAGTTTAGCTAGTGGACGTTTATTAAAATATAGTGCGTTCTTTTACACCTATTTAATACGTAACAGGTAAAGTCTGTCGGTGAGGGAATTAAGAACTGCAAAGTCCTCTCTATTACTCAACTTTAACCCTTACCTATCGTTATCGCACAGTCACTTAAAATAGTGTTGTTAGTGGCGACTGCATGGATTGATCTTGTGCCACAAGAGTGATGAGTTATAGAGTCGCGCGCGATACCATCTTGCAACGGGTCAGCTATTATTCTACCTATTTATTGTTGAATATAAATAATGTAAAAATTAACTTTACACTTTTGAAAATGAAAAATAATAAATGGATCATTTAAATATGGAGATAAACGAAAAAGGCAGGTGTTTCTAAAATGCCACAGTTACATTGTCAGTCAAATTAATGTGTTTTTCAAAAAGTGTCTCTTCAAAGTTTACCTAAAAGTATTCTTAGTGTTTTTTCCATCTACTTTGTGGTAGTCAGAAGTATACAATAAAAGCATTTTGTACTTTTACCACATAAATCTTTAATTTTTACAAAAAAACTACATGTAAAAAATTAAAAATCTATGTGGTAAAAGTACAAAAATGCTTTCATTGTTTACCTAAAAGGTTCAATAGTACTCATTTTCAAAAGGAAATCACCCATTTGATTTTCTTAACATGAATTAGTAACTTACAAAAAATACGAGTAAATTATTCGATTTGATAATGGTTTAAGCTGCTTGTCGATATTGGATAAACACAGACCACAAACCTGGTTTGCAAATGAAACATTAATTTTAAGGTTTAAGTTTAGAGGATAGTGGTAGATAAAGATAACATTCATACTATTTATAAGCTAAACCTTGTCTAGTGTTTTATTTGGCTACTGTAAAACTAAACAATCTCTGTTTCTTAAAAACCCACTTTTATTTATTAAATGTACCTTGTCAATATAACCAATGGCAGATATTTCTCTAAGGTATCGTCGTTTAATGGAGAGTATGTGAGGGTAGAGACGTGGGCTTCAACGTGAAATGAGAAAAATGATTGTACAAGCCCCAAACTGACGTCGCACCTTTTAGCAACACAATGTAGGATTAATGATACAAAGTTACTCTTTACAGCTAAATTCTAAATGATTAAAGTTATTTCCGTTTGAAAAATATGTGGAAAATACTATTTTAAGCTCCTTTGTTCTAAATGGAAATCTGTGGAGTTTAAATAACCAAGTGTACGAATATTGCATCAGCATTTTTTATCAATTCATTGAACGTATTGATGCTGATTTATTTGTGGTCTGTTTAGGAAAAGAGTATTTCTATGTAGTTGCAGCTCCTAACAGTTTCGTTTTACATGTATTAAAACAATTAAGCTTCAGATCGGCTCGATTTTATGGGCGGGCGCGGCTCACCAACTTTCAGAATGGACTCAATAGCAGAAAATCCCAGTAAAAAATATTCAAACGAAACTTGAAGGATTAAAGTTATATAATAGTCTAGTAACATATTTTTTTACGAAAAGTTTCTTCTTGCGTTACTGTTTTACCTAAATACAGACCTTTTCCGTTGATTTTATATCGTAAAATAGAATAAAATATCACACAGAATATAAAAATATAAACATTATTAACAACTGAAAGATAAAAGTTAACAAAAACCAATATTAACAAACGTAATTTAACCTATATTGGCCATTAGGAATGCAGGAGGTACAAAAGTGATTGTTGTGCTTTAGTTAGAATTATCTGTTGTTACTGTTGTGAATGTTTAGTGAACAATAAACTTAGCAAATAAGGTCAAATTGTACGTAACATGAAGAAAACATGTGTTAACTTTAACTAAAGTTATAGTTGTGTCCCGGTTTGGTCCAAACCTTTTGTATTCAAATTTCTTTAGTGATTCTATAAAGTTATGTTATAAATTGAAGGCTTATGTAATACAAACCACAAAGATAGCCTCGGAACAAACTCCCATTTTTACAAAGCCATGGATATCAGGCAAATAATCTGGTTTTATTATCTAGTTTTTTTTTACTGAGCTGAGCTATGAAACCTAATGTTCAACAAAGGCAGGGAACCGCAACGTGGGCACTCTCCGGGGCAAAACACATCGTTAAGCTCTTAAACCCTCATTCTCTTTCTTAACTGATACCAACCATATCTACCTTCTAGTCGTATTAAAACAGTTCAAATCCCTGTACACTGCGATATAAAAATATGTTACAAGTTAATTAATGTATTAAAAACATACGGAAGTTGAGTTTTAAAGCTGAGTGTTAAGGGACCCAGCTGTAAGGGTTACCTTGATTGAGCTGATCAAGAACTAATTCGATATTAAATTAATATGTATGTAGTCATAGCAGAAAATATGTAATTTCTTCGAAATCTCACTTCTAACATCTTTTATTTTGATGAGCCACATGCACCGTGCTCTCGTAAAACATTTTAATTATTTCTCGGAAGTAGTATCCCTTGGTTGACGTTTTGACACTTAAAGTCAAAGAAGTGACTCATATGTATTTCACATTATTTTACAAACGGTCCTGTTTTATCATTATGGATGTATACCAAGGCCTAATAAAAACTCTAACATATATTCCATTCCATAATCCATGATTACAGAAATGATAATCATCAAAAGTTCGAATTAACATATCCGTTGATGGAACATAAGTTTAATGGTCACTAGCAGTGAAATGAGTAATCTTCTAACGAGCAAACTTGTATTACGCTACACACAGTCTGAACCTTCCGAAATCTTTCAACGTGAAATTACTCTTCAAGCATTTGTTATTTTATTTATCTCTGATAAGTGTTTTAGTCTTAAACCACAATAATATTTAACATTTTTGTTATAAAACATTAACATTTTATTTAACCATACAATAAAAATTGTTTTGGTATATCAAACAACAACAAAATACGTTGCAAATAATTATTTTATACAAATTAAATTTAAACTTTAAATTAAATTTGTTTTTGACAACAAACTAAGCCGTCAGTAACAACAAAGAATTAAAACCTCATGGTTCGTCCAATTACCACTTATAAAATCTTTGACACTGTAAAAAGTGTAATAAATTAAAGTTTAAAATTAATTTTAAAGATTTTAAAATGTTCATAACTTTTCAAACTATTAGGGAGTTTGTTGAATAATGTTACTCCCGCCTGGGAAGGTGAACGAATAAATGTTTAAACCTATGTTGGTTTGTACGAAACAAATCGGCTAATCTAGTATTATGGCAATAAATTTGTCTACCTTGAACTCAATTGCATTTTGATAGGCAATATATTATAGTCTCATAGATGTAAATGGATAATAAAATATTGATAACTTTTTGTTTTGAAACAGCAACAATTAAAGAGCGGTTTGGCATCATCGTTGATCGACAAATTTTAGCATCGTGTTCATACAAAATGTTATTATTGAGTGTTATTCGTTCTCAAAAGTATAAAACTGCACTTAAAGTAGTGCTAGTTAAAAAACTGATCAACTCTACGTTTATGCAGTTAATCAGTAAAGAAATCAATTAAACACAGAATAGATGTTTATACTTCGTTATACCTAGGTTCTCTTAGGTTATCTACAATAAAGGGTGTGTTCATGTTTAACACATGGAATCATATAAGATAAAAGCTGTGAAGAACAAGACCCGGCATCATGTTTCAATGAACTGTGGAGAGAGAATTGAACCTATATCATCCTATTTATGCACTGTTACTCTCAAGTATTAGCAGTAAACATTCTAGCAGTAAAGGTTATGAGGATACAGCAAGTGAACATGTGTGTGAGTTTGAAGGGATCTAAGGAATCCATCTAAGGTACAATACGCGGTATCACCTTGTTCTGTAGGTGTTTAAAAGCCCATACAGTAGTATTCTAATATTTAAAATTACATGTGAGTTTGAAGGGAAATCTATCTAAGGTACAATACGCGGTATCACCTTGTTCTGTAGGTGTTTAAAGTCCATACAGTAGTATTCTAATTAGCAGTTTATTAGATGGCTAACTAATAATATAAATAAAACATCGTAAAGATGTAGTGTTTAATATACGGTATAGATGTTTTTATGGGTATATAGTAATAACAAATGCTTGTCATATAATAATTAAACATTGTGTTTTTGCCTACTGAACTGATTTGTGACATATATATGGTTTTATAATTACCTTAGGTGGTTCTATGTACCAGAGGAGGACTTGAAATAATTTGAGAAAATTGAAACAGGTTGTCCTATATGGATTAATTTTGGTGCTGTTTGACTAAGGTTATTTTAAAACCATTATAAACTGGTTTAGTTCAAGACTAATACACTAAATTCAAAATACCGTGCCGACCTATGTTGATCTATGTTATCCTTATACATATTTCGATGCAAACCGTGCTACAAAACATTGATTTTTATCTCGGGGATAAATCTACTGTAGTGTTTCTTGTGGCAGCTTTCTGCTTTCATGATGTTAGAATTGTTACGCAGAAAGGATTTATTTCACAACGTAGTTTGATCACAATAGCTTACAAATGGTCTAGATGTGTTCACCGTTTGTCTGGTTAATATTTTACAGGTTTTCTCTGTTCACTACACAAAGGCCAGCTCTTTCACTAACGTGGTCTCTATATTTATGACCAACATTATTATTAACATTCATCGCCTCCGCGTAATTTCCTTGTAAGCAAGCGGCTACCTTTACAGTATTCAAATTTTGTTACCCTAGCAGGCACATTTTAAACTAATTTCAACGAGACGTTCTGGGTGAGAACTACACAGTTCGTGACACTATACACAGGATTTAATTGAATGCTGTAATTTGACATTTGGAACTCTATTATTTAGAAGTAATGGTAGAAAGCTACGTGAATACGTCGGCAATATAGTAGGCTAGTGTCACCTGAGACATCACTTACGTGAGTTAGCTTAGCAACAAGTATTAGTGTATTTATATGCCAGTTACAGACTAGTGTAAATAGTGCTAGGGCTAGGCCCTGCTATAGTGGTCAAGGCAATGTCCACTTACGGGATTACCACTTCATACCAAAGATTATGTTATGGTAGGTAGATTGCGCATAGATGCCAATGGCTGAAAAGAAGATAAATTAACATAGTTTGACAACCAAAGCGCAAATAGCACCGCAAGGTAAATTCTTCAAAGAGTCTGTATGTTCATTTTTGAAAATCGCACAATTTGGTCACATTTAAGTAACTGTTATCGCCATGAGGCACCTATGCGCAAGCTACTTACCATAACATTATCTTTGCTCATACTCATCTCGAAGTGTGGGAGAACTTGTGAGTAGCACAACAATCAGTGTAATCCATGTCATGTGAATGATAGCCAACAGAGACTACATGGTCTAGAGATGTTTGACCTAGGACCACCTGCTTGACGGTGAACTATGCAGTGAACCTACTATTAGAAGTTTCAGGTGTCTAATAAAGGTTGCCTGCTCCAACTGAGTTGAGCCTAGGCCTGCCCAAACGTTTGCAGAGGACAAGTAAGTCTAGATCTAAGTGAGCGTACACCTTGATTGAAATAGGCTCGTTACATTGGTTATAATTTAATTTTGTAGTAGTATGTCTTAGTAATTTGTCGTTTAGTATTTATAATTGAATTTATAGCTGTGTTCTATATCACTATATCACTATTTGAGATGCCGACCACTCTCAAGTATTTTAAGGCAAATAAGATGAGTAATTATGAGGAGTCTTGTTTACAAACTAAAATCGACTTTTTAGAATGGGTTTAATTAATTGCAATGACCAATGAAAATACAAGGATCGACGGCTTAACGTGACTGATTGATATGTTGATGGTTTGATGCGGATATCATCAGATGAGGATGTATAATCATGATTAATATTTAGTACGATTGGTTTTTGGTTATCAATGAAATAGATTAGTACTATTTAATACGATATTTATATCATATATTTATGTTTGTTAATATTAAATACGAGTTTTTATATAATATTGAATATGATCCCTTGTTATAATTTATTTTGTAATAAATTAAAATAATTTGACTGATAAATGTTAACGTTATAGCGCATGTATTTTTAAAGTAGTCAAACGCTAAAATGATATTACAACTGATAAAAGTGTTGTTGATATTGCTTGTTATAAAAACATAGATATTCTACTGAACAAGCTTATCAGATCAGCGAGTGGGATAAGAAGCTTACTCTGAACCCGAGACTTGTCATTTAATGAGGCAAATGCTTATATGAGTTTCTAAAACACTTATTATCACGGATATCTGACAAATAAAACTTAAAAAGTGTGAGGGAATCATCACTGGTTTAACTATCTCTAACAAGTTCTGTAAAAGGTTTACTTCATATTATTTATTCTATTAATGCGACGCCAATCAGAGTGTTGTTTCGTGCTATTTTATCTTCCATATATTCTTTGTGTATGAACCTATTTTGTCAAACTCTGTTTTAAAATCGATAATAATTAAATTGTAACTATTCGTTAGGAACTTTTCACGCGTTACTTGATCAGTATACCAGTCAACGAACCACAAGCCCTAAAATCCCGTTTTTCAAAGAATAATACATTTGAAGTGATCCAACAATATAGAAAAGTCAAATTTACACACAAGTTTCTCAAACCCCAAGCTTGTAAGGTTTCACAGTTTAGAACCAAAATCAGAAGAGCAATGAACAACACTTAATCAAGGTTTGCTGTAAGTATTACACTTTACGTGGCTTACAAGATGGATAGGTTTGGTGTTTATTGTATTAGTTGAGGGGATGATAGATTATTTTGTAGCTGCTTGAACCAGATTTTGCTAGCTCTTAAGTCTTACTTACAGAAATCCATCGTAATTTTCTTTCAATGACAGGCTAATTTTAATAAACATTATCTGCTTTCAATTTTCTTACCGATTTCTGAATAATGTAATCGGATTTATATTTTAACACATTAATTTTAGTTGTCAATGAGGACAAAATTGACAATGATCTAAATTTGGTTTTCATACTTAGTTTAATGGTTCTATCTAATTACCTTTCATTATTCAGTTTCCTACTAAGCTCTTCAACCACTGACTATGCAAAGAACTACAAATAGTCAAGTGGAAGAATTTTATCATAATTGTTATTACGATCAGTGTAAATAATGGTTAAATTAACTTATTTGAGCCAAAAGCAAATTTCTTCAAACCAATTTTTTTAAAGCTAAAAAGTAGTATATTTATACTAAAACAAGCATTCTGTTTATGTTGACTACAGAAGTAAAATACTGGAAGTAATAAGAAGACACCGTAATTAACTGCCACCATCTTGGTAGGAGTTAGAAACTAAGTGTTTTATCGAAAGTTTAAGAGTTAAAAATTTCGAACGAATATGTGGTAAATATTTCTATATACTAACCTTGGTTAATCCTAACCACGATGGCTACAGAAATCTCAGACTGTCAGTTTATATTACTTATTTGACACACGCTCAAGTTTCAAATTTTTTTCGTATCTGTAGTTTTGGTATATAAAATGTCTTGTTGTATAAACTATTACTTCTTTTAATGATGAAACTGTTAACACTCAATCACCATACGTTAAAAAGCTTTCTATTAAGATGTCACTTTAGATAAATATTGTAGAACACTTAGTTTTCGTTATAATTATGTACCGTTTACAGGACAAAGTGTTTACAGTCTAACCATAAAATGGCAGCAAAACGTATTTATATGTGTCTTAATTTTAGTATCACTGTTTAAGTAGTACACTCAAAGGATTAAAATATTCAATTTCTTTATTTTTAAGAATTAGCTCCATGGAGATGAGAGCACTTTTAGGCTAAATCTGCTGTACTACTTTGACTCAGAGCCAAAACGGTCAGCCTATTAGCAAATAGGTCAACAATATTTGAGTGATTTGAAGTATATTTAAAATAGTTTATGTTAAAAGATTGTGTAGTCCAGTCAAGATTTGTTTACTGGTTTCAATAGATGTTGTAACAGAAAATAGCCAGAGTCTGGTTAAAGGTTTCCCACGTGTTTGCTGAAAGCTGATAGATATATCACACAAGTTCTGCCTAACAATGAATCAAAGACAGTCAAACTAAAAAATTAAATCAATTTAAAAATAAAACTTTAATTAATTTTTATGGAACTTGAAAATTAAATACATTTTGTGTAGTTTTAAAATTTGCGTGTATATTATAGTTGTATAGTAGCATATCCAAGTTTGATACACCTATTGAAAACCGGTAAAACCTGTGTTAAAAACTATAGCTAACGGTTATCTAGATAATTTTTCCAAGCGTGTAAACACCTATCTTACTAATACATAAATTTTAAATTAAGTGTGGCAGCACCCATTTGTTGTAAAATAAAATAACAATACAGTTGTAAAGGTTGATTAATCAATAATGGCTTGCATTATAAACTAAGTTCGTTCTGATGATGTTGTTTGCATACTTTGTAAAATCTCAGAAAGAAATTTCAATTAAATATTCTGTAGTGTATAGTCCATGGAAACTCTTTTAGGTCTACAATATAACTTACAAGGAATGTATATTTGTGTTTTAAAGTAAGATGGTCTCCAGGTATTGTTGTATATTGTGACTCTAATCAAGTCCCAAATTGTTGTTTGCCTTCATTCTAAACGAAAACTGCCTGAAAAGAACATCCCAACTGTCAATACAGAATGCAGAAATGTTAAATAAAACAATGAGTCACTAAATAACCAAACACCGCAGATTGGCAGTGTTGAAAGCACAAGAGTGTGAACGTGGGATTAAAACTTGCCGAAGAAAAATACAACTTTGTTTGTTCAGGCGGGACTATGAGAGGAGTGGATTTGAACATATCTCTGTCCTTTGTTTGTTCAACACAGTACTTGCACTAAGAACAAACACTACCCATTTCATTGTCAATAGGGATTTAAAACAGTTAAACGTCATCTTACATAACTGCAATATTTTAAAGTGAATTATGCTTCATTATTTTTAATCATCTTGGTTAAAATATTTTAATTCAAATTTAAATAACTATTACAAAGACTATTCACATTGCGCAGAAACATTATAATAATAGCTTGAAATGTAGTTTCGCTGTAAAGTATCACCTTTAGTAACTGATTGGCTGAAACTAAACTACTTGTAGTGTAATGTTCTATTGGAGGCAGGTTTGCTAACTGTCTATTGAAGCAGGGATGCCAACTGTTGATGGTCTGATTGGCTGTGAAACTATCGAACAGACTTCTTCAGGACTGGTTGCTATCACCTGGAAAGTTGAATGCTGTGTTCTTTGTTGGAGTTATTATCTTTTTTAATTATTTCAATGGTTTCTCGGATGACTCTCTACAATACTGTGAAATGTTTGCCAATACTTTGGTTTTGTCAAATTATGCTGCATGTTTCGTGTTGTAACTATGTTCTACTATGGCCGATAAACTTAAATCAGGAAGAGGTTCGCCGAGCTTACATTCCATTATCATTTTGTATATATTTCCGTTACTGAGATGTTATTATTGAGTCTAAGAGAATTTCGCTAACAAATTATACATGGTAATTAATTCAGTTTGAGAAAACGAGCCATTTCCTTGCAAGATAACATTTATTATTCTATCTAAAGTAATATTAACCAAACCAATTACGCTTAATGAAATACGAGGGATAAGTAAACTCAAAGCCAATGGAATTATTCAGAAGCTGAGTTTCAGTGGATATTTGCATTTAATAACTGCGATAATCTGGGTCAGATTGTCTTTATTGTTTTCTGCTTGAAAAGGCAGACTAGTTATATTATTCTCTCAGACTTTAGTCTCTATTTCTAAAGTGTATTTGATCCGTATGCGTTATGTTTAAGATAATGGTTTTTAAAACCACTTAATTATTAAAGATAACATTATAAATTTACTTGTATAACGTAGTATTCATCTTGATTTTTTTAGTATTGTAAACTATTGTTTCGTTTAAATCACAGCTTTTTGGTGTTATTTGAAATTTGTTTGTTTCTAACAAGTTACAAGGGCAACACAATACGAGTATGTATTTACGTGGGCTAGAACTTTTTTTAATTATCAGTATCAAGTAACGACTGAAGCTAACCATGATGAACGATAATTTGTCATGATTTCAAAGAATTGAGGAATACATTTCGATTTGAATTTTTTACGATAATTTAGATGTTAGAAGTTAACATTTAAACAAATTAAATCACTAAACCACTATTTGAGATACCGACCACTCTCATGAGAGTATTTTAAGGCACATATGTGGTGAAGGATGAGTGTTATGAGTGGTAGTAATGAGTTATGAGGTGTAGTCTTGTTACAAACTTAGGCCGACTCTTACTTAGAATGGGCCATTAATTGAAAGCCCAATGACCAATGGAAATTCAAGGACCAACGGCTTAACGTGACTTCCGAACCACGCAGGTGATAGTCTGATGCGGGTATCATCAGATGATCACTGAGACTATCTGAGCCACTTTAGACCTATATCATCTATAAAACCTGACCTCAATGAAGCTGGATTACAGGACCACGCCACGAGTCCCAGCCCCAGTTTTAACATTGTTTTAAACTTAGTAGTCTGTTTCATACTGCTTAGATTTACTGTTACGCTGGTTTATTATAATTTAATCTTACGATTAGCTAAATATAAACTCATCCAAAATGGTGATGTTCCTGCTAGGCTATGTAAAGATCATCAAAGATAAATCAAAGTGCAACACGTTAACAACAATTCAGCATGTTATTACACGTGTCAAAATGCAAATTTTCGAGCAAAATGACACAAAATATTCTTTTTTCTTTTCATGACTTATATCTCGTTGTTTTTGGTATATTTATAAACTACTGAATAAAAATTATAGTACCAACTCTTCTGTTAAATCGGTTTTAGCCAACAATACGAGATAAAACTGTATTTAAAACACATTGAATGAAATCTTTTGAGTCGCTCTAACAGATAAAGATAAGATGAAGTTCCTATGTGCAAGAGCTTATTTAGGAAGCAGTCATAAAGTTTTCACAATGAAAGCTATTCCTTTAAACATATTTAACTTTTGGATATCAATTTTTTAATTCATGACGCTTGATGGAAATAATACAATTACAATACGCAAATCCTAAACTCATGGATTCATGTCGGCTAGGTTATGGATGAGCTGTTGGTCATAATTATAGAGTATGCTGCTCTGTATGTTTGAACCATTTACGTAAATTATTAACCAGTTAATGCAAAGTCTATCAACCATAACCAAAATATTAGTGCAAGTAGCTATGCAAATATTTAACAGCTATCTTTCATTAGCTATCTAGATTTTTTTTATCTAGACTGCGGGCTCAAAACTCATCTTCAGTATCGATACTCAAATCAGTACGGTCGATAAGTCGACCGTAAGCTTGAATGCTATTCATCATCATATCTTCACTTGCTTCTCCGTGTTTGTAGTACTAAACATATACGTACATTTAATGCGTGAACATGTGTCGACAGTAAAATTGCGTAAAATCGACAGTATAAAAGTACACATAACAATTAGTAATAATGGAATATAGGTTACAGATAATAACACAAGATAATGTTAACACAGATAATGTTAACCACGTATAAAACACGTTGAAACTCACATATGGCACAAATAAATTTCTGATTGAATTTAAAAGAAACAGATAATTTCAACCACATAATTCTAAGAATTACAATGAACTACATTACTGTTCCATGTAATGGGAAGCGTCAGTTGTTCTGGAAATGACAACACTGACATTAAAGTTCATTCTTTGCCACATGTTCATATTGGTTTGGATGACATTGTTTTTGTTGTACAACAAAACTCATTAGTCGAATATGAGGTTAATGTTAGTTAACTGGCTACACATCAACTATATATATTGCCAAATTACTTAAAGACACTTTCATGAAGTTTAGGAAAGAACTCGAAATTACTAGAGCGTGTTAAACCGATGTAGTGAGGGGTGTTGGAAGAATTGTATACAGAAAAAGGTTTAACAAAATAGTGATATGTTATACTTTTATTTTATTGGGTTCTTTCTATTTATGCCGGATTTGGTTTAAAAGTAAACTGGATGAGGTGTTGTGTCTCGAAAACAAAATTAATGTTTACTCATATATAGGCCTAAGTTTGATCTACTGTTTTAGGTTGTCTTCCTCTTTATTTAATGAAGGATTTTTGAAAGGCGTATGAACCCTCGTAAGATGTCAATTATGAAGCAACGATTCATTTCAATATTAAAAGCCACACACTTTAACTCAAAACTCGGTGTTTCCAGTGAAGGTGCGGATGGGGTGAATTGTGAGGTAACGCCACAAGCAGCGCTGACGTCGCAGATGCCTGCCTCTGTTACTTACTGCAGACTTACTTGTGAGTGTTGACTTCATAAATATATGGAATAACATTATTTACTACGTGTTTCATTATGGCTTTCATGCCGTAAATGTGATTTACGGCGCAAGAGGATGCAGAAAGTTGACCGAATGAGTACCTTATTTCTTGAGGTATCAGATATTTGCTAATGGTTTGGAATTATGTTTTAACACGTCGCTACACATCAAGTGTGACTAATCTTGAACAATCACCCGTTTTTTTGTACTTTACAGGCTCTAACTTTGACAAGACCTATTTAAAATATATTTTTGTGACGTATTTAAATAACTTCAATTGCTTACTCTGCCTTGTTTGTACATTTATGAAACTATAATGTTCTGCATTAGTAAATGTATACTACAACAAGGCAAAGAGATACATAGCATGACTTCCCACGGACTTTGCTTGTATGAAAAAATGTCATCATATGCAAGAAAAGGCCCTAAACCTATTTCATACACTTTTGAAACAATTAAAGAATTAACAGATCTAAAACGTTTCAAATAAACACTGAGAAAATATTTAGTGACCAATTCCTTCACCTGTGTAGGTGAGTTTATGGACCAAAATAAATTAGCAATTTTCATATCAGTTTTAGCTAACTTTGAATGATCCGTAATTAAATTGTTGCTTAGTTGTTATCAGTGTTTTTTTGTTATGCTCTTGTAAATTTGTTCTTTTATGTTATACGTTTTTGTCAACACAGAAATATTTGTCCATTGACGAATGAATGGTTAAATCTTCAAAAAGACTCAACTAAAAAAGTACAAATCCTTTAGCTCTTTAGTTTTCAAAAACACTAAAATCTTAAATTTTCGATAGCTTGGGAACAATATTTTCTGCAGTCCTTTTTCTGTTCTAAAACTTATTTAGAGCTTTCAAGTTCATTAGTTTGAAAAACAAGTATTTAAAAATTCGTATTTACAACATCTGTTACTCTATTGAATTCAGCGTAGAGCGCGAGATTTCTGTGACACGTTTGACAAAGTGGTTTGCTGATTTCACAGAGGAAACGGGCAATCTACTAAAAGCCAAGTCCATACATCAGAGTATCGGCGTAGCATCAGCAAACTGCTTACATCTGCGTCACAAAGCTTTTCCTGTTTCAACATGATTTGTAAAGCAGCAGCCAGCTGATAAAATATTTCACAGTTAAATGAAGCACCGCACTGGTCTTCTAGGTACAATGCTTTTTTAGACTCGAAATTTTGCAAGAAATGTGTAACATAGAATGTTACACTATCCTATGTGAAACTTCAGGGAACGTCTTAAAACATGTATTCAATCATGGCATCTTCTACGCAATTTTGTTTTTTATATACGTTTAGATAAATGTTCGAGAAATTCTCAGTTTGTATAACATATTGTATAAAATGATTATAATTTGTAAAATCTAAAACTTTGTGACTTTTGAAATACGTGCGATTCCCAAAAAACAACATAAAGTTTATTGAAGTTCATTAAGCTTGTGCTGTTTCATCTTAAAACAAAATTAACACAAATAAAACCACATAACTATTTGAGAATATCCTATAGTGCACCCCTATTATTATTATTCTGTTTTATTAAATATGTTCTAATTTTCTTTAAATGATTTTAAGAGCCGTCAGAAAAATGAATATTTGCTCTCTTTTTATTGCTAAAAAAGCTACAACGTATAAGTCAAGGTGGGAAAAGAAGCATTATCTCTAACAATTCTCAATGATCGATCTCTTTGAAACAAAATGTAAGTGCAGGGGTTTAGTTCAGAGTACTCCACCTTCACCATTATCACCATTACTCCATTAGTGCAGCTAATGGCTCCTAATTCCGTTCCTAATGCTTCAAGCGCAAGCTTTGTCTACTCAGTCAGAGTTCTGAAGCTGCCTTGTTAATGTGAAGGTTGGGATGGAACATAGATGTACGAGTAGAGAGAGTATCATTTAGTAGTAGCATTAAGCAGCTCACTAGGTGATATTCTTTGTTGGATTTTTTTGTGCCAAGCCAAACACACTTTACATAGCCCAAGCTTGATTCACTAGCCCGCTAGCCACCGTTTTGAGGTTTGCACTCACAAAATATGTTTTATCTCCAGCACTTTTACCAAAATGTTCTTGAAACTTGGTATAATTTGATATATAGTAGGCCTATATAATAAATTAAAGAATAGTATGTACAACTAAATAATTTGAATTTAACGTTTGGTGTAAATTTACGGCCATTTAATTGTTTAAAATTTTTACAACGGGGGAACGGTTTAAAAAGACACATTTGGTCCAGCTCAGCCCTGTTTTCAGAGATGGTCTTTAGTATCTCTTTTGACCCCCAGTAGTCAGTAAAATCGATGTTCAACCTTGTGTTTTAAGTAGGTAATTTACAAAGGTTACTGTCGTGAGTTCAAAAACCCCCTGAGTCAAGCATATCTAAGACGGTCAAGGGGATATTACTCGCAAAAAGGTATGCAAAAATAAAACGAACAAATTAAAATACGTTTTAATTTAATTCATGGCCAAATGTGTAAGTTGAATTGTTAGGGTTTAATGACTTTTTTATGGCGGACACACTTTTAACACAGAAATACACAGCTGTTAACCGAACATGTTACAATTCCATGTCAAGTCTTCTGTCTTATAATTTCAATTTTGTGTTATCATCAAATACAAATGGAAAATACGGTGTCAACGGAAATGTTAAACAGTTTTAAATCAAATCAAGTAGACTATAAAATATATTATAAAAGTATTATTGCACATTCAGCGCTGTACGAAGAATATCAGTTTCTAAAGAGAGTTCTTTAATGTATGCAACTTCCGCCAAACCGCAATATCAGCCATCTGTACCGGAAGTCGTGCGTCACGTAGCTTTGGTGGGGAGATTCACACCTTCCTGGTGTTTTATGAAAAATAGTCGTTTTTGCAATGACTTGAAAATCTTTGCTAAAAAAAGTGTTTATCCTGGCTAACTGAATCATTCATACAAAACAAAACAATTAACTCGACCTGCAGAATGAATTTATTTGTCAAATATGTGACAACAGTTAATTTTTGGATAGTTTATGTTCAAAAATAGAAAGTACTGTCGTATGGGCAAACTTGTATGTGCTACACAGTTTTAAACCTATCAAAAAATAATTTTATCTTTAATCTAGTATGTTCAAATGATTATCTTCATTTTATTTCTAATATTAACAGTTGAATCTTAGAGCTTTTGAATCTATTATCGTTTGAAATAAATCACCTTTACTGCTTTTAAGTTGACTCATAAGACACTACAAAAGAAATGTCAAGAAACCTCGCACCCTATTTCAGCTGACTGATTAATTGGTAAAACTGTCCAAAACTTTCATGAAAAAACGATTATCTTGACTTTTAAAGTGTTAAGTGGATTTATAACACTTGATTGACATTCTCACGGCCTCCCTCCATTATCCAATAAAAGTAATGGATAAATTCACATATGCACGTGATATATGATATTAAATCAAGCCAATAACACCGTGGAATTCACTTAAAGAAGCCCAAGTAAACTGTTAACCTTGGTATCAACTGTTAGTTTTCATGTAGTTCGGGATGGATGCCAGTAGGGGAACCACTTGTTTGTCTTTGACAGCTGCTCAGCTGATCATATAAAATTCGTGATCTCGATTAAATAACACTTGCCGACTGAAGGCCGCTAAACTTAGCGAACAAGTCTTCAGTATTAGTATAAGTAAGTTCTAAGAAAGCGTTTTGAAAAGTAAATATATAAACTACTGAACAAAAAATAATTCAATGCAAAACAGTGATATCACTACGTCTAACCATTAGTTATGCCTCATAGTTTGCTTCAAGACGTTTTCTAAGAAATTGTATTACACCAGACTTCACGTCAGCAGAAAGTATCCGGATGGATCTCCAATAAAAGTGAGGTATTGGTTTCACAAAGAGAGCATCGACATGAGAGCTTTTAATATCAGGAGTCTCAATATAGCTGAGATTTCACCTCTTGTACCTACATAGATTATACTATTTGTCAAGTTGTCTTTGTAAGTGTTTTTTGTAAAACTTTACCCATTGTTTCGTTTTAAAAGTTGTAGTATTTTTCTGAAACATATTTAATATATACTGAAACATAAAGAAAATGTGTACAATATGTTGCTGATACTGATAATGTAAGCTTCCTTTCCAGATTCCCAGAGGATGGGGCGTTAAAAAATCCTATATTTCTATTTTGAGCATATTTTGAGTGATACTTTATCACATTTTTTAAATTAAAACAAAATTTTAATTAGACGTTTTTGAAGAATAAGGACAAATAAGCAACACCAAGTCACAACACATAATTTTATAAACATTTATAATTATTTGCCTGAAGGGTTAAAGAAAGGAGAAAACATTTTAAAAAGAAAAAAGAGTTTTAAAAGAAGCCTGACTGAATTGTTAGTGAAGAACACGTTCTACAGTATGGATGAGTTTTGGATAGTAAGGGAAGATGAATCTTATGTAGTATCTACTTTAATGTTAGTTACTTTTGTTTATTTATTTTGGCATTCTCATTTTTGCATTTTGTGATGCTTAATGCAATTTATTTTGTCTGGCAATAAAGTTATCTTATCCTAACAGCCTTCACCTGAGGTTGAAACATTATTTCTACCTCTTGGCATTATTTTTTCTGTACAAGAAAAACACGACGCTCAAAACTGGCCAGATTACTTTGAAAATAGCTCATTTTCTAATGTTTTGTGTTATGCTTTGACTAACTTTCATCTGAAGACGGGATCATATTTCAGATCCAGACACATGTTCGCTGAAAACGATGGAAAATGTCCATAACATTATTTAAACCTCAGAAACTCTACCATCGTGACAAGAACCCTCAAGCCAAATCTTTCCCACCTAAAGGCTTAATTTTAAACACTGAGTATAAGATAAGACCACACATTTAATATTTCTGCGATAGTCTGGGTCAGCTGTCATTGATGTAATATTTTAAAAAGCTATGTCTATCATTATAGATTGGCGCTCTAACTAGCATTACAGTATTCAGGAATGTTCGACGACACTAAAAGTACAGTCAGCAACCAAAAGTCAACCTAAGGTCGTTGATACAGCCTTAACAGTTGAGTTGTAAATAGTCTGCCATTTATTGATGATCTAACAAAATTCAGTTAATAAATAGACAGTGCTTGTGTTTACTACCTATTGTTAGCAACTAAACAATACGTCACAAACAATAGATCACCGTGACACTGTCTAGATTTAATCAATCATTCTCTACATCATGCGTTGCGGTGGATAATAGAAGAGCCGATAGTGAAGGGTGACTTAATCAACGTTGTTGCTAGACGGTTTGAGCACGGTAAAGAAATAACTTAAATAACTTGAAAGTTAATTCTTCTGGGTAGATTAGACGTGGAACTGTACTTTTAGAGTAGTTCAACAAATGAGGTTAGGAGGTAAGTAGCGTGAAAAGGGAAATCCAATTACACAGATCAATTAGAGTAATTCACTTTTAAAATTCCCAAGTGTTTCTAACTCTGTTTCTAACACTTTCGTTCAATTGGTAAACTGAAAGTCAGGGCTGAAAGAAAATGTATTGAATAGTTTACAATAGAACCCTTCTTTTAAATTGAACATAGGGCGGCGTTGAAAACATTATACTTTTTTCTAAGGCTAAAAGCTTGTGCAAGAACACATTAATGGTGGTTTGCACCAAATTTCAACTGAAGATGTTTAAAAGGCCTCTGGATAGTAAATATTATATTATTGGAATATTTCCAGATTTGTTTTAAATTTATAAATTACAAGGGCTCTTAAATATGTGTGCTAAAAGTCGTCAAAAGCCTGCAGGGTACCAGAGCGCTTTCATTGAAACGCTGAAATCTGTGTTAGGAAAACGTCATTCATATTTCTCTATAGGTATTTAATCTTCAGAAGCAAATGAAAGGAGAAACTGCTTACAGAGCGAGTTCATTCAAGAAGCGGAGAGTCTTTTCGACGCGTATAAACTTCTCAATCTCGTACCGTGCTTCATAACGCTTGTAAATAAACATTTATAAACAGCTGTTTAAGAAAAGAATAGTTACTCGTTGTTCATTATGCTAACTGAAATGATTGTTTAAGCTGACAAGAGTTAGGGCCGTTTTTTCAATTCAGACTCAACCGGCGGTTAAAATTAGGACAGGAAGCCAACCAATAGAAAAGCTGGATATTTTTTAGGTTAAGTTTTACCTGGTCTGTTTTGATTTTGCATTTTGGTGTTACAGTTTGTATTTAGCTATATTAGCATAATGTGTACATGTTAAATTCAATAAAAATGGTAAAACTATACCTTTATTGCATGACAGATCTTCAAATAATTCATTTAAATACTTTGAACGTTGCGTGAAAATGTAAACATTGCAGACTGTAAACAGCTTAACCGGCGGTTAGTTAACCAGCTGCTAACCAGGCAATTGAAAAACTTTAAGTTAAACATTAGACAAAATGTTCAATACAGTTTATTTTATCACTTAATGCATTCTATAGATGCATACATTCTAGATGTACATTCTAAACTATATCGATAGGTTGAAAAATTACAATAACTTGAATAAATTAAACGAAAACCTACACCTAAAAGCAAACAGAATCGACTAAGATTACAAATGAGCTAAACCAAGAATTTACTGTGATACTTAAAAGATGGAATTGCTAATGGTTAGCATAAATAAGGAATTATGAGCTCAAGGCTCAATCCATCATGTCACCCTGGGGGACGATAAACTCATCGTGGAAAAAGATGTCTCTTTTCTTCCATAACGACTGTAACTCTGAGTAAATGAAGAAGAGGGATTTACACAGGGGGTAGCTTTTGTAAACTTGGTATTTGCACTCCCACAAAAAGGCTTTTTTTAATATGTTCTTTTAACACTCGTTTATAAAACGTCCTCGGCTACGTCTCAGACGAAAAAAAAATTAACTTCGGAACATAGCGGTGAAAAATAGTATTTTACTTCATCATGACGATTTTTCAAAACTACTTTGGTGTCTGAGGAAATAATAAATAAGTTGCAGTCCATTACCTTCGTTTAAAGTACATACTTTAAAACATAAAACGTACCTTTTAACATGATTGTAATATTTTATCTCAGGACTGAATATGATTATTTCTTGGATTACTGTCCCGACTGTTTAGACTGGGCTCCATTTTTCAACTTCACTTGCCAAGGTTTGGCGCCACCATTAGTTTAGGGAGATATTAATGATGTGGCTGCGAGATGCAGATCATAAATACAGGTGAACAAAACCAGACGTGAGAGAAATGATCTCAGCTGTGTTAGGCATTCTACTCTTCACACAAAACATGTGTTGGCTGTTTACAAATTACTACGTCAGTCTCTAGTTCGATTAGAACATAAGCCGTAGCAACACGAAATTGTTCTATGTTATTTTCGAGTAGGTTTAGAACGAGAGTTGAATTTTATTAATAGGTTTATCATGCATAATTTATTCCTGACATCATAGATTTGCACATGCCAGTAGCGCTTTAGCGCTTAGCTGCGTGTCGGCTGGTTTTCATGAAAATATAGTTTACCTAACAAATTGCATATTGATATAAAAATAAAGATAATTACTTTTTATGAAACGGGCATAGTTTACGAAAACTATAAATGAGTGAAATAAAACCGCAAATCTATTAATAGTTTTAAAAACTCTGTAACGTAAGTTGTACTTATTATTACGTATCTTATTATTAAGTACCTTATAAATTAACTAACGTACTGGTTTCACCTTATCATCACAATGACAATTGTGTTTTTGAGAGATTAGCCACTTTTTTAGGTTTAAAGGTTAAAAAGGTGAAGTTTGTGTTGTTTAACGAGGTGAAGTTAGAACTACAAAGTCCTCTCTATCACTCGACCTCGACCTTTTTCTAGCGTCACCGTATAGTCACTTTCCAAATTGTAAGTGGTGACTGCGGGGATCGAACCCGCGCCACCGGAGTCGCGCGCGGTACCAATCCACTAGAAGTAATTGATCCATAAGGACGATACAATTATTATTGATGTAACACTTTGGAAAATCCGCATAAATGGACAAACAGGGTAAGGCTTTAAAACTAGATTGGAAGCTCTGTCGAAGTCCGATAATCCGCAATCCTATACTTTCAGACCCTCGTCTCACTTATCGCTTAGCTTTTTACAACCAACCAATACACCTTTAAAGTCTCAAGCGATATTTAGTTTTTTCCTATACTCTGAGCTGAATTGCGGGCCACGATAAAGTACAAGCGGATTACAGGAGCATTATTATTAGAAAGATGAACAAACTTTTTCTGTCGTATGGAGATTTCCAGGAAAAAATATGTTTAAGATTCTTAGTATGTCAGGGTGTGTTAAATACTGAAACTCACAGGGTCAAAACTCGAGATTTAAATACAAGGTGGGCCATGTTGTACATAGTTTTAAACAAAAGACAATTCTCAAATTTTGAAACAATTTTTTTGATATGTTGCGCCATTACAAAGAGCTATGAACATGAGTCGCGTAAAGCTCTTTACAGGACGCCCCAGTCGTAAATAAATTCACATAAATTCGATTATTAATATGGCGTTTATTATTATTTCAGAATTTGTCGAGCTTTAATGGTATGTCGTAAACCATGTTTCATAACATTTCCAAAATCGATGTAAACATAAAGTTGCTTATCATGAATGTCAAAACCTTAAATAGTAGGTATAGCATGTTGCATATCGTTGTAAAGATAATTTTAATATGAACATCTTTTGTATCAAACATAATTTTGTATCTCAATTCGTTTAAGAGATAACTATAACAAAAGAAAAACAATTTTAACCTTTATTTTGCCTGTATATTTAGTAGTTTATACGGTCGTTTGACTTGCTTGGTACCTAATTTAAGAGCCACAATTCTAATAAAATAGTTCTTTTTGGTAAAAACTCATAACATGACAAAAACAAACATAAATAGAATATCAATAATTGTTTGTATGTGTTATAAAACAGAGTTGGAGAAAAACCAGTTGACATAATTATGTTATTGCGCACTTTGCAAATATTTTATTCGATTGTATTATATCAGCTGATTGATTTCTCCAGCTGTTGTATTGTTGTATTTCAAATGAGTATTCATTTATTTGACACGTAACAATGAAAGGAAATTTAAAATACAGCAATACAACAGCTGGGAAATCAATCAGCTGATTAACACAGCAGAAAAAATATTGCAGTGCGCAATAACATAATTATGATAACTGGTTTTCTCTCTGAACTTAGTTTTATAACAGCTACAAACAATAAATAAATATTTTATTTCGTTAACAAAATATTGTGTGAAATTCGTCAATTTCTAATTTTGTTTTGGCTAGTTCGTTGTCGTATTATGAGCTTTTTAACAAGATAACTACGTTATTATAATTTTGGCTCTTAATTTAAATACCAAGTAAGTCAAACGACCGTATTAACTACTAAAATACTGGCAAAATCAGGTTAAAATTGGTTTTTTGTTATAGCTCTAAACAAATAAAGATACAAATTGTATTTAATACCATGTTTATATTAAAATTATCTTTACAATGATATGCATCATGCTATACGTTACTATTTAATGTTTTAACTTATTTATGATAATAGCAACTTCAATGTTTACATCAATTTTTTTGAGGTTAGAAATGTTTTGAAAACATGGTTGTACGACATACCATTAAAAGCTAGTCTAAATTCTAAGAAATAATACGTAAACGCCATATTATTAATCGAATTAATAGTTTGATACACGTCCTGTATACTGAGAATAGCGCAACATTTCAAAAAAATGTTTCGTCAAAATTCGAGAATTTCAGAAAATTATGTACAATATGAACCATGTATAAAAATCGATTTTAAATCTTAAAAATATTCTTTCTGAAAAGTTTATTTCATCTTTCTAGATCTAATAGTACTCCTGTAATCCATTTAGGACACTTTATCGTGGCCACCCGGTATAAATACTTTCATAAATCGTTCAGTTTTTGAACATCTTAAAGGACAAGGTTTAGAAGGTCAATACTTTGGAGTAAATTAAGGAAACACACACAGGCAAAAAATCAAAAGAAAGTTTTAACAAGGAACATTTACCAAGTATTTTAAATTAAACAGGGGTTGACAGAAGCATGGTTTCCATTGTTGTTCAACTGTGTTTTGAAAAACCCATTCAAGATTAGCAAAATATAAAACGCAAGTCAATTTGAACCTCATTGACTGTTTTGCTTGTGCAGGTGACTCTGCGCTGTTTTCTCAAAACAAGGAACTTTAAAAAGGTCGATATCCTTAAGAAAATAGCAGGAAAGGTAGGTTACAGACTTGTCCAAAAAACGGAATTTATTTATAATCTCAAATATGATCCTAAAGGTGTGGATACTAATTACGGTAAAGACTATAAGAGTCTATCAATACTGGAATTTATCCTAGAGTTAGTCCTGACTTGAAACCGGAAACAAAATGCGCTTTCTAAAAAGGTGACAACAACCTTTACATTCAGAACGTTCACATTAAGAAATCGATTCTAAACACGCAGTCATTTCAACACGATTATCAAAACAAGTTGCCTTTAAGAAACCAAAACCTTAGAACGGAACAGATCCAAAAAAGAAGAAAGAAAATTGGTACGATAACAATACAGTGTAACACTGAACAAAAAAAACGCTTTCGTAGTAGTAGAATTGCTACACATAGCCTGTCTTGCGTCTTTCAAAGCCACCAATTGCATACAAAATAAACTCTTTCAATTTAATAAATAAACCTTGTAGGTTTCCATTGTTTAAAATAATATGTTCGTTTGATTGTAAAACATTAAACAAGTTTTAGAAAATGCATAAAGACAAAGTTGTATGTAGCAGATATTGTTGAATGTTCAGACGGAAAGTAGCTCAGGAGAGCTTGTTGTCAATATCAGACACATCAAACAGAGAACAACTTTACAAGTTTGCTTGTCAGCAATGTCATTCTTCTCGGTAGTTTTTTTCATATACTTATTTTCCTCAGGCATGTGACTTTTAGCCAACCTTTCTTTAATCGTTAAGAACATGTGATGAAAGATGAACTTGTCAAACCTTCACATACGTCTTACTTACTAGTTAGTTGTAAGGCATTTGTCATGAATTCGACAAGAATGTGTTTAGTCTAATCCTTCAGAATTGTGTAGTGTGTACTTGGTTGAATAAAATTACGATTTTAGTTTTTTGGCTATTTTTATTTTAGCTGCTTTTGGCGATAGTTTACGTTAGCGTTACATAAGTATAACTTTTATTTACAACGCCTTTTAATGGTGTGGACACTTCTGTCAATTTCTTTAGTGGAAAGTCGTCATTGTCGTCTTGTTTAAGACCGGTCACACATACCGCTAGGATGGGATCACAGGTGTTGAAAATGGCTAATAAATGTGAATACACTTACTCACTCGTGATTGATTAATTACAAAAATAATTTGTCTGAATATTTTCACAGAACACTGGGAAAGTGTGTGGAGTTGAAAGGAGTGGGATGAGAGCAGAGTCTCAAGTTGTAGCCGCACATGCGGGCCTCATCAAGTCTAACAACGCAATGCGGACCGCTGGAGGGTTGAAGCTTTTATTTGTTCTTCCTGCACAGATCAAATCAAACATTGCTCTCCTCAGAGTAGACCAAAACTGTGTTCTGCACGATGAGAATAAAGTGCTGTGCAAATAAGGACTTGTAATAAACCCATTGTAAAAAACTCTTTGAATATTGTTCATCCAAAGGTTTACCCTAACGTACCAGTTGCCTACCAATTAATCCACCCTTCTACCAGATATCCAAGCTTCTACAAAAAACGCCGTGCGCCCATCTTAAAACTTTCAGAATAACGCACAGAAGTCCACCTTCCATAACGGTGACTGCCAATTCTGGCGCATCATCGTCCCAGTAAGGGTAGTTAGACTGACCAACTGCAACGGAGAACCCCAGCAGTTCCATTCGCACAGTCAATGAAGAGAATGGAGGCGTATCACGTTAATTACGCCATATGCTTTATGCTCTTAATAGCACCTTGTGATCGTTGTATATTATTCCTTTCATTGGCAGTGAAAAACGGCCATTATAATATTTCAAACTTATGAAAGTCCAAAAGAATCCTATGTATTTAGGGTCAATCTTTAATATCAATTTGCTCGTAATTGTTCAACAACATTTAATAAGCTTGTAAGTTCTTGGGGATTTGTTTTTAATTTTCTTATGATCAAAAGTATTTTTCTCTGAAATCCTTTCTGAACTGGGAAAACTGTTGGCATCGAAGAAAGACTGGTAATAGCTTGACGTGGTTAGAAACTTGGTCTGAGAAGCCACGTATCAGTTTACTCCTTTAACGTGTTTCCGCTGAGTACGTGTTTTATCTTCGTTCTATTCTTAAATATGTAGTGTCAGAGTGTTAATGATTAATGATTGATTAACATCATTCAATTAAGTGTGATCACTGATATTGGTAATCACCTGTTATTGTATTTAGCCTATGTTAGATTGTGATAAGTTTTATACTTATCATACACCCGTATGTTGGACCCGGGTAAATATTTATTTCGTACATCTAGTGTGGCACACAGTCACACTACTACACTATGACAATTTGCTAAAACATCAACAATCGATGGATCTGCAGCGGAATACATGATATTTCTTAACAATTGTAACCATTTCGTTAACCAATTCAGTTTATACTGATGATTTGGGGTGTACCAGAACAAAGAGTTATCTAATAGTTCTTCAGATTTAATTAATTATCTTAGTATTTTGACATGTCTTGATGACATAGATGTCCTGGATAAGTGACCAGAAACATATTTTAATTGTTAGCCAGAAAAATATATTGTAGTTTCAAGTTATAAACTACTATTTTAAGACATAAAACCGAAAAAAATCAACTATACAAAATTTAGACAATATAAACAGAGTAAAGAATAGTTCTATGGATCCTGCTGACCAACTCAGTAAAGAAACAAGTCGATACTTGTTAAGTATGTAAACTACTGAATAAAATCAGTATTTGTATTTCAACTGTGATGTGGTGCAAACCGAAGCCTTAGATATTAATATTATAGATATTTAGATGCTATAATGTTACATTTTAAGATTAATACCATTGGTAGCACTACCTTTAAGCACTACATAGTCACTGAACTAAAGCAACTAGATAGTATGATTAAGGATTCTCAATATACTGCATAATCGAGCTAGGTTGATTGATACATGGGTACAAGCAATTGTTACCTTGACCGACCTCACTGAGGCTGTGGTTGTCGCTGAGAGTCATCAGTAACCAGCTACTGCACAATGTCATCAGTATGCAAATGTATGTAAAGTGTGTTAGATATTAATATTATAGATATTTAGATGCTATAATGTTGTTTACAGTAAAACAAACACTACATAGTCAAACTAAAGAGAGATGATCTCACTCTGTATATCTAGAATTGATATACATATCAACAATTGTTACCTTACCGCCTGTGGCTGTGTGTCTTCATCAGTATGCAAATGTATGTAAAGTGTGTGGTGTAGACGTCAGTAAAACAAACACAAGAGAGATGCATCTCACCTTCTGTATCATCACAGACATTTGACACACCTGCACATAGATCAACACAGGTTATTGTAACTAAAACCATGTGAGTTGTACCATGAACTATAAGATAAAGATATCTATAGAATCAATTTATTGATTAGAATTTATTTAATAAAACAAATTGTCACTTGTTAATTAATTGTAATCTTATTCCACTTTTACTACTGAAAACTCATATTTGTCCTTTACTTAAAATAGCTAAGAAGGCATTCATGTTCCATCTTCAAACTCATCGGCATGTCCCTATCTTTTATAAATTATCCTTAAACACTTTTTTACTTCACTTTATAAGTGTTCATTTAAACACACTTTTCAAATTATTTGGCACCACATTTTCTTCTTGGTAATAATACTCAGTTTTCAAATATAATCAAATTTTTATAGTAAATCGAGTTCTATTTGAAGCGTGAAGATGGATTCGTTACATAATTATTTGGTAGTCTCTCATCTTCTTGTAATAACACTCAATTTTCAAAGATAACTCGATTTTCTATAATTATTTAATTATATTTGAAAATTTATTATGTTTGAGTGTTATTAGAAGAAGATGAGATGCCACTAAATAATTATGTAATGAATCCATCTTCACCAAGACCATCGTATATCACCAAATTCTTATACTTTTCATCACTTTATTATCAATATTTATTAAACTAACTAATTGGAAAAGAAATATGAAATAGTATCACTTTCTACTTCACGACATGCAAAGGCAGGTTCCAACAAAACCTCTAGTCTAACAACTGAGTTTTATAAAGCAATCAATTTAAAGGCAATACCCTTCCATCATAATTTGAATAAGTATTTTGCTGTCAAATACCAATCAGCATATAGTTGGATAGCTAATAGTAATTAAAATTAACAAATCAACCACAATAGACCTAAAGTACTTAAATATTATACTGTTTACACTGCGACATTATTTGGAACACAAAATAAGGATTATAATTTGTGATATGTGTCTTTTGTATGTGGTGTGATAACAAGGCTAAATATCACCCAGGTCTTATATAAAAGAAATAAAAATAACTATTAATACGAGACCTAATAGTATTATAAGTTACTAAAATATATTTTTTGTGGATAATTTATGTTGGATTCTACATATGTATGGCAGATAAAGGTTATCTCTCTAGAACTGACAGTAGATCGATATGGACTAAGGCTTACGGCATTAGCTGATTGACTCTAAATATTTGATCATATCTCTGTAAGCTCTGGTTATTCGTTGCCTTGAAACATTCAAAGGTATTACAATTCTAAAGATTTATTCTTTTTCTAGAAAAGGTATGTATCACATATATTTAAATATATTATTAAAAGTCTACATTAACAGAACACCTTTACAAAACGTTTAAACTAAACTAACAGGTTACTCGCCTCAAAGTCTTTACTTTAATAAAAAGAATTGGAGATCTGGCCTTAAACAATGATGGCAATTGTAAGGAACCTGCTAAGCACTACTTAGTTGGTTGAAAAGTTGGTTAGAGGAAAGTTATTATAGGGAGGAAGTAGTATCATGAGAACCAGCTTGGACTGAAAAGAGCTCATTCCTAAAGAATGGAGCAGACCTGGGCACAAAGAAACTTCAAATTTTAGAACTGCGTTGTCGTACTTTGCGTGCTCTGACCAACCCCATATCCGAATAATATTAACAAAAAAACTTAAACCATTGTATTTTATCGTTGTTGTATATGTTTATAAGGTATTTGACCGACATGCATTAATGAAATGCATGCTTCGAACTGACTTATGGGTGATTTGTATGTATTCGAAAAAATAAGGTTTAACCGTAACTTAACACTTTTAACATATTTAATCTTAACGAAATACGGTGTGAAAGGGTTCCACGGGGGGAGATACACCAAGACAACACTACAAGGGGTTCCAAGGGTATCACTAAGACAACACTTGGCTTCGGGAAAAGACCGCGTCAAAACAGGTAAATTACTGGCTTTGTAAACAAACACTAGACTCCTTTGGAAACAACGATACTGTAATAGTGAAACTATTGACTACAACACGTAACTACTTGTGTATTTCTCGTGAAACGTTTAATTTTGTAAGCGTACAGCCGTTTGCAATCATAATCAACAAACAACAAAATTCATACAATAATTGTTCCTTAATCTTCATTGTTAATATCCTTTATTGTGGAATATAAAGAACAAAGACTACACAAATAATACTTTGAAGGAGGAAAATAAAAACATTTATTGTTTGATCTTGATGAGCACAACTTATTGGTAGGATTGTATGTTAAACAAATTAAGGCAAAAGTCAAGTTAGTAAAAGAGGTGTATAGGCAAGAACTAAAAAAAATAGAGTGGCTGCAGCATAAATAAAATGTATCCACCCACACGCTTCTTCTACGCCATTTCGTTTTCTCATTTTCCTTCCGTATTAACTCGTTTAAGACGTAAGACAAAACAACAACTCCGGTACAACCAATTCCTCCGACATTTTCACGACAACTGGCCATTTGCCGCTTTTAACTAGCAAATCCTTTACACACGTCCAGTTTACTAGCTAGTTTGCTGGCGAGTAGCCTGCTAGTTAGCTAGTTTAGCATTACACGGAGCTAGTTTACTAGCTACTAGCCAACTAGCCGGCTAGTAGCTAATAAACTAGCTCCGTGTAATCGAGGCTTTACCTACAACAAGTAACAGCGTGGGTGTTGGCTGAAGTTGGCCAGGTTTGTTGCTCACAATGGGTTGAAGATTGCGGTTATTTCCAGTTTATACAGCATTGAGGAGAAGTTGAGTGGAAAGTTTCTGCTCTGATGACGTCACAAATGCGTATGGTCACGTGACCTGCCCTCTCCCTCCCTTTACCCGTTGTGCTTCAACGAACATAAGTAGTTACAAATGTTCACCTATTGTATGGTTTCTTCAACTTTTATTGGTTCTGATTCAAGAAGAAACCTCCGTGAAAGCAATGTATACCTTTTGTACTCAAAGGCCGTAGCATTTTCAATTATATTGGTGGATGATTCGTTTTTAAGTGTCTACAGCTGAATAGACTTGATGCACACACAGACTGGACTCTGCTCATTTCTGCTTTTTCACTTCATGTATATCACTCACTTTCTATACAACAAGCCTCTGTCTCATTGGCTGGTACAACTCCATTTCTGCGCGTACGCTCTTTGTTAGGGCTTCTAAACATGACAATTCACAAGCTCAAAAATATGTTGTATAACTACTTAAACCCAATAAATGTATAAATGAAATAAATAAGTTCAATATATAACTTATGAACTCGTCTAGTCTATCGCAAGGAACAGTGCATGTTTTCTTTTGTAAGTGTAACTAACGGTGCACTTTTTCTTGGTAGTTAGAACATCTCAACAACAGTCCTTCTGTTCTTTACCTAATCTGTTATGCCTTTCCTCTATCGCCAAGCACTACTACATACAAAAAGTGCGAACGTTGTTAATAGTGTCACAAGTGATAAAAATAGGATTGTTCAGCTAAACTATAACGGAGAAAAACTGAACAAGAAAAATGAATCTATAAAGTTGTCATGTCCATTGGTAAAAACTTAAAGGATTGCAACGTGAGTAGGAGCTAAGAAAATAAAAGCTGCGTGAAATCCTTGGCAGATAAATATTAGACTTTATTGTGTTGTCTACAGTGTTTTCAACTAACAAACAATATATTAGAACTTAGTGAACGGGGACAATTGATAAAGAAAGATAACAGGTAAAGGCTTGGTCACGTCAGTTGTAAGAGGATTGCAGTGAGAGTGGAAGGAGAAATAAACAAGCCTTGGTACATAAACATCATGTTTTAATGTTATGTTGACTGAACTGATAAAGAATATGTTAGAACTTAATGAGCAGTGGACAATTGATCGAAGAAAAGTAACAGGTAAAGGCTCGGTCACGTCCGTAGTAAGAGGATTGCAGTGAGAGTGGAAGGAGAGATAAACATGACGCCTTGGTACATAAACATCATGTTTTAATGTTATGTTGACTGAACTGATAAGAATATGTTAGAACTTTATGAGCAGTGGACAATTGATCGAAGAAAAGTAACAGGTAAAGGCTCGGTCATCCGTAGTGTAGAGGATTGGTGAGAGTGGAAGGAGAAAAGAACAAGCCTTGGTACATAAACACTAGCTTTGCATTGCAGGTTGTTCAACTGATAAAGAATATATTAGAACTTTATGAGCAGTGGACAATTGATCGAAAAGAAAAGTAACAGGTAAAGGCTTGGTCACGTCCGTAGTAAGAGGATTGCAGTGAGAGTGGAAGGAGAGATAAAACATAGAAGCCTTGGTACGTAAACATCAGGCTTTACACAGTTGTGTTGTCTTAACTGATAAAGAATATATTTAGAACTTATGAACAGTGGACAATTGATCGAAGAAAAGTAACAGGTAAAGGCTTGGTCACGTCCGTTGTAAGAGGATTGCAGTGAGAGTGGAAGGAGAGATAAAACATAGAAGCCTTGGTACATAAACATTGGCTTTTAATGTTGTGCTGATTAACTGATAAAGAATCTGTTAGAACTTTTATGACAATGGACAATTGATCGAAGAAAAGTAACAGGTAAAGGCTTGGTCACGTCCGTAGTAAGAGGATTGCAGTGAGAGTGGAAGGAGAGATAAAACATAGAAGCCTTGGTACGTAAACATCAGGCTTTAATGTTGTGCTTTCTTAACTGATTAAGAATCTGTTAGAACTTAGTGAACAATGGACAATTGATCGAAGAATAGTAACAGGTAAAGGCTTGGTCACGTCCGTTGTAAGAGGATTGCAGTGAGAGTGGAAGGAGATAAAACATAGAAGCCTTGGTACGTAAACATCAGGCTTTAATGTTGTGCTGTCTAACTGATAAAGAATCTGTTAGAACTTAGTGAACAAATGGACAATTGATCGAAGAATAGTTACAGGTAAAGGCTTGGTCACGTCCGCTTTAAGAGGATTGCAGTTCAGAGTGGAATGAGAGATAAAACATAGAAGCCTTGGTACGTAAACATCAGGCTTTAATGTTGTGTTGTCTTAACTATAAAGAATCGTTAGAACTAGTGAACAATGGACAATTGATCGAAGAATAAAGTAACAGGTAAAGGCTTGGTCACGTCCGTTGTAAGAGGATTGCAGTGAGAGTGGAAGGAGAGATAAAACATAAGAAGCCTTGGTATGTAAAACATCAGGCTTAATTGTTGTGTTGATTCAACTGATAAAGAATCTGTTAGAAATTTAATATTGGACAATTGATAAAAGAAGTAACGGGAAAGGATTGGTCACGTCCGTAGCAAGATGATTGCATGAGTGTGGAATGAGAGATAAAACATAGTAGCCTTTACGTCAACATCAGCTTTAATGTTGTTTTGTCTCAACTGATAAAGAATCTGTTAGGAGACTTTATCAACAGTGGACAATTGTCGAAAAGAAAAATAATGGGTAGTTGGTCACGTCATAGTCGGAACTACAAATGTTCTGTGTATGGTTTCTTCAACTTTTATTGGTTCTGATTCAAGAAGAAACCTCCGTGAAAGCAATGTATACCTTTTGTAATCAAAGGTCGTAGCATTTTCAATTATATTGGTGGATGATTAGTTTTTTTTAAGTGTCTACAGCTGCAATATACTTGATGCACACACAGACTGGACTCTGCTAATTTCTGCTTTCACTTCATTTTATATCACTTCACTTTCTATACAACAAGCCTCTGTCTCATTGGCAATGGTAACAACTCAATTTCTGTGCGTATGCTCTTTGTTAGACTTCTAAACATGACAATATACAAGCTCAAAATATGTATATAACATACTAACAATGTATAAATTAAATAAATAAGTTCAATATATAACACCCGTCCAGTCTATCGCAAGGAACGGTACATGTTTTCTTTTGTTAAGATGCTACTAACAGTGCACCTTTGTCTTGGTAGAACATCTCAACAACGGTCCTTCTATTTATTACCTGTCTTTTTTATGCCTTTCCTCATCGCTAAGCACTACTACATACAAAGTGCGAAAGTTGTTAATAGTGTCACTGAGATTGTTCAGCTAAACCTTAAAGGAGAAAACTGAACAAGAAAAAGGAATCGATAAATGCGTTGTCATGTCCATTGGTAAAAGATTTGCAACGTATAGAGACAGAGAAATTAAACTAAATCCTTGTAGATTAATATTAGACTTTATTGTGTTGCATACAGTGGTTTTCAACTAACAAACAATCTGTTAGAACTTAGTGAACGTGGGACAAATGATAAAGGAAGGTACAATTGATAAAAGAAAAATAACGGGAAAAGGATTGGTCACGTCCGTAGTAAGAGGATTGCAGTGAGAGTGGAAGGAGAGATAAAACATAGAAGCCTTGGTGAATAAACATCAGGCTTTAATGTAGTGTTAACTCAACTGATAAAGAATCTGTTAGAATTAGTGAACGTGGGGACATATTGATAAAGAAAAGTAGCGGGAAAAGTTGAGTCACGTCCTTAGTAAGATGATTGCAGTGAGAGTGGAAGGAGAGATAAAACATAAAAGCCTTGGCACATAAAAAAACATCAGGCATTAAAAGAAATGTTGTGTGATGCTTGAACTGGTACCAAGATCCGAATCTGCCGAGTTAGAACCTAGCAAAGCTAATCATTTATAGCAGATAAGTAATAGATAAAATATTACCTAATCATTTTAGAAGTTTATGAGAAAATATCACTCTTATTCACTGAGCCTTGTTTCCTAATCAGTATCAACCCCATAAGCTTTTAAATATTTGGTAAATAGAGAACATAGTATATTGTTATGACCAGCTATCAAAAGTAAACAATTGGCGCATCTACATCAATATAAAATGTCGCCTTTGACCTTATCTTGGAAAACGTTATATTCAGTTTGTATTATCAATGAACTGATAGTTCGTGTGCAATATAAAACTATTTGTTCATTAAGTATTTTTAGCTTCCTTTTAAGTATTTTAAAATTACTTTCCTACCTAAGATTTGGAGGTAGGTCAGTATTATCCATCTTAATTAGGATCAAGCTCTTTTAATTAAGAAGGCAGAACTTGTTCTAATGGAAATCCTTAATAGAATTATTCACTTCAACTCATTTGAATGGCTTGTTATATTAACATATTTTTTGTGTCTTTGTTCCGAAGTTTTTAACTAAAACCTTCATTGAAAAGCAAGTACTGTATAAAGCACAGCTACATGTGTGCATAAATACTGTTATAATAGGACTAACTTATCAGTTAGTTCACAGCGTGGCAAATAGTGTGCGTATATGGTGGTCTTCTAATAATAATAAAAAAATTTTATATTTCTATAAAATGTTCCTTAAAGTTAAAAAGTTATTGTAAAAATAACCCTGATAATAAATTATAGCGACCTAGTTAGAATTATTCCAAAGGTTGTATACATACGAGTATGACTGACCTAGTTCTTTTCTTAGTAGTCTGTTGTTGATACTTATGACTAGTGCGTGTCTCATAATTTATTTTTAAAACCTTAGCTAGAGATTTCAGACTAGCTCCTTTTGTTCAAAAGCTACTGAATATTTTATAGAGTTTCGGTATTTAATAAACATTAACCCATATATTTTTCGAGTTCTCCTACTGGAAGAGCTTGTTCAAGCCAAATTATAAAATACCAATGCTTTACTTCTGTTTTAGTAAGACATTAACCAACTGTATCAATACTAGTGTATCAAATATGTAATTTAATCCTAAACAACATCAATGAGGTTTTAATGAGTTTCACAATATCAATGCACTGTCACGGCTGCAACGCAGATTCTCTTGAAGTTTCACACTTGTATGGTTTTCCCATTAGAGAACTTCATCATAAGTGAGATTGTGAAGCGGATTGCAGCTCAACCACTCACAGGAGTCCTCTCCCCCCACACCGTTTGTCTCATGTGATTGGCTTCGTTTTCAATGCTCACGTGCAGTGTCAATAGAGTGAACTCAGTGATTGGATCTGATTAGCTGTCAGTTAACGAGACTATTGGGCGTATAACGCTAGCTAAGCTGAAATTACTGTGGAAGATGTATTGGTTTTAAAATGAAAAACTGCTATCACAATTTCGATGTTGGTTGAAGATTCAGGACAAATACGGATTTTTTAAGATTTTTGTACGATACAGTATACTTGTACTATAAATGCTGTCTCCTTGTTAGTAAGTCAATATTCGACCTTTGTTAAAACGCAGTGAGCCAGTAAGACTCAAGTACTTTCGTAATCTTCCCTCCGAGCAAACTATAGAATGTAGAAACAAAAAGAAAATGATTAGATAAACAGCATTTGACATAAATTGTGAAGACAAAAATGACTATCATAAACATTCAAAAATCATCTGTACGAGTATATTAAGTTTTGCCATCCCCAGACGTCTAGAACAATAATTATATAACTGAGTATACGAGACACTCCTACGGCTCAGGTTTATGTTTGTATAAAGTTGGCTAGACGCCGCGACGCCACGGATAACCTCAACCAGACACAAACCCTTGTGTGAAACATACCCTCGATAAATCCCCCTTTTCCTTAACCTGACCCTCCTCTCCCTCCGTACACCTTGAAGCTGGAGGTTTATTGCTTTGTTTGTAGGCAGTAGTTTGAGAAATGGCATCGTTGCAATCCAGTCACATTAAATTCTTTTCATCTTAGGATGGATCCCTAATCTCCGTGTGAGTCTTATAATAGTGAAATGTATACATTGAAATTGGTTTCTGACCGTCGAAAGAAAATAAATAAATAAAGCTATAGCCAGTTATAACAATGAAGTTTAACATATAAAACCTAAATGTGTAGTGACTTCTACATTACTTCTATACTGGGAAAACTGAAAAAATACTGTAACAATGTACATTTATATTACTTAAAAGGATTTAAGGAGAGATTTAAACCTGGTTTGATCACCTTTTCAAGTAATAAACTTATAAGCCTATTGGCATTTCCTTTTAAAGAATGTACATTTATATTATTTTGTTTTTTCCAAATCAGACGGTCGTTTCACATTAATTTTATCATCTAATTATTTCAGTCCAACCAAGGATAACAACTTGGAAAATCCCAATTGACACATTCGCTGAAATCTGTTAAGACCTTTCAGCTGACAAATTATACTGGAGCTTAATAATGTCGAGCTTCTCAAGCCCTAGGTTTATCCTTTGACATTCTAACCAGAAATCACATAGTTTTGACGTTGCGAAAGAACAGTTGTCGTACTAAAGCTGTTAAGGGTAGAATAGATTAATAAAGACAACTGACCGATTGGTCACACAAAACGCCCTGACTTCAAAAAGGTTGACTTAGTATTGACTTTTTTCCTGAACGCGACTAAGATCAACCGGGCAGCAGAAATCTAGTCGCGTCCCGGGCTGAGAAAACTATTATCTAGTAAAACTTATTGGTACTGTTACTATTAATCTGTTGTACGTATCTTTATGAAATATTTCGAGGTATTTAAAATATTTTGACATCAATTTAAATTTCAAGAATATAACGTATCTGATGCCTTTTAGAAATGAACAATTATGTCATTGCGTTAAGCCCGTTTCCATTGTTACTCTGTTTCTTTTCAACAACACACTTTTCCATCTAAACTTGGAAAAGCGAATCGGAAATCAATTTGAAAGAAAGCGGACTCCAATTTAGTGTTTTACTAAACTCTCAATAAAGAGCCCGGGGCTTATCAACTCTCTGTCCTGCTTCTCTTCAATTTATGCAAAATCTCCTCTCAAAGCTTTGTCAACTTTTCAATTATCTGTTCACGACGTTTTATTTTCTTTTCAAAATAGATAAAATCTCTAAGTAAAATGTCTTTCACCAAAGCAGTATTCTTCTCACTTGTAAACTTTTAATTGCCAGTTTAAAAATACTGACTCCATTATAAACTTGGAATGCAAGTGACTAATTCTTATTGTTCATTTTTATATCCAGGCTAATTTTGCATCCGTCACTAATAATGAATTATATAATTTTATCAAATGATGAACATCTGGCATTATTAATGCTTTAACTTTAATTAATTATTTAACTAAGACATATTGTACAATGATACATCCAAGGATAACAACTCACAGCCAACACGATGACATAAGTGTAGATTCCTTATTTAACGCAATACATCGTACAGTTGACCGTGATGTATGAACCCTCTACACTTGACGGATGTTGATACATCGTTGTTGATACATCCAACCCTATTCGTAAACATCACTCAAAACATATACAACATTGCATAGTTCATACTTTGAACCTCGTGTATACAACATTGGATAGTTCATACTCAACGCTCAAACGCTCTGATCATTATCAGGTTTGATTGAAAGCAACAAAAGAGTTGTTTGCTAGGAGACTTCGTAAGGAACTAAACTGATTTATAGAAGTCACTATATTTATCCATGCGCGAGTTTTTAACTTGTTTCGTAAATTTCATGAATATTTAAAAAAACAATGAAATACTTTGAAGTAAACAAATTAATTTAAACTCTTTTAAACGGTCAAATTACTATTATCAGCCAACTACATAATTTTAGAGATAACTTAAAATGACTACCGAATACAAAACAAAATAACATTTCAATATTTTCAACTTAAACAATTGGCGTCGAGACGCGCCAGTCTTTCAAAGAGGCTGTGAAACAATGAACAATGAACAATGCTTCTCAACTCCGTTATTGATACTTGAAGTCAGTTCCCGCCAGTCTCCACTTCTGGGCGCCAAGTGTATTACAGACAGACAACAATGTCTTCTTTACTCACTTGTTCATCTCAGTTGCTAGCTCAATAGTTCAACCCTTAGCAATTGTTTGCCAACTTTGCCTTAGCTTCTTTTCACACAACTACTTTCTTAACAGTGAACTTTATTGTAATGTGAAGTATTAGGGGTTTGGAAGGTTAAGTGTACCAAATTTAAAAGTTTGGTACTAGCTGTTTTCGTAAAAGCACAAGGAAACAATATTCGGATAAAGGAACGACCAAACCGATGAAAAATCTCTAGTCCTTCCTTTTTGCCTACGGCCTCCAACTAAGGATGTAATTAACATTAGAGTACACACTACTGTAATCCCATTTTCAGTCAAATTTCATCAATTCAAACCTTACCATTAGGAGATGAAACCCTAGATTTGAAAATTGGCCTTATTTTGTTAATTTTGAATAAATGATTCGGAAATTTTGGAAATGAAACGTAATCGGTATTACCCTGTACATAATGTGCATAACAATCAAGTAGAAGGATTTCGTATTGGTATTATTGGCTAACAATATTAGTAATTCCTGAGTAATGCATTAAACCCATTTACGTTCATCAACATAGTTTTATTATTTCTTTTACACTCAAAGTATTAAAAAAAATAACACGTGACGTTATAGCAATGCTTGGTTGCCAAAAACAAAAATTATATCAGCAACTACTTTGCATAAGTTGTTGGACGGTTGACTTAAAATAAATTAGGTCTAACCATAGATAATCTTTTGCTGGGTGAAAATATTTAGCATTTTGTAACAATCGGATGGATCATATCAAAGAGCACATACTCGTAGTATTGGTTTGCCTCGGAAAGTAGGAAAACAAGGCGACAGTCTGCTTTAATGTTGAAAAAGGATAGGTGAAGAGTGCAACAATTCTTTAACTTCATATATTAAGTTAAGTATACTTGATTAGTTAAGTAGCAATATAGGTTCATTAAATCATTTAAATGTCATTATTAGTTTACTTTTAGTTATGCTCTTGACACTAAAGAACAAAAGATGTCTGATCTACAATTACCTTACCTTATTTGTATGGTTATCACATCGGCAAACAGCTTATAAATCAATGAAGTAAGATATTTATAAATCGTACAAGAAAGATTCCAACTGGAAAACCATTTCAGTGGGAGTAAGGGATTCTCACTAATTAATCTCCAGGGAGCAACATCGGTCTCACCAAATAACACTTTACTCAGCGCTGTGGTAATTTTCCTTCCATTCTACACAATACTTAAAATATATTTAATTTAAAAGTTTGAACATTCTGATATTGTGCCCGCGTTATACCTTTATGAGACAATTGTATTTAACGTTTCTAAATGTAAGTTATCGCAGGGTTAAGATGTACATTCATACAATACTCAATCTAGTGAAGTATACAGACAAATTAGCCACCAATTACATATACATGCCAGATTACCTATGGAAGCTGATGATGATGAATTGTTGAACAAGCTTCCTTTAGAAATTAAAGCTTCACTATCAGATCTTGCTCTTTTCCAAAAATAAACTTAAAACCACTTGCTGGCTATGGATTCTTACTCTGTAGCGGAATTTATTGAAGGAGTTAAATTTCATTCATAGGCTATATAAATTGTTCGTAAGATTATTTTAATACAGAAACCCTCACTTCATTATAACTTCTCAACCATAGCACATTGCTCACAATCATGATATTCATTCATTAATTTCATAACTTTTGTATCATGTTCACCTTGTCGTCAGCACAGTTTTGTATTGTACATTGACAAATAAAAGAAGTATAAAAATAACTCATACACTTGGACGTGTGTTGGTGATTGCACAGAGTACGACAATGCTATCGCATATCTTAGAGATTCTCATGTTTAGTTTTACATGTTTTGGTTGACGTAGAACAGTCAAAATGTGGATTGATTGTTCTGTTGATCTTGACCCCTAATGCCTAAGCTTATTTGCATTGAATTTCGTTGAGAAAAGTTAGATTTTCATTCTGTAAGCATGGCAAGACTCAGACCAGAGACCATGAGTTGAGCTCCAATTCCGATCCCTCCTCAGACCACGTATTGATCATTGTTTCCACACTTTATAATTTATACATATGTACAGGTGTCATAAAGGCGTGTAACGCGCTATACAGAACCGGATTCAACGTTCGAAAGTAAGTCGAAAATGTCCACCATTTTGTAAATGTTTGAAAATAACTAATAATTTAAATATCCTTTAAGATATTTTTGTGAAACTTGATATCAACCTTAATTTTTTCGTGATAACATTTTCCAAAATTTTTCTTATCTAACATATCAAATTTCAAAATCGCGGCATTTAAAAATGTCAAAGCAAAAGAAATCAAAATGCATAGCCGCCAATTTGAAATTTAATAAGTTAGATAAAAACGTTTATTTTGAAAATATTATTAGAAAAACAATTAAGGTGTATACCAAGTTTCACAAACATATCTCAAAGGTTTTTAAAATGATTAGTTATTTAAAAATACAAAATGGTGGATTACGCCTGAACTAAGCCGAGATCAAGAAAATGTTACCAGCCTTACTTTTGTACGTAGAATCCGGTTCTGCATAGCCCGCTACACATTTTTGTGAAACCCTTATGTCGTTATCGTATAGATTCACCGTTCCTATAGGTGGCATTAGTATGTCCTTTGTAAATATCCCGGTCAAGTACATTAAACAGCGAAATCAGTTTACCAAGTAAGAAAACTTTAATGCAAAGAGCGGTTAATTGTTATCTTATAGATAAATAGCTTTAGCTATGATGATAGAGCATGATCAATTGCTTTTAAAGTAGGTACTTAGTTATACAACTGTCATATAGTTAAATTCAACTAAAAATAAGAAGCTGAAGAATGAAACGAGGCTGTAAATTTGGGAAACTAGAGTTACAACTAGCGAGTTATAGTAAAAATTGCAAAAGAAATAAGCTTCACTTATGCCAGCAGTGCTTTAGCACAAAGCAATGTGTCGCCCTGGCTAACTTTGAGTTTTTTCGGTAATTTTTAACAATTATTGAAACTGAGGGTGTTGATAAGTTTTTAATTTTCAGTTGAGTTTAATTTGAATCAATACATTCTTTTAAGTCAAACATGTCTTTCAAAAGCACAAGAGTTTCATCATCGAATCGTTTTTATTGAGACAAGGATAAAACACATTTGCTCCATGCAATAATGAATATAAATAAAACGAACTCCCAAAACTTAAATGGAAATCATCTAAGATACTTTTTCTTGAAATGAAACAAAGAGCTTCAGATTTTTTGAAGAAGTCACAAATGGTGGATTTATAAAGTGGGCGCTGTATATGAACTGAGTGGTGAAAGACTCAGTGAATTATGTAGTGGAAAGCATCAGGAAACATTTCCACTTCCGCCATGTAACTACCACACTCCGTCTGACCCTGTTCTGCAAATAATACTTTCCACTTTCGGTACCGTATTCTAAAGAATTCAATTTGAATTTGTAATAGTTCAAGCTAAAAGTTAAAAACTTTTAAAATCTTCGTTTCTTGGTATTTTATGAGTATCAACATACTATGACTTTGTTATTAATATACTTATATCATTCGTACATTATCACTTTATTTAAATATCATATACAATTTAGTGTTGCAAAAATGAACCGATAATTTGATATTTTAAACAACGACTTATCCGTATCTTTTAGCCGTATATTTGTATAGCATGAACAGTTATAAAACTGTAGAAATACTAAGACCAATTATTTTCCTTTTTTTATATGACACGCTTTTAGCTGACTCTGAATCATGCAATTTAAATATATTACTGCCCGTGTTTTTCTTTTCTTTGTTCAAAAGTATGTTTGGAAGGTTTTAATGTTCTTACCTTCCACTTAATACCAGACAGTTACACATGTGGGTGGAGCTTACACCTAAACAATACATTGATGTCATATCTGACTTAAGCAAACTTTGAATAGCTGCCTCCAACTCTGAACGATTAAAAGAAAATTCACCAAGGTAAATTCCGAAGAATTCTTCCCAGTATCAATTAGAGTTGAACTACCACCTGAGTATTTTTTCTGAAACAAAAACCTAATGAAATACATTTTGACGTTTTATGTTATGTTCTTGAACTTCTTTGCGTGCGTTTTTATAGTTGTTTTGAAATTAAAACAAATCAACATGGCTTTCCCATTAGCCCTATGTAGTTATACTTGAGAAGTGAACATGTTTGTAGAACTCAGAAAAGATTTGTTCAACTTATGATTGTCAATATTCTTTTTTAGTTTACCTTTCACCTGAACTAAACTCACTGCAATTGTAATAGCTGGTAGTTTGTAAAATAGTTAATGGTGTGCCTACTAATAATTATACTAGCACTACTAACACTCGTGGACGGTTTATTCGTATTTTGAATACAACATAGTAAGACGGTGAAATATCAATAACAATGATAATAAAGTCAAGTTCTTTTGTTTGACTTCTCAACCGTTTTAGAAACCTTAGATAGATGAAAAATTGTTCACGCTTTGGTATTTGGCGTCAACATAACAGTTTTAATGATTTTATATGTAAGATCAGTATGAAGAACTCTAGTCAGCAGGTGCATAATAAACGCCGATATTTTTGCATGATTACCTTTTCAGCTCTGTATGTAGTATATTCTGAATCACATAATTGAAACGGAGTCAGAAAAGGTCTTTAGGACAAAGTAATTTCAAGGGACAAATTGCTACGTTGGCTCTAACCAGCCTTATCTCTTCTGGGTTCTTACTGAAAACGGTCCCTTTGTAATAACCTTTAGCTAATGCTTTAGTATACTTTAGTACGGGGAGTGTAACCTATTTTAAAAGTAAGCCACTGTTTGTAGGCAATTAACTTTGAAGACATGTTTGACTTGAAATTTCTCCTTATTTTCCTCATTAAATTTCAGCTCAAACATAAATATTGTAGTGTTTGAGATCGATCCCAACAATTTAAATGATAGTATATAGAAATTAATATACTAAATCCTATGTTTACTTTAAACAATCAAACATTAGCTTCCCTGAAAGCATTACCCAACTTCATGAAATCGTCTTTTTTAACCGACTAAATCAAGAATATCTCAAATTTTAAAGCAATGTATTCGAATCTTTAATCTGAGCCGTAGGTAGATTTCCCTAGCATTTCTTTATTTTCAAAACCTTATTAATTTTGTGGAACAAAATAAGTATTGGCTGAATTCAAACTTAAATTAAAAGGGTGAGGCCAGAGCAAATACACCACTAGACTAATCAGATGGTTTTGGCTGTTTAATTCAAAGCCTGGTTTCTATTACAAAACGCGTTTAGTATGAACTTTGAACTTTAAGATAACATAGTTTGAACTAATTGAAATAACGCTAATCAAAAGCTCTCTAGTAAGATGTTTGTTAAAAGCACAAAATTGCTGTCGACACAAGATTGCATTGGGGATAGAAGGCGAGGTTAAGGTTCTTGCCACGTTTGCACTATCCGGTAGTTGGGTTCGTTTTATCAGTTAAGCCCAATTAAGTTGTTCCACTCGGTTACGTTGCAGATCAGTCATAGTTTTCTTTAACGTAGTCGGTATTAAACCTTCATTAATTGAATATATACAGGGTGAGTTTTAAATGTCCCACACCCCACCTTAACTTTTGAAAAAGAAAACCCTATTATTGAAAAAGAAAACCCCTTTAGGGAAGGTTTTTATTGGATCCTAAAGTTTGTTTTGACGTACTTAACGTCACTTACCCACCCACCTAAAAACCTGTAAGAAGGGCCCCCAGTTTTCTCAGTACAAACCGCCCTTGTGGCACTTCAAAGAAGTCGGATTTTACTACAAATTCACCGACGCAAAGAAACATTTGTTATCTCTCCTCGTTTTTTGTAGTACCCATTTAAGGATGACAAGAAATCAAGTTTAAAATGCCACATTTCACATACAATTTGTTGATGACAAATTGTTCTTCAGAATAGTCTGAGGGAAAAATCACAACCCTATAACATAATCCCGTAGAGTATTTTAATAAAAAGTTTGTAATACAAAAAATTCGTTTGTGAAATATAGCATTTGAACTTTAATTTTTAATAATTTTCCTTTAATAATTAAACGGTTATTACAAAGCAACTAGTTAAGATAAAGGTGTTTTCTTTGCGTCGTTGAATTTGTATTAAAACTAACTGTTTTTGAAGTGCCATAAGGGGGATTTATATTTAAAAGATTTGGACTGTAAATTCAATGCCTAATCTAACCACCAATTTCAAGATTTCAATAAAGTCCAGTACTTGTTTGTAATGTTTGTAAAAACACTCCTGTGACACTGTACTTATCTTGATGGTAACTTTGACTTGCCTTTAATCATGTTACACTATAAGGTCAAATTCTTACAATTTAATTCTATCATCCATCTTAGGCTACACGTTTACCTCAAAGCACATCTTAAAACTAGATATTTCTTTAATAAACTCCTATACAAAAGAAGGTTTGGAGTTTCAGTAAGACTTGAGGAAGCTTTAGAAAAACAGATTTAGCCGGAAACGCTTGTGTCATCTGTTTTATGTACTACGTGACGTCATCAAATGACTGCTTGGGACCTAAAAGTTCGTATTTCCATTGTATTTGAAGAACAATTTGTATTGTTCTCAATGTTTACGATTTTTCTTAAACTAATTTTACAATAGTCCTAGTTGAATAAAAATCATATTATTGAGTTTACACACTAAAACGAAAATAGGGTACAATTCGTATTAATTAACTTACGTACTAAAAATGTCAAAATAAAAAAATTTAAAAAGAACACAATAATAACCACAATGGAAAGTTTCCTTCTTTTCTGCATATTACAAATTATTATTTATACCGTAAATTCAACTAAATATACTATGATAAACGATGTTTTAGAATAAAGGCTATACCGTCTCGAGCTATCCAATTGTTTCAAAAACGCTTCTAAACATGATTTAAAGATCAAATTTAATAAAATATAAACTGTGGAAAGAGTCTTAGAATCGTATTACTCTTACTGGGAACAATCAGACTTTGCAAAGTTCGCAAGCAATTCTTGTAAAGTGTTCCTTTGTGTGTAAGATACTAAAGTCAGGTACTTGAGATTTAATCGCGTACATTTTCTACTTGAACTCGTAGTACCCTTAAACAAAAACATAGTCGAATGTGCAATTTATTATCATTCCGAATTCCCATTTGAGGTTAGAAATGTTTCAAAAACATGGTTGTACGACATACCGTTGAAAAGCTCGTCAAAGTCTGAGAAACAATACGTAAACACCATATTTGTAATCGAATTGATAATTTGACTACAGGGCGACCCGTAAAGCTTACGCGATTCACGTTTACAGCTCTAGTTTGGTAACGGGGCAACATATCAAAATAATTGTTTCATCAAAATGTCGAAAATTGTCTTCTGTTTAAATTATGTACAATATGACCCACCTTTGTGTTTAAAAATGTCGAGTTTTGACCCCGTGAGTTTCAGTATTGACACACTCTGTATACTGAGAACCTTAAAAATATGTTTCCTGAAATTCCATGTTCGGTTTCCAGAGAAAAAGTTGTTTTATTTTTCTAGCTCTAATAGTACTCCTGTAATCCGTTTAGGACACTTTATCGTGGCCACCCGGTATATATCACACGGTCATATTACACACATCTTTTGAGTAACTCATTTTGAATATTCAAATGTTCAATAACGAGGAAACACGTATTTTTAATAACCTTTTCATCAATATTCGTAAAACACAAACCTTTTACGAAGGCAATGTTAGATCTTAAATTAAGATATTAATTAAATGTATTTCCTAGATTAGTGTAGTCCTCTGAAGAAGGGTGGAGTTTTTAACTACCCGAAACGTTAGGAGTAGTTTTTCTCCGGAAATGGCAGGAAAAGTCCGTTTATTTCTTTTTACTAAATTGCTCTCCGCCACTATTATGAACTTTCAAACCAACACAACTTTTACAAAGGTTCCAAATAACTCTTTCTAAGGTATTCGTTTCGGCCTATTCTTTTCTTGTACATTTTATAAACCTTCATCGTAAAAATTAACAAGTAACACATTAAAGACTTAAAACACATCTAATACAAGGAAAAGATATCTTTGCGAAGTTAGATATGAAGCCAGTTTGAAGTACTTAAATCAATCATACGACACGCACGAAACAACGGATGCATAGGAGCTATAGGAAACATTACAGCTGGGTAACCCTTAATTTAATCAGTTTTTAGCTTACCTAAAACAAAACTTGCATAGCCATATTCAACGATGTAATTTCAGTATATTATATATTACTACGCTGGTAAGGTTAGTACGCTTGATTACATAGTTTTAGAGAAATCTGGAGTATCTTCTATCACCAATGACAATAGATATTATATCTATATTTTCCTGCTGTATATACGGGTAAAACTAACGTTGGTCCAGACTGAGCTTCACATGCCTCATATCCGCAAGTTTGATTGCTTTTGAATTGTTTATGACGGAAATTCCCTTCCATACCTGTCCAAGCTTTCCTCGTGGGATTCCATTATATTTTATTTCTACTAACTTAAAAGTCTAAGCTATAATTGTCTCATCGAGCTCTAATATTTGTTTTAATTATATTTTGTCGCTGTTAAACTAAGAAATACACTTATAGATATTCATGTTTAAGCACAGTTTATCCTTTTGTATCTACACTTTACTTACTTCTGCATTAAAAACAAATTTCTAAAGCATAACGTAATTTGTGATAACGCCATTGGATTTAACAATAATTTACTGCCTTATTAATATTTTCTCAAGAACAAAGTTCAATTTAGTAAATTACAATATCGTCCATGCACAAGCCAAATGGTCAAATGATGTGCTCAGTACTATTAGAATATACTTTTTAAGTTTATCATCCAACTATATTGTGATTTGCAAAGCCATTAAAGTTTCTTCCCAATCAAACTAGAGTAAGGTTTTAACATTGGCTAATGAATATCCTTGGGCCAAGGCTAAACGCGACATTAAAGCATACAATTACAAATATACATTGTTATATTTTAAACTTAGGTTTTCAGCAAATATGTGTCATAAGTTTTGTTTTTAAGATCACGTATTTACAGTGCAATCCTAGTATAGGACACACACAAATAAAATTAATTGAATGGTAATAAGGAAAGGTTAGTGGTGAACTATTGTCTACAATCTACACGGTTGTGTCTGTAAGTGTTGGTATCGACATGACAATTGAGTCTGATCGCTCTCAACTGCAGAACAATTCACGATAACTTTTGTCAGTGCAGGCGTAGGAAATACACAAGTATCAAACTCAATACTAGCTAACATTACTATCGTACTTTGTATTGTAGTCAGTCATATTTCAAACTCTGCTGTGGGAACATTTTAAAGTTACTACGTTGTTGTCTTTTTTTTGTATATGTTATAGTAGGTAGATTGGGCATTGATGGCACATGGCTGAGTCAGAAAAATCAACATAGTCGCGCAGCCCGACTATGCCTTGTAGCAAAAGGTAATATTCTTATTTACGTTAATACCATAATCTGATTAAAGATCTAAAAGCATTTTGCTGGAAGTTCAAAAGTTGGAGTAGGCTATTTTTTTAAAAGTACCGGCTTTAGTGCAACAAAATGCATGCTGATCTGTGTGGCTTTTACTTGTGGCTTGTGTCAGTTCATTGATAGTCATTTAACAGTTTAAAATAATTTTTGCGTTAACAAAAACAAATTTTTAAACAACATTAAATAAAAAACCAAAGTCACTGATAACAACCAAGCAATACCTTAATAAATTACAATTAATTCTAAAATTGCTAAAACTCGTGTAGTGTTAGTTGAAACGTAAATGTGTCCATACCGCACACTATACAATGGTACATTAGATAACCTACGTACAATGGTTAGGTTCTATTTCCAAAGGGTCAGAGATAATAGACTCAGCTGGGAACGCTGGCGTCAGCTGTTTTATGTGCTACGTGACGTCATCAAATGAATGTTCGGAACCTGCTAGCCGAGCCAGCCCGATGTTTCGTGTATCTTCAAATCCATGGACACATGAACAATTCCTCGTTCGTGCTCTATTCATTATGCAAAAATTATCAGAGTTTAAACTATTATTGCTGGACATTTTCCATCGTTAGTCAGCAAGACCCAAAGAAGCAAAAATATGTTGAAAGGGAACTTTCCTCCGTCTACTTGTAAAATCTATTTTGAATAATCAGCTTGTTTAGTAAAAACGTTCAAGCTAAGGCACTCTATATAAAATTATGTAACTTTTGAAAGCCTCTATATTATTCACAAAGCGTTGTGGGTAATCCTGAATAATATGTGTTGTATCGTATGAGCATATGCTTTTATTAGAGTTAAGAAAACTCATGAGCGTATACTAAAACGTAGACTTACTTTAGTAAGGCGCTTAATCACTTTCAACTAATGGGTTATTTCTTCACATAGTTACTATAGTATCTGATAGGTGCTACCCATTGGTCTACTATGTCTAACTTAAACTAGGATTTGTACTAACATCAAAAGTAATGGATGGAACGTTACATTTAGTGTTACTACTGACATAGTTTCACAACTATAACAAGTAACAACACTACGTGCCACAGTTAGTAGAATCTATGTTTTTCTATGCACTCAGAAACTAAATATTTCCTGCAATTTTCTGGGCAGTACTTTTATGCTTTTGCATATAACTCAAAGGACCATCAAGTTACCACCCCGTTTACCCCACACCTCCATTCTTAATCTTCTAGCTCCACGGAAAAACAATGTTTTACTCGGTCTGACTTTCCATTACAGCGTTGTCAGTCTTGTTTATTAAGATTTTTATTATGAACAATTTTCATTCAACAAGATTTTAACGAACTATAGTATCGCTGGTGAAAACGATAGCGATGTTGAGCATTATTATAGCACTTTTTAGACCGATTTTGAACAAGGGCAAATACATCATACTGTTTATTAAGCATATTGATTCTTCAAACGAGTCTTTGGTATATTACAGACTTTACTTACGCCACGAAATTATTGTAAACACTTAACCTTAGATCTTAATATTCATTGTGAATAATGTCCACCTTCAATTATATATACAAAATAACAGACCAAGGGTCCAATAATAATAGAGGTTAACATTTGAAACAAACAGTTGTACAGAAAGAGGCAAATGTGCCATTGTGATGAAGAACTTGATAGCGAGAAGATATCAATGTTTGATATCCAGACCCGCCCAGCAATAACCATCTGTTCCCTAGATTTACAGAGCTTTGCTGACCAGTGCCCCTCCCCCCTCCTACCAGATAACATTTATCTCTTTCTCACTTTTCCTTTTTGGTGCAAGTATCTTGAAGACAAAAGTTATTTTAGTTTTGGAAGATGTATAGAGAGAAAATTAGTTGGTTTTCTTATATTTTGAAAAGGTTATTTATCAAGTATACAAATATTGTGTTTTACTGTCCTTGAATTTTGATTGATTGGAAAACTGGCTCATCATGAAAATCGTCTACGATGAAACCGGAGAAGATAGCTTAAATGTAACACATATGTATATAATTTTAAATTCCTTATATTCTTTATTTTCAATGTGATGGATCATTTCATCCTGACCTCCAGAGGACGTTTTGAGAATTTTTCAACACTGTATATACATATGTATACATAAATCTGTATACTCTAAAAGTAGCAGTTGTTGTCCAATTTTCATGAAATTTAGTACAAATGTTCCTTTTATAAACATATCGGAAAAGTTCGTTAATAAAAAAGTCGTGCTGCCGTAAATACACTTTTGGAAGGAGTGTTGGTCAAAATGTTAATTTTAATGATATAAAAAGGACACTTCATCCGATATTATGCAATTTAATTTCTACTGTTTATATGTATTTTGATAGTACTCATCAATGTACCAAGAACTGTGAATATCAATTGAGTCGTTTCAAAATGGCAGCCAAAAAGGTGATTCATCGCTATAACAACGTTATAAAGAGTTTTTCCTTATGATATGTTATAAAACTTACAGTAAAAGAACCCGTAAGTTTGAGGCCAAAGGCCGAAGTGAGACTGTGAGCAACGAACAGCCTCGTAGCGCCCATGATAATGGACCATAGGTCTGAGAATAAGCGGAGCGAATAAGAGTAAAACGATTGGTGAAGGAAATTCGATCTCGTCTAGTGGTGCTTCGCGCTTAGCTGCGTGTCGGCCTAATTTTTCAGTTAAACTGCCTTTGCCAAAATCTCTTCAATTGTTAATTATAATTAAAGTCTAAATATTATTTCCGGCAGTTTGTTTTCCATCTTTAATACGAATCACTTCAGGGTTAAAACGCAAATTTAATTTACTCTTGTTATTTAGATCAGATACAATTATTTAAAATGTAGGTGTATATGCTCTGTACGTTTTCAAATGTTTGTACTGTAACGGGTTACTGTCATACTTCTTTGGAGATAGCATTGACAATGGTTCACAACGTGCAGCAACAGTATGTCGAAGGAGTTGGCAGTAAAGAGGGATTATAGACTCTGAGAGAACAGGCAATCAACTTGAAAGCCTCCGATACTACAAGGCTTCTTTACTGTGTAATAAGTATAGCCTACTTCTACCAAAGTCGATATACGGCACTTGCGTTACTTTTACACACCGATTTTAAGAACCAGTTTGCCATATCATATAACATCCTCGGACCCAATGCTACCTTCAGAGTACATTATTTTGTCTGTGTATTTTAAGCCTGGAAGAGTATAATCTACACTACTAAGAACGCACAGTACCTGATGGCCATTTAGTTTTTGTTCCGAAAGAACAATGTAAAACAACATTATCTTGAAACACTTCACGCCCAAAATAGGTTTTATTTGAAATATGACAATGTACTGAGTCTACGCTGATCACCTTTATTGAAAATCTTATTACTTTAAGAATGTATAAAACCTGACGGCCATTTTGTTTACTGTCGCATTAGAACAATGTAAAACAGGCATTTTCTTTAGACACTTCACGCCTACAATTCCCATCAGATCTTTTAGAAATAAGTTTTATTTGAAAGATGACAATGTAATTCAGTGACTCCGCTGGAAAACATGTTTAAAACTTTACTATTTTACGAGTAAAAACACAAAATTCAAACAAAACGTTTCTTCAATTTTTGAATTTATGTCACGGTCTTATAAAAGTTAAAATGGAAATTCTGCTCAGCGGTGTCACTAAAACAATTAATGTACTACTTTAAAACAAAGTTTGTTACATGAAAATCGGATGAAAACTATAGGAATGAAGTGTCCCAAGAAAATGCGTGTTCAACATTGTTCTTATGGGACGAAACTCAAGGTCACAGCCACTACTGCGCACTCTTAACAGTAATAACAAAAATTCAAATATAACGTTTTGCCAATTTTTTATATATATATCACTGTTTGATAAATGAAAAATGTGAATTTGGCTCAGCGGAGTCACTAAAACATTAAATGCATTTTAAAACAAAGCGTATTTAATGAAAATACGACGAAAACTGCAAGCGTGAAGTGCCCCAAGACAATTAATGTGTTTACATTGCTCTTATGGGACGATATTCTAGGTCACAGCCACTACTATGCACTCTTCACAAACAAATAAAAATTCCCGATTCGTGTTTTAAGTTAGTGAAATATTGTAATTCATTGTGTTTAGCCACGAAACTGTGTGTAGACTATATAATAGGTAAATTACCTCGTCAAACAGTTTCAAGTGAGTGGGGTTCCACTGCAGGTTTCGGGACAACGGTCCCATCTTCAGGTGGTAGTACACATAAAAAACATAGAAGAACACTGATGGTAGCTCCAGTTAGGGATTTTCGAGAATGATGAAACAAGTTATAAAGTACATGGTGACGAATAAAACACAAAACACAAACCTACTACGCGTCACGACCACAAGCCGGTAGTTGACAGACTGGACAGGATTTGAGGTTATTTGTTATCAGCTGTGCCGTGCAGTGCTGCGGTCTGGTGCTGATAACAAATAACCTCAATTCCTGTCCAGTCTGTCAACTACCGGCTCGTGGTCGTGAAGCGTAGTAGGCCTACTTGTACAGTTCGTTAGTTTTTCCTTCCGTGTTTGTGTTTTGTGTCATATTCGTCACCATGTACTTTGTAACGTGTTTCATCATTCTCGACTAGCTGGAGCTATCATCAGTGTTCTTCTATGTTTTTAGGTGTACTACCACCTGAAGATGGGACTGTTGTCCCGAAACATGTATAGTGGAACCCCACTCATTTGAATAGTCTACTCACAAAGTCGCTTTGAAAACTTGCAAGATTAAGTTTAAAAGAAGAACTAAGTAAGTCTTTCTTGGCTCCCAATCACCTTTATACTAGTCACTCAAAGTTCTCTTGTAGCCTAAAACGAATCTTCTACTCATGTTCGTGCAAATCGTGTTACAAAGAGGTTTGAAACAAACAATGCAGTTTTAAGTATGCAATCAGTTTCACAATGAAACTTTTTGTAACTTAAACAAACAATAAAGCTCTTTATATCAATACGTTCTTACAGAAAGTGCCAAAACACAAAATCGTTATCTTGAGAATCTTGTGCACAGCTTAACTAGTTACGGCTATTTTAGTTCGAAACCTTAGCGGGACGTTTGCACACATTGTTAGAATATCTTTAGAGTCAGTGGAATGTAAGCCTTAATAATAATTTACCGTGAAAACATTGCGAACGTTACGAAATAGTTTATTTTTATTTTATTTTTAGCTCAAATGTTCCTTCTTACAAAGATCAGACGTAAGTGATCCGTTTAGGTGTCCCAGTTCTAGTAAATCCCAACGTGTCTCAAGTTGTTAGCGAATCGTTAGAGATTGTTAGATTTCGTGGAGATTGTTAAAGAATAGTTTGATTCTATTTCTTTGTTACACTCAATTTTCTTTTTCAGATCTTCTATTTCACATTCGATGTAAATTTGAAGCTGGATCACCTCATTTTTTGCTCAATTCTCCCAGATAATGTTCATTTTGTTGCAAACAAATTCTTCGGACATGTCTTTTATTTTATCTATAATTTGGTAAGCTGTTATCCTCCTACAACAGTTCTACCCATTTTAATTTCCATAATGATCAGTAAATGTGTCTTGGTTTATAGCTTTGTATTAAAATACCTCGCAGAAAAACGTTCAATTTGTAACCCGTCCCCATTAATACTCGTAATAATAATAATTGTTTATTGCCATGAACAAGAAATTTGATTGACAATTACAATGTATAAAGTTAAATAAAAATAAATAAACACTCTGAATTTTGTCTTAACTAATCTTGAATTTGTCTAAAAAATCTTCAAAATTGTTGTATAGGCTACACTTGCTTGTAGTTTTGATTTTAATTTCTTTTTGAATTTACTTTTATTTGTGTCTTTTTCATAGAATTTAGGAGGTAATTATACAGTTTAATCATATTATAAATAAGAAATTTTTAAAATAGGCCGTTCGATCATTTAGAATTTTGCATTGATCCCAAGTGTTCAGTTTTTCTTGTATATTTTGATATAAAAAATATTTTAAATTTGCTTTGAAGAATATTAAACTTTTGCAGATGTATAAAGAGTAAATTGATAACAATTTTATCTAATAAAATAAAGCTACAGTCAACTTATTGCTTTGACGTATTTGCTTGATGCATTTTTTATCACAACTGGCCCTATTTACAAAACCCAATAATAATAGAAAATATTCACGTGATAATTTAAAACAAATTAGTTAAAAAATAAAACGAATTTGTGTTTAATTAACAAATTACAACTTGCAATCGATATCTTTCGATTGAAAAGACTCTTAATTTGGCATTAACACAAAGAGAAAACAATCTAGTTATTAAAATGTCCAAAATAAATAGGTATAAAGCAAATAAAAGCAAAGACATGGAACAATGTAAACAATGAAGGGCTGTGCTTAAGTCCAGTAGATAAGAGATAAGAGAGAAACATGAACTGATAAGAGCGGAGACGTGACTTGACTGTTTAGTGCTCTGGTATGTATGCTCTGTCACGTGCTGGCCGCTTTACTTTATTGGTTTAGGATACATGTTAATTAAACTGACCTCAAGTCCTTGTTCTAAGGTTGTTCAATCAAACGCAATAACTATTGTGTACCATTTTTGCTGTTTTAAATCTACTCACATAAAGGCTTCCAAGTTTTGACTTGAGATACAAACTTGTTATTTTAGAGTAGTATAAGCAATACCTTACGCGTTTATTCAATAACTCACTTATATATAATTCATAGTTTTATATTTACGCGCAATAAGACAATTTTTGTCAGTTTTGAAGATAAGAAAGAACTTTAGGGAATTTTGTTTTGAATGCTTCTTAGAGTTTAGACTACTTAATTTATTTGAACTTTATAAAAGTCTCAAGGGTTTTCGTCTGTGTTGCATTTTTTTAACTTACGTAGACTTACTTCCATTACGCTTTAGTTTTCCTAAAATTACTAACACTAACTAATTTTGAACTTTGTGCTTTACAGTAACAGACGTTTAGTTTCCCCATTGTTACACTGGTAAAATGACAAACAACTCATAAACGAAGATTAGTACAATCCATCTTTTCTTAGTTGTTCTCATATTACATATTTCTTTGTTTGTGTTTAATTAAATTAAATATTTGCATGCGTTCAACATGTCCAGTTTTAAAATAAAAGACAGATGTTTACAATTATGATAAAAAAACAAAGCGAAGGGATAAATTTTGTCCAGGAACGTATTTCAATATAACTCAATTTGAAAAGGACTGAAAAACAACTTCCAACACAAAGATATTAAAATTTATTTCAAGTTATCTTTTTATTAAAAGCAAAGTTTCCTCTAATCCATTTATGTATTTTCTATCTGCATCAGTTTCTACAGCAATATAAGCTCAGCTCAACCTAACTATGAACCTGGTTTCAATTAATGATTAACGGATTTCAAAAGCTGACGATAGAGGCTATTTTACTCCTTCAAGAAAGCGTATGAAAAGATTAACAGACATTTCTTTTACAGCCAATCGTCGTCATTCAGAAAAACTTCGAATTATATATGAATGAAACCAAAGCACTGACTTTGCTCGAGTGATCACTAAATCACTATTTGAGATGCCGAACACTCTCATGAGGGTATTTTAAGGAAAATATGTGGTGAAGGATGAGTGTGATGAGTTGTAGTAATGAGTTATGAGGTGTAGTCTTGTTACAAACTAAGGCCGACTCTTCCGTAGAATGGGTCGTTAATTAATAGCCCAATGACCAATGGAAATACAAGGACCAACGGCTTAACGTGACTTCCGAACGACGCAGGTGATGGTCTGATATGTCTAAACGATGGTGGGAGTTGATGCGGGTATCATCAGATTATCATCCTCAAAACTTTTAAGGATCTTATCCTTCAAAGATCTTATAAGGACTCTTATTTCAATTTAGGAATTGCGGTTCAAGATGTAGCAGTGATTGATTGATGTGACACTCAACTCAATCAAAGTTTATGTTTAGGTTTAGATCCCATCAAACATCCCAAAGGTGATTAGTTTGATTGCTTCGCTACGTTTATTTGCTGGTACTTTACTAGCTCATTAAAGATTTATTAAGGTTTTAAGAAGATTTTATCTACTTTACAATGAAATTGATCGGGTTTAATTTTACCAAACAGGTATTTACATCCTATCAGTAAAAGTGTTTTTGTCTTCAAATCACTATTACAGAGCAGTTGGCTTATCTCTCATTTATCATTTTCAAACGTAATATAAAAAACAAAGTATTTTTTTATGTAAGTTTTGGAAATAAGCAATAGCATTGAATTAAAATAGTAAATGTAACATTTACCTATAAAAACGTTTGAACTATAAAACACTGGTAAAATTTCTTTGTGAATTGGATGTTACAGCACGAGCAGCAAATAATGTTAAAATTTATTTTCCTGTTCAAAATGTAACCAATTAAAAAGGTTGAACAATGTGTAAATTTGTGGACGAGGCGCTGGTTTCAATTGAACGAGATGCCATAAATACAGATTGCGTCTAAATAAGCTTACATCGAAAAACTTGGGGAAGCGAGTGGTTTGAGAAGATAAACCAATATACGAGAATATACTTTAATAAAATATCAGACTGAACGACTTTGTGGTAAGAGATGGTAAACACTTCATTTACATTGTAAGCTGCTCTTCGATATCGATGAAAATGGTGTACTGAATTTGAAAACCCCATTTATTTGGAATTTCAGTTTGAATATTTAAACAATATTTAATATAGAGTTCTGTTTTGTTCATCAAAACTCGTTGGAGAGCATTGTAATAAAGTTGAATAAACGAAACCCGTATTGAAACAAAACTGTTAACCCCCTTCTTATTAGCAAGATATTTAAGCCTTTTTAAGCATATAAGCGTAAACCCAGAACGAATTAGATGTTTTGTTTGGCCAATTGCCGCAAGCTCATCATTCAAGATCGATTACTTTGCGTACACAATCTTAACCTTTCAATGTCCAGGCTGATAGTAACCTTCGTTGACTGAAAAATTAAGCATTTTCTACACTAATTAAATTACTCAATAAAAAGCAACTGAGCAACGGTTACAAACTAGTATGAAGGTAGGATGTAATGTTGTGATAGTCGTTAGTCTAGATTTGTTAGGGTTGTAACACTGACAGTGGTGTGTGTCGTGTTGTGCCGTGAGGTTGGCAGCTTGTCAAATACATCACCTGACTGTACATCATCACACCTGACTGTACTCGACAGCGTTAATACATAGTCTTACCTCGTGTCAGCACAATTCACTGGTGTAATGTATTTATACTCATTAGTATACACATTGCTGACAATACAATGTGCATACTTTTCTTTCCAATATCACCTTAGATTTTGAGGAACCAGTATAGACCGATATTGTTTCAACCCTGGCAGAGTTTTTAATTTTGAGACAAATTTTAACTGAAAGAGCATAATAGTGATATGTTTGGTTAACAGTTTAGCATAATACATTATAACTATACTTTTACTGATTTAATTATTACATTTAGGTCTTCAGCGTAATGGTAAAACTATATGCCTTTCCAAGTTTTGACACTAAGACAACTCTGTTCAGTGGCCATTAAAAGATACCAGCCCAGCACACATATATTGTTAATCAATAATATTAACGTTTCCAGGAACTATATTGAACAAGCTTAAATGATAACAATATTGCTAATCACGAAAAAAAGCTTTATCAGCTGTAGCTCAATTGTACTGAATATTTCCAGACTACACATGGCCATTTTCAGTAATATTTGGGGTTGATAGACCATAAAGATGAAACATTGGGGATTCAGGCATCTAGGTACTCCATTAAACTCTCATCGGAAGCGGCTTTCATGGCTCCATGTTTACAGGCTCTCTAGGGACTAGCATTGTTCAGGGTTTGAATACTTTATGGCAGTCCATTGATAGACTAGCCTCTCCCTCTGACCAAAACGTGTTGATCTTACCTTCCTGGTGCTAGTTACTAGTGAACACTCCGAAATGGTGAATAGTGGCTAAATAAAGTGGTTTATAAATATAAGCAATGTAGTCATTTTCCCTTTTTTATGTTCAGACTATAGCAGGGTCATTAAAAAAATCCGGAATAGATTTAATAATTTTAGAGTGTAATATTTTCACGGGTTACGAATAATAAGGCGTCAGTCTTTGTTAACTCACTATTTATTTACGGTCTTATTATAATTATACTAATATTAAAAGCAAATAAATATTCACTTAATGGCTACAAACTATTACACTATGTACAGTCTCTTATTTACACTCCTTATTTAGCACTTCACAGTCAATTTACTCCGGCACGAAGTCCGTTCACTTACATGTCTTTGTAGCACTCTTCAGTCGGGAATCCAACGATGGGTGACGATCCTCGATCACTCACAGCTGATGTTCGCAGCGGGCACAATGAAAACCACTGACACCGAGAATTTACACTGTCACGTTCATGTATGTTCACACAGCACACGTTCACAAGGTACGCGGTTCTTACACAGACTTGCTTTGAACTGAACTGACTACCGTGAGATCGGGCACAACATTCAGATGCTACGAGTCAAGCTCGATGAACCGGTCTAGTTATTTCTATGGTTAGTATCGTGTGGGTATAGTAAACATCCACTCATTATAGGGTCGTTTCCAAGGTAATGCAGGCGTCCACAATAGTTAATTAGTTCAATAGGGCTTGGTACTGTATACCATATTGTATATTTATAAAAATGTACAAGTTTGTCTTGTTTAAAGAGGCAAATTTGGGTGTACAAATCCTTTTCAACGATCAACCTCGACCTATTCGTAGCGTTAGCGCAAAGTCACTTAACACATAGTAAGTGGTTACTGCGGGGATCAAACCCGTGCTACCGGAGTGTTGAGCTCCGACGGACGATACCAACCCGCCACGCGTACATACATGTATACTTCTAAATATCTGACGAAACAACTGGAAAGCTTACACACAAAGTATGTTTGCACTCTGCAGTATTAAAGCAGTGATGCAGTCATGTTTCATTGTTATAGTTTTTACATTGTCATGCAAGTTTTCTACACTCCCTTACTTTGTTGTATACTAGAGTTTTTCAACACCAAGTAAATTCTGCAACTTTAATTAAAGTTTGCAGCACGCTCTAGCAGTTTCAATGAGATGCAATTTTACCGCAGACTTGTCTAATGAAAAGATACCGCTGGTTGTAATTCTTTAAAGCAATTCAGTCAATTTTTTATTTTATTTTCTAGAACAGCACAGTAGTGCTTTTCTGTAGGTTCTAAAGCTTGTGAATTTTAAGCGAAATACAAGTCATGGAGTCACGTTATTATCAATTCTTCTCATAGAACAAATGTTATAATAAATCATTTACTGTAACGTCTTGTCGATTGTGGAATAACCTGAGTGATAATAATATAGCAATTGCCAACCGTGCTCGGTTTGGGAATGAAATAAAACTTCCATCATTCGGGATCATAGGGAATGAAATCTTTGTGGTTGTATGTGTTTTTGTGTTCAATATTCTGTTTAAATGATTTTTATTACTTGCTAGTTTTGACTTTGTTTCATATTAACTTAAATGTGTGTAAATATTTATTATTATATATATCGTGTTAAGGTTAAGTGGTAGCCCTAACTTCGCCTTTTGTGCAATGTACATCATTGGCAATAAAGTCCTGTGTTGTTGTTGAATTTGTCCATATGATTTCATAATGATTGAACGATCAACAATGGGAAGATCCACTCTAGTAAGGTATCTAAATGATAGTTCATTTGTTTGTGAGATAAAATAGGTGATAACTGATATCGGTTCATCAAAGAACAAATAAAAACATCTCGAAATGAAGCCAAATGAATTTTAGCACATTGAAGAATTCAGACTTAGAAGGATGTTTGAATTTGTTGCATAGCTCTTAAACATCTCGAAATAGATGCCTTATTGTTGGAAGCCACATAGAAAAGCTCAACTAAAAGATAACACCTAAAAATAAGACTGATACTCTCAGAGAACATCCTTTTAACTACAGAGATGTGACAGAGCTTATCTCAAAAACAAGGCTAAGCCTTTGTTTTTCAATGGATCGGTCTTGTTTGTTCAAGAAATATGGTCCAATTTTTTAAAATACATCATTGTTTTAATACATTTTAATAATATTACATATTAATACATTAAAACATTTTGTACTGAGTATACAGGGTGTCTAGTAATTACGGGATTAAACTTCACCAGGTTATTTGTCAGTCATAATAAACAAAAAGTTCCCATAACACATTAATATGGCTACCATCTAAAACCGGAAGTCAAAATTAGTTACATTTATTTTTAAATGTTAGTTTTAGTTGTACTAAAAAGTGTGCAAAGCTTTAAGTTTATAACGTAATTGACCTCGGAGATAAAAATTATTTAGTGAAAACACACACAGACAGACAAACGGAAAACTAAGCGAGATAGGCCTATGTGTTAGAGGTAATCTTTTGTTTATTATGACCTGACAAATCACCTGGTGAGGTTTGATACCCGTAATTACTGGACACCCTGTATAAGGCAATTGACTAACTTGTCGAGTGTGAGCATTAATTTACTTTGATTATTTTGTTATTTCCATCAGTTGGAAAAGTACGAGTATTCATACGATAATAGAATTTACAAGCGTCTCACTAATTTCCATGTATATTTTTTATTAAAGCACATGTTACCTGGTCATATTCATCATTCAACAGTAGATATTCAGCAGTTAGAATAAATAATTTATACTCATTTAAATGATGTTTGTTAAAAGAAGAATAAGTTTATTTTCTCAATACATTTACAAAATAGTACATTTTAACACCCGCAGATTGACGTGGAAGAGCTGATAACACGTTTATATTAAATAATACTCTACATTTAAAATTTGTAAAGACTACACTAAATTCTTTTTAATTTATTTTTTCCAGATATACAGTTTCATGTTGAACAAAAAGTACGCGAGAACAATGACACTGAGAAGGGAAATGAGAAGAGGTTTCTCTAATTGCACTTCTGGGAATTGCCGCAATTCCAGTCTAGATATTCACTCACACCCGACAATATTTATCACTTTCTCATTTGTTGTGTTTTAACTGTTAGCAATTAAAATGTGTCATCAGGATTGAAAGTAAAAGTTGAATTTTTAACCATTACATTTGCAGTGTTTACACCTGCTGTGCATTTTAGAAATAACATGCTTAGAAAATATAAAGTATTATATTATTGGAAACGAGGAAAAGAATGTGCAAAATTGTTTGTAATTGTTTAGAGAATTCGTAATCATCAGAAATGTCACTTTTTTATTCAAAATATTAATAACAACATGAAATAAGTCTTTATTGGGATGAAGCTAGTACTTTTAGACACATATAATTATTATATAGCTTCGTTTTGCAATCATCGTTACATCGAAAGTTGAAATGATCATTATGAAGAATTGTACAGAAAGTTATTTAAATAGACCGAGTAGAAAATTCGCTTTGAATATTGTCCCAGTTCCATGATGCCTTAAATCAAATTCAGCGAAGTTGAAATATTGAGATGCCAATTTTCTTTCTTCAAGTCTTCCGTTATTTTGACAGTTAATAGATTCAAGAGATTGAGGCGCTTTCACATTGACGGATATTGTTGACTTTTCTTATTGAGTTCTGAGAAGAATCATTCCTTTAAGGCTTTTCAGAGTAATGTTGTTTTCAATACAGATGACTGTAAGAATATGATTTATTTCTAGCTTAAGGCAGAGCAAGAAATATACAGAAATGTCTGAAGAAGTTTTAAAACTTCCAATCGGTATGTTATTGAGTATATGTATTTGTATTATATCCGTGTGCATTGAATCCTTTGTTTTCAACATCAGTTATACGATAGGCTAACCCGTGTAGAGTGAACTACTACAAGAGCAAATTTGTTTAGCTAACCGATTGAGATATACGTAGACGATATGTATATTATAACTGCCCTGGTCACTATACATTAACTAAATAATAACTTGGAAACCAAACTAATACTTCTCTAGTTTGTGTATTAGTTTGTGTCTAAAATTTGGATTAGGCAATAGACAACTTCTTCATTAGAATTGCTTATAACAAGGTATTTTTTCTAAATAAGCGTTTTGAATTTGGATGTTTGAAATAAAAGTACAAACGTCAATATTTACAAATAGATTCAAAGAATTCTTGAATTCCTCAAGTGTGTAGGCCGTACTGTCCGACAACTAATCTTGAAGTTATCTTCAAAATGTTAGTATCAGCGTGTTGTATCAGGCACTGCCCGAGGCTCGGAAGTCACGTTAAGCCTTTGATTGATGTCCATCGGTCTTAAGGCTGTTAAATACTAGCCCTAGGTGGAAACATTCGCCTCTATCAAGTCTCTATGAGACGAAGTAAGTAAGTAAACCCCTTAAAGGAATGGTTTATATAGTTCTAATATTTATTTCGACGTACTTTGCATCACCCACCCGCACCCAAAAACCAGAGAGGAGGGCCCCAAATTTTTTAAACACAAAGTCCTTGTCGCAATAGAAAAGAAAGGGAATTTGAATTTAAACTCAACGACGCAAAGAAAATGTTTTATCTCGACCCTTTTTTGTAATACTCATTTAAAGGTTACAATAAATCAAGTTAAAAATGCTACATTTTAATAAAAGATTTGTTATATTACAAATGTTTCTTCAAAATACTCTATGGGATTATGTTATAGTGATGATTCCCTCAGAGTATTTTGAAGAAAATGTTGTAATTCAAAATCAATTGTATGTGAAATGTGGCATTTTAAACCTGATGTCTTATAATATTTAAATGAGTATTACAAAAAATGAATCGAGATAAAAAATCTGTTTTTGCGTCGTTGAATTTGTATTAAAATTCCCTTTCTTTTGAGGTGTCACGAAGGGGGTTTTGTATTTAATGATTTTCGGGAGCCCCCTTCCCTGTTTTTGCGTAGGTGCTGGGTGACGCAAAGTACGTCAAAACAAACTTGAGAATCCTATAAAAACAATCATCATAGGTTTTAAAAATCTTCCTTTTCAAAAGTTAAGGTGGGGAACACTTACCCACCTTGTATATATTCTGTTTTTGTCATACACACACTTGTTTGACTTACCGAATTGGCTTGACGCCAGCTAATGCTAGCACTTGTACAGTTGAGGTACATGTGTTGTGGTAACACTGACAGCGGTGTATGTTGTGCGGCTGTGGGGTTGGCAGCTTGTCAAATACATCACCTGACTGTACATCACTTGTGTACAGTACATCACTTGTGTATACCCGCTTGTTGTACTGTACATTGCTTCCACAGTCGTGTTCAATTTATTGGTTTTACTAATGATTCTAAAATAGCTTAAACTGTTATTTAACTTTCCTTAGTAATCTAATCATTGTCTACTGTTTTATACTCGTATAGCCCAAGTGTCTTATTTTATTAGTGAATGATATTTTATTAACGAATTTACATAGGAAATAGCGCTATTCATTTCTTTACCCAAAGAGAAGGACACGTCGTAGAAAATGCGGTTTGCAGTGTTTTGCTTCCCAACACCTCCGAGTCATAGAGCACAATTTGATGTACAAATGTTCCTTTTGTAAATCTCTAGGATGAGTTCGTTAACCGGCTAAATCGGATCAGCCGTTTTAAATTGATGGTCCTTTGAATGAATGAATTTTGTTTTGCCTATAAAACTGTAGTTGTACTCTACATGGATACAAAGCTCAACCTGTAAGATATATGTTTACTTTCTTAATTGATCAATACAAATCCCGCTCTAGAACCTACTGTTGGAAAGTTATTATAATTCTCATTATTAAGTTAGAATTTCTCAATTTAAACATATACAGCACTGGGCAGACATTAATCAGTGTGTATTTAATAAAAAAACAAAGCTGCTTAAGAAATAACTAGTCTAGGTTTCCAAGGATACCAAAAGTAAACAACTTTATTATTTGAAAACAAATAAAACCATAACATCTGTTGTTTGTTTATTTTGAAATAAGAGCATTGCAAAATAAATTTATTTGAATTCAATTAATCTACAGAGTAAATAGGACGAAAATTAAAATATAAATTTCAAAACAATACTAATTAATAATGTAGATTTTCGTCTTAATTAAAACAGACGAATGAAAACCTTTTAATTCTTTTTGGAAATTCGTGAAGATTTACAGTAGTGCTTGTCGTTTATGTTTTACAACACTTTATTCGCATTATTTTGTGTTTCTCTTCGTTGGAAGTTAGTTTAGTCAAATAATCATGTGTTAGGCATGCATGGTTAGGTGTCATGGTTCTGAGACCGATAGTTGTAGTTCACATTTTGGTTCTTAACAATAATGTTATTAAAGCTATTATTAGAAATTAGTTTGGCCTACTACAATACGTTATTGTTCCTACTAACTTGGTTACAAAAAATTATTACAAAGTTTTAATTTAATACTGTGCATTTACAGTTTTTAAATACTAAACTCTATTTTCCAAACTAATTTTTCCAGAATATACAGTTTTATGTTGAACAAAAAGTACGCGAGAACAATGACACTGAGAAGGGAAATGAGAAGAGGTTTCTCTAATTGCACTTCTGGGAATTGCCGCAATTCCAGTCTAAATATTCACTCACAGCGACAATATTTATCAATTTCTCATTTGTTGTATTTTAAATGTAAACAATTAAATAACGTCATTAGCTTTAAAATGAAAGTACTTACTTTTAAAATGTACTTTAAAGTTACTTTAAAAGGTATAACTTTTTTATTATTTAGAGTTTTTCAAATATGTATGACAACAGAGTAATTTGTTTAACGTTTAACACCTGTGATGTACAGTTTGAATGTTGGTTTTAGTTTTTAGCCCGTCCGAATCTTTCCCCAAAATTTAGAATTGAACAATTAAAGATTTTTAGTGGAACAAAATTGATTATTAATTTTCGTGACTAATACATTGACAGGAAAAACAACTCTCAACAACAAAAGGTAGCCGTTGGCATTTACATGAATCGATATTAATTTTCCTAGATTCGTCAGGGTAATACAGATGACAATCGTTGATAAGAAACGATTATCTGTTTTCGTTTAACCTTTACGAGAACCGCACACGTGGTCGGAAACTTGTACAGGGTGAGTTTTAAATGCGCCCCCATCTTAACTTTTGAAAAAGGAAATATTGTTTGAAACCCTTAGGGAATGTTTTTATAGGAATCTGAAGTTTGTTTTCACGTACTTTGCGTCACCCTCCCACCCAAAAACCGGAGGGGAGGGCCCCAAAAGTGTTTAAATACAAACCCCCCTTTTTTGGCAATAGAAAAGGATTCTTAATACTAATTCAAAGGTGCAAGAAAAACTTGTTATCTTGACTCGTTTTTTTTAATACCCATTTAAAGATAACAAGAAATCAGGTTTAAAATTCCACATTTCACACGCGTCGTTGAATTGGTATTAAAGTTCTCTTTCTTTTGAGATGCACAAGAGGGGTTTGTATTTTAACATTTGGGGGCTAATCCTTCGGTTTTCGGGTGTGGGGTGGGTGATGCAAAGTACGTCAAAACAAATTTCAGGATCAAATAAAATCATAACCCAAAGGGTTTTAAAATATTTAATTTTTAAAAGTTAAGATAGGGGTAACATTTTAAACTCATCCTGTATATTAGGAATCAGGGATAAACTGTATTTACGTAGTTTACTTGAGAAACATATACGAGTACACGAGCAGAGCGTCGCAAGGAGAGAAGCCTGTCAAGAGCTCGCCAACTCCGGTCCCTCAACCCCTGAACCCATTTCACACCTTCTGGCTTTCAATTTATATCTTGTTTCATGACAAGTTGTCGATAAACACGTGCTCTATGTGAATAAATTATCGACTAGTCTAACCAAATACCACAATGACTTTTATAAAAAAAGGGGTTTTAGCATTTCCTTCTTTCGAAAAGTGAAATATTTATGATGTCAGCATGGTGAAACTTAGTCCAGAGACCCATGAAATTAGCTGGGTCCTGACCACAGTACAGGTTTTGAATAATTTCCAACACTTAATGTATACTTGTATATTGTATACTGTATATGTGTAAGTTCTCTGCAGGTCACACTAATTCTAGTTTTCAATACATTTGATGCAAATGTTGTTTTTGTAGATACCACGCTCATGTTCTTTATCTAGTTTAATGCCTTAAATCCCTTTTCATTTCACCTAAAAGGTAGTACCGATTATCTAAAAACAATAGATGTTACCCTATTTAAGTATTCTACAATTACTCATCAATATAATAAAACAATGAAATCCCGTTCACTCGTTTTAAAATGGTGGCCAGAAACCGACTTTTCGCGCGTGTAGCAAGCAGCCTTGTAACGTCCGTAATAATTAAGAATGCAAAGTCGAAAGTCGAAGAAAGGTTATTAGCGTGGCGAACAGCCTTGTTACGCCTGCGGAAATACTGCATGAAAAGGTTAGGCGAGGGGCAACGCGAGGCTGTGAGCGTAGCGAACATCCTCGTATCGTCCGTGGTACGAGTACAGCGAATTATAACAACACATTTCATTGGAGTATATGTTCATTGCAGTATAAACATAGACATCCATAGGCTAAAGTTAGCTTACGTCAAACAGTACAGAAGCTCTCTGTGTGGAGTGGGAGGCACTGAAATATGCAGCAATCAGCTGTTTGTTTCAGAACTCCGAGTAGATCTTTATCAGCTGTTGTAAACCGTACCATACGGTTAGATTACTGCAATAAACAATTCCACATTCAAAACCCACAAACTAAATATATTTTGATTAAAATCACTATTTGAGAACCGAAAATTGATCGATTGAATCCACTCTCCATACGAAATATTGGTTTGGAATAATGCATTTAAAATTTAAAGTTTAACTAACAGTCGCACAGAATATACGACAAAACAATGCTCTTTGCGGTTTAAGGTATTATTGCTCACCTCGTTCAATTGTAAAATTGTTTGTCATTAAAGAACGATGTTGCTATCCTTTTTACAATAAACGAGTGTGTATGAATTTTTTGGCAGATATTTTTGTCCACCTTAATAAACGAACGATGCTATCTAACTCAGATACCAGCAGTAAGATAAATGTAGACATTTACGTTAGCTTATTCAATTATCTTGAGTGAGAGCCTTGTTGAAACATCCAGCCGTGTATATTGATTTCCTTATAATTTATTTAATTAGTTCGTGAAGTCAAACTAAAAGTCAGCTCATTCATTCGTAGCTCATTAGTTGATGTTTTATCGTAATGAAATCATCATGATTTCATAGTTACTTAGATTTGAAACTAACGTGACTAAAAATACCATGGGTAAGTAGGAACTTTATACAAAAACCTCAACAACTGTTTATACTTTATTTCCCAAATTAAACTACTTTCTGAATTAGGTACCTGTTTTCATTCCACTATGTCAACCTCTAAGCTCAAAACCAATAATACTTCTGCGAGACATTAATGGTGTTTACTATACTAGAGAAGTATGTAATTTAAAATTAATCAAACTGTCCAATATATATATTAATTTTTGCCCAAAGCTTTTCGTGTACGAAGTTCACATGTTAAAAGGTGTTTTAAAAATGTATAGGTATATACATGGTTCACAAAAAGCTTTAGGTAAAAATAAATCTATTTATTAAACAGTTTGATTAATTTTATATTATATATTTTCCAAAACTTTAACCTCAAGACTAGATGGTTATAATTTAACATAAGATATTTGATCGGATAAATCTATTCTAAAATATAATCACGTTGTAGCTTTTGTTTTGTTTTCATATTAACTAGATTAAACTGCTTTATTACTGTGTTTTAACGTATAACTTTGTATCAGCAAAATATTTTTAACTAACAAAACTAGTTTGTTTTATATGGCTTGCTTTACATAAATAATTAATGGTCATGTATCATATCGAAAGTAATATAGCTAGACATTCGTGAGTGTTAAATGTTAAGGATATATATAAAAAAGTCACAACAATACAATTTCCTAGTGTTATTACTCGTACAAACCTCACAAAGAATAAGGCTTTTACAGTTTAATGTACATACATGAACACAAAGTTTATTCTAAGATAAATTATGTGACCTTTCGCATTTTGTAAGGAATTCTTTTTGAAAGGCAAAATCGTCTCCTAAGCCACAAAATGTAGGAGCTTTTGAATAAAGAAGACAAAGCTCCTTACTTGAATATGCATGAGATTCGAAATTCTCAGTCTTTTTCAAGCAGCTTCCTTTTAAAAATATACTCCAGCAACAAACTTCAAACACAGTTGACGTGGACAGTTTTAGCTCGTCTCTAGTGATGAATAACAAGACAAGACACTGTTATACAGGGTGTCCATTAAATCTGGAGACGGTTTACTAACTTTTGAACGGCGCAGGATAAACGCACCGAATTTTACAGACCTATTCTACGAACTACTACGTATAAACAACTTGTCTACGTAGTTATTGGTCCGATGGCGCCAGTAAGGTACGCTTCACTGGGATAGAGTAGAATGGATGTTGCAGACGGCTGTAGGACATTGCATATCATTGAAAATGTGTTTTCAACACTAACAATGCCGCGAACCGCACTTCTGAGGAATTGTTCAATCACGACTTATTGCCGTTTTAAGTGTCAAAAATTAGGAGTTTTAACTGCAATAACTTCTGATGGAATTAGTTTTCTAGCTGAGAGTAACCGCGCTTCGCCTCGAAGCTTTGTTAACATAGCTGTAAGTATATTTTAAGAAAATTGCAAATTTAAAGTTAACAAAAAAATAGTTTCCTATATATCCTTAGAAAACCATGTTTTCCTGTTAGTTCACCATCTTCTCCTTATAAGTGTTGTCTAAATTTTATTGTCAGAGTCATAAAAATAACTCATTAATACTACATTTTTTAATAAAGTAATTAATACTTCCACCACTCTCAGCCGTTTTTAGAGCTCGCTTTGGTTTTTTTTGCAATTTATTTTGAAGATGTTATATGGACTTTAAATGTAGCTAAAGAACACTGTGTGATTAACTTAACCCTCAAACAAAGTTTCATTACCATAGTTTCAGCCGATTTTCACTTATAAGCGGCCAAAATGCCTAAGACATTTTCAGAGTTCACTTTGGTCCCTTATTATTTTGTGGATGTTTATAAATATGAAATATAGGCTAGCTAAAGACACACTGCGTGATGAGCTTAACCATTAAACAAAGTTTCACCGTCGTAGTTTCAGCCAATTTTCACAATATGCTTTGAAAACGTCTTTATTGCCTCTTTGGTCCCTCGCCAAATAATTTGTTAGATGTTGTATGGATATAAGATATAAGATATAGCTAGGACACACTGCTTAATAGGCTAAACTCTTAAACGAAGTTTCACCGCCATAGCTTCAGCTGATTCTGAGTTATAAGTGGTCCGGTATGCCTTAAAAACGTTACAGATAAACAGACAGGAGTTTTGTTACCGGTTTAGCAAAGTATATAAACATCAACAAACCAAAATCCGATGGATTCTTTGCAATGTACCGACAAAAGTCTTATTTTATGTACATAGATTTTACATAGATTTTATGTACATAGACGCTATTTATCGTTACAAATGTCTAAGAAACACAAACCAACATACTTCAAAAATCATTACTAAATAATAATACACTTCTAAACAATATTATTTAAATAAAACGCATGTACAAAATCAATAATAAAATAAAGTCAGTAAAAATGTAAACACTATAAATCTGTTATTTACATGTGATGTTCTATCGAGGTTGAAATCATTAAAGCGAGATAAGATATTATATAATTATTGACTAGCTCATTCGGCCGGCTGGGGCTTCGCCCCAGACCCCTCTTGGCCTACGGCCTCAGTTCGTTCGCTTCGCTCACGGTTCTGCTTCGGCCTCTCGGTTTATGCATTCGCTTCGCTAATGACTATACTTTTTCAGTTAGGGCGTTTTTTTTCAAACTCTATCACCCACCAAGCTGTAGTGCAGGCGTAATAATAGCATTTGGTTTTATATATTTTGTCTTCATGGTTTGTACCAGTTTCACCTATCAGAACAACACCCTCTTCGTCAGGATCTTTAATTACGAGATTTGTCGTATGTCACTCGTATGTCACTAAACAGGTACTTGACTATCTTCCGCGTAGAGCCAATTGCAAGGTTCATCTTGACATCTTTGACAGTCATATTTTAGCAGAAGAGCAGGGTTTTAGGGCACTACTTGCGTATAATTGATGATTATAGATTTGTTTCTATACTTGATTCAAGTGGTGTTTGTTGATTCACGCTTGTAATAAACAAATCCATTCTGATCCCCCAGAGTTATATCTGAATTTGAATTCGGGAAATACTTGGAATATTTTAATATTTTACTTTTCAAGCAGAGAATATCACTTTGGTGGTCAGTACCATAGGGACCATGTAACGTATGGCTCAGTACTGTTTCCTATAGTCTGCCATAGGCCTCCTCAGCGTCGGTATATCTGCACGAACGACCTTGTCAATGTCTACATTTAGCATAGATCTTCTTCCTTCTACAATAAAAAAATGTGTGAGTGTGGAGAGTCTCAATCTAAAACACGACATAACAGATTGTAAGACAATTTAGTTCCGAGAGGGGTTGACTCAAATATTTCCGGCCACTTTAAATTCTAGATAACGGTAACGAAGTAGGAAGGTTTTCCCATCCTGGCCACACAGGCATTGCGTCAATATACTTAGTTGTTATAACGCTGAGAATTAGTAAAGGTATTTGGAAGGGGTATACGATCAGGAACCGAGCCTGAAACCTTCGCCTTGAATGGTTTCATCAGAGTTGTGACCACTCTGACAGCCTTCTGGCGATCGTTTGCAGGTAAGTTTCCCAGAAGCTCAGTTAATGTATCAGTTCGCAATCATTCACTTATATTTCTTGTTAAATATTGCTTATAAATCTCTGTCTTTCCTCTTCTCCTCGGCAATGCATATCACTAACCATTTCGCCGACAGTCTGCCCAGCTGGGAGAGTCCTGGCTCACCCAATAAAAGCCGGCGGTAAACATTACTTGTAACTATTTTCTACCTTCATTGTCAGTGATACCGACATTCCAGCTAGGCGTACCAAGAGACTAAAGAAGTGGATATTGTACAGATTCGTAGAGGGAATGCCGCATAATTGAAGAAACCGCAGTTATATTTTAAATAAACCAAAACTTCCTGGGCACTTACCAAATAAACAAACACTTTCAAAATCCCGTTAACCTACTAACTATACAGTAGAAAGTATTGATAAATAGTACAGAATTGTAAAAAAATTTTATACTTGCAATATTTTTTAATTATGAACCTACGGTTTAAGAGCGATAGCTATCCAAAGATCAATTATAAATATTATTCTTATTGGAATTTGTCACACTATTTTGAATTTTGTTATACCTGGTTTCAATTTTCATGTGTTGTGTCAATTAGTTTCTCTGAACTTAATTGATTTTATAAGACGAAACTAATAGATTTTTAGCTGATACAATAGCCAAACACACAGAAAATGTGATTTTTTTGTTCAGATCAACTTTAAGGCGTAGTATCATTTTCCCCGTTGAAGATAGAAAAAGTGTTGAAAACAAAAGTTGTAGATAACTTAATTCCACAAGGCGTTTTTCGTCAAATTTAAGATCCGACTACTTGTTTAGGCTCTACGATCAAAATAGTACACCTCTACATACCCGCATTTCGCGCTATTTTGAAAACCCCCAAAACGGCCCACAAACTTGAAATTCTGATTTTGTGTAATTTTCCTTGTTGACAATTTAATTTCACAGTACAATTTTTCGTCAAATTTAAGATCCGACCACTTGTTTGGGCTCTACGGTCAAAAGAGTACACCTCTACATACCCGAATTTCGCGCTATTTTAAACCCCCAAAACGGGCCCCACATTTGAAATTCTGATTTTTTGGAAGTTTCTTTGTTGACAATTTAGTTTCACAGAACAATTCTTCGTCAAATTTAAGCTCTGACCACTCTTTTAGGCTCTACGGTCAAAACAGTACACCTCTACATACCCGGATTTCGCACTATTTTTAAACCCTCCAAAACGGGCCCCCCAATTTGAAATTCTGGTTTTTTGGAATTTTCCAGTTGGTTACAGGCCAAGACCAACCTACATGGAAAATTTCAAATTTCTATCTCATCTGGAAGTACCCAAACATTTATGTCAGTGAGTGAGTCAGTGATCACGCCGTTCGAGCTTCGAGCTTTATAGTATAGAGATATTATCATATGGTCAGGTGTAATCTGTGGTTTGTTTTAACCACTCTCTACCAAATGTCGTGCAAAATTTCAAGTTTCCAGGCTTTGTGGTGTTGGCTCAGAGATTATGAGTGAGTGAGTCAGTCAGGACAAAGCCTTTTATAAGTATAGATACAGAAGATTAAACATTCAGTTTACAGCATCGGTGTTGGTCAACAACTAGCTTTTTAACTATATGCAACTTGCCGTAGCCTTTTGCATTTGGCAAAACCTATGCTTCCAGCGTCTGTTTTGACTGGTTTGTTTTACAATTTTATATAAACTACAAAATACACTTATATAGAACTACTTCGACATTTTAATGATTTTACATTAGCTTAGTGACCTATTTGTAGTTGTAATTTTTATTGAGACCATAGTTATCGACTGAATATAACTGAATAAATTTGCGCACGCACTTAAGATCAACACCCATTTTTTTGTTCCAATAACTTTACTACGGTACTTTATAGTGGTATGAATTGTTTCAATTTATGACTCAAACAAGACTATATTTTGTAGTTTTATTTCATACTTTATAGGTCACAGACACCTTAACTAGTGTCAAATGCACCCCATCCCCTCCAGTGGCTATAAGATGTTGTGATTCTCTGTTTCAATTAACCACAATTTAAAACTAAAGGCAAAGGCCAGGTAGTGTTTAGTTGGAAGCGATAAACCACAGTACAAAATTGCATTATAAAATATTAAAAGACAAACAAAATAATACCGAAAATTTTTTTGGAAAACCTTTTTTAGCCAAAAAACGAAATATATTAACATTTTTCGCATGGTATATATTTTTTGTTTTTTTTTTTTTAATAATAAAGGGTTAACCTGAAATATACCGTTTTATCTTGTTCTTAAAATATTTTTGTATAATGAATAAAATATGTATTTAAGTTATGTAAACATGGGGTATAAAAGGGTGAGAGAACATAACGCATTTGACTGGTTCAAAGGATCGACGCGCCGCAACAATGATGTCATCATCTCTCAAAGGTAAACACTCTGGTGTTTTCCCACAGTTTTATTTCAACCACACATTGTCTTGTTGTTTTAAGCTCTCAGTCTGTTTAGTTTGAATACACTTTCAAGTGGTATTTGCACCGTACGAGACAGTTAATGAAAAAATGTAAAAAGGTAAAGTTTGTCTTGTTTAACGAGGCGAAGTGAAAAAGAGATTGAAATAAATCATCTCCCCATCTGCCTAAGAATAATATCACAATTAAAATTGTATAGGATTCTGAAGTTTGTTTTGACGTACGGTACTTTATGTTACCTACCCCCACCTAAAATCCAGGGGGGAGAGGGCCCTCCGAACGTTTTAAATACCAACCCCTATGTTGTGGCACCTTAAAAGTGGGGGCTGGGTGATGCAAAGTAGGTCAAAATAAACTTCAGAATCATATAAAACATTCCTTAAAGGGTTTTAAAATATATGTCCTTTTTCAAAAGTTAAAGTGGGGGGCATTTTAAACTTACTCTGTATACAGCAAAAGAATTAGCTATCCACTAGCTAAAATTAATTACTACTAACCCAAACCCCTAACTACATACACATCAAAGTTGAAGTAATACTTTGAATAGTCAATCTTACCCCGTTTTAAGCATTAGAGGACAACAAATGAAATTCGTGTGTTGACAGGGTTAAAGAACAATATGTATGGCTTTAATGGTTTATCTAGGTACATGTTTACAGTTCATGAATAAACCGATATTGTCTTTGGCTCCATCTCACAGGTAAAATTCATATCTTGGGGTTTGGCCTAACTTTGTTAACTAAACTGTTTTAACCTTTGCTTTTGATATGACATAAACAATTCTATTTCGGTACTTACAATTTTAGGTAGCTCTAACTCGTATAGTAAAATTCATCGTCACAAACCCATAATTGAGTACAAATAGCCTATTTAAGTAAATAATTTAATTCAAACAGTCCGATAAACAATTGAATATTCATTAAAACGTTGTTTCAGAAAGGCCTCACCAAAAATATAAATTTCGTTCTGGATAGTTTGGGTTAACTGTTTCATTATTAATTTAAAATATAATAATCGTGTCCTGTTGAGATATTGATGTAATATTTATCATAGTTTAACCCGTTCCACATTGAAAACATTATAAAGGAATTCAAGAATCTATGTTATGAACACGTGTATGATTGTTTAACTAACCTGGTTCCTCATAAAGAGAAGAGAGAAAGGCTGGTCACGTTTCTTTGAGAAGATTGGAGTGGAAGCAAGGTATGAAATAACCAACTTTATTGACCTACAGCCTGAAGTGTAAGGCAACAGTATTTTGTTGTAGACATTAGGAAGATAATTTATTAAATATGAAGCTCTTTACTTTGGCATCACGAAACACCCACCTTTAAGTTTCATTATACGGCGTAAGTTTTAAATATTCCCTCCCATCTTAACTTTCGAAAAGAAAATACTTTTAAAACCTCTTTGATAAATATTTTTATAGGGCCTGAAGTTTGTTTTGACGTTATTTGATTCACGCACCCTTCACCCAAAAATCGAGGGGGGAGGGAGAATTTTGTCTTGACTAAGTTTTTTTGTAATACTTGTTTATAGACTACAAGAGATCAGTTATAAAATGCTTAATTTCTCATAAATTGTGTATGACAAATTTTCTTCAAAATACTCTAGGGGATTATGTTATAGGGTTTTGATGTTTCCCTCAGAAGATTTTCAGGACAAAATGTGATTCAGATAAATTGTGAAATGTGCGTTTTAAACCTGCTTTTTATAATATTTAAAAGAGTATTACAAAAAAACTAGTCAAGATAGAAAACGTTTCTTTGTGTCGTTGAATTTGCATTAAAACCCTTTTTTTAAGATCCACAAGGGTTTGTATTTACAAAATTTTTGGGTCCCTCCCCCCGGGTTTTGAGTGGGGTGGGACGCAAAGTACGTCAAAACAACCCAGGACCCAATAAAAACTTTCTCAAAAAATAGAACAAAAGTTAAGGTGGGGTGTACATTTAAAACTCCTCTGTATAGTATTACTATTTTGCTGAAATTAACTGCGGATATTTTCATATGTATAAGAATAACGTGATTGCAAAAAATCAAAACATCATAGTTTTTGGCGTAAAACACCCTCTTTAAACGTAACTACACATCTTAATTTAATCAGTAAATAAGGTTTAATATGGATGTAGTGCACTATAACTCGCTACTTAACATCTTACACCGCTGCTTACTCCGTGAAATCCAGAGCTATACATCTTGTTAACCCAGCCACTCACAATCTACGACACACAACACATCTTAATCAAGGCTAATGCATGTCCCTGTACTGAGTAACAACCTTCCGCTATTCCACCACTATTCAGTTTACATTGCAAACCGTGTGTGTTAAGCTGCTGCTTCGAATTTAATCATGTATTTGTTTGGTTTAAAGTTATACTTTGCATGGTTAAATAAAAACAAAAGTTACTCTTTTAAGGAATTCGCCTCTCCTGAACATAAACATTACATTATTTCAAACCCTTTGTTTGAAATTCTCGAAAATACTTGTGGGCTTGTATTTTAAACCCAACCTGGTTTTCAAAGGCGTTTGGCAGAAATGTCAAACCTAGCCAACACGCAGCTAAAATTTTAAATTCCGATGGCGTGAGTGAAGTGAGTTTTCTTTGAAATACTCTTCTTAATTGACTGAGGCACTTGATTTTTGTACTCTATTATCACACACGTTAAAAAGGTATTTGAATTGTCACACTCACAGACTCACCTTTGGCCTCAGCTTGACGTGCTGTATTACTACGAGCGTTTCAAGGTGTTCGTTACACACTCTTTGGCCTTCGGCCTCAGATTTTACATGGCATTTTACTGTAAGTTTTAATTTACATCGTGAAGGACAATTTACTGTTATTTACATAATTATATAAACATTTTTCTTTGGTGAAAATTGGGGAATCCCCTCCACCAAAATGAACTTTCAGTATTCTGATTTTACTGACTAATAAATTTGAACAAAATACTAAACTCATGCCAAAGATTGTGTGTCAATAGGTGGAGTGCGCATAGATACCATATGGCTGGGGCAGGAAAATCAACATAGTTCGGCAGCCCAAACACAGATAGTACTGCGAGGGAATTGTTTTAAGAATCTCAAGTAGAGCCAGTACGCACGCGCAAGTTTGTTCGTTCTCGAAAATCGCACGATTTGGTTACATTAAAGTCATTGACATCAGACAAACTCGAGCATGTCGAGCCAAGGGAAACGATGGCAAGAGATGGAAACTTTCAAAGTGCTATCTGTGCTTGGGCTGCTGCAACTACGTTGATTTCCCTGCCTCAGCCACGTGGCATCTTTGCCCAATCTACCTACCATAACATTATCTTTGCTGACACTTACTGGCAGAGCTATGCTGCATGTTGCACAGAGAAATTAGAGATTTTCAACAAAACTGACGAACTTAACAGAATTAAGGCCAATTTACAAGTAAAATCGCACATTATGCAAAAAAGTAATGGTTTTCGAGTATGCATAGTTTTCTAGTGAAAATATTATGATTCATTCTTGGAAGTAATACATTCAAACCATTACATTAAAATGCATAATAAAATGGGTTAACAACATACATAGTGCTTCCTAAAAAAAAGTAATTGTGTGTCCCATTTCTTTAGATTACATTATATTAGATTACAGCTTAACATTTTGAAATACATCAAAACTCTAGAGAGTATGAAGACGACTTTGTCAGTTTGAAGAAATAAGTCGAAGACCGGAAAACTACAGAGTTGTATGAAATGGTTCACCTCGTTTTTTTTTATTGGACTAGGGAGAGATAGTAAACTTGTAATCATTCGTCTAAGTAAGTAAGTTAATAAGTATGAAATTACAAAGCCGAACATACCAAGTGCTTCGGTACCTATCAAGTTAGGTAAAACATAAAAGCCAAGAGCTACGATAAAATATGATAACTAGGATTTGTTCTTATCTTCTATTTATTCAAACGTATTGGTTCTATTAAATTCCCGTCTCCATTTTACCTTACTTGGTTTCAACTCAGTGTACTAGGAATTTTGTCGAGAATACTTCTTCTATCTCAGTTCCATCCAACATAAATCTGTCAAAAGCTGGGGCACGCTGATTACAAGCTATTGTCTCTGATATTCATCAGTAGCCATAGTTTGTAATCATGGCCTGTAGCAAAACAGTAGAGATTGTTCATAGAACTGCAACACTGACGTACAAAGCACGTGATTGATCAACAGCTGAGATACGCTGATTGCAATTCTGCGTCAGTCGTCAGTGTCAAGGGCTCATAACAGTGGCCTCCGTTAAAACACAGACAAGTTTTAAATGTGCCCCCCTTAACTTTTGAATAAGGTAATATTTTTAAACCCCTTTGGGAATGTTTTTATAGGATTCTAAAGTTTGTTTTGACATACTTTGTCCCCACCAAACTGGGGAAAGACCCCTCAAAATTGTTTAATGAAAGGCAGCTCAAAAAAAGGGAACTTTAATACAAATTCAACAACCCAAAGACACATTTTATCTAGACTAGTTTTTTGTAATACCTATTTGAAGATTGCAAGAAATCAGCTTTAAAATGCCTCATTTCATATACAATTTCTTTTTTTATGTTAATTGTTTCTTGAAAATCTTTTGAAGGAAACAATACAACCCTATAAAATAAACCCTAAAAAAATTTGTCAGCAGAACATTTGTATGTCAAATTTAGCATTTTAAACCTAATTTAATAAAATAAATAAAAGAATTGACCATTCATTTCTTTACTAACAAAACAGGCTCTTATAATTTGTATAAAAAGTGTACACTTGTAAATAAAACCATTTTAATTTGTTGTGTAGAAGTGTTTAAAACGGTCAAGCTAGGTCCTGCCCAACTTAAGTTCCGAAAAGGTTAATTTAAAAAAAACTTATTGCACATATAAGTACTCATGAAGTCACTATGTAAATATTTAACATGCTGGACTAAGTCACTTGTTAAATACTGTACATGTAACACAATGTTAGAATAGGTGACATTTTGCGATGTTAAATTTAACCTCGTATAACCCTTAAAAGTAAAATATGTTTAAACTCATTATTAGTCTAGACTCTGGATTGATTATTACAGATTATTAACAGCATCGCATTAGTGGACCCGTGGCGGGTTGGAATCGTGCTCGACTCCGGAGCTGATCACTCCGCTAGCGCGGGTTCGATCCCCGCAGTCATTATTTACATTTGTAATGTGTGGTAACGCTAGGTAGGTCGGTCAGGTTGAGTGGTAGAGAGGAGTTTTGCAGTCCTAACTTCGCCTCGTGAATCAACTAACAAACTTTACCTTTACCTTTTTTATTGGACGGTCTGCTTGTTTTACGTAGGAAACTCTCAATAGCCTTTCTTTTAAAAAGGTGAATTAAATACGAGTATTATGTCATTCTCATTCCAGTTCATTTTCGGACCAATTGTTGAGCAACATCATGTTACTAACGATGGAAAACGCCCACAATGATATTTCAAACTCCGAGTGTTTGTCTATAGTGACACTACTCACGAGAGGCTATTGTCATGAACTATTGCTATTAATGAATGCCGGAGACAATAGCTTGTAATCAGCGTCGCTCAGCTTTTGATCAATCATGTCCTTTGTACATCAGTGTTACTCTGCGTTGCAGTTCAGTTCAGTTCTATCAATTCTGTGTACAGTTTTTAAAAAAGCTAAGTGATCAGTAAAATTTTCTGTCAGAAATATTACTTTCCTTTCCCTTTCTTCAGCATAAATTAACAAACCACAATTGCATTAGTCAGGTAAACAAATGTTTACGGAAAATTCCTTAGGCTATTGTTATTAACAATATTTATTTAGAATCAGTCCATCTTTGAGCCTATTACTTTGTTTAAACGTTTGCCGTTCTAACTACAGGTTCTAAGCAATTTTAACACCTCTTTAAAATGTTCAGTCCTTAGTTTGAAACACCTTTTTATTCAGCATAATTTCTGCTTCAATTCAGTTTACTTTTTTATTTTATGTGAGTAGTCTACGTGCTCCTTTCACCAACCATGATGAAAATGAAAATTTATCTGGTAGGGTTTTTTTAGAATGAGAAATGGTAGAAAATACCATTACACCAGTTGCCAAACAAGGGGCAAAACTGTTTATTTTCGAAAAAATTTAAAAAAGTCTTTCTGTTTTCAACTTTTTAAATTCAAACACATTTTACATTCGAGGTTATTGACTTAGGCTGTTTCAAACGAAATACAAACAAACCAATCGACCAAAGAAGATGGAACAAACTTTATATTTATAAACCACACCTGAGAATTACAGACGAATATAGTGTATGCTCTTTAGTATGCGGAATACCTAAAACTGTAGGTGACGGTTTTGAACCACGGGAATATTGGAAGTAAAGGTAGACTTCTTCGATCACGTTCTCAACATCCAACATGAGACTATTTGACTATGAGCTGAGTCTGTTTCTCGCAACTTAAATCGAATAGTGACAGTTGACAGTTGGTGGCGTGTTATTGCTGACAAAACTGGTTTCCTGGGGAGGATGAATGTTTCAATGAAAGCAAGACCAAACAGCTCAAAAAAGAGCATTTTCGGATAAGTCGTGAAGTTAACGAACAATTAGGTTAAACCATTGACGAGAGACTCCCACCTAGATGAACTGTGTAAAAACTTAGTAGTGCAGCTTTTGCTCTTCGGCGAGTTATCCATGGCCAGAAGAAGCGTTAATTACTTATCACTCCTTTTGAAAAGTCATCTCAGGCATGCAGTTCCAGCTTTCGGTTTCGTCAGAATATGGTAATCATACTTCAGGAGAACCTCTGATCTAATATTGGCTTGGCTGCAAATTCAAGCAATTGACGGTGGCGACATCTAATCCAAAGTTTTACTCAAGAAAGTCCCCATCAAATATTCATTGACATCATTTTGTCACGCACAAGATTTTAACTTAAACTACCCTTCATACAATCATTAGAGCAAACTGTTCAACGTGTTGTCCAGCGACATTAAAACATCGAGATGAAACGATAATCAGTGGTGGTTGCTGGATCACTTCTACAGTACAAATTCCAGGACTCGAGTGGCAGCTGGTGATGTAAAGCAAGCTATGTTACCTCTGATTTGTTTTGTATTGTGTGACACCATTTCGATCTCTATGATTGTAAATAAAGCATTTTTCTCTCTCTCTCTCTTTGTTCTACTCTATAGTACACTTTTGTGAACACACTGTATATTAGGTTCAAACTGACACTACAGGAAAATGTTAAAGACAAACCAGTTTGTTCCACTTGAAAACATCAATTCGTAATACGTCAATTCTCCTGGATAACGTCTTTGAGATCAGATTGCCTATTGAACAATATTAGTTATGGCGGGCTATGAACATTGAACACTGTTGAGCTACTTCAGCTTTGAGCTTACACATGAGTAAGCTCAGTACTGGCGGCCGAGTTATCCGCATTTCAGTGCAGACATTCCTGCATTTCACTGAACACTCTTCTCTGTGTGACTGGAGAAATTAATTAAGTTAAACGTTCCACTGCTTCGCAAACACATTTCACCGACCACCTTTATAATCCACACTGATCCAATCATCAGGCCGGAACTAATTATTACATTCGGTTAAATATCACGTACTTATCGAGTGAGGTGAGATGTAAGGTTGAACTTGGAGGTTTAACATTTGGTCTGCGTGTGTATATGTGAAATTTCTACGCAGTTGTGGACCGATTTGCACAAAATCTTGCACAATTGTTGCTAGAAAAAATTACGTATGTGTAGTGATTTTCAAAATAGCGTTTGTTTTAAGATGGTGGTGTTTAGTAAAATCAAAGATACACAGCTAAGCGCCAAAGTGCCGCTGGTGTTGGTGAAACTACCTTTACAATGTTTACTATAACTCACTAATTGTAACACTAATTCGCTACGCCACGCAATTGACTGGGACTCGTGGCGTGGTCCTGTAATCCAGCTTCATGGAGGTCAGGTTTTGAGGATGATATAGGTCCAAAGCGGCTCAGATAGCCTCAGTGATTATCTTATGATACCCGCATCAACTCCCACCATCCTTTAGACATATCAGACCATCACCTGCGTGGTTCGGAAGTCACGTTAAGCCGTTGGCCCTTGTATTTCCATTGGCATTGGGCTATTAATTAATGACCCATTCTAAGGAAGAGTCGGCCTTAGTTTGTAACAAGGCTCACACCTCATAAATTAAGACTCACGACTCATCACACTCATCCTTCACCACATATTTGCCTTAAAATACCCTCATGAGAGTGGTCGGCATCTCAAATAGTGATATAGGGATAATGAACAATAACAATAGGTGAATAAGCAGGTTGAGGTCTTTTTTTAAATACATTAGTTCTGTTAACAAAACAATAGGTTAACTGTCTATATACTGAACTATATTTTGAAAATACGATTTTCCAAACAATCTAAACTCAAACATGGATGTCCTATCTAAAGGTTTAACCTCCCCAATTTAAAAAACCTTATGTACCACACCAGAAATACTGAAACATCACTAAACCCATAACAATAGTGAATTAGTGCTACAATCTACTGCTTGTTTGCTGATTGTTTGTTGTGTCCGGTGAGTGGCGTGTTTGTGGGCAGTGTTACACTAATGCTACCACCTTATCACAGCAATTTGTAACAATACAGAGCAATCACTGTCCAGCCCTCAGCGGCAATCACTCCGTAACCCAAGGTTAGCTCAATTGTACCGCTCCTTTAGCCTGTTTGTGCTCGTCGTATGCTAGTAAGATACTGTATTACTATAAGCTTCCACTTGAAACCATAAGAAGTGTAGCAGAAGAGTAATGAGACTAATTTTGTATTGGCAAAATATTAATTGTATCCTCTTTAAAATCCGTGTTTCCTTGGGCACGCCAATGGAGACGTTGCTCACTGTTGGTAGCAGCGCTAGAAGTGTTCTGGTATGGTCAGCATGGCCGTTACATTATTTTGGATGTTTTCTAAAGTCCCAAAATAACGTGCTTTGAAAGCAACGTGGGACTGAGCTTGAGATGAAGGAGTAATCATCATAACAGTGAGCTTGAGCTTGCAGCTTGACAGTATATTCAAAGCTTATCTTCTGTGACGAAGGAAAAGTATCATCCTTATCTCATTGTGTATTTTGTTCATCTCATTGTGTATGGACACTGAGCTTGAAGATGAAGGAGTAATCATCATAACAGTGAATAACTAAGCAGCTTGACAGTATATTCAAAGCTTATCTTCTGTGACGAAGGGGAAAGTATCATCCTTATCTCATTGTGTATTTTGTTCATCTCATTGTGTATGGACACTGAGCTTGAAGATGAAGGAGTAATCATCATAACAGTGAATAACTAAGCAGCTTGACAGTATATTCAAAGCTTATCTTCTGTGACGAAGGGGAAAGTATCATCCTTATCTCATTGTGTATTTTGTTCATCTCATTGTGTATGGACACTGAGCTTGAAGATGAAGGAGTAATCATCATAACAGTGAATAACTAAGCAGCTTGACAGTATATTCAAAGCTTATCTTCTGTGACGAAGGAAAGTATCATCCTTATCTCATTGTGTATTTTGTTCATCTCATTGTGTATGGACACTGAGCTTGAAGATGAAGGAGTAATCATCATAACAGTGAATAACTAAGCAGCTTGACAGTATATTCAAAGCTTATCTTCTGTGACGAAGGGAAAGTATCATCCTTATCTCATTGTGTATTTTGTTCATCTCATTGTGTATGGACACTGAGCTTGAAGATGAAGGAGTAATCATCATAACAGTGAATAACTAAGCAGCTTGACAGTATATTCAAAGCTTATCTTCTGTGACGAAGGGGAAAGTATCATCCTTATCTCATTGTGTATTTTGTTCATCTCATTGTGTATGGACACTGAGCTTGAAGATGAAGGAGTAATCATCATAACAGTGAATAACTAAGCAGCTTGACAGTATATTCAAAGCTTATCTTCTGTGACGAAGGGAAAGTATCATCCTTATCTCATTGTGTATTTTGTTCATCTCATTGTGTATGGACACTGAGCTTGAAGATGAAGGAGTAATCATCATAACAGTGAATAACTAAGCAGCTTGACAGTATATTCAAAGCTTATCTTCTGTGACGAAGGGAAAGTATCATCCTTATCTCATTGTGTATTTTGTTCATCTCATTGTGTATGGACACTGAGCTTGAAGATGAAGGGTAATCATCATAACAGTGAATAACTAAGCAGCTTGACAGTATATTCAAAGCTTATCTTCTGTGACGAAGGGAAAGTATCATCCTTATCTCATTGTGTATTTTGTTCATCTCATTGTGTATGGACACTGAGCTTGAAGATGAAGGAGTAATCATCATAACAGTGAATAACTAAGCAGCTTGACAGTATATTCAAAGCTTATCTTCTGTGACGAAGGAAAGTATCATCCTTATCTCATTGTGTATTTTGTTCATCTCATTGTATTTTGGATGGACACTGAGCTTGAAGATGAAGGAGTAATCATCATAACAGTGAATAACTAAGCAGCTTGACAGTATATTCAAAGCTTATCTTCTGTGACGAAGGGGAAAGTATCATCCTTATCTCATTGTGTATTTTGTTCATCTCATTGTGTATGGACACTGAGCTTGAAGATGAAGGAGTAATCATCATAACAGTGAATAACTAAGCAGCTTGACAGTATATTCAAAGCTTATCTTCTGTGACGAAGGGGAAAGTATCATCCTTATCTCATTGTGTATTTTGTTCATCTCATTGTGTATGGACACATGAGCTTGATGGAGATTGAAGGAAGTAATCATCATAACAGTGAATAACTAAGCAGCTTGACAGTATATTCAAAGCTTATCTTCTGTGACGAAGGGGAAAATATCATCCTTATCTCATTGTGTATTTTGTTCATCTCATCGTGTATGGACACTGAGCTTGAAGATGAAGGAGTAATCATCATAACAGTGAATAACTAAGCAGCTTGACAGTATATTCAAAGCTTATCTTCTGTGACGAAGGGAAAGTATCATCCTTATCTCATTGTGTATTTTGTTCATCTCATTGTGTATGGACACTGAGCTTGAAGATGAAGGAGTAATCATCATAACAGTGAATAACTAAGCAGCTTGACAGTATATTCAAAGCTTATCTTCTGTGACGAAGGGGAAAGTATCATCCTTATCTCATTGTGTATTTTGTTCATCTCATCGTGTGTATGGACACTGAGCTTGAAGATGAAGGAGTAATCATCATAACAGTGAATAACTAAGCAGCTTGACAGTATATTCAAAGCTTATCTTCTGTGACGAAGGGAAAGTATCATCCTTATCTCATTGTGTATTTTGTTCATCTCATTGTGTATGGACACTGAGCTTGAAGATGAAGGAGTAATCATCATAACAGTGAATAACTAAGCAGCTTGACAGTATATTCAAAGCTTATCTTCTGTGACGAAGGGGAAAGTATCATCCTTATCTCATTGTGTATTTGTTCATCTCATTGTGTATGGACACTGAGCTTGAAGATGAAGGAGTAATCATCATAACAGTGAATAACTAAGCAGCTTGACAGTATATTCAAAGCTTATCTTCTGTGACGAAGGGAAAGTATCATCCTTATCTCATTGTGTATTTTGTTCATCTCATTGTGTATGGACACTGAGCTTGAAGATGAAGGAGTAATCATCATAACAGTGAATAACTAAGCAGCTTGACAGTATATTCAAAGCTTATCTTCTGTGACGAAGGGGAAAGTATCATCCTTATCTCATTGTGTATTTTGTTCATCTCATTGTGTATGGACACTGAGCTTGAAGATGAAGGAGTAATCATCATAACAGTGAATAACTAAGCAGCTTGACAGTATATTCAAAGCTTATCTTCTGTGACGAAGGGGAAAGTATCATCCTTATCTCATTGTGTATTTTGTTCATCTCATTGTGTATGGACACTGTGTAAGGAGTGGACACTTGACAGTATATTCAAAGCTTGATGTGTAAGGGTAATCATTCATAACAGTGAATAACTAAGCAGCTTGACAGTATATTCAAAGCTTATCTTCTGTGACGAAGGGGTGTATCATCTCATCACTGAGCTTGAAGCTCATTCTGGTGACGAAGGGGAAAGTAGATTTTGGACACTGAGCTTGAAGATGAAGAGCAGTAATTCTTGTGATAATATGTAAGCTGAATCATCATAACAGTGAATAACCAAGTGCTTATACTATCATATATCATTCATCTTCTGTGACGAAGGGGAAAGTAGACTGTTTGCAGTTTTCATTAATTCAAAATTGTCTAATATGGCTCAGCTCATCAGGATATGTAGTGTACTTTCTTTATATCATTGGAAAAGTATAACTTTAAATCAAGACTATAACTTTAATCTCGTCCCTTAAGTTCAAGGTGCAGCATTTGCAGCAGGTGCAAATGTACAATGACCTCCCCGGGGAACTCAAGAATGCCTGTTCTGTACATAGCTTTAAGATAAGTATTAAGAAAATGTTTTTAAATAGATATAATATTTTGATTGATTAATGTTGTTGTTTCTATGTACAGTATTAGAATTATATGACAAGAGTTGTTTTGTAAAGCAATGTAAAATTGAAAAACGCTTGCTCAATAAAGGCGTTTTTATTTATTTATTTGTGGGAACGCAAAATGTGGTGGCCGATACGCTATCTAGAATGTATCACAAGCCCGACGACCCAGAAATGGAAGTAACACCGAGCTGTTGAGCTGTGTTACTGGAATTTTCGCTTGCTTTCAAGGATGTCCATTCCCATCAACTTCAAGATGATCAGTTCGCCGCTATCATAAACTGAGGCTCAGGTCCGGGGAAACTCATACCCCATATTTCCTAATTCCTTTCCAAGGGTACCCTCTGTTGCAACCAGCGGCAGAGAGGTGGACCTAGAGTATAGTGCTGCCAAACTCTATCATACAGATGGTCTTCGAGTACTATCATTCCTCTACTCTCGGTGGGCACCTAGGCATCATAAAGACCATCACTAAGATTAGGAAATCCTTCATCTGGAAGGGCATGTATCGGGATATCGCTTCTAGGGTCTGAGCGTGACGCTTGTGTACTCTCAGCAAACCTGCCCAGAATACTAAGATTGGTTTATTGTCATCAAAAGTGGCTACGAGACACATGGAAAATTGTTAATCGACTATGTTGGCCCTTTGGTACGTAGCAAGAAAGGAAATAAGTACCTTCTTGTTAGCGTTGACGCTTTTTATAAGTTTGTCTGGCTTTTCCCACTTCGAAGTGCCACGGCACCGCTCACTCAAGGCCAAACTCTTTCAGCATTTCGGCACCGTAGCCCAATTGTTTCTGATAATGGCTCCCAATTCAAATCACACGCTTTCCGCAAAATGTGTTTTGATCTAGGCATTAGGCATGTGACTACCTCTCCCTATTATCCGAGGCCCAATCACTCAGAAAGGTTTAATCGCAATCTCAAGTCTGCTCTCATAGCCTATCATGCTAACAAGCAAACGACTTGGTGTGAAAATCTACCCTGGTTGCAATTAGCTTTCAATACTGCCATTCACGAAAGTCACAAAGCCATGTCGTTTGAAATCCTGTTTGGGTTCAGTCCCAACGATCCGTTGGCTAATAAGTGGAATATTGGCGATCTTCTGCCAACTCCCGGCACCCGCAATGAGCAACGCACATGAGACTAGTCTTAAACACTTATTTAAGATAACGTAAGATATGTATTGGCTACTATGGCTATGAATACTGTTGAGCGTACTTGAGCTTTGAGTTCACACATGAGTGGGTTCAGTGCCGGCGGCTGAGTTATCCACATTTCACCAAGCTGAGTACAGACATTCCTGCATTTCACTGAATACCCTCCTGCTGTGTGTGGCTGGAGAATTTAATAAAGTTGAAGCATTCAACCGCTTTGCAAACATATTGTACAGTCATCTCTTTACTCTGTGTAAGGTAAATGAATTTTAGTTTGTTGACATTCTAATAGATTCAGAATGGCTTTTTATTTTACCGTTTTAGTTTTTTTTTTTTAGAAATTTGCTCAGTCTTGGACAGATAATACCACTTTTAATCGTAAATTCTTCAATATTAAAATGTTTTTTCCTTTGATAGCTGTTCTAACGGGAAATTTTTTAAACTCCTCTCCCCATTATACCAAGAATAGGTCAGTGGATTTAATTATGTATCTGGTTTGATTGAAAAAGGAAACCAATACATAGTAAGTTTACACATTGCTATTGAACTTTCTTTAACGAGATTTGCTGTTGAAAACTTGTATTGAAAATTATTTCTGGAAATAGATGTCTGTAGTGAAATTGGTCATAGGCAACCTTCAAACCATGTTTATTGAAAAACATCAGCTCTATTGCATTTTATTTATGGTGAAATAATTATGATTACAGGTATATTTTACTTAAAATTCTACCAATCCAATCATCTAAGCTGGCGTTAACTTCAATAATGTAAAAGAAGCAACTGAGAGAATGGACAAAGAGTTTCGGGAAGAACTCCAGCTGCAAGTTCCACTGGGACCAGATCCATTAGACTAATTCACTTTAAAACACCCTTGTGTAACTTTAACACAGCTTTCCAACAACTGAAACTTGCTTCTCCTCCTTTTATATCTACTTTCAATGTGTAAAGTCTTTGTTGAAATTTTAAACTCATCCATGCAAATTACTATTCATACAAGTACTTGCTGGGATGTTTTCTGAGTATCTAAAGTGTTGTTACCATGAGTCAAAAGTTTTCATACAAAATTACTAAAAATATTATGAATAAAATTGTTTCCAACAAATTTGAGATTATTTATTACTAAAGCAATTTGATAAAAAAAATGTGTGGACCGAACCAGGACTCGGACCTGAGTTTCTCACTTGCCAGGACTGGTTATGCTGACCACTACACCATCCGGCCCAGCCTTCAAATTTAGAGAAGTACCGGTACTTAAATCTGAATTTTTATGCAAAACATGTGATAAATTTAACATAATTTTGATGGGTAATTTACATAATTTTATTTGAGCACCAGTAAAATGTGATTAATGTTGGTGGTGTCACACTATTTCACCAACTCTATAATGTATCTCATATCTTCAGAGTAGATGCATTAATTTTAAACTGTTTGATAGTAAATAATTTATAAAAAGTAACAAAACGCTGTTGAAACAAATATATTTTACAAAATAAAACTATAAAATATTTGGGAGGCATATTTTTGAATGTTCACTGGGATAATTATGATGTTAAAACATGAAAATCACATTTGATTCTATGTAACAATTCTAATTAACTTACAAATCGTTTTGCGTACCTGGAGTACACCTGACACGAATTGTAAAATATTGGTTCAGAAAATCACATTGTTTTTGCTATATGCCTTATGACCTTATGAGAGTCTTTTTTTCTGTATATAATTTTGTTCATATTTTACACTTTTTGGTTGCATTACTTAACGATATTTACAAAAGATCTGGAATCTATAAACTGAACTGTGATGATTGCATCAACTTTCTAAATCGGTTGTGTAGAATAAAAAATGTTAAAACAAGGGTACTTAGTTGTTTTTTTTCTTTGTAATCACAAATATAATTATATATGATATATTAAAAGGTTTTGCCATTTGGTACTTGTTGGTAGGATCAAAACTGTTTCCTGTATTGTTCTCTAACGTAGGGAGATACTCGTAGAAATGAATTTCTGACAGAAATGTATTGCTTATAAAAATTTACATTCAAACCAATTTGCTACAGCCCTGGCCTTTATGAAGTTCTAAAGACTTACTACAATTGACTGTTTGGTTGACGGTTAAAAACTTTGAAATGAAGCTTTGCCAGCAACAAATAACAACTATGGTTCTACTAACTGCTAATAACAACGGGTGCTACGCTGTACATACCAGATAGGATTAGACTTTCAAAGAATGTGTGACCCATGCCCTACAAACCTTTATTTAGTTTTTCCAAAGCTCAGGCATATAAACATGATCCATCAGAAATAATCTATACTGTACTCTTATTATCCATTTGAGTTTAACTTATAGGTAAATCTTTCACATACAGTCAGTAGTCTTGATTATTAAATCTTATGACGGCCGATAATATCTCAGATAATTGAATAAAAGAGGTTTCAACAAAATGTAAAGTCCAACGTAATTAATTTGAATTAATTCAATATTGAAAAACACTATGCACATGCAAGTAGTAATTTTTTTGGTAGAGTCAAGAATTTCATTTTATTACCTTGAAGTTTGAGTTTTCACATTAAACATAATCGTTTTAAAACTGTAATTAAACTTTAAATAAAGAAGATGAGTATTAATTGTTTAGTTTATATGAAAAAAGTACTAAAGGTAATCCTGAAATACAAACAGATCTATTAGGATATTGTTTTGTTTTACCCTTAGTGGCTTCTTTTTAACATCAATAATTGTTCCCTAAAACTTACATTTGCAGTAAGTTGTAGTCATCCTCTTCTTTTCCAGTTGCAAAACTTGCAGTAAGTACGTGGACCTTGTTGGTCAACTCCTTCCACTCGGTTTAGGTAACTTTCTCAATACTTTGTTTTAGGTCTTTGTTCAAGTGGCTGTGGTAGCCTGATCAGCTGAAACCGGCGAGTCAGCAGCTGGATCACCTGCCGTGACAAAGCTTTGGCGTCAGGTAGAAGTTATGGTTGTATATCAAAAGTTGATTATTTATTATTGTAGAAAAAACATAAAGCCATCACAGTTTGCATTGTTGCACATCTTAGAATCGACCCCTCCCTTTGTATCATTGTAAATGAGTACCTTGATGCATAGTTGATAGCAGTAACAACCTTATTCTTCTTAGCCTATGACACAGCTCTCTTTATGGAAGCATGCTGCTTCCTACACCTCGACTGTATTTTGGATCAACTGGAGGAAGTTTATTTTATTCTGATTGTACCAACTGTAGTAAGATGGCTTTATTCTTCGAGTAGATGCATTGACACACTAATGAACCAATTGACAATGTTGCGATTGGTTCCAGACACTGTCCCGTTGACAAGCTTTTCAACAAAAATCAGCTTTTCGTTTTTTTGCTGGAACAATCTGTTTTCCAAATACGTAAGAGCATCTCTATTGTCAGTTATAATTTTATGCCATAACGGTATTTTGCTCGGAATATTCTGAATGCATACCTCTAAATCCACTAGTTGTTCATCTATTGTGAGATACAGCTTGGTCTGTAGTTCTTCTTACAGTTGTCAATTAGTATCTCCCAAATCTCAGATGGCAGCAAGCTTGGTCTCTTTCCTTTCCTCTCTCGCGGTTCCGGCTGATTGTCATAAGATATAGGCTTGACTATTGCTCTCTCCCTCTAGATCACTATCTTCTTCATCCTCAGGGCTTAAATACTCCATCACTATCATATTCTTCACTAGAGGTCCTCATACTGAACTTCATCCATTCACTTATAGTCAGCTTGTTCTAAAACAACCGCTCAGCACTCATCATTATCTGCAACTTGTAAGGCTTTCAAACTCAAAGACTAAACAAAATGAGAAGTGGAATAAATAACTTTATGTATAACTAGCTTCTACATTACGTAAAGTTGATGTTGTTATAGGGTATAAGTTAGATTTTGACAGGACTCTTGGTACAGATAGATCAAAACATAATCGTTTTAAAACTGTAATTAAAAGTACTGGTTCCTAAATACAAACAGATCTACCAGGATATTGTTTTTGTTTTTATTCCTTAGTTATACATAATGAAAAAATAGCAACCCTTTTTAGCAATTATTTTACGCCATCATCTTTAGAAATGAGTACCTTGGGGAGTTTAATATCAACATCGCACTGACTTTATATCATTAGCTTGACAAGGTGGTAAGTAAAAAAACACGTATCTATTACTTCAAATTACACAGTCAGCAAATAACTTGTAAACTAAACAAAATGAGAAGGTTGACAGGACTCTTGGTAAACAATACAACTGGTTTTGGGTAAGGCAATACAATAGCTGAAGCTAGCAATGTTAAGATTGCCTGCAATCATCTTAGTGGTTTATTTTCAAATTATCAATTCGATTTCAAGACAAATAAAACTACTAAGCCAAACTTTGAAATTAACTTGTAAAAAGTACTCATTACATTACCAGGTGGCTCGACCACCCACATATATATTTTCTCAGCTTTGGGAAGGCCTTGTTGACTTGAACAAATGAATTAAACTCATCTGTGTTAGTAGCTTAAGATTTTCAACAAAGTTTATTTTAATCTATTCTTCATTACCAACATTTTCAGTAGAATGTAATTCACTTTATTAACATGTTGTATTCTCTTTTTACTTCCCAGATGAACTTTTTGGAATATTTTTCTGTTATCAGATTGTTTTTATATTTTAAAACAGCCACATTATAACATAGACAGTAAAAAAAATTTATAAGAAATGTTAAAGTAAAACCCCAATTTTATTAAAATTGTAAACACAAACTTCATCCACTAAGATAATTAGAGGCTAAGTGCAAACAAAAGTGAGTAAAATTGAGTTGTGGGCATAACTACTTATCTACGACGGTACTGACATAAAACTGTAGATTGAACAACACTAGACAGAGCATGGCACATTGAATGGCATTGGAAGTCTTTAACTAGGAATTATTGTCTGACATATTTTACCACACTCAGATCTCCTTCTAAACCCTTTAACAAAAGTAAAATATACACAATATGGTTCCCAAAAATAAACTATAACGAATATTCAAATGTACAATCGGGTATGATGAAAATATGTCAGATAATATTTAGAGGAGTATTGCATTACATGTCATGGTAAAATTATTCAGTAGGTAATAAACAGAGTTCTAACAAATAAAGGCAACTAAGCTGTGTCTTAACAAGCACCTTATAGTAACCAACTATACAATACAGCACAAAACAGTATATAAAAATATATTTATAAACTAAAATCAACATTGTAGACAGGAAACAACAATTAAACTAAATAATATTAGAACTGATAGGCAGGTTTAAAATAAACAACAATTAATTATTTTTATGTTTATAGCCAGATAACATAATAACTCCAATAAAAAATGCACACAAGAAAGAAAATCAAATTATGTAACATTTGTATAGCTTCAAATATTTTCAAAAATGATTTTGAACTAAAAGCTGTCCAACCAAATAGTTAAAAAACTACATAGGAGAGAAAATATTTTGGATCTAAGATTTAACTCCTAGTCATTGTATAAAAGTTTCGGTCAAATAAATACAAGAGGAGTTGAAAGCTGAAAGCAACATCATTGTAGATTACGTTATAAGAGTAAGCTAAGGCCCCATAGATATACACAGTAGATAATACTAGGCTAGAATAGGGGGAATTCAGTGCATCTTACAGTAACTCAAACTAAACATTTTTTAAAATAATAATTATTTTTAAACAATTTAAATTTTTTAATTTTAACCATTAAACCAGTTTAATAATGAAACCTATGCAAATCGTTGTCTCTCATTTTCATATAAGCTCAACAAAAGTAAATATCACTATCACAATGTACAACTAAATCCTAAATCACCTTTCTGTATATGCACAATATTTTCATAAATACAAGTTCATAAACCTACGTTATCTCATTTTATTAATAAGAATGCACCGAATATGTTCACACAAAACGTACACAGTACTGAATAGATTCAATAAAAATAGTTTCACTATGGCACCATTTAAGGTATGTTTGGTATTTACAAATTATCCAAAATGCAATTCCTTAAATTCTCAGAGAAAAATTGTATTCAATAGTCTCAAAAGTATTTGTTCCATGTACCTTACACACTATAATCTTAAAAAGCAGTACTATGCAATACATAACAACAAATCTAGTATATTTCACCGACGATAAAGCCTTCACAAGTTAGCAACCGAAAACACAGACGAGAGCCGGGTTAATATTCTTGATGTATTCAGTAATATCGAGGAGAGGAGAATAGAGAGAGGCGGAAAATCAGAAATCTTTGAGAAAATATGAGATCAAATACACACTAACCTCTGACAGGGCTTGATGTCGGCAATGGAATATGTTTTATGTATCAGACAGCGAAATCCTGATACTGATGTTTCTTAATAGTGTGGTCACATCACATGAGGGTCAATAATTGAAACGGAACACTTTAAAATAATATTTGAAACAACAAAATTCTCAATACAAAGGTGATCAATCTCAATGGTTAGGCCTAATATTTACCCAAACACTGGCTATTGCCTGACATCACTTTAACAGCATATATATTAAACGGAAAGTTAAATAGTCACTTTAAAAATAATCAATTTTTTAATAGGCCATCATCTTCAAAATATCGCCACAATTTTAGTAATACACTTATGGGAAATTTGTGATGTAGCATACGATTTTCCACTTTTAGAGCCGTCGAGCAGTTATGCTAGTTCATTTCTTAGACCTTAGTAGAGATATAATTATACGTTAAAATCGCCTTTTCGAAAGAATGTTTTTGACAAGTTCTTACATAATTTAGTTAACAAGTACACACATAAAATAATTGTACACTGGGATTGTGTAAGAAATCTAAAGCTAAATAAGTTAAATCACCTTGCATTTGAAATCATTACGAATCTTCAACAGAATGTTTGGGTATTTTGACCCAATACCTATACTTTGTGACAATGTGAGATTTTAGATTGGACTAAAATCTAAAATTGTTCAAGTAGTTATTCTTGAAATAATCGCTTTAACATGTATTGCCTTTAAAAATAGTAAATATTAAACATATAAATCAATGTTTTTGGTCTCAACTTTCAATAAAATTAAATAACCAGCAAACATACAATTCAAGAACCATAAATTTAACAATTAAAAGTTGAGATCTTCTCAATTGGCTTTTGAGACTCAGTCAAATCTTTTTTGTCTTACCTCTAAATAAATCACAGAGGCAGGTGGTCTGAGTTATACCATACATGAAAACAATTAAATATTGAGAACCGTTTTTGAACAGAGCTATTTTCTATTTTCTTTATGTTCAGCCCTTTGCTTCTAAACAACAACAAAAAACTCCGTTTTGTTTTCCATTGTCACCAAATCCATCAGGCAATCGTACAAAACTTGAGATTCGGGGTAAGCACAGAACGTACCTAGCAGCCAGAGTGATTACATTGGTCATTCGTCCCAGAGGCAGAGCTGTTTCTGGCGCACGTAGTACGCGAACTGGTGACACTTGCGACACGTGCGTATGCCGCAGCGGTAGTTGGTGCCCTTGGGTGAGTTGTGACAGTACTTGAGACTGCAGGGGTACCAACCTATGCACAGTTCCAGGTGGCAAGTGCAGGGCTGCCACTGCGAGTGTGTCTCCTGACATCGACTCGGCGCCGGCACCAAGCCGTTGTACTCTCTCACCGAGCTCAACAGCGATGTCTTGGACACACCTGTCACACATTTGGATTAAACCTGGGTTAGAACTACAGGGACATTACGGCTAAGTCCTATGTAACTCTGGTTTCAAAACATTTTGAATACAACGGATAAACATTTTGAAAGAGTCGCACTAGTTTTGTAACAAGTCTACACCTCATAACCATTACTACCACTCAATAATCATCCTTTCACCACATTTGCCTTAGATACCAGAGCAGCAAAATGGTGATTTAGAAAACAAATGATAACTAAAGCACAATTATACTAAATTTGTCAAGCATATTTTCAGTGTAAAGAAGGATAAAAGACATTTTCTTTATAAAGGAACTTTTCCATTATAAATTTCATTTAGATTCAGTTGGTTTGTCCAGCCATGCGGAAAATTGTATAAAATCCCAAAAGGCGTAATTGCCCTCAGTTAAAAGCTGACATTTTCACTTAATTCCCTTTTATCCTCAAAGAAGAGACATTTGAATTATATTTTTCTCTACAGAAATAAGGATTTAATGTTTAAATAAAGAAGGTAGGGACTCTTTGCTATTTGTTGCATTTATTTAATTATGTTGAAACCATTTGACAGTAATTACAAGCATTATCTGATTTATATTTTAAACCACACAACAATAACATGTCTGAATAGTATTGAACAATATAACATTTAGTTTAAAACCATATAGCGTGTTTAACACATAACAATGTTTTAAACTTTTAATGGCCGTACAGACTAACAAATTGTCAGGTAAAACCTAGTAAGTTTTGCTAGTTCATAAACTAGTCAACACATGTGTATTGGTGCAGATTCTGAAAGGAAAAAGAAATTGTTTCATTTCAGCTTTAGCTGAAAACGCTCAGGTATTGGGGCAAACCTAATACAATCAGTTTTACCGGTCGGTTCTGGTGCAAATTGAATCATTTGCTTCCTTACAGTTAAGTTAATAAAACCACTTCCTTCACAAATTAGATTTTTCTCTAATCCTACACCTTAATATAACTTAGTAAAGGATTATTTTTCTCAGTTTAATTTCAAATGTGTAATAACTTCTAACATAAAGGAAAGTATGTATTTAAAAGTATTGAGGTAACAATAGATTACTGATGTACAAAATAAGTAAACTTTTAAACCCTGTCCATTTTGCAAATCTCTGTTCAATCGTCTACACCAGGGAATTTTTAATTAATCACTTGGCGTAGTGTTTCTAGACATACTAAACCCTTTGAATCTCTTATCTCCCACACTACAAGCAACGGCTCTGCCCAATGGACCCCACACTCAGGCAAACTTTAATAGATGGTGTCATGCCTATTTGCTAATTAGTAATCACCTGGAAGTTGGCTCCACATCTCGATGTCAACCTGCCTGGTGTACGTGGCGTCGCTGGCTTCAGCACACAACACTGGCACATGCTTGGAGATCACACCTGCTCTCAATACGTCCACAAACAGATCCATTGAGTAGTTACCTTTCCCTCTATCCTCCTCCGCGATCCGCACCGTGCCAGGGGTTTTTCTAAACAACACCAACGCAAATGAGAAGCCTTTACAAGTAATGCAGACAAGTTATATTAGAGGTGTCTCAATTCTCAAAAATAAGACACAACTTAATTTTCAATCAATGTTATGAACAATAAAAATATAACTCTCACTCCAGGTGTAATGCTGCGGTTTAAAACAGACATATTGCAGCAGAGTTATCGATTAAGCGTGGGGCAAATCAGCTGCTGTATAGACCGGAGAGAGCACAACTGAATGCTTATGGGAGAAGGGATTACCTGTCTGAGCTTAGACATGGCGTCTGCTGAAATGAACTCATTCCTGTCTATGTGACAGACGAAACACATCACTTGGTACTGACTCTGTCCCCTCTCCTCCTCCCCAAGGATCAGAGCTTTGAGAATCTGCACTTCCTGAAACACAGATCAAACGTTCACTTTGCAATCCTGGCAGATGTACATAAACAAGGCAGGAAAGAATAAATCTGATGTTGAGATTCTAGCCAATCAAGAATTATCGGAAATTAAAAACTTTTTGATAAGTAGAAATTTACTGCTAAATTCTGAAAAAACTAGTTACATTTCATTTCATACATGGCAGAATAGAGATAAACAAATACAAACTATTAATATTCGTGGCAATAAAATACAAAAAGTGGAGGCTACAACATTTTTAGGATTGATTGTGGATGAGTCATTGACTTGGAATAATCATGTTAAAAGTTTGGTAAAAAAGGTTTCATCAGGTCTATACATCTTACGGAGTATGGCTAGGTTCTGCTCAATTGATGTACTAAAAATGATTTATTATGCTCACATACATTCCCATATATCGTATGGTATCATATTGTACGGGGCAACTAACGATGGTAACTTAACTAGTGTACTGGTTTTGCAAAAGAAAGCGTTAAAGATTATGTTAAACTTAAATTTTGATGACTCTGTTAGGGAAATATTTAACTACAGTAGGGATTTTAACTGTTTATGGGTTGTATGCTTTAAAGTCAGTGATGGCTGTTAGAGAGGCAGAACACAGCCTTCAGAAACTGGGCACTAGCCATAATTACCCTACAGGAAATAGAAATAAAATAGCAATAACAAATCACTCCTTAAAACTTTTCTGGAAATGCCTAAATCTGCAGGTATAAAATTTTACAATAAAATTCTGCAAAATATTAAAAGTTTAAAAGAAAATTGAAAAATTATTTAAAGGTGAAGGATTTATAGTTTATATTCCTTTGAGGAATTATAAAAAATAAATATATAAACCATGCTCATGAAATATATCAAAATCATTTAATCACCAATATACAAAAATTGTTTGTGTTGGTTTTTAACAATACAATAAATAATTAAATAAAACTACAGACCACTACAGCAAATATAATTAATCAAAATTCAAAATTTAATTTGTATAATAACATTTAATCAACAGACTTCTTAATGGCAAGTGAGTGGCCCATAAACTCCTGAACACTGTAAAACCCACTCGTGACAAGATAAGTTCTAAGCTCTTTTTGAAATAATTTGGTGTTTTGGAGATTTTGAATTTTGTTCGGAAGATTTTGAAACAATATTATTCCTGCCTGAGAGGGCAGTTTTGTGAATAATTCAAGTCGTTGATAGTCTATTCTATAACTAGTTACTGATCGAGTATCATGACTATGAATTTCAAGCTTTGTGTTAAAACTGCATTTATTAAGTCTGAAAAGAAAAGAATCATAAATATATAAATTAGGATATATGGCTTTTATTTTGTTGAATTTAGAAGATGTTTCATTTAATGTAATAGTTATAAGTATTATACAACTAGCTAATGCCATTCAATAATTGTACTGTATAAAAATGTGCAATTTATGAATAAAGATGTTTTGAATTGAATTGAAAAACAAGGCAGCATTCAAGAACAAAATAAAACTGTGGTACTAAGGTTTTACAACTTTCCTTTTAGTCTCTTGTGATGCAGTACAGAAGGGTGTTCATTTAATAGGTGGCTAACTTTAAGTTAGTTTAATAAAGTTCTAGATGATAGTAGAAAGCAAGAATTAGACTTTTAAAAACAAACAAGAAGATATTCAACTACTATAGCAAGTTTGAAAAGATTTTCATAATTGAGATTTCTGTAAAGAATTTTCAATTGAAACAGAAATTATTTATATTTTTGTCCTAACCTAAGTTTTATTTCAGAAAACCCACAGTCTTAGACATTTACACTAAACTGAAAACACGCAGAACAGTTTTGAGATCCTGGCACACAATTAGAGCTGACGAGGCAGCGCCACATCGACGTTCGAACTGCTGAGAACAAACGGCTAATCTGGGACTCGGGACAACTCAGCACGTGTAGTTGAGATTAGCACCGAGACTCCCTGATTAACAATTTGTTGTCCAGTCTATTGAAAGCAGATATGTTGTCATTGTTCTAAAATCAGCTATTTTCAATGAACCCTTAAATTGCACTGTTAATCCCAGTGGTATAAACTATAAAGGTTTGTTTTGATGATCTTTTAGTCCCTAGGAAGAAAAAGATCATTATAATTATCTTTATGTGTTACAATCATCAAGTGTTGAATGAGTTTGTAGTAAACCAGTGTAGCTATATAATATATAAGTATATAAGTCCTCCTCTAAACTATATTAGTCCTATAAACTATATAAGCCAAGACTACTGAGCTCAAAACATTGTTCACTTTTAGTATCTCTTTAATAGCAAATATTTTTTATTCTCCTGCATTAAACGTCCTTGACTGTGCCTAGTACATTAAACTTGAGCTTGTATCAAATCACATCAATTAAATACTCGGTAGTAAAATATATGATTGTTATGTTATATTAGCACTTTATTACGACGCTAATTCAAACTACAGAAATTTAAGCATAACTAAAAATCATTTCAGTACACAGCACTTTTGTAAAGTAGCTGAATTGGGTAACCAATAAATGAATTGAGGCTACAATTTTATTTGAGAGCATTGATTCTGATTTCAATCAGCTTCTACGTGAATTATTTACTATTGCATGTTTGTAACCAATTACCGACAGACTGACACTACTGTAGCAGATTCATGTGGTTTTCTAATTTCAGTATTTAATCGTGTTTTGATAACAACGGAAAATACAACTTTAACATTGTACAAAGTTTAAATGAGCAGAGATAAAAAACCCTAAACACCATCACAAAGAATATTCATTTACAAATAAAAAGAACAAAGCAGGTGAGTCGTTTGTTGAGGCCGCCATAAAAAAGAAAGATTACAACTTGCTTTTGACTTTTGAATACGCCACAAAAGACCGACCAGACACTCTCGTAAAATATTGAAACTCAGTGCCCCGACCGCAGAAAACACAATGCTAGCTTTTTATCAACAACGATATTGTTATCTTTCCTACCACTTTAATTAAAAGCTTTGTCTCCTCCAGAACTTTAGAGAGTTTAATCTCTGGCTTTTGAGGAAACATTTAATTTTGAAAACGACACCTGGTTTTCAGACACTTTTAATTTGAAAACTTGTCTTCCGTTCTCAGTAAAAGGAGAAATATTCTCTTTCACTCCCAGGGTGTTTTATGTAATCTTTTAGCATTAGTTTCATGCTTGTTGGAATATAACAGACAGCTAAAAACCAATGTTATAGATGCTTTTTGTTACAAATGAACACTAAACATTTCTACATTTTATTATTTTGTAATCTACAGGCTGAAACAGATAGCTAAATTTGTCAAGATTTGTAGATGCGTTTTAACTTTATCCAACTCAAGGGTTAAATTCATTCGTGAAATTCGTGCTTCTCAATAAACAAGTGATTAGTAGCTCTTAAGAATTTTAATTTTAACTTTGGTAACATTATAAAATTGACCCTAATCAAAATACTATAAAAAGAATTAAAATCCATATAGAAATAAAAACAAAATTGTTTTTTTTAGTGAACATCACAGACACTAACACTTAACAAAATATTCCTCATACATGAGACATAAACGGTGCTAAAACGTGTCCAATGTCAACATTATGTAGGCTTATACTTCTTTTTAAATAAACTAATGCAGTTTGTCAGAGCCACTATTATATCTAGTGTAGTAGTATTAGTTTGCTGCATTATAACGTTTCTAAAATAAAGTAGTTTGAAACATGAAAACTTCAGTTTATTTGAGTCATCATAACTAGCCAGAGACAATGTCCTACAGTATAGTAATGACTAATAAACCATTTGTTTATGTAGAATCAATTTAACTGTATTAAGACTCATTATATTTGAACAGAGTAATATAGACTTGTCAGAAAATACTAACTTGTCAGAAGCTGATGTGTTTGAAAGAAAAGAGAATGTAACTACAGGGACCTCTTGGTCGGTGACATGCTATTGATTATTCATTTGTCTTCTTTTTCCAATGCCTCTTTTATACAGCCACTACTACCTACAGTTGAGAACTGTTTGACTTAGCCAAGCAATAGTCTCAGTTCCAACTTACCTCTCCCTGAGCACTTTGTCTTTGCCAACCGTTAATTTGTTACCAAGTTTGTGCCGCATCGCTAACTGATATTCTTTAAATTAATTAACCACAAACAACCTTGTACACAAGCTAAAATGTTTGTGTAATTATTTCTTAAATTTCAGTTCTATGTAGCTGTACATATCTTCAATAATAATACTTTATCACGCAAAATACTTTTGAACGCTTTAAAATAATAAATTGTTAAAACTGAATGTAAGTGGAAGCTAGTGTTTCACGCTAGTTCTGTATTAACTTTAGATAGGTGTTATGAGCTGGATTGAATTTGCATGCTCACAGTGTTTTGTTGACTTATGCACTAATGCCTCGCACCAAAATAAGGCGTTAGCGTAATTATCGTTTCAGTTACAATGTGCTAACACTAAAACTTATTTATAGTAATAAGAAATAGCTCAGCTAAAAAAATGAAGATATTATTTTTACCACACTAAAATCTAATAAATGGGGTGGGCCAAAAGTTACCAGAATCACAAACAATACCTGCTATGGCTCTATGACAAAGTCATGGGGAATCTTTGGGCATAACCTAAGGTCTACTGATTACAGAATCACTAGTACCAACCTGTCGAAAGTCGACTAACTGAGTGACTAAAGTGCCGTCGGATCTCTGAAACTCCAACATGACCACATCGTCGCTGACGTTGGCCGATATTGTCTCTTGAAGCACATCTCCACCCTGAAACAATAATTTAGTTTGGTCACTATACTGCCTGGACACAATCCGGAGCTATTAATTTGTCTTTTCTTTTTATATTAAAAACGCACTAGCATGTTCTCATGTGTGCTGTGTGGTTTGGGAATTCTCTTCCGTAACACATTCGGTTCCGTCACTGCTTTGTACCAAATGGTAAAAAATGGTTACATGCGACAGATTTTTTAAAGATTTGTTTAAATTAAGAAAGATAAGTTAAATAGTTTGTCCCCAGTAGTAACATAGGAAGATTAAATAGTTAATAAAGTTGAAGTGTGTACTTATTGGTTTCCAAAGATATTTCATGTTTGGGAATATTAGATGTGCGTAAAATCTAATAACACCAGATTCAACTCAATTATTAATCGAGAAAGCGTCTCATTTTAACCTTGCACTCAGTCTTTGAATGTCTCACAGCTTCCCCTTATAAGTTATCAGAGCAAATCCACTCCTGATCTTATATTGACTGCCAAAAAATAATTTCCATATGAACCATGGGTATAAGAATAAGATTATCCTTCCGCAAGGAAGAGTGTTAGGGCCATCTGTACTTTACAAGGTGTCCCAGAACTCTCTGGAAAAATTCATAAAAAGCTTTTCCTTAGGTCGAGACAAACAAATTTCACAATATAAAAAGGGGTCTACAGTGCCTAGTTTTTGTCTGTCTACCTGTATGTGTTTTTTACACATTATTTTACAGCTCAAAATTTATAAAATATAGAAACTTGAATTTTTTATGAATGTTTACCTTAATAAGTAGAATAAGTACACAACATTTCATTTCTGCAAATAAATCTATTTCAAAATGGCGGCCTTTAAAAACTTTTAACGTCAAATTTCACAAAACTTGTTGTAGGTATACAAAACTATTAAGAAAGGTAAAATTGATAAATTAACATACAAATAAAACAACACCATATTTACTAAAATTGAATGATAAACTACTAGTTTGTTACAGTTTTTGCAAAACTATGTAATTTCCGTAATACCACGATACATTTATATATTATAAAAATGCTTAACAAAACATATGAGACCCTGCGTACTATTGATTAGCTATTTTCTGTTTACTTCACGTTAAAAAGAAATTTACTGTTTATTAGTAAAGCATTGTTGATAGATGGACAAATAAAGATCTAACATAAACATTTTTGTGTGTCAACAGTTTTTGTTAATTATAGTGTTGTTATTTTTGTTATGTAATTTATTAGCTTATTTTTATTATTAACTACATTGATTATAAAAAGGAGCAACTATCCATTTGATGGATACTGGGATATTTATTACTTTTATGGTATAGCAATCCCTTCAAATACTAAATAGGATATTAAACTGTGCTTTGTATCCTTCAAATGTATAGTTGTTCACACATTCAAGTTTCTACCTTTAATACATTTTGAGTTATAAAATAATTTGTAAAAACCCTTACAGTTAGACAGAGGAAAAACTAGCCACTGTAGACCCATAGTTATATTGTTAAATTTATTTGTCTCAACCTAATGAACAATTTTTAGGTATAAATTGTTCCAGAGAGTTTAGGGACACCCTCTATAGAGTAGACTTCCCTAGATGTATACAAAAACTATGGATACCCAGGATTATATGTCGATGATATATTTATATTTAACTCAAAATAAAACATTGGCACATTAGAGATATAAGATTTTATAATTTGATAAACATATTTTCCAAAGATAATCAATTATTATCAGACTACTAAATTAATCAAAATCGGTAGTCTACCGATTCCAATTCCCTACTACACAGTATACTCTTTTAAAAAACACTTCAGACATCTACAACTACCCATACCATTCGAAACATGGAAAATTTGATTACTGTACGGTGGAGTGTAATTTTCCAGTAAACACGCCCGGTGAGCCATTAGCTGTCAAAATAAACATATTGACTTGTCCTCTGTCAGTCAAGTGAACATGGTTACAACACTCATGTACTCTATAATGCACAATTTCATCTCTCTCTCTCTCTCTCTGGCTCGGACATCTGTCAATCGATGTACTCTATACAACGGCATAATCTCCATTCCATTGCTGCTTTTTACAAACCAAATAGTAAAACATGTTAGTTTGAAAGTTCATAATAGTGGCGGAGAGCAATTCAGTTTCAGGTAGTAAAAGAAGACGGGTGTAGTTTTTAACTACCCGAAACGTTAGGAGTAGTTTTTCTTTGGAAGTGGCAGGAAAAGTCTGTTTCTTTCCTTTTAGTAATACATGTTACTAGATGTTGTAAATATAGACTACCTAGAATACTTCTTAGTACTTTGGCTTACTATCTCTTTTTATAATGTTCTTGTTCAGTATGAACCCTGTGATATTGCATACTAACAGTCCAACACTAGACCAGACTTACGTGGTCCATTAACAGCTAAGCTCACGCTCACAGCCTTGCTTTGGCCTTCGACCTCAGACTTATGTTCTTTTACTGCAAGTTTTATTCCATATCGTGAAGTACAGCGTATTTCAAATTTTGTTGGAAATCGGAAAAATCATAACGCTGTTATAGTAAAAAAATCACTTTTTTGGCCACCAAACAATTCAATGAATTTTGGTAATTTTTGTAAATTTATGGATATTGTGAAAATACATATTTATAATATTACAAATTTGATCAAATTGAGATGAAATTTACTGATTCTAGATCATTAAAACCACTTTTTGACCAAAATCCCCCCGGATTGTACTGCCAGTAGCCCGATTTTGATGGCTAATGAAATTGACCGAGATATTTACAAAAGGAACATTTGAACCAAATTTTATGAAAATCTGACAAAAAATGCAATCTGTAGAGTACACACATATATACACAAATGTTAAACAGGAAATCGTCCACTCAGGGCTACTAGTCAAGAAAAACAGAGTAGTACCCTTTTTTATATCGTTAATACACAAATGTATATAAAGTGGGAAAAAAAAAATGCTCAAAACGTGTTCCGGGGGTCAGGATTGGTGCTGATTTCATGGTCCCGAGCCTGGATCTTACCATGCTGACGGCTTGAATATCTCATTTTTCCAAAGAAAATTCAACAATCATTGAATGAACGTTGTTGTCAATTGTGAAATTCAAATTCACACTTAGACCAAAGCTTTATTCGTATTGCTTGTTACAGCTTTCTGAAACAACAGATGTATGTTCAGTGCATTTACTGTGTAAATCACCAAGATAAACTACTGCAGTAAGTAAATATTGTCACAGCGAGATGTCCATTTTGAAGCATGCGGGCTAGTCAGCATTGTTGTCTGTTGAACCCAAATGATTAACATTTTAATTTATGTACTAATAAACACATTTTTCAAAATAGGATTACCAATTGTATTAGTGACAGATTACAAACACATTTAAAAAATATATCACTTATTTAATGTTGTATTTTAAACTAGAGAGAAACAATTAGAATCTATGCAAACTTATTTGATTTGTAATAATTGTTGTGACACCACTAACTGAGGGTTTGCCAGTAAAATACTGGCTGTTAGATGAAGTTTATTCACTCAATCTTACAAAAGTTTGAAAAAAAATACTAAAATGATAGCTTATTTGTAGTTTAAATTGTTAGGAAAAAATAACAAGAATGCTAAAGATAATCATTTTCAAACATATGTTTTGAGGAAGTGGTTTATTGTTTTTGCTTATGCAACTCACCGCTTAAGTTTGTCCCCCTATTACAGAATCACCCTAAAGCAAATACCCACTGCCGTAACTAATAGTATTTAATGTCCTAGTAACTTGTTTAAAGCACCACTTTATAAATGGTGTTGTTGACTTAGCAGCTAAGCACGGTAAATACAGTGAATGCAATGGCAACACAAAACAGCTGATTCACGAGCTGAGGGTTGGTCTCTCAGACATCAAACAGTCGGTTGATGGAAAGTAATTGCTGAGACTGACGAGTAATGTCAGGGGTAAATGTCTGTTAGCATGCAAAGCCATCCAACTCCTATCCAGTCTGGCAGCTCGGCGTTCTGGCATTCTCCTGATAAATCCAGCCATCTTCTTGTAAACCTGCCCATATGTTTGAAATTCTCTATATTTTTCATACAAAAACATGTTTATGCTGTTAAGAGTGCACAGTACCTGGTGGCCATTTTATTTTTGTCCCATAAGAACTATGTAAAAACAAGCATTTTCTTGAGAGACCTCACATCCACAATTTTCATCAGATATTTTGGAAATCAGTTTTATTTTTTCATCAGATATTTTTGAAATTAATTTTATTTGAAAGATGGCAATGTACTGCAGTGTCTCCACTGACCACTATTTTGAAAATTGTATTAGTTTAATAGTAAAACCAAGAAATTCAAATACAAAGATTCTTCAGTTTTTGGATCCATGTCATGGTTCAATGAATTAGAAAATAGAAATTCGGCTAAGCGGAGTTACTAAAACATTTAATACACTTTAAAATGAAGATTATTTCATAAAAATCAGATGAAAACTGTAGGGGTGAAGTGTCCCAAGAAAATGCATGTTTTTACATTGCTCTTATGGGACGAAATTCAAGGTGACGGCCACTACTGTGCACACTACTATGTGTATGAGATCATTAAGAAGCTTAGCTTGAAATTTTAACTAAGAAAAATTTCTTAAAAAAGTAGAGTTGTCTACAAGAGAACAAGATCAGCTATTGAAGCAGGTGCTGCAAGGGTTCTGTTGCCCAAAGTGCAATTAAAATGTGTTCATACATCTTGTGCTTTAAAAAGTCGAGAAGTTTTAAGTATCCAAATTATTCAGCTGTTTGTTCATTAGGATTTAATATAATACAAGTCAGTTGAAGTTCTACTATACACTTCCTTGTGACAAAATGTTAAAGGATAAACTTGGCACCCTTTTCATGAAACCTGTGTGCTAATAATGCAAGTTATTCGCCTCTTCACTAACAACGGAAGCATGAAACAAGTTTCAGATTCGAGTATGATGACGGCTGTTAACAACAGTTGCTCACATGAAACAAAGAGATGCTCAGAACTCTGCACATTTGTGAAAGGTTTATTGCCAGGGGCAGACGGAAAGTTTTGCTCAGTTCGCACTAACTTTGAAGTACGGTTAGTTAGGTCAACCTATTGTTAACCCATTGGTGAATTCATTAAGTTTTATACATTTTGTTGAAACACAGTTTCCACGTAGACATTAACTCAATATTTCTAAAATGTTTTGAGTACCAAAGATAAACTAAGTACCAAAAATAATTAAAACTGACACGTTGTAATATTTTTTATCAGAATGACAAAAACTATTCTTGAAGTATTTTACGTTTGATATAAATCTGCTTTGTAGTATCATAAGAACTTGTGGTAATTGCTCCAGCTCTTCAATTTCAACCTATTGGAACTGGAACAAGGTCTTTTGTATTTATTTTATTCCCGAAAAGGAAATTGAAAAACAACTGTCAACCACAGAAAGTCTCTAAAAACTATTTGCTGGTGTAATTGTGAAGGGATTTAGCGATCAGAGAGTAAAATGGTTTAGTCGGGTGGTGGAAGCGGTTGTGAGGGGTGGCAGAGGGAGGAGAGGGGAAAGAGGGATTACGTGTCTGGCTCGGGGACAATTACATTACCCCTTCACCTGTCTATAACAGCCCTCAGCACAGACACAGAGCAAGCCAGGAATTCAGCCTTCCTTCCTCGGAAATACCGGCATCTACCTACGTTACGTGCTCATGCTGCCTAAGCCTTTCATCAAACCACATACTTAACCGAGAGCCTCTGTACAGGATACATGCCAAGGATGTTATTATACAACCTGTACATTGTATATTTACAGTATTTACATGGTAAAAGGCATTCTTAATGTGAAAAGAAACCATAGAATGAATTTTATTGGATCTAGATTTGTACACTGGAATATGCATATAACTATGTTAAGATGAACAGAAGGTTTCAAATATAAACATTGCTATATAAAGTAAATTTTGAAAATGTTTAAACTGTATTTACAGTTGCAAGCTGAGTAAATTTATTTTGGGGTTTTAACTGTCATTTGACATGGTTTAAGTTTTATTAAACCTTGCCACAAAGAAAAGAAAACGGAGTTGGCTAGAAAAAGATTTTAGCACTAATTTACCCATCTTATATCTTATTAACTAATGGCAGAATACAAATTATTACAAGTTTAAGTAATTGATTCTGCTTTGAAGATGGAAGGCTTGATTAAATATGCGGAACTGGGGAAGATTGTTTGAATCTAATTAGGCAAAGTATAATGAAGATCTTGACTTCAATGTCACTGCATTCATAATAAATTAAGTGTTTTCAACGGTTTTCCTTTCTATTTTACTGTAAACAAGTTTGCCAAAAACTCACATAATTTATTATATCCAACTAAAAACTACATTAACCCTTTGCGGTCTCATTTTATTTTAAATTTTTGTAAAAAGCCTCCCGTATGGGTTTCCCCAGTCCCCTATAAGCAAAATTTCAGCAAAACCTCTCTGGTACGGTGCATTACCAGTCATTGAACCACACCTCTAAGCTGGGATTTAGCGCCTCCCTAACCTCAAAAGTGCCACTCTCCCTCACTGGATTTGATGAGCCATTTTCTTCAGTGATCCTCAGCGGTCATTGTGGCCCCCGCACCGGCATGATCCAACAACTAGCATTGCACCGTACCAGAGCGCACCGGGTGGGATTCGAACCACACTGTGACAGACAGGGGCCAGCTGTCCGTCACTATAACCACTAAACCACCGGGCTGTTTGTCGTGGGCTGTCAAAGTCAAACTTGAGTTGCCGTGGTGGGGGGAGGGAGTGGTAGTTTCGCTCTTCTCTGCTAGGCGCCGTTAGTGTTGCGTAGTCCTCGCATATCAGAGACTGTTTCAACCGTCTCCTATACTGCACATCCAAGCGTTCCAAAGGAAATAGCGTTTGTCGACCTATAGTCGACACGCGACCTCAAAGGGTTAACTGGATTAAAATATTTATTTACAGAAAATGTTATAGTTTAAATTAGAAAACCTTCATAATATCCTAAATACGCCAATAATGGTGTTTTAATAAATTTACATTGCAAGCATGACAGTACAGTAGTTATTTATTTTCTAAGTTCAAACCATCCCATTATATTACTTTAAAAGTTAAACTTTGCACGGCAGCTCTAAACAGTAGCACAACCTATGAATCAGGAATAATTGTGTGTTCAACAACAAAGAACTGAATTATTCAGCAACAATCCTTCCAAGCTGGTATATAATTTTAATTCACTGGCAGTAGAGATAAGGTATGTATTGAAAATTGTTAAATAGGGCATTTAAAAGAAAAACGTTTCATTACACATATAAATTGTTTCTATTACAAATGCACGATGATGTGCTAACCAGTGATGAGCCATGGTAACTAACCTCTAAATGGCAATAAATGAACATTCATTTGCCACATAAATGGATTCACCAGCGGCCATAATAGCTGATAAATAACAGATTAAAATTGTCCCTGTTTTTTTGGCTCACCCAGTACTATATTGTCATTAGTTATACATCAGTGTTGAAAGGACAGGGCCTGGAATCGATCCCTGTGGGCCAACATTCATAATTTGGATATAAATTGAAGTCAAACAGTGGCGGATTTAGGGGGCACAGGGAACACGTGCCCCTAAGGGCAATATTATTTAAACATTTGATTTAAATTGAGTAAAATACTCAAAGTCAAAATATGAATGTTGCCTGATTTTTGTACTTTATTGCAAATATGATCGAATCTACAATGCAAATACAATCACACAAAGTAATCCTATTAAACTGAAGAAAAAAAAGGTTATTTCAACCCTTTGTTTACTACCAATTAATTGCTCTAAAACGCTTAAAATAGTGTATTTTGCGCCTCTTTTTTCAAATTTGTCCCCGGACCCCTTGATGCCAGGGGGTACCCCCATACCCCCCCCCCTTAAACTAAAATCCTGGATCCGCCCCTGAAGTCAAATGTCCAATAACAAAACATTTGAGTCCTTTTGTGACAGTTGAAAGAAATCCAAAGTTGTTTACCATGCCCCTAACACCAAACTGTTCAAGTTCATTTGGAAATATTGTATGATTCACATGGGCTGTGCCCCTCACCCCTTCGGGCTTTTATGAGAAATTATTTTTAATGTTTCACAATACACAAAAATAAAAAGACAATACCAACAAGCTTTAGTGTATTAATCCAAGAAAGACAACTGTGAAATAAAGTCAATCATTACAAGTTTGTGAAAAATGTACTATGAACCCTTTTTATGTTTAAATCAAAAGTTAGCTCAAATAAAGTAGCAAAACAGAATAAAATAACTGCAAAATATTAAATAAATTTTACTTTGACAAAATATTAGTGACGTTCCACTCTAAATTTTACCCTTTTTTACAAAAAAGATTGTCCTGCCGAAGCACAGTTGGTTTGATTTACTTTGATCCCTGATAAGAACGAGGAAAAATAACAAATTAATTCTGCTATCTACAATATTGTTTATTGGACGTTTTACCTTACAAGCTACTGACTTCAGTTCAGAAAAACTACTTTGAAGCTATTGAAAGAAGTACTGGCTTTGGGATCCAAGGTCTCTGTGGGACCAGATCCATTAGACTACTTTAAAACACTCTGGAGTAACTTTTAATGGTGACCTAGAGAGTTTCAACTTCATTTTAAGGTAAATGTCAACCTCTATACATACTTTACTCATAGAGTTGTTTAGTTTGTGAACAGGGTAATTATTGGAATTGAAAACAAAATTGCAAATGAAATATTCCTGTAGTTAAAACAATGAGGCAGGCAAATAACAAGTATTACTTGTTTTTATATTTCTATTTGAGAAACCGTTGTTTTACGGACAGTGCTTGTTTCACTCAGTACTGCACGATTTCCTTGTGTCTGTAGGCTTAACCAAGACCACTCAGCTGTGGACTCATGTTTAATGATAAACTAGAAGGAGACGGGTAAAATCAATGATTGCATGAGGATACTTAAGCCTTAGACTAGCTGAGACCGGACATCTGAGACTCTTGTGCTATGCTGAAAGCCAATTTTCTGCTAATTCTCATCGAAATGATAATGACATATATTGTTATAAGTCCCAACAGCATTCAATGTTTGCCTCAACATTTAAAGTTGAATTTCTACAAGCTTAATACTAAATAAATATTATAGGTGCCTGTTTGATTGACTGTAGTGTAAAAACTGTTAAGAATTTGATTTGGCCACAATTTTATTAAGTTTTTAACAAAAGGTCTGAAAGCAATTAGTGGTTGATGTGTAGGGTAATAAATTGAAGAACTTGATGATTTGCCAAGAGGAAAGTCACCGACCTGAGAGGGGAAGGGGATGATTTGGCAACTCCCCAACTACAAGCTGAAACACAATGACAGAAACATTGTTGGCATGTTTCAACCGATAAGAATGCCTTTTTTAAATTGTCTGAACAACACAGTTTTCTGTTTGAATTATTGGTGTATAACTTTTTTACAGAACAGTTTGGAATTTAATTTTGCCACAGTTTTGCCAAGTTTTAACAAAATATCTGAAAGCAATTAATTAGAGGTTGATGTGTAGGGTAATAAATTGAAAGACTTGATGACACCAAAAAGCCATTAGAACTCAGGAGGGGTAGTACTGGAAGGTGTTTAACTTGTTTACTCTACACATCATTAAATTGAATGGATTATAAACAATAGTAGATAAAAAACGGTTAGTAAATTTGTTACTTGTAAGTGGACTACACCTGAGAAAGTTCATAGCTGATATTATTCGCAATGATAAGCCTACTTTTTACCTTACGAGCGAAACTTTAAAGAGATGAAATAGGCCGTTAAGACAGATGACAAAGACAAAGCACCCAGTGTTTATGACATCAAAGAACAGAACATTTTATGAGAGTTTCATCTTATCAACATCAATGTGCCCACATTCAGTAGCGAGAGAAACAGTACAGTAACTGTTAAGTTTTAGTGTTTTCCCAGTAGAGCACTAAACAAGTTTGCCGGAACAGATGACAGACATTTCCACCGGCAGCTCCCTTGGTGTACATAAGCGTAAACCATTGGCTGCAAGTGGAAATAACTTTTACAATCTAATCTGAAATGTACGAGGTGAATATTTAAGGTTTATTAAAATAGTGGTTAATAATGATTCCATAAGGAACTGTACCTTAATTACTTAAATAATAATCAGTTATTTGTTTACATTAAAAAATTCATAATATGCCGTTGACAAATTGCATGTTTAACAAATGAAATTTTGAGGTGGTGATTAACATTTATCAAGAAGTATGGAAATAAAACGGACAATTTTTGTTTTCAATGATACATTAAGAAGAAAAGCTCCACTGTTAAAAATGTATTACTCAGTTAGGGATAGGTGCTGCATACCATGTAAATTATAAGAGTTGAGAACACAATTTCAGGTAGTGAATTTTGCTTTTCATATTGTTTGGGCTGTAGGGCCTAATTTCTTTTATAACCCTAGCAACTGAATATTTGAACACACCAAAGATTGGAAGTGTGCTCCTAACAATAATCTTTCCCATAATATGATTTGGTATTAGAGAGAGCTTTGATTTTGATATTTAAAAAATAGTATTCACAGAAAAACCATAACTAGGACAAAATATATAACCAAAAGAAAAATCAAGGTTGTGCAACCAAATGATACTTGATATTTGTTTTTTGTGTCGACGCTTGGTCAATGCCACATGTACTGCAGTCAATTTAATTAAATCAAACTAAACTAAAATATACGGACTCGCTTATTTGATCTACAAGATGCCATAGCCTAAAGGAAGTAGTTGCTGTCAACTTTGTTTAGCAAGTAGACAGGTTTATCCCAGAAGATTTTCCTGGTAACAGCTTCCATCTTGTTGTAATCATTAATTCTAAGACTGGCAGACGAATGAATTATACAGCCTGATTCCTCTAATTAGAAATATGATCTTAGTTTTGGAGAGTCTGCATCTAGGAATGTGCAAATTGCATCTCATTTGGAATTTGTTCATGTCCCTGTTAGTGGCTAGCAAGGAATTCAGACAATATTAGCTAAAGATGGAAGGAATAACAGTCAATCGGAACAAGTGGTCCCTGTGCCCAGAAGAGGTGATGATCCTTATGGCCTTCTTCTTAATATACAGGACATTCCTGATGCCGGGTGAATGTCCCCACCAAACCAGGCCATAATGTAGGTGGCTATAAAAAGGGTGCTACGTATGATATATTCCAGATTATAATTAAGAAATTTATAGCACAAAAACAATAAAATATACTGTTATGTTCCCTGTCCTAAACTGTCAACTACTACTGTGGTCTCGTGGGGAGAATCACCCTAAGATTCATTTTTATTTATCATAATTTTAAAATCGAGGAGAAGACAGCAAACGGCCAGCTAAAACGGCCTGGAGTCCTTTTTTCTGGTAACGTCTCGCTTCCGGTTGTCGTATAGTTATAATTTACAAAACATTTTTGTTATGATTTGTCTTGTAAGAGATTAGGTGCTCACAGAGGTTTCCTCCAGGTAAGTATTAAATTTTAAGGCTCACCCTATTGGTAGGTTTGAAAATGGTAAATTAGCAATTGATTCCAATTCTTAGGCCCATTCTCCACAAGCGGGTAAAACGCGACCATTTGCCGGTGCTCCCGCTCGAAAATTTTGACCATTCTCCACGAGCGGTTGATTGAATGCCGGCAAACGGCGACCAACCCGCAAGCAAACCGCTCTCCCATTCTCCACGGACAGGCAAAACGCGACTGTTTGCCGGCCCGAGTATCGGAGTATACTGCACGCCGTCTCTCTGCAGAGATGGATCTAGTACAAGTAGGCTGTATCGTCGCTAACCAGCTTAAGGTAGGCTATTGAAAATCTTAAGTAAAAAGAAAAAGTCGAGACGTTGGTGGACTCATCCGGTTATGTCAAACCGTCTTACATTAGGTATGTTTTACGCAACTTTTGCAGAACACCGAAGGTATCCTGAAAAGTTTTCAGTATTATCGAATGTCCAGTGCTACATTTTATGACAGACCACCATATTCTAGCTTTATGGAATATCTAAATTATTTTTGTAACATCTAATTTTTGTTTTTTGCATTATATAAAAAACATTTATAATTAGTATATTTCTAAAATTGAAACTAGTATTAAACTATAAACTAATCTAAACTATTTAACTAGGTAATTACTAATTAAGCCTAAATAAAATTCAAAATTAAATGGCGTGTTATTTTTAAACTACTGGCAAAAGGACCAAGAAAATAGTTAAGATTTTACAAAAAACCTCACAAAAAACTTTTAGTATCAAACATTTTACAACACTCAGTTCACTCTGCCGGTCTATTGAGCACTGATGACAGTGATGAGGCGGGTGAACAGCGCGAAAACTGCTGTGTGGAGAATGGCAGGCGGTTCTTTGGCGCGGTTGTGACGCCTCCTCGGGCGTGTGACCCGCTCACCGCCTAGCGTCCTCCGCGACCGGCAACCTGCTCGTGGAGACGGCTCCATCTAAACCCATTGGTTCTGTTGGTCGCACGGTTCAGATGCTGGCAAACGGTCGCGTTTTACCCGTTCGTGGAGAATGGGCCTTAGAGGATTAAAAGAAACAAATAGACTGTTATTCTGTGACTAACATAAGAAATAGATTTATTAATAAAAATATATAAACAAATATTCATAGATGACTAATTAATAAAAAAGTTTTTGTCATTTTAAAAGCATATTAAAAACCATGAATTCTCTAAGGTACTCCAAATAGATTTAGTCCTCAGGTTGATAGTAGGCTGCGCTAACTTGAATATAATTGGTCTAGAAACATCTAATAGGCAGGCCTACCAAAAGCACAGGTAACAACTTTAAATTTTGTCTATAGGTTTGGTCTTAGTCATATCGGGAGCGGGAACCTATAACTACACTAGTTACAGTTACGCCGTATGGTACAGTTAGTCAGTTACTGCAATCGTTCCTACAGAAATATTTCAGGATTCAAAATACATTGCAGAAGTAATAAGATATTAAATGGTTCTGCTATTAGGGTTAGAGCTTTTCAACAACTAGACGATCCCACAAGCAATTTAGAGTAAATCACCATTATGATATACACTAGAGTCCCGCTAATCCGAACTAATTGGGACCGGACCCTGTTCTAATTAGCGAAAATTCGGATTAGGCGGACTAATATCCTCTGTCCGACTTTGAGAGACTAATATTTTATATAAATGTAAGAAATTAGGTATTTTAATCTTGTAGTATTCTGCAATAATAAACAGCGCAGAATTAACGTACGCAGGCAGTATACGGATGGCTGCGGCAGTAGGGCTTGTACCCGCGTAACATCCACCAAGACACTGACCTTTCCACCCGACCCCGCGCCCAGGCCTGAAATTCCAGGTAGAAAACAGTGCGGTCAACCGCTCTAAAAACAAACGATGACTCACCGTGTCATACTGTCAGTGTATTTTGTTCAAAGGTTTTTTTGAGCGCATGCCTGTGTGTACAGTGCGTCATTGTGTGTGCTGGTTGGTTATTAAATACATACAGTATGACATAGCTTTAATGACTAGTTTTATTTATTTTACCGACTCAATAATTTTATACATACATTTTTCCCCTTAATAGTGTTTGATTTAGGTGGATTTTCGGACTAACAGGATTTTGGATTTGCGTCAATTTTAGTGTACTTAACGTTAGTTGTGGCTTTTTTGTAAACCTTATCATACAAGTTGGCATGTTTCTGATGAATTTGGCCTCGATGACTGTTTGTACTTAGAGGCGATGACACTAGGTCTGGTGGGGATAAAGTGGTGGGTCTGACACTTAAGTCGCCTGGGCTATGTGAGAAATATGTGTAGACCTAGAGCCTAACTTATCTCATACGGACTAGACCTATCTTGGCCGGTACTTAGTAATATAAACTAGAGTACTCTAGGCTACAACTACGCTATGGTAGGAATAGCCCAGCTAGAATATCATAAAAAGTTAGCTTGAACTGGCTCTATGCTAAGGAACAGAGATTTATACAGTTAACATATGATGAAGTTCAACATTTTACTCACTTGATTTTTTACGTTGATCAGAAGTTGTGTACTTCCAAGATTTATAGAGAGAAAGACGAATGTAAACACTAACCAGTAAACTTCACTTGTTACACTAACATTCATGTTTGTGATAGATCGAACGGAACAGCACGCGGTTTACCGAAATTCCTACAATTCGACATTCCACCTTGATACCTATTTAGTTACTGAAGCTAGCCACGGCTGCGATTTGGTCCTTATAACAACTTCGAAGTGGTTGGAGTTTGCTCAGTGAGAGTCTGCCATTTTCGATCAGCACAGCTGTGACAGTTCTTGTGACGCATGCGCGAGTTCGGACCCCCCAACTCAGAACAGTCTAGCGGCAGGTGTCAATAACACCAACGCTTCCTATTCACAGGACAGACTATACAGTACACAGTAACTTGTTCAAAGCATTTTCCATGCGGTCCCATGAAGTAAACGCCCCTTTTATCCTTTGTCGGTGTTGTGAATAAGCTCTTACGTGCCACACAGCCAAATTAGCGGTAGCGCAGCCTTCCCTAGATTCCAAACAAATATATTCAAAAGTCGACTCGCAATTTGGAAACTGAACAGTTTTCCGAATAAGTATCGATAATTTCCAAATTTGTCTCAAACAAGGAAAGGGGGTACAATAAAACATATTTTATACTTATGCACTTTTAACTAACTTACTTGTGTGATTCAATACGTGTCATCAATTAAACAATTAATTTTATATCTATAGATGACGATTGCAACACAATCTGCATTGAATGGACATGTTTAAACTTAAATTATTGGGCGTGTTTAAACTTTTCACGATAGTTTTACTTAAAGAGCTAGCTTTCACTGGCTAAGGCATTTTCAGTTAAACACTGAAGAAGCCAACGAAAGCAAGCTCTTTAAATTAAAATATTGTGAACAGCTTAAAACTTCCAATAATTCATTGATAAAATTTATATTGTCAAACTACAAATAAAAATTTTGATTTAACCATTGCTGTCTAACCTTATGCTGACTGACCAATGTATTTGAAAGTGCCTTCGCATGCAGCACTTGTCTTAATAAAAGATGGGACAACTTTGTCCAAATCAACACTTGTCTTCAGATTTTATTTTCAGATGGGAATTAAATTAAAGAAATGATAAATAAAATAATTTTTATTATGTATTATAAGGACAAAGTTTATGTTTTACAAAATAAAGGTGTCTTTTTGTGTTTTCTCAAGGATGTTTTGCTTTTATTAAATTGGTTTAATCTCATCTCCATTCAAACAATTTAAATAAAGGAAAATATAAAAATAATGTGATCAACTCTTTCAAAACCATGATTGTTTAAAACTAGCGTTTACCACTATAAAAGACTATTTTTCTGCAAAGGTCGCGACCCTCTTCTTCCAAAGTAGGAGGAAAACTACAGTTTACGTTGCAAATATTTTTCTTAAAGTAACCAAGCAAATGTAAATCAAAACAGCTATCATAATCAGCTATCCAAAAATGTTGGTTTTATTTCACTTCAATGCAACAATTAATATAACTAAAACCAAAACTAATGCAGAACCTTGGAAATAGCAATAATAACACCTTTTGAAAAAAAATTACAAAAGCCAATAGAGCAAAAGAGTTTGACTAGTACGTGTTCAACGACAAAAGCAACTCATGTGTGGGGCGCTACAAGAAAGATGACGACTTTTTTGAGCAGAGAAATCCACGGAGGATTTTTGTACCACGAAGGGGTATTTTTTAATATCCCACTGAATTTTATATAACGTAAGAAATATTCGTGAAAGGTTGGTTAAATCAAGTTTCTTGCGTACATTCCTTAACAAGAAGATAATGAGTCTTTTTGCCGCTCGGGATCAAGAGAGTCTTAATGTTAGGGCGAGAAGATGGTGTTCCCTCTCAAAAACTTTGTAATTAAATTCCCTTCGTAAACTTCCCGTTGGGTGAACGTAGTCAACAACATGGCAGACTGTTGTTTATCATAAACATACTGTAAAGCCGAAGGGTTATGCAGACAAACCTAGCAAATGGTTATGCTTCGTATTTTTCATGAGTTTCAAAATATGTTCTGTATATTATTCGTTTTGAAAAAGCTATGAGGTTGATAAGGCACAAGATTAGACCTGGCTTTAATTGTAGTTATTTATTGTTATAAAATATTTATATGTCAACATATAAGCCTTACATTTCATTTATGACAGGATTAAATACTGAATAGTAAAATGGATCCACTTTTAGATAAATAAAAGGGAGTTAACGTCCTAATAGACCTTTGAATAACTTATTTTATATAACGTAGTAATATATATTAAATATATTGTTAGGATCTGGGCTCATCTCGTGTTTTAGTCAGGAGACCATCGATGTCCCACCCACAAAAGCCTTGCTTCATACCTGCTCCACTCATCTCACTAGATATTGCACGTGTAGTGGTGAGATATCACTTCTACGTTGATCCTTTGAGTTTGGGGATACAATAGTTAAGAAATATAAACGGATTCCAAGGACCACTCTCTTGATTCGGAAACCAGAAGTTGTTAAAGTAGGCAAAAAGTTATCTGTAGTCATTGATCTCTTCTAGAAAACGATGATTTGAGCTAAGTTCATAAATTGATGTACCCTAGATCATCAAAAGTCGAATTTCGTCAAAAGCCATACCCTGTAACTAGCCAAAAGCCCTGACCGACCATTCAGAGTACAAAACCGATATTTAGCAGCGTTATAGCTTTTGGAGAACGCTTGGTAATAATTATTCTACTCTGACATTATATAGAAAAATGTGATTGTTTGTGAAGAAGTTATGACACGTAAATCATGTTACACGCACTAACTATGATAGACGCAGTCAATGTACGTATCAATGGGCGATACTTCACAGTCAAAAAACTATATACGCTTACATGGGGTAATAGTTTCAATTTTGTACAGTTAAATAATAAAGCCTGCTCCCCTACGCCCTTTACTAGGCTACACAATCATCACCATGTAAACACCTCCAATCATATTTTAGAGAAACAATTGAGGCAAATCTTGATGACGACCATGGTTATATTATAATTATTGAATCATGGAGCATACCAAACTGTAAATTAAAAGTTCTCCTCTTTTTCTTTTTCCTCAGTAGATTCCTTAACTGAAACTTGTCAATTTACCCTAATTATTGTGACTAAACTAACAACACACGCGCAGGAGCGGCCCCTGATGGCGGACGTTTTTTACAGCCTAAAATAACTCAGAAGGATAAAACAACGAGTTGTGCGAGCGGATAACATGGGTGGCGTAACAGGATTAAAACTGTCCAGGGCTTAGCAATAAAACTCCCGGAACAATTCAGTTTTCACCAAGACCGTTGCTGCCAGATCTCGATTACTGAATGTATTTCTCTCCCTTTGACTAATAAGTGACATTTTTCACTAAAGAGTTTGCTGGGGCTCAACGAAGTTTAAAACATGTACCGTTTTCCCTAGGTACTGGAGTTTTTCTGAAAGTTGCCCATGAAATATAGCAACCTAAGTTTAAAGTGATACTCAAAGTTTGCAAGTGGTTCTCAAGGTACTACATTTTTAACTTGAAGAAGTAAGATTCCCATTAAACAACAAAGACTTGGCTTGAAAGCCTACGACATCTGTAGAAGTGTCAGGGTTCATGTAGTCAGAGATATCAGAGTGGAAGTGGAAGTGTAAGTTATCTAGAGTCGAGTGTCTTGACTTTGTCCATCTAATTTCCTGTGGTCACTTTCTCATTTCCCGTTGTCTCTTGGTCAACATTTCAACTCTCTCTCGCCACTAATCGTTTCTCCAGTTTAAATATGTGTTATACATTTTATGGGTTCAAAATATTTTAATTTATCTATAAATTAAAAGAATTGATGAAAATCTAATGGCAGTCAGTACGACCGTTCTATCAGGCCTATTTCCTTCATTTTTTTAATGAAAGGTATTTATGCATAGATTTATCATCGAACATCAAAAATCGCTTAACTTTCGCCCTTTTCAAGTTATACTCAAAAAAGGCTTTTTCCCCATGTTTTCTTAGCTTTGTAGTATATCTCAGATTCTAATTGAGATAAATTATTCGTTTTGGTCTAAGAACACTCAGTGAATCTTGCTATTTCATTAGAGATATCATTCGACATATTTAGTTACCTCTAAGAGGAGTTATGCGTGGACAAACGATTTTTTGGCACTGTTAGGAATGTAAATTTGCTTGAGATAAAACATATGGGCAAAGTATTAAAAATTCCCAGCTGCTGTAAATGTAAACATCAAGAAATGATAACAATAACAGTGTGCAAGTTTCAACCACAGAGTATTTATTATATAACTCTCAAGGAAATACCCTAACTGAAAAGTATAGTCATTAGCGAAGTGAATACCCAAACCGAGAGGCCGAAGGCTAGTTTTACTTTAAAATGTACTGTATGTACTTTTTTTATTTGCGAGTGTATTTATCACACGTATGTTTTAGTAATACAACTTAAGAGCTTTTTTCATATTTTGTAAATTTCAAAACTATAAATCACCCTATGTTTCCTATTTTGTGTTCCTATCAAAACCCAAACGTATTTTAAATGATATAATTACACAATATTGTAACTAAAAATAATTTTACGAGTTCCAAAGATATGGTACAAGAGGTGAATGTCTAATTTTAAAAATAAAACGGCACGGAATGCGAGGGTTTGGGCACTATATGCAGAGAACAATGGTATGCACGGTGGGAGCTGGTTTTTGTAAGCGAGGGCTTAGTATTAATGAGACCACTGAAATCTCGGGTTTGGACGTTGTTAGCGAAACATCGTTAGACCTTTCCTCCCCTGACCTCAGCGTGGAAATTGTACAGGGCGTGTGATGGGGTTTACAGTGTTTAAATTCGAGTTAAAATCTTACAAAACTACATTCATTAAAATAGTTTATACATTTTTCGTATTAAGGGTCCACCTCAGCTGCTCGGGAGAGCGTCAGAGGTTTGCGGGAAATAAAATGGAGACTTTAGTATTAATGTTATTTTGACAAAACAACTCTTAAATGTTAAATACACATATTATTTAGGTTTGCCTGTAGTTTATTGATAAAAACGCCTTTTACTTTTATACTCATAACGGTTAAAGTTAGATAATATATAGTGTTTTTAAGACCCTGTTTTTTAAGAAGCTAAAAATAGATTCATCAAAAATCTAATCACAGGCAAACACAAATAAACGCTTTCTCTGTCCATAAAACTTAATATATCCGAAATTTTAACCGTCAAAGAGTGCTATCTACTTTCTGCTAAACCCTTGACAAGCGGAATGTTTGACAGTTAGGCCGCATCAGTTGAAAGAAAGCCCGTTGTTGCGTGCGCGGTGTCATGTGTTCCTTGGGCAGACGAATTCAGTGTTTCTCTGTGGTGACCACGGGGCGGACCCCTAAAGGGTGGAAAGTTTGTTGAGCATGTTGGGTCTAACTTTTTTAAGAACGAAGGTCTACTACACCTTCGAGCCGTGCATTTAGCAGAGCTTGCGAGAATATTTGTACGATAAATTCTTTATACACGCTCAGAGTATAACATTTAATTTATAGGCCCTAAGCGAAAATATATATGTTCGAAATAAATAGGACTGAGTTTAGCCCATACGTTTTCGGCATAAGCCCCTGAATCTGTTAGATATTATGCAAATAGATAACTCATTCTATTATAATGACCGGCTATCAAAAGTAAACAAAGGGCACATCTACACACATCAATCCCAAACCACTCGAATACTGACAGCTGCTGGCGCTGGCTGCGAACTAGTATTATTAGCATTTAGTTGCATCTGTCAATTCAATGTCCTGCCTAACAGCTATTTCACGATATCGTTAAATATTAACACATGTTCTCAAAAACAGATGGTATTTTTAAAGAAAAGTCATTACAAATAAATTTAAATAAACACTTTCGTGTGGAGATATATATTTTACAACAAGAGGCAGGGGGAACCTTCAAACTGGGCGACATAAAACAGTGGTTCATGAACTTTTGTCATCACAGACAGGAGTTACATTTGTCAATGGACTCCAAATTTGTTTAGAAGACCCCAATGCAGTAGGCATAGACTAATTGTGGACTCTATTTCGTTTGTCTGTGCTGTAGGCGTTCAAAGCTCACCCAAGAACAGTTTGGGTCGCAGACAGTTCAGACGACTTTATGAGTTTATGGTACACAATTGAGAGACTCTGGGACAAACTGACTGACCAAGATGATAATCTAGGTCCTAGGAAGACTCAAGTGAATGTGGATGTGCGAGGGTTAATTATGTCTGAATGGGGTCGTAAGAGGAAATAGGTGCAACATTGTAGTGTAGTACAAATGATTGGCTGAGACTCGTGGCGTGGTCCTGTAATCCAGCTTCGTGGAGGTCAGGTTTTGAGGATGATATAGGTCTAAAGCGGCTCAGATAGTCTCAGTGATCATCTCACGATACCCGCATCAACTCCCACCATCGTTTAGACATATCAGACCATCACCTGCGTGGTTAGGAAGTCACGTTAAGACGTTGGTCCTTACATTTCCATTGGTCATTGGGCTATTAATTAATGACCCATTCTAAAGAAGAGTCGGCCTTAGTTTGTAACAAGACTACACCTCATAACTCATTACTACCACTCATCACACTCATCCTTCACCACATATTTGCCTTAAAATACCCTCATGAGAGTGGTCGGCATCGCAAATAGTGATTTAGTGATTGTTGATTGAGATACATGTGTATTCAATACAAGATTGATTTATGGTTGAAAACACATTTAACATTGGTTTATTGATTGAAGACGTAGAGTTCCTCTTTCCAACCCTCAATTTCCTTTCTTGTTCCGTGGTCACTTTCTAATTTCCGGTCGTCTTTCTTCACATCCGTGCGTGTAACAATGTTCCATCTTGAAATAAGGTTATGTAAAACTTTAGATGTTAGTTTAAATTAAATGGTTATAAAGGTTTGAATGGGTTCTGTGACGTGTTTGTGTTTTACTTTTATTCCCCATTCAAAGTAACTCAAACAACACCTCGGTATTAAGAATGCAAGGCAGTAATGAAAAACGTGTTTTATCTAGATGAACTCAACACGAACCTAAATAACTCTGCTCTGAAATATGACACTGTTTTTTTACTGAACCTGGCAGTATCGGTGTTTAATTATTAACCGTGTTGTCTTGTATAATATAGAAATAATTTAGCTAAAAACATGTAGCATTTAAATTAGGTTTATTTCATTTGAAACCTAATCTAAATGTACGCACCTTAATTATGACAACTACGCAATACAACTGTGTTGCCGTTAAACGATTTGTCAGAAATAAAAGCCATTATATTTATAAAATAGCACTTTATGTTTATATTAGTTAATATTGTTGATTGGTATAATAACATTGAAAAATAAGGTAGTAGATTACCCCGCCTTCCTTTGAAAATACACAGATTTGTCTACGAGTCTAAATTAAATTATATTCAAGAAAATGTTTTCTTTGAACAGTTTTGCAATCCTACATTTTGATATTGTTAGATACTACACTACTGCACACCAACGCAGTGGTGACAAACAAACTGTGACTGTAAACAACTTGAATGTATGCTTGTAAAACTTTGATGGGTTTTCATCTGTAAAAAGCAAGCGTATACCGCCATCACTAAAAGCGTTATACGCGAAATGGAAGCAGCTTTACAAAGCATGTTTTAACTTCATTCTCACTTCAAAGAGTCAAAACTCAATTTTGATCTCAAAGCGTTGATATTTCGTAACCGGCTCTTTCATACGCTGGAAAGCTGTATGTACAACTTGCTGTGAAAACTGTTTGAAATGCGCTTAGTTTTGTGTGAATTTACTGAGTTATTCTAATTAATTTTGGAATTCAGATCTGATAGTGACATAATTAACATAAATGACGTTGTTTTACATGTTATGTGAAAATAAACGTGAAAAAAAGATTACCAAAGGAGTTTTAACATATATTTTATAATAATTTTCAATTAATATTTAGATTACACAATACTGCTAAAGTTTGTTTTGACATACTTTGCGTCACTCACCCACCCCCAAAAAATCTGTGACGGAGGGGGCGGGAGGACCCCAAAGTTTTTATAAAACAAACCCCCCCTTGTGGCACCTCAAAACAAAAGCAGTTTCAACACAAATTCAACGACGGAAAGATAACTTTTATCTCGACCCGTTTTTTGTTATCCTTATTTGAAGATTACAAGAAATCAGGTTTAAAACTCCACATTTCACATACAATTTGTTTTGAATGACACATTTTTCTTCAAAATACTTTATGCTATAGGGTTGTGAGGTTTCTCTCAGAGGATTTCAAGAAAACTTCTCAAAGTAAATTGTATATGAAATGTAGCATTTAAAACATGATTTCTTGTAATCTTCAACTGAGTATCACAATAAAATGAGTTGAGATGAAAAACCTTTCTTTGCGTAGTTGAATTTGTGCTAAGATCCTCTTTCTTCTGAGGTGCCACAAGAAGGGGCGTAGGTTTATTTGAAATATTTAATGGGGGCCTCCCCTCCAGTTTCTGGGTGGGGGGGACGCAATGTACGTCAAAACAAACTTCAGGACCCTATAACAACCTTCCCCGAAAGGGTTATTAAAATATTCCCTTTTTTAAAAATTAAGGTGGGGAAAAGGCATTTAAAACTCACCTTAGACCTTTGTACAGTTAGACCTATCATATATCAACTAATAATAGATAAATATAACACTTTAAAAAGTACTGATTTCTATATGGTCATTGATAGACAATATTTCGTTGTGATTTTTAGAATTTCATTGTAATTCGGGAAAATACTGGGAGACGATAAAACGCACAGAATCGTTGCAAGTCTGGGGCAAGCCATAAACTGTCTAGACGGAAAATTTATTATGAATGTTTTGCCGTCTGCACATTCCCACAGACTTTCCAACTATCACATTTTCCGTGTAACATATCCGTAGTGTTTAAAGTAAATTACAGGTACGCTCTATTGAGTCAAGTATCAATATTGAGCTTTTGTCTATGAACGTAAAGTGCTCTATTGCCTCGGGCGTTATGAGGCTGTTCACTACGCTCACAATCTCGCTTCGGCCTCGGATCTTTTATTACTAAATCACAATTTGAGATGCCGACCACTCTCATGAGGGTATTTTAAGGCAAATATGTGGTGAAGGATGAGTGTGATGAGTGGTAGTAATGAGTTTCGAGGTGTAGTAATGTTACAAACTAAGGCCGACTCTTCCTTAGAATCGGTCATTAATTAATAGCCCAATGACCAATGGAAATACAAGGACCAACGGCTTAACGTGACTTCCGAACCACGCAGGTGATGGTCTGATATGTGTAAACGATGGTGGGAGTTGATGAAGGTATCATCAGATGATCACTGAGACTATCTGAGCCGCTTTAGACCTATATCATCTTCAAAACCTGACCTCCATGAAGCTGGATTACAGGACCACGCCACGAGTCCCAGTCAAATTACAATTACCAAACCATTCTAACCTTCAGGTAAATAGATTTAGTAATTTTAAGAAGAGGATATTGATTAGCTCTTACTTCATACAACTAAATGACGTCATCAGTTCACTTCCATGAAGTTCTGGTAATTAGATACAACATGGCTTCAGGGTAAAAGAAGTTGGCGCTGATCTTTATTTGCTAATTATACCCTCGAGTTACTCTTGTCAACACGGCTTTAATTAATTTGCCTTCTAAGAATATTTCGTACCCAAGTAACCGTTATACACTTCGTAGTTAGTTAATAAATACGACCAAACAATTTTACCCAAGTGTCTTATATTCTATCGAATTTTTATTCTTGGTTGTAGGTTCTATGTTTTACTACCTAGTATCTACTCGTATACATAAGCCTAAAGTTAAGTAAGCCTAAATTATTAAGTAAAGAAAGAATTTGTATTTTAAAAAGTGTTTGAACATAATTATACTTAAACGATAACTTTGGTTTGAACCGTCTTCAGTAAAAACATAGCATACATTTTTACTGATGACGGTTCAAACCGAAATATATAATGCTTTTTAGTTTTAAAGTTACCTTTTTCCCTTTCAGTTTTAGTGTGTCAGTCTATTGGCTTTTCTTTATTTTTTAATATACTTAAACTTATAAACGATACTCTACCTTTACTCATAAAGTCGTTTAGCACTAAAATAACTCGTGTTAATTATGAGAATATTATTGAAGAGTATATAATTTTGATGGTCACTCTTAGGTAACAAAGCCTACTTTTGTTTCATAAATGGGTATGATAAGTGCCCAATTTGAATTTAGTTTCATTAATTGATGAGGGTATGTAATTCTGTGTGCTTATGAGTTTGTGTTTGTTAATTTGTTGCGCATTCTCAGTCGTATTTCTGGTATGTTATTGCTCGACATGTGTCAGGCGTTTTGAAAAAAGTGTCTATTTCAATATGGTGTCCATAAAATTGAATATAGCGGATGAGTTGTTGGTGTTTTGTAAAATACTGGCTTAACTATGCGTGAGTTAAACTAAACTTACCTGGCGGGCAAGTACAAAATAAAGCAAACGGAGTGACGAAACAATGAACTGGAAGAGCTTCTCCAATCCCAGGTTAAATGAATGATAAACAATCAGAGTCTTAATTGCTTGGAAAGACGAAAGTACTTGAAATACGTTTTCTTAAATTAACGTTTTTATTCTATAAGTTTTCATTCACGACTCACATTCTGCCTACAGAGATACGATCGCAACGCTTATAATTTGATACATTTAGAGCTGCAATACGTGCTTTTGATTACAAGAACACGACAAATATAGAGTGTCCCAGAACTTTCTGGAAAAATTCATATAAAATTGAGCGGCCAGTAGTCCAAATACAGTAGAGCCCAAGTAGTCCAAGGGTTCTTATATCTCAACTAGATTTACATCACAGAGTATTAAAGGTTCATCAGGACGAGCAGGGCCAGTGTCACAGGTGGTAGCACGTGTTGAATATAGTATTGGCCGTCAGCAGAAAGTTTCCTTAAATCCCTAAATCATTCAGTGAGTTCAGACTTATCTCTCACTTGTGCTTGAACAGTGGATTCAGCGCTTCACCGTTGATTAGCAAAGTTTCCTGTGCTGGAACAAAGTTGCTGATGCTGATGCTTGTTAACAACCGCGTGTGCAGAGTTCAAACTGTTGATGCCAACAATACCGCGTGTCTACGAGTTTATAAAGAGACTCGTGCTTTGGAAATTACTTTTCTTACAAAAGGTACAATTTTAAACCATGTATAATGTTTGAACGTTGTAGAGCAATTAAAGATGTGGTGATACCGGTGCTGTACATTGATTAACTCTACAAATTTTCTTGAAATATTATTATACCTTATCCGACTTGATAACCATTAATAAACAGTAAAATTCATCATATTTTCCCGAAATTTAAAATAAATGTGTATTTTTATTTATTGATAAATATACGAAAACCTAAGATCACCCGAAAAATAGTTTTAAAACATGAAAGCCACTAAATCACTATTTGGGATGCCGACCACTCTCATAAGGGTATTTTAAGGCAAATATGTGGTGAAGGATGAGTGTGATGAGTGGTAGTAATGAGTTATGAGGTGTAGTCTTGTTACAAACTAAGACCGACTCTTCCTTAGAATGGGACAAAATAACCCAATTACCAATGGAAATACAAGGACCAACAGCTTAACGTGACTTCCGAACCACGCAGTTGATGGTCTGATATGTCTAAACGATGGTGGAAGTTGATGCGGGTATCATCAGATCATCACTAAGACTATCTGAGCCGCTTTAAACCTATATCATCCTCAAAACCTTACCTCCATGAAGCTGGATTACAGGACCACGCCATGAGTCCCAGTCAAAATAATGGCCGATTTGTTTCAAATATATGACCTTTTGCTATAACAGCAAAATAAGAAGTTCAATTTAAATGAAATTAGAAAATGTTTTCCCAGCATCAGGATATGTATTAAAACTTGCAGTAATTGACCACGCGTGAATCTGAGATTGAAGGCCGAAACAAGGCTGTGAGCGGAGTGAATGAATTAAAACTACCTTTCGCGAACTAGTGTGAAAAAATCAAAGGAAATTCGCTCCACTCACGCCAGCTCCATGTACGTGTCGGCCTGTTATGTATACAAAGCCAGTCAGCCCTGCATTGTGCTGATATTGCTGCTGCCTAGTGGTAAAACGCTTAATTACTTTGTTGTTGACGTCTGTGTAATAGGATTTGGCTTGTTTATTCCATTCAAAACCGACACACATGCGAGGGGTTTGTAGTAGGTTTTGATGACGGTCATTTGTTCGAACAAACAATACAACGTTGATAGTAGGTGTTGTATTTTATTGAACATGCATTTGTAGTATATCCTAGATACGTTTAGACTAAATGCTAAGCTGGTCATTATTGATAGAATACCGAATTAAAATTCAATTATTCCTTGAATTTTCTTTTCGGTTAGTTTTGCCATTATTCTCACATTTCCCAGAGTGCCTAGCCCGACGAAAGGAAATCATATCTAATATGTAAAGGGAAAATAGGTCTTTTGAATCGTGCAAAAGAATCACATCCGCCCAAAATTGAGAAATCCGGGCTCGATATTCTCTTTGATGAAACCTCCAAATTTCTTTTAGGACATAATAATTTAGTCAATATGAGCTTACACTCTAGTGTGTTTGTTGCGTTGCAAGTCGCACACATGTTTTGTTTGAACCCTTAAGGCTTCATTCAATCTTGGGAGGTACAATTTTGTTTCAGTCGGATTAGACATAATGTTCTAGAACTCTCTCGAACAATTCACATAAAACTGTTCCATAGGTTGAGACAAACAAATTTCACAAAATAGCATGGTCCATAATCTTTAATTTCTCCACTAGCCGCCATTTTGTGTTTTTAATTAAATAATTAATATCTCTTTAAAGAGTTTGACCGACTCCGTTAAAGTTTTTCATACCTGTTCCTCTAACCAAAACCTAAAATAAAATAATATGAACAAGAGAAAAATTATTTTGCTCCCCCATGTTATATTGTGAGATTTGTTTGCCTCAACCTAAGGACCAATTTTATATGAATTGTTCGAGAGAGTTCCAGGACATCTTGAGTAAATAAGGCAAATCTTAAAAAATAAATTGTAAAACACTACTCATACAATAATTTCATCTAATTTAAAGTAGATAATTGAAAACGTCTTCTGTTTCATTGGAAATTCGCTCAAATTCACCGTAGCGCTTGTGGCTACGTGTCGGCTATGTTTTCTTTCCTTTGAGGTCACTTGTGGCATTAAAGCACGAAAAGTTGAGGCAAGCAAGTTGAGAGAATTTCAAATTTATCGAAATAAAACAAAAACTAATACTTAAAATAATTTAAACTGCGAGGCCTTTTTCGATAGCAAGGCTATCATCGTCGGGCAACACAAATTAAAGGTTATTTATTTTCAATGATAGCCTTGCTATCGAAAGGCCTCGCAATTTAAATTATTTTAAGTATTGGTTTTTGTTTTATTTCGATAACTTTGAAATTCAGTCCAATACTATGGCTCAAGTTTTCTATTCTATAGGTTGAGAGAAGCAAACAACCTAATAACGTCCGTGATCATACAGGAGACTAAGCAAGGCTTCGAGCGAAGTAACGAGTCCCGTAATGCCAGTGGTACAATAGAGCGCCAAAATCTGAGGCCGAAAGCCGAAGCAAAGTTTTGAGCGTAGTGAATAAGAATAACAAAATTCAAAGGAAATTTGCTTCACTCACAACAGTGGCGCTTCAGCGCATGGCTGTGTGTCAGCTTGATTGTTTACGCTGAGTTGTTGCACAATAAATTGTAAAATTACTGCCAAATAATGACTTGTAAAATGTAGATAACATTTTGTTTTACAATTGAAAACGCAAAGGTAAAATATCGTGTCATGTTAAAATGGGGGATGAAGCTCTCATAACTTATCATACTGTTATTTTAAAATACAATGAAAAATACAAGTAAAACTGTAATCTGCAATTTCAATGAAATATGTTAAGTTCAAACGGCAATGTTAGTGGAAAAGTTGGTTCATAATTTAAACGCTTGACAGGGAAATGCGGGAACAGAAAAGCTTTACCGGAATGTAAGGAAACTTTAGTCTCCGCTTGACACATTAATGTACGACTGGGATCACAAGCAACTTTGTAAACCCCTTTGAAAGTGTTCAGAAAGAAAAGAATGCCAAGGTGGAAAGCGGGTTCTTTGTCAAGTGACCTACTTTGTTACAACTTATTAAGTACAGTTACAATTCGTGTATAAAGTCAATGCTAAGTTACAAAAAACAAACACAATCAATATTCCGTAAAGCCGTTATCTCGACCAAGCCTCAAATTTGTATAGAATATATCACAATTGAGTCACAACCAAACACACCAGCACAGTACACAATAAATATGAGCAAAATTCGTCTTTGTGGAATTGAAGTTTTTACACTTTTGTACACGTATTTGTCAATTTTTTGAAATTTAATGATTATTGAGTAAATTGTGTGATGAAATAGTTCTTAGTTTTAATAATGCCACATGTTCTTCTAGCAAATTACATAAATAAGTATTGTTTGACATATTTATCTGACATCCTATTAAATAATGGTCTTCCATTCGACCGTAGACAAAAGGAATGGTGAAAGTGACGTTATAAGCGTCTACATCAACGACGATTTCTTACGAATCAAAACGACATCTCAAAATTTATTTTGTATTAGAAGTCCAACTGTGTAACAAATTTAAAGTTTCCCCGTCAATGATATAATTGCCACCCCGTATAAAGGAAAGAAGTCAAATGTATCTTTTCAAGATAAACAGCTCTTCTATACACTTATTAGCAGTATATCTATAAAACGTATAAGCAGTCTGTAACTTCGTGGTAAGCGGTATGAGTAAGCAAGCGGATCCGTGGCGGATTGGTAACGCGCGCGACTCGGACCTCATCACTCCGGTGGCGCGGGTTCGATCCCCGCAGCCGCCACTTACAATTTTAATGTGACTATATGGTGACACTAGATAAAGGTTGATGTTGAGTAGTATAGAGGACTTTTAGTCATAACTTCACCTCGTTAAACAAGACAAACTTTACCTTTTCGTCATCAGAAAAGACCTTGAAGAATGTGCATGTTCGATGAACAGTGAATCAGACAAGGACCTCATATGATGTAAACATTGACGGTGGTATCTACAGGCTAACATTGACGTCAAAACCTTAATATCAAGGGTGAGTCATATTGCATTATACAGGTTCTGTCATTGTAAAACATAAGTTTCTGGTTTGACAAAATATGCAATGACGTGCCAATCTAATAGCGCCTTTATTTCCTGGGAATACAATGTTTGATATTGAGGGTATGAAATTAATTTGTATCATCTGTTTCTTCCAAACGTGTATAAGCCGGACTGTTGAGTTTAAAAGTATGGGTCTTGTCATGTTTCTTTAAAAACAGCTACTTTAGGCACAATATGTTTTGACGTGCTTAAGTGTCATTTTTAACACAAGTAAATAAAGGATCGTTTGATGATATTTTTCTCCTAGGGAGTATGGGTTTTTCAAACGATGAATATGGATTTTCAAAAACGTGATCCAAATATGGAATCTATAATGAAATTTTCCACACGGCTTGAAAAGGGAACGGTATAAAGGTCAACTTTAGTTTTAGTGGGCCATAACAGCCTGGACATCAGTTGTATGGTACTTTAAATTTAACGGAAATGAAAAGGAAGGTAAAGCTATGACATTGTGAGAGAAATAACATAATAGTTTATAATTAATTTTATTTTGATGGTTTCTTATGGGCTTCTGTGAAGGTCTTTGGTAAACGTAATGAGGTACATCATTATAAAGATTAGAAATGAAAAATTCAAGAATCAAATCAATAATGCAAAATATGGATTAAAATGAAATAAAATAATGTGATCTTGTATGACATTTATCCGAATTTTGCAATATGTCTGGTTTGTATTGTACATTTTTAGGGAAAAGTTATGATCTAATTTTCAGCAAACTGTCAGAGCTCAACCAAAATGTTAAGCTGCGGCTGAAATGAGGGATTTCCTTCCAAATTACGTTATAAACCCCGCCCCGCTGTTCTCTGTAAATTTTCCCTCGTGATGAAATTAATCCCTATACTAGTAATGAAACCCGTAGTAATAGTTGACAAAAGGAAAAGCTTATTAAAATATGAATTATGTTATTTTCGCTGAAACCTTCCAACAGTACATAGCCTATAATTATAATGAAAGCATATTGTACTTTTTACCACATTTTTAATTTTTGAATAGACATGTTTCGTTTCAGCATCATAAGTATTTAAATAATAAAACACACAAATGTTAAAAATTAAAAATATGGTTAAAAGTACAAAATGCTTTCATTCTATAGCAATGAATATCAATTTCAATTACATAAAAGCTATTCCAAAGAACGTTCTGTCGTAGGTATTCAAAAGGTTTTATGAAAGGCTTTACCTCGTGGCATAAAATAATTGTAAAAGCCTCTCATTATTGGGTTCAGTACCGCAACTCGCGACTAAAAAGGATCACTGTAACAGATAATAATATTCCACTCTCATCAGAGCGCTTTACCATTTCCATTGGTCGTTCGAATATTTATTAATAACGCAATCGGGGAACAGTCGGCCTTAGCTTGTAACAAGACTACACTTCATATATCCATCAAAACAGTCATCACACTCATCATTCATCCCATAATCACTTTAAGAGTGCACAGTACCTGTCGGCCATTTTGTTTTATCCCATAAGAGCAATGTAAAAAAGCATTTTCTTGGGACACCTCACGCCTACAACACCTTCATCGGAATCTTTTGAAATAGGCGTTATTTTAAAGATAACAATGTACTCCAATAACTCCGCTGACCACTTTCTTTTGAAAATTGTATTATTTAATTATTCAATTTCATTGGGAAAAAGTCATTGAGAACAAAACCAATATGGATTATACTTGTAAAACATAAAAAAAGGTTATAGTGCATCTGATGAAGCTGCCTTGCATAAATACATTTACAATTGATACCAATGATAAAGCTGTCTTTTGTAAGTCTAAGCTCAGACAGTTTTCTTGCGTGTTTTCTGTTAATAAAAAACAATCTCCCGTTCTACTCTTCACGTGACCAACCCTCATTATCTGCTTACCAAACAAAGATGCTTCGTCCAGTAATTATTTCACTGGATCACTGCAATGCCTTGTGCATGCAGGTACGTTTGCGTTCATAACCACGATGAAAATGTAATGAATTAATCTTAGCTTTTACTTACGTGGCTCTTTTTCCAAGAAAGAAGGTAACTAACTCTTTTCGAACTTCATATTTGACAAAAATATACTATTTTATGGATTAGAGCTTTCAGCCCGTAACCACGGCGACACTAAGGGGGTTACAATGCTGGAATGTTGTTAATAAAGAAATTAATTGTCAATTAAAGATACAAGTTTAAAACGGCTATTTTAGAACGGTCAGTTGTTAGATGAAGACCTCTCGTAATAGTAAGTAGGTTCAGAGTCTACCAGGTTGAGGAGAACAAAGATGAACTAAACTAAACATCAAATCGCGTAAATTAGCAGACCCGTGGTGGGTTGGAATCGTGCGTGACTCCGAGCTTATCCTTCCGCTGGCACGAGTTCGATTCCCGCAGTCACCACTTACATTTGTAAAGTGACTATACGGTAACGCTAGGTAAAGGCCGAGGTTGAGTGGTAGAGAGGACTTTATAGTAAAACAAGACAAACTTTACCTTTACCTTCTAAGTATAACAAAGTTCCAACAGCGTGTTAAACTGACTATCAAAAAACAAACTGTAATTTACATTACTTCAAAAGACAAACATAATTTTGCGTAGTATAATTATGAAAATATAATAATATTATGTAATCAGTTAACCGTTACCTCATCGAAAAGACAATTAAGGTTAATATACTCATTAGTTATACAAATGAAGTTACGTCTGATCATATACGCTGATTTGTTCAATAACCAGTAAATTAGTTTTTCATCCCTTATTAGCATTTGAATGTATTAGCGGTATATTGAAATAATGTAAGAATTCTGTATTAGGAATTTGAAAACATAGTATGTTTTAGTGTATTTCAAGCCTGAAGTTGCCTTAAGTTCAAGCTTTATAGTTGACACTATTATTATTTAACCAAAAACAAATTATTGTTATTATTATTTTTACAAAACAAAATTTTGCCGATGATACATTTGTTTGTTTATAAAGTATTGTTAATTTTCTATAAGTGAAGTGGACAAATTCCGTTTGATGAACGATTTCATAAATATGATCTGAGAAGAAAACCTTTTTTCCAAACACCACAACCTTTTTTAACATTCTACAAAAATCTTTGGAATTTATTGGACCTAAAGTATTTGAGAAACTACCTGAGGATATCAAAAGTTCCAAAAATATGAGCTTGTTCAAGCGCAATGTAAAACAATGGTTGCTTGAAGTATGTACAGTTGAAGATTTGTTGAATTAACTCCTAATTAGATCCAACAATTATATTTAAGTTAGTTGTAGTTTAAAGTTTTCAAATTAATTATAAGCAAATTAAAAATGTTGACTGTAAATTGAATTGAATCTAGCATTAAATAATTTTACAATTTGTTTAAAGTTCTATATTTAATTGTATAAGTAGAGCAGGCATCAGAGCCAATTAACACCAAGTAACGGAACCTCAAATCAGGCTTTGCCTTTGAGGCCCTATTTTATTTACCTTCAATAGTTTTGTCAAAATTGTGTTCACTGTGTAAAAGAGGTTTAAGTTAAGTTTTCTATGTAAAAATGTAATCATACATGTACAATGTTGAAGGAAATAAAGATTTTCTTATTCTTATTCTTCTCAACCTTTTTCCAGTATGCTTAATTATTCAAATTTCTCGTTAATAGTAAAAAAACTTGATTTAGCTGATCATGGTATTTGGGTAGTTTACCTTATACCATTACTCTTTTCCTAAGACCTCATAAGGAACGTCTAAAAGAAAGTAGAACAGGATGTTTCAATAAAATAAAACCAAGATTAATTTTTTTGAAGATATCTATTAGGAGACCTTTTCTTTGGTGAAAATATTCAACAAGCCGCTTCTAAAGTCAACAAAGTGTTGTTCTTGTTTGTTGTTGTTGTTGTTGCAAGTCGTTACTGTTAAGTAGCTCTCCTCCCCCAACTAACTTTGTACCTAGTCATCGACAAGTTCGATAATTTACTCAATATTCACTTTTGATTAAGAAAAAATGAGACAAACTAACGCGTAGTATCAATACATTTTCACCAAATCTAGTGGGTTAGGTAAAATTATGTATAACTTTAATATATATATCTTAAAATAATTTTTTTGTGTATTAAGTCTATGTTATTTTCGTATTAATATGGGAATTTCATAACTTTGCATAAGTTTACCTAACGATAAACAAGCAATATAAAATCAGTTGCAATGTAAATAAAACTGGAGAAACAACATTAAAACTCAATCTAGAGCAAACAATAGATCGTATCAACAGAGAAAATGTATTAAATATGTTTTGTCGCTTCCACAATCATAGCGGACCCTGACATTGAGAGAATCCATCCAAGGTAAAAGGTTATTTTTGAAGAGCTTTATTGTTTTTAAGTAACTCTGTGGGTTTCATAAAGCGGCTGAAACTTTTCAAGTCTTCAAGATAAAGTTGACTGCTAATTTAATCATATTTTTCTACATAATCGTAAGTTTTAAGACACATGTCAAGGATTAACGATACATTTTGATAGACAAACTTTGATATGTGATGAGCAAAACGTACGAGGACATTCCCTCTCATCCACCACTAAAAACGTTATCTAGGTAATGAAAGAAACGCTGCAAGCCGTGTTTTAGCGTCATTCCAGTTTCAAAGAGGAAAAACTCAATTTCGATCTCAAAGAGCTTATTTATTCCTGACGATGCAAAACTGCACAGCAAAGCTCGTTGTGCAAACTGGTTTAATACCATTTTTTATAGTAGCTTTTGAACTGAATTCCGTCAGGAAGATGATACCTTATTATACCTTATTAGACATTTAGAGTAGAAGGGAACCATAGATTTCCATGGTATTTCAAATGTACCATTCAAAATCAAATTGATGCCAACTCATAATGAGTAATTTAAGCTGTTTCATAGAATGATGACTAAAATGAGGTTAATACCTCCGTCAAACAGTTCAAATGTTTGGTTGTTAACCTCTTGTAGCTTCATGTTTCGACTATACGTCATCGTCAAGTGGTGGAAATTTTATTGGTGAATCATCAATGCGGACTTTGTCCTATAAGCACATACACACACATCACAAACAACAGTCAAATAAATTAAATAAGAAAAAACACGGAAACGAATAGTTTCAATACATTCAAAAATTTTAACTTATTGACGCAGGTATTTACCTAGCTTTGGCCATAAAATAGTTCAGAGGCTAATCAAAATTAATGCTCGTAGGTTGGTCTACCTGACTCTCACGGGCATCATTTTATGTTTTAAAGTAGCAAACATAGCTACCGTATAAATCAGCCCTGTTGTATAGTGAAGCAAGAAGTCATACGTAGTTTTAACTGTATCAATACTTTAACTGCAAAGGTGATGAAGATGTACTATACTCAGAGGTTACGTTAGGTCAGGTTAGGTTAGGTAAGAATAGGTTAGGTTGTTTTATGGAGTTCTCCGGGTCCTCTTGATAAAAACCACAAAACAGTCCTTAGAGGATAAAGTATATACAGTAGGATTTGTTTTATAGAGGTTTTGTTCAGCTGTATGGCAAATTGTATTATTTCCAAAGACACAATACAATACGATGTGGGGGGTGGTCATAGCTCAGTGGTGCGTGTTTCGCACCAAATCAGCCTGGGTTCGATTCCCGGGCCCAGTTATAACTTTTCACGATGGCCACTCCCGTGGTTCGGAAGTCACGTTAACCCGTTGTCCATTCCATTGGTCGTTGGGCTATTAATTAATGACCCAATCTGGGGAATAGTCGACCCTAGTTTGTAACAAGACTACACCTCATCATCCATCAAAAACACTCATCACACTCACCCTTCATCCATATTCATCTTAAAATACCCTCTAGGAGTGGTCGGTGTCTCAAATCAAAGTATCAAAATATTGATACTCTTTTGTAACAATAAGCAAAATGAACATAAAATCCTTCACGTAATGCTTGGAACGGCAGAAGTAACTCGTATGATCTTGAAAACCCCTCCCACTCCAAAATCCCGGCTACGCTATGGGCTCTAAGTGAAACCTTATTTAGGTATTATACACAGGTCTAGTGATGAAAAAGGCACTTATAACTGATAATTTAAAAGCGAATGTGTACAACTTAGACTATTGAATTGAACACTAAAAACGAGGGAGTGAAGGCCACTCAGAAAGAGTGGAATTTTGCTCTTTTTGGTGCTCAGCCACTCTCTTTAAAGAGTGGATCGATTTTCACTCTTTGGGCGTGGTGTTCACTCTTTTATATTTAGAGTGAAGGATGCGTGGAAGAGCAGAGAACTGTTTACAAGTCTGAGACAGGACATAAACCGGCTGGAGAGTCTAGACACAGAATTTATTATGTATGTTATAGACTGCTACACATTTCTACATACATAATAAACACTACTCCTTTTCTTGACAAAAGAACAACAGTTTTAACAAACAAAAACCACGCATTTCTTTGAATTGAACAACCAACGCTGTTGATAATTTTAAATACTACTTAAGAAATTTGAAGACAAAATGTGTGGACCGGAACTCGAACCTGGGTCTCTCACTTTCCGGCTGATTATGGTGATTAACATAATGATCAAGCAAGTCAGAGACCCGAGTTCGAGGCCCGGTCGGTCCACACATTTTATCTTCAAATTTATTTAGGAATAAATTAAATATTTAGCGTTTATATTAATTAAGATCTAATTTTCTAAATAAATGTTTCCTGCACACCCCAAGGCATGCGTTCCTTTTGACAGCCGTTAAGCTACGAACGGTAAATTTGGTTTCTGTATTTTATTGGATGGTTGGTAGGTATGTTCGTGACTGAAACATTGCTCCCGTGCGGGAAAAACAACATTTCAAAGCTTGCTTTGCCCCGTCTCCTTTCAGAGAGGGGAAACTCAATTTTGTTGAAACACCGAGTGTTGGTATTTTTCTGCTCGTTTCCTTTATGTTTTGTGGACCTTTATGAAGTTAGATATAAACTTTACTTAGAACAATACGTCCTGTTACGATGTCATATCAATGTTAATGATGAAGCTTAAGGTACTCGTATTATATTAATTTTAATTTATAGCTTGAACGTTCATTTTGTGAAAATTAAATGAATTGTGTCGAAATCTGTCACTAAACGCACTACTTCATCAATATATAGGAAACCTATCAATTTGTAATCACAATATTTATTGCAAATAAAATAAATTGTTGCAAATAATAAGTTGTTTGAATTTAATGCATATTCAATTTGATGATTGTTGATTTTAGGCTCGAAAATTATCACAAAATTGCACTTCAACTTAAGTACTAACGTAATTTCAAAATAACGTATTTCTAATCTTGTATTCTTGGTAAAAATTATATTAATTTGTTTCTGAATGAATTGATAATGAAACCGTTTTCTAAAAACAGTTATGTAACTTTTTCAGATACTTTGGCCTTTTATAACCAAGATCTAGGGCACTTTAATTAAGATTTTTTTATTCAGATTGTAATGTATTATTATTTTATATTAGATTTAGATTATATGTTGGCGTTCGGCTTTAAGTTTCATAAATGCACCTTTTTAACTTTAGTGGGAATTACATTTTTTTAGATTTAATACTTTGAAATAGTTTTAATTTAGAAACATTTTAGAAACGGTACTTTCTTTAGTTCTGAGAATATTTAATCGACCATAATTTAAAATCTATCTTAACTTGTTATTGAATGATTTCAAAAACTATAACAATATTTCTTTTCTTGAACTTTTAAGAGTGAACCTAATTTAGAAATACGATTTTAAGTTGATAAGCCTAACATAACGATAAAGGGTAGCACCGTATTGCAAACAAAATCTTTCAAAAGAAATTTCTGGAAATACCTTTAAAAATACGTACAGTGGTATGTTTTTAGTTGAATCTTATAAATAATCAGAAGTAAAAATTCCCTTTGTAAAGCCTTGTTGCAATTAAGTAGTTTTAAACTGACTTGTTGAACAAAGCAACATCTGAGGTTTACTTGATGCAAAGCTGGTAATTAGAGACATCGCGGCTCCAGGGGAAAGAAGTTAGAGTTGATCTTTATTTGCTAATTATACCCTCGAGGCAATCCAACAAATCAGTTTACTGTGAGCCTTAAGCCAAGTATTCAAACAACAAAGTTTCACATCACAGACGTTCTGTTTGATTAGTTGCTAATTAAACCGTTATTAATAATCTAAAATCATTATCTAAAGCTACTAAATAAAAACTTATTTACTATCGTGTATTTTCTTATACGAGTAGTTAGCTAGTTCACTTTGTGGGCTAATTTAAGAATTATTTTGATTCAAACTTTCCATGTTTCAACTACACTCTAGTCTTAGGTCTGAGCTCGTTTTAATGTCATTTAGACCTTTTGTTTTGCAATAAGGGTTATTTCCAGTAGTTATTTGTTTGTTCAACACATGCTTTATAACTTCATAACACTTGTCTTGATTTATACATATTTTGAAGAAACTGTGTACCTAACTAAAACATACAACCGTTTTAAAGCATATATTTTTACAATGTCTGGTTTCATACTTGTTAAATAAAATAATGTCGAAACCTACATTTTAACATAGTAGACCTTTATGTAAAACAGTTTTCAACCATAAACATATTTTTGAAATGACTGTTGTTATGTTCTGTTGAATGTAGGGGGAGGGAGAATGTCAGATTAACTCTAGAACTCATTTCCGCAAATCAACAATGAAATATAGCACTTGATTTCCAAACTATCGTGTTTTCTTTCATTATTAATTTCCGTTTAAAATGACATTTCTAAACATGTTACAGTTTCCCAATAATTAGCTACGATATCATAATACAGGGTCACCATAAAATATGGTAGGGTTCAAAACATGATATAAATAAAAGCTAAAATACTTAGATTGTATTTTTTTAATCCTCATCTCAAACAGTTTTTCAACGTTGGTCAACAATTTTCGGAAAAGGTTGCCATTGCTTCATAGATCCTATTCAGGCCTAAATTCGTTTCTCCATTAACGATGTTCTTCACACACTAACAATAACGTCACAAGGTAGCGGACCCGTGGCGGATTGGTATCGTGCGCGACTCCGGAGCTCATCACTCCGGTGGCGTGGGTTCGATCTTCGCAGTCACCAATTACAATTTGTAATGTGACTTTACGGTGACTCTAGGTAAAGGTCGAGGTTGAGTGGTAGAGAGGACTTTGTAGTCCTAACTTCGCCTCGTTAAACAAGACAAACTTTACCTTTACCTTTTTACAAGGTGTCAGGCCTGGGCTCATTGGAGACCACAGGTACGCAGAAACTAGAAGTGGCTAAACCCTCAAAAGAGCAAAAGATTCTTTGTTCGCATAAAACTTTATAAATTTGATCTGAACACAAAAGCAACTAGTTGAAAATACCAACACTCGCGGTGTTTCAGTAAAATTGAGTTTTCCTTACTCTCAAAGGAAAAAGAGTTAAGTTGGCTTTGAGAAGTGGTTTTGTGTAGTACTGGATCCTTGAAGCGCTTTACCTTTAGTGACAAAACATTATTTTAATCTTATGATTTTTAATTTGTTGAAACTGTTCCAAAAAAGATGCAATGTTTAGAATAAACCGTCAAACTTGTCGATGACAAGGAAAGTTAGTTGTAGAAGGGGAGCTACTTAACAATAATGACTTAAGAAACAAACAACAAGAACTACAATTTGTTGAACTTAGAAGAGGCTTGTTGAATACTTCCATTAGTGAAAAGGTAAAATTAGATAACGGACCTCTGTTAAAGTTATTTATTTTAGCGGGAGGTTGTAAATATCTTTACAATAACGGTTTTATCTCTTTTTTATCTGCTCTATGCATTGTGAGTGGTTTGTCAATCAATGAAAATGACGTTTCTCATTCTCACTCGTTTACTATCTAGTTTTTCACTCCGTGAGTAGCCTATGACAGCCACACGCTTTAATTTGAAGAAATTTAATTTAATGGGGATCCAAGCAATTGAACAGCTAGTGAAAACTTTCATATAAACTATAAAGAAATCAACTGAATAAGGATTTATCACTACTTGTTGACCTGGTCTACGAGTACATCCCTTCAGCCTCACTGTTCAGCAACTCGTCTGTTTGTTGACTGCTGCTGGCCTGTTTGCTTCATCTTTTCAGGAACTTGTATAGGTATTTTCTTTAAATGTAGGACGTATATACTTCGTATGTATACCAACCTACCATTTGCCACGGACAAGTAGCACATGGATCATTTTGTACATAAATAAATGAGACAACATTGCAGTTAGTTGGCCTTAGCATTTGCTGTAAACCTGTTCTTTTAAAAGTGCTTTAATCCCATTGAATGTCCCTTTATCTTCTTCGTCCATTTTCGTCCCGTCCATATATTCTATCATATTTGTTATTATACTCTTCCTCAACTAGACCTTAAGAGCATTATATTTTAGGTAGTTAATGGACATTTTCATTTTACTTTAAGGAATTTGTGTCGTTTTAAATAATTCTCGTACATCATTAACTAATTACATTTTTAAGATCTCACTGGGATAGCTTGAAGAATAGACTTTAACGTAAAGTTTGCTTTTATAGTTTCATAGTAGTTAACGTAATTAACATAACGGTTAATTTTGTTTTCAATGCAATTATAATTATTTTAGTGACTACCGTTCTTTAGGAACACCCCGTCAACTAAACACAAAGGTTTACTATCATCTTATGGCAGTAAAACAGCAATCATCGTTTTCTAGGCTTATGAGCTAAACTAATACAGAACGCCTGGTTGGCTTCTTCGATAAGTTTTCTTTATTTTGGATAATGTTTACGAAGCCACTGAGACAGTTTTCACGTAAAAGTAGGCTTGTGTTTGCTCAACAAATATCCGCTCTTCGTCTCAAAACACGACAAGTCTCTCAGAGTCTGCTGGAAATTTCAACATTCACACTCAATTCTACTTACTACTTTTATGGAAACGGTGGATTGAAAACCTTTGATCAAACGGAATAACTAAACTTTCTGTAATCATTTGTGCAGAAAGGAGCAGAAGTTTTTCCATTAAGTTATTAAATCAGGGAAAAACTGATCAGTAGAAAGTTACTATACAACAGATTTCCCCAAACCACCCACCGTATTTACTTATACTCATTGGTTGTGTTTGTGTTAACAAAAATGTCAATTGCGTTGCATAGTTTTGGATTTTACAAGTAAGTCGTTATCGCCATAGGTACATACCGACGTGTTATTAGTGGTTTCATACGTTACAATAGTTATAGATTTTAATTTTAAGTGCCATTCTACTTAAATGTAAAGTCTAAGCGGTGTGGATGGGATCGGGATCAGGGCCATTTTCAAAAGACTTGAACATTTCCCTGATCAAAAGTACTTGAGAGGTAAACTCAATTGTTCCCTCTTAAATAACTTTTAAAAACAAACAGTTGTAAAGACCCTTGTTCTTGTTTACAGAAAAACGTTGAGAACAACCTATACGTAAGGTCGAGGTTGAGTGGTAGAGAGGACCTTGTAGTCCTAACTTCGCCTCGTTAAACGACAAACCTTACCTTTTTTACGTACTTGCATGTTGGACTATAAACCCCAAAGAAGAATTGAGACAGCCGAAGCTAAGGTAAATATTAAGAGGTTGTAATGGACCGAAAGATATTTTATCCTTACCCCGGAAGGCAGAGGACTGCATGGGAGCTAGTGACGATATTGGTGGGAAGGGAGTCATAACTATGAAAGGAGAAGTGAAGCGGACCCGTGGCGAGTTGAAATCGTGCTCGATTCCGGAGCTCATCACTCCACTGGCGCAGGTTCGATCCCCGCAGTCACCACTTACTAAAGTCAAGGTTGAGTGGTAGAGAGGACTTTGTAGTCCTAACCTCGCCTCGTTAAAGAAGACAAACTTTAGCTTTACCTTTTGAAGATAACGCGAAGAACTTGGCCGTCAGGACTCAGTGTATATCGAGAAAAAGGTGAAATGGAACTTCTAAGGTGAAAAGAGTTGCCACATTATGGCAGTACAATAATGCGCAACACCACGTTTTTATTTATTTATTCTAAATAAAAGTAAAGGGTTCCTTAGCAAATGTATAAATACCGTTCATTGTCTTGACCTTAACAGTTACTAAGCCATCTATTAAGAAGTTAGAGGAAACATAATAGAAGCAAAATATTATGAACCAACAGATGTTGGTAGAACATTAGTTATTATAGTTTAAGCTTTTCTAATAAAAAATTTTACTTTTGATGGAAAAAAGCCGACTGAAAAGCGTAGGCTTCAAGAATAAAGCTTCATTCGCAAAACTAATGTCATAATAATTAACTTTAACGATAATTTATAGTTGCTGCAAGGGTTATCTAATTGTAGATTAATTAAGTTTACTCCACTTAAGTTGAACAATGAATGCAATATTGCTCTGGCTTCTCTTCTACTGTATGGAAATTGAAAATTTAATTGGTTTCTTGAATAATTTATGTTTACTGTTCAATGTATGTTTCTTTATAATGTTTTTTATAATAATTTATATACAGTTATTTCCAATTTGCGGTCAGTTTTTTCATATTTTTTCTGTTTGGTTCTGAAAAGACTTGTCTTAATAGAACGGATTAATATTTATTACTTTTCGGGTGCGTCTTATTTCTCAATTTCGATTGAAGGTGGGAATATAGACTACATATATCTTATGCGCAAAAAGTATTACAGGTTCATACAATAGGTTCAGCTAATCACATGTAGGCGGCAAGAGGCGCTGTAGATTTGCCAAGCCAAGCTGATACTTTGACAGTAGGCTGTCATTTAATACTTGGTCCATCCTTTAGATGTCGCCCCACAGTCCCACGTGCTGTCTGTTATCTCCCATTTTTCCATTTCTCATCTACTCTTGCCCATTCCAGGGCGAAACCTGAATTTTTAGACCGAATTTGTATTTTTATGGTAAGTTTTCTTAACACAACTAAAAGGAACCGTTTGACAAATGTTTTAGTACTCTGGCTACTGAAAATACGATTCCCATTACAATGTTTGTTTTGTTATAGTTTACTGTATGAAGTGATAAAAGTTATATATTTCCATCTATAGGACAGGTCAGTAATTAGCTTCTCACACCTCTCTGTAACACCACACAAACTCCAGCTCACTGTGTCTTTTACACCTTTCTTTGTGCTCACTTTCTTTTAACAGTAAGAAGGTGGAACTTTTAGCTTTAAGCAAAGAACTTCTGACTTTCTTCGAGTGAAATTGTTTTGTTTCGGTCTTTTTCAATTACTCATTTAGCTAGAGTCATAAAATGTTGTTTTTCTGTTCCAAAGGTTTTTGGGTTTGGTTTATCGTACATTCACATATTTAGATTGAGCTCAAAAAGAATTTAAAAGATAGTCAAATAAATTAATTACTAGACGGAGCATCTTTGTTTGGTAAGCAGATAATGGAGGTCGGTCACGTGAAGAGTAGAACGGGAGATTGTTTTTTATTAACAGAAAACACGCGAGAATTTCAGAGTTACCTTAGCGTTGAGGTTGTGTTATTAGGGCATGCAACATTGAAAGGAAAGGTAAACAGATATTCGATGTTTTGTAAAAAATTATCTCTATTTCAAACAAACTTATCAAGTATTTCCCTCAAAACTGTGTTTGCTTTTTTGCTATTTTTTATATCTTTGTGGATGGTTTGTCTATTGCCTCAATCATCAACAAAATCACAACAACAAAGTTCTTCGTTTGAAATTTCCTGATAATGATGCTAGAACTTTGCTGTTTCTGTATTTTAAATGTTATTGAGAACATTTCCATCGTTAGTGAACATGAAGAACACGACGTTTTGTGATCTGCAATCCGATTCCGACTTCAGGTGGAAAGTAACCTAAAACGTTAGAAAATGAGCCAGCCTAAAGTAATAAGCGTGAGCTGACCATATAAAGCACTAACCTAAAGTTTGTCTTGTTTAACGATTAGGAAAAAGTACTAGACCTTGAGCGTTACCGTATAGTCACATTACAAAAATTAATAAGCGGTGAGCTGCGGGGACGAACCCGCGCCAGGCGTGAACACGCGCAATCAAACAACTTGTATGTGTGCGTGGTTTTTCCCAAAACTATTGAAATACGAGTATTATAAAACCAGCCTAGAGTTGGAATTATTTTTTAGGTTATTTTTCACCTGAAAACTACATTCACAACTCAGATTCAAGATCCCAAAACGCCTGGTTTTGCTCGATAACTTAAAAAGGTCATGGTAAAAGTCCCCTACAGTATTTCATATAAAAAATATGTTAACACATTGAAGTTATTGTCTGTTCAACAAGCCTACACCACGCCATGCTGACAATCGTGATGGGGTTAATTTAGAAATGCAACGTCACAATTAGCTCAACTTCTCGTCGCTAAGGGAATTACCGGCAGCTTTCCCTAATTGAACATTCAGCTGTAATCTGACCAGCTTATGCCAAGGCTTCAGTTGACAAATGTCACTGGAGACTACAAGTGACAGCGGTTTCAGAGCTATATACACAGTCGTGCAATCAACTCATTGTGAGACTTGCAGTCTAATGTGAACCGTTAAAACTTGAAATTGGTAGCCTTAAATGTATGTACTTTCCTTTTTCAAATCATCTTCCTGTTGATCATGTAGTATTTAGTTACAGATTTAAAAATGCTTTTACGAGGGTTCGTTTTGCTAAGGTGGTCATCTACGGATGGGTAGTTGACTGACAAGTTTATCATGTGATTTGCATAACTTATATATTTGCACTGGATGAAATTAAAAGATAATATAAACTAGTTATATAAAGTAGTTATCTAGTTATCTCACTTTGAGAAATGAACGCTCAAAACAATAAATGGCGATTTATAAAGTTTCCAGCGTTATTTTAGTACATGAATAAAAAAACTACTTCATGTATAAAGGTATTTTAGAAAGTTACATTACCATGACAGGAATTTATTTTTAATTACAACAAATGTGACAACATGTTCATAGTTGGTTTCTTCTAATCACTGTAGAGAAAATGCTGGAAACAGCACAAAACGTAAAATTAAATTATAAAAAAAGTAAAGTTTGTCTTGTTTAACGAGGCGAAGTTAGGACTACAAAGTCCTCTCTACCACTTAACCTCGACCTTTACCTAGCGTCACCGTATAGTCACATTACAAATGTAAGTGGTGACTGCGGGGATCGAACCCGCGTCAACAGAGATGAGCTCGGAGTCGCGCCCGATACCAATCCGCCACGGATCCGCTTAAAATTATACCCTTTTAAGTTTCCACTAAGAAAATTGCTCAAGCTTTAAATAAATACAGGGTGGACCAATGAGAACGATACAATTTAATAACGTTGTAAATAGATAATGATTACTATTAGAGAGCTTAATATTGTACAGAACTTTAGGGTGTATTATACCATTTTACTTGAAAAAGTCTTTTGAAAACAACGTCCTTTATGTGACGATCTTGAACGAGGTGACAACTTTTTATTCGCTTGATAAAAGACTGCTTCTCGCATCTTCGCAACATTTCCTGGTGTACGGACTGTTTTAGCATTTCCAAATGTTTCTTTTTTTTAGTAGTAGTATTTTTTAATAAACTTGTCTAGTTTGCAACTGTTTTACGGCTAAGAACTTTTAAAACATAAATATTTTTACAGAACTCCAAAAGTTGTCTTTGGTTATTGTGTTTTATTTCAACAGCACAAAAAATATAACGATATCCATTATTGTGTGAAAACACCTGCAATAAATGTAGGGTAATATCTTGTAAGTTGTGCAGGGTTATTCAAAAAGAATGTCTCACTTTTAGAGAACTCTATTTTATTAAGTATTACTTATAATTACATGACATAGCCTAACAACAGGTAAAAAGAGTTTGACAAATTCATTTCAAAGTTAGTCCCACTTGGTACACTTATATAAATGCTCAAAATGTCTTCCCATGACTGTTCGGAAAAACTCTATCCGATAATCAAACTCTTCCCACATATCAAAAGAAAATATTGATTTATGGTATTGGTTGCAGCTCTGATACGGTCCCACAGGTCATCTAGATTTCTTGGCCGATGTGGGACGTAAACTGTTTCCTTAATATAGGAAAAAGTTATCTAATCCCCTCCAGGGGTTAGATCAGGAGATTTTGGTCACCAGAGGAAAGAGCAACCCCATGCGTCCCATCCACTAGTGAGGAAGTGCAAAATATATTTTTTGAAGGGGTGCAATCTTGTTAATAGTTAACAGTTGAAGTGGCTTTTCAATATACGAAAAAAAACTTTGAAACTTCCTCTTTTTAACCAAAATTATATAAATTATTCATGAAACACCTATAGTCTAAAATGTACAAAAGAATGAAAGTAGGACATTCTTTTGAATAACCCTGTACTTTGTATATAAAAACCATGACCCTGCTCTACAAGTACGGTAGTTAACGTCAATGTTGAAGCCCACAGTGAATACCCTGTCAATGTTTACATGCTCGATAGAGCGAGACATTGTCGGATTCAGTTGTTCTTCAAACATGCACCGCTCTACAAGGCCTTTTCTACTCACCATTCATCATGACTTGTAGTCTTTGGTGTTGTATGATAATTGCTTACGATGAACAGCTTATTTTACATGACAATGATGGTTTTACATTCAATATTTCTCTGTAGTTTATGTTTTCGTAATATTATCATGCAGTATTATGAACATATGTTTATTAAGAGTCTTACTTAAAAAAGACATTTAAAATAAAATAAACCAATAATGAAATTTCTAATTCATAATTCCTTTAGATCAGTATTGTTGTCATCTTCAGACAACCTCAAAAAAAACTTAGAATTGTTTTTGAATTTATCTGAAGATGACAGCACTGCTGGTCAAAAGGCCTCATGAATTAAAATTTTCAATATTGGTTTATTTGATTTTAAATTTCTTCTTTTATCTTTCTAATATTAGAGATCATCTTTCAAGAATGCTCAGAATAATAAATCAAGTTTTTGTTGGAAATAGCATAACTCAAGAATGGCTTCACAGATTAATTAAACTTTTTTAAGTTTGGTAAATTTTGTAGATTGTTTTTACAGGAAGAAAACTGCAAAAAATAACACGGAAAATTAGAAATTACAGAAAAATTGATTATTTAATTTTGCACTTTTTACCGTTATGTTTACTTTAGTAAACCGAGCACACTGCTGAAACAAATAAAAAACGTTGGTAAATATGTTTTTGTGATCAGGACAAAGTCTGTTGGGTTAGCTAGTAAGACTATAATATTCATTATTTTTAACTTGGTACGCAATATGTGTACAATATTTAAAGGTAAATAAGCTAGTAATCAATTCTGATATAACCTATAGGCTATTAAAAATCCATAAATTTGTCCGCTACGATTTTATGTCAATTTTTCAACCAATTTAGTTTAAAATTCACATTTAATTTAGTTGGTCAAACTCAAGCATACTTGGCATTGTAGTCATTCAATTGCTAATTAATGCAAAACACATGAATAAATCATATGCATAACAACGTAAAGAAAGGCTGGGTCATTGCTTTCTTCAGGACTTGTAACGTGATGTAGTTTGACAAGAAACACGATTTTCTACCTAGGCATTATTTCCCTCCTGAACATTTTCAAAGCAGTTTACAAAGTTGCTTGTGATCCCAGTCGTATATTAATGTGTCAAGCGGAGACTAAAGTTTCCTTACATTCCGACAAAGGTTTTCTGTTCCCACATTTCCCTGTCAAGCGTTTAAATTATGAACCAACTTTTCCACTAACCCTTAGTGTTAAAAATCGGATAAGTTTAATATATTTATGGAAGCGTATTTTATAGAGCATAGTACAATAACATGTTAGTTGCATTCTTGACATACAGATTTATTATCATGACGTGTTTGTTCGTGATTTAGAAGTGTACTTACCGTTTAATATAAAAATATAAAACCAATATATTTCTTAAACAGTATTATGAAACTGTGTACAATTATGGAAACGGATCTTCAACTCAAACCGTTCCTTGCGCAAGGGATCTTACAAGGTTAAGGACACCATAAGGCTAAAACGCTTAAACTGATTACAAAAGTATTCTAGAAGAACTAAAAACACAGAATAAAATTTGTAAAATGGAAGTGTACGATATTATTGTTAGTTTAAGTTTTAGCAAAACACTTTATAGCAAATACTATTGTATTCCAATTTTCAGTACTATTGAGCACGGAAGCCATTTTCTTGTCCAAATTAAAACTCTACCATCCTTTATTATTTGATAGTCCTATACAAATAATTAGATAATTTGTAGTAAAAATACCATTTTATTGAACGAACTCCCTTCGAAAACTATGTTTGCCGAGGACAATAAAGCACTGAAAATATCAGGTTCGGCACAGGTTGTGCTACACAATAACAATATATCAAGACTAACTTATGGGTTCGCGTAGATTTTCAACTAAGTTTTAATATTTTTGGCTTATCTTTCCAAAATGTATACATATTAAAGGTAGTACATTGAAATAGGATAGTAAAAACCAACGCAATTATCACTTACAAATTAATTTTTCAATTTTCTCAGTTAGAATCCAATATTATACACAAACCTTTGTGTATAATGAAAAAAGTCACAATTTAACTTTTTAAAATTTACAAGGAATATACTTGAAATGCCTTTGTTGATGGCGTGCGTGCATGAATGGATTTAAGTTAATTGTTTCATTTCAAGCTGACACGAACACAAAGTTTAAAGTGGGTTTTGATTACGACCATTCGTTTAAAAATTCAATCCTCAGCTGACGGCATCTACTTAAGTTTGTATTTCAACTGACCGTTTCGCTTTTTGCCTTCTATCATAACAATAGTATAACATTAATCAGCAGATTCAAAAGTCATATTAGTGACGGAGATCAATTTAATTAGGAAACTGGACTTTTCCGGCCACTTCAGCAAGAAAACTTACCTGTTTTTCAGGAGAGGAGTTTTCTTCCAGACATGTTCGGAAAAGTCCGATTTTCTAATTAAACTTATCAGCAGGTTTTTAGTCTTAGCCCTGACAGGTCGCTGAAAAATTAAATTGTAGTTGTTTTACCTCAAACCAGTTAAAGCTAAATGCAGTGTAACCTAACACGATACTGTAATAAACTAATATTTTAAAGCGATGTTTTATGCTACGATATATTTTTCAACTCTAGGAAAAGCTTCATCCATTATTATATGTTTGCTGTGATTTATCAAGTGAAACTCTTTTAACGGAAAAAATATTTGTTATTAATTGAGCCCAGTAATAAAATAAACAGTTCCATCACAAAACAATTGTGTACAATTTAGAACTTGAATTATAAATGACCAGAACATCATTGTTTGAACTGTTTACCAAATTTACAGAGACACATTGTTAATGCTGTACACTGTTCGTTTTGTTATTCGAGACGTGTAAATCTCACAGTTTCGAATAAAAAATTAGTAGAATTAGGTATAGAATAGTTTGTTTATGAATCGAACACGATTATGTTACTAGAATTTTTATTTTGCCCTATAAAGTACTAGACCTTATCAGCTTTAAGATTTAAATACTACGTTTCCGATATGTGAACACTAAACTAGTCCGCCTTTCGTAGACGCCCTTTGACTTTGCAATCTTTTTCTACCTAGGCAGCAGTATTTTCTTTCTGAACACTTTCAAAGGGTTTACAAAGTTGCTTGTGATCCCAGTCGTACATTAATGTGTCAAGCGGAGACTAAAGTTTCCTTACATTCCGGCAAAGCTTTTCTGTTCCCGCATTTCCCTGTCAAGCGTTTAAATTATGAACCAACTTTTCCACTAACATTGCCGTTTGAACTCGGAAAAGTATTGTATGATTTACGACTTATTATCGAATTTCCTTTGGAAAACGAAAATTCATGCCGTCAGCAAGGTTTAAGACCAAGACCCGGGACTGTGAAATGAGTACCGACCCTGACCCTCAGAACACCTTTTGAACCTTTGTTTTCACACTTTAAATACAATGCGCATATGTATGTATGTATTAAAGTGAAAAAAGAAAACTATGAATAAAGTTATTTTATTAACACTACCGGTTTCAGAATTACTCCATCTATAGAAGCCTTAAAATATTTGTCAACAAAAACTACAAATCAAATTATTAGTAAAATTTAATTTTAAATTTTTGTTTTGTTTTTAAATTATTTGTATTAAAAATTGTTTGGTCAAAAAGTGGTTTTCATTATTTAAAAACAGTAAACTTCATCCTATTTTGATGGATTTTAAAATAAATTTAAATTAGGATAGTATGCATCAATGTACCAAATATTAAAATATTATGGAAACTCATTGAGTCGTTTTAAAATGGCAGCCAAAAATATATTTCAGTAGGACCACTATGGAGTTAAAATCTATCAATCAACGCAAACTGGGTGTAAAACTGTGGGCGCGTTAGAAATTTATTTTAAAATAAAACAGACATAAAACCCCAGGTCAATTTGTATTACTTCCTCGTTCCCTGAAATAGGTTAAAACACGTAATTAATCAGTGTTGGTAAGAAAATAGGCCTTAAAATGTCTCATAATAGTCGTACATCTTTTTTTAAAGTATTTAATTTTAACTTTTTTATCTCTTTTTATATACAGCGCTATCTAAATAAATAAATAAACATAAACTTTTACTTTTGAACAAACAAATTTGATTTAACTTACCAACAAAGGTTTATTTACGCAATATATGACTTCTACAATAACAGTTTTTATACATTTTCGAATTAAAATCTTGCAGTATGAAACACGTTAGAGGATGTTTATTTCGTTTGAATTTACTAGTGTAGCCTAGTAGGATACCTCACTAAAACCGTGCTCACATGTTGAACAGTAGCTATTCCCGATTCAGTGGATTTCAACGGTTGGTTAGCAAAGTTCCCTACGCCGGAAACAAAGTTGGGCTTGTTAACAACATCGTGTGGATGGAGAGTTTTAACTTTAGCCAACATGAGGCTGAATGACGAAAATATACAAAGCTTAGCATCCCTAAAGGGATAATGTATATCACATGACTGAAGTTATATACATTCAATACTGACTAGTTAATTGATCGATAACGGACCCGTGGCGGGTTGGAATCGTGCTGGACTCCGGAGCTGATCACTCCGCTTGCGCGGGTTCGATCCACACAGTCAACACTTACATTTGTAATGTGACTATAAAGTAACGCTAGGTAAAGGTCGAGGTTGAGTCGTAGAGAACACTGTGTAGCTTTGCCTTGTTAAAAATACAAACTTTAATATTTTTAGTTTTAATCATTTATGGTATCACTTTAGTATTTATTATAACAAACAAGTGTCAAACCATTAAACAAACTTTCTTTGAATAGAAAAATTTAGATGATTAGATTTAAACCGAAACTGTTAAGAGTGCGATTTTGTTACCAAAGCTGTTTATCTCTGTAGTATCGAACACTATTGAACATTTGCAGTGCTCATTGTTTATTCTCAAACCGCCGCAGTCCTAACATAGCTTATTAGTACTATTTAAATAAAAATATGTTTTATACCAAAATGAAAATATTTTACCTCGTTTTAATCTTGTTATTTGTGTATTAAAACGTAGTGTTCATTAAATATTAGAAGGAAACAGTAGTTGTGTGAAAATTAGTCCCGCTTGAACAGCGTAGCTACTGAATATTGCATTCGATAATAAAATACAATAGTTTGAGAGTTCATAGAAATAACCCTAAATTACGTTTTGGTCTCAAAGTTGTCCACAGCTTCCGTCTGCTTTGGACAACAGAGACAACTTTGACAGTTGCTGTCCCTTTCTTGGACTGTCTTTGTCACTCACTCTTATCTCCAGCCTTTCCATCAATATTTAAAAATCTGCGAAAGAGTCACAATTATTTAGTTTAGCTGTTGGGCGTTGGCAAAATATTGTTCATTAAAATTCAAGTTCAAGGGAAGTTTTCTTTTCGAAATACGAAATGCCATTTCCTAAATAATCTCTTAAATCTGTTTATATTTATCAAGTTACAAAATTTGAGCGACATTTTATAATTAAAATCACTAAATGCTATACTGTAGTCATAAATAGTAAAAGCTCAGCAGTTTAAAAAACATGTCTTATGCAGAGGGTGTTCTTAAATTTGCTATATTGTCTAAACCATCTCGTCAATTTTCAGTTTTCGATTTGTTTGAAGCATTTTATGGACAACGAGAAGAGAAAGTAAAATTAAGTATAAAACTAAATTAAACATAACTATTAAAATAATCAAATACTAAACATGAAATGGGTTAAACCTAGAGCCTCAGGTCTAAAACTGAGGCATAAGAAAATAAATAATTTGATCAACCGACGCTAAAGGCCATGGTCTGATATGTCTTAATGTTAAAGTATACTTATACGTAAACTCGTATACGATCTTTTATACTGACACTTGATTCAACAGTGTCTGTAAGTTCTAAATCAGGATATAACCCAGTAACACGTGACACGTAGGTCTTTAAAATGACAATTTGTACTTTCACGTCTCAGTTTGAAGTTATTATATTGATGATTGACTGTTCGTACGAGGTTTGTACACAAATAAAAGTCAATCAAAGTACAGATTGAATTAATTACGACAGCTGATATCGACATTGTATTGATTGTTCAAACAAATGACCGTCATCAAACCCACAATAAACCTCGCATGTGTGGGTGCTTGAAATGAAACAAACAAACCAAATCCTATTACCCGGCCGTCAACAACAAAGTAATTAAGCGAGGCCTCGCCAGGCTGCAGCAGTGACGCATATCTGTATAAATCCCGGTTCTTTAGTATAAATATAGCAATATGTGATTTGGTTCTGTAAGCTTCTGCTTGAAGTACTTATTTGATAATATGATACTTTGCTTTCAGACACCGACCACTCTTAGAGGGCATTTTAAGGTAAATATGGATATGGTGAGTGTGATGCTTGTTTGGATGGGTGATGATATGTAGTTTTGTTACAAACTAGGGCCGACTGTTCCCTAGATTGGGCCATCTCCGTGGTCACAGCAGAGAAAGGCTGAATTCGTCCACCCAAGGAACACATGACACCGCGGACGTAACAATTCGCTTTCTTTTAACTGATGCGGCCTAAATGTCAAACACCTCCGCTTGCAGGGGTTTCGCAAAAGTTAGATAGCGCTCTTATATAATGCTTTTAAAAGTGTTACTTTGGATTGTATAAGTCAAACAAATTACCCTTTTATAAATAAAATACTGAATTATATTAACGTATGAAAAACACTCAATGCACACAAGTTTCTTAATTTTTCCACTAACATGAACGTAAACTCAAAGTCAACGTCTGCATTATCCAAAGTTGAAATCCCGTTAGAACTGGTCTGTGGAAAACCACTTAATCAACCTCAACAAACTCGGGGTTAGTTAATACAACATGAACTGACCCTAATGGATCTCAACCTGGCCACTAATGGACTAGTTACATTAATGATGGAGCGTCATGGACATTACTGTGATAGGACTGTACGTGCACATGTCAATTTGCTAATGTCTTACTGAATTGAACGTCGTTAAAACGCAACTTGATCATTTATGTAAACATTTGGTCATTTGTCTTATTATATACGTAAAAGAATAACTTATAAATAATAGTCCTAAATATTATGAACTTTGTCAGGAACAATAAACGTAGTACTAACTCCAAAAATACCCTTCGTGGTATGAAAGTATGAAAGGCATTAATTGTTCAGCCAAAAATGTTGTGAGCTATTTCTTGGGCTCTCCAAGTCAATTTTGCTCTGTTTCAATCGGTTCTTTTAAATAGTATATCTTGATAAGAACTGCTAACTAGCTAACAGTATCTTTAGAAAGCATAGACTAAATAGCGTTGAGTGGAGGTAAAATGGACTAAAATAAACCAGACCGACACGCAGCTAAGCGCTATAGCGCCACTGGCATGAGTGAATCGAATTTTCCTTTGCAATTTGTTACTCTAATTCACTACGCTCACAGTCTCAATATTTCTGCTTCGGCCTTCGGCCTCAGCTTGGCCTCCTGTATAATTACGAGCGTAACGAGGAAAAACCGAGTTCTGTCATTAAAAACGTGTTTATTTTAGATTATTTTCCAATCTTTCTTTGTATTGTTCAAAAATGTCTTTAAATAAGACACTTGATAACAAAGTTGACACAAAATTGAATAGTAGTGTTATTTTATTTGGTGGTTGAGTTTTAGTTATACCTTGAATTGCAGTAGTCAACGTCTGGATTGGTATTTCTATAATTGTTCCTGTTATTAATGTTTTAGAAAAATGTTAGGAACTAATTGCAATATCAATTGCATGTCATGAAAATGATTGCACGCGATTCAAGATGTATTTTTTATATTGCAAAGAATAAGTATTATTTTAGCGGTGTGCACTCCTCGGGTCAAAATATGTGATATCAGATTGACAACAGGGCAAGTTTTCAGATTGAAAATGTAGACAAAACCTGTAAATTACACATTTTGTACCAATTAGAGTCAAAGTTTCATATATCATATATTTCTTTTATATTCAACCATATATAACGGCAAGAGTGAGTTACTGTATGGATTGGTGAATATATGCGGGGATTAATATAAACGCATTTATAGAGACAGAATGACATTGAATCGACCACATGTAATAAATATCCCACATGGCGTTACGGGATTAAAGCTGTCCAGGGCTTAGCTTTAAACCGACAGAACAATTCGGTTTTCACCAAGACCAATTACTAGATATATTTCCACGCTGACACGTGAACCCAATATTCTAAATCGATAGGTTTAGTTATTTCAGCTGTGTCACCTTCATTTATTCGATGTTTATTTTTCACTATACAACTTGTTCATCATGCTCGTAATCAAATCCTGCCTTAAAAATCTTATATGTGTATAGAAAGATAGTGTTCAAAGGTTGAGAAAACATGTGCACAACAAAGAGGAAATGACAATGTTTCGCCCCTGCAATAGTTAGCGTTTTTGCTACATTTATTTTGGGTAGAACCTAATTTAATTTGTTTTGAATTTACAAAAATATCTGTCAAGTTATTTTATTAATTCAGTTATAAATATCAAAATTAACAAAATTTGTTGATTGGGTTTTAATATTTAACGCACAGTTTCGTCTGTTTGCATTTTAGAATAGAAAAGCTAGAGCTAAATACAACGCTTATGCTCTGCATAGTGATTTAATTTTGCATATTGATGAAAGGTGTCGTTCATAGATCGTCTTTTTAAGAGCATCGCTGTATTCCTTTTCAGTTACTTTTTAAGAACATAACTGTTATAAATACACTATTCCCGTTTTAAGCTTCGAATATATACTATTACTTAGATTTCAAAAATGTAATCAAAATTACCATAACACTTCATTGGTGAAAGGTGAATAAAATTTCACTTAAATTATGTATAGCGAGCAATTTTAGACATATGTGGTTAGAGTATAATATATTAACATTTTCAATCTGATAAATAAATAAAAATGCCTTTATTGTCGAGCGATTTTAAGTTTATACTTTTTACAAAATAACTCTCCAGTCACTCCAGTCATGTACAGAAAATAACAATATAATCAGTTTACGTAATACAAGTTACCAAAGTACACAATAATACAAAGTACTAAGGTACATTAAACAATAAACTAGACCACAACAATAATTTAAATTTTATTTAAATTTAAGGACATTGTGTTGAGGTTCTCGAGGAGCTCATTGTACATTATCGGGCCAAAGTAGGAGAACCCTCTCCTACCCAGTTCAAGTATAACTCGGGCAAAGAGAAAATAATATGTTAAATTTAAATAGATAAAAGAACATTTTTATTTAATCATGCACTAGTTATTTTTTACAACGTTAAAAAGGTTATACGGGGAAAAGAAATTGATATAACGATACTACATCAAACCTGTGCAAAACGTAGATGAGCACAATCGATGATTTCTTGCAATAGATGCACAACCTATTTAAGAGGAAATTTTTTTTTAATAAATGTGATTAAATCATTTGATAGCCACAATTTTTCGCATTTATTTTATACTACAGCAAGATAATATTTAAGTTAACATTGAAGTTAATATCCACTGCTATTTACTTGAGAATCTGCGTTTTCTTGAGAACTAGCCTCAATCTTGGTAACATTTGTCATACACAAATCAAAGCAAAGTTTCTTGTTGAATAGAACTGATGGAGAGAGAAGTAAGTTCTCGTGGTTTGGAAGAGCAACATTGTTCAAGTGTTTGTTGTAGCCTCAACTGAAGTTGCTTCTAGAGTGTTTGTCTTGAGTTTTGGGATGATTGAAATAAATAAATACATTACGTTAAATCACTCTAGCTTACAATTATTATTACGCATATAAAATTAAACACTAAAAATGTGTCTCCCATTGTATAGTTCGTTTAGCACCAAACTGCGCAAGTAAAACATCTATCGTTTTTCCAACTAACATAAATAGTGTATTTCATCACTAGGTCCTAAAGTGACACTTTTTGACACGAGGTCAAGGTAACGCTCGAAGGTCAAAAAGACTCACCTCGGGTTTCGGGCCGTAATATGAACGATACTTTTTGTCAAAAGGCTAATAATAATGATAAATAAATGTCAATCAATGTTTTAATAGTATAAAGAAACAAATCAGTAAACCTTGTTTTAAACTCAGCAGTCTGAATTATAATGTTTTGAAGAAACAGCTGTAAGACTGATTTACTATAAGTCAGTGTTAAAATTCAAAACAATCAAAACAAACTCGTTGAACTCGCTGATGTCCATGCCACAAAAGAACAACAAATAGGGAGAAAAATATCATCAAAACAATACTTTATTTACTGTGTGTAAAAGTGACACTTTAGCACTGTCAATGCATGTTAAAGCAGCTGTTTTCGAGAGCAGAATGACAAAAAGAGGTTTAAAAAATACAGTTGAGTTATCATGACAGTGGAAATATCACCCATAAAATGAGACATAAAAAATATATACTTTATTTATTCAATTATTTATTTCCTTCTCTAATAGAGATTCATAAAAATTACTTAATATTTGGCGAGAGAACAGAGTAAAGACGAGTTTAATTCACAAAGAAAGAAATAGCGTTTATTTTAATATTTCTAATGTCCAGTAACATTTTGATGGACAAGACTTGAAGCGTACTTAGATAGGAAATAGTTAAATAAAATTACGAACTACAATAATAATTATAACAAAACAAGGCGTTCTGATTGGTCAGAAGTAGACTGCACATGTACTTGTTCGACCAATCAGAGAATTTTGTATTTGCAAGCTCCAACATAGCCAAGCTAGTGACACTGTTGAAATAACGGTTTCTAAGGAAATTAAATTATTGACTATTGTTCCATTCTCACTCTATACATATTTTCATTACAAAATAATCCTTTACTCTTTCTTTGATTAACAAAAATAAGTAATTTAAATAAGTTAAAACAAATACGCTACAAGACGAGTTTATACAAATAAAGAAAAGCGTCAAGTGTCCAGTAACGATGGACAAGACTTGAACTCGACTACAATAATAATTATGCCAACCTCATTAACAAAAGCTGTTGCAAAACTGATGTTTAATTTGACTGGATACGTCTGAATCAGAAAATAACCACTCTTGACTACAGAAAAAAGTCTTGCAATATCTGTATAATTATTTGTCTTAGTAGATAATGTTAACAATTTGAGATTAGGTCCTTTTTCTTTGAAAACCAGGTCGTTGATGACAAATAAAGAAAATATTTTAAAGGAAGCGTCAATTGGTCTAGTCTTTAATATAAAGTACATTTGCAAAGAACACACTTAAAGAGAAAATATACCGCTTATTTTTTTGAGTTATTTAATGTACAACAAGAAATACGAAAAAAAGAGAACATATTTACTTACTCAACAATCAAAAATAAGATATAAGAATCATTCTGTTTTTAATTATATTTTTGTTTTGTTTTACAAATTACAATCCTTTTGTATTTTTTCAACAATTTACGAGTTACAAATACACGTTGAATAAACACCAAATACAATACGTGTTCCGTGGGAAAGGTTAGTCTCCTAGAAAACCATTAATACATGAAACCCAAATGCCGCAAAAGTAAAAGAGGTGAAAATTAGCAATGGTTAGTATCAGTGATCAAAATTAACATACGCTGGACCAATCACTATTGACCAATCACTGGACCAATCACCACACTACCAATCACTATGAATTGGACCAATCACGGATTAGTTTAGGAACGGAATGAGCGGTTTCAACATGAAACCCTTTGACAGTACACCAACATGAGGGTTTAGAAACCATCTGACTTCACTCTAACTTGATAGGTTTCAGTATCACAAGCACAGTTTTATAGCTCAACTGTTCCCATATTACGTATATTGTTGTCCGACTACTTATTTAAAATAATCTTGGATTATCGCGCCTTGAAAAACTGTGTTTGAATTTACTTATTATACCCGAAATATGATAGATACATACTCAACCTATGAACAGAGGCTTTTAATTGTGCCATAAGTGAGGGTTTGCCCGCTGCACTGCACTGTTAACAACCGCTATATTCATCACGTTTAAAACCAACAAATCGTTGCGAAGTACGTGAAGTACGTTTCTTCATTATTTCGTAATAACGGAATTTGAGCCAAAAACTACGGACCACACATTAGGCATGTTGAATATATGTTATGTATTCGGAACTTAATTTTCAGTACACTTCGTTTCAAACTAGTATAATTGACTATTTTCAAGTAATTTACTTTAACCCAGTCCACCATAACTCAGTTAGGTGGAACATCATTGGGGTCCTGAGTGAACTAACATTCAAGTTGCTTAAGAAAGTCTCACCATGAGTACAATCATAGGAACCTAAGAAAAAATTTCCAACAACGAGTTTACACGCTATAATGGCTAGTTGTAGGTTAGAAACAACTTAAAAATTACCATAGTTTCCTGGTAATCTGTTACTGGTATATACTGTTACTGGTTCTATATACTAATCAATTGTTACTGGTTCTATATACTAATCAATTAAATGTGAAACGCACAACTCACTGACGATCACTTTGCTATTGTACGAACTATTTTCATTGAAAAATACAACAAACACTTCCTTTGTGCATTTATAAACAAATATTTGTATTCTTCTCGTCAAACGCGACACCTTAGAACGGACTTTGTTTGGTTAAGAGCGGTTACAAATACATATTATTACATACTAAACCAGTTTAATCAGTAACTTAGTAAAACAAATGTAAAATTTTTATTATTTTACTATCCTTAGGCAAGTTCTAGAACCCTTATGTTTTCCTCGGCGTGTCTGTTTGTCTAGAAAATATTTTATTAGTTTATTGTTAAAAGATATAATTACGTAATAGTTGCAAGATAATTTATAAAATAAGTGGATGTGCTGAAGAAAAGCTTTTTCCTAATACCTAACATGAACAATTCATCATCAATTTCGGTTTTAAATTTGAACTAATCTAATGATAACGACTATTCAATATTACATATAATAAATGTATACAGTGTGTCTCAAAAATATGTAGCGCGCTATGCAGAACCTGATTCTACATACAAAGGCAAGTCCAAAATGTTTAGTAACATATTTTTTTTTTATTTTAATTTAGCCGTAATCCGTAAAACTGTAATCCGCCCTATTAAACATTTTTGTAAAATAATTGATAATTCAAAACCCCTTGAGATCTTTTTGTGAAACTTGGTTTATGTTAACCTTAACTGTTTCCTAATAACATGTTCCAACAATATTTTTTATCAATTGGAATTTAAATGGAATGAAATTGGAATTTGACTTTCAACTCTTTAAAAGACCGCAATTTTGAAAAAAAAATGTAACAAAGCATTTTAGACTTACTTTTATATGTAGAATCCGGTTCTGCGTAGCACGCTACACATTCTTTGACACTCTGTATACGGCAAGAGTTATACTTCAAAAATAGTCAATTGATATACTTAAAAAAACGTTATTATGAACATACAAAAGTACACATAATACCAAATTTCCTCTAAGCTAGCTTCAGTATATATTATTAGAACAAATTTATATATCAATTAAATTTCCCTTCGATAGTTATGTCTATAAAAATTTAGCTGAATATTATCTTACAGCCAATATTTTACGTATCTAACACCTTGTATGATCCTATCATTAAAAAGAAATATGTACAGAGTCTACGTATAACGATTACAGAATCTTTAACTTGTTTATTCTTCCTTTGTGCAGGCGCCTCATAAAGTATCTATATACAAATCCCTAATGAGATTGTAGGCTTTGTAACAGGAACCGTCATTAAGCTACACGATGTGGTTCATTAAACCTGAATCTCGGGTTTGTAATTTGTCCGTAAATAACCAAATTACAGAGCCCAATCTCATGTGCGGCTCCGAGCTAATACGGTTAGTTGGCTCTGAATCCTCAATATGAGAGGCTTTCATGAGTGTCACTCTACCTTTAGTCACTAAAACGAGACTTTACTCAAGTGAGTATTATATCATTTACTCAACCTATTGAGTACACAACCTTGAGTCGTTCAAGTGGATGGCAGGATGCTGATCTATTCGAGACCAGCAGATTGGCAGGACGGGAGGATAGGAATGCAGTGAGCAGATAGCCGGGACTCGGCCAGGTGGGCGTTAAAAGGGCTGGTCATGCGCTCGAACAGGCTTGTCTGCCATCCATCCAGAAGCTGGTCGTTGGGACGCTGTACTGGCGTCCGGAACACCGTCCGGCGAACCGTTCCGATATTGAACGGAACAAAGCGGCACGGTGCCGAGTAAATAGGCGGGCGAGTCTGCTCTGAGGCACCGTTCCCGACCTAAATGCCAGACTACTAGACAATTTTGTTTACTCAGTTAGTTGAGAAGTGTGTCACCGCTTAGCAATGGGTGGACGAACGAAGTATTATTGCAGGGAAATTTCTAGACCTATATGAGGCCGAACCGGCAATGTTGGAACCCGCAAAACGAGCACCATAAAGACAGGTAACGTCGTCTACGATGCGTGGAAGCATCAAGCGCAAATTAGGTCTGAGTGTTCATTGAAAAATGAAAGGATGAAAACTTAATGTCAACTTTCAGGAATTGATCAGCAAAAGTTAAGAAAAGTCTACAACGGGCAGTGGAACATTTTGTAGAATTACAAGCCGGAATGGTTCGAAGAGAAAATGGCATCCTTCTTGCCAAGAATTTACTCAGCACGGGGAACTACAACAACTGAGGTATCCTAAATACTCTTTCCCTGCTCATTATTTTTAGATAACTTATTACGAACTTGTGGAACGATATTTAGGTTAGGTTAAGTTAGGTTATGACAGGATATTTTATGTTGGGGTAACATAAGAAAGCCTAATTCAATGGCATTCTCAATCACGATCTTTTACTATTGATGTATCTGCAACTACTTTATATTTTATATATTATATTTTATTATTTTAGTTTAAGCTGGTTTTAAAGTACGTTTCAATAGCTTTATTATTTGATGTTTTGATGGCTGTAAATTAATTCAGATAGATTCTGTTAATATTTCTTAACAGTTGCATTACAACATGTTTGCCTTTGTGTTATAACAGAAATATTATAAAGGTTAGAAAATGAACATGGTAAGCGTCAGAAAGAGACTTTATTATATAATAATGTTTTAAAAACTGACAGTTTAAAATAAGTGAGAAAATTATCAAACAGAGAAAAGTTGTTAAAAATTAGAAAACTATGCATATTGTCATAAAGTCTAAATGTTGTAGAAAATTATCTCACTGGTTAAATCTTCTAAATATGAAAAATCACAAAATTGCTCACTTAATGCAGTACTTGACCAAGACAACTTTCCGCTTGTTGTAGATTCAGCAAAAGATGTGCAATGCCTTAGCTATTGCACCTGGTTTTCAGATGGGCGTCCTCTTTGTGCTCATGAATGAAAGTCATTCCACTTTGGTCGTCCCTCCATGTTCCTGGGACAATCTTCCTTCAGGTTTCAATCGAAAAGTACCGGGAAGGTGTATAAATTGTAGCATTGACTCTTCCTCATGAAGTTGTAAAAGTACACATGATAAAGAACATGAATAACCTTTTCGGGGTCCAACAACATTGGTTTCAAACACCCTGACAAACTCTCATTATGCCAAACACTTTTCAACTACACGTCGTGCACGACATAACCTATAGTTAAACACTCTTTCGGGACTATCACTTTGTCTAACAAACCGGGGTACGGTTTCTTCAAATGACGAGTTAGGGCAAAAGCGGAGTCACCTACAAAGACACATGGCAACACTATTGTCTGATGAACTCAACTGCCTATCCCGTGGTAAGATTAAGCCTTTGAGCCCTGTTTGTAGCTTTGACAAAAATGATAGTTATTTCGTAAACTCCTCCATCACTTATGCGACCTTGACAACCATATGTCAACATAAGTAAAACAGTAATCTGCATCCACGAGGGCAAGGAGTACTACACTGATAGTGTCCTTGTAGTTAAAAAATCGTAGTGCCTGCATTTGGTGGGCACTGTGACGACGTAGCGAATTGCTCAACAAACAGTTTGGGAAATTCCATTGCATGCTCGAAATGTTTGCTAATGCTTAGCCATGTCTTCTTCATTCTGCGGTAACTGAAAAATAACAATGATTAATGTACCCTCTGCAAATCAAATTCATGTGAAAGTGGTTATCAAAGTTATGTTGGTGAGTGAACCAGATGATCGGTTAAAGGATGTCTCCATGTGTAAAATATTAGTCAAATATATATAAATATCCAATAAATGTTACCGTGTTGGCCACTCACTGGTTTATCCCTCGTGTTACAATTGTGACCGACGTAATAATTATTTATGCTAAAATGCTGATTAATTACATGTATTTAAACAATGATATGTCCCTTTAGCAACCCCTTGTTAATATTATTTTGTACAGCTGGTCATTATTATAACATCTACTTACATATGTCTATCGATTCTCGATTAGTTTTCAAACCAAAAATGTGATGCTCTTTTGAAAACTATACTGTGTACCTGTTAGTACAAAGACAATAACCTTTTAAAATCAAAATCTCAATAATCAGGGCGAGTCTACTGACATATTCTTTGAGAATAGTCCTATCGTCACACTAAACTCTGGAAACTCAGGTACATTTATAACGGTGGTCCTCCAGTTGGAAGAAAAAGTTTGAAGCCCGAAAACGTGGTTCGTGTATTGGACAACGAATGGATGAGTCTTAATATCTGAATTTCTAAAACAGGTCGCTAAAAACAAAAATGACGCGTTAAAAGTGATTACTTAACGGTGTTTTGTGATACTTTTGTGTACCAGGTGGAAGTATTGATGAACATAGCTCTTAGTACCTACGATTCCCTGCAGCTTCTTGACGAAGTTAAGAGGCCTTATGTTTCAGACATCTAGTTGCTCCAATTGTCTGCGAAGTTAATGAGTCTCTCAGGTCGGCGTTGGAGGTTCATCAGCACTTTTACCAACAACCACTAGATTTTAAAATTTTAACCATAGTGGCAGCCTTCAGATCAATTGGTAATTAGCGAAAACTCGGAGTCCCTTCTTTCACCTGGCCACTTCAGGAACCGAAAACTCCTCCCTCCACGTTCATCAGGCAGTAATGGAATCCATCCCAACATTCCGATAAGAACATGGAAGCTATTGTTGAACTATTGTCTAACTTTCAACAGCAATCAACAAATGCTTGCAATCTTTTCGTATACTCAGTTAGGATAAAACATTGGTTAGGACAATAAGTATTAAGTCTATAATGTAGCGTAAATAAGGTTAGGCAACTTCTTGGGACCTTTACGGTTCTTCTTTGAGTGCTTCCATTAAAGCCTTGCCTGAAACTTCGTCAACGCATCGAGTACAGTTTTTTTGATGGTAACCGAAAGGTTCGTTTTTCTAATTGAAAAAGGTTCATGCATAAACTTGGAATACTGTCTCCACTGCACAAATCTTAAAGTTACAGCGTATCTTTCTTGGTAAGCGGAATACTTCGCGTATGTTGGTATTCCTTTTACTTATCCTGGGGCTGAATTTGTCTAGTACAATGTTCAAGTGCCTGAGAAAAGACATTCTTGCAAAAGTTTTGGAATGTCCTGTGGTTCTTTGGTAAGTCAGTTAGCTTCCACCATTGTATCTGAGAACATTAACTTTCAGGCCGCATTCAATATGTCGTTAACCATACTGTACAGGGATTTTCCTAATTACATTTTAGGGATAATAACTTCGAATTGTACACTCGTATTACGCAAATTATCGTTAAAATAACTTATCGCCATCTGAAAAACCAAAGCTGAAAATCATATTGGGTTAAATATTGTATTGTACAAAAGGTGATACCGAATTGAAACGACCAAATGTGGTTAATATCACAGGTGGTTTTAAAAGATTGAAGCTGTCCAGAGTTCGGCTTATTAAATAATACTCTCACTGACAGAACGATTCGAGTTTCGTAGAGAACGATTTACGGTGGTTTACCCATCCACAATGAAAAGGTAATCCAGTTTAATACACTGAAAATTTCTAGTACATCAGTTATGATTATTCCAATGGCATCACCGCATATCGTTGCCCCTAGCGAAATGAAAATTGTACCCCCTACTACTTGAGCTTTTAATGTGTATAAAGATAAAGTTCAAAAGCATGGAGCTTATTTTGTAACGTTTGCAAGAAATTATTTTAGTGTTGCAGTTAACGATGTAACCTTATTGAGTAGTTCCGTCTTCAAATGTGCATTTACGAGTAATTAGTTGTTTTCATCAGCCAAATTTATAAAATATGTCTCTCAGGCGTTTAAGACCGTTTGGCTCACGTAAAATATAATCAACCAGAAAAAGCAGCAGTCGCAGAACACCAATGTGTATTGGCTCCCAATAATTCAGTTTGCAAAATTGAACGAAAAGTTTTTTTAACTAAGCATCTTAAACGTCTGAGAGCTTTTAATTTATAAGCTCACTAGTTGATAAAAGGAACAACATTTTTCACTAACATGATGAAGACGCACTTCAATGGTATTCAAAGTGATTCTAGACAATACTTACCTTATTAAGAAAGTGTTTTTATAAAGAACTCATCCACAACGCCTCTTAATTTTATTTCTCTTTAAATATTCGCCACTTAAAGCTACAATTAAGTATGCTGCGGCACACGCAACTTTATTCGTAAACGCTCATCATTCACGTAACATCAACTCACTCGTCACTGTATGTTTTCAAATGCAGGCCGTCCGCCGAGTATATAAGGCCATCAGGCCTTTTGTCATTACTCCGCGCCGTACCGAGTCCGGGCCGTGGGACGATCCCGCCTCAAAATACATTGCAGGCGGCCCGCTTCCGTGTACCGAGCCGGGCTTCGCCTGTGGCCTGGCAACCGTGGGACCTAGCCTTAATTAAAACTTGGTTTTGCCATCCATCGGATAGCTGGTCGTGGGAACAACGCCTGTTTACTATTTGCCTGACGTCCGGTCAGGCCGTCCGGGGCGGCGGAATGTTCCCGATCAGAACGGGAATATGTACAAAAAAACATAAAGGCCTTGGTCCGACTATAGCGGGCTGTTATATACTCTAGGCACCGTTCCACGACCTTTAGATGCCAGATAGGCTAGAACAATTTTTCTCTGTTCAGTTGAGTGTGTCTCTATTTACCGCGTTAGCAATGTTTTTCGAGTGACGAACGAAGTATTATGTGAGTTTCTAGACCTAAAGGGATTATGAGGCCGCCGGCAATTTGGAACCCGCGACAAAACGAACCATAAAGACCCTGAGGAACGTCAGTCTACATGATCTGAAGCGCATTCAAGCGCAAATTGTGTTGAGGACGTGAGTTCATGAACAGGTCGACTTAACATCGGAATGAAGGACAACTTCGATAATGTCAACTATCAGGAAGTGCACAAAAGGTAAAGAAAAGTTCTACTTTATACGGGCAGCTTGGAACATGTGAAAGTGTAATAGCCGGAATGGTTCGCATATAAAAATGCATACTCTTGAAAACCTATTTACTCAAAGACAGTATGGAGATACAACAACTGAGGTAGAAATACTCCTAGCCCTGCTCATTTATTTTAAAGATAGTGACTTATAACGGTACCTACAAATTTAGGTTAGGTTAAGTGAGGCAGTATTACGCTGTAGCAGCAAGTATGGACTTGTATGAGCTAACATAATGCCAGGTACCAAAGTCCTAAGTCCTAAATCTGTCGCAACCAACTAAAGTTTTAACAGCAACTATTGAGCCTGTATGTTAACTACTTTAACTTTTATATATTATATTGTTTTATATTTAGTAGCTGGTTTTAAAGTACGTTTCAATAGCTTTATTATTTGATGTGTATTGATGTCTGCTGTATTAATTCAGATGCCTATGCCTAATATTTTTAACAGTGCATTACAACAGTTTGCCGTTTATAACAGAAATAAAGGAATAAAGGTTAGAAAATAACATGATAAGCTAGAAAGAGACTTATTATATAATAATGTTTTATGACAGTATTTAAAATAAGTGAGAAAATTAGTTCAAACAGATCAGAAACAGTTGTTAAAATTAGCGAAAATTGCATACAAAGTAAATGTTTAGAACAATTATCTCACTGGTTGCCATAATGATTCTATAATATGAAAAACACAAAATTGCATATAACAGTACTTGTCTTGCCAAGACAACTTTCCGCTTGTTGTAAAGATTCAGTAAGATGTGCGAATTGCTTAGCTATTGCACCTGGTTTTCTGGGCGTCCTTTTTTGTGCTCATCCCGGAAAATGTCATTCCACTTTGGTCGTCCCTCCATGTTCTGGGAGTTTATTATACATTCCTTCATTTGTCAGTATCAAAAGTACCGGGAGGTTATAAATTGTAGCTTGATGAATGACTCTTCCTCATGAATTATGTAAAAGTACACATGTTAAAGATGACATAACTTTTCGGGTCCAACAACATTGGTTTCCTAAACACCCTGGAAACACTGAAGTTAATTCCAAACGTACAGCAGGTCAACTACGTCGTTGCACGACATAACCTAAAAACAGTATATTTCGGGACTTCCAGACCTGTATGTTAACCAAACCGGGGTACGGTTTCATAAATGACGAGTTAGGGCAAAAGCTAGTCACCTACAAAGCACATTTTGTCTGATGAAGGCAACTGCCTATCCCGTGGAGAGATTATGCCCTGTTTGTAGCTTTGAAAACAATGATGAGTTTTGAACGTAAACTCCTCCATCACTTAGTTACCTTGAACAACCAATAACATAAGTAAAACAGTAATCTGCATCCACGAGGGCAAGTGCGTTGCGAAGTGTCCTTGTAGTTAAAAAATCAGTGCCTGCATTTGTTATAACTGTGATGATGTTTGCCATCAGATTAGTCCCAAACAGTTTGGGAAATTCCATATGCTCTCGAAATGTTTGCTACATGGCAGCCAATATTACTCTTCTTCATTCTGCGGTAACTGAAAATAACAATGATTAATACTCTGCATCAAATTATGTGAAAAGTAGGTTATAATTATGTTGGTGAGTGAACCATTTTTGATCGGTTAAAGGAAAAGTCTCACATATTAAAATTTAGTCAAATATATATAAATTCAGCAATAACATTACCGTGTTGGCCACTCACTGGTTATATATCCTGGTTACGTTACAATTTGTGACCGACGTAATAATTATTTATGATAAGAATGTAGATAAAGTAATGCTTTATTGTTATTTAAATTGCAGGTTATTCCACTATTAGGTTAACAAAACATAGTCATTTACTTCATTGTACTGCTTCATGATTATACAATGTTTTTGTTTGATTAACACATCTTTGCGCATAGACAAACAAATCTGATGATGTCCTTTTCAACACGGGAAGATAATACTCCACATACAATGAAGATGACCTTTAATGCCTTAGTGAAAAAAACATGTGGGCCTGGTTTCAGATTAATACCATCAACACTTAATGATTGTCCCACTGGGACAATAAAGTAGATTGGTCCGATAGCAAAGCAAGCCGCACTGGAGGAACAGGTGATTCAGTCGTTTAAAACTGAAATGGAATCAAGATATCATCGGAATATCAGACATTGCAGACTTCAGATACGCAACGGAAGATGTTCCATGTGTAGAAGTTATCTTGTAGAACTCAACTAAATGTTATATGTTTACAGCCGTAATTTGTTGCTTAGCTTGCCTTTGATGTCTGATAGTTGCACCTTGTTTATCTCGTTATTTAGTAAGCTGGTCTTTTATCACAATGATGCCGTTAGTTCCGTTGCAAAGACGCGGTTGTTTCTAGTTGAAAACATATTTAAAGACGCAACAAACACAAAACTGATCTCAATAATCAGTCTTGACATATGCTTTGAAGATTGTCCTAGGTGGGTCGTAACACTAAAAAATGCAGGTACATTTATAACGCAGCGGGGCTAACAAAGTTTGAAGCGTTTCGTGTATTGGTCTGGTGGATAGTTGACTACATCCTTATTTTCTAGGTGGTTAGGCCTAAGTCAGATCAACTGTAGAATTTTCAGCTCTTATATCCTACGATTCCCCTGCAGCTGTCTTGAAAGTCAAGACCTTTAGACATCTTGAGTTGCTCTTGTCCGAAGTTAATGAGTCTCTCCAGGTTGGCGTTGGAGGTTCATCAATGTAGATTTAAAATTTCCAATAGTGGCAAAGATCAATTTAATAATAGAAAAAACGGACTTTTTCGTTCCGCCACTCAGGAAGAAAATCATGGTTTCTCCCTAGTTTCAGGCAGTTGAAACTCCCCATGTTCTAACGGGCTAAAACCCTTCTGAAACATGCTAAATTTGTTCATCTTTTAGATCAGTTAACTGAAGTATTATCTAAATTTGAGCAAATCAGGTTAATGCAGCCCTGAGTCAACGTGTTATAGGAAATTTCAGTGCGAAACTTACCAATGTCAATGAGTAGTTTACTTGAGGTGGCCGAAAAGTTCATTTTTCTAATTGAAAAAGTTTCATGCATAAGGAATACTCAGCAGTCAGTCAGCGTATGGTAAGCGGGTCGCGTATGTTGGTCACTTCATTGCTGACATTTGTTTACACTTGGGAGCACTGAAAAGATTCATTGCATTGAGTGGTTGGTAAGTGGCTTCGGAGAATCCCTTAAGGCATTCAATATGTCGTTAAATAACAGTTCAAACATTTCATTATTCGAACTATTACGCAAAATCGAAACCAGAAACCTGAAAATCATATTGGGTTGAATATTGTATTGTACAAAAGGTTGTTCCTGAGATTGAAACGACCAAATGTTTAATATACAGGTGGTTGTTAAAGATTGAAGCCTGTCCAGAGTTCGGCTTAAAACTGATAGTGCGATTCGAGTTTCGTGAGAACGTTTACGGTGGTTTACCCATCAACAATAAAAGGTAATCCAGTTTACACTGTTTAGTACATCAGTTAAATTCCAATGATCTGCATAGATTTCGAATTTTAAAATGAAAATTTATTACACGAGCTTTATGTGTTAAAGCATATATATATCAATTTTAGTAATTGTAAAACTAAATAGCTAATTTATTACTAAATAAATTTTAACAAAAATATTTGCTGAACAGTTTGAAGCGGGTTCCCTTGCCAGGCAGTTGTATGCTAAACCACTACCATCCGGCAGTTTCTGATTAAATAAGTCTTATCTGAATTTTAAAACATGTGACTGTCACAATACTTTTAAATCGATCTGGAAATTTACAAACAATACTACTGTGTCAAATGAGTTATTAAGTTTGAATTGTATAAACGCTACAATGGCTAATTTGTTACTAAATAATTTGATGACAAAATAGGACCGAACAAGTTTGAATCCGCAGTTCCGAATTGCAAACCACTACACACCATGGCCCAAATTTCGATTCAAATAAGGAATTTAAATATCTTTTGTAATTCAATTGTTTCTCTGTAGTTACAATGTAACAAAGCTTCTGGTCTTCAAGATTTAAAATGTTCTTTTCATCAGCAAATTTTTAAAATATTCTCAAGGCATTTAAAGGCAGTTTGGCTAAAACAATCAACCAGAAAAAGCAGCAGTCGAATAAGCACCAATGTGTATTTAATAACAGTTCAATGGATTCTTTTTTAACTAAGCATTTAAGTGATTTTATAAGCTAGTTGATGAAAATAACATTTTTAATATGAAGACGGACATATTCAAAATTAATATCTAAATTTATACAATTAATATGATTTATTTAAACGCATTTCTATTGATGTATGTTTTCAAATATTTCCGAGTATATAATCTTACTGTTTGTCATTACTGTACCGACCTGGCGATAAAAACATTGCATTTGAAAGGCTTCGTTCTACCATAAAACGTTTTCGCTATTTTTAACCTTCACTTGGTTTGCATTGAATGTTCCCCATCAGAAAATATGTACTTATAAAAACATACCTTCCAACTATAGCGCTGTTTTATACTCTAACTTTCCTTGATTCTACATTTGTTGCCCCATTGGTACTTCTATTCTTTTTTTTCTCTCTGTCTTTTACTCTATTTACTACCGCAATGTTTTTCGGTGAATAATGTGTTGAAAAGGGATTATGAGGGCAGCGACAAGGAAAGACCCTGAGGGTCAGGACATGATCTGAATAATTCATTGTGGAGGGACGTGAGTTTGAACAGGTCGACTTAATATCAATGAAACAACTTCGATAATGTTATCTGCACAGGTATACTTTATAATCAGCTTGGATGCAAAGTAATAAACATATAAAAAGTACTCAAAACCAATTAAAAGACAGTATGGTAGATACTGTAGTCATGATTTATTGTAACTAAAAGCATAGTGACATAATACCTACAAAATTAAAAGTGAGGCAGTATTACGCTGTAGCAGCAAGTATGGACTTGTTTATGAGCTATATGCCAGGTCTCCAAAAAGTCCTAAGTCCTAAATCTGTTCGCAACCAACTAAAGTTTTTACAGCAACTAAGCCTGCACAACTCTCTCCATTACAGTACAGGTGTAATGTTGCGATTGTTTGCACTGCCTATTTGTTATTGTGTAGGGTTTCCAGACTGTGATGATGGTAGTTCATGTTATGTTGCTATGTAAATGTTATGGCTCTGACTAAACGCTAATTAAGTATTATCACTTGTATTTTCCAATTCTTATAGATTTTATTAAATATAACAAATACATTTTGAACACAAGTTCACACGATCCGCTCAGCTGATAAAAGACACAGCCTAGAAAGTCTTCACCGCACGTCCCGTTTACCTTCGCGACCCCGAAGCCACCAGCTTACAACTAGTTTTTGCATTTTATAACTGTTACTTTAAAATATGCTTGCAAGAAATCAATAGATGTGCCACTTGTTTATTATCAATAGCTCCGGGTAGATAATCCTGAAAACTTTCCGGCGTTTTTGCCAGCCAAGTACTGGTAAAACTCAGCGAACAAAAGTCCCATTTGATTTATTTATCTGCAACAAATACTTTCTGTGGCATCGAATTTCGAATTTAAAACAACTAGAATGGCTGAAATGTTTGCTTTTCTCCCTAAAGTATTCAAATATTGTAATATATTTTCTAAGGCATTTAACCAACCATTGGCTCCAATGTATATCGATATCTGACCGACTAAGACAACTAAGAAAGTCAATAATAGGTTTCTACAAGGTGTCTTAATTAAAATGAACGTAATGATGGGATTAATGAGGAGTAAATACAAAGGAAGATACAAGAGAGTCAAGTGTCCAGTAATGATGAACAAGACTTGAACCCTGCTACAGTTTCATCTCACTTAACCCGCCTTCCGTGATTCCAGATGACCTTCAGTTTCACACTTACGTAACAATGTATTGTTGCTCCAGTTCGTGCAATACAATTAAAACAGTGTTATCATTTACCTTTTGATTATTATTAACACCATATTTGTACATTGCATCTGTAAGTGATAGACTATTAAGGTTTAATACCGAATGGTTAGGAATTTTACACTCTATTCGCTTACTATTGAATTGCTGTCATTACGAACAAGAATTATTTGTAACAAATAAATTATTTAAATATCAGTTATTATAGGTTTAAAACTAACCAAATAACGTGGTTTTAATACCAAAATTGTTTGTAACATTTAATTGTGTAAATAATACTAAAATGTTTTGTTTATATGTACAAAAGTGTCTTTGAAAACAATTGTTGAAGACAGATTTCAAAGGATCCCCGGTTTCTATATGTCGCTCTAATTAGTATCTCGGTGTGTTAAACAACTTTTTATTTCTAAACAAAGCCGCTAATTAAACTGTCTGCTACTGTTGAATTGCTTCTTTGTCTGAAATATGTATTGTGGCAGAATCGCTCTCTATCTAACTTCATTAAAATATATTGTTTTAATACTAAATATACAGAGTTTAAATGTCCTTTCCCCTTAACTTAACTTTTGCAAAAGGATATTTAATTTAAAAACTTTTGGGGATGTTTTATGGGTTTCTTTTTATAGGTGGGTACTTTTATGGGGCTCACCCACCCAGCCCTAAAATCCGCAAGGGCAACCCACCTCAAATTTTTTGTTTAAAATATTTTCCTTTAGTTCATCAAAGAAAAAATTAACCAAATTAAAGACTCTAAAATTTTTTTTTATGACAATTATTTTTTGGCTATACCAATTTAAAGATAACACAAAATCACTTTATAATGCACATTTCAATACTATTTATTTTTAATGACACTGTTTTCTTCAAAATACTCAAGTGGGACTGTCTAAGGGCCAAAAGTGAGTTTGTAAAACGTTCAGGAGCTTTCCCCCCCAGACTTTAGGGTGAGGGTGGGTGACGTCAAAAGAAACGTCATAATCCTATAAACATTCCTTAAAAGGTTTTAACAGATTTTACATTTTCAATATTTAAGGGAGGGACACATTATACTAATTTTGAAACACATATACTTTTGATGTTTTTAATATTTTTAAGTCTATAACTCTTAACGTACTTAGCAAATGGTTAAAGATTTTCATATCAGCTTCAAATGGAAGTTTGTCACGAATTATAGATTCATGAATTAGATTTATAGTATCTCTACTGATTCTCAAATAGATGCCTTTTCTCAGTTTTGTCGATACGGTGTTGTTGCAGGTTCTTTATTGAACGTTATTGGCTGCACACCTTCTTTTTTAATAAAAATAAAACTATTTTATATTTGAAATTATATTTCGCTTTCAAACAAAAACCCTCTTCACATTAAAATATTTTCTAATTTTAATCGATAGAAGTGGGTTTCTGTTTGAGATTGAAATATCCTTTCAAATTTAAAACTGTTTTATTTTTATTGAAAAGAAGGTGTGCAGCTAATTAACGTTTAAGAATAGATCCCTTTTAATTCAATGTCTCGGTACATTAGCTATAAGTAAACTATACCCAGCGTTTTAAGTCAACTGAAACATACATATGTAACCCTCATTTCATAAGATTTTTAAGAATATGTTTAAATAAAAAATAAAAATTGAATCGAGGGTTGCACTATTCTACTCGTACAATAAGTTATTTCTTTAAAACCAAGACACTCTTGTTGAGGTTTTATTCAACATTAACTATATCACTCTAAATAAAAAATTCTAAACCTAAATTAGTTTGTTAGAGACGAGAATCAACGAGGCTACAGAGAACAGCTCTCTCAGTCTGAAGTTCACAATGACTTGTGACACTTGTAACTAACTCAGGCCAACTTGTGACAGCTGCCTTGTAGTGTGGTCAGTTATCCAGTCAGTACAACTTGTGAGAGACACTTATCAACTTGTACTTTAGAAGCCTCCTACCTCCAGCCTGTACTCAGAAGCTCCAGGTCGGGAGTTCCAATATATTTCTTACAAATTGTTGGCAATTGTATTACTTCTTATACAAAAATCGACTTGTATACAGAGTTTTTATACCAGGAAATGATTTTATGGATCACAGTTTAGAGAAATTTTCCCGAACTTTTGTACTGACCTGTTATAATCTAGCTCTTTCGGTTCACACCGAAAAATATGATAATTAGCTTGATTTTTTTAGGTCTCGCTGTGAAGTACCAGCTTCAGTTACGGATTGGCTGAAACATAGCTACTTGCTGTCTGCAATCCTTTGATGACAGGGCTGCCAACCGTCCATTGGAGCAGGGTGCCAACTGTAGTGATCTCATTGGCAGTGACACTATCGAAAATACTTCTTCAGGACTGGTTGCCAGCTTCTGAAAAGTCAGAAATAGGGTTCTTCTCCATCACTTGACATTGAATTTCAATATTCAAAACATGTTGTGGTAATACACAGTTTTTGATTGCTTATTCTGAAATAATATTTAAAACCTTCATACAATACTGGAGAGTCATCCGAGAATCCATTAAAAATATTGAAAATGGCAATAGCTTTGACAAAGGAAACATCTCTACACTTTTTTAGCTGGCAAACAACCTTGGAGTAACCAAAGAGTACATTGACCGTATAAGGACTGCTGCAGCAAGAAGCCTCAGTTTCGCCACCTAATACTATAAAGCCGGTTGAACAGATGACTTTCCGCAAGCTACCCCCGTCAATCACATACTCTTCTGAAGGCTCAGGTGTGAACATCGGGACCGAAAACATTCTTTTTTAAGGCGCTGACAAGTTGGCAGGAAAAAAAGTCTCTAATATCCTTGGACTTAGCTGATATATTGCATCACCTAGTGGTAAAACAAATGCCGGATCTCAATTTGATGAAAGTCTTAGTCTTAAATAAACTTCCTAACATTTTGTATTTAAGACTTTTTCCCACCTCTAACTGCAGTTTCGTCACTAGATCAGTTTAAAGTTAAATTGTCAAAATTTCAATTTTTCTCTGTGTTTGAATTTTTTGTTACGGTACTTATTAACTACATTGGGTGAAGTGAACTTTCTTAATCATAAGCATAGTGAATTCTCCAAATGCAGTACATGCCGAGAGGTCTGGGGCACTGGCCTCCAACAAACCAGGGCGAGTCCACGGCTATGTTTAAGATGCACTCCACAGCTTTCGGTTCTCCAAATATTTCCAACATTTATTATTATGTTTTGACATAGTGTGACCCGAAAGAGGTAGATTATAGTTGTAACACCTTCCGCGAAAGCCTAAGATTTACGTTTATTCACCAGTTATCTGCCTTTTAGAGTTTTTACAAATAACCAATAAAAAGTAGTTTAATGAAATTACACGGTTAAGTGTAGACAGTGTAATATGAGACATGCTATCAAGCTACAATATGCGGCTCATTAAACTTGAATCTCGGGTTTCTAATTTGCCCATGAATAACCAAATCACACAGCCCAGTCTCGTGTGAGGCTAATCTGGTTAGTCTGTATGTTACAACTTTATACTTCCAAATATCTATGTACCTATACAAGCTATAATTACACGAATATATAGAGAAATATTACTTAAATAATGTAGTTTATCCTGAGGTATTAAATGTACTATTACTTAAAATATATAAAAATATAGAAATCAACAAGGAATCTAGGAATTCCTAGATTTATTCATTTTCCTTTATTTCTTTAAATAATTATATATGATAATCAAATTTTAAATAAAACGCCCAATATTTATAATTTTACTATGAGGCGTCTTTCAATCCAATATTAGAGCTCACTTTTCAAGATATATGAGAATGTTTATATTGTCTGCTTTATATTAAAATAGTTCTCTTTATTTTAAATTCTGCATAAAAATATGTTCATCAATTTCAAATATCTTTACTTTTACCATTAGATCTAGATAAGTAGTGCGTCAATTGTATTAATCTTACATTTCTGTTATATTTCTAGGTATGTGAATCCTACCACAAACCTAAAATAGACAAAAACAAAGCGTAAAATATACGCTTAAAAACAATCTGATAAAACTTATATGACAAAATGTTTCTAAAAAATAAACTCCTAAAATAAAAATCAACTGTGGATTGATTCAGCCCTATTGGTCCTATAGCTTAATATTTAAATAGCTTTGCTAAGAGCTAAGGGAAAGTATAAAATATTACTGGTTCTTTTTCTGGACTAGAAGTTTTTTAAATTACATTAAAGAAGAATGTTATCATAAATTCTGATCAAAATAACTCAATTGTAAAGTGTAATCCAAAAAGTTAAACAATTTCATTGGTGCCGGTTTCCGTAAACAAGATATGAATTCACGCGATTGCCGTGTTTTCTTCCTTATTATGGCTTATTTATAAGCAAATTACTCATAACTCAATATGACACAGAAAGAAAATAGAAACATAACTCCTCATGGTCAAACGCTGTATCTTGTCACATTTTTTTACGCTCATGCAAATCCAACATATTGAAACCTCTCTTTGCATACACAATTCATTCTAATAATTTGTCTTTAGGATTTCCTTTTAATGAAACACAGTTGATTCTTTGATTTGAACGATATACTTATTCATATACTTATGCATCTCCAAGAAGCTTCGTTTAAAATTTTGAACTCTCGGAGTAGTGTCATTCTCCATTGGATAATTTTCTGTAAGTATTTGATGAATGAGGGCTATGAATTTCTGGTCAATTTTCTAAATCTTTTACGTATCATCATTGTCAATTATTTGTGGTTTGTATTGGATTAACGAACATTTGCAAGTTTTCTTGATTTGATTATTTTCTAATAAGGCGGGGTGTTTTGAAGTCTATGAATTCATGGTGAAAGCAGTCGTTTTAGTACGTCACATGGATAGGAAAGAATTGTTTTGGTATGAATCAATCATTTTGCGTGTGTTTTCTAAATAATATCTATATCTAGTAAATCCGTTTTTTCAGTTTTGTTACCAATTCATGCATAGGAATGGAATTATTCTGTTGGTTTCATGGGCTGTATTCAATAGGTATGAGTTTTATTGTTCAAATGTCTCTAGGTTTTCATTTTGTTGAACATGCAAAAGATATAATCACTTAACGCACTAAGGAAAACCTAGAAATATTATGAAGGTTTGTTTTAGCAATAGATTCAATTACTCAAAAGAAATTCACTGAAGAGGATTTCCATAGCTGTACCTTCTAGTTGTTTATAGTGATCTCATTGAAAGTGGCAGTTCAACCATTTGACAGTTGTAAGTATTCATCCAAAGTCCTACACACTACATATTTTAAGAATTCTTAAGCATTCTTCATTGGACATTTGGGTATAACGAGTTTCAAACTTTGGTTATTTATTTTGCTTTTAAAAATTCAATCTATGCTTTGATTAAGTGATTAGAGGAGGTAACTTTTGGTATTCTTTTTGAACCATTTAGATATTTAAATACGTTGGATTCTTAGAACATTCTTTTTTACCGGTTTGTGTGGTTTTCTGGCAAAACACTAAAGTTTTGGTATTACTGTATTAGAAACGGTTAGATGTTTTCTTACTTATGCAACATTGTTTCAAAGTATTAATTACTGAAGTTGTGTAAAGAGTAATGAGTTCTTGTTGTTGAACTTTTTTGGTAGGGCAGTATTTACTCCTATCAAAATATTCTATACTGGTATTCATCTGCTTTATATCGTTTTATTGCTTTTAAACTTTTAATGTCTTTGTGGTTTCAATAGGTAAATCTTTGTTTTCAGTCAAGAGGCCTCATGTTTGGTTATAGCTTCCAATAAATCTGCCTAACTTTACTGACTTTTAAGATCTAAAACTTCATTTGGTTTACTCTCGTCATTTGTCAATGTTTAAGAGAAATGTAAGCCTGTTTAGTAAACTAAATTCTGATTCTGTGAATGGCGAAAGACATATTTTGAATAAACATTTGTGTACTATTTGATTTCAATACTGTTAGGTACAATGTTCTTTGTTAAGTTAGGATATTTTTTATTAAGTTTGTAGTTTCTTTTGGTGTTTTGGAAATAAATATTGGAATATAAATTTAATTGTAGAAATTTTAGATATGGTAGTACTTTAAATTCTAAGGTGCTCATTGACTTTTGCATTATGAATGACTTATTTAGTTCACAATGTTAGCGACACTAGTAATAACTTAATAAAATTTGGGAAAACTTTGGATTGTTTTACTTTTGAAAGTAAATATCTAATAGAGAAAGCTTCATTTCCATGGATATATAGGGATGTTTATATTGTCCATTTATATTAAAATAGTCTCTTTTATTTTAAATTCTGCATTATCAGTTTCAAACATCTTTACTTTTCCCATTAGATCTAGATAATTAGTGCGTCAAATTAATCTTTACGGGTATCAACAAAAATAAAACAAGCGTAAAATATACGTATCTGACCGTGTTTTAAAACTCCTAAAATAATCAACTGCAACCCTATTCCATAAGAATGTATAAAATATTACTTGTTCTTTTTCTGGAAGAAATAAATTACATAAAGAAGAATGTGTTTAAGAAATAACTCAAGTAGAGTGTGTTAAACCCCTTGGTTTTCCGTGAAACAAGATTATATTTCTTCCTTATTATGGCTTATTTATAAGCAAATTACTCATAACTCAATATGACACAGAAAGAAAATAGAAACATAACACCATCGCATATGCAAACGCTGTATCTTGTCTTCATGCAAATCCAACATATTGAAACCTCTCTTTGCATACACAATTCATTCTAACTCTTTTATGCAAACAAAGTAATATACGAACTCTCGTCATACTAGTTCAGAAATAAATATTGGTTTAAATTCTATTGAGATGCTTAATAGCATACCAAAGGATCAACCAAAAATAGTATATGCATCAAAGAAGGGCAATAAACAAAAGTATGCTTCATCGACACCGGCGATAAAGGCTAAAGGCTAAATCTCCTAGTTATAAAACTATTTTTTTATTATTTTTTGAAAGGTTTTAATGCCTAGGATAAAAGAGGGAAAGTATTTAATTTTCGGTGAACACTTAAAGACATATCTGGAACATCTGGTTCTTATTATATTATGGAACCTTACAGAAAGTTACAAACTATCTAATTATAAAACTATTGTCTGGAACCTTTTCAAATGCAGTGGAATTCATGTAATTTTATTTCAATTGTCTTAATATTTCTAACATATGGTTTATCTTACTGTTAGTTTAAAATTTTCCTTTTCCCTTCAGTTGCTGAGAGTTTCGGAAGGGTTTGAGAGTCCCTGCGAATGAAATGCTCAGACAATACAAGTTTTGTTATTTGACAGTTTGTAGTTTTCCCAAAACACGTTAGGAGTTTTTAACATCAACCAGGATTGTGAAGGAAGCTGTGAAAAGGATGGTATGATACGATAGCAATATGAATAAACAGGAGATTCGTCGCAACGCTATCAACAATACAGTTTCAGTGCCCTAGTTTATAACCACAATTCTCCCAGCAGTTGAATGGCATCAGTAAACAGTTTATTGCAGACGGTTTTATTGTGTTGGTGTTTCAATTCAAAACCACACTATAGCTTCCACGCTATATGACGAGAACATGTGCAAAGTATTCATACAGCTTCTCTCCCACTCGATTACTTCTAAAAACTATTCTAATCATTCCGCTAGAAATTATGCTCTTCTGTGTGAATTACTTCCAAGGACTTGAAAATCAAACAGCGCTACTCCTCAGGAGACTTTCATTATAAATGAATTTATTTCCACTATTTTTGTTAACATATTTTGCAATAATTGTTTGGAAAAAGTGCCATCTTCTCGAGTACTGATGGCTTATTTGAAATAATAATCACTCCAACTTGTCGCTATCCATTAAAGTTACAATTTGGCGGCTTCTTGTAGCACTGTGACACTAATCATATGTACATTTGGAACAAATACATTTAAAAGTTTAAAACTATAACTAACAAAATCACTATACTGTATTGTGTAAATAAAATTGGAAATACATATATATCCTAAATATAAGTCCTAAATGAAATTCTTTTCTGTTTTATTGGAAAAGTGCTAAAATTCACCGTAGCGCTTTTGGCTACGTGTCGGCTATTTTTAAAAACACCTTTAAACTTCAGCTCATTTCAAAAAGCGTTACTTAAAGTCCAAGTTATATAGTAATACAAGCTACTATACGAACGGATCTCGTAAAGTTAACTAAAAACTGCAAACGTTATTACTGGTAAACATTTAGTTTTTTTATTATTACTGTTATAAACCATTCTGTACAGTTAAAATACCCATAGGAGTTTCAACAATAGGGTAAAGTGTGTGCTGTGATGTCAAACAATGCTTTTGTGTTGCCTAATTATTAACAAAACTGCAAGGTAGCATTGTCATAACACATTATTTATACGGCAAAATACCCAAGGGCTTTGTTAAATAAGCCCAACAGCCAGCACTGTGCACTGAACAGCACATCAAAGGGTTGGGTCCTGATTTACAAGGCTTTGACATTGTATGCAAACTGTAATGACTTTACTGGGACATTGCAGTTTGTCAATACGGTAATAATTATAGTCTACTCGTTGCAGGCTTTGAACAAAATAATCGAAGAGAGAAAACTCAAACTAACTCTATAGCGCCAAATGCCATCACGAATATAATTATTAGTCTTCTAATGTTATACACGTTGTAGATAAAAGAGTGACACAAACATAAGGAGTGGCTTTATTGTGTAAAAATGAAGAGAAAATCTTTTAATATTTCAAAAACGCTTCGTTTACCAGGCATTCGCTATTTCGTTTTTTACTCCAACTATGTCTAATCTCCTTAATTATTTGTAGGATTTGGCTCAGGCTTAGTATAAATTTGGTATGTAAGTGAGACCATCTACAGAAAAAATTATCAACATGATCTAATTTACTATTTTAAAATGGTGGTTATTTTATGGTATTTTCAGAGCGTTTTGGTCTTACATCTCAGTTAACAGATTAACAGGTTTAAAAAATGTAAAAAATAATGTTTTGATCAAATTTTACTAAATGTTTTGGACACTAAGGTCATAAAAAGCGATTGAGAAATAACAAAACTTTATGGGAAACTCTGGCTGAAAACCGGCAACTTTGCACCTATTACCTTGCTTTTTCCCTGTTTTCACTTTAACAGCTGAGTTAATTTCCAGCCGATTTGTATGATGTTGGTGTTATTAGTGATGTTTGGTGCCACCATTTTCAAATGGTAAGTTAGCGCATTATAGCTGGTAACTTTTGTCATAGATAGTCTTATTACTTAGATACAAATTTATATAATGGGTTAGCCAAATCTTATAAGTAATGTGGCTTATATAAAATAGTTAGCGATGATAACAAACTGGCAAACATCTGGTAAACAAAGCGTTTTTCAACTTAACCATTCTCTTAATTTACTTTTCTCTACTTAATTTTCTCTTTACTTTGATCTAATACATAGAACGTTAAAGTTTGTGCCAGCCTTTATGAACACCCTGTATATCAATTATATCTATATATGCATATGTGTCACATTTCTACTGGTCGCCACCTGGTCAGGTCTTCATGGCATTGAGTATAACACTTCTTTATATGAACATTTAGGTTAGGTTTGTTACCCAGCAAATTTTGAAATACCAGAAGCCCCCCAAAGAAAAGGTTAGTCTTTTCTAAAATCGTGTTTGTAAACTCAAAATAGTAATTTTCGTCCAAATTAATGCCTCATAAAACACCCCAGTTCATTATGGTATCATTGGGCGTTATTTTTAGAAAACATCTTCCTCCTAGAATCCTTTCTGTCTCAACTGAAGTTTATATATGTTCAATGATGGGTAAAATAGCACTAAGAGTAACATTGCGATCTTAAAATAAAGTCATACTTTATTGATTCAAATAGCCGTTACATCAAATGTGCGCTGTGGTCTCGATGTACTGATAGTTAGAACACAACATTAATGTGTTAATGCGTCTTCAATGTTCAATCGCTCAATTGTTTGCTAGCTATAAACTTCTTTATATTGTTTAAAGGTTCTTATGTGATCGTGTAGGATTACAGTTATTATAGCTCCACATTGTGTATGAGGTTTTGTTTCAACTATCAATTTTCTGCCGCAGCTACAGCAGGGCTGCGTGACATGGCAGCATAACAGTAAATTTCCAAATATCTCAACTCTGAATCTTTGTTTGTCTCTTTTTGTTTATCTAAATGTGACCTCTGTATATCACTCGTGTATTATACGTGTTATATGTTAGTCAGTAATACGATTATATTACATATATTTGCATAAATCTATGTTATTGATACGTCTTGGTGAGAGTTGTTGATACGAAGAAGTACAAAGAGAGCTTGAAAGACAGGAGAGGATTCAGGGGATCTTGTAACGGTCTATCATTGTTTACAGACATGTTTTCTAGACTGTGTTTGCTTGTAGCTTTTATTTCTCTATATGTATGTCCTGTGTTTGACATTTATTTGCAATGCCATGCCTTTTCACGAAGGAAGGACTATTTAACGTTTTCATTGAAACAGTTAAGGTCTTACACCCACGTGCCGTTATTTGTCGGCGGGCAAAAACGTCACCTGATCATTATTTCAATTTCTACAAAAAATAATGAAATTCCGTTGGCAGTGTGTTAAAGCTCTCATTGTATTTTTGTGTTAATGAAACCATGGATTATTTTGTAAATATCAGTACGGGTAAGTGTGTTTGAGCCTTGTTAAACTCTCTTTACCATTCTTGGTGCGTTTACCTGGAAATAGTAAATACTAAATTGAACATGTTTGTGGTTTGTGAAGGTCTGTTGCTTTGTATATAGTACGAGGGTTGTTCAATAAAGACTGAGACTGAAAAATCTGAAGTCATGTCTTAGCAAAGCAGTTTGTGGGAATCCCAGACTCAGTCTCAGTCTTTATTGAACAACCCTCGTATTTATTTTCACGTCATTTCAAACAAACCACTCAACGCAGTAAAATTAAACAGCACCCATTACTACTAATCAATGTAGCCAACCACACGAAGCATGTGACAATGTTTGGTATATTTACAGCAGTCTCAATCACATTTGTATGTTTCAATTATCTGTTTAGACACAGGATCTTCTTTCTTAAAACACATTATACTTTCATTTAAACTTGTACTAGTTTTACAATAAAGTTTATTTATTTTATGAAAAATGTACGTTGCAACTCCACAAATTTTCTTTTAAGACAAAAAGCTATGTCGATAGCAGCGCTACCTAATGTAGTGGAAGTGATGAGAACTAACTACAGCTCTTGTCCGGCACATTGACGTTTTATTGACAAGGATAAATAGTCAAGACCCAGTAAGTTAATTGAACTATAGAATCGGAAATAACTAATACTTACATTAACTCACTACATATGTTAAGCATTGACATAATATTTGATAACATTGATTAAAGTAACAATATGTACGCAAAATTAATTGTACATATTTAAGTATTAAAACCCTTTTGTAGTGTGAAAAGCCGTATGTAAAATAAATCAAAGAGTAAATGCTTAATGAATACGAGTATAATGAGTATTGTAATAGCTCAAGTTTTGTCTTGAAAATACAAAAGCAGTACTTCATCGCTTTTGGTAGAATGATACATCTCTGCATATATCAGAGACATTAGAAAACAACTGTTTACTTTGTAGTTACAACTATTATGACAGTGTAAAGCCATTTATTATTCATAATTCCAGCTATGAAATTACAATCACTGAACTGTTTTGAATGATTAATTAGAATAGTTAACCAGTTTAAATCGAATAGTTTGAATCCAGTAATCTTTGCTATTTTATTAAATGAAATCACGCCGTTTATGTACACATGTTTGTAGATATGTAAATAAGAAACATTACTGGAAAGAAATAAGCATGTAACATGTTGTCACAGAGAGCAGCTGTCTGAGACAGGTGTATGTTGAGTGAGAAACCAATATTGGTTCCGAGGAATGTTTTCAGAAGAAAAGTATCTGCAAACCAAAAAGAGCTTCCAAGATAGTTTTTATCTTCTCCTACACAATGTTATTGTACGAGTAAAACAAGAAGGTTGCACAACGAGAGGAAGTTTTAAGTAACTGTAAGGTTTAACACGGGTAAATAAAACATGTACACTGAAAAAACATCTAAAAATTTTAATTAATATTTCAAGTTTTCTGTCAACTTTGGGACCAGAAACGTGAATATAGTCAAACTCAAACACTGGCTACTGGAAGATTAGTTAGGGGACAATGCCACCAGTTTTCATATATTAAACAAACGACAGCTATCAATAGTTGTAATTTGTTATTTGTTTTTAAAAGGTTGGCTATTTTCTGTATCGTAGGATTAATTTCTGCTCAGTGCTCTGAATGTCAAAGTGAAGAAATACTGACTAAATAATTAAATTAACTTTGAAACGGTAGATAATAGAGCTCAAACCAGCAAACCGCACCTTTTTATGACGTGACCTTCTCTTTGGCGAAATAAAATAGCTTTTCTTTTGAGAAATAAATAGCTATATTGTCTAAGAAAATTTGCCAATAAATACGAAGGCTTGATAATTAAGTTTCTAAGTTTCACTCGGCCGACAGACGAGTTTCATCAGATTAAGGTAGTTCCATGTGTAATTAGAATCCTCATTCAGTGAATTAATCAAGGCTGAGCTATTAAGCAAAGACATTGTCCCAAGATAACTCCCTAAGATTCTCCCTTGCGCTGTTCGAATGGAGTGCAGACTATAATAGTATATACTATTAGATCATTAAGTCTTTTTGACAAGAGGTCAAGTTAACTGACCGAGGTTAAATGACCGAGGGTCAAAAAGAAACTTTAGGGACGGATGGTAAACGATACTTTTTGTCACGATGTAAAAAATAGTTAGAAATAAATATCGATAAATGTTGTAATATTATAAAAAACTGAAAGTACACATTGTTTTGACCTCAGCGTTTTGAATTATATTGTTTTGAACAAACAGCTGTTACACTGATTTACTATAAATCATTGTTCAAATTCAAAATGTCAACACAAACTCGTTGAAACCGCCGATGGCCATGCTACAAAAGGATCATTAAAATATGATCTCAAACAACTATTTATAGAGCAGAATGACAAAAAAGGTTATTCAAGCTAACAAACTGAAATACAAAGGTCATCAATGGTAGCTCTCTAAGCAAAGCTTTTATGTGCCTTTCGATTTATTACGTAGTTATTAAAACCTCAGAAAGGTTCTAATCATGTGAAGAGAAACACAATAATGAGTACAAACAGGCTAATTAAAACAAACAGCATTTGAATATTAATTTAACTTTCATTTATAACTTTTCGTCGCAGAACTTGCCAAAATTAATCATTTAATCATTTGTTTTTGACGCATATAAAGTTTAATCTTCTGTAAATAAAGTCCAGCCAAAATATGTTTAATGTTAATGCTTAGAATGGAAATTGTACTGCTAATCATGAGGTGATGAGCAAACACAATGATGATATTTAGACATGCAGACATGATTAGACAAACAGTCTGGCATTTTAGAGAAACTATTAATTTACTTTAGTTTGATAGCTAAAAATTTCTGTCAAGCACTTAAAAACATATTTCATTAGTCTAACTTAAATTTGCTAGTCTGTGAAGCATTTATATCAATTTATGTTATTACAACCTTTTAAATTAAATTATGGTACACGATAGTTTTAAAAGTGTAGTAATTTAAATTCTGTAATTAGTCCAGCCAAAATATGTTTAATGTTTAGCAGGAATTGTAGCCTACATCAGCATACGTCGAGAAAACAAACATGAGGATGTTGCCAGACTGCAGTTGGCTCTGAACTCTGAAGTCGTCGTTTGCTGAGAGAAAACCCAATATTTGCAGTTGAATGTTTGAAGGAAACATTTGCATTCTTCACTAAGCACAGTCTGGAGGCAAGAGCAAAATATAACCTATTTAAAAAAGGTTCAGCCAAATCAAAGTGTTTTTATTTTGCTCTAAAAATAGCTGCTTTAGACATCTGTATTGACGTGCTAAAGTTGCACTTTTGAGCCCGTGGAAATAAAGGAATGTTTTGACGATCTGTTATTCCCTAGAGAAATATATTTCATCACTAGATCCTAAAGTGTCATTTTTTGAAACAAGGTCAAGTTAACATCCAAGGCGCAACCTAAACCCATTTTTCTTTTACTTTGTTTCAAACAAAATTATTGAACTATGACCTGGAAATAAGCGTGGGTGAGACAACGCTTGTTCAGGCAAATATTCACAAGAGTAAATCTTATGCAACAACACATCTTAATCATTTGGTACTATACTAGTATAGTAATTTTTTCATTTAAAAGTAAAGTAATTTGATGGATAATATATATGTTATATGTATATGTTCCCTTACATTCAATAAAACATATCATAAATTATGACAAGGAATGTTTATGATTTGTTTTGTACATTAAACCTAGTATCAAGTGCAATGTGGATCAACTTTGTTCATATCAACAGGAATCAACTCAGAAACCTAATCTAACTTGAACACTTGAGTTTGCCTTGTATTGTCTACGGACTGTCTGTTGATTCAGTTCTGAACAGCAGACTTGGGTTTGAACAAGAGAAATAGGGTTTGTTCAGTTCGTCTTAGAACGTACCGTGTAGTATTTGCAAAGCTAGAAATAGATCGTAAATAGAAGGGTGAACTGTTATGAGTAATAGGTTGTACGGATTTAAAGTCAATGGCAGAGAGGTTTCGTATTTTAGTATTCAGAAAGTTTAAACTGTGTTCAACCTCATCGTGGCCTTTTGAACAGATAGGGCAATAGTCCAATACCCGCGTAATCCTTACCTTGAAGAGGTAACAAAATCGAAAAAGAGGTTCAGTTTCTCTGATGTTATATGAAAATAAAGTGCTGATTCCAAAACCGACAGGTATTAGCTTAGTCTTGAAGGTTTTAAAGGGTGAGGTCAAGTACAAGGAAACCACCGCGTACCGTCATGGAGGATTTCAACACCAACTTTATTGTAGATGATAATGTCTCTATGACAAAGCTGTTTGACATCTTGTTGACATCATTGAGCGTTGTTACCAACCTGACCAATACAGAAAGTCTACTATCAACACAGTCATCTCTGATCACTATGGTCAAAAGGTCACCATTGGTGGTCAAAAATAAACCGAAATCCACGTGGCACAAAAGTTATTAGAAAACCCAGCTCTGAAAACATGTTTCTTCAACAACTAGCTCTTGCAAAAAAGATAAAGATTTTAAATTTTGGAGACCCCGTCAAAGGTTAAAACTCCTCGATTTCAGCTTAGACAAAAAAACCAATGATGAACTGGTTTACATGGACAACCAAAAGTATCCTAGTTTCGAGAGGAAAATAACAACTTTACACTCTGAAATTAAAAAAAGGACACGTCTTTATATTTCAAATACTATATATTTTTTGACAAATATATAGAAAGGTTATCAAAGCAGCAAGTCTTAGCTGTCAGTGACGAACGCAGTACTCACGTAAAAATTTATCAAAATAGTATGGACCAGTATCAACAATAAAAATCCACGAACAGACAAATGAAAAGAACCGATGGTTGGAAACGAAGACGTCAGCAAACCCTTCAGAGTGACTGACGAATTCAACGAATTCTTCTTCTCAGTCGGAGCATATCAAAGCTTTTTGCTGGCCAGTAATCAACCCACTTACTATCAATCATGTTCGTTTCAATCTGATAGTCCAGTTTTTGGCAAACACATCCGATGAGTTTATAGGATACAAACTATCTATACACTATTACTAACGGTTGATAACTTTATATTTTCTTGTTGCCATGACACAATTGAAACTGTTGTAAATCAACAAGTCAATAGATTTTTGAGCGTTAGGAAAGTAAGGTGTAATTGTAGCAGAGTTCAAGTCTTGTTCATAATTACTGGACACTTGACACTCTTGTACCTTTCTCTGTATTTACTCCTCATTAGTCGACTTTGTTAAAGCCCACAACTAAACCCACCTTTCCTGACAAATGTCATTAATTTTCATGATTATTCTACTTACGTTATTGGAATTTTGATAACCACAACGATAAGAATCGGTTTGAAGTACACAAGCATATTGTATTTAAACTACTACTAAAAACTCTTAATATATCTGTTCATCTTCCTAAGTGTTTATGCTGCTAAGATTTTAAGTTTTGCAATACTTTAATGAAGATTTTCCTAAATTAAATCAGAAAGAAACCCTTTGTTAAAGTATTTACCAAACAAAATACTGTTGAACAAGTTCTACTCGGAAGAATCATAAGACAGACTTTAACTATGACTTTTTATTTTTTAAGGATGATTTGTTTCAATCGACTAAACTACTTGGTTGTTCTAAGTCAAACACTCAAGCAGCAACTTTGGTAGAGAGTCTACAACAAACACTTGAACAATGTTGCTCTTCCAAACCTCGAGCAACTTCCTTCTCCATTAGTTCCTATTCAACAAGAAACTTTGCTTTGATTTGTGTTTTGACACACTTGTATGCAAAGTTTATGCTACGGATAGGCTATGTTTATTTAATACCTTTAGACGACAATAACTATCACAGGTGTAACTCAAATTGTGTGAGTGTTTTCAACATCTACAACCACTCAAACGCTATAAAATTAGGTACAATTTGTTTGTATGCAAAAATACATTAATATGGATAAAAGTTACTCCAGCTTCGGAAAGCATCACTAATGAAGTTCGTTTTATCGTCGTGCAAAATTACAAATATATTTTTTCATTTAAGTATAAAATTAGTAACAACCAATATACACAACAACCTGTATACATATGAACACATTGTTGTACAGTAGTACATGTAAACACTTATCAGTAAATTGATAATAATACAATAAATAAAACTTTAACTATGACTACTTACAACTTAAGATAACTGTACAACTTAAGAAGAAGTAAACAGTTCGGGTAGTTTGATGTTAGAAGGTTGATGCTATTTCCAGTAAAACGTAATAACATGACGCTGTGATATTGAAAATTGGTTATAGCTTCTACGATCATCTCATCCTTCAACACTGGACACCTGACCTGGAAACCTGGTACACATAGAATATTACCTCCACTGCCCTACTTATATTGAGTTCAAGATGAAAAGAACTATCAGGTAAAAGTTCTAAATCAGCACCATTTAACATACTTTTTAAAGGTGATCTAGTGTTGATTTGGCAAAGGGTCTAAATAATGAGGTATCTACTTTCGTTTTACTAAAAGCAAAGATTATGTTATTTTAGGTAAATAGTGCGTAGATATTGCATGCTGAGGCAGGAAATCAACAGAGTTGCGGCAGCCCAAGCACAGATAGTGCTGCCATCTTTCCCCCTTTTTCTCCTCCTCGGCTCTACATAATCGAGTAGATCCGAAGTCAATGATTAAAATGTGACCAAATCGTGAGATTTTCGAGAACGGACGAGCTTGCATGTCCGTCAGTGGCTTTATGTAAGACTCGTAAAATCATTCTCTGGCAGCGCTATCTTTGCTTGGGCTACCGCAACCAGGGCATGAGCATCTATTCGCTCTCCTACAGTATATAATGTTTTTTAAGAGTGCTTATACTGGTGAAGGGTATGATAGGTAAAATAAACTATATTTTAAGCCAACCATAGAGTTGTTTTCTTTTGAACACTTGAGTTATAATGAGCACGAGCATTTACAGGTGTATTGTTATTTTGGGTTATTAAACTCAGAAGGTTCATAGCAAATGAATCACGTAGGCACTGCTGGACTAAGGTAAGCACTTGGTGGTTTAAACTTCAACGACAGTTAGATTAATAGGATCAAGAGGTCAGGGACTCTCATGCACGTCTGCCTCGTCTGTTGGGCATGTTGCACCACCACTGGAACTAAAGAAACTCTGGATTCAGGAGGAATGGGACTGGGTTCGGCTGACCAGACAATCACGAGAGGGCACGACAAGCAAACCCGCTGACAACCACTTAGGGAGACTCTAACTCCAAGGTTGTGGAAGCCTTGCCAACACTCGGGAACCTTTCCCCAAGATTATGGCTTAAGCCTTGGGTCCTATCCTTCTGCCATTTCCTAAAATGATATCATCCAGCCTCCCTGGTGGGAACGGGTTTCAGCATCCGTACAACTACAAAGCTGCCCAGTAATTTTGGTGAACAACTCTTTTTTTTTATACCCCAGTACAAAGTATTCTGAGCAGGTACTAACAGACACATACTGACTGGGGGCCAACGAACAGTACACAGAAAGTTTTATCATTCTTTTCTACACCGTGAAGAGGATATTAGGAAATAAGTTGACTGTAGAAAAAAACAGTCAAACCTCAAAGGAGAGATAGAATATTCCAACTTAGCAAAAGGATATGTTTTGAGACAGCTGTTTTTACGTGGATCCATCGTCATTGATTGCCTGTTGAAATAATGCATTGAATCAACACGAGAGTTATGCCCCAGGCCACCTCTAAAGGTGGTAGAGTAATGTGTTATCATTGATTAGCATTACAGTAGTTTGATTAATTAAAATAACCAACTGTTTGTTTTAAGCTTTTTGTTGGTAACAATAGGAGGACTTCTGAGTGTCTAAAAAGATTTGTTGTGTATTATGACGATTGAAAAAAGTTTGTTTCTATCGTACTTAATTTACCAAAGTTTAAATGGTTTTAATTATTTTAGTAAAATCGTGTATGAGTTATGTTCTGGTTGTAACCCTTTGTAGTTTTTCTATTTCAGTAAAAACAAATTTTAATCAAGTTATATATAAAGTTTAAAACAACATAATGAGACCAACAAAGAGAAGAGTAACCCTAAACTGTACCCTAACTTTACTGACCGTAATTTTGTTTCATAATGAATTCAACATTAGTTTTCCCTAAACGCAAATTTAATAACGTAAAGATGTGAGCGAATTTACAATATCATACGTAGGCTGTAGTTTTACATTTAGTTTCCTCCATTTATGAACAGAGTTTAAAAAACAACGAGGCAACAGTTCTACTGTTTTGGGGAGAACCAGAAGATTTTAAATTAAATACTAAACTATACACATTTTACATAACCAATACTATGAACCACTCTAAAGGTAAACATAACTAGCTGGGGGTAAACATGTCAAGTAGCTTTAGCTTCTCTATCAATAACACTAATGAGGATACAATGAAGGTAACTCTGTTGTTTGAGAGGACGAGATTGCCCCGGAGCTACGCGAGGCACCTCAGTGTAAACTTGCTAGTAACCTAATCTCTACAGAAAATAGAGCTATTCATTTCCAACACCACAGAGAACGAAATTTTGTAGGACAAACCTTTTTAAGGTTTTGAGTTCTCCAACACCTACTGAATATCAAAACTTTATAAATACTGTACATATGTATACGAGTGTGTAACTCTACAGGTCACTTTTTTCTGCGACTTTCAGAAATTTTCCTTTTCTACAAATGTTCTTTTTGTAAATCTCTAGCATTATTTAGTTAACCAGCAAAATCGGTTGACCCAAAGTGACCTTTTGGGGAGGGTGCGTTTTTCCCCAAAAATAGGGTGTTATGTTATAAAACCGTATTTATGATCCGATTGTCATCAAACTTGCTATCAACGTTGAAATATCCTCAAATATACCTGCTGATTACTGTTTGAAGAATGTATATATGTCTAAGAATGTATGTCTAAATGTAATTTACCATTTACATTTAGAAGAATTTGACTTTTAAAGTTGTTCTGATTGTTATTAAAATGTGTAGCTAATTCATGTATAAACATGTGTATACAAATTTCAATCGAAATCGATGTTTGATAGCATAAACACACCCCTCCCCTTTAAAGGGCACTTCTGGTATGAATTATACCTCGATATACAGGTAGGAAATTTCCTAGGGTTTATGGTATCGCTTATAGCTATACATCAACCTGAATAATTAATCTAACAAAATTTCAACCTATTATGATCAATTTCTAAGAGTTCAGGCTCAAGGTCCGAGTGGAGCTTCAATTGTTAATTTAGGATCCAAACGGAGTTCAATCCCAAAGTTTATGGGATATCTGAGATGCGTCTGACGGAAGACTACAAGATATCTTGTTTCACAGACCATTGACATTTGGTGTAACAGCCCTTGTAAACTGGAGCTATATCCTTGATACCCTCTTGCGAGCCCTTAACCCTGGAGACACAGATACACTAAACCAACTCCATTCTACTCATCCATCGTTCTGAGGAGAGATGTCCCGAAAAAGTAACTGTGATAATATTCTGTATAATAAATAGATTAATATTGACGTCATAAATATTAAAAACGAAAACTATACTTCAATTTGTATTCACTTGTTACTTAATAATTAATTGCAAGTCCATTACAGAGTAAGTTGAGATCCATTAGGTTAGGTTCGGTTGGTCAACTTGTCAAGTTTGTTATGATTAATTGACTGCTGCACTCATGAGACCAGAGTTAGGTTTACCTTAGCTGAAAATTACGTTTTGTTAAATACTGAGTTAGATTAAGTGAGGTCAAAGCACGATAGAAAAGTTCATAGTTTCTTAATTAGATTTAGAACTTAACATATTAAAATTACTATAACCATTACAAACGTCTATGTAGGGTATAATACGATCATATTGTCTGTTTGCTGAGCCAAACTTAGTTATCCACCACATAAACAGATTTCTAGAGTGATACATATACGCTTGTGGTGATTTGATATGAGTTGGGAATTGAATCCAAACATTTGGAGTGAAACTGTGCTTCTCATCTAGCTATTTCCTAAACCAACAAAGTGTATTCTTTACTTGCGGAATAAAGGTAAATGCAAAAGATGTTGTAGTAAGGGTAAAACTATCGTTGTTTCTGATAAAAATTGTTGTATTTGGATACATGAGCTGTTGTACAACCGATTTGACTTCACTAATTAGGAGTCTAAAGCAATTTCCTGAGAGGAAAAAGGTGAATAGACTGGGACTCGTGGCGTGGTCCTGTAATCCAGCTTCATGGAGGTCAGGTTTTGAGGATGATACAGGTCTAAAGCGGCTCAGATAGTCTCAGTGATCATCTGATGATACCCACATCAACTCCCACCATCGTTAAGACATATCAGACCATCACCTGCGTGGTTTGGAAGTCACGTTGAGCCGTTGGTCCTTGTATATCCGTTGGTCGTTGGGCTATTAATTAATGACCCATTCTAAGGAAGAGTCGACCTTACTTTGTAACAAGACTACGCCTCATAACTTATCACTACCACTCATCCTTCTGCACATATTTGCCTTAAAATACCCTCATGAGAGTGGTCGGCATTTCAAATAGTTATTTAGTGAATCATCTAGGTTCAGCGTTTTTTGGCGGTAAAACAATGATAATTGAGTTAAGAATATCAAGTTAAGAAATTCAATAAAAGTGACTGAGGTGTCTTACTATCAGCAGTCTTTGTCTTTGAGCCTGAGGACATTCAATTGTGGATTCTAATAATTGTATAAATAATTGATTCTCAGGCACTTTAATCAATTGTGTTTCAATTATTTCTGATTGAGTTTCTAATTAGTTGTAATGTAAACACGCTGATGCAATAATTGATAGCTACATAGTGTTTTACTTTAATTTACTACATGAAATTAATGTAAACATTATTTTTAGGTTGCTTTAATTAAAATAACCTTAGTTTCACTCAACACGATAGCCATGACGATGCACTATTTTTATTATTTAAGGACTTCCATACCAGTATTCATTATTGATGAGGTGCTTACCTGTTTTAAAGTGTTTAATGTACAAACTTTAACTAACACCATTTTTATTTAAGTCAATTAAGATAATACGACGTTGTTTCGTAAGCAACTGAACCTTTAAAAATGTACCACTTACCGTAAGCCTACGTTTGAAATTGTAGCACTTCTTTCATTGATCCATCTCCTGAGCTGCTGAAAACATGTAAAACACAGGCTTAATAAGTAATAGTAAAGTATAAAATACAGTGCATTCCAAAATTGTGATTCAAGCCTTCTTTTCAATATTTCAAGAAATCAGCGCTTTGGTAAAGAAATTTCCAACTTGACCAACGTTATGACAAAGTATTTTCTTTCTTGGATGTACTCTGTCGTTAATCGAAAGTACATAACAGCTGAGTTATTCATTATGTACATTGCCAGTTTTAGTTTTATTCTATCACAGTCTTATTTATGAGTGTTTAAAATGTTTCGTTATTTTCAACAAATAATACTAAAAAGTAGGAAAATATTGAACGATAAAAGGTTTTTATAGGGCTACCTTATCTATACAAATTAGTTTGAGGAAGCTGATAAAAGTTTACTCAATTAAGTATATTAATTTAATTATAATTAGATTAGCAGGTACAACGACGTTTACAGTATTTAAGGTTTCGTACCTAAGAAGTGTGAATCCCCAAAAATCTAAACGATTCTAAACTAAAATCGAAACGTCGCTGAACCTGCTAATCGAATGATACTTCAATTAATAACTTTGATTGAGTAAAGTTAATTATGCTCAGTTTTCTCAAAGTAAAGCAATTTTCTCTTTCAATTGTAACCCAGGTCATATTCAGAAAATATATATTTGTTTTAAAATTATTAAGCGGAGAATTGAAAGAGGTATCTTTAACATAGAACAAAGGAGCACCGTACAGTTGTTGTGGTTAAGTATCCAAGTTAGTGCGTGTTTTGCGCTACAAGCATTGATGTAACTAAGGAAATATCACAAGAAACATGTTGACAGCAACTGTCAGCAAACTTGCTGAAATATTAACTGTTTCTTATTAGAGAGCTTATAATAGTACAACACTTGTCTCAATAAATAATACATTGGAATATTTACTAGCATTTTATACCTACTCTAGGACGTTTCACAACCAACACAATTTTTAGTCTAATGACACAAGGACTCAAGTGCTTTTTTGTTGTTTGGTTATAATACTTTCATCTTGATTTTGGGACCAAAATATGAGTCGAATGGTCGATCAAAATATTACACCACAAGCCAATATTCAGTTTTTAGAGTGGTTACTATACATTTATTTACTCAAACGTTTTAATTTTACGTTTTATGAATCAACTTGATATTGTAATGGTTTAATATTCTAATGATTAGTTGAATGATTCTCTTTATGAACAGTGGATTGAAACAAGATTCAAGTATTTTGGTAAAGTAAGGTTTTAAGCAGCTTTCCTTGATTTATACTTAGTTAACGAAGGCCTATAAGCTGGGCCTGAACTTGTGGCGGATTATATCGGATCTGTAATGGGCGTACATTTGTATCGGTAACATTACGAGGTTATAAGATACAATATTTAGAATAAACACGTTGTGTCATCTAAAACATGTATTTGAAAATTGTCATTCGTTTAAAAAAAATAAACTACCCCATTCAGCTTGCAAAAGGATATGAGTTTTAAAAAGAGTAGTTTTGTTTTGAAATGGGTTATTCTAGTGAGTACAATAAGCGTTTTAATAATGCAAGAAGGTATGTATGTGTGTCTTTTGTTATTCGTTTGGACGTTTTATTTCAAATAATTATAAAAACCACATAAGTTTGAAATTAAAAATACTATTGAAATGTTGGGTGGGAGGACAGCAGGACAGGAGGTGAACAGAGTGACTGGTATGTGTGAGTAGAGTGGTGTGTGTAGTTTGAGTGAGCCCAAATAGATATAGACAGTATGGATTGATAGGTGATGTAACCGGAAGGTGCAAAAGGTAAGTATGGTTGGATATGGGATGGGAGCAGAAAAGGAGGTGAACTTAAACACTCCTAAGTGGCCGGAAAAGTCCGGATTTTTAGTTAAATGACCTTTGCCACTCTAATGAATTTTAAATTGAGCAAAACCAGTAGTTTAAAGTTCACCTCCTTTTCTGCTCCCATCCCATATCCAACCATACTTACCCTTTCACACCTTCCAGTTACATCACCTACTTGGTTTGCTTTCAACTTTCAATCACAGCCACTTTGTCTATATCACTATATCACTATTTGAGATGCCGACCACTCAAACTACACATAATGTAGCGTAGGTTTAGGTTCGACCCTTGAGAACGGGTGGAGTTTCCAACCGTCCCGAAACGTAGGGATGGTTTTCCCGAAGTGGCTGAAAAAGTTCGGTTTCTAAATTATTGTAGGAAATGTGGCTGCTAACGGTTGTTTTGAAAAAAAAAACGGTATATTAAGAAATTAACATAGGTTACATGGTATAGATAATTAATCACAAATTTGTGCCTAAGACGAGTACACTAGCTAGTTTCAGATAAAAAAATTGAAAATCAATTCAAATATTGTTTAAAGGATACCAACACAGACGAAGCGATGAAGCAATAAAATATGTAAAATATGGACTGGAGTTCATCAATAAATGACCAGCTGGTCATCAATCTCCGGGCCAGGTGACAGGTGATTGTTCCATGTAATCCTGCAATCACGGCGCCTGATTGCAAACGTCATGTGAAAACCTGATTGTTGGAAATTACATTCTGAAGCAGATTTTGAGTTTAATTAACTCATACGAGTATTTTGTTGTACGAAACATTAGTAAAACTACCAAAACTTACTTAACTAAATATTAAGTTAAAATGCACTTTAAAATATGGGTGTTAAATATAGTAAGTACTTGAGGCGCCTAGAATCAAAGGCGGCTAAGTCCCTTGGACATTTTGCCATTCTATGCCATGTGATGTGAGGTCCTGGCGGATATTATAAACATTAAATTGTATTCGAAAAATTGGAAAGCCACTAAAAGCAAAGGTTTTAAAAGTCAGGGTCAGAATCAAACTCGGCTATATTTGTGATGTTTGAGGATCAAACCTGGTAATGTCCAAAACAGCCAATGACGCTAGCATTGTTCAGCAGAGTTTTGTTTACATCTGTGTTGAGGTTATGTTTTCAAGTAATGCATGGATGGCTAGAGTTCTTGTGTTTTAATCAAGGTTTTAATTGAAAAAGAGTTACCTAATTTAAAACTTGCTTGTTCGATAATTAAGTCAAAAAGGTTGTTGGTAGCAGATGGATGCGCTGGCCAAAACAAAATATCAATGTTGACCATGTTCAGTAATGGACTTAGCCGTCTTGATTCTAGGCGCCTCAATTATTGACAAAGAACATAAAGCTTTGTACAGTTTATACTAATTAATTATAATAAAGCATTAGACTTTAAATCTAATAAATAGACTAACTAGCATCTAGACTTAACATATTTTAATAATTTTCTAGGGATATATCGATGCACAGATGTACGTACTTCTTGTTTGGGCATACTTATCTTAGTAAAAAGAAAATAACATTTTCTATAAGAAACTGAAGTGTTCAACCAATGCATTATTGTCAATATTTGTTGCACCACTGTGTGTTATGTAACTTAGTATAACGAATCAGGTATTTATTTCAAAGTATATGACCAAAATTAACCGTATGAAAGTATTCATAGTATTTAAGTAATAATAGGGTCATTCATTTTGTAATAGTAATTAATATTTCAACAAGGTAGAGTTTTGTATTTAAATCACATTTCAAGTGTTTGCAGCAAAAACATGAAAATTCGTTAGAGATGTAATGAAAACAGAGAAAACAAACATTGTGAATGAAATTAAGCTTTAGCTAAAATGAAAACAGATGCAATAACAGGAACAGAGGTACAACGGAGCTGTTATTTTAACTCGGAAAGCATGATGAATGTTTCGTTATTCGCTGAAACATATCTGTAAGGCTGTTTTTAAAAGAACATTTAAAGTGGGGCGTATTTACAGAGTTTAGCCCAATATGAACTCAAGTCATGTATTAGTAATATGTCAAGACACGTACGTCACACAAGGTCTAGTTTGAACAACTAACACTTAACATACCTCGTTAAGACTAATTTTAAGCGTTTTCAAACCACCTGAGTTCACAAGATTCTTGAGGTTATCGCAGAGCTCATTGTACACTTTTGGCCTGAAAAAGTTCCGAGATTCACTCTAGTTAGGTGAAGAGTCCTTCCGTATCGAGACGCTCTTTGTGGCACTTAATTCTGATACGAGTATAGTGGTCTTTTCCTTAGGTTTTAGGGCTTCTATAAAATAAGGATCTTGTAGACCGTTCATGAAAATACTAACAGTGTCGATAGATATTATGACGTTTGCAGCATCACGATGTAAGGGTACATGGTGAGTTTTTGAAATCACCGGACACTGGCGGAATTCCCATTCAAGCTGCTGTACGTGGGGAAAGGAGTAGAACACTGGCATAATTAAAGAAAGCACATCTGCAACTTGGCGTTCTCAGTTAATAGTGGTCTGAATCTCTACAATAAAGAGAGAGAGAGAGAGAGAAGAGAGAGCACGTTTAGGGTCCGCCTTAGCTGCTCGGGAGAGCGTTGTTGCAGAGGTTTGCGCCAAATAAAATAAAAACTTTAATATTAAAGTTATTTTGACAAAACAGATCTTAAATGAAAGATAAACATACGGATTATTTAAGTTCACCTGAAGTTTTTTTGCTACTAACGGTTAAAGTTATAAATATAGTGTGTTAAAGACCTTATTTAAAAAGTTAAAAAAAGGTTTAATATCTAATGACAATACCGAATAAATAAAATAAAGTATGTAAATCTAATGACAAATAAAACTCAGATAAACTCTATCTCTGTCCATAACAATTAGCATATCTGAATTCAACCTTCAAGCCTCCACATGGTTTAACTCCGGTCACAGAAGAGGAAATTGCCAGAAGCGATAAGAGACTTGCCTCAAAAACCAACAATTGATCACGTAACGTGGCTAATCAAACAATGCGCCGAGCATTTGCTGAAGCCACTGAACATCTGATCAATCTCTTTTTCACTCAGGAACTGTTCCCTCTTCACTCAAAAATGCAAAAGTCACACTAATTTTCAAAAAGGGTGACCCCTTTTCAACTCAAAATTACCGCCCGATCTCAATCCTACCAGCCTTCAGCAAAATTTTCGAGAAGGTTTTCCTCATTCGAATAGCAAACTTTTTAGATAGACACAAACTTTATCAAAAAGCCAGTTCGATTCCGAAAACGGCAGGTCGACAATAGACGCAGTGATGTGTTTAGCCGACATGATAGTGGACGCGATTGAAAGTCGGGAAACTACACTCAGTGTATTTCTCGACTTATCAAAGCTTTTGATTGTGTTGATCATGCTGCTTTAATACACAACTGAATATTACGGATACGAGGAGTTCCACTCAAGTGGATCAAATCGTATCTCAAGTGGTAGGACCCAGTTTGTTCTAATTTCTGAAGGCGATCAGGGGAGAGGTGGCTAAGTTATGGCGTCCCCAAGGCTCCATTCTTAGTCCACTGCTATTTTTTAATTTACGTTAACGATGTTGGCTCATCGGTACAAAAGGACAACTTGTCCAGTACGCTGATGACACGATTCTTGTTTCAGCACCTTCAGTGCAAGAACTCGAACGCGTGACGTTTGTTGAGCTCAACAGTTCAATTCACTTCAATGAGCTCAACCTCAAAACAAACCCAACAAAATCAACATTTATTTAATTTTGTTTGCGGCCAACGACCTCAGATAATCCAACAGTAATGTTGGGCGATACTGAGATCGAAGAGTATACCGACAAAGTTCCTTGGGATACACCTTGATCGAGGGTTGACTTGGGATTTTCATGTAGACAGTGTTCGTTCAAAATTAGCCTGGGCATTTATGTTTTGAGGCAACTATCCGAGTACCGCCCAATTCAGGTACTGATGATGGCGTATTATGATAATCTACCCACACTTGTCTACGGATTAGAGTTGTGGGTGGTTGTTCAAAACGCAATTTTCCAGAGTCATTCCTTCAAAAAAAGCCGTTCGGACAATCGCAAAACTTCAAAGAAGAGAGTCGTGCAGGCCAGCTTTCAAAACTTGAAATTGTTGACTTTACCTTGCCTCACATCCTTCAAACGTGTCTTTTTCAAATCAAATGTGACCCGTAAGAGGAAGTGACATTCACTCTTACGAAAAACAAGAGGCAGGAGAACTACCGAACTGGGAGACACAGAACGATAGTTCATGAACGTTTGCCTCTTCAGGCAGGAGTTCAACTAGTCAACCGGTTGCCAAATTTGATAAAAGTGCCCAAATGCCGAAGGCGTTCAAAGCCCGTCTAAAACAAATCTTGGTCACAAAAGCGTTTTACAGTACAGACGAGTTTATTGCACATAACTGGGAGATCGCAGAAACCACCGAATTACAATAAGGGCAAGAGTGGAATAATTCGAATGAATGGAGAGAGTGAATGAACAAATTGTATGTTTGAAAGAGACTTTGATGGCAGAATGCATGGAAAATTTTAGTGAAAAAAAATACATTGACGATTGCATAACATGTTAATATAACCCGCAATAAAAATTTATTTATTTTATATAAGAGTTGCTATCTAGTTTCTACAAACTTCAAGAGTACCGCAAGCATGCGGGGGTTTGAAAGTTAGGCCCGCATCAGTTGAAAAGAAAGCCGTTGTTTAGCCCGTTGTTACATGCGTGGGTCAAGGGACGAATTCAGCCTTTCTCTGCGGTGACCACGGAAGCGGACTCTAAATTATTGTGGTCTGAATCTCTACAATAGTGAGAGAGCACGTTAAGTAACATGCGTGACATGATCAGGGAGCGAGAGCTCATGGTCAAGATGATAGTATTCCCCAGAGGAGGGTTTCACTGGAGAGCAGTCAACCCTGCAGACTTGGTGTGGGTGAAAACGGCCAGAGGAGGGTGAGAAATATCATGGAATAAGTTGGCAGACCTTTTAATTGGTGCTGTTAATATTAACTTTTGTTAGCCGTATTTATATTGTTATACAGAGTGGACCCAAGTCAGTGTTTAAAATAAATTGCAAACTACAAAAGTAATGGGACCAAACCAGTTTATAAAAGGTGCCAATTCTCAAAAGTTTCATTTTAAAGAATTATTTTTACTGTTTTTATAAAAATACGTGTTTTATGCATTTAACTGAATTTCTTTTATTTACAGTCCATTACACATGTACGATTTGACATGCAGTATGTGTATAAGAAATGCACTATGTGAATGGGTTGTGTGGACGGGAACGCAGTGCAGCGCAGGAGTATAGGACTCGGTATCCAGACCGGAAAATCCCAAGTCCTCTGTGAGTTCAAGAGTTTACACCAACGTTTGATTGAAAGTGGATCAGTTCAAAAACAAACAAAAAATGAAGTAGCCAGCGTTAGACGTGTATATTGAGGAACATCTTTTGTGAAAGGGTGCGAGAAGATCTTGGAGATCAGCAGGAAAGCTTGCGGCTGACATTGGTGGGTACATTAAGTGTTGTACCCACAAAAATGATTATACCCATATCATTTTACCAAGGTCCAGGGTCTGGAACCAGGCAAAACTTCGGAAAGGCAAACTTTTGCAGTTATCTGTTTAACCTGATATTAACAGTACGGCTTTTTTTAGAAAGATTCTTTGGACTGATGAATCACTTTTCACGACAGGGTATTTTCAATTTCCATAACATGCACGTGTGTAGTGAGGATAATCCACATGCAACTAGAGAAAATGTCAATTCAAACTAGATTAAGGCAGCGTTTTTGAAATTCGTCTGGTTAGTAACTGGTTAACCAACCGCAGGTTGTTGTTTACAGTCTGAAATGTTTACATTTTCACGCAACGTTCAAAGTATTTAAATGAATTATTTGAAGATTTCATGCAATAAAGGTATAGTTTTAGCCATTTTTATTCAATTTAACATGTACACATTATGCTAATATAGCTTAATACAAACTGTAACACCAAAGTGCAAAAATCAAAACAGACAAAGTAAAACTTAAACCTAAAAAATATCCAGCTTTTCTATTGGTTGGTTTCTTCGTCCCAATCTAACAGCCGGTTAACGCTAAATTGAAAAAACGGCCCTAAGTGTCAATGTTTGGGCAGGTGTAATTATGAATCAATTTTTGGGGCCATACATTTTCCAAGGAAATTTGAATGGGAGCAGCATACCTAATTCTCTTCAAAATGACTTTGCCACAATATTCCAGGTTGTCGCCCCTGATCAGAGAGAAAACCTAATCTATCAACAAGATGGCGCCCCCACCGAACTCACGTCAAGTGCGCCTGGTTGAATGCAAACTATCCTAATTGGAAAGGCCGCAGATGTAGCTTGGCCTGGTAAGATCCCTGATCTCAATCCAATGGACTTTTTGTGTGGGGATTTTTGAAAGGCCAAGTATATGCAACTCAGTAAATAATGAAGCAGAACTTGTAGCTAGAATTATGAACGTCTGTGAAATATTAAGAGAAAATCTTACCTTTAAAGTCACTGTAAGATCGATTTAAAAAGGGCTGTATTTGCATTAAGGAAAACAGGGGCATTTCGAACAAAAGTTACGCTACATTGTGTTGTAAATTGTGTTTTCTTACAATTATTAAGGTGTGTACTAGTAATGATAAGCCGATGTTGTTTCTTTTTACCATGGATAGTAAATACTAAATAGTTAATGATGAATTTTGTTTTTCTAAAATGGAAGATAAACACGTTTTTCTGCTTTGAAACACCTAAAACCACTTGTTGTACTAGAAACACAGAACTGTTAGACCATTTTGAAGCTTATTAAACGGGCAAGTTTTTTATTTCATTGGGAACTGTCACTCATACACAGGGTGTTCGAATTACGTTGAATTTAAACTGTTTCAGTTTTTAGATTTAAATTTATTTTAGTTTTAACCCTCCAATGAAGTATTGTCTATACTGTTAAAAATGTGATCAATTTTTCTTAATTCAGATTCATTGTAGAACAATTTGAAAATTGGGTCAAATCTCTACATTATGTGGACTGTAAAAGCGAGAAATTCAGTCAAATGCATAAAACAGAGGATTTTTCAGTCAACCCAGTAAATAGTTGGGTGAAAACGGCCAGAGAAGGGCAGAAATATCATGAATAAGTTGGGACCTTTTAATTGGTGTTTTATTAATTTTTTTAGCCTTATTTTATATTTTTATATATGGCGACGCATTTTTTATCCTATTTTAAATCTGTAATCTTTTAAACCAAAATTTAGAAGTTCCTAAAATGGTAATTTATATGAAACTGGGGCCAGGATTAACAGCACTTCTGTAGTACACAAATGCTTGCAAGTATTAATTTAGTTTTACCGATTTTTATTTTTAAGACTAATGAATTCTGAGTCGATTCCGCTAATTGGTTATTCAATCTTCCCTGGATGAATAACGCTCCCAGGGTTTTAACAAATTAACAACCGACCACTGGTTGTATTTCATACGGTTAAACTAACCATCTAATAATACCTAAACTTACTAAGACCTTGAACAGAGAGATGACACTTTGGAAAATGGACATTACATTTTAACCATGACTAAACAACTTATGCTTTACGTAGAAACTTGAAATTTGGTACAACCGTACTTAATTTGGTAGTCGTATCGTAAATCTAATAAAACAAACGTTTATGTGGAATGGTTTTGTTTACAGTTTTAGATTTTTGTATAATTATGTTTAATACTCGGACACACCTAAAGTACAGCAACTTCGAAGAATGAAAGTTGGCTGCAAAACCGTATCATCATTTGGACTTCTATAACTGATTAATGTAATGTTCAAATTAGGCCCATGTCCAAAATACTAACGCCTGTTTTTTAGCAAATTACGTGCGCAGTGACTTTGTGAACAAAAGTATACTTAAGTGCCTTCAACTTGTGTATTTAGTAAACTAAGTTTTGAAACCTACTGACTAATTAGATAGACAAATGCATTATTCGAGTAGTTAGGAAATTGTGTGTTTTTGTAAACTGCAAAATCATGTAAATAAATGACCAGACTTTTGGAGATTGTTTTGAACACTTTTTTCCCAGTCAGTATCTGTCTGGTTAGTACTTGCTCAGATTACTTTATACTGGGGTACATCAAAAGAGTTGTTTACAAAATTACTGGGCAGTTTTGTAGTTGTCCAGATCTTGAACACGCTCCGTTCCCCACCAGGGGAGGTTGGATCAGATATAATTTTAGGGGACGCGGCAGCAGGGTAGACCACGACTTCAGGAGAGGCTTGCCATAATCTTGGGGGGAAAAGTCCCCCGAGTGTTGGCAAGGCTCTCCATGTCTTGGGGGTTAGAGTCCCCTAAGTGGTTGTCAGCGGGCTTGTCGCGCCCTCTCATGGTTTTCTGGTCAGCCGAACCCAGTCCCATTCCTCTCCTGAATCCAGACTTCCTTTCATTCCGGTGGTAGCGCTATTGCCCAGCAGACGAGGCATACGTGCATAAGTGTAATCAGTCCCTAACCACTTGATCCTCAATCTAACATCTACGTCCACCATGCCATAGCTTGAAGTTGTGTGTGGGTTGAGTTAAAACAGCGACACAATAAACTCATCCGCAATAAACCGTTTACTGATGCTATTCAACTGCAGATAGAATTGTGGTTATAAACCGGGAGCTGAAACTATATTGTTGATAGCGCTGCGACACTCTTCTTGTTTATTCATATCGCAACGTTTTGTTTTTCCTGTTCTATTTAAGGTAAAATAAAGAAATCGGTTTCGAACATAACTGTAGGCCTATAACGGCATTGATTAAAAGCGGTGTGCAACTAAAAACAAAGCCGACACGTAGCCACAAGCTTTACTTTGAATCTTAGAAAATTTTCAATAAAACAAAAAGGTTCTCATAAATCTCGTTTAAAATTGACAAAATTGTTTATACTTTATTAGAAATTTTCTTTTTAAGATTTACTTTATTTATTTACTTTATGGTTTTGTATATTAAAAACAACAGCTGTTAATGTATTTGTTTTGAAATAAGAAAGTTGTTCACTTTCTGTATCTTAGGAAACCACGGCTAGGTAATTTATTTTAGTTTAGAAATTATGGAGTATAAATTAATTCCTGCCTAGTGCTCTGAATGTCAAAGTGAATAAATTCGACTAAATAAATAGATTAAAATAACTTTATAACGGTAGGTTCTATAGCAACCAGAGTTGATTTGATCGATTTAAAAAGAAAAGCTCTACTATACGGGGTGGGCTTTGTATTCATCTTTGGTATTGCTAGAATTGTATAGGCAAATGAAACTTTAATGACCAATTACACATTCTTACTGACGATTACCATGAATTGTGAAAATTCGTATGCAATAAACCATTGATTAAGCCATCATTTTGAAACAGACTGACCGATCTAGCTGGTTAAGAGACTTAATCTTAGATATTTACAACGAAAACATGTGTACCTAATTTTATGTGAATCGAGCTAAAAATGCGACCTTTAGAATGGTTACACATACATATGTAGGCTATATCAAGTTTTGCCATTTAACTCAGGAGGTGGTGATAGAAGCAATAATCTGCTAACCGAACCTTTCTACGTCGTGTCCTTCTCTTTGGCGAAAGAAAATTCGAAAAAGGCAGGGTTAGCTTACGTTGTAAGAAAATAAATAAAATGTTTAAACAGTTTAACACTGTAGTGACATCACTCACATTTCAAATGCATGGCCACTTGGTTGATGTTGCCTTTTTTACACAAACCGTTGACTTGCAGCATCTTTACGACAAGCAGTCACACTTAAGTGAATAGAAAATCCAGATGTGAGACGATAAGAGAGTGTGAAACGGTACCCATAAAGCCTTGCGAATTATGGTGTACTCACTGTTATTCATTCTACCTTACTGCCGGCAATAAAATGTTATAACTCTCGCATGTGTTGCCACCTTATTCATGATGAATTCTACTGTTTATTATATCCTATATTTCAGGAGTTTTTTAAGTGTATTACAACTTCTAAGGTGGTACTGACAGTTGGAAACAAGATGACTACAGATTGAGTTTAACAAATTCGAGATTTAAGAAACCTAGATGCACAATAATCACAAATGCACTTACGCTTGATGCTCACCATTAGAACTAAGCGTATACTTACAGACAACATTTTATGAAAATACTTCCTTATTTTCTGTCACTCAATTCATTTGTAGATCTTGCGTGTGGTGGTGCCAACATAGGCTATTTGGACGCTATTTGTTTCATTAGAGCCTACTACTAATTATCTTTAACTTTTATTTTGATAACATAGTTATAAAGTCTGGCCTAAAGAGTGTTTTAAATCTATAAATGAGAAGCAAACTATTTTAAATTTACTAAAAATAAAGAAGAGGTTTTGTAAATTTAAACTTTGAGTGGTGTTTTAAAATACTTGGAAGAATTCCGTTTCAAATTAACGAAAATTGAATCAAATTTAGTATAACATTTAAATATTCATACCCTCAATAATGAGTAAAATCATAATGTACAATTTAAGCTTAAACAAAATTAGTAATTGAGTAAGACGAACAATGTTCGATGAATTCTTACTTGATTGTCAATGACATGTTTCCTTTGAACTAATATACCTCCCTTGTAACCAATAAATAATATTGAAGACTGAGAACTAAAACTGACTAGCGTAATTATCTATTTAAACATCACTGTAGGATGTTACCCACTTTATTAAATATCGATTGCATCTTTGTAGAAAAGATTTCTTTTACAAAAGAAAGATTTGCATTCAAGGACAATGAAGCTTTACAATTTAGTGAGTGTCGTGAAAGTGTCGTTTACAAAGATCCACAAAGAGTCACGTTGACAACGATCTTGTAGATAGCGTAATGTTTAACGGTAACAGTATGCAGCAGCAATGCGTAATCATTACACAAACAACAAATGTCCTTTGCAACAGTATTAGCCCTGTTACTTACCCGTTTTGTATGAATTTGAAAAACATGCTTCATGAGGATTGATGTAAAAAACAAGTATTAGTATTTTGTTTAAATCAGTTTGTTTGATTATGTTTGACAGTCTGGAGTGGCCATATGTACAGGGTGAGTTTTTAATCTCCCCTCCCACCACCTTAACTTTAAAAGGAAACATTATTTAAAACCCTTTGGAGAATGTTTTTACAGGATTTTGAAGTTTGCTTTGACATACTATGCGTCATCCACCCCTCACCCAAAATCCCAGGGGAGAGCCCCTCAAAATTTAAAATACAGCATGCGCTTAAATAAACAGTACTGAATTTTTAAGATTATGTTCACAGTACTGTAACAAGATAGTAAAAGGAAGTTACATATATTTAATAAGTTCATTACACGTTCAATATGACCTCTGTCAAGGACTCATATCGTACTTAAACATTTCGTATCATTTAATTGAAGATGGGTTGTTTCATCCCTCTTACGTATTTGGTTATTTTTTACTTGGGTTAAAAATAACGTTAGGACTATGGTGGGGGTTATGGACCGCTATAGGGAGGGTCAACTATACGTTTTAGAATCTTCCAGTATTTATAAAAATTGTTCTCAACGACGTGTTGCTTATTCGTTTCATTATTCATTTTCAAAGACGTTCGCCGCAGGCTTCTATGCAGTGACTGTAACACTTACTGCAACAATCTCCCATGATTTTCATTTGTTCGGTTTCCGGGTGAACAGCTTTTCCGTTAGGTCAAAACATTACCCTTTCTATGAAACTTGCGAACAACACTAATCATTACAAAGTTATTAGGTGGGTTTTTGTGGAAATTCTCTTAAAATTTAATGCAGAGTGTGACAAACCTGGCCCAGACGCACGTCCAACTCCGTATGAGCGAAAATAATGCTCTACGATAAAGACTTTCTCTGCAGTAACTAGCACCATGTCAGCAAAAAAACACCTCAAACATGACATATATAATAGTTATAAAGACGTTACAACAATCATATGTTGTCACAGCTAATCGACAAGGCATCAAGAGCCGATTAACTTTCAGTATTGTTTATTTTGGCGCATACTGTACAACTCAAAAAAAGATTGAGGCAACTCAAAAATTTAACTATAACAACGCAAAACACATTTTTGGATTTATCTCGACTGGTTTTTCTTTTGTTTTACCAATTCAAAGATAACCCAAATTCAGTACTAAAATGCCCAATTTAAATGACAAAACTGTCTTCAAAATATGTACTCTGAGGGAAACATCACAACCCTATAACATTATCCAATAGAGTATTGTAAAGAAAATGTTGTCATTCAAAATCAACTGTATGTGAAATTTGGCATTTAAAACCTGATTTTGTGTCATCGCGCACCACTCCGGTGGCGCGGGTTCATCACTTACAATTTTAATGTGACTAATACGGTTACGCTAGATAAAGGTCGAGGTTGGGTAGTAGAAAGGACTTGCTAACTTCGCCTAGTTAAAAAAGACAAACTTTTACTAATGAAAAGTGGCCTTTATGCTCTGAAGACTGCATTTATGATTCAACAATCTTGTTCTGACTGAACGGACTAAGTCACATGTTTGGTTACACCGCACCCCTAAACTTAATCACTAAAATTAAAATAGAAACCAGAATTGTTCTAATTTACAATTCTTAATTCAACCAAATTTATTATTAAAAGTTAATCAATACAATCGTCTTTAATTTGCAATGTAAAAACAATTCTTGTATGTTCTTTTGACCTATTAGTTGAAAAAGGTAAATTGAAAAATAACAAAGAGAACGTTTGTACTCGAGAGAGCGAATTGTGTTTTGTTTAAAGGCAAAGAAAGCACTCGACGTGTCTGTGAAACATAACTGTATGTTAGGCTCAAAGTGTGGATCCATTCTCAACCCGCGGTATCTTCCTCCACTGTGTACTTACCCTCAGCTGTCCCCTTACATTCTTTATATGTTATACCAGTATTTTTGTCTTCAAATTTCTTTAGTAATAGTTGAGCCGGATGGTTTAATGGTTAGCATAATCGTCCGGCAAGCGACAGACAGGCTTTCATGTCCCGGTTCGGTCCAAACATGTTTGTCTTCAAATTTCTTTAGTACGAGTATAGTACATAACATTCACAATGTTCGTTTAACCACTTGCCACGTAAGGGTTTTACGTAGACCACTTTTCTACAAGGCTGGAAAATTATTTTCACTCTATCTGTTGAAAGAACATATTTGCAAACTAAATAATTTTAGATACATATTTTCATCTCGTCAAGCATTTTTTCATCGATTAGTTTCGGCTTATCATAATCGCTTGAAAACCAGGCTTTTTAAATTATTATAATTTTAGGGTTTCTCTGGGATCCCCATTTACACACAACGTGTCCTGTGGGAGTGGGGAGGCTTTTCATGTCCGTGGATGTGTATTTGTTTTCCTAATTACTTGTGTGTAACTGAGTGTTGACAAGTTGATGAATTTTACGCCTTAATAATTAATTTACAAATAGGTCAAATAGATCATCTTGAATATGGTTCATGCATACGTTGGCTATGTAGATGAAAACCTAGCAAATTATTTCTGTTCGAGGTGTGTGTTGAAAACGTTTAATAGTTACTAATTGGTTAAAGTGTATATTTCTAAACCTTGCATATGATGTTACACGAAGTTATTTTAACAAAATATCAATTGTGATTTTATACCTCTGTAGTTTTTCTATTCGGCTCAGGTGTTGGATAGCTCAAAACTGCTAACCGTTTTGTCCTACGCAGTTTTGTTCTATGTGGGGTAGAAATCAACAGCTCTATTTCCTATGGAAAATCTCTAAAAACAACATCGCCGCAACTAGTCAAAACTCAATAACAAATTATTATTTTATGAAAATTAAATGTTACTCGCTCCTTGACACTCAACCTATGGTTGTATCTTAATTCTTAAGCTTTCGCGGCCGGTGTCATCATTAATATCTGTTTACACCGAGTCACAGTTGAAATAAAAATACTGCTAAACGTTTCGACCTCGCTGTGGAGAGTCATCCTTAGTAGCTGGTTGACTGGATTTGCCAGGCCCCCTCCCCCACCACGGGTATATAAGAGGATGACAAGGCCGGCCAATCCAGTCTCAGCCAGTCAACCAGCTACTGAGGATGACTCTCCACAGAGAGGTCGAAACATTTTGCAGTATTTGTATTTCAACTGTGACGCGGTGTAAACCGGAAGCCTTAGATATTAACTACGGTTGTGTATTATAGGAACTGTTTGTTTTGAATAATTATATTAAACCAACTGTGTTTGCGATGAAATAATAATGATAATAATATATAATAAAGTATGTGTTGTGCGATTGAATAAGCACTCCCATGTACGAAATGTGTATTGTAATGTCTGAAACAAAGAAATATGGAAAATGACAAGAGTACGCAGGCACTCAGAAGCAGAATGATTACTTCCTGTGTACGAATGACTATGAGTGAGTTGCAATCAGCTGAGCTATGTTGAGATGACTTCCTGCCAATCAACCGGGCGGATATTGACAGATCTTAGTTGCTATTTCAGTCATCAATATTTATCCTCATATCACAAATCATCCATAGAACGTATAAATTAGCCTATGTAATCAAAATTTGTAGTTATTTATTTAAATCAGCTCCGAATTTATCTTTTGTATGAAATAGTTTTTTTCTGCAGGCTTGAAAAGATTTTATTGTTGTCATTTACCGGGATTTAACTATTTAAGCTAGTCAACTTTAACCACTTGATACACTATGTCTATTGTAAAATGAATGTTTTGTTACAATATATTAAGTATTAGGTACTTGATCACCAATTATAATTTTAGCTTACAAGGACACGTTATTAGCTACTAGTAATTCGACATGAGTTTTGTAGTACAGGTAAAACTATAACTTCAATATTCATCTATTATCCAATAATATTCTAGCAGGGTATCAGACGTATTCTAGTACCTTAAAGCTAATTTCAGATTAACAGAATTGATGCAAATGAAGGCCAACTCGTTATAATTAAATTGCTTTTCATTTGCATAAATGAAGCAAACTAAATAACATCATTCATTTAAATTCGTATATTTATAAAGTTGTTATGTTAAACTTTAAATCTTTATGAGGTGTTAATATTTTGATAGCAAAAATTAGCTCTCAATTAGTCAAGCAGAAAATTGTTGTATAAGCTTTGCAATAACTCATATATAGGGTGAGTATTTTAAAACCCTTTGGGGAATGTTTTTTAAGATTTTGAAATTTGCTTTGCATCACCCAACCCCCACCCAAAAACGGTTGAAGGAGGGCCCCTCAAAATGTTTAAAGACAACCCCCTTTTGTGGCACCTCAAAAGAAGGGGATTTTAATACAAATTCAACGACGCAAAGAATAATTTTTTTATCTTTACTCGTTCTTTTGTAATATTCACTTAAAGATTACAAGAAATCAAATTTAAAATGCTAAACATCACATTTAAACAAATTTTATGACACATTTTTCCAAAATATTTTATGGGATTATTTTATAGGGTTGTAATGTTTCCCTCAAAACATTTTCAAGAAAAATGTGTCATTTAAAAGATTTTATGTGAACTGTGGCATTTTAAAGCTGATTTCTTCCAAATTTTAAACAGGTAAAACAAAATCGCGAGTAAAGATAAAAACATTTTCTTTGCGTCGTTGAATTTGTATTAAAATTCCCTTTTTTAGAGAATGCCACAAAGGGGGGATTGCAATTAAAACATTTTGGCCCTCCCCGGTTTTGGGTGGGGTGTGGGTGAGGCAAAGTACGTCAAAAAACTATACAATCCTATAAAACTATAGAATCCTATAAAAACATTCCCCAAAGGGTTTTAAACAAATGTTTCCTTTTTCAAAAGTTAAGGGGGACATTTAAAACTCACCCTGTATAATAAATGTACCCTGTGCAAGCTAAACTAGTATACCAACCTCAAAACCTGTACCAAATATTAAGTAAAGAGTATTTGGATACTGAAATCCTATAGCTTCAAACGAAACGTAGGTCCCTTCCTCAACAACAATACTCATACATTATTGTTCAAGACACAGATTAATTGATCTATTAACAAACCAAAGGGAATACCATGTAAGCAGTTCAATAGTACGTTCAAAACTATGGGTCACAAACCAAAAGTGTTTCTATAAACTCAATCCATGGGTTTGTATCTATATTCACTGGGCCCCTATGCAATATAAAAACAAAGACAACTGAAGACAACATATTGTGATTGAAACCAAACAATGGTTTCGGGTTAAGTTAAAAACATTTGAAGTGCAAAAGTTGTAGGGGACACGAACAACCATTCAAGGAAACAGGCGTTAAGTTTCGTCTCTTTTCCAAGTAATTAAAAGCGAAACTCAGAGATTAAAGAGCTCTTCAGGGCTTTTGTTTTATATCTAATCAACCTCTTTTGTTTGAAGGGTCTCTTCAAGGTGTCATTAAAAATTGTAGATCTCCAGAACACGTCATACAAAAGTGCCATACTTACATTATCATATGTTTGGGACGGCCTGATTATTTTACGTTTCATTCACATTGTTGAAAACTGTTTCCTTTGGGCTTTGGCATTACCTCCTAGAAGGCTGAAATTCCTTGTAATGCACTCTCTCAAACCGTATTACATATAGGGTTTGAACAATGTAAGTTCACATTTAACAACCAGGAAACTTTTTAAGTATTTTTACTTATTACCAACACTAACCTGATAAGTAAACTAAAAATTTTTAGATGCTAGCTTTGCACCTGGAGCTTGAGGTTATGGTTTCAATAGGCCATCCTTTATTTTGCCGTTTAAAATACCTTCGTTAACGAAAGCGGTTCAAATGTACAAAAATTGCGTGGTTCAACCGTGGGTTATTAATATTAAATATTGTTACGCGAAACCAAAGTGAAACCGGAAGGGGGGAGGATTCTTAAATCATTACAACCACGTTAGATGCAAGGGGGCAGAGGCGGCTCTAGGGCATGGGCACAGGTACAGCCCACGAGTGACTTACCGAGGGGTTTGGGGAGTATGTACGATAATTTTGAAAAATAATACGAAATTCCCCCGGAAATTTTTGAAAAATAAAGCCTAAAAACGTGATTTTTAAAGGCATTTCAGCTCAATTTTCATTTCTGCGTTTACTTTAATTTTCTTACTTTTATTCTGAAAAAATTGATAATGTATGATGTGTTACCATTGTTTTTTACTACACAATTCTTTTCCTTTATTTGATCCAAAAATGTTGATATGCTATGCCTATGCTTTATAGCGATGTTCAGCACGACTATAGCGTTTGACTTGTGTATTACTCCGTCTCTCACTAATGTCTATGTCGTTATATCATTAATGTAACTAGTCCATTAGTGGTCACGACGAGATCCATTAGAGTCAGTTGATGTTGATGGTGTATTAACTAACTCTACTTTGTTCAACTGAGATGTTTCATTGTATTACTCGCCAGCCATTGAACAAATTATTTCAATACTATATTTTACTATACAGAATGAAACGTAAGTTCTAAGCGCCTTTAAAACTTTTGAACGCTATACGATACAAAGCAAGAGTTAAACTAGACTATCAGAACTAATATCAAAGTGTATTGGTCTGACGGTACAAAGTTATAAAAATTACAAAACTACTATTCACAATGTTTTGACATAAATGTACTTATTTATGCCAGTCTCATAAATAAAATACAATTTTCAATTAAACACCACTGTACGGTATTATTTTTAAACCAAGAAAAACGCAGCTTAGCGCTAAGCCTTGCTGTCGAGAGTGAAGCGAATTTCCTTTTCACTATGTTACTCTACTTCGCTTTTCTCAAAACCTCGTTTCGGCCTTAGCTTTTCATGCCATACTACCAAAAGCGTTACGAGAATTATCGCTACGCTCACAGCCTCTCTTCGGCCTTTGGTCTCAACTTTTTTCTGCTGTATTGTTCGTACAAAAATTGCAGCCTTTAGAGGAAATCTACATACACAGCTTAAATGTGTAAAGAATTGTACAAATGCTCAAAACGTGATCTAGGGTACAGAATAGGTGCTTATTTGATGGCTCGGTCTAAATTTTACCATTCTGGACATGAATATCTCATGTTTCCAAAGGAAAAAATCAATGGCTAAACATACAGATTTTAAATCATGATTGATTTATTATCTACCAGATTTAATCAACAGAGTAAATAAACAACGGCGTACAATGTTTCCAATTACTGAAACAATGGTTCAAAGTTTGTTAACAATGTTATTGATGTTTTTAGTTTATCTGAGCCCCGTGGGTTACATCTGCGATTCGATAGTTCAGTAGAAAATCTCATAACTCAGTTTCGTTTTGCTTTTGTCATCAATGTTTGTTACGTACACCAGGGCTTATACCAAACATAACAACTACCAACATTTTTATATTTTGTAAACCCAAGTTTATTATGTTCTTTTAAAATGTGCAATTTTGTTTTAACCCGATCCAATTAAAGCATGAAAAGCATTCAAATAAAACAAGCAAATGGAGTGGCAGAACAATGAACTTGAAAAGCTCCTCCACTCTCAGGTTAAATGAATAATAAACAATCAGAGTCTTAATTGCTTGAGTACTTTGAATACTCCTTCTTAAATGAGCGTTCGTACTTTATTTCATCAACTTTTCGCAATTTCCTTTTGAATGTGTTATTCAATGTTGATAAAAGATACGTTCCAATTGCATTAATGACCGATAAATCTATCTAACCTAAACACAAACAGATATTATAATTTTATAGACAAATTTTACAAGTCAAATCTAACGAATTTTTGTAACCACTCTGAGTTAAAACTAACAAAGAACTTAATGCTAACATTTCTTTGCAGCTGTTGTAATCTTTGCCGTAATCTAAAACGGTATCGCTGTGATTGCAAACTAAGCCATGTTCCTAATAAGTTGTGGTGGCTCCACAACAATTATTCCAATTTTAACCATTTCGAAGCCTGTAAACTTTCATTTGTAATTGGAAAATATTCACTTTGAATTAGTGCACTCATGGGGTACAGCACCGATTCAACGAGTACAATCGTGGTTTATTTTTGAACAACCAAATCACATTCCTGACTTTCATTTAAATCGATTTTATGTAAGATTAATCATACCGGTTAATGTGCTTAGTGAGACGTTCAAACATTAACATTACACAATTGACTGAACGTTAGCCTACTACTATTCAAGCTGAACAATCCAATAACCCATACTCATACTGATATATATGTTTATACGACACAAGTTTTAGTACCAAGGTAAAACTATATCTTGATTTTGCTTTTATATTTTTAACTCAGTTTCATTTGGAAGACTATGTAAATTTAGCTACTTTAAATACAGTGGTTTACATATAGTAAATAAAAGGTTTTCAAAACCTACGACTATCAACATTACGACATTTTGGGAAGTAGACAATTTGGTGTATTGAAATTCAAACTAAAGTGTATCAAAATTGTGGACGTATCTGAACGATTTATAAGAGACAACGTGGGTCTGCTATAGCCAACCATGGCTGCTTTAACAGTTGCTCTCTTGAAATTTCCTAGAGTATCTCATATATTTCTGACTGTGGGCAGCCGATAGAAGGACAGCTCATTGGTATAAGGTTAATGACAGGATAGGAAAGATTTGTTTTCATTGATGCCCAATTTTGATGGCTAGATTACTGGATTTACTCAATTTCGGTCATAGCGGTTTGTTTGTTTCGCAACATTTTTCTTTGCGTCGTTGAATTTGTGTTAGATAAAATTTCCTTTCTTTTGAGTTGCCACAAAATGGTGGTCTTTATTTTTTTTATTGAGGGCCCTCCGCGCCCCTCCCCCACCAAATTTTGGGAGGAGGGTGAGCGACGCCAAAACAAACTTCAGGATCCAATAAAAACGTTTCCCAAAAGGGTTTAAAAACATTTTGTTTTTCAAAAGTTAAAGTTGCTGGGCCATTTAAAACTAAGCCCATTTATACGTATGCAAAATTTAATAAAGTTTAAAAAATGCTAAAACGTGCTCTTGAGCAAGGCTGTGAACGGAGCGAATTAGAGAACCAAATTGCAAAGGAAATTTGTTACACTCATGCCAGTGGCACTTAAGTGCTTAGCTGCGGGTCGGTCTTGTTTAGCTAGCTTAAAGTTTGTCTGCTGAAGGGAGTTCGAGACTTGAAAGATGAATAAGAGCCTGCCAGTTAATAAGATGGAAAGTCTGCAAGAGCTAAATGGAATAGCCAATCAGTGTTAGCCTCCACAATCTGTAAATATGTATACAATTAGACGTAGTCTTTTCCGCTACTATCATATATCAAGTAAGTTCCAATTAACACAGTAAATATAGCATGAGGGCCTTCACACTTACTAGCAATAGCAATATGCCAATTATAATGCAAACTTAAGAAACGAGCAGGCATATGTTGACACCTGGGCTTTTTGCCAGCTGGAAAATATCGGCAAGTATGCGTACGTTAGTTTGAGCCCTAGCACAAGTTCAATAAAAGAAAGTCTTATTGATTGCCAATAGTTATAATCAACCCTACTCACTCAGAAACTTTGCTAATTGTCAGTCATCATGCAGACACGCGGTATTGTTGGCATCAACAGTTTGAACTCTGCACACGCGGTTGTTAACAAGCATCAGCATCAGCAACTTTGTTCCAGCACAGGAAACTTTGCTAATCAACGGTGAAGCGCTGAATCCACTGTTCAAGCACAAGTGAGAGATAGGTCCGAGCACAGACAAGAGACTCTACCGTCCGTTAGTCTATGGTCCGAGGTTGTTTACTGACAAACAACAGTGAGTTTACCAACATTAGTTATAATATCTTTAGTTGCGTTATACGCATTGCCCAAACAAAACCAAATAAAAACAACAACAATGATTATTCAACTCAAACGATCCATTTTTCGACTGCATGCACATTTATTTACAGTCACTCACTCCCTGAAAAAGGTAAAACCCCGCGATTAAGATTAGATTTATTAGATACTGAAGGACATCGTAATAGTCATGAGATATACAAACATCTTTAATCGGCTTTTGAAGCGAATTTGCGTTTTTAAATTGTATTTTGTTTCCCGTAAATCAAAAATAGTTGCACCAGTTTTGAGATCACTAACCTATGCATCATATGGCGTCAACTGGTACTTTAAGTTAGAGTATGTTACCGTTTGAAATAAAAAGTGCCTTCAACACCTTCGTCACACTGAAGGCACATGCTAGTTCAATTTTAAACTGAGTTTTCCATGGCAAGGCAAGTATTCGTACTGAGGTGCTCAACCCGATTTGTTGCAATTTTCAGACGTATTAGGTAGTCATCCATAGTACACACATAGCTATCAGTTATGTTGTACCTTATGTTATCAGTTATGTTGTGTAATGCATCAGTTGTGTACAAGTTTCACGGAGTAATGTCATCAACATGTAAATTACCTGAGGGGATTGCCTCTTGTCAGCGAGTTGAGGCGAGATTATCAAAACATGCTGTGCCTGAAATGAGAAATATTGCTTAAATTGCTTTTCAGAACACCGTCTCGCGTTTACACGATGCTAAAGTAGATTCATTGTTGTCACGGGTTTTCTTTCTACTTGAAATTAGAAACTCTGATAGTTGGAAAATACCTGTAATACAGGGTGTTTTTTAACGCAACCCAAACTTTCAAACTATATCAAGTCATTTTTACGAGCGCTATCTGGTCATACATTGTATCATTGGTTTATTCACTTCAATATCTATCGGATTGTATGTATTTTTGCAGTAATGTAGTGGTTTTTATTTCCTAATTTGATATTATGTGAAATAAACGCAATCGTGGTTATTAGCAAAGATTAAAACATGTTTATTGTTGAAGAAAACTTAGGAGCAAGATAATTTGTTTTGTCAAGAGGCGTTTGGGGTCAAGTTTACAGGTGTAAGTACTCCAAACTAATCTGAAATTCACAGATTTGTTAAAAGGTTTAACGAAACAGGTTCCGTAGGGAAACAGAAAACATAACAGAAGGCGGACTGTACTGAATGAAGAAGTTGGAGGATGTTAGGGTTAGCATGGAAAATTCTCCTAAGAACTCTTTAAGAATTTTGAAATAACAAAGGCAAAAGCCTAATTGTGCCTGCAAACTTGATCTTAATCACCTATTGACACAAAAAATATCTTTCTCTTAAGTATTCTCCGACAATAAACACTCTTTGATCTTTGCTAAAAGTCACGAGTGCGTTTATTTCACAATAACATCAAATTAGGAAATAAAACCACAATATTACTGCAACAATACATACCATCTAATAGATATTGAAGTGAACAAACCAATGATACAATGTATGACCATATAGCGCTCGTAAAAAATGACTTACTATAGTTTGAAAGTTGGGTTGCTTTTAAAAAAAACACCCTGGGCTCAAAGTGTTTGAATAATTACGTGTAATTGTACATGAATCGTAATAGTGAAGAGCTAATTTCTTTTTTGTTCCAACGTCAATTCAAATGTGTCTAATGTCTACATTTAAAATGAGGACCTGAAGTGAAAAGGTATCGAAAACAACTGAAGTATTCAGTCATCACTCGCAAACACATGTTTCAGAGAGCCAAACCAGAAACATACTCGTATTTCTACTTTATATAAAAGAGAATGGCTCTTGTATAAAAAGTCTTATTTCAGGCTTTCTGTGTTTGAAAGCTTTTAACTTGGTACGTTTGAAGGCAGTGAGTAGGTTGATGGCCACATCGCTAAAAGCCTCTTGAAATGTTTTGACGTTATAACGCTCACTACATTTTAGGTTTTTTTTTGTTTATTTGTAAAACACTTTATGTTTGTTTATCATTGTTTCAGTATTTGGTATTTTTGAAAACACGAAACCTTTGCCTAAGAATATATTTGGTTTTATGATAAGTTTTCTCTCGAATGAAAGTATATTATACAGTATGAAGTTGACATATTGTCACAGCATATGGTGCCGCAATATTGCTGGTAACGCATTCCGCTACGACATGATGCAAATATTCTTCATCGTAACTTGTTCCAAGCAAATTTAATGGTACACAAACCCGAGATACTGGCGGCATTGTTATCAAACCCTTTATGTTCCTAATTACAAAATTACCAGATTGACGTAGAAGCAAACCAACAAAATGCAATTACTCTTTGTCATGCAAAGTCAAAGCCTTACAAATTACAGGCCAGACATCCTTTGTCAACTACGCATGGTAATTACTTTATTTGACAATTTACTCACAAAGACTGTGCTTGATTATGTAAATCAAAAGCAATAAATGTAAGACAATTATATTAGAAAAATTAGAAATATTTGAAGAACTTTAAAAATGTAATTAGCTGTGCGTTTACTCAAACTACGTTAGTGTGTTTTTTCTCTTCCTTAGAAAAGAAAAGTTTTTCATTGAACAAAAATTGTGAAATGTAGCATTTTAAACCTGATCTTGTAATGTTTTAATGGGTATTACAAAAAAACGAGTCGAAATCAAAAAAATCTGTCTTTGCGTCGTTGAATTTGTATTAAAATTTTCCTTTCTTTTGAGATGCAACAAGGGGGTTTGTTTTTAAAAAACAAGGGGCCCCTCCCCCCTAGTTTTTGGATGGGGGCTGACGCAAATTACGTCAAAATAAACTTTAGAATTTTATAAAAACATTCTACCAAGGATTTTTTAATTATTACCTTTTTCAAAAGTTGTGGTGGTGGGGAGGAGATATTTAAAACTCACCCAGTATAACTAGACACAGTGTGCATATTGCGATGTTACACATTTATTCTTTTTTCTTGAATAACCTAATGGCTTTTTACACAAGCAAAACTTGAATAAGCAAAACTTTTAATACACCTTAATATAGAAAAGAAAAGGGAAATGATCTAGACATTCTAATTTGATGTCATATATTAAATTGGACATTATAATAGGATCATAGAGGGCATAAAGCGGTAAGGACACACTGGCAGTATAACTTCTGGCTCTGTATTGCATCCAACCTTAGGAGTCTTGCATTCCTTACCGAGATTTCCGCACCAGCAGTAACAGCACCCATCATGGAACTCAGCACTCAGTGGACATGGCTGCAACACGGACATAACACGCTATACAGGTGTAGCATGCTATGTAGAACCGGATTCTACATACAAAATTGTGGATAATAAGATAAATTATTGATAATAGTAGATGGTTGAGCAGTTAGCCAATTCCTTCTTCACAACTAGTCTTTTTTCTTAAAACTAGTTTTTCCACTACAAAAACTTCCGATTGGTTTTGTCTGTAACTCAACTATTTAAATCTGATGTTCCGTCTTTAAATATACAGCGACACTGCTTTCATGATAACTTGCTGTATGTAAAGTAATTTTTACAAGATTTCAAACATATTATCTAGGGTGAATTTGAGCCTCATTTTAGCAATTCCAATAATTTTAAACTGCAAAACTACTGCTTTTACTGAATTCAAAATGAAGTTATTCTCAAAAAAAAAATAAACCCTTTCAGATCTTGTTTATTTTCCAGTTGCTTTTACACACATCACATGCAAATTGTATAAAAACTATACTTATAATTCAAAACTTAATTTTTTTTAATTTTTGTCAGAAAAAGTTATTGTTATTAAATAATTTTCATACAAGGCTAAAAACGACCATGTCAGCCCTGGCCCACTTCGCGATTCTAAAGCGTTAAAAATTGGCTTTACAAAATATAATAGTCTTTTAATTAAAATGTTAAATCTCACTGTAACACTATTTATAGTTGCAGTGTCTGTTAGACTCCAACCCTCGTGTTTATGGATTTCAAATATGTGGAGTAAATTTAATCCCACAAGATACAGATACACGTAAGAACAACTTGAATTGAGCATAAAGACCCCTAATAGCATTAGTATTACCTCCTGGAAGTAATGCAAGAACTACACAGAAAAATATGGAAACACAGATGAAGGACTTCATTATAGGTAGTACAGTTGATACACGAATGTCGCCTAACTTCAAGAGCTCATTGAAATTAACATAACTGCTATGGCAAAATTTATAGTTTACTTACAACTCTATTGTTTTTTCCAAGTTCTTACCGATGAAAATAATCGTGAAATGAGTACTTGCCTTGGACCAAGAATTATGGGTAAATTGATTACACGTGAAACTATTGGAAACCCTTTGACAAAAACAATTTGTTTTCCCGCAGGCTAAAATTTGATTTCTCTCAAAATCGGAAAAACTCGAGCACAAGAAAGACGGCTAGAGCCGATAGTGTTCGCAGCGCACTCTGTGGCTTTCTTGAACTATGCTGAGTTTTCTGCTTCTGCCATGCTGCATCATTCTAAGCGATATATACCACCTCTACTTCTTAAGACAATTTAAAACACTTTTGATCAAGTTCAAGTGCGTTTCCTTCAAAATTGGGAATGAAGCTTGGAAAGTATTTGTGAAAAAATCATTTGTTTGCTCGTAGTTTAGTTATTTAAAATTATGATTCCTACGGCTCGGCCATTCTTGCGTTGTAACGCTCTTACATATGCTTAGTTCTCAAGTCCAAATACAATTTTCACTCAAATAATCATGACGTTAAATTCACGATATATTCAAGCAGTATTGGTGGCTACTCTAGTGACGTGTGACAACCAAGTTTGATGGTGTTTAGTCGATCCAAAGGTTAAGGTGAAAAAACTCTGTAAGCAATATTATACTAGTGGACAGCGCATAAATGCTGCATGGTTGAGACAGTGTAAGACTACCTAAAGTTAACTTAAAGCATCGTTTTAAAGTGCATTTGACTGGGACTCGTGGCGAGGTCCTGTAATCCAGCTTCATGGAGGTCAGGTTTTGAGGATGATATAGGTCTAAAGCGGCTCAGATAGTCTCAGTGATCATCTGATGATACCCGCATCAACCCCAACCATCGTTTAGACATATCAGACCATCACCTGGAAGTCACGTTAAGCCGTTGGTTTGTATTGCCATTGGTCATTGGGCTAATCATTAATGACCCATTCTAAGGAAGAGTCGGCCTTAGTTTGTAACAAGACTACATCTCATATCATTACTACCACTCATCACACTCATCCCTCACCATATTTGCCTTAAAATACCCTCATGAGAGTGGTCGGCATCTCAAATAGTGATACATAGTGATATTGATATACCGTTTCATTTAACGTTTCAGGGTAATGTGGTGGATATACTTCTAAGTTCTAATAAAACACCGTTCCAGTATATCGAATTCCAGCAATATCATTACTCCTCGCTGGCCACCGAAGAATCCAATACTCCTTTATTGAAAGGTAAGTGGATTCCCAAGTGTACATTCACACCAATGTTATTTATCACTCGTAGAATTTACTGTTCATTGTACAAATCTTTTCAATTCACAATCACTCATTAAAAGGAAATTTTACGTACGATGGTTGTGGTGTATTAAGTTTAATCACGGGCGTATTGATGATTTTAACATACATCAAAGTCAACATCCACTTTATTTCCACATAAAACAAAAAGTACGTACATTTACGATGTGTGATTGTACGTATATAAAACAACAATAATGGAAGCTTAATATCAAGTTTTAACACATTTTGAACTACAAACAAATAATAAAGGTTGATGATCATTTATATAAAGCATTTTCTAACCAAACCAAATTAGGCTAAGTGATAAAAATAGGTCAGATTAGCACTAAGAGTCATTATTAATTATCACGTGTGCTGAAGTTCTAAATAAGTGTATCACAGTACAAGTTTTGATGCAAATATATAGTATTAAATTTACATATTAATACCTTACTCAAGTGCCTCCACCAGATTACTAAGTGACACACCAAAGTACTGAGTGGAATAAGGATATCCTAAGTAACGTTTTGTTAAATTGTCGCTTAAAACATGTTCTTCATATAACTAAATCATGTATACTGTTGGCTGTCTAAAATGTAGAAACTAGTTTGATATGATTTCTTTTCCCACATTAAGTTTCAGTTCTGTGAATTTTGTGAGAACAAGATGGAATAAACCAACTAACTTTGCTAGTGTCTATTATGTGCTAGTTTCTATAAACTTCTATTAGATTTAGATCAGGTCGTAATGAATCAGCCATGCTTAGGCACGACCGCCACGTCTGCTAGGGCATATTGCATTGCTATCAGAATAAAAGAGTAAATTTTCCTTTATGTCAAGATGGCTGTTTTAGGTGTTTTCTGTAGCTGTCATGTAAATTAAAATAAATAAATAAATCAACGTAATGTGTTCCACTGAACAGACTGGCATGAGAAAGGCTACAAAAGATCTCTAGGTGCTCTCATAGATTCACCTTACATTTTCCTAAGTTGGATTATGACGCATCCCCGACCCTGATCCTGCCCCTTATCAATGACACGTCGGATCTAATTTCAGACGAAGCATATCCAACATCCGAACGTACAGGTTAAAATCTGCCTGGCAACCGTGGCTACTCTTTCTGCTGTGCACCACACATAATGCATCATATATGCAGCTAATACAAGTCTAGGACGTATCCTCAACAGTAGTGAAACACCCAAATAACGAGGTCAACGGGTTAACTAAATTACGGTGAGTAGTCTTGAAATCTAATAGCCAAACAAAATATCTTTATTTATACCTGTAGGTCTAATGTACAATTTTGAATATATAAAATTGACTATTAGACAGCTAAACATTGCACTTTTTATACCATTTTACTTGAAACCAGTCATTTGGATCTAATTCTACATCCTTCAAGAGGTGACTTGAACAAGCTACAATTGCTATAAGCTGCTTCTAGCACCTTCTCAACGTTTTCGTTTTAGCACTTTATTTCTTTTGAGTACTAACATTATTTCTAAATAATCACCTGTTTGCAATTATTTTACGACTAAGGAACATTTCCGTACGATGTTGACCAAACAATCTTTGAGAGTGTTTAACAAAAGAATCAAAACGTCAACAGCTATAAGACTACAAAACTATTTGAACGAAAATGGCATTGACGTTACAAACACAGCTAATGATTCAATCTTGCCAAACAAACCATGTGAGAGCGTAAACAAATTGTACCGTTCTCATTGGTACACCCTGTATAAATAAAAAACTGCATCGCTATCGTCAATATTGAGTTGTATAAAACTGTCAACTCATTCACATCAAAGTACCGTGCAGATATACGAGTATATTCATTCATGCACTTCATTTCTAGAACTACCTTAGGATGTACAAGTGTGTATAGTGACGAAACTAAATGGAATCACTCGATAGTTATTACACGAGAATATAAATTAATACATAACAATGTTAATTTACGAGTTACAAGTACAAGTACTCGTACAAGATATACCAATCTCATTAATGTACTTTACATTAGTATGAGTATCTTTTTATTATTGTTAGTAATTTAAAGACCAAATACTTCAGTAATTATATTAATTGAAGGTCAAAGCATTATGTATACTATGCGTACACTCCAACCAGGTGCATTTGATTTACTCAATTATAACGATCAAATAACTGCGATTAGTGAGGTGGAAAACTAATTTTAACACTAATCGAATCTGTATGTCACAGCTTGGAACTCCAATAAATTTGGTAAATTAAAATCGTCGGAAAACAGTTTCCAAGTTTTACTTTGCAAGCGTTGATATTAAATTCTTTTTGTTTTGACATATTACATTTCTGCCAAATTACCATAACTCGTGCTTCTACGTTTATATGTAAATATTATTCGCCTCTGTAGTATTTCACTCTCAAATAAATTGATTTTTGCTCGATTAGTGCCAGACATTTTTTAATTAATATTCTTATATATTTTTAGTCAATAGTACTAAAGTGATGTTGTTCAACAAAACAAATAACTTTAAACTGATGTTAATTTTTGTTTTTTCGTCCAGCCATGTGTTTAAAATGGATATTTCTGCGCTCTTTTGAAATGCTTGTACAATCAATAGACTTCCTGGTATACTCCATTGGTAGTATTTGAAATAAATTACATTGATATGCCGGTAAATACTCAGAATATAGTTAACTTAGTAGTGTAGATTTATATTAGGTTTTAGATTTAACAACTTTTAAGTCAATATACAAAACATACGTTGTGTTGACAAAAGAAAAAATGTAAAATACAGTCACTAGTAACAACCAATTATAGAAAGGACTAAACATGTGAAAATGCTAAGGGAAACTCAATCTATAATATAATTAGTTATTAGTTATTTGAATGCATAAACAGCTGACCTAAACTGTGAAATTATTGGTTAATTAGATAGTGTTTTAATTTTGGTTTGAAGTTTTGTTGAGCCTCTTAGCGATTTTATTTCATCAGGAAGTGCTTGGAACAATTTAATACCTGCCTGAGACGGTAGCTTTTCAAATAGACAAAGGTGGTGAGGGTTTGACCTACAATTGCTCCTATATCGCGTGTTATAATCGTGTATGTCTATGCCTTGTTGTAGAGAACACTTATTTATAATAATCATTAAAGTCTCATAAATATTCAAGCAAAGGCAAAGTAAATGGCTCTGACTTTTTGAAATCATCACGACATGAATCCCTATAGCTTAATTTTGAGATGATTCGTATAGCCTTTTTTTGTAGAATAAATTATCTCAATAATTTGTGATCCGCGCAAGAGCTTAAACACTTCGGAAATGATATACAAAGGGTAAATATTTCGAAACAGCTGTTTTTATAAGGCAAGGGCAGTCCGATTCTGGATTGGTTAACTGTTTATATCCGGAAAGGATATGACATGCCTCCAACTATCAATATTGTGTGTCACAGCTACAGCTGGGTAGCGTGTTGTGGAAGCATTCAAGTAAATTCACAAATATCTTAACACTGAATCTTCGTTTGTTCCTGTATGGTAGGCCTTTTTATTTCGTTTTTACTGCCTCTACGAACGATCTTTCTATTGAACAAACAGGAATTCAAATTTAAACTGCAAAAACAATCAGGTGTTGAAGAAATATAGTGGACTTATTTCACGCAAAGTTGATAGAAAATTTGTACTCAGAAAGAGTCAATAAAATTAATCTGAGTTCATCTGAAAAAATTGTTAACAAGTTAAAAGTTTGCTTTATTATCAACTATATTTTGGAGTTACTGTTCGTCTATTACACTTTCCACTTGTACTTATCATTATGGTCTTTTTTAATCGTACTAAGTGTTGTTTTATTACGTTGATTTCTATTTTCACCGCTTCTTTTAAATCGCTCATTTTACAACACAAAACAGCTACCACAAGATAAAAGTGTGTCGATAGCAGCGCTGGCTAATGTAGTGGAAGTAATTGGAATTAACTACATCTCTTGCCCAGAGAATTGGTCCTTTATCGACAAGAACAAATGGGAGCTTTTATAGCTTCAGAACATATAATTTTTACACGACTTAACATTACTTGAGTACGTTAATATTTTCGGTACAAACAAATTTAAATTAAATTTATCAGGGTACGCTGCAGTGTTTTTCAAAAGGTTACACTTAAATATATAAATTACGATCCCATGTATGAAATCTAACCTCTTCTGCTTTTTAGTTTATGATTACTTATACTATCTTATTTAAATTTGACCAAAACGCGATTGATTGCTAGTTAAGTCCAGCCCACGGATATCGGGCAGTTGGTAGTATTAATTTACGTGTTTGTCGTTCAATTCTTGTTGATTCACTGTTGAACATTGATCAACAATTAATTGAAAGTTTACTGTACCTGTATGAAATATCGCACATGCAAAAAAATACTCTTATTATAAATAAGATATTTCAAAAAGATATGTCGGACTGACAGATTTTGATAGTGCATATAATTTCATACAAAGTAGCAAAGTACTACTTTTCCATAAACGAGGTTATGTTCTCCATTTCAACTATTACAAACTGTATAAAAGATATTTCATAATAAACCCGTATTTAATGTAACTTTTAAGGACGATTATTAAATATAATTTTGTAGTTTACATTTTCATGTAATATTTTGAATACAATAATTAAGCTTAGAACAGACTATTCCCATTTCAAAAGAGGTTTTATTCAATAGACTGCAAATGTTTATTCAAAGATTTAATTAAGAGGAAGAGTTCAAATTGTTAATGAACACTCAGAATGTTTGTGATGAATGAAGTAGCTGACTTACTCAAGTCAAATGCAAATTGTTTAATTCCACCGTGCCTTGTCTTTGGAAATGTTCTCTTTCAAACTTGTGTAATTTGCAGGAGACTCTTGTAACTTACTTTCATTAACATTACTCCCAGTTTAACACGACTGTTTAAATTTGCAGTGTTAACAACTTAAGTAGTGTAGTATCATGTCAGTAAACTGTTTGCCAGACCAGGCTATAGCTCAGTGACATAGTGCGTGCTTCGCACCTAATCAGCCCGGGTTCGATTCCTTTTCACGATGGCCACTCCCCGTGGTTCTGAAGTCTTGCTAAGCCTTTGGTGCATTCCATTGGTCGTTGGGCTATTCACTAATCACCCAATCTGGGGAACTGTCGGCCCTAGTTTGTAACACGACTACATCTCACCATCCATCAAATACAGTCATCACACCTCACTATCATCCCATTTCACCTTAAAATACCCTCTAAGAGTGGTCAGTGTCTCAAAAGTCAAATCAAAAGTATCAAAAAGGTATTCATTCATCGTGCTAATGGGAGATGAACAATAAGGCCCAGTCTAATAGGAGATTTAAGAACTTTTTAATGACAAAAGGGATACCAAAACCACAATGTGGAGCATTTTGTCTTGTCAAACATAAGGTGTATTCATAGAGAAAAATTTGTAAAGCGTTTTGCCGTAAAACGCATGTAACGAACCACAATTAATTTAAAATTCAAGATTATAGTTTTCAACTTTTATCTTTTGGTTTGCTCTCACAACACACCAAATGGGTTTGTTCACATTTGACCTAAAAATCCTATGTAGCTAACCTCTTACCGACGTCACCTAACTGGTTAGGTCCGACTTTGTTGTTCCCACAATCCAATACTGCTAGTGAGGTGGAATATTCGCCTTTGCTAGTATTGGGTTCAACCACAAACGTTCACATTTGCTAGATTTGCCAGGTAGACTAACCAGATTAGCTTCACATGGAAGTGGGTCGTGTAATTTGGCTATTCATAGACCAATTACAAACCCGAGATTCAGTTTTAATGGGCCTCACAAAGAAGCTTGATGACTGTTCCTGTTACAATGGCTACAATATAATGAACTCCTGTGAGCTCGGACCTTCATAAACTAATAGTTAAAGCCTAGCCAGTTCGAAATGCAACCCGTCTTTAGAGTATTTAGCCAAATTTTTGGGAAACGCTTACAACAAAACTCACAAATTTAAGAGGCCGTAGATCTGGAGACGAAGAACGAAGCAAGTATGTGAGCATAGCTAACAGCCTTAAAAGACTCAAGTAAAAGGTTATACATCAAGTACATTTTAGGCCGAAAGCCGAAGTGCCGTAAAGCACGTGGCAAAAGAACAAGTTACTTTTGCAAGCAAACACTCCTTCTGCTAAGCGACTCAATAGAGCGTACTTATATTATTACAATATGTGTTTTTCACTTTGACATTTACAAGTAAACAAGACATCAAGTTGTGAAGTAATGTTGACAGACTGCAGTTGACTCCGAAGTCGTGCATTTGATGAGAGAAAAGCTAACATTTGTGTTTGAATGTTTGAAGAATGGAGGAAGAGGCCATGCAAAACAAGGTTTTACATGGGCGGAATACAACGTGTTTGTACTGAATGTTTGTGTGACCCAATAATCTGGCCTTAGTGGCTTCAATTGTTAAGTTTTTCATCATCTCATGAAACTTTGTATTGATGATGAAACTTTTCGTAACAAATGTATACCTTACAACAAACCCGATTTGTTTTTAGTCAACAACCTATCTGCGCTTTCACCTAAGTATTTATTCACTTGTCAGTGCAAGTGCCAGTGAAACATACTCATACTTTCTCCATCAGACTATCTAATGTTCTACTATTATGATTTCGTCACATCTACCACTACCTCCTAACAACCTACCCACTACGTTTTCCCTTTGCTCCCTTTATAAGTAAGTCCGCAATTTGTTTCTTTTTGTTATAAGGTCATTTCAATCTAAGTGTGGGTTAGCCCCAGCGAACGACAATCTCGCCTGAGTTGTCCTTCTGTAACGCAAACATTCAGTGGTATAAACCATCCAACGTAAACGGTTACAACGAAAAGGATGAGTTACACACATAGGGTGATTATACTTTCAACTCTATAGGGTGAGTTTTAAATGCCCCCTCCCACCACCTTAACTTTTGAAAAGGGAATTTTTTAACACACGGTAACAAAATTAAAGCAATTTCAAACCATTACTAACTTGAGTGAAGTGTGTCAAATATTCAAAGGTTTGTTTTAAAACTCAATCTACTCCCATGAAGGAGACCATGATTAAAGTGTGATGTGGATCAACTTTGTTCATATCAACAGGGAACCAACTCAGAAACCTAATCTAACTTGAACACTTGAGTTTGCTTTGTATTGTCTACGGACTCTTTGTTGGTTTAGTTCAAAACATCACACTTGGGACGGGAAGAGAGAAAATATTGAAGACGCCGTACTGCTCATATGAACATATGGTTTGGTAGTATTATTTGTCTACAAGTGAAACATAAGCTGAAATGTAACACAGTCTGGATGTATCATCATTCTTTGGAAGTTAACTGCATTGTGTTAGTTTTTGTGGATTACAATATTTTTACGTTAGACTCGTCAATTTTATACTTTATAGGGTGAGTATACTTTCAACTTTATAGGGTGAGTTTTAAATGCCCCCGCCCACCACCTTAACTTTTGAAAAAGGACATTTCTTTTTAAAAACCTTTGGGAAATGTTTTTATAAGGTTCTGAAGTTTGTTTTGACGTTCATTGCGTCATCAACCCCCCACCCAAAATCCGGGGAAGGGCCCCAACCTCTTTAAATACACCCCTTCCCTGTGGCACCACAAAAGAAAAGGAATTTCAGCACAAATTCAAAGATGTAAAGACAGTTTTTTATCTTGACTCGTTTTTTTGTTATATCAATTTAAAGATGACACAAAATGGTTTAAAATGCTACATTTCACATACAATTTATTTTGAATTACAAAATGTTCTTCAAAATACTTTGAGGGAAACATCACAACCCTATAACATAATCCTATAGAGTATTTTTAGGAAAATAATGTCATTCAAAATCAATTGTATGTAAAATATGGAAATTGAACCTGATTTTGCGTTCTCTTTAAATTGGTATGACAAAAAACTGGTCGTGATAAAAACACTTGTCTTGCGTCGTTTAATTTGTGTTGAAATTCTGTTGACGTGCCACAAGGGGGAGGTTTTGTATTTAAACAATTTTGAGGCCCTCCCTCTTCCGGGCTTTTGGGTGGGGGTAGGTGACGCAAAGTACGTCAAAACAAACTTCAGAATCCTATGAAATCATTCCCCAAAGGGTTTTCATAAATATTTACTTTTTCAAAAGTTATGGTGGGGGTGGAAAATTTAAAACTCACTCTGTATATATTCGTCAAATACGGTATGTTACTAGGTTATTACTCTTTACACAAAATAACGCAATTGTACCTTAGGTGATATTTTCAAATAGTCTATCGGTTTATAAGCCCTTTGACACTCGGCTTCAGAGGCTGGCCATGGATACGTCAGAAACATTTTAGAACTGTATTTATGACGTTACATTTACAACACTCATGAGTTGAGTATAAATTGAAGGACGAATTTCAATTACAGCTAGAAACCCTTTTAAATAAAACAAGCAAATGGAGTGGCAGAACAATGAACTTGAAGAGCTCCTCCACTCTCAGGTTAAATGAATAATAAACAATCAGAGTCTTAATTGCTCTAGTACTTTGAATACGCCTTCTTAAATGAGCGTTCGTACTTTATTTCATTAACTTTGTTTCAATAATATAGGTTTGTCATCTGACTTAAATAGATAAATTGAATTTATTCTCGTATTTGAATAGTTCTATCGGATTCCAACGGAGTAAATGGAACAATTCTATATTTAAATTCTGGTGTTTTCATGTAATATCTAGAGCAAACAGTCTAGTGTTTTATTAGCCCATTGAAATTCTCAAGAGTTTTGAACTCGTCAGAAACATTCTTGAACTATATTATTGGGTTACATTTAGAATCGACCAAAATTACCCGTGTACGGCGTAATTGTTCAAACCAATTACACAGAATAAAATAAATTAAAGCTTTGAAATCTCATTTCTCTCTACAACTAGGATTTTATATTGTGAAAACAACGTGCAATCGTACAGAAACCCCTGTTGTAAAGCTGGAAACGCAGGTTTCAGGTTCTCGCGCACACATAACAGTATGTCAGGCTCAATACATGGATCCATTCTCAGCCCGCGGTATAGTCGGCTCGTATTACTTACCATCACATCACCTAACTTTTCACTGAAAGCATTGTTTTCAAATTGTTTACCATAAATCACTATATCTTATGGTATTTCACCTAAGTGTATTCATCCTTTATCTTATTGATAAAATTAACGTATTCTTTATCGTTTAGTGAGGCCTGATAATTGTTTCATTTGTGGCTAATTTTAGAGCATGATCATGGGTTATCTACAATATTAGCTCTCATTATATAGGAATTAAATTATCAAACGTAAGGGAGTTCTCATGTTGTTATACGAATTGTAACACACAAAAACAAGAGGCTACAGGTTTAACGCCTTTAGTGCATTCGTGACGGGTTGGTATAGCGGGCTCATCGCTCCGGTGGTGCGAGTTCGATCCCCGCAGTCACCACTAACAATTTCTAATGTGACTATGCGTAGCGCTAGGTAAAGCTCGATGTTGAGTGTTAGAGAAGACATTTTTCTCCTAACTCCTAACTTTGCCTCGTTAAGCAAAACGTATTTACCTTTTTACTTATAACGTGACTTTTAAAGAAATGCTAGTTATATTCTCATCTGTAGATTCGACTAAAATTAAAAGTGTTGGGTGACTTAGATATGAATTGAATATAGAATATGAAATGGATACTAATCAAAAGTTGAACCTAAGTTAGATTGGACCTCGAATCTCATATTATTGTAGCCATTGTTCAAGTGATGGAGAGAGAACTGATATCAGATTGGTCCCTTTCATAATGCCCAGAATTGATTGGCCTTAAGATAGATGTCTAAATAGTCGAATTTTAGTTTAAGAAGCAATACAAGTCACAGAATTGTTTTATAACTGGCTCTCCGGACAATCATGTACATAATATCCCGATTTTTCATAGGAATTAATCATCAAACAGTAAAATCGTCCTTGTTTCATGGCGTGTTTCTGCATGATTTGAAATTTGACATTCCATAAATATTTACGCATTAGGTTTTCGGGTTACTAAGTATGACTGTTTACAAAAAATAATGTGGTTACATATTTTGAGTGTCCAGATTGTGTTCCAATAACAACTAATCACTTTACATTTCTTAGGCAATCTCTAAACCGACCCGAATCCGATTGAAGAGTTATAACCTGGTGCATCGGTAGCTGTACGCTGAACAGAATTTGTTTGTTGAGGTCTTCTTCTGGTGATTTGGATCTGTAAGCGGTTTAATCTCAAAGATGCCCAGTACGGCAGTAAGTATTGGCTGTTGGGTTATTCGAGCTCTATAATCCACCCTCCTCCCTAATCTACCCCTACAATTAAACATTAATTAAGACTCGTTTTACGCATCAGCATATTGTGAGTGCAAATTTACCCGAATATGCTAAGAGGTGATGCAACCCAACTTCCAACTATGGATTTTAAAATGTTATACCCTTTTTTGATATTATTGATACGTGCTTGAAGAATATATGAAAATTATATGATACAGGACATTTGAAAAAGGGCTGTGAAAGATCTGTGTATTAAGAATTGTGTTTATTCTGTCAACTAGTAAATATCATATTTTAAGTCATTTTGTGTTTGTATTGGTTTTGTATTTAGTTTCTTGTAATGTTTTAAAATATATAACCTTTGAATTGCAAGATGAAAACATGTAAATAGTTCGCTTTAAGAGTTCATGTAAGTTAAGAGACACTGTAAACTTAGTAGCATAGTTTAAAACTGACGAAACCTATTTCATGTAAATGACTAATGGTGAATAAAGTTTGATTTGTGCCTTCAGTTTACGAGAAACACAATGCAATTACTTTGTTAAATTACGTACTCTGTAATTTCTTACTAAGTTACACACCCTATAACTGCAGTTTAAGGGGCCAAATGTTTAGGACTAAAACACAAATGCTTTAGTATATTTTAATGAACCTAAACCGAATGTTATCAAACATATCACTTTGAAACCCTGCACAGCTTGATGGCTATCTACTGTCAATACTAAATCAACGTCAGATAATCAGCCATCAATTTTATATCAGTGTTTCTATCAATTCAAACACAAACAATATTGTATTGTGACCGAGTTTGAGCTAAATATGACAGTGACATGTATGACAGATATATCATTGGAATAATACCGTCGTTCTGCCACATTAATTTGAAATACAAATTTCTAGGCAAAAAATATAGCCTACATTCTACCCTTAAAAGAAGGTGTACCCTAGGAAAGATGCACATACCAGAAAACGGTAAGACATTTTAAAAAATTAATGTTTTCAAGTAAGTCTTTTGAAATTAAAGACGATCTCAAAATCGGCGTCAAGGTAAAGACTTCACGGATTATATGATTCTGAATCATGAAAAACGTAAATCTTCTGATATACACACGAGTTCATAAAGCTGGAGATTTGAAACCAAACTGAACGTCCAATTAGCGTTACTCGGTAAAATCGCAGGAATCTTTGAAACAGGATTCTCTTTGACTTAGTGCAGTGGCACACACATGTGAACGTAATTATTAACTGTTTTCTTAATAATATTTTACAACATGCCTTTTTAACAAATTTAAAAATGGCGGCCATCTAAAAATTTTAAAGTCAAATTCCAATTTAAATCCATTTGGCTTTGAAATTTTTAAATAGCCGCTATTTTGAAGTTTGATAAGTTAGATAGAAAATATGTTTGGAAAATGTTGTAAGGAAAACCAGTAAGATGTTTTCGTGCATTACTAGAGAAATAGTTATGGTTGAAATGTTGAACAGTTTACCCTATACCTGTGTTTACCCTATACCTAGCGAATAGCCTATTAAATACCGTGGTTATACAGGACGTAAATCTGAAACTAAAAGCCGAAGCGATGCTCCGAGCTAAGTAACAGCCGTCAAAGACCTTGGCTAAAGAAACAACATACATCTGAGGGCAAAGGAATACTTCGTGACGACTGAGGTAATAGAGCACTAGGTTTGAAATCAAGCACGACTAACTAGAGCGTACCCCTAGTAACAGGATTTACTTTAGACTGTAAGCTATATATGATGACTCACGAACTACGAGTAGAAAATCAAAATATGGATGTGAATGTGGTTTTAATATGACAGATGTAGCTCAGTAAGAAAGAAAATGTTTAGTTGACTAATAATAGTACTTCATGACTATCAGTATCTACAAGTTACATTCAAACAAGTATAGCTTATAAGTCAAATACGAGCATATTGTCAACGTTTATTTGTTGTTATACATACAAATGGATTTTCTTCGTCCTCCAACAATAAAATGATGCAAGAGATAAAATAATATGAAAAATTACTTAGCTTATGCCTCACAAGTATCACACACGTTGTGATTAAAATATACAGACAACTCCCAATCATCCGTGGAACTAACTAGCGTAGACACCGCAGATAATCGAATTTCACGGATAAGCCGCAAATTGACGATAGTGGTAAAGCAATGGATGAAGGTACTAAGAAACAACACACAGGTGCTTTAAATAAGTTTATTGTATGATAAAAGACGTACTGCACCTGTTAAAGAAACTAAATCTATGTTCTTAACTCTTAGGCTTTCGCGGCCGGTGTCATCACTAAGATCTAAGATTTCCGGTTTACACCGCGTCACAGTTGAAATGTTATTACTGCTAAACGTTTCGACCTCGCTGTGGAGAGTCATCCTCAGTAGCTTGTTGATTGGCTGAGACTGGCCGTGGCGTCTTCTTATATACCCCATGGGTGGGGGTCCTGTGACCTGATTGGCCGAAGTGGGCGGAGCCTGTTGCTCGTTGTCGAACTGGATTGGCTGGCTTCAATAGGCCTTCTGAAGAACTGGCTGCCAAGTTTTTGATAATTTTATACTGTCTTCTTTGTTAACGTAATGTACATGCTGTTGTCTTCATGCTTGATTATTTCTATGGTTTCTCTAATTTTCCTTGGATAAATCTATGTTTTACACCTTTGTTTAATGCACGGTAATGTAAGGTAAGGTTTAAAAATTCGGTCGATTGCTTTTGTTTTTTCGTGTTAAATCACTTCTAATTTATCTGCGACTGAAGTTTCTTCAGCGTCATTTTACATACATCATCAAAACTTGTTTTCGCGTATTTTTCTTTAATTATACATTGTAAGTATTTTACTATAGGCGCCGTGGATAATCCACATAGCGGATAAACCACCCGCAGATAATCGAGAGTTTACTGTAAATTCTTAAATCATACATACAACGCCACGTCACGGAGTTTAAAAACAAACTGCAAATATTGCGTTTAATGATTTGAGTTCACAGCACAACTCGGTTGTTTCTAAGATAAACACTCAAAAAGCAACTTTGTTAGAGAGTCTACAACAAACACTTGAACAATGTTGCTCTTCCAAACCTCGAGTAACTTCCTTCTCCATTAGTTCCTATTCAACAAGAAACTTTGCTTTGATTTGTGTTTTCCAAGGCTAAGATTAAAAAATAATAAGTGGTAAAAACGTTGAGGTTTTGATGTATTAAAATACTGTTGAATGAAATTACTACTACGGACTAGATGAAATTTTAATACTACAAATATCTAAATAGTACCGAAAGTTATAGTACCGAAAGTAACCTTTTTCAAGTTGCCAAAACTCTTTTGTTGAATTCATTAAACTTGATATTGTAGCCATTTTAAGTTTCAGAAGAGCTTCTCGATGTTAAGTCGACCTGTTCAAACTCACGTCCCTCCACAATGAATTATTCAGATCATGTCCTGACCCTCAGGGTCTTTCCTTGTCGTTGCCCTCATAATCCCTTTTCAACACATTATTCACTAGGTAAAGATCCCAAATAAAGTAAATCTCAAACCCACTCCCACACCCTTGTAAAACGCAACAGTACTACTACAGAAATAACGTAAAACGCATTAGTATTATTTGTAAAGTACCAATCTTGATTATAAATCAATTTTTTAAATTAATTTATCTCATCATTTCATTTTATCATTTCATTTATTCATCCATATGACTCAAGAGCTGGGGACACCCTGCAGGTTACTTATCATAGAACAACGGGTTTTGAAAATTTGCCATTGCAGAATTCTCCAATATTCAAAACCCGTTTAAAGTGTGATCTTTTGACTGTGGCTTTTACTATGTTGATGAATTTATCGAACACTTCCAATAGCCATTTCCCTAATTTTAGATCTCCACCTCCATGATATGATTTGATGGAAGACTGTGAATTTGATTGAAGTGTGTGTGTCTTTTTTACAGATACGTTACATATGTGTGTACGTAACTTTTCTATTGCATTTGCTTTCAATTGTTCCTTCTTTTTTCGCTATGGAACTTTATTTATTGTTAGTGCAAGTAAAGTTTTTATTATGTATGTTATTTTTGATTGTAGCCAGCTAGTATAAAATAATGTGTTAACCGATAAACCAATAAATTTATTTAAACCGCTCTTTACGCTCATCTTATTAAACACGTATTAAACACGCGTAAAAAATTATTGGTTTAAACATATTATTTTATTATTGAATTTCCTTTGGAAAAATGAAATATTCATGCGGTCAGGCACTTGGTAAGATCCAGGCACGGCACCATGAAATGAGCACCAATCTTGCCCCCAGAACACGTGTTGAGCATTTTTTCAAAACTGTATATTCATATATATATATATATTACATCAGTTGTAACGACTGAATTTGTAATGAACACAGAGATTTTAAAATTGCCCAGTAATTTTATATATAAAAAGTCTTCACGAATGGAATCTTTTAGTTAATCTAGTGAAAAGTTAATGAAGTGATACCCTTATTATCACCAGTGGTTAACACGATAGCGCTTAGCGTGCTGGTCAACCAATATTTTTATTTAACACAAATTATTCACATCACTGTAAAACTTACTTTTAATAGTGTTTATTTAGTAATTGTATTAGTAACCTAATGTAAACTCAAGATTAAACTTGATGACGATTTTAACACATTCGAAATATATCATTTATATATATAAATAGTCGTATTATATTTATTTAGTATATATATTTAGTATATATATTATATATATTTTTAATTTTGAGGTTATCTAATGAAGACAGCTTTGCTTATCGAAGGCCACATTTGCTTTAAAATCTTTTTCTACATAGATATTTATTTAACAGCATACTTTAAGGGCAATAAAGGTACAGACCTCCCTTTTCTGTCACGTTTAAATGTTACAGTGCTGCGAGCGACGACAGGAAAAGCTACTTGAACCTAAACCGTGAACTGAATAATTCAGCTCTCGGATGGAAACCTTGTGTAAAGTGATAGTCAAAGTCGTTCTTGTGTTCTATGAAATCTGCATATCACTGGAACAATCAAGTCTACGTCATAATTGTCACTTGCTTTCAAAGTTGCCATAAACTGTAGATTTGTTGTGATATATTGATGCTACTGGCTTATATTTTGGCTCAGCTTGCTCCACCCTTTTGACTTATTGCTTTTAGGACTATACACAATGGGGATGGACATTGATCAATGGAGAATGATAATACGTGCTTCACTCCAAAACGGCCCAGATTCAACTACCTGCGCTACAGTGACAACTTTTTACCCTGGCTGCCCCCCGTGGTTCCGAAGTCACTTTAAGCCGGTGGTACATTTGGTCGTTCTTCCCTAGTTACTAACTTTAGGTAAAATTAAATTTAAATTCTAAAATCTAGCAGATTTTGGTCACTTTTGCACAACTATTGTAGCCTTGGCACAAATCTCCATAGACAAACTTCATAAGACGTATTGTAAACTATGCTTTTGCTACTTTGCAAATAACCAATCGTTCTTATAGTATAAATACAAAAAATACAAGTTGGAATCAAAGTTGGCTTTTCAATAGAAGCTAAAGATCAGGAAGTTTCCTGAGGCGTCTAACATTGGTCCAGTGTTCGTTGAAGACTTCTTTCGACAAAAGTTCTCATCTTGAGAATGGTTTCTTAAAAGTTAGTGCTAACCCACTTGTGTAAGTTAGTTTATTAGTTATAGTCTAAATGATAGTTGCAGAACTTTTACACTATATGTGGCGTCAGGACTTTAGCCTTGGCCTCTTTTTTATAAGATAACACTGATATTATTATACTGTAATTATTGTAATATTTTTTTATCCGTTTTGTTCCTGACGGATTTTTGTTTAACGCCTTAATACCGTTATAAATACAGTCAACTCCCTATACACATGCGTTATGTCGAATAAAGTACCTTGCCTAGTACATCATTACTATAGACATTAGGCTAAAACGTGAGCGTCTATGTTCTCTAAAATGCGTTCAACTTTGAAATTATTACGAAGACCAAACTTCTCCCAAATGTGAGCCGTGTATGAAATATCTCCTTGGATTCTCATCTGAAGTCTGCACATGTCTGATATTGCGATGATATCTTGATTCCTTCCTCACTGAATCACCTGTTCCTGCGTGAGGGGAATCACAAACAAACCAAATTTTTCTTACAGAACAATTACGAAATTATTCTCAGAATCTTCTTCTCAGGATCTTGTTTTTATTTTTGAAACTCAAATGTGTTGTTAACAAATGAAAGGTTACCTTGCCTGGTTTTATTTTTTTACCGACTTAATGTCTACTAATATAGCGTATGTGCTAGCCTATCTTACTTAACTATTATAGTTTACCTAAACTCATATGGAAACGTTTATGGTATTAAGTAGTTGTATGTTATACTTAGTTCGTACTCTTACTAGATCGCTTGCCGTATGATTTTTAAACGCCATACAAATACAAAACCAACGAAACTCTCAAATTTTTGATGTTTTTTTCTTGATTGGTGGCATATTTTTCTAACCTATGAAATTTTTCTCAGATAAATTGTTTCCAACATTATAGTTTAGGGAGATATAAAAAAGCCAACAAGCAAAGGCTTTAAGAAACCAAGATCAACCAAAGGTATTACTTGAAGGTGTCTGGAATATAAAAAGCTGTCAGGGTTTTTATTGTAGTCTGTTATCGGACAGTTCTTTTTTAATCCAAAACCTACCGTGTAGGGCTTAAATGTTAAGTGCTTGAAATGTTAAGTAGAAAATATCATTTTTTATTCGTTGAAAGTTAACTTAATGCCAGTCGTTTATTTTATTGAAAGATAATCCACGTCTTAAGCCGTTACCAAGAATGGAGTACAGACAATATATTTTTATCAGTAGCAGCAAAACACACTGTATTTTTACTCCTTGCGACTGAAAATATTATTCTAATCTTCAATGTTTTATTAATAAAGAATTTAATGGTTTAAAGTGATCATTTTTTAAAGTTAAATTATTATGAACAACGAAATAGACGGAAGGATGGAGGGAAGGAATGTGACAAACCACTAAAGTTTAGACTTTACCAACTCAACCACATTGGTGAGACCACTACAACAGCTTCTAATTCAATCGTTCCATTGGAAGTTTAGTTGTCCACTAAGAATCTTTATTTTGTAAACTCATCAGTTCTGGGATTTTTCTTCTACCAAACGTATAATGAACTGTACTAAAATACATCAGTGCTAGCCAGACTAACAGACCAAATAAAACATTCTACTGGGTTGAGTACCAAACATGCAGGCCACCTATATGTATCGTGGATTACACATACGGGCACATTAAATGTACTATTATCAAACTGTGATTGCATGCATGAGTGACAAATTCTTAATAAAGTCCTCTATCTATGTTAATTATTATAATCAAAATACCTTTGGAAAAATGAGATATTTATGCCGTCAGCATAGTAAGACCCGAGACCATGAAATGTGCACCGATCCTGACCCCCGGAACACGTTTTGAGCATTACTTGTTTCAATACTTTATATTTATTTATTTAACACACGAACTATTTTGCCCACAATCAATAGTTTAATTATTTTAACGTATAGTTTTAACGACTATTTCCTTTTTTAATGATCATAGGCATATGTTTTAATTTTAAACCTTTCACAAACTGTGTTTATTGGCATGTTTGTATAGAGAGAATTTCCATATAAAATCAAAATATAGTATATAAATTTTAAAACATATTTTATTTTTATAAAAGAAGGTGTGTAGCCCCAAACAGTGTTCTAAAAATGTCAAAGTGTGTTTGTAATATTTCATCCGTTCAACAGATTAGGAAGGAGAGCTCTTCTGAAACACTCTATATAATGGCAAAATTATTAATACTAAGTGTTCAAACAAAATGCAAATAAACTGAGAAAATATATGTGAAATGTGTATGTTAAATTATTGCTATTAAAGACAAAATACGAGCGTAATTAAATAAGCTTTTTACAAGGGCTTTCAGAGAAGGTTAAGTGAAACTTTAAAAGCAAACCCACGGTTTTGAAGTAAAAGCCCCTTTGCTTTTATGTACGCCTGAAGTAGAAGCTTATACTTTGGAAGGTATACTTTTATGTTTTAAAGTGCACTTAGGGCAGTCTTTGTGCGTCCAAGTAGTCTTTTACTTTATCACTTACAAAAACAACAATTCAATTTTGGGAAATATATTTTTAAATGAACATTTCTATTTCCTATGGAGATTCGGTAATAATTAAATTGTATACAAGTTGATGGTTGAACATTGGCCAATTGTTTCAACGGATACCATTCATGTTTCATTGAATAACCATTAAACTCTCTGATTACTGTACAGAGGCGTCTGGCAGTAGTACCACTATAATGCCCAGGCTCATATTCTATAAATTCCACAACGTCTCCCAATCTGAATATTTATGCAGACCAAATTCCACTGTCCACTATCGTATGTGTGTACTTCTAAATTACAATGTGTACAAAATAATCGTTATTACTGAGTAGTTACTTCAACTGTGTAGGATTCGTATTGAGTCAGTTCCCTATATCGTATATCCAAGTCAGTTATTCATTATTACCATGTCGTAATAGCTACAGTCAGCTTATCGTATTAGATTTATGCCTGTCTGAATACAGCTTAGCCTTATCTCGAGATTTATGTCTCTGGCTTGCTCAGGTGATGTGTAACCGATATACAAGATAACAATTAAGGCTTCACTCCATCCCTCTAACTATAGTCTGACCGCACAGTATAGGCATGACACCGAGGTGTGAGAGCCTTGCGACGTTTGTAGCCTGAGATCTCGTCAAGAATGTTGTTGATTAAAGAGACAAGCTATTAAACTATTAAACCAATCTATTAAACTATAAAACAACAATGCCAGAAGATGTGACCGGTTATAAAGTACTGATCTTAAAAAACTATATTCAACAAGCAAAAGGCTAATCTCTCACAGAATATTGAATGACACCCGTTAAACTTCGCTTGCATAATTCAGGACGACGTGAAAGGTTAGAAAATGGAAATGTGCAATTATTATTGAAGTTTTTAAGCATCACCAAAGGAATTGTAATAGTTATGTATCATGTATTACAGACGTTGGATTCAAAAGCTAGGAATAGTGTGCTGTGATTGGTTGTAATTGGTGTTGTGCGTATTCTTCATGATCGCTGATAAAACGTAAAGTTCGTAACATAAGTACTGGTTCTTTAGTTGGTACAATATTGAAAAAAACACATATTTGAGACTACTCCCGTTACATTAAACGGCTCAGTTATTGACTTTAAGTTTGAATCCTTGGATACCAAAACTAATACCGTATCAAAACATTAAATATCGGAAACCCCAAGTTTATTTTGAATCTGTCGTTTCTATTGATACAAAACTGTATTTGTATCAAAATATTTGCTTTCTAATCTACCCGTGTCTAATTTAAATCTGTCGTATCCATGGATACCAAACTTGATAACGTATCAAAATATTTGGTATGGTAAAAATCAGAGTTAATTGTAAACCTGTTGTATCCATGTAAACTTGAAACTAAACTTAGCATTGTATGAAACTATTTCCTTTCGAATCTACCCGTGTCTAATTTAAATCTTTCGTATCCATGGATACCAAACGGTATCAAAATATTTGGTATGACAAAATATCAGAGTTAACTGTAAACTTGTATCAAAATACTGTAAACTGAACATTGTAAACTTAGCATTGTATGAAACTATTTCCTTTCGAATTCTATGTCTAATTTAAATCTTTCGTATCCATGGATACCAAACGGTATCAAAATATTTGGTATGACAAATCAGAGTTAACTTTAAACGTTATCCATGGATACCAAACTTAGCATTGTATGAAACTATTTCCTTTCGAATCTACCCGTGTCTAATTTAAATCTTTCGTATCCATGGATACCAAATTGTAACGTATCAAAATATTTGGTATGACAAAATCAGAGTCAGAGTTGGTATTATTTGTACAAATATCAGAGTAACTTTAAAATCATTGTAAACTTAGCATTGTATGAAACTATTTCTTTCGAATCTACCCGTGTCTAATTTAAATCTGTCGTATCCATGGATACCAAACTTGGTAACGGTCAAAATATTTGGTATGACAAATAAAATATTTGGTATGACAGAGTTAACTTTAAACCTGTCGTATCCATGGATACTTGAACAAACTTAGCATTGTATGAAACTATTTCCTTTCGAATCTACCCGTGTCTAATTTAAATCTTTCGTATCCATGGATACCAAACGGTATCAAAATATTTGGTATGACAAATATCAGAGTTAACTTTAAACCTGTCGTATTGATAGCCATGGATACCAAACTTAGCATTGTATGAAACTATTTCCTTTCGAATCTACCCGTGTCTAATTTAAATCTTTCGTATCCATGGATACCAAACGGTATCAAAATATTTGGTATGACAAATATCAGAGTTAACTTTAAACCTGTCGTATCCATGGATACCAAACTTAGCATTGTATGAAACTATTTCCTTTCGAATCTACCCGTGTCTAATTTAAATCTGTCGTATCCATGGATACCATACCATATCAAAATGTTTGGTATGACAAAATCAGAGTTTTGTAAACTGGTATGGCAAATAGCATTGTATGAAACTACCTTCGAATCTACCCGTGTCTAATTTAAATCTGTCGTATCCATGGATACTTATCAAAATATTTGTATATAACCTAATTATACCATCCAGAACCAAACTCATGTATTTATGGTAAAAATCTTAATTTAAACTTTGTTCATACTTTCCCAAACTTAACGTGTTTGGTTAAACTTCAAATATCATGGATCAAACCCTGCCATCAAAATATTTGTAACAAATATCCAGTATCCAATACCAAACAGTGAATCTACCCTTGTCTAATTTAAATTTGTTGTATCTATGGTTACTAAACCTAGTATCATCAAAATATTTGCATGGCAAATATCAGAGTAACCTATATTAAACCTAATATAAAAACTATTTGCCTTTAAATGTACCCGTGTACGATTTCAATCTGTCATATCCATGGATACCAAACTTGATACCCTATCAAAATAATTGGTATGTCTAAAATCAGAGTTAATATTTAATCTTTCGTATCCATAGATACCAAACCTAATAGTGTATGAAACTATTTGGTTTCGAATCTACCTGTGTCTAATTTAAATCTGTTGTATCCATGGATATCATACTTGATACCATACAAAAGTATTTGGTAGTATTTGGTAAGGCAAATATCCGAGTTAACTTTAAATCTTTCGTATCCATAGATACCAAAGCAGCTAATGCTATATGAAAATATTTGCTTTAGAATCTACCCGTTAACAATTTCAATCTGTTGTATCCATGGATACCAAACCTAGTATTGTATCAAAATATTTGCTTTCGAATGTACCTGGTCTAATTTACATCTGTCGTATCCATGGATACCAAACTTGATACCGCATCGAAATATTTGGTATGGCAAAAGTCCGAGTTAACTTTAAACCTTTCGTATCCATATACAGGGTGAATTTAAGTTAGTGCTAAAAAGGAATTGAGTGAAACTTTACTAGCGAAATTTATTTAGACTTTTTGCAACATACACTGCCGACTTTCTAGATGGTCTGGACCTTGACTATAACGAAAGGGATAGGATCATCTATCAGCAAGATGGAGCGCCACCTCACTTTACACTTCAAGTGCGGCAGTGGCTAAGTGAAAACTATCCAACGTGGTAGGTCGAGCTGGACCCCCATACCCTGGCCAACCCGGTCTCCTGATCTCTCACCACTTGACTGTTTCGTGTGGGAAATGATGAAGAAAGAAGTATACTCAACACCCATAAACTCAGAGGTGGAACTAAGGGACAGAATTGAAGTGGCTGCTTAAAAGGTGCGCGACAAATTGACGATGAACGCTACTGTTCGAGCAACGAGGAAGCGTGCCAGGCGCTGCATAAGAAAAGAAGGAAGACAATTTGAACATGAATTAAAGTCTGTTAGTTGTTCTTTTGTATGTGAGTATTTGTTGTTGGGTTTATTAGTACGTAGGCTACAAATTGTATATCAACTGTTTAATATATGTTACTTTTATTAAATCTTACATAATGATTGTTAATAAATTACACTACTAAATAATATCAAGATTTCTTTTAAGTAAAAGTACCACTACACCAAATTAGGAATGTTTAAAATATGGAAGTTTATTAAATAATATTACAGTTAAATGCTGAGACTACTTTACTAGTTTGACGTAACTTATTTTTAATTTAGGTTTTGTTTTACAAATAAGTGAATTTTAAGCAGTGAAAATTTAAATTTTAATACATTGTTTGAAAGCTTATTAAACATAGGCTACTTTTCTTATGTTGGCCTTCAAAAAATATTTACCGACAAGAACTCCTGTGTCTGTAAAAGTTGTTGAATTTTTACAACAAAAATTAAATTACTACTCAACTAGAGTTTCGTAAATTTCTCTTAGATAAGATCTTTTTAATTTATTCTTATGCTAAATGTATTGTAGATTTCAAGTCATTGAAATTTGAACAATACTGATGGGGCAACTGCCACATAAGCAACATATAACACGATTTTTCAAACGTAAACAAATTGGTTCTAGTTTCACTCAAATTATTTTAACACTAACTTAAATTCACCCTGTATACTAAACCTATTGCTATATAAAATATTTGCTTTCGAATCTACCTGTGTACAATTTAAATCTTTCGTATCCATGGATACCAAACTTAATAATGTATCAAAATATTTTATATCGGAAATACTCGTGTTTATTAAAAATCAGTTGTTTCCACGGATACCAAAGTACGAGTAAATACTGTATCACAACAATAGCAAACGAGTCTACTCGTGTCTAATTTAATATTGTCGTATCAATCGATATCTAACTTAATATTGTAACAACTTATTTGATATTGGATTTATTCGTGTCTTATTTTCATGTCTTGTATTCTTCGATACCAAATGTACTACTGTATCAAAATATTCGTTTTCATAAATATCCATATACTTTTTAAATACGTCGTACCGTACCTATGGATAGAAAACGTAAAGAAGAATATTTGCTATTGAACATACCCGTGTCTCTATAAATCTCTCAAATCCATGGATACCAAACTTACTCCTGAATAAGAACGTTCGTTATCATAATTACCCGTATCTTTTTTAAAATTGTCGTATCTTTGGACATTAAACTTAATATTGTATCAAAATATACATTATCATTATTACCTATGTGCTTTTTAAATCTGTCGTTTCCATGGATACCAAACATAATACTGCACTTACTTAAATGACGATTGAAGGTCAAGCAAGTCGCCAAAACTCGACACCAACTCTTTGACAATTGGATGTCCCTAAATCGGTCCTTTCATGTGTTGTATAAATTGTATCTTTATTGTAAAACTATTTGTTAAAAGTTAACTAACTAAAATTGAGTTTATCTATCGGAACTATTGTGCGTATTTCTTGCAGTTCTAATCTTGATCGTATTATTATTAGAAATATTTAATAATTAAAAGTGATCATTTCTTTAAGTAAAATCATTGTGAACAACGTAATAGACTGGAGGATGGAGGGAAGGAATGTGACAAACCACTAAAGTTTAGACTTGACCAACTCAACCACATTGGTGAGACCACTGCAACAGCTTCTAATTCAATCGTTTGGTTTAGTTGTCCCCTAAGAGTTTTTGTTGTAGGCCTAACTGGTATATACTTCTTGAATATACTTGATTCTACTCTATGTCATGTGAAATGTGGCAATTTTAACCTGATTTCTTGAAATCTTTAAACGGGTATTCCAAAAGAAAAACTAGTCTAGATAATCAATTTTTCTTTCCGAAGTTGAATTTGTGTTAAAATTTCCTTTGTTTTAATTTAATATGCCACAAGGGGGGAAGGGTTTGTATTTAAAAGATTTGGTGTGCCCCCGGTTTTTGAGTGGGGGGTGGGTGACGTAAAATGCGTCAAAACAAACTTCAGGATCCAATAAAATCATCCCCCCAAAGGGTTTTGAAAATATTTCCTTTTTTCCTGGGGGGTTGGGGTGGACATTAGCACTCATGTATGAAGTACGGTACATGAAGCGGCTTTGGATCACATTCCAATGGTTACATTCAACAGATTCCACGTAAACCAACAATTGCTTGACTTAGACTCCGCTTGTGTTCCGTCTGATTGAGTTTCTAATTAGTTACTTGGGAAACAGGCCAACAGTAATTAATGTTTGCAAGTTACTGCTGACTTGAGTTCATGTTGGCTTTCAATGTAAGCTATTGACAAATGAACACAACTTTATCAGTCGTTTTGCAGTTTAATAATTATGTTTCTAAAGCAACAGTAGGCTACTTTGGGCTGAGCGATGATAGGTGAGTTATTTTTGGCAAGTAAAGTATGTAGTAAGAGTTTGTTGTAACTTTACGCTATTGACTATTTTCTGCTTCTGTTGTCTACTTCAAACACACTCTAGTTAGGCAGCCAAGTGGGTTTCTTGACTGTCTGCTAGATAGCAGCACCTGCTGTAGACGAGTAAATCTTCTCAATATGCAGACCAAGATAAGCGACTTTCCCTACAGGATAGCTGAAAGAAATTACGGTGGCCTTATCCATATTATGGTATTTTCGGTTCTTAGTCAAAACACAACATATTTTGTACACTTGACAATAAAAACCTATTACTTATTTATTTTTTTAAATAAAGAATAGCTGTTTACAAAAAGAACTATTATAATAATTATTTCCCTCAAGACACAATCAAAGTAAGTGAAAATCATCTCCTGTGTATTATAAATTGAATCGTTCAGTAAACTGTAGACTTCTTTCATCTTTCGAGTGAACTGGTGGATTAAAACTACCTACAAGTACGTACATTTAAAAAAGTAGTTGAAACAAAACTTTCAAAAATATTATATTTCTCAAACAATATTTCAGGTTTGGTTCCGAAGGTCGATTAACAGTAGAAGTACACAACCTCTATATAGTTTAACACTCACATTTGTTTTCTGTTACTTGGTTTTAAATGGTTGAACTCGTTTTAACTTTAATAAACGAAACGAATATTTCTAGACCTTTTCCTCTTTCCGTTTATTCCCTTTTATTGAAAAAGCTATCTCAACCCTCGCTAAAAAGATGGTTATAAACATTAAGGTGTATTATTGATCTTAACAACAACAGTCAAACAACAAGTGTACGTCAAGTGAACATATTGTTCCAGAACTTGAATAGCAGGTTCCAAGTTAAGTTGTAAGTTAACCATTGTGGTTTATCAACAGAGTTTACTTGTGCTTGAAACAAAGTTTGGTGATGGTGTTTACAAGTCGGTGTTACTAGTTTAAATTGTTTTATGAAAACACATTTGCTTGTTAAAACTTCGCAAAGCAACTTGAGTAAACGTCACTACTCAAACTTTTGCTATCAAACAAGGAGTATTTGTTTTATACTTCAACGATTTCTTCAATTATTTATCTTTTCAAATTAAATACATTTGAGTCAGTTCCACCTTAGGAGAGTCTCCAGTTGTTAAAGCGCACTCATTATTTCTAAATAATCCTACACATAATTATACATTTTTGGGAACTTTTTGTCATTTTTAATTTTACATTTATTCAAAGCGTGTACAAACGAGGAAATACATAACCAGGATTCGTAAACAGGATTAAACTGTCCAGAGCTCGGCAATAAAACTTCCGGAACAATTCAGTTTTCACCAAGACCGCGTTGCTGCCAGATCTCGATTACTGAACAAATATATTTCTCTTTCAGACAAAGCGTTAAACTATTTGTCCTCCAACAAACCTTTTTAAATGCCACTATAGGTGACACATTGATTGGTCTCACCGTCTTTGTAACGCCTTGATTGTTATCGTTACAACCTCAACTTTTCCCACAATCCTGCACTATCCAGCTTGGTTACATATTAAGGGTCCGCCTCAGCTGCTCGGGAGAGCGTCGTTGCAGAGGTTTGCGGGAAATAAAATGGAGACTTTAGTATTAATGCTATTTTGACGAAACAACTCTTAAATGAAAGATAAGCTCTAGCATTTTTAAATTGAAAATAACAAGAGAAACTCGGGTAGGATAATGAACCGGTTATGAACACCGAACCAGGCAAACATTGTAAATAAAACTAGGCTTTAACCTAAATGAAAACAGATGAAATAAAGGGATCAGAGATGCAACAGAATTATCATTTTAACTTTGAAAGCACGATGAAAGTGTTGTTATTTGAACAAATATAAAATAATCAAAATATTTCCTTTGTCACCAGCCCTTCCGTTTCCATATGGGCTGTTTGTATAACGTTATCTATTTCATTTGCCCAATAACAAAGGATAAAACTAAACCATTGTTATTTGATATTGACTTTTGCCTCAACAAAACAACAAATAATAGAGATTATAACTTGAATATATATTGAAACTTGCTACCAAATGTAGCTGAAATAATGAGTACATCATTTGCGGTGTATTAAGGATTATGAATAATATATTTATACGGTTCAATAATTTTTATTACATCTATATTCAATCGTAACATTTAAGTAGATAGTATGGTTGTTTCCACGCAAACAGCCACAATTTAACATTATCATCAAACTACTCCTATCCACAACTATCTATTAATCCATATATATAACCACTAAATTAATTTTGCTTCACCATATTGTGCATTCCAGTCATTTAGAAACATTTATGTTTCTTGAACTTAGGTCCCTTGTCATCTTGGAACATTCGCTGAGGGTTGTCATAGATGTCCACAATGCGTTGACTGTCAGCTTTGATGTCTTTCCTTGTCTTGACCGAAGGGTCGTCCATGTCTTCCAGCTCATCCAGCATGTCCGACACTATGTTGTCAGCATCGTCTTCCGCTCCTCCCTTGGATGTCGTAGATACCATTCCGAACGTACACACAGTCTGAGGTTTGTCGTGTAACACTTTAGAACCCACAAGTTCCACCAGCCATTTCACCTGTAACAGGTTTGGTTATCATTTATCTCTTCCAATTTGTCTACCATATTCAAGAACCTTTAGTTCTTTCTCCGGTCTTTCTTTTAAGAAGCAGACAGACCCCATGTGAACGTGCACACAGTCTAAGAGGTCTTTCTTGTAGTACCTAAAAGCACGGAAAATAGAAAGCAGACAGAGATCCAACGGGATAGGGACAAGCATTTTAAAAATGAGTCGTCTACTACATCACCAAGCTCGGTTGCCGATGTTGACTCTGACGGAGTACAGAGTCGCACGGCGAAAGAGTGAGGCAGGTGACAGTTTGATGCACTCCACATCTGTTATACCACAGAATAGCCAGAAACTCTCTAGGTAATCTGTGGTGAGACGTACGATATGGCACCCGCGCTCAGTGATGTGATTGGTGATTGAGCTAACGATTCGGTGATAGCATTGAAAAAGACTTCTATAGACAATCTATTCTCTGTGCAAAAACTTCATCAGCCATTTTACATATAACACAACCAGGTGTCATTCATGTCTACCAGTTCATCCACCATATCTGCTTTTTCAGCTGAACCTTTTGCTTATCCATTGGGGAAAGCAGTCACAGTCCCGAGGGTTCACATAGCCCAGAGTTGCCTTGTTTAACTTTGCAAGCTCACATTACAATATTTACCTACTTATTGTATTGTAAATTGAATGTTAAACGATGAAATATTTTTAGGGTTGCCACTTTTAGTTAAATCAGTGGGTTTGGGGCTACGTCGAGACAACTATTAAAAAAAATAGGCGATGGGTGAATCAGGTTTTGGTTTGTTTTGAGTTTCGGGAGTCCAGTGAATCCCGGTATTTTCTGCGAGCTTTCGGTTTCTTCTACAGAAACGCCCTCATAATAGTAGAACCGAAACTTAATCGAAACTACCATACCAACCAGAAACTTCTAACATCGTTCAGGATCTAACGTTGGCGTCTGGTCGTTTCTCTGGACGATACAAAACATTTGAAAGAAGCCAGCATGTACCACAACCAAGCGGTTAACAACCTTTGGGGTTAGTCCATTCAGTAAACCCCAAGGAAACGGCTAAATTGTTTGCGCTAAAGCTAATCTGAATAATGTAATGAGGCCGAATCGTCGTTAGTTATCTTACATCATAGTGCAATGAACGCTGCTAGAGCCAAATGAGCATCAATATCAGAATAAAATTACCTTTTGGTGACTTGTTCCATAAGTGTCAACGCCTCGGTGTTTGGTTGGAACAGAGGCTTGATGCCCTGCGACAATGTATCACTGCTCATGCTCAGTTTAATATCATACAAAGACTCCTCAATCGACGGATACACAGTGTCCAACATCAAGTTCAGTGTGAACAGGGCTGTCCGCACATCTACAATCTTGTCTCCCAGGACAGTCAGCTCCTTCTGCGTGTCCTTCAGGGTCGCCATCTCTGCCTCTATGTCCGCACGCAGGTTGACTCTCTCATCCTTCAGCTGTACTGCTTCCTCTGTCATCGTCTGATACAACACTACTTCCAGCATCACCTGTAAATGACAGCAGTTGTGGTACTCGGTAAATTTTAATATAAGCACCTTGCTCAGATATTCAGATATGGATAAATTATATGACTAGGACTCGTGGCGTGGTCCTGTAATCCAGCTTCATGGAGGTCAGGTTTTGAGGATGATATAGGTCTAAAGCGGCTCAGATAGTCTCAGTGGTCATCTGATGATACCCGCATCAACTCCCACCACCGTTTAGACATATCAGACCATCACCTGCGTGGTTCGAAAGTCACGTTAAGCCGTTGGTCCTTGTATTTCCATTGGTCATTGGGCTATTAATTAATGACCCATTTTAAGGAAGAGTCGGCCTAAGTTTGTAACAAGACAACACCTCATAACTCATTACTACCACTCATCACACTCACCCTTCACCACATATTTGCCTTAAAATACCCTCATGAGAGTGGTCGGCATCTCAAATAGTGATTTAGTGATTTAAATTCGATTTATCAAGGAATATTGCATTAATCTAGCATAATATTGATAATATTGTTATAAGAATATTAACGATCATCAGAGAAATAATTAATATGTGAACTGTAATTTTCAAGTAAAATTGTCAGAGTTTGAGATGTATTTAACTCTGACAAGATCGTTTATAGATATTATTATACATAAATAATCGTATATTTCTGACAACGGTAAAGCACTGGACCCTTTAAACATCACTTAAGCTTACCTACTGAGTGTAAAACTCGGGTTGTACAAATTTCACTCGTAGTGTATAAGCGTATGTATGGTTTTGTGAAATGCAAAATTCAAATTGCAAGGACATTGTCAATCATTGAAAATTGTATGTTTTATGAAATAAACGGTTGAATTGTTTACCTCCAGCTGGTTGTGCAGCTCGAGCATGCGCGCTAGTTGCTCCTCATTCTGCGCCACCTGCTTGTCCAGCCACTCCTTACGCTTCTTCTGCTCCTCCATGCGCGGGATGATGTCCTGCACTCTATGAACCTTACAGGCTTCCTTAACTTGCCTCAACATATTCTCCGCCACCTCTATCTCCCGCTTGAGGTGTATGTCGAGCAATGCTTGCACGTCACCCTCGCCGCTGTCATCATCGTCCAAGTTAGCGGCTGGCGAAGACCTAGACTCTCTATTGGCTGAATAGCCGTGCAGACGCAAGGTATCTATGGTCGCTCTGAGGCTACGGATTGCTCTATCTCGCTGCTTCATGTTCGCCCTAACCTCCTTCTCGGTCTGCTTTGTACTCTATGTGCAGCTGGTTTAACTCCTCTGCCACATTCTGCCCCATCTCCTCTGCCTTGATGATGCTTTCACACTGGTTCTCTAAGTCTAGCCTCAAGGCTCCCAACACTGATCAAACCTGATGGCATCCTTCTGCAGAATGTTGATGGCTTTCTCGTGCACCTCCTTGTTGGCCCGTGCTGTGTTCAGCTTCACACTCAAGCTCTGGATTTGGTTCGCGATCTCTTGCTCCCAGAGGAAGTTCTCTGGCTCATCTTCCCCTTCCTTCTGCAATTCTGCTAACTCCAGCTTCTTGTTCAGGTACACATCCTCCAGTGTCTTCTTCTTGTATCTGAGCCGGTCTAGCTCTTTGTTCTTGCAGAAGATGGATTGCTTGAGTTCCTCTTCTATCTGTTGTGGGTTCAGGTTCTTGAAGGCCAGTTGCATCTTGGGGTGTGTGTTTAGGGCTGGCAGCAGATTGGCCTTGTCTCCATGTAACATCTCTTCATACTGTTGCCGGTACTTCTTGTTCTGCTTGGTCAGGTTCTTGATGTCTTTAGTCTGTTTCTTGCGCAGTGCTGATGTCTTCTCGCTTACGTTGGCAGCAGTGCTATTGTACAGGTCAGTTACTCCACGGAACTGATCGATTTTGTCCTTAGTCGTCCACCGCTCGTCCTCCATCTTCCGTGTTTAGCAACTTAATTTGTAATAAATTTGACTGAATGACGAAATATTTCAGTAAAAGCTCCTTTGAGCTCCTATAAGCTATTAATTTGAGTAAAGGTTGCTCAATGCTATTCTGCCTGCATTGACTTGATATGAAATAAAGAACACAAAATATAAATTGACAGACTGTAAACAATGATCTCAAACAAAATCATATGTCGAACTCCTTTATTTACCAAACAAGTTATATACTGATTCAAACCACAGATTTTACAGGAACTCATAACTTTAACAAATATGTTTTATTTAGAATATATTTTGTTAATTTTTCTTAAAAGTTTTATTTTATTGATCATATACTTATATACTATATAGGGTATAATTGTTTTTAATTTGCTTAAAACGTCTTAATGAATAAAAGATAATCTTTGTTTTGAACTTTACCCGGATCAACCCTCCTCCCATCCAGGCAGTACGAGTATAATACTGGTATAATTTACCTTTTGAAAGCAGCAAAAGGATTGTGAGTTACATGAACTGTAGTGCTGGGAGTTTTCGTTCTCCGGGCCGTAATATTGGATCCGATTAAAATGTGAGGCGTTGCACGTTGCAGCAGGTTAGGCCGCAACTTCTGATGAGCTTTTCATAATCTTCAGGGTAAGGTTCCCAGAACGGTAGCGTAGTCTCATAAGAACATCGTAGAGTCTAGTCAATTTGCTGTTCTTATTTCATTTCAACCTTCCTAGCTTTAAGTTACCATCTTGTCATTGTTGGATATAAAGTGTTTTGTGAAAAGGTGAAACCCCGTTGGAAACATATAAATAAATAACATTGGGTTCCCATTATGTAATTCAGCGGGCTTGGGAGCCACTTTATCTCATGGGTAATCCTAGACTTCCTTTCATTCAGGTGATAGTGCACAACTAATCCGTGACCACCTGACTCTAGATCTAATATCTAACCACAGAATCAATAAGTCTCCGTAGTCTGTAATCTGGAAAACCTTTATTTCTAGGTGGATTGGAAATTGTAATACCTCCTTCTGAATCCCCGATCAAATCTGTTGGGTTGATAGGGTCTAACTTGTTAATACTTGTATCGCAAACTTAAGAGAATAGTCTATCATGAATTTTGGCTTTACTGGAAACAGATCAGGCTTAATACAAATAAATCTACCTTGCACTAGACGATTTGCTTAGTGGAACTATCAAATAACTCCTGGCTCAATCCTTCCGTATAATAAAACGCCTTTGGTTAAAAATAACTTAAATCGTAATTTTCCTAGAATGTTTAAGGCCCTATACCACCTCACTAAGGTCCCACACATCTACACCTAAGGGAGTTATGAAACAAATGAGAACTTAGACGGTTCTTTGAGATTTTGTTCTTAGTATTTTACATTTATAAATTAAGTTGGTTTGAAATAAATAAGAATCAAAGATTTGCTTTCAATTCCCTCGGGTTATTCAAGGAAGTAAAAGCTACCATTCAATATTGATTGTAAAGTTTTCAAGCTCATTTAGTTCCGAGAAAGTTTGGTAATTGTAAACGGGTAAGCAAAACCGGCATATTTTACTAATGGCTCGATTGCTCATTACTGTAATTGGCAAGTTATTGTTTTTGCAAGCCTCACGTTTTTACAAAGCCACACGGACCAATTTTATTTGGTTATAAATTCAACTTCGTATAAATTTTTCTCGTGAAACGTTTATGTGAAATGCTAGCGTAAGGTAAATAATTTGTATTGGATGTTAATGTTGTTTTAAATTACACATGCTACTACATTTAAATTTAGGAATCAACTGTCATTTACATAAGGAAATATTTTTACTGCAAAAATATTTTATTACCTGCTGGAAAAAACTACAAAACTACCATAGCAACAGACACACAAACAAGTAAAGACCGATATTCCCGTACTAACACAGAAAACAACACATTCTCACTTCCCATACCTAAATTCTAAATTGTACCATATTTATCCGACATTCAGACTTAACATCAGGCCTGGGGTTTACTGGTAGTTGTGGAAAGAGGGCACACGAAATTAAGATAAGGCTTAAAGAAATTTAGCTTACAAAATTGTTAAAGGTGTTGTGGAGATCGATCCCTCGCCGCCGGCCGGAGTGATGAGCTCCGGAGTCGCGCGCAGGAATCCAGCCACGCGTCCGTTACATTTACGTGTGCTACATTGGAAAGGTCTGTTTTTGTACGTTTATTAGAAAATACAGAACTGTTTAACTCAATTCTAAAGTGTAAAGTAAGAAACAGGTCGTAAAAAATGCCAACATTTCGGCGAGAATTATGGATTGTTTCGTTGTACTTGTTTTCTGCGTCCTTTAATGTGTTTCCACCCCGTTATCACGATCATATCTTCCTCGACCTTTGGCTTTGGTACGTCTTCACACCAATAGAGATGACAGTAGTTTCCTTCGGCATTTGAATTCCACCGCGTAGTAAAGCATGAGTGTCACATCCCTTAAGGTTATAAGAAAATGTCAAGTTTGCATTGTTTGGCAAGTGGAGAAATAAAATAATTACAAATATATGGTCGGCTCTAGCAACCAAACGCAAGAGAAATTAACACCGAAATCACCTGTGCTTAGCTTAAATATTAGCTCCATTACAACACAAGATATTCTACAAACTTCACACAAATTATTCTTTGTTCAAGGATTTCCAAAAACTGCTAAGGATTTTCACTCATACAGAGTGTCGGTGAACTGTCTGGACATACTTTGTAGACTTGTTCCTTGGGTCAAAACAATAATATTTCACCATATAAACAGGGGTCTCCGGCGCTTCGTTGTCCGTCTGTCTGTGTGGATGTGTTTTTACTAAAATAATTATGACAATAAAACTATTGCACCGATTTTACAAAACTTTAGTTAAAATATTAAAATGCAATTTTTAATTAGGAAAAATAATTATTTAATTTAATAATCAAAGTTCAAAATGACGGCCTTTTAAAGTTTTCAAAATTAAAAACTCAAAACGAGTACTTTTACAATAATATAACAGGAAAAACTATTTTTAGTGTATTTAATTCAATTTCCAAAAATGAGAAATAACAAAGTTATTGTAATTTCAGTCTTACCGGCCTATGCCCACCATGCATTCCCCAGTCAACTAACGCAACAATAATGCAACTGACTACATTATTTTGATTTTGGAGTTTGTTAAACTAGTAGGCTATGGACATCTTTAAAATCAATGATAATTTGTTTCCAAATACGTCAAATATGTTCAAACATGTTCGTTTCCGTGTCAAAAGTTATCGTTTAAATTGTTGATCAAAATTTTGTAAAATCGGTGTATTAGTTTTACTGTCATAATTATTTTTGTAAATATACATCCACACGGACAGACGGACAACGAAGCGCCGGAGACCCCTGTTTATATGGTAAAATATTATTGCTTTGACCCAAGGATTTCTGGCTAGATACATGTCTACATCGTCAAGGATGTCCAGAGAGTTCACCGACACCCTGTATAAACGCCTAAATCACGTCTTGTTAAATAAAATATTGCAGCGGTGTTTAGCAAAACACTTCTCAAGTGACTTGGAGATAATTCTTTTATTCAAAGGCGATATAACTTCTTTAAACCGAGAAACTTTAATCATTTTAATTATACTTTATCGGTATCCGCCATATATTGTCTGTAATTCACCAACCTTTTAGTGCTTATGTTGACGTCATTGTTATTCTCTATGAGTGTGTAATTCTGTATTCTGTGTTATTCTGTATGAGAAATTGTCGTATTTATATCTACCCGATTTAAAATGGGACGGCCTGTGTTCAGGCTGATTTTCCCAGATAACAAACCAAACCTCGTGAACCCAACTAGTAAAGCTGAAAATAGCTACTCGACACGCCCTCTGAGTAGAAGAAAAGGTAAACCAAAATAAGATTTAATAAATAGGTTAGGTACGGTGTTTCCAGTTTCAAAAGAAATCATACAACGTGAAAAGTGAAAGGAGCTCCTGATATATCCTGCAGTTGAATAGAAACTAATGGAGACGGAAGTTTCCCGCGGTTTGGGAAGAGCAACATTGTTTAATGTTCGTTGTGGAATCTTAGCCAAAGTTGCTTCTTGAATGTTTGTCTCGGAAACAACCAAGTCGTTTGAAGTGAATTAATCAAGTCTGGGTGTTGTGTTTGCTGGGTTCATTTGTAACAGATTCAAGTTTCCTACTGCCATTAATTATTTGTAGATCAGATTTAACGTTATCAGGCATGCTTCAATCTAATGAAAATAAACTCCAAACGAGGTATTTAGCCTTTTCAGTTAATCCCCAATCCTTTTCATCGGTCTCAAAGAGCGTCGGTTACAAAAGACATACCAACTGTTAGGCGTGAGTTACACTAATTGGGAATTCAATTCCGTCTTTAATTTCAAAGCTTTCTATTGTACAGCAGCGCAATTAAAATTCAGCATTGTTGCATTTAGAACAAAAGTGTGTTTGATGCTCTGCCATTATTAACTAAAACAATATCACATCCAAATTTCATAATTAGGTTGACATATTTCGGCCTCGCAGTGGAGTACCATCTTCAGTCAATGATTGGCTGAAACTGCCAATTGTGACTGCCAATCAGTGACTGCCAGTTTCAACCAATCAGTGACTGGAGATGGTACTCCACAGCGAGGCCGAAATCTCAACCTAATTATGAAGTTTCATTATATACAGTTTCATTTATATTATGGATCATGTTTCAATCAAGTTATCATAGTTGTAGCACTACACTTCCTTTAATTGCATGTAAAACCATCTATTGTACCATGTATATATTGGCGATGGCCGTTTGTAATAAATAAATAAATGAAGTTGGGAGGAACTAGATGATAGTCTGCAAGATTTACTATTCATTATTTTCGTACGTAAATTTAATTAGCGACGAGATTAGTAAAGTGTAAATTGAAAATGCAAATGGTTAGCGAGGGTCAGCTTTAATTTGATTTACAGAGAGTTGCAATCCAGGGTCGGCAAACACTCAGACCCTCAGTTGAATTAGAATACAAATACAGAACATAACTGATTTAGGGCTGGTTCTGCCGCTAACTACACAATTGAAACGTCGGTCCATATGTTCCTTTAACAAATGGCTGTGAAATCAGAAGTTTGAAAAATATCGTATAAAATCAAATATACGTACGGTAATACATTTATTTTTTTATTATATGTTCAAGCACCTTTGGCTGATTTATTGTTTCGAATGTATTTATTTTTAATTGAAAATAGGCCAAAACGTACAGAAAGGTATTTTTGGTGAAATGTAAACAACAAATCTAACGCACAGGAATTTTTCAAAAAGAAACTCTTATGAAACCCTTTTAGTTTTTAAATATTGTGGGTTGGTTTATTGCTATTATTGAAACACACAAATTACCACAACAAATTAACGGCTGATAGGGACAAAGTTTAAACTATTATTGCGGACATTTTCCTTCAATAGTGACACAGAGTATTTATTGGTTAGTGAGCAAGATGATCACGACGTTTCGGGATCTGCAATCTGATCCCGTTTTCAGGTGAAAAGTAACCTAAAACAACATAACAGCATTAGAAAATGAGCTAGCCTAAAGTAATCAGCGTAAGACCAGTCAAACACAACCAAACAATATAATTTTAGATGTTTAAGTCAAAATACTAAAACTTAAAAAACTAGCCTAGAAAACTAAACCATACATGCATATGACACTAACTTAGCTACAAGAAACAACCACAAATTTAAGGAAAATAATTATGTCCTTTTTGCGAGAGAGCCTAATACAAACACCGACACAGCGTTGTGGACCTCTTAGATGTTCGCACCTGTCAAACAGGAACTTTGAGTCCACCGAGTGTGGACGTGTTTCTTTGAGTTGTTTCTTGTAGCCAAGTTCTTAGTGTGTCTTATGCTTGTGGTTTAGGTTTCTTAAAGGCTAGTTTTTTTTTAAGTTTTAGTATTTTGACTTTACTAGCTACATGTTGTTAGGTTGTGCTTGACTGGTCAGCTTATGCTGATAACTTTAGGCTAGCTCATTTTCTAATGTTCTGTGTTATGTTTTAGGTCACTTTTCACCTGAAGACGGGATCAGATTGCAGATCCCGAAACGTCGTGATCATCTTGCTCGCTAACGATGGAAAATGTCCGCAATAATAGCTCAAACTCTGTCCCTATCAGCCGTTAATTTGTTACGGTCACACAACCTACAACCAACCCACAATATTCAAAAATTAGAAGGGATTCATAAAAGAGTTTCTTTATGAAAATGTATGTGCGTTAGATTGTACAAAAATGACCTTTCTGTATGATTAGGCCTGTTTCAATGAAAATTACATACATATGAAACAATAAATCAGCCAGAGGTGTTTGAACATATAAAACACGTGACCGTTGTTCTGAAATACGATGATGCAGCAGTTGATACATTTCTAAGTGAAAGTGCTTAACCATATGCAAAACAATAACAACACAGTAAAGTTATTGCAATAACGGGTTGCATTTTCAATAGGATTAATTTCCACTCTTATAATCTATAATCCTACAAATGGCTTTTCAAATTAAATTAACAGGCCTAAATAAATGAAAGTCGACAACACAAGTCAACATTACACGAGCCGCTGTAACACTCAGCACGATTGAAATCTATCAATAATACGTTGCCAAATTAAAACCAACTAAGCTCTATGCAAACCTTATTTAATTAAGTGGTAAAAGATCGTTTGTTTTACTTGTTGTCGAATTTCCTAATGGAAAAATGAGATATTCATGCCGTCAGTATGGTTAGACTCAAACCCGGGACCATAAAATGAGCACCCAGAACACGTTTTAAGCATTTTTCACACTTTATATACATATGTATCTATGTATATTACTGAAAAGGATGGATTTCAAAGAAAAGGTGTGTAATAACAAAAACTCTATATTTCGTTTTATAACAAAACTTTCTCAAGAGAAGAAGAAAAAGGAATACACTTATTTACAGAACGAAACAATAAACATCATGTATATAAGTGTGTACTCTCTATACAGGTCGCATTATTGTCCGATTTTCATAAAAATTTGGTACAATGGTTCTTTTGTAAATATCTCGGTCAAGTTCGTTGACCAGGAAAATCGCACCACCACAACCCTATTTTGAGTGAAAGTTTTAGTCGAAAAAGTGGTTTACCTAAAGACGGTAAATTTCAGCCAATTTTGGTGAAATTTGAAATAAATATTTATTTCAAAAGTATACACCACAAATTATGATCCATTGAGACGTTTCAAAATAGCGGCAAGAAAAGTGGTTTTCGCTATAACAGCGTACGTTATTAGTAGTCCGATTTCAATAACATTTAAAGTACGTTTTACCTTGACGATATCTAATAAAACTTATAATTGTAATAAAGAACGCGTAAGTCTGAGGCCGAAGGCAGAAGCGAGGCCGCGAGCGTAGCGAATAAGAGTCCTTAAGCGCTTAGGTGAGTGTCGGTCTGGTTTTATATTTCATATAAGGTGGTATTAGTTATTATATGGTTTATAAGGTAATGCGAAATTTAAACATTGGTTTATCACTTGTAATTGCTATGGCTATCAATTGGCTAATTGCTATCAATTATGTTTAACACTTTCAGCCTATTGAAACTAAAATTTAACATTTAGAAATTCAATTCCTAAACTTCAATACAAATACAAAAGTGTTTCAATCATATTGTTTGAATTCCTAAGATACATAACAACCTAGTGATTCTTTAGATATTCAAAAGCTTGTCTTACCCAATCAATTCCTTTTGAAGAATGCTTTAGAAAGGTTTGAAAGAGAGAATCGAGCCGCCCGAGGAATCTGTCATTAGCGATTGAGAACGAGTCGGGGCTTTATTGTGCAAATTTATTTCCTTTGACAAGATAATCGCCTCCGCCAAACCAATGAGTGTAACAACTCGATTTAATCAGTGGCATTATTTCGTTCCACTCTTTATTGACTGAAGCTAACCAATTTATTTCAGGCTATTCAAGTTTTCTTTTTGCTAATGAAAGTTCGATTGAAAGTAAGCGAAATATCTTATTATTTAATGTTAGCAGGTAACGCGATGTTGTTTGTTTACAAAATGTTTTACAACATTTTTTACTCCACTCTGTCCAGTCTTTTTTTTACTGAACATTGCCTTTCTTTATAAAATTATTCGGATCCGTGGCAGACTGGTATCGCGCGCGACCCCGGAGCTCATCACTCCGGTGGCGCGGGTTCGATCCCCGCAGTCACCACTTACAATTTGTAATGTGAATATACGTTCACACTAGGTAAAGGTCGAGGTCTAAACTTCACCTAAACAAGACAAACTTTAAATAAAGTGCTAAACCTATTCAAAGTTTAGGTAAACTATCAAATAACTTTTCTCACAGTATAAGAACCTCAATTTCAATTTTAAGGAATCATTTATACAGTCTAAGTTTGTATTTAGTAATTAGTACTTTTTGTTCTACGCAAGTTGTATTAGTGATAATATTTAAATTTTATCAATAAATTTTCTTTATAATCATATTTATTAATGTTAAACTCAGCACCAGCTGTTAATAACTATTAAAAGATGTACATTGTATTACTTTTAATTCACTTGTCATAAATAGTACCTTTAAAAATGTGAAGGTTGTTATTAGACACAATCGTGCACCATACTGTATCGAAAGTTTTGCAGGCGTTGAGATTTCAATTCAAATCTTACTTTTCTCGGTAGTTTAATAAACAGCTATATACAGAGTGTCACAAAATGTGTAGCGCTATGCAAAACAGGATTCATACTTTTGTATGTAGAATCCGGTTCTGCATAGCGCGCAATACATTTAAGTGTCACCCTGTATAAATAACAACTAAATCAAAATAGGTTTTGAAATTAAATCTGTTTTGTAATCCAAACAAATACGAGTATATTTGGTTTTACATTACAATTCAACATAAAATTTAGATACCGAATGACTTTTAATTTCGTTATAAAATAATATTATCTCCAACTCTTACTCTGAACACGCTTGTTCCGCATAGTCAAGTCTCATGTTTACTATAAATAAAGCGAGGTAGGTCTTGTTGCAGATATTATCTTGGAGCCGCCAACAAAATAAAATGTTGAATAAATTATTATTAATGTTGTCCATTTCAAATAACTTCTGGGCAATCTCAACAAAACTGTAGAACGTACTGAGTCTTGTCCAAAATAGTGTACAGACAGTACAATATTCGAAATATTTTTATGTAAGTCTATGTAACCCCTAGACAACTAACTCATAAAAACACTCGAAATAAATTATTGACAACGAAAATTGTATGCTCTATAATGTTTTTATCATGATCCCTGTAATAAAACGTAAACTTACTTGATCCCATCAGAGTGGTTTATAACAACAGCTGTTATTGGTGGTATCTATCCTTTGATAAGAACATAAGATAAGGTTCGTAATGACTGGTTTTGTTCGGTTGCACAAGACATTTAAACGGCAATCGGCAATACAATGAAAACTGCGATAAATGACTATCGCTAACAACTAGGTTATTTGAAAGAGAAACTTGTTGTTTTCCCTATTGGCTGTTACCTTTCAACAAACAACTTCTGGGCGGTGAACCCAGCTCTAAAATATCATAAGACTTTTGTTAAACAGCTGTTATTTGAATAACGTAGTGAACAGTTATATGGCGTGTAGCATCAATCGCTACCATATGAATCATAGTGAATTTCCATTCAGTGAAAGGGGCTAATTTACCCAAAAAATTGGTTTTATGTTCTCTGCATTTATGTTCCGATTCGGATTTAACTTGGAATGAGCATTTTTGTCCCCGTAAGTAACATGTGTACCAAAAGTCAACAAACCAAGCAGCCAAATCAAGATGGGCAAAACCGGAATAGCTTGGGTTTTTTTAATTTTAGTAGTACACATGTTGGCTAGATTGTCATTAATATTAACGAAAAAATTCATAGTATTTCGTTGTCACTCACTTTTTATTCATGTATATACCAGACTGCATCAAAATCAGGTCATAAAATATACTGTACAGTTTTTAAAATTTAACATTTTTGGGTGGAAATGCACCCATAAAAGAAGACGTCCAGTGTACCATTTAGAATGGTTAACGAGCTTACTGTTTAGACATTTGCAAAAATAAACTTTGTACCAAATATTGTAAAATCTGGCAAGAAAATATGCAGCCTATAGAGGGTCATATAAAATATATCTATACTATTAGTATTTCGGTTAGGGTTGTCCGGAGTGTTGAGATCTCGGAATCTGGCTGGGGTAATTCAGAATTTTTTGAATAGAAATGGTCCTTAGTGTGTGGAGGGTGGGGGAAACGAATAAAATTATATATTTTTTTAATTTTATGGGGCTTTTGAGGTCCTTAATTCCCCATGTTATATTTCCTTTTTTTTTAGTAAATATTTATTAGTAAATATCAACGGATTTGTTTGAAACTCGACACATAGTTGTATACCATTAACCCAAAGACCCTACTGATTTTGGGGTTCGGGGCACAATATATGGATTTGGGGTTAAAGGGGGCAAGAAATAAAAAATCATAAAATCGATGTGGGGTATAAAAGAAAGGGAATATTATGCTGATTTCAAAATATATTGGTTGTCTACCAAATTGTTTGGGGGTGGAAGGGGTAAAAAGGGGTCAAACATTAAAAAATCTTATAAATGGCACGACATTTAACAATTAAATATTGTTAAGAATATAATAATATTGTACATACAAATTAGAACTGCTATTAGAATCCTCGCATACTGTTAGGACTGCAAGTGTGAAATATTTTAGATAAAACACTCATGGACAAAATAATGGAACCAAATGGGTTTCTTTCATTTCATCGCCCCTTTTCTTTGTAACACCCTGTATAATTTTGGTTTTTTGTAATCGTTTAGTTGGTTTTAATATTTATTTACGCTTTGCAAAAGAAAATTCCTATTTCAAACGAAAAAGGGGCAATGAAATGAAAGAAAATCATTTGGTTCCTTAATTTTGTCCATGAGTGTATTTCAAACAATTTGATTCAATATGCTGATGATACAACCCTAGTATTCAATTCTAAGACAAATGAAGACTTAGAGCGTTTGTCTCATGAGAAATCAAATTTTGTAGTTCAATATTTTCAAAATTTAGGTCTCCAAACAAATTACAAAAAGTCCAACTATGTTAATTTCCAATTACATGATAACACTGATAATTATCAAGCAGCAGGGGTTATTAATGAAGAGTTACTACAGGAAACCTCTTCCATAAAATTTTTAGGTGTCCACATTGATGGCAATTTAAACTCATACGGAGTTAGCATATGGGGGTCATGCGCTGAACAACACCTTCTCAGGGTTTTATTTTACAAAAACTGCCATACGAATTATTTCTAAACTCAATTTTAGAGACTCGTGTCGTGGCATTCAAACAACTTCAACGCTTACTCTGCCTTGTTTGTACATTTATGAAACTATAATGTTCTGCATTAGTAAATGTGTACTACAACAAGGCAGAGATATACATAGCCATGACACGCGGTACAGACAAAATTTTAGGCTGTCTTCCCACAGACTTTGCTTGTATGAAGATTCCATCTTATGCAGGAGTAAAACTGTTCCATGCACTTCCAGAACAAATTAAAGAACTATAAAATCTAAAACGTTTCAAATTAACATTGAGAAAATATTTGGTTACCAATTCTTTCTACAGCGTGGGTGAGTTTATGGATCAAAATAATCAAGTAATTTCATTTCAAAGTTATAGCGAATTTAAAATTATGTGTACTCAAATAGTTGTTATCAGTGACTTTAGTTTTTTTGTGTGTTTGTTTCATGATCTTGTAAATATGTTCCTGTTTTATGTTATATGTTTTTGTCAACACAAAAATATTTGTACAATGACAAATAAATTGTTAAAAATTGTTAACAGGTTTTGGGGAGATCAAAACTGCTTATTGTTTTGTTCTGATACGCTTCGACACAAATTAATACCGGTGACTCTATTTCCTATAAAAAATGTTTTAATAGTAAACGTTCCATTTTAAATCTAAATAAAGCTCGCTCTAGAATGAAACCCTGGAGGCCAGTTGAAGTTCCAGTTGATCTGCAGATAAGAGTTTTCTACCACACCAAGTTCTACTCAGTTTGCTCTCCGGAACTAAGCTCCTTACTGTAGTTTTAAGCTCTTAAGTGATGGACTTAGCTTAACTGTAATTACATGCTACACTGCTTCTTCAAAGCACTTTGTTCACAAACTCCAACCGCTGGGAAACTTCTATTGTAATGGACACTTATTAAATAATAGTCTAAGGTAAAAATAAACTCAAATTTTGACTGAACTTTGAAGTAATTGTTGTAAACAACATTCTGTGACTAATTTGTGTGAAAATACCTAAAAGGTGGTGAAAAGTTTGCAAGTGGCTGATTTGTGCTGATTTCAAAACGGCTGCCTCGCGTTTGTAACCCTGAACCGATTATTAAGAAAATATGTCCATTAAATAAAGATCTATGTTAGGAGAATTACTTCAAGATCAAGTACTAACTTTATTACAATTTAAAACTGTGTAACAGATAATAGCAGATAGTAATATTTTCCCGTCTAGTTTGGGGTGAAATGCCACAAAAAGAGCATGGTGATTATTAAAGTGCTGAATAATTGTGTTTATAGGTGTGAGAAATGTTTTTATTATTGGCAGTAAGGTAATGTGTAAGTTTTATAAGAAAATCTGTCTATGTACACTACTCATGTCTGATGGGTAGAACCGCAGTTGATAAGGAAAAATGTGAAAACATCAACTGAGACAGTTTATTCATAAATGTGTTAAATATTTTTTATTCAATCATAAAACACTCATTTTTTCTTTTAAGCCCCTACAAATCAATCATTTATTTGTAAAGGCGGGTAGAGTCAGAGCATATAAAAAACTGGAGTTGACATACCACTTTTGCTTTGCAGCCCCATCACCTGTAACCTCAGGATACAAATTTCAATTTTAACTATTTTTAACTCAAAGACATCTTAAGTTATGTTTTTTGGTTCAGCTATTTTAAAATTGTTTTGTCATTCTGCTCTGAAAACAGCTGCTTTAGACACATGTATTGACAGTGCTAAAGTGTCACTTTTACACCTAGGTAAAGAAAGTATTGTTTTGATGATCTTTTTCTCCCTAGGAGAAAAAATCATTTTAATGATCTTTTTGTGGCATGGACATCAGCTGGTTCAACGAGTTTGTTTTGATTGTTTTAAAATTTAATACTGACGATATAGTAAATCAGTGTAACAGCTGTTTCTTCAAAATATTATAATTCAAACTGCTGAGCTCAAAGCAATGTTTACTTAATTAATTGCTTATAATATAAAACATTTCTTGACATTTATTTCTCATTATTTGTTGCATCATGACAAAAAATATCGTTCATCACTCGGCCCGAAAGTGTCTTTTTGACCCTCGGTCATTTACTTGACCTCGTGTCACTTTAGGACCTAGTAATGAAATATACTATTTATTCACTCAACTGTTTTAAATGGTAATTAAAAGTTAATTGGCTGACACCTCAGTCTGGTAAAATTTTACATCCTGTTTCTAAAAAAGGACAGGATAGGTACTCCATTCTTCCATATACTATAAGGGTATCATTATAAAAACTCAAACTGCGTGTACAAATATTTTATTTTTAAAAATAATTAAACAGTTTTTTTGAAACTATAACCATTTTCTGGGAACTTTTTCATATAATATAAAAATATTGTCCATTTTTAAATCACAAATAAAAACTCCAAAACAATCAAGGCCACTTCCATTTTCTTGAAATAAATATATTTAATTTATTGTATGAGATCAATGTTAAAAGTATACTTTTATTTAAACAGTTTTCATATTCTTAAGAGGTAAGGCAGATAATACATAAAGATGTTCAAAATGTATATGCATAAAAATTGAAAACCAAACCACAATTTTGTCATTTTTAGATCTTCACCTTTAGCGCCAAGGTAGAGCAAGTGAATTCCTCACTAGATTTTCTCAAGTAGTGATTTAGTAGAGAAACTACTTGTAATAGATAAAAACTTTACATGGAAAATTGATGAGAAGACTTTCATAACAGTAGATACCAATGTAGATCACAATGTAGTCCGGTCTTATTGGAGTTTTGAAACTTTACACTTGAAATTGTTGAATAATTGATAAGTACCACTTCTTATGTTTACCATACATGTCTTGCACAATGCTAAGTACTTGTTGTCATAAAAGGAACTAAAAATAAAACTAACAAATATAATCTATGGATGACCATCTCTTAGAGGAGTCAGATCAAGTGCATTTTTAAAACATTTATCAGTTAACTGTTATTGAAAAAGTAACATTTTAACAATACAGAATATAAACTTATTTATGTACACCAGTAAAACTGAGATCCAGTATTATCAAATGTACTTTATTTAATATCATAACTCATCGGTAAAGTAGTCTTCAAATATACTATTAAAAATAAAAAACCCAAACCAGTACAAACTCTAAAATTCTTTTGTTTTTAATTTATTTTTATTTGTTTTAAACTTTTCTGAGGCTTAGCATTGATATCACACTATGTCAGCCAGTATCATCTGGTACAGGCATTGATGTTAACTGACAAGCTGCTAACTCTGGCACACAGCATTGAACTAAGTGATATAACAAGGCACATTGTAATAAATACTATCCTAAAATATACAAATTTAACACAACATTCCTCACAGAGGAAACTAGAGTCACCCAAGCAAATTATAGCAACTCAAACATTCTTTAGAGTTCTTAAAATAATTTATGATTTTAACTATACAATAAAAATAATTACTTAACTTGATCAATTTACAACAATAAATATCTACCAATAGCAGATCTCTCAGTCAATCCTGTTGTTATAGAAGAACTGCAGACGTAAAAAGTAATTTGATATAAAACTGTATTTTGTTAACACCAAAAATTTAAAAGAACATCATACATAAGGCATAAGTTTATTACAGTAGACTCCCACTAATCCAAACTAATCGAAACGGATCTTTTTGGATTACATAAAATGTGAAGTAAGCAATAAATCACAAGATAACAGATAAAAGTTTAGTTATATTTTATATTGCAAGAGTTAAAATCACTCCCCCTACGGTGTTCAACCCTTGTAGGTGGCAGTCGTCAAATTTAGGCAAAGACAATTTGTATTACTGTATTATATTTTCTTTAGTGAAAGCAGAATAATGTCAGATTAACAGTACTGTTGTGAAATTTAAAATCAAACTATCTAATAAAGAATGAAAATTGTTATGAAGATATGAGTACTGTTGTGCTTATTCTATGACAAGTTTCCAATATAACTCCTGATAATGGTGTAAATTAAGCAAATTCATAACAGTAGTGGTGGTAAATATTATAATAAATCTGTTTTAACTTTCTGTTTGGATTTAATAGATTTTGGATAGTAGAGACTCTTCTAAATCAGGGATAAAAATTGGATTTTTATATTGTTGGCATCAAATTAAATTTTAAAATCCTCACTGAATTGGTACAACTCATATTATTTGATAACTCATATTTGATCAAATATAACTTCAGATAAGATAATTATAATCAAATATAACTATGAAAACAAAAGCAGCTTTCTGACCACATGTAATTTTACAGGAAAAAATAATGGAGAAAGAAAAGAATATTGTTGATAAACAATACATTTGCACATGATGCCGTAACAACTGGCTAAATGACAGGCCTTCTTTTAACTGATGTGGAAAGAGTAATTCACACATTGTAACAAAGAGCACCTAGGCACCCTCTTCCCCTACACCAGTAGTTGCCACAGTTTTTGTCCTGGCACTGCAGCTATGTGTTTAGAGTAAAAAAGTGTACACTTTTCGACTAGTACGAGTGAGTTGCTTTACTACCGTGGATTTACACCCAGCTAGCCAGTGTTTGCGCCCAAACTGCGTAAGAGTCATTACTGCTAGTTACATTATTTTCATGTTGTTACACTACTTTTCTATACATAAATTGTTCTATAGATTTAAAGATCATATTTTTTGTTTAAGGGATATGGTAGCCTAATCAGACCAGTCTCATTGTCTTTGTTTTGTAAATTATGTAACCCCTGGGTTTTGTATTAATTGTGGATGAAAAACAATGATGCTGACCACTATTTAGAGCTTAGTAGTATTATATTTTAATTTTTACTGTGTGTTTTCGTTTCAGTATTGTTTCAGTTTCGACTACCGTCATAAAATTTCAGCCGGTCTCGCTTTAGCTAAAAATTGACACCAGAATTTTGCTGGGTCAGTCACACAATGTTTTGCTGTCCATGTCATGCCCTCATACAGGTTAAACAAAAAGCACTACCAGAAATATGACAAGGAATCACTCATTTTTATGCAAAAATAGTGCAGCAAAATAAAACAAAAGGTTTAACAGTTTACAAGATCTATGTCTTTTCTTCCGCAGATTTACTTATTAAACGCTTTTTAAACACCAGGATGCTTAAGTACTAATGTTTTATGTTTTTTTACTAAACTAATTTCATTATGGTTTTTCACAAACTTTCTTTTGTACAATCAGTATATGAATGTCCATAACATTAACCCCAGTGTGACCAGTAATTAGTAGATCCTTACCTTTGTTAAATTTGAGGAAAAAATTATGAGAGTCATTCCTGTTTATGAAGTCCTGAGGGTCGAGATTGTCGTCAAATGCATGCTTCATCTGGCCAGAGTAAGCAATGGCTCCAGCTGCGTTTGTCGGGCCGTCTATTCCATCAGTACCTCCACTCAAGAAAACAATGTCACATTGATTGAGATGATCATCACCAGAACTCTCCAGTTCATGAAGGTTTAGGCTGAGTCTCAGTGCCAGTTCTTGATTTCGTCCTCCTACACCTGCTCCTGTGACTTTCACTGTAGGTTCACCGCCAAAAACCAAACAAAATTTATCAACATCGTTGCCATGACTCAATATGTAGGAATATATGCTTTCCTTAACATGTTTTTTCACTTTTAGTTGATCGAAGACAGGATTTATTTCACTTATTAGGTCCCCAAGAGAAATCCGATTGTGTAATAACCTACTTAACAGTAAAATGATCTTAATGTACAAACTTGTCACATCACAAACCAGTCCAACGATTGAGTCTGACACAATCACAGGTGAAAATCCAAATAATGAACACTCCCTTGCAGCTGCTTCCAAAGCTATTTTGTTGTTGCCAATCAAAACATTTTGGACATGATCATTTTGAAAAATACTCTCATTAGGCATATTTAGTGCTTCCAATACTGATGCTGAAACTTTATCAACAAGATTGTACTTTTCAAGAATGCTTAGTGCTTTAGTTCCTTCCTCGTTATGACAAATTACAGTCGGTCCACTAGCAATTATGTCAAGAGGGTCTCCAATGACATCAGACAATATCAGGGCAGCTACCTTACAAGGATAAGCTAAGGAAGCAAGACCTCCGCCTTTAACGAGGGACAGTTTTTTCCTGACAGTATTCATTTCTACAATGTTAGCTCCAGCACTACTAAGCATTTTTATTACTTCTAACTTTTCATGGACTGTAACTGGAGGTTTAGCTAGAGTCAAAAGAGATGAACCACCTCCCGATATCAAAATTATCAACAAATCTGATGCACCCAAGCTTTCGACTAAACGTCTTATTTCTTCTGAAGCCAACTGAGCTTTTTCATCTGGTAAATTACCTTTAGCTCCTTCAAATATTGTAATTTTTGAGTCCTCAGACAAATGATTTTCATCTAGCCTGTTAGAAGCCATGAAACCATCAGGAATACTGATTATTCCCTTTTGCAAATGCTTACCGAGAATCTCTTCAACTTTGTATGCCATACCTACTACACATTTTCCAAACCCAACAACATAACAATTATTTTTAGGTCATAAGACCTGTCTCTAATATGTAGTTTTTGTTTAGGGCTAAAATTTCACGCTGAACAAGATCTGGAGGATTTACTGCTAAGATTGATTTCCTAAAACTAACCTCATCAAGTTCTGGACATCAGAGGTGTGCATGATGGACAATTTTCTCTTCTCAAACTGAAAATTACACTTGAAGCTTTTCCAAGTACCCTGCCTAAGTAAAGCAAGAGTGTTAGATAAAAGTTTCATTGCCGGAGATAAGATAGGTCGATTGAAGGAGAAACTTAATACATTTCATGAGTGCATGTAGGTTTTGTTATGATTATATACACTGTACGGCTTGTGTTTCCTAAACATACTCTTAACCAGTCAATGTTGTATTTTTACAGAATGTAAAGAAAACATGATCTGGTCTGTCGCTATCTAATAACTGTAGATCTATCACAAAATCTACATAACATGGTTCAAGAGTCCTAAGTGCAGATCAAAAACCGTTGACAAGTTGTTTACCAGCTTCATCATGCACTTTTATCACGTTTGTTTGACTTTATATATTCCACTACTTAGTTTAAATCTCACATAGCCCACTTATTTGTTTTTAAATGTATATTTAAGAAATAACATATTAGTGAGTAAATTGTACTAATACAGATTACAGAATAGTAACCGCTAAAATCATACCTATTTAGGTTATGTTGATAGCATGCACGTTTGTAAACAGCAGCCGACAGAGAGCCCGACAAAAACAAATTTCTACAACACAGCTGTTATGGACTACATAGACTACAGTGAGGATATTATAATATTGTGATCGCCAAACCCACACTACATGAAGTGTTGCTAAAATATTATATTGTAACACGAAATTTAATGCGAATTTTGTTAATTTTGTAAAACACGTATTTAACCAGTAATAATATAAGTACTTTTCTCAAATGAAAATATTATCTCTTATGCTAGTGATATAACAATATAATATTATAACAATACATATTTTACCTAAGTACAATTGATCAGATAAGTTCTCATGCCTTTCGTGGAGAGGGGTGGATGACCCAAGTAATAGTTTTCAAGATCCATACAAACAGGGATTTAGAAAATGCAGACCCCTAGGCTCAACGTATGGGGCAAGCCTGGAGCTCGTGGAGCAGAGGGGTATGGAATAAGATAGGGGGTTCCGGGGGCCTTCCCCTGGAACATTTGCAAGATAATCGGTGCAAAATTGCGATTTTAAGAGAATTTTTGCTAATTATCATGTATTGTCTTGCTTAAAAATATTAATGATTTGTTAGTTATAAACTATCTTTTGTCTCATATAAGAATGAGAAAATTTAAGACATATTTAGTAAATTTTAATATCATTAGTTCTCAGGTTATTTTAGTTAAATATAAGCTAAAAAACATGCAAACTGCATGAAAACTAAGTCCCAACAGCTGATGATGGAGTTTCACCCCGAAATCGATTTTGAGGACAAAATCAACAATTGATTGCTAAGGTGAGACTATAATATTTAAATATAAGCCCCAAGAGTAAACATAACTTAACACTTCAATGTACATTGGTAAGAAAGTTAGTAAGAAAAGAAGATGCCAAAATCGGTTCTTACACTATAAATAAAATAAATATCTGGCCATAAGGTTCATGTTCACTTCAATCATTCTTCCTGATTGATTTCCGTCTAAGCTTCTCTGTTATGAAGGACGTGTTTGTGATGTTCTCGTGGTTGACTTGTCTTAGAATGGCCCTAAAGCCAGTCTTTCTAAGCTAGGCCGGAAAGTTTAGCCTGTCTTTTGACATAGAAGTCCGATGTATGTTCTAGATAAGATTCGGCTTAGAAAATGATCTTAATGCAGAGCAATTAGTCACCAATCGTTTACTTTGTTTTCCAACATAAGTTGATAAATCCACCTTTCTTTACTAATATGCTATTCATTTTTCATGATCACTTGAATTTTATTTTATTTCTGTGGTGCGGGCCCCTAGGAGCACCTATAATTATAGCTTAAATCCTGCCCTGCATACAAACAGTCTTATAGCTATGTACTATTTACTTTGTATGTAAGAAGTGTTTGCCAAGGAATTTTAAAATTGATGTACCTTATTCCTTTATATTCAGAAATTCGTCAAAAACAGTCTTAGTTAAATTAAAGCGTTTCCAGATACTAAAAAAGCTAGTATCTAATCAGATTTTTGTCCAACCATTCTGAGGTAGCCTATCAATTGGCTCTCCTAGTCTCTACCCACAGGCCTCACGGATCCAGTGCTTTAGGCAACAATTTGACGTAATAAAAACCTTATCTATAGACTAATAGTCTATGTAATAAGTTATCAATAAATAATAAACAATGTTTGAGTTCTTAACAATTAAATACCGTATGAAATCATCATTGCTTTTATTATGCTACTCTATTATGTCGGCTCGTTCTGACATAAAATTCACCATAATTATAGTAATCACAAGTGGTCCGAAATTTGTGGTGTTAGCAGTACAGTACAGTTGTATATTAATTGTAATAATCAAACTGTATTTCGAATTCGAAGTAAATTAAAACACTTAATTTATTTAAACGCTTCCTTAGTTAATATTCTGTGTGTATAGTGATTCATTTTTACGCACAGGATTCTTCCAATGTGAGGATTATTTTATGGGTTATGACTACAGTAGTATGATCGTTATTACGAGTATACTATTGTTATAAACATACTTTTGCACCGTTTGACCCCAGCACCAAATTTATCATATCATATAATTTATAATATCACCCAAGCATCAAATTTACTAATAATTGATGTTATCATTGACTTTAAATATTTTACATTTAAAATCAATGATGTTATACTGCTGTACTTGTGCTGGCTACCACAGAGAGTAGAGGTTTTCTATTGACTGTGCTGGTACGAAGACGAATAGCGTGTCAAGCTATCACCTATGACTAGCAATTACCTTATTAACTCCAACGCGCCGGTCGAGACTGAACCCTTGTATTGTTTAGTGTCCTTGCTTGTTTAATCTGATTAGTTAACACTCTATAAGTCATGTGTCCAATTTATTAGAGTGACAGAGCTCATAGATATACAACAGGGGCCACTAACCTTCGAGATATGATACTGTACCTCCCTACTGCCCTATATATACTATGTTAACATGTAACCGGGGCAAAGGATGGGTGTCTGGTCACTCATTGTTTTAAACTTATGTGTTTTGTGTGGCTATTTCAGCTGTTGTATTCGAGGTAAGTAGAATATTTTGTGGATTTTTTTATAGAATATGGATTTTAGCATTGCAGAGGAATATATTACTATGTAAAAACTATGAACACTGCCATCCAACTTTGAAGTAAAATTGTAGACGATGAAATATTTAAAATTTTAGTTTGCCGGTATTATTTACAGCAAAAAAATAAAATCTAAAACATTACTTCCTACATTACAGTATCCAATTTTCCCAGATGATAATTCATAAAATAATTGTAGATTAAAATGAAATATTTCATTTAAATGGTGTTAATAGTGGTGTGAACTTGCAGGGTATGAGGTGGTGGAGAAGGAGGGGGTCGGGGTGGTGCCAGATGGCGAAGGGGTGGAGTGGATGTTGATGCCCGATGGTCAAGGCAATGTACAGGTAGCCATTCTTTCAGGGCTCGAACCCAGATATGCTGCCGGGCTGGACACTGTAAACTTTTACTTGTACACGAGGTAACAATTTTGTTTTAAAATTAAAATGAACATTACCTAATTGAAACTAATTATAGTCTTTAGACATTTTTATATAAAATAATTTCGAAACTACCAACATCCTCCCATGTGGTCTAGTGGCTAGGATATCTGGCTTTCACCCAGAAGGCCCGGGTTCGATTCCCGGCATGGGAAGTAACTTTTTGCCACAATAACTGTGACGATTACGATCAATCGTGTAAGTTATCATTTTGATCGGTTATTACTCAACCTGTTTTAACTTACGAGGGTGTGACGGGTTTTGCAGTGCGGAACGTCTCCAAATTCTCATCATTTAAAATAATTTGTAAAACACAATTTTATCTGTGCCTCTTTTTACAAGATTTTAATATTTTTCATATTGTTCTATTTTTAATTACCAAGACACGGCCGTTTAGCCCAATATAGGAGCTATTGGAGTAGCGTACTTATAAAGGCAGTGGGAGGAGGTAAATTGGTTTTTAATGATGTATTTTTGATAATTTCCCAATATCCCCATATTACATTAAAATGATTTGAAGGGAAACAAAAGCACACTTAAAATTAAATACAAATACGTTTTGAAACAAACATTTAATATGTTTTGACGCAGGATAAAAGTTAAAGCTACTGTGTATAGGGTCATGATCGCAATTAACATTTTATAATAATAGTTTTTACAGAAAATTGAAAATATCATTTTATACGTATACATAATTTTTTCGTTACAATAACAATCTATAAGCAGGTTTTAAGGTTCACAAGTGTAATTGATTTAGTTTAAACTTTAGCTTAAATGATCTCAAAATCATTCAACTTTGCTCAAATCATTCACATAGCGCAATCTTCATTACCGACAGAGCAGCTTCTGTACAGTAGCGCTTGCAGTAGTGTTTCTTTGAACTAAGTATTGCCAGACTACACACAGAATCTCACTACTTAAATAAGTAATACAGTTTCAAAATAATTATATGATTTTAATGATATATATTATAAATAGTTTAGTAATATTACTACACCTATTTTAACTTTTAATGTACTTTAAACTCTTAAACTGTTGTATATTGTAGTAATTTATGCTATAAAACCAGGATAGTTACGGAATTACCAATGTGTATCCTCAGAATAGAGTGGTGTTATATCTATTATCTTTACTAAGGTGTTTATTAACTTCTAAGTGAGATAAAAATTATGCAAGTAGGTATTTATATAATGTTACAATTATTGTTCTATCTTTCTGCAGGCAACTAATCAAAACACATCTTACCAGCAGCTTCGGCGGGCTGCAAATATATTTAATCTCAATTCACACTCACAGGTTGATAACCGTTGATTGATCTGATACAATATTTATATACAAATTATTGAACTGTATAAACAAATTGAATTTAGTTGTGTTTAGAGAGAATCCAAAGAGAGCAGAGCGAAGGTCCATGAACGAATCATGTTTGCCTGTTTTCAAATACTTCAAGCCGCAAAGGAAATCCAAACTACTGGTGCATGGCTTTGGGGATAATGCGGCAGACTCTTTGATGTTCCCCATACTTCGTGATGGTGGGTTATAAAAACAATAACACAATAGAATTGAAATGTTGACTTTCTGTGGTTTCAACTGTCAAGACTATGCTGCACAATAGATACAATGTTGAATGACGAAGTTAAGTAACCAACAAAAATATTTGAACGCTTAAGCTGCAGTCCAAGCTTTATTTTAAAAGAGTTAAAAAATTACAAATATTTCCACACAAAATCTGGAGAATATTTAGTTATGTTTGTTGCATTGACAATCTTTTGTGTGCTTAGTGTGGGGAATGTTTAAATGTTGTTAAGTTGTATTTTAAATCAAACATTTTACTAATAATAACAACTCTAGTTGGTGAGATTTGATTAAATTCAACTGTAAAAGAATTTATATTATTGACTACTTTTGGCATGATAAAAATACAAATACAGTTTTAGGGTTTGTTTTTATAGTCTAGTAAATTAGGAGATAATTTTCCCTAACTGATATAAAATACAATACAAGCAAATTAAGTTTATCATCACAAAGTTAAAACTATTTAATGTAATTAATTTAGATGTCATTTCGTATTTTGATCAATAAAATCTTAATAAATCTTGTTAAGTTTTTTAGGTTATATAATGTATTCTATAATATTAGTTGTAGTATTTATAGAACTGTTATTGTTTGGACAAATGTTTGTCCTAGAAATATTGCAAAGTGTTTTGGCAAAAAGCAGATTCAATTTTGGCTACCAATATACTTGGATTTCCCACTATGATTCAAATTTAAATTCTAAACCACCTAGCCTACTGACTAAAAGTGGGAATATTAAATCCTTAATTAAGTCCATAAATTAATGTTTAAGATCTACAGTTAAGCAATATAATCAATCAACACCTCTTCCTGACAGCGTTCCTAGCAAAGGGAGACTACAACATATTCTGGGTAGACTGGGGAGAGATGGCAGCTACGCCTTGGTACCGCACGGCAGCTCGCAACACTAGGCTGGTGGGTCAACACACGGCAGCCATGTTGGATCATCTGTCACGCTCCACAGGGGCTGACATGCAGGACTTCCACCTGGTGGGCTTCAGCCTGGGAGCCCATGTGGTTGGGCTCATTGGCAAAAACGTCAAAACTGGGCGTATCAAGAAAATAACAGGTTGGTTGAATGTTCATATCCATTTTGTATGTTTGCATTTTGTAATCGAAATAATTGTTTGGAACACCATGCCAAATTTCAACATGACTGGTGGAACTGTTCCAGAGGTAAAAACTATTTGGTTAACAAAAATTAATTGTAAACAAAAATAACTGTTATAAAGGTTCTCTTGATTTTTGCTTTATTTTCAGTAAAAAAGCAGTATACTGAAACTTAAAATGTAGTTTTAAGACATCCTGTTCAAGCAACACTCCTAAATCCCTCATATTTAGATTTAAAAATTAAATCAAATGCTATCATTCATATCATGTCAATAAGAGAATTCTTCATTAATATATATTAACATTAGGTTCATGAAAAAGTACAGTGTACATAGTTTTGTATGTGGTAGTTACTTTGTCCAGATATATGTATAAAATTTGAAAATGAAACAACTGAATTGGCAATCAAAAGTGTGTAATCCACAACATGTTTCGGCTATTTAAAAGCCATTTTCTAGTGGTACAAGTAGAGAAACAAAAATAATAACACTATGAGTTTACAAAATAAAATAAAACACATGATAAAAACCAAATAAACAAATATAAAACAATAACAAAGATTAAGACTAGCTGTTTAAGGTTGATTTTAAACTTCTTCACTGACAGGGGTTTCAGTTTTTACCCAATTATAGCAGTAACAAAACTCATTATTTTTGATATTTACCGGGTGCTATTTTGTGAGTAAGATCCTTTTGGGAATTGTTCATTTAGTAATATGTGTGGTACAATTTCTTTAAATGCACTTACATTTAAAACAAAATCTTACATTTAATCTTGATATGTTTTAAAACTAGAAAATGTGTTTCAAAATCCTCATGTTAGTTAGTGATGTCTCCTCCAATTTCTGTATAATTATGTTGTGTGTGACTTAAGTGTTGTGCAAATTTAGATTTTTATAGGATGTTACTTGGGGGATGTGTTCTTTGCAAAACACATTAACTCACAAGTCTAAAACATTTGTTGATTGTTCAAAATTCTTGAAGTTTGGCCAATATATTGCATGATTAAGGATTATATATCAATTCTTTCCTTGCAGTCAAGTTAGTTAGTGTGTATGTCTTAGTTATATATTCTTGGGTTGAGATGTATTCACTTCATGGGGCAAATTAGTTTATATATTCCCACTTCGGTCATAAATTTTATTTTATAGTGTTAGAAACATTTATAAAAATGTTGGCTACAAAACCGCATTTAAAACGAAAGGCTCACTTAAACAATTTTTTAGTCACACAAACATACCTCAAAATACATACCTCACTTTTGATTGCCAATTCAGTTGTTTCATTTTCAAATTGTATACATATATACTTGTGCAATTAGTGGTCATCATGAATAATGTTTGTCCAGATATCTGCCGTATTTTTTGCTTCTTTATATTATTATTTATTTTGTGTCAAGTTACAAACTAGACATTTGGATTTTCATTTTTATCCTTTGGGGTGCCATAGTGCATACAGTGCTTATTATGAATGCCAAGCACACTGTTCTAACTGCCTTTAAATTTAAGCCTTTGAATCCATAACCATTGGTGGCTGGCCATTAAACTGAGAAAGCGGGGATCGGATCTTCCCCCTCAAATTTTGGAACTTGAATCCCTTAAAAACGTATTTTAGCTTAATTTTGTATCTTCTAAAAGCTGAATAATAATTTTTGTTGTTGGTCCACTTTACTTTCAAAACTATAGCTAGACAGGGCCGTAGCCAAAATTTTGGGGCTACCGGGTGTTCAGTGCAACCCGCATCTCTCACCCGCATTGTTGCCAACTTAATTGAATAACATTACCTAATTTATTTAAAATATTTTAATAATTGTTAGTCAAACAAAAACTACAACTTTTAATAGTGTTTAAAGTATACCAGTTCTTTTTTCCTCTACAACAACGTACAATAAAAGGTGTATTACAGGAGCCTCTGGGGGGTTCATCCCTCATCCCCCCCCCCCCTAATTATGCCATTAAACCATTGAACTTAAGAGGTTAAGCATGCTTCCATACTGTCTAGTGTTTAGAAAACTTTCATGAGAAGATTTTCATAGAACTGATGTAGTTAAAAGGAAGTTGAATGGTCGAGATTTTGCAAAACCACAGTATTGATATTATATAAGCGTGTTGATATTGAGTTTGAAAACACTTGTTTTGTGTTTAGCTCTAGACCCAGCTCAGGTGCTGTTCAAGACAGCCAAGCGTGAAGAGATGCTCTCAGATACTGACGCTGAGGATGTAGAAGCTGTTCATACCTCTGGAGGATACCTCGCCTTCCAAGCCCCTCTCGGCCACCGAGACTTCTATCCCAACGGAGGGTCTTGGCCTCAGCCTGGATGTACCCTTGATTATGCAGGTTAAACAAATTCGAGTTTATTTAGCTTATGTATAAGTAAACTTATTTGCGTATTTATATTTTTTTTTTTCTTTGATGCCTTAAAATTATATTATTTTTTAAAGATTTTTTAAAATTATATTATTTTATTTTAAGACTGAGCTTCCTCAACCATGGACAATGTTCATGTTTAATCAATATCTTAAATTTTTTAAATAATTCTTTCATAATAAAATTCATTACTAAAATCTAAAGTAGAAGTGATAATTATTCTCAAAAGTTTTAACTAAGGTGCATTTTGACGTGACATTTTCTACATTTTCCTTAAAAAACCACTTTTAACTTTGTAATATCTTAAATAAAAAGACTGAAAAAAAATGCAATGTTTGTACATTTCAAATACAAGAATTGCCAAAGTCTCTATGAAAGGATTTTATTTAATTCATTGGTGACCTAAATGTTTAAAAATATTGATTATAGATTATAGTGCTGCCTTCATAATGGCAGGTTTCTTTTGAAACTGGCCTGAGGTTTTGAGGTTAACTGTCAACTGAAGTAACATTTAAAATTGAGTCCCTAACGTGGTATCTACAACGGGATGGTTTTACGTCAGACCAATTTGAAGTATTTTGTTTTTAAAATTCAACGCAATTGTCATGCTGGAGCAGCAGAAAATTCAGTAAAAACATTTAAAAGATGTTGACTAAACATTTGATTGACCACTATTTAAGTAGATAGTGTTTCAACTACCGATTAGTATTCATTGGTTCAACTGGAGACTTGCAAGAAGAATTCAACTGGAGAGACTGTGCAAAGTTTACTCGAAGAGGAGCTTTTTGGATGAAAGAAGATGTTGGATGTCCTCGAGAAGAGGAGCTGAAATCCAATGGCGAAGAAGATAGAAAAGGGAAGAGGTATCATTTTAGAAAGGGGAAAGAGGTATGTGTGAGATCATTGATATTGTTAAGCATTTTGGAGCGTAAATTAATCACTCTGTGAAATCAAATTTTGAACTTCAACCGAATCACACTTGAATAGGGTTGCTTTCCTAAGGGGATAAGGGGACGTGTTATATGGTAAGACAACATCAATAATTTATGTTAACTTCATGTTAAACACCTTTTAGTTTTAAATAAGAAAATGCTAGTGTTGTTTGTTTTGTTCTAAAAAGGATTAAAGAGCTGAACAGTTATTTTCAGTCTATTTACTTAAAAGAGCTAAGTCATGGTACCTGTTCTTACAAATATCATTTAAAAACAGCACTAATTTCTCATCAATGATGCTCACTAAATATTAATATTTGTATGTTACAATAAGTGTTTCAAATGTGGGTAATATTTCTTTTAAAAATGGTATTATTTCAAAACTACCAAAGTAGTCCGTCATCAATAAGTCCTTACTTTCTTGTCTAATTTATCCAATATTAATAACAACAAATCTTTGCTAATTTATCAATGTGTTAAGTGTAATATTACGGTGTTGTAAAATATAATAATTATTAATAATATTACTTATATAATAATTGTGTAATAAATATAATATTTGAATAAATCAAATATAAATAATAAGCAAATTTTTTTTTTTAATGACCTTTTTTCCAGGTGGTGAATGTGTGAATGAATGACATGCCTGCCAGAATTACCTGTTGTTTTTTTATTTTTTTATGTTTTTTGCAACACATATATATTGTATGTAAATTGCAAAACTAGAATTTATTTATTTATTTATTTATCAACGGAAAACAATGCACTAATATGAGGAAAAAGGAAAAAACATTGCATTTTTTACATCTCAAAACTTATGTTGAGTGTTACAATTTTGCCTTATTTTCATTCAAACATAAGGCACAACAAACCAACAGAAAATAGAAATTAACATAGTGAAAAGTTTAAACAATGTCTGATTCATTAAACCAACAGAAGTTGTTTTTTGAAATAAAGTGAGTTGGCTCTGCAAATAAATGACTGATGTATGAATTGTTCAGCCGTGTGCAGCCATCGGAGAGCTTACTATTACTACGAGGAGGCGCTAAAGCGAGGAAAAGGGTTTCGAGCGGTTCCCTGCGATTCATGGAATGACTACTCCTCGGGGAAGTGCAAGGACAGTGCTGATAATGCTCTTCCACTAGCCAATGACATAAAGAGTGCAAAGTAAGTCAGCACTGCATAAATAGGATGAGCTTTATAATGTGTAAAAGACAAACTATAAAAATGTTTTGTAAACACCAAGTTTGACTAGCAAATGTTTTTGTAAGAAAGTATTTCAAAGGATGTTTTACAAAATTGAGTATATTTTTTACAATATTGTGATCTATGCACTGTCATTGTAAAATTGTTACAAGCCAAAATGACCCAAATAGTTTTATTTATTTTTACATTACAAAATATTTAAGAGTGAGAACTTTTTTATAAGCCATCACTTACGTATAAATAATAAATGTCCAAAATATGAAGTGTTAACAATATTATTGATATTATCTCCATTGACTTTGTGGTATTCATTACTATATAATGAAAGCATTTTGTACTTTTTATCACATTCATTCTAATTTTTACATTGACATAAAAATTAAGTTTAATATGGTCAAAAGAACAAAATGCTTTCATTATACTCATTTATGTTTACAATACTTTCAGCTTGAAAAATATTATATTAATTTGACTTTGTTTGATTGTTTTACAGGATGAGGGGCAATTATTATTTGGAAACAAATCCAAAGGAACCATTTGCAGTGTTGGTTAAATCAAAACGACGACCCTCTACAGATGACTGAATTTACCATCATAATAAAAAAATCAAAAAAGGTTTTGTAATACTTGTTAAGTTTTTCTCCCTAAGAACGTTTTGCCCATTGTATTAATTAATGTTCTAATGAAAAAAGGTTTTAACATAAAATGTAAAGTCATCATTTATGATAGGTTCCTTACATAACATTTTAGAAATTTAAGGCCTGAAATCATTATTTTCTTAAAAACACTGGGTACTTACCAAGACAATCTAGGACCCTCTTCTGAAAATATTTCATATTTAGCAACTTTTAAATTCAAGTTAGTAATTTTAGGTCTCTTGGGAGCCGAAAGCAAGATGTGTTATTTATTGAGGACCTATATTTACCATATAACTTTGAATTGTTATTGCAATATTGCATACCATATCCACGACACTGAAGGTTGTGTGATATTGATCTATAAGCTAAACAATCATTAGAGAGTAAAAGACAAAAGGTGATAGGGTGACGGGTGATGAGGTGAAGATTGTTACAAAGTAGGGCGACTGTTCCTCAGATTGGAGGTTATGAGAAGTGAAACATTATCATTATCAATATTATAACCCATATTTCATTACATCAAATCATAAATTTAATATTTCCTTATACCACTACATATATCTAAATATTATTAATTATGAGTTTATGATAAGACTGAAACATGTATTGTTTATAAAAGCATTATCACCCGGATAATTGAGAGACCTGTCTGAGTCCAGGTTCCGTCACACATTTTGTCTTTAACCCTTGCGGTCTCATTTTATTTTTAAATTTTCATTAAAAGCTCACCTAGAATGGGTTGCCTGTCCTGTAAGCAAAGTTTCAGCAAACCGCTCTCTATACGAAAATTAAGTTACCAGTCATAGAACCACTCTTCTAAGTGATAACAAATTTTTCTTCAAAATTCATATGGGATAATGTTATAAGGTGATGTTTCCCTCAAAGATTTTCCAGACAGATTTGCAATTAAAACCACAAAAATGGCATTTTAAAGCTGATTTCTTGCAATCTTGAAACAGGTATTACAAAAATGAGTAAAGCTAAAAAGTCTTTCTTTGCTCGTTGAATTTGTATTAAAATTTCTTTACTTTGAGGTACAACAAAGTTAGGTTGTAGTGAAAAATTTTGAGGCCATCCCCACTGGTTGCGGTAGATGAGGCAGTACATCAAAACGAACTTCATAATCCTATAAAACATTCCCTAAAGAGTTTCAAGACATTTTTCCTTTCCACAGTTAAGGGGACATTATAAAACTCAATTCTGTATATATAAATGTAACCACTTAGAGGTACAGTTTGTTTTGTTTTTACAAGACTTGAAATTAGGACTTATGAAGTCCTTTACCATCAACCTCGACTTTTACCTAGTTGTTACTGCATAGCACATCAAATTTCAATAAAATTGGTTAAGTAGGCATAGAGTATAAAAATTAAAACATATTTACTGTAAAGCACAAAAGGCGGTTGGTGGCCAAACGTAGATCCTTCCTTCATTTCTTAGCACATCACCAAAGTTACACGTATGCAAATGTAGTGCAAGTGAAAATGTGCAAGGACAAGTAGTGTTTATCAAATCAGAAAGGAGTTTAAAATTACTTGCACCAACCAAAGTCCCCAATGCAATAAACACTACATTGGTTATACAAATAGGGATTTTAAGACTCGATTTAAAGAGCATAACTCAAGACATCACAAACAACCTTCATCTTTAGTAGCCCTCCATCTGAAAAACAATAAAGACCACCACATAGAATTTCCAAAATCACTAAATGTTCTAAAATACATAAACAACAAAGATCTAGCAATGACCCACGAGAATTACGAAATTTTGAAACACATAAACAAATAAGGCACTGATTCACTCTTAAACAAAAAAGAAGACGTAAAGAATTCCATCATCTACAATTTCGCCAAACAATTAGAGAAGCAGACGTCAGCGCTACCACACCAAACCAGTTCACTCGGGATTCCCCCAGGACAAAGCACCCCTACACCTGCACCTCCGCCGCCCTCAATTTCGCAATCATGTGTTCACAGCCCAGCAAACCATGTCGCTCCGTCATCGCCGCCGTCGCCCGCCGTAGGGCCAATTACGTCTCGTAGTGCACGGCCCGCGCGAGTTCCGTGACATCCCGCGATACAAACTAAGTGACCGTTCGTGTGTGTGACTGTTAAAACCTATACATTTAAAATCAATGTGGTATATATCTCGTACGAGTAGTGTATATATTTTTAACGTAATGAAAGTATAGTGAAAGTACACTATCGATGATGGGACACCACAGTCCCGAAATGTACATACATGTAAGAAGAAACTACAGGAGGATCACAGGCGCCAAAAGGTAACTTGTAATACTGCTGTCCTACTAACTGGGAAAATTAAATATTTTAATAAATTATATGATATTTTCTCCCAATAGAAAAATTGATTGAACGGTGGTGATATAGAAACAAGTTTTTTTTTTAATTTACGTAGACGGTAAAGGATTCACTGTGCTCAATTTTAGGAATTATATCCAGTATATTTTATTTCTCTGGTTCATTCAAGTTAAATTGTTGAATAAGCAACCACTGTCGGCCGTCACGTACTACAATGGTTTCTGCCGTAAAACGATGTCCATGGCTGCAATAAAAATACAAAGTATGTACTCATTGAATTTGCCTTTGTCTTATCTATAATGTAGCGTAAGTTTAGGTTAGGCCCTTGAGAACGGGTAGTTTCCCAACTTCCGGAATCGTAGGGAGTAGTCTGTAGTTGCATTCCTGAAGTGGCGGGAAAAGTCAATTTTTCTAATTATATTGAATTTGAAGTCTTGTGTTTAACCCAACTAATTATTTATTTATTCTTCCAACCGAACACCATTTACAATAAGAAATTTTAAGAGGTTAACATGGTTGGTCTAAAAACTAATGCAGAACATAGTAGACGATTTGTTAATGAGTGCTGATAATTTATTACTTACCAGCTATACACTTTTCCTACTCCTACTCATTAACTTTTACTTTCCTCTGAAAGTTAGGTTTGTTTATAATATAAGTAATCTACCTAATTACATAACATAACATTACATACACCACAGTCCCAAGTTACGGTTAATTCGAACTACATAATTGAATGAAAAGTTCGATTAACCGGAAAAATACGCTAAATGACAAATTGAACGAAAATTAGCATTTGTTATGCAAAAATAACGTCTAATTAAACAAGAACAACAACGTACATTATATTTTATTTATCAGTACTGTATAAAAAGGTGGTTGCATCGTGAAGGGCTTGCAATATTTGTGAGGTTAGCTGTGTGCACAAAGCGCCGTTTGTCACTGCCTCCTGACTGACTGAGGTGCCGGTTCAAGGTCGGTATTACAGTACAGTACGCGGTGACGTCGCAGTGCTGTGCGCACTACGCACGACAGCCCATCCCTCACCTCCTACCCCCTCTCTCCAACCATCGCTATTGCTTCTTTGAACGATTTAACGTGGTTATTGCGTTCATCGTATTCCACGCGGATTGACGCGGGTTTCAAAGTGCTTAAATCAATAAAAGTCATGCGAGCCTGTTTCTTCCTTGTGACAACAAAAATGTATAAAAATGTCTAGAATTTCGTTATTTTCTGCCAAACTGCCAGTTAGGAACAGGATTAACAGGAAATTCGATTAATTGGATTTTGAGTGCGGGTCTGCGGTACCGCGGGGTAGATGGCGCGCTAGGTGGTGCGCTCCACGCGATCCGCGGGGCACTGCAGCAGTATTTAAAATCAATGTGCAAGCCTAGCTCTGACGTGGCAGTTGAATTTTGGTGAGCGTGTAGCGTAGTTCTGACGGAACAATTTCGTGCAAACAGTTTCTGGATCGGACGTTTGTGACTTGTTGTGATTGCGTACTTTATTATTGTTTGTGCTTGTTTATAGTTGTACTTTTTTGTTTTATAAGTGTTTTAGTAGTTTTAATCATGGCTGACATGACAATCGTGGCGTTGTGGACAGTGCCAGTGACGATGAACATGCATCGAGTGAAAGTGAATACACTGACATTTCGGACAGTGATGACACTGATGATGTCGTACCTAGTCCTACTTGGGCAACACACACCAACGGACTTCGTAACATCCCTTTACCGGAAACACTGGTTTAAACGTGCCGATTCCTGGAAATAACCTTCCAATTGACTGGTTTTTTTTATTGTTAGACCACGTATTCCTGGAAGCGATTTGTCGTGAAACCAATAGTTACGCGTTTGGAACTATTTTGTGGACCTTCTACCAGTGAGAAATCTCGCATTACTCGATGGAAAGACCTTGATGTGCCAGAGCTCAAAATTTTCCTAGGACTGCTGTTGCACATGGGGACATTTAGGCTGAATCGTCTCCAAGATTATTGGAAAACTCACAGATTGTTCAACTTGTCAATTTTTAGAGAACAAATGAGCCGAGATAGATTTCTCCTCATCCTTCGCTGTTTGCATTTCTCCAGCAGTTCCAAATCGTAGGCAAACAGTGCCTCATCGCTTGGAAGAAGTGAACATGATTGTTGATTATTTCAACAACAAGATGGATGAAGTGTACTACCCATGTAAGGAGCTGTCTCTCGACGAGGCTATGGTGTTGTGGAGAGGGAGACTGGTGTTTCGGCAGTACATAAAGGGAAAACGACATAAGTACGGCATCAAGTTATACTCTTTGACAGAACCTTTTGGCCTGACTTTGAAATTTTTGATTTATTCTGGGAAAGATGGCGAACTGTCAGGAATAGGACACACATCCAAGGTAGTGATGGCTCTCATGAGAGGAAAACTGCAGAAAGGGCATGCAATTTTCATGGACAACGTTTACAACAGTTTCGTCCTGTGCTCTGACCTGCTGGCAGAAAATACGTACTGCACTGGAACTTTGAGAGCAGACCGAAAATTCAACCCGACTGATGTGAAGACTGCAGTACTAAGAAAAGGCGAAACGACCGCACGATACGCGGAAGGTGTCATGGTCGGCAAATGGAAAGACAAAAGAACAGTGATGTACATTTCTAGTGAATTCAAAAACCTGATGGTCACTGCTTTAAACAGAAGGGGTCAGGAGAAACAAAAACCATTGCCCATTGTGCAGTATAATGCCCACATGAAGGGCATTGATCGCTCCGACCAAATGATGTCATATTATCCGTTTGAACGGAAACCCTACGTTGGTACAAAAAGATTTTCATACATGTTCTTATGATGATTGTGATAAATTCAATGCAGCTCTACAATATGCACACTCTGGAAAACAAATGTCGCTGTATGACTTTAGACTGAGCGTGATAGAAAATCTTCTACCTGCTAAGATCGCTCCTGTCCCTACTCCACCTCGACCTCGCAATGCTGTACATTTGCTTGTAAAGAATGAAGAGCGTGACAAGAAAGGTGACCGAAAGAGGAAAGACTGTAGGGTATGCTACAAAAATGACAAAAAGAGGAAGATGACAATATTTACATGTTCTGTTTGCCCAGACAAACCAGGTCTTTGTGCTGTCAAGTGCTTTGACGAATTTCACAAAGACCTACAGTAAACCAAAGGCCTGAAGACAATGTATATATGTGTATTATAGCCATTTTTATTTTGTCCCTTACTAACTAAGTGTTTTTAGTATTTTTTTATGATTTTGTGCTGTTTTTTGCCCTATGCACTATGTAAACTGCAAACATTCGGCAACTTCCCTGAGTCAAAGAACTTTCCCCAAGTGCTCACCACGCTTATCCGCGGATCAAACTAATGACGTCACATACTCCACCATTTTGGGTCACAAATGCTTTTTCATATCACATACTACCTTCTTACAACATAAGGTAAGATTTTTAAGATTAATTATATTTTAGGTTTTAGAGTTGGTAAAATGTTTTTCCAATAGCAGTAAATGTGTTAACGGGACTGTGGTGTACTGTTATATTATAGGCTACTTAGGTTTAGTCACTACATATATTCACAGTTGAGTTTTTGGGAAAACTGAAAAAAGCTTTTTTCAGCTCTTCACCCCATTCCTAAATAGATAAAACAGCTGATACAAAATAAAATTAATATTACATAACGCTTAACTAAAATTGAAAGAAAACAATGTGGGTTTGAATATTGTATCCCGAAGTTTATGACAGTAACGTTTTGAATGTAATTAAAACCGATAGTAGTGACAATGTGGGTTTGAATATCGGGGATACCGATGTATCCTGGTGCAAGTCGATAAAACAGACTCAAGATACTCACAGTAACGTTTTGAATGTAATGAAAATGTATTTATTTCCGATAGTACAATTCATATTTGCAGTATCTTTTTTTCTCTTAATCAATGCAAATTATTCTGTTGCAGGATAAAAAAATAATCGAGGTGACAATAAACGTTCAGTGTCTTCAGAAGAAGACAAACCAAAAGCTGCAGTTGTAGTATTGCAGACAGTAACAAGTTACTTAGTTTAGTAAGCATTCTCCATATGGCTGGCTGATGAAAGGAGAGCCGCTAACTCACTTTTACAAATTTTACAGGAGACAGTTTTGAGGTCTAAATATTTAATAATACTTGGGAAATGAACAGTAAAATATAAAGTACATAATTAATTCAAATAATATGGATGCGTACTTAAAATTGATATATTAAAAAAAAAAAAATGTAAATTTAGAATCTTTCTTTCAAGAAAATATATTTTAAAGTTGTGACACGATAATTTACAGAACGTTCAGTCCATGGACTTAATTTGTATTTACTGAAAAAAAATCAGCATTCTGACTGCCAATACTTTCGCAAAACTGTGTTACATACAACACATACAAACAGGCTGGTAACGCTTTCGTTAACTATACAACTATTGATATAAAGTAACAGGCCTAGATTTTGGTGCCACTTTGGCCAAATTATAAATTACCGCTTTTATAACACCGATCTGTAACTTTGTTGTAAGTAGATGGAGTGTATTGTTATTCAATGTTCAACAGCAATCATTATACGAAGACTGAGATATAATCTTATTAAAGAATTGTGCTTTTGATATTTGATAAAATGAGGTGAAAATATTAGTGCTGGTTGTACCTAACGAGCGCCATAACAGTATTGGATGTTACAGGCATTCACATGATTTCAGACACACAGCTATGCTGTGGCTTCCACGGATTTAAATCTAAATTTTGGAGGTCTAATGGTTTTTCCCACAGACATAACATGACAATCCTACACCGTTTTCCGAACAGGTGATTGCAGACGTGCACCAATTGTATCAAAAATGCAAGTTCAGATCTATCAACTGATTTTTTCTTTGTGACACATGTAAAAAAAATTTGTAATCTGACAAGATCCTGGACATTGATCATCTGAAAAAGAGGATTGTTCGGGCTGTAGCATCTGCTACTGATATGCTGTCACAGTTAACAGGGAAGTAACATTTCGTTGAAGCGGCCTTGTCAACAAATGGTGCACAACTTTATTGGTATCAAAAAACCCAGAAGATTCACTTTAATATTATATATATTTAATAACTATTATTTTAACTATACCATATAGTAATAAAATTTAAATCAAGTAGTTCATTGTATTCCGGTGAATGCAGTTAGCTTAATCCATAAGTCTAAATATACAAACAGTAGTAATTTAAAGTAAAATTTTAAATACCTGTCGAACAAACTGTGAAAGGGGACATAAGCGTACTAGCCATCAAAGGTCAGAGGGACGGTTGATAAAAGCTTGTTTGAGTTAGGTCATTATCAGCTAAGTCTAATAAAGAAGGCTCAATGTCTGGTGAGACATGTTCTATCAGGATTGTACATATAAATTACATAGCTTGCTCACGTGTCACGGACAGATATTCGCACTAACTACCTTCCTCCCATTGTCCTTGCTTCGCTGATAACATTTTCATTCACTCCTTTTCAGATACCTAATTATCCTTTCAGAAATGAAGTTAATCCAGTTGTTTATAGTGTTAGTTAATACATCAAGCATACCAACAAGGTTAGTTTCTTTCATTTTTATCTTCTTAAAATGATATATACCCTCGAAATATGGAAATAGTAAATAAAAAAGTGCATAGCATGCAGTAAAAATCGGCTCTTTGCTACACACAATTTTTTGTGGATTTCCGTTAAAAATTGAGATATTCTTGCCGTCTGCATGGTAAGACCCAGACCACTACATGAGCACTAATCCTGACCCCCAGAAAAGTTGGAAGCATTTTTTCAAAACTATTTACATACATGTATATATGTGTGTGTGCTCTCAACAGATCATATTTTTTTCAATATTAATGAAATTCAATGCAAATGTTCCCTTTCTAAAAATATCGGTCAATTTTGTTAGCCAGCAAAATTAGAGCAAACTGGTTTTAATGGTCTATAAGCTGTATATTTGATTTTATTTTGATTAAATTTAAAATAATTGAGGCATTGAGAAGCCAATGGGGGTAGGTAACATTTTCTAATTTTTGGTAATCGCTGTTCAAAGTTTAAAATTGACGTATGACAAGTCTCAACTTGTGTCTCACTCCTCATCCCCTCCACTGAGGCTCCTCCAGCAGTGCTCTCGTAAGTTTCTCACATGCCCTCAGTTGCAATCTCTTATTGGGAATGTAATAAGCGCAAAACCAAAAAGGTGTCCTCCTACTCTATTACAAAGCAAAAAGTAGCAAAACAGGTGACCACAGCGTAAGTGAGTTTAATAAAGGATTGCTCCGCTGCAGGATTCGAACCTGCGACAACCGCGTGGTCTAAATTGCTGACTCATCAGCTAGCGCCTTAGACCACGCGGCCATCTTTACACTTAGTGGAGCTCTCGTCTTAGTCGACTGGTGAATCTTACGCGGAACACTAGCGCTCTAGTAGATTAACTTCAGTAGAAAAATGTTACCTACCCCTTGGCTTCTTGATGCCTCAATTATCTATTTTAGTGTCACCCACTTTTAAAGTGAAAACTATGACAATCCGTTAAAACTTTTCAAAATAAGGGACAAAAATGTGTTTTTTCTATGAAAATTACAGAATTAGCCTGATTGTAATTCAGTTTGAATTTAGTTTTTCCTTTATGATAGTATTAAAACATGCAGCATAGCGTGATAATAGCTTTTGTTGTATGACCACGTAGCACTTGTGATAATAGAACACGAAAATCTGTGGCCTGAAGGCCGGAACCAGGCTGTGAGTAGAGCAAAGCTGAGGCTGAAGCGAGGTTGTGAGCGTAGTGAATTAAAGTTACAGTTATCAAATTAAGTTAGCAAACTAGTTGTAAAAGAAATTCGCTTCACTCTTGCCAACAGCACTTTTAGTGCTTAACTCTGTGTTGCCCCGGCCAGTTTTTTCTCACGGCGAACAATGTTAAATTCATGGAAAGGGTTAGTTAATTTATCTTCAATTGTATTTTAATGAGAAGGAGTCATTTAGAAAATAGCCAAAAAGTTTACAAGGATCGATTAATTTAAGGTCAAAAACCTTATATTTGGTTTTTTTTTATTTAACAAACACTTTTGGTTTGATTTCAATTGATAAAAATAATGTGTTATAGTTTTTTACATTAGGGAACGTTACAACACACTGTAACTCAGTTCTTTCCTAAGCAATTTTAGCAAGTTTTATGTTGTAGAGTTTAAATTTTTCCAACTGTCTCAGGAAAAAGGCCACCATTAGAAAACTTGAAATATGGTCTTGTTGGTAACGTTTTTTTGTAAGACCTTAACTAAATAAAAATCACACCATTAGTTAAAAAAGACTGGTTAAAAGATATGGGGTGTAAAAAATACTGTTTATTTTAGTTCTTTTTATTTAGACATTTATCCAACTTTTTCATTTTATAAACACCCTGTATAGCTTGATTTGTTATAAACCATCTTTGGCTGATCTTGATTAATTTAAAATTGAATTGTTAAATTCAAAATAAGTCTCAATATTTTAGGTTTTCTTAACCTTTCTACAACAATAATATCACTTGTTCAAATATAACCCTTATCAACTTGGCAAGGGCATCTCCGAGATTTTGTTTTGGAGGTACTTTGAGCTGGAAGGGCATTTTAAAAAAGAGGAGTCCTTCCCAGAAAAAAATGTAATGCAGGCTTTACAAACTAGAATTTTAAAAGCTAATTAGCATCAATATTTTATTTAGTTACAATTTAGGCTCTTCAAGTAATTTTGTAAAACATCACTTTATGATATATTTATGGGAGGGGTTTTGGAGAACTGAAAGCACGACCCCGGCTAACCCTTGCGACAAGGTCACAGACTCTTATCTGCAGTATACTTCTTTGTAAAAAAATTGTTCTTTTTAAGTTGTCATCAATGAGGGATCTTAGTCTGTGATGTTTCTTTTATAAGGAGAGCCTCAAAAGGACAATATCCCAAGGAAGTGTGGAAATGTTTCAATTATAAAAGCCTCGGTAGTAGGACAGCCTACGTCAGATGCCACTTTTGGGCCGTCCGTGAATTCCTCTAACCGGAGCTCAGTCTGCAACCATTTTTAAGTAATTCACAAATTTTTAGTCTGTGAGCCTTTTAAACTTGCTAATGGTTTTTAAAGTCCACCCAAAATTTAGACGGGCCTCTTTTAAAAGTAGGTGGGTCACAAGGAGTCAGTAGAAGCCGTTAAGAAAAGCATAGGTCACGTTTTACATGGTGTTTACTAATGAAACTGGCATATGCTAAGTTATGATTCAATAAATCAAAAACATGGAACCAAATAAAGTCCAACTGTCAGCACTACTACTTAAAACTTAAAATCTCAGGGAAAATCAGAGGATGTACTCGCAACAAACAGGAGCTGTTATTCATGTAAATCTGCGGCCTTTCTATTCCTTTCACTTTAGTTCAAATAAACTGAGATATATTACAACTCATTGCTAGTTAAGAGATCATGTAATGTTGTTAGTGTCTTGTTGGCTTTCTTAGAAGTAAATGAAGTTTTTATTTCTTAAATTTTTGATTTTTCTTGTTCTCTTGAAGGTAGTAAGGCAGCACCTTAAAAAAAGACAAGGTAAATTGGTACACAATAATCCACTTCTGATTTCTTTTATTCATGTCGGTTAGTTCACAAGCCTGGTGTGAATGGCTTATAAGACAGTAGCAATAATAATTAATACAGTACAGTCATCTCAAATGGAAAGAAGACATTTTTTTACTTTTATTTATGTAAATACAATGTATTTGATTTTACTGTCTTCTCTTCAAAACATTAACTCCTTAGTTTCTATGAAATAAATCAAGAAGTTATAGGTAGTAAATCAAATATTATTCTAAATGTATTGTTGTTTGTTGGCAAACACTTCTTTCATTAAAATAAAGAGGAAAGGCTCTTACAACATCATACTATATTTCAACTAGGTAATTCTAGTCCTCTTCCGGCAGTAAAACTTTGAATTAAGACAGGAGCAAAAAAATTGCAAAGGGAAGATTTCAAACTACTATTCAGTTTTCTAACAGGAGCTAGCCAGCTGTCCCATAGCTGTAAAGGGCCCAAGAGACTGCTTACGGGTGGAAGCAGGTTAGATGAAGGACTGCCTTGACAATAGAAGGATAGGAAGGGTGATACGTGAAAGAATGTTTTGCCAACTCGCAGGAAGGTCTTTGCTGCCCGACCTCATAGAACCCTGGTGAACCATGCCTTCCCAACGGCCAACCGTGGTCCATGAACCGGTGGTAAATCTCGATTAATGACCTGAGGGACTATGAGAGAGATAGTCTTTCAAGTACAGGCCTACCTGATGTCCCATCAATTGGCTCTGTTTTCCAATTTTCCTTAGAAATTAAGAAATTCAACAAATAAAATTAATTTTCTTTTATAACGGATTTTGCACATTGTTGGAAAGGTATTTTCTCAGCTCAAACAATGCCGCAAACCGCACTTCTGAGAAATTGTTCAATCTAAAGTCATTGGCATTTAAAATGTGTAAAATTAAAAGTTTTAAGGCCAAAATTTTTGATGGAATAGTTTATTGAAAAACATTGTTTTTGGTGAAAAGTACCTTTTTAACAATATGCAACTTGCCGTAGCTTTTTGTATATGGCAAAAACCTGTACTTCCAGTTCCAGCCTTTGTTTTAAGTCAATTTTTGATAATTTAAATGGCAATAAGTCAAAAACTAACAATTGAATTATTTCTCAAAAATTTGGTTTGCGGCATTTTGGGTGTTGAAAAAATACATTTTAAACAATATGGAACGTCCTATATCCATCTGCAAAATCCGTTCTACTAACCCCCAGCGGGGTGTACGCCACTAGCACCATCGGGCCAAACACTATGTAGAAAAGTAGTTTATACGTCCCTAGAAAAGGCCTGTAAAATTTAGTGTGTTTACCTTGTGCCGTTCAAAAGTTATTAAACCGGATTTTAATTGACAATCTGTACATAAATCCATTCACATTCACCTAACCCTTAAAAAAACGCTTCTTTAATTCCCCTCCACTTAAAAATCATGTTAAAACAAATGATCTTTGAAAACCTCGAAGAAAATATATTTACCAAGTTGTCTAATAATTCTTATCCCCTAATTACAGTGTACCGCCTACACAGCTCCTTCCGGAGCTGTTGGTACTGATGGTACATGACAGGGATTAAGATAACAGTTTTCGGCAAGTGTTTCCTTTATTCACCAACTGTCAAGGTTTGACAAATGGACTGATAAAGTAGACAAGTGAACAAGCTCCCGCGAGTCCTCAGTTGTGTAGCATCATGCAGCTGTGCTTTGTATTCACATTGAGTGTTTTTCTCGGTAAGTCAGAACTCAGAAGACATTTTTTAATTTAAAACTTTTCTTGCGTAATAAATTGAAAAAATAATGATTTCACTTTTCTTTAGCATGTGTTTTGGAAAATAAAATTGTTTTCCAGCAGTATCACATGTCTGGGGAACAGTTTGTTTTGTTGTTGTAGCTCCGGTTTGTTTGAAACCTTGGTTTTAAATGGAAAAGACTCCTCAGTTAGTTTTATTTGTGTTATATTAAAAAAGGTTTTAAAATTATTGAAAGAGTAAGGACATTTATTGGCAAGTTTCGAGAATGAGTATAGTAGACTCTCACTCGAACAAACTAATGTGGCGAAAGGGTCGTGAAGATGGAATAATCCCTCAAATTGGTCGTGGTTGTAAGATGAATAATGTTAAAAGTGTGCTCCGCTCTTAGTTATTTTTATCTTATTATTAATAGCCAACCTTTATATACTTAATGTAAATATTATTTGTTCAAATATGTAACGTAAACTACATTAAGAAGCAGCTTTAACTTGAACAAGTGAACACATTAAAAAAGTTATTTAGTAAGCATTAGCAGAGTAAAATTCTCTTTAAATTAAAAAAGATAAAGGTAAAGTTTGTCTTGTTTAACGCGGGGAAGTTAGGACTACAAAGTCCTCTGTACCACTCAACCTTGACCTTTACCTAACGTTATCGTATAGTCACATTACAAAATAATGTAAGTGGTGACTGCGGGGATCGAACCCGCGCCAGCGGTGTGATCATCTCTGGGGTCGCACACCATTCCAACCCGCCACGGAAATTTAAATCATAAAATGTATTTTCCACTAACCAATTAGTTATCACAGGTTTGAATTTTCTATCGCTAATATGAAAGGATGCCACTTTGTTGAAAATAATTTTAAAAGAAGAAGGAACTTTTTCAAGAGGCAGCCGGATAGAGCAGCCAGGAGTCCAACTCTAGGTGCCGCTTATAAGATGGCGTAAAAACTGCGGAGGTTTTAAGCTAGTAAATGTAATTAAATGTAAAACATTTACTCTGGAAGCATAGATCTATTAATTCTGCTGCAGATAAACTCCAAAGTGTAAACATTAATTTTAAAAATAAAACATATTTTTTTCTGTAAGAATATAGACATCAAAATGGTCAAATAATTATTTTATTTTCTACTAAACTTAAAGTCTTTGTGTATATGCTGCACCACTAATAAAGCCATGCTTCCAGAGAAAAACGTTCGCTATTTAAGTTTATTAACCCACTTAAACCATCGTTTGCAAATTTTCCCCATGTTAAAAATCCTCTCCGTGTAAAAAGCCCCGTGCGGGTTCTATCTGGCCACATCCTATTAATCCTAGTTTTTGGTTGGCAAACTCAGTAAGAATTGTGATCACTATAATTGTGGATCTGGATGAAAATAAGGAACTTGTCTTCATTCTTTGTATGAAACAAACACAATCATATATTACAGATTTACAAATGTCAAAAGTTTAAATTAACAGTATGTTACAAAATGGACACTAACAATTATAGTTGTACCCCATAAAAGCAACACATGATATGTTAGAAAAAGTACATAATTTTCAAATGTTACCTCTCCCTGGTTTTAAATGGTAGCTGTATTTTTCTAACATTAATTTAAAACTGTATAATTATTTTTTACAACAAAATGTCTAAATTAGATTATTATTTTAAATTTTGTTATCTTTTATAATTAGTGTGTAATCTATAAACAAAATAGAAACTTAAAATATAAATAACAAATTTTGAATTAGTTGAATTGTCAGCATGGTGGCCAAGTCGGTAGTCCGCACGACTGCAGAACCGAAGTTCACAGGTTCGAGCCCCGCCTCAGACAACAGTCGACACTTAATTTGTTGCTTAGGTCACTGCACAGGCTGCTTAGGCCCATGGTGACTAGTGGATTAACTTTAAAAAATATATGAATAAAAATGTTGTATATTTTTACAAATCATATGTCTCCTTAGTATAATAATATTAGTCTCCTGGGTGTAATGTGCCGTCTGTGTAAAGACTGGCAAGTGCTATTCACTCTCTGAATTGAGATGACAGGTGTGTGCCCCAGTATTGTAACCACACATAGAAACCAGCTATCTGAGAGCGGATGTGCTTTCTGCTCCATTCAGCCTCTGCTGGTATCAAGTGACGGTGGATAAGGGTTTCAACATTGGGAGCATGTGAAACCATGTTTCTTGTAGGTTGAGTACCACATGGAAAGCTTTTTCCCAAAGTATACATCCATGCTAACTGGTAAAAAACTTAAGAATTAATTTTCCTTGAAAATGAAGCATTTATCTTTAAGTGGTTTATTTTTATAAAAATAAGGCTTTCAATTTTAAATAAAAAAACTTATGTTCATGTATCATGTTTATACGAAGCAGCTCTAATAGCAGACCCTGATTTATAACTAGGTAGACGAGTCATTTGCCTAGAGTGAGACATTTTGAGAGGCAGGATTTCAAGGCAATGAAAACAATTTTATTTTCATATATTTTATTTATTTATTTACTATGCACTCTTAAGTTGGACCGACGCTGGCTTTAAATTTTACAGCTTTTTTGTTATAGCTTTGTTTTAGTTGTTACTTCAAACATCAATTTTTCTAGGGATGAGTCGATTCCATATGTTTATTTTCTTCACTCCATTAAATCGCTTTTCCATTCTTGATTGCAGTTTTTTACCGATTCCAGTTCTAAATTATTGTTTTTAGTTTTTAATCTATCTATCTAGTTTGTTTAAAATTTCTTTTTTTTTGGATTGCTTTAAGTGTTGCAACTTTTATTCCAAAAATGATATTAACCATTCAAATATCAAAAATATTGATGAAAGAGAAAGTTTATACATTATAGTTTTTACTACATAGTTTATTCTTTTCTGAAACTGTTCAGTATTTTCGGAGCATTCAAATAATTTATTTGTTTGAAATATTGATGTCTCTTGATAAACTTTGATAGTTGAATAATGACATACAATAATTATTATATGTCACTTTTATAATACATTTTAAACTTACTATAGCAAATATTTATTTTATTTTTTACTATTGGCTGTTTGGAATTTTAAAATGTGTTATATGTCTTCCATTATTGGAACTTTTAACCCTCGTTATGTATTGTAACCCACTTTTAGTTTGATTGACCTTATTTTTGAGATGTAATGTTGGAACTTCAGTACTGTAATTGGTATTCAAAGAAATAGCATGTTTCCTAAAAACAACCTTGTCAATGTTCCAGTTCAGGATTTTGCCGCTAGTGCAAGACCCCAAACTGTATTAGCTACCCATAATAAGACTTTGAGTAAATTATGTCCATAAGATGTCCACCAATCAAATCACTCAGTACATCACCGTCATTCATGACAAAACTGCTGTTAAGGTTAATTGCTTGTTAGCTTGTCTGATGTGTTAAAAAGCAGTAAAAGTCTGAACTGTCATCACTTGATATATAGAGTAGTTAGCCATGTAAATGTAGTCAGGGTGAGGCGGCAAGCCGTGTAGAACTGTTATCACGAGGTGTTGATAGCCGCCTCCTGTCACTTTATAAGCCGTTTGTCACCGTACTCACTCAACGATGAAACATATTAACATGCAGTGATTGTGACAAAGCAGAATTATAATAGGAATAGAACATTTTCTCTGTTTCTTCATGTAAATCTAGTAATTAAATATTAAAATATTTTTGAATTTCTTAACCGAAATAAAAATGCTCAATCTATAAAGTTTAAAAAATTACAAGTCATTTTAGTAAGCAAAGACCCCTAAGAGAGTAGCAGTTCTTTTTGGCAGTTTAGTCCCCTCGTATATTTTGGCAATATTTAGACTAATGGCTTTACAGGATTCCCAAATATCAAAAAATAGTTGTTGAATATTGTCGCTTATATTGTCTTGAACAGCACTTAAATTCAGGTCATTTGCAAAACAGGTTGATACGCTTCTGTCGCGGCCTTGACTACTCATATGAATTGTTTACCAGTGCAATATTAATTCATATTTCAACTTAACTCTTTACCAAGTAGTGGTTAGCAGTTCTGATTTCTGAACACTAAACCAAAAACTTTAATGTAAAATGCAGGTGAAACCGTTTTGTTTGTCTGTAGATATTATTATAATATCCTGCAGTTTTCCCAACAGGTTAATTATTTTCTGGACAATCTGGTTGAAATCACTATTTGAGATGCCGACCACTCTCATGAGGGTATTTTAAGGCAAATATGTGGTGAAGGATGAGTGTGATGAGTGGTAGTAATGAGTTATGAGGTTTAGTCTTGTTACAAACTAAGGCCGACTCTTCCTTAGAATGGATCATTAATTAATAGCCCAATGACCAATGGTAATACAAGGACCAACGGCTTAACGTGACTTCCGAACCACGCAGGTGATGGTCTGATAAGTCTAAACGATGGAGGGAGTTGATGCGGGTATCATCAGATGATCACTGAGACTATCTGAACCGCTTTAGACCTATATCATCCTCAAAACCTGACCTCCATGAAGTTGGATTACAGGACCACGCCATGAGTCCCAGTCCGAAAATAGGTTGTTGTGAAAATGGCAGAAACTGTGCTATAGATTTCGCAACACTTGTAACAGGCTTTAATTTGAAATCAGCAAGAGTGTTTAGCGAAGTTATTTCTAACTCTGTTATATGCCATGCCCATTTCTATGTTAAAAGTGCTTAATAGTTGAGAGACACTGTAAAATGTGTTGCAGCTGGTATGATATCTCAGTCTCTGAGTGGATGGACGGGAACAGTGCTCAGTCCGGTGACAAACTACTTGTTCCGCCAAGAAGGATGTGTGTACCCAGACAACATCTGTCCCAACTCGAATATTACTTACTACCTCTACACTAGGTGAGACTTTCTGTGGATAAACAAATAATCGTTTATTGTCGTAAAACTTTCAAAGCATTGACAAAGTCAAATTACAGCCAAGACTGAAAAAGTCAAATATCTTACGTCTAATTTGTATACTAACAAGTAACAACCAACTAGGATCAAGAATTGTTCCTAAATAAATACAAGTAAATAAATTATACATTCATTAGAAAAAGATCCCATGATGAGACACTAGGTTGAAAGTTCCAAAAATTAATATCTGATAAACAAAAAACTCATTTAAGGAATAAAAAGGGTTATTTAAAAGCCAGTTATAGAATTTAGTTTTAAATGAATTTACTGGATATTTAACTATCAGGTCTATTGTTCAAAGTTGTTTTCCGCACATCACTAAAATTAGCTAAAATCAGTTTTCTCTCAAAGTTGACTTTAAAAAATTGTTAAAAGTTTTGTTGTTAAAATTAGTTGTTGCAAGCTATGCTATGTTTTAATGTAGCTCTGTCCCTTACTCTAAGTAATCAAATCAGCTGTACTATTAAATTGTTCTAATACACCAGGGTCCTGTTTCATATGATTTACCACTTTTAAGAACTCCTAAATGGTAGTTTAGAAAATAGTAGTTGGGAGCTTCCTAAAATTTTGTTTAATATGAGCTCTTCCTATTATTTTAATAGTATATTATAGTTATTTAAAACTAATTTTGGTTGGGAGTTAGAATATTTAATTGTTGTCTAAAGCCTCGTTTATGAGTTGATGTATAAATAGTCCAAAAAAAATTACATCGGTTGCATAGTTATTTTTTTAAATAATGTATAATATTACAAATTTAAATTAGATTTAGTTTTAACTACTATTCTAACTCTAAGCTTTTAGAAGTAGTGTATGTGCCCCTAATAATACAAATTTATTTAAAACAAAATTTTAGGAGACTTCAGACTATTAATTTAAACATAGTTTATTATATTAAACAGGGACAAACAATGTTTTGCTTTGTCAAAAGAACAATTGTATCAACACCTATTTTTATTAGTATTATTAATTATTATTAAGATCAAGTCTATCATTGTTTTGATAAACGACATCCAACATGGTACTGAAGAGTACTGATGACGTCTTACATCACTTTCTGCTGACAAATGTTGTTTAGCTGACTGTAAATATCAGCTATGTGGCTGAGCAAGTACTTTATATAAAATTGGGTCAAACCTTTCTTGTGACACAATGCAGAAGAAAGTAAACCCATTATTGGTTTAATATTAAACCGTTTAATTACACCCTTTACACTGAACCAAATCTAACATACTGTACTACAATTTTGTTGAGGTATAATCAAGTTTAAGTAATGTTTGTTTATAGAAACACTCAGCATTCTCCATACCAGATAGATCCAGAGCAACCGGATACCATAAAGAATGCTCAGTTTATCTCTAGGGTTCCATTGAAAGTGATTATTCACGGATACACTGGCCATAAGGACTATTCACCCAACATGGAGCTAAGACCAGGTAGAAATGTAATAAATAAAGAACAAATTTCTTAATTCTTTGTACTAAACCATTAATTCACTGATGAATACACAAAGTAAATGGAGATAAGATAAAAAAAAAACAGATGTATTACTTAAAAAATTAAAATACTGATTTCAGCCATTGATTTGATGGTGACAGTGTTTTTCATTTATAACAAATTAATGAAATTACCTTGTGCCACAGCTTACTTCAAGCATGGAGAGTACAACATTCTGTCAGTTGACTGGAGCCCGCTAGCTCGAGAGCCGTGTTACTGGGAGGCAGCTCACAATGTAGACACAGTGGCAAGGTGTGCGGCAGAGCTACTGGATATGCTGTATCAAGCACACCCATACACACTCAGTGTGAACAACACTCACATCGTGGGCTTCAGTCTGGGAGCTCACACTGCGGCCACCATGGCCTCCAACCTCAAGAGTGGCAAGGTCATCAGGCTTACAGGTAGGTAGTGTACGATGATATCAAGAAGATCTGGTTGAATTTCAGTCCTTACCGGTTGATGCTCTCTAATGTTTTCAGTGATTGATTGGTAATCGTTGGCCCCAAATTAGAACAATGGGCGCAACCTGCTAAAAACACCTGTGCAACCTGTGCTGAGATGTTGTTTGCAGAGAACAGGCATTTAACCTGTAGAAAGATTTGGTTACCGGTTTTGGCTACCTTGTGAGTCAGTTACTCCTGGTGGTAGGATATGTGGCATTACAGCAACGTACATTTTTGAAAACTACTCCCAATAGACCCAATGGCCATTTCCATGACTCCTAGAGTCCTAGTATATTAATAAAACAGTGTATTAGGTAATGTTATCAACAGTAAATAATAACTTTTGTAACAAAAACAATTCCAAGTAGCTCAAATCCGCTTATCCTAAAAATGCCAGATTGGCCCATTTCTCTCACACAGCATAGACGATGAGCATGGTTTATCATTTTAATTTTTTGTCTTTTGGGGGTAATGTAACAATAAGGTTTTGTACAACATGGGTGTTTGTATTTTTTAAATTTGTTTGTCTGTTAGCCTCACATATTGGTTTTATATTTATAAATTAAGTCCTTATTTGAAGTGTTTCAAGACAATTTTATAAAGCACTCGAGGAAGTAATTTTACATTATAAGCTGTGGGTACCTTAAAAAAATTAAACCGTAATAAAAATATAACTAATTATAATAGTAAAAACAAATGCACTGAAAAATCCTTCATTTACCATCCTTACCTTCTTCTGTACCCATGTAACAAAAGATTTAGCATAACATGTTTGTAATACTCTATGACTAATGTTACAGGAATAGATCCAGCTCTGCCGTTGTTTGACGACTGGACGAACTCTGTGACAAGTGTGATTGACCCGGGAGATGCCACCTTCGTGGATGTATACCACAGCAACAGTGGATACAAGGGCAAGAAAGCTGTGGGAGGAGTTATAGACATCTACTTCAACAACGGTGCTAACCAGCCTGGCTGTAACTGCAGTGAGTTTATACAGCTAATAATAACTTAAGAGTCTTCTTTAGTCCAACAATCTTTAAAACTACAATAATTGGTTTGTTTTAGACTTAATATGCTGTACATAGAACTCCTTCAGTTTCTAAAACAACATATGTCAACAGATAGGAGCTGTGACCATGTTCGAGCAGTCGAGTACTTTGCCGAGAGTATCAACTCTCCGACCGGTCTCTGGGGGTTCGCTTGTTGGTCCTGGACGTTTTACACCAACGGATTCTGCAAAGTGTCCAACAAGGATGAGCTTGTGTTAGCTGGGGAACCTATCTCTTCACAGTAAGTTTTGTGTTCATTGTCAATATCTAATTATATTATTGCAAGAGAATAGAATGAAAATTAAATGAGATTAAGTTTATACGTCCATAGTTTACAAAGTTAATTAAATACATTTTTGAATTTGAATGGCCTTAGCCATTGTTTCCAGTTTGATGGCTGCATTGCTGTATCTTATGCTTTGTTGTTATGAAAAAGTTGTACTGAAAATGGAAATAAATAGGAATGGAGAGTTTATGGTAATAGGTAAACTTTAATTTCTCTATAATGGTTCACATAAACTTTTGTAACCTCAAAATATTCCCAATTATAAACATATTGAGTGGGGTTGGGCTTTATTGGATAATTCAAAACTAACCTAAAATTAGGGGTGTATACGGGGCCCCGAAATTTCCAGGTCGGGCCGGCTACGAGTGCATTTTCAATGGAGGCCGGCAGCCATTGTCAGGTTGGCTGATATTGCCTGATAACGATCTCAGACAGAACCAAACATCCATTTTGTACTTGTACTAGATCCTTCTTGCTTGCAACATCGTATTTTTATTGTTCTTAAACCTTTGCAATTTACTATAATTCAAAACTAGTATAAATTCTGTAAACACATTATTTGTCAACTGAAATTCAACATAGAGTAAATGAAGATGACATAAGGACATAACAAACACACACTACAATCTCCTCAAAGCCCCATCCCACTGTACTACATGCCTACAGAGAAAATGCTGTTATTGGTTATGTAACCCAGCCCCTATGTGGTTGCCTAGCAACAGCTAATGATGTAGTAGACAGCTGATAAGGGTCAGCTGCCTCACACAAAAACCGGGCACCTGCCCTCCCCCTCCTGTTTACACATTGCAGCTGTTGTCTTCTTTTTCTGTCCACTGACTTATTTTCCTTGTCCTTCCACCTGTCTTCTGTTTCTTGCCTTCACCCCTCATCTCTGTTCACTAGTAGCCCAACAGTCTCATTCCTTCTCTCTCACTCCTTCACTAACAACCTCATTGTGATTTACTATTCTTTTGTGATTCATACTCCTGACTCTCCCCAACTGATTTTGCAATGTTTGGGGCTAAGTGAGTCAGTGTTATTCATTGTTAATGGGTGAGGGTGAGTGGGTTATGTAATAGTTATGATGTACTTTGAGATTTTTTATTTTAAAACTGCGCTGTGTTGTGTAGATCAACACACGACAAAAGAACCACAAACAACCATTGATCGTAAACAAAATAATTTGATTGAAGAAACTCAATTTTAGTTAATATGTCTAATACTGGCCTCAATTGAAATAACAATTAAAAAATACTTTTACACTTGGTAGTTTTCATCAAAAACATTGATTTAAGTGTAAAAAAATGAAGCAAGCTGAAGTCACGTCAAGCCCTTGGTCCTTGTATTTCCATTGGTCATTGGGCTATTAATTAATGACCTATTCTAAGGAAGAGTCGGCCTTAGTTTGTAACAAGACTACACCTCATAACTCATTACTACCACTCATCACACTCATCCTTCAAAACATATTTGCCTTAAAATACCCTCATAAGAGTGGTCTGTATCTCAAATAGTGATTTAATGAATTACACAAGATATGCTGCAAAATTGATTCTAATTCCATAACTGACTTGAAATCCACTGGAAACCATTATCAGTTAGTCTTCTCCACATCTGTTATATTCTAGTGTCTCCATTTTATTTTTTAACTTTTCCCTTCTCAAGATGACATTTCTTCCCTTTGCATTTTGTAGTCCAATTGATATAAAAGGTGAAATATTGTTCTCTACTGACATGCCTTCTTTTCTTCTTTATTCTCTCTCCTTGAGAGCTCACACAGCAACCCTGTTAGTATTGTGCTCCTGCCTCTCCTGAACAGGATTTTGTATGGTTTTGCTGCTGTTTAAACTTACTTATGGTTTTAATTTTCATCGTTAATGTCTGACTGCACTCTGTTTTAGAGCCTAAAAGTATGGCTACAAGGTGTGGTGTTACAGGCGTACAAGGTGATTAAAGAACATCATTCATTACTCATTCAAGTAATTTAGATCATCTTGTATGGATAGCAACTTTTGAAACACCCTGTCGTAAACAGTTTTACAACGTCAAAATAATATAATAAATATGTTTTACGTTGACCCAACCCGAAAAAAGCCCAAGCCCGAGGGCCAAAAAAAACCGACCCGAATTTTAAAATGCTGGCCTGTGCACCCCTACCTAAAATGTATGCAATATTTTACTAGCCTTCACTAGTAGTAGTTAATGAACAATGTATTTTTCTGTGTTTCAGAGAACACGGAATTTATTTTGCTTTTACCAACTACACTCCACCATTTTTATTTCCTCCATCTATTTACATAGACAATGACAATTTAACAGAACAAGTTGATGTTAGCTGCAGCTGGATATGAAATTGAAATAAAAAAATTACAAATCATTCAGTCTCTTTATTTACTTTACTATTATGTACTATTTTTATAAAATCCAATATAATCTTCTTTGAGGGTGAGACCAATTGGTATGCCATGATTCCAAAGACACTCCTTCAAGTTTTATTTCTCTCAATCTTAGTATCTTTTTATCAACACAGCACTAGACAAATACATACTTTTAGAGAAAATAGTCATAGATTACAAATTTAAGGAAAATACCATCCATTTTGTGCTGGGGCAAAACTATTGAATAAAATAAAAGAAAACTTTAATTACTTTAAAGAAGGTTTAGATGTTATCAAACAGAACCTGAAACTGTATCAGTGTTCTTGGCAAATGAGAAAGCACAAAGTTTAGAGGTTGACAAAGACACGGCTGTCTTCAAGAAAGTGTTTTGTTTGACTTAGGCTTGTTGCTGGATTGGGTGAACAGTGTTAAATACAGCGTTAAATATAGGGCTGTTCTTTAGGTTGTGCATTCACAAAAAATGTTTATTTGTATAATTGTAGAATTAAGAATACGAGGTCTGGCTATTAAATATCGAGACTGCCATTAAAAATTCAGTTTTATTTGACAAATTATTAAACAATCGAATGCTCCCCTTCAATATACTACCCTCCTCTAGCAACACACTGTTCCTTGATTTTTTTTATTGGTCATAGCCATGCTGGAAGGCTTCCTTTATAAGGTCTTCAAGTAGCTCTGCCGTTTTCGCTTCCCATCCTCCACTGACTCGAACTGTGTTCCTTCAAAGGCAGACTTGATCTTTGAAAACAGGATACTGCCACACGGTGTTAAATCAAGCGAGTACAGGGCATGTTCAAGCACTGGAGTGCCTCTAAAAGCCAAATAACGCCTCATGGGCAGTGCGTTATGGGTAGTAGCGATCCATAACTTGTTTCTCCACAACTCCGGCCGTTTTTTTTTTAGTTTGATCACGCAGTGTTGCCAAAACTTGCAAATAATAAAATTGGTGTATCGTTTGACCATCTGGAACCCATTTAGTCATCACAATGATTTAGCCATCATTCGAATGCTAGTCGAAGAAAACAATCACGGTCGATCAGCATGGCTTACCGGCCACCTCTTCGGGCCTACCTGGATGTTGCTCATCTTCGGTGCTCTCTCGAACTTTTACACCCTTCGATAACACATTCACAAGATAAGGACTCTTCATCGAATACTTCTTTAAAAACTTTTAAAGCCAGAGCTTTTTCAATTTTACAGGACATTTCAGATTGATTTGTTGCTAGTGTTTTTCATAAGAGATTTTGATAGGCTAACAACAAAACACATTATTTTCTAACCTTTACAGACAAAAAACAACAATGGTGGTAAACATGAATTTTTGTTCTGGAATAGTCGACACTACCACCTTTCCAACAATACAATTGTTTCCTTCCAGATGACACTAGGACGTCCTTCAAGTGACCAGTCTCGTTATTTGATAGTCAGACCTCATAATATAAAAACTCAATTTTCAAAAATAATAAAATCAACATAGTTTAAATAATTTGTTATAAGATGTTTGTTGGCCTATTTTCCAAAAAAAAAAAAAAAATAGAACCGTTGAAGTATTCCAAAATTATTTTAGTTGGTACACAACTAGTTTCAGAGCTGAGACCATTTTCAAGTTTGTACAGTGTATCATCAAAAACATCAAGGTTCATACATCGGGACTAGTGAGAGAGTAGAACCCTATTTATCAGGACCAACATGGACTGGACCGGTTCTGGATAACCAGAAATCCATATAACCCATCCAAAACAAAAATGACGCATTGTCTTTATACTGTTTTAATGGAGATAACCAATACAAATTAAGTATACTTTATAATAATTTCATTACATACAATAGAATATTGTAATTGCAAGCTTTTAAAAGTGCTATTTCCTAAAACATTTTGTTGAATTTAATTAATTTTTTACCACAAGTCAAACCGGAGACTTGAACAGGGCTCTATAAATAAATATTTATTGCTGTTTTAAATTGTATAAGCAATTACAAAGGAATTTTAAAACTAGAAATTAACGTAGTCTTCATTATCTTCCAAATAGTCATTAGTGGAGTAATGAGTCTTACCAATCAGATAATTTTTAACTTCTTTTTGAATTTATTTTCTATTGTTTGTAAAGTCTATTTTATCTATTTGGACTTTGGTTAATACAATAAGTAGCCCTTTCTGTGAAATCAATGTTCAAAAATAACATAATACATTATTTTGTTAAAATAGTTAGTAATTTAATTATGCTACATATCCAATAAATTATAATTTGGATAAGATTCATAAACAAGATCCAAAATATATTGACATAATTATTTTCCAGCTGCTTACATCAGTGGGTAAATAAATAAGATTCTGTTTATCTATATAATGTTTGGTTAAGTTCTGCCTGTGAGTGGGTTTCAAAAATAATATAGTATAGTAGTATATTCTACAGCTCTTTTTTCTGATTAACTCAATTCAGTGTTTGGTGTTTTAAATTATTTTGTTATTTTGTATTACTAAAGATTTTTCTCTCTAAATTTTTAGTTAAATATTCCTTCAGCAGGTTATCACAACAAAGACTACACCACCATATCCAATGTTGATTGATGCTTTTGTTAAGGTATGTTACTTACTCGTATTATACTCATGAAAAGGCTTCAACTAATTTTACTAAACATTTATCAATTGTGTAACAACGTAATACATTAAATACAAGAAATTGAGAAATGTTCATAAATTAAAAATATCTGACTCTTAAGTTCTGATTCTAATTCTATGGTTATTTACTTATACAGGGTGAGTTTTAAATGTCCCCTACCTTAACTTTTGAAAAAGGAAACATTTTTAAAAACCCTTTGGGTAATGTTTTTATTGCATCCTGAAGTTTGTTTTGACAAACTTTGCGTTACCCACCCCCACCCCAAAACCGGGGGAAGGTTTCAAAAAATTTTCCTTTTCAAAAGTGAAGGTGGGGGCATTTAAAACTCACCCTGTATAAAAACACTGTTTAAAAGGTCTAAAACCAAACATTAAACTGAAAAGAACAAAACATACTTTTTACGCATACAGTAATGAATTCAAAAACGTGTAAGCTGAAATATTCATTTATTTTGTTTTAAACTCTTTAACAAAAACATTTAGATAAACGTTAAAAGTTATATACAGATTTATAGTTTGCCCCTTGCTTATTATTTGATCATAAAATAGGTTTTAAAAAATTACCTCTACCAATATCAAAAAATGTTGTTGGGGTTGTTACATCCTCGGGTTGTTTCAATGTGTAAACATCATTGTCAGACACAATTTTTGCACATTGTTGGAGACGTACATTAAAATAAATAACACATTATATAATGGTCATAAGTTATCTCTTGAGCAAGACCATGTACATCACTCATGATTTCCTGGAAGAAGTCATCACCATAAATTAATTTATGTTCATAATTTGTTGTTGCTTTTATTGTTTATGTTTACTGTTGTTCATGTACTTCCTATTAATCGTGTATGCCAAGGAATAAAGATTATTATTTATTCATCACCTTATATAGTGTTTATTTGAAATAATAGGTAATAAACTAATAATGTGTAATATCGACGTATAAAGATTTTTTATGTCTAGCCTATTTCTCTTGGGAGTAGGCTAATCAATTACTGGCAATCATATCAAATAACAAATAGTTACCATATATAAATCAATTACATACAAACATTGAAATATGTCACGCTAATTTTACTGACCTTTATAGGTTTTAAATAAACCTAAAACCCCTTTTGGTTGAGACCAGTTTTTATAAACATAAAACTATTCATCTAGCAGAAATTGTTCTTGCAAGATTATATAGGCTGATAAAACTATTTTCTCTGTTACTGTTTTGCCTCTTTACATAAATAACGATCTAATGTTTTCAATGTTTGAAGTAAGTTATTTTGATATTATTTTTTCAGTGTGCATTCCTGTACAACTACTAAAGTACTACTGATGCTTATGTTTGTGGCAAGCAATTATATTTTTTGTGAAAGTATGGACATAAAACAAAACTCAAAACTAACACTCAAGAAAACCAGAAAACATTTTAAAACCAAAGTAAACTTAAAACATGAACCAAGTAAAAACAAAAGTTGTTTCAACCTCGACCGGCCAAATGTCAAAATTCCTTCAATGAACAATGAACAAAATCTTGCAACAAACCATTTTTACCCTCAAAAGAAAAAGAGGCATTTGTCACATAATATTAAAGTACTATTTTTGAAAACTACGGAACAGTCCACCTGCACACCATTTTTCATTCATCCTCAACCTCGCAAGAAAAAAATGAGATTTTATCAGTATATGCCTGTGACCTATCAACCTGTAAATACACTTGAAAGTCCAAATGTTACAGAAGTTTCAATGCACACAAAAAAAGGAAAAGCTAAAAAGCTGTTTGGAAAAACAAACCACTCGACTTCACCTCATACACTATTGACTACAGAAGAAGGAATTCTTAAAAGTGATACTACTCAAATATACCCAAATACTCAATATTCCGAAGTTTCTATCGATAGACTGACAGGCCCAAATCTGAACGCAACAAATAGTTTTCTCCACAAGTTATTCAATCATAGGAAAACAAATGCAGCCACCAGTGTAACATCTAGCTTAGCAAATGTATCCAGCAAAACTCTTTTATCAACTGGTATATCAGAAGAAAGTATGTCTGGTGTATCTACAAACCATCTCAATAGAAAAGATGAAAATGCCTCAAGTTCAACAGAATTTTACTCAGAAGATTCTACACGAGAGTTTCAACCCTACACTCAACTAAGAATGAAAGATTTTTTCAACTTTAATAACCCCTTAAAAAGTTCTACCATGTCTAGAAAAATGTATCAAAATATATCAACCACTTACAAAAATGAAGACCTAGTTGGTGGCTTTCGCTCCTTTGCAGAAGATAAAATGAGTACAGGTTTGTTAGACAGTAAAAATGATGATAATATACATCAAACATCTAAAAGTTCACAAGATATCTGTTCTGAGCATCCAATAAAATTACAACCTGAAACATACATTAAAAGCTTGACGGTTCAAATGACCAAACCTGGGAAAATGTCAGATTTTTGCAAAAAGTTTCAAAGTGAAAGTACAACTCCCAAAATGGAAAAAACTAATTTAACATCAAATCTTAACTGTACATTGAAGAACAATCCCATAGAGGAAAATTATAATGTTTCTGTTTTTTCAAATGCCACTTTTGTCAAAAGTAGTACACTTAAGAAAATTTCTCAATTCCGTTTTCCAATTTTAAAATTGTTTTCTTCCAAGCCTCCCATGTTATCAGATCCACCAAGCTCCCCGAACCTCACTGAAGAAACAGAAAGAAGTCAATCTTTCAGTGGTGAAGAACTTGATCAGACAACCAGATATTTTGGTGAAGAGGAATCAACCGATCAATTAAATACTACAAGTAAATTATCTAGGTTTAATTTTAAGAGAATATTTAAATCAAACAAGTCAACAATAGCCAAAACTGAGGATAAATTGTCAGTTTTGAAGAACAGTTCATTAACCGACAGCTTACCTTATCCTGTTGTATGGACACACAAATTTGATGCAACACAGATACCCGAACACTACAGCAGGGCAAATGAGCTGACAAGTCAAGAGAGTAATTTCAAAAATCTTCAAACAATCACAAGTCTGTCAAATAAAAGCAGAAATCATCAAGGGGGTACTTTTACTGAATCAGTTTATTTAAGTTTGATTGCCTCAGATTGTGTTACGAATAATTATACTTTTGATCGAAAAGAAAATTATTATCAAACAACAAAGATGGCAAAAACTCCATCAGACACTTCTATTGGGGTTGGTCACAAAGGTTCCAAGCTTAAAAATGTGTTTAGTTTTAAGAAAATAACTGAAGACACAGTTTCAAGCACTCCACAAGGTTTTGATCCTGGTGGGTCTTATTTGAGCTCTGTGGGTAATAATGAATTACTTACCTCAGAGGAATTATTCGATGAAACTTCAGAATGTGGACTAAATGTTTGTAACTCTTTGAGTCCTGAAGAAATGCAAGAGCTTCTTTTTCTTCACACTAAGAATGTAAATGATTTCAAATCAACCACTGCCCGCAGTTGGTTTGTTCGGAACTTTTCTAAGAACCAGAAAAATCCAGTTAAATCTGTCGATAAAACTGTGCATTATACAAATCTTTTTAAATGGTTCCCTAAACAAACTGCCACAAGAAAGTATAACAACAATATACAAGACGTCAATATTTCAGAATTCACAACAACAGCAAACTTAAACTACATCACTTCAAAAATAGTTTTGAAACCTATTTCCACAGACAATATGGAAGAAAGTGACACACAAAACATTTATATTTCAGACTTAACAACAGTATCAGAATTAAACATTATCAACTCAAAAAAGAATACCAATGCTGTCTTGACTTCTGAGCCGGGAAAAATAATGGCTTTTAAACAATTTAAAACCAGTAAAAAGGTGTCAAATTTGGTAAAGAATAATAACAAAAAGTCAAAATTATTAACCTTAGTTCCCTCCAAACTTGAAGAAACCCTAGACTATGAGCAAAGTTCCCAACTTTCAAAACATAATCATTATCTTACCACTCCACCAAACTTCCTCCCAGACAAAAATAGGGTCTTCCCAACAAAACAAAGCAGAAGCAACTTAGATAACAAGATAACGTCTGATCATGATACATTTTTCTCAAAACCTGCTCCAGTAAGACCTTTCCGTTTCACAAGAAATCGTTTAAACTCATTTGCTGGAAGTGAATCACCTAGAAGAATTAAAGAACAAATGAAACCGATATCTACATTAAGATTAAACAAATCAACTTCAAATGTTGACTTCAATCCAAAACATTTTGGTCTTCTTCTTCACAATTTAACAAGAGACACAAACAGCACACTGCTGGTCAATCCATTGGAAGTTTATCAGATGGATAGCAACAAAACCATTCCAAAATTAAACCTTTCTAAAGAAAAACAGATGGAAGTTATTAACAACACGGGTTCATTAAACGATTCATCCATTTGGGCATATGTGATGAAACCATTAGAAAGTTTGGTTAATGTTTTCACTGGCTATTCACCACATAACATAACAAAAGTAGGAGATATCAATGCTTCAACTATTGGTAATGGAAGTCTACCTAGTCACCTACAGCCTGCAAACTCTTCTCTAATTATTTTGACAGTAAATTCTTCAATAAATGATGTTAAAGAAACAAGTAAGTGCAGATATTCTCAGTAAGCTATTATTTGAGTTCCAATCCAAGCAATTTAGTTTAACTGTCTATAAAACACTGTCAGAATGGATCAGCTGTATGGGACAATTTGTCCTCCGATTGCGTAACTAGAGCAAGCCATTGCTTAGTTGGTAAGGATTTCTTCTATTCAGAACTTAAACAGTATTCTATGTAAAATGACTTTCTGTCTGAGCACTTAAAAATGCTTTAAATATATCTACTTGATATAACAACTAACAAACCAAAGAAAAGTACTTCTCTACACCAGTTTACTTTTAAAATACATTTTGCCTTGATAATTGTATTGAAATTGAGTAATTTTAATTTCTTGGGACAAGCCGTGTGCTTGTTGTTTGATGATTTGCAGGAATAGGACTGTGGGATTTCGTTGGGGGATTTTTCCATTGTTTGGTCGAGACCTTTGCTGAACCAAAGCTGGAGGATATTCACTTCTATTTGTATACCAGGTAAAATAAAAGTTATGTTTAAATTTCTTTAGAAACTTTAGTAGTTTTTAGAGTACATTGTGGTAAAGGTAAATACGGCATATACAGATATTTATACACAGTTAAATTCATAATATATTCAATAATTACCACCGGTAATAATACAAGTTAATTTAATCCATACCCCCCAGGCCCCTTGGTAGTCACCCGCCCTAATCAGGCCTCTTCTGTCATTATACCCACGAGCCACCTCTGGAAATCAGGCAGTGATGGTAAAATGTACATATGATTCATGTATAAGTTTAGCGCCAGTTCTAACCACCAGAAAGCCGAATGGGCTATTTTATATTGGCCAACATTCTAGTAGAGTTGCTCATAATGTATTATGAACCACTGTATTGTGTTTCTAGAAACAATTTGCTTCAGCCTGAAGAGTTGAACATGACCGAAGAATTGTTCCCAACCAGCACCTCTGACGCCAACTACACAGATGACTATTTGCCTGATCCCGTCCTCGAGTTTGGTTCAACAGAGAAGGCAGCAAAGAATAAAAGGTAATCAAATCAAAATATCTGTAATTTACATTAAGGTTCTACCTTTCTTTAAAAAGATATGTCATCTCTAATTTATTGAGGGTTTGTTAATTAAATGCAACAAACAAGGTTGAAGAGAGAAAACTCACAAAAGGTATGCAGTAACTGGCACTAAATTATCAATCACTATATATCAATCATATCTATTAAAGTCTTCATGTTCTAGGTGGTGTGCTGTTTATATCATATTTATTACGCTATCTTATTTTTGGTTTTCTGTAAATTACGGTATTGACTATTATTAAATTAATGTATTGACAAGGTCTATCGCAAGTAGTTTAATTAATAATCAATAAACAAATGTATTTGATTTATCGTGTAAGTAAAAATTCTTTTTGCATGGTTGAAGGAACTACATTGACGAAGAGGATGATTACGAAGGTTTTGAACCTATAAAAGCTGCTGAGTCTGGGTTGGAGTCAAAGTGGTTTAATATTCTGAGGGAAACTAAGATCTTGGTCCATGGATACCGACAGAATTACCAAACTGATATTGTAGCCAATATGAAAGATGGTAATTATTTATAATATTCTATTGCATTACTGTATATTAACAAACTTGTTTCTGTACTTGACAAAGCCTGTGACGTTACCTAAAAGACTTTTGCTGCTTATAGTTTTGGTAGAGAAATAATTTCAATATTAGTGAAGTTTTATTTATATCCTATGTTGTTTTGGTTTTTGTGATAATTCTAAGTTCCTACATTTATCGACGTTTATCTACATTTTGTCTCCCTGGCCAATACCAAACTGCTGAAAGTCTCCGACCATCAGCATATGACCATCAGCAACACTTACACTATATTTGTAACAACGTGTGTTTTTGATTGAAATTCATTTTGTTTAGCCACGAAACTGTGTGTAGATTATATAAGTGGTAAATTACCTCGTCAAACAGTTTCAAATGAGTGGAGTTCCACACCAAAGGTCCCATCTTCAGGTGGTAGTACACATAAAAAACATAGAAGAACACTGATGGTAGCTCCAGCTAGGGATCGTCGAGAATTACCCTGTCCAGTCTGTCAACTACCGGCTCGTGGTTGTGACGCGTAGTAGGCCTACTTGTACAGTTCATTAGTTTTTCGTTCCGTGTTTGTGTTTTGTGTTATATTCGTCACCATGTACTTTGTAACGTGTTTCATAATTCTCGACAATCCCTAGCTGGAGCTACCATCAGTGTTTTTCCATGTTTTTTATGTGTACTACCTCCTGAAGATGGGACCGTTGTCCCGGAACATGTAGTGGAACTCCACTCATTTGAAACTGTTTGACGAGGTAATTTACCACTTATATAGTGTGTTTTTCAGCATACTTGAACAAGAGTGATGTGAACGTTATTGTGCTGGACTGGTCGTTTGTCGGTGACAACCCGTGCTACGTGATTGTAGCTCACCACGGCTTGCGCTGTGTTGGCCGACTGCTGGCCAGGTTCCTAGATCAGCTGGTAGAAGGCGGGGTGTCACTGTCTAGAGTGCACCTGGTGGGATTCAGTCTGGGCGCTCATGTCGCCGGTCACGCAGGTGCGGAAACCAAACACGGACTTGTCAGCCGGATAACCGGTGAGACTCAAACATGTGTACAGTAATTTAGAATATGTTTGTATGTGTACTTATTACGATTAAAGAATTTTTTAGAGTAAAAACTAAGTTTCAATCAAAATTATTATTTAATAAATTATAATCATGTGAATAATACAAGGACCCACTTTTTGGTTTCTCTTGTTTTAGTAAAACTACACCTTATCATGAAACTGTTACAGAGCTACATACAAATATAGATACAGGACACTTTTGAAAAGTAAAATTCAAGATCTAATACTGACTGTATATGAAAACTAATGTGTCTAAAAGCAGCTAAAACCCTTAAATATAACTCTCAAATTAATATTAAAAAAGCAAATGAGGATAGTATAGGCTGTTTAATGCTTACACCGACGTATGAAGCACTGCTGGAGTTCACGCTGACTAAATGCTGAACAAAAATTCTTGGTACTAATTAAAATATTGATCAAAACTAGCAAGCAATGCATTTATTTTGTTGAAAATTGTACGTGTATATTTTGTATTCATAGTGTCATATTTTCAATAATTCTTTGATAAGGTCAAAAAACGACTTAAACCCCCAAAAAAACATAATTTTATGACAAACTCAGGTTTCAAAGTAACCTGTAAAAAACATAATAGTTAAATTTACATTCACCCACTACACAGAAACAGTAATGGCTATCAGAATGAACTTAAACTGCCCAAATTGGGCTCTAATCATGAATATTTAACTAGGAATAGAAACAAATTGGCTATTCCAAGTCACTCTCTTCAATTTTTCTGGAAATCCCTAAAACTGCAGGGATAAAATTCTATGACAAAATTCCTCAAAACATTAAAGAAATAAAAGTCTACCTTTGTTTCGGGAAAAGTTTAAAAAATATTTAACTTTGAGAGCCCTGTATTCATTGGAAGAACTTTAATTCTATTATTAATGTATAAATAACAGAATCACGGTATGTTAACTGATGTTATTTGGAGTACTGTAATTGTTTGGTGACATGTGTTGAATTTTGTATTTGTATTATTATGAATTACTTAATAACGCCATTCAGGAATTGTACATAGAAATGTCCTGTATATTTATGTGTTCAATTTGTTGAATAAAGATGATTTGATTTGACACCTGTAAAAGACTGAACTGTGTTGCACGTAGGGCTTGACCCAGCTCTGCCGTTGATACCGATGGAAGCGGGAGTGTCTCTGGACGTTGGGGATGCGACGTTTGTAGACATCATACATTCAGCAGCCGGCTACCTGGGCCAGCCCGGCCCCATGGGACATGCAGACTTCTACCCCAACGGAGGCGCACAACAACCCGGCTGTGACCTTGCATCATGTTAGTGCACTTTTGTTGCTTTAAAACCATTGTTTTAATTCACAATTTACAATACAACTCCATTGATGTATCGACCAACAGCTTTGAAAAGTAAATAAAAGAACAAGTTGTTTAGTCCCAACTAACTACTTTAAGATTGATTACTTATGCTTGTAACTATGTGTAGAGGAAAAAACAGCTTGTTTAGAGAAAATAATGTAATTTTCTTATTTTGGAAATAAGGAGTGCATTCAATTAACAGTAAAAACATTCTTCAGCACCAAAAATGTAATTGCAAAAATCCAAATATATTTTTTTAATCCAAATGTTAGATATACTGTAGATTCTTTCAGAGCCCTTATAAAACGTCTGTTCACAACAATATATTCTCACAAAATCAGCTTCTTTGTTTGAAGTTTGTTGTTGATGTTGGTAGAATTTCTGAGGTTGAATTATTATTATGAAAGTTTTCATTGTTTTAAAGGAAACAAAAGAGTATATTCTAATATTTTGTGTTATGTTTTAGGTTAGTTTTCACTTGAAGACGGGATCAGATTCCAGATCCCAAAATGTTAGGTTTTCTTGTTCACTAAAAACCAATTTTTATTATTTTTACAATTTTTATTTTTAGTATTATTTTTATTATTATTTGAATACAATTTTTATTTTTACTAGTTATTATTTTAACCTCAGAATTTTTAATATTTTGGTTTGAAGTAGTAAAACTACCCTAAAACGCCTCAAAACTCACCATTTCCACATCCAAATATAGCACATTTTCTGGAAGAGGTTGAAAAGCCCTCATAATTTTGGGTAAATTCCTTGAAATCTTAAAAACTTTCTAAAATCCAAAGACACTTTTGCATCACCACCATAAACTAAGTACGGTAAACTATAATTCAGTTCAGTAAAGGAAAGAATAAAACTGGATATTGTACTATAAATTTACAGCTATTGATACAGTGTTTTGCTTTTGTATTTCAGTAGGAGGATGTTCACATCGGCGATCAGCTTTTTACTTCATCGAGTCTATAACTTCTGACATTGGATTCCAGGCAACATTATGTGACTCTTGGCAAAATTTCCAAGCGGGTCTCTGTCTTAGTTCCTCACCCCTTCCCATGGGAGAACCCTGTCCTTCCAAGTAAGTCTGAAGTTGTTTTTGTCAGAAGTTAGTCATAATAAAAAAGCCCTTACTATGAACATGAATCCTTTTCTTATGAAGTTTACTTGATGACCAAATGATTCTTCAATTAATATCCCTTTACTTCTTCAAATACATGTAGCTATTAGCCTTTTAGGCAAAACATTTAAATTAAAAACCAATGTTTACCAACCTAATTTGGTATTGAGTAAATTAAAGCATTGGGGTCAATATTGAATATTTACAATTGTTTCAGTGCTAGTGGCAAGTACTTTCTTTTGACTGCCCTGAAGGAACCTTTTGCGCTGGTGCCAGAGGAACACACTAAAGTAAAGAAGTCACTACTCATTGATATACTAAATGACATAATTTACGATTTGTAAGCTAAATATTTAAAGAATCTTCAAACCAAACAACTGAATTTATTTGCTTTGTAATTTAATTAATTTGCTATAAAACTGACTCTTGATAATAAAATGGAAAACTAAACAGATGTATACCATTTTCATTTAATGTTATTCATTAATGTCGATTACAAAGTCTGTAGACATAACTACCTATTAATATAAATTTGTTTCTCTTTTTTCTGTGTCAAACTAATAATAAACTAAATACTAAGGAGTCATAGAATAGGAAACAAAATTATGGCAGGGCGGAAAAAGTGATACTCATCTAACAAGAACCAGATCAAATATGTATTATAAAAAGTATTAAAATACGGTTGTAAAAAATATAGTAACAATATCTTGCACTTCAACAACATCAATATTAAACGAGCTTTTTGAAACAAGCTTTCATATAAATAAAATGTTCTCTGGAGTCTTAAAACCTAGCATAGATTAACAATAGTAGTAAAAACTAAATTAGGAACCTACAAAGTTGAAGTAAGAGAAAGCCTGAATATAATTCCTTTTAAGTAAATAACAAGGCCTTCACAAACTTTTCAGGACAATGGAATTGAATTAAGATATCTATAATACAAACTTAATTACAATAATACGAGATCAAAACATAACTAAATGTAGGTCATGCTGTTCGAGCTGAAAGACTGAAGTGTGATTTGACCAATTGTCCAATGTAACTAAGAGCCCCAAAGTTCTTTGAAGCAGTTAACCTGCTCCTCAGGAGAATGTAAGAAATCACCTGCAATCAATTCAAAATTGGTTAAGGCTTAGGTTAGAAATTTATTTGTAGTACAAAAATAAAATAAATAGGACTTATCAAGTTGGTTTTTTACTTCCAACCTACCTTGAACAAAACAAAGAAAAGTATCATGGCAGTGAAGTCCACCCAATAGTTGACATCCTCCATGCCGACCTCCTTGAGCAAAGCACGTGGTTCTCTGAGGTTGCAGTATATCTCAGTCGATGGGCAGTAGAGAGTGGTACGGTCCTTGCCGTAGATAGCAACTACAAGTCCCTCCAGTCCGTATCGCAAGTAGCTGAAGTACATGGCAAGACGTATTATAGCCGGTATCAGCCTGCTGCCTGTCCCCAGGCCGTAGACAGCAAGCAACATAAACGGCACAGACAGCGCTGGTCCCACAAAAATGCCGTTCTGTAAATAGGAAACACAATTTTATTTTGTATGTAAGTTTACTGTAAGTTCAACTTACATAAGTAGGTTGTTTGTTATTTGTTTTGGACAGCTTATTGGGTCACCCTGTATATTATCTTGTCACAGTAGAACCTTTATAATTCGATTGTTTTTCAAATGCCCTTAAATTTCCACACATTCAATGTCAAAAAGTCTAAAAGCCGAATTCTACAAAGCTATAACCTTGATTAGTCAAGTTTTAATGTAATCTCACTTCAACTCGAAGATTACATGTATAAGTGGAATTTACCGGATGTAAACCTTTACAACTCGAAAGTTTAATAATACATCCGATTCCGATCTGATTGTTTGTCAATTGTCACCTATGTTTTCATGGCTGTACAAGAATAACTGCCATTAGTTCGAGTTATACGGGTTAAACACATGTAACTTTGACATATGTATAGAGGCCACATAAGAAAAACTGAATCTCAATTTCTCACACATTTTGGTAGTTCTTCTATCATGACAACTCGGACCTTGCTTACTCAAAAACCTCTATATCTTGAATGTTCTAAAATCTCCTTCAGATTTGAGTTATTGTGGTTCCATGTATAATACGTGGCTATATAATGAGTTCTTCTAACACATTAAGACCACATTACTTACAACAATGTTGAGCCTGGAAGCAATTGCTAGACCGAAGCACTCCGAGACAATCGCTATCATCAAACATATGGCGGCAAACTTGATTCCTCTCTCCCACTCCATCGGTTGATCAGTCATAATGTAGGCAAGCACAATGTAGATGCTGCTTAGAGCAATCTGTAACCAAAGTCATACACATGAACATAAACTTAGGCCTTACAGTGTATCAATCTGTCACTCATAATAGTGCTTCCATTTTTTGATCATTGCATTAAATAGCTTATTGTTAAAAATGATCCAACTTTTTAACTTTAGTAAAACAGAGTGAAAATCCAAACATTTATGGCAACATTTTTTACTTATGAATTATGGGAAATAAAGTTTTGTACCGGTTTTAAAATAGATTGCTACAAAACTCCACAGATATATTTTATGAGTAATTCAATATCTTCACTTGTCTTACATTTTATAGAGATACAGTATTTTACATTTTAATTATATTTTTTACCTGTATCGGAAGCCTGGAGATCGTTAAAGCACAAAAGTAAGCATTGAGACCATACCAACGATTAAAGTGCTCTCTTTTCAAAAGTTTGACTTCATCTGGAACTAAAACATCATTTGAACATTAATTTCAATACTTTTTAAGCCAGTTGAGCGTTAAAAACTGTTATGTTGGCTGTAGTAATTTACATTAGAAATCTGCATGCCCCATTTAATCAATAACTACTCACAAACATGTGTATTTGATTCATCTGACTTATTTTAGACTAATTGCAGCAAAGAAAACAAAAGCTAAGTTTAATTTATGTTTAATGTTTTGTTGATTTATTGTTTAATTTTTGTAAGAACTTGGTGTTTTCAGTCAAAACAGTAAAACATTTTTGGTTATCAGTCAATAAACCAGCTTATTGTGGAGATATACATATTCAAATAAGTAAATATCTGAGTATGAGGGATAACCCTTATTTATATTTTATATTCTGCTTATAAATTAATTAACGTTTAATTGTAAATCCAAGCCAAACAAAGATAAATGTTTTTCTACTAATTATCATCCAAAAAAACTTTCAGACACTCATAAAATAAACCAGTGTCATTTGAAATCATGCTTCTACTAACATGATGATTTTGAAATTATTCCGTATTAGATCTTTGATACTGCATTTAACATTTGTAATTACTGAGCTTGCAACTTGCTAAATTACTTGAATTTGAAAAAAAGCATTACTCTTTGTTGAAAGTGTAATTATGTTTAAACTAAGGCAAACGAACTATTTGCAAAGTCACATCACTAACTTGTTTACTAATATGTCACAGTAAATGCAAGGTCGCCAGTTTAAATATGAGTGGCGCCTCACAGCTCTAGGAATAATGTCTGGAATAATAAGAAGCTGCTCTGAGTGCAGTTACTTGACAATGAATAAAGAGGTTAAGAGTGCACAGTACCAGTCGGCCATTTTGTTTTTTGTCCGATAAGAACATTGTTAAAACAGGCATTTTCTTAAGAAACTTCACGCCTACAATTTCCATCAGATCTTCTTGAAATAAGTTTTATTTGAAAGATGACAATGCAATGCAGTGACTCCGTTGACCACATTTTTGAAAATTTTATTAGTTTACGAGTAAAAACAAGAAATTAAAATACAAAGTTTCTTTAATTTTTGGATTTATGTCACGGTCTTATAAAATATAAAATGGAAATTCGGCTCAGCGGAGTCACTAAAACAATTAATGTACTTTAAAACAAAATTTATTTCATAAAAATCGGATGAAAACTGTAGGCGTGAAGTATTTCAAGAAAACGTGTGTTTTGACATTGCTCTTATGAGACAAAATTCAAGGTCACAGCCACTGCTGCGCACTCTTAAGATGATGATTAAGATGACTGTGTTAGTTGCACAATGAATCAAGCTAGTCAAGCTTGTTATTTTAATATTAATAAAGTGAAAAAATGAGATCTATGTACCCTTTGAATAAAATTATTTTATTAACACTACCCGTTTTAGAGATTACCCCATCTTCGGGTGTATATATAAATAATGAAGCCTTAAAATATTTGTCAACAAAAACTTTAAATCAAATTATTAGTAAAATTAATAAACCATATGTTAATAATGTGGAAGACTATTTTGAAAAAAATCCTTGGTGTTAATACTATATAACTAAATTGTTTCATTTTGTAGATGTAATCAAAAAATAAAAATAGGATTCTTGTAGTTGTAATGGGTGTTGTTCAATAATCCCCCTTCATCTCTTTTTTTACTCATATATATGTGGAGATCTTCCTTACAATCCATCTTCTCTCCTTTCTTCGCTAGCTTGACTATTTGCATATTGTGTTCCATATTTGTGTTAAGAATGGTTTGAGTCTAGAAGGTGTTCTTTATTTCTTTATGTTCTTAATTTTTTTGTTATTTTAAGTATGTTTTAACTACAAATAGTAGGCTTGACACATGCCTGTTTTAACAATGTTCTTAACAAAACAAAAAATTGTACTAAACAATTTTAATTCTTGTATACTAATTGTATAAACAAGCTCAAGTCTTAATTTTATTTTAAAATTTTTCACCTGAAGAGCACAAGTGTTTCTTGTCAAAATGTAGTGGGTTTTAATACATGTAAAGAGTGTACTCTACTACTATTTATTATTAATTTTATTATATAAGTGTTTGGTAAGAAATTTAAAATGTACATCTGGTTTAAATAATGTAATTATTATTTTGTATAATTTAGAAAAATAAAACAGCATATGAATTTTAGAGGCTTAAAATAACACCAATTAAGTAATGATATAAATAATACTGTACTTATACTGTACAAGTCATCTGTGATTCCCCTTCCTCATAAGAACAATGTAAAAACAAGAACTACTTGAGAAATCTCACAAATACAATTTTTTCCTGATTGTTTTAAAGTTTTTTGTTTAAACCCCTCTTTACACTGTATTGTTTTAAACATATTAATTTAATAGTCAATCAACATAAATTGTTTTGAAAACTTTTTGAAGCAACTAGAACCTCTGAGGTTGAAATGTTAATGCGAACGTTTCAATAATTGTGTAGTGAACAAGAAGAACTCGACAAATTGATCAGACACATTGTTTTCTTCCTGTTTACTAAAACTATGAAAAACGTCCATAATAATTTTCCAACCTTGTAAATTCTACCATTGTCAACCACAAACAATAAACAATGAAGTCACTTGAACATTTCATGTCTTTTAAAATAAAATGTATAATTAAAACATACTATAAAAAGTGAAAACTGTTGGAATGAGATGACTTAACATTGTTCAAAAGGAACACAAAACACAATCCAAGATAGCTAAAAGGTATTGTGCACACTTCAATTTAGAACTGTATACTTACATTGCAGTAGAGCTGGGAGCATTGGGATGTACATGAAAATAATTATTGTAACAAAACAGAATCCAAAATTAAACAGAGTTTTTGAGCCGTCATTTCCCATTTGGAAGAACAATCCTCCAATGATGATCCCCACAAAAACATGCATCACAGCCTTGAAAAGTATGTAACCCTGTAAATAAGGAACAAAGATAATAATACAGTAAAAATGTATGCACAATCTAACTGAACCAAGAAAGTAAAAAACAAAAATAGTTAAATTGTTTATCCATGCAATTAATTATATTAAAACCAAGGTACCAGAAAAGTTCAGGTACAGTTTTTATTAGTTAATAGCGTATTTTCAACACAATTTCCCTCCAGTTTTGCAACATCATCCGATACATGAGGATACGAAACTGAAGCCAGCCTGAACTGTCAAAGTCGTACAGGTGCTTGATGTGCTGCAACTCTTCCCGTGACAGCTTTTTCACTGGAATAAAGGAAGTAAATCAAATGATCATAGCATGAGTGTCATAGTATTTCCACCGCCAGTGTGACTGATCTGAGCAGCAGGTGAGAGTACATGTTCATCACACTCATCATTCCTCTCATATTCACCTTAAAATACACTCTAAGAATGGTTGATGACTGGGTCTCAAATATTCAAGTAAGGTACAGCTCTCATAAGCCACGGCAGAAATAAATACAATTTCTAAAAAAATTCCTTTTATTTTTTCTACTACATTTAATTTAGATAGTTATAGCATTAAATAAAACTGTGCATTAAATTACACAATGTGTTAGGTTAAGTGGTAGAGAGTACTTTCAAGCATAACTTTCATCTAAATAAAAACATTTTTCATTTTTATTATGGTGGTGGTAAATACTATGTGGGTTTTGAAGCTTTTACTACAAACTTCTTGTTTGAGAGCCAGGTTTACCAATTAGGGGCAGAACCAAAAGTGTTGGAAAAAACTCTTTTTTAATAATCATAAAAAAAAGTTTACTTTTGAACCAAATTTCAGCTTTATATTTTTTTTAGTAAAAAAAGAAACAGACTTTTGTCACTTTAAAACTACTCCTAACGTTTTGGGTATTTAAAACTCCACCCGTCTTCAGAGGACTACACTAATCTAAGTGGCAGGAAAACTCTGTTTCTTTCCTTTTATATTTTATCGGTGTAGTTCGCCAGGCAGTGGGAAATTTAACATGGAAACCTCTATGGTACCTGGTAAATTGTCACCCTGTATACAGTTTACTTCAATAATAGCCAATACCTTAAATATCAAAAATTCAAATTTTCTCTTTAGATAAAAACGATTACTCTTGAAAGAAATTGTATGATTCTTGGGATCAAAATACATATCATACATCAGGAAACAGCTTAACTTATTGGAATTTTAAAATACTGTTGGTGTCAATCAAACAGTCCAATAAAAAAGTTTTAATTTTGTGTTGTTACTTCATAGGAAAGATGAAAAATAGAAACATGACGATTGAAGTAAAACTTTAAAATCTTTTATTGGATTGTTCATAACTGACAGTTATTTACCATCGGGTTCAGGTGGCCTCAAGGTTTGGTTCCAACGATAACATCGGCCGTTGTCAATTGCCATCATCATCCTCTCTGTGTGGTCTCCATACTCGCCACTGCTTACTTCAATCACTAAACACACACAAGACAGTCTTTAATGTATAAAAATTAATCACTAATTCACTATTTGAGATGCCGACCACTCTCATGAGGGTATTTCAAGGCAAATATGTGGTGAAGGATGAGTCTGATGAGTGGTAGTAATGAGTTATGAGGTGTAGTCTTGTTACAAACTAAGGCCGACTCTTCCTTAGAATGGGTCATTAATTAATAGCCCAATGACTCCAGTTTTTGTGAGTCATGGCATAACTGGAGAATGGTTTCACAGATTTAATCCATCTCTTTGTTAAAATTACTAATTTTTTTGTAGATTGTTCTTACAGAAAAAAAGTGAAGAAAGTCACTGGGAACATTAGAAAATGAGAGAGTATATTTCTCCTTTGTAATTTTACTCATGAGGGAGGATATTTCCATACTGACAAATTCATAACATTTAATTAGGCTTTATTAGCAAATTTTTACAGGAAATAAAGCTATTAATTTTAAGATTATTTCAAACTTTCATATTGTAAATACTGATAGGAAATAAATGATTTATTAATATGTGCTTATTTACTAAACAAAGCATAGAGCTGATATAGCCAATATAATGATTATTTATTTGTCAACCAAATAAAAATTAAAATTGGCTTTACAAAGTGTATAAATTTATTATTAAATAATAATGTTATAGATTTTGGTAAGGCTGGTAATCTGTAGACAAATATTGCAAGACAAACGTATTATAAAACAACTCTTTCATTTTTACTTATGCTGTGTTGTTTCTTGATAGAAAAGATAAAATAGAAACATGAAATTTAACCAAAACTTCTAATAATGAAAAGACACACATTAAACTTGCTCTAAACTATTCATGTAGTAAAATGTCTGATCTTTTAGGAAATTATTTTTTTTCATAACTAAAGGTTGTCAGACTTAGAGCGAAGTCAAATTTCACAGTTAAGTAGGGTAAAGCAAAGTAAAAATTCCAAAGCAAATGTCCATTTGGTCACAACTGCGTACGGTACTTACTGAAGTCAGCAGGGTTGTAGTGCTTAGGACAGTGGAGACCGAGACTGGCGAGGAAGGGGACAATGTCTCCACCCAGACCTTGGAACACGCACTGGCCATCACTGACGATGTATACGTTGTCAAACTGAGAGAACAGACGTGCACTGGGGGTGTGTATGCTACAGATCACTGTCCGACCTCCGTGAGCCAGGGTCTTCAGTAGAGAGATGCACTGCGAACTCGACATGTCGTCCAGACCCCTGCACATGTAATAAAACACGTTTAAAATCTTTTTTTATTAATAAAAATGCAAAAAAATAAATTTAATGGACTGCAAATATTGTTAACAAGTTTGTAATCTGTGAAGGAGATGAGAGATAAACAGAGATGTTAATCAATAAACATTATGTTTAAAATTAATTTGTGTAATTCTGCTCTGAAAACAGCTGCCTTAGACACATGTATTGACAGTGCTTAAGTGTCACTTTTACACCTGGTAAATAAAGTATGGTTTTGTTGATCTTTTTCTCCCTAGGGAGAAAGCGTCTCGGCTGCGTTTCGGACGTTAACTTGACCTCGTGTCAAAAAGTGTCACTTTAGGACCTAGTGATGTAATATACTATTTTGACACTGCTACTCTGTAAAAAAAAAAATAAAAATAACTTTTTGTTTAAAACGACATTTTAAATTTATTTAAAAGTGAAGAGATTAATACATTGAATTATTCTCTATTGCTTAACTTGACACTAGCCTTTAATCTCTATTGTAAGCAAAACCAACAATTCTTTATAGAAAATTTTATGTTAAGCATAACTTAACTTTCAAGTAAAGTATGTTTTAAACAACCTTTCAAACTTTAGTATATACTTAGATGATGTTGTAATATAGAGTTTTGATTTGTTCATTAAGTAATATTTTTTTGTCAAGATGCGTTTAAGATCAAGTATGGTGTTAGTGGGCTGTCTCCTTTTGTTGTTTCAAAATTTTGAAAGATTTTTTAGAGAATTTCAATCAACTAACATTGTCACATAACCTATTTTGTATTTGTTTGGAATATTCACACCTGTAAGTGACTTCAACAATTGAGGTGATTGCGTTTACAAGCAAATCACCACTATACTACTGCAAAAATACATACCCATCTGATAGATGGGCTTAATCCAAGAATATGACAGGAGGGTTGTTTACAAGTTCAAGGGCAATTGATACTCTTTTTCGCTCCCCTCCTGATAAATGACTTGTCAATGTTTTCTTGCATTTTGTCAATCTTAATAAATCTAAAATTTCATTAACCTGAAAAACAATAAGACAATATTCATTCTCGAAATAATATAAATGTCATAGACACGTTAAAAATTAAAAGTCCGGAAATTGATACTAGTCTTAAAAGCTAAAACTGAATCTCTCCATGCATAGAAGGCAAACTTTGGACAGAAAAATGATCACTTACAACACTTTTTGGTGAATCAGAAAATTTTCAATGTTGCATAGATGATACGTGAGATTATTGAAACAATTGAGATATTTATTTCAAGATATTTATGATCAATTTTTGTGTCCATAAAACTATAACAAAAGGTTTTGAAACAAGCAGTACTTTAATAGAAACTTGTCGAAATATTAACCAATCAAATACAGTACTCTATATATAAATACCATCTGACTAATAGAAATTTTAACCTTTCCTAATGTTTACTGTTTGGCACTTCAGTATTGTTATTGATCTGTCGTGTTCTTGATCTCCTGCCCTCAAGAAGAACCTCAGAGGAACTTCCAAGCTCGCAAGTTCAAGATCAGTTTACTGCTTGAAGTCCAGATCATACAGAAATGTATAACAAACGTCATTGAACTTAATTTTACGTTTTCACACACATTAAGATCTCATCCATACACTGATTAATTTAATCACCGTTCATTCAAGTAGATTTCCCCTATCTTCTAAGCCCTGTGAATTTTCTACTGGTTGGTCTCTTAATCAAATCGCTGACAATGTAGAATGCCTTGGCTGCTAAACAGCTCTTCAAAAGAGTGTTTAACACCTTGGGCGTTGGGTCATTTTTTATAGAACAGGGCACAACGTCGATGGTAAACCCCACCTTGAGATGGTAATGTTCAAGAACCATCGTTCTGTCTGTTGGTCACTCACCATCTCGTACTTCTGCCTCCTGCGCACTGTGAGGCCGAGCTTGAGGTCTGCGGCTATCATCATGCTCTCCTGCACCGTGAGCCTCGGCTGCAACAAGTCCTCCTGCATGATGTACCGAGACATCTTGTGAAACGTCCTCAGCACTCGCGGCTCCCCGTTCACCAGGATACTCCCGCTGGCGTCTGCAGACCTACAACAATGGTAGGGTTAGAGAGCTTATGGACTATTTGTATTAATGAGCTATACAACTTAAGGGGTTCTATTACTGTTATTGCGGCTAAAGTTCTGACACAGCCGAATACATTTTGAGCAGGATCATACGATTGGAACTCAGTAGGTGGACCCGTGGTGAGCGGAGAGGGAAGTGCGTTACCGATTTTGTTCAGTAGTAGTTCAAAAAAATACGCTTTTGTTAGTTAATAATTTATTGTTTAGAATTGCACTAAAAATAAATTGTTGAAATGGTCTTTTGTCAGATGATCTGGACGACGATACTGGATAACTAAAAATTGGCATATGATAAAAAACAAGAAAAATTACCTTCAAAGTATGTAATTTATGCATTCGTCCCTTAAATGCATGTAAATGTACTGATTTGGAAAAGAAGGTACTGGCTTTGTGTTACCAGATTACAAACACGTAAATTATGGGATAACTTGATAACTGAATTCGAAGTGACGGGATGACTACTACTCACTTGTATCCAGCGAGCACGTTGAGCAGGGTGGACTTGCCGGCACCGGATGGGCCCATGATGGCAGTCAGCTGACCGGATCTGAACAGTCCGCTCACACTGCGTAAGATAACCTTCGAACCTGAAACAGAGATGACATTCAAGCTTCAGGAATCACTGTCAAAGGAGAGTATCATACAGGGTGGCATAAATATGTTTGTGGTATCATATTCTACTGGCCATATGAAACTTCACAATTTGGTTCACAATTATACTTTGGCCTAAGCTAGTGAAAGCGCTAGTGAACGAGCGGTCAGACCTTATTAATCTCAGGAAAAATCGGCAGTATGGATTAAATTGAATTGTTACGACTTTTTGAATTTTATATGTTTTATATCTTCCACGGTTATTGCAAGAACTGGGTTTTAAGTAATGTCTCGGGTAAGATGTAATTTCATATTTCCTTATAGTAATATACAATTTTTGAAAACTTATAAAGCTGAAATCTTGTTAATTAAATAATGGTCTTTCAACTGTTACCTAAACAGCGTGAAATACCACAATAAGAAAATACTATATTGTTCATCAAAATTACATCTAATTAGTCGAACAAACTTCTTATTAACCGATAACAAAGATCCATCAAATAATTGAAACGTGCTGTAATTTTAACTCTGAGTACAACTCGCACATTAACTATATGGAAGATAGAAAAATTCTCAAATATAGAAGGAGTACGAAATTGAATTCTACACTAACGATTTTTATTTTATTTAAGGTTCGATCACTCAAACAAACAATTTTTGTTTCACTAAGATATTAAACAAGTACACATTTTATATCGTGGCTCAGTTTGCCATAAATCTTACGCTGTAACCATACTTTTAGGCTAGCCATGACTAAAAAATGAAAACTCAAAACTGATTTTGTGTCAGATTGCCAAACTGTAGTGCAGGGAAATTTATTGATAGTAAATACTTAGTGTATGCAATCAAGAAAATCCAAGTATCTTGATTTTAAAATTGTTTTAAATCCTGATCCTCAAACTCTAGTGTTATACGCAAGTATTGTCAATATGCTACGAATTTCAACTGTACAAAGATAAACAGATCGCTACAGTCACAACCCTCGAAATGTCAAAAGCTAATTTGACAACGCCGACTCAAATATAACCTTTGTTACAAAACCAGACTACATGTTTTGTATACCTGACTATGAGGATAATAAACTGTCACAAACAATTATTACTAAGACAACTCTTAAACCTTTTCAGCTACTACGATGTGTTTGTTGTTCTGTATGTTGACGAATGAAATAGTAACTCTGCTCACCAAGCTTTTAAACAGTTGCATCAGACGTAATAACCGGGCATTATACGACAACACTCATTGCAGTTGATAATAGCTCATCATCTCTTAGGTTAAAAGGTATAAGCAACTGTAAAGATCCTTTCACTTGTTCTTTGCTGAAAATGTACAATTGAAACTTGAACAATCACTATAGAACTGTCATGAGGAGTTATTTTGTGGCATAATATCACTCACAATAAGGCGTGAAAAATCTAACTGCTGCATTAAGCTGTTTAAGGTGATTATAAGCTTGGAGCAAATGCAATGTTTGAAAGGTTCCCTTTTGCGAAATTCTTAAGGCCATGGGCAATGCGAGGATCGTCCCAAAAATACTGAATGGCATCACTTCGGGGTTAAATTGTTTCCACATTTGTCATATATAGGGGTTCTGTTAGCCTTGGTTTAAGCAAGCAAAACCTGGTTTAGTTTCTCTATCAAAACTAACAACTCCACTAAAACCTGCGACGTTTTTAGTGATTTAGTGTACGGCGACAAACACTAATTGTTTCAAATATGATGACATTTTTCAAATTGAATGGAAAAATATTCTTAGATGGTGTGAAACATGTTGTATTGGCGTGTATGCACACTTTACTCAAAATTTGAAATGACTTTGGAGTTCTAAACAATTAGGTACTTCCGGGAAAACCTTTTTTTTTAGTACTAAAGCTTTAGAAGTGCTTAATAATTGGAACATTTAAACTAAATCCAACTTACGTTTAGAAAATGTAAAACCAAACTGCGGTAAACAACTGTTTAACAGAATACTATTTGTTAATGTAGAAAATATGCTTTGGGAGCAGTGCAATTATTAACATTTGCATTTTGTTTTATTCAAGACAACCAAGAGACAGTCGTGTTTGCAAGGAAAACATGTGTAAATGTCAAATCCACTTTCGACAACCACGAAATTGACAATTAGCGGATTGTCTAGATTGTTTTATGACTTAATTCGGGTTTAATGGCAAAAGTAGGACCATTTTAAGGTCAGTTCAATACATAAGGTCAATCAAAATGTTTAAAACTGTTTACGTGACATTGGATTTTGGAATTTAAAACGAACAGTGAAATATACATGATAACGAGGCTACCATATTTTACACGGCACGCATTTCAAACTAATTAGGCAAATCAGTGGGAAAACAAGACGTGTCATTTACCAACTACAGCAATATTTAAGGAATTAGGATGATCTTTCTGTAGTCTTTCAGCCCTCGGTTTAAACCAGAGAGCATCATGTGGGCTGCGAAGGTAAGGGACTTTCTTTGTGCATCATTAACTTTTCTGTAATCTAAGTTTGGTTAGACTTTAGTTTAGCTTCAACCACTACAAGTTATTGTATAAATAGTCAGTAGGGATTGATGGCTGGGGGTGAATGTATTAAGTAAAGTACGAGTATGTTTAAAGTTGGTTTAGGGCGTAAACCTTTTTGTATGTTATTTTGTACAACGTTTTTACAAGTGTTATGTCCGAAAATGAGCGTGGCTAAAAGCAATGAAAAAGATGTATTTCATCATTAAATTAGGAAACCATTTATCACTAAATCGAATAACGTAACGCATATAGGCATTCAAATAAATCTCCAACACATATTTCTTGGGAGAACCGACTTGCCTGTCTCAAACCTAGTATTGTTTTATAAACAGGTCTAAAACAGGACTAAATAACAATTAAGAAGCGCTCTAAATTGTGGTCCAATATTTTTGAGTGAACTGTTTTACCAATTTATGCCTTAAAAGGCCCATGGATAATCGATAACTTAATTTTTGAAAGTGGATTCAATTTTAAGGATCCTGTAGTGTAGAGATTCTTAGACATTTTTCAACTGCATTGGCATGTGGCGCGGGGTGTAAAAGCGTGGTCGTAAAATGCAGTTATGACCACAGTGAATTTGTTTTACAAAGATTCTTTGTTGAATTCAACTGTCAGTTATTAAAACCATTGGCTTTTAAATAATTGCCCTTGCGTAGAATCAGCCCGTAAATTTCATACCGAAATCTTTTCGCCACACACAGAGCAAGAACAGAGTAAAAAACAGTATGTGCGCAAACTAAAATAATTTAGCGATATAATTAGTAGTGCTGAAAATATGAGGATTCAATAAAAACACGAAATACGCAAAAATAATAATAAATTTCCTTTACAAATAGATTTGTCGTGCCTATGACGGGTGTGGGTTTTACAACTTCCATAACAACAGCTCTGAAGCTGGGTAGTTTTTTGTCAACAGGTTTTTTACATTCTCCAAGACCAAATTGTAACTTTGCTAAGAAAAAATTTAACACTGACTTATGGTAAATCAGAGTAACAGCTATTTCTTCAAAACAATATAATCCAGACTGCTGAGGTCAAATTAATATTTACTTTTAATTTTTATTATAATATTAAAACATTTATAGATATTTATTTCTAACTATTATTTGCAAAAACTATTCATGGCAAAAAGTATCGTTCACCACTCGTCCCTAAAGTGTCACTTTAGGACTTAGTGATGAAATATACTATTTAGTCTCCGAAACTAACTACTATTATTATTGAGATGTTCTTTCCCAATAACATTTTTATGACATGACTGAAGAGGCTGGATCTCCTGTTGTAGACTCTTATTGTCTCGGTGTGTTTCATCGTCTTGGTTCCCCAACTCAGTGAATCGTACGAAGTCTACCATCAAGCTTGCGTCCAACAACACCACGAGTGTGGATGTGTCCAGAAAGAAGAACATTGTCAAAAACTGTCACCAACACAACCATTGTCACGAACACAACCATTGTCACGAACACGAAGAACACCATTACGTAACCGTCAAACACACACACTGTCACAAACACGAACACTGTCACAAACATTGCCACTGTCACAAAAATGCTGTTGTTGTTGCTGTTGCAAACCCAAGAAGAAGAAATGTTGGTGCAAGTGCAAATGTAAATGCAAGTGCAAATGTTGGGGCAAGTGTAAATGCAAGAAATGTTGGTGTTGCTGCAAACCGAAGAAATGTAAATGCTGTTGTTATTGCAAGCCCAAGAAATGCAAGTGTTGTTGCTGTTGTTGCAAACCAAGGAAGAAGAAGAAGTATAAGTGCAAATGTTGCTGCTGTTGTTGTTAGGATCTATGGTCTTAATAAATTTTACATTATACGAGTTCCGTGGTAATTTCTTATTTTACATTTGAGATGCCTAGTTAGTGCAACAATAGTCAATCACACATAAGTAAATAAGCACAAACAATGCAAATACGGGCTCTAATGTTAGGCTAACATAAAAGAAATGAAAATAAATTATGCTAGAAGTGTTTACTCTTTGGAAATCAGCCGTTTCCAAACTGGAGGTCTTGTTTTCAAGTTTTGAAAAAATTGAATATCGATTACCAAAAATGAGAGATATTTGTACAAAGGAAAGCTTTACAAAGTGTATTCATTATTAGACTAATGTTTGAGTAAATTAATTTTGAACACTTTTAGTTATTGATATACAAGAGTTTTGTTTGTTTAAACGGAGTTAAAGTTGTTGTTCATGTATTCTCTAAACTGTTCCCTAAACTAAAATGTTAGTAGTGGTTTAGTCTCCAAAAGCATAACACGCACCTACAATATGTTTACTATTGTTGTAGACTCTTTTCGTGGTGTTGGCAGTCGTTCTGGCTTCCTGTCTGGCCAAACCAGCACTCAACAATCTTGTACCAGCGGATACTTCCGTCGCTATAGGGGCAGACCCTGAAGAATGCAAATGTGACTGTGCCCCTGAGTCTGAAGGTTTAGAAGATCGGTCTGAACAGCAGCAAGGGTTAAAAGAACTTGAAAATGATACAAAACATGTCACCGAAGAAATAGGAAATAACGCCGTGAGCATAAAAGAGAACGAAAACCATCACGAAATCTCCAAACGCAGTTGTAATCCTTGCAAGGGCAAGGGTAAATGCAAGTGTAAATGTAAATGCAAGTGTAAATGTAAATGCAAGTGCAAATGCAAATGCAAGTGTAAGTGCAAATGTAAATGTTGCAAGTGCAAGTGTTGTTGCTGCAAGTGTTGTTGCTGCAAATGTTGTCCGTGCTGCTGTTGCTGTGAACCTTGTTGCTGCAAGTTCTATTGTATCAAGCTCTGCTGTTGTAAGCCAAAAAAGTGTAAGTGCTGCTGCTGTGACTGCTGTGACTGCTGCGACTGCTGTTGCTGTTGTTGCAAGCCAAAGAAAAAGAAGTGCTGTTGCTGTTGTTGCTGTTAAAACCAATCTCACGAATAAAATGTGCAGAGTAACATCCTACTTATGTTTAGTACCATTGTCCACATTGTTGAATAATAAGGGTTAAATAAATGTTGTTTAATATTAAATAATTTATGTTGTTTGGTTAGTAGTTTGGAATGTGCAGAAAGGTGTAAATTTACGTGTCAACTATTATTCGTATTATCTTTAAGCTTAGGTACAACAAGACTCTACAATATTTTACTCTTGTTGTAGACTCTTTTCGTGGCGCTTGCAGTAGTTCTGGCTTCTTGTCTGGCAAAACCTTCAGACATCAGTCTTGCTTTTGCTGAGAGACCATTAGAAGCCCCAGCCGCTCAAGCGTCTCTATCAGAACCATGCAGTTGTCACTGTGACCCTCAATCGGAAGGAGAAGAAGAACAGTCTGGACTAGAAGAAGGTGAAGAGTTGAAGAAAACAGGACGTGAGACACAAACAAGCAACGAGGAAAAAGAAAACAACAACGGACTTATACCAGAAATTGGAGATAATGAAATTAACCATGAAATATCCAAGCGTAGTTGTGATCCATGTAAGAAGAAATGTAAATGCAAGTGCAAGAAGAAATGTAAATGTAAGTGTAAATGCAAGTGCAAGTGCAAGAAGAAGTGCAAATGTAAATGCAAGAAGAAGAAATGCAAATGCAAGAAGTGTGATTGCTGCTGCTGTGACGATTGTTGCTGCTGCTGATCTTCATGTGGTGTCGATCCTCTATGTAAACCTTGAATATGTTTGAGGAATAAACCACATCTTTGAAGTTCTTAGCTTCTTTCGTCCGAAGCGAAACTGCAGTATAAGATAGTGTGAAATCATTCAACTTTGTATTAAATCTATAATACTAACCTTTATGGATTGTTTGTTGGCTATAAACTAACACAGCCAAATTGTAAAATTCAAAATATTTTGAGCTTTTGGGTGTTAAATTGTTTTATTTTTTGAAGTAAAGTAGTATTATTTTTGAAGTATAGATAGTTAAAAATTATAAGGTCTGTTTAGTTTTTATACGATTTTATAACGGTTTGAACAGAGCATTTGCTGAAGTATTCTAGTATTTGGTTAGCTACCGTAATTTACAGTGTTAAGTTTAAAACTAATGTGGTACTGGCTATTTTCACACACTACATACTGTGTGTGTTCAAATGAATGGAACAAATCTACGTAGATAAATAGTAGGTAATAAAAGATCGTATGAATTAAATCGTAGAAAACCCTGCAATAGCTTTGTTCAAAGCTGGAATTTTTAAGCGTTTTCTAACAATTAGTTATGTATTGTTCTTAGCTTGCTTGAATTTCATATCAAAACCAAACCGTTGCATTATGAAGGTTAATAAAATGGTTTGTTGAGATGAAATCTGTGACGAGGGTGCAAAGAAGATTCAGAATTTGTTCAATCATAAATCTCCATTCAGGGTCATCGTCCTGCGGGTACGAAAAATTCAATAACGCTGGAAAAATTGGTCGTAGAAAAGGTTATTACAGGCCAAGAATGTCAGATGAAGGTGTTGAAATCATTCGAGATGCCTATCTTCTAAACCCAAGAAACTTAAAGCAGCTGAACATGAGCTGAGTTAAATCACAGAATAGCCAGGAAATAGCCATCTCTAGGTAATCTGTGGTTAAATGTATCTAAGTCTAGTATGAAGTATGAACAGAGTTTTTCACAAGTTATGGCAGTGCTAAAGCGTTTGGCCACGTTTCTAAACAAATGCATGAACATGAATGTGTGGCCTTACCTGAAGACCGATCTGACTTTCATTTAGCAAATGACGAAAAAACATAGAAATAAAACTTATCCTATTATAAAACAGTTAAACCATTCCAGTTAAAACTGAAAGACTTAGAAATAAGTTGTAGTGTATAAAGTCGAATTTGCATTTTAATAATAAATTATGAATACCGTTTGATTTGTCCGTTCTTTTTTGGGACACCGTGTATTGTGATAAAGAAGGGTAAATGCAAGAAGTGCTGCGATGGATGTACCTGTTGCTGATCTTCGAGTGAAGCTATCTTATGTGCGAAATTTTTACATGTAAAATGTCATACTAAATAGATTAATTCTATTTGAGGCTGGTTGAAAAGTTTAAATATGTGATCTTAAATACTTCTCAAAAAGATGACAGCTGTTAGGTAAGCTCTACGATCCACGAAAGTCTAAGGTTACTTAGGTTAACGGTATCAAAAATAAAAATGTATTGACTCGCGATCGGATGGTTCCAAGGTTTGTCCAAAAAATGGTATATTTAATCCTTATCAAATCATGGGCTTGCTAGCAATCTGACCTTCCTACCACCACTACCTTTTAAACACATTACGTTTCAATTTTACTTCCTTCAATTTTTTTAATAAAATGTTAAAAACATTCAATAATAAATATGTAATAACATTATTATTACAATATTCAGAGGAAACAAATCCTTTACGAAGGAGATTTTGTTTTTAAACCCGGAGCTCATAGTTCAACAAATTCACGAGTTTTTCAACACCTATAGCAAACGTAAAACATCACTCGACGCGTAGCAATTGATGCAAATTCTAAATCAACCAAGACTGACAAGCAAATATATAAGTGACAAGCGGCAAGAAATGTGTTCGCCAGTATCGTCTCCACTAAAGCAGGATGTGGGCGGTGAAGGTAAGTTTATTGACCTAATTAAGTTAGTAAAAAAAGAACATTATCTGTACAATCAAATCAAAACCCGAGCCAGCAAAGTCCAATTACTTTCCAAAATATCATTAAATACATACGTTATAGAATCTTAAGTTAACTAAACGCTGAAATCCGTTCTTAATTAGCTATCATTTTCACGTTGGTCTTGATTTCTGTATGTGCACCAATTGTTTATAATTGGCTGTGGGTCATTATAATCAAAGGCAATGTTATGGTCGGTAGATAGCGTATAGATGCCACATGGCTGAGGCAGGAAACTCAACATAGTTGAGGCAGCCCATGCACTGAATGCGCTGCGAAGGAATCCTTTTATAAGTCTCGAAAGGCCAGTGACGCACGCGCAAGTTCTGCTGTTCTCGAAAACCCTAGGGGGTAGAAAGTCGGAGAGAGGCGGTCGCGCTCTGTGCGTGGGCTGCCTAACTATGTTGAGTTTCCTGCCTCAAACATGTGATATCTATGCGCTACCTACCTAAAATAACATTGTCTTTGATATAATATACTATGTGCTCTATTTACCAAATATTTAAACCGTATGTGGTCAAAAGTTACGCTAGCGGCCAAAACTCAGTTAACAAGATTCCGATTTGAGTTGACTTTCTAAAGCATTTATACTGTCCACGGGAGGAAAAAAAGACCGGCTCTTGGCCTACCGAAAATTTCAAATGCTTCTTCAACGGCCTTCAATAATGATTCAAATCCTTTCCAATATAATCCTTAAAGTTATTTAGGTTTGGTTTTTACCAAATCAAAGTTAAGAGCAATAACTCAATCCATACATTGAAGATTTACATTTATGATCTCGTGGACATTATTTTATGTCTAGCCGGTTGATTGCAAATGTGCAAAAGCACGAAGGAAAAGAACTAATAATCTTTTTATTTACAATGCACAAGTTACCTAAAATTAATGCATTTAAGAGAGTTTGGCTAAAGGTTTCGAAATATCAGTGCATAACTTAGTTCCTTAAGAATTTATCCGTCAATTTTTAAACAGGCCACTGAGCTAAGAAATGACAAGAATTCTTCGGATGAACATCGGAGAATTTTTTCAAGCTATTTAAGGTCAACCTACATTTAAGACAAACATTAGGTTATAATTTAAGATTATTAGTTCAAATTCATATTTTGTGTCTTGTTTTTAATTCAATCCACATTTCAGGGCCTATTGATAGTGGCATGTGTCGCTATCCTGGTCGAGTATGCCGAGAGTAAGCCCAAGCCCGAGCCCTCCGCCCTAGCGTCACCCTCGCCTAACGACTGCTGTTGTTGTTGCTGCAAGAAACACTGTCATTGTCACAAACATTGTCACTGTCATAACCACAAGCATTGTCACTGCAAGCATGTGTTCGTGCATGTGAAGCATTGTCATTGTCACAAGCATTGTCACTGTCACAAACATTGTCATTGTCACAAGAAGTGTTGTTGTTGCTGTTGTTGCAAACCTAAGTGCTGTTGTTGCTGTTGTAAGTGCTGCAAATGCTGTTGCTGTGGTTAAGTAAAATGTCTTGGTAAAGTATTGTTGTCCGTACTGGTCTGAAAAGCTGTGAAAAATTGTTATGTTTACAAATCTATAAAATTTGTTAAATTTCGTTTTTTGTTGTCAATTTAAATAAATATACGTTTTATAAATTGTTGAATATAATCGCTTTCCTTTAATCGATTTCCAATCATGTTATCTTCCTTAAAGCATTCTGACATTCCTTGTTGAACTACCTTGTTCGAAGGCTCCAACTGTAGGTAAGGACCAAGGTTGGTCTTGTTCAGAAAATGGAATAAACCCAGAAAATGATAATGAACAAACGAATCTTAATAATCAAACGCATGGTAACAAAATATAATACTTTTTATTCGTAAGATTTCACTGTAAAATATTTTGCTTAAATTTAAAACATTATGCTCACACTTAAATTTTCCTCCAATTTATCACATAATTAATATACTTGCAGATTAGCTATTAAAACAGACCTTTTATTACTTTTAATAGGCTTTAATGAATAGCACAAAATTCATTCCTAGAATAGAATGAATTAGTTAAGGAAAGGATTGTTGCCAAAAATTTAATGGCCATGAACTTTTATATATAAGTAATGTCCGTATCTGATTTCCAGTGTTCACACAATTACAATATTGTCTAACATTAACAAGAGACTTTTAAAAGCGTCTTTGGGTTGGAACCACTAATAGGATTTCAGTACCAAACAGTCTAAAATATTTTTGGTGGGTGTACAATGCGCTGTAAAACACAAAAATTTTTATAAATGTTTTGAAGCTATAAAACGATTAAATCAAACTAGTTTTCGTAGATTATGAATCAAATACTCAGCCTACAAACATTGTATTGTAAATTTAACGCAATTCTTTTCAATTGAACTTTTATTGTTGACCAACTTTTATTGTGTATCAATTAAAACACTGGGTAAGCGTAGACGGTAATAGACAAACTAAAAGAGTACTAAGGAGTCCATCCCAAGCCCTTGCCGTAGAAGCCTACAGAGTAGAACTCCGAAGAGTAGTCGGTAGTAGCCAGTTATAAGGTCACTAGGGGTTCCGCTGTCATCTTCAGAGAATGGGTATAAGAGTTGGGGAGATTCTCTGGAAACATGGTGAGGCAGAAGAAACAGCTCACACCATGTCATGTTCAACTGTCCGGCACTGCTGAGAAGGAGACGACAAACCCTGGGTATTTATTGTACGGAGAATGTATCCAAGATTAACAGGTTCGAAAGGTCTTGGATTTAATACAGTGTAATATCCTGTAAATGAGGGTGCAGAATAATCCAAGGACTGCGAGACAATCACTAGGATGCACATAAGTGCACAAACCTGGCCCTCTAACAAATGAAAAGATACCGTGACCTTTTTATATAAATGCAATGCAAGAAACACATTTCCATTTTGTGAAGATTTTATTGGGTCGAAGACTTACAATCAAAGTGAAGTAATTGTTTTAATTGTATTTGTTGAATTTACGACTTACGATACTTGTGGTAACTTCTTTGACATTTTAAAAGCACAATACTTTGAATGAATGAAGGGAGGAACATTTACAAACACTTCGAACCACATTGAACCTGTTACCACCTGGATCGGTGGATCGGTAAAGTACATAGCGTTTGCTATGTGGAGAAGATAACATCAGAGACGTTGGAAAGTGACAAAAAGCTAAAATGTTCGAAAATGACGAAAAGGAAAATATTTTGAAAAGTCTTTTTAGATGTTTGCTGACTTTAAAAACCCCAAACCCCTTTAATATCCCCTACGTGGTATATTTTAATATAATGGAGATACATTTGTGTCAAATCGGCCAGAGTGTTCGATGTTTAATTCAAAAAGCAGTTGTAATATTTTACTGAATTGACTTAAAATCAGCCAGTTTTTTTGATGAGCCAACTTTATTAGGTGTAGATAGATATTGATTACATCTGTGTCAGCATGGTAATAAGACTCGTGAATTATTGAGTTCCGACCTAAACCCAGTTTAGAACATTTGTTGCAAAACTGAATGTATATGTATAATTAAAGGTGCAACCTTTCTAAGGGTCGCGTTTTGTTGTCCAATTCGCATTAAATTTGATACAAATGACCCTGTTGTAAACATCTTGGCGAAGTTTGTCAGCCAGTGAAATGAAAAGACCGGAAGTTCCATTTCGGGAATAGTTTGCACAGAAAAAGCGGTTTTAGTTTTCTTAAAACAGTAAATTGCATACGAATTTGATGAAATTCCGATTAAATGATGTGTTTGATAATATTCAGCCATTGGTGGGTGATGAATTTTTAGTCAGGAGGTTCACATGCTTCAATGTAGTACTACCGAACGTTTTGGAAACAGGTTTTAATACATGCATATAAAAAGGTGACAATTTGTTGCCTAATTAGCTTTTTAAAGCTACAATATAAGGATATTTCAAATCAAAATAACATCATATTGTATCTATGTAATGTTACAGAAGGCGTTTTGAATAGCAACCAATTCAAAGTTTTAAAATATTTGACTTAATCGTGTAGGATTTGAAATTGAATTGTACCCTATAAACTGTTTGATAGAATCTTTTTGGAGTAAACTAGAATTTTGAATTGGACCGTCTTCATGACCTATTCCCATATCTATTTGACGATTATTTAGACTAGTAGACTATTTAGACAGTATCAGAAAATCTAAATTAAATGTTTTTATCTTATGGGTCATACCCAGTCACATCGGAGGTTATCTTCGGAATTACAGTAAGTGATACATAGCATTTTACCTTGGCCTTCAACCTTGCTATTTCGCCGCATAATTCCAAATCGTTAATTTTTCACTCGGCCTTCGGCCTAGGCGTTTCATTGCATAGTTACTAACTACAGTTTTAACTCGCCCTTTGGCCTCAGTATTCCATCATCGTTACAAATTCTTTCTCTTTCTCTCGGCCTTCGGCCTCGGTGTTTCATTGCATAGAGTTACTAACCACAGTTTTTTAACTCGCCCTTTGGCCTCAGTATTCCTCAGTATCGTTACAAACTCTTTTCTCTCTCTCGGCCTTCGGCCTCAGAAGGTCACCACTTTATGTCATCCCATTATGATATCCCTCCCTCGGCGTTCGGTCTGGGCGAGTCACCAATTTTTACAAATCATTTTCTCGATGCATTAAACTGTTAAAACAGATTTATTTTACACCAAAACGGCAATGTCGTTTTGAGCTCGTGCCCGGAAATATTAGGACGCTTCCGTTATTGCATAATGGACAGGTTTTTTAATTATACATGCCAAAAAAGATAATTTAACACGCATTTGCATGCGGTAATTTAATGCAGAAACTTGTTACTAACTTCAGAAGGGGTCGTCAAACGAGATTTAAACAAACAGACCCTACTTACTCACTTTGGAATAGAAATTCACACTGAAAAATTCGAGCATACTTTAGATATAACAGTTAAGTCTTAAGTTTGAAAATGGTTTCGGTAGAAGATGTCAAGCCTTCAGACTGTTTGGCAGTTGTGCAGTGTTTCTGTAGTGGGAGTCGAATGGTTCTCTGATGAATTAGGCAAATCTGCCGTAAGAAAATATGCACGTTTCAAACGCCACCGAAACAAAACACAAAAGTATTTGTCGAGAAATCCCAAAGTCATTTTGTGAAACCATCTAGCCCAGGATGTGGGCTGTTAAGGTAAGAGTTTCAAATAATACATAACAACCTTTAATTATTAACATTAGTTAATAGTTTCAAACATAATTACGTCATAAAAGACCTGACCGAAAGATAATTGCAAGCTCAGTTAAAAAAGCTCTCAATACAGTATGTTCAAAGTTTCTCTAAATTGTCACTGAAAAGATAATTCAAACAAACTTTGAATATTTGTAAAGTAAAATTATAATATTTAGCATTTTTCTCTACCCTACAGCTTAGTACATGTGTCAACGAATAAACACAAAGAAATACTGTCGATACAGACTTGTGTATGTGCTTTGAGTTTGAATCCCAAATGTTTCTAGCCAGATTTTTAAAAATGTAGTAAAAATACGTTACTTTTATAGCTTTTAAACGTTTCAAAAGAGTAATATTGCTCATCTGATTACAAATTGCTGTATCAGATTAAGCTAATTTATATGAAATAAAAATATAACGTTTAACAAGTAAAGTAAGTTCTCACGTTTAATTACTATTTTATAATTTAGACAAATTTGCTAGGTTATTGCAAAGAGTATTCCTACTAAATATCGTATTATTATACGATGAGCGTCACGCGAAAGATTATTCGAGTTTTGACATTTGCTCCGTTCGGAAAGTTGTACAGGCGTACAAATAGTTAGAAAACCATATACTCGTATTTTTACGCGAAACAATCAAACCGGATTTAAAATGTTCGTTCAGTCCGTACTCGAAAATTAAATGTACGTCAAGAAAACATTATTATTCGATTTCACAAACAATCCTTAATATATACTGATCATATATATACATCTCGTATGTGCAGTACTCTCCGACCAGAAAACTAATAATACAAACCTGGTTTTTGTATTTAGTAATTAGCATTTTAAAGTAATTACTGTTGAAACCCAAAGATATACAACAATCTCAAATCTGTGCAACTAAAAAGTAGTATTTTAGAAACTTGCTTAGCTCTGAATTTATTTATTCGCAAACCCCTAGAACCAAGTTATTTTTCATGTGAATCAGACATCAGAGGGACGTTACTTGGCTGTTTGGCTACCATATCAGTTCTGTGCTTGCTGGAGAAAAGGTCAAACCCAAATTATTGTGAACATATGATGGACTTTTGTGTTGAGCCATACTACTTTCCAGTGAGTAAGATCATGGATGAAAGATTTTCCGGTCGAACTTTGGTTTGACATTTTACTGGTTGTATGATATCGTGATACAATCAGACTTACTTTTTAGGATAATAAACTGCTTCATTGAAAATAATAAAGAATGCACACGACTACGTGGACGTTATGCCTAAATAGACAAAATGACTTAATTAAAAAAAAAATTGTTGGCTGAAAAATGCCAAGTATGATGAAACGCGGTGTATTGTAAAACGAAAACACTGTTTAGCAAAAAATTAGTTTTCAGTTTCTGATTAATCCTAAAGATACTAATTCAACGATGTACCATAAAAAAGTGCCGGTTTAGTCTAGACTAATCTGTGTCTATATAAGTGGTAAATTACCTCGTCAAACAGTTTCAAATGATTGGGGTTCCACTACATGTTTCGGGACAACGGTCCCATCTTCAGGTGGTAGTACACATAAAAAACATCGAAGAACACTGATGATAGCTCCAGCTAGGGATTGTCGAGAATGATGAAACACGTTACAAAGTACATGGTGACGAATATAACACCATGTTCTCACTACCATCTACTACTGGTGTCATATTCGTCACCATGTACTTTGTAACGGGTTTCATTATTCTCGACAATCTAGCTGGAGCTATCATCAGTGTTCTTCTATGTTTTATGTGTACTACCACCTGAAGATGGGACCGTTCTCCCGAAACATGTAGTGGAACCCCACTCATTTGACGAGGTAATTTACCACTTATATAGTCTACTCACAGTTTCGTGGCTAAACACAATGAATGTCTAATCTGTGTGATTATTGTTGCAGACCTTGTTGATCGCAGTTGTTGTGGTCGTTTCAATTGAATATGCTGAAAGTAAACCGAAACCAGAACCCGAGCCCTCCGCCCTAGCTTCACCCTCGCCCAACGACTGTTGTTGTTGTTGCTGCAAGAAACACTGTCATTGTCACAAACATTGTCACTGTCATCACCACAAGCATTGTCACTGCAAGAAGGTCTTTGTGCACGTCAAACATTGCCATTGTCACAAGCATTGCCACTGTCACAAACATTGTCATTGTCACAAGAAGTGTTGTTGTTGCTGCTGCTGTTGTAAGCCCAAGTGCTGCTGTTGCTGTTGTAAATGCTGTTGTTGCAAATGTTGCAAGTGCTGTTGCTGTGGTTAAACAGAATGTATCCTGAAAGGTGATTCTGTTGATATGTTGTAAAATAAAACATTGTTGAAATAAAAAAGTGAAAATCAATACGTATGATTTTATGCTCCAGTTTGTATATCCTCAAGATTTCATACCACGCCGTTCATTAGACATATTTTCGTTAGTTGTAGCGCTTAATTGTGCTTAAGCGTTAGTTTTCACTTGGGAGTTATTTAATTGTGACGTAATTTCTTTTTACCTTTTTATTTCTCTTCATTTTACTTAGCCTTTTTATTTGTCCATTTTCGTTTCGTCACTATTTGTTGGGTAAAATAGGCTAGCCAATGTCAGTAAATGTGTTAACACTTCTATTCAATAGTATATCTTATTTTGGTTGGATTACTTCACATAAAACTATACTAAATCATTATTTAGCCCAGAAAAGTACTTAAAAAGTAGTGTGCATTTTAGAATTTGTATTTACAGTTCCTAAATCCTCATATGATTATTTTATTACTAAATAAATTTTATGACACAAATGTTTGGACCGAACCCGGGTCTCTCGCTTGCCAGGCGATTATGCTGACCACTACACCATCAAGATCTAAATCCTCATATGAGTTAGGTAAACAAATATAAGAACACGTGTTTCTTATCGTTAAGTTAGATAAGTTAGGGTTCTCTTAAGCTAACTATGCCTAAACTGAACAATCTACTTCGTGAAACTTGGTCAATCTGGTTGACTCATTTTAAAATATTCTTCGTAATGAAATATTCTTACGTTGCTAAATTCCCGTTTGAGTTAGGTTATAGTTTAGCAAAGTATATAAACATAAGAACATGTGTTTCTTATCGTTATGGCAGACGAGATAGGGTCACTTTAGATAACTATGTCTGACCTCAATAATCTACTGCATGAAGCTTGGTCAATCTGGTTGACTCATTTAGATTCTTGAGTATTTCCATGATGCAGCAGGAAACTGGGTTTTATAGAAAAGCTCTAAAACTAGTCATATCTAGACCAGTAAATCAGTATCGGGTTTTAATCTGTTTAAAATCGGTCAACATAAATCACCGAAATTCAGAACACTGTACTTTTCCTAAAAAGGGAATACTTGTGAGCCTCAAAATTACTGATGACATCCACTTTGCTATGGACAAAAGACTGATCACTATTCGTACGTTGTTTGATTTTTCAAAGGCCTTTGATTGTGTTTACCATCCTCTTCTTTACATCAAACTATTGAAATGTGGGATGTCAGAGAGTTGTGTCGCCTGGATTAGGTCGTATTTGTCCAATCAGCAGCAATGTGTGCAGGTTGGTGACTCAAAATCCAGCTGGAGACCTGTAACTCGGGGGTCCCGCAAGGCTCCGTTCTTGGCCCTCTATCGTTTTCTTTATATCTTAATGACATTACTTCTGAAATAAATCATAGTAAGTTCCACTTATACGCTGACGATTTGCAAATTTATTATCATTCAACAATTAATAACATTCCTATCTCTATAGGAATTATTAATAGGGACATAAAAGCTATTGCTTCCTGGGCAGTGAAACATGGACTTAGCCTCAATGAATCCAAAACTCAAGCCATTATATTGGGCTACTCTAGATTGCTTCACCAGTTAAATACTGACACTGTCCCTAAAGTTAAACTTAATAACAATTCCATTGATTATTTTAAATCTGTCAGAAATCTCGGACTCATCATGAACCAGAACTTGGGCTGGGCTGAACAGGTAACCGAGACTTGTAATCGGGTCTTCGCAGGAATTCATAGTTTGAAGCGGTTTGCGTTGTTTTTACCACTCAATGTCAAGACCATGTTGGTGAAGTCACTAGTGTTCCCTCATTTCAATTATTGTGATGTTGTAATCAACGACATGACGAATGAGCTTTCCAACAAGTTGCAACGAGCTCAGAACTACTGCATTAGATTCATGTTTAATTTAAGGCGATATGATCATGTCACTCCGTTTTTGCCAACTGTCAGCCCAAGGAACTTCGCGAATTTCACATCCTGAAACTTCTTTTGCAATCTTAACAACTAAGTCTCCTATTTACTTGTCTGAGCGATTCGCATTCATGGAATCATGTCTAGCATTAGTGCCCGTAACACTAGACGTGGTAGTTCATTATTAGCTATACCATCTCATCGCACTGCTATATACAACAAATCCTTCAGCGTCCATGCAGCCCGCCAGTGGAATTCCCTCCCTGACCAGATAAGAGTCTCTGAGAGGCGCGCTCGGTTTGCGGCCGGGGTCAAAGATCTCCTGATTCGGGCTGTGAGTGACTAGTGATCGGTAATATCTGTGGTCGGGCGATGTTGACAAGAGTATGAATGGCGATGGATGATTGTATTATTATTCTACAATAATTATTTTACTGTACATAATTCGACAAACAATACATTTTTTCTCACTATTTTGTAAAAGTATATAAATGAGCAAATCGTACCTTTGTTATTTTCTACTTTGTTTAATTTAGTTAAAGGCTAATATTAAGTTAACTTTTGTACATATACTTGTATTATATTTGTCAAGTTAAGTGGTAGAGAGGACTCTCATAGTCCTAACTTTCGCCTGAAATAAAGACATTTTTCATGTCATTTCATTTCATGTCTGTTGGTTTTTACACATGACCACACATGGTCACTTACGTTGGCGTGATAACCAGCTATTCTAGAACAATAGACTCCAACAAGTTTTCAAACTGCTGTGACATATGAGTATTTCAAATTACTAAAATCGCGTTGTTGAAATCCCTATTTCGATAAAGTATAACACCTTTTGTCAAATCTGATAACATTGGTTTAAACCTTGACAGACAATATTCTAAGTTTTCGTGGGAGAGTTTTCTACAAGCCGATAATTATCAGCAAGGAGCTGTTAGTTTGAAGTTCAATTCCATTTAAAGTTCGTCCATAAGATGGTGTACTAGTATGTAAGTGGTAAAAGAAGAGTTTGTTACCAAATTCTCACCGCCTCCCCCTTTGGAGGTGAGGCAGTGACAACTGGTAATAGATAATCTATACCAGTAATTTTTCATTTACTACGTATTGATAGTGTATACCAATTGTCAGGAAAAAAGACATAACCCTCTTGAAATCTTAAATGTTGTAACATTTCTTTTGAAATAATCAATGTTGCATTTAATAATCACAAGCAAATCAGCATCGAGTTTCTATAAAAAGATGTATTTATTGTTGCTCTACTCGTAGTATAAAACTTTTGTTATAATCATGTAGGCTATAGCGTTGTAAAAAATATAAGGAAATTTGTTGGGAAAAAAATTAGGCCAAATCAACTCTGAACCATAAACATACAGACTTGATGGTAACACTGGCATTAAGAAACGAAGATTGAAATTCTACGATCTTATAAAAAGAATGCAGCCTTGTAGACCGTTTATAATTTCTTTCTGGCAAATTTGATACAACTCGAAGAAAGGCGAAAGTAGAAAAAATTTAATGGATCGCGACAGTTAAAGAAGATTTAATAGCAGCAGATATCACAGCACAAATGGACATTTATGATAGAAACACATTTAGACAAGAAGTGTTGATTGAAAGTTAGTCAGAGGGAAGTTACCAAAAGGAGAGGAGTACCGTGACTGATCAAAGAAAAAGAGCTATTTTCGAAAGGTTGGCTAAGTTGGTGTTTTAAGCAAGACTGGGACTCGTGGTGTGGTCCTGTAATCCAGCTTCATGGAGGTCAGGTTTTGAGGATGATATAGGTCTAAAGCGGCTCTGATAGTCTCAGTGAGCATCTGATGATACCCGCATCAACTCCCACCATCGTTTGGACATATCAGACCCATCACCTGCGTGGTTCGGAAGTCACGTTAAGCCGTTGGTCCTTGTATTTCCATTGGTCATTGGGCTATTAATTAATGACCCATTCTAAGGAAGAGTCGGCCTTAGTTTGTAACAAGACTACATACACCTCATAACTCATTACTACCACTCATCACACTCATCCTTCACCACATATGCCTTAAAATACCCTCATGAGAGTGGTCGGCATCTCAAATAGTGATTTAGTGAAGTCTGGGTACTAAGAAAAACCACTTTCAAGTCGGCGTTAACGTACTCCCCGTGGTCTGACTGGGTCCATACGAATAATAACAACAACAGATAAAAGAGCAGCGTACTGTCAAAATTTCAAACTATCATCTCGTATATGCATGAAGTTGTATGAAAAAGGTACATGACGAATTCTTGGAAGAAAATGGGCTAAGCTTCGGAGACCTTTTGGGTACTTTCAGTTTTGCACAAAGCATGATCTTACCATTTCTTAGATTATGATCACGATTTACTTCCAACCTTGATCGTTTGGTAACTCAATGAAGACAGAAGACGGATCGCACAAAAATTACAACAATATTTCAACATGAAAAATGTGTAGGATTACAACATAACATTTTATCATGTCATCTGGCCATTGAAAATACTTAGGTGGTGTAAGTGTTACGACAAACTCATTCTGGTAATGATGTCTGTTAAGTAACAAAGAATATTTACTGTCATTCGTGGATGACTGGCCGTATTACGGGCTAGGAAGAAAGGTGACAAATCCACTCGTAAAGTGTTATAACGGATTCACTTTCTTTCTGTTATCAGCCCATGTTAAGTAACGAGATTTTTACTATCATTTGAGATGACTAGGCTGTATTATGTTTTAGAAAAAAAGTAATAAACCCACTCGTAAATTTGTAGAGTAGATTCTACTATCAAACTCACGCAAAGCATAAAGTCATCTAAACACATTTTTCACATTTTCTAGAGTAAAATTTGATCTCTACTTTATACAGTCTGGCACATTTGAAATATCTTTAACGGTTCTCTTTAGAATTATGTAAATACGAGACTAAAGAAAGTATGCTAATTTGAAATTGACACTGAAACGAAAATGCTTAAGTAATTTACGCAGAACTTCCGTCAGTCTTTTCGGGAGTTGTGGAGGCCCAGGATGTGGGCGGTTAAGGTAAGTTCGATACAGAAAATTGAAACGTACTAAATCTATAGGACTCATGATTCACATAATAACACGCATACACTTCTAGATTATCCTAGCATTGTACACTATATATAGATGTAAAACTGATGAAACTGTATTTATTATGCCCTGTAAATTGTAAAACATTATGTGCATTTTTGAAAAGCTGTTTTCACTATAATTTTATATAGTATGTTTACTTCATTGGCCTCCAATTCAAATATATTTTTAAGACATCTGTAATGTAAGATAGATCGAAGATTTTCAATTTTTTCAAGTGGCTAAATATTTAGTTATGAATCCATAGAGTAAAATAATATATTTTTTGACATTTTGTTCTATTATCAGGTGGTTTTTGCACATGTAATGCCGTGCTATATGTTTTGTGCCTGAGAATAAAAGGTTTGTTTTGATGATAATTTGTTCCCTAGGGAGAAAATAATATATTCCATCACTAGGTCATAAAGTGACACTTTTTAACACGAGGTAAAGTTAACGTCCGAGGCGCAGCCGAGCCTGCCGAGGACGTTAAATGACCGAGGATGAAACATACACTTTCGGGCCGAGTGATGAACGATAATTTTTGTCTTGATGTCAAAATAACAAACATTAATGAGAAATAAACGTTTTAATATTATAAAGAAACTTAAGTAAACATTGTTTTGGACTCAGCAGTCTGAATTATATTATTTTGAAGAAACCGCTGTTACACTGATTTACAGATTAAGTCAGTGTTAAAATTTAAAACAAACTCGTTGAACCAACTGATGTCCATGCCACGAAAAGATCATTAAGTATTGTTTTGATGATCTTTTCTCCAGAGAGTTGGGGGACATTTAAAACTCACTCTGTGCCTACAATACGTTCCCGTTAGAAAGTGTTATTTAAATGGTTGAAAATCTCAACATTAGACCATTCATATTGTTTTTTTTGTTCTAGATTTTACTGCTCGCCTTGATAGTAGTAGTGTCAGTCCAGTATGCTGAAAGTAAACCGAAACCAGAACCCGAGCCCTCCGCCCTAGCTTCACCCTCGCCCAACGACTGTTGTTGTTGTTGCTGCAAGAAACACTGTCATTGTCACAAACATTGTCACTGTCATCACCACAAGCATTGTCACTGCAAGAAGGTCTTCGTGCACGTCAAACATTGCCATTGTCACAAGCATTGTCACTGTCACAAGCATTGTCATTGTCACAAGAAGTGTTGTTGTTGCTGCTGCTGTTGTAAGCCCAAGTGCTGCTGTTGCAAATGTTGCAAATGCTGTTGTTGCTGTGAGAAATGTTGCAACTGTTGTTGTGAAAAGTGTTGCGGTTGTTGTTGTGGAGGTTAGTCAGTTGTTAATTTTGACAAAATAAATTGTTATGTTGTTTTAAAATTGAGATATTATTAACTACCCAGTCGAGAAACGACCTTTATTGCGTAGGACTTAACATCATGAAGGTGTGGTGAAGTAAACGTTATAACTTATCTCTTGTAATATGAAAGTTAGTAACTTAAAAACTTTTAGTTTTGTCATGGTTACATTTTTAAATTGCTAGTTAGTATTTAAAGATACTTTGCCAGTTATTCATTCAGTCATGAGAAGGCTAATCAGTTATTTGATTGGCCTTCCTCTGAAGTAGTTGTCGTCTGAAATACGTTAGCTCACATTGAGGCACTTGGCACACTTTTGCGTTGAAGACAAGCTTCGAATAATGAATTCCACATATTTGAACAACTGCTGCGACAAACAGCTTTGTTAATTAACTTCAGAACCACATGTAAATAGTTAGTTTATGACAACTTGTTGCCTAACTTTATGAACTTGAGGAAATTAAAGTCATTTTGTATACTAAAAGCTACAATATATTATACAGAGTGAGTTTTATATGTCCCCCTCACCTTTACTTTTGAAAAAGGAAATGTATTTAAAAACACTTTGGATAATGTTTTTATTGGATCCTGAGGTTTTTAGACGTTCTTTGCGTAACCCACCCCACCCAAAATCCGGAGGGCCCCCAAATTTTTAAATACAAACTCCCTCTTGTGGCATTTCAAAAGAAAGGGAATTTTAATACAAATTCAACGACGAAAAGAAAATTTGTTTATCTCGACTCGTTTTTTTTGTAATACCCATTCGAAGATTACAAGAAATCATATTTAAAATTCTACATTTCACATAAATTTTTGTTATGACAATTTGTCTTTAAAATACTTTATAGGATTATGCTGTAGGGTTGAGATGTTTCTATCAAAGGATTTTCAAGAAAAGTTAAAGTATTAGAAAAATGGTTATTACAAAAAACGAGTCTATATAAACTTTTGCGTCGCTGAATTTGTATTGAAGTTCCTTGTCTTTTGAGGTGCGACACAGGGGTGGGGGTTTGTGTTTAAACATTTTGGGGGCCCTCATCCCCCGGTTTTTGGGTGGGGTGGGTGACGCAAAGTACGTCAAAACAAATCCAGAATCTATAAAAACATTCCCCAAAGGGTTTAAAAATCTTTTCCTTTTTAAACGTTTAAGTGGGGGGGCATTTAAAACTCACCCTGTATACAAGTTGTTTGAAATTTTAATTGGAATGGATTAAACAATTTAAATATTTATTTTGTCGTTTCGCCTATTGGTACTATGGCATGGTAAATCTGCAATTTCTGCTCTTTACTAAAAATAGTAAACTTTCAAGGGATTTATACAATTTTATTGTATTTGTTTTCTCTTGAAAATTATTATAGGTTTACATATAGGAGATTTAATATTTCTTTAGAACGGTCATTTTGATACCCTGAAGGTTTTGTTTGATTTGGTACTTTATTAAACAATAACTCTCCGGCATGTGAGGGTAATTTCTTAAATATTTCGAGTCTGCAATAGTCGATTAAATTCGATTGCAGCGCCCGATGTTGTGAAATGCGTTACGCGCACTCGCGTACTTGCACTATACGCCTCTGCTTGCGCGCGATGACGGCGCTGTTTGGTTTATGGGCCGCGACAGTGGGCAGTGTACACACACACACACACACGTATACATTTATGGCTTCCGTAGCCTCACAGTCACACAAAGCTCAATAGCCTACTCTACTCCAGTTACGTAAGCAGCTGTCAAACTTCGTAACTTATGTTGTCATTCACGCACATGTCTACAGGGTGTTTATACATTGGTTGCGAACACTTTTGTGATAGGCTCTCTGAAAGCTGTACAGTATTTTTAATAAAATACTCTTGTTTAGTATAATTCAGCAAGCACATTGAGTGATTTAAATTTAGCCTGCTATAAATAATGTAGCTAAGGAGATGTTACAATTTGCTTTAAATAATTATTGAAACTTACGAATGCGTCAAACAAGAATTGAGCACTTCCAGCTTAAAACTCACCTGAAACAGAAAATATCTATTTTGTTACATATGATTGGAGATAAACACAAGAATTACAGAAAATGTAGACTTATGTTCTATACATGTTCTAAACACTAACAAGTGTAACAGGTTCAAGTGACCCTCACCCTAAAACCAAACACCAGGCTTCCTCTACCTGCATGATGCGCTACTCCCTTCACAGAAAGAAGTGCACACCTAGGAATAGGTTCACTTTGATATACATGAATTTTGATAGAAAAATTCATAAGGAGAGACATTAATCAGTCTTTGAAACTTTTGTTTATTTGTTTAATACCTTTTTATTTTAGGAGGTAAAATCAGCAAAAAGGTGAATGTTTATTTCATATTTTAACAACACGAGTTCATAAAATGGGAAATCTTGGTAATAATTTAGAAATATCTGCAATTTATTTATTATCTGCGATCATTCACTACTATGCAATCGGCCTTGCAGCAGCAAGATTTGATATGCTGAAGACACCTAAAGAGACAGTACTGTCTCTTGATGTTCTACTGCTGTTCTAAATTTGATTCACTTACAAAAATAAGCGTATTGTTAATAGTTATAGTTTGCACTATGACAACTAATTGGTCACCATCGGAGCGGATTCGTGGCGGATTGGTATCGCACGCGACTCCGGAGCTCATCACTCCGGTGGCGCGGGTTCGAGCCCCGCAGTCACCACTTACAATGTGACTAATACGGTGACGCTAGGTAAAGATCGAGGTTGAGTGGTAGACAGGACTTTGTAGTCCTAACTTCGCCTCGTTAAACAAGACAAACTTTACCTTTTACCTTTACCATCGCGTACAAGAAGTGATTGGTTATAGTTAACCAATTAACAAGTTTCCATACAACACCTTTCCGTTCGCTTTCAACGACTAAACACTCTGACGACTTTGCTCTCTCCGTGACTGTAATTATAAACGGAGAAATGGACCATTACGTACGCGTGTATACGAAATCCAGGTCAATACTTGCTTTAACATTAATCGTCATGGTGTTGAAACGTCGGTAATAGAAAATCAGGCTGGTCTAGAAGTTGCAGAGCTAATAGCGACAAGTCCCGTTACCAGTATGCACTTGCATAATGTAGTGTTAATAGTTTGGCAGAATCACTTGCAACACGTGTTGGCGTTAGGTTTGCTGATTTGATGTTTATTTCATTGACTTGTGATGTAGGCCTACATTCATAATTTTCTTTTAGGTCTTAAATGAGTGATGAAAAAATTATAAAACATACGGATGAAATCTATCTTTAAACATAATCAATCGATGTCTGGAATGATACAATCTAGTGTTAATACGAAACTATTGCTAACAGTACTTAATACAAGATACCTCAAAAGCTAGGCTACAAAGTTACTTAATAGGGAGGATGTACTTTTGAGAAATTAGCTGTATTATAAAGAAAGAGAATAAACCTAAATCCAGGTTTACGTTTGTTACAAGGAGAGTGCCTCAAGGCTCAGTTCTGGGTTCAGCATTGTTTATTTTATATACACGCTTTTCAAATTACATGCAAGATTATAGCAGTTTGTTGCTGATGACACAGTACTGTTGCCAGTAAGAAAAGTTCTGTAATAGCCTACTTCAAGACCTAAAGGTCATTGACAAGAGGTATTTATTGAAAGAAAACTAATATGCTGGCTTCAGGAGAATACGTTTGACACATTAGCGGAATATTATTCATATTCAAGAGCATAACATTTTGTAACTTACTACTATTTAGTTAGAAACGGTTGAACTCAAAGCTCAGTTAAGCAATCAAACAACTTCATTCATTATTTTGTTAATAATAGTTTATTTTGTTCGGGTAAAGTGTGGAAGATAACAAAATAATAGAAGAGCCTGCAATTATTTTGAAAAATAATCAACATTCGTAGAAGATAGTGTATTTTTCGTGCTGTTTATTTTTATTATTGTTGTTATTTTTTATCTGAGCAGAGGTGAATAATTCCAACACATCATTTAATACAATATTAGAAAATGAAACTCTCTGATGAAAAACATGCGTAAGAGAAAGTTATTTTGGGTTCCAGAATACATTAAAGACTAAATATCATTACCCTCAAATATATCAAAATATCAATACATTTAAAACAGCGCAACAAGACGTAATTTCTATCGCTGGTTTGACAATCTCAAGAAAGGGCCTGCAGATAAGTCAAGACCGGAAGCTATACAAGGCAAGAAAGTACAGCCGACTAGATTGAGCTGTCAAAACAGCTGATAATCGTTTGACTAATGAGGTTTCCCCTGGTGACATAAATAACTGGAAGAAACTTCAAACTTACGCCCTCTGTTATCAACACCAGGAACTGATACAGGGTGGGTTGCGCCAGTAGCAGTCAATATAGTCATAAAACACACCTAAATGGTGGTAATTTGCATATTTGGTCGACGATGTTTTAATTGAGCTCTTCGACGATTTAAATTTAAAAGTTTGTCGTTAATATAAAATAAGAACCTGTAAAACGTGGACTATAAATAAGTATTGAAGGGTTTTGGGTTCTACACGAGTAATTAAAACATTACACTTAGTGGTTCTTCATTTCGTTATTTTATACTCAAGCTCTTGACTATTTGAGTTCAATATGTAAAAATAAGTTTGGAAGAGTGCTAATGAAAATAAGCACAACTGTTTCTGATAGCAAAATAATCAACGTCAGAATATTTAACGGTGTTAGATAAGGCCCTAACTTTGCGATTTGTTCATACAAAAAGACGATTTATTATTATTATAACATCTTGTCACTAGTGATTTTCATGATAAAAGTAGTTTTGATCATTTGCCGTGATATCATTTCGCTTATTTGTTTTCATACCAGAGTAAATAATAACAGTAACAACATTTTCTACTGAATGCAACTCTGTACGAGTATTATGCGCTGTGAATAAAGTTCTAATTTCACAACTCAGTAAAACTACTAGACTGGATTATTAGCTTTTAATGTGAATTTCAACACGTTCTAGATATTTACTATACGGCTTCACAGTTCACTTTTATAGTTATTTCTTCCTTTTCATTGATCTATAAAGTTGTAGAAACGATCTAAAAATCCTTAACAGTCCCACGACTGTTAAGTAAGCAGTTACCTCAGGAAATAAATAAACCAGGCTTCCGGAATAAACCAGGCGTACGACTAATAGTAGTTTTATATAACATAATGTTAGCTTTGGGTGTAGTGTCTACCAAAGATATAATTATTTTAGCCCTTAACTCGAAAGATCGCTAGCACAGAATTTTAAATCGTTTGTAATCTGTCAAATAACTTATAACTATTTACTTAATGATACTGGAAGACACAGAACGGTTGCTCCTGAACGTTTGCCTTCACAGGCAGGAGCTCATTTCGTCTAAGGACTTCCAAGTTCGATTAAGTGTGTCCCAACGTCGAAGGCATTTAAAGCTCGTCTTAAGCAATTTTTGATCGCAAAAGCATTTTATAGTTCAGACGAGTTTATGACACCTGATTGGGAGACCGTGTGAAGAGACAGATTGACGGGGCCAGACGGAAGAAATTCGAGTGAACGAGACTGTATAAGTGTAATTTATGTATGTTTGAATGTAATCTAGATGTGTGTGAATCCAAAATTTTAGCCAATATTATTGACGATTGAGATATTTGTGTACACGTGTTTATTCAATAAACATTTTATTTATACTTATCTAAAATAACTAATAAAGTTGAAATATCAGTGTATTTAACACGTGTAGGCCGTAGGGTTTTTATGGTATTGACTATTGATAGACTTGGCCTTGGCCTCTACTAGTTTTTCCATTACGGCCTCGGAAACTGGTACGTTCTGTGCAATGAAGTGCACCTTGATAAATAATTGAGCTCGCATTGGTTTTTCCTCATTCAAGACATTTTAAGAATCCACGACACTAGCGAAGGTTATTCGTTGGATTTACAATAGGTGTTAAATTGTCATACATACACGGTTAATCTTAGTGTAGACGTAACGTGTAAACCAGGATATTTGTATCTTCATCTGGAAAACAGCGCTGCGCATGTTATCTGCCAATTAGATCGTGCAATGTAATTTATTTTAAAGATCTCACTGTATTCATGTATGCAATTATATTGAATTTCTTTCCAAATAAACGGATTGTTATTGACTTTTGCATGCAGTAATACAGTATCAGCAATAGTTTACCCGAGCTGTATACAAACTATCTCATCTCCTCAATACATTAACCTCATCATACACCTCCATATCCTACACCAAAACGTACTAGAATTTGTCCAATATGGATTTACTTTGGGATTTCAAAAACATTCCTTTCATGGATTCAGAGTTTAAAAAATAACATTGATGATGTAAATTATCGTAAGAAATAATCTGCAATGAGCGCCTACATAAAATACAACTGTTTATTGTTTAATAACCATGCAATAACTTCACAACGCATCAAACCGTGTTCATTTGAAAAACAAATAACCTAGAAGAAGGTGTAATCAGCTAATGTTTCATTTCATATGTGGGAGTGGGTATAATCACAATAATTATGGGAACTTCGTTAAAACTCATACAAAGATGGCGGAACCGTTCTGGCACATGAAATAATTACACCAGTCATTCCTGTTCTTATTTCAAAGATTGCATCAAATGATGACTTTTTGTTGACAATCGACACTACAGAATGAGAATGATGACATTCTGAGTTTGTTTAAGCAGTTATAGATGCACACGCTAGTTTCTAGTTTGGTAAATATCATAGAGTTTGCAACTAAATCTTTTCTGAGTATTTAAATATACATATTATGTAAAGCATCGCTTGATTTCATTGTAGTTCAATTATAATCAAATTATATATTATAAAAAATTACCTCAGAGGTGAACATTAACAATATGCACAATTACACAACAACTATTTGAAATTGTTTACTAATAGCCAGCTACTGAGAAGACTTTGCTACTTGATAGACTTTTCATTGATAATAAGTATATGAATTAATGTACACCACAAGATCCTTAAACGCACACTTTGATCCTTAAACAAGATGGTAAAAATAAATCCCAGAGTTTAAACTATTATTGCGGACATTTTCCATCGTTAGTGATCAAGACGATCATGACGTTTCAGGATCTGCAATCTGACCTCGTCTTCAGGGGAAAAGTAACTACGGGATTACTTTTCGCCTGAAGACGGGATCATATTGCAGAGCCCGAAACGTCGTGGTTATCTTGTTCACTAACGATGGAAAATGTCCGCAATAATAGTTTAAGCTCTGAAATTCAACAACAAACTTTAAACAAAGAAGATAAATCCGTTTTAAAGTTTTATGTGTTCGGCAAAAAGACACATTTTAGCACTACTGTACTTACATGAAAATACGCGTTAAAACTTGTCCCCTCTCCAATCGTTCAATAAAACTAGACATTTACAGCCTACAAAATATTTCGCTTGTCATAAATGTTGGTGCCTTATATCGACACGTGACCTTTTACGCAACACCTTCAGTCCTTGAAGATTATATTGAACAAGTTTAAGACTATAGGGTGTCTTGTGTCGATGATGTATTACACATTCCCGTAACGTATCCTCTAATATTCCTGAGGGAGTGTCTGCTTACGCAACGACAGCCAGATGGTTTGGGTCTTCAATCTCAACCAGTTCGGCAAAGACAGTCGCTTCCACTTCCTACCGTACGAGTCGCGAAAGCCGTCACTTTCTACGTGCAAATCCACCACCAAAGTGAATAGTACTTAGCATGTGAATAAGTGTTTGCTTGGACGAAAGATGATGTCTGTACAGAAGGTGCTCATGAAGAAGAAATCGTGGACGAATTGTCTGCTATTGTAGTTGGGAGTTCCGCGCCTGTCCAGATGGTCTGAGAAAGAGAAATTCACGATCACGCTGTAGTGAACGAATGGAAGTTTGCATTAAGGTTTTTAAGTAAGATATTAACTGTGTCATATTATCCTGTAGATCTATCGAGTGATTTCGTGAGGACAAATTGTCATTTCTTCCTTAACAGCTCATTTCTTCGTAAACTAATTTTGAAACCTCAAGCATGACTCTCAGGTATGATTCCAATCAACGAAGTGCTTAATCGTTGTTTTGACGAACGCGGAAGTTCCTTGATGCAACGAAGCAGGGCCTTGACCTCGGTGCATTTTGCACTTGTGCTGACAACAACGCAGCATCATCAGCGTATAATGTATGATGAGAGGTGACTTGCGTACCGCAGGGTCACAATGTCTCCCTAGTGTCCTCCATCGTCTACCTTCCTCGGTCGCTGCAGTTGCATCTGTCATCCACGTCATAAATTATAAGTATCTCTCTGAGTGCATCGTCTTATTTTTAGTTCTTCTGCGACCTTAGCGTCGCGTGCTTAATTGCAACTTAGTGTTTGCATGTCATGCACGCCTATGATAGAGATTTCTTCTAACTAGCCTATGGTGACAAGTGATCATGGTGTAATGTCTCGATGACGGGTCAAAAGTGTTGATATAGAGTGAAGTTTCACTCGTAATATACTCAGTGGTCGTATGTATGGACGGAAGTTATTTTGAAAAAGCATCGATACTATTTTTGTTGCCTTTTTTACAATAATTAGTTAAGGTAAGACTGTGCCTTTTCTTGAAAGTGCAGTGTTCACTTGGCGTCTCGTCAACCGGTAAGAAACGCATAAGCGATTTTACGAGGAGAAAGTAATGATTATTAATAATTCTAATGTATCCTGGACCGAATTTAATTAGGCATGCTGGTTTTTTATACAGCTTTACATAAGCTTTATTATAAAACAACTCTCGTTTAAATAACAGGTGTGAGGGAAATTCATAGTTTAGGATCTTGGACTATTACGAAACCAAATTTCTGCTCAGACAGATTCTAAACTATTCCACCAAACAGCGCTAAAATATAGGCTAATCCTAAGAAAGCCTCGGATATTGACAAACGTGTTCGATAAAGTTTAAACCTAAAACAACTAAGACTCTAAGAGCTTATTCTAACACTGGATTATGCGTAAACACTAGTTTAGATATCCTTGGAAATATTGTTTTGCTACCAACTAGTTTCAGAACAAAAAATGGATAGAATCTCTCTGCGTAATGTCAACTGATTTATTTGGCTTCAAAATAAATTATGAGTTGCGTCGAATTTCGAGCGCGAAGATTGCTGATAATTAAGGCTAATGTGCTTGTAATATCAGGGTACAGGGTGGTGCTGCTGTAGAATCATACACGTGTTTCTTTTCAACCTACTAATTTATTTTAGATTATTCTTACCACTAGTTCATTTTCAAATTAAAAAAGCTCTCAATTTAATGTTTGTGCGGCTTGGGCCTTTTTGAAAAGGTTAGAGCCATCAATCTTGGATAAAACCTGACTCGAACCTCACCTAGACACTATTTTCGTTCAAATACGTTCATCCATATAATGTTTCAATGCATATATAATACCATCTTTGACAAAAACAATAAGTTTAAAAAATATATAAATTAGCAAATATTTACAAGTTTTATGTATAACAGTTTTATGTTGATTTACGGTTTGGTTCTCGTACTCAACCACCCACAGAATGTTTACCTAACCACGCAAAGCTTCCTCAAATCCTCCTCACTTCTAAGATGCAGCTCGCAGCGAAAGTCGAAAGTGCAGTCAGCGAAGCTTCACCATCAAACTGCAGTTTCACGACTGCATTTGGATTTAATGAGATAAAATTAAAATGAGCAAGAGGATTCCAGACGTAAATTATTTCCACTACGAGCCTCAGAAGATATTGTAATGCTTCTTGGTTACAGAGGACGTTGTTTCCTTATGATTGTTATTCACTAGGTTGAATCGCTGAATGGAGAGAGTTTCGTATGACGTATCAGGTTGTTATGAGTATTTGAAATGGTAAATGTTCGACATCTCAATATCTAATAAATTCAGATTGTTCAGTTGAACATGACTATAAGATGACTACATAACTAGGTCCTGTCACACTTGAAGAGGGTCACAAAGACTCTCATGACAGTGAAAAGGAGTTAGGAAAATAATTTGAGCTTTATTTGTACACGTCTGGTGCAAATAGCTGGAGCGAAGACCTTTTGACGAAGGTTTCGCTGTTGCTTAGTAAAACTTGGTCGGTTATTTCTTTAGACGAGGAACACGACACAATTTTCCAAATCTAATAATGTTTTAAATAACCCCAATGTGTTCTTTTTAACTGTAATAATATACCTTCGGTTTCATTCCATCAAAACCAAGGATATCTGTCCTTCTAACCTAACATCAGATGCAGTTGCCATGATAATTTCTGGTTTCCGGCAGGAAGTAGACAAAAAACCAGTTGCTGGTCATGTTCTTCTAAAAACTCGCAGACCTTCCGACTAAATCGTCGGATTTAAGGTCAATGAAGAATCTTGGTGCCCCTCAGCACAGGCACAGCACAGCACATGTCATGTCTTGCCAGGCAGGCCATTGTCCACTGAGGTCAGGAGTCAAGCGGCAGTCGCTAGTCGAGCATAAGTAGGCCAAGTCCCGTGTCGCCTTGGTGGAAGCCAGAAGGCCACTTCTTATAACACACACATTTGCTTGCAAGTCACCGCTCTTATTTATTTGGCACGGATAGAAGAAGGGTGCTCAGAGAGCTCTACTGGTAAGCACTTCGCTTTAGCTCTTACGTGTTAGTGGGTGGCGGATCTAATGTCGAAATTTCGATAGCTGGAATAATAATAATGGAACTTCGGTGCTGAAGATAAGTCGATGATGAACATCCTATTTAAATAAATTTCCAGGAATAATAAAATATTTTAATAAAAAGTACAAAACAAGTTTGTATTTCAATCGTTTTGCAAAGTTCATGCAATCTCTTGCTTTGCAAAGATTGTGCCTCTACTCCTTACACCGAGATCCAATTTGAACATACAATACAAGTTGTGCTCGTCTAAGTTCGTATTAATTTAAATTTTCTGATTCAGTTTCCTACCATTCGGTTTCCTGATTGTGAGCTATGAACTATTCTATACTGTAGAAAACTTTCGAAGTTTTAAATCCCTTGCACATCTTTGATCGAATCTGGTTTTTACTAACTGAATTCTTCCTGCGAAGGCAAACGTTCTTAGACTACCTTTCTGTGTCTCCTAGTTCGGAGGTTATCCCTGTCTCTAGTTTCATAAGGATGTGTATCGCAATCTCTTAAAGATTCACATTGTGATTTAAAAACACAGAGGTTTCCAAAATGTAGAGACAGAGGAGCACTGACAGTTTTAGACTCTTGAATGCTGGTCTGTTTGAGTCTCTCCATTGGAGCTTCAAAACTGCCCTGATAGCTCCTTTTATAAAGATGAATATTCTAGACAAATTAGTCCTACCCACACCGCTACTTCTGTACTTACGGAAGAGACCTAGAAGTGAAAACTAGACTATATTTACTGAAAACATTGTTACTTTTTAAGTAATTAAGTACCTGTGTCGGACTTTCAGTGCACTAATTACTTGTTTGATTCAAACACCGTCCAGTCCATTGAGAGATTCGGTTTTTGTAATGGAAGCTTTCACTCTTTTCATAGTGTTTTTTATCATTTTCTCCTTCATGCAAAACGTAAAGGCTGTGTTGGATTCCTTGTCACGACCGAGCACGTACTTAATGATGTACAAGCAGACACTTCAAATTTCGCCATTTGAACGTAAACCCAAACCAGCAGATTTACGATTCCTTCCGGGATTCTTCGCCATGTGTCGAGCAATAAACCATTTGGGTTGTAAAATGCCATCGACTTTCATCTGCCATGATAAATGTCACCCATATTTAGGATCCTAACTGCTGTAATAGTATAGCATGGTAGTATTTTGAGTTATGCAGCAAATGTGTGTGTAGAAAACGTACTAAAACCGCAAGACGTACTCCCTCAATGGTTACTCTTTAAGTCTAACTGTCTAAGGACGACCCGCGTAGAAAATCATTTTAGGTGACGTTGAAGTTTTGGAGAGAATAGCACAGAACAAACGACCCGTATCAGATTCTGCAGAAGTCAGGCTGCACTTCCAGTCTGGTGTGTGACCTTGGTTCTAGGACAAGGTCCAGTTTTGAGTGAACGACCCCGGCGAGGCTGACCGGCTCCTACAGCAAGTTTGCGCAGGTGCAGATTCCGTTGGTAATGTTAGTCTTCACCGTTACAAGTAGTGGAACATTTTCTGCATTTTGAGTTTCAACTAAACTACGCCTCCAATATGGTAATGGTCCTGTGAGGAAGGACCTTTTCGGAACCACTTAGGTCCCATTGCCGACGAGTCTCACAAAAATAAGGGACCAGAAAGGTAACAGCTATGGGGTAAATGTGACATTATCATACTTTATATAGGAAACAAAATTTAGGACTTCTCTTGGATCCGCCATTCGATTTGAAGTTGGCGGGCAACGACCGCTATTAATTGAAGAGGAAGAACTAAAAATGTAGTACATTGAAAGACAAGATTATACTATCTGAAAAATACAACATTCAACATTTTGAAGTAGTAGGGTTCCTCATTAATTGGTGCTAAAGGAACTATCCCAAAGTTATTCGATATATTTAGAAAGAGTAACCTTTTGGAAATAAACTTTATGTTTTAGCTCTGTGTTTTAACTGTCGATTTTATCTTTGTACTTTAATGAATAAAGTTATAAATTAAATATTCAAACGTGGCCAAAAATTGACAACTAAATTTGTTCGTCAGCAAGAGATCATTCAAGCTGGATTTTTATTACCTGCACAACAACACAATATCAAAGTTATAGGCAAATATTTTCAAGGACATGCACCAATGTGGATTTCCACTATGTTTATTGCCGCAAATTTAGTTTGAATCCACTTACCATTCCTGCCTTGAGGTACGGCATAGGTGAGGTCAGTGAACTCGATGTCCACAGGGGGTCTCTTGAGCAGATGCTGCTTAGTGCCAAGCAACTCCACCCCTTCTGACACGCCGGGCGTCATGCTGAACCTGCTGCAAACCATCACAATCATGTGTTAGTAAATAAAACAATAAATATTTTATTGCATATAGACATTTACAGTAAATGTATCACAATCGTTATTGTTTGTGTGCCTAAAATTTTACTTTCATTCTTGCATCTAAATCCCATTCAAACATACAGATTTTACACTCACTCTCTCCCATACATTCGAATGTAACCACTCTAGTCCCTAGTCAGTCAGCCAATCACAGGGTCGCCCAATTGAATGCCATAAACTCGTCTATATCATAAAATGCTTGAGAAATCAGAATTTGTTTAAGACGAGTTTTAAATGCCTTAGGCTCAGGGGCATTTTTGAACGAATTTGGTAGTCTGTTGACGAAATTAACTCCTGTTATTAATAAATTATAACTGAAAAATCCTTTAAAATACAGTATAAAAACGTTCTGTTGACTTGGGTAACGTAGTTTGTTACAAGGGCTTCCCAAATCTTTACAAGCACTTTAGACAACGAAGAAAAAGTCTACACATTATTAACTGCATATAATAGTTTGTATTTCGTAATTGGTGCAATTACAAAGATAAGAGATGGCAGAACTGCGAGACGCCGAGAACAGCAAGAGAAAGTACCTCCACTTCTGTCTGTCTGTGCTCAAGTGAAGTCGGTCGAAACTGGTTCCAGAATCGTAAAGTAAAACAAAAAACATATTTGCGTCATATTCCAGTCCGTAATTAACAAAGTAAAGCGTTAAGACACAACTGAGAAAGCCGCCGAAGTTTGGTTTTAAGCTATAAATTATCATATGTCTACTTGACTTTTAAAGTCTCAAACGTAAATTGAAATTTCTCTGCGGTTTTATGAAGACTTTGGCGGCAAGCGGTTGCTAACATACTGGTGATTACTGATAGTAAATTTAAGTCGTAAATGTTTAAGCCTCTGTTTCGTGCTAACGAGGAGTTGGGATGTTGATATACTTAAAATTGTTATGTTCAGTATGAACATATTTAAGGAAATATTTAATTAAAACCCCTTTGGGGAATGTTTTTGTAGAATTCTGAAGTTTGTTTTGACGTACTTTGCGTCACCCAGCCCCTAACCAAAATCCGGAGGGAGGAGGCCCCCAAATTTTAAATACAAACCCCTCCTTTGTTGGCACTTTAAAAGGAAAGTAATTTCAACACAAAATCAACAACGCAAAGAGAAATTTATCTCGACTCGTTTTTTGTTATACAAATTTAAAGAAGACACAAAATCAGGTCTAAAATGGCACATTTCACAAACAATTTTTAATGACAAAACATTCTTCAAAATACTCTATGGGATTATGTTACAGGGTTGTGATGTTCCCCTCAGAGTATTTTGAAGAAAATATTGTTATTCAAAATAAATTGTATGTTAAATGTGCCATTTTATACCTGATTTTGTGTCTTCTTTAAATTGGTATGACAAAAACGTGTTGAGATAAAAGAATTTTCTTTGCGTCGTTGATATTATGTTGAAGTTTCCTTTCTTTCGAGGTGTCCCAAGGGGGGTTGTATTTAAATATTTGGGGCCTTCCCCACCGATTTTGGGTGGGGGTGGGTGACGTAACGTAAGTCAAAACAAACTTCAAAATCCTATAAAAACATCCCCAAAGGGGTTTAAAAATATTTCCTTTTTCAAAAGTTAAGGTGGGGGCATTTAAAACTCATACAAGATATTATAGGACGATCTTATATAATCCTAGCATTATTACACAGCAATAATAATTACTTTAACACTTGATAATTGGTAACTTGTTCTGATCCACAACTCTACCGTGTAGCCACCATGGTTCTTAACTTATCAAAGCAAAAACTAGCTTCGATTAAAACCACTGCCAAAGGTTACACCAAACAAAGTAGCTAATAGATAGCGTGCACACCGCAGAGTGTGGTCTCCGAGTGGGACCACGTAATCTATTATATGAAATCGTGCCAATACCTATACCTTACCTATACCATCCAGCCACAACTTCTTATCCAACCTTTCTCCTCTCTTGCGTGCCTGTCTCAGCTGACAATACTGTGACTCATGCTTCCGACAGATTTATTCTCGCGTTTGGTTTTATGGTCTGAGGTACTAACAGCGAATACCTCTTGGCAGCCGATACGCACTTTCTCCCATCAAGGTCCAAGAAGTAGAACAAGGGAAATATTGGCTGATTTTATGATATTGATTTATGATAGAACGTAACTTGTTCCTTAGTTTGTTCGCAGCCAACAACCATTTGTTATATAGTGAACTATGCGTCTATTGTTTGTTTTTGTCAGCTGGCCGTTATATAAATATAGTTATTATGTTCTTTATTTACCAGATCTTCAAAACTTCACAGTACAAAACCGTCAGAGGGATTCTGATTTGAGTTGATATAACGTATAAAGTCATTGATACGAGAAACTTTGCCGTTTGTATGGGGTTTCTCAACTATCGAGGACATCAACTACATGTATTCACTAATAACTGTACGATTATTAAATACTTTTGCTATCAGGAGTTATAGGATAACAATCAACACCAGTGACATAACTGTAGTTGAATAAATTAATACAGAAAATACTGCAAGCAAATAATTCGGCTATTAATTTTCCCGCGAGTAACCCCCCCCACGATAAGTGAATTTAACCCGCGACCACTGAATTTAAGTGACAAAGACCACTTCGCAGATGGCTATGGCAATTGCCGGGTTCAATGACTGTTGAATAAATCGTTAACCAAATCTGCTTGAACCTTTGACCTTTCGCCTAATCGTATTGATAATAAGGCTCCTGCCAAAACCACAATCAATCACATATTCCAAGGTCAAGACAATGTTCATCAAACAGAAGATATAAAAAGTTTGTCTTGTTTAACGAGACGAAGTTAGGCTACAACGTCCTCTATACCACTCAACCTCAACCTTTACAAAGCGTTACCACAAAGTCACTAATAAATAGATAGTGGTGACTGCGGGGATCGAACCCGCGCCACGGGAATGTTGAGCTCCGGAGTCACGCGCGATACCAATCCGCCACGGGTACGAACTGCTTCATTAAAGAACTGCTTTAGTCAGAAAGAAAACATCTATCCGGGTTCTCTTGGTTTTTCAATGAGTATCGCAGCTATTTAAGAAAATATTATTAATTATGTACTGGGTTCATATGGAGGTCTTTGCTTACTAACATTTCTGTCTAAAATATTGAACCCATTGTAAAATGTTAGCCGATTATTGAAATAAATAAACAATTATGTTTCTAATAATAAAATATCTTACGATGAAAATAGTCATCTATACACAATGAAAGGTTTGAACAATTCCTAACCCGATATCTGCGCACTCAATACTACATTATAACAGTTTTTGTGACACTGAATATCATGATAGTAATATGAGAACAAGTTTATTAGTCATAATAAAAGTCGATGACTCGAATAAGTTATCAGCTTTGGCCCAGATAGATGTGTTCACGCCTTGCGCTTATCAATATGTAAATATCAGCAAGTGTGAACCAAACCAGCTCAACTGGAAACCTATAGTTTGTTACTCACATTTGTACAGACTTAACTAAACGTGTAAACACGTAGATTTAGTAACTACATACATATAAGATATGTAAAGCTGAGTTTATACAGAGTGAGTTTTAAATGTCCCTTCCTCTACCTTAACTTTTGAAAAAGGAAATATTTTTAAACCCCTTTATGTAATGTTTTTATTGGATCCTGAAATTTCTTTTGGCGTACTTTGCGTCACCCACCCCCACCCAAAATCCTTTAATACAATTCCTTCTTTGTTGCAACTCAAAAAAAGGAATTTTAATACAAATTCAACGACGCAAAGAAACATTATTTATCAGAGTATTTTGAAGAACATTTTCTCACTCAAAATAAATTGTGCGTGAAATGTGTCATTTTAAACCTGGTTTTATGTCAACTTTAAAATGGTATAACAAAAAACCGAGTCAAGATTAAAATTTGTTGTGTCGTTTAATTTGTGTTGAAATGTTCTTTCTTTTGAGGTCCCACAAGGGGAGGAAGTTTGTTTTTCTTTGAATGGGGCCTTCCCCGGATTTTGGGTGGGGGATGGGTGACGCAAAGTACGTCAAAACAAACTTCAAAATCCTATAAAACATTTCCCAAAGGGGTTTAAAAATATCCTTTTCAAAAGTTAAGGTGGGGACATTTAAAACTCACTCTGTGGAGGTGACCATTCAGAATAGTAACGACGTTGTTATAATTATTTTTTAACTATCGGGCAAAGTACGTTGAGCAGTGTTTAAACAAACACTCAGTCCTTGCAAACCCTTGTACAAAACATAGTCGACGCATAGCCACAGGCGCTACCGTGAATCCGGGCGAATTTCTTAAAACATCGCATAGATTCTAGAAAACATTGGGGTGGATTCTACATCGGAAGTGACCTTCTCTGGAGGAGCATTTCCCAGAAATAATGGGGTTTATGCTATAAAATGCGATTTCGGTTAAACTTGATATAAACACGTAGGGCGCGGTAATTTAGATGTTTACCAAAACTCAACGAAATATGTTTTTTCGCCACCATTTTTGTTGGCTGATTGGGTTATGTTGATTTTGGAAAACTCAGGTTACGGTTCCGTAAATGTTTATATCAATATTGATCCAAATCGAAACACAATACAGTTTTATATCATAATACCCAATATTTTTGTGGATACGCCATCTTTTCAAAAGATACTTCCGGTGTAAATTATCCCCCTACAGAGGAAATTCGGTAAGATTCACGGCAGTGCTTGTGGCTACGCGTCGGCCATGTTTTGTTTTGAAGTCTCAAAGATGTTTGTGTAAAACTTCCCTTGTTAGTTGTGAGATGAAACTTTATCCTAGTCATACAGTAAATGTTTGACGGTCGACCAGCACATTTTCGCAGGCCCACCAAACCAAACGATAAGCCAAGTCTGTTAGAGAGAATGTTGGAATTTTAGTTGATAATTAAAAGACAATCAAGGCACTCCACAAACTCAACGCCGAAGCGGCGAGGCCGAGCCTAAAGTGTGAACTCACGCGCAGAAGGTCGCGTAACTAATAGACGTCCCAGGAAAGGAAGATGAGAAGACATGTACACAAGCTCTGGAGTCAAGGGCAATGCTGGACAGAAATACTTTTTAAGTTGGGTGGCAAAAATGATGGTAATCACACTGATTAGGGGTTGAGCTGACGACCGGCTCGTCGTGTTACGTACTTCTACGAGTTTGCTGAACCCGCTTCATTTCGTAATTACATAGCCCCGACCGAGCGCACTCACAGAGATCTGGCATTAGCTACCAGGAGCTGCAGAATCTCGCCTTGGCTGTTCACGGGGCTAATCTTCATCTGCGCTGTGAGCTGAATCACTTTGAGGTTCGGCATTATTGCAATGAGAACTTACTTACGTACTTTTTTGCTTCGATAACTAAATTTTAACATTAACACGTGTTATCCTCCTAGTCACCCGATGTGTCTATAGGTAGATTCCTATTCGTATAGGTAGACTGTATTTATGTTGTGTTTCATATACGTTTTATATCCATACCGTTTTATTTACGGTCGATATCAGATGCCTGTTAGGGCCACTCACTCAATACGTGATATGTTTCTATGTCATCGTCAGGCAATCCCACACCACAAAAATAGCTCCAAAGGTTTACTAGTATTTATGGGAACATTAGACATAGTAGTCCATTTTCAAATCATCCAAATATTTATGAAAAAATATCTACACTGATAAACAGTGATAGTTGTGATAACAGAGCAGCCAGCAGCCGAGCGCGAGATTCAATTTTACTCGTTTACCACTGGTGTTCCATCCGAATAGTTGTAGGACTAAATGTGATGAAAACTAACTTTAGGTTTTCGAGCATGACTGATCAAGAGTGAACACCGCACAGTTAGTTTATATTTTAGAAGATAACTGAGAATTCCTCTCTGATAATTCAATGGGTGTCAGAAATGACCTTGTTGTATCTGGTTGTAAGGAGTAACGTTTGGTAGATTATTTCTGATACGTGTAACTTTGTAGTGCAAGTTTTTAACCCACTAACACAACACATTAACTTACTTGTAATGTGACATTCATCTTGCTTAATATACAGGAATAAAACTTGTGTCAACACAATGTATAAGTGCAATGATGAAGCAAAAGATCTCAAGACATGATTGATTTCTTCTTTACTAAACTACCTGTTTACAATCTGCACACAATTAAACGCAATCAGTACTAGATTTTGTTTGTTTTAAATTATTGGCCAACTTGTTAGGATTGTTCACTTACCAAAGTCAGTAGAAGCAGCGCTTAAATTATCACGTCAGAAAGCGCTCAATAAAGTACCGCAACCTTACTATCAACCGAATTATGTACCTATCAATTAAGTGCCAACTACATTGACGATTTCCACTTCACCCGTCAAGTCTACTTCTAGTTGCACTTTTGCCCCATCAAGGCCTGTCAATGATATGCACCTAACTATGGCGCAGTATTATCAACGTCAAACTGCTCCAATCACTAAAGGTTACAGCAGTGCTTAGCAGTTTGCAAGTGACGCAACCAATCAAGTCACTGTTTGTGTTTGTCTGTTGATGGATTGGAAGCAGAGGTTCCAGGAGAAAGTGAGGAATGCTGCGAGTGTGTGCACGTACTGTACCGGCTGAGCCACGTAACTGCTCTGTCCACTGCCTCTTCCTTCCTCAGGCTCAGGTGTTCTTCTGTGAAGCCAGACGAACCGGATACTCACTGTCAGAATACCCAGAGCCAAGCAGGGAGAACGAACTGGGAGAAAGAGGCAGCGAAGTTCGTTTTGAAGGTTTTTCCCCGTAAATTTGCTCGAGCCAGACTCCGAATCAAGCAGGGAGAAGCGAACAGGGAGAAAGGAGCGGCGAAGTTCGCTTTGAAGGTTTTCCCCGGCAAATTTGAAATCTAAAAAGATACATACTAACGCATGCAGTGCTACCGGCGGAGCTCGGGGTGGCATAGGGAACAGCTTTAATTACCAGTTCATCGCTAAGTCAGTGCTTAGTATCGATTTTGAATAGATTATTTCTTAGATAGTAAACATGCCCCACCAAGAGGCGGCTGGATAGAGTGGCCTCTGTCCATACTCTGCGGAGTACCGCTTATAACGTGGGGTAAAACTGCCAAGTACGTTTGAAGCAAGTTAATTTACTTAAATGTGGAAGTGTTTCTCTGGAAACATAGATCTATTGTCGCTGCTGCATAAAAACATGGACTTTTACTTTCGTCATCAAATAAATGTTGTATTTCAGAATTTAAAACTAGATTTCTTTTATTATAACATAGCTTAGTACTAACAATTCCGTAAATAAAATTATAGTTTATAACCGAACTCAATTGTCCCGTTTTTATGCAGCGACAATAATGACTCCATGCTCTCAGAGAAAAAGGAGCTACCATGTTTAGTTTATTAAGCTACCTGAAACGTCGTTTGCAAATTTTCTAATGTTAAATTCCCTATTTTCTTTTGACGCCGCTCGCAAATTCACAATTTGAATGTTGTAATGTGGGCCAGATTTGCAGAACTTACTGTAAAATAATTGCACCAGAAGTAAAAAATGTACATAAATTCATTAGTCATCTACTCGTGTTTATGACTAAACAGAAATTCTAATAACTATTAGTACTCTGATGGTTGTTAGTGTCTAATGGCCCATGATCTCATGATTTACACTCTATCCCAGGAGAGCATTTGGCCTTGGCAAAAACAATGTATCATCTTAAGCGCATTTATCATTGACCAATTGATGATTGAAACTTTAAAATAGCTTCGTCATTTACACGCCCGCATTGAATCTACACTCAGATTGAAGTTCGATCGCATACAAACTTGTTTGTAGCCAACTTCCAGTTTTCACGTGGTTTGGGATTAATGCCGCTTGTTTATTTATGACAGCTCGCAATTTCAATATTGAACGTGTTCTTTATTTACCAAATCTTTGAAAGCTTCTGTGTTGATGACAAAGAGTGCGAGCTAAGCTCAGTGAACCAGAGTTCAATTTGCGCTGGGCTTCTATAACGTGTAAATTCAATGGTTTAGATTCTAATCAAGTCTTGAAACCCGTTGAAATATGGCGAGCCCGAGACCTGGAAAAAGTAGAGCTCAAGTGAATATCACCTGTATTGCTAGACTTGTGTAATAATAATTGTACACCAATATTGTGAACTAGAGATGAAATTTGACGCTTAGGATTTCGCGGCCGGTGTCACAACTATAATCTAGTTCTTCCGTTATTAAAAGCTGATTGGCAGCATACCTTCTTGTATAATAAAAAACCAAAACTATTTTTAATTTTTGAATTATATTTCGGTCTCTGAACAGAAACCCTCTTCAGATAACAAAAAATAACAATATAATTATTTTTTATAATGTTTTATTTATATATTATAAAAAATAATATTCCTTTTAATAATGAATGAACCATCTTCAACACCATATCGACAAAAACTAGTTCTTCCGGTTCACAAAGTGCCCAAACTTTATAATTAGGTTGAAATATTTCAGCCTCGTTGTGGAGTACCATCTTCAGTCACTAGTTGGCTGAAACGGTTTTGCTGACTGAAGATGGTATCCCACGGCGAGGCCGAAATGTCTCAACCTAATTATGAAGTTTGGCCGCGGTGTTAGCCGGAAGAACTAATTTAAAGTGAAGATCAAATTTCCTCTGAACGATATTACAATTAGCAATGAAGCGTGAAGGTTAGATTAAACAGAGTCGACCTTGAAACTATCAGATCTGTGTGAAATGAGTCAGAGTTGCAACACCTCCATTGTTTCTAACACGATGTCGGTCAGCCAGCGCCTTTAGTCAGTTATGACATGTTCCCATTGTCACAACAGAATCGACCTACGATCATTCAGGCTGAACTTTAATCAATGATTCCATTATCTCTAGGTATATGACGTGACCTTGAAGAAAACAACACTAAAAAATCCTTGTTTGAAGATTGTCATATCTTCCCCGCCCCCAGACTCATATTGAAGTTCAAATTTATTTATTTTCTAAATTACAGTTTGACAAATAATACAAAGTTTGTTGAAAAAATGAAGCTACACAGAAGGTCACTTGCCAAGTACATTTAAAACTAACATTTACAATTTTTTCAAAAATTATATTTAACATAACTAACAATACATTTGCTAAAACTTAAAATATAAAATATCTCTTGAAAAAAATATCTTACCAGTGGTGGTAGATGTTGTGTTTTATTTTTTTGTCAACACAATTATTTAATTGTATATTGACAGAATAAATAAATAATCTGAACTATTCAATGAACGTTTGATCACTAACCTTTTACTTTGCAAATCATAAAACTAAATACAACTAAAGTGTATTTTATTATGAATAGTTTAAAATCAACTGGTTGGGCTTCAAGAAGTTTAAATAACTGTAATAACCTCTTTCTTGACAGTCATAAAACTTAAAACACGTCTACAACTTATATAAGCTCAATAAACATTAAATATATAATAGCTAAATTTACAATCAACTATCTGTGAAAGCATCTACCGCAATAATATAGGCTAATAACTGAACGTGTCTTGCTTAACAGCGACATGTCGAGCGAAGTTACTCCCATGCGGGACTTTTTTGCAGTCTGCAATCACCGGCTTGCATCATTCAAGTGAGGCTGCATCTGCAATCCAGTCAGTCCGGGCCAGATCTAGCCCCACTGGTGATAAATCCTCATAAGTCTGCATTCTACTTCATTAATAGCCTGTAACCACCGGGCATTGCTGTAGCCTGTACTGAGCCGTGGTGAAACCACGTGCAGCTCTTGATTCTATCTCACGACCTGACACAAGTAAAAAGCGGCTTTGCTTGATTTCCTAGAAGATTAATTACACCTTGTAAACTAGGAGGGAGTGAGGAGCCGCACGTTCTGGGTTATTCCAGTTCCGTTCTTTTGCACGCCACAGTGGTTGGAAGCCCGTGAAGGCAGTCTTGGTGTAGAGGTTGACTTGTTGATAAAAGTAGTAATTGTTAAGTAAGTGACTATTGACGAACTGATTTAATGTTGCTTTATGTACATATACAGAGTGAGTTTTAGTTGTCCCCACCATAACTTTTGAAAAAGGTAAAATCTTTTAAAACCCTTTGGGGAATGTTTTTATACGATTCTGAAGTATGTTTTGACGTACTTTGCGTCACCCACCCTTACCCAAAACCGGGGAAAAGGCCCCCAAAACTTTTAAATGAACCCCCTTTGTGGCACCTTAAAAGAAAGGAATTTGAATACAAATTCAACGACGCGAATAAAAACTTTTGATCTCTACTCGTTTTTTGTAATACCCACTTATAGATTACAAGAAATCAGGTTTAAAATGCTAAATATCACATGAAAAAGTGTTTATGACGAATTTTTCTTCAAAACACCCTATGGGATTATGTTATAGAGGTTGTAATGTTTCCCTCAAAATATTTTCAAGAAAAATTTAAAAAGAATTGTATGTAAAATGTGACATTTTAAAGCCGGTTTCTTGCAATATTTAAACAGAAATTACAAAAACCTAGTAAAGATAAAAAAGTTGTTTTTGCGTCGTTGAATTTGTATTAAAATTCCCTTTCTTTTGAAATGCCACAAAGGAGTAGGGGGTTGCCATCTAAAATTGCCCCCCAGTTTTTGGATGGGGGTGAGTGACGCAAAGTGTATCAAAATAAAAAACTTCAGAATCCTAAAAAAACAACCCCTAAAGTGTTTTAAACGACTTTTCAAAAGTTAGGGTGGGGGACATTTAAAACTCATTCTGTATACAAGACTATTGATCGGTTCACATTAGGGTAAACTTATGCAGACCTGAGGCGTACAATAAAAGACTTCCATAAATAAACAAAGTTCCATAAATACATATTTACAGGTACTATAATTAAAGGACACTTCCAATTTGATCATAAGAGAAGAACGCTACGCACAGCAACAGGCAAAAACACGTTCGTACTCGTATTTTCTTACTTAACTTTGTTTTACTTAACCATGTTTCCTCTTTCCTCAACCGAAACCCTTTTTACCAACAACTTTAAACTACTTTTTTTGGATTGTGGGCTGGAATCGAACATCAACCAACCAGTAATCCGTTTACATTTTTGCAGTTTAAAATAGCTGTTCTTCTAATAAAACTGTTCGGCTGATTTGATGGGTAATAGTATTAACAGTGCTTCGATCATTTCATCTACTGACTAGACCGATGTTCGGTCCACTAACACGTGGCTTAAGTGTACCACTGCTTTGCACATGAGGGTCAATCAATGCAAGCCTGAGGCTAGTGTATGCAGTGGCCTCTTTGTGCCATTGTCGACGTGACACGGTCGGTGACAATAGTTCGGCTCGACCTTGCCTCTTCAACAGCTGATCCGACCTTTACCTGACACCGTTTAATGCACCTGGAGATGAACTGCGTTCGGCTGAGTCGAAAGGTCACAGAATTCAGGGAATATAATCATTATTATCGAATGTCCTTTGGAAAAATGAGATATTCAAGACCCAGACCTGGGACCAAGATATGTGCACCGATCCTGAAATTCAGAACACGTTTTGAACATTTTATCAAAACTGTATATGCATATGTATCTATGTGTTTATGTGTAAAATCTCTACAGGTCGCATTTTTGTCCGATTTTCATGAAATTTGGTTAAAATGTTCCTTTTGTAAATACCTCGGTCAAGTTTGTTAGCCAGCAAAATCGGGCTACCAAAAGTACCCTAAAACCCTAGTGGGGAGTGAATTTTCACAAAAAAAGAGGGTTTAATGTTCTAAAAACAGTAAATATCATTTGGTTTTAACTAATTTGAAATAAATATGATATTTTTTGTTATACATCCATATACTAAGAATTATGAAAATCCGTCAGGTCGTTTCAAAATGGCGGCCAAAAGTGATTTTTCGCTGTAACAGCGGAATAAGTGGTCCGATTTTATTGAAATTTAAAATTTGATTTTCTTTCATGATATGTATAACTTCCAATAAAAACCCGTAAATCTGAGGCCGAAAGCCGAAGCGAGGCTGTGAGCGTAGCGAATTATAGTAACAATTGCAAAGGAAATTCGATTCACTCTTGCCAGCGGCGCTTTAGCGCTTAGCTGCGTGTCGGCCTGTTTTTTTAATATGCGTGGAATTCCCCTCTACTGGTATTAACACTATTAAATTGAATTAGTACCATGAATAATACGCTGATGATTCAGATGATGAACAGGTAAGATTTACATCAGTCAGGTGACTCTCCCCGGTGGCATTACAATCAGACGTTCAAGTTGATTACAGAAGGTTGTGTTTATGAAGCTTTGAAGCAAACCTGTGGGTAAACAGTGTAATGGAAGTGCAACGCAGCATTTAGGACAAGGTTGGAGGGGTATTCCGCTGCACTATTCAGAGGAGGTTAAGTGGCCAATAATAACGTTATGGGTAATAACTTAAATTTGTCATGGGCAACACAAAGTTCTAGAAGTGGTATAAAATAAGTTGTATATACGAGTCGACGATTTACTAAAATTACCTCAAACAAGCTTTAAATTGTACGTCATTACAACCGTCTAATTAGTCTGAGTTTCTGTGGGTATTTAAAATTTAACATTAACCCTCGACTAAGGAGGCGTATTTTATTTAAGCAATTTGCATGTTGTCAATACAAAATATACTTTCCTTTTCATCTGGCAATTTCGCCAAGTGTTCTGTGATTACATGCATCAAAATAAGTAATATGCCTAGGAAGCAATCAGAAAGGTTTGAATGTGTTATTGTATTCAAAGTTAATTTAATAATTCTACAACTGCGTAAAATATTATATAAAATGTATGTTATTCCAAAGACAGGAGTACTGTTTTTCTTTTGGGGCACAAAAGAAGACGCAGTGTATTATATTTATTTACTACATAATGTATACAGTTTTACTTCCAATACTACTAAAATGTGTACATCTATTGTTTTGGTATCAAATATTTTTATTAAAAAAAGTATTTTCCTTAAAAGGTTCTTCGAAAAGTAATGTTCTTTGATTGCGATTTTTTTCTCTCGTTTTATGGATTTTATTATTGGTAGAACACAATTTCAACTGTCTAAGTTTTCAACGATTTTAACTTCTATGAACAAGTACAATACCTTCATATATTGGATTAAAAGCTAACAGTAGTAAAGTTTAACGTCATTTTTTCTAGGAAGAAAAAGGTGTCCCTACACCACATTCGTAATCCAAGACAAAAAATGTTCAATTTGCAGCGAACGTTTGCCTTCTTATTGACCTTTGAGCCGAATCTACCGAAATTCATCGATCCCAAAGTTCAGGATAATAGTTAAAGCTTTTTTAGTAGTATTTTGTATTGACATGTTTGGGCGCACATAATTAGGGGCCTTGAGGGTGCGCAGTGCAAACGGTAAAAAATTACGTATCTGACCAACCAAAGTAGTCCAAGGGCGTAAAAACATTTGTTTTCGAGCGGCTTACAACTCTGAAACCTCAACTTTCTTCACGTACCTTTTATTGCCTTTTCAACGTTTTGCAATCTTGATAAACAAACGCTGATTTAATATGTAAATTGAAGCCACAATTCTAAATTTCTAATTTGTTTAGGGGCTTCAGAGCTCTAAATCATTGTATTTTCAGGAAGTTTTCAATGAAATCTTTCTCGAAGTATAAATAAAATTTGGAAAAATAGCTTCCAACCTGACCTTAAATATAAATTTACCTTTTACTTTAAAATTGAAAACTCTCTGTCAGGCTGTAACTCTGCCTGGTCACTCTTTTCACTCTCACTGCGCACCCTGAAAGCAGCTATCTTTATGGAATAGCCTGTACTAAAAACCCCTTTACTCATTCATTGAACTGGCTTTGATGGCTCAGATTGCAGTTTGGCGTGTAACCGCGGCGCGGGGGTTCGGAGAGCACGTGACAACTGACAAATGGAGGGCCGGTGTTGAGGAGAAAGCAGAGACCTGCACTGAATACACTTGTGAGGCGATGCGATGGATGGCGTGTCAGGGCCCACACTTCTAACCTGTGTTGTAATTGTTACGCAGCTAGAATAACGGACAAATCACTGTGTAGAGCGTCAATGAGAGCTTACAACTGTATTTGAAAATAAATGAGCTAGTCTTCAATAGTGAGATTCATAAGTGTCCACGATTTGTTGAATTTTATTTTTTAGAGTTGATACTAACTAGGCTTGCTGTGTAGACCGCGTGAATTGACTATTTACACCATGTACAATAGCGGATCCGTGGCGGATTGGTATTGCGCGCGACTCCGGAGCTCATCACTCTGGTGCCGCGGGTTCGATCCCCGCAGTCACCACTTACAATTTGTAGTGTGACTATACGGCGACGCTAGGTAAAGGTCGAGGTTGAGTGGTAGAGAGGACTTTGTAGTCCTAACTTCGCCTCGTTAAAAAAGACAAACTTTACCTTTTTTACCTTTTACAATGCCAGTCATTTCACTAATTTTACAATGTTGCATTTCTTAGAGTTGATTTGTTCGGGAATATATTGGCTGAGCTGGCAAAACCCCGTAAGAGAAATTTCTATCAGGGTACTGATAGGGTACATACGCGCGTTGTTATCATGCCTTAAGTTAATTTAGTTTCTTTTGTATATTAACAAACTATTTATACTCGTTTCTCGATTAAAAATGTATGCATTCTCGTTTGTATATTGACAAAGTATGTATACTATTTTATATTTTAACAAGTAATTATACCTATTTGTATGTCATTTTCATTTCTTTAACTATCTTATTTAAAAATCTTTTACCATCCTGTTAAGATTATGCCTACAAATTAATTTATTATTACAAAGCTGTGCAAGCACGTCTAAAGTTAAATTAGATAACCATTACAAAATATAAACCGGAACTCTTGCACGAACTACTCGGTTCACTGAAATGTGCCCAGTGCAGAGTCGCTGTGAACTAACCAAGCACTTAACATCAGTTATTGCAATAAAGTACTACTAAATGATAGTACCTCTCAGATATTAAGAGACAACATTTTAAAATACTTAGACTTTCTTATAAATGCACGTATAATTACTCTCGAATCACCATAATCATTGTAATAGCTTCAAAGCAGGCTTTTATTGTCGCAAACTGTCTGCCAGTTCAATGGATTTTTAGACTTGTTGCAATTATAAATGGTACGTTTTGAAGTACGGCCGTTTGGAAAAAGTATACTGAATTCTATCATAGAGCAGATATCAGAGGTTGTGTTTTCAAAACACCGATGTTTGGCCCAGGCCACAAACTCATCAAAGGAGTAAGCAGCTTTCTCAAGGAAGATTACACGTTTGGCACTGGTCGATTCTTCCAGTGTCATTAGCTGGTGATGGAATCGGTCCATATTTCAGTGAAAGTGACAACCTAAACACGGACCAGTCATTTGGCCTAATCTGTCAGGAGTTCACCAGGTAGTGCGTAGATTGATGTTGGTAACGGCATAGTTTGGCAATCGAGAAAAAGTTCGAGCTTTTAAATGTTTACAATTGGTACTTTGGTACAGCGTTTACAAAAGTAACACGATGTGAATGCTGAAATAAATTTTTACCAAATGTTCTTTCTAGTTCAGAATATTTTATGTCATTAGAGTTTTTGAGGATGATATAGGTCTAAAGCGGCTCAGATAGTCTCAGTGATCATCTGATGATACCCGCATCAACTCCCACCATCGTTTAGACATATCAGACCATCACCTGCGTGGTTGGGAAGTCACGTTAAGCCGTTGGTCCTTGTATTTCCATTGGTCATTGGGCTATTAATTAATGACCCACTCTAAGGAAGAGTCGGTCTTAGTTTGTAACAAGACTACACCTCATAACTCGTTACTACCACTCATCCTTCACCACATGTTTGCCTTAAAATACCCTCATGAGAGTGGTCGGCATCTCAAATAGTGATTTAGTGATTTTATCGAGTAAACCTGATCGTTTTTGAACATGTTCGTACATGTTTTGTCTTGAATAACTTTTTTACTCTGAATGGTTATACATTTTCGGTGATTTGTACATACGCGTTCTTGGAGGGCTTTGATATGGTAAAGACACCGCTTCCCACGAGTTATACAGAGTGATGAATAAAACTACCAACTGTTCATACGTAGGGGTAAAGAGTGTTGTAACAAACAACTCAAAAGACGTATTCTAGGAAGGAGATTTAAAGAAATCCCAGTGTCGGGTCTGGGCACATGGTGGCATGGATAAGGAAATTCGCATTGACAATACCAAATTCTAATTGACGTTCATGAGCTGACGTACAGCTTCATCTTCACCACAGAGTCGTTCTATCAAGCCGATTCTTGGCTTTTTCCCACGGCAATTTCAAGCAAATTAATGATCTCTTCTCCTCGCGGTGAGTAGAGAGGCTAACTGTCTGATCACTGAGAGCGCTGACACTAGATCAACATTGTTCCTCACACTGCGGTCAGCTTGTGGTCAACACTGCGACGTGCCGCATATCTATCTTCCTGTTTGCACATAGTACTAGCCTATGTAATCATAGTAGGAACAATGAAATGGATTAGGAAAACTAATTCTCAGACCTATCTAAGAACGCTCTGATAAGCTCTCTATTTTCTCTCTGTTTGTAGTCATTAGTTTCTCTTTCTTATAGGTTCACACTATGCGAATTTCAAACCCCATATTTCCGTTTGTCTGAAAACTAAATGTAATGGAAAAAATAAACTGAAACGCGGGAAGTATTTCAATTTTATAACATCTTAATGTTTAACATATCATCTGTTTAATGCAACTTCAAAGGAACATACTACATACAAATAGTAGTTTCTATTATTTCTTTCACTTTTAAAGCTAACCTTAAGTTTAACCTTTTCGAAAAACCTTACGTTTTGTGAAACTTGAGTTACTAACAAAAACATAATACAACCACAACATATACAATATTTTCAAGTTAATTGAAGCGGTCTCAAAAAGATCCAATGGAGGAGGTTCCTCAACATGAAGTTTTGTTTGTGTGTGTGTTTTGTTTAGCCATTTATACTTGTAATGTATATGGTTCCTATTTACGAACACAAAACCAATGTCGGGTTATAGACACTCTCCCGTGTAAAACCCCAACCATTGCTCGAGCTAAACCACATTTTCTTTTCAACAATAGTTTCTAAACTAAAAAAGCTAAAGCTAAATTTAAGAATTCATCGGGATGAAATTTAACAAATCATTAATAGCAAAATATTTATTGCAAACAAGTTTAAAATAATTGCAACTTAACCAATCTTTAGGTACATAAAACAAGCTATTTCCAATCGTACTTAATTTCTCCTGGCTTACATAAGTGATTCAAGAGTGCAAAAAGTGGCTGAGCAAAGCAAACAACCAGTTGGTCAACTTTCTGCCCCTCCTCCCCTCACCCAGTAACCACGTACCGCGGTACACTACAGGTATCAGTGACCAAGCAGTGGATCTAGGTGACGTTCTTGGAAACCATTCTGATTTGTTACAGTACACAGAACGCACGCGCGTCAGAGCTTCGTCAGACGCCTCATATGATTGTATTTCTTTAAACGTTAAAGAAACCCAAGTTGTGTAATAAAATAAAATCCTGTAGCTTGTCTCCTCCATACCAGGATGAAAGAATGCAAGCCGCGTTCCCTATCTGTAAGACCTCCCATCACTTAGATCTTTGAACGAGCTGAGGTTAAATGTAGGATAACCAATCATTAACTATATAAATAGTTATCTTCACAAATGGTTCAAAAGAACGAACCGTAAGCTATGATGCTGAGCATAGACTAACGAACTCTATCATTTTTATTCTCATAGTCATCATAGGTCATGCCATTAATATGCACACTGCACATCTCTAATAGCATACCTTCACGAATTAAACTGGATAAACCCATAACTGAAGACATCCATGGGGAAAGCCTCAATATTTCCCAGTATAAGAACCGCTAATGATAACTTGAAGGCATAGCGAAAGGCAGAGGTCAAGTATTGAAGAATTATACAGCATTTATTACCTACTATTATCTACTGGCTCTAGGCTACGTCAGTGCTAGACAAGCTACGTAGTAAATCGTTCTATGTGCAAGTGCATTGTGCCTGCTGGCGCCGTCAATAGTGTGATAGGTCGCCATGCAACGTCTCACGCCCGCCCCTGGCTCTCAGGCAGTCGTAGAGGAGAGGTAATCGCACGAGCTGTGTAATTGTTCAAGACACTTTAGTGTCTGCTTGTGAAACCAGCGCAGAACGGGCGTTGAAAATGACGATGTAGTCTTACCGATGAAGTCTACGGGACTAAAAAGATTATATGTGCGGCTAGAAACCACGAAACCTCGCGTGAACTTTGAATAAGCGCCTTTCAGTGGCTTCGGAAGGTTTTGCAATCCAACAAAGGCTCAAGAGTCAAGTGATAACTTTCTGTATGAGTAATAATTCTTCATGGTTTCAAACAGATTATCTAGAATGGATTGAAGTCAAATATTTTAAACTCCACTGTCAAAATAGGGTTTCAGAGCTCTGAAAGTACATTTCAAAAGTAGGGGTTTCACAGTGGAGCATTTGAATGATCAGCATTTAATTTGTTTAGTAGATGTATTGAACTTTCATTTAAAAATAGTAAAATGCATAGTACTAACAATTTAATAACGGCAGCGTTTGTTGGACCGCAACCCTCTGGTTTCATTAAACCGGTACCGGTGGTAAACAAAGATATTTACTGGATTTTACCAGTAAAAAGAAAGGTTACTTGCCTACATGCCTGGACCACAGAATGATGTCAAACAACATGGTTTCTTAACCGAGTTATAATACTAACAAAGGTATCTTTGAAGATGTTCTCTACCTTTACACCCAGTATTTGAAACAAATCCTCATTACAAGGAGTCAGAAAATGTTATACCTTCCTTCTCAACAGCAGTGATGCTGTAAGTCTCTCTAATACACGGAACTGAAACTATAACAATGGTCCAAAGTATGAAATAACAGCGAGCACGTCCAGCACCAGCAGCCAGGATAATGGACAGACAGAAAGAAAATAGAGAGGGTATCAGGAGAGAAGAAGAGAGGAGGAAGAGAAAGTCAGTGACCTTAGTAACGGAGTGTTAGCCTTGCTGGAGAGTCACGAGTCATGGACAAAAAGAGCCAGAGTCGTTATATCCGTCAACCAACTGCGTTGAATAGAGTTAAGAAAAACATCGAACCTAGATTATCCCCTCCGGAAATAGTAGATTTCCTTAGTTCTTCATACATAATAAAACAAAAAGGTTGTAACTCGATTATTCAAATGCTTTGGATCATCTTAGGTGCGTGACAAATTTTCTATATAGAAGCGGCTAAGAAAATAAAGCGGCTCAGATAGTCTCAGTGATCATCTGATGATACCCGCATGAACTCCCACCATCGTTTAGACATATCAGACCATCACCTGCGTGGTTCGGAAGGCATGTTAAGCCGTTGGTCCTTGTATTTCCATTGGTCATTGGGCTATTAATTAATGACCCATTCTAAGGAAGAGTCGGCCTTAGTTTGTAACAAGCCTACACCTCATAACTCATTACTACCACTCATCCTTTACCACATATTTGCCTTAAAATACCCTCATGAGAGTGGTCGGCATCTCAAATAGTGATTTAGTGATATACTTATACAAATGAGATAATTTCATTTATTACCAATTTACAAAAATTGTTTGTGTTAGTATTTAAAACAATACAATAAATAATGAAATCAGAAAAATACAAGCCACTACAGCAAATATAATTAAACAAATTTTTAAAATATACGAGTAGCTTTTACAGTCTAATAAAATTTAATTTACAGACTTCTTAATGGCAAGTGTGTGGTTCATAAACTCCTGATCACTATAAAGCCCACCGGTGAACAGATAAGTTCTAAGCTCTTTTTGAAATAATTTTGTGTTTTGGAGATTTTGAATTTTGTTCTGGAAGATTTTGAAACAGTAAGATTCTTGCCTGAGATATCAGTTTTTTAATAATTCAAGTCGATGATAGTCAATTCTATAACTAGTTACTGATCGAGTGTCATGACTATGAATTTCAATGCCTTGTGTTAAGCTGCATTTATTAAGGCAGAAAAGAATATAATCATAAATATAAAGGGATGGAAAGGTTAGAATGTCTAATTGTTTGAAAGCATCAAGATATGAGGTCTCTGGTCTTCAAATTGCATAAGATTCGAATGGCAAGTTTTTGTAAAATAAATATCCTTTTAACTTTAGTCTGTGCACAATTCTCTCACAAACAAATGCTATACTTTAAGTGAGGATAAATAATACCGTAATATTGTTAATTTGCAACATTTTTATCTATTTATATTGATTTGTTGTCAAAACAATTAATAAATGTGTAGACATAATTATTAGATAAGTTAAAATATAAAGTATGGTAAGCCACTAGTAACAAAATCTTAGCCATCTAATTTAATACCAGTACTGGAAACTTAGCAGATTTCTTGAGTAAAAATAATTATTAATGTATAATTGAAAATAAATAAAACTACTCCTTTAACATGTTTATATTACCGACCGGTTTCGGAAATTATTCACGGTGGAAAATAAAATCTCAATAATTAATATATACTTTTAATTATTACTGTATTTTTAAAATTTATAATACCGTAATAAGGCATTTTTAAAACGCCTTTGGAGCAATACTTAGATAATTCCAGACGATACTACATACATGTTCAACATGAAAATCCCACGTAAATTTGCTATCCAGATAAATACCCAAAACCTGAAACTCTCCAAGTAAAGGTGATTGATTGATAACACGCACGCATCTAAGAGAAAGCTATACCGTTTCAGTTGGGTATCGATACGGAATGAAGATGGGGACGTTGTAAAGGAAAGCGATAAAAATAATTAATAATATTTCAAATTAGATTTTTTGAGCCGACAATGAACGATTATAAAAGTAAAATTAGAAACTAGTAGCTTATATTAATATTAATTGGTGAGATGCAAAGGATCGTTTTGATCAACAAAAGGACTAATAAATATAAAATTTAAAAATTCAATTACTTTGGATTTTGATTTATGTACGTTTAATTTTCATCCATTATTATTATAGCTCAATCTGCTAGATTGTATTTTACATATAGTTACATCATACATTACATTAGCCCCCAAACTATCACTCAGCTACATTCACCTCAAGCTACAAATTCATTCTTCCGAACTGTATGATCCTATATTTTGTTTGAATTACCTAGTTATAAACAACACAATTCATAAAACACAAATTTGGTTGATTTATTATTATTAGTTAAAATTAAATTACAATTAAACTGAGAGTGGCTTATGTATTATCACACATAGACCAGTCTTGAAGCAAGAGAAAAGTTCAAATCCAGAGGTTAAAGATGAGGAAGTGTTCTCGGTGAAAGTAGAAAACAACTTTAATGAAAAGATTCTATCAATAGGTAGTTTCTGCTTCTTCACTCTAATGAACGTGCATTACCGGTACTCAATGTTTGATTGACGTTTAGCTATTGCCCAATACGGCATCTTGATTCTGGTGCAAGTCTTTGTTTTATTATAGGCACCCATGCAACAAAACATTGTAAAATCAAACATAGTTATGAATCAAATAAAACAATCAATATTTTAAAGGGTGAGTTAAAAATAAAAGTTCCTGCCCGGACAAATACGTTATTTGGACACTTATAACGGCAAATGGATTTAAAGTTGTTGCTTATAAATAAAAGAATTCGGGACAAACTTTGCATCCACCTACCAATTTACAAGCGACAACTTCGTGAGCTTTCACAAATGAAATTTCATGTGTATACAGGGTGTCCAGTAATTACGGGATCAAGTTTTAACGCTTAAACTTTATAGTAAAAATACAGGTTATAACAAAACGTGGCAAATGTTTTTACAAACATATTAAGAACAATTTGTTGTTCTGGATAATTAATAACGCACAAATTTAAGTTTTCTGAGCGTACTCCTTTATTTACATATGTTTCTAAAATGTAAATAAAGGAGTGCGCTGAGGAAATCTTATATTTCTCTGTTATCATTTATCACAGCACAAAAACTTTGTCTTAAAGCATTTTCCACGTTGTGCTTAAAGCATACCTGTATTTTACTACATAGTTTAAGAGTTTTGAGTTATTAACTTAGAAAGCTTAGTATGGCCGCCATTTTGAAACCGTAATGGATAATAGTTCAAATTTATTTTTTAAATATTGGTTTTAAGATAGACAGACCAAGCGAGATAGGCGTATTTTTATTGGACACTTTTTGTTCGATTTTACTTGAAAAATCAGATGGTGATGGTTTGATCACCAAATTACTGTGTATTAGGCATACTATTGATAAGATTATTTTAACGGTTGAAACCTATGCTAACCAAAATAAAATATCAATTTCCTTTGTAACTCGCTAACAATATCTCACGAGGAAATGATACTGAGGAAGGCGGGGCCAATCACTTATCTTTGACCTTAATAATGTTTGTACTGGCACAACATGTGTTTGTACTATACTTCTTATACAACTTGATAAGCCCTCGCACTATACAGTATATGCTTGGTGAGTTCGATCAAGCAAGGACAGAGCACAATATTTAGAAACTCCAGGTTTAAAAAGTAGAGTTCATAATTTTTGGATCCGATCTTAGTTTCTTTCTTCAAGTTGTTTCATTCTTTCATTCTTCTTGTTTGTTTCTATCAGTTTAACTACTAAACGCATTAAGAATATACAATGCGAATTACGAATATTTTCACAGCCAACTGTCGTTTTTGATTTTTCACGTAGTTGGGGCTTGATGCCTGTAGGTGCGCCGCTCGTTTATTTTTGACAGTTGGCAATTATAATAGACTGTTCTCTGTTTACCAAATCTTGCCGTGAAAGTGAGAGCAAAACTCAGGGATCAATTTGAGTTAAATCCCAACACGTATGGCTTAATGCTAATAATAGTTCTATAAGTGTACCATTTTTGTACCTTAATTAATTTTTTCACTTTATCATTTTTGCTAACTAGCTAAGCCTCAAACTTAAATTATATCGAAACATGATCGCTATTATACCGTTTTACTAGCCTCATATCTCTAATTTCTAGTGTTGTTGTTAAAAAAGGTTGAGCTGGGATTGATCTTGTCAAATTTCAAAACCCTATTTAATTTAATTTGAGCTGTCGAAATTTTCACTTACGTGTCCTAGTTTAATTTCTCACTATCATTTTAGAATCACATGCACAAGTTAATAAAATGTATACTTAATCAAATGTTCAGCACAAAAGACTATTAAAGGATTCGCTAATTTGTATTGATAAGTGGCGCTGCAGGCTAATAGGTTGATAGGTTAGTAGGCTAAAAAACATCTAACATTGACATACAAAAAACTAACGGGCAGATTAAGATTGTCGTAATCGAAATTGTTTGTGGATTAAAGCGAATTTCTGTATAGCGGTGCTATTACACCCAATTAGTTCAAACACCAATTACTTCCTGACTAAAATTATTTTACAAGTTGTTTGAGCAATATATTGCACTTACTGTAGATCTATTTGACCTGAAATGCGGATAAGCGAGGTTTCTACCAACCTGGAATGTACAACGTATCGAGTTTCCTGGACAAGGGAATGTAAACAAGCTAAGTAAGTACCCTTCGGCAAAGCTTTCATCTGTCAAGTGATTGGGTTGTGTGTATTTAACAAACTATAGATTCTCGTTTCGTAATCTCTGCATTAGGTAAAATGCGTAGCCTTGCTCTTTTACTTAGAGAAGCTCTCCACTTAGCAAGTACAGTGGACCCGTGGCGGGTTGGAATCGTGCGCGACTCCAGAGCTCAGCACTCCGGTGGCGCCGGTTTGATCCCCGCAGTCACCACTTACATTTGTAAAGCGACTTTACGGTAACGGTAAATAAAGGTGGAGGTTGAGTGGTAGAGAGGACTTTGTAGTCCTAATTTAGCCTCGTTAAACAAGACAAACTTAACCTTACAAATTCCCCATGGTTGTGAGCCCTGCACATTCACTGAATTTGAGTCTACAACGACGTTCCCTTCTGCAGGACATGTGGCTTGCACGACGATACTGCATCTTTGTAAGTTTATACAAGGTTCGCTGAATGCCAGAAGAGGAAGATCTCATGATTGTGATTTATGGGACTTTCGGATCTTTGTCATATAGTTACGTAATGGGGAGGGCAAAAGGCTTTTACGGCTGTCGTGCTATGGTATAATGCCCTGCCTCTTTTAATAAATTTTGAAATGCCTCAATCACAGCGTCGCCGAACAAATTATTTAATGGTGACGTTAAAACAGGAACACTACTGAAAACACTAGGGTACTGAAGTGAACCACTTTATTGTAGAAAGTTACAACTATTACAGTACTTCTAAAGATTTCAAGACGCAATCTAAAACATTTCTAGTTATTTTCACTAAGTCTAAATACGTAGGCTTGAGCGACCGGAGTCGTCACTACATTCTAGCTTCCGGTATCATACCGCATCAGTAGACGATCTTCAAAGTTGTCAAACGATTCGCCCATGCTAAGATGTGGCATCTTCAGTCTCAGCTGTGTAGTCACTGAGGATGCCATATGTTAGCATGTCGAATGTATGATTCAAAGTATTAGAAATACAATATAATAGATTGACGTCATTCAATTTTTTGTGACAGTATAAGTAATAATATGTTACTAAGCTAGCTTCAATGGGTACATATGAAATAAATTATTATTTATTACACACAAAATTATTAGTGTATTTAAATTCAATTAGAATATGCGTTTTTCGTAATAGATGTCAGCTAATAACAACTCGAACTATAAAGATTATTTTAATTATGGATGAGAAATATCTAAAAACGCTGTAAACTTAATGTAAACCGCAAATTACCCTGTTTTTAATTTACTCCACATATGCAATCAGTGTGGTGACAGTTGCTCAGGCGGCGCTCGAACCTGCGAAATCCGCATCCCGTGCGCTCTTGATTCAGCCACCACGCCGGCATGCTTTCTACGGAAGTCTAGTTGTAAACGAGTGCCGGTATAACGGTACTTAGACCATTAATTTGTCCATCCTGGCTTCAAGGCTCAACTTATAAACAGCAGTATATACAACTTAATAGCTTTACTACTTTTATACTTAGATAAAAAGTAAAGTAGTTGACATATTTCGATGAATGTACAATAATGTATACTCGGAATAGCAGTTACGTTAACGTTAGCAATTTAAACTGAGATTAGTATTAGTATTTAAATCTTCAGTCGACCAAAAACAATGGGCATTACAGAATAAAACAGAGGATTTATAGGACATGCAGTTGAAATGTTCAGTTTTTAACATAGTTATATAAAATGATACAAGTAACAACATATCTATGTACTGTAGTTTAAAAATATTTAACCACCATACTGTCAAAATAATTTTGGATTGCAATTAGTTTTTGAAAATTTGTTATATGATCCAATGTGTACAATTTTAAAGAAGTGTTTGTAAAATTTGTTTCTTCATCGTAAGGTTTGTGAAAGGCACAGGTAGTTCCGTAATTCTCTTTTTTTACGTGTATGATTGCCACTTTCAAACGGCTTGATATTTTCACAAGAATGCCAGAAATATATATATCGTAACTTGAAAATTATTTACAACTAAAATAGTATTTACATTTTAAAATCCTGAGATTCGAACCAACACCTCTCAATTTAGGACACACGCTAATACAAATAACGATAATTTCAGTTTAATGAATTCTATGGGTGTGATTTAGTGGTTGATTTACTTTATTTTATTTTCTACGTGAAATATTTGTTCCATAATTCGAAGAACGGTTAAAGCTAAGCGTGACACTGATAAAGGATATGATTAGCGAATGATAACTCGTCACGTTCACATTATCTTTTTGATAAGCACAGGACTAGGTCTTGGCTCTGAAGCGTTGAAACGTCTCACCTTTGCCAGTAAGTAATTGGTAAATCAACTAATTTTACTTAAATTATACACGGATAATTGAGCACATGTTAACTTAACCTAATGGAAATTGTATTAAGCGAAACCAATACGGTATAAAACCACGTGACTTTACATCAGAGTTCACCGACCTTAGATAAAGTTAATTGGGTTAAATTAGATAAACTTACTTGATGGATGTGCAACTGAGATGTGTTGAACTGGAGCAAAGATAGTATCCAGGTTGCACAATAGATACAGTTTTACACGGCCAAATCAAACTGGAGTAAAACAAAATCACAGATTACAGATTGGTAGATGTACGAGTTTACGTGGATGGACTCGCGGAGAGCGTGACGGCGTGAAGCAGTCGCGAAGAGGACTTGCCGAGTCGGGAGTCGGCGCGCGAATGAGAGTAGCCGAATGCCAGCTGGGCGCCTGATCACAGCTGGTTGCTAGGCAACGAGACAACAAGCTGGTCCTTATCTCAGTCAGCTGGGTTCAATCAACTCTATGTTGTCCAGGCTCCATTGGTACTAAATACAAATCCAAACATTTATTCATATTTAGCAAGTAATCGTACTATTGAGTAACCCTCTCTACCCATTCCAAAGTAAACACATACATAAATTATAATACATAATGCTGATAGTATATACAGGGTGTCCAGTAATACGGGACCAAACTTCACCAAGTGATTTGTCAGGTCATAGTAAACAAAAAACCTCATTTAACAAATAGGCTTATCTCGGCTTAGTTTTTGTCTGTCTGTCTGTGTTTTTTGTTTACTTTGACTTGTTAAACTACCTGGTGAAATTTGATTTCCTAATTACTGGACACCCTGTATATGGTATTCGAAAGGAAAAGTAGAATTTTTGGATTACAAGTCCATGGGTTACATGATAAGTCTGCAACTACGGAATTTAGAAACGGGTGTTCGACCCAAAAGTGTGTATGACTTACTTTACACAAATGTTTTCCGGTATATAGTTGAAGATGATCCAATCACTCGTTTATCTTCTATTGAGGAAACAGCTCAACCCCGCTTGCTAATTTTTAAATTATCAACAGCGGTAGGGAAGCGGGGGGGTGGTAGCAGATCAGCAGGATATCTCATAAGTGAACATAGTAGGTAGAACTAATTGAGAACACCAATTGAACGGTGCGATTAGAATAGGTAGGGGAACTCAAGTGAAAAACTTGTCATGTTTAACGAGGCGATGTTAGAACTACAAAGTCCATTTTGCCGCTCAACCTTTACCTAGTGTTATCTCATAGTATCTTCACAAATAACTAGTTGTGACTGCGGAGATCCAACCCGCTCCACCGGAATGATGAGCTGCGGAGTCGCGCACGATTCCATCTCGCCACGAGTACGATTAGAGGGTAGGCACACTTTGCTTACGCAGACTGGGTTGTGGGTAGTGACTAGTGAGTGCATGGTATGTAAGTAAACTTCACGAGTAGGCAAGTTCGATACTACTAATATGGGGAGGACGTAGGACTGTAGAGTGCTAAGTAACGTTTGTAAGTGCAAGGGCATGTGTATTGAGTATTGAATCTTATCAATTAATCGGTGTTATCATCATTTTATTACTGTTTTCCTACTTATGGCAACAGTATATCAACAGTGGTACGGAGAGGATACAAAGACTTTAAAACTCCGCCATGAGATTTATTTTCAACCTGAGGCGTTTTGATTATGTATCCTCTTTCAGGGAAGAAATCCAAATGTTGCCAATGGATGAGATGTGCAGGATGTTTAGCAGCTGTATGGTCCCAAGACTCTTTCCCTCAACGAACCGCGTTGACTGAGTGAGAGGCTCTCATTCCGGGCAGGAAGTTTCTCAGAGTTATAGTCGCCATTATGGAGTGCTACACTTATAAATAAATAAAAATAACTTTATTTGTCATGTACAAAAAAGTATTGTGTGACAAAAACAAAACAAATCTAAATATAAAAACAAATAAGATAAACCCATCACCAAAATACTGTTCCCCTATAGTACTACTTGCTACATAGGTGAAATGTTGTTGGAAAAATTAGTTGTATTTGAATCGTCCATAAATTCACCAACACTATAAAATGGTTTTTGAACTAAAAATGTCATGGCCTGTTACCAAACTACCATTTGTTATGGAAAAATAATTGTTTCATATATATAAATACAAGGTAGGGTAAGAATACCTAATACTTTAAATATTTCTCTACAAGAATCCCTTGAACGTAATTTTGATACTATTCGCACAGCTTTCTTTTGCAGAATAAAAATTCTTAAGAGTTTATATTCTGAACAAGAACCCCACAAAATGATACCATAATTTATATATGGTTGTATTAAACCAAAGTAAGCCATTCTAAGTATATGTGGCTTACAATGCTGGGAGAGGTATCTAAGAAGAAAAATTCTAGAGGAAATCCTTTTGCTTATATGATCTTTTGGATTATACTTTCCTAGAGTGGCAAGAGAATGTGAGAGAAAAGGTTTTCTTTTTGGCCCAAAGTGGTATAGTGACCTCTCAGATAGTGTAAATAATCCGACTCTGTAAAAAGTTTTAAACGAAGGTTGAGGCCAATACTACTTAGTTAATGATTATTGAGTAGATGTAATGAGTAAATTAGTTTGTAAAATTTGTGTGTATGTAATGACATGAGTTTTTTGTAAATAAGTTCAACTGAAAAATGCTTTAAAATTAAAAAAAAATATTTGAAGGCAGAACTGGCCTGAGTACATTTGGTCGGAGGTACCACGGTAGGGATATCCGATATTGCGAAGTAACCATGACAGGTTGTGAGTTTCGTTACAGGGATGTAATCCATTTATTGACTAAATCACATCAGTTCTTTGGATTGGCTTTGACGAATCTAAGTAACAACGTCCGTGCTGTGTTATCTATATTTATAGTAAATATATGTTTCTACTCTAGGAGGTTTCAAAGCGGTTGTATTTGACCAAAATAATACTGTAGCAATGAACAAAGCTTTTAGCATCTGAAGTAGTCTTAAACTCAGCTTATAGAATGGGGAAAACCCAGAGTGGTACAATAAAGTAATCATCTGAGTATCACGACACGCCATCCTCATTACCTCGTCCTTGGTCTTCGCATAACCTGGTAGTTTAGTGGTTTGAGCTGCTACCGAGGTCTAGACTCTAGACATGATCCTAGACCTCGTGCATTAACCCATCGTTAGCTTTGTAAACTGCAGAGGCCATCGTACTTAACGCACAAACCATCTTTATAGCTCAACTGCGACGGTTTTAACAATCGCGACTTTCCAAAGTATTGTCTGTCAATCCCACTAACACAAAAGCACCCTTAACAAAAGAAACTTATAAAATAGTCACATATCTTCAAGAGCTGGATCTTATTAGATTCTTTATAAATTTAAAATATAAAAGTGTCTAATAGTAAAAATTTGTTTAATCCTGAGGTCTTTCAAATGCGTGGCATTCATCATCATATTAAAATAGTGTTTCATGTATGAGCTGTTTATCTGTACAAGCTATTGTTTTTATTATTCCCTTGAAACTTCCGTATTAATCACGTTACGTTGGAGAGCGCTTCAGAAGGCAAGGGTCCACCTCCGTGGTCACCGCAGAGAAAGACTGAATTCGTCCACCAAAGGAACACACGACACTTCGCACGTAACAACGGGCTTTCTTTCACCTGATGCGGCCTTACTGTCAAATCCTCCGCTTGCAAGGGTTTCTTAGAAAGTAGATAGCGCTCTTATATGAAGATTAAATTCGGATATGTTAAATTTTATGGAAAGAGAAAGAGTTATCTGTGTTTGCCTGTGATTAAAGTTTTGATAAACCTATGTTTAGCTTTTAAATAAGCTCTTAAAAATGCTATATTTTTCTAACTTCAACCGTTAATAGCATAAAAACTAAAATACATTTTGTAAAAATAAACTACAGGCAAACCTAGATATTTTATTTTTCGTTTAAGAGTTGTTTCGTCATAATAGTATTAATACTAAAGTCTCCATTTTATTTCCCGCAAACCGCTGCAACGACGCTCTCCTGAGCAGCTGAGGCGGACCTTTAAAGCCTCCAGCAAACAGTGGTGATCAAGTGAACACTATTGGACATTTTCCATCGTTAGTGAACAAAAAAGGATCACGACGTTATCTGCATAAATCAAAACTAAATTAGACGAAAGTAGTCAGCGTACCCAAACAAGCAATTTTCACAAAAGGAAAACTACAATATTACACATGTCGTTTCTTACTGCATCTTGAGTTAAATTTAACCCGCACAGCCAATAAATAAAACAAGCCTTACATCACTGTATCGAGCCAGAGGGCCTTAAATGTTTGATTTGACCCGATTATTTTTCTTTTAAAGAAGTGAGGTTCCCGATGTATTATTTAGCCTCATTCCAGTTCATTGCGTGATTTTCAGACTGTTGAGCAATTTTGGACATTTCTGTTATGTGAAGTCATCTTTCTATTAAGGACAATGGAGCGTTCCGAGAGTGTGTCTGTCCTGTCACCGGCCAACCAGTTAGTCTAGGGTTATCAAGTGGACGTGGTGATTCAATTTACCCGGTGATTGACTTATAGTGTGGCTATTGTAGTTTGTTTTCTCTAGGCTATTCCTAAACTTCTAAGATTTAATTTGTTTTTTGGTACTTAACAACTACATGTTATTGTTGGTAGAGTTTGACTGGTCAGCTACGCTGACTACTTTAGGCTAGCTCATTTTCTAATGTTCTGTTGTGTTATGTTTTAGGTTATTTTCACCTTAAGATTGCAGATCCCGAAACGTCGTCCTTTTTTTGTTCTATCCTTTTTTGTTGACGAACGATACCGCAATGTTCAAAGTCAACAACAAACTTCAAACAAGGAAAACCTTATCCATAAATCAAAACTAAATAACGTGACAACCCAAACAAGCAATTTTCACAAAAGGAAAACTACACATGTCGTTTCTTACTGCATCTTGAGTTGAATTTAACGTAAATAAAACAAGCCTTACATCACTGTATCGATTAAATGTTTGATTTGATCCCTCTTAGAAAGTTGCTGAGAACTCGTTATGTGAAGTCATCTTTCTACAATGGAGCGTTCCGAGAATGTTTCAATACGGCAACATCACTGTTGACTTAAAGTGGATATATAAAGTCAATGACATCACTTAATACTGCATAGTGATTACAAAGCATAACTCCTTTACCCGTCGCGACGTCGAATCACTTTCCTGTAAAAATTATCCTGAAATCGGTTCCTGTAAAAATTAATGCAGTTGGTAATTATTTCAACACATATTGCCGACAAAGGCAATGATTGTGACAAGATAGGTTGGTACTTCCGCTTCCCATGACGTCACGGTTGCATCACGTGATGCAGTGGTTGCATACAGCAGAATGCACCCAGGTGCAACGAAATGCAACTCATAGTCATGTCAAAGACCCTGTGTATGGTAAAAACACGCCACATTCACTCACTTAGCCTGCTTACTTGATCTGGATAACTATTACTAAAAACTCTACTAGAGTTATGTTACAATGGTCTTGTATCACTTTTCTTGTTGGTTGCCTAGATCAGATTACAAAATGATTTTGCAAAACAGGAATTTTGTGACGGCGTAAAGAATTCAATCATATTAAACAATTTAGATAATTATTTTTTTTAAATCAAAGTTCAACCTTAATTGTTGCCACGTTTACGTTGTTACTTTTTATATATGTAAAAGGCTTAAGATAGAACTGGCTAACTTTGATAATTTTGCAATAAGAGTAAAATTTTGTCATTCATATAAAATATGTTAACTCTTTGTTAATTACTAAAAACTAAAATATAGCCAAAGCCTCAAGTGCTACCGCGATTCCGTGTTTGGTGGTGCCCCCTCCAAAAATGGTGCTTTATCCTACAAAAACTACGTTTATATGATCAGATACCAAAGAAATTTGGTATTTTCGTTAACATTTTTCTATCGTACCCAACATGTTTGTCATAAATCCATAAAATCCAATCATTCAGATCAATAGCGGCGGTAAACGGCTTATGTTATACAGTTACAGTTTTGCTTTGCTATTTGACTCAGAAGGTTTTGTTAATATAAAGGTTTGTTATTTGATATTATCTTTCGAAGCAATATTTTAAAAAGAAATCAATTTTAATTTTTATTAGTAGAGATGAAGTTGATTCTTCAAGACACTACTTTTTTAATTATTCACACAGCTTTATCACAGTTAGTGCTTTAAAGGAAAAAAGAAATTCACCCTTAAACAAACTCGCCATCGCTAGCGCTTACAAAACCGTCTCTGTTCACCACTTCAGTACGGTACTTACTGTTGTAGTGTCCATTGTATGTAGATGATTGTACAAAGCAGTTCAGTAGAGGAGCGAAAGTCGCCAGTCCTTCAGACCTCAAAACATATAAACCGAGAACTTGCACTGTAATTAACATTTAACAACAGCTATATAAAGCTGTTCTGATGTTTACAGCTCACTCTTTATTATAAGGCAATACCATATAATTATGGAGCATAACCGTATTACAAACAAAACTTTTCTTGCTCAAGTGGTAGATCTACAGTATCGTACTGTATAGTTTAAACTAACTTGTATTTATACCGATCCGGGTGATTGGACTCTGGATAATCTCCTGTAAGTTAACGACACCACAAAACCAGCACGACAAATGGTCTTCTTTATACTTTCAATCACAAAGTTTTTCCATTATTAATTATTGAGGTATATTCGGAAAAAGGGCAAATAGACAAAGAAATGACGAAAATTGCGTTTTAAGACAATGAAGTCTAAGCTGTGATTGATAAAATAAAACTAAGTCAATCTCTTAAACAAAACTTTTGTCGGGGAAATGTTAAAGTTATCAAAACCTCTTTTGGGGATATTCGCTGTTAGATGGCTTTTCATTTAAAACAGTTTCCAAAAAAAGCACATAGTGTTCGTAAGGCTAAATAGGCCTCAATTACTATATTTTTATTTTTTAAAATGTTACAGTTCTTTTCGACTTATACATTACGGGCTAGCAATAGAAACCCCAAAATAGTTTATACACATTTTTTATTAAATATATATATATTTCATTTTTATTAACTATACTAAACAAGCATTCAAAAAATATAAACCAATTACAATAATTGTGGGTTTTCAAATCGAAAAGTGTCTGTCTATATAGGGATTTACCAACAAGAATTTGTCTTAAGAACAGGGAGCTGAGAGATACAACCCGATCGGATAGTTTAACTCATGACGGTTTCTAAATTAGGGCACCAAACTGCAGGGGTGGGTTCTTTACACAAAACCATTATGGTTCCGTTTGTATTTTTATAAATTTGTATCACCTACGTAACTTAAGTGATTTACTTCAAACCTATCTTGGATAAAGTTAAGTCATTGGCTGTAACACAGACTAAACATCAGTAGCCTACAGCCCCGGGCCTCGCTGCTTACTAGAGTTACTCACTCTCGTGTCGTACTATTAGCAGTAATTCCCGAGACTGTCAGCGAGAAAGTGGTCCTGTTCCTCTTCCTGCGGCTCCACCGTTTACGCCTAATTATACTTAACAACTCGACTGCCAGGAGATAACATGCTCTCAGAACAGAAAGAGAGATCTTCAAAGCGCCACTGCTCTAGTAAAAATGTTTTTTAGGCAAGGTTCAAAATCAATAGCCTACTATTAGGTTTTCAATGGGTGAAGTTTTATTTCTTCTTGAGTTCATTACAGCTCTCGTAGAGGGGAACTTTCCATACTGTGCGCTTGCATGATTTATTTGTAACTTTTTTTAGAACTACCTTAGGATGGAGGATGTTTGTCACTCGGATGGACATTGCAACTCGATAATCGGTTCTACTCGTTCACTGCAAAACAAAGGCGTAGCTGAGACCAAAGGCTGAAGTGAGGCTGTGAATGTAGCGAATAACAAATTACAAAGAAAATTCGCTTCACTCACGCCAGCAGCACTTAGATGCTTAGCTTCGTGTCGGTCTGGTTTGAGTAATATTTTACCTTAAGGCGTTTTTTCTAAATTTAAATAAAGTTAAAAAATTATATTATTTTCTTAAAATGTGATGAAATGAGGAAAAAAGCGTTAAAATCGTTTCCGCTAATAGGTTGTATCTAGCAAAGACTAACAAAACACAATTATTTATAAAATATCAAGTTTCGTCGTGATGCAACTAAATTTATAGCATATGCAGTAACATTATACGGCCATGCAAAGCAACGCTGAACTGAAGCCGATTCGCTTCAAGCCTCCAAAATATACACCGCTTCCGTATGTTCTTAATGAAGAACTGAGTGTATAATTTGATGCTAATGTTCGTGTTTTGAATTTGGAACCAGTTCTCGACCGAAACTTGCCGGCGAAATGAAGCCGCTGAACGATACCAGTTGATTTCAATTTACATTCGATTATGATACGAGTTTGAAATTTTTTCGGACATTCCCAAGAATTTAACATGACGTTTCGGGATCTTCAATCGTCAGGTTAAAAGTAACACAATAACAATACCGGAGAGAACGCAACATGGTAGCGGAGTTCAACGAGCGTAACAGACGAGCTTGCAACACACTGGTCAACAATCTTGAAGAGTTAACATCTGCACAAATCCAGCCAAGCAAAACGAAGACAATGTTTCGTTGACATAGCGAATTCAGGCACGAATCTAGACAAGGTAAATTGCTTCCGCATTGGCTCTTTTACTGCAGGCCGGATTCGTCACTTTAAAGGTTATTTTGACGTCTTCCATTAAAGCTCAGTCCATTCTACAGAACTTTACAAACTGCTTAATTGATTGAGACCTCCGGCCCGTCACTGTCTAATGTAAAGGTGCAAATGATAACCTAAAAGAACAGAATCACTTAGATTCTTTGGAAGAGGAACAGGGTTAAAGAACAGGCAGTGGTATATAAACGGCCTCACAATATATGTTATACAAAAATGGAAAACCCAACCATACTGAAAACTAAGCTGGGCTCAAAAAACTATTAAAGCGCCGTGAAGATGATAATTGTTTTCCAAAAGGCTAATGGAATCCGCACAACGCTTGAAACCTTTATAATGAGCACACTAAATATGAAAGAGTGAAAACCACTACCAAAAGAGTGAAAATCGAGCCACTCTTTAACGAGATTGGCTAAGTTTCAACACCCAAACGAGCGAAATTTCACTCTTTCATTTTTAGATTTTGTATTTTTTTAAATCCAGTTGTCCCTACGACGTAATTGGTTGATGCAAAACTAATTTATCAGAAAACGTGTAGCTCAAAACTTGGAATTTTTTCCTTATAATGTTTAAAGTAAGATCTAAGGACACAAGCGTGAAATCTTCAAAGGACGGGGTAATGATTGCAGTTAACAAAAGGTGCCCGTCCAGGCAACTAAACAAAATTGTTAGCAACATTGGATGTGTTTGTTATGGTAAAGGATATGATGAAGTTTGTTGTTTTGTATTCAGCCTACATACCTCCGGGTTCCAACACCTTAATTTACAATCGCTTTTCGGGTGCTGTTGAGAACGCTTTGGGGGCAAACAAGTACGACAAAATAGAAATAGCCTGGGATTTCAACCAACCATCGACAAACTGGCTTCCTCGTTTACCAGAAGTACCATTAACACCAAGCAACATTTCAACACTAACTACCGTATCAACAGCCCCATTCCTCGACCTCTGCGTTACAGGAACACAGCTTCTGGTTACCTTGACTTCTTCGGCTCCAGCCCAGCGTGGTCGCCATAAATCACCAACCAAGCCTTGAAGTTCATCTTGACTGAGGAAGGATTCTGTGGACGTGCGTGTTTTGTTTGATCTTTGTGGTGCCTTTAGAACACCACTAACGGGAGTAAAAAGAGCTCTTGACTTACTTGACTTATGTCCGTTGATTCCTAGGTGGAACATAGGGCCTCGGCGAAGTTCCGTCACCCATCGTGATCCGCTGCAAGTGCTTTGGTCCCTCTCCTCTCCAGAGCTCGCCTACCTATAAACTCTTTCATACTTGTTGTTTTGTTTTTTGTGTGTGTGCTTTTATATAAAGTAAAACCAATTAAATCTTAAAACCGGCCAATAACTCAAGAACAACATTCATGTTGCCATCCTCTATTGAATGTGCATAAGTGAGGATTATTTTTCTGTTACAGTTAGTCAGTTAATACCCACCTGTGAAAGCAGTTCCAATTGGCAGCCAGGCTTAACAAGACGTAGACATCAATAAGCAAGTTAAATACATTTCAATTATATTTCACAACCATTTCCTTTTACTTTTGTGAGTTTACTATGTTTCATTGAATAAGGCTGAACATGATTGAAACAAGGAAACTTTTATAGGAAATTATAACAAAGTTATGTATTGGTTGAGTATTACACAGAAGTAAATTAACATATTTATGGACTTTTCTACCGGTTATTGTGTTTAAAACTACACAACGTTTCGAGAGGTATAATAAATATAACGGCATAATGAATTTTCAACAATTAGAAATAAATTATTAAGTACGTTTCTTTGGGGAATAGTATTGTCAAAAATTCGCTTTCATTAAAATCAATGACCACCACAGAGTAAATGTAGAGGAATCTACCTGTCAGAGTGGTATACTTGGTGGGAAGAGGAGGAGTTCGTCTCGGTCATGGAAAATGGAGTCTAAATTCCCTCGGGAAAAATCATTAATTCAGTAACAATACAATATTGGTTAAGTCTAGCTTAAATTGACAACTTTGAAGCGTTTTAGGGGCAAAGATTTTTATTCAATGTTTCCTAAATTTTGGGGAGAGACGTTGAACAATTCTAACGAACCATAATTAATTTTGAAACCGCACACATATACTGGGTCAAATTTCCTGCATGGGAAAGGTATTGCAACGAAAAACCTTACACAATTTAATCACCCAGCAGGTTTTCAATACAATTCAAACCAAACTGGACCTGCAATCAGATCCAAGTTCGGTTGAAAATAAGGGGTCTGGCAGTGATGGAAATGTAACGAATCCAGCTGATGATATACTTGAGGTTACTAACCTCAAAACCAAAATAATGAAGAATGTTTTCTACGTGTTCGGTCTCGTAGGTGTAGCAACGGTTTCGCAACTTGGTTTCTTAACAGCTGATATGAAGGAAATGGCCGATACTCATGATTCTGAGGTTCATCAGCCACAGACGACACTCACAGCTGTATAATTGCAGCCGCCGCCGGTAGATTGCGGTGCCAGCACTGCACTGGTCACTGACATGCATCCCGCAGTTGCACAACTGAATCAATTGCATCTTGATGAAGAAGTTCTAGAGAGATGAGTGGTTATGCAACTGGGTATATTTCAAAATGTCAATTCAGTTTGTAAAGGAACAACGTGTCTTTGACAATGAGGAGTTCTCTTGTCAAACTGTATCAATAAATTTCACCTCAACTAGAGCATTCTATTACATAACCAAATCGACCATATTTGTGAAAATATGTCTTTTGGTATATTGCTATTAAGACAGATAACATCTCGTTTATCTTTTGGAATGTTATCGAATTTCCTTTGGAAAAATGAAATATTAATGCCATCAGCATGGTAATACCCTGAGCCGGGACCATTTGAATGAGCATCTATCCTGACCCCTACTAGATTTCTTCTGCACCAATACACATCAGGGCACGTTTATCTAACGCCATTTTACATCATTTTTGGAATTGCTCCCAACGACCCTTGTCGCACAGTCCTAGATAAAGCGCAAAACGTTATTAAGTGTTCTTTTTGGATAGTTTTAGTTTCGGAAACAGAAAATAGTCACATGGAAATAAGTACGTTGAATATAAAGGATAGTAAAGCAACAACCACCCAACCCCGTATTCCGGCCTCAGTCAAACAATTCTCGTTCACAGACGTTCCAAAACACCCAAATAATGTTCGCCAGTGACATTTTGACCTTGTGAAACGAATCATTTAACCGGAATTTGAACTAACTTTAGTTTCGTGCCATATGTTTTGTCGGATCTGAACGTTCTCAGAAAACATATTTTAAGTGACAGTAATTTGTTTTACAAACTATTTCAACTTTGGCCCTAATACCAAAGTTAATGTTATACAGGGTCAGTTTTATATGCAATACCTTCTTTTGAAAAGAGGACAATTTTTAAAAAAAACCCGGAGGAATTGTTATAGCGTCCTGAATCTTCTTTTAACGTAACCCATCACCCTCCCAAAACCGGAGGAGGAGGCCCCTAACTTTTAAATACGAACCCCTCCCTCTTGTGACATCTTATTTGAAAGGGTTTATTTTGTAACATATAATTTTAAAGCTTTGAATAGCCAAAACTAGATCTGTAATTTGATTTGGAAAATATAGCGACAGCGTCCATTTATTTGCTTAAAAATGGAAAGTTTTTGAGCCACACATTTTGTACCATTTCGTAAAAATTTGAATGGTATCAATGAGTTTTTTGTTTTTATATTCCCTTTTCTAATAAAGTGTCACAAGTAAAAAATTTAGATTCCTCCCTCCCAAGTTTTGGGTGGGGTCAACGAAAGTATTCAGGACCATCATAAAAACATTCTATTTTTCAAACTCTTCCTCTTTCAAAAGTTAAGGTGGAGGTGGGGCATATAAAGCTCACCATGTATAACATTTTATGTCCAATAACAATTACATAACTGCATAGCAAACAATTAAAAACAAACCCTACAAAATAATATGTATGTATACACCTATAAAAATACTTACACACCCATATTAAACAATAAATGACATGCACACTTTATAAACACAAGTTATGGCAAACATGCGCAATCATCCATCAGATCATGTTGTGCAGGAGGGAGAATTTAAAGTTAGAAAAATGGGTATTGGACATGTTCGATTAACTCATCAACTGATTGAAATTGTATATAAATTTTATGTTGAAAGGGAATTCATTGAATAGAAATTTTTCCAAAACCGCTGTTTAATCACGATTAACTATTACGTCATCTGGGACACCCTTTAATGCCTTTATAGTAGGCTACTAATGGCGTTGTACAGATCTATAACTTGACAAGATTAAGTGTTATTAGCTATTGTTGGGAAATAAACTACAACTATTGTTCACTAGTTTATGGCCTATTCACTTGCTATCAGATTAGGATTTCTACTGACGGAGTTTCTTTAGTACGCTTTCAACTTACACGACTTCACTGCGCTTTGCTCGGCGAGTTTCCTCATTTCTCCCAATCATAAAGCAATCTACTCGTAAAATAAAGACTATATTTGGGACTCAAGGATTTTACGCTGGGGCACTTTAATTTTACATTGGACTCAGGCACCATAATCACGTGTTTTTCAACTGTAACCCAAAAAGGTTTCCTGTTTGCGCGCGCAAGTGTTCGTGTGTGATTCAAACTTTGCATGTTTGTTGTTCACTCCAATCACAGGCATGAGTTCAATACTGCTATGAAGTCCATCGGGCCTAATTTGGCTTCGAAATGACGGCCACTTACAGGTAAAACATAATATAATCAAAACGCTTGCTTGGATTGATTCACACTTTTAGGGACTTGTTTCGACAGCAGTATTGTCAGTATTGTTTCGACAGCTTATTTCGAAGTGGGCAGCCATCTTCTTAGGATGTTTTACATATGACATACCGTCTAAACTATTGCACAGTTTCAACCTAATTTTAAGCAGACAGTTTTAACTTTTAATAGAAAACTTTAAACTGAATCGTACAGAATCCCTCCGCTTTATATACAGGATCATTTGAAGGACCAACAGTCAATATTATACAAACCAAAAACTTCTTGGAAGAGGAATCCTAAAAAATGTTAAAGACAGGGTTTCCCATAACAATACTGCACCATATTTGGACGCCTCATCAGCCAACGTAGTAGAGGTAGTAACTTGCACTATTGCAGTGAAGTAGCACATCCCTGAGGCGCCTTGCACAGTATGTGCTTTGTGCAGGTTCGACCCCCTAATGATTTAGCCTATAGCAAGCATAAGGCAACTTTGAAGGTAACACTGATTGAGTTCCAGCTGTTTCGTATAATGAATATATGACGCAAGGAACAGGTAGTGGGTTAACGTCAAGTTTATTGAGCGAGCAAAGGGAAGATTTCTTATTCATTTTGACCTTTTAGCAGTTGTGTTAATGAGTCTGTGCGTTTGTTCGTAACGCATTGTCAATTGTCGACAGAGTTGCTGGAAGTTTCGAGCTGAGGTAAAAGTTTGTCTTGTTTAACGAGGCGAAGTTAGGACTACAAAATCCTCTGTACCACTCTACCGCGACCTTTATTTAGCGTTACCGTACAGTCATATTACAAATGTAAGTGGTAACTGCAAGGATCGAACCCGCGCCAGCGGAGTGATCAGCTCCGGAGGTAGGCTACCTTGTTCCAATCTTCTTCTCTGTACTCTCTAGGACTAATACGGAACGATGTACTATGTGTGAAGGGGTTGAAGCTACTGAGTTTGAAATATATTTGTTGTTATTTTCCATCGTTAGTGAACTAGAAGAACGCGACTTTTCGGGGTCCCATCTTCAGGTAAAAGGTAACCTAAAATACTTTGCTGACTTAAAACGTCGATGGAAAACGTATGCAATAATTTATCATTCTAGATATTCTTCCATCTGGAATTCCCGTTCTTCAAACGGGGTTTGAAGTTAGTTTTCAACTGTAGATGGCGGGAATTAAATCCAATATGGTGGTTGTAGTGGTCGGCTAATTTTAAAAGTACTGACAAAACCGTTCCTGTGTAACATTATTTACCAACTTTACGAGGCAAAAAATTAAGATTCCTGCACAAATGATCCTGTGGTATATTATCTTCAGGGCCATTATTCAATCAGGTGTTCAATAGTAACAATGGTTGTTATTGTTTTCTATATTATATATTTTGTTAATCCATGTTAATTTAATTGCATGTAAATTTATTAAGTGCCTATCTTAACCGCGACTATAAACTAAAAAAAAGAATAATAAATTTATACATTATAATTGAACAGTGCATTTAAAATTGAATGTATGCATCCTTTTTTATGTTATGCCATTATTATCTATGCATGTGGTCCCCACCGACAAGTTATGCATAACTTAAGACGATGTGACAAATTGTACAAATAAAATAAATAAATAAAAATCTTGGTGAGTTTAACTACGTGGGAGACAAGAACTACTCGGGGGACCCTGTTTGGCACCGCTTTCTTTGAAAAGGTACAAACATTTTCTTTGTTATCATTAATGTATACAGTACCGTATGTATTTATCATAGGTAAACGTTAGGGCAATAAACCAAAACTAGGTAGAGGTTAAAAGTGTCATTGTGTCAGCATTGTAGATATAACATATCAGTTATACATATGAAAAAATGTGTTGTATTTGTACTAGCTACTAGCATGAAAAATGATAACTTGCTTGTACATGTGTCCGCAATTGCGAAATCCATATCAAAATTAGTATAAATCTTGAAATCTGTTCGAGGAAAGCGATGGAAATAATATGTTTCTATTGTGTAATTCTAAGTTTTGGTAGTCGCCTAAAAAGTGACCAAACCGGTTTCGTTTGGACGATTTAAGAAACTTCTGTGAGGTGTACTGTTCACAGAACTGCTAGTTCGTACTGTATCATTTATTCATCGCTTCAAGCCATACTGATGATTGGGTCAATGGACCCTATAATAAACGGGGTACCCTATAATGGATCCTGTGATTAGCGCATTGATGATCGATAATTTGGGCAGGTTTAGCAATCATCTAATTGACAAGATTTGCAAATTTTGTACCATGGTTTGAAAGGTCAAGACTCAAGGTTGGGTTTGCAACCACGAGAGCCGAATTGCCTTGATTGGTGTTCTTTGACAGTACTTACTTCGATATGAATATTGCATAAACTACCTAGGGTTAATCAAGTCAATCTTTTGGTACACTCGTCATTAAGGGATTTGCAGCCTTGACAGTCCCACAAAGAAACATCTGAAATTCATGTAAAATGAATAATGAATGAATAAATGAATTAATAATTTATTTTCCAATAATTATAAATTATGTACAAACACTTTTACATTACGAAAAAAATAACTGGCCCCTTACACAGTTATGTGGCCAATCATACAATTTTTTTAACCCATAAAAACACTAAATACGAGTAATAGCATGAATTTAATGTTTGTAACGATGTGTATTATTTTATTTTTAATGTTTATGAAACGTTACTGGCTTTAATGTGTAGCAAGTGTTATTTTAGTTTAGTTTTAAAGTTATATTTTATGTATTGGCCTTTAAAGGGGTGGAAATTGAAAAAAACTAGAGATTAGCAAGTCCCAAGGAATTGGGAAATTCCCGACAAAAAAATTTAAATCCGGAAAATCGGGCGGGAGTTCTTTAAAGACGAAATTTTAGGGAAGTTTTGGCAAATAGGGTAATTTGCTGGGATTTTCGGCAGAAATGACAATTCAAAGAAAGTTTTCAGCATTTAGGTCTAATTAGTAATTGAGGTTTATTAAGCAGGTCTTCTCCAAAACTATATTACATATACAGGGTGTCTCCAAAGATTACGGTATGGTAGATAGACTATCATAGCATTATCCTTGAAACTACATTAATATAAAAAAACTGTTTGACATATTTGAGTGAAATGAAAACATCAGTTTTAAAACGACTGAGAGAATCATGAAAGTTATGAGGGGTTGAGCTCTAATATTAGAATGTATATAATAAATGTATACAACCTGACGAAGAAAGCCTAGCTTTTGAAAGTTCTTGTCGACCAAATTAAAATAATAATATGCTACAATATGAAGTTTTAACACGTATTATACGAAGGAGAGTTATTTCCGATTTCCAATTATGCAGAATGTTTCGAGATCGAGGGTCGGAAGTTCGAATCTCGAAACCTCTAGGTGTATATGGATGGGTTTGGTTAAATTATTAGTGACCTTCCTTGCAAAAATTAGCTTTTCATGCCCTCAGCATAGATAACCCCAGACCCAAAACCACAAAATAAGCACCAATCCTGACTCAAAAAGAAAATGTTGAGCTTTTAAAAAACTCTCAACAACCTTCATATTTATACATGTATGACTAATAAGTTCACAAAAATTCTACTTTTAGTATTTTTAACACCATTAAAATAAATATAAACCTGGCAGTACCTTGAATAAAAATGTGGTATCATGCGACTAGTTTTATAAGCTAAGGCCTTTACCAAGTATGTCAAAAAATACACACCCACAAATACAGGCAGGTGCCAGAGTGTATGCAGGGTGTATATCATATCACTGGCTATTAAATTATAATATTAAATTTTCCATAGTTCCGAATTACAGGGGGATGGCGTACATACTTCAAATTTGGTTAGCAGTTGTTTTATTGTCTCATTACTTGTTATTTCGAAGAACTAGGGTTTACGTTGATTCATTGGTTGGTGCTTCCTGAAAACCGTATGTATTTCAAAAAGTCACAAAATTATAATTTTGACAAAATGTGTATTTTTTTATACAATGTGCTCTACAGACTTGAAATTTCATAACTATTTCTCAAAAACCTATGTAAAAAAATAAAATTGCATAGAGGACACATTTCTGAGGTACAGATACAATCATGTTACAGATACAAGATGCTTGTTTTTAGAGGTTCCTTTGAGCTTCACATAGCATCTTGGAATATTTTTTGTGGAATGGCTTGGATTTCTCTTCTGGTGGCTTCTTAACTCTATCAATATAAACACGTGATTTCAAGAATTCTAAAAAAGTATTCCCGGATGATCGAAAAGGGAACCGTAGGCCAAGAAATATCTCGAACACGAGAGATTACTCATTTTAAGGAGAGCTTGTTGGAAACGTTTCATTGAAATTTGTGTATTACGGGCTGTTGATCCATCTTGCTGAAACCAAGTGTTTTAAGAGTTTTATGGTTTTTTAATTTCTAATAATTATGAAGGAAGTATACCTTTAATATTCTCCAGAAGCTTTGTTTTAGTGCAGCAACTGCACTTGAAATATTATTGGGTCTATGAATGTAAGAAACAATAATGGACAACGGGAGTAAATGTACGTTGGGACTTGGATCCAGTTGGCAGGACCAGGATCAGACCAGAGGTCAACACTCCGAGTGTGGAATGAGACTGACGTCATTGTTTACTGTCTCACATCAACTCTACGCACACAAAACTTAGTGCGTCAGAACGCTCCAGCACGCCCGAGTCTCTCATCACTGTACAGTTATGCGTTTGAATGGCTTAGTAGGCCTACAGTGTCAAGTTCAAACTTTCTACAACCATTAACAACAGATATTCACAATTCAAGCTGTCGGTTCACCGCTCGCCGTGTCAACTGGCATGTCCTGTGGGATGTCCTGCCGGTGGTTTGACGTGGTGTAGGGGTTCGTGGTGTGTAGGGTAACCAAAGCACCACGTCTGTCCCGGCAACCGATTTTATCCCGATCTTGTGATGTCGTGTCAAGATTTTGAAGTACTGTATTAGAATTGTCAAGATAAACTAGACTCACGTTAATAAGGATTTAGTTATTGTACATGAATAGCTTACGTCCTTATAACAAATTATCTATATAAATAAAATAAGACTTTTGTCTGTACATTGCAAAGAATCCATCGGTTTTTGGTTATTTGGTGTTCATATACTTTGCATAGACCGAAACTAGTGTCAACAAAATTCCTGTCTGTCTGTCTGTCTGTAACGTTTTTAAGGCATCTTGGACCGCTTATAACTCAGAATCGACTGAAGCTATGGCGGTGAAACGTTGTTTAAGGGTTAAGCCCATTGCGCAGTGTGTCTTTAGCTATATTTCATACCCATACAACATCCACAAAATAAATGGCGAGGGACCAAAGTGGGCACTTTACACGTTTTTAAGGCATTTTAGACCGCTTATAACTCGAAATCTGCTAAAGCTATGGCGGTGAAACTTCATTCAAGGGTTAAGCCCATCACGCAGTGTGTTTTTAGCTATATTTCATATCCATACAACACCCACAAAATAAATAGCAAGGGACCAAAATGAAATTTTTTAGGCATTTTAGACCGTTTTAAGTCAAAATCGGCTGAAACTATAACAATGAAACTTTGTTTGAGGGTTAAGCTAATCACTCAGTGTGTCTTTAGCTACATTTTATGTCCATATAACATCCTACAAAAACGGACGGAACGGCGAGAGTAACTATGACTCTCACAAGGTAGCTAACACTTATCTATATAAATAAAATAAGGCTTTTGTGTGTACATTGCAAAGAATCCATCGGTTTGGTTATTTGGTGTTAATATACTTTGGATAGACCGAAACTGGTGTCAAGAAAATCCTGTCTGTAACGCTTTTAAGGCATAATGGGCTGCTTATAACTCAAAAGTGGACGAATCTATGGCGGTGAAACTTCCTTTAGGGTTTAGCTCATTACGCAGTGTGTCTTTAGCTGTACCCATAAATCATCCAAAAATAAATGGCGAGGGTTCAAAGTGGGCACTGAACACGTTTTTAGGCGTTTTGGACCACTTATAAGTCAAAATTGACTAAAAGTATGGCGGTCAAACTATGTTTAAGGGTTAAGCCCATCACGCAGTGTATCTTTAGCTATATTTCATACCCATACAACATCCACAAAATAAATGGCAACACTTATAACGAGAAGATGGTGAACTAACAGGCAAACTAAATGGTTTTCTAAGGATATATAGGAAACCTTTTTTGTTTATTTTAAATTTGCAATTTTCTTAAAATATACACACAGCTATGTTATAAAGCCCCGAGGCGAAGCGCGGGTACTCTCAGCTAGTCCATACTAAATGTATATTGCTGTATTACCCTTCGGACCTGAACTATGGCTAATTACAAAAACACAGGTAGACAGTAAATATTGGGAATGCTGTTCAGAATATTTGAGGGTGAGTTATCTGTGACCATGCGCATTCCATGCGTAGGAACGTTAAATTACGTCCACATCTGAACGAAATATAAGGAGTTAACGAAGAAACTTAGAATTTGGTACAAAAGTAGTTGTTTGTTGAAAATCTGTAAGCGTAAAATTCAATTGTCGATTCAATATCGCTTTCATGTTATTTTATTAAAAAGCATGCAGATATACAGAGTGAGTTTCACATATCCCCCCACCACCTTAACTTTTGAAAAAGGAAATATTTTTAAAACCCTTTGGGGAATGTTTTTATAGGACTCTGAAGTTTGTTTTGGCGTATTTTGCGTCACCCACCTCCCACCCAAAATCTGGGGGAGGAACCCCCAAACTTTTTAAATACAAACACCCCCCTTGAGGCACCTCAAAAGGATGGGAATTTCAACACAAATTCAACGATGCAAAGAAAAATGTTCTACCTCGACTAGTTTTATTTGTTATACCAATTCAAAGATTACACAAAATCAGGTATAAAATGCCACATTTCACATACAGTTTATTTTGAATGACAAAATTGTCTTAAGAATACTCTATGGGATTATGTTATAGGGTTGTGTGATGTTTCCCTCATTTTATCCTTCAGTGGCATAGCAAAAAAAATCGAGTTTTTCTTTCTTTCTTTTGAAGTGCCACAAGGTATTAAAAACCTCGACGTTTTGAAAAAATCTGTTCAGGGGAATCGGAGATAAAAGTTATGTGTAAAAAAAAAAAACAAAATACAAAACGTTTTTTAGCAACACATGCAATTCCTGATTTTTCGTATGACGCACAGAATCATTTCCTGAAGTTTAGGACTTTACTCATGGGACACCCTGTATATTAAGCAACACACAACAAAGATGCCAATGTAGGTTTGAATTTGTTATATTATAATATTGAGTACTTGGTTTGCGTTACACAATTTCAATTATGTTTGCATAGCAATTATGTTTGAATATGTGTTCAGCGTATAAATATCAAGTGTCGGTGATATGTGACCTAACTTACCAGGTTTAGGCCAGTCTACACGTACAAACTTATCGTCAGTTTTGCATGATGATGCCAAATTTGACAAAAAAGACTGAATATACTGGGGTTTCTACATTTTTCAGTTTGACATCAGCTTTTGCTCAGACCTGAAATTTGTGCTAACGTAAAGAAGATTGAGGCGTACAGCGGTGGTCACAAAAATGGCCCCTAAAGAGATGAACATTCTCGCATGTGAATTTTGTTCGAGAACTACAAACTGAACTATCAGATTGGCGTAATTACGTACATATGAATATAAAATCTTATCAGTTATCGTAAACGGTTGGATCTTGTAACACCATAAATACAAAAGAAGTATTCTGCCATGAAGACAGATTAAAATCTCACTAGTTGACCGATTAGTCATCCACCTGGCTACACATTCGTACCTGTCAGTCTTGCGTGAACCCAAAGGTCGAGACCATCTGTCTTTTCCTGGTTTGTCAAACCTGGTTTTCTTCATGCAAAAACGTCAAATCACCCGACCTAACGTACAGTCTTATCTGTCAAATGTATTTCTTTACTCTTGTGTTCAGGGAAATCTTGAATATTCTTCACATTATTTTACATAGACAGGGTGGTGTATGCCGGTCTTCAGCACATTCGCCTCAGTAATGCCCTTGAGCTCTGCTTGTCGTTTTTGAACAATCTTCGGCATTTTTGCAGATTAGATTATTTTTGCTAGGGAACATGTTTGTCCTATACCTCAAGGTTTTCGAAAATTTAATGAAAACTCACATTAAATTGGGGGTGTAAATTGTAAAGTACCCCCTCCCACTAAGGCACAGAGCTAAGTCGTTTAACATTTTGATATGTACTGTTGGGACAGTACAGAACAGTTTATGCTATCAAATAGGAATAGAAAGGAGAGCAGGCTCACCTGGATAAAATAGAAACACATAAAAGAACACAGACTGTCAAATTTTCAGCCCTACTAGGGCCCTTGTCAAGACGAAAAGAGAAAACTTCAAAGGTCTTGGCAAAGCCCCTAGCAGGGCTGAAAATTTGACAGCCTTTGTCCTTTTATGTATTTCTACTTTATCCAGGTGAGCCTGCTTCCCCTATATTCCTTTTTAATAGCATATCCTGGCCTAGAGGTCTTTTTCCTAAATCTAATCTTTATTTTTTAATGTTTAAGTATGGTCAATTTTTGGTCTAGTTTGCATTTATTTCCAAACAATTTCTATATAGTGAGAGATCTGGGTTCAAGTTCCCGTTCAATCTACAAATTTTGACTTCAAATTTCTTATAATATAGTATCTATGTATGAGTGCAGTACTCAAAGTATAGTGGGAAAATATCTCATTGCATCAATGATGAAGTCATTTCAGGGAGTAAAAGCTAAAAAGTAAGAACTAGATTGCCAGACAGTAGGGTTACTCTTGGAGTCTAGGGTATTCAAGGGGTTAGTCTACTACGGTATCAGGAGAAAAAGAACACAAGTGTGGTGGTGTCAGGGAACCCTCCTCAGCTAGGTTCAGCCCTAATTACCCCACTTAACAATACATAGCACTGACACATATTGATTAAACGAGAAATGTATGGAAAATACGTACTCATATTTTCTGATAACATTTCTGTTGTAAAATTAGTTGCAGAGTGCAGAAAATATGAAGATCGTAGAGGCGTCTAGCACTTTGTTGAAAAGCTGGGACTCCCTCCAGCGAAGGCAAAGGTTCATGGACTACCATCCGCGTCTCACAGTTTGGTAGTTCTCCTGACTTGAGTGTCTTGAAAGAATGTCACTACATCTCATGAGATCGCATTTTGATTTGGGTAATACAAGTCGTCATGTTCTATGTTCCCAGGGCAAGTGTTCAGGGAAACTTCAGAGCTTAGATACTGGCTTAAGTAAAAAGAAAACACGTGAATGTAAAATTTTATTTCATATTTTTAATAACATATACATAGCACAATACAGTATAAAATTTAAATAAAATATGAAAACACAAACTGTTTATTAAATAAACTTAAACAATAAAGTAAATTTACAGTTACACTAAAACAAACAAAACCATTTGTTGAATTGTATTCTGTTGGAACTAAAGGAATAAGTTGCAATAAAATTTGTTGTATCAATTATTATTTATTACCTTGATCATTTTTGAGGTCAAAAGCACATGTGATGTATGGAATGTATATCAGTACTATAAAAAGGCTTTACAAAAACTACTCAGCTGAACATTTACATTGAATCATTATACACAATGTAACATGAAGTATATAACCTTTTTAGAATAGAAAAATCTAATTTGAATAAAATGTGTTTTTTTTAATTTAATGTATGAGGAAATATAGAGCTTGTTAAGCAAACATCTTGTAGTATGTTATTTCAAATCTTTCCTAACTTAAAAACATTCTGATTAATGAGCATAAAAATAGAGAAACTGGTAGGAACAGATATGAAATACAACACTCATTTTATGTACTAAAATACAAGTAGGTCTATAGCTATCCATTCACCCATTAGTAAATTATAAAAATACCATATTTATACAATTGGATGGTTGGAAAATAATTGAGCACAATGTTGAAAAATTACTAAACATCTACCTAACTTGGTTTAAAATTGGACCTCCACTAACATGCTGAACATAAATATGTCTGTGTTCAAAACAAAACTAAAACTATGTTTACAACTTTGATTACAGTATAAAATGGGTTTTAAATATGTTTAAGTATTGTACTTTGATTCTAGGCACTTTTTAAGTCTCTTTATTTGTGTTCCACAAGAACAACCCAGCCACATATCAAAGGTATTTGTTTTAACATAAATATTTAAAGAGTAATAAAATCATACACTGAAGAGAATTCACTACATAATCCTTGTTAATCCTCATATTTTGTTACACGAATTGACCTGCTCAAACTGTTTAACATTAAAGTCCTCAATGTTTTTGATTATTTGTAAATAGCACATACTTTCAACATATTTCATGCTCTCGGAAATTCTTCAATCTTGCTTACTGTCACTTTTTCTTACTTTCAACATCAACCAGTCATATCACAGACACGCTCATCCTCTCAACAAATTTTGGTTAATAACTCCTGGTTTGAAATCAATTTCTTCTTTAGAAGATGAAAATTGATCCAAAATTAAAAATTGCCACAAGCCATATGATTAACTAAACTTATCTGGTTGTGTACTACGGTTGCCACTGATTCTCGTGTCTGAGTTAACGAGTGGACATGAGTTTCCACCTGAGGAAGAGGTAGGCTGTGACTCTGAGAGTGATGAAGATGGTGATGAGAGCAACGATGTCCAGAGTGAAACTTGCGTCGGTCATGTCCAGCTCCTCCAGAGTAGTGTCGGGAGACTTGAAGTGACAGTATGTCTGGAGCAAACAATCATCAGTAGAATCAAACTCAACAACTGTATTTGTTTATCTGAGCAAGTTTCTGTTTGAATGCCAAATTTCAATGTTTCAAAGAATACTTTACAAAAAGACCAAGATGCTGTAGAAAGACAGGAAAAACTACTAACTACTAAAGAAGATGAGGGCTATTTTTTAATGAACCTTTATTGCTGTACAGCATGTTAACAAGTGGAACCATAACTACAAATTATGTGGTGGATCACCCGATTGGATGGAGTTTAAAATTGGGATGAGTGGTTAGTTTGCCGTTTACTCAACGGTGTTTTGATTGATTGATTCCAGTGTTTCTTACCAAGATGCCTTACAATATATCTTTTCTTCAAAATGGTGTGCATTTTGGTATTTTTGAACAGAGCTTGGTTTAAAAGTAGCCCTCCTAACAAAACTAGAGGAAAATGAGTTCACCTAAAGAAATTAAATGCTACAGAAAATACAAGTAATGGATCTGTTATTGTACGACTTTCACTTTCAGGACATTTCACATCTCTTAGCTCACAGGCAAAATTGTGAATGGCCTAACCTAAGAAAAGGCATTTATTTAAACAAAAAATCTACTATTCAACAATAACAAGTCACCACTTTAAACAAGACAAACTTTACCTTTTTACCACTTAAGTTGCAAACTTAGATTTTTCAAGACTTTTTAAAATATTTTGTTTCTCTTTTATTAGTAATTTAAACCATGTTAACACTAAGATCAAATTGTTGGGCAAAAAGATAACAAAGGTAGAATCATTTCAAGAGTAAGAAGTATGTCAATTTCCCAATCAATTATCAACTTAGTGATAAAGCTAAGTGAAAATTACCTGGAAGCACTTGAGTTTCTCCCGTCCAAAGCTGTAAGTGGCCAGAGCTGTGCCCTCAAACCCGTATCGGATGTAGCTGAGATACATAATCCAGCGCAGGTAGACAGGTATCGCGTCAAAACTGACAAAGAACCCAGAGAACAGCAGGAACGGCACAGACATAACAGGAGCCAGAAACACTCCATTCTGTAACATAGGAAAACGAGCTGTAGATAGGAACATCCACTGCGGTTCTCAAACACTCACCAATAAGAAAATTGTTGAGAAAAATGTCTCAATCAAAATTGTGTTTGGGCAAGACTTTAGAGGCGTTCAGCGCTTTGTTGACTAGTTGGAACTCCTGCCAGCAAAGGCAACGGTTGTTAGAAATGTCTATAATTACAAAATTATTTGCACTTATGTTACAAGTTACTTAGGATACAACTTTGTTATGTACGACAGTCATCATCATTACTTGTTAAAGCAGCACTAACCTGCACATTCATAGCAGCTCCGACTACAAGACCCACGCTTTGCGCTACAAATGAGATGAGTAGACAGGCTCCCATGAACATGTAGTAGCGTGACAGTTCCGGCGGTTGTGATGTCATGTAGTACACGATACTCACGTAGATCACACAGAATATTGCCTGTAACCAAGCAAACAACCTGAGTCCTGTCATTGGACTGGGTAATTAATTAAGGGAACTTATTTGTAAAGTTTGTAACTAGTTAAGCAGGTTATTGACTAGTTATTCTGTTGCTTAATTTACACTGGAAGCCCAATATTACTTAATTATACGCTTTATATCACTTCCCATAACTTTTGACTTTAGAATGATGTGAGCATAAAAGATTTAAAGAGACTAACTCAATAGCAATTGATACATTAGACTTAAATTAAATGTGGAGGGATAATTTAAGAATGAGGAAACAACAAGACATGTAGGACAAAGTCAAACAGGACTTTAAGGGCAACTTATTATAGCTCAACAGAATTAGAGGACGAGCTTATAACCTCGGCTGTTGCAGTCAGGTTTGGTCACCTGAAAGCGTACACAGACGTTCTAATACCTTACCAGACAGATTTGCCTTTTAACACTATCACTGCTACGGTGCCTACGGGCACTTTGTAATTTCCACATAAACAAATGCAATTTTCATGTTTTAACATATCAATCGAAGTGAAAGTGTCATACTAGCTTGATGAGTAGATGCAACACAGCCTCTACTACCTAGGATTTGGCGAGCCCCACTCATCAAACTAGGCAAATCTGCCTGGCAATTCTGAACATTTGAATTGCCATGGTCTATAGTTTATAATTTGTATGAGTTCAACAATGACTAATCAAATACCACCCTTAGCCTGTACTTGCAATATGATTGGGTGATATTAATACTATGATAAATAACACTTTCTAAATTTAACAAATAATGAAGTATTTTAAAATTCACATACCTGGAAAGGAATGTCAGAGACAGTAATGGCTAGGTAGTAGGAACGCAGAGAATACCATCTATTGAAGTTTTCCTTAATGAGCACAGGCATCTCAAGAGGGACTGAAAAGTAAAAGTACATTAATGGAATTTTTAATTTTGGAAACTTACATTGTATGATTTTCATCAATTAAACACTGGGCAAGTCCAAATTATGATCTTTGGAGATTTTTGACTTATGTATACCAAAACCCAAAGTTGACTTTAAAACCCAATTAAACTCTGTTCTTAGAGAAGTAAACCTTTAGGGTTGTTATAATTGTACTCTAGCCTTTGTAAAAAAGGTTAAGTTTATCTTGTTCAACAAGGAGAAGTTGAGACTACAAAGTGCTCTTTACCACTTAACCGCACCATTCGCATATCGGTACCGCAAAGTTACTTGAAAATTGTTCGTGGTGACTGCAGGGATCGAACCCACGCCACCAGAGTAGGTGAGCCCTGAAGGTGCACGCGATGCCAACCCGCCAAGGGTCTCCTCACCCCGAGGGCCAATTTTATGAGTTCTTCAATTTGTGTGCAAGACAATGAAAAACTGGATTGATAGCGTAATAAACCCAAATGAAGACTGTCAAGACAACATAATAAGACTATCAGCCATTGTCTCACAGTTCTTATTTTAGTATAGCTCACAACTCTAATTTTAACGTATGAACATACCGTTTTGGCTCTTTAACTCTAAACCTACATTTGCCAGTTATGGTTCACTTGTAAGGTAATTTCAAACTGACAAAACTATTTGTGACCTATATCCTCAGATTTGGGGCTCTCATACTAACTAATATTCTTGATTTCAGTGAATTGAATAAAACACAGAAATGTGTGCTTTAGAAAGAAAAAATTGACAAAAGGTGTTTACAAGAAAGAGAGCAGTTAGTTTATAATTTTCTAATCCCTGCACCAACACATGCAGTAATGTCACTTAAAGCCTACGTCTATGATTAGCTGTGGTGAGCAACTCACATGAGAGAATAGTGATTGTCATGGAGGTGTACATGAGGAACAACATGTTGAAGAAAAGGAAACCAAGATTGCTGAGGACTTTAGCTCCGTCGTTACCGATGTCGTAGTACAATGCTCCAATCAACACTCCCACCAGTATATGAGCAAACAACCGCAGGTACATGAGAGTCTGTAACCAACAAAGGTAATGGTTAACTTATCAATCATAACTCCCAACTGTGACATGCCTGAGGATTCAGTGAGGAACTATCACTAGGGGTTTCCTCTACTAGTGAATCAGAATGACAACTGTAGCCATTTATTGGGGCCAAGAGAAATGGCATAAATACTGTCTCGGTACGGAAAACTCAGGATCCCGCACAGCTACAATACAAAACAATATAAAAACAAATTATTGTTCTATCTTTCAGCCTCAAAGCTTCATCCTTTAACACCAAATACTGTAATTCAGATCGGGCTTTGGTATTTGACCTACCTCTAGAGGTCACTGTTTTATATCTCTGTACAGCCTTAAAAATATTTTCTGAAATTTATGTTGAAAAATTATCATTGGTACAAGAGAAATACGTAAACTAAAAAATCACAAAAATGGCCACCATTTTGAAATTTTGCATTTTTTCCTTTAAAACTAAATACAACAAAGCTTGTAGACGCGTAAAGATTTCCTGAAACTTTTGGTTGAAAAAAGTTAACTGGGATGTAAGGTACATGCTGTTTGTAAATTTGTTACATTAGTTACATTGTTTCCGATTCAAAATAAAAATCAGGATTAAATGTCAAAAGGCTAGTCAGCGCAGGTGCAAGGCAATTCGGATCAAACTCCTTGTCCAAGTTATCTACTTGTAGGACATAAGCATAATTTTATGAACAAAATTGTCAAGTAATTGATTGCTTACCCAATCTCTCCTGGAGAAGAGGAGAGTACGCTTCAGTACAATCCAGAACTGGTTTAGCTCTGAGGTTCCGTAGCGCTTTTGGCTGTTTGGCAGAGCATTCTCCAGTAGAGTAGAAGTCACATCCGCAGGCTTATCAGCAGTTATCTCCATCGGGATCATAACTGTGTTACTTGCTACACACACAAAGATCTACATATAGTTTTGCACACATAAAGCCACTTAACTATTAGTCAGAGCCGTAACTATTGCCGGGACAACCAGGACCAATGAGGCATCGTTGGTTTTTAGTGCAAAATGAACCTACTATTTCAGCTGTAGCATTCATGTCTCTCAAAATGTATGTTTGGGTTTGGTTATGTAAAATGTTCAACTAACAAGCTGTATAGCATAATTTACAATCATTTTCCAAACTAGGAGTACGCTCTGCTAAGTTGTGTATAAGGATGAACAAAAGAAAGCTGAATAATTAAAGATACAATCATAGTAATAGTGTGGTTTAAATTCAGACTTGAATAACAGTTTAAAAGAAACCCAACAAAACTAACATGGCAGTGTTGAGATCAACAAACATCTATGCAAAGTTGTAATCGATTGTGTAAGTTTTGCTCAAGTTGTAGCAGGACAGACAGACTGACACACACACAAACAAAAAGATTTTGACTTCAACCGTAAGGATTCACTCAATAAACTTGCTTACCCGATGGAATTGAATTTTACAAAACAATGACTGTTTTCAGATTTAAAATAAAGTTTACTTTAAGAGTTTGTAAAAACCAAGTTTCAGTGTTAATATTTTCCACATTTTCCAAGAGTGCCTCCCAAATGTGTTTTGCTCCAGTCCCCAGCATTGCAGGTATAGGCTTACTATTGATGTTACCCTGAGTGAGGTAACAGAATGGGGAATGGTACCTACAACCCAGTGTTCCCTTTACATACTCACGAACAGAACAATCTAAAGAGAACTCACAAGCTGCAGAATCCTTAGCAATATCGTTGGCAGCGCAGGCTAGCAGCATGTTGTTGACTCCGTTGGATTCCAGTCCATTGACTTTCTTCTCCTCCACCTCTGTGTTGTTGACCTTGACGTTTGCGTTGTTGAGTGTCTCCAGTTCGATCTCAGGGAACGGCTTGCCGAGCTGAATGTCGTGTTTGCCGTTCTTTATTGCCGCCACTAGCTTCCTCACATTGTCACCGTACTCTCCACAAGACACCTCGATAACTACAGACAGAAATATCAACTGTTTAATTGCAAAACAACAAAGCATTTTTTGTAGATGAATAGTTTAACAGCAGCTTAGGTTGTTAGGCACATTCCTTATAATTCAGTGCAATTTCTTTTAAAGGAACAAACAGACCTTTCTTAGTTCTAAGAGATAATGAAGAAAATGATTTAGTGGGATATAATGTTTACTTTACAACATTCTAGGCTGTAGTGGTAAGTGAGCACATGAAATATTGATTAAACCGTGGCTTGTTAACTACAAATATAGCGATTGTTAGCCTGGCACTCTTTGTGCGAGTTCTGATCAAAATTTTAAGTAGGTTGTTATCTCATGTACAGGGTAACTAACTAGTATTCTGTACTAATTAGTACTAGCAGTGGAGTAGGTTAAACAGAACTGTGAAACTTTCAGAAATAAAATAAAATTACTTTTATATGGCAGGCTACTCTACAACTAGGGACAGTGAATGGCATTTTCAATTTTGCACTAATGTGCCCCTGTTAGGAATAGTTTCATTTGTTACTACAGTTAAACCTCTAATAATCATAATGGAAACTGAAATATCATTGAATTAAAATAGCCATGATCTAAAACATTACTCCCCACTAAGTATTCTGTATTTTGCTTCCTGATCAAAAAAGCAGAATACAGGAAGCAAAATACAGATTATTTGTGCTTCTCGCTTCAAGGCTACAAGTGTGATAGACAAAAGGAGGGGAATGCAGGGTGGTTGTTTTTTGTATTTTGGCTGTGAAATCTATTTATTTACCTATTTGTGAAGTGTGATATTTTAAATTGTTGAGCCTAGATATCTAATATATTTTACCTGTTAAATATATATATTAACCTGTTAAACAAGTCTGTATTAGATTTAAAATTGACGAGTGAGATACACTTGTAAAACACTTGTATCTATTCAATGAATAAATATGACTTATGATATCTGACCCTGACTGGTAGGCAATGACTATCTGCTTTACAGTACATTGAGCCAGAGACATTTATTTTACTGTGGCTAATCTTTATTCTAGAAATTTATAAAGATACATTTTGTATACGATTAATAGTGGTTGCATTGTTTGTGCAATAAGACTCTGTGGGGCGAATCTTAATATTATTATGAGATACCAGACAAAACCAACTGATCTTCGTTAAGAACTAACAAAGAAATCTTTGCCCCACATGTCTTGAACAACTGTGACATACCGAAAGAGGCAGGATTGTGGTAGCTAGGACAGACCAGGCCAAGTTTGCCGAGGAAAGGCACCAGCTGTTGAGTGGAACCCTGGTAGACACACTGTCCGTCCGCGAGTGTGTACAAGTGGTCGAACATCTCAAACAGACGAGCGGACGGCTGGTGAATCGTGCAGATGATCGTACGTCCGCCTCGAGACAGCGATTTCAACAAAGAGATGCACTGGAAACATGAAGAGCTGTCTAGACCGCTGGAACACAAATTAGATTGTATCGTGAATCGAGATAGTTGAGGAAATTGAATCAATGCTTATATAAGGTAATAGTGATATTTAATTTAAGTACTGTTGAATTAGCTAATTTCAAATGTAGCTTGCTAAAACTAAAACTACTTGTTCGAAAGATAAGCTCTAAGTACCGCTGCTACAAAAAGTAGCTATCTGCTTTTACACTAGTTTTAAGCTAATTTCGGAATGACGCCAATGTTTAGTGCCAAATTAGAATGGTAAGCTCAAACTCATGATGTTTTGCCAACTTTTGCCTTAGTCTACAGGTCCGTCCAGTGGACTGAATAAATTACTATTTGAGATGCCGACCACTCTCATGAGGGTATTTTAAGGCAAATATGTGGTGAAGGATGAGTGTGATGAGTGGTGTAATGAGTTATGAGGTGTAGTCTTGTTACAAACTAAGGTCGACTCTTCCTTAGAATGGGTCATTAATTAATAGCCCAATGACCAAAGGAAATACAAGGACCAACGGCTTAACGTAACTTCCGAACCACGCAGGTGATGGTCTGATATGTCTAAACGATGGTGGGAGTTGATGCGGGTATCATCAGATGATCACCGAGACTGAGCCGCTTTAGACCTATGTCATCCTCAAAACCTGACCTCCATGAAGCTGGATTACAGGACCACGCCACGAGTCCCAATCGTTCTTTGTTGTGGATTCAGTTGGCTGCATTAAAACATCATTTTCCACACCGGTACTAAATTTTAAGGAAAAACGTTCTATATTTCAACACTTTTGTCTCTCAACAATGAATTGAAAAAGATTTGATACTTTACGTTTCGATTTACTCAAAGGATTAATAACTCATGCTTTACCTCTGCTGAGTTCATTTAATCAATTTTATAAATTTCATAATTATTCATGTTGAGCCATTAAAACAGTTTAACCAAATAAAGTTACCTAGTGGGCTCATCAAAGAACATGATGGGTGGATTGTTCACCAACTCAAGGGCAATAGAGAGACGTTTCTTTTGTCCTCCAGAAAGATTTGAAGTCATAGTGTTTTTGTGGTCTTGGAGTCCCAATGTTTCCAAAATTTCTTGAATCTGAAAAGATAAATGAATATTGGTAATGAATAAAACTGTTAATACATAACTATTAAAATACTAACAAGCATAGCTGAAACAAAAATAATTTTGAGAATATAAATGAGTATATTTCAAAGTAAATTAAAAAGTTTTTTAACACCTGATGTGTGGCGATTTGTGTATTCTAAAAAATATTGGTTCATACTTGTTATCATACCTTCATACAATCTTTACTCATCTACAACTAATAAAGCTTAATACAGGGTGAATGAAACTTCTTGTTACTTTTAAAATAAAGTTTGTTATGTTGTTTTTCAGATATTTCTTCATCATAATGACTAAGAAAAGTTGCAATGCAAAACACTGGTAAATGTGTGTTTTTAAGAAGATATGTGACATCCTGTTCATAAATAGACAGCGCTGAACTGCTAGGTTTTTGCTACAAATATGCTTAAAGAAAACTTTTAATATCAATATTGGTTAAAGTTATCTATCTGTTTAAATAGAAACTATACTTTTAACGAGCATTGAGTTTAGATGTAAGATGCACTGAACATGAAAATTAAGTAAACACTGTGTGAACATGTGTTGTTGTGTAAGTTGAACATGTGTTTATCATCCAACAAAGTATCAATGAATGTTAACAAACAGTGATATGAAGGTGAAATGAAAAAGCCTACAGTGCGTGCTTGACACTAAACAACATTGCTAAAAATTACTGTTCAGAACATTTAAAAATTATTCTTTTTTTTAATAAAGAATTTAACCCCTATTTGAGTAGGCAGCCACACATAGCAGGGTAAAACCACAGCTCTGGACAGCTGTCTCTATCCGCGGACCTGGACAGCTGTTACAGCGAAAAGTCATTAGACTAAGTCTTGGGCTGCTGAGTCTCGGTTTTCTTAAACTATACAATTACTTCAAAATTCAGTTATTCAAGTCAAGAGAAATGTTTTCTTTGTTTTTTGAACATTAAAAGCTGGAAATCAGCCTTATAAACAGGTTTTCAGTTCTTAATGACGTTGATCAAGTAGTTTGATGTTTTTTACTTTTTGTTAGGAAATAAACAAAACTAGTAATGACAGATATAGTCTGCGGACTTGGTCAAGAAACCCATAAAAAGCCGTGAGTAACAACATAAATCAAAATACTATTACAGCTGACCCTAGGAAATTAAAAACAATATCCTATTTGACAAAAATGTGTGTACAAAAATACAATGAACAAAGTCAAATTTAATATACAGAACAAATAAGAAGTACATTCAAAAAATAATGACTGTAAAAATAGTTCTGATTCAGTTTTAAGATTAGTTACCTAAAGAGTTACTATAGCTTACAATTTTTAGATGAAAATAAAATAAAATCTTAATTATACAGAGACCAAAAGTAGGAAATACAAACACCAAACATACATACATAAAAACATACAGACATAAATTTGTTATCAAAGCAAAAATATTACAATCCAACTCAAATGTGCTTTTTAAGAGTGAACATAAAATAAAATCATCATACTGCATGTTTTCAATACTGACATACTCACGACGCCGCAACATCCCTTGCTCATCAAACACTGGCGTGCCATCACTAAAGTATGGCTAACAAACATATTTATTTATTTTACACTTACTTTTTTTGTTGGACTTACTTATATTACTTTAAAGGAGAAACATTTTTACCTACAAATATAAGATAGCATAAACTGATAAGAACAGCATTACAATAATTGTAACACATACAATATATGTATTGTATAATGTCATGTATTTTATTACTCGTACTTTTATTATAGTCATATTTTTTAACATGTTTTCTTTGCATTTTAAAATTAGCCTCCATATTTAACAGAAGTCGTTTTAGTCTCTAAACTAATTTGTTCTGATTTAAGGAGGTAAACAGTTTAGAACTGAAATCTGCCGACTTGGGTCAACAATTTTTGTTACTCAATTCTAAATTAACAACAATTTTGTTTGCTCAAAGTTAAGTTTTAGGAAAGAGTTCAGTTTCATTTGCAATATTAAGCCGCCTAAATTTTGAAACGTTATTTCAATTTACTAGTATGTACACCTTAAACTTGAATGCATGAACTTACCACATCTTTTTTCTCCTGTTTGTTGAGATCACTGCCAAGTTTGAGTGCTGTGGCAACATGCATCGCTTCATCAACACTTAAATTTCCTAAAAAAAATCAAATAAACGTAATTAATTTTCTTATTAAACATGAAATATCAGTTTTCATTATAAATGGATCAGTTTCAAATTAATACAAATTCATTTTCAAATTATATTTTGTTTCCTTTCAGAAAACAATTACAGTGTAGTTCTAGTTTTATTCTTATTGATCTAAGAAACCTTTTTAACTAAACTTACAAAGGAGTGTTTTCTTTATCTAGAACTTTTACTATGATGTCTTTTTAATGTATTAATATTGTTTGAAATTTTAAATTGTTGGAAAAATTATTTTTTCAAATTAAATCAATAGATTTAAGAGAAATATTCTTAACACAATGTATCTTTTTTCAATTTGAAGAAGTTATTTTGCCAACAATTTCAAATATGGAGTTACCTTTTTCCTCATCATTAAGAAATTCTTTATCAATATTAATCTCTGATTTCCATTATATTTGCTACCATCTAATTGTGTGAATTAACTAGTCTATATTTGATTTCCAGGAGTACACTCCAGTGTTGAAGTCTACTGATTGGACAGGGTCCCATATATTTAAAAATGGTAACAACTTACTTGAGGGAACAGCTAGCCACAGAGCTGAACTATTGACTTATCTAATAATCATAATATACATGTACGTGGAAAACTGTAATGAGACATTACCGTGAAGTTGGTTATCCTGCATGATGTAGGCTGACAGCTTGGCGAACTGGGAGAGGTTTCGCTCATGACCATTGATAGTGATGGACCCTGACATTCCAGAGACCCTGTTCAAGCACACATTTTGTATTAATAACTTCCATTCACTTTGTCAAAGAAACCACTAAACTATTTGCAACGGTATAAGGCATTGACCTGCTGGCTCTACTCTCAGCAATTTGAACTTTCTGGAGACTTGCGTTCCATCCACAGCCTTCATCGAGACTTTGAACCTTTTGCAATAGTCACCCTGTATATACTCAACTCACAGCCGAGCCAGTCAGTCAGTTCTGTACAGTGTGTAAAAAGGAGCAAGTCAGAGCTGCATCCCTTGTGAATGAATAGTGCAGGGAGTTTGTGTCCCCGTGAACTATGTGATGATTGTAGTAAACATCTTCGAGTCATTTTCGACAAATTCGTCGGCACTTTGTGGAACTCCTGAATGGAAAGTGCAACCAGGAGGACCTGCGAGTGAAAGGGACTTTACGTGGCATTGTGAATAAACTGTGAAGTGTAAATAGTGAAATAAGTATCTGTACGAAGTTTATACCCATTAATTGTGTTAAAAATTAATATATTATACTTAGATTGTAAATAAACACTGAATTAATCAAGACTGACACGTTATAATTCATTTTTGTAACCCGTAAAAACAGTGGAGTATTGAATGCAGACTGGAGTGAAATACAGAGGTACTGACTTGTATCCAGTGAGGATGTTGAGCAGGGTGGACTTGCCGGCACCGGAGGGTCCCATGATGGCCGTAAGCTCTCCGGAGCGCAGCCTCCCACTGACTGACTTGAGGATGGTCTTTCCATCTGTCAACAAATAAAACGATTGTTAGACCCATCTCAGAATCAAAAGATGCATACATAGTACAAATCATCTAGTTATAACCAACCTTTTAGTCATTTATATATTACTAGCTGTGTACCTGTGCTTCGCCACGGATAAAATATTATAGTATCATGACTGTAAAGTCTTTTTGTACAAAGGCAGGCTGTTGCTAGGGTAGCCTACTGGCATTAAACTACCGCTCCTTACACCTGTTCCTTCATTTTGAAATTGGGCTTAAAGTTATGCCTTAAAAACGCGTTTAGTGCCCACTTTGTCCCTCGCCATTTATTTTGTAGATGTGTATGGGTATAAAATATAGCCAAAGACCCACTACGTAATAGGCTTAACCCTTAAACAAAGTTTCACTACCATAGCTTCAGCTGATTTTCAGCTATAAGCAGTTCATATGCCGTAAAAACGTGTTCAGTGCCCACTTTGGTCCCTCGCCATTTATTTTGTGGACGTTGTATAGATACAAAATATAGCTAAAGACACACTGCGCAATGGTATAAACTCTTAAACAAAGTTTCACTACCATAGCTTAAGCCGATTTTCAGATATAAGCTGTCCAATATGCCTTAAAATTGTGCTTTCTTTTAAGAATCTTTCTTTTAATTACAATATCCTTGACACATCACAAAACATATAGATAAAGTGCATTGTCTGCTGCTGATAACAGACATATATCAATTTTTGAAATCACTGGGTTGAACATGGTGGTTGACCTTGAGCGTGACTGTCAATGTGACATGATTAGACAATTAACCTCTGGCTTGGCTCTAGCAGTACACTCTCATCAGTCTGTGCTTCTCTCCATGCTGCATAATTTGGCAACATTTGCAATGATAACTTAGTCTCAATCAAGCAGCCCAAAGAGTTAACGAGTTCTGCGACTGGCTGCCACACATGCCGACCTGAGAGGAGATCGAGGAAGGAGATTAGCTGGAAAATCCAGGAAAAACGTCCTGCTACAGAAAAAGTTTAGTGACCTAAATTTTTATAGTTAACATTTAGAGGAATATGCTGTAGAATATTTAGGGGATTAAATTATTTTGACAACTTGCTAAAAATAAAACAGAACACGGTATTAACCTGACGAAGAAAACTACTAGAACAAAATTAAAATCAGGAAAAAATTAAAAATCCTGCATGGACCTTGAAACACATACACTCAACACATGTACGCATACAAATCAAGTGTCAGAAACAGCTTAGATATAGCATCAATTCATCAACAAAAGTCCATAAAATCTATAAAGTTTAAACTGTTGGTTTAAATAAAAACATTTACTGGGTTGACTGCAAATAGTAACAAAAACTGACCTAAAGGAAAAGGAACTGATCAGCTGGATCATGCAGGAACTGAGCTCTGAGGAAACAGAACCAGTTTATATTGTAAGTGTGAGACAAGTCCAGTTTTTAGACTGGTCTGCAAGGTCAGTCCCCCAATGTTTGTAAAAGAGTTGAAACTTCAATTCAACACAGAAAACTGAATTTATTACCCATTATAGAGTACTGGTATTCATACAATGGAGGCTTTTGGTTTATAATAAAGTCTAGCAGTATAAAGGAGGAATTACACCAATCCATAGGCGAGCATACTTGGGAGGAGGAGGGGCGTAAATTATAATGTTTCACAATAAAGCAAAATTTAAAAAGATATTTGTTTAAGAACAAAATATTAGTAACTAGCTGATAGTACCTAGGCCTTATAGTTTTTGCAGCAATGATGAGTCAGTCAGGCAGGACAAAGATTTTTTTAAATATAGATTTTCATTATTGTTATCTTAATTTCAAGTAAATGCATTTTTTTGCACTCTCATTGGGATGGTAGGTGGTAGAGTGCAAGTGGTAGTACCACTGTGTTATACAAAGTGATTCAAAATCTTTGAAATTTTGTATTCAAACCTTGTATGTATAAATCTAGTGGTTAATTTTATAGAGTTAGGATCAACACATCTTATTTTCAACTTTCAAGCTAGTTCTACAAAATTACGATGGAAAATTGTAGTTTTGAAGTATGGTAAATTTCTTTTCTAGAACGCACAAAAACTTGGTTAATTGGGTATAATTTTTAAATGCCTTTGCACCAATCAATTTATAGATTGGAGACTAAGAATTTACTTGAACCTTTTTTGGAACAATATAATCCTAAGACTGATAATAGAAAGAATAATTAATTAACAATTTTCCTCCAGTGATTAATTGAACTGTAATGGACATCACTATTGGATAACTAAACCTTCTGCTCTCTATGGTAGTCATAATAAAATAATAGTTTTAAAAGTACCTATTGTTTTTTTATTTACAAATTGTTGAAATAGCAAGTTCTGTAAATATTACCGGCAGTTGACTTTTCATAACATAACTATTTAGCTCAATGGGTGGTTATAAATTATACATATCATTAATATTTCATAAACATTTAAAATTTTGCAGATTGACTAATATTTTTTGCCCCTTTCGGGTGGGTTTTTATTTTGATAGCTAGTTTGTTGAATACTTAGATAATTGGTCAACCCACCAATTACAAATGAGGTACACAACACACAAATATTATGGATTGCACACGAAAGAGAACTAATTTGTTTACTTGTTGTGGGGAAAATCATGATGATTCTATTGGTATACATTTGTTCCTAGATTACATGATCATGTCCCAGTGAGGATTCTCTCTGTTAATGACCTCTCGCGCCTCGCCTTGACAGATTATTGTGCAATTAAGAAAATCCAAGGATAATTAGTCGTCAACACATCTCAAGTCCTGGAATGAAGGAAAGTTTACCAAAACCACATCCCTTCAGGCTCTAATTATTTTTTAACAAATAAATACTTTGTTTCGCTTAATCTGCAACCACTGTAAACATTACACAGTAATGAGACATTTAGGCGGGTTGCACTGCACACTGGAGAAACTGGTTTCAGGAAACATGTTTCACAAAACTAGAAACTTTAAGTTACTTGCAACAGATAGGTAAGTTTAACACAGATATGTGCACACTGTGATTCATGAAACTGTAGTTTCATCGATTTCTTAAAACTGGTGTACACAAAGCAAAAAAAAGATATTTCTCATATTGGCAGTTTCATGTGGTATCAAAAATAACACCATAGTGTCAATACATCTTTTTTTTCATTCACTTGTGCTGTTTTTCAATATGGCAGACATTTCTTACCAAGGAAAGTTAGCAGAAGCTATTGAATTGTTAATTTTTCCTTAGAAATCTGCAGTTGGTCTTCCTTGATTTTAGAGAGCTAACTAATTTTCCACCAATTAATCAAAAAGCGGATTCTGAAAAATCCTTAAATTTGACAGGAGGACTGCACAAGTGACAAGCTACAACATAAATACAGTGTTAACCATCCCTGATCAGGGGGGAACCCAATAATTCCCTTCATTTGGGTGGACCGATGCTTCTAGGTATCCAACGAGGCAACTCTCTAACCGATTTGTGATTTTCATAACCCGTGTTAACCCAATTCCCTTTATTCCTCCTCAAATTAAAAATATCTGTATTTCACTTTGGGTACAGTATATACAAAGTAGTAGCATAGACAAGTATTACATTATTTGTACAGTAATACATTACCTTGAACAATCTTTGTATAATATTGGAAGTTTTCTTCATTTTTGTACAAAGCAAAAAGTTAGCGCGGAAGACAACCTATTAATTTGTAGTAAAAGAACTAAACTGTTTGTTTTTGGATCAAAGCTATCAGCTAATCCAAAGGACAAAATTATATTGGAATGTATATTTTACGGTTGATACATCAAACAAAATAAAACATGTCTGTATTCAGGCAAAAGTTAGGAATGTAGTAGTTTTAAACCACGTTTAAGTGTTTGTGCGCACTGAATGTATAAGATACAGATACGTCAAAACCATGTCCATAAGCTGATAGAAAAAGAGTAATAAAAACACGTGTATCAAGGACGTTTAGAGGTTAACTGGTTTTGCCAAAAGCCGATTGCAAAAATTCATCATAATTACATGTCTGAAACATTCCAGCTTAATTAGGAAAATTTTCTGCCTGGCCACACACTCTATAATACACATTACTTTGTTTTAAAATATTATAATTCTTTTAGGTCAGTTAGTATGTAATGATGTAACACATTTTTCCTTTTACTTTTTTTAAATAGAGAAGTTTGCTACTTGCTAATTTTGACATGCTGCAGTATTTAGGGAATTTCAAAATATGACTTTTATACCTCCTTTTTTTAATTTTTATATTAGCTGGTGAATTAATTGGAGTTTTCTGTCTCTGTCTTTACCATATCTTGGGAAAGTTTTACTAATGTTCGACCCCAGCTCGTAGGTCAAATCCAACTCACTGGATCTTTGATACTTTGATTTGAGAAACCGACCACATCTAGAGGGTATTTTAAGGTGAATATGGGATGAAGGGTGAGTGTTTTTAATGGAAATAATAATTAAATTTTCTTGTTTAAATTCGCTAAGCTGTACTTTGGAGCCTCCACCAAAAAATCATTAGTGTCAATGACAAATGAATGGAAAACAACAGCTGTTATCAGAGAGACTGATGGAGTGATGGTCAGCTCGCAAAAAGCCGAGTCAGCAACCGACTGCACAGCCTCACTGCTTAGCTGATCTCAAGGTCAGCACAAGGTCACTAGTGACGTCACGTCATCATTACCTGGGCTGGGATGAGCCATTGCCTCTGCGGAATACTGAGTAGCTCGAAACACAGCCACACCGAACCACGCCTCACCTGCGTTGTGTTTCCAAGCTGTCGATAGACGTAGCGAGTCGAAGATGTTATATACAGAGTGTCACAAAAATGTGTAGCGCGCTATGCAGAACCAGATTCTACATACGAAAAGGTTGGAAATGTTCAGTAACATTTTTTATGTCGACTTACTTTAACCGCAATTCACACTTTGGTATTTTTTTAAATTATTAATAATTCAAAACAAAAACTTTGAGATATTTTTGTGAAACTACAATTTTGATAAACTTTAATTGTTTTCCTAATAACACTTTCCAAAAATATTTGTTATCTAACTTATAAAATTTCAAAATGGCAACCATTTGAAAATGTCAAAGTCAAATTCCAATTTTTAAGTTTTTAAATGGTTGCCATTTTAAAATTTGATAAGTTAGATACTAAATATTATCGGAAAATTGTATTAGGAAAACAATTTAGGTTTATACTAAGTTTCACAAAAGTATCTGAAACAGTTTTTGAACTATTAGTTATTTTCAAAAATTTACTAAATGGCAGATTAAGGCTAAACTAGGCCGAAATTAAAAGTTTACAAGACATTTTCGATTTACTTGTGCATATAAAATCCGTTTTTCATAGCGCGCTATACATTTTTGTGACACCCTGTATAGAAACATTCACTGTAACTATATACTGTAAATGTTACAGTGAATGGTAAGCTGCTTAATTAGTCGGTTGCTGACTCGGCAGTAATTTCACACAAAACTATAATCTGAGACACGTGGGCAGCAATTGTCAAACGCCAGATAAAAGCACACCCATGCTAATTCATTGCACGAGGTGATGATTTATACATCACATAAATGAAATATCGCATACCGACTGAGTTTTCCAGGAAAGAAGCCCGCCTAATGACCACTAATTGGCTTTAATTGTGTACAATAAAAGTACAACTTCATAAAAATGATACCGTGGTTGAGGAAGGTAATCATACGCTGGTCGCGGAGAGCCTGCTACAGCACAGTCACTTGTCAAACACCAGTAGTGCTGAGTGAGTGTGCTGGGGGGTTCTCGCAGGGGTTCGACTGTACACAACCTTGCTGCCCTTGGTGGCGAGGTTAGTTTACCTGTGCTACCTGCTACCACAACACAAGTAACAACCGTCAACCATGAAGCAGTCTGTCCTCAGTCCACACTTTGTCAAACATAAACTGCAAACAGTCCTGGCAATCGTGTTTCTAGCATTCCCTTTTTGGTAGAGCCAAAGCAGGGCTAAAATAAGATATCGTTAAGACTGGACATTGAACTTTCTATGTCCGTTGAAGTTGAAGAAGAACTATATTAACTACTAGCTGACAGTACACGTGCTACGCTACGAGATTTAAATACGGTATTGAATTTTTGTGATTAAATTTACCTAAATGTTTCTAAAAAGAATGTTTGGGTTGTTCGGTAAATTATACTGTTTCTCTATCAGTTCGCCATTGTATAGTTTCAGTACATAACCAGGCCGACACGCAGCTTAGCGCTTAAGCGCCGCTGGTATGAATAAAACTAATTTCCTTTGCAATTTGTTACACTAAATCACTAATTTTAACTCTAATTTACTCCGCTTACAACCTCGCTTCAGCCTTTGGCCTTGGAGTCCACTTTGGTCTCTTGCCATTTATTTTGTGGATGTTGTATGGATATGAAATATAGCTGAAGACACTGCGTGATGGGCTTAATTCTTAAACAAAGTTTCACCGCCATTGTTTCAGCCTATTTTGACTTATAAGCGGTCCAAAACGCCTAAAAACGTTTTCAGAGCCCACTATGGTCCCTTGCCATTTATTTTGTGGGTGTTGTATAAATATGAAATATAGCTAAAGACACACTGCGTAATGGGCTAAACCCTTAAACGAAGTTTCACCGTAATAGCATCAGCCAATTTCGAGGTATGTAAAAGCGGTCCAATATGCCTTAAAAGCATTACAGACAAACGGGAATTTTTCTAACGCCAGTTCCAGTCTTTGCAAAGTATAAAAAATCAAATAACCAAAAACCGATGGATTCATTTTAGTGTACAGACAAAATTCTTATTTTATTTATATAGATTGGCATACGAGCATACAGGAAGGCCGCAACAATGAAACACGAAATCAGTCCAACGTACAGAGCAGGCAAATCTTGAAATAATATTAGCCTACAAGATGAATGTAGTGATGGTACAAAGATGAGAATGTCGCGTTCTAAAGAGGATATACAGCTAACACTGCTAAAATCATGGACGCTTAAGTTCAAAACTGTTAAAGTGTTAGTTTGTCTAAAGGTCCAACCATTATCACTAAGTGAATGGTAAAGTTATAAACGTAGAGACTATTAAAGAGTCCTTGTCTTCTCAAGAGTGTTTATCAACATCAAGATAATGTCATTACAATAATTTACCAACCTTCAGCCTCATTAAAAAGATATTAAAAGTAGATCACTTTGAAAACAGGCTTTGTTGTAAACTATACTAAAATGTATCATGAGTTTTAGGTCTATAGGTTATAGGTCTAATGCGCATGTTCAAAAATGTATGTATTATCGTTTGGCAAAGTCAATTTAATGGTTTTGGTACCAAAATTAAAGATTATCTATTGTAAGTGTAAGTTTTTCCCGCCACAACTATTTCAACTGTTTCTGCCAAATTAAATACGAATATTTATGCATTCGAATCGCAGCAAAACTGTGTTTTCCCCAATTATAAAATACGGGTGTTTGCGTAAATTACACCAAGCACATCATACTCAGTTATAAAAAAGCAACACAGGGCTTCATGTTATCAAATTAGGTCATATAGTAATCAATTAGGTCAATTTAGGTTGAAATATCTAGTGGGAGACAAGAATTTGTGTGCACTTCAGTATTTTAATTTAGAATTGTACGTAGATAGGTACGTGCTATTCTGAATCCACCGTATATCAAGTTGTTCATTTGACAAAGAAAGAAGAGAGAACGTTGAAGACGTGATACATCATTTACAGTTGTTAATAATTAAACAAAACAACGTTATCGTGTCTGCGAGGAGGCTAAATTGTGGTCGCACGATTCCACGTTTCATCCTCGTTTCACCCACTTCTCTCCTCCCTCGTTGACGGTCATAAGACTTGAGAACTCACAGAATTATGAACCTCGGTGGAATCTTGCAAAAGCCAATAGGTCTAGGGGAGTATAGCCAAAGGGTCATTAGACCTAGACTTTTAAAAGTTTCACAATAGTGGGCTCTAATATAAAATGTCCCAAAATTCTGACTAAATTTTTTGTAATCGAAAAACACGTTCAAGATGTGCGTGGGCACTACTTCCCCAAAACTTGGGGAGAGCAGAAGCCGGATAGTTTTCGTAAACCGAATAAACCAGACGCAACTTTTCTGCTGCAAACATTGTTTATTTGATTTTCCCAGGTCAACCTATAATGTAATCTATTTAAATTCCAAGGAATTTTATAGCCTGAGCTTCTTCAACTACATCATCTACCATGGTCATTGCTGGTGATATGCAAAGTTGAGTTCGTAGAACAAATTGAATTAGTTATTCGTTATTCGCTCTATACCAATTCTTTACATTACTATTTCTAATAAACTGTTGGTTTGCCTGGTAAATTTTAAGAACAAAGAAGAATGGTGCACAGAGCTCGGCCGACAGCATTGAATAAATGATGATAACATGTTTGCATTGCCGTGATCCCCGGGCAGAGTCCGGCCTGTATCTCTCGCCTGTTATCTGTTATCAGTACTGATAGTGGCAGTGATAAGAACAGTCACGCAACTCGGCGTGTGTACAAGTGCAGGCTTCTCACAGGCACACAACATTGATCACATTATTGATCATAGGGCCGTATTTGTCATTCAGTTGACGATCAGGATGTGTCATTGCTGGCTTCGGGAAATCGGGTATAAATGAAGATCATTGTGAAATCTACATCAAATAACATATAACAAAACTTGGGACTTTACGTTTGAAAACATTTGCAGATTGCAGACGCGTAGTCACACGTGGCTCTACCGTGACACCTAGCAAATTTCCCGTAACGGGGTTAATTTACACAGGAAGTGCCCTTTGGGAGGGAATTTTCTTCCCATAATGGGGGTTTATGCTATAAAGCCGTATTTTTATAATCCGATTTGTAATTAGACTTTGGTAAACGATTGGTGTCACCGTTCCTAATATTTGTACCAAAATCAACAAAATCCAATCAGCCAGACCAAGATTTTATTAAATAAAAAAATAAATAAATATCATTAACGGATTTTGTAGTTCTTTGGTACTGTATACGGTACAAACTAGGCCGACACGCAGGTAAGCGCTAAAGCGTCGCTGGCATGAGTGAATCGAATTTCCTTTGCAATTTGTTACTCTGATTCGCACCACTCACAGCCTCGCTTCGGCCTCAGCTTTTTATGGTCTATTATGTATAATAAGTTTTAAAAGTATGCTCAAAACGTATTCTGGGGATCAGGATCGGTGCCCATTTCTTGGTCCTGGGCCTGGTTCTTACCATGCGGACGGCATTAATATCTCATTTTTCCAAAAGAAAATTCTACATTTAATAAAAGTTGTCCAATACAAATTTTGACTTGACAGATCTGTACTCTGTAGGCTATTGTAACCCTGCATAGACCACTAACAGGCCACGGGAGGTTCTAGGTTTAATTAACGGTCTGTGGGCTAATAAAAGTCAATCAAGTAGGATTGAATCCCTGCTGCTGGTCTCAACTCTCAGCCATGGTTGTGATGCGTCCTCAGTCGTCCGTGTGATTGGCTGACCTTAATAACTTGCAAACACTTTACATTCAGCCACTTACCGAATTCTAAACTAGTTGGCTTGTCTACATGTTATAATGTAAATAACTTTACTTGCAGTGAACATTAGACATGTGATTCAACAAATTGTAATTCTGAACGCAAAATTCGTACCAAATCACTTCCTAAAAAAGGTAAAATTATTGCTATTAGGATTCGATTGGTTCAACAGCCTATATCATAAAATCCGTGTGATACTTAATATTTCTTTAATCGAGTTTTGAAAAATTTTGGTTATTTTCCAATTGCATATCCACTGACAATTAATAATTAAAAGGCTTTGCACCAATTTGAGAAGGTAATTTACAAAACAATTTTGTTCTGTGTTGCTGAGCACAAAAATCGTTTCTGATTCTCGTCTCATATTCGGAGCTCCCTTGCAAAGGCAAAGTTTGGGATCAACTTCATGCCTTAACAGCAACCTAAGGGCTGGTTTCGCAGCGAGGAATTTACGTAAACTCGGGAGTTTAAACCGGTTTCAGTCTAGGACTTAGACAATCGGATTTCGCAGCCAAGGGACTCCAGAGTTACGTTAGACTCCGGGATTTACGGCCTCGTCCAAACTCTTGAGTTTACGATTTGGGTTTCGCAGCGAGGGACCGAAATATCCTGGAGTTTATAAAGGACAAAATCGGGTTTCGCAGCCACGGATCTACGAAGTCTCGGACTTAACTATAAATCCCTGAGTCTAAAATCAGCTCAAAACCAGCCGTTTTTAAACCCTGGCCTGAGGCAGGGTCAGAATGAAGACCTCCTCCTGTACATTTGCAAAGTGTATCGTTGTTTTCATTTCGTTGTAAATTCCAGTAATTATATAAATATTTTCGCCGAATACATTTTCGCAAATTGTTAATTACGAATAGTTTTGTATTACTTAATTTAACCACAGCCTAATTGGTTGAAATATAATCAGCTTAAATGGTTAAAGAATATACCTGGATTGCATAAAAGATGCATGGAGCCATACAGAAGTGCATAAGATTGCATAAATGTGGATACCGTGTACACGAGAAACAAGCGCAGCGAGCGAATTGCCGGGAAAATTGTTATTAAAATAAGTACTGTAATATCAAACAGTCACGACCGTAAAAAATATAACAAAACATGTACTGCGACGAGTAGCCGAGGCCGTAAACCGAGGGAAAATAATAACCAAAACACGTACTATGAGTCTATGAGGAAAAGCTTAGAGGAAAAAGGTAACAAACAGGACAATATTGAGCTCTCGCTCATCCTGCTACGCAACCTATCAGAGCCAGTGATTATTGACGCATAAGAACGGACTTATTAGACTTTTTCCCTACAAACCTGCAGGGAGAAAGCAAGTGACAATAGTGACATGTACCGCTCACCCCTGGTTTCACAGCACAAGACGTAGGCTCGCATGCCTCAACTGACTGAAAGGTAACTTTTATATACATTTCGAGCAAATCAGGTGAATACGTTGGTTTAGAGCGGTAATTTTCTGACAACTAATAGTATTTTGCTTCTTGACCGTGGCGAGTTCTGCTTGTACTTAGGGCCGGTTTCCCCAACGTCATTTAACTGAGATCGGCAGTTTAAGCCGCGGTTTAACTCGAGGAGGTGTTCCCTAAAAGTTATAGTCAATTGATGGCAGGTGGTTTAGGCCACTGGTACAAACTTTATAGAAATAAACAAAAACTTAACCTCAGATTTGGAAATCAAAGCCTAGTCTACTCACCATAATATTAAGTTTACAAATCGCCAAGTGGAAGAGGACCTACATTTCATTACTTGTTCAAAATCGTCGTACTAAGTACATAATTAGTAAAACGGATGAACTGATGGACATATTAGAGTTGAGGAAGAGGATTACGAGAATTAGGGAAAGAGTTGGTCCTTTCGTGAGATGGGAAGAAGCAAGAGTTTTTTTGAAAGATTTCGTTCGAAACTGGAAGTTTTTTTGAAACTGCAAGTTCATTGCTCAATTTGATTAGGGATTCTTTGAGATCCAGAAGTAACAAAATTCGAGTATTGTCACCTGCGGATACATTTTATGATTTTTGTGCGCATTGAGGTTCTATGCCTCCAGCACTTTTTTGATCAATAGTGGAGTTGAGCGTTATACAACGGTCCTCCGTTTGCAAAATCGGTAAGCAAGGGTGTCTGACCCTATCTCGTTTGTATCCGCGTTTCATACGTATGCAGAAAAGTGAATTTGAATAAGATAGAATTTACAATCAAACAAAATAGGCCTATCTTCTTCACATGGGGAGTCAGTAAACAAACCCTCAACTCTGATCAAATAAACGTTTTTTCTTGTTTCTATTTAAATTATAAACAGACAAACAGGTTAGCCAACAAATTGATGCGAGGTTTAACCTATGCTGTGCCAGCCAAAAAGTTAGGGCAACACTTCGGAGTTTAAGCCGGAGGTATGAATTTGTGCTCGGCACAAAATAAACCAGCACAACGAGAATTTGGGGAAACCGGCCCTCACAACGGGATGATTGAATCGGCCCATGCGCGTGAGTCCAGACCGACTGTCATGGTGTCAGCGAGTTTACACGAGTGTCGTATCTCATGTCTGCTCGACAGTTGGTCATTGTCCCAAGGGCCAAGGGGCATTGACCTACATACATACAAACTGCGTACACGTAATCCGATATCAACTCAACTCACGCCATTGATTGAACACCACAGTCGAGGCAGTGGATAATCCAGAGCATAATTTGAAACCTGTATATACAGGATGAGTTTTAAACGTACCCCACCCCATTTTAACTTTTGAAAAGGAAAATTTTTTAAAACCCTATGGGGAATGTTTTTATGGGATTCTGAAGTTTGTTTTGACGTACTTTGCGTCACCCACCCACAAGCCCAAATTTTTAAATACGGGGGAGGGTAACTCTTTGTAAACGCTGTTCTCGTGTGATAAATCTATGTATGAATCATAATTTTTATCTGAAGGGTGGGTGACGCAAAGTGCAGATTATCTAGGACGCATAAATTCACCCTGAGCTAGTTAAGAACATTTCCTGTTAATTATATTTAGTATATTGTAATGAAACGTGGATCGTTTGAAATTGACAAATTCAAGCTTTAAAACTGGTCTTTACTTATGTTGCATAATTCAAACCAAGTAAAAACCTAACAATTCCCAGTACTGCAAAGAAAAGTGCTTCGATATCCTCCAACAGATTCACTTCAGAATAAAATAAACTTTAGGTAATCGGCTTCTAATCCACCTTGGAGAATATTTTTAAATGACTTTTCGTTTAAAATTTTAAACCCTCACAATATGTATTCGTACATTTACTTTCATATAACCGCGGGGTTTGTTGGACTGCACCCCTTTGCGTCGTCACTTGATTCCACCCGTTGGCGAGGAACGAAATGACCGCGGTTTACAAATGTGGCTGGGGAAATTGGCAGTTTTATCTGACACAGTTCAAAAATCAAGGCGTTTCCCGCTTTTATGACTGGGACTCGTGGCGTGGTCCTGTAATCACCTTCATGGAGGTCAGGTTTTGAGGATGATATAGGTCTAAAGCGGCTCAGATAGTCTCAGTGATCATCTGATGATACCCGCATCAACACCCACCATCGTTTAAACATATCAGACCATCACCTGCGTGGTTCGGAAGTCACGTTAAGCCGTTGGTCCTTGTATTTCTATTGGGCTATTAATTAATGACCCATTCTAAGGAAGAGTCGGCCTTAGTTTGTAACAATACTACACCTCATAACTCATTACTACCACTCATCCTTCACCACTTATTTGCCTTAAAATACCCTCATGAGAGTGGTCGGCATCCCAAATAGTGATTTAGTGATTTTTAAGATCTTTTGAAGAACTGGATTATTTAAAAACCAACCCACCAACTGAAAGCACACGGTAAGTAACAAATCCAAACGACCTACAGTTAGTAGCTACATGGGCATGACAAAAATCACGTAGTCTTCCTGACGACTATTGCAATGACGAGCAGAGGCCTTGCTGGCAGCATAAACTGCCTCATCATCACTGTGGCTGTACGTCAACTCTTGTCATATCTACTTCTTACTATCCAGACGTGTGACCTTCACAGAGGTCACCGTGACATGACCACGGCACTCGCACACAACCTGCTAAACCTGCTGCTCACTAGCTACGAGTAACTGCAATCAACTATTCAACGCGGTGCGAAATTTAAACGTACTAGAAGCTTCGTCGGTAAACGGCTTCTTATTGGAATTTCAAAATATTCAAGTTGAAGAACTAATAATTCAATAAATGTTTCATTTTTGGTGAGGCCTTTCGCAGAAAATCAAATTTGCTAACTAAATATGTACTTATAAAGTTCCATGTAAAAAAATGGTGAGTTTGTGTGGTATCCTGGTTCATTGTTTACAAGGTCTCGATGATTTTTCACCAGATGATCTAGTCTATACATATAAAAGAGAGTGTCCCTGACTCACTCACTCATAATCAGACCACAAGCCAAACTACTAGACCTACGGACGTGAAACTCTATTTCTGGTAGTCCAAAACCACCCTCTAAGAAACGGCTTTGAAAATTTTCAACTTTAAGGGTGGATTCCCGATTTTGGCGGGAGTAACTATGAGTTTTGCAAGGTAGCAAACACCGAAAGCACCGATCCGGTTTGCGTATGTGACGGGCATTAGTTGATATTTTACCCGTGGTTAAGTTCTTGGGTGTCCATCCAAAGTCTACAGGTTACATCTAACAATGTAAAAACATTTCAAGAGTATTTGGAAAAGCATATTAATTTAAAAATTAGACAAATAAAATGTATAACACAATACTCTAAGGACACAATAACAAAGGACTTAATTGCTAAACAAAAGTTGTACAAAAGGCAAAGTTAGGCTTTTAGACTTAGAGCCCTCTCTACAAAGATGTTATGGGTTTCTCCTCAAACTGTACTAGGATAAAGTTAACTTCACAGTCATGATACTGTAACCAATTATTACTAATCTACTCAATTGATCATTGCTGTAACATACTGTATCCGTAGCGATGCGCGGGTAAATATCAGCTGGTATTATTGACTAGTATAAGTGACTTATCAAACCAAATCACCTCCATTGCGGATTTACAGTTTTAGAACTAATAACGACCGTTATTGAGCTAACATTTCCCTTGAGTTGCACTTAATGTTTCGGTTTTACCACGTCACAATGCGTTTATCGCTGTTGCTCGCAAACATCACTGTACAGCGTACAGACTCGCTAGACTTGCAATCAGCATAGATCTCTCTGAGGGGAAATTACGCCATCAAGCTTTCTTTCCGCCAAATTATACAGTACAGAGATGCAAGAAGCACTACTACAGAAGCAGACAGGTGGTTTCACTGTGAAACTACGGTGCGTTTCATTCCAGTTGACAATTTCAAATGGAAAAGCCGCCATCAACAGCTCCGTGCACTGCTCATGCAGTTTCAAATCGTGCTGTACCAGGCCGACACGCAGCTAAGCGCTAAAGCGCCGCTTGCAGAGTGAATCGAATTTCCTTTGAAATGTGTTACTCTTATTCGCTCCGTTCACAGCCTCGCTTCGGCCTTCGGCCTCAGCTTGGCCTTCAGTGTGATCCCAGGCGTTACAAAGCTGTTCTCGCCGCTTTCATAATTTTTGGTACATCGAAGCGTATTATCTAAATACATATGTATTTAAAATTTCATCAAAATCTGATGAAACTTACTGTTTTTAGATCATTAAAGCCATTTTTTGACCAAAACTCCACCACCCTCCGAGAGGGGGGGGGCTTGGTAGCCTGATTTTGCTGGTTAACCAACTTGACCGAGATATTTACAAAAGGAACATTTGTACTAAATTTCATGAAAATCGAACAAAAATGCGACCTGTAGAGAGTACACACATAGGTCTATATACATTCTTCAGTTACACAGATAAAGAAAAAAATAAATATACACGTAATTATATACAATCTTGTAAAAATGCTCAAAACGTGCCCTTGGGTTCAGGATCGGTGCTCATTTTACGGTCCCGGGACTGGGTCTTACCATACCAGGTCTTCATGCTGATGGTCTTTATGAATATCTAATTTGTTCAAAAGAAACTCGATAAAAACAACAACTTCATGTGTATTTAAAACACTGCTATGGACTACAATGTGGTTTAAACTGTCTTTTTTAAATGAAATTATATGTCGAAGTATGTCAAAAGAAACTTCAGGATCCAATATAAACATTCCTCAAAGGGGTTATAAAAATATTTCCTTTTTCAAAAGTTAAGGTGGGGGCGATATTTAAAACTCACCCTGTATAGAGGTATTGTTCAAAACAATAACATAGGACCTCTATATTATCTCAAAACTACAAGAAATTATTGAACATATTTGAGATACGCTTTCAAGTAAGCACGGTTCAAGTTGAACCAGAGAAATATCGAGTTTAGTTGCATTATTTATTCTTCATCAAATGTCCTTGTAATTTCTATCCCTCCAAGTTTCTTCAAGTTATAGAATATTCTATAAGGTCGAACCTCCGTAACTCGAACTCATAATCGACTTAACCACATGGCATTAACAAGCAGGTTCGATTTGTAGAAGTCAGCCTGGGTGAATTCTTTATACTGTGTTAGTTAGTTCTTTTCTGTAACCAGCAGAAGCATTTCAGCGTCTAGATCGAAAGCCGAGGCGCAGATTTGTAGAAAAATACCTACTGTATTTTGAAACCAACAAAACATAATGTCTTTCATCAAAGTACATCCAACCACCGTATTCAAAAGCCATAAGCATGCAATATTCTATAAACGTGTACAAGTGACATGTACTCACTGCTGGTGCGACCCTCCTTGACGCTGTAGGTGAGGTCTGAGAAGGCGATGTCCACGGGGGGTCTCTTGGGCAGGTGTGTCAGGGTGCGCGGCTGGCACGGCGTGATGGTCACCTTCACACTTCCCTTCCTGTCAACCATCAAACAGTCAGAGTCCTGGGTCACCATGGTGTTCACTGTTCAATGTTCACACTACTGCACTGCAACGTTACCCACACTGTGTTCTATGTCTCACTCTCACTCACTCTAACGAAACCATAGACTAACGGACTCTATCGTCTGTGATGTTACCTGATGAAAAGTTTAAAGGTAAAGTTTATCCTGTTTAACGAGGCGAAATTAGGACTACAAATGCCTTTCTACCACTCAACCTCGACCTTTACCTAGCGTTACCGTATTAGTCACATTCGTTAGGCTGCGCAGTAGGGGCAGAAAGTGACGATACGGAGGGTTACAACCTGTCGTTATAAAAAACGCTACTGTGGGTTCCAAACTTTTAAATGGTAGAGCAGTATAGTCTTTAAGGCGGGTTAAAAGGCGATTTTCCAAATTAAATTTTTATTTCGAGAAAAATCTACAGTATTTACAGGGTGATTCAGTAATAGGTTACATTTTAAACTACTGCTTTTGCAGCATAATTTGTATATTTTCATAAAAAGTAATTCGTTATAGTTTGACATTTACGTAAAAATAATTTATTATAATAATAATTTATTGCTGTACATTTAAAATGTGTTGCAATAATGAACAAAGCTAATAATGTAATTCTAAATCTAAGAGAGCCTGCCAGCTTCCAGTTTACATTGTACTATGCGTCAAGGTCTTCATAAAACTCTTTTGTAGTGTAAAAGGACTTAGATATTAAATTTAGGATTTTATTTTTTATTTAAATCTGTTTTGGATGTTATTGTATTGGTGGGATTACCACCCTGAGCAGCCTGGTAGACCTCTTTTGATGAAATTTTCCGCTATTTTTTGGACTTTCCGCAACACTGCAGCGATATTTTCAGCCTTAGACTTAGATCTTTTTAAAGATTACAAAAAATCAGGTTTAAAATGCTACATTTCACATAAAAATATTGTTTATGAAAACACTTTTTTCAAAATATTGTTTAGGATTATGTTATAGGGTTGTGAAGTTCCCTTCAAAGGACTTTCATGAAAAGTTTGCCATTAAAAAAACTGTATGTAATAGCATTCGAAGTTGTAAAGTATCACTTATTAAAGTACTTTATTTTCAATAACGTAATTAATATAATAATTATGTTGTCAGCGTGTTTCCATGAACTCTGCACAAACAGGCAATCTCACACGTGTTCTTACAAAACAATTCACACTAACAACGAACCCGCCATCATTCTATCGCTGGAAGTTTGATGTTTAGCATTGACGTCATCATTGGGAGTCCTTCTAACGGCGAGGCTGCTAATGACAACTAATTATCAATTCAAATAACTGCCTCATTGCCAGGCCTTAAGTACAGGTGTCTCCATAACGACCTCGGCGGCCGGGAACATTAGTAGTGTATTTGAATAAACAAATTCGTTGAATCATAATCATAATAACGTACAGGTTTGTGTAGTTTATAAGCTTTACCAGAGGTAAAATATGAAAAATTATACTAAAACGTAATTTTGCACTTCTATTAGTATTACTGGTCTCAACTAAAAACTAACAATGTGTCAAACTTTATAAGACACAAAAATTGTTCCTCTGAAGCTTTTCGATAGATTTGCCTGCGAATGCAATAAATCACTATTTGAGATGCCGACCACTCTCATGAGGGTATTTTAAGGCAAATGGTGGTGAAGGATGAGTGTGATGAGTGGTAGTAATGAGTTATGACTACAAACTAAGGCCGACTCTTCCTTAGAATGGGTCATTAATAGCCCAATGACCAATGGAAATACAAGGACCAACGGCTTAACGTGACTTCCGAACCACGCAGGTGATGGTCTGATATGTCTAAACGATGCTGAGTTGATGCGGGTATCATCCGATGATCACTGAGACTATCTGAGGCTTTAGACCTATATCATCCTCAAAACCTGACCTCCATGAAGCTGGATTACAGGACCACGCCACGTTTCCAGTCAATTAATTTATAATTAATTAAAACATGTATTTTCAGGTCATAAGTGGACCTTAGTTTTCTAGTCTTGTTATAGTGCAGACATTTCCATCGAAAAAGTTGTATTATGTGCACGATTTTCAAAACGAAAATTAATTTGAAAAACTACAACGGCGTTTTAACAATTGGTAACTTCAGGATTGTGTTTTTTCCCGTAGGCTACATTGGCCAGACAATGGCGTAAGTTTGATGCAAGTGTGTTTGGGTTAAAACGTTATCAGTTGATTTGTTGATTACGATAACCTTTAGGTTATGCAGCCTCGCGAAGTTCTCGCTCTTAATTTAATTAAACAAAACTTTTTTAAGTGATAGTGCAGTTTTGATAACAATATAATGTTGCATTTCAGGAACCGTATCAAGTAACTAAGTTGGATCCAACGTATAGAACAGAATAGTAGTTAGTAGTGTTTCCTACTTTGTATACAGTGGGGATATGTTATTGACTGTGTGGTTAATATGAGGCCGCTTCACGCTGGTGTTTAAGTATCGTTTTACAGATTTTTTCATGTCCCCTTCCCCACCTTAACTTTTGAAAAAGGAAATATTTTCAAAACCCTTTAGGAAAGGTTTTTATAGAATCCTAAGGTTTGTTTTGACGTACTTTGCGTCACCCATACCCCACCCAAAAACCGGGGGGAGGGCCCCCAAATCTTTTAAATACAACCCCTCTTGTGGCACCTCAAAGGAAAGGGAATTTTAATAAAATTTCAACAATTGTATTAAAAAATTGTATACTGTATCCTCTGGATGCATTGTAAAAATGGGTTGAAATGAAATTTAGAGCTTAATATTAGTGTTTACTTGTAATCTATAATTATTATTCAATCCCGTTTTTTACAGATAAAACGAGTTACCATTTAGATAGGCGAGTGTGTACTATTTAGATAGGCATAATAATGTGTATAAAAAGTAAAACTAACGCTCATTCATGTTTTATCAATATGATTACCCTTTTAATTTTAACTATCGCATGACACTTTAAATTTACAGTTTAATTCTTACAAGGCAACGTGTGCAATAATTTCAAATTACAGTATATAAACTAATTATTAATAAATTAATTATATTACTGAATGTGTTATACAACTATATGCATCAACTGGAAATTATTAAACCAACTGCGTATTTATTTACGTCACTTACTTAAGATAATCTATGCAGCTCTAGATATAGGGCCTATCGAAAATTTAATAAATATTTATAGATTCATCAAAATAGATAAGTTGATGAAACTGATCAGTAATTCATTCCTCTACAACAACACTTGTATCCCTGCGGAGATATTTCAAAATAAGCAAACGCGCATACAACGGATCTTCAACAAGAAAACTTAAATTGTTCTTTCAAACTTCAGGCTGCACCAGACCATAAACCTATTAGTTCAGTATAAATAAATACTCGCTAAAACCAAACAATCGACACATTTAACTAAATTTATACACACAATTTACAAATAGAGTTGAGTGAGACAAGAACACACAAACACACAGCACACTAACAACAAACACGCACACCGAGAAGAGAGATAACCACACACAACACTGTCAAGTCACCGTGCTAACAGTCAACAGCATACACACAGCTGATAGGTGAGCAGTGCTGGCAACCTGGGCGCGAGAAAATACCCACCTGTCGCATCTCGTACCCGCTGTGACAATGCATTCTCCCTACCCTGTCTTTATACTGTATTCAGTGTACACGCAGGGGGTCGATACAATCTGACACTGTCGTGGCCGAGAATGAGATATTTATAAACTAGGGAACTCGGGTGATCTGGAAATATCCGATAGCGTGACATTTATACTGTGATTTAGAGCAGTTTTAAACAATAGTGTCGTCGACTTCAGCGAGCTTAATTTAAAATATATCTATCAAACTCAACATTCAATCATATACGATCCCAAAACAAATGGTTAAGAGTGCACAGTACCTGTCGGCCATTTTGTTTTTTGTCCCATAAGAACAATGCCATGCATTTTCTTGAAACACCTCACGCCTACAATTGTCATCAGATATTTTTGAAATAAGTTTTATTAGAAAGATGACGATGTACTGCAGTGACTGAGATGTAGTTTCGTAGTAAAACAAGAAATTTAAATTCCAAATTTCTTCAATTTTTGAATTTCTGTCCCGGTGTTATATGAAAGAGAAAACGAAAATTCGACTCAGCGCACTTTAAAACAAAATTCATGAAGATCCTAAGGAAAGCTTGAAGTGTCCCAAGAAAATGCATGTTTTACATTTCTCTTATGGGACGATTCAAGGTCACAGCAACTACTGCGTGAAATATAGTTCTGAAATTGAGGAAGTGTTTACAGCATGTCTTGAAATACACCTTGATCGAGGTTTGACTATGAGTTCTTCTTATACAGCCTGTATAAGTAAATATTGATCCTTTGACAACTTCGAAACACTGACTTAGTACTCTACAGATGTCAGAAGTCAACACAACCATAATGACCATTTCATTGATTGGCTTACGCGTATTGAGTTATTGTCAAGTTGTAGAAAATTTGACCAACAAAAAGTGTTCCCGTGGTTATGCGAAAAAACAAAGGAACACAACGAACATAGCTAAATGTCAATGGAGTTGTGTACGCCAGCATTTGAAAATCTGAAACTGACACCATCCTGCCTTATACTTTAGAATCGAGCCGCTTTTTCTAAGTTTAATATAAATACTTGAGGAATTAAGTATCTTGTCCCGATTACCCTACTATAGTACGTGGGGCCGCAATGGGAAAAATAACACCGATATTTAAACACACGGAGGATATGGTTTAACAATGTCCTTTGTATCATCGTAGGCTATAATGTGTCCAGTTGATCTATGATGTCTCCATTATTTTTAACAACAGAAAAAATATACTCTACCTATGCCAAGCTCATTCAAAATTGAAAACCTACCCGAAAACGAAAGTCTTTTAAAGTATATTAAGTACAATTTATGGATAATGAACGATCAAATTGTATGAATATGAATAGTAATTTAGTACAGTTGATATTAGTACAGCGGTCGGAATACTTTGTGTCATATAAATTACAGTGTTAACGTTGACGTTGGAAAGTTCTGAGATTGAAATATTATTGCGACCATTTTCCATCGTTAGTGAACAGGAAAAGACATTTCAGATCGGCAATTTGTTTATTTACGTGTTTATATTCAAGCTGTTATGTTTTCTAGAGTAGTTTTTTCTACTATTATCGAATTTCCTTGGGAAAAATGAGATTTTCATGCCGTCAGCATGGTAAGAACCAGGTCCGGGACCAAGAAATGCGCACCGATACAGCCTCGTAACAGCGTCGTAACACTCGTCGTAATAGAACAAAAATCTGAGGCCGGATAGGTTGAAGCGAGGCTGTGAGCGCGGCGAATTCGAGTCACAAATTGGAAAAGAAATTCACTCATGCCAGCGACGCTTTAGCGCTTAGCTGCGTGTCGGCCTGGTTTTTTTACTTTAACAGCTGCAAGTAAACAACATGGTTGTGTTTGACTGGTCAAACAATGGAATTTCCTTTGGGAAAATGAGATATTCATGCCGTCAGTATGGCAAGAGCGAGACCCGGGACCATGAAAATGAGCACCTGATCCTGACTCCTATAACACACGTATTGAGCTTTTTTTCAAAACTTTATTTACATATGTACATGTGTGTGTATTCTCTACAGGTCGCTTTTTCGTCAGATTTTCATTAAATTTTGTACAAATGTGCCTTTTATAAATATCTTGGTCAAGTTCGTTAGCCAGAAAAATCGGGCTACCGGAAGTACCCTTTGGGAGGAAGTGTTAATCAAAATGAGGTTGATGAAATTTGAAATAAATATGTACTTTGATTATATCCATCAGTGTACCGAAAATTATGAAAATCCATTAATCGCTTCATAATCGCGGCAAAAAGTTATTTTCGTTACAATACCGTCATGAGTATTCCGATTTTAAATACGTTTTCCCTTCATGATATGTAATAAAACGTACAGAAGAAGACGTAAAAGACCATGTCAGTCTGAGGCCGAAGGCCGAAGCGAGGATGTGAGCGGACAAACTCCGAACACCACGTTCTAAAAATATTTGTTAGATACCGTAGCGAGGAATATTTTACGAACATAAATCATACTTGATTGGTTGTTTTGCGGGTACTGATAAGCTACGAACCTTGGACCAAAGACAAAACTGAATTCTGGTACAGAAAACATTGTAGGCCATTGGTCAACACTGAACGTTACTCGTTTGGTTATCAGACAAAGACTTCTGCGATAAAGTCTTGTTGTGAGAGATGCAAAAATGGGTACTTACGCGTGTAGCTTTAATGTTTATGCTAAATACATTATTAGCGAATTTGCTTTGAAAATGTAGCTATTCATTTCTCTCGCCAAAGAGAAGGAAACGTTGTAGAAAGGTGCGGTTTGCAGTTTTTTGCTTTCCAACGCCTCCTGAGTCAAACGGCAAAACTTTATACAGTATTTATATAATTATGTGAGTGTGTGACCAATCTACAAGTCGCATTTTTTGTCCGATTTTTACGAAATGTGGAACGAATGTTCCTTTTGCAAATATCTAGGTTAAGTTCGTTAACCAGCTTGGTCGGATCATACGTTTCAAAATGGTGGCCATTCAAAGTTTAGTGTTCCCTATAAACGCTCACCCTGTATGGTAGAGTTTTACTATCTTAATCGATCAAAACAACACCCATTGCTCTAGAACCTACCGTTTTAAAGTAATTTCTGTTTAATTATTTAATCAGAATTTCTGCACTTTGACATTCAGAGCACTGGGCATAAATTAAACCTATTGCTCTGAATATCAAAGTGCAGAAATTCCTTTTAATGGAAATTCGCGAAGATTCACAGTAGCGCTTGTGGCTACGTGTCGGCTATGTTTTTATTATTCCGACTCAAATTGTTTGAATACTGAAGTGTGGTTCGGATGTAAAAGTGCACGAATAACGACATTTGCCAAGAAGCAAGCGATCCCTACCCGATTCCCTGCGAGGGAAATTCAGCTCCGCACCCATGACAGTTGGCAGCGCTTATCACAATCACCTAGTCACAGAACACAGATAGTGAATCATGTGACCTCCGTCCCTCGGACTTTGTCATCTTTCGTGTCTTTAATTGTTCTACTCTGAATGCACACAGCATAATGCGTGTAAACAATCGTTATCAATCGAAGACGTCGATACATTATATAAGGTAATACATTCTTTAAAAACAAAACCCGCGTGAAGAGAATTCTTACAAAACAACTAAAACAGTGTTGTTTATTAAAAAAAATCCACGAGACCGTTAAAAAGTATGCACATGTCATGGTTAAAAATAATCTCGATAGAAACATAGCAATATGTAATAGTATAATAAAAAAATTTAAGTCTTCAAAACCAATTGAAATTTAATTAAAATGAAAAGGCCTTTTAACTACTGAAAATTTTTAAATATACTCGTATTTACTTCAGTTCACTCAGAAAGAGTGAAATATCGCTCTTTTAGGTGTTGAGACCCAGCTACTCTTATTAAAGAGTGGCTCGATTTTCACTCTTTTGGTAGTGGTTTACTCTCTTTCATATTTAGAGTGTATAAGGAGTGTTACATTTCCACTTAAACGTTCGTTCACACTCATGTTTTCACAAACACTTTCTTCTTGAGAAACACATTTAAACTTCCTTAACACATATCTTTCCCGAGTTATTTTTAACAAGACAGGGTTACTAAATCCAACTTGAAATTATTGTTGTTTGTGTATATATGTTTTTGAATGTTTACTACTTTGAATTCTTCAAAAATAAAATATGCTTCGTTGTAGTTAGTTTAGCATTTTTTTAAATTATTTCAATGAAGACATACATCTAAACAATTACAAAATGCAAGTTAAGAAGATGAGGTTACTCTACGAAAAATATATAAGGTTAAGAAGATAAGGTTTAATGTAAATCAGTGTAAAATGTATCGAGTGCTGGTACAAAATGCATATTTTAAAACATGAATTTTTAGCTTGCAAGGAAAACGAGGAAATTGTGTTAATTAAATTTTACTTATTCAGTAAATCATAAATGTATACAACAATATTTTTCACTAATTCAACTGAAAGATTTTACATCAATAAGTGGAATATAAGAGCGCCTGTGAAATTACAAATACTATTCATGCAGTTCAGCGCTTCGTAGCGGCTGCGTCATGATAACTGAAGGCACTCACAAAACGTACGTCAATTCTATCTAGGCGGGAGCCAGGCAATACAGTTATAAAACCTGTAGCTATTTTGTGGAATTTTATACAAGCACATATAAACTTAAAGCCCGTGCTCTTATTAAATATTTTAGAAATAGTTAAAACTGCAAACTTTCTAATAGTAAAACTTCTAGCGTTTCGCTTTGAGCCTTGTAATGGTAACTCGACTTGTTTCGAAATTCCCTTGAAAATCAGTACTAGAATAGAAGCACTCCCCCCTCCCACCACCGCTTTATTAACTATTGAACAAGACAATTTGTCAAAACTTTTTAGCATACTTAATTTAAATTTAAAAAAAGGTAAAGTTTGTCTTGTTTAACGAGTTAGGACTACAAAGTCCTCTCTACCACTCAACCTGACCTTTACCTAGCGTCAACATAAGTCACTTTACAAATTGTAAGTGGTGACTGAAGGAATCGAACTCGCGCCACCAGAGTGATTAGCTCCGGAGTCACGCGCGATTAAACACGGATTCGCTCTAAAAAACTAACTAAAAAATTTAACATTAAATTTAAAAAATTAAATTAAATTTATTGTCAACTTAACTATAAGTTAATACACATTTAAACTATTCGTTTGTCAATTTTAGTCAGTTAATCAATATAGTCAGTTTTAGTAATGTTAGTTACATTGGTCATTGATAATGGTTACGACACGTTCATTACAAATCGTGAAAAAATTTCCCATCTTAACAGAGGCATATTTGACTTTAAAAGACTTTCCGTTGAGATTCGTGACCTAACCCATTTTGTTGTTTATAGTTTAAAACGTAACATACATCTAAAACGTCTTTCTTTTAATGCGCCGTCCTGTAGTTATGAAACTAATACAATATTCACATCAATCTATTCAAATTTAGCACAATATGTTGGCATTACTGGACTTGCCTCGCTTATAGCTAGATGAGTGTAGACACAAAGTTCACAGATCATGAGTCCGCTTACGTAAACAGAAAGCCTTGTAATCAATGGCTATCTCTGACTGTGACCCGCTTTGCAGAGTCTCCGTTCTGACAAACGCTCACCACCACAGATTACTGTCTAGTGTCTACTATGTAGAATGTACAGATCACTGTCTACTATATAGAGTGCACATGGTTCTCTAGTGTTTAGTACACACGCAATACGCATCCTACAAGCTCCTAACTCCAACTTTATTCAAAGCCCACGTTAAGAGTGTACCTGTCGGCCATTTTGTATTTTGTCCCATTGAAAAGAACAATGTAAAACAAGCATTTTCTTGGGACACTTCAAGCCCACAATTTTTATCAGATCTTTTTGAAATAAGTTTTTTCAAAGATAATAATGTACTGCAGTGTCCTCGGCAGTGTCTCCGCTGACCACTTTTGTTGAAAATTTCGTTAGTTTAAATGTAAAAACATGAAATTTAAACACAATGTTTTTTCGTCTTTTGGATTTATGTCACGGTTTGATCAATGAGAAAAAATAAATTCGACTCAACGGAGTCACTAAAATATTTAATGCGCTTTAAAACAAAGTTTATTTCATGAAAATCTTACGAAAACTGAAGGCGTAAGGTGTCCCAAGAAAATACATGTTTTTACATAACATTGCTCTTATGGGACGAAATTCAAAGTCACGGTCACTTCTGCGACTGAAATAAAGTCAAAGGTGACGATGCAGTCCAACAAAAACCGCCGTTGTAAATAGTGATATTGTAAGTTTTAATCTTGAAATGAAGGTTCAATACATTGTTTAGGGCCGATTGGGGAGCCAATTTTCCAAATTGTATTTGTATTTCGAGAAAATCCCATTTACAAACCTCAAAAATACAGAATTCTACTTTTGGCATTTCAAAATGTAGTTCCGATCCACCCTAGTTAATCTGTTTGACATCAATTAAAATTACTTGGCATGAAGTTATCACATAAGAATACCGTTTGTTGGATGCAGACCCCTGAAAATGTAATAAAAGGCGCCTAACAAAGTTGACGCGAGGTTTCATAGTTGTTAATCACGTAGTTTTTACGCCCTTGGACTACTTTGGTTGGTCAGATTATATCGTTATTTCTTACCATCCGCACATCAAACGTACCATCGCCATTATTCCCGAACATTGCCTTATATCAGAATTGCATTTATTCTTACAAGTTTTCTTAACAATAAGGGTTATATTCATGCAAATATCTTCCCTTTGTTTATTGTTGACAAATTTCACTGAGGAAATTCCTTCGTTAGAGTTTGCCACCAATAGTTTTTTAACTACCAATATTTGATTTGGCATAGTGGCAGTCTTGTAGAAAACCCATAAAGGAAACTTTTCAAGATACTGCAGAGTTAGTTTCGGCAAATTTATTTATAATAATAATACTGTAATTTACTAAGTCAGTGTACAATGTAAATTGTGTTGACTTTGATGAAATGGAGATGATACAGTATTGGTGAAATGAGAGGTGAATTACAATTTAAAATGCCAGAATGGGCTTAAGCCACTGGTAAATACGGTGAAATAATGTCCATATACGTCTTATAACGTTGTTTTTCTTATTTTAATTTAGATATTGTAGTTTGAGTGGCTAACTTGATTTTGAAATTACTATATTTACTATGTTAAATATTCCATATTATGGGAAGTTATCAGGTTCTGCAATAAACTCTGCTACAGAGTAAGGAGCCTTAATCAATAGATATTCCTTTTAAAGGGACAGATAATTTCCTTTTGAATAAAGACAGTTCTGGCAGTAAACGTTTGATCTCGTTGGGGAGCTTATTTAAAAGTTTTACGCCAGCCTGCATCGGCAATCTCTCATAAATAAGTAGTCTATGGATATCTTGTCTAAAAGTAGAATTTGAGCGTGTATCGTGATAATGTATATCTTGGCCCTGTACTAAATTACATTTTGAAACACAAAATAATATAGTTTCAAAAATGTATAGTGACGCTAATGTAAGAATGTTTAGATTTTTAAAATCATCTCTACACGATGTCCTTGACGTCAATTTGCAAATAACTCGAATTGCCGATTTTTGGAGGATAAATGCTCTTAACAGTTTAGTTTCAGCACAGCTACCCCAAAATATAATCCCATAAGACAAATGAGAGTAAGAACATATTGTAGAATATCACAAAGAGTGCGCAGTAGTGGATGTGACCTTGAATATCGTCCCATAAGAACAATGTAAACGCATGCATTTTCTTGGGACATTTCAGTTCTCATCGGATCTTCATGAAACAAACTTTGTTTTAAAGTGCGTTAAATTTTTTAACTCCGCTGAGCTGCATTTTCATTTTCTCATTCATAAGATCGTGATAAAGATTCAAAATTAAGGAATCTTTGATTTAATTTTTTTTCTAGTAAAATAATAAAGTTTTTTTTAAAAAAGAGGTCAGCGGAGTCACTGCAATACATTGTTATCTTTAAAATAAAACCGTTTTCAAAAAGATCTGATGAAAATTGTAGGCGTGAAGTGTTTTAAGAAAATGCTTGTTTTACATCGTTCTTATGGGACAAAACACAAAATGGCTGACAGTTACTGTGCACTCTTTATGTATATACATGTTTCAAGCCCTACGACTCTCAATGACTGTCGTGGCTTTTCCTTTCTTTAACTGCATTAAAATCTCTATTGTTGTTTGGTAAATAGGAACATATAGAGGGCAGAACTCTAACAGTTGACACATTTATACGTTATAGTCAATTTATGATAAAATCTAATCAGTTCAGTTGGCAGTATCAGGTTAGAGAGTCAAAGGTCTCAATGGGTCAACATCCCGGCCGATATAGTTTATTTTGGCTGAGTAATATCATACTCCACTCGTATGGTATATAATGAAATGGTTAATAATTTACCATATTAAAGGTATTATTTGAACCAAAAGTGTATGGGTATTATTTACCAATAAATGTAGGTTTCTTTTGGCGATATTTGACTCTCCAGGGAGAAAAAGACCATTTTGATAATCTTTATATTGAAGGCACAGCAGTGGCCGTCTATTCAATTGCCTGCTAATAAACCAGTTTAACATCTTTTTTTCAAAACAATAAAAACCGTACTTCTGACTTCAAAACATTATTTACATCGAGTTTATTCTAAATTGATAATAAAACTTAAATTGATATGTATTTCTCAATTTTATCATAATAACGTATCGTTCATCACTCAAAGGAGCCATTTTGATGCTCCCTTTTATTTAACGTCCTCGGCCGCGTCTAGGACGTAAAAAACGTCAAAGGTAAAGTTTGCCTTGTTAACCGAGGCGAAGTTAGGACTACAAAGTCCTCTCTACCACTCGACCTTGACCTTTATCTAGCGTTACCGTATAGTCACATTACAGATGTAAGTGGAGGCTACGGGTATCGAAACCGTGCCAGCTGGGTACGATAGGACGTAGCCTAAACTCTTAGTGGTGGAGTTTACAATTCTTTTGTATGTAAGTTAATACCAATGTAGAATCTGCAAGGTTTTAGCATGATTCCGAGCTCAGTTCGGCTCTAGAGTTGTGTGAGATTGACCGGAAGACCTCTAGCCAAGGTTATCAGGTTCACGACGAGACTGTGGCAGTGGCAGGCCTACGGAAGTGATTGTGTATTCCGGACTGGGCCTCAAAGATCGTACAATCAAGCAGTTCGTGAAAACTAACTTCGGCACAATCATCTAAAAATATATGTTAGAACTAAAATTAATGTATTTTTACTAGTAGTAAAATTATTTTGACTTTGACTTACTCAAACGAATTAAGACCTAGCAATTTAGCAAATACTCCCTCAAGGAGCTGTCTCTATATTACGTGGCTCCTCAGAAAGGGGGATAGGGGTTTTCAAAATCGTCAAGTAGCACTTTTGACTATGCAATACGTACAAAATCCAGATGACACCTCATACAAACCATTTAAGAGGCTACCGGAGAGGGCCCGAGCGGCCTCTATGCGGGATACGGAATTTAACACGGGAAATTTCTCAAACGATGTTGCAAAGTATATTAACGTACCAAAATGGGAAAGGTGTACAGCTATATGCTTCTATTGAAACAGATTTTGATCGTACGTAAACCGGTTAAAAACATCGTTTGCAGTTTTTACTCCATGTTTGACCCACTATCAGCGGATCCGTGGCGGATTGGTATCGCTCGTAACTCCGGAGCTCATCACTCCGGTGGCGCGGGTTCGATCCCCGCAGTCACCACTTACATTTGTAATGTGGCTAATACGGTGACGCTAGGTAAAGGTCGAGGTTGAGTGGTAGAGAGGACTTTGTAGTCCTAACTTCGCCTCGTTAAAACAAAACAAACTTTTTCTGTCCTATAATATTAAATTTTTGAGTTATGGTGCCTTGAGTTCCCAAGCCTTCACGATTCAGTCAGTCAATATCAGCTCTCTCCAGATACTACAGACGACGGCAATGTCAACCTAATTTAAATACGACCTCGGAGAACGAAAATGGGACTTTATACAGGAGGATTTCAGAACACCAGCGCCACTCGTGGTAGAACCGGTTTTTAAGCAAACCCTGTGACGAAACACCCTGGACAGAGAGCCTGAGAGGAAAGAAGCACAGGTTGCATCACAAGTCTAGGTACAGTCTGGTTCCTCGGCGGTAGAGCGTAGAGGGCACAGGGCTGCCTACCCGTGCTGTGACCCGACTGTACAAGGGAAAGTGGACTTTCGCTTGCAAGTGGTGAAGTGGCAGACCACTACGACGAAGCAGCGAGCACCAGCTGATTCTCTGTAATATCACATCAGCTGGGTTACGTCACGAACAGGCATTCGCAAATCGCAATATGAATTCAGCCGTTGACGCACTGCTGTCTGCTGTGCTGGGGCAGAGAAAGTGTCGTTCTGCCAATCTAGCGCACGTAATTATCGGTATTGATAGCTGATCCCCAACAGTAAAAGTCTATTCAAATTTGTGTATCCAGGCCTACCTTCTCTGAACATTGAGGCGAAATTCCCGCGGGCTGGCCACAAATTTACTACCGCCGAGCCGCTGTACTGTTGTTATAGTCTATAATTGAAACCTTCTAAAATGTGTTGTTCTCACTTCGAAAAGCAGAAAAAACCCTATATTTTGAGTAAAATGTTTGGCTTCTTACCAATACTTGGCCTCTTAGCGCCTGTTAATTAGATGTTGAACTTAGGTAAGACCTTTAAGGGGGAGGACCACGAACAGTGCACAGTACCTGTCGGCCATTTTGTTTATTGTCCCATAAGAGCAATACAAAATCAAGCATTTTCTTTAGACACGCCTACAATTTTCATCAGATCCGATAAACACTGTAAGCATGAGGTGTCCCAAGAAATGCATGGTTTTTCATTGCTCTTATGGGACGAAATTAAAGGTCACGGCCACTACTGCGCACTCTTAATTTCAGCCGGAACACACCGGAGCCCCAGCCCCGGTACCTATCAGGACGCCAGAGCGGAGCTCCGACTATTTTAGTCGAGAACACAATCATTTATTTTAAAACCAGATCTGGATAAGCTGGAAATACTTTCTTTACTACTTAAGTTTTTGAATTTTTAGTTATGGTTTTCAAGTGTTTATCGAAATTGTCTCAAAGACCGATTCATTGCTTCAGGGCAGTGCACAAGTGTACTATGTACTACGATGTTCTATGACAGTCTGCCACATAGTCACTGTCCACTGTCAATAATAAATCAGACTTGGAGTAAATCTGGTAACAGATTATAACATTATCTCCTCCTCATCAGTGAGAACAGCCACTTTTTTGTCATGTCAATGGGCAAAACTTCATCCCATGTTAATTTAGTTCTGCATATAGAATTACTTGCTTCAGGGTAGACTGATGAAAACTGCTTTGCATTATTATTTACAACATGAAGAGCAGTGCTTGGGGAACAAGTTGACCCAAATATCATCACTTTCATGATGTATGTGTCAGGTTTGTCGTAAGGATTTTGTCTCCAAAGAAATCTCTGTGAATCTGTGTATTCTTTCTTAATGAGCACCTGGTGTAACATTTCTTTTATGTCACCAGCTATTGCAAATTTTCCTTGACGAAATTGCATGAGTACTGAAGGCAGAGGATTCAAAATATCAGGTCCACTAAGTAAGGCATCATTGAAGGACACACCGTTCGATTTTGCTGCTGCATCGAACACTAGCCTTAGTTTATTGTTTGGTTTGTTCGGATTTACAACTCCAAAATGAGGCAACTAATATGTACGGTCATTGTGGATATAAGCCTCGTCTTCATTTAGTTTCCTGATGTAATCCTTTTTAAGGTAGTCAGCTATCTTCCTTTTGTACTCATTTCGAAAGTTTTGATCTTTCTTCATTTTCCCTTCGATATCTTTTAATCTTTTTATGGCGTTGTCGTAACTTGGAGGGAATTCAAAAGTTTCTGTTTTCCACAACAAGCCAGACTCATATCTGTCTCCTATTTTCTTAGTGGTTTCTTCGAGGATTTTGGTGGCACGGTCATCATCCATGGAATTCATCTTTACGTCTTCTTCTTTTGATGAACCATAATTATCCATATCAAATGATTCTTTTACAACATCATGTAGTCTGTCATTTTCAAATGATGTTAAAAAGGTGAAGTTGTCATCAACACGGTTTCTAAATTCAGGACATCTGCCGTGTAAAGACCATCCCAAATGACTCCATGACAGGACAGGGGTTAGAAGGTCCTTCAACCACCTTCCTTGTCAATATTAAATTACAATTATCTTGGCCAATTAAGAGTGTTGGTTTTGACGTAGCTGATGGAAGAGGTTGTTCTAAGTAACTCAGGTGGGACCATCTTTTTTGGAGTTTAACAGTATCAATGGTTTGTCTTGGTAAATCCAATGGAGATTGAGTTCTTACATTTTTCAGAGTGAATACTTCATCTTCATAGAGGCCTTTTATCTGAACATTTACTCGTCTTGACGTCGGGTCAAAATGTCGAGTTGTGTTTGACCAGCATGTGGTGAGTGGGTCAGTTTCACCTTCAAGTCCAAGCTTTTCTGCTGTTGTTAAATCTAGAAGAGATACTGTAGAGCCATCGTCTAGTAGTGCGTAAGTGTCGATTTTACACGTTGGTCCATACAATGTAACGGGGCAGACTCTAAGTAAAACTCGTTTATTTATTGTATCTTCAACATGATTACTGTTGATTTCTTGAGAGGTTTGACTTGTTGTAATTGCTTTATGTTCATCGGTTGATGATTTTTCTACTTTGTCTGTAGACCCTATGTAAAAGCCGATGATGATACAGTTTGCAATCATTTATATTCCACAAGGTTTTTTAGATTTGCAAAACTTCAGCTGGTGGAAACAGAAGAAGCATAGTTTTCTCTCCACAACCATCTCCCACCTTTTAGGCACTTCAGTCTTTCTCAGAACTTTACATTTTTCACTTTCGTGACTTTCTTGACAAAATAGACAGATTAGCTTAGCTTGGTTTTCTTTTGTGACGGTAGCGAAAACCTGTTTGTAGTCATTCTTCTTCCGCCCCGGGACGTCATCCGGGGGTCGAAAGTAAATGCTCATGACCAAACATTGTTTTTCCAACCAGTTGGAAAATTAATTTAGATTGGACTGGATACTGGAACTACTTACATGTTCGGCCCACCTATACTTAAGACTGTAAGGGAGCTTACACAATAGTTCATTTAACAATTGAGGGTTTAACATATAGTTCTCTAGTTGCAAAGACTCTGTGGTTGTGGTCAAATTCAAAATGTTAGTTGAAAACTATATCCAACTAGTCGTGTCATCCTCCTTGACAGGGAGGAGCGTCCGAAGTTTTCTTCAACATGGTCTCAATAATGAATTCAGGACGACCAAAACGCATTTGCAATGTTTTTATGACCGTGCTAAGGTTTTTACTAGAAATGAACAGCGGTTTAACCATTTTAAATGCATATTCCTCTAGACAATTTCTTACTCTAGCAAGATTTTCCTCTTCACTAAAAAGATGGGAAGTTTTTTGATAAGTGGTATAGAACATTGGCCACTCATCAGGTTTGCCACTGAGAGATGGAAGTTTTTGGCGAATAGAAGCCGGTTGGGGTTGTATAGCCTGTCTGAGGGAATCCACTAACATCTGCGTTGTCTCAATGGGTGACGAGGACTTAAGAACTGTCGGTTCTTTTTCGTTCAACCATCGTTCGACTTTGCAGTTAGACTCTTTCTCCTCTTCAAGGTTTATACTAGTTCCTACCTTAAGTTTGGAGCGATGACTACTACCACTTCCAGACACCGATGCGGACTCAAGCTAGGTCTTGGCTTGTAGAAGTCGTTTCTGACACTCAAACTCACTGGCCTCCAGTTGCCGCTGACGTTCCAATTCTCTGGCTTCTTGCTGACGTTGACGTTCCAATTCTCTGGCTTCTTGCTGACGTTGGCGTTACATTTCCTTTTGTTCAAACTCCTTTTGTCGTTGCAGTTCTCTTTCTTCGTGTTGCTTCTCCAATTTATTCATCTCTTGAATTTTTTCTAGCTCAATTTGCAACAAACGAGGCCGACTTAAAGTTGTTGTTGTGGTTCTAACAGTAGATCCAAGTTTAGATGAAGCAGGTTTGCCAGAAGTATTGTTTAATTGAGTTGGGACATTTTCATCTTTATGATTTAATTTATTTTCATCTGTATCATGACTATTTTCTGGAGAATACCTAGCATTAATTTCTTAATGACATATTAGATCGGTTTCGCACCAATAAAAAATAAATCAGACTTGGACAACGAACAGTAAGACAATGTTGTTTATTGACAAAACTAACAATTCAATAATGATTCATATATGCTAAAATAAAACAAATGTAAATATAGTCAAATCTGGTAACAGATTATAACAAATAGTTCACCTTACTATATCGCTCTAGAATACTCCATCGGCTCTAGAGTATTCTGTAACTTAAGTTGTTTTACTCTTAATTTCTTTTAATATATTTAACTTACTTTTGCTTGCAGTTTTACAATGAGATAGTACTACAACTTAATTTTAATAGTTTTGTTTGACACTTTTTCTCATATTTAATTATGCAAATTAAAAGAAAGTTGCTGACAAACTTCTTCAACTTCCTACCTCTTTTATCTTATTATTTTGTATGTAATGTAATATGTGCATATTATTAACCATGCTCAAATGTGTTTAAAATGCACCAATTCAAGTGTAATTTTCCACACATTTGCTCGGGGGAGGAGTAAATCACATCTTTGGTACTTTTTATTTTAGAAATTAAGCCCTGGCCACGAACATAGTTTATTGATTAAAACAAATGAACTGTTGTACAAACCGTAAGGACCAAATAATCTGGCCGACTTTTGAGTTGAAATTTATAAATTTACCCCCATATTTTTACTGCCAAACTCTCGTCATTTTGAAGGCGATTTGCAGACTCTCGTCATTTAGTTTACTCAATTTAGTTGAAAGGTCGAGAACAATAATCAACTGTTAAAAACAGTGAGATTCCTAAAAAAAACTACTAAATTTTGAATCGGAATTCTCAGGTTAATCATAATTGTTTGCCGGCTAAACTCTTGATTATTTAGAAACTGTCTAAAACACACGTTATTTGTCACAGTCTTCAAGTTGTCTAAATTTTCCTGAAAGCAACCCCCACATCTCACCATTATCACCCAAGATTTGTCCTCTTGGAGCGGCCAGTGCTATAGTCAGTTATGCTATTCACCTTCAGAAATGCAAGGAAAAACAAAACTGGTTTACTTTATTTGCTCCATAGAAACCAGAAACCTCAAACACACAAAATACAATTTTTCAATTTGGATTGGCAAATCAGTGACGGGACAAGGTGGAAAGATATTACCCTTTCCCCTCTCCCACCCTCCGGCCCGTCATTCATGCATTTACTCCATGGCTATGTGTGAATCATAATGACAACTGAATTGGAGGATGTAAAACTAAACCTGCGAATATGAGTGATACCTCATTTATGTCTCAAACATATGCTAACTCTGGTAATATGCAATCCTCTGTAGTTTTACCTGTTCAAATTGGTGGTCCCTTTGACAGTTCTTAAAATACCCCTCTTAAAATATCCCAGGAGGATCTAAACTGTGTTCTTGCTTCCTTCACTTATACACAACTGCACAGGCGCAGCTTTTGGGGTTTTTGCGCAGCAAAACAATACTATTTTGTTTGTGTAACATAACCAAACCGGATTTTAGTTAATAATATAGTTAAGCTAACAATGTAAAATACGATTTTTATTTCACTACCAAATTCAATGAGCAATCTGAAATTCAATGTCCGATACAAGATTGACTCAAGAGGACTAAATCTTGGGAAAGTAATTCAAGCAAGCAGTAGGGTCATTTGAGCATTTTTACTAAACTGTATGTACACATACGTACTAGATGACATGCTCTTGCTTCGCTAGAATAAAGCTTTGCACACAGGATTTTACGCCCAAAACATTAATGATTGAGAAGATGCACCATAAGTACTTAAATAAACTAATGAGTACTTCTCGATCAACTCTAAATTATCCTCCCCTTACCCAGGCTCTTCTCATATGAAAATCTCATGAAACATAGTCAAAAATTTAAAGTGAATTGAATAAATATACAAAACATCCTACCGGAATCTAGGTCCTTAATCGTTTTAAATCTCTCATGTATATGTTAACAAAAAGCTGCCAACAACTTTTAAACCTAAGTTTATACAAAATTTAAATTAGACATAAATTGTAAAACTAACGTAAAAGCTACGTGTACTTTGAAAATGATATTACTCTATGTTTGTGAATGCAAATGAGACAAATAAAGAAATTTAATTGTATTGTACTGTATTACCTGGTGGTTTTGTGGCACAAAAACACTTTTATTGGTAATGTTAGCTTTCACGTGTGATCCTACACAATCGTGGGGAACACAGTCAAAAACCTTGCTCAAATTGGGCAGTTGATTTCTTATTTTTAAGTATCAAGAATATTGGTGATAAGACTAACTAGTGCTAAAGAAGTAGATCAGCCTTTTCAAAACCAAGTAGGGAGTTCAGGAACAAGACGTTCTTCCTCAAACTGCTTCTCCAGCTCACTATTTATAAAATACTCAATAACCTTAGCAAATACCGAGACGATGGAGATCAGCAGGTAACTACAGACAAGCTTTGATCCCCTTTCTTGTAGGATGACAGTAGGCATCTAAATATTAAAGACATAATTTAAAGACATCTATTAATCAAGAAAGCCAGGCTTGGCAATTATAGGCCAACCAACAGAAGAGCAACGGAGACCTGAAAAACATCAGGGCTGTAAGCACCGAGTTCTTGAAACCCTGAACCAGGTTCATAATTTCAGGAGCTGACACATCCCTCCACGAATCCAAGAAATCACCTACCCATTATTTTATGGCACGAAGAGCAGTTGCAGAGAAACTAGACTGTGGAATGTTTTCAGCATCTCCACCCCAAAGACAAAATTATGCCCATTAATTTGATTGGGACTGATGGAGTAAAAATAGTAGGGGATAAAGCAACAAGCTCCCGTTGTTAACTGAAAGGAACGAAATGTGGTTACATTTTGGCTTTTGTAAAAATTAGTTACCATGCTAATTCTATTCAAGACTTAGCCCAACCACTCATTCCAACTAAGGCTGGCTTTATCTTGGTTTGCCTTAAGATTATAAATAGTCTAGATCCATTGTTATTTACTTACTTGTTGTTATTTAAGATGAAAGTATCCATTATTTATGCAAGTCCCTTGAAGTTATGAATGTCCTTTGTACTTAGCCCTGGGCTGTCACCTTGCGAAATTACCCTGACCCGAATTTAAACGAAAATACTAAAAAGATATCTGTCCTCAAACAAACACATTGGTTCTAACTTTAACATTAATTGCATTAAATAAACTCTAAAACGCGTTATAAATTATTTCGCTCCTAACCTAACAAGAATAGAATCACTGTTTAGTGTTTACACTTGCCAGACACAGATGAGAGTTGTCAGGCAACTTGGCAAGCTCGCACAGTAGAGAGATTATGACATCTGATCAAAAAGATCAGCTGTAACTGGTATGGCTATTGGCTAGACTGTGGCTACAGTACTGTCGCACAGAAAACGACCCCACTACTAAAGCCAGGTTTACACGTTGCAAGTCACTAGCACGTTGCCAGTCGGTGTTATTATTTGCCAATATCACCCACCATATTTGACATTGGTTTGTTGCTATTTACATTGAGGGCTATGTATGTTAACCAGTCTCATGAAATTCATATTAACTGTCACTTTACTAGCATATACAAAAGTCAAAACTCAGATTGAATGTCAGGATTGTCAGCTGCGGGAAACACGCAACTTGCAAATATTTAATTAGGCTAGTGCTGGCATTTTGCCAATAATACCCTTACTGACATTGTGGATTGTTATTATGGATATATTTAATGGATCGTCGGCAAATCAGTGGCTCGCCTCCTTAAAATCCCTGAATGTCACGCTGCAGCTGATATAGTCAAATCACTTTTTTCAGATGGTTGTATCATCGGCAAAAATAAGGTTTCTCCATAGACTTTAAATATTTAAATTTGCGGGATTTGAGCCCGCAACCACAAGCTACTAGACACCCGACACGCGACACCAATGAAAACTGCTCCTGGGTATTATTTAATAGCTGTTTAAACCTTTCGAGAACACAGTTCTTATCGACAGACTGAGTTCAAGTTGATGATGGTCTGTCGATGAGACTTTGTTCTCCAAAGGCATACCCAGCTATTAAATTGTTTTATTGCCTCGATTGTGTTTTCCATCAATTAAAATTGCGTTTCGTTATAAAATAATTTTATTGATGTTAACAAAGACAAATATTTTCATTCTATATATAAAAAAAGTCTTCTATATTAGTGTTCACATTTTTTTAATAGGATAAAACCTCTTCTTATCACAATACATAATACCTTCTTACCTAATAGCTCAGACCACAGAGTAAGCTTAGACCCAATCTTTGGTTTTATTTCTTAAGTGCTCTGTGGTGTATGTGTTTGGCAGCTAGCAGCTGCTGTCTTCAAGCTTTTTTCTTCTGACACGTAGCAGAAGAAACAAACATTTTACCGAAAGTAAAGTGTCAACGAGTTATTGTTGCCGAATTGTGTTTACTTCAAACGGAGTAAATTGTAGCTTTTCAGTTAAAAATCCACGTTGCTCATCATGTGAATATAATTTTAAATAAACTTCTGTAAAGCTGCAGTTAAATAGTGACCAATTTACCTTTCTTGTGCACGCATGAACAACAACTTCACAGACCAACACAAAAAATAGGTTAAAATAATTTTTAACATCCAACTGGTTCATTCCTCAAGTAAAAATGCGAGTGATGCAAGTAAAGAAGTACAAACTCTTAAAACTATTTTCTGTTTTGTGTATAGTGGCTTTTGTTATATATATAATTGGGAGCAGTTACTTAAAAGACAGTTCTTACATTGCTTTGGGCAAACATGAAGCCTTACCCAGAAGATTTCAAAGAATTGTCAAGGTGAGTTCGAAGAGGAATCTTGTACATTCAGCTAAATAATAAATTAAAATGTAAAACAGGTCCTAGTGTAGTAGTGTACTTAAATGGTTTGGTTACCCTTCTTGGCAGATTTAGGAATGTTTGTGAAATAAGGTGCGCAGAGGTGTGTGCATGGTCAGTTCCATTGAAGAATGTCATGTCTCAATTGTGATTGATTTTTTAGCTTAGAATATGTTTTAAATTTTGTAACTGTCAGTTTTATTTTTCACTGTATAAATGGTCAGTAAAAAGTTTCTTTAGTGTGTAAAATAACTTTGTGTGTAAGTGGCACAAACAACTCTTTACAAATTATTGATAAAACACATTTGTTTGCAGTCTCCCACGTTTGTTGAAGGCAAAGGCAATTTTGAACCTGGCCCTGAAAGCTCAAGAGAAGGGCCAGGAGAAGGAGGCAAGCGCCATGAATTAAGGTCGGACCAGGAGAACGAAGCATCTCAAGCACTAAGTGAATACGGCATGAACATGGCATGTTCTGATGAGATTAGCCTTGATCGGTCCATCCCCGATCTACGCATGGCTGAGTGAGTTAGACTCCATGTCGAGTGTAGCATAGATATCTAATAAGACTTTTTAAAATATCCTCAAACTAGTGCTTGTTCCAAACTTTTAGAATGGAAAGTACAAATAATTTTGACTTTTAAGTCAAAAATCTATTGCAGAATGACTAACACAGTAAATTAAGGTTTACAAAACGTAGATATAAAATTTTTCAAAGTTTCATCAATGGAGCATGATGACCTTTTAGCCAAAATGATCTCAAGCTTAGTTTTGAATGTTTTTTGATACCAGCTACAGTTTTGATACCAATTTTTCTAAGGAAACATTTCCCACAAAAACTCTATTTGGATACACCCGATGTCTGTAACAATTCACATTATAAAGTGCCTTTTAATAAATCACTCAAAACAACCATTTTTTTTAGTAGTCAAGACACTGTTAATACTTGTGACACTGTACAATGTTTACTTATATATTGGTAATTCAACTTTTAAATCTTGATGATAACTTATTAAAATATTATGACTTTGACTAATACCTAAAGGGCTGAGGTGAACTTTTGTTTAAAACAATTTAACTATACAATGAGCGTCTTTTGAAAAAAGTTTGTGGATATCAAATACAACTTAAAGATGTTTATTTTCCAATGATATACTTGTCAGCTTTATTAGGAAGGTAAGGAAAATACAGGGCATCAAGACATGATGAATAATTTTAAACACTCTATTTAAAAGTGGCTATCATATTTATCTTATTTTTTTCTATGTACGTAAATATTTGTCTCACTAATTTTATTCACCCCTCATAAGCCAGATTAAGTACCAGGTCCAAATGTTCACTTAAGCAGCATATTTTTTAAAAACTACTTTCACATTTTTTTAGATGCAAACACTGGGACTACCCGACTGAGCTGCCCAGGACAAGTGTGATTGTAGTTTTTCACAATGAAGGTTGGAGCACTTTGCTCAGAACAGTCCACTCAGTCATCAACAGAACACCCCCTCAGTTTCTAGAAGAAGTTTTACTTGTGGACGACTTTAGCAATAAAGGTGAGATAATTCGGTTTAGTAGAAAGTTAGATTCAAGTCCTTTTAAATGAAGGCACAGATCCCAGAGGCGAGTGGCACTTTTTGAGCTTAGGGAGGCGCTAAATCCCCGAGCTTAGAGGAGTGGTTCAATGACTGGTAATGCACCGTACCAGAGAGTGGTTATGCTGAAATTTTGCTTACAGGGGACTGGGGAAACCATTAGGGAGGCTTTTACAAAAATTTAAAAATAAAATGAGACCGCAAAGGGTTAAAGGGTCTGAATGCTTGTTCAATAATGTAGATTGTTGCAGCCAGTTTAATTGATTACAGTAACATAGATAACAGTAACTGTTCACCTAAACCTACAAAGTTGAACAAGCCAGAGATATATTTAAGGTTTCCCTCACGCTCAGCTACCATCATTTAACTATTAAATTTTCTAGGCAGATTAAAAAAGGTTAACTTAAAGATGAAATAATGTTTGCCCATAGTTATTACCTAATTTAGAAGGAATAGAGAAAAAAACAGGATCTCACCCAGTTAGCAGTGAAACATTATATAGGTAAGAGGACACAAAATGTTAAATTTTTGGCTCTGTTAAGGCCTAATCAAGAATGCAGAGTTTGAAAATACTTGAGTAAAACATGCTACAATAAATGTACGAGCTAAATATGTAATAAGATTTGGCATTTGGTTCAGAAACTAATTTTGTAACAATATCTTTAGCTCACTTGAAGGACAAACTGCAAGACTACATCGAGCGGTTCAATGGAAAAGTACGGCTGATTCGGAACAAAGAACGTGAAGGACTGATCAGAACTAGGTCTCGAGGCGCCAAGGAAGCACGAGGAGAAGTGATTTTATTCTTGGACGCTCACTGTGAGGTCGGTTACAACTGGCTCCCTCCTCTCGTAGCACCGATCGCCAAGGACAGGTGTGTACTTACAAATGAAAGACGTGATGACCAGTTTTGGAAGATAAATACCCAATTAAGAGTACTAATTGCTGTTTGAAGTCATGAAACCTTTTTGTCTCAATTGGTGACGTTGGTTAGTCACTACAATCTTTTGATCGTCATTTGGTGCATTGATGCGTAGATGGTTAAATATTTTGTTCGGTTGTATATTGTGTTATTTGGGTATTTTTGGAGAGGGGTGGGGTTGATAAATGTATCAGATCTTGTGAAGCTTGAGTTGTATGCATTAAATTCAAATAACCAACTAAACCAGCAGTTAGTACAGTAACTATCACATGTTTCGGATAAACATTCAGATTTAAGTACTTCTCTAAATTTGAAGATATGAATTGTTGGGCCGGAGGGTGTAGTGGTGAGCATAATCGCCCGGCAAGCAAGAGACCCGGGCTCAAATCCCGGAACGGTCCAAATATTTTTGTCTTCAAATTAATTTCTTTAGTAATAAATTAGCTATTTAGCGTTTTTATACAAATTAAGATCTATAACCAACAAGATTGCAGTTGGTAGAGTTGCATGCTAAAATTAGGGAATTGAGCTATTCATTTCTATTGTTAATTTTCTATTCCCAACACCTGTGAATGGCAAAACTTTATCCTCACTTGTTATTGGAAAACCACTAGACGGTAGCTCTTGTGGCTACACGGCCAATAGTTGCATGTTGAGTGTTGACCTTACTTGTTGTATTTTGTTTTTAGTAGCTCAATTTTGGTTGTGTACTTGTTAAAGTAAAAATAATATTTCAGAGCCACTAGAACCCTTTAAATAATTGTATTAATGTAATTAAATTTTTAATATGTTCTTCCATAGTAATAATAATACAATATTTGATTGCAAATAATCACAAAACATTTTGTGTCCCAATCGTCAAAAGTCAAAAAGAAAAGTTAGGAAAAATTATAACCAAAACGTTGCATTCACTCCTTACATCAAATCCCATTCAAACATACAATATAAAGGACATTCACCCAATTTCTCATTCATTCGAATTTTCCCACTGTAGCCCTACAATTTATTCGGTTTCTCAATTGTGTGCCACGAACTCGTCTATACTGTAGAACACTTTCAAAATTAACACAGCTTTTAGACAAGTTTTAAATGCCTTGGGCATCGTGGCATCTTTTATTGAATTTGGCAGTCTGTTGACGTAGATAGATAGATAGATTCATGATATCAGTTATCAGTTAATTACATGAAGATCTGCTTGTAACTTTATCTTTTCAAGTTGAGGATTGCTTTGATTGATATTGCTATACATCTATTTTATAGATTGTGTAAAACCACTGATTTGAAATGTCGTATGAAACAGTACATTCAATATCAACAAAATAAATGTTCTTCTATAACTAGGTGCATATCTTTGTTTTAACGTAAAGGAAGTTTGGATATGTGTTATATTCTGATCACTTTGTACAATGAAGAAATAGCATACCGTTAATACTTAATTAAATATTATAGCAAACTACTTATCTGTATGTAACTGCCATATTGTTGCAAGAAAATAAAATTTGTAGACGTAAAGTGCTTGTATGTGGAGTCACAAGAAAATCTTAAAATGAGAACATAGTTCAGATTACATATTAAATTGGAGGTCTTTACTAAACAGAAACACAGTTTTTCCTCTTTCAACTAATTAATTAATGTATTTACCAAGATGTTGTAACCCATAAGTATATACATTATAGAAGGTCTCAACTCATATAGGAATCTTGTTTCCTAAGTTCTATCCACACTCTGTTGGCTTCAAAAGAATTCTAAGACGTATTTATTCGATTCCATTAGTTATCTAGTTAGTAATATCTCAACTATCTGTAGTGGACTTTTACATATTTTACGGTGGTCCATTATCACTTTCAACCTTATTGAGTATCATCCGAAGGAACTTTGTCTACTTATTTACTTGAAGAACTTTGTCCCTCATGATACCATCTGTCTTTCAACAAGCCTAACGTTGGCAAACACTGATATTCAATCCACTTGTGAAAGTGAAATTAAAAGAGAAATAAATGTGACTGAGTCGTTAAAATACTAGGGTTTAAATACCTTGAGCAAACAAGTTTTATAATGACAAACATTTGGCAGTTCGTGTTCTTCTGTCACATCTCACAAGAGTTATGCTTGCAGTGGCAATTTGATTTCCAGTTATAGAGCACAAAAATGCAGCATGGATACTCCAATCACACTGTCTGCCACACTTTAGGTTAGACTACTCAACGCCAAAGGTCTCATGCCTTTCCTTCCAATCCTTATTTATCTCATAGCCTTAAATGAAACTTATTTTCTGCTCAGCCTTTGCATTATCAAAAAGCGGATTACAGTAGGTATGATTATTTTCTTTTGAAATAAAATTATATACAATACTTTTAACTACAGTAAAGCCTTTGATTTTTCAGAACTGTCATGACTGTGCCTGTGATAGACGGTGTTGATCACAGTAACTTTGAATACCGAGCTGTGTATCAGGAAGGACATCATTTCCGAGGCATTTTTGAATGGGGAATGCTGTATAAAGAGAACGAACTGCCTTCTAGAGAAGCTGATTCCAGGACGCACAACAGTGAGCCATACAAGTATGAAAAGTATTCTTTACTATTTAGTATTTTCTAAGACTTATTTTTCAGCAAAACGATTTTTTATAGAACTTTGTATATTAGTTGGAGTTTTGATAATTCGAGTAATTGTAGAAAGCATGAAAATTTAATAACAAGATGACCTACACAGACAGTAAGGTGGTAGATAAAGCTACCTTTAGCTATGGTTTCCTAGAAAAAAGTTCACGCTAAATTACGGCCGTTATTGTAGCGCGTGCTGACTGATGGGCCAACACAATATTTAAACAGGCGAAAACAACTTTTGACATGTTGTTTTTTAGTTGTCAAAGTTTATTTACATATGTAGTAATGGACAAGCTAGACTTTTGTTTTAAAAACAAAATGTGTCACCTGGCTGAGAAAACCCTTAACTAGTTTTCACACCAGCTAACTTTAAGTCCACAGTTTTCTAGGAAACCACTCTCATCTGATTGTATTGAAAACAAAACTCACCGTCATATTGCGACGTAATGTAGCGGTCACCGCTTTCTGAAAACTATAGCTTAAGTAAAGGTGTTTACCTACAGTACCACTCTAACCTTCAGTATTAGTGTCATTCCTCCATATAAACAATGCCAATCAGCTATATTGACATTACACTCAGCTGCAAATCCTGGAGGTAATATTGATATTGATGATATTGTACATTGAAAATTATCATTTTAATACAAATCTATTTTAGACGGCGTTCACCATTTTTACCTGAGATTGCAAATGTAGGCCTACACAAATTAATGGGATTAGCTTTTACAGTTTAAACTATTTTTCAGGTCTCCCACTCATGCTGGTGGTCTTTTCACAATTGATCGAGAATACTTCTTGTCCATTGGAGCCTATGACCCTGGTTTACTAGTGTGGGGTGGAGAAAACTTTGAACTTTCGTTTAAGGTAAACTATATAGCTTACACTTTAATTTCAGAAATATTTCATACTGTTGGGCATACATTTGCCGTAAAACATTTAAATCAAATAGCAATTGGTTATGTTAAATTTTCCAATGTCTTTTTTGCTTTTGTACTTTGCTAGAGGCATTTAAATTGATAAATCATCTCAATTAGTTAGAGTTCCTGTAGTCTTGTGCAATCATTTACAGGGAAAGCCAATTAATTTTCCTGAAGTTGGGTTTAACTTTTGAATTTTCATCTTAAACCATAAAACTAAGGAGCAGCTGTCACATTCCAATCGCCAGAGACACATATCATAAATAGGGATGAAAATACATAGCATGCTGCCTGAAGAAATTAAGGACCTGACCAAAAGAAACTCAAGGCAGCTCTCATTAACTGGCTCTTGGACCGTTCAATCTACAATCTAGAAGTTCTGCTGAACTACAATGTAACCAAAGCGCCTCAAACTAAAAATGCCAAAATATTTTGACTTTAGTTTACCAAATTGGAGTACAAGATTTTAGTGATCTGTTAATTGCTATTTGATTATTGTCCACTACATTGTTACATGAACATTTTACATGAACTGAAGGTTTTACTTGTCTACACAATGTGTTTCAGATATGGCAGTGTGGAGGCAGTATTCTGTGGGTGCCTTGTTCCCGAGTAGGCCATGTTTACCGCAGTTTTATGCCGTACAACTTTGGTAATCTTGCTAAGAAGAAGAAAGGCCCACTTATAACAATAGTGAGTTTCACATGTTTACCATTACATGGTGCTATAAGCTGTGTACAGTGTTGAGTAAACTAATTTTAAAAAGTAGCAAGCTAAAACTAAAACTGCCAGAGAAAAATAGCATCGCTAGCTACTTCACGTTAATTTTGAATTAAAGATAGGGTGAGAAGGGAACTTCAAACTCACAGTATTTTGCCAACAACTAGGCTACGATCGCGTTGCATTCTCCCTTTAACACATTGCTAGGTGCATCTCGCCATGGAATGTTTGCTGTCACATGATTGGCGCTTATGTTTAACTTTGACATATCCAAAGGAATGCGTGTGACTCAAGCTGGATTATCGCTCTGATTGCAAAGCGCTGATACTCATACTAAAACTAATAGTTGTAACAAATAGTGCTGGTACTTCCTAAACTACAAAATAAGTAGCACAATAAATTAGTGCACTACTTTCATTATACTACCCAAAACTGACTCTGTGCTAATGAGCAGGTTTTTCTCTGCATAGTTTCCGGTAATAAATAATTTTCACAATTTTCAAGAGCATGTCGCAATATAAATAGTAGCATTTTGCAATTATTTTTGCAATTTAGTCTGGTTGATGTAAAATTAATTTGATATATATGAAATTCTAGAATAGAAAATTTGTCTTATAGTAAAGTTTTCTTTAAAAAGTGAGTAACATTTCCTAGAAAAATACCAGAAGTGCTGGTTTCCCTGAAAACCCTCTCTTTTGCCCACAGAAATATATTTTTAAACAACATACAACAGGATGTGTGTGAAATTGTCAATGTCCGTCCGTTTGTTCATAAACCAAAACTAGGGTTTTTCACAGTATTTTTAGCTGCATGTAGACCTGCTTACAACTTTGAAAATAATAATAATTGGTTTCAAAAAATTATTTACTACGCTTTTATTTTGAATTTTTAAAATAAGATGGTGACGAGGTTGGTTTGTATGGCAGAATTACAAACGTGTGATCGAGACTTGGTTTGACGAGAAACACAAAGAGTTCTTCTACACGCGGGAGCCACTGGCACGCTTCTTGGACATGGGAGACATCTCGGAGCAGGTGGCGCTGAAGGAGAAGCTGCAGTGTAAAGACTTCCAGTGGTTCATGGACAACGTTGCCTACGATGTTTACGACAAGTTTCGGAACTTCCTCCAAACTTACATTGGGGCGAGGTCAGTTGATACGTTTAAATACTTGCTTGGAGTTTTAGAAGGAACCCCTAAAAGGAAAACTAGTGAAAATGAGAAGATAAGGGCGTAATGTTTCCTTCTTTTATCAGTGTTTATTCCATCATAAGGTTTGCTTCTTTCTCACTTAATGATACGAATAAAAATAAATATATGATAAGTTGGTTCCCCACTGAGTGGATGGGATTGTGTTTTGTCTTTTGTTCAAAGCTACTGTTCGTAAGCATACCTGCGTGGATAGTGTGTTATTGTGAGTGCTGGATTGTTATCAAACACATACTGTATGACATCACTTTGAAAACTAGTTTTAATTATTTTACTTAATTATTTTTTTTTTATTAAAAAGTTATTCAATTTTTCCCTCTTACAATGTTTGAATTAGGCGAATTTTGGGATAAGCGGGGTTTGGATTAGCGAAACTCTCGTGTATTCAAAAGTATACCAATGCTAAAAGTTTTCAACCCTAAAAGTTAGTCTTTTAGACCATGAAGATCCTTGAAAAACGGTAGATTTTATTTACAGGTTTCAGTAGACACCCTGGTTTTAGAAGTGAGTAGTGATAGTGAACTGTGATAGTGTTGTGTTTTCAGATGAAGAATGTAGCAAGTCAATCATGCATGGATACGATGGGCCACGGACCACCAACGTTGATGGGCATGTCCCACTGTCACGGCTTTGGCAACAACCAGGTACTGAAAAAGTCTAAGGTACTTGAAAATAAATAAAAAATACTTAGAGCTTGGTTTGTGCACTGGAAATGCCATACAAGTTGAAGTGCAACTAATATCTAGTTAGTTGAGTTTGTCAATAATAGTTTTCAATTATGATTTTTTAAATTAGTTTGACAGCTTTTAAAAACTTTGCTAGCTTTAAAACTGATTGAAATGTGAACTTAGGTCTAAATCTGTAATTTAACCTAACGTTACATGGTCACACTTTTCATAACTATTCCCTCAGTTTCATGCTATTTAGACACTTGCTGTATTAATGATCACTGCAGTGGATATTTCTATAACAAAAGAAAATTCCTTCCTTTATTGTTTTAATATAATGTAGATCATACCTTATTATTCTTTGAGAGTTTTTAAAGTTGGTACAACTATCAATCTTTTTTTCATATATTTTAGATCTCAACGGAAGATTATGCTGATGACATGGTAAGGCTCATTTGTAGGTTTTGGGCTCTGTTTGCTTTTGCATGTTCAGTAATCTGATTAAATGTGTTTATGTTCATCACAAAATTAGTGTACTACGGTTTATAGGTTTTTATCAAGTAATAAAATATCAATCACCTGCGTCTGTGGCTCAGTGGGTAGAGTCACGGCTTCCAAAGCGCAAGGTCGAAGGTTGGATTCGGCGCAGGAACAAGGGTTTAGACCGCTTTCCCTAAAAGCTTTTTGTGATGCCCACAAATCCTAGTTAAGTAACACATTAAAAATGCCATTAATGTGGACAGTTTAAAAAAACAGTTTTTTGAATCAAGTTGTCAAAATGTATGTTTGGAAACAGGTTATTTTGTTATAATTATTTCTCATATGTAAAGTAAAATTTAAATATTTTCCGTGTAAAAATATTGTTTTGTTACAAGATTATTAACATATAATATTTTTAAAGAACTAATTCAGTATCATAACAGAAAACAATGCTGTGTTTAAAGGAATGGTTAACAATTGTTTTTAAGTTGTTTGGCAAAAATCCTAGAATTTGAAAGTTGTTAAACTTTTTATTAATAGGCCGTGTACTCGTACCGCTAGCGCCTAAATGAGTGATCCAATCTCATGAAAAATGTTAGTGTGCCATGAAATAATCTTGTAAATTTTGTATAGTACACATTTTTTAGAGTAGTGTAAATGTTTGAAAGATGGCTGTAAACACACTTAAAAGACAATCCAAGACAAGGTCGGTCAAAAAATGCAAACTGTTAACAGTTGGTAGAAATGATTTTCATTTTTGGCTGACCTTGCTTTTGGTTGTGTTCTAAATTTTAAGACCCTATGTGAAACGTTAATTCCACTCAGAAAAACGTGTTCCATAAAAAATCTACACCATAGACCTTTTTTATGAACGCACTAATATTTTCGTGACAATTCTGCCAAGTTGGAAAACCTAACATCAGCTCTTTCCTCCATTTCGTTTTTGTGACGAGTAATGAAAACCTGCAGATGATTGGATTGCAAATAACTACATAATTTGTCAGCTGATTTTAACATATTTAGCCTTATTTGTTAGAGGAAATACACAGCTGTTAAACCATATGTTGTTTTACTAGATATAATTATTATTTTTGTGTATATGAAAAAAAGTTCTGATACTTTTCAGACATACTGTGTACAGTATAAACGTTGTCAGTGGTCCACAATATAGTAATAGTCGAAGTTTTCAACACATTATTTTCTGCAACATTACAAACATTAGTTATGAATCAATTTAAACATATTTTTCTGTTCAAACAGTGGAGTACAGGTTTGCCCTTAGCGTTCCTCTAGGCTCTCGAGTCGCCATTGGAATATTATTAAAACCTGCAATGTTTTTTTTTAGTTTTCACTTTCAGAGAAGAAATTAGTTGTAATAGCCAGCTTACTCAATAAACACACATTTATTGATTTACTTTGTGGTGAAGATAAGCCACAAAGTATTAAAAAGTAATGACGCTTCTACTGATTTCGTCTTACACGTCAAACAGCAAAATTACGGTACTATGAAGAAAGTGGTTGAATCATCACTTTGTGTTGTAGAGTAGGCCATTCTTGCAAACTACAAACTATGAGACCAAATTAGACCATTGGCTGGCTCTTCAAAGTTGTTTTTCTGGCAAGCAAACAAAGATTATTTTTTACTTTTTTTCTTACTGGGCCTTGAGCTTTTTGTTGGATTGCTACAGCCAAATAAATTAGTTTGCTGTAGACGCAGTAAAACTTATGTTGCCAATTGTTTTCTGTGTGTTAAGACTTAATTTTTTTAGGGGTAATTGAACAAAACAATACAGGACAAAACATAGATACTCTGGTAAATGTTGATACATATTATATCATTGAAAAGGAATCGTTCACTTAGGGCTACTAATGTTATTAACAAAGACAAGTAAAACAGAGTAGTACCCTTTTTCCAAAAATAGGGACGTCGTTATGATATAGTGTTATCAAAATTTAAAAAATACTTAATTCTATGATCAAGACTTCTATTTTAATTTGTAAACACCTGATGGACTATTGTTATGTTTTTGAATTGTTAATTTTGTCAAATAGGTTAGACAATTTTCATGTACAGCACCGAGACGATGGGCTTAGCTCCCGAAACCGGTCGTGTGTCAATTAAAATATGAAAAAGGCTACTACTCTGTTTTACTTGTCTTTGTTAATACTATATCATCTGTGCTAGCTAGATCATACTTAAAAAGATAGTAAGTAAAATAAATCAAACAACAAACTTTGATATGCTCAAATAGTGTTTTAATTATTTTAAGCTAGATTGATAAATTACACTTGTGTCAAAAGCAACTTCACCTGTGGCTCAACAGTTTTTGCTAGCTTTTAACACAATACATGTGGTTTGAATTTTCAAGTAGAGGGATGGTGATGGAGTGTGCACTACAACTTTGGGAGTATTAGTGATTTAGCACTACTTTAGCACTTTTGGATAATCACTAAGGGTTGGCGGGTCTCAAAGAGTTGGGAATTTCCTGACAACATTTTAAATCCAGAAAATTAAGTGAAAAGGGAAAGAATTTTGGAAAATTTTGGCAGATATAGCTGTTTTAGATATGTGAAAGAAATAACTAATCAACTTTTTTAGTTAAGTATCGCAGTACTCACTTGAACTTGATTTTAAACCGAAAACACAACAATTTAAAGTTTTAACCATTTTGCATTATTGAATGATTGTTAATTGACTATCGACAAGCACAATAATCAATATGTTGTAGTACCGACGGTTGAAAAATCAATTACTTGATTTTTTAACACCATATATGTATTAATATAGTTTAAATTTTGAGTTTTATTGTGATATTGAAGTGTTGATAGTACGTACATTTTTTGAAATTTATGACAAAAGAGAAACCAACACCAAAAATCGACTTTTGAATTCAATGAAACATTTTAATACTGAATAGTATTTTAAAATTAGTGAAAAATGATAATGGCTATTTTCACCTTTTACATAGTGTTACTGCTAAATTTTTTTGTTTGGAGTATATTTGGTAGATAGGGAGGTTTAAAGAGTTGTTTTGAATCTACGGGCATATTTATGGTAGTACTACTCTGATCGCTGAAATATTAGTATTCAATAGAAATCCCTATTGAAAATTGCCCTAACCACTAAAAATCCCTAGTAGATATTTTTTAAATAATATTTTAATTTTACACATTTGCAGGGAGTAAATCTTATGATGTCCAATTTTTGGTCTTAATGTATTTTCATTTCTAGTTTAGAGAGAATCATACTATTCTATACACAGATTTTGAATAACACTCAAATAGAGCATAACTGTGGAATTTGTTTGGTTAATGTAGACATTATGTTTGGTCTAACAAAGAATTGTATTTCTAAATTTATACTAGTCTTTTTTATGTAGCTATAAGTACAAATTTCTTTTAATCTTGCTCAAAAATTTCCCAAAGTCAAGCAAGAAAAGTGTTTTCCAGCCTAAAGAAAAAGCTCCAATCCCACCTACCCCTAATCACAAATATGTTTATTTTGTAATCTGTACCTAAGAGTAATAATATCTTGGTTTCTGAGTCTGTTTATCTGTGCAGTTGGTGCGGTTGAATGCTAAGGGACAGCTGGCTATCGGTGAGAGATGTGTTGATGCAGATTCTCAAGGTATCAAATTAGTTTTCTGTAAACTTGGAACAGTCAATGGTCCTTGGGAGTACGATGAGGTAAGTTTATTTATCCATAAATAACAATATTTAGAATTATTTATTTTGTTACAAGTTCCATTTATTTTTCTCTCTAAAAAAAGAAGACCTTGAGACAAGGCTGTAGCCAGGATTTTTGGGCCCTGGGGCAGGTTTGCTCTGGGCCCCCTTTTCCCAAATTATACATTTTTCACAAGTTTCTTTTCTCCCTTTACATAGTTGTTTACCCTATGATTTTGTTAACCATATAATAAAATAAATACACATTAGTGGCAGAAAGTTAAAAACAACAAACTATTTAGTTTACAATTGCTTTATTGTACATACAAATCATCCATAAAGATGTCAGTCTGACTTGGCCCATGGTCGATCTGGGCACATTTTTCAAGCGTACTACTGAATTAAACGATCTCAAATATGTATCTAATTATCTTAAAGAAACTTGGAAGAGATTACAGTGTTATGTTACATCATGTCTCAGATTTTTATATATACCACCGTTGAAAAGTTAATTTAAAGGAAACCGGGGCCCGCTCTTATTTTACTTTGGTAATAAAAAGATTAGAACATGGTGATAAGCTAGCTACTTTATCCAAGGAATTCAACATCAAAAGATGAAACATTCATGCACATAAGGAAGAAAAATAATGAAATTGAATCACCCTTCAACGTAAGAAAGATTATTTCTGGCAAATTGAGCCTTTTTAGTGAACCTCCACTAATCCAGCATTTCCGCTAATCCGACGCTTCCGATCCGGATATAGGGCCGGATTAGTGAGATCGTACTGTAATAAATTTATGACATGCTTTAAATTGAAGTATTTTGATTGATCTGTATTATGTCTACTGGTGTATAAATGTATCGCCACTTGTGATTGTGCAGGAATCTCACACTCTTCTACACACAATTCACAAGAAGTGTGCAGGATTGCATCCTCAGACTCTTCACCTCTCTCTGATGCCGTGTGATCCTATAAACACTTATCAGCAGTGGATCTTCAACGAAATCCACCCCAATTGGTCATGACATCCTCGTTTTAAGTTAAGGAAATTTTAAAACTGTTGCCTCTTTTATAGTATTTATTCTTATGTTTGAATCAAAATAGTTTTATTTCTTTGTTTTTACAACAAAAGTGGTTGTTTGTATTACATTTTGCTAGGAATTTTACTGTTGAAAATCTATTGTAGATTTCATTGTATTGAGTTAGTAGTGATAGCGCTCAACTAAAAATAAAACGAACAAATATGTGAGTTAAGGTAGATTTTAATAACTTTGGTTTGAAGTAATTGAACTTGAAATGTTTACTCTCTTTTGAGAGAACAAGGTCAATGAAAGACTTTTAGAACAAAAACGATCAATATTAAGACACCGTAAGCAAAGTAAAGTATAATAATAATGTAGAACTTTGTAAACTCAAAATGGAGTATTAAGACAAAAGTTTTGTGAATAAATTATCAGTTTTATTTTTTTCAGTGTGTTTGTAATTTCAAGAACAAAGTTGTTGTTGTACTTATACTTTTATTGCAAACTCTTTTGGGAAATGTTTAGTTCCTAAATATTCTTATTATAGAGTGTTAAACAAAAATGTCAGAATGATTCATTTAAATTAGTTCTTTCTAATTTTGACATCATAGCAGTGAGTCCAATGGAACTTTGAACAAAAGTCTTTTTGAGTCATGCAACAATTTGCTAGTGACATACGTAGTAAAGTATTTTTATTTTTATCCATACGTTGTTCATTAAAAGATTTAATATACGTACTATCTAGTAGCATTGATTTTTTTAATCGCTCAGAGATGTGGTATGCTGTTATAGAGAAGGATTTTACAAGTATTTTTTAGTATATGAGATTTGTTCTCTTCCTTTGCAGCCCACTGAGGAAAGTTCAACTTTTTAGATATCCATTGTATAGATTCCAAATGCTGGAACAAAAAAACTGTGCTATATTTTAACTTGGTTTTACTGCATAATTATCTATTTGTGTGTTTGTATGAAGGGGAATGAGTTTGCAATTACAAATATACAGCATACAGATTTAAAATTGTCTATCGGTGGCCTCTAAAACAACATTAGTTAATATGCTTTCAAATGGATATGCTATCAAAAGGAATAGAAAGGAGAGCACGCTCATCACGTGTATAAAGTAGAAATACACCAGAGAACACAAATTATTTTTCTTGTTAATTTCTAAATTATGTCAGTTACAAGCTGAAGCTTGAGCGCTTTAGCGGATCCGTGGCGGATTGGTATCGCGTCGACTCCAGAGCTCATCACTCGATGGCGGGTTCGATCCCATGAGCACCACTTACATTATTTTGTAATGTAACTAATACGGTGACGCTAGGTAAAGGTCGAGGTTGAGTGGTAGAGAGGACTTTGTAGTCCTAACTTCGCCTCGTTAAACAAGACAAACTTTACCTTTTTTTTAAGATTCCTGAGACAAGAAGAATTCAGTGCTTCTTGAAGATGTAAACAATACTTTTTCAGGAAAGTCCGATCAAATTTTCGCAGTCACATGACATTTTAGAATGTATTAACCAGTGATTATAGAAACCAGCTCAACTTTATCCTCACTTCAGGGGAGTATTAATAAATTTATTTTAAATTAATTACATGACGCACAAAATATGCTTAAGAAAATTTACTAGCCTTTATATAATATAACTAATGATTTTATTTGAACGTGTAAGAATTAACAGTACTTTTAGTTTCGCATCATTACAGCTGTTTCATTAGTATATTTTTGTTCCGCCTAAGCACTTTAATTATCACATTATATAAGATCTACTAACACTAGTGTAGATACATAATAAAATATAAACTCTTTGTATTTCAAATAAGTTCAAATATTAGGTCAAGATAATAATTGATAACCATAATTAATAAATTAGTACATACAATCACACCACATTACTCCGGACTCCGGAGCTCATCACTCCGGTGACGCGGGTTTGACCCCCGCAGTCACCACTTACAATTTGTAATGTGACTACACAGTGACGCTAGGTAAAGGTCGAGGTTTAGTAGTAGAGAGGACTTTGTAGTCCTAACTTCGCCTCGTTAAACAAGACAAACTTCACCTTTTTTTATATATATTTCAGACATTTCCTTGTGTGACCAGGGTCCTGGGAGTATTCCAGAACCCCCATCCCCAAACTCAAATCCTGTATCCATCCCTAGCACACGCAAAAGAAACCAATATTCTTGATTACTGTGATTAACTAGGCGCTGCGAAATGTGAGAAAAAAAGTAGAAGACTCGGTGTTGTTATGGTATGTGTAAAGACCATCTTCAAGAATTTTAAAACATTCGTCCTCTGTTAGTTCAAAGACAAGTGAGGTCCAAACCAGTTTCTGCTTACAATTGATCTCCTGCCTGTGTGTTGTTTTTTTTGTCAAAACATAAATCTTTGTTATTAGTTACAATGTTTTTAATTTTGAAAGATTTTGAGCTTGGTACATTGTACGATAAAGTTCCAATTTGTACAAGAAACACCACAATTTAAATAGCACTGAATTAGCCTAGAGTACAGATAGATCATAGGTACTTTTGTCTCTAGGACAAAAAGAAAATTTGGTGCACCTATTACTTTAGGATATTTAAGAGAGTGATAGTTTTTAAGGTTATACACATTATTAAGACCTGTGATTACAAAAAATTTGTTTATACTAAAACTATGTACATACAAGTAGTTCTAAAATAAATATTTTTATTAAAAAAATATGTGTTTTATTTAACAAATTATTAAACAAGGCTGAAAACCAGATGAAACAGAAAAAAACTTGCACTGTTGTGATCTTTTTTTCAGTTTTGACAGTGTCCCGCTCTTTTTTCTCTAGTTACAAAATTGTCATTACATTACTATGATTAAACAAGTGCTATAAAATAGCAATCAAATTAATCGCGAAGCAATTGCCGAGTTGAAAACTAATTGAAACTTATTTTAATGTGTGTCTTAAGATTTGTATCTGAAATTATCACACAAAAAGTGTATTTAAGAGCTCATGAAAAATTTGGGACTGGACTTGACCATCCCTTTAGAAAATCCTTTTAAAAATCCATACAACGATTTTACTTGGAAGTTTAGCCTTAAACCAGTCAATGTTTTCAATACCGTATCTGCATTTACTCTTCTAGTGTTTTAGATGTTTTAAAAATATCTCTATAATTTTTAAAAAACATAATTTGGCCTTAAAATTCCATTTCTTTATAAATATTGGTAATTCCAGAAGTTGAACTATTATTGCGGACATTTTCCATCGTTAGTGAACAAAAAGGATCACGACGTTTCCAGATCTGCAATCTGATCTTGTCTTCAGGGAAAGTAACCTAAAACATAACACAGAAATGAGCTAGCCTAAAGTAGTCAGTGTAGTTGACCAGTCAAACTCTACCAAACAAAATGTAGTTGTTAAAGTCAAACAACAAATTAAATCTTAGAAATTAGGAGTAGCCTAGAAAAAACAAAACTACAATATTATAATAATATTACAAACACAAGCCACATTATGAAAGTAAACAAGTCACCGGTGTAAATTCAAAACGAATCACAAAACACGTACACTAACTGAGCGAGCTAACCCTAGACCACAGAGGAGTATATAGAAAAAATTAGATGTGCACGGTTTCCCCATCTAACGTTCCGTTCGGGTTTTTCTATGAAGTCATCTTGTTTGCCCTTTTTCCCTAGTAGAATCAATTTTAGATGAGGGTTTTCAACTAACTTCCTGGTTAAGTTTTGTAAATCTGGATGGGCAGGAAAAAATCACCCGTACTTGCGAAGATTCCTTCTCATGTCAACATTAAACCTATCTTTACCTTTTAGTTTTTTCTTGGTATTTAAAAGGTATTAATGTTATCGACATTATTGGTGTTGTTAAATTTTTTGTACACTGTTCGTTAACTCCAAATTGTCCTATGTAATATTGGCCCCCTAAATTTCAACATGTTTAAAGTTGCCGCACTTTTATACGTGTTTCCAATTCCAGTTTAAAGAACTCTATTGAGGTACGGTTGAAATTTAAGGGGATACATTTCTTTTGCCACTTCGAATTCAAAGGTAGTCCCGCGATTGTATGACCATGCAAGACATGGTATAAGACCAGATTAGATAAATTAATATAGGGCTGGTAGTGAACCAGTTGTACGTTAACCAAATGTTTTTTACCGAGGTACCTCGATTATATCTTAGACTGGGAGACCCACCCCCGTGGGACCACAAAGCCTCAAGATGACTCCCTCAAGCTCAGACAAGTAAACTTTATCCCAATTATATGCCCCTCTAGTAGACACCTTCTCCTAATCTCCAAAGGGACAGTCTAATAGGATGTGCCTAGCAGTTTCTTCTGACTACTCATAGAGTCTAGTAGACAATTATGTGACTGAAATTCACCCAAAAGATAATTCATTGTGGCAAGCTACAAGACGAATTCTAAAAAAAAACACAGTAATTCTCCCTTTGCAAGTTAGACACAAAGTGTTTTTACTACCTATTAAAATCGCCCAGTGCAATGGTAGGTTCATTATAATAAAACAAGTTATCAAAGTCAGTGATGAAAACGTTTCTTTGGGTGTAAGTATGCAGAAATGACTCAAATGGAGGATCAAGAATATTAAAAATGATTGATACAGCTTCAAGTCTTATGAGCTTAGGTAAAAGTAGTTGTGGTGATCAATGCGTGTTTTTATCAATACTGCAACATCAGGAGGTGTTGGGGTCATCCTTGTCTTCACGGTGTTGTGTAGCTTCTAAGTTTCTGGTAGCAAGAAATGTGTTTCAGATATGCACCCAACGTCAACATCGTAGAAAACAAAAAATTAATGTCTTTTGACTTTTAACCAGGCCCGGATTACCAATGAGGCCAACCTAGGCCATGGCCTAGGGCGCAAGCTTGCGGGGGGCGCAGTCGCGGGGAAAACGACAAATTGCTGCACTGTACATTGTTAAGAGAGTAATGAGGAGTGTCCAGGCACTAATCTTGAGTCTTGACATTGACACTGGTTAAGCTTTCACGACCGATGTCCTAACCATTCATTTTAAATGTATATAGGTTATAGGGCTAGAGGGTTAGATTTCCAGGACTCTTTCATATTAATTATTTAACAATTAAACATTTTATTTCCATAGTTACTTTAAAATTCCACAAATTACTAACGATAACATTAAAAGTGCAACATATAATTTCTATGGCAACTCAAGTCAGAATGTATTTGTATATACATAAGGTAGCACTCCTCGACCGGCTGCGCTGTAACGTCCGCTAATAACACCCGATTAGGCCCCTTGGTTAAGGGAGGTTACACCGTGGTCACCCGTCTTGCTTCGCGCTCGGGTCTGCGTTAAGTGAAAATCGAGTCACTCTCTTTTCCCTCTTTCATATTAGAGTGTTGATAACACCCTATTAGGTCCCTTGGTCGGTGGAAGCGGGCAACAAGCAGGTCGGTTTTGCACAGAGGATTGCTACCGGGCTTCGCGCCCCCGCCAAGGAGATGTGGGTTTTCACGGTTTTTACACATCTATAAAATAAACAAAAAACCTAATTTTTAACTCCGCTAAGCCGGTGGCAAGCCCGGGACTCGGCAACGAGGAGGAGGAGTCGGAGGAGTATCAACCTCGATAAAAAACCAGAGGTCATCTGGCCCGGATGACAGTTTCTCTGTAAGGGCTCCTTGCCAGGGTGACGGCAAAGTTCTCAACGGTGGAGTAGGTGGACCAATCATCTCCGGGGAGCTGCGACACTTGAACTTGCGGTGAGTAGTGGTGACCAGAGATCTGCAACGAATGATGTGACATGGGGGACTTGTCACAGTGACTATATATGAAAGAACACCTGACAGGGAGGAAGGTGAAGATTAAAACGAAGATGAGGTGAGGGACAGTGGGGTTGTGTACGTATCTAAACTTACTCAACGAATTAATTAAATAATGAGTTCAACGGAAGTAAAGTTGTGTTTACTTAATTGAATGTTTACAAAATTGTGTTACAAAACAAAACTAACATGTGATTAAACATAGATTAGTGTTCACCACACTACCCTCACAAGGAGTAAAATGAACGGTGAAAAACACGAAATTTAACAAGGATTAACAATCATTGACCATACAATTTTGGTGGAAATTTTGTTCATCTTGAACGCCAGGTTCTTGTCTTTACCAAATTTTCCTCCACACCATCCTTAAAGCGAACGTCTTATATCTATTCAAGTAAGTTCATTTATACTCGTGTTTCTATATCGTTTGCTGATTATCTCTTGGAATATATTATTTAATTAATTAAAAATTAGTAAATGGCTATAATAGTTCTAAATAGGCTCTAGAACGAGTGGCGGTGGTTCGCGTCACGACCGAAGACCAGAGACAGGTGACCGCAATCTATGTATTTGTCATCAATCTTTGAACAGGCGCTAGTTCGCGCATGCGACAGAGACAGGGGACATACAGAAGACACCGAGGCACAGGTTGGTCGCGGTCTCCTGTCTCTAGTCTTGGTCACCGGTCGCGGTGCAAACTGCCTTATGTACAGTTAAATATGGCAAAAAAATTCCACACACCTCAAACCTCTCAGAACACAGAAGGGGCGCAATCTAGAACTTTGGAATTGGGCGTAAATAATGGCTAATCCGGGCCTGCTTTTAACCCATTAGCATTTAAATTTAAAATACAGTAGTAAGGTTTTTTAATATAACATTTTGATTATTTTTTCTAGTCACACTTGACAATGAAAGATACGAGTATAACTTGATTGATTATGTTTTTTAGAAGAGGTGTTATAGTGTTTACGATTTCATCTATTGCTCAGTCGAGGAAAATACCAAATAAATTGTCGTGTTCTTTTTAGTTTGAATTGATCTGGTCTTTTTAGTTTCTTTTTGAAATTTAGTAACTGAAGCAAAGGTCCTAATTGTTGTAATGGTAGGTTTGTTTTCTAAAGAGTTGTTAATGCTCTCGTTGCTACCAGTAGCACGGGAATTTTGTTCATTAATATCAGATTTAGGAGTATTATAGTTGGACTTGTTTAATATGTTTTGAAAATACTTACATTTTCTTTAATTTGCTGTATATTCTTCTCTGCAGTTAACACAAATTGGCTTAGTTTCTGTGTTACGTGGTTTGGGACAGTCATTGTAAAGATGATCACCATCACACCTGACACATCTGGGATCCGATTGGGCTACGTGTCGGCTATGTTCTTCCATGTCTTATCGCCAAAACAAAATAATAAGTTTTGACTTGATTTGGTTTAACGCCTTGCAAGAGTTGATACAGTTAACAGTCCTACTTGTATAACTTTGAGTAGCCAAAGTTTTACGGGCGTTCCAAAAGAAGGGCTACCTACACAATATTTGACTATGGCTTCCAAAGAATTGCATTGTTTTAGCAAATAATACGACTTATAAAGAAATGCGTTGTTTTCATTTAAACTATGCCGACACGCAGCTAAGCTATAAAGCGCGGTAAGCGCCACTGGCGGGAGTGAAGCGGACTTCCTTTGCAATTAGTTATTCTAATTCCCGGTTGCAGTGATAACTTTTCACGATGGCCACTACCAGTGGTGTGGAAGTCACATTGTCTGTTCCCTTAGTCATTGGTATAATATTAATGACCCAATCTGTGGAACAGTCGGCTCTAGTATGTAACAAGACCTCATCATCCATTTAAAACACTCACCATCAACTCATATTCAGCTTAAAATACCACCTAAGAGTGGTCGGTGTCTCAAAGCAAAGTATTCGCCAATAGTCTGTGCTCTGCTTTTCCTCCTGTATTATCACGGACGTTACAAAATTGTTCACTAAACTGTCTAACTTCAGCCTTCACTGTAATCTTAATAATCTTAATATATCAAAATGAATCTAGTTTTTGCTGCAAATTGATATTCGTATTTTGAAAACGGCTTCACAGAATTAATTTTTTTTTAGTTTCCTATTTTTGTTGTAAAATGTTGTTCCAGAAAATAAAAGAAAATCACACAACAAATTCGACTTTTATTCTTACATGATTTGAGTTCAAATCATGTAAAAAAGTTTAAAATTAAAGTTACGGTCAAAGTTGATTATTAATTTTGGACATTTTACCATAGGCCTATTAAGTAAACGAAGCATCCAGTTTACAAATATCAAATAACTTTAGTAAACATACGTTTTTTGTGGACGGAACAAAGTCTGTGGGTTCAGCTAGTACGCCAGAATGGTAACGTAGATTGACTGCCGCGTCTTGTTCTTGCGTTAGCCAGACCTCACGTAGTTCACTAACGGTAGCAGCACCCAATGTACAGCACCCAAACTGAATTAATCACGTTTAAAATGCTTTAAAACGCTTAAAACGCATTTAATTGTGAAAGAAAATAGTACTTTTGTAAACTCATTTACTTTTAATGCACCATATTTGATGTTGAAACAAGTCTTGTGTCTGTTTATATCTTTATACACAAACGGTTCTCAACAGTGACATTGATAGTTATTATAAAGGTTTGCTCTTATCGGATCCGGCATAATATTGTATCTGTTTATATAACTTATTCAGTTGAATTCTCTGCGAGCCAACAGGGTTCACCTTCACCTAGGTGTCTCTGCTTGGCTATATCAGTATACAGTATTATAATGATAGTCTTGAAGTAGGGCGCACACTACAACGACTCATCAGACTGTGCGGCGAACGGGCGAAGCACCATTGATTTTAAATAAACATTTAAAATCAATGGAAGCACCCAACAACTTCCTCCTCTATACGCACCCATACTTCCGTAGTTGTGTTGTTATACTGTATTTTGTTGTGTTAGGAGGGATTTCAAGTAGTGTAATTTTTCTGTATTGGACGAGTAAATATAGGTGTACAGTAGACCTAACAGTAGTGGTGTATAGAAAAACATCGGTATTGGTTTAGTTTTGCTAGAGCTGCTATAACTTTGCACCTAGCCTTGACAATCATTTCCAAATTTAGCTTTATGTCCCCACTAGGCAATCAACATTTTCCGCTTTACCAAGGGACCTAGGCAAGCGGAAATTATGATTGCAAAACTAAAACTGGCTTAATTCAAACACTTTTCGGAAAGTCCTCTATGATAGCGTTGTAATCTAGCTCGGTGGCAATTTACTGAATTTAGGGTTCTATGCACGAAACCAGTAACCACCAAAGTATTTAGTTTTCGTCCTTCAAAGTACACAATTTTATTAAACAATTATGACAATCGTTGTGCTCCTTAGTTGTTCACAATTTTTAGGCAGCAAAACATTCTTTCGCCAGCAGACGTCGCGGCAGTAGACATAGACACTAAATCACTATTTGAGATGCCGATCACTCTCATGAGGGTATTTTAAGGCAAATATGTGGTGAAGGATCAGTGTGATGAGTAGTAGTAATGAGTTATGAGGTGTAGTCTTGTTACAAACTAAGACCGACTCTTCCTTAGAATGGGTCATTAATTAATAGCCCAATGACCAACACGCCGGTTATCCCATCCCTCGTTCCTAAACTTTCCGACTGCCACTCCGCCGCTCATGACTCATCGCCGACACCTGCTCAACTCTATTATATACGATCATTATTTATTAGGCCTATTTACAAAGACTTAACAATGTTAATGGTTATGAAAGTGTACAGTATGGAAGGATGCGATGTTGTGCAATAAGTACATAGGAAATTGTTTAAAGTGCATTTGAAATGAGTTAAAACCAGTTGAACAATGACGATTAAATTACTTTTCACCTGTGATACAACTAAAAGTGTAATGTTTATTTCAGGTAAGTAAAAACAAACTAAACAAGAAATCGTCGAATTTTTCGTAAGTATAGATTGTAAAAACAATTAAACATTATTTTGAGTAAACATATTAAAATAAAACAAGTAGGCTGTAGGGAGCGAAAGCGGTGTACACTTCGGGAGTTTCCGTTCTGGTCTGTGCACTGTGCTGTTCCCTCCACTCTACTCGTCCTTATGCTCGCCTCGCCACACTTTGGGTGTGGAGGGAGAAGTTGTTGGGTGCTCGCCGCACAGTCTAGTGTTGGCCGGTGACAGGCCAGTCACACACACTGGCAGCGGACTAGCCAACTGTAACAAAGAAACACAAAAATCCCTATTTATGCACAGCCAATGGGAGAAGGGGACGGCTTACGTGAGCTAAGTTCTCTGTGGCCTGTTTTGCGTCCTTAAAATTTCTAAGATTTAATTTGTTGTTTGACTTTAACAACTACATGTTGTTTGGTAGAGTTTGGGCAGCTACGCTGACTACTTTAGGCTAGCTCATTTTCTCATGTTCTGTGTTATGTTTTAGGTTACATACTTTCACCTGAAGACTGGATCAGATTGCAGGTCCCCAAACGGCGTGATCTTTTTTGTTCACTAACGATGGAAAATGTCCGCAATAATAGTTCAACTTCTGAAATCCTCCCATCGTCAACAGCAAACTTCAAACAACGGATTGGTAATGGTCAATCATTGATTATTTGAACGCACGTTTCAGGCTACGTCTGTAAATAAAATATTTTTAAATTCAAAACTTCAATGTATTTTGATACCGAACATTTCTGGTATCTTCATCAATAATTTATCAGTCAAGATTTTCCTGATCGGTATAAGAAGTTTTGCAAACAAAGTTATAAGTAGGTTAATATACTAAAATGAGACATGTTTTCACTGGTAGCTTGGAACACCAATTAAGCTGCAGCATTTAAAAGCAAACACGTTAAACTTCTTTGCAACTAAAATATTTACCGGTCTCACGCTTAGACGCTTCAGCCTGACTTATGCCGGATAAACATTTCCGGCTTTTCAGAAATAAATCAAATAAAATATATATTGGTCGATTACAGCCCAATAACGCGCCGCGATAGCTAGGCAAGTGTGGATCGGTGCAGTCGATGTTTTCAGAGTGACTACTGACTAGTAGCGGCTCGGCCAAGTGCACAGTAATAGCGGCTGAGCGTGAGCTGTATATCTTTAATTCACTTCTTCATATCAAATAAAATTGAACTCTGCTAGAAACTAGAAGCTCAACACAACACCCGTACAGCTTTGGATTTGGAAGTGAAAACTCATTCCTTATTTTACGGATTTGAGAACTGATTTGATGCAGGCTTGCGAGGACCCGAAACTTTTACCCGACAGCAGCAATAAAACTCTACAATAGACTCCCCAGTGCTGACATTGCAGTGAAGGAGTTGGATGATAACAAGTTCAGAAGTCACACCCGGAGGGCGATAGTGAGCTGGGCGCTGACCGCTGTACTCCATGAGAGAAGTTGAGGAGACTCCCCTCTTCTCGAGATGACATCGCAAATACTATACGACGCAGTTACTCCCCTTGGGGTCACAGAGGAAGAAAATAATTTAAGTATCAAGTAAGTAAGTAAATATCGCCACGGGTTCGTCGAGAGCAAACCCGTGAATTGAGCTTTAGAGTTTGTATGTATACCTAGGTTGTATCAGCCTTAATAGCTCTTTGTTTCCAGTGAAAAAGTGTCCATAACATAGTTTTTGAGCTATATTTAAAGACAACTTCCATGTCCATATTTAAGAACATTAACCAGTTAAAAACATCGTGTGTAGTTTTTACTTCATGTTATAAACGGTACCCAGAGTGAGACCCGCAGCCGCTCTATGCGGCCGTCTCCTAAGTCAGTGGTTATAATCATGTACGATGTTATTAAATATTTTCTATTATAGTTATATAAAGTTTTGTTTTGAAAAAGTGAAATGGCTTTTAAAATAATATACTTTATTTAATGCACATATAATATAGTAGCTTACTCATAAAACAAATTTTCTGCACTGGTTCTAGACGTTTTGGTCCACTATCCTACACTTTTTGCGTTGCTCCGTTCTGTGTTCCCTTCCTTTACAATTTCCCTAAATCCTATCCCATCAGTTCCTTCAACTGGAATTCAAGTAAATGCCAAACTCTGACCGTTCACTCTGTTGCATATCTCGTTATTTAGACTAGTTTACCCTTGTGTTTAAACCTTTAAATGATTATGTGTTAGTTTTAGACCACCCCGTTGAAGAAAGTTAAGTTTTAGAGCACTTCTTTGGTGTAAAATTTGTCTATTACTAGTTTGTAAATTGTACAAACTGAATCGCCCTTTTCAAAATGGCAGCAAGTGATTCATCTACAGACGATTCGCTTTATCCTATAGCAGTTTTAATCGACGAGTTGAAGAATGAAGACGTTCAGGTAATGTTGTTTTATCGTATTTTCTTCTCATATCAGAGTGTGTAAAGTTCACGGCACCGTGTTTACTTTGTTCCCCTTCAATCTTAGACAACAATCCCGTTCGGTTGTACAGACCACCTATCTTAAAACAAATGAGCTGTGCATTCTACTATTACAAGCATGCCTTTAGATGATATATGACGATGAACCAATAATTTACGGTAGTTTTGTTCTACCTGAGCCTGTTTTTACTTTTAAACTAAAGCCCAAGTTGTCTATTCATTAGCCCCAAGGTATTAGGGCCTAGGATATTATCTATTTTGGGTAAAATTCCAGTACTGTGACTGGTCCCTATTTTGCAATTTTTTATGTAGAAACCTTCCAAAAGAGCCAAAAAAACGATGTTTTAATTTTGAGAAATTTCCAGAAACTTAAAGACAATGTTTTCTCAAAAAGAAATAAACTAACTTAACCTAACTTCACGATAATACCTTATTCAGCCTTTAGGTTAATTGAAGTGGGTTACCGGAACTGTCTTTTGCCACAGAGTGCCGCGTCTGTGCGTCTTCCGCTCCTAAAATAGTCCCAACTTTAAAGCCACTTTTAAATATGTACGACATAAAAATTAAACTAACCTATCCTAACTTTACAATAATAACTTATTCACCTTTAAGTTAATTTGAAGTGGGTGACAGAGTGTCGTCTGCCTCAGAGTGTTCGCGCACCGTGATTATATAAACTGTGCACTTTGAATGGTTATAATAATTTTAGAACCAATCACAGTTTGTCAATTTTTTTTTTTGCCCCTTTATCCACTCAGCTAGCATACCATTTGTTCTAAGGTTTATTCATGATAAGAATGAGTTTATCAATCTATCAGCAGACAGTATAATTAGGCTATTGGATCCAGGTAATTGGGCCTACATCATTAACTGTTTAGGTAAAACTACTCGTTATACAACCATGCACTGTGTTTATGTAAGTTTTAATGGTTTAGTCAAAGTGCTATCTTTCTAAATTAATTTCTGATTTTGCTTACAGCTTCGTCTCAACTCTATTAAGAAACTATCTACTATTGCATTGGCTTTGGGCGTTGAAAGGACCCGCAGCGAGTTGATACCTTTCCTTACCGAAACTATCTACGATGAAGACGAGGTTTTGTTGGCTCTTGCTGAACAACTCGGAACATTCACACCTTTGGTTGGAGGACCTGAATATGTTCAGTACTTGTTGGTAAGTCTTAAAAAAATCCTTTGTAGAACGTTAATAAAAAAGCTATTGTAAGAGTGAAATTTTATTAAGGTAGGCTGGTAGGGTAAAACCACCAAACATTAACAGCTCACCAATGATCAACGTACCTACACTTTCAGAATAGATTTAAATATAAGTTTAATTACAAATTTTCCAGCATTGAAAATTGCCTTTTCAATTAATATTAAGCTTGTCGAGTGGTTATTGAAACGGACATTTCAGTTTGATGCGAAAGAAAAACTTCTTTTGGTGATTTTGATCTTAAATCATTCATTCACCTTATAATTATATTCAAACATAAAATGTACAGTTGATTTTCTATAATTACTCACAGTGACTTGTTAATTTTACTAACCAATTTGTAGCTAAATATTTTCAATGTAATTCACATTTTAAAAGTGTTTCTTTTGTAATGAAATTAAAATGGTCGCTGTTTTTTAGCCTCCGTTAGAATCTCTGGCTACAGTGGAGGAGACTGTTGTAAGAGATAAGGCAGTCGAGTCCTTGCGTCTTATCAGTTCTCAACACAGTCCGGCTGATCTGGAAACTCACTTTGTTCCCCTCGTGCAACGCCTCGCTCTCGGAGACTGGTTCACTTCTCGCACTTCGGCCTGTGGCCTCTTTTCCGTCTGCTACTCTCGTGTCAGCCCAGCTGTCAGAGGTAAATTGTGCTATTTTAATGATCAATACCCCAATTAAAAATACTTTTGTCAAATAGATTTTTAAAGTGGAGAAATATGTATTTGAAATTATTTTACTGGCCTTTTATTAATAAAGGCCAAAGTATGGTGAAATATACATGGAGCATACTGAACGAATATACCTGTAATATAGATTTTTATCATAGCCCAAACAAGTTGAACCTTTTATATATGAAGGTGATATGATTTCAGTTGATCTTCGCAACCACTTCCGCAGCCTCTGCCAAGATGACACACCGATGGTCAGACGAGCCGCTGCCAGCAAACTGGGAGAGTTTGCTAAAGTTGTGGAAGTCGAATATCTCAAGTCTGACCTCATTCCCATGTTCGTTAATTTGGCACAGGATGAGCAGGTTAGTAGATTTAAGTTTAGTTTTATAATATAATTAAAAACTTATTTCAAAGAAATGAGAGGTTGTGAATCCTACCATATATTAGGATTGACAGTGCCGTTTGAATAGATATAATAATATTATAAATAGATTTTTTTCTTTTCTTAGTACATAAACAAGCACTTGCAGTCAGTTATACGAAGTACCATAAGAACAATTGTACTGACCAATGACTGACTGAACGAGGGATACGTTATGGCACTTTCCTTAAAGCAAACTCTCTTAACCTAATATTCATTTTGAAGCTCTTGTCATGAAACCTCAAGGAAAAAACATTTGACAGAGGGTGGGAATCAAATATGGCGGCTAAGTAAGATCCATTGGTTAAGTTTTTAATTTTTACATAGTTGTATTATAAGAATAAAAAAGAATACCTGTCAATAAAGTTAATGACTTCACTCTTTAAGCCTTTGAATGTGTAAAATATCCTATTGTTAGCAGCAATAACCTAACGATAGGTTAAACATTGTTAAGACTTTGTTTAACAATGATAGTGAGTGAATTATATTGTTTCAGGACTCAGTGCGGTTACTTGCGGTCGAGGCATGTGTCAGTATCGCTACACTCTTGCAACAAGAGGATGTTGAGCAGCTGGTGATGCCAACTCTCAGACAGTGCACAAGTGACACCTCATGGCGTGTGCGATACATGGTTGCCGACAAATTTACTGACGTAAGATTAATGATGATTATATTAATTAAAACATGATTTATGATGCCAGAATACTCGATGCTACAGTAGTCCTGAATTTCTTATGAATATGGTACATATTTTTCTTGTCTCCTTTAAATACTATCAGATGTGGTTTGCTTTCCTGTCTCTTCATTTTGGAAATTATTCTACGTTGTCAAACAAATAAAATGTTGTTGTAATCTAGAATCACTCATAGTTACTAGAAGCAAGATGAGTTTTGTCTGTGTTTGTAGCTTAGTGGGAGAGTTGTGGCATCCAGTGTGGAGGGTCACACATTCGATTTCCGCACAGACACATTAGATTTAGTTTACACAACTCTAGATTAACACCAACTATAATGCCTCTGGTGTAGACAAAAAATATATACTTAGGGAACAAATTCAAAATGTACATCATAGAACAACATTTGTAAATTTAAACATGTAAGTTGAAATAAAACTTTTAACTAACTCCCCTCTCCAAAAAAAATTGAGACAAATCCTAAAATTCTGAATGAAGCATTTGCTAATGGCCAAAACTATTGATTCTAAAAGCTAGTTAACAGATGATTTTTCTACCTAATAAATCTTCCTTAGCCCTCCACCTAGAGCCCTAAGTGAAAATTTATAAGTGTAAAATTATGCAGAAGTGAATTTAACTTAATAATTTATTTTGTTTTCTTATTTATTTATTTTTCTATTAATTGTTGTAAATATTATCCATGCAGTAACTGTTGTGTGATGTGTCCGCAGCTCCAGAAGGCTGTAGGGCCAGAGATCACAAAGACGGACCTGGTCCCTGCATTTCAAGCCCTGCTGAAGGACACGGAGGCGGAAGTGCGTGCCGCGGCAGCTCACAAAGTGCGTGATTTCTGCCAGAACCTGGACCAATTCCAGCAAGAGGCTATCATCATGAGCAGCGTGCTCCCTTACGTCAAGGAACTGGTGGCCGATCCCAACCAACACGTCAAGAGTGCACTGGCCTCTGTCATCATGGGTCTTAGCCCCATACTTGGCAAGCACAAGTATGTTTTTTTTAATATTTCAACTTATATTAAATTTTGGTAGAAGACCTGATAGGAACAGTCTAAATTTCTAAATTGTTACACCCAAGTCTGTTGGTATTGAGGAAAGTTTGTAAAAAAGAAGTGTTTTAACCCTATTCTTTCTATGGTTTTGTTACAGCACAATAGAACACCTCCTCCCCCTCTTCTTGTCACAACTCAAAGATGAGTGTCCGGAGGTCAGATTAAACATTATCTCTAACTTGGATTGTGTCAATGAAGTTATTGGAATCCAACAGGTAAGGACTACTTTTGCACTAAAGTTGAATTTTAATACTTTCGGAAGTTGCCATTAATTGTTTATAATTTAGTAAAATGAAACACAAAAGCCATTACTTTGAAGAATTAACTTGCGAGGCCTTTCGCTAACAATGCTAGCATCTACGTCCTGCACAAATAAATTGGTGAACAGGTTTTGATGAATGAACCTACATATTTACTTAAGGCTCCATTGTACCAAAGTTTGTGACAACCTCACAAAAAAATGTCACATGTAGACTTCCAGTGTATATTTCATCCAGTTATCGGAAAATTTACTAGAATTCACAATAGCGCTTATGGCTACCAGGGTGTCCAGCATACGGAAAAACCGGGAATTATACGGAAATTTTTAATATACGGGAAAATACCGGAATTTTATCCCTAAACCAGGAAATTTTGCTAAAGGTATCATCAACGGTAAAGAAAGTCGTGATTTTGTCACGGGCGCTAGCGGAACCGGAGATCCCGGGAATGGTTTCGTAATTGTTATTTTGCCGCAGGTGCTAGCTGGAGTCAAGAGATTGTCGTTAATGGTAACGAAAGCCGTGATTTCGTCGCTGGTGCTAGCCGGAGTCAGGAGATCGCTGTGAACGGTATCACAGTCGTTATTTCAATGCAGGAGCCAGCGGGAGTTGTGAGATTGTTATTTACGGCAACGAAAGTTGTTACCGTATATATACTCGAGTCTAAGCCGCACGCAAATCAAAGACGCACCCATAAATTTCCCCTGAATATACGGTAAAAGACTCTTGCACCCTGTTTTTATCATGTCAACAGCTAGAGGGCTATGATTTGTCAGGCCCCTGACCCCTCCTTAGCAACCAGTGGTAATTGCCAGCTGCAGCTGTCAAGAGGTAAAAGCAGAACAAAGAATGCATCATGATTGCCTTCCCTCTCCCATCCCAAACCCCTGTCCACCACTACGCCCCTCCCACAGCACAAAAAATGTTGTAAACAAGGGTCAGCAGAGCAGATAAGAAAGGCAGGTAGAGAGATAAAGGACCACCTGGGGTTGGCGAGGGACTATTTTTTGTAGTCAGTTAGTTCATATTTTTGCCACTGGTGATTGCCCCATATTTCCAAGCGCTAGTGTTTGCTTTGAATAGATGCGTATCTCCTTCTTGTATGCTACTGCTTCCCTTCTCTTCCTTCTTTTCCCCCAACAACCTTCAGACAAGAAGGGAGGGGAAGAAGGATGGAGAACATGACAAATGCAATAAGAAGCAATTCTGAGTCCCCTCTAGTCACAAAAAATTCTTTCATTCCACTCTTCAAAACAGGCAATGCAATATGCAACCCTGTTGTGTTTCCTACTTCTCATGGCTTATCTGAATGTTTTTGTCAATGTTTTAAGGGTTTTTGTAACTTTTCAAATTAACTCAATATTTGTATCGTATTGTGCGAGTCTAAGCCGCACCCGCATATAAGACGCACCTTATTTTAGAGCCTAAAATATGGTAAATAAAGTGCGTCTTAGATTCGAGTATGTACAGTTTTTCATTGTGGGCGCTAGAAAAAGTTGTGGTTTTGTTAAAAATACCAAAATGGGTGGGAGTAACTATAAATCTATTAAAGTAGCTAAATCCGGGAAAATCAGCAAAATATACCTGGGAAAATACGGGAAATTTGATTTTCCTGAACGCTGGACACCCTGGCTACGTATCGGCTATGTTTTTTTGTAAACTCAGCGTATATGGTGTGTTTTTAAAAGTTATACAAAAGAAATATTCCCAGACCCAATTGTAACAAAAACAACAACCTTAAAGTATTAAAAAAACTGGAACTCAAAGGCAAAATTCGATTTTACCAGTAAAATCACGACTCGCACATGTCTTGTAAATAGTGAGTGATTTCTCGTGACTAAAATACTTTTCCTTTACATAAAATTGAAATCCTCTGTTTTCCTCTGTTAAACTTGCACAACTTGCAGTTGTCCCAGTCCCTACTGCCAGCGATAGTGGAACTGGCAGAAGACTCCAAGTGGAGGGTCAGACTGGCCATCATCGAGTACATGCCACTGTTGGCTGGACAGCTGGGAGTAGACTTCTTCGACGAGAAACTCAACGCTCTCTGTATGACCTGGCTTGTCGATCATGGTTTGTTCAATTTTCTTACCTACAAAGTACAAATTACATAAACTGTGAGAAAAATGTTGCCCACTAGTAATGAATTCACAAATTTACAATTATTTAGTTTTGAAATGAAAGTGAATCCATTAAATATGAGTTTGCTTGAATTGTAAAATCAAGATTAAACCAAATTTCTAAAAGAGGGCATTTAGTTCTAATGTTTCCTGACAAAAAGTGCTTTACTCTTTTACAATATTTTTGTACACATACGTAACTCAATCTTCTATGTTAGCCTAATTATTTTAGTAGATTCACTCGTGTTGTGTTTATGACCAATAATTGAACTTGTGTTTGTTCAGTGTACGCTATAAGAGAGGCAGCCACGCTGAACCTTAAGAAATTAGTTGAGAAGTTTGGAGCAGAATGGGCTCAGAATACAGTGATACCAAAGGTTTTGGCCATGTCCAGAGATACAAACTACCTGCATAGGATGACCTGCCTCTTCAGCATCAATGTCAGTAGATTTTATTTTTCAATTTTAGTATTGTTAAGTTTAGAATTAAATCATTCAATTGCTACTTAGTACAGAATTGTACTGAACCAGTTCAAAAAACTTAATGTATATATACAGCAGTATTACCGTAGTAATTTTATTAGTACAAGAAGACTTAAAAAAGGAAACTGGATTATTATTTTGTTTACAAATAAAATGTTTAGAATGTTTCAAAAAGTATGTCTACCAACAAGGTTTTCCTTGTTAAGTTAAGAAATTTTACTCATATAGGTCAGAGAAATTGGTTAAAATATAAATAGACATGAAATTTTTGTATCTATAAGTGTATACGGTAGGGCCTACTTTTACCATTGATTGCATGCAAGTAAGCAGTAAACTCAAAGGCATTACGTTTTATCTTAAATCCAAGTCTGAAACAGTCAGGTAATTTGTATTAATATATTTGGTAAAACTAGGCTTTAGAAGACTAATTTATCCTGAAAATTTTTTCTTCTTCAAAAGAGAAAACTAAAATGTAGGAGGTTATAATTAGCCTGTAAACACTGTTAATAGTTTTTTTTAACTTAAGGCTTATAACATTTTTCCAAACATAAATTAGGGTTAAATGCACAATGCAGTGCTATAATGTTGCCCGTTTGTTACAGCTGCTTGCGCCTGCCTGTGGGTCTGATATCACGGTGAGACAGATGCTGCCTACTGTCATAGGCATGGCCAGCGACTCCGTAACCAACGTTAGATTTAATGTTGCCAAAACTCTGCAGAAAATCGGACCTGTATTAGATCCTAAGTAAGTGTTACATAAGTACAGTAGTAAGTTATAAGTTTTCAATTTGTTGTGCTATCTAGTTTAAGATGTATTAACTATTCAGCATAAATCCATGAAGAAATTGTTAAACAACCATGCATTATTAGAGTCAAGGTGCTCCAGTATTTAAACTACTCCATGTGGCTATTAAGGCCAACATGAGTCAGACATTGCCACGAGAAGTGCCAGATTGTTAATCATAACAAGGTCAGGCTTGAGGAGAGCCATGTCTCTCCGTTAGCTGAGTACTTGTAAATAAAGAGCCTGTGGCCCATCCTTTGAATTTGATCCATAAGGGCAGCAACAATCTCAATACGGCGGTGGTTGCGTGCCCTCTTTGCTGTAATGCACTCTCCCAAGACATTACCAGTGACTCATAGAAATAGTCACAGCACTTCCACTTTGAGTCTACAGTGGGTACGGCTTGCCTACAAGCAACCTTCAGAGAGTTAGTTAATGCCCTCAGTGGTAAAAAACCAAAAATTAGTTACACAAATCCTTAACAAAGATCGCAGACCAAATAACAGTGGTTAACATGCTTATTGACGATCACAAAAGCAGTTGAACTATTGTGACTTAACTGAAAGATACGTAACTGATAATGTTTTTTCCAGCTGCATCCAAACGCAAGTGAAACCTGTCCTGGACAGATTGAATGTTGACACCGATGTGGACGTGAAATTCTTCGCCTCCGAAGCAATCATCAGCATTGCAGGTACAGATGGATTAACGACCGAACCCGAAACTGTAAAACCTGACATTGTTTGAAGCATGGGTTTTCCAACGCATGAAACTACCTGTATCATAAAACTTGTCACCTAACCTAGGCCCACTTAATTATCCTGTACTAGATTCGCTCTTCTGTCAATAAATTTAATTATAGTAGCATGTTTGTTCTTATTTACCTTTCTTCTTTTCCTGTAGGTGAATAAGTTTGTATGAGGAAAACCTTTTGTAGTATTATGGTTGTACCCATGGATGTTTGGTTTCAAGTTGGTTTGTCATTGATTAGAGCAACTACCATACCACCATAGAAAGCGTTATTGTTTTACCGTACATCTTATGAGTACCAATCTTTACAAAATATAACCAAAAAGTACAAATATTTTACATTTTATTTTTAACTGTGCAAGCTAAAAAATTGAAATTACTACAGTCCATTAGGGGTGTGTGAGTACTCGATTATCGAGTTATCTACCGATACTCGGCTCGATCTGATCGGTAAAGCTCGAAATTTGGTAGAGTAATTTGCCGCGAATGGTATGGAAGTCGTGATTTCACCGCGGGAGTCAAGAGATCGCCGAAAACTGTATCAAAGTCTGATTTCACCGCGGGAGTCAGAGATTACCACAAATGGTATCAAAGTCAAGATTTCACCGTAGGCGTTAGCGGGAGTAAGATATCGCCGCGAATGTTATTGAAGTCATGATTTCAAAATAAAAAGGTTTTAACTTGAAAACAAATACTGCTCTGGGGTTAAAACTGCAGAAAATATAACAGAAAGTTAATAAAGTTAAGTCAATTTTTGTGGATTTAAGTTTTATTTTGGTTTTGTTTAGATTTTTACTGTTTGTTTAAACGTTAACAAAGTCTTTCTTTCATGTGGACTTTATGTGATATATTTAATGTATGTGTCCATATTTAATTAATTTAAATTTGAATAGTAAAACTTGTCAAGAAAACTCCAAAATGAGCTAATTTTTCATTGTGATACAATAAGACTCGACTCGAAACTCAAGCTTTTTTTAACAAACTCGACTCAACCTAAAAACATGATACTCGCACACCCCTACAGCCCATGTATTTTTTTTACAGAAAGTGGTTGTTATAAATGAGGCATTATTATTATTTTACTAAAATATTTTTTGCAGACACCTTTTTTACCTACCAATATTAAACTGTTAGCTTTAGAAAAATAATATTGCAATTTTAAAAGTACAAATCTTTATCCAAATGATCCAACAGAACAAAAATTTAAGAAACCATGAAAACAACTACAGACCCCAGCAAACATTTCACCCAAGTTGCAACTATGTTTTAAAGCATTAGCCTGTTAAAAAAAGTTTGTTTACCTTTGTCAACTGAAAAAGCTGTTTGTACCTTAGTTTTGGAATTATTCTGTCCATCCTAAAATCAAAAAGTCCATCCTGCTCATTCCCAATCCAAAGGTAACCCAAATTGTCGCTTGAAGAGCTTGTATGTGTTTGTGTACTTTGAGTGAGCCATAGTATATAATAATGAGTTTACACCATGTTAATACTTAATACCCTACGTTGCTTTTTGTTATATACCTTTTTTAAGTAATAGTGTGACAGTGTAGATTATAGATTAATTCATCCACTTACTAAAACCTTTTCTTTTATTTTTTAAAATATTTATAAGGTATTGGAAAGAGGTTTGTAAAAAGTTTGAATTTGTTGTTACAAATTGAAGTTCAAGTCTCCAGGATGACACATTTCAAAACAAATCATTATGTCCTTATAAACTTTTATGAAATTCCTGGATTAAGTCTCTATTTGTTTTTAGAATGAATAGATACGAGTTAATCCGATTTATTTTCTCCATCTATTTACCCAGTAGTGGAGCCGCCAGTTACTGGTAACCAAAGAGGTTAAGTATCAATTCTAAGCATTAGTCACTCGTCAGATTTGAGAGCCGCCAACTAAGACTAGTCTAGGGGGATATCAGAATTCATAGTACTAGAATCACAGCTACTGACAAGAAGACCCGATGCATCTACAAAAGTTGGTTGCCAAAAGAGCCCAGGGAACCTATTACCGGGGTAAATAGAACCCACCAATTCCTAACATAAAATATTTTTGCCTGTTCATTTAATTTGAAATAATACAACAAACCTTGAATGGTGTCAAATTGCATGATAATAAGTCTTCAATACCAATTTAAATTAAATTCTGCCAAAACAAAACTTTACTTGTATTATAACTTGATAAATGCTCCCGAGGAAAATTTCATCAAATCAGTATGAATGTAAAAAGGTCTACACTGCATATGCCTTTGTTTATTGTCGTCACAATAGGTCCTGCTACTACTACGATAGTTATTTGGCAAGTCCTCAGATTAGGCTCATTTGGATAAAATAAAAACATACAAGAGAACCCAAATTGTCTAATTATCGGCCCTACTGGAGCTTTTGTCAAGACAGTTGAAAAGATCAGCAAACGAACGACAGGCTTATAGACCAAAAGGATGGAAGCAGTATTGCCAGCAGTCAAGTCAATAAAAGTATTGAAATACAAAAAACAATACAAATGTGACTTGTAAATCATATGTTTCGTTGGTCTCTATTAGCGGGGCCTCATAGGGCTCCCTACATTAAGCGAGCGCCGTAGGTGCGAGTTAATGTTATAAATTTAGTAGTATTGAAAATGTAAAAATTACCTGTTTGAGGGAGGGTTTCTCAGTCTGTATTAAATGAAATTTATTAAACATTCCCATGTTAAATAAACGTCATACATCTCTCCAAATAAGGTGATTAGGAAATCACATAATTTTTTTGTACAACCCTTTATCAAAATGATACATACATTTTTACTTTTTAGCCCAAGATCAATGGTGCAAATTTAAGGAATCTACATCAACCCGTTACAAAATTGCGGCTAGTCAAAGTTAGAAGCCTCTTGTTATAACTTCAAATGGCTCCACCCACATCCTACTGGTGCATTGTAAAGAGTTACAAATTATTTTGTACAGGATTGTCGTAGTAGAGACCTGAAATGTACATACACCTTAGATCATGATCTAAAAATGTATGTATAATTGTTAATTTGATGGGGTATACATTTCAGAAAGTTCATGTGATTTCCTAATTACCTTATCCAGAGGATGCACTAATCTATTTACACGCCAACAATAATATAGCCAATGAAAGCGTGTTATTTTTATGAACATAATGCCTTTGGAGTTTGTGCTATATCTGCATTGCTAAAAACAGTTATTTTCAAAGTTACTTTTATTGCCACCTTGTATATTTATAATTAGAAACCTTATTAACAATTGTTTTGTACCAAAAGGATTGATAATATCTTTTTCAACAGGCATTTTCTGTCCAAACCTTTTTTTCCTCACTCAACAAATTTGAACTAAAATTTCAAACTCAATAAGTTTGTTATTAGATTAGAGTTTTATAACACATAAACATTTCTTTGTCACAAGCTATAATTTATAGAATGGGATATCAGTTTTATTGCAAAATTTTCAAATGTTTATAAATTGTCAAGTATATCTCTTGTTAATATTGTTTGTTTCAGCTTAAACCAAAGTGTGGTATACCTGACACTGTTTCTTACCTCCACTGAAAAGCTCCTGTGTACTATCTTTAACTATTTTAATTTTATGGTGATTTCGTTTACTCTGCAAAGTTGTAATTAAACGTAAATGTTATTTCTTTGTATGTAGACTGTTTAATTTATGAAATAAATAATCTGTAACATAATATCTGTTTGACATTATTACCTCTCATTGATTATAAAGTGAGGTTTACTCGTTGCAAGTAAGAGTGAAAGTTGAGTTTGCCAGTAAATGGAAAATCACTACTTGCAACGTGTAAACAACAAAATGCCAGCTACTGCAAAAGTCAGAGAGCTTGCCAGTAAATTATTTTTCTACTTGCAACCCCTGCCACCATTCAGCAGTACAATTTATCCCAATAGTGAGTTGACTTGCTTGTGCTCCTATCTTTCGGAGTTTCAATAACCAATTGAACTCGTCCTTCCGGCTGGCTGGGAGGCTGCGCCCCGACCTCCACTCGGCCTGCGGCCTCGTGTTTTGGGGGCATTCGCAACTGTTTTGCTGCTGTGTTGCAAAATATCGGCTAAGTACAAGGGCAGATTTTCAGACTCCATCATTTTGCCCTCCAACTTGTCACAGCCTTAGAACAAGGAAGGTTTCACAACAAGAGCTTCAGAAAGAGTATGTGGTTGAGGGGCAGCATGCCGGGAAGGGTCTTAAAATTTACTTGTTCAGTCACCTGTAGAACCGCCTTTATAGTATATTAATACATGTTAAAGACTTATAAAACCAGAAATAATTTATCTTGATTATAATCTTATAATAAAGGAAATTTATGGAGTGAATCGTGACTCAACCCGGATCCCTTACTTGCCATGTGTTTCCATTAAACTACCTATCCGACTGTACTGTTAATGTAACATTTACCAATAACCAGTTTGTCAAAAAGACTAGTTTTTCTTATATACCTATATATAATTTGTTATTTTACTAAGTGCTACAGTGGTTGTTTTTAAAAATGTCTTATAAACTGTTAGCTCAAATTGTGGCACCAAGACTATATAGTTACACGTAGTTGAATATACATTAGTCATTCTCGTATTCTATAAGTTGGAAATACAGTAGTGCACATTATTTAATATTAATGGACTCTTGGTTTGAGCTATCCATCTCAAATTTGTAATAGTCTGAAAGAGCTGCAATACCAGGCAGGATTTGTCCTAGCATAATCTGTTTTGCAGCAGCTGGGCCACTGGTAACATGACTTACATTTTCTCGTTGATTCCATTTATCTAAGCAGTCAGCAGTGTCATGACCTACAATGATACTTGTCGCTCCTCTTGAAGTAGCTTTTACGATGTCCAGTAACACACTCTCTGTCCCTGTTGCAAAGTTTTCCAATTCGTAAGCTCCTGGAGGTCCATTCCAGAATATCACTTTTGCCCTTGTAATGATTCGTCGGAAAAAACTACATGTTTCTGGTCCTATGTCTAAAGCCATCCAGTCCTCCCCAATTCCAGTGTGGATAGTTTCAATTTGCACTGCTCCAAGACGACTACTAGCTAGGAAATCGATTGGAAAATGTATGTTAACTCTTTTTTTTCTTGCTTTTTTCATTATTGCCTTACACATTTTGGCTCCCACCGAGTCGAACAAGCTTAATCCTGTGTGCATGCCTTTCAGTTTTTCCAAGAAAGGAAATGCCATTGCACCAGTGATGATCATTTCGTTAACTTTGTCCAATAATTGATCAATTAAACTTGCCTTTTCTGCCAGATGTATTCCACCTATGATAGCTAGAAAAGGCTTCTTAGGTTTACTTACAAGAGTTTTTCTAAGATATTCCATTTCTTTTTTCACAATCAATCCAGCAGCTCTTGTCTGAAAGCCTTCCCCCAAAACAGAACTGTAAGTCGTGTGAGTGATACTGAACGCATCATTTACATAAATGTCCCCTAGCTTACAGAGAGATTTTGTAAATCTTTGTTTTGTTTCTGGAGAGGCCTGCACTTTATTTCCTAAAGTGTCATACCAATAGTCATATTCTTCTCGATGGAATTTTAAATTTTCAAGTAGGAAAACTGACCCAGTAGGAGGATCCCTGAGGACCTCTTCAATTTCTGTACCTAAACAATCTGAAAGGAATCTTATGGCTGGTTTGTTAGGATAACCCACAAACTGTTTGAATGTCTGTGAGTATTTTTGTAAACTCTGTGGGTCTTTTTGAACTTGAGTGAGTAATCTATTCAGTTCTTCGGCCACAGGGGCTAGAGAATATTTCATGTTTTTTATTCCGTTTGGTTGTCCAAGATGAGCTATGATTACTACACTCTTTGCTTCTTTAATGAGGGCGTATACAATAGTATCTAGTCCAGCAATCAGTTTGCGGTTATTAGTGATTTTACCATCATGCATTGGAACATTAAAGTCAACTCTTAACAGAATTCGTTTTCCTAATAAATTAAGATGATCGATGCAAAGTTTTTTCATCCACATTTTGATAACCACACTATAGACACACTAAGACTTAATTTCTTGGCTGCCAAAATCTACAGTAGTCGGTGAAAAGAATTTTGAATTTTTCACTTTGAGAGTTGAGAACTGACTAGAATTTTAAATAAAAGAAAATAGTGATGTAGCAATTTATATTAAGTTTAGTTTAAAAAATGTTTTGATTATAACAGTTTACTGTTATTTATATTTGTTGCGTAAATAACATCTGTTTTTATCATCTAAAAATATACTGATTTAAATTCGAAAATAAAATTTTGTAGGGTACTAACGTTATAAAAAGATTTTAAAACTATTTTTATGTATGAAACTTCTATGTGTCAATTACTATGATTGAATAAAAACGTACAAACAACCTACTGTACACTAATAATTTTGGGTTTGACTAGATTCATCATGTAAGTCATCAAATAATTTCTACTAAGCGTGGATCTCACTAGGTGACATGGAGGCGTAAATGATTAGTAGCAACCACATATATACAAAAATAATTATTTTTGTTATAACCTTCAGTTGGTGTTTTGTTCTGAAGATAGAAACATTGTTTCTGAAAGGCCTCACCAAATCAAATAAAACATTTATTGGACAGTTTGTATTCCAACTTGTATTAGTTATAAATTCCAATAAGAAGCTGTCTCCTGATCAGCTTTGAAGTTTTTATTATTGTTTTGTTTACAGTCTTTTTAAGAACTTTTCCATAGTTTTCATTTTTTAAATTATACATAGGCCTTTTAAAAAATATTAAGATTGTTTGAATTAGTTTTTCTCCTCATTGTTCTGTTCTAACTTCCACTATACAATGTTAGTGAGATGTCTACTGAAAGCCTCCCACAATATTGATTTACAAAAGTTTAAATCTGAGTTTATTTAATTTAACCTATCAATGTAAACATGTAGTAATGAATTTATGTTATGTAATAACATGAACCTTTTTTTAATTTAAATGATATGTACTGCAGTTTTTGGGCGTGAAAATAAAAAATTTAACTGTTCGGTATTAAAGTAGAATAAATTTACTAATAGTTTAAATAACTGCAAAATGTTTGATCCTATGTTGATGCTACCTTCTTTTATTGGTGTCCTAGCTCTGATTTTGGCCATAGCTGTCTATTTCTACTGTTTAGTAAGTCATCTTATTTTTAGCTTTGTCTATATTATAGTAGTGTATAGTTTTATGGCAACTGGTAAAACTATTTTAACTAGCGGTGCGTACCAATCAATCATGTATCAGGATGAGCAAATTGACAATTTATATTTAATTTGTTAAATTAAAACTGTCTTAGTATGCAAATAAACTTGTATGAATTAGGTTGTAACCAATGTGCAATTCTAACTGTTTACTGTAATCTAGGGTATAGAGATCTAGTAGAGAGTTTATACCACATCCTTTGGCCTCAGTGTCTGTAGTACAACCATCAACCTTCTAATTAATTTTAATATTTGCTCATCCCTCTGCCTTATTCCTCTTCATCTATAATGGTTATTGTTTTTCCTACCAAGGCACGTAGCTACAAAACATGAAAACTCAAGAGATCCACTGAAGTAAGTCCTCAAACAATAAATTGTTAGCTTTTTGTCTTTATGCCAGTTTTTATAATTTACCCTATGCAAATGTCAATAAAAGTTAGTTGGAATCAAAGAATAGTTTATCCTCTATTTTTATCAAAATGTTCGGCTTTAACCGCATTGTTACTAACACTAATTGTTATTAACAGTTACACAGTGTGAAGGGCAACACACTCACCCTTCATCTATTAACATATTTTGCAAAAGCGTTTGGTTTACAAGATATATGCCGTTTTGTTTTCTAACAAATTGATTTTCAAAAACTAATTTACTGGAACTTGTATCTTGGTAAAACTCTTACGCGTTATCTTCACGGGTTAAAACTTAAGCATAGTCTGGTTATCTTCTGCAAAAGAAGGCTTAGTATGGTATTTTCAGACACTTCAATGTAAATGGTAAAAAACTTAAAACTAACAAAAATTTGTCAAACTTGTTTTAAACAAAATATTATATCCATTTGTGGCCATCGTTTTTCCAATCTCTCTGACCATGCTTGTGATCTTTTCTGTAAAAGTCTCACCAAAATAGTAAAAACACACTTAAGTTATAGGAAAATTTAGTGACAGGTATAACAGCTTACAGGTATAACAAGTTAATGAAAAAAACTTGTAAGAGAAAACTCCATTTTGTAACTTGTTGGTAAAGTAATCATTTTGTACACAAATAACGTAACATTCAAATATTTTGTTGAACTCAATTTATCAAGCAAAGGAAACGAAAAACGCTCTTTAATGAGAATGATAATCAAACAAGGTTTTAATGTTTTTGTTTTGTTGTTGTAATGTTGTTTCAAGGTTTTTGAGTTGAGGAAAGGTGGAGACTGGACAGTCTCTTCTCCTTCCCCTCAATTGAAAAAGTATGCATTTACCACTACAATAGTGAATACAGTATTTAAAATGTTCAGAGTGAAACTTTTTCAGTTGATTGGCTTCAAACCCCCAGCTTTATGTTTATGACTAGATAACTTTAAATGTAAAAATAAACATAGATGGTGTCAGTTGACCTTGGATGGCTTGTCAATGTGGAACAGCTTATCATTTGTTTTCTAAGTTTGTTCAGTGATGGCGTCAAATTTGCTCAGTTTAATACGAGAAATATTTTGTGGGTCAAAAGATGGAGCCCTGGAGGTAAGTTGCGATTTAAATTTCAGCCACTAAATAGTTCTCAAAAAACTAATTACGTTTATGAGAAAAACAAGGAAAATTATTTTGCTAAGGAAATATTTAATTTGTACAATTTGTTCATGCTCACTGAATGAGTGAACTATAAATAACGCTGCAACTCAATGACAGTATAGCAAAATCCTGTACTTTGAAATAAAGAGTTTATTGTTTATGAGTGTCTGAAAGAGTTCTTCTTATCAACTCTATCAAAAGTTTAATTTAAAAGGAATATTTTTCTTTAAGACCTAATTAACTGATTGCACCAAATTATTGCATTTGTTTTGGGGAATTTTATTTTGATGTTTACACATTTATTTTGATCAAAATAATGTTGATAAAAAGTATTAACATTTTCTGCACAATAGCCTGTTAATTCTTGAACACTAGCAACACAAATTTCATCATTTTTCAACAGCACAAAATAAAAAATTTCTCAATTTGACATCAAAATAGATGAAAACTGTATAGAAAAAATTAATCACAAAATTTTTAGGACTAGAAATAGATAGTAATGTGTTGGAATCTTCATGTGGAAAAGATAATTAGTATAATGTCTTATGGATTATACCACAGATAAACTACATAATTTATCTATGATTATACGTTCTAAGAAGAATGAAATTTTTATGAAGTTAGGAAACTCTATGATCAATTTATTTTGCACTCACACTTTGCCTATGGTTTAGCCATATACGGTGACACTTAAAAAGAAACTTTGATAAAATCCTGGTAATACAAAAGAAAGCATTGAGAGTTTTGTTAAACCTAGAGTCAGTTAAGAAAAACTTCTGTGAATTGAACATTCTTACGGTATATGATCAATATATCTTAGACTGTATTTTTTGTATATCAGATAAGTTACACAAATTTGATCTTAGAGGTGACTGTCATTTTATAATACTAGAAATAGAAATTTAATAGACATTCCTCAACACCATTTGTCATTTTACACTAAAAAGAGTTTCAAATGGGATCAAAGTTTTTTAACCTTTTGCCACAATTAATAAAATGTAATGTGGAGAAAAAGTTTTAGAAATTCAGTTAAGAAATATCTTTTAACAAAAGTCATTACTCTCTAGATGAATACCTTGTTTCAAGTTAAAAGTAAAAAGCCTATGATTAGTATAAAATACAGTATAGGATAATTATGTTCTTCTATTGTTATTAGTTTTTGTTCCCAATACTTTAGACATGACACTATTTTTGAATGTATTGTGAAATCAAGATGATTGATTCTGATATGCTACTCCAATGCTCTCACAATAGCCGCTTTTCTGACTTCAATGGGCCACTTACAAAAATTTGCAAACCTGGCTTTAAATTTGCAAACACCTATTAAAAACACCCATAGTTGTTAGATAATTTATGTACAAAGTTTGTTGTCCTATATGCAGTTAGTGAAAATTACATTACAGACATAGTTTCTACTATTGGGTTATTTATTAGAGTCAGTGGATTCAGGAAGATGCTGTGGAAGGTGAAAGCATATCAGGAAGATGTTAGCTGTTCCATGTGACTGTGGTTTGTGTCTCCTAGTTCGTTAATCGTTATTCCTAGTTACTGCTTTTTGAACCTCCCTCAAGTGTTTGTCACCACGTCTCTACTTTTGGGCTGAATAACATGTGACAAACTGCATATTTATACCTTCATTCGTGTAGTTCGTCAAGCAATGTTAAATAATACGAGAATATGGAAATCCCTAAGCCTACGATATAATTGTCACCCTGGGATTATGTTACTCGTCCCAGCCAATATAATGTACATACATTATACACAACATGGTTTAATTTATTTTGATTGTAACAAAACGTTGTTGATAAACCAGTGTGTAGTTTACAGTTGATTATTAGAACTAGATATGGGTGAGTGATTTGAGTACATTATTTACTCTACACCTACACCGACGGTGTTGGCAGTGGGACTTATTGATTGTGGGGTTTCAGGCGCCCATGACGTGGTCAGAGCGACGAGCCTGCGCTCTCCAGTTGAAACTCCCCTTGTACCCAGGACAGACGTGCCCCCTGGATATAGGTGAGTCACTCCGTCGACCTCGGGGGCGTAGACCGTGTCCAGTGAGTAGGGACAACACGACTGAGTGCAACACTGTACAACGTGATTAGGCTTTTGCTTTGGCAGTAGAGGTGGTCGATTTTTTACTATGAAAAATAGAATGAAAAATGTTATTCCTAAGAACTAACCAACAACATTATTCCCAGTATGAAAGTTATAACGTGTTCTACTATTATAGACCTTTGGTAAAGCACTAAATTAAGTCTTTTAACTACTGTAATATGTTTCTACGGAGTGTTGATAAATGTTACAATTTTGACTGTTATAAAGTTTTAGACTTTCATATGTTGTACTATAGTGTTTAAATATCTAAGAAACACTATTTAATTACGAAAAATCGTAGGTTGTTATGCAACTTTGTTTAATATAGAAAATATAATAATGTAAGTACATTTTATAACCACAAATGCCAAATAGGCCTTACCATTACGGTTTACTAGTTGGTACTGTAGTTTGATTTGCAGTGTTTAGAGTTTATTGTTACTTTGTTAGTATAGTGAATAGATGCTTGTCATTTAAATAACTGTTAGAGAGTAAAATAATAATAATTAAGTGTCTTGATTAAATTCAACAAAAAAGGGAGGACTAAGGAGCCCTTTCTACCACTACACGAATTAGTAATAGTATTGTCATACATAGCACATTTTTGGACCGAAACAAGTGAGTTAGAGAAGGAGCTGATATAAACATTTAATATTTTAATGTACACTGCAATTTTAACAGCATACATAGAATATTTCAGAAAATTCAGTGAACGCCACGGCGTAATAAAACATTTCTAAAGTGTACTAGCTGTTGAATAGTAGAATCTGATTAGTATTTAAAACATAATAGATTATAGTCATTAACGCATTAGAAATTGTACGGAAGCAAAGCTATGGGGAACCTTCAAGGCAGCGACAAAAACAAACAGAAAGAAGGAAAAGTTGGAAAAACAGGGCTGATGGGAATGGGGAAGTTAAAAAAGTCACCTGCGAAGGAGCACGCCAAACATCAGGTGGGAAGCGCGGGCGGCGGGGGCCCCGTAAATGAGACGACCGCTGCGGTGAAGAAGGCCCCAGTCGTACGGACACAAACACAAAAGCCGGCGGAAGATCCGGTCTGCAGCCAAGTGTCCGTGACGGCGCCTGGGGGGGAGAGAGGGGGGAATGACCGCTCCGCTGGAGCTGCTAGAGAAGTAGAAACCAGTTGTGCATCGAACATCGCGAGTGGAAGTGTCGGCGCGGTTATAGTGACAGACTCGTGGAGACAAGTGGGCAAACTGCAACAAGCTCTGGACACATCGCTGCCGGTGAGTCCGTCACAAGAAGAGACGTCCAGCTCGGACAGTGTGTTCACGGACCCCTTGGTCACCCCTCAGGCGAGTGACCCGGACTACACCAGTGGCCAAGAGTGCACGGACTGTCGCCGCGAGGAGGAGGTGGATGATGTCACCCTGACCATGGAGACGAGTGACGAAGAGTCCACCCCTGTGTCTACCAAGAGGCGACTGCCCGCTCCCCTGGACGCGCTCGATGAGGAGGTCGAAGGTTCACCCTCCAGGGCAAAGTCCCTGGACAAACTGGAGCCGAAGACGTTCACCGTGGTGAGACACAGGAAGGTGGAACTGCCTCCCACCAAGTTGAGCGAACAGTGCCTCATATCAGCTGGTAAATTAAAACTTTAATATTTTACTCGCACGTTTCACCGTGTTGTTGGGTTGTAGCGTTGCATTTCTGTTTAATTAATTTTGTTGTATTTAATTGTTTACCTTTTTGTAAATTTTAACTTATTATTATTTTATATTTTAGGTCATACGTTTAAATACAGTTTTGATATTTGTTTATTTATTGGATTGTATTAATGTAATAATTTATTTCGTATCTAGAAGATCTAGTTACTTTAGTTAATACAGTTAATAATAAGAAATTTCAAAAGTTCACATTTCAACAGAGTTAGTTGCATGGTATTTATTGAGTTGGCTAAGCAAACTCTGGAACTTTAAGTAGGGTCATTACTGATTACTATCAGTCTTTGCCAGCGGCGGCCGAACCCCAAACAATAATGAATCACCTTTACATGGGATACCACATTGGGTCCAAAATATGATCGATACAGATTTGGATTTATACAGACAGATCCGATGACCCCTACAATATTATTTATTTTTAACTCCCAATTTAGGGTTTTCAACCGACGCTTATTGACTATTTTTAGCAATTTGTCTACGCGATATATGATTACCGTAACCATTTTATAATGTAATGTTCTGTTACAATTCTTTAGACTCGTGAAAGTTAGTAAAAAAGAAAACATTTAAGCAGACAAATGGTTTTATTAAACACAATTTTACAACGCAGTACATATTGTACAAGTGTAGAGTTGTATTCAACTCCATATGCATGCATACTGGATAGGCAGCCAAATTAATTTGCATGTAGTGTTATTATTTTGCATTTTGGCATGTAACAATACAGTTTTGATCCTTGTTCAGTGTTGGCAATAGTACAACATTCATATGTTGTAAACACTGCTATGAAGTAAGAATGCTAATATTATTCCTCCAGTTATCAACTTATTCAACCCACAAGACACCTACGAACGTCAAACTGTCGTGTAAAAAAACATTGTAAAGAAGTATAGTATTTATGATTAAATGCGAGAATTTTTAATTTTCATGGATCTTTGGCGCACACTTATTTAAATATTACCGGTATGTATGCATATTTCAAAAATAAAACTTTTTGATGAACCGCAATAAAATAAATTAAATCCAGTAAATTTTACGTAGTCCGACATAAATTATGCATGTATGCTTGAAACTGCCTGCAAAAAAGAGTTCCGAGAGTAGTGTTGTATATTTGTTTCCTAAGGATCTTCTGGGGGCTCGTGAGTGGCAGGAGTTTTAGGCTACATCCATCTGAAGTGGATAACGCGATCCAGCCGATCCACGAGCTTTGTATGCAAACGGGGGTGGAGCTGCCCAAATGGGAGAACAGGGAGCCAGCACAATAAACCATAGGGTTGACGTGAAAGTGGTCAGGAACCACGTTCCCAAGCAATCTAATCTAAATTAAAGGATACACGGTTCTTTTAATTGTGTTTGAACAATGGCGATGCCAGCAAAGTATAACATTCGACATGTTCAGTTATCTTCCGACATGTCGTGTATTGTCCAGAAGCAGGTGCAGTGATCGAACACGGAGTATATGCCCACGCAACACGGGTCGAGTTATGCCAGTGCCTAAATGTACTTAAATAAATAAATATGTCGTTGCAAAACACAAGAAATAAAGATTACGTTACGGCAGTTACAGTTTACAGTGAAGATTAAGCCTCTCCGGAGTTTCTCTCACACAAAATAATCCCCCACGAACTTTACTTCACTGATCAAACCTATTGAATCAACTAGATAAATATAATAATAGGAACTCTGATGGATATTAAACGTTACTTGTTCTATGAAAAAATATATGTTTACAGTTGTTTACATAACCTAAGACTGCCTACATTCGACGTTGTACTGTAATTGCTTGATCACCAATTGTAATGTTGTATGATCGTGACTAGAAAATGTAGGTACAGTCAAAGCAAACGGCAAAAGAGTCCAGCTCTGATGATGTACAGTCGTGTTCACTGTTCAGGAGATCAGGACAAATTATGTCAATCTCTCTCTTTCTCCGATCTACTAGGATGCGAATTGCGGTCTTTGGCATTTCTACTTGTAAGCCATTGCTTATTGGCAATGGTTTTGCAGGCCAATTTCGGGTTGGATCGGATAAGTCTTCAAGTCTTGCAAAGCAATACATTGGTTGATACTGTGTAGAACTAAACATGTTACGAAGTGGAATTAGAATGTACTGACTGCTCAATGAGAACAAAATTAATGTACAGTAATTTTTTGCGAGTAAAAAATAATAACTAACATACATTGGAAAACTCTACGGATCCCAATGTAGAATAATATACATATGTAAAAATATTTCGTTGTATTCACATCAAAACTAAAAAAACACATTTCCTCCAAGTGCAGGTCTGATATGCAGTTTGCCTTCTAAAAGCTGAATACTTCGCTCTATACTCTCCCGTTCATTTCGTGAGTGGACAAAAATAGAAGGATCGAACAAACACCGTCAACCGTATCAATGTTCAATGTTTTAAATGCAGTATTGGACTATTGGTTCTCAGAACTTAACCTTTTTCTGTTACTAACAAATTATAGGACATACCTTTTCTCTATTAAAATATGACATGACACGTAAAATTTAAAAATATATGCTGGTTCTGTATACACTCGGCGACTGAAAAGTCATGTACAGTTAGGTACACCCATCCCTTGCTTTTGTTGAAATTATGTTGAGATATTTCGATAATTTTTCAACACTTTGGTTTCCAGTTTAATTAAAGGGGTTTAAATGTAGGAACCAATTATCCTCATACTACAGTTTTCAAGTTTCGTTTACCCCTAAGAAAAATTGACGAAAACAGCAAAAAAAAAACTTAAAAGGTTAAGAGGAGAGTGTAAGTTAGTTTTCAACCGCCCTGTATACAGTATAATGGGTGCATATATTAATTACTTTATATTTTGTTATCTTCTTAAAGTGTATTAATACTGACTTTACACTTTAAATTATAAACAACACTTTTTTTCTAAATCAGTCCTTGAGAACATGTTTATTATCCGTTGTACTGTTGTGAGCATACTACTGTATCTTTTTCTATGCACAAGTGACACATTTGTTTCAATGACTAAAATATGGACGAAAGATCCTCGAGGCACCTGAAATGGAGTCCAGCATCTGATATTATTTAGCAGACAAGTTTGCCATCTATGACTTATCCCATGTTGCTCCGTGTTGTAAATAGGTAAAGATGCCGGTGGAGATCTGCGGCGACACTCCTCCGTCTCGGACGTGCCTCTGGACAGTAACGTGCTGCGGAAGGTCGCGTCGCTCACCCTGGACAAAGCAACACTGGAACAGAGAGTCTCCAAACCCAAGTTTGTGCCTGAGAAACTCGACTTCCAGCTTTACGAGAAATTTGAAGGTAAAACTTATCCTACCCAACCGTATCGCTTATTTTATAACTTGCATTAGCAATACTGAGTTTTTCAGACGAGATAAAATATTGGGGATGTTTACAATCACTTCCAGTTGTCCAGATCATGCCATACCGCTTCGTGAAAGTGATCTATGGTTTGATTGCAGAATATAACAAGCTGCGAGCTCTAGTCAAAGGTGTGGTCGGGCTGTGAGTGTAGTTCAAGGTAGACGGGACTCCTTTGTTTGTTACCTAACCTCTTTCATCCATTCATCAGCTGATTCATATTTATGTAACGTATGGCGAAGCAAAACATCAACAAACAGCTGACGACAACAACTTGCCAGCCGATCCCAACAATCTAGGATACATTTCTCACTGGAAAAAAATTAAAAATCGAAATGAAAGTAGAAATGAATGCATTTGACTTGTATCAGTTTATACGGTTATTGATATATTATTTCGAACACACTTTTTCAATAAGTTTTATTAAAACAACTTTTATTTAATTTTGTTAAATTAACTACTAATGCGACGAAATTTATGGAATTGCGAAAGTGTAAAATAGTTATAAACATAGATCATTATGGCTGTAGGTCGTCGGGCTTTTTACTTGAACTTACAACACGCTAATTGTGTGTGTTTTGACATTACTTTTAATAGTTTATAGAAAATTGTTAAATATAAGGCGAAAATTCTCTATCACAAATAACTATTAGGTAATTGGTAGAAAATACTTTGCCAAACGTGTCACGGCGTCACTGTTTATTACAACAATCTATCTTTAAATGTATAGTTAAACGCCACACAATTTAGCATTGTGAAACACGTCTGCAAACATGCGTTATCAGCACAAGCTGGTTTGGTTTGATAAGAGAATTAATGCTTACTGGATAAGGCTACGGTGAAGGGGGGAAGTAAGGTAAGCTGGTCGCGAGAACAATTGAAACACCAGGAACCAGTTGTAGATTGAGATCCCTTCTCGTGAAAAGTAGACTGCAATATTATCCTCCAGTAGTAGGCGTCTCAGGTAGGTAGACCCCAGTCTGTCTGAGAGTACATAGTCGGTCCCAGACATTCAGATAATAGAAATCAAATCAGTTCGCGGTCGTTCATGCGTGCTCCTGCTTGTTTTTGTCCGGTGTATAATATCTGGTTTCTAACCACAAAGTTGTGGTCTGTTTTTGCCTCATATGCCAATGTTAGTGAGTTGTTTTATTAACAATTTTATTGTAATGAGTAAATTAATTAAAGAGGAGGAACCTTGGCCTTTGCCTGCTCAATGGGAATCATTTCATGGTAAGAAAATCAAAGCTCTTTTATCTTTTGTTATTTTATTGAGAAATTGGCTGTAATACTTTTGTGGCTTTGATACCTATCAATAGGTCACTTGATTAAAATCAATTCAGTATTTGATTCGTATGCAGTAGGTATGAATAAATTATTTGTTCATTAAGTATTTTTGTTTTATATTTTTCAACGGTATGTTATATTTTTTTGATGATGTAATTTGTACCATGAATTATAGAGATTTTTATCAGTGTTTCTTTCTTTTTAACCATTATACCTTACTATCAATCACAACCATTCATCCCATATTCACATTAATATTTGTTTTCAAAACTGACCGTAAAATAAAGTAAAATATAAACTGTAAAACATTATAACATGAGTACAACTGAGTATACGCGTACAATGTACTTATTGGTTGATGACAAAATTCAAGCATTCAAGTATTTGAGTATATTATCAATAAAATATTCCCATCTAAAATAAAAGTATTACTTTTTACAACAAGTGTTTACAATGGAAACACATTTTTAATTGAAAGTCAAAGTTATTTATTTAAAACTTATTTTTGGTAACTCTACTGTCACCAATATGTTTATTTATAGATAAGATGAGAGAAATTAATATAACAAAATAACACGTAAATAGTGCCAAATTTTAAAAGAGTGCTTTGTAAATACCGATTAAAAAAGTATTTGAAAACAGTCAATGGGGTAAAATTCAAGGGCAGCAATATAACATTGCAGAAAGAGAACAAGAATAACATCACTGGTTCTTTGGAGCATAGTTGATTTTCTATTTGGTGAAATCTTGCACACGTCTAATTTTTTTTAACATCCTGAAACATAATTTCAACATAATCAGTGTTTAAAAACTAAATTTACAGAGACCTATAAATTTGGTCATTTGTTAAGGGAGATTTAATACATGTTTATCATATTCTTATTTAAAATTTCTTTTAAGTAAATATAACTATTTACAACAAGCTGTCTTTAAAAAAAAACTTAAAGTAAAAAAGATAGAAAGTAAAATAGTATCTAGAGACATATTTTAACCACATAAATAGTAAAAGAATGACTTTCTTCTCAGGAACATCTAGAGATGAGTTTTATTTAGATGATTCTTGATAAAATATTAGAAGGCCTATCAAAGACCGAGATGGTCCCAATACCGGCCAACACATAATGTTAAGCTTGTTTTCACAATGTTCCATGACTCTGAGAAGTCCCTTCTAACACACCCAAGTCTGTGATCAACCGTGAACACTGGCCTCTCTTGCCTCGCTGTTCAAGCACTATGAGAGGTATACATTTAATTTACTCATTGTTGCAGGTCAGATGCTTATCAACTGGTTTGTCTCTGCGTTTTCTGAGGATCACTATTTGCGAAGCAGTCTGAAGACAACAGACTTGCGACTTCTTGCAGCACAGTTTTGTACACATTTGCTTGCTGCCGGAGTTCTGCGTCAACTGCCAGACAAAGACGCACCTCAGTCTGAGGCCTTGTTCAGAGTGAGTTCATGGAATTCAACGTGGTTTTTCAGAGTAAAACAAATGTTCAGTTTAATCAATAGCTAGGCAGTTGTTTGTTTTATTATTTCTGGATAATGACAATTGATTTTTGAGGGTCCTGTCGGCCACCAGTCCCAACACTTCTTCACATAATGGAGCTACTTAAAAATTATTATCTTTGACGTATTTTTTAAATAAATTTGTTGTCAATCGTTAATATTAATTTTTTAATAATATCAGTTTAAATTGAAAACTAATAGAACCATATTCAATGCGCTCCTTTTTCTGTTATTTCTTGTTCTGAAATAATTCTCAATTAGAAAAATGGTAAATATGTAGAAATTTTGTTGAACTTTAAACATAAGCTCCTTAAAACCCAAATAAAATTCCTCAGTGGTATCATATTTAGGTATCAAAACTATTTTGGGTTTTGGTCTTTAAAGTTTTAAAAAGCGGAAGTGATAAATCTACTTGTATTCTGAAAAAGATAATATTGAATGAGTTTATCACTATACACTATTGAATTGAAAAATACAACCTAAGATGGCTATCAACTAGTTACTAAATAAAATGATTGTTTCAGCCGGACCTGATCTACTTCTGGTCGCACACAGAGGCGGTGAATGCTGCACCTCCGACTCCTGGACGTCTATCCTCGGTCGCCTGGCCTCCATCCCTCTCCCCATCCCTCTCTTCACTGCAAGACGCAGAGCTTCAACTCAATGGCAACTCTGCAGGTGGGTTCTGCACTTGTACATTAGTCTACAGGGATACTATGTTGTATGTATGAACAGTAAATCTTATTTGCTGGGGCAAGTAGAAATGTCTTGGTGTAGTAAACTAAAACCTTCACACTATAGAGCTAATTTCAGTGCTATCATTAAAAACCCTGAAAATTTCAAACCCTGAAAATTTTTTGCAGCCGTTTCCGCGCCGCTATAAAACGCCATTATGACTTCTGATTGGATACAGCTGAACAAAGTTGCATTCCTAGAAACAACCAGAACAAAAACGTCCGTAGGGTATGGTTAAAATGTTATTGATATGCCGCATCAGCAGGCATTTGCCGATTACTTTTCTACATAATCAGCTGACGGGCCATGTATTAGAATTGGGGTGATCTAAGTGACACCGAGGTGCTGACAAGGGGGAACTTAGCTGCTTAGAGACGGCAGGTACTCAAATACATCCCTGGGAAGTGGTGTTCTAACCAATGTGTGTTACAAATTTTGAATGATTGAAATTATTTAAAATGCAAATGCTTGTCTGGCACATTTCTTTTAACTGCCATTTGTTTAATTTGCTTACATGCTTATATTTTGTTTAGTGCTTATATTTAATTTATAGTTCAGGGCGATAACTCTAGCCACGTTAACTATAGGACAGTGCGTAAAGCCAATTAAAGTTTAAAAAAATCTAAATCTATTTAGATAATTACAAAGATGCTTTTATTTGACTGGCATTTTGTATCCTATAGGTTTTATGTTATTTTCAACTTTACAGGAGCCGAACAAAAGCCAAACTACAATGAAAAACATCTTATCACTGAATTAGCGAGGAAAGTGCAGCAGCAGAAACATACAATTGAAGAGTTAGAGGCCAAAATTGATAGAATGGTGCAAGAAAAGAAAGAAATAAAACATTGGCAGATATTCAGGTAGGTAATCGTAAGGGAATAAAAAAATATGTACGTAATTTCTCGATGAAATATATTTTGTTAATTTAACTTGGTATAGTTTTATATCAATAGTACTGCCCACACTTGTCAAGCACAATCCAGCCCAGCGTGGATCTCAAAAGTGACAATTATTAACACTTTTAACATATCCTGGACCAAATGTAACTAGACAACCTAGGGTTTTGAGTAACAACTTTACATTTTAGCTTTGATATAACACAAACCTTCATTGAAATAATATATGAGGGTGTATATTCTCATGAGGTGAGATCTTGGCCTATATGTTTTTCTTTTTTTAGAGTCTTGTTGAGGGAGTGAAAGCCGATTTTGAATCACCTACCAAAGAAAGGAGTTGTCCTGCCAAAAATGGGGACGCTTCAAACAAATCAGCTCAAAATGGACATTATACTAGCACTTCTAGACTAGAAAGTAAAATAATATCACCTAACAAGAACCAAAGTTCAGAAGGGAAATTTACTTCAATTTTAATTACTGAAAGAGTGGAAACAGATCAAACCTCTATATCTCAACAGAATTCAAGCATTCCCATTTCACCTTCAACCATATCAGTGAAAATTGATTTTCCAGTAAAAAACATAGATGAATCAAGTCTTACTTCTGAGAATAATACTGTACCAAACAGAGAAAAAGATCAAAACCATCAGATCATATCAAATGAAAAGAAAAGCTTTGAAGCTAAATCACTACAGCTTGACAAGGAAATTTCCTCTTCAGAGGACAAGAAAGCCGAAGGCACAGAAGAATTTGCAATCTCTAGTCAAGAAACAAAAATTAATCAAAGTGACACTTTGAAATCAAATAATGAAAGTTCCTCTATAGACAAAGAAACGGTTTCCAAAAAAAGTTCTCCTGTGAAACCTACTGTTGATAAAAGTGAACTAGATGACAGCAAAGTTCAACCAACTTCAACTGCTGCCATTTCTCCTAAATCTGCACAAGATATTTCTCATCTTCCAGATGATGCCTCATGTTCACAAAAGAAAAGCCCAACTTCTTCAAATGTCCTCAATTCTTCAACACCTACTCTTTCTCCAGTCAGTTCTATTTCATCTTCTATAAAAAATGGAGCCTCCCTCAGCTTCCTTCTGGATCTGTTGAAGCTGTTCCTCCAAAACCTTCTTCAGTTGTGCCAGAATCAATTCCTCCTATACAACCACCACCGCCGCCACCACCACCACCACCACCAATTGATGGGATCGGTCTTGCTCCTTGCCCACCTCCTCTTCCTCCTCCTCTGCCTGGTCCAGGTATGAACCCTCCACCTCCTCCTCCTTTACCTGGTATAAGCCCTCCACCACCACCTCCTTTTCCAGGGATGGGTCCTCCCCCTCCACCACCACCTCCTCCTCCAGGCATGGGACCACCTGCTCCTCCTCTTCCACCAGCTGCACCCCCTCCTCCTCCTATTCCTGGTGCTCCCACACTTCCTCCTCTTACAGCAGTCCCCCCTCCTCCTATGACACCAGGAGGAAGTTCAGTGCCACCTCCTTCCCCTGCACCCTTTCCTTCACCACCCGTTGGAGGTTGGAATGCTCAAAAAGCTAGTAAGTATTGCTTTGATACAAAACATTTTATTGAGTAGTTACAAATTAATTATATATTGTAAAACCAAAATATAAGCTTTTGCACACGTTCTAATTTTTCTCTCTTGTTCAAAATACAAAATTATAGAATAATTTCAAATACACATTTCAAACAGCAGGTGTACCATCTCCCTTTCCGCACCAAAGCTTTTGCATAGCTGAAAATATTAAAAACATAATGTACTCCTAAGTACATTTTAAAATGTGTTGGAATTGGTTTCTTCATCCCTAAATGGAGGCTGTTGGAAAAAATCAACAGTTTTGAACCTAAAACTTGTTAGTTTTGCATTATTTGAAAGACATACAAGGAAAAATTATGATTTTAGTGTTTCGAAAGCAGCCACTCACACCAACTGTGCCTATGAAACCATTATACTGGACCAGAGTTGTAGTACCTCCATCTGCAAATGTTTCCATTCCAGAGGGTTTGCTCCCGCAAAACCAAAGGTTTGTATAGGTTCAAAGTCAATTATTCTGTGTAAACATACTTTGAAAGTATTCTTTTGACTTCATTATTGACTTACTGACTTCCAATGAAATGTCATTGATAGAAAAGAATGAAACATGTCACAGTTTTTTATATTTCTAAATTTTGTCATACATTAAAATAATCAAAAGAAATACAGAAATTATTTTGAAAAGGTCTCTTAGGGGAACTAGCAACCCCCGCTAACAACCTTCTTATTTAATACCTTTCCTGGACTTATATAAAAGGCATTAATAAATCATGAGAAATTGTATCGTGTACATATAAATTAAATAGTTCATGTACTCCAATTCAAAGAAATACTGTCAGTCAAAGATTCTTAATTGATATTCTAATAATACCCTATATGAAATGTAATTTCTTTTAAGGGCGCTTAATGCTCCCCTGCATAAGCTTATAACAGGAAATATGCTCTGATCTGTAGTGATTTGTTGCGGACCTGGTTCAAGGTTGCTACAAAATTAAAAAAACTTAATCAACTATTCAACTATAACAATAAAAATGATTTCAGTAAACCTCTGTGGGGAGAGTTGGAAGAAGAAAGCGTTGAAAACTTGGACGAGTTTGCTAAACTGTTTTCTCGACAAGTTGTTGACAAGAAAAGCACCAAGAAAAAAGTTGTAAAACCAACAAAAACCCAGGTATGTAGTCATTATTTTACAGTGACATTTTGCACTGATTTTTTATTTCAATTGATTACAACAAAACTAAGTTAAAACCTCATCTTAAAGCTGTTAGGCCAAAAAAATTACTATTTCAAATGTTCAATTGATAGTTTTTTTATTTTTATATTGTAAATATTGTTATTGGAGTGAGAAAAAGCTACATTTGAAATTGTAAGATGTTTATTGAGCAAGTTATGGCGCGTTGAAGAGCTGATTTTCGATAAACTGCTGTGTCTCAACTTAAAAACAGCGTTGACTAACAAAAACCAGACCATAAAATAAAATAAATAAATCTTTATTGTCTTTTACATATACATGCGTTGACAAAGTTGTTTTTCGGTTAAGTAAAGGGTAGTGAAGTAATTGTAATAAATCATTAAATACTTAAAACATAAATAAGAGAGAGAGAGAGAGATTAGTAAAAAGTGTACTAAGTGTACTAAGTGTAGTACTAAGTGTAGTAAAGATCTATTTTTTTAACACTCAAAAAACTCTGTTAATAACTTAAGACTAAAAATTCCACTTTGAATTGACATATTGGAATTTACAAACTTTCAAAACATAAAAACATGTTCTTTTAATAAATTAATTGTGCGTTGGAGATTGGTCTCTAGAATAAAAAAATAACTAAGGAGTAGTTTCTTTGCCGTTTGGACGTATAGCAGCAACAGGACACAAGAAAGGCTCGAAGTGCTACAGTTGAGTCCGTCTCAAGAAACCCACCACCTACCGTAGCTGTTGTGTAGCAGGCACGCTGCAAGTTGCACGCTCTGTAGCCGCCTTCAGGGCAAAAAATACTGCAGTAAACGAGAGTTGCCCGGAAAGGTGGCCGCTCAACCTTAATTAAAACAATAGAACATACAAACCGGTTACATATTCAACATTGTACAACCAACATATTCAATTGATTACAAACTGTCAAATGTGTACTCTTGTCCCATATAGCCGACTGAAGTTAAAATTGTTTTCTCAGGTGGTGAAAATCTTGGACAGCAAAAGATCTCAAAATGTTGGAATTTTAGCTCAAAGTCTTCATGTAGATTTTTCTGAGATTGAGAATGGTAAGTCAAATGTTTGCTATCATTTTAACTGTATAATGTATACAGGTGCAAATCGTAAATGCTTTTAAATGCTCAGTTCACACTTAAAAGCTGTAAAATTTTAACAGGAGAGAACCTCTCAACCCTACTAAGTAAGACTTTCCTGAAAAAGTTTTCTTGTTTACCTGATAGAAAGGGGGGATTACCTGACCTAAAATGGCATTGGTAAACAGTGCCTAACTTACTAACGAATACAGTGAAGATGACTAGGAGAATAGGGAATATACAAAATGAATAAATATTGGTAATAAAAACAGCTCTTATTATTGGTTGCTTGAGTTTGGCAACTTTCCAAAGTCATATTCTTGGTGAATCTGTTGAGTTGTGAATCAACAGTATTAAAATAAAACTGCTATAAGTTTATAAAATTAAAAGAACAGCTTGTATAAATATTTATTTTGTAGCGTCTTTAAGTAAAAATGTGTACGAGCCCGAATTGATAATTATTATTTATAGTAAATGTGGACTTTTTATCAAAACTATAATTAGTTTGTAATTTATTTGTCTGTTATATTTTCTATTGTATCACATTTCTTTTCCAGCCATTTACAACTTTGACACTTCCACTGTTACTTTGGAAGCCCTGCAACAAATTTATGAAGTGGTAAGTTTTATTAAGATGGTTCAAAAACTCTGCTCAGCCTTGAAGCCCACTTATTAGAGTTAATTTTCTTTTGTAAGCATTCTGGTAATAGCTTAATGTGGAGTCTTCCGTTTTCTTGGGGAAAATCAGTACATTCTACTTCTGCTGCTTTTTAGAGTACAACCTACATGACAATTAAAAAAGGAAAACAAACAAAAGAAACAAGCTAACTCAGTTCTTATTTCAGTTACTGTACTAAATATTTTGTCATTTCCAGAAATAATTTTAACTTTAAGGTAATTAAAAGCTATTGTTAACAAGTCAGTATCAAAAATTGGTTTTGGAGGATGAAAATTACATTAAATCTATCAAATTCATTTTTGACAAACTAAAATTTTGCCCATGGTGTTGTACAGAGAGCGACTGAGGAAGAACTGGCGTTACTACGTAACCACTCAAGTGACCAACCTTTGGACAAGCCAGAACAGTTCTTGCTGGAACTTGCTGACATCCCACACTTTGCAGAGAGAATTGCTTGCTTCATGTTCCAGACTGAGTTCTCAGACAACATTTCCGGCATCAGCAGCAAACTCAACAACATTAAGTCTACATGCCAAGTAAGGTTTCATCCACTTCATTTGCTTAACTACCAGTCCTGTATCTGTGGAAGTGGGGACGTTATCAGCTATATGTTATCTGAAATATATGGATGTCAAGTTCAACTACTTCTAGTTTTGTACTTTTCTAGTTTGTAGCTTGAACAATTCATAAATCCAAACACGGGTTGGTCCCAATTAGTTTGAATTAATGGAACTTAAATTAATTGTACATGTTTAGACAGTTCACAGTTTTATCTTTTACAAGAACTAGAGCTTTTGCTGGCTAAGGCATCTTAAGTTCTTTGATCACACAAAATAAAATACCACAGGGTTAGTTAGTTGATGTCAAAGTAAAATTAAACCATCCAATTTTCACCTAGCATTTGTCAAAGAAAAATGTACCTGTGTCTATGAGAAATCTATGACAGATCTAGTAAAACTGCAAATAAATCAGTAAAATCCTGCAGTCTCATTCAGTCGCCAAACTTTAAAATGCATGTTAGGATCAAACAACATAAAATTGAAAACTGCACTGTAATTGGGGTTGCATGAGTATAATTTGATCTTCCCATTAAAAATAGTCTTTAATTGTAATATGTGATGGTATGAAAGTCACAGTCTAGGAGTTTGCTATAGATCTTGATCAAATTAAAATTACAAAATAAAACCATAAAGAAACTATACATATTTTACCTACTTCTTTGAATTGAACACCACAAAACCTGCACAACCTTTTGAAATGTAGGAATACACTATTTACAAACACCTCACTTTCCATCCTTTTCAGCAGAAATCAGTTAAATTTCTGCCTAATTGTACGAGGGTCATCCAGAAAGTAAAGAACGATTAGCATCACGCCTCCTCACCACTACGCTGGTGCAGCTGCTAGCTACATTCTTCCTCTTCAGTTTGAGTGTAGGTTCGTTCGTTGCTGTGTGATTACGCGTCTCATGTCCACAGTGATTAATAATGGCATCGACAATTGAAAACCCCACTAAATGTAAAGTGTGAAATTTAAACACTCGAAAAGTCATGGCAACTGTTTTTTGGGATCGAAAGGGCTTAATCCGTGTCAAATTTATGCCAAGAAAAGAAACGACCACAGTCCTGACTTGGTACCGAGTGATTATCACTTATTCCCGAAGCTTAAGGATTTGGGGTAAAAAACAGTTTGCTAACGATAAGGAACTCAAAGAAGCTAAGAAATCCTGGCTCATGTTTTTGGCGGCAAATGTGTAGAACATGGTTATGGAAAAACTGGTCCCACGTTAAAACCAGTGTCTTAAAATCCATGGCGACTGCGTAGAAAAGTAGAGGAAAGATCTATGCATTTGTAAATAAAGTTTTGTGTTGATATCTTTATTTTTTATTTGACGATGTTAAAACGTTCTTTACTTTCTGGATGACCCTCGTATCTAGATGTAATTTTTACAAAACACATTCTACAATTTACAAAAGAACTTTTGTTTAGTTCATCATGTCTTCAGAGAGTTTGAAGAAAGTGTTGGGAATAATTTTGGCTCTTGGAAACTACATGAACGGTGGGAATATGCAGCGAGGGCAAGCTGATGGATTTGGTCTTGAAATTTTGGCTAAACTCAAGGACGTTAAAAGTAAAGGTATGTTTGTTTTTTTGCTTGTTTCTAACTTTAATGTGAGATTTTTGATACCGTAAAGAAATCAATCATAAGCTTCCATTCAATCCGAATATTGTTTAATAAATTACCACTGCATATGAAAAATTGAAAACTCGAAACCAAAATTTAAATCATTGTTAACCCAATTTCTTCTAGGACAAGCTTGTTACTCTGTAGCTGAGTTTTTAAACCAATATTAAAATATTAAATTATACGATGTACATAGTTATACAATTTAAATAGTTTTATCAGTAGTTTAAGTTTTTTGTAAAAATCTACGAGATCATTCTAATGACTTTTGTAATACAGTGTAAATTGTCTTCTACAATAAAGAATTTTGAATTTGAATTTACCTGTGCAAAAATAATATTCATTGCTTTACTTTTGTAATTCTGTACAAAGTAATTTTTGGGATACATACTCACCACCTATATTAAAAATTCCTTTAGAGCACATTCCTATATTGATAAAAGTGTGTCTAAGAAATGTTTTTTCTGATCCTGCAGACAATTCAATGACTTTGCTGAACTTCATCGTGGTGACGTACATGAGGAAGAGTGGAGATGTGGCAATGACCGACAGCAAGCTGCCAGTGCCTGAGCCTGGAGACATTGACAAGGCCTCCTCTGTGCAGTTCGATGACATCGAGACTCAACTCCAAAATCTCGACACTGAACTCACTGGTAAAGCTACTCAATCAGCTTATTAATATAAACTAAAAGAGGTGCTGTAAGTGTTAAGAATGAGTAGTAAAGGAGTCTTGAAAACAAAAATTAAGTGCCTGAAGCTGAGTTTTAAGAGGATGGATCACCCCAGAAATTTTGGGTGTAGAGATTAAAAAAGTAATTTTCCATGTTACCCTGTCATATAAACCCGCATTTGTACGTTTTGGTTTATAAATATTGCGTCGGAAACAGGGGACTACAAAACCATGTTTTGCCACTTTTTGAGTGAGTGGAGCAAAGTTGGAATATCGCTGCTAAAATTTCTCTTGACTGGTAAGGTCAGCGGCACGCGCAACTCATCAAAGAACTAAGCCAGACAAGACAACTGTACTAGAGCCGATGTTTTTGAAACAGAAGATAAACTTGTATTTCCACCTATCTCTTGTCCACCGGCAACCGAGAGAAAGAAATAATGAATACTCCGCTATTTTAGTGGTAAACATGAGTTCTTGCTTGGTTGACTAATCCTCTTAACACCATGAAAGACCTCATTTGTACATTTTCTCAAAAGCAAACTTATCAAAAAGTAGATAAAGTTACAGTTAGTGCGACAAAATATTGTCTTCCTATTGAAGCCGGTAGAAGATTGTATACTAAACTTCCGAGAATGTTAAAAGTTGCTCCACGACAAAATTCAAAACACACCTTAAAGACCTTGCTCAAAATTCATTTTACAGTATTGCAGAGTTTATGAATATTTAAAACTAAAAACCGAAATGATTTAATCAGGATTCAAAGTCTTAGTTTGTAATATAAAAAATATTTTATTTTACAGTATTGTCAAAAAACAATTTACATTGTATTTATTTATTACTAAACGTATTGTTATTACTTATTAATTATTTTTCAACATTCATGTAAGTAATTAAATAGAACACTTTGTATAATTATTTTGCTTTTAGGTTGTCAGAAGAAGATGGAAACTGTTATTTCCAAATCACTAGAGGAAAATGTGCAACCTTTCAAAGAAAAAATGGAATCATTTTTGACATCAGGTAAGAAAGCAAAATTAAGATAATAAATTAAGGTAAGAAAGCAAAACAAGCAAAATTGATATTGGTTTGTTTAATTTGAAACAACTTTATATTATAGTCAAGAGAAAAAGAGCTTCATTACCAAATTGTTTGCAGAAGTTTGAATGACGTTATTATAAAGATTGTTTCCTATATGACACCAAAATTCATGTGTGGATTATGTATAAAACAAAAAAGGTTTCTTTAAAATTAATTAGCCGGAAATGTAAAGGTTTAAACAAATGTTTAAGGTTAGGTCAAATCAAGGAAAATAAATATTTTGTTGCCGAAACAAATAACATGTTATGCAATTGGATAAATAAGAAGAAGATGGCTAGCAGGTAAATAAATTAGTTTCAGATTCATCTGTATAAAAACTTTACTCATTCCATTAGCATAAAAAGGTGAGGCCATAAGTAGTTAAGGAACTTACTAAGAAAAACCAAGAACAATTTATAGTATTTATATACGGTATATTAAAATGTGTATTCATTTGTTTCAGCAAAAAAACAACTTGCTGAAGAGTTGGAGAACTGTGAAGAATGTAAAAAGAAGTAAGTTGTATTCATTCTTGTAAACTAATCTTAAAACCAGGCTGACATGCAGCTAAGCCCTAAAGTGAATCGAATTTCTTTACTTGCATGAGTAAATCGAATTTCCTTTGCAATTTGTTACTCTTATTTGCTCCGTTCACATTGCATCAATCTACATTGAGTAGATTAGTAATTATTGCTCATAGTTACCGTACAAGCCTTGAGAATGGTGTACTGAAACGTCTGCCAGTAATTTATCTTCCTTTTTGACGTTGTCTTCACCCAAAGCCAAGTGTATTGTTATTGATAGTGACCGTGGAAGCCTTTCACACCCATAATAAACTATAATATTTGATTTTCAGAATATTATATGCGAGAAAATCACAGATATTGTTGAAACTCTACAGTATGTGTGATCAACATCTTATTATTAGAAAGATGTTGATACAACTTAAAACATTTGTATTGGTTTATTGAGTTTTAAAATGATTTCTTTTATCTAGTACAGTATGATCTTACTAATCCGGCTCTATATCGGGATCGGAAGCGCCGGATTAGCGGAAATGCCGGATTAGTGGAGTTTCACTAAAAGAGACTCAATTTACCAGGAATAATCTTTCTTGTGTTGGAAAATGATTCACAACTCTTTAAATATATTAAATTTTATTTTTTTCTTCCTTATGTCTGTGAGTTTATTAAATCTACCGATGTTGAATCCCTTGAATAGAGTAGCTAACTGATCACCACTTCCTAATCTTTTTAAAATCACGTACTTTTATCTATTGTCAAAGCAACATGTTTACGTTTTTGCGACATCTCATGGCCCGTACTGAACGGAAGCACAGATAAGCAATAAACAACGCACGCTTCTCTGACTGTCAGCAGTGAACTGAGGTAATCGATACAGACGACATCGTCACACGCCTTACAGATAAGTAGAGACTTGAAAACAGGTGACTAGTTGACGCGGTCACAGCGCCGGATTGCTGGATGCATAGGAGTGGCAAACGGCCAGATTGTAGAGACTGTACTGTATTAGTTTATGCTTGATGGATCAAATTGTTTGTTTTAGATTTTTTGCAACTTTGAAGTTTTACCAGTTCCAAGCAAAAGGAAGCATGAAAGAAGATGAAGTGGCCCCTAAAGATTTTTTCCCACTTTGGGCACCATTCTGTTCTGATTTCAAGACTCTTTGGCAGAAAGAGCAACAGAGAATCATCAAAGAGAAGTACATAATTACTTTCACTTTAGATGTTCAATGTGTTATCATTATTATTATTTAATTCAACTAGAGTCCAAATAGATTGAGATGAATAAAATTTTCAAATCGAAAAATGAGTTGTTGCTCTGATAAAGCAAAATTTAAATTGTCAACTCTAAGCATTTGAATTTTCTTCTTGATGGAGGCTCAAATAAACTAGGGTATATAGTTGTGTTTGTTATTTGTTGGCTGATTATATTTGCTAAGTAAATAGTAATATTTTATTTTGTTTCTGCTTTTAGGTTAAAAGAGGTAAAAAAGAAAGAGGACGAAAGAAAACATGAAATAAAAAAAGGGAAGCGAGAAGCAGGAGGATTGGTGAGTTTAAGAATACCATACCAGTATAGTGTAAACATTTTATGGTTTTAAGACCAATTTTAGCTATAATATTTTACAAATGCATGTTCAATTTGTACATTTTTCAAAGTGAGCAATATATGTAGAACAGATGCACTGCCAACTTATATACCATATTTCAAAATTCAAACAGTTGCCTTTCTAAATAGTTTTTATATATATTTACTAACTTATGTTTTGTTCTCTTTATTCAGAAATCAAAATTGAAGCTTCTGGACCAGAGTTTTAAATCATAATGATACAATTGATGAACTGCACTAACAGAAAGAGGCTGTGAGAAAAGACTGCTGTGTTTCTACTAGTCAACAAACAATATTCCAATTAACTTTATATACCTTTGTGCAGACTTTTAGTGCTGTTATAAATATTAATATTGTATTTACAAAGTGTAATAAACTAGGGTTTCACAAAAGCATAAAGACAATAATGATATAAGCATTGTTATATTTTTCTAAATATAATCCATAAAAGATATTTTACTCTATTTTGTTTTATTAAACCTTATTTAACATTAGGTGAATTTTACAAGGAGAGAGAGGATAGTAGCTAGCTTACCTAAGAACCAACAAAATAGGCACACAGAAGATTCACACAAAAGTCACTGATATTTCGCCCTTACTAAGGGCTTTATCAAAGCACAGAGTTCTTAACACTAAACACAAAAACAAAAAAAGGCCATTTTGTTTCTTTAGTGTTAAGAACTCTGTGCTTTGATAAAGCCCTTAGTAAAAATATAATGACTTTTTGTGTGCTCTTCTGTGTGCCTATTTTGTTGGCCCCTAAACATTTTTCTTAGGTAAGCTAGCTATCTCTCCTTGTAAAATTCACCTAGTTTAGCCATAAGGCTCTTCCTTTCAAACCTAACCTTATTTAACATTAGCAATGTTTAGAAATCAACTAGGAAAGTTTGGTTTCCGGATGTGTCGCTACTTCATTCTCTTTAGAACATAAGTAAGTTAGACTAGAAAGTGAATCGATTGCTTTAGGAAATGTATAAAAACTCTTGTAAAAATCACAATATCAAAGATCAAGATCTAGTCACCTTTTAACTTTATTTCTCCAAAAAAGTTCACCCATTAAAAGATTTGAAAATTAACTTCTATCAACAAAAGGTATCATATCAAAGGAATTATGAATTATGGTAATAAAACTTCACACAAATAGTTGAGAAATGTATTAAACAAAAACAATTACAGAACACAAATGGTGATCTTATTTTGATTTTCACTTTACTATACAAGTATAACAGTTTTCTATACTGTATATGGTAAACAATATTTCAAGTTTCAACTATGCAATAAACATAAATGTATTCATTTTGAGATATTATCAGAATTGGTCTCTAGCTTATCAAATACTCCATACAAAGGCATATGGTAAATAAAAATGAAGTATTTTCATATTATTAATTTATTATAATACTACTGCACAACCCTGAAAATGTGCATTTGATTTATTCCATTGCACATTTAGAAATACAATATAATTATAATGATTCTATTACAGTATATGTTTTTATATGTGATTCTTTTAGTTAAACACTTTCTCTTGTATCAACTGATCATTTTCTTTTCATTTTCAAAGGCAGAGGTTCTACCTAAGAGATTAGGGGTCAGATCTATATCAAAACTACGGAAACAATATTGAAACGGTATAAGCTTTTTGTATTTTGAACACTTCAAAATTGTCAATTTACAATTAAAACTACCTAGTTTTCCCGAAGTAAAACTTCCAACCCCCAGGTGAGCGAGTCAATTTCCCCTGAGCATATTTGTTGGTACAAGCTTGGATGTCACTTTGGAAATGTCTATCTGCAAGTGAGTTGTTTCAACTTCAACAGCAATCTTGTCACGAAGTTCTGTACGGTCGCTTGTTGTAAATGCTATTGAGGTCTGAGTCACAGTCGTCAATGATGGGGTCCAAGAATCCTGAGTCATCACACCTTGGTGTCTGTAACGTTAATATTAAACATTTATAGTTTTTATAAAACTGAATTCAGCTTTCTATTATACTGTACAGTAGTTGGTTAATTATTCATCTTGTTCATGACTTGGCTGTGCTGGATTATCAAAAGATCCGGAACACGAGCATGGTTTAAAAGTAATTTTCTTTACTAGTGAAGCTTTAAGGCATGCTAATCTAACTGAATCCAAATTTAAGTCAGAACCAGCAAAATACCGGTCGTTTCATAGTCAGTTTACCAAGTGAGTGCATTTGTTAGAAGCAATTATAAATTAATTTTATTTATATTTCAATTGAATTTAAATGGAATTTACACTACGTATAGGTTATAAACTTAAAAACACTTTAGAAAAAAAAGGTTGTGCAACATTAGTTACGAAAGTGTTGGGTTTCATTCAGTTTATCTCGGTAAACTGACTTATGAAACACCCGGTATACGTATACAAAAGCTAAATTTTATTTTTTGTATGATTTTAGTTTCAGCTTACTAATAAATTTCATCATAATTTTGTGAGGCTGTAAGAGGTCTTAGCGGAAAAAGAAAATATATCTATTAAAATTGATAGCACTCAAGAGAAAATTCTATACCTGAGTAAATCTTCTGACAAACTGTCTTCATGAAAATTACTACGCTATCCTGTAATAGACTCACATTTCAACCCATACTGAAATAGACTTCAATACATGATTTTGTTGCTAACCTTATGGTCTGGGGAGAAGCGAGGGGTGCGTCGAGGGCTGTGGGATGTCCGATGGGGGCTGTGACTGTGAGGTCGAGGACTGACATGTACGTGTGGCAGTATCGGGTCATCATAGCGTTTCGATACAGAAGAGAACTCTCGATAAGCATTCATCACTTTGGTGAGACGAGCGATGATCTCATAGTCAGGACATGAGGAATCCATACTTAACAGACTTACTACAGAAGATCGGAAGCTACAAAGCTGCAACCAAAAAGAGGATTACTGTGCATCCAAAGTGTATTCTACATAATGAGGATATTAGAGACTGGGTTGGGGTTGCAGAAACATTTAAAAAATGTATCAAATCTTTCACAAAGATTATTTAAGTTACAGTATCAAAATTGACAAAGCAATGTCAGTCAAAAATAATCTTTCACAAAGATTATCAAAGTCACAGTATCAAAATTGACAAAGCAATTATGTTAGTCAAAAATGTCAAGTTTTTTCACAAACATGTTCTGTTCATTCTTTTCCTTAAACCTGGGAATTTCAAATATTTTTGCTTAGTGGCTTTTGAAATTAAATGATGTTTATGGAAATCAACTCACCGTAGCTTCTCTCCTAAGAGTGTCGGCAAGGTTGATTTTTGTAGCTGCAAGTTCATCTCTGAGGGATGACATTGAGTGGTCACACATTGATCTTTCTTGCTCTATTGTGTCTGAAGTGTTCTTCACCTGGGCAATTCAACAGCTAATAAATATTTTATATAAATAGCCAAAATATTGTATTTTTGTTTGTACACAAAACAATAATTCAGAGATTTTTTAATACAGATGTTACAAGATAATTATAAGATATACTAATTCCAGGAAGTTTGTTGTTCCATCTTCCTTCCCAATTTTGCTGTACCATTAAATAAGTTGCAATATCTGATAGCATAACAAGTTGAACTTTCATAGGAAAGTCTAAATTAGTTTGCTAGGACTTTATTTGCTACTTGAGATAAGCAGTGATCACCAAACTTTAGATAGCCCAAATTTTGGAATACTATTGTCTATTTACCTGGTCTTTGAGCAATGTTACTTTGCGAGTGCAGCGAGTTCTCAAGACCTCTGAGTCTAACAGCCTCTTTTGAAGTTCTTCAATTTTCTTTCCTCTTTCTAAGGCAGTAATCTGAAGCGGAACAAATAATTTATAGTGAGACAGATAAGATATTTTTTATAATGATGTTATTAGTTAATAAAAATAGAACTTTAAACTTAGATTTGTAGAAATGAAAACCCTTACTTTAAAATCTCCTGCTTCGCTCAATTGCAACTTTAGGTCTCGAACTTCTGCTCTAGATTCATTTAAGTCCAGTTGAAGCCTGTCAGCCTGCTTTACTAGTTTTTACCCTGAAAATAAAAGATTTTAGCTCTGTTAAAACATGACAGGTTTTATAAAATAAATAAAAAGTATGAGTGAACTTGTTATTTGTAGAAATAATTATCTGTAATTAGTATAACTGCAACATAAATTCAAGTGTATGTTTTTTTAAATAAATATGGTTGCATTATTGCAAATGATCTAGTTTTGACTATATTTTATTTAAAAATGTTTTTTATCATAATTGAAATCTTTTGGTTTAATCTTGACTTGCTAGTAATGAGTTATATTCATTGAATAGCAAAACTACTGATTCCTTAAAATTACCTTTGGTTGGCATCATCACGCTCAGCTTCCAGTAGGGACCGTACTCTGCAGTGGTCCTCATGAAGTGTTAGCTTTCTCCGCAGCAAGTCCAAGTGCAAGTCCCTCCTCTGCAGTTGATCCCGTAGAGCACGCACTCTCCTCTGCAGCTGGTAAACCACTGCCGACTGCACACATAGACCATAGTTGTACGGTTGCTCTTACTCAAAACCAATTAAAATCCATTTGCTAGAAGGTCATTTATTAGACATGCAAGCAACAAGTGTGTAAGTAGAAGAAGTTAAAAACTAAGAAATACATATAGAAATTAAAAAACAAAACAATATTGTAGGATGTTATCCTTAGAAATATGTAGAAAATACAAACCTTCTAAGTATAAAAGATGACACTGTGTTTTGTAGGATACGTATAGTTTATTTCAAATACGCCAAAAAGAGTGTTGGATTTGCTCCAAATAAGAATTCAAGATTAAGGATAGTGACATGACTTACTGTTAAACTTTCAGTTGTTCCCATTAATCATTTCTTTTGTAATTTGGTGGCAACGCAGTCGTAAAAAATACTTTTTTATCCTAAGCAAATAGGGTTTGGTTATTAGTTATTACTCAATCCAAGTAGTATTTTATGTTTCTAGTAATAATATAAATTGTATCCAAAAATATTACATAATCTTTGGAAGATGGAACATCTAAAACTATATGCAATAAATTTAAATAAATGTATTTAGAGGGAACAATATATTTTGTGCTAATTTTCTAGTTCTATTTCTAAAAGCTAGATCAAACTGTATTTAAGTGTAGGTGCAATGCATTAAAATTGAAATATGATGTGAGTTACTTGTGAGAAAAGTGTAACTAGCTAAATCATGCAGATTTGAACTAAAATACTTTACTCTTACTTCACAACGAGGATAACAACAAGAGCGTTCACGCTTGAGACGTGGAATTGTTGTGCAGTACGGATAACTCAACAACAACTGACCAGCGTGCAACAACAACCAACAACAATACAACACGTTCAAAGTAGTTAGGAAGAAAGGCTATATTAAAACTAGGAGGTATTGTTGACAGGGTTGGAATAAAAAATGTAGTTTCAAGAAACATTTTTTTTAAAAATTTTAAGAGTACCTACATTCAAAGAATTTGTGGTTAGATGTGCTAAAAAAGTTACAGTTAAACATTAGTATTTATTATTATATTTAATCTGTTTGTGATATTAATATAATAGACAGTTTATGTAATTAACTGGTAGTATTTAATTGCGGTAAACTTAATACACTAACATACTTTTGTAACATTGGCCTAATGGAACAGCTGATTATTGTTTAAATGTTATTATTTCCGGCAGCTTGGTAAAAATGACAAGTTGGTATTGTGTTTATTGTATACCATAGTACTCCTGTTAAACTGCTTTAGACTGTCCGTTATGTATTATGCTTGACCCCATTCATAAGAGGGTTAGCAAGAGTGAGCTAAATTGTTATATTTTAATATATCTATTTTAACATAATTTTAGTAAACGTTTTACATTGCAGAGTTTAGCAACACTTTTTTGTTGCTTTTAAATTTAAATCTGTATATATAAATTAATGGGTATTATATTAATTGTATGGGTGATTCGGTTTTGTGTTAGACAAACTGTATCACTGATAAAACTAATGTTACAATACCTTGTCTATGAGCTTGTCACTCTCTAGACGAGTTAATTGTTCTGCTCGTATCAATAAAGAGTCGGTTTGTAAATCCACCCCAACTTCCTTTGAAATCTCGTCCATGTTGAGAGCTCTAGCCAACCGGTCTAGGAATGTAACAAACTAAACAGAATAAACAGATTGTCAATTCTACAAAAATAATGAGTTAGCACTGCTTCTGAAATTCTGTAACCTTATAAATTTAAGTTGTTATGTTTGTATTATTTGTATAAATTATCAAGAGATTATGAATGATGTTATCTGAGTGACCAAACTCACGATGGCTTTGTCGCGTCTTAGGTTTTCCTTGACAGCCTCAGGAGCTGAGCTGAGCCTCTGTCTCGTGCAGTCGGGACTCCAGGTGTGTCTTATCATCCTCTAAGTGTCGTACTCGTGTGTTCGTCAAGTCTAGAGATTCTTGCGCTCTGTGAAGCTGCGAGTTCAGTGACGCCACCTTGTCGTGCAAGTGGTTTACTTGCTGTTTGCAAACAATAACATTGTGTTAGTTAGGGTGGGCCTTAACAGGGCTCATTGCAAGTTCAAATGCGGGTTTACCCAGGTGACACTTCCTAACGTTAATAATATTTCTCCTCCTACACTAGTACAACCCTATTTTCGGTAGTAAATGTCTTACTGCTGTTTATAGATTGTCAAAAGCAAGGACAATAAGTTGTAATATCAGGTGCAATATATAACGCTGACCACCCGTTCGATCTTCACAAAATTTGGTATAAATGTTTCTTTTGTAAATCATTAGATGAAATTGGTTAACCGACAGAATAAATGCAGTTTTTATAGCATACACCCAAATTTTTGGGTAAATTATCCCTCATTATTGGAAATTAGCTATGATTCACAGTATCACTTTGTGGCTAACTGTTGGCTAGTGCTCCAAAATCTTATAACATAATTATGTACTTAAGGATAACTTAAGATTTTTGTAAAATGTGAGATCCAGTAATATTTGATTTGGAGCACCCTATAATGCTAGGATAAAAGGTGTCCTTTTTTGTAAATTATTTCATTTTTCAAACTTCGAGCCAAATTATAAGTTTTAAGCTTGTTATTCTTCTCTATTTGGAATTCTTCACATATTGATTGTGGAAAATTTTAAATTGACAAATGTAGGCAACGATGTTCTATAGCCATAACTAAACTACAGTTAACAACTAAGAGGACATAATTTTAAAATTAAATGTGTTTATTTGCGTTTGATGAATTATCTTATGTCCAATGAAAACATACCGATGATTTGTCCTTGTTGTCGTTAAGCAACTCTCTGATACGATCCTTGACAGAGCACTCTTGGGACTCGACAAAGCGACATGGCGTGCTAAGCATGATAGCCAGGGACTCCAGCAGGTGCCTCAGCTCATTCTGCAGTCTTTGTCCCTTCTCCTCCCTCTGCTTCAAGTCATCTGTGATAACATATTACTGTTCGATTATTAACTGCAAATGTTAGAGCAACTTTGTTTCTAAACAAAGATATTTCATAGAAACTGTAGGGTTAAAAAAAGAGATTGAGCATAAAATATTGTTTTCAACATATTACAAGTTCTGTAACCTTAATTAAATATAACTTTATTCAAAAGAATAACAACTTACTCAATTCGGGTTCGCTAAAAATCAAGTAATATAAAAAAAACAATAACGATATAAAGATAATTTCTGAGGATATATATTGAATATTTTAAAGCTGTTCTTACAATTTCTTCTGTTATAGACTTTGGAATTTTGAATTTAAAAAAATTTCATTTGTAAATTTATGTATTGTTTCTCTTGCGCCAATCATTAGACCAAAGATTTCAATTTGTTTAAGATTATATTTTGTTTGGTAGAATTTAGATGTGCTTTCATAAATTTTGACTTGTTTCTCGTTAATTTTGATTGGTTGGTTTTGATCAGTTTCAAATCTAAAATTGTTCCGATAGAGTTTTTGATACAAATAATGTCAATTATTCTGGTGCTTCCATTTTCAGCGAGGCCGTGGACTTCATACATATAAAAAAACATGTTTGTGGTGTTGCAGCCTACCTCTGAGGTTGAAAATGGTGACTTCCTTGGCAGCAATATCCCCAGTTGCTGTTCCCAGTTGTCTGCTCACGTCGTTCAGCCGATCCCTCAGCTCATGCAGATCCCTCTCCAGTGTGTGCTTTTGTATTTCCAAAGTCTCTTTTTCCTGCAAATTTCAAATTATTTCTCAAATGGTTTAGTGTTAACTGTTCCTAGCTGCTGTATTCGAGTTTTCATCACTATGCATGCATATGTATTTGTTAGTACGGTATTTTCAGTGTTGAGAATACAAAAATTTGTTGCTACATCTTTTATTTATTAATCTTAAAAATGATAACACAACAAAACAACTGAGCTTGAGAACGGATCAAAATGAGTTTTAAAAACACAATTGAGTTTTATCTCAGACTTTTTTTATTGTAACTGTAATCAAATTTGAAGTTATCAAAAACTCCTCGGTACTATCTTTAAGGTAAAACTGGGGAAAAGAGAGCAAAATAATTTACAAAGCTAGTCTGATTAGGGACAAATTAAAACTTTATAGAGTGAAGTACGATTTATTATTTTTTGAGGAGCATAACATGTCCTTAATCAAATGTTTAAATTTTGTATTATTTTCAAAACATGTAAACTTAGAAGTATTACTATTATTTTCAAGTTTAAGTTTTACAGTGCTAGTTAAATCAACTGAATTATATTTGAATGTGTTTCTATAAATGTAATCAGAACATAACTGTACTTGAAACAATTACTAAGCTAATTTTTATTCCAGAACAAGAATGTAAATAGTAAATATTTAATTACCTGCCGTAAACGGTCAATCTCTGCAGTGTGGCAGGCAGCTTGTCTTTGCAGTTCGTCCCTGTCCGTCAGTGCCCTCTCTAGTGCATCTCGACAACTACGGAGCTCTACCTCTACTGTAGACAAGGTATCTGAGAGGTTAGATGATCTGCAACGTAGCCTTGATGTTTCCTAATGAGAAAAATAGTTGAAATTCATGTATTAAAAAGCATTGTTTAAATTCCAAACAACAATTTCAAATAGATTCTTCTTTACGATATATTTCACCTGCACAAGTTCTGATGCTTTGTGAATCAGTCCGTCCTGACAGGTAGTTTCAGGAGCTTCTGACCCAAGGGCAGTAGACAGTCTCCTCACAAAGTCTCCGAGATTGTTTCTCGCTGTTGTCTTTTCCCTCTCTTCGTTGTGACACTCCAGCTCCAGCCGCGCCACTTGCCTCTCCAACTCCCGAGCTCTCTGCTCGTGATGGTGCGACTCCCGATGAAGTGTTGTCAGAGCACTTTCTGACCTCCCGCATGTCAAAGTCAGGTTACGCTCTTTCTCTTCTAGTTCCTTAATACAAAATTTTAAATTTACATTTTATTATATTTTTCTACAAATAACTGATACGATGATATTTATGTTTGTCTCAATTTAAGTTCTTAGGGAGAGAGACAGAGAGATAAATAAATAAGTAAGTTGATTTTAAAATTATGAAAAAATTGACATTTCAAACAAAAAATCTTCTACATTTACACATGTTACAGATAACTCAAGTAATTTTTTGTAATTTACCATTTTTCAAGTACATACAAAATGGTTAATTATTATTAGTCTACTCCATGTATTTTAATTTATACCCTATGATTACAAAAATCTTGTCCAAAACACCAACAACACCCTCATAAAAGACTAGTTATTTAAATCTCATACTTTGTGCTGCATCATATGCATGAATTTGATCCTTACATAACCTTGTAACACAGGGTGAGGAAAACCAAAAGTACTATGTGTCTACCTAGTTACTTGGTGTTTATGTTTTTGGAATGTCGAGATATGTCAACCTCGTCAAGGTTCTTCAAACTTCCTCCTAAATTCAAATGGTGTCCTTTATTTTGTGTACACGGTACATCAAAATGTATTATGGTAAATAATTTAAAGTTTGATTTACTGCAGACTTTTTCCACAAGAATTTAGCCAGTGCAAATGTCTACAACACTATTTCAAGCTCTGAAATTCTCACGTTAAGAACAAAGAATATACTTTAAATCTAGCGACACCTGTATACGCCGACGGAGAGACGCAATGATGGAATTTTGACGAGCTGCTTGTTCTTTGAGCTGTTCAGTCTCCAAGGTGAGTTCCGCAGCACGCTGGTCTCGACTGCGGAGCTGTCCTTTCATATCCTGCAGCTGCACAATTCAAAGGAAATATTTAATACATAACTTAAGAATTTGAAGAACAAAATGTTTGGACCTAAGTCCCGGCTTGGTTCAAACATTTTGTCTTCAAATTCATTATAGTTATAAATTAGCTATTTAAGATGAAATATTAAAATTAAGATGAAATATTTAGTACATAATATATAGTTACATTTTTATGTAACTTTGTGGTTTAATCGTTATTTTTAGCAACATCATCTTGTTTTAAAATTTTGGAAGAATTGATGCCTTGTCCATTGAGTGCTCGTTCAATTCATACGAGGACTGGGCAATGGACAGTTACAATTTGGAGGAACTGTTCGTAACAGTTAAAGTGATTTTTGGGTAACTTATTGTTATTGTAATTAGTTTCATTTGACAATGGGTAATTGTAACTGTGATCAAATACTGCTTTAGAGGTAATTTCCTCAAGTATGAAATTATTTTAATAATTGAAGCATCATCACATGTCACTCGGCCTAGATGGCCTGCTATCAACTATTATTATTACATGAGCATCGTTGCTTATCGTTTAACTTTCCCATATTGTTAACTACAGTACTGAATTACCTCAGTGATGAGCCTGTCTCTCTTGTACTGGAGAGCAGCCAGTTCACTTCTCAGAGTAGTCGTCATGTCGTGACAGCTCATGTCCCCCTCTGCCATCTGGAAACACACAATTTCATGAGACAGTCCCGTTGTAAAATGTTTAAATTACATTTAAATAAATAATACATTTTTGCAAACAAAATTAAATATATAAGCAGTAAAGAGCCAAATGTACATAAATAATAAAAATACAAAAGCAAACAAAACAACATTTAATTCAAACAAAATAATTAAAATACTACTAATAATAAATAAGTGTAATTTAAATCAGATATTAAACAAGAGTTATCTAGCGTAAATTATTCTAGATGTAGAAAGCCTGTCAAAATTTAAAACATTTTTCACTTTTCATTTGATTTAGTCTTCAAATTATCTTCTAAAATTTCTGCACTGAATAATAATTTCCCTGTAACAGAATATCTTTTTCACTAAATTATCAAATAGTTTGATATTTTTCAAATTGTACTTCAGTGGGTAATTTTGTAGTGTTATATACTAATTATTATTTTACAAAAAAGTTGTTTTGTGAGGGGGTAATTTTAAACAGTGTTTTAATCATAAATCATAGGATTTGCAGTGTTCAAATTCAAAATAAAACAAACTACTTTTACAAATTTCAACCTTTCTAAGACAATAATTATACAGGGTCAGGCAAAAGTGTGGAAACGCCTTTATAACCAGTTTTTTCAGCGCAACCAAAATTGGTACATTTTATTAGAGGAAACAAAAGTACCTTTTAATGCATACTGACACTTTGCCCCAGTTTTCACAATGGGGGATTGGGGGGTAGCCTTATATTATATTCTTCATTGAGAAGCCCCATCGAGTGACACCTCATTTTGAAGCTCTTAGAAAATGTTGATGAGTGCTGAAAACTAGACGTCTCTATCTTAACCCAAAAAGAAATGGCACCTATTTCAAGTTACACAGATTTGTATTATGCGAAAGTGTGAAAACATCTTTATAACTTTTTAACCAGTTTTAATAGTACCTTTTTTCAAAAATGATTTATATTGCGACCGGTTTTAACTTAAGTAATCTTCAGGCAAACAACAATTTATTATGTTTTTTTATTTAAATATATTTAACATCCCAAGTAACACTGGTAAGTGAATCATCAAATAATATTTCTAAGACAATTTTATAACAATTTGAATTTTCCTCGGAAGGGAATTCAGCCTTTCAGGGGTGTGCATCCCTCCAAGACTTATGAGTTATGACACAGCCCTCCCCCCCCGCCGACGGGTATGAAATACCCCCCATATCCGGGGTCCAGGAGTGACCAACCCTAGCACAATTTCGGAATGTTCTAAAATATTTTGTGTCTTTTTATTTATAGTATTTATGGTGAGATGGTAATTCTAGGATAGTAATTTATAGTTGAACAGACGTATGGACCATTTATCTTCGTGTTAAAAGGGCTGATTGGTCACTAAAATGTTTTAGCCAAACTTTCCAATCTGTCGGAAAGCTTCGTTTTTACACTAGTTGCAAATTGTCTGAAGACATAAAACAAATGTACTGTACTGGCAAAACTACACGGCTACTCCTACTGCTCGCAATACCTCTCTATTGTGTACTTACACAATCACAACTCTTCCATTCACCGTAAGTACACCGTAACACTGCTTCCGAGTTCCTTCGTCATACTAAGTCACATGTTTCCGGTTTCAACAATGAACCGTTTAAAATAGGCTAAACACTATAGCTTGCAGTAACTGTCACGTCCATTATCAAGTATGACTAGGAGATCAAGAATAAACTAAACCAAGCAGGTCGTCAGACAAAAGCTAAACAACAATTAGGTACATTAAGTATAACTGAAACTGGCTACATTACATTATGCAGACATTTAAATGCTAGGACGCTTTTTAGAGGGCGCAGTTTACTTAATATTCACTCCACTATTTGTTTGAAACTTGTTGAATGTGTAGACGTAGTTTTAATAAACATTTAACGGACAAGGATAACTGGTTTGTTGCAAAATCGCGGTTTATCTTTTAGATAGACCATATAAAATAGTTGATAATGCTGCGCACTTAATAGCTAAACACGAACTTTTCCTTAAAACTCGAAATATGTATTACGGAAAGGTGCAAGTGTTGTAGAAAGACGCGTGCCGAACGAAAAAGGGAACTGAAAGGGAGAGTATCAGGCCAGTCAGCTGATCGAGTTAGTTTGTCGTTGTTATTGTTTCTGCTCGGAGAAGCAGCGACGTCCCCAAGCTCACGAGTCACGAGCCCGCCTCCACAGACATGTCATCGATTCACGTTATGTCGCTATAAATAACAACTGTTAGTCTAGAGATTAGTTGGGGTATCGTAATCGTAGACAGTTGACAGACATTGATTCAGGGCCCGGGGAAGGCAATGACTCAACTACAAACACAGAGTATGTAGTAGCCCACATAATAACGTTTTATTCTGGTACTTGCTTCAATTTACGTAAATCAAGGCTACACAACGCACTAGTAGAGTTTTAAATATTATAGGGGACATTTCCCATCGTTAGTGAACAAGAAGATTCTCCATTTCGGGATCAGAAGTCTGATCCGTCTTCTAGTATAAAAGGTATCCGAAAATTACCTGTACACTGTGACACTATTGTCCCATAGAGTGGGGCTGTATTGGGTTTGAGGCTTTTGGGCGGTAGGTACCTATACAGTATGATGGAAAAATTCCAGAGCACGTCTGTGCCTGGTCGGCCCGGACCCATTGGCTCGCGCCTCCAGGTGACATATCGTCGTGTTGTGAGGTAGAGCCCAGCAGATGTTGGAACGTGTTTTTTGGAAACGATCGCTCGGGTTCGTCCCGTGAATTCTTACGAAGTCGAAGGAAACTCTGGTGTCGATGTCATTGTTTGCAGCCGAATTTAAACTTACGATAAAAAACTAACATTTTACCAAAATAAATAGCAAATTTATGCAAGCAAATATTATTAGTCTAGTGCAAAACCGCTTACGTCTGGTTGCACTTTGTAGTTAGATGCAATTATACACAGCATGGAGTGGTGTACAAATAATATATTTTGTTATCTTTCATACATGTTAAATTACTCTGCAGCATACAAAATAAGTTGAAAATAAAATATCCATGTAACCAATGTAAAGGGAAAGGCGCATATAAAGCGCGATGCGAAATCAATAGGCAGTGGTGTGCGTGGAGTCGTACCAGGGGCGGGTCGGCCCAAGGCCTATCTCCAACTTAGGCCTAAACTCCGAACAAAGGATCGGAAACAGGTGAAACTAAATCCTGACCTCGAGGTGAACATTCACAATCCATACAGAGTGCTTCGTGCTAACCCTACATTCTAAAACATTTGCACTAAGAATTAGAAGTGGGGGTTTTAGGGCAAACCTTCGGAGGGTGCTGGGTATAGACTACCAGGGCGGGTCCAGGGGCCCACTCGTTTTTTTTTAGATTTTAAATGTGCGTTTTTATACGAATACCAAGTGATATCTTTGTTCTTGAAGAGTTAAAAATGTTTGGTAAAAATGCGAAGGAAATATCTTAATTAATAAATATTAATGTACGGTAATATAAATAATCATAATGAATAGGCTAAATAATTAACTTCAACATGTAAACATAATGAATGAAGTAAACCCACAGCCTTGGTAAACTGTTCACCATTAAATTCATAAAAATAATGCACTAATCAACTATTGTCCTAAAAATTCACTTTCTAAAACCTTATAGTGTTTACCTTAGGAGTGAGTTATTTTTAGACGGAGAATGGCGCAACATGAACGTGGGTACATTTTTGTTTCGGTAGAGAAATTACTGCCACAACATTACAGAGCTATTTACCTTCCTTATTGAGTGTTCTGATACTTTACTTACTTTGATTTGAGACACCGACCACTCCTACAGGGTATTTCAAGGTGAATATAGGATGAAGGTTGAGTGTGTTGCGTGTTTTTGATGAATGATGAGGTGTTGTCTTGTTACAAACTAGGGCCGACTGTTCCCCAGATTGGGTCATTAATTAACAGCCCAACGACAATGGATGGACCAACTCCTCTTAATGTGACTTTCGAACCACGGGGAGTGGCCACCATGAAAAGTTCACTGCGCCCGGGAATTGAACCCGGGTTGATTTGGTGCGAAGCACGCACTATACCACTGAGCTATCTGGGATAGTTTATGCTGTCAGTACGGCGTACATATTCAACAATATTTAGTTTTGAGAGTTTTCTAGAGGGAGAACGTGTACGCGTGTTTGTATGGGTGAAGGCGGGGAGAGACAATACAGTATGAGAGGTTGAGCTACTTGCAATAATTATGTAGAGATGTAAGTTTGGTCAGAGATTTTATCATGTATGTGGTCCCGGAAGAGAGTAGTGCAGGCTAGCTTTAAAAATGGAAACCGTTGATACTTGTTACCTCTAAATTCGAGAAATACGAGTAAGTATTTATAAAATAAAAAAACAAGTACGAATTTCGAAACCATAAAAGGTTGGTTGGTCTGAGGGGACTCGTTCCTAAAGGAGTTGACGTTAGGAAGTCACTAAAGTGATTTCTTGCAACAGCCAACATAACATGTTCGTGACGTCGGTTCGTGAATCTTCTAAGTTAATGCTTTTCCTCTTCTTGAAGTTTGCACTTGTGATAAATTCTCAAAACTGATTTGCCTTTGAATTTGTGTTTAAAACTTAAAACTTTTCTGAACAAAAAGGAGATTATGTCCCAAGGTTGTTTTAGACTATTAATTAACTTCATAATGACCAACTGAAGCTAAACTTGATTTTGCGTCAAAGTATAGTTTAACTTGTAAGTTTGTTTTACCCATTACCCATGTTATTATCAAATTTCCTTTGGAAAAATGAGATATTTATGCCGTCAGCATGGTAGGACCTAGACCCGGGACCGTGAAATGAGAACCGATCGTGACCCCCAGAACACGTTTTCAGCATTTTAACAAGACTTTATATATACATATGTTTAAATGTGTGTACTCTCTACAGGTCCAATTATCATGAAATTTGGCACAAATGTTCATTTCTTTGTCATTAACCAGCATAATCGGGATACCGGAACTATCCTTTTGGGGGAGACTTTTCGCAAAAACAAATTCATTGAGTCGTCTCAAAATAGCGGCCAAAAAAGTGATTTTTCGTTTTAACAATGTTTTAGTAGACCAATTTCAAAAAAATTTAAAATACGTTTTACCTTCAAGATATGTAATAAAACTTGCAGTGAAAGAACACGTAAGTCCGAGGCCGAAGGCCGAAGCGAGGCTGTGAACGGAGCGAATAAGAGTAACTAATTGCAAAGTAAATTCGATTCACTCATGCAAGCGGCGCTTTAGCGCTTAGCTGCGTGTCGGACTGGTTGTCTAAGTTGTATTACCATACTGAATTCGATTGCCTAATTTAAGCACCTTGGTCACCTTATTGATTACTTTATCAGTTGTAAGTAACACATTTCGTTGAACAACATATTTTTCCACAACAATTAATTGAAGAATAACAAGTGTATCCTTCTCCTTGAGTCCTTGTAATTCCTTTTAGCCTATTTCTTTTTTCAAGGAATTTTAAAACAACACTGTACCAGAACAGAGTTCTCAGCAATGACACTTCATGAGGTCGAATGGACCAACGTAATGAAATAATTGTGAAATGAAGTGCGTGCAAGCGTGCAATGGTCTACTCATCGACCTGGTGTTCTCGCGTGACGTCACTGCAGCACGCGTTTGCTTCACTCACACAGCACACTTCCCTGTCTCTACTTCGACCTGATTTCATTTTCATCCAGGCACCTGCCAACTTAAATGAGATTTTACTCTTTTTATCATGACCACGATTCGGATTTACTAATGTAGGGCATACTACCCATACATACAATAACGTATACGCCATAGATATGTATACCTATAGTGGCTATTGTGCAAATGGACTCCGGAGCTTGAGGTTGCAGCTTCAAATCCCACTCTCGCATCTTATGTTTACCCTTGGCAACATTCCTATCTCAGCTGGCTTCTGCACTTACTAGTATAAGTAGCGCCTCCTGGTAACGAACACTGGAGTCAACACTGTGTCGGGTTCACAGCGTACTAACAACTCTTCCCGACTCAAACATCGTCTAGTGGGACTGCGGTTTGGTTCTACCGGGCCCAACCACGGATTATTACTTATACGGATAGCACTATAAAACCTATTTTATAGTTACGGTGAAGTTATCGGGTCAAAAAGGCATTAAGGTGGGAATGTTATTCCCAAACTACCTTTTTTCCAGGACGAAATCAAAGTCAGAAACATAAAATTAATTTGAACATGATGCTTAAGCCGAGCAAAGCGAGAAGATTTAAAATTGAACCAATTCGAGAGCTTGGCATTTAATCGGCATGTTTGTACTCTAGTCTATGTGTTGTTTGTCATGCGTATAGTCAGGGTTACTCTGTGTTCTTGAAATATGGAACGATTAACTTATAATATTCCTTGTATCAACCATGTCAATTCTTTGTTTAAAGTTTGTTGTTGACGATGGTAGAATTTCAAAATTTGAAATATTATTGCGTACATTTTTCATAGTTTTACTGTTTAGTGAAGAAATTAACTTAAGATGGATAATCAGAAATAGTACAAACTCACATTATGGTATTTGGGACCCAAAACAGGCCACAGAAAAATTGAGTAGCGTGAGACGCCCCAGTCTAACATCACGTAATTGGGCTGCCCAAAATTCATAAACTTAACTTCCCCATGGTCAGTTCTCATTATTTACAGTGTAGGGAATTTTTCTAACTTCTTGTTGGGCATTTTAACCCATTTTTTAAAGGAAAAACTGACTTATTCGTCAAAAACTCTAAAGATTTATCCCTTCTTTGGCTTTGCATAATCACGTATTTTTGCCTTTCTCTGTTACACTTGGTCGGACTGATACACGTCTGGGATTGGTCGTCCACTGCTACCAGCCAGCCAGCCAATCAGTTGGTGGGTAGCTGTCACGGGCCGCGGACGTGTTCTCTAATTGTTGTTTATTTCATAAAGTGTTTCTGCATTTTGTATTGTTTTCTAGGATAGCAGTTTTAAGATAAAATTGGTAGTAAAAAAACTCAAAGAAAACAGGCATTTCATTTGGTGGTGGGTGACTAGTTCGCTTACGCTGACAACTTTATTCTAGCTCATTTTTCTAATTTTGTTCTTATGGTTTAGGTTACTTTTCACCTGTACACAAGATAAGATTCCAGATCCCAAAATGCCGTGTTCTTAACGTAAAATCTTTGCGATCTTAATTCATCCTCAGACAACCAAGTGATTTTGACTTGTATACGAAATTCTCTAACTTCGCTTCCGACGTTAATTCCGTGACACCCAAAAACTCGTCCCTACTTAGCCAGTATCCTAGATGGGCCTGAAAAGATAAATCTGCACAACACTTGAAAACTGTTCAAGCAAAATCAATCCGAAATATCACCAAACACTAAAACTAGAAATAACTAGATTATCTGCAGAACTGCTCACAGTTGAGATTGATCCTGCGCCTGCGTGGGGTTCTGTCAACACTCTGAAGATTTCCCAGTCTTCTTCAGTGTTACCATCCCTCTCTGCCATCCAGTGCTTAATTCACCCAACCTTCGTGTTCAGTGTCCTCCTCCATTCTGGAAAAGGTTCGAGAAAACTATGACAACCCCTTATCAGACTCAGGAATAGTGTGAAAACCGAGCAGAACACTTTGGCGTGACAGTTATTATTATAGGGGGTAAATTTTTGGAAAAATTATTGAGAAACCTATTAAGATTGGAAATACAACCTACAATATTTGGAAAATAAATTTTGAAAGAAGTAGCCTTATACAGTATTAAATAGCTTTTAATACTTCTATGCATATTTAAGTTATAGGTACAATTCTGAGAGTGAAATAGGATATTCCAAAAGACATCTTAATACTAAACTGGAATTTGTAGGAGGAAGAATTAGTGATGTCCTCGTACTCTGATTAAAATAACGTCTACCCTTTTAAGCTATCAGATCTAGAGTTTAAATAAATGAACGATTTCTCGTAAAGACAAAATAACCTGCTCTTCCTAATCTTACGCCTTTAATCCAGTTTAAAATTTTGTTATGGTAAGACTTTTGCCAACGTACTATACAAAATAGAAGATATTAAAATAGGACTAGTGGGAATTCCAATTGTGAGAATCGGTAGTTTGTTCATTTTATGTTAAGACAACTAAATTTATGTTTAGACACAAAATCTTATAAAAAACGAGCCTTTTAAAAATATATTACGTATATTTAGGGTTAAATGTCTTCAAAAATAGTCACAACAAGTTTCAATACACGGAAAAACTACTTAAATCACTGGATTTTGTTGATTATTGTTATTATTAAATAACATCAATTGGTTTAAAATACACGTTTTAACTCAGCAACGTATCTTTACTCACTTCTAATGTGGTATAATAACAAGATTTCGAAAAGTCCTCAAAACAGCAATGTAATATAAAACATCCACACTTAAAATGTTAGGAAAAAGAACTAAAAGTAGTAGCGTTCCTACCTTTGGGTCGGATGCCTGAAGACTACCGTCGCTACCCACAACACAGCTGAGGGTGATAATATAGGCCAGATCGATCCTCTACAGCCCGTTCCACGTTCACTTGGTCACTTTGGCGCACTATAGTAAGATAATCCTGTATTTTATTGCATTTCCAGTGATAATGAATGCCTGACGTAAGACGTAACCTTCGAATGTAGGGATTTACAGTGGCTGGCATTTAAGATCCAAACTGTACAAACATCCGTGTAGTTGCTTTATTCATTTCATTTAAACTAATAGGTACCTTGGTAGGTAAACACTTCTAACTAAAAAGGCTGAACATAATTTAAGCTTTTGATGAAATAAAAGCAACTCGCATTTATTAGACTGAAACATATAACCACTCCTACCTTATCATAGAACACCATATTTAAACGTTTCTGCTCATAAATAGCAAACAGGTAACTACGAAACCGCATGTTTTCATTTTTTGAGAGATTGGCCTTTGACTTTAAATATACCTTATATATTTAAAGTCAAAGGCCAATCTCTCAACCTTAAAGATAAACTTCCGATTCTCACAGATGGAATTCCCACTAGTCCTATTTTAATATCTTCTATTTTGTATAGTACGTTGGCAAAAGTCTTACCATAACAAAATTTTAAACTGGATTAAATAAAGGTGTAAGATTAAAAAGAGCAGGTTATTTTATCTTTACGACAAATCGTTTATTTATTTAAACTCTAGATCTGATGATGATGATAAATATACCTTATATATTTAAAGTCAGTAGTTGACATCGATTTTAATTTTAAGTCCATGGAGTGTGGCAAAGTTGGAATATTGCTACTACCATTACTATAGAGGTTGTTGGTGGACACGGTAGCAAAGAGTAGATAGTGAAAGCAGAACAAGTAAATGATATTTTAGAGGTAAGGAGAACGGCTGGTGAGAGCAGAATAGTTCAGCAATATCTTTGAAGTTATTGGTGTACAAGATGGCAAATAATGGGTATTGAGATCAGGATAGGTAAGTGATATCGTATCTTGGTGTACAAGGCGGCAAAGAATGGGTATTGAGATCAGGATAGGTAAGTGATATCTTGGGTCTTGGTGTACAAGGCGGCAAAGAATGGTTTGAATTAATAAGTGGACTTGGTGTAGTTGAAACAGGATTGCTGAGAGGGTAATGTAGGAGGGTGTAAAAATAGATTTGTCAATGAACAATGTATTACTTTGTTGACAAGACTAAAAAAATGTTACCACTAGTACGTAACCACTTTTGAAAGGCTGAATGTCTATAATAAATATGTATAAACCGTAATACTCGTAAAACAAAAGACACAAATTTAAACATTTCTTATCATGAATTCTCCTATTGTATAAGATTACTAGCTATGTACCCATGCTTCGCCACGGATAAACTATTATAGTATCATGACTTTAAAGTATTTTTGTACAAAGGCAGGCTGTTGCTCGGGTACTGGCATAAAACTACCGATCCTTACACCTGTTCCTTCATTTTGAAAGTGGGCTTAAAGTTTCCTAGTTGTTGTTACTTCTTAAAGACGTTCCTGTTCTTTGCACGGTTGTGTTTAATGTTATAGTGTGGCGATAAAATTTAATAATATGATTGCCTGTTAGTTACCTACGCCAACTGTGAAGTACACGTAGACAAAAGACATAACTATCCAGCTTCACCACGGGGAGGTCGCTAAACGAAAAAGCCAAATTAAAAAAATGTTTTACAAAAACGCTTTGTTTACCAAGTATAAGCAAACTTGTGCATTTTACATTAGTCGACAATCCATCGCAATTTATTGGTGCAGATAAGCTTACAACAATATGGGTTCATTGTTCAGTACTATCCGCATTAATTCAAGTATAATATACTTAACACTGAAATATGGTAGTGAAAAATATGGTTTGCAAAGTTTGAAGCATTAAGTTATATTAATGGTCAAATGCAAACACTGCCGTTGGTCATGCGAAACCGATGCGCAGTCTGTTATTATCTGTAGCAGAGGTGAGAATTAAGGTATAGTCCGCTCCCCATCTAAAGAGCGGACTACACATCTCCACGGCGCATCGGTTGCGCGCACTTCGCAAAGGTACCGAATTTGATGTGTGCAGCGGAGAAACCGCTCTCCCAACAATCTTGTATTGGGGGTCTAGCTGTGTTAGTGGGGGGGGGGGGTTGAGTGTTGGGTACCAAGTTAGATTGCAGGCTGTGGATCGTAGCACTGCGCTGACAAAACATGTTTACAGTGCATTTTGGTCCCTTGCAATTTATTTTGTGGATACCTAACGACACACTGCGTAACGGGATGAAACTTTAACTAATTTTCACTGCCATAGCTTCAGCCTATTTTGAGTTATAATCGTTCCCATATGCCTTTAAAACGTTTTCAGTTCCTACTTTGGTCTCTCGCCATTTTTTGTGTGGATGTTGTATGGATATAAAATATAGCTAAAGAAACACAGGGTAGTGGGCCAAACCCTTAAACGAAGTTTCATCGCCATAGCCACAGCCAATTTTGAGTAAAGGTGTTCCAATATGCGTTAAAAACGTATTCAGTGCCCACTGGCTTAAAAGTGTTACAGACAGACAGACAGGATTTTTCTTAACGTCAGTTTTGGTCTGTACAAAGTGCAAGAAAAGGTAATAACCAAAAACCGATGAATGCATTTCAATGATCAGACAAACGGAAACCAAATAAGTGTTTATCGATATGTTTGGCTACCTTGTGAGATTCATAGTAATCCCACCACGCCTGCTTTTTCAGAGCCCGGTTTTGCCCCTCGCCATTTATTTTGTGGATTACTCCGTTGACTGGGACTCGTGGCGTGGTCCTGTAATCCAGCTTCATGGAGGTCAGGTTTTGAGGATGATATAGGTTTAAACCTTCACACTTCAGGCTACTTTCACACTAGTTTTGAGCAATTTGTATAGTGACTTTTAGAACCAGTGGCGTAGATATACTTTTATCAAGGGGGATACAATTATAGTACCGGGGGTCAGGACCCCTAACAAGGGGTCGGGAAAAAAAAATTGAAAATTCACATCATCTGAGGTGCATTTTAAGGCTCATTGGGTCAATAGTTTTCATTCAATAATAAATTTTACCCGCACAAACTTAAGTACCAGAAGTAGCTTGGTAAAATTCACCACAATACATTTTGCCGGTGCAAGAGTCGTTTTACCGCCCGCAGTATCCTTGTTTAAAGTCCGCTGAACTAAGCTGTTTATTACCTTTTCGATCGCCTGTACATTATAAGGGATGTCCAAGACCTGAAAGCGTTCCGATCGCCTTTTAAACTTACGATACTTTCCGAGAGCCGTTTCACGGACGCAATACGTTTTGACGGTCGTTTCATACGGTAAGCTTCGAGGATCTAATTATGCTCACGACACTGATATAAGGGCCGATTTTTTCCCGGTTACATCCAGAATTCACGCATATTTCCCGGTCTGTGGCCACCCTGTCATTCCTAAGGGGGATATATCCCCCTGATCCCCCCCGTACCTACGCCACTGTTTAGAACTAGAATGATATTGTAACTTTAAACTCTTTGTGTTTTCCCGAATTTATGTGCTGACCAACAATTGCCCTGTGCTTGTCATCCCATTTTGTATCACATAAGTACTATTTAAGTTATTTAGTTAAGCTTATTTATGTAGAATAATTGCACTGATTGTAACATGCTGAAGCTTAAACTAGTAGTTTTAATTAATAAATAGCGCCGCTACTTCCTTAACTAAACAAAGTTAAACCAGATTCTTCCTTCCAAAATAATATTACAGTCTTAGTAATATGAATAAATATTCAACACAAGTAATTGCCGAATATATGTGTGATGAGTGATTTTGCCGAAGGGGTACGTTTTGTTTGGCAACAAGTCTTTGCTCCTGACAGTGGAGGCCTGTGCAGCTGGTCTGTACTGGCCATGCAGGGTCCTGCAGTGTGGTCAGCTGGGGTTTGGTTTGTGAACGTTGATACTACGGGTCTGCCGTTTGATTTGCAAGCAGTTAATATGTAGCTGGGCAGTGTAGAGGTCCATTTCACCAGTATCCAAGCGTAGTGGGCTTAAGCCCGGCACGTGAAAATTAAATTATAAGCACAGTGCGAAATAGAACTTGCAGTGTTAACGCCTGGTTTTGTTAGCTGTTACCGGTGGGTATTGTAGACCCCCGTTGTGCAGGTCGCACCAGGCGTTGGAGTGTGCAGGCGACCAGTTCTGTGAGAGGTACTGTGCTACGTGTATTATCTGGTGGTGTAGTGTTTGTTTATAGAGGTCCTGCCCGTATATACCTGAACCCTGGAATAATACCCAGCCGATAGTAGGCTGAGCCGTCTGTGGCAATAAATTTATTTATGGGAACTAAACTTGTTCTTAGGGCAGAAAAGTTTGTCGCATATGAACACAAGAGTAACCCATATTAGGGTAGCAGTGGCAAAATTGCGAAAAGGCAATAAATAAACACACAATTCTAGCAGAGTTGTATAATATACAATAAAAGAACATTTTATAGTAAAAACCATGAATTTTATCACTATGTTTTTGGGGCTCCATAGGCATCTGGCATTCTCTCAATTGTATACCTGAAACATCACATCAATAAATTATCAAGAGTTATTCACTAACATGTGAAATTGTTTATCATATTTTACACAAAATGTTATTTTTAAAACAGGTAAACGATATAACTAAACAAAAGTGGTTTATGATTCTAGGTTGCAACTGTAGCACTGAAGTGCAATTGATGGCTCACATTGTCAATCAATGACCTAATCATGCATTTTGTTCCAGGTGGTTTACCAAGTTTTCTTTAGGTAACGGCAGCAGGTTGAAATTGATTGTAGAATTTGGATTTAGCTCTTATTTGGTAAGTAGGGTTTTTATTATTTCGAATGGGGACATCAGTGTTAGCACTGTGATCTAGTTTTTAAGCCCTTTATAGAGCCAGCGACACTGGTAAATCTTGCACTGTAGCTTACTATTACTCTACTGTGGTTGTCAAAAAAAAACCATACTATATACTGTGTGCTGCAGAACGGACTGAGCAATTTGACTTAAGTAATACTTGGGCTGTGGTGGGGGGAAGTTACAGCATTAGAGTATTGTTTTGATTGGTAACTCATGCAAGGTTTGGACAGGGCAACATCGAGGCTACAAGGTACGAGCATGGTTTGAAAATAGTGATTCCGTGGTTGTGGCACAAAGACTTTTTCGCCAGCATTTTCTTATTCCACGTCACGGCCTTGTTCCTAAACCAAACACCGTACAAGTGTGGTTTAGACAAGTGAAAGAAAGTGGTAGTACGCTTAAAGCTGAAAAACATGACGCAGATCAGTGACCATGCTTATAGCTTATGGTCTGCTCAGTCCATTCTGCCACAACAAAAGAAAGACCCTAATTGATCTGCGATCAGCGTGACTTTTCCTGCAGCTGTAATTGGTTTTATTCTCTATTGTTTACTTATGTCAGGTGTTCTACTGTGCATGTGTTATATTATGGAATATCTTTTCGTCTTAATAAATGTTGAGTTTATTTAGAGGGGAATGAGTGCAAAGACGAAGAGAAAGTTGGCTTCTATCAAAGCAAAACTGGCTTCTATATGATTTAAAATATGTATCCAACTTTTTCTGTGTAATCTGATATTTTAAGAATCTGAGTAACTGGACACATCTACCTGGACAGTGGAAACCTGTCAGTTGAGGGGTTAAAACCTTTTAACCCTTTAAACAAATGCAATGCCTTCATGGGTTTGATATCAAAATATAAGCCTATTAAATAATATCAGAAAATTAACACCAAAAAGAAGTGTTTACAATTATAACCCTGTTTGAACTCCTTACCTATGTTGAGAAATGTACATGATAGGCACTCCAGGAACTTTCCGGATTCTTCTTTTTAGATCTTTGTCGTTTGTTGCCACTATGTAACATTTGTGCTGTAACAGAAGTATTGTATTTAGTTTCAGATGTTGAACAAATACCAGTAAATATACATATTTTAGTGTAGTTATGTTTTAATAGATGTAATAGTTACTTCTTAATATATGTTACTAATTTGTTCGATCTTAAGTTAGGTTGAAACAGCCTTAAATAGTCAAATAGGGTGCTATGCAAATACATACATTCATCTTTGAGCAGGGTGAATTTCACTGTCAAAGGCTTAAACAGCGTAATGAACTTGAATTCAATGTCTGCAGTTTGTTAATTAAAACAATCAGGTTGTTAAAATCATTCTTGCGGGAGCGTACACAATTTTTTTGTCAGATAACAATGTTACAAAATGTCTAGAGAATCTTCAAGTGACATTGTTTTTTTCTATTTCAGGTATGCTTTTTTCCTGAGTGGGAAATGTTTGTTATTACACATTGTGTTACAAGAATAAGTCATTGATGCGTAGAATTGACTAGTTTTCATGTGTTTTACTTGAATAAATGAAATGGTATGAAATGTATCAACTTTGTTAGTCACAAACTGTTCTCTTCGCAAACAAATAAATTAGAAATGTACCCTCAACAGAGCCCACTAAATGCTCCCATGTGAGAGTATTTTCAGTGGTGGTCGGGAATAATCTTACGTTAATTTATTTGCTACGCAATTTCTGCAAGGTGTGTGCCATTATGACTTTTAAATGTCAAAAGTACCTGAATCATGAAGGAAGAAATTCAGATTTAACTTTTATTTATATTTAAAAAAGATCAAATATGAATACAGATTTGTTTCTATTAACGGTTTCTTTCTTGTGAGCCTGTATTATCATCAAGACCCAACTGTAGAGATAAACCAAAACGGTTAAAACAGTACCTGACAAGAAGTGTATTTTTAACCCAGTTTATGATGAAATAGTGCAATAAATAAATATATGAACACTGTTATGACACTAGTATTCTGTCTTTTCATTTTAGTAGTACATAGTCTTTTTGTACAAACACACATGTCAGTAATTATTCCTTTGTTTATCACCTATCCGCACAGAACACAAATTCATACTTTTGCACTAAAATTACCTACTAATGATCACAATAAGTGTCAGTTATTCTAGTGTTGTGTTTCATTGCCTGACAACATAAACAAATCTTTGTAATCATATCTTCCAAACTGAAGAAAGATTATCACATTGGAAGCTACCCCACCTATCAGCTTGGTGAATAGTGAATAATCCAATGTGATAAAGTCATTAGCAGTAAACACAATTCTTCCATGGTAAAGTTCCAATGAAAAGTCCTCCAATTCTCGAAGCGTGGTTTTATCATCAATCTCATTTATGAGTTCATGAACGACAATTTCCATATTGTTGGCCTTTGAAGCAGTTTGTGAACAGCAGACAATGATGCTTGCAATGGTTAACAAGCACTGAAGCATTACCAGAGTTGCAATCACTATAATCTTGGTATCTTCAGGTCGAATATTCGAGAGGCCGATGCAAATCAAGAAGTAGACACCCAGTGTGATGACTATCATACTTTGAACAAACTGTATCAATAAGACAATTCCGTATCTTTTAATATGAATCAGCACCAGGTCTCTGAAAATCGCATGGGAATTTAACGCTTTGGATTCTTTTGATCATGTCAAAATCGAATGGTTTTACTGTTATCACAGTTCTGCCTTCGTCAAACCTTAACTTTTTTAAAGCTTTTATGCCCTTGTTTAAGTTGCTGAATCTAAACTGAAACACGATCAGTACAGAACAAAAATAGTAAGTGAAATAAATACCATAAATGTTATGGCTGATGTCGACAACAGCTACTATTATAGCTTTTAGAAAGTCAAATTTTGTTTTGAACAAAAACAAGTACGATGTAATGCCAGTGTTCGCAATGAAATACACTGTTGTTGCAATAAAGATAAAACGCAACGTACGTTTAGCTTTTGTGTAATCAGCTTCTAAATTAACACTGTGCAAAAATCTCTCTGCAAAATTAACGTCTCCCAGACATGATTTTAAGAACTTTCCTTTATCAGAAAGAGCCTGGATAATAATTATGATAGGTACAGACAAATCACAACATTTTCTTAACGTCATCCCAACAGCTGGTATTGAAAGTTGGAACCCCATGATAGGGTATACGGCGATTGGAATTTGACTAATGTACCAAAACATCAAAATATAAGAGTATATTACAGAACAATTATACTTCTGGGTGGAATTTACCCTGTAAGGCAATGAACCTAATAACTGCATTACTTTGGATAGCATTACGGTTAATTCTAAGTGGTTCTGATGCTTTAAACCCTGAACCATGGCTGAATTTCCTCACGACTAACTTTGCTACCACTGTACAATTAGGAGTGAAATGTCATAGTCTATAGAAACGGCTGAAAAAGTAAAAAGCACTATGGCAGAACATCAAATTAACATTGCTACTATTGGACTGCAGTAAAATGACAAAGAACTATTTTACTTAATCATTATTGTAATGAATGTCTTGTGACAGCTGAAGAAGAGAAGACAACATGAGTATTGAATAAATGATGTTAAGGGGAGAACATTACAGAACGCCTTACTTTATTAATCACTTTATTTTTGCAGCAACCCAAGATTTTGCAAAGAAAATAAATTTCAAACCTGTTTTTTTATTATTATCCAATATTGAGCATCTTCCTGTCTCTAACTATTGTAGAAATGAATGCACCATTCAGGCATAATGACTTTGACTACTATTGATACAACTCAACTTGACTGTTGAGTGTTTACCAGATGATATGTTTACTTGACTTAACCCAAACCAAAAACCTTACTTGCATACAAACCCCTACATGACAGCAAAACAAAATCTGACTAATGCTTGTCTAGTGCTTCTTTTTTGTGGTAGTTTATCTTTAGATATGTTTAAGGAACTAAAACTAGCTTATAAAAATAGGTTTAGAAATTGATAAATAAAATGTGTTTAAGCATACCTGAGTAACTCGCTGCACTAAACAATCGTCAGCATACGTTCCCTTGTGTGTGCATTGTAGCCGCTCGAATCTCGGGTCTTTGATCACCCTGAGAGCGACTCGGTACTTCGGACCCAGCTTCTCCATCTCAGCCATCACACAGTCAGTCACGTACGGGATGCCTGTAACCAAACAGGTAATCACAGATAAAGAGTGGTTGAATATAAAATAACTTGATCTCTTCTGATCAAGCTCAACATCAAGGTGGTAATAGTGTGAATAATGGCTTTTACAGTTTAGAATAGATTTCTAAAGGATTTAGGATAGGAATGGACAATTTCAGACAGGTTGTACTTTGAGACATTTAATTGAGAATTTATAGGATATTCATTAGTATCAAGCAATTAATACATGGTGGCAAAAAGGTCCAGACCGGTTTTATATTTTTTGAATAATGTAAACAGAGACAAAAATTCACAAAGCCCTTAAAATTACTCAGTGTTGAGGGTTTTGAACTGGATTTAAAATAAGAAATACCAAACTTGAGTTCTACTTACACTTGGCGTACAGACAGTCCATCATACTTTGAATGATGTCAAGTTTGTATTTGATTGAAAAGTTGATGAAATTTGTGTCAATCAGGATGTGGAAAGGTGGTCCAAGTTGCGTGTTGTACTGGAAGAACAATGCTGACGATGTTTGTGGCCTTGAAGCAAATAAATTAATGTTACTTAACACCACAACACCATTAACATTATTAACTAAAAATATTCAACACACCATTTTTATGTTACAGTAGAAACTCGATGGTTTGACTATTTGTGGAAAGACAGGGTGTCGAACTATCCAGCATATATGAGATTTTATCACAGAGAGGTATTGAAATACCACAAAATACTGCACTTATTCAATGAGTAGTGTTACCAGGTAAGACATCATAAATCCAGCACAAAATATTTTTAAGTCTTTCTTAGTCAGTCATTTGTCAGTTTGTCAGGTGAACTATAGGGAGTGTCAAATTATTGAGTTTGAAAGAAAATTATTTGAAAACATTTACTTACACTTCCCGGACTATTAACTCATGAGGATCAGGTTTTTTCCTTTTTGTCTTACGAAGTTCTGGTTTTCTGAAATACAAACAACAGTTATTGGCTAGGTTTCTTGCTCCATGTACAGAGCGCTCCATATACAAATTATGTATTTAATATATATTTTAAATACGATTAAAATGTTATGACTATTCGCTTAAACCAAACAAAGTCTATTATTATTATAACCCTTTTGATTTCTTCAAATTTATACATGTACTAACTGTGTACCCGTGCCTATAAAATATGCCAAGCTTGATACCTGCGCTGAGGTGAAACACCACTCTCCATGGTTAATCGCTCAATTGCTTCAAAACTAAGAAAGATACAAAAATGTATTTGAATTAAAAAGTGTAGATTATTTCATGCCACACCAATTTTTATACTTAGCCTATACATTATATTGGAAATTGGATCACTTGTTTTGGCACTAGCAGTTGAATAGTTGAAAAATTGGCGTAAGAAATGGCTTGTTTGCAATAAGCTAATATAGGTTTAACCTTATTATAAACATAAACTAATAACATACTTATACCTTGCTTGTTTGGTTGCCAATTTTTCTGCTTTGAGCAAGCCCCGAGCTAAAATGGTAACTTACAGAACTATATTGACTCCTCAAGTACATAAAACAAAATTTATAATGACATTCAGTTACTTACATTCTGGCATCTTTCAAACTTATCATTTTTTTCATCTGAGCAAATCTCTGCTGAGCAAACTTTCTAGTTTTGGTATTTTTCCCCTGCAAAATATTTGAATTATATTACATATTCTTTAAACAATGAAGTATAGGGAGCATAAAGATCAAAAGAAAATATTAAACAATGATTGCGATATTCAATTAGTTAACGCATCCATTGCGTCAGGCGTACTGGTACTCAAAACTATTACACAGAAGCATGCCATTTTCATGTTGTAACACGATTATCGCAGTGAATGTGATGAAGAGGTTTTTAAACATTGAAACCGTTTCTTGGATTTCAGATTTTAGCAGTTCACAAGAAGTGGTTGATAGTACCTACTATTATAAATATATTTAAAGAAGTGATATTTTGTTTAATGTACCTGTACAATAGGGTTAGTACGATATTGTCTGCCAGAGCTCTGGTAAAACCAATGAAAGGTGCTCTTTGATGGAGGATGCTCTATTGCAAAATGAGCGAAACGTCTGGCGCTATAGAAGTTGGAAATAGCCAATTGACGCGGTCTATACCAGAAGCCTTAGTTAATAATGACACCGAACGCTTAAGCCTAAGACTTAATTTTGATTTTAATATGTTCAACTAAACTCAAGATGTGCATGTCAAACACACTTTGCAAGGAATCCTCAACCCATTCATAATATAGAAAACTTACAAATAACTTTATTAAAAAAAAATAAAGGTCATCATTTAAATCAACCAACCCATTTTCCAAAGTTTTAAATACTAGCTGGAGTTTAAAATCTTGTGGAAACAAATATCTTAGGTTAGGAAATGAGGTTGTGACAGAGATGGATCATAGTGTAAGAACCTTAACTTAGGCAAGCTGCAATAATGTCACTCCAAACAAATCAACTACTTACCATTGTAAAATATACAAGTAAAACCTTTTATTTATGCTGTAAACATTAAGTTATTATAATATCAAAATGTTGTTTTACTGTAAAATTGCAAATGCGTAAATAGGTTAGAAAATAAATAATAAAGATAAGTTTTCTTTCTTTGTTACACTCTGATCTTTATTTGAAATTTGGCAAGTGAAATACAGTTTCTAACGGATTACTATAAAAAAGTTATAGCGAAATAAATTGTAGTCTTGCGAGTCACATTGCAATACAGAAAAAATCGAACGTTTCAAAAAAAGCGAGTTGATTTCCTCTATTATAACATAATTATTCTCGGTGAGACGGTAATAAAAACTGTCGGCAACATCGGTAATTTTGTTACTTTCAAAACCGAGTTTAATTATATATACTTTACTAAACAACTAATTAATTAACCATTATAAAATAAAGCATAGTTTATGACAATCGCAGAGCTCATATCGGAAAAACTTGAAGATTTTATCTTCAAAATCGCAGTTTCCACGCCATTTTGTAGCCATAAACCACCAGTTTTAATTAACAAAATACGTACTACTATCATTATATCATAGGTCTGTTGAATAGGTACAACATTTTAACTTGTAAAGACAATTGTTGAATGGTACTATTTTGTAGAGATTTACAGACCTATGGAACATCAGGTTTGGTGTACTTTTCGCCAATTATTTACCATGACGCCCCCTGGATCCACATCGTTCACATGTTCAATGCTAGTCACACACAACTCACAAGGTAGATTAGGATAGCCTGCTCTAGTGATACTTTGCTTTGAGACACCGATCACTCTAAGAGGGTATTTTAAGGTGAATATGAAATGATGAGTTTGATGATTGTTTTGATGGATGATGAGATGTAGCCTTGCTATAAACTAGGGCCCACTGTTCTTCAGATTGGGTCATTATCTAATAGCCCAGCGATCAATGCCCAATACAGTGGACCAACGGCTTAATGTAACTTTCGAAACACGGGGAATGGCCATCGTGAAAAGTCATCACTGCGCCCGGGAATCGAACCCGGGTCGATTTGATGCAAAACACACATTTGTTAGCCGACCTTCGTGGACCGCACTTATAACATGGAGTTAACACTGCAAATTACGTTTTAAGCTAGTTAACATACTTAAAAGTAAATAGTTTTTCTTTGGAAGCATAGAATATTGCAACTGTTCATATAAAGACTAAAACTTATAATTTTGTCAAATACTAAATTTATTCAATTCAGTCACAAAAGCTTACATATAACATTTTGCACAGTGAACATGAATATGATTTACCATAGAATAAAGAGTGATTAGTTTGTACTTTGTACATTACACTAAAATATGTATACATACAAGTAAAAGTTAAGTGTTTAGTTTACATGTAGTAAAATTATACTCGAATTACTTCAGCAAATCAAATTCATATTTTAAAGTATCAAATGTTCAAACATAGACCTCGCTTATTAGTATTTTATTTTTCAATTAAACGTGTTTGTTGTAAAACCAAAGACGCATAATTATATAATTGACTTTATTGTCTTTTATTTAGAGTAAATGCATATATTTCAGGTAAATGGATACATTTAATACAGCACATGCGTACTAATGGTACTTTTCAAATCTGCGGGCTTATTTCAGCTGACATTGACAATTTACATTCGATTGAACAGAACTGTCAAGAGAAAAAGAAAATAAATACTTCCATCTCAACCATCTCCTTATCCCATCTAAAATTTAACGAACATAGTTACATATTTACATTACTTGTACGATTAAACTCTTTAGCTTTCTGAGCGTTTGAGTTTAGGAAAAATATCAGGAGTCAAGTTACTTCAAAGCTTCTCTGGGTAAGTTTCAAAACCTTTATAGTTATGTAACTGGCACTGTCAATGTTGAAGCATATAATCAGACAACATCTCTTTGTTTGTACCACTTACATGTATCTCAGGAATAGGCGATACCAGTTGAATGCCTAGTTATCCTATCTTGTCAGTTAGCTCACATCCCACAAAAGTGTGCTTTCTCAACACATTTTGAATGGTTTTCAGTTTGTCCTAGCCTAGTTTGGAAATTTGGACTACTGATAATTTCATACAATGGTACTGTGGACCTGGTAGGTTTTGTCAAGCTTTTAACATTAACATGATTTGATCAGCCTCTAGCATAACATTAATCACAATTGTTAGTCCGTTTGTACTATTTTGAAAGTGAACAAATCTTCATCTAAGACGGGAATTTTTAGTGCAATAGCAATATTAGTTGATAGTATTACACTGCAGTCTCAATAATTCAACTGAGCACCACTCCAGTATGTTTAGTAAGGCAATTTAGCTGTTTTTCATACTCCCTTAATTATTTCTTACCACAGTATTCTCTGTGACACACTTTGGTACTATTGTGTTGTGTACCAGTGCATTTTAAAACAATGTGAGCAGTGAGGGAATTGCATATTTCAAAGGTCCTGTTTCTAACTTTTAACTAACTTCAGTTATTTGACATTTTAGGTAATCTAGCATTTCCAATCCCCAATATAACTGGAGCTTTTAGACAAGTGAAACCATATTTGCAAATTAAACATTGTTGGATAGTCTGACTCATTGTGAATTCAACAGTATGCTTGACCTTTTGTCTAGTTGTTTTATGTCCTTTTAACGTAAAAACAAAAATATCTCTATATGTATTATTTCCGCCAAGTAAATAATAGCCTCCTTGATCTAAAAACACAAGTAATAAATTAAGTTTATACTAACAGTTTTGTTAAAATCATTGATTAGCCAAAAGTAATCGAATTTTACCGTTAAAAAATTGTGTGTAATCCACCGTTATGTGAACAGGTTAAAGAGGCAATTGTGTTCACTTCTCGTTATGGATAATGTAAACTATATTAACAGTACACATTTAACACAGCTCTCAAATTAGTTCTTCAATTATAACCTCAATTTACAGCATTTTTATACTGCAACAAAGTATATGCTCAAGTCGGAGCACTATCTTTTGATCTGGCACTTTATAGCGAACACTGCACAAGCCATGCCACTTAGCTATATGGATGAGTCAAACTAATATTCTTTCAAACATAAAATGTATCCTACAGAACAATTACTGAGACGTCATCAGTACTTTACTTTCTTTGGGGTATGCTAACACACAATTTCTTCTGTAATTTTTATGGAAACAGTGTTCTTAATATTTGTTGTGTAACAAAAAATTCTTGTTTATATATTGAACTTTTGAAAATTGCTGTTAGTAATGATAAGAAAAATGATTGAACCGGTTTTAATAAACAGTTTGTAATTGCTTAGAATAGGCTAAACCTTTTCTCAGTCAATCAACCTAAGTCCACAAAGCTACATCGCTGGACTTTGCATAGTATTCAAGCGATGCCATGCCATCTGTGTTATCATGCTTGTATAATCTTATGAAAGCGACCTTTGGAAAATTATGGCGTCGGCATGTGGGCCTATGTTATGTTGCAGTAGCAAATTATCTATAGAAGCCTGAAGATCTTGGTGAAGTATCATTTCAGCTCTAAGGAGAGATCTTCGGGACATTACAGTTCATTACTTTTAAAAGGTGAAATGATCAATTCACTCACAGAATCTATACTTCATTAGGATCTTCAGGCTCCTAAATGAGGTATTATTGAAAATAAGCCTTGAAACTGAATTATACATTATACTTGTTAATGCTTTTGTATTTCACTAACACTAATGATAATGGGCTTAACATTTAGGTGACCACTAACAAATCGATAAGTTATTGATATGGTGGATGCAACACCACTTCGTCCAATGAAAGTAAGTCTTTGTCATTTGCCCCAAAACTGCCAAAGCATGATCATTGCTTGCATTTTTATGGACAAAAACTTTTCTCTGCATGATATTTTATATAAGCCATCAATTTATTTTTTTAATCAGTGCTTGTAAAAATACTAGGATTTTAGAATAAACACAATTGTGGTTAAATTTTTGTTGTTTTGGGTAGAATAATGATGCAATTTCAGTCAAATACTGATTTTGTGCAACAACAAAATTAATTGGATGGAGTTGAATATCAGTGTCAGTGAATATTTTCCATGATCTGTAATTTAAAAGGTAGTTGTTTCATTTGAAGGCCTAAGTTATGTTAGTTGTCTGGTTAAATTTGGTCTAGGATATCTTTTTGTTATGCCCATGCATTTCTTTCCCGGTCAGGACAACTTCTACAAGCCTTTTTGTGTAGTAACACTATTGTATTGCTAACAAAAGGTTTGAATAATAATACAGCATATTTTCATTTAACAGTACCTTTTGTTGAAAATTAGGTAACTACAGAGTTCAAATACAATTATTTTAATTATGATATTAATAATAGTTCAATTTTATCTAAGCTTTCTAACGATATGTCACAAAGTCATGTTATACTACCGTAGTAAATTTATGGAAACAAGCATATAAATAAAAATTCACTGATAAACAAACAACCTCCTTATACAAATTTACACTTGATACTATTTACTATTTCAATACTACTTCCCTGTAGTATCTTCTTACAGTTATTACTTATGTTTGTGAATGATAAACGGTTTGACTATGTCATCTGATAGTTGAAGTTAGAACACATTTGTTTGTAACAAACCTCTTGGGCTTTAGTAAATATTTAGTACGCTGACATAACAGATAGCCGAGAGAATCCTAAATACACTATATCTCCTTGGGGTGGAATATTCCGTTGTATAATTTATTTTTAACAAATATAGATAAGCTCTTAGTTGGAAAAGATTTTTCTCAGTCTGTTTGTTGCAGTGTATTAAACAGTGTTTTTTTACCTGCAAAAAATACAATAATTAGCCTGTTGCTGGATATCTGTTTGTTTTTATAATTAAAGATAAAGCAAGTACAGTTCGTCAGGTTTAGCATGGCCGGTGAGATGGGCTATAGGGCCTTAAGCGGCCAGCAGGAAATCTCAAGGCCACCGGTCATGCTATACTTAACGAACTGTAAGGGTTATTATTAAACTAAACTTTTGATTAAACCACTGGAAAAGTGTTTAATGAAGCAATACATTTCCTGGAGATGTTAAACACAGTTTAAATGAAACATTTTGTATTGTTTCATCAAAATACTTTTGCAGTGATTTAACGACAAGTTAAGCGTCAGCTGCACAGCGACGCTTCAACGCAAGGATGAATGGCGGCCCGTTTTTCACCTTTCAAAGTATTTTTAAATCAATAAATATGATATATTCAACTTAAACTTGAACAATTTATGATAAATCAGACCTATACACGTGTTGGAAACCTCCTTTAGTTTCCAAATATATAATGTTTACTAATGTAACAATTATTTTAAAAGGTAAAAAGTGGGCCACCGTAAACTCTTTGCAAGTGCTTGGTTTTACAATTAGGCCGGATCAGTTAAAAAAAAGGCCCGTTGTTAAGCCAGTTGTTACATGCACGGACATGTGTGTTCCGAATTCATCCTTTTTCTGAAGTGATTACTGAGGCGGACCCTTAATTAATCATTATAAACAATCTATTTAAGCTTAAAATTAAAAATGTAATGTTCTTGCCACTACAATACTTTCTTTTTCAACACCCCTAAAAGGAAAAAAAAAAAATGTTTAAATCATATTTAGTATTTTAATTGTGTTTAATACAATGTATTTGACAAAAAGTATAGGTCTTTACAAACTAGTAAACAATTGGCTCAAGAACATCTAAATTTTCTAATTTTTGCAAGTAATATGATAATAAAATGGATGAATGGATAAATGACGGCATCAAGATAAACCAACTTCTTGGAATAATAATTAAAGATCTGCTCAGGTTAGAAACCAGCATTCAAAGAGCCTGTGAGGATTAGTTAGACTTTGACCTGCTGTGCTCTGTGCCCTCAAACATAATAGGGGTGAGGAGGGGTGGATGGAATATTCCCACTGGTGTCTGCCCATGCTCTATAGAACTCTCTCTCTCTCTATCTTATTTTGTGATGGTCTCTTATCTCTCTCTCTCACAACAAACCCTCTCCCTCCTTTACTCCCCCACTCCTTTGACATCTGTGGGTCATCCTTCCCCTGGGCCTGTCTATCAAATACTGTTCAGCTGTCTTCCCAAACAGGTCAGTTCAGAGATCAATTCAATCCTTCTGCAACATGTAATAGTAAGGCTACAAACGTGTCTTTGTTTGCATTTACAAACTAATCATAGTTAGTTTGTTAATGGAGATAAAGTTATAGTACTGTGTATAACTAAACATATTTTTTTAAAAGCTAAATTCGTTTTTAATACAGTTGCATTAATTTTTGTAGTCATTAATTTCTTTTTGTATGTGTCATCAAATCAAAATGTATGTATTCAGTTTTACCCGTTTGGTCTCTCAAATTGATGCTGGAAAATCTTGTACACCTTATAAGTAAAACAAAGAAAACCCCATGGTTCTTTCATACAATTCAGAAACAGTTTAAAAAAAATATGTTTTGCTTTGATTAATTTTTCAAAATGCCCTTACATTGTATTAATGAATGAAACAGTTTCACATACTCGTATAGTTATATGCAGCATTATTTTGTTTACTGATTATTTAGTTAACCTAGCTGTAAAAAGATTAAAAGGACATACACTAGAGTCTCGCTAATCCGAATTAATTGGGACCGGACCCTTTTCGGATTAGCAACAAATTCGGATTAAGCGGATTTTTGGCATATGTTGGTGCATTTATTATATATTCACCTTATAAGGTCATGTATTCATTTTGAGTGACTAATATTTTATATTTAAATGTAATAAGCTATGTAGTATGTCCTGTAGTACGCTGTAATAATAAACAGCGCAGAATTAACGTATGCACATATGACGGGCAGTACTCAAATGGCTGTGGCAGTAGGGCTTACGTGCGTAACAGCAGGACACTGACCCCCAACCACCGCGCCAAGGCCTACACATTACAGTCATCCATTTTTATTTTTAAAACAAACAATGACTCACCGTGTTATACTGTCAATATGTTTTGTTCAAAGCTATTTTTGAGTGCATACCTGCGTGTATAGTGCGTCATTGGGAATGCTGGTTCGTTATTAAACACCTTCAGTATGACATACGAGGTAACTTGGAAAACTAGTTTTATTTATTTTACCAACTCAACAATTTTATAAATTTTTCCTCTTAAAGTGTTTGTATTAGACCGGATTAACGGGGTTCGGATTAGCGGAACTCTAGTGTATCTTAGTTATCTCTAAAAATCAAGGCATTTGTTCCACTTTAAACATTGTATTTGGTCCAATATTAATGAATATACCAGTCATCAAACCAAATTTTGAATTAATTACGCCAGATTGTAGTTTTACAATTTGTTGTAATTATTTTAAAATTTGGTTAAAACAGTTGTTAATTTCCTTTCTACATAATTTATTGATACAACATTTTACATAAATTGATGTCTGTTGAAGTAAATCTGGACATATGGATCATTTTAACTTAGTAAAACTAAAGCACTCTTTCTAAAGTATTTTCCTATTGTGGCAGAAGTGTTTGTCTGACTGGTTACTTAGAATAAGGAACAGTTTGACTGCTGAAAATATTTATTATATAGGTACTCAACTGTTATAATCCAGGACTCATCTTGTAGCTCACTATCATTAGTTGATGTTTAATTTTAAATACGATATATATATATAGTTAGTGTATTTCAAGTCTTCATTGCCTTTCATATGATAGTGTAAGTAAGTGCGTTCCATTTACATTAGTAAACAGATTATAACATGGTGGTTGGAATTTTTTACAATCCTGAACTTAAATCACATAAAAACTCAGCATTTTAGTACAATATTAATGTCTTAAGGCTTACTTTTTATTTTGTAGTTATACTTTGCTTACTTGCTTATTATTGTGCTTGTGCATGTTAGACCTGTAGTGTCTGCTTTGCTTTTGTAGGTTTGTTTGCTTGGTGTTTTTGCTTAGCTGTCACTTTGCTTAGCTGCAGAACATCACTTTGTCATGGCTTCCTTACCTTCTACCAGTAATTTCAAAAACTATAAAACCATCAACAACAATAATGTGGACAGTATTTCTTGCAATGTAAGTAATTTATGTTTTCTTTCTATACTGTAGTTTCCTTGTTTGTAATTATAATTTAGATAGTTTTAGTATTGCTTAGCGTAAAAGCTTAGCGCATTTGCTTACTTGCTTCTGCGCAATAGATGTTTTGTGCATACAGTAGTTACGAGTATCAGTAGATTATTTACTAATTAAATTTGAAGACAAACCTGTAGAATTAACTGAACTTGAACGGAAACATGTGACTGTCAAATAGCTAAAGTAAAAACTCAAACAACATTACAGTACAGCATTGAAGGAATTTATTCTACTGTAGAAATAATTACCATGCTAGTTATTAGTACTTGCTACTTTAATTAAATTTTATTAATTTAGTTATATTCCGTTTTCTTTAGGAAATTTTTGTTTTATACTCCATATTTTTTTGTTGATAACTTGATACCATATTTTATTTACTACAGTATATACAGGGTGTCCTGAACAAACCGGAATCCTTTGGTAGATTTGTTCCTTGGGTCGAAACAAACATTTCCCCATATAATGAGGGGTCGACAGTCCTTCGTTTATCCACTAGTTGCAATGTTGTGTTTTTAACTAAACAAATAATACCTCAAAAGGTATTTGATCGATTCCGTTGAAGTTTTGCATAATTGTTGCTCTATACAAAATCTAAAATAAAAACAATATGATAAGGGAAGACATTTGTTTTTTTAAAATGGCAGCTATTTAAAGTTTTAAATTGAAATAACTAGAAAACAATACTTTTTTACAAATTATGTGGTACAATAAAAACAGCCTAAGTTTATTACAAATCTAATGATACCTGGTTCAAACGGATCCGTTCAAAAATAATTCGAGATAGGAGCATTTTACTACAGCACTGCTACTTGAAATATTGTCTTTGTGTGCTTTAATTAGGAGTTAGCACAGGAACTGAGATACCATATGACATTACCATTGTTTTGAAATTTATTTTAGATTAGCTAATTAATAATGATTTTGATTACAAAACAATGTATTGCTTACCATAAAAATAACTCAACCTGTAAACTGACTGAATTTAGTTATTATCAATTAACTAAGGTAGTAAAGGTAAATGGTTTGTAAAGGCTTCAAAAATAGAAAAGTGTAAATGACAACATTGGGAAACCCTAAAATGTTTAATTTTAAAGATATATATTTTATTGTGCTTTGTTTCATGATTTTTATAGGATGTTTGGCTACTTATATGAAGTTTTAATGCTATCACATAAAAATAATTTATACCTTTACTTATCATTAGTTGATAATAACTAAAACACCTTAGAGAGTATTTTAAGGTGAATATGGTATTTTTTAGTGAAAGAATGATTTTAAACCTTATCAGTTTTGCCTCTTCAAAGTGTTTTCAAAACCAACTGCAAGTCACAGTGTTCACAAAGCTATCCCCTTGAGATCTTTGGCTATTAAGTAGATGGCCGCTTAAGACATGAAAAGGAATTTTTCATAAAATAGGTCTGTCAAGAGCTTTAAATAAATAAGTATTGCACAGCTTCAGTTTTTGCAATAACAGCAACTTTTATAGACATAAAATAGAAGAAAAACATGACAAAAGAGTTAAAATTAATTTAAAACAGCCAAATGATTTATTTACAAAATCACTGAGAGACATTACAAAAGGAAAACAGGTTGCTTTGAAATAAAAAAGACACAAAGTTATTATTTTAGTGTTTTAAAGTTGGTAGCGTTGGTAGTTACTGCATTATGAAGCTTTTTACGAATGTTATCTGAAATGACACCCAGTTCTCCCCTCCACTTTTATCAGTATGATAGAGAAAGAGAGAGAGAGAGGATAACTGAATAGCTTCAATTGAATGTAGGCAGTGATCCAATAGGCCAAATCACACACCATCAGACCTTGTTAAGAAAAATCAAAATGTTTCAAGTGAGTAAAATACATTCTTAAAAACAATTACTGAGTCTTTACTTTAGAGACATAAACAAGTTGCAACAATTTCTTTTGGTTGTTTAATATAATTGTTATAAATACAATACTTTTGCAAGCATTCTGTATATAAAAGACAGTGAAAATGAGCATTTTCTATTATTATCAAAATTGAGGATTTAAATTTTTATAACATCAATTTTGTGACAACTGGTTGTTAAACAATTATTTTGCCTCATTTATTGAGTTATTTTTACTTTAAGACTAAGTACTCGTAACCGTAATAGAGTGAGACCGTTTTTGCAGACAGTTTGGGAGATAAGTAATCAATGTTACTGTCTATACCAAATTATGAAATTGGAGCACATCAACTCGTTATCATTAAGAGGAAATTTATTGCTTAGCAGAATCAAATTGTATAAAAAATCTCCATCTTCAAATACTGTACTGTAAAACTTGAATACTATCTTTACTAGATATTATAAATCAATTATTTTCATACAGATGAAACATATTTTTTATTATGTTAGTTATCAGCACTCCTGTCTATCCATGATAATATTTAGGTTTTTTCATAACTTTCATTGCTTTAGAACCTGAAGTAATTGGCTAAGAAAAAAATCTCGAGTACAAAGAATGGATAACAAGAGTTACTTAAATTGTGCAAAGCCAGTCGGCTCAGGCAAACTATTAAAGGTGAAACTGTATAAATATAACATTGAAACTTAGTAAAAACCCAATTTACAAAAGTATCAATTTGAAACCACAAAGTTAACAGGCTGCAAATAGATCATATATTAAAAGTAATTTAACAGCAATTCTATTTTCATATCAATACATATAATTGCATTGCACAACAAAAAGAGAACTAGGCAGACACGCAGCTAAGCGCTTAAGTGCTGCTGACATGAGTGAATCGAATTTCCTTTGTAATTTGTTACTCTAATTCACTACGTTCATTGTCTCGCGTCTGCCTTCAGCCGCTCTATTACCACAGGCATTTGTTTCTTACAGAATTGCTTAAGAAATGATAACTAACACGTTAACCGTTTCACAACCAATTTTTAAATAGCAGCCATTTTGAAATGTTCAAAGAAGTCTAAAATCAAAGAACAAAGCCTCAAGGCAAACCAATAATCTAAGGATTTGCTGCCATTGTTTGTATTTTTTTTACCCAATGTTTGTCTAATGAATGAACCACAGTATCAGAGACAAATATTTACTGTGCATTTGTGGGCGGAAAGTTTGACCAGTAGAGGTAGGCCATTGTTCCCTGGTGACCTAACTGATAAGTGTTATCAACACTCGTGCAAGGATAAGAAAGTGCAAAGTTCACTTGCCAGAAGCATGGTGATATCACTGGAATGTGCTTTTGTGAGGTAAACATGTGAATGTGTTTAAACATACAGTGCCATTTTATTTGACAACAAATGTTTATGTACAGGGTGTCCCTTAAGTAAAGTGTCCAACTTTGGAATACGTTTCTATAAGTCAAAATTAGAATATAAATCAGGAATATTTTATTCCGAAAACACTTTGTTTACTCACTAGCTGCCATTTTGATTTTTTAGCAAATTATCATCTCTGTTAATGCTCAACCGATATTCGTTAAACTTAATAGGCTTTTTTATTTAATGAAGGTCTGTACAGGAAAAAATTACTCATGTGATCCAATTTTATATTTCTTAACAGTGACGTTTTTATACCATTTTGTTTATACATACTTTGAATAAAATACCAAGAAAGTGGTAAGGTTTATGAAAAGTTGTCAAATATGCCTACATCATCATACTCAGTAACATAACATGACGCTTTCACCAATTAGATATCTTGGCAGTTGTTAGTGTCCCACGCCAACACTGCACAAGTATGAGACATCATGCCACGACCCTGCATCAAAGTTGCTGCCACAATCACATTTGGGCAATTTATATCTTACAGTTCATTTTTATTTTACATAAAGTGTCTAAATCATCAATTAGTTATTCAAATGTTGGCTGCAATCCAGTGAGGATAGATACTAAATTTACAATAGACCTAAACGTAAAAACTGCTAGTAACCTGCAAAAAATCAAAACCTAACTTTTCCTAAAGCCAAAGATGAAAGATGCCAGAGATGGCAAAAAGTTATTGAACCAAACCTTTATAGTGTCTTAAATGAGACTCTGTAAATTGACCTAATTTTGTAATGAAATGTACCATTTGTTGCTACAGTTTAAGTGAGAAAACATGTTTAATGTGCTTCGATTAGCTGTCTTATGGGTCCCTCAATTAAAAAGTACAGAGCCGATTACTTTCATTTTCAATTCATTTTGCGGACCAGCCGTGAGCAGCACTAACAAATCTTTATGCAAAGTTTCAATGGATTATATTAAGCTTTACTCAAGTCTGACACAGTTGAGAAAAAAGTATCAAAAAGTTTACTTTAGTCTATAGCAAAAACTTGCTGACACACACATACACAAATACACTTTGTGGGTTTGCATTAGCTCATCGTGAAACATTAAAAAAGTCATCTTCAAGACTTTTCCGCATTATCAAGACTATTCAGTTTATTATCTATATATGTTTCTTTTTCCTCAAAATCACACCTTAATACAGCCACTCCCTTTATCTCTATTAGATTCCTCATCTCAAGCCAAGTTTCTTTCCAACTACCTTAATATTATTTTCCAACTCTATTGAATGAAAAAATGAATATTGCTTTTTATTAACCTATAAACTTTTTATTACTATTTTATTTGATTTCTTATGTTTTGATCATTTGAACATTTGTGGGAATACAAGGACATTCCACAAGTCTTGTTTCTGAATAGTTGCATGTAAACATTAGGCAATCCTCGTTTGTCAGGTTCTGGAAGTTAATCATTGTGCAGTATTCATACAACTGGATTGCCATGTTAAAAGCTCCTACTCGGATTTTGCCTGTTACGTAATCGCCAGTAGCAGAGCAACCAGGTGTGCAGCGGCACTGCCTACCTACCGTCCCCGTCCCGTCCCCTGTCTCGGGCTCAGATCAAGTTTTGTACTCTGTAATTTTCTCAGAAGTTTTTTTTCATTCATTGGCTCAGTTCTTTGAGATTCAGTTCAATGGTGGATTCCATCAGATTGTTTTGCTTCTAAAGTCTGTGTTTCGGTTCATTTTGTTGTGTGCAGTTTTAAAATTTGTTAAAATAGTTTTGTTCTGAATTGAATTAAAGATTAAAGCTTAGTTAAAAGAATTTCACCAAGTTTTAAGTAATTCAGTTCTTTGTAATGTTTTGGGCAAGGTAAGATATAATGGAATATGAAATTCTGTAGCATTGATTTCTTGATAAAGGTAAGGTAATTGAGTCAACTATTATTGATAAAATTGATGGATCAAAGTTTTGTACTGCATTAGTTCGTTTATATTGCACTATAATTTATTGTAATATTTCTAATAATGGTTTTTTATAAATTACCACATTTGAATTTGCATCATGGTTACAATGCAATCCAGTAGGCCTATTTTACAAACTTTTACATTTTACATACCATGATATTTAAAACATACATATCATTGGTAGATACAAATATTATCACTGTGGCCTATTATTGTTGACAACGGAGCCAATAGTATGGTTTTCATTTAGATTTTCGGTTATTATTTGACAATTGTTAACTATCTAGTTTTATATGATTTAAAACAATACTTAAAATGCATGTACATTTGTTTACAAATGTGATTTTGATAACTTTTCTAAATATTACTTTACAGTCAAAGTAAAATGTGATAAACAAAAATCGATCAAATGAAATTTTGTTTTCTTATTTGGATAAAAATATAAATGACTGTTAGTTTCATAGAATCATTATCTAAATCCAATGACCTTGAGCCAGTAAAACTCTAATTAGATGTATTGTCTTGTTTCAAAGATGTTGTTTGTGCTTGTTTGTTTTTTACCAATCAATCTGTCTATCCATGTGCTATTTGGTGTATGTCTTTAAAACTAATTTCACTATTTGAAATTTGTAAAAGAATCAACAATAGTAAAAACATTAAACAATAGTTCAATCCAATTCTCTAAACTGTTTTATTTGTTTTATTTGTAAAATTGAAAACCGAAATTGAAAATTATTAATTATAGTCTAATAGCAGTATCCATATATTTAAGGTTTCTTCTCAAGCTCTCTCTTAAGCTAGGGTTTCCTAGATCACGCCGGACGGACATTATTTTCGGACAGCGTGAATGTGTCCGGCTTCATAATTTGTGGCGGGCAAATATTGTCCGTTCTAACCAGGTATGTCCGGCGTGAGTGTGGTTTCCTACACATGATTTGTCTGATAGTCCGTTCATGTCCAACAAACTAATTTCCCGGATTATTGAACGCGGGAATATAAGTTGTATGTGTATTAATTTAGTATGGATGTCGTAGCACTCGCGTTATTGTTAAAGGAGGAAGCAAATGAGAGTTTGTTGATAGCACAGTTCAGCAGAGAATTTGAACACAAAATGTACAAAAACAGAAGGAAGGGGGATACTTATAAGATTACGATTTGTATATATTTTACGGCAAGTCCAGCTTGATTACGTCATGTCCGATGTCCACTCACGCTGTCAGTCCGGCGTGATCTAGGAAACCCAGGCTTTAGTTGAAAAGCGTTGCTTATTACTTGCTTGATTGAGCCACACATTCTATTGTTAGCTAAAGTCAGAATATAACGTAAACAGACTTTTTAAGTTATCTCGATAATTAGTCAGTATCTCTTGATAAACACGTCACAGTTTTGTGCTATCGACAGATTGAAAACTCAGCTCAAACTTTACATTGAAATGTAGTAATTAGTTAAAATACCTTTGTTCCACGATCTTTATTAGTGTAAGTAATGTTTAGAAATGGAACTACTGTATGTGTCATTTTTTCCGACAGATACTAAAAACAGGATGTGATTCAAATGACTGATAATAGGTTGTTTTTTTGTAATATTTAATACATTTGCTGGTTATTGTATGATTTAATCACATGTTGTTGTCTTCTACTTGTTTCTAGTTGAATGTCACTGGCAAGAAGAAGATGAAGGAAGAACGACAGCCTCTGTTGGTGGGAGGGCCAGATCACGGCGAGAGTTATGAAAGGTAAAATACTGTTAAATTATAGTTTCTATTTTGTACCAATTTCCTGTCAACTAATGATATCTTACACCTCGTATCAAAATTAGTTGCACAATTTTAAGCAACATTGCAATTTTCACTGCTATATTTTTTGAAAAGCTCAAGATAAAGATTTTAGTTTGAAATTGTAAATATCATTGTGTTACAAGCAGTGTGGGTATGAAAGGTAGCTGGTGTGGATTTAAAAGGAAAAAGACTAAAGACAAATTCATTATCTCTAGTATCATTTCACTTGTATTTTATTTTTAACCCATTTCATGTCACATTTTAATAGGTAGTCAATGCGTGACCGACGGGTCGGAGTCTCAAATGCAGCGCTGCAGTTAAAATATCAAATGTACAGTTGATATGTCTCAAATGTGTGTATGGTTTTGCTATTGTATGCTTGTAACTTGACACTCATTGTCTTTGGTCTGTGCAGCAGAGCAATTCCTCGGCCAGATTTACGAGAGTCTCCGGACAATGTGGTTGTGCACCTGCCGGGACCGATGGAGGGCAACTCTCCTGACTTGCTCAAGTCTACGAACAAGGGATGCGATGATGAGTACAACCCCATACTCAACAGAGACCTGGAGCATCCCACTTCGTGAGTACTTGTTTCTTCCCCTGTCAATCATTTCATTAGCAGTTGGAAAGTACCTAATGTATTATGTCCTTTTTTCTAACATTGTATCGCTAGAAAAACATTATAAGGTAAAAGAGACATTCTAACTGCATTAATTTTAAAATTGAACTGACAAGTCTTCAGCTAATTTAGCTGAAGAATGTAGGAAAAAGCTCATTCAAATGATTTTTTATAAAAACTAATCAAGAAATAGTATAAATGACTTTTTCTGCTGGAAACTGAATTGTTTGAAAACAAGTTACCTTTTGGTGCCTGTAGATCCTACTGTAGATTCTTCGTACAGATGTACATTTCGGGACTGAGATGTCCCATCATCAGTGTACCTTCTCTATTCTAACACACTATTGTTCATTATATTAAAAATATATACACTATATACACACACATGTTTGAAAACATAATTTTGGTTTAATTGTGCTTTTAAGCTTTTGTGTTTGATTTGTTCAACAAAAAAGACAACTGAGTATGTTTTTTGGTGTAGTTATGTGAGTTTATGAACTGTTCCTTATGAACTTGATCACTCGGTTTAATGTGGTCTTAGTCATGAATCGTATGGCATTCACATCGTGTTATCTAATCACCAGGAGATCCAATTCTGGATAGTTTGAAAGGAACGGAAAGATACCTTGACACCAGTCTCAGTCACTGTTGAATTTCATCACTACTAAATGCAGAGTAACTAGACAATTATAAATTAAAATATAGAAAGTAATATTACAAGATGCTGTATTCCAAAATATTTGCATGTAATAAAATTACTATATTTTACTTCTTCTGGATCTACATTTGACAAACCTGCCCCTCCAGAGTGATGAGGACCAAAGTCGCACGTGATACAAATCTGCAATGGGTTCATAATTCATATGTATTAACATGAAAACTTAGGAGGTTTGAGTCATTTAAGGTATACTCTGTTGAGGCAAAAACGTATACCAAAGTTTTTAGTAGCAACCTGAAATTATCGTCTTAGTACCCATCCAATAGTATTTGATCAGTATAGGAAAGTACAACTGCTATGTTTGACTGTTCAGGAACTTGGACACTATGATCCATCTGCTGAAGGGGAACATTGGGACAGGGATCTTGGCGATGCCGGATGCTTTCCGCAACGCTGGCTTGGTGGTGGGCACAATCGGCACCATGCTCATGGGTGCCATCTGCACTCACTGTATGCATATGCTGGTTAGTACTGTTCTCCTTGTTATTAGTCAATAGTTATTTTAGTTAAATGCTGGGTTTACAACCTTCAAAAGTGTATTTAAACTGCAGTTTTAGACTCATTGAGCTGACAATCATAGCGAGTTGGGGTTTTATTACAAGTAAAGTTTGAGGCTCTTACCACACGAGTCATATTTAAGCACCAGATTGTTGTAAATGCCAACATTTAAAAACCAGTGAATTCCAGAGAGTAACCTTTTAATACAACTTGTTCACAATACTACAGTGTTGAACACAAACTATTTGGAACAGTTGACTTCCACCATTTTTGCCATTGTCGATAGAACATAATTATTTTATTGTATTTGAAAATTGAAAAAGTAAACTATAATTAATGTAGATAGATATATTTTTTGTGCTGTTACAGTGTAACAAATAATTTTGAATCAAATTTGAGATTCACAGATTAAAGAAGAGAACAAGTGCATGTGATTTTAGTTATATTTTGACTTTAAAATTTAGACTTCTTAACTAAATATCTTGTGATTCACGAACTTTCCTGCTAGTTCAAAGTTAATAGTTTTCTGTTTCTCCCTTGCCCAAACATGAGTGTTTAGTATTAATAAAATAATAAAAAGTGAAGTTTTCCATAAATAAAAATAATACTGCCTGGAAGAGGAATTTCTATTCAAAATTACTTTTATTTAATGGTGACTTTAAGCTATTGTAAAACAAGATAAAAGATTATTTAGATTAAAATTATTGTGGTGATACCATAAAGGGCATTTTATACAATATCCTGTGTCCTCGCTCAAGGGTCTTCTTTCTTTTCGTTGACAATATAAATTATGCCAATTCTTTGTTTAAAGTTTGTTGTTGACGATGGGAGAGTTTTAACTATTATTGCAGACATTTTCCATCGTTAGTGAGCAAGATGACCACGACGTTCCAGGATCTACAATCTGATCCCGTCTTCAGGTGAAAAGTAACCTAAAACATAACCCAGAACATTAGAAAACAACCGAGCCTAAAGTAATCAGCGTAAGCTGACCAGTCAAGCACAACCATAAGACAACATGTAGCTGTTAAAGTCAAAATACTAAAAATTAAAAAACTAGCCTAGAAAACAAAACCACAAGCACAAGACACCCTTAAAACTAAACACCCTTAAACTCTTAACTACAGTACGATCTCACTAATTCGGCCCTATATCGGGATCAGAAGCAGCAGATTAGCAAAAATGCCTGATTGGTCGAGGTTCACAAAAAAATACTCAATTTATTTACCATCTTTCTTACGTTGGAGGACGATTCCCTACTCTTAAAGAATGATTCAATTTTTGTCTTATTCTTCCTTATGTATGCGAATTTTAGATCTGCCAATGTTAACTTATCACCACTTTCTAATCTTTTTCAAAATAACTTTTAAAACTACTTTTTATTTATGTCAAAGTAACATGTTTACATTTTTGCGACATCTCACGGCCTGTCCTGAACGGAAGCACCGATCAGCAATAAACAACGCACACTTTGTCACACGCTTAACAGACAAGTAGAGACTTGAAAACAGGTGGCTAGTTGACGCGGTCACAGTGCCGGATTACTGGACGTGTCGTAATGGCGGACGGCCGGATTATAGAGACTGTACTGTACAAGAAACACGTCTACACTCAGTGAAGGCTCTTGGCAGAGTGATTGGTCCGGCCGATGAATATGATGATGCTGTACATATTGTAGGCAGGTTAAAGCAAAGATTTGTGTTTTTGCTCATCCAACCTTACAGTGTGGATTGTAAGCCCTCATAGCTGGACAACTGTTGGAGTTTTTAAGAAGGCTAAGTGTACATTTTTTCCTAATCATTTCCCAATTTTATTCCTTTTAGGTGAACTGTGCCCACGAACTTTGCATGAGACTTCAAGTTCCATCTCTTGGATTTTCTGAAGTGTGTGCAAGTTCTTTTGCCACAGGCCCAAACAGCTTGCGCAAGTTTTCCCGCTTTGTAAGGTATGAAGGCTAAGTACATATTTATTGAATAGAAGGTATACTTCTAGATAGGGCCTAGATGGTAGAGTAATATGGTAATACCTTTATACCTTTCTTCTTTGCCAAGACCCTTTCGATAGGTTGTGTCATAAAAAAACTATACTATACTCTTTGTTAAAAAGATTGTCAATATTAAAACTTTTTGGAACTTGGGGGCAGATTTAGAGAAGTTCTGCAACATTATCATCAAAAAACTCAGTGACAGAGTAGTACGCCCTATCCTTCAGCCATTTCTTGAGGACCGTATGGAACTGCTTGTCGTCCAAACTTTTGATTGCAGCTGGTAGGTTATTAAAGATTTTTATGGCGAGAACAGGGGGGTCTTGCTGAGGCGACAGAATGGGGTGTTGATCTCTCCACGTCTCCTAGTACCATAGCTGTGCACCTCCTCCCTTCTTTCAAACTTCAAAATGTTGGTCTTAATGTAGACAGCACAGTCCAAAATGTACTGACTGTAATCAGTATGCCGAGCTTCTTGAATAGTAGATGTGATAACCGCTTTTGTTGGATCAAGACTTGCATGGTTTTAGAGGAATGTCCCCACAGTAGAAGGCGATAACTAAGATGACACTATACAATTTTCAATTGTAATAGTGCATTAATTTCTTAATTTACATTAAAGTGTGTATAGGATCAATTTTGATTTTAAAAAGGGGTTGTTAACAATTTAACATACATAAACCTACCTTACTTTGCATAATTTAATTGGCATACCATACTTTAGATTTATTAGTAAATTAGATTAAATAGCACATTTATAAATTACCAACACTACATGGATGGTACAGGGCATATGTCCAAAACAAGAACAACCACAAAAATCACCACTGTTTTGTAGTCAGTGACATGATATGCTTTGAATTCAAACAGACAATTCAAATGTAAAGTGTTATAAGTAATGTTTGGTTAATTTTGATCTAAATAATATTTTATTATATAAGATATAAAAAAAAGTATTTAGTGGTTTAATCCAAAAAGAATTTTTGTTATAAGCTTGTCTTGATAAGCTTGTTTCTTTTTTAGACTCCTGACCAATATGTTCCTTGTGATAACGCAGTTGGGATTCTGTTGTGTTTATTTTGTCTTCGTGGCCACCAATCTTCGAGAGGTAAAATTTATTTTTAACTAAGAAGCGCATGTTAAGAAAGTTAATAAAAATGTTTATATTCAAGTTATACTTTTACAACTTCTAGTTTAGATATTGATTCTAAACTGTTCAAAAGTCTTCCATTGTACAGCAGACACTTTCTTTACCCGTGCTAATGTCGTGGAAGGATTCAAACCGATACAAAAATAACTAGATAAGCCACACAGCAAGGCCTCGGAATAACAGGAGCAATAGAAAAAAAAGCATAACAACCGGTTTTTTCTGCTTTATGTTGTGGGGAAGGAAGCCACGAAGCTAATGTGTTAATGTTTCACAGCTTCGTTTGTCTGCCACTAAAAACGCACGCACCTCTAGTGAGCTTCAAGGGGCCAATATGCTAAAAATCAATCTCTATTACCAACTAAGGATACAAAACCAATTGTATTTCAAATGTTTCCTGCAGTAGCCTCAGATTTAGTTACAAGCTGGTTTGTTGTACAGGTGATAGCGCATTACTTCTTCAAGATAGATATCCACTGGTTTCTATTGGCTCTACTTCTCCCGATGATTGTGATGAATTGGATCAATAACCTCAAGTATCTCACTCCGGTGTCTCTCTTCGCTTCATTGTTGACCTCTTCTAGTCTTGGCATCACATTTTTCTACATGCTCCAAGGTACAGTTGCTCTGCACATAAGAACCTACAACTAATTTGGCGATTGATATTTCACAGGAATCTTGATGACCACCTTGTGGTGTTTTAAAATGTGGAATAGATGGAATAAGGTTGAATCATGAACATGTTAAATAGAGATTTTTAATATTATCCTTACTAATATATAAAAATCAGATGGTGTGTGTCTGTTCCTCAACCACGCAAATACCACTGGACCAATTTTAATAAAATCTTACAGGAATGTGGCTTATATACCTGGCCGACACATAGGCTATTAACATGTTTGATAATTTAATATTTTCAAGATGGCGGTTATTGATAAGACCTCATTACATATGAAAATTTATAAGCCGAATACTGTAACGTGAAATTCTTGAAAAACCCTAAAAGTCTATATAAATAAAATAAGTCTTTTGCCTGTACATTGCAATGAATCCATCTGTTTTGGTTATCTGGTGTTTATATACTTTGCAAATACGGAAACTGGCGTCAAAAAATTCCTGTCTGTCTGTAACGATTTTAAGGCATATTGGACCGCTTATAACCCAAAGTCGGCTGAAGCTATAGCGGTGAAACTTCGTTAAAGTGTTTAGCTTATTATACAGTGTGTCTTTACATATGTTTTGTATCATTACAACATCCATAAAATAAATGGCAAGGGACCAAAGTGGACTCTGAAAATGGTTTTAGGCATTTTGGACCGCTTATAAGTCAAAATCGACTGAAACTGTGAGGGTTAAGCTAATCACGCAGTGTGTCTGTAGCTACATGAAGTCCATATAACATCCTCAAAATAAATTGCAAAAAATCAAAGCAGGCTCTAAAAACGGCCATAACGATGGCAGTAACTCTCTCACAATGTAGTTAACACTTATAAGAAGATGGTGAACTGACAGGCAAACTTAATGGTTTTTCCAAGGATATGTAGGAAAATATTTGTTAATTTACTTTTAATTTGCAATTTTTAAAAATATACACACAGCTATGTTAATAAAGCCCCGAGGCTAAGCGCGGGTACTCTCATCTAGTAAAGACATATTTCAACATAGGCAAAAATTGACTATTATTACTTAGGTGTAAATAAATAAATAATAATCTATGTTGTTTAGGACTTCCACGCACATCTACAGTCCAGGCTTTTTCCTCTTGGCGTCAATTGCCACTTTTCTTCGGAACCGCTATCTATGCTTTCGAGGGTATAGGAGTTGTAAGTACATTTTTCCTCTTATATTTGTAATAATTATTCACATGAAGAATTTTGTTTTTTGTAAGACTACATAGAAATCATCCTGTGAACTTGACAAAAGGTTCGTTACATTCAAAAAATTAAAACACCCACTATTTTGTTTTAAGTCTAAATTTGCATCTCTTACTTTTTATTTATTTCTGATAGTTTTTGTTATGACAGTTTTTTTTTTGCTCACTGAGAAAGCATAACTTTTGACCTTGGTAATTAATACCTTTCTGTTTTAGAGAAGAGATTAGGCAAACAATTTTTCTCAAATCTCTCATAACAGTTTAAACTCTGGAATTGTTATAGTATTAATTTTTAAGGAAAGGTAATTGGTATGATACTAGGAAGACCTTAGTAAAAAGCTATGCTCACGTTAAGAACATGAAGATCTCAGAATAGTTTATTTGTTTCCTTGTGTGAATAATAATAAATCATCTTCATGGGTTTTTAAAAAAGGCAAAGTTAAGAGCACTTTCTACCACTTACAGTAGGAAGTCGATAATCCGAACGTCAATTATCGTCAAATAAGATTTAAATATTACTAAGGATGGACACCAGAACAATATTTTTGCGAGAGAGATTAAAATATAAGTGTGTTTGGAACTGGAACGCTCCTTATGCCACAATAAGTTGTTTACACTTTTGGTTTTTTGTTTTGTAAATAAGTTCATTTTCTTTCTATACCTCTCTTGAAAAAGTTTTTCTAAAAACAAAATATAGAGTTTTTTGTATTATATCCCTTTTTTATTTTCTATCATTCCCTTTTTAGTAATATAATAAGTTGTTTACATGCGAGTAGTGGTGACTCACCCGCAACAGTCCACAAGTAACTATGTAGCTAGATGACTCAGCACTGTATTGTGGCAGCGACCTCCAAGAGCTATTTTTAGCTCGCTCCCCTACCCCCTATATCCGTCCTCCCTTTCCACTAGCAACACTGTAGTCTGTACTCTGCCATAACAAACAGTGACGAGTCGTTCTTACGCTAGGTACGATGTACAGTTTAGTGCGTTTTTATTGTTTCGGTTTGTTATCACGTGTGGTGTGAGAGTTTCTCTCAATGGCAACATCAACAAAATTGAAAAGGAAACACGTTTGCCTTACAATTCAAAATAAATTTAAGATGTTCTATAGGTCATGTATTTGCAGTTAACCTATTTAAATCGAATAAAATAACAAAATTAAAGCACACACGTCTTTTTTGCCTTTTTTTGAAAATCTGAACAATTTGAAAATCGAACCACTTTTGGTCCCAATTAATTCGGATTATCGACGTCCTACTGTAACTTAATCTTGTGTAGAGTGTGAGGTTGGATTTATTGGTGATCGTTATAGGTTCTACCGCTGGAGAACAACATGAAGACTCCTCAAGACTTTGGTGGTTTGACCGGTGTGCTCAACACTGGCATGGTGATCGTAGCTTGTCTCTACACATCTGTCGGATTCTTCGGTTATCTCAAGTATGGCGATAAAGTCAAACTTGGGAGCATCACCCTGAATCTACCCACTAATGATCTGTGAGTTTAATTTCGTTATGTCTGTAGCATTAGAGCTATCATATAACTTAGTTTTGAGACTAAATGTAGAGTCAAATGGGGTAACACACTGAACGTCAGGTCGGATGACTGGCTAGACATTTGTAACCCTGTAAAGAGGTTTGAGCTTTTGGTGGCGGTGCAACTAGGTCAGACTCTTGGGTGGTCCGATCTAGGAAAACATTGCTTCAAGTGAAGCAACCCCCACTTGTCCCCAACACAACCCCAGTCATTGAAGCTGGGACCATAGATCAGGATCCAATTTCATGGAAATTGAAAGTATGATCATCAGAGTTGTTTCTGAATCTGTTCTGAGATTCCAAACTGGATTATGAAAGTTGCGGTTTTATTGTAAGTCTATGCATGTTTCTTAAGGCAGATGTAGGGAGTATTATTTATTTCTCAATGACTGTGAGAGGGGCCATTGAACTTAACCAGTGTTGATTGATATTTGGATGACAGGTTGGCTCAGTCAGTGCAGCTGATGATGGCTCTTGCCATATTCCTGTCATACGGACTGCAGTTCTACGTAGCCATGAGCATCATCTGGCCTCCAATCAAGGCGAGGATACCTGACGAACAAAATCAACGTGTGGCACAGCTTTTAATTCGAACCAGCCTGGTCATATTTACCTGTAAGTTCTTCTTATATACTGTATATGGTTACGTTCCGTTTTGTTGGTTTTTTCTAAGAACTCCATGTTAAAAAATATAACAATCACTTATCTTGCATATTGCTGTAATATTTTGTGTTGAAACCCTAAGGAACACTTAGTGTTAGGAACTTTCTCTGTGTTTTGATAAAGCCCTTAGTAAGGGCGAAATATTAGTAAATGTTGTGTGTGACTCTTCTGTGTGCCTTTTTTTGTAGGCCCCTAAACCGGTTTTTCTTAGGTAAGCTAGCTACTATCCTCTCTCTCCTTGTAAAATTCACCTAGTTTAGCCATAAGGCTATTCCTTTCAAACCTTATTTATGTTTCTGGTGTTACTTAACTGATTTACTCGATTAACCTGACCTGCATGTGGATTTAAGAGAAATAAAAATAGAAGTTAAATTATTACAATGATCTCAGAACCATGAGGGCGCCATAGCATTGGCCCTTGTCCGATTAATGGCGACAGTACCTTTAAAACTTGAAATTACTGTTTCCTTAAACATTGAAGTTGATTATTATTTTCTTTTAAAATCTACGAAGACAGGATAAGTGATAACAAGAGTATGTGGCTCTTTGTAAAAGGGTTAAAAGTGCTGTTGTATCAATATAGATTATGACTTGTGTTACAGTCGGTCTTGCCGCTGCCATTCCAAACTTGGCTGACGTGATTTCTCTCGTTGGTGCAGTTAGCAGTTCCACTCTGGCCCTCATCTTCCCTCCTATCATCGAAATCGTCACCTTTTGGGACAAAGGGCTCTCTCCTCTCACTATCTTCAAAGACATCCTCATCATGGTGTTTGGAATCCTCGGGTTCATCTTTGGATCTTACGTAAGCCTCAGTAATATACTCTCCCCAAAAAGTTAAACATGTTCGTAGCTTGTTTGACCACCGAAATCGTCACCCACTGATAATTTCACATTTAGTACATTTTTTAGTGTAATTATGTAAAAGCTTTATTTTAACACTAGGTTTTAATTTCTTACTCTGTAATGAACATTGTGATCTAATTTAGTATTATTATTAAACTACAGCTTTTCCGCATATTAAAAGTAGAATAAGACTTCAAAGATAGCACAATCTTTTTGAATACATTTCATTTAAAAGCACAATTTTTTCAATTTTCTATCTTAACATTCTAATTTAACATGTATAAATTTTTGTTTACATTCATTTATGAAGAAGGTCTGTAATTCTTTTAAGTTTTAAACATTTGATCACCAGTTATCTTAAGCATTTTAACCTTGTAGACACAAGATATTGTGTTGCCCACTTGCTTCTTTGTTTGTTTCACTCAAGAGCACCTTCCCCATCGGTTCAAAGAACCGGTCTTGCTCTTTCATGATGTCATCAAGTTTAGCCAACTCATTTCAAACCGCTTTCTGATAATAGACAACTTCTTTATTACATTTTCTTTGAGAAAAGTATAAACGTTGTATCAAATTGTGGTGGACAAACTTATAACCTTATTTTTTGAAAATCTTAGAGCCAATGAATTGATAACAAATTGGAAGCTACCTATTATTAATACAGGTTACTTTGGGTTATTGAAAAGCTAGACTTTTTTAAAGTTCAGTCGAATACAGTTGATTTGTGAGTTGTTTGATGTTTGAATATTTGTTACTGAATATTCCTTTGAGAGGTGCTGATTCATGAATTTTGGAGGAAAGCCGATGGTAATTTCTAAATTTAAAATGTCACATACAATTCCAAGTTTTAGTTGGCTGGGCTTATGCTTGAGTTCATTTTATGTTTTATTGTTTTATAACCATGTTTTATGTTTAAAAATTGTCATTCGAACTGGTTACTTTTTCTGTGACAAGATACAGAAATAGATACTTTTCAAGCTTTTTTTAGGTTCAATCATGTTAAAAATAGTTTATCAGCCTTTCTCCAAGAAATTTAGTTATGGGTATTAAATGCTCTGGTATAATTGATCTTTTTTAATTATAGTTTGTTGCTATTAGCAATATGTTGAATATATACTACATTAGCGTCAAAACTCTTTAGATGGTCAAATTCTCTACATTTCTGATTTGTATTTAGATTTGTAGTGAAATGAAACATGATGTTTATGAATGTTTGTGCAACAAGACAATAACAAGTATGTTATTTGTATTCTGTAGTGTTAGGCCCACCTGTCAACCTGTGATAGCAGTCTAAACAAATAGTGTTATTTTAAACTGTTATTTCGCTGATTAGTATATAATTTGTGAAGGTATTTAATACCTACGGTTTCAGTTGAAATCTTACATTTAAACCTAATAGATGGTTTAAAAATAAATATTGCAAGTTTAAAAGTTTGAAAATAAAATTTTTGTTAATGTTTTTAATGCACTCTATTGATTGAAAGGTAATTATCAGTTTTGTTTAACTAGTTATAGTTTTCAGCCATATTACTAACAATGTTAGCTAATTTTAATAATTTTGCATACACAATTACTATTCCTGTTGTTAGTGTAATTAGGATTTGATGTTAATCCCCTCTTACTGTTAGTTGGGCTTTATAAGTTCAATTTTAATTCAGTTTACATTAAACTTTCTTAACAAAATGTACATTATCAGATAAGTTTTCTTGTTAGATTCTAAAGGTTGAGTATATTATTATATTTGGACATTCGGTTGGAGTTGTTTAAAATATAATGTGAGTCATGTATTTGTGATTTTATATGCATTTTACTTTAATACTTTTGTGGTTTGAAGAAACTGTGTGAAAAGTGTTATTTGTTGTTAGAAAAGAGACAATGTATTATAACGTTACATCTTAATTAATTATATAGATATGTTTATCAACTGTTAATTAATTTCAGTCTTTCATCCTGTTAGGCGATCTCGTAGCATATCACTGCACTTTTTAATTTGAACTAATGTTAAAAATAACTTAACTAATAGTGATTTATAATTTTTTTAATAGCTACTAAACGTGTACCTTTTTTTTACCCTACTTTTTCTATGGTGCTTTTGTTTTATAGTTACCTTTTTTAGTTCAAGTTTTTTACTTTGAATGACTGTTGCTGATTCATAAACTATATAGCAATATAATTTAGTCTATCTTTCCATACATTAATTTTATACTTTAATTCCTCTTAGATTTACCCAATAAATCGTAGTATCAAAAGCTAGAATTCAGTTGGATAGTCTACATTTAACAATTAGTCAAATGATAATCCCTATTATACTTATTAATGAGTAATTTCAAGGAAAGACAGTTGATCCTGTTAAAATCTTAGTACATATTTATAATTATCAATTTTAATATTTTTTAACTTTATTTATTTTATTTTACTATTGAATCACTTATATTTAAGAGAAGATATTGCTTCAGTGTCACGGTTGAAAAGTATATATAGGTAAAAATAGTTTGTCTTAAAATACAAAAAGGTATTGTAATAATACAAATCTTCCATAGCCTATGTTCAATGACAATAATATCTTGCCAAAATATAGAATGCAGCCCTTTAAAAATAAAAATCCACTTATTTCACTTTCTCATTTTGTTGGAAAAGATCTTTTATAACATTTTACACCTGCTCCATATAGTTCAATGGTTTTTCATCACGTTTCTTTTATACATGAACTTTGCCAATGATATTTTAAAAACATTTCAAGTTTGTCAAAGTTGATCTGTTAAAAAAGTTGGCCATTGTCTTTTCGATGTAATGTGTCAAAGTTCTTCCATAAGAGATCTTTAACAATAAAATGTGATAGTGTCTTACCTAGGTAAACCACTATATTTATTATAATCAGTAGTTTTAAATAAAACAAATTACAATGATGAAATATTTTTAAATTGCATTTTTAAATAGGAGTTTGAATAACTTTCAATGTATATTTTTGTAGTTATACTACCTATTTTATTAAGTTTTATTTTGATAGAATATCTAGTAATATGTGTGATACCTACCAAATATGTAGCATGTTTTGATGGCCCATGTCTTATGTTGTTGAAATAATATAATAAATATATGTTATTGATATGATGTATTATATCTAGTTTCTTTTACCTACTTGACTACACGTTTTTGAAAAGCGAAGAACATCATAAAAATACTTAGACAACTTTAACTCGTGTATTTTGGAGCAGTATATTTTTAATCTGTTTTTGTAATTTACAATTCACATTAAAAGGTCTTGTGTGAACAACATATCATAATGGGTAGGATGAGCTAGAAAGGGTGTTTAAAAACCTTTTCCTAACTTGTAATTTTTCTAACTGATGAACATTATTAAACATGCTTTTGCACATTTTGTAAGATACTTAGTCAGGGATTTGCCCCCTCCCCTTCAAAATTGGTACCTTGGGCTTTTTTAGTAATTTTGTCTTGAGTGACTAAAAGAACCCTCTCTTCCATTTTAAGGCTTTTAAGAAACAAAACCAATTGAAACCATTCACATAACTTTTCTGACGGTCCGTCTATATACATATCCCGAACATATGGGGGCGCTTTTTCAACTCAGCCTTAAGCTATGGTTTCCTAGAAAAGCGTTGACCGCTATATTACGGCCGTTGTAGCGGTCAACGTAACAGTGACGGTGGACGTAACACAATATTTAAAACAGATGTAGACAAAAACAACTTTTGACATCTTGTTTATTTTAGTTGTCAAAGTTTATTTACGTATATGGTAACGGTCAAGCTAGACTTTTGTTTACCAAACACAATGTGTCACCTGGTGAGAAAAACCTTAACTAGTTTTCACCCCTACTTTACGTCCACCGTTCTTTAGGAAACCACTCTCATATGATTGCATTGAAAACAAAAGTTATTTTACTGAATTTTCGACGGTTTTTTACTGTTATTGAGTAACTCCTTGTTGTCGAGCTCAAAAATCCAAACCTCAAACCCAAAAATCCATTTTTTTACACATTTCAACTTGAGTGATTAGCAGCAACATATTTGCCACTTAAGAACAGATCTTAGTCCTACGTAAACCTTTAATGGTTTTGACTTTTTATCTAATTTGAAATGATAAGTCATAAGGATTTTTTATAGGGGGCTTATTTTATAAGACATTTTTCCTCTGGCTCACCTCCCAAAACCTCTGACTACAACAAAAAGTACTTTCGGATAAACTATTAACAAGTGCTAAAATGTGTTTAACACTTTTCATCCACTCAGAGGTTGTGGAATTGTGGGAGGGGACTGCTAAAATGTTCTGTGTCATATTTATATTAATGGTTAGTTTTTTAAAAAGTTGGTGAATATTTTAACTCTCAAAGCAACTTGTTCATAAATTAGTAGTGATACTACTAATAGGTTGAGATGCTTTGTTTACTCGTAGGTGATCAAAGTTATATTTGGTATACAATTGGTGGGGAGGTCTTTAAAATTAAATAAGATGTTTTGTACTAAAAATATAAAAGGTATTACAGATTTTAAACTTATTTTCAGACAGTATAACTTTGGCAAGTCATTGAAGGGTGTTCCCATCAGCAGGGCTGTCCAAGTATCATGCGAAACGTGCGGCCGGTGTTTGTACAAGGGGCCACGACCAGGACTGTCCTGGTGATGAAGGCAAGGTTGAACGATACACCAAATGATTGGTAAGGCTCCCACAGCTGAGTTTCTCTAGGGAAACATTTTCCTAGTCTTGCCAAAGATGTATCCAGTTTTATTATATAGTGTGCAAATAAAACTATTTGGTTTTTGGTGTTCTTTGACTAAGTAGGCTGGTGAAGGATAGGCTTGGCAAGAACAAAATAGTTTGTCTTTTGTACTTCTACTCACAAAAAGGAGGAAAAATTAGAAATGGAATTAACATGGGGCAGGGATAAGCCAAGTACTTAGGTCCCTTCAATCTGAAGTGATAAACAATTACCATGATTATCAGTTCTGTACCAATAAAGTTTGTAAATAAGCAAATTAAAGATACCCAATCTTATTTGAGTTTGCGACAAATTCTGACACGTGCTAAATTTGTATGCACCAAATTATATACACATACACTTTTTTTACATATTTTTTTGTGCTAAAAGGTGTTTCAATGGTAACAACAGTTTCTTGGTGCTAAATGAAATCGTATAATATTTTATGCCAAATTTTATTTTTAAAAACTTAAAAACCGCTCGGTAGTTTAGCTACAGTTGTTTTGCAAAGATCAGTAGTTTTTACAGACAGCTAAAAATTTGATATTTTCTTGTTTGACTTTCTGTAACTTGAAAACCACTTCTCAAAACACAAAAACATTCAAAGAATAAGTTTTCAATTAAACACACTTGTTGTAAAATGTCTCCAATTACAAGCTATAAATCAGCAGAATATACAATAATGCACAGCGTTGAACGCTTGCTCGTCTGGTAAAATAACCTCTCACTTACAATCCAATTGTATTTTGTAGTCAGAATTGTTTTCTTGGAATTTAGGAACTCTTACAGACAGTTGCATGAATTGTTACAACAAAACAGTTATAATATATTAATCTCAACTGCATTAAAAATAATTTTTAATCTAATGATTAAATATATACTATTTAGTACTTAAAAAGGTTTGCATTGACAGTACATTGTCTTTACACAATAGCTATTAAATACAAAATACTTTTGCCCCACGGCAGCGACTATTGTCTGTACTTCTCAATCATTCCCTGATTTTATTTGCTTTTTCTCCATCCTTGCTCTTTTGGCTATTCCGCTGTTACCCTTAGTCCAAACCAGTTGTGTCGTATTTCTAGTTCAATTTACTATCAGTGCTTAACAATTACTAATTCCCAATCTTTCAAAAAAAATCTGGGATGAGTTGTGAGGCAGAAAGCAAGGGGAGTGAGATTCAATTTCTACATTTTCATATAACTTCCAAAAAGGAAATGCTGTTTTTTTTTCAAAAGTATAATATGAAGAATTTGTTATATGGCTATAAATTTTGAACTTTGTTACTTATTCTGTATAAAATATTTGAGTCATGTCTTTTCAAATTCCAATTTATAAAACCAATATTAAACCTTTAAGATATTTTAGAATGTAATACAATTTTAAACTATTACTTTGAGACTATTTTTGATATTGCGACCATCCCAAGTATTCCAGGATAATCTTTTGATTCACATTTAAAGTCATATCTGCACTCTTCTCTCTGGACTGATTACATTCTATATTTAAATGACATGTTTATTAGGTGAGGTGTCAATCAATAAACTCTGATTTTTTGGGCCTCACTTACCTTAAGGTTAGGTTAGGTTAGGGTCTTAGCGGAAGACTAAGATGTCTTCCGCTAACCTTAAGGTGAGTGAGGCCCAAAAAAATCAGAGTTTGCTGATTACATTATTTTTGGAAAACTTATTCTGTTTGAAATGCTAGTTCCTTTCTGTATTCAGCAGTTTTGAATGTAAAGCTCTAAAATACATTCGTCGCTTATTATGAGCATAATATGTACTGAATCATGTGAACCATTAATAGAGATTGAAATGACTGTTACGCTTTGCGAACGTTTAACACCCAGGAGTTGGTCTTACTCACACGCCCTTTAGGCACTTTACAATGCAAATTGCCAAGGCCCGATATTTCAGATTTTCCCAGTTATAGCATAGTTCCATATACGTCTGTCTCTTACGCAGTACAGTACATCACAGAAACACTTTCGTTAAAGAGTCACAGCAAGACACCAAGGCCAAGGCTGTGCTCGCTTCGCTCTCTCCGAAGCTTCTGATTTATGTAGGGATGATTTTGGAAACCTCTGTCAGTCTGCTCCTCACCTCTCCTCTCACCTCTCCTCTCATCTTCCCCCACTACTCGCCCGGCTTTATGACGACATAAAAAATCCCCCGCTGCTGCTGTTCCTCTTTCCCTGAAGAAACTAATAAAAATAAATCAAACAATGGCATTTTTATGATGTAGAAATATTGGAGGGCGGCGATGTGCTGGTAAAGGCTCGCCGGGCTCAGTACTGCCCATACTTCCACCATGTACACACATATTCGCTAACTCTGTTTGCAATCAAAAGATGTGGGGAACCGACTGATTTGGTTAAAATAAATGGGAATGTCTTACGCTGCTGAACTTCGAACTGTAAACTAACCAAAAAAGTATAACACCATCACGGTGCAGTTGAACAAATCAATAGGTAAACATTACAATCTTGTTTCTTGTTGTTCAACTAATTCCACTACCTATTTCTGTAAGATACTCATCCCCTAATTTACCTTGTTTTTTGCCATCTAAACACTGAAGATTAGGTCGTTGGACTACTCGTAGTACAACACCAGGTAAAATAGAGTTCTGAAAGCAAAGAAACTAACTAGAGACTTATCTAGGTCACGTAAATATTTTTGGGAAAGTGAAGCAAAGCTATGTTGTGCTTATACATTATACAGTAGTCCTAACCCGTGCTCTGACCTACTGCTCCGAGTTCCCTTCCGTGATAGCCAGGCTACGTGCGTTACATAAATCGCCTCGTAATCACGACGCTAGGTTTTTGAACTTTCGAGCTCTCATTTTTTCTTCGGTCAAACCGAATTTGTTCCAACGGTATGTCAAAGTCGGCCACATCATCCGCAGAAGAAATCGCCCAAAATTATTTTGTACTAGCAATAAAATTATAAAAAGTAGACACAGCTTAAGAAAGCGACGCCTCCAGAAACATGTTGAGTTCAAGAGATAATTGAATCTCCGGTCGAGAAATGACACAGAAATGTCTCATGTGAGAAGTGCCGTGTCTCGCGCAGAGGCGAAGCGCACAAAAACCGGCGATTTCGATAAGAGTCGGTGAGGCCGCCAGTTTTTCTGTGCCCATTACAAGCGGCATCCGACCGTTGTGACGGCGGTATCTGCAACCTTCACATCGACATCATTGTTGCGGCGATAGCCCACAATCTGAGAAATAATCCGCTCTCAACATTTTCACTTTTCATTCTTGACCACGACGAAGAACGGAGACTCCGGCAGAACCAATAAGAGACTTGGAGATCTGCGATATGAACAAAGTTTCAGCCGAGTTATTCACAATGGGTTCGTTCAGTGATGATCAGTTTAAGTTCCAACCCCAATATTTTCTCTGCTTAAATGTCCTTTGTTGATTTTAGCCGTGGCTGAGACAGTTTTGACCTATGTAGAGCTTTTTAGAACTTCTACTGATCTGAAATAATGGTCCTTCAAACCTGAAATATTGACGTTGGAACTCAAATTATAAAAACTAATTTTTAGTTAAGAATTAATAACCAAGAACAAAGAACGAAAAAGGCAAATTCTTGTTTACCCCTAGCAACTATAGGGCGATTTGCGGGTGAGGCTGTCATGCACTGAGATGAACAGTTATCCACTATTGTAATTGTGAAAGAGACCTTTTCGGTTGGAATATTTGTTAATCTCTAGAGCGTTGAGTTTATAGTTATATAAGCCCAAGTAAATATTTTGAAACCTGCTCGCAGCTGACTATCATTTTAGTTCTGCCGTGATGCCTGTACTGTAGGCACGTCTTTTGTTTTTTACAGCTGGTAATTTTTAGGTGGTCTTAGGAATCGGGCCTCTATAACGTATACTCAATGTCTACACTCTAGAAACTATTAAGTTCAGCGTGGTATGAGATGCAGTATTGGTGCTGTGTGAAAGTGAGGTGGTTTTACCTTTTGCATTTTCTCTGAGTTTGAAAACAGACGAACGGTGTCCACCGAGCTTTGCTAAGTAACAATTATGACCTTAGTAACAAATTGTTATGAATTATTCATGTTCTAGATCCTGTCTTCAGGTGAAAAGTAACCTAAAACATAACACACAAGATTAGGAAATGAACTAGCCTAAAGGTAATCAGCGCAAGCTAACCAGTTTCCCACCAAACAACACGACTTTTCTCTTTTGTTTAGTTTTCCCTAAACTTATTTAACTTTAAAATAGCTACTCTATAAAACATACAACATGCACAAACACGTCAGGAAAGTAAAAAAAACTAAACACAAAAATTAGGGAAACCAAACACGACCACAGCCAGTGACAACTGCCCACCGACTGATTGGCTGGCTGGCTGGAAGCAGTGGACGACCAATAACAGACGTGTATCAGACTGGCCAACTGGAGGGAAAGAAATTCTTCAAAAACTATTGTCGCAGTTTTATCTATCATCAGTATACGATAAAGTTGATTCTTTAGACGAAATATTGTGTTCGTTTTACGACATGAAAAACCTTTGATGGCATTGATCACTCAGTACTTAAAAAATACATACATATGGGTATGGAGAAAACACTAGGCAGGATTATGTCATTTACAAAAAACGGTCTAAGATAGTTACGGTAAGACATGAGGGAACGGGTATAATAAAAATCACAAAGCATTGATTTACCCTTTTTAACTTTTATTTATCATTAAATGGCGGCCACATCGACATTAAAAGAAGTACTCGTACTTTTTTAAACTCAATTTTGACTTTTTTCATGATGGTGACGAATTAGATATGAAGAATTAGTATAACGCCGCCTTTGAATGTATACCCACTTAAAAGAACATAACTCAGTTTAATAACAGACTAACATGTTTGCAAACTGTCTCGTAGTTAATGCTTACTTAACACGTTTAATTTTAAATAACCCATTTTCGTGTCGTGCTGGAGTTTGCTTTGATAACGGATATTTTGTGTGTAATTATTAGTATTACAGTGTATTTATGATTAAATCATAGGCATCAGAGGGGGGCTTGGGGTTTGTAACCCTCTCCATCGAAAACAAAAGCACAATTTGGTTGTATAATATACAGTCTAAGTACACATTCCAATACCAGTTTTAAGTGTTTTTAGAAATCTACACCCCATTCTTTGGTATCTATTTTCAGAATTGTTGAACCCCCTCTCCCCCTCCAATTGGTCATCCTGGTTACGCCTATGGATTAAACTACAATCAGGAGGACAGCTGCTCAATCAACAAATATATTTGTCTAACTGCAATATTGCAGCGACTTGCCTCATGAAAATTTCAAGTCAATTATTTTTTCACTTTTGATTAATCAACTTTTTTTAATTATTAAGAAATAACATTAATTACGCCAGTGTCATTAACTCCTTTAGGGGAATACAAGGTTTCTATAATATAATCTGTCTGTGCACGTTTACCAACTTCTTAAGTATTAAGTTATAATTAAATGAAATAAGTCTTTTTGTGTGGCAAAGTTAGTACTATAAAGACCTCTCTTCCATTAAACCACCATTATAGTCTGACATTGCAGTAAACTTTATGCTCTTTACATTGAATATTATTAATTTTTGAATTGGTTGAACATCAGCTGGAACATCTACCGAGTTACGATGTCGGAAGCGCGTTCTGTTTTACCGCGCGTGTGAGTCTCTCACGTAGCCACTCCGCTTGCTGCTTTATTTTCTTATTGACCTTGTAAAACTTTGGAAAAGAAATAACTGTGTGTTTGTCTTTAAAAAGTTACTCTCGAACTATTTATTTGTATTCAACCTGTTTCACCGTGCGTTGAAGCCTATTCTTAAATAAATTGAACGTTGCTTGTGAAATGTAAACTATTAATTATTAACTATTATGTAAATGCCACTGAGTTAATTTTGTAAATTTGTAGTCTCAAATTGTAAGGGGTTCATGCATTCCTGACTAAATAAATGAAATTAATTGTAGAAAAGATAAAAAGCCCAAAAGGTCAATATAATGTGATACTCGTATTTTCTTGACCAGCGTTTTTTTGTTGTTGTTGTATAATTATGTCAACAATAATTGTAAATAAGAACTATTCGTTATTAATTTTAACGTCAAATTTGCTTACCTGAAGGAAAAATAGCTTATATTGGTATTTTATGTTTTAAAATATTGTCTCATATTTGCCAATCATTCCTTCTTCAAGAATTTAAAATGAATTGCGTCAAGAATGATAAGTACTTTTTAAGGAGGTGAGTACTAATGAACGTTATTTGCCTGAAATTGTAATCCTAGTTGAAATATTCTGTGTCAATCTTATAAGCCATAATTACTGTTCATGAATTACAAGCAATGTAAATATGAAAAGTAAATTACATATAGTCTCAATAATCTTTAATATAGTTCCAAAATGGTAAACTGTTTACGTGAGCCCGATGACATGAAATCAGCGCTCTCTCAGTCCTCACCATAGGCGTTGAATAGCAAACATTCTCTAATCCCGAATGATAACCGAATTTCAAAGAGGTCAATGACCATGAGATCACATGTTGACCTTTAATTTAATTCGCCCGCTTCTACAAATACGGGTCCGAGTGTCGTACAGATCGCAGAGGCGATGTGGCAAATTGAGAATGATGAATCAAAGGAAGTAAGGACGTTTGCGGAACTTAACCGTATCAAAGGATGTTTTGTCGGAGCGCGGTGTTGTTGGTGCGCGGTGTCTGGACAGGCACGATCTGGCAACGTCGCACGCTTCCCATTGGCCGGTCGAGCAGGGCACCACTGTTCTCGTCTCGCGTGTCCCCGCTACTTCTACTTACTCGCGCTTTCCTTAGTTCTCACGTCGGTAGAAAAACCGAGCAAAACAACAACAAGAAGATAACGTAGAGACGCGTGAGTGTAGGAGACAAGTATGTGCGGGATATGGTGTTGTGCGTGAATGTGTAACTGTGCTGAGAGGCTGTGCTGGACCACTCGACTCAGTGATGTTTCAGTGATTTGTGGCTCGGAGTGTGGATAAGGAGTTGTCTGCAGGTATGTCAAGTTACTTCCCTGATCACTTCTCAGATAAACCTCTCCAGACCCAGTTTTCACAAACAATCCTCCCCCGGATTCACTTTCAGATGTTTTAGGTTAGGTTTGTTGTGTGTGTTGTTTGGCCTCCATCGCATTCCAGGCAGGTTGTCACTCTAGTCCCGATTGTTCTTGGTCGCGTTATTCTCTTCCCGTTGTTCTATTATCTCCGATGTTACAGTTTGGTTCATCTATCCAACTGTTCAAAAGGCGAACTGTACGTTCGAAATGGGGAGATGTACCGATAGAAGACATTTAAAAGTGATACAGCTTGTTGGATTCTAACCAATTAAAACCCACGGTATGTGAAGGTCATCAAATAAAAGTGGTCAGCATCTAGTGACCAGTGGTTTTGAGTGTGATGATCTAGCCTCACTGAAGATCTTCAGATCGAAAAACGTGTCATACTCTCGTTTTATCCTCCTAAACTAAATGAGGGTTAAAAAAAGCAAACAATATCAATCAAGACTAAAAGAAAGTCTATATTCAACGGAATTTTATAAGCGGGGTTTTCTAAAGCTGAGCCAACCGAAATACTAAATTTATTTTACCAAGTTAGTACTAGTGAGAGTCTATCCATTGGTCAAAAAGCCACTTTAGCGATAAATGTTAATCTTAGATACGTGTAGTAACGATGAAAGTTATATTAATACAAAATCAATCTCTTCTGATTCGTAAAATTTTTATTAAATTTACTAATGTCAACTGTCTTTTACTACTACTACTACTACTAAAAAAGACCATATGTGTACCAAGGCTGTTGTTGGCTTTGACAGTTTACTACACGACAAAAACCAATGCTGATCTTTTTGCGAAGAAAAAATCCTTTAGATCTAGAAGAGATCGTTAGATATAGAAAAATTAGTAAAAACACCTTTTTGGTTCCCTAATCCAACAATAGTCCTATAGATATGATACACTTTATTTTCGACATTCACTGCCACGCCAAACCAACTGTTTTTATGATTATATCTAACGATGTGTGATCCGTAAGAATCTAAATTAAGCGAATACTGCTGATCTAAAAGTAATCTGTGTCTTATAAGTTGTTTGCTTGAGGGCTTGACGTATGGGTCGCGGTCAGGAGAAGGTGTCTTAGGGATTGTTTTGTTTTAAATGACATTGGTTTAGTTAAAGGGATTTAGCCCATTATCAATCCCTCCAAAACTGTCATTTCTCCATATAAATCGAAATAAGCTGCGATGCCAGTATTGCACCCAAGGAGGTTAATTTTTAAAACACGCCGTTGCAATAAATGTTTCAATAAAAAAATCACCGCAGGTCAACTTAAATAACCTCCTTATTCCTCTTATAAATCGGTTAAAAAATGGCTTGCTTTTTACCCGCCAAGTTTCAAGGGAATGGACGTCTTTGAAATGGTTTACAAAATACAAACAAGATTTTGGTTGATTACAACTGAATAGTTGCGAAATATGTGTTTGAAAACTGTCAGGTTCTCGTTGGATTGAGTACCATGAGTGTCAGAATTGTCACCTAAAATATTTCCCAGATAATAACACCAGCTAGCTAACAAGTGTTAGTATCCCGCATGATGCGAGTGTTAATTGCGCTAATATTCCCAATAGTGATACATATTAATTACATAATTATATTCTGCGTTTAGGACTTTTATCTCATCCAAATAAGTGTTCGTTACAAAATTATTAAATTAAAAGGTTCGTGTATTGAGTTATTATATAAAATGTAGTGAAACAAATAGAGGGTTTAAATTTCGTAAGCACACAATGATCATTAATGAAAACTATAGGAGGGAGTTGATAAAGCCTAAATTCCAGGAGGTAACGTTACTACAAGAAAGGAGGTGCAAATTAAAAGAAATTGTCCTGACAATGTAGGCTATATACCGTATTAAATGGGAAATCATTTACCATCAAAAGTGGTAAAACATATTTTACCATATTTTTGATTTATAATCTGTTCAAAGGACGCTCGTTGCAAGCTGTATGAGCGATAAAAATGTAACATAAAATTATAATTAAAATAGCAATTTTTCATTATGAACTAATATTAGCAAACAATTCTATCAAGCGCCACCGTTTCAAAGTTAACCTAAAACAAAAGAAAACATAATACACATTGTAATGTAATTGTCAACCTTTACTCTTAAAAATTAATACCTCATAAAGGTACAAATTTAAAAACTTAGCCGACGCGTAGCCACTAGCGTTACCGTAAATCCTGTTGAATATCCTGTAACTGGGTAAAAGCATTGACTTTTCATCTTGGAAGATGGAAGGTCAATGGTAAAAGTTACACTGATAGTGCCTTTTTTGTCACCTGTTGTAACCCCTCCAAAGGTCGTATTTTATGTCTGATTTAAACGAAACAAGGTACAAATGTTCTTTTAGTAAATCCCTTGGTTCATTAATAAGCAAAATCGTTTCACCAGAAGTGACCTTGCGGGGAATGGGGTTGTCCGGGGACATGTTGGAAAGCTTCAAACTGCAAACAGTTTTGTTTTCTTTGGCAAGAGAAATGAATAGCTCTATTTTTTGAAGTTCTCTCAAAATATGTTAAGGTCAAGCATATTTTCATAAATTATTCACCGAAACTCTGAATAGGGAGCCAGATGAAATACAGTTGTTTGCCATTTTGAAACGTGAGAAAATACGTTCTTTATATCTGACTTAAACTCATGAACTGGGCAAAATTAGTTTATTAGTTAGTGCCATAAATAAATAAACGGGGTGAGTTTTAAATGCCCCCATCTTAACTTTGAAAAATATAAAAAAATAGTTAATTTTTTTAACTAAAACAAAGAAAAATAATACACATTGTAATGTGTAATTGTCAACTCACTTTAAAAATTAATACCTTTATAAAGTAATCTAAAATGCGTAGTACTACGTTTCAAATCCTGTTGAATATCCTGTAATTGGTAAAGAATTCATCTTCAATTTGAAGATGGAATCAATTCAAAAGCACTGATAGTGCCATTTTTTTGTCACCTGTCAACCCTCCAAATGTATTTTATGTCTGATTTAAACAAACGTACAAATGCTTTAGTAAATCCCTTTTCATTAATGCAAAAATGTTTCACCAGAAGTGACGTTGTAAACTACTTGAATGTTAAAATCCTACTGCAAACAAACTGTTTTCTTGAAGAGAAATGAATAAATTTTTTGAAGTCTCTAAAATATGTTTAACAGGTATTTTCATCAAACTACAGGGAGCAGATGAAATACAGTTGTTTGCCATTTTGAAACGCTTAAGCTTTTATATCTGACTTAAACTCATTAACTGGCAAAATTAGTTTATTAGTTAGTGCCATAAATAAATAAACTGAGTTTTAAATGCTCTATCTTTAACTTTGAAAAAAAAAATATAAAAAATAGTGATAAAGAAGAGCTTAGTTTTGATTACTTTTAGGTCACCTATGTCCCTCACACCCAGAGATTCTATAATTTTCTTTTACAAGTTAAAGGCTCTCAAGAAAGGTAAATAATTAATTACATTCAACGAGCAAGAAAACATAAGCACTTTAACCGGCTTTGTATATTTCCAAAATGCCACAATGTATAACTTTGTTTAGTGACAAATTGTTTTGAAAGTATTTTGAGGAACATCATAACCCTATAACATAAAGCCCGAATTTTGAAGAAAAATTGTCATGAAAATGTTTTACGTGAAATGCTACGTTTTAAACCTACTTGTAATCTGTAATACTACAAAAAAAAGGGTCAAGATTAAACAATTCTTACGTCATTGAATTTGTATTGTTTCCCTTTTCTAAGCCACAAGAGGGGATATTGTATTTTTAAAATTGGAGACGCCCCGTTTGGTAGGAACATGAAGCAAAGTATGTCAAAAACAAATCAGAATCTATAGAAATTTCCAAGGACTTTAAGTTATTTTTTTATGTTATCTATATAATGTTTACAAAGTTGATATTCCAAATCGAATGGATATATTTTATTAGATACGAAATTACTAACATCAACTGTAGATAAAGCAAATGCTCAAACAAGCGGTTCTAACTGTCTGTTAATTTAAGTAATCGATTGATTTAATTAAGGCTGCAGTGGTGGTTGTGACCTTGAATTTCGTCCCATAAGAGCAATGTAAAAACATGCATTTTCTTGGGGCACTTCACGCCTACAGTTTCTATCGGATTTGTACGAAATAAACTTTGTTTTAAAGCGTATGAAATGTTTAAGTGCCTCCGCTGAGCCGAATTTCCATTTTCTTACTCATAAAACCGTGACAAATCCAAAACGAGAACAAACTTGGTATATGAATTTCCTTTTTACAAGTAAACTAATAAAATTTCCAAACAAAGCAGAGCCACTGATGCAGTACATTATCAACTTTCAAATAAAACCTTTTCAAAAAAGATCTGATGAAAATTGTAGGCGTGAAGTGTCTCAAGAAAATGTTTATTTTTACATTGCTCTTATAGGACAAAAAAATGGCCGAAAGGTACTGTGCACTCTTAACAAGAAATTGATCAAGGCGATTTAATTCTTAACGTTTTCTGATTTCTTTTAAAATTGATACTGGAATAAAATCCCTCATCTAAACCATTCATCAATGAAATAACCAACAACCTCGTTTTATTTAAAGTCTTTAAAAACGTAAAAACTTTATAAACTATTGCTTTGTTTTATCATGAAGAATGGTTTGTAGAATATACTCACAGACATATAAAATGACTTCGTTGTTTTTTATAGATCACCCTTAATGTTTTTGTGTTTATATTATATTGTTCTTGATAGATGAAAGAACCATGGTGGTCAGTAATGGAGGTTTTGAAGATTTCTAGTTGGTCTTGCCTAAGATTGAAGTAGCAATGATAGTTTTTTATTGGGATGGCTTATAACTCTGTGAAGAATTTTTATTCTTACAGTCTGTCGATGTTTCACGTCGATCTAACACGTCACCACTCAGTTTGCATGTTTTAATTCAAGTAAGTAAACCTTCATAATTGACATAAACGAGTCTTCTTAACATGTTAAGTTTTTGTCGCTCCTTAACTTGTTTTGATGAGCACAATTTTCCCTGTGTCACTTTGTGCTTTGAATTTTAACAGCTTGACATGTATTAGTATGTATTTAAAGTTAATCATTTATGAAAATCTATACGTATACTACTTTCATATTTGAAAATAAACCACCAAACTGAACTACACTTCGTGTATATATTTACTTTTAACGACATCACATAGTTTATGCCAGGTATTGTAATGACTCCTAAGAAATTGCTTTTCCCATGCAGGTGTATCCACTTTTACCTATTTTGTACAGATGTTAAACTTTATTAGTTATCTACAATGCGCGGAAGTAGTTCAGTTTGAAAAGAAAGCATTTGAATTTGAAACATGTATAATGTCATACGTTTACTATACAGCTGTTACTCTAGCTACGTTGTTTACTACTCTGTGTTCCATTGCTGCAACTACTGCACCTAATTGCGTCCTTGTTGTAGCCTGTACTATAATTTCATCTCACTTTACTCGAGTTTTATGTCGCTCTTTAACTTATTTTGATGAGCACAATTTCACTTTCCGTGTCGCACTTTGTCACGGCTGTTGAATGCCGGTTTAAACTAACAGCTGTGACATTGACTCTAAAGCACTTTTCATCTAATATATTACATTTGAAACTTAAAAGTATGAAAGGGTGAATTAAAGGTGGACAATTTTCTAATTTTGTGTATTTCTTAAGTTGGGTGGTTTATGTTACGATATTACTTACTGACTTTGATTATAAACTCATACTAAATATACATATCTCCAAAGTACACATCTGTGTTGGTTATTCGTTTGTCAAATTTTATGTTATAGAAGACACCAATCAACCAAAGTAGAGTGGTTGCTAGCGTAGGCCTACAGTTTTGACTTCTGCCAACTGCATCACACTTGTAATAACTGCTGTAATATTACCTTTATCGTGAGCACGTTGAGTCTCAAAATAACTTGTTAAACTAAATCGAAACATTGTCATATTAAAAGTTTTGAGACTAAGTCTAGTCGAGATGGGAGTAGAATGTATTGACTGTCTATGCATTACACTAAGTTTATTTCTCGATTATTTTGATCGCAATGTCCTTCACAAACTGGATGCGAGGAGTGCCACTCTCTCGGCTCAAGCCGTGTCTTAGTGACGGAAAACCAATCCGTAGGTCCTTCAGACATACAACCAGAAGAAACACTATTGGAACATGAGGTCCCACAGGGGTCCGTACTTACTTCTTTACATATATTTATGTCAACGATGATGGCCCATTAGTGCAACAAGGAAGTTTTGTCCAATACACATGAAACCCCTCTCTGTTTTAGATAATAGTGTATCACTGGCTGATTCACCAAAGATAATAATAATAATTTGTATTTGCCTTGTACAAAGACTTTCGCGTTGACAAAGCTGCAAAAACTGTATAAACAAATATTTAAAATAAAACAAAGTAAACCACTATTAAGAGTATTGTAAAACCTAATCTAAATAATTAGTAGTTTAATTTATAATAAAATTTCATTATCATGGTTTAAATCCTGATCTAAAAATTCCCCAACAGAATATTATGAACTTTCTAAGAGATAAGCTCTTAACTCCTTTTTGATGAGATAAAATGTAGTGGGTTTTACTGTTTTCGTGGAGTTTATTAAACTATTTTGCACCTGCCTGTGATGGAAGCCACAAATGTGTAATCTATGAGAATTTTGTCTTAATGTATGAATTGCCTAGTACTGTGTTCGAGAATTTGCTGACCTTGAATTAAATCACATGTTGTCAAACAGAAAAGAATAGTCTCATAGATGTACAAACTTGGGAGGGTTAGAATATCTAAAGTCTTAAATACATTGTTCTGCAAGGTCTCAAAAAACCAATTTATCAATGCTTGTTTTGAGGATACAAATTCTTAAGCTTGTAATCAGGACATACCCCTCTATTTACATATATACCATAAGATAAGAAAGGAAGAATAAGGCCGAAATATGCTATTTTGAGTACATGCAATTTACAGTGGATGGCAAGCTGTCGCAGAAGAAAAATCTCTGAAGATATTTTTGCACATAGGTGATCGATATGTACAGACCAATTCAAATTGCTAGCTAAGTGCAAACCAAGAAACTTTGTTCAACAACTAGATACACTATCCCAGCAGTACGCAGCACGGCCGACTAGTGTGTCAATGTAGGTACAGGTTAGTTGTGGGCAAGGCGAGAGGAATGTTAAGCCCAAAACAGAGCGGAGCGGAGCGGCGCTGTGAGTGAAGCGGGGAAGAGCCCCGAGCTCGCGCTCTGACAACTGCTCATTTTGGCCGACAAACCAGTAATTTATTCGTAACCAATGGACGAGCAGTGTACGGCTTGGTGCGGCCAGGCCTGGCGGTCGCGTCACCGGTCCGTCTGCCTTCGTGCCTCGACACATTAAATCATTCGTAATACCCAACTCTTCCTAGAACTCACATTAATCAAACACGTTAAACAATTTCAACTGGGCCTCTGGTCTCTGTACGCGGCGCCTCGGATGTGTAGACTACTGTTTTGCGTCATACAAACTGTTTACGGTTTTAGGTAAACTAGTGTTCAGTAATGTAGAGTTCAAAGTCAAAGTCAAAAATGTCTTTATTCATAATTTGTTAATGAATATATGACAAACTTAGAATAACGTTTCGCAACTAATTCAATACTTTAAACCTGGTATATACATAAATAAAATGTATAGTATTAAATTTTACACAATACGAGTAACATGAGACAAAAAACATTTCCTTTTAATATTATTGGGGTTTGTATTCTTGAGAAAAAAAAAATAAAAATCACATGGTTAGGTTAGGAGTAGACATACGAGCAACATAAATGTTCAAACGTATAAAAGTTCATCAAAAGAGTACGGTGCTTTAGTTATCAAAAACCCCTTTAAAATTCTTTTAAACTTAACTAAACTATTAATGGCAGTGATTTCTTTTGGTAATTTATATATGAAGTTAATTCCAGTTTATTGTAGTTGTATGTGCATTGTTTGGGTTTGTGGCTTAAGTAAGCCACTTTGAAGGCCATCTTGATTTTTGAAATCGTCTCCTCTAATAGAATTTTGCAAACACTAGTTAGAGTCGTTGTAAAATGTAAAGTCGGAAAAATGCACTAATTTATTACAACAATTTACATTTTGGATCAGCCTTACACTGGTTATGCCGATAGTAGAATATGAAATTGTATAACACATGATATTCGTGATTACAAACGTAGTAACAAACCCCGCCTGCGATCGATACGGAACCGTAAAAAGAACCAATAGTTAGAAAACATCTGCCTCCCCTTCTACCAGTCCAGTAATTTTTATTGTAGCTTTGAGTTTTAAAGAGCAGTTTAAGAATGGCTTACGTAACTTTTCAAACTTTAAACAGAGCGAAACCCCGTACTAACTACTCCAATATGCCTAATTTTTAAGATAAATTCACTTAATGACAGTCTCGTGAAAAAGAAAATGTATATGATCGCGTGAAATATTTCGGAGACGAAGAGGGATCGTTGGCGCGGAACACTAAACTGTATCCTTGAGGATCGATGTCGTGCTGTCTTGGCCCTCGCTCACTCGCTTGGCTTTAGGCTGCTTATTAGCGAATTTACATAGCAAATGTAGCAAGTGTTCCTTATTCGTGCTGGTTGTAAGGTGCTTGAAGCTTCTCTGATCAAATCTCTCCTAACAGAGAGTTGAATGTAAAGTCTACCTTTGATTTAGGTGAGGAGACACGTGTGACGTGTGAGTGGTATGTGAACAGAATAATACGGTTTTGAGGGTCTGAAAATCTTTGTGATGCATATGTAATGAAAATATATTAGGTCAAAGCACATAGATGAAATAGATGAACGCCTTACAATAAAAAAATACTCTGTGTTTATGTGTTGGAACCTTTGTTAACAACTGTTATTGAAATAGTATAACTCCTAAATAATTATGTTTGTGATTTATATTTCCTATTTGTATTACGCAGAGTTTTTCTTGTTAAAGCGCAACTTGTATGCAGCTACTACAACATTTGACACTCAAAATTATATAATTAAACGGTTTAACCCGTTAAAGCCTAGAGTTGCCAAATGGACACGATATACTAGACAACTGCTCACCTTAACCTGTGACAGCAAGTAGAATATCTAGGTTGATACCAATTAGTTATTTTATGTTAACCAAATTCAATCGGTTAAAATCGATTTAACCTATGATGACTGGCAATAAACGCGATTATAACCCTAACAAATACATAACTTTATACCCAAATTAAGAAAGAGGGTCAAATAAACAATATGCACTTTCAAACATGTACATTTTAAACGTAAGACGAAACTGTCTCATATTCAGGCTCAAAGTAAAGTGTTGAGCCTCAAGAGTGCGCACTGTACCTACCGGCCAATGTACAAACAATGTAAAAGCATTTTCTCGAGACACTTCACGCCTACAATTTCAATCAGATCTTTTTTGTAGTAAGTTTTATTTTAAAGATGGCAATGTAATGCAGTGACTCCACTGACTACATTTTTGAAAATGTTATTAGTTTACAAGTAAAAACAAGAAATTCAAATACAAAGTGTCTTCAGTTTTTAGATTTATGTCACGATCTTATAAAGGATCAAATGGGAATTCGGCTCAGTGGAGTCACTAAAACAATTGATGCACTTTAAAACAAGGTTTGTTTCATAAAATCCGATGACAACTGTGGGTGTGAAGTGTCCCAAGAAAATACGTGTTTTTACATTGCTCTTATGAGACGAAATTCAAGGTCAAGGCCACTACTGCGCACTCTTAAACCAAAGACTAAGCAGTGAACACCTTTGATCGTGTACATGTTGCATTGCATGCATAATAGAGCAATCAACCAGGTGCAGATAGCGATACAATTCAAACAGTGTTTTATTGACTCATAGCGCAGTTGAGGTTTACTCATAACGATGTCGGTTTAGCACGTTGTGGTCGGTACACTGCAACGCTGGTTGGGACACGACTGAGTATGGATTGACTCATGTCAGCTAAATTCTTTAATGTGGGGAAAACTTTGCTTGGACGTATGTTTCGTATGTGTAACAGTAGGGCTGCTTAACGTCAAGTTTTGGGTAACTCTGTTTTAAGTCGTTTTGAGCTTTTAAGAGTGCCTAGTGGCCATTTTGTTTTTTGTCCCATAAGAACAATGTAAAAACAAGCATTTTCTTGAGACACTTCACGCCCACAATTTTCATCAGATCTTTTTGAAATACGTTTTATTTGAAAGGTGACAATGTACTGCAATGTCTCCGCTGACCATTTTTGAAAATTGTATTTGTTTAATTGTTAAAACAAAAAATCCAAATACAATGTTTCTTCAGTGTTTGGATTTATGTCACGGTTTAATAAATGAGAAAATGGAAATTCGGTTCAGCACAATCACTGAGATATTTAATACACTTTAAAACAAAGTTTATTTCATAAAAACCCGATGAAAACTGTAGGCGTAAGGCGTCTCAAGAAAATACATGTCACAGGTATAGGGCGAAACTCAAGGTCACAGCCACTGCTGCGCACTCTTAACCACCGTAACCTTAGTTAGAATAGGCATCTGCTAAGTAAACTATTGAATCTGATACAAACCTCAAAAATAATTTCTTCTAAAAATATAACTTGGGAGAAAATTCAGGTTCTGTGAAACTTCAAACGTGTCACATTAACGAAACAATCTGTTTTAGTAGAGGATAATACGAAATTTTAGTCTCGATCGGACCACTCTAAAAATTGTCTAAAATGGCGTTGTTTCAAAGTGCCTCTTAAACTTAAATCGCCGACATTTCGTTATCCTTATAATAGAGTGTTGTGTTTGTGCCATTGACTTTTATTGGAGTAACAACTGACTACGCCACTGGGCCAAAAGTGTTGGTTGCTACCAAAACACGACAGCTGGTACCATCCGAGTAGATTTATGGTGAGATTCAGCCTTTAACCCATCTCTGGCCATGTGTTGCCTTACTTAATCTGTATTAAAAGATCTTAAATGAGTTTCACTCATTAAAGTAATCATAATAACAACATAAACCACGTTAAAACATTCGCGTTCAAAACATGCAAGAACAAAGTCCCAGGTCGAATTGTAACCTCCTCGTTGCCTAGGAAGTCGGTTCAAAAGTGCTTATGTATGGTTCTGCGATTTTGTTCAGCATGGTTAGTATGGATTGTGTGAGCTATCGGTGGTTGGAACAACTTGTATGTTGTATAGCATTGTTTGTACCTTCACTATTAGTGTTGAAATGGTTGAGAGTTTGGGTTGGTATGGTTGTGGTTGGGATACTGCAACCATGGTTGTGGCGTGATTGGGGCAGATCGACCATGACTGTGTGCTGGGTTTGACACTGGTATCGTGGAATCTCTGCCAAACCTGTTCGCTATCAGTCCCCATCTAACCCTCGCCCCTCTTCACAGATAATTATGACCTTATTGAACTTATGTACCGTTTTCATTCCATTTACTCATTTCTTGAGTGTGAATGAGCATTTCAAATGATCTTTTGGAAGCTTTTGTTGGGAGAATTGATTGAGTTTTGGCTTAACTCGAGTGCATTATAATACTATACATTTATTATAAGACCGGTGACTGGTGACTGAACGAGTAAATGTTAAGGCACTTCCGGCAACAAGCCCCCCCCCCCCGTCAACCATATACTCTTTTTGAAGCTCTTGGTGTGAACCTTCGGGAAAATCATTATTTTTTAAGGCTCTGACAAGTTGGCGGCAAACATAATGGCGTCTGAATAACTGTCATTGTATTTAGCCGATATTATGCATCAAAACGGCAAAACAGTTGATCGGATCTTCAACCCGATGACAAATCGTTGATGTGGAAACAAATTTCCTACAACTCTTTTTATTTAACACTTTTCCCACCTCTCACCGTTTCGTTGCTAGATCAGTTTGAAGTTCAATTGTCGAAAATGAATTTTTCTGTGTTTTGAGCTCTAGTTACGGTACTTATCAACCACCCAGACGTATAAAATGTATGTGTAAGTATAAAAGAATTCTAATTAGGGAAAACGTACAGAAAGTCACTCTATATTAAAGAACGTGTGGTTATTTGGCACCTAAGGTTTGAAATTTAATCAATTTTCTTATATTTTTGCTCTGGTTATTACAGCTACATCTTCCAAAATTATTTGTCCTATAAAACCAGTGAACGAAGCAAATTTGTCTTAATCATGAGCGTAGCGAATGCCCCCAAAATACGAGGCCGCAGGCCGAGTGGGGTCTGGGGGGGCGCAAAAACGTATATAACACGCATATCGTATATCGTATATCAAATGTTGTACCAAAGTATCATTTCAGATTTAACAGACAGGTTCAAACTGTGTAGTAAGAAGATATTTTAAGTGGAAATGTGTCATTTTGTAGCAGAGTGACCGAAGTCATTGCTCCTGTTCAAGAGGTCACAGGTTCGATTCCCATCGCAGGCTCAGGAGTTTGGACCTGATTGATCTTAAACTCGTTAAACACACGAGGAAACTGGAAATTCAATGTCTGTTTTCACAATATTGCTTCCTAAGACATTGCTGAACTTTGTACCTTCATTGCCAACTTGGTTAACAGAACCAACAAACCACAAGAGATGTTCTATCCTCGTACAGGTCTGTAGTGTCGAGGAGCAAGATTGCCGGGCTGCATGGTCGATATAGCAACATCTGATAGTGAGTGTTGAACAGTTTCATGCCTAGTTGCACAGTCTGGTGCACTTACACAGTAGTCTGGTCACACACGCTACTCCACCGGCAAGCATTTAAATCTTAATACACCACGATCTTTATGGGAACTTGCCTGCTCATCGCGTGTCCAGTGTGAAATCATTATTCTTATAATTGTTTGTAAATGTTTATGTTTGCGCATTTGTTTGGATGTTGCGCGTCGAGTTTGAATGTCTGTAGGCAGTTTGATCAACTTATAATTTGTTAATGTGACTGATACAGTGACGCTAGGTAAAGGTCGATGTTGAAGGTAGATAGGACTCTGTAGTCCTAACTCCACCTCGTCAAACAAGACAAACTTTACCTTTATCTTTTTTGTACAACAAAATATGATAACTATAGGTGTAGAAGTTGAATAGGTGTAAGGTGGAGCTGTTGAATAGTTGAGAGAGGTTTCAGCTTCAGCTGTGGGACTTGCTCAGGTGTACAGTTGAGCCGGACACCCGTCAAGTCTGACCGGAGGAAGGATTAGTCTAATCCCCAGACCTCGGCGTCAGCAACCATCGCCATTCCACCATTCCACCATTCCACGCTCCTAACTATGTAACACAAGTGTGAAACATTCTACCCACGTGACATTTAATGTATCTTTGTGTTTTATACTAAATATCTTTCATCTCCCGAAAGACATGCGATTTAATTACATCTTGATATAATTCCTAGATGTTCAAAAATACAAATTTGGGAAAAACGTCAGTTAAAAAAAAATTTGTTTTAAAACACAGCAGTTATTTTATGTAAACAAATCGTTTACTTTAAAAGTGTTGGGTCTTATTTTAGATAAGTAACTGACCAACGAACAATAATGCAAATATTGGAAAATTGTTTGACAAACGACCAAGATATACATAAAATCGTAGCCAGGTTTCATACGTTATCTGAAGGCGCTACTCTGTGGGAAGATATGGAATACTTCGGAGGTAGCGTCTGCCACGTTTTTAACGTGTTTGAGCATGTCTCAGTAGTTGATTCCGAAGTTCTTTTGCATCATTGGATAGCCAATTAGTTTTCTTAAAGTGAAATTACCCACATTTGCTTTTAAGGCCAACCAACTTATAAAATTACAGTAAAAAAACACGTATACACAGACGAAAAGTGGTAAATTTTACACCCGTGGCTGTACGTCCACGATGATTTCCACTTTTTGAACCCAAGGAACATACTATTAACGTTTTTAAGAGAGTTCTCAAACACCCTGTATAATATTTGTCAACTTTTAACACTAAACAGTAAAACAGGCACTGTCCAATCGCAATACAAAGCATATTTAGTTTAGAGTGGCCAGTCGTAAGGAAATTTATGAAATATTGTTAAACGTTGATGTAGGTTTCTCACCAGAGTTGTTTTTAAAAAAGGCTTGAACCCTGCAGTTTCTTTCATTTAATACCGTATATATTTGATATCTAACGAACATTTAGTGCGTTCTATTAAAGAACGATGTTTCGGAACTACGAGATAGAATAATTTAATTTAATATTATTTGGTCTTAGATTTTGGAAATTCGGATGAATGAAGGCTGTTATCTGTACAGCTCCAAATCGTTTCTTGATATGTCTCTCCACCAATCCATTGGACCTTGGGTGATATGGAGCCGATGTTATGTGCCGAATGTTATACCGGGAACTGTTAAGTGCTGTTATGTAGTTGTGAGGTAAATTGAGTTCCGTTATCACTAACAATCAACTTCGGAAGACCAAACCGAGCAAAAACTTCGACAACGGCTAACCATGATATAGCTTAAGGTTCAACAGAACATCTGATAAAAACTATATATGTCTTGACTCTATTTATAAAACGGAACTTGCTTGAATACAAGAGTTAGGGGTGAGATAAGTCTTCTGTGCTTCAAAAGTCTTGAAAAGACAAATAATGAATGTTCCAAAAACACTTTCCGTTTGCATTGTAGACCTTGGAGTTTGTTCAAACCTCTTGATAACGCACGGTACCATATTTTCTCCCGCTTTTCTGAGGTTTTGTCAACAATCGAAGCGAAGTATAGTTTGCTCAGTAAGTAATTGACAGGCAGCATTATAACTAAAGACGTCGGCCGAGGCGCGGCAATCAGTCGCAGAAAGCACCGTTTATGAACTGTGTAGTTATTAGCGCTTCCGGCTTGCAGGCTGGCGAGCTATATTAAATTACTAATAGCGATGCTACCGAGCTACCCATTCTCTCTTCAGTCCTCGCACACTGTTTCCTTGGCTTGTTGTCAACGTCTATCTCATTCAGTCACGTAACATGGGCGAACTATAGATTTCAGGGGTGTGAAAAGGGTGTCGAATTTTAAAGGCCTGTAGTAATCATATTTCAAGAATGTATTGGCACTTCTACATTTCATATGAGGGCGGATAGAGCGGCCAGGTTCAACTCTAAGTACCCTTTATAACATGGGGTAAAAACACAAACGACGTTTTAAGCAAATTAACTTACTTAAATGTGAACATTGTTTCCCTGGAAGCATAGATTTGTTGATGTTGCTTGATATGAACACTAAAACTTTTACTTTCGTCATCAAATAAGTTTCGTACTTCTGAACTAAAAACTCAATTTTTCCATTATAACATAGTACTCGAAATTCAATAATTAAAATTATATTTCATAAACAAACTCAATTTTACCTTTATTATATTCAGCAGCACTAATAACTCTATGCTTCCAGAGAAAAACTTTCCACATTTTTGTTCATTGACCTACCTAAAACATCGACTGAAAATTATCCTATGATAAAATCTCTATCCCATTTGAACGCCGCTCGGCTCTATCCTGCCGCCTCTTAACATGTCAAAATTAGCTATAATTACGATATATCAACATTATTCTATTATAATTAGTTCTATTAGAATTAAAACAATTTGTTTACTATAATTGTCTTATTCGTGTTAAAACTGAACATTCTTTCACCGTCACTGACATTTTTTAAGGATATGAAAATGAGAACACTTCATACACGGTTTATTTTTATATAACCTCTCTTCAGCAAATAAGGCAAACCGCTGAGTTTCACATTTGATTCGATTAAATTCATGCAGATAGTTCTATATACGTTGAATGGGCAAATTTGATAAACTCCATGAACGAAGGCGGTATTGATGAAATGATAGTAGGAAAGCCCGGCAGGCGAGTGATAAGCGGGGGCGCGGCCGGCCAGCGTCCAAGCCACAATCTTGACAAATGCTCCCCCAACCATTAATTAGGATCAAGCGTAGGCTTACTCGACTGAATCTAGTCCAAAATCTAGAGGGGAGGAATTTCATGTCCATCGTTATGGGTTTCTAATCGACTCTCGTTCTGAAAGCGGCTTATCAGAATTATTAAAGCGCACGATAAGAGGTGGCCACCCGTGCGTCCACGCAGTGCGCCTGCGCCTGCGCCAGTGTTTGCTTATTCGCTTCTACTTAAGTCCGGCTTTGAATGTATAATTAACGGCGCACGTCAAATGCGCAAAGGTTTGCTGTCAGTTTGTGCAGGTAATGGCTTTATAGGTGGTTAGTTGCTAAATATTTGTCTATGGTTCCGACGCGAGCTATACAGGGTGGCACAAAAATGTGTAGCGAGCAGCGCTATGCAGAACCGGATTCTACATACAAAAGTAAGTCGAAAATGTCTTGTAATTTTTTATGATTTCAGCTTTTGGTAATCCCCATTGGTGTGTTAAACATTATTAATAATTCCAAAATTTGAAAGTATAGCTGAAATTGTTTTCTAACGTTTAAAAGAAATGTTTTGCTATATCAAAAATAAAAATAAGCATGGTCCGTATAAGTTAAATAGAATCAAATTAGAATTTAACTTTGAAGTTTTAAATAACTTCCATTTAGAAATTTGATAAGATTAGATACAATAATTAAGCATTATTAAAGAAACAACAAGAGTTCTACCAAGTTTCCAAAATATCGGGTTTAATGAATTAGTTATTTTCAAAAGTACATGAATTGAGGTTATTACTTGCTAGCCAGGCGAAATAAAAAAATACTAATAGACTTTTCGACTTGCTTGTTGTAAAATCTGGATCTGCATAGCGCACTACATTTTGTGACACTCTGTATACTTTGGCTGCTGGAATTGAAGTAGGCCTATATGAATTGAAGGGGAACTTTGCAAATCCCAATTGATGCAAGCTAAAGTATGAATATAGTTGCCAACCATCGGGACTGCCAGGTACAGACAAACAAACCCCTTCATTTTCTGTTCCACTCTGTATTAAACCAAGCTGTACAGGAGACAGCTACGCGCGGTTATAGAGAAGTCGCAGCGATACTGTTAAACGTTACGTGTATACCTTAAAAATTAATAATGATAATAGTGTAGGTTTGGTTGTTTGTAGTCACAAATTTTACCTGCATACTATATTCTTAATCTTAACAAAAGCTTAGCCATTTTATTTACTCTAACAGACTATATTTAGGCTACGTGTTAAAATTAAAACAAATTATGAAATAATTACATTTTTACTGTTTAAAACAAGCGGGCAAATCATAAAATATTTTAACAGCACTAATAAATCAATAGCAATAGTGATAATAAAAGTGCCGGTCTCAGAGGTAGTATCACGGTTAACGTCATAGGAGTTATACTAATTATATGTATAGAAAAGAAAGTACATAGTACCCTGTAATATTATTTATTTTAAATGTATCGGTTTAATTTTTAAGTTCATCTTCCCACAGGTAAGTAGATTGTACATTGATTATAAATAGTATTGTTCTAAAAAATCAAATTTGAAACCGGGACATGTAAATAAAATTATATTTACAGGGTTCTATGTACTTTCTTGTCTATACAGCTATATCAAAGGTATCTCTGTGTGAATATTTTCCGGAGGAAAAAGAAAATAGTTAGAAAGGTTCTAATTTAGTTTCAGAATGGTCTAAAAAGAGCTGTTCCACATCAAATGTAGTCAATGTTATTTAATAAGAATTAACTCGAAAAATTGGTTTTGCTTTTGTTAACGTTGGCAGCTTATTTGAAGACTGTACTTTATAAATCACCACTTTTGGAAGAATAGTGAGTAACCATTATTCCTGTAATCAATGTATACTTTAACGTTGGCACCAAATATTTGTAGGAATGGTGGTATATCGTTTTGCGCTAACGCTCTTGCAAACTTGCTTAGGTGTCCTCATCCAGTTAAATCGTGTGAGCTGGCCATCCATCCCTAGACCACATACGCAGCTGAAGATTCCCTCACTAAACAAACTACAAACAACGGGTGTCGACGATAAATTTTAATTTTGACCGAGCCCCTATAGTAAAAAGGCAAACTGATTTGTAACTAATCTCACGAAGTAACGGCGACAGAAGACAATCTTCCTAATTCGCGATAAAATAAACAGAAACTCGTTTATGAATACAGTCAGAAACAAAGGGCTAATAAAGAAGCCTGACAAATAACAGCAGAGATCGTACCTCCCGTGGATTGTCGCATACATTGTTGTGTGTGTTATGAGTCAAGATCAGTTTTGAGTTACTCTGCGCCTCTAATGATGCCCCTAAGCAGGTTGTGCAAACACTGCAACTCCCTTGCATGTCCACATAGATAATGTTTCCACGCTCTTCAATAAACTTGCAACTTTGTTTCTACAACTTCCCTCACTATATCAGGCCCTTAATTGTCATTGTTTATCGCTCTGTCCTGCGGATGGGTTTGGAATTCACGGGACGATTTCGTTACGTGGTGCTGGGTTGTGGGTGACAGTTTTATGTGCTTTGTAAGAACCTGCTGGTGGTAACAGTTCATATTTTTATGAGTGGTTGTTTACAAAGAGTAACGAAGTATTGATACAACTAAAATCGGGTTATAATATAACATAAATATTTTGGCTAAATACACGATTTATCGTTTTTAAACTTTCGCAGATAATCTAGTTTCAGAAGTAATGTTGCTAGTAGAGTTGATATTTCGTTATTTGGATTATACCTATGATTACAGAAAAAACCCCGTGAACAAATTAACTTCAACTGATTAACAAGAACTCTTTAAACTATACCAGTTAATTATAATATTAACGAATACTTGCAAAACTTCAGTTGAGGGAGTCGTGAAAGCCAGTATTCAAAAATCTGAAATTGTTGACTCTTCCCTGCATGTAGATCCTAGAATTGTCTCTCTTTTTCAAATGAAAATGCGACAACGTACGAGGTAGCGATATACACTCTTATGTCACAAGAGGGAGGGATGACTACCGGACTGGGAGACACAGAACGGTAGTCCATGAACAGGGTTCTTTGTCCCAGACAGGGATTCAATTCAATAGAGCTCATTTCAGAGCATTTTAAAACTCTTAAACACGTTTTGGTCGCAGAAGAGCTTTATAGCGTTGATGAGTTTTTGGCATGCAATTGAGAGATCTGATCACAATTCACACTTTGATCAAAGAGCTAGGGAGGAACAATTCGTATGAATGAAGATGAATAAGTGCACACAATGTATGTTTGAAAGAGTTCTCGATGTTTGAGCGAATGGAAATCTTTATTTACACATTCTAACTGACGATTGCCATGCATTGTTAAAACTTATGCAATTGATTTGATTTGATGTATACCCGAGAAATGTCAATTTAAACCGTCAAGCATTACTGCTAAGTCCGATATAAAATATTCTTTGCCTCCATTCCTAAATCACAACTCTCCCCTGTAGACAAATGTATTTACAAGCGGTTTCGACAGAAGGCCCACGCGAGCATTGTTCACTGCGACTTATGCTGTTGTTGACATGGCCACAATGCATTGTAAACAAACGCCTTTAATGTGCTGAGACCACCACCCCCTCCACTGGACGCACAACCACGTCCCGGCCCTGGCCCCGGCCCCCGAAATTACCGATGCCGGTCTGAGTTATGCCCCGGAGTGATCAGTCTCTCGCCATATGGTTGGATGGTCGGTTGATGGAGGACCATCTCGCCTCTCTTCCAGGTTCCCGTGTTTAACCTGTCCGCGGAAACACCATTCCTGATATTTGTGATTTCCTTGATCGGTCCTAATTTTTCAGCTCGTATTTTGTCAAATTCCGTTACATTTTCGTAAGCTGAAATAGGATTTGAGTTTAGAGGTTAGGCTCTAAAAAGCGTATTTTCCTTCAGGACATAGAGAGGTCAGCTCAAACTATGTTGTGATTTTTTAAACTTACTGTTTTCCCATTAGGGTCCGTTGAGGGTGAACAGTACGGATATCAAACATGACGATGTAGTCTGACCAATGACTGTAGTCTACGGGCGTAAAAAACTAAAGGGGTTTTAAGCGGCTAGAAACTATAAAACCTTGCGTCAAATTGGAACACGTGTCTTCTAACTTATTTTTAGCTGTTCAGGGGTTTGCAATATAAAAGGAAAACTCTCATGACTATATGATGTTAAAGAGATTAGCTAAGTTGGATTACTGTAAATTTCTCGAATAATACTTTTGAATGGTGGTTTAGGAGCTCTAAAATACGGTATTCTCGTGTTTTCAATGTATTTCTTTTAAATAAAATAAAAATCTGGAAAGTTGGCTTCTAATCCAATTTAAAATATCTTGACTTTCCAATTGAAATCTTGAACTCACAGTGATAATATTTAAAAGGGCGACATTTTTTGGGTTGCAAAACTCTGCATAGTAATTTTTCTTCCTCTATCGCGCAGCCTAATACAAATTATACGCTACTATACTTATAATATCACTTAACCAACAATCTCGTAAATGCTTCTGAAACCCATCTTGAAGATTAGGCCTACCCTGTATTAAAAAATAACATTAATTTTTAGTAGCTCATTAATGTAAATAAACGAAATTGTTACACCCGATTGATTAGTGTTTCTTCTGAACTGACCAAAACACTTGGCGAAATATACGTCCCTATATTTATCTAATTTACTGTTAATTTTCACAGTTCCTTTGTAAAATCACTTCCATATTTTTCTTTTAAAAAATCCATACAAAAGGTGTGATTCCATAGGCGATACCCGACCTCAGCAGAGAACCACGTGGGGTTGACTAATCTATTATTGCTCTTTTCCATCGTCTAGTGGTATCTAAGAGATCTTTCCACAAAGTCAGGTTTGAATTTCGGTCCGAATATTGACAACACTAGTAACAATACGTCATAAAATATTGTCGGGTGGGTCGCCTACGCCGGGAAGGCACTGTGAGGATAAGATCGTCCGATCCGCTCACGAACACCGCAGGCAACACTACACTTAGCTCCGTCCTGCACCTTAATCGTAATCAATTCTTTTATTAATGGCCTTTTTGTAGGGAACAGGATGTTTCACAAGGGGCGGTAACGGTTGCCGTGTCGAAACTGTTCAGAGGAACTTTTAACACGGATTGCGGTAACCGTTGTTGGAAGCATATGTTGCGATAGGTCGACCAGTACGTTAATTGTACAGTACTCAATTGGTATGAGAATTTCATAGCAATAAGCATACAGAAGAGATATTTACCCTGCCAAGATTTATGAACACGAAGGTTGATATAAAATTATCTATAAATGTACTAATTTCTTTTGACGAGATGTGAGATACTAAAAGTATACTATGTGCAAGACCCAAAACATGTGAAAATAATACAGACTTAATGTCAGTGTTGAAGCGAGTAGCGTTTTTGCAATACTACTGTAATACTTAACTGTTCTTTTCAGGTACGTAAATAAAATAAATAAATAAATAACTTTATTCACAAGTGCAGTGTACAATGAAAGGCTTCGTCAAGATATATACAAATAGTAGAGGTAAAAATATAAGTAAATTAAAATACATATAAATCAATGAAAAGGAACAAGAGTAAGAATATATACATACAAATTATTAAAGATCGAATCAATCAAAGATTATGAGTCACTTTCTTAAATATAACAAAAAAGATAATAAATGCTTTCAAATAACAAATGAACTTTAGAAACAAACAATTCATAAACTAGCAAAATCATTAAAATTGTAAATTACTAGAAAGAAAAACAAGGTAAGACTAGAACTAGCAAATCAGGTTTCACTTAAATACCTCAACTCAGCCTGGGAGCATGTTGAAAAATTACAAGCCTGAATAGTAAACTCCTTTTCATATAAAGATAATCTATGTTTGAGGCACCCTAAAAGCAAATTTGTTTCTTATTTTATAATCATGGTGAAAGTGATTTAGGTACATATCGTTGTTCATTCAAGTTTGAATGGTCTAATAACCTCGATAAGGTACATAGCATATAATTGGAAGAATTTTGTAATTATAAAATAATAATTTTTGACAACTAATCGAACCGGCAGGAATGATTCATTATTCTAAAAGCTCTTTTGGACTGTAAATATCTTGTGACTATCTGTTAATTCCACAAAATACTATATAGATTTAAGATGTGACTAAGCAGAGTTATAAACAAAAGTGGATTTTAACGTTTCACATAGGCATATTCAAACTGTTTGGCCTTGCAATTTTGAGTTGAGTTTAGATTTAACTCTTTCATGTCCTTTCACGTTAAGTTACTATGTAATATAAAACAACGTTATTTTATATTTGTACTGGCATGGATTTCCGGCTTGATCATAGAATGCACTATTTCCTCGATATTTTTGGATTGGCTTGGTGCTAAAGTCTAGTATTTGAGTTTGGACACATTAGAATGAGCGGACTGTGAACCAAGTATTTAAGTTTCTTGTTTGCAATTTGTGAATTCAGTTAGGATTTCATAGTTCTGTGAGTTACATTTTACAGTTAACCGAGATAATATAGTCTTACTATGAGTTTAAAGTGTTTAGCTGAAAGGAAAATATGAGTTTCAAAGTGGATCGGAAGCAAATTTTATTTTGTAAAATTTCTTTGAAAACGTGAGCATATTCTTTTACAGTTCTGGAAAATTAACCTAAAAATGAAATATTTTTCATCTGACTCCAATCTGCCTTGGATAATCCTTTCGACGTAATGTAAAATTATGATTGGGACCGAAAGTAATCTCTTGAGAGCAGCCTGTTTTGTGACCCTTTTAAAAGGCAATACGAGGTGCGCGTACTAAGTTGACGGTTTCGTAAATACCGACCTGGGCGGCCAATGCGAGCATGTCGCACTTTCAAACACAATACTGTATATGATTTTACAAAACGAAATATAGTTTTGTAGATTATTGCATTTTCACTCTATCAATAAGGCTAAATGTTTTAAAAAGCGGCTGGTAGTTATTGCGGTCCAAACATATGCGGGTTTTGTTTACTCGTCATGAAAACAAAGTGAAGGACAGAGGGAATGTTTGGGGTTTTAAACTTGGCAGAACTCTCGGCAACATTTGAGTTGATTAAAAAGATCTATAATGTGCGTTTTGAAAGGAACATTTTTTTAATGGTGAAAAGGTTTCTAAGATGGCCGTAAACATTTAAAGACGACCCAAGGCAAGGTCGGCCAACAAATGAAAATCTTAACAGTTTGTGGACATTATTTTCATTTTGGCCGCCCTTGCTGGTCGTGCTCTAGATTTTACAACCTTCATCCTTGCCATCTTTGAAACCTTTGTAATATAAAACAACGTTTTCTATACAAAACCTACATGGATCATAGATCATAGATCTTTTTCATCAACGCAAATATTTTCGTAAAAGTTCTGCCAAGTTCCTATCTTTTATTCAATTGATGAGACACAAAAACCGCAAACGAATGGACCGCAATAACTATATCATTTGTCAGTCAATTTTAACAACATTAATCTTAATTATTAGATGAAATAATTAAATAATAATTATAGCTGTTAAACTATATGCTGATTTATTAAATATCATTATTATTTTTGTGAATATGCAAAAAGTTCCGTTATTTTCAGACATTCTGTGTATAACAAAATCGCACAATCTCTTGTAAAATCTTACTTTTATTTTAGAAGAACTCTCGACCAATCACAGACTGCATAAAAATACTTTGATACTTTGAACAAAGTGCGCAGCCATGACAAACACAATAAATCAAGTGGCTGACGGAGGGCAGAGTGTAACAAATGGGGCTCGGAGTGGTGCAGCGAGCGATGACAGGCGCTCTAGTGCTGTAGTTCCATGCCCATTAGATAGGCGGCGCTAGTGCGCCTTATAAATGGCATTCAAGCAGCACGTGTAATTACCACATGCAGGCCGGTATTATTTAAATATTATACCAGTCACAGTTGTAATTATGATGCATAGCTGTGGAAGGTACAGCACTGAACAGTGAACAGTGAGCAGTGAGCAGTCTTCCCTTCCCTCATTCTTGTGCCGGTGCTTGGACATTTTATTGTACTCTTCTATTGTTGGCGGTGTCTCGGAGTATCATTTGTAGGATTTATTGCGGAAGGAGGAGTTTACATACGGACAGTATGTGAACTGGAGTAGATATGTCGGGAGATGTGCCATGTTTCCTGCTCGCAGTACGCTGCAAAGCGAAACAAATAAATAAAGGTTTTATTCCACAAACAACGTACATTGTAATCGTCAATTATTTTGAATTTCGGCTAAGATTTGTCACTCATACTTCCATCGAGAACTCATTCATACATACAATACTGGCTCATTAATTCAAATTCTCCCACTTGAGCGTCCGTAGGCCGGCAGCCATTTATCACTAGGTCTCCCATTAATGTGCCAAGAATTTGTCTGAACTATAGAAAGTGTTAAAAGAGCTTTCAGACGAGACTTGAACGCCTGTGGCGTTGGAGCACATTTATCGAATTTGGTAATATGTTGATAAAAAAACGGGCTCCTGCCTGACAAGGCAAACGCTCGTAAACCACCGTTCTGTGTCGCCCAGTCCGGGACAGATTGGAAAGTGAATTTACAAGAATAAAATAAATGCTTAAATGATCATAAATATATAAATGAGTAAATCATATTTTAAACAACATTTTCAATTACCTAAATTAGTCGGGTCTATTAAATTTTTCTTTGTTTACAGTGTTACTACTATTATTTTACTTTTCAACAAGCGAGGGGAATACATTACATCTTTCATACTTAAATGTACATTTCCAAACAACAGTTTGGTCTCATACATTGCCAATTGGCTAGACATATAACACAAAGCTATCGCCCTAAAATATAACATTTCCTATGTCTAGAGTTTAAACTATTATTGCGGACATTTTCCATCGTTAGTGAGAAGAAATGATCACGACGTTTCGGGATCTGCAATCTGATCCCGTCTTCAGGTGAAAAGTAACCTAAAACATAGCACGGAACACTAGAAAACGAGGTAGATTTAAGTGGCAAATTCAGCAACTTCCTGTGTATAGGAAATCATCAACACCGTTCATTTGAAGTAGCTCATAGCAAGTTTATGACATCAAATGTTAAAAATGACCACCTCTTTTAATTTGATGATTTGTTCATTGATTAACTGTGGTACGTATACTGAGGGAAGGCGGAGTAAAGCTATGGGTTTACTCTTGATTAATGCTTACTTCAACCTTCAGCTGTACGTTATGGAGGACAACAAACGGTAACTTGTTACAAACCCTTCTAAAGGGCAAACTTTCACACATACTTTGATCAAACTATACTTTGTGTATATATTATGTGAAGTACACTATTTCATCATTTATCTCTGGCTCCAGTTGAGCCCGCGAATTCGGTGCTGTTTTTCACAAAAAGGGCATTTTGCGTCCATACTAGTACTTTCAAGTGCCTTTCAAAGCTGCTACGTAATCTCCATACAGCTGTCCTTCGACAATGTTGGTTGCAACTTAAGCTTGCTTTCAACAGGTTGACAGATTACTATCCAACATATTTATCTTGCATTTAGGCTCAGCCTCCACGTTACTTAGTTACTTTGTATGTCCATTAGTGCATTTCAAATCGTCGATTTTTCCTCCGGCCTCTTCAAGGATTACTGCGGCAAAAAGCGGCAATATCGCCCTAGAAACGACAGATTCGCACTTGGGCAGAATAAATCCTGTATCATACATCAAGTCTTACACAGTAAAAAGTTTTGAGCTGCGATTGCTTGTCGCAATGTCTTGTAAACAGTCCCACACTGGTCGTGGCGACCGGCCAATTCCCTAGCAATTAATCCCTACATTGTTGTTGCTGTGTAGCCGAGTGAAATCCTCTGGCTCTCCAGTTTAATTGATTGCAGTTAAATTGAAGTGTTGGCTGCTGACCAAATTATTGCCATACTCCCACATAACTCTGTAGTTTCTGCAGCTTTACCACATTTCAACGGTATATGTGTTTGAAATTTTGCACTAATGTGCCTTTGAATATCTATTTTAAACCTTTAAATTGTCTACAGAATAATGAAACTGACTTGATATCAAATTGAACGATCTGTACAAATGTATCACGCTTTTAAGATTGTTGAGGTAGTGTAATATTTTATTTATTTTCACCATGTAAAACAGGATGTAGCACCAAAAGAAGAAGAAGAAAAATATATATTTATTTTCCAAAGTTCACAAAAAATATATCATATTTTGTTTGATATACTGTAGTTGATAACATAAAACTTAGATATTTGTGTCTCTTTTTACACAATCACTTGTCAATTTACAGAAATTTTACTCTTATATCAAACTAAATTAAAAAAAAACTATTCCTAAAATAAAAGCTCCATATTATGATTTACATAAAGAATTATACTTTATTATTAGAAAACTTTAGACAATTAAGGGCCTCATTCGGTAAACCCGGTTTTAAGGTTCCTTTATTACTAATACAAACTATGTACAGCAATCAGAAAATAAAACATTAATTTACAATTATATCAGCTTCCATGTTATTCAGAAAATTATACAGTGCTTTGATGATAAAATACATAAAAAGACATAAAAAAAGCAAAACATGACCAACATTTAGAAGGTAACGTTTATATTCGGCAAAGTTATGATTGTATTTATTTTCTGTTGGTTGTAGATTTTTACAGTTCTGAAATACGTTTATACTAAGGACTGTAGAGGTGACCGATGCCCAAGGCTTTTAACAATAGTTTAACAGTGTTTTTATCCGCATAGACATTTAACAGTACAAAACGTTTAAGGGCACACGACTGGTAGAACGCGCACTACACTATTAACAATTGGGCTCATAGTGATATTAAACCGAATGGTTTTATGGCTTGAACGAACTTATCCTTTGTTTAGAAGGGAATTCGATGTTGGAATGAATTGAAGCTGTTGGTTTACATAGAAATACACGTATATTTATAGAAATTTTGGTCGATAAATATTCACATATTAAATAAAAAATTCATTCAATGAAATATTAATTCATTGACGAAACTTTAACTTATTTGCTTATTTTCCGTATACGTTTGTTTACGTCTAAGATGACTATCGAAAGGTATCATGTAGTTATTCAGATTTCACAATATCTACAAACTTTTCTCTCCTATCACTCAATTCAATCTCCACCAAAATTCCTTCGTTACGTAACCCACAAAGAGTTTGAATTCAAACTAGTTTCTGTGAGGCTTCAATTTATGTGTTTCCAGTGGAATCGGGGAATTATAACGGATTATTATTCAATTCTGTCCAAATGGGACTGGGAGAGGGGGGGGGACATCACGGGATTATAAAATAGGCTCGGATAAGATCGACTGTGGGAAGTCAGTGTCAATCAACAGCGAGCAGCAGTGCCATTAGAATATATAGGCGCCAACTCTTCATCCACATCCACGGCCACGGCCTCCTTGATATACTCGTCTCTGTGTACGGAGCTGTACTGTAATAAATGTAAGTCTAAATAAACAATGATGATTGCCATGAAAAAAATTGAAAATCACAAAAGTTTCCAGTCAAAAGTTCTTTGTTAAACAAAATTATACCTGACCACTTTTTACCTAGAAAATGTTATGAAAAATGTATGTACATGGACTATGACAGAGAAAGGTACACAGACATTTTATAGTCGACATAATAATCACTATAAAACTTTGAAAACTAGTTTGACCCCTTTATTTATAATTAGTACAAAACTATTTGATATGTCATAACGTTGGAATACATTGCAAGGTAAAAACATAACAGTAGTAAATATAAATTGAAATACATATAAAGTTTAATGAAAATAAACATAGCATCCAGTTTTAAAGATGTATATTCGCGTTCTAGGTCTTTAGCCATCATCTCAGCGAGTACGCAATGTGCCATAGTTTTGAGTATTTTGCTAGATATGTAAAAAGTAAACGTTCAGTTGTAGTTTCCTAAGTTAAGGGTTATTTCAAAGTTGTTAATTAGGAATAGGACAATGATTTGAACTACAAATAAATTACAACACTATAGTTTAAAGTCTGTGCTTGTTCAAAAAATAGAATACTTAGTACAGTAGTCACAACACTATTCTTTGGAAGCTCTACCTGATCCTCTGTATTACATTTAGAAACAAAATATATAATATGTAAATGCTGGAAAATTGTTCTGTATTAATAAAAATAATTTAATTAGGCAGCTATAAGGGTTAAAAGCCGCTGGCGTGAGTGATGCGAATTTGCTTTGCAATTTTTCTTCGCTTTGGACGTCAGCCTCAGATGTTCGTAATGTAATAAACGGGCGTCACGAGGCTGTTCGCTACGCCCTGTTTCACGTACGTGGCCTTTTACGGCAAGTTTTAATACAAATCATGTAGGAAGACTATTTTCTTAAAGTTTTATTAAAATCTGACTACTTATTCAGTTTGTTACTTTTTGGCATTATTTTGAAACTAATAAATGGATTTTAATAGTTTTTGGTACATGGACTATTTTTGGTGAGTCCAGTATACCAAAATTGCTGGCTAATAAACTTGACTGAGCTATTTATAAAAGGAACATTTGTACTAAATTTTATACACACAGGAAAATTGAAAAATGCTTAAAACATGTTCTAAGGAACAGGATCGGTGCTCATTTGACGATCCTGGGTCTTAACATGCTGTCGGCATAAATAAATATAAATTGCTAATAATTCACCCTAAATGTTGTGAAATTGCATTGACATGTGAAATAAAGATATTAACCCGAGTGAAGGGAATCCCTAAGTGATTCACTGGCAAACTTGGTTGACTAATGAGTTCTATTATGGCTGGGGAATACCAGTGAAAGTTATTTGCAAGTGCTAAGGGTTTCATCCCCTACACGGCGCCGCGAGGTCGTACTGTACAAACTGTAGATAGGGGTAATGAACTCTCTACTGTCTACTGTCTACAGTCAAGTATTGCTGTCTAGTGAAAGGATTTGACAAATCGTGAGAATTTGCTGTTAGGTCTGTCATAACTAGTTGTGGGATACGTCTGTGTTAAAACTGAACCACGTAATAGCTTAGTCCTTCAAATAGCTTATTTAAATAGAAACTATGCAGGATCGATGCTGATCTTGTTTATAAATTAAATTTGTGAATTCAAAGTAAACACAGTGTTAGAGGACAAAGTCACCTAAATACAACAAACATTTTGCATAAAAAAATATTTTAAAATAAAAATTCTAAATATTACCATTCAGTTACGCCACTTTGGGTACGATTTGAAATCCACACGACTAATGTAAACTCGTAAAAATTGACCTTTTATTGATCTTTGAATTGTTCACGACTACGAACAAAAACAAGACTATGTACAAGACTTGACGAGGAAAGGGCGTACAGGTTTGATTCGTGTAACACTGGGACATTTAACAATTTATTAGTCAAAAGACAAAACATACTTTGTGTTGACAAACAAAAAAAAAGACAGTCACTAGTAACAGCAACTATAGAAAGGAATTAATAATGATAATAACCAAATAATTGTGTTACCTTGTGAATATGTTTAATTGTCTACTAACTACTATTGAGAGTGGTAACAAGGGGTTCAATCACTAGTAAACAATAATTATTAATTATTACTGCCAGTGTTATTCGAGAAACTATTCATTTTCTTCAGTAAATTTTGGATAGTACCAATTAACTAAAACCACTGTCATTCTGACCATTTAGAAGATCCGTGCACATTTTCACCTAAAATACGGATACATTATTAAAGACTTTTCTGTCTGAGAACAGATGTCTTTTTCAGATTAGCTATGATGTTTGTACAGTTGAACTACTGAAGTCATGCGACAGTACGTAATTACAGTGATTCCGACCCCAAAGATGTGTACGGTCTCGCTTCAAGGCGCAGTGGGAAACCGTGTGTTCACAGCAAAATTAGAATTTTCCACACAATCTGTTTCGAAATGGATATCAAGAACAACTCAAAGTACTTTGTGGTTAAGTGGAAAAGATTTTCTTAGTGCGAGGTCAATCGAGCTAATGCTTCAAAGATCTGGTTTAATTTTGTTTGTATCACAACGCATAAAAAGTGCGTGAATGTTTAAAATGAGCAATATAATCTACGCGTAGTGCTTTCAAAGTACATTTGTTATCGTGGAAGACTATGGACCCGCATGTTGTAGTATTAAAAAGAGCCAACAGTATCAATAAGAGAATATTTGTATCTAAAAATATGATAGCACTTTTTCTAGGTAAATGGTTTAACCAACCTAAGTTCTTTTACAGAAACTAAAAGTAATGTTGTGATTACTGTCGAGTTTATGTTGTCCATTTTGATGAGTTAATTTTCAAACGTAAACAGTTTTATGTATGTACCACTATAAATTACAACAAGATGTTTAGGATGTTTCGTCTGATCCTTGTCAGGCATCGTCAGTTTAATTTCAAAATTACTGAAAGAATAAAATAATTGTATAAAGAGGTTAAAATGTATAAAAGTAAATATGATACATTATGATTAATATATTAAATTATTTTATTCTTTCTAGTCTTAATTAAACTGAAGATATCTGACAAAGCTCAGACGAAACGTCTTTAAATATCTTGTAACTTACGGTGGTACATCCATACAACTGTTCACTTTTTAAATATATCACCACTTCATAAATATTAAATATATCAGCCTTCATCTTAGAATTAGTTTTGTTTGCTACTTAATTTTCTGTGAATTTCCTAAGGAAATTGAACTATTTATCTTTATCTCTACATAGAACAAAACGACGTAGAACAAAATTGTTTGCATTTTTGAACTATTTGATTCCGAGCTTCCGATTTCAACGAAATTTGGTACAAGCGTCCCTTTTGTATATCTTTAGGTAAGTTCGTTAACCAGCAAAATCGGTCCAGTGAAATTGATCTTTGGGAGGAGTGGGTTCTCCGAGGGGTTTCATGATTTAAAAACTGTATTTACGAACATATTTTGATCATCAACTTGAAAATTTACAGCTCTGTCCCTAAGTAAATGTGTCCTAAAATCAACAAAATTTGTTTTACCCTACTAGATGACGGCGGACTGTTTTTTACCGCAATTTCGGTCTGGCTCATTGGATTATGTTGAGTTTAGTACCTACATATTTTCGGGGTAAAACCCAAAGGACACTTCCAATGTAAATAATATTCGTTACTGGAAGTTCGCTGGAATTCACGGTAGCGAATTCACGCTTTAATTCACGGTATAACATGATACCTTAGACTTTCGAATGTGGTCTACCTAAAACATGGGTGCCCACTGCTCAGGGTACACCCTGGCGGTGACCGGCCGTATGCGTATTTCTGCGGTAAGCTGGTAACCCTAGCTGCGCACAGCGCCTGCCTACCCTTCCGTCCCCACGGCGACCACCTCCTGTGCGCTGGACACTACTTCACGGCACCCTTGCGCAATAATTTGCACATGCGCACTCTCTAGCGTGCGCTATCTCCTTGCAGGCTTCCAGGCTTGCCGGCCAGTGCCACTGTGCCACCCAGCTCGCTTGTAAACAACTGTCATGCGAGTAATTCCATGCTGGTGGAATGAGGAGGTTTGTATATGAACAAGGATAATCCTTTGTTTTCCTTCTCACGTGGATGGCTAGGCATTAACTCAGAGAACTGAGAAGGTAGAGTGCCAGTTACAAACATTAAAATAATAACTTAATAAATAAATTGATAATTGCGTAAAGTATTAACAACTCATGCATGACAATAACATTGTTAAAGCTAAAATTTGGTTTCACTTGCACATACTTTGAATGTCTAAGTATCTTTCAAACATAAATTTCTTTCATGGACGTGAAATATTATAGACATCATTGACTCGAATCATTCCTCGCTAGTTCTGTTCTCGTTGGTCGGTGGGTTCACGTTCTCCCAGGGTCATAAACTTGTCTGGACTATAAAAGGCTTCCACGACCAAAATGTTTTTAAAACCAGTTTTATGTGCCTTGCAGTTTTCAGTGCACTCTTAATCGAATTTAGAAGTATGTTGACAAACTGAACTCCTGTCTGAGAAGAGGAACGTTCATGAACTACCTTTCTGTACCTCCTTGTAAATATCACTTTCTCTTAGCTTTTTTCCATAAACGGTTTCCAAACTACAACAGTTATCCACAGTTTAGACTTTGGAAAGCTGCTATGCACGACCCAGTACTACGAAGTTTCGCTATTGTTTGGACTGATTTCCTTTGACTGATAAAAGTTCTGAAACATTTGGGAGATGAAAAAACTGTAGTTTGGATTAATGTAATTTCTAGTGATACATTTATAAAGGTAACAGTTGAAACTTGCAGTAGGTTACATATATGAAACAATAAAACGGACTAAGCCTCACAGATTCGTAAACTCGCTCAACTGGAGAGTCTTTAAGAATCTTTAGAATCTTTGGCAAGCTGTCATAGACTTTTCATATTCTGAATACTGTTAGACAACTATACCCAGTTGGCTTATCTGTTAGAAAAAGAGATTACCACCGTAAAGGGTGCCATAAAGGTATGTTTATCTCTATACTCCAACCGCAGCAAACGATTTCATTTAAATCGCCGATTTGTTTAAGCCATAGACAAGTCGCTTTGCATATCCCTCATTGATGCAAAATTTCTTCTACAACGAAAACGACAAAATAAACTCACTCTCGATTTCACTTGGGGAACCTGTGTTGAATGAGATATGAAAGGACGATGGGGAGGGTTGAGGTCGATTCTCAGATCTTGTTGATTACTTCCCTTTCTCAGCCCTTGGCCCGGCCAGTCCCTTCGCCCTCTGTTGTGATGAAGGATTTATATCCTAGTCCCAGCTAGACCAAGGACTGCTTGACGGCTTTACAGCCCTGTCCCACATTCTTCCTTCCAAACATCACAGTGTGCAATTCTGCAAACTAACGGAGTGGAGTGTCTGCCTTTGCAAACCATCAACCAGCATTCGGTTCAACCAACTATAGTTTATTTTATTTCGCTGATAATTTTAATCCGTGTCGTAATAGGAAGTGTTACTTGTTCATTTAGGTATTTAGACCTCGCCGTGGAATTGGAAAACCTCTTCCTTTATTGACTCGCGAATGAGTCAAATGAAAGGATGTTTTTAAAGTATGGGGATTTGACATAAGGAATTAAGTGTTTTCAAATGAAAGTGTCTCCAACATTTCCCATTTCCATAAACTTTAAAACTTCCTATTCCCTATAATTTCCTTTAGTTTAGTGCCCATAGTTTAGTTTCTGTTTTTAATCTAATTTTGCTATGTTGCTTATGGGAGAAGTCTAGAATAAAACGAACGCATACGTTTTATTTCCATGAATAGTATGCCTTATCTTTCATTGAGTAAAACTTTATACCTAAGTCAGAGAAATCGCTCATGTGTTTAAAATATGGATGTATCTCAAAAGTCCAGTTATGTTCTAGTAATAACACACGAGTGCAGCGGCAGAGAAATTGTCTAAATTATATAAATCTAGAATAAGTGAAACGTAGAGACTAGAAGAGTAGATTGGAAGGTTTAGATAAGGTGCTGTGTAGGATGATAGGGCGGTAATTACGGGTAGAGAAGACCGCCCTAATCTAGGGGTAGCGGCCTGGGGCTGGCCCGGTCACCGACCTTACCTACTCACTTCTGATACAGTACTCGTAAACACACTGTATGAGAACACTGTTGCTTCTTGAAAACATGTAACCATAACTAAGCACACCATGAACTGGGCCGTAAGTTTTGACTTTACATCTTTTTAGTATTTTTAAAACATAAAGAATACACCATCTTGGTTTTGTTTAGTTTTTATATATTTATTTGTGTAATAAATATCCGTTTTTCAAGTAGTAAAAAACGTGTTTGCAATATTTAGTTACAATATTTACGATCACAAGTTCATACATAACAGTGGCGGAGGTGGCAATGTTTACACAATTATTTCGACATTCCATGCCGCTTCAGTCTGGAGAAAGTACTTCTTATCAAACTAAAAACAATTAAGTTTATCTTTACGTGGTCCGACTTGTAGTAAATACTAAAACACAAATATTGCGTACAAATATTGAGAAAATAACCTATAACTATAATTACTTCAAATATAATTAAATTACCTAAGATCACAAACAGTTTTAGTTGTTGATTCAGAACCAATACAGTTTTATAATTAGGAAAGTAGAACAAACATAGCAAAAAGTACATGACAATTTAGAACACAGAGGGTGTATTAAATCAGCACACAGAACAAAAACTCGTAACATTGAAGCTAATTGGAATACACATCTCCAAGTGTGAACAATATAATAGACTATTAAAGATAAGTCCGGTTCTCGAGTTGTAAGAGCAGACATAACATGAATTTGTCCTGTGTTTGTATTTTACTGGAGTCATACGATTTGTTTAATGAGTTGAATAAATACTGCAGTAAGGATCGGCAATTATATCTCGACTGAGTTACTATAAACTGTGTATAATTAGCAATTAGTCAAGTTGCGGGCCGACCACTAACCTAACATTCCTTTATTTCAGGCAAGAAGAACCCGGAGTGAAGAAAAAAGCCAACAACGGCACGCATAAATTCGGCTGTATGCCGGGCCGAGAGCGAGTGACGGGACGGGGGATGCGGGGGCAAGCGGCGGAGCGACAGAGAGCGCACGTCCCGCCATGTTGAATACCTCGCTAGCCTAGGCCCATCTATTTGCGGCCATAAAATCCGCCGGGGGGCCCGAGGCCGTGGTGAGAGGAGGGGAGGGGGCCCGGCTCTGTCAGTGTGAGCGCCAGTGTTGCTCGGAGCCTAGACGCGCGCGGAGCTACAGTCGACCATGAACCGCGTCAGTGAGTGCGTGTGCGGTGCGTGACATGCTGAGCGATGACGGGAGTGTACTGGTACTGGGTCACGGTGTGGGTGACCACGCTGGTCGCCGCGACCACGGACCAGATGCAGAGCAGGGCAGTGGACACCCGAGTACAGCTGGAGATCTTGGAGGGTCAACCGAGAGGCACCGTCGTGGGCACGATACCCGTCAAGCGAGGATTCACCTACAGGTTCAACGAATTACCTCGGGAGTTCGTAATGAACTCGACTACAGGAGAGATAAGGACTACGGTGGTGCTGGACAGGGAGACTTTAACGAACGATAGGTACGACCTAGTAGTGTTATCCAGCCAGCCCACCTACCCTATAGAAGTGCGTATAGTGGTCGTGGACGTGAACGATAACTCACCGGAGTTCCTGGAGTCGAGTATAGCAGTGTCGTTCTCGGAGAGTGCGGCGGCGGGGACGAGGTTGCTACTGGACGCTGCGACGGACCGCGACACAGGTGTCAACGGAGTGTCAGACGACTACAGGATAGTGGCAGGCAACAAGGACGACAAATTCCGTCTGGAAGTGACAGTGAATCCTAGTGGAGATACGTCGTATTTACATCTGCAGACGACGGGAAAGCTGGACAGGGAGAGTAGATCATTCTACCAACTCAACATCTCGGCGAGAGACGGAGGTAGTCCACCCAGATTTGGATATCTTCAGGTGAACGTCACTATCCTAGATGTCAACGACAACCCACCGATATTCGATCACAGTGACTACATAGTTTCGTTAAACGAAAGTGTTCCTCCAGGTACAGAAGTGGTCAAGGTCATGGCTTCTGACAGTGATATGGGTGATAACGCTAAGATAACATACTTTCTTTCTGATTCTGAAAGAAAATTTGCTGTGGATCCTGAGACCGGTGTGATAACAACTTCAGAACCCCTCGACTGTCCCCATCAAAACTGTCCACAGATCTCACAAGCCAAGCCTGGAGGAGGATGCCCGAAGAGTTGTGTGTTTACTGTGTTCGCTAGGGACCATGGCTCTCCCAGGCAGGATGGCAGGACTTACGTCACTGTCAACCTAGTGGATGCCAATGACCACGACCCTGTTATCAAGTTCCGCTACTTTCCACCGACCGCCGGTTTTGCCACTGTAGACGAAAATGCTTCCAACGGCTCAGTAGTAGCAGCTGTGTCAGTGGTAGATATGGACGAAGGCTTGAATGGAGAAACCAGGGTGGAGATAAAGTCAGGCAACGAGAGAAATCACTTTAGGTTAGAGTTCAGTGGAAGTTTTGACATTGTGCGCGTTAACGGAGTCCTAGATCGTGAACATATAAACAAATACAACTTGACAATAGTGGCGACTGATAAGGGCTCTCCACCAAGAACAGCCACAGCGTTCCTGATAATCCATGTTAACGATGTGAACGACCACGAACCAGTGTTTGAAAAAAGTGAATACTCTGCTATTTTAAGTGAGCTAGCGCCGCCGGGCACGTATGTGGCCGGTATAACGGCAACTGATGAAGATACGGGAGTGAATGCGCAAGTGTATTATGCTTTTGTGTCTGGGAATGATCACCAGTGGTTTGAAATTGATATTGACTCCGGCCTGATAACCACCAAAGCTCCATTGGATAGAGAGATTCAAGGTACTGTAGAGTTAAGAATATCCGCAAGGGACGGTGGTCCCAACCCTAAGTGGGCTTATACCCAATTAAAAGTAATTATTTTAGACGAAAATGATGAAAAACCTCAGTTTTCCCAACACAGAATAAACGTTAGCCTGTCAGAAAGTACACCACCAAATACCTTAGTGGCAATGCTAGCAGCTACTGATCACGATCAAGGGACTAACGGTAGTGTAACATATAGTTTGCAGCAGGAGGTCCAACAAAAATACCCAGGAGTGTTTGGCTTAGATTCTCTGACAGGTCAGTTGATTATAAAAACTAAATTAGATCGGGAAGCGATACCTCATTACGAAATTAGGGTCATAGCAAGGGACCAAGGCACGCCCCCTCAATCATCTACTGCCACCGTTTTTCTCTCAGTACAAGATGTAAACGATAATAGCCCAGAATTTTACCCTCTTCAGTATTTTGTTCAAATTAGTGAAGATACTTCTGTAGGGTCATCGCTTTTGAGCGTGTCTGCCATTGACAAAGACGAGGGAGAAAATGCTGCAATACGATTTGGAATTGAGAGTGGCAGTGAAGGGATGTTTCAGATTGATGATAGAACAGGTGTTATTTCATTGAAAGCCAGTCTAATTAATTCACAAAAAGTATTGTATAGAATGAAGATATCAGCCAAAGACCGTGGAGATAGGAAAGCAGTAGAAGATGCCATTGTTGAGATTATCAAGGACACCCACATCGAAACCATAGAATTTGATTCATTAGGCGGCTATCATTTCCAAATTACAGAGGATCACGAAAAGAAAGAACCTTCAATCGGCAGAGAAGTCGGAAAAGTACAAATCCGCTCAATAGATTTTCAACAAAACCAAGAAAAATATTCAATAGTTTATGGTGATCCAAACAAGTCTTTTAGGATAGACGAGAGAAGTGGAATTATAACTACTGCTAATAGAATCGATAGAGAAATAATGTCTTACTATAGTCTAACCGTTGTGGCAAGAGCCCGTTTGTCTTATGGCAAAACCATTGTAAATATAAGTATTTTAGATGAAAATGACAACCAGCCAGTTTTTGCGAGAGACAAAGATGAAGTGCGAATAGCAGAAAATGCTGCGGTTGGACAAGAAGTGTATTTGGCTCGAGCGAGGGACAGAGATGCCGGCCTCAATTCCAGGGTCACCTATAGCCTCAGTTTCAACCCGGATGATCAGTTTAGAATAGTAGAAGCGACAGGTGTGATATACTTGAACAAGCCGATCCGCGCGGAGCCAGGCACATCTCTGAGTTTGGAAGTGACAGCGACCGACTCCGGAGAGCCTCCGTTGTCCGCACGTCACGTCGTGGTCGTCACAGTAGACGATGTCAACGACCACACTCCTGTCTTCGATCACACTTCGTACGAGACGTCTCTTCTAGAGTCTACTCCAGTAAACGACAGATTCTTCATTTTATCCGCTTCAGACGCTGACCTAGGACTTAACGGCTTTGTATCTTACTCCATCACCGAGGGAAATGGCGAGGGCAAGTTCGGAGTATTCCCGGACGGTTATATGTACGTCAAGAGTCCTTTGGACCGGGAAGAGAGGGATTATTACTCACTGACCGTCACCGCTAGTGATAAAGGAGAACCGGCGAGAAGCTCTATTGTGCCAGTAGTGATTCACGTTATCGACGAGAACGACAACAAGCCCGAGTTTACAAACTCCACGTTCACGTTCAGTATTAGAGAAAACGAACCTCCCGACTCGTTCGTGGGCAAGGTGGCTGCCACAGATAAGGATATCGGGCGTAATGCAGAGTTGACATTTTCGCTGTCCAATGGCAAGCAGGACTTCGCTATCGATCCTAAGAATGGATTTATTAAAACACTCCACGTGTTTGATCGTGAGGAGTTGCTGGAAACTACGGGCCAGAGTTATGTCACGTTGGAAGCCATTGTTAGCGATAACGGCGTCACGAGGCACCGGGATAAGGTGAAAGTCAATGTTTATGTGACGGACGTGAATGACAACGCTCCTCAGTTCTTGCGACAACCGTACCGAGTGCAGATATCAGAAGGTTCGAGTGTGGGGACCCAGGTCATCAGGGTGTTCACCACAGATGCTGACGAGGGACTGAACGGAGATGTCTTTTATACATTGTCAAAGGGTAACGAGGAAGGCCATTTCGCGGTGGACGAAGCCACAGGACAGTTATCGATTGCAAAGTATTTGGATAGAGAAACAACATCTCACTTTTCATTGACTGTGGTTGCTCATGATGCTGCTATTTCTGGTAGATTGAGTGCTACAGCGACAGTGATCGTGGACGTCTTGGATGAAAACGACAATGCTCCTGTGTTTACTCAAACAGAAACCAAAATTACTGTATTAGAGAATACGAATGTAGGCACAAAACTTATTCAGTTTGAAGCAACGGACGCGGACGTAGGAGTTAACAGTGAAGTGATATTTTCCATCAGCTCTGGCAACAGAAAAGACACATTCCACGTCGATCCAGCCACCGGAACCCTTTATCTTCACAAGCCTCTCGATTACGAAGAGCTAAGTTCATATGTCCTCAATATAACTGCATCGGACGGCGGAAACCCAAGATTGTCTACGGCGATCGTGTTCAGCGTATTAGTGGAAGATTGCAACGATAACCCACCAGCGTTCACGAACACAGCGATCGTGCGCCAGATCAGGGAGTGCATACCCATAAACACGCCGATAGTGACGGTCACCGCTGAGGACCCGGACTCGGACCTGAATGGGAAGATAGCGTACGCGATCTCCAAGCAAGAACCGGAGGACCCATTACATCCAGGATTGATGCACTTCCAGATCAACCCCAAGACCGGAGTGATTCTGACACAACTTCCTATCGACAGAGAGGCAGTCGACACATTCAGGCTGACAGTAGTGGCAACAGACCAAGCACTACCAGCTTCCGCTCGACTCTCGGCCGAGAAACTCGTCACGGTTATCGTAGAAGACGTCAACGACAACGCTCCCATGTTCGTGTCCATGAACGCAGCCATCTTGCCGACTCCTCAGCGGACCTCCTACCACGGCAGGGACGGGATGCAGGTGATGACAGTGTTCGCCAGGGACTTAGACTCCAGCACCAACGGCCTCGTTACCTACGACCTCGTCACCGGCAACACCGACCTCTTCCGTCTTCACAGGAGCACCGGAGTGGTAACACTGAGAAGATACATCCTGGACACGGAGCCAAAGTATCAGATCTCGGTGAAAGCTACGGACGAAGCGGTCCAGTCCGACAGGAAGAGCACAGACGCGTACATCACCATCATTGCGCCGGGTGCGGGTGTGGGGCCGGTGTTCGAAACGGACGACACGACCGGAAGTGTGTACGAGAATGAGCCCCCGGGCACGAGCGTGTTGACGGTGAACGCACGTATGAAGGACGCGGAACTCGAGTACTATGTGACCAATGTGACGGGGCTAGGGGGTAGACAGGCGGATAGGCTGTTCGATGTAGACCCCAAGCTGGGGGTAGTGGCTACTGCGGATGTGCTGGACAGAGAGGCTGGTCCAGAGTGGTACGAGGTGGAAATCTACGCCATCGCAGTCAACACTTCCTCACCACACACTGGAAAAACTAAGGTAGGATCATCGCTTCATTATTGCATGGTTTAGTTGGTTATGAGCATAAACTGAGTATAAAAAAGTACTGGAATAGATTTCTAAAACAATGATCTATTCGAGAATTCTGTAGAAATAGTGTATTTTCGCTAAGCTATAATTGAAATGTTAGGCGTGTAACTTGATCACCCACAATGTTCACATCAAATATCTGTTTTACGAGTTTTCTAGTTCATCTGTCTATATTACCAACAAATTTCTTTATATTAGTTTTCCTAGCTTACTAATGGCATCAATGACCAACAAGGTAGCCTATGTGTGTTTTGTTTCTTGCAGTAATTTGATTTTACAAATAGATAAGAAGAGACAAATATAGTAGATTAAAAAGATTATTACTTTTCGCGTGTATAATAATTTTAAATGCATTTTATATTAAATTCATGAGACTAACTTTGACCATGTTGGTCTTATTAACACAATTGCTTTGAGTGTCAGTTAAATTACCACCATTCGTTCGTTTCTGTTGTGTATTTTATTTAAATCTGTGAAAAGATAACTGCGATCAGTTGAAGGTATAGTTTTCCTGTTTTCGTGAAATGTAAAACGTGGTTCCTTACAAATCTGACCATTACAAGAAAAACTATGGGGTCCGTATATATATTTTAAATAAAAATATTTAAGATGCAATTTTAATAAAATTAATATTACGCCAAAATGCAAAATTATTTAAATACAGAATCATTAAACAGAGGTACAGTCAAATTAATTAAAACCTCAACACCTTGTTTCTTGAAATGAAACTTAAGTTCAGTTAAGCTATAATTATAATGACTAAATCCAAACTGATACTGCTGCTTATTTTAAAGTTAAATAAACAATCGATTTATAATTATTGATTTACAAGTTAAATAATTTGTATTTAAACCAAATTTTAATGTATTCATCGAAAGTTGCGCTAAAAATACAAGTATGATGACCTTCCTTAACGCAAATATATCCTAAGACACCAAAACCTAATTTTAAAATCTGTTTTCTTAGGTTATAAAGATAAGACACGTTTTCATGATTGATTCTATTTTGCAATATTTTGCGTGTATTATAATATAAGTGCTATTTTTCTACTAACCAAAAATAACATATTTGACAGTTGCACAAGATGAACAGCTAAACAAAACTTAAATATATATTAAGAGAGTGTTAAATATATTAATGTTCATTTTTATGATCATCCGTCGTAAAATTAAGAATAGGCTATATGCATTTACACAACTATAAACATTTATAATACGAATTACCATACCATTTGAAGTAGGGTAAATTTGTATCATATACAACTAGGAGAAACACTAGTTATTTCACTTGAAACTAAATTTTTATTAATTTTAAAACTTGATTTCGTATAGTTAGAATAAAATCAACAACTTATTAACCATTACAAAAAAAGTTTGTTTTGGTATATAAAAACTTAAAATATTACATTATTTAATTAAAAATACAAGCCTCTAGCCATTTAAACTAATTTTATTCCTTAACATACTATTCATTAACAAAATAAGTTCTAGACTTTTCAAGTGGTAAGCGTATGAGTAAAAGGTCCAATAAGAAAGTTCTGTTTGAATAATTTTGATCCTTGAAGATTTTAAATCTGATCTGGTAGTTCATTAAACAATAATACCAGCCTGTCTGAAGGTAATTTCTAAACATTTAAAGTCTATGACAGCCGATTCTATAGTTACTTATTGATCGGGTAACATCGCTATAAATATATATTCCCGTAAAGTTAAAATGAGTAAAATCCGTAAACAAATATCATGGATTTAAAATTAGACAATATGAAAAACAAAAGCCAATACTTCTAAGCATTTAAATTGAACAATAGTTACATTTCGGTAATGTTTCATGCCCAAATAGTTTTTTACGTTGTTAATTTTTTACTTAATTAAACTATATATACATACTAGTATATTTACTTTAGCTCGAAATGAGTTGATGTGTGCTGCATTTTCTTAGGAAGGTCAGGAGGTTTATACTGATGTTATAAATGGTACTTTCTGAATAAAGAGTTTGGACCACAAAAATAGGAGAGAAACAAATCTGTTACCAATGAACGTTAAAAGAAATAGCTATAAGGAAACAGGAATTTTGAAAACATAATTCATAAGTAGGCTTTTATAGGGATCAATATAAGCGAAGATCGTTGTGCCCTTTCATTTAAAATAATATGTTTAACTATTTCAATTCCCTCGGTTGTCTATCAGGTCATTTAGGTTTTATTCAAATCTAATAAACCGTTATTGAAAGCCTAAGCGCTTTGCACACGGGCACAGGTTGACGTTAGTAGGCCACCGCGAGGACATAGGGTCCGCATTATACACACGTGTTGCTACATAGACTAAAGACTTCAACGAGCGAGCCCACCGAAGCCCCGTTAGTCCGATCATCCGATCACACACTGGACGCCACGAGGCGACACGAGAAATCCTGTAAGTAATTTGAATAAGAGATCGTGATCGGACTGCGAACCCATGAGACAATAGGACGATCCGGGCTAATTTGGCGGTGTTTAGGTGCCCGTGACCCTCGAACCCGGCACACGGACCACCCCGCGTGCGTGCATGCGTGTGAAACACTGTAGATGAATGGATGGACAATTGTATTGTGTGATATGTGAGGTGGTGGTGACGCTAGAGGGTGTGATTACTGATTACCCAGAGTTAATGGTAGAGGACACTCCCGTACTGACTCATGGGATGTTCTCATGCCGGGTCCACTAGATTCGCGTTCGATGACTCAATGTAGGGGGACTTACTTGGTGGTGTTTTTGAGTAGCTATTCGTTGCCGAAGCTAACTTGTGTTACATTTGCCAATATTGGAACGAAATAAAAACGTTTGAAATGAAATAGATACCAGAAGTAATCACAACGTAGCGCCACGTATAACCGTATTAAATTGAATTATAATTGAATAAAATAATTATTTCATTATTAATTCCATAAACACGTCAGTACCGAATGCTTCAAACATTTCTATTCCTTAACATGCAAATTTTGTTAAACCAATTCTTAAATTTTTCAAATTAACTATGCTTATAATTAGCCTAATTTGCACGATTTGATAATTGTGTTAAAACTTTAGATTTAATGAGAACAAACGTTATTTTCCTACAAATACAATGTTTGCACCTATGGATACATTAACGGCAATTATTGTATACTCAACTTAAAAAAGTAAAGTTTGTCTTGTTAGGACTATAAAGCCCTCTCTACCACTCAACCTCAACTTTTACCTAGCGTTACCGTATAGTCACATTACAAGTGTAAGTGGTGACTGCGGGGATCAAATTCGCACCATCGGAGTGATCAGCTCCGGAGTCGCGCACGATTCCAACCCGCCACGGGTCTGCTCTAACGTACCTTAAAGTTCAACTGACGTTCACAAGCTTTCTTTTCTTATTTTAAGTTCTTCTTGAAACTCGATAAGTTAATATTAAATACCGGTTCAATATCCATGCACATAAAAGAACTTTCTGCCAGCGAAGGCGACATTTAACTTTCAATTACGATTCTCCTTGCTTGGGTAGCTTATCACTTTCTCGACCATATGGTGCTGGTATCATTATCTATTATAATATTCAATTCCCGCTTACCCAACACGCCGCAAGGCTGCGCCACAATCGATTGTTTCTCTACAACCTTTACCATCGGTTTAACATTTCAATATGGGATCTCGCTGGATGAAAGTGCGTCCTCTAGCCGCGACACGTTTCATAACATCTGAATTACTTTATTGAATATTGATCAGAGTTTGTTTTGCAATATGTCAAGTAACATTCTTTATAGTGTTAGGATGAGTATTGACATACTTTTCTTGCGATTAACCGAAAGGAAATTTTAACTTGTAGCCTAAAATGGTTTTAGGTATTGTTTGAATGTATGCTTTATGTTTACTTTGGCTAACCAAGTTGTGTTAGACTTAGAATACGCAACTGAATCCACCAAAATCCGCAGAAAATACCAATTACTGCACTCTGAAGATAATGTAGTGATGAATAACATTATGAATGTACGGTTTGAAAGCGTTCAATATTCTTTATACAACCTATTCTTTCGTAACACCTTAACTGAAGGGTGAAAGGGCAGTATAATTAGTACAGTATTATCAAGACAGTGTTTAAACATCAAACAATATAATGTAAATTATTTCAATACGTTATGCTAGAAATACTCAGACTTACAGAGTTATTTGTGTTTACTGTATGCTGAAAACTAAATAGCCATTTAGTTTGCAAGTAAAATCGTGTATTATGCGTGGATTTCAAATAGTTTATGTTTTATCTACTACTTGCTAATACATTTTATTCCACCAAATAGTTTTTCAAATTAAAGATTGGAAAATGAATTTAAAGAAAATTAAGATCTAAGAAGCTTTATAGCAGAAGTTAACTCTGACAAAGATGGGAGATAACTGTACAGAATTAAATGCTAATATTACATACAGTATATGTAAATGTATGGTATTGGTAAAGAATTATTATTATGACTGTCTTAGTTTAAATACGAAGTCTTTTGTCATAACTATTGTATCAGTGTATTTTTGCCTTGCATTATTTTTTTGGAATAACAGTACAGTACTGTATTTTGTTACAATTTGAACGACAAACACATTTGTCTAAAACACTCTGATATCAGACCAAAAATAATTAAATTTATTCTGGTTTGTAGAAGAAGTAAATTGAATGGGGTCTATTAATTCAGTTAGCTAAGTTTCATTTTAAACTTTTCTACATAAATTTTACGAACTTCATGTAGCGACGAATGCCTTTTTACTCATGTTGCGGTGGAGGTAATTGAAACTAGAAAGCTATATGAATGTTGAAAATGTCTTCTTTCCCCTGTGAGGTGAGGTGGTGTTGTGGGTGATATAACCCAAGGCCGGCCCTGCTACCTGTGGATTCGACACGGAAGGGGCTGGGGCTGTTTCCAACAATGCCTGACCCTCCTCCCTCTCACCAGTACACTTGCTGTGTCCACGGCTATACACTATAGAGTGTGTCTTGGGGTTCGGGTCCAGGGTGCTTTCATTCCTCCACACCTGACCAAGGCAAAAACCACCCCTCTCCCCTAGGCTTTAGTTTATTTACAAAACATCGGTACAACTTTCGCTCCCTTGCACTCTTTCATTAATTTATTCTAGGTTTCTTTGATACGATTAGGCGTGTTTTTTGAATCGACTGAGTCAGTTCGGTTGAAAACATTTAAATATGCATGCTTAATTGTACAAGACAGTTGGTTGAAAATATCACATTCCTACACTTCACTTATAATGACTTCAAAAATAAAACCAACTCTCTTCTGTTTATCAATTCAAAAAGCACACAAAAACATGGACGACACGTAGCCACAAACGCTACGGTGAATCTAGGAAAATGTCCAATAAAACAGATAAGGTTTTCATTTATCTATTTCAAATTAGACGAAATTCCTTTATCCACTATCCTCGCAGTCACCACTTACATTTGTACTATCGGTAACGCTAGGTAAAGGTCGAGGTTGAGTGGAACAGAGGACTTTTTAGTCCTAACTTGGCCTAATTAAACAATACAAACTTTATCTTTTTATTTTCTGTATCGAAGGAAACGTAAACTAATAAATTATATAAGAGGTGAATTTATGAACAGTGCTCTGAAAGTCAAAGTGCAGAAATTCGAATTAAATAACTAAACAGAAATTACTTTAAAACAGTACATTCTGGAGCAACGGGAGTTGTTTCGATGGATTCAGAGAGTAAAACTCTACTATACAGGGTGATCTTTGTGTGCGTTTATGGTATCACTACAATTTTATAAGGAAAACAAAACTTTGAATTGCCACCATTTTTTTGTCCGATTAACGAACTTAACCTAGATATTTGCAAAAGAAACATGTGTACCAAATTTCGTGAAAAACTGCAAACCGCACCTCTCTACGACGTTACGTTCTATTTGGCGAGATAAATGAATAGCTCTATTTTCATAGACAATTCGCTAAAAATAGGTAAAGGTACTAACAGCTCGTTACAGAGCAGGCAAACGCAACTTCTCCACACACGTTTAACCGGTCAACTGCATTTTATACAGTAAACTGTTCACCTACCGTGACCGAATGCACTTCAACACTTTCAACCTTGACTTTGCTTCTTGGCGCACTCGGAGAATTCCATTATTTACTACCGACACGTAATAAACGTAAATACCATTTGTTAGTCCTATTACACCCGGGTTGTATTTTACCGCGTGAGTACCTCGCAATTGCTGTTTACCTATTGGCAGTCACGCCCTCACACTTGAGTGCTAATGTTTATTGATTTGTAAAGTACTATTGTGGTGGTTTAAAATAACTAGCTTTTACGTACTGTGGAGTTGTTAATTAATTTGAACATTTTATGCGGTTTTTTGCACTATTGCTTCAGACTCATCCTGTGTGTGCGAGATAGCGAAAGACATTTATATAATGACAATGGTTAGGCGTATATGTTTATAAGAATGAAAAATGTGCTTACCTTCAGAACGAAGTTATTAGCGCTTAGATAATTAATCCATCAAGGTGTAGTTGTATAAATGTAAAGGTTGCAAAGTCGCAGACCGAAACATACAATGTATGTCATCCCTGTTTTAATTTAATTGTTTGGCAGTGTCAACAAATAAAACCAAAGAAAAATACGAAACGGGTCGAGTTTTCTGGATGCATTTTGTATACAGACAATTAAAATTCAGAAAAAAGTGTATGATTCATTAGAAAATTACTTGCAAAATAGGTACGTTAAAGTGACTTTGTTTTGACGCAACAAAACTTTTGTTTTTTACTAAAAATCACGTTTGAGATTTGATGTAATAGAGGAGTTTTTGCTTCTTATACTTGTACAATTATAGAATGGTTACTTTGAATGTCTCAGGCTTCAGCGTTCTAACACCATCGTGAGCTATTTCAAAATATTTCAAGTTATGTATGTTGAAACTTGACCCTATACGCTGTAGCCTAAGGAGATCATGTATGTGAAAGCCTGATGGGAAATCAACTCTTAGAACTGATGTTCAATTTACGAGTACAGTATTCAATTTGGAATAACATGATTTGATTCTGGAGTTTCTTTTAGAAGTTTGGAGGTGTAGTGATGGGTTTACTCTTGATGCCCCCATAGTGTGTTAAGTGAGGCTACGCTAGGTGCTAAAGATGACATAACGATACAGAAATCCGAGTCCCTGAAAGGAACAGTTCTAAAATCTGTACAAATCTGGCTAAGCCACGAAACCCTAAACTACCTAGGCCGTTCGTTCTATTGTGGCCTCTGATGAGCAAGCCTTTAGCCCGAGGTGCGTATCTCGACCATACCTGTCCAGGAGTAACATTTAAAATTGAAAAAATAATAACCTTAAATAATAAATTATTGTTTTTGTACACCGTGCGCATAGTTTTGGGTGCGCTAATGAGGGGGACTTGTGGTTGGCTCGGGGCCGGCGGTGCAGAGAGCTCAGCACGCGAGACCTAGGCGCGTCCTGTCCTGCCATAGACCAGGCAGGATTCCAGGATCCGTTCAATCAAGCCCGCCTCAGCCGATGAATTATCATATCTGTGCGGCGGATGTGGATATACGAGCGACTCTCCTGACATGAGACCACTGGCGGCACAATACACAGTGTGTGGCTCAACAATGATTCCGTTTGCCAAGATTTTTTCAATAGTCGGGTTTTCGGGTTTTCCTTGGTTACGAAAGAGGTGTTTTCCCGGAATTTAAGTTACTGAGGGAATAAATACGGTCACGAAAAATTGGGGAAGAGTGTGAATATTAATTTTTGGACAACAATCTTGAAAGTTTACAGTGGGATACCTACCGTTATTTATTAGGGTTTGTTGTAATTATTCTAAATACCAAAAGCTCTTCGGTCTCATTTTTTTGTATATTGTGAAACTATGAACGTTTTTGTCACCATTTATCAACATTTGTAAGCATTATTAAATATGATGCTTAGACATTTCTTTTCGACATATTTGTTGTAGATGGATTGAAAGGTACTGGAAAAGATACTGGAAGGCTCGTGTTGAATTTAGTTCATATTGATAAAACCGAGAACTGTAATTATTTGTAATTACCGGAATGAAATTTTCAATGCAGTTGCGGTGAATAGAATTCCCCAGAACCATTTTCGTGATAATTTTCAGATCCAGAAATATACTTTTAGAATACACGATAAATTTGTGAAGAACCAATGTTTTATTTTGTAACTGTTAGATCTGACTAAAAATAAATTGAGGGATCAAAATGTAATTTCTTACAAACATCAAGTGAAACCACTGATTTACTACGAATCACTGACTTTTCCTGTAGACCACACCGAGGAATGTAGACCCGTGGCGCCTTCTAATGTGATTAAGTTGGCATTAATTAGTCTTAGGCGTTCACCGAGGGCAAGGCGTTGCTGGAATCGGCAAACATAACATTACGGGCCCATCGGCCAAATATTTAACCATACGTTTCTGGCCGATTAAATTGTTAGTGGCGGACTCGGAAAGGTATCTCGGCCGCTGATCTCACCAGTGTATTATTTAGTGTGCGTATCCTAGCATTGCAAGCGCTCCTCTCTCGTCTAGTTCTGTTTACGAGATTATGATCCTCCGTTTAGCCGGAGCTCGGAGTGTGCCTGCCGGTCAGAGAGATGCCTTCTAACAGATCCCACGTAGTGGTACCGTTAGTGTTCACTTCACTGTCCGAATATTCAGGCCTATGCGCGAGTCACTTCTGCTTCTGCTTTTGTCACTTTACTGCGTCAACGCCACCTTGAAAAGTGTGTTTTCCTTGTGCCCGGAGTTGCTTCATCCTTATGGAATGAGCTCTTTTTCTTTGATCAGTTCAGTCCTGGCCACTCCTCTGCTTTTAGTGTCCTCCATATGACCAACTTCCCTATCAAATACTCAAATACCAAGACCAACGAAAACTATATGACTCCTCTTCCATCCACTCCTGTGAAAATTCTCACCTTTTCCGTGCACTCTAGTTTCGACAACACTTTTCATTTCAGCAAACTGGACACAATTTTAAACGAAGAGTTGAAGTTTTGCTTTATGATGTTTCCGTTTAAAAGATGTCCATCTTCCTGGTTTAAAAGTCACATAAATAAATCGATCAGCTTATTAATCTGAGTGTATCACTGAAAAAAATAATAAACGATTCTTTGCACACGTGGACTGCTTACTTGAAACCGTCTAAAATCATGAAATCCAGCAAGTGGTTCCTGTGTGGTGGAACTGTGGTTTCTCACGTATGCATCAACTGGCGGCGTAACGACTATATTTCCTCAACTGTTATCTCCCGCTTGACCTTCGCTAGCTACAAAGGAGTCGTCATTTATCGTGGGACCCGCCTGAAGACTGATCTGCCTCAGATATCTCAGCCAGCTTTGATTCTTCTCCTGAGTCCTGGAGTCGTGTTACCTCCATCTGCCAGCAGCCAGTTGTTGTAATCGCCTTCCGCTTTCGATTACTTAAACCAAACATTATTTCTTCGAGTGTGCTTTAACTCGTGATACTTTCAAATACCAATATTTTGTCCTAAATAAATTAACTAATCTTATGACAATTAGTTTCGTTACTCTAGCTTAATAAAGAGTTTGAACTATTGGTAAATAATTTAACTTATTTATGATTCTGGCTTTGGACAATTCTTGTGATATTTCAGTTATAAGATCAACCCTCGTTTGGTTCAAGACATGTTGCATAATAGTGATATGTTACATTGTCAGGTTACATTAAAAGTTAGTGAAGTGCGATGGATCAAAAGTGCAGAGGAGCTACCTTCTCTGGAGTTATGATTGTTTTGAGTTGGATTACTATTACAGTAAAAGGTTACCATTTGTTGGCAACTCAAGTAAGCTAATATTTTGAATTTAGTCATACTATTTGTATCCATGTTTTAGGGGTCTATCATTACCTGGCTTCAAATAGAACCCTGCTCAAAGTAATGTGGGTTTGTCCTCATTGTAGTATTTTTATCATTTACTCATGGTCGGATTCATTTAACATGCTAAAATCTATAATTTAATGAAATCTACTTTTCGTGAAAGTACGATGGAACGTGACGCCACACACCAAGCACACCGTGGCAATGTCACGTGACAAGTACGCGCGGCGCGAAGAAGCTCTCAGGGCCTCGGATGCCACCCAAGTTCGCGAGATTATGTTATAACGCGTCCCCACACCACATAAGTCTTACTCGCGTCGTATAAAATGGTAAAATATGTGAACCGAGGGCGGCTAAATCATCGGTTCGATGGACGGACATGAATACCGGCAGTTTGTCACGGTGCGCAAGACTTATGCTCATGCGGACTTGTAGCAAATCTCACGTTATTTATGTTACTGCCGCGTGTCCGCTCAAGCCAAAATATAGTGCGCAAATAAGGAGAAATAAACGTTTTTACTGCGCAGGTTCAGGTGGGAACACGCGCAATCGTGCTGCTCGCGATAAAATTGTCGGATGCTCGTTAAAGTCGGTGGCGTTTTAACATTTTATTTTGTGTCATCGGCGATAAATCTGGGCGGTTTTGAATGTGAAATGTGCAAAGGCAATGGGAACGAGTGATGGCAAACAACACTTGGTTGTATTTATGTGTAACTAAACCGTATTAAACATCATGAGTGAGTTTTAAGAATGGGAAGAATATCAGAGTTTAAACTATTATTGCGGACATTTTCCATCGTTAGTGAGCAAGATGATCACGACGTTTTGGGATTTGCAATCTGATCCCGTCTTCAGGTGAAAAGGAACCTAAACATAACACAGAACATTAGAAAACGAGCTAGCCTAAAGTAATCAGCATGTTGTGAAGAATATAATAACAACATTGCGGAAATGCTACTTGTTGTAACCTAAATGATGTATCCCCATTCACAAATGTATTTCATGGAAATGAAAAGTTTGGGCTCGAGTACAAATAACAACATACTGTTGGAAAATATTAAATGTTGTAGTTTATGAAAACTACTCGTATGGAATTAACAATAAATTTGCTTGATTTTAAATCGCATTTCTCATCGCAAAAATATATGGTACTTTTGTCAACCTTGACATATATCTGATAATGTTTCCCATCTGGCGTAGTTGAAAGTCCATGTGATCCATGTTATACAAAATTCCTACGTGTACAGTGGTTCGGTGGAACAAATTTACCAATTATAATAATTCGCTCTACCAAAAGTAGAGTATAATGCAATAATTTCGCAGGATAATTCGAGCACATTAATAAAACATGTATTTAAATCGTGCAGCATATAAGTTATGCATAGACTGTGATTAAGATGTCGGGTAGGTGTGTCTCTTGCAGTAAATAAATCTTATATCATAATTATGATTAATTAAAAAGAAGTTTGCTATGTAACCAGACGCAGGTGACGTGAAATGATACATGTTACAATTGATATACAGTGTGAAGTTCCACAGATTGAAATGTAGTGTAGTTTAGTGTGGATGTTTTTCTATTCTAATTGTGAGAGGTATGATTTGTTAGGTACTGTATTATAAAGAGTCATTACTCTTTCCTCAATATCCTGTACCAAAAGTAGCTTAAACATTTTTGTTTTGTTTCCAAGAGCGGTTAACTGGTGAACACTGGCGACCCAATAAAGAAGTAAGCCTTTAACTGACAGGGTTGCAGGCAACCAATTTTTTGGAGCACCTCGATTATTATTGGCTAGAGCCTAGTTAAATATGTTTTGTAAAATTTGTTTCCCAGAAATCGTTATAGTTTTCTTTGATTTGCATCACACTTAAGAGTTGTCTGCATAATACGATAAAACCCGTTTACAATAGTATCAATATTATTGAATTTAAATGAGGTTAGCAACCGTAATAATAAGTTTATCAGTTAGTAAACACACTCCGTAATATAGAACCACGCAAAACGCCCGGTGTATTTGCACGTATACGAGCACAACAGAGGAACGAAACATGCCGAGTCCAGTCTTGTGATGCAAAACCGTTTTACAATCGCGGACAGGATCTCGCGTATAGATTGTGGGGGCGTTGCGACCGGAAGTATTTATATAATATATTAAATAATCTGGATGAGCGCGAGCAATCAGCTACCGTAGGCATTAGCGCCTGCGCAGACGTGAGTCAAATTTGGATCGTGTTGTGATTAAATAATTCCCTCGATTGCCGCGCGCTGCACTGCGCTCGTCTCGTTCATGGCGATCTTGAACCTGTTTTAACTCTAATTTATATTAGTTTCATTCACTTTTTGTCGCTTGATTCAACGGTTTTAGGCGACAATCTGTGCAGTCTTGTGGTTTGAGGAGGATGTGTTACATTGGGCGCGAAAACTGTTTCTGTTTTAACATGAATTGTGCACGTGCTTTACACACGTTGGAACGTTATGGATTTCAAATTTGAACTGTTGAAACTTGAAAGTTTTGTGGAACTCAAACTAAAGCTCAGCTCAAGGAGTTGCCACATTTTTAATGGTAACAAACATAAAGATAACGTTTGTAAAGTTATAGATTCTTTTCGCTACTCGTAAAATAATTTTTAAGAATGAATTAAAAATATATGAATTATTATATTATTATATACTCATTTATGGTTTAAACGCATATAGCCAGTTGAAAAAGTCGTATTACCAACCATTTGCGAGAAAACAATCAACTCCTCACGCTCAAATGATTTAAAAGCAATTGTCGTCTGGCAAAACGCTCTCGTCCCACCCAAGATTCACACAAACCTTGTTGCGTCACTATGTAGCAATATTTAATTACTGCCCAAATGTCTAATAACAAGCTATTAGTTGAGATAAATTGTCCAAAAGAAAGAAGCAAAGTGGTGTCGGGCCAAATTTCGGTAGTTTGAACGGTTGAAATAAGCCAGTTTCGTGCGGGCCCGGCCGCCTTCTCAGAACTGTTGTTTGGACTACTGTAATCACTCTACTATTTATTCCCTTAACTACAGTCTTGGCCTCTTCATCTTCAGTTCTTTCTCACTGCAATTAGTCTTTTCTTTTGTCGACGGAAAAGCCAAATAAATTTAACTCCGTCGTTGAGTTTAAGTAGATGGCCCTTCTCAACCGGACAAATGTTCACTCATTCTTTTGGTGGGTATGATGATAATGACAACCATTCAAGTGGTTTTCATGATTTTAATATAGTGTGCGGGTTTGATTGTAAAAGAATCCCATGTGTTTTGTCAGGTATCAAGGGCAGCTCCGACTGTTGTAACCTGCAACAAGTTTTAAAACTTTCACTTAACCTTTTTACAAAACCATTGACCTACCGGCTTTCATTTTGGAGTGTCCAAACAATATTTTTAACACAGGAAATGTTACCGAATTTGATCTTCACTCTTGGAAAAGTGAGTGCAAGAACCCCAAGCTTGTTCTTGTCTTTGATGGGATATGAAGCAATGAGAGTAAAAAGTGCTCAGTTAATCACCAGTTTTGCTTGTTCTTGGTGTTAACAGAGTATCTTGTATTAATTAGCAAGGGAAGTAAGCAAGCAGCCAACTCATTAAGTGCGATTATGATCTGGGAACACTTCTAGAGTCGTCTGAGAATCTCCGGGCACCACCCACCTACAACAGCTATCCGGGGATCTGATTAGGCCGCATTCTTGAATACGCTTGTCCTGCCGGGTTTTATTATTTTATTTAAAATACAGCGTGAGTCGGTGGACTCAATACGTTTTTTTAATCTTTGAAGTAATAAAAAGAAACAAGGAAACGCAAAATAATTGATTTTATTTTTGACCAAAGAGGTTTACTATTCGAAGAACACTTTTGGTTCATGTAGACTTCTCTGACGTTAATGGCACAAGAGTCGGACCAGACGGTATCACATGCCCTCTACTTGACCTCGCTTAAACATAAACGAATCGTCAACTATTTATCAAGAGTTGATCATGAGCATTAATGTCCGTGCTGTAATTAGTCTCCTTGTTCAATTAATGTTTGGGAACAACACTAGGTGTCGCTGATGGCTGCGATTTGTTAGCGCTCGTCTTCGTGAGACGGCAGTTTATGTTTGATCCCTCTCGACTTGAACCTTCCCTTACCAACTCGTGGGAAAATCCCTGCGCTCGTTTGAAGCACTGAGTTCAGTGTTGAGGTCTGTCAGTTGAAACTACTTAGACATTGTAACGCTTTAATAACCCAGAAAGATTTCGTTAGACCTTTGACACAACTCTTTCTTTTCCTACCAATGTTAAGTAAAATTTTCACCTTAAGATTTCTTCTAGCTCTTCCAGACTGGGAGCCGTGCTCGCACAAAACAAACAAAACCGCAGATGTCAGATTATTACAGATGATTGGAAGGAAACAGCTGTGAGAAGAGGACCAATAAAATGGTAGAATCATAACAAACAACAAAGCAGCGCAGGGCCGAAGACGTCTCGGGTTACCGGCCCCGGGTATCAAATTGCAGTACCAATTGGCCGACTAATAATAACCGGACCGTTCTCACGGCGGCTTCCGTCCGTATCTGTCTGTCCAGTGCTCGTCAAAACCACTGCTGACATTGGTACATCTGTTTGTAAATCTTTACATATTATATGCGATTGAAAGTACCTTAAATAAAGTAACAAGTTAGCTATATATTTTTGATTGTTTGGTAAGCCTAGTTCTGAAACATTGGTTTGCGAGGGTAATTTTTGGTTTTGGTTCCATAAATATAAATCTACAATGAAAGAAGCAGTAAGACACATGTACAGCAGCAATGACACAGCACAGCTGGTGGTGGTTGTTGGGTGTTCCCAACGTTGTAGACCGGGGGTAAATGGTGCGTGGAAACAAACTCCAACACTTACACTTACTGTTGTTAGTTACATCCAGTAATTAGTGAATTAAAGCTGAAGTGGCGGCAGTGGAGTGGAAAACAAGAGGTGAATCATAGCGGCGGACTGTGTTAGAGTGTAGAGTGTAGAGGTGCGGTAGCGCGGCAACCAGTTCTGCAAGCCCGCTGTCGGCAGATTTTATTGTTTCGCTAGTGACAACGCGGAGAAGTTTATCAGTGAAATTATTAAAACTGTGTGGCTACCTCTTTATTTTACGCTAAACCATCCACTACCTGAGAAAGAGCCGTTGAGCATTTAGGTTTAAAAATAATACAAGTAAATAACTGTTGTGTCTGGCAGGTCTGTAAGTTCAGACCCATTTTACTATTTGTTGTACTGAGTATTAACCATTCACAACTCTAAAAAAGTGCACTTTCAAAAATAACTTTAGATTATGAAAGTACACATGAATCAGAACTGCATTGTAAACTCTATTATCTACCAGTTGATGCAAGCTAAAACATCTCATGATGCAAAATAAAGATCTCATTGAATTTAGTAACCAATCAACAAAGTTTTGCAATTATAACTCCTGTATTAATGACCGTATGTTTAGTCCGCAACTTTTAAAATTTCAATACCGTACTTAATAACTTAAAACACAACACAAACCTTCATATTTATCAATGACGTTTAACATCTCTAAAGATGTATTAAGGACCCAAGATTCTTAGAATTCATGAAAGACTGAGGACAATATGCTGCATGTTCTGTAGGCGACGATCACCTCCTCTCCAGCATTGCTAGAGGGAGGTGTGCATGGAGATGCCTATCTTGTCTCGACACACCACGGCTACTGCGACTGCGCACTCGACAACAAATTAATTAACCTGTCAATTAATTGTGCCAGCTGATTGATACGCTACAACAAAGTGACGTCACGTCTGCACCCCCTTCCTCCTCATTTGGTAAACTACGGTTATCGTAAATGTATACACTTGTTCTCTTTACTACTTATCTAAATGTTGTTACTAGCACGTTCTCAGTTTCAATGGCCAGTCAAGTTGAGATAATTTGAGCATGTACCTTTAAATTATAATAACGAAATATTGAAAGTTCATAACAGTGACGAAAATCAATTTTTACAGAACTGTTCATCCCGGAATTTTCCGGCCACTCTTCCTGAAATGGAAAAAAGCACGAGATTTTGTAGTAACGAAATAATAACCAATTGATAACAATAACAACATATAATATTGATTTTCTTAATGTACGGAGTATTTTAAATGTATGTTAACAATGATGTTTAGTTACTTGGAACAAAACTTAAGTTAGAATTGAAATAAGAGACCTGTACGCGTGGGTGTTTGCTACCAAGTGTCTTTGAGCGGAACGTTAACTTCCTTTACCTAATTTCCAACGTAGTTTAGGGTGGCTTATTATTTTTTAGCTTATTGTATAACTTCGCAAAACCTCGTAATATTATAAGTAAGGAAACTAACTTGTTCTAGCAAGTTCGTAATTTGATGTTTTTCCGCAATATTATTCTTCCAACCAATTTAAAACCAAACTATTCTAAGTAAAATGTGACGGTCGACGGGCGGTGAGCAATAGTGAAGCCCTTGCTGTCCAGCGGTCTAGGTCTGGTGCAATTTTGTGGTAAGTGCTCAGTGATCTGAGGTCCACTGAAACTCAAGCCACAGTCCAGTAGTGGCTCTGCTCTCTGCAGTCACACAGGCCTCTCAGCATAACAAAATCTACGTAAAGAAACTATTAGGCGATATTGCTTTCAAGCATGCGACTTATTCAAATTTCATACTCGTGTACTTTGTACAGTGTAGGAGCGTGAGTCCAAGCCGCCCGAGCGAAGAGTTCTCAAAGTAGGCGTGAGAGGCTAACACGAGCAAAGCACTCTTTGAACTCGCCGTTATATATAATATATTTAATTTGTGAACATATATATTATGAAGTACTATAGCAGAACTACTGCGCAGAGGTAAGCCGGAGCCGGCCGTGTGCAGAGCGCGGGTTGCCAGGCCGCGGGGCCGGTGCGGGTTTTTGTCTCCGCTGCCACCAAGGCCGTCACCGATGTGCTCGGGCTACAAATGACCGAATCACCGACTCGCTACCTTTTTCTATCTATTTATGGCACTTTTCCGTCGAATCGTCGTCAACCGGTGTTTCTGTGAACCGCGTCTGCGACATGCCTGACAGAAGAAATCTTGTATCGCACCTCCTGCAGCTGCAAGTCGCAACTAGCTCTAGACAACTACATGTGTCACATCGTTACACCGACCGAGGCTTTTTTCTAGGCCGGTGTTTCTCAGATGTCAGTAAAGACAATAAATGCGGGGAAAAAGTTAAATTGTGGCGGTGAGCTTTTATTGCTGTCTTTACCTTAGGCGGGAGTGGCCGTGAGCGAGCAATCCAGTTTAGACAGACATATTTATGTAAATACGATTGTTTAAGACGTCTTTTTACTTGACGTCGAAAGAAAGTCAAACAACAATCAGTGTTGGAGAATAAATACTGACCACTGATCCTAATCAGATGTTATCTGATGTCAAAGTAAAATCATTTGTAGTCTGTGTTATGAACATAAAAAGCCGCTGAAAGTCCGTACAGAGTTTTCCTAGAATAGCCTGTCAGCTACTTGCTTTAATAACCTATCTCTCTAATGACGTGAACCTTTTGTACAGGCCTTTACGTAAAAAGGTTCATCAGGAATCTGAGTTTTCTTCATTTACAACTTTCTAATGTACACTTTAAGTTACAAATAATCTATCTTGGTGACTAATCTCCAAAGAAAACATCTTGTTATAAAATAAATACATTACATTGTGTTTCCATTTAGCGTGAGCCTACACTTGAACTAGACCTTTATAACATATCTACGAAGGTTTAACCTTCGAAACTGTCCGCCCTGAACTAAGCTATTAGGCTAAATTTACACACAAAAATCGAAAGTTACGAAAGTCGTATTAATTTAACACAACCCTAATTTCTGCTACGGAAAAATCAAAATTCAAATCTTGTTATTGAAAAAAACCAAATATGTAGGACATTAAATTTTGGAAGTAACTTTATCGATAAGCATTACCGCCAATTATATGATGGTTTTGACTGTTACCAAAATATTGTACGGATCCTAATTTGTATAAACGCTAAATATCTAATTTCTTATACTAAAGAAAGACAAAATGCGTGGACCGAACCGAAACTCAAACCGGGTCTCCGGGTGATCATGCTAACCAAATTATCTTATAAATAGACCTTAACTATACTTCCCTTTGGTCAACAAAACACGGTGTCACCAGTCTTGATTTCATAGCTATTACACCTCCAAGTGAACGCTACATTTGGTTTCCATATTGCGGAATGAACTGAAAGAGCCGTGAGTTGCTGCACGGCGTCCCGCAACTCGTAACTTTACTGCCTGACTATTAAATAATAATGGTCTTTATGTAATTAATGTGTCATAAAATCCCGCGCGCTTTTACCTCGGTCTGATTGACAGGCGTTACTACGTAAGGAGGCTCTTGTTGAGGCAATTTCTCGGTGAAAATTTCTCTGTTCTACTCTTGAATTTGATAACGACCTGTTATGTTCACGGACTTGTAATCACCGTAGGCTGTTGAAAACCGACATTTCTTAGATGGTTCTTCTCTATTAGTATTAGTTGATGCTCTCTATTCTGTAGAAATATGTGTCTTGACCATGGGACTTATGGTTCATTCATATTAGCACTTTTACGTTTGAAGGTACCCGCCAACACGTTACACATTTTGTTGCTGATATTTTAAAAATGTTGGCTTGCACTTGCGCACCACAGATTTTTTGAATCACAAAGTTTTGCTGGAGACACGGGTTTAATAACTTTTTTCAGATTTTAGATGATGTGTTCCAATAACTCAAAAGCCAGTTTGTCAATCTTCTTCGATTCAGCGGAACGTTTCTCACTTGGGTGTTCGTTTTTGCCGGGTGGTGGGACACGATAAGGAAATGGAATTTTGGATTTATGGGTGGGCAAATTTCCTCAGCTGGGTCACTGAGTCACGACCCTTGATGTTTCTCGGAACTTGGAAGCAAAAAACGTCTCTCGGTCATGCCAGTGTCAAATCTTAAGTGCTTCCAGAACCACTTTGATCTTTCTACCCGGAGACCGATTCACTTTTGGTTTTGTTACTTGGTAAAATATGTACTGACTAATTGGATATAACCTCGTTTTAAGACGTAAATAAAACAAAGATATTGTGCAAGGGTTCTTTCCTTTACCAACTTCGTTTAAGTAAAATTATCGTAAAGTCTTAGATACCGTGTAGATTTCCGTATTTTGAACAAAACATCTAAAGTTGTAAATGTAATAAATACCACATTTTCCTTTAGAAACACGTAATGTTTTGAAAAGTGGGATAGATACGTGTAAATGCCATATTGTTTCATTCGGAATAAAATTGAGTTGATTGAAAACGAGCCTCCAGGGAAACAGCCAGTTGGATGATTTCTGTTATTTAACGGTTCAAAGACAGATGAGCGAATCTTGAATTCAAATTCTGGTCGGACATTCCTGGAAATTAAATCGTTCAACGACAGAAGATTAGGAATGAAGGACGCAGAAGAAAGATTGTAGGTGAGCGTCCATTTTTCAGTTCTGCTTAGATCAAGATTGGAGAACTTGAATGGTCGGAACGCAAACATAATTATTAGCCAAATCCATCAGTTAGAGAGGACAGTAATTAATAACTAACAAACGGTCTGATGAGGAATCCGCATAGTTTATAAGTATTATTAATTATTATAATTTATTCGCTAGCCCGCGGGCGTGGATGTTGTTTTCTTGAAGTTGCTCGCCACGGTCTCCACTAATCCAGACCTCGGGCGCTGCGCTTTGTAAAAATAAAGATTTCGTCACTCGAGCACAACTAAACTGTGAATTGAAATCAGGGTGGGCTCACGATGATATCATCTCTTTTTTGACATGGTATTTCTCTTGATGTCGATGTAAATTATTGTAAATGTATAGACCGTGGAAGGTTATTATATTTTACTTTTAAAATGTTTGAAATACAGTCACGTGTATCATTGGCGTTTTGAGAAAAATATACACGGTTTAAAAATATATGATGTTACCTGCACAATGAAATTAAGATTTAAAACTAGTTGGTGTCAAATTTGCTTGCTTAAGTTGAAAGAGATCATAGAAAGAGATTAATCTTAACTCTCAAAACTGAAACGTAATGCTATACTCGTATTTTCTGAATTATGACATTAGAGGTAAACTATTGAAGTTTTAGTATGTAAGTCAATTTAAAACCATAACAGCTTAAATGACATTGCAGGCATGACAATTCCTCCTGCACTAAGTACCCGTCTCATACAAGCTTCAACATTCATGTTCACATCAGAAATGGAACCAGTCAGAGCTGAGATAGAAGCGTGGAGATATTAGCACAATATGAAGAGATCTGAGCAAACAATGCCCGGAAGAAGGGAAGAAGACAGCCGCAACAAACAGCAGATCCGAAGTGTGACCAATAAATAAAAAAGATGGGCGGTGAAAAAGTGTTAGGGATAGACAAATCGCGGAGGCCATTGTAATAAGGTGAATTTGCATATTATTTGAAAGAGCATTGTCTAAAGCAGGAGTGGGTCAGTGAAGCTGGGGACAGTTGGACATTGCTGGACCGGTCTGTTGGACACTCTTGCCCCCCTGGTCTCCGGACCGGTCATACTGCAGCATTTCACCACACCCGCCTTCGCCTTCTTCATTCTGTCAAACTTGGACTGGAAATTCGATTTTCGACGGATTCCTTCCTTTACAGGAAATGTTGTTGGCCGTACGAGGCTCCAAAAGGTCGTTAGCCTTGTAAAAAATTACTAATTCACCATTTGATGGATTTTAATCCTGCTGGAACCTGAACTCGTGAGTTCTGTTGCGGAAATGGCAACGAATTTAAATGTGCTATCGTGACATGAATACGGATTTGATTTCTTACTGATTTGAATCAAATATTTTTTGTATAAAAGGATTTTAAAATAAAAACTCGTTTATTCACGGGTATCTTAGTCGTAGCTGCAATTTGTTTAAACACTAATTTTCTCTAAACAATTTAAGAACATAATTGTTTTGCTAAAAACCCCAAGAAATTCTAAGCGTGGCCTTTTTCCAGTGAAATAAAACGCGCTGAATAGTATTGTGTATTTTAACCTACGTTGTGAATAAATATGTAGGTTTTGACTCAGTTCCTGCCAAGGCCTACGTAGCGTCCACTGCGCCGCTACCTCCGGCCAGCCAGTCATAAACTGCATTGAGAGTCCTCGCTCGTTTTTCACAATTACTAACCCCTTACATAGGTAATGTAATAAGGCGGTATAAATGAGAAAGTAAGCGATATGTAGGTGATTGTATGTAAATGCTCAGTGGCGATTACAAATGACAACTCCTAGTGGTAATGTTGAGCATTACTGACCGCGGGACACCGTTCCATCACGTAACACTATACTACGCTGCAATCTGTCAACTTGATATAACTGCTGCATTATTGTGTTTTGACGTCTGGCTCTTCGCATCGTGATCGCGAGTTACCAACCATTTGTGCTCAACAGTTTTATGGCCGTGTTTTACTACTTGCATTCTCGGTCCAGGGTTGGGTTTCAGCTGGGTTTCTTTCTGGTTTTATTGGCTGGAGTTTTTAGTTTTATAATTGATCCGTCGTGTGATAGATTTACTGCTATGTCGTGGGAGGTGTAGCTATTCCGTTTATTTTTCTAGCTTTCTTTACATAAGAGGGAATAGTAGAACACATGTCGGCTTATCTGTTTTATTTTATGTGTATAAATGACAATGACTTGAACACTGTAAGAGGGCCAAAACGTATACAAAATCAAGCTAACTTGTACACAAAATGGGCCTTCCGTATAATTTTTGACCGTCACCTCCTGCCACACCACATAGCTACCGACAAACCGGCCCAAGTTGTGCCTCTATATGTAAACAGTGGTCACGTGACGTGAGGACGCTTTACGCTCTACTACCATTGATGGATGACCCGGTGCGCGCTAGTCCTCTGTATTAATGACGTTGCCCGAAGCGCTGTAATTGAGCGCGCCAGTGATCGACACGAGATAGTGCTAACTAATGACCCGATCGCAGGGTTTGTCATTCGAGCTTTTTGTCTGGTCGGGCCCAAACTGAATCTATCTGTGGTTTAATAGGGCCAACTCGGCTCTTGTGGGCCCCCCACCGCCGGCTACCGTCCCACCTCGTCACACATATTTCCGGAATATTTTAAACTTTAATAGAACAGCCATATAAAAATTCCAAGCGATGTTAATGTAGTTCTTCCTTTTTCTTTGTTGGAGAATGTCAGAGGGCTTGTTTCACCTTGAGAGAGGATTGGTATTTGACTCTTTGGGACTTGGTCTCAGGACTGATTCTGTCATTGTTTTATTGGGCAGTCCAAGCGGTTACGCATTTTTAATTAAAGGCGTGGATCGGCAGGTTTAAGATTTCCGCGACAGTAGTTCTATAAACTTTTTCAATTACACCAAACTGGCTTAGTTACTCGGTGTTTTAAATCTTGTATACTGTATGTTAGATGCACTTATTTAAAACGTGTTCTTTTGTTTCAGGTAAATACTTTTGACTGGGGGATATTTGAACTAAGGTAAGCTCACGTCGTGATGTTTACACACACTGGTAAAACTTAATGTTAAAATATAAATATTTAGCGTTAGTTAGAAACTAATCTACCACCACACTATAAACCACAGCATGCTTCAGTCCCATCTGAACCCATTGCGAAATCAAAGGCACCTCGCCCATGAGAACTTATCTACTATACAACTTCTTTCACATTTTGAATTGCTTTAACTTAAGCAGAATTGACCAGATTACATCTCAAGGCACGCCAATATACCTGAACAGGAAATAAATACAAAGCAGGATACTGAATCCCATCTTTAGATCGTGACTTTTATTGTTAATCCTAAATAAATAAAAGAGATTAGTTTCGTTGTTGTAAGATTAGTTTATCATTTTGTTAAAACTTTTATCGGTTATCACAGACGAATAGCGTGAAGTATCGAGGTCGGCAGGTTTGGGAAGAGCCACGGTCGATGTATGAACCAGTTTCATCACCTCACCCCGGGCCGGCGCTGCGACAATAAATCAAAAACACACGTAAATCACAGCATTTTCGAAACAGTGAATCACTTAAGGGTGATGGCCGCCGCATTCCGGGGTCGCAGTACACCAGGTGTATGCAAATATCAGTAGTCTATAGATAAATCAGTTTTGCGAATAGGAATGCTTCATCTGCGCCGACCGACCATAATGAATCATCGAAATCATTTAACCTAACGGGAGGCGAGCAACGCCGAATCGGAGGCATATGATGACTAGTAGTAGTTGCGTCTTTACAGCTTTCTTGCTTTCGGATGAAATAGAGATATGTTTAGTGGCTTCACATTCTTCAAGTTTGATGTAGCCATTACACGATTTATGTTCATCAACTTTACTCACACAAAGTTGTTTTAATTTGTTAAAACAGAGTTGTATCAATGCAGTATTACTACAGGTGATCAATATTTATACTATTGGTTTGATACTGAAACGTAATACATTTGAAGTTCAATTCAGATGCTGCATAAAACCCAATGTCAGGGATGATCTCTGCTTTGCTTGTAAGGGTTCAGCCTGGTCCACTATTTCAAAACAAAGGTCAAATGAGCACTGTTTTTCTCAAAGCATTTGTTTTAATTAAGTCTATGGGCAAGTTAATATATTGTGGAAGGTAGAATTGACGAAAGTTGGCCGTTGTAGCTAATTTAACGTTACAGGAAACGAACAATCATGAAATATTCAGTACAAATAACAAACATATCGACAAGCAACCCCGAGGGTGAGGTTATGATCAGTAGGTTCGAAAATTTTGTAATTGAAAGTAAACCCTTACGTTAGTTTCAAAATTCATAATAGTGACGGAGAGCCATTTAGGCCTTCAGCTATTTAGACAATAATCAGCTAATCACAGTTATAGCTATTTGCAATTACTGTTGATTAACAGTTTCTTTTCTCTCAAATAAAGTAAAAACACATCATCCCATGAGGAAGATGAAAGAAGCCAAGCAGAGCCTACAGAGGATAGGAAAACGGTCCGGTATTGGAAGCTCTCTCTCTATAGCGCAGCTAAACAATTCAACAAGATGAAAGCAATGGCCATGACATTGGGAATGGGAATGGAGAACCAGTTCCCGTGAATCTACAATTCCTATAGCTCCAGTAACAGCTAGCTAGAGTCCACGCAGTCCCAAGCGCAGAGCTACACACTGTTGTGAGTGGGAGATGTTTCCATCTCTGAGAGACCTCAGTAAAATTAAAGCCCGGACCATTCAAAAAACTTCACTTGCGATTTGCGTGCTTTTCGGTCTCGTACAGACTCCAGTTCTTCCCGGTTGTGAAGCAAAACTTGAAACCCAGCTCAAAATTTAGAATCATTAGTAACGATCAATGATAACTGCTCGTAAACACTAGTATCAGTACTGAATTTAGTACACTGATATATTTATTGTGGCTAATGACTAGAAATGTCAAATATGAAAATTGTTTGAGTTACCGTAGTGCCATTACTGTTAGATTTGCAGTAGGTGGTACTTGTTTGAAAGTCTTTCTGTTGGAATTAGAGTAGGTTGAACTAGTTTTACTTTTTATTATCATTTTTATTCATTTAGTTTTATTTATATTTTTATATTTCTGTTGTGTATTTTTAATATTTTTATTTTATTATGTAGATCTTAGTTTTATTTCTTACTATAAACTTTATACCTTTATCAACATACCTTTATATACATTTTTATTTTTGTTAGTTTGTTCATGTATGTTTATTTATTCCTTCTCCAAGATGAAATAAAACACTCTTCTTTTTGTTGTTAAAGGTTTTCTGGTTGAGGTTAGTAGTATTTTATTCTACAATATTTATAATTGTATAATACTTTGCAAAAAAGCAGTGTTTATTTAAATTTAAATGTGTTTTTGCACCTGTGGTATTGTGTAATTAAAAACTGTGGTTTTAATACAAGTTTTAATTTGTTGATCGAGTTAAAAGATATTTTGAAATACAATCTATTGCAAATTAAGGCATTCCACCTTTTGTTGTCCAGACTGTCTTGAAAGACATAATTGAAAGTGTCTTGCCCCAAAACTTAATAGTATGTGCGTCCTCGAAGTGTCAATAATGACTAGTATGGTAATGTTTTTAACGTTCGCAAAATTCTACATTAGATGGGGTTTCCCGTGCATTGCTAATGCAGTGGCCGAAAACACTCAATATATATTCTATGTCTGTACAAGCTTGGTCGTGGTTGGCTCAGAGTGTGAAATTGAATCATTCAACCCACGCACACACATGTCCGACGTGTCACTTACTAATATGAAGCGATGGAAGAATTTCAATTCACTTACTGTTTCAAGTTTTGTTTGGTTTTACACAATTTCACTATTTAAGCACCTCTTTGGAAAGGTTGCTTCATACGTTGTTTTTCACATACGTGTCGTGTCATTCAATGGTTTTGTTATTTTTAATATTGAAATGAACCGAAACACCATACAGAGCCCAAAAAATAACATTATTGACTGTATATTCACTAACTAACTAGGTTTGATCATACTTCGGAAAAGCAGGGTTTACCAATGAACCAATGTTGTGAGCTATGGTAGCTATGGAGGGTGCTCTGGTAGCTACCTCCTGCTTGTACTGAAGATATGATGATCCCCTCTCCCGCTCGTGCGCGTCTGTGAGAGCGAAGATATGCAAATGTGACTGTGAGTTACCCGCAGGCCGCTCGTTGCCTACCCCGCCCCTTCCCCCCCTCACTCTTGACAGACAATCTGATTGTAACAAAGCAGACAAAAATTAATCCTTCCTACTTCTGCCCAACACCCATTATAACATTTAAATACATTATGTCCAGCCCTAATCTCCACTTTGCGCATTAGCTGTACTTATCTGCCGTGCGTTGCTCGGAGAGCTATTCTTCCACTCGACTGGGTGGCTCTCACCCCCCCACTAGCTCTCTCTCCACAGTGAATCTAGGATATGATTATTCACCGGTAATGGTGGTTTGTATCGCGTAAAGAGTCGCAGTGATGTTCGAGACTAAAGTAGTTGCTTCTGTCCAACCGATCGTTGTAGTCTCTTTTAGCCTACCTTTGTCTTCTTAGTTGCAGTATCATGCAATATAAAAACAACTACTTTGCTACATACAAATACAGGATTTAAAAAGGACATAGGTTCTTGTGTATTTGAAACTCTTTATTTTGCTTGGGTCTGAATTCGGTGCTTCTGCCCACCCGCTCGTTGAAGTCTCTACGACTATTCCTCGTTCTTTCGACTAAAGCTTGCATACACATATCGTAAACACGGTAATAACGTATTCAAAACATTTTAAATAATAATGAATTTTAATATCAAATAAACTCTATGCTCGCTGTTAACAACATACGGGGCTTCCAATAATTTGAAAATTATGGATTTGTATTGCTTGAATCTTCTGACAATGTTGTAGTACGCTAGCTTCAGTCTATAGTACTTCAGTTACAATTTCATTTTACTATTGGACTTATTATTTATCTAGTTATAACTAAGACGGTAATACCTTTTCGGTGTGTTCTTTTAATAGTGAATGCATTAGGGCATTCTATTTTAATATTATTGATTTTTATTTTGATTTATTGATCTTTAAATGTAGACTTGTTTTTTCATTTCTTTGTGCAATAGAAGAATATATTAGCGGATTGGCAATACCCTGAAATATAATATTAATTACAATTTACTTAAAACGTACTTAGATTTTATTACTTTAGTACAGTTAAATTAACACATGTTCACCGTCTCTGACCACCTGAACACATGCGCACACTACCAAGAGGCTGTGGATACTTACTACAAAGTAAACATTCATGCAGCCACGGTATGAAGTGTGACACACACACGTGACCAGGCGTCGTCATGCATCTCAACCCGCGTGACTTTCCTACGCCACGCTCATTGTTTCTTTCTCTAAACACCCCAAGTGACGTTTTGTTCAAGGTTTACCCGCAGTCTGGCCGTGTGGACTGGTCCCTCGGTGGGCTGGCAGGTTCAGAATAATTTTGTACAGTAGTTTTGAAACTAGCGATGGTTGTTGTTACGTTTTTATGGATTAAAATAAAATTTGACTGATGGATTTGGAATTTTAATTACATTAAAACTTGCTTTGTTAGTTTAGCTAATAACATTTCGTAGAATTTCTCTGATTAAAATTTAAATTTACTTAAACGTGTTACAGTTAAAGGAAATCGAGTTGCATTTTCGAAGATGAACTTTCACAACTACGAAGTGAAACAGTTAACTCAACACTATAATAATCTTTACCTATGTCTCTAACATCCCACTTTAAATTTAAAATTTTATTTTTAGTTGGAACTTTTAGAAGCAAGTGTTAATGTGTTAAATTTAATTGAGTTGCCACATGTCCACATATTATGATCGAGAACGGATAGTTTTAAACAATTAACTTGACTTTCCTTACACCAGGGGCACGGATGACGAAATGCCTTAGTCTCAGGTGAAATGATAACGTTTTCCATCTATTTCACAGTTTATAGCCTCTAGAAAGTGTTTTCCTGTTCACCTTTCCACCCTGAGAACTCGCTGATAATAAATGTGAAACTACTTAATTCCTATCGACACTCAGACTATGTCAAACATTTATTTCATTTTGTGTGCAAGCCTCGACTCGGTAGTAAATTGAAATCCGACCTCGGATTATTTTAATGCTCCACCGTAATTAACATCCAATCGTATAACCACATTTCGCAATTAGGGCTGTAAAATAGCGACGGATAGGGTTTTATGTTTTACAGCTCGCTCGGCTCGGCCTCGGTCTATTGCTGGATAAATAAATAGCGTGGATGTTTTATTCCTACGCCTACGCTCGCCCGTCATGGTGCATATCGAGGCGCATGCGCATACCATGTGTACAATGCGCAGTCTTCTCACCTGTGTCCACCATGTGGTCAGAGAAATCATTCATAATGGTTGTTTTGGGATCGTACAGTACTCAATCTTGAAGCAATTCATGAAATAACTTATGAAAGAAAAATTCTGTACATCACGTTGTTGGTACAAAGTATATATGTTATTAGTACTACACCAATGACAAATGGTCTGTATGGATTTCAACACTAATCGAAACAAATAATTGACAAAACCACCCATTATCAAGGTTCGACAAATATAGACACTCACACAGTTCGGTATAACATTTGACTTATTACTTGAAGAGGATCTCCACTGAGCAAGTAAGCTTGAAGCCCAGTTAGCTGCGCGTGTACCGTGCTGTGGAATGCTGAGGCGCACTACGCCCACCATGTCCGCGTATCTGTGCCCTGCTCACTGCCAGATTGGCCACAGAATTATGAATACATTATTCTAATGCCTCATGTACCCTCCCAACTATCGTTTTATTACAGTTCCTTTTTATAGTTGTAGACACCTCCCGGACCACGCGGGCGCGCTTCTTATCGGACGCATTAGTATGCACCTTCCCTGCGGCTGCCCCTCCCAAAAAATGTATCTCTGCACGATAAATCATCTGAACCGCTAATTAGCGATTAGGACTTTTCCAAAATGCCCAGTTCTCGCATAAACGGGTATCAGCGACCATCTAACGCGGCTAACTGGCTATAAAGATATCGACGAACAGCGACTCTGTGTTTGACAACCGCCCATCCGGAGCATCCGACCGTCCGGGCAGCGCACTCTGTGAGGAGATACGATCAAACGATACCGTTCCAACACGAGAGTCAGTTGTCGTCAAGCTTTTTAACCACCAGGCTAAAAAACAAGTAATATGAACCCAAAGTCTACAACTAAATAAAAAATCAGAACATTAGTTACAAACTGCTTTTTAAAACAAATAATACTCTCTTAACGTCGCGCGAATTCTTTTTAATTACCAGGTTACCAGGTAATCAGGATACAATTTTACGTACAGATCAATATTAGAGGCCATAGGTCTCGTTGTTACGAATAGCTTTGGGTGGATTTCTAAGGTAATTTACCTATTTATTGTTTCAAGCTCACAGTAATCCGGAGGAAAAACACTAAATCAGTTACACGTAACCCAACACTACAGTATCTAGCAGTGAACTGGACTACTATAGGCCTGAAGTTTGAGGTATAGGATGATATGCGTGTGAGTGCGAGTATGTGGCAAGTCAGTATTCATGAGTAGGGCAATTAACATACCTAGCCTGAGCTCCACACACGCACACACGCGCACGTGCATACACGCACACACGCGTACTGATCAAGTTCAAGAATGTACCATGAGTGCGTAAGTCCAAGCATTGACACTCACTAGACATTGCAGCGTACCTAATGCACTTGTAGCGAGACACAGAAATCATCCATAGGTGCGCAACTTGTAATTCATTGGAATGATTGATTACTGTATTAATTAATGTATGTGTTTTATGTTACTATAAAATTACTGCAACGGAGTAATATACCCACACCTCTCCTACAGAGTCGCTTTGTGGGCGGTTGCGCAAAATCACACCTTTCCAGACTCTTCATTCTTAAAAAAAAGTGCGAACCATTGCACAAATTCAATGGGTAGAGTCGTGCAGACCAGCGTTCAAAAGTCTCAATCTGTTGACACTTCCCTTTCTCTACATTCTTGAGACATGCGTTTTCTTCAAAACCAGATGCGATACCATAAGAGGTGTAGAGGTACAATCTTATGAAACTAGAGGCAGGGAAACTACCGGACTGGGCGACACAGAACGGTGGTTTACGAGCGTTTGTCTCCTCAGGCAGGAGTCCGTTTTGTCAACATACTACCAAATTCGATAAAATATGCTCCAACGCCACAGGCGTTCAAATCTCGTCTGAAAGCAGTTTTGACCGCGAACACTTTCTATAGTTCAGACGAGTTCTTGGTCAGCAATGGAAGACCTAGTGAGAAATGGCTACCAGCCTACGGATGCTTAAATGGAAGAATTCGAATGAATGAGCCAGTATGATTGTAAACATTGTATCTATGAATGAGTTCTCAATGTAAGTATCAGTGACAAATTGTAGCTTTCAAAATAATTGACGATTTCAATACAACTGTTTGTTGTTTATGGAACAAAACATTTATTTATTTATTTTACTATATACATAGATATGTGTAATTCGATGTGGGTCCATTGTATGATTTTCTTAATGAGACCTTCAATTTATTAAATTATCGATACTATGTTAGGTATCGTAATTAATCAGATAGAGTGGAGGACTTTTGTAAAATAAGCTACACCCTAACGTTTCTTCTTGCCTTAAAACTTTCACTATTCTTTCTGACATCGCGAAAACCCACGATAATTTTCTTTTACTCCAAATTTAATTTACTTTACATTTCCCAGTCCAAATATGACCAGAAGCAATCCACCTCCTATATTTTATGTTTTCGTAGCTCTTTACTGCCTGTACGCGAGCAGTAGTGCATGTACCATTCACCCACTACCCCAGTACAAGAGAGCAGTAGGTGTTGCACAGGCTCCTTGAATAAATCCCCGACATAAGTACATATTGTCGCGTACCTGCTACACGGCATGCGCATGCGCTACGGTTATGTATGAAGGGACGCAGGTTATAAACGTCCCGGGTACAAATTGAAGAGTGTAACTCCCCGGCGAGCGGCGGCTCTCCATAAACTCGCCGATATTATTGGCGCATGTAAATGTGTGTGCGCACTCTGTAATAATTGACAGCACTTGCTAATGAGCCCTGCTGGTTGATTAACACATTTCGTCCACAAACAGTTCTCTCGTGTCACACCGGTCCCACTCCACGCAATAATTCACTAGTGTTCGTCTTATCTCGTTTAACGAAAACACATTCAGCATTATTTGATAATGCGAGAACGATGGGGTTGCTCATTTACATTAGTAGACTCGACCTTGCCTCTACATTTTGGAGACGTGTCTCTTTTCAAATCAAAAGTAATACCATAAGACGTACACTCTTATGAAACTAGAGGCAGGGACAACTACCGTGGTGAGAGACACAGAACGGTAGTTCATGAATGTTTGCCTTCCCAGGCAGGAGTTCATTTCGTCAACAGACTACCAAATTCGTTCAAAAATGCCACTGAGCCTCAAGCATTTCTCAACAGTCATTTCTCAAGCATTTTATGATACAGACGAGTTTATGGCATTCAATTGGGAGGCCCTATGATAGACTGACTGACTAGGGACTAGAGTGGTTACATTCGAATGTATGGGAGAGAGTGAGTGTAAAATCTGTATGTTTGAATTGGATTTAGATGTAAAAATGAAAGGAAAATTCACACACAAACGATTAACGATTGCGATACGTTTACTGTAAATGTCCATGTGCAATAAATAATTTATTTATTTATTTAATGCTTAGGACACTGGTTGGCTACTCACCAAATTCTTAAGACATTTTACCGTCATAAAATGAGGTTTAAAACCAGTGTTCTGAAATAAGTAAACCACCTTTAAGAAAGTCACATTACATTAGTTAATTTCTTTAAATTTCAATAACTACTGGATGAGTTGTGCTAACTGAAGACCTTAATTTAGACCCAACGAGTTACACCCAGGCAAAGTTCAATAGTAAGACAAAAAGGTAATGTTGTATGTTCAATCTTGGCCTATTTGGGCTGAAAAAGCTTCGACATACGTCACATTACTTGTTCAAATTTTATTCTAAGTGTTTTAAAATTATTTTATTTGTACTCGTATCTTGCACAGCTCCAGTTGTAACACTAGGAGACATTGATTAATTATTAAATAACAAGAAAAAACGTATATTTTTCGTTTTCAAACTTCTTGTTGAAACAGCCTAAGTTCGATGTAAACATCAACACATATATAAAGAATAATTCAGTAGTAATAATAATACTTCATAGATATGTTGAGTTTAAAGTTCTGTGGAACATTTAGCAGTTTAATTACGAAGGTTTACACGAATACGTACTAGTAGGCCTATGACCTTTAAAACTGTCTAATACAAACGTCAACCTTTTCCAACTCGAGAGAAATGATGATCCAGTAATCCGCCCAGCAGCATCTGGAGGAGCAGTCTTGTTTAACATAAACACCTTGAGCGGACATAAACAGGCGAATTAATCCGAAATAAACCAAATAAATTTGTGCCGATTTATGACACCGACCGAGCTTTATATTTAGCAGATAAATCAAAATCCTACCGGGCTCTATAATTTGTAAGTGTCACCGTTGCCGTGTTCTTAGCGTTTGCATACATTAAAATAAGGCATTGCTGTGATTAAAAGTGCTATAAATCCGTGCGCTGGTTCGGTACGTTTCGGGGGCCCGCCTCTCCTGGCCCCGTTACACAGACCATCTGACCACTTGTTCCCGTGAAGCAGTTGACGTGTGGTGTGATCAACTGCATCAACTGCGCCTGCGTCGCTCAACGCTAGGAGGGGAAAATAAATATATAGGCTCAAAATTTCTATTTATTTTTCACAACGTATATATCATGTTCGAAAACTGACAAATAGGCTCTTGTTTATTATTAAAAACGGACCAAACTGCTTAAAACGGTGTACCTAATTTGTAAACATTACAAGAAAGTACCAACTGATCAGAAAACAATGTTCTGGCAACTCCATCAAGCTAAAGAGAAACCACCAATTTATAGTGTTTAAAATTCAGTATGATTTAAATTTTAGATTTTTTGGTAACAGATTATAACAAGCACTTTGAACCAGAGGTGAAATACTTAATGTGGAACAGAGTCGATGAACCTTCAACACTCGTAAAAATCAACCCCTCCATCACAAAAAAAGATTTCCTACTCAGTGTAGTTGCTAGGAAAGTTCTGATACTCTACAGAGAGAAGGCAGGTCCAAAGCTACACCAGGGTCTCTATAGTCATGTGAGGCCACAAGGTTTATGGAGCCCGGCAGTGAAGCAGCCAATGCGCGGTCGCAGTTCCGCGGTCTCGGTTCAAGGACACGACCGCATCGAGTCTACTCACTTTCGCCCATCCTATCCTACTAGGCCACCACCGGCACAAGTCTGTGATAAGCGCTGATACCCGAGCACTCGCTGAGATAGACCATTCGACACTTCTATCATGTACCCATCATCATTCGTGAAAGGTTTACTTTACAAACATCAGAGTTTGTTTGGCTCTACAAGCCTGTCTCCGAATCATTGTTTCAACAACATAAACCAGGATTCTTTTCTTCTAAACCTTCACTAGACATGTTGAATCAGAAATAGCTGAGGTTCCAAGAACAGGCGCCGCTTGTTATACCTGTTTATAGCATACCTTTGTTTTCTAACTTTAACTAAAAGATCTTAAGATAAATAACTGCCGGCTTACTAATTATAAATGTCTGTTTCAGGTATTTCTTTGAGGCTCTTTCTTGACGTGAGTTTTGTTTTGGTATTTATTACCATAATTAGTGCTCGGATACGTTAAGTATCTTCGGCAGATCTAACTTGGAGATCGCCGGGAAAATAATTGTGATTCGAGTAATTTGTTAACAAAAAGTAGCATCTAAATCACTGGTGATTCATGGAAATGCTGCCCAGTACATAAATTCGGAGCCAATTAATTTATTTAGGAATGTCTGTTTAATTTCGGGCCGTTCAAATTCAAAGAACGAATTTTGGCGTGATTCTTGTCTGAGTCTTGTTGATTGGATTGTTTCTACTTGTTTAACTGGTTTATCATCTGCGATTGTTATGAGCGGTCTGATGTAGGCTTGCAAAAAGCGCGCGTCGCGGGTCGCGGCACAAGAGCGCTATGAGACCGGGTCGCATTGCCTGAATTTTTCCACCGGGCGCCCCGAGCCGGCCCACTCGGGAAAAGTTTTTTTCGCGACCACAAAGAGTAGAACTTAGGTTCGCATTTCTTTTCGTTCTCTTCGGACATCCTCGGAATAGAAATGAGTTATCTCGCCCCCTCCACTCTCACGGCTCTACCGCCAGCGACAGGGGTCCACTTCATTCCGTATGATAATAATATAAAACCGTCCAGTCTTTAATTTATTTTGTTTCTGGCCCAATGTTCGCGGGGAGTCGGCGGGGGGTCTGGCCCCACGGTACCCCCTGGGCCGTCAGACCTTGTTCCCTACACAACCACACCAAAATCCACGGTTCTTCATTTACCAAAATCTTAATTTAGACCCTCGGTTGTGAGTAGCTGCTTTCCCCCGACAATACTTTTCGTTCTTTGTGACTTTCTTTGGGCACAAAGTCGTGTTTGTTTCGGGTAGATTGAGTTGTAACTTATGCAACTGCCAAGTTATGGAAATGTCTCCCACTTATTTTCACATTTTTATTAGGATACAATAAACGTTGAAACGCCAAATTATCGCTTTAAAATGTGAACTGTCACAGCTTCTTGTTAGTTTAAACGGACTGGGTTATGTTTTAGTAGTCATGCTCAGGCGCTTCACCACCGAAAAAGAACTCGACAGCAGCGACGCGCACCCTCAAGCGTGTAGTGCTCTATTATTAACGATCACCATTTTTCCTGACACTCGGCCTTGAAGCATATATTTCAAGTACGTTATCCACACAGAAAAACTACACAATGACAAATTGAAAAATTACAAATTTATTCGATTAAAAATTGTAATGAAATGCAAAGGTCAATAACATTGAGTAAGTTTACACACAACATATGCACCAGCCTTACTAGGAACTCTTAGTGCAAGAAGCGTTTTATTTTGTAACCTCCATGTTTCCTAAATAAATCCCCTCGTACATCATTCACTAACACTCCACACGTGAATGAAGATGGTAACGTTTCACGCCGACGCGCAGGTCGTCACCATGTGCGGTATTCTGGTTGCCGACCTGTTTTTGGCAATGCCCGGTACCGGCTCATAACTCCGCAGCTCTGTCATAAGACCGCGACCCGTGTCGCAAAAATATGCAAATCACGCGCACATTTGGCCGAGCTTCACTTTTGATTGGTTTTTATTATTTGCAGAGCGGACAGCAGAGTTTATGATGGTGTGCGGACATTTCTTTAACTACGCATGTCGGCTTGATGTATCGCGGTCAGGCTGTTCAGAAGTGGGAGCATTTCCTGGCTACAGCTTGTTGAGGAGTTGCTCATTGAGACTTATTTAGAGGTCCTCTACGTGTCGAAAATAATTAATAACGGAAGAATGTTTCGGGAGGATTGGTCTAAAGCTTACAGGTGTTAACTGTGGTATTTTTTTAGAGCTACTAGTAGGAAATAAATCACATGTTTCCTATGATACGGTGGGAGACTAACTCAACCATCTACAGACGTCGTGACGATGTAGGAGTGACGTTGATGTATCTCTCTCCCGCTTTCCTAAGCTTCTGCAGGGCGTTTCAGGAAACAGTAGACCACGTAATGTAACTCACTGTTCAACTTTCTGTTACGTAGAAACTCTGATATGCATTGTGGATCGTGGGTTGGACATGTTGGTAGCTTATGTTGCTCACGTTTTAGACCAATTATTTCTGTGAAACGCGCTGTCGAATTAAAGGAAGTGAATTTTCTTCTGCCCGAAGATCTATTCACAGTTTTAGCCACAGGTGTTGAGTTGTTTGCTTTGCTCTAAACATGTTTTGGAAGTCAGGATCAGTGCACATTTCTCTATCCCACTTATTGAAATAATAAATAGTTAATATATTCTGAGGAATACGCTAACTATATTTTGATTCAAGGGTCTAAAACATTAGCGCCTGGTAACACTTCAAGCTCTTTGGTTGGGTCGAAAGTCAAAGCAGCATGTTAGAAACAACCATACTTAACATGGCGAGTAAGCCGACCAGTTTAGTCATTAACCAAGCTAATAGTCTAACTATAGCTATCTGAGGATAACAGGTTAAGAATTCTAAACAGAAAGCCACCTATAATACTCATAACTTTAAACTATGCAGCATAAAAAGTAACTGAGCTGAAAATAAACTCCAAGGTGAAAGTTGATATGAGAATAAAATATAATGCAACAGCTGAGCTAGTTATGACTCGTCACGACGATAACGATAGGCCGAGTGCAAGTGACATTTGAGCTCTAGAAAGTAACGTAACTGTTGTGAGTGTAACTGGTTCCAGGCAACGCAACGTAACGCGTCCAAGATTGTACTGGATGTAAGTTACTGAGTGGTTACTATAGGTACCATTTGTAACGATAACTGTAGTTGTATATCAGTCACTGTACAGTTGCATGTAACGCTCGGGTGGATCTAACTATGGAACCTGGAGAAAGTTCTTGCCTTTCAATTTACAGAAAAAACTACTTGCTAGTGTAGCTATACGTAATAAATTAATATTGTTGAAAATATTTGGTGAAATGTTAAAATCCAAGAGAATGAAATGGTAGGTTTTCACATACTGTGTATTTATTGTTTAAAGTAACTTTCCTGTTCGTACGGTATGACGGTGACTACCTTCCGTTTGGTCACACAAGAATTTTTTGTCTAAGATACGTTATATTGTAATGTAACACAACACAACAAATGAGTTTTGACACAGAATATTTAATTAGTTAGATTTTTCCAACGTATTTCCCAACTCGTTGCTTGTTAAATTATACCTCAGACTGACCCAGCTGCAGCAGCGCTGACCGTACAAGTACCAGTGCGCGTCGTATAAATAAAACTCCACTTCGAACCGAGTTAAAGTTGAAATTTACAACTCGGACGCGCCAATTGATGAGATTGGCGACATGGCAATCAGCGGTGGGGGCGAAAGTTAAAATAAACAAATTCGGAGAATAAATCTAAATAAATAACGCAGCGGGGGACACAAGTTTGATTAGGGTTTGGCGTAGACGCCTGCATGAGCATGCGCTTATTGCATCTGAATTTAACACCGAGATGGCCTTGGACTGTAACTGTTCCATAGAACTTGTAAGGTCTTTTATACGTTTAGCTGGAACTAGTTTGAAGCTCCTAGAGTCGAATAAGAATGGGCACATTTACATTTAGCTACAAGTAGTTTTTAACATGCTACACAGGGAAATCCCATTGGTTATGTTTACCCAAAAATAATCAAAGGACACTAGGTGACATTTGGTTTTCCTAAGTGCTAACCCGGAATCGATTTGAGGCAACATCCTAATTGATTGCTAAGGTCAGCGTAGTATGAGTCTAACATGAATTCATTTGACGAATGTACAGTTACGTCTGGTTCACCAAGCACGGGTGTCATGCCATCAACACGTTTGCTACTGCAAATATGCACCTATACAAAAACACATGTAGATAGTTGATTGCTGTCCAAACATTGGTCGAGTATGACTCACTGATGAACTGGTCTAGTCCTACAATTGTTTACCAAATGAGTATCTGACGCGGTATAACGGTCGGGCCGCCCTGGGCGAGCATTTTATTACCGACTCCAACACCTGCCCAGGATTGCTTCTCTTCTGTCCTTTCCTTACCACGAATCTGAGCTTCGATAGTGTTCCTGTCGTTTATTCAACAGGAGTAACACAGTTCGGAAGGTTGGCTTTGTGTCGTCGGTTGAATGGGTTTTAAAGTAAATAACTCAATTCAAGTGCACTTTTATTTTTAATGATATCTAAGTTATTAATGCAGAAACCAAGGTATTCTTTCATGTTTCATGTTGTTCTTTTCCTTTGTTCAAGTTCAAAAGGTATCTCACAATGTAAAATACGACTCAAATAGCCTTAGTAATGAAATATCCTATCGGTCTGTCGGTCCGGGCTGACATCTCAATATTTCCACTTCAAAGACCAGCACAAGTCGAATGCTAGCTCGACCAAGCAGCCATGGCTTCATGGCGGGGAACGGAGAACTTGTGCCTTGTGAAACCATCTCCTCTCACCATGCCCCAGTATCCAGACTACCTAGAATAGAATAGTAAACAGTGTGTTAATTGTGGACTATCAATCTGCCATCTCTATCCGGAGACTGGAGAGCGTAAGCGCGGGGCGGTGAGCGGCAGCCGCCTGACCAGCCTCGCCTAGTGACCACTGCGCCGGAACACCCTTATTATAATCAGATATGTTGGGTTTAAACGTAATTAGCCGTTCGATCCTCTATAATTAATTCATTTCAACTTTCAAACTGGTCGAATATTCGATGCGACTCGACAGACGTAATTGGCAATAGGAAAAATTATTTCTGGTGGCTGTAATTGCTAGCCAGTGTTCAATAATTTAGCGCCATCCGTAACCTTTCAAGATTCTCATCTTTGTCCCTTCTCCTCCAGTTGGAAGGGACACCCTGAGCTACTGAGTACTGGTGTATTGGATTTGCTATTCAAAGTTCTTCGGGAGACTGACGTATTGTATTGATTTGGATTCATAATAACTTAACTACTGCAATCCTATACCTGGACTGATAGTGTGGGAGTGTTTCTCTTGATCAAGGTGTAAGGTTTGGAGACTCCCAACATGCGTCAATAGACAATGAGTCAATCACGTCACGCTCGCACTCTTCGGTATCCGGATACCTTTCTGGGTGGTACGTCCTGTTGAATCAGAGAATACTATGCCGACAAAAGGGAACTATAGGAATACTATCAATCTTATTTGAAAACGACTACTTCAAATATTTTGTATTTACCAATATTAAAATGATGTGACTCCTACCAACAGTTAGGGGTTCTCTTTAGGGGGTTCTTGTTTAACTATCACCAGCCTGAGACATTGCCAACAGCTCATTCACGCCTGAGCTGGAGTTCAACATATATATAGTATACCCGTATGTTTTGGCTTGATAATACGACCACAAGAAATACGCGGTGTTAAAGACCTCCTTTTTCAATCGTCATGTGAAAATTAGGCGCCCTCTTCAGGATCTAAGTAGCTAATTTAAGTGATGTTATTCCTCCAAGAAACTTAGGGCAGCAACCAGGCCTATCTATCGTACCCTGTTAGGAGCAACCCCCTTGACCTCCATCCAAGTTTTTCCAGCCTGCTGCAACTCTCGGTCTACTGTACGTCTCCAAGTCACCCTTGGTCTCCCTCCTTCTCTGTCCTTGTGGGTTCCAGTCCAGGGCCCTTTTCACTATTTCACTGTCGTCCTTTCTTAGCGTGTGCCCTATCCATTTTCACTTCCTTTCTGTGATTTTTTTTGTTTATTAACGACTGGTTTGTTCTTCAGTACAGTTCTTGATATGAAATGACATATTTCTCCTACAGTTTACACAAATTTACGCAAATTTCCCACAGCATTTTTAAAGTAAAAAATTGCGTCTTTCAAAACGTTCAAACACTTTGGATCTTGTAACCATCACCTCAGCCTGCACCAGAGACTCCACCTGTACAGCTGAAGGTGTCGGGAGCCTGGAGCTCATGAAGGTCACGACGGCTGTAACTCGCAATCAGCCAGAGTTCGGAACAATCTTCCTCGCGAGCAGCGTGCCGGGGACAGTTTTGCTTTATGTTGGGACAGTATATGTAAATGTGCACGGCGAGGGTACCGGTACGCCGGGAGGTGAAAGTGGTCACCACCGCCACCGTGCTTATGGCTTCATTATACTCTCTGTTATCAGTACTTTATCACCGGCCGGTGCACAGTCGTACTGACCAACACCACTCACATAGCTCGATACGCTTTATATGGTCTGCTAAGGGTGGAACCGGTGTCGGTTTTCATTCCTTATAAGCACACAGAAATGGGCTTGAGCGAGTACAGTAGTTTATTTTATCTAGACACGAGTCATGTATGCTCTTTAAACTAAGTGAGGCTTTCATGTTCCAAAACTAATTTCTTACTAGTAATATTAGGTTTTACTTTCAAGTGAATGGTATTCAAGTTGAACTTACTAAGTTAGAAAGCAGTTAACGCGTTTTAACACGCAAAACCAGCAACAACAAGACCTTTCAAATATAATTTTTCCGGCGATCCTTGGGTCCTTTAATGTATCCTTGGTTATAAAGTTGCTCGAATAAAGGCGGAGTAAATAGCCATATTGTCTTTGACTCTTGTACGAAGAATCAATCAATTGTCCACGGTCCCTACTACACCATCTTGGTATTGGATAATCGTAGTGAACGTAGGAGCTTACAAAAACTACAATTCATGGAAAAGATCAATTAATTATTCAACAGTATAATATCGGCATTAAAATATGTTTACCCTATATTTTCCCGATAGTATCTTTGAAACAGTGAATCTTCATACGCTTCTTACGAGATAAAAATGTAATTTCGACCACCAACAAAGATAATTTGAGTTGCAAGTCGTAGCAAGCCACCGAGCACTGCAGATATTTAAAGTTACAAAACAAATTACACAAATTAAACCCGCAAAAAGTGTTAAGAATAACAATTTCAAGTGTAGTGGTTATTGATTTCTGGCCGAGAGACAAAAAGCGCACCTCAGCGAAGAGTGTCTGTCAGCCGGCAATTTATCTTTAATTATTATGACCGCTCAAGTCGAGTTTTCTACCGACGATCTTTTTACTGCCATAAATAACTGAAACGATCGCAATGATAAGGTGTGTATTATTAATTTCCGAAGCCTTTTTACACCTATAAGCTGTCATTTTCAAACTGGGATCTTTTTAGTTTCACGGGTGGTTTGGTCGTTCCCCTCTCTACTTTCACACGCTTGAAAGAGGTATTGTATGAATTTGTTGTTAAGTAATTCATTACGACTATTGATGCAAGAGCAATGTGTTGAATAGATGAGTGGTGCTACTGGAACACATCGTTCTTTTGGTATTTTAATAACCTAAAAACGTGATTCAGTAAAGATTTGGTAGTGAGTTTGCCAGAAATCTTCACCAAACAAGGTTTTTAATATACTGTATTGCTTGATGATTTTATTACAAACGCGATGCCGCTATTGGTTTTGATCGAAGCTATATCGAACACGATTTTTAACGTTTATTGAAATAGTAGTTTTGTATATAGGGCCTACTGTATTTTAGCTTTATGGACAGTTTTCTATTCTTACTGGCATTTTAGCACAACTATTTTCTTCTTCCACATACTATTTTTAGTATTCTTCAAACTGCCAAAGTTTATTTCAAATTTCATGGCAGTATTCTCCCCCTTTTATAATACAAATCCCATAGTACTTTATTTAGACCTCTTAACTCAATGTCCACTCAAAGACTATGTTCTCCAATATGTTCTCGTGCAATTGCTGAATGTTGTATGATTAGATTATTGTTGGCAAGATGGTTTCTACTTTGTCCGCGGCGGCGAGGAAGTGTAGTGTGTATGGCGCGCTGGTACGTACCGAGATCCTGACACGATTCTCCCAGTGCCAGTGCAGCCAACATTCCTGGGCGTAACACAAATTACACCAGAGTCAGTCTAGGACGTTCGCTCTCCCTCCCCTGGGCCTGTGAGTCACCACGCATCACCCTCGTCCCTCGGCTCTCTTGAGTGTTGAGACTGTCTGTCTTTAAACTTCAGGAATTTTTCAGGGTCGGCAATATAAACATAAGCTAGCCCGTTTAAGGGTCCGCTTCAGCTGCTCGGGAGAGCGTCGTTGCAGAGGTTTGCGGGAAATAAAATGGAGATTTTAGTATTAATGCAATTTTGACGAAACGACTCTTAAATGAAAGATAAACATATTATCTAGGTTTGCCTGTAGTTCATTTTTCAAAATGTAAGACCTTATTTAAGAAGCTGAAAATAGATTTATCAGTACTCTAATCACAGGCAAACACAGATTAGCTTTTCTTTTTCCATGAAAATTAACATAATACAGTAAACAAATTTAACCTTCATATAAGACTATCTACTTTCTACGAAACCCTTGCAAGCGGAGGGTTTGACAGTTAGGCCGCATCAGTTGAAAGAAAGCCCGTTGTTATGTGCGCGGTGTCATGTGTTCCTTGGGAAGACGAATTCAGCCTTTCTCTGCGGTGACCACGGAGGCGGACCCTTTCAACCGTTGTTTTGTTGCTGCGTAGCGTATTGTGTGCGTTTTAAAGTTATTATTGTAATGTTTTATTATGTAGCTCGATCCAACGTTCAAAGAGTTAAACTTCAAAACCTGGTGATGCGTTCAATCAGCTTTGGACAACATATAACCACATCAATACAAAAGGGAAATAAATTTATGAAATATTTTACATTACAATATTTAAAAAATCAATAGTACATTGGACATAAAAATATAGTGATTTATTAAAATCCCGCCAAGAATCATCCGACAAGACAATGACACAGCTTGAACTTTTTCCTGGTTTTCACGGACACCTTGGTTGTTATGATTTAGAGGTAATTGTTGTAATTTTGTCTGTTAGGTAAACACGGGGTTGGAAAGCACAAGACATTAGTTAATATTATTTAACAAGATGAAGGCGAGATAGCTCCGTACTCACTTGTTTCAGCTGGCTAAAGTACAGAGTCACTAGAGCCTGACTCGTGATGTGTTTTCTTCTATCAACTCGCCTAGCTTATGTCACCCTCCGAAGGTTTCGTCAGTGTCTAACATGTAATTTCTACGCTAATGAGAAGGCCCTTACACAGCTGGCGAGGTTAGGACAAATTATAGACCGGGGACGAATAGGGTTTCAGCCAAAATAATTTACTTTCTATTTGCGTAACTTTCACTGTTTTTCTGCCAACCTGAGGAGGTTTTTCGGATATGTAGATTTCACAAGATGATGGATGGCATTAAGTAATATCACGCATCTCAGAACAATTTCCAACCTCTACGGACCACATTTTGGCTTCAATGCAGTTGATAAAGTCCTACTTCATTCACTAACACGTTAACTGTTTTATTTATTCGTTAATAGGTGTTGATAACGATTTTCCTTCCGGCCACCAATGTACTCAAACCACTCCTCTTCAATGAGTATCTTCTCCAATAATTTATTTTTGGACAGAACCCGTGACTGGCTAATACACTCTCACTGATCTCTTGACTAGCTGTTTTAGTTTATTTGTTTGATTATTGTACGAAGAACCTAATTAGTAGTCTGTATTGAACGTTTACCAATGTGCACATTTGTTCAATACCTCGATCATGTCTTTCTGTTGTTCCTGAATTTAATCATTAGTGTAGCCTTTACGTTCCTTACAGTCCCTGTTGGCCACCACATAATATTTTATGCTGGGTTTAATTTAAAATATCTCATTAAGTTTCCTTCATATTTTCTGATTGCTAACCATAACATTCGAGAGATGTGTGTGAGAAAATATACCATTTTCTTACTGGGTCAACATGTTCATCCACTTTCTACGAATCCTCTCTGTTTTCTCTTCGCCTTGGCTACACCGCTCTTGCCAACTATTGCCTGGAAGTCTCTCACACGACGATATGTTCCGCAGGTGCACACAGAGTACATCTCCGCGCATGCCGAGTAGCTGCTGGTGACGACCTCGACCCTATTCCTTGTGTTATCATCCATCACTCGCTCTCTAGTGGCGGTTGATTAACTTCTCGTCCGGTGGGACACATCATTAACACTGCGTGATGGATGCCTTCCGCCTAATATTCGCATTGTGCCACAATAAACAATTCCCTCGTATTATATTAACGTGACCGCCGCGTCGGCAGCCGCTCCGCTCCGCCTTGTCACACTCGGCGCAACGTTCTCACCTCTTAATGTGCTTTTAATACTCCCAGAAATTCGTTTCTTTTCGGCCCGGGATTGGTTTTAGTCCGAGGTGAATTTGATTAGAAAATAATGTACGTGAAATGTCAGTGGGGTAAAGTTAGATGTTAGTTGGACCTAACGGTCGTGTAGCGTGTGATCGGATGTCTAGCAGGAGGCACAGTTATAGAAAAGTGTTTAGTGATTTTACACGGTACGTTATAGATTGTGATTTGACTACTAGTTTACGATCCGTAACCCAATACGCTAATATTACTTTGAATCAATAATATTAATTAAATTTTCTATTCACTCTTAAATTTGAATACATCTTTTCTCTGGTCTGGGTGCGTTTCGCCACAGTGACACAGTTACTTAATTTCAGAGTCGAAACAAGATTTAACAAATACACAGTACACTGATACCTCTTAGTTTCAACCACCTCTAATTATTCGATGTTATATTTATAGCTAACTAATTGGTCTGTGCATTTATAGTCCAGGCTACTCACTCACCTAGATTGGTTAGGATGTAGAAGACCTAAAAGAGGAAGCCACCAAATTTTGCCTTGACGGTTTGATGGCCGAGGAAGGCTGAATGCTATAAAACAAGTCGTAACCTGGTATCATTCCACCGGTCCCACTGATCGGTCCTGGTACGGTATACTGTTTAAACACCGTTATTTTGTAGTCAGTTTGGTTTACGACATCTTCTAGCCCACTCTGTCTAAGATCTATGGTACTACGATTTACTTTTGAAGATGAAAACACGTGTTTATTTACAAGAGAGCCCAATTTAAACGCTACTTGTATAGATAAGAGATTTAAACTGGTAAACAGTGGTTTTAAAGGTTAGTTAACCATTAGAGTTCGATCTATAAATACTGTTGTTTCCGGAACTTTTGTCGACGTCACCTTTTTTCCTATCCAAAAACTTTGTAAGCTTTGCTTCAACATTGAAAGAGAGAATCAATTTACGTGTTTCCCACAGAACATGGACTAGTTGTGTCAACCTACAGTTAGTGTAACCCGGAAGAGAGCTAACGGAGGTCCTTCTTGGGCCTACTCGATATCTACGATAGTAGCAATGAAACCTACGACTTCTTCGTTAAATTTAGAGCCTGTTACCAGAGCCACGACCCTCGCTCCACCTTCTCTCGCTCGCCTCTCCCTCGCACAACCGGTAGACGCGGAATGGTCGTTGTCCAGGCGGAGTTGCGGGTTAATTAGAGAACAGTGTGCAACAGCTGGCTTAGTGCGGAAGATCTGTGCAATAAATATGCTCCCGTTTGTCGCGCAGGAATGCATCAAAGCGGCCGACCCCTGACATGTGCAGTCAGGCTCTACTCCGTGCTATATGTCTGCCTCAAGAATCCGATTGTCAGGCAGCTGCTATCGTACGTGGAAATCTTCACTTGTTTACTTATAAGGATGGGCCGTTTTTGGAATGTAGTTCATCAGATTTTAGTGGTCACCGAGTGTAGTTCATCAGATTTTAGTGGTCATCGAGTTCTATGCTCGTATGCTTCTGACAGTGTTTGTAGACATGTTACATGTTGCACACCGTAACCCTGTTCATAGAATTCTAAAGAAAGTTAACAATATTCATTGTAGATACATTTATTTTGTGACTGTAGGTTACTATATTAAATAATCTGAAGGCTAAACACACACTTTTAAGGATAAACGCATAGAGAGGCCGCCATTGAAACAAAGCTCATATTACAGTATTATTGAAAAAGATTTTTGTTTGATTTGTTTAATTACAGAAGCAACGTCGTCCAAACTCCATCAACTTGGCCCAGGCTGGCCTATTTAGTGTTCTTTCGTCGTAGTGCAGTTTGAAAGAAGTTGCGTACTTGTATCAAGGAGGATTCCTGCTCTGTGACTTGTATACAAATTACCAACTGCTCGCAAACAGTTCTCAAAATCGCAAATTAGCCATACGCGCCGAGACATGTTTCAACACGGCCAATGTCCACCTTCGGGCGTGAGTGCAGTACATTGTAAGTTATGTTTCGACCCGTGGCTTCCATGCGCATGCGCAGGTCGAGCGATTTAACGGTGCCTTATCAGCGTCATTTAAATAATCAGCTGGAACAAATCCCCACAGGCCGGTACTTAATATTCTAACAAAGAGATGTTCATGAAAAAAGAAATGTCGGACCACACCCATGTTAGGAGGGCATAACGCACGATAGACTGTGCCGCCGGGCCCGGTGCTTTTACACGGCAAGCGAGCGTCACGAACCGCCCGTCTCACCTCAACTATATACATTTCACATAGTATACAGTATACAGTCTGTTCCGTAGTGTGCTGGCTCACGTACAGGGTGGAAAGTAACTTACACCCCCGTTAACCTGTTTCTTTGTTGATACATTTATGTTTTGATTGCAGATTCTTGGGGGCTACAAAATGTAAGGTTTTTGTGGGTTTCATTTTGGTTGTTTTATATTTTATTCAGGGTGGTTCCTAAATAACTTTATCATTATCGTATTATTATTATTAAGAAACCCGGTTGATATTTATTTCAATTTCAAGATAGTTCGAAACGAAACGGTTTGATGTAAGCTTCATCTCAATTTCAACGTTCTAACCAAAATGGCGGCCAAAAAGGCGTGTAAACTTAAACTTCTAAGATGGCTGCCAACGCTTAATTTTACCAATGCAATAACTGCAGATATGTTTTAAGACTCATAAGAGCTTTAAAAAGACATGTTAACTCGATAGGTTTCGAAAACCTTACAAAATCGGACTGTAAAATGCCTCACGGCAAAAACCATCCAATATTTCATTTTGAGCGAAACCGGTCAATTGTCAAACAATTTCTAAGCTCTTAAGCCATAAAAATATATATCTACAGTTATATTTTTTTATATGGCTTTTATTGTTAAGTTAAGCCTTTTTTATAGCAGTTAAGCCTTATCGGACCTATTTTGGTTAGAATGGCGATATTAAGAAGAAACTTGCGACAAACATTTTTCAATGCGCAATACTAATATAGGCTAAGTATAGTTGTAAAAATAACGAGGAATCTATTCAAACTATAACGCGAGCTGTAAATATAGTTAGATTTAATAACAGGAGAACCTGTAAATCAATTTAAATCCGTTATAAAACTATATAACGCAACTTTACTATTCCAGATGGAAGGTATCATATGTCACCTTGGAGTGGTCATAAACGTAAGCTCATATTTCATTTCACGTGGAAACCTTCACTAGTAAAGTCACGTTTATTTTAAATCGCCTATAAAATTAATCTCAATATGCTTTATTACAAAACAGTATTTATGTTAAGCCTACTCAAAACAGTTAATTTTACCGCATTCATCGACATGTTCAACTCAAGGTTGATCTAGACATTAAAATTATAATAATAGAGTTACGATCTGAGATACATATTTTAAACTGCAGATTGAGTATTTATTTGTAGAATTAATCTACAAGTATTAGCTAAATGAAGCTTGATGATAGTGCAAATGTAACAAACGCAGAATGTTCCATTTACGGTACATTTCTGCTTGAGTAAGATTAATCGATCACTCTTTAGAACTAGAACTAGGTCGATCTATGAACGAGTCGAGACTCGAAATCGTCAATCGCTGATTGAGATGTAGTTTCCCTTGATTACGTGTGTTGTTTATGATTAAACATTTAGTTATTAGTCGATCATAGTGATTACTACCTGTATTTCACAGTAAATAATCTCTTGTAATCATACGCTTCGGTGTCTGCCAGTATAATTAGTAATATGGTGGAAATGGTAGGTAATCTAATGTCTCACAGGGTTAACAGAACGGAATGTATACTTTTCTTAGTTACATGGGACAGTTTTCTGTTACGTAAAGTTGTAATAATGTTTTCTATTTACAGTTGTAATTAAAAATAAATTTATGTGCTTGGTAAAAAGAGGGTTGCTGTTTCCATTACCCTTTAATAAGTACAAATTCACCGTTCATAACTGTTTTTCTTATATTTATAGCTCAATCTACTTCTCAACTTGTATGACTAATACATTGCACTTGTAACTATCTCACACTTACCATTGAGAGCTTCCCGTGCATCAATGCAGTAATGTGCACGTTTAACCGATCTTTGCCGAGTGTTGCCGAGCTTGTAGATCGGCTCCATATTTCAATTTACCGGGCAGAAGCTCCAATTTGAACGGGACTATATTAATTCACGTTGCTACCGAAGGGGCGGGGCGCCGCATCGCCAATTTACCGATATATTAATTAAAAAATGCCGATGAGTATCTGGCAACGTACTCTCAACCCGGCGTTAGTCACTGCTGCCATTCATGCGCTTCGGCTCCCGAGTTCCCCTCACCGCCCACCGCCAGCTGCCTGGCTTAGTTTCTATTTTGTCATTGGTGAATTTTCTTTGAAAATAGAGCTATTCATTTATCTCGCCAAAGAGAAGGAACGTCGTTGAAAGGTGCGGTTTGCCCTTTTGCAAATCTCTAGGTTAAGTGGCCGGCTAGATCGACAGTCCGTTTCAAAATGGTGGCCATTCAAAGTGTTGATTTGCCTATAAAATTGTAGAAATTTCTGCTCTTTGACATTCAGAGCACTGGGCATAAACTAAGCTGTTATATAATTTACTAGCCTCTGTTTCCTTCGATACAGAAAGTAATAAGATAAAGTTTGTATTGTTTAATTAGGACAAGTTAGGACTATAAGGTCCTCTGTACCACTCAACCTCGACCTTTACCTAGCGTTACCGTATAGTCACATTACAAATGTATAAGTGGTGACTGCGGGGAAAGTGTATGAAGGAATTTCGTTTAATTTAAAATAGATAATGAAAAATTGTTCTTTTATTGGAAATTTGCTAAAATTCACATTAGCGAAAATATATGCGTACATAAATGCAATATTTTAACTAAAGGAGCCAGCATACATCTTGATTTGATTTAATTGATAATTTTCTCTTAATAAATCGATTAATATGTGGTTTTGTTACAGGTTGGTACTACAAGCATGATCAAACCAATGAAAGTTTCTAAATTGGTGAGTTCTTATTGGGTAGTTTATATTTCACTAGAGAGTAAAAAACAACCTAATTTATTACAAATACACTTTCTGCTAATAAGTCTCTGCTATAAAATCTAGTCAGTTACCACGACTGAAGTGAAGACTACTCACTACTCTGCTTCGTGTGGCTGAAGCATTAAAGTACGTGAAGTACGGTGAAGTCGTGTCTTGTAGTGTGTACTTACTCAGTATAATGAGAGGTATGAACTTATACAATGGATGGTAAATCAGAGCTACGTCACTTCATATTCTCCATATAAACCCGTACTTGAAGCACTCGCAACAATATCCAGTAAAGTACGCATGTCGGAGGGTTAAATGAGCCCTGTGTATATGTACGACTCTGGCATTTAGGTTAATTTCTGTACGAACCTCATGGAAAATAAAGGAGTTAAATGTGAGTTATGTCCGTACAAAAACCTTCGTCTCAATTCTTGAACTGAACAAATTAGATTTAACTCATTTACTGAACATATAGTTAAACAGCAAGCAGCAACATTCACACATGTTGTTTAATAATTAAGACTGATCAGCTTACGCTGATTATAACTTTAGGCTAACTCGATTTTCAACGTTTCGTTTCAAGTGTTACTTTCCATCTGAAGACGGGATCAGATGCTGAAAGGTCCTGTTCTTCTTGTCTTGTTTCCTAACGATGGGAAAAGTCCGCATCAATATTTAAACTTGGAATAATACTTTGGCCTCCATTGTCAAGAGCAATCTTCAAACTTAAAGTTACAATTGTAATACTTGTTCTAAATTGAAACACCTTATTAAAACAAGACTTTTACTACTAGATCTCAAACTAAGATGCTTTCGAAGTTCTACAGTAGTTGAGGAAGTTGGCTCTTCACCTGGAATAAAATAATGTATTTACGTAAACAAGAACACGTTGAAACCTGGCTGCCAGTTGTTTTATTGTTGCTTCTTTTACTATGCGAATAATCATTCCAATTTATCTTTCGCTTCTTCCCTTTAAGGGTGTATAAAACACTGAGAACGACGTGAGCAGAGTGTTTTCTTTAGGTTTATGTTGATTTCCACTAGTTAATCAATTGATTTACAACTCGGTATCGAGGACACATTAGACGTTATAGTATAAATAAAAACTAATCATCATAATCAACGTGTAATGACTGTAATGTTAGTTTACGACCCCGTAAGCGATACGTTAATTGGGAATGCAATAAAACGACGATTTAATGTGCTTGAAAACACGGAAACGTACTGTGACATGTGGTGGGAATACGAGGAGATTCATTTATTTCCCCGAGTAAACATCGGAAATCTGTAAACACATCAGACTGCATATTCTAAGGAAAAACTACGGTACATAATACTAAAATTATACATATAATTCATAATATGAAGCACTAAAGAACTGAAAAATCTGTTTGACCAAGCAAAATGAGCTTAATGAGTGATGATTGTAAATTTTCTTAAATTTCTAGTTAATCAAGCCTTATTGATAACACTTTGGTACACGATGTAGTTATAGGTGTATAACATATAACACTGCAATGTTTCATTTTACTGTATTTGGTACCATAGTTGATCAAGTTTTAACTTTTTCAGATGTCGTAAACATTCAACGTGAGCTATTTTAGTCCAATTTTGTCTAATAAATAATTGAACATATAATAAATAGGTAAGGAACAATTTAACACTTATTGTTGATTTGAGATTACTGCAAATCTAATGTTCACTTTTGAAAAACAGATTTATTGGGGAGTGAAGTTTTAAGTGGGCAAAATGTACGATTTAATTTAAAGTTGCATCCAAGGCCAACAAATTGTACGAGTTATATAGTCTTCCCAAAAGATCCTTTCTTTAAGTTGCTCGAGCACTACACTATGACAGTTTAGTAAATCTAAAACAGCAAATTCCTTTTTAAATAATGTAACATACTTATACCGTGTATAATTGACCATATAAAATTTACAGATTCTACAATATTTTGGCCGACTAAATTATTGTTACCTTATCTTTTCCAATAGGTTTCTTTGAAATTCGCAAATCCTTTGTCAACGTTGACACGTGTGTTGGACCTTTCTCTCTTCTGAAGGTGTTTTTGACAGATCCTTTGAAATCTCCTTCCTGACCCTGCTCGTCTTGGTGTCGACTTTATCTCTTAGCCCCAATCATGGTGTAGAGTTCTGTATTGTGAATTAGTTTATTTTACGAGCTTACAACTGTTTAGAGACTTTTAGTTAGCCTTGTACATATATTTAAGACCGTAAGCTAGTTATTGCAACAAAATAATTTGAACACACTTATATTATGTCGGTGTTTTGTATAAATTAACTTTGTACAGTAACTTAATAAATTTTTGAATTTTCCCTATTGCAAGAAGGTATTTAGATTGATTTCGTAAAGCAAAGTATATTCAAATGAATCCTCACTAAATTTAAAAACTGAACCATCATATTTCCACCCAGAATGTCAATTGGCTTCTGAATATCTTGTTTGTATTGGGTTCCTTAACTTTTGTTTACAATTTTAACGTTTTGCTTAATCTGTTCGGTTTATTGAGCGTTTTGGAAGTTGAATTTGGGTTCCAACCTTTTGAACTAGTACAGGAATATTTGCATGCATACTAAAGTCTGCTGTTGTTGGACCAGGTGGTCAGAGTGGGTTGTCGGCCGTGTTATTTACACCCCAGTGATAACACTGCATGGCTACTCACTGGTGATAAGCAGCCACCACCTTTACCCCGACCTCTAACTCTTATCTTTATGTACTCCATTAATTGCTAATCTGTGCCCAGCAAGCTGAAACATTACTGCGCAGTGCACACCCCGAGTTATATCACACATCTGTTGTGCTCCACGCCACTCTCGCGCTCGAATTACACATCACCGATTGAAGGTGTTGGTTAGAAATTTTAGATTTTGTTTGTTTGAATTGTAGAAAGGCAATAGGAAATCGTGGTGTATCTTACGTGGTGAAGCTTTAGTTTTCTAACACCCCATCTGGAACGTTAAATTTAATTTGAAAAATAATTGTGAACCAAAAGAGAAATAGCCATATATTGAGTCGTGTAAATTGCGCCTTCGATGTAGCCTTTAATCAAGTAATGTATTTCCTTCTGGTTTATTTTCGAGTCACATCTAAAAAAAACTTGCTAAAGTTGCTACAGTAATAATATCTTGTTAACTCTACAAATCTATAATTCTGTTTTCAAGAATACTCATTGTTACAGTAAAGATTCTTGTATTAAGGAAGCACGCGCAGATCACTAAAAGAAGTCATAAATAAAATAAGATGAAGCTGATTTCTTTAAACCAAGCTACGCGAAATGTAGCAAAAGCTACGTGTAAAAAGGCGCCTGAATGATCGGTTTCTCTGTTAATCGCCGGTCGTGGCTCATTTAAATGCTGCACTTTGCCAAGTTTCTGCTTCGAGCGCGTATGAAACTATTAATTAAGCTAAACTGTGCGGAAAACTCACTTTATTACATGTAATAAGCACAACTTCATAACTTACCGCTACTACCGGCGAAGCGAAAGTGGCTTTGATTTCTATTGCCGTAAATGGACCCATACAGTTTAAGTTAAACTTACCAAACGTGTTTGCAGTAAAACTTACTTGAGATAATTTGAAATAAGATAGTATCTATTGCTTTATTCCATTCAAACGTATGTTGAACCGACAGATCAGTTAGTTTAATCTCGTAGATTCAATCAAGGATACGGACAATTCGGTGAATGTGACATGGATGTTGCATGTGCATGTACATCATGATGGTACATTGTGAGCTCTGTTATCAGTGACACAGTGATAAGGAGGGAAGTGGGCCAGGTTATCAGGCGGCACTGGACGCGCATCATGCGACATTGTGAGCTCTGTTATCAGTGACACAGTGATAAGGAGGGAAGTGGGCCAGCTTATCAGGCGGCACTGGACGCGCATCATGCGACATTGTGAGCTCTGTTATCAGTGACACAGTGATAAGGAGGAAGTGGGCCAGCTTATCAGGCGGCACTGGACGCGCTTCATGCGACATTGTGAGCTCTGTTATCAGTGACACAGTGATAAGGAGGAAGTGGGCCAGCTTATCATGCGGCACTGGACGCGCTTCATGCGACATTGTGAGCTCTGTTATCAGTGACACAGTGATAAGGAGGAAGTGGGCCAGCTTATCATGCGGCACTGGACGCGCTTCATGCGACATTGTGAGCTCTGTTATCAGTGACACAGTGATAAGGAGGGAAGTGGGCCAGGTTATCAGGCGGCACTGGGCGCGCATCATGTGACATTGTGAGCTCTGTTATCAGTGACACAGTGATAAGGAGGAAGTGGGCCAGCTTATCATGCGGCACTGGACGCGCTTCATGCGACATTGTGAGCTCTGTTATCAGTGACACAGTGATAAGGAGGGAAGTGGGCCAGGTTATCAGGCGGCACTGGGCGCGCATCATGTGTTTTTTCTGCTGTGATGCGGAATGTAGCAGAACGGGTTTGAGTCGCCGCTCTCAGCTTGGATCCAGCTCCCCTCGCATTGTTATCCCAACCAGCAGTATTCCGGTCCAAATCACTTTTTATTTTTTATTCCTTACTGAGCAAATGCAGTGCCATTAATTTGACTACAGTGACATCTGATAAACACGATGAGCTCAGTTGAAGTACTCAAGTGTATACTAGAATGTAGGCGGCCAATTTATATTTAGATATCCTAGGCTAGGCAAATGATCAAACATTCAAATATCGTAATAATTGTCCATATTTAAACATATAATGTTAACACAAAATTTTGGAAACAGATTTTGTAGCTGACGTTTTTGATTATGTAATGTGTTTTATACATTTATCAGACCACATAAAACAGTTATTAAATTCACCGTATTTATTATACCTTTTTTGCTCAGTTTTTGTATTGCCAATTTCTTTTTAACCAATGCTAGTCTAGCTGAATATTCAAACACGAAGTATTGTTTGGGATAACCTCATATTTCCAATGTACGTAACCTTAAAAAATTAGTTTTCTTCCTTAGCCTAGCCTGTAAACGTTACTACCCAACCTTCACTTAAATTGCATTCCTAAAAATATTGCGATGTAGTCGTCTTTAGAAAAACATTTGTTATATTTTCACTCACGAGTTTATTTTCATAATTGGATGGTATTTTGTAACTTTGATTCGTAATCATTACATATTATTTTAGGCTTTAAATAACAACAGCAACTGCACCGAAAAACGCTGATCCAACAAAAATACGTCAATAAACTTATTCTTGTATTAACTACAGCTGTCAATCCTAGTAGGTCCAAACACATCCGGACAGCCGATTCCAGCATTGCTTTGCTGCCGATGCAAACGCGGACAGTTTTCGTGAAGCACGAAGAATGTGGTCCCGAATGTCAGACAAGCCATCTTATTATTTCCAGTCGTAAAAATACAAATGAACTAATCCTACTCACAAGACCATCTTATTAAATCTTACGGCCGGTCATAATTTACGATCCAGTTTCTGAATTTTTGTGACGAAACATGTTGATAAAATCATTTCCTCCGCTGTCCCCAGTTATAACCCATTTTTACTGCGAGCCCAATCTGTACCCGTCACCATCGGAAATTTACGCGCCGAGAAGCGAGTGTAAAACGAGCGAGGCCGCAGCGACTGAGGGCTGAAATCAGGCCCTAATTGTCATATCGTTATAACCATCATGTTTTGCTCGCTCAAAAACAACATCCACAATTTTAAGGGTCGCGTAAATATTACGTCACGTTAGCTAGCCTCGGGTTTGTGCATAGCGAGTGTTTAAAGTGCGATTAAGGGGGAGCTGTTTAACTCGTATTTCGTATATAAATGCGTATTTCGTTGTACATGAACGGGAGAGAATGAACTGAATAAGAGCTTATTTCAATGGAAATAGTTTATCTATTGTATTTTTATGTGCATATTTCTTTTAGTTTACTTAGAGTTTTAACGTTTTTTCAATAACATGCGAATAAAAATTAAATTACCAAAAGGGCAAAAATACCTTTTATGCGTTTAGGCCTGTAAAACTCCCCGATTAAAAGGCTCCCAAAATCACTCGCTCTCTTCAAAATGAAATACACGTCTTGAGACTTGTAAAGTTATCTACACATAAATTGTTGTCAGTGTCTCGTGCTCTCCTAACCAGGGAGGCATGAGAGTCGATGCACTCCCAGATTTGCCTGCAGCTCGACATTCCAGCGTTGCAAGTTGCTCGCTGCTCTGATCCCGTCCATTTATGACAAATGCAAACTATCTCAAGCCACGCGATCTCTGAGTGACAAATCGCTCAAGTTTGCCACGAGGGCGCGCTCGGATCGCTCGCTTTTGTGAGAAAACTGCCGATCCTCGACTTGTTCGTGATCGCCACGCCACTTCACTGATATCGTAATTTGTGGCGGACGTCTCCCGTTCCCGCTGTTCAACAGTTTAATCAGTTTATTATCTGTGAATTATAGTTTCCACTATGGTTCCCTTCTTTATTCCATGAGAAACTAAACAATTTATTAAGCCGAGGGGTGCTTTGTTGCTATTTGTTGCTCGCCCGCTCCGTCGCTGATTCTACAATCTTCCCAGAGTGTTTATCTTGGACGTAATTTAATATTACAGCTGAGTAATAGTTTTCCTGTGATGTTCCTGACTTAGTTTATGAGTTGGCTGTTGTGTTTGTGTTCAAACCGTCTTTGCCACCATCAATTACCTCACCTATGTTAACAAAATGGTTTTCGTCATAACTGTTCAGCGTTGGGCCTGTTTCCGTTAGCGCGGAGTTATATGTGTGTGTGTTTTTTAGGTGAACTAAATAAATAGTTTGTAGTAGTGAAAAGGCTATAATAACATGTCGATACTACAATACTTAGATTGGTTCACAGCTTTTGAGAGCTTAACCGCTGTCATATCTTACTCATTTGCCACTTTGGTCTACCATCAAGGTAATTTTGGTTTCTTCTCGTTGTTCAAGCGCCGTCCAAGATTCATTCACACTGTTATCCCCGAAAATAACCAGCTGCGGCTGGCACGATGTGGCAAAAGTACCAGCGGCAGTAAATTCCTCCAGCAGCTTTGCCGGCTGACCGCATCCAGTACTGGAACATTGAGATAACCAACACAGGACAATTAACAGCGAGAACCGACTGTACAGTTGTGGTGGACAGTACAGTCGGTGTGGAGACAACTAGACCTAGGTGTAATTGAAGAGGAATGTGTCTCAGTGTTGGTGATCACTATCACTAGCCAGGCCACTATCACTGCCCTCAGACAATTAGACACTTCTAACGGTCCGAGGATTTATGTTTCACGCGTCTTCCTAAAGGATGGGCTCGAGGAGTGATAGAAGCTAGCGTGCAGACTGTGCGATCATCAGTTCCCCATAGGGCGACCGGTCTCGGGTCGCAGCAGCTACTTGCTAATTAAACATGACCAATTAAGTAAAACACAGTCTGGCCAATAGGAAAACACGAATGCAAGAAGTCTTTTACGGATGTTTCTACTTTAGGAAGCCAGCTTCTTAAAGCCTTCACACTCCAAAATGTACATCACACATTTAGATTATTTATTACGTAACGCTGTTCAGGTGGACGGTCCAATAAAATAAATACACATTAAGTTAAATATCATAAGATGCAAAATAATTGGAAAACCGAACTGCTAAGATATAATTTTCTGCTTTTATAAACAACATCGCATTAATTGAAATTTGGAGGAGCGTCATCCAGCTAGTTCCCTCAATCAGGGGTTGCTATAAGGTTTTCTTAACTTGAATATCAATTCCATCCACATTGTCAATGAAAAATACCAAAACGTCATAAAACTATTTTTGGAGATTATTGGATCCTTTCGATCGTAATCTAAGACGACCAAGATGAAAATACGTCAAACATAAGCCATAGAAAAACAAAATAAATTTTACTGCACAAATTGTATCTGTTACCTAACACTACATAGTTTCCAAAGCGACCATATTTCTAATAGTTTCACGCAACACCAGGGGATACAACAATACAATAGATACTATCAGTAAACGCCCAGACTATAAAGCGGAGCAATGATCCAATTCCTGGTCTATACTGTAGTCTCTTGCAGCAGCGTTTGACCTAGTAACAGTCGTGAAAAGGTTCGATAACCACAACCAACCTTTCAAGTGCTTCATTCAGACAAAGCGTGGGTTGGTAGAACTGTTTTTGTCGTCGGGTCATACTCGTATGGAGCTGTTGGATTTGATGGCATTGAACAACTGCACTACGAGCGCGCTGCTGAGGAACTAGTTTCGTGCCCCACTAGAAGTACGTTCTGGTTCCATCACAGTAGACCTCATTCACTTGCGCGCTCGTCCACTGGCTTTCGTGGTCGTAACATTGAAGTTGCATACAACAAAGTTTAACTAGGACAAGGTAGGAGGGGTTTTAGTTGTAAGTGAAACGCCATAAAAGATGTAAAATACTGAGTTCATTAAGTGGTTTTAAAACGAAACTAACACAGATCACCACACATTGTTTTTAAGCAGATGGAAGGTTTACCGCTACGCCTAACTGATTTAATTTGTAATACACCCTTGCCATATGTCAATCAAATTAATTATTCTGTTATAATAACAAACTATGTTACACTTGAAACTTCGTATACGGGTAGTGTTTCCCAGTTCAAGTTTATCCAACTTGATTTTAAAGAACAATCACTATTTATGTCAATGCTTGATGACAAGAGGTTTATTATTAGACAACATTTGAAGAATTTAACTTAGGCCTTTCACTAGCATGAGTGACTAATTAGTTTTGTTTCATCTTGGTTAGTGAAAGCCTCGCAAGTTAAATTCATCAAAGTATTGGCTTTTGGGTAGTGTATGGTAGCATTTATAATTATACTGGAAAACTTACCCATGCTCTACAACGAACTAAAAAGCTCATTGATTTGTTCTATCGAACCCTCCGTTTCTGTATTTCTGTAACGACGCTGCTTTTCGTAGATTTTTCACACGCTCGATGAATATCTTCTACATGTTCATCCCCTTCTGTCAGATGTTACCTGCTCAGAATCCAAGATTAGTGTCACATCTCTGTCAGACGATCTACTCTCGGTCCTTGAGATCCAAAATTCCATCTGGGCCCGAGTCCAGATTCCCAGATGTTGCAGGAATCCGGAAGGGGGGATTGTACCACAAGTAAAGTGAGGGTCCGCTTTAGGCTGCACTCGGCTCCGCCCACGATCAACTTTTATACCAGGCCGACCACTATGATTTGGCCCGAGATCTCCTCTCAACTGTCAATTTCGGTCCGTTACCACGGTGTGGGAGTTTTGACCTTTCATTGTAACCATTATGTATTTCATGCTTGACGCATTAATGTCGTATATTTATACTGACCAGTGTTATGATTAACGCACATTTGTTACATTGTTTATCATGTAAACTATTTATAATTACGGATGCCCGATGTCTGAATCGGTCGTGAAGGCTTCAGTCTTTTACCTCGCCGCGCCGCTCAGCTTCGCTCCAGGCTTCGCGGCCTTTTATATTCGCTTGTGAACATTCTTTGATTGTTTTATGGCTTTAGATTATAGATATTTCAATCCTCGGAATCTTAAGAACATTATTAAAGCCTTCAAAATGTATCCTTGTCTGGGCACGGTAATACTGGTTGTTTCGAATAATATCGGGGCGTGTTAAAGATTTGGTCATTGAGATAAGGCGGTGAACTTGACAAATGAAAAAAGAAAGAAGGACTATTTAGTGAACACATGACTTGTTCATTTAAATACTTGGATTTTTGGATTCAATTTGTTTTCTAAGAAAAACTACGTTAGCACAGAAATGTTAATGTAGGGCTTCTATGTTCCATTTGTGATATGTATAATGTTTCTTCAGAGCTTGTAATTTCCTAGAGGAATAATGTGAGCGAAAATCAAAGACTCGATGTAATAAATATGTGCGGTTTCAAATTTTACAAGAATACCTATTATTGTGAAACTTGGAATTTACTTATGAACTGATTCCCACCAATATAGTAGTTCTTATTAGTTACCCAACTGACCAACCATTGTAAGTTAATGCAAAATATCCGTTATTAGTATTTTTAACACTTAAGAAAGGTCACCAAAAGCACTACATGAGAAGCATAATAATGAACACTTGAGCGTGTGTAGTACTTCGTATAATATGTTTTTACCGTGATTCCTTTGTTCTTGCTACCTATAGGCCTAGTTAAGAGAAAGACTAATTTCCTCGTAGATTTGTCCCTCGAGCCAGCGTGTGTGACTCGGATGCGCTACCCTTCGTCAGAATAGCTTCTGATACTATCAAGATATTTTTGAATAATCGCCAAGACATTTTTATAGAAGTGGTGGCTTTAAATTAAATCATCTTGGAATGCAGGCGGCGGGGAAGGGTGAGAGGGGTAAAATATATATCCTGGCGAGGCTAGACATTATAAGTAGGGTCCGAGATCTTCGGAGATTAGGGTCCACCCCGGGGCGCTGCTCGCTCCTTCCTCTTCCCAGCTCATTGTCAGCTCCGTAAATACCAACAACAGAAAGTGAAATAGTGACTGGTCGGGTGCATTCAGACCTTCAAACCCACATGCGGCCGGTGAAATATGTCTTTATTGGACGCTCAACGCACCGAGTCTTTTATTTCCTTACAGCTTTTCGGGTAATTTATCAGTTTGGGGCAAATTTTATTAGTGTAATGCACTTGAAACTTCCCTACGGCTGTATTTATAAATAATGGGTTTGTAAATTAAAGTCATTCTGTAAAGTTTTGTTTTTAACGAAAACGAACAACTTAAAATTGTATGTCAAAACTTTATTTTTGAATTTTAGCTTTCCTTCATCACGTCGTTAAGACGTTGACCAAAATATATTGGCTACTATTATTTTGGCTAATACTATTGACCATATTTCTCAATACGTATTTTGTACACGTTCCCTGGTTGAACACCACAAACTGAACTCATGACTCAGCCTCGTTGCTCAGCTTCTTAACAAAGAGTCGTAAAGGGCATTTATTTGTTTTGGAGGCGTATTTGTTGTGTCTGTGGTTTTTAATTGTCGCGGTTGTAGGACGTGCAGCTGGTGCGGTCGAGGTTTACGGCCGGCGGTTGTGTTTTGATTGGTCCTTCGATCTAAAGGTGTGCGCAAAGTTCACTCGGCAACTTATTTGTCCAAGTGTTATGTCTACAGGCCCCTGGAATAGATACTTACTTGTAGTACAAACAATGATGAGCAGGACACTATGTATAATTTTCGTCTAAGTAAAGTAACGAACCGACAATTGTGTGTTGACTGATGGTGTCTGACACAGCACGACGGCTCCAAATACTTCCAAATGCTCATAGAAAACTGCAAGACATATTTACAAATACAAACTGCAACACATACTCAAACTATGAATAAGAGAGGCATAATGTGGCAATATTGTGACTAGTTAGGAAAGTTGCGACTTCGTATCACTGTGACCTTTTTCGTTATGACTAACTATTATACGCACAGGTTAAACCCTTTCTACGCACAACAAAGACCGTTTTCAAGCTCTTAAGACTAGTTCATCAAGATTGTACTCGTACTATGATGAAGACACACAGTGACCAGTGCGGTCAGAGGGAACGGTTTATGAGCGGCGGTGTGTTAACCTTAGATTACACGTGACCTTGCAGCTTGCAACTTCATGCTAATCTACCCACTCAGCGCACCTTTGGCGCCGAGATCACTATCAGTGGGCCTACCTTCGACTCATCTGTCAGTGATTAGACGCAAGGTCACACCAGTCACAATCAGCTGACATGGTCTTGTCAACACAAGGGAGGGAAAATAAAGTAGTCGCCACCGTATGCAGTTGGATGAGTCTGTGCTACTCTGTTATGTTTAGGGGTTTGACAGTAAAGGTGAAATGAATAATTTGCTGGGTTTACTTGATGTGTTTGGCTTTAGAGCGTTTGTGCAAAATTGTGTTTTTGTGCGCGTCAGGGTGCAAATATTTGCAGTTCTGAATGAGTAGACTGAACTTCTTGATGCGCATCAATCATTCGAGCATCACCACCTTTCCTGGTTAACCTCAAACCACAATATATGATCGTTACGATTGTCGCCTCCCACCAATTACGTTTAGAAACGCTATAACTTTAGTATGTTCCACAGTTCATTACTAAAATTGAAGCGTTAGTAATTCAGGTTCCAAATCGTGTCCCATATCAGCCGTGAAAATTCTCCTACTGTTATTCACATTCCGTTCATGCTCGGGACTCACCCGGGAACAAACACCATGCATCAAGTTTATCTTGGAAATCTGGCTAACAAATGGAAGTAGAGCTACGACAGTATAAATCAGAAGGGACCGGCAGGTTATTTATACGGGTTATTCATTTGCATCTATAGATATGGAATTCTTGTCGTGGTATTATTTTAGAGAGGACATTGTCTAATTTGTTTGGACGCCAAAAATGTGGAAGAGGTTGAGGCCGGGGACACCCTGGGGTTTGGGAAGCTCGTTGAAGGAAGGTGGGAGGAATGAGACTGCCTGAGGAATGCTCTCAAGGATAGACTGCTCGTTACTGGGTAGCCTTTTTACACCAACACTAAAGTTTGTCGTTGAGTTAGATGGTTTTGAAAGAATTTTTACACCCAAAAATGTAGTTAAACACTCTGACTATAAATACATTAAAATAACTGTTGGCCAGGTTAGCGCCATATTTAGTTCAGATGAACCCATCAGTAAAAGTGCTTTTTAAACTCGTCTTTCCTTTCAGGACAACGCTTGAAGCAAGTAAATATTACATCAAGCGCATGTTGCAAGAAGCTTACATCACTAACTAGCGAAACTAGCACTTTTACCCAAAACAGCGTTCATTATTCAAACATGACTGAGATAACTATTAATTAGTGGTTTACACGTTATCGAACAATCCGATATGATATCGATCAGGTGAAAAGACCTTTAAATGTCGCGTAAAGGTCACAGCTGCGGCTAACAGCTGATACCTCACAGTGGAACGAAGGTGGGACACTAGCTAAGTTTATTGTATTGCACTCTGCCATAAACGCTTACCTTTTATTGCGCTCTTCCTTCCCAGAAACCATATACTGTACAGACTACACATGTTTTAATTAGTGTGTAGACGTTCGCAGAATTCATTAGGTTAGACGTAATTTAGTATAGTTTTGTTTACATAGCTAAGGGTATTTTATACGTATTGGTTGTAAATTGTAATCACGTGGGGCTTGATTGAAAGTTAGATTGTTATCGTTTACGCTGCCGTATTTTATAAATTGTATCTACGCAATAATGGACGACTTTGACATTTTTAGTAGCCGAGTTTGCAAATTATTTGGTAGGATATCACAACTTACAGGTTAAACTTTTGAATTTTACATTGGTTTTCTTTCTGTCCTGTCAAACTCTCTCTGAATACAACATGGTGCCTACACTCTAAAAGTGAAAAGTGAAGACCACTCAGAAAGGGTGAAATTCCGATCTTTTGGGTGTTGAAACCCAGCCACTCTCATTAAAGAGTGGCTCGATTTACACTCTTTTGGGAGTGGTTATCATATTTAGAGTGTAAAACGTCATCAAGAGGTGGCCGAGTTGGAACCTCCTGTGCGCGTCTGCAGAACCCATGCAGTGGTGGAGTGTTCACTCCTCTCCTCAGTCCTCAGTTTGGGTCCTGATTACACCGTAAATCAGAAGTAATTAAATGCTTCGTGGGCCAGGGGCCCGGGCTCCGTTACACAGCTATAAACCTCCCCTCCCCTCACTGCAGTGCATCGTGCACTTTACACAAGCAACCCGTATGTGAGCCACAACTATGCTGAATTTCGAGTCATTTAATTTTGTCTGTTATGCTTTTGTTCTTTGATGGTGTAGACATTTATTTCTACACTTAATGCCCTGTGAATTTATCTTTGAGAACAGTTTAAAATACAATTATTTTGTCGTTGTACAAGGTAGATTACAAATTGTGTACACGATACATTTTATTATTCAGCTGTAACATAAATAAGCATCATTCTCATGTGTTACAGTAGTACTCAGCTTACATAGTACAAAGAAAAATAGAGCTCCTTAGAACATACAATAAAACAACACATTAATGATTCACCCGGTTTTTCACAACTCCTGCTTAGCTGTTTCTATAATGGCCGGTGCTGCTAGGCTCTAAGAAAGATTACAAATGCGTTACTTGAGTAGCTCATTCACGATTTGCTATCAACAGGTGTTGGTAGTTCCGACTTCCGAGCAGCAGTTGTATAAGCTTAACAGAAGAGCCCCTCATGAGTCAAGGCCTCAGTTTCCACCGAGAGGTTAGGAGACGAACCGAACAACATGGTCGACATCAAATTATCATAACCATAAAAAGTATTAGTGGACTAAACACGTTTAAATATCCCTTCCCCCACTCCGGAGTTAAGACTAATAGCGGGCCGGCGAGACCAGGAGCCCGGGCACTAATTAGATTACAGTCTAGTTGGTTATCAGGCCGGTGGCTGCGCTGGTATTTAACTGAAATATGGCTCGACCCTGAGTGCGCGACAGGTCCAGTGATAAGCGCAAATTAATGACCCGACAATTGATGATAATTCGTCCGTGAAATAATTGAAATAATTGTTTGAGGTCTGTGTGTTATGGCAGGTAGATGCGAGATAGGCGCTCGGCCGACCAGTGGAACCTGCACCGTGTCAAGTGCGGACACAACATTGTAAAACGTCGTGTTAACAACAAATAATTTAGTTTCTTTAGTGCAGGCTTAGAAGTTTTCATCCACAATTAAATCCACACACAAACACGTCACAGATGTCACTGAAACGAAACGTTCTCTAAACACCCAGACCACAGAGTAAACTGTTTATGGCCCAGGCAGATGCCTCACCGATGACCTCCCGGTCTTGGGAACCTCCCCTGCCACACCTGGGAGACCCGGTGGGCCCGAGGGAACGGAAGGACCCCGACAGAGCGTCCACCACCGGCAGCCCGGACTAATGTCATAATCTTCCAGATCCGCCATAAATATAACACTTTATGACGCCGCACCTCTCAGGAAGACGCGACGCCCGCTATTGTTTTTATTTTTATTTATCATCTATAAAATTCCTAGCGATGCGACCGGGGGTTGCGGTTGTGGGTAGGTTGTAGGTTTATGGTGGCAGCCGCTGCTTTTACTCATTCACATATATAATTCACCTCGGTGTGCTCTTTGAAGTATACGGCCAGTAAAAGTGCCACTACTGAATCTTCAGTTTTGAAAGAAATAGGGACAATAAAGTTTGAGAAAACACACCTCTTGTATAAAATGTTATATACAGTACTAAAATGACTATTTATTGTACCGTGACATACAAATTGTATGTGAGAAAATAGGTTTCAAAATCTTGCCCTAGTCCTAATCGCATTTAATAGTTATCTGTTAATTGTCCATGATTAGCAGTTCGTATTGTATAATGTTTACCTTCTACGTGTTTTACGACATCACTCCATCCATAAATGTTTTAGTTATGTAGGCTGCATGCCAGTCTTGATAAGGAAGAATTACCTAATAAAACCTCTCCATGACAGTTAACAAGGGTTTAATTGCATTCAAATATGCAGATTTATTACAAAATAGTTATCCACGAACTCAATTGTAAACTTAATCAGATTAATTCGTGTAGAATCAATTTTTAAATTGTTATGCTATTTACCTTTCTTTTTATGATAATACGAGTACCACTTAAAATTTGTGTTGGTATTTTGGTTTAGTTTCAGTTTTGTAACGTAGGTTCACGGCTACTTCGAATCGATTTACAATAAGGATACATTTGAAATGATTGTGTACGAGTAAAGTACGTGGTCGAACCTGTGGACAGCCCGCAGGCCGCAGCTCAGATGCGGTTGTGGCTGAGCGTGAGACTGACGCTACATTCCGTGGAGCTCACGGTAATTTTCAATTTGTCGATTATTTATATAAAGTGGTGTGGCCGGAAACAGAGACAAAGAGAGGGGGGCGATTCCTCGCACTCGCTAGACGAGACATTCCGGCTCCTCCTTTCCAACTTATTACGGCGGCCGATCAAAAAACTAACGTTAAAAAGTAGCAGGGAATGACCGCTTTTTATTAGCGGTCTTGTCGGCCGGCGGATGACAATGCCTAATCCGGCGTAACGCTATCCGGCCGCGCTGCTTTTCGATTTTCTCCACCGGGGGCATTTTTGTTTTCCGAAGGGCCGTGACGAAGCCGTGAGGAGGAGGTGATTGGACATAGCCCGGGGACAAAGGGTAGATGTAGCGATGCATAAAGTGCAGTGTGTGGATTACATTGATGACAACAGTGCTGCTATCTTGTCCCCGGCCATTCATAGAGTGCTAGCGGGACTAGGTTGGTACTCACTTGTGCTCGAGACAGAGTACCGCTACTCATCCTCTCATCTGATGTGCACAGTCGAGCGTGGAGACTGGCGGCCATTCGATTCAATAAAGGAAGGTCGTAAGTGTTCATCGACGTGTCCGATATTTATAGATACATAAAGCGAGCGCCTAGGGAGATAAAAAGGAATTCGGAGCGACTCTATATCCCGGTGTCGAGATTTCATCGGCAAAAAGCTCGGAGGCGGTTTTGAAAAATTAAATATCATTAGTTAGCTTAAAAGATAAGGCGCAGAAAAGGCGGAGCGGTCGACAATGGACTTCTTAAATATCGGTCGGGTTAATTTGATAAAATCGTAGTACAGTAAGTTATGACGGGCGGGATAAGGGGGTGTTTGTGACGGGTACGAAAGTAAGTGATTCGAGCGCCCGCGGCCCGGCCGGCCCCTCGCGCACAAGCGCCGATAAACATGCCGCCCGGCCACGATTTGTTACCGCAATCCTCGAAAACAATGGAATATTATTTTAAAATATCGAAAGACGAGATAACCCGATGTATGTGAAATAGCTTATCGCGAGCCGCTAGTGGACGCAATAAGGGCTGTAATTAGCGGACGCCCGGGGGTGAGCGGCATTCCGTACCTTAAGCAGATCAGAGTACAGAGGTACCGGTCTGTTCACTGCCGCGGCTCAGCTCGGTCACAGTGAGTAAACAAACCCTAGCAGTGAACCGCAGATGAATATTTATCCCGCCGCATTGTGCACCACGTAATGACAAATATGTTCGCCCCTTTGTTGGTACAAGTGGACAAAAGTGAGTTGTTCACGGCCGACTTGTACCCGAGTGAAGCGCGTGACTTTCCGGCCTTCGAGCATATCATCGTCCATTCATCTGCGTCTGGAAATGCTATCGATTTCTCATGAAACAACTCAAACGCTCTGCGCTTTTTGTTTGACTGTGAGATATTTTTTGTTCGATTTTACGAGGCAGTTTATTTTGTGAAAGTTACCACGTGCACATACGATGAAGATCGCATGGTGAAGAAGAATGTAAAACGTAACATTAGGAGGCTGACTACTGAGATGTTTTCGCTTTAAACTTTAATCCCAATAAATTTAGCCGATAACAATATACTCGTGTATATATTTGCTCAATAGACAAACAAATATTTGTGATTCACGTTGATATGGTTTTATTGCTGTGGTATTTTGGCAGCATACCTTAATATTCGAGCGTGTATTCGAAATTTTGTCGGAAATGTCTTTGAACATTTAAAAACACAATTACTTAAGAATATATAGAACAAGTTCTTTAAGAAAACCTTTCCATATCCTTTCCACTAACAAACACTTAACTAAAGAAGTTCAAATTTCCATCAACCAATAGGAGTGATTCACAATAATGAACATGTCCGCGAACTGTTGCATTTTTGCTTCGCGCGTTGCAAAACGAGAAAAGCGCTCAAGAGTCTGGAGCTGAGCGTATTCAATAACACGGCGTCATTTTTCAAGTTCACTCTGGACGAGGAAAGGCTCGGGGCGAGAGCAAATCTATTTAAATCGATTGTCCAGATGTAAGAGATGATTTATGGGGAAAGCAGGACTCCTACGCCTGGGAGAGAAGAGCACGTCGCGTCTTTGTGGAAATTAACTGTCCGTTCCAAGTCAAGGCTAATTGTCTTATTACAATAATCCGAGTCTTTCTTCGCTGAATAAATTGTGATGAGGTGAGACCGAGGCGCTGTCTTGGAAGTGACGTTAATGCCGGGTCTTGCAGCAAATATCGCGTAATTACAGCATGAGCTTAGTTACAATTTGTGAATCGAACGGGAGGAGTTCAATTCCAGAAAATGAGAAATCAAATCCCAACACTTGCAACTAGCCGAGTAGATCTTACCGTATGAAGATGACGCACACGACAAACTTCAGTGTGAGTGGCTGTGGATCAGCTAGCTACTGTAGAGTCAACAATACAGGAGCTAGAAGCTACAGTTATTCATAGATACAGCGCCACTGACCGTGCTACAGATATCTAGATTTATAGCTGGCACTGTGAATGCGGTACTTCTTCCTACTGTTAGCTACACCAAGTCTCTCAAGTCACCACACTGAGTCCAATTAGCCGGGTCCTCTATTGGACTTACTCGAGACAATACGATCCTCCCTTCTGAGGAGTTAAGAAGCGTAATTTGTATTGAAACACAGTGAGGCGTAATAGTTTGTACGTTTGCCAAAACTACGAACGGTATGTTCAGCGCATTTGTTTTAATATATTAGGGGTGAAACTACTGTCACAACTACGTGGTTAAGACGAAAGTTAAATTTTGTCCCCTCATTGGGCTTGGGGTAAGAGTCATTGTGTTATATTTTGAGAAATCTAGATTTTATTTAATAAGCCCTAGTAACTCCAGATTAAGTTAATATTTTATAATTCTCGACAGTATTGAATATTTAAACTTACATTGATAAAAAAATAACTTTTTGCAAACGGGGAGTAAACAAGTTTACTGATTAAGGACTTAAGCATTTCAATGTTCGAATAATTAAACCCGTACCTAACTACGATGAACAGGCTTTGTCGTTGGCATAAAGCGAATATCAGTGGTTTGCGAGACTCATATCGAGACTTTACTCGTGATCTCATTATTTTGGAAAATTTTCAACGTAAAAATGAACGTAATTGCTTATTCTAAATCTAACCAGTGGCAATACCTTCACTATTTGTAACATCATGCTACAAGACGTGAAACATATTGGCTGCAGGACAGTGGCTCTAATCCCCATGTAGCACTGGGCAGTGACCACTGTGTAACTTCAGGCTTGGGTTGCACAACGTATTGTGCACAGCAACCCGATAAATCTCCCACTAATGAGAGAAAGTCTTGCGCCAATCATTCGTGCTCCTCAAACCCCAATATAAATTTTGTCGGTTGATTTAAATAATTTCGCCGCTGCTGTTGTAGCTTAACCACAAGAATGGGCCAAATTTATGGCTCGGCGAGGTTTCGTTGCGCGGCCTAGATTATTCAGGTGAGCGTACAGCGGAGGGCCGAGTAGTCTGTGTAATCAAAGCCTTTCGCAACAACTCCAGTATTTCCAAATACCCCAATATAAGTCGTATACGCACAAAGTCAAATCACTTCAATTATTCAACATTGTTATCAGTTTTTACTATCGTTGACCATAGAAACTCTCGTCTCTAATATATCAAGCAGGCTCGACTTTCGGATATAATCACTCTCTCACTACGTATCCAAAATAATATTATCATTAAAGTTCAATAAAACACAAAAGAACTGAATGACATCCAAACCGATGAAATTAAATGGTGGAAATACGGGTTTAAAACACTTTTACGTTTGTGTGATATTTGACATTTAAAGCGACGCCCCACACACTACAGCGCTTCCTCAGAAGCGAAGACCACGAGTTGCGTACAACAACGCGATCCTTGTAGATATTAGCCTCCGATAACGCCGTCCTCCTTTCCTAGGGGCATCATATATTCCATAACAGCTTCAAAAGAAAAAAACTTGAACCCGTGACTCTTCTTTCCCCTTCCATCGTCCTCTCTCTCTCTCTCTCGCTCTCCAGCAATCCCCCTCCACGGCCGACCAGATATCTAAAATCCCTCCTTTATAATTATGCTAAACAGTGGATGCTATCGAATCTTCGATGTTTCATTTCTTTCTTCTGTTTTTACATGATCGTAATGACGAGCTCTTGTTCTCGCTTCCTCTCTGGTCTCCATTTTCTTCGCGTATTTGATCCTGAACAGAGTACGTTACTTATCCTCTGTACCGTTCATGAACGAATGTCCTTAAATTATAATAGCTATACAATTGATTTAAATTTTTATATTCCAACATGAATAAACAAACCTAACATATACTTATCTCTGTTTCAGGTAATTAGCCTACATCATTCAACGAGTTGACGAGTAGCCATCACTTTGGTGAGACAGTTTTTATCACAATTTAAAAGTAACAACAAACGTAGATTTTATAGCGTATTTAACTTGATAAGTGTTTCTTGTCGGTGAGAAAAAATAACCAGAAAATTGCGACCTTGCTTTGAATGAAATCTATCCATCTTAGAAAGTACGTTTTCTTTTAGTTATAGTGACAACAGTCAACAAATCAAAGGTTCTATAAACAATGTTAAATGGAAATGATTCCCAATCATATTGATTGAAGATAAATTGAAAAATACCTAAACCCAAAAATCGTACTAGTCTCCTCATAAGCGTCCTAATATGAACATTCCTTCTCTGACATTGAGTAATCTGTGTTTAAATGCAGACAGTTTCCATCACTCTCATGTCATATTTACAACCTGCGTGATAACTGATACCGGCTGTGCTGATAACAGCTGATAACATGTGCATGTTTGTGTAGCGCGGCTCGGCCTGCTTGATGTTGATATGTTGGCCCGAACTACTGTCATGTCAACTCACTGTCACTGGGGATTAGATAACGGTCTACTTTCTAACAGAACCTGACACTGACATTGGTGATAACAGATGAGTACACATAAACAGACCAGATAAATCGTCTGTCTACGACTTCTGTGCAGCCGTTGGTGTTGTCGTGGCATGTCTGTTCCTTTTAAGCTATAATTGAACCTTTTTGGATTTTTTCGAGGATACTGCTTGACTGTTAGTTATTCGATACTCTAGAAGTCATTCAATCTTGTACTCTACGATTGAGAGAATGATCAAATAATACTTCGGTAAGGTATTCGTGTAATAATACTTCTACGCAATCGTGTAGTAATTCTTTCATTGCTAAGACCTCATTGTTAAGGCATTTAAATTGTCAAGGCCCCAAATGCTCTAGAGCTAATTTTAATTTTGGACCACTTAGCTCTTCTTTTTTACTTTTCAAATTTACCAGGCGGATTTTTTAGCCTTATTTCAATGCTAAATTATCATGCCAATTTCTGTGTAATGTTTACAGTAAACTGGAAACTTTCCATCTCTTAGGTGATGAATCTACATTTTTAGTATTTTTGGTGACCTTCTACATGAGCGTTACCTTTAAACCCTATCAGCTAGAAAACCTATTTATCCTCTAAAATCCAATTATCAAGATCTAGACATTTTAAGTGTATCGTACTATAGTAATCCTGCGAGTTCATTGATAAGTACACAGCGGAGATTCAGTGATGACGTAACACACATAGCATGGAGTGAACCTCTACCAGAGCAGTCAGCTGTGCGATGACAGAGATAACACTAACGGTCTTGACACAGCTGATAACGTGTGAACTGCGCTAGTGTTGGTATCTGGACTCCGTCACGGCAGCCAATCAGCGCGATTGATGCACACACTCTGCGACAGATTTACGTCAGGCTGGCCAACTTCATTGTGAGCCGTGACTGACCCTTGGACACAGCTGATGGAAATATGCAACTCCATGCAACGCCCCGTTACAGCTGGCCTTTTGACGAGAGGTGCTAGTTGAAATGGCAAAAGATAACGTTACGGTATCATTTGAGAGTAAGGATGTTGTGAATTGGACGATTACAGTTCGGAAGATTAGTTGAATAATTTCTTTGCACAATTTCAAAGTATCAAATACAATATTTTTATGACTTGTACGAAATGCTCGAAAATAATCAAAGGCAGGATATTGTTATTTGTTAACCATATTCTGTTAAATATCAACAGGATCCCTAATCAGTTACTCAGAGGATGGTCTTTTAGTCTTGACAACTGATAACACTTATAACCGAGAAATTTTGCTTGTAAGAGAACTTCAAAAAGTAACGGTCTAGTATATTATTAAAAAGTAAACCTAAAGACCTATTTTGTACATTGAGGAACCTATTTGCTGCGCTAGCTGAACTAGTTACACTGTACGTGTAAATCCAATCTTTGAAAACCTGACTAGATGGATACTTACAGCAGGAAACAACACATCTTTATTACCGCTGTTCAATTTACTTTTTACATCGTACAATCTAGCGGTTTTTAGATCACACTGCTAAACTCAATGGTGTGCAGTTGGTTTCTTTGATATCTTCAGTAGATTTACTGTTCTACGTCAATAAAGTCTTGCATTTGTGACAATCTGACGGTCACTAATTGCATGTTCGGTAAAGATACTTTTACTCTTCCGACAAAACCACTTCAATACTGCTTCCATTCATGGTCAGAGTAATATGTGTTTAATAACATATAGTTGGTGACTATAATTGGACATCTTTTTGTGTACTTGATTATATTGGTATTATATTAGATGTTCCGTCATATGAAAGTATTTTTCCTGGAAACACATTCAGGAAATAAGAAAAAACAGTGTTGAAAACCCAAAATCTCCGACACTACACAGTGTAAACCAGAGCCTCAACGTGGAAAAAAGTGGCTAGAGTTACAGGAAATTGTTCTTTAAAGACTGAACAGCCAGAGACTTCCCACCAAACAATCAACGAAATGTTTATACGCGCGTCCAAATGAATGTCTGTTTTCGCAACAAAGAGCTAAACACGCTACTTTCAAGATGATGTGGGATCGGAACAGCAGGACCTGCACGCAAGGCAACTATTAGGCCGGAAACTATCTGATTTTTGTTTTAATAAACTCTAAAAGTCTCCAGCTGAGCCGAAACTCCTAAACGAAACGATGCAAGATATCTCTTAAACGCGGATCCTACTTTTGTTATGATTGGCTGTTGAAAGGTGACATGATGGAACAACAATCAATTCACACCAATAAAAACGTCAATTTTGTAACAATAAATTTTTTTATTTCACCTTAGAAAGAAATAAGATCTTATGCATTAGTTAATGTTTTGTAAAATACCTTTTTTAAATAAGTTTTTCCGTGACTTTTGGCATCGCTCTTCCTTTCAAACATATAATTTCGATCAATAATTCGCTCTCACTCATTCGAATTGTTTCACTCTAGCCCTTTGTCAGTTGGTGTGGTATATGCTCTCTCCCTGACGTTAGCTATATTAGCTCAAAGACATAATAAAATGCTTTTTCGACTGAGTTTCTTCCTAAATTCCTTTGATATATAGATTGCAAATACATTGGGTATTGGGTCACACAAGCTCAGATTCTGCAACCAATCCCAACCTCGTCACAGAGACTACGCCAGTGTTCGAACATTACTTAACATATTCAAACACCGATAACACCTCGCAGCGCCGAACAGCTCGGGCCCAAAGGGCCCACATGGTTTTGTTTTACTCACGTCGTTGTGGCATGACGGATCGTGCTATTAACTAAATTATGTAAATGTCTGAACGCATGACGAAAGCAGACAAAATGTTCCCACAACACAGAATAAGGTGTAGACACGGGGAGACTTATGGTGAGGCATCCATCAGCTGGTGGCCAGTATTGAGGGCTTTGTGGCATGAAGTATGACTGCGGTAGAGATGACGGATGTGACCGCACTATCAACCGTACACTCTGCGCTCTTTATGCTCTCCTCGTCGTCTTCTAACAATCTAATAAGCGGTCGATACTGTGGGCGTTGATGGCAGAGCAGTGAGCACAGTGGGTGTTTAATATCTTAACAATTCGTACGCGAGAAAAATGTCCTCAATAATTCTTTGACAGATGGTCTTGCGGCCGGTCGTGTGGTTGCTGCTTTGTCAGGATGAGGGATAAACTGTAGATTTGTATTTTGAACTTTCTTTTAACCGATATCGTTCGTATTTTTAACGTGTTAACTAGCGAGGCTGATCCTCCGTTATTGCGAACCCTTGGGAATTGTGTCACAGTTTATTTTGATCAGGAACGAGAGGACGCTTACTACATGAAGATGAACAATTATCTAAAGAGTATTGTGAATAAGTATTCTTCCGTTTCCGTTTTCACCTTCTATTTTGTGTTTGGTGCGGAGACTTGAACGCGCCATTAAAACGAAGTTTTGGTTTCATCATAAAGAAGCAATTTTTAAAACGTGAAGCAATTTTAAAATAAATTCAATACACTTGAAAAGTATGAAAAATAACTCATTGCAGGTTTTGATTGTCTGTGACTGCAGTTTGTTCTTGTAATTCAAAATCAATTTTAATTTTCTTAAGGAAAGCTGCTACAAGGAAACGAAGAACCGTAAAAGACGGATATTCCATAGCTTCCAATTTTATTTATGACATTTTCAGCCTTTTCATCTGAAACAATTCTGACGACAAACATAAACAGTTCGAGTGAATCGAAAAATCAATAGGAAGCCAGTTGGCAAGCTTTTTATAACAACAATAGTACGGCTGTTCATTTTCTAATATTACCTAAATAACAATATAAGTACCTTTTAATTTTATGGGTTTTGCCTTTGGTTGAACTTATTTGCCCTGCGGGTATGTCGTTATATGTGTCCAAACGTGTGTTCGTGTGTGGGTATTCAATGTCAGTGACTATGTAAACGTGCAGTGTTCAAATACTTGAGAAGTTATTTCTTGAAAACTGCCCTCCAAGACTACAAAATACTTGAAATTCAAGTAGCAAAAACCAATTAAGTTCTGACGAAATAAAGATAATTTACGATTTGCTTATCTTCTTCTCTACTTTCGGTAGTTTAATACTTAGCAACGGAATTAATAAGGAAGGTTTGATTCTAGCGAGTCTGAAGTGGCGAGGTGCGTGCGGGCGAGTGCGCTTCACGAGGCAGAGACAAATAGGTGCTGTCTTGGCCGTATTTACCTAGAGCGGATAAAACGCCGGCAAATTTATTATTGCAGTGGGTCTGTCTATCAGAAAGGATGGCCCGAGGGCCGCGGTGCTATTGGCACACTGTGATTTACTGAGTCTGCGCACACGGCCACAAACTAGCCTACACATGCCTTATTGCCATGTCTCGCCATCGCTATGCTATGCACATGAGCTAATTTGTAGCCACTCCCCCTGACCTCTCTACACTAAACATGTGTTCTTCCTCACAGTTTTCATGGTGGTTTTATGTATTAATCTTGGATCACAAATAATTCGCGTATTTTCTATTTTAATGAAAAGGCCATTTCTTGTTATTTTTGTATGTGTAACATAATACGAGCATGAATAGTCACTTCTCTTGACACAATATAATTGATTTTTTTCATCGGTCCGATTAATATAGCCTATTTGCGCTATATAAACAGGCATCTTTAGGACATCCAAGACATAAAGCTCTACAGTAACCTTCCGCTTTGAGCTACCATCCACACGAATTGACGCAACCCAGCTGAAAATAGCACAAATAGTCTAAACCCTACAACTCTGCTGTGGCTGTGGATGATGTAGATCGGTGGGAATCGGACACCGAGAGAGTGGAGTGGAGCGGCGCGCCAGTGAGCATATCTCCACTGAGTTATACCACTCAAATATAAACCAAATTTATTCAGTCGAGGTAAACACGAGGCGCGAGGGTCACTGACACCCCTAAAACAGTTTTATACATCTGTAAATCACGGCGGAGCTGAGTGTGATTAAATCAGAGGCGAGCTTTCTGGCAGGACAACATAACATAGCAGGTGTCGCTGCTGTCAGGTTGGTAACACTCACTCACTACAGTGCTCGTGGTGTCTATCGTTTATTGTTTATCGTGTATTGTGTGGTGAACTAGATAACATCTATATGGGGAAAGTAATTATTAGGTATAATTAGGGTTTCTTGCACCAGTTGTGACGATTTTGTTTTAAGCTTCAACGATTCATAATATATTCTAAATATGAAAAAGTGAAACCACTCCCAAAAGAGTGAAAATCAGAGGGTAGCTGGGTTTCAACGCCTAAACGAGTGACATTTCACTCTTTCTGAGTGATCTTCACTTCTTCATTTTTAGTGTGTACTTAGTTCAGTTTAACCTAAATTCCTTTAAATAAGCCAAAAGGCCTAAACCTTTTAGCACAGTTATGAAAAGATCTTAGAAAAAGGGGAGTACATTAATAAATAACAGTATATAATGAATTGATGAATTTCTTTGTCAAACAGTTGCAATAGTTAGGGAATGAATCCACTACTTCACAGCAACTGCTCCATCCTCTCTCTCCAGGTGGTTAGACCCTGATTCAATTCGCCAGAATCATGTAGTAGATTAATTCACAATATTGGATCTGTTTGACAAAGTCACTCACCAATTAAGTCTACACATTACAGTTTCACACCAAAGCCTATATACCACAGTTGTGGCCAAACACAACGTATTTTAACCACAAAAACAATATAAATAATTATATGACGGAGCTCTGCAACTTTCATCTGTAATAGAGACATCCTAACTGTAAACTGTATAAGTGAACATTTTGATTGTGCTATTGTTAAATGGGTATTAATTTCACAATATTTGTTCAAGGACTCCACTCAGCTCGTAAAATGCACACGGTAGTAGCGGCAAGTTGCTAATCCAAGGAAGAGTCTGGCAGGGACCAAGTCTTCCCCTCTCTAATACGCCAATTTATATACCCCGTTGTCGGGCTTTTTGTGGGTCGAGGCCCGAGCAAAAACCGGGCTCTCTTTGAAAACCTTTAATTGTGCTAAAATGTAAGCCCACTATATACTAGCGACTTTGCTGGTGATGCGACTCACTGCCTTCCTAAACAATAATTACAGCTTGTGCCTCGGACGACGTGAGCGGTGAACGTACACCTCTACTCTTCCGCAGTTGAGCCTCTCGATGGAATCGCATACGGGCGAATATATCTGCTCAAAACGATATCGGTACATTCTTTGATAAGCCTTTGACGGTTTCAGTGTGACGCTGTATAAGCTCAATTTACTTGTAGCCATCACTACTTGAGCAAGAATACCTTTAAAGACCTGTGGAAAATATGTTGACCTTATTTCATGATTTAAGTAAATCACGACTATTTAGCATAGCTTTATGTTTAACCGTTAAACTATTCCGGTCAGATGATTGCTATAAGGGCATCGACAGAAGAGCGACAAATACTGTTCTAACTGCATTTTAAAATTGGAAAACTCACCAATAGACGATCCTAAACAAACTTAAAGTCCGGAACAACAATAATGATTCAATCGAACTTGTATCGATTATTCATTACTAGTGTTGCGATTCGTCATTCCGCCAATCGAATGAACGGTCGAGCCGGTCTCACCTCGTGGTCATAATTGTTGTATAACTGTGTCTTGTCTGGCGCATGCGCATGTTCCTCATCTCGCGCGCGCATAGCGGCAATCCCACACCAGTACAGTACTTACTTCCTTCATGCTCGATTACACCGTCTCCGGATCACGTCTTTATGAGGAATAAGTCCAGTCTATATTTCTGGACGATTCAGTACGGTTGTAACGTACGATATGCGGAAAATTTAACTAGATAAAATTATGTGGAATGCTGGTCATTACAGGACGTATGCTCTGAAATATTAGGTTAGGTTAGCACGAGATGTTCTGTTTCAGTCTTCCGGGATGCTTTTGTCCCGTGCTCAGAGGTGGGAAGGGTGTTCACTTTCTTCGCACACAAGATACACTTCCAATCTTATCCTCCGCAACCTCTCTGGATGCTCGCCGCATCCGAATCTGGTTCCGTCCTATCTCCGACGACTACCGGATTCCCCATACCGTGATTGGAATTTATGGGCGATAGATTTGTAGAAAAGCCAATTACAGAGGTGTTGTGGGGAGTTATCTAGCGCGGGTGCAGGCACGGAGCACGGAGCGGCGTGTCGCCTCGCCGCCTGGAAAGGCACCGAGAAGACTGGCAACAGTCGCACAAATGGCTACAGATAGCCGCGACCTCACCTTTAAACCTCACCTCACAGCTACACCGATTAATTATTTTAATTGATGAAGATCGAGGCCGCGATTGCGGGGGTGCACAGGACAGTGAAAGTCGCCGGTTTCTGGCCTAGTGTTGGGGATTAATGGATCTATTATATGCGCTTGACGGCGACATGTGTATCCCTATCTCTGTATTCCCTGATGAATGACTGGTCGCGTAGCTTATGGCTTTGTCGCCCGGTTTTGGTCCGCTCAGCGGGATCCTTTGTCACTGCTCTCTACAACCTCAGATCAACTCGTGGATAAGCTTTCGGTTTTTATTTTCACTGTCTGCTTTTGTTTGGAAACGGACTGTACTTGAGATCGTACGTAATCTATTTTCCGATTCATGCTGAACACAAGATTGTTGATAGCTAGGTTGTTACCAACATTTTAAATTCTGCCAATGAATATACATACCAATTAGCTTGGCTTCTAACACAGACATGACTATTTAATACATTAAGACTGAACAAATATTTATTTAAAATGCAACATCTAAATTAAACATATTAAAAAAATGTTGTAACGTTACACTCTAAAAATGAAGGAGTGAAGGCCACTCAGAAAGAGTAAAATTTCACTCTTTAGGGTGTTGAAACCCAGCCAATCTCCTTACAGAGCTCGATTTTCATTCTTTTGGGAGTGGTTTTAACTCTTTCATAATTAGAGTGTAGAAATAACCCAGTATTCGTTGACATACCGGTATTGTCGACGCTATACACGAGAACAGCCACTTCAGAAACCATCTAAATTGTCAGCATTAGCTTCATAAAGAAGGATTTCAAATGTAGGCCAACAGTTCACCTCTGGACAATCCCTTGATGCTCGGCTCTCGGCCAATTTGGAGGCGTATATAACCGACCTTTACTCTGACTGTGGTGGAATTAATTTACATTTACTGCTCGCTACATATGATAATCACTCTTAACGTGAATTGATGGCTTTCCACCAGTGTAACTGTTAACGAGTCTTAAATTACCGGCAAATATTGTTTATAACGGACGCGGGAATATTTGAATAGTCTAGGTGCAGGCCATTGGTATCTAATGCTAAGATCATCTGTGTAGCTCTACAGCTCGCGTAGATTTCATTATATTATCACTTGCTATCACTGAACTCTCGAAGACCATAAGCCAAACTGAACACGTAGGGACGTATTTTCTCGAATATATTTTACTATTTCAGTTAAACCAAATGATGATAATATGGCCAATGTTTGTAGGACGAAGGGCGGATGTTTTCAGGTCGGACAGTACACCAGGACAATGCAGCGGCCGGGGATGAGGAGGCAGAAGAGTTATAAATCCAACATCAGGTGACAGGTTTACTGCGTTCCGTCTAGCCCCAATAAAACACTAATTACATTCCAAATTATATTCTAAATGTCCTATGTGTTATGAGTAAAGGTCATGGACTAAACATAACAAAATTCCAAGCCTCGGTGCACTAGATGCAAGAAGGGGTGTACGGTTTTGAGGTGTTTTGGAGGTCAGAGGTCTGTTACAATTGCGTAGAGGTTGGAGTTTAAATTCTTGTACATTAGCTATCGATTTTCACTTCAAGATAAATTTTGAATATATTGAATTTTTATTCATTATAACTCTATAAGAGTATAAGGCATCTAACGGGTGGTTGAAAAAAGTAACTAGGTAATATCCACATAAATTCCACACTAGGTATAAATTCCACAACATTACAAATTTCATGTTGGCAATAGTGTCATAATATTGAGTATTTAATAAGGTTTCCTTTAGTTACAAACATTGGTTCATTGTTATACGGTTTTTGCTAAAACTGTTCGTGAGTGTGTCCTGAACGTTGGTCGGGACAGCCTGGACGCCACGAATGACCTGCAAGAAGCCCAGATCTAACTCCGTGTCATTCCTATGGGGATTTTGTATAGGAAGAAGTGTACAAATACAAGCCTACAACCGTAAATAATTTGGAAAATCGCATTCAAGAAGTTATCACCAGTATTCCAATTGACTTCCTTCAAAAAACTGTTGACTGTATCCCCGGCCGTTTGTAGAAATTGGCGAACAACACCGGTGCCTACCTGGAAATTTAAAACTATCTTTAATTTTCTTATGTAGTTGAGCGTATGTGAACGGTATTTTAACAAGTTTAGATAATTATTGTAGGAATTGTTACAATTCCTTTTTGCCTACTTACTTTTCAACCACCCTGTAGTTGATGATATTTGAATACCTCATGAAGTTTGCCTGCTTGTCTTAACGTGAACTTGAGACATTCGAGTTAATATGGAGTTTACATAATTTTGCCAAACGTTCATGTCGGATCCGGCGATATGTACACCATTACAAGCTATATCTAACTTAAATTACCTTTAATTTATTTCAAAACAGGCATTACATGAAAGAACTGTTGAAGCAATGTGAGAGCCTGGAGCGGGTTCTTCATGTTGACGCTAATGGTTGTTTTGGAGACAGATGACACTGAAGGTGTACAGTTCACAAAGGGTAGAAGCCGCTCGCTAACCACACTACAAGCAGGCAGTGACTTCAAGGAATTCTCACTAAATGATTGTTTGGCTCTAACACGAAGTTTGTTTAATCATAGTGTGTACTTGGAATGATGTTTTCGGAATTTAAGAACACGTATAAGACATTTTATATTACGAGGGTAATTTACTCGTCAATGTACAATTTCAATTCGTTGTGTTGGGTCCAAAATAAACTTATTTATAGTTCAAAATTAGGGTTTCAAAAAAATAAGACCTAGTACCTTTCCAAATATTAAAAATTCAGTCATTTTACTAAAAAAAATCGGAACTCAATCTTAACAACTGTTCAGTTTACATTTGTGCATATTGAATTGAACGCTGGTGTGCGCGTGCGTGAGACAAGCCGACTCGTCACCAACACACGCTTGCCTCTATACTATACATATTTATGGACTAACCGAGAGTGCACGACGCCCCTAAGGCCTCTCCTGTAGCCCCTAATAACACGGCCCACGTCAATAGCAATTATACCATTCTCTGATAATCTGCTCGCATTAAAAACGCATCCCGAGATGGAATCGTCGAAATTGTGCGTTAAGTGTGGGAGAAGTTCGACTGTCGATTGTGCAATTTGCCGATACAATCACGCTTAAGTAAACGTCGTGGTCGGTCGATGGACGAGAGGCGTGGCTTCACTCGTTTTCTGTGTTTACTTTGGTCAGATTTATCGAGAGGGTTGGGAATTGATTCACGTCTGTTTTTCTGCTTTCGGCCGAGTGTATTTGTTTTCTCGTAATGGAATATTCTTCAAGCATAGACTAACGGACTGGTAGAGTCTCTAGTCTGTGCTTCAAGTAATGTTTTCGTTTGATTTTAAGATTCAATGTGAGATTTAATCTAGGATTAGAAAAGTTCAGTTTGTTTGTATTAGGTGAACAAAATTTAAATTGATTTTAATAGGCAGGTCGTGTGGATTTCATATAAATTCAGGGATTTCATTTTGTGAAGTGTCCTTTATTTGAGATAAGTTAAAAATGAATTTATGAAGTGATATTGATCATACGAACAAATGTTCTTAGAGTAACCTTTTGGGGATCTAGACGTTAATTTAAATTGATTTTCAAGAGGTTGTCTAGATTTTATTTAAATTGTTCAGAGGCATTTTGTTGAGTGTCCTTTATTTGAGATAAGTTAAAATGGGTTTATGAAGTGATATTGTTCATACGAAACAAATGTTTTTTGAGTAACCTTTTGAGTATCTAGACGTTATTCCAAACTACTTTCCCCCGTGGTTTCCGAATTCAAAGTATTTACTAAACAGGATCACAGTTAATGAGATTAATTCTCCAGTTGGTGACGGGAGTGGTTGATTGCACTACGAGACTTGCAGAATGAGAAGGATCCACTCCTTGTAGGCCACTGGACAGGTCCTGCACATTATCCTTTCTAAGGACATCACACCTGGTCCGCAGTCCTGGCCATTTCAATTAACGCAGTAATAGTGGAATGACCTGGACCTCTCTTTACTAGGAACAATCAGGGTCCATTCTTTTCCGTACGCTTTCTTCTTTTGTTGTCTTTGCTTGCAGCCTTTGATACATTCCTGATCCGTGCTTAGGTTTAACAATCAATCGGTGGTGTTTTTTTAGATAACAATATTTTCGATGGGATAGTTGAACAATTAGCCCAAGTTTAACCGTAACGTAGGTTAACACTCTTTTACACAAATTACACGAGAACACAAGAAACACACATACGAACTTCGTTGATTCAAGGGTCTGGAATAACATACTCGTACAATGAAAGAATCGTTGCAGAATAAAATAGCCTTGAAAGAGTTTACTTGCAAGTGTTCTTAAATTTACATTTAATTTTAAAAATACCTAAGTAATAGGCATTTGCCGTACTAAGAGCACCTAACACATTGACCTTCCAAGAACCGTGCGAGTTTGAATATTTCTTCGTGTATGTGATAATGCAAACTTACTCAGACAGATGAAGCGAAATACCTCTGGTGAACGTAGGACCACGCAGGTTCTAGCCTGTGATTAGATGTTGTGCAAGCCATGTGTACGCAAGGTATGCATTACTTTACGACCTTGGGGTTGAGGTACACCAGGCAATGGCAGCGGATCATATGACTAATTGAAGCTGGACTAGTTCACACCCGCGCCGTCAGACAGCTCTATCTACGGACCTGTTACTGGGTCAATCTATATCATACTGTAAAGAGAAACATTCCACAGGTCCATGTAGGTGCACACGGTGATAGTGTTTTCTGACCAGTATGTGTTGCTTTTCGCTTTCTAATCACATTTTAGCGTACGCTGAAGGCTGTCGGTGTGTGATTGTTTAACGTGGCATTAGGGTTTGAAAGTCCGATCCGGTTTGGTCTACCTCGAAACGTGTTGTTACAACAACCCCATTTTAAAATCGGTCTTATGTAAATAAGTATTTAATACCCAAGTCTCATATTTTGTGTACATCGAAAAAGTAACTTATGTACTTGATAAAACATAAATCATGTTTACGTAGATATTTGTAACTAAGTAACTGGAATCATTTTAGTTAGTAACCTTAACATTTTCAAGGTTGTTTGCTTATCTGTCCATCAATCCATCTGCTTCTACCAGTTCCCTTCAATCCTTCTGCTTCATTCTAAACATGGCTAGAGGAATTTTTATCTTGTCGATTGTTGACGACTGTAAAAGTTGTCGAGGTTTTGACATTTAACAAGATTTTGTCCACAGATTATTCCCGCATTCCCGGAGTCGGCTTCCCTCCTAATCAACAGGAATCTCGTACTCGCTGTGCATCAGTATGCGGTTACTTGTACCAACTAGTCGCCGTCCCACCTCACTCAACAGTGCCGCCATATTTTTCAGCGATTCCTGGCGAAATTATTAGTGTAATATTTTTTACGTCGCTGCAAGTCTGGAATGTCCCGCGATGCACCGCTCAAATAACGACCCTAGCCCTGCAGTTTGGCTGTCGTTTTTATTGCAGAAATAAAGTCTTCTGAGTTTTTCTAAAGAGATGCTCGCTTCTTTGTGTCGGTTTTGTCACCTCCGACATAACCGTAAAGTTGTTGACGTTTATTAACTTGATGTGTAGTATAGTTTGTTTCGACGATTGTTGTTTTCTTTGCAGTTCGTACTCACCGGGCATGTTCAGGCTAAGCGTTTCAAGTCCAGTTTCAAACTGCTGTATGTTTTCTACCTGCGCTAGGCGAACACCTGCTCCCTTCGTCAAAGTCAGCCGCGATCAATAGGCCCAAGACCCGGCCACAAATTTAGCCCATTGTCAGCGGAATGCCCCAGGGATCCATTCTCAGTTCTGAGGCGCTGCTTTTTCCAAAAGACCGAGTTTAGCTTGGCCACAGAAGGTGACAATGTCATCAATGGAAGCTCCGCGCAAAACACATCCGGTCGTTAAGGATTTCTCACGAGCCGCATCTTCAGAATGGACTAGTTTTGTTCATCGTCCGTTTATTTTTGTAGGACGCGCTTAAGGCTCCCGGGTGTGGTGCGTGTGGGCCAAACCGTCCCGTGGCAAAAACTAGTCTTATAAATCAACTGTCCATGATAGATCTTTTAATTCAATATATACAAACATGTATCATTAATGATGAATTTCTCGACCTTTTCCAAAACCTAACACGACAACCAACAGTAATACCAGCTATAGAGTGCTCTGGTTTAGTGTTCCTAACTTTTGGTGCAAGACAACCCCAATCAATTAGACGTTTGAGAATGTAGACGAATTGGAGTGGGCTAAAGGAGAAATATATTGCTTCACTAACAAGACGTATGGAATGTTGTAATGAGAACCTCCTGGTTTGACCTAAGGGTGGTCCCTACTCGCTCCTGGACTAGTGTTTCACGGTCCCTACTCGCTCCTGGACTAGTGTTTCACGGTCCCTACTCGCTCCTGGACTAGTGTTTCACCTTAGTCAGTTATCTTTCCTCTGGAAACTGACCACACAGTTACTAAACTGAGTAAATAACTCTCCAATGACAATACACGTATTGACACAAATCTTAGATTCGTTTTAAATGAGAATTGATGAGTTATTAAACAATTCATCAGTTTTTTGTGTAAGACAATAGAATATTACAAACCATATCGAGTATTTGAACATCTCAAACTTTACTCAAAATGTTCAGAAGTGCCACTTTAGGAAGATGGCACTTTTATGTGAACAGTTCTGATTATTTTAAATCTTACAATTTCAAATTCCAGTCTGTTCTGACATTTGGGTGCCGTCAGGAAGAATTTTGAAGGGCTATGGAGACCGAAGAAGGCCAGGTAGCGGGAGCATTCCACGTCCTCTCATGTTTTGTTTGGGTCTCATTCAATAGGATTCCATTATACAATACGCCATGCATTTATTACAGCGTCCTCTACTCCGTCAATCCTCCTTTTCCATTCTCTCCTCCTCACGATCTGAGTCTTTTCTTCTTCTCTTTTCAATGACGCTTCTTGCGACTTACTCTGTGAACAACTTGTTCCAACACTTCAATGTATTAGAGAGTGGTAATAACCTAGTTTGTAATGTGTATAGCTAGTTATGTGTATACAGTAGTTTATTTTGGGTATGTTTATTTATGTTTGGTTTTTGTTGCAGGTAAAATTTTAAAATATGCTGATGACGTAAGTGTATAGTATTTAAGTATTGTTCTTGGGAAGTTGAATCTCATTTATTGTTTGTCAGTAGATTTCACAAAATAGATATCATATAAGTATAATCCGTAGTTTTGAAGCGTTTCAGAACCATATGCCAAATTCAACTATTTTCAACTTAGTGATGAAGTTAGTGTTGGTTAAAATTTGTTATCACCGAGGATATTTTTCGGGATTCAATTTGCTTTCTATTCTCTATCTTGACAAAGTTTCTTCACGTAGGGCTTGAAAGGTCTTCAACCGAGATTTGAAAGGGTCGGGAATGCTACGAAGATCTTGGATGAGTAGTGCAGATGCAGTGTTATTAAACCCAGCCCGGTCCATGAAAAGATTGATTCATGGACCATCGTAAACGTCCGGCTGCCATCGCTAACCGCTTTATCCCTTACCCTCACTATTGTTGCCCCCTGCCTTTCTTTATTTCTCTATTTTCCATCTGCGCCGCTTTTGCGTTTCCTTCCGCACCGTAAAAACCTCCACCTCCACTCGAGCCGAGACGAGGGAATGGTCTGCGAGATAATGTTTTAGCTTTACTGCCAAATAAAACTAGCACTATATTCTAAGACAGGCCGGCTTTGTAAATTATTTTGACATGCAGATATTACGTACGCATAGGTCTGAAGTGCGTGTAGGCCTGGTGCTGCGCTAGCACCCCGCTCAGGCTAATAGGATTTTGTCTTCAGACGCCGGTACTCTGACGCGTTTGTGACGCCAACCTGTTTGTGGGTAATCTCGGCTTCTAGTCAACAGTTGTCAGTGAACTTGAAATCCACAAAGACGTTGCACCGAATAAACACATTTGAATAATGATATGTTGTGAACAGTGCGTTATATTTGTTGGACGGTGTGTACGGGATGGTGTGCACTTGTAAGTGCCCGACTGAGGGCAGGACAAGGCCATAGCGTCAAGCACGTCCCCGTCGCAGTCGCAGCGTCTCGTCCCGGCCACAATATAACTCTCTGTTAGCCAACAGCTTGGAGCAGATTTAGGTGCAGTCAGCGTCGAGAAACAGCTGAGCAGGGTTGTAAATTTCAACAGCGGCAATAAACAAAAAATAATTAGTGATATGAGAAGGAAATGAAGGAATCCAGCAGTTTGCAAGGATATGGGCCCGGGTATCGGGTGTCACCGCGATGTCTTCCCAGCCTCACTTCTTAGTTCTGACTAAACAGCTTTAACAGCTCGCTCGTGGACATGATGCTACAAGTCAACTTCTTTTGTGAACTTTTATCTTTTGTTTCAAAAGTCGTTACACAATCTGACGCATACAATTAAATAATTTACCCAACAATCATATATTAGTACTAAGCATATAAAGAATAAGGAATCATTTGGCGGTTCAAGTTCAGTTAAAAATTTAATGTAATATTGATTAAATTTAACGATGTGAAAGGCTTCCACGGTCACTATCACTAAAACTACACTTGGCTTCGGGTGATTTCCGGCCAGCAATTCACCTTTTTCACGCGATCTTCACCCGAAGCCAAGTGTAGTTTTTTATTACATTTGCATATGGTTATATGAACAATTGCAATCTCACAAGTCGCCTTAGAGAGATTAGATGCAAACAACCTTTGCTTTAAGTAAACTATGGGATTATGAAAGAAAATGTATGGGGCTTATGCACACATGAATAAAATCCACACCTACAGGAAGGATTTGAAAAAATGAATCTATTACATTTATCCTAGGCGTAGAGGAACAAGAAAATTATGCAGCATGGCACAGCATAATATAGCAATCAGTCCTAAAGAGGTAGAAAGACGAAGATAAAGTGATACGAGCAATAAAGTAATTTGAAATACACACCAAGTGTTTAACTAGCTGCTTTACCTCAATTTGTAGGATAAGGATAACATCTCTATTAGCCGAGTTGGTATGCACCTTGCCTACTGCATTTACCATACCCGAGTGACGGTGTTTATGCAATATAGCTAGTTGGACTTTCGCCCAGCACACCGCACCACACAGTAAATATATATTCTAAGTATCTACCCACACAGCCACGTTAGATTAAATCTAAGATCATAATTAAAGAATCAACAAAATCCAACGTCAAACAACTTGTTTCAATAAAAGTGTCGACAGTTATGAAAAATCCTGTAGTATGCAGATTTTGATATAATCTCGACGTGTATACGTTGCGTACTATCCTTTATCAGCATGCAAATAGTTCTTTTTCACACCCAGCTTACGTAATTACTGGTTTCTGTTGATAAGAGGTTTCCTTACACGTTTAAAATTAATTTCAATAAAGTTGACTTTGTAATAAAAGACTAACATATTTACTTGTTTTATCATAAAGGTGTATTCCATTCTCCATCAACATTTTTATTGTGTCTTACGAGTGCTCTCAAAGTATTTCTAGATTTTTTTTATTGCATACGTAGGTAAGCAAAGAGAAAGAAAACAGATGGACTGGGAATTATTCCGGTAGCTTATTACTAGCTTTCATGCGCTAAGCTAATAAACTGACGGATTGTACTTTAATGGAGAGGCGTAGCTGATAGGTTAGCGTGTAACTGATAAGGCATCTCTCTACTTACTGATAAGGCAAGGCAATTAGTGGCCAATAATGGAGAAGCGCTTACAGCAGGCTTGACGATCGCTCAATCTCTCGATCCTGCTTATTTGCTGAGCGAATGAAGTATGCTTTCTCTTTTGGAAAGGAAATTTCGTGTATTGAATCGACTGTTTGATGTTTCACAATTTAATTCTTCACCGAAATATTACATTAGAGTGAATCATGATGTAAGAGATTTTAACGTGACTTCTGTTATTGTAGTTTGGATAAGCAGATGGACTTTCATAACTAGTTATACAAGTTTGCTAAATTCTAAATCGTTGACGGTGTTTCAGATAGTAAGAAAATAATCCAAACTTTATAACTGGGTTGAAAACATATCTATAGTATCCCATTACTTCTTCCAGTTTTAAACATACAGTCGATAAACTCAATATTTCCAATCAAAGCAAACGACATTACGCTCAGAAGTATAAGATCCGAATTGAGATGAAACACGAGAGTATATAGGTCAGAATGATGTGCAGACGCATGATGCAAGTGGTTGCGTCAGCTGCTGCAGCGTGGGCTGGGGTTACAATCAGCTGATCGGTTACGTCACATCAGCACGGGTCAGCTGATACCAGTCTCAGTCTGGCCAATCGCTACCTGAATCTTCTCACAATGCCGTGCAGGGTGGCAGCAGTGACAGCCGGTCCGACAGAACTGCAACGCAGCTGTAGCTTTCACAAAAACGTTCAGTTGATTATGTTTCTATTTTGGATTTTCATGGAATCAGGTTTTAACGTACCTTGGCTGTGGACTTTTATAAATATATGTTTGGAGTTTGGGGAACGTCAATTAATTTACCTGATCACATTTGTATCAACTGTCGCAAAATGAGGGTTACACCGTTTGTATTGGTTAAACGCGACTATTGGGTGGGTTTCCTTGTTTTCAAGTTTAAAATATAGAAAATAATCAAGCGACCCATCTTTTTTACGGGTTTTATCCAGTCGATCAAATTAAACCATCTTTAAAGCTCTATAAGGTACGCTATTGCTTTTACCCATCCTACCCAGGGTTTCAAGCTCTTCACTAACCTTGTACGTGGACATAGGCTCATCTGAAACCAATCACACCTACTTTGCCAAAAACCAGTCAAAACATCTTCTGGGGTCACGACCGGTGACTTCTCAACCTGGTTTTGTCACAGTAATGTCGCAACACCATATATCATACCCTAAGGAAATTCACTAATAACGTGTCGTGCTGTTTCGCTCAATGATTTACTCCCCTGTGCCATTCCAGTGGTTGGTTTTTTCCGCGGAACCCTACCTAGCCGATTGGGCAATAAAATTTGTGGGTAATTGAGGGACAAGTGGCGTGTGACATGTCTGGTCATAAACTGGCGATTTATACCTTTGCCGCATGACGCACCGTGTTCCTACGGGTTAACGGTACGGTGAATTGTTGCTACTGTACAACCGTAACGTGTTTAATGCACGTTTTAATTGTGTACGGTACTTTACTAGCTTTACTGCTGTTTTTTATGCATTTATACGAATTCTCATCTATACTCTGTTGGAGGTTATATGATTGTTGATGTAATTAAATTTGAAAGAGCAGGTCGCTTTTGTGAGTCGCTCAGTTGAGTTTGAATAAATTTACCTTTTTATTTATGTAACGTGGCTAACGTTTTCAAACTCACTTAATAGGAGGTGTAAATACTAAGACTGTATATAGATAATCTAAAATGAGGGTACAGTTTTCTATCAACGAAAACATAAAATATCGCACAACAAAAAACCTTTTACAACACTTCGATCGGTTTTGCGACGTCAACTAACATGCACCCATTATGTAGCTAAGCATGTTTCCAGTCAAAATAAAAAAAGAGAAACGGATATCCAATCACTTGTCACGCTCTAGAGCCTAATATACAGTTTGGCAAATCGCCGGGTCTGAGCATTTGTTATGCGGACAATTGCATTGTCGGTGGCGGGGTCACTCTCGCTCGCTTTGCGGTCTCGGAGACCCTAGACCCTAGCTCTCTCCTGACCCCGTACCTTCTTGTAGTGATCACAATTAAACAATCGCACTGCACTTTCTACCGCTACTTACGAGTTATTTAAGCTCGCTTGTGTGGCGGGGGTCTGTCGCACCGCGCGTTAAAGTCTCTAAGTTGCCGCCAGAGACCTACTGTAGTATGTTACAAGATAATCTTTTAGTCTCCATTAATGTTAAACACGGTAAAGGTAAAGTTTGTCTTGTTTAACGAGGCGAGGTTAGGACTACAAAGCCCTCTCTACCACTCAACCTCGACCTTTACCTAGCGTTACCGTAGAGTTACATTACAAATGTAAGTGGTGACTGCGGAGATCGAATCCGCGCCAGCAGAGTGATCAGCTCCGGAGTCGTGCACGATTCCAACCCGCCACGGGTCTGCTAATTTTAATTTGAATGTATCAAAAGTATTAAGTGTTTACCACATTTTAAGCGTTTGTTATCCAATGATTTGCCTTCAAAGGGATTAAAACCATTATTTTAGTTATCCATAAAACATTCTATACACAAATCTAAACTTCACACATTTTCTTATGGGCTTTTAAATTTTCACATTTTTTGCATGGTGATTTAATTTATTTTTTATAAGCTGTAGGATTAAATTCCCTTTGTAGCCCTTAGAATCAAATTCTTAGGTCAATCCTTTCAAAATAGAATGTCGGTAAAGTCGTTCAAATTATTAATTCAAAGACATATTATGAACGTGTTTTTTAACGTTTGACACTTTCATCAGTTTGAACTTAATCTTACATTTCCTTAAGTATAACAACATACCAATAAAACACATTCACTCACACGTTTGTAGTGTTTCAAATGTGTACTTTCGCAATACAACATCTTTAATCACCATGGTTAATCCAGTTATGTTTAAGCAGAACAAACACTGGGCAAAGCCACTTCTGTAGAAACCTGCGCCTGTTCCTTTGAACCGAGTGTAATATATCATTCTGGCGCTTTCTCGCCGTATTCACTCGAGGATTAGGCCCAAGCTCGCCGTGACCGTGACAATCGGAGCCCCTTTCCCCGGTGCGTAATCTCAATTTTTATTAAAGATGGCAATGATTACAAATGATGAACGATTGTAATACTTTCTCTCTAGGGTCGTAGTTTGTCGTTGTGCAACGCTCACTCGTTCTGTGACACTAATCTAGCTTTCTGATCAAGGTGTGGTCTGTTATGTGCCTTATAACATATCTCGGCCTCCATACATTCAAATAATGCTTGTCGTTGTCCAAGTAGCTCGGGGTTTTGTGTTTCAACAGTGTCACTGGAGTTTACTGCCTTGTTTATGCCTTTGATGATGAAACGAACACGGGTTTCAAACTAAATAGAGTATTTAATTAGAAAAACGGACTTTTCCGGCCACCTCAGGAAGAAAAACAGGAAGAAACTCCACCCGTTCCAGTTTCCCGACTGCCCGAAACGTAGGGAGTAGTTTTCTTCCTGAAGCGGCCGGAAAAGTCCGTTTTTCTAATAAAATCGATCTCCGCCACTATTATGAATTTTAAATCTAAATAGAGTGGATTGATCTACATCCGTTCCACAAGTAGGTCTAGTAGAGTCCTTGACAGAAAAAACATAACGTACCAAACCGACTATCGATAGAGATAAGGAAAACTACTTATTAATGCTGCGAAACCTACTAGGTATAATAAAACCTGAAGAGTACGGCCTCTTACCGTATAAACAGTCAATTCAAACCAAGTGGATCGAATATCCATTATCCTTAGTTATCTATGATTTATCAGTATTTACTTACCATAACCATATGCCTGTAAACAACCTTTATTTATGTAACACTGGTGGCTTGGTTGGAGTGAGCCCAAGTAATCTAATGAAATAGTTATACATTTCTAGTATACAGCATGGTTAGTAAGTCCCATAAAGGTAATTGGGTTTTCTATATTACGCTAGTTTTTGAAAGATTGTTGCTAAACGATTTGTGCGATTACCACCTTTGTGTAAAAAGCCTCTTTAAGTTATCACTTTCACGCAACGAATTCAAGCACTAGAACTAACTACATTAGACGATTGCAACTTCTACTTCTATATTTCATTGCTAATTTAATTTGCAACTTAATTCTAATAAACGTTCTCCACCGCGGTAGCAGCACTGTGACTATAAAACTAACAAGATAGTTAGTAGGCTCCAGCTTCTCATGACAACGTTGCGACAAGGTTGTTCCTGTTTATGGGTCTACACTCGTGTGAAGTAGCAGCACATTTCAACGCTTAGATTATCTGCCATGTTCCAAGGTAGATGCTAGATGCGCAATCAACATAGGAAGTAACGTAGAGTTACGCAAACCCAGCAACAATAGAGTTGTGTAGGTGTTAACAGAGTCTTGGGGCAGTACACGCGCAGACCGTGGCTAGCGGTGTTTCTCACGGTTCTGTGTTCAGGATCAAATCTATTAATGTTAGAGTTAAATTTAAATTTAATGAACTACAACTATAAATACAACAACAGTTTAGTTTTTAAACTTTTTGTAAAGGATGTATCAATTTTATATTGACCAGACTAGATTTTTACAATTACCTAGTGCCTGAAGATTCTGAGGAAGAAGAGTCTTACGTGCTGATGCCCATTTCGGTTTCAAAAGGCCATCGTCGGAGCACTCAGTCGTTATACTAGAATGTTCACTTCACCTAACACTACACTATTTACAGTTTAAGTGAAGTGACCATTCTAGTGTAGTGACTTAGTGCTCCGACGATGGCCTTTTGAGGCCGAAATGCGCACCAGCACGTAAGAATATTCTTCCTCAGGATATTCAGGCACTCTAAGGTAATTGTGATAAAAACATATTTTAGTAAACACTAACAGGGAATATCTTCTTACGGTAGGCAAATTATTCCTTATACTCTCGTTTTATAAAGACAGTATACTCAAACCCGATCTAGATGACAGTGCAGGTGCAAATATTTGCAACAAGCTGCTCATTTAATTACCTACCTACGCCAGTTACTGTGTAGGCCATATGGTAAATATCAGGTGTTTGATCAGAGGTGTCCCACAGTTGATTGCAGCACTAACCCTTGTAAGCATTAATCAAGATCAATTTCCTTCTTGTGACAAAATTTTATAAAAAATAACTTGATCGTGATATTTTACATTTTGTCGTGGATTATATTTTCGAAAACCAAACGCAGATTGGCTTACTGAGAACGCAGGTCTGTTGTGGTTTTGGTGTTAGTAAGCTTCTCACAGATTCTACAAATTGCACTCTTCAAGAGAAATCGGAAATCGATTCTGACGTGGGCAATTTGCACGTTTCCAACTTCGCTTTCTAGGACACCTCCATCGTTACCGGCTCCTGTACACACTGCGCATGCGCAGATGGCAAGCCGGATTGTTGAATTATTCAGTTTTGTTTATTCCTTTGTGGGTAAACGTGTCTTCCCTCAAGTCTGTATGGGAAATGAAAATAATTACTTTCCCTTATGGGGAAATATGTTCACGATAATGTCAATTTCACAAGCGTTACAGGGATGCACCTCCACCTTTTTTGGGAATGGGTTAGAGTATGTTAGAGATATATCTTGGGAAGTGAGAAAGTAATGAGCAAATTAAAAACAAATCGATTTAAATTTCGAAAATCCTTAATTTTTACTAAATTTACGTTTACATAGATCATTGATATCATCAATCATTCTTTTATTAATGTTATGTTTAATTTTAAATCATTTGATAAAGGAGGTCATGAGTAATCAATTGTACTGAAGAAGATTCAGCTCAAAGCCAAACTTCAAAGAATAAAAGTAGACCAAAGAGTGAATAGCTTGAACTAGAATAAAGCTTTTCAGGAAAAATTCAGTGAAATTAAAAGTCTCGGATCATAGATCTAGCTATGATCATAGATCTGATTGTGGATCAGTACCACAACGTCTTATCCTTTACAACGTATGGTGTAACTTTTGGGGAGAGCGAAGTATGTTCCTGGTTTAAAGTAGGCAAAGTACTCGAGTGTTGGTCACGCAAAGGTTGCGGAAGCTGTACATAACGATTACGCAGACCTTGTAGTGTGTGTGCATTGCGCTGATACGCAACTCGGCGTGGGCTTTATCTACAGCACACTGCATCTGAAATCTGAACAAATGAACAGCTCGGCCTAGTGACATTTCATATCTCGGGGAGGCGATTTATCGCAGTTGTAGCCACTAGGGAAAGTGAACAATGGCTTGATACTAGACTTGAGTGTTTACGCAATACTGTAGTACATGCAGGACACTGTGGTAGAATCATCCTACTGGCGCTAGTGCTGCTACTGGCGCTAGTGCTGCTACTGGCGGCGTTGTTACGCAAGTCCGTACACATCCTCATGCTGAGTGGCCAGATCCGTGTTCCGTTGTTCCAATTCTTCACCAGGTCGTGCTACTGTGTCCATGATAGACTGGAACAGTTGAATAACCAATCCTGAAAAGTGTGCTACTTTCAGTCGTAGTGAGGCATTGTGATTTATTGGTGGCTCAGAAGAAATGGACCTATACAACTCAGACCTCTACATACCTATTTTGTTTCGAGAATAACATAATAATAATTATACCCAAGTAGGCGGAAAAAGGTTAATATGATAACAATTTCAATCCTAAGGAACAGTCACCCCGTGTTATTTAATATTTGCCTTGTGCTTGGACGGTCAAATAATTTATCTCCGAATATGAAAATGATTACAACGCTGCTTTTTACTTTATAAAAAGGTATCATGAGGCAAAACTTTTACGTATGAAATCATAATGACCAAAAATTAATTCATAAAATGAAATGGCGGGTTGGTATCGCGCGCGACTCTGGAGCTCATCACTCTGGTGGTGCGGGTTCGATCCCCGCAATATCACCACTTACAATTTGTAATGTGACTATACGGTAACGCTAGTTAAAGATCGAGGTTGAGTGGACGAGATGACTTTGTAGTCCTAACTTTGTCTCATTAAACAAGACAAATTACCTTTTTTACATCATTGTAGGCCTAAGCTAAGAGAGGAAAGAACACTTGCAATGGTATTAACCTTATCGCATCGTCTCTCATTGGTAGATTGATTGACGTAAGTAATCCAACAAACCAGTTCAAGATTAGTTTTGCAATAGAACATAAAACTTATGTACTTCACCGTATCAAAACCGATAAATCACGCAAATGGTTTATTAATAGTCATCTTTATTTAGACACGCAATAACCATTAAGATTTTCAAGATTATTTACTGCATAATAATTGGATCATTGAATGCATTACAATTTTTATACGTCTCATAATGACATAGTTAACCTTGGTAGGTTTACAAGGTATTGAATATTAACACCCAGTTTTAATTATTCTTTATTTATTACTTGATAACAGAAATTGAAATTATTATTTGCTACTGTGTTGGTTGATTCCGTGCTTAAGTTTTACGATTTCCTATAGTCATTTAGCCGTACGACAAGTTTATAAATAAACCATTTATCTCGTGGTTGAATTCAACTGTTCTCTTCTAATCATTTTGTGTAAAACCAACCAAAGTTCACGCACCTGATTTCGGGATGTTTCAAAATATACATTTGACTTCAAGTTTAAACCAACTCATGATAATTCAACTCTTAGGATCTTTCGCGGCCTACTATAATATAGTTCTTCGATTTCAGCCAATCAGTGACTGAAGATGGTACTCACAGCGAGGCCGAAATATCTCAACCTAATTATGAAGTTTGGACGCGGTATGGACCGGAAGAGCTAGATTATAGTCATGATAATTTCTTACGTAAATATGGATCTGATTATGATAAATTTTATTTCTCTTTTAATTTTAACATACGGTAATAAGAAATTGACACCAACTAGTATTTCGCTTCTATAAGTCTGGCACTCCTTGGGGGTGACCAATGGCTCTCGATGACGCTCTCTGAAGCGATCACGTTTCTTAGTTCAAAAGCTAGAGTCTATTCCAATGGCAAGTCGACTTGACTCTCTTGCGTGGCTTAACAAGAACACTTCCAAACCAACTTGCCAATTGTTTGAAATATTAAACCAAAAAACTGTTCACCATTGGAGAATTTGGATTGACACAGTTTGCAAGATCGCTACTGGCGCTAGACTCAAGTCGATTTGCCATTGGGCTAGACTGTAGTTAAGTAATTAAAAGATAAACACATTATGTATCAAACTAAACATTAAACTCTTCCGATACTTTGTTAAGCAACAACACAGATGTTTCATTATACACAGTGTGTAAAGTGCGAAGTATTGTCTACCGGACCAGGCTGCGTGAAGGTCGCTTGTTGTACTGGCGCCATACAACTGCGCATGCTCCTACAGAGGTGTGGTAATAAACTCACCACTGCAAGTACATTGATTAAACCCTGACCACTGATAGCACTATCACCTCGCTACTTCCTTATAGGGCAATCATGCATGGGAGTTTCCTTGGCTTTCGTTCTTAATTTGCACTATCAACTAGAGTTGTAACTTATGTCGGAGGAAAGCTTCCTTGCTGGTAGGAGTTTCTTTGTTTTTATTTTTACCTTTTTGTCTTTAGGAATTAACGAGGTTTAAAAGTTTGAGGCAAGCTTACTCGATACGTAATAAATAATTCTTTTTAATTTTAAAGGTTATTATTTTGGCTTTGGTGTTGCTTTGCATTAGTTTGTCTCTTGCAATTTTATTGTTGTGGTTAAAATAAAAAATTATTTTATCAAACTTAAAGTCTATAAGTCTTATTATCTTAACTCTTATGCTTTCGCGGCCGGTGTCACAAGTATAATCTAGTTCTTCCGGTTCACACCGCGTCCAAACTTCACAATATTAGGTTGATATATTTCGGCCTCGCTGTGGAGTACCATCTTCAGTCACTGATTGGCTGAAAGTCTTATTGTACTCACTCTTTTTGGATCCTTTCGTAATAATTAAAAGTTACACTCTCGGATGACAATTTTTGAACATTTAGAATGTGTGTTAAAAACAAATGAAAGAAGTAACAACTCATAAAAGCAACATTATTCATTTATTTGTATTTCGAGTATCAGGGCTAACATTTTATATTGCCTATGAACACACTGGTAGATCTGTAGCTACTCGCTGATCGCTCGGCGTTGTTATCCCCAGCCCCATCTGGTCTGGCACAAGTATCATCATGTTCCGCAACGTCATTCCAATTACAATAATTGCTCAAGGTGTAGAAGTAAAACTGCAGTTTAATCTGATTGTACTCCGTGGACGTCGGCCAGCTACTCACTACTGGTTCTCTACCTGGCTCCGTCCAACGCATTGCATCTGCAACATCGGGCTTTAGATTAATCGTTGTGAAAATGTACAAAGACCTTAGTGTTTGCTTCACTTAGTACTTATTAATGTGCGATATTATTGTTCATTAGAATCTTAAAACGATAAAAATTCCTCAATCACTACATCTTAAGGTGTGTTCTAACTTACTACTTAGTCATGTGTTGTTATCAAACGCAGGAACTGTGCTCATATCCCACTGACACTGCAAACATACGTCCATGCTGATTGTATTGTGTACTCTAAGTATGAAGATTGTTTTCAAACCCATAGTCGTAAAGCATAAACTTCAGTATTAACACTTATCGTCGTAAGCAAAATATTAAATAATTCCAACCAAAAGTTGCTGGACATTTCATTTAAACAAGTTGTCTATCTGATTTACGTTCAGAAGTTTTTATGAGAGACTTAGAAAATCATTATTATACAGATCTTGTATTATCATCAATACTTTGCAAGAGACAAAAATCGAGAAAATTTGAGAAAAGCAGCAGTAACTGTCATTTATTATTTGACAGTCTATACATTAGCACTTTGATCGGCATAGTCCTCAAAGTATCCGATTTGCCCGATTTGGCGGTGGGTTATTTTACTCGATTTGCCGGCGTGGTGGCTGAATCGGTAGCGTACGAGTTTGTGGATCCCAAGTTCGCAGGTTCGAGCCCCGCCTTAGCCAATGGTCGCTAAGGCCACCGCACAGACTGCGTAGGCCCATGGTGACTGGTGAATTAATTTTATCAAAGAAAATTCAAGTATACACTATAGTACGTACAGTATATATAACACAACTCAGACAATTTCATTGCTACTATTGAACTTACTTGTAAATTAGCAGGTAAATTAAATTCTACCACATATGTACTGCAAGTTTCTGCAATAATGCCTAGAACGGGGAAGCTAGGAGCTAGGCGCTAGGTGGTCGACGCCTACGGACATTCTTGCAGTAGACAGTCGGCGCGCCGTTCATGACGTAGGACATGTACTACCGGACATGTATACCCAGCGCTTGTAAGGACTCAGTATAAGCACAAGGCTATGCAAACCCACAAGTAGGCAATTGATAACCTTCACTAGGTCAAGCAAATAGACAGAGAAGCCGCTATGTGGTACAGCGAAAAGTCTTTAAGTCAGTGCTGGTTAGGTGGATCCCTTTTCAATCAGTTGTAGATGGATGATTTGAACGTAAAATAGAAGTAGGTTTGATCAGCGATTTGATAAGCAACCGTGTGTTCTCATAAGGTAATATGAACATTTAAATTTACAGAGGCACATGACTTCGTACACATACGAGATATAAATATGAGACTGAACGAGTTATAAATTTAACTTTGTAAACTTCGCAAAGTATTTTGATAAAATTTGTTAAAACTTTATCATGGTACAATACAAGAACTTTGAATTGTGTTAGAAACCTACCAATAATTCCTAAACACTGAATAATCTGGTTTGGTGAAACTCATCCCAAATAAGACGATTTTCGTACTTTTAGATTTTAATAATGCAGCTACTTGAACATAACCTTGTCATGTCTTTTGGTGGTTCCAATCAACTAATTAAAAACGCGTGTAACTACTTTAGATTTACCACCGCTCAAATTATTAAGTTGTTTAGATTGGAAAAAATGTTGTTCCCTTTATATAACGTATGTTGAACCACTAAGTTAACCCATTCACTAAGATTAAAGGGTGTGTACTCTTCCTTCCGGCATTATATTATCAACAAACACTTCAAAACCAGGCAAAACACGCTCACCACGCTTCACTCCTTTCACCAGTGTCACCGACATTTCCAAATAGTTTCACTCACTTACCGACATCGCCATAACGATCAAACTGTCTACTTTATGCGACTTTTGCCCACGGTTCTCAACAAGATTATCTGTACAAGTCCAGTTAACTCCGGTATCTAACATCACAATGCCCAGTAAACTGAAGTAACTGCGTCGTCACGAACAATCAATATAATTCTGAATAAGCGGCCGCAGCACGGTACCGCTATACTGTATACGAATACTATAAGGTATTTGCATGCGATTCTAGTTTGATTTACGACAGACGCAGGACGTATCGCTGAAGAGTTGTAGGATATCGCTAACGGTATAGGAGGAGGGACATTGCCATAAAGTGAACCGGAGATGTGATGGGAGCATTCCATTCTTGAGTATGAGCCCTGGTTGACACACGTGGTCTGTATCTGCTAAACGCTGTGATAACCGACGTTGGCGTGGTTCTACGGAGCTTTTCTCAGAAGTTTTGAACACCAACACTTTTAACTGATTTAAACCTTTGAATTTGTGATTCTGATAAGTATCAACGGTAAGCCTTTTGGAAGACCCAGCTTGTAATCCCAGGCTATGTAATCGTTATTGAATACTATCTTAGAGGTGACAATGCTACACAATCCACTCCCATGTGATACAACTAACAATCCCTACAAGTCTCTAAGTGTGACTAAAGCAGTTTACAGGTTAGAATGCGGCAGTAAAGTACACAGACCTACTCTAACTGTTCCTCCCACCCACGGCAATGCGTTGACATCCATCGAGTTTCATGGATCTTTAATTAGCTCTACAGCATAAATATCTCCACATATAAATACGCCTCCAGACCGATGTGGTGCGGCGGTCCTTCTCCCCTATCAAACGTACCTACACTACACTACGCTGAAACCAGATACCGGGCTTTCGTTTATTTGCTTTGTTATTGCCTTCCTCAGGCCTCGAGCTCTATTGCCGCTTTGCCGCTCTTTCATGGCTGGTTTTATTCGGTTATCGCCCTCTGGATGTAAAACCCAAAACACAGGTGGCCGAGGACATTTTGGGCCTATGAGTGATTCTCATAAAGCGACTACAACCAAATTTCACAAAAATGTTGATGGTTTTTGTATAAAAGTGACAATTTAGACAGTTTATTGACGCTGCTCCTTTCCGCATTATTGTGAAAATGAAAAATGACGTTTGACATTAGATACCACCTGTTTTCCGCTTTTCTTCACATAATACCAAGCAGATTGAAGCTCATCATAGCTCATTTCTCAAAACACAATATTAAAAGATCGAACAACTGTTACAAACATTTAAAATTCCACTGCACTTGTACTTGTAACGGTTGTCCTACAAGATAAACCTTTTCAAATAAATGAGTTTAGTGACCGTATAATTTGACCAAACAAACCTAAGTCCATTTAGAGTTTAATGGACTGTCTGAAACTCCATTTGGGCTTTATTTTAAAGTGCTTACAAAACCTAAGTCTGCAAATCACCCAAAAGAAAAGCAAGTATGATAAGGACGATCACACTTGCAGATGATCGCAAACCCATTAAAACACAGTTCAGTGACCCAATGCGCAATGAACCAGTTTAACACCTCGGTTCAAACGTCGAGGGTGGTATCGTAAACCCGAACCCAATCAGAACCACGTCACGTTGAACGAAATCCACAGAAATGGATTCTCTTCCTTCGCGGATTACGTGCAAGCTGCTTACTTGTGAGTGACGTTTCACACGTCACAGGAGCTGACGAGGGCTCCCAAATCTTTCAAAGTCATTATCAACTTTTCTTGTGACCCATCAGTTTATCACCTGAAGTCTAAACATCGCTCTTTGTTAAAGGCTTCCTTTGGTTCAGAATGAAGACGAAAAGCTGGGATGTCTATTGTTGATTTGCTGAAAAGGTTTCTTATTCTTAGGTGGGAGGTCTCGTCTTCACCTGGTGGATTGTCGTAAAGAATTTTCAAATGGTCTACTAAATCATCCCGGACAGTTTATACCTTAGACTCTACATGACAACTGTTACGAAAGTAACGTGATCTTTTTTAAGAGGTTAGCGTGAATATATTTAGGATATGTTTGGTTTTAAAAGTACGGTAGTCACTTGCCAGACATTTCTCATTCACTTGAACGGATCAAGGAAAAGATGTGTACTTGAAGTATACGTTTTCTCCTCCAGAAAAATGGTAGAATAAATAACAAAGACATCACAAGACTGCAGACGAAGAAGAGGACGCGTCTTGTTGGCGAGAAATGCAAGTTTGTAGGAGCAGAGTATTTCAGCCTGCAGTTGCAGTTGCAGTTGGCATTCCTGTGATATCTCCTCTCTCCGTGACGGATAAAGATGCGACTATCTGCAGTTATCTACATCGGTAATGGTCTAGTATTGAGGTTGAGATATGCAAACACCATCCACTCTCCACTCCGGCTTGTGCCCGGGGTGTCCTCCGCAGTCTACTTTGGCTAATTATCTGGCACAGTACGAGTATTTCCCACGCGACCTCAAACCATGATTCTTCTCTCCCTTGGTCCGAACACGTTATTGGTTTTACCGGCACGGAATCAGGAAACGATCGCGACGGGTCACGAAATCTGTGCTGTCGCTCAAACCCTCTTCACAACCTGCGACTTCGACAGGATCGAACACTCGGTGGGAAAGCTAAGAGTGTTAATAGTTTGCAATTATGTACGGTTTATAAGGTATCACATCGTTACGTAACTAGAAACCGATTTGTACAGTGGATTATTTAACATTTTATGAAGTCGTTATTATATTACTTTCAACCTCATCGATCCAACTTCTTAACCAGAATTCTGAAACCAGTTTTTCTACGGTATCCTTTCTCTGAGTTTTTTCGCTTTTGTACTGACTATTGCAACGCAACACAGCAGATGTTTCATTAAGAATATGAATTATATCCAATTAGATGCGACCGAATCACCCGAAGGGACACGGATACCAACAAGCTGTACGCTTGTGCATCGACCGTAGCACGAGCCCAATTAATTATTCCGTGATGCCAATAAACCCTCAATAAATTAATGAATCTGTAATAAATCTCCGGTAGCCGGCGGCCGGCGTCAAGGACCACCGAAACAAGCAACGATACCGTAACTCCCCGCGCCACACGATGATGTAGGGATAGTAATGATAGTGCAGTCCATGTTTGCCCAACAGCGCCCAATAACATTGACCACTTTATGTTGCAAATCTTGTTTTTTCCGGACAAGTTACTGCTCTCTCTGTGCCCCTCGGTGCGGTTCTTGCAAGCTTCATTTGCGCCGACCTTGATCTTGTGCTGGCTCACACTTTCTTGGTATCCACTACAGACTGCACTGTAGACACGAACTCTAGGTACCAGAAGGAGTTTTTGCTTTTCGTTTGATTACTTATCGCTTTAAAATTTAAGAGACATTGAGTGTTTCGATAAATTGGTACACAACTATTCAATATTTCCCAATCAATTGCTAAAAGGATGGAGATAATCTTAACATTTTTACCTTTCAGTACAATTATTAACAACACGTTTCAAAGCAAAACGATACGACAAAACTTTAACGAAACTTTTGAAAGCCGAACAGATGCTTTCGCTTACCCAACCCAGCAATAAGAACGCTGAGATCCAACGATCACGGATTCAATCGTTGAGGTCTGGGAGAAGTCATCAACCGCGCAATAAAGATAGCAATAAACACCCACCGCTGCAGTCTGACACCGACCTCACTGCAGAGAACACAGAGAGAGACAACAGTAAAATAACAATGACGACCTGCTTAATTGAGATAAATGATTGGTAGGAGCTTTGCGCAAGTGAGGGAAAGGAAAGGATCAGATACGTCTCTCTGTTGATCATAACCGCTTCGACGATCAGCTGTTCGCTATCTGCAGTGAATCTAAGAAGTGACTTGTGACGAAATGCCAAGGAGAACGCCCGGCGTGACACGGTTCTCTTATCAGTTGACATCTAGGCCAATTAAAACTATCTGAAACACTTTCACGAGGTGATATTTGAGAAGGCTTCGTATCGTTTGGAACAGAATCTATAATCTTATCTGAAAATGAAAGCATTTCACTTAATTAAATATTTAGAAAACACATTTAGAAAATCATTCCTTGTCATACTTTGTTTAGTGTCTATTTTGATATTGATTTATCGAAGAACTCATTCACGAATAGAAACCATGTAAAGCGTAAAGGCCTGGTCGACTTGCACTTCTGCGAGCTAAACCTACACGGTAAGTCTTGTGCGGAATGTTTTTACTCTCGAATAAACTATAAATGGTATAACTCAGTTGCCCTGTCGGGTGATACGCTGACTTATAACCCGGCAAGCCAGCTCATCTTCCTCCGTTCTTTCAACATAAATCTCGCTTGCAACGTGGATACTTTAATACTTATTTAATGCAATCTCTCCCATTTCTAGTCCATCGGCCTGAGGAGAGTTATGCGCTTAGCCAGTTCACATTAAACACGTCGCGTCGTGCGGATTAATATTTAATTTGTTTTATGTAAATAAATCACCCGGGTTGACCTTGGCACTTATTCACCTTCGGATTGTTTTGACAGTTATAGTGGTATAAATTTAACTGTATTAACCTGTCCGCTTTACGGCGTTATAACAACATTGTAACCCCTTTGCATTTCGCTTTTCTCAGCTCCATTGTGATTTTATGGGGGTGATTTATTTGCCCGCCGTTGCAGTTTGGACCAGCCGCAGCCGCAGCCGCTCCTCCAACGCAGATGTCTTGCGTGGTCTTCAGACCACTCGTGCAGCCGCAACAGCCGCCTACATACAATTTTTATAGCACTCATACATACGTTAATATTTCATGGAAGCACATTCAATAATTTAATTATTTTTTCAGTTATGGTTTTGTTTAGTTCAGTTTCAGTAAGGTTTTCAGTTAAGCGATAGTTTATTTCCAAACCTCCTGGTTAAACTGTAGTTTTAACCGAACATTGCCTGGTGCATACTTTGTTGTTGCTTGAAACCGTTGTGTCATTTTTTGGAACTGACTAAAAGTAGTTTTTGATATTTAGAATACAACTAAGTTTTTCACCTGCTCTGTACTTTACGGCCTCTGTCAAATGATCTAAAAAACTGGCAAGTGATCAGAATTGGGGTGTAGCTGAACAGAATCTGCAAAACAATTAATAAAATGACATATAACACAACTAGATGTGTAAGCGTATGTACTGAACACTATAATAATAGCGTTTTTCACATACACCGTATAATTTTTGCCTAGTCCAAATCTTTAACGAACTAGCCTAATTTAAACTAGTCTCAATCAAAGTTTGGAAGAATGAGGTGAACTATCGACAATGTTGCGAGTTCTCACAAGCTGGCAGACGCAATGAATGGTCGGCAGTAAGTCAGCTGAGAGGCCCGAGCCACCCCCGGGCTCCTCAACGATTGTGGGAAAGGCTTGCCAATGTTGAATGAGGGGGCGGGCCGCGGGATGAATATAAATTATATCCGTCTAACCGAGACTTGATGTCAAAATATGATTCTTTTGCCGAGAAAAGAGAAGAGCGGTGTGTGTCCGGCGGGCTCGAACTTTGGTCATCAGTCAGCGGCTTTCATCTGCGGCACAGCGGAATTAAAATGGCTCGCTAGCGATATCAAGTTTACTGATTTATGTGCCTGTGTGTGATGGGAACTAGCGGTGACGGATCACCTCGCACCATCACACCACTACAATCACTCGCACTTGAAATACCGTACATTCTAGAGTATGTTTTAACTCTATCTATGTCATCTTTGGAACCTTTGAATAAAGGTAAATGTCGACTTTTAGGAAAGAGCCCTCGACAGAATGTGGAGCTGTATGGTTTGTACTTGCCTAGTTTTCAGTTAAAATGTTCATTGATTACCACACTTGAGTATCTGTTCTCGGTGTAGTATCAATATGCCCACAATGTTGGTATGAGTCCACGTCCACGTCCACTACCTCCCGACCACCTGTCAGGCCATTCTCTCTAAGTGGTTCGGCCGGCGCGTTTATTTAATCTCTAGGCTATGTCATTCATCTGTCGGCCGACCGTTTCTACGATTCTCTACGCCCTTCACCCACTCCGGGATTAAGATACGGATCTTTCTTATTTTCATAGCCCCATTGGACGAATCGAACGTCAGGATTAGTGTTTAAGCTCATTGTTCGACCGGGGCGTGAGCGAAGATTAAAAATATTTTGTTGAACCGCGTTTGAAACCGAAATGGGTTTCAGGATTTTGGACTGTTGGGCGCGATGGGATTTTGGACTCACGAAGAGCCGAACGAATCCACATTCCGAAGTGGCTCTGGACGCCTTTATCACGGATCTGACCGGCCTATGAATATATAAAGAGGATTATTCGCTGTGTGAGTTACAAGAGAAAGTTTAATATTTACACCTGAGTTGGACTGACAGACAGACACCTGCCCCCTCCCCCCTCCTTCTGGCTCGTCACGGAAATTCTCCTTTATTTTGATCCTGTCCTGTAAAGTAGTTGGAACGTTCGTATAATTTGTTGCTTGATTATTCTCTTCCAAGCAGAACGTACGAGTGCATTGTTTTAATTAGTTTTTGTGGTGTGGATTTAAAGTTCGGAATGTGTCGGACGATTTTTTTTGACAGCTTAGGTTGTACTTATTATAATTGTATAGCATAGTATACCTTGATTATGAACCAACGATGACTCTAGGAATATGGTCGAGTGTCTAACACAATTAGTTGTAGGGGGTGATTATGAATCCACAACCGAAACAACTACCCTGTACTATTGGGAGAAGGGGCTAGAGTAACAGCCACGAAGATAGTAGCCTAATTTGGGTGACATTTAAGGGAGGAATATTTTCATGACACAATGGTCAGATCTTAAGTGATAAAAAGGTTTGTAAAAAGCTTTTCGCTAAAATTGCGATTTTAGTATGAAATTGGGACTTTACACTGTATTTGATAGGTTTACTGTTTGATGAAGTCTAAATACGGGGTTTCGTGAGTTTTAAATACACTACACTATCTCTCAGCGTGGACAATGTCAAAAGCTTCATACATAATCTCAAAAAAGGCCCTCAAAGACCAGAGCTGCTAACGCTGCCGAGATTAAGCCATTAAAATTCGGCCTAATCCCAAATCATGTGCGGAATTTACGCGTAGTCGGAGCCGAATTCGGTGCTTGTGAATGTAATTGAGTCAAGGAAGGACTTGACAGTTTTGACAAATATCGAGGCTTAGCGGTCGCGGCTGCTGGCAGAGGACGCACTAAAAGTTCCCCGGGAATAAATATTGAGGTATCTCGGCAGAATCAGCAGGCACAAGCGTAAATCTGACCTAAGAAGCTTTGCGCCTTCCTCTCCCGCGCGTCAAAACGTCCGCTTTTTGTGCTCGAAATTATAAATTATGATTACGCTCACTAATATTTTAAACCTTTCCGAGGAGTGACACAAAAAACGTACAAAACTCAACAGTCGAGAATCCGACTCGAAGCCATTGTGAAAATTTTATTAGGATATTTGGGTAAAATTTTATAGGTCTGGAAAACACCTGTCGCCGCTCGAGCTGTTTTACAGCCAACAAATATCACTTGTCAAGAAGGTAGTTAGTGCTAAGTAGCCCATCTCGCGGGGTGGGTCGCCAGAAGAAAATGATAAAGTGAAGACAAGTGTGTTTGCACGTATCCTACAAACAAAAGTGAGTAGTTTGCACGATTTCAAGCGTGTGTACAATTGGCTTCAAGAGGCACAAGTTATTGTTTTTGGACATTTTGCAGCCCCGACATGGTTTAGCAACAATAACTTCAAATTTAACTGACATAATGTTGACGAATTTCGAACGAACCTTTTATACCTAGCCAATCCTCATGATTACTTCCAACAGCTAAACGAAGGCCACCCAAAAGTAGCCGACAGTATGGACACCAAGATTCTGAAACCACTGCATATTTGCTCCTTGCAAATTCAAATACAAAAAGGAATGCCGGTGATTTCGGTTATCGAGGACATGTGTTTAACATACGCAGAATGTATAACGAGAACATTTAAGCCGTCGTCGGAGGATCACCTCATTTATTAAAAGAGACTGCAAATAAAGCTCGGAAACACAAATAAGCGCCGAGAAGAAGCAGATATTAATCGAACAATTAGTCGAGCTGGCCCCCGTGTCGCCCGCTTCGAGCCTTTTTGGGCAGCAAGAGTAATGTGGCTCTATTGTAAATGCATTAATTAGAGAGCAGGTTGCGACCGTCTTTATGCTGTAGAACAAAAACAGCTCCAGCCTGTTTTGCGCGCGGCTGAGTAAAAAATAATTCACTATGTTTTTAATAAGGTGCATTCCTTGACATGGAACTCTATGTCAAACATATAGCGGTGTGTAACGTTTTCCTGTAAAGAACTACTTCAAAGAGGTTTATGTGACAAGAGGCCTTTCGTGGTTTCGTTTAACTCGTGTAACCTCTTGATTACAGTTTAAAAGCTAATTATTTTTAATTCGAGCAGCATCAATTAAATTTACATTAGTTTACTTCTGTTAATCGAATACAATTTAAATTACAAGAAGGCCAATAATATATTTTTTTATCTATTAAAAAATACGACACTTTATTGGCCTTCTTGTAATTTAAATTGTATTCTGTAAGTATTGCCAATAATCTCCACTTCAAGAAATTATTCTGTTAATCGTGCAAAATACTTTGTTATGATAGTAGAATGCTCACAAAGATACATCAGCATAATATTTAGCCGTTTATAAAAACTGAAATTTTTGGCATCGAAGTTATAAATTTTTAATTGCAATAGTTGTTTTTCTTTCACGTGCAAACCTTATATCAAAGGCATTTCCACGAGGAACGTTATGCCTTTTCTTAAAAGTGATGTGCATACTTAGAGAACCTACGCTGTATACCAGGGTATCAGGATATCAATAGATCTGGTTTGCACTTTGGGTAGCCAGCCTCCTACTGGATTAATTTTAGTATCATAAATTAATGCCCTTGGACAAAATGATAAGATTGTCAAACATCTTTCCGCTCAGTCCGACCATTCCAAATCTTGAAGACATTTATCTCCTCAACTCTAATTTGTTCTGTCCAACTCAAACCGACGAGCGGTCCAAACAAGACGGTATCGCAATAAAAACTCCTCCGACCGTAAAATTATTTATAATTTACGTCCGATAATATTTATAAAAGTGGAAGCGACGGACGGACAGACGGCTGCAAAGAAGATAGCCTTGTAAATCCCCGAATAGTTGGAGTTGCTGCTCCATAAAGATTCAAATCAGAGTCGGTCTAAGAAGTATGTGGGAATATGTGGGGCTGAAGGGACTGTTTTTTGTGAACCTCAGCGAGACCGGTCAGTCAGCCCTATCACTGAAATATTATACACCGGCGCTTGTACTACACGTGTCAACCTTACCCCTTCTTCTTCGCCCAACACCGTCGCTACTAAACCACGGCCAATCAGTTGTTTTCAAATAAATAAATGTACTTTTAGTACTGGTAGTGGCTCTCCACTTGTAGATATATTTATCTACCTCAGTTAAATTCTTTGATTGTTTTCATTTCGTTACTTTCTGTACAACTAGTCTAAGACAATTCTGTTGAGAACAGTTATTTTGAATTGGATTTTGAGTGATTTTGTTGCGTTTGTCACATTTAAAGTAGGTTAACACGTTAAAAATGTGCATCGTGCATTTATAGTAAGTAAGTACTAATATATTCGAAATTCCAACGATTGAAAAATCTGGGAAATAGATAACACGTTTGTATAAGTTCATACGAACACCCAGTTGTAGGATCTTTTCAAATTATTTAAAGACCTTATATTTTGCCCGTCGATCCTGCAAAACGACTCAGCAAAAAGTAGGATCTTCAAGCTTAAGGATACAAGGTACTTAAATAACGTTTGTATGGGTTTTCCACTCTTCCTTGCGTACTTGTATACTCCTCTATCAAATACCCCGAATACAAACTACCACCGGCTACCGAACTCTTGTTACAACATCCCAAACCATAGCGTACAATGTTGTGACTTGAGACTGCCTCAGCATTGATGTAAGACGCATTGGTATTCTTGTCCATGTTCGCCTGTCTCGACTTCTAGAGTGCTGTCAACTCGCTCTTCACTCATCTAGGAATGTCACATCCATAAAACATACACATTATAACTGTGCCGTCCACTCTCCCAGCCCTTACTGTAGGAGAGTTTTCTGTATCTTGCAAGATCTATGGCTCAGATAATTTCTTTCAAATCGGATGTGTATAACGACCGACACATCTTGAAGATGAGAACGTAATTGTAAACATCAACGAGTGTTTATTTCACTGTTTGGCATTGATTCTCTCACTAACCTTCTCGTTCTTTGTTGCAGATCCGTATCAAAGTGCTGGACAAGAACGACAGCCCTCCGTCCTTCCAGGACATGCCACACGAGTTCTCAGTGTCAGAGGACCTGCCCACGGGGCAGGTGGTGGCAACCCTGCGCGCTTCTGACCCCGACACCCCCGGACCTCTCAGCTACAGCATCGTCTCAGGGGATGAGGGCAGGTTCCTCTTGGACCCGACCACGGGCGAGTTGCGCCTGAGGGACTCCCTGGACCGCGAGACCAAGGATACGTACAGGGTCCAGGTACGCGCCAGTGACGGTGTCCAGAGTGCCGAGACCATCATAACCATCACCGTGAGTTACTTTGTTATCTCAGTAGTCCTATGTTTTTCTAAGTTAAATATATAGTCAATTACTTGAAATGTTTTTCATGCCATATTTGGCTATAACTGCTCTATTAGTATATTACTTTATATACTTGAAAGTTTGAATTATGGGTAAGTGACAGTTCACTTCTAATGCAAGAGAATGTACCGAATATCGTCTTTTAGGATTTGCAGTTGTCTCAGCGCGTAAGTTTGGTCATTTGGTCTAAGGTTATCTACGATAACAGACACATTGGTCACAACTTCAAAACAATGAAACGTTACCACTTTTTTGTTGAAAATTTAAGGAGTACAAAGAACGAATTTCTACAGCAATTCCGGTACCTTGTTATTTTACCACTGCAAAGGTTTAATTTTAGTACACCCAGTCGTCGTGTAAACCTTTCTTGACATTAAAACCTACCGAATCTAGATATCATCAGGAAATGTACTCATAACTGATGTCGTGCCCACGTAAAACAACACACACTCTCACGCGTTTGTTTGATGCTCGATATGCGTAATTTTTCTGCAGCCAAAGTTAAGAGATGTATGGGCGTATTATTTTGACTAATGGGCTGCAGAAATCTGTCAGAGATGGCGATTTGTTCCCGCACTGGGTTCAGATAAAGAGCCAATATTTCACTTCCATTTTGGAATCGAGCCTCTAATTCACGGCTATTATGACGTGCGACCGTTAGTTGAGTGAAGTGTGGAATTATCTGCGACCTGCGACCTCGGTGCCGGCGGCTAACCCTTTCTTGGGACACTGTTTGACACGACCAACAACGCTTTTCACTCACAAACACTTTTGTTTGGCGCTTTGTGCTTTACAGTTTTACTTGCCTTCAAGCTACATTTTAGTTTCCTTTTGTGCTCATGTTTCAAGTTTCGGACCCACTGGTTACTGTAAGCAATACATTAGGAAATGGTTCTGGTTTGAGTATTTCTTGTCAAAGCCCTTTCTCACGTAAAGATTTCCAGATTACACCAACTTCTTCATCACACTTAATATAATACTTCCCCAAACAGCTCCAAAATAGAATGTGTTTAAATTCATTTTTCAAACGAGAACAACACTTTGACGTCAAAGTTGGTGCTAAGCAATTAATTTTAAACTAGGCTGTGCACTGCAATCACACAGGAACCCATATGTAAGGGAGTCGGATGGAGGGGGTGGAAACAATCTGCAACATCTTCAATTTTCGTTTCAACATGTTATACGAGGTACAAAATGCGAAGGTGTTAAACGACTCGGTCCTGCCACGAGCCCACGACACCAGAACAATAAGTGAGAATATAAGTTATTGACATTAGTGCCATAAATAGTGGAATCTAAGAGCGATTATGGCACTGCAATTTATACGCTGAAAACGCCAACAAGAAGGAAAGCCGGGCCGTGAATTATAAAAGGCTGCGGAAAAACGAGAGGGCCGTAATCACAGAGGTTCTCATAATATGTAAATAACTCTGGCGAGTACAGGCCGGGCCAAAAGTGGAACTGGTGCGCTCCGACCAGGACACGTGGCCAGGCTTGACGTGCTCTCCGAACCACAGTGCACTATGCGACCAGGCACTTCATGTAACCTGTTCAACACACATTCCATTCAATAACAGTTTAGCCTTAAGCTTGCTAATGAGTGAGTTGATACATGTTTAAACAAGAAGTAATCGTTTACTGAACAGTTGAAGAAAAGTTTCAGGTCAGTAATTATTCTTGTGTGTATAGAAAAACCTCAGTCAAAATCTGACTGTACACAAAATTATGTTACCGTCAAAAACAGTATTAGTGTGTAGCCAACACTTTACTAGCAAATTTTACTATAACCAATTTTTACTTTGATTTTAGGTTGAAATGTACATGACTTTAATACTACAATAATACCTCAAAACAGCATCTATGAGCTCAGGAACAACCCGACAAATTTGCATATCCTACGCGAGCCGAAAGGCACCCGCCTTCCACACTGAAGCACAAAACAAAGGTTGCAGGGAAATACAAATTGTATAAGTTCATAACACGTACAGACTCATAACGAACATAACCGTCGCGAAAAGCACCACCATATCTGTTTATAGAATTGTAACTAAACCCAGGGCGCTGGAGAGGAAGGCATTAGGGACGACCGTAGATTCGCTGAGTGAAAGGAATAACAATAAAATGTCGTGTCCTGGGTGAGTGTGTTTGTGTGAGTGCTCAACTATAAGGTGCAATCCGAGAAGCTGAGCAGGTCTCTAGATCTCTGTAATGCCCTAGTAAAATGTGGTTGGGGTATTGTGCATTAGACATAGTGTACATAACCGTACGCAGTCGCTGTGGTTAGACACTGGTAGTAGCAAACATTTAGATGAGTACTGAGCCTACAGTGCAAGTAGGGGTGCTCTGTAAATGGTAAACGCATTTACCTAGTAATGGAACTGAAATCCAGCTGTGACTAATTGAAATGCCAGACAATTCATTCACTGAATCCTCCTACCTTTCCGAAAAGGAAAATTACGCAAGCACATGCGTTTACTGTAGAGAAATCGCTCTCACAGTCTAATCTACGATAGAAAGTGTTCATATGCACCACAAGACGTTTACAGTTGCCCGAACGTAAGCACCATCAATAAAATGTGTTTCACAGTTGCGTGACAATGCAAACTTTGAAATAGAAAAAGTAACTTATTAAAGCGTCCAACTATCCCAAGATAATCAAGGTTTTTCGCAAAAGGGAGGCACTAAATAAACTGGACATTGGGTAATTGGGATGACTAAAACGGAATTCATAATCACTACTAAAACTTACATGTACACGTCCCTAACTTGAAAGATAAAAGAAGACTCTTTAAGCATTTTAAAGAAGATCAGCCGTTCCTTGTGTAAATTAAGCTGCACAAAAATTGTCGATACCCATAGTCGATGTATATCTCCAACTTCTATCAAGAAATACGATGCAATGTTTATTACGTTTTAGAACTACTTGAAATCTAACTGGCCTAGATAAATATTTAATTACATAATTTCGCAAGCAAAGGTTATTTTATGCATTAACACCTTTATTATTATACATTAACACCGTAAATTGATTTTTCGAAATACTGGAATGCAAATAGTAGGTGCTTTTTCAGCAACTTGTTGGAATCAAAATAAAACGCCCAACCTCAAAACTCTCACTAAAGTCTCAAGGGAGGTGTATGCTTAGCGTTACAAACAGTAATTTTGGACATGTATCTCCCATTTCAGTAATGTTATTGAGTTATGTTAAAATAGTGTTCATGAGTTCCACCCTAGCAAACAAATCTGTTGATATAAGCAAGCAATAACAAACAGGAAATAGTGAGATATTCCTGAAATTACGGAAAAAGTATATCCATAATGAATGTTCCTTTTAGTTTATGATTTTCCACCCTGGAATGTAGTGTCATTCTTTTAAAGCGGTCAACCAAACAAGAGCCTCGAGGACTGTCGATTGATGTGATGAAGGCGCATGCGCGCACTGTTCATTGATTCGAGTCATTGTCCTCAGTTCCTAGAAAAACTGGCCGCGGCGGTGGCAGAGTGTGGAGTAGAGTAGAACCTTGTGTCAACTCTCCATCCATCTCCCAGTGGCAGGAATGCCATGCGCTATGTGCCACTGCCACTGCTGCCACTGGTCAGCCGCCATCATCTCTAGCATTCAGAGTCTACCTCAAAGAGCCAGCCGTCTTCGAGCAAAAATGTCAGTGTTGGCGTTATAGTCTAGTCAACTATTGCTCTTGAATTCTACGATTGCTCAAAGTTCTTAGGATAAAGCAAGTACTTGGTTGGTAAATTGCTGGGGACAAAAAACAAAAATCGGTAACTTCGCACTTCGGTAAAACACAAGAAAAAACAATGGAATGTAGGAAAATGAACGCTGATAATTATTGAGAAGTCGCTTTCTTCGCTAGCTTAATTTGTTATGTTGGTAAACTAATTCAAAAGAGTTCATACACAGTAGCTAAAGGGGGTTTACTTGGAGAAGGAACACGTTTGGAACCCATAGGGTGGTCTACCTTTCCTCGCAGACAACAAATAAACCAGCGACAGAAATCAGAATTCACCTTCAAAGTAAACTTTAGTAGTACATCGGTCGAGTTGTGTTACCATTTGTCTCACGACAGAGCCTTGTTGTGTACAGAGACGGAGTTTAGAGAGGCGTGAGTGGTACAGAGGAAATACTCGACCAAGATGTACCAAGGGAACTCGGACACTCCAGTCAGGCTTTCTCAGCATCGCACTTGGTCGAAAACCATCGCCTCACAAGACTATAGATAATGTAGAGAATCATGTATCCGCAAACATGGAATAGTCCGGGAGCATGATATGTCTTTTTCCGTAACACAAAGTAACTACTGCAGGAGCATCAAGTTTAAACAGATTTCTTTTCTTCGGGTAGCTTCCTTCAACCAGTAGATCGATCGTTCGAGTTTTAGGGGGTTCTTGGTTTAGAGTACTGATATGCCATTGTCATTCTTTGCCAATAGGCTGACTTTAAGACTCATATTTTCCTACTCCACCAAATTAATTACTATTCCTCCAAATAAGGGTTTGTCTGTCCAAACATTTAAGCTATCGGTTATACCTAAGATCTGTAAGCTGATATATCATAGGTTTTGTCATCGTTCCTTGACTTGGACTTAGTCTTGAACTCAAGAGTATTTTCGTCCGTCTGCAACTTCCTCAGACTCATAAAGCACGAGCAAAGACACGAGTCAGGGTTGTGTGGCTGTGCCGTCACAGTCAGCTGTGAGTAGGAGGCAGAAGACCCAGACATTCCGTGTTCTACAAGCCCAACAGCCTACATCCTACATCCTCCAGTCCATCGCTATACTCTTTGGAATATCTTAATCCAGACAGAGTGGAAATCTGCCAGACAACTAGATCATAGAGTAGTGCTGACATGTACCTACATCGCCTCGAGTTGTCCTGTCCGTCTGGGTGCGCTTGTTTCATGAGGTTTGTGGACGGCTGGCAAGACAAGGAAATGCCAAACCCAATACTGCGAACTAGAATAACAAAAGGACATTTCAATTAACATGTGAGATCTTTAAAGTAGATTTATATCAGACGGCGGATGAGGCTCTTCTCTATTCTCGATTTATTCTATTGGCACCCCATCAGTGGGCATCGACACCTGAGTTACTTAAAGCCATAAAAGGGTCAGTCTCTAGCGCAGCACGCTGCGGCCTGCTATAAAGGCATCACTCTCTACGTGTAATAGCGTCAATAAATAGATACCGTGCAGCTAGCGTTTAGGCCAAGTGTGAGCCCCAAGCGTCGGTTTGCTTATCCACCTCTTCTTTTCTCTCTGCATCATCACGGCAATTATATTCTGTTTATTTGTACCCGCAATATTATCTAGTATCTTGCCCGTCACTGGCAAACGGCGTCATAACTTGCTAAAACGACTTCATATGTTTCATTTAATGACTTCTTCCTCCGCGTCTCTGTTTTGTTTTTATTGAATACTTTTCTGTATTATTTTTCAGTGCCAAACCTGAAAACCGTGTTTGTTTTTAGAGCTTTTGTTTAACTTGAGTTTTAAACTTCGGATTCCCTTGAAATAAACCACTACACCACCAACCTACCCTCATTCAGAATATAAACCTTGCGTTACAAAACTGCTGTCACAATTTTAGTTTCAACGATAACCATGCCAGTGATCGTTTCCGAGAGTTGCATACAGGTCAAATTTCTCAAAGCCTTCCTAGAATGCACTCGACATCGGATCGATGCCAAGTTCAAATCAAATCATAATAATTCGTAAAGAAATACTATTTTATATATGGCTCAAAGCTGATGCTTGTTATAGTTTGCTCCATGAGTGACTTCCAAAATGGAATTTTAGGTTGTATTTGACTTTATTGTACATGCGTAGTGATCAACTGGGCCAAGAATTAGTTCCACGTATAAATGGTATACTGTACATGGTATACCGGTATGCATGAAGTGGGTAACTTTCCAAAGGCTGCTTAGCTTAGGCTCTGTGTATTTACACACCCCAGGTCATGTCTGAATTGAGACTTGAAACTGCTCATTACAGAATGGGGCCGAAGTAGAGTGTGGCGGGGGCACTCTTAGATTGCATCGACGTGATAATTTAGCCGACAGAACCAGGTAAAGAAAGCAGGCCAGGTGGAATGGAAGAAGCAATCATCATTCGAGTACTATTCTGATTGAGGTTCGACTCCGACTGGCTAAATGTTTCTGATCGTCCTGTGGCGGCTACTAACAGAGAGACTTCTGTTTATCTGAATGACATTTTGAATGCTTACAATGTTAACAATTTATTCGACGTTATTATTACGACTAAGAACACTTTCAAGCTCAGGACAATATTGGTAACTTTATTCCAAGAGTAGGATGTTACCGATGAGGTTAATGTCGTCCAGAGGAATAGTATGGTTAGAAGAAAAGGCATTACTGATAATCTGTATTAAAGACTTTCAACAATGGATCACACTGTAGAGACGTAGCCTAACCTTAGGTTTATTTATCATTTGGCTATTGTAGATTTCTTTTTACAGATATGATTTCGGTTCAGGGTTTTAAGTTACACTCAAAATTTGAAGGAGTGTAAACCACTCCCAAAAGAGTGAAAATCGAGCCACTCTTAAATGACAGTGGCTGGGTTTCAACACCCAAAAGAGCGCAATTTCACTCTTTCTGAGTGAGTGGCCTTCACTCCTTCATTTTTAGTGTGTAGAAGTTCAGATTTTTGACCTGTACATCGCAGCAGTACAGTGAACTAGTCCAAACGCAAATTTGGTCTTCGAGACCAGTTATCCTAAAGCAGATAAACAGATCACTACCTTCATTAAAACAAACCTTTTCTTAACGTCGCTCACACCAACAATCCACTCTACAATGTAACACACAAATAGATCTGGCTGATTTACTGGCTAGACCAGGGCTACCGTGCAGTGGAGCGGGATAGAGCAGCGAAGAACACATTTACATCGTGGACAGGTCTTGTCTGGGACTCGAGTGGAATAGCAATGCTCTAGCAAGAGCTGGTGAACTAACTAGCGACCGTCTGCACAGGCTGGTGGCCTGGTGCTCGCCGTCGCGCTGCCCAGGTATCGCTGTGCGATACTAGGCGACAATGTAGCTACATGGTAGCTGTTGATCATTTCAGAGTTTGAATTATTGTAGACATGTTCTAACCTTCTAAGACTTGCCCAATGCTACAGTATCTTCAGGTGAAAAGCATCTAAAACATATTGGAGAAATAAGTAAACTAGCTGGCTTAAAATAGTCATGATCATGGAATATAATAAGCTGTTCTATTGTTGGAGAAGAAGCATCTTGATTTTCAATTAAACACTTCGTGAGGTTATCAGTAGTTTTAATTTTAACAGCTACTATATTACGCGAAATACTTTGGGATAGCTCATTCTAACTTTTCTGGTATGTTTAGGTAGCTTTTCTCCTGAAGAAGGAATCAATAATTTCAGTTATTACAGGACTTTTGATATGTAGCCTATGTGAGCTTTTAGTTCCATCTTTGGAGACTTGAAAGATCAACATTCCGCAGTATTTTCAATTAATAATCAATAAAACGCTTCGATTGTGAAAAGTCCAGATTTCTAAATTAAATTCAGATCATTACGAGAGTTACAGTATGTTTACTTTTCTAATTTTACCCTAAACCGTATCAATACTGGACGTTGAATAACCTTCCTCAGCAACAATCTAAAACCCATCCACGCCTAGGAAATATAAAGAACGTGTGTCTTGATTAAGAAGCTGAAGGCCTGAAGAATGATTCACATCCATTCATTAATACGACATCATTTACTCGTATATCATTAAAATATCTGCCTACTCTGCAAGTACCTCACTTATAAGGTGTCAGTTAGCTATATCAGGCACCTCTTACATGTAATTGAAGGCTAATTAAACATCTCGCGTATAACGCTGTTTATGAGTGTTAAAAATGTTAGGGCCTGCAGTTTTATTACCTACATTAAATATTTAATTGTGAATCTTATTCACTGTGTTGTACGGTATCAGACGGATAAAGACATAAAGTAAGGTTTATTGAGCGTTTACTTTAGTTGAAATAGTATTTAAGAGTTATTAAGGTAAATTTAAAAAGAAAACTACTTGGTGGTGATTTGATGAAACCTGTTGCACTGATGGCGTGTTCATAGTTAATAGTGAAAATACACACTTTCAAATGCGACTGTAATGTTTTATCTCAACTAAGGACAAATAGATTTCAAAGTATGCAGTTGACTAAGGAGTTTATGTTGGGATTGCTCAAACCAACATACGAAACATATATTACATCACATCTAGCGGACCCGTAACGGGTTGAAATCGTGCGCGACTCCGGAGTTCGATCCGGTGCTGGTTCAGGAACGATGCTGGCGCAGGTTCGATCCCCGCAGTCACCACTTAAATTTGTAATGTGACTACGGTAACGCTAGGTAAAGGTCGTTGTTGATTGGTAGAGATGACTACGTAGTCCTAACCTTGCCTCGTTAAATAAGACAAACTTTACCTTTTTACCTTCATTACATACATACACAAAGTAGCTGTGAACCCAAAATTCCTCATCAAGAAGGCTTTCTTTATGTTGCTCACAGTTTCCCGCGGTTCTTGTGTGATGACGTCATAATCCAGGAGAAAAGTTGTAGAAGGTAATCTGACATTTGATAGCTCGGAGCCACTTCGGGACGGGCTTGGCCCCCATTTTGAACAGAGATTAAAAGGTGTTTTGTAGGCCTATCAAACCCGAATCTTGAAATCTCCACAGAACTGTTGAGGCGTGGACTAACGAATAAACCTTTGTGGAATTTCTGTTGTTGTTAGATTATTTGAATATTTGATAGCTATGTTAACATTATGTACAATTCATTGCTAGGTTTTCAAACATTGAACAACCATCTGGTCGTTCCAATATTACATTAAGTGATAAGTGAGCTTATCATATAATATATACTATATTATTATTAACGTTTTGATTTGATACTAAGAACTACGTCCAACAAGATCAAGCTGTCAACAAGACACGTAGAAAATAAAACCGTTAGAAATAAAATGTAACATTTACTATTAACAATAAAAACTTAATAGCAATTTTACTAGCCATCATCTAAAATAACTTACTATTCACGTAAATACCTCTACTGCCAAACTTATGAAGTAATTATTCTAAACAGCAAAGAACCTGCTTGACTTTCGTGGTTTGGCATTACGGTACGTTGATTGTTTTGTCATTAGCGGCTGTGTAATTTACGCTAAATCCTGACAAACCAGTAATGGCTTTATCTAGAGAACAGGCAAGAATTTAGTCGCTTACTTTTTGTTACAAATGTCTAGCTTTAAAATTTACATTCTTCTATCACAAGCAGTGATGTCGAGCTCCCGACCCCTTGTTTTCTTACTTCAACGTATGAGTTGATTAAAGCCGGATTTTCCAGACGATATTTTCTGATTTTCCAGCCCTCTGTGTGCCTGAATGCAGCTCTATAACTTGACTTGAACCTGCTATAAGTGCACCTGTTGATAGCTGTGCCAGTCGGTTTCTCAGTTACGGAGGCTTATCTTCAACTGCAGTCGATGTGCAATACGTGCAGAAAACTTCTCGCAAAGCCCGTTAATGTAAAACATTATACTGGTTAGAGTTAAATCCATCTGGTGCTTTGCAGTTTCTTCACACATGAGTTTCAAGATTTACTTTGCAAGATATTCCGATACGTTAAACAGTGAAAACGGTCGCTATAGAGTGTAAATCTTCTCTTTCTGTAATACAAGCTCTTTTTAACCACCCTTAGGTACATTTACAGTTTTCGATTAACTTAGCAGACGGTCTACTGTCAGCTTATATTTCATGTGTATGTTGTACTGTTACAGGTGACGGACACTAACGACAACCCGCCCGTGTTTACCGAGAGCTCCTACAGTTTCGACGTGTTGGAGAACTCCCCCCGGGGCTCCAGGGTGGGCCAGGTGGTGGCTCAGGACGAAGATGAAGGAGTCAATGGTCTGGTCACTTACACTGTCATCTCAGACTGGGCCAATGACGTGTTCTCTCTCAACCCCCAGAGTGGCGTCTTCACCCTCACCGCTCGTCTCGACTATGAAGAGGTCAGTACCAATCTCCAGATAACAAAGTATAACTGATCGGTTCAATCGCTACAGTTGGCACAGAAGCCTCCGGAGTCTAAGGCTTTCCAAATATGACTTTGATGGTAACAGCTTTAATAGTTGACCTTTTATTGAAACAACGTACGTTGTTTGATTCACAATGATTTATCAGCTACCTTTTTTAGCCTGAAATACTGCCTGCGTCAACTTAAGTGATTAAGGTTTTACACTGAAGAAGTGGTAAGCACAGAACATATCAATTATGTTATTTTCACTATCCACATATGATGTTCAAAATAGGGTTTTAACCCTGTACTGAGTAACCTGTTACCATACATAAATAGAGTGTTTGCAGTTTTTCATTAGATTTTTAAAACTTACTTAGATCGGGTTTTTTAAATTAAAGTGATCCTTTGTACGCAATAAAACGTGCATATACTTAAATGCATATATTTTAACAAGAAGCAGGTGCATTCACGGATTATTATAATAACCAGTTTAAACCAGCATGAATTACATTCAACCTAGTAATTAATTTATTTCTACATAATCAGAGAGTAAAAAGGGATTAATTGATGTTCAAGAAATTACCCACCATCGCGTGCAGGCCAGGCGGAGACGATTTTCATAAACTTAGCCGATCAAAATTAAAATTTCATCCATATTTCTACCACTGAAAGGGGGCAGGTTTTTCAGCATTTTCTCGTATCTAGCCAGTCCGGTAAGTTAAGTGTGTCGGTTAAAAGTAAAGTGTACAACACTCATCCATCAAGACGCGCACGAAACCTCGCACAGGCACCGCTCATAACTCCTCTCGCTCCTCGTCCTCCTCGTCGTGTTCGTATTTTCCTGATTTCAAGAACGCACCGGCGACGCATAAATACGGCGTTTCTAGTTTCAACAGTAGCCATCTAACTCTCAGAGTGCGTATTCCCTGTAATTAGTAGACTCTCAAGCTTCTGTGGGCTCACATCAGCTCGCGGGCTCGGAGAATGTGTCAAAACTCAAAATTCCTCTCTACCACTGACAGTTTTCTTATTAAAACCGATTACGCTCCCGAGATACTCAATTCCAGGCAATCACGGTACAGTTACTATCGCCCTCCTCCTGGGCCGTGATATGGCAGACTTATTTGTTTTCAGAAGTGTGAGGTTTGAAGAAAGGCTCTCCGTGCCGACGTATGATGTGCAGCCGAGAGCCTGCTGACAACTGTTATTAGTGTTTAGGGGTCTTTGACCGGATCTGATTTAACTCTCTGAGATTAGTGCATTCGTTCTACAAGTTACATTGTCAGCCTGTTATAACGCAGATATCCTCTATCGGGAAATAACAGGTCGAGTTAGCGGTTTTGGCGCGTAGGTCAATGAGTTTATAAAATGACTACTGTATTTTTTATACATTGTTAGGTTGTTTGTTTATTCAGTGTATTTCACCACAACTATAGTTATGAGTCCTAATTATCATCAGTCAGCTTGATTATCCTCGACCTGCTGGCTATGAGCAGGTTGAAATGCAAGAGGCGTCGTGCGATACCCACAATAACAAGACAAGTACACTAGCCAATCAGCGGGAATTATTCCCAGCATTGTGACTCATAGACAACAGCTATCAGATAGGTGAAACGTAGCTGACTGATGACGTAGCTTTGAACACACCGCCTCTACCTCGGCGAACAATGCTATTTACGACACAACTCATTCCAAAACTTAAATTCTAATCAGAGTGAATATTTTATGATTTTGTATCAGAAGAATTCAGCTATCTTGGCTGATCAAAGTTCTTGTTCTAGTTGGGTCGGGAATTCTTCCGGCTGATGTAGGATCGTTCGTTTGTTGCGGCAGTTGAGTTGTTAATTCTGTTGTTTTGTTGAAACGGTTTTATACCTTTTCTGGATATTGGTAGATTATTGGCATCGTGCACGTTAACTAACAAGGTGTTGTTTCTTGTTGAGTAACATTGTTATATTTTATTTCTCTTTACAGTGATATCAACAACAGCATAAATAACAGTGAGAAACATCAGTAGCTTTGTATCCAGTGATTTCAACTTTGTTTCAAAAGATGAAGTATTTATTTCAAACCTACTTAGCATTTAATAATAACATACGTTTTACATAACTAACTACTCTGTTCACATCCTATGAACTGCGGACTTGTCTTGATTTGAGGCATAAGTTATAAGACAAGTTGCTTGCGTAAACAGGACACTGTCTATTTAGTTCCTGACCTGGATTAAGTTTCATTGAATTGTAAAGTTTATTATTGCTTTCAAACCACCTGCTCAAGGAACTGCCGACTACTACACTATCACCATACCGTATCAGTTACTGATTGCAATGGCCTTCATATCTCATGTATGTAATGGGGAAACTCCCGACGTCTTATGAGAAAGCCGAAGTCAGTTTGCATAGTTCAAGGTAACTGAGGATTTTAACTATGCATTAGTCACTGTTCGACATCTTAAAATTTGTTATTTTGAAACTTGAGGATAAGTTTGAGTTTAAATTGGCAGGTATGTTAGTCCGTGCTCATGATCCCTCAACTAGAACGAACTCTAGATGTAAATTTATTACTAAGAAATTGATAACTTTGATTAAGATGTACGTGTACCGACATAACAGTGGAGTCACAAAAAATATTATAATGCATTCTTACCTCAACCCAATTACGAACAATATTTTCTTGTCACTTTTTGGGGTATGCATTACCTCAAACACATTGTTCTCTTATGACTGGGAACTCCAGCTTTAAAATATGACTAAAACCTATAAATCGATTGAAGAGCACATTGAAGAGTTAATCCATTACACCTGTACATCCCTAAATATTATAGGCTAACTTTACAATATTGACCATTATTCATAACATTGATTTTTCCTACGGGCAAATAACTTTGTTTAAAAAACACGCACTAATAACAACTCACCCAACGTGGTGTAGAAAACCCTTAAACCACGACTAATTTTCCCTGATTGTCACACAGATAACTTTGTATCATCAACATATACAGAAGCATGTCCCAGCGGTCATGCTCGGTCGAGTATATAGCGGAGTGTCCGCGCACGGAAAGATGTGTTTTTTGCAAAGTCTCATAAATATGTGACAATACGGGGAGCCCTGCAAGTTGCTATTTCTGGTGCTCATTGCTCGCTAGGCTGACATGCGTGTGATATATGATTAACTCTAGCTCCTTGTGTCCCCTCCTCACTCCTGCTATCCTGATCCTCAATCCTGAATGCTGCCTGACTCCATGTAATATTTATGACTACCTTCCTGGGACTAATCAGCCGGTCTGCAACCAAGTGTCACTGTTATATCCGAGCTCTTCTTCCCTGTTTGTTTCTCTGTTTCGTTGTTTATACATTATGTTTATTGTTTGGTTGTTTTCTTTGCGACTACTTTCTATTGGGGAAATGTGCTGGTTGAGTTTTGGTCAATCAAGTTTTTTATCTTAGTTAATTTTTCATTTTAGTTTTTGTGTTTCATTTTCCCCACTTTGTCTATTTTAGGTATTCCGTTTAAGTAGTTATCATTGCATTATGAGTTTTTGGAATGTTCAAAATCAAATATAAATTAAAAATGACAGTGCTCCTCAACTCAAGTAATGATTCACTTTTCTTGCAATAAACCTGAGTGGGAAGAGTGGGGTTTAAAAGTGTGATTTTGTCGTTTTAATATGTCATCCCAAAAACTGCGTTGTGTCAATATACATGCAATCTATTTTTCTCCCATTAATTGCCTTTCAAACAAATATTTTTGCACATATGTTAATGTTGAAATGCTCTTGAATTTAGAAACAAACAGTAGCCTGAACACAACACATTTCAGCGTGTACTACACGTCCAAAAACCGCGGAAAGAGCAATTCTCAGGTAGTGACGAATGCAACGAGCCCGCGCCGAGGCATTTAAATTATCGAATTTAAAGTGGTTCAACAAGAATCCTTGGTCATTAGACCTCCCAGTGAATAAATCGAAGTCGATATTATCCGATGTCTAGATAAATTACAAACATAAATTTAGAATAACTTCGTGGACAGCGCATTTACAAAGCTGTTTAAAGAGGAAAGGGTTTTCTGAAGGAATGGCTTCCCATGTTTTACCTGATTCATGGGTTTCTGTAGCATTCTTATTTTGATGGAAGAGGGGCGAGGTTTTTATACATGTAGTAAGTTGGTAGCACGGGTATATTCACGTAGCAACATACTTAGATATAGTTTTGAAACATTAGTTGGCTTGTTCACAAATTGTAGTTTATATACTTTCACTATAGCTTGTTTATTGATCTTAATTGAAAATCAGTACTGTCTACTAAACTCTTTATCATCAATACAATTTTGAACTGTCACTGCTCTCATCGTACACAAACACGTATTAAAACTTAAAAGCCCTTAATAAGCTAGATATACTCTGAGATTATAATCAACTTTGAATAATGGTTCGTGGGTGGTGGATTGTATAACACATGTTCCAATATTTCTAACTACAAATACGTGTTACAAAAACCATCTCATGCTACGTGTACATCGATGAAAAAGGAAACCCTGTATAAAACAAACTCTCGGGTATTTTACAGCCACAGCCATGAATCTTTAAATTGTTTTATGTTCTCGGCATTTATAGACGCAATTTTGCGGCGATTCCGTTTACACCTCCGATGTGTGTACTCTATGTATGTTTTATTTCTTCATCAGGGAAAACGAGCAGTTAAGATAGGGTAATAGTTTGCGCAACGCTAACGTTTGGCAGTAAAAATACCCGGCAGCCTTGCGAGGCCGGGTCCGTTACGTGGGCTAGACACTAGACAGTCACACTTCGCACTCTCTATCTCTGCTAGACGATACCTTCTCACAGTCCCAGTATACAGGGTGGCCCAAATTAAGCAGCACAATCAAATTTTGGGAAAAGAATTTTACGAAGGAAGATTGAATCAAGTTATTCCCCATGTCACGGTTATAGAATTAATTTAAACTAACCATTTTTCAAACTTAGTTGCCGTAAGGTGAAGTAAGGTAAGGTGATCGCTAATGCGGGTTCGATCCCCACAGTCACGACTTACTTTTGTAATGTGACTATACGGTAACGCTAGGTAAAGGTCGAGGTTGAGTGGTAGATAGGACTTTGTAGTCCCAACTTCGCCTCGTTAAACAAGACAAACTGTACTTTTAAGGCGAAGGTCGTGGGTTCGAATTTCAGAAACTTCAAATGCTAACACGGGTTAAGTTGGACACAATTTTAAAGGAATTTACTTTCCTACATGTTGGTGAAACTATTTCAAACAAATTAAGCCGCTTAAAAGCGGAGGCGATGAACATGAATACTATAGACATTTGCGGTACACTGTGTATCTTCTTTAAAACTTATGATAGAGTGACTAATTTTACAAATACGTCTTTAAAAATGTACAAGCTTTTGAAAGATACGTCAACGCTTCAGAAGTCTTTAAAGATTTAAAGTATGGTATTTTGTACGAATGTGCTAGTTAAAGTGTACCAAGTTCAAGTTATAGAACTAATGATTAACACAAAACGGAAGGTTTGGACTCACCCTGTATATAATAAATAACTAATACCAACCTAAATTTGGTGAAATCTGTGCTTTTTCCGAGATTCTCTCAGAGATTTTGAAAATGGTGCCATCTCATGTACAATTTAAACCCGTAATGTGAGACTTAAACCCAGTTAAAAGAGTCGTACAGTAATTCCCCAATTACTCAACTTAAGCAACGAGAGTTCCATAAAAATTCCACCATCAGTTTTACGATGTGTCATTACAAAGTTAACATTACTTACTATTCCGGAATGTTAAGTCCTCGGCCAAGGATTGGAAATAAACAAGTTTGTGTTACAAGTGTTAACTAAGACATTAAAGTTCTTGGCTAGCTACTGGTGTAAGACCCAAAGGCCAATGTGCACGTTGACTTAATACCTGATCTGACTTACAACAATTTGCTAGTAAGCGCCGCGTGTACTTTGGCACTTCTCCATCGACATACAACTTACAAGATTGACCAACTATCGCCTACGGTGACCTGGATATGCTGATCTGGTCATAGGTTTCGAGAAAATGACGCCTGGTGGTCTTAACTTACCCACCCTTCTTAATAAGCCCTTGCTTCGTGAGAAATGGAGAAGTGTTCTTCAAGAGTGCTTACCTTCTTAAACTAAACAAGAAAGGTTTTAGCTGTCCTTATGAACCAAGAAAGTTTTATAGTATAAAATAAATATTTTATCGGAAGCACATTTTTTACATACAATGTGTGGCAATCGTCAATTGTATGTGCTAAAATTATCCTTTCATACTTCCATCGAAATCTCATTCAGACATATAAAATTTACATTCACTAGCTCCCATTCATTTGAATAGTATTCAATGTTCGTTGGTTTCGTTCAATTATTACGTAAAATTGCATCGTATGAAGTAACACAAAAATAATGTAAGTACTATAAAATTTCAATGTAGAAAACGTTAGTTCAAGACTCTTTGCTCAAGAGGGTGGTCCAAGATAGCCAATCAACGACTTTCCAGTCTACAAGTTGAATTAACTGGGAATAAGTTAAACTAGTTAGGAAAAAATAGACATTGTAAGCTTATTCTATGGTACAAAATACACGAAGGTGCGACTGCACCTTGAAATTGGTTCAATCGCATCTCAGAAGTAAGCTAAATATATTTAGTATATTTAACTTAGCACTTTGATTTGTTGTGCAACATTCTGGCAAATCGTGTTTTCGCCAAGTTTATTTTCCTTGATAACGCTGTTTTAGTCAGTTATAATTTGTGATATTGAAGACAATGCCGAAAGATTATAGGTTGAAGAAGCTTGCATTAAAAGTGTTGTGATGATTTGCAAGCATCATTGATTCAAGCACGACTCAGTCCAGCCTTGAAGTGTCATGCTTGGGTCACGTTGAAGCCGGCGGCCACATGAAGCTGAACAGCGCTGTGAACCATGTCTGGGCGTAATTTAGACGCTATCAGCCACCAGAACATTTGGACCTGGTCAGATTCTGATCGGACGATGTACTTGAGATCCATGGGTCGGCCTGGGGCTACTCCACTCTAGCCTCACTCCGGTCCGGCATCTACATCGGCCGCATATTTTAACCCCACTCCAACACATACAAGAATATTCACTTCTGCTTTGTATCACAGGTATCTTTGACAGAGGTACCATCTGCTTTAACAAGGAGTTTGCTGGGTAGTTTTGATGCAGAATCGAAGTATGAGGATTTCTTCTTTGACCCCTTTCCTCCAGTTTGTGTCCAAACACTCAATTTATTGTTATACTGCTTAGATCCAATACTTCTTGCCACTTCTTCGTGCACCTTAGAGTTACATATACACTGGTGGCAAGACCGTTTCAACATCATCACGTAAGTTAGATATTTAAGCTGGTGATGCGACACCTCTGAACAAAGAAACGTACACTCAAATATGAAAGAGTGAAGAGAAAACCACTCTCAAAAGAGTGAAAATCGAGCCACTCTTTAATGAGAGTGACTGGGTTTCAACACTCAAAATAGCGAAATTTCACTAAGAGACCTTCACTTTTAATCTTTGAGTGTATTGGTGGGTTTTCTCTAGTTCAGTACGGCACGTACTGACTGCATTGTTTAATATTTACGTTTTAAATGTTGATTCAGTAGAACGCATAGTTGTACCCGCGAGACATGTTTGTTCAGCTACTCAGTCTAGTCAGCTTTTGTTTGCGGAAAAGCTCAAAGCGACGGTCCCGCGGAAGAACAGTAGCTACTGATAGAGACGTAACAAGAGACAATTACGTGCAAGCAACAGAGTGCAAACAACGAGGTCTCCGGCTCCTAACGCGCATTAATAAATGAAACGTTGAATCGGTAATTGCAGGTGTGAGAGTGGGTGAGAAACGACTCTACGGTGCAGACGCATTACGAAATAAAAACCAGTCTATTGTCAGCCTATGATTTAGACAAAAGACAAATTATAGACCCTTTAACCTGTTGTGGAGGGACGGAGCCGCACTCTTTAAGTTTTGTTTTTGTTCCAAAATTCTACGTTCTACCCATTCCGGTTCAACAAACTCACATCCAGATTTCATTTAATTGTCCCCTTGCGCTTGGCGAGTTATGAGGGAAAGCCAGCTAGCTACTGGCAAGACCTTAAGGCCTGCTTCTACTACCAGGTACTAGAGGATAACGCGAATCTGTATTTGTTTTTTGAATCTGTAGAACATTACTTTTCTCCACTATATCCTAAGTTTTAAGTTACCATTTTTGTGTTTATCAAGCATTATTTGAAGTTGGTATTGGCCTCCAGAGCTTGAGGTTGCGGGTTCAAATCCCACTATACGTGTTAGGTTTTGCATCTCAAGTTCACCCTCGCAGTTCACTCAGATGCGTGAGTCAAGTGAGTAGCTACACCCTGGTAGCGCATTTTGGTAACGAACACTGAAATCAAAACGGTATTATGTTTACAGCAATCTAACCATTTGTCTTAATTCAAAACCCGTCCAGCCACTTGGTCCTGGCCCAATTGAAGAATATTATTATTGTTTTTTTTAACTTGGCTGCACCTCAAATAATACAAGTTGTAGGTGGTAACTCTTATATTGTGCATGCTTGGTAAGTGGACTGTTGACACGCAGCTCACTCTTGTGAGAGATTTACAGTGAAATAAAGAAATGCAGTGTGCGCACTGGTACTCGCGCTGCGGAGATAAGTCGCCCAGTAATAACGACTGCAATAGGTTAGCAGTGTGTATTGCTAGTTAGAGGGACAACGCAACTTTGTTGACTCGGTATTACCGGCTGCAACTTGAGTGCGGGGCTCATGAGTGCAAATCTCACCGCAGATCCCCGCTCAGTTCTGTTCTTTATTGTTCAATTCAGAACTTGGAACTGCTCGAGGATACAATCTTGCTGTGTCTAACACACCCGAGTGTATTAGCATAGGTCAGTCCTGTGATGTGTTGACGAGAGGAACTCTCCTGATTATCCTGCAGTTTACGTCTTATCTGGCAACTTGGATGTTTACTGGTAGATTTTTGCTCGTTTAATACACAACAGGTTTATATGTTGAAGCTCGTTTAGTACTTTGGTTTAATTTAGTAATACCGTACTGACAGTTAATGATAAAAAGGTGGTGAATAATACGCGATAATCGTGCTGAAATAGTCGTTTATATACTGATAATGATGAAAAGAGTCCCTTTTACTAACAGCTCATCGTGGAAACCTTTACCTTTACGTACGAGTACAACCTCAATAATACGATTGATATGGCCAAGTTGACAGCCGAATGTTCATCCTGGTTAAACCCAAGATCATGTTAGAAAAGCGTTGGTAGATTATAGGACTACATTAATATAACATTTGTTTAATAGGTTCAACAAACAAACCATTCGCTGCTACGAGAGTACACTAGATTAAAAACACTCAAGCTTCGATTCCGATACATCCAACTTAATTTTCTCACCGCACAGCTTATTAAAGGATACGTAAGTGGTTTTGTTATTTTGATTTGCACTTCTTCCACTGCTGCACATCGTGGTGTCCATTGTGTCGGCTTTGAAGCGATAAGTTGATCACATAATAAGTTCATCTAATCCACTATAACGCCAGTGAGTCGTATTCCATGTTTACCACAAGAAGTATTCTTTTGCTCTATAACAATCGTATAACCACACCTCTGCCTTGCTTACGTCTAGGTTTACAAAGCAACCGTGCTTGAGACTCCGCTCACTACAACCTTGCTTACGTCTAGGTTTACAAAGCAACCGTGCTTGAGACTCCGCTCACTACAACCTTGCTTACGTCTAGGTTTACAAAGCAACCGTGCTTGAGACTCCGCTCACTACAACCTTGCTTACGTCTAGGTTTACAAAGCAACCGTGCTTGAGACTCCGCTCACTACAACTTTGCTTACGTCTAGGTTTACAAAGCAACCGTGCTTGAGACTCCGCTCACTGCAATCTTCGTTCAACCCTCTCCCAGTTTTCGCCTCACCACCCATACCACTTTCTCCACACCGTAGTTAACAGTTGTTGACTGTTATTGTTAACAAGGCTATGAGGGTTCATAAACTGACACAGATAACCAGATGTCCTTCTCCTGATCGCTCTCGGCTCTGCCTGTCACACTGTCGTGTCCCGCATACCCTGCACACTACATGGTACACGGTGATACTTCCCTGTCTCCAGGCTCTCTCTGAGTCACGTCTTCGCCCCTTTGTCACATCTGTTGTCATTTTTAACGGAGTTTGTCATCATTGAGTTGAGTAAAAGGTAAATTTGTCTTGTAACAAACCTTTGTATAGTTTTTCCAAGGTGGAATTTTGTTTGCATCGTTGGAAGTTTGGGAACAAGGTTCATTCATTGGTCATATATCTAATAGAAGCTTTTCCCACGTTTTCCTGGAATTATAGCTGCTTTTTTAACTGTTTAGTGTTAAAAAAGCCTCTTCTGGGCTGTGGGCACAAACCTTTGCAAGCATAGTTAGTTTAAACCTACATGCATTGAAGACTAATTGCCTCACTGTTTTACTAACGCGCCTTTTCCTAATTTTCCCTGTATAAGTTTTTAATAAGTTTTTGTCATATTTTGTTCTACTCAATAAGTTTTAGAAACGACCCTTTTAACAATGATTATTATTTTTGAGCTAACTTCTACAATATTTATTACAGTATAAAAATAAGGGTTTCAAAAATTCTGAATTAAAACTTTTAATTTAAAATAGCAACAGCAGTTTGATGTTTTATATTTACAGGGACGTTTTGTCTCCTAAAGGTCACATTTTTGACACAACTGGTTTACGTCGCTGCCTCGCCATTACGTAATCTTTTCAGAAAACAAAATTTACATTTTAATATATACAGAGGAACGCAGTAGTGCCGAGGGTAATGTTCCTCGGTCTGCCGACAGGGATGCACTCGCAGATCCACGTAAACGTATAAATCACGGGACCAGATGACGCAGCGCCCACATACAAAGTCGCGCGAATGATTCGGCCGATGTAAATGACGCCCAATTACACAGAGTCTCGACCTTGCGTTATTATCGGCAATTGGCATGCGATCCATTATTCATATATAACATACGAGGCTCGCCCGGAGCGACAGGCCAGGCCGGCATCACTCATCCACCTTAGCTGCTTATCCGACTCAAAATTGCCAACAAATACTTCATTTCGGTCCCTCGGTGACGCGACTAGTTTATCGCGCGACAGTAAATCGCCCTCCGCCATTCTCCGCCGTTTCGGATTCACCCAGGGGCGTTTAATAATGGCGCTTTCTTCTTTATATGCTGAATCGGCCCTGTCGCGCGATGGTGGCGGGATTTAGTAGCGGCTTGCATTCTTGCATTTTATAACTGAGTTAAGTAGTGAGAGCCTTGGGCTGCTTCCGTGGCTCTGCTCTAACTGAATGATTGCTCCCAAACATGCCTCATGCCCCCCTTCCCCTCAGTGCACCTGCCCAGTGCACAGGCACGATGTGCATCCGTTACACGCTACACTGTTGCAACTTTATGATTGAGTAATTGCACATGCAATGCCAAAGTCCACATGTTTTATCGAACAGAAAATTATGGAGACTTACACCTAAGATTATATCTCGATTAAAACTTAATCAAATGAATCAAATAAGCAGTATTACAGTTTCAGCGAACATTTTAATCGTTGCAGTTGACTTGATGGTGTTCGGCATCAAATCCTTAAAAGTTTACAATTCTCAAGTGTACACTTTCAACTGAGTACTTATTTTTGCTTGTCTGTTTCAGGTGCAACACTACATATTCGTGGTGCAGGCTCAAGACACCGGCCGGCCCAGTCTCTCGTCCACCCTCACCGTGTACTTCAACGTGCTGGACTTGAACGACAACGCGCCTCTGTTTGACCCGATGAGCTACAGCAACGAAGTGTTCGAGAACGTGCCCCTGGGCACCAGTGTGGTGTCCGTCACCGCCACTGATCTGGACTCTGGTGAGTGCGCAGTAGTGTTTTGTGGGAATGAAGTGGCCAGAGGGTTGTTTACCTCCGATGATTTTGGTATGAACCTTCAATACAATGTCCTCAACAAATCTGTATTCTGAATGTAATCAAGAGCTTATAACCTAAATTTCATCATCCTTGAACTAATTTTCGATTGATTGTACCCATTTCGACTGTACTACTACTATACGCCCATTAGAAGCTATTACTGCAGTTTTGACGAAATTAGTTCCGGTTCACCTTTTGGTAAATACACGGAGTATTCTGAACCATAACATAGTGTGTATACACCTTTGTGGTTTAACTCTTATTACATATTCTACCTATCATCTGATCAATAAGGCTCTCAATGAGGCAAAACTATAAACTTGAATCAACTGAATATTGTAGGTTTTGCATGGCTGAGGTTACTGCATCAGCAGGTATTGCAGCCACTTTTACAGCTGGAGGTGGATATTGCTTGCAAGTTTGTTGTCTTGCAATCGCTACCGCTGTATGGTACGCAATAAACACTTCCCAGTGAATGACCCCTGTTCGGTAGCGGATGCGAACTCTTAATTGGGATCGTCTTTGCACTGTGCAATGTTGTTTCATACAACGTTTCACCGTTTGTGTTGTTGAGTGTCAATTATGAACAAGTTATTTATGCGTTTAAGTTTACTTTATCTTTCAACTATTGTTGTGACAAAAATACGTAAACCTCACTCACCGTGACTAGTATGTCACGTACATTATGTAGTACCAAGAACCGAAACCGAAATAAATAAACTAACTTAATCTCTAAATATTTACACCGTACTTTCTGACAAGAGTAAAATCGTCTGGACAAAGCCAAAATGACATTTTCTACCACATGTATGGCCTATGTTTTAAGTAATGTATTGCATAAATATATTATAATACATGCACCGTCGTATTATTACTAAACGTGTTCTCTAACTTTTCATTCAAGCTAAAAGCTTTCTCCCTATCAGTCAATCTGACAACATCTCTTCAACAACCAAGCCGTGCGAAGTTCATTCCACTAAATATACGAATCAATTTACTGAACTCTTTTTGCTGGCTAATAAGGGGGCGTAAAGCCTAAGTAATGAACGAAGAAAGCCTGCCTGCAACTGGTTACGTATACTGAAAAGTGTGCACCAAGCTCCAAGAGATGGCAATCTTACCGCTTCCACCTTCAGCTTGAACGCATCAAATACCGATGTTATTCCTCCTTCGTTTGATGGTACAACTCCCATGAGCTTCCAGGGATGAGGCAAGATCCTCTCACGGTCGCCGCAGCATGTAGGACCTTACAAACTAGCATTCCGAACGTTCTAAGATCCCTATCTCAAGTTCTTTTTATGATGGACTGTCCGCGAAATCCTCGTGACAAATATTACCACCAGTTGATGACTCACTGACCTTGTACCTTTAGCTGGAAAATATTATTGAGCCGACGATGCTGTTATAAAGACCATATGTTGAAGAATGATGAGTCTGGCCGTGGCCGCTGCTCGCTGGCGAGATCAGACTCCCGATAACTGGCGAAACTAGACAAATGAACGCACCCGACAGAGACGTATTTTATTTTTATGAAAAGAAAACATTACAATTATTTATGTCCATTGTGTGTGGTGAAATATTAGTTAGGCGGTGTTCAGCCGTGATAAGATGCTATCATATTCTGACAGGTGGGTTGTAGATTCGCTGTCACCGTGCGCCTGTGTGCGCATGCGCGTGGCTGATGGTTACAAAAGTTGTGTGGTCCTCGGTTGTAATAAAGGCTTTTGTCGGCTGAATAAGATTAATAGTCTATGACTAAGATTCAGCCGGGTTCAGCTGCATGACTACGGTTACAGAGACTTTATCTCGACACAATGCCTTGTCGCATTGTTCCCCTCGTGTGATGCGTGTGACTTAACGATTTTTGTCCGAGGAGTGTCTGTGTCTCTGTTTTCAATATTATTGCATGTCTCTTTGTCGACCAGTGTGGGTAGATGTTGTATGTTCCTGTCACATCACATGTCAGCTGTACATGACATGATACAATATTGGTCTGGTACTCTATCAATAATAAAGTGCATTCCAATGTGTTTGTTGCACAATGTGCATCTAAGCCTTCGTGTGTGTCATCACCTACAGAACCACTCTTCACTCTTGCTCCCAATACTCAAGTGTTCACTCGAGGTCGAGAATGGTGAATGGTTAGGAACCGAGATTTGACAACCTGTAAGCTATCCGAATGTGGGCATCTTGTGTAAATATAAAACCCGGATGTAGAATTGACACATAGTAAAAAAAATTAGAAGCACACTATAAAACATTAAGTAAAGGAAAGAACGGACTTTTCCTTCCACTTCCGGAGAAAAACTACTCCTAACGTTTCGGGTAGTTAAAAACTCCACCCGTCTTCAGAGGACTACACTAATCAACTATGACTATAAAACATCCTTCCCACGAGCGATTTGTATTTTGATACCATTACCATGCATTTGAACTGTTCATAAACACTTTTTTCAAATATCTACGAACTCAACAGCCCAAAACGGGTATCTGAAAAGGAAAGGTTGAGTTTGAAGGCATACCACATCACACCGTAGATTGCGAATCTCTAAGACATCCTGACTGTGAAATTCCCAACTGAAGTGGTACGCGAGTCACATAATGTGACTGAGATTGCATACGCAATGACGTGGCTAGGTTCGGTATCTCACACGTACCAACTCAATTATAGCTGACCTTTCTAACTTAGACATCTGCATCTAGACTGAGCGCCCTCTCACGCCACATCGCTTGCTAAGAAACACTGTTACACATTGAATCACTATATGTGACTATTTCTTGAAAGCAACCAAGTTTTGAAAGAAGGTGTCTGGATTTGGTTTTGTTGCTACTTTGACTCGGTGACTGGATCGGATTGTATACCAGATAGTATTCAAAGCTAGATCATCCTGCTAAAACTCTGGATAATTATAGGTGTTCCGGTATAGTGCATCTTGATGTGTTACAAGAAATGCATGGGTGATTTTGGTTTGCTTTTATGTCAGACAACTCTTATTCAGGTAGTGGATAAAATGGACTACAGTGCTCTGTGTTATGCCCAACCTACTAAAATGTTTTTTCAATAGCAAGTCTGTGTTGTTGAAAAAAGGAAAACAAATGTCGTTTGTCCAATGAATTTGCATGTACTCGTACTGAAGACAAGCTTAAAGGATCTTCGCAAACGATTTCCGTCGAAATCCCTTGCTTTTGTTTACGTACTTTTATCGCACGTCCCGATGAGTATAGTTAGAAATACTTCTCACGTCTTCCTCTAAATCAACTTTCTGTCCAGTTCTCAGGTGGCATTTCCCCCAGACACGGAATATATCAAGGTTCTAATTGAAATCATTAAGAGCGAGAACGGATCAAATGAAAGATAATGATTGGATCCCAACTAAGCAGACCTATTGTGCAAGAGCAAATACCAGATAAGAAAAACTTCTCGTGATCGTCTGTGAAATAATTGTTGAGCTATTTTTCTCCAATTAAAGATCAGGCGGTGAGGAATAGAGGCAGACAGCAGTGCTTGTTCTCGGCGGCTCACGTCCTTCCAACATTCCGTCAACCTGCCTCAGTGCAAGTTGCATTGTTTCACTTAGAGAAAGTCTCACTGACAACACTGAGATCTATAAGAAACCTAGAGTCTGAGAAAACACTGTACTCTTCTTGCACAGGTTAAGGTTACACATGGGTACCTTCTCCTTCCATCAGGTTTTTAATGATACCGTGTTATGTTAAATCATACGTAAACAATTGGACAAAACGTGGGTTGCCTAATCAAATTCAGTTCAGGGTTATTCTAGTCGATAGGTTTTACACACTTCCATTCAACCGTTCGTTGTAGTTTCCAACCCTGCCAACTTTGACTGTTGGAGGACGTTGGCCAAGTTAGCCATCATGCATCTTTCCATTCCCACATTTTTCTCATTGTCGGCTGGCGCAACTGGTATTTATCACACGAACTTTGACCCCGCGATCGCCTCAACAAAGACAATAAATATTGTTCGGCCGGCCTATAATTCCATAAGTGAGCATTCCAGTGGCCGATAGTGTTCCGATGACATAATTATCTTTGCTTTTCAATCGGCAAACTACCAGTGTTGAAGGTGCCGGTGAGGAATGGGCAGATGCTTGACGCCCGATACTCCAGGGTTCGCACTCAATTAATTCTCGAGTACAGAGCCGGAGCGATCAGATGACAATAGTTCATTCCGCGTCCTCGTAGCTCATTGTTCTACAGACTGTCATTGCGTGTATTATGGTCGCCGAGCACCACAATGGAAATCCGCTTTGCATTTGTCTGCGAAAGACAAGTTAAGTGAGGTTATTGTGAAGAGGAAAGCCACTTCGGAAATGGGATTGCAAGTTTAATTTTACTTATTATGTACAGATTACATGATTACTTTTATTTCAAACTGCGTAATGGTTTGGAGTTAAGATGATTTTTTGACAAGGCGACACTTTTCTCCAAAAATCTTGTTTGCAACGTCTGAAATCTTCTTGGCTGACGAAATAAACTACATTCCCCGTATAACAATCAAAGGTGCTCTGCAGTCTAAGAAGTTGAAATTTCGGAATTTACACACACACCACAGAAACTACGATAGCGAGTGTGAGTATTGTTATGTTAAGGACCACCGGGACGGAGGGTTTAGCCGGTCAAGTGCAGTACCGGTACTCGGTGCTCGGTAGCATCTGAGGCTGATGGCGGCTATGTTTGCCCAGGCAGCCATCACGCTCACGACGCCATCTTGCGGCCGATTTGAATAACGATTGATTGATAGATGATGGATCGATTCACTTGCTACTTGAGTGCTGACGATTTCACCAACTTCCTCCGGAGTGCGCCTCACACAGCGTCCATTGTTCGCTGAGCACCCTCGACCTACAATCTACAACTCGTGTTTACTCAGCATCATCATTCCGAGACTCTTCGGATTTTCCCAAACGAGCCTCCTGTAGATTTCACACAACGGTGTTCCTGTATTGCTGAGAAGACAATGCTCAAAGTTGTCTGTTGGTTTGGTGCAGGTCAACATGAGATCTCTTGATACTATGGGATTTAGACCGCGAAGTTAGACCATCCGAGCAGTCTTCAAACTATTTCAGTGTACGAAGTACCAGATAATGCTAAATGTTTGAAACCTTTGAATACTTCTTTCCAACGTCCTTTTATGCAGTCCAATTTCTTTAAAGTGATCAGAGTGCTTGGCACAACTTCTTGTATTCATGATATTACAAATAGTTTGTGTTAAATTGAACGTTTTCATTAATTTGAGTTCTTTTTTCAGGAGACAATGGTCGGCTGGAGTATACCATCATCTCAGGTGACGACGAGGGAGTGTTCAACATCGGCAAAGACAACGGAACCATCATGACCCGGAGTCAGTTAGACCGAGAAACCAAGTCCCTTTACAACTTGGTGATCGTTGCAACTGACCAAGCAAAACCCCCGCAACACCGACTCTCTTCCACTGTTCAAGTAAGTTCTACTGTATTTGTATTCTATATCAGTAGTTACTGACGTCACAAAAAAAAATGTACGAAGGAGAAGGGTCTGGAGGTTTTCGGTTTACAAAATGTGCATGCTTACGGATTAATTTTAATCAGCGCCTGAGTTTATCTAGCCCTCGATTTAGCTGTTTTCTAGTCAAATTCTTAAAATATGTGTTTTATTGTGATTCGAAATCTAGAGATTCTAATAAAACTATACTCTAAAGAGGTTTTGGACACATTTTTGTGATCTTTTACTATAAATCCTGTGTTCTATAGTCGTCGTTCCTACAAGGAAAAACGATTTTCCTCGACCACTAACGTAATTTTTCTATTATATCACTTTTTACGATTACGTTTTAACGGGAGTGTACCTATACATAGCAAGGTCTACTAGCATGCCACCAGACTGTACTCTCAAGTACACGAGCTCCTGAATAAACACTGCTCCTACTCCTCTATGTTTGTCCAATCGACCAACAAGGCTTAAACCAACACTGCCCTAACTATGTTTACTTTTAGAAATACCTCCCTATTGTTCCTACTATTGGAGATTCAAATGTTTCTATTCATGGTACCACTTGACGTTCTTTGACCTCTTTATGCAAGCTCATAGCTCACCTAACCGGAGTTGAGTCAGCATGTGAAGCACTGGGTTTTGAGAATTTAACGTTGGTGTAAGTTTTATGTTTAATACACCTATCGTTTAAGTGTGTTTTCCACGTATAAAATAGTCGGAGTCAAACACAGTCTTATTATCATGACTCCCCTTTCCTTGAACCCTAATTTTTCTCAGTACGTTTTTATTCCGAATTTACCTTTCCAAGATTGGTATGTTCTGTCAAAGTCTTGTTGTACTGTGCCATGAATCCCAATAATACTCGTACTTCACTATCCTGTCTTTCATTAATGCTTCTTTACGAAATATTTTTTCTATAACAATTAAAAGTGTCCCCATAAACCTTTATTAAATACAATATGTTTTATCAACAGGTGAGCATCGTTTTGAAAGACGTGAACGACATGTCACCGGAGTTCATCACCCCCAACGAGACCACGGTGCTAGAGAACATCCCCGTGAACACGGTGGTGCTGGCAGTCAAGGCCTTGGATAGAGACGAAGGAAGGAACAGTTACATCGAATACTCACTCAGTCCGGATCCAGCAGTGGCCGGGGTGTTCTCTCTGGGACCGGTGGACGGGCTGCTGAGGGTAGTGGGACGTTTAGATAGAGAGACCAGAGCCAACTACACGCTGGAGATCAAGGCTAAGGACAGAGGAGAACCTCCACGCTCCAGCAAGACGAACATCTTCATCAGAGTCTTGGATGAGAACGACAACAGCCCGGTGTTTGATCCGAAACAGTACTCTGCTTCTGTCGCCGAGAACGCCAGCATCGGAGCTTCAGTACTTCAGGTGAGTTTGCATATATTTTTTACGAATTAGGTGTGGTCCAAATGTTAACAGTTGCATTTAACATGGTGTTTTAAAACACAAACGAATTTTCAATATGTGTTGACATCCGCATGCCCCAATATAATCACCAATCAATTCTTTTCATCCTCCTTGTTTGCTGAGTTCTAAATGCGTGTTCTCTCGGCAGGTGTCAGCCACCGACGTGGACGAGGGATTGAACGGGCGAGTAAGGTACGCCATAGTGGCCGGAGATGACAACCGAGACTTCAGCATCAGTGAGGACAGCGGCGTAGTCCGGGTGGCCAAGAACCTCAACTTCGAGCGCAAGAGCCGGTACGTGCTCACAGTGCGCGCGGAAGACTGTGCCGGCAACTCGGAAGATTCTGTGCGTCACGATACCGCCAACATCTCCATTTCCATCATAGACATCAACGACAACCCGCCTACGTTCCTCCACTCACCGTACATCGCGTATATCATGGAGAACGTGGTGCCCTCACCGAGCGGTTACGTGCTTACTGTACGCGCGTATGACGCTGACACGCCACCCTTCAACGGTCAAGTCCGCTACTTCCTCAAGGAGGGTGATGCTGACTTGTTCCGCATCAACGCGTCTACTGGGGAGATCTCCTTGCTGAGAGCGTTGGACAGGGAGGCCCAGGCCGAGTACATACTCACCCTCGTTGCTATGGATACTGGTGAGTATTTTTCAAGAATCATTCGCATGACCTTTAATTTTAAGTGGGCTATAACGTTTATTTGTTTATGGTGCAAGCTTAGTCGTATTTTTGTGCCCCAATACTTATAACAGGATTTGTTTTACTGATGACATAACGCACAATCCTAAAGACTTATGTACTCGTGGCTGCTATTGATAAACAATTTTTTTTACTTTAAGTATTTGACTTACATATTTGAGTTGAGAAATGAATGAATCACACTTTTTCACACTAAGCCTTTTTATATCTATTTAGGTTATTATTTAAACACACTTTGCGTATAGCTCTAAAAGATTTAATTCAGTAAACGGTCGGCAGAATGTATTTTGTATTACAATGTATTTCACAACAAAGAAAATCCAAAGGACTAAGTCGGAAGTGGATCGTCATGGTGTTCAAATTGAAAAGATTTCTAGATAGCTAAACCTTTTTATATTACATATGTTTACTTATTTTACAAAAAACTTTTAAATATGACAATTATTTAATTGCTGTAAGTACTTTATTTGCCAATAAATACTTTTAGTGTAATGCTAAGTATTTTGATTAATTGGTATAAACATGTTGTAACAACTCACAATGGTAGAGATAATACCAAAACATTAAATTTTTTTGGATAGTTTTAAATCTATTCAGCTGTTTCCAGAAAATAAAATGTTCAAGTGAAACGTCTAGCCGCTCTTTTCGTGAAACTTTTCGCCTTTTTCATTCACTGATTGTATTATTTTTAAACTTTGAAAGTGACAAATGTTAAATTGTGGTTGATTTTCGACCAATCAGAAAAATTATCGCTTGCATCCAATTAAGAAGGTAACCATTTTCTCGGATGAACGGATCGAAGGATCCGCGAAACAATGCTGTTTAATGAGCTCAGTTGGCGTGCGCTGCAGTCGAGACAGCCAGTGACGTCACAGCTCGGTCGTGCTCCACGCTGAAACAAATTGATCACAATATATGTTTTGGTTTGTGAGTAATGTAGCGCCGCGAGCTGTCGCTGCCCTGATTCTTCTACTCGGCTCTAGGATTGTTATTAAACTGTGTTTTAATGTGCTGGTCGGGAGCAGGGAGTACGTGCTACGACGTGGGATACTTTGGTAAAGGGATTATGAATATTAGCTGTGATGGACGTTCTCTAATCCCCCACTTAGGGCCGTTTTCCCACAGTCGGCGGTGATAGGTGTTGGCACAAACTGCGCTTTATGTGGTGCGTTTCCTGCCAGGATAAACATAGCACTGTTGTAGTTCTCTACTGGCACTGTATTCAGTAGTTTTCAAAACTAAAAACAAGTACAGTTTTACACTTTAACTATTTAGTTGCTGCATATTTCCTTATTTTTATGTATAACTAAACGTTAATGTTGATGATTTAATTAACCCATTAGATTTATATCCGACTTTTCCTTTGGATATTACAGGCTTTAGACTAAACTATTTGAACAATTTTTGTGTTCATTAAACACGTAAATGGTATTCAAAATCGCAATGAAATAAATTAATTTACTATGTATAACTCTTTCACCCTGAACACTAAAGCAATATCTTTACATTCAACATTGATTTTTTATTTTAGAGAGTAGACTAGAAAGGCATTTTTTAGTAATATAAACTAAATAAATAAATGGGTTATTGCGAAAAACATGTGACATGTTATGCAATCGTCAGTTCTATTTTTAAAGCTAAAGTTGTCCACTTATTCTAACATCGAAATCCCGTTCATACATACATTTTTGACATTCACTCTCTCTCATTCATTCGAATTGAACCACTCTAGTCCCGTAATTAGACAGTGTTTTCCGCGATTCCATGTGCCATGAACTCGTCTGTATTATAAAATGCTTCTGCGGCAAAAACCTTTTTCAGAAGAGTTTTAAAAGCCTTGAGCTTCTGGGCACTTTTGATCGAATTTGGCAACTTGTTCCGACTGAACCAACATAAACTTTAGAAAACCATACATTCTCAATAAATGCAATAATTATAAAACAAATGAACGGTAGTCTAAACCACAATGGAATAAAACCATTTACTGTGTACAACTCGCATAACTGAGGTCAGGTCTCAGAATCAGCATCAAATGTCCTATCAGATCCCGAAGGGAGCGAGAGGAGGGAATGCGGATTGCGGGGAGAAGGGGGAAGCTAGGCAGACACACCTAACTCATACTTGTTAGCTCAGTCAGGCTTTATAGCGACTTGCAAGAATAACGCTAAATCGTAAAAAATACCGGCTGACTTGTGCCTCATTGTAAATTATCGAATAAATTTGGTCGTAGTTGGTTGCGCGCGGGGCCCCGCCAATTACGTTAGCGAGGAAATTATAAATATCTCGTAACGGGCGCGCACGTTCGGAGATGTGACGTCGGCGGTGATACTGGAACCCGTCTGAGCCGCGCAGTGCCAGTACATCTCAGACAAGGTCTTCATCCCGCCACCGCCAGCAATTGTAATTTGTAACTTGAATCTTGAGTGTAATGTTAGGCTTGATTGAGATCAGAGACCAAGGTCAACTGTGTATATAGGACGTAACCTTATCGTTGAATATCGTACATAACTCAGCACTTGCAGTATGATTGTTTAAATCGCGACACCCATCAACGTTTTCGAAAACCAAAAAGGCAGTTAAAACAAAGAGAAGTAATGTTGTATGACAACTCTGATATAGCATAAGCATACATTTGCAAAGGCCTTCTAGTGATCTGAACCGACCATGGGAAGTAGCGCACGCACACTTATGCACTAGCCAGGTCTGCGCTCGCGGTAGCGGCGTTGCAATGATAAATAGCTCGCCTGTCACACGTCTCCGTCCTCAAATTAATTATTTCACACAATGGGGCATTCAAGCAGAGCAACCCGTGGTAACGGTCCTCTCCACTTAGCCTATGTTTTAATCTCGGCCGTGCTGTACAATAGGTAACGTTTCCACTTAACATGAAGCCTGCTTTCAACTCGAGATTTGTTTACTTTCAAAGTTTGAAATCCGCAGTTGTTTGGTACACAATAATCGTATCGAAAATAACTTGTAATATCCGAGCTAAACATGACAAAGGGAAAATATTTCAAGTAATTTTCGTGAGCAAATGTAACACGGTTATTCGTAACTGCCTGCTCTGCATCATCAGTTGCATGACTCGGTCTATGTATTGTCCTGCTCGGGTGTCCACTGTCCCCGCTCAGTCGGGCTCGTCTGTCCCGCTCTGTCGTTTATTTGCAAGCGCAGCCACAGCAGCAGATTAATTCCAGTTTTTAAGCGTGTGGTCGCGTCGTATCGCAGAGCTCAACAGGAATGCCTCCAATCTCTAATTGCCGGGTAATTAATTGATTTTTCGTGTCCGCCGATACTCCGGCCCAACTGGCAGATAGCGACAAATGCATCTAGTTAAATGGCTACCTCTTAGACCCATCTACCTCTTCTCCCCGTGCTCAAAGCGGAGCGAATTCTCAGCAAATCAACAATGCACTTTGTTCTGACGTATGATACGGTGATAAGACTACTGCGAGATGCCGCCAGCCTCCCCACGCTGCGAGTTTCACCGCCTGATGGATCTCTCCGCCGGAAATATTTGAATTTGCACATACCGTACTTGGAAACGTTTCCCAGATCGGAACACTTCTTTTATTTCTAAATACTATTGTTTATCGGTTGTAGAATTCGCATTTTTGCTAAGGGAGCTCTCAAGGATCACTTTTGTGTCTGGTTGATTAATGGTTAGAACCCGTGCAGCCATTATGTTTCGTCTTGGGTAGTCAAGGGCCGTGTAAGTAGAGAACCACAGAAACAAATACGTTGAGCATTTGAGTAATACTTAAAACTACCTTGATACTTACTATACATCTTGAATAGTTTGATTATTTGAACACAACACGTTTCCAACTCAAAACTGAAGATGAGTTCAATACAGCTGATAAACAAGTTCTCCCGGTATTCCATCTCTACTTACATCTATGGTTGCACAAGATTTTTACGTCTTCACAAGTCATGTCCAGTGGTTACATCTTGTAGATCCTAGATAGTCACATATCGTCTCAAGCCGGCGTACAGACATTCTTCCACAAATCGCCATAAATCTCTGTTAACATTGTCGGTACTGTTGCCTTTCCTGGACGGTTTTCACGCCGTTACGACAGTAGATAGCTTCATTTTCGCAACACATGAGGCAGGTCGTGCTTGTCGGTTTGTTTTTCACTAATTATCTCCACCTTACAAGGTGCTATGTGTGAGTGTAAGTGTGCACTTTACCTTGCCTTTCTCTGTCGCCCGTGCAGGCTTGCGCAAGTAGGTCGTACTATACATGTGTAGAGGATGCTTGCTTGTTAGCATAGCCTAACAGGGTCTATAACCAAAACCGACCTTTGGTTGGGGAGATCAAGTGTTTGTCAGTAAGTGAAAGGTAGCTACTTAGGCATATTATTGACATGAGATCCTGGACATTTGGGACACGCGAAACTGCGCTTATAAGCTTTGATGTTATTAACTAAGGTTTTATTTCATTTTATGAATAAATCATAAAATAGTGCAACGGTTACTGTGGCCAACTACATAGTTTCAACTGTGAACCTTCGCAAAATATATCCTCGACGCGTTCAATACGATACACCAAAGTCTGTGCTTTTCGATCGCAAAATAGTTATTTACCAAACCTCCATTCAACTGTTGACCTTCAGTAAAGATTCACTAGTTTGACTTTAGTTTCAGTATTTTCGTCGGTCGAATGCTGAAGCTAATTTTCTAGGCCGCAGCTATAACTGAAATAGACCAAAAATACCGTTTGGAAATCATCCAGTCCGGAAGAGAATTCACAAAACCACCATTCAAGCCAAGTAGGCAAGATCCGATCCTTAGATAGCTGATAGGTACAGATGATATCACGAGAATAAACATGTAGCCGAGAAGACTGGAAAATCCATCGTTATGTATAATTGATGAGGGAGATCGCCGTGTAATAATATCATTTAGCGGGATTTAGCCAATCTGCTAGCCGGCCAACTGGACTGGCACTACAATTACATTGCTATTTGTATAAATCACTAAGAGTCATGTGATTTGTACTTGGGCCACGGCGTGCACCCCAGGCTGTCGGCCCTCGCATCAATCCCTGGCCCGAGCTCTGGTCACCACTCGCACTCACACTCACCTTCTTAGCACTCCATTCGTTCTCTTGTTTGTTTTACATCTCTAATGAGCCTTTAATGTTGGCTTGAGTGAGTGATTTGTGATATAAGCGCGAGTGTGCGGAGGCGGGATCACTTCTCAGGCAGTGAGAACGTTATGGCATTGTTCAAAGGTTTAACAACGTTCACGTGTGTTGTGCCTATTTCGGAGGAATTGTGGATTTAAAATAACTTGTGGATTACAAACTTGCCTTTAATGTGTTAGTCTGTGGCAGTGTTGTGAAGAATCAGCCCAAATAACTTAATATGTCTTCTGGAAGCAAATCCTTTGAACGATAAGGCTTCACAAAAGTAAGATTAATCTGAAAGGTTAGCTAAAAACCATACTTTTAAAAAACTAACCAAACCGTATATAACACATATTAGCACGCAATAACACATACCTCCTTTGCTGACAGAATTCGACATGCCTTAAGCTTTCCAGTAGTGTATTGTATAGGAAAGTGGAAGAGTTCATTGATGTGGGAAAAGTTGCATAGTTAGTTTTTGCCTCGGCGGCGTGGGATTGTATTCAAATGAAGTGAGTACGCAAAGCGAGCAGTTGCGTAACAAATACTCCATTGGCAGAAGAGGTCAGATTCAAGTCTAATTGGGCATAGTGAGGTGGTGTGGTTGCACATTGCGCACTGGGGATTGCGCAGAGACACCGCAGCCGGCAAGCAGCAGCAGTTGGTAGCAATGTGTCATAAATAATCCAGGCTTAGCATAAACAACTGATATGTCTTATGGGCTGTCATTCTGATTACGCTATTGAGCAATTCTTCTTCGCAGAAGCTCCCGGGTTCCTAATACCACAGTCGCAGTTTACTGTTTGTTGATTGAGTTTATTTCTCGTTTAACAGTCTTTCTTCGACTCGTTAGCGTCTCCGTAAACATTCTAACTACTGTTGGCTTTCCTACTTTGAGAATCGTCTCAAGCATCGCAGTTTGTATCGTTGTGTGATCTTACAATAACTTCTTTTGGCTTGAATGTAAACTTTCTACACGATTGGCCCCATTTAATGTTTATAGTTAACATTATATTAGCAGATCTCGAAATTTTATTCCGTCTATAAAGTGTTAATATCTACACAATATTCTGTCAATAAAGTCCTTTGTTAGTACAATTAGTTGTTGTTAAAATGTCGTGTCGACAAACATTTACACAGCAAAAAGACGTACGAGTATATTTAAATTTGTTTGAACATACAGCATACAAGTGCAACGTGCAGGCCTAATATTTGTGTACTATAAGTAGTAAATAAATCATATACATTTGGCCAACTATTCGTAATGAAACCGATATCTGAAACCGACACAGGTTAACACGAGTGCGGTGAAATTTGACAAACCCGAGTGGCAGTTTTTGTCGGCAAATGTGAGAGAAAGGTGAGGTGGCCAGGTGTCAACTGTTGGTAGAAAGTGAGTAGAGACAGACAGTAAAGGTGTCACCTTGTCCCAGAGGTGTCGCCTTGTAGCCTTGTAGACTACTTAGATACGATTACATTACCACCTGGATCTATTTCACTTCCTACACATACCAATCTGTCATACGCAACACGTTTCCCTCATCGCGCCTTCAAACCTTGTCATGTTTACTTAAATCAAATTGTATTTTGGAAAGTGGTATCATACTAGTGGGAATTATGTTGGAGAAGTTGGATAGGTTCAACGTGAGTATCAAATAAAAACTATAATCTAGTTCTTCTGGTTCACACCGCGTCATAATTAGGTTGAGATATTTCGGCCTCTCTGGTTTCCAACCAATCAGTGACTGAAGATGGCTCTCCACAGCAAGGCCGAAATATCTCAATCTAATTATGAAGTTTGGGCGCGGTGTGAACCAGAAGAACTAGATTATAGTTGTGACACCGGCCGCGAAAGCCTAAGAGTTAAATCAAATAAAAGCTCTATTTTACTTGAGTACCTGGCAAGTCTTATCTGAGGTCCCCAGTCATTGGTGAGCGATGGTTTAAACATTCCAAATAGTAACGAAGTAAAAAAACTTAAACCCAATACTTTTAGACAATATTTTTTGTATTTGACGCCAAAACGCCAAACTGATAAGCCATATTTTGCATAAAAGGTGTAAATAAAGCCTTGAAGAGCTTCAATTATGTATTTAGTCGACATTCCATTTCTTCTCTTCTGCAAGACTGTCAAGTAAACTAGACTAGTACAATAAATAAAGAGTATTTGCTCAGCTGGTTAGCGTCATAAAGAAACCGCTGCACCCACAGTCGCAGGAAGGCACGCACATAACATGCAGCTGAGAGACGCACTGCTTATTAATAATAATTAACATATTTGTTACAGTTTTTACTATATATAAGGAAGCACAAAGAGGCCGTCTATTAGTGGAATAGTTGAACTGGGGCCGTTCGTCAAGCTCCCTTCATTAACACTCGGGTTCTGTCTTCTTTGAAAAATTGCGGCTCTTTAATTGTTTCACACTAGTGAATAGTTCTATTGCGCGTCAAGGCTGGGCTGTAGAATAGGTGGAATTCTCAGGATTCATTTCAGACATAGCAAATGAGTTATGGACATAATAAGTAAATCGCATTTGGTACTGACAGTTAAATCTAGCAAATCTTCGTTGGACTATAGCAAAACCAATATTGTTAAGTCCATACAGTGGGCTTTTTTATATAAATCAAAACTTGTCTACATTCAAAAACACTAATGTTAATAAACAGTGCCCATTTGTAAAGTGCATAAACCGCTTGCTTGTAAGTAAGTCTTATATTTTTCGCTTATAGGAATAAACAATAATTTTGTATGGAAAATACTTAGAGAGAATTATTCAGTCGTAAAAACATTTTGGTATAGACGCTTTTCTTCTACTTTAAAACCATGTACAGCCTATATTTAAATGTTTAAAAATACTGTTATTTATAAAATGAACCTGCAATAAGAGTACTTTGTTAGTTTTCTTTGGGTTTCAAATAAAATAGCTATAAAGTAAAAAAAATTGTTATCACTTCAAACCACTAAGAACATGTAAGAAAGTAATCTACACCGTGAGGCACAACCTTGACAATAATTTGGTGTCGTATACACAAAACTACACAAAAAGTAAACTTTGTATTGGGTTTGAACATAAGCTGATAAATAATATAACGGTTTTAAATTGAGTAAAGGAGAGGTTGGCGAAGCAGAAGTGAAACTGGTCTAGAGGCCGAGACTGAGTTTGAGAAGAAGTGAAGCAGGGAGTTGGGGGCAGAACATTGTCAGAGAGACTTTCATGCGCGGTCGCACAGAATGTGACAAATCCCACGTCGGACTTGTACCTCAGACCTTAGGCGGCCTCCAGTGCTAGCGAGCTTAGCCGCTCTCACTATAGTATCCACAAACTAAGTTTAGTATGAGTGTAGGGTGCTGGAAGTAGAAAAGGAAGTTAGGGGGAGAACATTATATAGAAGACCTGTACGCGCGGTCACACAGAATGTGACAAATCCCACGTCGGACTTGTACCTCAGACCTTAGGCGGCCTCCAGTGCTAGCGAGCTTAGCCGCTCTCACTATAGTATCCACAAACTAAGTTTAGTATGAGTGTAGGGTGCCATATGACGCGCGTCACACAGAATGTGACAAATCCCACGTCGGACTTGTACCTCAGACCTTAGGCGGCCTCCAGTGCTAGCGAGCTTAGCCGCTCTCACTATAGTATCCACAAACTAAGTTTAGTATGAGTGTAGGGTGCTGGAGTAGACATTACTGGACTGTACGCGCGGTCACACAGAATGTGACAAATCCCACGTCGGACTTGTACCTCAGACCTTAGGCGGCCTCCAGTGCTAGCGAGCTTAGCCGCTCTCACTATAGTATCCACAAACTAAGTTTAGTATGAGTGTAGGGTGCTGGAAACGCACATAGATCCACAAACTAAGTTTAGATGAGTGTAGGTGCAAATCCCACGTCGGACTTGTACCTCAGACCTTAGGCGGCCTCCAGTGCTAGCGAGCTTAGCCGCTCTCACTATAGTATCCACAAACTAAGTTTAGTATGAGTGTAGGGTGCTGGACATTGTCAGAGAGCGCGGTCGCACAGAATGTGACAAATCCCACGTCGGACTTGTACCTCAGACCTTAGGCGGCCTCCAGTGCTAGCGAGCTTAGCCGCTCTCACTATAGTATCCACAAACTAAGTTTAGTATGAGTGTAGGGTGCTGGACAACAGAATGTGACAAATCCCACGTCGGACTTGTACCTCAGACCTTAGGCGGCCTCCAGTGCTTAGAACAAACTAAGCGACAAAGCGAGCTTAGACTATAGTATCCACAAACTAAGTTTAGTATGAGTGTAGGGTGCTGGAAGTAGAAAGGAAGTTAGGGGAGAACATTATATAGAAGACGCGCGGACACAGAATGTGACAAATCCCACGTCGGACTTGTACCTCAGACCTTAGGCGGCCTCCAGTGCTAGCGAGCTTAGCCGCTCTCACTATAGTATCCACAAACTAAGTTTAGTATGAGTGTAGGGTGCTGGAAAGAACCTCAGAAGTAATGAGTGTAGGGTGCTGGAAGTAGAAAAGGAAGTTAGGGGAGAACATTTTAGACTATAGTATCCACAAACTAAGTTTAGTATGAGTGTAGGGTGCCCTTCACACAGAATGTGACAAATCCCACGTCGGACTTGTACCTCAGACCTTAGGCGGCCTCCAGTGCTAGCGAGCTTAGCCGCTCTCACTATAGTATCCACAAACTAAGTTTAGTATGAGTGTAGGGTGCTGGACATTGTCAGAGACTGACAGAATGTGACAAATCCCACGTCGGACTTGTACCTCAGACCTTAGGCGGCCTCCAGTGCTAGCGAGCTTAGCCGCTCACTATAGTATCCACAAACTAAGTTTAGTATGAGTGTAGGGTGCTGGACATTGTCAGAGAGACTTTCATGCGCGGTCGCACAAATCCCACGTGACAAATCCCACGGACTTGTACCTCAGACCTTAGGCGGCCTCCAGTGCTAGCGAGCTTAGCCGCTCTCACTATAGTATCCACAAACTAAGTTTAGTATGAGTGTAGGGTGCTGGACATTGTCAGAGAGACTTTCATGCGCGGTCGCACAGAATGTGACAAATCCCACGTCGGACTTGTACCTCAGACCTTAGGCGGCCTCCAGTGCTAGCGAGCTTAGCCGCTCTCACTATAGTATCCACAAACTAAGTTTAGTATGAGTGTAGGGTGCTGGACATTGTCAGAGAGACTGTCGGACTTGTACCTCAGACCTTAGGCGGCCTCCAGTGCTAGCGAGCTTAGCCGCTCTCACTATAGTATCCACAAACTAAGTTTAGTATGAGTGTAGGTGCTGGACAGTCAGAAACTTTCGGTCAGACAGACGTCGGACTTGTACCTCAGACCTTAGGCGGCCTCCAGTGCTAGCGAGCTTAGCCGCTCTCACTATAGTATCCACAAACTAAGTTTAGTATGAGTGTAGTGCTGGACATTGTCAGAGAGACTTTCCGCGGTCGCACAGAATGTGACAAATCCCACGTCGGACTTGTACCTCAGACCTTAGGCGGCCTCCAGTGCTAGCGAGCTTAGCCGCTCTCACTATAGTATCCACAAACTAAGTTTAGTATGAGTGTAGGGTGCTGGACATTAGAGAGACTTTCATGCGCGGTCGCACAGAATGTGACAAATCACGTCGGACTTGTACCTCAGACCTTAGGCGGCCTCCAGTGCTAGCGAGCTTAGCCGCTCTCACTATAGTATCCACAAACTAAGTTTAGTATGAGTGTAGGGTGCTGGACCAGAGAGACACACTGTGACAAATCCCACGTCGGACTTGTACCTCAGACCTTAGGCGGCCTCCAGTGCTAGCGAGCTTAGCCGCTCTCACTATAGTATCCACAAACTAAGTTTAGTATGAGTGTAGGGTGCTGGATTGTCACCTGTACGCGGTCGCACAGAATGTGACAAATCCCACGTCGGACTTGTACCTCAGACCTTAGGCGGCCTCCAGTGCTAGCGAGCTTAGCCGCTCTCACTATAGTATCCACAAACTAAGTTTAGTATGAGTGTAGGGTGCTGGACATTATCAGTCGGAACCTCAGACCTGCGCGGTCACACAGAATGTGACAAATCCCACGTCGGACTTGTACCTCAGACCTTAGGCGGCCTCCAGTGCTAGCGAGCTTAGCCGCTCTCACTATAGTATCCACAAACTAAGTTTAGTATGAGTGTAGGGTGCTGGACATTGTCAGAAGAGCGCGGTCACACAGAATGTGACAAATCCCACGTCGGACTTGTACCTCAGACCTTAGGCGGCCTCCAGTGCTAGCGAGCTTAGCCGCTCTCACTATAGTATCCACAAACTAAGTTTAGTATGAGTGTAGGGTGCCATTGTCATAGAAGACTTTCATGCGCACACAGAATGTGACAAATTCGGACTTGTACCTCAGACCTTAGGCGGCCTCCAGTGCTAGCGAGCTTAGCCGCTCACTATAGTATCCACAAACTAAGTTTAGTATGAGTGTAGGGTGCTGGAACGAAGACCTGCGCGTCACACAGAATTTACAAATCGCACGGCGGATTTTTACCTAAATTTGAGGTGACCTTAAAACGAGCTACAGTATCCCAAATCTAAGTTGGGAATGAGTATGCACTAATGTGGAGTTAAGCAGGGAGCATCCGTCACAAAGGCTTAGCGGAGCCGTGGTGGGTTGGTATCGCGCGCACTTTTGGAGCTCATCACTCCGGTGGCGCGGGTTCGACCCCGCAGTCACCATGAAGATTTGTTATGTGAGTTTGCGGAAACTTTGCATGCTTTACTTAGACGCGCAATTACACTTAATGCGAGGAATTCCAAGTCAACTTGACCTCAAATTATTTTACAAAGCATACTTTTATGTTAGTTTGAAAGTTCATAATGGTGGCGGAAAGCAATTAAGCAAAGAGAAGAAACGGACTTTTTGCTATTCTGGGGAAAAACTACTCCTAACGTTTCGGGCAGTTAAAAACTCCACCCAGCTTATCATGCATTAGCTTCACATTTTAAAACTTTACTTTTTGTAACTAACAAAATCAGTGTTCATACATACGTGTTTGACCTTGACAACTAGAATGTCTTATTATTCCTGTCCTAAATTGTTTATACAATATTATCTAAACTTGCATCAACATTAAACTGCCCTATCCCCTCAACCTTGAGTCGTACACTTATCTGCTATTATCCCCTCCCACCACCGCATGTCCACCTTACACTATAAACCAGCCTTGCATGAAAACTGCATCGAAAATCATTATTCTAACGAATTATTTATTCGATGTTGTCAAAATAAAAAGCAGCAGCAGCAGCTATAGACTAGACCTGCAAGTCCAAGGCTAATAATTTTCGATCCAATAAACCGACATAAATCTGACGTCTAATGTAACATCCTAGATGGCCAACTTTAAGCGCCGCCAAAGCGGACAATTTAATGTTTAATTACAGATAAACTATGTCTGTTTAGCCCCCGGGCCTGTAATTGTGGCTAGGTTATCTGTGTTAGTGGCAGGCTTGGTTTATGCGCTTACCAAGACCTGAGGGCACGGGTGCGCTCCACGGCCATTCACTGCGCTCGACATCTCTCTCACTGCCAGTCCCCAGTGCACAACACTCGAGATGTCTTATTGGTGTTTCCATCATTCTCTCTTTGGGCAAATTTGTTGCTGGACTGATGACTTAAATGTTTAAAATTTCCAATGAAATCTTTGGATAACGGCAGACTCTTTTTTAAACCTTTGAAATATACACCTCAAATAACCGGACTGAATCTATAGGTAATTTGGTATTCGTAACTACTGCGAAGATATACGTTGGCTCCCTGATTAAATACAATACGATACATTAAATATTTCACTTACCATCAATCTATTTGTGTAGTTTTTAGCTCTCAGTACGTGTTTTTAGTCTGCGCAAAGTTTGAAAGGTTATAATGAATGTCACATATGTATTCATGTGTATTGTATGTTCAGCTATGTCTCCACATGTATTCCTAAGTTTTAAAGAGAGATGCCCTCCTACAACTCGAAAGCCAAGTCTCCGGTTAGCTCCCGGCCGATGCATGGTTTATAGCTCGACCCTCTCCCGTGCTGCGCCTGTCTCCCGTTGCTGCTTGACATGCAAGGCTCTTAAATGCCAGCGTTAACTATCTTATCAAATCGAACAATGATATGTACGAGACATAAACGTTCTAAGGGTGAACGTTCGCCGCACCGACCCGAGACTGTGCGTGCATTTAATGCTTTCCAACGCAGTTAAATATAATCCCGAGTCCCTGTCGTACAATATTTTATGATCTAATAGATAAATGCATATTTCGTGCGTCTGTTTACGACTTAAGCTACCGTGGGTTGAGGTCAACACCTAGTAACAATACGTGGGAAATGCCTTTAACGGCTAAAGACTAGTTGAAGAAAAGTAATGATTGCAATTATTTTGTAAATTAAGATGTACAAATTGTTGAACTTTAACATAAATTCAGAAAATGATTTTTTCGTCATGTATACACAAATGCAAAAGATGCACTTGACGTGCTAGCGTTAAGGAGGATATTGTATATCAAGACATTTGCGCACTTTTGGGGCTTTGAAAAAGTTGTCTCGTTCTGTCTCGTACACTCACACTTGCGAGTTCTGGGTTTCCAGACGACCTCCTCCTGTGTGAATGAACACTTCCGGGCTGGGAAGGACACTCTGCACACTGACCCGAGTGTTTGACTATGTAACACTCTCCTCGCATACAAATCAGCCCCTCTTCCTCCCTCTTCCCCCACTACCACTCGGCTGCCGCGCTACATTGTAATTACTATGTCGAGATATTTGATAAATTATTTTTGGCACAAACGTTCGTTCGTCCAGAGTGCAGAGTGATTGTCATTGTTAGTTCTTATTTGCCCTGATTAAGCGGGCCCACTTCAAACAGCCTGCATACCGCGTTCTGCGCTTCTTGCCCCCCATAACCGACGGCGCGTATATTTTTGCACAAATTTTGTCGAATCGTTAAGGCCCGCTAATAGGGTGTATAACTCAAAAAGTTGTCATGTTTTCGCCATTAGTTCCCGGAATTTATAATTTGGACAGTCTTAAACGACGAAAAAACGGAGCGGACTGGTCAACGGAGTCGGGAGAAAAAGTCGGCCGGCATCCACCGGCTGGTTTCGGAGATTCTCCGCGTTCCTGTTTTTATTTCGCCAAAGCCGGCCAGGTATTTTGATGTGACATGAAAACTAATGTTTTAAACCTGATCCGATCTCGTCATTTCGTCGTGATCGTACTAACCGAGGCAAAAACATCGGGTCCTCTCCTCGCATTCCCCGGGCCGTGTTATCGGCGGATCTGTGTTAACATGGCGGCATGCAGATCGCTCTTTATGGGCTCGCAGTGCGCATGTCCCGGCCCCCGTCCTGCGCCACGGCACCCAAATCACATTCGATGACAGTGTCTGCATTTGTAGCAATCAACATTTCAACGCAAGTCCTGCCTCACTGTTTCACAGCACTTGTTTATGTCATCACCCTAATTACTTGACTCAAACAAGTCATTGTAAACGTACATTCAAACGATTAATTAATTAAACCATGTTTCTACAACTCATCAGTTAGGGTTTAGTATCGCGACAATGAATCTTGTTGATATTATTATTTACAGAATAGTATCGTGAAAATCATACTATGCTATGTAACATTATACAATATTTTACACAGTTAGGTGCACCCAACATAGAAACATTTCAGTGATAGGATCCAGTAGACCCAGCTGACTCGGTGAACGTGAGTGTGAGTACGAGATGTGCATGCTTTACGTAAGTGAAAGAGAGCGAGAGTGAATGGTCCTGAGTGAAGTCTCCTACAGTCTGCGGTCCATTATGTCCGATGATACAGCACAAGTCTCGCCCATTGTCCACAACTTCTACTTCGACCTTATTGGAAATTCGCTCACCATTTCAGTTGTTAAAATGGACTACGCTTGCTTTCATCTGCCTACGAAGGTTTAAAACACGCTCAGCAACGTTCGGCTTTTGTTGTTAGTGTCAAACTGCTATGAGCTATTTATTTTTACCTCTATTAACATTGGCAATTTGGTTATATCTTTACAAAAACATTAAGAAGTACGTTTTTATGTCAAAATAATTCAATAGGATTCCATAGATCGTCCAACTACTATTTTAGTTGAGAAGACATGTACCAGTATATGAAAAACCAAAGTTTACATCTCTTTAGTAAAAAGAAGAAACGGACTTTTCCTGCTACTTCTGGAGAAAAAACTGCCCGAACTGCTTGAAACGTTAGGAGTAGTTTATTTATCCATAAGTGGCAGGAAAAGTTCGTTTCTTCTTTTTACTAAATTGACCTCCGCCACTTTCAAACTCTCTTATTATGAACTTTGAAACTAACATTTATATCACGCTACGATTCATTGTACTTGGTTAACATACACAAATATCTTCGACTTCTTTTCCTAAATACGTTATATTTTGCTAAGCTATGCAAAGCTTAATGTAGGGAGCACTAGTTTCAGATTTAGTTTGATTTAATCTTAAAAAGACCTTTTGAACGTTTTACCAATTCTTATCCTTTCATATTTTTCCGAACCACAAGAAAACCTTACCTATCAATAGCTGATAATCAACCAACAATCTGTATAGAAAACTCACATTTTCTGCGACAATAATCAAAGTGATTTAACCCCTATTATGAAGGTCGAACCATCAGTGTTCATATCCGCGTTAATATTTGAACTCCTAGAGTCTGGAGAGTAAGAGTACTTGCTCAGCAGATCAGCGGCAGGAGCAGCAGCGGGTAGGTTCTTCTAGCCGGGGTCACCCCGGGAACAATGGAGGTAATACTTGCTGTCATGTCAGCAGACAGCTCTGTCAGTGCTTTGTGCAAGCTGTCATATCTGCTGACTCCGTGTCGACCTTGGCTTCACCACCGCCTAATCACTGCCCCCCCCTTCCCACGCTTCTGCCCCTCATCGTACATCGTACATTGTACGTGTGTGCAACAAGTTTGTCTTCAGAGTGCTCTGGAATATATGTTAAAGGAGTTGGTACTCTTGCATAAAACTCTGGTTATCTGGTCTTCCAGTTTTATCAATGAGAGCGTATTGGTTAGATGTTTTACGTACTTAGCCGTAATAGTTGTCCCTTAAACCTGTAATTAGTCGTATGTGAGAATGAAAATCAAGAGGTGTCAAGTTTTTTAAGTTCGTTACTATATATTGCTTGGCACAGTTCGAGATTTCCATGTAAAACTTTTAGTGAAGTGGTAGAGAACAGATATTTTAGTTCCGAATTCACTTCCACAATGCCGAAAAATTCTAACTTTGCCGATCACCAATAGAAGCTCCTCACAAGACATGTTCAGAGTGAATAAAAACTCATAGTTGGTTGTGTCCAAACAGTTCTCCCTATACATGATATAGCCTGTTGCTGAACAGACAACGTACAACTGCTTCGTTACTTTGCTCAGAGAGACAATCAGTCCAATTCCAACCATTAGCCAAGTTGAGTTGATTATCGGTTTTGAGTGCACACACGGCAGCTAGACGGTCTCGACTGCGGCGACCTGCAAGAAGCAGCCACTTTGTGGTTTAGTGCCTCTTATCAATGGTTATTGCCGTCTTATCAGCTGTCCTCCGCTCACCCTATCACGCCGGAATGTCCATTTTCCTCATTACACCTTGTTATTTCTTGATCAGCCGCGCAACCACCCGATCGACCAGCGCCTAAAATGTCTTAATCATCAGTTTTATCTTCTATTTCACTTGCAGTTTTCCTGCTTTGGCGGTGCTTCTATTGGTTATAATTCAATCGTTCGAATATTTTTTGGTTTTATCCTTAGCCCAGTATAAACAAATGAGTTTTGTAAGGGCTTGTTGTTTTGCAAACGTCCAACTGTCTCTTATTAGTGAATAAGTTGGAATTAAGTCCGTTGCAATATAAAATAGTTAGCGTGATTTTAAACCTAACGGACAGTTTTGTAGTTTTCATGGTTATTAATTGATGTTTTGAAACCCAGCGGCGTTCACTATTCAGCTTTAGTAACTGTGACCACAATGGACATTTCGCCCACTTGTTTTCTTGCCAAGCTCCCTTTATTTCGTCAACAGTGATCTCAAACTCCAACGGCGCATACTATATCGTCTACATTAAATCTGCAAACAGACGTCAATATCCGGTTGTTTTGGCTGGAATAAGTCATTGTGGTGCATTGGGCCGGGAAATGCAAGGCTTGAAGACTAACGCATAATGACACGGCTCCAGCCGAGAATGCATCCTCGTAAAACGAGCTCATAAAATCCTTCCTAAATCGAATACGCGCGAGGCGTCTGCGTACGCTGGGTAGGTTTACCGTACTGGCCTTGCAATAGTTGCAGTGACTAATCAGCTTTATCAGCTGGCTTTGAGGACGCGTGGAGAATTACTTGCATTTAAGCTCGTAGTATTTAGGGTTTCAAACTAATTAACAAAACGCCCGGGACTAAAAATGCTTTTATACGTGTAAAACATGTGGCCTGTGACCTTGTGAATTCCTGTAGAGTTTAAAATGTGCTTCCTTCTATGATTGTTTGATTTAACTAAAAGGGGAACTATTTTGTCGTCCAGGTAAAAGTAAACGTTCACTTCGCTATAACTCTCGTTAGTTTTAGACCGACTGAAGGAAACAGCATCACCCGCAGAATTGCGATGAGGCCTGTTGATTACTGGATTCCGAATATTTTCAACACTCCTTCTCTTCGTGATTTATTACTAAATATTCTAATTTCTCGTGGAATCTATCGAAAACTCGCCGGTCCGTATATAATGAGCCATCCGTCTTGCGGATGTGAGGTAATGACTAATAGCTGTCGAGCCGGGAATGCCAAGTGAGATGGGGTTTGGGTGTGTATTGTTTTTGGAATCACGAGAGCCCACGCTCGAGCCGGCACGTCACCTACATCAATGCTAATTAATTTTCCAGCGATTTATTCGCCTGTGCACGCGCTAGGATGGCAAATTGCAGGGCACAGGCCGGATGCGCCTGTGTGGATGTGGATGTCAACCGATGACGGATTTACTGCAACTTGTCACTTGCTTTGATTACCTCTCGAGTCCTCTGCTAGTGGGAGGATTTATGGGAAAATTGCTGTTGTTCCTTGAAAGAAACAAAAAGTAGCTCTGGTTAATGGAATTGTATGGATAGTATGGTGTAAAGGGAATTTCGAAAAATCAATCTCCGAGATGCATTTCTGACACGAGGTTTTATCAAGTAACTATTACCCTAAGTGAAATTCATCTGTAAATTAAGTTTTACAAAATTATAAGTGAAATATGAGGTGTATTAGCTTAGATATTGACATAAATACAAAACCACTGGAATTTTCATAACACTTTAGATGTAAATGTTATTAGTATTCCAATTATGAAATTAAATTAAAAAGTCTTTATTTACGTGGCGAAGTAAGGACCTTTTAGTGCTCTCTACCACTTAACCACGTTATAAATATAAAAAAATATTGCCAAATTTTAAATTTAAATGGAAAGTGAAGCAGTGTTAAAACATTTATAATAATTAATCGTTTTTATGGTGTTTAGAGAACAAAACGTTAATAATAAAGACACATTTTGCTTTGTTTTCAAACATTTGAATTATTGTTGGTCAGTGTCGAAAATTATTTAAGGTAAATTGTGTGAATTTGACACTGAGTACCGTAAAAGAAATAAACACATACGAAACCGTAATGGATTAACTACAACACATCGTCGCATTCATTGTTCACAGTAGTTGTATCTTCTAAACACCCCTCTGTAAGACCGGGCATGCCCAGGCCCTCGCTGACGTCACAACACCAGAATGGGACAATGGCGCACAAGTGTATAATTAATAAAACTGGCTACGGTTTGGGCCGGAATATCGGGCAAGATCGGCGCGCTAATGCCGCGCTAGCATATAATAAAAGGAAACAAAAACGCGCGTTACACGCGGCCCGTGTAACCCGGGGGCAGGAATGCTCGATGCGATCTCCGTCTCCCGCATGTCCGACTTTTATTATACAATATTATAATTTTCCGCAATATCTACGCGTCCATTTTACATCATTTGCATTGTCGTAAAGATAAGCCGGCACTATTTTTTCACAGTTTTGCCCGGGATTATCTGAGATCACAGTATTGTACGGCCGTGTTCCCGGCTTTATGGACTTTGTCGCAGAGATTGCTGGGTTATATCTCGAGTTAGGGCCTCTGAGGCCCGGGGCGGCCCTGCCCCGCCTGTGCACAGGTCCACACCTACACACATCACGTCTGTATGATCAATCCATGAGCCCTTAACAATTGTCTTCGTAAAACCACGATAATACTACAATTGCTATTTAAAAATGCACACTAACTGCTTGGAAATTGAACGAAAGTTAGTTTTAACTCAGACTTAACATTACTTTCCCAATATTTGGCCCAATTTAATCCATACAATAGTTCTTACGAAAGCTTTAGTTTTCTTTTGAACCTACCGTATGTTAATGAATAATACAACACATTTGGGATTTCATCAGAGATATTATCAGATATTATAAATTACATACATTTTCAAATATCATTTTTATTTTACAGCCCTAACGTTTTCATGGTGGAATACTAACCCATGAGTACTAACCACGCCCTCCGAGACACCCACGGCTTGACAGCTACAATCAAAAACCACCCTGAACACAGATTATAAAATGATGAAACGCTTACTCATACAGTTTGCACGTTTGCAATTCATGGATATAGCTGCAAAATCAGTGAGAACAACCACCCACACAGTGACGGCACCTCGTACAACAACCAGTATAACTCTTCAGTATCCGACACTGCGTCCGACTTTGGCACGATCTCAGCCAGGTGTCACATTCGTTCAATCTACTTACGCCACACAGATAAAAATATTCACAACTTGACTAGTATCGACAACCATTATCGCAGCTGGTACAAGCACTAATCTGACGCTAATATTGGATAAATAGAGTCAACACAAATATAACCTTCGCCCTGCAGCTGTGTTCTTTACACTCTCTTGACTCGAAGGTTGAACACTAGATGTGTTTCAACATGTGATCTATTGCGGTAAAGTGTGTTGATTTATCTCCTGCACTGATATAATGTGCTGTGGAGAGCATATTTCATCTCACTGCAGACGTTGAGCTTGAGAATGGTCGTCATCGTGGGTATTCAGAGTCAAGTTGTTGTCTGTCCTTCATGCTCGGTTAAAAGTCACGGTTTTTAATAGTGTATTAGCTCATTCGAGAGGTATATTTGTGCGAGTAGGTCAGAACTACTGTTAAATAGTAATTTGTTTAAATAAAAGTTATTCAATTTGTTAAAACTGATTTAACTTTTACACGACAAGTGCCTTCATCGCATCCCACTGTGTTAACTTAATTAAGTTTCTCCAGTTTTCTCCTAGCGTGTCCAACGTAAACAAATCCCGCCAGCCGTCGCTCGTCACGTCGATTTCACAGCGTAATCTCACATGACACGACACGCGTGGTTTTCATCACATACATGTAACCTGGCATTAGGCAACATGCTGTGCTGGCAGGTGAGGGTACATGCTCACCCACCCCAGGGCTAGGATGTGGATGTGATATAATTGTAGAGCAGTGTGGGAACATTTAGTAATGCGTTTGATTAAGCATTAAGCGAGACACGGACTGCAGAACCTTGGCTTGATGAGGCAGGAGGAGGAGACTTGCAAACCAGTACCCAGCACAACTCGAGCCTTGTCAATCAAATCCCACTTGCTGCTACATTCTAGACCATGTTTTCACAATGGAAACTTAGTTTTCTTTTATGTGAGTAGGTGAGTTTTGGGCGTTAAGAGTGCGCAGTAGTGGCTGTGACCTTGAATTTCGTCCCGTAAGAGCAATGTTAAAATATGCATTTTCTTGGAACACCTCACACCTACAGTTTTCACTGGATTTTTATGAAAAAACTTTGTTTAAAAGTGGATTACATTTTATATTGGCTCCGCTGAGCCGAATTATTTCTACTTTCTCATGCATAAAATTGTGACATACACCCAAAATGAAGAATCTTTGTATTTAAATTTCACAATTTGACTTGTGACTAATAAAATTTTCAAAAAAATGATCAGAGAAGTCACTGCAGTACATTGTCATCTTTAAATTAACATCTATTTAAAGAGGATCTGATGAAAATTGTAGGCGTGAGGTGTCTCAAGAAAATGCTTGTTTTACATTGTTCTTATGGGACGAAAAACAAAATGGCCGACAAGTACTGCGTACTTTTAAACGTATAACACTTAAAAGCTGATGTTCTCATCCTAGTGTTTGTGTATATTTGCTAATAACTAGTTGTATACATTTCACAGGAGATGGATGCACAAGAGAAGTTTAGAAGTACTGTAATGTGGATTTAAAAACTATGAACATATGTAGGTCTATACTTTTCAATTTATATATAAAGGCACAGATTGATACTTAAGTATTAACCTGCAATTCCATACAAGTCGGTTTTTAATTTAAGTACAACGTACATTGTTCATTCCCTTTTTCTTCGTTATATTCCTTCAATTTCGAGTTTTCCCCTTCGACATGTTTGTTTTTCCTTATTGTAATTTTGGTAGTGTCCAAAACACTTTCGCTATCCCCATATTACGATACTTGTTTGCCTGTGAAATCATGGTGTCATCTGAAAAGCCTAACACTTGAGTAGAACTTTTACAGTTTCAGGTAAATAAATCATATAGAACTAAACTTGTGCGAATGGTTCAGCCCTTTATTAATACGTTTTTCTACTTCAAACATGACTTATCGAAGCGTTAATTTCTTTGACCTGACGCACTCTAACTACTTGAACTCTGTCTCGCCTCGGTGAACGATCCCGTGTCAATCACCTCACATAAACATGCACTACCCCTTCCTGTGCACAGTGCACAGCTGACGTGCTCAGGTCACGACAAACCCTCATTACACTCACTCACAGGTCCATCTGGGACACGTACTCTGTGTGTGTCGTGTTTGATTTTTTGTGTGGGCGTTGTGCGACAATAACCGTGTACAAAGTTGTTGTGTTGTTGGGCAAGCGTACTGTAGAACAATGGTGTTAGTGGTCGCCGCGCCAGATGAAGATATGGGCTTCACCCGGCACGACACGACAGTGCTTTCGCAACTCGAGGTGCAATACTCTGCACGCTGAATGGTAGAGTCTTCACAGTGTAGGAGACAATGGTATTGTGTTAGCGTTTCGAATTTTTGATGGTGGTTTTGGTGTTTTAGAATCACAGTAACTCTCTTTTTACTTGGTTTTCTCTTGTGAGGTCTACATAGTATTTGTCTTTCTGGGAAAACTTTATTGAGGAATAGCTATGTTAAGCTCGCTGCTCCAACTATTCTGCACCTACCCCACTAATAGCATTCTCAGCCGTAGAACTTACACGACTAATTACAAAATACGAACCGTAACGATTAACAGAGCTGATTAGGTGCCTCGGCGGAAAATTGTTGTAGGAATTAAAAACGGGGACTGTATGGGAACAAATTTAACACAGCGGCAAGGCAAAACAAGTTAAGTCGTGACCGACTCGACTAGACAGAGCACTTATTAGATATTCCAAAGAAACGAATGGCCGTTGATTAGTAGTTGAATCATTACCGAATCTAAAGCTACAACAATAACTGTCCGCGCATGTCGTCGTCATTACTGCACTGGCTCTGGAGGATAAGACCTGTTTATCTCCAACCTCGGTCTCACCCTACTTCTGCCTCGGTCTGCTCTGTTCTGCTCTGCTACTAGCCTTTGTCAAGGTGATTCCAGTTCTTCACTGTATGCAAAGTATCGTTATGCTATCGTTAGTAGTTGTACGGATTTCTTTTTAGTAGCTCGAAAGGATTAAATAAACAAATTGACAATTTTCAGTTATGTTGCTCTTAGTGCTTACAATGGCAACTTATAGCACCTGGATCTTACCCTCTCGAGGGAATTTGCAATGTTTCCATCTGATGTGGTTACAGACGTGGAAACCCGACCAATTTATTAGTTCATTTTCAAACATTTTTGGTTGAAAGTAAAAGCAGTTGATAGTGTTAAAGTGAGAAATAAATTTTGAAATAAGAGAAAACTATGTATATTTTCAATAGAAATATGTGGTTTCTTATCTGTTAGTAGAGTAATCTGGCTATTTTCCTTGGCTATAGTTTTATTCCATTCCAAAGGCCCAAACCACTCTTTTAGCGACAAAAAGACTTGAACGCGCCATTAAAATGAAGCCTGTGATCGAACGCAATGTAGCACTAATCGGTGGATCGCCACAGTCGATTACGGATTTAGCGTGCGGCGTGCGGCATGCGGCATGTCCAGGAGCAGCCAAGGGGGACGGCAGTGATGGTGGGGCTATATTTATATATTGAGAGTAATCGGTGTGAGGATAAGCAGCAGCATTTCCCACATGTCTACTCGCGGTTGGCCAATCCAGCCCGTCCTCAAACTGCTGGGGAGGAGCTTCCTCATCGCGCGCGCCGTCCCACCGACCAAGTCCTCTATTGTGCTTTATGCTAATGCCTAACAGTTCACACCGAGGCCTCCATTTTCACCGGAAATGTAGTCTACTAATTGATTATTAAAGTCATTTGTCCCCCACCACGCCCTCATCACGGTGGCCCCGCCTTGATGAGAAGCATTCCTCACCGACACCTGCCATCGCCATTATGGACGACGGATAATTTGTTTAATTTAATTTTTAATTGCAAAGTATATCGTGAGAATGGGGAAAATTTTAGGTTTCCATTTTAATTCCATTGTGAGTTTGTTTAAACGTTTGGATAGCATGTACTTCAGTTCAACGTATTTCTTTGCATAGTTGAAGAACGCAAAGGTTAGAGTATTCGTGAAGAATCAAAAATGTCGATACATCAAAGAAACTTCCAGAACACTTTTCCAGAAACAGTTGAGTGAGTCATAAAGATATTCCAGAAATGTCAACATAATTTTAAAGCTAGCCAAAGAAAACAATGTAAACTTTAGGTATGGAACCGTTTAAGTATTTAGTCCGTTTTAAATTTGTGCACACATGGCATGAATACCAACCCCTGCAATCAACAGACTCAAGAATCAGCTTTGAATTAGAGTGACACGTAGATGACCACTTAAATTACGATCCAAGGGATTCTCAGGTTAAATAATTGTTCAAGAGACATACAGCGTTGCCAATTGTTCAGTGCTTTATTCAAGGTCTTCAAAGCAGTACATTTATAGAAGTTAATGGAGAGAAAAAATTCATATTTTAGATTCTGTCAATTTTAAGTTAGAAAGGTTCTTAAGTTAGTTTTATTTGAATAACAACAATCTTGGAAATAATAAGTTTTCTTCAGGCACGGTAATTACGCATTATTTATACACTTATTTGTGTACACTTTGTTTTGTTGTTCAAATGTTTGCGTTTTCATTATACTACTGTCAAATTAACTGTTGTATCTAGCTTCTGCTGAATTAATACCATTTTTGACGCTTGACACGTCACTACGAAAAGAATTGCAGCGAAATAAACAATAAATAACACACGTTTAATGATTCTCAATGTAGAGAGGTTTTCTTCGTATCCATGAATTTCCTCTTTTGAAAAGAAACATTCATGAAAACAAAACAGTGTTTATGAGGAAGTATCTATAAGGAAGTACCTTTAAGACATGTAGCCTTATGGCAGAAACCCTCTAGACTTTGTAGAGAGCACCTTTTAAGACTTACAATTTCACATTTGAGACGGAGAGGAGGGGACTCTTTCGAGCCTATCGTTGAAACTTTTGAAGCTGACACAACCGTTCGTACTTTGGAGATAAACTTACTCGTGAACCATCCAAAACCTTTTATAAATGGTAAACCCTACTTACCCAAGACGTGTGTTTAAAATTCTTAAAATCAAAACGTCACCTTAGTTTTTAAAGGTTAGCAAGCAGTTCAAATAAACTCAGTTTTACATACAACGTTTACGTCTTTTATGCCTATTTTCTTTTTACCATCGTTGCGGACAATATATATCCTCAATAGGCACAGTCAAGATAGTTTAACCTGTAGGTAACGTGGGGTCCGAAGGTGGTATCTCACGATGTAAATTTACAAAGATAAAATTGGGTAGTGTAGAATTTAAGCAATGTTTGAGCATGAGAAAATGCAAAACATTACTGGCCTTGACAAGCACTATAGCCCCAGTTGAAATATACTTTACAAGTTATTTCATGATAGTTATTTTGGTGTTCGCAAATTCTTACAACTTTGAAATGTTGTCAACTCTCTGCAAAGAGTTGGCTGTGTGGAATCTACATCATTTTGAGCTTCACAGACAAACAACACTCAACGAACCCCCTAAAACCATCATTGTCCACACTTTGTTTATGTTTCTGAAGGTTAATTATATTGTCTAGTACAGTCATACTTTACAACGATTCGTGAAACGCTTATACAGTACATTGATACGATTCGGGTAATCTCGGTCAACTTCTTCACCCCGCACTCTATTCAAGCGTTTTTAGAGTCGTATTTTAAAGTCAAATAAGTATGATTGAAATTAGGGGTTTATTTACCCAAAAGCGAAATTAGATTACTCAAGTTTTTCTCTTCTCAGCGTCAATGTTCTTTAGCAAATTTTCATAGGGAATAGGAAATTTTCATAGGAACTATTCATTTTGATTTACTAAGCTTAGTTTTGCGGTCAATCATTCTGTTCAACTTACCTACAAACAATAATTTTCAAATAAACATTTACTCAAATTTTTACTCAACCATCTTTAAATCGCCCACTGGTCTCATTGAAACGAAATTCACAAGAAGATTTGCTATACAGTATGCTGCCGTTCAAGGCTGGATGGCCATTTAATTCCATCAACACCACATCAGTTCCACACCTCTCTGCGTTCTTCTAGACTATGAGAGACAGCAGAGCAGAAATAAGCAATTTACTTTGTCATTGCTCATATATTTTGGTTTATTTAGACATTTGCCGGTGTTAGCGGTTGTGCTGCACACAACACAAGCAGGCAACACGCAGCCAGCCAAGGCAAGATGTCCGATAAGTGGAACCGGACTGTTGTTAAGCGTATGTAAATGTTAAGCCGCCACTATGCCCGCTTATTAAGCCGACTGATCGACGCACCTCATTGGCTGGCTGCCTTCATTCTCTTATTGGTTATTAAAATCATTTTGGCCAATTAGAGACCAGATCAGCTCATTGATTATGTTACACGGGATCTGATAAGTTATTTTTACCCGGCTGGATTAAAATATCCGGGGCGTTTTAGGCGCCATCTTGCCTCAGTATTCGATACGGGTAGACTTCATTGTAATTATATTACTTACATCGAATATTATGTCATGTTGGTCTGGCTTTGCTCGTTCTTACTAGTTGTACTGCATTTAGTACAGCAATAGAAATTTTCAACTGTACTCAAGGGGAATTCCATAAATAATTTGAAGTAGAATTATTTGTTTATACCATGGTAAAAACGAAACGCGATGAAGAATCTTCTGACGATCACAACAAAAGTTCCGTTATTAATATGACTCTAAAAGGAACGACACTCCTGCCTATAGTTCGAATACGTGTAAAAACTATAGTAATAATGTTTTATACATTATACTCGTAATATACACGATCTTAAAAAACTTATGAGGTTAGTGGATTCCCATTTTACAATTTTACAGATATTTTCGTTTTAGACGTCATTTCCTCGGCTACTTCTTACACTAGCGGTAGTTCACTCAGTTAAGTACCACTTACGCAAACCGCAGAACGTGATCTGATTTTATTACCAGGGGCGGTAATAATTTTATTGCAAATAAAGTAAGCGCTGCATAATGAGTCGACCTGCCGTGAACTTCGTGGAGAGCCGCAGTCAGTGTTGAGAGTTATTTCACATTCGTGTTGTCTAAGAACATAGCGCTCGAAGCCGTGACAAATTAGAGATTTGACTCGACTTGACGGACGTCAATACTTAACGGAGAGGGGTTTCGGAGAAGAGCGAAGCGATGACGGACGGCTGTAACTTATCACGCATATCCTAGAGAAGAATCGCGCTGGATTAGCATAGAGACAGTGGAGGTAAGGAACGGAATGCGGCCACGGCTAGAGACTAGAGATGAACTCGAGCATCTGTCTCTACTTGTTGTGTTTGTACTCTGGCCGCTCCAGAGTGTCTGTACGCACATGCCCGTTGTAAAGTCCCTGTTTCTAGCAAGTTTGTGAAACGCACTTTTATGAGTGTACGCGAAATGTTTTGGGTATGGCGCATCTTCAATCTCTAAACTAAGCACTCGGAACTATATTCTAGGCTTCCGGTATCATAAAACTAACATTAAGGTTGTCAGACGTTTCGCCCATTCTGTGATGTGGCATCTTCAGTGACACAGCTGAGAGTGGCGTTATAGTTATCACTCCGGCCGCTCAAGCCTGCGTATTGAGATTAAGCACTCGAAAGTTACGTTTTCAGTGGTTTATTTGGTAGCACATATCCATTTAAAAATATGAAATTTTAATAACATTTAAATTGAAACCAAATTTTAACCATATACATTCTACCAATTGTTTACAAGTTCTGTTAAAACGGTATTTTAATCCTGCAGCCTCAATACTACCACATACTACCTACTACCACGTTGACCACTACAACGCTGGTGATATATGATTTTACGCTTCTAACCAAAGAAATGTCCATTTTGGATTGAGCTCGTTCAATGATCAGTTTCAATGCTTTTGGCAAAACTAAGTGTTAGTTTTTAATTGTTCCGTGTCTTTAAATACCTATCAACATAATTATTTTGGAATAAGAAAATGCCTGCGATGACTTATGAGTCAACTCGAGTTAATAATAAAAAACGTGATGCTATTAAACTTTAAACTGGACATACCAAAGAGAATTAGTAAACTTCTCGTCCCTCAGCAATTCTTTTTCACCCAGGATTTTAGGTCGAAAGCTCCAAAAGCTGTTTAAAGTCCCTCTGGCACGACACTCTCCACAGAAGAAGACCAAGAGCTAGGAGGAAGACTGAACAGCTGATTTGCGTGATGCTGGCGTGTGTATGGTCCAGTGGCGGCGGACATGTGTCAACCGACATCATATTCTCCACAACCGAGCTTTAACATGAGTCTAAACAAGTAGAGCGACATTCTCCTGCCGCACCGTGCCGCATACAGCCGCATTCTGTTCAACACTCCACTTTACATGCTTGTTGTTATAGCATACTATTTCCATATCGAAAATAGTGGTAACAGTAGCACATTTTCTAAAATCAGAGCATCGTTGACGCAGTAAGACGATTGCCATTCATTTTCGTTATGTAAAGTCAGTAAACCTGGTAGCAAAATACGTGGTGTACATGGATAGGAAACGCGAGTGTTAAAGATTCAGATTCGTGGTGAAAGATCATACAGCAACTGTACTCCAGCTCTACAACGAGTGATTGTGTACGTGTGTAGCTGTGAGCCAAGGCCGAAGAAGAGAGTAAACATTCGAATGTTGATTTTCCGTCTGGAGAGTCAGAACGCTTCGATTCACAGCCAGTCATCCTCACCAAAAGAATATCTGATCGTGTGTTTGCCCTCTTCACTGCAACCTTTGAGAATTATACAAATCCCGGAGTTCAAGAGCAGCGGCGCTCTTCTTGCTCCGGTAGTGTTTGTGCAAAGGCTTTCATCAGTAGTATTTGTGCTGGCTTGCAACTATTTTTAGCCTGGCTTCCTATAGAAACAGCTGTACAGAAGTAAGATAGTTATTGCGTAATCTCACTACTTTGGTAGCTGATACTAGCTGGATGTGTAAAGTTTGCAACCTGTCAATCCTGTTTACGGTTGAAAATAGTCAGGTGATTCAATGTTGACATGCCAAAAACTTCACCCATACGGCTAATAGCAGCTAATAAGTTTCTCAGTGGGACTGATCCGTTAATAATAAATGAATCGTACCGTAAATACAAAACGTTGAAGCTGATGCTTTTCCAGTGGTTAATAAGTTTGGGCTAGTTAAAACTTGACCATTGTGACACAAGTTATATGTGACAACACACGTTTATATGGTAAGCATGATAGCAACAATCAAAGTGTTTAATTGTTTCATTCTTGCTAAAACTACACTAAATCCGTTAGCTTATTAAACAAAACAAAATAAGGATAGTGATAAAAATCATTCTAAATAATTCAGCTAGTTCAGTATCCGAATGATAACTGTTTACATCATCTGCGTACGGTTTAAAAGCTACTTTCTTCATCTACAGGTATGTTTAACATCTCGTATAAACCACAAACGGCGGCAGATTACAGGTGTAAGAACGTTTAAGTGGACAAGTGAAGTCGGAAAGTCTCATCCATGTGTGGCCACAACTCTTTCCTCTGCCGGTACGCGCAATTCCAACCGCATCTCAAATCCGTTACCGCTGTCTTGACCCCGGACACCGCGGACTCCGGTCGTGCCTCTGCAGTCCCAGGATCCTTATTGTTACTAAAATTAAACGTCGAATTAATGATGCGTTGTGGAGAAGAAACGCCTGATTGATTCTCGGACTGATCGGCCCCGTTAGTCCGCCGGCTCACTCTCACGGCGCATAAACTCTTCAGTTTACAGCGAGTTTGAAACAATTTAGCGGTCATTTTTATAGACGAGAGGTCGGTAGCCGTCGCTCATTAGGCCGGTAGTTGCCCACTGGAGAACGCGACACGTAGGCTCCCGGAGATTTACAAGAGCTAGCGACTCGCCGATGTCCGAGGAATTCGACCGCTCCCGCCTACTCGAATATTGTCGCCGGACAATCCCAATAAATACTCTTCAACATAACAATAAACAATGATTCGCAGTGTGGATGTGGATGAGTGATTGTGCGCCGGTCTCGACTCTGTCAACAATCCTTGCCCTAATGAGCGACTCGGCTAAACGGCGGCGTAATAATTTAAGCTCGTGAATTTCGATTAAAGGCGCGCGTGATACTCCTCCAGTCGCCGGAATGAATCAGGCCCGCAGAGCGAGATTGCTAGTATATTTGCAAACGATCGTAACGGTATTCTACCAAACTAATTTCTGTTTCGCCTATCTTTATCTTCCAAATTATTTGCTTTGATTCATTTCTTTGTGAACTACAAAATACCTACAACTGACAGTGATAATATTTGGCTAATTGCACCACACAACAATGTATAACCACAGATTGTTTTCAAGCCTCTCCCTTTATCGTCCAGTTCCTATCGATGGCCTTCTCCGGTTTACGTCATAGTATGAAAGTGTGATATACCTATCCCTAGAACATAATCAAGAATTAACATTATTCAAATCATACACCAAGGTCTCCCTCGTAACTAAAGTTCACACACAATCCTCTATTAACAACTAGGTTATATGAAGTGCTGCAATGATCAAGCGCATATAACAATCTGAAAAATGGCCTTTGAATGCGAGGCAGTTAAAGGAAAAAACGCTGGATTACCATACAATTAGTCAAGATCGTTATCATAGTGAAGTGAATGGGTTTATAGAAGGAATAGGCAAGGACTCGGTATTAGGTCACTGGAAAATATCTACATAAATAAAAGTCAGTTTCAACTTTCAATAGTGGATTGTTGCAAGTCAGGGGTTTTGATAGTATGTTGGTCAATACCGAGGAACTAATGGAGAACGTACTCCAAAGCGCAGGCGAAGGGAGTTATACTTTATAACGTGTCCATTCGAATAGTTGATCCCCAGAGTATAACTTGTCCAACTATAAACAACAATTTAACACATTTCTGATGGAAATGCGCTAGACAAATTCAGCAAGTAAATATTATTATCAGATATCGTATCCCCTAGTGTTTAAAGAGGACATAAGAATAGTATCCCGATCTCATTTAAGCATTGTTACGATTCACACTCTCTGAACACACGCTTACAATAACAAAGTGCAGTAGTTCTTTCCACCTAGTATGTTATAAATAGATTAAGGCTATTTTATCTCTACAATCCTGTATGGTCGATGGTTCCCACCCAGAGTTGCCATATGGTGGGCACTGCGCTGACAAGACTCACTTGATGATAGGGTCAAGGATGGGCCGCGGCTTGTGGTAAATTGCAGCTTGAGCAAAGCTCGGTCCTCCTACACGCCTGTCTGTCTCACACGCACCGATACTCACACACACTTACACATGCCCGAGCTAAGTTGCGTGAAAACTATCCCTTATTGACGTTCAACTAAACTTGCTCAAGCCCACAGATAATTGATCAATAAACAGCATACGAGTTACGGCTGCTTTTTATTAGTAATCTGTGTTTTGTTTCCAGCCTGGCATTGCTCGCACTTTACACCAATTTTCCGCGACCATTAATGATGGCCTTTATACATTTTGTTTATGAATATTTGGTTGAGTGCTTGAGTCCATCGAGCTTGAGCTACCGTGCTTTATAAAGAATGGTGAAGTCAGTGATACGATCTTGCGAGGCGCAGAAGAATCGGCAATGAAGTATACGGAATTTAATCTTTGGATGCAAACCGCACGCATAATGTAATTTCTCAGAAATTGCCTTCCTTGCTTGTAATGATTTTAGGCCCAGTTACAGTTTAATCGTTCGTTCCACTTACATCGTTGGAAGTTGGTTTCACAAATCCTTCAATTTTGGAAATGGAAGAGTAACTAACTCTATTCGGTTCAACAGTTGTTTCAGATCAAATGCAATGTTTCGAGTTTGTATGCATCTTATGGAACAAAACAAAGAACAGCCTTTACTTAGATCACAGAGGGTGCAAAAGTAAAATAATTATGAATGATTATGGTTCGAAAGAAAATATTGACAACACACTAACTGACAGTGCCACCCGATACTAGTTATCATTTTGCTGTCTGAAAGAAACAAATGTCAGTGATATGAGAATTGTCCAAGCTCAGTATCTAAATGGTCGCTGGACAATATCAACCACGACTATCAGTTTCACTTGAGGTTACTGTTAACGCCTTGTGTTTATTTATCTCTGTGTTTCTTGACTCTGTTAGTAACCTGTGTTCTCGTGTGTTACAGGCACTCCTCCACTGACAGGCGCCGGCACCGTGCACGTGATTGTGCAAGACGTGAACGACCACAGTCCCGAGTTCGAGCGTCAGGTCTATTCCGTGTCCGTCCCCGAGAACTTGCCCCCGGGCACCTCGGTGCTGCAAGCCACCGCTCAAGACAAGGACGCTGGCTTGAACGCCAAGATCAGGTGAGTTATCGTCAGCCGAATCCATGCAATGCGACGAGTTTAAAGAAAAGACAAAGTTAATTATATACTTTTAAACGTTTGAACAACTTATGGAAATACTGCATTGCAACGTACCCTAGCGTCTTTTTGATGCGATGTAAAACACTGGAGGCCTTAAATGGGTATAATCAATCTCCAGTAGTTACAAAACGTTCGTGTCTAAAAAATAGTGAAATTATTTACTACCGGCCTTGACAAAAACCAGGAGTTAATTTTTCTCAGTGACGTGTGCAGCCTTGATTGCATTAGCTGCACTGTTCTGTATTGCAGTCTGTTTATCTTCGCCAGTCTTGTGTGGGCTGTAAGAAAGTGAAGTGAACTCATTGCCTTCAATGACCTTATCTCTGTGTATGATAGTGAGTTATCGTGCACACACTCACACACTGTAGGCAAGGTCGTCTTTCATCATTCTCTATGTGTTAATTGCTTTATGTCATTCATTCAGTTGATTGATTAGAAAAAAGGCGGCCTTTGCAACTAGATAAAAGAGTGCGAGGCACTTGTGTTCTTTGATGTATTATGTTTCTAACTGGTTTTGTTTTTAAGTCGAGGTCTCCTGCATGTTTTCCACTCAATTGGTATTATGTGTTGTTTGTCTAGTTTATATATTTTGATTTAGTATTATACTTACTCAATGTCGGCAATAAAGTAATGAGTGAAACAGGGCCATAGCTTCTAAATCCAATTAGTATGTTTAAGTTTTAACATTGCTTTTTCATAAACCCAACTAAGAATTGTATTAACTCAAAGAGTAAAAAGATACTTGTAAAGTTTAAATTTTCAGTAAAGCTGAACTGTTTTAGTTCTCCAACTTGTGATTATATCTGTTTAACTTTCTTGGCATTTACTATAGAGAACTGCTAAGGACTCTTGATGTTTCTTACTTTGCTTTTGATTACGTTTTGGTTGAATTTTGAAAGTGGTTGGTAAATACCACTTCATCGTAGTAATATTTTATAATACTAATTTTGTGTTGATTCCCTAACAGATACAGCCTGCTAGGAGACAATGTGGAGAGGTTCTCAGTGGACAGTGACACAGGCTTGGTTACCACCTCTGTATCCTTGGACAGGGAGGAGGCTAACGTCTACTACCTCACACTGGTGGCTCAAGACTGCAGTGTTACTGAGCCCAGAGCCACCGCTGTCAATCTTACTGTCACTATTACTGACGAGAACGATAACGCTCCACAGTTCACCGCTACCAGCTACATCATCCACATCCCCGACCATACCCTACCAGGTTAGAAGCTCAGATACGTACAAGTGTACCCTTGGAGCAGAGAAATGTACCCTATTAACAAGTTAAAATATATTATATGTATAAAGACTTCAAAAGCTGAACAAGGGATACCTAGGAAATCCCGGATATAGATTTGGAAGGGGCACTATCAAGAAATAGGCAAAACTATAGTATTCTACAAAACCGTACAGTGGGAAAAGTCTCTAAGACAAATTCAGCACATGATTGTAAGCAAAAGTGAAGGCAATTGTATATTTAGTTCCAAAGAGAAAATTTTTATGTTTAAGGTTATACCTCTGTGCGTAGTGGATCAATTCTTAATCAATTGTAAAGCCATTTTACAAACACATTTTAAACAGGTTTTATTTATTTCCCGCAATCATTATTTATTGTTTATGAGTAATGAGTACTTTATAGTAATAATATTTTCTTTGATTTACAGGTCAATTTGTATTTGGTGCCAAAGCAGTTGATGAAGACGATGGAGAGAACAGTCATATTTTCTACTACTTGAGTGGAGAAGATGTATCCAAATTTACTATCAACAAAGAGACTGGAGTGGTGAAGGCGGCTCGGGAACTGCGGCTTGAAGATGATCGTGGAGGAGATGATACTGTCTACAAACTTCAGATTCAGGCAACGGATGGTGGCCAAGAACCGAAGTCTGCAATGGCCAAGCTTACAGTTAAACTTTGGCCGAGGCATTTGTTCCCAGTTATAACAGCTCCTAAAGAAACAAAGTTCACATTATCGGAAGATGTTGCTACTGGAAAAGTCATAACAAAATTGAGTGCTTCTTCTCCTAAACTTGGTGCTGTCGGAGGAGTCAGATTTGCAATAGCTGGAGGCAACATTGGAGATGCTCTAAGAATGGATGCAAACACCGGTGAAGTTCTGATATCAAACGCTGGGTTGGATTATGAAATGGCTCCTCAATATGAAGTTTGGGTAGAAGCTAGAGACTCAGATAACCCTCCTTTGAGAACAGTTTTGCAGCTGACCATCAATGTGACAGATGCCAATGACAATCCACCAGTGATGGAATCGAGTCTTTACAACCCTATGATACTTGAAGAGGAACCTCCACCACAAACCGTGATAAGAGTAAGGGCTACTGATGCAGATTCTGGAGTGAACGGAAAAGTAACTTACAGGCTCATCAATGATGGAGATGGAGCCTTTTCACTAGACTCAGAGACTGGTGAAATATTTACAAATTACCGCTTGGATCGAGAGTCTATCTCAAGCTACATGCTGACTGTTGAAGTTTTGGATCAAGGAGTACCTCAGATGACAGGAACATCAAGCGTTTTGGTCACAGTTCTGGATAAAAATGATAATCCACCAAGGTTCACCAGACTTTTTAGTGTAAATGTTACTGAAAATGCAGAGCCAGGAGCCTTTGTCATTAGAGTTACAAGTTCAGATCTCGACATTGGAGAAAATGCCAATGCATCATACAGTTTTACTGAAAATCCAGGAAGAAAATTCGCTATTGATCCCAGTACGGGTAATGTGACTGTTGTTGGACCTTTAGACCGGGAAACTCAGGATGAGTATCTGTTGAAAGTAGCTGCAGTTGATGGGTCTTGGAGAGCAGAAACCCCTCTCACAATCACAATTCAAGATCAAAATGACAATGCTCCCGAATTTGAACAATCTTACTACAGTTTTAATTTCCCAGAACTTCAAAGACATGTTGTATTTGTTGGACAAGTTATTGCCACTGATAGAGATAAACAAGGCCCTAATTCTGTTATTTCTTATTCACTTAAGCATCCGTCAGATTTGTTCACTATTGACCCTGCCAGTGGTGAACTATTTTCTAAAAGAAGTCTTCGCTACAAGTATACAGCTTTAGATTCCTCTCCTGAAAACCAATACTCTCTTACTGTTTTAGCTACTGACAATGGGAAACCTCCAATGTCTTCTGAATGTTTAGTAACAGTCAATGTTGTAGACGCCAACAACAATTCTCCCAAATTTGAAAAGAAAGAATATTTCTCTCCTGTCTTAGAAAGCGCTTTTGTTGGCCAAGAAATAATTCAAGTTCAAGCAAAGGATGAACTAGATTTTGGAATCAACTCTGAGATCGAATATGTGAAGGCTGGAGGAAATGGTACTGATTACTTCAAAGTTGATAAAACAACAGGCTGGATATCATTGGCAAAATCATTAGACGGAAGTGGAAGATCATTGAAACAATATTCTTTAGTAGTCAATGCTGTTGATCATGGTGTTCCATCTCAACAAGATCAAGTTGTTGTTACTCTGGTTGCCACAGGGGAAAATCGATACAGCCCTGTATTCACAGCCCTTAGCTATCAGGTCATTGTTCCAGAAAACGAGCCAATAGGATCAACCATCGTAACAGTAGCAGCTTCTGATAGTGATGAAGGGCCAAACGGGCTAGTGAAATATTCTATTTCAGGTGGCAATGTAAACAAAGAATTCCAAGTTCACCCAATTACTGGAGCAGTTACCATATTGAAACCATTGGACTACGACACAATCCACGAATACAGGCTCAACATTACAGCTACTGATCTAGGATTCAAGCCTCACCATACAAAGGCCATGTTGACTGTTATACTCACTGACATCAATGACAATGCTCCTACATTTAATCAGTCAATGTACAAAGCTTATATTGCAGAAAACTCTCCACCGAAAACATTTGTATTCAATGTTTCTGCCGTTGACATAGATTCCCCAAAGAATGCTATTATTCAGTATTCTATTGTTGGAGGTTCTGGAAAAGATGTATTTAGCATTGAACTAAAAACTGGTGCCATATATTCAAGAACCAAGTTTGATTTTGAAGAAAGAAGCATTTATACACTTGATATTTTAGCTGTCAATCCTGATTCTCCCATGTATGGTTCAACAAAAGTTATCATCCACGTAACCGGTGTCAATGAGTACTACCCTCATTTTGTACAACCTGTATTTCATTTTGATGTTTCTGAATCTGCTGAAGTTGGAACAAGTGTCGGATTGATACAAGCCACAGATCAAGATGCAGGAGATGATGGCAAAGTATACTACCTTTTAGTAGGGTCAAGCAATGACAGAGGATTCTCTATAAACTCAGAAACTGGAGTTATTGCTGTGTCGAGAAGGTTGGATAGAGAAACTCAAAACAGAGTAGTACTGACTGTGATGGCTAAGAACAGTGGGGGAATCAGAGGTAATGATACAGATGAGGCACAGATTATAATCTCAATCCAAGATGGTAATGATCCTCCTGAATTTGTTGAAGAGCTATATGAGGTTGAGGTTTCAGAGGGTGTGTCGATTGGAACAAAAGTTATTTCGGTATTGGCTATGGACAAGGATGTTCGTCCTCAAAACAACCAATTCAGTTACTCTATCATCAATGGAAATATTGACAAAGCGTTTAAAGTGGACCCTCAAACTGGTGTGATTGAGACTACTCTGCAGTTGGATAGGGAAACAACCCCATACTACACACTAATACTTGGTGCCATAGATACAGGATCACCACCAGAGACTGGAACAACAGAAGTCAAGATTACATTGCTGGATGTTAATGATAATGGACCAATATTTGATCCTCCAAATGTTGTTGGATATGTGACAGAAAACGAGCCTTCCAACACTAGTGTCATGAAGTTGGCTGCCATCGACCCAGACCTGCCACCAAACGGAGCTCCTTTCACATACAGATTGGTTGGGGGAAAACATCGAGATCTCGTCTCTATTGAACCCAACACAGGAATTGTGAAAATAACAGAGATGATTGACAGAGAAGCCACGCCTCAACTTGATATTCTGGTGAGTAAATCAACACATTTAAAAACTATTGCACTTTCAAAACTATATATTTTGTAGAAAACCTTTGATAAGTGTTCAATCAATAAAGTAATTCACAATTATAAAATTCTTTTTAGGGTTAAACAAAAACCCATTTAAACCTTTTAGTTTTTCTAACTTGAAAGTATTCTAAATTTTAAAACTGGATAATGTGTGTTAATGTACATTTTAATTTTGGTACTTTGTACTGAGTGTAATTAGATGTTCTATGTTTGTTTTAGGTGGAAGTGGAAGACAGCGGTGAGCCTAGAATGAAATCTCAACATCCAGTAACAATAACAGTTTTGGATCAAAATGATAGCCCTTCAACTCCTAGAGCTGTCCACGTTATAGTCCAAACATTCAATGATGCATTTCCTGTTGGAAAAATTGCTGATGTACATCCTAATGACCCCGATACTTCTGGAGAATATCAGTGCAAACTTCTCAACAACCCAACAACACGAGGCATCTTCAGTATTCCTTCTGGCTGTAGTCTTCATTCCTCTAGAGTTGCTATGGGTCCAGGCTTTTCTCTCAGTATATCTGGAAATGACGGAAGACATCCAGATGTTGTTTCCATGATATCTGTAGAGTTCTTGTCATTTGACAATGCAACTGTTGAAAATAGTATTACCATTCGCATTGAAAATATCACCTCCCATAAGTTCCTTACCAATCATTACAAAGGTTTTATTGATCTCTTGAAATCTACATTTGATGTTGGGGATTCACCTTATTTATATAGTATGCAAGAAAAGGACAGTGGTTTAGAACTTGCAGTTGCTGTAAAGGGAGCTAAGGGTTATCGGAATAAAGCACATGTAACAGACGTTCTTTCAAGAAAACATGATGTCATTCAACAGCTGGTTCAATCTTCTTTTATCTCAGTTGGGTACTCTCCCTGTCAAAATCCTATTTGTGAAAATGGTGGAATCTGCAGTGACGGCATAAAGGTCTATGAAGAAACACGTATAACGGATAGCCAAACACTGATATTTACCTCTCCATTGGTCAGTCATGATTTCGTTTGTCGGTGTGCAGATAGTTTCACTGGTAAACGGTGTGAGCGAAGACAAGATCCATGCTCCCCCAACCCGTGCCAATCTGGTGGGTCCTGCAGACGTCAAGGATTTGACTTTCAGTGTATTTGTCCTCCATCAAGAGAGGGCCGTCTTTGCGAAGCGGAAAGAAGCGATGTTTGCAATGGGAATCCTTGCAAAAATGGGGGTTCTTGTAGAGAGAGCCCTGATGGTTCCAGTTTTTTCTGCCTTTGTAGACCTGGCTTTCGAGGGAACCAATGTGAAACAATCGCAGACTCTTGTAGACCTAATCCTTGTCTTAATGGTGGTCTCTGCATAGGTTTGAAACCTGGCTATCGCTGTAGTTGTCCAGAATCAAGACATGGAAGACATTGTGAAAAGTCAACCTATGGATTTAGAGAACTGTCATTCATGACTTTCCCCCCATTAGACGCAAGCACAAATGACATTTCAATGATATTCTCAACGACAAAACCCAACTCTCTCCTGGTTTACAACTTTGGAGCTCAAACTGGAGGAAGATCTGACTTTGTTGCACTTGAACTCGTTGGAGGCAGGGCGGTTTTCTCTTACGGTGGTGCTAGGACTGCCATCACTTCAGTAACTGTTAGTGGAGAAAAACAATCCTTGGCTACTGGAGATTGGTACAAGGTGACAGCAACAAGAAACGGAAGAGTCATCTCTCTAAGCATTGGAATGTGCACAGAAAATGGAGATCTATGTCAAGAGTGCAAACCTGGAGATTCTTCTTGCTATGCCAATGAAATCGGCCCAGCTGGGTAAGAATATATATTTTTAAATTGTATTTGAATCTGCATGTTGTTATTTCTCAGAAAGTCAGAATCTAAAACAAATTGACAGATTTGTTAAAAGAGACTTTTAAACTTGGATCAAATTCAGGATCCCATAGTTTTAGACAGCTAATGATTTGATGACAGCTAAATCTTTTGATGTAATATACCTATATAAAATTCTATATTATTTCATCAATAGTATTTTATAATTTTTCTTTTCTTTTTTCAGAACACTGAACTTCAACAATCAACACATGTACGTGGGTGGACTGATGACTGCAGATCCAATACTGGAGAGACCTGGTCAGGTGCACTCAGACGACTTTGTCGGCTGTGTTCACAGCGTAGCAGTCAATGGTCGGTCTCTCAACTTGACAAGTCCCTTGAGGTCCAGAGGAATAGACCCAACTTGCAGCCGGTCCTCTAGAAGTCTCTGCTCAGGAATATCATCCAACCTAATACCTGACAGCAGTGAGATTGCTTCCCCGATACAACTGCCTGTTTGTGGACTATATGGTACATGTTTTGACAAATGGAACTCAGTGTCGTGTGTCTGTGACAATACAAACCTAGTGTCTCCAAACTGCAATGAAGCGCTCGATTCTATAACTTTGATCGACGGAGGATTTCTCGAGTTCAAGATATCAGAAACTCATCGAAGAATGCAGCTGCTTGATATGTTGTACAAGGGGTCAACACTCTGGTCTCCTGGGGTCGACAGGCACAGAAGATCCATCAACTCTTCACTTGGCGCTGCAGCAGCATCCAACCAGCCTCCCAAGAGTCTTAGCATCATGTTCAGAACACTGAGGAAAGATGGCATCATTATCTTCCTGGCTACTAACAAAGACTTCACATCAGTTGAGGTATGTTTAATTGTTGTATTGTATTCAAACAATGAGTTTCTAAATCATTAACTTGATTAAATTATAAAATTTTACTTATGGAATCTTTCATCCGTAATGGTTAAATCAAATACTGTTCACATTTATTTTATTAGCAAGGACAAATAGCCATAATTATATTCAACACTATATTTATGATTAATTTTCCAAACATGCTTCCATTGCCCACCTACAAATTTTCATAGTTTGAACAATGTATTTGTTAACACTTAAATGTTCTATAATCTAACAATTGTAATTTCCGCAGCTGGTAGGAGGTCACCTGGTGTATGTTTCACAACTGGGGTCGGCTGGCTCACCAGTTAACATGACAGTGACAGAGCGAGGATTGCTTTCCGACAACCAGTGGCACAACTTGACCCTTGTCTCTCAGAATCGAGGCCTCAGGTTGCTATTGGATGGACAACGAGTGGGCGAAGAACTGGACTCGGCCGGAGTCCATGACTTTCTAGATCCTTACCTCACCGATCTATACCTGGGAGGAGTGAGGAGAGATGTCTTCCCCAGCCAGGACTCTGTTCCTACCAGTAAGTCACAATTGTATAACTTGTGTTAGAATAATAATTGAGATGGAAGCTGTAGTTATTATTACAGGGCCAAAGTAAATAATACTTTTTACAGTAATAAACACCCATCAGTTAAAATTATGCTAAAGAAGAAATTCAAATAAGAAATAAAGTTAAAGCTTATTAGTACAGGAAAGCTTAAGAAGCCAGGCAGTGCAAATCATATCTGTAACACTAAAATGCTTCAAATTCGTTTTTCAACATAAATTGAACTTTATTTCAGGTTTTAAATGCTTCCAATATTTTTATTACTTGTTTTGTTTACAATAATGTATATTTGCTCAGAAAAGTTCAACTGATGATTAACTATTACTCTTTAGCTTATCTTTTACTTTAATATGTATAACTGACTTCTTTTTATTTGTTGTTTTTGGCCAAATTCACTAGCTGTTTGTTGCTCTAGTCACTAGCGGTTCAAACTGTATAGAGCAGTTTAAGTTTCTAATATTTACAGATATTATGACAGCATTTAGCCATATTTACTTCACTTTTGATTTTGGACCTGAGACTGTGAGAGTTTTTGTAGGAGAAGAATTGCTATTTCTAATTTTTAATGTCTTTTAACTTTTTTTACTAAAATTTTTACAATTTACCAATATAATTTTACAATACACATGTAATTACAATATGTTACAAAACTGTTCTCCAGTTTCTCAGCTTATTTTGTATTTTATGTTATGTCCAGTATTTGCATCTTTTTTATCAAATTGTTACATTAAATCATTTTACAGGTTTTTCTGGATGCTTGGCGAACTTCACAATAAACAACGAGATCCAGCCAATGAATGGTTCTGGAAGTATTTTGGGAGAGACCATCTCCTACGGCAAGGTGCTGACCGGATGCTTGGGACCGATAGGGGTTGGTGCTGCTGCTTCGACTGATCCCCTTTCCATCGGCATCTCCCTGGTGCTGGTGTTCTTCGTCATCTTGCTCGTGGCCATTCTAGTCAGCTTTGTAGTATTCCGCTTGAGAAAACAGAAGAAAGAGAAAAGTGGTGGAGTTGTACATCCTAAGCAGAACGGTGGTGCTACACTGGTGGCGGGAGCAGGGCCTGGAGACAACGGTAGAGGTCTTCACCCCGAGTCTACAGTACCCAGCTTCATGACTGACAATGGAGATGTCATTCGTGGTGTTGGAGGCCATCACCTAGTTGGCCCTGAACTAATATCTAAGCGGTAAGCTTTAAAATGAAATAAATTTACTCTTTACATAAAAAAAGTACTAAATCTAAGTCACCTTTAGAAAACTCATGAAAATTATAGAGCAAAAATTGGAACCGAAACTGGTTTTAATTATGCTTTTATATTCTATGTGTGTGTCATAAGTTCTCAATAAAATTATTCTGTCATAAAATTTTAATTGAAATGATTACTTGGCTTAAACGTAATGTACATGTATGTGTACCTCATATGACTTTTCCTTTTTCTTTCTATATTTGCTCATTTTAATTTTGTATAATCATAAGTTTTACTTTACCCTCACTAACCATGGCTTACTCTTCCTCTGGAGTTAATTACCTTAAAAATCAAAACTATGGTATTTTTATGTTTACCCTTTTGTGTTCAGGTATAAAGACCAAGAAATGGTGGGGACAGAGCACCAGAGACCTCAGCGACCAGACATAATCGAGAGAGAAGTGGTGGGCAAGTCACCCCCTCCACGGGACGAGCACCATCCCCCTCTGCCTCATAGTACTCCCCATCACCCTCACGAACAACCTTCAGTAGTAGGTGTCGACTCCGAGATGCCAGAACACTACGACTTAGAAAACGCCAGCTCCATTGCCCCTTCAGACATAGATATAGTTTACCATTACAAAGGTAAATTTTAGCTAACTAATTTTGCTATTTTATTGCAATTGATCAAATGCAAGAGTATTTATCAAGTTTAATTAACACACTCAAAGAAACACTTGCTTGTCTGAAGTCATTAACGAATGTATAACCACAAAGTTGACTTGGTTTGAAACATCCAAATACAAACAATATTTTAAATAAACGTCTTTCTTCTGATAAATTCTATACGTCCTCCTAAATTTCAGCACAGTACGTGCATTGTGTTGCTTTGTAATGAATAGGATTGGAATGACAGCCAAATTAGCTACTTTGTGGGCTTACACTGGGTTGTTTGCAGAGAGACGGATATTCTAGCTCCTGCTCAGATATCCTACCCTGTACTCTCACACTCAGTCTGATAGAATTGTTTGTTTTGTTTTGTGATTTATATTTTTCAACAACAAAACTATTCAACAAAGTTGAAAACAAGTTCCAGCATGTATTGAATTCCCAGACACATGTTCTGCAGGCACTTAAATTGTTAATAGAATGTTCAATTGAGTTAATGAATCCATTAATTTTAAGGTAGTCTACAATGTTACCCTGTGTTTTCTTCTGCATTTTTATGTATTTTGGTTTTAACTTTTAGGTTACCGAGAAGGCGGGAATCTTAGAAAGTACAAGGCAACACCTCCCCACCTGCCCCCGCCTGGTGCACCATACCACAAGCACCAAGCAGCCGGAGCACAACAGCACCGCCACTCCCCCCACCATGGCGCTGGGTTCCCTCCCCACCCTTCACGGGACTCCCCCCGCTCTGTGGTACCTCCACCCCCCGTCTCCAGGGTGGACAGTCCCAACAAGATCAACCTTCAACACCAGAGCACACCTCTCGCAAGGCTCAGTCCTAGCAGTGAGCTGTCTCAGCAGATGCCTAGGATATTAACATTACAGGTTTGTAGTTTAATAGCTTCATACTTACTTGATTGTACCTTATTTGATCGACAAGGGTCATCCAGAAAGTAAGGAACGATTGCGCATCACACGCCGCGCAGACCCTTATCCACTACGAGTGCGAGTGCACTGCTAGCTCCATCCTTCCTCTTCAGTTTGAAAGTAGGTTCGTTGCCTCGTGGTTACCCGTCTCGTTTCCACAGTGATTAATAATGGCATCGACAATTGAAAACCCCGCTAATATGAAGTGCGAAGTGTCGTTTGTTTTCTAAACGCTTAAAACGTTGAACCTATTGGAATTTATAGGCAAATAAAGAGTGTTCTAAGAGGAGAAATGACTAACTCAGAAGCCTACTGTGAAACCCTCCAACGACTTCAACGCGTTATCCCAAACAAGAGACGGGAATGCTTTCAGAAAACTTGTTGCTGATCCGTGACAATGCTTGGCCTCATGTGTCTGAAAGAACACGTCACGAACTTCAACGTCTACGTTGGAAAATTTATAGTCATCCACCTTACAGCCTTGGTTTGGCACCAAATGATTATCACTTACTCCCAAAGCTTGGACTTTTTGGGTAGAAAACAGTTTGCTATCGAGAGGAACTCCAAGAAGGTGTGAAATCCTGGTTCAAGTCTTTGGCGGCAAATGAGTACAACATGGGTATGGAAAAACTGGTCCCACGTTACAACAAGTGTCTTGAAATCCATGGCGACTATGTAGAAAAGTAGAGGAAGGTTCTATGCATTTCTAAATAAAGTTTTGTGTTGATATCTTTTTTTATTTGACCATGCCAAAACGTTCGTTACTTTCTGGATGACCCTTGTACTAGGATAAAATGAGTAAATACATCAAAATGTTAGGTGAAAATTTAATAGATTAGACAGTAAAATATGAACCTGTGGTTGTTTATAAACTATGTAATGTTTTGAATATAGTTGTTGAATGTTTTAACTTTTATTAATATACTCAACCGTTAGCTGATCAATAAAACTGCTAATAATGATTTTATTTTATTGAAATAATTTTTAGTTTGGGTAGGAAGGTTATAATGATAACATACAATAACAACAACAAGGAGAGTTATTGGTTTTTGCATATTACCTTGGCATAGGACCTTTTTAACTATTTTGTCAATCCAAAGGGAAACATAATGGTACTTATCTGTTATAGGACATCAGCGGGAAGCCACTGCAGTCAGCCCTCTTGGCCACCACCTCATCGTCAGGAGGTGTGGGCAAAGACGTGCTGCACAGCAACAGTGAGAGAAGTCTCAACAGTCCCGTCATGAGTCAGTTGAGTGGGCAGAGCAGCTCAGCCAGCCGCAAGGTGCCGGGCCCAGCAGACGTAAGCAACGGCTCGATACCCATGGGTCTGACCGCCGAGGAGATAAGTAGGCTTAACTCCAGGCCACGCACCAGCAGCCTAGTCAGCACCCTGGATGCAGTGAGCAGCTCAAGCCAAGCAGCGGCAGCTCACCATCTACACCACGGAGCAGTCAACGGAGGAGATAACCATAGTTCTACAACAACAGACGAGAGTGGCAACGACTCTTTCACCTGCTCCGAGATAGAGTACGACAACGGTAGTGTCGCGGGTGATAAGTTGAGTGACGTTATATTTACAAAACTTAGTGCGGATGAAGAGACGAGAGGGAGGACAAGTGATAGTGGGACACCTAACAAACCGCCACCTCCTCCGACCAGTTATGACGGGTTTGACTCCTCATTTAGAGGCTCTTTAAGTACATTAGTGGCCTCAGATGACGATCTGTCACACGTTGGTGGGCCTCTGTACAGGCCTAACAACGGTTCACCTTCCGCCATACCAGCGGCCCTAGGCTGGGACTATCTGTTAAATTGGGGCCCAATTTTGAAAGTTTAGTGGGTGTTTTCAAAGACATTGCCGAACTTCCCGATTCGGTCAACGGGAGGGTTCCGGCTTCGTTAAGGTTGCCCAACGGTGCGGCAAAACCTTCAGAGGAATACGTCTAATATAGCTTAAGTCTTATAGTACAATAAACGGATTTCAAAGTAGATATAAAAACTCCTCGTAACAAAGACTGTATAGTTGTAAATTCTTCGTCTTGTGAATTTACCTTAGAGGTAGCGATAAATTATTGTTCAAATCGTGCGGAATTTCGATTTGAACTAAAATCAGGGATTTTATATTGAAATTAATAGTCATTTATTTGAGTTTCATTGTTGCCATTTTGCTATTGTTGAATTGTACAGTACATCCGATGTGACGCTTATATAATTGCCATTTGTATACAAGAAAAATTTTAGTGTAAAATAATGATCATTTTTGTACACAAATCTGCTCAATGAGATATCGAGAATCGTGAAGTTTAATATAAAATGCCATATAATTTTTGTACATTTTTATTGTAATCAATTAGTATTATAATATTGTAAATTAATTTTATAAATCGACTGTACATAGTTGTTATAATATTAAAGAATGTATGTATGAATGATAAACACTGTACGGTGCGTAACATCTTAGCCATATGCAGTAGTGCCAAATATCAATGTTGTGTTTACCTTACAAAAGTGTGACTGTGCGACTGATACATGTATGTTTGTAATAAAATCTATTGATTATATGAGGTATCCTTACTTACCCTCTTTTAATGTAGTTTAATCAATTGGACTATGGTAAAAGTCTCTCTCACCAGTGGCAAGGTAAGAACAAAATCTCTCTCTGGAAGTAGCAAGGTGGACAGTTGAATTTCCGGAAAATAGGGTAATTTGTAGGACTTTTCGACAGAAAGTGCTTTTTGGAGGCAATATTGAACAACTTTTTGGAGGTAATTTAGCTGGATTAAATAAATGCAATAAACCAGGCTGATGCGCAGCTAAGCGCTAAAGCGCCACTGGCATGAGTGAATCGATTTCCTTTGCAATTTGTCACTCTTATTTGCTCCACTCACAGCCTCGCTTTGGCCCTCGGCCTCAGATTTGTTTGTTCCGTTACAACGGATGTTCCCTTCGCCCTTCAACATCAGACTTGTGATGTATTTTACCAAAGGTTATACTACAATCGTATGATGACAGGAGACACATTTTAAATTTCAATAAAATCGGACTACTCATACCGCAGTTATCCGAAAAATCACTTTTTTGGCTGTCATTTAGAAACGACTTGAAGGATTTGTATCTCTTTTGATATATTAATGTATAATACCAAAATACATATGTATTTTAAACTTCATCAAGATCGGATGAAATTTATTGTTTTTAGATCATTGAAACCTCTTTTTGTTGAAAGTCCCCCAAAAAAAGGGGTTCGGGTAGTTTACAAAAGGAACATGTGTACCAAATTTGGTCAAAATCGGACAAAAAACTTGACCTGTAGAGATGATACACTTATAAAGCCTGTTCCAAATTGTATGCTCACAATGGGAATCTCGCAAATAACAACTTTACATACGGTCAAAAATAAAAAAGGTGCAATAATTTAAGCCAGTTTGAATTTTTTTGCACACCCTTAATAAGCTATAATGAATAATGGGTTTTCCGTCAAAAACTTCATTTTAGTCCTGCACCTGTAAAACAAAAGGTATTTTAATGAAATAAATGGCATTTGTCTTGTTTTAGTCCACACTTTAAGAAAAAATATTAACACTTTTTTAAGCCTGTTAGTGTCAAATTTTGGGATTAAGTTGAGACTTTCTTATTGGGAGCAATACTTTTTGTTTCATATTATATTATAGGAAATAATTTTCTAATTTCAACGACACCACACAAGACATACTTTGTACAAGGTGGACCAATGAGAACGATACTATTTGTTTACGCTCTTACATGGTTAGTATGGTAAGATTGAATTATCAGCTGTGTTTGTAACCTAAATAAAGCTCTGCCATTTTAGTTGAAATAGTTTTTGAGTCCTGAGCATCGTGCTTTTGCTGTTAAAGCTTTTTCAAAGCAGCAATTCTTTTGTTAAACTCAAAATTGTTTGGATCCCACTTTAACATTGGTTAGACGTACGCTACACTAACGGCACCTAGCAGAGAACACCAAAACTACCACTCCCTCCCCCCGACGACAACTCACGTGCGAGTTTGGCAGCCCACGACAAACAGACCGGTGGTTTAGTGGTTATAGTGACGGACAGTTGGCCCCTGTCTGTCACAGCATGGGTTCGAATCCCACCCTGGTGCGCTCTGGTACGGTGCAATGCTAATCATTGGATCATTCCGGGTGCAGGGGCCACAATGACCCGCTGAGGATCACTGAAGAGAAAATGGCAAGTGGCACTTTTTGAGCTTAGGGAGGCGCTAAATCCCCGAGCTTAGAGGAGTGGTTCAATGACTGGTAATGCACCGTACCAGAGAGCGGTTTTGCTGAATATTTGCTTACAGGGGACTGGAAAAACCCATACAGGAGGCTTTTTACAAAAATTTAAAAATAAAATGAGCGCAAAGGGTTAAACATTATCTATTCATAGCATTTTTAAAATGTATCATTCTCTTTGGTCCACCCTGTATAAATATTTGTTAAAAAGTATTAAAAACAAGAGTTTTTTGGGGCGCCTTTTCCCCTCCCCCGTGGAGGTGCAGAAGTGGGGTTATACAGATACATTAGAACATATCGTATGACCAATACTTTTTATCGTTTAAAATTATTATCACAGCAGAATTATAGTTCCTTTACACACCTTCCAATTGTTTTTTGTTTAAACACTGTTCAGGTGCCTTTAAAGTATAAACCTTAATCTTGCCTTGAAAAATAATAACCAAATGGTTTAATGGAAACATAGTTATTACTAAACTTTAACTATAAATGTGTTTTTTTAATTTGAAGACAAAATGTGTGGGCCGAACTAGGCCTTGAACCCGTGCCTCAACATGCTTAACCCGGGTGATTATGCTGATCTCCACACCATCCAGCCCACTTATTTATGCCTTCAAATTTAGAGGAGTATTTAAATCTGAATGTTTATCCGAAACAAAAACATGTAACTTTTGATACTTTAAAACAACAAGCTGGAAATATTACAAACATAATTAAAATACTACACCACAGTCCTGTTAATCCGAATTTCCAGTTAATCCAAACCAGCAGTTGGGATAAAAATGAATTTTTCTAAAAATGTTTAAAGACATGTGTACTTGAACCGGCACCCCAGTCAGTCGCGACAGTGACAAGTCGCTGAGCATACTGCTAACCTCACACAAAAGTATTGCAGCGATTCAAGACGCAATGACCTAACATTTATACAGTACTGATAAATAAAATATAATGTACATTGTTGTTCTTGTTTAATTAGATGTTATTTTGCATACAAAATGTTAATTTTCGTTCAAGCTTGTCATTTAGCGCCTTTTTCCGGTTAATCCAAACTGGGTCCGGTCCCAATTAGTTCGGATTAACGGGACTGTGGTGTATGTCAAATGACTTATTTTGACCTTGACTTATACCGGTGCGGCAAAACGGACTGAGCACTTTAACTCGCGTAGTACCAGCGCAAAGTACCAGCGGTGGGGGAAAGCAAAGCATCATGGTATTGTTTTAACCGGCCACTCATGCCATTTCAGTCGCCATCATGGTTTGGACGGGACAGCATCGAGGCTACGCTGTGCGTGCATATTTCCAAAATGACAGTTCTGTGATTGTGACGCAAAGACTTTTTCGCATTTTCATATTCCGCGGCACGGCCCTGTGCCTAGTGCTAACACCATACACAGTTAAGGTAAGGCAGTTGGAAGAAAGTGGTAGTACTCTCAAAACTGAAAAACATGGACGACCCAGATCAGTGAGAACGCCTCAAAACGTGCAGTTGGTGAGAGAAGCGATTGAGCACTCGCCAAGACGTTCAGCGAAGACATTAGGAATGTCAACGTTAGCGTTGCATTAGGAATGTCAGACCGAGTTTGAGACGAATTCTCAAATTAGATTTTCATTTCCATCCTATATAAAATGATGATGGCCCAAGAGTTGAAGGTAGCAGACTATGAAAACCGCAGGAGTTTGTGCCGCCAAATGCTCAATGAAATCCGCCCTGCAGCAGTGTTGTTCTGTAGTGACAAAGCGCATTTTCACCTTAGGGCTGTGAACAAACAGAACTTTCGTTACTGGGTGAAAATAACCCTAGACTGATTTTGAAAAGCCCTTCATTCCCCTAAACTAACTGTGTGGTGTGATCAAAACTTGGAATTGTGGGCCCCTACTTTTTTGAAGAGGAAGGCCAAACTGTAACTGTTAACTCTGATCGCTATGTCTCAATGTTGGAAAACTTTTTGCTGCCAAGAATCGAAAGGATTGTTGAAGAACATCAAGTTGGAGAGTTGTGGTTTCAACAGGATGGTGCTACAGCTCACACAGCTGGAGAATCCATCAGAACTTTGAAAGAAATGTTCCCCAGACATGTGGTGTCTTTGAGAGGTGATGTGAGATGGTCAGCACGCTCACCTGACTTGAGCATGTGTGATTTCTTTCTTTGGGGATATTTGAAAGAAAAAGTGTTTAAACACAGGCCTCAAACACTGGTGGAGCTAAGAGCACGGATAATTTAAGAAATTAACGCCATTCCACTTGAAATGTGTGTACGAGCTGCGATGAAAGCTTCAGAAAACGTCTTCAAAAGTGTATCGACGCTGATGCCCACCATCTTGCTGATATTATTTTCAAAACCAAGTAAAACAAAATGGCATGTTCAGCAGATTTCAAAATTAAAAAATAGTTTATAAAAAATTAATGTGCCTATTGAATTAAGCCCGTTCAAACTGCTCAGTCCGTTTTGCCGCACCCTGTATAAACACCAAATAGTTAATTTATTACTAAAGAAATTCGAAGACAAAATGTGTTGGGTGAACTGGGACTCGAACCCGAGTCTCTCACTTGCTGGTTGATTATACTGACCACTACACCATCCGGCCCACCTATTTAAACTTATTAGGTTTACTAATTTGTCTCAGTGGTATAACTACAAATGGGAATGAAAGGGATAGAACCCTCTCAGTGGCTATTCTGCTTGACCATTCATTAAATGTGTTCCCGGGGGAAAAATAAACTTTAAACGCTTATAATATGTTATTTTTTATTTGTCAATAGGAAATAGAGCTGTTCATTTATCTCCCCAAAGAGAAGGACACAACTTCTGTAGAAAGGTGTACTTTGCAGTTAAAAAAATCTCAAATGTTTTTTGAATTACTTTGATTATTTTAAAATGACAGATTATGGCTAAACTAAGCCGAAATAAAAAAATGTTTTTGACTGTCTTTTGTATGTAGAATCCGGTTCTGCATAGGGCGCTACACATTTTGTGACACCCTGTATATAGCAGACTAAAAATATATATGTGACTAATATTTATATGTATAAAACATGTACTTTTAGGTCTCTAGCTAACCATCGTATCTTTCGAGCTTTCAGCTTTCTGGCTAACCTACGAGTCTCCTAACCAATCAACTACAAGCTTAGAAGGCTTATGATAAATGTGAACTCGGTCCTAACCCACCCAGGCGACTTTAGTAATTAATGTGCAATTGAGCGAAACCCATGTTGTCAGATACTATTGTTTTACTCCAAAAAGATATAAATTATTTGTAACATATGGTGGGGATGTTAGCACCCTACACAATTTTCGGTTATTGATGGAGGTAATTTAAAACCTGTTTCATGGTAAAATTGGCCTTAAGAATATATTTTTCCATAACGGTGACTTATTTCTCTGCAGAAAGGGCATTCTTTATGCTGATCAAGAACAGACTCCGGACTTCTATGTCAGAAGATGGAGGCCAGAGCCCAGAGGCTACACCTTTTGGTTTTGCCATTGACTTTAACTATACCCACAAAGGCCTTCCTTAGAACACGACATTCTAAGGAAGTCGACTAGTCAACCACAAGAATTTAATACACACCTTCATTTCGGAGAAGCTTGGACGGAACCCAATTAGCAGAATGAAGTGAATTTGAAGAAGCTCAGGCTATAAAATTTCTTGGAATTCACATTGACAAAGGGTTGACCTGGGAAACTCAAACAAACAATGTCTGCAGCAAAGTTGCGTCTGGTATATTCTGTTTACGAAAACTATCCGGCTTCTGCTCTCCCCAAGTCCTTCTCATGGCATATTATGGCCTTATATATTCTCACCTAAATTATGGAATTATGTTTTGGGGAAGTAGTGCTCGCACACACTTTGAACGTGTTTTTCGGTTACAAAAAAATGCAATACGAATTTTGGGACGTTTAAATTTTAGAGCCCACTGCCATGAATCTTTTAAAAGTCTAGGTCTAATGACTCTTCCAAGCATTTACATTTTTGAGACTATTCTGTATTGCCACTTTAAGAGTTTGCCTTTGCAAGGGAGCTCCATACATGAGCATAAAACGAGAATCAGAAACGATTTTCGAGTTCAGCAACATAGGACAAAATTACTTTAGTAAATTACCTAAAATCTCAAATTTAAAAGGAACACATATAAAGCAAAATTTTTTGGTCCAATTTTTATAATGTAGATGAATTTATGGACATTGGTGGTCCAGTGGATATAAAATTGTTAGAAAATAATTGTATTGACCAATTGGTGCAAATTTTTAATTCATTGTCCAAAACGCGATTAAAGAATTATTTAGTAACTCATGCATTTTACGATATAGCTGAGTTTCTAAACCAAATAAACCATTCGAATCCAAATAGCAATAATGTTACCTTTTTTCCAGGGAGTGAGTGAATGTGCATATGAATGACATGTCTGCGTGCATGTGTGTGAATGAATTACAACATGTTGTTTTTTTATGTTTGGTTTTGCAACACATATATTGTATGTAAATTGCAAATAAATTTATTTATTTATTCGATCATTCAAAGTACATGTAATTTATGGCTAAATATTTATTCATAAGTACTTAATTTTTACTTTTACTACTTGCTGACTTAAATAACCATGTTCATTAAATTGTTAAATTATGATTACTTTATTTTAATTTTACGGCCTACATAGGACATTTTAGTCAGTTGCGGTTTCTTTCTTTCTTCTTTTTCTCAGCCCAGTACTTCTTCATCCTTTCTGAGAACAGTCTTCTTTCTTTATCCGTTACTACTCTTCCTGTCCTCTGCTTATTCTGTTTTAACTGTAGTCTTGTTTGTTTGTCCTTTAATACGTTGAGTGTGTCTGTTTTTTCTTTAAGATTGTCTACTGTTATGTGCAAGTCTCTTATGTCTTTCTTGAGCTCAGTGATCCACCTAATTTTGCTCTTACTACTCCAAAGTTTGTCTATTATCTTTCTGCTCATTCTATTTTTAGGTGTTCTTAAGAAATGTCCTAGAAACAATATTAGTTTTTTCTTTATTGTACTTGTCACAGGTTCTATTTCCTTGTAAACAGTTTCATTTGAAGATAATCTCTATACTTAGTAGCTTTTGTTTATACAAGGTCTTATTATTCTTCTTTCCATATTGAGTACTCTGTCTATTGCAACTGTGTTGGTTGTTTTAAAAATAGTTTCACATGCATATTTAATTTGTGGTTGAGTGACAGTGTCTTAGTTTAGTAGCTAAGGAAAGCCTTTTTGTAAGTATTTTTTGTTATGTGCTCTGCTTTTATTAATCTATCCAGTTTATTTTGCCATGTAGGTTTTTCGTTCACGTTGAAAGTAATTATTTCTTCTAAGTAGCTAGCCTATTTGAATTTGTTTACTATTTTTATGTCTTGGTCTCCTACTTTAATTTTGTTTGCCAGTGGGGGTTGAGTTAACATGATCTCTGGTTTATCAAATGAAATTTTCAATCCCATTTTCTCAGCAATGTCTTGTAAAGACTGAATTTGTTGTTTGGTTTTCTGAATGTTATTAACCAAAAGAGCTAAATCCTCTGCAAATCCCAGACAGTTTAAATTCAAGTTCTCCTTTCTGCATCCGATTTGTATATTTTTGGGGTTATTCTTGTTCCATTCTCTCATAATGTATTCAAGCGTGCAGTTAAACAGAAGCGGTGATAAACCATCACCTTGTCTCAAACCAGTTTTTATAAGGAAAGATTCGGAAAGTTCTCCCCTGAATTTAGCTTTAGAGCTTGTATTGGTCAAAGTTAGTTCCAATAACTTGACTAATTTGGGGTGGAGTTTGAAATGTCTTATAATGTTTAAAGGTGATGTTCTGTGGATGGAGTTGTAAGCTTTTTTGAAGTCTACAAATGTTATGGAGAGAGGCCTATTTCTTGCTCTGTAGTATGCCATCACTAGCTTCAATGTAATTATTTGTTCAGCACAACTCCTCCACGGTCAAAATTCCCTTGCTAGTCTCCGAGTTCTAGATCTAGTTGATCTTTGATTCTATTGTATAAAATCTTTGAGAATATCTTGTTTGTGCAGTCTAAGAGGGAGATGCCTCTATAATTATCCGGATTGCTTCAGTATCCTTTCTTGTGGAGTGGATTAATGATGGCTGTAGTCCAATTTTCTGGGATTTTTGGAAATCCAAATTTTTTTGTAAAACTATGTTTAGAGAGGTATGGGTTGCTTTCCCAGGATACTTCCACATTTCTGCCTACACCTGGTCTTCTCCATATGCTTTATAATTCTTCATTTCTTTAAGTGCCATTTCAACTTCTTGGATTGTAGGGGGGTTTATGTCTGCTGGTTTACTTTTTACAGGTGTATTTGTGTTGATTACTAAGGGGTTATGATTACTTTAGTGACTTATATCTAAAACTAAAATAACCAGAGTTATAAAGTAACGATATTAAAATAACTAATCTTCCATTTTCTCATCCAAGCGTACAAATATTTTTATTACTGAACAAACCATTATTATTTCATTAGATATCATTTATGTTTTATTTATAATAATTTATTCATTTTCAGGCCATACTATTTGGTACAAACTCTCTTAAAATCGACATTTGCACCTTTTTTCAAATTTACCAGTGGGAGAGCCCTTGGGAAACCCTGGGGGTTCGGATTGCAAGTGCATGGAGCCTATCGGTCTGTATTTTCTTAATCTATACCTGAGACAAATCAACTAAGCTGTAGTGAAAACATACAACAGCTGATTGGAACCATCAACTATAAATATTTCAAGGGCTATTTTATCAATTACAGTCAACTCCTGATTAACCGCAATAAAGTCGGGTTGAGGCTTCCCGGATAAGCAAAATCGCAGTTAATCCACAAAACTCAAAATTATTGTACAATGAGGCATATAAAGACGTAAACAACTATAAAAATGAGGATAGTAGATTCTAGTGAGCAGTTCATGTGGAATCTAGTCATTACTTCTCATGACATAGTGACGACAGGTCACCACAGCAACCAGAAAATGGCAAAAAGATGGCGACGAAGTATTGTTAGTGTTACGGTTAATCAGAGTTGACTGTACCTGCTAACCAACTGGTTAACCAATGCGAACCAGAAGGGGGTGTAAAAAAAATACTGAGTCATAGCATAAACATTTCTCTTTTTAATATATTTTCACATGTATTTGTGAACAGATATTTGCTTAATAATACTACATACATATCAACAATATAAATAAACATTGAAAACCTCAAAATTTCAAAGTATTATTTTAAGTTATAGTATTAAAACTTGATTTGTAAATAAGAATAATTTAATAAAACACACTGTATTTGGAAAAGTTTACAGATAAATTTTAAACCACACAAGATTATTGTTGATTTTAAAATAATGTAATAGTTTGTTTAATTCCTCTATCAAAATTATCTTTCACATAAAAATCTTATTTTACAATACCTGTTTAAGTTTATATGTACCCATCATTTGCAACAATAAACATTTCACCGTCGTGTGATTTCAGTTGAAAGTTGATCTACATTTATTATATACATATAAAACCATTTTTTCCTTGGGTGAACTCTAAAAATCAATAAAATCTTTGTATGTGCTCAAGAATTTGAAATTTTCAAATAATTTTACCAATAATACGCTTTGATTGTATCAGAATCTGAAATTGTATCAAAAGGTTTAACATTGATGGTGAAGTGGTCATCAAACCACATTTTGAAATAAAAATTAAACCAACAAAGACATTGCAGTTCTGGTAAATTAAATTTGTAATTTGCTTTAGAAACTAATGTCAATATAGGTAAAATAATTCTAAATTTATGTGCCTGGTTGAAATTGGATTTTATATGAAACATACATTGTAAGTTATGGACATACACTTTTATAAGAATTTAAAATCGAAACTACACAAGACAATGATGGTAAAATACACACAAATCTTAACACTTTTTGAAAATCTTAAATTAAAATTGGAAGTTTAATTATTTGATAGACTTTCAAAGAACCTAATAAGAAAACGATAAGGAGAAATGAATCAGAACCAAAATTACGACTACATCAAGCAGTAGAGGGTGCACAGACTAATCTACTTTATTACTTATTTCTATCAAAAATATGGTGAATTATTTATAGATATTAAATAAAAACAACAAGGTATAAGTACATGCCCAATTGAGGAGCTACAATTAGTTTAATTTTGATTGAACACAAATATCTACTTTTAATATAATTAAAAACGTTACTGCCAAAACAATTATTTAAATATTGTCCAATCCTAAAATGGAAAATGAAATTGAATTCAGAACACTAGTGTTAATGTGATGTGAAAAATTAAATGCAAAGAATTAACCTTTCCTTCATTGTTGTTATGCTAGCAGTTACTGGATAGTAACAAGATGTCTTACTGTTCAAAATAAGCTGGTTCTTAGTTTATTATTAGCAACTAGCATAAAAGCTGTAAGTTACTACTCCACAAAGGTCACAAATTGGTTAAGAAATACACATTTTTGTGTACGAGCTGAGGCTAATATTGAACTTTCTTCTGGTTATTATTTGTTGATCAGATTTTGCACGTTTATTATTGAATACAAATGAAAACTGTAGGTGAGACATGATCAATACTTACTGTAAATCACAATGAAAGCTCATTGATTTGGCATATCTTTTCAGTTTAAAACAATACAAATACGAACCTTTATTGGTTACCTGGTTTAAGTCATTTTAGATAATTTTGCTACGGACTTTAAATTATTATTGAATAAATGGTTGAGATCTGAGTCCCATTTGTGCTACTGGTTTTGTGGTTGATAGGAGAATTATTCAGAAAGTAAAGAACATTTGTTGGGTTGGCAAAGCTGTTTGTCATTGAAGAGGCACTTGCTACGCTGTGATTGGCTGGTTAGTGCCATATGATTTATAAAGAGTTTTGGGCACTCCAACTATGAGTTCATGTATACTATGTAAAGTATCTTGACAAGTTATGTGTACTACCCAAAAGTAGTCGGTTGATGGCGAGGACTTGCTTGTTCTTCCTGACAGGACACTTGTGGTCCTGAGATGTGAAGAGACTGTGTTTTCCTAAAAGTAGTTTTGTTTTGCGTTTCAAAGTTTAGCAGTGAGGGTTTGCTTTCTTCTTGGTAAGAACTTTCATCTTGACAATGAACATCTTGAAGATGGCACGATTGAAGACAAGCCTACCTTCAAATTCTCGGACTGCTTCTATCATGCTATCTGGACTACTATAAATTTTGGCGTTATGGAGACTATCATGACAATGCTGCCAGTAGCCATCTCAGTGCACTAGTTTTGGCTAATACCAGCATGACCACCCTTCTACTGCCAAATCATGCCCCACGACTGCTGATCACCATCATGATGAAAATGAAGGAGTGAAAAGGCTGGAGCGTGCAGCCATTCAGACTAAAGGGTATGAGGGTGCTTTAAACCCATTGAATGTGCATTACACTAAATGCTGAAGGTATACATGTAAATGGTTTTATCTGTTATTTTGGTATTGTAGTAGAGGACTTGCTCGTCCTAACTATAAAGACATGTTTCATTTCTTTGTCATTTCATCTTGGAAACATGTTGCACCTGTGCTTCTAATGCTAGGACTACTATAATATCCATTGCGATGAAAAATATGGTGCTGTTTCTTAATATGCAATGATGATGACAACTTGATATTCCACTCCATCCTAGAGTACCCGATGGGCCAGCCGCCCCTGCACGGTAAGCGGTCTGTGCTGTTACACAAAGGTTCTTTACTTTCTGGATTACCGTCATACTTTAAAGTTAAAATAATACAAATTGTATCCCTACTTACAAAAAAATACCGCAATGCTTCTAACCATGAAAATATAGTAACGAAAGTGAAAACTTCCGCAGTTTAAATTTAAATGACTATTTTGTGGATATCAATCAATGTTTATCACAACTACTTGGTAAACTAACATAGGAACCAAATAAATTAAAATATTAACACTACTATGGCAGTATATAAAACATAAATACATTGAGTTAGTCAATATGCAGATTTTAGAACAGATCAGTTCCATGTACTGATAGATATTTCCATTAAAAAAACCTACCTTTAATTATATAAAAATACAAATCACGGATTTCAGAGTGGGTTTTATCAATTTCATAATAGTTACAAAAGCACTCACACACTTACACTGCTCTAAAATCTGTACAGTACAAACCTCTAAAAATTATTCAACATATAATATGTTTATTTACACATTTTGTACATAGAAGTATTAAATTTATTACAGACAACACTATGCAAATGCAATAAGATTAATTAGACAATCAACTTATAAGGATATGTTTTGAAATCTTTATACTTATCAAATTTTATTAGTATAAATATTTTAATGAGCCTAAAATTAATTAAATTTAATTATTTGATACATAGACAGTTTATTTACATAATCAATAGTATAGGATATTTAACAGCTTTTATTTACAACTCTATAATATACACAATTTCACAACTATAGGTCCTATCTCTGCATTTAAGTATTTATTTCAATGACTTTTTAAACTGTATTAGAGTTAAGCTCAAAGACTTTCTAAACACCTCATGAAGTATTTTTAATTAGTTTGATTTCATCAGAAAACTATAGTTACGGAGATTTATTTATAAGTTTGGTTTGCCTGAGCAAGCCATATTGGCAATTGGTTGATAAAACGTTGTTTTTCTTTGGTTTTGAAAGCTATCCTGAGAAAATACATGAGAAACTCCTAAAAAATCAGCTTTCAAAATGATGTTGCAGAGTGCCCATATAGCATTATAAAAAATAAAAGTTCCTTCCCCATCATATTTTAAAGTCTATAGAACATAAAAGTTAAAACCCATATAGGTTATAATTTAAAAAAACCTAACTATTACAGGGGTAATTAATATTTAACTGTAAATGGGCCTGACAAGGTTAAATGAAAGTTAATTCTTTTGAAACAAGGAAAATCTTTACCCTAAGAAGAGCCATTCTACACTGAAAACTTAAATTTTACCTTTAATTTTTACAATACGGTAATTATTTTAATGCAAATATACATATAGTATTATAAAAAAAGAAAAGTATAGTTGTTTCACTTTGTCAAAATATTATAAACAGCCCATCACACAAATAATAACTACAATTTAATGTCTATCAGAATTACTATTAGTCTGGAGATTCCAATAATTTCTTCAATGTTCACAGGACTAAGTGTAAAATGTGAATTGTCACACTTTTCAGACAAGTTATTACAATTATCAGACTAGTAAATGTTGCCTCGGCTTGTAAGCTGGAGATACATTTGTCCATCACTCATTAACCTCGCAGTGTACGAGAGCTTGGGTGGTGATGGTGTTCCGACACTTTCATGTGTCGTCGGAGTCAGACGGAGGATCGAGAGCCGTATGCAGAGTCACGGAGACGCCTCGGTTCACGCTGACGGCAGGGTAGAATACTCCGTACAGGTCATGGAACGCAATCGGCCCCTGTGAACAGTTTTGTTGAGTCAACCCTTTTCATGCTAAGATTGGATGATAAAAGTGACAATACTTGTTGAGAGCGCTGCTTCAAAATATTCAACAATTACATTCTGATTTTTGTTATGATTGACTTGATGAAAACTTAAAACATTTATTTAATCTTTTTAGAAGCAAAATGAGAAGGCAATTTGGGTTGAACCATGGGATAAATATTAACCTACATAATATTTGAACATTCCAATATTTGAAACAGAACATTCTTGATGACATTTTGTAGATATTAAATAAAATAAACTTAAAACTATGAATACAGTTTCATTTAATAATCCTTAAAATATTCTTTAAACCATTTAGATATTACAATATCATTTGATAGAACCCAAAATGTCTTGAATTGTTGATGTTGAAATCAAAATGCTAACTGCTAGAGACTAAACATATTTCATACTAAGTTCACTTTTCTGCCTTTCAAATAAAATTTAATAACCGTAAACCTTTTGCGATTGCTACTGTCTAGTGTCCTTCACTCTTATTGTTCTGTCCGTCAGCTTGCAAGTGTGTCCATGTCTGGCCTTCTCTAGAATTTGCATTGAGTTGGAATACAACTATAATCTTTCTTGGTTTGATCGCTGGAAATCCTACTCATCGTGACCCACTCTATTTTAGACTAGACTTGTAATAGTCTGATGTCCTTCCAATGTGACTCCCTTTTATATTAAGCTTGTATTTACCCAATTTCTACCATTGATTCCAATGACCTGGAAGGTGTTGCTGTTCCTTCAAAATTGGTTTAACTAACATAAAACCCAACTGATATACATTACCCGCCACATGATTATGGGAGATACATATTACTTTTTGAATAATCTTAGTCTGTCAACGACAAAAATCCACATTAGAACTTGTATTTGCCATATTTTCAACACTAGAAGCATTTTAGAAGATGCTGCAGTCCCTCGGCGATTAGTTGAAGTTACGTAAAACATTAGCTGTTCACTTTTATCCTAAATATTGAACAGCTGGTATTTTCTAAGTGGTTATCACCTGAGCCATGAGGTACACATGTGCAATTGATTTCTTTAGTTTTTATTATAGAAACAAAATTAAAATGATAAATAGCCCCAAATTAATGAACTATGAGGGCCGCACATGGAGCCTCCTAAACGCAAAAAGCAAATTGTAAGAAATTGCTGTGAGAACTTGTAAACCCATGAACACTACCTGGGGCTCCTCATTGACGTAAAAGCTGAGCTGATGCCTCTCTAGATCAAGAAGGACTCCCACTGTTGAACCTGGTTGGATTCCTCCGTCACACCTTTGGTCGTGCATGTTTGCGTGCATGAACCATGATCTCTGCTTGTCAATGTACATGCTCCATCCCTTGTCGTCTTTACCTGCAACCCATAAAACAAATATGTAATCTACAGTCTACACCTTTAAACCATATTTAGGGGAGATTGCATATGTGAGATATGGCTGTTAAATAACACGACTGGTTACTTAGAAGGAGTCCTAGTGTCATCTGGGGGGAAACAAATACACTGTTGAACAGAAGGTTGTGTCCTTTAATCCAGAACAAAAACATGTCTTTGCCACTGTTGTTGTTTTTTGCCCGTAGAGGTAGTAGTGTCTTTTGTTGTTGTGCCTATAAAAATGTCTGATGAAAAACACAAGCAATTGATTTCTGGTATAATTGTAAAACTCTGACCCAGTGCTAAAAGTTTTCAAAAGAGGTGTAAGGTGAAGATTTTTTATCTGTTTTCAAATGGTGTAAGTGGTTTTCTGAACCCAAGAGTCAACCAATGATGATCAACATCCAGGTTGACCTGTGAGAGCCAATGGAAGAGGGAAAACTAGAAATGGAGCTATTAAAGCTCTTACAAAGGAGAACTTCCACTCCAGCATTGCTATAAGTTATAACCAATGGGAAAAAATGAACAGGGTGCGGCTAAAGGAGGGGAGTATATTGAAGGGAAGCATTTGATTGTACAATTGCTTTGAAAATAGAACTGATTTTTAAACGCTGTCTTATTATTTAATAGCCAGACTCGCACATACAATTTGGATAGGAATTTTAGCTGGCAAATATATGAAAACCACTTTTTAAAGAGACTGTCATTGCTATTTGCTTTCTCTACGTATTTGATTATAGTCTAGTGAAAAAAGTTAGCATAATTCATTATATAAACCCTAATTCAATAAGGGTATATACAAACTCCAGGTAAATTTATAAATGTAATAAATTCAAATGTTTTATTTCTAACCCAATTTAGTACTCTTTAACTTGTACCAAAAACCCTGTATCATTATTGATGCATTTCATAAAATGGGAAAGAGCAAAATGATTACGGAACAGATAACTTACTAAGAAGGGACTCGACATTTGGTTTGTCAGAAGTGGAGAACAGGTACAAAATATCAAGTCTATACAACAACCTTCTATAGTTAAGAAAAGTGATGATTGGATCATTCTCATGAATAAAGGGAATCGTCATTATGAATTCCCTTCGGATATTGTAGTTACACCAAAGTGTCCCAACATAGCTCTTATCTCTAGGAAAATTAAAACAATAATTCTGATAGAACTGACAGTCCCCTGTGATACCAACATCCCAAAACAACATGAAGCCAAATTGAATAAATACTCTGATTTGTGTTCATCAGACAAAGGGGTTTAAATGTCACTGTTATGCAGTTGAGGTGGGAGCTAGAGGACTTCCGCCAAATCATTATATGGTTTGTTAAAGAACAGCAGAAGGCAAACAAACCTATTCTTACAAAGAATTTCCAAGGGAGCCCTTGAAGCATCTTATGGGTTGTGGTTGAGAAGATCCGAGCAATGGATGCCCAGTGAACGCCAGGTCTCAAGTCTTGGGCCGGGCAAAATAAGTAATTCTGATCAGGAATTAACATCTTGGTGGGCCTCTTAGGAGTGAGACCACTTTATGCTCTGCTAAATTCAAACAGTTAAAAGGGTGCTATTAACTCACCCAACATTTGGTCCTTTGTACAATCAATCCTGGCAACTCCAAAGCTGGGGTCAGTGTCAGCGTCGAATCTGTCGACAGTGAACTCCCAGTAATGAACTCCGCGAGAAAAGCCGACACTGCCAAGAGCGACTCTGTGCTCATATCCTTCGCAGGAGACACTGCAGTTGTCCTCGGAGAAGCTGAGGTCAGGACCTCCCAGACATGGGTCAAACGTAAACCACGCCACTACAACAAGAATACACACAAGACTTAAATAGGAAACAGGATAATGTTTTAAAAAATGCTTCAGATTATATTCTCCAAGTTAAGTCAAATTCTTAAGTCTAAAGTACTACAACCAATCCTAATTAAAATCTACTAACTAATTGGATTCATCAGTTACTCAATCGTTGATGTTACGTAAAATACTTTGGAATTAAACTGTTGCTCATGAGTCAAAATCAAATTAAGCAGTTTTGGGTCTTTTTCACCCTGTTTAGCAGTATTTTACGAGTACACACCTAGACAAAATTGACACACCACTTAGTTCGTTTCATATAATTTTAACTATCCAACTTAAATTTCAAAATTTAATTTTGGGTTAATTGCAAGGACACATTTAATTGAACTTAACAGCAACAAAGAAATTGAAGTATAGTATGAGAAAATGGATGGTACTAATATTTGTTATATGAATTACTGCTAGAAATTTTAACAGTGGTTTTGTTAATTTTGTCCATATATTCTATCCATTAAGTTCAAAAATGGTTAATGTGTTTATATGGCTAATTCATAAGTTGTGAACAGAAAATCTTTTTGAAGAAAGCTAAGGGTTTATCAGCTGTAATCAACAATTAAGAATAAAAAACACAAAACTTGAAGTTTGCTCATTAAAATAAAAATATTTTCTTAACAAGATGAAGTTTAAATCCTTGAAAAGGAGATTATTGGAAAGTAGTAGGTATGGTTTTTGTAACTTTGCTTGCCTGAAGATGACAACTTGACTGTTGAATGCTAGTGATTAACAATGATGCATATTGACCTTTTTGTGTTTTTAAAATTGTATCTAAAATAAAGTTTAACCACAGAAAAACATTTGACTGCTTGATATTATAATCCTGATGCAGGAAGCTGTAGGATCTTGGAAACTTGTTGACGAGACTGTACTACAAGGGTGACTCAAGCACCATACAAGTGGTGGGAGGTGGGGGAGAGAGGAGGGACAGCAAAGAGGAAAGGGGAGTCATAACGTGTTTGGCGAGAGCCCCTATCCCTCCGCAAACATGGCTAAAGTTTGTCTAAAGAGTCCTCCACTCCCCCATTTCCTCGTTAACCTGACATGACACCACCTCATTTTCCCCTCCTACTGGTGCCTTATCAATTATATCTGCCTTGTTAAAACTTTCCCCATCTCAGTTGAACCGCTTTGGCTTTAAGCATTAAATTTCATTCAAAATCCATAATGAGAGGTGTGGTAACGTAAAAGACTTTGGGACTTTAGGATTCAATGCAATAAAAAACATCACGGTAAAATTTCATGAAACAGACATGTGCATCTGAATCGATCTGACATGGCAATAGAGCAAGTTATGATATCTTAGGATATAAATGTTACATTAAGACACAATGCAAAGCAAATTTAAACATTTTTTACATGGTTTGAATATTACTCCAAAATACAAAAGATTATACTTTCTTAAGATGTACAGATTTTGTGCTGATACTTAATCATTATCTTATTGAATTCTTAAAATTCTTATTTCAATTTAGTTGAAGTACTCGTTTACTACTAACAAACAAGTAAAATTGTCATAAAAACTCACAAATCAAAACAATTGCAATACATCTAAAGTATTCAACAATGAAGCAATTAACAAATTGAAAATCTACCGTTGACAATAAACAAAGCAAAGCCTCAGGCCACCCTAGGTATAAACAACAATTGGAAACAGGGGGGAACAATCGAGACATAGAAACAAAAGAGCGCAGGGAAATCTGCATTGCAGAAAACTGGCAGTGATCTGAGGGTGGATATTTAACGAAGCAGAGCGCACAGGGAACCTGAGGCTATGTCTCCCACCGTCGACTTTCAAATAATCATGAGCATGTTTGAGTAAACAATATTCCCCTGCCTGAAGCGTGGATGCTGCTTTACCTTGCTTTATTATTCAGCAAGGTGCACAGTTTCATTTAGGGGGACTTGGTTTCAATTTAAAAGACGATTCCTCAGGTGATGGAAAGACAACAGTTGAAATTAAACTCTCCTGCTAAGATAGAACTACGTTCGAGAAGATTCAAAACTCTAATAAACAGTGGTAAATTAACTGTATAATTGATAATAATTGAGTTGTAAGTAAAACTTTTAAAATATAAACAAGTTAAAAATATTGTTATAGCTAATATTAATTATAATTTATTGAATAATTATCAATTAGTACTACGTTAGTCACTTGGTACTAAACTCCTAAAGTCGTCTTCATCATTATTGAATGGTTAATAATGCATGATTTTTTAACCATCAAAATGTAAAAGAAAAAGAAAACTTTACAAATTGTTATAATAATATTAAGTACCAAAACTATCAGTATCATAGCCTTCTCTAAAAGCGTAGACCTGTGGCACGTTAGTATCTTGTGACTCACTTCTTGATTAATACTTAGTAATATTTTATTATGAAACATGCCCTTTCTGTATAATACATTTAATATTAAGGTTGAAAATCTATCAAAATTTTACCTTCAGCTGTCTGAAGGCCAATGAGCTCACTATATTCTCCTTCCCCTGTACTGTTGAACGCTTTCACCCTTGCATTGTACATGGAGTTGAAGTGTAAGCCGTCTACAGTGCAAATGGTCTCTTTACCACAGTACACTTCCTGAAAAAATCCATATAATTTGTCAAAAACAAAAATATGGGGATCATTTCAAAACTACAAAATAAGATTTCTGAATACAGCTGTTATAGAAAACTATGTTAAAAAGAAAAGAAAAAATGTATTTAAGAGTTTATATGGCAGCTTTGTAATGAAATTGTTAAAACATAATACAAAGAAAGAATTAAAATAACTTTTTCATTTTGGCCTAAATTCAACTGTTTTTGATACACGTAATGGCATACTTTTATTCAAAGAAAATAAAGGTTACTTTTGATGATCTTTATTTTTAATAAAAGGTTGTTTTATTGATCTTTAAACTGCAGAGTCAGCAGCTGTCATCAATGAATTTGTTTTTGTTATTACTGAAAAATAGCAAACCAGTGTAACAGCTGCTTCTTCCAAAGAGTATAAACCAAACCTCTTGGTCCAACATATCGTTTATTTTGTGTTTATTTCTTCTTCATATTCTGGAACATAGTCTGAAGTGTTTAAGAAATGTGGACTTACTCGGAATTCTCCTCCACTTCCATCATCCAACTCCAGGACATAGCCCTCGACGTAGGAGGTGGGGGGAGGCTGCCAGGCGACAGTCACAGAGTTGTTCTCTGCACTGCACTCCTCCGGGATGATGCACGGTGCGCTCGGTGCTGCAACGTTAGACATTCACACAATAAGCCAATAGAAGTTTAATTCAATTTTAGTTGAGCGGACACGAGATTTTGTCTTAAACAAAGCTCAAACTCTAAGTTCATACTTTTAGACAAAATTCTCATAGATTTCATATTTATGAAAAGCTTCCATCACAGGCAGGTGAAAAATTGTTTAATAAACTCCCTGACTGCATTGAATCCACTACAAGTTTTAACATATTCATTATGAAGTTAAGAGCGTAGCTGGTGGAAAGCTCACACTACTGTATTCTGTTGGGAAGTTTTTATACCAGTATTTAAATAATGACAATTAATGTTTATAAATTATAACTTTAAAACTAATAACCATTTTTGCAAACGCCTATTATTTTATTTTGTTACTATTTTCTATTTGCAGTTTTGTCAACACAAAAATGTTGTTCAAGAATAATTTTGTGAAATAATACATAAAAAATAATAAAGGTCTACAAAACAAATCAGATATAATGTTTTTAGAACGTGTTTATAGTTTAGTAAATATAATTTCATTTAAGTAATGACAGAAGTCTTATTACAAAACAGACCACTTACTCTTAAAAGTTTTATTTGCTGATTTAAATAGCTGAATTTAAATAACTCTCATGATCTATACACTTTCTATCTCCAAATTTGAGTTTGTGCTTTGAAGATAATTCACCATTGTTAATAGCTTTTGTAAATAATGTATGAAGCCTTGTAGTTTACTAGTACGCTGTATGAATTTCTAAAGTACACCAGTTTCAAGGATGTAGTAAGCAATCTTGCATGAAGTAATGCAGTACTCGTAGTGTATATTAAGGAGAAGAAAGGAAAGGCAAGTAGGTTAGATTACCTGCGGGCTGTCTCTCCTCTCCATCTTTGGCAGCTTGAAAGAGCAACAACGGCAAGGTAAGTCAAACACTACAAGCTCAAACACTACATGCACACACAACTTAGTTTCCACACCACCAAGTTAGGGTAAGATACTTTCTACACTTCTACTTGCCTTTTTGTTGTTTTACTGAAAATTTACAGTATGAGGGGATTGGAGTGAATAATTTACGGTTAAGTTATTTGGTTATAAAAGTCTTTACTCCTATAGACTACTATTTAAATAACTAAACTTGGTTATAAAGTTGACAAGTATTTTAAAAATGTGTAATTTGGGAGTGAAAATTTTATTTGTTTTCAATTTATTCGATAAAATGGAAATAATTAAATGGGTTTTAAAATGTCATTCTAGAATTTTGATCTTGATTTTTCTAGAAATTTTGGTTTTGACCCCATTACCATACTCTATGTTTGGGTAAATAAAAACGCTTTGTCTTGTCTTGTCTTACAGGCCCCGTCCTGGGATTTACCAAAATAGAAAATACGGTACCTTCATCATACATATTATTTATAATACAACATATGATAAACTGGGTCTTGTTTGCAATAGTTTGGTTTAACTTCAAGGCTTTTCTGTGTTAAGGTCAACTTGTATGATAAATTTCTATACCAATGTCATTCTTGAGAGTTAGTACAATGTTACGATTGCTACACACAAAAAAGTACAAAGCAGAGACAAGAAAAGTTTGCTTCAACAATACCTACTGTTAGTTTACTAATCACCACTAAATACCTATTAAAGATCGAAATGAACAACAATTTCTGTCAAGATAAAGGTTTAATCGAATATTAATAATTTCGATTGATCACAGTACTTCAAATAATATAAATATTCAAAATACAATTGTTTTAAAAGGTTATACATTTGATATTTTCATAATTAGTTAAAACTTGTTAGTGAGAACAGGTAGTGCTTTTGAGGAGGTCTGATGTGATTACTATTGTTAGTTTTACAGAAGGTGTGATACAGCAGTAGGTACTTACGTTTCATCTGTATGAAGTTGAGTTGTTCGATGGCCCTGGCGACACTCTTGTGATCAAGTGTGAGGTCACACTGGGAGGAGACGCGAGGAGTTGCGGTTATGTCTTTGTGCCAGGTTATGTCCACGTTAGCTACCCTGTTGATCAGCATTGACCCAACCTGTAACCAGTGAATTTATATATAGAAGTTCATTTCCAATGAAATTCATGTTTGGTGACGAGTTTAGTCCACTCTATCGAGTATTGGCATCAACCCCAGAAGCTTTTGGAGATTACGTAAACGGAGAACATAGTCTGTTATAAGAACCAGATGCCAAAACTAAACAAGTGTCACACCTAAAGCTCTGGTTTCTTAGGAAGTCGTGGCCATGTACAGTAATTGCATTAAAAACAAAATCTACTTTAATATTATGTCCGTAGTACAGTGGTCACTGATTTTCTATGAGACCATAGCTTAAAGGAATGAATCCTAAACTATGTGAACAATGACAGTTGGTTGCAAACAAGAACTGTCGTCCAGGTAAACAGTTTTAACGTTTTAGATATTTCTATTTTAACTTCATTAATTACATGTAATCTTCAATTTAGTTCATCTGAACACGTCAAGTTACGAGAAAACAGATATTTGAATAACAAGGTCATCCAGCTTTTAGATCCAACTAGTCAGTTCAGCACAGCCACAGTACTTTTGCCACAAGTGAACAAGCTGGCAGTACCTTCAAAAATTGTACAACAACCTGGTCTTACTGAAGAAACAAACTATTGTTTGAGACATCAGTGCGATTAATGAAATTTAAGGGATCAGAAAGTAAATAACTAGCTTTCAAAGTTATTTTTTGTCTTCTTTGCATAATTACAGTACATTGGCAGTACTCCTGTTGCTGAAAAGAAAAGGATATGGCAGATATTGCTAGGAAATTTGACGGATAAACTTACCAAGTGTAGCGGTGAGAAAGAGTTTTGAGGAAGAGGCTTTGATAGCAGGTAAAGAAAGGGTTGAAAGCAAGGCTAGAAAACAAAGCTCTAGCAGTCAAATTAGTTAAGTCTACTGGCAGATCTTAGTGATATACTTATTTTCCACATAAGAGACATCAGATCCAAGCCAAATAAGCCCTGTAGTTTTAACTCATACAATATTGAAGGACTACTGACCTGGAGGAAAGCTGCTGAGTCAGTCTCCTTGAGTGCCTCGATGCAGAACTGCAGCAATCCGGTGGTGTGTTGTAACTTGCACGTACACAGCGACACTTGCTCCTTTAGCACTCGCTGCTTCACGTCCTTGTCTTGTCGGATGTACTCTAGCAGTTGCTGCTTGCGCTGCTCGATTGCTTCGATCAACGCGTCACATTGCGATATTACTGTCTCCTCAAACTCTGTGCAGTTGTCCTGTAACATTATAAAATTGTAGTTTAAATGAATTCGGTTTTCTATCAACGTTTCTATGCCAAGTCTACTAATTGTGTAACAAAAAGAATATTTATTACAAGCTGTTTGTCCTATAAACTCTAATGATCTAGAAAAAGAGCACGTTTAGAGTGAAACGTAAATCTTGCATGCATGTTCATTACAAGGATTTCTCCAAGACAATAGCGAGTGCCGAGTACCTAGTAAGTATGGTACTTGTTTGTAGCGGATACAAGTGTTTCTAAAGCTGGAACAAAATTGGGGATAAGCGCTCTCTAGCGAGTGTCTCTCGAGAGATATTGTGATCCCCTCCCCGTCTCTCAACACCACTTGATACGCTCCTGCTCCTGCTTCTTTCTCAGTCGCTACCGAGTCTTTCGGACAACATATCAACAGTTTTCTTGTGCCTTCATATTTGATGAATACCGTACTCCTATATCAATAATTATAACATTTGATTGTACTCCAGATTGTATAACATTCAAACTCTTAAACTCCACAAAGAGTTGTAGGAAAATATGGTAGGATACGTAGTAGGATAGTGTATAAATAACAAATATCAATGTGGAAATTTTGTTACAATGAAAAAAAAACAAATACATAAATATTTGTACACTTTAACACACAGTTTAGAATTTGCATAAGCATTAAACAGCCACAAAATCAGACAGATTAAACAAAAAAGAAATAGCAATTATTAATACAGTAAACACAATTCTCATCTTGGAATATAATATCTTCAAGAAACTCTGCAATTTAATAATATGATTTTCAAAGTAAATAATTCCAAATTCAAATTTTGATTAAATAATATTTTGGTTTTCTTTAAATTTTATTGGTAAATTTCCAAATAGTTGTATTAGTATACACATTATTCACGATTGTTCTTGAACAATGTGAGGCATATTCTATGATTTGGAACGTTTGGTCTATTTAGAAGAAAAGTAAATTTTTGTATTTTCTCTAAAATACAAATATGAGTAGCTATGTCCTTTTTAAACAAATTCGCAAAAGGAATTTTCTAGGTATGTTATATGTAATTTATGATGAAATTTAATTTTAAATAATCTCAGAATTTAAAAATCCAAAGAACTTGTTTTGGACCTTGCCAAGACGCTTAGCAGACAAATTTAATTTAATTTTACTAATTTGGTGAATATAATGACTATTATTAAGAAACTTGATTAAAATATGTTGTTGGTATTTAGTTTAAAACATATATGTATAGAGTAAGGCCAGATCTGACATTCTCAGTGTAAATGATGCTTGTGAGGATGAATGATTATTTTATGTATGTGTGCAGGTATGAGTGCCTGAGTGTTGATTAGTTTAAATTTTCTTTTTGTTTTTCTCTCCAACACGATTTTCTATTATTCACAATAAAACATTATTATTGTCAAGAGTGAGCTAGTAAGTTTTTATCAGAAAACTTTTTGGTATCACCCCTTTTGTTTCTCATGATGAAACCAATAAAACCAGGATTTTGAAAGTTAAATATGATAAATGGGAAGCAGTATTTCTGACTCCACATGCAAAGTTAATCTTGGTGGTTGCTTTCTTTGTATTTTTACGACTTCTCTGTGAGAAATTTATACCCGAGATTCCAGCCGTGAATAGCAATGAGACATTAAACAGAACTGTCTCCAGTTAACTTTTTCAAACTTTATGTTTGTAAATATCGGTAGATTCTCTAGTTTAATCAAGGAGTTTCATTGTGCTGATATATGATTACTAATGGTGAACACAATTTACAATAGTTCACATTACATTATTTTATATTATACGGTATTAAAAGCCGTTATTGACGTTTCGCTTGAATATTGGTAATATCAAAAATTAAAAGTTATTCGTATTGTAAAATAATACTCACGTTAAGTTTGTCTGACATGGACTTCAGCCTCTGTATAAACTCTGTTGTAGATCTCGCTCTTTCTGAGAGCTGTTGCAGATTTTGTGACAGTTCAGTCTGAAACAAAAAACCTTTAGTTAGCATTTCAATAAAAAAGAATACTTTGTTCTCTTTATACAAATTTCTGTATGATGATAAAAAAGGTGGACCCTATTGAAATTTTAAAATGTTGGAAAGGCACTTTCCATGAAATAAAATGAAATTATGAATGAAATCAAATGAAAACACTCTTCACACAAAACATTTTATGTAATGAACGTTTTCTCTTGATTTTAATAGAAGTGTTTGGCCTACAATTTAAAACTTCAATATGTGCTTTTAATTTTTTATAAAATGTATCCTGTGAATTGCTTTTTCAAATAAAAAAGGTATGTGCTAAAAATAAAATTCACAAAACATGACATTTTCCAGTACATATTTTACTAAATTACATTATTACCATTATTAGACAATCCTTTGAATAAGATTGGCCTGAGCAATCAACATTGAAACGTTGATTCAACCGGATTTTAATGAATCAGCCCTCCACAAGAGCATGGCTTTAATCACTCAAGCATCCATAAAATAAAGATTGAATGTGAGAGAGGGCGTGTAACTTCCCTTCATCAAACTTATACAGAGTACAGACCCTCACTCTTACATGTACACATACACACACACACACACACACACACGTGCATATGTAGTCAGCTCTATAGTCCCTGTGGAGCGTAACGATTGCTCCAATGCTCTAATGGATTGAGCGCTGATGTTTCAATTCCCCTCAAAATGTATTTATTGCAACAATGGAGTGAGGCCTGAGTCAATTCGATTTGAGTCCATTAATAAAGTTCCGGCGTATCTGCAAATCCTGTGTGGAGTTTATTCTGTTACACACACTGAGGTCCATGTTGTGTTATTTTTGGCGGGGAAATGGTTCGTTTCTAACCGACCGTAGAGTTTATTTTGAATTTTAAGGGTCCGCCTCCGTGGTCACCACAAAGAAAGGCTGAATTTGTCCGACCAAGGAACACATGACACCGCGCACTTAACAACGGGCTAAAATTCAACTGATGCGGCCTAACTGTAAAAACCTCCGCTTACAAGGGTTTCGTAGATAGTAGATAGCGCTCTTCTATGAAAATTAAATTTGGATATGTTAATTTTTATGGACATAGAAAGAGTTTGTCTGTGTTCGCCTGTGATTAGACTTTTGATAAACTTATTTTTAGCTTCTTGAATAAGGTCTTAACAACACTCTATATTGAGTGGTAGAGAGGACTTTGAAGTCCTAACTTCACCTCGTTAAACAAGACAAACTTTACCTTTTTACCTTTTTATAAAAAACTAAAAGACATTTTGAAAAATAAACTTCAGGCAAACCTAGATAATAGGTTTATCTTTCATTTCAGAATTGTTTCGTAAACATAGCAATAATAATAAAGTCTCCATCTTATTTCCCGCAAACCTCTGCAACGACGCTCTCCCGAACAGGCGGACCTTTAATTTCAAGATATACAATTCTGAAATATACGGAGATACCAAGCACGTTTATTAGTACAGCAAACATAGTACAGTAACACCGAGTACAGCAAATATCTACGTCCAAAGTTTTCACGTGTTTGTAATAAAATAAAACACACAATTAATGGTTTTGGACTCTCAATTGTCAATTGATCAACAGGATTTCTTTTTTCAGTTAACCAACTTTCCCGGCCCCAATCACTGCACGGGTTTGTGCACTTGAGTATTTAATCACGCTTGACGGAACACCCTGTTTCTGCTTTTGACTTGTACACGTTCAGTCGTTCACGTTTTTGTCTCGTTACCTGTTTTGTTTGTTTCAATTTACGCTTACGCTACAAAACAACCAAACGCATTAAAACACGTAACACAGCTACAGACATCTGCGGGGAAGTTGATGGCAGTAGCGTCACTATAACTATTTTTCGGGGGCTGTAGGAACGAGTTTTCAAACTTGAAAATAATTTTTGTCAACTAAGAAATTAAAGCTTGCCTTGCCGATCGTCTTAAGTCTTTGAGGACTACCGAAGGGGGGGGTTTAAGAGAGCGAGAGGGGGTCCGGACATGGTGGATTTAAATAATTCCACCATGGGTCCGGGGCCTTCTCTCAGGATAATTTTAACACATAGACCCGAAACTATGCGTTTTCGAATCTGTTTAGGTTAAGATTAAAGTTCCCAAGTTGGAAAAATTACAAGAGTATGTGACTTAGTTTTAACTTTTACTTGAATTACCTCAAAATATAATCTTACTCAAGCTTTGATTCTCTTAACTTTGCTAGTCTTTCAACTCCTTAAATTCCCGACTCATCTAGGTAATTGAGATCAACCCGTCGTTCCTAGACTATTCAAGGGTTGACGACACCTCCCCAAACCTCCCCATGCGACAGCTCTAGTGGCTTCAAAGTGAACGATATAGTAAAAGAGTATTTTTGTTTTCTGGGGTAAAATCTAACTCTTGTAATGATTTATTGATTAAGTTTTGAGATAATATTCTATTTAGTTTGGATGTTCTGGTGTAGTATACTGATGAAGTTTTGAGATAATATTCTATTTAGTTTGGATGTTCCGGTGTAGTATTAAAACAATCTAAATCATTAAATATTTACACAACTAAATTGTACCAGAGATAAGAACTTCTCTGGTTATTCTGTGGTTGTACGTAGCAAAATGGTAAAGACCTGATCCCTTTACACAGCCCCTTGTAAAGTTCCGAGTTTACTTAAGTAAATGTATTGTAAGTATAGTTATTAGTACAGTATAAGTATAGTAATATCCTGGTGATAATACTGTTAATATTCAGAAGTGTGTGCAGATAGTATTTCGGTGGTGGAAAGTGGGTGTGGAGACATTTGTAGCGTTAATCAATTAACTCATCAGTTGATGTTTTCTCCCCTGCTCCGGAGGTTAACCCCAACCCTGGCGAACGCAGGGGAAATCTATCGTGTGGTGAGGTGTTAAATTATAGTCGAGAACCATCCCGTGTTTTCCCGCCAATTTCCGCCGCGTTCCAACTTCCGGTCGTCAGTTGCGCCAACACCCGAGAGTGAAATATTGTACTTATATCAGACACTGTATAAAGTGCTTTATTTAGCCAGTGTTGACGTTGAAGCTGATGAAACTTATGTTTTGAATAAATCTTCAAATTTATTTGGAACATGTAATAGTTAAAGTTATAGAATACCTCAATTGCCTAGAGAAACAAATGTTGGATATTAAAACAAATTCATTTGCACAGTGTGCAATCTGTGTCGTAGTTAATACTACTAATTAGGCTAATTAGCTAGTTATGGTTTAGTTGAGGTTACGACACACCACAACAAAATTAAATTTATATGTATTACAAACTCATATACCACACCGGACACATAGTATTATCACAAGCTTTTCATTTAAACAATGCAAACGAGCTGTCTTGTCAGTATAACTGATATTTATTGTTTATAAATTGTGATGGAATATACTGTTAGTGACGATTTGTCTAGGACTCGTACAGTTTTAAGCACGAAGTTCTCCAGTCAAGACATTAAAAGCGACAAATACAAATATCGATGATCGCACTTCTCGACGATACTAAAGTAAAAGGCGTAGCAGATGTTTTGATTTGTTGTAGATCTTGATTTGTTTGTTTACGTGGCCACAGGCTGAGGTGTCCGTGTTTCCGGGTCGTGAGGGAAAGCTCTGCCCTGAACAATGGGCTTTGTCCACTGTCACAGTCTTTGTTAACACTCTTCGACCAGTTTGAAAATAGTTGATCCTTAATATCAAGGAAAGATGAAGTAAGAAACACTTTTCTCTCGTCAGATATAACCATCAAACGCCAACTGTGAACTTCTCCCTTTTGTTGTTAAAGTACAAGCAAGACTGGTATAAAATGTTTGTTCTAGTTTAGAAGTGGAGTGCTTAAGGCTGTGTGGTGTGCAGATCTAGAGATGTGCTGGTTGAATGCAACCTAACCACACAAGCCCTGACCGCAACCATAGCCTGACCACAGATGAACCAGGTCCAAATCCAACCAACCAGTAACCGCGCTCGACCGCTCATCTCGACTCAAAGTACGGTCAGTACCGCTAGACTCATGTGTGCTGTGCTTTGTTTAAAGCAGTGGTTGCCAAGGACAGGTAAAGTACATAACGTTAAACAGCTTAAGAGCGTGAAGATTATGCGCATTTCAACAAACTACTACTACACTGCAAGGATAAATGGTAAGAGCATTTTACATTGTATGGGAGTGAATAATACAATGCATGGTATATTACACGTAATTGTCAGCTGGGTTTTGAGGCATCAGGAGAGTAAATGAACGTGTTTTATCCAATTTTTATTGGGAAAATGAGGTTCGAGTATTAATGCAGTCAGCATAGTAAATCCCGGGACCATGAAATGAGCGCCGATCTCGACGACCAGTGTTTTGAGCATTTTTTAGGATTTGTGTAGGACCAAACAAATTGTAGTGTACGATTCGCGTTACCTTTATGTAGGCTATCGTTACTTACGACTATCCAGAATAAGATATTGTTTTCCGGTCATTAAAACTGTTCACTAGCATTGTTGTTTTAATTATTTTTGTGACGTACCACTTGTTATACGACCATGCCGATGGCTCCATGATTGGAGGGAAAGCGGTGCCGGTACGAGTCTTAGCGTGCTCTAGCTATGACAGTTCGATACGGAACCTTCTGTCGATCAAGTCTATCTGTCAAACCTAGCACCGACACGCTACATCAACCTCTCCAAGTTCGAAGTCAATTCAAACTGTTTGGATATTTTTTGGGGTTGTTGGATTATATTAGCTATAACAATGCTCAAAAATACAAAAACCCCTTAAGATTACGCGTCGACCATTTCTTAACTTGGTTTGTGCCAACTATCCAATAAAGATAGTTTTGAGAATCGAAACACACTTGTATTGGGAGATGAGTTAGACGATGACTGTCTCAAATTATTAAAATAGGGAACAGAACTATCAAAATATTTGTGAGTAAACTTTTAAGAGCTCGAAGAAATACACTTGTCTTAGGAGATTAGTTGGACGATGACTGTCTCAAACTGTTAAAATGGGGAACAGAACTATCAAAATATTTGTGAGTAAACAAGTAAACAATACGTTAAATGGAACACATTCAAAAAGTGTCAGGTTGTTGTGAAACACTGTTGTTGTTACATAAAGAATAAAAATCCCGTACTTCACTATAATCCCGCTTGTTGAAAGTACAGTTTTCTTCTACCTACATATTTTGCACGGGTGTTCAAACTTAAAAAGTGTAGAAAGTACCCATACATCTGTAACTCTTCATAAACCCGTCTATTATACTGTGAATTCATCTACTTATATATTTGTGTACGGTTATTCTTTTTGGCCCCACGAACTAATAAACTGTTCACTCAAAACCTTTATATTTGAATTGTCTTACGTCACTATACTTTTATAAGCTCTAACAGTCTAACATACGAGTATATTCGGTCAGTTGATCAAAAGGTAAACAAATGATTTGAAAAACTGATGTATTGAAAACTGTAGTTTTTAGCCTAAAAAGTATAATCAACGGGTAGTGTGTCGGCTGCTCCCGAGCCCACTGCGGACAGCCAGGGGTTGTTTTTGAGTTGTGTCATGTACCCTGTTGGGAGGGGAGAGGGGTTGAAGTGGCCGAGCCACGGCGCCATATGTTCCCCCAGATTGAGTTTATGTATGAGATTGTGGTCCTGTATGAGATACGAGATAGAAAGCCTTTCTCAGATCCTACTCATCCTATTGTCTTCCATTCCGCACAGTACTGTTGCACGAGCCTTAATTTTTTATTCACCGGCTCCAACATAAAGGTTGTTATTTTCCATTAGATTACTTATACAAATAAACTTAGACAACCCACGTTTATATATTTTTATACCTAGTTTATAACTACCGTTTCTGTTCCGGAGCTCTCGGATAAGGCTTCACTTCAGCTGTGATTAGAGGTTAAAAATGCTGCGCGTATGTTGAAAAGTAGTTTACACTCGTACAGAGTTTCTCTACACTAAACCTCTGTACTAGCTTCAACTTCATACCTGGGCAGGAGTCAAGAATCAACCAGCCATTGAAGCAAATCTAAGATTAAGAGAAACCATCGCGCTTTTGTTTTATACGCAGAAGCAAAGTAAACCTCTGGTTTAAACTACATAAAAAATTTCAATTGTATCGAAGTGCGGTATTCCTCACGTGCGGTAAGGTTGTGACCTGGTGAGGTACAGTGGAAGTAGGAGAGCTCACAGTGAGGTGACTGGTGAGGTACAGTGGAAGTTGGAGCTCACAGTGAGGTGACTGGTGAGGTACAGTGGAAGTTGGAAAGCTCACAGTGAGGTGACTGGTGAGGTACAGTGGAAGTTGGAGAGCTCACAGTGAGGTGACTGGTGAGGTACAGTGGAAGTTGGAAAGCTCACAGTGAGGTGACTGGTGAGGTACAGTGGAAGTTGGAGAGCCACAGTGAGGTGACTGGTGAGGTACAGTGGAAGTGGAGAGCCCTCACAGTGAGGTGGACTGGTGAGCAAGCGGAAGGAGTGAGAGCCCACAGTGAGGTGACTGGTGAGGCACAGTGAAGTTGGAGAGCTCTCACAGTGAGGCGGACTGACGAGGCACAGTGGAAGCAGCTTTCAGACGCGATGACCGGAGACAACAGTGGAGCTTGCGATATGAAGTGAGTGACCTAAGTAAAGTCCAGTGGCTGAGTTACGTGAGCGCGAAAGGTTGGCGCGGAAGCCGGTTCACAGTGAGGCGACCTGGTGAGCAACAGCGAGCAGAAGCATATTCTCACAGGAGGGACTGGTGAGGCACAGTGGAAGCGGTGAGCCCACTGGCGAGGACTGGCGAGGCACAGTGGAAGCTGGAGCTCACAGTGGGGACCGGTGAGGCACAGTGGGAGCAGAGCTCACAGTGAGGTGACTGGTGAGGCACAAGTGTGAAGCAGGAGAGCCCGCAGGAGGTGACCGGTGAGGTACAGTGAGGCTTGGTGAAGCCCGGAGAAAGACTGGTGAGGCACAGCGGAAGCAGGAGCATTCGTGATGCGGACCGGTGAGGCACAGTGAAGCAGGAGAGTTCACTGTGATGACCGGTGATGCTGGCGGAAGCCGAAAGCCCGCAATGAGCAGCACCGGCGAGGCACAAGTGAAGCAGTGATAAAATGGCTGTGAGGCGAACTGTGAGGCACAGTGGAAGCTGAAAGTCTCAAGCGAGTGTGACTGGTGAGGCACAGTGGAAGTTGGAGAGCATCAAGTTTAGGCGACCGGGTGAGTACGGTGGAGCCGGTCACCGCGAGGCGACTGGTGAGGCAATAAGCGGAATGGTGAGACAGTGTGAGAAGAGTGGCGAGGCAAAGCGAAAGCCAGGTGACTGGTGAGGTAAACCGGTGAGGCAATACTGACGGTGATATTCGCTCGCGTGAGGCGACTGGTGGAGGCACAGCGGAAGCTTGCGATATCCACCATGAGTGCGATACGGGCGATGTCAGGAAGCTGGTGATATTCTCAGCGAGCGCGGACCGGTGATACCGCGGAAGCCGGTTAAACTTATGCGACCAGGTGATACCGTGGAAGCCGGTCCTCACCGCGAGGCGAAATTGAGGCACAGCGGAAAGCGCAGATATTCAACCGTTATGCAACTGGTAATGCTACTGGCGGAAGTATGACATTCACCGCGAGTGCGACCGGTAATGGTACAAAAAGCTTAGTGATATTCGCGGTGAGGAAACCAAGTGATACGTGAAGCAGGATATTCTCACTGGCGAGGTGACTGGTGAGGCACAGTGGAACAGAGCATCTTAACTGCTAGAGTGCGACCGGTGAGGAACAGTGAAGAGGTGACCGTCAAGTGAGTGCGACCGGCGAGGCATAGTGGAAGTAGGAGCACCACCGCGAGGTGACCGGTGAGGCGAGTGGAAAGAAAAAAAGACCGTTTATATGACCGGTGAAACAACAGTGGAAAGGGTATATTCTCAAGCGAGGCAGACCGGGCGAGCTACAGTGAAGCAGGATATTCACAAGCGACGCGACCGGCGAGGCAACAGCGAGCTGGTGATATTACCGCGAGGTGACCGCGATACTATGAAAGCCGGTCTCAATAAGCGAGGCGACCGAGTGAGGCGGAAAGTTTGGTGATATTCGCGAGGCGACCGCGATAAGTGAAGTGAAAGCCTGGAGCAAGGACCGCGATGTAGTGAAGAAAGGAGAGTTCGCCATGAGTGCGACCGGCGAGGTACAGTGAAGCCGGTTCAACGGTGAGCAAGTGATCCGCGAAGCACAACAAGTGAGGCCAGTCTCACCTGCGAGGCGATCCGGTGAGGTACAGCGACAGTGATATCTCACAAGGACCGGCGATGCTGTCAGTGAAGCTTGGTGATAGCTCACCATGAGTGCGACCGGCGAATGTTGAAGCTAGGATATTCCGCTTATGTGACAGGCGATGCCGTCAAGGAATTTTAGTACATTCCATGAGGTGACCGGCGATGCACAAGCGGTTTGATATTCCGCCGGTTATGACCGGGTGGTACCGTTGAGCTTGGTGACCGGCGAGGCGACTGGTGAGCAACAAGGAGTTTTGGAATTCACCGCGATGTGATCCCGGCGAGCAACAGTGAAAACAGATAATCAATAGCGAGTGCGACCTGGTGATAGCGAGCTGGACAGCACCAAGCGGAGGCGACCGGTGATGCTACTGCGAGTTGGTGATATTCACCGCGATGACGGCGATGACAAGCGGAGTTTGGTGATATCCGCGATGACCGGGCGCAACAGCGGTGCTTGGTGATATCCTCAAAGTTATGCGACCGGCAATGCCATCAAGCGGTGCTCATATTAATCGTTTATGCGATCCCGCGACGCGCCGGAAGTTTGCGATATTCTTCAAGCGATGCGACCGGTGAGGCACCATGAAGCATTAGATCCGCCATGATGCGATCCGCAATAAATAAGCGGAAGCCGGATATCCGCCAAGCGATGAACGGCGAGCGCTATATGAAGCAGGAGACCGCGAGGCGACCGGTGAGGCACAAGTGAAGCTTAGTGAGATTCCTGCGAGGCGACCGGTGAGGCACAAGCGGAGCTTGTGATGATGCGCGACAAGTGAGGCACAGTGGAAGAGTGATATCTCACTTTCGAACGCGACTGGCGAGGCACAGCGAGTTGCGATATCACTGCGAGCAAGACCGGCGAGTGCGTGATGGAAGCTGGAAGTTTCAATGTTAAGGACCGGCAATAAATAAGCGAGCTTCATGATATCCTCAAGCGAGCGCAGACCGCGAGCAATGAAGCGCTGGTGAGCATCACAGCGAGCAACCAGCGAGCGCGTCATGAAGCCGGTCCGCCGCAGTTGACCGGTGATTCGTCAGCGGAAGCATATATTACCACGAGTGCGACCGGTTAGCAAGTGAAGCCGTGAAAGTTCACGGTGATGCGACCGGTGAGTACACGGAAGCCGGTTCACCAAGAGCACTGCGAGGCACAGCGGAAGTTTGCGAAAAAAACGAGTGACCGGTGAGGCAACGCGGAAGAGGAGAGCCCTCACAGTGAAAAGACCGGTGATGCCAGCGGGAAGCAGATGTTTCAATGGCGAGTGCGATCCGGTGAGGCACAGCGGAAGAGGATATTCGCCAAGTGAGTGCGACTGCGAGGCACAGGAAGAAATGATATTCACAGTGAGGCGACCGGTGATAATAACAGCGGAAGCAGAAGAGCCCTCACTGCGCGATGCGACCGGGTGAGGCAACAAGTGAAGCAGGATATTCCAATTTATAAAGGACCGGCGAGCAACAGTGGAAATGGAAAGTCCATGAGGCGACTGGTGAGGCAAATAAAGTGAAGCAGAGTTCACTGTTATGCGACCGGTGAGTGAAAATAGGTGAGCTGGAGTTCACTAAGTGAGGTGACTGGTGAGGCACAGTGGAAGCAGTGGGAGAGCCCGCGAGGTGACTGGTGAGGCAACAGTGAAGTAGGAGACTACTGCGCGAGTGCGACCGGTGAGGCACAAAGGGAACAGTGAGACCAACAGCGGCAAGTGACCGGTGAGGCACAGTGGAAATAGGAGAACCATTGAGTGACTGGTGATAACAGTGGAGTTTGGTGAGCCCACTAGCGAGTGACCGGTGAGGCACAGTGAAGCTGTTAAGCCCTCACATGAGCAGACTGGTGAGGCAACAAATGAAGCAGATATAACCATGAGGCATCCAAGAGCAACACAGATGTAGCAGGATATTCACGGTGTTGCGTCCGGCGAGGCACTGCGTAAAGGTGACATTCCTGCTGGCGAGGCGACTGGCAGAGGCACAACGGAAGTTCATGAGACCGGTAGGATCCGTTGAGCACAGTTTGGCCGATCACAGTAGCAAGTGACCGGCGGGCACAGTGCCTGATAGCCCACGGAGTGATGTGATGCAAAGTTAAGAGCCCTGGCGAGGTGACCTAGTTATGAAAGTGGAAGCAGGGTTCATTCACTGAAAGAAGGTGACTGGAATCACAGTGAAGCAAAGCCATTAAAAGAATCATCCTATGAGGCACAAGTGTGGCAATGAGCCCCACAAGTGAGGCACATGAGCCAGTGGAAGCAGGTGATATCTCACTGCGAGGCGGACCGGTGATAACATGGAAGCAGGAGATCACAGCATGCGACCGGTGAGCGCACCGCAGGTGCTTGCGTATCCTACCAGCTAGCGCGATGGGCGAGCACGCCTTTTGTTTGCGATTCACTGCGCGAGTCGGACCGGGCGAGCGCTACTGCGGAAGAGCGATTAACGCTATGATCGGCGAGGCACAAGCGTGAAGCCGGGATATTCCAATAAGTTAAAGGACCGGTGAGTGCTACCAGCGGAAGTTTGCGACATATTCACGCGAGGCGACCGGTGAGCGCGGTACGGAAGCAGGACCGTAGCGAGGTTACCGGTGATGCTTAACAGTGAAGCAGTGACATTCACTGCGAGTGCGACCGGTGATCCAAGGAAAGTGAAGCTTGGTGACATCTTCGACCGGCGATGCTACCGCGGAACAGTGATATCCTCACAGCGATGTGACTGGTGATGTCAAGTGGCAGGAGAGCCCGCCATGAGGCGACCGTGAGGCACAAGCGGAAGCTATCACAAGCGATGTGACCGGCGATGCGCAACAAGCGAGCTTGCAGAAGGCCGTGAGCGTGACCGGTGACAGCGAGCCGAAGTTCTACCGGCGATGCGAACGGTGAGGCACAAGCGGAGGCTGGTGAAATCTCGCCGGCGAGCGCGACCGCGATGCTACCAGGCGACCGGTGCCTCACAGTGAGGCGACCGGGTGATGTCAGTGGTGCTTGGTGATATCACTGCGGCGCGACCGGTGAGGCACAGCGGAGCTGAAAGTTCACGCAGAGTGCGACCGGTGAGGCTACCTCGGAAGCCGGTTCTCACTGCTGAGGCGACTGGTGATGCAACAGTGAAGGTGATATTCTCACGCGAGGCGACCGGCAATAACAGTGGAAGCTTGCGGTGGCTCATAAGCGAGCAAGACCCCATGAGTGAGTTGCGATTATCCTCACAAGCGATATGACTGGCATAAGCGAAGCCAGGCATATTTGCGCGACCGGCGGCGCGCTGGTGCGAGTTGGCGATATTCCCGCCCGCGAGCAAGTGACCGGCGAGGCACGGTGGAAAGCAGCATATTCCCCGGGCCAAGAGCGCGACCGGTGAGTACAGTGAAAGGTGATAGTTCGCCTGCGCGAGGCGACCGCGGAGGCACAGCGGAAGCTGAAAGCCCCGCCGTTTTATGTGACCGGCATGAGTGCGGAAGTGATATTCACGGCGAAAGACTGGTGAGCACTTACGGAAGCAGGAGATCTCACGCGACCGGCGAGCACAGTGGAAGCTGGTGAATTCACTGCTTGATGACCGGCGAGGCCACAGTGAAGCAGTGAGCCCCAATAAGCGAGTGACTGGGTGAATACAGTGGAACTTATGAGAGTCACGCGAGGCGACTGGTGAGGCACTGTGGAATGGAAAGCCGGTGAGGCGAGACTGGCGAGCAACAGGAAGCTTGCAAATTCAGTGAGCAAGACCGGTGAGGCTACAGCGTGGCAGTATCTCACGCGTTTATGCGACCGGTGAGGCACAGCGGAGCAGGTTCGGGCCGCGAGGAGGACCTGGTGAGGCAACAGGAAGCAGTGACATCTACTGGAGTGCGACTGGTGATACAAGTGAAGCTGGTCTCACAGTGAGTGCGACCGCGAGGTACAGGAAGCCGAGCCCTACTGTGAGGACCGGTGAGGCACAGTGAAGCTATGATATTCGCAGCGAGCAATCGGTGATAAGCGGTGCTTGGTGAACACGTGAGGTGACTGGTGAGGCACAGAAGCTTATGAAATTCCGTGAGGCGACTGGTGAGGCACGTGGAGCTTAAGAGACTACCGTGATGCGACCGGTGAGGCTACAGTGGAAGCAGTAAACTCACCATATGCTTAGACTACGATAAGTGGAAAGCAGGAGAGCCCGGCCGAGTGAGGTGACTGTGAGGTTGTGGAGTTTGGAAATCACAGTGAGGTGACTGTGAGGTACAGTGGAAGTTGGAAATCACTGTGAGGTGACCGTGAGGCAAAGTGGAGAGCCCTGCGTGAGGTGACTGTGAGGCACAGTGGAGTTGAAAGCTCACAGTGAGGTGACTGGTGAGGCACAGTGAGTTGGAAATTCACGTGAGGTGACTGTGAGGCACAGTGAAGCTGGAAAGCTCACAGTGAGGTGACTGGTGAGGTACAAAGTGGAAGCTGGAAATTCACAGTGAGGCAAGGACTGGTGAGGACACAGTGGAAGTTGGATATTCACAGTGAGGTGACTGGTGAGGTACAGTGGAAGTAGGAAAGCCCAAGTGAGGTGATCATGAGGCACAGTGAAGTTGAAAGCTCACAGTGAGGTGACTGGTGAGGTACAGTGGAAGTTGGAGAGCTCACAGTGAGGTGACTGGTGAGGTACAGTGGAAGTAGGAGAGCTCACAGTGAGGTGACTGGTGAGGTACAGTGGAAGTTGGAGAGCTCACAGTGAGGTGACTGGTGAGGTACAGTGGAAGAATGTGCCGACAAGAACACTGTGAAGTAATTAAGCTAGAAGCAGAGCTGAGCACAGTCACAGAGGCGGCTTTCATATATAAATTGGATCCGAGACACAAACAAACATCACGGCTTTGTCGTCAAGCGCTCGCCACTGCAAACACACGATTTACAACCTTTTGTGCCCTTTTGTAATTGATAAAACAGTAAAAAATGTGCATTTAATATTTTGTTTTTTTTTACAATTGGCGTTCAAAATTGTTTCTGGAAACAGTTATTACGTTTGTTGATATGAAAAGCATTAGGGTTGCGTTAAAAGATTATGTTATGGCAGGAGGATGGGGCATAAATCTTGAATGGCTGAAGCAGGAAAAGATAGCGCTGCAAGGGAATTCTTTAACGTCTCAAGTCTACTGACGCACGCGTAAGTTCATTCGTTCTCGAAAATCGCACAATTCAGTCATCGACATCGGACAAGTTCGAGCATGTGTGAAGACGAGGGGGAAGAAAGCCGGTGAGAAACGGCAGCGCTATCTGTGCACGGGGTGCCACAACTACGTTGCATTTTCTGCCTCAGCTATTCGATATCCATGCGCCATCTACCTACTATAACATAATCTTTGCTGTAACGAAGCCAGGAAGATTAAAATTAGGAGCTTCGTGACAAAAGTAGAAATATAAAGTAGTATTGGATGGTATTGAAAAATAGTTACTGCACCAGCTTGTAGCTTTTATTAGATAGAAGCTTCAATTTTCGATTGAACAACGAAAATATTATCAATATTGTATTCTAGCAAATCTTTAAAGCTCTTTTAATTTCCCTCTTGTCAAAAGCAAGTACACATGAAGCTGTTTCAATGTACATGATAAAAAAAGCTTAGCAGATTTAAATGTTTTGAAATAAAACCCAAACATAATAAAATAAAATGGACTGTTCTATTGGCATAGCGTAAACAGGTCTGTTCTGTTCAAAACCACTTGAACCCAAGGCATCACGGTTGATTCTGCTAGGGCTCAATGTAGGCGGAATCAGAGTGGTTTCGTCTTGCTAAAATATGCACATCATCCCTCACTCATGAACGTGTACAGTAGTCTGGGAAGCAAACATGAGGGTAGGTTTGTGACGAGGAGGGGGTTAAAGAAACAAAATGTGAGGGGGGGCACAACGTTTCCTGAATCCTAACAACACACTCCTTGGTTCTTGTTACAAACCTCACAACAATACAGTTATTTTCTCTCTTGCTGTACGTTACCGCTAGAATTATTATCTGGTATACACTCAAGCCTATACTTACAGTAGTCTTTTTACAGCTGTATTAGCGACAATAGAGATTTATACACATCACCTAATGTTATTATTTTATATAGGGTAGCTAAAGCTATGGTTTCCTAGAAAGCTGTGACCGCTACATTACGACCGTAATATGACGGTGAGTTTTGTTTTCAATGTTATCAGATGAGAGTGGTTTCCTAGAAAACGGTGGACGTAAAGTAGCGGTGAAAACTAGTTAAGGGTTTTCTCGCCAGGTGACACATATTTTTTTGTAAACAAAAGTCTAGCTTATCCATTACTATATACGTAAATCAGATTTGACAACTAAAATAAACAACATGTCAAAAGTTGTTTTGTCTACATCTTAATATTGTGTTGCGTCTACCGTCACCGTTACGTTCACCGCTATGTTTACGGCCGTAATATAGCGGTGAACCGTTTTCTAGGAAACCATAGCTTAAAGTATCACTAAACATGAGGATTTCCATTTTTCACAACATAAGGGTTTCGTATTTTTGTGTGTGTGTGTCATAGCTAACCTAAAGCCATGGTGTAAAATGGCCATTCAAGGCAAACTGAGTCATGACATAAAACTGTGTATTTGTTCGATATTATGGTGTATATAGTGAAGACGTGGAAGGAATTAAATTTGATGAACAATCGTTTTTAGGCTAGTAATTCATTACTGAAAAGATCAAAAATTCAATACCTGTTTTTTATGAGGGTGTGAAAGTAAAATTTTGTACTAAATTTGAGCTTTATACGTTAGCCCCTTCTAATTATGTCGTCAGGACATGGCGCAATTTAACATGGAAATTCCTATGGCCCTATGGCATATGAAAGCCACCCTGACTTTGTATCAGGTCAAAAGCACCAATTCAGTGACTATGATGAATATAGTTCAACAATAAAAGAAATACTTCCTAGTAATATCGTATTTTTTTATTTCGTACTAAAAACACCCCAACTTAAAAATACAATTGAAAGACCTATATAAGCCTTTATTTTAATGGCACATTTTTATATCAAGTTCCATACTTTGAAATGGCAAATAATAAAATAGGAGTGATTTAGTTTAAAGAGACAAATAATTTTGTGAACAAAAAGTATTTACTCCCGCACATATGCACAATGAATGCTGAGTGGATTAGTAATCTCCACTTGAAATGGATTACATTAATACTACATCCATGTTTTCGCTCGATGTACAATTGTTTTGTCGGGCAGTTTGTGATAAATTATTCTGTAAAACAAAAGAAAGGAGTAGTCAATGAAACAAACAAAGATTTGTTTTCCTTTGTTCTTCAGTAATTAATCAAAACAATGAAGGCTGATGGATTCATTTGTTAAGATAATTCTCATCTTTCCTGCAAATTATGAAACAACAGTTGGCTCTCTTTTGCAATGGACAGAATGTTAACTTCGTTAACTGTTATTTAATTAAAATACACAATACTTTACAACTCTTCGTCGTGGGATTATACTCGTATCATGTATAGTTACTGAAATAATTTCACTGAAAAGCACAGTTAACCTTTAAGAGGGGAGTGAATTTTATCAATTTCAACCTACGTAAAACTCTTAAAAAATAGTTTCTCATTGTTTTCAAAAGTAATGTAAGGAGTCGGAAAAGTTCATTCTCTCAAACAGAAAAATTGAAAATGACAAATCCACTCGGAGAATATTAAACTGAAATGAAAACCGTTAATAATAAATATGAATCTCATAGTCGACGGTAGAGACATGACAGCAGACGAGGCGAGGCAAGGGTTTAGCATGATGAAACAAACGTTCATAGCAACCGGAAGTGGAGTGCGGTGACTTCTCAGTCTGTAACTCAGTTAAGCACGATTTCCACACTGATCTACCCAATCATTGATTGGACCTTTCTGGGGGTTTCAATAACTTTACATTTCAACTTCAATGTCAGTAACTCAAGAGTGTGTCCTGTTACTTAGGATGAATTGACGACTGTTGGTTCATATATTCAACTCAACTTTTGTTGAGTTCGCCATAACCCCATTTATATTCGCCCCGCCATTAATATTCGTGTAAAAATTAAGTTTGACAAGGTCTGAAATAGCAAACAACCATTCATCAAGTGTTAAGTCCTCAATAGGTGAAATGAATTCGAAAATTAAAAATCACGAAGTACTAATTATGATTGCTTTCCAAAGGTTTACGTGTATTTCAATTTCGAAATGTTTAGACCACGTATTAAACATACTGGTTACATCCTATGTAGCGGGGCGTTTTCACTTTTGGCTCTCATTAACCGTATGCAACTAGTTGACCGACTAAAACGAGTCGAATAACTAGTTGAGAGTGGGCTTAATGCTCCGCAACTCACTAGCCACCCATTGCAGGGTATTGTCTTTCATGCTGCTTATTCCCTGCATACAACATTTCTAGAGATGACGTGGGTCGGATCCAGATGCTTCAAAAATCAGCTGTCTCTCCTTTCCGTGAAGCAGCCAAATTGTTGCCCATGGAAGCTGTGCGGCGGATATTAACGTGTTGACGTCGTATCTCAGACTTGTCCTAGCCTATCTTATCAGCCGTATTCTTGTCGGAACGAGGTAGCTCATAGGAGCACACGCCATGGTGGTTGTCAGACTCTCTTGTCGGAACGAGGTAGCTCATAGGAGCACATGCCATGGTGGTTGTCAGACTCTCTTGTCGGAACGAGGTAGCTCATAGGAGCACACGCCATGGTGGAAGGCTTCATTTTTCCCAAGTCAATCTTGAGTTTGGAAGAAGAAGTTTTTGTTACTTCGGGCCGGCGTTGTACAACGGGCTTCCCGATAGTTTAACGGTGTACAGTATTAGTAGTTTTAAATTTAAGTTAAAGTCCTTATTATTAGAAAGTAACATATTGTTATTGGTTTTAATTGTAAATCAAGGGATTCATTTGGTGTTGACGTGAGTTGTTCAGAAAAACATTTTTCAATGCTTAAAATAATGACATTTTTATTTAATTTTAATTTATTTATGGCTGAAAGCAACTGGTAGAACAACACTTACTCAGCGGAAGTGAGACGTGAGCAGAGCTGAGAAAGGCCGTTGCCTCGTGACAGTTTTAGCCCGGCGGGTTTAGATGCCGAACTTTATAGATCATAAACATTAAACAAACATCTCGACTCGCAGCTCTTTTATCCGTTCTCTCTAAACAACTAGACAGCATAATTTCCGTTTAACTTTATGGCGAATTGTTTTCATGACCAGAACTGGTTGCATCGAGTTGGAAGGCTTATTTCTTCCCTTGCAAACTCCGATAGATCACTATTATGCAAATCAGATGAGATCTTATTGCGTGAGTGGCTCGACTGGCAATGAGTGAATTAAGGTGTAATTATAAAAGAAGATACCATGAGCTAATGTATTACATATTACAGTTTTAAATTTGAAATTGGAATTTACTGGTTTAAAATGAATTTGTAAATACGAAAAACACCCTTGATACAAATTATTTTGTATACGAACTTTCGTTACACGTTCGTTTGTACAAACTTATTTTAACATTTTAATATTCCTTATCATCTCAAATTCTTACTGTTTTTAGATCATTAGGCCATTTTTTATTTTTTAACCTCCCCAAAAGGGTACTACTTCCTGTCCTATTGTTTCTACAAATCCAACTTGACCGAAATATTTACAAAAGAAACATGTACCAAATTTCACGAAAATCAAACAAAAAATGCTACCTGTAGAAAGTACACACAGTCATGTATTACATATGCATATAAGGTTTTGAAAAATGCTTAAAACGTGTTCTGGGGTGAGGATCGGTGCACAGTTCATGGTCCCGGGCCTGGGTCCTTACCATGAAAACGGCATGAGTATCTTATTTTTCCAAAGGGAGTTCGCTAAAAAATGAACTAAACAACCGATCAGGTATGTTTAAAAATCAACAATGGCGGCGAATCTTGGTCTGGTCCGAACGAATTTTGGTTACCGGTGCACATGTTTCATAAGTGTTTATACCAAGTTAAGATTAAATCGGTTTATAAATACATTTTTTATTCCTACGGCTTGTTTTAGGAAATCCTCTAAGATTCACGGTAGTGCTTGTGGTTATGTTTAAGATAACATTTTGATACCCAAGTACAATAAAACAAAACTGAAGCTAGCTTTTATTGTTTTTAACACTATTTTAAACCATTCCGACCAAGCTAAATTCATGCAAGCATTATTTCAACTCAAAGCGACTACAATTCAAGCATCAGAGTCCGAGGGGGGCCGACCACGACGCACAGTTCACAGTGCTGAAGCCCTGAAGAACAATAATTGCAGCATGTCACATTTGCGACTGCAGACAGTCATTCCGGGCCGATGTAACAAAGGTCCACAGCTTCATAAATCTGCGAGCTTTAAATAGCTGCACTTTGCACACATCATTGTACCCTGCTTCACAATGCAGCTCTCTACAGTGCACTGACTGTAGAGTGTACCACATGACATGAGTGAGGCACGGTCCTGCAGAGCTTCTACTGCAACTCCAGGTATGTCACGTATGACTGTACTCTACTGCAGATAATAGCAAAGCAGTTTCAGCAACACTGTGGTGAAGTGTTCACAGCGACATGAGTGAGGCTCCTGGTCCGTAGAGCTTCTACTGCAACTCTGCATGTGAACACAGATACACTCTACTGCAGATAATAGTTAAGCAGCTCTACAGCACTGACTGTAGAGTGTACCACATGACATGAGTGAGGCACTTGGTCCTGCAGAGCTTCTACTGCAACTCTGCATAGAACACAGATACTGTACTCTACTGCAGATAATAGTTAGTAAGCAGCTCTCTACAGTGCACTGACTGTAGAGTGTACCACATGACATGAGTGAGGCACTTGGTCCTGCAGAGCTTCTACTGCAACTCTGCATAGAACACAGATATGTTCTACACCTACTCTGCAGATAATAGTGTTAGTAAGCAGCTCTACAGTGCACTGACTGTAGAGTGTACCACATGACATGAGTGAGGCACTTGGTCCTGCAGAGCTTCTACTGCAACTCTGCATAGAACACAGATACTGTACTCTACTGCAGATAATAGGTAAGCAGCTCTACAGTGCACTGACTGTAGAGTGTACCACATGACATGAGTGAGGCACTTGGTCCTGCAGAGCTTCTACTGCAACTCTGCATAGAACACAGATACTGTACTCTACTGCAGATAATAGTTAGTAAGCAGCTCTCTACAGTGCACTGACTGTAGAGTGTACCACATGACATGAGTGAGGCACTTGGTCCTGCAGAGCTTCTACTGCAACTCTGCATAGAACACATATACTGTACTCTACTGCAGATAATAGTTAGTAAAGCAGCTCTGACAGTGCACTGACTGTAGAGTGTACCACATGACATGAGTGAAACTTGGTCCTGCAGAGCTTCTACTGCAACTCTGCATAGAACAGGATACTCTACTGCAGATAATAGTTAGCAGCTCTCTACAGTGCACTGACTGTGAGTGTACCACATGACATGAGTGAGGCACTTGGTCCTGCAGAGCTTCTACTGCAACTCTGCATAGAACACAGATACTGTACTCTACTGCAGTAGATAATAGTTAGGCAGCCTCTACAGTGTACTGACTGTAGAGTGTACACACACATGAGTGAGGTCTGTCCCAGCCTCTGCAATGTCACAGACTGTACTCTACTGCATGAAAGTAAAGCCTCTGTGCACCATCTGTGAACCACAACATGAGTGAACTTGGTCCTGCAAGAGTCCTCTGCTCTGCCATAGAACACAGATACTGTACTCTACCAGATAATAGTTAGTAAGCAGCTCTCTACAGTGCACTGACTGTAGAGTACCACATGACATGAGTGAGGCACTTGGTCCTGCAGAGCTTCTACTGCAACTCTGCATAGAACACAGATGTACTCTACTGCAGATAATAGTTAGTAAGCTCTCTACAGCACTGACTGTAGAGTGTACCACATGACATGAGTGAGGCACTTTGTCCTGCAGAGCTTCTACTGCAACTCTGCATAGAACACAGATACTGTAGAACTGCAGATAGAACGCAGTTGAGAAGGTTTAAGAAGAGTATTCGAGAGATATTATTTTATATTTAATGCGGGTTTTAACATGGGCTAAGTTAGTTTTAAATTTTAATCACTAAACTAATTCAGTACTTTTGTCAACTTTTAAATTTGTAAACATATTATATTTAGTTAATTTATTACTATAAAAATGAAGGAGTGAAATCTCGCTCTTTTTGGGTGTTGAAACCGAGCCATCTTCATTAAAGAGTGGCTCGATTTTCACCCTTTTGGGAGTGGTTTTCACTCCTTCATATATAGAATGATAGATACAGAATATATTATTTATAACTTTAAAGCTTTGAGGTTAGGTAAAAGAGGGACTAAACAGTTCTAACTTCACCTCGTTAGTAAAGAAATTGTTATTTTAATGTTTCTAGCAAAGTATGGCACCATCTTTGAAAAACAATGCAGCTACTTTTCCATATGTGCATTTTCCAGGACTCTTCTCTACGACGGACACTGTAGAGTTAGTTATATCAGGAGACGTTCCTAATTCCTAATATCCTGTGAAGGGTTTTCAAGAACATTTGGTAAGGGACCCTTAACGAATGGCAATTTACAAAGAACAATTTTGGTCTGTCATATACAAAGGAGTTAGGAATACGTGTCTAAAGAGCGTTTTCTAATCTCGTATATTGAGTAATTAAACTTAATTACAACTAAGAATTTTCGGATATAAAATTATACTTTATTTATAATTTACTCTTTGTAGTCTAAAAGTAAGCTATAAACTGAATTTAAGTTAACGCCGCAAACCCTACACACTTACACAGCTAGGGTACTCTTACGAAATCCGCCGTAAGTAAACGCATGTTTTCTTGACATTTTCTTTAAAAAGTAACAACGAGTAAACCCCTCCCTGGTTTATTTCACTAGCTTGTAAATGTTGTGTCCTTACGAAAAAGCTTTGCTGAAAATACGAGGTTAAGTCAAGACTCTCACCCCTGGTAATAAGCCGAACCTTACTTTGATAATACGACCCTCCTTATCCTCCCTCTGCCGCCCGTCCCCCCTTCGTCCCTTTCCATTCGACACCGGAATACCACAGGGAGTCTTAGCCCAACATTACACCCTGCGTTTATAAAACACTCCTGCCTTTGGAGAGGCCTATTGCGTTTCAAACACGGGATTTAATATAGAGATTTTAATTTGAGAGACAAACAGATAAACCATAACGGTAGGTACTACGGTGTACTTCTTTAGACGTTTCCAAAGTACAATTTCGTTGAACATAGTAAGTATGCTCGTTTTCAGATGTAATTTACACCAATTGAAACACTAGTGAAATATAGACTACTGTTTAATGAAAACAAATCAAGATAACTAGCGTCACAGATAAAAGTAAAAATTTCGCGCAGCGTATAGTTATGTAAAAACTTGCCCTAAAACTTATGTAGAAATAACCGAATTTCCGGTAGTTTTAAATAAGATACAGAGAACTGTAAAATCAGTAAAGGATTCTCTAGTAACTTACAACAGAAATAAATTTGCCTTATATTTAAATACAGGCTGATCAAGTGATGGATGTTCCTATTCGGAAACTTGTTTAAAAGAACACGTTAAACATAATAGTTATAAAAGGTCGCAGGAAAGTCTGCAGTGGGTTTCACACTAATGGGGGAACGCTATTAGTGAACGAGAGCGCCTGACAACCCCAGCACACTATACCCTCAGTACTTGACTGTACTAATGGTATAGCGTAGTGATACTGCAGACGCTGGCTTTGAAGTCTGGTTTGTTCAAGAAACAACTTATAACATCATCGGGGATGTTTTAGATAACCTAATGTGATGGTTTATACAGGGTGAGTTTTAAATTTCCCTAACTTTTTGAAAAGGAATATTTTTTAAATTGGATGTTTTTAGGAGTTTTAGTTTGTTTGGCGTGTTTTTTGTCACCCATCCCCACCCAAATCCCAATTTTTAAATACAAATCCCCTTCTTTTTTAAAGAAAGGGAATTTCAACACAAATTCAACGACGCAAAGATAAATGTTTTATCCCGACTCGTTCTTTGTTATACCAATTCAAAGATGACATTAAATCAGGTTAAAAATACCACTGAATTTTGTGTTGAAATACCATTTCTTTTGAGGTGCCACAAGGGGTTGTATTTGACAATTTTGGGTGGAAGGTGGGTTACGCGAAGTACGGCAAAACAAACTTCAGAATCCTATAAAAACATTCCCCAAAGGGGTTTAAAAAATATTTCTTTTTTCAAAAGTTAAGGTTGGGGTAGCATTTTAAACTCACCCTGTATGTAAAATGAAAAAGTCTTTATTTACGTGGAGAAGTTAGGACTTTATAGTCCTCTCTACCACTTAATTTCGTGGTACCACCTATACGTCTTGTGTGACTAGAGGTTTTAGTTTAAAAGCTTCTACACATTACGAACTAAGAATTTGTGTATGGACTAAAAGGGTCAAAAGCCATATTTTGTACGTTTTTTGGATCAGAAGAAAATATTATAACACTACACTTTTTGATAACACGCAATGTGACTGAAAATATAATGTTGCATCAAATGTGACGACTTTACCAAACGCGATGCAAGGACGATATGGATATTAGAGTTTGTGTGCCTTGATCCACAAAGAATCGTTTTTGCTCTAGCACTTACATAGTCTACTAAGCACTTTGTCGATAATGGCGTTCTAAAACTTCAAGACACTTAAGTGTTTGTCGACATTGATGGCCACTTAACTGTTGTGTTTACGAGATGACATGCTTTGAAAAGGATAAATATTTAAGTTCTTTGTTTACTTTAGTCCAATGATTGAACACAGAAGTTTGTAGACCTACTGGAGTTTGTATCACATCATGCTTTTCGTCCCAATATATGAATAGTTACCATGTAACTCAAAGTTTAGTGGAAGTGTAATAACACAATAAGAGTGTGTTAAATCGTATAGTTCTGTATTTTTTCATGTTGTATGACTATTCGTTTAATCGTTTATTTGAAATTTTGGGTTTTACCGGTCTGCGCAGATTAGTAGGCCTACCGTTGATCTGGATCACTTACCGATAAAGCTAGCTTTGTTTCATTTTAAAACCAGTTATTGTGGAATACACACAAATTAACATGCCTCCTTATATTTTTGTGAATCAGACAAAAATTAAGTTTTGTTTGCAAAGAAACGCATTGTTTTGCACAATTACTGTGAAATGACTGATGTTAGTAGTACGATTCTAAAATATAAGTTTCTAAACAACAACTATATTTTATTACAGCAAAAGTAAGGAATATTTACATAAACACGATCGACGAAGCGGACCCGTGGCGGGTTGGAATCGTGCGCGACTCCGGAGCTTATCACTTAGCTGGCGCGGGTTCGATCTTCGCAGTCACCACTTACATTTGTAAAGTGACTATACGGTAACGCTAGGTAAAGGTCGAGGTTGAGTGGTAGGGAATAGTTTGTAGTCCTAGCTTCGCCTCGTTAAATAAGACAAACTTTACCTTTTTTACTGTTGGGTTCGTGTTTAACTTTTACTTACAACTCGAAGAACAACTCGACATTGACTAAGGTCCAGCGTCATTCTAGTTACCTGAAAAAAGAAGAAATTAAAATTTGAACAGCCAAAGTAATGGAAAACAGTTTTAATGTATTGGTTTTATCGTGGACAAACCAAAATACCCGAAGACCTGTAGATATAAACTAAATATATGAGAAACTTCACATCCAATTTAAATCTTATTTGCTATTGGAACCAATCATTATATACATTAGTATTATTAATATTAAATTAGTACAACTTAATTCTTAGTTCATTGCAGAATACGTGATAGTTATAGTTAAAAACCTTGCAAATATTTTGAAATTGTAAAATTCTATTATAATATTTAGGAGTGAATTGGTTCCCAAACCTTTGTTTTTAATGCTCAATTGATTAACCACATGTAGTTAAACTTTATACTTATTATTTTGTAAAAAGCGAACATATCAAGATATAGTTATTGAAAAGTTTCCCAAGTAGCAAGGTCGTTGTCTGGAGGTATATGATCCAGAACTGGCGGATTAGCCGGTATTATCCCCTATCAACAGCTCCCGGTACAGATGCGATGCATATTCATGTTTGAGGGTTTTGTCTACACACTCACTGCTGGGTTTGAAGAGGCCGGAGATTTCCTGGCCTTTGTACCTGTGTTTGCGCTGGGCCGGCTATTGCATTCTTGCTGTCACCATTGCCAACCTCACAAACCCACAATTCCCTAAATCAACTTCTCCGCTGCCTCTTTACCAGGCTTACTTTCTACTGGCCTTGTAGTCCTGTGTTAGCATTTGCGGTGTATTAGCAACGTTCTGTAGAAATAACACGCGAAAGTTTAAGTATCGTGATTATTGTCTAATAGAGACAAGTACGACTCTTAAAAACGAGGAGTAGGAAGTACTTCGAAACAATTATAGCGCAAAAACAGATTGGTATATGAATTCGATGTGTCCCTTTTACATCAAAATAATACTGAAAAGATAGTTAATGTCACTGTACGTATGATATGCAAGGGTCTAATAGAATACTTTGTTTATTACGTTTAAAAGGAAAACAAGTTCTTTCGTGATATTTCTCGGAATCAAATAAATAAATATTTTATTGTACATAGGCATTCAAAGTAAATATGTATCGCAATCGTTACTTGTTTGTGTGCCTAAAGTTTTCCTTTCATTCTTACATCTAAATACCATTCAAATATACATACATTTACACTGAATTATCATTCACTCACTCCCATACATTCAAATGTAACCACTCTAGTCCCTAGTCAATCAGCCAATCATAGGGTCTCCCAATTGAATGCCATGAACTCGCCTGTATCATAAAATGCTTGAGAAATCAGAAATGTTTTAAGACGAGTTTTGAATGCCTTAGGCTCAGTGGCATTTTCGAACGAATTTGGTAGTCTGTTGACGAAATAAACTCCTGCCTGGGAGGGCAAGTTCATGAACTACCGTTCTATGTCTCCCAGTTCGGTAGTTTTCCCTGCCTCTAATTTCAAATGAGTGTTCGTCTGTACCTGTTATGGTATTACCTTTTATTTGAAAAGATACACGTCTCCAAAATGTAGAGGCAAGGTAGAGTTAACAGCTTTAGGGTTTAGAATGCCTCACTACAAGACTCTCTCCCTCGCAATTTAAGGTGATCATGAGAGTGAGACCAATAATTACCACAAGGGTGCGCGATAAAGAAAGAAACCCATCTGATTTACAAATGAAAATTTCTCTTACGTAGTCACCAGAAGGGGTTACAGAAAAATGAAACAGAAGTGAGACGTGAAATCTGGCAGGAATGTGTCAAGGCTCACGTTACACCTCCACGCGCCAGGTGGCGTGAGTGTCTGTGTCAACCACTTCCGAGTCCCTAAAGTGTCTCAGGAAACCAGATCACGTGACCAATAAACCACTTCACTCGCGTAATTAACAAAACCGTAGAGTACATGGTGTCAGTAGAAGAAAACACTAGACTCAGGCGTCAAAACATTGCATCGTCAGAGAAAAAGAACACATTTTGACTAGCTTTATTTGAATGAGCTGATATTTTGCGCTTCATGCATTGTTCAAATTGAACTTGACGCATATAGATGACCTTATGTTAAACTATAATTATTATGAACGTGTCATAAACAACATTCAGTGGTAGCAACATAAACCAGTGGTTCATATAAATAAAGTGGTTACTCTGCTCAGGAGCACGCTCTAAATCATATTACTGAACAGATGTGATTCTACTATTTTCAACATATCCAATTGCAGATGTGAAAAGATCTTCACGCATTTGACTAGTGAGCATACTCACTTATTTTGATATAACTACAGTTGATACTTTGATTTGAGACACCGGCCAAATGGTTTGATACTCCTAGAGGGTATTTTAAGGTGAATATGGGATGAAGAGTGAGTGTGTTGAGTGTTTTTGATGGACGATGAGGTGTAGTCTTGTTACAAACTAGGACCGACTGTTCCCCAGATTGGGTCATTAATTAATAGCCCAACGACCAATGGAATGGACCAACGGCTTAACGTGACTTTCGAACAGGGACTATGTGCTCAGAAAAATAAGACAGTTCTCCCAAACAACCGAGACACTCGCGTGACTGTTGTGGGTGATTTTTAAAATTAGAAACTAATTTTCAAACTAACGCAGACGGATTTGACAGCTGGTACTACTCACGATATTATTTTTTAAATTTTCGCCGGTTTGACAGTGATCATAGTCCATAATTTTTGAGTTTTAATTCTACCAAAGTTAGGTAGCTTGTTTTTTTCATAAACCGTGCTCACCCTGCTCTGTGAGCATTCTCAGTTTTCATTCATATCGCTCATTGTCACCCAGACATTTATTACTCGCACATGTCATAGAAAAATGAAAACAGTGTTGTCCTTATTTTCCTACGTACATTTGATTACAATGTATTAGCAGTTAGAACTTAAAAGATTGTCCCCTTGCGTCTATTCCTTAAAATCAGCTTGGATTTCAACTTTCAATGACATTATTCAAAGTAACAATAGCACTTTCATGTTCATCTTGAGAACCACTCAACTGAAAGTGGTCCCACTTGTTCTCAGTATGGTAGTTGGTAGCAGATGGTCTCCTAGGACTGGGTTAGGTTCTGCAAGTCACCGCCAGGTTGCGACACACTACTAATGTCAGTATCTGCATCCTACTTACACTTGCACAACTCTCAACATTTACTACCATAAGAGCTATTAATTAATGACCAATCTGGGGAACAGTCGGCCCTAGTTTGTAACAAGACTACATCTCATCATTATCCATCAAAACACTCATCCCACTCAACATATAACCTTAAAATATGCTCTAAGAGTGGTCGGTGTCTCAAAGCAAAGTATTTTTCGTTATTTTTGGGAGTTTCACCAATTAACCTTAACCTAACCAAATCAGATGCGTATAACAAATGGTTATATGCAAATTGTACAACTTTACCACATTACGTGTTCCTACTTAACGATTGCATTAATTTTGTTAGCTTACTGTAAAGTTAACCTTAACTGACACGATTTGAATAAGCAAGCAATGCGATTTATCTTGGAAAGTTTAGTTTACAATTTACGGTATATCACGTCCTGAGGTTTAGTTGAAACTTTTTCATTTAACTTTAAATCCCTGGCTGAATTACAGCCATAAAGAAGTAATTATGACATTGCTTGTTGTAGGGCCTCAAAGAAAAGAGTACAGTTCAATTTGAGCTGATTAAACCATCAAGAACTTTCCTTGCCAAAGGAGAATTTAATAACATTTTCAATGTTGTTCTATGGTATAGCAGTTTTACAAATCCTAATTTATGGATAAAAAAGCTTTGCAAACATTTACTCTTTTTCCCACATACTCTGTGTTTTCACAAAGTTGAAGATCAAATCAAGTCATAAAATTGAACTTATCTCTAGAGAATACTGGAGATTAATTTTAATGCTGCGTACTTTGGGAAAAAAAGGTGAATATACAGTTCAAAAAACGCCATCTTGATAAATAGTGGTTTTATTTGAATTTGAAACTTTCAAATGCGCATGTATAATCGTGTAAATTTCGTGTTGATTTCGGAGCGTTGAGTATTTACTTAACACCGTTGATTCCTACGTGGATCATAGGACCTCGACAAAGTTGCGCCACCCATCTCTGTCTGCCGAAAGCACTTTGGCCTGCCTCCATGAGCGTTGAGTATACTTTATAAAATTCTCCTATGCACTCTCAAGTTCCTTCCGTCTAGAGGACCTCATAACTTGCAAGCCACATTACCCCAGGGACCGCCGAGGTGTTCTCCCACCAACATGGCGGCTGAAGATCGCCATCGGATAACCCGCTACAAGGGACGCGGCGCTACAAATTTCGCGCTAGTGACATAATTTGAAACAGGTTTCGCCGGGCGAGATAGCCGGTTGTCATATAGTGTGCAGCGCGGGTATCAGATTGCCCAGTTGCCGTTTAAGGCAACCTGTGTGAATGTGGACTGATTCTATCGTGATTTATTATGAAGAAGGGATACCGTAGTCAGAAGAAATGAATAGGCGAAGCGTGATACTATCCCTGGCCTGCTTGTGAGAGCGTTTGGCTGTGAACGATTTGCACTTCTGATAATTGAGTTATGGTTTTTGAGTAGGACATGGGAAGCTGTGGACTTGAGTCGCTTACTGAATCATTGAATCGTTAAAGATAACATGATTTATGGGTTCCGTCAAAGTGCATACGTGAAAACTATAGAACTAAGCATGTAAGGTATTTAGTTGTGATTTGTAAAGCACACCTTTGCGATACCTTGACTTGATTAAGGAAAACCCACCTTTTAGATCAACACTCTCAGAGACATCTAACACAATCAGTAATGAATGTATGCAAAATATTTCCTGAATGATCACTACCGAAAAATCTATTAACGGACAAGAAAATTTCTATTATAAGCCTTTCGTGAGAACCTTGAGTGTTTTGAGGGAATTCTTCATCAGTCTCGAAGCTAGCTGTGAAAATAAACAGTTCTCCAATAAGAGTAAGTCAACTTTCATGTACAATCCACCTTTGCATACCTTTACATAATCACCGCAAAAAATCGTATATAACAAGTTGAGCTGAGACTCCTGAAATGTGTATAAAACAGTTAACAGCTATAAATTAAACTTTCCAGCTAAGTAAATTACCAGCCAATCTTCCCCACGTATGAAATCTCCTCTGCCGGGGGAAAGTTTGAGCGACCACGCCTTCTTGTTAGAGATAATGGAGACGTAGAGCGACAATTACTGTCGTACAAGGGACATTTGTCAGAGGGTGGAAAGAAGGGAGGGTCTGATACGTAAACACGGGGTCTGGCGAGGGTCTGAGGGTCTGCCACACCTGCACTGCGACAGGGGAGGGATATTGACCTAGGGAAGTGCAATGTGTACACGTGGGGGTGTCATTTCATTAATTAAACTTGGACATCGATCAATTAGTTTTTAATAAACATCTGTGTAAAGCAAACGTCATGAGTTATTTGGAAGGAAGCACACATTGAGTGGAGGAGAAAGACAACATAAGTTTGTGTTGTTGACAATGAGAAATTGTAAGTGCACAATACAAGTTTTGGGTTTGACCAAAATTAGTGGACATCTTTATGTCATATAATAGATCCAACAAGTTAATCACCACACAAATTTGCTAAAAAGTGGCGAGCATTATTTCTTTAATAACACAATAATAACTCATATAATCAATTAATTAAACATTAGGCATACTATTTTTTTTACAAGAATATTACCTGCTGAAATTCAGGTGACAATTAAGTTTCTGTGTTTTCAAATAGTCAACCAAGCCAAATATTCAGCCGTGGAACTCTAAACACCCAGGAACAGACTGGATGTCTACTCCACAACTTCTTTAGTTCCAGATTAAACTAAACACAATGTCAGAAATGTAATTTCTATTGAACTTCAGATCTTCCATAAACTTACCAGTCGGTTGGGTAGCCGTGGGTAGTTACGTGTTTAATTTCTCTGGTCGCTTTTTGTGTCTTTACGTTTTAGTGTTTGCATTGTTTTCTTGGCTAATAATCTTTTTTAGGTTTTATTTGTTTTTCTTTAAAATAAACACACCTACAAGTTGTTTTTGTGTGTTCGACTAGTCACCTTACTATACTGTAAGCTAGCTAGTTATTGTCTTATGTTTCGTGTTATGTTTAAGGTTACTTTCGCCTGAAGACGGGACAAGAATGCAGAAAGTGAAAAGTCCTGTTTTTATGTTCAATATTGATGAAAAATGTTCGTAATAATATATGAAATTCTCTCATCGTCAATAAACAGCTTCAAATAAAGAGTTGATTTTACTTTTGTCTGAGCTCAAGTTTCGTTACCGCTACATACTGTTGATGACAAGACCCGCAAGTGTGCACCAGTGGTTTCACACAGTAGAGGTGGGTTAAATGAGGTGCATATTGACCTGGTGATAATAACACAGATACTCTCATATCTGGCCGTCATCACAGCTGATTGGCCAGCTATCTTTATTATCTTGTTTGCACTGTCCCACCGGCCTGCTAACCGTTTATGAACTGCCTCATCATAAACACCTTTTCTGTATTGGAACATATCGCAATCACACAACAGTTTAATCGAATTGTAGTAGTGTTTTCATATAAATTAATGGAATGTTTTTTCATATTGTATGTTACGTTAGAACATCATTCTTTTAAAAGTCGATAGTAGTATACTAAAAAGTTTTGGCACTTAACAGACGTGTGAGAAACCTGTGTCCAAATTTTTAGTTAGAGCTAGAGTGATTTTGTTGGAATTGTTTGTATTGAGCAAGGACCCCTTATACGGTTTTATTTGATTTTCCGGGTTATAAAACAAATTGTAAATTCAAATACCTGGATTGAGGCGATGTAAAAGATTTCAGGCATACCCCATTATATTATATTTAATTATTTTCCTGAAAACTCGTATGTATTCATACTTCAGGTATACGTAATGTTATTATAATAGTTACTGTCGATAAACAACACTTACAATTACATATTTCCACCATCAGATTTGTATAGTTAATCCAAATGTCACATTTTCCTAGGAAGCGGTGAACGCTACATTACGGCCGTAATATGACGGTGAGTTTTGTTTTCAATGCAATCATATGAGAGTGTTTTCCTAGAGAACGGTGGTTGTTAAACATGACATTATTTTCTGTGACATTGTAAATAAAGCCTAGTTCGTCTGTATACAATGAAAAACGAAACTAAACTTGACTAAAAATAAACAACATATCAAAAGTTGGCTTTGTGAACATCTGTTATAATAAAGTTACCTCCAACAACTTCACTGTTACGTTGACCGCTACATTACGGCCGTATTTAACGCTTACCTAGGAAACCATAGCTTTAGTTTTGCAATACGCTACCTAGAAAGTAGAATAGAACCAACAATGTATTTGTTAAGCCTTACGAAATATGATTGAATACATACATGAAAACTTGGTATAAAACCAAAGACAACAGCACTGAAGCGGCTATACAGTGATGATAACATCATTACTGCACACTCCATGTTAGGTTCTGATTCACTATTATGCACACAGACACAGGTCTACTCACAGTACTCAACACGAGCACAGGGTATGCACTAATTATCACTTCTGTGCTTCTACACATTACACAACCCGGCCTCTACTCTACGCTCTACCCTCGTGTTCATGTGAGTAGGCAGGAGTTAATTCGTTATTACTATCCAATCATCATTACATAACTCATAGAAATTGCAAAATGTAGCTTAAACTTTATGCTGTATCAATCAATAAAGTAAAATTCCATATCCAATCATTCATATTCCTTAAAAGCCACCTGAGCTTCTCCATTGAACAACGAAGAGCCCGAAAGGTTTAAAGTTGCTCTAGTTTAAGCTTTGGTCTGATCAGATATTTACAAATTATTATGCATATTTAATTTATTTGTCAACTAAAATGTCCAAAGATCTTTTAGGTAGATAAAGTGTGTGTCAATTCTCACGAAAAGGTTTCTCACGAAATGCAAGACATCTAGTCATCTAGTATCTATTTTTATTTGTTTTCGTGCGTAATTTTGAATGTGTCTCATAACAATTCTTAAAACCTCATATGTAAAATATATGTAAATGCAATTTAATAACTAAATTCATTTAATTAACGTATTGTAAAAACGTTTGTATTGTTATGTTATTGTAATCTGAAGAGGGTTTCTGTCAGAGACAGAAAAATAATTTCAAATTAAAAATAGTTTTATCTTTATTAGAAAAGACGGTGTGCTGCCAATCAGATTTCAACAATAGTTTAATTATAGAACTATTTGAAGGTAAAATAAATGTTTCAGGGTTATTTCACCAAAAAGTTTAATGTTGCACGAAAAGTTTAGACTATTTGTCACAAATGCTTCTGGGTTTGTAATCGAGTTCTATTAAAATCATTTACTGTCTGTCCTGTATTGATGCATTTAGAAGAAAATACCCCTAATGACGACAAATTCAGCTTGAAATGTAACACATAGACACCACATTTCAAAGAATCCATGAACCCTTAACTCGATGTAGGCAAGTACACAACTTCTTATGTTGAGGGAAATCTTTCGTAGATTTTACCCTGTGAGTTAGAAACTACACGTGCAGTCCGTCCTCAGGTCAGAGGTAATTAGGTTCGTTACCTTAACCCTTTGACTGTAAACCGGTTAGTACCGGATCATGAATTTGTTAACTAGCCGCCATCCCTTACTTCCTAGCGGCAGACGTCCCTCTTACACTGAACTGAGTATAAACTGAACAACGACATACTATACTACATTTTTCACTTCTCATAAATTTGCTATACAAAGATTTGGAAATAATAAATTTAACTACTGGTATTTTTATCAATATGTAAAACCGAAAGAGTACACGAAACATGAAACTACTCCAATTTACGTGGTGTAAATGCAAACACTTAAACGGCAGTTCAATCCCAATTTCAGCCTCAAACAAACAAATCGCTCAGCTCATTAAATAATGTTGTTCAAAGGACGATGATTCACTCGTATGATTCAAACCCAGAGAGTATTCATGTGGAATGATTTGAAGAGGACGCAGCGAAGCGTGGCTGAATGTTGCAATATGTTGAGTAGGGGATGGAACAGCTGAGAGGGGCTACGCCAGGGAGGTTAATGGTTGTGCAATTTTACAATTAAAACTACATAGAGTTGAAAGCAATCGTGCTAATACCATATGTTCTAACATACAGGGTGTTAAATGTCCCCTCCCCACAGGGCCCCCAAATTTTTTACGATGATACAAATTTATTGTTGCACCTCAAAAGAAAGGGCAATTCAACACAAACAACGACACATATAATGAATATTATTTTACTCGAATGGTTTTAAAAGTGATCTTTTAATATACTCGTACATGATTGATTTGACACGGTAAGTTTAATGGACGGCTCATGGTTTCTTTCAATTATTGTAATGTACAAATAGCCCAGCTCAGCTTAACGCAGTAGCCAGAGCTGGCTCAAAGACGCGAGAGGTGAGGAGGGCTCTTTTCTAAAACATTGGCGCCAGTATAATTTTGTTTGTTAAACAATAAATAATATATATAACATGTCATAAACAACTGTTCTGTACCTCCATTTATGTACCTCCATCGTAACATGATGTTGCTATAAGAGTAAATGTAAGCAGAACGGCTAGTATACTGATGGCCGCGCTTTAGCTAGGCTGGGCCATCTGCATTTCAGTAGCTTTTATTGACAAGTCACGATAGTTAATAAAACTAGTTAAAATTAAAACTTAACAGATTCGTAGCTGGTTGGGATTTCGCGCGACTCTGGAGCTCGTCACTCTATGGGCGCGGGTTCGATCCCCACAGTTACCACCAACAATCTGTTGAGTGATCAAACTCTAACTCTAACTAAAGGTCGAGATTGAATAATATAGAGGGTTTCGTAATCCTAACTTGGTCTCGTTAAACAAGTTAAACTAAATTTTTCAAGCCAGTTTCTAAAGACATTAACACATTCGTGGGGCTTTGAACATCACATATTCCAACAAAGTATTATTTTTATACATCCTTAATTTGAATAAAAACGTTAGCTGAAGTTGTAAAGCACAAGAGCCGGACTCAGTGAAGCAAATGAAGTGATGAATCCACTTAACTAACATGAGCTAGAACTACACAAACATGAGACCCGGGGCAGACATTAGCGGCCATCTTGTAATTACATTTCCACTCGCTAGATACATTAAACATTCTCTAGGCACTTGACCGAAAACACATTCACCAATGAGTTCACTGTATTTTTGGCACAGTTTTTGACACAAGCCAATGTGTTGAACGCTTTTTAATTTCTAAAGAAATAAATGTGTAACACTCAAGGCTTCGGGAAAGGTGGCGACGCTGAAGTTAGAAGTCTGTTATAAATAGTGTTATACTCGTACTATGAGTTTAAAACTGTTAAATAGATGGTCGATACAATCCTTAAAAAAAATTGGAAACGAATTTTCCAATTTTTATTTTGAAGAAAAAATCAATTTTGTAAAAGTTAGATTTACAATGTAAGTACAAACTTTTACGAGCTCTGAAATCGAAATTATAAAAACTTTGGTTCCAGTTCACTCTAGATAATCTGTTTGACATCATATAAGTTGTTATACAGGCTGAGTTTTAAATGCCTTCCCACCTTAAGTTTTGAAAAAGAAAGTATTTTAAACCCCTTTGGGTAAATTTTATGTTCATATCTGGCTATTTGAGTTAAAGGACTATAAAGTAGACCTAATAGTTTACCAGTTTATTAGAGAGCTTTTTTAAAATGGGTTTAAAAGCTATCATAATATATAAAAGCAATCGTAAATTTTACATTACATCTTCGAGTTGAACTCTTAATTCAAACAATATTTTTAATATACAGGGGAAGCTACTAATATATCATTCATGTTATTTGCTTACTGGTATTAGAATGTCTCAACTTGGAACTAAATAAATAACTTGAAAACTAAAATGAAATTAAATGCAAATAATATTGTAGTTATATAACACAAATAGTTTTCGATTAAATTAATGTCTGTCGAGTGGAAAGACCAAATATTAGATGGGTCTTTCCACTTGACATTGATTATTAATTTTGTCGAAACATGTTGTGGCAATATCACAATATTTGTTTTAATTTTTGAAGTTTACTTTAAAATTAGTATTTATTATTTTGCAAACTGTGGTCATCATAAATAATCTACTAAACGAATTTAATATGTATTTAATCAAACAAACGCAGTTAACTAGCATTCTATGAATCAGGGTTGATTGTTCATGTAAATAATTCTTCTTGAATAGTGGAGTAGAAGAGTTTGAAAGAAAATACACTGATTTCCGGTAAACAAAGATACCAACACGAATGGGATAAATTCTTTTGAAAAATAAGGTCGAAGCCCCTAAATTTGACACTATAGAAGATTTAGAAGAATCAAAGCCACTCAAAGTAAAGTTGAATCTTGAGTTTACACGATCAGAAAATTGGTTATTAATGGACGATGCACCCTTCAAATAAGTATGGGTCTAATGGTAGATGCACCTGTGCAGAAAATTTTAATGTATATGTGGTGAAATTATTGACAAGTTACGCACGCATCCCCTTCTTGTGTCAAAAACGCAGGCAAAATTTACAGACATGCCAAAATAAACAATATCATAAAAAAGTTTAGCAAGTGCAGATATACCAGTCAACTAGAACCAACAGGTTTAGTTGGACCGAAATGACGGAAAAGGCTGTGGTGCTACGGTGGTCCCATGGAGTAAGGGTAAATGCTTACCTGGGATCACCTGTTCAGACACGTACGCAAAGAGTTATTTAAAACAAACAAGTGAACGTCTTGGATGCAAATGCAAAACGTAAGCACAACAAATACAAACCTTAAGTCCAAAACACACACTGGCCGTGGCCGTAGAAATCCCGGTGTGGGGCGAAGAAGCCAAAGACTGGATTAATCAACTAGCGTTAATTGACAAAACCAAAGACAACAGGGCGAGAAGCTTCTTTGAAACCATAAGCATGGCCCAGAGAGGAAATTGGCCAGCATTTCCTTTCCATGGCGAAGAAGCTATTTACATATTTTATTTGTAACAAACATATATGTCTTGTAATATATTATACTATTAAAAAATTTACAGTCAAAGTTATTGCAAGAACTGTTTTCCCAGTCTTGTTGGAAAATATGTGTGCTTATTTTACCCGGACAATTCCAATTACGAAATGGCGCCGAGGCCGCCTCTTTTTGTCGCATTCTCATGTTATTCAAATCCACCTCATGTTAATTTAACGCCAACCCTTTCTTATTGCTTTTGTTTATTTAGATTTGCTTTAAAGAAACCAACTGAGGGATTTGTTGTACAGTATTGTTACTTACACAACGTGTATAGTGTTTTTACTGGTGCGGTAATGTTTGTAAATCAACTAGTATTGAATCAATATCGTGGTCGCTGCTGGCGTATGTATATATTGAAAAAAATTGTATGGTAAATTTTCAATTTTAAATCTTATAAACGATGGGTAAAATTAGTGTTTAAGAAAACCATGCACATTTAATGAAGAAAGGCTCATGGGTGTCACTGACATCAGCGTTTGTATTTAAATTGTGTATTTAAGAGAACTGTTACAATACCCAGGAATAATGAAGATGAACTAATGTTTCCAGGGTGCTTCTCAGTTTTTGTTTTGCTCTTTAATAATTTAAGTACCTAATATAGAAATCTGAAGTCTTTTGGAAGTAAACATTATTAATAATGCAAGATAAATGTACAACTGACAAAAACGCGTTTGGAACATAGGTTACAAGCAGGAACATAAGAATAAGTAGTTGTTTGTATAGAGTGTCTTATAAAGAACTGTTCTATTCCTGTTAGACATAAGAAAGGTCATGACATAAGATAGTATAAATTATTTTAAACAGTTTAAAAGTAAAAATAGGGAACACTTTAAGCGGTAAGCGTCCACGGTGTCTATCATTACACAGCAGGAGCAGTCAACTTTGGTATCGTTCACGTTGAGCATTTTCAGCCCTGATGATGGTATGCAACCGAAACGCGCGTGCAAGTCTATGCTTTTAGAGAAAGCCCATAACCTCCTTCAAGGTGTCTAGCAAATATCTTCTGAAAAATGCAAGACTCTTTCCAGACAAAATCGTCAACGATTTTCAAAATCAGAATTTAATAAATCACTCAATTTTGTACCATTGAACTTTGCTTTTCATAATAACGGACAAAATATATTTACACATTAATAGTCCTAAAGTTATTTATCAAAGATCTTTTATGTAGGCGAAAAATCAGAATCTATGACTAGCCAACTTTAGCGCCCAGTGCCTAGACTAGGCAGCTGACCACGTGCTTTTGTTCAATTCATCAGTTCTCTTTTCGAAAGCCTGGTTCACACAAGGATTATTTGCACAGTGCAGGTAGCAGGCGCTATTTGGCATCGAAAAATGAAGATCGAAAAATACTTGTGGTTTGGCAAATGGAATGCCAACATGATGCGTGCAATTAGATTTAGTGACACTATCAACTACTAGGATGTAGCAGAAAACCCAACTTCGGGAACACACAATGGTCTTATACTTTCTGAATATCCTTGGACTTCATCATGTTAATAAACTCCAGACTTTCCAGGCTTTTTCGACAAAATTTCATGAGTCCAGACTTTTCAAGACCTCATTAAATTCAAGACTAATTCCAGACTTCCAGACTTTTCAAGACTACTAGACACCCTTTGACTTTATACTAACAAGAAAACTTAACCACCAAAAGCGTTCTCGCTTGCCCGAGGTAAGGCAAGTTGTACACTTGTATACCTCACCTATAGTCGATGTCGCGTGTTCTTGAGGGTGCGTGCGGCCACAACACGTGAATTCATTACAAGATAATGACGCAATAAAACTGTGAATGCCGTCACACCGAGGATTAATGGGTGAAAAACACAAATTAAGCCGAGAGAGGAGAGCATGTGCGTGCGTGCGTGCGTGTGTGCTGATGGAAACAGTTAACAGTGGGCTCAACTTTGAAAAGGCTTTCGTGATGCTAATAATCATTTATATCATTGTGCTTTTCCTCTTACTTTGTGTGTTTGTTTTGTTACTATCTGTCAATCTTCACTTTCTGAATCTTCGCTAACTTTATTTTATCAATAATTAAACTTTTAGTTAGAATATCTCTTAAAATAGTTTTGGAAAAGGGGTTTTATGAAAATAGCACGATCCGGAAAGTAAGAACCAAACTACCCCGAACCCCAATAAAGTACTGAGTTGTCTTTCTTAGTAGATATTGCCTTATAAAACGGGCGACACGCAGCTAAGCGCTAAAGCGCCGCTTATCGAAATTTCCTTAGCAATTTTCTTCGGCCTCAGCTTGGCCTTTATGTGACCACGGGTCATCAAATCACTTTTTCAGCCGCCATTTTAAAACGAACTTTTTAATCCAAACTCCCCCAAAGGGAGGTTCTGGTAGCCCGATTTTGCTGTTTAACGAACTTGACCAATATATTTACAGAAGGACCATTTGTACCAAATTTTATGAAAATCTGACAAAAATTCGCACATATATACAATTGTATACAAAGTCTTGTAAACATGCTCAAAACGTTTTCTGGGGGTCAGGCTCGATGCTCATTTCACGGTCCCGGGTCTGGGTCTTACCATGCTGATAGCATGAATATCTCATTTTTCCAAAGAAAATTCAATAACATTTACCCTGAGGTGTTTTTACAGTGTTCGTTTTTAGTCTAAATGAAATAACAAAATCTTTATAAACAGAGTTGAAATAACAAAAGAAATGTATGATTTCAAATGGCATATGCTCAGTGCTCTGGGCGGTTTTGATCATAGCTGGAATTTCATTAGAAGCAAACTCTTGCATCAAAGAGAAATATATGAAGCTTTGTCTTATAAAAGGTCGTGGACTTCACAAGCTCTCAGCTGACTTTGACACGTGTCATAGAATAAATACTCCAACAACGAGTTTTATCGACGTTTGAATGTTATTCTTTATTAAAACACTAAACATGTGATGGTTAATGTTTTTGGTTAGTAAATAAGTAAAGCACTTTTGGAATAGGAACACTTGTAAAACTTGTGTATGACTCCTTAATTTTTAGTACCCACAAATACTTTTAAACCTTTAAATTTCCAAAACCCTTCCATTATAACCTGTAATTACGATATATCGATTAACTCCTCTTTTAACGACATATCGTGCTGTAAATGACACTATCACCACACGTCATGAAGCTACCTGGACGATAGTCATGAAAGTAATTAACTCTTTGATGAGTGGGGTCGGATAAAACTGACGACAGATAGATAGAGGCAATGCGGGCCCAACATCGATTGTTGCGTTGATGTGGTCTGTGCAGCCCACTCAAACCAACCGTGCATAGCGCTCTAAACCGCTCTTTGACAATATTAGTTTCCAGACAAATAGAGAAATAACTTTCTCCTAAATTTCGCTATTTTTTAAGCCACTGAACTACATTTACGTTCATATTCAGACACGTATCTAGTGACTCTACTCTGTATCTTAAAACTGTTGTACAGCTTTGAAGTGTATTAAAATTAGCTTCTGCTTTAACGTTAGCGTATTTATTTTCAATTTTAGTCAACTCAGAGCTTAAGTGTTGAAAACAATTTTCCACCATATATTTTAGCGTTATCAAAACCTTTAAATACAAAACGCTTAAAGCTTTATTTTGTACAAGGTTCAACTTATTGTCCTACATTTTAACCTTACCTTATAGGTACTTAAAATCCGTAACCATTTTTACTAATCTACTTTCGTCCGTTTCTAAAAAGGTAATAACACGCAAATAAACTGTTATTCCGCATTTAAAACGACCTACTTTAACGGCCGCATATACTTTTTCCATTTCCTAGAAGTTCTTGAACTGATAAACTAGAAATATGCCCGAGCGCCTAGTTACTTTTCTTATCACAGTTAGTAATTATGTATAATGGAAGAATATGAGCACGCTTGTGGCGTCGTAACGGTTATTGGAGGAAAGAAACTGTTATTGCCGAGATCATTATGAACGGTAAGCTGAGCTAAAAGCTTATGCTGCAGCCGCTAACTTTCTTAGCGTTTTAATGGACATGTAGGCTTAAATGTGGCGGAACTTCACTTTCTCACCACTTTTGCATAGCCAGTAAGTAGTTTGTAAAAATCGACATGAACACCTTTAAAACACGTTGATTTTGGCGTCCATACAAATATTCTAGACAGTAGTGTTACCCAGGGTTAGTTATATTTTCTTTTACTTAACACACACTTCCACATGGCATGAGCAAGGTGACATCACAGAGGAACTTGCTGGTGCCTTTGCTAATCCCGGTTCTGTCTCTTGCAAGTAACGTTGCAAAACTGTCTTATCTTTGTTGCGAAATGAACAAAGGACACAGTGCTGCTTCTGAACAGAACATATCACAGTCCAGTGGCTAGCAGGAAGCAGATAACACACTGCGAGATATGTCCTTTGACAGAGTTCACAGCCAGGACCGGTGGTTACGACAAGTTCAGATAGTGCATATCCTTCATCTCGTAGCTAGTCTTTTAGGAATTAATGGGGTTGCTGTTTAGAGCGGGGTGAAATTATCCTTTGAAATAATTATTTAGGGATTCGCCTGAGTGGACAACTCAGGGAAAGCCAAAATTTGTCCGCACTAGGAATACGTGACAACTTGCCAAACAACGGGCCTTCTTAAAATGATCTAGTCTGTCAAACCTAGCACTTGCAAGGGTTTACGCCGTTTTCCGGGTACTTTTTGCACCCTTCAAAGCAGTTTTCAAATTAACAAACGTGATATTTTTGGAACTGGAAGATATGTTCTACTCTTGTATATAGCTCGACTCTTGATAAACACTAATAAACTGCAATTAGATTTTAAACAAGTTCCATTTTCCGGTGTTTTGATTGCCAGCTTGTGGGCTAGGTAGAAATTATTTAGAAACATTTCAAAAAAGCCCTTTCAGCTTTTAGAGTGTCAGTTGTATTTTGGCCTCTTGCAGATCTTTGCATTTAACGTCGTTGTAGAACTGAGGTGGACTCTTAAGGCCAATAATATAGTGTTTAAAAATTGTTTAAGTTTGCTAAATATAATTTTGTTTACTGTTTATACTAAGAGTTCAACTGGGTTCGGATATGGAACAGTAGTATTAAAAGAATACTAGAAATACCAGTACGATTTACCTAGTTTTATTCATTTATTGTAAAGTGTAGTTGAACTGTACTGATCACATTACATACAACGTGCGTTTGACTACAAGAGAACTTCCTAAAGATTGAAGCCTGTCAGCTGAACTCTCAACTATGTCTTCACAAAACCGAGAACGCCCTCCGACTCCTCGACAAACACAAGCAGATACTAAAAGGATAGTTCTGTTTCTCGTAAGTTTCACATGTATTGATGCAGCAAGTCCATCATTAGTAATGTTTACAAACAGTGGCGGAGGCAGAGGCGCCGGGGATCCACCAACAGCCAACAGACGCAGCAGTCTAGACACCAGATGTGCCTGGGTGGTGGGGGAGAGGGATGGAGGGTGTAGAAAACACGGGTAACTGATGGAGAATCAACCCCACAACAAACAACCGATCTGCTCAGAACCGCCCCTACAAACTGAACATCATGCATAATGCACAACTCTAGGATATGGAAGAATATACGGTCAAAATTTAGGCGTTTTGACAAATCTACAACAATATAAAAAAATTATAGTTTTCATCGATTAGTATGAAAATTTGAAAAACCAAACAGAACAAGAGAGAAAACCATATCGATAGGTTGGAACAAGTGCCCCAAAAACCGCAACCCCCTTAAATTTTGAACAAATGTAATTTTTTAAACCCTTTGGCATACGGTAATTGTTTTCTACTTAAAGCATTTGTTCACTCCTTTTACCCCATCTTATATGGTGGAAGGGGTAACCATCCCCCAATTATTATTGTTGATTACCAAACTAAAGTGTAGACACTAGACAGGTTGACGTAATGGCATTAGTTTCATTTTTGTAAACGATTTTTACCAACAGTTAGAGGCTAAAAAGTGTAAACGTTTTAAATGGGTTGTTTTAATTTCAGCCAATTTAAGAAAGAAGCCAATTCAGTTAGCCTCGAAAACATTTGCCACACATTTTAGACTCCGTAACGTGTTATTAAAATGCGTTGGAAAATGAAAATCATTTTCATTTGTGCTGTAACCTTTAACTTTATATGCCACATATAATCAAGTTTGCCAAAGTAACACCTGGGAAGGGATCACTAAACAAATTTAAAACTCTGAGTTTACAAGTTCCTACCAGTTATGGTATCTACGTATGCCAAAGCGCATGGAAAATTATAAGTGCTTCAAAACAACGTCATTTAAATAGATGTTTTTACAAGTATATCAAATTTTAGATCTAATCTAATCTTAGAGGAATAGATTCAAAAATCTCATCATAATCTTAGCCTATTTTAATTAAAGTCATAAATTAATAACTTCAGACGTCATATTCTGCGAGGACAGATCAGGTTGCTAAACAAACGACATATGGAGTGCTAATGATACATTCTAACAGTGCCATAAATATCAACCCCCTAATGTCAGGGATGACTCACACCCCTCCCCCTGTGTCACCACTAGCATAGTTTCAACTGCTGGTCTCTGGGGTGCAGCGATAGCTCACTAGACTGCAGGTCAGACTGTTCGAATCCATGCGATATTATTGAGTAACTTGAAAAAAGTGTTTCGCATACAGGGTGTCACAGTAACAACTTGACATATAGGTTTTATTTCTTAGATATAAACTTAACCTAAATGAACTGCATAGGACCAACGGGGACACATGAAGTTTGGTACAAAATGTCGTTCTATGTCCACTCTAAAACCATTTTCATAATTTACGTCATCTCTCAAGATTTTGAAGAACCTGCAGGTTTAACGATGAGGGCATGGCCTCAAAACGGCCGTAACCTTTATAGGAAAAACGTAGATTACTGAAAGGCAATTTAAAAAACCTAACTTGTGTTCAAAAAGTAATCCGGAGGCTCTTATCATGACAATAACAGAAAACGTGATTGGAAAAATGTAAATGGAGTACTGTAGAGGTCAGATATGGGAGCACAGCATATTATTGTAGTAAACTATGTCAACTGCTGTGGCCTGTGAATGTAAGAATGTGAGTGTCGTGCTGGGAGACTATTTGTGTCGTCGGCCCGATAGTGATCTTGGCGCACGAACCGCTATACAGTACAAACATACATTCCAAGTCGCTTCTACATGCGTTACATTACATGCTCTTTGTTGTAACTGTACTCGTATACGCTTGTAATCGAGAAATTGTAGTATTCAGGTTTATGGGAAAGTTCAGTTGTAGTCATAAGTCCTTTGTTTAAAGTTTGTTGTTGACGATGGGAGAATTTCAGAGTTTAAACTATTATTGCAGACATTTTCCATCGTTAGTGAGCGAGAAGATCAGACGTTTCGGGATCTGCAATCTGATCCCGTCTTCAGGTGAAAAGTAACTAAAAACATAACACTGAACATTAGAAAACGAGCTGGCCTAAAGCAATCAGCGTATGCTGACCAGTCAAGCAGGTCGTTTTCTAATGCTCTGGGTTAGGTTTTTGGTTACTTTTCACCTGAAGACGGGATTGCAGATCCCGATACGTCGTGATCATCTTGCTCACTAACGATGGAAAATGTCCGCAATAATAGTTTAGTCATAAGTGTTAGCAAAACCTACTATTAAAACGTTGCTAGAGTGGAAAGTACGTTGTTATTCGGAATAGTTGCTGAAATCTCGCAACGAAAAGACGAGGTGCAGCAAAATGCACACGTTTTTAAGGCTGCGCAGTATGAATGGAAAAAAATGAAGTTGCAGAGAGTTACTGTTTAGCAAATCCGCCGTTATAAATGGTGTTCTTGTGAGTTTTCAACTTTTAAATGAAAGGTCAATAAATTCTTTAGTAAGAATTGGAAGCCGATTTTAAAATTTACACTGAAACCGTAAAAAATACAATACGTTTAGAACTAAAAAAATTAACAGTGGATTTCTAAGCATGTGGATTCAATCAGTTCTAGATAATGCGTTTGAAATCATGTAAAAATAAAAACTTTAACACTTAAGCTATCACATCAGAACTGCGTTTGTTGGGTTGCAACCCTTCCGAAGCCACTAAAAGGACCTGGTATAAATTTGACGCGAGTGTGAGCGACTAAGCTTGAAACAGCTTTATCAAACTTAAAAGTGAAATTTTCTTGAATAAATAATAAATAAATCGTTCACTGCGGAAATATATCGACATGATATGCAATCCTGCTGAAATAACAGATCAATTAGATATTATTTTGGTTCTTCACACTCTGAACAAGAGTTAATAGTCTAGTATTCAATACAGTATACATTTACTCTTTAGATTGATTCAAATTTCTAAAAAAATTTATTATAGTACTGCTAGAAACTATTAGTAGGTTTGATTCACATTTTGAACATATCACGTTACAAGCATATTTTCTTATGAATAAAAGAAACTACCAACTAAAACTGAAATCCGGACGAAGTTCCAATTTTAAAGCCATTATCATTTACCTCGATAGGAATTTATCGGTTCGCGCTTAATTAGAGAGCCAAGAGTAATTGCGTTTCAACAAGTCCGCACAAATTGTTAATGCACTCTAATTAATTGATTCAACCTGGATTGGATTTGCATCAAATATTAGCGAGCAAAGTTACTTCTGCTCCGTATAATTAAACATAATTTACCTTGCTTGATGTTTATTGAGTTGGGTAATGACGAAACTGTGTGGTTTCTATTTTTAAGCAACTGCCAATTGTAGGCTTATGAACAAAACCTGGTTCCTTTAAACCCTAAAAAATACACTTTTAATTGCATGAACAACAAAATGTTAAATTATTTAAACATGGGAAAACGCAACGACCTAATACATAATAGTTGGATCAAATCTTTAGTTTTGTCTAATATAGTCTCCTATAATATATTATCATACTTAGACCGGAACAAATAGGTTAACTCCACACTCAGGTTCTAATTTGTAGTAATATGAAAATAACTAGCTATAAACGGGTTTAGTTCTACATGATTGCCTTATTTGAGTGCAAACGACCAGCTACTCAAATACAAGCCACGCGACATGGTGATTCATTAGGAAACAACGACCAACTATGAAACAAACTGGGCACATTATTTACGTTTAACATGATTTACAACGACGTGGTTAAATAATTTTATTACATGCAACACAAAAGTTCTGTGAGGGTTTTTTCAAAATTTGTGGACTAATTTCATTCAATAAAGTAAAGTACGGGTAAATATTTTTCTAATTATACTCAGTAGACTAAACACCTATAGGTAAGGGTCTGCGAGAGGTGCAGATGAATCCAATTAACAACTCTCTAAAATATTTCATTACAAAAGACATTTCGTACAGAAATAATTGATTATTTAATGTGCACTGAGCGGAAAACTAAGCTACAAGTATAGAGGTATGTCTAGCTCATTAAGTTCCTCAATCACCGCCGTTGCTCACGCACTCTGTTGACGCTAACCGCAGTCACGTCGCGTGCTCGGCCTACAACCAATCAGCTACTTAATGAAGTAGATCAACAACCCACCAAGCAGAAGTCAGGCAGCTAAGCTACAAGTATGGAAGTAGGTCTAGCTCATTAAGTGCCTCAATCACCGCCGCTTCTCACGCACTCTGTTGACGCTAACCGCAGTCACGTCGCGTGCTCGGCCTACAACCAATCAGCTACTTAATGAAGTAGATCAACAACCCACCAAGCAGAAGTCAGGCAGCTAAGCTACAAGTATGGAAGTAGGTCTAGCTCATTAAGTGCCTCAATCACCGCTGCTTCTCACGCACTCTGTTGACGCTAACCGCAGTCACGTCGCGTGCTCGGCCTACAACCAATCAGCTACTTAATGAAGTAGATCAACAACCCACCAAGCAGAAGTCAGGCAGCTAAGCTACAAGTATGGAAGTAGGCCTAGCTCATTAAGTGCCTCAATCACCGCCGCTTCTCACGCACTCTGTTGACGCTAACCGCAGTAACGCAGTCACGCTCGGCCTACAACCAATCAGCTACTTAATGAAGTAGATCAACAACCCACCAAGCAGAAGTCAGGCAGCTAAGCTACAAGTATGGAAGTAGGCCTAGCTCATTAAGTGCCTCAATCACCGCTGCTTCTCACGCACTCTGTTGACGCTAACCGCAGTCACGTCGCGTGCTCGGCCTACAACCAATCAGCTACTTAATGAAGTAGATCAACAACCCACCAAGCAGAAGTCAGGCAGCTAAGCTACAAGTATGGAAGTAGGTCTAGCTCATTAAGTGCCTCAATCACCGCCGCTTCTCACGCACTCTGTTGACGCTAACCGCAGTCACGTCGCGTGCTCGGCCTACAACCAATCAGCTACTTAATGAAGTAGATCAACAACCCACCAAGCAGAAGTCAGGCAGCTAAGCTACAAGTATGGAAGTAGGTCTAGCTCATTAAGTGCCTCAATCACCGCCGCTTCTCACGCACTCTGTTGACGCTAACCGCAGTCACGTCGCGTGCTCGGCCTACAACCAATCAGCTACTTAATGAAGTAGAACAAAGCAGTCAGTCCAATTATGCCTGTATAATTCTGCCAATACTCGAAGAGTAGAGCGGACATCTCTTTACTGAGTGCGTTGTATTTGATGTTGCAACCAGCTAATCGTGTTTTATTCCGCTGTTAGTCAAGGGTCAACTCAGAGTTTTATACACCGAATGCAATCTTTGTACTTGCTCTAAACAGGGAAAGAAGTATGCCTTTAAGGTTGTACAAATATTTCATGTTCAAGATACTAGAAAAAAAGAGGTCTCGCAAGACATACACGTACTGATGGTAAGACACTAGACGAGCCCTAGATCCTATCCTAAACTATACATTTTATTAACGGGCTAATACAGAACCAGCAGAGCGTTTGTATATCATTTACCTAAAATACGGTAAAATAAACCCTTTATTATCAATTTTTAGGATTATACAGTTTGAGGATTATAATTTTAAGTGTTATTATGATAAATTGAATCTATTTGAAGCAATGAGCAACTGTCAAGCCAGGCCCATTACACCGTCAGTATCTAGTATCAAAAGTTAACTAAAATACACGAAACTCTCTTTGAAGATTTGCCATCTTGTTAGCTACACCATTAAGACTGCTTGAACGAATAGAAACTTGAAGAATAGTCTTTAAAAAGGTTTTGTTTAACGCAAAAATAATTCCGGTTATACTTCCAAATTCTAGTTATACATTCTACAATTGCGTCTAGAAATCATAAAACACTGGAAGGTTTGCAACAAGTAAACGCTGTTGGTAATCTACAGAAATCTGATAGAGAGGAGATGGAAAATATTTACCGAAACTCTGCTTCAGAGGTAAGCTCTTTGATAGGAAACCTTTAGTGTTTACCTCAGGAGACCTTGAAAACCAGTATGAATTGATCTTTGTATCAAACTGTGTGAATATACATATTTTGCATAGGATCGAACATGACCTCTTTTATATGTGAAACACGATCTTTTTGGTTATTAATCGTGCGTTATGATACATCTTACATGTCATATTTAGTGTGTACTAAATTGATCTATGAAATGTGTTAAATTCTTCCAAAAATGCGTTATTTTGAGATAAGTTATGAATCTATTTCAAACCGGTATAGATGCTCTGAAGAGGTTAAGACTTACTAAGGTTAGGTTGAAGCTACTCGGTGCTGAGATTGGGGTTATAAACTGATAGTCAAATCAAGCGTGGGATTAAAAATTCCGAAAGTCAACCACGCGCCGAGGCGATGATGAACGTCTTAAATAAACTTCAATTTCTTCCGTTTTTGTGACTTCCCCAATTTAACAAGAAAATACGTACTTTAAATAGTAGATCAAAGTCGTTGTTTAAAGTTTGTTGCTGACGATGGAAAAATTTCAGAGTTTAAACTATTATTGCGGACATTTTTCATCGTTAGTGAGCACTTGATCACGACATTTCGGGATCTGCAATCTGATCCCGTCTTCAGGTTACTTTTCACCTGAAGACGGGATCAGATTGCAGATCCCGAAACGTCGTGATCAATTTGCTCACTAACGATGGAAAATGTACGCAATAATAGTTTGAACTCTGAAATTCTTCTCACAGTTTAAACTCTGAGTAGATCAAAATTATTTCCTACAGCTAAATAAACCCGACGTAAACAAAATGTCACCATTAATCTCATGTTGATGATATTGCTTGAAAATATCTCTTTAAATTCACATCCGATGGCACAACGCAACCACTATCTACTTTGAATTTGTTGAACGATCATACCGATATTGTTAGTATACAGTAATTGATTTCCTTAAAACACATTTAACCGACTATAATGAAACATAAAAAGTGAAAACATTACTATATAAGAAACTATTGGTTTAGGTCTCCTCTTTCCTCCTATGGACATTATCAACGTTAATAATTTCTTTAACCAATGACCGATATCGACCTTAATACGCTCAGCGGATTACGTGCTGCTAGCTCAACGGAAATTAATACATGCGGGAAGACAAAATGCAAATAAAGGTGAATATGCGAGTAGGGAATAACAATATTCTGCATAATGTAGTCTGCTGGTATATGCGTCTGGTGTCTCGTGGTTTACACTGAATATATTCTATCCTCTTGTGCGACCAGCTTGTATAGTGTACATACTCTACACGTTTCATTTAGCTCTACTTCAAAACATTATTCTGCTTTCTAATGCGGCTTTAGAATTTACCTTTGAATAAAATAAAATAACAGACTTAAAAGACGATAGTGTGTTGACAAATTTCTACAGGAAATAGGTTATTTTCCCGCAAGAAACACTTTTTGTTAAGTAGGAAATAATTTAGAACGTGCTATTTTTAAGTGTAGGAGCTTACATAACAATGTTGATTTGATAGAAGGGAACATTAATGTAAGCTTGGTGAAGCCAATTTTGAGGCCAAATTTTGCTTGAGTGTGATTACGCAAGTGTTTAATAATTGAGAAAAGAAATTCGTATTCTCACTCTAAAACGAAATGTAAAGACATTCTGTGATATAGGAATCAAAGTATCCATTTATCAAGTTGGCGCTGTTGGCGAGACATAATATTGACACAAGCCTACATCTCATACAGTAATCTGTCACAACGAACTGAACACTGTAGACGACAGTGCTTTGGACTTTATCTCACAACTTGCAATCCAAACAATACCTTTTCGTTTGTAGATAATGTAGTTTTAGAGATGTTTCTTCCAATTGACAGTGACTAACTTTGGATAAATTTTAATACGATCTACGGCTTGAAAATCGGTTATTTTGCAGCTCGGAAGATAGAATCCGTTCCGAAATCATATACTAAATTTTATTTAATAAACACCGGTGATTTAGGTACATGTGTACATATCACTAAGATCTAAGGCTTCCGTTTTACACAGCGTCACAGTCGAAATATAGGCCTAAATACTGCTAAACGTTTCGACCTCGCTGTGGAGAGTCATCCTCAGTAGCTTGTTGACTGGCTGAGACTACTGAGGATGACTCTCTACAGCGAGGTCGAAACGTTTAGCAGTACAGTATTTATATTTCAACTGTGACGCTGTGTAAACCGGCACCCTTAGATCTTAGTGATGAAAACGGCCTAGAAAGATTCAGAGTTAAGATGTGTTTATATGTTAATTCAGTAAAGTATTTATTTATTTACTGATAGTCATGGCAAAGCGTCCATTTTGTGAAGGTCTCTGGCAATTTTTGAGACCAATGCAATTTGTAAACAAACTAAAATACTCCGTTTAGCTACAAAATACAGTTTAAAATACGCAATGTACAGCTGGGTTTTGGATGGTCGGTGTTTGATTATTTTTTGCGCGTCTTATGAGGATTACTTCATGTCGAGTTTGTAAGGACAAGAATGGTGGTATTTGCCTTATTAAGGTTATTTTAGAACCTCACCGACGTTTTGTAAGCTTGGCGAGGCAAATTTTGTAAAACACTAATAAACTATTTTTAATTTGAATTTGCCTTTTCAGTTGGGCCTAGTTACGAGTATCATCCTTATTTAGTTATTTATTTAGTTATATAAGGGTCCCAAGTTAGTTAGCGTAAACATGAAAAAGTACCCTTATGATATCTACTTGTTTGTTGTTCTAAGCAAAATGCTTCAGACTGAGTTTGAATTCGCATTACACGTTTTAAAACAATAACAAACACAGTTATTTTGTTTACAGTAAATATTACTTGACTACTTACAGAAGAGTAGTCACTTAAGTTAAGAGTACAAATGTGTATCTTCGACTTTAAAAACAGTCGCTGCAGCAATTTTTCTTTTAAGAGATTGCCAAATATTACGTGCTTGTAAATAATGTTCTTAGAATTTTCATATTGCAATATTAGTCTTTGCAATGTACAAACCATAAATATTGTGTTATTTATACATAAAATAACAATAAAAACTCCAAACTATGTTTCGTATCTTTACAAAACTATTATTGTAGATATATACTAAACACAATGATACTAAATTTCATATGAAAACTGTGCACATATTAAGGACAAAAGTATGCTTGAATATCTTCGATAATATGATAATCGTTATTTGAAGGGGGTGAGTACCTTTTTTGACCAACAACTGTCTGCAATATCCAACCACAGAATGATTTTGTAAGAACTTTTAAAATTCTTAAGCATTTTGCCGGGTGATTATGCTGACCACTACACCATCCTGCCCACCTATTTATGCCATCGAATTTTTTAATAATAAATTAGCAATTTAGCGAATACACGCTTTTAAATTTAATTAAATTTAAATCTATTAAATATTTCATTCAATAAATGGTTCGATTATTTATTATACACGAAACTGAAATTCATACTGTAAATTAAAACGTAGAACTTGCAAACTAAACTTTAACGGGTGAAGCTGTAGGCCTACTAAGAACAAGCCAGCTAAAGCTGTTTACGGTTTCATGTTACACATTTACGAAGAAAACACTTCTCCCTTGTGTCAGAGCTTAGAATCAGTTTTGTTAAGAAGCTCAACTCTCAGACACTACATACTTTGCTGGAAACTTTGTTAACAAGTGCCTTCAGTGTCAACTTATTTCATCACGTAACCTTTGCCAGGACCTTTAGTCAACTGTCAAATAAATTCTGTTGATTAATACAAGTTTCAATTCAAATTTGAGTTACTTAAGTTTCAACTAGGGTCTGAACATACATAGGGACTGGGACTCGTGGCGTGGTCCTGTAATCCAGCTTCATGGAGGTCAGGTTTTGAGGATGGTATAGGTCTAAAGCGGCTCAGATACCCGCATCGACTCCCACCATCGTTTAGACATATCAGACCATCACCTGCGAGGTTCGAAAGTCACGTTAAGCCGTTGGTCCTTGTATTTCCATTGGTCATTGGGCTATTGATTAATGACCCATTCTAAGGAAGAGTCGGCCTTAGTTTGTAACAAGACTACACCTCATAACGCATTACTACCACTCATCACACTCATCCTTCACCACATATTTGCCTTAAAATACCTTCATGAGAGTGGTCGGCATCTTGAATAGTGATTTAGTGATACCTTAACATACATCTCTTACTCTTTCTTAAGTTGTTAAAAAACTTAAATTAACAACAACATAAGTTGCCTGCATCTGTGGCTCAGTGGGTAGAGTCACGGCTGGCAAAGCGCAAGGTCGCGGGTTTGATTCCCGGCGCAGGCACAAGGGTTTGGACCGCTTTCCCTAAAAGCGTTTTTTGATGCCCACAAACTAGGTTAAACAATCCATTAAAATGCAATAAAAAGAAAAAGGTGTCTTTGTTCAACGATACGCTGAAGAGTAAAATGAAAAGCCAGCAACGCAGACGAGACTCGTACAATACACAAACTCTATGCATAATATTATTATACCAGCTCTGCATATTTCCCATTTCATCTTTTCATCCCTCATAACCTTAGGAATCATCGGATGCATTATTAAAACCTGTATTCAACTAGATAAAACCTTTAATAAAAACACGCAAAATGCAATGAAATGAACTATTAGGGCAGGTAGGTATGCCTGGCAATTCAATTGTTTTTTTTTAATAAATTTGTGTATTTAGATAGTAATATTAAACAATTGTGGTATCATATACCTATGTACTTAAGATAGGACAGAATGCACCTGGAAAAAATTATATGGTTATACGACGTAACAAATATAAAATGAATATCCTTGAACAATTTTTAATTTACACATAAATCATTTATGGTTTTAGGTACTTACACGACTGTGTAGTTTTGTATACACGACTGAAGATGAGATGATTCCCGAAACTGGTTCTGTGTGAATTGAAATTTGTTTAATGCTACTCATGTTTTATTTGTCACATCTTATGACCTATATTTTAATATCTGAAGTATCTATTTCATTTTTAAAACGAGTGTGTAGTGTTGTTATAGATGGTTACTCTGAAGGTTATCTTATAGCGTGGAAAAATAGGCCAAATTTATATTCATTCCTGAATTTTTAACCACTTAAATACAAATGTTTAACTGTAAAATAAATCATAAAACATTTATTTCAAAAATATAATTGTATTTTTATTTGCAAAACGTTTTGTCTTCAGCTCTCTCACATTGAGTACTCTTCAAAGAACCCTTTGAAACAAATCCCTCAAAATTTCCTCTCGCTTATGATATCAAAGGGTGTTCAAAGCTGGGTTTGATAGCGGCCTAATCTCACTACGCGATGCTACTTTGTTAGGGAGATATGCGACAGAACTAAGGGTGAAGTTTGTGGTGCTGGGGAGGGGGAAGGGGTGCCAGCTTTACGGAGATAAGCGTGCGACTGAGCTCCCCGGGGAGGGGAGGGGGTAATCCGCAGGTCCTTAGCCGTGGCGATGCTGAGTGAAGGTGAAAGGAGATTATAAAATACATGCCTAACTAAACGGTCTTTTCAAAATCAATATTATTATTTCGCACCCTTGGCGCTTTTAAACTGCGGGACTATTTTCAAGGTAAAAAAGGTAAAGGTAAAGTTTGTCTTGTTAACTAGGTGAAGTTAGGACTACAAAGTCCTCTCTACCATTAAACCTCGACCTTTACCTAGCGTCACCGTATAGTCACTTTACAAATTGTAAGTGGTGACTGCAGGGATCGAACCCGCGTCACCGGAGTCACGCGATAGTAGTTCGATTTGTAATGCTGGTAGTTTTTTTGTACTTAGATAACTTGACTTTATAAATACTAAATTAACATTTATTTCAAATAAGTGAGTGTGTCTCCAAATTGTGTCGAGCTTTTTCACGGGGAACCCAAACTTAAAGCTAAAAGTTGTATGATACCTTTGCTAAGCCATTTAAAAACTCGCGGTGGTGAAATTAAAGGGTTTTATAATTTGAATTTTTGTCAAATTTGTAGTAATAATTATCAATTGGAATAGTATTATGTTTGTCAACTTTCGCACAACAATATTTGTTATGATCAAGGTTAGTCTTGATTAAATAAAGTGTTAACTAACATCAATTTGTGTTTAGAACAAGGAACTAAGCAGGTTCAAAACGGTTTAGTTCAAACTAATTGTTTAAGGTGTTTAAGCAATATTTAAATAGTATAATTGAGTGTACGTGTACTACGGTTTGTCCAAAAAAACTCGAGAGTATCACAGTTTCCTTGTAATCCAATTTAGTCAACCAAAGTTAACATATCACAGGTTATCTGAAGCAAGCCGGACACAACGTTATACGACCGTGCTCTTTGAACAATTGGCGACAAAAGCATACTTTTTATACTTTTGCTCTGAGAGACCGACCACTCTTAGAGGATAGTTTAAGTTGAAGATGGAATGATGGTGAATGTGTTTTGATGGATGACCAGATTGTTTGTAGTCTTGTTACAAACTAGGGCCGACTGTTCCCCAGATTGGGTCACTAATTGATAGCCCAACGACCAATATATACATCTAATACTGACACACATCCCACGATGTTATTTATGTGACCGTCAAAAATACATTCATACGTTTTGACAATTTTATTCTCAAAAGTCTTAGATTATTTGTAACCTAATACTTTTAATAATATGTACTACTTTAATAATTGATTGATGCGGAACCCCAATTAATAATGGTGACTAAATAAGAAACTGTTAAAGGTAGTAGAAAAGTAAACCTACAAAAAAATCACATTATTTTAAAACGTGCAGAGATTTTAGCGCTGTTAAAGTTCATAATATTGTTACAGTTTAAGAAATAAGTTTAACGTCAGTAACAATATTGCTTCATTTTTCACTAGGGTTCTGTGATTCAATATTGGTTTTGTCTTCTCTTTCAAGTCAAACCTTTTTAACCTCTGCTAAAACGCTCTTAAACATAATTATTCACGCTAATCCATCTTAAAAGGCTTCACTCTAAAAATTGAAAATAGTTAAAACCACTCAGAAAGAGTGACATTTCGCTCTCTTGGGTGTTGAAACCCAGCCACTCTCATTAAAGAGTGGTTCGATTTTCACTCTTTTGGAGTGGCTTTCACTCTTTCATATTTACATATTTATACCTTAAAAAGTGAGTAGACTTTTACTAACTGTTTCTTACAAGGAACCTAGGGACAGGGTAGCTAATATGTCACGGATTGACGTGATGGAGGAATTTCTTGGGAAAGATTAGATCGAAGGGCGAGTGAGGTCCAGTCAGGTCGGAGGGGATGATCTTGACAGATGACACAACCAGACATCCCTTCAACATTTCTACCTCAGTTTTTACACCTGACCACTACAACGCTGCGGGAACCAGATTGTTTATAGACAGATAATAACGATGCGTTTAGCTTCTCAGGATGTACAACAAAATACTGTAAATATAATTATTTTTACGGTTATAAAAAATATACAGATGGTACCGGATGGATATACCGGTTAATGGTTTATAAAATACACAGATTTGATAAAAACGTTGCAAATAAAATTGCAAAATCAACTAAACTCAAATATTGAACAGGGCAGAGCGAAGAAACGAACTCATCAGTTCCTGCTGCACGTTCTTTTCTAGCGCGTAAAAATTATTGAAATACTAAATATTAAAACCACAAGAATTCTTCTGTAGTTTTGATTTTTACTTAACTATTTATTTATGTTCGTGCCATATACAGGGTTACCCAGTGAACTTTTATGTTTTCAAAAAAGATCATAGCTCCGTTATTGTGTTTAGATGTTTAACTGTATTGGTCTTAAACTAAAGGAATATGGATATGAAGTAAAATCTTCTTAACTCTTAGGCTTGCGGCCGGTGTCATCACTAAGATCTAAGGCTTCGGTTTACACAATTGTCAAACTTGTTATGGGACAATGGTTTCTCATACAAGACAAAACATCCATGATTTAAAAGTATTTCAACTGAGAGTAAAAGTCTTTAGTTTAAGACCAATATATTTTAATTACCTCAAAAATTGACTCAATAATTGAGCTATGATTCTTTTATAATATCGATTTTTATGGACAATTAGAGCTAGACTTATAATGATGCAGTACAGCCCTTTGAAAAGGAAGGCCATATAGTTAATTAGAATAGTATCAACTATACCTACGAAAAAGGTAAAGTTTGTCTTGTTTAGCGAGGCGAAGTTAGGGCTACAAAGTCCTCTCTACTACTCAATCTCGTATTTATTTACCTTTACCTATCGTTACCGTATAGTCACGGTACTAATGTAAGTGGTGACTGTGGGGATCGAACCCGTCGGTTGCGGAGGGATCAGCGATTCCAAACCGCCAAGGGGCCACTTAAAACTGTATACAACTATATGGCGGAATATAAATGAACACTGATATTAATATTTATTTATATAATAACACGTTTTTATTATAATGATCGCAACATTATTACTATTAGTTAACACATTTTATGTTTAGTATTGAGGAGTATTCGATATTATATATGTGTATTTTGTATAAGTGTGATTAAACGTATTGTGTATACCTGTTTTAAGGATGCCCTTCTAATGGGGCAATTTAAAACTTAACTTCATAAACGATTCTTTAACAAACGCTTATTATTTGCAGATAAAAACCCCCAATGATCTCTAATACTCCTCAATATTGGAAAATCTGTGAATTGTGCGTTCCATGATTCCAATTTGACATGAATACAACGAAAGCGTGTAAGATATACAACGGTCCTCAGCGCAAGCAACTCTCGTGATTTATATAGAGGATTTCTCGTGCCATTAGGCTGATATCCGCTTCCTCTTGTTCCAAACCGTTCCCAGCAAATACTCGCAATATTTCCCTCCATTTCCTCCGTCAGATTTCAACTGTTTGGATCTCGTCGTAGTTTTATTGGCACTTTGTTACCTACTAGAGCTTTAATGGCACAAGTCAGCTTTAGTAGCTTGCGAGTTGAGCTAAGTTATTATGGCACTAAACACAGCCCAAAGATAATATAATATGTATGATAAAATTATATGTATCTATGGTTTGAACTTTAAAAATAGATATAACATTTAAAACTTGTTTTGTTGAAAACAAGACGTTTTAAAAGGAAAATAATGGGTAGAACAGGAAAAAGAGCTCTACATTCTGTTAAAAAATCTTCTTTCTGAGCAGAGAGGAGAGATAAGTATTACAACTTGTTTACAAAACAAAACATAAATGTAATATATCCTTGTGTGACGTTTATTACACGACGATAAATGTATTTGCTTGATGGAACCCAGTTTGGAAATTATGAAATGCAACCAACATAACATATCAACGTTTTCTAATTGTAACTATATTATATTTTTACTGTAACTATTTTTTTCTGAATTTAGAATCATACTTTGATAATAATTAAAAATATATTTGAACAAACTAGCCACCGATAAAACAAACATAACTCGAATCAACGCACAATCCTACCACTGTATATCGGAAACTAAAAACTTCAGGAATATACACCGACTAATTAAAAAGAAGTGGTGTATTACGTAATTAGAGACGGGATGTTGTGGAACTGGAGTGAAGGGGTTAAGCTAAGCTCAAGTGGTGTGTGTTGGGGGGGGGGGGGGAGGGTGAGCGTGACAATAGAGGGATGATTGTGTGGTTGAGCCTTACAATGTTACCTGTACCACTTCACCCATCTCAACTCACGGATCCACCTCCACACAGTTTCCGTCTGTGAGTTCATCTCATCTACATATTTGGAGAAAGACAGCTGTGGTTCTTGAACATTCTTGAACAAATTATTTTTAAATTGGGTGTTTGAAACGGTAATTTGGTTACAATATGTTAAATGTTACTTTAATGTATACAAATAAAAATCAAGACAAACTATTCAAATTTATGTTTCTGTTTCCTTGATATGCCTTAGCTAAATATTTCCCCTAAACATAAGGTCAATTTTTTCCGTTGTTGCGAGTTTAAGGAACCATCGTGATAGTTGAATCCGAAGCTCATCAATCCGATGGCGCGGGTTCGATCCCTACAGTCACCACTTATAATTTGTAATGTGACTAATACGGTAACGCTAGGTAAAGGTCGAGGTTGAGTGGAGAGAGGACTTTGTAGTCCTAACTTCGTCTTGTTAAACAAGACAAACTTTACCTTTATATCAACGAGCATTTGTCAAAATAACCATAACGACTCTAGGGTTCCAATTTGTCCTTGGTTACAGGTGCACATTCCATCAGCGACTCATAATAGATGAAGTCTTCTTTATAATAAATGCAAAAGCAACTTTCTGAGAAAGCGCTTAGCCGCGCTCTTAGGCATGAGTTTAATTAAAGGTACTGAAACACAACCGAACATAAAATAATTCACGGAACTCTCGGTAACATTTCACCCAAGTCTTATTAAATCTTGTGAAGTTAAAGCTTTTAGAACACGGTTAATTTAACTCAAGTATGAACAAACTGTCGGCAGAACCCAAACAACTTCAGGCGTTAACTACCTTTTGAAATTTCCACTATTGTTTAACGTTCCACCTGCTTAACACTTTTCTTTCAAGTAACGTTTTGCTAAATTAACAGTTTTTATGTAACCTGTTTTATAAAAGGCAGAATTAACTGTAAAACTTGGTTGGAAACAATAATTTTTATCGGTTTTAAAAGTTATTCAACTGGTTTCAAAGTCTTCTTCATCATAGAAGCCTGTAAGATTTGTAACGCGTATCAGTGACAACCTTCTAAAGAAAGTATTCTGAAGTACAAATACTTTATTTTGACGATTAAAGACAAATTCTTCATTGACTACCTATACATCTAAGAGTATCTAACTATACAATTTGTACTGGCTATCAAAGACCACTTTGAAAGAGTTTAGTTCGGACTTTGTAGGAGTAAACTATCTGAGGACTTGGACTTACATAGAAGGAATGTTTCATTTAATTAGGATTGAAAAAGAGAAACTTTATTGGATTGAAAGATTTCAATTATCTATCAATATGTATTGTTTTATCGTTTTATTTAGCCATACAAAAACATTGTTTTGGCAATACAAAAATAATTTATAATACTTAATACACAATATAAAAACCTACCATTGAAAGACTAAGTATATAAAGTTTATAAAATAATTTACTTAAATTTATGTTCTAAGTGCCACGAGTAGTAACGGATAACTATTAATTAATTTAAGGTCCAGCAATAAATTCTTCTACGCTATAGAACGAATTTAAAAGTAAATAACTTTTTAATTTAGTCTTAAAAATACTAAAGCTTTAATATTCACGCATAATAATGTGTAAACACGGTTACGAAAAATAGACCTACAGAATTCCGAATAAAAACGGTAGAGTTGAATTAGAGACCTTCGCTTCTGTTGGTCAATAACACACAACGTAGGGTTACCGAAATCGGCATAAAATACGTAATATCACAATTACAAATACTTACAGTTTTTTTTTTAGTTTAGAAGGGGTGTTTGTGATTTTGCACATACCTGCAACAAAACAAAACAAAATTAGCAAATTCAAACTTAGCTTTAATTATTGCAAAAGATTATGAATATAATTTATGGCATTAAAACAATTATTTTATAACAAACGAGAAATAAGTATAGTTAATTATTATCAGCTATATACATTATAACACTGTAAAGCCGGTTGTACAGGTGACTGAACGAGTAAATGTTTAGGCACTTCCCGGCATGCTACCCCCTCAACCATATACTCTTTTTGAAGCTCTTGGAGTTAAACCTTCGGGAAAACCCTGAAAACATTCTCTTTTAAGGCTCTGACTAGTTGGCGCCCAAAAAAGATTGCGTCTGAAATCTGCCCTTGTACTTAGTCGATATTTTGCATCATAGCGGCAAAACAGTTGCTCGGATCTTCAACCGGATATAAAATCGTTAGTGTGAAACAAATTTCCTACAACGTTTGTAACACTTTTTCCCACCTCTGACGGTTTCGTTCCTAGATCAGTTTGAAGTTAAATTGTCGAAAACTTAACTTTTGCTGTGTCTGGGCTCTTAGGTACAGTATTTATCAACCACCCAGACATATGAAATTTATGTGTATAAAAAATGTTTTAATTTGGGGTTGACCCCAAAATACGAGGCAGCAGGTCGAGTGGAAGTCTGGGGGTGTAGCTCTTCAGCGAGCCCGAAAGGCGAGTAATTACATAAAACTAATGTCAACATAAATAAATATTATGAAATAAGTGAACTTCAGTGTAGATAAACTATATGTTGTACGAGTTTGCTGGATGATGCAAAACCGTGTGCGTGTGCGTTTCACGCCAAGTTGATTGGATACTGATGGGTCTAATTGCTTAGTTTGATATATATGAGTTGTAAGTTGTTAACAATGTAGATGTCAACTAATTTATGAATTTACATATATGCCGACGAAGTTAGGGTTGATTCCGAAGTTTTCGAAATAATCATGGTTCTGCTTTTAGGTTGTGCAAACACTTTTATACACTGTTAAATTAGAGCTAGAACCTGTGTGTTCATACAGTATTATCCTGGGTTAAATTAGTTAAAAGGCAATAGCAAATATGAGACATGAATAACAGAGTTAACTTGTGGTTAAAGTGTGCAACATGTAACATTTCATATGTTAAGCCTAATAAACGATGATTGTTTGTTTCGATGAGGCTACATCGACACGTAAATAGCTCTGGAGTGATAATCCCTACATTTATGTGCTAAATAGCTTCATATCCTTCCCGCTTAAGCTTTACATATTTTGACCTGAGTTTTGTATTAAATCGGTTATTTATTTCGTTGTTGATTACCTCGGCGTTTAACAGCAAATAGCAACTGAATGTGAAGCAACGATTTGTTCACCTTTGTACTGTGTCCGTTTTTTAACACTGATTTTCATTGGTAGTTTGTACTCACTCAAATTTATAAACACCTTTAGTTGTAAAAATGCGAGCAGGACAGCAAAACTTAAGACTAAGAGCTTAGAAGTTCTCTATCCTATGAGTTCAGGAAAAAGATATCATCAGCTTTGGCAGCCTTGTACAATTATTTACAGTGTAATTATTCCAACATCAATTAAAAAGTTAGTTGTTATTAGCTGTAACCGTATAACTTTAACTTTTAGATTGGTAGCTTTTTCTTAATGTATAGGATAAAAGGTGAAGTTTGTCTTGTTGAACGAGGTGAAGCTAGGACTAAAAAGTCCTCTCTACCACCCGACCTCGACCTTTACCTAACGTCACCGTATTAGCCACGTTACAAATTGTTAGTGCTGACTGCGGGGATTGAGCCCACGCCACCGGAGTGATAAGCTCCGTAGTCGCGCACGATACTAATCCGCCACGGATCCGTTGATATTAGCATTAGTATTTGTTTTTGCAGATAAAAACGTAAAAGCATAGTTTTAGTACTCATTACTTTCATAATTGTATCATCGAAGTATTCCAAATGTAGAAATTTTGTTTGAGAACTTAATTGCTATCTTTTACTATTAAGATAATTCGGTATAGCTATAAGCTTTTTTGGGCCAAACCACTGTAAAAGAAAGGAGCTTGTAATCTAAGTTTAAAGAGCATATTTCTATGGAATAACGTCATTATGAAGTCTGTTTATATCTCGTTTCTATGGTTAATTACTTTGTAGATAAGTAAACATTGTGTTGAAATCTGTGGCTGCGAGATGTCACAGCTTCTGACAGATGATGACGTATCGCCGTAATTACTACTGGGATGTCTTATCAATAATATCATTCACTATGGAAACAGGTAGTTACTATCCCGGAGTAGATGGATGTATGTTTGGTAATCATTATTCGTACTAAGCAATGGTTTCAAATATTTGCGGACATGTTTCATAGTTGGAGAACAAGATAAATACAACGTTTTGGAATCTGCATTGGTGATTCCGCCTTCAGGTGAAAAGTAAGATTAAAAACTGAGCTAGCCAAAAGTATTCAATGGGAGCTTAAGCTAGGAAGTTTTCAAATTGTTAGTGTCATGTTTAGGTTAAACTTAACTCTTAGGCTTTCGCGGCCGGTGTTACAACTATAATCCAGTTGTTCCGCTTCACATTGCGTCCAAACTTCATAATAATGTTGAGATATTTTGGCCTCGCTGTGGCCAGTAACATCTTCAGTCACTCAGCCAATCAGTGACTGAAGATGTACTCCTCAGCGAGGCCGAAATATCTTAACCTGATTGTGAAGTTTGGACGCAGTTTGAACCAAAAAAACTAGATTATAGACGTTTAGGTTACTTTTCACCTGATGATGGGGGTATATTTTTTTCGTGTTCACTAAGGAATCGATGGTTTAAAGTTAGTGGATACGTGGCGGATTGGTATCGCACGCGACTCCGGAGCACATCACTCCGGTGGCACGGGTTCGATCCCCGCAGCCACCACTTACATTTGTAATGTGACGAATACGGTGACGCTAGGTAAAGGTCGAGGTTGAGTGGTAGAGAGGACTTTGTAGTCCTAACTTCGCCTCGTTAAACAAGACAAACCTTACCTTTTACCTTTTTTAAAGTTCTGAGACACGCTGCAATACCCTAAAAGCACAACTTCGAAAAGGATACTCGAAAAAAAATGTTTGGAAGGATATAAACGTGAATTATACAGGGAACGCATAAAGTTGCACCAAGCCATACGCACGTAGGGTTTAGCACGGTAGATATGGCAGGCAGGCTCGTGTATAACTGAATGCCCATAGTGATGTAGCTGATATTCTATGTGACTTGCATGTACGTGACCTGCGTTACGTGACACGTTTGACTGCTACGTGACCAGCTAGTCACGTTATCAACTCTGGTATATTCACACCTCGGACGTGTGTGCGTGGCTTTGCATCGCAGTGCTATGAGAGTCAAGTAGGTGGACAAGTTCTTACTACAAGTACCTTGGGACCTTTACAAATGTCCTAAGAACGTCCATAACTATGAGTATTGTTTTTTACAAGCTGACAAGACAAAACCATAGACTAAGTGTACCCGTAGCTGGTTGGAATCGTGCGCGACTCCAGAGCCCATCACTCCGCTGGCGCGGGTTCGATCCCCAGTCACCACTTATATTTGTAAAGTGATTCTACGGTAACGCTAGGTAAAGGTCGAAGTTGAGTGGTAGAGGGGACTTTGTAGTCCTAACTTCGCCTCGTTAAACAAGACAAATTTTGCCTTTTTTTAAAGCGAGAATAAGTGGAAGAGAGGACTTGCTAGTCCTAATCTTACGTCATTAACGTAGGTATTTTTCATTTAATTGCATTCAATAGTGTATGAATAAAATTATTAAAATAATTTCATAAACGATAACGCATTAATATATTCGGTTGTTTTTAACAAACTGTTTGTTTCGAAGTTGAGAGAGCTAAGTAAAGTAAAGCTACTTTAAAGGGAAGTAATGTTACAAAACTATAGTTGGAACAGAAATTTTCATTCAAGCTGCAATGCATTGCGACAAATATAGAAATCTGTACCGATTTGCAATAGTATCATAAATGAATAGTATAAAGTGGAATTTCTATTGCAATTGAGTTGTGTTGAAATCATGAAGAGCTTATAGAACACAAGTGTCCTTGAGTTCCATCTATTCAACAACAAATCACTGAACTCAACTAAACAAGTATACTCACTCTTACTCAACTAAACAAGTATATTTGTAACTACGATTATACCAACTTTCCATTTAAAATTGGATTCTGAGGATGATTTCTGACAGTTTTTTACAAATAACTTTGACTTATATCTCGGAGACGAATTGTCCAGGGATAAGCCGTAACCTAAATTCGTACGTCCGTTGAATATTATGTTTGTTTCAACTATAATCTAGTTGTTCCGGTTCACACCGCGTCCAAACTTAATAATGAGGTTGAGATATTTCGGCCTCGCTGTGGAGTAAACTGTGTTTTAGCCAAACAGTGACTGAAGATGGTATTCCCGAGGTCGAAATATCTCAACCTAATTATGAAGTTTGGACGCGGTGTGAACCGGAAGAACTAGATAACAGTTGTGACACGGCCGCGAAAGCCTAAAAGCCTAATTTTCACTTCCCACTAGCTGAGCTTAAGAAATCTTCACGTTCAACTGTATTTACGTTCTCCCGGAAGTTGGATATTAAATCATACTCGTCCTGGTGGCGCGAGGTAAAGGCCTCCAGTTGAAGGGATTGTGAAGGGGTAAGTGTGTATAGATGTGGGGAAGGGTGGAGGGGGTCACGTGGTGTTTGATCTCTCCAGCTTTGATGTCAGCTGGCGCTTCTGGCCCAGCTTCACCTTAGCGCCCACCCAAAGATTTCGCAGTTACGTTCAATTCAATTCAAAAATATCTTTATTTGTTCTTAGATCTTAATTTGTAAACACTCTAGATAGCTACTTTATTACTTAAGAATTTGAAAATAAAAATGTTTGTAAATTTGTTCTCATTTACAAGTCTAGTAGATATACAATAAAAACAACTTAAAATCAAAGAAATGTATATAAATAATAAATTTACATTACTGTTGTTAGCATTTTTCAATATAAAAAATAACAAAATAACAATTAAATACTTGTCATAATAATAATAAGAAAAAAGAGCTAGGTACCTCATTATTGTATATGTTAAGTATTATAAATATCAAATTCAACTGAAGATGTAATTCTAAATTAAACGACATACAAAGCCAAGTATAAATGTATAGATGCTGCACAAAAGTAGACAAATTAAGTTACACAACAAAAATGATCATTATCTCTACTTCACCTAAAGAACTTCAAACGACAATGTCTTAAATGTATTTAAAAATACGAGCAATGTACATCTTCGTGAAATCGAACTAAATAGACTAAACATAACAAACTCTTGAGATCTAAAAAACTTGTAATTGTGAATACTGAACTAAGTACAGTTTATTTATTTCAAATTTATTTACACTAATTTAAACATTGAATTGAAAAAGAAAATTTAAAGATCACATCTTATTTAAGTTTTAAGGCCAAAGTTTTTGAAATGCTACTGTACATTATATCAATAAACACTGCATATTGTAGTGTTGTCGAGTATATCCACAGTTATTGTCGACCCTAACACGTTTTTACGAATTGTCAACTAAAATATTAAAGCTATGAACGCTATAGGAAGGAATTAAAAAATCCAATATCCATAAAACGGCGTTTATTGTGCCCACGTGGTTTTATAACTAGAAAACAGCCATGAAATCAAGTGAACAAGGGGAATAAACCACCATTTATCGCTGATTGGAAATCAAACTCACGTTTAGTGTCCAACATCAAATGAATCTGACAATCGGCCTGTTTCAAACACAATAGGGAACCGAGGTTTTGTTTCTTTTTAAGTATAATGAAAACTAAACTCAAATGTCTCAAAAGAGAACGGAATAAACAGATTCCGTTGAAAACGTAATCAATTTTAAGAATAAAATACAAAATAGTTTCTAGAAAATAATTCCAATCAGAAAGATAAAACCGTCTAGATATTATATGTTTAATGTATAATTCAAACCATAAAGATGACACGTCAACACGTTAGAAGCTGACGATATTCTCTATGATGTCAATAGAAACTTCAAAATATCAATTTGAAGCTTCGAAATGGATCCACCCGTCCTCATAAAGAAGAAAAGGTAAACTGTGATACAAAAGGGATGAAATCACAGACCGAAGGTCGGCAGCTGGGCGGGATGAAAGGAACCCCTCAATATAATGTGCTCAGCTGGTCTTAAATTGTAGAGGATAAAAGTCCAGAAGCAAGATATTCTACAACCAAAGAATAGGACAACGAAGCCCTTGAGTTTTTATATCGGAGTTCGATGTCCTTTTAACAAGACCTAACGTATTTAAGCTCCTCATGTTCATGCATGAACTAGTAAGTTGTATACAACCGTTCAAAGGTTCAAATGATAAACATGACCTGATACGTTAAACTATAAAAGCCCGTTACATATTGTACTACCTTCTTATACTTTGTTATAGTCAATCTTCATTATGTATTGTTTTATGTACCGAACTAAACTGTCAAAAAATGGACTTAAATGTCACAATATAACATGAGTGAAAGAATGTATTTCACTGGCCAGTTGCCAAAGTAGTGTCTATTTCAATGTGTTTGAAGCATTTGGCAGAAAACAGGAAAGCTAGCCAAGTGTAATTAGGCTTTAGAGGGGTACCAACTTGACAACTGTACAACAACCCGTACTTCCGGCTAATTTCGGAAGTGCTGCCAACCAAAACACTGGCGAGCGGACAGGCTAGCCAACTTTAATTAGCACTTAGCCCACCCATGTCCAACTAGGAACTCGCTGTACTGTATGGAGTTAGTGAGAGCCCAACATTATGGGAAGGGATATACACATTATGCTAACCTCATTTTAAAACTTCCTAGTATAGAACCATCTTTGTGAGAACTAACAATAACCTTTTTCATAAATAAAATTTAAATAGTGTAGAAATTATGTCCTCAATGGTTCCATTATGCACAATGGAAATCAATTCTTCGCACCAAATCAGCCCGGGTTCGATTCCCCGGCGCAGTGATAACTTTTCACGATGGCCACTCCCCGTGGTTCGGAAGTCACGTTAAGCCATTGTTCCATTCCATTGCTTGTTGGGCTATTAACTAATGGCCAATATGGGGAACATTCGGCCCTAGTTTGTAACAAGACTACATTCATCCATCAAAACACTCATCACACTCACCATCATTCCATATTCACCTTAAAATACCCTCTAGACTGGTCGGTGTCTCAACGCAAAGTATCATTATTTATCAATATTGCGTGAACGTGATAACTTGCGATGAATTAAGAAGACAAATATTTACATTAGTTTGAAAAGAAAATAAGACAACCATAAAAACGATCCCAGTAGAATCGTCTATTTCGTTGAGTTGAGGATAAACAGAACGTTTCGAAAAGGAAACTCCAAAGTGAGGGATTTCTGCAAGACGTTTCTTGATATTTATTGTCTCTACTCGCCCTCTCTGGGGACAGCTTGAGAATACTTCAGACCAGTTGACACCGAAAACTTCGTCACGTCAAACATCCAGTTTGTATACCGTTGTAAATTTGTGCTTAAATATTTATATTATAGTGTATGCCTGGAGTCCTTTATACATCATACGAACAAATAAAATAGGAATATTCTAGTAAACCTCATCACAAACCACCTACCATTTTTACACCCTATACACACTCTTCCTTTTACACTCTATTATAAACTCAAAATGAATGGATTGGCTACTTTTTTTCACAGCCTTCAAGAATTGTCAAAAGGTTGAAAGTTTGTTGCAACTAAACATGAGAGTGAAAACCACTCAAAAGAGTGAAAATCGAGCCACTCTTTATGAGAGTGGCGGGTTTCAACACCCATAAGGGCGAAATTTCACTTTTTTAAGTGGCTTTGACTCCTATATTTTTAAAGTGTAAGTTTAAGTAATGCAAGAACTTCGAGAAGAAACTTATTTTTCAGCTTGTCGAAAAACTAAAATTGAATATTTTCTGGGTTGACAAACCATAATTTCCGAAGCTTAAAGGTTTCATAACATTTTTTATATTACTTCAAAGCTATCAATTTAAACAAAACTGCTAGATCCCTGTAAACAATTGCTGAAGTTCAAGTAATGAGCATTTCTTCACACAGATTGACTCGGATTCCTGACTAATTTCTTACCATAAGGCCATATGATTATTCTTACCATATGATTTTAAGTGATTTTATGTAAATTTTGAGGTTTTCTTTAAACCGTAACCCAGTTTGGGACGATGCCGTGTCGTTTAGTGCAGGTGAATGATTCATACGTGATAATATAAACGTACGTGATAATAAATATTTTGTAAAAAATACTTTTTCAACATCAAATGAATCTTTCCTAACACATGCTTTCTTTTGGTGGATAATATTTGTTACGTTTGCCGTTTTTGAATACTTAAATAATTGTGATTTAAGGTTAACGCTATACTGATTCAAAATGTAATTCTTCAGTAATTTGATTTCCTTGTACTTTTGAATCTAATACAGTCCCACATTTAAAAATGTACCAATAATATATTCTGTAATGAGACCATCAGATATACCCTGCTAAATACCTCTTAAAATACCTTAAAAACTCTAAATCAATACTATTACCAAGAAACTTTCAAAATACCGTAATCAAAATGTCCATAACTTTTTTATCCTAAAAAGAAGCTGAATAAAATACCAACACTCGTTTTAATGTTTGATCTAAAACCAAACTACCAAGTTTAATTCGCTTCTCCTTGCCGATTGACGCAGCATTAACGGTTGAATAACAGCAATAGACTTGCTGATTGGTGTGCTTTAAAGCAAATCATCTGCTTGTTTAGAGCTAGTAATCTCAGCCATTACACGTCTTTGACAGGGAAACCTATGAATAAACAGCGACGTTTTCCTGCACAGTCATTACGTGTTACAGCCAGTTTAGTTTTATGTTTGTAATACTGACTCTGTTTTTGAGGCGATAATAATATTGTTTTCTTTGACAGGCCCTTTTCCAAGATATTTGCGTCCACTTTACCTGGATGTATAGTCTTTTTCCCACAACTTTGTATCTTTCCAACGCTTCTTTCTTCCACTGTTCCTTCTCTATCTGGTCCTATTCTACCTATCCCTCCAAATCAATTTTGGTCTTTCTTTCCTTCTTTTACCCTGTTTACATTCCTGTTTCAAACGTTTCTATTCCTTTGATCACATAAGTTTCGTTCTACTTTCGTCCTTACCCGAACCTTTTTTTAACCTACATACTGTCTAGTATTTTTCTATCTAAGTCCAACTTTACTGATCTTCTTAGCTTCTATTTTATCCTTCCTTTGAACTCTACACAACACAACTATCGTGATACGATTTCTTTTATTGGATTATGTTTTATCAAAACGCAGAAAGTAGTCACATTTGAAAGCCTTTGAAAATAGTAAGTATCGATGTAGATAAAAAATAAAACTTAGTGAAGAAAAAAAAGTGTAACTGCACTAACAGCGTTAAAACAAATGCACAATCAAGCATAATAGTATTGAGGGTCACCACAACAACTCAAAACACCCCTTCTAAAAAGCTCAACCATAATTCCGTCTCTTATAAATTGTCATTGGTTTCTGCTTAGCGTGACTGTGGTGTATAGATGTGATAGTATGTGAGGAGGCTTACACACGCACACACATACGCACGAACAGACGGACTGAGAGATAAAAGTGCGTCAGTATGCGTGACACGTCAGTTACGTGCTGGGGCGTGTCCAGAGGCTTCAGTGAGCTTTACTTTAATATACCGTTTTAACTTGACTAAACATTATAATTTTCATGTGACTGAGAGGCTAGTATTTTGCAGCAAAGAATTTCCAATGCAACGTTTTTTGACACTTTATGAAAGTAACAAAGTAATACATAAACTGAATTGCCAAAAGCAAATTGGGTCATCAGCGTTCAAAATATAACCTGCTGAAGCTTAAACTTTATTGGAACTGAACACTATAAAACTCGTTAATAACAAGATAATTTCTAAGTATTTTCTTAAAAGGTTGATTAAGAACTTAACGGGCCCTAAAGATAATTATTTAAGCTATTCATTTGTGGCTGCATGTGAATAAAGTGAACTAAATACATTGCCTCCGTCATTAAAAAATAGATAGGTTGGTAAGTGACGTGACTGGTGTTATCTACGAGGAAAATAGGTTTCTTTTAAAATATAAAATAATTGACGATGCATTTTTCATACGATCTGGGGAGAAAGAATCCTGACTGGGATTATTGGAATTCGATTGAGACAAATGAACAGGGATCTCAGCATTGACAGCAAATAATTGCCAGGCGTCAGTTTGTTTTCGTTCTAAACCCGCCTCGGCTCCAGCCAGCGTTGAGGGTGGAATATTATTTGGAGTGGAGTTACGAAAAATCTTTCAGCAAACGAGTAAAACAGAAAACTTGACGAATATTTTATGATTTTAAGTTTAAACGGGTAAGAATGGAGGGTTGAACTAAAATAAAAATGATAGATATTTACGAAAAGTTTATGAGAAATACTATTGATTTAAGAGTGCGCAGTAGTGACTATGACCTTGAATTTCGACCCATAAGAGCATAGTAAAAACATGCACTTTCTTGGGACACATCACACCTACAGTGTTCTTCGGATTTTTATGAAATAAACTTTGTTTTAAATTGCATTAAATATTTTAGTGCTTCCGATGAGCCGAATTTCCATTTTCCCATTTATAAGATCGTGATATAAATTCAAAAATTTAAGAATCTTATTGTTTTAATTTCTGTATTTTACTAGTAAAATAATAAAATTGTTTAAAAAGTGGTCAGCGGAATCACTGCAGTACAGTGTTACCTTTAAAACAAAACCTATTTCAAAAAATCCGATAAAATTGTAGCCGTGATGACTCGAGAAAATGCTTGTTTTAACAAAGTTCTCATGGGACAAAAACCAAATGGCCAACAGGTACTGTGCACTCATAATCAATGGACTCCCAAATAACATCTGTTCAACGTTGACTAACGCTTTTGGTACAGATGAGCCGATGAAATTCTCGCTGAATCTGCAAAACCACTAATATTGATGTGAAAAGAAAACGTTTGTATACAAGGCTGTTTTAGATACTCATCTAGAAGAAATCATCTTAAAAGACCGCAGCAAACAACAAAACCTATGTAGATTCTCAACCACGTAAAGCCACCCTCACTACATCACAATGCATTCATTACCATATGCTTGAAGGGGAGCGCGCGGGCGGAGTGATTTTTAATGTGTAATGGAACACGGAGATTGTCAAAGTTGGCGTATGACGCTGGTAATGGGATTAAGCAGGAATTGCTTGGGCAGAAATTACCGTCACTCGCAATTACAGCTTGGCGGACGTCAATTCCCGCGTAATTCTCACTAATAGAATTATGCGCAAAAGCGGTGACTTCGCATCATTCCCGCCGACTGTGGAACGCGAGCTGCTAGAGGGATAAGAGTTATGGTAAATAAATGCACTTGTAAAACACGCATAAACAGTCGTGCTTTTAAACTAGTTTAAACATTGCGTTTGAGTAGTTTCTATACTTTGATTTGATACACCGACCACTCCTGGAGGGTATTTTAAGGTGAATATGGGATGAAGGGTGAGTGATTTGAGTGTTTTGATGGATGACGAGGTTACAAACTAGAGCCGTCTGTTCTCCAGATAGGGTCATCAATTAATAGCCCAACGACCAATGGGATGGACAAACGGCTTCACGTGACTTCTGAACCATGGGGAGTTAGTTACAATCATGAAAAGTTATCACTGCGCCCGGGAATCGAACCCGGGCTGATTTGGTGCGAAGCACGGCACTGTACCACTGAGCTATGGCACCCCCAAATCAAAACATTACTTTGAAAGGCTATACATAGAAGTCAGTCTAATATTATCAAGCGTCTTAAAAAATTGAATAAATGTAACCAGGTGCGCCGCGAAATTTGGACAAAAGCCAGTTTGACAAGGGTCCAAACTCGCAAAATACTTGCGGTCTCCGTTTTGAAATAGACGCTAGAGTCACTGGCCGTCACTCGACCATCATTTCTGTCTTCTTGCTTCACATCAGAGTGTCGTTTTAAACATCAGAGTGTGAATAAATACGAAGTGAGGCACAGATGTTACACACGGTATACATGAACATACATCTGTTGAACGAAGATAACAAATTTCCTAACTATTCAATGTGGAAGTGTCAAGAAACATTTTAGAAGCTTTGTGTATTTAAATAGCACTAAACAATTCATAAAATACAAGGTGGTCCAAAAAAGGTACTCTTCATATTTTATGGTAAGTAGTCTATATCTTTTATTAGCTACACAGAACTGACTTTATTTTTAAAATAGATGTTCTACATTTTCGGTATTCAGTATTACATATTCCATATGTCCACGCGTAATGAGTGATACCTATTAGAACTGATGTTATGTTTTCCTTCAGATTTTGAATACTTTGACGTGTTGGCCAGATACACGTTTTAATGTTGTTCCTCACAAAAAAATCAGAGGGATTATTATATATATTTAAAAACAAGAGTCTCTGATATTTCACTTTGTGGTGCTTTTTTGTGGGGAACACTAAGGAAAAGTGTTCTAGGCCTCTACCTCAAAATCTGAAGCAAAACATAAAAAGTCTAGTCTTATTTAACGAGGTGAAGTTAGGACAAAGTCCTCTCTGCTACTCAACTTCGACCTTTACCTAGCGTTACCGTATAGTCACATTACAAATGTAAGTGGTGACTGCGGGGATCGAACCCGCGCCAGCGGAGTGATGAGCTCCGGAGTCGCTCATGGGTCCGCTCATCATAACATTGGTTATAATAGATATTACTCCTCAAGACTTGAGAATGTTTAGGAATAGTTGCAAACATGTTAAGACGTATGAAATATGTCATATAAATGGCGAAAACATGTTAAAATTTAGCTTTAGGATAAAGCTTTAAAATTAACTTTTGTACAAAACTGCCCAAAATAATTGATCACTGGTAGGATTTAGTTAGTTCCGGCCTTCTAGCAAATTAGCAGAAATGGCAAATAGAAATGAATAAGTAGAAAATATTGCGGAATCCCTCTCAACAAATATGTAAAAGACAAAAATACACTACGGCTGATTGATTCCATCGACTAACTGTATATATACACAAGCCAGACATGTTTCGTCCACACTTCAAAGAGATCTAACAGTTTACTATTTACCAGACCCCACTGGGCCAAACATCTGAGGTGAATAAACGGAAGCAGGTGAATTGTGAAACAGTTTCAGCTATTCTGAGCTTTGGCTGCAGTTTCCAGGTTTCGCAATGTGGCACTGTGACGTGCGTACGGATCTAAAAACTCTTCTCGAACCAGGCTTAGCACACTGCTGCTATTTTGGACACAAAAGATGTATCTGTGGAAGGAAAAATATGGAAGAAAATAAAATGTTTCGGAATAATTTTGCTTTGGATAGAAATTGTAAAAAACAACAGTGAATACTGTTTAAAACATATATTTCCCCGTAAAACTTTCTTCTCCTTCAAAATTAGTTTATTATTTGCTAAAATATGAGGAAGAACTTTTTGTAAATTAGTGAAACAAATCATTTTAAATGATACGCTTTAAAGAATATTATTATGGTCGAAAAATATATTCGAGGTTCTTATTTCACCACCAATAAATACTGTTTTCACTTCATTTCTAATTTACCTTTGTTACCAGAAAACTCACGTATAAATTTTAACCGTGGATGCAAAATAAAACTCATTGTTTACATATTTTTTTATTATGTCGGAAACCTAATAATAAAAATGTGATGTAAATCATTAAAACAACTTTCAATAAACACAGAGATAATTCTAAATTAATTTAATTATATTTTAGTAATTTGCTGATTTGTGTAAAAACAACAATAACTACACTGATATGAGAGTTCGGTTTGGTACGGAAATTATTCCAGGTCAATCATTATTTAAAGTGCGTACGTAAACAACCTCCATTTACTTCATCTAAAGCTCTACAATAATGTCAAATAGTTATCAGAAAGATATTTCATTTTAGAGCAATTTCGGATCATTATAACTAAAACGTGTACTCTTGAATTGTCTTTATGAAGTTACTCATAATTTGTATTATTAAGGCGAAGCTATTAATTTTAAATTATTGTTCAGAGGAAATAAAACGTACGTACGCGTTGAGAATTTGTTTGTAGAACAACAATATTAGGTTAAACCGGTGTCTGTTTATCTCAAAGAAGACGAATGACTCCAAGAAGGCGAGCAATGGCTAGAATGATTGGTATAAGATTGAGACAAATTGCGGAAATAGTTGGCTTTCGACTGAAAATAATTGCCTGCTTTGGCGTCAGAGGGATTTCTGTTTGTGAAGTATTTTAGACAGATCAAACGACGCAATACCGTTTGAGTCAACTATCACAACTTCAAACTGGACTGAAAATAATTTGCTTACTGGAACTGGGAAACCCGGTAGCTTTCACTGAGTTTGAAATTTCTTATTTACTATTTAAATTTTCCATTTTTAAAATACGAATTACTTTAAAACTTGAAGTGGGTTTTATGTAAGTAACACTGTGTGGAACAGCACAATCCATGTTGCATTTAACAAATACAAAGTTCAAGTGAAATGTACGCCAGAAGGAAAAGTATTTGAAGCGTATTGGCCCACGCCCAAGCTTTAAGTGCTTTTAGAGAACAATTTAACCCAAAACTGGTAGTCTGGCCAACTGTAATTGCCTTTAAAGCGGAACCAACCAGGCTTCACTTTGTGTATAAATCAAAGTGGATTAAGGATAAACCCAATTTTACTTCGTCTTGCTGAATCGGTCCTGTCAGTTAGTGGTCAAGGTTGAAGGCAGATTTATTCCTGCTCAAGGCAGTTTTGTTTAAGCATCACAGAGGATTTTATTTAGTAAATACTATAAGCTTTTATAAAAAAGGTATAGTCATGACATGAGGGCTACCCCAATATCTCCAGAAAACATTCTGCTGATATTCTCCGTATCTAAATAAGCAGGAACACCGGTTGATAGGTCTTCATTTTATTCATTTATAAGTTATGAATAAATCTATATAGAACCAGGATTCAATCTGAATTTAAAAAAACACATTTAGATTAAGAATTTTTCTGTTCGTCTATATGAGCCATAAACTCCGAAACTACACACAATATTTTTCAACTCGGAAAATACAACGGGAAAACAAACATTTTAACCCCAAAACGTCCGCCTCTTATTGATTCGACGTGTAGCGTGATTCAGCGTGGTTGTGCTCACGAAGTAGGCTACGCACACACGCACACAGACACGCTGATAGAGGTCGACGTGACGAGGAATCCCAGGACTTGCGACTTTGACGTCGCGTGACGGAACAAGCCTCTAAAGTCTCCCCGCTCAGGTAATGCATGTCTATGCTATTCAAATATATGGGTATATGGGGTTTATTCGTTTTCTACACGTTGAAACATATGGTATGGTTTTTAATGAACCTTGAAATACAAGAAACCGTTTCTTTTGTACTTGAAGAGTATTGACATATTCAGTTTCTTTTGGAGTTTGTCAACCGTTGGTTTGTAAAGTTTGATTAAGTATTTTATGATAATCACATTCAGAATTGTGTTTTAACCCCGCGATAGAATTTTGAATTAGTAGTAACCTTTAGGTTTAGGAATTAGGAGAAAAAGTTAGGGTGAGTGGAAAAGAGGACTTTGTAGTCCAAACTTCGTTCGACTCGTTAAACAAGACAAACCGTCCCTTTTATCTAGTACAACAACTAGTATATTCTTGTATTCACTAATCTCAATTTAGATTGATTGAAAGACTCAAATAAAAATAGATTAGAAGTAATCAGCTCATTTAAACCTCAAGCCAGATTCAAGTACAGCAAGAAAACGAATTTTAGCACAACCTGTTTCATTTAAAATCCATTGAATTGAAACTAAGCGTTACTGGAACAAAGACTAAGTAAGAACTTTACAAAGTTTCGTCAGCTTTACTTCCAACTTGCTTTGTAAAACTTGCTAATCCAACTTGTAAAGTTCACTACTTGTACAGTAGTTGCTTGACTGGCAACCAGGCCAGCCAACTTCTAACAATATCTCGTGGAGGTCAACGACTTATTGATAGCTAAGCTACGCTGCTATTGATACAAAATTACGTCTTGTTAAAAAAAACCTTTAAGCTCTGAAAGTCAATACAAATGATTTATTATTTTGCTATGTGTGCAATAAATTTTCTTTGTAAAGTAAAACTTAAATTGTTTAAAGTTATTTATTCCTGAGCTCATTATTCAACATTAGGAGAACAGATTATTTAGTCGCACACACAGTTAAATGTCAATATTGAAAGGTAGAGTTAAGTTAGGGGTTGATAAATTATAAAGTATATAAGAATTTAGCACGTTAAATGCACACAACTCAAAAAGCGCTTTTAAGATGGCGTCAAGCAAATAGATCTGAAGCATCAAAAAGCTACTTTTAAATCTTTAAGTAGATCCATTAGGTACACTATAGTTTTAACTAGACTAAAGGATTTTGCAGAAAGGTTTGGCATCCAAAATAAATTGTATGTGAACTGTGGATGGAAAAGATTTCTTTGCGGTGTTGAGTGTGTTAAAATTACCTTTATTTTAAAGTGGCCCGAAGTATTTAAAAAGTTTAGGGGGGCCCTCCTTCCCAACCCGGTTTTTGAGTGAGAGGTGGATGACGCAAACTACGTCAAAATAAATTTCAGGATCCTATAAAAACATTCCCTTTTGGGGTTTTTAAATTGTTTTCCTCTGTCAAAAGTTAAGGTGGGAGGGACATTTAAAACTCACCTTGTACTCGTATATTGTGTATTGTATATTATTGTAAATACTAGATATGTACATTCTGATTTTCAGAATATATTTTAACTAACTATACGCACACTTGAGGTTTATATATACATGAGATGTTCCTTGTCCCTCTTGGGCAATTCAATCACAGGATGGTTGTCAACAGAAGTGTTATTATGTAGAGGAGGGAGATTAGCAGCTGTTGCTTGGACAGCTGTTGATCGATAACTAAGATGATCGATAACCGCGATGATCGATGCTCAAACGTTCGATCATCTTCAGTTTACCATGTTATCTGTTAGGGCCATTGTACAGTGTGAACATACCAATAGTTCCGAAGCTATCATTTACGGAAATGGCTGTTGTCAACTTTGAAATTTGACACTTTTGTAGTTGTTGCTATCACAATTATAACGGTTCTTTCTAAAAATAATTCGCTGATTGATAGACGAAAATACTTCTACAAAAATATCGTGGTGCAAAGACCTCTTAGCGAGCATGTTATTGAACACAACCCCAAACAGTTGAGAAAATACAGAGGCAAAGAAGAAAAGTGGGGAGCAGCGACTCCATAAATACAAGGGGTGAGGCTATCACATTAGCATGATGGAAGCGATACGAAAACATCCATTATACTGGCCAGAGCAGCACACTCAGCTTTAGGTTCCAGTTTAAGAAGATTTACTTAAATTATTTTGGAAATTGGTTATGAAAACAACTAGAGAGTATTAAATTGTGGTAACTCATTTAAGGGTCCACCCTTAGTTAATTTAGTTATTTAGTTTTTCGCCACAATTGATTCACAATACTCAATACTGGCTTATCGCTAAGTCTACCAATATAAATAAAGTTTGATCTCAAAAATTAGAACTTAAGTAACCCAACATAGAGGTGATTTCAGCTCTTTAAGGTTTTAAGGTAAAATAGAAGTAATAAACCCTATAACCAAGCTTGAAGTCCACCAGACATTCCTATAGGTGAGATACTCGCGTTAGGTACGGTTTTGTTTCAGCCCACGCTGTAGAGACAGTAGAAAATACAATACAGAAGAGTATCTGGTGTTATTGGAGTGTTCGGCGGCGGTGCTCGTAGCAGCTGTAGATTACTGAAACAGCTGATGTAGCTCTACAAACTGCCTCTCAGCCCATTGCCGCCAGCTGTTCGCACATTGACAGAATCAATACACCGCCACAGCGTTACATTGTTTCCGGCGCACCGTCCCGTCGTTCAGTTCAAGTTTAATGTGTAAATAGTGTTATTGTGAGTTGTAAGAATTAAAATTTAAGACTATATATAAATTTTAGGGGTCTTTAGGGCTGAGCAAAGTGGATTTTCAATGTTTTATATTATTTTGAGAAAAGTCTACTTTAAAATCTGTCAACTTTTAGTGCTCTGAAATCCCCATTCAAAAGTGGAATTTCAGCAATGTAGCTCCAACCCGCCCAAGGTAATCTGCTTGTCATAATGTGAAAAATTTGATACATACAGAAATTCAACGCATAATTATTCGCACCCTTAAAATATTTTATGGAGGCAAAAGTAATTTCCTAAGTGCAAACCTTTAAGAATATGACTATTTTAAACTATAGTTAATGTTAAACATGGTGGGTTTCATACAAAATCTGAAAAGAGCTAAAGGAAATGTACTATCTCCTATTATTGAAACATTGTAAATATTTTTAGAAACCTAACGAATCTCTAGCCTTTGTTTCTGTCTACAGACGCGAAACTTAATTGTAAAAACTTCTGGGAATCCCATTTGAAAACAAATTTTTAATGGGTTTTCCAGAAGCATTTACTGTTTTATTTATAGTGTGACCACCTAAGCTTAAAGTTTAGAGTAATTATTCTAAACTGCAGTGTTTCTAATGTTTAGTAACGATTAAAAACATCCACAATAATATTTTCAACTTAATTATTGTAAGATTACTCACTACAGATTGTAATCCATTTCTTCGACAGTTTACTCACTAACGAGAAAACATAACACGGTACCTGAAACAAAACAAATTAACTTTTTACTTTTAGAATTAAAAAGGGTAACTTAAAAAATACATCTGCGTTCCCAACAACATAACATTGTAACGCTAAAGATAATATTCATAGTTACTCTTTTAAACCTTACATTGACAAACGTTGGAAGAAACAAGCCTTATTTCAGTGAATTTTCTAAGATGTAACGCAACCCTCGAAGAAGAGAAACAGTTTCAGAAATACCTTTGGAGATTCAATTTCTTGGCTGTGCGTTTATTAAAGTTCCCCTCGCTCGTCCCCTCGGCAGAAATGACTCCACTTTCAAAGTGATTTGTGTCTGCGTTTAACATTATAAAACACATCGAGCAGCAGGGGATTCCAGACGTAGTACTGAGTGGTTGTTATAAACTACTTTTAGAACAAAAGATAACGTAATTTTAAAGTAAAAGAGTACAGTATTTGTAAGTAGTAAGTTGAGTTAATAAGTTGGTTAAGTTTATTTTAAACATGTTTTGATGGTAAAAGCCTGAGACGTAAGTCGACAATCTTGCTAGTTATCTTGAGGCTTTCCTGGAGCAAGTAGAAATAAGTTCATTTGGTAGTTAAGAAATTAGTGTGTTTATTTATTTAAATTTGTGTTTTAATAATTGCACTTTCAATGCCAAAAGTTAGTTGAGGTAGTTTCAGGTAGCTATATTTACAAAATTGGCTTTATCTGAGCCAGTTTTTGATCCAAACGGAAGACGTGATGCTCATATCAAAGAGAAACGCTTGAATTCAGTTTTCACAGTCAGACAATTATACAACCGTTGACTATATAATGTATTCGTAAAATACACTCTAAATATGAAAGAGTGAAGGCCACCCAGAAAGAGTGATATTTCGCCCTTTTAGGTGTGAAACCCAGCCACCTTTCCGCCAGCTGAAGTCCACCAGACATTCCTGCCCAACTCTTAAATGGGTGAGAGTAGCTCGATTTTCACTCTTTTGGGAGGGGTTGTCACTCTTTCATATTTAAATACAACACATGATTTGCGTTCAAAGACATTCTCTTAAAATATTTGATCTATATTTAAACTACTTAATGAATATTATTTTGATTGCTTTGGCAGCCAGGTACGGTGCGATTATTGGACGTCAGCCAAACTGAGGCAAACCCAAACTTGTACAAATAGGCGGTCTGGGCACAGAAATAGCCACAGTCTCACCGCACCGTCTGTCTGTCATCGTTCAATGTGTGAGTGTGCGTGGGAGGGGTAGAGGGGAGATGACAAGAGATAAACTAACTGATAACAGCTGGCGGAGATCTGCTTTGAGATTGATAACAGATCTGTGGACTGAAGCGACCGCGAGATCGAGTGCTTGAACGTACACATGTGGCGTGTTCTAGACGCCCGTCGCCCTCTATGACGTGCAGCACTCAAAATATATGTGAAATTGATACATACATCATTTTAAATTTAACTGCTCAGTATTTGAACTAAATAGGCCTCTCTATATAAATCAAAATAAAACAGAGTTTATCAATTTCAAAGCCAACCATAGAATAGCAACATCCGAGGACAAATGCAATCTTTTCTTAGACGCCTGCTTACTAAAAGAAGTTACACATGCAAAATGTTTAGGAGTTACTATTGATTGCTTTTTAAAAAGGAATGAGCACGTTGATAGTCTTGAGAAACAATTCTCTACGTAGTAAAACAAAATTAAATAGTTGTGACATTTAATCATAAATATTACACATGATTAAAATAAGGCGTTTTAACATTTTAGGCAAAGTATATAACTATTGTTATGAGTTTGCCAATGTTTGTTATGTTCTATACCTTAAGAGTCAGGGTTTCTGAACAAAAATAAATAAATGTAATAGTAATATGGTACTAAGAGTGAACATCCTTAAAGGTAATGTGGTTTCAATACAGCTTGCGCAATAAAGATTGCTTAGTGGCGATGTGGTATTCAGTAATTTGTGTTAATAAAACATTTAAACTCTGTTTCATGGACAATTGTTATAATTTAACGGCTGTGCACAAAATTGAACCTTCTCCTAATGCAGCTTTTAACCAACTTACTCATTAGGATTCTGAATTTGCACATTAATCGGTTTTGAAATCAAGAACTCCTTCCTTCAAACCTTTTCTTTAATATTGCATCATTTAAATATTTATTTAAGTACTTGTATTGTTTTTAAATACCTAGTGTGTTTCTATTTATATTAAATTATTTTAACTATTTGTTCCTAACCTTTCTACTCTTCTTTTTTTGCTTGATAACAGTTTGTAAGCAAAAATGTGCACAATCTATTTCTTTTTTTCTTTTTCTGATATAATATTGATCGTGTTGGTCATTCGGCTATTCCTAAAGTCATCGTATACTTATTATGTAGGCTGTTCATATAGTTAAAATACTATACACGTACTTCGTCATGTAGTTCAACTATTTCAATTAGTTCAATTATTTAGACAGGTCACGGTCGTAAAGCGAATATAGACTGACCAAAAGTTATGAAATGGCCACAGTTTACCATATCGCCATGTCAGTGAGTAAAACCAGAGATTGAAGCTAATTGATACCCTCGGGGACTGAACTTTGTTAGTCATTTATCGTCCAATAACCCTTCTATGGGTCCATTTATTCCCGAACCAAACCGTACAATGATCTCTCTTGAAAAACTTCTAAAGAATTGTGGTACCTCGTTTTTATAATAAATAGGATTACAGTTATGGGGTTTGGGATGAGTATACAAATATAATTTATTACGATTTAGGTTTTAAAAAAAAACAATAATTTATAAAAATAAAAAGAAGTGATGTTGATCAGCTGACTCGTCGGTCAATAACAGTTTTAATCCCGTACCAAAACGAGTTATGTATTAATTCATTGAAATAAATTATCTACAAACGTATTCTCTGGGTTATGCTCCCATATGGTTATAACACTCTAAAAGTTATGGAGTGAAAATCACTCAGAAAGAGTGAAATTTCACTCTTTTAGATGTGCTCTCATTAAAGAGTGGCTCGCTTTTCACTCTTTCGGAGTGGTTTCCACTCTTTCTTATGTAGAGTGAAGGTAAACGTGTTTGTACTTTGGTTAAGTGATACGATATCATGGCCATATTAAACATGATAAAGCTTTTCTGGCTTTTCTGTGCTAGTAATGGATTGTAAACAAGTATACGCTATAAGGGTATAAAAGATAAAGTTGAGTAGTCACACTAGTCATTAAAGCCAAGGAAATTATCTACACGCGTATAGATGGTTTTTTCTCGATAGCGTTTTTCTCGAAATTTTGCCTAGCAATCCTACAATCTGGAGTTGGACATATAGAAAATTAAACTTTTTAAGTGGATTTTAGAAATAGTATTATTTTCTAGTATCAAAAAGGTTCATGGACTAAAACGAGTTTGAAGGGTCCGCCTCAGCTGCTCGGGAGAACGTTGTTGCAGAGGTTTGCGGGAAATAAAATGGAGACTTTAGTACTATGCTATTTTGACGAAACAGCACTTAAATGAAAGTTAAACATATTACCTAGGTTTGTCTGTAGTTCATTTTTCAAAATCTCTTTTAGTTTGTATGCTATTAACGGTTAAAGTTAGAAAATATACAGTGTTTTAATGCCTTGCTTAAGACGCTAAAAATACGTTTATCAAAAATCTAGTCACAGGCAAACACCAAATAAACTATTTATCTTTTATAAACATTAACATATCCAAATTTAACCTTTCTGAGCGCAATCTACGTTCTACGAAACCCTTGCAAGCGGAGGATTTGACAGAGGCCGCATCGAGCCCGTTCGTTGTTTACCCAGTTGATACGTGCGCGGTGTCGTGACGTGTTCCTTGTGCGGACGAAGTTAGGCTTGTCCAGAGGTAACCACTGAGGTGGACCAAACTATGAACGCGTTTCCAAGTTTCGCAACGACTGGCTCTGACGTGCGTGCTGCTAAAACTGCTTCCCAGACCAACCGCAGGTTAAAAACAGCCGCTATTTCAGAACTAACTAGAAGCAATTCCATCAAATAAACCTGGCTTCATTGCATGTATATACTACATTCTAGAAACAATGGAATTCGAGGGTGTTTCAGATGTTTACAGTTGCTTAATAATAACATATTTGCTGCTGACGATTTCCGTGACTCGTTAGTTACTAGAAAATTTTGAAATATTGCGAACTTTTTCCATCGTTAATGACTAGAACATGATATTACGACTTTTGGAATCTGCAATCTGATCCCATCTTCAGGTGAAAAGTACCCTATCTTGTTTGACTGATCAGCTTACTTAGCCGCAGCTCATTTTCTAATGTTTTAGATTACTTTTCACCTGAAAACGGGATCAAATTACAGATCCTGAAACGTTGTGTCCTTTTTTTAACTAACGGTGGAAAATCCAAAAATCATATTTAAATTTTGGAAATTTCCCTATATTTTCAACGACAAATTTAAAATAAAAGACTGGATGATTCATGAACACTCGCAAGAAATCACTAAAGAAACTTCTAATGCACCTATTATTATATGAATAAAAAGCAGTACCAATAAGCACATTTAGCCAGCCAACCCTCCCTTTAACTGCGCCCTCCGCTCCGCTCACCCCCCGTAATGGAAGGTAGGAGAGCCCAGCACCCCTCGCCAAATGTGCATTTAACTTTTAAATCAATAATACAAAGGTTACAGGCCGCACTGTACATTACAAGGCCGCTGTTGTACGGCTATTTCGGTCAAAACAAAGCCTTTTGTCTCTCCCAATGAAACAAAAGCGCTTTTTGTCAGTCAGTTCATATTGGACCAAAGACAACCTTAATTTACTGACACATTTGGACTTCAAACGCTAGGGGACAGAGTGTAGAAAGGGGGAGAAAATACACTCCTGTAACAAAAAAAACAGCTCGAGTTGGAAAATTATTTGGAAAATTGTGGGTTCTCTGTAATACTTTTACAATAAAAACCGGAAACGGTTTGGTATAAAGGAAGAAAGGCGTAACTAGACACATTGTGTTGAGTATTGTGTTAAACAAATCGTAATGGTTAAATATCTACATTGATTTCCTCGTGACGCAGTTTTTGTAGATCTATAGAATGATTCTGAGATCATTTGTGTGGTCAATTACGTACAGTGTCTATAAGATTACAAATGAAAACACCAAAAACAGTGCACAAAAGGATTGTTTCACTGTAAGACGAATCATCTGTTGAGGGAATACATAACATCAGTTTCGTGTGACACGACTTTAAAAACACAGAGCGAGTGAAGCAGGATTAGGACAAATAGAAAGGGCAGCCAGTTCAGCTTTTAACTGGAAATAATTGGGCGACGACAGTTTGTTTAGCCCGGATCTAATTTGTCACAAAGGGTAAGCCGAATGGGCTGTATTTTTAACTTATATCGTCCTATTTGTAAGTGAAAGAACAGAAACGGACTGGGTTATTTTAAAGGAAGAACCCGACGGTTTGGTTGAACCACGTTTGAATACAAATTGAATACTTGCAAAAATGCGGAACTTTCTTAACCAACGAGGAGGTTTGCGTTTCTTTCATAATAATAAAGTTTTCTCAATTTCTCGTTGTCACTTGGTGGCAAATGAACAGGTTTGTTTACTTTTGCCTCAAGGCATTCATTTACTCTGTTTGCCTACCTTTACTTTCTGTCATTTGCATTTGGTCTTTGAGCTTATTCTGTTTTTCCGGAGATACTTTATTCTAAATTATACGATGGAATTACGCTTAAGTATAGTCATAGCTTATCGGGTAAGTCCGGTCGTTTTAATATGAAGAGTGTTGTTTTAAGAACAGTATCATACCATATAAAACAGTTGACAATATATATAATGTTAATAGTTTTTTATACTAGTTATAAGGGCTAACATAACTGAACGCAGCCATTCGATTATTATACTGAACAAAACCTTTATTGTATTATCATTATTTTGTCAACACTTTAAATTGCCTTGCGAAAAGCAAATATTTGATTACTTATTATCGAATTTCCTTTGGAAAAATGAGATATTCAAGCCGTCAGCATGGTAAGATCCAGACCCGGTCGGACCATGAAATGAGCACCGATCCTGACCCTAGATTGGATATAAAATTAGTTTTAGTTGAAGCTTCTATACTAAGTGTTTACTTGTGTTTTGACTATGAAATATCAAGCAAACCACTGTAGTCACTTGGTTGGGGTTTTCCCTGTAAATATATTGGTATCTAGTTTACCTAAAGTTTTATAAACTCTTGATGTAGTTACGAGTTATAATATGTTCTTTATAGTGACACATATATATTTATATTATCGTAACATTTGTCAGTTTTCTGCTCATTTTAGTTCACTATGCATTACGAGCACAATCAAGTCTGTTTTATCACAATTCTGCTTTGTTATCATTTAAGTATCACATATGGTTTTCAGCCATAAAATATTTTCTCATTTATTTCCTCCACCCACGAGTGGTTAAATCACACATCATAATTCCCTGACGGTGTCCGGCCGGGGGTTAAGAGGGTTGAGCTGGTATTTAGCTGATTAACGAGAGTGAAGGTCATGACCCCTGTCCCCGCCAGGGGCAGCACGAGCGTCTGGCATTCATCAAGAATTATGAGACCGACAATTAGCACTTGGAACGGCTAATGTTTCATATTCATCGCTCACACTTTGTTGCTTTTATCAATGTCGACTTGCTTTATATTTTCCAGTTGGTACTCGAGCTGTTTTTTGCCGTCTGGTTATTATTCCATATAACCTAAGGACAGCAAACGAATCTAAAATCCTGAGTGTCTTTATTTTTATCATATTATGACTTATCGCTAAGCCAAATTTACCATAGTCTGTTAGAAGATATATTATGGGTTCTGAAATATAAAGGGGTTGATTGGAAACTCCATAGACAAGTGATGGACGGTTTTAGTGTTGCATTTCTTCTGCAAAGCTTTATCAATGGCAGGTATTCCATCCGGTGTACTTTTCAGCTGTTGGATGCTGACCCATCCCACCTTACCTATGCAGTTGCACTCCTTTCCCATCAGTAGTTGTACAATACATTTCTGGCGTTTCTTCGGATCACTAAGGGTGGATTATACTTAGAACCTTCACTTGATGTAGGTTCAACCTCCGACTATCCGAGTGGATATGTCAATCCAAACATCTGATGAGTCTGAAGGTGGCTGTTGTTAGGGTTTCAGTAACAACAGTTTCAATCACTCACGCACAGAAGGCTTCCTGTCGGAGCATTGGTGTGTACGATATTGTTGACGAAGGCGTTGGCCCGCACATCCTCCTTCCTGTACCAGGCTATCCTATATTCATTCCTTCGCCACTGTTGTCATCTACATCCTTCTAGCAGCTGATTGGTTTGTTCCTTTCACTTATCCAAATTGTGTGTTTAGGAGTTTTAAATGCCAGCTTTCAAAAGGGCTTTTACTACATTCTGAAGGAGAAATGTTTGAAACTCTCTAATATTGAGTGATTGTTATACAGCGACAGTTTTAAGCGTGGAATAGGAGAGTATAAGCCAACACAACACGCGTAGTGTCAACTTGAACAATCTGTGGAAACAAAATTCAAATATGAAGAAGGAAAAGGCTGACTACTACACTTTGATTTTCAACACAAAGAGAAATAAAAATGGTATACCATTATATTACAGCAATATATCTTAGTCAGTTTAAGAGTGCACATTACCTGTCGGCCATTTTGTTTTTGTCACATAAGAGCAACGTTAAAACAAGCAATTTCTTAAGACACTTCCCGCCCACCATTTTTATCATATCGTTTTGAAATAAGTTTTATTAAAAATATGACAATGTACTGCAGTGTCTTATTAGTTTTATTAGTTAAATAGTAAACACAAGAAATCCAAAACTTTTAGTAGTTTAATAGTAAAAACAAGAAATTCAAATGCAACGTTTCTTCAATTTTTGGATTCATGTTACGGTTTGGTCAATGAAAAAATGGAAATTCGGCACAGCGGAGACAGAAAAAAATTTAATGCACTTAAAACGAATTTTATTTTGAGAAAGTCCGTAGAAAACTGTAGGTGTGAAGTGTCCCAAGAAAATGCATGTTTTTACATTGATCTTATGGGACGAAATTCAAGGTCACACCCACTACAGCGCACTCTTTTTCCGAAATGAGCCCTCTAACCTAATAAAAACTGTTACAGGACCAGCAATGCGTTTGTATATGCCCTTTACCTAAAACCAATGTTTGACCTATACTATGACACATAGGCCTACATATTTTATGAGTATTTAAAGCGCTAAGCAGCTATCAGGCTAGGGCTCTTCTCCTATCTCACAGACAGTACAACCTCATGAGTATAACCGTACAAACGTGTTGGATATAAATTAAACATACATTTGAATTTTATAACTAGGAATTACGTTGGTTAAATATAAATACAACCTGCCATAACAGACTCTTTTAACTTTGTACGACTGCATACGAGATTTTAAAGACATCTTCAGAAGCGAAGGATCAAACAGCGTGTTATCAAACTTGTATTTAAGTAACGAAGAGAAAATGTCTGTATTGTTCAGTAGGATTTCATTAAAACTTGACAAAAGCATGTGAGAAGCAATTTCCTATGTAAAGTTCAGCATATGTCCAACTTGGCCTTTGATATCGCACAAACTTCGTGTATTGGCTTTCTAGCAATTAAGTGACGTGCACTTTCACTCCAGCCTATCAAATCGTGCAGAGTTTGGGTGGTTTATTGGTGGTTTTGTGGAAGTCATAACCGTTTATAGCAGATGTTACGCTTATATTGAACTGCTGTTAAAAGGTAGACAAACATCTATTTGCTACACATTTTTAATTGAAATTTTAGGTCTTACTACGTGGTATTAAATTTCTATGGACATGTGATGGGTAAAGCACTACATAGGAAACCGTTTTCAATTCAAATTTCTAAGAATCAACTAATCACTAAAAAAATGTATTATCTCGGACTTTTCCGGCCACTTCAAGAGAAAAATATATCCTACATTTTAGCAATTTAAAAACCTTTCCCGGGGGTTCTCCTTAAACGGCCGGAAAAGTTTGAGATCTCAAACAAAATTTAATAATTGATCTCCGCCAATAGTATGCACTTTCAATCTAACAAGAATAAGGATCACTAATATCCAAGGCCTCCGATTTACACCGCGTCAAAGCTGAAACATAAGTTCAGTACTGCTAAACGTTGCGACCTCGCTGTGGAGAGACATCCTCAGTAGCTGGTTGACTGGCTGAGACCTTTGACAATTATAAAGGAGCAACTTATTTCTTGGTGCTACTGAGGATGACTCTACACAGCGAGGTCGAAACGTTTAGCAGTACAGTACTTATGTTTCAACTGTGAAGCGGTGTAAACCGGAAGCCTTAGATCTTAGTGGTGACACCGGCTGCCAAATCTTAAGAGTTAAAAATCAATCATGTTAGTAAGAAAAACAGAGTTTCAGAAGAAAACGTTGTTGAATTATTGACGATTAAAGTTTATAAATTTTATGTTTGCCAATGTTATATGCCTATTAACAAAACATTTGTCTATTGCGCAGTTTAATGCAAATCGGCTTAAGACCTGAAACAAAGAGTTATAGTTTTATATAGCCTCACTAGCAAAATCAGGACTTCACCGTATTTCGTGCTACTATGTTGTAGTCGATGTTCACAAATTTGCTTGTTAACACGTTAATTTCTTAACCAACGTTAAACTTTTTTCGAATAACTGGACGATTAGTTGAAAGGGAGAATTAAGCAACTCTCCCTTGTATAACATGAAGTGTGTTCTTTGTAATTATTTTCTAAAGCCAGTGTTATCATAAAGGGCGGTGTGAGAGGGCAACAATAGTGTCAGACACGGAGCGCGGTTATGGCGACAGTTATGGGGTTTATGATCAGCAAGTTGCCCATAAATGGTCACACAATCTCCCTCATACTGGCCAGGCCAAACCCACCATCTTCACTCATACAAACCGAGTATGGTTTTCAAATTATGCATGTTTCGGCATTTGTTTTAACAACTTATATCAAACTCCTGCAGACTTGCGCCGTTAGAGGCAACCTCAGTAAAATCATCATCATGAGTCAAGACGATTTATGGAAACCCTGAGTTTACTATTTAAATAAACCTCAGTATGATTCAACTTTACTACATCTCAGTAATGCACCCAAAATGTGCACTTACATAAACCGAACAAATTATTAATTGCAAAGCTATGTATTAATGTTGCACCTCCACTTTACATGTTGCACGTAAGTCTTTGTTCGACCTATATTGATTCCTACATTAATAATCCTAATGGAAATGTAAACAGATTACCGTGTTGCATGCTACAACATTGTACGCATTGCAATTAGCCTATATACGTACTTCAATATTGCATGGCAACAGTTTATTATTAAACTCCTTGGTTACTCGTGATCAGTACGGGCTGGCGAAAAGCCGGTTGTCTTTTTTATTAAAGGTAGCGTCTGTGTTGGAATCCAGCCCAGCAATACTTAAGTGCCATTTAAGAATATGGAGCAAACTATATTCTTATTTAACCAAATTATATTATTAAGTTATTTAATTATTTATTATACTTGTATATGTTAACTATTTATGTATTTATATGTAATTATTGGGTTTATGCACTATTGTGTTCATAATCAAAATTTTTAATTATTGTTGTTTAGCTCGCCTGAGGTATTTATTAATTGTTACAACTATTATGGAATTAATTTATAATTTATTTGTTGAAAATCTTATATTAAATTGTTTTGCATGTTTTATTTATTTGTCCTTATTTAATATGCACAATCTCTAAAACTAGTTTATTTTTCTCAAGTCTGTACTTATGGTTTGCTATATGTTTCTTTTATTTGCACTGGTCCCCACAGTTAAGTGAATTTTTTTATGTATGGTTCAATTATTAGTGTTATATTTTGGACCTATATTACTTTCACAACATTATGCCATGTTATTATAGAATGTAATTCTGTAATGTAGTTGGATATTATCTGTTTTACAGCATGTAAACCAAACAAATAAAACCCTTTTTCGTATTTAGGAAATGCTAGAGATTTTATCAACACATTGAATGTTGAAAACTCGTTTATTTCCATATATTCGAGAATGTGTGAAGGACTGACGGGAAAGTTTCTTACAAGAGAGTTGGCTTTTGAACTTAAGTCATCGCGTGACGCAGGAGAACTCCCCAATATTCTTTGCTGTCAGGATATAAGTTATAGCATTGATTTAGGCATTTCTTCCTTGCTTGGAGGCTGTTTGCATAAGTTCCCTTGGATATTGGCCTGAATCGATTTCGAATATAGAGAGGAACGCTTTTATTCGGAATATCATTTATGCATGTAATGAAATTTACAATTAAATTAATTTTGGTCATTAATATGTTTTAGTTTTGTTAACCGATACAGTTATTAATTATAAGCAAGTATTTTTAACAGTCGTGATTTATGTTTTAAGTGCTGTAATGAATGACATTAATATACTTTGTTATTCCTAAGGAACTCGGAAGATAAAGCAGACACAATGTAAAGTACTAAATCTCCTCGAGGTTTATTAGCCTTTGAGGTTGAATAAACAAAAAGGAGACAGTTTTCTTTCTGTGTTTATGAGATAACTGTTGAGTTCTCTTTACAGTTGTTGTAAACGGGTATTTATCCTTCCTAGACATGAAAATCTGTCCGTGCCTGTAAGTTTCATAAGTTTTTAATATATTTACCTACCACGTAGTGTTAAGACAACTTATACATTTGAAATTATTACTATTATTGTTGGCCAAGGGTTTTTAATTTTGGACTTCATTTTATGTTATTAGGCTCGGTTTCAACCAGTTGATTAACTCTACAACTAGGGAGGTTATTGTAATTATCACATTAAGACCAGTCTTATATATTCTCAACAATGATACATCATACATAAGTAATCACTGTACCTGGGGCTTGTTTTACAAGGTTGGAAAAATGGTCGGAAAAATACGTTTGTTAAACTTCAACTCAGGCTATAAAATTACAGTTTTAAACTAACTTTGAATTTAACATATTCAATAAACACTTTTCTAAACAAACAGAAACACGGGAAATCATGTGTCTTTTACCCATGTCAACAGTTCTTATAAAAGAAAGAAGATTTTCACAGAGGGAAAAGGGGCGGAACTTTTAATAATATTCCAGGTCCGGGGAAATGATGATGACGCTGTAAAAAGTTCATTTTGTTCAAGTAACAAAGTCCTCTTCTTGTTATTAGGGTTTACACACCGCCCTTATCCACCCTCGCTGTGGACATCCCCCGCCCCGCCACTGCCACTCGTCCTCGTGCTGTTACCAACACCGGATCGAAAATTAATCAAATAATTATTATAACGTCAAACAAGAGCTTTTTATAACTTACTGGAATCATTCTTTCAATTCTTTCTTTAAGAAAGCCTGAACGTTTGGATCTGTAAAAGCAATCTGAGATCGTTTGTATCGTATAGCTCATTTCATTTGGCATTACTCCTAAGAATAAATTTACGGTAACAAATAAAAAATATTAACCTAAATGGATTTTTAACATTCAAATTTTGTTGTTCAGATTGTTGAGTAAAAAAACAGTTCTTAAATCAATAACATTAGTTTTATTTAGCTGGACAAAGATTAAGCTGAGGGGAATAATTTAAATTGTCTATCGGTGAATAAAGTTATGAACGCTTGGCTTGGCTTCGTTTGTTGAAATACGTACAACGTGGTGGATTTATACAAATCAAATTTCTTAATTTCAACTTCTGACTCCTTAAACATACACTCAGGTCCACGACGACAAGAATAAAACGTCGAATAAACACAACACAAGACGTAAACGTTATAACGTCAAAAAACAAAAATTACGTAAATTCTTTCAGTTCTACATAACTGCTCCTGAAAACCAGTTCTAACTTAAAAAGTACTTTACAACGTTGGTTTGAGAACCAAATATTTTTCGCCTACGCGGTAAAAACTGAAATTTGAAACCGTCACCACTGCTTTACTTTCTTTGCTGTGGTATTTTTGAAACGTGACTAGAAGCCGGCACAAGTAGCAGTAAGTAGCACAACGCTGTATGACGCCTGAGTCGTCGAGTCATTTGTCTGAATCATCCCCTAATCTAGAGATTAATGAGACTTTCAGCATCTTGGTGTCTCCCCCCTCCTCCTCACTACACCACAGATCCCACCATTGTCACTCGAGTGATCAAGTTCATGATGTGGTGTAAGTGGGAGCAGTCACTTGGAAGATTTACGCCAGGGAGATAATAAGGGTGTCTTTAGTATACTGTTAAGTATTTGAAATGTTAGAAGTGTGAAAGAATTTTGAATTTTGATGAGTACCGGCTTTTACGGTATGGTTGAATTATGGGTACCATGGGTATGAATGAGTTTGACCTTTATGTTTGAATGAGATTACGATGTCCGCGCATGAAAGTTCAATTGACGACTGTTATATATTGTTTAGCGAAATAATTTTCAAACTTTGTGATGATTTACAGAACACAGTGAAGACTACTGGTTCCACACTATAGATTTGTTAGTCTTACCGATTCATACGCACAACTTACAAACGTTCAGGTTTTGTTGCCAATCTAAAGAGTTCAGAAAAACGTATTGATAAAAACGATTTGATTTCTTTACATTGGTTCAAAAGCAAACTGAAAGGTCCTCATAAAAGTGATGAACAGCAAAAAATTCTTAAGACCAATATTTTTTGTGCGTTAAGTCTGCCAGAATAACAATCTTGTACATACCTTTGAAATCCTAAACGAATTATTAAACCAAAGCGAACATTGTTTTAAATAATCTGCAACAACTTTTAACACCAAAAGCAAAGCTGCGACAACGCATGTTTTTTACACCTTAGCTCTCGTTTCTATGAATATTTGTTTTATCAACAGTGGCTGCGAGTTGTCAGCGTTATTCCACCGTGTGATAAAACATAACTGCGGGCCAACAGTTAATCACAACCTCTTCTATCTTTCACACCAGCAACAGTTCAACACATCAAATATGCAAAGCTGCGACAACGCATGTTTTTTACACCTTATTCTCGTTTCTATGAATATTTGTTTATATAATCTGTGTGAAGATATAGTACAACAGTGGCTGTGAGTTGGCGAAAAAAGGCACACAGTAGCGTTGTGTGATAAAACATAACGTTAATTCTTCTATCTTTCACACCAGCAACAGTTCCCAACATCAAACTGCGACTGTTTTACATTGCTCTCGTTTCTATGAATATTTGTTTAATAATCTGTGTGACACAGTGGCAAAGCAAACTGAAAGGTCCTCATAAAAACATAACTGTGATGAACAGCAAATAATTCAAACTGGAAAAAGTCAAATACTTTGACCGTGTTTGACCATAAAGGAATATTTGTTAAGGACAAAATAAAATAAGACCAGTGGCTGTGAGTTGGCGAGTGTGTGTATAAAGGCACACAGTCAGCGTTATTCCACCGTGTGATAAAACATAACTGCGGGCCAACAGTTAATCACAACCTCTTCTATCTTTCACACCAGCAACAGTTCCCAACACATCAAATATGCAAAGCTGCGACAACGCATGTTTTTACACCTAAAGCTCTCGTTTCTATGAATATTTGTTTAATAATCTGTGTGAAGATATAGTACAACAGTGGCTGTGAGTTGGCGAGTGTGCAGGTATAAAGGCACACAGTCAGCGTTATTCCACCGTGTGATAAAACATAACTGCGGGCCAACAGTTAATCACAACCTCTTCTATCTTTCACACCAGCAACAGTTCCCAACACATCAAATATGCAAAGCTGCGACAACGCATGTTTTTTACACCTTATGCTCTCGTTTCTATGAATATTTGTTTATATAATCTGTGTGAAGATATAGTACAACAGTGGCTGTGAGTTGGCGAGTGTGCAGTATAAAGGCACACAGTCAGCGTTATTCCACCGTGTGATAAAACATAACTGCGGGCCAACAGTTAATCACAACCTCTTCTATCTTTCACACCAGCAACAGTTCCCAACACATCAAATATGCAAAGCTGCGACAACGCATGTTTTTTTACACCTTAGCTCTCGTTTCTATGAATATTTGTTTATATAATCTGTGTGAAGATATACAGTTGTTATTAAATCATGAAAATCAATTTGTACAATCGTTATAGCAAAAAAATCCTGTCGGTAAACGTACACAATACTCCAAAGTACTTCAGGTTCCAAAAGTACAATGAAGTAACTGTACAACCGATGAAACATATGGTTAGCAAGGACAATGATGGCAGCTTTCGTAGTATGTTATCATGTTTGCACTATAGCCAACCAGCTATTATATCAAAGGTCCAAGCATTGTGGCTGTAATTATTGCTTGAACAAATCTTTACCATATAAGGTTGTATGTAAGTAACAGTTAGAAGTATAATAAATCCAACACTGTGCAAGTGAGTACTTTTGACTCAACTTAAGCTATAGTTTGCCTTGTTATCCGCATTACTTACATTACATATGAAAGGTGTGTTGCAACGAAATGTCCATTACCTGTAACAAAATTCACTCGGTTAGGTTAAAATCTACAACGCGGCAAACCTTCATAAACACACATCACATTAAAAAATAACACTATAAAATGTTTTATTTGGTTATATCAATAAGAGTTGTAGATCTACAGACAAGTATGTGAGTACTCGGCAGTAACTGTGCAGTATATTTCACATGTGCTATTGTTCCTGACCTTTGTCACACAGTTCCCGTTACGTGTTTCCGCTCTTTCAACCATCCTGGTTTCCGGTCTTTGCTAAAGAGACATACAACTACTCAAAGACTCTTACGTGTGATCTGAGTCGTCCATAACAACAACAAATAACTATTTAGTCACCAAAACACAATACTTTCAAGCTTGTTTAAAAATTAAACTTGAAACATGTGTTTTCTTCACGATATGTAATAAAACTTGCAGTAAAGAATACGTAGTCTGAGGCCAAAGGCCTAAGCGAGATTGTCAGTGGAGCGAATAGCTTCGCAACGCCTGGTCAGCCAGGGGACAAGCTTAGGCCGAAGGCCGAAGCGAGATTGTCAGCGGAGTGAACAACATAACCTGGTACCTGGTAAAACCTTATATATCCACATATATGAGGGATACTGGACAACCAGAAAGTAGATTACGTTTGGGAATAAAAATTCAACAAATTATTAAAAAATTGTACTATTTACATTTGAAAGCCACTCTAAAATACTACTTTTCTACATTATCGCCATGAAAATGAGGCATTATCATACCGATGAACGTGCTTTGAAATTCCTTCGTCATAAAATTCTGCCGCTTGCATCTACGTTACAGTAAATTCGCTAAAATTCACGGTAGCCTTTGGTGTTCACAGGTCGGCTATATTTCTTTTAACTTCAAATATTGAATGTTCGCTTATAAGCACGTCTATTGTTTGGAGTTTCCAGTTATGTAGGTGTTTACAGTTTAAATAAATAATGGGAAAAGCGTGTCGAGTATAAAAGTTTCTTAGGCCAGCAAAGTGGGATATAGAGGCGGCTTGGCAAAGTTGATTAGTAAGTTCATTATTGCGGCAAAGTCGAGCCGAGCCAAGCCCAATCCAACACAGCTGGAGACTTTCTGTACAGCCGCGCTTAGCAACAAAGCTACAGATTTTCTGTACAGATTATACCCAATCAATGTGAGAGGAAATTTAGGAATTATTTTCAAAATAACTAGTTTGAGAACGCTGTTTGTATCAAAGTAGGGGTTTCGGACAGTATTTTATTGATGAATAGAAAATTATTTAATGGGTTTAGATATGTTGGTAAATTATTGATAAACTCAAGTACGATTTTCAAAACCACTCTTATCATTGTAACGTTGGTCAAGGCATTTAAATTCTTCAAAAGCAAGAATATTATTTGTAGTTGGTACACTATGAAAAGTGTATTTCATTATGAAAAAATGTGGTGGATTTTGTTCATCAATAGAAATTTACTACTCATCGTAATTACTACCAACAATCATGATGTAGTGCGTATTACGGTCCTTTCAAAGTTTTCTTCATCGACTGGAACTTAGTTCAGTACAACTAAACCTAGTCAACAGCAGCACAAGCACAAAATAAGTATAAAAAAATAAATTAACACAAAACATTAAAACACAAAACAACGAGGACACACACGTGACACGAGGAAATAAGTACGGCACAGTAGCGGGGGAGAACGTGCACACGGGATCGATGCAGACTGCCACTTGGATGTATATTTGCCACAATTTGCATTTAACGTTTGCACCTTACCAAAATGACCACCGAAACGAAACCTTTATTTACTGGGCTGGTCACAGTAGAATCAATACATGAAATAAACAGTTATATCGTTAAATAAAACAACAATAATTTTATTATTTTTATGTATTTTGTTTCAAGATAAGTAACGCAATAAGTTAACTTATTATCTTCTTTCTTCAGTAAAGGAAAATTCCAAGTGATAAATGGGCCTGAAATTGAACAGGTAATTAATGAATTGAGGTAATTAAAACTCAATACCTTCTCTCTTCTTGATCAAAGAAAAGAAGACGAATTCCTTGTAACTTTTATTGGCTTTTTTAATTTTGAACTCTCAAAGAAAAACTCTTGTGAAATTATGGAGTAATGTATAATTTTGCCAGGGATTAGTTTTCCTACATAATCTCCAATTTAACAGCAGTATTAAAAGTACTGTAAACAGTACAAGAAAATTAAAGTATGAATGATGCGTTAATTATGATTCATGAATGAATTAAGTTGGAACTTTCCCTCACTAGATGCTGCCTATGAACTGCTAATAAAAAGGGTGTTTTTATAAAACGCAACCCAATTTTCAAACTATGATAAGTCATTTTTACAAGCGATATATGAATATAAATTGTATCATTGGTTTGTTCATTTCAATATCTATCAGATGGTATGTATTGTTACAGTAATATAGTGGTTTTGGTTTCATAATTTTGTCATTGTAAAATAAATCCAATCATGGTTTTAGCAAAGATCAAAGAGTGTTTATTGTTGAGGAATACTTAAGTACAAGGCAGATTCTTTTTATGAGGCATTTGGGGTCAAGGTTAGTAACCTTGGTTTGGGGTAAGGTTTACAGGTGTTCCAAACAAATCTAAACTTCACAGATTTGGTAAAATTTTTAACGAAACAGGTTCTGTAGGGAATAGAAAGCATAACAGAATGTGGACTGTACTGAATGAAGAAGTGGTGGAGGATGTTAGGGTTAGCTTAAGAAAACTCTTCTAAAAACTCTTTTAGAATTTTGAAAAAACAAAACCAAATAACCTACTTGTGCCTGAAAACTTCATCTCAAACACCTCTTGACAAAAAAATATCCTTATCTCAACAATAACCACGCCATTCTTCAACAATAAACACGCTTTGATCTTTGCTGAAAACCATGATTGCGTTTATATCACAATAACCTCAAATTAGTAATTAAAAACCATTATATTACTGCAACAATACATACCATCTGATAGATATTAAAGTGAACAGACCATGATTGAATGATACAATCTATGACCATGTAGCGCTCGTAAAGAATGACTTACTATAGTTTGAAAGTCGGGTTGCGTTAAAAAAACACCCTGTACAACAATACAAATTATTTCAATTTCTCATTTAAAATAGCGCGGGCTCTGATATAACCATCCAAAAGGATTACAGTGATCGTTTCTTTAAGTGGTTAAATCCTCAATCATTCTAGCTGAGCTTGATCTCAAACATTGTTATTGGAAATGTCGAAACCAATTTTCAAATTTATCTGAAAAATATGATTAGTGACGTACGCAGACATAGTAGTATTTTAGTTATTCTCTCTAAATAAATAGAGTAAAATGCTAAATAATATGTACTTTACCATTAAACTTACTAATATTTCATATCTTTGTCTTGATATATTTTAATTTATTATATCGAAATTGTAAACACGTTTCAAACATTGAAGGGAGAAACACAAAACCCACAGCTTGCGTCAGCACAACCACAAATAAACGTTTTCATGACAAAAAACGCATCTGAACAAATGGAAACACCGCAGGGTCTAATAAAGAGGTAAATATTCGTTTGCAGTACAAAGGAAGTATTCAATATTGGGGACAACATAAGCAAATATTATCGATAGGACGAAACAACAGGAACCCGTTTCCAACAACAAACAAGTTGTTGTGTTATAGAATGAAAATATTGGACTGGTAATAGAATAACAATGCTGTTGACAGCGGAGCTGTAGTGCTGTGTAATATATTACAGTTAAGGGCGTCTGGGTCGCTAACTATTCTCCACTTACTGTCCGTTATGCATTCAGTGGATGTTCAATTGTTTTATCTTTGTGTGTTCGTCCTTATTATGAGGAGTTTTATGTACAGTGGAACCTGGGAATTGTGAGGAATTCGGCTTTAATTCATTGGTTGGTTGTTATTTAATGTTATGAATTGGTTCGTAGTGTCCAAAGGATAATGGTAAGCTCGAGCCAAAAACTAAGGAAAATTCCTAGTCCTGTGGTAAAACCTTTTAAAATCAATTAAAAAGCTGCCGCTTACCAGTTTGCCAGCTCAATGCTGACATTATACAGGGTGAGTTTTGAATGCCCCACCTTGACTTTTGAAAAAGGAAATATTTTTAAAACCCTTTGGGAAATGTTTTGATAGGATTCAGAAGTTTTTATGTACTTCACCCACACACCCAAAACCGGGGGCTCCCAAATTGTTTTTTTTATACAAACAACCCCTCCTTCCATTTGAGGTGCCACAAAAGAAAGACAATTTCAACACAAATTCAACGACACAAAGGAAATTCTTTGATCTCGACTAATTTTTTGTTATATTAATTTAAAGACCACACAAAAACAGGTTTGAAATGCCACATTTCACATACGATTTATTTTGAATGACAACATTTTCTTCAAAAGGTGCCACAGGGAAGGTTGTATTTAAATGATTTGGGGGGTCCTTTCCCCGGATTTCGGGGAAGGGTGGGTGACAAAAAGTACGTCAAAACGAACTTCAGAATCCTATAAAAACATTTTCCAAAGGGTTGTAAAAATATTTCTTTTTTCAAAAGTTAAAAGGGGGGCATTAAAACTCCCCCTTTAAGTCCGCTAAATTGGCACTGAAATACGATTGATCAAAACTTGTCTGTCAAAACATGAGGTTAGGAAGTTCACAGAGCAAATATAACATCAAGATCAAAATATTTAAAAAAGTTGAAACTCTTTCATGAATACATTTGCCAACGTTCGAATAGTCATGCCTTGCTCGATACTAGTACTGGATTTCTTGTTGTCCTTTTAGATCGGAAAATACAGAGTTATTCAAAAGGATGTCTTACTTTCAGAAAACTGTAATTATTACATTCAAAGTTTATTTCCTTGGTAAACTTCTATAAATGCTCAAAATCTAGCCGATAATATACTCTTCCCATAGATCACGAAGCAAATATTAGGTTATATTATTAACTGCAGGCTCTGATAGGGTTGCGCAGGTCAACTAGAATTCTTAGCAGAAAGGGTTCGTTATCTTATAGCCCCAAAAGAAACGTTCGCGACGAAATCATGATTTTATGTCAAAGCTGTCGTTGAACTGAACTGACTGGCTTTTTGAAGATTCAAAGACGAAAAATATCTTGGATTGAAGGTCAGCCATCTTGTTGATAATTAAAAGCTGAAATGTCCTCTCAATGTATGTAAACAACACTTTGGAACTTCTTCTTTTCAACCATATGTAAATTATTCATGAAGCAAGTAACATAAGAACAAAAGTAGGACATCCTTTTTGAATGACCCTGTATATAAACGACGAACGAGTAGCATGTAGCCGGTATTACACTTTCCAATTTCGGGACCGAATGTAACGCAGCCCGCAGTTTCAGACCTCGCGCGGTTACGAACAGCAAGTGCTCAGCAAACAGCAGCAGAGTACAGTACACAGTACACACTCAGCACTGCTGACTGCTGAGTCACTCACAGCCAAATCCATGGGAAATGTTGTTGCAGTAGTGTAAACCCACAGTGGTCAACAATGTGTGAAAGTGTTGTTCAATCAAGAGAGATTAATTAGGATCAGTATTGAAATAACAAAATGAATATGTGTAGGGCCTACAGTATGACAAACAATGAATAATAAGTGGGAATGAATAACACTATCGTTGTCAGAAGTTTCGCCATAGTCTCAGCTGTGGTACTGAGGATGCCACATCACAGCATGGGCGAAACGTTCGACAACGTTAGTGTTAGTTTAACGACGCGGTGTGATATCGGAAGCCTAGAATATAGTTATGACTCCGGCCGCTCAAGCCTACGTATGAAGCTTCAATTTTATTCTGGCTAGTAAATGTAGCCTATAGTTACAGGAGGTTGTTTAACCCTAATCAAGATTATCCTGCACAACTGCACATATTGAAAAATATTTTAAAAGTTGTAGGAATATATTTATGTATTTCCTCAAAGAAATATTTTACAACTACTTACAATAACTCGTATTTAATCACTTTTGAAATTCAAAATACGAAAATATGTATAAATAGACAATAATATATGCATAGCATATATTTTAGAAATTAAAAGTCTCAGAAGCAAAAAATCACCTGATGAGGTTCCTTATAAATATAAAATCAATTTACAGTGCTAATGAATAACATTAATTAAAAATTAGGTACTCATTTTTAAAAGTAGTTGCTCATAAACCGGTTTCACTCATGGCTACCTTTATGGTTTCATTATATCACACCTTTTGTTTTCTTTGTTCTGTATACCTATATCAAAATAAAAATAAAGGAAATAATTAAATCCTGTTTGTAATATTTCCAGCTTGTTGATTTAAAGTCACTATTTGACAGTCACATGTTTCGGATAAACATTCAGATTTAAGTACTTTCTAAATTTGAAGGCAGAAATAGTTGGGCCGGATGGTAGTGGTTTAGCATAACCACCCGGCAAGCGGGAGACCCGGGTTCAAGTCCCGGTTCGGTCCAAACATTTTGTCTTCAAATTTCTTTAGTAATATATCAAAATAAAACTAAGAAATAATACAATCAATTGCTACCAAAAGGACTTCATAATTATACCAAGCCACCCTTTCTACATCTACCCGCTTGCGCAATCTTGTTGACTACCGCTTCCGCTTGAACGTGAAGCAACAGCGTTTCAGGCGCACTGATTTACCAGAGCGTTTAAACTGTAAAACGAATCCAACTCCAAAACTCATTTGAAAAGTAATCTTTTTGTAGCGGGCGTAACGTAGTGGAACAAACGTAAAAGCTTGCACAGCACAGACGACTGCAATATCGGGGATGCAGACATGAAAGCTGCTGCTGCTAAACAGAACACGGTTTGATTGCATTTGACGTCAAACCTACAGCAGCTACTGACCGGACTGAAAACATCAGTTGTGGTCGCTTCAATCTACTAATAATCCTAGATCATCCGTTCCATCCACCTAACGGCAATATTGGACTAGTGGGAGTAATTAAAATGATATTTTGATCACACTCCGATTGATGCAAATAAATGTTTTATCTGCGAATAATCCTTAACACTTTATTTGTTGATAAAATACTAAATCAATAGTAATGTGTGTAAGCTAGAAATAGTTGTGATGGAATCACAAGGAAAAGTTATCCTCCTATTATATTCTACTTACTTGGGTTCCACAGCCTAATGAACTTTTAAACAACAATTGTCAACAAGGAAGTATGATGATTTGCGTAAATGTACTTCAATCGCATTCGTTCACGATTTATTCCAATTTAATCTTCCTTTGTTTCAAGTTCAGATCTCTGGTATAAAAATTCGTTCAACACAAAGAACCAGGACCACGACTTAGTTGATAAGGAAATGACACAAAAATAAAACCGTATTCATCTTGAAGTTTTTGCTCTCTTAATAATGCCTTTCTTATTAGTTAAATTAATGCCCATTCTTATTAATCGGGTGCGTTCAATTAAGATTGAGTTGCCAAAGCATATATATCCTTTACTGCATATTTCCGTTGATAAAAACACTCTACTAATCAGCTACTTCAACATAAACAAGGCTCAGAGTATTACGTTTCCAATTGCTAAAACGCCCATCTGCCATCGGTCTGATCGAGCAGCTTATTGGGATTTGGATCTAATGGTTTGTATTAGAAACCAATTTAGCAATACAATGATTAGGAGCCATTATCCGTCGAAATTGACGGTAGAAAGTTTGATCAATTGATCATGGATTGAACACGACTGTTGTTCAACCAATCAATTACAAATTGAACACGATTTTTGCTTTCCACTGCATGGTCAAATCAAACAACGCTGATGCACGCAATCTTCGGTCGTTATCATTGGGGAGGGAACATAACATCATTCGCGTTAAATGAAATTGTCTTTTAATGCATTTTCTTTTGTTGTGGAAATAGAACTACTGAGATGGTTTTGTTAACAAATAGTTTATCAGGGTATAATTTTCAGTGTGATTTTTGTATGCCTAAAAAAAGTGTCAAATTAATCTTGAGCACTTATATTTTAGACATATTTTTTATCTCACCATTATGTTATTATACTGTTTTCTAGGTTAGGATTTCTTGTTACATTCATTGAATCTAGACATGCTCACATGGTTATGAACATTTTCGCCAAAGTGAAAAACACGTTTTCAATTTTGGACTGTTTCAAGCAAAACTAATTTAGTTATATGTGCTCAAATAACGAAGGCATTTAAAGCTCGTCTTAAGACAACTTTGACAACGGAAGCATTTGTAGTTCAAAAGAGTTTTTGGCACTGAATCCGATTTTGTCTTCTGTGAATACAATATTTTAGTGATGATCGATCGAGATACATGTCTTGTAAACTTCCTAATTCGTTCCAATAAAATATTATTTTGTGACAGTTCGTCTCTGGGTTACAGAATTATCTTAAACTTGCTAATAATAAAATATTATGTAAATAACTTTAAAGGAATACTATAATAATGAGATGTAAACAATGTAATAAATAAGTATTCTTAGTCAAATTTCAAATTAAAATTTGAATGAAAAGCATACGTATGTTATAAACTTTAGATTTTGTTTATTTATTTGTCAAGAAGAGCACACTGTTCTGACATCAAAAGTTTAAGACGCTTTAGAGATAAATATCAAGCTAATTGAAGGCCTGTCCAATAATCTTATTTCCGTGAACTTGGGAACTGGAGGTCAAAGTTTCTCTAAATCAATTAAAAGTTCTCCAGGCTAGGATAACCTCTGGCCACTTCTAGTTTCCATATAAAAGTGATCCCTACACACGCAGTATTGCTCAATCTCCGCTGCAGCGAGATTTGACCAAATCCTCCGATAGTAATCTTATGTAAATTTGGTTCTGACCGAGTAATGTATTCTGATTTTCGACATTCAAGTTGTGTTGCGGTGATATTCTCAGTCAAAGTAGCTCTGTGCTGCTGCATTATACATGAGCGTCTGTGTGCGTGCGCGCTCGTGCGTGGGCCTGTGCGTGCGTCTGTCACCAACACACTTTCACTAACTGAGCTCACTGATAAAGAGCATTTTTATATACGTGTTTTCAATTTAAATACATGCAGGTTGAACTCAGCGCTCATTTTGAGCAACTTGTCTAAAGCTGGATCGGAGTTGATCTGTGAGCGTGGGTTGTGTGAGAGAAAGAGAGAGAGATATACTGTCGGAAAGTGTTAAAAGATCACTGACCCTCTCAGACTGTTTACAGTCCCATCCCAACTCAAAACATCAACTTCTTCTCATATCTCCCCGGGTGATCTAATGGTCTAGATCATTTACAGTTTATTTGTAAACATGTAAATTAAGAGTGAGATCACTGGATGTCACCACTAACAATTTGTCAAGTGCCTAGGTGGTAACGCTAGGTAAGGGAATCGAGGTGAACTGGTAGAGGACTTCTCGAAGTGATTTCGTTAACATAAAAATAACTGAGACGTTGGAAGCAGAACTTTGATCTTGACTTAAAAGTATTATATTTTGACTTTGAAATTGAGTATTACAACGATGTTACTTATCAAAAAAAGAGACTGAGGTAGAAGCGAGGATATTGAAGAACACAACACAAACACGTGCTAGGGACATAGCGGAAACCTAGTCACGTGTCTTTCCAGATGTTCATGGAATTCCGCGCTTCAGTGCATCGTCCAAGGACTGGCAAGGCTGTTTGAGCCGTAATCGGCAAGACGAAACTTTCAGAATCAATGGAAGCAAGACGATACGTTGATAGAAAGCGGGGAAGATTTTAAGAAAATAACAACTTACAATAACACAAAATAATTCAAAGGGCGATTGCATTAATTCAGGGCCGGCCTATGACAAGAATTAGGCATGTGAAGAACAAGCCTTATGGAGGGTCTATAGGGTATTTCCCCTGGAACAGCAGGTCGGGGCCTCACCCGGAAGTGTTTCATCTTAAGTACGTAGAGCAAAACTGGGTTTTACGTATTTTACACTACTTTGCGGATACAGTTTTAACCCAAAACATTGTTAGTTAGATCCTGTTTTGGACATTTTCAAACTATAATAACCAGATTACTTACTTTTATCACAATACCGAAACTGTGGTAATTAATTAAAAAGTTAATTAAGCTGTCATAACTTTAAACATGTTAGACTTGACAAACTAGCTGTGTTAAAAACTGTATATCTCAAATTTTTATACGTTACGTCAGTAGAATAAAACACACAAAGTATAATTAAACACGATTTAAAGTGAAAGTAGGGACTTTAATTTATTCATATTACAAAATGGGTATGGTAAAATAAACATATTCTTGAATATGTGGGGAGGAATACATTTGTGATGGAATGTAAAGGGATTCTCCATACAGAGAGGAATTACAAGGGAAGTGCATTAGGGCAATGGAAGCTTGCAACAAACTTATTGGCTTTCTGGGAACACAGTATATCTTTGTCTCGTAGGTGACATTGTGATCAAGTATACCTTCTGCAGGTCGAAAGTAGTAAGTTGTACGTACTTCGTGTGCTTTGTTCCCTCCACACAATAGCTAAGGATACATGTCATTTAAAACTACATTTTCAATTCTTTGTTAAAAGTTTGTTGTTGACGATGGGAGCATTTCAGAGTTTAAGCTTACTAGTATTGAGTACATTTTCATCGTTAGTGAGCAAGATGATCACGACGTTTCGGGATCTGCCGTCTGATCTGATCCTTCAGGTGAAGAGTAACCTATACATTTTCAAAGTAGTAAGAGTTGTAGTATAACGCAAGCAGAGAGTTTCTTGTTTGAAGTACTGTTAAATTAAATGACCTTGTTTAAGGCAGAGGACGAACTATTATAACAGCAAGATTGCTGTGAAGCCACAACGACGAGGATTAGCAAGGAAATTGCACGTTTTCTCAGCCTTGACTTGTTTAGCGTCGGATTAAATTGTCGGATGCTTAACATTGTCAGGAATTGTGTTTTTCTGGAGTTGATTTAGCTAGATTTGATTTTAATATCTGAGGTTTTCATAAATGTAAACTTTCACGAATTTAGTTTGTATTTCAAAATTCTGCCTAGAGAGCATAGATATATATTCACGGTGGATTCATGGCAGTGTACTAGATGAACACTTGTTGTCTAGATTCCACTAGGTTAAGACGTTTTACTTCAAAATTCTAGTTATGGTAATGCAAAAGACAGATAGGCATAATTGACCAGGAAATTTCATCATTTATACATATGAGCACTATAAATATAAAAGAGTGAAAACCTCTCTCAAAGAGTAAAGTCGAGCCACTCTTTAATGAGAGTGGCTGGGTTTCAACACCCAAAGAACGAAATTTCACTCTTTCTGAGTGGCCTTCACTCAGAACTTTTAAGAGTGAAAGCCTCGGGCATTTATGTTTTGAGGAACTATCGGAGTTCTGCCATACTCAGGTACTGATGACGGCGTAGTATGGAGTGATACCTACACATATCTTACGGATTAGCAATGTTGGGGAAAGCACAAGAACAATTTTCATCCTAAAAAGCCATCCGAACAATTGCCAAATGACACTGAGAGTCGTCAAAGATTTGCTAAACCTGAATCTGTTGACCCTACTTCTGTATCTACTGTAGCTATATTCTAAAGCTGTGCAGTTTGTTTTCCAGGCCAAATGTGACCAATCAGATGACGTGTACTTGAATGCATTTACAGGCAAGGAGAAGTACCCGAATGGGAGACAGATGTTCTGGCTTGTCTTCGTTGGCCAAATTTCGATTCGTAAAATATTGTCAAAATAATACAAAACGTGCGTTTGGCTTCGGAAACCTGTTACCGCGTAGGAAAGTTTATGTCTCTTTAGTGGGAGACCTCGTAAACCAATGACTAGCCGAATTTATGAGGAGATTATGATTCGAATAAAAGCATGAATCAGCGGATTTGTGTATTTGATGGTTTCTCGTTGTAAGGTTTCTCCATGTTAAGATGCAAATAGTAAGAAACATAAAAATCATTTATAACAAAACACCAAATTATTTACTAATGTTTTGCACAGCAGAGAAAACTAAAATGAAAGAAAGTACAATACTATGTATGTAAACGTCGCTCCCTACTAACCCACAACCAACCGGTAAATGATCTGCATAGTACACAGTTAGCACACAGCACAGCTGTGTACAAACTCATCAGACTGTGACACCGCCCGCACGCGCATGCGTACTGCGCAGCCTAGCGTTGCGCCACACTCTGTATAGAAGTGTGTGCATTATGGTAGGGACATGCGCGGAGCGGACGCCAAAGGCAACTGAGAACCGGTTCTGCGCAGGCGCATTGCCTCCATTCAATGGAGGAGAGGTGATTGTATGCGCGACCCGACCAGGTAACAAAGCGCAGGAGTCGCACGCGCCAACACACAGATTTCACCGCACATCTGACCATTTAAATCCCTATGGGAGCTCTACAAGTTAATACAAAGGCCAGCGATTTGATTACTCCCGTGTTTAATTTTGGAATAAGACGGTTTTTATTTATTTAGTTACGTTACAACTTACGGTTTATCTAACATTTTTTAGGAGATTTTAAAACTATAAATTAAGGAAAAACGTCAAATGTTACCTCGTAATCACTTCAAATATGTGTACGCACGGTAACGATATAGTAAAATCTCGAAGCTTAGTTTTGACTCCAAATATTAAATAAATATACTATTATACGCAGTAGTATTTACATTATCACAAGTGTAATGTCACAAAATCACATGAATCACAAATCTACAAAATTAGTTTCATGACCAGCCAGGAAATTTGTTTAGGAAGGACTACTGGAAGGCCGATCTTGTAGCCAAATCTTTATTTTTGTCCGAACAGCCGATTTTCTTCCGTGGTATTTAGAACATTATTGGCAATACCAGTATTTGAAAATCGTCTACCCGCATGAAATAAAACTGAAGTATTAACCTATTTTAGGATGATTTGGATTATTGATCATCTCTCAACAGGCATTCCACAGATATACTTGAGCCTAGATAACTATATGAAACTTTGAAAATGGGAAGCTTTGCACGCCAGATAAGGCTCAAGTGTTGGAGTGGTGGGGCTGAGCATCAGAGCAGACCGGGGTATCTGTGATACTGATAACGTGTAAAGGAAGGGGTGGAGGGGTTGTTGTGATAAATTGCTATCTGAGGGTTTGTGACACCCTGGTGGTACCATTCTCCAGCTTCCCGCTTCGGCTCAAAACTCCCAGTGTGGATTGCGTATATCATCGTGCACATAACCAAATACTGCGGCTCTCGCGAAATCATACAATTTCTGTAACTTGAAGTTTCAGGATATATGAGTTAAGTTACGCCAAAATGTACCTTGTATCATGTATGCATATACGAGTATTTAGAACTTGACAGACGAAAGATTCTTGAAGGTTGGCAGTAAAACAAATCTAAATTCCCAAAGGTAAATTGTTAAGTTGGGATCTGGTTGCTGGACCTTAGTATCCCAAACAAGTGGCCTTTAAACAGCTTGGAGCAGATAATTTGCTATGAAGCTCAAATAAATTCCACTGTTAAAGCTTTTTGGTAACAGCTACACGTTTAATTCCTTGACAAGTAAAACACAGCATTTGTTTTAACAAATCTGTACCTGAATTTAATTCAAACAATCTTTCAAACACAATGACCCGTAGTGAGACAAATCACATCCGTTATGTGGATTTCAGGCCAAGAGCGATGATGTCCAATAGAAAGAAGTGTCGGTGTCATTCCGACAAGAAGCCGCAGGATGCAATCTCTCGACTACAATCACTGGCCTTGAAGAAGGTCAATGTAACCATGTCCTTGAAACGTCGCTTTCTTTCTTATTGTTTGCGACCGCTGCTAAACTTGAATCGGCTCGTAGATGAACAAACAGTTGTGAAACACAGCAGAAAATCTGAAAGAAAAACGAACTGTCTTGCTGCTTGAGTTTGATTTTTTGTGCTGATACTGCTAAAGTCACAGTCCATTCATCAAGCAAAGGAAATGTTTCACGTGAAAATCATTATTTACAGACATTTAAACCTACAGTTATTTAGATCTTGAAGAGCTGGATTTCATTAGATGATTTAGAAATGCAAAACATTAAACTGTCTTAAAATTAAATTATTTTATTCCTCAGACCTTTCAAATGAATTTGTGGCATTCACCATCTGATACTCTCAGAAACTGAAGGAAACAATGGTTTTAAACTAATAGTAACATATGTTATGCACTATATAATTAATAATTCAAATAAAAGATAGTAACAATGATATTAGTACTGTATGAGATCCGGTACTGTATGAGACACGGGGAATTTTGAAACGCTCCAGGCTCATTGTTCACTAAATAATTTTGATTTTTCTTCCTAAACAATGATTCGTATGCTTCTAACAATTGTGGATTTTGAACTTCTTTTAGTAGATTTACTTTTGAAAAATGATGTCCTGATTCTAAAGAGTGTTTTGCTATGGTGGATTTATCTTCTTTGTTATATTTAAAATTGTATGAGTGTTCTTTTAATCTTACTTTAATGTTTCTTTTGGTTAGTATTTTGGACTTTTGGTTTCTCATTTTTCAAAACATTAATCTACTAAAAGAAGTAAAAAATCCACAATTGTTATAAGCATACAAATGATTGTTCATGAAGAAATTTCAAAGTTATTTAGTGAACAACAAGCCTGGAGCGTTTGAAAATTCCCCACTTTTCATATATTATAGTACCAGGATGTACAACAACTAGTATTATTGCATTGTTCTATTATCTAATTTGATTAATTTTATAGTGCATAACATATGTTACTGTTAGTTTTAAATCATTATTTCCTTCAGTTGCTGAGAGCCTCTGTTGATGAATGCCACAAATAAATTTAAAAGGCTTTAGGAATAAAATAATTTACTTTTTAGACAATTTGATGTTTTGGCATTTCCAAGCCTACAGTGTTCGTACATTATAAAAACCAAAGCTCATTTGTAACAGTGAAACATTGTGCGGCAATTTACATTTAATCCGAGTGAATCGCACGATCTAGTTAGTAAAACTCGACATGAATGGAGCTTGTTTAGTGATAATGGAAAGGCAGAGCGCAGTGCACCAAATACAATCAAATCTGTGAACACAATATCCGACACTCCCTACAGCTAGTCCCCCTCCCATCCCATCTCCTCCCCTGTTACAATGTAGCAGCCAGCACCTGAAGTCGACATCGAGTTCCTCCTAACAATGTAGATAATTAGTAGACTTGAGTAAATGTGTTCATCGAGGTAGAAAGGGCTGAGATCCACCAATTATCGATTTCTCAATTAAACAATTAACATTGCTGAACATTTGGGCTTTTATGAATGGTTGGTTGTAATAGTCGCCCGAATTCATTCTTACTTTCAGACAACTTTATTTTATTGATTGATACTTAGATTTACATATACTAAATACTAGTAAAAGAGCTTATTTCATAGGTTGTCCCCCGTGGTAGTCTTATAAATGTCCTCCCTTGGCTGTTCGGCAAAACCTACCCAGTCAAACTCTTCCCACACATCGGGGAAGAGTCAATATTGATTCATGAAATTGACCGCAGCTCTGATACGGTTCCCGCAGGTCAATAGATTTCTTAGCAGAAAGGGTACCTAAACTTTCTCCTTAACATAGCCCCACAAGAAGAATTCACGATGAAATCACAAATCTACGACGAAACTGGCACCGAACTAAACTGACTGACTTTGAAAATTCAAGAACGTAAAATGTCTTGTGTTGAAGGAAAGCCATCTTGTTGATAACTACCAGTTAAATGACCTATCAATGTAAATTTTAATTGAAACTTCTTCTTTTCGACCATATATACTACTGATGTATTAATCCAACTATATCAACTTATAAAGTATATCACTATACCACTATTTGAGATGCCGACCACTCATGACGCTTTTAAAGGCAAATATGTTTTCTTTGTGTGCTTTATCTTTTCGGAGGATGCTCTTGTTAGACTTTTCCTGTAATTTCAGTATACTTCCATGAACAAATGAACTAGTAGGACATTCTTTTTGCTAAATAACCCTGTTTCTATTATTCACGTTTGACTCCATAAGCCGCTAAAATCTTCTTTGACGCTGCTTTAAAATCCTTTTGAGACTCTTTAAAATAATCTTTCTTTCTTCTTCTGTCACGTTTTAGAAATTCATTTTTTTCTAAATGCTTAATTTCTAAGGCCATTCGGACACCATATATCACTACACTATGATTATTGTATTATTTAATTTACAAAATGCGCATCAGCATAATTTAAACTTCTCCGCCTCAGGATTACAGGCACACTAACAGGTAATTGTTATTTAATGGTCTTTATATTGTTTTGCTTCAGTGTTGATTGAGCCTAATATTTTAATAATGCTTACTGTCAAATTATGTTGCTTTTCTACCCTAAACTAAACGAGTTATGTTGCTCCTTGAATTAATTTCTGTTGGATATACTCTGTAAGGTTTATATAACTGTTCTTAGTTGTTGAACAAAAAGGCAAAAAGTTATGAATTTTTAACAATATGGTTCTCTAAAACTGTGATGCACAAATTTTCATGTGTAATATACGGAGAAGATTCAAACATGAAACGTAGATTCACGAACGCACAGAAACAACAGAGAGAAGAGACAGAGGGAAGAGAAGAGGTCACAGAGCAACAAAGGATAGGAAGTGTTGGACAAACAAGGGTTGTGAGAGGGTAGGCAATTGTCACTTCTTGGACACATTCAAGACTTGGTCACTTCAGCTTCACGTGTACAGACATACGCGGTCAGCTGAAACATCAAGAATGAAACCACAAAACGGTACACTATAGATTTTCAACCTAAAAATTAATGCATCATGGGGTTCTCACACCATTTAGTATTAAAATTCAAAACCAATTACGTCAGCAAACTGCAGAAAGAATAAAAGTGCATTATTAAATATGATGTTTGGGTAAAATACGCTAACATTTAATTAATACAGGGTAAGTTCTAGATGTCCCCTTAACTTTTGAAAACGGAAATATTGTTTAAATCCCTTTGGGAATGGTTTTATAGGATTTCTGAAGTTTGTTTATATAAGATACTTTCCATAATTGTGTTAATTACATTACAACTATTTATTACTATGACGTTTGAGATGAACAAACATGTACCTTATTCAATAAAGCTGTATTTGAATTTAAATTTGTTTTGACGTACTTTGCGTCACCCATTCCCCACAAATACGGGTAAGGGCCCCAAAATGTTTAAATACAACCCCTTCCCCCCTCCCACACTCGTGGCACCTCAAAAGAAAGGGAATTTCAACACAAATTCAATGACGCAAAGAAAACTTTTCATCTTGACTCGTGTTTTTGTTAGACCAATTTAAAGATGACACAAAATCAGGATTAATGCCACATTTAACATACAATTTATTTTGAATGACAAAATACTCTGAAGGAAACATCACAACCCTATAACATAATCCCATAAAGTATTTTGAAGAAAATTTTATCATTTAACATAAATTGTATGTAAAATGTGACATTTTTACCCTGATTTGTGTAGTCTAGCCTACGTCAAAACAAAGTTCAGAGCCCTATAAAAACTTTCCGCAAAGGGTTTATTTAAAAAAGTATTCCTTTTTCAAAAGTTAAGGTGGGGGTACATTCAAAACTCACCCTGTATGTTAAAAGCCAATGGTCATAACTAAGAACCCTCGTATCGATCAAACACATCGATTTCATTCCTTTCAAACTCTCGTTCAGTTGTTTTACTAGTTAAATATCCCAATGTTATTTTTGAACAATACTTGATACTTTACTTGAGAAACCGACCACTCACAAAGTTGGTATTTTGAGTTGAAAATGCTATGGAAGATAGGTGAAGTCTTGTTACAAACTAGGACCGACTGTTCCCCAGATTGGGTTATTAATAAATAGCCTAACGACCTATGGAAATCTACCAATGTCTTAATATGACTTTCAAACCACCGGCAACAATAAATTACAAAAAACTATTTTGAACATCCCTATTTTTAAAATTGATACAGTAGTTGGCTTGGGATTTAAGATTGGTCAAACGGTTTGAGGGTTTAGCTAAAGGTAAGTAAAACTCTATAGAAGATATCTTGTTCCAACGATTAGCTCCCTTCAAGAGAGACCTTAGAAGTGGCCAAGTAAGAATCTAGAGTCAGCTGACACTATCTGGCAAGATATGAGCAAACATCTAAGCTAGACACAGTTAAACCAATTTATTAACGTCACAATTTCGGATTTCCGTTCATTGATTAACGGAATTTGAATATGTCACTTGTACACCTAGAGTGCGGACTACACAAAGTACCGATATAGTCTGACCGATGACTGTTGATATGTTTTCGAGCTGCTAGAAATTACCAAACATCGCGTCAACTTTGAACAGACCTTTTTTAGTGGGTTTGCAAGGGTTTCTAATCCAACAAACTCTGTTCTCTTGTGATGAATTCTGTATGTATCATAATTTGTACACAATAGATTAACTAGGGTGAATTGGAGTGACATTTTTGGAAATTTACTTTAAAGATTTTTCAAGCTCTATATAAGTACTGTTATTTTAACAGTAATAAAAATACTGTTTTACTCGAAATAAAAAATAAAATTCTGAAAAAAGTTGTGGAATTTGACCTAAAGAACTTACTGAATTTTCATTTAAAACATTAAACCTCACAATTACCAAATTATAACGGCGGCGTTTTTGACTGCTACCCTCTACATCGACACTTTTTCCACCCGTACTTAGTTCTAAAATTCCTTTTGAGCACTTTATCAGCTTTAAAGAGAGTACAAAGGAATTCTACGTTCCAAAACTGCTAAGCCAAAGATTCTAAATGTGCCCTGACAGTCCCTCACACATACGAGCAATATTTTATGTATACACTTTTTTCAGGTATAAATAAAACGACAAACATAAACAAACCCCTCGAGGCGTAGGATAAACTGAACAAACTACGGTTGAACGAGTAATGTTGTTTAAATATTAATTGTTGCGCTTGATTGGTTCTCTACGTTATTGGATGAGATTAAAGCTGTATTAAATGTTCAATAAAGCCAGGTTAGCCAACCACGCAAACATAATTGAACCATGTCAGTCATTGTTGCCACCGCTTCGACACGAATCCATCAATAAATTGTCTTGTGTTACAATTAGCTAAGCCTAATTAATGTACGTTCTTGTATAACTTGAATCATCAGATGTAAATTTGATTCGTTTCAACGACGAATTCACAAAGTAGTTACTTTAATTGTATATGCAACAGGAAGGAGTTAAAAATAAATTAAATACAAAAATATAGTAAATTCTGCAAAATACGTATGAAAGTCAAATACAGAAATAAATGAAAATAGTCAGTTACGTATAGGCTATGTTTTCAGGTCAGAAATCATGATATCATCTTTCAACAATTGGTTGAAATAAAGATCATGAACTTGTTAGTTAACTATTGTCGATAACAAAACAAATCATTATAGCGTCTTGTTGAAACAGTTCTTTGTACGTAATTGTCTTGTATGATATAAAAATAGAAAGATTGTTGGAGACAATAATTGGCTGTTAGTGAAAAGTATCGTGTTCGTGTTAATCCCATTACATCAGTGTCACGTACAAACAAACATAGGCTCCATGTTGTTACCAGTGCTCTTGTTATGGTTCGCCGAAATGTTTCTCTTCGAACAGACTTTTAGAGAATTGTGTGTAATCTGTGGTGAGGTCATAGGCTGAGTAATTTGTCAGTTTGTCTAAGTAATAGTCAAATAAGTCTCTATGTACAAGGACCAGATTGTATATTGGTTTCAAAACGTGAAATTACTTGATTTTTCGGCCAATTATCGGGTTGTAAAAAGGTATTTTCTTATTTAAAACCATCTGAGTTTGTACCAAACTTAAAACCATTAATATTATTGTATCCTTGGAAAAATTAGAAATTTTTCTTTCTGAAGTTATAACTGCTACCTTCAATTCCGTTCTACTCCCCTCATCTAACCAACTCATCTTACCTAATCGATACCGTAAGTAGTCTTCTGTTTAATAAGTAATTGGTTAGTCTGCGGAATCGAACCCGTTATTATTAGTGCTCTCATCTCTAAACGACATGTATTTCATTACCAACCCAAAGAACACGGTGTGTTTACGAATCTAATATTGTTTCAAACTTTAAACTCGTTCAATTTATCCGATAGTTTGATTTGGTTTAATTATCAGATTTCCAATTTCCTTAATATTCTTGTTTCTTATTCCATAACCATTGTTTCCTCATCTTTTCTGGCTTACAATAGTTATTGCTTTTCCCTGATTCCCTGCTTGGTAGACTCTATGAAGAAAGCTATAAAACTAAGTGTAGTGAGACCTATAAAGTTACAGAACTACAAAACATACAAAAAATAGTCAGTACTCTCTTTTGACCGAGAGTATACCTTTGACCAATTACACGCTCTCTCAAATATTTCATCTACGTTAAGTCAAAGAAAAATCTGTTCAAGCACATTTTCCCTAACATTTCCTCAATTCCTGTTATTCAGCTTAAGTTGTGTCAGAGTAAGCTTTTCCTTGTCTCGGAAGCTTTCAAAGAACACACCTCTTATCCACTATTTTTCATATATACATAACGATAGATGTTCTGTATATGAATAATATATTACAGCTCCCTTTATCAATGAACAAAAAATTGTATGCATTGATCGTTAAGGATCAAGACAATGCCTTCCATTGTCCCAATGTCACAACAAATGATCGATTATTGATTTATTTTAAGGGTGCGCCTCAGCTGTTCGGGAGAGCGTCGTTGCAGAGGTTTGCGGAAAATAAAATGAAGACTTAGTATTAATGCTATTTTGACACAACAATTCTTAAATGAAAGATAAACATATTATCTAGGTTTACCTATAGTTCATTGATAAAAATGCCCTTTAGTTTTTATGTAATTATATCGGTTAAAGTTAGAAAATATAGAGTGGTTATAAGACCGTATTTAAGTATTTTTCATTAATCTAATCACAAGCAAACACAGATAGACTCTTTCTTTTTCCGTAAAATTTAACATATCCTAATTTAATTTTCATATAAGAGCACTATCTACTTTCTACAAAACCCTTGCAAGCTGAGGGTATGACAGTCAGGCCGCATCAGTTGAAAGAAAGCCCGTTGTTTAGCCCGTTGTTACGTGCGCGGTGTCATGTGTTCCTTGGGCGGACGAATTCAGCCTTTCTCTGCAGTGACCACGGAGGCTTAACTAGTGAGTACCGTGTTTTCGTGAAAACCATATCGCACCATGGCAATCAGAAGAACAACATCCTCGCAATCAGGGGTCTAAAATTAGACTGGACGCCTTGTAGAAGGAACGTGTAAACTAGGCGTGTAGAAGAGAAGAGGTGAGACTAGACAGTAGACTCCCCCGTCCTGTCTTGTCAGCTTGTTAGTGTAATGTATGCCACGCTGGGAGTTAACATAACCGGTCCCCTAGTGTGAATCTGCCACTGGGAGCAAGAAACTATCCTGTCAGTCTGCTCTAAATAAATATTCAGTCTGATGGGATTCTCCAATTTTCTTATTTGTATGATTCGGATTTCTCCTTGGCACATAGATTAAGACTTGCATGGATAACATCTCCTTAACATGTATGTCAGGGTTCAATAGTGTTAAACAATTATTTATCTTAGTTTCAACGATTTGTTTTTAGGATTTAGATTATAAGTAAAGTCGACGCAACAAACTCTCTTTCTCGCTTTTTTATAAAGGACTAACCTACAAACTGTATAATAGAGCATAATATTGGATTTGGTAATGAAATAAACTAATTTCGACATTCAGAAAACCAATATTTACTTACTTTTAGGACGAGGCCATTCAAGTAATTAAATGTTGGTTTTCTGAATTTCCAAATAAGTTTATTTCATGACTAACCTAGAGCTCATAAAGTGTCTACGTATAGTGAGCCTCTAATTTGTGGTAGCCACGATAAAAGAGTGCATTTAAGTACGATACAACTTGTGTATTTATTTTACTGTCACCGCGTCGCGTACCACAGTTTTGCTTGAAACTTCCAAGTGTTGATGAAATAGTACTAGCAAAGCTAAAGGGGCCTTTAAAGGATATCCCAACTTAAAATGTCAAAATGAGATTTTGAGATTGGGAGGTTAAAAATAGTGCTACAAGGCCTTTCTTAAAGTCAAAAGCTACTATTTGTTTAGTATACTGCATGAGTATACTAAGTATCGAGCAAGTCAAAGAATGTACGAGGAATTTCGATCAGAGAACTTACGTCAGGTTCAGCCTAATATGAACAAAATCATTAACATAATCATCAAAATCATTATGAACAAACTCGTGGGTAGCTACCCTCAAACCCTTGACTTGCAGTGATGTACCTGAGTGTAGACACGTAAGCTTTTCTACCCGCCTCAAAAACATATTTAGAATAGCTGTTCGTAAATATATAAAATAAAGCCCATTATTTTGATGTCCTTAATTTCCTGTGTTGGAATGTTATTGTGGATGTTTTATCAGTTTTTAATAAACAAGAAGAATACGACGTTTCGGGATCTGGAATATGATTCCGTCTTCAGGTGAATAACATATAATGTAATCCAGATCCCAAAACCTTGTGTTCTTTTTGTTCACTAAAAACTATGGCACACGTTTACAATCATATTACAATCTCAGAAGTTCTACCATCATCAACACCAAACTTCAAAAAGGACCCTGCATGCGTCATGCAATGAGAACAAGTAAATTGCCCTTCTTTCTATCCCACGACTCCAACAAAAAGTTAACAGCCGAGTGTTGGAAGAGCTGTAAAGTTTTACAATATCCGTATCTCATGGAATGAAGCAGGTCGGCGGGCCGGGCGGTATAGGACCAGTTATAATGGGGTCTAACTGGACGTGGGAAGAGCGCCAGACCACCGAATCAGTCTGGCCAGGAAATGAGTCAGACGTAAATACTTGGGTAGAAAAGTTAAATTCTAGTTGTAAAAACCACCAAATACTGTTATCACTGCACAAATTTGAAAAATAAGGCGTAAAAATAAAGTTTTGTCAGCAAGTATATTGGACCCAAACACTTATCTCAGGGTTAAAAGAATCAACCATGAACATTTTGAAGATGGGTATTGCTTATGTTTTGCTATCAAAAGGAACTGAAGACTTCGGGAATTGATTTTTCATAGATGATCCGAATAACACAGAATTGAGATGGATTTGATATGTTATGGCCACAATCAATCGCGTCTTGTTTTCGATGTACCGTATGTATGTACTCGATATTATATATGTGCTCGAACAAAAGGCGATTGATCTATTACTAGCTGCTACAATAGAAACTACTGAGCTACTACAGAAATAACATATGAAAGGAGCTATTATAAATAACTAAACTATGTTTGTCGGTAGAAGAAGAGAAATCTGTTAGTATTGAGGACAGCGGAGGTGACAGCGGCAATGCGTAGGAGGAAAGCTTCTGTTAGAACCTCTCTTCCCATCTATTCAGAATCTGATCAAACTGTCGGGCACAATGGGCGGCCTGGTCCCAGCCAGGTAACAGAGGAATGTCCCCTCCTCACCAACAAAACCTCTCCGGTGAGATGTCTGAATCACGGGCAACTTGTGCTTTCTGAAGATTTTCTAGAGAAACATGTTTCCTAGTTTGGATAAGTTGTGACTGTTATATTGCATTTCAGAAACAACCAAAAATCAGAAAAACTACCCCAAAAACATCACTTAACTACGCAAATACAGTCGGGTACAGCTAAACAATGAAAGGTTTGGGTTACAGACACTAAAAACACCTGGATTTTCTATGTTCCGCTCCTTGTTCAAACATTAAAAGGCTGTTTGACATAATTTTGAACACAATAAGACAGAAATTGGCCTCTAAAGTGACTTTCCCAGATAAATATTCTAAGTTGAAAGTGTGATCGTGTTTTAGGTGACTCAATTACAACTTATCACACAAGTCACAACTTTACTGTGTGGACCTCTCAAACATTGTACTAAAACATGCTAGACAAAGCGGTTAAGTGACACACACCTATGTGGCTATAAACAATGACATTCCAGATGGTGGGAATGATGATAAGATCAGTGATCGGGCAGTGTTGTGTGAAGGTGATAATTTAGGCAGCGGCCGGCAAGTGATCGAGAAAATTATAGATTCACCGCGTCGGCCGCTCGTGACCCGTGGACTCGATTACAAAACAGGCTCCCATTCCAGAACGGAATGTGCTTTCTGACATAATTCAACACCAAAACTACCACTATCGGGATTGTTTGAGTGATGAAGATAGGATGTGGTGTAAGGTGAACCAAGTGAAGATTGGTTTCAAACTTAGAAAACATGGTAAGAGCTGCTCAACAAAAGTCTGCTTAGTCTGAGAGAACAATAACCGAGTTCCTGAGAACTGAAAATAAAACCCGAAGAAATATATACTGAACAAAACAATAATCAAATACTTATCGAGTACTTGTGGATTTTGTATTATTCTCGTGTTGTTTTCTTGGTTTTTTTTGTAATAATACTAGTTCTTTCCGGCAATCAGTCTCAAAGAAAGGCTAATTAGCATAGAAAAGATTGGGTTGAGAGTTGATTGCATTCACACATTATGTTTCCTAAACCAAATCCATACTAAATCCAGCCAAATCAATAATTAATATTAAACATTCTCCCATTGTCTATTTTGGTTTTGCCATGAAACCTTTTTCATTTAATTAGAAACACATGCATCTTCATATTGGTTAAGAAAATACTATTATATTTCAGAAAGGGACTGAACCCCATAGCTACGTCTTAAGAGGCTTTCTGGTGACGAGGAGGAGCGTTGTGCCGATTTAAAGGAGGACCTCTCCTTAAGAGGTGTCCATCTTTGAAAGAGGAAGATATGTTCAATATAATATGCTCATAGTTGTTATTTGCATTATTTTGAATGAGTCTCAATAGACCATCAAAGAGTTTCTGTAGATAATACCACCAGTCTTATCTCGAGATCCCTGCATTGGTCAAAGTTAATTTTGAATTTACCTATTAAAGCAACAGCTACTTTTATGACTGCACCTGCCGAAGTGAAATTAATTCTACCAACCTTTTGAGCCTTGCACATGGAAGTGATGGGCTGGAGATCGTGGCTGGCATGGCGTGTGTCCTGTACACAGGCAGGGATCTTGCAGAGCATGCAGTACAGACTCAGAGGTTCATCTTCGTGTTCAGCACACTGCAAGTCCTTGGTCTTACAGCGAGTGCGGAGAGTGAGTTTACCGATCATGGGTTCGAGGAGGGTGTGCTTAGCCAGGGGACCACGGGCAGGATGACAGTTGTCTCTACAAGAGTCACAATACAACACCTCACACTGTTCACACATGACAGTAGCCTCTCTCCCAGGCTGTTCCGCACACAGTTGACATTTCACACTCAGGTTCTTAGACTCGCCGTACTTGTCGACAATGTTCTGCATAACGCGGAACTTGGCCAAGTTGTGAGCGCCGTTCTCGTCAAAGTAGACCAGTTTCTGACACACGGGGCAAGCCAGAGACAACGCACTCGTAGCTAGGGGTGGCAACTGCATGCAAGGGGTGCCTACATAGCTGTTAGGCCTGCTGTTGCACACTACCCCGAGTCGGTCTCACTGAGAATGGATAACTTATCAACTTCTTGGTAGTCGCCGCCACTCGCGCCTTCGGAAGAAGAGGACTCTGATGGAGGGTGAGAATGAGACTGATGCTGCTGACCGCTAGACACACTTTGCTGAAGGATCACTGCACAATTTAAACACAGAGTATGATAACACGGCAACAACACCGGGTTGTTGAAGAACTGCCTACAAACCGGACAGCGGAGCTCGTCTTCCATATTTACATGGACCAAGCTATCAACACTCGCGCTAACACAGCGGCCACTCAACTGACGCTCACTAGCGCCATCGCGCCGGCTCCAGGGCTGCCACTCCACTCGCGCTACAATTCCCACACCAACGCTACATTTCCCACACATCAATACGAAGAAACAACACAATCATACAACTCTTCCCTTGTTTTGGAATGAAATAATATTAGGAGTGAGTGCACAGTAGCGACTGTGACCTTCAATTTCGTCCCATAAGAACAATATAAAAAATCTTACATTTTCTTACGATATTTCACGCCTAAAGTTTCCATTAGATTTTTATGAAATATACTTTTTAACGTATATTGAATGTTTAAGTGACTCCACTGAGCCAAAATTCCAATTTCTCATTTATAAGACCGTGACATTATTCCAACATTGAAGTAAAACTGTATTTCAATGTCTTGTTTTACTAAGTCTATTTAACTAAGATAATTAAAAAAGTAGTCAGCGAAGTCACTGCAATGCATTTTATTTTTAAATTTAAAAGGATTTCATAAAGGTCTGGTCTGATAATAAGTGTAAGCGTGAGATGTCTCAAAAAATGCTTGTCACATTGATCTTCTCGTTTGTGTATGAGCTCTACGATGTTAAAAATTAATGTTGAGCTGCAGAAATATACGTCATACTGAAATATTTTAAATAGTCAGAGTATCATGCATTATAAGCAATGCTATACTAGACAATACCTTTATATAAATTAGTTACCACACATTGTTCTAAATTTTGGAACATTCACAACTAAACATATTTTCTGAAACATCTTCAGACCTAATCTATTATTTTTAGTCGTTTTGATTATAATTTAGTCTTCATGAATTTTAACTTATCAGTCATTTTTATATCAACACAGTGTATTTTGTATAGTGACAAACAATTAATGGGTGTAAGTTGTACAAATAGGGTTAAAGTAGGCAAATTATTGCGATCGACAATAACTTCATTATGTATACAACAAGCGAGCAAGGATCGATTTACTATTGGTCTTTTTAGAGGTTTTAGAAGTAGTGAACTATTAACTGTATTTACTTATTAAGATGTTACATAACCTTTTTTATCATTTTATATAATTTTTATCATTTTGGATTTTCATTCTATTACGTATTGTTGTCAACACAGATATTTTATTCATTGCAACTGACATGCAGCTATAATCTGCAAGTGTCACACGTCATCTTATAACATAGAAAGAATAACACCTAGAAAACGATGACTGCGGTCATTGGTCAGTTTACCGTTACAGACAACACATTCTCTTCTATTCAGCCCAGTTTTCTATTACACTCCTGTGTAAACATTTGTCACATCTCCCACACCAGTCCCACAACCTCCTACAGCGGTTCCCACACGTATCAATGCAGCCCGCACATTCAAAACAGAGTTTGGACATTGAATGTGAAATCAATTTTATGCGCAATCCATTTGTACTTATACTCAACCGGTTTTATTATAAATCCGAACTCCCACAAGGAACGACGTCAATCTGTCAATTTCTTCTACCCTAAACACAGGTGGCTCACACATAGATATTAATATTGGATTATGCAAGCCAGCTTTCAAACAACTAAAATTGTTGACACTACCTTGCCTCTATATCCTTGAAACATGTCTTCTTTTAGGTCCAAGTGCGACCCCGTAAGAAATAGAGACATACACTCTTACGTAACGAGAGGCGGGGATGATTACCGAACTAGGGGACACAGAACGGTAACTCATGAACGTTTGCCTTTACAGGCAGGAGTTCTTTTGGTCAACACGCTTCCAAATTCGATGAAGGCACTATGCCAAAGGCATTTAAATCTCATTTAAAAACAGTAGTAGCTCAGGAAGCATTTTACAGCACAGACCAGTACATGGCACATAACTGGGAGACCTCGTAAAACTGACAGACAGACAATGGGGCTGGAGTGGGAATAATTCAAATGAATGAATACCTCTGTATGTCTGAAAGATACTTCGATGTGAATGAATGGAAAATTTTAGTAACTTATACTACTGACGATCGCGATACAATTTATATTGTCTATGCAATTTAAGATTTATTATTTATTTATTAAAATTCGATGAATAAATTAACCTAATGGATGTTCGCAGGTTGACCTTTACTGTCCCTGCATTCATGAGTTGAGGAAGTTTGGTAAAGTTCAAATTTTATGAACTGTAAATACAGTGATCCTTTTAATATAAAGATTTTAACATGTACAGTACTTTTTTGCCGAACACATCTATAAAGAGTGGGCTAAGAGTTTAGTAACAGTTATTGATATCAAGCTAATATTGCAAAATTCCAAAATAACAATTATGGAAAAACACTGGCGTACCACAACCACAGCAATGTCTTTACACTATTTAATATATTAGTTTTGTTTTTAAATTATTATTACAACTTAGTATTTCATTATACTTCATACGTTTAGGATTTACGCAGTTCAAATACTTTAATAATAATACAAATTTCTTCATTATTTGAAATCATTATAATCTTTCACTAATCATCTTTTATATTTAACTTCCTGATGAGTCTTCCATTAAGACAGTTTTTAGGAATACATCATCGTAAACTCTACAGTAAAGGGTGTATACAGTACACCCTATCTGACAAGTCGAACAGGTAACATTCAAGCATCTTCAAACTCCTGAATAATCTGCTATATTGAGAGTCCCTATATTGAATTTCTGCTGGAAGTGGAACAAAGTTTCTGTCAGCGACTGATATTCACAAGGGAAAACACAGATATGAAGAACACTAAACACGAACAGTTCCTCAAGGCGGAGTAGGCCTTCAAACAGCCGGTTGCTAGGCAACGCGACTACAGCGCTCTCTCGTAACTAAGTTATATCACAATTTCCACCCTGATGCCGTCAATTACTGGGCCGGGTCGCTGGTGGAAATCTGTAAAACTCAAATCATGCAAAATGTTTGCGTTTTAAATCTAGTTTTGCATGTTGATCGTATTACAGTTTGAATAATTTGACTGGGAATTTCATACGTTGCAATAATCTTAATTTTAAAGGGTTTTAGAGGGTGACGTGTTACTTATCTTTAACTACCAACGGGTAAATTTAGAGAAAGGTTAAATCCAAGAATCAGTCAGAACTATGAACATAATATTGTAATTAGTTCTATTCCATAGTGCTTGGGACTGCTTAATGTTAGTGTGCTTTATTGATCAAATATAGCTATTTACAATAAACAGGTTTCTTACAAGAGACCTGGAGAGTCTTAACACTAGCACAGCAATGACCTGAAGGGTCGTCTGCTGGAACTGCTTAATGTTAGGCTTACGCTAAAAACACACACAACACAATTTGTTTGAGAAATAAGAAATTAACAGTTTTGAACTGAAGAAAAATCCCTACGGTTCTCACACATAAATTAAATTTTAGCTATAACTGACATAAGCAGGATTGTAATCCTCACTCTAAGGCTTTCGCGGTCGGTGTCACAACTATAATATAGTACTTACTGTTCAAACCGCGTCCAAACTTCATTTCGCGAGAGAAAAAAAAAGATGGTACACCACAGCGAGGCCGAAATGTTCCAACCTAATTATGAAGTTTGGACGCGGTGGAAACCGGAAGAACTAGATTATAGGACTGTAATGTTCGGTATAATGTTCTTCAGTGCTTTCCCTTTCCTTATGAATTCCATAAATACAATTTGAACCATTCCTAAGAGTCATGCCAGAGTCCGGCTTTGCAGGCTGGACAGAATGAGTGATTACACCTCTGATTACAGAAGGCCATCTTTGGTAAAGTTAATCTACATCGAGGATGACTTCACTAATGTGTCTTAATAATTGTCCGCTCACAGATTGAGCTTCTGACGAATGAGATGAAAATCGCTTCTCAGGTCAATTATTCTTTATTTTATTAGGTATAGACTACGATTTGTATTTAAGTGTTTCCTAATGGCTAATTCATAGGTTCTTTGGATTAGTTATACTAAACTCACACACTGTGTACGAGGTGTCAGAGACATTTCTCTGAACTAAAACTCACATCCGGTACTCGATAAGTTGACTTTCAAATATGATCGAACTTGATATTTAGTTTAATTATTAAGTTAAAAGGCAAAACGTTTAAATAAGTATCGCAAGTGTGGCTGAATATTAAGTTGTAAACGTGATTTAAGTCAAAACTATTTGTTTCTTTGTTTGAAGCTATTATTGGTGACAGGAGAAACTTTTAGTTTGAAAAATATTGAATACGTTTTAATCGTAAGAGAAGAACATGACGTTTCGGGACGTAGTATCTGATCCCCTCTTCAGGTAAAAAGTTACCTAAAACATAATATTAAACTTTAGTTAACTAAGAAAACTAGGCACATGTTGTTTGGGGTGTTTTACTAGTGTTTTCCCAGTCTCAGCAATGAAACTTTATAATAGCCTGAACAAAATACAAAGCTCAACACAGCTCAGTTTAAATCTAAAACCAAGAACTTTTTGTTGGACAGACCTCTCTAAAAGCCTCAAGGACATTTTTTTCATTGAGAGCTTGACATAACATTGTAACGAGCCTATCTAACTAGAAAAATCTTTCCAAATTATTTATTTTCCCTTTGTGTGATTAAGGCCTTCAGCCAATACATCTAATGTTAGGCCTTAATCCAAGACGCTAACAACGAGACCACGTGTTAGCAGTCCCCGATTTATCTCCCTGTTCGAGGCTACTTAGACGCCGGTAATTGTTCTCCAGCTTCCACGTCTCATAAAGCAACCAATCACAATGGATCGGACATGTGAGGTGACCGAGTCTAGGTGGGATTTCGTACATCTTCCTCACTCTCATTCCTTAAGCATCAATCAAACTATTAACATCTATTTTTATTAACTCTTTGCACATTTCTCTTAAACTTTCAATTTAAACATTTTTCTTGCATTTTAATCATTTGATAACTTTCTAATTATAATATCTAAGTGTTACAAGTGTAATTTTATTTTATTTAACTTTTCACATTAAACTCTGATATTTTGGTGACCACGTGTTGACTCTTTATCCGTTTCAGATTGCAAGAGCTTTGAAGCTCTTGCTGGTGTACCTTTAACTGGGTTACAACATCATACTGACGCAATCTAACGGTGAAATTCTGCCAAAGATGAAGACAACAAGTATCAAGTAAGTACTAGTACCTTACGCTTATCTTTAGGCAAGGTCATTTTCTACTGTTATGTTTTAGGTCATTGGTTTAAGACCTCTTATGGGAAATTCTATAAATTAAAAACAAACTGCATATATTCATAATAATCTTTTTATTAGCCTGTAGCCTTTCAAACACAACGTTTTTATCTTCAGACGCACCACAAAAAATGCATCATCACATATTGCTATTTAGCAGTTATACAAATTCAAACCAAAAATTCACTATTAGAATATATGTTGTGTAGGTGTTAGGTTAATTTTCACAATTATGAAAACGGGATCAGATTCCAGATATTAAAACGTTGGGTTCTTTTAAATCCCTAATGAAAAAAGACGTCTGCAATAATTGTTCAAATCCCGACAACTTTTCCTTGTATCAATTTGGTTTTTACTAACTAAGGCACTGGGTCTTCTATTTTAAAAATAGAACACACACTGCGCGTTTCAGTTGGAAAGGGGGAAAAGCAATAAAAACAAAGTGTATGGTGTGGAAAAGAATGTCGGCGTTCAGTTCGGATTTTTAAGCTCGGGGAATGCAATTTCTGTCACGTGAAAACAAAATATTCTGAATATAAAGTGTGGTCTTTTGCTTCTGCTGCGTTTTGGACAAATTATACTTTCACCCAGTCACACACGTGTCATACTCTTATATCTCGATGTAAATCAAAGTGTATGATAAAAAAACTATTTGAATGCTCAAAAGTAAAATCTGTGTTTAAAGGTTATAATTATAGATTATTTACTTCTAAAGTTTAATTTTTGCATGTGTTCATAGGTTTTTTACAACTCATAATATACGATAGGAAATATCTATTGGGTAAACTACTTTATAATTTTGCGTAATATGGTGCATATACGGCGTACTAGTAATGTTGTCTGATTTTAAGTGCTTACCGTAAATAATACAGCTACATACTCTTTATTTTGTTACTAAGTTGTAGAAGTAATAGTTTTACGAAAATCATAACATACTCATATATTTGATTTTAATTCATTTTATTCAGAGCAATATAGATCGACTTTCTGTAAAGAATTGATTGTCTTTTCTTCTTTCTGTTCATAAAATCGCATCATAAACTAAATAAAAAGTCATAAATAGAATGAATTACACTTAATAATTTACCGTTGAAATAGTAAGATGAATGGAAAGCCGTTAAACCACTCTTATACGAGTTTATGAGCATCATAAATTACAATTACCAGGCAAGTTAAGTAATTGGTGTAAATATGCAGTAGTGTGTAGAACAGTGCTAATTGCAATGGCCTGCTTTCCGTGTAAACAGCTCTACTAATTACATTTACCTTTCTAACTGTGCAAGCAGTTCTGGAAACTATCCCTGCTAGTGCGTGCAAATGTATTAAAGGCCTATGATAGACCTGCAGTAAAATACAGGCGTAAAATTCAAAACGCAAAGTTGTCACTTATAAAGTTTACAATGCATGATAATTTCTGTAGATAGATACTGTCTACATTATCATTTGAATCAAAACTAAGAAATAACATCTTTTAGTATAAACAGGGTATCACAAAATGTGTAGCGCGCTATGCAGAACCGGATTCTACATACAAAAGTAAGTCGAAAATGTCCAGTAGCATTATTTTGATCTCGGCTTGGTTTAGCCGTAATCCGCAATTTTGTAAATGTTGAAAATAAATGTATTTAAAAATTTATTTTTTATTCAAAACCCCTTTGAGATATGTTTGTGATCCTTGGTATTAACCTTAATTGTTTTCCTTATTACATTGTCAAAAAACATGTTTTATCTAATTTATGAAATTTCAAAATGGAGGCCGTTTAAAAATTTCAAAGGCAAATGGAATTGTGGACGTGTTTTATGTTACTTTTCACCTGAAAAAGGGCTCAAATAACAGACCCTGAAACCTTGTGCTCTTCCTGTTTACTAAAGATGCATAGCCTCCTTAATAATATTTAAAACTCAATTCAAAACATTTCTTTATTCTAAAACGTGACTTCATTTCAGTTACACAATATACGCGTGTAACCAACACAGGAAGTGTAGGATCAACCACCTAAGCCCTGCGGACCGAGAGAGAGGCTCGGCGCCATTATTTCACAGCTGACCAGCAGTGACCAGTACATGCGCACAATGATGGACATGTTTAATCTACTCCAAACAAAGTCACGTGACCACTCATTAGTCGTGTATTGTGCACTAATGGCGGCCAGTAACCACCGTCTGCCGGCCAGGGATTTGCCGGCCCTGTAGCTAACGTGCAAACTCTGCATTATATGGAACAACAGATTCTCAACTGTGTGAATGGAATACGTTATCGAGTTGGTAGATAGGTCGTAGTATTAAGATTGTTTGTTTACTTAGAAAGTTATTGGTTACGATGGTATTGTTATATGTCACTAAATCACTATTTGAGATGCCGACCACTCTCATGAGGGTATTTTAAGGCAAATATGTGGTGAAGGATGATTGTGATGAGTGGTAGTAATGAGTTATGAGGTGTAGTCTTGTTACAAACTAAGGCCGACTCTTCCTTAGAATGGGTCATAAGTTAACAGCCCAATGACCAATGGAAATACAAGGACCAACGGCTTAACGTGACTTCCGAACCACGCAGGTGATGGTCTGATATGTCTAAACGATGGTGGGAGTTGATGCGGGTATCATCAGATGATCACTGAGACTATCTGAACCGCTTTAGACCTATATCATCCTCAAAACCTGACCTCCATGAAGCTGGATTACAGGACCACGCCACACCATATAATAAAAGGTGCTACTTTTAAATCAATCTCAAACAATTTGTTTTGGTTTTACCCAGTCATTTTAAAATAACCAGCAACAGATTTTTGTAAAAGCAGTGAAAACTCCCTGCTAATCCTCCAGCTCGATGTTTTTTTGGAAATATGATAACACTTCACAAATCAAGTTCATATTTTATGAGCAACTAGCTTGATATTGCTATTAACTTTGTAGGGCATCAAATGTGATAGTGATTGCATATTGTTCTTAAATAATATTACGACCAAAAGTAAATTTGTCGTATGTTTTTGTATGAGATTTTTAACCTGAAGATTATCAGGGTGACTGTTTGAGTTCCTAGTTCTATAGTGTGAAATTTGTTGACTTGGCAAATAAAGTGGTTTTGTAAATTTTGAATGAAATGAGTGATTTATGGGGTTAATGGTAAGAGTGTTTGTTCCTTTTAGTTTCGAGAAAGTGTGAATTCTCAAACAATCGAATAACGAATTGTCTACCTTCTTCAAAATCATGTAGAAATGTTCTGTAAATAAAAGTAATTTATATAAAAAAGAATGATTGAATGGCACATTGTTCTATAAATTTAAAATTTCGTAAAACAAACCAAAATTGTTTTTAACTATAATCTAGTTCTTCCGGTGCACACCACGTCCAAACTTCATAATTAGGTTGAGATATTTCGGTCTCGCTGTAGAGTACCATCTTCAGTCACTGATTGGCTGAAGATGGTACTCCACGTACCACACCTCGTTTGCAAAACTGACTAAACGTGTGAATACACGTTACGGTGCTGAAAACAGCGAAATAAAACATATGTAATATTCCGAATGATGGAGAAAGTTCACGTTGCACGTAGAGTGGAGTGTGTAGAGGTAAAGTTCCTGACAAAGCAAGGCGAGGCAAGGCAAGGGTGGATGTCAACTCTTGTGTGAGAAACTCAGCAGAGTCACGTGACTCTGGAGGAATACTGTGACATTAATTATAACAGAAACTTGGACCAACTCTCTCGACACAAAACCACGCTGTGTCTGTGTACCTACACTTCACAGATGGTGTCAGTCTTTCGTCCCCTTCTGGTTGCAACGGTTTTTATACTATTTCTTCCTCAGCCGTGATTCGTGACCCAAGGTTCTCTTTGCTATAGTTCATTGTGTACATTCCTCGTTTAGCAGTCAAAATGTGACCGTGAGGGTTCAAAGTTACTCTTAAGAGTGTCTTGGATTTAGTCCCATAAGAGCAATATCCCAAGCACGCATTTTCTTGCAGCACTTCATGTCTACAGTTTATATGAATGTATATGAAATAAACTTGGTATTTAAGAGCATTAATAGTTTTAGTGACTCCATTGAGCCAAATTTCCATTTAGGCTAATCTTTTGTAAGACCGTGAAATAAATAAAAAATTGGAGACACTTTGATTGAATTTCTTGTTTCTACTCGTAAACTAATAACCTTTTCAAAAATGTGGTCAGCGGAGTCACTGCATTACATTGTCATCATTCGAATAAAACTTATTTCAAAAGATCCGATGAAAATTGTGGCGTGAAGTGTTTCAAGAAAATGCCTGTTTTACATTGTTCTTATGGGACACAAAACAAAATGGCCGACAGGTACTACTGTGCACTCTTAAACATAAAACAGAAAAATATTATATAGTACAAGCCTGTGTTTAAACGTTGCCTTTTTTTAATTGGAATGATCCTACAATAACGTATGCTACGTATTGCGCGTCCCAAAGTAAATTATTTTGAAATCTTGTAGAGTGTAGACGGTTTTTGGTTTTCAGATTATGGGTAATTGTTGTTGTAGTGAATATTTGGTTGCCTCCGTGTTACTGAAAAGGCATGACAGGTAAACCTGCACTTAAATAATGCTGAACAAATTAACGCCACAGTGCGATCTACCTACAGTGTATAGTTATTGATATAAATCATTACATTTTATTTATCTTTTAGTTTAAATATTACTTTTTATTACAACGAAGTGTTATAATTTGTATTAAGTTTACTTGAAGTATATACAATATCATGTTTTGTTACGTGTATTATGATTTTATAAAGTATAGAATACTCTATCCTGAATATGCATTGCAACAAATATATGCAGCTGAGACTAATATTTTGCAGTATCTAGGCCACGGCTGACAGCACAGCGCCTAGTTATAAATGAGTTTCACTCCCAAGTCTATGCTGGCATAGTATACTTACTTTCTTAATATAAAGGGTTATTCAAAAAGAATGTCCTACTTTCACATTTTAATTTAACTTTTGGAGCTATGTTAAAGAGACGGTTTACGTACCCCTTCTTCCAAAAAATCTAGTAAACCTACGGAACCGTATCATATCTGCAGTCAATTCCGTAAATCAATATTTACTTCGTGATGTACGGGAAGAGTTTGATTATCGGCTAGATTTTTGCCAAGCAGATAGGGGAGGAAATTTTGAGCATTTATAGAAGTGTACCAAGGGTTACAAACTTCAAAACGTGCTTTACTAGTATTTAATTTAAGTATATCTAGTTATAATTAAAGAAGGAGAGTTGTCTGAAAATAAGTAGTTATTTTGAATAACCCTGTAGTTTAATTTTGCTTGTTGTAAGCACAAAGAAAGGTGTCGGTAAATAATTTAGTTTAAATATAATACATTGTAATTTACGCATAATTAAATTGCATTTTCTAACATGAATCAACAGCTTTTTAGCTATAACAAGTGTATTTTCTTTTATTAATCAAGACGATTACAAATTTACTATATTCGGTTTCAGGGCCTATTGATCCTGAAGATCCTGATGCGCATTTCGGCCTCAAAAGGCCATCGTCGGAGCACACTTAGTCACTACACTAAATACCACCCCCCACTGTTACCCGACTCTGACGCAACCTGTGTATGTAAACTGTAAAAGTGTAGTGTTAAGTAAATTGAACATTCTAGTGTAATGACAGTGCTCCGACTCTTCTTCCCCAGGATCTTTAGCCACGCTAAACAAGGTAATCAAGAGGATTGCACACAGTACAAACCTTCCCTAAACGTCCCCTCCCAAATTGATAAAAATAACTAGAAAACCCGGATAAAATAAACACTTAGCAATAGTGTCATGACCGCGCAGGATACAAGTATTACATATTGATTATACGAATGTTTTGTTATATTTCTAAAAAAAAACAAGGAAGAAGAGTTTACGAAACACAGAAGGGCCAAGTGACTGGAATACTCCCCAGGGACCAGAGCTGTGCTCTCCCTTTTATGGCTCAAGTTCAAGAGTGCTGTGCTTCTGGTTCTCAATCATACCTTCAACCTGAAGAACACTTTCCAATTTTGAAACATTTCACTCGGAAGTTTCTTCAAGGGAATTTTACAGCTAAGAAATTGCTAGGTTCATGTAAGTTAAGTAGTGAAGGTGTCATCCCTTTTGCCACATACCATTTTTAGCGAATTTCCATGGAAATAGAGCGTTCTATGTTCATCTAGAACGAAACGTTGTGGAACAACACGGAAAGCAGTTTTGAGCTGTCCAACCTCCTGAGTCAAGAGGAAAAACTTTACGAAAACTGTCGTGACTACTCTCCAAATATCATTTCTGTTAGGTTTTCTCGAAATGAGGTGAAAATTTCATTCTAGGTTGACCAGCAAAACCGGTTCACGGATTAGCTAGACAAATATAGTAGCTAAGCACAGTGTTTTCACCGATTTATCGGTTTGGCTGGTCGAATATCGTTGATTTGCTGTATACATTACATAAATTTAAAGCTTTTAGAGCACAAAACCACTCATTTTGGTCAATTATCCCTCCCACCTTGTTGAAAATTAATTAGGGTTCATGGTTGCACTTGGAGCTATGAGTCGGCTAAGTTTAATTACTGAAATATTTTTAATTTAGGTTTGTTTGTCAAAAGTAAATCTCTTTTTGAGGGCCTGTAACTAAGTAATTGGAAATAAGAGTTATGTTTCTGTAAAGATTTCGATTATTTATATGCAGGTGAGTGAAGAGAGGACTTGCTAGTCCTATCTTCGCCTAATAAAGCCATTTTTCATTTCATTTCATTAAATAGCTCAGTTTTATACAGGTATGTTGTTACAAAAGAAGTACTGCAAGGAGCAGTTTTCAAGATACTATTCACAACTTTTACAGATATATTGTTTTCAGGAACCCTTGAGAAAAAGCTATTGTTTAAAATAAAGTAGATGAAGGGGTGAAATGGTGTTGATAAAGGGTGGGGGCCGGGGCACAATTTGTCATGTGCTGCCATCTGTTGTTCATTGAGTTACCTACTCACAGTAACTCTCTTCTGTAACTAAGTCACTTCACAACTTCACATTATTGTCATACTCGTATTTACACGTGATACACTTGCAAACACATTGGATCCTTTGTTTGTTTTCACTTTCTCTCGAAAATCCACCCTAACTTTATCCATCCTAATGCCTAATATCGAGTATTTTTTAATTCTCAATATTGTTAGTGAGAGCGCAAAGGAAAGGGCTTTCGCCTGCTGGACCTTTTCTTGGTAATGAATTATATATTTTGGTATTGTGTGTGTATTTTGACTCACCATTGTGGTATTGTGAGGATGAAAATGAAAAATGTGAAAGGTCACTTAAAATGTAACCTATTTGCATCCTGTATTTGTGGTTTTTGAAGTCATTATAACTTAAAATCTAATGTCGCCCTTAGTTTTCAGCAAACTTTTGTAAATGATTGAGCTGTTCTTTTCGTTTATCTTCTGAATGTGGTCAATTATCTTCACAAGCGTACCTTCAAAGTTGAAATAGCTCCAGTTTCAAAATATTTCCAGTAAGAGAGACATTTACTATTTCGTTAAAGAAGTGTTTACCTTTAAAGTACAAGACCGGTTTAGTCCAAAAGGATATGTACTATGTACTTCCAATATGTATTCTGTAATAAGGACATATTCGTTTGGTTTTGTAACATTTGCTTGAAACAAAATAACGAACTGATTTAAAACTCGGGTGTCAACCAATCACCAATTAATTATATTCGGAAATTACTTCAAACCCAAAATTTAATTACGAAAACAAACTTGTACATAAATGTCTCTTTGGCTACTAGGAAGTGGTCAGTCCTCGTGATATGGCTGCCATCTCTACGTACACTCGCACCCTCCCCATGCTATGTGATGTATATACACCATAAAGAGCAGTGCAATCAACCCCCCTCACCCCTCAACCCCCCTGACCCACGAGTGCGTTACATTAACCCGCCAGAGGGAGGAGAAGCAATTTGGGCTGCGGGCTGTTAGGGCGAGAAGTGGACTCTTTAAATTGTCGCCTGTAGCGTGGCCCCATAAAGATAGTTCGTCAGAAGTAACAGCACGACCGTCAGCGTAGACAACAAGTTCCTATTTTGATATTTACCCATTTGATTTTTATGATTTATTTACTAGGGATGTAATAAATGAACTTTCCAAAAACTAGATATTTAGTTTTGCATGCACTGTAGATAAACAATATACAGCTCTGCTAAATTGTGTAGATTTTGAACAATCATAGAGCCCATGACAAAATAATCAACCCGAAATTGTTAATACTTAAAGAGAGATAATTTTTATCATATGCAAAATTATGTTTATTTATTACGCTGCAAGGGGCAAACATTTTAGATGCTAATTGTGTGTTAATATCTTTAAAAAGAACTTGTCTTAACTACCTGTAGTATTTAAAACTACATAAAACCTCGTACTTCCAAAATAAATCGCATAACAGAAGACTCAAAGAGATAGATAAGTAGGCATTGTAAAACATACAATGGACAAACAGTTTAGGTTAAAACTCTCATTAAAATGAGTAAAAATAATGAATTTGCAGTTATTGGTATGCATTTCAACACCCAAAAAGCTTATTTAAAAGTTACCTTTTGTCTGGTTGTCCCATCATCAGTGTACTTTCTCTATTCTAATATATTGTTCATTATATTAAAAATATATACACTTTAAAGAAGGTATAGAGAAAGTACACTGATGATGGGACACCCCAGTCCCGAAATGTACATTTGAAAAAAGAAACTACAGTAGGATCTACAGGCACCAAAAAGGTAACTTGTAGTAACACAAGGTCCTACAGCTGGAAAAATTAAATATTTTAATGCTTATTTATAATTTTTTTGATTAAAATACACTGTTTTTATTTCAACACAAGCACAATAAAAGTTAGGAGTACACAAAGGCGAGCCTGCAGGAACGACTCGCGCCTGAGAGTACCGGATCAAGGGAGGGATTTCCCTAACACCTAACTTTGTATTTACTCTTTCCATACATTTTCCACTTCAACAAACAACATATAAGAACTTTGCCGTCTCTCCTTTTAAGCGCTCGTTTGTTTAAGAAGCAAACGCAAAATAGAAAGACGAATCTAATAATGTGTACCTTTTCCACCAAAAGTAATTAGGCTATGAGAGTACACTAGTTTTAATTGCGATATTTTAAATAATTCAAGCAGCTACCCAATAATATAAGGAATTAGGAATCAGCAAAGTCCACAAGAAAGTTGTATTAATCGGAATGATCAGCTGTAAGCGTTAATGGAGGCAGAACTTTTAATGAGGGCTGAATTCAAGCTTAATTGAAGATATTGACGGTAAAATATCTGCCACTCCTTTCACATTTATTTTATACCTCAGAAGTAAAGTTCTGCAACATTTCTGCAAAAAGTTCAGTATCTCACAATTACGTGTATTTAGGTAAGTGATTAATTTTCATTGTGTATTTAGCACACAAAATAATCCAAACATCTGCTCAAATTGTACAACATATTGTGTCGTAAAAACATATTTTGTTTTTTAAAAGATTCTCTTTTTACTGCGATTCAGTATACTACATATCAAACTAAAAAATAACTATCCGTAGTTACTACTAGGTTTACATATAGACTCGTATTATGGCTCTGTTCTTATAAAATACAACACAAAACCCATTTGTACAATGACTTTATTAAATTATACAAATGTTATTGTAGGTATTGTCACGTTTATATCTGCTTCCCATTGCAATGATTGTAGCTATATTAACATGTCCGTTGCAGCTACATTGTTTTGAGTGTCAGTTTAAATTCAGTAATGCAAGTTTTCAAACACAGCAAATATTTAGTGTTCCAAAAGTTCCCCTCTGCCAGTATTTGAACGATCAAAGGTTTTAAACACGCTTCGGCACGTACTATTAGGGCAACCAAAAGTATTTTTGATGTGATCGGTGGTATCTTCAAACCATTGAGGTTTCGGGAGTAAGACCAAAATGTTTTATGAGAACCCTTAAAACGCTCTGTTATCTATTATTGGAATAAAAAGTGTATGACTTTCTGCTCTGACTGTCAATAATTTGCAAGCTACCAAATTTTCAATGAGAGTTTGGTTTAACTCCAGCTTTACAACAGTTTGTGGATGCCAGAAGCTTTACAACTAGGTGATTATTAAAACAAAATTACCGTCTCTGTTTAATGGACAATTTTTATGTCAGCAAAAGTTACCGAGTTTCACCTTAATGTTCTTAGCCCAATAAAGCCAATAATCTATTTTGTCTTTCAAATCTTACAAGGGTCTTTATCTTTAAAAGAATTAGCAGGTATATGTATATGTAAAGATCGCCAATGAAGTAAGGAGCGCCTAATAACGAATGCTGAGATTATCCCTGTTTTTTTGGAGGATGGAATTGGAAATGAGACTTTGACTACCTCCAAAACTCTATATTCAGGGCTAAACTCCTGATCTCGTCAATAAGTACTTTAAAATGACAAGTACCAAAGCTCGTTAAAAAGTGCACAATATCCTACAACGTGGCGGTGTACAATGTCTGCTCTCAGATTCCACCAATCTGTGTTATGTTATGTTATATTCACGTCACTGTCAAGGCTCGGGTTCTCATGTTCATGTTCAGAGATTTCACTCGTAGCGCGGGAATACAGTCGCTTTTACTTTGTTTCATGTTTCACTTGATTTGACACATTAATCTCACTTGAGCTTTTGAAGTTTGACGCCAGAGTTGGTGTGTTGGCTTTATGTTGAATATTTTCGTGTTTGCGTCCATTTAATCATCCCTTGTGTGAGTATTGCAATAGTAAACTTTATTCGGCCTTTTAGTGGGTTTCCCACGTGTCGTTTGTTAATACAGCATGTTCGATATATTTTAATATTTACTTAAATTTGTAAATGTTTGTTTTATTTTTGTAGGTCAAAACCCACATATACTTACTTCAAGCACTGCTCTGAAGGATAGTGATAAATAATGTTATGACACAATCATCCTTTCTGGCATGAAAATCACATAATATTGTATGAAATAACATGTATTAAAATTATTACTTGTAGATCAGTTTTACTGTCGGCCAAAGGTATACTCAGGTGTTTATATCTCATCGTGTAACACGAAACCACCTGTTATGAATTTATGAATTACAAATAAAAGGGTAACAGCCGTGACCAATAGGAACGTCGATCAAATAGTAACAGCCAAGAACACTTCTTTTATCGATTATTGCCTCTATGAAAGCTTTAAACAAAGATAAATATGGTGGATGAAGACATGATTATGGCCTGATTAGGTCGAAACTCGTCGTCCATCGACAAAAGAGGATAGTGACAAAGGTAATACCCATTAATTTTAAAGTAAAAGGTCATACCAAAGCTAGGAGTTGATGTTCAACATTAAGTTTTAATGATTAAACTAACCCTCACTAGTGATGGGTAAGGGGGGGGGTTAGCTCATCCGGCACGTGACCTACCCTCTCCACCCACTTCCACTGCCTAGAGCAGTTCAGGGGAGAAGCAACTTTGACCCTCCTGACATTGGCAGACAGCCTATAATACGTTACTCACTGTTTGATGTTACAACATTATGTGTTTATCCAACGGTAGATATTAAGTTGGGAACACAAAGGAAATAATGGATTATTATTGTTCAGAGTGTTTTTCTATGAATTTGCAGGCTTTGAAACCTTGCAATTAAATTACGTTCTCCTAAAGATCTTTTGACTGTAAAGAAAACTTCTTCAAGTTTCGATCGAACCCCAAACGTTTTCATAAAGACCTCAAATTAAAACACACTTCAGATTTTGTAGCATGTATGTGGATTTGGTAATCCACAATAAAAACTGTTTATCTGAATACAGGTTTGGGGGGAAGCTCTTTCTTTGACAAAATAATATCACAATCCGCACCTTTGGTGTTACTTTTAAAAATATATTGTATTTCAATACACAGCGACCCATTGAAAGATATCATTCCTTCCCTGTACCTTCAGCCGACTAACGATGGTTAAACTTGTCATTTTATTGTTTTGATTTTAATGTATTGTGTACTTTTAACGCCAAATCTAAGATATACTGTGTAAATAAATCCCTGCCTGGCTATTAAACTACAGTGATGCAAAGATAATGTTCTTAGTTTTACTCTTGTAAATAAGTTCATTAAACTGGTATACTACTGGACCATGGGCATTCAACGGGCTTTGGGACAAGCTTGATTAATTGCAGTATACCAAATCTAAGTGCTCGATACAAGTTCAATAGTTGCTTGAACGCATACTTCCCAAATGTTCCTTATATTTTTGTCAATATTGATGGAGGTAGAAGGTACTCAATATTGAGTATAGAGTATATAATTAAAATAATTTTGAATGCCAAAACCAATATTAAATAATTTTGGACGAGGCCTTTAAAAGGCAAACCCTTTAACCTCAAGTCCACAAAAATTACAAAAAGTAAGGTTACGTTTTTTATTACTTAACTTTTGTAACTTACTTTTTGTTATTACTTTTGTTGTTTTTGTGTGGACGTGAGGAGGCTATGCCTTTTAAATACCTCGACCAATTACATTTTATTTATTGTTTTTATTTACATTTAAAATTGTTCTTCATTAAATATTGTAGGAGATATCAAATACATTCCAAACTTTCTGCCAGCCATGTAAACTTACAGCAGTGTATGTGGATTCTAGAACTTGAGACATCAAAGTACTTCTGTTTGTCACATGTATATGTGTAACTCTGCTCACAGTCACTGTTTACTCTCTGACTGAAGCCACTGTTGATTTACATCGCTTCACTCACTTTACCTGATTCACTGTTGATCAACAGCTGATTACTGCTTTGGCTCAACTACTAACAGCTGCTAGTACACAGAGTAAATGTTATCTTTTTGGACAAATCTTGAATTTCAAAAGTGACGAAAGCAACTTTATCCTTGTTCTTTAGTTCAGTGTATACTTGAAGAGTTAATCTATTAAATATAATCTATTAGACTGGGACTCGTGGCGTGGTTCTGTAATCCAGCTTCATGGAAGTCAGGTTTTGAGGATGATATAGATCTAAAGCGGCTCAGATAGTCTCAGTGATCATCTGATGATACCCGCATCAACTCCCACCATCGTTTAGACATATCAAACCATCACCTGCGTGGTTCGGAAGTCACGTTAAGCCGTTGGTCCTTGTATTTCCATTGGTCATTGGGCTATTAATTGATGACCCATTCTTAGGAAGAGTCGGCCTTAGTTTGTAACAAGACTACACCTCATAACTCATTACTACCACTCATCACACTCATCCTTCACCACATATTTGCTTTAAAATGCCCTCACAAGAGTGGTCGGCATCTCAAATAGTGATTTAGTAATTTAGTCCTGGATAATTTGTTAATGGTTGAATCTGTTGATTCTTGTGGTACGCTGGGGTGAAGTTTAGTTCGTCAGGTTTAGCATGGTTAGTGAGATGGGCTATAGCGCCATGAGCGGCCAGTATGGCAAATCTCAAGGCCACCGGCCATGCTATACCTAACGATCTGTACTGTATACTATGTACAAAAGGTTCAAATTGACAGTACGGTTGTACCTTTTCCAGAGGGTACCCCAGGTCCAAATGTTGATAACACCCCGGTTCCCCATAAAAATGCAAAAGTTAATTATTGACAATCATTTAGATATGAATTCAAATTTAACCAGGAGCCTGGATTTTTCATACAGCTATTAATGAGCACACATAAATATTTCTTTCGTCATCGTTTTTATTTCGTACATTTGTTGCAGAGCTGTAACACAGTTACTAAACAATATAATTCCAATTTGTTTGAACAGAGAGTTGTCAAGTTTAACCAAGCGAAATGAGTATAAAACTGCTCCTTGTTGAAAGTAAATGTCATAATGATAGAGGAGTTGTATCGTATTTTAATGTCGGTATTGTATTAGCTTTTGCGGCAAAAATTAGTTGGGCTTGTCAATTAATGACAGAAATTAAGAAAAAGTAATTATATCAAAGTTACGAGTATACTTAAAATTTTTACAAATTGTGTTTTGGTGTGACTTTTTATTAAAAGTGTTCCTTGGCATAACCATGTAGTATGTTCAATTTACAAGCTTTAGAATTGAACAATATATATCTAAACATGGATAATTTAGGTATTATTAATATTATAAATTAGATTAAATGTTAGTTGAATGGGAAATAATTGTTATTTACTTGTTATTAGTAAGGAACATATGCTGAATGAACAAAATATTAAGATTATTAGGTTACATTTTGGTCACAATAAATTCTGCTCTTTTACGGCGAAATTCAAATAGGAAAATAAAGCCACTTACATAGTTCATTCTTAGTAGATCTTGCAATTCTTACCTGTAACAAGCAAAGAAGCACCATGAAAGTTCAGTATATCTCGAAATAATTACCGTTAATAATTAGTTAGCTATAATTACACTTAACAAAAAATTCTTTCGACGATCGATTGAACGGTATACCACGATTTAAAGAGACGTTAACCTTTTACCTCTGTGAATATTGAAATGAAGTACGTAATTATGTAGTGAAACCCTCACTGAATGGCCAGAGGCGTGACTTTAGCCATATGGTGACCATTAGTGGAGTCGTGTCTGTTAAAGCAATCAATGACTCCTCACTCTGCTGCATGATGTGATAGCCAGCCTCAGCGTGCTACTAGCCGTCTGAAAACATCGTCTCGCTTCACACTTCAACGTTTTCAAAGGCCATTTATTCTGTACATTTTTAAGATTTGTTTAGAATCGTGTTATTGTTATAAATTGATCTGTTAAAAGTGTCCATTCCATACAAACTTACATTATTTTTATTGTCAACGACTGGCCATTCTATTGTTAAATTGCTGTTATCAAATAAAATTGATTGTTCTCCTAACCTTTTATGTTTCTTTTTTGTATCTATGAATGCCTAGATCTACGTTCTTAGACGTGTTTGTTTCGTTTGCAAGTTTTAAACCAGGCTGACACGCAGCAAAGTGGTCAAGCGCCGCTTGCATAAGGGAATCGAATTTCCTTTGCTATTTGTTACTAATAATCGCTTTGGCATTCGGCCGTTCTATTGCCACGGGTGTTACAAGGCTGTTCGCTACGCTCAAAGCCTCGCTTCGGCCTTGGGCCTCAGACTTACGTGTTCTTTTACTCCAAGTTGTATTACATATCGTGAAGGTAAATCGTATTTCAAACTTTATTGAAATATGATAACATTTACTGCTTTTAGATCATTAAAACCACTTTTTTTATTAAAACTCCCCAAAGGCACTAAAAATTTACTTCCGGTAGCCTGATTTTGCTGGCTAATGAACTTGACCGAGATATTTACAAAAGAACCGAATTCAAAATACAAGAGAAGAAATTCAAGAATAGAAAAGAAAAAATTTACAATTTGAACCGATTTTCATGAAAATCTGACAAAAAGTGCCAGTAGAGAGTACACACATATATACATATATATACTCGTACATAATGCTCATATATACATAATGTACAACTTTCAAAATGCTCAAAACGTGATCTGGGGATCAGGATATGTGCTCATTTCATGGTCTCAGGCCTGGGTCTTACCATGCTGACGGCTTCAGTATCTCATTTTTCCAAAGGAAATGCGATAAAAACCACCATTCCATTCAGTGATTCCATGCAAACACTTTAGTATGGTCATGGCCTGTCTGACAAGAAAGCTCAACACTTCTCTTGAGCAAAAACTAATTTCAATCGTAAGCTATTAATATAATTATCCGTGTGCTTTTTAAAAGATATACAATTTAAAGTAACAAATTGGTGGTTTTTTGTGTCAATAGTGCTCATGGCCCTAAACTCCTAATAAGTAGAGACAGATTCTTTTATTCGCGCACGAGTGACTCAGGCCCGAGACTTCAAGCACGAGTACACATGGAACAGTACTCACTTTGTAGATGTTAACCTAACCTAAGTTCATGGTCAACTGCTAATTAGTTCAACATATGGCTTCAGTTACTAGAGCTCTTAATTGAACCTTAGTATTTTATTCTACTAACGGCTACTTTTTTCAAGGCTCAATAATTTAGCTTTGATTTTTTATTTTAATTTTTATAAGTTTGAATTCTAAATTGACCATTAAAGTTGAACAAAGCTGCAGTTATTTTTCTAAGACAAAAACTGTGTAGACAATCGCCCAAAAGAAAACGTACGAAGCACGAATCCTTAATATTCTTCGGTACTATGGTGATTCCATAACACGTGTGGTTAAACCCCAAAAGCAGCGCTCTAGAAACGAAAACTGTCTTAAACTCAGATTGAATCGTTGCCCTAGGTCAAAGCCCTGGGGATGAAGGTTCTCACCCCTCTGTGCAACCCCTACAGCCAAGGGCCTGGGAAGTACTTACATCACTGCTTGCTGCAGAGTGGGGAAGGGTGGGTCACGTGCTCGGTTAAGCTAAATGTTGAATGAAACTGGGGTGAGTTTAATCTCACTATGAAACAGTCTTCTTGCGTAATCCCTCCTCTAGCCTAGGGCTGACGTGGACTCACTGTCAGTAATGCTGTTACTGTTGATGAACTTATTCTAACACAACTTTCACCTGTCGCTGGTGTTTTCTTTGCATAACAATGCGATTTGATAGTGGTCTTATCCATAGTAAATTTGTATTTTATAGTTTTAAAAATATACAGGGTGTCACAAAAATGTAACATTTTCTATTTCGCCTTAGGTTATCTCCGAAATCCGCCATTTTGTAAATTGTTGAAAATAAATATTAATGTTAAACCCTTTTGAGATATTTTTGTGAAACTTGGAATAAACCTTAATTTTTTCCTAATAACATTTTTCAACAATATTTTTTATATCACTTATCAAATTTCAAAGTGATGGCCATTTAAAAGTTTCAAAGTTAAATTCCAATTCGATACCATTTGGCTTTTTTTAATGTTTAAATTACCGCAATTTTATAAATTATATACAAAATATTTTTGGAAATTGTTATTAGGAAAACAATGAAGGTTTCTACCAAGTTTCACAAAAATATCTCAAAGAATTTTAAAATTATTAGTTATTTAAATTTAATTTAAAAATGGTGGATTACGGCCAAATTAAGCTGAAATCAAAAGATTTTACAAGACATTTTCGACTTACTTTAGTAAGTAGAATCCGGTTTTGCATAGCACGCCTCACATTTTTGTGACACCCAATATTTGATTATTTCTCTTTGCGACAACGCTATTCAAAGATAGTACACAACCCAACAAGAACATGTTGATATGTTAAAAAGGATGGCAAATTTTCCCGTTCCTACCTTTTAGCACTTGCAGAGTTTTTTTAACATACCTAGTTCAGTAGTAACTTTCAGTACAAACTGAGCATGTGAAATAACAACCCGTTATTCTATACCACGTAAACAGCCATGAGTTGTGGGACGACATTGTAAATTGAAAGTTGTCAGAAAACAAGTTGAATGTAAGTAGGATAATGTCTGGAGGTGAACAAACTTGTACGTATTCTGCGAAATGACGATGAGACACTTGGGACGACTTGATATTGTACAGGTAATGTCAAACTTCCTTTGCGGTAACGAAAGTTTGCGTTTCTACTGTGATTTCATTTAAGTTTTGCACTAAACTCAAACACACATTTAGGCGTAATGTAGGTTACGTCCAAACCTTCCTACTGTTTTCAACGTAGTTAGTAAAATTATTTGTTTTGCTTAATAAATGTGTTTTCTATTTATGAGGGCTTTTAAATCAACGTAAGCAGTATAAGTTAAACCTGTAATCTTCAGTTCAAGACATAAATAGCGTTTCCGTTCATTCAAAGCAACAAATACCAACAATGATTTTCACTCAAAACCAACACAACATAATTTTGGTAAACTAAAGAATCAACATTGTCCCCAGAATATGTCATAAGCATGACGAAACGATCTTCACAAACCTTTAACGTTTACAGCCCGATTAAAAGCACAGAAATAGGCGTAACAGTACTCACAACATATATATTAAATTATCTTGTAGTTTATTTAAATAATTCATATTTGTAAAGCAAAGTTGTCAATGCATGGGAACCATGTTGTTTTAATATTACTTAATGTTTGTGACCTAAAGCTACTTAAAACTAGTCCATCAGTCAAGTTGAAATAAGGTACATTGAACTTTAATAATTAATAAATAATTATAACTTTAATCCTAACTTCAGCGAGAAATATTACAAAACACTCCCAGCAATTTTGTATTAAATACTCAAAACATGCTACATAATACTTGACTACTGCAAGCACACCCCATTGGATGTACATAAATATGTATCTTTGTTAAAGCCTGATAATGTGATTGGTCGTCCAATGCTCCCAGGCACATAGCCGACCAGCCACTTAGTTGGTAGCTCTCACAAGCTTTGAACGTGTTTAGTTTCTCTGGTTGCTATTTGTTTCATTTCGTTTTGTGCATTTAAAATGGGTTTTCAGACTAGTGTTTTGGATTTTATTTATTTGCATACGAAAAAACATGAAGTTTGGTTGTGTTCGATTGGTCAGCTTAAGCCGATTACTTTAGATTAGCTAATTTTCTATTGTTTCTAATTTCTCCGGTCCTTGGTTACTCCTGACCAGTACGGGCTGGCGAAAAGCCGTCTGTCTTTCATCTTTATGAAGACAGCGCGTGCGTCCAGCTAGGAACACTTGGTCCTGTGAGCTAATATCAATTTTCCTCTAGACTTAGGTTTATTTGTGTCTGCATGGTAATTATTCTAACGTAAATTTAAAACAAGTATTAGTTTGTTGTTGAATATAGTTTTAACCATAACTGTACATTGGTAAGTTAGTGTACATGATAACATCAACTCATTCATACAGTTGCCGCACTGAGTATATAGTTATCTGGAACACTGGATAGTAATCTGTTGTTTTATTTTTATTTACCTACAACTCGTTTTGGTGGCAATATTGTTCCGCTATTTACATATGTATTTTTCATGTATTTTAATGGAATAAACTATATTATATTCTTATTCTTTCGTGTTATGTTTTAGGTTACTTTTCAACCGAAGACAAGATCAGATTGCTAATCCCGAAACTCATGTTCTTCTTTATTACTATTGATAGAAAAACGTCTGCAATAGTATTAAAAACTAGCATATTTAAAACTATCGCGGCAGAGGTTCTCCTATTGTCAACAACAAAGTTCACACACGGAATAACCGCAAAGGATATAATACGGTATAGAGACACTATATGAATAACCCGCGATATTATTTAACCGCTTCAGACAAAGTTAACGGAGGGTAGCAAGGGTAGTTTCCAGCAAATGGTAGAGACGTAGGCACAAATACAACTCAGAGGTGTGTGTTAACTGGTAACAGCTGTGAACATATCGCAGCAGAATACCAATGTTACCTATATCTGAAGTGTTATGAGTCTCACATTGCAAAATACACCAACACACGTAGATATTGTTAACCCTTCTCCGAGAGAAACTTGTACGTCTGAAAACAAAACCCGCTATAGGCCTAAGTGCTTTAAATTAAAGGATACTATTAGTTAAAATGAGTCTTAAGAGTCATAAGAGTCTTGAACATAACTCGACGATATATTCAAAGTTTGAATGCTTTTTAAGTGGAATAAAAGCTTTTGTGAAGTGTTTTGCGTAAATAATTGATTGTGTATTTGATACTTTGTTTTGAGACACCGACCACTCCTAAAGGGTATTTTAAGGTGGATATGAGATGAAGGGTGAATTTGTTGAGAGTTTTTGATGCATGGTGAGGTGTAGTCTTGTTACAAAGTAGGCGTGGCTGTTCTCTGATTGGGTCATTAATTGCCCAACGACCAACGGCTTAACGTGACTTCCGAACCACGGGGAGAGGCCATCGTGAAAAGTTATCACTGCGCCCGGGAATTGAACCCGGGCCGATTTGGTGCGAAGCACGCACTATACCACTGAGCTATTGCCACCCCTATTGTGTTTACTGGAGACAATAGACGACTACCACACATTGTTAAATGTCATACAGCAATAATGTATTTATTGTTATTATTATTGTTTTACGAACCAATTAATTTACAACAGATTGATGAACCCATCTAGTTTGGATTTTAAATACTAGATAAAGTAGTTTCAGTACTACTATAAAAATTATTCTCATTGAGTATTTTGAAATAAGTCTACTGAAATAATTCAAGTAATCTTTTGAAACAATCTCAATAGCTATGAAAAACCTTGTTCTGAAAGATAATGCCAACCGATTGCTAAAGAGTACTTATACGTAAGCAATTGGGCACGAATTTAAACAAAATTATTTTACGAGTATATTGTGATTTACTCACGAACATCATAGCTGTATTGTTTATCCTTGATAATGTTCCAACTCAGCTGTTTGTAAGCATCTGTGAAACTGAGATGGAAAGCCTCGTGTCTCATAAGCCCTCCAAATTTCAAGTAGGCCTACCTTTACACTTAACAAAGTTATGCATGAGCAAAGTTTTCATGTTTAAACTTTCCCCTGGATTTAGCAGAGGAGAGGGAAGATTCAACTTAACTGAGTCTTGCAGATTTTCTCTTCGTTTGTTTACTCTGGTTGTTTTTAACCATAACTAAAACAAAGTATACAGCGGTTGTAAAATGTGAATAATGCCTACCGTGTTCTTACGTTCACAAAATCTAAAGGGAGCATTTGTTCAAAATTTGCCTTTGGAGTGACTATTTATTTCCATCTTGAGTGATTTTGTTCCAACTTTCCTTTGTAGCTATGTAGTGTGGCCAGTCATCACGACCAAAAGCGATTAGGAAACATTGCGTCAGCCCACGCTAAATTGTTCTTGCCATTTTACTCCAAAACCAGTTGCTTTAGCCACATTTATTGACTTATTATATGTAATGATCTTTTTGTGGCATGGACATCAGCTGGCATCGGCGTTAACTTGAACTCGTATCAAAAAGCGTCATCTTAGAGCCTAGAGATAAAATATTGTCTGTTTTTATGAATAAAAATAAATAAAAATATTTTAAACTTATGTAAAAAAACTGATACTAGTTATACGATTAGAGAAAGTTGTTAATTAATAACATCAATGTATTTTGTAAAGGTTTTAGATAATGTCTTTATACTCGTATTTGAAGGTTTCTATGAATACCAGCTTCCCTAAAGGACATACTCGTGCACTAAATATTCAAGAGACTTCTATAACATACTAAAGCTGGAAGAATTTCACATATTATAACACGTGGTCTTTTAGACGTGCAAAATTCCTTATGAGTAATCCAATGAACTCTTAAGTCTTTAAGAGCGTCAGTCAACTTGCACAACAGGTAAGCCCCAATACATTTATTATTTAAAATATTTTGATCCCCTAATTTGTATGATAGTTTTTAAAATACGATAGCTCTGGAAAATAGTTTGTGTTTATAAAAAACCCGATATTTTGATTAAAAGCGTATATCTTCTTCCAGTGCAACGAATAGGAAGCTGCATAGTGTATTAAGACAAAGGTATATAGTTGTGAAGTGACTTAGTTACGGAAGAGAGTTACTGTGAGTAGGTAACTCAATGAACAACAGATGGCAGCACATGACAAATTGTCCCCCCTCCACTCCCCTTACTCTATCAACACCCCCACAACCCTCATCTTTTACTTATGTTTGTTTATGAGTATGAATTGAAATTTTTACAGATTAAACAATCAAAACCCCGGCCTTCTATCGCAATGAAGGATGTATTATGTGTTCTGCATGGTCTACATTTGTATACACGTTAGGGTATAACAAATTTAGTTTAAAGAAAAAATGTGAAGATTTTATTAGACAAATTTAATTTTTAAAATCAACAAGAGAACAAACGAATGTCACTTATTCTAAAACAGCAATCAAATTCAAACAAAGAAATCTTGGATATGGTAATGGTAAAGTTTGTTTTCTTTAAAGTAAAGTTAGGACTACAAAGTTCTCTCTACCGCAAAGTCACTTAACAAATTGTTTATAGTAACTGTGGGGGTCGAACCCACGCCACCAGAGTGAATACTTCCGGAACCGCGCGCGATATCAATCTGCCACGGGTACGCCAAAAAGGTCCAGGTAAAGCAAGGTAGGAAGCTGCAAGAGAGGGTATTTACTAACTGACTATACAGAAAATATGTTAAGGTATGCTTTGGTTGAATAGACTAGTGGGATTTGAACAAAAATATACAAGCCCCATAATTACACCATAGTAAAGTACTTTTGGATCCTTTAAATGCTCTTATACTTAGAGTTAAAAGATTGGTAGAAGAAGCGAGTGGCAAGCTGGCTTCAAAAGTCCGAACAGACAAGTTGGCTAAATATTTCAGCAGCTCAGGGTGAAATCTAGGTTACCGCATCACTTTTTCAACATGTCTGCATCGCCCGAGTAGACGGCTGGCACCCTTACCCATGAAGAAGGAGTGTTTATGATTAATGTACTTTTATTTCAATGCTTGAACAAAACCATGTACGCAGTATAGATGTTTGTAGAAAGGTATATACATCTTTCAGTACAGCTTTTACCTTGTTACTTGTTAGTTGTTCCTTTGTTTCTTGTTACGTACTTTGTTCTTGTTTCTTCTCACCACCAAATGCTTAAGATGGAGCTCATCAGAATAATTCATGTGGAATATCTTTTAAGTAGTTAATAATTGAAATGTAATGCCAATAGAGTAAGAACTATTGTGTAGTTTTTTTAACTGTTTTGTAATAGTATGTCATAATTTTGCTATGTCCTTGTGATGTGGTTATAAATCTCCAATATTTTTTGATAGGTGTGAATAAGGAGTAAATTATTGCTTCGAAAATAGATATTACGTATGACTGTTCAGATTTTGTTGCTTTTAAAGAAAATGTTCTTTTTCTGCTTTCAGGGTGGTTTGTTGTTCTTATGGACTGTTCTGTGTTTTACGTATCTGTTCTAGATAGTGTTGTCACATACCTTAAAGAATAATGTAAAAGAAACATTTGTGTGCACGAGCATCACACTGTTGGTTCAACCCTTAGAGCATTCAAGTAATTAATTACCTCCAAGTGAAATCAACTACATATATGCCTCCAAAGCAAGGACAAAGTTAAACCATGTGTCATGGTATGAAACAGATAGTGTCAATCTATCTAGTATATCAGACTGAAGCTCGTTTGATGTGTTGAGTTGTAGTAATATAGAATCTACGGATGATATACACTGATTACTCAAGTTTGACAGAGATAGATTTAGATGACAAATTGTCTGGAGCTTCATAGAGGCTAAGAGAGCGCACATGTCGATCATTGCAGACAACTTTACTAATTCTGTGGGTCGATTAGTGTTAGAGACATGTTATTTTAAGGGACTATATAAAAACTGAAAATTGCCCGGTCCAAAACCACGGTCACTTTTACAGGCTTAACATATTTCTTTTATCTTTACATATCATAAAAAGATCATACACAAACTTAAATTATGTAAAAAGTGATTTGAGCTAAGTTTTCAGTCAAAGGTTAACATCATACATCTGGTTTAACTTATAAAGAGAAGGCACGATTTCAAACTTCTGAAATGTATAGCACAGACAAACTAACTCTACCATTAGTCAATAGTCTGTTAGTCCATAGAGTCCGTTAGTCTATCGTATAGAACAGGCAAACGAGTCCGTTAGTCTATGTTTATAGTTTTAAAGTTAAACCAACTAGCCAAACCGACTTCCATTAAGTATTAGCCGAAATTTAAACATTAAAATAATTCTGTCTTGGCTATATTTTTAGTGTAGCAGATCTACTGCGATAAGAAATTATGAAAATATTAGTTTTAGTAAATAAAAAATTATAAATAAGTAAATAATGGTTGTAAGTAGGTAAATGTTGTGCAAATTTCCAGCATAAATCCAATAATTGGCTGCTTGCAGCGGAAATTGTTGTGTAACCTAGTTACAGGAGCAACCGCGGGACGCGCTGAAGTCATGTCGGTTAGCAACGTTTTGGTTCTAACCTGATTTACGTATAATGGTTTCGCTACCAGTTTTGTGTTTTTTTTACATTTTTTTACTATTTACACCAACGGCATTTTAATTAATGATTTAACCTAGGTTATACGGGTATCCAAAAACACTTTTGGGTGAGCGGTTCAAACCTATGTGCCTGCGCCGGGAATCGAACCCGCGACCTTGCGCTTTGCCAAGGCGTGACTCTACCCACTGAGCCACGGACGCAGGCTGTTGTTGAACCTTTAATCTAATTACTAATTATAAAAGTCGTGAGAATCAATCATTGGCCAAGGGTTAATGGTAACATAAAGTAAATTTGAATATCATTGTACAGGGCTTTTACTGTAGTCCCTTAGAAGTAGTGTTGAGGTGATTTCATTCTTAAAACTGTGTCTTATTGTACCGTGTGAACATTTCGAAGCCTCATAAACCTTCCCAAAAAAGTAATTCAAAATATTATCTACTTAACGTATATAAATCGTATATAAAAGGCCTTCGCCCTTCTATAAAAATGTTTCTCTAGATCTAATTTGTATAAACACTAAAAAGCTAATTTATTACTAAGGCAATTTGAAGACAAACATGTTTGGACCGAACCGGGACTTGAACCCGGGTCTCCCACTTTCCGGGCGGTTATGCTAAACCACTACACCATCCGTCACAACTATGTCTGCCTTCAAATTTAGAGAAGTACTTAAATCTGAATGTGTATCCGAAACATGTGACTGTCAAATAAAGACTTTAAATCAACAAGCTGGAAATATAACAAACATAATTTAAATACTATGTCAAATGACTTATATAGATCTTAATTTGTATAAACGCTAAAAAGCTAATTTATTACTAAGGAAATTTGAAGACAAAAATGTTTGGACCCGGGTTCAAGTGTTTATCTATAATCTCATATAAAATCAGATTTTGGAAAGTAATTTATTCTTTTTTCTACAAGAGTCATAGTGTTCTCTTTTTATGGGTTACTTTACAATTACGTTAAATATAAATCTATTATTAAGCCTACGATAACGAACCCATGGTAGCTTGACATTGCATGCGACTCTGGAGCTCATCACTCCGAAGTCGCGAGGTCGATTGCCACAGAGAAATCTAACAGTTTTGACTATCAAATGAAATGGAAACTGGCTTTATTAGGCGAAGTTAGGACTAGCAAGTCCTCTCTTACACTTAACCTGCAAAGGCCTATCATATAAGGCTTCCGTACAGACTACGTCAATAAACTATCAACACCATTTACAGTGCCAAACGTTTCGCCCATTTTACAATCGACCATTCTCAGTGGACTTGCTGAGTCTCAGTGAGTGTAACTCGTGTATTGACGCGGTCAGTACCAACCACTTAAGTCTTTGTTCACATCCAACAATTTTATCACGCCACTATGTGGTAACGCTAGGTAAAGATTGAGTGGAAGGGAGTTTATTATTAGTCTGGTCAAAGCTTCTCTATCCTTTAAAACCCAGAGCAAGGAAGACAATAACTGTGAGTGAGAGATAATGTAGAGGTATCCACAACCCACGCCGGTATCAGGTTTCTCACTCCGTCTTGTGTCTGACTTCTGCCAGCTCTTAGTTTCTTATCTTAGACTTTCTTTACATTTTATACAACTCTTTGGCGTGATATTACATTGGTAGGATGTTTGTGGAAGGAAAATTGTTGCTAGTTGGGGAAAATAGGTGTCTGTAAGCATAACGATCAGGTTTTAATGCGTTTTTAGAGAAATTAAATCCAACTGGCCCATGAAGGTCTGGATACTTGGAAGTTTTAATACTTGTATTGATGATTATCGTTTCAAATTTATATTCTTTACTACGTATAGTGGTAATCTTACTTGTAAATCTTAGTTATACACCTTACTTAGCGGACCCGTGGTGGGTTGGAATCGTGCACGACTCCGGAGCTCACCACTCCGCTGGCGCGGTTCGATCCCCGCAGTCACCACTTATATTTGTAAAGTGACTACACGGTAACGTTAAGTAAAGGTCAAGGTTGAGTGGTAGAGAGGATCTTGTTGTCCTCGTCCTAACAAACCTTACCTTTACCTTTTACCTTTATAAACTTGGGTCAAAGGTAGGAGTGAAACCAAAAGCAACACACAAGGGAATGAAATATCCAACAGTTTTTTACAAGGACTTTTTAATGTACAAAGTACAAATGTAGTGGGATGAAAAAGGTAAAATTGAGCAAATAGATTGTGTTTGTACTGAAAAGAAGTGTGCACGTTTTCAATTAACTCTTAATGACTTGTATTCACTGGACAACATTTGGTCGTTTAAAAGTTGTATTACTCTACTGTTGTTTTCGATTGCAATTACATTATTGTCATTTGAGAAACTTTACACCGACTCTAGTATGTCTACTGTTACATGAACAAAACATTTTGGGTTAAACATAGCTAATGACCACGAAACGTTTTATACATTTAGTTTTCATTAAAATTGTTATAGTAAATCAAATTATTTTAAAATCGTTCCCATATTATACAACTTCAAGATTATTAAATCAAAGTAATTACAACAGTTATTAAATTAAGCGTAGAATCAAGTTTAATTACGAGTTTGTCAACTCTCTATTCGTAATATCATTAATTAATTTGGATTGGGTAGAGAGGTTTGCACCAGCAGACGTCCATAATAGAATAAAAGAAACGTGATAATTCGAGTATACTATGATATGCATAATAAAGTATTGCACGCCCAAAGTTATAAAATGATCGTGTTCGATGAACGCTTAATGCAGTTTATCACATCAAAACGTGTATCCAATTAAGAAATTAGCAGAAGCTAGAACGTACTAAATATTTTAAAAAGTAACATTCTCTGTTTGAATAAACACAAAATTAGTGTATGAGCAACTTTTAAAATATCCAAAAAACGTCACAATCACGAGCTATGGTAGAACATCTCCTGCCCCACAGTTAGTTTATCTCCCCGGTGTTAACATAACCGGTCCTGGCTTTGATTAGATTACCTCCCCGCCACCAGGCGCGCTAGTTACACCCTGTGTTTGTTTTATTGCTGATGAGTGATGAATATTTATCTCAAGTGGATTGAACCCCACGCGCCTCTAGATAGCAGCAGAGGCGCGTCCATCTTTCGGCCCAAAGTTGATTTATACACTCGTTCATAATTACACCGGCAACAAGTTTGTGTCCGTTCTGAAATTTGAGAAAATGGGTTGTTGAAATTGGTGGTTGGTGATGTGGTGTTTCTGAATTTTTTGTTTTTATTGCTGTATATTAATATTTCCAGAACATTTAGTCATGGTCTGGTTTGCATTTCAGCGAGAATCTAAAGCAAATTGATCACCATTTAAACTGCATTATCACGAAAAGACAGACGGAAAACACGAAGCCTTCCTTTGAAGAAGGTGCCTTTAATTTAAATGTTGAAATGTCCAACCCCTAATATTTTATGTATCAAGCTTATGTAATTAACATAAATACATTTTTGAAACAAAGGTATTAGATACACATTTTGTGATCCTCAAATAGTCAGACTCACTAACGATCCGTTTATGACGTAGTGATAATGGTTTATATCAACGCAAGTAGTTGTTTAACAATCACCCTGGCCTAACGAGCAGTTGAGTTGAGAGAAGGGTCGGCAACATTACGGGTAAAATTAGTTCTCGTTGTCCCATTTCAGAGCACGATTAAACTCGTATACGTACCAGTAGGTGGATGTGTATCAAAGTCCGGCCTACCTACATACAGGGTGAGTTTTAAATGCCCCCATCTTAACTTTTGAAAAAGGCAATATTTTAAAAACCCTTTAGGTAATGTTTTTATATAATTCTAAAGTTTGTTTTGACGTACTTTGCGTCACCCACCCCACCCAAAACCTGGGGGGCCAGTTTTTTAAAATACGAACCTCCCCTTGTGGCACCTAAAGGGAATTTTATTACAAACTTAACGACGTAAAGAACAATTTTTTTATCTGAACTCTTTTGTTGTAATACCTATTTAAAGATTGGTTTAAATTTTTAATCAGGTTTCAAATGCAACATATAACATGCATTTTTTTACTACAGAATTTTCTTGAAAATTCATTGAGGGAAAGATCACAACACTATAACATGATCTAATAAAATATTTTGAAGAAAGATTTGCCATAAACACTTTTCTTATGTGAAGTGTTGCATTTTAAAACTGATTTACGGTCATCTTTAAATAGGAATTACAAAAACACCGAGTTGAGATTAAAAAAACGTGTCTTTGTGTTATTGAATTTGAATTAAAATTTCCTTTCTTTTGAGGTGCTAACAAGGGGCAGGGGTTGTATTTAAAAGATTTGAGGGCCCTCCCACCGGTTTTGGGTGGGGTGAGTGACGCAAAGTACGTCAAAACAAACTTTAGAATGAGATAAAACACTCCCAAAGGGCTTTAGAACATATTTCCTTTTTCAAAAGTTAAGGTGGGGGGCATTTAATGTTTTTTAATACATTTTTGGGGCTATATAATGGTCTACCTGACGTAGGTACCATAACGTAGGTCTACCTACATTATATACCTACTTATATAATGTAGCCACTTCGGTACCTACATTTAAGAGTTCAAAATAATGTGTGTTTAATAAAAAATATTTCTCTATAAAACAGTGAAATTCGACTTATTTTAGCAGATTTGTTAAAAAGAGTTTCTTAATAATATGTAAAGCTATTTTAAACTATTATCCTCGTAAAAATCGATTATACCTACTTGACAATCAACGGACTTTCCACCGGCGCACAAACTAGAATCTGTCAGTTATTTTGGTCAGGCTGGTACCAGGAGCATCAGCAGTTAGCGTGCTCTGTTCTGACAGCCTGATACCTTATTGTTTGTCAGTTTGTCTGTTCCATTTGGCTTCTACTCACGCAAATATTCCTTCAACTTTCACTCGCCTCATTAGAAAATGTCAAAGATATCATAGAGAACCCGTTATTTACCAGGTACAAAACAAAATATTTGAAATAAAATTCTAAATTTAAAGTAAACTATGTTTTACTAGTATGTTGACTTTCAAGCTGGACTAAATACAAAATTCAGTTTCATTTGTAGCAAATATTAAAGTTGTGCCCAAACTAGTCTTCAGAAACTAGTTTCCCATAAGGCTAACTCTATGAATTAGTGATACTAAAACAGATATTACGCTTTTTATATTAGACCTATTGCTATAACAGTGGGCCGCCTCTACACGGTTTCTTAGTAAGGAGTATTATCGTTCGATAGAAGCTTTTTAAAACGTTGACCCCTATCGATGGGTTTTGAGACTGTTTGAAATATTTTAGGTCACATCGAATGAAAAGGATTTGAACTCGGCATTAACAAGACACGTGATAAAGGTCAATTAATTGAAATATTTGATAAAAATCACATTTAAATATTTATTATTCAAAATATTATTGGTTCTAATATTTATCATTTTGGACCTCTGTGAAACGTTTTCGTAAGCTGCGGTTTCATGTTAAGATGATCATCAGTTGGAAACTCCTTCAGTATAATTTCGAGAAGAGATTTTTTGACTGAAGAAATAGTTATTTGGCTGAAGAAGAATCCCACTAATCCCAAAATATACCATCTTATTATCGAATTTCCTTTGGGAAAATTAGTAACTCATGCCGTCAGCATGGTAAGAACCAGGCCCGGGACCATGAAATAAGCACCGATCCTGACCCTAGAACACATCTTTTCATTTTACGTATGAAAACTGTATATACATATGTATATATGTATCATTTCTACAAGTCGCATTTTGTTTGATTTTCACCAAATGTACTGTAGTACAAATGTTTCTTTTGTAAATATCTTACTCGAATTCGTTGCTCAGCAAAATCAGACAACCTCAACCCCTTTTTGGGAGAGGGTAGGGGTTACCAAAAAATAGGTTTTAATGATCTAAAAACCGTACGTTTCGTCTGATTTTGAAAAATGTGTTTTCCTTTCATAATATGTAGTACAACCTCCAGTAAAACTCCCATCAATCTGAGGCAAAGGCCGAAGCTGTGTGCGTGGAACGAATTACGAACAGCCTCGTAACGCCCGTGGATTATACAGGGGCCAAGCTGAGGCCGAAGGCTGAGAGCGGAGCGAAATAAAGAAACAAATTGCAAGGGAAATTCCATTAACTCATGCCAGCGGTGTTTTAGCGGTCAAGTTTAACTTGTTTTAATATTTTAGCAAATATCAAATGGTTTAAATGTTTCAACCCTATTACTTAAAAAGAGTGTGTATGAGTTAATCTAGAAAGTGAGAATCTGGACTGAAGAGGATGTGACAACTGAGAAGTAATTAAGCTAGAAGCTGTCATGTCGCTGGCTCACAGAGGTGGTTTTCATATATAAATTAGATCCCGAGACAAACAAACATCACAATGCAATCCTTTGTTCCACATTCCTCCTACAAGGGAAACATGTTATTTATTGTACTGCGAGTTAATATTTTGAAAGCAAATAAAAACCTTTCAAAAGGTAAAGTAGCAACACATTCTAAAATTAATTCAACCATTTTAATATTATTTTATAAACCACAAACCATTTTAATTTTTTTTATTCATAAGGATGCGTAAATCTTCTTTTAGGCTGACTTTTACTTACCGACACTCCTAAAACGAATACTGACTGATTTGACAACCAATATTACTTATTAGATTAGAATTTCTTGATTTCGTTATTGAGTTGTTGGTTGATTTACTATCTCAGGTGTGGCCTGTAATCAAACGCACAATCAAGTCAGTCAATAACCAAACCAAACCACAACAATCAAATGCTGGTACCCAGCTCGCTTTCAGCTTGCCCACTGTTAGAGTTATACCAAAGAGGCTAACTGGCTACAAAATTAGTAAGTTTAGGCCATAAATGTAATAATGACTATATAGGGTGAGGTTTAAATGCCCCTAACTTTAAAGGAAATATTTTTAAACCCTTCGGGGAATGTTTTTATAGGATTCTGAAGTTTGTTTTGACGTACTGTGGGTCACCCATCCCGCACCAAAAATCCGGGGGGAGGGCCTCCAATTTTTATAATAGCAAACCTCCCCCGCCAATGTTACACCTCAAAAGAAAAGGGATTTCAACACAAATTCAACGACGCAATGAAAATATTACACAACCCTATACCATAATCCCTTAAAGTATTTTAAAGAAAAATTGTCATTAAAAATAAATTGTATGTGAAATTTGGCATTTTAAACCTGATTTTGTGTCGTCTTTAAATTAGTATAACAAAATAACGAGTTGAGATAAAAATATTTACTTTACGTAGTTGAATTTGTGTTAAAATTTCCTTTCTTTTGAAAACCCACAACTTGGAGGTTTGTACTTAAAAGGTTGGGGCCTCCCCAGATTTCGGAGAGGGTGTCGCAAAGTACGTCAAAACAAACCTTAAAACTCTAAATAACCATTCCTAAAGGGTTTAAAAAATTTTCTTTCTCAAAAGTTAAGGTGGGTGGGACATTTAAAACTCACCTTGTATATGAACAGTTTTTTTCTAGAGCTACGACTTAGTTTTGAATGTGTGCGTGCCTTAATAATATCTTGCTAACATAGATATGCAAATGGTGTATAACTTTGTCTTAAATATTTTATCATTCAAGCAATATTATTTTTTTCTAATTCTTCTATTGATATTGTTTTGCATTATACTTTGTTGTTGCTCATTTTCATTATGTACTTTCTATAAGGGCAATGAAAGTACTGGTATAATTTTTAACCAGTAAGTGTTTCTCCTACTAATTTTGTTAGTAGTTGTTCATTTTACAGTACTGCGAAAATAGAACTGCTGCGTTCAAACCAAACTATTCTTTCAGCTAATGGACGGTATAATGCTCTAAAATGGCACATTACATTGGGAAATATACACGGTTTGAAACTTCTTTAAGAAAATTCCTAGTTATTTTTGAAAGAAAAACGTACAAAGTGCAATCAAAATTTACGAGGAACATTTGTCAGAGGGGAAAACCTGGGGGTGTGATGAGGGTCACCACCTTTACACAAGGGGTGTTATGTTGGAGGGTAGAGAAGGGATGCTTGCAGCAATGACAGGGAAACCATCACTAGGGAGCTGTCGATAAAAAGCTTTCGGAATCGAAAGGCAAAGAGAAACAAAAGAGTTAAAAAGCACACGTAAAGGGTTTCTTTAGTTTTATTCAAGTGTGACCTAAATTATACTAAAAATTTGTAAATTATTGCATATAGTAAATTCGATATAGTCCAACAAAGAGTTTTTCGCTCAGAACTCTTTCGTTTAGAACTTTAAAACCAGTTTCTGAACTCGTTGACGTTTTTGTTACTACTTCAGTGATGGTTAAAGCGTTCTTTACTCTAAGGTAGAAATGCTTCTGAACACAAGTACAACTTACATGTTCTCAGCTACTGAAGTGAATTGCATGTAACATACCCACCTAGCCGGAAGCGCTTGAGATAGGAGTGTTGTTTTGCTGACGTAGCAATGGATGGGGTTGAGGGGTGAATGATGACGTCATTACAGTGTACACAGTCATCACACTGGGGAATGTCACTATTGTCTGCCAGTACAACAAGTACCAAGGAAACAAAGGAAACTAAGTTGACGTGGACAGATCTTCTTTAAAACATTAATATGCTACTAAGCTTTAGATGGTTTTACCTTGTGTGTAAACAATGAACGTTAGAAAACTTAAGCAGACAAATTCTTTAACAAGTTCTTAGTAAATCTGGTAAATATAAATAATATATTGAAAGTTGTGTAAAAGCTTGGTTTTATTATAAACCAGACCGACACGCAGCTAAGCGCTAAATCGACGCTGGCATGAATGAATTGAATTTTCTTTGCAATTTGTTACTCTAATTCGCTCCGTTCATTCCTCACTTCGCCTTCGGCCGTTCAATTCCACAAGCACTACGAGGCTGTTCGCTACGCTCATAGCCTCGCTTCAGCCTTCGCCCTCAGACTTACATTTTCGTTTACTGCAAGTTTTATTTCATATCTTGAAGTGATTACAAATTTCAAATTTCGTTGAAATAGGACTATTCAATCCGCTGTTATAGCGAAAAGTCTAAAAGGAACTTTATAACTCTTTTGTATATTGATGTATAGTAACAAAATACATATGTCTTTCAAATTTCATCAAAATCAGACGATTTTAGAACTATAAAACTCCATTTTGTTGAAAAGTCCCCCCCAAACGGGTTCCGGTAGTCCGATTTGCCATCAATAACGCAAAGCACCGATCGAAGGTTATTTCTATTGGCTTAGACTAAGAAGTTACGACACCAATGCAATTTAAAGAGAACTAAGCTTTTCAGTATTACTCTTTTAAATAAATAAATAGTTTATTGTGTTACAAATTACATGTTATACAAACGTGGCTTTTGTCAGTATTAAAAGATATATACTAGTACGACTGAACAACAATGGCAAACGAACCGAAATAATAAAATAATGTGTGATCCCATACGTAACCCAGAAAAATCCAGACGATATCTATCAAAGCAATAAAGTTTTATTATTGCAAATAGTTTATAGCACTATTAACAATTGTATAACAGCTCTGTGGTAGTGTTAAACAAATCGAACTGTCAACAATTAAAACAATATTGAAACTATAATAGTTGTTCTTATGTCACTTCTATAGTAATTTCAGTATACTACAGAAGTGGTCCTGTTGACGCAATAAGTGTATTTAGTGTTTGCATTAGGGAATTGATTAGTATTTCTAACGTGTTTAAATAATTAAGTTTGAACGTTCGCATTATGGCGTTTGTGAACTGCGAGGTGAGTTTTAAGTGATTCCTCTCTTAACTTTTGAAAAAGGAAACATTCTAAAACCCTTTAGGAAATGTTTTATAGAATTCTAAAGTTTGTTTTGACGTATTTTGCGTCACATACTCCCCATCCGAAAACCAGGGAGGGCCCCAAATTTTTAAATACAAACCTTGTTGCATCTCAATGCATCTCAAAATTGAGTGTTTAACCTCAACAGAACCTTTGGGTAGGGGGTGGTTGACTCAAAGTACGTCAAAACATTTTATAGAGTTCTATAAAACATTCCTTAAAGGGTTTTAAAACTATTTCTTTTTAAAAGTGAGGTGGGGGCATTTAAACCTCACGCTGCATGTTGAAGAACGTCTTATCTCCGTAAACTTATGATTCTACTACTGTTACAGGAGCTATGAATCAGTCAAAACGTTTTTTTAACGCAGCCCATTTTTCAAACTTTATTAAGTCATTCTTTACGAGCGCTTTATCCTCATAAATTGTACCATTGCTTTTCTTTCACTTCAAGATCTATCCGATTGTATGTATTGTTGCACTTATTTTGGAGTGGTTTGATTTCCTAATTTGATTTGATTGTGACATACACGCAATCATGGTTCGTAGCAAACATCAAAGAGTGTTTATTAATGAAGAATACTTAAGAACAAGATAATTTTCTTTTAGTCTCAAGAGGTGTTTGGGGTCAAATTTTCAGATGTTAGTATTTTAAACAAATCTGAAACTCACAGATTTGTTAAAACGTTTAACGAAACAGGTTCTCTAGGGAACAGAAAACATAACAGAAGGCGGACTGTACTGAATGAACAAGTGATGGAGGATGTTCGGGTTAGTTTAGAAAATGCTCTTAAAAATATTTAAGAATTTCGAAACAACAAAAGCAGTTAGCCTATTTACGCCCCGTGACAAAAATTATCTTGCTCTTAAGTATTCTTCAACAATATAGCCTTTGATATAACTAAAAGCCATGATTGTATTTGTTTCACAAGAACATCAAGTAAGGAAATCAAAACCACTATATTACTGCAACAATACATACAATCTGATTGCCATTGAAGGAAAAACAAATGGTACAGTTTATGACCATATAGAGCTCGTAATAAATGACTTACTAAAGTTTGAAAATGGGTTTCATTAAAAAACACCAATAACCATAAGGAAAGGAAATATTTCGTGTTTACGCCAAAGAGTATAGAAACTAGCGGAAAGCAAAGAGGTGGCATAAAATGCAGAGCTGTAGCCTACAGCATGCTCGTGATTTATGTAGGAGGTGATATTTATGTGACTTCATGACAAGACGCGTTGAGATTTCACACAATTCCCTAGTCTCATTTACACATCGACACTTCACAGCATTTCTACAAGCAGTAGCATATACTTGTGTATGGTGGCCTATATCTTGCTGTGTCAATATCGAACCTCCTTTGGAAAAATGAGATTGATTCAAACCATTTACACATGTCAGCATGGTAAGACCAAGACCCGGGACCATGATATGAGCACCGATCCTGACACACAGAAAACGTTTTGAGCTTTTTTTTCACACTTAATATACGTATGTATATATGTGTGTAATCTCTACAGGTCTTCTTTGTCCGATTTTCATGAAATTTGTTGAATTCCTTTGTAAATATCTCGGTCAAGTTCGTTAATTAGAAAAATGAAACCCACAAAAAGAGGCCACTAATTTTATTATTTGAAATAATTATGCCCTTTAACAATATCTATCAATATACCAAAAATATGAAGAAAAATCGTTTCAAAATGGCGGCCAAAAGTTATTTTTCGCTATAACAGCAGAATGAATAGTCCTATTTTAATTAAATTTGAAATTTGTTATCGCTCCAAGATATGTAATAAAGCTTGCAGTAAAAGAACACGTAAGTCTGAGGCCGAAGGTATCACCCCCGTGAAAATGGACCGCTACAGACTGAGGCGGAAGGCTAAATCGAGGCTGTGAGCGTAGCGTACAGCCTCATAACGCCCGTGGTAATAGAACAGCCGAATGCCGAAGCGAGGCTGTGAACGGAGCGAATTAGAGAGGCTATTAACAAATTGCAAAGGAACAAATTCACTCATGTCAGCGGGGCTTTAGTGCTTGGCTGCGTGTCGGCCTGGTTTGTGTATTAGGTAAATGCTCAGAAATCCATTGGGATTCTGAAGATCAATAAATGAAAGTAAAATTGTATTTGATAAAATAATGAGGTCATTCCGACGGTAACTTATTCTATAGATAATTGAAACAGAGTCACGAAAAATGTTAGTGATCGACATGGGATGAACTAAGTAAGGTTTGTTGAAATCACAACTTTTTGTGTACAACTTCCAATTTTGAGGACATCGCAAAACATAAAAGTTCAATATTTTGTAAGTAAGAGGAAAATATATTACTTTTTTAGAGTTACTATCTTTTACAAAAACGAATGTTTTGTACATGCAAGCTATGTAGCCTACTTAGTTTCCGATGTCTACTTGCTAATCAAAATTTGTTGATGAGTTATAGAAAGTGTTGTTAATTTATAAGTGGTTAATAAAGAGTGTTAATCATCCATTAATGCCATTAGTAGGATAAACCTTCGAGAAAATGTTGTGGCTCAAATCATTTTGTTTGAGTTACAAACTATCCTGTAAGTTCTGCTTTTTGATGTTTAACAGGCTCATTGAAAATTTGCTAAAGGTCCTACAACATAAGAAGTGTAACGTATTTCGGTCTGAATATCAATAAATAGATTCAAACAAATAAATAAAACCTAACAACATTTGGTGAGGTTTCCCACGTGTTTACTTAGTTTATTTAGTTTTGTGCAACCCAACTAATTATGTTTTAGTACGTATTAAAATATCATCTATTTTACAACTGTTTTACAAAAGGTCAAAACAAATTCTTTTAAACAGAGGTAAGATCGGATCAAACAGTCACAATTTAGAAACAATAAATAAAAGGAACCAAAAGCATTTATTTTCAATTATAGCTGAAGAATCTAACAGAAACGATTGTTTGAGAACAACAATAGGGATCAGATTGCAAATATTGTCTCAAGACACTCGGGGAAAATTCTTCTCCTTTGTTGCTATCGTAACTCGAATTCCCTTTCAATATTAAATCAATAAATCTTTGCTCTCTATTTGTTTGCAAAGGTATTCCAAAGAAACGTGCTTTTTTTAAAACTATGTTTAATGTAAAATGTACACTTCAGGTAGGAAGGTAATTCAAATTATTGTAAAAGGACACAGGAGCAAAGCCGTTGATACAAACGATTATGCAAATACGTCGTATCTATTTAGGAAAACCAAAAATCCAGATTTATATTAAGCTTTATAGATGGGTCGTGAGAACTATTTTTTTCGCTGAATCGGCACAAATGCTATGAGACCATTATTTATTTATTAATAGTATTATTATTAATAAATTTAATAATTTATTAAGTAATCACTTGTGTTTTATTTATAATATTATAAAATTTATTATAATATCACCCACAAAAATATTTGGAAGAGTGGACAGTCAAATTTCAGAATGTTTGCCTTATTCAAGGCTGAGACAAGTTGTTCCTCTTGCTTGTACTAACATGAACCTTCATAAAAAGATGTATACCTTTTTTAGAAACAAGGGGTAAATAACATAACTCAAAGGAATAAAAGCAAGTGCCGTACAGTTGTCAAACATTGTTTGGCTACACATCTTTTTTTATGAAGAGTATCATAATTTGTTTTAAAAGTTGTACCCTCTTTAGATAAACATAGCTATGACAACAAATACAACACCAAATAGTTAAAACTAAAAACATAGTTTTTAACGTAGAAAAGAGGAAATACCTAATGAATTTGTCACTAAGTAATATGTATGGTTATAATTTTAAAATTTCTTCTAATAAGTTGTTTGAAATAGGGTTTATGGTATTTGAGGGTTCGCTAAAAATCGAAGTAGGACATTTTCAGACGTATAAGATGTTTCTAGTATTGTCCTTTAAAATAGATCTTTTTCATATTGAAGAATGTCTGTTCGAACGTATTAATTATGAATAATAATATTGTTTATTTTCTTGAAATAGATACAAAAATGGTCACAATGCGTTTTTATAAATAATTTTTAAATAAATTAGACTATTATAATAAACTAACATTGTGTACAAAAAATGTAAAGCAAACTAAACATTACACTGACCATGAAAAATATTTTTTACAGTTTTTAAACAGTTTTCCAGAAAATAAAATAGGGCCTCTGAAGGCAAAAGCCTGTTAAGAGGTTATGTAAATACCATAGATACTGTACTGGAAAAATATTAGAACAAGGTAAAAGAAAAGACAGATTAAAAGTCGTTTTACATCATTATTTTTCTAATAGGGACATTATTATTTTCTCAACTGTTAAAGATAGCAAAACAGCTAAAATACATGCAGATATAAAAATGTGGATAAATTGATTCCCCCTAGCAACATTAGATTTAAATACCATGAGTCATTCTCAAGGCATAACTGAAAATGTTAAGTTCCAATTTGAATTCAGTACTCGACAGCTGTACAAGCGTCATTTGTTTTACGGTTTTGAAGTATTCATAGTAAAAAGTTCTGACATCTAAACTGATTTTACTCGAGATAGAAGGACTACCTTCGTATACAGTTTCAAGCTAGACATTTGTCCTAAGCAGTTTGTTTAGCTACGGTTGAAATAAACTTTGTAAACCCCCGACATACAATTGTTTTTCCACGCAGAATATTTTTAAAACTATCAAAAATTAAAACCCCACAAAACTATTTTCAAAACCAATAGTCGGTCATCATGTCAGCAACAGCGAGTGAGTCCAAGGAAAGAGAGGTCTGGAAAAGGCAAACAGACAGATATTATGCCTCCCTCCCCACCCCTTGGCCAGAGATTCTGCCTAATAAGGGATATCCAAGATCAATACACGATACCGCCGTCTCTATACAAACAATACACCGCCACTTCCAGACGCCTGTTCTACCCTTGTCTCGTGTCGGGCTGGGACTTACATGAGGTTAGCCAATCGTTTAACATGTTTCAACATTTCAAATTTTCAGTTGACAGTCCACTGAAATGTAGCTAAACATGAATCTTGTTTGTTATTGCTAAATTGACGTTTTATTCATGTTTGTCGTCTTCCACATTTTACATGTATGTATTTTAAAAGTAGTTTTTTTTTCAAAATGAATATTTCCATTGTAGTTTTTTGTGTTTAAAAGTCTGACTACTCTTTATAACTATCTTGTTACTAATGTTAACTTGTGAAGGTATAAACGGCTGGTATGCACGTATTTCATGGTCCCGGACCTGGGTCTTACCATGCAGACTGCATGAATATCTCATTTTTCCAAAGGCAATTCGATAATGAAACCATTACTGTGAAAAATTACAATTGAAAATTAAAAGCTCTGTTTTAAAATAGATTGTTTGATTTATAGATATTCAGACTGCAAAGATAAAGATATAATTTCTTTTGTAGATACGTTGTCAAACGTGAAAACCACTGATAGAAATAATTCGTTATCGTTCTTTGATTCTGTTGTTCCTTTTTATGTTGAAATTCCTTGTCAGGTGTCATGAATACAGTTTCTATAGAACAATTTCATTAACGAGTAACTTAGATGAAAGGTTTTGTTTCTTTTGTTTTCAGATAGTTCTGAGGAAATTTGTTTGATTAAAAGACCTTAATAGATATGTTTGATGTTTGGTAAGTTTGCTGGTTTGTAAATGCCTATTAATGTTCTTGTCCCTTTTACTTTGAGTTTGGAATATTATTGCTGACATGTTCCACCGTAAGTGAACAAAAAAAACCCAAAGTTAGGTGAAAGGTAACCTAAACCATGGCACAAAACCTCAAAACTTCGTGTTCTTCTTGTTTACTAAAGAAGGGAAATGTTCCAATAATATGTCAAACTCAGAAAATCTCCGATCATCAACAAAAGTCTTGTCCAAACACATGTTTATAATTATACCTTACCATCAACCCAACCTGGATACCATACATCCAGTATATCCTCAGCGAGTAAATTACGTTCCACAGGCACGCGCGTAAGAGCTTAGTACGTGAAATGGAGTCTACTAAATAAACATGATAGTGTAATATCACTAATGGAATGTAATATATCGTTGTGTAAGGGAAATTGTTGACACTAACACCGGCAAGCAGCAGGGCTACCAACCTCACGTACACGTGTCAGTTAGTGAATGAAGCCTGTAGCTGTAACTCAGTGGGTAATTTGTCTTGCAACGTTTGACAACTTGACACTTGCCACTATTGATTGAAACTAAGCTCCTTCATGTACACAACACAGATGATGTCTTTGTCGTTCTCTCACTAAGTCAACTAAATCAATCACTTTTTACTGGCTTAAAGAACGGAATGAAAAGTTTTGAACAAAATATTGTAGCTGACAAAATTATAATTGAGGTGGAAAACCAACTCTACCTCGATGTTTCAGGGCCCACCTTAAATAAACGGTGACCGGCACGGTGGAAGTTGACGGCGTAAGAGAGTTTAATACGGATTGCTCAAATCACCTGTTTTGCTACTTTTTGCTTTGTATAGAGGAGGAGGACACGTTTTGTTGTTTTTGCGTTTATTACGTTCCCAATAAGAGATTGCAACACGGCATAAGTAAAAAAAGGCATAAGTCACGGCATAAACTAAAAAGTTCTGAGCATATATGGGATAATGAAAGTTTTAACAATCTTTCGTAAACCTCACAATATACATCCTACTTTGATATACGCTATTAAAAACAAGTCGACACGTATATTTCTACGACGTTTCCTTCTCTTTGGCAGGAGAAATGAATAGCTATATTTTCAAAGAACATAACCAGATAAAATGTCACCATTTGTCAATATGAAATTGGACCACATTACTTGTTTTTGCCTGTAAGTTTGTGATTGGAAACACATCGTGGACATTCAGCACAGCAACACATGCAATGTTTGAGCCTGACAGATCCGATAGCGGCTAACATCCTGCTGATCCATCGCATCAACGTCCATCTCCGTCCCGTCACACTCATTCAATCAATGCTGACGTCACGCGTAACCTATGTATCCATGTCAAGAATATTGCTAAAAATGTCTGATCAAATCTCAGGAAGTTATGAGTTTCTTGAAAAAAAAACAGGCCGTAAATCCCCCTGGGGGGGTTAACACTATAGTAATTTTACTACATTAGAACAAAACCTACACGTAGCCACAAGTCCTACGGTGAAAAATATCAGCTAATTTACAATGAACAGATTTTTTTTCATTTATCTACTTTGAATTCAACGAAATTCTACTATACACTACTAGTAATTTTTCCAATTTCTTTTTAAGATTTGCTTTATTTACTGTTAAAAGTTGTATTTGTTTTGTTACAAAAATTTGTATAATATCTGTATCCTAAGAAACGAAGGCTAGTTAATTTATTTAACTAGTTTGGAAACTAGTTAAAATTAATTTCCACCCAGTCCTATGAATGCCAAAGTGAAGAAAATCCGACTAAATAATTAAACTGAAATAACTTTAAAACGGTAGGTTTTAGAGCAACGAGTTGTTTTGATCGATTGAGAAAGTAAAACCCTACTATACAGGGTGAGTTTTATATTCATTTATGGTAAAGCTACAATTTGATTCAGGAGGCGTTAGGAAGCTCAAAACTGCAAACCGCACCTTTCTACAACGTTTCCTTCTCTTTGGCAAGAGAAATGAATAGCTCTATGTTCTATGAAAATTTTCCAACAATGAGAAAAAAATAATGTCAGCTTGTTATAGAGCCAATTTGATTGACATTTTTACTTGATACTGTATTTTTCGTTCCAGAAAAAAAATTCATTGTGTTTATCACTAAGAACCTATAACGGACTTCAACTCATACACGGAAAATACCTGAAAATACTACTTTTATTCGTTATGTAAATCAATAGGCCCAAAGGTTATAAACAAATGTCAGTAAAGTCTCGAATTTTGTAACAACCTCTCTCGCGCTTGACGTCGGTTCAAATGAGTATGTTTTTACTTATGGAGAAATTCAAGTTTATCTACTAATAGCAATATACTACCTACCACACATATATGTTACAGTTGTACTTGTATAATGGAGTTATAACGTGAAGCACACAGATTACTTACGACAGTAAGGGTCGCTCATGATCTTGGCCGCAGATGTTGCAGTCTATTGAACACTTACCTGCAAACGTAAACAAGTTTATAAGTGGGGTTTGACAGATTTCACCAAACAAAGGATAGTTATAATAATTTTACACATTAACTGACTACAGTTCGTCAGGTTTAGCATGACCGGTGAGATGGGCTATAGGGCCATAAGCGGCCAGCAGGAAATCTCAAGGCCACCGGCCATGCTATACCTAACGAACGTAAATGCCAATTTTTAAAATCGCTCAGTTTGTTAGTATCAGATAAGGTTTTCAACAAAACCAATGTGTTACCGTTGTTTGTATTCATTAGTGATAAAATGACCTATTTACATCGACTTTTTGGCGAAACGATCGTTATTTAAATCAATTCACAGCGAAGGGATCAGAACAGCATGCAAAGGTAAACCGTTGAAATTAGTAACAACCGACGGTGAAAAGAGTTCGGCGATTGCTGAAATTCGTTTTTAGTTCAATTATCATTATCATGCAAATTGGAAATTATATTCGTTCACTATAAACATTATCTTTGAGTTTCAATTGTAAAATATTCAAACAGAAAAGGATTATATATACGTTATGATTTATAGGTTAGTACTTAATATTTAGTTATTAGCATGAACGTTTATATACAGAGAGTTAATCCAGTATTTATCCCTATTATATTCAACCTGAATGAAACTTAAAGTATAAAGCATATGGTTTAAGCTTTAAAGAGCTTTTAGAGTAATATAAGTCAGTGTCTCTGTATCGAAAACGTTCGATTTTTATAATCGATTATCGAACTTGGAAATATTTTTTCGTACTAGTATTTAAATTATAGTAGTATTTATTCCATTAGTGTTGTTAACGTTGCGAGAACTATTTAAGCTTGTAATGAAAAGTATTATGCTTTGACCAAGTTAAAATTTAAAATCTTAAAAACAGTGTTTTTACAATCAATAAAACTATCAATAACGTAGCACATGTTTTGCTTCTGGAAGCCATGTCATCATCATCGCTGCGTATGGAAATATATGAGATTGAATTGATGACAAATGAATGATTTGGCGACAGCTGGTGTCACATTAGCTGAGGTTCACTAATAATTTCATACAGGCCGGTAATTTATTTAAGTTGTTTTATTAAGTTAGTAGTAAATAAGTTCTACAACTGGACACAACAATGCATTTTCGCTGTTGTTAAGGTATGTACGAGTATATTGTTATTTATATTTACACTTTCGTTACAGATAATTTAAACTATTATTGCGGACATTTCCCATCGTTAGTGAGCAATGATCACGACGTTTCAAAATCTGAAAGTCTGATCCCGTCTTCAGGTGAAAAGTAACCGAAAACATAACTAAGAACGAAACGAATAGCCTAAAGTAATCAGTATAAGCTGACCAGTCAAGCAAACCAAACAACGTGTAGCTGTTAAAGTCAACATTCTCCCACTAAAAACTTAAAAAACTAGCCTAGAAAACAAAACAACAAGCATAAGACATACTAAAGAAAAGCTTCTACAAAAACAACTCAAAGAAACACGTCCACACTCGGTGGAGGCTCTCGGCAAAGTGTTTAAACTCTGAAATTCTCCCATCGTCAACAAACTTAGAAAAACGAACTTTCGTTTCAATATACTTATCTTGATGAAACAACAAACAAACGCTATAAACACATATTGACTTAGACTTAGTCTAATTTTAAGCTTCCTTCCGTTTTGATGGCACCAGAAAGAGTAATCCCATGTGATAAAAAGTATCGTACTTTCGTAAAATCCTAAGGCCAAGTGAAAATATTACTACAATTCTATAAGATAAAACTTAGTAATAGTGTAATTACTAACACATTCTGTCACAAATCGTGTGTAACAATCCAAAACACATATGGGATTTCATGCGTAATGTCCAAAAGTATTGATATAAAATAATACGATACAACTTTATAAGTTGTCTTCAAACTCTCCGGTCAGCTAAAAACGTGCACATTACCCCCAATATCACAGGTCCAAGCTACAGGTCAATGTCCATTACATGTAAGCCCTAGGCTTCCATTACATCACATCCGCCCCCCCCTACACAACCCTAACCCTGACCATTTAACCCCCCGCGTGGTCAACTAATTGCACCCTCTTCATATTTATTGCCCCCATTAAAGCGGTATATGATTCTGATTTCAAACACTACAAAGCACGATTTGGGAATATGTGCTTAACCTGTCGTTGTTATTAACTTTATATTTCGGATTATCTACGCTCAAAGTATTGATTTTTTCTACAACAACTAAATTATTGATTTTAAGAATATTTTAGGTTTGCTAGTAGTTTGTGGGTATTAACAGATACTGATTGGAGGTTACTATCTATTATTAAAATGCTAGTATTGATTCTTGTGTTGCAATTTCTGTATTGAAATTAAATATTAACGATTGAACCCTTTTCGTCACGAATATCGTGAAACTAAAATTTATAATACAAGATTTAGTTTCAATTATTTATAGGTTAAATATATTGGTTCCCCATTTAGTTACATTAATTCTAGTTTGCAGAGGCATTACTAGATTCAGATTACTAGATTACTAGGCATTCCAAATTTCACATGGAATTTGGTTTTATCTTGTAGGTAGACTCCCAATAAATTAGTGTTTTTGTATTGATTTGAATTTTGTATCAACTGGCCACAAAACTGCTTAAGTGGGAAGTCGTTTTTCCAAACATATGAAGTAAGTATATCTTGTTCATGATTATTGAACAATAATAACATATTCACTTTTTCCATCATAAATTGAGCTGTCAACGAATTTATTCACGATAAAATAGTGTCTACAGCGAGTTTTGAATACTTATGATCTATATACTTAGGTAACGCCGGGTTTTATATACACCGGGGTAGTTTTAAATGTCCCCAGCCACTTTTATATATTTTAAACCCCTTTGGGGAATGTTTTTGTATAGGATTCTTAAGTTTAGTCTGAAAAGGGGTGTAGTATTTAAAAATTATGTTTAGGAGTGTGTGATGCATTGCGTCAAAACAAACTTCAGAATCCTATAAAAACATTCCCAAAGGAATTTTAAAAACATTTCATTTTTCAAAAATTAAGGTGGGGTGGGGATATTTAAAACTTCTGCATATACTCGTAGCTATTCATTGAAGGTTCGGTGGAATCTTCTTCCCGCTGTAAGACATGCTAAAGGATGCAAGGAAATATGCCTTTGTTCCTTCGTCAATATTTTCCACGTCACTTGCTCGTATATAGGAAATAACGGCCTTTGCAAAACATCTTTTAGATATATTATATTTTAAGTAAAAGAGCAGTTTTTCCAGTGTTTCGTGGATTGTACACCTGTAGGTTTCCAGGGTAGGTATGCACCCGGGTAAATTCAATCTAATAGGATGGTAAGATCTTCACATTTTTGTGTTCCAATTCTTGCTAAACCAACTTTCATTGTATGAACTGAACAGTTTATCCGGTAGATGTTTGCACTTGCTCTCATTGCATATAGAGATAATGGGAAACACTTCTACTGAGGCGTGAAATCAACAGACACCCTTAGCAAGCTAACTAGCTCACTCGCTCGTTCAATCTGTGAGCTACACACATTAACCTATTTACTGGATACAGGATAAGAGTCAAATATTGTTTTCTCAGTTAAGTTTGAAAACAAAAATGTGTTGAAGGCAGAACTTGCTCAACATTGAATATACAATTTGTTAAAATCTGCTGACAAACTGTACAGTTATCCCGGTCCAATCATCTGCGGTTTTTGTTTACTCGTCATACAAACCTAATGGAGGAAAGAGCTAACGTTGGGTTTTCAAACTTGGCAGAACCTTCACGAAACTATTTGCATTGATAAAAATATCCATGAGGTAGATTTAGTATGGAAAACGGTTTTATTGTTAAAGCTGGGACTCGTGGCGTGGTCCTGTAATCCAGCTTCATGGAGGTCAGGTTTTGAGAATGATATAGGTCTAAAGCGGCTCAGATAGTCTCAGTGATCATCTGATGATACCCGCATCAACTCCCACCATCGTTTAGACATATCAGACCATCACCTGTGTGGTTCGGAAGTCACGTTAAGCCGTTGGTCCTTGTATTTCCATTGGTCATTGGGCTATTAATTAATGGCCCATTCTAAGGAAGAGTCGGCCTTAGTTTGTAACAAGACTACACCTCATAACTCATTACTACCACTCATCACACTCATCCTTCACGACGTATTTGCCTTAAAATATACCCTCACGAGAGTGGTAGGCATCTCAAATAGTGATTTAGCTATACACGTTTCAAAAGATTTAGGACACATACCAAAGCAAGTCGGCCAAAAAAAAATCATATCCACCAACTGCTGAGGTTTTCATTTTTGGCCGACCTTGCTTTGGGTCGTCCTGTAAATGTTTACGGCCATCTTTGAAACCACCCAAAACGTGTTCTATACAAAACCTACACCATAGACCTTTTTCACCAATTTGAGTGTTCGTATTTGTTAGAAGAAATACTCAGCTGTTAAAATATATTTTGTTTCATAAGATGTTATTATTATTGTTGTGTATATATAAAAAGTTGCGTTACTTTTCAGGCGTGCTGTGTATACAGTTTATCTTAGTTCACTACCCATAGATTCTTTCAAACGTTACCAGACGTTTCTCCTTTGGCACTGCAAACTCTTGAAGATTCAGGAATCAAAGGGGTGAGCTCCTTTGACTGTTTGCCAGACGGCAGGAGAGGTGGAACGTAAGGAGCGTTTATTGGAGCATAAAATCAGGAAATGCTGTTGGTATGTTACAAGCACACTTCCCCAAGCATTAGTGAACATCTCCTGAGAGCCTGAGAGTCATGTAGTGCCGGTGCTTGGGTATTGATGCAGTCAGCTGGAATAACATGTTGAGTGTTGATGTTCACTGGCTAAGTCCACAGAGTACAATAATTATAGTATCAACTATAACATTAACTTACCTTAGCGATCAAATAGTTTTTGTTTAAAGAATTTATAGATTTCGATTCGTAAATCCATCCTCAGTTCTGTGTCAGGAAGCCAAGATTACTCATCATGTAAAAAATTATTAATCCAGTAGATTTCGTTATTATATTAACCTTGATATTTCTAAGCAAATTCAATGTTCGTGTTGTTCGGTAAATTATACTTGTTGCCTGTCATGTACCATTTTACAGTGTTAGTACATAAACATGATTATCCTGTCTCGACAAACGTTGAGACCATGTAAAAGATTAGCCCTTTTGCTTGAGAAACAGAGATTTTATCAACATCCATTTTCGTGGTCCAGTTTTCGTGGTCCACCCGTCCCGCCAAGTTGGCTATTGAGTGTGAGGAGGGGCTTAACTTAGCTGACTCATAGTAGAGCGCACCACTGCTCAAAACAACGTTTTCAAAACCCACTTTGAACCCCCTGTCTTTTATTTTGTGGATGCTGTATGTTTATGAAATATAGCCAAAGACCAACTGTGTAGTGAGCCAAATTTTAAAAATTCGTCGCCGTAATTTCAGCCGATTTTAAGTTATAAGCGTTCCACAAATTGTTTCAAAACGTTGCAGACAGACACTTTGGCGTCAGTTTCGGTCTTTTCCAAAAATAAACACCCAAACAACCAAAACCCGATGGATTCAGTCCAATATACTGACAAAAGCCTATTTGTATTGATAAATATAGATACGAACTGATTGACTCACGTTAAATGTTATGATTAAATAACTCTGGCCGATGTATGTTGTATTGTGGCAAAGAGTGTCTATGACGAGTTGCACTAAGCACTAAGCTACAAACAGTGCACGGCGTGGACGACATAAGCCAGACTAGACACAGCTCGGGGATTTCCATGTTTCTACGTGACAACTGGAACTTTCATTTCACCTCTGCCTTTCAAATTGATTGCCTGGACTTTCATCAGGATTGTTAGGACGATTTATTAGCATAACGAACTTGTGTTTATGGTGTCTGTTAGGTTAACGGGCAATTGATTAAATTAAATCGATTGCTATAATTAAAGGTTTAATAATACAGTATGGATTATATTGTGATTCAAGTAATAAATTGTATGTGTAAATCTAGTTCAAATACACGTTGTACATGTTATATGCTACGTTATACTATCTTTTTCTTGGTTATAGTCTGTCTGCTCATTTTGTTAGTAGTTTGTATTTGTATACCATGTGTGTGTACATACTGTAAACTTAATCGTCTACCGATCCGTGTTAGTTTGTTTAATTCTTTTCGGAGTGTGTGTCGGCCTTGTTACAAACTAAGGCCGAGGCTATTCCAGCTATGATTGATATAAGGTGGAAAAACAAGCCAACAAGACTTCCGAACCACGCAGTCGGTATTCCGTATATCAAAACGATGGAGTCAGGTTTCAGATGATCAGGTCCGAGACTGATACTCAGTGAGCTCCCATACCATCGTTTAGACCTATCGCCATCATGATGGTTCGGATAGTCACCGTTAAGACGTTGGTCCTTGTATTTACATTGTCATTGGGCTATTACAAGTTAATGACCCATTCTAAGGAAGAGTCGGCCTTGGTTTGTAACAAGACTACACCTAATTAACTCATTACTACCACTCATCACACTCATCCTTCACCACATATTTGCCTTAAAAATACCCTCCTGAGAGTGGTCGGCATCTCAAATAGTGATATAGTTATATATGACGAAGTCTCTATGATGACGAAGAAGGTTCTCACTGCCTGACGATGACGTATAGTCCAACCATGTAGCTACCAGAGACAACTACCAAAATTTTAACTGTTTGACGTCAAAATCTTTTGAAAGTTGGGTCAATGTATTCCGTCCTTAGAAAAGTATTTGTTATTTTCTACATCAACGTGTCTAATATTAAGCTCTAAATGTTGTATTTAACACTTTTCAAGACCATAACTCTCAATTGGAAAAAGACATTTTGTAATTATCCTCCAAACGCGTTAACGGAATGTATTGAGTATTTCATTAAATATACTTTCAATTGTACAGTTTAACTTTTAACAACGACTCCGTTTTAAACCTTAACATTGCCTCCAGTTTCCGCTTTTGTTAAGGTTTCACTAAAATCTGGTTTATTTAGTGTCAATCTAAGTAATTCCTCTGCAATGCATAAACTACATTTAATCACACTCGGTGATTGCTAATCCCTAACAGTACATTTTAACACATTTGTTCTTGGCCGTCAATATAAATTTAAATTAACAACCCGATTTTTCCCAAACGTTCCTGTTTCAAACAAACAGATAAGCTAACACTAAGGCAAGTTTTGAAATAAATATAACGATAAGTATTTGAATATTGTAGTTGTAGATCTTAGTAACAACAGAGCCAGAAGTTGAATGCTGCAATCAATCAAAACTTGCTCCGTTCTGACGGCGGAAAGAGTTGTGAATGAGTTTGGGAAAGTTGAAGCAGAGCAGAGCCAAGTGCTATTGATTTGTAGGAAGCAGTTTGATCAAATAATCCATTTCATTATGTTACTCTTTTTACAGTAAGCGTTAGCAAATCTTACAAATTGTTATTTAAGTTTGTTTATTTAGGCTATACTTATGGCCTTAGCCTTGTAAGCGTCAGCAAATCTTACAAAGTGTCATTAAAATTTGTTTATTTAGGCTCTACTTATGGCCTGAGCCTGGTTTTATATTATAGGAAATCAGAGACATGGGCGGAACAAAATAAAATTATTTAAATAGAAGTAATTTTGTTTAGTTCTAAGTTCCTTTTACTATAATCAAATCTTAATCGCATATATGCCAAAATTGCTGAGACAGAAAAATCGACATATTTGTGGCAGCCCAAGCACAGATAGCGCTGCGAGGGAACTCTTCTATGAGTCAGAAGCAGAGCCACTGACGTACGCGCATGTTTGTTCGTTTTGATGTTCTACTGATCAGAGGGAACCATAAGAGAAAATCTCTACGCACGATTTGGTTTCATTTGTGTCATCAACATATTTTGACAAACTCGAGCATGTGGAGTCGAGGCGGTAGAAATACGGCAAGAGATAAGTGTTCGCAGCGCTATCTGTGCTTGGGCCGCCGCAACTATGTTGATATTCCTGCCTGAGCCATGTGGTATCTATGCACTAACTACCTACCATAACATAATTTTGCTGTAATTGGGTTCTACTTATTGTGAAAAGATTATGAATAAAGTAAAGTCTCAGACTAGTGTTCTATTTAATTTACTCTTCTTCATATTGATGTGTAAATAAATCCCCATTACCGTTGATTAAAATACTTTGAAGTACTCTTGCAGTGTTTGTTTTAGAATGGATAAGCTATATCTCTCAAACAACAATAATTCCAGATTGTTTGGACTTTTTCCAAATGTATGATTCACATCGTTTCTTACAATCGTGATGTATTAGTCATCACGTATTCCTTAATTTCAATCTCCTGAATAAATGTTCCTATGTTTTATGAATAATTTATGAACATCATCTTTATAATACATTTTGAACATCAAGTCAACATTTAAGATAAGTTGTATAACTTGTTTTATCTTAAGTTAAGTCCAAACAACTACACTATAACGACGCACTTTAACTCGTTTTTTAATGTATTTTACTATCCAATATCTACAAAGAAAAATTATGCATACCAATTTGCAGTTGTGTTTTAAACAATCCTAGTTAAAAAAGAACTTGAGTTTTATTTAAAAGTAGAAAACTGGAAAGGTTTGTTGTATTTATGACGTGTTTAAAGTTTACTTAGCGACTAAGCGATATGAATGTGTGTAAGGAGGTAGGCCCTGCTCTTACTCATGCTGAATAAACTAGAGCCTCTGTCTTGTGTACATCCACACCACCAACATACAACATTTACATGTATTCTATTCGCTTATTTTCAAAATGTACATCCTGTTTTCTTGGTGGTTATAGATAAGGGCGATTACGAGTATATCCAAATAAAAGTGTGTATCGACAATTTGTATTTTACTTGATATCAGTACGCACCTTTAAAAACCAACATTAATTGAGCCATTAATTTTTTATCTAAGATCAAAATATGCACAGGCATGTCAAAAACTGCTCAGTTTGCGCTATTTCATTTTTGTTATAGTATGAGCTCCAATAGTAAAGCTTAGTAGTTAGTAGTACCACTTCTGCCTTGGAGTAGTGTCAACACCACTGTGTCTCAACAGTTATTGATAAAACAGTCACTATATCAATTTTAAGAGTGTGCAGTAGTTAGTGGCTCTGACCTTGAATTTCGTCCCACAAGAGCAATGTAAAACACGCATTTTTTTTTCTTGGGACACTTCACGACTACAGTTTTCATCCGATTTTATTAAATAAACTTTTTTTAAGTGCATTAATTGTTTTAGTGACTCCGCTGAGCCAAATGTCCATTTTATCTTTTTTATAAGACCATGACATAAATCAAAAATTTCAGAAGCATTGTATTTGAATGTCTTGTGTTTACTCGTAAACTAATACAATTTTCAAAACATGTGGTCAGCGGAGTCACTGCATTACATTGTCATCTATCAAATAAAACTTATTTCAAAATGATCTTATGAAAATTGTAGGCGTGAAGTGTCTTAAGAAAATTCCTGTTTTCACATTAATCTTATGGGACAAAAAACAAAATGGCCGACAGATACTATGCATCCTTAAACCCCGTGCTCAACAACCATTCAACAGTCTACTTCTTTCAGAGCACGTATATTGCGGGTTTTGAGAGAAATGATCCGAGGCAGATTGTTGTTATTGTGTAATACTGCTATGATATTCCGTGTTTCTCGGTGTAATGTTGCAGACGTTGTGGTTTCTCCTGTCTAAACAAGAAACCCATCTGACCTAATTCCCAGAGAACATAACAACAATATACAAGTTATTACTAAGCTTGTACAGTTTTAAATATTTCAACAGCCATTTAGCTAAGAAAATTAATTTTAATCTGTCACAATTAAACAACAAATGCTACTGCCTAACTGTCACAAAGGGGTAATCCTGAAATGTTTGGAACTTTCATTTTCATGTATTTTCAATATACAAAATTGTGTTGTTATTTAAAACAATTCAATAAATAATGAAATCAGAAAACTACAAGCCACTACAGCAAATATAATCAAACAAAATTTAAAATATAGCTTGTATAATAACTTTTAATTAACGGACTTTCTAATGGCAAGTGAGTGGTCCATAAACTCCTGAACACTGTAAAACCCTCCGGTGACCAGATAAGTTCTAAAGCTCTTTTTTAAACATACACAAACAAATTCCAAACTTTAAGTGAGGATAAATAATAGCGTAATAAGCTATCTTTTAAATATCTTTGAAGCAGTACTTAGACAGATTTGTGAGTAAAAATACTCCAGACGATACTTTACTAAATACATGTTCAATATGAAAATTCCACGTAGATTTGTTATCCAGATAAATACCTAAAAACTTAAAATACTCCACTTCTTGAATGGGATAAGTATTTAAAAATACCAAAGAGGTTTCAGCGTTAGTTTTTTGACCAATATTAAAATGTATAAACTTGGACTTGTCAGTATTTGTTTTCAGATTTTGTTGTTCAAAATACTGAACACAAATATTTGTAGGCCTAGATTGAAAAGAATTTATTTCTAGTTGAATCCATGTGAATGTAGGTTAGGTGAAAACGAAAAAGGAAAATCCTCGTTGTATCCGAACTAAACTAACAGAGCCGCGTTCTAAACCTAATCACGTATCTCGGACTCAGGCTCCAATTCTGTGACGGAGGTAAAACGCATTTATTGAACGTCACTCATTTCATCCCGCCCAGACAAGCTCTCTTTACTCTACCTCCGTTTCAGGTTTATTTGTAACAGCCAGGTTGAAACACTGAGTGAGGTGCAGGCTAAGTGTGAATTTTTACACATAACATACATTATATTTTATACATAACATACATTAAGTCATTTTTTATATCTATATCTCTATGTTCATTGCTTTCTAAAGTAAGTTGTCAAAAGACACGACCCTTTGGTTTTATATTAACACTAGCCTTCGAAGTTGAACTATTATTGCGGACATTTTCCATCGTTAGTGAACAAAAAATATGTTATGTTCTGTGCTATGTTTTAGGTTACTTTCACCCGAAGACGGATCAGATTGCAGATCCCGAAACGTCGTGATATTTTTGTTCACTAACGATGGAAAATGTCCGCAATAATAGTTCAACTTCTGAAATCCTCCCATCGTCAACAACAAACTTCAAACAAAGGACTAGCCTTAGTTAGCTGGGCTACGCCCTCTTCAGCCGTCGGACTCGTGAGTTTTGGGGCCAACGAGCGTAGCGAAAATCTTTGGCCGTTCGCTTTGCTTACATGCCCTCCGGCCTCGCCAGTCAGGCTCATGGTATAGGGCTATAGGTGGTTCGCTTCACTCGAGGCAAGACTTTGGCCTTTGGCTGAACGGGTTTTGACAGACCGGTCATTTTGATGATCTTTATATTGAAAATATATTAGCGTTCCCATTGATTTCGTTTATAATCTTAACACTGACTAACATAAACGAGTGTAACAGCTAACTATCTTTCAAACGTTTTGAACTAGCGATATTGTTTCAAATTATTATTTATAAGTTTGAGTTTTTCTAAACTATTATTCATAATGTCAAAATTCATTTCTGAATATTATTTGCATTTAAGCAAAAAGTATCGTTCATCAATCATCCCAAAAGCTACTTCCGCTCGTTATCCTCTCGACGTCAAAAGCAAGCTTGTGTAAAAGCCAACAAGGGAATGATGACATTTTCTATTTTAATCTATACGTTATTGCTATTTAGACCATTGTCATTTATCATTTATACTGTCCTTTTAGAATATTAAAAAGAAAAGGTTAAAGAGAATCTAGTTAAATTTATACTATTTAATTTCTTACTTTATATATTATTAAAGTATAATAATTTTAAATCGGTATATTCCAATGAGTCCAATTTCAATATCAATGCCGAGAATTCGACGGTTTGAAGTGTCCCACCCAAACGAAAACCAACGACACCAAGACATCCCCGGGAGTGAAAACTTTGGGCTACGAGGTCTCTACATCCCCTACCCTCAAGCTCTGCACTCGCCGCTAAATCACTTATTAGAATTGGATTTCAGACCCTTAGAATCCATACGCATGAAAAATCAATACACCCTCTTTCAAACTCCTTTGACATTCAACCCTCTACTTTCAAGATTCAGCTCTATTAAAACCACAGTACGTACAATCGTAAACATCTATTAATTCAAAGATCCATAAATTAGTTCAACAATAAAGTTTATCTATGATCCATGCATCAATGAATACACTGCATATTTTAATAACTCTTAGTTAATCATATACAATTAAGAAATTTTACTAAACATATGTATATATTTTAGTAGTTTTAAAGAATCTAAGTCAAATTACTCAGGCGGACATGATATTTCAGCGGATCTGTAGTTGTTTTAGCGACTCCGGAGCTCACCACTCTGGTGGCGTGGGTTCAATTCCCGCAGTCACTACAAACAATATGTTAAATTACTATGCGAAAACGCTAGATAAAGGTCAAGGTTGAGTTGTAGAAGTCCTGCGTACTTTACCGTCACCTTTTTTCTAGTAGTTATAAACTTTACTTTAATTAGAACTTTTATTGATTTTCCTTTATGTAATGTATGTAATTCTTTTCGCCCATTATTGCAAGTCATAAAACACATGATAGCCAGTTTAAATTGACAGTTCAAATTTAGGGAACCAACCAGGTGCTCAGAATTTATGTAAGTCTGGATAATTATCCCCAACTTCTAGTCATCTAATCTACGAACCGAAACGTTTCGGTTGAGGTTTATTTAACATATACGCTACCACCATAGTTAGATAACTCACTAAGTTAAACCTTTAAAACTAATGACTTATTCAAATGTAATAATTATTCTGTGTTATTTTGTACTTCGTACAATTTGATATAACTTTTAAATGGACAAAAGTTAGTATAGTAACTTGTAAACTTTGACACTTTTAATTTAAAATCTCTTCTTACTCAAGTAAAAGTCGTAAGGACCTCTTCGTTTGTATTAACTTTCAGAAGGAAGACTGATGAAGTTAACTGGAAACGTTTATTCAAAGTTAGTCGGACTTGTATAAATACTTGAAGCATTTCAAGTGTTTTCACTTCTTGATGAAATGTTTATCCAACGAACTCGCTTGAATCCTAATCATCTTTGGCAATCGGTTCAAGCGAAATACGAGAAAACGCTACTATTTAACTCGTGATTAAACAAACATTTTAAGCACACCAACGATTATTCAAATACTGTTTAAACACTTTGTTTTTGTTTAAAAGCAAATTTATCTTCGCCCTTTTCTAGCTGGATAACCAGTATAGTTGCATCATTTACAAGATGTTTAAAAGATATGTATGCTATTATGTTAATAATTGGACACAGTTAGCGGACCCGTGGCGGGTTGGAATCGTACGCGACACCGGAACTGATAACTCCGCTGGCGCGGGTTCGATCCCCGCAGTCACCACCTACATTTGTAATGTGACTATGGTAGTTGGGTACGCTAGGTAATGGTAGAGGTTGAGTGGTAGAGAGACCGACTTTGTAGTCTTAACTTGTCTCATTGAACAAGACAAACTTTGCCTTTTTTTTGTTTGTTTTACAGTGTTAAAAAAAGAATCATTTCTGTATTGTTTATCGTTTAACTACATAACTAGAGGAAAACTGGTTGCTGAGCACTACATTCTTTACTGAATTTCTTGCTAAGCATCTCGTTTATACTCGATTTTAACAATAAATCTCCATCATGTTTCTATTTTCAAAGAGATGCGAACATATTTCAATGGAAGTTATAAGAGTTTGAGAGACCGTTGTCGCGCAGTGATAACTTTGCACGATGACCACTCCCCGTGGTTCGGAAGTCACGTTAAGCCGTTGGTCCATTCCATTGGTCGTTGGGCTATTAACTAATGCCCCAATCTGGAAACAGTCGGCCCTAGTTTGTAACAAGACTACACCTCATCATCCATCAAAAGCACTCAACACACTCACCCTTCATCCCATATTCCCTTAAAACACCCCCTAAGAGTGGTCGGTGTCTCAAATCAAAGTATCGAAGTGTCTTAAAGTAAGTATTGGTTTCGACAATATACCCATCATTATTTCATTATAACCGTAAAACCAACCAGCTTTAAGCATGCTTTACAAGTCAAACTAAAAGAGTCAGTAGCTTTTCTTTTTATATTCATCACGTAAATGTTCGTACAAACCTCAGTCAAAAGCCTAGTTAATTGATTTACATTTTGTTGGTAGTAAAAGTTTACAATATTTACCAGACGGATAATGTCACAAGGCAAAGCAACGATGACAACACACAGCCACAAAAACGAACACAAGAGTGTGAAAGCATAGGCTTACCTTCAAGTGCATTATAAAGACATTTGCTGTTATGAGAGAGTTTTATCAGAAGGTAAGTGCTGCTTTGTGGTTAACTTGAGTCTCACACACATTTACATCGATATTCGCTTTCATGAAACCGGCAAATGCCTTCTAACATTCCCTCTTGACGTTAAGAGACACACGACACCAATGCTCAAACAGACATCACACTTTGGTTCCGATTTTAAGAAAGAGTATAGCAGATAATAAGCTGGTTAAAGCGTGTATTTTTTTCAACAACTGCATAGAACAAGGTGTTGTTTTAAATCATTTTCAAATTGGCCTTCACGTTAAAAACTGTGTTGAAAAACGATGTTAGTAAAATACGTTAATAATTGTATCGGGACATGAGATGACTGCTTCCAATTGATCTTTGTTGTGAGTTTTATGCTTTGAACGGTGTAATATACAATTAAACGTCCACCCTGTATGGAGTAGCAAAAGACACTTGAAAGAAGAACTTCAGGTCCCTTCCCCAGGGAAATCAGGGTCTAGTATCAGGTTCAGATCAAGAGGGATTTCCAGATCATTGAGTGCTCAACAACTGGAAAAAACCTTTTATATTGATAATTTCTAACTCTACTGTTAAATGAATTCTTTGACGTTTTAAAACTCACTAGGTTAGTTCAACAATTTTGATATTTTCAGTTGGGCGTCCGCCCTCAATTGCACGGACTGTCACATCAAGGTCGTTGCTATTGACTTCTACAACTTTTTAGTCCATCAAATGGGGGTTTTGTAATAACAAAATTGAGTTTAACGTCCGAGTGATAAACGACGTTTTTTATAATGCAAATAATATTAGAAAATCATTTCGGTTAAATTTTTAGTAATATAAATCAATTGAAAGTGATCATTGTTTTCATTTCAGTATAGTCGGCTGCATATCGTTTAGAAAAAAAGGTGTTACACTGGTTTACTATTAATCAGTGATAAGATTCAGAACCAGGCCGACACGCAGCTAAGCACTAAGGCGCCGCTTGCATAAGTGAATCGAGTAGCCTTTGCAATTTGTTTCTTTTATTCACCCGTTCACAGCGTCGCTTCGGCCTTCGGTCTCATCTTTTCCTGTGTGACCTGGGTCTTACTATTGGGTATGAATATTCATTTTTCAAAGCAAATTCAATATAATCCGTTTGATTTTTGAAGTCCTTCAGCAACCTTTAGGTTAAAAATTTTTCTTTCCTTAGAAAGTAGTAACATTTATGACATTAGTCCTAAAGTTCTTTGCTACGAGGTCAAGTTAACGTTTGAGGCGAAGTACCTGCTCTTTCTTAAAATATAATCCAGGCTGCGAGGTCAAAACATCTTTTATTTTTACTTCTCATTATTATTTGCATCGTGACAAGAAGTATCGTTCACCACTCGTCCCTAAAGTGTCTTTTTAGGATCTAGTGGTAAAATATACGATAAAAACAAACCTTTATTTCCACAGGAATAAAAGTGTAGCTTTAGCACGTCATTACTTGTGTCAAAACAGCTGACTTTAGAGAAAAATGACAAGTCAGCTGTTGTCTGTCCAAGTAGTGTTGTGAAAGTAGAGAAGGTGCATTACAAAGCTGAGCAGAGTGTTTGGGTGTGACTTCAGGACACTGGCCAAAGATTAATTGTGGGGACCAAGTGAAAATTGTGATAAATGATTCACAGCTTAGTGATAACATAGCAGCCTGTTGAATCTATACCGGTGTTGCCTGGCACAAGCAAATTAAGTCACATTTCATGGTTATATCATGTACTATAATTTATGTTATAATAGTTATAAACACAAGTAAATAATTATAGTAATTTAAATGCATTTAGTAGTGTTTTAGAGTTTTATTATAGGAATCTTTATAAAATAATTCAGTACTTTAATAAAGCTACTGTCGAATTTTTCCTTCAGTTGGCTTTAAATATGTTGATTTCATATAGATTCTTGATTAAAGAATAACTAATAACTATAAACAATATAATTTAAAAGAGTTATTTGTTAAGAGACAAGATTAAATCTCAGAATCTTGTGGATGTATTGCCAAAAATCTTAATTGCAGGCTAGACTGTATGTTTTATAACAGTCAGTCAGTAGTAAATTATAGATTACAACCCTTTTTTAGAATAATCTCAGAAAAGTCTATTTTCAGATTATTGTAGTATTGAAATTGACATCTATACTCGTATTCGAAAGTACTGAGCTTATCACGTGGCAATCGGAATAAAACGCTATACTTACATAAACTAAGAAACACATGTGCTCGGTATAGCTTGGTGTTATGGAATTATAGCATTGGAAATTGCGACTGAACAGTATAGGCAATAGAATACCAATGACTTGACTAAGACGCCACATATTGCTTAAATTGAATGTGTTAGCAGCCTCTGTGCGTGTGTAAGTCACTTGCACGCTCACATTGTTGTGACAAGTGAGCCTTTAATATTTATTTATTAAACATTAACACGGTTTGGTTCATAATAATAATAAATCTCTCCTTTTTTCATACGATATACAATGGTTACGTAAGCCACCACAGATAACCACAGGCTTCACAAATAATGTTACATTAGGAAAACATATATTACAAACTTCTTACTAAGAACCCCACTCTCCCCGGACCAGGGAGCCCAAGCGTTCCTAGGCTGGACGCCAACACAGACAGGCAGGCTTTTCGCCAGCCCGTACTAATCATGGATTACCAAGAACGGGAGAAGCGAGGGCAAAGGAAACAATGTAAAGTACATTACTAGGTTGACCTTGTTACGAAGAAATAATAGGACCTCTAGGACTTACAGGCCTAGAGACAATTAAGTATGTTGCATTCATTTATGTGGTAGAAGAAAAATTGATAAAAGATTATAGAATATTATACTTGGATGATGTTTGTGTAACTATCATAAAGGATTTACCAAATATGTTTTGTTCATATAATTTCACTTTAAAATTTGCAATATTTCATTATGCAATCATTGCAATAATAAATTATGAAATATTATTCGAAAAAATCAAAATAACGCACTGAAACAAACGAGTATATACAGATCCAGATATTGTTTGGGATTTTTTTACCCTCCCTTCAATTCCCTTACCAGCTGTGTCAAATAAACAGAAAACTCGACATCTCTTATACCTGTTGGACTTTTCAAGAACTCTTTAAAATCATAGTTTGACTGTCAAGTGCCGGACTCTAGTAGCAACCCCGAACTCAGAGCTCGTTCGGCTGTTTTAAATATACTATCTTGATTATTTTTTCTACCTTTCTGTCAAAGCTACAACACTGTGTCTTCTGCTCTTTGTAGAATTTACATTTTAATCTCTTATTACAGAAATGTACGAGTATTCAGTGCAAATCGGTCTATTACTAAAGTGGCCAAAATCATTTTTACAAACCATAGACAATGTTTTAACTTCCCATTCTTCAAGTGCTGTCAGTGAACATACTTCCAAATGTGGCCACTCCATTGTATCCCAATTTTTCCCTAGCCCTAACCTAACTCTTGTGGGGAGATTCAAACTTATACATAACTTTACAACTGGCCAGAATTTGTTAGTGATATATTTATTTACTCTCTATTTTCTAGAGGGTTAATCACACTTAATATTGTTTTGTAATACAACAGGTAACACATGCTAACAGTCAATTGTACTACATACACACAAATTATGTTTTCTAGTCGTTTCAAGTAATTATGTAGTAGCCTAATCATTCATTAAATTTTAAATTGTTTGGATCAACATAGTTTCATGTTACATAAATTATATTATCATGTAAATAGTTATATAAAATAATTGAACTAAGTATGTGCAGGTTTTGCTGTTATATACAAACTTATTTTAGAAAAAAGGTGCTGTTAATTAATACTTTAATAATAAAAAAAAGTGTTGCCTGGAAAATTGACAACGCTGAAACTGTGAATATCGTAATACCAGGAACCCTGAGAGTTAATTAATAATTATGAGAACAATTTTTGTGTTAAATAATAGTGGTATGAATTTATGATGATGCTTGCAAAATATAAGAAGCAGAAGCGGGAGAGACAAATCACATTTGAGTAATGTTGTTTGTAGTAGTCGGATGGAGGAATGAACAGGATGCAAAATCACGTTTACTCGGCTTCGGGAACATCGACTTCAACATCCCTCATCATCAGGAAATAAGTCGATGCAATATTATTAAATATTAATTATATAAATAAATAATATAACAAATTTGTTTAAGTTGAGAGTTTGAAAAAATAATGATAAGAGATTTAATAGTATTTGTTAATTTATTTTAGTCCCCGCTAAGTCAAATTAGACAACATTTTAGGCCCGTTCAAAACTGAACTTCCAGTTCAGAACAGAAAAAATATTTAAAAAATACTGTCCATCTGAAAATATAAGGCTGATAGATATTGCACGAGAGCACTATTATTTCTGTAAACGTTGGATCGTTCAAAGACTTTACGAGTATTTAAATTAATAATCGAGAAAGTTTATGTTGGCCTATAATTGTGTTGAAGTTTGTAGACTGTGTGAAGTTTTGCGTGTTGTGCAACCCTTGTTGAGCTTCTTTCACACCATCAACAAGTCAACTTTAGCCTTTCAGTAAATGATCGCCTCTTTGATCGCAACGGGAATTTGAACCCACCACAATCTCATTCTACATCATGTGACATAAGGCTTTGAATTTAGCCTTTAAAAGCCCAGCTTCACATTCGTTTTCAGTTGGTTTTTGGGGTTTTGTGTAGTTTGTATTTCCGTGCCGTCAGGAAAGCAAAGAGCTTTTTAACTGAGAGGCAGTGGTCGGTAGTTCAGATCGGGAGTTTGCCCTCTCTCAGGCAAGAGTTTAATTTTTTTTAAACTGCCAAATTCGAATGTCAAATTTTAGAAAAATCTAAAAGTGACTATTGCAATGCATTTGCAAAACATATAACACACAATAAACTATGTATTTGCCATCCATAAGGCATTTTATTCTATGTCTAGACCGCGGTGCAGTCTACTAGGCGAGCACTCTAGCAATGAACAGGGTAACTAATGCAATATCAAACTTCAAAGTGTTGAGAATACTATTACAAAAATTAATAGTAGAACATACAAACAAGCCGTAGTTAAACACTTGATAGATTGAATGTATTACATATGATGTCACTTGATTCTTAGTTTTCGTTCTCTTGTATTCAGTTCTGAGTCCAATGTGTTGCAGCTGCAATAACAGAAGGGAGTGTGTATGTAGATAGTGACGAAATATGGTTATTGCTACAACGGTTGTGTTTATGTCTTTCATTGTATTGACACATCGAACTCAACACCTTCTGTCTAAATTGGCGCTTGTCAAAAGGTATCATGACGACCTGTCATATATTTTAAAAACTAGACATATGAAATGGTACAAACAAAAATCTACGATTCATAACTAAATCACTCTTCGTCTATTCGTTCGAAAATACTATAGTAAATTCGTTCGAAAATACTAAAATATCGCAAGTTTTCTCTGCGATAGAATTTACTCAGATCTTGAAGAATATCCTCTTGGGAAATTAAGGACAAGTTTTGGCCAACACTGTCAAGTCCCGAGGCGTTTCCAGTCTATTTCCTTTCATATGATATGGAAAACAGTTTAAACCCTTTCATATTGAATACATGAACAATCCGCAAGTCCAGTCTCAAGAATTTTTTTATGAAATAGATTATCAGCATTTAATATAAACTGCCTCATTCAGCAGTATGGCAGTGCAACTGTTACACATGGGCGTGTACCATATTTTTTAAACGGCAATAACTACTTATCTATAAAATTAGTTTTGAGTTAGAAAAATATTTGAGTTGCCTGACGAAAACATATTTTGAGGCAATCAAAGATAGAACCAAATAGTAAATCTGTCTGAACAGTAAACTAAACTTGCTTGACCCGAGAGCAGCTTCTACTCGTACCACAAACACCTGTAGGAATTTAATTAATACCCGGAGTCTCCAACCAATATTGGAGTTGGTCCTCAATTTAGACTTGGTGCATTCATCGGTCTAATCAAATCATTGTTCAAGACACTTTGGTTTTCATGTAGTGCTACTGGAATGCAGAAACATCAAGTTAACCATCTAGAAATGTTAGAGAGACAACCACTCAGCTATTACATTATATACATGGTGTCGAGTGGTTATGGGATCAAACTTCACCAAGTGATTTTCAGGTCAAAATTAACAAAAATCCGATACCACGTAGGTCTATCTCGCTTAGTTTTCCGTCTGTCCGTCTGTGATTTTCACTCAAATAACTTTTATCTCTGAGGTCAATTAAGTTAGGAACATAAAACTTTGCACACTTGTTAGGTTAACTAAAGCCAAAACTCAAAAATAAATTTGTCTAAATATCATTTTTGGTTTAAAATGGCGGCCATATTGTTTTCTAAGCTTAATAACTCAAAACCTTAAACCTTATAGTAAATACACCAGAGTAACATACGTGCAAGTGCTTTTATGGACATTGTAAGACTAAATTAGTTGTGCTGCAACAAAGATTAACGGAGATATTAAAATTTTCCTGAACACACTTTTCTATTTACATTTGAGAAACATTTGTAAATAAAAGTTTGTGATCAAGAAAACCTCAATTACTCCGTTGTTACTTATTGCAGTACAACCGACTTGTCAAAATGTCTCATAAAACAAGTGCCACGTGTTGTGTGTCTTGTGTATTTACTATACAGTTTAAGGCTTTTGAGTTATTAAGCTTAGAAAACTTAACTTGGCCGCCACTGAAACCGCAAGTGAAAGTTATTAAAACTTATTTTGAAATGATGGTCTTTATTATACTAACAAGTGTGCAAAGTTTGTTAACTAAATCCACTACAAAGATAAATACCGTTTTAAAGATAAACATAGAGAAAAATAGACAGACAGAGAAAACAAAGATAAGACTATGTGTTACTGGACATTTTTGTTTATTTTGACTTGTTTAACCACCTGGTGTTTAATAACCGGACACCCTGTATAACACTATAACTTAGAATAATATTTACAACCGTTGCGAGTCACAAGGTCGCCATACACACTTTGAACATACTATTAACTGAACTTTACTTTTGTTTGACGGTGATGCTGTGTTCTGGAACTTGGTGATAGAGAGGAACCAAACAAAATTAAATAGATTAAAATACCTGCTCATACCAACATAACAGAAACACACTTGATTATGGAGATAATACGATCCAAACTTTTATTAGACTAAAAGTTTGCTGTCACATCTATTAGATATTCGTTTTAATGACAACGGCTTTTGCAGATTTATGTTTACGCTGATAAACATTATAGATTTAATGAGAGAAACATAACTTTTGACGTGTTATTGTGGGGATTTTATGTTATTCACAATTTATTAAAGTGATTAGTTTTTCAAAACGATATCTGGAGAGACACAAAATTAAATTCTTAAAACATGACCAACTATATCCAACTAACTATTATTCAATCTGTATATTACGCCTTAAGTGGTACAATTTTAATGACTAAAAGTTTGGTCACATACTGGAGCATACTTGGTTGTTGGTGTTTTACGTGTTTTCATGGACAATGTTTTGATAGTATTAAAAATATGATTTACGCCTGAAACGATTATAGATTTAATGAGCAAAACACCTGATAACCCTATCTCCTTATCCATGTGGGGATTTTATGTTATGTTCACGTACATTTTATGTAAAGAGATAGGGTTATTTTTCAAAAATGACCTCGCCAAAGATGATTAAAACAATGCCTTAAAACATGACCAAGCTATTGCCATCAATCTAACTGTTTTTCAATGTTACATATTTGTCTTAAGTGGTAGTTGAATTGCTAAAAACGTTTCCACTGATACTCAATTAACAATTTGTTCTCTTACGTGTCTAAGCAGCGGCAAGAGTCCCTGGCTCTTTGCCACGTTGTCATTCGAATTACAGGCGACCTTGATGAAGTGGTTTGACACTAAAAAGGTTCAATTAAGCGCTATTCCTGCAATATGTTCATGCAGTTGCTAGATGCGGGTTTCATTTCTCTCGTATTAACAAAATCCAAACTACTGCTTTTAATTCACTTTTACTGCCAATTAAAGCAGTCGGTGGTTCATTGTGATTTTGTAATTGTACAAAGATATCTTTTCAAACAAACATCGTAGAAAGTTTTAGTTACAAGTAGCTAGTTTTATTGTTTTGTGCCTAATAAAAGAGTAATGAATTGATAATTTAGTAACATATACCGGAGTCACCTTCCGAAATATTTAAATTTAACAATAGTTCAGTATCGCATGGCTCACATCGGCATTGTTGTGTGCTGGCATTTTGTAATGGACTCAATACTTGTGCGTCACAGACTAAAGGGGATGTCTTTAACCTCTAGCGGCTCAAACCCTGACGGATCTCGCCCCGATCCAACCGACTCGAGGACGTATTCGTTGAAAGTAGGTTTAGTTTAGCAAACTTAAATACTTTTCACAAATTTGTTTAAATTTCATTAATTAGTAGTATTAATTTTATTTAAAGTTCAGTATAATTCAATTATTGATTTAATCTAAAGTTTCACTAATTCCAATTTTCTATTTTAATTTTCTACTGTTCGATTAGTTTAACTTGTAATCTCTTCAATCTTATCATGTTGTGATGGTAGCGTTCAATTCGGTTCTCATTTTGTAATTCATTCCTGTAAAAATTCCTCACTGCAATTTGTCAGATTAAATTAATAACTTTCCTTTATCTCAAGTATTTTATTTAACCCTAAATTCAAACTAATCAATCAGTGTTGAGGTTACCTTGTGCTATCTCGATTGACAAACATGTTTCAACTATGTTAAGTGGTTACCGACACGTTAAATTGATTATTATTGCAGAATTTTTTAACCGTAAGACCATTTTGAAAAAACTCTTAATGAACAGAATCAAGAGACTATTTTAAGCTTTGAAATGTACCTATTTATAGGTTCAAATTAATTTAGAAATTTTTCAATATAAGTCCTATTGTTATTGTAAATTTTTTCAAAGTATAAATTGATAATTATGTTCACTCATGTAAGATGACGTCAAGTGGGTTCGTATGTGTTATTTTAAACGTTGAGAGGAAAAAAGAATTATCATTAAAGTTAATTTTTTAATGTGAACATTTATACTTATCGTCTTGACACTTAAATCTTTAAAGCTTCACGTTAACCCTATAATAACATTAAACGCACAAATGATAAGCTAAGCCTTTGTTACTGAAGCTTGGATCAATGGAACTTGTATAACTAAGGGTAAATGTACTTCAGTTTCATTAGAGCCATAAACAACGTAGATACAGTACTCTCTTGACTTAACAGCTCTTCCTCACGATACACCTACTGTCAACAGTTCACGATAACAACCTTCCGTTACTAATTGTCCAGAGATATATTCTTTAAAATGTCCTTTCTGTAAACGACACATTATAGTAACAACCTTTGACTATATCATCGACGGATATATCATATCATGTATCTAAGTATTTTGGTTCAGTTTGAAATATTTAAATGTAACCGATTTGCGTTTGAAAGTCCCTTGCAAAATGTGCCTTGTGAGTTATTTTTGATAAAAATAATAACATAAATGTTTTCCCGTTGTTGAGCACTCAATGGTCTGGAAATCCCTCTTGATCTGAACCTGATACTAGACCCAGATTTCCCTGGGGAAAGGACCTGAAGTTCTTCCTTAAAATGCCCCTGGCTATTCTTTCCACCCTTGAAGTCGTTTTCCCAAACAAAAACAATAAAGAACATATCAGTACATGAGCTAAAGTCCTTTTCTTACGTGATTTTTGTTCTCAAAGAGTTGAAGATTGATAGAATATTAAGACAGCTAAACTACTAACTAAGCAATACAGGACTACAAGTAACTTTTTATCTAAATACCGATGCTATGAACACCTTTAATGTCTGTTCAAAATTACTCTCGGGCATTAATGTTTTGAGTAAATCAGGTAGACTACTAATGTCGGCGTATTACGGAGTAATCTACCCACACCTTTCTTACGGATTAGAGAAGTGGGGTGGTTGTTCAAAAACGCAATTTTCCAGAGCTTCCATTCTTAAAAAAAGTCGTTCGGACAATCGCAAAACTTCAAAGAAGACAGTCGTTTCTAAATTTGAAATTGTTGACTTTAACCTTGACTCTACATTCTTCAAACTTGTCTTTTTTTTCAAATCAAAATGTGACCCCATAAGAGAAAGTGACATTCACTCTTATGAAACAAGAGGCAGGGAGAACTATCAAACTGGTTGGCACAGAACGATAGTTCATGAACGTTTGCCTTTTCAGGCAGGAGCTCAACTAGTCAACCGGTTTCCAAATTCGATCTAAATGCCGAAGGCGTTCAAAGCTCGTCTAAAACAAATCTTGGTCACAAAGGCGTTTTACAGTACAGACGAGTTTATGGCACATAACTGGGAGACTGCACAACCTATCAACGTACAATAGTTCTAGAGTGGAACAATTCGAATGAATGCGAGAGAATGAACAAAATTTATGTTTGAATGGGACCTCGATGTCAGAAAGCATGGACAATTTTAGCTCAATCTATCAATGACGCATTTGTTTCCGCAATAAACTATGTATTTATTTATTTTACCTGCGTATAGGTATATTTATTGTATACATATTGCAAACGTGAAGCACTTCAGACCTAGTTATTGGTTTAGAGAGGGTAAAGTATAGCTAAACATATCGATGATTTTGACGTGGACTGAAGCCAAGAGACGTGTGGATAATTGCTGAGTGGTGCTGACATAAAGTTGATGGAAAACACATGCAATAATTTACAACTGTCTGGCTTTGAAGTGCATCTAATATACTGTCAATTGAATGCTGAGTGATTAATTAATTTAATTTGTCCTGCAGTCAACATTAAACTAATATTAATTTAACTTTTACTTCTAATTGCTTGATTTAAAATTATTATAGATCTATACAAAATTGTGTTGACAAACAAAAAATTCAAATCATGTACAATTTAGGGAATTGAATGAACAAAACTCATTTAAGACATCTTATTGTATAATGGATTTACTAACGTATAAGCGACTAGGAAGGTAAAAAACAGTAGTTTTAATTGACGCATGTTATTGTATTTCAAATCCAAAATTGACAATTAGTATTATTGAAAAATAAGCTCATTTTCTATAAATCACTATTTGAGATGCCGACCACTCTCATGAGGGTATTTTAAGGCAAATATGTGGTGAAGGATGAGTGTGATGAGTGGTAGTAATGAGTTATGTGGTGTAGTTTTGTTACAAACTAAGGCCGACTCTTCCTTAGAATGGGTCATTAATTAATAGTCCAATGACCAATGGTAATACAAGGACCAACGTGACTTCCAAACTACGCAGTAGATGGTTTGATATTTCTAAACGATGGTGGAGTTGATGCGGGTATCATCAGATGATCACTGAGACTATCTGAGCCACTCTAGACCTATATCATCCTCAAAACCTGACCTCCATGAAGCTGGAATACAGGACCACGCCACGAGTCCCAGTCTGAAAAGTGTTCAAACGATCGATTTTTAACTTGGTTTTGTAAGCGGGGTCACATAGGATATGCAACATCCTATGCATACATGCAAGCAGCATATTCAATTTGAGTCTTTCCGAGCGTGCTGCCTTCATTGGTATTCCTCAGGGCTGTCTAACAATGCTCTACTTAAATATGGAGGACATTGACTCTATCTGTATTTTATAAATTTGAAATTGTATATAATACAAATGTACAACAAACAAATGTAGTACAAATGTATATAAACGCTTTTCAATTAAGATTTGCTTGTACGTAATCATTCGTCTTTGTTCATCTTACGAATTATGCTCCTGAGGTGATTGCTTTACACAAAAAGAAATTGGAATAATAACTATCCCAAAATTTAGATTTTAGAGTATTTCAGGAAATATTTAAAATAATGATTTTAACTATCTCTACCCTCTCTAAACATTTTGGAAAATTTCGTATTTAGATAACGTGTATTATTGACAAAAAAATCAATCAAAATACAGGACAGTAAATTGAAATTATATCCCACAAAACTACTATAGGCTTCAGCTGTTTTAGGATAACCGGGATAAACCTCCTCCCGGCAGAAAATAATACTATGAAGTATAAATTATTAATTCATTTTCCAAAATTATTAAAGTTACTGTTAAAAGCAATTTAAATTTCCGAAACCTAAATGATCTTTACCAAAATCCATTTTACATCATTTGAGAATTTATAGCAGCATTTAAACTTTATGCTTACCATGCTTTAGTAATAGTTTAAACCATTTTAAAAGTCTAGCTTGTGGTAGAAAAGAAAGCCTTGTTTGCATTGAGAGAGTTATTGTTGTTATTGGTGCTGCTGTTGATGTTGGAAAATTAATACACAGAAATGTTAGAGAAATACTAGTTTTAGTTCTCAAAAAAAAAAGCAATAACAGGGTGAGTTTTGTATCTCACTCACGTACCTTGGACTAGAGGACCGGTGACGAAGGTAAAGCACATTTATTGGACTCCCGTGATTTCTTTCTCGACCAATCCTACATTGGTTCTGTAAGATTTTAACGAAACGCTTAAATTTTAACCAAACCCATCTAAATTTTACCTGTTATTTAAAACATTATGTTTTATCAATCTGTTTTAACTACAATCTAGTTCTTCCGGTTCACGCCGCGTAATTAGTTCCGATGTTCGCTGTGGAGTACCATCTTCAGTCACTGAACCGGAAGAACTAGATTATGGTTGTGACACCGGCCTAGAGTTAAGTTTAATCTGTCTTAAGTGATTCTAAATACCAATTTAAAATCTAAATTTTGTTGGAAATGTAGAATGGGCTAACATGTATTAACTATATTAATGGGGTTTCAACGCTTTTCATTCCAACCCCCGGTTTCATAAGTATAAATTATTTATTGCGAAAAACAAATAAAAGTGTAACCAGTTACTTAAAGCACATGAAAAACAATCGAACAAAACCAAGGCCCTCGTACAATGTTCTTCTTTATTTCTTTTCCTGTCTCTACTTTTATAAGTACATCTTGGCACATGAATTTTATAAATTCTAGAAAGATTCTTCCTGAACAAAGAGTAAATGGTCTAGAATCATAGTTTTAACTAGTTTAATGTCTCTTTCTTCAATTTAATATATAATAATTCTTTCATTCTCTTTTCCTCTTGTCTTAGTTTAGTCAAGAACGGAAATTTCAACACAAATTCAGCTGAGCAAAGAAAAGTTTCAAAATCAGTAAATTTTCAACCTAATATTTGTAAACTTTTCTTTGCGCTGAATTTGTGCTTGTTTATATTCTCCGTCTTCTCTTTAAGCCCCAAGAGAGGGTGTATTCTAAAAAACTAGCCCCTGTTTTTTCTGATTTTGCTAAAGTAAGTTTAAAACAAAATTCAGATTTTATATAAACATTTCTCAAAGGTTTGAAAAAATCCTTTTTCTAAAGTTAAGGTGCGCCGTTGTGTGTTGAGTTCTGAACATTGTAAAACTAGCCTCCCTGATTTTGTCAAAGTTAGTCAAAATTCAATTCTATAAAAACATTTCCCAAGGTTTTATCCTTTTTCAAAGTTAAGTTGTGGGAGTGACATTTAAACTCACCCTGTATAGCTTCGATCACACTCGCCCTGGTATTTAGACCGATGCTGGTGCACAAGACTGGAGACCTCAATTCCAATCTCGGTCGGGAAACAAGGAGCAGTAATTAAATTCCAACAGGTGTTTGTGGTACAATGCAAATAAGAATTCCTTTGGTTTTATATTGGCATCTTTTGATATCACTCTAGATTGAGCCCTGCAATCATCGTGACATTCTTTGAATTTTAGTTACTTTTGCAATCCCCTTCGAAACTCGTTTAGAACGATCCTGTGGTATGTTGGAATTAGTACCAGAGTAATCGAATAAATTTCGTATTTGATTTATCGATTTTGTATATTAGTAAAAACAGAGTATCATCAGCGTTTAAACATTTAGTTGACTTCTGAAGATTGTACAAATACAGTGGACATAAAAGATTTTTTCCTAACTTATGTTCAAAATGAAAACCTTAATACAGTTTAGTTCTGAAATGTTTACTGGAATATTTAACCAGCTCGAGAAACTAATATGGGAACATTGTATAGTAGCTTTGTCCTTTCGCGAATCGGGGAAACCCCGTTGGTAAAAGTCGACTAGTTCTTCTTTTTAATCTTATATTCTAGTTCTACTAGGTTCTTTAAATAATTTATTTTTTTGGCTAAAGCTAAATGCAACAAACAAATCCAATCGTCTACGTAAAGTACAATTGAGAATTTAACTACTGTATTTTTTGTTCGAATACAGCTCGCATATAAGTCCTAGCATAATATGTATGTATGGCAAACGCATAATATTAAAATATCATTCAATACCTGTTTAAGAAACTTTTCAAGTACCCTACTTACAAGAACTAGTTTGATGCTACAGTTAAACGGACAACTACGCTACAAGACTGGCTTCTCCCCAAATTTCCCTCTTACCCCTACCCTTTTTCATCCTTCCCCCTTCCATCCTCAGCTAACACTCTGCCTAATGAAAGGTAGCTGAGCCAGCAGAGCTTTGCCAAATGTGCATTTAATTTTTAAATCAATAGGTAAAGGTTGCTAAACGTACCTACAGCTGTTTGACCAAATACGCACACATATTGTGGATTTTTATACTCGTACTCGTACATTGCCTGGTTATACAAGTGTTTCGACGCACACTATATTTAATTACACATTTATTAAAACTACACATTTGAAGAAAGTAAACTAATGTATTTAAAATTCCACCAACTTTGAAAAAAGTATTTTTTAAATGCTTTTTAATTCTGAAGTTTGTTTTAATCCTTTGTGGAACCAATTTTTTCTGAAGTTTAATGTGTTTAAAAATTCCCTTTTATTTGAGGTGCCACAAAGAGGGGGTTTCTATTTTAAAAATTGTCCGGCCCTCCCCTTCCCTCCACCGGTTTTTGGGAGGGGTTGGGGACGCAAAGTACGTCAAAACAAACTTCCGAAACATATAAAAACATTCCCCAATGGGTTTTAACAATTTTTTCCCCTTTTTCAAAGGTTAAGTTTAAGTCAAAGGGACATTTAAAACTCAACCTGTATACCATCTTAAACAAAAAGAAATAAATATAATACGCGATGAAATTTTCAAAACCTTGTCAAGAAGGTCAAGCAATCAGAGCTGCTCACTTCAAGATATTTTTACTTAACCTACATGTTAAACTTATTAATGTAATAGAAATATCCTCAAGCTTCTAGTTCTAACCAAGCCGTGTGTTTTGTATATACGAGTAGATTAAACATTATCTTCTGTTTCAATTCAAACTAAATATTTATTTCAGCACACAAGAGCCAAAGTGATACAAAATCTAACATAGTTATTTAATCTCCAGGTACGAGTAAATAATAATGTACGAAAATTAATAGTAAATAATACTACGAGTAAGTTAATAATGTATTGTTTTTTAGATTAATTCAAATAAATTTATTATAGAACTGAATTTATGATATATTTATTTATAAATTTAATACTATTAAATTTATAACTTGTTATAAATAATTAAAGTTTTAAAAACAGGCGTTATAATAATGGTTTTTATCTGGATATAAACCATTCTGATGGTATAACTGAGCATTTTTCTTTTCAGTTCATGTGTCAGTTTTATCATTTACGTGCGAGTCAAATGACATTTTTTCATTATTTTTTAATTGCTAATTGAATGTTTTATACAAACAATTATCAATAACAGTGTCGCAAAGCAAACTCATGATTGACACTGCGATAATTACGGAGTGTTTCTGACAGAACCCTGACAGAAAACACGCCTTATTTACATTCAACTGCAAACATTTCCCTCTACTTATTTACTTGGTTGTTAAATTCGAACGTTTATTCAATCGTTTAGGTTTAATAATAATATATTTAAAAGATGCCTTATATCACTATTTTGTCCATAAGTATGACTAACTCTGATAATACAGAGTGCGGCAGAACGTACTATGCAGGTACAATTCTGAAGTACTCGTTATGGTAAAGGAAAAAGCACGGTATTATTGTTTGATCGGTCATCATGCCATTGTAGTCACCACCATGGCTTTGGACAGAACGACATCGAGGCTACAATATGCGAGGCTATTTCAAAACTAGTTATTTCATAATTGTGATGCAAAGTCGTTTCGTCGGAATTTTCTTATTCCAGGCCACGACCCCTAGGTCAAACACCGTTCAAACGTGGTTTAGACAAGTGGTAAGAAGGTGGTAGTACGCTGAAAGCTGATAAACATGAACGACACTGATCAGTAACCACAATTGTGTAAACACAATATCAGTAACCGTTACATCAGTAACCGTTACAATTGTACGGCGTTTGTCTTAGGAATAGATTCGTGGCACGGAATAAGAAAATTCCGACGAAAACGTCTTTGCATCACATTCTCGGAATCACTATTTTCGAAATATGCTTGCATATCATAGCCTTGTTGCCGTTCGGTCTATCCCATGGTGGTGACTAAAATGGCATGAGTGACCGATCAACATAATACAGTACCATTATGTTTACTTTCCCCACCTCAGCCCATTTCAAACTGCTCAGTCCGTTCTGCCGCAACCGCCTCCATAGTCAGCGCAGAGAAAGGCTATTCGTCCACCCAAGGACCACATGACACCGTAACACGTGACAACTGGCTAAACAACGCTTTCTTTCAACTGATGCGGCTAATTTTCAAACTCCGCTTGCAAGGGTTTCGTAAAATGTAGATAATGCTCTTATATGAAGGTTAAATTCGGATATGTTATTTTTATGGAAAGAGATCTGCACTCATAATAAAAGAGTAAAACTACTCCTAAATATTAAAAGTCGAGCTACTCTAATGAGAGTGGCTGGGTTTCAACACCCATTTCACTCTTTCTGAGCGGCCTCCACTCTTTCATTTTAGAGTGTGTGTTTGCTTGTAATAAGATTTTTATAAACTTATTTTTAATTTCTTAGATATAGGTCTTAAAACAATCTATATTTTCTAAATTTAACCGTTAGTAGCTAAAAGACTAAAAGACATTTTGAACAATGAACTACGGGCAAACCTACATAATATGTTTTATATCTTTCATTTATGAGTTGTTTTGTCAAAATAGCATTAATATTAAACTCTCCATTTTATTTCCCGCAAACCTCTGCAACGACGCTCCCCCGAGCAGCTGAGGCGGACCCTTAAGGGTTCACATGTATAAAACCATTAAGATCCAAAAAAGACACACAACAACTGTTTTATATCTTGATTCAATGGAGTGGTCCGTACAAACGGCACCGACTGCAACCTTGATTCCGATCAAAGTCGAGACTAATGTGTCAATACAACAGCTGTAGCAATAACCATATTTCGTCACTATCTGCAATACACACTCCCACACAGCCACAATGCATTGCTCTTGCAGCTGACATATGAATTATTGATAAACCTATAACTATAATTTTACAGTTACATTTAAATTGTGTTCTTAGGTCAACATTCTTTTTAATTCCTTAAGTATGTTTGAGTTAATGAATGATATGCTAATAAGGCATAATCCAATGGAAATTACTCGAATTGCACAAATAAAACCATATTTTGTTATTTTTACAAGTTTTGATAGTTTGTACCTGGATGTAAAAATTGTTATCACAAAGCTGTACTGTATGTGAAAATAAACATATTTCTTTCTCTAAAATAAAATGAAAATCAAGTTAAAACCTCTTTATTTACGTGGTGAAGTTAGGACTTTATAGTCCTCTCTACCACTTATCCACGCGAGCTATATTTTAAAAATATGTATAAAGTAAAAGTAAATTGTAAGTAAAATAGGATGAAATTGTAATATTGAACTAGAGCAATGGATGAATGAAATTAAATCAACTGTAACTAAGTTAAAATCAATGCCCCTTTAAGTTATTATTGATATCTTCAATGTTGGGGTCTTCACTGGGGTCTTTGATGATAGGGGTACACACATTTCGTGTCTAAATTCTTCTTGCAACTTGGACCAATTGTACTTTCAATCTGGCAGATTATTAGTTAAACTATTGGTATTGACATGACACGTTACTTCTACTACACCTTTATTATAATATCGCATTTTTATTATGATTACAAAGAATATGTCTAAAAAAACGTTTTTGGTTTTCAGCGTTGTGTATTGCTATCTTTTCATGAAGACCAACCGAGGAAAAATCTCACGGGTGTAATAGGGTCATAGCCACCTTAGCTATACTATATGTGGTAACAGTTGTGTATTGATACAATAAGAGAAGCCACTCATATCTCAAATGCAGCAATAACCAATAACCATATTTTGTCACTATCTACAATGCACACTCCCAAGTCGCTACAGTATTTTATTTCATCGCTTTTAACTCTTTCTCTTTTGATTTGGCAATGTGTTTCGCCACTGCAAAATTAGCAATGATATTGACTTGGCTACAGTATCTTTTGCTAACATTTTTACTGAAGGATTCAATTTTAAATTTATTTCAGATGCAAAATAGTATGAGTCAAACAAAATTGTATTTTGCATCGTTATAGATCCTTATAATATTTCAACCACTACAGAGGTAATTGAATTGTTCTTAAAAGTGCATAAGTCAATAATTTTGATTGAGAAACGTGAATGATTGGAAATGAGTTTTACTATCACCCACCTCCGTGTCTCAGAATATAATTAAGTCAATATTCCCGCCGCTCAGATCCTGAAATGGGTAAATGTGTAAATTTGTAAATCCTGATGTAAATGTGATTCCGTGTCTTGTTCATGCCACAACTACAAACATCATTTCACAAATGTAATTTTCTAGTTGAATTTTTATCCTACCTTTGTATTACTCCACAGCGTTCCCTGATGAAGCAATGAAGCACTTAGAACGTTCGTTGAATGTGTTTTTTGTTTGAATTTCCTTAGAAAAAATGAGATATTCATGCCGTTTTCATGGAAAGACCCAGACCCGTGACCAAGAAATGTGCACCGATCCAGAACACATTTGACTCAATTTTTAACTTTATATGCATATGTATATATGTGTGTACTCTCTACAGGCCGCGTTTTTATCCGATTTTCATGAAACTTGGTACAAAATTTCGTTAGCTAGCAAAATCGGGCTACCGGAAGTACCCTTGGGACTTTTCGCCAAAAAAGGGGTTTTAATGGTCTAAAAAAAGTAAATTACGTCCGATTTTGATGAAATTGCAAGTAAATACGTACTTTATTGTCACACATAAACATACTAAAAACTATGAAAATCCTTCTAGTTGTTTAAAAATAGCGGCCAAAAGAGTTATTTAACAGCGGCATAACTGGTCCGATTTTATTTAAATTTGAAACGAAATTGAGTATGACTTCCAATAAAAAATAAATCTGAGGCCAAAGGCCGAAGCGAGGCTGTGTGGGTAGCGAATTAGAGTAAAAATTGCAAATTAGAGTAAGGAAATTCGATAATTGCCCGCTAGCGGCGCTTTTGCACTAAGCTGCGTGTCGGCCTGTTTTTAACTTCACTAGGCTAAGTAGTTAAATTAGGCGTACATAAAACTTTCGACTAATTTTGAGATAACATCAGTTTTTGTTTCATTTAACTGAAATACACCATGATCTACCGTAAAGTCAACGGTATAAACGTCTAGCAGACCACTGAGCTTTAAAGGTTGCGAGCCAGTAAACTGTACTTTAGAGAGTAAAGTACAAAAAGTACAACTTACTGCAGCTCACGTCGCATATACCAGAACCAAGCTGAAGTTGTGAACTGTTATGTAAGTCACGGGATCAAAACCTCCTCACACTTTATACTACGGAGAACATTTTCACGCATTTCTATTACCTAGCAAAAAACTGGCTTGACTTATTTCTTTGTGCTGTGAATATTGGTCAACATTTACTTCAGTAAGTTTTTAATTTGTTTGAAATACCATCAAACATCTTGATGTCGGTTACATTTTATTGAACAAATAATATTTCAAACAATTAAAACCTCAACAGTCCAATTTAAGTTATATTTTTCAACACTTTCCCACAGCAAGGCATCGGATAAGCTGTGGAGTCCCTTTTAAAAGATTGGACTCTCTCAAATTTAAACTACTGCACAAGAAAAGAGTATTTCTGCTATGCAAGAATGGAGCGAACAGTTGATTGGATGTAGCCAATATTAGATGAATCAATATTCCATCAATATTATGGTTTTGTAAGCCGCCTCTAAGGCAACTCGTTCTGGAATTAATTTATCTATTTCCCCAAATATGACTCAAGAACTGAAAAGAAAAGGGCTCTTGTCACAATCACGCAGACCAAGATATATTGCAGGTAATACAAAATAATTTTTGCAAACTTTACTTAAGACAGTTCTTAAAATGAATTACTGTAACAGATAAAATTCATTACATACATCAACACATTACTGAAACAGTCGCTTCACTGGAAGATATGACGTCACGAATTGAGTGCGTGAGTGACTTGTTCATTCTCCACATAGAGGGCGCTGCTAACACATTCAAATTAAGCCTCTTGTAGCTTCACACTCGACATTGGTATTCCATCGCCGATACTGCGTTCAGTTGCGATCTCAAGTGGTATAACGTCATAAGCGGCTCTACAGTTGCTTACATGCTTAGTGCTTCTGAACGCTATAATAAAGGTAAAGTTTGTCTTGTTTAACGAGGCGAAGTGAGGACTAAAAAGTCCTCTCTACCACTCAACATCGACCTTTACTTAGCGTCACCGTATTAGTCACATTACAAATTGTAAGTGGTGACTGTGGAGATCGAACTCGCGCCGCCGGCGTGATGAGTTCCGGAGTCGCGCGCGATTCCAATCCGCTACGGATCCGTATCATTTAGCCTATTGTTTAAATAATTTTTGAATAAATCGACAAGTAAAACATTAGATTTTCAACAAAGTTGCCTTGTGCACAGCAGACCATCAGTTTCACCAGAAAATGTATCTAGCCCTGGATTGTTACTTGGTAATAAGCTAATTTCATTTTATGAAACTGGGGATAAATTGAGCTGTTATATAATTATTTACTAGCCTATGTTTCCTTGGATACAGAAAGTAAAAAGGTAAAGTTTGTTTTGTATAACAAGGCGAAGTTAGGACTACAAAGTCCTCTCTACCAGAATTGCGGTAGACTGTTGTATATTATTTGTGGGTGTTACTGCGTGTGTTTTTGAACTGAAAGATCTACAATCTTTAAGACATCATGTAGTCTTCCGCTAACCTAAGGTAGTGAGGCCCAAAAGTCAAGAGTTTATTGTTCTGTTTTATTGGAAATTCGCTAAGATTCACCATAGCGTTTGTGGCTACGTGTCGGCTATGATTTTTAAAATATTAATGCTTAATCTTTTAACTGAACCAACTTGATTTGACTAATTATTTAAAATAGGTCATAAGTTTTAAAGAATTCTAGAATCCATTCCACAAAATTATTTATATTTTGCAGTAAAATATTATACATTTTATAACACGGGTCAAATACGTTGAGCTTCCTTCATAAACTAGAAGTCGTAAATTCAAAACAATTCAGTTACAATTCAATAAATTCAGTACAATGTAGGAGCCTACCTTAGTTGTAGAGAGGAGGAAGCTATATCAGTTCACAAACCTGCAACATAACAATTGTATTGAAAAGAAAAATGTCTCCTACAATTTAAATACCATTTTACGAGTATTTATAACTTTAGTTTAATCGCTTGTATGTAAAGAAGAGTTCATATATTGTGCCTGAATTGATACTGAACAATATTTACATTACACCATTGAAAATATAACCTTTCTATAAATACTGATATACGTCAAAGTATTTAAACATTTCAAATAAAAACCTGTGATGTTTTATAAAACTAAGCGAGCCTGATGCAAAGCCATTTCAGTAGAAGGTTGGTCCAGCATATTGAATCCCTTTGCCCCGGTTGTTGAACCCTGCCTTTACCAAACTGGTATTATGTCTGGAAACTTTGACAGACACCCAAACACCAGGTTTAGTTATTTCTCATAGTTATTTTATGCGAAGAATATTTATAAAGTAATGTTTGTTTATATTGTATTGAAAATCTAACTTTATTTTTATTGTATTTGTTGGAAAATTAAAAGAAAGAACAAAATATTTATTATTTTGAAAACATATTTTAAGGTTCTGCATCAACTGCGCAGTGACGCTTCAATGCAAGGGTTTACGGCGGCCTGTTTTTCAACTTTCAAAATAAACTTTACATTAATAAACATAATATATTTGAAAGATAGAGGATTTTTCCTACATGCGTATTTTGCGTTTTTCTAAATTAATTGTTTTAAGAATACACAAAATAGAGTTTAAAAATACTAAAACTGGGACGATTTCAAAGTTGATTTGAGAAACCATTGAGCAACTTACGAGAAATCGGGCTCTATACAAGTTTTGGAAAACTCCTCTAGTTTCCAAATATACCAAGTTTATTAACATAAAATTATTTGGAAAGGTGAAAAACGGGCCACCGCAAACCCTCTGCAAGCAGTTGGTTTGACTGTTAGGGCACATCGGTTGAAAGAAGGCTCGTTGTTTATCCTGTTGTTATGTGCACGGTGTTGTGTGTTCTTTTGGCGGATGAATTCAGCCTTTCTCTTAGCTAACCCCTTAAGTTTTTAATATATGAAATTCACTCCAAAACATAGTTCTTAAAATTGTGTTTTAAGTTAAAAGATAATTGTTAAAAGATCAGTTAGTTGAACACAATGTTTTATCATTTAACAATATCTTTAAACTTTAAACACAATTTTAAGAACCATATTTTGCAGTTAATTTCAAATATTGTAAACTAGTTTGGAACTGACTTTAAAGTGGGATCCAAATAAACCCTACTGACGCCGTTAAATCCTGCGATGTATCTGGAATAGTTAGCTTCAGTATTTAGTGTCGCTCGTCTTCACCGCTCTCATTCAAAAGTGTGTGTTTGTGTTTTTTCTAATCATCCAAAAAATAACTTGGGTTCGTAAATAACTCCTTTAGGTGTGTACATAGGTTCAAAGGTTGCATCATAGCTTTATAATAAAAGAATATAGTAGTAGATAATCGTAAGAAATCACATGTGTTGCTACAAATGTGACAGTTCGTAGTCAGCTTATTAAGTCTAAAGTCTAACTTGAGAAGGTCGATTGATTACTGAAGACTACTCATGTGTTTGATTAGACTTCATTAGCTACTCGATTAGACACCAGGCTGAATATTGCTTGAGAGTACAACCCTGCCTTTTCACAATCAACGGCAATTATGTAGGTTTTCTGTGAAGACAATTTACGCGTGTACATACTACAGTACTATTGTTAGAACAACTGTTTAATTTCATGTTTACAGTTGGCAATGTTTACTTTATTGTAAAACAAATGTGTTTATATTTGAAGTATTTGGTTGCTATGCACTGTTTATCCGTTGTCATGGAATGTTCTGTTTATTTTTATTTGTTTACATTAAACTCATGTATTTGTTCACCCGATTTATTTTTTACTTAAAACCGCTAATTAATTCAAACTGATAGTTTTTCATCCTCAAACCCATTATTTACAGTCCACTACTCAACTACTCATTTTCCCAACAACTATATTATAGTTAAAGTTCATGTTCGAAATATTTAAAAGTTAATACCAATCAGCATCACATACCCATCATCAGAAAACCAAAGCTGTTGTAGCGATCAAATCCCAGTTCATTTCGGTAAAATGAACCTCAATTCACTGGGTGATACTTGAAAAAAGGACTTTCAGCTGAAATGTATGTTTGGTTTGTTATGATTTCTGGAGTGTTTGTTTCATTCCTATTTAACATGAGCCCGTAGGGTGTATTGTAGACGGTCACGTGTTTCAAAACATACCCCATAATCACTACCTTCCCGGTCCGTATTCTTTACTACTTTAGGTTGCTAGCTCAATAACTTCAAACAAAAACTGTAATTTTCTTTTAAGTTGGTTAGATTGTATGGAAATATTGACCAAACCATTTCGTATGAAATAAACCTATACATTTTATTTGTTTCAAAATTAAATATTGCTGGACTCAAACCATAAATCCTTTATGGAACTTGTAAAATGGTTACAGTTGTAACACTTTGTACTATTTCATGTTTTAGCCTAATCGATTAACATATTATTTCTGTTAAATCGAAATGGGGTAGCGATAATAATTAGTCTTCTTTTTCCATAACATGTTTGATATCGTATAGGTATACAAACCTAAGCATTTAAATTTCATGGTCTTACCAACTTGTTTTGGAGATTTTCGGCGAATGGCTTGTTTGACACTATTTGCAGGTAGAGCCAAGATGATGACGTGTATCGTGTGGTGGGTGGAGGGGTGAAGAGGGGTTAGAGCGTTTTACGTAAGTTGATTAGCAAGTTAATTATGAATCCGCAGACTCAGGCGCGAGTGTCTCCTGCTTCTCCTCTCAAACCTGCCCGAAACTGAACCTTCAACTCAGCCCAGTGTTTCCATGGAACAACTTACAATGCAATGTTTCCATCTAATTTTTCATAATTTTTGATACTTTGTTCAAACTTCATATATTTTGATATATTTCGGCCTCGCTGTGGAGTACCATCTTCAGTCACTGATTGGCTGAAGCCTAAGAGTTCAGTGTTTCCATGATACAAGACAGGGTTTCTATGTTACAAGACAGTGTTTCCATGATACAAGACAGGGTTTCTATGATTGTTACAAGACAGTGTTTCTATGTTACAATGCAGTGTTTCCATGATACAAGATAGGGTTTCTATGTTACATGACAGTGTTTCCATGATACAAGACAAGGTTTCTATGTTACAAGACAGTGTTTCCATGTTACAAGACAGTGTTTCCATGTTACAAGACAGTGTTTCCATGATACAAGACAGGTTTCTATGTTACAATGCAGTGTTTCCATGATACAAGTCAGGGTTTCTATGTTACAAGACAGTGTTTCCATGTTACAAGACAGTGTTTCATGTTACAAGACAGTGTTTCTATGTTACAAGCAGTGTTTCCATGATACAAGACAGTGTTTCCATGATACAAGATAGGGTTTCTATGTTACAAGACAGTGTTTCCATGTTACAAGACAGTGTTTCTATGTTGAAGACAGTGTTTCCATGATACAAGACAGTGTTCCATGTTACAAGACAGTGTTTCCATGTTAAAGACAGTGTTTCCATGATACAAGACAGTGTTTCTATGTTACAAGACAGTGTTTCCATGTTACAATACAGTGTTTCCATGTTACAAGACAGGGTTTCTATGTTACAAGACAGTGTTTCCATGTTACAAGACAGTGTTTCCATGTTAAAGACAGTGTTTCCATGATACAATACAGGGTTTCTATGTTACAATGCAGTGTTTCCATGATACAAGATAGGGTTTCTATGTTACAAGACAGTGTTTCCATGATACAAGACAGGTTTCTATGTTACAAGACAGTGTTTTCATGTTACAAGACAGTGTTTCCATGTTACAAGACAGTGTGTCCATGCTACAATACAGTGTTTCCATGTTACAAGACAGGTTTCATGATACAAGACAGGGTTTCTATGATTGTTACAAGACAGTGTTTCCATGTTACAAGACAGTGTTTCTATGTTACAAGACAGGGTTTCTATGTTACAATACAGTGTTTCTATGTTGTTACAAGACAGTGTTCCATGTTAAAGACAGTGTTTCTATGTTACATACAGTGTTTCTATGCTACAAGACAGTGTTCCATGTTACAAGACAGTGTTTCATGTTACAAGACAGTGTTTCCATGATACAAGTCAGTGTTTCATGTTACAAGACAGTGTTTCTATGTTACATGACAGTGTTTCCATGTTACAAGACAGGGTTTCTATGATTGTTACAAGACAGTGTTTTCATGTTACAAGTCAGTGTTTCCATGTTACAAGACAGTGTTTCCATGTTACAAGACAGTGTTTCTATGTTACAATACAGTGTTTCATGTTACAAGACAGGTTTCTATGTTACAAGACAGTGTTTCCATGTTTCATACAGTGTTTCATGTTACAAGACAGTGTTTCCATGTTACATACAGTGTTTCTATGTTACAAGACAGTGTTTCCATGTTACAAGACAGTGTTTCCATGTTACAAGACAGTGTTTCTATGTTACAAGTCAGTGTTTCATGTTACAAGACAGTGTTTCTATGTTACAATACAGTGTTTCTATGTTACAATGCAGTGTTTACGTGTTGAAATACAGTGTTTAAATGTTAGTTTTTTGTTAGTTGTGTAGTAATACACCAGCGTCTTTTAAAATAGCAGTTGAATTTATATAAAACTGACTTGTTATGATTTAAATGTCCGTACGATATGCTATAAGATCGAGATTTTTCTCGTATCTTAGACATTGAAATGCTAACATTGATAGCTTCAACAATAGTAAGAAAACTCGAACACATCCACAGTATATTCGTCTTCAAGCTATTACTATGAGCGGATCCGTGGCGGATTGGTATACTCCGGAGCTCATCACTCCGTTGGCGCGGGTTCGATCCCCGCAGTCACCACTTACATATTTTGTAATGTGACTTATACGAAGACGCTAGGTAAAGGTCGAGGTTGAGTGGTGGAAGGACAGTGTAGTCCTAACTTCGCCTCGTTAAACAAGACAAACTTTATTTTTTACCTTTTATATTTTAAATGTTGACTTTAACAGTAATGTTGTTTGTGTGTGGCTGGCCAGCTAACGCTGAATACCTTGGGCAAGCTTGTTTTCTCATTCCTCTACAATGTTTTAGATTTCTTTTCGCCTGAAGACGGAACCAGAACACAGATTCTGAAACGTTACGAATTGTATGCTTCCTGATCAAACAAAAATGCTTCCTTAATAACCTCTCCAACTCTCTTGTCATCATAAATTACGTCTAATTACCTATTAACGGGTTTGGTGTAAATTATCAAAACTAGTTATAACAATTTGTTAATTACCATAGACAATCCAAGAGAGCGTCATGTTTGAGAGCCAAGGGTGTTCACTACCTTGTGTAGTCTCTTCACTGACAAAGGCAAGTGTTCTATACATGTGCAGCCAGCATGACAGCCGGCATCTTTGTCAAGGGAGTGTATACTATACACAGTGTAAACCCAAGACAAACAGAGCACAACGATACGAATATTGTCTATTTCACGCACACACACACACTATGTACTTTTTTCTTTTTAGTGAATTTCCAAAACAGTTGTGAGCTTCCCTACGCCTGCTGCATCAAATGATAAAACTTCATATATTCTGCTGGTTATTGGTTACTTGGATATAATAAATACAGTTTTTGCCTAGAACAGTTTTTTTCGAGGGATTAAAACGCCTCATTAAAAGTCCACTAGTGTTGTACAATTTTCCCCACTTTCAGGTGGTTTACCAGGCTTCACGGTAGTATTTTCGGCTTCGACTAATGTTTTTATTTAATCTAATGATTAACAAGTATTAAGCTGCACCTGTTGGTCGAAATTCGTTTGTGAAGTTAACTTAAGAAGAAAATACAATAAATCGGAATTAGAATAAATCAAGAAGTCATGAGTAATTTATGCTACGGTCATAACTGAACAGCTGTGTGATTATGCGAGCGAATCAGTCACCTTTCATCTGATTGAATGGCAAATGAAAAGCCGTGCTTCCGAGGAGGTATAGAGCCATTGAAACACCTTCAATGCCCGCAGAACGCAAGAGAACTTTAGAATGATTAGACACTCTCAACTTGGCTTCCACGCCTTTAAATTAACTTTGAATGTGTAAATCTTGCTTGATTCAAGTTTCTTACGAGCGAATAAACTCCGTACAAGCTAATTAGGCTTTTACGTTATCGGATCAACCCTTTAATGTGCTTTAAATAAATCTTTACTGGAAGTAAAATTGGAGGATGAAACCGTTTTTAAACCACCATTATAAAAACAACTGTCATGGAAAAATAAAGAATTGTCAAAACAAGTATTAAGCAAAAACAAATTTATAGTCCAAAGTAAATGCTTAAATTATCCATCGGCTGTACCATAAGTATGAGAACCCCTGCATAACTTTTAACATAGCTAGGGGCCTAAATAGATTATCCAAATTGTTGTACTCATCAATGGACGTAAGACTCCCTTGGGGGACGGCCCACACGGAATCAGGAGAACAACCTCAGCGAGAGTGTTGGTCATGCTGCACATCAAAAATAAAGGACTCATTAAATAAATAAAAAAAGTAAATTTATTGCTCGAAACAATTTTTTTGAACCTTGACTTTGGTAAAACTTTCCTCCTTCTCCAAAATGGCACTTTCGAGAGAAATTATACTCCGTTATAGGAAATGGAAATGTGGCGCTTGTGGCTATGTTTTTCTAGTTTTTCTTATTTTTAATTAAACTCCAAATACAATCAGAGTTCACAATCTGTTAGCGGGATGTGCAGAATATTAAAAGCAATACAAATGGTTAGAGAACGCAAATTTGGCCACTTAAATACAACTTTGCGACTTAATCCAATCGACATATTTAAGCCAGACAATTCGGTGTTTCTAACTTTGACCCTCCTAACAAATCAAAAAGCTCAGCGTTCGTTTATAAACACTATAAAATTATACTACGTACATTGAATTGAAGGCAAATTCGATTTCAAATGTGAATGAACATTGAATTATGTCATTCAATAAATCGGCTGTCGTAGCTACCTCACAGTGGAGATGTACATATTGATGAGTTGGATGTTGCCGTTCAGGCCAAATCTCCATGGATCAATGCTCGGACATTGAAACATTGATGGCTTACTCGCTAAACTCAATGGCAGTTGTGTTATTCTACCAAGAAACACCATCTAAGGAAGTTAACGTAATGTAACTGGTAACATGATAAACGGCTAATTATACGAAAGAAAAACTTAAACCAATACGCTGGAACATATCTCTGTGTCACCGTTCTCTAACGTTTAATAATTTGTCAAAGAAAACAAAATAAAACTATAGCGAAGTTATAAAAACTCTTCAAAATGGTTTGCGTTTAAAACAATTTTAAAATTTTGAAGAACGACTGACGTATAAAACATAGCAACAAGCGCTACCGTGAATCCTAAAGAACTAACAATAATGGCGGGAGAATTTAGCCAAAATTTGGATTTATGCTATACAAGCTGCAATTAGGGGCCGATTCCAATTAATATGAATGTGAACAATATTTGTGTCACCGTAGCCAACTTGCAATCACAGCTGTCACTCAACCTCTACCTCACATTACATCAACTACAGACTTTGCCTCTACAAATCAACAGTGTTAAATGTGCCAGAGTCTGGCTGTGTTTGATGAAGGTACAATGTAGGAGCTACAATTGCCTTGTACTCTACCTTGTCAAAGTCCGCCAACTTGCAATCACAGCTGTCACTCAACCTCTACCTCACATTACATCAACTACAGACTTTGCCTCTACAAATCAACAGTGTTGTGTTAAATGTGCCAGAGTCTGGCTGTGTTTGATGAAGGTACAATGTAGGAGCTACAATTGCCTTGTACTCTACCTTGTCAAAGTCCGCCAACTTGCAATCACAGCTGTCACTCAACCTCTACCTCACATTACATCAACTACAGACTTTGCCTCTACAAATCAACAGTGTTGTGTTAAATGTGCCAGAGTCTGGCTGTGTTTGATGAAGGTACAATGTAGTAGCTACAATTGCCTTGTACTCTACCTTGTCAAAGTCCGCCAACTTGCAATCACAGCTGTCACTCAACCTCTACCTCACATTACATCAACTACAGACTTTGCCTCTACAAATCAACAGTGTTGTGTTAAATGTGCTAGAGTCTGGCTGTGTTTGATGAAGGTACAATGTAGGAGCTACAATTTGCCTTGTAATTAATTCACAAATTGACATCTCAGTTTGTAAACCAATCTCATGATTCAGCGTCATTTTGAGTTTGTAGACTATAAAAGCATCTTGGAAACAGTAATTTGGAAGCTGACTACAAAACTGCAGTGTTTCTGTGAACAGAGAGAGCCATAAATCAAGTTTTATGACAACTCCAGCTAAAGCATTGCAGAGTTTATGTAGAGACTAGACTCAGTTGCAGTAGTAAATAGGTCGTAAACCAGACCAAATTTCACATGAAGACAACTCATTCGGTGTGAGGTTTACTGTGTAATCTTAGTTTCAACTGTTTTGGAGTTTGATGCAGTTTGCAGTTTTATGCGTCGTATAAGTTAATCCCAAATTAAGGTACTAAACATATTATTGTCATGATAAAATATACTAATGAAATTTTACAAACTTACAGTTATGTTAGTTGTCACTCAACCCCTAAACATGATAAATATTAATTAATTTAACAAAGTTTTTAATCAAAGTTTAAAAATATTTTACGGAATTTGATAAGAGCTTAGCGGCAAATGTTATTCTGGAAAAACAATTTTAAATTATTTATAAGAAAACCCCGTTATTAATCAACCTCTATTTTCGCATCTTGATTCAATATTGTAGTTTTTCGAATGAATTAAGAAGGAATATGACAGGAATAATTATTTGTACAGTAAAGACTTTGGTTATATACCTTAATTAAAACAAGTTCCAAACGATTTTTTTAGTATTTCAATTTTGTATTGTGTAGTACATTTTTATATACGAATATTTTTTTGTGTTTATTGGACCCGTGGCGAGTTGGAATCGTGCGCAGCTCCGGAGCTTAACCCTCCGCTGGCGCGTGTTCGATCTTCGCAGTCACCACTTACATTTGTAAAGTGACTGGACGGTAACGCTAGGTAAAGGTCGAGGTTGAGTGGTAGAGAGGACTTTCTAGTCAAAACTTCGCCTCATTAAACAAGACAAACTTTACCTTTTCATTTAAAAATATGGGTGTTTATTTTGTTTCATACATTTAAGCTTACATATTCACCGAATGTAGTTTCTGTGACAATTGCATATTTTGTCTAAAACCATAGTTTAAAACAGAATGAACCGTTCACAAACCCGTATTTAATTGTGAATTAGTGAAGTGAAACTTGATAACAACTACTCTGGCAGCTGCGACAATAACAGTATTGTAATAATGCAATTTGTAGTTGTTTGTAACTATGTTAGAACTGAAGCGGCGAGATACAGTCCATTCGTGTCGGCTTTATAATGTTTGCATACCAACTCCGCTAAACTATATACACTAATTCAATTAGTTGATTGGCATCGCAAACAATATATACCTAATTTATTATTGGACAATTATGTATTATAACATTAGAAATCAAATCTACTTTGAAAATTGTCTACATTCTTCCATGCGATTGCTAGGCCAATAAATATTTATTAGATGATACTAAGGGAGGCTATTCTTATTTGTCTAAACATTGTCATGTTTTGTATTACATAGATTGTCTTTGTAATATAAATACAAAATGACTTGACTATAAAACTAGCATTTTCTAATAATGCAACAAAGCTGGAGTCAACAAATAGGGACCTTTAATTTAACTTTTATAATCGACAGTTGAAAATTGGTGTGGCTTTTAGATAATTAAAGATCTACGGTCTAGAGGTTCATTCAGTGATCAAATTAGGTTATTCATTGATTTTACTGAGATAAAACTAACTAAAGTATTAAGCCAGAGAGCTGGTGACTATAGTTTTGGTTATTTGCTTGACCTAATTTAATTTGAAAACAGGAAACTCTGTCGACATTTGGGTAACTAAACATGGCTCGGTGAGTCTGTCATAGCAACAGTGATTGGCTACCTACGGCTAGCATATGCAGGGTGAGATTTAAATGCCCCCCCATTAATTATTGAAAAGGAAATATCTGTAAAAACCCTTTAGGGAATGTTTTTATAAAATACAAAAGTTTGTTTTGACGTACTTTGCGTCACCCACCCCCAACCAAAAGCCGTGGGGGAGGCCCCCCAAATGTTTTAAATGTAACCCCTCCCCCTTGTGGCACCTCAAAAGAAAGGGTTCTCCTTTTCCTTCTGTTGTATTCATTAAAATATTACAAGAAACCAGGTTTAAAATGCTACATTTCACATACAGTTTGTTTTATGTCAAATTCTTCTTGAAAATTCTCTAAGGGAAATATTACAACCCTATAACATAATCCCATAAAATATTTTGAAGAAAAATCTGTCATTCAAAAGAATTGTATGTGGAATGTGGCATATTTAAACCTGATTTCTTGTAATCTTTAAACAGGGATTACAAACTAACGAGTCGAGATCAAAAATGTTTCTTTGTGTCGTTTAATATTTATTATTTGTATTGAAATTCCCTTTCTTTTGATATGCCACAAGAAGGGGAAGGGGTTCGTATTTAAAATATATGGCGCCCCTGGCTTTTGATTGGGAAGTGGGTTACGCAAAATACGTTAACACAAACTTTACAATTTTATAAAAACACTCCCTAGAGGGTTTTAAAAATATTTCCTTTTTCAAAAGTTATGGTGTAGGGGGACATTTAAAACTCACCCTGTATAGAAGGCCAAATCACAAAACATGATCTCTTAATACCACCTGATGTAGTTTTTGTTTTAAATGCGATCTTCATTGAATTCGAAAAGCACAAGGCCAAACGTGTAGAAAGCACTAAAAAACTATATTTCTAATACGGTATAAACGGGCAACAATAAACTTGTTTGGACCAACCTGGAACCTGCTGGTCGAAAAATAGCAGCAAGTATTTAATGTTAGAAGCAAATCGCAAACCACTAAGTACTGCATTTTGTACTCAAAATTACACAAAAACTAAATTTCTTATTCTACATTCGGTTCAAGCAAGGTGTCAGTATTCGTCACACGAATTAGAGTAACGGAGGTATACAAGTTAACTAATTTTAGAGTATTAGTTTTAAGCTAAAGCGATAGTTCCTTGCTATAATAAACATCAAATAATGTTAACAAATCTTTTAAATAAATGAGCATGTTTTACAGTTTACCTGAAGCATCAAGGAAATTGTTGATGTCACAAGTTACTTAAATATTCTTCGACTTTACAAAAAAGGCAATTTGTAATGCAAAGAAACTTCCCCCTTGGAGACTTGTAGAGGAAAGGTAAGAAAACATTCCTTCATTTGAAAGCAATTTTACTTATCAGCGAGTGTTTCAAGAGGTTCTAATTTTAAATATTTCCCTTCATTTATCATTCATCAAACTTACTCAATGTTGCATTAACTACTTATTAAAAGGCTCGCCGCCGTTTCAATCGTAAAATATAGTATAATTATAAAACTGGTATCCTGTCAAATATTCTCTTCAGATAGTTAACAATATCTCAATGTAACATAATAATTGTAAAACACTACTAACTACTTAGTATTACAATTTTCTCATATCCCAGTTTAGCTGCTAGTGAACAAATCCCCAAATTTATATTTTTCTTATACAGCTTATTGATGTATATACCCGTAGTTAATATCGCAAACTGTATAAATTTCAATCATTGTTTTTAACAACCCTTAATGGCCTGCGCGAATGAACCAAAACCTGTCGACACAGTTAATTATTACGTTAATTATACGTTACAGCTTGAGGACAGAGACATTGTAAACAAATTGGGGTCTCGTGAGTGTCTTATTTGTATGTCCTTTTAAATTAGGACTCACAGAGTAGGCAAAAATTGAGAAATTGCATACGATTCACCCAGTTGTAGGATGTATTAAACTTTAATAAAATATTGTATATACTTTAAACCCAATGAATTTACGAACTGTTAATAAAATACCTTCTATTCGGCCTAGAGATCCTCCTAATATCCTGTATCAGGAAGATCCTACTAGTGTTAATGTTGTAGAGCTTTATGCCGAATACAAAGTATTTCATTATAGTTGAAACATTTGTATCTACTTTCTGTAAAACTTCCTGGTAAACAAATACGCTAAATCATCTTCAAGGTACATAGACCAAAGTGTGTTCAATAGTTAACAAGGTATGCTTTCTCTCTTGAACACCCGGTCGTCTTTTCTCTGGTTTTAAAGAGTCATTGACAGAAGAGCTTTTGTTGATGTACGTCATCTTTACTTAGTAACTTAAGTAAAATATAGTGATGGTAAGGATTGTCAACATTGAGAGAATTCAAACTCAGACTCTGCAGCAGTTATGAGAGAGACAGCTGGCACAATCTGCTGCAGAGATGTGTTTGTTTTTTCCAAACATGAATGTCATATTGTCCGACAGTTTGCTTGTGTTTGTGTTCCGCTATGTAAATCACTCTTGTATGTTTAACGTGTTTTGTCGTCATATGAGTACAAACATGTTTCATAGAGCCTTGCATACCGCATCATACGTAGGCCAATCCTCGATAACTGCAAAACGAGGCCAGATATCAACGCTCATTTACTATGGAGTAACAATTATTTGATATCGAATAACGAGTGACATAGCTTAAGGTACAAACCTTATCAAGAGCTATCTCTCTACCCACAAAATTATAACAACTATCATCAACTATAGTATTTAAAGTTGTTTCCCCGCGAAACCTCAGACACACTGCTGCTAAGCTCATAACTTTACGTCCATAACTTTCCTTTGTATAACAATACTCACACGACGCACTGCTTTATAACTGTCTAGCAATACTAAATATTTAATAATAACTATTTAGTTTGATATCTTATGGTTACATTCGCCGTGGAGACAATGGGCATATGGTGTAAAGAGAAAGAATGGCAGAGAATGAATCCAGAACGTCGGGAGGAAAAACTGACGAAAAACAGGTGAAGCAAAATTCTTCCTACCTGGTTCAAAGAGTACAATTGAAAAAACTGATAAAGGACTGTTTGTGATAAAGGACTTCTCGCACCTTCTCAACATTTTCCGGTGCACTGACGGTTTTAGCACTTCCACAGATTTGTTCATGTAGTAGCATTATTTCTGAATAAACTCTCCCAGTTTACAATTATTGTTTTATGACTAAGACCTTTTCCGTGATTATCGAAGTAGGATCTAAACAATCTTTGAGTTAATAAAAATAACTGTTTTTAAAACTACTTCTATAACAAAAGCACGATGCTCAGAACTGCAAAACGTCATTTCTATGAAAATTAATTGAGGTTATAAACACCGCTGATGACTCATTGATGACACATTAACCATGTGAGAGCGTAAACAAATTGTATCATTCTCATTGGTCCACCCTGTATAACATGAAAACTTTTGAGAAAACTCCAGATAGTCTCATATACTCTGAAAGTCATAAATCAAGTACGACTCCAGTCAAAGTATTGCAGAATGTGACTATGTATAAACTAGACTTAGTTAAACTGGAGCGGCAGTAAATAAGTTGTAACTCTTGTGACTTTTCAAACTATGGTATTTTACGACTCAGTACTTAAATCACATACTAACTTTTTCATAACATTTTTCAATCTATTAACTCTGTTTTCATCTCGTTGACTAAAATTTACGACTATCGTATTGCACTCGTTATAGTTTCAATAAAAAATGTATTTAACAATTATATTGTACTGCAAACCGTTTTGTTTTGGATTGTGTAATGCTGTGTTAAATGCTAAATAAACTGCTTATTTAACTGGGACTCGTGGCGTGGTCCTGTAATCCAGCTTCATGGAGGTCAGGTTTTGAGGATGATATAGGTCTGAAGCGGCTCAGATAGTCTCAGTGATCATCTGATGATACCCGCATCAACTCACCTCCATCGTTTAGACATATCAGACCATCACCTGCGTGGTTCGGAAGTCACATTAAGCTGTTGGTCCTTGTATTTCCATTGGTCATTGGGCTATTAATTTGACCCATTCTAAGGAAGGTTTTGTAACAAGACTACACCTCATAACTCATTACTACCACTCATCACACTCATCCTTCACCACATTTGCCTTAAAATACCTCATGAGTGGTCAGGAATCTCAAATAGTGATTTAGTGATGTAATACGAGAACTGAACATCATTAAAATGTAAAATGTACTTGTATCCAATGATTCGATCGTTATTAAATATATTCATTTGAGCGTACTATGTTCGCATACTAATTAGGTTGGTTTCGCAACAAGCTGCTAATCAAATTATTATACTCAAGTCTGAATTCTTTCGGGATTGATAGTTAGGGTGATTTGGAGGCGGGGTTAATACTGCCAAATTACAGAAATCACAGGTGATCTTTTGCTCACTAACGATGGAAAATGTCCGCAATAATAGTTCAACTTCTGAAATCACACAATATTGAAAGAAAACAGTGAATAGTCTTCAAACAATTGTCACCAATCACCACAGTGCCAAAGTCACGAGTAACTTGAATATTACTCAACTTTACAAAAAAGCCAATTTGTAATGCAAAGGAACTCCCTCTGGAGACTTGTAAAGGAAAGGTAAGAAAACATTCTTTCATCTGAAAGCAATTTTACTTATCAGCGAGTGTTCCAACAAGTTTACAATTTCAAACGTTTCCTTTCGTTATTTATTTATTAAACGTACTCAATGTATACATAATTTAGTTGTTAAAAGAAAACTCGTCGTTTCTGTGCATTAAAACAGATATTTAACTTCTTTTGAATTTTTAATTCCTCGACATTATAATGTGACAAATAGAATTCAGTTTTAGAAACGGTTTCGCTGAAAAATACATTTCTGTAATGTTGAACATTGTAATGAATATGTCTATAAATACTCGTATGTTTGCACAAATATTTCTTCAAGCTTACCAAGTATACCTACAAGGTGGCCAAAAAAGGAATTTTCTTTAGAATTATACGAGTATAAAACTGCACTTTGTACTTTGGTAAGACCCTTCAAGAAAAATCACTAATGTGGTAAATTGTAAACCGTTTTGCAAAATAGAGTATTTTTAGGTAATTTTAGAAATTCTCCTTTAAATACTTAAAATCGGCGAGGTGAATACAAATGTATAATTTTTTTATCAATTTGCCAACCTACCGACATGAAAACCATTGAGTTCTGATTAGGAACTGCCAAGTAATAAGTAAAAATATCGTTAAAACTATAGGTAAAGTACCCTGTTTTTCACCTCAATGATCGCTGTAACTCAACTTTTTCATAAAAAAATTTCACAATTTCAAATCAAACAAATTATTAATTAAATTTCACGCAAGTAATTTTTTAAAAATTTTCGTAAACCTTTTCTTACTATTTTGACGACTGCATAACATGTAAATGTTTTCGCAACAAACTATTGATTTATTGCTTGAAGCTTTGCCATTTACGTACACCCTTGTACATTTTGGATGAGACTTTTACTTTGTTCTAAATAAAATTAAATTTTTCTCCTATTTCACTAGTATGTAAAAAACTTTACGCCGAGGGAACGCAGGCTCTGCAGCATTTAAAAGAGAACAGCTGGCACAATCTGCTGCAGAGATGTGTTTGTTTTTTACAAACATGAATGTCATATTGTCCGACAGTTTGCCTGTGTTGGTGTTCTGCTATGTAAATCACTCTTGTATGTTTAACATGTTTTGTCATCATATAAGAACAAACATGTTTCCAACCACCCTTTGGTTGTATATACGATACAAATAAGTTCTTAAAAACTAGTTTTACTGCACGTTTTCAGTTCTGTTAAGTAATTGTTTAAACTGCTAAGATGTAGACAAATTAACAGCTTACGTAATGTCTTAAAAACGCTATGGATGATCTAGTTAGAGTCCATGCGTTTCTTCGTGCTTGGTGAGGGACAGAGTGGGGAACAAATCGATTTTTCAAAAGTACAGTAATAGCCTTTTCACAATACGAGTGCCATGGAAAAGACTGAACAGTTGGTTACCCCCACCCTCGAAAACCCAGTTATAACTGGTTTTAGTCGTCAATGTCAAGCACCACGAAGAAACGCACGGACTCTACATGAGCTAATTTTATTTTTTGTTCAACTTCTATTATTGTTTTCTGATGCCCAGAATTGATTTTCCAACTAAAAAAGGCATACCAGGTAGCAGTTTTTTGTTTAGTTAAAAAGCCCCTAATGTACAACGTGTACAGAAGTTGTTTTATGAACAATATGGGTATTAAGTTACTTTTAGTTTATTGCATTTCATTCTTCACTGGATATTATGCGCGTTCAGTGAGTGTGTTTTCAAATGTTGAAAGCTGAAGCTAGAAGTAAAATGAAGGATGGAATCTACTGGTTATTGCGTTGAGATACCTCATATTGATACCTCTATATTGCCTCGCTTTCAGAGATATCCTATCCTTTCAGAATTCCCTTCCAAAGTGCTTCTCTTATAATCTTTTTAAAATGTAATACGCGTTCTCCGGAATTCAATATACTCTTCGGGCCATAAATCAATTTAAGATGGCGTTTGACAGAATGTGCTTCGTCGAGACTTATATATGATCACCATATTTATTACGTTTGTGAAGCCTTAATGTTTTATTTTCATAAATTTATTATTTATTATTTAACTATATTTTATTATTTATTCAATTATTTAATTAATAACATTATTATTTAGAACACTAATTATAATATTTTACTAAAATGTAATTAATATTAGTAGCTAGCATGACCCACCTTGTTTTAAAAAACTATGCAGTTTGTTACATGGAACATGTTCCCAATAATATTATTCTTTAAGGACTATGTTCTTCAATGCACTCCCCTCTCCCAAGCTTCTCTTACAAATTATTGACATTTAATCACGATATTATTCAAACCAATTAATTCCAAGTGCTGAAGCTGTATTGAAATGCAGTTAGGCTCGGTCGTTTGATTACTTGCATTGTTGCATGGGCTGGGAGATCAAAGCCACATTAAATGTTCAATAGAGCCAGTGTGACCAACCATGCAAACACAACACTCTACGTGTCAGTGCTGCCACTACAACTGCACAGAATACCCCCTCACCAACCCCTTGTCTATCTACTATCCTCGCCTTAGTTCAATGCAGTCAATGCTCGATTGAAATGCACTGTCAAAGTTGCAATTCATGGGTTTGTTAATTATCGTTAGTTTTGAAACTGCTGAATTGTATGTTTTCAGGGATTACTTTTTTCTGTGTGACAGAGATTGGTGTTAAAAGACCGAATAATTTATGTATGATGTTCGTTGTAAGCTATTACAAGTGCTAACGCGAATCCATCGAAGAGTTTTTTTTAAACCTTTAAAACGTGTTGGTTGCGCTACATCAACGTTTATTGCAATTTCCGAATTGGGTTGAAATCAAAATATAAAAACAGCTTTAGAGCCTAAAACTTCACATTGAGAGGGGAAACGAACCAACAAAAGGGCATATCTGGTGATCCGATTTTGCTGGTTAGCAAATTTAATCTAGAAATTAACAAAAAGAACATTTTTCACAAATTTGTTTTCCAAATACATAATATGGGCGATGGAAAAGAAAAAAGGAGTGCTACAATATTTCGTACGTTAATACGTTTTCAACTAGGTAAAAGGAAGGAACAAGGCATGAATTGAGTCAAAACAATAACAAATAACAAACAACATTTAAAAATAGCTAAATTTTGCCAGCTGATGTGGAGCCACTGATTTTCAAAAAAAATCATCACTAGACATATACAAAAAAATTAAATTGTAAACTATCTAAGGTTTATGCCAAAGGGGTGTTCAGATTTTAAAATAAATTAATGGACAAGTTCAGAACTACGCCGAGTCAAAGAATTGTGTTCGTTGTTTAATTTAATTTCGTGAACCGCTGCGACGTTGTAATGCTTTGGTTTTGTGATAAGTCAATTCACGTGAAAGTGTACACCAAGATGAATTGAATTTAGAACATAGTATTGCAGGACTAGTATGGACTGATGACAAAAAGGAGATCATTCCTTAAGGTTAAAGCAAGTTTGGGCACAAAGAAAAGCCAACTTTTCTAGACGGCTTTAACGTACTTCGTGAGGTCCGACTAGGCCTATCCACCTATACCGAACAAATTGTCAAAAGGTGTTCACACACAAATCACATAGCCGCAAAAGTAACGGGACACACTTGTATGGCTACCTTCAAATAAATAATTTTACTAAATTCAAAAGTAATACATCATGTTAGTTTGAAAGTTCATAATGGTGGCGAAGAGCAATTTAGTAAAAAGAAGAAACGGACTTTGCCTGCCACTTCTGGAGAAAAATTACTCCTTAAGGGGAGTCAAAAACTCGGGTGGAGTTTTCAGAATTCTGAAGTCGGGTGGAGTTTTTACTGTCCGAAACGTTAGGAGTATTTTTCTCCAGAAATGGCAGGAAAAGTCCGTTTCTTCTTTTTATATAATACATTATAACATTTATTCTACTAATAAGTGTTGTTTCGAAAAAGAACCGACATGTCAAAATCTTTGTGGATTCTATTAACAACACTGGTGTGACTGAAGAAGGTATCGGCATGGAATGTACACAGAGAGGTATCTTGCAGGACATGCAGAGGTTCGTCCGTATTTTCTGCACACTTACCTTTTGAGCCTTGCACATGGAAGTGATGGGCTGGAGATCGTGGCTGGCATGACGTGTGTCTTGTACACAGGCAGGGATCTTGCAGAGCATGCAGTACAGACTGAGAGGTTCATCTTCGTGTTCAGCACAACGACCCTTGCTTCGAGCTCGCAGTGCCTGCTTGCCCACCTGTCAAACACACGTCAAGTCAGTGTTTCATTGTTGACCAAATATATTGTATAAGACTTGTAAGTTTTGACCTCAGCAGTCTGAATTATATTGTTTTGAATAAGCAGCTGTTACACTGATTTACTATAAGTAAGTGTTAAAATTCAAAACAATCAAAACCAACTCGTTGTACCAGCTGTTGTCCATGCCAAAAATATCATTAAATAGTATATTTCATCACTAGGTCCTAAAGTGACACTTTTTGACACGCGGTCAAGTTAAGCGGTCAAGTCATTTAACCTGATCAAGTTAAGACACTTTCAAGCCGAGAGATGAACGATTCTTTTTGAGGAGAAAAACATACTCTAGAAAGAAAAACAATACTTTATTTGCCTGGGTGTAAAGGTGACACTTTAGCACTGACAATACATGAGTATAAAGCAGTTGTTTTCAGAACAAAATGATAAAAAATATCTTTTCCTCCCTCGGAAGAAAAGCATCATCAAAAAATACTTTATTTGCCTGGGTGTAAAAGTGACACTTTAGCACTGACAATATATTTGTCTAAAGCAGCTGTTTTCAGAACAAAATGATAAAATGATCATTTTCTTCCTCGGTAAAAACATCATATAAACAATACTTTATATAATGAATAAATAAAATAAACTAATACAGTACCCTGTTAATAGATTTGTATATTGCGACCGGTTTCGACTTGAAGTCATCATCTCGGCAGTAACAACAAAATCATTTGTTTGTTGTTACTCGCCGGTCAATAATGTCACTGGAAATTTATTTATTCATATATAATGCAATAACCCTCAGTGAGTCGATGTATGTAAACAATACTTTATATGCCAGGGTTTGAAAGTGACAAGTACGTAAATGCTGCATGCGTCTAAAGCAACTGCTTTAGAGCAAAATGACAAAAAAACATATATTATACTCGTAGATCAAAATGTCTTTACTGTCGGATTGCAAGTAACGATAAAGATGTTTTGAAACCTTTTCCTATGTATAAAAACTTCTGGAAATGGCAACTAATTGGTGAAATAAAAATGAAACAATAAATTGGTGGAAATACTGAATTACGCCTATACCATTTCCCTCCATCTAAGCTCCCCAAGCTGCACACAAAGTTGGCTTAATGCGAACGATTCCTCTTTCATCTCCTAATCTCTGGCCAGTATTTGGTATATTCCTAGTACTTTCAATCAACAAAATTTATCAATAAAGACTTCATTTTGGCCTTTGAGACTTTGACTGATCACGGTGTTTGGCCAATAGCCTCATCAAAAATTGATATTTTACTGGTTGCTATTTCAATCTGGTTTGTTGAATAATAGTTTAATTTAATTAGTGATGTTAGTTCTCTTTATTTTTGGTTGTATTGAAAGTTTCAAAACATTAATAAAAACCCACAATCGAGTGAAATATTTTAACCTGTGCAGGTTTCAAATATGTACTATACAATTCTTTTAATTCATCATGTTATTAAAAGGAACTCCTATTCCCTTTTTAAGGAATACAGATTTATTGGTGGGAGGGGGTTGGCATATAGTTAGATTATGCAGGCATTTGTCACTTCTATACTCAAGGTGTACTAACCATGGGTTCGAGGAGGGTGTGCTTAGCCAGGGGACCACGGGCAGGATGACAGTTGTCTCTACAAGAGTCACAATACAACACCTCACACTGTTCACACATGACAGTAGCCTCTCTCCCAGGCTGTTCCGCACACAGTTGACATTTCACACTCAGGTTCTTAGACTCGCCGTACTTGTCGACAATGTTCTGCATAACGCGGTACTTGGCCAAGTTGTGAGCGCCGTTCTCGTCAAAGTAGACCAGTTTCTGACACACGGGGCAAGCCAGAGACAACGCACTCGTAGCTAAGGGTGGCAACTGCATGCAAGGGGTGCCTACATAGCTGTTAGGCCTGCTGTTGCACACTACCCCGGAGTCGGTCTCACTCTGGATGGACAGCTTGTCCACTTCCTCGCCACTCTGGGCGGTGTCCGAGGACTCCGAGGGCGGCTGTGAGTGAGGGTGTGACGAGGGCGCACTCTGCTGGAGATGTAGTGCACAGTGCATACACAGGGTGTGATAACACGGCAGAAGCACGGGGTTGTTGAACAACTGCTTACACACAGCACACCGCAGCTCGTCCTCCATCTTGTCGCGAAACGCACTGTAGAATCATCCGTCGCAACTCCGAACACTCGACTGGCTACAGTAGCCGGCGTGAGGTGTTACCACCCACCCCTCGCGAAATTCCCACACTGATTTAATTCTCCCACACAATTCTCTCCACTATCTCGGCTTCATACTTGATCCCCTCGAGATCCTAGTTATTTCCTACGACCCACCCCTTCTCATGTCGACCGGATGGCAATTTACTAAGTTAACTGGCCGCTATCTGATTTCAGCGCGCTCGCCTCCCTGTTATAATGGCATTCAGAACGGGGTAAAGTCATTATAACTCGCGTCGCGTCTGCATTCTGCTCAACCAATTATCACTCCAGATTATCTCATTCATTCATTCATTCATTATCTTGAACCTCCTTCATGCGCCACTCATCACGTCCTCCTGTGTTTCCTGGGCTACGAGGTTTATATTCTAATGGTTGGCCAGATTTTGAAGTAGGCATATACACAATCGAACTTAATACAATGTTATACCTAACTACAAATACTTTTTTGTGTAAAATAATAAGTTTTAAATTACTTAGTTAAGATAGACAGAAATAATATAAACAATTTTCTTGGCTAAATGATTACATACTTCAACAGCCACGTATCCCACATTAGCACATTTACAAGTTTTAAAAAATTAAACATTTAACTGTTTTAACAAAATAACGAGAGTTTTTGGGCACCCTGAAAAAGCCTTATGGACAAATCAAAAACTCCTGTATTCAATTCCTACAACAACCAAAGGCCAGACGAGAATTTTCGGGAGATCCTGCGAACTGCATACAACACTTTTGACGTAATCAAAACACACTTAAGGGGAAAAATCATTACAACGAAGTTATTTGCCATGTTGTGTAGAAAGTATAGGCAGAAAACACGAAAATTCGAAATCGAAAAGTCGAATTATTGGTAAGATAAGCTTAACGATGCGCAGTAAGGGCAAATTTACTATACAGTCTAGCTTCTGACCGACGACTGTAGCCTACGCTCAAAAGCAATGCGACAAACGCTGTTCTTATGAGATCAATTTTGCATCTATACCAATATATAAAAAATGAGATGGTGTGTGTCTGTGTGTCTGTGTGTTCAGTGTGGGTGTGTGTGAGTGAGACCACTATACAGGTACAATCTTTTATATGATATGGAAAGCTTTAAACTACTTAAAGCTTTGTTCTACAGCGTTCCGTTCTATAAGGCGACATAAATGAATTGCTCGATTTCCTATATGAACTCGTCTAAAGAATAGTAAACTCATGCCGTGCGTTTTCGCAGCCGTAAACGTATAACCTCATGAATAATCAATGCGCTTCTTAAAATGTTTGTTTTGTCATAAATCAACAATCATTTGCAGACCATACAGAGCTATCATTTTATGTTACTAAGCAACGTGTTTTGTGTTTCATACAAAAGTTTTGTGAAACGAAACAAGAAGCAGCCGCCATTTCTTGGTAAGCTTGGAGGAAGGTATGGTGAGTGCGATTCTTTGTTCTAGTACATGTAAATATATATACATAGTAATATACCTAAACGTTACATGGAAAAGTAACAAATTCACAATAGACTAAACATGTCATTTAACACTGTCAGTACGGGTGTCACCTTACTTGGCTCTGGTCTACTAAAGTAACGAACAGTAACGGATATGATGAGGTTATAGATTTACTTATTACTGTCATTTTAGACAATAGTTTCAATAACTATTGTATTTTGTCTCTAAGAGACAAGACCGCTTTCCTCTAAAGAATACGTACGTCTGTTTACTTTTGATGGTGACTGATTCGCAGGATCAAGTCAGCTCTTGTTGCTGCGTGTTGTCTAGTTTTATCAATCCAAGCTCAGTACAGGAGACACCCGTACTGGCAATGGATCAGGAGAATGTCAATGGTGTATACAGCCGACTCCGAGATGTTACACGGAAACTGTGAACTGACTGCAAGCAAGACCGACTTCACAAGCCAACATTTCATTTCACATTACTTCCTGAAAGGAAACTTTTTAATGTTGATTGCTCGAAAACTTGATTTAAAACATAGTTTAATAATTTGTTAAAGTTTCAAAACCTGAATGTAAACACAAACTTGAATTATGAACTTAGTTGTGTATTTGTCCCATAGATGGCTGCAGGTGAGTCTTTTAGGGATCGTTTTAGTTCCTACGTCAAAATTGGAGAATTCAATGTTTACTGTCTTTGATTTTGTGTATTTTTCATGTGCAAAACTGTTCCGAGAGTTGAAGAATGTTCAAGAGGAAGATTGAAGAACATGATCAACGTTTGCACAGTGAAGCCGAGAGACTGTCTGACTGGAACATCCCAATTCTGGAAACGTCTGAGACGATAAAATGTGTGAGTTTAGACAAAAGTGGACAGTTCAACTAAACATATATCATAACTTAATACTTACAGTAAATAATGTGAATTTTAAAGAAATAAAGTGAATTTCATACAGGGTCATTAATTTATACAGGGTGTCTTAAAATTAACTTACATCGCCTTTAACATTTGGTTGTTGAGACATTTGTTTGTGATTGCTGATGTTTTATTATGTTTTCATGTTTATGTTTCAGCGTGTGCGAGAGATGGAATTTTGAAGAGTACAAGACAACTGTAAACTGATGAGGGTTCCATACAACATGAACTTAACGGAAGAAGATTGCGATTCAGACACAGTTGCGATGCCAATGTTATTTCAAATATGTAAAATATATAACAAATCTTTAGTTTGAGTTTGTGTTTGGTGTTTCCTATTCGGTTCCGAGTGAGCTAAACCGTATTTTCTAGTTTTACACGAATAACTATAGCAAACCGATGAATCTGGGAAAATGATTATAGGACATTGTTTCCAATTGTTTTTCTTGTACGAGTATAATGTACATCTTCTATACCCATGTTCGCTGTCTGGTGGTTAGTAAAATGTGTCAACAAACATAAACACCAGCTTTAGTAGTGTAGCGTTGCGACGTAAAATAAACGTCAACAAAACATAACACTAACATTCACTAGTAGTTACTTCATACAAGTTGTAAGAATGTTCATGGCAGTTTGTTTCATTTATTTATTTATCAATATTTATCACATTCTCGCTTCAGGGACTGATGTATTTATGTGAACAATACGACGAGAAGGGTTGTTTTTCATGGTTTGAAAGTCACTAAATGTAATGTTGTTTGTCAAGAACCATCGTAAAGTAATAAACCCAACGTTGTTTGATAACAAGAATTAGTTGTATTTGATGCAGAGGTTTCCATGAATTTATTTATTAAAGAAATAAGGCATAGGACATAATTATTATAGAGAAATTGTTCTGGATTTAACGTTTCCTAAAAACGAATTTCTGCAAACGAAAACATCTTTTCAACATAAATCCTCTTAAAAAACAGTTTCACCTTTGGTTAACCTCTATACCAAAGGCTAAAGTGACTTTCAGTGAGAGGGTTCATGCAGATTTTGCGACCGCTTTATTGTAAATGTCGAAAGTCTGGTCCCAATTACAATAGTGGACAGGTTTTGGTTTCCATCAAAAGTCGAGCTCGCCAAGGTAGCCTCGCACCGAGAATGGAGGCTTAAAATGTGAATCCGTCAAAGGAAAGAAGACATTTTACTTAAAACCCAAGGCCGTTACCAAACTCATAATGAGCAATTAACTCTGAACATCATAAGAATAATTGGATACTTTAGGTCAGATAATGGACCAAGAGAAAATACAAAATTGAGCTAAGCGAAGAAGGGGAAGATGATTAGAGGAAGAGGTAAAATATGCATGTGATTCTTAAACATTAATAAGTACATAGGTTTTATAATACAGTACTTTTAATAACATCTCAGTGCTTAAGAAATATACAAAACACGTACTACTTGATTTAGGCCGCTCATGTTGAATGAAACTACTCACCTCCCCGTTACGTGCTGACGATGTCCCAACGAACAACCTCCCCGTAATGTAGGCGGCAATCACGGCACGATTACCACAACATCTTACCACCTCGTTTTGTATACTTAATTCTTAGATATAAATTTTGAGTTTTTGAACTTTTTTGTGATTTTTGAGTTAACAGTATGTCAAAGAAGAAGTCCCATCATATTTTAGATCAATTGCTTCATTTAAAATGGCCCTCCTCGTTTTGTGTTTTTAATGTGCACCGTCTCGTTTTGTACTTTGATCGCGTATGGGTGTGTCTGTGTGTTTGTTCCTCAATCACGCAAATACCGCTGACCAATTTTAATGAAACTTACAGGAATGTGGCTTATATACCTGGTTAACGTATAGGCTATTAACATATTTGTTAACTATTATTTTAAGATGGCGGTCATTAAAAGACCCTACTACATGTGAAAAGTTATAACCCAAAAAAGCTGTCATGTAAAGTTCTTAAAACGTAAAAGATATTGAATTTTTGACAGCACATACGAGCTTTGAATTTTAATTTTCACAAAAAATAGACCAGAGCATTTTGTCGTATCTTCAACCGTTTGCCCGAAATCTTGCTTCAGTGTGGAGAAACAGGCTCACGAGTCGCTCCCGACTGCAAGTCCGCAGTCCGCACCGCAGACAAGACTGTACCGCCAGCCGGGGCACCCGCCCCTCCCCGTCAACAGTCAACACCCATATTTCCTTCCGCCCCGATGACAGACTACAGTACAGTAGTGTGTGCAATAAGTTTATTAGTTTGGTAAGATTTACTAATTGGTGTTGTGGTTGTGAGAGGATTTCAAGTAGAGTGCACCGCAGTCGTCCTCTGGATCTGGTACTGGTTCAGTAATACGGCATGTCTGCAGTTTATTTCTACAGATTACCATTTCCATTAGAATTATAACTTCGTCCCATACCTTCCTATCTATTCCTCACATCATTCGTCGTCTTCTGGACCTGGTACTGGTTCAGTGGTACGACATGTCTGCAGTTTATTTTTACATATTACTTTTTCCAATGAAATTATAACTCTGTCCCATACCTTCCTATCTATTCCTCACATCATTAAATTATTCATCGGCTTATTTAACTTCGCCTTCATTCACTGACCACTGTCGTGTGTTTTGTGGATGGTCTGTGAGTGGCGTGTAGCGTTGCGTGGCTTGGTTTCATGGTTTGCTTTGTCGTATAGGCCGCCATAGCTTGACTATACACACCACAAACTACAGCACGGCACGCCGTGTGCAGGGCCTACAAGGTTTGGGTTCTTGCGTTAAGTTTAAACGCTGGCTAAGTAACGGTGGACGTTGGTTTTAATTAAACTGTTAATATTGTCGGTTTAGGTTAACACTATTTTATTTAGTATAGGCCTACCTTTTGGTCACTCACTGCACGTTGTAGCTGAACCGATTCTTTAACCTTCCTCTGTTACCGAGTCATCTTTTTAACTTTTGAATTACATTTTATACTTTTAAACTGTATATAAAATGTTTTTTAACTTTATTTTGTTTTATTTTAAATTTCATAATTTTTTTCCGTGATGCCAAATAGAAAAAAAACAATATTTCTCAAAGATCAAAGAAACCTAGGACTGTAAGCTCTGCAAGAGCTACAGAATCCTCTCAAGAACGTGAGGCTAGGCTGTTAGCTGATAGAATCAGGCATGTCTTGCAAATAGCTAATGAAACTCCTGATGTACACCAGGACCGGCTGTGTGCTGACAGAATCAAGCACGCTTCACAAAAAGTGCGGCTCCTGATGATACATCAGGATCGACTGAAAAATGACAGAATGAGGCATGCCTCACAAAGAGCATCTGAGACACCGGGTGAACGGGAGGGTCTAATTGCCGCCAATACCAGCAGAATGGCCTCGCAAAGAGCAAATGAGACTCCTAAGATAAATCAGGATCTACTGGAAAATGACAGAATGAGGCATGCCTCACAAAGAGCGTCTGAGACACCGGGTGAGGTTCTAAATGCCGCCAATGCCAGCAGAATGGCCAGAAGATGTTGAACAAACCCTCAAACTAAATTGTTTTTCTAAAGATAGGAAAGAATTTTTGTTGTTTAGTTTGCATTTCTCTTTAAGTATACACACAGCTATACTAAAAAAAGCCCCGAGGCGAAGCGCGGGTACTCTCAGCTAGTATATTATAATTTTCACGTAGTTTCAAACATCCAATCTATCTAGAGCAGATTTGAGCCACATTGGATTCCAATCCGTCCTAAAGAATAAGTTTATCTTTCATTTAACACTTTCAAACTCAAAGTAACAACATTTATATGGTGGCATTTGACGGAATGCAACCCTCTGCATCGTCACTTTAAGGGTCCGCCTCAGCTGTTCGGTAGACAGTCATTTCAGAGGTTTGCGAAAAATAAGATGGATATTTGAGTATTAATGTTATTTTGACTAAACGACTATTAAATGAAAGGTAAACATATGATCTAGGTTTGCCTGATGTTCATTTTTTAAAATGCATTTTAGTTTTTATGCTATTGACGGTTAAAGATAGAAAATAAAGAGTGTTTTAAGATCTTATTTAAGAAGCTAAAAGTAGGCTTATCAAAAGTCTAATCAAAAGCAAACTAAGATAAACTCTTTCTCTTTTCATAAAAATTAATATATCCGAATTTAACCTTCACATAGCCTACTTTCTACGAAACCCTTGCAAGCGGAGGGTTTGACAGTCAGGCCGCATCAGTTGAAAGAAAGCCCGTTGTTACGTGCGCGCTGTCATGTGTTCCTTGGGCGGACGAATTCAGCCTTTCTTCGGTGACCACGGAGGCGGACTGCACTGCGCAGCCCAAACCACCACTGCACTGACTGGGAAAAGGTAGGATAGTTTACGTGATACGGTGAAGATTGAAAGGCATGCCGGACGGTTTGCTAATGATGTGGGGAAGACAGGAAATTTATTTGCTGAGCGGAAGCTCTAATCCTTTCTTGCCCTCGGCGATCCCATCTACTTTTACGTTGTTGCCAAATCATCTGAAACGCCAATCCGGACCTTACCCTCACAATATGGCTTGTTCTGTATCCGTACCACCTAGTGTTTGCTATGTATAAATGCAATGTATAAACTTTGTTTAAAGTGTATACAATTTTAAGTAACTCTGCTAAGTCAAAATTGAATTATTTATAAAACCGTGGCATAAATCCAAAAGTTAAAGACATGTACTTTTATTTATCATTTACAAGACATCATTTAAAGACATTTACTTTTTATTTTTATCTTGGCTCATGATAAAGCTATTTCAATTCACCAGCTGATATTTTAGTTTTGAAATAAAATTTGAAAATGTTGTATTTAGCCTTGTGTGTGTGTAGATTATTAAGTAGTAATGTTAACAATTTTTATTAGAACAAAAGAATTTATTTCCGCAGTTAAAGGGTAGTGCGATTTATCTGGGGACATTAGTCTCGACTTATTAGTGGAAACAACATAAGTAATACATACATGTCACTCATGAGTAACTACGGGTTTCTCTGCATGATTGATCAGTATACAAGAGTAGTCAACGAGTCTGCTTCTTGCATAGATCACATTTTCATAAGACTTAAAAATTCAAATAGTTTCAAAGCCGGTATTTTTCAAATTGACATCTCAGATCATTTCCTTATAGGGTTAGTAGCGAACTTTGACGGGTATAATATTAGCAGAGCAGCTGACGATGGATGCTCACAGAGTCTAAGAACCATTGATTTTGACGCACTTAAAAATAAATTACAAGATTTAAGCTGGAATTTTATTCAGGACAGCAATGACGTAAATTATGCGCTAAATAAATTTTACGATACTTTATTCAGCAATATAGAGTCAAGTAGTAGAATGAAATTATTGAAACCAAGAATGCAAAGAGCCAAAATCAAGAGTCCTTGGATTAATGGGCACATTCTAAGAAATATTAATAAAAGGAATAAACTAGCAGTTAGAGTCAAAAAAAGGCCGTATGACATTGATTTAAAAAACTATTACATGAGAGTTAGGGAACGCGTAGACAACGAGATTATTGAGGCAAAACATAGCTATTACGGTAGGTTATTTAGGTCAGAAGAGGGCAATAGCGCTGGTCAGTGGAAGTTGATAAACAATTTAATAGATAAAAGGGAGAAAACACAATTACGGCAAATAAGAGATAAGGACGACAACTTGATAACGGACCCTCAGTCGATGGCAGAACTATTTAACGATTACTTCATATCTGCGCCGGGAGAGATAGAGGCAAGGTTACCTGGGGGCCATGACCTTGACACATCTCAGTTCACTCGTTATCAGGACTCTTGCTTTCTTACCCCCGTATCAAGTGAAGAGGTGTTCAAAATTATTAACAGTTTAAAAAACAAAAATCAACAGGATGTGATTCACTTTCAGTACAGCTTATTAAAGCGATAGGGTCAGAAATATCAGATGTTTTAGCAACAATAATTAACATAAGTTTTGAAAGTGGTATCTTCCCCAATAAATTGAAAGAATCTGTTGTCGTACCCATCCACAAAAAGGGTAAATCAGAATCGATAGACCAATTTAGACCTGTCACATTATTGTCTGTACTATCTAAAATTATAGAGAAATGTATGAATAAGAGAATAATAGATTTTCTAAATAAGAAAAATTTTTTTAACCCAAAGCAATACGGTTTTACTAAGGGCAAAAATACTGAGGGAGCTATTTTAAATTTGGTTGAAAATGTTTACGGATGTTTTAATCAAAGTACGAAAACAACTGCTATTTTTTTGGATTTTCGTAAAGCGTTTGACCTTGTGAATCATAATATTTTGTTAAGAAAGTTAGAGCTAATAGGCTTTAGAGGAAATACATTTAACTGGTTTGCAACATATCTTGAGAATCGGGAACAAAAAGTGAGAATTGCTAATCAGTTCAGTCAAGCAAGAACTTCAAATATAGGGGTATCACAAGGATCCGTTTTGTCAGCAACATTATTTTTGGTTTATATCAACGATTTATTGGGTTTACATTTAAATGGAAGAGCTATTGGTTTTGCGGACGACATAGCAATTCAATACTCAGAGTCTCGCTGGGAGACTATCTGGGTAAAAATGAAGGATGACTTAAAGAGAATTAGATATTGGTGTGAGAATAATAGAATGGTGTTGAATGCTTCAAAGACAAAGTTTTTAAATTTCGATATGAAAGGTACCGTTTGACAACGTTAAAAAGTCATAAACTGGATTGCTTAGACCATATATCATGCAATTGTGACATTATTGAGCAACTAGATCAAATAAAGTACCTGGGAATTATTATTGACGACAAATTGAGCTGGAAGCCACATTTAGTCAGTCTCCAAAATAGTCTTAGAAAAAATATACGACAATTTTACTTTCTAAAGAAATTTGTTATGAGAAATTATTAACAGTCTTGTATTTTGCATTAATTCTTCAAGAATAAATTATGGAATTGAAAACTGGGAGGAGCAGACAGTTTTTCAATTAATCCATTGATAGTAACGCAGAATCATTTTGTTAGAATAATAGCTGAAAAGCAGAAAAGGGAATCCGCTCTACCAATATTCAGATTGCTAAAAAAATAAATATTTATTTGTTTTAAAGTGCTGAAAATATTCTTTAACAGAAGTAGAAATCACAGAACCGATAGATTAACCAAAGAACTCGAAGTAACACAAGCGGTATCTTGATTAGACCTAAAGTTAATAAATCAGTTTTAAGAAAAGTATATCGTTTTGGGGCCAAAATTTTTTAATTATCTACCTTCTGAAATAAAAAATTGTACTAAGCTTAGCACTTTGTAAAACAAAGTAAAGAAATGGTTATTTAGTTTAGACGTTATTGAAGACTTATTCTTTGTGTTATCATAGCCTAAGGTTAAAGTAGTCAATAGTGAATTATCGTTGTGTAGGGTGGTTGTGGAATAAGCAGTGCGAAGGTTGTGCGTGGAAAGATAACCCTCAGTTTGTTGTATGAGCGTGCACGCTGCGGTGAACCGCCTGATTTTTCATGTTGTTTTGACTTTTATCTGTAAGATTAATATGTAAGACAAGTTGAGCTAGCCACGCTTACTGGATATTGTGGCTAGTAATTCCTATAGTTTTTGTGTAGATATTGTATCAAAATTCTGGAATAAATAAATATTTACTTACTTACTTTACTTACTTATTTATGGTTTTACTAATAAACAAATTTTCAGAAAGACCAGACCCGGCACCAATGAGCAACGACCCTGAACACGTGTTGAGCATGTTTTACCATATTTCATAAACCTATGAATATATGTGTCTCTTCACTACAAGCTGCATTTTGCCCGATTTTCATAAAGTTATATAAAAATGTTCTCCTTATAAATATTTCCATAACTTTCCTTAGCTGTGTATTAAAATGGTAAAATATAATCAGTGAAACGTAAAACCTGTTTGCATGTTTATGCTTAACACAGTACAAAACAACATCCTAAACATAAGTGACAAAGCTTGAAAACCTACGGAAGTTCAAATATTAAATTCCATAGTGAATACAACAACGTTAGTCAGCGAAATCGAAATGCCAGTAATCCGATTTTAGAAGGAGTTTTAACCAAAAAAAGCTGTATTAACTATTTAAAAACATCCAGCAAACATTTACTCATAGAAAAATACCACATTCATTTTTCTATACTTTAAAACATTAAGCTTCATCACATTGAAATAAGTATGTATTTTGATATTATTCATCAACATACCAAGAACTGTGAGCGTGTCGAACAACCTCGTGACTTTTGTATAGGACAGGACGAAAATCTGAGGCCGAAGGTCGAAGCGAGGCTGTGATCGTAGCGAATTAAATTCACTCTTGCCAACAGCGCTTTAGTGTTTAGCTGCTTGTCGGCCTGGTTTTAATTTCCTGAGGGCCTCCTACTTGTTACTAAAGCACAGTCAATAACAGCCAACTAGGCCTGTCAGCTGTTCTTCTGTAGACCGAGTTCCAGGCACAAAACGCTATTTGAACCAAGACCCAAGGTGCATCATTAATCTCAGCAGCGTGTAAAGTGTGCCTTTCTCACCCGCAAGTCGGGGATTAATTAATGACCTGTCTGACACATAAATCAATCAGCTGATTTGACCTGTAACCTGACCGCATGACCGCACAGCTGACCGGACAATCAACAGCTGGGCTGCTCGGTCGTGCTGCGCCCTGCGGCCGTCCTAACCCCTTTCACCGCAGTTAAACCGCAGTGATATTCACCGATAAAAGGGAATTATTATAGTTGCCGGAAAATTATATATAACTAATTTAATAGCAAATCTTATTAGAGATAAAATTGTATTGAAACAGTTTTAATATGGGAGTTAATTAACCTAAGGCCTATAGTCAAACATGTTTGATTCAATTGTAGTGTGTTTTGTAGAAAGTATTGACCACTAGTATGACTTTTATTTGTGTAATTATGAAGCTTACTCTTTGAAATATAATGTAATAAGAATAAATTGTTAATTACAACACAGACACACAGACTACTACTTAAAACAGGTTTAACCTCAATGTGGCCCGGGACTATTCAATCGAAACTGTACTGAATCTGTTTAAAGTTGGATTGGCAATCACTTCATTTATTGTTGTACATTAGAGTCAAGCATCATTAGCAATACAACATTTTTAACGCAGTTTATCCGCAATCAATGTTCAAATATAACAGGCTACGTACCTTTCAACGTCACAATTCCTTCAGTAAAACATGGTTGCTTACTAGTTTCGACTAACATATAGTCATTTTCGAAACAGTAAGAAAAAATGAGGATCCATCTTCATCGATTTCGTCAAAATTAATAAATAACACATTATATAAAACATAAAGAACACTTAAAACATTGTATACACTGGCCGGTACCTGTCACTGAACTGATTAGACGTTGTCAAACTAGCCCATTCCACCCCTGCTATCAGCTGTTCGTTCTTTGGTCATTGTTGCCAACTGCGCTACTTCCTAGATGCTCAAGTACTGTGTTGAACAATTTGTTGGAACCATAATTATTTTCTCATCGAGCATATTATGCGGGTCTTGTTTAGTAGATTTGTAGATCTCGTATTCTTCAAGCGTGTCGAGCGTAAGTCCTTTTTTAGACACATGTAATATTTCAGTGTTCAAATCAAAGACTCTATCAATTGAATGGTTTGAATCAATTAGTTTCTGGGCAAATTTAGATCTTTGTTGAGGAATTCTGGATTTAGGCAGATGTTCTGAAAAGCGCTTTCTAAATTACCTGCCCGTCTAACCAATATAATAATTTGGAGAGTCTGAACAATTTAACTTGTAGGTCCCAGCTGCAGTACTCTTAGGTGGATTGATGGATTTTGTTTTACTTAGATTCATGCCAAATGTGTTTGAAGTTTTATAGGCTGAGGTGATGTCATGTTGACCCAGTAATTGTTGCCGTGTTGACCCAGCGTAAAGAATAGCATTGAGTTCTTTGAAAAATGTAAAACATTATCAGTTGAGAAACATATGATTTTGGCCTTGAACGTGCCTGTAATTACTACGTTGAATATTATTAAAAACAACCGTTCACTGAACCACATCTTATCCACTGATTGCATTGAAGAATTCATGGCTTTAGTTGAACTTGTACTGTTAAGTAAACTATCAGTTAATAAATTTAATATAATATACATGTTTCTACTTTTGTTATCACTGTTTTGTATAATTTCATAATCTGTGTTGCACTAATAACTTTACTCTATGGTTTGTAAACAAATCAAAAAATAAAACATTGTTCTTCCAACCCTTGTTAAAAGTGTGTTGTGTTTCTTCTCTCTCTACCATAATTTTATAATATTTAAACCTTTCTCGTTCTCTTCCTTCATCATACTCATATAATTTATCCTCTCAGTATCTTCCTATTTACATTTCTCATCCCTCTCTCTGGTCCTTCGAGTTTCTCTCATTTTAACCCATTCCAAATCATGTACTACAACACTTACTACAGACAAAACAATGGCCTTGCCATGGGCTCTCCATTATCAAGCATAGTTTCAGAAATATATTTAAACCACATTGAATCCACACACATTTTTTCTAACTAAAACAATGGTTTTGTGTAAGTACAGAAAAATAAAACAGGTGCGTAATAGGAGGTATGAAATATTACAGGAGGAGTGTATGCAACTGGCTACGATCTGCCATTGTGTCTCTCTGAGGGCTAAATATTTTAGCATTATCCGCTATCTCAGAAATGTCTAAACGTTCTGGCTTTGCATTGACGCCAAATGACATATTTTTGAGTTGGTAGTCTTCCAGTGACATATTTTGCTATCTTTAGACATTTCAGGGGGGTTTTAACCCCCAGACCCCTCTTGGGTACGGCCTTGAGTATTAGTTGTACGCGTTGCGAATGCTAACTGAATCGTCCAAAACCGCGCAAACAGTCAAAGTGTAGAACCACGCCTCTGCTGGACAACAAGTCTTCACTGTAAAGACTCCCATCAGCTGAATGACGATTAATTGTTGGTGATTCATTTCATTTAACAGCTGGTGATTAGGCAAACCAGTGCTCAGAATAGCGCTAATCTCAGGCAATCAGACTCATCATCATAGAGGACAGCCTTGGGCAGGCCAAGAGGCCTTACCTGGGGTCCCATATTGTGATATTCTCTATTTAACGGTTATTGGCACGTACTTCGAAGTTGAACAAGCGCTACCGTGAACCCTAGCGATTTTTTTCATAACGGGATACAATTTACACCGGATGTGTCCTTTTCTCCCCAAAACTCCATGTATGATCCCATTTGATTAAACTTTGTATGAACATTAATTTTGTGAAAAAATACCTACCATGAGTACCACAGATCGACAAATACAATCAGACAGACCAAGATGGCGGGGAAAAACTATTCGAGTCTAAAACTATCACTAAAATGTGTCTAACGAAAATAGTGGTAGTTCATGAGTTTGAGCTCCCGACACTACCTCAATTTTAAATTATTTGGTTATTACATACCTGATTATTTGTTTGTGCGACTCGGTATAAGCAGATTGTCTTTTTTCTTTACTTGTTTAAATTCACGCAAGCCTGTATATAATTTTGCCACTCGACTCGAAAAATATTGAAAAGCGCAAAACAACAAACCGTTTTGATCTCTGGCGATAAAATTAATTATATGTGGAAATAGGATTTCGGCTGATATTATAATCGTATTTAATTTAGGACTGCTGTTGAAAATATTTTTCTGACGTCTTATTTGACTAAGCAGAAAGCTCGTCTTAAATTTCCAGATTTTAAGGTTATTTAAGTTTTGTGAAATTAACATGAATGTTTTATGGTCTCAAGATGAAATTAAAAGTCCTGTAACGCAAATATACAGCAAAAGCAGCTTTAAATTATCAAAAGGCACGTACAGATTTGTAGGCTAATTTATCAACCGTCTACCTTTGAAATGTCCTTTCACTCGATTGCTAAATAGTGCATTCTATGCCAGTTCTTTAGCCATTATCTAAGAATATTTCGTGTCACTACCTGGCCATAGCGTTCTAGTTTTATTTGTTCCATAGGCCGTAACTCACTGCAATATGAATCATTGGCATTAAACCTTAATAAGAAAGTTATCTCTAAGGAAATTATTTCGCTTATTAATAAAACAAAAAATTATTGCAACCAGGAATTTATTTAATAAACCCAATTCATCTCCTGTTTCAAGAAGATATAGTATGTTAATTAAACGGTTACTTTCAAGTTTATTTTGTAATGAGAAAATCTTGAAAAAGTAAATCTTCAGTAAAATTTAGCGATTTCTCAGGTTACCTCTAATTTGAAATTAAACTACGATAGGTTTTGCTACATACAAATTGAAGCTTTGACAAAAGCAGAACAACGTTGTTTTTGTTATAGGGAGCGGGGGAATTGAAATTCATTCCCTTTAATTCCTTTACTTCGGTGCGGCGGAGTTTTTCCTTTTAGGCCTAATTGCCATTCATTACTTTCCCCTAATTAAGACGTCAGTGGTTTCATACTCATAATTGAAAAGTGCTGCAATCAATTTCCATTTTCTGGCTTCTTCCAATGTAAGTAAAGTATTTCATCCGAGAAGCTCGGAGGGGAAACGTAAGCTCTTTGTAAAATACTGATACTCGTATTCTCTGTTTTGGGAAAATAAAAACTAATAATTTAATCACTCATTAGTATGATGGTTACTCTAAAACAAATTCACAATTGGAACTATACATTGTAGTTACAGTACTGTGTAAAATAACAAATTATGATAATTAGTTTTTCAATTGTGAATGTAATGGGTGTTTTACTCGTACTTAGACACATCCATATTAAATGTTAATAATAAAACTATTTACAAAATAGAGATTTTTGTTTACTGAAACGGTTTACATACGGTACTACGTTAGAGTTATGTGTGAAATAATAATATTAATTATATTGTAGCGGACATCAGGGTTCGCAAAGACCGCTTATATCTGTAGACCAATATTAAGTAGTCAGTTCACTGCAGACAGCCAGAGAAGTGTGCGTTGTTTATTGCTAATCTGTGTTTCCGTTCAGTACAGGCCGTGAGATGTTGCAAAGACATAAACATGTTACTTTAACAATAGATAAAAGGTACGTGATTTTTAAAAGTTTTGAAGTTGTGATCAGCTATTTACTCTATCTAAGGAATTCAACATCGGCAGATCAAAATTCGTGACCATAAGGAAGAAAAAGAATGAAATCTAATCATCATCTAACAAACTATTACTAATCTGAGTAGATTAGTAATAATGAGTGAGACATTTTTAAAACTTGTCACAATTTTAATTTTTAAAGAGCTAGCTTTCGCCGGCTAAGGCATCTTCAGTTTAATCTTCATTAGTAGATTAGTAATCATTGCTCTAACGTAAGAAAGAATATTTCCGGCAAATTGAGTCTTTTTAGTGAACCTTTACTAATCCGGAATTTCCGCTAATCCGGCACTTCGATCCCGATATAGGGCCGGATTAGTGAGATCGTACTATACTTTAGTGTACTTCAAAAGGAAAATAACTCACAAAACCCATCTAACCTACAACAAAGCCATAAAGGTGATAAAGTATGTGATTCTTATTTGTAAACGACATGGAAATGTTGGTTAGAAGGAAAGGAATTGAGGTGGAAAGCTGGCAAGGGAGGCGAGGCGAGGTGAGTGCGGGAATTTGTTTAATTAGCGGAGTTGTTTGATGTTCTGGTCCGGAGAACTCAAACTCAGGCAGGTACACAACACAAGAACATAAACACGTTATGCATAAACCCATGCCACATTAGCTTAGCCAGGCTTGCTTTGTCAGTTTCCAAATGCCCAAACGTAACTTATACATGTACAGTTCAATCAGATGCTTCTTGATTTTCAGTTCTATTACGTGACAATATAGATTGAAGGCATGTGTGCAATTTTTCATCACTATATGATATTGTATTTTTTTATAATACGGCAATAGATTTTAAAGAAATTAATGTTTTAAACTGTTAGATAAGTTAATTTCGTTTGTAGTAGGTGCAATACATTTAAACAAGGTACTGTATTTTAGAAAACACCTTTATTGACTTCTGTTAGAATAATTTATTTATTTGAAGCTAAATTATTTCTTTGTGTTCTCTGCAGAAGGCAAGCAGTCAACGGCGAGTTCAAGTAGTTGATGGAATTACTGAAGTTTGAAGAGTGAGCGAAGAAGAAGAAGAATCAATTTCCGGAAGTTGGCCAGTTTCGCTCGTTTCCGTCTCATTTACTGCTTCTGGTCTTGTTCCTTTTATTTTATTGTACCACTTTCGACGTATAAATTAGTTTGATTTTATTGATTGTACTCATAATCAAGCGAGCATATTTTACATAACATATATTGAGGTTTTAAGGGTCCGCCTCCGTGGTCACCGCAGAGAAAGGCTGATTCGTCCGCCCAAAGAACATAATATGACACTGTCCACGTAACAACGGGCTTTCTTTCTTTCAACTGATGCGGCCTAATTGACAAACCCTACGCTTGCAAGGGTTTCGAAGAAAGTAGATAGCGCATCTTACAAAGTAGATAGATCTTACATGAAGGTTAAATTCGGATACGTTAATTTTTATGGAAAGAGGAAGGGTTTATCTGTGTTTGCCTGTGATTAGATTTTCGGTAAACCAATTTTTAGTTCCTTAAAAAAGATCTAAAAGACACTCTTATATTTTTAACTTTAACCGTTAATAGCATAAATACTAAAAGACAATTTGAACAAACGAACTACAGGCAATCCTAGGTAATATGTTTATTTTTAATTTAAGAGTTGTTTAGTCAAAATAGCATTAATACTAAAGTCTCCATTTTATTTCTCGCAAACCTCTGCAACGACGCTCTCCCGAGCAGCTGAGACGGACCCTTAATCTAAAAACCCTACAAATTATTTTAAAAATCAATGATTTTAGCTCAACTAAAGAAGTAATTAATATTTTGGATACTTATTGCCTCAAGCTTGAGTCACCTGAGGAGTAGTTAATAAGCCCAAAACAATATTATATTATTTTTAACCTAACCGAACCAAGAACAGGTACAGTAGGTACCTACGTGAAGCGTTGAGCTTGGATGGAGGGACGATACAACACTGGCAAACGCCCAAACCTCTCGGTGCTCAGCGAGCGTCTTTGTCTTATCAGAAAGTTTCCATGTTTTGCGGTCTTTGCCCTTTGTGGAACTTGGTGCTATCTGCCTTCAGCCATCTCCCCTTCTTGTTTCACTTTCAGGCTTTGTTTTGGAAGCGACTTCTAACTTCACAGATTAATCTTAAAAACTGTGATACATGGATGAAATAAACAAGTAAATCCGTGTTTTCACGTCTTATCTTAAAACTGTGTGGTTTCATTGATTTATAACTTATTGTTTAAACCCTGAAAGTTATTGGTGAAGAGAAACTGTCTGCATGGATGGCTGAATAAAATAGGGATAACTAAGGGTCTACTTGCTTATTAGCTATCTATTTTTATTATGAACTAAACACTACAATAAATCCTTAACATCGCTATGTGTAACAATGATATGATCGAACCTGGACTTAAACCCGGTTCGGTCTAAACATTTTGTTTTCAAATTTCTTAGTAATAAATTAGCTATTTAGCGTTTATCCAAATTAAGATCTATTATAATAAGTCATTTGACATAGAATTTAAATTCTGTTTGTATTATTTCCAGCTTGTTGATTTAAAGTCGCTATTTCCAGTTACATGTTTCGAATAAACATTCAGATTTAAGTACTTCTTTAATTGAAGGCATTATATAGTTGGACCGAATGGTGTAGTGGTCAGCATAATCACCCGGCAAGTGAGAGACCCGGGTTCAAGTCCCGATTCGGTCCAAACGTTTTGTCTTCAAATTTCTTTAGTCATACATGTATGGTCGATGTATACATAATTTACTATTACCGAAACCCCATATTGTTCTTTGATTCCACATACTATAAACCCGATCAAAAAATAATCTAGGTATCTTTAAGTTTTTCTGTCAGTAAGTGTTAAATTATCGTTCACATCCCCTTCAAGAACGTAAGGATGTTGACTTAGTAATGTTTTAATGCCCTAGTAAACTTGTCAAGGACATTATTGTGAGTTCTTTAGAGAGTCAGTAAAGAACGCCTACTGCTTACTTTGATACATCACTTACTGCAGTCTGAGAATCAGAATACTATCATGTAAATTAGAGACTTATTTAGATAGAACCACCCTTATAAGAGAAGGTTTTACTGTCTATAGGCTTTACTGGCTACTTTTCAAAATAATGGTTATACTAGTGATTACACTTAATACAAAATATGTATTAACTTAAGAACGTTTTATTTGTTCTGCGGTATTTAGAGTTTTGAAAGAAACAAGCAGACAAAGCCACTAAACAATAAAAGTGTTTCTAAAATGAGTCATCAATCAGAGTACATCTAAATAAATGGCTGAGTTATATGGATTTTGGTCTTGCAAGTTGCAATTGTGTAGAGCAAGATCAGAGTGCAGAACATTGTGCTTTTGAGTCCATCCAATATGGCCGCCGACTCCATACAGCACACCCGTAGGCAATCGTGCGATTTTAAGAACGAGCCTGAGCACAGAGTATTTATTATGACTTATGAGCCTGAGCATCAGTGACTCTACTTGTAAAACAATTATTCCCTTGTAGCGCTATCTGTACTTGGACTACCGGACTTTGTTGATATTCCTGCTTCAGCCATACAGCATCAATGCACAATATACTTACCATAACATGATCCTTGGTAGTATTGAGTAGTGTACTTAATATTGGCTAAATATAACATTACGTGAACTTTGCCACGCTAACAAATTACTTTGTCATGCCGATAAGCTTACTCGAATTGGGACTTTTAGTTTAAAGTACAGTATAATTATCTCCAAACCTTTTCTTGAACAAAAACTGTATATCCTCAAGACCTACTGTATTTTATTGAGCAAAGCACTCATAAACAGCTAATAGGCGTTAAGGTTCCACACTAATATAGTGACAAGTAGCATGAAATGGCAACAGAAAAGTATGTTGGCAGCCTGACTGTTTTGTTTCAATGCTGAGTCAGAGATGTCAAATCAGATGATGGTATGTCGTCATGTCATGTTTTAGCCTAGATAAACATTTGGGTTTTATTTTATGTCAATTTATTTAATGTTTGTGTAAAATATTAATGATAGGCTTTTCAGTTTAAAAGTCTAGGAAAACTTAGTTCCATTTATACCAGCTTTCTCTTGTGATCAGATTAAACCATGGATGAAATTAACGAACAAGGGACTGTAAGTACTTATCAACATCATATTCATTTATATTGTTTCTCAATCAAAGTTTTAGGCAAATATGGTCAAATAACTGCTTTTGGATAGTCTAAGAAAGATACGTTCCAGTCGCAATTAAAGTTTGTAACATCAGTTGGTTTTAAAACTAATACAACACAAGTTCAATAGGCTAATAGTACAAGATACTTAGAATAGGCTAGGCTTGCTCAATTCGAAACAGTCTAAGTAGTATTTTGAAGTAAAAGAGCAGTGTGCTAAATTTTACTCTAGTGTAAGTTAAGCGTTGCTACTTTCAACAAGATGCAGATTAGGCCAAATTGGTAGCGTAACACGCGAACAGTTTGTAGGAAAATTGTTGTTTCTATTCTCTGCTACTATTATTTCATAGCAAGGTCAGAAAAAAATACTGTTTGAATATTTTGGAAAATAAAATTCTCTGTCCCTTGTGATTGCTTGGTGCAGGAGCCAATTGCCTACCTGTAGCAATTTCTCGATCAGCAATAATGCGGGTGAAGCAATCATCTTGCTTCTTTGGTCATGCATCCGGTCTATGTATTCACTTTATTAATTTTTTTGACTATCATTCAACTTGAACTTGGCAGACCCGTGGCGGATTGGAATCGTGTACGAATCGAGCTGATCACTTCGCTGGCGCGGATTCGATCCCCGCAGTCACCACTTACATTTTTAATGTGATCATACAGAAACATTAGGTAAAGGTCGAGGTTGAGTGGTAGAAAGGATTTGTAGTCCTAACTTCGCCTCGTTAAACAAGACAAACTTATCTTTACCTTTTTGAACCCATTCATCAATGCTAACTAACACCTGTTAGAGTAAACCGTTTCAAAATGTTTGCTAATTATAGAGGAAAGATTTCCAACAGAATTTTGGACAAATGTCCAGTAGGCCTAATGGGATTTGAAAAACTTAAGACAAAACAAGACCCAATTGAAAAGTTTCAAAGGTGCTATTAACTTAGCCACAGCTTAATTTGTACTAACTGTTTATTTATGATGAAAATTTGTGGTCGAACCATGTAACGACCAATCCAACAGATACCAGGCTAGAGGAAGGTTACAACTGTACGAGTAAGAATATATTTATTTTCCAAAGCTTACAACATTTTGAAGAAATTGTTTGATAGGCCTACATTGAAATATATTAAACTTATAACTGTAAACTGGTCAGAAACAATTTTCAACAAAATCACTCTTCTACTGAAGATTTTCAGGATGTACAAAATTTAATAAAGTGCAAAATTTTGCAATGTGTTGCAATTTTTCCTGGTTACACATTGCAGCATATAAACTATTCAGTTTTATTCAAAATGTGTTTATTGACAACCGGATGTGTTGGAAAATGGTTTGGAAAATCTGGCAAGTCAGAATAATTCTCAACTCAATCATTTTCTCATTATAGGAGCTGTTTAGTCACCATGGTGTCATTTTACCAAGTCCCAATGCTCGTGAAGATGACAGCTATTGTAACGGAACACTCAGCATTGTTCAATATGTAAGTTTTTGTCATTGTTTAATTGTTTTACCTCTTAATGTAGTCTTCTTGTTATGTTGATTTTATTTAATTAAATGTCTTGAAGATGTACTGTGACTACTTGCCTTCAGGACATGTATTTGGGAATGGTTTTTAAAATAAGCTTGTTGAGTTTAATTTTACTCAAGTCTAAGTCAAATTATATCTTTATTTCATACAAATGTACAAGGTATATCAGAATATTTTCATAAATATGTACATGATATCTTGTTTTCTTATAAATGCACAATAAAATATTTTAAAGTAATAATACCTAATTAGAATAATTTAAAGTAGACTTTCGTTAATCTGGACCACCCAGCTAAAAAAAATGAACATAAAACAAAAAGTGGTGAAGTAAATAAATTAGTAACAAGAAATTCTGTCTGATTGTGTTCTGGAAATCAAACACAATAGAATCGTTGTTTTCCCGTGGCTGGTGAGGGGACAGAGTGGGGAAGCAATCGATGTTTTCAAACAGTACAGTAATAGCCTGCTGTAAGTGCCATGGAAAACTGAACAGTTGGTTACTAACCTCGAAGAACAGTTGTAACTGGTTTTATTGATCCCGGTCAAGCTCTAGTGTGAGGACTATTAATTGAAATAAGATGATTATTAAAATAACATTTCAACTTGTATAATTGATTCCCCGACACATCTAGGAACGACAGACTGTTTGAAGTGTAGTTCAAGTTTATTTCAAAACAAAAATTATGTTTTACTGTATAATGTATAAACATCAAATGATTTACAGAGTTTCGGGAAATGTATTGAATGGAAGCCGCAAGAAGTGTCGGAAGTATCTGACTGCCCTGAGCAGGATTGGTCCATGGTGACTACTGTTGGACAACGGACGAGAACTATCAGCACTAACAGCGGTGAGTTAGTTCACCTAATCATATTGTTAGGGACTTTTATTTTATTCAAAAGTGTGCATGACTAAGTCTTTGTTTAAATCGTGACGATAATAACCTGTAACTTCTGTGGGTAGAGTTGAAATTTGTATTCTCCTGTTTTCAAAATTTAAGTAGATATAAAACGATTAAATACTGAAGGTGTATTAATAATTAAACATCTAACAACCGACTAGGTCTATTATGTGATTTCAAACTAACACTCAAGACTGCATGAAAAGTGGTGGCAGCTCGTACTTCATAGATCTTTAAACAGTTTTCTTAAAAGCTCGTCACTGATTGGTTAGGAATTCCGGGACCATCAAGTTTACCACAAAGGAATTCTCATCATCATCGTAAACATAGGAGATCACACCATCATCACAAGAACTACTATCGGTTTGACTCTTCAAATGGTAAATGTAAATAATACTTAGCTTGTAAAGTTCAATTGTATAGAATAGTTTACAGTGTTCAACAAGTTAACTAATGTCCCATTTAATTAAGTTACAAGATTTGAGTTATTCATTAAAAATTGTAGGGATTAAACCTTTCTTTGAGTTAATGTTGATTACTGTAGGTTATATAAGCCCTTTTATTTTCTGGGCAATCCATTTTTAAGACATAACAAAACCCAAATTTATTAAATAGGCATAATTGGAAATATTTGAGAATTTGCTAATTTGATAACAGTTGAATCTATGAAAGAGACTGCCAAAATCCACCACACCATTGCAAATGCATAACGTCAAAAAGTAACTTACTTTTCAGTGTATAATTTTCTCTGACCCTAAATTCAGCATAGTGTAATTAAAGCTCAAGAAAAAATTAACTCATTAAAATACTAACACATTTTTATTTAGTTTCCCTGAAAGTACAAGAGAAAATAAAAAATATTGTTTGCAAAAAGCTCAAATCTTAAAGTAGTGATTATGTTGAATGTGTAAATGACTAAATGTTGACCGCTGCCGTGTTGTACAGTTGGCAGCTACGACGGCCAGGGCAGGATGCAGCCGGTGCGTGTGGAACTTGGTGACCTGCGCAGCTACAAAGTGAAGAAGCACGGGCGCTCTCTGCAGCTCATGCAGAAGGACGGAACTGCGTACAACGCGTTCTACTTCCAGTACGGCAGCGCCGACTGCTTTGTTAGTGTTATGAGAAACATAGTTCGCGCTCGCAGGTCAATATACTAAATTAGTTTTTGGTTCACTAGTAAAGTATAATGGAAACAATAAAATCATCTTTTTTGTACACATTATTCTATTTTGTTTTCAATTTAGACATTAAATTTTTAAACTCTGTACAGAGTGTTACTAAAATGACTATAATTGATTTTTAGTTGGTAAGAAAAAGGATTTTGAGTAAAATAGGTGGTTGAACAAGGAAAACAAGGGTACAGTTAGTGCCAAATAGGATGAAGCGCGACTTATGCATTGGTAGATCACTCTTCCCTCTCCACTCCGCCAAGTATAGTTGGTGACAAGCAAACCTCGCTGTAGCTGTCACAACAAAACTACAATACTTGGATTTAGCTTTAATACTTATTGCAAAATATCTGTTAAAAGTAATAAAACAGAATTAGCTAAAGTGAGTTCAAACGATAAAAATAAATAACTATTTATGTTAAAGAAACAAGATATTTTAAATCGTTACCATTTGTAAACAAATCGCCATCTTGGATTATGTTGGAGTGGGCTATACTGGTACAAGTATAGCTGCGTGAGGGGAAAAGTGGTGGGGAGCTACGTCACAGCTGTTTATACTCTCCTCTCCGCGATTCATCCTAATTGGCGCGGTCTGTAGTCAGCTAGCTTACCTGAGAAACATTCCAAAGAATAACAAATAGATACACAGAATTCTCATGTAAGCTATCTGACTATCCTCTTTCTTATTTAACCTCATACAACTGATTTTTCCTGTTAAGACTTTGTTTCATTCAATATTTTATTTTTACCGTATATTACTAATTTTACATACCTAGTGACTTTATGTAATTCCTAAATTGAAAATTCCTTTTCTTGTATATTTCACAATAGGACATTATATCTGACTTTTACCAATTATTTGTACAACTCCAAAGTTATCACGATTGTTTTTTTGAGAATCCAAGCATGAATATTTGTGAAATTGTACTGTAGTTCTATCACTTATCACAACTCAAACAGTAATGATTCTGTTATCAGCTACATTGATTTTGTGTTCTGTTGTTCTGCTCTCTGCGCATTGTCGCGTGTGCCAGTCAGTCCTCATTCACTAACTATAACCAAAATCATTATTATTGTTTAACGTCACTTTAATGTGTATTGAACTTTAATTTTAGATAACTACGATATTTTCTGTTGTTCTTCCTAATTAATTCCATCACAAATTAAAACCTATCTTTTGTATTAGTGAATAACTATGTGTCCTGGTGGTTAAGTGTCAACAAAAGTAAAAATTCAGAACGAAAGCTTTTCAAATATTTAATATTTAGTGGTATTTACAAGAAATGTGCTGTAAACTATTGTTTCACTTTAAGGTCTGCTCGAGATAGAAACTTGTACATTGTCTTGGAGGAGAAAAATGAAGTACAATCTCTTAACCATTCGTTTGCCGAACTGGACCTTTTCCCTGAAGCACCAACCGACGCTGTATGGAAGTTTGTGTCAAACCTAAAGCACAGACCATATGAAACAACAATGGAGACATTTTCAAAACTTACTGATGTGTTTTGTAAGTATATAAACAATTGAAATATTGTTGAGTAATTTGACTGATAAATAAAATTAACATAATAAAATAAACATTTTGGTAAACTTATCAAGTTTTTTTGATGAAAAGTTAAATTTTGGTAAAAAAACTCTTTGTTTAGTCATATAGATTGTTTGGGAAGGTTCAACCCAAAGTGTTCATGAAGGTTTGGTTTGTGATTTATTTCCTTACTATTGCTAACGGTAAGTCCATTTTAGGTTTATTAACGTTACAAGTGACCCTGTTATGATTTGTGTATTCATGGGCCAGCTCAATAGAGGAGCGGAACAGTCACTTTCTTTTAGCTATTGTATGAGTATATTATATTCAAACCAAAGATTATGTTATTTTAGGTAGATAGCGTGTAGATGCCGATGGGCTGAGACCGGAAAATCATTATAGTTCCGGCACCCCAAGCATAGATAGTGATGTGAGGGAATTGTTTGAAGAGTCTAAAGTAGAATCACTGACGCCTTACGTGCAAGTGTGTTCGCTTTTGAAAACCGTACGATTGAATGGTCTCATTTAAGTCATTGACATCGGACAAACTCGAGCATTTAGAGCCGAAATAGGAGAAAGGCGGCGAGAGATGGCAGCACTCGCAGAGCTATCTGTGCTTGGGCTGCCACAAATGTGTTGGATTTTCCTGCCTCAACCATGTGGCACCTATGAGCTATGTACCTACCGTAACCTAATCTTTGATTCAAACATTCTCCCAACAAACAAGTAGTTTGTATTTTCATTGTAGAATTGTGTCTAAGATAAGTTCAAATAAACAAAGTACCACTGTATTATGTCAAAACATGTAATCTCTTAAACTTCTCACTTGTTTGGTAAGTTAGTTAAAGTAGAACATTATTATCAAAGGTCTTCACTTAAATAATAAAGCACAAGAAAATGAGCATATAACCTCATTGAAGTAACAGTGAAACAGGAGAGTGGAGACTGTCAGTAGAACAACTTATACTTACAACTTATGGCTGAATATATGGTTTCAGTGTACAAACCACCAGAGCAGAGGCCAGAGGACGAGGTAGCTGAGTTGTTGAACCGCAGCCTGAGCTCCATGGATGCCCGGTTGTTGGCGGGAGTAGGAGAGGGAGAGGAGGAGTACCAGATGATACCGGCACTCCCTCCCCGGCCCCATATCCGACGAGGGCCGCCTCTCTCCCTCGAGCAGTGGCAGCAAGCACTCGATGACAAAGGGATGGTCAAGGACGTTGATCGTGTCAAGCAGATCATATTTCGAGGGGTATGGAGATTTATTTAAGTAATATGTAATAATTCAATTTGAGGTGTTGTGAGAAGTCTGTTCAGATTTCATTTTTGACAAGTAACTTTGCTTGAATCTCAGGTTGTATGTATCACTTGTGTCTCAGGGGGTGACTCCTTCTCTACGACACGTTCTGTGGAAGTACCTCCTCAACTACTATCCCTGGCACTCCACCACCGCTGAACAACAGGAGTTGCATAAACAGAAGGTGGAGGAATACTTTCACATGAAGCTGCAGTGGCGCAGCATGACTCAAGCTCAGGAAGACAGATTCTCCGACTTTAGAGACCGCAAAAGCCTTATTGGTAAGAAGATAACTTAGTGTACAATCTATTTGTCATTGCTGAACATTGAATTTGTTTGGAAATATTTAGGTGAATGTAATCACGCAAAATCATTTTTTAAATCCTGTAGCGTAGCATGGATACTGTCAGCTAATTTATTGCAAAGTGCAAATAACATTAAAAAAGGAAAACTGGCAACAATTTGCTTACTCAAAGTCACTTAAATGTTTCAGTAAAAATAAAAATCAGTAGTATTTTTATCTGTTGCAAAAGTGTTATTTACTAACAAGATCATGAAGGCATCATGTGTATGCTATTATCTTTGGTAAGGGAATTGAAAGTTGTTTTTAGTTTGAACATAAATTTTAGTTTGATAAAGTCTGTTAAAAAATAGGCAACATACTCATTGTTTATTCCATATTTAAAGAGAAAGACGTGAATCGGACGGACAGAGCACATCCGTTCTTTGAGGGAGAGAATAACGCAAACCTGGCCCTCCTTAACGATATCCTCATGACTTACGTGATGTACAACTTCGACCTCGGATACGTCCAAGGCATGAGTGATCTTCTGTCGCCAATCCTGATCCTGCTGTCCAACGAAGTTGATGCCTTCTGGTGCTTTGTCGGCCTTATGGACAGAGTGGTAAGTTATTTTGATAAATAATTTATGCTCACGTTTGTCAGAAGCATGACTTTTTTATAGCCTGAAAAAACATAATGGACAGTTAAGCATAAGTAACATATCACCAGTAAAGTAGACTGTGTCTAAAAATTCCTAGAATAATATCCTATTTTGGTAGGCTCTCTGGGAAATCAAATTTTCTAAACATCTCAGATCCTTCTTGACATGTTAGAATTACAAGGTTACAGGTTATAATTGTTCCTGATTAGAGTTTTGTTTGATTACAGTTTCGAAACTTTGACATGGATCAAGCCGGCATGAAGAAGCAACTGTCCCAGCTACACACACTACTTGCCACCGCAGAGCCAGAACTCGCCAACTACCTGGATCAGAACGACTCTGGAAACATGTTCTTCTGCTTCCGCTGGCTCCTGGTGCTCTTCAAGCGTGAGTTCTCGCACGAGGAAGTGCTACCTTTGTGGGAGGTGGGTTGGATGATTTTTTTATAACAATTATTATTTGCTCTAAGCGTTTGCACTTTGGACCTCAAGTATATCCTCGCATTCCACTCAGCTGCGTGAGTAGCTTCGCCTAGTGAATATCCTGATAATAAATACTGGAATCAACATCGTGTCAGGTTCACAGCAAACTAACCACTTGTCCCTATTCAAACACTGTCCAGTGGTGTGGTCCTTTTAGGCCCGCCTTTCATGTAAAAATGTATATTCTTGTGTACAGCTCCACCTTACACAAGATTTTGATTCTAGTTTAAAAATATATTATATCATATTAAAATTGTATTTTAACTATGGAGAATTTAGTATTGTTTTAACATTTTTTTTGCTAGTTCACAACTTTAGGTTCTTTTCTCCTCTCCTCTTTTCTCCTTAACTTAAAGGATTTAATTATTACCCGTCAACTTAGTAGCCATTCAACAATTTAAAATTTTGCTGTGAACGTCTTATTTTATTCTAATTGTTTTGTTGCAGAGTATTTTCACTGATCTGCCTTGCCGAAATTTTCATTTATTGATCTGTGTTGCCATACTGGATTGTGAAAAGGATCTTTTAATAGAGAACAAATATCAGTTCAACGAGATTTTGAAGGTAAAAGTGGGTAATATTTTGTGTCTCTTTAAAAGTAATCATGCATGGTTAAGTGTGTTTGTGCCATACTGCCCTTCATACAATGCTCTCAATTGTACAGTTGTCAAAATCACCTTTTTAAATGTTTCCTACGTGTAAAGTATTCATTAATGTAATTGATTTTTTAAACAGAGTTTGTAAAATGGTGAAAATGTAGACGGTAAACTGTAAAGTTACTTACACACGTAAAATACATATGTATGCTGAAAAAAAGTCATGAATTATCCTCAAACCACATGAAACAGTTGGAAATAGATAGGCATGTCACTCAAGCAGAAAGGGTATAGGTGAAACAAAGATTAAGTTAACTAAAATCTTGCCATGGTAAAATAATGTAAATCGTTTACTTATGGCTTACTTTTATTAGTTAACCGTTTGTTTGAACTATTTTTTAGCATGTAAACGACCTATCTATGAAGATAGACTTGGATGAAATCCTGTGTAGAGCAGAGTCCATTTACATCCAGCTGGCAGCGACACCTGACCTGCCGGTGTCAGTGAAGAGGATCATTGGTCTGGCACCAGACGTGTCTACTAACGGCAGTTCAGACGACGAAGAAGACCTGTCGAGGACACTGGACTGTGAAACCGTCAACTTTGCTGACACAGGTGAAGAAGAAGCATATGAAAAGTCTATTAATTCAAACTATCTTTAAGAGCTTAAGAAATCAGGGATTGTTCTTTCAGTGAATTAATGGTTAAAAAGTTGAGTTTTGTACGGAGAGCACATATCGGCTGGTTTTAGAATTAATAAATTATTTGTAAAGGTCATAGTTTTAAACTCGGTGCAAGTTTAAGTTCAGATGTATGGATTTATCAAATACTTACATATTTAAATTCATAAGATTAAAATATGAAATCATTAAATGTTAAATAAAATATGAAATACTCACATTTCCAACGATAAAATTGGTAGGAAGTAGGAATAAATGGAAGTGTTAGTTTGAAAGTTCATAATAGTGACAGAGAGCAAAATTTAGTAAAAGAAACAGACGTTTTTTCTCCGGAAGTGGCAGGAAAAGTTTGTTTCTTTCTTTTTACTAAAATGGAAGTGTTTCTTTTTCTTTCAGGTGGGATTAAAATGCTGTGTTAACATCACAAGTAACTAAAACTGTAACTGTTCCAACATTAGAAATGTACATTTTGTTATGTCCAGAAAAGAATGCACCACAGAACATACATTTTAAATTTTACTGAAAGATTCTTGCAAATGTGACTGTTTGTAATGTGACTGTTTTATCTGAAAAATTAAGGAAATCTGGACGATAGTTTCAATTGCCTTTTTCAACCAAAATGGTGACTTTTCAAAATAACCTTCCCCTATTTTTATTTACTTAAAAGGTTGTACTGTAATACAAAGAATATAAGAACTATTTTATTCAGAAATTTAAAAAAATATGTTCTTATTTTCATAAAAAGTGATAAAATCTATCGCCATTAATCAAATTTCTTCTCATGTTGTTATTATGTAACTCTATCCAGTTTAATATAAATTTTACATAGACATTCCCTTTTAACAAGCCCTATAATCTAAACACAACCTGACCTTTCTACCATATAAAAATTAAAACTGTTGAAAACCCCCTCCCATCTAAAAACTAACCTATTGGTTATAAATAGCTGTATTTACAGGTTTCTGCCTGGAAGCAGATCTTTACAAGTTCAAAAAGTGAACTAATATTTTTGTTATAAACTTGGAATTCAAAAGTTAAAAAGCATAATTTTCTCTATCTTTTGTTTCAGATTGTACGTGAATTTACTTTTGAAAGTACATTTTTGAGAAATATCACCTATTTTTGATGTTCTAGCACCTTGGTTTACAATTGATTTTCTCATAGAGGTTTCAGTGTGAAAAGCATTTTCTAAGGTACACTTCCTTCCTATTCACTTCCCAATAACTCCTTTGTTATTGAGGGAGACCCTTGTGATTTTAAACAATATTACTACAAATAGTGTTGAAAATGACCTTACTAGGCCATACATATTCTTTAAAACAGAATAGGAATTTTCTAATATGAAATAAGGTGCAAGATAAAAAAACTTCAATGTTTCTGATGACCAAGGTTAATGAAGCTAAAGAACAAAGAAAGAGCAATTGATAAGACTTGATCATAGGCTATATTATAGCTAGTCTGAGTTAGAAGGCTGTAAATTATTTAGACTGTAATATTATTTTTATTGTTGAAATTTCATAATAACATGCTTGTACCTACTAGTGTAAAATTTACAATTCAAAAAGCAACTATGTTTTAACAACACTAAAATCATCAATGTGTTTTACGTGTTAAATGTATCTACAAGATAGTTCACTCTGATTTTACACACTTCATTTTGTTTTATTGATTTGGGGTGTGTGAGTGAAAGATTCATATTATATTGTAAAATCTTCATTGTAAATTTCTGCCGATGTATCAAATCAAATGAATGCCCACCGTATGTTCACCGTAGGCCCCTAGCTGCCTCTTGTTGGATATACTTCTCATTTGTACAGTTTTTTTATTTTAACACAACTGCCAAGTAATTCTCTAATAATCGGTCAGGTTTATTTTTTGAAGTACGGCACAACTTGAAAAATATTTTTATGTCAGTTATGACTTGTGATTCTAAAGCAGCCAACCCTGAGCGAAATCAGCTTTGTGCCTAACGTCAGTGTCCTTGGAAAAATGTAAGTGGCTCCACCAACCTCCGTACTATTCAATGGGTTATAGCTTTTTTTAAATCACTTGGATATTTCAATCAAAATAAAAGTTTTTCTTCTAGGTTTTTTTTGGGGGGATTCAAATTGCCAGTTAACTTTAGGCAAGCTCACACACCCCTTTTTGTAGATAATTCTAAACTTATCTTTGTAGATTGTAGAATATTTTATTCCTATAAAACGTTACCTACATTATTGTTTTATTTGTAAATAACTAAATAGTTATTTTTGTATATTTTTTAAATGTCTGAATGAATTAGATATGTATAAACGAAGCTTGTGTAAAGATGTTAACGGTAGATTGGGGCCTTCATCACATTTATTGTACACTAGTAAAGTTTTATAGACTGCTATAAGTGTTTCTTTTTTGCCTTTTACTGATGTCACTTTTCTGGATTATACTTTAAAAATTGTATAAGAAGTACATTCTTTCTAAAATAAAGATACAAAATTTAAATACATATATGTTTAATATAAGAACTTTGGTATTTTATTTTGTTTTGTATTTAAGAGGCTGTCGGATAGAGCGTGAGCAGCCTTTACCCGGGATTGGGAATTTAACAATGTTTTAAACTTGCAAACAATGTTTTAAGTAGATTAACCTACCAATAAAAATATCTTTATTTTCTTAAATTTTTTCTGTTTTCAATTTTACAATATATGTTTGTAATTAAAAATAAGCAACAAATTTTCCACACTTATCCTTAGGATGTAGAAGTAATAAGCCACTAACGCTAGAAAATAAAACAAAACAAAATGTTAGTCCTCTAAGTAATAAAATAAACACAAATTAAACTGTCTTTGACCTGTCAAGCTGAATCTGATATATCTCTCGAGCCCACTCCCCGGACCCAGGCACCTGCGTTCCTGGGCTGAACGCCAACACAGACACTGCCCTTGTATAAACAAAGATAGCCGGCTTTTCGCCAGCCCGTACTGATCATGAATAACCTAGGACCGGAGAAGTGAGCACAGGAAACAATAAAAATAAACTTAATATATAATTGATCCCTAATATAACCACAAATGATACATTCAGCCTACACAAAACCAATAACTAACAACAAAACATTACTTCTTATTTTTATTTAACTATTTTGCACATAGATAATTATCCTAAAGATAAATCTTAAGAATGATCAAACATAATATTATATTGTTAAAGTAAATTAAAACTAATCAAGAAAATTTAGGGCCTCTAAGACTAGCCTGTTTAGAGGTTCCTACAAACAAATAATACCTTATAAATTCAGCGTTCAGAAAACAAATAAAAATTAACATATTCATGATATTCGGCTTCATAATACTTGCCTTGCAGTAAATTGAATCTAATAACATGGTAACTAAAAGTAATTATTTATCAAAAAATACTTAAAAACAATAACAGGAACACTATACACAAAGATCACATTATAGCTTACAACTAAGGTTGAATTTTGAGCAAAATATTTACATCTTCTAATGTAAAAAGCCATTTTTTAGTCTTAACTGAAAAATATTTACATTCTTTGCTTGTTTTATGAATTCAGGTAAAAATTATACATTCTAGGTCCTACAAAGTTATAAGTTTTGGTAAAGAATGTGTTGTTAGGTTTCGAACTGCTAAAATATCTCGTTTCTTAATTTAGAGCGATAAGAATTATCGTTTTGGGGAATGTTTCCACTTCTCGAAAGTAAAAATATTCAAGTTCTTTGTTAACATACAAATATTTGAGAGTGTGTACCAAAATGGGACAAGTGTTTTGAGGATGATATAGGTCTAAGCGGCTCAGATAGTCTCAGTGATCATCTGATGATACCCGCATAAACTCCCACCAACGTTTAGTCATATCAGATCATCACCTGCGTGGTTCGGAAGTCATGTTTAAGCCGTTGGTCCTTGTATTTCCATTGGTCATTGGGCTATTAATTAATGACCCATTCTAAGGAAGAGTCGGCCTTAGTTTGTAACAAGACTATACCTCATAACTCATTACTACCACTCATCCCTCACCATATATTTGCCTTAAAATACCCTCATGAGAGTGGTCGGCATCTCAAATAGTGATTTAGTAATAGAAGCATAGAGCCATTAACGCTGCAGCATATAGGTAAAAGCAAACACGTGAAACCTAAACTTTTATTTTATTTAACTTTGAAATTCAGTCCAATACTATGGCTCAAGTTTTCTATTTTAGTTTATGTTTGGTAGTATTTTGTAAACAACCAGTTTTTATTATTTTAAAATTGTTTTCAGTTGAGCAGCTTGTTTATTTTGAAGGGAGTAAGAAAATATTAAATAAAATATCTAAATCCCAAATAGCCTACCGTATACATTTACAAAAGGTATTAGAATGGAAGAGGTCTATGGATCATAGTGCACCACCTTTGTAACTTTCTCCATCATTGGTGGTAATGAGTTTTATAATGATTGTATGGAAAATCAGGATGGATGATAAAATAATAGAAATCCAATTAACATGAGCAATTATGTTTTAATTTATAAATATATTTATTTACAACAGAAACCTTTGTTACTATATTCTTCAGTAAAAATGCATTCTTTATAACCTAAATATTTACAAATAAATAACATACATATATATATATATTTCATTTTAATAACAAACAATACTCATAAGCTTTGTTTGAGGTATTATTGTAGAATACCATTCTACAGTAATTTGAATTCAATGTAAAACTGTATCACAAGAATTATTTTAAGTACTACAGTTTCAAAATACTCAAACTTTTTATTACTTAAAGTGATTACTTGGCTAATAATTGCAACTAGTTCAATCTCTTTTTACAAAAGGCTTTAAATTTTGGTATTTGACAGGCAGATCAGGATAGTTTGTCTGTTACCTTTTCAAATGCGCTTTACTTTGTTTAGGTACAGCAAACTATTATTTTTAAAGGAATCAAATTTTGATTAAAATGGGGTTATTATTAAACTACTTCTTTAATATTTCATTAATCCAAATAAACTTAGAAATTTAAAAACAACTATGTAAAAAAAAATCAAAAATATTTTAACGTAAAGACTTATGAAATAGTTATAAAAGTAGTCCAGTGTTAACATATAAATATGAATTTCTATTTAGTTTTCTACAAAGAAATTTTATAAAACTAACAAATCTTAAAAATAACTTTCAAAATTAATAAAACATTACTCTTTGCAAATAAAATAAGGGTTTTGTCTGTACATTGCTTGGAAATGAAAAATGCATGTCTTTTTTGTTGGAAATGCTATAACTTTGTAATAATCTCACACAACAGTGAAATATAACAGGTGCCAGTAGGAATTTGTACAGTGTTTTAGGCCATGTTACATGTCCATATGACATTTGAAATTTAAAATATCTCAGCTCAAAGCGAGCGGCTTTGAATATTGCTCTAAGTGACTTTTGCATGCGGGCAGTATTTTAGGTTTTGTAGGAGCTCACCTGGATGCTTTCCACATATACAGAAGTCAGTTTTACAGGTCTGCCACAGCTAAAAAATCACAGCTCTTTTTTGGATCAGAGCTAAAAGTCGCCTCCCTTAAAAAACCTGACAACTCTACCTCAGAACATAATTAGGATGTGAGCCCATACAATTTACACGTAACTGATCCCAAAAAGTATGTTTTTCAGCCAACATGCTAAGTTACCTCATGATTACGTTCAAATGGTAGGCTACTTAAACAGCTTCAAAAATAAGTATTCTTATTTTGTTAGAAATAGTTTGTCAGAATTAAAATCCACCTTACTGACAAAGTCTAGGCCATACTATAAATTTAAATTAAAATGTAATCAAGAAAACTGTTAAGTGTTTAACCCTAGAGAAACTACTGCCTATAAGTCCTATATTTCAACTATAAATCAAAATCTGCAAAGCCTTTGGACAGTGTAGTTTTGTTGCAGGAAATGTAGATACTGCAAATGCCAAGTTGGTTCTGTGCCAATCGTCTACCTGACCTGAATACTCAGTCACGTGAATACTACGGTATTTAAATCGTTAATATTTAATAGCTTTTGGTTGAAACGGTGGCGTTGTAGTCCTTGAATTTACTAACCCCAGACAGAGTTCAATGTAAGTAATGCACTGAAGTGGCGGCTGGTCAGAGAAGGCAAAGGATACCTAATTAATAAATAAATCAATGAAAATGAAGTTTTAAGGAAGACATTTTCATTATAAAGCGTTTCTTTGTATAAAAATGGCATTTAAACGCTAGAAATTGTTACTGGTACATAATCTTTGTAGTTTGTATGTTAACTTCTTAAACCAAATCCTCTAATGGTGCCTTCAATGAAGTGCAAAATAGCAAATCAAGCAGATTTTAATTGGACAATTTAATTGTTATAATTTAAAACGTGCAAAATATTTTTACTATAGATCTTAATTTGTATAAACGCTAAAAAGCTAATTTAGCATAACCGCCCAAGTGGGAGACCCAGGTTCAAGTCCGGTTCAATCCAAACATTTTTGTCTGCATAATATTTTTACTGTTATTTTAAATTTTCTTCATTTTTTAATTATTACATTTTAATTTATTACATTACTATATACCAATTAGAATCACCTACTACTATATGCATGTGGTTTTTTTTAATGCAATGGGCACGATATCCATCACAGGTCATTGTTTAGACTAATTTCAAATTTAAAATATTCTATTAACCCAAAAAAAATATAGGTAGGTATTCATTAAAACACTAGTAATCTCTTGTCAGACTTGATTGAACCTGTAAAATAAATTTTTATCTGATTTGTATGATAAATCACAAGCATTTCACCTTAAAAGCAATGCATTAGATGAAGTTTTTAATTGACTGACCCTATTTAAACTAAAATAAATAAATAAATCTAATTGTGACTAAAACAAACACAAAAGTGGTAACTTATGTAAAATAACAACCGTTAGTTTTCACACGTGTAGATCTAGACTAATGCCTATCTGACTTTAGGCAGCCAACTCGTCAGTGGTAATGCTTTCGGGCGTCCACTCTTCTCTTCATCATGGGCGTTAATTCGGCCATTTTAAACCGTATGCACCATTTCGGACAGAACTTTCATTCATCACATTGTTTCCATCACTTCACACACTTGACGATAAATTTCTACGCCAGTCTGTCAGCTTCACGTGTGATCGTGTGGCATTATAGTAGGCCTACAGTTAGTTGGTTTTAAGTTCAGCGTGTTTTGTAGTATAGTGATGCCATGTACTTTGTAGCGTGTTTTTATAAATTCGACAATCCCTAGCTGGGCTACCATCTGTTAATATTTCAATGTGTTTAATGTGTACTACCACCTGAAGATGGGACAAGTTGTCCCAACATGTAGTGGAACTCAACTCATTTGGAAACTGTTTGGCAGTGTTACCATTTATAGATAAATTTCTATGGTTTTAGGTTTTTAGCCAACAAAAAGGCGGCAGACGCACCTCACAACTGGCCCGAGTTTTCAATAGCAGCTAACTGCGTTCATTATAGCGAAAAAAAAAGCGGGAGGGAGGAGATGTTCATGTGGCGACAGACAGCCACTGAGAGTCCTGACACCAATAAGAGCACGAATGGCCATCCTGGCGCATCAAGCGAAGCGTTCCTACTTTCTGAATAGCCCTAAATAAAATGGTACTGTCAAGATTTTTTTTCTGGGTACAACCTAGATAAAACCTGCTAAAACCGTAGATAACAGTTCTTTGTGAAGAAATATTGTGTACGCTAGAACTGAAAGTTCTGAACATACCAATGTAGGATCTTTGACTATGATATTGTTATTCTTGTAATAATGACATTTAGTTTTTTTAATCAGACATACGGTAATTTTTTGCTAAATCTGTTGGTATTTATTATGCACGGTAAATTGGTATTATGACATTTTTTTTATGTATTACATGATCCTAAACATTCTGCACGTGTATTCAAACCACATTTCAATGGGTGTTTCATCAAACAATAGACTTTACAAAAAAAAATTGTATCATTGAAAAAGTCAGATTAACTAACTTTTGCGTCTCTTGAGAAGTGAGCTCTAATATTGGATCATTACAAAAAACTAATTTAAAATCAATAACCAATATTTATAATTTTATTATGAGGCGCCTTTCAACAGCAAAGCTGCCTTCATCAGATAACCTCATTAGATGAGTGAGTTTGATAACAAGCAAGCGACCGTGTCCAATGCGGCGCAGTGGCCAGCACGTCTGAACAGCTTCATTAGATGCTATTGTAATCAAACTCACTCGCTCCATTCATCATGCACGGCGAAAAGTCGGAGCGTCTGAAAGGGGCCTAAGATGTGGTTAACTCACCCATGCTGAGGACCTCCGTTGTTGACAATATTCATGCGTGAGAGTTGTTCACGAAGGATGTCTTTGAAGGCACTGTTAATGGTTCGGTAGAGGTCTTGTGTCTGACTCTCTGGCAGAATCGTGGACACCGCTTCATGTAACTTCATCAACCTCCTGTAATCAAACAAGTTTGCGTGATTCAACCTAATAAACAAAGTTATGATGACGGTATATATAATATTATTGTAAATAAGTACTGACGATAGTTTTAAAAATTCTTGGAAAATTGATCATTACTTTTTTTTGTAATTAATTTGTTCCATTTGAAATGCTCGAACTGTGATTCTTCAGAGAAAAGAATGAAAAAACCCACGAATAAACATAAACTTCTTGAATTTTGCCCTCGCAGAGAGTCCATTGAATGTCTGTCTGAAAGGTTAATTTTCAAGGTTGAAAGTACTAATGTGGTATGTTGAATAGTAGCAGTTACTCCTACCGCTTGTTTCGAATGTTGTAGTTACTTTGACATCCCATTTTATGTGATTCATCACCCCTGCGATAACCTCTGGGAGTAATTACTGGCAGTAAATCCTCGATGGACTCTTGTATGGTAACTTTTTCCCGGTTTTATAAAGAAATTCATGGCTTGTCCTCAACTTCACGTCTGGCCACTGTTTGTAGTAACTTCTCCAAGTCTGGTAGAGAGCATGTTCGACAATTCTTAAACATCCTCCTACATTTTTTTGAGGTTGAGTGGTAGAGGGAACTTTGTATTCCTAACTTTGCCTCGTTAAACAAAACAAACTTTTTTACATTTTGAACTTGTAAAAGTGAACTACATCTGACAAATTATTTGAAGCAATCAAAGCCTAAAATAGCCCCCAAGCTCCAGTTGATCCAAAACAAAACTGTGTTGAGACACAATTGCAAGAAAGAGTTGTCAATCATACATTATTAACTTACTTGCAAATGTTCTGGAAAGATTTAGACGGCACGGGAGGTCTTGCCTCCCAGTGCCTCAGCTCACTAGCCACTAGTGGTTCCATGATAGAGAGTAACTTCTGCTGTACATCCCGCACATGCGTCTTTATCTTCAGAGTCACGGTTTCTAACTGAGTCATCTTGGCATTTTCTGATAATAGACCTAAAAAATAGTTAACAGCCCAATGTTTAAAAAGTTAGAAATCTGGAAACAATCCTTTAGTTACTAAATTGCTGAGAATTTTCAAATTAAAGTATAGGATATAAAGATATAGTTGGCAATGATGATTCTCCGAGTTTCTCAAAATTGATCAAGGTTTAAATGTTTACTTCTTTTTTAGATACCTATTGGTACCAAAGAATCGTTTGTTTGCTGTGCATTTAGCCTGCTCAGTTTTCACCGATAAGCTTATTGAACCATCCAAATACAAGTTCAATCATTCCATGATGATTTGTCAAATTTCCCATGGTCAATGCTTGAAAACCAAAATCATCTAAATTCTACCAATAACCTTGGAAGTGAATCCGGATGTGAGGTATGAGCCACAGCAGCAACTGCAGAGCTCTCAGGACCAAGGCCAGGTTCGTGGTAGTTATCTTCTTGAGTCCAGTCTTGTCCGAGACAGCCTCCGCGCCGAGCACTAGTTTGGAGCTGCGGCTGTTGAACAAGTTGAGTAGTTCCGCCAGGTAGCCGAGCAGACCGGCTGCTGACAGGCTCATGTCTTCCGCCCGCACACAGTACTCAGCCACGATGTTCACTAGCATCAGCACAGTCCTGCAGAGAAAAGAAGATGTGGATAAACAACCTTTTTTTGGCAAAACTGTCAATTTCTTTTTATTACCAATAATAAAAGACACAAAGTACAGGTTGTTTTTTTTCGCGTAACTTTCAAACTTTAGTAAATCATTCTTTTGGTGCTATAGTGCGTAATTTGTATCATTGGTTTGTTTACTTCAATATCTATCAGATGGTATGTATTGTTGCGTAATAGGTAGAAGTTTTGATTTGCTAATTTTGTGTTATTGTCAAATAAAGCGCAATCATGGTTTTAGCAAAGATCAAAGAGTGGTTATTGTTGAAGAACACTTAAGAAAGATAATATTTTTTTGTCGATCAAGTATCCAGGTGTTAGTAGGCTGTCGACTTTTGTTGTTTCAAAATTTTGAAAGATTTATTAGGAGAATTTTCTAATCCAACCCTAACATTGTCCGTCATTTCTTCATTCAGTACAGTCCGCCCTCTGTTATGTTTTGGTTCCTACATAACCTATTTGTTAAACTTTGTTTACAATCTGTGAATTTTAGATTTGTTTGGAATATTCACACCTGTAAACTTGACCCCAAATTCCTCTTGACAAAAGAAATTATCTTCTTCTTAAGAGTTCTTCAACAATTTTGACTGATCTTTGCTAAAACCGTGATGCGTTGTTTAACAATTTATCAAATTTAATCAAAACCACTATATAACTGCAAAATCCATCTGATAGATACAAGTGAACAAACCAATATTACAATGACCACCTTATAGCGTTCGTATAAATGTTTACTAAAATTGTATTGAGTTCCCTTCTTTAACTTTAAGTTACAATTAGTGTAACAAATTGCAAAGGAAATTTGCTTAACTCATGCCAGCAGTTGAACGGTTAGCTGCATGTCTGCCTGGTTTAATTTGTTAATGTCAAGAGCTTTAATTTGATACCCCTCACAATGACCTGACATCAACCCTAAACAGCAACTTCCAAATACGTCTCATTTCGGCTTCCACCAGCTTGGTGATGTCATGTCTCACATTCTCAAGCATTGCTAGGCTGGTACCATTCGGATTCAGTGCTTCAATAGTAAAAAACCTCTTGAATACTTGATTTTTTTACTTTACAAAGGTATTGTGGGCACCAAACTGCAGGGAAGGTCCTTCATTTAAAATTGAAGGGCATCTCTATAAAACGTTTGCGTTTCTAAGATACCAATAGTGGATGTTATTTTGGACACCATGTACATATAGACTAGAAATGTTGTATCACAAATAAAATATTTTATATACTATTTCGATATTATATTTGACTTATATGACCTAAAAACAAATACATGACACCCAAATTACTGTCCATTTATCAAAATAGTAGTAAATTTGACGTATCTTGCACTTCATTTAAAAAATTAGGCCTTTCTGATAGTTCCAATTTGTGTGTACGTTTAGTATGTTAATCGTCACATCATTGGCTACAAGAAAATGTAAAAAAATGACTAGTTGCGTTTTGAGGGTAAAACCATTAATGCAGCCAACTAATTGTCATAGCACTAAAACTTACCCAACAACTGCAAACTTTTCTCCTTCAACAAAAAGAACATTTGCTGGTTTCCTCCGTCGATCAGAGTTTAACCTTTCTGTCTGTTCTTTTGAAAGAGAAAACTTTCCTGTAAATAAAAGAATCCAGCATAAATAAAAATCATAATACCTTAATTTACTCTACTATTAAAATTAAATTGTCTACAAAAGGAATCATTTTTTCTGTTGGTCTTATATAATTGTATATACAGGAAACCAGTTTAAAATATAATTGTTCAATTCACTATTAAATAGTAATGCACTTATAAAGATGTAGCGATTTTGCTACTGTAATCTGTAGATATTCAAACATAGATCTATAGATACAACATAAAAATATCTTGAGCAAATTTACAATATATTTCATTGAATACAGTAGAACCTCTCATAACTGATATTCTCAATCACAACATGAAATTTTTGGCATTTCGCATCCCAGAGAGTAGTTTTGGAACTATATGATGAAATTCGGTCAGCTAAAACAAAGTGAAAGTGATTAGTGACTTCAAAAAATAAAGAATGGGTCTTTAACCTTGACTGGTTCACATAGGTTCTAAAATACAATACAATGAGTGAAGTGTTGTGCCTAGTGCCCATCCGCTAATCGATGGCTGCTTGTACTAGACTAACGCTCGATGATAATAGAAAATATTAAAGTAAACCCTATTTCAGTGGAAGGACCATTACATAACTGCAAACCTATTTGCTGAGTATCATATTTTTAATGGAGTGTACTGCAATTCAGGAATGTTATTCTAATTACAAAATCTTCGTGGATACGTATGACTTAAAACATGACAGTAAATGTTACTTTTTGACAGGAAACTTCATAAATCAACTAGCTGTGTACCCGTGCTTTGCCACGGATAAAATATAATGTTATAGTACATGACTGTAAATTATTTTTGTAAAAATGCAGGCTATTGCTCAGGTACTGGCATCCAAGTACTGACCCTTACACCTGTTCCTGTTTGAAAATGGGATTAAAGTTTCTTAGCTGACATACACGTTTTTCGCATGGTTGTGTTTAATGTTATAGTGTAGTGATGAAGTTTAATGTTATGTTTGCCTGTTAGCTAGCTATGCCAATTGTGTAGTATAAGCAGACAAAAGACATAGCTGTCCAGCTTCACCACAGGAAAGTTTTTAAGCGACAAACCATATTAGAAATAACTGTTTTCCAAAAAACACTTTGTTTACCAAGTATCCAGCTATTTTTGCTTTTAACAAAAGAATTAATAATGATGGATTTAATAAATGGATTGTATTGAAGTTTCGTAAAGCACGTTTATTTTATAGAAGTGCAAATGAAAAAAATTGTTTTTTTTTAGATAATGAGAATAACCAGCATAAACAATCATAAAATTTTCATAAAAAAAAGTGAACCGACTTCAAAAGTGTGTTTAATGAAAAGCTCTAAAGGGGAAAAATAACTTTAAATGCATAATATCCGTGTCTTGGTCTACATAAATGTATTTGGTCACTGCTGCCAAACTTCAATAAATTACAAAATGGAACTTCAATTTCTTGTTTTCACAATGCATTGAGATTCCACCAACCATATTTAGTCTTAAGCATTTACTATTGACGATGTTTTCATTTCGTTAGTGAAATATTGGACTGGCTATAAATGCTTTAAAGCCAGTTACCACTAGTTTAGGCAGATTGATCCATACATTTTGGAGAAAATGTCATGGCAATTGAAGTGGTGACCTAGAAATTGTTCTTGGACAAATTGCAGTGCGACTTCAAGAATGTTTTCTCAAATGTATGAATCAACATATAATAACAGTAACTGGTTTTAAAACGCCTATAACCAGTCCATATTCATAATCAATAAGCAAAGATCTAATCAACATTTAAAACTTAAACTATAAGTGATAGAATCTCAATACATTAGCTAAAGTTATTTATAACAGTTGTGCTGTATGTTTCATCCATTGCAGCGAACTTCATGATGTCTCATTCAAGATTATTTTCCCCTTTAAACTTCATTCACACGAATCGGTCTACCTATGAAAAAATTATTCCCAATTTTGGTTTTATTTGAACGAATGTTATGATGCGGTATGCTGGTTGATTTAAAATAAGGTCAGAGCTAATATTTCTTGAGATTGAACCTAATTAGATATTTTGTTTAGCAGCTTAATCACTGTTAGCTTCACTGCAGTTGCGATTTTTTGCTGGTTGAAGTTATTTGTTTTCTTATTGCCAGGTTACAAGATGTTTCACGGTACCATACGTTTTACAGTGACGTTTTGGCCTTAATCTGTTCGACTTAGGGTACTTGATCTTCTTTTGTAAATTGTAATACTAAGGACCATTTTATTTGCTCATGATGATCATGCTTGGCCAATAGTATCGTAAATTAGTAGTGCTATTTATTTTTTTTTCATAGCCATTAGTGGTTCTTAATTTTGGTTTTCCTTCAACTTAAAGATTAAAAGGGACCAAGTTGGGGCCTTTTTTCTGAAAATATTGTTTTCAGTGTAATTAGTTAGCGGTTCAATAGCGTTAAATTAACACATTAAGCTGCCAAAATCAGCGAGCAATTCGACCTTTTGGGCACAAACCTGATAAATTAAAATCTTCATACGTATAAACTATCAGGGGTCATTTTGGAGACAATTTCATTTTGTACAGACGGTTAATTATCATTTCCGTTAAATCAAGTAAAATTCAAGCATAAAGTACGTTATTATTTGGTACCTTTGTGTATTAATACGTCATTTTTTAGTAAATTTTTAGAACATTTAAATTTCTGCTACAGGGCTAAACATGTTTTTAGACGTTATTATTATATGAAGGTTCAAAGAAAATAAATAGTGTTACCCAGTTTCAAAGATATATTTGCGACTGGTTAATAAAGCCATCATCTTAGCCCAGTATAATAAACAATATTCAATATAAATACTGTATAACAAATATTATTTTGTTTCTATAGGCATTATATTACATACGTTTTATTTTGATTAGTTTGGTATCCTTATTTTTTTTTTAATATTGGTTTATAAACGCATAACATTTGGACGTTTATTAGGGTGTTCAAGGGTTATACAAAATTTTAAACATTATACTTTTTTAGGAAATGTAGGTATACACAGAGAACGATATTGTTACCATGTTTAATATATATAGACAAAAATAGTTCCTATGGCTTTCAAACTTAATAGAAATGTTTAAAATATTGCGTTTTTTTGACAAGAAGGAGGCCAAGCTCGTAAATATAAAGAATATCATATTAACCAACCATATTTTGTGAAAAGACAATTAAATTTAACTCTCACTAGGTATCTTCAAAACTTGATCAATGTATAGCTCTATAACTCTGTAAAGACAAAAAAGAAAGATTTTCATGTATTTTTAGAACAAATTATGTTTTATCTAGGCAATCAAAGGTCCCATGAATTTAAGGATACGTGTTATTGGCAATTTAATTTTACGTCAAATAGTGTCATTTAAGTTTTATTTGCTTACAAATAGTCCTTTTCACGGTATAAAACATACAGAATATAAGGTTTTTTACTTTTTTTTAGAAGCTTAATTGATTCAAAAATTTTCATATGGAATCACTGTGGATGCAGCTTTACAAAACAAATCAAACATATAAGAAAAAAAGTCTCACGTCGAATGTGTAGCCTTCTCCTTGCGTAGAAAGTCGGTTAAAAATAGTAGTCATTCAAAGTCATGTTTTACCCATAATTTGTAGCTTCACCATAAATTAATGTACAAGTCTACCTGTATAATAGAATATCACCTTTTAAACCATCAAAACACCTCTTGTTCTCTGGAACCGACCGTTTTAAGTAATAATTTCAATTTAATTATTTTGTCAGAAATTTCTTCACTTTGAAATTCAGAGCACTGGGCAGAAATTAATGTTAGCTGTCAATTTTGAGCTTATTCTTTTACTAGCCTAGGTTTCAAGGATACGGTAAGTAAACAGCTGTCTTATTTTATAACATATTCAACTAATAACAGCTGTTATGGCTTTGAAACTTAATAAAATGCTTAAAATTTTGTGTTTTTAAGCGAGGGAAGATATCTCCGTAAATATAAGAATACCATATTCACAAACCATATTTTCTGAAAGACAATTAAATTTTACCCTCACTTGGTGTCTTCAAACTTTGATAACTAGTACAGCTCGGCTTCTAAGCGTTATAAAGTCAAACATAGAAAAAATGTTCATGTAATTTTTGAATAAAATATGTTTTATCTCAGGAGATACCAAAGATTCCATAGATTTAAGGATACCAAGTTTTTGGAAATTTGATTTTACATCGAAATAGTGTATTTTAAGCCTTATGTACTTCAAAATAGTGCTTTTACAGCTCAAGATATGCCGCAAATACAGTGATTTTTTATATTTTTTGGAGTTTTTAGCTTTTTTTATATAAAGTTTAAGTTTGATTCAAAATATTTTTTATATGGGACCACCGGGGGTAACCTCTACAAAACAAACAAACGCGTTTAAGGTAGCCGTGTTAAAAGTTATGGTGTACAAACATACAAGAAAAAAAAAAAAGTCTCAAGTCAATTGTGTAACCTCCTCCTTGCGTAGGAAGTCGGTTAAAAAGTAGAAATTCACCTGTTTCTGAAATCTGGTCAAGAAGCTCTTGAAATTCCACTGGAACATCGGTTTGTTTCCATGACTCACTGTCTAGAATTAGTGACAGTTTCGTCATCCTCTCAAAGTGAAACCTCTGCATAAACCTGTTTGCCTACAAAGCAAACCAAACATCAAATTAAAATTGGTCGAAAAATATCAACTTTTATTTACTAGGTCTCAAATTTAATGTGAACAATAAGTCACAATTGAGCTATTGAAAAAAAACTGTTAAAAGGGTTTTGTCCTATAATTTAGAGCTTGGTTATAATCAGGTGGGTATTAATTAGGTGGTCAAATCAAACATAGAACATCAGGGAGTGACTTAAACTGGGCTTGAATGAACACCACGTAAAAAATGAACAAAATATGATAATGATGGATTACCTGTGATCGAAAGGCGGATCGCAAATAAGACGAAGGTGTCTCTGGACACACTGCCTCACACTCGTTACTCAGCAGTTCCGTAATGCGATACAACTTCGTGAGCTGCTGCCGTAGTAGCTTTCTCCACCAACCAGTGAGACGACAAGCTATTGTTGCCTTCTCTCTCTTTTCTGCAAGTCAAGCAAACATCCTACATAAATATAATACAGAACGATCTCACTAATCCAACCCTATATCAGGAGAGGCCTGATTGGCGAGAAATGCGGATTAGTGGAGGTTCACTAAAAAAGCTCAATTTGTCAGAAATGATCTTTCTTACGTTGAAGGATGATTCAATTTCATTCTTTTTCTTCCTCATGTGCATGAACGTCTCATCTGTTGATGTTGAATTCCTTCGATAAAGTAGCTAGCTTATCATCACTTTCAATTCTTTTTAAAATCACATACTTTTATTACCAAAGTAAGATATGTGGCTATTTTTATGTTTTTGCAACATCTCACGGCCCGTACTGAGCGGAAGCACAGATTAGATGGATACTACTTTGGCGTCGCGCCGGATCTGACGCGGCGCGAGTGGTTGATTACAATAGCATCATGGAGCTGTTCAGGCGTGCGACCCGGCGCGCAGCGCCCGACTACGGCGGCTGCCATTAATGGCGACCTTAAGCAGCGCTTGTCTCGCTCTGCAGCAGTGAACTGAAGAAATCGATACTGACGGCATCGTCCCCGCTTCACAGACAAGTGGAGACTGGAAAACAGGTGGCTAGTTGAAGCGATTACAGCGCTGGATTACAGGACGTGTCAGAGTGGCGAACGGCCGGATTATAGAGACTGTACTGTAATGTGTTTTTTATTATCTGGGGTGTTTAAGAAATCAAAAATATTCTTTCCCAATAAAACCAGGATAACACACAAGTACTTTTGTTAGGCTATTACTTATACTGAAAGTAAACTAATTTTAAGAATTTTAGTCGTCAAGTAAGTATGATGATACAGACATCGCCAATTAGCATGAAGCGTGGAGATGAGAGTATAAACAGCTGTGGCGTACATCAGTCAATGGTACATTTTCCTGACGCGGCTTGGTACAGCCCAAAGAGTATTTATTACATACAGAGAAGGAACTTAATGGTATGACAGCCTGTTCCAACAGAATGCAAGATGGCGATTTGTATACAAACAGCAACTATTTAAATAATCTTGTTTTCTTTAACATAAATAGTTGAATTTTGTTCTATTTATTTGGATAGTTTGAATTCATTTTAATTTATTCAATTTAAGACATTTTCCTACGACATTTTTAAACGGATCCTTTGTGGATTCTGGGCTTTTTCTATGTTCCTAAGCCTAAGACACTCACTCAATTGTGGGTGGCAGAGGTTTCTCGTCAGGCCAGATAAGAGATTTACTCGACAACAGCTGGGCACATCGCTCCTGTGTATACTGACAGGTGGACGTCAAGAGCTGTCTCAGCTTATGAGTCACCTTAGCATGGTCTTCTACACTCAGGAAGTAGTCACTGGAACACAAAACAATAAAATACTAATAATAAAATGTATAAGTTTCTATGTTCACAAGCAGGAAAAAGTCAACGCTCAAGCAAACCGTCAAAACGGTGAGCACCAGTAATGTAAAATGTTACCTAACCTATTGAAAGTTTAGTTGGATTCTTTTCATTTTTCAATAATAAACTGCTTTGTAAACACAAGCTTATTATAATTAAAACTTTTTTATCTTAGTTATTCTAACTCAAGTAAATTTTAAAATAATACTGATTTGACTTACGTCACTGAAAGATTTGAGACAGAGTTGTTATCGGAATGAGTTATGTGGGTTCCAGCGCTGGCGTCTATGGCTTGTTGCATCACATCAGCTGCTTTCTGTACAAAGAAATAGTGTATGTGTTTACCAGGGTATACAAGCCATTGTATTAATTATAAGTTAAAAATGCCTGCTAAATAAATATTTAATGGTAAATCCATAGATTGCTTTTTTACAATCACAACTTCAAATATTGGTATTTAACTGGTAAAATGTTCAGTGTTTACCGTACATTAATTAACTAGTCACCATTCTGGCCTTTTAATAGAAAATGCCAGAAAAACTTTACTTGTCGGGATGAATTACATATGATTTTCTATGGCTGAGAGATACTTTAATATAGAGGTGTGCGAGAGCAGGTTTTTAAGGTCGAGGCAGATCGAGCGAGAATCAGCAAAACTTAGTCGAGATGAGAGATGAAAATTTTAATTTGATAATTTTGGCCACATTTGTTTGTTTTGCTATTATTAAGTAGTTTGCTTAGTTTGTTATAGAATATGGTATTATTGTAATATTAAAGTCTAATGTGTTTATTTCCTGAGTGCTCTAATAAGCATACGGTACACATAAACAAATGTTTGTCCAGTTTCGATTACCAATAATAATTATTTTTATCATTATTTTACGGCAAATCGTGTTTCAAATAACTTCTAGTCAATTTTATGGTATTACAAATTTTGTGGGTTTTCATTTGTTTAGAGATGGGTGGGTTCCAATTTTACGGTTCGGTTCTCGGTTCTGAAAAAATCGGTTCCAGTTCTGTCGGTTCGGTTCGTTAGCGGCGATCTATTGACTCCCTTCGCGTAGCGGTGAAATAACGACTTGACGCCGTTATGGCGATCTCCGACCCCCGCTTCGCGCCAGCGGTGAAATCACGACCCGATACCGTTGGCGTCTCCGACTCCCTGCGCGCGGTGGTCCACGACCGACCATTGGCGATCTCTTGACTCCGTGCGCCAGCGGTGAAATCGACCCGATACGGTTGGCGACTATCTCTTGACTCCCTTCGCATGGAATCCGCGACCCGATACGTTCATTACTCGACCAAATTTCGAGCTTTACCGATCAGGTCGAGCGAGTTGGCGTAGCGGTAAATACTCAAACTCGGACTCAAACATGAGTACTCGCTGGCCTAACCCTATGTGTTATTTAGCTATCGGGGCGGTTCCAGCCGACTTTGTCAATTTTCCGGTTCTCGGTCCCAGTTCTGTCGAGAACAAACGAGAAGTGCCGACTTATCCTACATTTTTTCTACGTCTCGAACTTTTTTAAAGAAAAATTCGTCGAAAAAAAATTGCCGTCTCGATCTTGAAATTCGAGATCTAGCACACCTCTACTTTAATACTTTTTCATACTTTTTTACTTTCACGACACCGACAACACTTGGGTAATTTTAAGATGAAAATGGAATGGTGTGGTGAGTGTTTTGATGGATGATGAGATGTAGTCTTGTTACAGACTAGGTCGAATGTTCCCCAGATTGGGTCATTAATTAAGAAGCCAATGGCAACATGGACTTCCCAACAGCGGGAAGTGGCCATAAATGAAAACTTTAATACTGAGCCGGGTTGATTTAGTATGAAGCACACACTATATCACTGAGCTATGGTCACCTTCTAGCTTGTAATCACGTTATCAAACCTCGTAACTTTTACCACCTCATCTCTACGCAAGCTGGTTAAATGAAATCTCCAACAATGGCTAAATTTAGTGAATGTTTGATCTGTACTTCAATTTAGTGAGACATTCAACGGACTAAACAAATCACATGATTATCAGAACACTGTGCAGAAGCTACATGGCTTTATTCAATTTCTTAGCTACAAACTTTTTCTGTGTTATAACTTTACTTAAAAATTACTCAAACTTAAGTGTTTTGAGTGCTTTACTAAAGGCTAAAATACTTTTTTACAGAATTTTACAGGATAGAGAGAGGATAGTAGCTAGCTTGCCTAAGAAAAAAGTTTAGGGGCAACAAAATAGGCACACTGAAGAGTTACACACAAAATTCACTGATATTTCGCCTTACTAAGGGCTTTATCAAAGCACAAAGTTCTTAACACTAAACACAAAAAAACAAAATGGCCACTATGTGTAACTCTTCAGTGTGCCTATTTTTGTTGGCCCCTAAACTTTTTTCTTAGGTAAGCTAGCTACTATCCTCTCTCCTTGTAAAATTCACCTAGTTTAGCCATAAGGCTCTTCCTTTAAAACCTAACCTTTTACCATACTTAAATTTCCAAATACCAAATATGGCAGACAGAAAACGTGATTAGATCCTCCGCTCTAGACCTAAAATTTCTACTGAATACTACTATTTCACCGGTTTCACCTTGACTCTTCGCACCAGCCGGCACAGTGTAGTGGCTGCATTCTTCAGTAGAAGTGTCCACTCGTCTGTAGCCAGTGTCTTCAGCTGGTCATCCAAACTCGCATCTCCACTCACCCTGTGCGCACTTTCACTCATAGCGACTACCTGCATGCATCAATCAACCCACAGTTTGTAGATTATAGTATATCGTTTTTTTTAAATCTAGTTTGTATGTTATTATTTTCACTGTTTAACTTTTTAGTTTTGGACTTTGTTAAGTTTTGTATGTTTTATTGTTATGTATCCGTTTCCAAAGCATTCAAAATCAGTAAGTTATTTTTCAATTTGAAAATGGCAGTAAGTTAGACTGAAGTAGAGCTCTAGCTGATGGACTGTTTTACACAAATATTTTTATAGCTAAACAGCTAAGATATTGTGCATAGTTATGCCAAAACTTCTTGAACTAAGCCATTCCTGTGACCTAGTCTGTTACTGCACTGTTGTCCCCTCACCATTACACTTGTTTAACTATCCAGTTCCTACCGCTTATAGATGCACAACGTAATGTAATTGTAGTGTTTCGGGAAAGTTAATTTCATCTAACCATTTTGAATAAAATTATGTCAAAAATATATAAATGTGAGGTAATAAACGGTTTGTACACTTAAATATAAGTTTTCATGGCTAGAGAGTGTACCTCATTGGTGGATATCTTACCTCTATAACTGCCTGCTTGATAGCTGCTTTGATTGCTGATATCGTTTCTTGCTGATAGGCATCAACAAAGTCAAAACAGCCTCTCCTCAGCATTCCTAACACTATACAAGATAACTTGTCCTGAAACCATTTAGAAGTTATTTAAAATCTTTTAAACTACAAATTTAGTATCTTTTTAAAAATACTTTGTTCTCACATGTTGAAAAACAAGGTGATCTACGTACTCAGATTTGCCCTGATTCAAATATTTCACTAACCAACCACAACTATATCCCGACACTACAATGATGGTTTAATTTATGGTTTCAAACTTGAGACGGTGTATTAGGTACCAGATAACCTGATATTAGATCACTGCAAGAGAATATTACTCTACAAATTTCATTGGATCCAAACCTTTTCCATTCTCTGCCGTGGAAGGCTGAGTGACCAACCAAATAGACATAAGTCTATGACTCGTACTAGTCTTTGTGTGAGATTGCATGCAGGAATCTCCATACCGACAAGTATATCAGTTGTTCAACTCACCCCTTGCAAAACTTGCTCCTCAGATTCGAGCAGTGGTCTGTTCAAATCAGCTGTAGCGTACCGTTCAAACTCCCCTGTTATCAGGGTGCCAATCACCTTCACCATCTCGTTCAGTTCCGACCCCAAATGTCTGTAACCGAATCAATATGTCAAGCTAACCACCATTTTAGTATACAAGTATTTAGAATTCAAAATCTATATCCTGATTAAATAGAACCAGGCCAAACCTGGAAACTAATTTCTGTACGATTCATTGTTAACCCCTTAGCCTCATCTACCGGAGGCATCTGGAGGTTAGGTGCGCAGGACCGGCATATATGCATCACGGAGCACTTCCGCTGCCAAGATACATTGTGTAATCTATCGTGTTTTCTATTAGGTAATAGTTCTGAGGGATACCGCTAAAATTTGCGGCTTCTTGACAATAAATAGCAGTTGTTCATTTTATTTCAATAAACAACAACTCTGATTGCAAAACTGTAAAAAATTACATGGTATGTAGCTCTGGACAAGTAAGTTTTTGTGATCATCTTTCATACTAAACTGGACAATAATTCAGATATAGGAGGTTAAAAAAGCAACAAGCTAGCTGACCACCTTATTTACTATTTAGTAGTATATGTATTACCGAATTAAATAGTATAAATTCTGGATGGATGAAAATAGAGATTAACTCGCCAAAGTCTATTATTTTATGTTAATATGTAGTTGAAATTAACGTGCAGCCAAACCTGAAGCTGTGTATGCCGGCCAGATGGTGAGCCAGCAGTTCTTGTGTTGTGTAGATGAGGTCTAGTGCCGCCACGTAGTCAGGTGCTGAGAGTAGTAACTGAATCGTGGGTTGAGTTTGCAGCACTGTTGACATCAGCTTCAACTGCACAATCAGTGAGCGTGTTATACCAGTGAGCGATACTTATGACAGCAAGAGGCCAAGCAAGAATCAGAAGAAACCATGAGATCAAGACAAGAACTAGTTTTAACCTTATAGAGGGCATATGGGTTTTCAACACATTAGAGGGCACACCCGGTGGTTACTTCCAGGTAGGTTAAAACTTTAGTAAAAATGGCAAAACATCGTTTTTCAACAGTATGACATTTTTATCAACATTTTAACAGAATAAAGTGCAATAGTTGAAGTGAAACACACAAAAAATATATGACTACAAAAATGGTACAATGAGTTCACCTGCTGCAAGCAGGGTCGCACACAGAGGTTAACGGCTTTAATGTTAACAGTTAAAAGATAAAAACTATCTACATCAAGGCTGTAAAAGGCTAAATTATATTTTATCGTGTTCTAAAAAAGAAGGAAGGTACACGAATTGGTTTTTGGCTCATGTGTAGTCGATTTGATTAACAAACAGAGATTCACACGGAGGTAACCTCAGTGGTGTGTCCTCTGGTAGGTTAAAGCCTTATCCTTGAAATAGCCCTAGCCCTTTCTACGTGAGTTACCATTTTTGTAATCTTAAATTCAAAACAAATCTCTTTAAATTAACATGTTTCTAGAACTGAACTTAATGCGAATGTCCCGCTATTGATTTCATTTACTAGGTCTGCTAATAAGTCTTTAGCAGTTACACACATATAATGATCTCTAAAAGTGAACAAACGTTACAAAAAAACTCATTTTAATCCTCACAGTTACTACTTGTACTCACAGTTGTTACTACTGTAACATCACTTAGTTCAAACATCTACATCAAATCCAAAACTATAAAGTTCAAATAACAACTAACAGTCTTACCTTATTGTAAACTTGAAGATAATGAGATCGGGTACATTCATATTTAATTAGAGTCAATGAGTCTTTTACTAATACACTGTCGATGCTATTAATTTTTTCCCTAAAAAAAATCAAACTTTAGAACATTTAATACATTTTAAATTATTTATTAGTATTAGAACCGTATACAATCAAAACTAAACTATTAAAATCATTTGTCTTCATAAATTTAGAACTGAGAAGATCGTTGGGGTTTTCCTTGTTATAATATGGACCTTACTCTAATAAAGAAGAACAACAATATTTCGACTATTTGTAAACCGAAGGGGTGAAATTTCAAATTATTTAGTATATACATGAGTTTATCACAGATAGGAATTAAAATACCACTAAATACTGTTTATATAATGAGTGAATTCTTACAAAGTAGGAAACCTGTATAAGATAGTTTACATACAGTACTCAATATTTGTACAACTTTTTTGGCTGTCATTTTTGTCATTATCAAGTATCTACAGAAGGTGTCAAACTACAAGGAGTGTCAAACTATCAAATTTCTACTGGTATTCATACATTTTCTTTTATCAATGTAATAGTATTTATTTTAATTTACATTTGTACTGCTGAACTAAATAACAATGTGCTGTACTTAAAATTAAACTTTGTTTAAAAATATTGTTTTATACAACTTCCATAAATTGATGGTAAATCTATTTCTTTACTGAACATTGTAATTGATATCCGTATTGCAGTCGAGAATTTCATCCAGTCCATGTATAATTAATGAGTGAAGGTCGATATATATTCTGGTTGGAAAACCACACAACTATCCCATTACATAACTAGCCTGTTACACAAGTTATCAACTTGGCTCTTTAATACCAGTAAAATGTGCAATGTGGAGCAAACCTGCCTTAGCTATTTGATAGTAGGTTATTCATTAGACCAAGTTTGCACAGAAATATTATTTTTAAGATTTAAACACTATCACAAAAACAACCAACATTTTTCAACTAAATTCAGGTTATAATATTATCATAGTGTCAAGATCAATACTTTAAAATAACTAAACTAGACTATTTTGGTGTTTAAGCCTAGCAATATTTAAAATTCAACAAATAGTTAAAATTAAAATTTTCACTGACAAATGATTGAAATTAATTAATTGTCAAGTCAATTTGTTAAAATAATATGATTTTGTTCCAAAATAGCAATTTTGAGATTTTCCTAGTTGCAACATTCATGTAAGAAAAGTCTAACTATACCTCAACGTTCGCACCATGGATATCGTATGGCCCAGTTGGTCCATGAGAGTGTCGTGAGAGGTCATTGCAAGAAAAAAAGCATCAGACTTTTGCGATACTTGTTGAGCAATTTGCACTTCCACAATGTCTAAATAATGAGTTAGCTGAAAATGATTACAAATTAAATTTTACATCCTGTACAACTTGACATCAATTCTAAAACAATAATTAGAATTGATAGTTAGAATGATATCCACTAAATCAAAATAATAAACACTTAATTAAATTATTAACTAGAAACTGTCTGTATAAAGTTGACGACTTTTATGATATTGACTTTGTAAACTATGTTATATGATATGTATAAGATTATGACGATTGCAGTACTATTGATGTTCTCGTGTGTTTTTGCAATAAAAATTATTTATTTATTTAATTAAGCAGATCTGTGGCAGGTTGGTATCACGTGCGACTCTTGAGCTCATACCTCTAGTGGGGCTGGTTTGATTTCCACAGTCACCACCAAGAATTTCTTAAGTGACTTCGCGTTAACGCCAGGAAAAGATTGGAATTTGATGGTAGAGAGGACTTTGTAGTCCTAACTTCCATAAGAAGAGACAAATTTTGGGTGCTCCAAATAACTGTATCAGAACCCAAATACAGATTCACAAATACTGTACTTTCAATTACAAGCCTTAGAAGTAGCTTTGATATTTATTTTGTCCCACAACTTATCCCCAAAAAAATTGGATACCTTTTCTTGCAATATCTTAGCAGAATCAACTGATGTGAGTGTGTTCCCAGGCGTTGTTGCCGAGGAGGAGGAAGGAAGGTCTGAGTTTGGCGTAAAAGGAGAAGTAGTTGAAGGCGGAAGTGATTTTAGTTGATTCAGGTGTGGAAACACTGAATTAAATGTCTCGAGGTTATTCAGCATAAAATTACTATCCAGGAAAATCTTCGGTATTACACTAGTATCAAACTGGCTTCTCTCTGAAACAAATCATTTGCTTGAATAAACCTAAAACCCAGGTAATGTTTACTAATTTAAAATAGATTTCTTCCATTGTACAAAATATAAGCTAATCAATGAAACATTTTATTATTTCCAACAAATTGCTCAAGTTTTACTTTCATTGCAAATGACAATTGGAAAAATTTCAGATATAGCTTTTCTCATTCCAATAATGGTATTAGCAAAACGCAAATTTTAAAACTGTCAGTTTAAATAGTGATTACTTTTACCAAACAGCCTTGAGAGCCCATCGACCAATGGAATGGACCAACGGCTTAACGTCTGACTTCCGAACCAAAGGGAGTGACCATCGTAAAAAGAAGTTATCAATGCGCCCGGGAATCGAACCGGGCTGATTTGGTGTGAAGAACGCACTATACCACTGAGCTATGGCCACCCCAAAAGAAATATTTTAAGCCCGTATTAACCTTGTGTATAAGCGTACTGGTCTCTAAGACTCCTGGCGTCCACCAGAACTGGACGCCACTAGTGGCTCTGTGTACAACGACCTTAAACTGAATGGTAATTTAAAGAAAGCAGCTTGAGAGAGGACAGAATTCAGAATAGGGGCTCAAATTGCCGAAACACTATGAATTGTATGCAAATTTAACTTGTTCAACCTGAGGCCGCATAGTTTTCTAGTTACATGTACCATACAAAAACTTTTCCATTACAGTGGAACCTTGATATAACAAACCTTGATACAACAAAATCCTTGATATAACAATTTTTTTCAAATCCCCTTCAATACTCCATAACACTGAATGCAAATTACACCTCTATATAGCGAAAGAAACACTTTGAGACCCTCGATATAACGAATTTTGGTCCACCAAAAGCCACAAGCAGTACCTCAATATAACGAAATTCAGGAACTCTTAACCTCTACATAACATAGTCCACCTCTATATAACGAATTCCCACTTTCGAACCTCTATATAACAAATTTCCTTCTGAGAGTGTAGTGCTGCAAATCAATAAGCAAGGCGACAAGCCTTGTATGTGGGGAACTTACTGATAGTGACATTGTTTTTTCTGTGGCTCCACCTTCAGCCCAAGACCAAGAAGAAGAGGAGAGTGATGAAAATGAAAGTGAAAGTGTTCAACCAGAGCCGACAGTGAAAGATGCTCTTGTGGCCCTTAATGTGTTGAAAGATGTGTTTGGGAAAAAGAGTGTTTAAGTGATAGTGACTACAATTCTCGATTTCTTCCACAAAGACGATTGAAACCAATCACAGAACTCACAAAAGCAAAATAATCATTTTCCTTTGTATGTACTGAGACTTTCTACAGTATCAATTTATTAAATATGTACTTTATGTAAAAACACATAGCTTTGTTGACTATCATCTTTACTTTCCTTCTTGCCTAAAAAATTTCTAGTAGGGCAACTACGTATATCTAAAAATGTTGTCAGCATTGATAGTGAACGTTATATTGAGGTATTTGTTATAGATTTTGTTATGTTGAGGTTGAACACTAAAGTTTGCAAAACCTCTATATAACGAAATGTGTCTGGTTTTACCTCAATATAACGAACCTCAATTTAACAAAATCCTTAATATAACAAATTTTTAAAAATCCCCTTGACATTCGTTATATTGAGGTTCCACTGTATAACCACCTTATCAGGTATGGTACCACAAACATCAATAAATTCCAATTTAAAGGATAAAACATTCAACAAACCTATTGACTTAGAAGAAACTCTCAAATTTGGAAATGTCTGCAGTAACTCCGCATGAGAGTGAGGCTTGAGAGCAACACTACTCAAACGAGCATGTTTCCGGTGTCTCTGAAAAAAAATATTTCAATTGTTTAGATAGCAACAGTTTAAAAAAATCCTGATAGTCCACTCATTTTATAAAATTCTTTCGCTTGGTAGGTGAAAAATTGCACTACAAAGTCATTTTACTAAAACAATAGCAGCAGGCAAGCATTTAATAAGAGTATGGGACCATTAAAGTAGTGGACTAATTCCATTTAGCAAACTCTACTAGGCAGGTGCGTACAAGTGCCTAACAGAAACCTGCCAATCTTAATCAGTTCGAACTATCTATTGCAGAAAATGTGTGGATGGTTGTCACTACTGAGATGTAGGGAAGAGTAGGTAGGGGGAACTCCCTAGCCTTCTCTTCTGTCTCTCCTTCTCACAATCATTATGCCACCAAGATCTTGTCCCTGGTTATTATCTTTTCACTTTCACAGCAATAAAACATTGAATTTTTCAAAAGTGAGAGAATCTGAGAGTGATGTAATGAATATAGTTGTTCACAGCTAATCATTTTCCACACCCCACCCAACCATATTGCTTTCCACTCCACCATTTGCAAAACTCAGTTAAGTGCATAATACCGGTAACGACACAAAAACCTACAAGTTACAGTACTTTAGCTAGTGTAAGTAGTAGACACAGTCACATTCCCCTCCAAGTAGTAATCAACAATTATTTGTGTTTTCCTGTCACTTTAAACAACTTTTACGACGTTTCTTAGTTTTAGAGACAGTGAAACTCTCTGAACCACTAGTTGGTATAGGTGGAGGGTGCCCCGGCCCGCCTTGGAGCACCACTGAGGTGAGAAGCTTGCTGACCATCAACACTAGCCTCGCAAGATCACATACATTGCTGGACTCTGCCATGCTATACTGGTCAGCCAAGCTCCAATCAAGTGTGCCATGCTTTAAGGAATCTATTCAAGAAGCATTCTTGGCCACTTTATTAGTAATGTTTTAAATATTTGACCAATGTTGTTTATTTCTTTACTAAACTATTTACCAGAGTGTGAAACATTCCACACAACTAGCTACTAAGTGTAGCAACAAAATATTGTCCATAACTTCATTTTGTAGCTATGAAACAATTGATTAATAAATGAAGGTAACGTTCATAATACCCACTTTTGCTGTTTTCTTCAAATAAGCTTGAAAGTTATCAAGTGAGATGTGAGGCAAGTAACGTGGATGAGGAATCTCCGCTACTTCCACAAAACTGTCGCCCCATGTCTTAGTAAAAAAGTCTTTCTGTAACAGAAAATAATAATTCTAAAAACAAACTGATTAACATTTCTTAGACTTCTTATGGTGATCATAAAGATTAATGAATCATCTTGACATATATTACCATGTTGTTGGAATTTTCAAAACAAACCTCAACCCTTCATGTGGTATTGACGAGTATAAACTTGATATAAACTTAGGTGTGTGATTTGTAAAATATATGGTATTTGATAATTATTGTTAAGTATTCAAAAGTTATGTTGCCATATACAAAACAGCCACAGCTAGTTGCAACTAGTGTGAAAGTTGCTGGCTCTTTTTCTTGCTTACTCAACACTGTTCTCCTGATAAACAAAAAAAAACTCACCAAATAAGAAAAGCTTTCAAGATCTTATGCAGAAAAAGGCGACTCTCCAGTCTACTTGGTAAATCAGAAAAAAAAATTATTTTGTTTAAAAATAATCTTAGTTGGCTAAGCAAACCGAGCCTTTATTTAAAAGAAAAGGAAAAGTAGGCTTTTTTAAACAGGAAATATATCTTGCAAACACTATGTCATTGTAAAAATAGAAAGCAAAATCATATTACCTGTTTCCCTCGCTTAGGGTCATTTAAAACAGCAGGGAGATTCTGAGCTGTGGTGTGAGAGGTCCACCTATCGGTTCCAGATTCACTTTTAGTTTGAGATGTTTTCCGTGAGCTTGGTTTTCCACTAGTTGTGTGATGTTTGAAGACATGATGTTCATAGTCTAAATCATTGACACCTTCTACTGGTAGTGTACAACAAACATTATTTTCCCCATAACGGCAGACGAAAGAACCACCTTCTTTGGTGCAATGCTTGGATCTCAGGTGCCTACAAACAATTAACTGTTAGAAAACCCTAAGTATTCATCCTCGTCTTCACTCAGTAACTAGAATCCATCTATTTCAGCCTATCAATCAATCTGTTTATATCCCTTCATTGCAACAATAATATAGGCTGTTGCTGAGTGAGGTTAAGACATGCACACATAAATTTTACTTTTTTTTACTGTTTACGCCTATGGCATTTTAATTTGTTCTTAACCTAGGGTTTGTGGGCATCACAAAACGCTTTTAGGGAAAGCGGTCCAAACCCTTGTGCCTGCACCGGGAATCGAACCCGCGACCTTACGCTTTGCAAGCTGTGTCTCTACCCGCTGAGCCATGGACGCAGGCAAAACTTTTAACTCACAGCACAATAATGTGTTTATTAACTGTTATGTGAAAAGAAATGTTGAAAATTTAGGCGCAAAAGAACATATTTTTTAAGTTCTTACAGTTTAAATGATGCAATAAAGTCCCACCCCTCTTCTCAAAATCACCTCAATGCCTGTCCTAGGGGCCGCTTGGTTTAGGGATTATCTAATAGAGGTCTTGGGGCGTATGGAATACCAAAAAACTTAGAACTGCTCAGAACATGATAAAATACTAGCCATATATACATATATGAACATAAATTATAACAAAATTAGTGTTTTTATTTACTAGAATTTAGGTTCAATTAAGTCCTAGACTAGGACTATATGTTATTAGCATTTAGGCTAGAGTTCTAGATTCTAACATTTTGGATGAGAACAACGTACTCTGTAAACTGTTGAAGAGAAGAAAATGATGAATTGGAACAGTGAGCACAATCCTGCCAAGCCTGTTTTACAGGAGCACGAAATGGTCTTGTAAAATCTTCCATGTCTGCAATGTATTTCAAGAACTGTAGAAAAGCCGTTTCATTCTGTTGAATAATTGAAAATCTCTATCTTATGTTCTAGTCGTTAAGCTAGTCACTGTCATAGTCTTCTGGAACATTGTGATGTGTAGGCCTAAAGATGTATAAACAAATGCAAATTTGGGATAACAATAAGTTGTTGCACTAATCGTAATACAAAGTAATACTAAAAATAATTTTCCTACGGTTAATTTCAGGTATTGATAAAGTTGTATACATTCAAAACCGAAAACTCCCAAATTAATAAAATTACACACTGGGTAACATAAGTTACTGCCTTACTGGCAAATACTCTTTAGCTAGACTTCACCTGCCAAGTGACAACTGAACTGACAACAGATTACAGAACAGCTGGTGATTGGTATGATATAAAACATAGAACCGCTTCACGATGTCCACAGATTCTTTAGGAGTCGTTCATAGCATATACTCGTATATTTTTTAAGTGCAGTAAAATATATTCAAAGTCGATTCCCAATATATTACGTGGCGGGATTTTTGGTCATTAGGAATCTCCCCTCTCGACACCCATATGAAAGCGCTATACCTTACTTAAATGTATAATTTATCACTTTTAGGGTTTAGTTATGTGTTGCTCTTGTTTGCATTTCCTTTGTGCTCGCTTCTCCAGTGTTGGTAACATTTAAAGCTAGTATGGGCTGGTGAACATCCAGATGTCTTTGTTTGTATAAAGACGTCGTCTGTGCTGACGTCCAGCACAGGAACGCGTGGGTGTCTTGGTCAAGAACCATTAATCCCAGATAGTGGCAAACTATATTGAGCTCATGCCTGTGACTCCTTTCAGTTTGTGATTTGTTTGTGTATATATTATTTATTTATTAATAATACACATTTTGTATCTGTATTTTTGTCCAATGTATATACATTTTTACTTATTCACCAGCTATTTAAATATTTGTCACTTTCGTGTAAAATTATTCAAAATTTGATCTTTAGTTAACTGTAACTATCATGCCAATCCACAGGTTTTATAATTTTTAAACTGTTTTGAATTTGAATGATTTTTTTTGTAAACTAATTTGATCACAGTCTTTGGCAGGGAAACTAGAAAATTTGTAAATATTTACTGCACATACAGTATGTCAAAAACAAATAAAACTTCTTGTTTCTTGTATTCTTCTTCTGTGACCCCAATGGGATTGACTGCGTAATGTGTTTTGCTTATATGTACCTTGTTATCTCAAGAGGAGGGGTATCTACTCAACTTCTCTCATGGAGTACAGCGGCCAGCGCAGTAGTTCTCACTGGAAGTCGCTTCTGAACTTATATTCATTTAAATTCTTCACTGCACTTCGGTGTCTGTTGTAGAGTTTTATTACCGCTGTCGGGTACGACTGGAGTCCTAGCAAGCCTGCATCTTTTATTCTTTATAATTTAAGGGAATGCACCCCGTACAAGTATTATTGACTTCATATTAATATTTTAAGGTAACGCAAGTACTAACATTTTCATTACATCCTTCCTTCATGCACATAATTCTCAAGGATGGACTGCATGGCACAGAATAGTGCATGGCACGGATTGTTTGACGCAGTTTATCCAACAGCTCTTGGAGGCTACAAAAATTCAATTATACAAGTATAAGTATATAAGTAAGAAGACTGCAAGGCACTTTTCGCTTTTTCTATCACCATTTTTTTATTTCAAATTTGTATTACCAAATTTGCAATTTGTATTACCACCTCAGCAGGTTTAACAGCACGCACTTCAGTTGAAAAGTTAACCTCGACAAAATGGTGGTGGCAGGCAAGTTTTAAAGAGATTTTACTGCCTAACTACTAGTTAGAACACACTTTTGAAGTTAGGTTTGGTGATAAACCCTGCTAAGTGAGATTTTCAATCATATTTAAAAATTATTATAGACCCTTTCAAAACTATTTGTTAAAAAAATAAAACCTTCACGTTTTGACAAATTTTTTAAAACCGTTATTATTAAAAGTTTGTAATTTTGGTTAGCAAAATTATAGGTATTAAATTGTATCAATGTCATACATTTTTCAAATACAGTACAGGGTGGTTATAAATGATTGGACACATTTTGGGATTGAGTGAATGACGAATGGCTTGTCGGCGATTAAACGAAGGAGTTGTTTTATTAGTTGTTGGAGTTGTTTATTCTACAAACACACACAATATTTCATTATTGGCAACAAAATAAGTTGTATCATACTAGAAATGGTTTGGTGCTTGGCAAAACACAATGTTAGAAACACTCAATATAGTATTGGTGAGGTCATAGGTTTCATGAGTAGATTACAATCTACAAGAGTGATCCTGTAAGCCACCTTGGGATGTTTACCATAAGAACAATGAACATTCTTGCCTCTTGGAATTGATCGACCAGTTGGTTTTTTCAAGAAATTATTTATTTCAAGAAATAATAATTTACAATTTTACTTGGGTCCTAAATCCCAAGCAAATAGGCATGATTTACATGGTTCTCATGGAACATATCCCAATTCTGCCTTTAGGTACTGAGCACTCTTAAGACGTGTAGGAGGGTTGGAAAGGTTTAACACAGGATTTAACAGTTAGCTAGATAAAAGTGTTGTAGACAAGTTTTTTTTAAACATTAACTAAGTTATATACACAGTTTGGGAAAGAGTTTTAATGTTAGCAAAGCTGCATTGAGGGTCAGAAAACAGATTTTAATGGTAAAAAGCTGGATTGCTAATCAGGGAAAGGGTTTTGATGTTAACTAAGCTGGATTTGAGGTTAGGAAGAGGGTTTTGATGTTAACTAAGCCGGATTGCAGGTTAGGAAAAGGGTTTTGATGTTAAACAAGTCGGATTGCAGGTTAGGAAAAGGGTTTTGATGTTAAACAAATGGATTGCAGGTTAGGAAAAGGGTTTTGATGTTAAACAAGTCGGATTGCAGGTTAGGAAAAAGGTTTTGATGGTTTTGATGCTAAAAGCGGATTGCAGGTTAGGAAAAGAGAACGTTGATTAAGATGGATAGATGATTAGGAAAAGTTGTTAACATTAACTATGCTAGATGTAGGATTAGGAAAAAGGGTTTAATTAAAAAAGGATTTTAAAAACTGCAATAAAACCCTTTTTTGGTATAATATTTTATTAAATAAATAAAAATTTAATTTGTATAACAAAAATTGTCATAATATAAATAAGAATTTAAGGTCAAAGTTTATAGTATTATAGTAGAGCAATTTAAAAGTTTAGCTAGATACATAATCCGAAAACAATCAAGAACCTTTTTGAAATCATAAAAAAAGTTAGGTGTAAAGCAAAAAAGTCTTTGCAACAAAATGATGTGTATAAAAATTTAAAACCCTCAAATCCAACTGTGGTTTGAAAAAATGTAAAAATCCGTTGAGTGTACAGAATAGAAATAACCTCTGATTAATTTTGACTGAATGTTTTAAAACTCATTAAACTACTAATTGATGAGCTGTTTTTGTAACATAGCCCTTAAAGGAATGATATAATGCACTCCCACTTCTTTAATATACATACGTTTTTGCCAAACTCCTCCACAGATTGGCTATCAAAACCACATGCAGTTTAGAACTTTTGTAGTTAACTGGAACTTGATACTTAGACAGTAATGGGTGGACCTCAGGATTTTTGTTTGTTTTGGTATCACAGTTAACATTGAAGTTGTGTTTTCTGTTTTGGTTAGAGCAAAATTCCATTTATAATTTGTACAATATACATACTAAAATTGTTGTTTTAATGCTTCTGTAGTAAAAATTGTCATTTTTACTTTTTACTTCTAGATTGTGATACTTTGACATTCCCAAAGTATCAAACTATCAAGGTTTTACTTAACTTAATCATTATGTGATCCTATTTTCGGTGTTACAAGTTTTGTAGTTTTAAAAACTTATCAGTATACAGTATAACAATGTACAGATTCATTGTTTCTTAAAACTTCTCAGTATGGGATGGATGTTGTCCAATGCTTCTTGACTATCTTCTCGAGTTTTCGCCCCTAAAAATCAATTATAAAATAGTCAAAAGAACATGATAATAATGGAATTTATTGAAGAATAATTAAAATGGTGATATCAATTCATTGTTTGAAATTTTTTGTTGACGATGGTACAGTTCCTGAGGTTAAAATAATACTATGGACGTTTTCCTAAATTTTTTAGTGAACAAAAAGTACACAACGTCACCTATCAGCTTAGGCCTATAATCAGTTTTTGTGACTCACCACGTCGCGGTTTATTCAAAAGTTCTATTAGTCATTTTAACTCCTGTTAGAAAACCCTGATTAATTCATTACAACTCTAAGGAAATCCCTTTCCATTGGCTGTGCGTGAATGGGTGTTTTCGTGTTCTCTGTTACAGTTGATCAGTCTGATTCATGACTGTGACTGGTTGTCTGCTGCTCCAAGCCAGCCAATGGAGCTGTCTGGCGGCTGTCACTGGCACTTGATTTTTCTATTTGTCTTTTTAATTTTGTAAATTCTTAGGCTAGCAGTTATAAAATAGATTTAATAAGTTTAAAGACAAAAAATAACAAAAGTTATGGTTATTTTGTGGTGAGTCACACCTGACTGGTCAGCTTGGACGGTTTACTTTGAGGCTAGCTTATTTCCGAATGTTTTGCCTAGTGTAGGTTTTTCCATCTGAAAGCAGGGACATATTCTAGATTTCTAGATGAACGTCATGTACTTTTTGTTCACTCAAAAGCGATGGAAAAACGTCCGTAATAATATTTCAACCTTTGATGTGATGTCAAGTTCGTTCTTGCAAAATATTGTTTGGAGTCCATTAGTGTTGTGACTTAGTGTCAAATAGGAACACTCTGGATTAAGGCACCAAATTTGAATTTATTGTTACCTAAAAAAATTTGCCAAAAAAGTTGTTACCTACTTATAATAAAATAATTTTATAAGTTGAGCCCAATTTTTGATCTTTGGCCCCTGACTTGGATGCATCTTAAAGAGGACAAAAGCTGTGGCTTTTTTGATCAAGGCTTAAAACAGTGAATATTTTTTGGTAATCTAAAGAAGTAAGTTATACTACAAAAATGACCTTAAATTTTACACCTCCAACAAGACACAATTATTTTCTATATTTTAAGACCTTAGCTAGGCTTCTAGGAACCATTAAACGAGAGATATAAGGGTTAAAATCCCTGAAAATACTGTTTTTAGAAGAACTCCATTTTCACTCTCTCTCTCTCTAACTCACACTATGAGGTGGAAATTTGTCTATCTATTCTTCTACATAACGAGTTCACTAAGAAAATATACCAATTTAGTATGATACATACACCATGTTCACCTAATTTAGCCCCTAGTAACTATTTATTATATCCCAACCTGAAGAAATAACTCGGCGGACAATGTTTTTCATCAAACGAAGCCATTTCCCACACAGAAGTGTATTTTGCAGAACTATTGAAATCCTACTTTCTACCTGGCTTACTAAAGTTAGAAACACGCTAATGAAGAGTATATAGATAAAAGAAAACTATGTTGAAAAATAAAACAAATTTGATCCGAAACCCCTTTTTTTCAAGCACTTATTTAACCACTCTAGTAACTTAGCAATGTTTCAAATGAAAAGTAATACAAGTAATACATAAAATAACCAATACAATTCCCAACATATGTTGCAAAATGTGGTTTTTTTTCTCATCACAATTTGAGATTTGGTTAGCTCTGATATTAAGTTAACAGTTCTTATTTCATGGTATAACTCCTGAAGGTAGGCGGCCATTTTGAGTAGCTGAAATTAGGGAATAATTACATGCAACTTCTCCAAGACAGTGATTACATCAATTTTTATAGCTGAATTATCATATGTCTAAAGCTATCAGCACCAAAAAATTAACCTTCATGGAAGAAAATCTTTAATAATCCTTCTATAAAGAGCTGCCAGTAAAAAACAGTAGTGGGTTTCTTAAATTAAAACCCACCATATTTAAAATTAAAACAAATAATTTTTAAACTGAAGGAGACAATTATTTGTGCGTTTTACACAAATAGTGCAAGTTCTCAAACTGCAGTGAACAAAGATTCATTTCACTTCAAAAATGTAATGGGCCAAATAAAACTTAGACCTAGATTTGAACTAACTCCATAAACTTAACCCAAAATCTTTTTATTTAAGGCTTAGCTACCTGTAATGACAAGTTTGCCGTTGACAAAAATCAGCAGGACCACTCTTGGCTTGACCATTCGGTAGATCAATGCAGGGAAGAGTTCTGGCTCATAGCTAAAAACAAAATTAAATATAAACAAAACGAAATAATGAAAGCATATTTGTACTTTTTAACCACTTTATTTTGACTTTGTACCTGCAACCTTGCACATTGCAAGCCGAAACTCTACCTACTGAGCCACAAACACAGGCAACGGACAGTAATTGTTGAATGCTATTTTAGTTAGAAGGGTTTCAGTTATAAGAGGTTACTCCAGTAGAGAGAAAAGAGGAAAGCAGCATAATCGCAACAGTTTCGACAGTTGATTGCGTCCATGCAGTGAAATTACAACAGGGGGTTACAGATCGGAAGCCCAGATTTTTAATGGAGCTAGGAAGTTAATCAAAACTTTGTGTCGGCTTTGTTTTTTGTCTTCATTTCTTTTTCTCGTCTCAAATTTTTCGAGAATAAAAATTTGTGAGAAAATTAACAGTTTTGGTGGTGGGTGACTGGCCAGCTTGCCCTGATTACTTTTAGGCTAACTCTTTTACTAATGTTTTAGGTTACTTTCCACTTGAAGACAGGGTCTGATTCCAGATGCCGAAACGTCATGACTTTATGTCCACTCAAAAACTATGGAAAACGTCTGTAATAACGTTTGAACCTCAGAAATTGTACAATCATCTACAACAAATTTCAAACAGAGAATTTAAAAGTAAATCTGTATACCTGCTGAATTGTCCATGCATTTGATTAAGATTCTCCAATCTTATAGGAAAACGTAGATCGCAAGTTGTAACAATGTTGTGAATTTTAAAGTCTAAAAATCTAACCTAAAACAAAACCAATATTAAAAATTAAAAAATGTTTGATAATCTTGATGGCTGGTTTTTTATTTATTGGATTTAAGTTTAGCTTGATTGATTATCCTAGTGGGGTGTTGATTTGTTTTCCAATACTCAATTGTTTTCCAATATTAGACATGACACTATTTTTGTATGTATTGTACAATGTGAAATAAAGATGTTTGATTCTGATTATGATTCTGATTCTTGTATTCTTTGTTTAACCGATTCTATTGTGTGTATTTTTTAAATAAATTTTGAGCAACTCATAGCTTTACATGTTGTGGATGATTAGAATTAAAATTTAAAATTGTCCATTGAAGGTTTCTATATAATAAACTAAATTGTGAACTGTGTTATTTTCTGCCTCACAAATAAGAACATCCAGAAAGGGAAGCTTTTGATATTTTTTGTTTTCTACTGTAAACTGTATTGTCGGTCTGATCTGATTTATATGGTCAAGGAAATCATTTTGAATTTGAATGTTTCCTTTCTCCTCCCAAACACAAAAAATGTCATCTACATATCTCAGCCATATCTTAGGTTGTATTCTCCAATTAAAAAAGGCCAATATTTCAAAATGGTCTATTAAGATATTGCTAACAATGGGGCTTTAAACCCCTCCCATAGGTAGACCAGCAATTTGTTTAAAATAGGCATCCTCAACTTGAAAATAACTATTAAGTAGACAACATTCAAGTAAAGTAACTATTGTAGGTATAGTCCTCGAAACAGAGAAATTTCAGTTTTCTCCACCCAGAGAAAATTATTGGGGAAATAAACTGTGTTCGGCCCAAGAGTCATTTAAATAAAAATTCTAAAAGTCATGGGATTTTAGGTCAAGTAGGCCTCAGAGTTAAAAAAACTGCTGAAAATTCATGGAGTACTTTTCACCTTGCAAGGTGCAGTCGAAGCAGAGGTAAAATCTTTCATTGAAACAAACTAGTAATTTCAAAAACCCTAAAATATTTTAAAACCCTTAGGGCCGGTTTCTCCAACGTCTGTTAACTGAGATCGGCCGTTTAAACCGTGGTTAATCTCGAGGAGGTGTTTCTCCAAAATTTGTACTGTCAATTTGGCCGGAATAAACTAACTGGCCTCGGCAGGTGGTTTAAACGGCTGACACAAAGTTATACTAGTCGAAATAAACAAAAACCTAACCTCAAATTTGTAAATCAAAGACTAGCCTTCGCACCATATTAAGTTCACTAATACTTAGCCTATTACTTTTATAAATCGTCGTATCTCTTTATTATTTTTAAATGCACAATCAGTTAAATGGATTAATTCATTAAACTGTTGGAAATATTATGGAAATAAATAAGATTGGAATGAATAACTCCTCAAATTTGGAAATCAAAGCCTAGCCATAATAGTATAAGCTTACAAATACTTAGCCAGTAGCCTACTTTTTAAAATAGTATTTTTTGTTTCGTTTTAAGTACATATTTAGTCAAATGGATGAACTGTTGAAAATATAAGAAGTTGAGGAAGAGGATTACGAGAATCAGGGAAAGAGTTAATAATTTCGGGAGATGGGAAGAAGCAAAAGTTTTTGAAAGATTTCGATAGAGGAAGGAAACTGCAAGATTATTGGCTATTGCTTAATTTGATTAGTGATTCAAAGTCAAAGTCTTTATTGAGCCAGATTAACAATTTACATGCATTGGCAAAGTCATACATAATAACTTTCTTAACAAAAACCTATTCTTTGAGATCCACAAGTAACAAAAATCGAGCCTTGTCACATGTGGATACATTACAGTGCGCATTGAGTTTCTTATGCCTCCAGTCCTTATTTATCAACGTAGGGGAGTTGGGCAGAATGCACAATTAAGTCCTCCGTTAGCAAAATCATTTTAAGCAAGTGTCTGATGCTCTAGCCCGTTTCTTAGCAATGGAGAAAAGTAAACGGGAATAAGATAGAAATTGCGATCAAACAAAATAGGCCTATCTTCATTACATTGGGAGTCGGTAAACATAACCTCAACTCTGATCGAACACACTTTTTTTTGTCTGTTTCTACCGAAATCAAACAGAAAACAGACATGGGAGGTTTAATCTATGCTGTGCCAGTCAAAAGTTGGGGAAACGCCGGTTTAAACCAGTATACATTTTTGATCGGTACAAAGTAAACCGGGACAACGAGAATTTGGGGAAACCGGCCCTTAGTGAAAAATCATACAGATATTACCTTAAGGCTTAAATACTCAATAGACTTACTTTGAATCCTAATTTCTGTATTATTCTTGCAAACTTTCTGGTAGCTAGATGTGCACTTTGTTCATGTTTAGTTCCAGTGACTACAATTTTACCAGAACTAAAAATTAAAGCTGTAGAGCGTGGATCTCTCAGCCTCATGACAACTCCACAAAACCTTGAAGGATTGTACTCAGAGTTACGAGTTCGAAAGTTGATCAGTTTAAGATCTAGCGGACAGTCCAAATTGACAGTGCATACGAGATTTCTGAAAAACATATACAACTTATTAATGTACTACATTTGTTATACTAAATGATAATTATTAAAAATTTCCTAACACAAAATGCAGTGGCAACTTTTAAGCAATCATCAATGGGGGATCGTTTAACTCTTGAATTAAATGCGGTTTTCGATTAGCTCACAAAGTGATGTACTGTTGAGTTCACCCTAGCCGACTCTAGAGTCCGAGAAGCAGTATATATGAGAAGTAGGGGAAATGAAAGCGGGGGCACAGAAAGATGGGTGAAGGGGCAAAGCAACCGATTCGCAGCCTCACAGCGAATCTACGAGAGATTTGACTTGCTTCCGAGCCAGTCAATAAATTTTAAACTGAAAAGTGGTTTCTAGCCTATTTAATTTAGTAATACTGTATCAAGTTATTCCTTGATATCTGGAATTTTAAATTTTACCGAATCCAGAGATTACCAGACGCCTCGCCACTGGCAAAATGAGCTATTCGTCACGTTAGCATGGTAATACCCGGATCCAGAACCATAAAATGAGCATTGATCTTAATCCCCACATTTTTAAAAAACTAAAATAAGTATGTGTCTGTATGTAATTATATACGAAAGAAACATTGATTAGGCTACCCTGTAATAGTATACCTAATTGTCACAACCACATTTTGTTTCTACCCCATCATCCGGTGAGTGTGTACCTCGTGAACTGATTTCACAACTACCCTGGTCAACCAAGACTGGCCTTTTTTAATTTTTTGGGCAGCCTTGACAAAGTATGTCACCTGGTCTCTACCATCGATTCAAAGATGGACAAGACCAAAGCCAAGATGGGGCTTTTGGATTGGATGGGGCTCAATAGTCCCAAAGCCGTAGGATGCGACAGGTGTAACTGATACAACACACTGATAGATGAACAGACCACCTCACACTGCAAAGGTTCCATTTAGCTCCACATAAACGCAACAGAATTGTTGAATTTTAAAAAAATCCTCTTAGGTGCTTACAATATACGGTGTTTCTAAAGAACTCCTTGATTTAAAGTTGTAATAGTATGCAGTATAGTTAAAATAATAGTTATTAAACATATATATTATTAAAGAGAATCTTCTTAAGTTTTTTTTTATACCTAATAAAGTTCTATATGAGCACCATTTGTTGCTCTGGCCACGTGTAAACGATAATTAGTATCTTCCCAGGTACTCAACCAAGGTATTCAACAGCATATCAGGCGTAACGGATGCTACAGCTTCAACAATCCTCTCCCTCAGATGATCAATGTCACGGATCTTCTCAGAATACACAATTTTTTTACATGTCCCCAAAAGAAAAAATCTAGTGGAGTCAGATCTGGGCTCCTTGGTGAAGTTGGTGGCCATGCAATTGGCCCACGTCTATACTAATCCACCTGTTAGGAAAACGCTGTAGGATATCAAGTTAGGAATAACACTTAGGAGCAAACCACTTAGGCCACCAAGGAGCCCAGATCTGACCCCACAAGATTTTTTCTTTTGGGGACATGTAAAAGACATTGTGTATTCTGAGAAGATCCGTGACATTGATCATCTGAGGGAGAGGATTGTTGATGCTGTAGCATCCGTTACGCCTGATATGCTGTTGAATACCTGGGAAGAAACTAATTATCGTTTAGACGTGGCCAGGGCAACAAATGGTGTTCATATAGAACTTTATTAGGTATCAAAAAACTTGAGAAAATTCTCTTTAATAATATAACTATATGTTTAATAACTATTATTTTAACTATACTGTATACTAATACAACTTTAAATCAAGGAGTTCTTTTAGAAACACCGGTATAAAAGGAATGTTTGTGCAATATTTAAAGTTTCTAGTTTTAGAAGTTTTGGCTCATGGTTGATGAGTGAGTCAGTCAGGACAAAGCTTAACTAAATCTAAGTATATATACTACTCTATTCAAATCCCAAAATCCTAGGCTAACAATTTGTACTTACTATTTAACCAATAAATGTGTCTTACAGCGTCTTATGATTTTTTAGGTAATGTTTTATCTACTAAAAGTGTACTTGAGTTAAATATGGAAATTTAAATTTTCATTCTAATGACGAGGATTGGCAACCCGTTTAACAGAGAGGGCCCCTCAGACTGCTGCGGGGTGTTATTTACACTACATTAAATATATATAGCCTATGTACAATTCAAAGTAATTCTATATACTGTAGTTAAGGAGAAATGGTTACGAAAACTAAAAAGAATTTAATTGAACTTACTGAACAGTAAGCACTGGACCAACTTCAGCCATAGACGGAGGCACCGCTATTGGCATATTTGACTGGGGCGGTACAGACGAAACTTGAGATGCACCCATTTTCTGAGGAACATTGGTCTGAAATAAAGAACTATATTGAGGATGAGCTGCTTGAGGACAATAACCCAACCCACAGTAAAATATATCATACAGTACGATCTCACTAATCCGGCCCTAAATCGGGATCGGAAGCGCCGGATTAGCAGAAATGCCGATTAGCAAAAATTAGTTGAGGTACACTAAAAAAGACTCAATTTGCCAGAAGTAATGTTTCTTACGTTAGAGGACGATTGACTATTCTTAAAGAATGATTCAATTCTTTTCTTCCTTATGTCTGTGAATTTTTGATCTTCTAATGTTAACTTATCACCACTTTCTAATCTTTTAAAAATCACTTTTTAAAAGTACTTTTAATTTATGTCAAGGTGACATGTTTAGGTTTTGCGACATCTCTTGGCCTGTACTGAACGGAAGCACCAATTAGCAATAAACAACAAACACTTTGGTCACACGCTTTACAGTCAAGTAGAGGCTTGAAAACAGGTGGCTAAATGAAGCGGTCACAGCGCCGGATTACTGGACGTGTCGGAGTGGCGAACGGCCGGATTATAGAGACTGCACTGTATTTAAAATTGAATCCTGAAATAAAGGAATCTGTCGATCCTATAAATATATACAGTGTGTCCTGGATCAAACTGGAATCCTTTGGTAGATTTGTTCCTAAGCTCTACACAAATATATTTCCCCGTATAACATGAAGTCCATAGTTTTTCATTTATCCATTAGCCTCCATTTTGTGGTTTTAACTAAATAATTAAAATCTCAAATGATATTCGATCAATTCCATTGAAATTTGACATGACAGTTGCTTTAACCAAAACTTAAAAACATATATATATATATAAAATAAATGTTGTTCAAAATTTCAGCTATTTGTAATTTTCAAATTTAAATAGCTAAGAAGCTTATCATTTTTATACCAATAATGTAGTGTTAGTTTGAAAGTTCATAATAGTGGCGGAGAGTAATTAAGTAAAAGGAAAGAACGGACTTTTCCAGCCACTTCCGGAGAAACTACTCCTAACGTTTCGGGTAGTTAGAAACTCCACCTGTCTTCAGAGGACTACACTAACTAGGAACTACATTTAATTAATATCTTAAAGTCCGTTCTTTCCTTTTACTTAAATATTGTAGTATAAAAAAAGGCATATGTTTATTACAAAACTAACGACACCCAATTTTAATGAATCTGTTAAGAAAAATAAGTTAGATATAATAATTTTACTAAAGCATTCCTACTTATTGTCTTTTAACTAATGTCTTTGTGCACTTTAGTCAGTTGGCACAAGAAATGAGATATCATATGGTTACATTAATAAATTATTAAGGTGGGCTACAAAATTATAATGATACTTACGGAGGAAGGAGGAGGCATGACACCATCAGAGACATTAGGCTGACAGTTCTCCTCACTATCAAAGGGAGAAGAAGTATTGGCTACCAAACTGCCTTTAGATGTTATAATGAAATCATCCGCCATACTGGTATCTATAAAATATGAAGTAAAAGTAGATATTTATATCAGGTGCCCAAAAATCTGACTCCTCCCCTAACTTTTGAATGAATACAGGTTTTGAACATGCTTTGTGAACATATGTATTAAGTGTCAACTGAATACTTTTTGGCATATTTTGGGGATTTGCCCCCAACACAAAATAGAGGTAGTGGGGGGCGACCCTTTGAAATACTTATTTTACCTCATCACCTGACCTCTTATTTGAAAAGTATAAACATACAAATTCATACATACCATTAAAATATTTTACAATGCCCCTGTTCAAAAAGGCGGCCTAAATCGCATTAACGAGCTACGAACGCATTCACCTAAAATGGCGGCAAATAAATAAACACAGTCGCTATTGCTTTTTAAATTGTTGAAAAAAATTACGGGTAATTTTGGTAATTGGTAAGTTTTGGTAATTGGAGCTTTAAAATGAAACGATACAAGATAAGTTTTGCAAATTTTTGGAAACGAGTCATTTTGAAAAAAGGGGCAGTTTTCAGAAGTTTGCAAAATTGTCTTGTAGCATATCATTTTAAAACTCTGATAACCCAAAATGTGAATCAGTATTTTTTTTCCATAATTTGGTAAATTATAGCGACTGCGTGGATTTATCTGCTTAAACAATGAAAGACGTGTAAGGCCACTATTCAGAGGGATAGAAAACCCTTGTGTCTGCGCCGGGAATCAAAACCGAAATCTTGCACTTTGCAAACCGTGACTCTACCCACTGAGCCACGGACACAGACGCAGTAGCATCGTTGATTACGGTATCAATGGTATAAATTCATGGTATCAATGAGTTTGTTTTTATACCCTTTCAAATGAGGGGTCACATGATGGAGTAAAATAAATATTCCAAAGAGGTCACCCTTATTAACCACTATTAGGGGCGGACAGACTTTTTGGACACCCGGTATTAAGAGAGATAAGAAGACGCAAACACTCTGCTGCAGTAGTTGGTTTATGTTGAGTGTGCTCTGCCTAAAATCAAATTTTAGCAAATCGTCAGGGAAAATTCACTTTTTATATTGTCTTATCTAGGGAACCTTTTCATGCGACCACATTTCCTGCTTTCAGAGGAGTCATTTATGTGCTGGATCTGTTAGAAAAAGGGGTGTATCATATTTCTGCCAATATGTAGCTGAATTAGTGTGAAAAGGTACTTAATCTTTTAGCTTAAGCAAATTTGTTTTCATTGAAAATGTAATTGTTGTATAAGAAAGTAACATTATTAGTTAAGAATATAATGCTATACAACATCCAGCTCAAAGTAGCCTGCATTGTATCAGAGATTCCATTTCAATGTAACTTAGCTATTTTGTGGAACGATTCCAATCTGTCCAATATGTCCCGTTGCTGTTGCAGAGCTCTCACAATGTATTAGGCTAATAACTTCACACTCCTCATATTAAACCTCTACCTGTAGTCTGTAATTCTACCGCAAATTCCAGTGAAGGTTCTGTACCCTCAAGACAATTTTAGTGCAATTACTTCAGTGAGACTGCACTCGTTCATTAGTCTTTGTGAGGTTAAAACATTATTAAATTGTTTTCCATCATTTAAGAGTGAACAAAAAGTACACAAAATTTGGAGATCTGGAACCCAACCTTGTCTTCAAGTGAAAAATAACCTAAAAAATAACACAAAACATTAGTAAAATAGTTTAAAAGTAAATCAGCGCAAGCTGACCAGTCACCCACCACCAAGTAGGCCCTAACCTAAATTAATTTGTACAATTTTACAAAATTAATAAACAAATCTAGCACATCCATGGCTAGTGACAGCTGCACACTAACTAAAATGCTGTTGGTGGTGGGTAATTGGTCAGCTTGCTGTGATTACTTTTAAACTATCTAATTTCTTAATATTAAGGGCCGCTGAGAGATCGGCAGTTTAACCTGCGGTTTAACCCAAGGAGGTGTTTCCCCAAAAGTTGTACCGTCAATTTGGCTAATAAACTAACTGGCCCCCACAGGCTGTATAAGCAACTGACACAAATTTTATAGTAGTCGAAATATACAAAAGCTGAACCTCAAATTTGGAAATCAAAGCCTAGCCTACACACCACAATATTAAGTTTGCAGATACTTGGCTTATTACTTTTTTAAATTGTTGTATTTATTTGTTTGTATGTGCACAATTAGTCTAATAGATTAATTTATTAAAATTTTGGAAATAAATAAAATTGTAAATGAATAACTCCTCAAATTTAGAAATCAAAGCCTAGCCTACACACCATAATATTAAGTTTACAAATACTTAGCAAGTAGCCTATTACTTTTTAAAAGTAATTTTTTATTTTCTTTAAATACATAACTAGGCAAATGGATGATCTGTTTAAAATATTAGAAGAAGTTGAGGAAAAAGATTACAAGAATCAGGAAAAGAGTTAATCATTTCGTAAGATGGGAAGGAGCAAGAGTTTTTTGAAAGATTTCAAATGAGAAAAGAAACTGCAAGTTTATTGCTCAATTTAATTAGCAAATCTTTTAGACCCACAAGTAATACAAATCCGGCTTTGTCGTATGCAGATAAATTTTAGTGTGCATTAAGGTTCTATGCCTCCAGCACTTAAATGATCAATATAGGGAGTTGAGCGGAACACAAAAGTCCTCTGTTGGCAAAATTGTTAAGCAAGTGTTTGAAGCTCTAGCATGTTTGTGTCCTTGTTTCATACAGTCGAAAAAACATTTTTTTCTTGTTTCTACGAAAACAAGCAGAAAACAGACAAACAGGTTAGCCAACTCATTGATGTGACATTTAATCTATACTGTGCCTGCCAAAAGTTGGGGAAACACCTCGGAGTTTAAGCAGAAGGTATAAATTTGTGCAAAAATAAACCAGCAGAACGAGAATTTGGGGAAACCGGCCCTAACTAATGTTATTTTTTATGATACTTTTCACCTGAAGACGGAGTCAGATTCCAGATCACAAAACGTTGTGTACTTTTTATTTACTGAAATACAAGGGAAAACGTCCGTGATAATGTTTTAACCTCAAAATTGTACCACCGTTAACTACAAACTTAAACAAATGAGTGGTTGTGAATGGAAACCCCCTGCTGACACTAAGGGCCGGTTTCCCCAAATTCTCGTTGTCCCGGTTTACTTTGTAACAAGCACAAATTTATACATCCGACTTAAACTCGAGGAGTTTCCCCAACGTTTTGGCAGGCACAGCATAGATTAAACCTCGCATCAATGAGTTGGCTAACCTGTTTGTCTGTTTTATGTTTGATTTCGGTAGAAACAAACAAAAAACGTGTGTTCGATCAGAGATGAGGTTATGTATACTGACTCCCTAATTTGAAAAGATAGACCTTGTGCACTCTGCCCAACTTCCTTACGTTGATAAAAAAAGACTGGAGGCATAGAACCTCAATGCGCACTAAAATGTATCCGCAGGTGACAAGGGTGGTTTTTTGTTACTAGTGGATCTCAAAGAATTATTAATCAAATTGAGCAATAAACTTGCAGTTTCCTTCCTCCGCATTGTCCGCCTTAAGAGGAACCGGAACCGACAGTTGGTATAAGTCAGAGCCTTGGAAGTCCTTAGGGGATAATACCTATGAGGCACAGAAGAATCATACAAATCACATATGCTCAAAAATATCAAGAGTACTACACCTGCTGCGAAAGCTAAAACATACCATCACTTCTCAGTTTCTAGTTACCGTCTACTACGCCTTGATGCACAGCCATATAAACTATGGTATTATCTGGTGGGGTCATGCTACTGGCTGCAAGAGGATTCTGTTTATCCAGAAGAAGGCGGTTAGGCTGTTGATGGGGGCTGGATCAAGGGACCATTGTAGGCCGCTGTTTTCTGAGATAGGTATACTAACGGTTTATAGCCAGTACTGTCTTAATATGTTATTGTCAATAAATAATGACATTGGTAAGTTTCAATTGAGAAGCAGCGTTCATACCCATCAGACTCGCCAGTGCACAGATATAAATGTTCCTCGCTGTAGGCTAAGAAAAACACTAAATAGCTATCCTATGAGGGCTGTGAGAATCTACAACATGCTGCCAGCCCACATCTAGTCTCTGAACTCACACAAGATAGAGGTCACCCTGAAGAGGATTTTAACATCTAAACCTCTGTATTCTCTAAATGAGATAGATAGGGATTATTTCTTATAATCTCGTGCCACCATCTTGCCAATGTTAGTAAGTCCTATTAAATCTATGACACAGTCTATCCGGCTGCTGCTGGTCAACGACTACGTACCCAAGTATCAAGTAAGTAAGTAAGCACATTGTCAAAAGTGGACAAACCTTTCAGGAAGCTCAACCTAGCAGGGCGCTCTCCAGTAGCTTCTTAAAACTGAAATGCTCTGACATCAGATTTGTAATATCATATTTTACTGGACATGGGCGCTTCAGGCATCATCTACAGAAATTGGGGTTGCGTAATGGTAATACTATATGTAGACTCTGTGAGCAGGCAGTAAAACTGCTAGGCACAACCCATTAGACTGTCCCTCTCTGAAGATTTGGAGAAGATGTATACTAGAGGGGCGTAAGTGGGATGAAGTTTACTTGTCTAAGCCTGGTGGAGTCATCTTGAGGCTTTGTGGTCCCACAGGGGTGGGTCTCCCAGGCTAAGATAACCGGGGCAGTACAATAAACCTTTGGTTGACGTACAACTGGTTCACTACCAGCCCTACTTAATCTAATCTAATCCTCAATGGAAATCTTTCAAAAACTTGCCTCTTCCCATCTCACGAAATGATTAACTCTTTCCCTGATTCTCGTAATCCTCTTCCTCACCTTCATCTAATATTTTCAACATTTCATCCATTTGACTAAGTATGTACTTAAAACAAAATCAAAAATGACTATTTAAAAAAAGTTATAGGCAAGGCTTCTAATGGCTAAGTATTAGTAAACTTAATATTATGGTGGTAGGCCAAATAAATTAATCTATTGAACCAATGAATTAATCCATTTAACTGATTGTGGATATAAATAAATAGATGAATGGGACGATTTATAAAAGTAATAGGCAAAGTATTTATAAACTTAATATTACGGTGCGAAGGCTAGTTTTCAATTTCCAAATTTGAGGTTAGGTTTTTGTTTATTTCGATAAGTATAAATTTGTACCAGCGGGATAAACCACCTGCCTAGGCCAGTTAGTTTGTTCCGGCCAAATTGAAAGTACAAATTTTGGGGAAACACCTCCTTGAGATAGACCGTGGCTTAAACTGCCGATCTCAGTTAACTGACGTTGGAGAAACCGGCCCTAAGCCACAAAGCCTTAATTCACAAGTTTGCTTAACTATAAAGTCCATCCCAGTAAAGGGAGTCGACTTGAACCTGCTGCTATCTTTTGGGTTTCAATCAAAACCCATTCAAACCATCTTGTTGAGTAGTCAAGCCATAGCTGTCAAGTAACAACCACAATTCACGAATTTGTATTGACATAGTTTGCAAGGTAAACACTGGCGATTGAGTCAAGTCCATTTTCGCTGATGGAAAAGACTGCAACTGCTATTTACCCGGAGCAAGTGGACTATGACACTGCTTAAACAACGCAAATTCCAGCGTGTTGACTAACCCCTGCTTCTTCAAGGTAAAGTAAGAGTAGAAGGATTACCAAGTATGGTGTGTAGTTTAACTGGATAACTTACTGTACTGAGGCGATTTGATGGTTGTGGTTTATTTTTATAAATATAAAATACTCACTGTCTCGATCTAGAAAGGTTGTTTGCATCACATCGATCACAAAACTCTAACTAAAGGTATGTTTTGGAATTGGAAAACAAAAATAAACGTCAACAGACAAGAGCATAGAGTAGAATCATGAAATACCCTACGAAAATGCGGGTAGGGAAAAATGACGCATACTTGACGGTCGTTCATTATACCTAAACATTTAAAGTCAATGGTAGAACAAGACCACAGAGGAATATATAAGCAGATAATCAAGCTAATGAACAAGACTGTTGGGAGAGACATTGATTATAAATATTTAAAGTCAATGGGAGAGAAGTGTACGCCGTTCATCTTAAATACATAACCAGGAACTTGAGCCATATTATTGGAAGAGTAATAGTAATTTAGAGAAATAAGGAATCAAAAAAAACTTTCAGTAATTAATTTTGCGATGCCTTTCGCTAGCTATTTGTGGTTGCCGTAAATGCTGGCCTCACCATTGACTTTATATTTAAAGTCAATATGACTATCCAGCTTCACCACGGGGAGGTCGGCAAACGAAGAAGTTATATTAAAAATAACTGGTTTACGAAAAACACTTCGTTTACCAAGTACTAAGCAATTCTGTGATTTTACAAAACAGTTAATATTGATGGCTTTTAATAAATGGATTGTATTGGAGATTCATAGACATGTTTATGGTCGAAAAATAGCAAACAAGTAGTCGTTGTTGTATTCATAAAGTCATTATATCTGTTTATTCTGTTATTAGCTATATATTAAATCTATATTCATTGTTAATAGCTTACTCTCTATATATATCTTTCTCCATTTATAAGCGCACTACATTTACACTACCACTATTATGTTATAATGTATTACCATTTCTTTCATGCATATAAATTGTAAAATGTCACTGTCGTTGATAAATAAATAAATACTGTATAGTAATGCTAAAATTTGTTTATAATCGCAAAATTATTTTTAAAATTGCGGCAATTTAAATTTTAAAATCTGGAACTGTGTACACATAAGTATTAATTTATGGTTCATCCCTAGAATAGCCATCTTCAAAAAAGTAAAACTCAATTGCATCGTTTTTCCTTTATTTTATTATTTAACACTGTTTTACACTTTGATGTATGTATTGGTCATTTGACCGTTGAAAGAATAAAATAAAAATACACTGCTAAGACTGTCCGAGTAATCACTAATAAGAACATTAAGAAATGTATACTGTGCATGTATAGTATTTTTGATGTTATCTCCATTTACTTTGTGGTATTCGTAACTATAAGTACAATGAAACATTTGTTCTTTTTCCCACATAATTTTTAATTTTGACATAGACATTTTTATGCGAAACATGGCTATGTTAACATTAAAAAGTATGTGGTAAAAAGTACAAATGCTTTCATTGTATATAATATGTATAGTCAATGTTATTAAAATGTAATATACGCTTTAATCGGCAATGTATCCACATTTACTCAATTTTAATTGATATTATTATTCATGGTTTTATTGTTGTACTTTATTCATTCCACTACCGCTGCGTTGACTTTAAACAAACATTTAAAATCAATGACCGCAGTCACATTCAAAAACAGAATAGTCACGTACAAATACTCTGTGTCCCCGACCTATATGATTATTTATCTGTGGTCCCGTCACTCCCGTGAGTCCCGTCCCGACTTGGTGTCGTATGGCCGCCTTAAATCGTATAGGCTATTTGTTGCTATTTCCTGCGGTAGGTTAATACTTAGTTACTTACGCAATCAACACTTAAAATATAGTAATAATCTGTAATAATTATTGATGGTTGAGAATTGAGACCCTTCAGTATTTCAGGTAAGGTTTACGATAACATTATTCACCCACGTGCCTCCCGGTTAAGCTTTTATTGCTAAATCACTATTTGAGATGCACTGTGTTGCTGGTACGAAGTTGCAGGATAACTGATAAGACATTCCAAACACCTGGGAACCCCTCGACTGACGAGGGACATGAAAGTCCACTTTTTCTAGCAGCTCTGGACAGTCTTAAGTAGCCATTGACGAGTCATTCAGTATTCTTCTATAAGTTAGAGAGAGAAGACCAAGTGGGTTTTTTAACCCCTCAATAGGCACTTCGATGAGGCATATCCCATCTTGAGACCATTGTAACGTATTAAGCGGTGTTGAATTCTTTCTAGTTCCGAAATCACTCCAAGCTGGTATGGAGAACAAATTGTAGAATTGTACACTAGAGTCCCGCTTATCCGAACCCCGCTAATCCGAAAATCCGGTTAATCCGAACACTGTTGAGGGGAAAAAACTATACGATTTAAAGTTGGTAAAATAAATAAAACTGGTTTTCCAATTACTGTATCGTACTTTGTCTGTTTAATAACAAACTCCAAAATACAGTAGAATCTCTATTATCTGAGGTTATTAGGACCAAGACCACCTCGGATACGAAAAAACTCGGATAATACGGAGGTTAAGTGCTTCTACTAGGAAAAGTGACGCTTACGCCTCCAATCACCAACTGTCACTAATGTAAGGAATGAGAGAGAAGAAATCAGACTGTCCAGCTACGAGCCCACAGAGATGAGGGGTGAAGGCAAAGAAAGAGATGACAGGTGGAAAGGACAGGGGAAGAGAAGGAAAGCAGAGAGGGGAAGAGAGCAGCTGCCGTTTGTGCGCAGGAGGGGGAAGGCAGGTGCCAGGTTGTCAGTGAGGGACAGCTGATAAGCTATCTACTACGTCATTAGCTGTTTCTAGGCAACCCCATACTGGGCGGGATTACATAGCCAATCACAGCATTTTCTCTGTATGCTTGTGACATCGATCTTTGATGAGAGTGAAGTGTGTATTTGTTATTTCCTCATCTCATCTCCATTTACTTAATGATTAATTTCATTTGACAAATAATGTTTTCATACCGGTACTAGTTTTGAATTACAGTAAATTGCAAAAGAATTAGTACTGTACAGTAAAAATCTAGAATTTGATCTAGTACGTGTACAAAATGGATGTTTGGTTCTGTCTGAGATCGTTATCAGTCAACCTGATAATGGCTGCCGGCCTCCATTGAAAATGCACTCAGCACGGATGTAGGAGGAAGAGGGGTTGTTTACTTGGAACTGCTCGCCACTTGTTCCTTATCTTATCTTCACCAGAAGTACAGTACACACCCTGCCGCCACATCATCTTTGTACTACCCGTCATATCTGCGTACGTTACTTGACTTACTTCCGCACTGTTTTGTATTCCAATGTACTTCAGCATTCACATATACAGTTTCTTACATTTAAATATATAATATTAGTCGCTCAAACTCGATATATGACCTTTTAAGGTCAATATGTGATAATTCCATCAATATATGCCTGAAATCGGATTAATCCGAATTTTTGCTAATCCGAACAGGGTTCGGTCCCAATTAGTTCGGATTAGTGGGACTCTACTGTACTCCAAAAGAGAGCGTAATGGTGTTTTCCCAGATATATCTGGAACGGTGCGAATCTTTCAAAAAGGCGTCCCTGGATGAATGGAAAGCTACAGACAGATCTTAATTATATCCATCTTTGCCAAGGTCTTTGAGACGGTGATAAAAATCCAAGAGATGGATTATTTTGAAAGAAATCAGCTGATTCAGAATCCCAGCACGGCTTTAGATGACGGCAGTCCTGGAGTTACTGGAGGTAATTTAGGATACATTTGAAGAAGGAGGAAGGAAATTTGGAGGAATTTGACTGTGTCTTTCATAAACAATTAATAAGTAAACTACAGAACTATGGTCTTAACGGAGCAGTCTTGAAACATATTCCAATCATATCTGAATAATAGAACACTGATTCACTGTTTTGTTGGTGCTCAATCTCAGCATATGCTTGTAAAATATGGAGTTCTTCAAGCCTCGGCCCTGTTCTCTTCCTGGTTACCATCAATGATTTGGATCAGCTGGGAAGTATGTTGTTGTTTGCAGACGACACAACCATCTATGCAAGAGGCAGTATACCGGAGGAGGCATGACTTATAGCCCAGCAGAAGTTTGCAAGAGCAAAAAATTCTCACCATCTGTCAAATCCAACTCTTCATTGTCAAACTGTTCGTGTAATTAGTCCCTTGTTGTTACCCGTAACCACCCCGAACATTAAACTCAAGAAAAAGAATAAGATGTACAAAAAATAAAGTACCACATTATTTGGGGTGGATTGGAAGAAATCAACCTTAATTATACCAATAATATAAGTACTGTCATTTGTTTATCAAGCATGTAATTGTTTTGTTTTTTTTTTTAAAGGTGTAGATGATACAACACTCTTGATTTCTCAACCCTCGGCCGATAATCTCGCCATAGACTCATACATTGCACTGCATATGGCTTACCAATACTGTCATGAAAATGATCTAGTAGTCAACGCTGGGAAAACCAAACAACTGGGTTTTGGAAGAAGACATAATACAGTTCCAGCCATACCAGACGTTGAAATTGAAGATCATACTAAGTTTCTTGGTATGACCATCGACAGTAACCTGCAATGGAACGAACACGTTGATAGTCTTGTAAAAAAGCTAAACTCCAGCCTTTATGTCCTAAAACGGATCAAGAGTATCAGCGATGACGCCACAACAAAAATCGCCTATCATGCACTGTTTGAGTCACATATGAGATATGGCCTTATAATATGGGGGGGAACATCCCGACGCAACCTGAATAAAATTCTGTATCTTCAAAAAGAGCCATTAGAATAATGTCAGAACTGGCTTCCAAAGAAAGATGCAGAGATGAATTTCCAAGGCATAGAGTTCTAACCTAATCAGCCTTTTCATCAAAGTAATTCTCTTTGTTGAAAAGAAGGATCCTAGCGAGGCCAAGATATCCATGGAACAACACTTCGATATGCATCAAATTTCACCCTACCCTCGCACCATACATCCAGATTGAAAAGAAACCATCATTCAGCGGCAGGAAGTTCTTCAGCGCTCTACCAGGCGACATAAAGGCTCCAAGGAAAGAAGCTGCAGAACCACTGACGAAATGGTTGTGGACAGACCATTTTACTCCATAAGCGAATTTCTGGGCTGGAGACAGGGAACAACCTAAGACTCGACTGCAACATCAAGATACTCTTGTAACTAGTTTTAAGTTTTGACACCTATGTACTTATCTCAAAGATAATGTAATAAAGCTATTTGACTATTGACTATTGTGTACCGTCTGTAAATAAATAAATAAATAAAAGATTGATTAAAGACCGTAAAGGTGGTTTATTATAATTATTACCTTGCAAGCGCTATAAGAGCTACAGTTAGAACTAATGCACGAGGAATAATAATTGATATGTGTTTTTGCAGAACTTCAGCTGACTCAACCAAAACCATGGACAAAATGGAATCAGAAGAAAAAGAGCCACCAAGGAGAATGCCAGCCTTCGTGGAATATTTGACCGACCCCGAGACACCTTACAATTGTTGGTTTATTGTTGGAGACAAAAAGGTGAGTTGAATTATCTTACGCATACAAGAATATTTCTTCAGTCATGCTTTATATTTGCCTAAAAACCTGATCTAAATTAGGCCTCATTATTGTAAGTTAATAGTGAATTTTCATGGGAAATAGGGCTTTTATTTCTATTGCCAAAGAAAACGAAATGTTGTACAAAAAAGTTTGCAGTTTTTAGCTTCTGAAAACCCCGAGTTAATTGGCAAAACTTTATATATGTACTCGTACCCGTGCTACGCTGTGGGATTTAAATATTAAATGTTTGTAATTATATTTACCTAAATGTTTCCAAATCAATTCTTGTGTGGTTCAGTACATTATACTGTTTCTTTATCAGTTCACCATTTTATAGTTTTAATACACAACCATGCCGACATGCAGCTGAGCGCTAAAGCGCCGCTGGCATGAATAAAACAAATTTCCTTTGCAATGTGTTAAACTTAATAAGTAATTTTAATTCTAGTTTACTTTGTTTATAATCTCTAATCTTTGTACTCAGCTTTTCGTGCTCTTACACCACAGGTGTTTAAAGGCTTCTTACAGTCATGCTTCAGGTCAGACTTACAGGGTTTTATGTTGCAAGGTATACTGCATATCATGAAAGAAAACAAAAGGAAGTAATAAATAAACAAAAAAGAATGTACAGTAGACGCTCGCTCGAACGGACCTCGCTCGACCGGATTCGGGATGGTCCGGACCACCCCTCAGTAAAAAAAGTTAAAATTTAAATAAAGGAAAAACATATTTTTGTTACATACAGTATTTTTAACATTAACGTTAAACGCTAGTAATTTAAACAATATTTAACAACAATATAGTGCACTAACGCCACGTTGACAATACCGAGTTACGCAGAAAGCAACTGAGTTCTTGAGTTTGCGAATCGTTGCTAGGGTTGTCAGGATACACCGCCGCAGACTGGTGCAGGGAGGATCGATAATGTCAGGCAATCTACTGCGACCGCGAGTCAGTCACCTTCCGCCCTGCACTGTCACAAATGTAAAACAGTGAGTCACCTGCAGCTGATTCGTGATGTGATATCTGTATTGTGATAACTTGTGAGTTGTGTTAGTGTGTCGGTGATTAAATTGTCAGATTACGATGGCGGATAAAAAGCGCAAGAGAGTGTTCATTCGTATGGAGGAATTTTATTAAAACTAGAAACCGTTTAATTTACTGTAAATATGAATTGTACATAAATTGTGAAAATACAATACAGTATTTTGAACGAAATAAATACATTGTTAAACTTCAAATGTGTTTTTATTTCGTAAGACCTTCAGTGTGAGTACTGCTTACGAGCGTGAGTGGTTTTAAGGTGTGTGGCTCAGCCAAACATGTCAGTAACCGATCTGGACCTTAAATTACGTCATCTTGAGTCTATTTGTATCGATCCTAATGCACTAGGATATGCTCATCGGTATCCCCCCGATCGTCCGGATTTTTCAAAATCCGGACCACCCTTCCGCCACATTAGTCCGTTCTATCGAGGGTCTACTACTACAAAAAATAAAAGTAACATTACATACATAGGTATGCTAATGAAAATTTACAAGAACATTGTTTAGATTGAACGAACCCAATATAATTTTAGTATTTGTAAAAAGGAAAACTATTTCTTTGTACATACCACCGATGAGGTAACCCTACGAAACCGGTCGTGGTAATAAATGTATATTTTGAAAGGATACTCAGTTATTTATTTCATCTTCATCACATATACAGTATTCCTTAATAGTGGATCTTTCCTTTTTCTCATCATTTAAGTAATATGTGCATAGCTTATGCAAAATATACGAGGGGGTACCCAAAAATAGCGGGAATCTATTATATAAAAATGAATCGCAAAATGTGTTTCTAACCGCATAACTCAACGACGCCTGGACCAATTTGGCCAAATCTTTTTTTAAAATGTTCGTTGGAGTTCAAGGATGGTTTTTACGGCGAGAAAAATTCAAATAATTGCCGGGAACCCCTTTTAAACATCCTTTTCTTTTTCCCATACAAACGTGTTCTAACTAAAACGTAAACAATTTGAGCTTTATTGATATTCGTTGCCAGCTGATATCCCTATTTTTATAAAACATATGTACAGTAAAAAAACAAAAACAAACGGCAACATTACAAATCTTTTTGACAGGACGAAGTCTGTCGAGTCAGCTAGTTTAACTATAAAAACCATATTTTATTATTTTTGTCACTAATTTACATGTATACGTTCAGTATAATCCTTATTTAGTGTAATGCATTTGTTCATTGGATGCTTCCATGGTTTTAAGCACCCCTCACACCCTTTAGTCTGAATGGCTGCACGCTCCATCCTCGTTTGCCTTTTCACTCCTTTATTTTCGTCATAATGGTGATATTTTATGTAATTTTTTAGTCTGGGGAACATAAAATGTCGTGTAAGGCAAGATTTGGTGAGTATGGGTCGTGGGAAATGGTGGTCATGCTGGTATTGGCCAAAAATTAGCGCACTGAGATGGCTACATGGGCAGGTGCATTGTCATGATGAAAGAACCCGTCTCCATATCGCCAAAATTTAGGTCTGGAGTGAGTTAAATTTCGCTAAACTGAATTTTAACACACTCCAGACAGCAAAAAAGCATTCCCAATGGTCTTCTTGCAATTTTGACGGGTTTTTCTGAACAATTTCACCAGTCCGAGAATTTGAAGGTCGTCCAGGACGAGGCTTGTCTTCTATCGACATGGCCATCTTGAATTTAAGAAAAATACTGTATCATTCAAGTTTTGCTCAGAACATCGACTTTGTAAGCTTTTTTAATAATTGCAACCGTTTCTGACGTGTTCTTACTGAGAAAAAAGCAAAACCATCACTGCTGAACTTTGTCCATTTAATTAAACCATCAAAACAAAACGAGCCAGAACAAAAACTGCTTTTAGAAAAACGCATACAGCTCCTCTTCACAACCTCTCAGACTGACCACACCAAGTGCACTGAACTCAGGAAGAGTTGGGTTTTCATCCCCTATCGGCCAAAATGTGAACTATGCGCCCCTCACCTCGCCATCGACCGATTCCCGATACTTTTGGGTTCCCCCTCGTATTTACAAACAACAGAGAGTTTTGTTAATGCAGATTCCCTAGCCTACTCTTCCCACTTCCAACCCAACCACTCTTCTGTATTTTGTACACTATCTTATTCCATAGATCAGAAGGGTCAAGTAAGTTAAAGTTGCAACAAATGGCATAGAAAATTTAAATGATTGGGTTGATTATAATTTGTCATGAATAAAAATGTCTTGCAATTTAAGGAAACAATCTAAAAATATAACAAATATGGGCTGCCTCAAAATTGTTTAAAGTAGGAAAATTTATATATTTTGACAATGTATTACAAAAGTATTTAAAACTTTTCCGTATTCAAGTTAACTATCATTTCTATTATTTTACCATAAATCACACAAGGCCCGGTTAAAGGAGCCATTTTAATGCATCGAAAAAGAAACATATATTTTACAAATTCAATGTACAATTCGATGGTTGATTTATGTTCAAAACCAGATGTTAAGACATTTTTGACAAATTTATGACCTTTTTTTGACTAACCCAACTGTTACGAACATATTACCATCCAGATTTTTAAACGTGTTTGCATTTTTATGCCATTTGTTGCATCTTTAACTGCATATACCTCCCAAATATTTAAAATATCAAAAAAAATGGCAAGAATAAAAACCTTTTATACTATGCGAACAATCCAACAAGGATTGAAAAATAGCACTTCCAGTGTTAATTTTACCCTGTTTAAGAAAATTTTCTATGATTCTTGTCGATACTCGTGGGCTATGTATGACATTTTAGGTTTAATCAGTTTCATGTAACATTAAACATGTAAGGCCCTGACTTGTCTTAGGTTTCTTATTGGTAAGATATACAATCTCAGCCATTCTTTGTTTGTTTCTTGTGCCTTCAATTTTGTTATTTTTCATAAAAAGGTTTCATCCAGCTTACTTGATTGAGGGTCTGAGATTTTTAGTTTCTCGGAATAAAAACCTTCAACTTAATTTTATTTGCAGGAGAAGATTGGAGGGAATGACTTGAACTTGATGGCTCACTCAGAGGTTTTCCGCAAGATGCTCCATGAGAGCCCACTAGCGGAGAAAGGTCCGGTGAAGATTGTAGACATTGAACCAGCAACTTTCAAACATTTTCTGAAGTGAGTTTCAAAGTTCAAAATAAAGAAGGGCTATTCCATTCAAGCTTATTAAAATAAAGAAAAATACCTTTTATATCTGGTTTTCAGAACATTTCGTGTCAATTTATACTTAATACTGCTACATTCAACAAACTATAATCATAGTCAAAACCATTTAGTTTTTAAAATTACGAGAAATAAATGACATAAATTATACATAAAACAAGAAGTAATACAGACTCAAAAATTAAGTTGCATGCTTATTTTCAAAGTGATTTTTAGTTTACTTTTAAGACTCTGTTAACTAGAGCATTTTAAGCCATTCAGGAAGGTCAATGTATAACTTGGGGCCAAAGTAAATTTAGGGTTACTATACTCAATAAAACAAAATATGTTGAGCCACTACCTCTGATTATTAAGAGTAATTACTTAAATCACTTATATTTTCATTTTGACAGCCGGTTTACATTATACAAGACGTAATACCAATGTTGCAAAATCAAATGGTTTACCACAATCCATTACCTGTAGTCCTATATATGTACCTTTGTCCAGTATGTATAGATGTTAGATTGACCCAAAACTGGACCTTAACACATTCACTGCTATGAACATGTTTCAACGTGAAAGTTTCTATTTGAATCAATGTTATGCCATGCCACTAGCCAGGAATGGAATGAGCGGCCCACTAAATATAATGACAGGTGAAGTAGCTCTCCACCGCCTTATACAATAGCCACAAGTAGGATATTTGATTTTGTACTGTACAATTTCCAACCATTCATTTCACCGTCTCCTTGTTGTGTTCAGGTTTATCAACGGCTATCATAAAGTGGCACATCTGTCACTGGAAGAGATGGTGGATTTGTTGTGTGTCGGCGAGAGGTATCTTGTGGAGGAGTTAAAGAAAGTGCTTGGAAAAGCGTTGTCCGCCGCTCACTGTAAACAATGAACCAGCAACTTTCAAACATTTTCTGAAGTGAGTTTCAAAGTTCAAAATAAAGAAGGGCTATCCATTCAAGCTTATTAAAATAAAGAAAAATACCTTTTATATCTGGTTTTCAGAACATTTCGTGTCAATTTATACTTAATACTGCTACATTCAACAAACTATAATCATAGTCAAAACCATTTAGTTTTTAAAATTACGAGAAATAAATGACATAAATTATACATAAAACAAGAAGTAATACAGACTCATAAAAATTAAGTTGCATGCTTATTTTCAAAGTGATTTTTAGTTTACTTTTAAGACTCTGTTAACTAGAGCATTTTAAGCCATTCAGGAAGGTCAATGTATAACTTGGGGCCAAAGTAAATTTAGGGTTACTATACTCAATAAAACAAAATATGTTGAGCCACTACCTCTGATTATTAAGAGTAATTACTTAAATCACTTATATTTTCATTTTGACAGCCGGTTTACATTATACAAGACGTAATACCAATGTTGCAAAATCAAATGGTTTACCACAATCCATTACCTGTAGTCCTATATGTACCTTTGTCCAGTATGTATAGATGTTAGATTGACCCAAAACTGGACCTTAACACATTCACTGCTATGAACATGTTTTAACGTGAAAGTTTGTATTTGAATCAATGTTATGCCATGCCACTAGCCAGGAATGGAATGAGCGGCCCACTAAATATAATGACAGGTGAAGTAGCTCTCCACATTTATACAATAGCCACAAGTAGGATATTTGATTTTGTACTGTACAATTTCCAACCATTCATTTCACCGTCTCCTTGTTGTGTTCAGGTTTATCAACGGCTATCATAAAGTGGCACATCTGTCACTGGAAGAGATGGTGGATTTGTTGTGTGTCGGCGAGAGGTATCTTGTGGAGGAGTTAAAGAAAGTGCTTGGAAAAGCGTTGTCCGCTCGGCTCACTGTAAACAATGTATATGTTGCAATGTCTAAGGTCGAATGTTTCCAGATGATTCTGTGAAATCTGCTTTACAAAAGGTAACCCTGTAGTTGTATCTTGTTGAGAGTTAATCTTTTGTTAACCTCATCAACCTTTTGAGACTTAACCATAGGCTACTGTTTGTAGTGCTATAAAATATTAAGACCATATGTCAAGTTTCATTGTAAAATTTGCCAACATTCTCTGACCGAATCTTATCTAAAAAATTAAGTGAAATTCGATTTTGCTCAACCAGATTATCAAATTTTACATATTCAGTAGACTCTCGACTATCCAGCCTTTTGTGGCGGTAGGGTAGGCCGGATAACGAAAAAGCCGGATAGGCCGGAGTTCATTGAACCGTTTAGGCCCCACAGTGCACCAGGCACTGTCTATGGCTAGGTTGTTTACGGTAGACGCCTTCAGTGTGGAAAACGCAAGCAACGTTACTGCGATGCATTGGAAACTTAGCAGTTTTACAACTGAAGGCGTTCAAAACCATGTGTCGATTATTAACGTTCTTTGTGGCCATGAAATTTTAAAAAAATTTTTACTAAATGGGAAAATGGTAGGCTGGATGGTTGCGAGCCGGATAGTCGAGAGTCTACTGTAGTATGAAATTTTTGAGTGAGTTAGAAATAAATTACTACATTGCATAGCAAGCATCATAGTCAGTGTGAATGCTATGTTTCAGATAATCCAACAACAGACGAAGACAATACTGGCCAGCGATGAGTTCCTGGGGTTAACTGTGGATGGTATCCTGAGTATTGTAACTCAAGATTGTTTGCAAATCAGCGAGATTGAGCTGTGGAGAGCTGTCCTGGATTGGGCCAAACATCAAGGTAAGATCGAAGCGGATGAAAATTACCTTGGATAAGTAAAGCATAAACAGACATATTTTCACTAATCCTAATCTTGAAAAAACCCATTGCATTTGTACAGCTGAATAAAGTGTGCATTCAAATTGTGATGGAGCAGGACTAGCTGAAGTGGTGACCTATCGTACTAAGACGCTATAACATATACCCTGGAAATTGTTGATCCTAATTTCACTGTGATCTTTAATTTTTGTTATACAGCAGATAAAGACAAAAATTTCGTAGTGTTCTGTTTTATAGAACTTTGCCTCATAAGATAAGATTGTTCAAGGATTTCTAAAGAGCCTTAGAGGATTAGTCATAGTACATCTACCTATTTAGATCAGCAAAATCAATGTAAGACATGAAAGATTATGGGTAACAAACATGACATATTTTTGGGCCAAAATTGTTGATAATTGCACCGAAGTTCTAAGCAAGTTTCCAAGATTAGTGAAAAAATTGAAATCTGAAAGGTTGTTTTGTCAGGTGGGGGTCTGTACAAATCAACAATCATGTTGTGCAAACGTTTTTTACAATCTGAACAACCTTGGTATTTGATATCAGTAGTATAACATACCTAATATTAATTAACTATGTTTTCAGTTGAACGTAATAAAGGAGTGGCTTTGAGAAAAGTGCTGTCAGAACCGTTAAAGCACATACGATTCTGCACCATGGACAGCAATGACTTCAACAAGGAGGTGGCCACAACTGGAATCCTAACTGATGGCGAGATAGTTTCCATAGTCAAGATCATGGGGGGAGCCTCAGTCATCAAGACAATGGGAGAGAAAGCAGATGCTTCAGAGTTAACTTCTATCAGCTATAAAATGGATGCCAGAAGTGTATTTTCAGAAGAAGAATTTGAGATTAATTTCTCAAGCTTAAGTGTTCATTCTGCACAGTCTTCAACCTATTTTTATCTGACCACTGAACAAAAAGCAATTCAGTTACTCTCTGCTAAAGTGGGTGGAATACCATCTTCCACAGTAAATATGTATTGGTGTGCTCCAAAAAAGTTAAGTTTTAGATGTGAATGTATTGTTTTAACAAAGATTACAATTTATAGTAATAATTCGTCAACAGAGCAACCCATTGAGTTCAGATTCAGTGAGGACGTTCCATTAGATTCAACTTTCGTCATTAGGTTTCCTATGGAAATGAACCTGCTGCCTTTGAACAAATACAAGCTCTTACTAAGCTTCAATTATAAAGCAAAAACATTTTATTCGGTGAATAAATGTGAAACATTGAGTAACACAGGTCTTCTGGTTAGTTCTGAGTGGACAATATTTGTATTCACGGTTCTGTCAGTCAAGTACAAAGTAATGTGAAAAGTGGGCATTTACAGCTCTCACAGTGAACCAACAGTGGAGTTTTCAAGGAAAAGAAATAGTATGTAAAAGGTGAAAGAGACAATGGAAATGTAATCTACTTGGCCTATATACCGTCCTATTTTTTGTGAGTTACATCAGTTCCTTAAAATAATTTGAGAATTCAGTGGTGCACTTTCGTCAGGAGACATCTCTTCTTTCAGTCCTGCACATAAAGTACAATCAAATCCTTGGTTGTATAACTTATGGTTTTTTAAAAATTATTACGTAGGCTATGTTTTAGAACTAGTACAATAATTATTATAAGTTATAACTGTACTTTACTGAAATTATAAACATGATTAATATTGAATTAAAAAAAATTAAATTCACAGGCTTGTGTTTTTGGTTTTTATTGAATTTCTTTGGAAAAATGAGATATTCATGCCGTGATCATGGTAAGGTCAGGTTCAAGACCATGAAATTTGCACCAATCCTGACCCTCAGAACACGTTTTGAGTATTTTTCAAAACTTATTATATATACTATATACACTAAAATTCTGGTAATCCGAACTTATTAAAGTGGACTCTGTTCGGATTCGCAAAAATTCGGTTATGAGTTATAAGGTCATATATTGACTTTGAGCATTTTATATTTAAATGTAAGAAATTGTGTATTTTAATCCTGTAGTACACAGCGCGGAACGCGATACCGACATGACTGGCAGTACACAGATGGATGTGGCAGTAGGGCCTGTTACAATGTTTGTGCGCATATCTGCAAGTATAGGGCCTCATTGTGAGTGCTGGTTCATTATTTATTTATTTCTACGGTAATACACCATTTTACATAATTATAAACACTGACATTTATATTACAAAATACAACACAGAACTAAAGAAGTTGTCGTTTGTTTGTATTTTGCACATCGCACGCACTAGGCACTACGATGTACAGAAGAGGTCGCGTATTGGCTCTTGGTTGCAAGTGGCAGTGGTTAGTCAAGAAACTAATAAGTGTCCGGTTAGTTTATGAATACATTTAATTTTTATGATTTTTTGTTGTTATTATAGTGTTTGTAAAGATGTGATGACGTGCGTACTGTGGGGTGATCGATAGTGTTGTTTTCGTTGTCCGCAACAATGGATTTGCAATATCCCGGGACAAGTCATATGTTCAAATATGCCTAAGATGGCTCTTTAAATTACCCATCCCTGTGTCTTAATTTTATGTTGGAGAATAATACCAAAAGATCGGTGTCAAATTAAAAATACGTATGAAGGTACTGGGGGCTGGGGCGTTGAATATTTATTATATTTACGGCATGTCAACAAATTAGGCCTATCTATACAATAGTGCCCAATTATTTTTGTTTTCTTATGAACACTTTTAATATGCCTAATTGCCTATTAGGTATTGCGAAGTGTCAGGTGAAATATTTCTACAAATTATTTTAGTGAGACATTCTTGATCGATAGGCCTATGCACATGCACAGACGTTTGACTTTGCATTTTAATGTTGAGAGTTTAATATAACTTTACATTTAATATTAATGTTTAAACGTTACAGTTTTAATGTTACATTTAATAAGGAACACTAAGAAAAGCTTTGTTGGATTTATAGACTTCAACAATTAATTTGAATATAGAGCTATTGAAAGCTATACAAAAATAATCTTAAAATTTCAGATTAATAACAAATTAAGTAATTGACCAATGATTACCTAAGCCTATACTTTTACTATAAATATTTAAATTATTATAACGCCTCCTTTTTTCTTCTTCAACTGATGATGTTTATCACAGCATAAACCATTGACTTTAAATGTTTAAACGCAATGGCATGGACAAAACGTTTTGTATTTTCACTAAAATACCTTTCCAGTGGTTAACTCTAAAGTTTTATTTTAATAGTGGTTGTCCATTTTGTTTGGCATGTGTTCTACAATTTGAGTTTACACTAAGATCTAGGGATAATCCTTTATGGTATTTAAAATTCACTACTATAATATTATATTTCAACTAATTCACAGTATTTTAAAATTTGTAAGAGAGAGAGAGAACATCTTTATCACAAAATCGTTAAGGTTTGAAATTGTGTCAAAGTAAGCAGTGAAAACAAAGTAAGTTGTTAACAATTAGTATTTATAGGGGTTACTAAAAAATTACCTCAATTGATAAAAGTCGGCAAATGATTGCACCGTGGTGGTATTTACTTTGTAAACCCTTTGAAGGTTTTCCTGGATTTGTGTCTTCAAGATAATTATGTCTTTTACTCACACTAGGCAGGGATACCAAAAGAATGGAGCCCTTGCAAAGACTGATTCAAAACTTTTATTGAAATAAACTAATAGAACAAGGAGTTGTTGCCCCAAAGAACACTGAACATTTGACATTGTAGTTAAGATTTCAGTTCAAGTTTTAAGGTTATGTTTCTACCTGACCGGTTTTTATTTTCTGTGGACAAAACAGGTCTCAAGTAAAATAAATAATATGTTCATAAATTAGAGTTGCTTACCTTCAATGGTCCATCAAAGACAACTGTAAAATAAAGTGTGTATAAATGTATTATGAAACCATTTTCTCTTTAAATAAAACGTAGCTGAAGTAAATTAGCAAAACAGGGAAAATTTGCTACACTACATGCATTTATTCATGCTCTACAGCTACTTTTACAAAATCGTAGCAACACTATAGCAAAAACTACAGAAAAATTAGCAACCTTCCTTGTAGCACGGTACAACCCTACACTGTAAAATAATAATTAAGTTTAGAAACTATAGTTTTCAAATTTTAGTAGATTATTATTCTGTAGCTACCATTGTATTTGTACAATGCAAAGTGCATTGAAAATGTTTAATAAAGGTATATTTAAAAACTAAGAGAGTGAGGATTTTGTGTATGTAAACAAACACCACTTTAATTTGCTCCTAAGTTTTTCATAGTTTTGTGTTTATAAGTTGTAATTACGTAATATCAATACTTATTTATTTTCTTAAACCGGAATATTGTTTAACTATATAAATATTACCAAAGTAACAAAATAATCCTTTGTTCAAACACAAGGCTGCTTTTAGCCCGCCAAAGCATGTCAACAATGCCAAATCAAGTTCTACAACAATCTATCGGACTTATACCCTAATGTCATGGTTAAAAATACACAGAATGATATGGATGACTCTGAAGCCACGGAAACTACAGAAATGAACAACCAAGACGAACAGGGATTCATAACTCCCAAAAGAAGTATACCTTTAAGCCTGCTAGTCCAACCACCAACACAAATGACAATTCAGCACCAAGTAAGCGTTATGTCCTCGACTCCTCCAGCTTGTTAAAACAAAACAAATTTAACCATTTGTCTGACCATACCTACAATCGAGACCCCAATTCTATAGAAATAGATAGGGATGACAGTCCCCCTGCTAAATCTAAAGTTCCACCAATATTTTTATTTGAAGCCAACCACCACCAAGAAATAATCAAAGACCTGAAAAATAGTCAAACACGATTTTTCTACTGGACTGAAAGGTAACTCATTAAAAATCAATCTAACCGATATAACTGATTTCAGAAATCTTACAAAATTCTATGAAAATTCTCAGCTTAAATTTCACACATTTCAAGACCCGTCAGAGAAAAAGTTAGAAGTTGTAATTAGAAATGTCCCTCTTTCCTTATGCGAAGATGAGATAAAACAAGAACTTTCAGACCTAGGCTATCCTGTTTCAAAAGTTATCAGGCTAATGAACAAAGATAAACAGTTCCTCCCACTTTGTGTTGTCGACCTTGTAAATAATGAGGATGGTCATGACATTTTCAAGTTAAAAACCCTTTTCCATGCAGTTATCACTGTCGAGCCAAAACGTAGAGAAATCCCACAATGTCTCAAGTGCCAACGCTGGCCATACAAGAAATTTTGCCATTTAGACCCTAGATGTTCGGTGCACTGGCCAGCACATGTACTCTCAGTGCCCCTTGTCCAAAGATGTTAGCCCAGTTTGTGTCAATTGTGGAGAAAATCATACAGCTAATTTTAGAGGATGCAAACACTATCAGAACTTAAAATCCAAAGTGCAGAAAGAGCAAGAAAAGAAACAGAAACCAAACCTAATTCAGTACCAAATGATCCCACTGACATTTTTCCTACCAGCAGCAAAACACCAAACAACTCAAACAGGCAACTTGAAAATACTCTTAAAGGGGATCTTTGCTGAAGTAACCAAACAACGTAGCCAAACCTGCAACAAACACTGCTACTTCTTCTTCGAAATCAAACGAATCTGATTCTTTGCACGATACTTCTGGTAAGGATGGTTCTACCTTAATTGATTTTGAAACCCTCATTATGGATTTGGTTAAATCAGTAATACCCATGTTGAAACAATTTTTATCCAAAGTCATGTCAATCTTTAATAATGGATCAATTTAATACATCCATATTTCAAAACTTAACAATCCTTAATTGAATGCAAATGGTTTAAAATCGCAAAACACACCTTTTCTGCTTTTTAGTAAGACACAATATTGACATAGCTTGCATAAGTGAGACACACCTTTCAGAAAGTGAACAGTTTAAGATAAGTGGCTACAATGTGTATAGAACTGACAGGAATGCTCCTTTTGCTTCTGGAGGAGTACTAATTTTGATAAAAGATCAATCAAGCACCACAGCATATATCTTCCAAACCTTGTAAACATTGAAGCAGTTGCTATCAAACTACATTTAACGGATGGTAATGTTTTGAACATTATATCAGCTTACAAGTGTCAAATAAAAGGCTACTGGCAAATGACGCACACAGTTTATTTTCCAACAATTGTCCAACGCTATTACTGGGAGATCTAAATTGTAAACACGTATCCTGGGGAACTAGAACATCAAACCCAAACGGAAATATCCTACTTAAACTATTAGCAGAACTGACATTTCGTGCCAGAAGAACCAACTTTTCATCCATGGCAAACTAACTTTAATCCAGACATATTAGATATTGTTCTTCACAAAACTTCACAGCCCCAGTATTTCAAAAGTAGTCCCTGAGCTCGATTCGGATCACTTACCTGTGATAATTTCTTTTCTACTTCAACCACAATCCGCCTTACAAAGAGATTGTCTTATTAAGGGTCACATTGATTGGGAATGTTTTTCTTAAAGCTTGATGAACATTTAATTGTATCGCACAAACTTGGGACAGTTGAGGAAGTAGATTTAGCAGTTTCGCCTAACAAACGCCATGTGCTGTTGAGGATTCAACGTACAAACCATTTAGGAAGAAAAGTAATAACTTTCTACATCCCCTTTGAGAATTCTTTTATTAATACAAGAAAAGCACCGACTGAGGCGACAGTGGCAAAGGTTTAGACACCCTTTAGTAAAAGAAAATTAAATGACAAGATTCGCCAAGTCAAGTATGAACTTGACACTTACAAAATTGCATCATATAAAGCATATCTAAGTGAAGTTAATCCAAATGACTGTAGCTTATGGCAAGCTACAAAGAGAGTTCTGTCAACTCCTACAGTTATCTCACCTTTATTTCAAAATAACACCCATTACCAAAGTGATGCTGAGAAGAGTGAAGTTTTGCAGATTTCTTTGAGAAAGCTTTCACCCGAATGACATAATTGATCCTGCTACAGCTAACATGGTTAAAGAGTCTGCAACTGTGAAATTTACAGTTGAGTTTCCCATTTCACCCCTTCGAACTTCTAGAAATTATCAAAAGACTTCCTCTCAAAAATCGCCAGGTCCAGATCTTATACCAAACGTTTTACTAAACCTAACACGCAAAGCCTTAGCTTTTCTTACCTCCATAAATTCATGCTTTTCACTTGGTTATTTCCCTACAAGCTGGAAAGCGGAAGTAATCGTAATCCATAAACCTAACAAGCCCAAAAATCTTCCTTCAAGCTACAGACCAATCAGTTTACTTTCAACGTTATCAAAAATTTTAGAAAAGGTTATTCAGAGAAGGCTTTTGTATTTTATAAATTTGTTTGGTGCTATTCCTCCCCATCAATTTGGCTTTCGTGCTAAACATTCAACATCACACCAAATTCAACGTATAGTAGAAATAGTTAGTTACCGGATTTGAAGAAGAAACATACTGCAGTTTCCTTTGACGGGTCAGGCCTTTGATAAAGTGTGGCATGAAGGTCTTATGTACAAACTACACACGTTAGGTCTTCCTTCATATGTAAAACAAATTCTTCAATCATTTCTCACCAACAGAGTTTTCTGTAAGAATAAATTCTTCCTTTTCAAGGACAAGAAATATCCGATCAGGTGTACCGCAAGGTTCCATTCTAGGGCTCTGCTCTTCAATATTTTCATGTCAGATATACCTATCCCCGAGGAGACAGAGTTAGCTCTTTACGCTGATGACACCGCTATTCTAACCCAAAATGTTAATATTACATTGGCTTGTCAACGACTTCAAAATTCATGTGATGAAATTACCCAGTGGTTCAATAAATGGAGACTATTCCTTAATCCTTCAAAATGTGAGACAAAAATATTTACCCTGAGAAGACCAACTTATCCTCAAAAATAAAAACAACAATTCAGAAATAAATTGGAATCGTCAAGATCAAGCAGTGAAATATTTAGGAATTCATTTGGACTCAAAATTAAACTGGAATTTCCATGTGAACTCAAAATTATCACAAGCTTACAACAGACTTTCACTTCTACCTTTTGAACAGAAGATCAACTCTGAAAATATCATGTGGAATTTTAATATACAAATCAATCCTGAGACCTTTAATTATGTATGGCTGTCCTATTTGGGGCATGAGTATATCTTCATCAAAATTAAACAAAATTCAAATTTTTCAAAACAAAGTTTTAAGAATTGCCACAAGTGCTCCCTGGTTTGTTAGAAACAGTCAAATTCACAGTGAACTCGGTGTCCTTATTAGTCAATTTATCCAAAATCAGCTACTAAATTCAAATCCTCTGTTCAACATGTTCCTGGTGCAGTATTTTTCCAAATCGGCCAAGCAACAGAAAACAGACGTTTAAAACCCAGACTTTTCAAGATTTTATTTAACTTTGAAGATTTTAGTAAGATGTAAATATTTTATGTATATTATGTTTTAGTTACCGGTGTATCAAGCGATGAACCCACTATGTTATTATATTGTTAAATGTTCCAATTGTTATAATTTCTGTGTATAATATTGTACATATTGATCCAGAATAAAATCTCTTAAAAAAAAAAAAACTAATAATCTAAAGAAAAAAAAAAAAAAAAACCTATTATCACTTATGGAGAAAGGTAACAAGTGATAAGAAGTAGTGATAAAAAGAAATGGTAGCTAAACAAGTGTTTGCATTTAAGATTAAAACTAGTAAACATTTGGCCACTAAAACTCAATTCGAAAATTACTTGAACTTGAAAGTTATTTTTATTGAATTTTGTTTGGAAAAATGAGATATTCATGCCGTCAACATGGTAAGACCCAACTTACGACCGACCTGAAGTGAGCATTAATCCTGACCCGCAGAAAACGTTTCAAGCATTTTTTTCACAAACGTTTTTGGCAACATGGTATGCACAACCTTCTTACTTCTCTTCTCTTAATAATCTCACTTCATTCTCTTCCTTAAATTTTACATGGACCATACCTCATAATTCCCTTACTTTTTGGATGTAGATGTTTCTTTGAATAATTACATACTTAACACTAAACTTCATATTAAAAATAATAAAATATCATGCAATATCTATCTCCATTACAACAGCTGTCACCCTATGCATTTTAAACGGTCCATCCCTATAAGTCTTGCCATCAGGAGCAAAATATTTGTGTAGTAACCAAGCTGATTTTCACAACTACATTTCCAAACTTCCCAACGTTCTCAATGATAGAGTATATCCTCAAAACTTATCGATAATCAAATAAAAACCCAAAAATACTGATTCTTCTATCAATAGCAACGATCCTAAATTAATTACTAGACACTATCCAGGACTCCATAAACTTAACAAAATTTTAAAAGTAGTTTATCCTATCTTAGAGAGCAATCCGGAAACATCTACGATAACTTTTTTTTGTAAGTTCCCAAAGTTATTTTTAATAAGCCTCCAAACCTCCAAAATATATTATCCCGTCCAAAATTTAATTTTAACCAACCCCAGACTTCTCAATGCAGCCCATGAAAAACTCCAAGGTGTGGGACATGCAAGATTTTACAACCTGGCAAATCATCTAATGAAGTTTCAACTTACATGTAAAAACTGCCCAAAAGCCTACATTGGTAAAACCATCACGCCTCTCCGAATCAGGATGACCAACCACAGTTCCGATATGGCCCTTCAAAATCCAAACAGGCCACTCTCCGAGCACGCCATTGAGCACAATGTAAAATTGCTCAAAGAGGGGTTCACTTTCAAAGCCATTTATTTGGAACAACAGCCAGACCCAGATCTCACACAAACTGATTCAGAATAACTTAATATAAAAACAACCTATCAGTTAGTTCTGAAATCTATACAGCCGGATGGATTAAACATACGGTGAAATGAAACAATTAATAATTAATTTATACTATCAGATGGTTTTGTTTGTTTTAAGATTCACTGAGAAGTGTGTTATGATTTTAGTTAGGCTATGATTAAGCCATGTTAAATGGCAAAATATAAGCTACCTTTGTGTAGCTTTGTGTTCTATCATTTTTGTGTAACTGAAGAATATATAAATGTGGGTACTACAGGTCCCATGGTTTGTCTTATTTTCATGAAATTTGGTACAAATATTCCTTTTAAATATCTCAGTCACTTTTGTTAACCCGTAAAATCGGGCTACCAGAAATACCCTTTTGGGTGGGAATTTTGGTCAAAAATGGTTTTTATTATCTAAAAACAGTAAATTTCATCCGATATTTATGATATTTGAAATAAGTATGTATTTTGACAGCATCCATCAATGTACTAAAAATTACAAAAATTCATTGAGACGTTTCAAAATGGTGACCAAACAAGTGATTTTTAGCTATAACAGCGTTATGAGTAGTCCAATTTCAATACAATTTGAAATATATTTTACTTCTTTTCATATGTAATAAAACTTGCAGTAAAAGAATCGTAATCCTGAGGCCAAAGCGAGGTAGTGCGTGAATAAAAGCCTCGCGGATACCCATGGAAATAGAACGGCTGAATGCCAAAATAAGCCCATGAACAGAGCTTAATAACAGTAACAAATTGCAGAGGAAATTGATTCACTCATAAGTGGCGCTTAAGCGCTTACCACCCTACCTGATTAGGCCTAGACTCTGAACGAACAAATATTCTTTATACATATAGTTTAAAACAAGTTGAAACTGTGAGTTAAAAACATATTAAGCTACTAAGTCATAGTTACTCCTAAAAAATCTTTTAGCGATGAGGTACAGAATGCACGGCTGTCTTTTGGCATCCTAACTATGACTCTCATCAGGACTGCAAAATGAACAATATTAATCTTTTCCCGACAGAAAATCTCATCCTTGTAAAAAGAAAATGTCTAAGAATATTATTAATATGACTAGCATTAGTTCACCTTTATCATTAGCAATTAACAACACTTCTAATTTTAGACTTATTCAACGTTCGCCCAAGTAACCCTCTGCTCTTGGTCAAAAATATACTTGTCGAAGTTCAGGGACTATATTCTTGATCAAACGATTCTTCATACTCTGCCAAGTTCTGGCGCCACAAATCTGTCAACAAAACAACTTACTTCAATAAAATATTTCCTTATTCAAAAATTCCTACAATGATAAAAACCATAGAAAAGAGGTTTTTCCAAAAAAGATTTAGAAACTGACTTCCTTTTTATGCATTAACAGAGTAAATATCAGAGTAAAAGTTAATTAGTTTTAAGTACTCATTCGTACTTATGAGTATACAATTGTGACTTGTGAGCAACACACCGTAGTACTTAGCTATAAAACCGACAGACTTAAGGAAATTGTAACAAGTTACCCAAAAATCAATGTAATTGATAACTGTTACAGTTACTAAAAACTGTAACTAATTAGTTTTATTTAAGTAACTCTCTCATGAACCAAACATGCAATTAAATTAGAAATTAGAGAGAGAGAACACTTTATTACAAAATCGCTAAGATTTGAAATTGTGTCAAAATACAAAATATATAAAACAATCACCAATCAGGATGACCAACCACAGTCTCGATATGGCCCTTCAAAATCCAAACAGGCCTCTCTCACAAGACGCCATTGAGCACAATGTAAAATTGCTCAAAGAGGGGTTCACTTTCAAAGCCATTTATTTGGAACAACAGCCAGACCCAGATCTCACACAAACTGATTCAGAATAACTTAATATAAAAACAACCTATCAGTTAGTTCTGAAATCTATACAGCCGGATGGATTAAACATACGGTGAAATGAAACAATTAATTTATACTATCAGATGGTTTTTGTTTGTTTTAAGATTCACTGAGAAGTGTTGTTATGATTTTAGTTAGGCTATGATTAAGCCATGTTAAATGGCAAAATATAAGCTATCCTTTGTGTAGACTTGTGTTCTATCATTTTTGTGTAACTGAAGAATATATAAATGTGGGTACTCTCTACAGGTCCCATGGTTTGTCTTATTTTCATGAAATTTGGTACAAATATTCCTTTTTTAAATATCTCAGTCACTTTTGTTAACCCGCAAAATCGGGCTACCAGAAATACCCTTTTGGGTGGGAATTTTGGTCAAAAAAATGGTTTTTATTATCTAAAAACAGTAAATTTCATCCGATATTTATGATATTTGAAATAAGTATGTATTTTGACAGCATCCATCAATGTACTAAAAATTACAAAAATTCATTGAGACGTTTCAAAATGGTGACCAAACAAGTGATTTTTAGCTATAACAAGTATGAGTAGTCCAATTTCAATACAATTTGAAATATATTTTACTTCTTTTCATATGTAATAAAACTTGCAGTAAAAGAATCGTAATCCTGAGGCCAAAGCGAGGTAGTAAGCGTAGCGAAAAGCCTCGTGATACCCATGGAAATAGAACGGCTGAATGCCAAAATAAGCCCATGAACAGAGCGAATAACAGTAACAAATTGCAGAGGAAATTCGATTCACTCATGCAAGTGGCGCTTAAGCGCTTACCACCCTACCTGCATAGGCCTAGACTCTGAACGAACAAATATTCTTTATACATATAGTTTAAAACAAGTTGAAACTGTGAGTTAAAAACATATTAAGCTACTAAGTCATAGTTACTCCTAAAAAATCTTTTAGAGCATGAGATACAGAATGCACGGCTATCTTTTGGCATCCTAACTATGACTCTCATCAGGACTGCAAAATGAACAATATTAATCTTTTCCCGACAGAAAATCTCATCCTTGTAAAAAGAAAATGTCTAAGAATATTATTAATATGACTAGCATTAGTTCACCTTTATCATTAGCAATTAACAACACTTCTAATTTTAGACTTATTCAACGTTCGCCCGAAGTAACCTCTTCTGCTCTTTGGTCAGAAAAATATACTTGTCGAGTTCAGGGACTATATTCTTGATCAAACGATTCTTCATACTCTGCCAAGTTCTGGCGCCACAAATCTGTCAACAAAACAACTTACTTCAATAAAATATTTCCTTATTCAAAAATTCCTACAATGATGAAAACCATAGAAAAGAGGTTTTTCCAAAAAAGATTTAGAAACTGACTTCCTTTTTATGCAATAACAGAGTAAATATCAGAGTAAAAGTTAATTAGTTTTAAGTACTCATTCGTACTTATGAGTATACAATTGTGACTTGTGAGCAACACACCGTAGTACTTAGCTATAAAACCGACAGACTTAAGGAAATTGTAACAAGTTACCCAAAATCAATGTAATTGATAACTGTTACAGTTACTAAAAACTGTAACTAATTAGTTTTATTTAAGTAACTCTCTCATGAACCAAACATGCAATTAAATTAGAAATTAGAGAGAACATCTTTATTACAAAATCGCTAAGATTTGAAATTGTGTCAAAATACAAAATATATAAAACAATCACAAACAATATAACAACTAGAAGTCATCAATATCAAAGTCTCTCCAGCCCAGGAACTCTGCAACTGAGTAGAATGGTCTTGTGGACAGCCACACTTTCAAAAGAGTTTTTAGTTTCACTGGATCAGCCAATTTTTTGAGGTCCTCAGGCAACGCATTGAAGAATTTAGCTCCAAGGTATGGTGGTTTCTTCTCAAAAAGTCCTGTGCGATGGTAAGGTAGGTTGTAGTTGTGGCCAAAATCTTGTGTTGAGACCATGAACATTGGTATTCTTTGGTATATTCTTCTGCATAGCCACTAGCACAGTCTCGTAGATAAACAGCGACAGTACCATTAGAATTTTCTTTTCTGGAAAGGTGCTTCTGCAGCTTTCTCTACCTTCCAGTCCTGCCATGATCCTTAGAACTCATCCTTAGTAAACACATTTTAAAATTTCAAACTAAAATGGTTTTATTGTTTTTATTTATTGTAGTTTTGTACCTTCATATAATTGCATTACGGTATATTCCTAGTTTGCTCACTGCGTCAGTTACAGTAACGCGCCAGGTTCGCCCAGTAATGCTGCTTTCAAGCGGATTTATTTAGAACTTGTTGGAATAGAAACTTTTACTGAACGTTGTATTGATTATTTCTTGACTTTTTCAGTCGTTTCTCCTTCATTCTATAAGTCTATTCCAGCTAAGGAAAAAAGCAAAACCGAACAGTTTTGTTTCATGATCGAATTCAGCTGTAAGTCTAAATTACGTCACGCTTTACAACTTGTGTTTATCACATTTGTCTGGTGTTTACTAAGTTGTTTCATTAGTTCCGTTAACAAATGCGATTTGTTAGTTAGTGTTATGAATTACTAAAGTTATAATTCAATGATTGTGTTATGTGTTGCGATCGTGGGTAATAGTGAAATGGATTGACAAATCCAGCGGCTGGGAAAAAGGCAGACTGTAGGAGTAGTTCTACATTGGAACTACATAGGATACATTGGAATAGACCACAAACCGGTAGTCACAACGTACCTTTCGCCTCTCCATAATGACCCACAAGTCTCTCCCTTTCACTCTATCATAACAGTCCCGTTGTATGATGTATTTGAGAATATTTTCATCTTCATCGGGTGTGTAGAGTCCATGCCGATGCCTAAAAAACATTAAGATTATTCAGTAGTAAGCATCAGGGTGACCACTCAATCTAAAAATTATAAATTTACACTTTCTTTATGGCCTGTCGGCTTTGGGCATGGTGACCCTTGGGTGCACATACTCCTCACTTCTTAGTGTTTTCTGGTTGATACCAATAACAACTAAAAATAAGGCATTCTGTTTTGATTTTTGCATGGATATCAACAAAAACTGGTTGAGAAGATTACAACAAAAAGCAAAATATTACACTCTATTAATCTGAGACTGTCAAAGTCAACTGCTGAATACTAGGATACTGTTGACCTTGTTAGTCATGATATTCTAACATATTTATCTGTGTGAAGCAAGGTCAAAGGGCTAGTAATAAAATATTGTTTTAAAACTGTGTATGTATTCAACATTTACTATTGTCTGAGAGGGGAAGTGGAGAAACACTCTTCAATCAAGTACAATAGTTTTTTTCACTGCCATTATTGCCCAAGACGAAATAACATCTTTTGCTGCCTTTCACGAAATCTCTACACTTCCGTTATCCCCCATGACGAAATACCAACTTTCGCTGACGTTCAAGGCAATCTCTACACTACCGTTATCCCCCGTGACAAAATTACAACTTTCACTGCCGTTCACAGCAATCTCTACACTACCGCTATTGTCCGCTATAAATAACAACTTTCGCTGCTGTTCACAGCAATCTCTACACTACCGTTATTGTCCGTTACAAAATAACAACTTTCACTGCCGTTCACAGCAATCTCTACACTACCGTTATTGTCCGTTACAAAATAAAACTTTCACTGCCGTTCACAGCAATCTCTACACTACTGTTGGCGCCCATCGACAACATAACAACTTTCGCCTCTGTTCATGGCAATATCTACACTACCGTTATTGTCCGCTACAAAATAAAACTTTCACTGCCGTTCACGGCAATCTCTACACTACCGTTATTGTCCGTGACGAAATAACAACTATCACTGCCGTTCACGGCAATCTCTACACTACCGTTATTGTCCGTGACAAAATAACAACTATCACTGCCGTTCACAGCAATCTCTACACTACCGTTATTGTCCGTTACAAAATAAAAACTTTCACTGGCGTTCATAGCAATCTCTACACTACCGTTATTGTCCGTGATCTAAATAAAACTTTCACTGCCGCTCACGGCAATCTCTACACTACCGCTACCGCGACAAAATAAATATTTTGCTGCCGCTCATGGCAATCTTCACGCGATCAAGTATACCGCGACAAAATAAATATTTTGCTGCCGCTCATGGCAATCTCACGCTACCGCTATTGTCCGTGATCTAAATAAAACTTTCACTGCCGTTCACGGCAATCTCTACACTACCGTTATTGTCCGCTACAAAATAAAACTTTCACTGGCGCTCATAGCAATCTCTACACTACCGTATTGTCCGTGACAAATAAAACTTTCACTGCCGCTCACGGCAATCTCTACACTACCGCTATTGTCCGCTACAAAATAAATATTTTGCTGCCGCTCATGGCAATCTCTACGCCACCGCTATTGTCCGCGGACTAAATAAAACTTTCACTGCCGCTCACGGCAATCTCTACACTACCGCTACCGCGACAAAATAAATATTTTGCTGCCGCTCATGGCAATCTCTACACTACCGTTATTGTCCGCTACAAAATAAAACTTTCACTGCCGTTCACGGCAATCTCTACACTACCGTTATTGTCCGCTACAAAATAAATATTTTGCTGCCGTTCATGGCAATCTCTACACTACCGCTATTGTCCGTGACTAAATAAAACTTTCACTGCCGCTCACGGCAATCTCTACACTACCGTTGGCCAGCGACAAAATAAATATTTTGCTGCCGCTCATGGCAATCTCACGCTACCGCTATTGTCCGTGACAAATAAAACTTTCACTGCCGTTCACAGCAATCTCTACACTACCGCTACCGCGACAAAATAAATATTTTGCTGCCGCTCATGGCAATTCTACGCTACCGCTATTGTCCGTGACTAAATAAAACTATCACTGCCGCTTCACAGCAATCTTTACACTACCGTATTGTCCGTGACAAATAATAACTTTCACTGCCGCTCATAGCAATCTCTACACTACCGTTATTGTCCGCTACAAAATAAAACTTTCACTGGCGCTCATAGCAATCTCTACACTACCGCTATTGTCCGCTACAAAATAAAACTTTCACTGCCGCTCACGGCAATCTCTACACTACCGCATACCGACAAAATAAATATTTTGCTGCCGCTCATGGCAATCTCACGCTACCGCTATTGTCCGTGACTAAATAAAACTTTCACTGCCGCTCACAGCAATCTCTACACTACCGCTACCGCGACAAAATAAATATTTTGCTGCCGCTCATGGCAATCTCACGCTACCGCTATTGTCCGCGGACTAAATAAAACTTTCACTGCCGCTCACGGCAATCTCTACACTACCGCTACCGCGACAAAATAAATATTTTGCTGCCGCTCATGGCAATCTCTACGCTACCGCTATTGTCCGCGGACTAAATAAAACTTTCACTGCCGCTCACGCAATCTCTACACTACCGCTACCGCGACAAAATAAATATTTTGCTGCCGCTCATGGCAATCTCACGCTACCGCTATCGCCCACAATAACAACTATCACTGCCGCTCATAGCAATCTCTACACTACCGTTGGCTATGCAAATAAATATTTTGCTGCCGCTCATGGCAATCTCACGCTACCGCTATCGCCCGCTACCAATAACAACTATCACTGCCGCTCATAGCAATCTCTACACTACCTTTATTGTCCGTGACAAAATAAAGAGTTTCACTGCCGTTTACGGCAATTTCTACACTACCGTTACTGTCCGTGACGAAATAACAACTTTCACAGCAATCTCTACACTACCGCTCCCGCGACAAAATAACAACTTTTCCTGCCGCTCATGGCAATCTCTACACTGCCGCTGTCGTCCGTGACGAAATAAAACTTTCACTGGCGTTCACGGCATACGTATGCTGGACACACTGTCAATTGATGTATATGTGGTTCTATTGGATAGAATGGAAAATACAAATGATTTTGTCTTTGAACAGATAAAAATGTGGGAACTAACCAGCAAACAATCATTATTATGTAAAATAAAGTAATACTGTACTGTATTCACCTTTTTGAGGGTTGGTTTACTTGTTTGGTTTCCCATTTGTTGAACCAGTCATCATCACTTGACGACTGCTCTCTGAAAATAATGCCATTATAATTTATTCAAAAACTAAAATACTTCTTCAAGAAGGCAAGCGGCGGACAATAAGTTAACAGCAGCTTTTGTTAATTTATTTATCTTCTGTAAAAGCCCCATAATGGTGAATTAACAGCTGGTATAGTTGAATAATGAATGAATTTATAGGATATATCGACAGTTAATAAAGTAATACTGTATTACAGTATGCGCCAAAATAAACAGTACTGAATTTGTAAGATTATGTTTACAGTACTGTAATAAGATACACACTTAAATGGAAGTTAAATATATTTAAATAAGTTCATTACACGTTCAATATGACCTCCGTTCAGTTTGAGGCAAGACGCATATCGTGCTTGAACATTTCGTATCATTTTATCGAAGCTGGGTTGTTTCATCCCTCTAACGTACCTGGTTATTTATTACTCTGGTTAAAAACAACGTTAGGACTATATCGGGGGTTCTAACTATACATTTTCGAATCTCCCAATATTTCTAAAACTTGTTCTCAAAGATGTGTTGCTTATTCGTTGCATTACTCATTTTCTAAGACGTTCGCCTCAGCCTTCTATTCAGTGACTTACTGCAATACTCTTCCGTTATTTTCATTTGTTCAGTTTTTGGGTGACCTGAACAAGAGCCCATCCGTTGGGTTAAAACACTACCCTTTCTATGAAACTAGCAATCTTTACAAGGTTATTAGGCGGGTTTTTGGGGAAATGCTCTTAAAAGTTTAATGCAGAATGTGACAAACCTGGCCCAGGCGCAAAACCTAAGCTTTGTTATGAAGCAGCTGACCAACCCTGCCTTTGCAAACACATGTCAGCAAAGCCATCTCAAACATTAATCATTTATAACAAAAGGCGTTACAACAATCAAAAGTTGTCACAGCTAATTAATCGACAAGGCATTAAGAGCCAATTAAGTTTCAGTATTGTTTATTTTGGCGCATACTGTAGATTCACCTTTTTAAAGGTGGGTTGGTTTCACATTTGTTGAACAAGTCATCATCATTTGAGAAAAAAAAATGCTGTTATAATTTATCCAAAAACTAAAATACATCTTCAACAAGACAAACGGCGGACAATGTGTTAATGGCAGCCTTTGTTAATATATTTAATATATAGCCAGGAACTAGAGCGAGCAAGGCTTGCTTGGCCAAGTACAGTCTACCTCATTGTTGACAGTACACACTCGTAAAATGATATTTGACTAATATGAGGGTGTATGGTTTATTACATATATACAGGTAAAATTTGGGGTTGTATAACATTCGCATCTTCTTACTTTTAACTATATATGGTAGTTATTTTACTTACATGCTTTCATCTACGTCTACTTCTTCATCACTGGATGACTTGGCAATATCTTGATCCATTTTAGGAGTACTGCACAGAGCAAAAGAAACCCATTTTTTTCTTATGAAAACATAAAATATCCTTGTTTAAGGTTAGTTGCTAAAAGAATATCCCATACCAATCTTATTGAACCTAGGTTTCAACAAGGTCAAAATGTTTCGACAAAGACCTTATTTATAATTGTTTCACATAAATTATTTTTTATAACGAATAGAAGCATTTGCGTTTCTTGCTGCTTGACAGAAACACACAGCACCCCACTAGCTGTCCATGAGTTCTTTGAACCACTGTGTTATCTACAGCAATGTAATTTGTCAAAGTTTTCGTCAGACATGTCAGTAGAAGTAATTTTAAATATTATTTTGTTATTAAGCTTGTTTTGTTACAGTACCTAGTTAAGTCTGGGAAAAACTGCTGTACTTTTACAAGGACTGTAGCTTTAAATGTCATCAAAATTGGATGAAATTAATTGTTTTTAGATCATTAACCGATTTTTGCTACTGCCCTCCCAAATAGGGATAGTGAGGGATGAGCCTTTGAAAGATTTATTTTACCCTATTATGTCAGCCTTTATTTAAAAAAGTATAAAAACGTATATAAATATATAAAATGTATATAAAAGTATTTATTCATTGATACCATTAAACAAATTTTATGATTCCCCTGTTCAAATTGTGGCCCTTTCAAATGAGAGGTCACATGATGGGTAAGGATAAATATTTCAAAGGATTTCACACTAGAATGGATTATCCCAGCCTCCGAGAATCCGAGGTACCCTTAAAAAAATTATTTTTGTACTGTACCGAAACGTTTTTATGAGTTCGATAACTCCATCAATTTACGAAATTGGATATTTGTTAGTGGCACACCGTTTACGACAGCTGTTTGAGGGTACACCAGTGCTGATTTGAGTCAAGGTCATAATAGAACCTGTCTCACGCCTTCACTAATAATAGATGGTAAGTCTTCCTGTCACTGTCTCTGGTATGGGCTCTCCAGTCTAGCTTTTAGTACATATTTGTATCGTAACAACCTGAAGCGACCCAGCCATACGATGCTACTAGATATGGCGTACATGACTGCAAGAAGCTATGACAAATTTAAAACAAAAAACTTTGACTATTTTTTCATGTTGTAAATAGGTTATTTAAAGTCATGTACCAAACGATTTATCTTATTATGTATACGCATTTGTAATACTTATATAAATTAAATATGACTTATTAATACATTGAAAACTCTTTCTGTCTCTGTTTTCTGTGTAATCCGAAGTTTCTCAAAATGAAAATTATCAGCCCCATTACTTGATTATCGAGACTCTACTGTATTCCATTATTTTTCTATTGGATAGAATGGAAAATTAAAATTATTTCATCTTTGAACAGATGAAAATGTGGGAACTAACCGGCAAACAATCATTATTGTATAAAATAAAGTAATAATGTACTGTATTCACCTTGTTGAAGGTAGATGTACTTGTTTGGTTTCACATTTGTTGAACCAATCATCATAACTTGAGGGCTGCTCTCTGAAAAAATGCTATTATTGCTCTCTAAAAAATTAAAATACTTCTTCAACAAGACAAAGCATGTACAAAGTTAACAGCAGCCTTTGTTTATTTATTTATCTTCTGTAAAAGCCCCATAATGGTGAATTAACAGCCAATATGATTGAATGATTCATGAATTTATAGGATATATGGTATATAATGAAAACAGTATTAACAGTTAAAGTAGCAAATGATACATTACCTACATTAGAGAATTGCCATAACTAATAAACTAGAATTCGTATCAACTAGCAGCCTAACTGATAGCTCAAAAATTACCGACATTAAAAAGGTTTTAGTTACCTCCATCAATATCCAAAAAATTGTGTTGAGACTTGTTACATCTCCGGGACGTTTTGATGTTAAAACAATAAACATCATTGTCAGACTTGCAGTTTGGTTGAAAATTCACCTGTTGGTTTCGTTGTTAAAGTTGAATATGAAGACACAAATGAAGTTACACATAACCAAGGTTAAGGGAGGTTGGCCCACTCTCATAAGACCCGCTGTTCCAGTTTTTGGTGAAGACCAGAGTCGCAGACCTCCAGAATTCGTCCGACTAACTTTTACAGCCGCTGAATAATTTCACCGCCAGCAACCAGAATTTTTCAGACTACATATTTATCTCTTCCAAATCCATATGCATATCAAGTATATTCCTAATATTGTGAATTTATAAAGTAAAATGTAAAACTTTTCAAAAAAAAAATTATGACATCAAAAGTAAGTGATCTAGGAAATTTTTGTTTTGATTATTTTTATGTTTAAAAGTATTTGTTTTAAAAAGGAAACTTCAAATTTTCATTTAAAAACAAGTTTAATAATTTAGCTCAAGTGGTTTATTTGCAATTCCACTTTAAAGTGGAAAGGTGAGATTTAAAAATATCACATGTTAGGCCCATTCTCCTGTGGCTGGTAAAAGCAGCGACCGTTTGCCAGCGCTCAGCTCAAATGACTATCTCCACGGTGATTGATTGAACTTATGAAAAAAAGCGGTGACCGACCATGAGCAAAAGCGCTCTCCACATTTTCAGGCGACCATGGCATTTGTTTTGCGGTCTTGCCACAGTATTATCAGAATGTCAATTGCTATCCGTTTTTATGACAGACCACCATTTCTAGCTAAGTTTATGGAATATCTAAATTAATTTTGTATCATCTAATTTTTGTTTTTTTTGCATTATAAAAAAAACTGTGATAATAGTATATTTCTAAAATTGAAACAAGTAAACTATTTGATTACTTAACTAAACTAACTAAAATTTTAACATTGGTAAGCTAAAATAAAATTCAAAATTAAATGATGTTGCTATTTATTAAACTACTGGCAAGGACCAAGAAAATAGTTTAGATTTTACACAAAACTTTTCAATCAAACATTTACAACACTCAGTTCACTATGCGGTCTATTATTGACACTGATGGCAGTGATGAAGCGGTGAACAGCGGCGCAAACCCGCTTAAAGTGGAGAATGGCAGGCGGTTCACCGGTAGCGCGTTCTAGCGCCTCCCGGTGATGCGCGACCATCACCACGCCTGCTCATCCTCCAGCGACCGGCAACCTGCTGTTCAGGCGACTCCATTTTAAACCCATTGGTTCTGTTGCTGCGGTTCAGACGCCGGCAACTGTGCAGCGTTTACCGGCTCAGTGAGAATGGGCCTAAAGACTTCAAGTAGCGTTAAACTAAAACCCCAAATTTTTGACTTTTACTAAGTTTATTATATATATTTTTAAATTTATTAGCAAACGGTAAACTATTAACTAAAACCATGTTTTTGAAATACGCTTGAAAACCGTACTAGAAAGTCAGATCCATCGCTGCTTGGTAATACTGTAGTGCAAATTGCTGAAATTTTATGAAAAACGTATTTGTTGTCGCATTTTTATTTAAATTCTTTTGTGTAGAGTTTTAATTAGTAAATGGTAAATAATTTGTGCAAAAAGGTTAACTGTGCTTAATATTAATATTTTTCTACTAAGACATTATTGTAAATACTATTAATAGACAACACTATTTCACACAATTTGTATATTTAGTGGCCACTGCTTTGGTACAAATAAAACATGACTACACATCAGAATAACTTAGTTGGAGTCCTGTGTCCCAAGCTTACTTGAAATTAATCTGAAAAACTAAATTAGGAAAACTAAGTTATAACTTATAAGGAAAACATAGTGCGTGCAATAATCTGACAATCCATAAGAAGTCAAGCGTACTTATTTACAATAATAATTTAAAGAGGGTTTTCACACGAAATTGTGGTATATAATGTATACAGTCTGTACATTTTAAAAATCTTTGCCAACATTAAACTATTTGTGATTTTTCCTTTCAAAATGCAAGCTCTAAATCAATATTTAGTCACATTTAAACTAGATTTCATAATAACGAGTTAAAAAATTGCCCAAAAGACTCTTGGATTCTGGAAGCGGTATTAAATTAAATACATTTAATTGTTTATTACAATTGTTTTATTCTTGAAGCGTTTTCTTTATGCGTCGATTACATTGGTGCTAACTATACAACTAATTAAAATCATGGTAAATACAAACTAATAATGTGTGTAATGTCGTTTGTCCTTTTACAATACTGATAGGGAACATTTACTGTAATGTGGTTCAATAATAATGTTAAACGTTATGGGTAATAAATGTAAGTTAATTTTAGAATATATGCTTTCAACAAAATTGATAATTATTCATCGTACTAATTAGACTATTGTATTTTTAAATAATCAATAAATAATAATTCATATGCATATAAAATGTAACATAAATCTTCCACAAACAAATAAGTTTTCATGACATTTCAGCAATTTGCACTATTGCAAACGCGATGGATCTGACTTTCTAGTACGGTTTTTCAAAACGTATTTCCAAAAAACATTAGTTGTAGTTAATAGTTTACCGTATGCTGCATTATTCTTAAAAATAATATATAATAAATTCAGTAAAAGTCAAGAGGATGTTTTTTTTAGTTACACGCCACTTTGAAGTCTAACATGTGATATTTTTGAATCTCAATTTTCGACTTTAAAGTGGAATTGCAAATAAACCACTTGAGCTAAATTATTAAACTTGTTTTTAAATGAAAATTTGAAGTTTCCTTTTTAAAACAAATACTTTTAAACATAAAATAATCAAAAATGAAAATTTTCCTAGATCACTTACTTTTTGATGTCATAATTTTTTTGAACTAAAAAAGGTTTTAACATTTTTACTTTATAAATTCACAATAGTTAGGAATATACTTGATATGCATATCGTTGGAAAGCCCGTTTTCTCCTGAAGAGAAATATATAAATATGTAAGTACGAACAATTCTGGTTACGTCACCGTGAGTGAGTATTTAACGCGCTGTCAAAGTTGGGTCGGGCGGCAATTCTCGGAGGTCTGCAGTGACGTCACGTAGACAAAACTGATTTTTCATGAAGTGGGCCAACCTCCTCTATACTAACCCTGACACATAACGACAAAATACCGAAATAAATGAACATATTTTACAGTTTACATGTTATGTTCAGAACATAATTATGTGAACGGTAAAATATGTTAATTTATTTCTGTGTTTTGTCGTAATGTGTAACTTTATGTGCGTCTACATGTTTTCAACTTTAACAACGAAGCCAACAGGCGGATTTTCAACCAAACTGCACGTCTGTCGATGATGTTTTTACATCGAGATATCCCCAAGGATGTAACAACTAATTACCCTCGACACAATTTGTTGGATATTGACGGTAGTAACTAAAAACCTATGTTATGTCAAATTAATATCCAAAGGGCAAACAACGAACTTTAAAAAAAATACTATAAAAAAACCTGTAGTTGCAGGTATTAAGTGTACCCTTTGCGGTCTCATTTTATTTTTAAATTTTCATAAAAAGCCTTCCGTATGGGTTTTTCTAGTCCCCTGTAAGCAAAATTTCAGCAAAACCGCTCTCGGTACGGTGCATTACCAGTCACTGAACCACTCCTCTTAGCGCGTGGATTCATCAAAATCAAATCGTTAATTGATCATTAAATATATACAATGCAATAGATCTTGTCAGTTTTTACAATTCATATATACTCAGATATTCTATAAATACCATCAGAAACAATGGAATAAATTAAACAATTTAACAAATATAAACAATGCAATGGATCTTGTCAGTTTTTTAGCGCCTCCCTAAGCTCAAAAAGTGCCACTCGCCGACTCACTGGATTTGATGAGCCATTTTCTCTTCAGTGATCCTCAGAGGGTCATTGTGGCCCCGCACCCGGAATGATGCAATGATTAGCATTGTACCGTACCAGAGCGCACCCGGGTGGGATTCGAACCCACGCTGTGACAGACAGGGGCCAACTGTCCGTCATTATCTAAACCACCAGGCTGTTTGTAATGGGCTGTCAAACTCGGACGTGAGTTGACGTCGGGGGGGAGGGAGTGTTAGTTTCGGTGTTCTCTGCTAGGTGCCGTTAGTGTAGCGTAGTCCTTGCCTATCGTTTGCGCTATATGCAATAAACTATGTGTCGGACTAGATCCGACATCGGAGTGGAACGGCAAAATAGCGATGTCGGACTCAGTTCGCCATTGGAGCGCAAAAGGTTAATAAGTTATTACATGATGTACAAATTATGAGTAAATTATGACTTTAAGGGTCCAGTCTAAGTACTAAGTTGGATAAAGAGTATTTGAAGGGAGGATGCAGTTAGATGCAGAATTTTCAAGGTAGATATCAAACAAAAACACACATCGAGGAGGCCAGGAGAATGCAGTCCAGGAAATTTTAGAAAGTTGAAAGAATTTTAAGTTTTTTAAGTCTTTTACAGCAATAGCATCACTTAGGTTTTCTTGGTTTTCATGCTTTTTTTAACATATTTTGTTATTTATTTTGACAAGGCTGTGTTGACAAGATGGTAGTAGCAGAAGCACAGCCAATCCACTATTAGTTAAAGTGCATAGTTTTTAGCACATTCCCTTGGAACATTTACAGAATAAATTTTTATTTTAGGGACACAATCACGAAGTGTAGCATCAGGCAGCCAATATATGTGCCGTCATCCTCTTGTCCTGCAGAACATGCAAACTTAGGGCTTAGCCAGTGATAGACCGAGAATAGTTCCACAAGCAATAGAATTTGGACATTACCTCCTCCCATCATGCCACACCCCGCTTCAACCCCATCTCTCAGCTTCCTTAGCTGACCGTACTGCAATATCACGTATAAATACTCCCTTTTGTTTGTTTCTGTCCATTTTTGGTTGACCACAATGGTATAATCAATGAATTACTGAGCCCATCTCCCCTTGGTTGCCAGGAACCATAGCGAGCAGGGCTTGCTTGGCCAATCACAGCCTATCTTATTGTTTACAGTACACACTCGTAAAATGGGTTGTGACGTACGAGGGTGTATGGTTTATAACATACATGCAGGTAAAATTTGTATAACATTCGCATCTTCTTACTTTTAATTATATATGGTAGCTATTTTACTTACATGCTTTCATCTGCGTTTACTTCTTTATCACTGGATGACGTGGCAATATCTCGATCCTTTTTGAGAGTACTGCACAGAGCAAAAAAACACAATTTGAACACAAGAATGACTATGACTAGTAGTTTACTCAAAGCTTGAGATCTACTTCTCACAAAGATACTAGTAATAAGAGAATTTACCATTTTTTCTTGACTTGTTCATGCCGTTTCCACATTTCTCTAATGCAGCATCCATCTCTTCTCTATAACAATAAAACACAATTTATTACTATATTAAATATCCTCTAAAACTACAATCATCTGAGATAGCAATATTGTCAATGTATGACTAATTAACAAATTGTGTGGTTGTAATTTATACAAAAATATTATAATTTCAGTTACTTCACATTATTCAAGAGTATCTTCAAGAATATTGTATGTTTTTATGAAGAATGAAATTTTTATGTAGTTTTGAAACTTTAGGATCAATTTATTTTGCTCACGTGCACTCACACTTTGCCTATGGTTTAGCCATATACGGTGGCACTTCAAAAAGAAACCTTGATAAAATTCTGGTAATGCAGAAGAAAGCATTAAGAATTTTGTTAAACCTGGGGGAGGTAGAGTCAGTTAAGAAAAACTTCTGTGAATTAAACATTCTTACGGTATATGATCAATATATTTTAGACTGTATTATTTGTATATCAGACCAGTTACAAAAATTTAATCTTAGAGGCGACTTTCACTTTCATAATACAAGAAATAGAAATTTAATAGACATTCCGCAACACCATTTGTCTTTTTTACACTAAAAAGCAGTTTCATACGGGATCACAGTTTTTTTAATCTTTTGCCACAATTAATAAAAAGTTATGTGGAGAAAAATGCTTTAGACATTCAGTTAAGAAACATCTGTAAAATAAAAGTCATTACTCACTAGACGAATACCTTGTTTCAAGTTAAAGTAAAAGTTAGTTTAAAATACTCTTAGTTTAAAATATAGGATATGTTCTTCTATTGTTATCTTCTTGTTATTTGTTTTGTTTCTAGTACATTAGACATGACACTATTTTTGAACGTATTGTACAATGTGAAATAAAGATATTTGATTCTGATGTAAACAAACTTAGACAGTGTTTTTAATTAATTACAAAAGTTGAATAATATTTTTTTACTGAAAAATAAATTTGTTTCTTTATCTGTTGTTATGCTTTAACTGACCGTCAAATTATTGAAAATAGCACTAAGCAGTGCTGCGGGAGGGGAGGGGAGGGTTTTACGCTGAACTGCAATACATTGGGGGGTTAAATAGGCCAAAACCATATAATACTTAAACAGCCCTATTTTTCTCCCTCTGCCCATCCCTACTTTATTTTCTTGCCTGTAATCCTCAATGTCCCATTCGCTGTCACTGGAAAGTTCATAAGCAAGCTTGTGGTCGTCACTTGAGGAGTTTTGTGCCGCAGTTGATTCAGGCACAACACTATGTTCATCATCGATTGGTTCTTCTATCATTGAATTTTTAAGTGAAAAGTCCATCACATTTTCTATTGAGTTGTCCTCCATCTCATCAACTACCACTTTAAACTTTTTGTCGTTCTTTGGGAAATGACTGAAACACAATTTTTTCATGTTAGAGAAATAAGAAAGTCGACCAAATGGTGACACTGCAGCACCCATGGCCTAAGGTGTTATGTACTGTACTCAAACAAATGGACCTTCCTCTGTCCTGAAGTGAAAGGCAGAGGCTTAAGTCAATGGTTGCGTTCAACCAAACTGAGCGTTCAATTGATTAAGTTTTTTTACTAAACGGACTGAGCTAGTTTTAGAAGAAAGTAATATCCCAATCACAAAAAAAACTGGTTTTGCTACTGAACGCTTTTTGAAGGCTGATTTGACAGATAAGTGAACCTACAGCAAGACCTAGCTTGTCGTCTACTGCTGTGTTTGCTAATTAACATGGTTTACATGTAGATGTCTTACCACTAACGGTAAAATCTAAAACAATTCTTTACGCTGATGACACCACATTTTTAAATTTTAGTAATAGTAATTGAACTTCATTGTCTGGCAATGATACATTAGAGCGGGAAATCAGCTGGTTTGATTCTTACTGCCTGATTTTAAATAAAGGTAAAACGCAAAACATTACATTTAACTTGACAAATCGATTAAAACTTGTAAACAACAGTAGTGCATATGTTAAATTTCTAGGTATTAATTTATACAGTAAATTGACCTGGAGCAATCATGTTGATTATTTAAAAATACAAGGCTATCTAGAATTATCTACCTACTAAATCGTCTAAGTAATATTGTTCCACAAAGCAATATTAAAACCGCTTACTTCGCATATTTTCAATCAATTTTTAGAAACGGTTTAATTTTATGGGGTGATTGTTCAAGAGTCCCAGACATTCTAATTCTTCAAAAAAAAGTTATTAGAAAATTGCAGACCACTTTTTATCTAACTGGAAATCCAGACTGTAATTAACTTGTATATATTTGATCTTGCAGTATATATAATTAAAAACCATAGCTTTCTGAGCCCAACCCATGAAATTCACAGCAATCATACAAGAGGGAAAAACAATACTTACATTAAATTCCACAGCCTAAGTAAGACAACAAATAGTAAAGGTAAAGTTTGTCTTGTTTAACGAGGCTGCTAGGACTACAAAGTCTCTACCACTAATCTCGACCATAGCGCCATCAGATAGTCACATTACATGTAGTGGTGACAGTGGGATCGAACCCAGCCACCGAGTGATGAGCTCCGAGTCGTGTTCGATACCAACCGCCACTGATCCGCAATCTATGGTCATATGGTCATCGCTTAAAAATCTCTAACTCAATAGAACATTTATTAGACACGTATTCTAATAAACAGTTTTAAGTAAATTTACCTCTGGCTACTTCAAAATCCATTCTACAATATTGTAGAATTTTTGAAGTAAAACATACAATTAGATTAAAATGTGTAAAATTGATTGGGATGTTAACTTTTATTTTCTACTGTATTTTCTTTTTCAATTATTATAATATAAAGCAGGCAATGTTTAATTGTAATTTATGTAGTTATAATAGCCAATTCTGAGGTCTAACCAGATAAAGTAAGTGAGTAGCCTTAAGCATGACAATTGTCAATGATTGTAAAATCCTAATGACAAATAAAGATATATTTATTTACTTACCATTTAATTGTGGACCTTAGCGTTCAGTTATGTATTTATTAACCTAAACATTATTACTAGTAGACGCTCGCCGAACGCCGACCGATTCGATGGTCCGACCACCTCGGTAAAAAATTTAAATAAACTAAAAAATATGTTTTTGTGTTACATACAGTATTTTAACATCAACATTAAACGCTAGTAATTTAAACAATATTTAATGACAATATAGTGCACTAACGCCACGCTGACAATACCGAGCTACGCAAAGCCGACTGAGTTCTGTTTGCTGCAGATCGATGCTGGGTTGTCAGAATACACCAAGACTGGAGCAGGGAGGATCGACAATGTCAGTTTATCTACTGCGCGACCGCCAGTCACCCTCCCTCCACACTGTCACAATTAAACAAGAGTGAGTCACCTGCAGCTGATTCGTGATGTGATATCTGTATTGTGAATTGTGTGTTCTTGGTTTGCAGCCAAATACTGCGACGACATTTAATTAAATTAGAAACCTTTTTCACTGTAAGAATTATACAATTGTGAAAATACAGTATTTTGAACAAAATAAATTGTTGAATAAATGTGTTTTATTTCGTAAGACCTCGTGTGAGTACTGCCTAATGAGTGTGAGGGTGTGTGGCTCAGACGCCGGTAACCGATCTGACCTCAAATTACGCCATCTTGAGTCTATTTTATCGATCCTAATGCACCAGGATATTCCATCGTATCCTCGACGTCCGGATTTTTTGAACCGGACCACCCTTCCGCCAATAGTTCGCTCTATCGAGGGTCTACTGTAAATTTAGTTGGTACAATGACAAATAAAATAAATAAACCACTAGCCTTTTAACAATATAGGCTGTTTTAATACGTAGCTCAGTCTATAATATAACTGGTTATGAAAATCATAATTGGTTTGAGAGTTGCCTAGTAGGATACCTAGAAATGGTCCACCCAAACCTAATATAACTGTAATAGTCTATAAAACAATTTGGGCTATAATATAAATTTCATTTCATGATGAAATGATTAATGCTCTGCTATGAGTTCGAGTATCTTGCGTGGCTTTAACATTGTAATACAGGTCATATTCATAGATAGCTAACCTCTATTGGTTCAGACTTCGGAGTCAGCCATCTTTGTTGTTTACGTGGAGTAAGATGAGTGGAATGAGCGAGAAAAACTACACTCAGTAGGTCAGTGAACGAACCGGAAAGACACGATGTTTTTGGTGAGCTGAGTCGAGAAGTGGGCATATGCGTTCAGCCGATCGTTTAATGAATAATTAGTGAGCGCTCAGATCGCTTGAATCGGCTGAACATAACCAATATGGTAGACCGGATAGTCTCAGCACAGACATTAAGGCCAAAAGTCAAGGAGTAAGACCTTCACTTGTCAACTAGAGTGCATGCCAAGATTAAATCTTTAGGTAGTGTACACATAAATTTAGAAGCAAGAGCTTATGTGATAGAGCGTACACTTTAATTACATCATTGTACTAAAACTACATAACAAACTACCTGAAAACATAAAAACTGAACCTAATTTGGATATTTACAACCAAAAATTGAAATCATATTTAATTAATAAATCATCACAGTGCGCGTGAATTTATGCATGACATTCAAACGTAATACAATTTGATTTAATATTATAACTTACAATATTACATTTCAACTTGGCCTGCCCCGGTACCATAGGTTATATCACATTTGTATCATTTTTGTTGTGTTAATTATTAGTAATAGTTTGTTTTTTCTTTACAGTCAACACAATTCTTTTTGTGATCTGACTAATAAATTGTTATTGTTATGGCTAGTTTAAAAGTTTGAACCTCACCCTGCTTTGTGCAGAACACTTTGAGGAACATTTCTAAGAGTCAGCATCGGTTCTTTCTTCACTGCGTTTTGCCTCAACCTGGAAGGGATAGCAAATGTAGGTTCATCACGTCTCAATAATGTCAAAGAGGAGTTTTACAAACTTTATATGACTTTACTAATATGCTACTACAGTAAAACCCTGCATATCCGGACCAGCTGAGACCAAAACCATTTCGGATAATCCTGAGAGTATGAAACAAGTATTGAATCAATAAATCAAAAAGAAATTTATAAACTTATCCTGTTTTCCTGCAGACAACAAAAACAAAATGCACAAAACGCCACTATTTTTAGACTCTTGTTCAATGAGATTCAAAAACCAAATTATTACTACAATGGAACACAACATTTGAACACTTTTCTACAAGGATAAGCAAAGCAAACAACTTTTGTTTAGTGGCTAAGGTAAGTGCTTAAAATTATGTTTATTGGTTAACAACAGATTTTACCACATTCATTGTGAATCAGAATTACATTTTTATAATCAAGTTGTTTTTTTGGTCATGCTTAATCCCAAAAACTGGTTTTGTTTAATGCTTAAATACACCTGAACAATTTTCAAATCCCTGAATTCAAGGGTATGTATTTGATCTGGTACTTCTAAAGTCAAAGGACATAAGTCATTTTAAATGCTAAGATGAAGTGAGTCATGATCACATATGCCTTGTCTCTCTATAGTCTATATGTTAAACAAACTCTTTCTATGGCTGGTCTTAAACCAACCATGTTTCGGGGGCAAGGTGGAGACGTCCCCCTCACCGCCAAGGCTTTTAGGAAATTGTTGTTTAATATTTCAAAAACAAAGGCAATTGTTGATAGGAGTTCTATTTTAGGACAAAAAACAGACTGTTTGAGAACATTTCATTATTTGTTATCTGGAATTTCAAGTAAATGCATTTTTTGCACTCTCATAGGAGTGGGAGGTGTCGTTGAGTTTAAGTAGTAGTGCCACTGTTTAATACAGGGTGGTTCACAAGACTTTAGAATTTTGTCTTCAAACCGTATTAAAATTTGTACTATCAATTTTTGTGAAGTACCTTCTACAATTCAGTCTCTACGTACCTTTTGTTCGCGGGAGTAACTAAGACATGTGGAAGTCGAAAATTGTAATTTTTCAGACACAACCACAGTTTATGCATAACTAGGATTGATTTTTCCAGTACTAAAAATTCATGCATAATTCATTTGTGGCCACTAAGCCTACCAAATACAAAAGTTAACTGTTTCTTTTAGGGGGCTCTAAAAGGATTAATACTTAAGCTATAGTTTCCTAGAAAGCAATGATAGTCTTTTTACGGCCATAATATTACAGTGAACTATTATTTTAAATACACTATTCAAAAGTGACCAGCCACCAACCATGTATAGGCAAAATATCTTTTGCCTTGAAAAAAAGTAGTTTACCGCTACTTGTAAAATAGGCAAATTCCAAAATTGAGGCTTTTAGCAAACCGAGACTTTAGATTTGGACATTATCTTCAACGAACAGCTGTTGGACAAAATGTGACCATGTTGATTTTGACAGTTTTATTTATTTTTAAGAATGTCTACATATATAACACCTTTTGAATTATCCAGAGTTGTATTTTTTAATGTTTAATTTGCTTCATTTCCTTTGATTTTGGCTTTTGATTTTGTCAGATACTTTGTTATAATGTAGCAGAACAAGTATTTGCTTGAACTCTACTCCAAAAGCAATCCAATCTTGTTTATTGTGAACCACTGAAGATAAAGAACTAAGAGAGAGAAGAACATCCAGAATTTAAACATTTTTTGCTCACCACGCAATTTGAGTGTCTTGGACAGCGTTTGACCACTGCTTAGTCCGGAAGTATACGACATCCATACTGACACTTGCGATATGCTTTGTTGCCTCTTGTCTGTAAAAAGTCATAGATATTCTCAGTAGCGGCTCGTCAGAGGAGGTTCGGTCTCCCTAACACCCTCAGCCAAAAAAGGAATTTACCTCTTGTTTAGAATAATCATTGTTTTTTAGATCATATGTTATTAATTTTAAATATGTTGTATTAATATTATTATTAATGTTGCGAACATTAGAGATATCAGAAGATTCACAATAACCTTTCTATCATTGAATTTCCCTCAAGTTTACAGATCAGTCATTTATAAAGTTATTATACAAAAGACAATTTAAATTCCCCAAAACTCCGATGGGCTCCAAAGTTCTTCACTGAAATCCACAAGAAAAAGAGGCTGGAATGTGCTTGACTTTCTTAATTAGTACAACGATGAGGGTGATGAGATATTAAGCCAAATTGTAACTGGGCATGAAACCTTAGTATCACATAGTGATTTCCATCTGTTCTGTCACTTGAAACACCACAAACTTGGCGGTAAGCACTTTGACAACGATGAAGAAGTAAAAGCGGCAGTGACAACGTGGTTGTCAGAACAGGCACCCGATTTCTATGTAGAGGGGTTTTAAAACTTAGTTACAAGGTATGGTAAATGCTTTAACAAGAATGGAAAAATTTAGAAAATAGCCAAAAGTATGTAGAAACCAAATTGTTTTTTAGATCATATGTTATTTAAATAATATTATTATTTTGTATTAATACGTATCCCTCAAAAGTGAACATATCACAAAATATATTTTGTATTAATATTATTATTATGTTGTTATAAGTAGTAGGGTAAAGTAGACATAAAGTACGTCAAAAAACTTCACGACCCTAGAAAAACATTCTCTAAAGAGATTTTCAAAATGTTTTCTCTGTCAAAAATTAAAGGTTTATTTTTATTACTTTTACTAGTTATTTTATTAGTTTTAAACTTGTATTACTTTTATACACACTTGATAATGTTTTATTGATTTGTTTGCAAAAACAAGCCTATTAATAGCTTTCTGTGTAAGGTGTTTTCTTGCAAACCACCTAAAAGCCGAACTGGAGATATCAATGAATGAAAAGACAGTATCATATAAAGGTGGAAGGTTATTAATGGAATTTAGTATTACATTTTGTTTTGTTAAAATGGGGAGCCCCAGTTTCATCGGAAAGTGACCATTTTGAAGGTCTTAGAAATGATGAATGCTGAAAACTAGACGCTCTGTCTATTCAGAAGTTAAATGGCGCCCATTTTTAAGATGTCTTGAGGCCACGCCAAAGTGTGAAAACGCCATAACTTTTAGCCAGTTTTTCTAACCGTAACCCTCGGTAATATTATTAGAGGAAACCAAAGTACCTTTATACATACTGACACTTTGCCCCAGTTTTTTAGAAAGTGATTGGGGAAGGTAGACTTAACTCTGTAAAAATTTAAAACCAACGCCCATTTTTTCTGGGTTAAAATAGAAGTATAGTTTTAATGCATTCATCATCATTTTCTAGACCTTCAAAATGTGAGAGGTGTAGACTTCCCATGAAATTATTGGGGCTACCCCCAATCCCCATTTTTAAAACTGGGGCCAAGTGCCAGTATGTTAAACGCATTCTTTATTTCCTTTAATAAAATTTACTGAGTTGGCGCCAAAACTGGTTATAAAGGTGTTTTCACACTTTCCCATAATACAAATCTGTGTAACTTAAAATGGGCAATTTCTTTTGGGTTAAGATAGTGACGTCTAGTTTTCAGCACTCATCAATATTTTCTAAGACCTTCAAAATGAGGTATCACTGATGGCCTTCTATGAAAATTATGGGCTTCTCCCAATCCCCCTTTTGAAAACTGACTAAGTGTTAGTATGCACTAAAAGGTACTTTTTCTCTAATAAAGTGTACCGAGTTCGGTAGTTGAAAACACTGGTTAAAAAGTTATAGCGTTTCACACTTTGCCTAACCCTGTATACCTGAAATCATCAATGTCCAGAGTGTGCCTTGTTTCAAGCACTCCTTGACGTAGTCTACTCTGAATGCAGGTGCCCAGGTGCAGATGACGTCTTCTCCGTCCACCAGTACGATGCCGTGAGGGTCCTCATTTGTGTGATCAAACGAAATCCTTGCACGACAGCTCTGTATCACAAAAGAGAAGATCACACTTAATCACTCTACAGTTCTCCATCACTCTACAAAGGCATTCTCCCCCTGAACTTGTTTTCCTGGTCTTAGTAGTATGTTCACTTAACTCTGATCTTACATTCTTATATCATTGCTACTTTTAGTTTCTTTTTCCAGTAGACTCCCGTAAGTTCAGCCGCCTTGAAACTGGATCCTAGGCAATTTAAAAGTGGCAGAACAAACCAATGTCTATTTAAGTATAAACAAGTGAAACAAAAATTACTGTCAGGCTTTCGGATAGGAATTTGGGTCAAAAAAGTGGTTTTGATCTAAGTGGTAACGATCTAAAAACGGTAAATTTTATTTTATTTTGATGAAGTTTGAAATAAATATGTATTTAGATAGTATGCATCAATGTAACAAAATGTATAAAAATTCATTGAATCATTTCAAAATTGCAGCAAAAAAGTGGTTTTTGATACAATCAACTATTGATGTACATTTGACTAAAGAGAAGGTGTTAAGAAGCTCAAAACTGCTTACCGTTTTGTTGTCCGATATAGCCAAAAGTTCATTCTTGAACTACATTTGTAATTTATTGACTGTACTACATTCCAATTATCTACCCGTGCCATTGATCAAAATTGAAGCATTCCCTTATTGATATCTACGCTATGGCATAACAATCTATAACTAATATATGTGTGTCTGTGTATTTGTTCCTCAATCAGCAAATACCTGGACCAATTTTTAATGATACTTACAGGAATGTGGCTATATACCTGGTTTAACGATAGGCTATTAACGATTTGATAACTTTATTATTTTCTCAAGATGGCGGTCATTACAAAGACCTCACTACAGAAAAATTTATAACCCAAAAGCTACTGTTCTAGAAAACCATAAGATATTAAATTTTTGACAGCACATACGAAGCTTTTAAAATTTAATTTTTCTGACAATAAATAACAGAGCATTTTTGTCGTATCTTCGAAAACGCCCAGGCTCAGAAGTCGCCCTCGACTGTAAGTCCGCAGTCCCAAGACCGCAGACAAGACCGCACCGGCCACGAGGCACTCACTCCCTTTCGGCCAACACCCATACTTCTTCCGCTCGAAGGACAGACTACAGTACGTGTGTGCAATAAATTTATTAGTTTGGTAAGATTTACTAATCAGTGTTATGTTGTGGTAGTGAGGGATTTCAAGTAGTAGTGGTAATCGCAGTCGCCCTCTGACCTGGTACTGTCTGGTGGCACGCAGTTTATTTCTACAGATTACCATTTCCATTAGAATTATAACTTCGAAAATACCTTCAATCTATTCTTCACATCATTCGTCATTTTGGACCTGGTACTGGTTCAGTGGTACGACATGTCTGCAGTTTATTTCTACAGATTACTTTTTCCAATGGAATTATAACCTGTTCCATACCTTCTATTCCTCACATCATTAAATTATTCATCGGCTTATTTAACTTCGGCCTATCTGTCGGGTGTTTTGTGATGGTCTTAAAGTGGCGTAGCTGGCTTGGTTTCATGGTTTGCTTTGTCGTAGGCCGCCATCGCTGACTATACACACCACAAATCTGCGGCACGGCACTGCGTAGGGCCTGCTGCTTGCCCTTGCTAAGTTTAAACGCTGGCTAAGTAACGGTGGACGTTGGTTTTAATGAAACTGTTAATATTGTGTTTGTTAACATCATTTTCTTAGTATAGGCCTACCTTTTGGTCACTCACAGCCCATTGTATGAATCGCCTTTAACCTTCAATGAGTCATCTTTTTTAACTTTTTTAATTACTTACTTTCTTAAACTGTATATCAAATGTTTTAAACTCTTTGTTTGGTTTTATTTAAACTTCATAATTTCTTTCCTCGTGATGCCAAATAGAAAAACAATATTTCTCAAAGATCAAAGAAACTAGGAGCTCTTGCAAGAGCTACAGAATCCTTCAAGAACGTGAGGCTAGGCTGTTAGCTGATAGAATCAGTAATCTTGGTAAATAGCTAATGAACTCCTGATGTAACAGGACCAGGCTGTGCTGACAGAATCAGGCACGCTCACAAAAGATAGTGCGGCTCCTGATGATACATCAGGATTGACTGAAAATGACAGAATGAGGCATGCTTCAAAGAGCATCTGGAGACACCAAATGCTCTAATTGCCGCCAATACCAGCAGAATGGCCTCAAGAAGAGCAACAGACTCCTAAAATAAATCAGGATCACTGAAATGACAGAATGAGGCATGCCTCACAAAGAGCATCTGAGACAATCGGTGAACGGAGGTTCTAAATGCCGCCAATGCCAGAAGATGTTGAACAAAACCGGCCAAACTAAATGGTTTTTTAAATATAGGAAAGCATTTTTGTTGTTTAATTTACTTCTTTAAGTACACAGCTATGATAAATAAGCCCCTATAATAAGCGCTGGTAATCACAACAATTCCTAATAAAACTAGGCTTATTATTAATAATCAAACATATTATAGTCTAGGGTCAGAATTTAACCTAGGGCTTAACTATATATAGGATCACTTACGCGCATTTCTTCAACAAGTGGCTCGATTTCAACCAAATCCATTTTTTCAAGCATTAGAATGAAATGCATAAAGTTGATGTTGTCTTCGCAAAGAAACAAGAATGGGTTGAAAGAATACCCGGCCATTTCTGCAAAAAAAGTGTTGTAATTTTGCTCTGAAACAGCTGCTTTAAGGCCACTGCACACTGACAGCACATCTGCGTTGGATGCAACAGGTATGACAGATAATAAAATCGCTTGCCTGTTTCAAGTGTGCCACCACACACTGGCATCTGGGTTTAGATGCCCAGATAGTTTTGGAATCATTCCCCAGTCAATTTGTCATAATCATCTGTCAGATGCACATGCGTTCAAAGCCGCTTGCAGCGCTGGAGGTATTATTTTGAAAACAGTTTTCACTTATGGTTTTATTTTTGTGTGTATTGTTGTCTGTAATTATAGTGTGTTTAATTGTTTTGATACCTAATGGAACTATTAATCGAGTACGTACGAAACCATGCAAGTGGATGGATATTTCACAGTGTGTAGTAGTCTGTTTATCAGTCATTCGTCGCATCCTTTGCAGATGCGGTATCAGTGTGCAGTGGCTTTTAGACACATGCATTGACATGCCAAAGTTGCACTTTTAATCACAGTAAAATAAGTTTGTTCTGATGATCTTTCAATCCCTATGTAGAAGAAGATCATTTTTATGATCTTTTGTGGCATGGAAATCAGCTGTTTGAACGAGTTTGTTTTCAAATTTAACAATGACATAATAAATCATTCACAACTGTTCCTTCAAAACAATAATTATAAACCAGATTTTGAGTTCAAAACACTATTTAATTTCAGATTCTTCAGAATACTGAAAACAATTATTTCTTAAGGCCTAGCGCACACAAGCGACTTTGAGTCTACCAACAGTTGCTCGACTAGTCACTGAAGATTATGTTTAGCAAAGTTTTAGATTGGAGTGTGGACACTAAGTAAACAGTTGGGGGACAGTCGCACAACTGTTGCAGCTCTTGTTCCCGGACCCATTATTCCAGCGACTAAACTGTTGAGGGACTGTTGCTGACCGGCCTGGAACTATAGAAACAAGTCTAGACGCACACCCAGGCAACATAGAGTCCCTCAGTCGGACAGCGTATTCAGTAGCAACTAGGCCTATCACTTCTTATGGTTTTGTTTTTGACGTGTGGTCCAGTTCATTATGCAGTAAAAAAGTACACAATAGCGTATTTTGAACTATAATAATGAGTATGTGTGATGAAGGCGTTGAAATTTTAATTGTAGAGGTAGAGAAAAGACTGACTTTGTCATTCTAGAATACTTTAAAAACTTGTGTGGATGTTCCCTTGATTCACTATATCAAAGGTGGAACTGCCCTTTCACAAGTCGTTTCACTCAAAACCAGTATCTCCTCTTTTGTTTTCGAGCGATATTTCAACAGAAGATCACATACAACTGCCGTTGTTGAAACCTATATTAAGACTATAAGTTTTAGTCTAGCAAATGTCCAATTGAGACTGGCAGCTTGCGACTGCTTGTCGCATGTGTGCTCACACCTGATCGACTTTTGCTTTACATCAGAGTCTCCGAGACTGTTACACAACAGTTCCCCGACTAGTCGAGCAACTGTTGCTAGACTCAAAGTCGCTTGAGTGCGCTAGGCCTAATATTATTTGCATCATGAACAAAAGGCATCCCTCGTCCCTACAGTTTCTTTTTTTTTGTTGCTCGCTCACCTAATGTTGAAGCACCTTAATGAAGTATACTTATTGTTAGGTTAAAATTACAATTCAAAAAGTAAACATTTGCAATTTTTTCAAATATTAGGATTTAGGAAAATGATTAAGTGAGAATATATTACTAAATAAATTTGAAGACAAAAATATCTGGACCGAACCGGGATTCGAACCCGGTCTCCCGTGTAGTGGTTTAGCATAACCGCCCGGCAAGCGGGAGACCCGGGTTCAAATCAGGGTTCGGTCCAGATATTTGTCTTCAAATTTATTTAGTAATAAATTAGCTATTTAGCGTTTATACAATTAAGATCTATAATAAGTGAGAATATATTCAGACAAAAGGTTGTAAAATGAGAATGAGGCTAGAAGTAGTTGATAGTGTTTTTAGGTTTGTAAGGCCTAAATTGAGTATTTTATAGGGCTATACTAATAGAAGAATAAGTTTAACTTACTTTGCGTCAAGAAATTAAATTAGGGCTACTTTCTTTAACTTAATAACGTAAAGCTGTAAGATGAATTTGACAAAACGAATCGGGATAGGAAGAAAACAATGTTAAATGAAGAGGTTAAAATTAAAACTGCCTCTGCATTCTGGAAACATTTTTATTTTCTGTTTAGGGTCACAGATTATTATAAAGAAGTAGTATATGCCTTATAGGGTATATTATGCATTGACTTTAAATTGTTTAAATCAATGGTATATGTATTATAAGGTTATCTAAATAGTTAAACTTTTATACCTCCAACATTGAATTTAAATATTCTTCTATTATCGGCCTACCCTAAAGCAGTTTGTTTAAACTAATTTAATTTGTAAAAGTATTTAATTTAACTTATTTTTATTTTGTTCAGCATCAGGGAGACCATATTTTGTTTTTCGTTTCAACCATTGATTTTAAATGTGCCAATGGACTTGACTCTATTAATTGAAATGTTAAAAGAAAAAACAAACATTCTTTAGAGAATGTTTTTATAGGGTCCTGAAGTTTTTTTTGACGTACTTTGTGTCTACTTTGCCATCTACTCCCCACAAATTATAACATAATAATATTATTTTAATAACATATGATCTAAAAAAACAATGATTATTCTAAACAAGAGGTAAATTCCTTTTGGCTGAGGGTTAGGGGAGATCGAACCTCCATAATCCATTGCCTCTGAAGATCCGCTACTGAAAATCTGATGACTTTACAGACAAGAGGCAACAGCTATCGCAATGTCAGTATGGATGTCGTATACCACCTACATGGACCGACTCAAGCAGTGGTCAAACATCGTCCAAGACACCTCAAATTGAGTGTGTTGTTTCGATGAATAATGTGGTGTCATGAGGTCAAAGTAGGACCGACTGGTGCTCCTGTAATCCAGCTTCATGGAGGTCAGGTTTGAGGATGCTATAGTTCAAAGCGGCTCAGATAGTCTCAGTGATCATTGAGATATCCGCATCAACTCCCAATCGTTTAGACATAGACCATCACCTGCGTGGTTCGGAAGTACGTTAAGCTGCTGTCCCTTGTATTTCCATTGGTCATTAATACTAATTAATGACTCATTCTAAGGAAAGAGTCGGCCTTAGTTTGTAACAAGACTAACCTCATAACTCATTACTACCACTCATAACACTCATCCTTCACCACATATGGAAAATAATTTCTCGAGTGGTTTGCATCTCAGTGATTTTAGTGATAGTGGCAAAAAATGCTTAAATTGGATGTTCTTCTCTCTCTTAGTTCTTTATCCAGCGCTGTTCGCCAATAAACAAGATTGGATTGCTTTTGGGTAGAGTTCAAGCAAATACGTCATGTTCTGCTACATTATAGCAAAGTATCTGACAAAATCTAAAGCCAAAATGGCAAAATCAAAGAAATGAAGCAAATTAAACATTAGAAAATACAACTCTGGATAATTCAAAAGATGTTATATATGTAGACATTCTTAAAAATAAATAAAACTGTCAAAATCAACATGGTCACATTTTGCCCAACAGCTGTTCGTTGAAGATAATGTCCAAATCTGTCTCCACAGAGCATAGAATACATAGAGGCGCTATCCAGCGATGGAGGGGTGAAGCCACTTGCTGGCGAGTGCCACTGAAATGGCGGCCTCACCCCTCGGTACTGCGAGCCTCTGAACCGAAAGCCGTTCCACCTCACCCCTCGCCCTGTTTGTGCCACGTCAGACTTGTGCCACGATTGCATCATTGCTAGCAGTTCACTCTCGCCGAGGCATTCTCGACCGGCGATTTTATCCGACGAGGGCCCACGATTGTACAGCGAGGTTACAAAGTACACTCTCGCCGAGAGGGCTGCTGCGCCGAGGCGGCCCGTGCCTACTACGCTGCCGGTGCACGGTGGTTTGGTCTGATTGGTGATTAGTGGTTGTTTATAACGATATCAAGACGTATTCTTTTACGTATTTTCAAAAAATATTTCGTCTTAGCTAAAAGACACCCATTTTGGAGATTTGCTTTCAATCTGTAAATACACTTCAGGATTAATTCCACTTTGTTTATATAGAAGGAAAGTTATTTAACTTTAAATAACATAGCACAACACAAAACAATGAATTACAACAACAGCGTGGAGAACTGACTGCGTACAACTGAGCCCGAGTGCAGACGAGTGTACAGGGTGTCTCGCGCTCGGCTCCCGGGTGATCTCGTGGTCGCCTGGCTCTTTGACTCGTGCCAAAACCGCCCCCCAGACCGAGCGCAGGCGAGGCCGAGACATTGCTCGCTGAGACATGAGCACACCGTACACCTCTTGGTTCGCCTGCTCTCGTCTTGTCTCGGCGAGAGTGTACTGCTAGCAGATGTGACTTGTGTTTGCGTTCACAGAGTGATACGTTATTATGTAGGTTTTGAGTAAATATATCAGTTCTTACTAACTGCAAAGCTATCGTGCTAATTTATGGCAAATTACGCAAATACTCAAATAATTGATTTTGTGACAAGCCATTTCCTTCTGATAGAACTATAATATCCAAACTTACACCGATAAAATGCCATTGCAAAGTTGCCAACGACAAAAATAATAGTACTGGTTTTGCAATGACTTGTGTAAAAATATGTTATTTACAGGGCAATAATTAATGCTTGTATTATTTAACGTACACAATAAAATATAATTTTATTATCTAAAACTTACTAGTTATTGCTAACCTAGAAACATGTTCACATTTTACATTTTAAAAAATAGTACTAATCGCAATATGTTAAGCAATAATAGAATTAAAGACTTAAAGAACCAGTATAGAGCTTCAGTAAAGGAAGCAAAGATTTCATGGAATGCTTTACGTATTGAAAACAGCAAAAATAAATGCAAAGCTGCGTGGAATATTATTAAGGAACATTCTAAAACTTTGCCTTTGCAGTCTAAATGTAATATTTCACCAGATTCTTTAACATTTTTTGTTAATATAGTGATAGTCGATAAAATTCAAAGTACAATTGTAACGTTACCCTCAAATGATCTAGTTGAGAGGAAAAGCATAACTTCATCAACCTTTTGTTGGCAATACATTACCCCACATCAAATTATATAAAGGCAGCAGGTAGATTAAGTAATTTTAATAGTACAGACGCATATTTCCTATCTAATATTATAAAAAATTTGTATCAACTCTTGCTTCCCTTTCTTGTTGTATAAACAAATTTTTGAGGAGGGTCATTTTCCTGATCAATTAAAGATATCTCGCATCTGCCCAATCACAAGAAAGGAAATGTAAATACCCCTGACAGCTATCATCCAGTGTCCATACTGCCAATTCTATTAAATTAATAGAATAATCATCTATTCAAGTCATAGAGTTTTTTGGATCAAATAATACCTAAATATTACACAATTTGGTTTTCAAAGGGAGAACTACAGTGGATGCCATGGATGGGCTGGTCCGAGAAGTTCTTTTGGCTTTGAGATTAAGGCAAACGACAGGCTACCTTTTAACCTTAGTAAGGCCTTGACTGTGTAAACCATAAAATTCTTTTTAAATAAATTAAAATACTGTGGAGTCAAAGATCCCCCATTGACCCTTTTGAACTGATCTAAAAAAATAGAACAAAAAGTACTAATACATGGTATGTGGTCCCAAGATCTGAAAATACTAATTATAGCGTGTACCACCACAGGGCCCGTGTTTATCCCTTCTTTAATTTCAATCAACGACCTTCCAGGTAGAATCAGTACAGAGTAAAGACTTTTTATATGCGGGAGATGATGCTACTTTTCTAAACTCTCTTCCGTTATAAATCTTACATATTTGATCTTATCTAAGGCGCTTTTAAAAATGAAGATCATTTTAAATACAACTATGATAGACACAGTTATAACACAAGGCACAAAGGAAATGTAGTAATAGAATTCATAAGGTTAAGCAAAACATGTAACAGCCATTTAGTAATTTCACTAAAAATCTTCAATAAACTAAAGAAGCTCATAGAAAAATTCACAGAAATTATGTTCAAAATAAATTTTATAATTGGTTATTGCTCAATCCCTTTTATTCGCTAAATGACTTTTTTAACTGTGATGTAGATTTTAACCCTAAGTTTCTTGTTTGTATTCTTTTAGTTTAAGAGACTTAGACTCAGCTTTGAAGGCTATGTTTATGACACTGTCAATGCTTGATTGTAAAATGACAATAAAGATATTTGATTTGACTAAATTCAACTAAGTTCCACTGTCAAAAGTTGGAAAATAAGACAAATCACTGAAAAAATGTAATGTATTCTTTAATTAAATCAATGCAAAATTGAGACAGAAAACTATTGTGGACAACTTGTGTCAACTCTCTTTGCCGTAAATTACGTACAGGAGAATTTGTTATGAGGCGTAGAGTAGGATAAGACGTAGAAGAATGCGAAGGACATAGTAACTGCTAAAGTAGCATGCCACAGCATAGCAGAAACCGCGACCAGATTAGATCCCAAAATACACTTAGTAAAGGGATTTCTTGCCTTTTTCCATAAGCCATAATATGCTTATTTTTGTATTTCTTTAGATTATTAGTTTTTTAAATATTTCTTTATTAAACATTTTCAATGTACTTTGCATTGTACAAATACAACGGTAGCTACAGAATAATAATCTACTAAAATCTGAAAACTATTATTTCTTAAGGTCTTAACTTAACTATTATTTTACAGTGTCGGGTTGTACCGTGCTACAAGCAGCATCAAGCATTTTTCTGTAGTTTTTGCTATAGTGTCGCTACTATTTGGTACAAGTGAAAGCAGCTGTAGAGCGCTAGAATAAATGCATGTAGTGTAACGATTTTCCCTGTTTTGCTAATTTACTTTAGCTTTTACTTTTATTCAAACTGAAAATGGTTTCATAATACACAACCGTAACTGACTTTAATTTACAGTCGTCTTTGACGGATCATTGAAGGTAAGCAACTACAATGTATGATTTTATTATTACTACTTGAGTCCTGTCCACAGATACAAAACCGCCACAGGTAGAAACATAACTGAAATCTAAACTGTCAAATGTTCAGCTTTTTAGGGCAACAACTTCTTGTTCTATTGGTTTATTTCAATAATAGTTTTGAACCAGTTCTTTGCCTGGCTTGGGTTCCATTCTTTGTACCTAATCTACCGATCCTTTCGGTATTATTCACTGGCATACAATTAAGACATGAGTATCTTAAGACACTGGGATGAGTAATTTAAAGAGCCATAGTATATATGTTTGAACATGACTTGTCCCGGGCTATTGCAAATCCATTGTTGCAGAGAACAAAACTATCAACTACCACACAGTACGCACTAAACACCACATCTTTTTTACTAACACTATAATTACAATAAAAAATCATAAAAATTAAACGTATTCATAAACTAACTGGACACTTGTCAGTTTCTTGACTAACCACTACCACTTGCAACTAAGAGCCAATACACGACCTTTTCTGCTCATCGTAGAGCCTAGTGCGTGCGATGTGCAAAATACAAACAAAACAAATGACAACTACCACGATGGCAGGAAATTTACTTCAGAAATTCCCACCGCCTCGGAAGCTTTTGTGTTCCGGTTAGTCAACACTTTTCAACCCCTAACGACACCATTTGTTAGCGGGCAATCTGTGGCACTCGGACACAAAGGAAAGAATGAGGCATAAATATCTGGTTTCAATATTCAGGATTCGACTTGGCCTAGCCAGGAAAACGAAACTAGGTGGATATGATTAGGTTCTGGCATGGTTGTTGGAAAAGTAACTCACAAGTACCCTTTAAAGTTTTAATAGTTCATGAAATTTTAACAGTTAAATGTTTAAAATAACAGATTGAAGTTAAAACTTAAAAGTGTACAATTAAAATTAATCGCACATTTTTCAAATCTTATTCCAACTCTGATTATTTGCAGTAACATTTCCAGGTCTATTATCTCCAGAGGTAAAAACGTTACTTCTGTGTCCACTATACCTAAATGAAAAAAAACACTTATTTGAAATGACTAGATGGATTTTCACAATTGATGTGTAATAATAAAATACATATTTGTTTCTAATTTCACGAACATCTGAGTTCTCATTCGTTCTTAGATCATTAAAACCTCTTTTTTGGTGATTAGCTCCCCCAGAAGAGGGATCCAGTAATCCGATTTTGCTGGTTAACAAATTCAACTGAGATATTTAAAAAAATAAAAAACATTTGCACTAAATTTGGTGAAAATTGTAGAGATGATACACACATTTATATAATTATGTATATAAGGTTTTGAACAAATGCTCAAAACGTGTTCTTGGGGATCAGGTTTGGTGCACATTTCATGGTCTCGGCCCTGGACCTTGACCTCATCATGCTGACGGCATGAATATCTAATTTTTCCAAAGAAATTTAATAAAACCAAAACATAAACCTGTGAATTTATTTATTTTTTATTCAATATTATTATTCAGTAAAGTACAGTTATAACTTATAAATATTTATTGTACTAGTTCTAAAATGTATGTAATAATTGTTTAAACCATAAATTATACAACCATTAATTTTTTATTTACTATATTTAACCATAAAAAATGTTTTGTTTTTACAACAATAAATTCAAAAATACTTTTAAGAAAATAATTATATCTAAATTAAATTAAAATTATTTTGTAATTCATCTTTGAAATTTAAAACAAATCAGCCATCAGTAAATGTGCTATTAAGAAATAAACAGAATACCTAATGAGGTAATGCAATTACTAAATGTAAAATCATCATCAACACTATAAAATGTTTTGAAATAAGAAAGTGTTTAAATGTTTAAATGTTCGTAATTTTTCAAAATGTTCGAGTTTGTTAAATAATGTTACACCAGCCTGTGAAGGTAGCTGGGCATAATGTTTAATCTGTGTTGGTTTCTTCTAAAGGAATTAGCTAATCTAGTATTGTGACAATGAATTTCTTACCTTGATAAATTAAATTTGAAATGCAATATATTATAGTTTCATAGATATAAATTGCAGTCAAAATTTATCAGCTTCAAATGCAAGTTTACAAGAATCTCTGTTACCAAGATGCAAATTATTCTTATTGCAGACTTTTGTAAGATGAAAATTTTTACTCATAGTGTTTTTGGTATCCGAAAAACATACACCATAAGACATTTGGAAATGAACCAAACCATAATATGCTGCCTTTCAAAATTGTAGGTGTGCAATTGCATAACTTCTTAGGAGAAATATGGATGAGTTAATAATTTTACCACACAAAATCAATATGTGATTCCCATGTGAATTTGTTATCTAAATGTATTCCTAAGAATTTGATTCTTTAACTTCTCTTCAATTATTTCTCAAGCTTTTCTCAATACAACTAGTGTGGTACTGAATCCTATCTCGACTCAGTGGAATGCTTCAGGAGGACCGTTTTAGGCCATGGACCTCCTAGAGCTCCCCAGAAACTTCTTAATAAAGACAAGGACTTAACATTTTCCAGGTTATAATGTAAATTGGTGTACTTACTTATCTTAATTCACACAACAACAAACCACATCATGACGGTGTTTCTCACAATAATGCTACCATCAATGGTGCCACCAATACCATAGAGATTAGAAGCATGAGGCATCTGGCTACCCCATAATATTACTAGTCCCCTGTGGTTTGTTGTTATATAATAAGTTTGGAAGACTCAGCAGGAGCTAACTGAAAACAGCTTTGGCTGTTCATGCAGTGGCGCTCTGATACACAGTACACTGTCACTTCAATGTAAATTACTTCAACGCTGAATCGCGTAACAATCTCAAATCTGTGCTATTATTTTTATTATTTTGAGGGTGAATTGACTTGAAATAAAGACTAAGAGGAGTTAATCCGCAATAGTTGAGAGGTTTTTCTCCATACCTTGCAATACTGCAGTCCAAGCTGTTGAACTATGGCGCAGCCAAAATGACTTAGCTCCTGCACTCTGGTAGTGCATTATCCGGCAAGGCTTGGCTGTACTCCCTCCCCAAAAACACAACAGTAAAATTTGTCTTACTATTTTTCAGCTTTAAAGCATTATTTTTCAAACTAAAAATATACACCTACCGGTTAAATGGGCCTTCAGTTTAATTGTTTCGATGCAAACAATACTTTAACATTGTTTTGTTCTTACATATCAATCGATATTTTTACTGAAGAGTCAAATGGTTAATTTTTTTCACTGGGAAGCTACAGCCTGCCAGATGTATCGCTTAGACTAGTGGCAGTCTTGTCACTCAAGCACGAGGACTACATCGCCAATATTTTATTCAATAGTTTACAGAATTTTATAAACAGTTTTAAAGCATAAAAATGGTTTCTCAAACTAACACATTAGACATGTGTTAAAATAGTTGCGGCTTTTTAGCGAAGGAGGCTAGCTTGGTAAATTATATATAAATATAATGATATTCACAGGTCATATATTGAAAATTCTATTTTACCCACTTTTGTTCATTTGAAACTTTGATCAAATGTTTATATGTGTCTATAACTCTTTTAAATACAGTGCCCACTAGAATAAACAGTGTCACTGAAAATTGAAACAGCTGTACCTTGAAATCGTACCTTTTTTCAACTAGCTGTGACAGTTTTAAATTGTTGCAACACTTCGGTTCATTTTGTCTCTTTCCCTTCTGAAGTTAGATTCGGCTGAAATGGTGTTGCTATTAACTGGGCGGAAAAGACCTTTATTGTAGAACATTATTTCCACCAATGAATTTCATGCAGGTAGCCAAGTTTGTTCATTAATTCGCACTTTGTTTCAGTTTAATTTTCATAAATATCCGGCCGAAATGCTGTTATGACAAGTGTTACTCAAAAAATGAAGAACCGTAGTGTTTTGGCTTAGGATGGAAGGGCCGCTCTGGATCAGCCTTACCACTGTCTGCACAAAATGATATCACTTGAAGAATGCTACTTCAGAAGAGGTACCAATACTATAATTTTGTTGCAGACAGTAAGTAAGGGAAATCCTCTTACTATGAATCAGGAAAGCATATAGACTATTACTACCTTAGGAAGATGATTTTGTCGCTGGTCGTAAAACCTGAATTAACGCTTACAATAATGGTTCCAGCAAGATGGCGTAACCAGCCATACTGTCATAAACAACATTGCTTTTTAAAGCAGCGCTAGCAGTTCAACTCCATCTTTCAATTCCTTTCCTTACCCAGCCCATCAAACATCACCTGACATACCGCCTGGGGAATGTTAAAGGAGAGGATTTTTCAGCGAAAGAATCCACCAACTACTTATAATCCAACTTAAAGAAAAAATAAGCCCTATGTGCGATGAACATGCCACAATCTTTCTTTTACTGAAATGACCCAAACCTTCAAAAACATTACATTATGAATGTTGTCCAATAATGGACGAGAACACATATCTTCCTAAACCTAACCTAATGGATTTTGGTTCATTTGTATGTTTATATATTAGTAACCTCATGCAAATAAAATTCAACACTTTCAGTACTGTTTATTTAGCATGGTACTGTACAAACAAAGAAACTGTTTCGAAAGTATTCTGACAAAAATATCTTTTATCTCGCAACAATCCAAATATTTAAAGGACATAGGGCTACCTATCAAATTCAAAATAGTAGTATTGAAGTCCTTTTTGGTTCAAAAATAGTGCTTTACAATGCAAATTACACAGCAAATACATGGCTTTTGGATTTTACTTTTAATTTGTATAGAAATATTTATCCAGACCAAGAAGATGGAACACTATTGAGTTGTTCTGTCTAACCACCAAACTTGGTAAAACAATGATTCAAGTTATTCGGTGAACAGACGTAACATAAAAATAGCCATTTTATAATAGGTTTGTTTAAAAGTTGAAATAATGTAATTATAATGAATTTTCAATTTGATAAAAATTTGAACTTGTAATAAAAAGTTGCCCTAATAATGTAATATATTTGACTCCAAAAACACGCGAAAAACACTTATTTAAGCCTGGAAAATTTCAATGCGTCCGAGGCCCCCTGACCTACTTGCTGGGGTATCTAATACCCCAGGCCTCCCGCATGGCCTCCCTGAGCATTGCTAGAGCCACTGATTGACTTACTAATATCAAACATGATAAAGTTGTTTCTTTGAAAATTTGTTTTAAATTGAGTGCGATTCAAAAATACTGTTTACACAATATGTTGATACAAATGTTATTTCTTCTAATGATTGTAGCTGTTAACCATGATTGAAGTAATTTTTTTTTTATTCATATTGAACAACTTATTGTAATTCATTTAAAGAATGAAGTTTATTGACTACATTATAATAAAAAGGACCCAAAACTGATCCTTATACAACTCCTTTGATTGTACTATATGTGCAGGACTGAAAGGAGATGTCTCCTGACAAGTGCACCACTGAATTCTAAATTATTTTAAGAAACTGTTGTAACTCACAAAAATAGGAAGGTATATAGGCCAAGTAGATTACATTTCCATTGTCTCTTTCACCTTTACATACTATTTCTTTTCCAAAACTCCACTGTTGGTTCACTGTGAGAGCTGTAAATGCCCACTTTTCACATTACTTTGTACTTGACTGACAGAACCTGTGAATACAAAGATTCTTCTTTGAGAGGACTAACCAGAAGACCTGTGTTACTCAATGTTTCACATTTATTCACGAATAAAATGTTTCTTTATGATTGACTTAGTAAGAGCTTGTATTTGTTCAAAGGCAGAAGGTTCATTTCTTGGAAAACTAATAGCCAGCTGAATCTAATGGAGCGTCTGGCTTGAATCTGAAGAACTCAATGGGTTGCTCTGTTGACGTATTATGACCATAATTTGTAATCTTTGTTAAATGGACAATACATTCACATCCAACACTTAACCTTTTTGGAGCACACCAATAGATATTTACTGTGGAAGATGGTATTCCACCCACTTTAGCAGAGAGTAACTGAACTGCTTTTTGTTCAGTGGTCAGATAAAATAGGTTGAAGACTGTGCAGAATGAACACTTAAGCTTGAGAAATTAATCTCAAATTCTTCTTCTGAAAATACACTTCTGACATCTATTTTATAGCTGATAGAAGTTAACTCTGACATCTTTCTCAATGTCTTGATGACTGAGGCTCCCCATGATCTTGACTATGGAAACTATCTGCGCTATCAGTTAGGATTCCAGTTGTGGCCACCTCCTTGATGAAGTCATTGCTGTCCATGGTGCAGAATCTTATGTGCTTTAACGGTTCTGACAGCACTTTTCTCAAAGCCACTCTTTATCAGGTTCAACTGAAAACATAATTAATTAATATTAGGACTACTGATATCAAACACCAAGGTTGTTAAGAAAGTAAAAAATGTTTCCACACCATGATTGTCGGTTTGTACGAACCTCCACCTGATAAAACAACCTTTAAGATTTCATACAATTTTTCACTAATCTCGGAAAATTGCTTAGAACTTCAGTGCAATTATGAACCATTTTGGCAAACAATTATGTCATTCTTGTTACCCCAGTAATGTTTCATGTCTTACACCGATTTTGCTTATCTAAGTAGGTAGATGCACTATAACTAATCCTCTAGGCTCTTTAGAAATCCTTGAACGAGCTTATTTTATGAGGCAAAGTTCTATAAAACTGAATACAGTACAATCTCTATAATCCGGCCGTTCGCCACTCCGAGACGTCCAGTCGTCCGGCGTTGTGACCGCGTCATTTAGCCATTGTTTTCAAGTCTCTACTTGTCTTTAAAGCGCATAATGACGTTTACGTCGTAAGTATCGATACTTCAGTTCACTTCAGACAGCCACAGAAGTGTCGCGTTGTTTATTGCTAATCTGTGATTCGTTCAGTGAGCATTAAGATGTCGCAAATTAGCTACTCTATCAAGGAATTCAACATCGGTAGGTCATAAACTCACAGACATAATGAAGAAAAAGAATTTAGTTGAATAATGAATCATTTTCAACGTAAGAAAGTTTTTTCCTGGCCAATTGAGTCTTTTTTAGTGAACCTCCATTAATCCGGTGCTTCCGATCCCGATATAGGGCTGTATTAGGGAGATTGTACTGTACTGCAAAATGTGTGTCTTTATCTAATCTTCATCTGCTGTTAGTTATTAAAAAAATTAAAGATCACAGTGAAATTTGAATCAACATTTTCCAGGGTGTGCCATAGCGTCTTAGTACGATCAGCCACCACTTCAGCTAGTTCTGCTCCATCACAATTTGAAAGCACACTTTATTCAGCCTTAAAACACAATGGGTTTTGTTCAAGATTAGGATGAATGAAAATATGTCTGTTTATGCTTTACTTATCCAAGGTAATTTTTATCGTTCCGATCTTACTTTGATGTTTAGCCCAATCCAGGACAGCTCTCCACAGCTCAATCTCGCTGATTTGCAAACAATCTTGAGTTACAATACTCAGGATACCATCCACAGTTAACCCCAGGAACTCATGCTGGCCAGTATTGTCTTAGTCTGTTGTTGGATTATCTGAGCATTCACACTGACTATGTCTTGCTGATGTAGTAATTTATTTTAATTTCATTTTAACTCACTCATATTTCATATATATGAAATTTGCTTGTTAAAATCATATGTAATTTAACTTTATTGATTAAAAATTCATCTTTTGAAATGGAATCATCATATATTTGAAACATTCTGATATTTCATAACTCATAAGAAGCAAACTATTTCAACTAATGTACATACACAAATGTTTTAAATTGATGTTGTCTGAATGGGTGCGCTTACATCAATGAATCGTAGACAATGACCATATCTTAATGGCTCATAAATCATAGATACTTTGACATAAATCAGCAGTCAATACTGGTAATGCATTGCAAATTTTACACTGAAACTACAGACTTGAAAATTAAAAATAAAATGACAGTTAAAATGAGATTTGTCATAGAATGTTAGCATTTTACACTGAAACTTGACATAATTATGTCTTAATATTGTATAGCACTACAAGCGATATGGTTAGTCTCAAAAGGTTAACTTAACTCTCAACAAGATACAACTACAGGTTACCTTTGTGAAGCAGATTTCACAGAATCATCCTGGAAACATTCGACCTTAGACATTGCAACATATACATTGTTTACAGTGAGCCGGCGGACAAGCACCAAGCACTTTCTTCAACTCTCCACAAGATACCTCTCGCGACGCACAACAAATCCACCATCTCTTCCAGTGACAGATGTGCCACTTCATGATAGCCGTTAACAAACCTGAACACAACAAGGAGACGGTGAAATGAATGGTTGGAAATTGTACAGTACAAAATCAAATATCCTACTTGTGGCTATTGAATAAGGCGGTGGAGAGCTACTTCACCTGTTATTATATTTAGTGGGCTGCTCATTCCATTCCTGGCTAGTGGCATGGCATAACATTGATTCAAATAGAAACTTTCACGTTAAAACATGTTGATAGCAGTGAATGTGTTAAGGTCCAGTTTTGGGTCAATCTAACATCTATACATACTGGACAAAGGTACATATAGGACTACAGGTAATGGATTGTGGTAAACCATTTGATTTTGCAACATTGGTATTGTCTTGTATAATGTAAACCGCTGTCAAAATGAAAATACAGTATAAGTGATTTAAGTAATTACTCTTAATAATCAGAGGTAGTGGCTCAACATGTTTTGTTTTATTGAGTATAGTATATATAAATTTATCTTAGTTTGAAAGTTCATAATAGTTAGCAATTCATAAGGAGAGCAATTTAGTACAAGAAGAAACAGACTTTTCCTGCCACTTCTGAAGAAAAACTACTCCTAAACTGCCCGAAACGTTAGGAGTATTGTTTTTCTCCAGAAGTGGCTGGAAAAGTTTGTTTTGTCTTTTACTAAATAAATGTATCGGAAATAGAACATATTGTTTAGGCAGTGATATTGAGCATATACAAAGTAAAACATTTGTTTTGGAAATCATTGAGAGGCCTAACAAGTCGGCAAGTGCAACAAAGCCTAAATTTTAGCAGACCTACGCCACATAGTGGTAGGTACCATGCTTCGGGTTTGCAGCTTAATACGTTCACTGCTGAATTTCAGCCCACGTACGAACCCTATATAAATCTGTACTAGATTATGATGTAGAGATCTAACACCTATGGTATTCTGCCCTCAATATAATTTACAGTTTAAATACCAGACAAAGCTTAATGCAAGAAGTACAATTCAGGCTGTAGCAAAATCACTGGTACGGCGCCTAGTTTTATCAAAAATTGTTAATAGTTGTATACAAATTACTATTTATATAATAGTAGTTAATATTTAACATGATGAAGAGTGTACCTCTAGCTTAAGTTTACTTGTACGTGCTTTGCATCAAAAAAGCCCAGGTTCAAGTCTCCGTTCCTTCTGATTCTGACAATTTTCAGATACCAGGATACACCACGTTGAGAAATGACTGCACTACCATGTACTTAGTGGTATGGCATTATACGTGAAAGAGGGTATATTGCTCATGAGCAGTACCAGCTTGTTGGGAGATATTGAGCCTGGTATTGAAACCCTCAGTGTCGTTGTCAAAGTGAAAGGACGGAGACTTAGCTTGTGTGTAGTATACAGGCCTCCATTTGTAAGGTACACTTCTCTTTTAGCAGTGGATCAAACTTTATTTGCCAAGCATGGAGTGGAAGTTAACTCTGTTTTGTGCTAAGGAGATCTGAAAGTGGATAAACTGTTATGTCTCTTCCTAGACCAGTAATGTATTCTACGAAGATACGAAGGAATGAAATAAAAGAACTGTATTCAGTTTGAAACCGGTAACTGGCAAAACCTCATGTTCACTCGCGGGAGCGCGTCTTACAGGTTTACATGATAGAGGCTGGATGAAGACTGCTCAACAGTAAAGAAAAAGCCACGCCAACTGTAGCATGGTCTGATGTTAGATCATACGATATTACGTCATGAGATTTAATCAATCACAGGCATAGTTTATTTATCACGCCACTTGAAGTATTGCCAACATGACATTAACAAATACATTGAATATGATACAAAAGTAATTTTATATGTACAGTACTATAACAAAACACTACACTAACAAAGAACTGCGTGGAAACAAAGTACTTAACTTAAGTCTCTTGAAGGAATTGAACTCAGTTCAACTTATTAACGAACCTACAAGAGTCACTGCAACCTTGGCCACATTGTTGGACCACATAATAGTGGACAGGTTGGCCAAGGTCAAGAGGATCAGCATTATAGATTCTTCAAGCAGTCACTAGTTCTTTCAATATTTTATTATTGTTATCCTGCCTTTGGTAATAGTATTTCAAGAGAGGATGCGATGAGAATACAGAGATTTCAAAACGTGGCAGTTCGATTTGTGTTCTCACTAGGTCCTCATATCGAAGTCACGCCAGATCACTTCCAATGGAAACAATATGCAGAGTGTTGACTATCTGCATGGCGACAAGACCCTTACACTCACGGGCAAGACTTGTCTGGCGACTTTGTCTAGTGACATGATCTCCCAGTGCAGTACACGCCACGACAGTCTGCTGCATTTTCGCAGTGTAAGACCTGGAGCTAGGTAGAAGAAGTTACTCTTACTTTGGCCCCAAGTTATACATTGACCTTCCTGAATGCCTTAAAATGCTCTAGTTTACAGAGTCCTAAAAGTAAACTAAAATCACTTTAAAAATAAGCATGCAACTTAATTTTTGCTAGTCTGTATTACTTCTTGTTTCATGTATAATTTATGTCATTTATTTCTTGCCATTTTAAAAATTAAAAGGCGTTGACTATGATTATACAGTAGAGTCCTTAATCGAACTAATTGGGACCGAACCCTGTTGGATGCGAAAATTGGATTGCGGATTATAGGCATATATTGACCTTATAAAGTCATATAATGAGTTTGAGCGACTAATTAATGTAAGAAACTGTGTATTTGAATGCTGTAGTACACTGGAATACACACAGCGTTTTGATTGGAGGCGTAAGCGTCACTTTTCCTGGTAGAAGCACTTTTTCGTATTCGAGGTGGTCTTGGTCCTAATTACCTCAGATAATAGAGATTATACTGTATTTTGGAGTTTGTTTTTATACACATAAAGTATGATACAATAATTGGAAAACCAGTTTTATTTATTTTACCAACTCAAAATCGTATAATTTTTTTCCATCCACAGTTTTTGGATTAAGCGGATTTTCGGATTAGCGGGGTTCGGATAAGCGGGACTCTAGTGTAGTTTGTTGAATGTAGCAGTATTAAGTATAAATTGACACAAGTTGTTCTGAAAACCAGATATAAAAGGCATTTTTCTTTATTTTAATAAGCTTGAATGGAATATCCCTTTTTTATTTTGAACTTTGAAACTCACTTCAGAAAATGTTTGAAAGTTGCTGGTTCAATGTCTACAATCTTCACCGGACCTTTCTCCGCTAGTGGACTCTCATGGAGCATCTTGCGGAAAACCTCTGAGTGAGCCATCAAGTTCAAGTCATTCCCTCCAATCTTCTCCTGCAAATAAAATTAAAGTTGAAGGTTTTTAATCTTTACTTTATTTCGAGAAACTAAAAATCTCTGACTCTCAATCAAGTAAGGTGGATGAAACCTTTTAATGAAAAATAACAAAATTGAAGGCACAAGAAACAAACAAAAAATGGCTGAGATTGTATATCTTACCAATAAGAATCCTAAAACAAGTCACCCTGAAACTGTGGGCTTTGCTTTTATGTATATAATGTTACATGAAACTGTTTAAACATAAACTGTCATACATAGCCCACCCGTCTTAGAATCCACAAGAATCTTAGCAAATTTCCTACGAGGTCTGTCCAATAAGTTCGCGAACTGGTTCAATATGGCGCCTTGAGTTAACGTAAAGCTCTGCCCACTACATGACGTGAATACTAGACATCTGAGGAAGCATTCAGTACTCGTTTAAAAGTCGAGCAGTGCCTATCAAGTTGCCAGTGCCAGTTTATATTTTATTTGTTTTTGCTGTTCATCAAAAATGGAGATCAATGAAATCACAAAGCAAAAAATCAACATCAAGTTTTTAGTGAATCTCGGGAAAGGTTCTCAAGAAATTACAGATGTGTTGAGGGCTGCTACGGAGATAATGCCTTGAAGAAAATGTCCATTTTCAAGTGGATCAAACGCTTCAAAGAAGGCCGCGAAGACGATAAAGGTGATGCAATGCAGGGGCGACCTTCAACCTCATGTGTGGATGAAAACATTGTTCGCGGCGAGCTCTGGTGTCTGATGACCGTCGGAAAACTGTTAGAATGATTGCAGACGATCTTAATTTATCTTAAGTCATCAGTTCATAACGCTTTAGTGGCGATTTGGGCTTAAGAAAACTCTGTGCAAAAAAAATGGCTGACGCCAGAACAAAAGTTGAAAAAGATTGAATGTGTGAATGATTGGAAGAATTGGAATGATTGGAAGACTGACGAAACGAAGGTGAGTTCTTACAGAGAGTCATCACTGGAGATTAATCATGGTTTTGAGCAAAATGGAGACGAGGGCATCACTGGATCACTTGATGTTGATTCGTTGTTCAGTGATTTCATCAATCACCTCATTTTTCTACCTAACAGCAAAAACAAATAAAATATAAACTGGCACTGGCAGCTAGATAGGCACTGCTCGACTTTCAAACCAGTACTGAACGCTTTCTTAGATGTCTAGTATTCACGGATGTAGTGGGCAGAGCTTTACGCCTTCAAGGCCGCCATATTGAACCAGTTCGCGAACTTATAGGATATATACCAGATAACAGAGTAAACTTAACACTAAAAGTGCTCTTTTTCAATCCTTGTTGGATTGTTCGCATAATATAAAAAGTTTTTATTCTTGACATTTTATTGAATTCTTAAAATTTAAGAGGTACAGTACAATCTCACTAATCCGCCCTATATCGGTCGGTTCGTGGAGGTTCACTAAAAAGACTCAATTTGCCTGGAATAATCTATCTCATGTTGGAAAATTATTCACAACTCTTAAAAATTATTAAATTTCATTTTTTTCTTATGTCTGTGAGTTTATGTGAACGGCCGATGTTGAATTCCTTGAATAGAGTAGCTAACTGATCACCACTTTCTAATCTTTTTAAAATCATGTCCTTTTTATCCATTGTCAAAGCAACATTTTTATATTTTTGCGATATCTCATGGCCCGTACTGAACGGAAGCACAGATAAACAACGCACACTTCTCAGACTGTCAGCAGTGAACTGAGGTAATCAATACAGATGACATACGCCAAGCGCCTTACAGACAAGTAGAGACTTGAAAACAGGTGACTAGTTGATGCAGTCACAGTGCCGGATTACTGGACGTGTCGGAGTGGTGGCGAACGGCCGGATTATAGAGACTGTACTGTATATGCTGTTAAAGATGCATCAAAAATCGTAAAAATACACACGTTTAAAAATGTGGATGGTCATATGTTCTAAACAGTTGGGTTAGTCCTAAAAAGGTCATAAATATGTCAAAAATGTCTTAACATCTGGTTTTGTACATAAATTAACCATCAAATTGTACATTTTGTTAAAAATATATTTTCCTTTTTTTATGCATTAAAATGGCTCCTTTAACTGGGCCTTGTGTGATTTATGGTAAATAATAGAAATAATAATTAACTTGAATACGGAAAAGATGTAAATATTTTGTAATACATTTTTAAGATACAGTGTTTTTTAAGTAAGTACCGTTTTAAATAAAACAATAACGAGCAGAGATTTCATAATAATTTTATTTCCGCGTGAAAGCCTGTACTTTAAACTATTTTTCTACATAATTGCTATTAATATTGGGGCACTTATCATATCGTCCAGCTAGCTTTTGAATTCGATGTCATAGAACTTTGCTGCCTGACTTGACAAAAATTCAGCACAGCCGTTTTGACTTGTCGTTCGCGCCGCGTGCGCCGCCCAGGTGCTTCTTCAGTGAAGGAACCGTGGAAGTCGCCGGCGCAAGATCTGGACTGTAGGGAGGGTGTTCAAATTGTTCCCAACCAAATTTTCGCATGAAATATTGGGTTATTTTTGTGACATATGGGCGGGCATTGTCGTGAAGCAAACTGACACCTTTAGTCAGCATGCTTCGCCTTTTGTTCTGGATAGCACGGTGGAACTCCGCTCAAGTGTCACAGTATAGGTCTCTGAATTGATTGTGTTCCGACGAGGCAAAAACTCCACCAACAACACCCCCTTCCTGTCCCAAAACACTGTGCACATGATTTTTGGGTAGACATCGCTTGTTTGAACTTGACTTTCCTGGGCTTACTTTCCTTGTAATGAACATATGGGCGGCCATCTTTAACGCCCTAACCCATTTTCTTACTATTCCTTCTCTCATAATGTTTTCTCCGTTACACTGCCCTGATCTCACGATAAACATCGACTGCTTTCAGACCTTTGGCACTGAGAAAATTAATCTCAGATCGAACTTCACAGTCGGTGGGACTTTTGATTGTGTAAGAAAATAAAAATACCATTCTAATATAATTTGTTTTGCAATAGTTATGATTTTTTCCTGAAAGCCTTACTACTTTGTTAGTTAGTGTACTATTAGTTACCGAAAAGACTCAAGCTTTTATAGACAAAGAAAATTTATTTACACACTTATAAATTGTTTACATACTGTTGTAGATACCGATATAAGTCACACATCACTAAAACTTCAAATATGTCCAAAGTTGAAGAAATGTCAACAAACACAGTCCACTGCAACAAACTGACAACTGAGGTGTATACGTGGCGAGAGCATAAAATGGCGGAGACGGGGTGTGCCGTGTGACCGAACAACTTTCACTTCTTTCACAACAAAATCAATAACTGGTTTATATTCCAAATGCTCTAATATTCACATCTATGTAACCAGCGTCTCGTTCCGAGTCGAATAGTACCAAACACTAGTACCAAAACATCGATATAGCTTATAAAACGAAGGAAAACGAAACAAAGGAAAACCACGATTGGTCGATCGCGGTCTGCCAGTATAAAACTCGAAAGAGATCGAGTTGAAAAAAAATCACTACTACGTAGTGGAAGAAGCCACAGAGTAGAAAAAATATGTCCTTGTAGACAAAGAAACGTAGCACACAGTGATACCAACTGTTGGGTTCTAGGACGAAATTTACCAGTAGAAATCTGCGGGTAAAGTCGAGTCGAGGAAATCTCGTCAGCTGAGTTGCAGCGGCTGGCGTCTGTCATGACACTTTGAAAATTCGCTACGCATTTATTTTGCAGTATTTGTAAATGACAATTATATCATCGTAAACAGCAATGTTTTCTGAGTAAAACAGTATAATACAGTGATTAAACAAGTTTTACTATTTATAACCCTGTTTGAAAAAGGCTTGAAACCACGATCGAATCCGCTTGCCAGTGGGGTGACACTTTTAAACCGCGATTGAATCGTGGTTTGCCAGATAGAGGGTTAAAACTATAAAATGGCGAACTGATAAAGAAACGGCATAATGTACCAAGCAACACAAAAATTGATTTTTGAAACATTTAGGTAAATATAATTACAAAAATTTAATATTTAAATCCCATAGCGTTGCAGTGAGAATACATATATAAAGTTTTGCCGATTAACTCAGGGGATTTTAAGAAGCTCAAAACTGGAAACCTTTTTTGTACGACGTTTCGTTCTCTTTGGCAATAGAAATTAAAGCTTTATTTCCCATGGAATTTCACTATTAACTTACAATAATGAGGCCTAATTTAGATAAGGTTTTTAGGCAAATATAAAGCATGACTGAAGAAATTCTTGTATGCTTAAGATAATTCAACTCACCTTTTGTCTCCAACAATAAACCAACAATTGTAAGGTGTGTTGGGGTCAGTCAAATATTCCACGAAGGCTGGCATTCTCCTTGCTGGCTCTTTTTCTTCTGATTCTATTTTGTCCATGGTTTTGTTTGAGTCAGCTGAAGTTCTGCAAAAACACATATCAACTATTATTCTTCGTGCACTAGTTCAACTGTAACTCTCACAACGCTTGCAAGGTAATAATCATATATCAAATATGTAAACATTGATAACGGTTTGTACTTGCAACTTTGCAAAGAGGGGTTTACAATGTTCCAAGAGGGGGGCTTGGCACATTATTCTAATTAGTTTTTTTTTGGCAGGATTAATACTTTCCCTATCCTACTGCCATTCCCATAGAAGATAATACCATAAAAATAGATTGGAAGTAGGCAAAGTATGCAGATTTTATATAATTTTGATTTATACATTGAATTAATTTGGTTATGAGAAAGATTACTCTAGACAACTTGGAAGTGATGTAGTCAATATGGGGAAAGTGATAATTAGTAAGAACTGTACGTACCGAGAGCATAACGTAGACTGATCCACTTCGTCAGCTGACCCCTTGTCCTCGATCTTGACCTTTGTACTTATAGTACTTTACAACAGCTAGGCTAACTTGAGTTGCAAAAAGTTTCAGTAGGCTAGGCCTATTAAAAATCTTTTAAGTCCAAAGTGCTTGAGTGAATACATCCAAAATATGATAGTAGTTTTTAAAACCAGTTAGGCTTACTCAGTCCAGCCTTAAAACTATTCTTTAACTCAGCAATGAATATCAAGAGTACTCACTGGGTGAAGTGGGTTAAGTCTAGACTAGGGCTATTGAAATTACAAGTCCCAAACAATAACAAATGACTATTTGATTGAATAACCATATAATTCAAATACCAAGGTTTTATTCCGACCTAGGAATAACCAATAACAATCCTTGAACAAGGATAAAACTTAGACAAGGTTTATTACTCAACAAAACTAAACAACATAACCTGTTGATACGACGAAATTGACAGCTGAAAAGTCAAACAGCTGACCTGCAAGGCTGCAATTGGAAAGAGCACTGACAAGGATTGGAGTGAGATTGGGCACTTTATAATAATTATTGGTATGTGTAAAGACAAGTCAAGTTGTATTGGCGGTTTTGTTAACATAGACGACAAATGTCATGAGTTGACATGAATGAAAATTGTAAAATTGCCAATTTGCAAGTAGCTTTAAAATACTGTAATACAGTTATGGAACTGATATGAAAATGTAGCTGTGTACTGTTTATATGTATATAAATACAAAGTTTATCACTGATTTTAAATAAAAGAAAAAATATAAGCACTTTAAAATTGTCACTGTTCAAAGTGGAAAATAGTTCCAAGACTTCAGTTCACTTTAGTCATCCAGCACGAAGGACAATATAAAATTTGATAACTTTTATAAGATTATAATAATGAATCGTAACTGTAAATGACCGACCTTTCGCTGGTTGAAGAGCTGCGGTGGAAAAGCGGTAACCCATCGACGTGTTGCCATGGGAATGTGTTGCTGGTACCTAGTTTGACTGTTTGACGGTGGTATGAGGGCAAGGACCACAGAGTATTTAATCTGCGTCTATAGTTTGAGCTATGGTGACGCCTCTGTGAACGTACCACGTCCTAGCCAAAAGCTCAAAACGGATGCTGGTAGGGGACTACTTCCTGTTTTGGTTATGGCGGATTAGTTATGTATTATTTCTTTGTTCAGAGTTATGTTATTTGTTACTTTGGTAATATGTTTTATGTTATGAGTTTATTTATTTCAGAGGGCTCAAAGCTGTCCTCTGTGGCTGTATATTTTTGTTAATATAATGAGTTACAAGTAGCCTGCATAGCAGTTGTAATTTGGTGAACGGTTAATAAATGTATTAAAAAAATATTTTCTTTGTTTACTTTGACGGGACACTGCCGTTTCACAAATACGTCGGTTAAGCTAGCAATAAATATCAGCAATAAATAAACTCGCCGAACATCGGCTCGCACAGTGTAAACGTACTCTACATCCATAAACTTCCTTACCGGCCGTAGCAATAACATGACCCAGCAATAACGTGCTTTGTTACTGTTACTTACAAGTTACAAGACAGTGCTGAATACTGATCACAGAGGAATATATAAGTTACCAGAGGAATATACTGATTTTTTCTTTGTGCCACCTTTCCCCTACCCCATTACTGACGATGTGTTCAAACTCACTTATATCGTTACTTAGGACTATATATATTAACGGAAAAACTAACCCAAGAGATCTCGACATATACACGCTAGTGTGTAAATTAATTAAACTGTTACTTACAAGACAGTGCTGAATACTGATTTTCTTCCGGCGCCACTGCCCCCATCACTGACGATGTGTTTCAAACTCACTTCTATCGTTACTTAGGACTATATATGAACGGAAAAAATTAACCCTAGAGATCTCGACATATACACGCTAGTTAGTTATATTAAACGAACAGCAGCACAAAGAAATCAAAAGGTCGTAGATCCCCGTGCCCGTACTTGCTTACTGTTTTCCATGCTCTCTTCCAAAGTCATTATGGCGTACGGTCTACATTCTTTGGGGTCACTGCCCGGCAGCACCGAGATGTTCTGTTACTACAAAGCCCTGCGCATTATCTCGTCTGCAGGTGATCGTGACTATTGTTAGCTATTTTTTAAAGAGCTTGGCGTACTGATGGTCTAGGTCAGTCTGTATTCACCAACCTACTAGCCATCAAAAGCAATGTCGGCATAGTACAACAAGAGGAGACCAGCATACATACAGTCAGTGATTTTATCAATGACTTAATAATCTGAGTGTAAAATCAGTGTACGCAGATGACACATCTCTTTTTTCAAATAATAAGCAAGAGCTCTTCAAGCAGAAATAACAATCGCCAAAATGAGCATTGAACTGGTTTACTTCGATTAATAGACTCTTTTGTATTCGGAAAAAAACACGGCGCTTGATTTTGAGTCTTTCATCAAATAATACAGGTAAGTTGTTGTAGGTTTTCTTAGATTCTAAACCTTGGTCGGATCATATAAATTACTTATGTACTTTAAAATTTCTAGAGTCAGCTTCTTCAATCTGGAAACTTAGAGTGATATAGTAACAGCTGAACATCTGAAGTGCTGTTATTTTGCATTGTTTCAATCTCTGATATATCTTATGGCCTTATCCTTTGACGATTCTTCAAACTACTTGATGTTCATTCAGCTAAAAAAATATTAGTTAGAACTATGTGTAAGGCTAAGCGTCTGGCACATTATGAACCACTGTTTATTAAAGACCGAATTCTTACAGTCATTAATCTCTACATCTATCACTACTTGTCTAGACCTATTTCATACTAGGAAAGATTTTAACTCATATACACTAGGTTCAGCCATAAAGCGACTTGCCTAGCACGTATAGCAAAAACAGGTCTTACATCAACAACTGTGTAAATTTTTTATGTGCTGCATGTTTCTGCTCATGTACTTCAGTTTGAACAATTTTCTTAAAATCAAATTAACAAACTGGTTACTTGACAATCCATTTTATAAAAAAGACGATTTTTTAAATATTGAAACTGATTTTACTTTTTTTAGGATTAGACGCTTGGCGTTACCAGATGGTCTAAGAAGAATTGTCTCAATGTGACCAGCCTATTAGCATCAAACTTTATGTCGGCAAGGCAATAAAGGGAGTGACCAGATACATATAACACCAGACAAGCCTGCAAACTGGACGTACCTCGTTGCAGATTAAGCCGTACGCAAAAAGAATTCCCGTGGTTCGCGATTAAGTTATTCAACACGCTGCCATTAAGTGTTCAAGAGCTCGACGATAAGCCGTTTAAAATCAAACTTAAAAAATACCTTGTGGAGAGACCGCTCCATTCTATCCAGGAACTTAGTGAGGTGCCACTCTTTGAGGACTAAGCCTCCGCCAACTAGTAAATTGTATAAATAATATAATGTATGTAGTGTAAATAGTTTTTTAGACTTTGACGCAATCTATACGACAATGTCGGTCAAAGATACAGCCCTCAAGTATTCAAGTAAGTCTATCAACTACAAGGCGTGACACGTAGTAGGCCTACTTGTACTACTGCGTTAGTTTTTCGTTCCGTGTTTGTGTTATATTCGTCACCATGTACTTTGTAACGTGTTTCATCATTCTCGACAATCCCTAGCTGGAGTTACCATCACTGTTCTTCTATGTTTGTTATGTGTATTCTGAAGATGGGACCGTTGTCCCGAAACATGTAGTGGAACCCCACTCATTTGAAACTGTTTAACGACGTAAATTTACCACTTATATAAAGAAGGCAAATATAAAAAAGAAATTTTAAAACTTACTAATAGTGTATAAAAGAACTTTGTCTGATTCAAAATTGATAGATGAAAACATTTCTGTTGTGCTGAAAATTCGCTTAGATTCACAGTAGTGCTTATGGCTTCTTGACGGCTATGTCATTGATTTTAAATGTTTAGGATATTTAAAGTTAATGGCTATGTTTAGGATACGTCATTGACTTTAAATATACATTCAAAATCAATGGATACGTCATTGACTTTAAATATACAGTACATTTAAAATCAATGGATACGTTTTGTTATTGGTTTTGAGTCATGCAGCTTCTTTTTCTTCTGTTTTTAAGTAAAATTACGATTATGTTTCTGCAATCTACGTGGAGTTTTCTAATTTCTTGAACCCGTAATTCATTTGTTGATGGATGACAGGTAAGTCGTTGACAACAACTTTTCACGATTATAGATCACTACTGTACATCCGATATTGGCTTCTATTTAACAACCTATGGAATTTATAGTATTAAAGAGTATTCTAAAATTTAGGTTAATTACGATTGTCTAAACTAGTTGTCCTCATTAGAACTTTGTTCTAGGCTTTTAATATGAAACATGTTACACTTGCCACAACATAATTATTGTACTTTATCATACAATAATATATTTGCTAAAGACAATACAAAATATTGCGTAGCAAAAACAAATTACAATACAATGAAATTAAACATTCACACTCACTCACACTTACATGATTTCACACTCATTCCACATTCACACTTAACATCAGACCTGGCTTTAGGGGCGGGAGGGGAAAAATTAAATACGATTTAAAGAAATTAGTTGTTCGTAAGATCATCTATGAACTCATCGACTGAGTAATAAGCTTTGCTTAACAGCAACCGTTTTATTCGAGATTTGAAAATTTTGGTACTTTCAATTTCTTTTAAATTTCTAGGGAGGTGGTTGAAGAGTTTTATACCTACTTGCATGGGTAGTTGTTCAAATTTAGATGTTCTATGTTGAAAAATTTGCAAGTGGTTCTTTTCTCTTGTGTTATATTTAATCATGAGTGATTTTAGATTGAACCAACATTTTATTAGTTTTACAATACAAAATCACTTCCAACATATAGAGACAGGGAATTGTCAACAAACCTAATCCTTTAAATAAGTCTCGACATGAATCCCTGAAACTTGCTTTGGAAATTATTCTAATAGCTTCTTTTTGCAGCCTAAAAAGCCTCTCAAATTGAATTTTTGAACATTCTCCCCACAACCTTAGGCCTATTCCATATGACAGATGAGGGAAGATTAGTCCAAAATAAGCTATTCAAAGAATTTGAACAGAGCAGAATTTGGCTAAAGTGCGTAAACCGAAAATTCCTGAGGAAACTCGTTTACATGTTTTGTTAACCTGAACCTTCCAAGTTAATCCTTGATCAATAAAAATTCCTAAGAATTTGGTAGATTTTACCTGTTTTAAAAAGATTTCATCCACCTGAACGATTTGTAATGATTACTGATTTGCAAATATATGTACTTTGATTTGATACACTGACCACTCTTAGAGGGTTATCAATAAATAAATAAATCTATCAATAATAGCCCAACGACCAGTGAAATGGACCAATGGCTTAACAAGACTTCCGAACCTCAGTGAGTGGCCATCGTGACAAGTTTGTTGACGGCAACGCTGAGAGTTGAATTCGGGCCTATTTGGCTTATATAACTGAGCTATGGGCACCTCCTGATGTTTATGTTCCTGTTTTGTTTGACCTATCTTGTAGCTTAAAGTAAATTTTAGCCAGGTTTTGATAGATATATGGTTCCTGATGGAGCTGGGTTTCTGGAGATGATGGGGTAGCCATCATCATAACTCAACTCAATAATGTGTTAAGCCTACTAAAGGTCACTGTTCACTTAGTCAGCAGGCTAGCCAGAAGAACTAAAGTCAAGCTCAAAGCATTTCATAAATCTTATAACTGTTATTTTAGATTTGAGCTGATGTATTATTCCAATGACTGCACGCCGACGTCGAGGTGGCTCTGAGTCTGAACAGGTGCCGTTGATTGTTACATCAGCAGAGTGGGGTGCTCCATCAACTTCCAACTATGATGGCCCAGAACACACGGACCGGCAAAATAGATTAGGGTTTGGCAAAGCTAGTGGTATGTGCACAATACAGTAACATAAGCCTTAGGCCGTTTTTAATTTGGCTATTGTGGAAACACTGTTGACAATGCTGACAAATGAACCTCTAAAAAGGAAAAATGCTATATGTCATACTGCCTCCTCAGTTGACTTAAATAACTAATACCTTATGGATGAACCTTATGTTTACCAAGACCCGATTTTGAATTTGAAGAACTATCTTAACCCAAAATGTTTCCATTACAAGGCAGTAGCCCTATACTCAGGACATAGACTAAGTAAACCGGTAATACATGTAAGCTTATTCTTTTCTAATTACCTCCAAGATGCAGTCTTCATACTTTAGTGGATAACATCCAGTGAATGGAAATTGTTAAGGTGTGATATGTACATCTTATGGGTTTCCTTTTCCAAACCATTCAGAATAATACTTTGGCTTTGAAACTGAACTTAAAAACACAGTTTTGGAAAAAACCCAGACCTTAATTTTGTAAGCATTCTGAGGCCTAACACTGCCTAGTTGAACATAAGCTTGGTTGGGTTAGGTGTTTATTACACAGTTTAACTTTTTTCTGAAAGTTACATACTAAAATTCAATGACTGAATTTTGTTCATTAAAACTCAAGTTTACATGCTTATCAGGGTATGATTAAAAAAAACATCCAAGGTAGGCAATAGCATACCTACTTTAGTTTCTCTCAACATGAGTGATCTGAATTTTAATCGATAATATTTCTGCTCTACCTGTGACTGGTCATTATCTCATCCTTAAGATAAAATAATTATATATAATTAAACTTTTTCAGAGACAATTGAATTTCGCAAAATGACATCTCGAGACAGGACACTTGAATTCAGCAATGCTATCAGATCTCTTGCCAGTAGACAAGTGGTGAGAGCCGTGGCAGCCCGAGATGTTCGGAAAGCCAGACATATCCAGAGTTACGGAGAGTTCATGGTCATAGCTCGGACCATTGGCAAGAACATAACCAGCACTTACACAAAATTAGAAAAACTCACACTTTGTAAGTGGTGCCTGTTGTTAATGCTATCTTAATTTCAGTCTTTATATATAATTATGTTATTATTATAAGTTTAGTTTTAGTAGCTTATGAAATGTATTTCAATACTGTTCCATCAGTAGGCAACTCTGCCATATTGTACTGTTAAACAGTTATTTAAAAATAATTACACAATAACGAATTTTTGAGGTTGCTAGCAAGGCTAAGTGCCACACATAAAGCTAAAAACAAGTTTGAGGTCTAACTTACCTTTTATTTGTGATATGGTTCATGAATCTAGAAGTAATCATAGTAAAGTATTGTATCTAAACGATACACTATTTTAAGGTCTACTGTTTTTGAACGCACTAATTGGCATGTTTTAGTGGCAAAGCGGAAATCACTGTTCAATGATAAACCAGCGGAAATACAGGAACTTACATACATAATCAAGGAGGACCTAAATAGTTTAAATCAGCAAATTGCACGGCTTCAAGAGGTAAGTAATTGATTGTAAATCAAATTGAACTCCAAGGATTCAAAGTGTACTAAAAATAATACTAATAAGCCTACACTAACTAAACCTTTAAGCTCCCTGTGGTAAGCAATGTTGACTTTGGCTTAATTCACTTGTGTCAAATACAGTAAAAACTCAATAGTTTGACAATTGTTAGTTCGTCACTCCCTCCAGTTCAACACCTACACAGATAAATACAGAACTACAATACTCGACACTCAGATAATTTTGAACTCCAATCCTAAAGGAACCCCTTATTATTAAAAAGTCGTCTTTTGCTGGAGCAAAACTACTGAACATGCTGTCTCAACACCTCAAAAACAATGATTCAAACACTGAATAGGAACTTTCAATGCTAGCTGCTGGACAACACAGTCCATACAATTGAAGATTTCAGAAATATTTTGCATTTGTTTGTGAAAATTTACATTTAATTAAAAATTAATAAAAAAGTTTTCTTTGTTGTTTTGATTGTAACTCAACTTATTTTTCCACACCTCGTTATGTCAAACTTAAATACAACCAACCTTTTGCTTGTTCAATGTAGGTATCAAGGACCCAGAAGGAAACATTAAGTGACAGTGGTAACTCAAGACAACATCTGCTCTCTCACTCCTACAGTGTTGTCCTGGCTCTACAATCCAAACTGGCAAACATATCTAACGAGTTCAAGCAGGTTTTGGAGGTCCGAACCGAGGTGAGTTGTGATTTTTGACATAATATCCTAACCTATTACTCTTTTTTGATGAAAATCAAGTACAACACACAGCCAACAAATCACGGACACAATTGTTCACCATTATTATTTATTATCCTCTCTGATTTTTAAGCTTGGGTACAAAGCTTGCCCAACAGAAGTTTTAAAGTAAATTTCTTTCATAATAGACGTCAGCTCACTCATGGGCAAAGTTCCCTTTTAATGATGCTAACGGTGGCAAAGTTAAACACTCCCGATCTTAAATGTGATCCGTACTTCTTTCTCTTTCAACCTTGAGTCAGCTGAATTTTGTATGTTGTAAAACAGTTTTAACTCTAATTACAAGTTACTGTGAATTTACTATGGAAAGTAGTGTTATTATCTCACACTTGTATTTTGTTATTAAAAAAATATTCTCTTAGATACATTTTTTCGAATGAAATCTCAAAACAAATGATTGATCTTTGTGTTAAAATCAACTTTATTCACTTGATTTCTACTCACTAAATCTCTGTTTTGTTTAAAAAATCTCTCTATATTTAGTGAATTAAAAAAACTTTAAAACTGCTTGTTTGAAAAGCTATGAATGTAAAACCATAATGTTGATATACGAACCATGTGGATTTATACTGTACATAAAGGTGTACCTTTTTGAAGTCCTGTCTGAATTCAATGTGTTAACAGAATCTAAAGCAGGCGAAGAGCAGGAGGGAGCAGTTCTCACAAGGGGGAGTGTCCCCCTCTCTCCCCCCTTCTGCAATGTCAGGTCACCATCACGGCTCGGTACTAATGGCAGATGAGCAAGTGAGCATAGATCTGTCCAACCACGACCCTCGTCAGCCTCTGCTCCAGTCACAAGCCCTTATCTACGATGAAACGGTAACACCAGTAGCTTTTGTTAAAAATGTGTACTATTTTACTAAAAAATAAAACTGTTCAACTTGCTTGGTTGGTAAAAAACTTATTTAACCCTTGTGGATGAAATAAGTGATTTGATAGCTTAGTTTACAGAGAAGAAGCCCTGCTACCGAGAAGCTATTGAGGAATTTAGGTGGTAAAGACTACCTTAGTTCTTTAAATTTGGGCGATGAACTTCAATATTTTACTTTTTATATTTTACTAGTATTGTAAATACTTTGTTATATTTCAGGATCAGTATCTATCAAGTCGAGCGGAGACGATGCAGAATATAGAGTCTACAATAGTCGAACTGGGAGGTATCTTTCAGCAGTTGGCTCACATGGTGAAAGAACAGGAAGAAATGGTCGACAGGTAATTTGTTAACTAACAAAAGGAATAAGCTAAATTATGGGCAGAAACTAAGTTATGGTCTAGATTGTTTTTGTTGTTCAACTTAACTTCAACAACACTAACCCCAGCCATCTCAAACTGGAAAAAACCTTCCGCCTCCCCTTTTAAACTTCATTTGAGAAAAGTCTTTTTACTCCATATCTTTTCATTAAAAGAAATTTGTTTGTACTGGTATGATAAAATGTTTAAATTAATGTTCTACCCGGTTCGTTAAAAGATGGAACTATGAATTTACTGATAGAAAACAGTACTGAAATTGAGATATCTTTGTGAAAAACAAAACCGATTAAAACGGGTCATCCAGAAAGTAAAGAACGTTTTGGCATGGTCAAATAAAAAATAAATATATCAACACAAAACTTTATTTACAAATGCATAGAACCTTCCTCTACTTTTCTACGAGTCGCCATGGATTTCAAGACACTGGTTTTGACGGGACCAGTTTTTCCATACCCATGTTCTACTCATTTGCCGCCAAAACATGAGCCAGATTTCTTAGCTTTAAGTTCCTTATCTAGCAAACTGTTTTTACCCAAAAATTCCTTAAGCTTCGAAATAAGTGATAATCACCGGCACCAAGTCAGAGCTGTGTAGTTTCTTTTCTTGGCATAAATTCGACATGGATTAAGCCCTTTCGATCCCAAAAAACAGTTGCCATGACTTTTCGATTCGGGTTTTCAATTGTCGATGCCATTAATCACTTTGGACACAAGACGCATAATCACACAGCAACGAACCTACACTCAAACTGAAGAGGAAGAATGTAGCTAACAGCTGCACGTGCGCTCGTAGTGGTGAGGGGTGTGCGCGGTGTGTGATGCGCAATCGTTCTTTACTTTCTGGATGACCACTTACTCTGTGGATTAAAATTTACAAAACAAGACATAAGAGCTTTTATATCATATTCACGGTTGTTCAACTCACAACTATACCTTAAATACAAAAGTATTTGTTGTGTTATTTTAATAGGGAATCTTTTTGTTTATTTATCTCCTTCTCTATATTATGTTTTAGAATTGATACAAATGTTGCTGATGCTGAACTCAATGTTGAAGCTGCACATGGGGAAATCCTCAAGTACTTCCAATCAGTAACAAACAACAGGTGGCTTATGATAAAAGTATTTGCGGTCCTAATATTTTTCTTTGTCTTCTTTGTTGTTTTCCTGGCGTAGCCTCACACCTATCTCCTGACATTCCGGTTTTGGTCACTTGTAAAATATCTTGAATGTAATATAGACTCTATTATAAAATATTTTATATTTGTTAATAATGTTTATATAAAGTTATTTCTGTAATAAATTATCCTAAATATATTCAATCAATTTTAAACAATCGTGTCTTATTTTAATAGCCTCTCAAGCCAAGATTTTAGAGAAACAATATCCCGATCCAATAATGAAATTCAAATCAATTAAACATATTTAAAAAAGCACTAACTATTTTCACGGTGATGCGGTAAGTGCAAAATTGTTGTTTTCACTTGTGTAAGTGGAGATTTGGACACGTAGAGATTTTTTACACGAATTAATTCCTTGTAATAACTTCTGCAAAGGCTTTGAAAGCAGGAAAAAATTCACAAACCATGGTTTCATTAAAAATTAGATTTAATGGTTTAGCTTAAATTTGGGGAAGGCAGGGCTAAATCCAAACTTGTCATGGATATTTAAAAGTCACACAAAATATAAATAAAATGTAGAATTAACATAAAAGTTTACATTTATTTATCAGTACCATGAATAAATAATAATTAAATACTTAATCGAACTCAAATACTATTCATACTAAACATTATACAAGTTCAAACAGCAATTATACTTAAAAACACAATGTTGGTATAAAATAAGACTAGGTTTACCAATTTAATAGTTATATGTATGGAAAATCAAAACTCTTTTATTAAAGTTTTTATAAAAGAAAAACTCAAAGAGACCAGCAGGACAATTGTTCATGGCTGAGGCTTGTTTTCTGACATATTTGCTGCCTTGTTAGATTTTGAGGTAACTTCAAATTCACGTTCAGCTCTTAACCTCATTATGAGCATTTTTGGATCAATAACATCCTGAAACATAAATTTAAACCAATATTATGTTTTTATAATTTCCAATCCCAGTCACCCTTACTGATATGTATATAAATTTCAAACAAACATTTAACTAAAGAAGCATTTGTGAAAACAAAACTAGATTTATTTATTATCTACTTTATTGTATCAAAAAATTGATAGTAATAACAATAAAACTAAAAAAGAGACAGCTTAAAATTGAAGTACCAGCAGTTAGACAAAAGGAGAAACTATTGAATCCAAGGATACAATATGCATCCTTTCTACAGGTGTCTCTCGAGCCTTTCTCATGTAACTAACTTAAAAATATTTGATTTGTAGCTATTCTCAAGTTGCCTGAAAGTTATTATCTTGAAAAAAATTTTAGTAAAGTTAATAATAATTAATAACTAACTCTAACTGGTTGTAGCGATAAGGCCTCTTCTGAAGACAGGGCTGGTAAAATATGTTCCAAATGTTGCCTTTGCCTGTTTATTCTTATCTCTTCCTGAGCCATTTCCAGTTTTAACTGAAAATTAAGCATAATAAATTGAAAACTTACTGACATATCACATGTTAAAACTTGAAAGCGCGAGTCCTATTTTTACACATGTTCAAAATCAAATCAATTATTAACTGATCTTCACTGTTAGCTTATTCAATTAGATTTATTATTTTACTGAGCATTGGATTTGTTGAGACTGATTGTTATTCGAAATCTCCTTATATAACATCTTGGACGTGATAAGGAGATTTCGAGCCAACCTGAATCAGTCTCAGCAAGTCCACTGAGGATGCTCCATTGCAAAATGAGCTAAACGCCTGGCACATAGAAGATAGAAATAGCCAATTGACGCTGCCCAATCGAAGCTTAGTTAGTAATACGGCCGCTAAGCCTAAGACTTAATTCAAATCAAATTATTTATTTGCAGATTGACAGTTAGATTGTGTTGCAATCGTCATCTATAAATATTAAAAATATACAACACACAATAAATCTTTAATTTAAGTACGTATGTGTTTAAAGTATGCCAGTAACCTAATTAAAAGCATAACAACAAATCTTTGTGTTTTACACAACTAAATAGTTTTTTTCTACTTTAAGCCTACTATTTAAGACAAAAAATCACTAGCCAAGTAACAAGCTCTCGGTACATGCTCTTTTAACAAAATTTTGTAATAATTTGGATTTTTTCAATTTGAATGTTTATTATATGAAGAAGTTCATAATAATATAATTTTGAACCCATATTTTGGGGCAGCGTGGCAGAAAATTGATGTCTATGGAGGTTGGTCTCGAGCTCTTGTATTATAATCGTGAAAGTCTGACTCGGTTCTAATAGATTTTAATGATAGTACAAGTTTTAGTATTTACTTTGCAGCCCTAATAACTCTTGTAGTTGGAAAACAGTTGACTCATGTAACTGATATTAACAGCTTGTACTCAGAGTTGACCTGCACACACTGAAATTCATTGCCAGTTTAAACTGTGTGTAGACTATATAAGTGGTATAGTCCAACCTCGTCAAACAGCCAAATGAGTAATCCACTATCCGACAACGGTCCTATCTTTAGGTGATAATACTATAAACATAGAAACTGAAGTTTCCAGCTAGATTGTGAGAATGATGAAACATGTTACAAAGTACATGGTGTCGATATAACAAACAAGAGCAACAACTGTGGTAGTGGCTTACGGTCACACCACGTACGAGTTGACAGACTGCTTGATAAACTGCTTGATAATGCTTGAGAATCTGTCAACTACCGCTCATGCTTGACACATGTAGCCTACTTATACAGTTCGTTAGTTTTTCAATCCATGTTTGTGTTTTGTGTTATATTCCTCACCATGTACTTTGTAACGTTTATCATTCTCGACAACCCTAGCTGGAACTATCATCAGTGTTCTTCTATGTTTTATGTGTACTACCACCTGAAGATGGGACCGTTGTCCTAAACATGTAGTGGAACCCCACTCATTTGAAACTGTTTGACGAGGTAATTTACCACTTATATAGTCTGCACACACTATATGGCCTCCTCTCAGCTAGGCAGAAGTAACAATATTTTTAAAGAGTTATTTATATATTTTTTGCCCATCCACCTTGTTCCTTTTATTTTCCTTTCAATTAATGTATTTTTTTAGATTGCCTCCTTGTTCTATTTCCATAGATTACCTTATTTAACATGTATTGTATACAGTATAGATTTCGTTTAAGTATAAGGTATAGAGGTACAGTGTAATGACATGCCTTGCAAAAACAAACTCATGCCAGTGACTGTACTTATTTAAGGTGGACCTCCCCTCGTCAAACTCAAAACTTATAAAGTTCAAGTACTGACCCGAATTAAATTCTGCTCTTTGTCCTTGATTTCTGATCTTCTTCTTTCAACTTCCAACATTTTGTCTTCGGCTCTCTTTTCTAATAGTTTGGCTTCTTCCAAAGCCTTCTGTCCTGTCTCATGATTTGCTTCTGATACCTTAAATTTGTGACCAACAAACGTTTACAAAGAGATATTATTTTTACTTTTTAATGAAGTAGTAGGTAGTTTCCAGTCCAAGTGAATCTTTTAGTTGTAAACAAAAGGTATACACTAAGCTGAATTACAGCCACAATTTAAGAACATAGGCTGTAGGAAGAATGGTCAATAAACATTTCTTTTAAGGTCACATCTGTATTCAGAATTTTGTTTACAACCTCTTGATTAAAATTATAATAATAACAGGTTTAATACCACTAAAGAATAAACATAAGAATTTTAAAGGTTTCATTTTTGGGGCATTTTCTTTTATAATAAAAACGCTGAAAGCTTCGTCCGAAGATCATGGAAGCCAAAATAGAGGAACTGAGCATCTTAAGTCCGCCAGATCATGAAGTAATACTACATTGTGATGCCATGATCTGACAAAAAGGTGAACCAGAAAAGAGGTGGTTGTTTAGTGGGTAGCGAAGATATAACAACTGCAAGCATCATAACATCAAGATATAACCTCACATAACCCTGAGTGCAGACCTCCAGGGTATCTGATAGCAGATTTTTCCACCCTAAAAAAAAAAAAAAAAAACAGTATTGGTCCAATAAATGACTACCTGCATAAGCCTATCTAAATGTTCAGCTCTAGCTACTAGATCCTCTTCCATTTCTTTCAGCTTCCACCTGTAGTTGTCTAAAGATCGCTCTTGTTCTCTAAGTCGGTTTCGTTCTTCATTCGCCTGAAGTTCAGCACTACGAGCTGTTTCCAAAGCTCCATGTACCTCAGCTTTAGCCTGTAAATAAATAGTTGGTATAAACTGTAAAAGATAGTGATTAAAACCTTTTGGTCAAACATGTTAACCCATTGTTCTACAAGTTTCAGCGGCTTGCGTTAAATTCCATCGGTTAATCTTCTGTGGCAATTAACTGTGTATCAGAACTATGAGGCATGTTTGGATGGCAACAAAACTCCCAACTTAAACTAAACCAAGGGGCGTAGCTGTCAGATGAATATGCGATTAAATTGGTGGTAGGATTTTTTTCTCCTGAAAGGGAAATGCTTTTGCACTATAAGGGCTCCGGTTTTCATTGAACTCCCCGTGTGTGAAAAAAAATAAAACACGTTCTGGTCAAGGAACCGTTGGTTGAGCATTCTTCTTGGTCAGAGGCAGTTGTTGACTTTTAGTCACCTTCTTTCTGTCTCAGTTCTCTCTCTTTTTGCATCATTATGCCTCTAACCCAGCCTTCAACTGTCTCCCATTGCTCCTTTGTGCTTAGCATCGTTTCAATGACGTTGTTTGTATACAGCCTGGTGGTAGGGGATCTGTACTGGCCGTTATGTGCAAACGTTCTTTACTTTCTAAATGACCCTCTTAAAAGTATTCAGATACTATAGGATAATAGATAATACAGAACAGACCCACCGCTATAATGAAGAAAATCCCAGTATTTCAGCAAAGATTAAAGGGAATCCCTTGCAATTATTTTGGAACAAATAGAATAATTGGGTGTCAGAATACATTTGAAATGAATTACCTGTAGAATGTCGAAAGATGAACTACCGCTTACTCCCTGGAGTTTAGCCAGAGCCTCCAACTTAGCCCTCTCTTCCGCAATGGCCAGCTGTTCAGAGGCCAGTTTGGTTCTCTCTTGCATGATTTTGTCCTGCATTTCCTAGTTTGAAAAATACTAAGTATTATCGGTTTTATAAGGATGTTCAGGTTAACGTGGTTTGATCACCAGTTACGCCAAACTATGCCGCTAGGTCGGCGCCAGCTGTACTTTGACTCGGCTTCATCAAGTGCCGCTGCATGTGCCTAGTAAACTGACTCAGCTGTACCCTCTAACTGCAGTGCACTGTGTATAGCGCAATGGTTCAACCAATTCTACACCTTATGATAGTATGAAATGTAAAAAACTAAATACAATTTCAAAGCCAATATTTTTAAATACAAATACGATTTGAAATTTAAAAATGCTACAATGCTTGTGTTACACGGAAAAATTAAAAACGTCTTTGATCCTTGTTTGGAAAAACAGAGTCATAAAAAATACTCAAATTGTTTCAAACAATGAAAGTTAGTTTTTGATGCTATCCTACTTTAATAACAGTTAATTATATTACCTTTTGAATGCATAACCTTAACATCTCATATAGCTAATCTAAAGCCTCTATTATCTAAAACCCCTACAAACCGAATATTGAATAAGCGAATAACCTAAACCTCGTCAATAAAGTATAATTTTCATAATTTGCAATAGCAAGATAAAAGAGGTTGACAGCGAGGTTTAGTAATGTGTAAAAAAAGTCATGGGTGAATTTCTGTCTTTGACTGACTCATACTTGAAAATTCCACTGTACAACAGAACATTGATTTGTTTTCTGAAATTTTGCTTGCTATCAATTAGAACCCTCTTTACTCAATTGAGGTTGTACTGTACTCAGAAGATGATGAGTGTCAAAAGTTAAACCTGTGGGAGTGTTAAAACGTTTATAATAATACATAAATCTGCAAACCTCACCTCAAGAACTCTTCTTTGGGTTACATTTTGCTCATCCAAATACTTTCTTTCACTTTCTAACTGTTTCTCTTTATATCTAAGTTGAGTTTGTTCTTGTTTCAACTGTCTGGCAGTTTCTTCATTTTTAATTTTCTCCTGTTCAACTCTTCTTTCTTCAGCGCTAATTTCTTTGTCCAAGCTTTCTTGACGCTTTTCCAGCTTTTCTTTAAGTTCTGTGCACAAAAATGTTCACTGTTGTTTTGATATTATCTAATAATTATGACTTATGAAACACATTGATCAACCCTCCTGATGATAAAGAGGTACAACCACATTGTTAAGTCTTACAGGGATCGTGGTCAATGAATTAAACAAAGAGAGAGCTATTGTTAGTAGATTACAGTAAGTTTAGCACTGGGATGCAGCACTTATTGATGACCCTCTTCCCGGCTCTGAAAATATTACCGCTATTCCTTCTCTCAATAAGTAGTAGGAAGAACAAGAACTAGAGTTAGCTTTACTCTATGTGCAACTGTACGACTTATTCTACAACAAACTGATAACATGACGAAAGTTGTTTCTGCCCTAGTGATTTAATATCATAGTCAACATTTTTCAAAGGAATTGTGGTTTAATATTCTAGTAAGTCTTTAAAAAGAATCACTCTTCATAGGCTTGCATTGCAAATTTATCACTTCCTTCAGCAGCCTGTTTCATTACATGTTGAAAAATGTGTCCAAGTAAGTCTAACAGTACACTGACTTAAATGCAAAATGTCATAATAATTTTCTCAATACTTCAGGAGATATTATATTCCAGACTTTTGCCCCACACTGTATGTATCAAACACATTTTATAACAAAGAAAAGTGAATTAAGTCCATGTAAATAAATATTTTATTTTAATTTAGAAACAGCTGATATGCTATGAAGTTCTCAACTGTTCAATAACTAATTTTTTCCATAAATTGTGACATCGATCTCCCTTTTAAACATGTCTGTAACATCAACTACCACAGCAAAACATATTGTAAAATCAAATTTGAAAAACACACAGAGCTATAGTGTTCCCTTTCAAATGCTGTTTAATCAGTGTTCCCTGAATAAATATTAATTTACAAACTTTTTTCATGTTGGAAATGACTTGGTTTTGAGTCGGGACTCTTCAAAATTATTTTGTCATTAGACAACTGTTATGAAGGTTTCTGTTAATGTAAAGAGTGGGATATTTAGCAAGCAGTACAAAGTTTGAGACATTACTAACATTCTAAAATTGCATTACTTAAGCCACCTACCATTTAATAATGTCTCCTTCTTTTGTAGTTCTTTTTCTTTTTCTGATAGTTCGATGTCATTTAATGGTTTCAAGTTTATTTCTTTGGTTTTGTTCTTGCCTAAAACATCATGACTAACAGCATTAGTATATAGAAATAAATAATGTGAGCCTTTAGTAGGTTTTAATGTTTGTATACTTTTGATTGAATTCTTTTTAGATACTGTAGATAGGTAGATACTAAATCAATCAACTCAGCAGAATTTGACAGCATCTCTTCCTTGCCTTGCCTCAGGTACATTTGGTCTAGTTTCGACACAATGGTGAAGTTTAATCCTAGATGGAAAACTCACTCCTAGACTCGAAAAGAAGACGGAAAAGAAATTTACTTGACTTGATGTAATCCCACTGGTAGCACAGGTGCCGTTGTCGTAATGTTTTTTTTGTTTAGGCCTCATCTAAATATTCTTGGAGAGAATAATAGGCCTTCTCAGTGAGATGCTTCTTAAGGGCTCCCTTGAAATAGTCTTCATTTTGCTGTTTGCAGATGTCTTCAGGCAATTGTTAAACATTTTTGCTCCTAAAAAATCTGGTATGTTCTTAGTCAATGTTGATTTCACTCTAGGCAGGTGGATTTTTGAAGCCTGACGGCTGTCACAGATATGCGAGTTAAGAACAAAACTCTCCGACTTCCGCCTAACAATCATAATAGTTTCTAAGATATACAAAGAAATTAGAGTGAGCACTTTAAGCTTGGATGTCTTTATTCAGGCAAAGTTGTGACTAGCAAGTCCTCTTTTCCAATAGCCTGTAAAGTAAATGCAGTTATGATTTGTATTTGTTTAACAAGAGGTTGATCTACAAATGTTACCTGGTTGAAGGTAGGACAATCTGTCCTAGAATTGACAATTGTTGTAACGTTGCTTTGTGAAACTCTATCAGCTGATTTATGTCCTCAGCTCTCTCCTGTTTGAGTCTTTCAACTCTTTCCTTGTGCTGTGCGATCAAATCCACTTCATTTTCCTGGTTGTGAACAGTGATTGATTAGACAGAATAGAGTTAACGACTCAATGTTCACGGCAAGTCTGACAACTATAACCACCAAACTATTCAACAATCATTCAGAAGGAGCATAGTTTCACAAAATAATGTTTAAGGATTAAGAAGTGAGAGACTAAATACTAATATAGTAATATTGAAAGTAATTCAGCAGCCAGCTTCTACATTATCATCATCTATTGCCTTTTGTAAATCACTTAATCAAATAATATTTATCATTAAATAAATAAATATTACAGGTTTGCAAAGAACTGAAAAATTTACGAGCCTTCTACTGCATAGCAGAATTTCTAGCTTAGGAATATTCTCAATTTAAGAAAATAGATTGAATATATTGTGACGCACTTATCTTTACGATATTGTAAATAAAGAATTTCTGTTTCTACTTGGTGAACTTTTCAAAAGTGCGTCAACTACCAGATCTGTGCAAGGTGCAACAATTTACTCAATAGTGGTTCATCATTACTTTGAATTACCATTCTTTTGACTTTATAGTTAAACATATCTAATCTAGTTCAGTAGGCAAAAGTGAGAGTTCATCCTATAGTTTATTTCAATCGCAATATATTTTTCAGAAATAATTAGATTTTGGTTTATTCAACACATTACTACTGATAAAACATAATGTACAAAACAACCTCTGATTGAAACAAATATAATAATATATTTAGCTAGATGTGGTGTTGTAAACCCTCTAATGGTATAACTGTGTTTATCTACGCCAACAGTGGTTAGGAAAGATGTGTTATATTGTAAAAAAGGTTTAAGTTAAGTTTTCATGTAAAATGTAATCATACATGTACAATGTTGAAGGAAATAAAGATTTTCTTATTCTTATTAAGAAAGATCTGCATTTAAAATAATGTGAATCCAAAAATATGGAAAAGTGTGAGGTGCTGGAAGGAAACAGGTTAAAAAAATAATTGGCACTACCTCAAATGATGCATACCTTAAGCTGTGTTATTCTTTCTTTGAACTCATTGACCAGTTGGTCTGACAAGTCTTTTTGTCTAGCTAATTGATCCTCCCATGATTCTATCTCTCTTCTAGGAAAAAATGGAACTACTTGACACCTTGTTACTGTTTAAGAAGGGCCGGATAGAGCCTGAACGGCGTTCAAATGGGATAGGGAATTTAACATGGGAAAATTTGCAAACTGTGTTTTACGAAGGTTAATGAACTAAAACGTGGAAAGTTTTTCTCAGGAAGAATAGAGTCATTAGTGTTGCTGCATATAAAAAAGAAGAAAATAAGTTCGGTTATAATATAGAATTTAAACTAATGAATTTTAAGTGCTATCTTCTTAAGGAAAAATCCAGTTTTTAGTTCAGAAGTACAGAATAAATTTAATGACGAAAGTAAAAGTTTTAGTGTTTATATGAAGAGAGAACATTTTCACAGTTCAATAAATTAATTAGCCTAACACGTAGTTTGCAGTTTTTATTCCAGTACTGTATTAGTAAGTTATAAGTGGTACTCTGAGTTGGACCTGCGGCTGCTCTATCCGACCCACCTCTTAAATTAAAGGTAAAAAAAAGGTAAAGTTTGTCTTGTTTAACGAGGGCAAGTTAGACTACAAAGTCCTATCTACCACTGAACCTCGACCTTTACCTAGCGTCACCGATAGTCACATTACAAATTGTAAGTGGTGACTGCGGGATCAAACCGCCAACCGAGTGATGAGTTCGAGTCGCTACATACCAATCCGCCACGGATCTGCTAAATTACTGCATTATTATTGACTATAAACTACAAGTCAAGTTAATATTATACACTGCAAGTATCGCTGAACAAGTAGTTGACAACTTTCTATCATCTCTGGTCAACTTCCTAGCATAGTAGTATCAGGTTTACTATAACTGGTTTTGGCATCTTATAAAACCATTCACGGCAAGTTTCATGCTCTTTGAAATAAAACTCTACGTAATAAGGTTGACACTAAAATTATTCAATTCACCCCAAACAACCCCTAATTTAGTTAGAAATTGACCATGAACTTAGTGACAGTGATAGTAGAATAGAATAGAATATGTTTATTTGTCATGAAATGTGGATGCCTGGGCTCAGTGATATTGAAGAGGGTTGTGTTTTCTTGATGCTGGTTTTGATCAAAAGAGTGAGGTTTCAGCTGATGATAGCGATGGGTGGATGACCCTGATCCTGTACAGAACATCGTGGTTGCCCCCCACCACCTCCCCCTTGGCCACGAATACAGTAAATCAAATCAAATCGAGTATTGATCATTAAGTGTATACAATGCAATAGATCTTGTCAGTTTTTACAATAAATATATACTTTACTATATTGTATGTTAATTAAACCTAGTGTATTTAATTTTTTTAATGATTTAGAACCATGCCACTCAATGGGTTGCAGCTACTGCTATGGAATACTGAAACAAGATGTGTACGGCAGCCGGCTGACCGCTGTAAATTAATAGGGTCCAGCAGCGTCAGGTGCAAGCCGGCTTCAATGTGTCCGGGAGAGGGTTAATCAGAGCTAACTAGGGGGTTAATCAGAGAAAACACTATATTATTTGTACACACTTGAATACTCTTGTTGATGTGGGAATTAAAATATTTTGTTAACTGATAAGGGTAGTTTACAAAAGTCTAGTAACTTGGCCAGTTTTAGGAATTCAAAGCTTTACAAAGCTTCACATAAACTGAATAAAGGGTTTTCACTAACCTGTGTTGCATTTGTATAGACTCAAATTCCATTTTATAGTGTTTTTCCATCAATTTGATCCTCATTCTTAATTCTTCTTTCTCTAAAGTTATATGTTGCAGCTCCATCTACATCATGGCAATTAAAATTGAGTAACATTTTGTTTGAAATGTTTAAAACCTGAAGTATTCAAAATTAAATGGATCTCTATTGTATGCTTTCTTCCAAAAATGTGTTTAGTCAGTACACGTAAATGTTTAGTGATAAATATAAATATGGCTTTATTTTGTAATGTCCGAACAAAAGTATGGGAAATATGCAATATTTATATTTTCCTACGGAAACGAGTTCAATACTTAGTAAAGAAACTCTCTCTCAATTGAAATCTTTGGAACAGAGCAGTGCTGTGTACAAACCTTAAAGTTTTTTTCATCTGGAAGCTCCTGTTGTTCTTTCTGGTCAGATTCCTTCAGCGGAAACCCATTTTGACTTGTTAAGGTATGAATTTCCGGTGATAAATTCATTGTCAACACCTGAAAAAAAGTTCAAGGAACTAAAAGCAATATCAAAGGCTCTATATCCTTTGTGTGCCTGACATGCCGTGTTTGGCTACAAATAAAATGTTCCAAAGATAGTTTCTTAGTTCTTGATAAAATGGGAACTGATGGGGACTTAAGTTAATTCATTTTGTTCACGACTACAAGTATGTTTTTATTTTATTTTGTTATTGTGTTTGTTAAGTGGTAGAAAGTGCTCTTAAACTTTAACTTTGCCTTTAGTATTCAAACCAGTAAAGACATTTGTTTATTATGATTATATGAGACTGGTACAGACAAGTTAACAAATATGAAATAATTTAGACCTTCCCCCTCAAAACTAACGTTTTGCTTGCAGGAACGTCATCATCTTTCATTGATGTCTTCAGACTCCATGCTATAGTGTAAATGACACAGTGCTAAAGAGAATTATGTTGAGAAATACTTTCCCGAGACTTCAAAACACATACATTTACATTAAAATGATACATTTACTAAAACACTTTATTTTAGGTTTAAATTCAAATTTTACTTTATTATTTTACTTAAAATTAAATCATTTAACTACAATGTAATGCTTTTATTATTAACTAGGTGTGAACAAAATGGATTTTCCCTTCAAGCAGGAGTCAGACAAAAAAATCTTCCTTGATTTAGTGGGATGGGAGCAAAATTTGTTAGAAAATCTGGAAAGGTTTTTTGATAGTTTATATAGCCTAAACTAGGGTAACTTTTGATGGGAATGTGCCTTGAAAACTGATCAGCAATTGGAGTAAAATTATCGGAAAATGACAGATTTGTTTAAAATGCCCCTAAATTACCATATACCCGCTAATTACCTATTTGCCTCAAATTCCCCGGAAAATTCCTCTCGCTAAAAACCTGTTTTCTGGAGTTCCTGCCCAATTTTCAAAATATTATAAATTTTTGTCTGGAATTTCTCGATCTCTTGGGACCCTCCAACCTCTATTATTTACTAATGACTACCACAAAGTTAATGGAAACAAATTCAAAAGCCCTTATCAATAAATCATGTTCATCATCCTGACTAAATTACTACTACTGAAAACTGAAGTAAAATTATTACCTATTATTAAATAAATTTGTAGACAAAAATATTTGGACCGAACCAGGATTTGAACCCGGGTCTCCTGCTTGCCGGGCAGTTATGCTCACCACTACACCATCCGGCCCAACTATTTCTGCCTTCAAATAAGTCCGTAAAAATGTTTATCCGAAACATGTGACTGTCAAATAGTGACTTTAAATCAACAAGCTGGAAATATTACAAACATAATTTAAATACTGTGTCAAATGACTTATTATAGATCTTAATTTTTGAGCGTTTATACAAATTAAGATCTATTACCTATTTTTGTTAGCCAAAAGGGTAAGTCTGAATCCTACCTCTAACAACTGTTTAATCCTGCTCTGTTGTGCTGTCAGCTGTTTCTCAGTGTCAGCTTGTTTCTCAGTTTGTCCGCCTGACCAACTGAGTCAACTGTCTCTCTCTGGTGCTGTAGCAGAGACTGTTGTCTTGCACAAACAGCTGATCTACCTAGCCTCTGGCACTATTACTTCACTTGATTAAATAAGCGTGTTCTACACATGGGAAGAGTATTATATTTGGCATAAGTGTATATACATAGCCCTACGATTCATTTAGAAGTGTGTTGAGCGTTATTGTAATGATTTAAATGATTCCTGATAGTCATGACAGTACTGTATGTAAACCTATATTCCAAGAGTAAATACAATATTCTTGAAATTATTGAAAAAACCCTAAATTTTGAAAGTAAAAACCATTTTTTGGAAAAACCGTGACAAGCTACAAAAAATTTACAAATAAAGTTATAGAAAATTTAATTCTGGACCATGAAATTTCATCCAGATTTCAAATGGGACTCAAGGTTTTAGCATTAGAGCTTTCATACGAAAAGCTTAAGATGCCGCCAAGAGTAGATCTGTTTGACTATCATTAGGGGGTGAAAACTACCACTGTAGACTCAAATTTTCAAAATCCATGCTTATTGCACATCTAGAGCATATAAGAAACCACTATGTTAAGTTTCAACCCTCTAGCTCAGTACTTTTTGTGATACAGTGATGAGTGGAGTCAGTCAGTCAGTCAGTGGTAGGTGGTATTGAAATATATAATAGATTTAGACCTTCCCCCTCAAAACTACGTTTTGCTTGCAGAACGTCATCATCTTTCATTGATGTCTTCAGACTCCATGCTATAGTGTAAATGACACAGTGCTAAAAGAGAGTTATGTTGAAATACTTTTTTCCAGCGACTTCAAAACACATACATTTACATTCAAATGATACATTTACTAAAACACTTTATTTTTTTTAGGTTTAAATTCAAATTTTACTTTATTATTTTACTTAAAATTAAATAATTGCTTACAATGTAATGCTTTTATTATTAACTAGGTGTGAACAAAATGGTTTTCCCTTCAAGCAGGAGTCAGACAAAAAAAAATTTTTTCTTCCTTGATTTAGAGAAAATTTTGGGTGGGATTAAAAGCTAACTTAAGTTATTGCAAATTGAAACGAAACAGTAGAAAATCTGGAAAGGTTTTTTGATAGTTTATATAGCCTAAACTAGGGTAACTTTTGATGGGAATGTGCCTTGAAACCTGATCAGCAATTGGAGTAAAATTATCAAAAAATTACATATTGTTTGAAAATGCCCCTAAGTTACCATGTACCCGCTAATTACTCTATTTGCCTCAAATTCCCGAAAATTCCTCTAGCTAAAACCTGTTTTCTGGGTTCCTGCCTGATTTTCAAAATATTAGTTTTTTGTCTGGAATTTCTAGGTCCTTGGGACCCTCCGAGCTCTATTATTGCAAGCTACCACAAGTTAATGGAAACAAAATCAAAAGCCCTTATCAATAAATCATGTTCATCATCCTGACTAAATTTTACTCCTGAAAACTGAGTAAAATTATTACCCATTATTAAATAAATTTGAAGACAAAAATATTTGGACCAGACAAGTTTGAACCGGGTCCCTGCCCGGTTATGCTCCCACCACTACACCATCCGCCCAACTATTTCTGCCTTCAAAATAAGTACATAAATCTGAATGTTTATCGAAATTTGACTGTCAAATGACTTTAAATCAACAAGCTGGAAATGTACAAACATAATTTAAATACTGTGTCAAATGACATTATAGATCTTAATTGTTGGCGTTTACAAATTGAATCTATACCTATTTTGTTAGCCAAAGGGTAAGCCTGAATCCACCTCTAACAACTGTTTAATCCTGCTCTGTTGTGCTGTCAGCTGTTTCTCAGTGTCAGCTTGTTTCTCAGTTTGCCGCCTGACCAACTGAGTCAACTGTCTCTCCTGGTGCTGTAGCAGAGACTGTTGTCTTGCACAAACAGCTGATAGATCACTCTGAGTCGTCTGCAATTCTAGCGCCGAGATCAGCTGAGCCTCGGTACGCTGCAGAGCTAACGCAGTCCGCTGGTCGCTTTCATGGGCAAAGTTAATGTTTTCTTGAGCGATTCAACCACTGTGCTCCCTAAAAATAATTGTTTGTAGGCTTTTATGTAAATACACAACTTTAGGATATACTAATATACTAAATATTTACTTTAAGTTTCAACCACTTATCTTAGAGCATTCATTTCTTAGCAACCTTGTGATTACATGTCTACCATATCATACTGTAAAGCCTTGCATATTTGATGCTAAACAAAAAAGAGTGCATGGTGAGCTACTGTAAATGTGTCGACAAACGTCAAACTGCAACCGTGCAGGATTATTTATTCCTGCATTGTGGGGATTATTTTACCCACAAGATCTAGTGCATAACACCACTCCAAATTAAGCTCAGCGTTATTTTTTCTCTTTTTAAAGTTAACTGGCTATCTCAATTGGTAATACCATACTTATAGTAAACCCAATTCCAGTTACAATATTCTGTACACCTCTAACGGAGATGGGATTCGGGTTAGAGACAAAGCATTCAAGTAAGTAAGTACAAGTTAACTATAATATTTTAATCAATGAATTGGTATGTTAATTATTTAAAACAGCAATGCCTTACAGTGTCTCTAATATACTGAAATAGTATTGAGTGTGAAACATAATCACCTGAACTTGGATTTGTTCTTAAATCGTTGTCTGTCTTTGTAGCTTCTTCAGAAACCAAAAGCATTCCAGATTCCAACTTCACTTCTTTTCCAGGTTCTTTAATTCTGTGTCTGAAGATTGCAATTCAATTTTACTAGCCTTCGGCAAGCTAGATCCACCCAACCAAATTGGCAAACCTTCTAAAAAAGAAAAAAATTCCAGTTTCATTAATTTTGAAACTTAAGTGCTCAAAAATGAGAGTAACAGGAATTATGAAAACTCTTCTTTTATCGCGAGATGCATAACTTAAATCATATTACAATAACTAAAATTCAACATATATAAAATCACGCCTAACCTCTACTTGTTTTTAAAAAAAAGGTTAAGTTTGTCTTGTTTAACGAGGCGAAGTTAGGACTACAAAGTCCTCTCTACCACTCAACCTCAAGTATCTGTTCTATCTCATCTACATCTGCAAGAATGTCCCAAAATTGTCAAGAGTGACCTTCCTATTCAGTAAACTATGAGACAGTGTGACTGCAGACTACCTCATTGCTGTCTATCACTTCCACAGCCACGTTATCTACGAGATACTGCTCTGGGGACATTCTGCCTGCAGCAGAGTTCTACTCCTACAGAAGAAAGCGCTACATGCGGTTAATTTCCTCAGCTAAGTTGTTGGACCACTGCAGGCCTCTTTTAAAGAAGTTTGAAGTGTTAACTGTGTATGGACAGTATCTCTCTCATCTACATCTGAGAGAACGTCTCTCAGTACGTAACAAGAAGTGATGTCCATCGCTACAATACTTGTCACTGCAGACCTCGACACCCCGCAATGTAGACTGGCCAGGACTGTGAGAAACTTCCCGGAGGCTGCAATACTCCACTTTAATAGATTGTCCACAAGAATCAGGTGTATGGAGCTCGCTACATTCAAGTCTGCTGTTCGCACTCAGCTTGTGAGAAGGCCCATATACTCATTAAGTGAAATAGTTGACGAGCCACTTTTTTAGTTTGCCGCCATCTGTTTAAATTTATTCTCGACGCAATCCATCTAGAAGTGCCAGTCACCAATGAATATTTCAAGTATTTCAAATAATTGAAATTACAAAAATAGTTGCTGTACCATTTGATTGAGCCTCAGTGACAGTTTTAGCTTCAGGTATGACTTTGTCGATTTCCTTCTTACTGTCATTTATAGATGTTCCCAACCAATCGTCTTGAAATCTAAAACAAAATAGATCAAGTATTCAATATTGGTTCAAGTTTGAAGTATACAGCTTAAGGAGATGTTTGCACACACAAGTACGCCCATTTAAGTGTTAATATTTTAGAAAAATCTATTTCAAAGTAATTGCTATTTTGTGCAACTGATTGTGTCAATGTCTTCTTTATATTTTAGTTCTTTGAGTTAGTATACAGTTTAATCAGAACAAAACAAGTTTTTACAAAAGAAAACATTATTTACAACAGCACCTGTCTGTAAACAAAGGTGGGAAAGGTCATTTGAAATAATCAAAATGATGTGACTCAGAATGGTGTAGTATACTGGAACAATGGCTGGCCAGATGACGAGTGTGTAGCGAGACCAGCCAATAACAACTTACCGGGAAGCCGAGGCCCAAAATTGTACTTGGTGCATTTAATTTTGGTTGCTTTGGTTAAATTTTGGTTAGAGAGAGCTCTATTTTACTGTACCATAGTTTTTCTAAAATAACATACAAAACTGAAGCAGGAGTACGAGCAGTAGCAGGAGTGGACGTTTCTCTTCTCCGACCCAAGCCTGGCCTCCGAGTAGAAGCAGACGACGGTTTGTACTCTCCCAGCTGGACTGTGCTCTCGTCTAGCACTGAAAATGATTTAGACAACAATATCACATAATTTGTTTTCAGCAGTTGTATTTGACAATAGACAATATTCTTTATTTACATATTCACAACTTGCGTCAAACTTTTTTTAAGAAAAAATAAGTTATACAATGCAATATGTATTCATCATTGAAAATGTTTAATTCTTGAAGGATATTGTATTCTTCTTTACACAGATTCACAAGATGTGTCCATCTTATATCAGAAACCTAACTGAGCAAAACACTAACAAGCAAATAGATTGAATCCCTTGACCACAATATTATACATATTGAAGCCATTATATGAACATCTTAATGCTGAATGGTCCCACTGCTTAAGTATCTTAACTAGAAAATATTGATTTATGTATTGATATTCTTTCTTTCAGAATATCACCAACTGATATAAAGTGTTTGATCTGAAAATAGAAAGTAGTATGATTGATGGGAAGGGTCTTTCATTGTTAATTGCAAAAGTGATACTAAACAAACATACCTGAAGATTCGGTGTTGATTGGTTCCGGGGTTTTCACCATGGAGTTTCTCCTACTTGTCTTTGTTTTAGTAAAGTTAGATTCCCCAAATAATTCCTCAAATATTCCACTCTTTTTATCTTTTTGGCCTTCGCTGCTTTTTGAATCTCGCTTATCATTTAAAAGATCAAAAGCTTCACCACTTTTTGGTCTTGTTTTTATTGATTCCGGTTTAAATTCTAAATTTGCTTTTGGTACAGCAGTAGTTGCTTTGTTGTTGAAACCAGTTGGAAAAGTACTCTGTTTCAAGAACGAATCAATTGGCTCTTCCTTTTTAGATTCAATTGAAATGTGTCCTGAATTTAGTATAGGATCAGCCAAATTAACTTGAACATCTAAAGGCTCTAGTTTACTGTTTGTTGATTTCTTTTCAGGGCTACTTTTTATACCTAACCAATCAGCCGCACTTTCGTTTTTATGTTTGTTCACTGTTTTAGTTTCCTCTTCTTTGTCCAGACCAAAAAGATCAGCAATTTTCTTGGTTTTAGCTAATTTATCTAAACTTGTTAACTTTGGAGACTCAGGTTTCTTGATCCTACAACAGCAATAAGTATTATTTATAGAATTAGGTAATTATTTGTTATTACTGGATGGTAACAACTTTTTATCTTTCCAGCTGATAATCACAACTTATATCTTTTAATGCCAGAGGCGTACAAGGAGAGAGAGGGTGTCATAACTTTTCAATTAAACGTAAAATAAACACCATATGAGAAGATTTACTTTTAAAATTGCTCAAATTGTCCAATGAAAGATATTGATTTCCCTAGATAGGCAACTAAATGTCCTTTATTTTACTGTTTTCAAATTAAACCATTTCCAATAACTTAAGCTTCAAGGCAAGTATATATAAGAGGAGTCAGTTATAAAAGAAGAAAATCTATGTCACTGAGGTTGTCAATTGTAGCCCTCTAATAAGCCAGATGGACCTCCTTCACCTAAAATAATAAAAACTTTGATAAACATCTCAGATAAATATCAATTGTTTGAACGGGACATCAATGTCAGAACTCATGGGAAATTTTAGGGCAAAACCTAAATGACTATTGCATAACAAATCCATATGTTTCTACAGTAAAATATTTATTTGTTTAGTTACTTCCAACGCTTATAATATTTTTAGCTGGTTGACTTATCTTTTTGATTTACATTAACTACATATATTTTGTTACAACTGTTTTAAATCATATTCTTCTGCTAATTTGCTTACTCATTTTTTGATGATGAAGGACTCTTTGTTCCCAAGTCATAAAAATCTTCATCAGAAAGTGATATGTCAGCTAATAGATCTCCGTCAGGCATGTCTAGAAATAAAGAGAAAACCAAATTTGTTGATTAATAAGTAAGTTTTTTAATTACTTGTATGTATGCCTGAACTCACTCTATTAAAGAATGAAATAAAAAATAAATACTGAGGGTGCAAGTTATCTTATGGCAAATTTTTGAAGAATTGAAAGCCAATGCATAGATATAAAGGTGGGAACCTCATTTCCTGGTGCCCCATTTACCTGTTGTAAAAGCTAGAACAGTTATTTCATTTTAGTTATTGCTAATAGTGATTTACAAGCAAGAAAATTAAGTATGGAAAATCCGGATCTACAAAAAACAATGTGATAATAATATTCATTGTCAGTTACAAAAAAATATTGTGTGACAAAAAACAAAGTAAAACAAATAAGTTTGGCAAAATCACTAAAAAAACTAATAATATTCTTACTGAATCAATCATCTTAATTCGGTACCGGTCCATAAATTTACTTACATCATAAAAAACATGTTGATTAACTAAGGTCCAGCCTTAAAAGTGTGGAAATTTTGAACATGTTTTAAATCTTCCGGGGGTTTATTATATAACTTCACACCCATTAGACTAGGTAGTCTTTGCAAGATTGTTCTGTGGTATTCCAATCTACATTGAGAATTGTGGCTTAGTTTTGTAATTTTGAATATCATGACGTCTAATAAAAGTTGTAATGGTTTAAACAAAATATAATATTCTCATCAATATAAAAACATGGAAGAGTTAAAATTTGAAAACGTAGTAGAATATTTCAATGGTGGAATATTGCAGTAGTGCTGGAATAATGGTATATTGTTGCGTTCACAGTGCTGCAAGCTGAAGTTCAAAAAATTGGCTCTAACAGAAATAGCAGCATTTCTAAGTTTGAAGTTCTCAAAGTTGGAGTTGAAGAGCACAATTGATTGCTCACATTTAGAGTATTGTATCCCATATCAACAATTAAGAAGAAAATATTTTGGTACAATTTGATATATCTAGGAAAAGTACAAAGTATGGCACTACTACATAATTACAACCGATAACCATCAGGAATCCAGTTTGTTACTCACCATCTAATGTTGTCTTTGTTGTTTTGGGCAATGGCTTCTTTACTGGAGGTTCAAAAGGTTTAGGCTCACTTGAAGCTGATTGAGTCATCTAAAATGACAAAAAATGTCAAAAGTTTTAAACAGCAAACATTTGAAGCCTCAAGAAAAAGAAATTTTTCGACTATCATGTTTAAGAAATACAATATTCTTACAGATATCATCTTTGTAACCAAAGATGAATTTTTGGTTGTTAGTTTTAAGATCAAGACAAAAGAGCACCATCATAACGGCATCACAAAAAAAACAAAACTGAATAGATTTAACTTGTTTCTGAGCTAATTTTACAAAATTGCAATGGAAAATAGTAGCAGCTTTTAAGTATGGTGATTTATTTTTCCAGAATGGGCAAAAACTTTTCATCATATTTTTCACATTTTACTGGGAAAAATACTAGAGTATGGCAGGTAAATAACCAAACACCCTGTGAACGCATCCACTGTGTCGGGTGTAGTAGTACACCGAGCAATTGCGTGGAATTAAATGCAACTTTCACATTTTTTACACATGATCATCACAGTGAATTCATGTGTTAAAGGCAAACTTATGTTAAAATAAAAAGTACAGGGCTTTTTAAAACTTACCACTTTGGAATCATTTGTCTTGGCCTTAAATCCAAACAGTTCATCATCCATGTCATCTACACCCTTGAATAAAATACATTACACATTCAGAGTTATAGTTTAATCTGAGTGAAAATCACAGTAATTTGAAAATGAACTGGGGAACAAAGTATCAGACATTTGTGTTGAGGATTGAACTATTGCTGGTTTGGTTTCTTGTGGGCCTCAAAACAATAGGTCACAATCATAATAGGGGTGTTCATAAACCCTGGGGAGCGCAGACCCCAGGGGAGCCAGAAGGGCGAGTTTACCTGTAAACCTGTACAGGAAAGTGTTTACCATCCTCTTTGTCACCTCTGTCCTTAAGTACATCAACCCCTTTTTGGGCAGGACCCAGGAATAAATTGGGATGGATTAAAATCGGTGGGATCGAAATATATGCCCCCATGTTGGCTAGTTTCTTTCCGTCTGTTGTGATGGCCTGTCCTTGGAGAGTAGGTACCATTTTTGCAACTAAATTAATACTTGTAGCTGTACCAATTTGGGGGAGAGGCAGCTGACCTTACAGAAGCAAATAGAGAGGGTCAACCACAAGCAAGACAGCTATTGTAAGAAGGCTTAACAGTTATGGCAGTTGGGATCATGCAAAGTAAACTCCTAGTCATCTTGAAAATATAAATATAAAAGTGAGTCTTCAATTGACTCGATTTTAAATTTATTTGAAACTGTATGTGCATAAATTTACTGTATAATATTAGTTAAGTATGACAATGCCTATTTCTTATAAAATCTTTTTCAATGGCAATATCTGATTTCTGAACAATTACAATGAAGCCTAGCGGCAACTGACAATATACCAGCAAAAGTAGCTGCATACGGTTATCCATCGTCCTTCGTAGAGGTATCAAATTTTTACATTGAGGGACTAAAGTGGGAATACTGCAACTGTTTGAAATTGTCCGCTTAGACCCTATGGATTAATGAAATTAATTGTTAAGCCTACCTTCACCATTTTGGCTAGGTCTTCTGCATCAACTTCTGAAACGTCAGAGTTGTCATTTCCTAGTTGTAAACTGTCTCTGTACATATTTCGGTTGCTCATATTATTAGATTGGTTGCAAAATTAACGATTTAAAGAAATACATGACCTACTGCATAACTATTATAGAACATTTTAAACACTTATCTAGGAAACAAACACATACTTTTAAGTTTTTCGACAGAAACTTTAAGAAGCCTATTGGTAAACAAACAAAAATTGACAGCTGGGGCAGCTAACCATAAATACTCTGTGCAGCAGAAATTCTTTTTTCTGCATATAGAGGAGGTTTAGACCTATATATTCCTCTGTGGTTTAGATTGTCCACATTGACTTTATACATTGACTATACATTTAAAATCAATGCTTTATATATTTATTTAAAATCAATGTTGTCCACCTTGGCGCTTTCAATTCCCCTAGTGAGATCCACACTTTAAAAGAAATTTCTTACGTGCAAGTCCTCTTCTCAATCCCGAAGGTCGGAGAGCCGTATGTACATGTATATTTAAAGTCAATGATTACACTTACACACTAACAGTTACAGGTTTGCAATCAAATTGACCACTGCACACTAGGAAACCCTGAGGCTTTATAGTTCACTCATAAAGTGCAGTTTAAGCCGAAAGTCAAAACATTGCACAATATACTTCAAGTTGTTGACTTTAATAGTTTGAGGTATATTATGTAAAGTCAGTATTTTTTGTCAGTAGTGCGCTGGGAATTTTCATAGTACGAACGTATGTTTCTTCATGCTCTGTGGTTTGTGTCAGAGTCAACTTTTTAATATTTTCTAAATAGAACAGAAGTCAGAACTAGTAGTCTGCAAGACTGCAAAACGCAAACCAAAATGGCATCGTTTGTGTCCTCTAAAGTCTTTACTAATTGCTTGAAAACTGCCAAGCTTTTCAGGTAAAAAACTTCTTTATTTAAGGGTTTTACATGGTCTGAAATTTGTGCTTTGGTTTTTAGAAGACTATTGGTATTCCAGTTCCAAATAGCCCTTAACTTTCAAATCTTAGCCGTTCAGGCCTAACTCAGGGTCAGACTAGATACTGTATTTACGTTTTTGTTGTTGTAGTTCTGATTCGGAAATAAGCCTCAAATGGCAACGTGTAAAATGAATCTTGAAAAAATCCACAGTCATGGAATGAGTGATTTGGTTGATATTCCTGGTGGTTGTTAAAGGGTGTCCATGGTGGTAAGTCAGGAGTTTTTGGGTACAAATCTTCAATCTCTTGGGTACAAACTTTGCTTAGGATGGCCGCTGCAATAATAATGACTCTTTATTCTATCAATATTTAGTTGTTATCCGAGCAATAGGAATGAAAACCAACGCTTCTCCATACCAAAATATCTTGTGTTCCCATTTGCGATTCTTGGAACAAATGTTCCAGATGACTATTTCTTTCCGTGCTTTGGATTAGCCTGACAACTAATTCCAAACCAGTTTGCAATGGCTATGTGTTTCATGATGTTCAATTCCTGCTTTTAGTCTGCCTTACTCATGAAAATTGACCAAACCTGTTAACAAAACAGTTGTATGCGATAGAATCAAGATACCGGTAATTAAAACATTTGTGATTAATAAGCGTGACTAGAGATTTCAAAGTGAAAGTTTTTTTTTAAATGTGACATATTGAAGGTTTTCTTCTAAATGATCCAAATATTTATTTCTTGAAATATTAGTTTTGTACTTCATTATGACTGTGTCTATTGTCGCATGCCCCGCCCACACCAGTGTGCATGATGCAACTAACTTACTAGCCATTCACAGCACCCTTCTATGCAGTTTAATTGGAATGTCTAGCTTATTTTTGTTTAGGGGTTTCTTCAACTGATCACCAAAATCTGCTCTCCTGTACCTGTAATCAGCCTCCATATAATCAAGATTCCACTATATTTAAAACCCCATTTGCACATTTTCCTCATGATATAATCCCCCTGCCGTAAAAACAACACCCAGTCAACCTTTCCCTTCCAAGGAGGTTTTAAGTCTCTGGCATTGGGTCAACTAATCTATTAGTTAAAACAATCTATTATTAGCAAATTTGCACAGGAAGTAAAGCTAACTTAGTATTATCTATTGTATAGATAGTATAGAAGGTTTAGAACAAAACGGCATTTAGCAGTTTTGGGCTTCCCAACAATTCTCAGTCAAATGGTCAAACTTTAACAAATTTGAAGACTAGAATTGTGGACCCAGAAACAGGACTATGGGTCTCTCTCTTGCCGTTAGAATATGCTACCATTGTACCATCCAACCTAGAAGTCCTTTTGTGTGAATGAAATCTCCCCAAAAATGGGTTTTACACTGTAAAGCGTGTTTGTCATCTGACTTTTTATGAAATTTGATATTAACATTTGTGTTCCTGTTACCCAAGACGTGAAGGTTTACTGCAGCACCCCTTTTTGAGTTGTGTGTAATATTAACATTAATTTCTGACTAACTAATTTAAAATAATGTATCATTGTAAATTTTAACTATATAATTAACCTTATGTTATTAATTTTGTAAACAATTTAAGTTAAACATTATGTTTTAGTTTGCTAAGAAAACATGACAATGCACCAGTTTTATTGTACTACACAATGTTAAAACGTGTTTGTGCAATAAAGTTTGTCATTTGTCTATCACTTCAAACATTACTAAACTGAAAAAATACCTATTTCTCTGATGAGCCATTTAAGAACTGGTATAAAGTAAGGAAACCTCGAAAAGTAAAAAGATTTGATTTAAATTTCTCCTTTGAAGGAAGTTTAAGCTATCTATTCTTTTTTTTTAGGAACCACACTTTTGCAACGTCTGCTACTGCTTTTAAGGACTTGAAAGATGCTCCTATCATAGAACCGAAAGCAGCTATTTTGACACCAGAGGAATTTCAACATGAAAAACAACTTGAAGAAGGATACATTACTGTGGATACACCTGTAATTCAGCTTTTCAACCGTATATGTTATTAATTATTTAATTTAATTAAGTCCATTGACACTAACTGCTTTTGGTGCCTAAGGACACTTTGCTAGTTAAGGGAAAACACGCAACACATCAATTGCAGTGAAAATGTTAAACAAAATGTGTTAGGTGAAACACAGTTTGCTCTGTAGGACTATGATGAACAATGTTGCCAGAGCTACTCTCACCAGGGCATTTAGGCGGGTTACACACATATGAATCTCGCAACTCGAAGACCAACATGTATTAATCAAAGTGAGCTTACACAAATATGCGACTAGCAACGTGCAGCTTGTGTGCTAGTAACATGCAGCGGCAGGTCAAACCGATTGGTCGGTTTTGACGCTGCACGCAGCGTGTTTCTTGAGTGGGCGTATGGGCAGAACACATTTCCAAGTGACATGGCTTTACGTAAACAGTCCTGATCCTCTGGTTTTTTCCCGGACCTTGTTTAATTTTACATGACAAAATATAATTTAAATAATGCTGAGTTTTGCAAAAACTGTAAATGGTTACGCTAATTGCCAAATAATCATGATTCCATTAGATATGGAATACATTAGATAAGTATTAGATGTTAATACTTAGCGATAGGCGTCTAATATTCCTATAAAGTATATATTGCAAAAACTCTCTAATTTATTCATTCAATTACTACATACCTTAAGTAAGTAGAGAACTGTTGTTCCTCAAACCGACATATTCTACTTTTCTTTATGTCACAATGTTCTTTCAGAAGGTCATGTAGTTTTTTAAGAAGTGCACCGTACGAGATGCATATGTGTCAGTGGCGGCTCGTCTATAGTAGCACCTGCCCATGAGCACGTGAACCACCTACAAAATACATGGATTACATTAAAATTTACATTGTAGAGAATGGTAAATTTATTCGTTAGTTTCAAAGTAAAGCGCCACAAGAATAAGACACCATGCCCTAGCTTCGCGCTTTTGTTAGGGCAAGAAGTCAAACTCCTGAGCAGAAGCTGCCTGGTACGCAGCTCCTGTTCTATTAAAAGATCGGACCGGTCCATTCGCCCTCCAGAGGGAGGCCGCCACAACGATAGCTTTGCGAAGCTGCTTTCTTGACAGCTCTGTGCGTTCTCATTGGTTAGTTCTTCGAGTGGATTCCCAAACACTAATCGGCCAAGTTCGTGCCCACGCCCCGACCTCCCTCACTGTTTGACTGTTGTCATCTCACTGTCGTCATTGATTTTAAATGGATATTTAAAGTCAGTGCTGTCGTCTGTCAAGCCGCGTTTCTATTGTACGTGTCATTTAGTACGATGTGTGCGTTTTAATATTGAAGCGTTGGGAAGTGTACAAAAATACAAAATAAGTGATTAAAAACAAATTTTGTTCGGAAGTTTTAAATTGGTTATAACTATTTTCCTGCTGTTCATTCTCATTTGTAGTTTTCAGATTGTGAATAAGTTTAATATCGTGCATATTTTTGACATATTACGTGTGTTTTCTCTAGCCCTTCAGTTCTTGCACAGAAATTATTTTAACCTAATCAAAGTTTCATTTATGAGAATTTAAGGTATAAATTATATATTTATGTATAATATGGTAATATCAGAAAATTTGAAAAAAATTGTTAGATAAAAGAATAAATTTTACCTAGTATTTAGCTTAAAAACCCATGTTTTAAGCCTTGAAATGTTAAAAAAGCGCTCTGGACCCTCCCTACTTGTTGGGGGGCTTGCCCCCCACACCCCCATGGGTGGTGTGAACCCCCTCGCTAAACAGTCACGAGCCGCCACTGATACTGCCAAAGTCAAGAATGTAACCAGGATTTTGCAGTGACGGGATAAAGGTTTCACTAAAATGAAGACCCCTTGTTTAGCTTAATCTAAACAAGCCACACTTGATGCTCTTGAATCATGGCTATTTCAAATTTGTCTACCAGCATGTTAATAAGTTGTTATAGCAGCCCCGGGAATTGAACCTGGGCTGTGTTGGTGTCAAGCTAACCACCCCCAACAGTAGCACTGAGCTATGGCTACCTTCTGCACAGGTCAGGTCACTGTGCGTAAATCCATTTCCTCCTCTCTCACAAAAAAAGTAACTCTTGAAATTCTACAACATGTGCCTACTTCTACAGCTACAGCTAATCATAAATAATTTTAGACCAGGTTAAGTGGTAATAGCACGGTTATATATTTTCCTAAATGATAGCAAACATTCAGAAATTAGCAATTTTGCAAAGACTGAGTTTTCACAGGCTTAAGTTAAAAGTTTACACTCTACCTCACTTAGGATTTCCTTCAATGATTTAATAAAAAAAATCTGGGTTCACATTTTCATTATTATCATTCACATTCTTAAGTGTTTTCTTAATTTTTTCAGGTGGATATATCAAAAATAACTGGTGTGCCAGAAGAACACATTAAGTCACGTACAGTCCATATTTTCCAATCGCCAAAGAATGCTATGCAGTCAGGAACTGACAATGCAGGATTGTGGGCAATGAAATTTGAGACGAGAGATCGCTGGGAAAATTCCCTCATGGGATGGGCCTCCAGGTAGAGTAATTTTAAAAATGCCCTTTTTAAATGTAAATTAGATCACTATCTCATTTTAAAAAATCATTTGTAAAATTGTAATTTGTAAAACCATTAAAATTTAAATAATATTTTAAGCCTACCTGAAAAATAGCTGACAAAAAGGAAAAGGACACTGTTGACAATGTTGTACCTTAAGAAAGTTGTTAGTCTTAATTATGACTGTGAGCTTATTTACTGATTCCTAAACTCACCAACAGTATAGCAAGATGACTGATATTCATCGGGATAGTTGGAGAACCGAAAAGCAGTTCAGAGAGCCTGAGTTCTACTGTACCGTATACTGATATTTACTGATAAACCTACATTTTCTTGTTGAATACTCATTAGATTTTTTTGTTCAGTTGACACATCTCTTTTCCTTTTTTTAAACACAGTGCTCATTCTTATAAGTGTTTCTAATGTTACAGTGGTGACCCATTGTCCAACTTGACACTTCAGTTCCGAAGTGAAAATGATGCCATAGATTTTTGTGAAAAAAATGGTTGGAAATGGTTCTTGGAGCCAGTAAAAGAAGTAAAACCCAGAGTCAAGTCTTATGGATTCAATTTCTCCTGGGACAAGAGAACCCGGGTTTCAACCAAGTGAATCAAATACTTGATGTTATAGAAAGTACTGTAATGAAATTGTCTATTATTTGTAAATAAATAAATTACTTTCCTTGTTTAGTCAAATGTGTTATTTGAGTATTAGCCCGTTGCTTTATTATTATTCATCACGATAATTTCAAAAACGTAAATAAAAAATATGAAACGGTTTATCAAACAAGGAATCTCCTTTTTTAGTTGTTAGGGTACGTAACAATTTGAGAAACTCCTCTTTTCCTTACATGTAATGTAGAGTGACGCTAGACCGACCCCTCCTCTCTGGCGCCAGGTCAGCCCTAGTCTTGGGAGGAACAACATACCTTTAAGTCTATTAGCTTTTTTCAGAATTAAAACTAGCGCCTTAATAAGTCTAAAAATGTTAGACAGTAATAACTTTGTTCACATGCTTGAATTTTAAAAACACATTATCTTATCCATTTTTGAATTAGCTTTGAATAATTGCATTTAAAAAACACATTATCTTTTCCATTTTTAATTAGCTCCAGATTGTAGCCAATACAGACTCCAGATTGAAAGATATTCAAGATTTTATTCAGTAGCAAGAAATTTTGAATACACAAAGTCAAAAGTGTTGGTCTGTCCTATATAGTAGTAATTAAAGGCTTAAAAGTAAAAATCAAATCCTAAACAGTGGCCATTTTGTTTGAATTTGAAGAGAAAGTTTCAATGTCAGAGTTTAACGCTTGTAGAAGTCTAAATACCAATTTTTAGCCAAAGTCTAAATTTGTGCATTTCCGACCCGATAACGTCACACCTGGCCTATTGATGGTTTGAGTGTAAAGTTGGGACGGTTAAACCTTTACATGAAATGTTAGGGTTCCAGTTGAAGGTCTTGACTAACTTGGAATTATTTTTTACACTTCTGGGTTTTACATCAAATTTTATACCTTAGAAAAATGAAATAAATTCAAGTCCAGGTGTAAATTCAAGCTTTTTAAGACCCAGCTGCCAGACCCCCTAGGCAGGTTTAGCTCTTCCCCAGTGTATTCAGCACAACTCTATTAGTTGCCACTATAGGCGCAGGTAAGGAGCTTTTTGGCATAGTTTGTCCATCTGCTCTATTTCTCGTCAGAGCGCAGTTCGACACTGTGGCTCTGCGATTTTAAGTTTTGTGAAAGCCCAAATATTCTCCGTCACTTCTACCAGGTTTAGTGTAAGGTCGCACTATTCGGCAAAGACCGGGGAATTTGTGAAAACACTACAGTAGTTTGGTACAGTTTTACACAGATACCAGACTTGCCGAGTTTTGTATGTAAAACTTTAATTCTGCCCACAAACACCCACCAGAAAAACAGTTTGTCATTAGGGCTCTACTATCAAGATTTGCAAGGGAAACTGAAAATATTTATGTTCACTATCATAGATCTACTCGAGTTTTCACGACGAGTAAAAGTATATGGAGTTCAACGGGCCGGAGAAATGTGTAAGACTTAGCGTTTAGCAAAAAGAAAATATTAAATTTATTTGAAAATGTTAAGGCCAAGCGTGAATGAATTTAATCCGAACTATTTCCGACTAAATTTTGATAAAAGCACAAAAATGGGAAGTAAAAATAGCGATTTTAAGTTCCTCTTGCTAATCCTGACCGTAGAGCCCTATTGATGAACTGTCGCTCTGGCGGGTATTTGTGTGCGGTATTTAAGTTTTACGTACGAAACTTGGCAAGTCTGGTATCAGTGTAAAACTGTACCCAAAGCAGTGTTTTCACAAACTCGTTGGTCTTTGCCTAGTGCAACCTTGCGCTAAGACTGGTAGTAGTGACCTGTAACAGAGAATATTTGGTCGTTCACTAAACTTAAAATCGCAGAGCCACATGTCACGCTTCTGCTCTGACGAGAAATAGTGCAGAAAGACAAAATATTCTCTCCCGAAAAACTCCTTATATCCACCTATAGTCTTACATCTTGAGTGGAGTAGTGGCAGTGAGGTCCCTGTAACCTTGTGTCTCACAAGATACCATCACAATTCATAAACCCGGTTTCCACTAGGGATCATCTTGCAGTGAGAGTCCGTCCTGTAGTGAGACTGATCGCTTGATAGGTAAATGTTGTGTGGGGAAAATAGGAAATTCCTCGGACCATCGAACTCCCCTCCTTATCGACTTCTTTTTCCTTCCTCGTCCCGACAATGATCAATAGAACAATGACATTAGTGAACATTAGTTGACATTAGAGTGTGGACGTGTGTAAAAGACGTGTTACCCGGGATCTGCAATCGCCAATCTGATCCCGCCTTCAGGTGAAAAGTAACCTAAAACTAAAGACAATGTTATGGTAGGTAGATATCACATAGATGCTACATGGCTGAAGCAGGTACTTCACCATACAGGGTAAGTTTTATATGTCCCCCCACCTTAACTTTTGAAACAGGCAAATTTTAAAACCCTTTAACGGAATGTATTTTTAGGATTCTGAAGTTTGTTTTGACTTACGACGTACTTTGCGTCACCCACTCCCCACCCAAAAACAAGGGGGGAGGGCCCCCAACATTTTTAAACTGCAAACCCCTTGTGGCACCTCAAAAGAAAGGAATTAATTTAATACAAATTCAACTACGCAAAGAAACATTTTTTACCTCTACTCATTCTCTTGTAATACCTACTTAAAGATTACAACAAATCAGGTAAAAAATGCTAAATATCACATAAAAGAAATTAGTGATAACAAATTTTTCTTCAAAATACCCTATGGGATTATGTTATAGAGTTGTGATGTTTCCCTCAAAAGATTTTTGAGAAAAAATGCCATTTAAAAAAATTGTATGTGAAATGTGGCACTTTAAAGCTAATTCCTTGTAATATTTAAACAGGTATTACAAGAAAACGAGTACAGATAAAAATATTTCTTTGCGTCGTTGAATTTGTATTAAAATTCCCTTTCTTATGAGATGCCACAAAGGGGGGGTTGCAGTTTAAAACTTTGGGTGGGCCCTCCCGAAAATTTTGGGTGGTGGTGGGTGACGCAAAGTACGTCAAAACAAACTTCAGAATCCTATAAAAACTTTCCCCAAAGGGTTTCAACATTTTTTCTTTTTCAAAAGTTAAGGGGGGACATATAAAACTCACTCTGTATAGTTTACACAGCACACACACAGAAGCTGTCGTTTCTCTCCCCCTCGACTCCAAATGCTCGAGTTTGTCCGATGTCAAGGACTTAAATGTGACCAATTCGTACGATTTCTCAGAACAACCGAAGTTGCAGTGCATCAGTGGTTCTACTGGAGGAATCTAAAAGGATCCCCTCGCAGCAAATTCTGTGCGTGGGCTGCCTAACTTTATTGAGTTTCAACACAGTAATTAAAATAAATAAAATGTCAAAACCTCACCTAGAAAACAAAACAACATGTAGAAAAGGGTAAAGAAACATACAACCAGATAAATAATTACTAAACACGTCTACGGCGGGTGACAGTTACCAACTGACTGACTGTGACTGGTTTGGAGCAGCAGATAACCAATCGCAGCTCTATGTCTGGGGGAGCTCAAAGCCCCCCTCTTATGTGTCTCACACGAGTTAAGTTCTCTGTGCCCCTTTTTGTCAGTAATATTAGCTATGAGTTCTTGTACTATTGATGTATAAAATATTTAAGTTGAAATGAATGGCACATTGACCGGCTACTTTTAATTATTCATACATTTTATCAGATGTAAGGAAATCATTTTCTTCAACCTCTTAAAGTAACTATAACAGGACGTCTACCATAGTTCAAACCAAGTCCCTTACCGTCATCAATGATTTTTGGTTAAGTTGGTTTTGTTTAAGCTATGGCTCCCTAGAAAGTACCTTCCGGTATGTTACGGTCGTTATAATAATGAACTTATGAGCGGTGATTTTATACCTAGAACCAATGATTATGTTATGGTAGGAAGCAGTGTATAAATGCCACATGGCTGAACCAACATAATTACAGCAGCCCAAGCACAGTAAGCGCTGCCATATCTCGCCGTCTTCTCCCTCCCCCGGCTCGACTTGCTCGAGTTTGTCCGAGTCGATGACTTCAACATTGACTTTAAAAATTAATAACATAAACATTTAAAATCAATGACTTCAATGTTGCAAAACCGTGCGTTTTCGAGAGAACGATCGAACTTGCGCGTGCGTCAGTGGTTCTACTTACTTAACACATGTACTCAAAGAATTCCTTTGCAGCTCTATCTGTGCTTGGGCTTCCACCTGCCGCAAATGTGTTTATTGTCCTGCCTCAGCCATTTGGCATATATGCGCTTTCTACCTACTATAACATAGTCTTGGCTAGAACCAGAGAACAACTACAAATTGTTATTATCTGATAGAAGTTAGAACTGAGATATATACTAGTTTGGAAAAAAGCCCGGGTCACTTGAGAAAGTAATCTATGGTCACTTTAAACAGCTGGTCTTAATCTTATAATTGGTAACTTTTTTTGGTTATTTTCCGAAATTTCTTCAATCAAAATAGAAACTGGGTAGCACTAGCAATAGATAGAATGCACATTTTTGCATCCTTGCGAAATAAATGGAAATTTTGTGCTTTGCACTTTGTATAGTGATAAAATTACAATTAATATATTCGGTGAATATTTAATTAAAATGTGTTAGTTAACATTTTCTTCTAGAACATTAAACTTTTTGTCGTTATTGCTATTGTACCTTTGTAATGTCTGTATAGTTTGTTCCAATTTATTGGTGATCTCTAAAAGATGGACTTCTAGTTTTACATTGCGCCTGGGCTATGCTGATATAATAGGTCTACTTTATTCTAAATTTCAAGAAAGGAACCGGCGGTCAAGTAAGTCAGACACTCTTAACCAGGAATTGGGCTAGGCTAGTTTAGTGTTGTATAGTAGGTCAGTCTATCTAGCCTCTCGATACAATTAGCTTAGTTTTAAGCCAAATAAAGTCTAATAATTTAAGTATAAGCTTAGAATAGATGTCTTTCAAAAATAAATTTCCCAAATTCATATGTTTGATTAATACAACTTACCAAATCAGGCTACCTAGGCTATAATACATTATCTATTGTGGGGTTTTCTGAACCAAAGTAAATTTTGTTTGATTTGTTTACTTTGAGGTTACCACACAATAAATTGACGAGAATGGCAAAACAAATGGCGGTACAAATGGCATTGACATGAAGGAACTAGTGCCACACAGTACTGTATTTAAAACCTTTTAAATTCGGACAGGGCTTTGCCTAGCAGAGCCTTTATTAATAGTTCAATGGGTTGTGAGGTTAAATCAATTAAAATCAACATAAGAATACAAGATAGAAAAAATAGGAAGATGTTTATAGCTGTTGCATCTCATTGACGTAAAATGTCATTAAAATTATGGTTTAGTTTAAAAGAGTGTACGTACAGCTTCCGGAATTAGTGGTCAAATGGATCATTATATAACGAAATAGCCTCTAAAAGTTATTAGTTTCAAGCTTCAGTATCAAATCAGTCCACAATATAGTAGTTGGCTACATGGCAGTCGGAATGCCTGGTAGCGTAGGTGGGGGGGACGTAAACCAAATAGCAATAATTAATATATAATTACATCTAGTAGAACTCCTTGTTGGATTTATAATTTTAAACCCAAAAGAAACAAATGATCCAATCAAAAACTTTTATTACTTGGTGAGGCCTTTCAAGAACCGTGTTCCCATCTACAGACCACAACATTAACTTTGAGTTGGTTTGGTTTGAAGATAGAAACACCTAAAGGCAAAACATCACGCTACACCAAGCAGTATCTGGTATAAGCCCGGCTTAAGGTCTCATTTGGAGTTTAAATGAAAGAGTTAAGTTTCAATAAAAGAATATTATCAATAAAAATAATCAATTTGATTTTGTTTCAGTTATGCAATTTGATTTCATTCAATTGGTTTTAAATCCAAATGACTCTATCAACGTACAGAATTTTGACCTTAAGCTACTTTTTAAGGCAATCAGCCATTTTAAAGCTCTGTGTCACTGAATTAATGTCACTGTGTTAATGATGGTTTTAGGATGTCTTCCCCTCAAAGTACAGAACCAGATGAGTCAAGCAGAGGTCCTGAGATGAATGAGGCGGGAAGTGAACAACCTTGCGTTGTAAACTCAAATGAAGAAATAAATTATATGGAGGATATTGAAGACAATGTGGAAATGTCCGCTGAAGGTAGCAGTAGTGGATCAAACAGAAATACAAGTTTATTAGGAGAGCCCTCTTCTGCCAATATAGAAGCCGTTGAAAACGTAACAACACCAATTGAACAGAACAATTCTGAAATCATCTCTGAAGGAGAGGAGGTTCCTGGAGATGCACTGGATGATGTCGACAGACAAACTACGAGAACAAGAAGGCGTCATTATAGACGCAGAAGTGGTACAGAGGACTCGTCGGAAGATGAAAATAGTGTAAGTCATGAAAATATTTTGTATATTAGGTTGAAATATGTGAACTGAGCTTAAGCAGCTACAATTGTTAATGCTCCTAATGAAATATATTATTTAGAACATATTACATTACAGTAAACGTACAGTAACACCTCTACATTCAAATGGAAAGAATTGCCATTATTAGCTACCCAAAAACAGCAATTAAACCATTTATAAATAGAGCTAATAGGAAATCTAGGAGGCGGTTGGATATAGCGGCTTTAGGTCCAAAGGTTATGTTACAGTAGGTAGATGGCTTATAGATGTGGAATAGCTGAGGCAAGAAAATCAACATAGTTGAGGCAGCTTATTAAGCACAGATAGCGCTACTGCCTCTCGCCGTCTTTGGTTAGAGGTGCTTAAGAGAAATTTTAAGTATTGTCTGGGCAATTCAAGTTGGGCAGCACAAAAATCAATACTTCAGCATGCCTTAAACATTTCTGATATAGCTTTATTCACTCCAATAATTGAATTAAAACAATTAAAAAGCTGTCAATTTAAATAGTTATTTTTCTTGTCCTAACAGTCTTAATGTAGACACACAGTAATTGAGTCTGCTGCAATAGAACTCTTAAACTTCTATCAATGAATTTTTGTTTTGAAATTTAAACCTTTTTATAAGAGCATAGAGCTTAAAATGTTCACACTTTTTCAATGGTTAAAATGTTTGATAAGACTTTTCTTCTTCATTTAGTTAAAATATTTTATCTGTTAATTTTGAAATGACCTTTATTTAAATAAATAGCTGAACACATTTAAAGCAAACAAAATGATTCAGGTTGTTCCTGGAGCTAGCACCCCTAGACGGAGAGGTCGCTGGGAGGAGTATTTCATGTCAGGCTCTTCCTCAACTTCAAGTTTAAACTCAGCTCATGAAGAAGATCTGAGAAGTGCTGCTCAGTTGTTGCAAGACGCACCTACACCAAGGGCTCTTCAAAAACCAAAGCCAATTCATAAGTGGTTTGCTGTCAAGGAAATCATAGGTCGGTAAGTAAAGAATGTATCACGGTTTTGTTTTCAAACTAAAATTAACATAGTAGTCTCATTCTGCACTCTATAAATTTCTTATAAATACTAAGGTTCTCCTCAGTGCTTTACAGTTTTAAACTTTCTGCAATAGATTATAAACCCATGGTTTTCTAAAGGAAATAAAAAATCATGTTAAGCCTGTATTTGTGACTCGCATCAAGTTTTAATTAAGTCAAGAACCCCACAAGCCATGTAAATTGTAAAATTCTTTAGGTAATCCTTATAAGTTATATCTTTCTTGAAAAAATATGATGTGCATATGAACAGAGAGAGAGGTGCTGGAGGGCGGTGGCAGGCTGCAGAGAGGTTCCAACACCGCTACTACGGGTCGCTGCATGCAGTACAGAGGCTGGAGCTGATGTACAAGCTGGGCGGACACCGAGGCTGTGTGAACAGTCTTAGCTTCAACCGAGGAGGTGATATGCTGTTGAGTGCGAGCGATTTACGAGCGACGACAGGCGAGTGTTGGTCTGGAACTGGGCAGCAGACAAGCGCATCCTCAGCTTCGACTCTGGCCACACTGGCAATGTGTTTCAGGTTAGATGATTTCCTTACCAATTTTGCATCATCCCTCATCCCCTAAAGCTTGCTGTAGGTCTTGATAAGTTTTAGTGGCAGTTTTGTTGATTCTAACACAAAACTTAATCGTACATCGTTGTTCGCACAATGTTGGAGGAGGCATTTTCCAAGTTCATGTTCAAACGAGCACTGATGACTTTGTGATGGAGATAACCTGATTTAGTTACTAGTGGTAAACAATATGGTCCTAAGGTATTTAAAAACCCTGAAGTCATGTCTTATGAAAGCAGTTTGTGGGAAACCCAGGCTCAGTCTTTATTGAACAACACTCGTACAATAATTTTGAAATACTGGCGTTTGCTTCATTCCTGCGGTGGTTCTGTGTACTGTTAGTATAAGTTTTCAATCCGATCTGTTATTGCTACTTTCTAGCAGCAGTTATTCCAAATTCTATCACAAATTAAAGCAGTTGATTTTTTGTTAAATTTTATTATTATTCTGTGTTTTACTCCACTCTACATGTTTTCAGACAACTTCTAATCATATTCTAGTCTAATGGAGTTTTATAACCAGTGGATCGTCAATGAATCATGCGTTATTTCATTGAACTACATTTGAGTTTTCCATTTTGTAGGGCTAATAAACTTTTGGGTTAGGATCATAAGAACTAGCGAATGTTTCAGGAGGTTATATAGTAGCTATCTGTATTTTGACTGTATTGTAGGCCAAGTTTCTACCTATGAGTGGAGACACACATTGCGACATGTGGTGCAGACGGACAAGTGCGGCTTGCTGTTCTCAGCTGTTTCGGATTGTGCAAGGGCACCAGACAGTTGGCTCAGCACCGCCGCTCTACACACAAGCTTGCCACACACCCAGACACACCACAGGTGTTTCTCAGTGCGGGGGAAGATGCACTGGTGTACAGCCATGACGTACGCACTAGTAAAGCCAGCAAGTTAGTGAACCTTATCACTTTTTATTTATTTATTCACACACACGGCAAACACCATTTTACAAAAATATAGATGGGTGTACGATACATTTAAATAAAAACTAAAAATAGTGTGAATTTTACATGTAATGCAATAGTGCTTACAAATTATTGTGCAATACAGGTACCAAGCATGAATACAATACAACAACTGAAGAGATGAAAAACAACATGTCCAAAAATAATAACAATGAACCATTTGTAATAATTTATTTCAAACACAGCCTATTTTACCACCTATAAAATCTACCCTTAAAATTAAAATGTTTGAAAACTGTTTCTTAGTGCCTGGTTTTGGACCACCAGAAATAGGTGTGCAAAGTTTCAAGTCTCTAGGCTCAGTAGTTTGGGATGTGGTCTGATTATGAGTGAGTGAGTCAGGACACTCTATTTTATGTATAAGTAGATTTGGATGTTTGACGTTGAGAATTTATTTCAAGGTACAGTACGGTAATTTTTGTGTTTCAGGTTGTTGTATGTGAGAGAGTTAGGTGCCAAGGTTGGATTGTACAGCATCAATAGCAATCCAGTGTGTAGCAACGAGTTTATCGTTACTGGAGAAGACCAGTACATTAGACTGTATGATAAACGAAAGACTCACACGCTTCTGAATAAGTTCTGCCCCAAAAATCTAGTAAGTTCAATATGAATGTTTCTTTCTCTGTGCAGTTATTTCTACAAATCTTACGACAATCGGCACAATACTTTGATGCAGTTGTAAAAGTCGCAACAATAGCGTAGAATAAGAAGAGTAAAAGAAGTACAGTTTATTCTCGCAGATCCACACCCTTATGATCCAAAAAATTGGTAAATGCGAGCTGAAAGTTAAAAAATAATTTCAGGTCATGATCACTACCAACGTCAAGCTTCGTAGAGTTCTATGGTACTTTCCAAAGTACCACAATTTTCAACGTAGTATTTAAGTACAGGGTGGACCAATAAGAACGATAAAATTTAAAAATGTTACGAATAGTTAATGTTTAATATTAGACATAAATAAATAAATTCTTTATTGCCGTAGACATATGTAACATTGTATGGCAGTCGTCCTTATCCTAACATTCACACACATCAAGTTCCACATTCAAACATACAGGTTCTGTAACATTCACTCCACCATTCGCACATATAACTCAAGATCCAATAAAGTTCAAATGTAATTTGACCGGCTATCTAAAAATTCCCGAACCGAGTAAAAAGAATTTAGCACGAGGAAGCGTTTTAATCTAATTTTGAATAGGCTTAAGTTATTAACTCGTTTTATGTCATCTGGTAGATAATTATTAACCTAACACCAACCTGTTCCGGCAGATGGTGAGTTAAAGTTAATCAGTGTTGTTGGATTCTATAGTTGTCCCTCCCTCTTGTTTCATATTGGTGAACATTCCTTCCTTGCACATTTGGATTTGCAATAATTTATTACCTGGTAGATATAAAGGCAAGGTAGAGTTAGTAACCCAAGCTCCCGAAAAGCAGGTTCACCTCTAGATTTTAGTCTTTTAATTATCCGAATTGCTTTCTTTTGGAGAATGAATACACGTTGAAGTCTTATGTTTGAACATTCCAGAGGCATACACCATACGCGAAATGAGGGTATACCAAACCGAAATATGCGGTTTTTAGAACTTCCGTAGTACAGAATGTATCTAATGTTCGCATTGCAAAAGTTCTAATATTCTACTGAACGCTAGGATACTGTATGCCATTTTACTAGAAACAAGTCATTTTTTTAAAACTACATCCTTCAAGTGGCACCTCATACAAGCTGACACCCCTTTTTTGGCTGAATAAAAAAAAGCTGAAAGCTGATAAAGAACTACTTCTTGCACCTTCTCAACATTTTCTGGTGTACAGACTGGTTTAACACTTCCACAGATTTTCTTTTGTGTAGTAGCTGTATTACCAAGTAAACTTACCCAGTTTGCAATTGTTTTATGACTGAGAATATTTCCCTGTGCCCGACCGATGTTGCAGTGGGATCTAAACAATCTTTGAGTTTTGACAAAGAATCACTGTTAAAAAAGTATTAATGGCAAAAGCACGATGCCCAGGACTCCCAAAACGCTATTTTAACTAAAATAGCAGAACTTCCTTAAGGTAATAAACACAGCTGATGATTCATTGTTGTCGTACTAACTGTGTGAGAGCGTAAACAAATTGTATTGTTCACATTGGTCCACCCTGTATATTAGGTATCTTGTTGTTTCGCCTTAGTTGTTCACTTTTGTAATGGTTTCAGCTGAAGCCTGACGTGTTTCTTCATGTAACATGTGCAGTTTTCAATTACAACGGCACTGAAATCGTTGACTCTTACAACGATGATGACATTTATCTCTTCGACACACGACAGCCTGAAGGCTCAGACTATGTGTACAAGTATGAAGGTCATCGTAACAGTATTACAGGTACCGGCTTTAAGTTGTTGAACATGTTTACAAAATTACATTTTATACCTCCTCTTCGCCACAATCATAGAGACTGGGGAATCGTCAATCTTCAAATATATTAGACCATCTAATAAAATTCTTCCATGATGTAGAATGTCTTACTTATTAGGCAATTCTTTTAGTCTCTTACAATTTCCATGATGACTTGTATGTTTTTCTGTGAAGCAATTAGTTGAAAGTCTTTGCACCCATTAACGGCAGCATTTCTTCTGTTTTTTGTAGTTTGTGCTGATGGAGGTTTAAATTAGTTACAGCACTAAAATTGTATTTATAAATTTTGCCATTGGACTTGGGAGTAGGTATTGAGAAGCTCAAAACTGCTGCAGACGGTTTTTGTACATTTTGTTCTATTTGACGAGAGAATTGAATAGCTACATTTCCAAAAGAAATTTAATAATAAATATCATAACTTTATTTTCAAGTTTAAACTTCTAATATAATTATTGTCTTAGTCGATTTTATTTGTGATTGATAACTTTTATTTTTGATTATTTTTGTTCTATTGTTTAACAATTATTAAGAATGTTCAATTTGCTTATGAAAGTAAAACTTCTATGATTATTGAGTCTGTAACATTTTATTTTCTGTTTTTAAGTTCACACTTGGAAACATGTGTAAGTGCTTTTGGTTTTGTTTTCAGTGAAGGGAGTGAACTTTTTTGGTCCAAGAAGTGAGTTTATAGTGTCTGGCTCAGACTGTGGAAATATTTACTTCTGGGACAAAAACACTGAAGCTATTGTGCAATGGATGAGAGGGGATGAAGAAGGAGTCGTAAGTGTAAACATTAAAAGTTAAAATTGTTGTATTTGTAGTAAAATTTGTTATGGTAACTCGGATATTTGTTATGGTATCTTGGATGTTTGAGCCATTATAAATCTAAAATTCTTGAAAATTAAGCTGATATTAGACTATATTATTAGTAAACAAAATTTAAATTCATTAAAACGATTATTAATGTTGAACCTGGTAATAAGTAAGCCAAGTTTCTACAAACTTGACTTGTACCTATAATCCATTCCTCGGATTCAGTATTGAAGACAGGAACTTGATAAAAGCATTATTTCAAAGTTCAAACAGAACAATGAAATAACAGGTTTTTTCTGAACTAATGTTAACCCTATATTTCAGGTTAACTGTTTGGAGCCGCATCCCCAGGTGCCCATCATAGCCACCAGCGGGTTGGACAGTGATATAAAGATATGGGTGCCTTCTTGTGAACAGGAGCCCACACTACAAGGTCTGAAAGATGTAGGTTTTCGTTACCTTTCTATTGTACCATACCTTCAGTACTTGTATGAGGTGTACTCTGCTGCCTACAGTAATAATATTCCTGTGACTACTTGGATACAATTAATTTACTGTATCTCTTATGTTTCTACTCTACTTAAGTGAGTCTGCTCTCCTCTCTACAGTAGAGTTCGATAATTGAGCCCGGTAATCCGAGCCCGTAACTGAGGTACTTTTAAAAAACTTATTACTGTGCTGTACTCAGAAATTTTAACGCTTTTATGAGTTTGATAACGCTTCAATTTACGAAGCCTGCATATTTGTTAGTGGCACGCTGTTTACAAGACAGCTGTTTGAGTAAGTACAGTATTGATTTTTCAAAGCCAATGTCAATGGAACCGTCTCACGCTCTTCACTAATAATAGATGATACAGTGTCGCTCTTCCTGTCACTGTCTCGGTAAGATCTCCAGAGTAGTAAACGAGCATCGAAGTGTCGCTGGTAATAAACGGCTCGAATGTATCGCTGGCGTAAAAGACGATCGGGACAAACCGGTCTAACAAGGGTCTGAAAACGCATGCTGGCGTAAAACCGCGATGGGGAAGGGTCGCTGACTTTAAATGAGGATTGGGCACCGAGGGCTGAAAACGCCCTCTGCTACAGTGGAAGTAACACGAAAATGTGTATATTGCCGAAAACCGGTAAACATGCGGAATTTTATCAGGCTACCTTGTGGCCACCCTGTATGTATACGCATTTCTTGTAATACTTATGTAAATTAAATATGACTTATTAATACATTGAAAACTCTTTCTGTCTCTGTTTTCCTGTAATCGAGTTTCTCTAAACCGGTACCATCAGCCCCAATTACCTCGGATTATCGAGACTCTACTGTATTTGTTTTTGATAATATTTTGGGTTTTGTTTGTAGGTTGTGGTTTTTCTAGGCCAGTCAAAATATTTTCTGTTAACTTTGTTTGAAGTTTGTTGTTGACGATGGAGGATTTCAGACATTGAACTAATATTGTGGACATTTTCCATTGTTCTTGAACAAAAAGATCAATGACGCTTCGATCTGCAATCTGATCCCGTCTTCAGGTGAAAATAACCTAAAACATAACACAGAACATTAGAAAATGAGCTAGCCTAAAGTAGTCAGCGTAGCTGACCAGTCAAACTCTACCAAACAGCATGTAGTTAAAGTCAAACAAAAATTGAATCAGAGATTTTAGGAGTAGCCTAGAAAAACAAAAATACAATATTACAAACACAAGCCACACTATGAAAGTAAACAAGTCACCGGAGTAAATTCAAAACAAATCACAAAACACGTCCACTAACTGAACGAGCTAACCCTAGACTGACTGGTTGGCGGTGACAGGCCAGTCACACACACTAGCAGCAGACTAGCCAACTGTAACAAAGAAACACAAAATCCCTATTTATGCACAGCCAATGGGAGAAGGGGACAGCTTGATGAGTTAAGTTCTCTGTGGCCTGTTTTGGGTCCCATACCATGCTATGAGTTTTTGAGTTGTTTCTTGTTGAAAATGTACTTGAATATTATGGTTGTCCCTACGCTTAAGTTCATTCTTAATGAGCGGTAGCCAGAGGGGCCTTATTTCAACTGAAGCTTGACTGATTGGACGGTCTGCTAATTTTATGTACGAGGCCTCGATTATTTTTCTTTTAAAGAAGTGAGGTTCCCGATGTATTATACTAGCCTCATTCCAGTTCATTGCGTGATTTTCAGACTAACAATGTTAATTTTATCGCTCGGAAATTCCCGAAACGTCGTGATCTTTTATGTTCACTAACGATGGAAAATGTCCGCAATAATAGTTCAACGTTTGATATTTCTGTTTAGTCTAACTAAATACACGTTTTAAATTTGGAATTAAATATGTTTTAAAGATTTATTTATAAGTATGATATAAGTACGATATGTGTGACAAGTGTTGCTTGCAGACGGTGGTGAGCAATCACACTGACCGAGCAGAGACGCGGCAGCGCAGGTCCGATCCTTACGACAACCAACAGATGAGGTGGCTCTGGCAGCAGATTCAGCGTTTTGAACAGAGACGGGTAAGTCAATCATTTAGCGAGCTTCCATTCAACTAGAAAACCAAATTTTAATACTTTGGGAATAATTTTCAAGTCGGAAATACTATTTTAACCTCTTATATTCAACGTTTACCCCACCATTAACCCAGTATTTTCTAATTTGGTAATTTACCACCTCTCTGGAGAACACTCAATTTATTTTGATTTGTATGAGGGTTGAGAGTGTAAACTGGACATTTATTTATATTTATTTTTTTTCCCTCAGGAGTAAATGCTTTACGCACCATAGGAACTCCGTATCAAACTTCCCGTAGCTCCCCGTGTGTGGGACTCCCTTTTCTTCAGACCTCATTGTGACAGCTTCTGTTTCGGTCAAGGTTTACCCACTAAAAACGCCATTCTCTTCTACTGAACTGGAATCACCAATATGGCATTACTTCAGCCCACTTATTTATATTTATTTAAATGTACAGTAAATATGTAGCTACACTTTATACAGGGTACAGCATAACCTCCTTGGCCCTCACATCACTTACAGATTACATTGTCTGTGTATATTGAGCATAGGACTGAAGAGGTTAAGCTCTGAAACTGCTGGATCCTAGCAAACTTTTGTGGACCCGTGGCAGGTTGGAATCGTTCGCAACTTCGGAGCTCATCACTCTGCTGGCGCGGGTTTGATCCCCGCAGTCACCACTTACATTTGTAAAGTGAATTTATGGTAACGCTAGATAAAGGTTAAGGTTGACTGGTAGAAAGGACTTTTTAGTCCTTACTCTGCCTCGTTAAAACAAGACAAACTTTACCTTTCTTTTTACACTAAAAAATGTTGTAAAGGTTTATTAGCTGCTGTGTGGATTAGTGTCACACAAATTTAATAAATTAATGTCACAGTTTTGTTTTAAAGTTTTAACTAGGGATGAGTTTCGGTTCCACCGTTCTCGGATTTAACCGAACCGAGAACCAAAATTGACAAAGTTGGTTCGAACCGCCCGGATAGCCAAATAACACATTGGGCCCCACTCAGCGAGTCATGTATCGAGTCCGAGTTCGAGTATTTACCGATACTTGAACTCGCTCGACCTGATCGGTAAAGCTCGAAATTTGGTCGAGTAATTTAACGAATCGGCGGATTTCACCGCTGGCGAAGGGTGCCAAGAGATCACCGCAAACGGTATCGGTCGTTATTTCACCGCGGCGCAGTTGGACACAAACGTAAGGGAACGCGAATATACCAACGGAACCGAACCAAGAACCGAGATCAATTTTTCTCAGAACCGGAACCGTAAAATTTTGGAACCGACCCATCTATAGTTTTAACCCTTTCAGATCTAATTTATTTTCAGGATGACTTTACACACTTGCATATTGTGCATAAAAATGTAAACTTTCAAATAAAAACATACTAATTAAAAAATACTTTGTACACATTTTTTAAAGTAATTTTAAAAATCATTCCGTAAAAAACTACAAAACGTGTATTTTGGGGTGTAAAAAAGGTTAATAATGAAAAAATTCAAGACGCCTTCCCTAAGATAAGAAATCAAAAATATAAAAGTGCCACCATCACTTCTGAACAAAGAGATGAATCAATGGATTAAGCCAGTTCTTCTACAAGGCCCAAATTAGTTATCAAGTACAGGTTATGGACTATGAGTAAAATATATAGCGACACTACCCTGAATATTAGAAGAGCACTTTCATTTAGCTGTTTTGCCTTACATGGCTTAGATCAAAAGTGTTCTGTAATCAAAGCCCAAATCCTGTAAAATCAATTATTGATGGCTGTTACAGGCAAACAGAATGTCTGAAAGGCAAGATGATGATGATGTTGTTGTTCATGAGACATCTGAGACAAGACAAAATGCTGGTGATGACAACAGTTCTAACTCTAGTTCTGAGGAAGAAGGTGGTCCCAGTGGAAGACCCCAATGTTCCCCTTCGTAAAGTCACCACATTAATGAGGCTCAAGGTAAATTATCCATCCAAGTTTTCATTCCTGGTAAAGTGGCAAATTCTTTAAAGATGGGACAGTACTTGACCTTGTATCGGGCACCACTGGACGTGGAAAGTACCCAAACCCCACGCTGAAAACAGTGTTAACGCAGTAGCAAATCATAGCCTAATTTAAAGCCTAATGTATATTTTGTAAAGAAACAAGTATTTCTAATTCAAGTTTTAGTTTAGAACTTTAAATGTTCGTAACTTAAATATATTTTTAGAAATGCAAAATACAAAATGGATAAATTTTGAAAAATGTTGTTTTAATTGATATTGAAAAAATAAACTACCATCTGAATCACAAATATCTCCTTAGGCTACGTTTCCATTTCAACAAAATCTGCGCCAACAGTGTTACGCTGAGCCGGCTCAATGCTGGGGACAAAGTTGAAATGGAAACAGTAGCATTTGTTGGCGCAATGTTAGGGCAAAATTGTTGGGGACAAAATGTTATGTGCAAAGACGCTGGGCTCTGCACTGGAAACGCTTTCCCACCTGTCGCAGTGTTGCAAACTGCCGATTCTGTGAAGGCACATCAAACTTGTGTAACTATCACCCGTTGCAAGGTATCTCAAAGTAGTAGCTAGCTGTTCGGCAGGTGATACTGGTTTTCGAACACAATTGTTTTTTTATTATTAATGGTGCCACCTAAACTAAGCAAGCTTTCAATATCTGTAAAAGTCATTCTCACAAATGTTGTATAGCCACTTTGTATTTTTAAATCCAACATCAAACTCCCATAGGCCCCTCACTTTCACGCTTTGCTAAAAAAAAACTACGAACCCACCAAAGTGGCAATTTACGCTTTCCGTTACTTTTAATATAAGCTCCCATCATCTCCAAAAACGCTGCAGTCGCACGTTGTTCAGCCATGGTTGTTGAAACCTCACTGCTAAAACGAGACTAAATGGAAACAGTCGACCGAGTCACAACATTGCGCCCAACAAGAGCCCAACACTGTTGGGCTCAAAACTAAAGAAGTGCAAACATTCTTTCAACATTGCCCCCAGCATGAGCCCAACAATGTTGATCTCAATGTTGAAATGGAAACCCAGCTTTTTACACTTGTTTGCTCATTTCAATGCACTATTTTTTGTAACTGCATTTAAAATATCAAGCAAATTGTCGGTTCTTAATACGGCGGTTGTTCTTGTCAGTTTGAGCAAGAACCGGCCGAACCAATAATCGATAACCAGAACCAACTTATAACTTCGTTATTGATTTTTTGCAAGTAACATAAATGAATTGTTAAATTATAATAAATATCTTTTTTATAACGAAAATTCAATATTTTCACCTACAAACTTGAAAATTTGATTTAATTTCCTTGTTTCTTCCAATGGCTTGGCCATTTAGAGTAAGCAATATATAAATATTAAAAACTGAAAAATTACCTAATAAATCATCCATTTTACACTTTAGACAAATTTATGAATACCTCTATTTAGTATAAATTATTATACTAAATAAATTCTAAATTGTCTAAGTGTAAAATAACAATTAATTTCAGTTAATATTTATATGTATCATAATCAATAGGTAAATCAAGAATACTGACTATTAGAAAAATTTGGAACCTAAATCATAAATAAATAATACATAATCTGAATTATAAATATCTTATACTGGTTGATAAAAATTAGCAATTTGTAGGTGACCAAAAATAAATTTTAACTTTCAGAAGATTTAATAAAGATTACGGGCATCCCAAAACGCTTTTTGGAAAGCGGTCCAAAACCCATGTATTTGTACTGAGAATTGAAACTGTGACTTCGTACCTTGCAAGCCATGACTCTACCCACTAAGCCACAGCCAATATCATATATACAGGGAGCGGCAGAATAACCTGACGGTTTTCAATCGCGTCTGGCCGGGCAGGCGAATGGTGGGGGTGGTGGGGATCGGTGCATTCTCGAAGTAAATCAATGCCATCATAGTTGCCATGGAGCTGATCTACACTTTCACCTTAATAAAATTGCTGTTGTCCAAAAGCTTCACCCTCAAGACTACGCTAATTGTCTGGTGCTTTCTAAACAAATGTTGGATATCATGGATGACGAAAAACTTTTTCTTATGTGTATGAGGCCCATTTCCAACTTGTTGGGTATGTCAATAAACAAAACTTTCAATATTGGTCAAATTAGAACCCAAAAGATTCCACGAACGCTCTTTACATAGTGCTAAAGTTACAGTGTGTTGTACAGTAACAAAGAAATGTGTCATTGGACCATACTTTTTGAAGAAGGTGGGCCAACTGTTACAGTAAACCAAGAACGTTATTTGAGAATTCTGGACAATTTTTCATCCCGAAATTGAAAAAAGCGTCTAGCTATTAGAAACATTTCATTCCAATAAGATGGAGCCACTACCCCTGAGCTGAAGAAATGCCTTTTGGTGATACCGGTTCCAACAGATGAGAAGCGCAGGAGGTTTTAGTGGGTAAACCTTTTATTGAGCATATAGAAGAAGATAATGGACAATGTGATATGAAGAAAAGGGAGTCCCACACACGGGGAGCTCACTGGATTACACGGATGAGCCCCTATGGTGCGTAAAGCATTTCCTCCTGAGGAAAAAAAAAAAAAAAACTACCCACATGGCAAGTGCTGTCATGGACTATCTAATAACAAAGTTCCATGGATGTGTTATCTCTAGTAATGGGGACATTGCCAGGCCCGCACGACCCCATAACCTCAGTGTGAATTGCTTTTTCCTTTGGGGTAGTCTGAAATCAAAGGTGTACATATACAAGCCGTGTACACTTATGGATTTGAAAGAAGCCATCACCCAGGAAGTCGCTTCCATTACAAAAGCTTGTTGGAAACGTTGTTTCACTTCGAGACTAGAAGAATGCTTGGCAAGTGATGGACACCATTTAACAAATGCTATCTATAAATCATAAGTGTTGTTTACATGTTTTTCATAAATGGCAAAGTGTAGAAATGTGGAATAATTAATAAACGTGTCAAAATATTCATTGCTGTTGAAATTATTTAAATTTTAAAATCGTCAGGTTATTCTGCCGCACCCGGTACCTTAAAGACTTTTTACATGCCTGAAAGTATAATGCCATCTTTAATCTAATAGATCTTTCTACTACTTACCTCAGGACTGACGTTTGATGTCTTTTCAAAAAAAGGATTTGGACATTTGTTTTATAGATACTAGATAGTCCAAATTGCCTGTCACTACACTGATAGATGAATAATTAGCAGTATACTTCCTTTACAAAGTTGGATGGTAACAGGAATAAAACCTTATGATTTAAACTCTGTTCAAGTGATTAATTGACAAGAGCACTTGGTTATATTAATTAAAGTAAAAGGAATAGAAAAGATTCCAAACAGAAGAAAAGCACATACAAATGTGTATTTTTTTGTTTTACCCAGTATTTTTTCAGAACAAATTAAAGAAGTACTAATAAGGGTAGAAATGGTGCAAAAAAGTAGAAGCAAGCAACAAAGTTCTTGTGTTATCAAGAGTCTAGAAATCGTTGTACTTGTCTAAGACACTGTCCAAAATAACCCAGGACACTAGCAAGATACAAAGAATTATTCCAGTTGCTAGTTTTGACTCTAGAATCGTCATGGCCTCCCAATATTTTGTCGGCCATCTAATGAAAGTTAAAAATCATCACAGCCTCTAACCAAAACTGGAGATATCACGGTTGTGGAAGGACAACAGAAAAGAGACAACATAAAAACTCAAACTCAGCAGGACAAAATCAACTCAAAAATATAAAAAAAATATGAATCACTGGTGTAGTTTCAAATTTGTTCAACAGACATACAAAAAACGAGTTGAAGTTGACTTGTAAAACACAAAGAAATAAAAAAGTTGTAGATCTCCTCGCCATAGCATTCGATCTCGCATTCACTCCTGCAAAACACATTGCCCTAAACACAAGTGAAAACGCACAAGTGTAACTTCTGCAAGTTGGACTTCCTAACAATGCAGATTTTTATATTGTATACAGAAAAGGCAAAATCATGGTGATAGCAACATGTAGTGAGCTCAGTTATTGTAAAGAAGCTATTTATTTACCTTGAGCCTACACATTTTTCTCTTGAAATTTTACTTGATGGAAGTTGACCCTAATCTGAAAAAGTTTTTAAACCCTGCTTAGAATTAGTGTAGTTTGAATGTTTTTCTTCTACCTCACAGTAAATTCATTCACCAGTTATTGGCAGTTCATTCACCGGCAGTGTTGCTTTGGCAGGGTTTTTAGAAGGTATACGACATTGCAAACATTACTTCTTGGTGTGCGCATACCTAAATCAAGTAATTTGTAATTTTTTTTTTCCAGGCCCATTTTACGCGAAGGCACCACAGACGGTTATTTTCATCGATCCAGCAATAAAGGTCTCAAATGAAACAACACGCTCGGACTGTGATAATTGTTGAAATAATGTAAATAAATATATTTCTGATAATGCGATTTAGAGATTATTTATTGACTCAATATGTCTGTTACTAAATATTTTGTTACTAATACATAGGTAAAGTATTTTAATTAATTAACCAGGCTGACACGCAGCTAAGCGCTGGCTTGAGTGAATCGAATTTCCTTTGCAATTTGTTACTCTTATTCGCTACCCTCACAGCCTTGCTTCTGCCTTCTGCCTCAGCTTGGACGCCTGTATTATCACGGGCGTTCTGAGGCTGTTTACTACGCTCACAACCTTGCTTCTGCCTTTGGCCTCAGTTTGGCCTCCTGTATGATTACAAGCGTCACATGATCGCCTTTGGCCTCAGATTTACAGTTTTAAAAAATTGGAAGTTATACTATATATCAAGAAAGGTAATCACATTTTAAATTTCAAGAAGATCTGTCTACTCATTTTGCTGTCATAGCAAAGAATAACTTTTTTGGCCGCCATTTTGAAACAATTTAACAGATTTGTATCATTTTTGCTATATTGATGTATAAGACAAAAAATATTCATTTCAAATTTCATCAACCTTGGACAGAATTGACTGGTTTTAGATAATTAAAACCCCTTTTTTGGTGAAAAGTCCCCCCATAAAAGGGGTTCCAGTAGTCCTATATTGATATTGTAACTGAGCCATTGTGTTGTTTATGGTAAAACAATAGAAATAATAGTTGACTTGAATACAGACAAGTTTTAAATAATGTTAGTAAAGAATTTTCAAAACTTACAAAATGATAAGTTTTTCCAAAATGACCGCTAACTTTAAAGTTTCATATCGAAACCCATACTTTTTATGGTGGGTTTTGATTAGTTGATCTTGGTGTTAGTTCTTTTCGGAAAACAACAACTAAAACTTTTAAACCAGACTTTTTACTGTCTTTACGTCAATATAAATCAACAGAACGTCTTGGATTTTTAAATTAATTAATAATATGTACGTTACCCCAAGTATATGTTTATAACAAAAGAATGGACGGTATAAATTGAGGCAGAGGCCTGAATGGGATTGATAAGTCAGTAAAGGGTTGCTTATCACCGGCTTCACCCTTTAACGAGGGGCAGATGGCCGCCATTTTTTCTGCGGAACAGAACAGACAGGAAAAAATTGTATCGTTCACAAAATTAAACAAGACACATCACAATACTTTTGGTTAAATCGCTTTTTACGAGTATGCCTCTAAAAGGGATATTAACAGCCCTGTTTAATTAAGCTGACTAATAGAATAGAATAAATTAGTCTTATAAATAAGTTGCGCTTTTAGTTATGATTAACTTGCAAGTGTTTACACTAAATGATGAAACATTAAAAGAACAATTTACATTACATTGCATTTTTCCAAAATGAAATCAAAACTCAATCAATGATGAGTTAGCTAGCTAGATGATAAACAAACTAATCATTGAATGATAACTTGATAACAGGTGTTAAGGCATCACTCTTAGTGGGTATTTTAAGTTGAATATGGCATGAAGGCTGAGTGTGACATAAAATACTTATAATAACTATAAAATGTTATAACTTATAACAAATAGAATTGACTGACTTTAAAAAACTGAAACATTAAGGAACAAAAACTACAGACTTTCAACTTTTGACTAGCCTTGTTTTTTTTTTTTGTTTTTTTACATGTTTTGATTTACAATATAATAATTTAGCTTCTATTACTGGTTCAAACATTTTGATCAAGAATCAAGAACTTTATTGTCATTAAACACTTTACAATGCAATAGACATAGTCATTTTTATATCCATGTGTCTAAATATACTAGGCTTATTAATAAACTCCTCTTAACTTTAGCCTTATTAAATAATCAAATGGAAATTAAGTACTGAAACAAATTACAATACAACATTTAAATAATTTTCAGAAGTTATAATATTTGAAAATAATCAATAAAGGTCAAAACTGTAAATGGAAATAAAAAATTTATATTGATTACTAAGTCTAGAATATTTTTTTATGTACAAAAATTAGTTATCTGTGGTTATACAATGAATTAACCAAAATGTTTTTAATTATATTACCATCAAACATTAGCCGACCATAATTTGCTAAGCAATCAAGGCAGTTTGAATAAAATCAATAAAGCAATACAATGGCACCTCAAAGTGTGCTTCAGTCACCCTCTTCATTTACATTATGACCCCTTTCATGGAAAGGGTTGTTTAGGTGTCCCTAATTGATTGCTAAAAAGCAACCCTTCCATCCCCACAGATGGGGTTAGGGGAGAACTAAAAAAGGGGTGAGGAAAGGATTAAATGTTGCTTTTTATATAGGCAATTTAGCGCCTAGAGAAGGGTTGAGGCCAATGGGGTCCTAGTTAAATATGCTGTTGGGAAGGGTTAAAAAGGGGTGTGGATATTGTTGTGAGCATGCGTGCGCTTTTTAGACCTATCGACCGGAGTAAAAAAACCGTGGTACGCACACTCCTCCTAGCGGTGGAGGCTGCTGTTTCCGGAAGCTCTGGTTAGCTCTCAGTTCTGGCTCAGGCTTCATCCAGGGAGGTTCTGGGATCACATCTTATTCTGTGATAGTAATTTTACTAATTTATACAAGGTCTGTGGTGTTATTAGAACTAACACAGGTTATTTGAAGTTTTTTTCAAATAAATAAGCAGTGAACAATTTTAAAATTTTGAATCTATTGAGAACTTTATAAATCATATTATAACAACGGCTTTTGTGCTTTTATGTACTAAGTGGATAAATGTGAAGTGCAAAAGACTTCAAATATTCAAATAAAAATGGTAAAATTTTGTGTGGAAATTATATAACAGTTACAAGAGATGTAGGAGAAAGCTCTACCAACTTCAGCTACATAATGTGGATAGTTCTTTTATAAGGTAAGCAATTTGTTAACATAATATATAAATTTCATATGGTTTTTCCTTGAAGCAACTAAAAAATCCCTTAATTATGCAACAGTCCTCTTCTATGCAATTGAATACTTACAGAATGAAAGTGATTGAAATAAAATATGTTGTGATGATTTCATCTACTATTTATCCTTGTATTCAAATACAGTACACCTTTTTTAAAATTGTGCTCACTTCGCCCCATTTTTTTAACACTTTGCTTGCTGTTCTCGCCATTTTTAAAGTTTTGCTTGATTCTCTCATATTTTGCTTGCCTTTGTAAGCTCTTCAACCACTGTCCATGGCAATTTGTCACTGTACTGGCCTTTCTTAGCGGATTCCTTACTGTCCTTGCCTATTTTGCATTTTAATTGCATTTTTGAGGCAAATCACTAGCACTCGCGTTTCTTGTCACTCAAGTGAGCTTGCCTTGCATTACTTTTTTTTTTTTTTTCTTACTTCTAAGCAACTCCTTCACTTACCTTTTTTTGACATTTCTTATCTCTTGCGTTTCTAAGCAATTTCCTACTGCACTTACCTTTCTTGAAGTTATAGTTATTGTTCTCGACTTTCTATCTGTTTTGCTTGCCCATCGAGAAAGCAGTTTTCACAATTTCGTTTTTTAAGTGTGAGCTTGCTTGGATCATAGTTTCTGACATTCCTGTTTTAAAATGATAAAAAAGTCCCCATAACTTTCAAACCTGAACTTTTTGGACTTAGTTTAAGCCCTTTTGTTTAGTTTATTTTTGACTATAATTATGGTATTTAAAAAATAATGAAAATCAATAATTAATTATTTGTTTTTTTGTTTAATGGATTTTATAAAATAAAAATCTTACTAAATTCTGTTAACGAGGCGTGATTTGCATAGATGATTTGCAACAATCCAAGCATTTAGCATAGACATACAAATGCCTCAACATGTGTAATTTGACTCAAGCTGTTAGAGTGAACTTGCGTTACTGTCTATACTACGATTTAGTCGTTTACTGTAGATATGAATACACCTGAATCTGCGGCTTGACATCAGTATTAGGACCTAAGTGAAGCGTTTAATAAAGACCTTCGGCCACGGTGACTAAACAACAATCCTAGCATTTAGTGTAGATTGGCATATGTCACTGGTTTTGGTTTCAGCATGTGTAATTCAACTGAAGTGTCTAGCGTACAGGCTCGCTTTGTCTAAATTCACCCACAGTTAATTTTTTCTTCTTTCTCTCAGAATTTCTCCTGTGATAAACAATAATATTAAATTTCTTCAGCCTTTGACCTCAGAGTTTTACAGTATACCATTGCAAATAACAACTGTTTTCTTCTATGGTCTTGGTATTTCATATACATATTTATTGTATATTCTTCTTTTCCTCAGTCTCCAGCCTAAGTAGAACCATAGTAAAATGAAAAAAAAAATTCTTTGGTACAACTGTCCCACGATGAAGGATTATTGTTTTCCCTCGGCCTCGGTATTTTACCATACCATTGTAGGTAATTTGTTCACTCTTTTGGCCTCCAGCCTGGAGTTTCATACTACTTCATTATAAATTTCTTTCTTTTTCCTCAGCCTTTGGCCTCGGCTTTTACTTCATAATAACAAATTAATTTTTGGTCCCCCTGGCCTTGGGTCTCAGTACTTCATCCTATCATTATTGATATTTTTTCTATACTTTGTTATATCCCTATAAACATTAAACATTTCCATAAGATTGCCTTGATATCCTATCATTACACTATATGCAATCATAAAAACAGCCATATTTTGAAAACAAGGTTTTTTCGTCAAGTTCAGTTTTATGTTGCGTCAAATCAAAGATCCGATCACTAGTTCAGCCGCTACAGTCAAAATAGTAAACCACTGCACAACCCCATTTTCGGCCGACGTCATTAACGGCCGCTACCGCGCCGGGGGTTAAAGAATGTTGAGTTTTCAGTTTTTTCCTGGCGGTTTCACACCAAGACCTTTAAAACGAATATATGGTTGAGGGGGTAGCTCTATGGGAAGTGCCTAAACATTACTCTCGTTCACCCGTCATTCACCCAAACGGCTTTATAGTATATTAATTTATTTGAACACATGGATAGTTTAACTTTGGGTAGTTTGGTAATAACTGAACAAAATATTAACATATGTTCAAAACAGTACTAATGTAAACAAACAAAAATCCCCTAAACACACTATTAATAATAACAAGGTCAATATATTGTTCTAATACGCACTAAATTATGGGTGTTTACTGGGCTGTAACCCAGTATTTAGGCGTGGTGGGATTGTTCGGTGTGATCACTTACTACATAAACCGACGCCAGCACGACCACTACCGACAAGCAGAGGACATTGCGAGGACGGTACTCATGAGGACAATGATGCTGCGAGGAATCGCCAATGGAGGTAAACACCATGGCATCGTGCCTAGTAGGGCTCGGGAGTCCTCCCTTTAGCCCTGTGCTGAAACTAAACTGTTAAGAACATTTATCCTCCAAAAATCGGCAATTCGAGTTAGGCTATTTGCAAATTGACGTCAAGGACATCGTGTAGAGATTATTTTAAAAATCTAAACATTCTTACATTAGCGTCACAATACATTTTTGAAACTATATTATTTTGTGTTTCAAAATGTAATTTAGTACAGGGCCAAGATATACATTCTCACGATACACACTCAAATTCTACTTTTAGACGAGATATCCATAGACTACTTATTTATGAGAGATTGCCGATGCAGGCTGGCGTAAAACTTTAAACAAGCTCCCCAACGAGATCAAACGCTTACTGCCAGAACTGGCTTTATTCAAAAGGAAACTTAAAGAATATTTGTTGATTAAGGCTCCTTACTCTGTAGCAGAGTTTATTGCAGAACCTGATAACTTCCCATAGTATGGAATATTTAACATAGTAAAATATATAGTAATTTCAAAATCAAGTTAGCCAATTCAAACTACAATATCTAAATTAAAATAAGAAAGACAAAATTATAAGACGTATATGGACATTATTTCACTGTATTTACCAGTGGCTTAAGCCCATTCTGGCATTTTAAATTGTAATTCACCTCTCATTTCACCAATATTGTATCATCTCCATTTCATCAAAGTCAACACACATTCACTGACCTAATAAATTATTATTAAAGACTCGTAACTTAAATTATTATTATTAAAGAACTCAATATTTATGGTTCATTAAGCAATAACTCAATTTCATTGATCATTTAGAGTAAGTGCATACAATGTTGTATAGTATTTGAGTTAAAAGAAACAAATTACATTTACAATGACATAAATAAATTATATATTATTCAAAACTCAATATTACTTGTAGCATCCACTCATTTACATGTACACCTGTAAAGAACTCAGTTAACATATCTCATACAGATAATGCATACGTTTGTATAGTATTGAGGTTAAAAGAAACCAAATTGCTTTGACAATCCAAACACAACACTGCCAAGATTTAGCATACTTAAGAGTGCACAAGTGGCTGTGACTTGACTTTCCTCCCCAAAGAAAAACGTAAAATCATGGATTTCTTGACAATACAGTTTTCATCGTATTTTTATGAGATAAACTTTGTTTTAAAGTCCATTAAATGTTTTTGTAACTCCACTGAGCCCAATTTTCATTTTCTCATTTATATGAACGTGACATAAATATTTACAGAACTGAAGAAACTTTGTATTTAATATCTTGATTTTACTAGTAAACTGATAACATTTTCAAAAAAGTGGTCAGCAGAGTCACTGCATAATATATTGTAATCTTTCAAATAAAACCTACTTCAAACAGTTCTGATGAAAATTGTAGGCGTGACGTGTCACAAGACAATGCTTGTTTGTACAAAGTACTGTGCACTCTTAAACACTCTAAGCGATAGACAAAAAGTAGTTTCTTGACAAAGGGCTGAATCATAGATAAACTACATATGTATTTTATCTATGGTTGAATCCATGAACTCTTGAACGAAACTTGAATCAATGAACTTTTATTTTCTCAGTGTATATTCAGGCAAAGCGTAGATTAGTTAATGACATGAAATAGGTTTGTCAAAAATACACGTGACCAACTTCAACCTAATTTTCATGACACGTAATTTTAGTAACATACAAACACAGCCTAGACGGCATAGGCCTACAGCACTGTCACTCATCCGTAAACAGCTCATTCTTTGATTAACTAGCGCAAAGTCTAGCAAATAGTAATAAATAAATAGTTTTGGTTGAAACATATAAACATTTTATGCAATCTTCAATCCTTTTCACTAAAATTTTCCATGCATTCTGCCATGGAAGTCTCATTCAAACATACATTCTTTTCATTCCCTTTCTCCCATTCATTCGAATTATTTCACTCTAGCCCTTTTGTAAGTCGGTGGTTTCTGCGGCCTCCCAGTTATGTGCCATAAACTCGTATGTACTGTAAAACGCTTTTGTGACCAAGATTTGTTTTCGACGAGCTTTGAACGCCTTCGGCATTTGGGCACTTTTGATCGAATTTGGCAAGCGATTGACTAGTTGAACTCCTGCCTGAGAAGGCAAACGTTCATGAACTATCGTTCTGTGTCTCCCAGTTCGGTATTTCGCCCTGTCTCTTGTTTCGTAAGAGTGAATGTTACTTCCTCTTACCGGGTCACGTTTTGATTTGAAAAGAAGGCAAGTTTGAAGAATGTAGGGGCAAGGAAGAGTCAACAATTTCACATTTTGAAAAGCTGGCCTGCACGACTCTTTTGAAGTTTCGCGATTGTCCGATTGGCTTTTATTTATTGTTGTAGTAATTGTTGTATAAATTTGTTTTCCCAATATTTATGTTACAATAGAATATGTTTGCAGAGTTTGGACCTCCAGTCAGACAGAGGAGACTGTCCTTAGCCCGAGATAAGAGAGCAGAGGGTGACTCCCGCTGATATGAAAATAATATAATATTCTTCTTATTGTTGATTATTTTAATTAAAATGTGTTTAATGATTTACAATGCATATTTTAATGATTAAATAAACGCATTGTTGACTAGCTATTAAAACTTATTGCAGGCCTTAAACTCTATAAAACCAAGCCGACACTAAAGCGCCGCTTGCATGATTGAATAGAATTTCCTTTGCAATTTGTTACTCTAATTCTCTCCACTCACAACTTCGCTTCGGCCTTTAGTTTCAGTTTTATGTTCTATCCAGCCTCGCTTCGGCCTTCGGCCTCAGCTTGGCTGCCTGTACGGTTCGCTGCGCTCACAGCCTCACTTCGGCCTTCGGCTTCGGACTTGCGGGGTTTTTACTGAAAGTATAATTACTACGTATTATGAATGGAATACACATTTTAAATTTAACACATTTTAAAAATCTCACCGTTTTCTGCTATTTTAGTAGACAGATTATAAAATTAAAATATCCTAAAACGGCCTTACCTTTGCCACAGACGAAGCAACCCTGTACTTATGGGGCAGTTAGTAGTTGAAACTGCATTGACAAGGGAAAACTCAATGATGGGAAACTCTGTTCTACTGTCCTCATGCATAGGCTGTAGAAGTTGTCACAAAGTATTTGATTTAAATCGTGATAAGTATGCAATTTCTAGAGTAAGCTGTGATTTTTTATTACTTAGCTAGTACGCGATCTAAGATACATTTCGAAAGCGAAGAGGGAAAGATTTAACATGCAGTCGTCAATGTTGAAGGGGCCGGTAGTAAACGCCATTAAACAAATTGAAGGAGGGTGGTCGGGTCGTACGACGCCGTCGTTTTTTACCAGAGGCAGGCTGAATGGATAATTTTGTGGAAGAATTGCAGAACTTACTTAACCCCATTGACCGACGATAAGGGAGGGCGGCGCTCGCCGGGGGCAAAAACGGCGAGAGGTTTTTATTTTCAATCATAACTCTAGTTGGAGGGGAAGGGAAGTACCCTCGACGAAATTATAGATAATGTGTTTGGGAGATTATCTCTGGGCAAGGAGCTGGTGGTCAGTTGGTGGCTTGTGGTGGCAGGTGGCTCTCTACAGTCTACTGTAGTTACTCTACTGTAGTTAGCTAATGCCTATCGTACATACAATTCTATTAAATTGTAATAACTAAAGTAAATTCAGCTATAAATTGCATCCCTACTGAGAGAAAGAGGAATTCCTTAAGGTCGGTTTGAAATCACTAAGCTTTGGTACTTTTGAAAACTAAGTTCAATTTAGATATTTTGGTACCTATACAGTAATACTAACACAAGCAGGTATAAATACGGTTCTTTTATACAAAGTTTGAAAAGTAAAACAACAACAACAAAAATCAACCAACAACTAACCCGACCAGGCTGACTTGTATGATATTGAATTAAACGTGTTGATTCACCATATTATGTAGAATAAAACTGAAACATCTATGAAAAATACAGTTTTGAAGTTAAAACTAATATCTAATTGAAATTCAACAAAATAAAACTGAAGGACACAAACTGTGAGACAATATTAGTATGTAAGTTTCAAAGAAACTTCAATTCAATTTGATATCCATAGCAATATAGTTAGTCTATGTTACCTTATTTCTTTAGCGGACCCGTGGCGGGTTGGAATCGTGCGCGACTCCGGAGCTTATCACTCAGCTGGCGTGGGTTCGATCCCCACAGTCACCACTTACATTTGTAAAGTGACTATACGGTAACGTTAGGTAAAGGTCGAGGTTGAGTGGAAGAGAGGACTTTGTAGTCCTAATTTCGCCTTGTTAAATAAGACAAACTTTACCTTCTTTTCTTATACAACATGCGGCGTGAAATGGCGTGTGAACTGTGAGCATTTACAGTGTTGGGATGGGAGGACGTCGCCGTCACCTTGTAGTTATCACAGGCAATTCTTTGATAACGGGGTTGTGGCATCATTTAGCTCACACGTATTGTGTAGATGAGTCCGCCTTTGGACGAGTCTGAGAAGAATTAACTGCACAATTAACACGGGTAAATGGAAAGATCAAGTTGTTCAAGGTGTCACGTAAAGGGTCCGCCTCAGCTGCTCGGGAGAGCGTCGTTGCAGAGGTTTGCGGGAAACAAAATGGAGACTTTAGTATTAATGCTATTTTAACGAAACAACTCTTAAATGAAAGATAAACATATTATCTAGGTTTGCCTGTAGTTCATTTTTACGGTTAAAGTTAGAAAATATAGAGTGTTATTAAGACTTTATTTAAGAAGCTAAAATAGGTTTATCAAAAATCGAATCACAGGCAAACACAGATAAACTCTTTATCTGTGCATAAAAATTAACATATTCGAATTTAACTTTCATATAAGAGCGCTGTCTACTTTCTACGAAACCCTTGCAAGCGGAGGATTTGACAGTTAGGCCGCATCAGTTGAAAGAAAGCTCTCTGTTACGTGCGCGTTCCTTGGGCGGACGAATACAGCCTTTCTCTGCGGTGACCACGGAGGTGGACCCTTAACGCAACAAGTACCTGGTTGGTATTTTTAATTTAGTTTTCAACGAAAATATTAACAGGGAACTAGTCGATCTTCGTTTTCTTTGAAGTTATCGTATCCATTGTGTTTTGAAAAAGCTCCCCTCTTCACGTTACAAACTGATAGAAATCAGCGAATCTAAGTAATAAATACAGTCCCAAGTGAGAAAGAAAGAAAGGACATTTCTTAAACTCTCACCAACTGAAGCGACTGGCTTGGTGCCCAGATCAGGGCACTCTCACTCTACAGAATCAGCCCTTTACTCTCTGACGTTTGAGTTGACATCAAGATCTAACAGTTTACCCTCAATAAGTATGGTAAGACTAGTCCTGCTCGATGACTTAACATGGTATTTCACAATTAATTACAAATACAGGGTGATCTAATGAATCTACCCATTTTACATTGGCTGTTGTATGGTTTATAAAGATCGAGCTACAAATCTTTTATAATCCTATTTAAACTATCCAATCTTTTTAACAAGTGGTGAAAAAGGTGGTTTGTAAGTTAGTCCTATTTACCTATTTAAACAAGTGAAAGGTAGTGATTGGTACACTTTGAATTTTGAAACTTAAAACAGATAATTATGACAAAGATTTATTTACAATTTAATCAATCAGCACATTATGCTATAGAATGCAGTACAGTAATGGCAAAGTTAGTATCTGATATGAGCCTCGAAGAAAATCAGCTGTACTTTATAGTTAATCCTAATAAAAGGCAATAATTTTCACTGTGAGACTTATAATATGGTAGTCTTATATACACTTAATTGTATGGAAAAGACGTACGATATTCAATAGTTATTTCTATTTATTGAATAGTACACTATCAATTTTAAATTCAGGCATTGTAAAAACCTGTAGGAATAGTCGTATTGATACTGCAAAAGTATTTGTAGCTTTGCAATGACGTTACGACTGAAAAGGGCACTTTAGTGTTCAGAAATTTTAAACTGTTATTGGCCAACATCAACGTTTACAGAAATTGTTGTACCTGTAACCTTTTACTGTACCGGTATGACACACTGGTGTTTAGAAATTATTGGTAATTTAAGTGGTCAGTTTCAAACATTGAAACCGTGCCTTGATTGGTTTAAGGTACGTTTTTGTTTCGAACTGCGTGGCCGTGGATTCTCACTCGGTAAACGCACGTTATGTCCGGGTGGCCGTGGTTGGAGTAAACTCTAAACTCAACAATTCTGAAGGGGTTTTTAGACAGATTCTGGACGAAGAAAGTTTGCACCTCGGGCCCTGTGGACGAGTACACGAATCTCCCGAAGAAATGATGCGAGTTTCCATTCGGGTCCTCTTCCGGTATACCAGTGAGTGAAAACTCCTTTGGAGCCGATGTCCAAGAGTTGTCTGGAAGCAGTTGTTTAGAAGCGTGTTCTACACTGATTCTTGTCACCAAGATACTCTCTACAAGTTCTATTACTGCTACTCCATCTTGACCTTTGATTGGCCAGCATTCTCCTGGCAAAACTGAACTCTCCAAAATTCTCCTCTCTAAATATGAACCTCCACAAAGTCTGAAGCCGAAGAAAGCAACCCCTTCCGATTCGTAAGTTTCTGTATCTCTTATTGAAATAACTCGTCCACCATAGGCGAAATCCATAAGACCAGTCTTGTCAGCATTATACAGTTTTAACTCTGCCTTCAACTTCTTGACCTCGTCTTGTGAAGCTCTCAGTCCTTCTCTGATCATCAATAGATCCTTGTTTACTTCTTTGTTGGTCGACGAGCTTTTAGCTTTGGCTTCAATGACATCTGACCTTAGTCTTTCTATTTGTTGATGGATGGTGATGATAGTGCCTAATAGGATGAGAAATAGACATATCTTAGAGGCTGAGTGTTCCAACAAATTTTGGTCCAGAAAAAAGCACATTGAACACGTTTTGAAACACCTAATAACAAACATTGATTTGTAAACAGCGACAGCATTTTAGCTCCACAGCTGTAAAGCCATCGAAGTTAGTAATTGTGCAAGAGAACTTAGCTGTGAAAATATACACACAAATAGTATAATATGAGACCAAAAAAGTAATTGAACGCGTATTTTTATTTTGAAAATGTTTTAAACGGGTGTAGAATTGAGTTAGCCTTCTATACTAAATAAAACGTTAATTTATTTCCACGAAATTTACTTGTACAAACAACCTCAGTCGAAGCTTACACATTTTCACACTCTGAATGTCTAAACTTGAGCTTGAGGTGAGGTTAAGTTTTCACCCCGACACTCCGGAAGCTTTACGACGCCATCTTGTCTAACCTTGCCGCCAATAAATACTCTCACTGCACCGATTGATTGGATCAGCCGATCCTTACCATTTCACTCTCTCCGTTAACTCAACCGTACGTAACAACGTTTTACGTTTCTTCCTTTTTCTTTTAAATATTGTCTTTGTGTTTTTAGGGACTGGGCCTATTAAGGCAAGCGTAATAGTTTCGAAAATTAGGCCTATTTTCACATTTACCGAGTTTTAATTTAAAAATGTAATACACATGTGGTTTAACCAGGATTAAATTTATATAAAACTGTGCCGAATACTGTCTCGTATGTTTGAGTAGTTTAAACAGTTTTAAAAGTGTAATCCTTTATTCTAGGTCTAGACAATCGAGTCACAATTTCTTTCACTATTTAGAGGTTTTGATTTCTTCGCGTAACACAGGTGTTCATGCTACCATTTTAGCTTATATGTATATTTCACACAAATTAGCTCCCGATTGGCTGTTATCATTATTTCATGATATATTTTTGTTTCTGGCAAAGTAAGCGAGTAGCCTATCTTGTGTTGTGTGGGTCGCTAAGCTGATAACACACATGTCCATCATGTTTATTCACACACCCCCTGCCCCCACTGCACAGCATCCCCTCGCTTCTGCTCCCCCCAGGCCCGTGCCCTCGCCAGGGGAGATCCTACCCGTCAATACTCGCAGTCCCCATCGCTCAACCTCGCCCACTATTTGTCACTCAGATGAATCACCTTCCTACAGAAATTTGCTTCTTGAATATTCTTTCGCCTTAGAGACTCAAGTGGTTAAGTTTATTATGTTTGAAGCGGGTACAAAATTCTTAGACGAAACTTAAAACAAATTTATTTTTAGATCCTATCTAATGATTCAGTGACGTCGATTTCAGTAGTAATTCATATAGAAACAAACATTTGTTATATTACGGTATGGCCCCACGAGGCGTAACGTTAAACATTACTGCAGACTACATATTGATAGATTAAACAATATTGAAATCTACAAAAGAAATCCCAAACTTTAGAGCATGTAACAGATGCCTACTACTCATTTTAGCACTACAAAGAATGTGAAAAGTATCAGTTTTACTAATTCCATTTCAGTTCCCAAAGTGATGAATGAAACTTAAATACTTATAAAGGCCTGGGGTGAACTTAGACACCAAACGCAGCCGATTATTGGCCTGTAACTATTAACTTGTAAAGAATTATTCTGGGACGTCACTGGTTTTATAGAACTACATTTTAATTTATTTTGAACTTCCTTAAGAGTGTATGAGGGTAATGATCGCTTACAAACAAGGGGAAAAATAGGAAAAGGGGAGATGTAGTACCACCAACCTTCAGACATTCAGAACAAAATATTTCTTTCAACAGATCGCACATGCATAGAAAGAATACCGATATGAGCAAATCCAAATTACAAAACACACACAAATCAAAACATTTTAGGGTTTCCATGATTTCATAACATGTACGAGGACTTCTTTATATACAATAGAAATAACAAACAAAATAATTATACCAATGTATTAAATATAAACAAGAAAATATGCAATCTTAGCTTTAGTTTTCCCCTCAATTAGTTTTCTAGAGGGGATAATTTGTAAACTGCATTCATAAATGTTCCATGAAAAAACCTAAATAAAAAACCAAGAAAAACATATGATATTATAATTCAAACGCAGTTTTGTCCAGTATCTCAGTACGTTTGACTCAGCTAGCGCGGCGCATGCTCTGTGGGCGCATGCGCGCGAGTAGTGCTCGAAGTAACCCTCTCGGCCGAGTGCACGACGGAGGGTGGCTCGGCAGTACAGAGGAGAGGGTAGGTACTCCGTGATTGCAGACACAACCTCGCTCCATTTGCCACCCTTCCACACAGGCACAATAAATCGACTTTGTAAAAAACCACGCGTCTCGACTTTACATTCATGTTTTCAACCCCTGATGATGTTTTGGCACGAGCCCCTCCCCCCACCACCAACCCCATCGAAACTCTCCCCTTCGTCGCTTCAATGACGGTTTTAAAATGGATTTCACGGGTCAGCCCTAACATTGTCCCAGTCAATTTGAAACTTTTGACTAAACTCTGGTGGATACTCCAGAGAAAGAGGGGTTGCACAGCTGTTTTATATGTCGATTTCGATGTTATGTCTGAAATTGAAAACTAACAATGTTGTAGAAATGTTCGCGTTTATTCAGCAGTGCCTTGAGCAAGGAAAAAGCAAGTTCAAATAGTTGCAGAAGAGTCAAACACCGTAAGGATGACTATTAATATAGTGCGGGAATAAAGATTTAACAGTAGATATGATGAGCTGTGGAAAATCAGATCCGTCTTGAGGGCTTGGAGAGGATATCTTTCACCTATCAGATTAGGTAAGGTTTGCTTATTCACATAGGACCACTGAATCGGTGGAAATGTCTACACGTTTCATCGTTGCAAAAACCTTTTTTATCATGCGAAATTACAGTCAGTTTCTGTCAGTTGTCTCTTGTCCAACGAATGTGAGCTCCTTCCTATACCTTAGTTTTGGGATTAAATACCCTTACAGTTTAGTCAATATGGAAAAAATCGAAGCCGATGGTACCTAAGCGTTGTAAGTTATTGGTCAGTGAGGACTGAGGAGATACCTTCTGATTCCGACCTTTCATTTATGACCTTTAAATAGATTTACTTTCCGATGACTGCGAGCAATTCAAATTTAAAGAGTTCATATTTCAGTAACGCCAATGCGAATACCTCATTTATACAATGCTAGAATGAAACTGTATTTTAGTGACAAAAGAACAAAAGAAGAGAGCGCAAGAAACTGTTGCGGCACGGAAGAAGCAATGATATTGGCGAGAAAGTTATGAAGTTGTCCCAGTACACGGGAATGTTTCAGACATAAATATTGTTCGGCAGTCCCGAGGGAGACGCGGGATCGATGCTACATAAGCCGCCCCTGGGCTACGCACTCTCCCCTCGTACATGTCAACATGCGGGACTTAGGGTTGGGACTTGGGGTACGTCACATATCCACATTCGCACAATTGTTGCCACTGTAATCAAGTCGCGAATAGTTTCGCAGAAAATGTTGCCATGCAGCTTTAAAAGCTGCTTTCGAGATGTGTAAATCAATGTAGATGGTTGAAATCATATGGTGTCGGCAAAGCACTGGTCATACCTCAAGTTCTACTACGTTTAGAATAGTTTATAATCTGTGGTGTTGAAAAAAAACACCTTGTTAGAGACAATACAGTGAGCCTAAAGACTGCTCACACGTGTGAGTACTTATAGAGGTATGAAAAATGTAACTAAATAAATGTTTTATTGCATACTGACATTTAATATAAATGTATCGCAATCGTCAAATGTTTGAGTATCTAAAATTTTCCTTGCATTCTTACATCTAAATCCCATTCAAACATACAGTTTTTTACACTCATTCTCTCCCATTCGAATGTAACCACTCTAGTCTTTATTCAGTCGGCCAATCATGGGGTCTCCCAATTGAATCATAAAATGCTTGAATCAGAATGGTTTTAAGACGAGCTTTGAATGCCTTAGGTTCAAGGGCATTTTTGAACGCATTTGGTAGTATGTTGACGAGATGAACTCCTGAATGAAGGCAAACGTTCATGAACTACCGTTCTGTGTCTCCCAGTTCGGTAGTTAATGTACGTAATTAATGTATACAGCCAATTCCTGTTGGTAATTGGCATGTGAATCTTCTGACTCGCTATGAATTTTAGTTTATCTCAATGTGTAGTTTAAGTTCTTTCAAATTGCATAACTCGTGGTAAAAGTGTAAGCATTTTAAAAGCTTATAAAACGATACCTAAACACAACTGTTAGGCTCTTCTCTGAGCGTTCCCTCCTTTTCTCATCCTAAAATTACCATTTTTAAAGAATAAAACCAGTAAATCTATTATATCAGGGGCTATATCGACATGAGCTCAGGATTCTGAAAACATTTAAAACGACATCTCACACACCAACATCTATTAAATAATTAAATATCTCTTATAAACGGTTATTTCAACCTGAAAGTAGTTTTGTCTACTCAGCACGCAAAATAACATCATTATAGAACGATACCCAAACATGAAGTTAGGGACTCTATGGATCTTGAATCTCTTTGTTATCAAGAGTTAATAGCCAACGTGGCAAAGTTACATAATTGAACTAATTTTTATCATGTATTTCATCCATTTTGACTGTACTAATAATCCGGTTAGTGTAGTGGTTCCCACTAAAAGTGTCTCCTTTTATAAAATCCTGAGTAAAAAAAGGAATTTTTAGATCTAAAATGGGTTGACTTAGATATAGGCAAGGTACACCTTAGGAAATAGAATTGCTCTTTCATACATACTAGAGAATCAAAAAGCCCGCAAAGCTAAAATTAAGAACCAAGTTGTATTCCGAGGAATTTTGTCGAGAAGACTTTTTCAATATTAGTCTCATCCAACATAACCATTGGACTACAATCTGGGACTGTCTGTCGAAGGCGAAAATGATTTTTTGATTGGTTTTGAGGTTGAGCTCACTGAATTTAAGAAAAATGTTCCGTGCTTACAAACCGTTGCTTTGAAAATATCATCCTACAATTGAGAAAGTAAAGTTGGGTAGAGAATCTCTTTGTCGGGGATGATGTTAAATATTTGATGGCAATAAAGCAACGTCTCAGTGGCTACAGCTGGGGAGAGGTGAACTCAAGCGCTCTCTTCACAGCCAGCTTACTGCTTTGCCGACACCACATGATTTCAACAATCCCACAGATTCAAACCCTTAACACCACAGATTATAAACACCGAATGGCTATTGCAAACATTGTAAACCTCGAGGTATTACCAGTGGGCATGACGGACACATTGATGGACCATCTAGTTTTGTTATACAAACCACTAACCATCGTAGTCGATATTAACGGTTACCTAACAGGCAGAGACAGGCCAAACTGCCTCAAAGTAAAGAAAAACACTTTTCAAATAACTAATTCCAGTTATAGCTTTAAAAATTTTAGCACGTTCAAGTAAGTTATTATTGATTTATTATTGAAAAGTAAGAAAATAAACAAACAACCACTAATCTCAGTAAAATGTCCCAAAGCTAGCTGTGTTTAATATTAAACTGATATATGATATATATAGGTGCTGTAAAGGGGTTTGTTTTTCCTGTTTAATAATTATACAAGTATCCCTTTTAAGTTAACGGTACTTTTCAAATACAACCAATCATTTTGTTGGATCAGGAAATAGGGTATAGAGACTTTGCGTCATTATTGTCGAATTGAAGAATTAAAACCCTCTTACTCAAAGTTCATATTTAATTTTATTATTCAAGGTACTAAGCAATTATAAAAAAATTTCAACAATAATTTTCTATTTCTAATTAAATTATTTTGAAACAAAGTTGAAGAATTTTGGTTAGATGAAAGCATTGAAGAGTGAGGTTAGGTGAGGTGAGAGGAAGGTAAAGCAGTGCACACGAGTGACTTTGGCTCGATAGTCATGAGTGAGGGAGGAAGGGGTGGCAGGGTGGGGGGAGAGGGTGGTGGTCCAATGTGGCGGAAATGGTTAATGTGGAACGTGTCCAATTAAAAGGACATCCAATTCGTAGAGGACAGTGAAGCGAAAACCACAGATAGAACTGAAATACCGACCTGGCGAGTGTGTAAGTTGCTTTCAACACAGGGGTGGTTACACTGTGAAACTGAAAGTGTGCGGATGGGGTTTTAGTCAATAGCGTTATTAAGATATCGATAGGTTATTAAAATAATTTCTAAATACGGGGTGAGTTTCAAATGTCCCTCCCCACCATATCTTTTGTAAAAGGAAATAGTTTGAAGAATCCTATAGGAATGTTTTTATATAATTCTATGAGTTGTTTTGACGTACTTTGTGTCACCCATCCAACCAGGGGAACGGAGGCCCAAAAAAAATACAAAGCCAATTATTATGGCACCTCAAAAGAAAGGCAATTTCAATACAAATTCAACGACGCAATGAAAAACTCCTTATCTAGATTAGTTTTTTTGTAATACTAATTTAAAGATTACAAGAAATCAGGTTTAAGGGGGCATTTAAAACTCACCCTGTATGTACACTATGGGATTGCAAGTTAAAAACAATTCCCCGGATCTTACTCCATAATGTGATGGGTAAAAAACTGACAAACGCCTTATAAGGAAACGTAGCTATTTATCTTTAATAAGTATTTGAACCTTATGTAAATGATTTCAAGTGGAATCTTCCTTTAACATCTAAAATATTTTAACTGTCCCATCCTAAAATGTATGATATGAGGGGTCACTTTGAATGAGGGTATCCTTCGCCGTTTGCTTCTTAACGAAAAACAAGTAAGAGTTTGTAAAAATATCTATCAGTGTTGAAAACTTTTTATAACGGGGTTTTCTAATTACCTCTGTGTAAAAAAAACTATGTACTCGTAAAGCGGGTTGTTTTAATCAAGACATATAATTTAATCAGTTGCTGTTTTGTTAATTTAAAATCCAATACTTGGAATTGTGTATACTCCATCACTCTATTTTCTGTGTGCAGTAAAATCTTTTTATCATTAGCTGAAAAAGAACAATATATTGATACTTAAAAAGATACTAAATAGATATTAAAAAGAGTTTGGCCAAAGCACGCCATATAGCACAAATATTAATTATTTATACTCTCCAACTTAAGTTGACTGGGGCTCCTGTAATCCAGCTTCATGGGGGTTAGGTTTTGAGGATGATATAGGTCTAAAGCGCTCTCTTCACAGCCAGCTTACTAACTGCCGACACCACATGATTTCAACAATCCCACAGATTCAAACCCTTAACACCACAGATTATAAACACCGAATGGCTATTGCAAACATTGTAAACCTCGAAATTACCAGTAGGCATGACGGACACATTGATGGACCATCTAGTTTTGTTATACAAATCACTAACCATCATGAATCGATAATGTGGTTACCTAACAGGCAGGGAACAGGCCAAACTGCCTCAAAGTAAAGAAAAACACTTTTCAAATAACTAATTCCGGTTATGGCTTTACAAATTTTAGCACGTTCAAGTAAGTTATTATTGATTTATTATTGAAAGTAAGAAAATAAACAAACAACCCCTAATCTCAGTAAAATGTCCCAAAGCTAGCTGTGTTTAATATTAAACTGATATATGATATATAGGTGCTGTAAAGGGGTTTGTTTTCCTGTTTAATAATTATACAGTATCCTTTTAAGTTAACGGTACTTTTAAATACAACCAATCATTTTGTTGGATCAGGAAATAAGGTATATAGAGCTTTGCGTCATTATTGTCGAATTGAAGAATTAAACCTTCTTTACTCAAAGTTCATATTTAATTTTTATTATTCAAGGTACTAGCAATTATAAAAAATTCAACAATAATTTTCTATTTCTAATTAAATTATTTTGAAACAAAGTTGAAGAATTTTGGTTAGATGAAAGCATTGAAGAGTGAGGTTAGGTGAGGTGAGAGGAAGGTAAAGCAGTGCACACAGTGACTTTGGCTCGATAGTCATGAGTGAGGGAGAAGAGTGGCAGGGTGGGGAGAGGGTGGTGGTCCAATGTGGCGGAAATGGTTAATGTGGAACGTGTCCAATTAAAGGACATCAATTCGTAGAGGACAGTGAAGCGAAAACCACAGATAGAACTGAAATACCGACCTGGCGAGTGTGTATGTTGCTTTCAACACAGGGGTGGTTACACTGTGAAACTGAAAGTGTGCGGATGGGGTTTTTAGTAAATAGCGTTATTAAGATATCGATAGGTTATTAAAATAATTTCTAAGCAGGGTGAGTTTCAAATGTCCCTCCCCACCATATCTTCTGTAAAAGGAAATAGTTTGAAGAATCCTATAGGGAATGTTTTATATAATTCTATAGAGTTGTTTTGACGTACTTTGTGTCACCCATCCCCACCAAAAACCAGGGGGAACCAGAGGCCCCAAAATTTTTTTAATAAAGCCCCCTTGTGTGACCTCAAGAAAGGCAATTTTAATACAAATTCAAGGCAATGAAATACTCCTTATCTCGATTAATTTTTGTGTAATACTTATTTAAAGATTACAAGAAATCAGGTTTAAGGGGGCATTTAAAACTCACCTGTATGTGTACACTATGGGATTGCAAGTTAAGTTAAACACAATTCCCCGGATCTTACTCAATTATGTGAGGGGTAAAACGACAAACGCCTTATGAAACGTAGTTATTTATCTTTAATAAGTATTTGAACCTTATGTAAATTTTTTCAAGTGGAATATTCCTTTAACATCTAAAATATTTTAACTGTCCCATCCTAAAATGTATGATATATTTTAATGTTTATGGAGGGTCACTTTGAATGAGAATCCTTCGCCTTTTGCTTCTTAACGAAAAACAAGTAAGAGTTTGTAAAAATATCTATCAGAGTTGAACACATTTTATAACGGGATTTTCTAATTACCTCTGTAAAAAAACTATGTAATGCTGATTTATTTCAATAAAGTCATTTCATTTAATCAGTTGCTGTTTTATTAATTTAAAACCCAATACTTGGAAATGTGTATACTCCATCACTCTATTGTCTGTGTACAGTAAAATCTTTTTATCATTAGTTGAAAAAGAACAATATATTGATACTTAAAAGATTCTCAATTATCAGGAGTTTGGCCAAAGCACGCCATATAGCACAAATATTAATTATTTATATTCTCCAACTTAAGTTGTGTTCAAGCACACAGTACGAGTATAACGTGTTGACCAAGTATTCATCCAACCAGCATTCTCCAGCTTTTATCACTTCTCGGCAGAAGATAGGCTGAAGTAGCGTGGGCGGTGGCGGGGGTGGAGGAGGGTAGGAGGGCTGTATTTGAGTAGAGGCAATAAGACGACTGTACATAGACCAAGTGAGCGCCGAGGGTGGCGGATTGATTTAGGCGGCAATGTTATCTGCTTAGACCGGCCCGAGCCTTTGTCAAGAAACAAGAAAGCAGGGAAACCTCCCCGACCCGAGGGGAGGATCTAACAAATAAAAGTAAATTGGAAAAACAGGAATTATTCTCGAAAAGAAGACAATAGACGTCGAAGATGTTGGGGATTTTAAAGAGTACTTGAAATGATTAGCGGTTGTGAATGATTCTAGTTTTTACCGAATCATTCAATTTCAATGAATCTTTAACTTAAAACACTTCTCACCTGACTTCTACATACAAACTATGGGTACGTGGTCTTTTACTGCAAGTTTCAATACATAGCATAAAGGCAAAACACATTTAAAATCTCATCAAAATCGAAACACTCATTCTGCTGACACCTCTTTACTACGGCCGTCATTTTGAAAAGACTAATTGGATTTTCATAATTCTTAGAATATTGATGGGTTACATTTGTTTCATATTTCTTTAAAACTAATGAAAAGTACCGTTTTGAGATCACTAAACCACTTTTTGGGCGAAAACCCCATCCGAAAGAGGATTTCCTGTGGTCCGGTTTTGCTAACCGAGATTTTTATCAAAGGAGCACTTGTACCAAATTTGGTGAAAATTAGTCAAAAATGCGACCTGTATAGAACTTATATAGGCTAGATAAAAGTCTTAGTACATATATACAAAATTATTTACGAGTATATTAAGTTTAAAGCTCAAAACGTGTTTTGGTGGTCAGGATTGGCGCTAGGTCCGTTCTCTCTGATCGGTGCTCATTTCATGGTCCCGGACCTAGGTCATACCAAGCCGAAGGCATGAATATATAATTTTTTCCAATGGAAATTCGCCAGTAAAGGAAATACCCAAAACGTATCATAGCTTTTTGAAACCCCCGTAACATTGGTGAGCTGATGTCAAATTGAGATGACACATTCCGCATATTCTTTTTTGACGCGTTAACATGTTCAACACCCTGGCGTACTGTGCGCACGTGTGTGTGTGTGTGTGTGTGTGAAGGGTACGCACCCCACACAAGCTGTCGGGTAACGAAGGACCAGGACCGTGGGTGCTGTGTTCCCTATGTATCGTCTGTTGAATACAACATGAGCCACTGCCGTTCTCGCATCTCGCATACCCTCACTGGCTCAGCCTACTGATGAGCTGCTACCCCTCACCACATCACATCACATCACGTGTAGCTTCACACGCAGTAGTCCAGCGTGATTCTACATTCTGCAACCAAGAGTGTTCATAAAATATAGAACAAATTCTATGAAACTTAAAATGAGGGTAAAAATTGAGTTTTCGGTTATAAGATTCTCTTTTATTAATTTTTGTTTACCTTTTCAGTAAAATAGAAAAGTCAGGAAATTATCATTTAATTATTAAATCACTATTTGAGATGCCGACCACTATCATGAGGGCATTTTAAGACAAGTATGTGGTGAAGGATGAGTGTGATGAGTGGTAGTAATGAGTTATGAGGTGTCTTGTTACAAACCAAGGCCGACTCTTCCTTAAAATGGGTCATTAATTAATAGTCCAATGACCAATGGAAATACAAGGACCAACGGCTTAACGTGAATTCCGAACCACGCAGGTGATGGTCTGATATGTCTAAACGATGGTGGAAGTTGATGCGGGTATCAGCAGATGATCACTGAGACTATCTGAGCCGCTTTAGACCTATATCAACCTCAAAACCTGACCTCCTGAAGTCCCACCATTGCATCCAGTATTAAAACTTGATACTCAAATTTTTTAAATATTACTATTCCCAAATGGTTTAAGCGACAAAATCTACAAAGTATAACGGTAAGATGTACCAATTTACCAAATATCCATTGGACAACATATTGTCTTCATCAAAATGTTTTGCTTAATATGATAAAGTATAGATTTCAGTTCAATATAGTTCCAATGTAGACTTTAGTGTATTAGTCCGTCATCGTGTACAGTCATACAAAGAAAAAGAGGCACATACTTAATAACAACTTTTCAATTAAATACTTAATAATTAAGAATTGCGGTCCGTCTAGGAAATAATAATTATTTAATTTTTCTTGGACGGACCGCACGTTTTCAGCTTAAGAATGAATGTTTAATCTATGTGTACAACTATAGATTATTTTAATTTGACTATAAGTTGTTCTAATAATCAATTAACATTGAGGCACGCTTGTAGTAAAGCCATTTATTTATTTATTCAAGACTCTTCACACATATAGCGATGCGGTAGAAGAGGCTAAAGTAGTGGCGTCTAGATGGTAGAACCTGGATCTTTCCAACGAAATTACAGATGGTACATGCACAAATTTAGTTCACATTCCACAGCTCGAACAGATAATTCGTAAAAGTTCAATATAAGTTTGAAGTAAAACCAAGTAATGCGCTTTTCTGTTACTGCGCAAAGACTTGTGAGCTACACAGCTGTCCTGTAAGGCAACCACTCTGCGCCTGCGGAAACAAGAATACTTTACTTTGACATACTTGTACTCAGATTGCAACTTGTTTCCACAAGGCGTTTTACAATTATCAGAACACATTTTCAAGGAGATCGAATCACCCCAAGGACTCACTTAAAAGCGGCCAAGGGTCCAACTCAGAAATATTTTGAAAATCTTCAGCCTATCAGTGACTAAAGATGATACTCCACAACTAGACCGAAATATCTCAAGCTAATTATTATGATGTTTTGTGGTGATGTGAACAGGAAGAGCTAGATTACAGCTGTGACACCGGCGCGAAAGCCTTGAGTTGGAAGGGAGTTGGCACCCCATGTACAAGGCCAAAGTCAAAGTCAAAAATGTCTTTATTCATAATTTGTACATGAATACATGACAAACATAGAATGGCGTTTCGTAACTAATTCAATACTTTAAGCCTGGTATATACATAAAAAATATAGTATTAAATTTTACACAATACGAGTAACATAAGAAACAAACATTTCCTTTTATATTGTTGAGGTGTGTATTCTTAAGAAAAACAAACTTAAAATCAACATAATTAGGTTAGGAGTAGACATAAGAGTAACACAAATGTTCAAACGTTCAAGAGTTCGTCAAAAGAGTACGGTGCTTTAGCAATCAAAAACTCCTTTAAACGTCTTTTAAACTTAACTAAATTATTAATGGGAGTGATTTCTTTTGGTAATTTATTTATGAAGTTAATTCCAGCACTACTGGGCTTTTTATTGAAAAACTCTATGGAATGTTTTGGTATTGCAATTTGGTTTCTGAACCTTGTATTATATTGGTGATTATCACCTAGTTTAGGTAATTCTACCTCTTTAGTTTTTACGGTCATAACAGTTTCCAATATATACATGGCATAAACTGTTAATACTTTTAGCTTTTAAAAATGTTCTTTGACCGAATCAAGATCACCAAGATTTAATATAATTCTTAGTGCTTTCTTTTGAAGCACTAAGATACTATTTAAATTGAAATTACTCGTTGCTCCATATAAAACCATTCCGAAGGCAATATGTGAATTTACATGGGCATAGTATATTAGTTTTAATGTTTCAATTCAGCACAGTTTGGACATAGATTTTTAGCTTTTTTAAAACTTTTAGTTAATAGCTTTTATTTAACTAAAGGTCCGTAGTTGTGTCCTCTCCATTAATGGTAATAAACTAATAATATGTAGATAAATACTCGTAGATCATCATTAATCTCATAAAACGTTTTTATCAAACACCTGTATCAATCTTAGTTATGGTCGTGCGTTGCTATAAATTACACCATCGTATTCAAAGTGTCTTTAATAATTTAAATCTATAAATTTAAAAACATCAGTCGTTGGTACGAATAAAACTTAAAGCTAAATTGTATTCAGTCCAGCAGGAGCCTTTTTTCAGGCGGTGGCTCCAATCTTATTCACAAAGTAAGATATGGCTTATTATATAGAATCATTAGGTAATTTTGTACTGTATTTTCTCCAGTAATTGAAAGTCTCATAGTAAATTTACCTTGATAAATAACCTAATATTTCCAAACGAGGTATACAAGACATAGGTGATCCATCCAGTGGATATATAGCCACTATATGTTTAGGGGCAGCATGCAAGCGAAGGGCGTTTTCGCGATCCATTCCCCCCCACTACCCTTCCCCCCTCAGCCCATTTCTAATTAATTCCCTTCCCGGGTATAATTTAAAAGCCTACATTAGGGATCCATCAAGGGGTGCAAAGCAGTTTGGAGCCAATATGGCGGCCGAGCTTTCGGAGTTTTGGCTTTTTGCTTCTTAATTATGAGCTCTTGACGTTGTTTCAGGGGTTTGCCATGGTAGGAGTTTTACATTGTTGGTTACTTTGGCTTCTCTGATTATAGTTTGATAAAGGGTCTTTAGCTACAGATACATCGTAAAAAATTATAGCCTCTCAAGTATACTAATAGAATCAACCTTCAGGTTGTTTAAAACTTTACTAGATAACTATTTAATAAGATGAGTGTAGTCACAATAAAAAATAAATAATATAAACATACAAATTCTTGACCAAGTATAATTTCCTACTAAAATAAAAACTAATGGATAATAGGTAGGTACCTCATTTAAACGTGTTGAGGTACCATCAAAAACCCTAAGACATACTGTAGAACAAAGAAAATAAATACTACTTATAAATAATAGAAACAAATAATCTTACTCGTAAATATAGACAAACTAGTTATAAAATAAAAGACTCAAAGATAAAATAAAATAAACGATATTTCACAGGTTAGTAAGAATGGATGAAATAATATATAGTTTAAGTACAACTACTGTACATAGAGACATTACAATTATGCAACTAAGAAAAATATATCTCCACATCAGAAAAACTAATCAGCCACTTCTTTAGTTTAATCAAATAGAATTTAGAATTATTGCAATTAGAATTATCGTTAGGAAGATGGTTAAATAGTTAGAGATAGAGATATCTGTAAAAATGTAAAAAAAACTCAAAATGAGGACTCAAAACTGTATCATATTTAATTTAAATACAAAAATGGTTGAAATTCTGTGAACTTCAAAATGTCATTAATAAAGCTAAGTTGTTTTAATTCTTGCAGAAATTACTCTTATATTAAATATGCAGACAGTCTATGTTTAATATGTATACGTAGATAGTAACACGTTGTTATTAAATAAGTAATTTGGTACTTACTAAAAACAAAATTCATTCTTAATAAAAACACATGAAAACGTTATTGAATAAACTCTTAAGTGGAATACAATAGGTTTTGAGAGTCACCGACTAAACAGTTTTAACACACTTCCTCTCATGAATGGAAAATGTATGTAACACACCCCTAAAAAAGGTTTAACAAATTAATAACTGTTTTTACCCGAAAGATAAATGCAACATTATCTTAATCGCAAATGCTGTTCATCTCTGTTCCTGTATTCTCTCCGAAAAAGTGATCACCACTCCGAAAGAGGAAACCTCGGAAAGAAGGAAAATCACTTTACAAAGAAAGCTTTGCAACCATATTCAGCGAATGTCAACCACAAAATACATAGGACCTAAAACAAATATTTTCACGTATTGGGAAGTCTTTTTTGCTTTGCAGTAATCATTTTAACGCTGAATGAGCTATGTACCTTTGTTACGTCATCGAAGGCCTGATGGCTCGAGTTATTGTTGTTGTTATCAAGAGAGGCAGCTGGGCAGCTGGTATTAGTGCAGCGTGTGCCAGTGGCACATAGAGATATCAAACTGAGGGGAGGGTCATTAGAGATAAATCACCCCAAAGTAGGGACAGGGACATAGATTGCGCCTTCCAATAATTAGTTGGGGTACCAAATTACTTAAGATGACTTTGATGGTAAAAGAGGAACAAATGTATTCGGTATGACATAAAATATAATACAAGATAATAGTAACCAAACGAAATTTCTTTTTATTTCATTCCTTATACCTAGTACTTTGATACTTTGATTTGAGACACTGACCACTCCTAGAGGGTATTTAAGGGGAATATGGGATTAAGGATGAGTGTGTTGAGTGTTTTTATGGATGATGAGGTGTAGTCTTGTTACAAACTAGGGCCGGCTGTTCCCCAGATTGGGTCATTAATTAATAACCCAACGACCAATGAAATGGACCAACAGCTTAACGTGACGTCCGAACCACGATTTGTGGCTATACAACGAAATGCATTAGGTATCATCAGATGTACGTGCGGTGGAGCTTCAAGCTAATTAACAATAAAAAGCAGTCGGTCAACGAAGCATTTATTTTATTTGATAATAATGTTTTAATGACATATATTTAAATGTACGCGTAAAACATAAAAGATTATATAACTTACAGTTTTCAATGGATACCATTGAATATACCGTTGTATACATTTGTACATAACATGCACATGAGCGTGAAGAAACTAACAGACATTAAAGAGCCTTAACACATCTAAGGCCAGTTACAGCTGCCCTCCGACTGACTGGCAGGGAGCAGCGGACGACCAATCACATATGTGAACTGTAACAGAGAAACACAAAAATACTTATTTATGCACAGCCAATGGAAAGTTATAAGATCTTAACAGTTTTCGATGATTGAGTCAGTTTTTCCTAACGAAGAGTTAACATATCCAACAACACTTTGTATCGTCGTCTACACGGTGAATCAGTTCTCGTAAGGCTTGTTACCATTTCATCTTGATTGTACACGAATTTTATATTAAACTAATTGTTGATGTAAAAAGTGTCGCCACTTATGATTAAAATGTATAATGGTTGAAAATGAATTTAACGAGAATATTATAGAATTAATAATATAATTTAAGAATATTACAATTTGATGAATAATACTACTGCCTCTACATTTTTAGGAGAGCACGGTATTAAAGAGGTTGATCATACCAGGGGTTTAGGAGTATATATTGACAAGAATTTATATTGGGAAAACCAAATTGATCACGTATGTAAAAAGGTTTCCTCTGGAGTTTTTCTATTGAGACAGTTTAAAGGTTTATGCTCAATACAGGCTTTGAAAATAATTTACTATAGCGTAATCTAACCTCACCTTTCCTATGGTATAATACTTTGGGGTAGCTGTGCTGTTATAAAACTGTTAATTCTTCAAAAAGCTGCTTTTGTGTAATTTGTTTAATGTAATGCCTAGAGAATTATCTAGAGAGCTTTTAAACAGTTAAAAATACTTACCTTGCCTTCAATTAATATATTTGAAACTATCATCTTTTGTTTATCTAAATGTGACTTAGTGCAGGGTAAGGACATACACAACGATAGTACACGTTCAAATACAATACAGTATACAGACCAGTCAGTCATAGATTGCAAATTCATGAAAGATTGCCAATGCAAGCTGGCACATAATTTTTGAATCTTCTTCCAGTTGAAGTTAAAAGTCTTTTATATAACCACACATTGTTCAAAAATAAATTAAAGCAATATTTGTTGTACTTTGCTTCTTATTCTGTTCCATAATTTATCAATTCCAACAACAATTTTTGAATCTTCTTCCAGTTGAAGTTAAAAGTCTTTTATATGTCAAAAAATTGTTCAAAAATAAACTAAAGCAATATTTGTTGTACTTTGCTTCTTATTCTGTTCCATAATTTATCAATTCAACAACAATTTTTGAATCTTCTTCCAGTTGAAGCTAAAAGTCTTTTATATGTCCACAAATTGTTCAAAAATAAACTAAAGCAATATTTATTTTCAATTTTAAACTTAAGTGGTTAGTCATAATAATGAAATATTTTTGGATGGAAACCACTTAAAATGTTTTAATTATTTAAAACACAAAACAAAACGTTTCGTCTAGTCTATGCTAGACATCTTCAGTTTGAAGAACAAAGAAAAGTATAAAATATATATAAAACATGTAAAAATATAAAAAGTATAGAAGTATAAAAATTCAAAGTTAAAATAATTTTAACTGAATATGTCTAGCATAGACTAGACGAAACGTTTTGTTTTGTTTTTTGTTTTAAATAATTAAAACATTTTAAGTGGTTTCCATCCAAAAATATTTCATTATTAAAGCAATATTTGTTGTACTTGGCTCCTTACTCTGTTGCAGACTTTTTAATTCCAGTTAACAACTATTCAAAAATGTTATAAACTGAACCTATACATTTTATATGGTAATTTTTTCTTATCAGTGGTCAAAATTACCATTGCGATCACTTTTTGTTATTCATCCCATTCATTTTGTAATGTATCACTTTCATATTCATCAACATGTCAACAATGTATTTTGTTATTACAATAAAAAGTTAAATGTTAAATCTCGAAGTCTAATATATCATAACGACACATGTATCACTGCACATAGTATATCGTTGTGTGTGCGGCGCAGATAGGCTACAGAGTAGCAGAGGCGCTGGCCGGCTGCCTATCTCACTGCCACAGGCGCACCTCTCCCCGGCCTCATAAATTTTGATTATTCAGTGGGCGCTACGAAATGGCATCTCCGCTATATTTCCCCTCTTACGCCCCTTCGTAAGCACATTCATGGACTTTGGAAATAGCCCCTTCCGAACTTGCTGACTAAACTGAACTTTCTGCTGCTGAAAAGGTTAGGATTTGTGTTCATGTTAAGACATTACAATATGTATGTTGTGAAAGTATGCGATTAGTTGCTTAAAGTACATTTGAATATTATATAGAATAATTTGTGTCCCTCTGAAAATAAATAAACAATATTTGACACCTATAAAATGTTGGATAAAAGTAAAAACAAATACAAATTTAAACTTAATTAAAAATCAAGCCAACACGCAGCTAAGCGCTAAAGCGCCACTGGCATCATATATCAAATTTTCTTTATAATTTTTACTTTAATTTTCTACGCTCACAGTTTTGTTTCGGCCTTCGGCCTCAGATTTACGGTTTTTATAGGACGTTATACTACATATCATGAAAGTTTAACGTGTTTTCAGTAATAAATGCAAAACCAACACTGTACAATATTTTACACAGACGAACTAATGCAACCTTAAATAGGGGACAGTGGTTTTATATCTATTTTTATTCTTATAAAAATACAGCAAAACCATTAGGCTTTTCAAAAATATTATTTTAAACTTGTTTAAGTTGTATATAATACAAATTTGTATATAATTATTATGTAATTTATATATAATGGAATATTGCACAGTACAAAACTGTAACAGTTTAAAATGTATCATATATTCGACACGAGGTAAAGCATGGCTTTCATTCAAGTCTTCAACCGGACAGTGCTGCTATCCTGTGGCTCAGTTTACAACTAAACCTTTCAAACATTAGACTCTGAAAATAACTTTGAAAGAAGCTCAAAAAACGTGTTAAATTATTGGCGTCTTTAAGCTGAAACTGAAGTTGTAAGGTAAATTCACCTTAAAGGTTTTAATGCAACTAACTGGTTTTCCTAATCCAGGTTTGGGGTTTAAAGGTACAAATCTGTTGGGAGAGTAACACACTTACATTGCACTAAATCACTATTTGAGATGCCGACCACTCTCATGAGGGTATTTTAAGGAAAATATGTGGTAAATGATGAGTGTGATGGGTGGTAGTAATGAGTTATGAGGTGTAGACTTGTTACCAACTAAGGCCGACTCTTCCTTAGAATGGATCATTAATTAATAGCCCAATGACCAATGGAAATACAAGGACCAACCGAACCACGCAGGTGATGGTCTGATATGTCTAAACGATGGTGGGAGTTGATGCGGGTATCATCAGATGATCACTGAGACTATCTGAGCCGCTTTAGACCTATATCATCCTCAAAAATTGCAACCTGAACATGACATATTTTATTCAATTAGTTGCAAGCACTTTAAGGACAGTTTTTTCTAAAACTCTGAGATAATTTATTAAAAGTGAGCCAATATAAACGCCAGACACTGTGTCTTTTGATGTTGAAGACAGGTGTTGATAATTGTGTTAGCGTTACTGATGAATTTTAAATATTATTAGGCTGATAGCCCTCAATTTTCCATAACATTAATCTTGGCAGTTGTGTGAAAATGTTAACATTTGTGCGATTGTTAACAACTTAACTGGAGACTTATCAATCTCCCTCTTAGCTTGGAATTGATAAAACGGTCCCAAAATATTCATCTACTTACTTTTTTATTGGTGTCAAAGAGTGAACTAATAAAATGGGTCATTAAAGTATTTTAACTGTCACAAGTTTGCTTAGAAACCCCCAAATTTGTCTATTTAAAATAAACCTGTTAGTGGTTAGTGAATTACCAACCTATTGTATGATATTATTGTACAGGGATAAGTTTAGGAATAGTTTTAAAACATATTGTAGCTTATATAGACTATTGCACTATCACATTTCTTGTCAATGTTCTTTTATGAAAGTGTTCGTTAAATTTATTTCTTTAAAATTAACTTTGATGGTCTCTAATAGATGGTTGTTTAATACGGTTCACTATGTGAAACGTTTATAAAATTTCTTTGAAACAAGATGACAGTCGTGTTTTGTTTACAAAGAAATAATTTAAATTTTTTGTAATACTTAAATGTACTACAGAGAGATTTATAATATATTAGCATGGCAGAAAGGTGCATAATAAAGTAAAACCAGGCCGACACGCAGCTAAGCGCTGAAGCAAAGTAAAGTACGAGTATGTAATCTTCTGGCAAAGACTTACACTTTAAAGTTTTCTTTAAATTTATTTAACGTAGTCGAACTTTTATAACAGTTTGGATTACACTGTCGCATTATTTTTATAACAGCACTTTGACAAAGAAATATAATAGTGTAATAGGCACACAAACTGTATTACAATATGCTTTTAAAATATTGTTTCTGGTTCGACTTACATGGCACATGACCTGCACCAGCCTGTGCAAAAATCCTGCTAAGTTATTGTAGCATTGTGACGTTAACATACAAGTAACATTAACATGACACGAGTTTGGTTTATTTCGATAACAGGTGACAAAAAAGAATACAAATTCCCATCACGCGATCACGAAAACTTAAAATATCACATTTTACTGATGTGATAATTAACCTGTTTGGAACTAGTTTCACACATTCGTAAATAATCAAAAATAAAATTGGTAAAAATAAATTTGTATGTTTTTTACTCGTGGTGGGGTTTTTATACTAGCTTAAATTTTCAAATAATCAACCAATAACAGACCGCAGACTTTGCATACATTTGCACCCTTACGGCTGATTCCATGAAAGGCCCGGCAACCATTTTTCGCTTACGAAATAAAATAGATAACACATACTTTGTTCAAAATATACACATTTCGAGTCATTTAACTTAAGAGAGCATAGTACCTATTCGTTATTTTGTTTTTATCCCATAAGAATAATGTAAAAATTATAGCGTACCCGTGACGGGTTGGAATCGTGCGCGACTCCGGAGCTTTCTCCGCTGGCGCGGGTTCGATCTTCGCACTCACCACTTACATTTGTAAAGTGACTATACGGAAACGCTAGGTAAAGGTCGAGGTTGAGTGGTAGAGAGGACTTTGAAGTCCTAACTTCACCTCGTTAAACAAGACAAACTTTTAAACTATTTAAAAACAGGCATTTTTTAGACACTTTACGCCTACAATTTCCATAAAATCTTTTTGAAATAAGTTGCATTTAAAAGATTACAATGTAATGCAGTGACTCGGCAAACCACAGTTTTGAAATTGTTATCAATTTACACGTAAGAACAAGAAATTCAAGTAAACTGTTTCTTAAATTTTTTGATTTGAGAAAATGGAAATTCGGCTTAGCGGGGTCACTAAACCATTAATGCACTTTAAAACAAAGTTTATTTCATAAAAATCCGATGAAAAGTGTAGGCGTGTAGTGTCTCAAGAAAATGCGTGTTTTTACATTGCTCTTATGGGACGAAATTCAAGGTACTGCGCACTCTTTAACCCGCACTGGTGCAATGATTAGCGAGCGCATAGGTTAAGAGTCTCAGACAGTTGGTAAACAATAGAGATGTTAGTGGAGTGAGTAGTAGTGGCGGAGCGGGAGGCTGGGCTTTTATTGATCAGGGAGCTGGACCCTCTCCCCCTGCATCCCCCAACCCCCTTCGCCATCTCCTTCATTAGCAAAATGTGAGAATATCATCCCGGCCTGCGACACCCCTTGCCTGCCCGTTAGTCGTTAGTCGTTACATCCACCCCCCTCCCACCCACCAGCCATGCTACGTACCTCTACATCTCTCCGCAATGTTGGCCATTACTTGTATTTACAGAGAAATATACTGTGTCAGAGATAGGGTTGCTGTGCTGGTAAATCTACTTAATGGTAATGAAAGCAACAAGTTTATTTTTATCTGGATTTGTGCTGAGATGTAAGAGTTGCTTGCCTTGAAATTACAAGGTTTCGGCGCGGATGAGGGTTTATTAAAAACCCCTCTTGGGTGTCTCAGTTACTGTAATATACCCAGTATACTATTTTTTTAGATGATTAGTAATTATTTAAGCAAACTCTCTAGTTAAGATTAGTTTGACGAAACAAAAACATTTAAAAATACAAGATTGAATGCAGATATTTTAGATCAATTTGCACCCCCTCCAAACACTAGTGCACGTACATTCCTATATTCTTTGTTTAAAGTTTGTTGTTGACGATGGGAGAATTTCAGAGTTTAAACTATTCTTGCGGACATTTTTCATCGTTAGTGAGCAAGATGATCACGACGTTTCGGGATCTGCAATCTGATCCCGTCTTCAGGCGAAAAGAAACCTAAAACATAACACAGAACATCAGAACCCAAGCCAGCCTAAAATAGTTAGCGTAAGCTGACCAGTTAAGCACACACAAACAACATGTTGATGTCAAAGTCAAAATACTAAAACTTAAAAATTTAGCCTAGAAAAAACCATATGCAAAAAACACACTAAAAACTTAGCTACAAGAAACCACTCAAAGAAACACGCCCACACTCGGTGCAGGCTCTCAGCAAATAGTACATTTTGCTAATATGCAGAAAATTCAAACAGTTTGAAAATAGTCGTTAAAATATCCGTTTGATGAAAGAAAAATCTCATTATTTCTGTAAGTTGCGGAAACATCCTAACCAAGTGTTCTAACCACCTATTTAGCATAAACAAACTATTTACAAAAACATGTTCGTAAATGTAATGGACATATGATTAGATTTAATTTAGCTTAGCTGCACGTTACTGTCATTGTTTAGAATAAAGAGGACGTTTTCACAACGACTAGTAGAGTGCGGGCGAAGTTGTGATGGTGCATATTTCAGTAGTGACAAAGGCAGTGATTACCCCCGATGTGGACCCGGGGAGGTGTGGGGGATGCTGGGAGGGGGTGGATTGGTGCATAACAGATCAGCAAGAGGGCGCCTCGCGTTGACTCACCCCGGAATAAGAAATTAGCAACACAACTCCCGGCTACCAGCTTAGATCTACCGTACTTATTGCTTCTTCTCCATACTGATATTTAGTGATAATCTATTTTCTTCGCTTGGCTCATATATTTAATTTCCTTATTAATCAACCAATAAATACAATTGCATCGCAAAAATAAGGAAGACAAAAACAAAGTTACATCTAGATATAAATATATACATATAAAAAAGACACACACATAGACACAAACTAAACAATAAATGGCACACACACACTTACAATTACTTCACAATCACATCAATTATTCACACTCAAAAATTAGTTCACAACAATCAATTAGTTCAACAAACTCATCAACAGAATAAAAAGCCCTAGTCAAAGATCACGCTTTAAGGTGTTTTTGAATTTTGGATAATGATCTAAACTTTTTATAATTTATGTAAAGGGAGTTAATTGAACAATCTGACACCAACTTGCAATGGTAATTTTTCAAAAGCCGATGTTCTATGATGAACAATTTGCAAGTTTACAAAGAAAGCATTTTTGTACTTTACCACAATAATTTTAATTTTTAAGACATGTTTCGCCTCAGCATCATCAGTATACATCAAAAATGCTTTCTTTGTATACTTTCGACTACCACAAAGTAGATGGAGAAAACATCAAGAATAATGCAAGTTGTCCCAACCTCTTGTTTCATATTAATATTTCAGTTTTGATTTAAATTCTCGATTTCGCACACAATACATCAAAACTTCCATAATATAGAGGCTAGGCAAAGTCAGCCTTTCAAGCCCTTTGAAAATATCATGACATGAGTTTCTAAAATTAGCGTTTGAAATAATTCTAACAGCTTTTTCTGTAACCGAAACAATCTTTCAAATTTAAAGTTGGAGCATCCTCCCCAAAGGGCTATTCCATATGATACTCTTGCTAACGAAATAGTGCCCAGATCCAGCCTCCAGTACATTTGGTTACGTTATCAAGACTTGATGGCAGAGAAAAAGGCAAAATGTTTTAACAAATCCATAAAGTAAAGTTTTGGAGCTTCATTCTGAGGTGGTTACTGTTTGGTGATATTTATTTTGTACTTTGATGTAGAGAACGTTATGGAATGCATAAACACGTATGCCTGCTGAAACAAATGTACAGGAGAACTCAGTGTGCATAGCTAAAATATAACATTTTTAGTGTGCAAATATAAATTAGATGCATATCAGACACAATCAATACTTGCGTTAATTTATTAACTTGCTAGTATGATGATGGAATGTAACTGAAATAGACGTAAATTGTATGGTTATGGTTATACTAGGTGAGTTCTCCCCCAACCTTAACTTTTGAAAAAGGAATACTTATAGGGTCCTGAAGTTTGTTTTGACGTACTTTGCGTCACCCACCCCACCCAAAAACCTGGGGGCCCATTTTTTCAAATACGAACCCCCTCTTGTGGCACTTCAAAGGAAATGTATTTTTAACACAAATTCAATCTCAATTATTTGTTTGTTATACCAATTTAAATATTACAAATTGTCAGGTTTAAAACACCACATATTGTATACAATTTATTTCGATTGACAATTTTTCTTCAAAATCCTTTAAGGGATTTTGTTACAAGATTGTAACATTTCCCTAAGAGGATTTTCCAAAACGATTTGCCAGTCAAAATAAATTGTATGTGAAATGTGGCATTTTAAAAATGATAATCTGTAATCTTTAAATGAGTATGACAAACAAAATTAACTCAGATAGAAGGTTTTTCTTTGCGTCATTGAATTCGTGTTAAAATTATTTTTCTTTTAAGGTACCACAAATTTAAAATTTAAATTTAAAACTGATAATCACAGTCACAACACAGTAACTTTACAAGATACAAAACCAACTATTTAATTGTTAGTTTCTAAAAAATAAAATTCTACCCGTACATTTTAATATATAAACAATTTATCACAGGCATAATTTACGTTAAGTAATTAACGCAGTTAAACTACTGGTATTTTAAAAACCCTGAAATCTCAACCAGTAACTGATTGAAAACCTCCTGTAAAATCATGATAGAAGATAATTTAGCAATAAAAACGAATGGACTGAGTACAATGCAAAGGATAAGCCAGATAAGACAATGCTGGTTCGGTTTGGACTACCAAGTACTTAAATTGTCGACTCCTGCTTGAAAATTTAGCAGTTTCTTCTTGAGGGAGTGCAGAGTCTTCTTTGAGCCGCCGCTAGCCTAACTACGCATCGGGCTCCAGCGGTTTTTGTCTCATACATACATAACTTTATTCATACTGGGCTTTGATTCCAGACAAATACGATTTATCAGCATTATTAGTATATATTTAAAAGTATGTTTTAAGCTTAAATAATGCCTGAGGTATAAATATTATCACGGACGTCTTTCACGACGTTTTGGGATCTAGAATCCGATCCCGTCTTCAGGTGGAAAATAACTTAAAACATAACAAAACATTGCTAGCGTAAACTGACAGTCAGACTTACAAGCTACTGTAGGTTAGCTAATTTTTTAACGTTTTATGTTATGTTTTAGGTTGTTAATCAACCTGAAGACAGGATTAGATAACAGATGTCAAAATGACTTGTTCTTCTTGATCTCTAACGATGGAAAACGTCCATAATAATTTTTCAAACTAAAAAACTCCACCATTGTCAACAACTCACTTTAAAGAAAGAACTCGCCCTTCGGGCTTTTTGAAAAGTACCCTATACATTGATTTGGCATGCTTTGCCAAATCCAAGGTTCATCAATGGTAGACCTTGTTATTTACGTTTTGTTAACTGTTAAACATTAGAAGAAGCCTAAAACCCTAAAATGGATTCAATAATAAAAGTCCGGTTCAACATTATATAATATTTATTACTGGTCTCATTAATGAATTAAACCAAAGAGCGCTTAGATATCTCTATAAATAAAACTAACATTAGTTTGTCTTTGGCCATACAACGTACAGATATGACAAGGTATAGCTGCACGTCTGGTCTTAGCCTTTCTTATCTGAAGGAAATAACCGAGCAACGCAGACTCAGACGACCGGTTAACATTCATCACAAAAAGATACATATCACAGACGTTCAAAGGCATCACATGCACCCTGCCTCTCCTTGCCAAGCTATGTACTTTTTACACAAAGTTTGTGATTTACCATCGTAGTAAAATTTGATTTTTAGCTGGAATTAATAAAAAATAAATCTAGGAAATTATAAGCTTTTTTTAATTTGCTTCCTCAGAATAAACAAAATTTACATATAAAGGATTAAAAGCTTTTAAGGGTCGCTCCACCTCAGCGGCTCGGGAGAGCGTCGTTGCAGAGGTTTGCGGGAATTAAATTAGAGACTTTAATATTAATACTATTTTGACGAAACAACTCTTAAATGAAATATAAACATATTATCTAGGTTTGCCACGAGTTCAACTTTTAAAAAAATGTCTTTTAGTTTTTATGCTATTAATGGTATAAGTTAGAAAATATAGAGTATTTTTAAGACCTTATTTATTAAATTTATTTAGTAATAAGTTAGCTATTTAGCGTTTATACAATTAAGATCTACAATAAGACCTTATTTAAGAAGCTAAAATAGCTTGATCAAAATTTAATTCAAGACAAACACAGATAAACTATTTTTATTTCCATAAACATTAAAATATCGAATTTAACCTTTATATGAGAGCACTATCTACTTTATACGAAACCCTTGCAAGCGTATACTTTGACAATTAGGCCGCATCAGTTGAAAGAAAACCCGTTGTTACGTGCGCGGTGTCATGTGGTCCTTGGTCGGACGAATTCAGCCTTTATCTGCGGTGTCGCAGGAAAATATGAAATTTTTATTAGTTTGTTTATAGAAAAGTAAAAATAACTCGACCAGTACTTTCCAAGCCAACCCCTGTTCTTACCGTAACGTAATACCTTCCATTTCATGATTGTTAGAACACAATAACGCTATGTTTTCATAAAATTTAGTAAGTTTGAATATAATAATGGAATACAGATGCAACCAAGGAACCAGATAACCAACCAACCAGCTTACCTACATTTTCCGACACACCCTATAAACAATCTGCTTCCGTTTCCGAGTATAGACACCCTACCTACTCACCTTACCCGTTATAAGAAATCCACTTACACTAATTTATTTACCTACTAGCTGACAGTACCGGTGCTGCGCTACGGGATTTAAACATTGAATTTCGGTTATTATATTTATCTAAATATTTCTAAACAAATTTAATTTTCGTGACGTCCGGTAATTTCACTGTTTGCCTGTCAGTTACCATTTTATAATTTATGTTCTTAAATACTCCCCCTTAGTCTTAACACCCCTATATAGAAACAGGCCTACTGATTTGTCAATAGTGATTGATCATGATAATAATAATAATTGTAAATCCTGGTTTTCTATTATTTATGATTCGTTCAATAGGCGTTAGTTGTTAACAATCTCGTCAGAAACCAGCGCCAACTTATATTAAGCAACCACCGATTGATTTTCAAACGATGATTATTCATTTAAGATAACCTGAGCCACTCTAGGGGAGAAACTTAACCGAGCCATGACGTTTTATCAGTGCAAAGATCTTGCAAAAGTAATAAAATCGTTGGAAACCAGCTTACTTCTTCTTATTTATAAATCCTTACTTACCCAGTTTGAACTACCGCCATTTTGATTCCAAATACGATATGGCCATGTGAAATAGTATAAAACACTTAACGCAACACACATAATTAAGTAGTTCATGAGCTTCATTTAAATAATTATGTAAAGAGGTTTTCGAGTGACAGTCTTACAAAATGGCAACATCGCCCAAATTACCCACGGCCAAAATAACCCACTGTGAGCCATTTTATTTTCAAAAGTTGCATGACCATGTAAGATAGCCTAAGAGACAAAATGTATTGACCTTTTTGTTGTATGAAGTTTTATCTCTATCTGTGCAGCCTTACAAAAACGGTCTTCTGAACGTTACAGACAAATCGGCAAACAGACAGAAAACAATATTTTTAACGCCAGTTTGGGGTTTTCAACTTATAAAATGACTAAATAAATGTACAAGACATATTTAACTTTAAACAATGTACGCACATAACTATCATTTCATTAATATAGACGTTCCCTCACCGCCCTCTACTAATTTCTTCCAATAAAGCTGATTCCCTCACAACTTATATCGCTGACTTACCTTTCCCCTCCCCGCAACTTGGTTATTTTGACAGTTAATCGAGTTTGTCGCTTCGTCTTGTTTGCCTGTCTGCCAACTCAGATAAGGTCCTACCCTTACCCCCCTCCTCCGCAACCCACAGTTTCCCCAAAAGGGGCCCAAACTCTGATTGCCGCAGCCGCCCTGGGATTTCAGCTTAGCCACAAGGTGGAGAATGTAAAGAACTTATTGTGAACGGAAATACAAAAAGAATACTCGATTTGAAAAGCGATAACATGCGTTAGATGTTGAGTGAAGTCCGTCTTGATTTCGCAGCTTGTGATTTATTTTAAATATATAATCCTGGAATGTATTGTATACAATACAACATTACTTCAAATTAAGTCATATAGGCTAAACCGAGCTCTTTGTGCTTGATATAGCTGTCAATTTTCTATACTTTTCAATTTTCTTTATAGGTTAGTACGAGTACATTTAAATCAAAGACAAATATGGCAACCGGCACTACCTTGCGAATTTCTTGTAATCGTGGGGGGGGTTACATCGTATGTGCCCTTTTGGGAGACGTTTCCACAAAAAAGTAAATTTTTGGGCTACAACACTGTATTCGTGACCCAATTTCAATGAGACTTGGTATAAACACGTATGTTATCGTAGTCAATGCCTGCAAAAAATCAACAACATCCAATTAGCCAAACCAAGATGGCGGTGAAAAAGCTTCCGGTCTTAACTATCAGATAGATTTTACTGTTTTTTTTTCTACACACGTTGATTAAAGTAATATTACTGCTTATATTGAATTTAATCGAAATCGGGTATTAAAATTAAAGAGAGCTTTCGGTGAATATACGGGGTGAGCAAAAAAAGAAAGAAAAACAGGGACAATTGTAATATGTTATTTATCAACTGTTATGACAGCTGGCGAGTCCATTGTTGTGGAAAATGAATGTTTATTTATATTGTCATTTAGAGGTTGGTTAACATGACTCATCAGTGGTTAGCGCATCATCGTGCATTTGTATAGAACAATTTTTAAAGTGTAATGAATCGGTCACTACCTTAGCCTTCGCCTTAATAATAACTACCAATGTTTCAACTCTAAGCAATGTCCAAAAATATTATTTTATTTATATAGATGCACACAGTAGAGCTTTTTGCAGCTGTAAATTCTTGTTAATAGAAACCAATAATTTTAAAATTAAAAGCTACACAGTGTGTCCTGCTGCTAAGGTTAAACATTTTATTTACCAATATACAAATAAACATTGTGTTGGTAATAACAAAAAACAATTACAACTTATGAACAAAAATTACAAGCCACTACAGTAAATATTATCCCAATTATTTTACAATTTGAATTTAAAACTAGTAAAATGTATTATAGAACACCAGACTTCTAAGTGGTAAGTGAGTGGTCCATAAATTCCTGTAAACTATAAAACTCGTTGGTGACAAGATAATTTTTAAGTTCTGTCTTAAACAATTTAGAATTTTGAAGACATTGCAATTTCTTGGGAAGTTTTTGAAAGAATGTAATTCCGGCCTGAGATGGCAATTTTTTTAAATAATTCTAGTCTGTGATAATCGATTCTATAACTAGTTAAAGAACGAGTATCATGACTATGAATATCACTGCCTAGTACTATAAAGGTTGAAGGTACGCAAGGATGACTACGTAAGGCTGTATGACGGGTTGAAGGGATGGGATGGGTAGGGGATGGAGGTGGGGGTGGGCGAGGGTGGCGACATATATCAGAGGGTGGGATTGCGACAATCCTGCCAGGAATAGCAAGTAGATCCGCTGAATACATGGGTGACAATGGATCCGCAAGCCGCTCATTTCTCTATCCAGAATACAACAATCTGCCAAACCGCAATCTTAGGACGTTCGAAAGTATTTTCCTCTTACATATTGAGCCTTTATGTTTTTATTTGAAATGTACGTGCGGACCCGTGGGGGGTTGGACTCGTGCGCGAATCCGGAGCTTTCTCCGCTGGCACGGGTTCGATCCCCGCAGTCACCACTTATATTTGAAAAGTGACTATACGGTAACGCGAGGTAAAGGTCGAGGTTGAGTGGTAGAGAGGACATTGTAGTCCTAAGCCCCGTTAAACAAGACGAACCTTACCCTTTTTTTACCATTCCATCAGACGCAGGAGGGCTTAATACATACTGCCAGCCATACTTTAGGTCTACGATATGGTTTAGTACATAAAACCTACTTTTACTCAAGAACTGTTTATGTCCTACATGATAGCCACCGTGTTATTTCACCTTTAAAAATTGTATCTGTGGAAGCTTTTGATGTAACAATCTTAAAATTTTCTAATATAACCTTTGTACATACAATCGTAAAATCTGATTTTACTGTCTACTAGTATTCAAAAATGGCCTTATTGTAAACTATAAAATATGTTCTTGCATTGCTTTGCCAATATCTCCTTTTGAAGATTGTAAAGTATCTTTGCTTAAATAAATCTTTTTCCAAGTTTCAACTGGATTAATAAACCAGTTTTGGAGATAACAATTATGGAGCAAAGTTGTGGCTGTAGAGTGGTAAAACGGAGTTTTTTTGTGACGGAGTGCTGAATTGTATCCTAGAGTCATGAGGATACTATACCCTGTACGTATAGTAGAGAGTAGAGAGGTTTCACATGCAGTCGAGCTGTCCAGCTAAGCCGCCATTATCCGAGTCCGGCTTTTTCTTGCCACGCTTTAGCAAATAAATTGCATTCACGATTTAGTGAGTTAGAGGGCTTTGTGCGGCTGGGGGGATGTAAAAGCTTGCCCGGGGAAAGAAATTGCTTCCACTTTATAATGTTCAAAGTAGACACCAAATGTTTCCAATTTCCTTCTTTTCACATTTGTAACGAATAATCCTGTGGGCTGCCTTTGATCTCTGGATCGGTAGGCAGGGAGGTAAAGCTTCTAGAGTTCGTTTGCTATAAACTCATTTATACATTGGATGTATGTTTCATGGATAGTTGTTAAACAAGATTTTACAGAGGCTAAGGGAAAAAATGCAAAATACATAATTTGGAATAATGCATAATTATTCATATTTAAGCGATTCAAATATTATTACGGACGCGATTCAAATATTATAACCTATGCAAAACGTCCGTAACAATAGTTCAACCTCAGAAATTCTTCTATCGTCAACAACAAACTTTTAAGCATATTTACAGCCTTTTATTTAGATTCTATTGAGTATATGATGAAAGCAATTGTGAACTGATGAAAACTAAAGTGTTTTTATTTCTGAAGAAGGAAGCGTTTTGTATTAAGAACGTATGTACAATTATATGTATATTAAGTTAAATCATTATTTTGCGGTTGAATTCTTCGTATATTTTCTTAGGTAAAACTAGTTATGAAACATTTACATGCATTGGTTTATAGAATCACAAATAAATCAATAAATAATAATGAAAGAAATACAAAAACTTCAAAATGTGTAATAACTAAATTGTTTAGTTAAAGAAATAAAACAACTTAATAATCAGACAGTTTGAAGTTTTCGTATTTCCAAATCATCTAATAAGAACCAGCTCTTCTAGATATGAATAATAATAATATTTTGATTTATTTGGATATGACGTTTTTAAAGATGATTAATTTATGGGTAGAACTAATGTCTCATTGCAATAGTTAAAAAATAGCAATGACGAAATAGACCTACATGTTGTTAACCATTTCATGCCCAGTAGCTTTGATACTTAAATGTAATAACAAACCAGGCCGACACGCAGCTAAGCGCAAAAGTGACGCTTGCTTGAGTAAATCGAATTGCTTTTAATTTGTTGCTTATTCGCTACAGTCACAATCTCGCTTCGGACTTCGGCCTCAGACTTACGTGTTCATTTACTGCAATTTTTATTACATATAATGAAGGTAAAACGTATTTTAAATTTTATTGAAATCGAACTATCAATAACGCTGTTATAATAAAAAAATCCAATTTTTGACCGCCATTTTAAAACGACTCAATGAATGTTCATAATTTTTGATACATTAATGCATACTATCAAAATACATATTTGTTTCAAATTTCATTAAAATCGGATGAACAGTACTGTTTTAGATTTAAAACCACTTTTTTGACCAAAACTCCCTCCCAAAACGGGGGTTCCTGTAGCAATTTTTCGGGTTAACGAACCGAGGTATTAATAAAAGGAACATTAGTACCAAATTTCATGAAACTCGGATAAAAATGTGACCTGTAGAGAGTACACACACATATATACATACATACATATATACAATATACATATGTATATAAAGTCTTGTAAAAATGTTCAGAACGTGTTCTGGGGGTGAGGATCAGTGCTTATTTCACGGTCCCGAGTCTGGGTCTTTTGTCTGTTGACGGCATTAATATCTCATTTTTCCAAAGGAAATTCGATAGCAAATATGTTAGTGGTATAAACTTCTAAAGTGGTGGATAGTCTTAGGTAAAATCCTGCTTTATCTTGGGTTAGCCGCAATTACCCAGGCCACTCTGCGACGCCGTGCGCAAAGGCTCCCAGTGCAGCACTTGGTGGCCATTTCTGTAACCGAGTTACCGGAGAGCCTAAAATAACATATTTTTGAAATGTTGTTCCCGAGAAGAGAACCAATCTAATAACGCTTTTCGCTGGGGAGCCCATCTAATTACCTAAAAGCTTCTTGAGTCAACTCCCGCCAAAATAAACAATGTTCTCTCTATTAAATTATTAATGGACTCTGGGCGAGTGGCTCAACATTTCATAAATGGCGTCTCTGTTTGCCCGGTTTGTTGTCTGTCCGCCATCTTTATTTATCTCGTACTCGAGCACCTAAAGGTGTGTTTTTAAAGCTTTTAGAGTCTGTTGATTCTCGTTATTGGCCGTTTAGAAGCGTCTCGGAGCACGATGATGGAGTGCCTCACACTGCGAGCTCCTCAATGAGCTGTTTGCACTGTTGAGCGCTCAACCAGCCACGGGCCGACGTTTATAAAAAGAAAATTTTGTTTAGGTTAAGTTTATCCGGAGTAAGTTCTAAATGCTTAACTATATATAGTTTGATATTTTTTAACGAAAGTATAAGCTAACTTAACGAAACTGTCTCGCACATAAGTGTTCTTTTAAACATAAGTTATGTATACGAAAAAAGAGGAAAACATTGAATAATTATCAGAAAGTTGTGTAAACAACTTGTAAAAGAATTTAATAAAAAGATACAAATATTTTCAATTTTCGTTTCTGACTATTCATTTTTAACAATACGTTATATTCCGTAGCATCTGTGACCGGCGTACTTTGAACTAATAAAACGTTCTAAATCTTTATCTTATTCGGGAACCTCTTAGTTTTTTCCTCAGGAGTTAACAAGTTTATCACTTATACAACCATGTTGAAGAGCACAGAACTTGTGCAGTATAAATGAAAGAGGATATCGGAAGGCCATTCTGCAAAGAGTTACAGTAAAACAGAATGGCAACCTTAACGACGGCTGGGATGCTTGGCGTGTGCTTGGGGAGGGGGAGGGTGAGGGGCAGGTGTACTGCGAATAGGCAATAGAGGAAAGAAACTGTTATACTAAGGCCCTTCATGTACCGAGGTGCTCAATTTCATGTCTTCTATTACTTAACCCAGCTGAAATGTTTCATTGAATTGCTAAACCAAAGTCAGCGAAGGGATTTTAGTTTTATACCATCACTTGCATGCAGTTAGTCGTTTTCCGGTCCAAAGGTTTGGATGCATTAATTTAGATTTGCTGAAGTAAAACAAACGTAAGGTAATTTAAGAATTGCTTGGTTTAATATTAATGTTCAAATTATTATTTGGGATGTATTCAGTGATACCTTTTCAGGATAAAGTCTTTGATGAAGTCATATTTTTTATTTAAACTTAACTCTTAGGCTTTCGCGGCCGGTGTCACAACTATAATCTAGTTCTTCCAGTCCAAATTTCATAATTAGGTTGAGATATTTCGGCCTCGCTGAGGAGTATCATCTTCAGTCAACTGTATTGTTGATTGGTTGGTTGATAAAAAAAACGTTGAAATAAGACTTAAAATTAGATAATGGAGCATTTTATATATTTTTACTTTGTGTATGCACAATCTAAACAGCATTCTTTTGAAGCAAACCTAGAAGTTTCAAGACAACTCGCTATAAATACTAGAAGTCAGCGTGAAATATCAAATTAAGGTAAGGTTAGTCTTAAAATCAATGAACCTTCCAACTATAGTAACTCCGCATTTTTCTTTTGAAATACCAGTACAAATACGTAAGAACTGATGGCGTAAATGACAACATTGAAGCTGGTAAAATAAACAGTAGCTACAAAAGGAAAACTCACACGATAAATACAAGCCGAACGTACCAATTATGTCACAGGCCATGTCTGTTTTCACTCTACTCCTTGAGTAATATTTTCAAGATGGCGGATGTTTGCTAATCGATCTCAACCCTCCAATAACTCCCCCGGACGATCATCTCATTACTTAAGACAAAACAAACTCTGGCTAACTTATACCGCTCATGTTTTTCTTCATCCCTCAAAGTCATACATTTTGGAAAGGGCAAACAGTTGTGTTTGTAGAGGACCCTTCTGGCATTTACATTTTGCTGGGATAAGTTGTGAGTTTCTCAGACTTGGTGGTTGGTTTAGATGTTAATTAAATGCAGTGATTCCAGCTCCCAAGCTTGTGTTTTGTAAACGCAGCAACAAGTTCGTGGTTTGTAAGTTCTACAGAAAAGTGCGTTGTTACAGGTCTTAGAATAAATTTTCTCACAACAATTTAAAACACAGCCGAAACGTAGCCACAAGCGCTACGGTGAATCTTAGCGAATTTCCAATTAAACAGAAAATGTTTTCTTTTATCTAATTTAAATTAGTCGAAATTCTTTTACACACTATTAGTAATTTTTACGATTTCTTTTTTTAATTATTAACCTTTTTTACTCTATGGTTTTATAATAGTAAACAACAGCCGTTAATAGTATTTGTTTTGAAATAAGAACGTTGTTTACTTTCTGCATCCAAGGAAACCTAGGCTAGTAAATTATATAACAGCTTAATTTATGCCCAGTGCTCTGAATGTCAAAGAGCAGAAATTCAGATTAAATAATTAAACAAAATAACTTTAAACGGTATGTTCTAGAGCAACGGGAGTTGTTTTGATCGATTGAGAGAGTAAAACTATACTATATAGGGCAAACCTTTTGTTCGTTTATGGTATCTCTAAATTTTATAAAGAAAACAACACTTTGAATGGCCACCATTTTGTAGCGGATGATACGACCAAGTTGTTTAAAGAACTTAATCTATGTAATTATGGTATAAATGTTGATACCAAAAGGTTATATCAATGGTATGAATAACTCACAGTTGCAAACCATCTAATTTGGGTGATATTTTGGCTTCACCATTGTCAAATCATTGCATAACAGAATACAATGCTGTTATATACAGTTTTGCTATATGACTCAGGAGGTGTTGGGGAGCAAAAACTGCAAACCGCACCTTTCTACGACGTTCTATTTGGCGCGTGAAATGAATAGCTCTATTTTCAAAGAAATGTCTCTAATGAACTGTGTTTAGTTTTAAGCCAAAAATGAAATTAATCCACTGATGATGGCACTGGATGAACCGAAGTACTTACTTTATATAATCCTTAGAAACTTTCGAGAACATATTTAATTTTTATAGTTGGCATCATTTATTCCAACAGTTAATAAATGAATGTAGTATTTTAAACGCAGATATGTTCATTGTTCAATGTAAGTGATAAAATACTCATGTCATAGTTGTATTATTTTATTTTGTGGCAATAAAACCATTACTATGAAAATCTGAAGAAATTTGGTAGGTGAGATTTAAACGAAATTAATTAATAAAACACGAAAATTAAGAGACATAGGCGACGCGTAGCCACAGGTGCTAACATGAATCCTAGCGAATTTTCTGTAATGGGGGTTAATTTGGATAATTTACTCGACAAGTGCCCTTTTATGTCGTGTCTTCCATAAAAAGTGCTTTTAAGCTATAAAAACGTACTTATGATCTGAGCGGATCCTTGGCGGATTGGTATCGCACGCGACTCCGGAGCTCATCACTCCGGTGGCGCGGGTTCGATCCCCGCAGTCACCACTTACATTTGTTATGTGACTAATATGGGGACGCTAGGTAAAGGTCGAGGTTGAGTGGTAGAGAGGACTTTGTAGTCCTAACTTCGCCTCGTTAAACAAGACAAACTTTACTTTTGTTTTACTTCGACGAAACTCGGTGTTAACATTTATGTTACTTTACTTAACATGTGTACTAAAAAAATAAAGAAAAAAAGTTTTTCCATCGTTGAATTTGTGTTGAAATTCCTTTTCTTTTGAGGTGTCCACGAGGGGGGGGTTGTATTTTAAACATTTGGGAGGCCTTCCCTTTTTGGGTGGATGGTGTGTGACGCAAAATACGTCAAAACAAACTTCAGAATCCTATAAAAGCATTCCCCAAGGGTTTAAAAAATATTTCCTTGTCAAAAGTTACGGTGGGGGACATTTAAACCTCACTCTGTATATCAAGGAATGTACATAGTACCCTGTAAAATTGGGAAGATGACCTAAAGGTTGAATCCGGTCCATGTTAAGCAAATACAATTTTACACGGTACTATGTACTTTCCTTCATATATATTTGTAACATATATCACCTTGTTTTCACACATTCAACGTTTCAGTTGTTTAAAATTTCAAACATTAATACATTACCTTTCATTTCTCAAATATATACGAGATAACTACGAACGAACTCTCGCAACACATCCCCTAAACTGACCAATCCAATAAAGTTAACTTTCCCGCGCATTGATCAAAGTTGCATCAAGCAAGCAGCGTACTTCCGGTTCCGGTTATCCAATTTCCCGAGTCACGCCTTATGCTTCGTACATAATCCACAATCATAAACCGAGATGCATAAAACGGTGGCAGTAAAGAACGTAACAGTGGGCACGGCGTGAGCGTAGTAGTGCGCGTGGGGTAGTAAAGCCACGGCTTCAGATTGCAGAGTAAGGGCGTCGTAAGGAATACCGAAAACACAAAATGGCCGAGATATATTATTCAGACCCAAGTTGGGCTCACAATTTTACGATCCCGTGCTCTTTAAAAGCCATTACCTTGAGAGATCTTGATTTATAAACATGGGGCCTCCCTGTGCAAACAACTTTATTTTCTTTTGCTTGGATTAGCTAAAACTCGATATGTTGGGACTTTTGATATACAGGGTCATCGAAAAAGGTGTACGGGATTTGAAAGTGAAATAAATGATTAATATAATTGGTAGAATGTTGATTTTTACATCAAAAGACAAGGCAAATCTTAAATTTTTTATGTAATTTAAAATTTTAAACGTGAGCTCCCCCCGTTGCACGACAGACATCTAGCCAATAGTCAACCTCCACCAGGTGTTTTGGAGTATTTCAGGAGTCACCGTTGAAATGGCTACGTTGATTCGTCTTCTCAGGTGCTGAAGATCACGTATTTTCTCAACATAAACTAGGTTTTTAATGTAACACTAAAAGAAGAAATCTAACCCAAAAGAAGAAGGCGTCAAATCAGGACTCTTAGGTGGCCACGAAATAGGATCATTCCTCCCATTTCAACGATCAGAAAATCTGTTGTTGAGTGAGAGCTTCTTGGACTGTAGTAACATGGAGCTCCATCCTACTGAAAATGACATTAATGCCCTTTTCTCTTTCAATTTCTTTGAAGGAACACATACATTAAGGAAAAGTGCATTAATGTCATTTTCCAACAGGATGGAGCTATATGTCACTACAGTCTAATCGTCCAAGAAGCTCTCAACATCAGATTTCCTGATCGTTGGATTGGGAGGAATGGTCCTGATTTGACGCCTTTAGGTTTCCTCTTTTGGGAGTTACATTAAGAACTTAGTTTATGCTGAGAAAATACGTGATCTATAGCACATGAGAAGAAGAATCAACGTAGCCATTTCAACGGTGACTCCTGAAATACTCCAAAACACCTGGCGGGAGGTTGACTATTGGCTAGATGTCTGTCGTACAACGGGGGAGCTCAAATTGAAACCTTTTAAATTACATAAAAATTTAATAATTTGTTGTGTCTTTTGATGTCAAAATCAACACTCTACCAATTATATTAAAATTTTATTTCACTTTCAAATCTCGTACACCTTTTTCGATAACCCTGCAGTTAAGTTAGATTGATATTTTAGAAACTACTAGCAAGTAAGCACCGACGTCTTAACAAGCGTAAAACTGAAACATTTATCCACGTCTTAGAGCTTTACCCGAGAAACTCACAAGTTAAAACTACACGAATCACTATAACCTATAGAAAAAATTTTTTCCAAACAAAATGGGCAATGAGAAATACAGAAAAATTACTGTAAACTAAGAAACCAAATAAAAGATATCTTGGTTATAAAATTGTCCAAAGAAGAAGTACAAGCACAATGGGTTTTCTTGCCTGTTTTCTATGTATTACATTTCGTTATTCATGGAATATTTTCTGTTTCACTCTGTCCTCCTGAAACCTGGTTTCATCGTCTCGAAGATGTTCTTTTTTGTATCTTATGGCATGACCGGACATCGAAATAGCTTGTGGGAAAAATGAGTATAATTTTTTGTAATGATAAAAAGAACAACCCAATAAAACTTTACTTTCTTTGTAGCCTGAAGATCCCGATGAACTTAGAAGCTAGATGTGGTGCTGACGATCGTTTCGGTCTAAGAAGAACATCTTCAGAGCACAACCACTAAACTAAACTATCACTATAACTGTTTTTATACACTTAACTACACTGTTTATTTACACTTTACATGGGAGATTCACTGAGGAGCTACGCGGGGGGATGGTATAGGTGCCATGTAAAGTGTAAAAACAGTGTAGTTAAGTGTTTATAAACAGTTATAGTGATAGTTTAGTGGTTGTGCTCTGAAGTTGGTTTTCTTAGACCGAAACGATCGTCAGAACCACATCTAGCTTTTAAGTTCGTCAGAATCTTCATTCTACAAAGAAGGTAATTTGCTTCAAGTAGGTCCTGAAACCGGAAATCATATTTTATTTAAATAAAAATTTGTAAACAGTTGTCATTCATTTCAATATATTCAAACTTATTGTATAGAACTTTATCTTGAATATAAGAAGGTTTATAATAGTTTATATCCATCATATGAGAATATACATGAGAAATTATATGAGAACTATATTGAGAATAACGTATATTGTAGTTGGCCGATCCTTGCATTGGAATCAAATTTGGAATTTGTACGAACGTACGAGTAAATAAATACTCATGTTCTCACGGACGGTGTTTACTGTAAGCAATGATTACTAATCTACTCAATGTATGATTAGTACTCTTTATTCATTGCTGTAAGGTATAGAAGATAAAATTGATAAAAAGGTCAACTGTAACCTTATTAAAATATTCTCAAATTTTAATTACAGTACAGAAACAGTAGCTGAATTACAATTCTTACAATTATAATAAAAATATATTGTACGTAGTAGTACATACTTATAAAAGGTTTTTGAATATTATAGTCAGAGCAAGTCATCAATAAATATATATCATCAACAGTTTTCAGCCTTAGTTCTTGTGCAAGACATCTTTCCGCTGACCAAGAGCATTTATTTGAAACGCTCTCCCTTCAATGACTATGTAGCAGGGAGTTTTGGTTAGCGGGGTGGAGGGGAGTGGGGTAGTTGTCATGGAAACATGTAAAGACATTTCCACCAAGACTTAGCGAGGGCGAGGGGTGACATTGTGGGAGGACTGGCCGCAGAGGAAACAAAAAGGGGATACATCAAAAGAAAACATTATCGACAGAGGGAAGATCAGATCATTTGGGCATCACCTCGGGCGGGCGAGGAGAGGCGGGTGGTTTTTCAGGATTTGATATGAATTTCAAGAGTGAAAAAACGAAGGTTAGGGGTCGCAGCGTGAACAATCGGTCCCCAGTCGAAGGTCAAAGGAGGATTTGAATGTAGCGGGGGTGGAAATCTCTCCCCCGGGCGAGGGGGTGTCGCTCAGCCGTGGTCGTGGCCGGAATACGCGCTGCGGGGGCCAGCTTTTCATCTTTTGTAACTCGCAAGTCGTAATGGTTCGGAATCATCGCTACATCGCCACACTGGACTTGTTCAACTCAGTTTAACTCGTCTCTACTGCACTTGAAAATATGACTTTGGCGTATGAATTGATGTGGACTTTCGAGACAACATAATCGATAAATGATCGAAGGTCATACAACTCTAGTTTGTTTACGTACTTGCACTGGAATCATATGTTTATCAATATCATTGTATAGTTACAGTACAAATTCAGCTTACTACCTGGTAACTTCTTAACTCTCATTGAGGCTGTATGACATACACATTACACAGCCTTACCACATAAATAATAATTATTCTTATTAAAGTTCACGTTCGGCACCATCGCACCCCGTGAAGTACGTTGACGCCGTCTTGATAAGTTGGCTTTTATGTTAAGAATGAGATATTTTTCTTTCGAACAACATAAGTTATTATTTAAAATTCAAATTTCTTTATTTGCTTTATTTCCTTTTTTATTTTCACATTTGGTTTAATTTTTGTGGTTTTGTATCGGTAAACATATCACTTGTCCTGGTTAACTTACATCTAGTTAGACTGAATTGCTCTTTATTGTTCATACTCATAAAATTAGAATAAGAAACCTAAGAGTATAAAGTGAAAACCATGACAATTCTGGAATAAAACATATTGAACTTCCAAATTGGTACTCTTATGACAACTTAGAATAGGATATTAACTTTCATAGGTTTAAAAATAGTATACTATCTAAAATGTATCCATATATTATTTTGTATTTCATGAACAGATGCATTGATTTAGAAATATCGGAATAAAATGCAATATTAATGACATCAATAAATAAATCATAAATTACCTACTTGTACAGATTGAAGCGCAAAATCTTCCATTGGGTTAAAATGTTCGAACAAATTGAGATAAGGAGATATATTCTAATATACACACACATGTAGTTCCGGTTCTAAAGCCCTATATCAGTTTGAGAACTGATCAATCTACCTAAATAATTTGGTAGAAGACATAAAAATAGTGTAAAACATTTTGGTAGACATCACAAAAACCAAGAGCTGGCGTAAAATTAAAGTACGTCAAATTAATTATTATAATTACGTCAAATTAAAGTACCCTTTTATTAAATCTTAATGCTACAAATTTCACCTAAAAGATTGACCTTCAATAAACAATGGTGGTTTAAAGTTTAAAAGTTGTGATTTTTGAATTAAGTTCTTTTTGGTCTAATACACTTTTAAGTCAGATTTGCGAGAGTACAATCTTTCAACGAGACCTTTAGTTTGATTCTAAACTCAATGGCCTTCTTACAAAATACATTTCTAACGAAATTCCATTGGGGGTTTGGAGCTATTATTTTGTAAGAGCTAAGGTTAAGTTTAAAAGAACTCGTTCAGTAGAGCAAAATTCACCGATCCAAAAAGGTAAAAAATAATGACAATTTAAACTTTAAACAGCTGCCACTTTGTTCATAGCCAATCTTTCCAGGTGTAGTTTGCAGCATTTAGTTCTGCTACACCATATATCCTACTCTTTCACTCGATTCACAACACATGTGTTTTTTCGAGCTTTTACCGACTTCTTATGGGCCCGTCTGCTTTAAGTTCATCATATGGATGTCCCTTACCAAACATGTGAGGTAGATGAATCTGTTCTAACATTTCTAACAAATCATTGCGTGAGCAAGAGCAGTATTTTCGTCAATTTCTACTGCAAATGGTACATTTATCCCCTCAAGATTCCTTGGTTTGCTAAGAAGCACTGAAGCGCTGAAGCAGTGTAGAGAGGAGTTGTGACACTTCCATTGTAGGAGGTGTCACTTAGAGCAAGGTGAAGCTACACCTCGCTCTGAATGCTTGATTAATGGATACCTACACTACACCATCCATCACATCCATTACACCGAGCTATCTATTAATGGACTCGTGTCGGCTTCCTGATGTTCACTTTCTCCAACTCATCGGTCGCCGTTGCAGGTTGAACACAGGGATACATGAGGTACACCAGACCTACGTGTCGAAACAAGTTTAAAAATATAAATTGTTAATCTGGGACTTTTGTTGGATGTTGGTATTACAAACAGTTTAGTTAAAAAATACCTACTGTATTTTATAAACGCAGTTTGTAGGATTTATCTTTTAGTTTAAAAAGCTTTAAAATACATTTGGCATGATATGGAAACTGATAAACATAGCTGACACGTAGCCACAAGCGCTACGGTGAATCGTGAATCTTAGCGAATTTCCAATAAAACAGAAACAGATTTCATTTATCTATTTTGAATTAGACAAAATTATTTTATACACTATTATTTTTAAATTTTTAAAAGATTTTCCTTATTTATTTACTTTATGGATTTGTACAATAAACAAACAACAGCTGTTAATAGTTGTATTTGTTTTGAAATAAGAAAGTTGTTTACTTCTGTATCCAAGGCAACCTAGGCTAGTAAATTTAACTAACTAGTTTAGAAATAAGTTAAAACTAATTTTAACTTATTAATAGTTAGTTGTATATATCCTGTATTAGTAGTATAATTGATTTAAATGTCATTATTTTAAAGATTTATTGTACATGTTTATATATAAAGATTGCAACACAATTGATATATGGTCAATTTGCAATAAAGAATTTTGATTTGATTTCTGCCTAGTGCTCTGAATGTCAAAGTAAAGAAATTCTGACTAAATTATTAAACTGAAATAACTTAAACAAGGTAAATTCTACAGCAACGGTAGTTATTTTGATCGATTGAGAAAGTAAAAATCTACTGTACAATTGGTGAAATTGGTAAAGCTACAATTTTATAGGTAAATCAAAATTTTGAATGGGCGCCATTTCGAAACGGATGATCCGATCTAGCTGGTTAACAAACTTAATCTAGATAATTGTAAAAGAAACATTTGTACCAAATTTCATGAAGATCGTATAAAAAATGCGACCTGTAGAGTGATCATACATATATATAAAGTTTTGCCATTTGACTCAGGAGGTGTTGGGAAGCTCAAGGCTGCAAACCTCACTTTTCTACGACGTTTCCTTCTCTTTGGCGAGATAAATAAACAGCTATATTTTCAAAGAAAATTCTCTGAAAAGGTCAAGTGTAAAGACTTTAAGGGTAACTAATCCTTTAGATAAGAAATCTAAGAACCTAAACCTGAAGAGTGCTTAACCGGGAATGGCAAAGGTCAAGCAGAGTTAGTAAAGGGGAATTGTTAGCTGGGAGGAAAACGAAGTACAGGAAGTGCAAGACGACATTTTGACGTCGGTCATTATATCAAGGTTTTGCCAAGATGGGCGGGGAGGGGGGAAGGGGTCAGTGCGCCTCATTACCAAACTGCCCTTAGGTTACTTTTTCGATAATTGGGGCTTTACAGTCCCCTTCCCTCCAGAGAACTGCTGCACACTGCACACCCTTGTTAGATATCAGAAAGAGGCAGGTTAGTTAGTGTAGTATTGATAAATAGGGATTCGACAGTAATACATAATGTTTTAATGGTTGTAATTTTGTTTTAATTTTGAAAATGTATAGTTGATAGCTAAAATGTCAACCCTTTTTAATAGAGTTCAGTCAAACTAACTTTTACGTAAATATTATCTGGACACACAACTGCATTTTGCCATTAATTATAATTTTCATAAATCTGACGAATTAAACTAGAAGTTTACAAAGCTAGACAGTTTGAACTGCTTTTAAACATACTAAAACGTGTTGACATTTTAATTTACAGTTGATAATTTTAGAATTGTCATTTTTGAACATATGTCTTTTAAACCTAAGTTTTGTACTGGGGTTATTGAACTTAACCAATCAAACAAATTTGCTTGAATTCAAGAAGAAGTTAATGAAAATGGCCAACCCGGAATCAAAGTAAAGTAAATACAACTCGATTGTTACAAATCGGTCATTTAAAAATTTCAAAGTCAAACTCCAATTTGATTCCATTTTACTTTGAAATTTTTAATTGGCCGCCATTTTAAAATTTGATAAGTTAGATACAAAATATTTTTGGAAAATGTTATTAGGAGAACAATTAAGGTTTATACCAAGTTTCACAAAAATATCTTAAAGGGGTTTTGAATTATTAGTTATTTTCAAAAATTTACAAAATAGTGGATTACGGCTAAACAAAGCCGAAATAAAAAAAGTTACAAGACATTTTCAACTAACTTTTATATGTAGAACCCGGTTCTCCATAGCACGCTACACATTCTTGTGACACCCTGTAGAACAGTTATACAATTAATTAATTGCTACTGTGACCCAGAGTTTATACCGGGACACTCTGTGCATTATAACACGCCAGCTGTTCAATAGAATCACACAAAGAAACTGTACGCAAAGAAATAAAACAAACACCAATTTTATCGGCTTGTCAGGCCACTTCAGCTTAATTCGATAAACCATAAAAGCCGCGCTGAAAAATATATATTTAGACGTAAAGAAGGTGTTAGAAGTAGACCTGTCCCCTGTAATTACCTGAATCACATTCCTCCGTATTTGCTGATCGGTTTACTTTTTGTCAAATACTTTCATTCGCTCAAATTACACAACCCCAATGATTTTGTAATTATTTTGCAGCCGGGACGAGTTATTAGTAATCATACTTAACTCCCATTATGGCTGGAAAAAGTGTAAATAAAAAGTGGGAACGCTTAGTTAGGATAATATAGCAAACTAGTTTCAAACTGATGTAACCGTGTTTTAATACCAAAACAAAGCCGACCGTAGCGGTGAAACCTAGAGAATTTCCTGTATTGAGGGGAGAGGGGATAATTTACACTGGAAGTGCTCTTTTGGGGACATTTCCTTTTAATGTTGGGGTGTTGTGCATTTATGACGTGGTTTTAATGAAACTTGGTATAGTTATTTTTACCAGACCATACGCGTGAACCAAAAATCAACAAAATCAAATCAGCCAGACCAAGAGGGCGATGAAAATAAATAAAGCGTTACGGTACAAAACCAATTTTGGGGTGACGACCCCCACCAAAAGGTCACTTCCGGTGAACCAATTTTGCTGATTAACGAAATTAACCTAGATATGTTTAAAAGAAAAATGTGTATCAAATTTTGTGAACATTGGGCTGAACATTCGACTTGAGAGTAATTAATTATACTTACATAAGTTTGTAAATTAAGTATATGGCATTTAATAAATTATGATTTCCGGTTTCAGGACCTATTTGAAGTTAATTACCTTCTTTGTAGCCTGGAGATACCTTCTTTGTAGCATCTAAGTTTCATCAGGATCTCCAGGCTACAAAGTAGGTAATATATGGCATTTGTGAACAGTGGGTTTTAATATCACCTATTAACAACGATTTGTTTTTATTATGAAACAAAAGGTAGGGACAACTTGCAAATTGCTCATCTAAGACCATCGGCTTTTCAAAAATTCCCATTGCAAGTTGGTGTCGGATTATTTAATAAACCCCTTTATAAATAAAAAGTGTAGAAAATTCTCCAAAGTTCAAAAACACCTTAAACTTTGTGACCAGGGTTTTTATTCTGTTGATAAGTTTGTTACACATGACCAATAACACAAATCCCCACTCCTCCCAAAATATGGTCTGATGGAAGAGTGTGAATGTTAATTGTTTGTAAGTGTGTGTGTTTGTGTGCCATTTATTGTTTACTTTGTGTGTGTGTTTTTTATATGTATATATTTATATCTGTATGTAACTTTGTTGTTGTCGTCGTCTTATTTTTGTTTTGCTACGCAATTGTATTTATTGTTTGCAAATGAATTGTTAAATATTTAAAATTTAATACGCATAGAGTTATGCCATTCAGCTCATGAGGTGTTTATGAAGCTCAAAACGTCTTCCCGTTTTTTCTTACAACGTTTCAATCTATATTGACTGGGACTCGTGGCGTGGTCCTGTAATCCATCTTCATGGAGGTCAGATTTTGAGGATGATATAGGTCTAAAGCGGCTCAGATAGTCTCGGTGATCATCTGATGATACCCGCATCAACTCCCACCATCGCTAGACATATCAGCATCACTTGCGTGGTTCGGAAGTTGTTGCCGTTGGTCCTCGTATTTCCATTGGTCATTGGGCTATTAATTAATGACTCATTCTAAGGAAGAGTCGGCCTTAGTTTGTAACAAGACTACACCTCATAACTCATTACTACCACTCATCACACTCATCCTTCACCACATATTTGCCTTAAAATACCCTCATGAGAGTGGTCGGCATCTCAAATAGTGATTTAGTGATATATTGCGAGAGTAGATAGCTCTTTAATACTATGGAGAATCTACCGACATATAGATTTAGATTCAATATCGACATTTCCTGCAGACATAGCAGTTATACTTTCATCCGAGCACCGAGCAAGCAATACGGCTCGGTCCAGGATTAGAGAAGGGATAAGCAATTATTTTCCAGATTTCCTTTTGAATCCCAATTGGCAAAAGTAATTACTGCCAGTTTCTTGCGGGGTCAGTGTCTTATATTATTGGTGTGGAGGGGTGGGTTAGGGGGGCATCCCCTCAGGACAGCTTTGCAGATATTGGCATTTATATATCCTTAAGATTCTTTCTCAAGCTTCAGTTTCATCCACCGGCTATTTACAAAACCAGAAGTAAGAATTACTCTTCGATGTAACATGTCTAGAAACGATTTTTAAACAATAAAATTCCAATGTACCAAATTAACTACCACCAGTTGAAAATTTTATTTTCAAACAATGACTCCTATACTAAAAGGTTGAACATAGCTAATACACTAAATTTTACTTTGAAACAGTTCATATTGAATATCATCTAAAATACCATGTATAGGTGTATTTTCAAATTTCGTTAGCACCCATGCACGCAGTATAACAAACAAAAGGCTTTACCCCTCGTTGTGAGTAAAGTATGCTTTAATAAATGTCAGTTGTGAGTAGTTGTTGGTTTATTAAATAACTAATTTAAATTTCGTCCTGTCAGGAAAACTTGGACAGTACACTTTTAAAATAATTTAAAATCACAAGAGTTATGTTTTTAAATTCTTTTTCCAAACGCAACGTGACCCAAATCATACGTAACGAACCAATAGAGCTAGATGTTATTCAAAAGAGTGTAGCCTAAATGACACAAGCCTAAAGAAATAACATTTAAATACGAAGCGTCTTTTCAATTTAAATCCATTTTATGAAATCAATATTTCCAATAACATCTTCAATCTAAGCAATACAGCGTTGTGTCCCAATAAGTTATGCCAGTAGCAATTTTCCTCAGCACTGACACTGACTGACCTTCAGTAGATCGACAACCCAACGACCTTGGTGAGAACATACAGTAGATCTCAGTAGAAGTGCAGTCTACCAGTAGCATTCCAGGCCAGATCAATACCAGGGGCCGAGGTAATGAAGATGAGATGAACGGGTAAGACTGGAAGTCATCTGAAGGCAATTCCCCTGGATTGGCACCAATTGCAAATATTGTCCGGCAATTATCGAGTTGCGGTGTGAGCCAGAGGTCAGGAGTCAGACCATCTCCTGATGTATCTTGTGGTCTTGGACAATTTACATAGCTGGATCGCCGAGAGCAAATGTAGGGAAAGACACAACTTCCCAGATCACATCTCGCTCACAACATCTGATATTCGAGTGGGGAAATTATAGTGTGGATTTCTTGGAACACTAGATTTTATATTTTCACCGCCGTCTTTGTTTAGCATCAAAATGCATTACGAAACTAAACAGGTCAAAAGTTGTTGGTGCTCCCTTAACATACATGGGTAAAAGTAAGCCTGTGACCAACTTAATAATCCGTTATCGAAGTAAATTCTTCATCTTAATGTTGGCACTATTATTAGTGATTTTAATCAAGTAAACGCAAAAAGGAGGTAACCAAGCTACATTTGGAAATATGCTAAGAAAAAGAATATACTTTTAATAATAAAGGGAAGTTTTTTCCATTATTTTACGATACCTTAGTTTGAAAAAAATTATTGTTAAATTGTTTACTCGTAGAATGACTAGGTGCACACGAGCCATAAGGAGCCGGCACTCGTTATCAGTGTCGTTATCAAATACTGGACTGAGTTGCTTTGTTTTGTATAATTTAGCTACCATTATTACCTGACAAGATGGTATGTATTTACACACCACTGTATTGATTTTTGCAATATCGGAAAATTATCGACAAAATGAGGTTCTGTTAGTTTTATTCAATACATCGGTCACTACGAGCGTTTCTATTTTGTGTAAAGGCATCCTCAGTACACCACCATAGTGCCAATAAACCTCATTCTGCAACAGCGACGATGTCCAATCTCAATAATGACGCAACTCAGTCAATAATCTACAAGATAATGAATGCGTGCAGTCGGGACAAAGCCAGTAGTGTTTTTGTAGGTGGCGGTGGCTGACTGCCATATTGAACAAGCTGTGCCCAACAATTACAGATGATCACGGCCGCCTTAATTAAGTCGCCGTGACGTGACCAGTGCCAGCACAATCTCGTCGCTGCCTCACTTACATACTATATCCGAGTCCATTGTTTGTGGACGCCGCCACACCGTACTGCACCGAGCCGCCACCACTCCGGCCAATCCAATTTACAATAACGGCTTTTTGCAGAAACGAAGGATGAGTTTTTGGAATCAGGGTAATTCAGTTCCGGTCTCCTAATACAGTTCGCTCTCACAATCCCCGCGAAGGCAATCCCGGCGAAATCGCAATGAGACATTTGGAAAGCGAACGTCAGGCAAAGTAAGTTTTTCATTTCCGCTTGTTTATGTTTTAGATTGGACTCGCGGCGTATTTTCAGATTTAAAAGTACAAAACCAACCTGACCTTTCCAATTGGCTAACTATTAAGGGTGTATTCTTGCGAAGAGCTTGGTTATAAGAGTGAATATGTAATTTTTCTGAAGCTCTAAAACGTATGTGATATTTCGTTCGAATTTTTTGTTAAATATAATTTAATAAAAGTATTGTATACAAAACTCACTGAAAATGTCAACCGATGAGACCGGGACAGTTAAATTCGTAATAACTACAACTATGGAATTCAACTTTCGATCTAATACTTGTTCAACAAAATGTGAAACAAATTTCGCAGAGAAGTACCAAAGACTTCTAATTGGTCAATTTTCTTCTGTAAAGCCCATGCGTAAGGTAATATGCATAGGTAACACGTCTATGTTACTATATTTTATAAACTGTATTAATTCACTTTGCTAATTTTTCACGACCTTAAACTTTCTTAAGATGTTTAATATCCCGCTGTTGAATGCGTTTTAGTGAGGAAACAGGTTAAAGTTGGCTTAGGAGAGGTGGGCTACAGGAAGATATGGGGCTGATTGACAGTCCATTCTCCCCCTAAACATTCCTCCCTTTCTTTATTGACGTCCCCTTCTCCCATCTTCTTCTCTTCTCCTCTCGTACCGCTTTCTTACTGACTAAGTCAATTTCACTGCAGGAAAATCCTTTACAGAGAATAAAGGCATTCCGGGGACCCTGGAAGTGACATCTTAAAAGCATATAATTGATGTGAAACGTATTTGCCCGTAGTTTGTATATAGGCAATGAATGAATGAATTCCACCATATGATTTAGGGTTTTAGTATATTTATTTTAACATACATGACGATTAAGTAGATTAAACTCACCCCAAGTAAACAACACTTTGATTTGAACCATTCAACTCCAAACCGAAACATCCAAAAGAAAACGTATACGGTTAGTCTTTTACTGGTTTGTTAAACTGAATTAAACAATATACGAAATTAGTTGTGGTAACGTATGTTCACAAAATAATTACCGTACAGATCTTCTCAATTTTGAAATTTCCTGAAAAGATTCACTCAATGCTGTCCCAGTTTGGTCCATCACAAACTTTGGCTTTAAATTTATTTGGTAATAAATTAGCTATATATAGCATTTATACAAATCTGTATACTGTTTAAAATAAATATCTACACTAATATATATTTATAATTTTATAAATTTTTAATCTCATTTTTGGCTCATCAAACAAAAACATATTTTTCTTAATTGAAATTGGTAATAAACCAATAAGTTTAACTTCTTACTCTAAGAATAACCTCTTACAATCTCACAGGAACCATATCACGGGAATAAAGCAATCTTGAAAGTATTTGATCGCAATCAGGATGCTTTGACAAGCAAGGTAGAAGAGGAAGAGGCTGATCAGATCAAGTTGTGTGCTTTAATAAAAGCAAGCAAGAGGAAGAGGGATGAGGTTTACACAGGGTCCTGCAGGATACACAGGACTCAGGACATTCCAGGATCAAAGTCAAACAGGACCCAATCAGCACAATCCCATCAGCCATCAGCCTTTGTTGTCCTTCTGATTGCACCCACTTTCATTTACTTTATCTTCCCTCCTCCTCATACTTGTTAATTGATGACGACCCCTAGTTTATAATTTGCTTTGTCTGATTGTCCCAAGAAAGTAAACACCAAGCTAAAACGAACTTGTAAAAGATTAAATACTTCAACATTCTTCAAGGTAGTTCCTCTTTGTGGTTCTTCTCTTTTGAGAGGGTTTTATTTGGAATGAGTTTCTTTGTTTGGTGGAAACAATCGGGGTTCAAAGTTGAGAAGTTTCGATGTAATTGAAAGCCTCCTTTACTTTAAATCATGGGAATTCGGCTTTGATGTTTTCAAATGTTCCACAGTAGGCTTTAGTTGTGTTGTAACATCAAGACCTTACAATAACTACAAGTAGAGGACAGTGAAATATTTACAAATAATTTAAATTAGATGTACTAAAAAATGCCTGTGTGTAAACATTGTGTTTCGTATCTCACCAGTATACTCCGAAGGGCCACGATATATGGTGAGTAAGATCTCCTGATCAATAAAATTAGAAAATATATAACGGTTTAAGCAGATAAGACACCCCTGCATAAGCTTTAGATTAGTTTTAGAAATAACCTTCAACTTTCGAGTTATACATCTCGAAAGGGGCCAATGCCTTGGGCACAAAAAAGCGTACCTCACAAGGAATTTTCATGAGTGTAGAGTAAACACCTATTCTGTTTAGAAAACCTGCTGAAGTTGAGAGATAATTAAATGTATATTCAGTATAGTCCGGATTCATCTTGGGATAACTCTACTGATTCTACTTTAAATAAGGACCGGCATCATGGCACAAGATAGTTTGGCTGAAAAGAGGAAAGGCTAAGTATCAATATTTAAAAACTCAATTTTAATATTTTTTGCAAAAGTTAACCTCAGAAATTACAATTTCCCAATCGAAAACAACGGATGAAAACGAACCCTATTCTTTCTTACTCAAGTTGTGTGTTTTAATAAAAGCAAGTTAGAGAAGAGGGATGAGGTTTACACAGGGTCCTGCAGGATACACAGGACTCAGGACATTCCAGGATCAAAGTCAAACAGGACCCAATCAGCACAATCCCATCAGCCATCAGCCTTTGTTGTCCTTCTGATTGCACCCACTTTCATTTACTTTATCTTCCCTCCTCCTCATACTTGTTAATTGATGACGACCCCTAGTTTATAATTTGCTTTGTCTGATTGTCCCAAGAAAGTAAACACCAAGCTAAAACGAACTTGTAAAAGATTAAATACTTCAACATTCTTCAAGGTAGTTCCTCTTTGTGGTTCTTCTCTTTTGAGAGGGTTTTATTTGGAATGAGTTTCTTTGTTTGGTGGAAACAATCGGGGTTCAAAGTTGAGAAGTTTCGATGTAATTGAAAGCCTCCTTTACTTTAAATCATGGGAATTCGGCTTTGATGTTCTCAAATGTTCCACAGTAGGTTTTAGTTGTGTTGTAACATCAAGACCTTACAATAACTACAAGTAGAGGACAGTGAAATATTTACAAATAATTTAAATTAGGTGTACTAAAATGCCTGTGTGTAAACATTGTGTTTCGTATCTCACCAGTATACCCGAAGGGCCACGATATATGGTGAGTAAGATCTCCTGATCAATAAAATTAGAAAATATATAGCGGTTTAAGCAGATAAGACACCCCTGCATAAGCTTTAGATTAGTTTTAGAAATAACCTTCAACTTTCGAGTTATACATCTCGAAAGGGGCCAATGCCTTGGGCACAAAAAAGCGTGCTAATTGTACTGATTCGACCTTTGAAATTGAAGACCGGTATCATGGTTACAGGATAGTTTGGCTGAAAAGAGGAAAGGCTAAGTATCAATATTTAAAAAACTCAATTTTAATATTTTTTGCAAAAGTTAACCTCAGAAATTACAATTTCCCAATCGAAAACAACGGTTGAAAACGAACCCTATTCTTTCTTACTCAAGTTGTGTGTTTTAATAAAAGCAAGTTAGAGAAAGAGGGATGAGGTGTGCAAAAGATCCTACAGAGGATACACAGGTTATGTAAATATGTGTTCATGTAAATATGTACTTTTTCTTGTAGCCAATTCAGGTTTAAAACTCACTGACTGTTAAGAACTATTTCTAAATGACTTTATAACTGCAAAAATAGCTAAACTTTGCGCTTCAAAGTTCGCATTTATTCCAACTTCTCACCACACCACAACACTTTGGCTGGGAACGCCATGACACCGGGAAGGATGCGAAGATTCAATAAGTCGATGGTTGCAGTCACGGCGGATCTGTGTGCCGTTAACTCTGTGTGGAGTCCTCGGCTTCTGATTGGTCAAGGGTCGGTCCCAACGAGCACCCCTGAGGCACTCCGTGTCGATTCTTGATTGATTCAACACCTCTGTAGCACCCCGTGGCGCTCGCTGCAGCCCTTCGCAGTATAGAGATGTTGGCGTTCCTCTCGCATGAAAATTGAGCCCGATTCGATGTAGTTTCGGTTGTTATGCTGGAATTGAGTTATTATTTTTGAATAATGTCGTGGCATTCAACTGTAACTGGTAGCAGGGCGTTTTAAGGATTTGAATTTTCATTTCTGCTACACCAATTGTGGACATTTAAATATTTAAAATAGCTTTTTAAGTAGGTTAGCGTGAAACTGTGTGTACTGTATGTACTGTACAACGGTTTTATACACAGTAAAACTATTCATTAACGCATTTTGTAATAAAAATTAATAGTATGACTGGGAATTTAATGAAACGTGGCTTTTAGTTCGATGTCTGTAAATGAATAGTTTGTTGTTAGCGTTTTCTTTTTACACCTCTGACTAGTGGTTGGGATAAGAACACAGTTAAATTGTCTGGTTATTTACCCTTAAAATTATTGAAATAATATTTAAAATGAAATAATAATAATATTAAACAATGTTTTGTTAATAAATATTCTAATTATCTACATTAAAATTAATCTACCCATACCCAAATTATGTTACATATTTATTTCTTAACCATTAATTAATAATACGTTTGTTCCTATACGACGGTTTCTTCAGACAGTTCTTTTATGAGATTATAATTTTGAAATACTTACAATGCACTTGGAAGGAAGTATATTTTTCGGATTTAAATTATTATTAGATTATAGATTTTCTTTCACAATAACAAGGAGCTACTTTTGGTCATTCACAGAGCCATTAGCCAGTTAGTCCAGATCCACCGCCAAAGCTCACGTAGCCACAATAATATGATTCAATCGGTTTCAATGTCCGGAGTTTTTGACCGGAGGCCATGTTTGATGGACCACTTAGAGATTAGCGGTGCTGCGTGGCTGACAGGTGGTGTGAGGGGAGATATGCGGAACTAACACACATGTTTGTCACCTGAGGAACAGTCGCATCCTCTACAATAAAGTAGCAGTCTCTGAGCCGTTCAAAGTGTTACTTTTGAGAAATACTTTGAATAGATTTGGAAAATGTGTACATCAAGGTAAAGAAAAAGGCAAAGTTTGTCTTTTTTAACGAGACGAAGTTAGGACTACAAAATCCTCTCTACCACTCAACGTCGACCTTTACCTAGCGTTACCGTATAGTTACTTTACAAATGTAAGTGGTGACTGCGGGGATCGAACTCGCGCCAGCGGAGTGATAAGCTCCGGAGTCGCGCACGATTCCAACCCGCCTCGGGTTCGCTAAACGGGTCATAGTAATTGTACGTGAATTTAATTGTTGGTTTAGTATAGGTAGTGAGACTAAACTTGTATAATTCTTCAAAACCCATCCATACATTTTCAAGGTTTTAAACTAATGTAAAAACTGACAATACCTTGATAAATACCTTCATGATCATCCTTATGACAATAAAGAGTTCTTCATACAATCGAGAATCATTGGTATAGAGTTCGTTAGGTATAGCATGGCCGGTGGCCTTGAGATTTCCTGCTGGCCGCTTATGGCCCTATAGCCCATCTCACCGGCCATGCTAAACCTGACGAACTGTACAACATATTCATCATCCGTTATCAGAAAAGTGTCCAAAAGTGTAATACTGAAGGGTTTGGTTTCTTTATTGTATGCTCGCCAATCATTTTCCATTTATTATACGGGGTTATTACAAATGATTTTCCTGATTTCGATTATAATTATTAATGGGTAAATTTGCTTGTATACCATTTTAACTGGTACTATTGGAAAGAAAAACTCATAAAGTTTTATTTAAACTGGTTAGGTGCGTATCTGCTGTTTCTTAAGACAATTTTTGTACGTGTTGTGTAATGGTTGAATTGGAGGACAGTAATGATTGGTGTGTAATGAATTATCACATTAACCAATTTTTATTAGTGTGCAACCAATTTTTAGAACCAGATGTAATAAAGATCCTCCCAGTAATCAATCTAATCGCAAGTAGTAATTTAATTTCAAACAAATGGCCGCATTTGTAAAACAAATGCTACTAATGCTCATCATTTGTGCTTGTGACATGGATCGGGCGCGGTTGTCCGAATGATGACGTAACTTGAACTGGCCTCCAATATCTTCGGATAACACTCCCTGTTATTTTTCTTGTGGGGTTACACCAAAGATAAGGTGTACACACCACCATTACCATTAGCAAACCTGAGATCCAGCAACGGATATGTGTTTTGGGAAACATAAATAATGCCATCGAAACAATGGATCAAGACACTCTTGAACGCATGGCAAGAGCTTGATTATAGGATTGACATCTGTTGTTACACAAGAGGTACCCGTATCAAAAATTTATAGTTATGAGTACTTGTGACGAAACTTTTTGAGCTGTTCTTTTAATGTAACCATTTTGTTTCTTTGTATAACATATAGAACTACATTTTATATACACTTGAAATCGTGAACATCATTTGTAATAACCCTGTATATATAATTTGAAATAAAAGTAAAAAACTATCTAACGCTGTGTTTAACCACAACATGTTTAGAATAGATTAAATTCATTTTTAGTGACAAAACTAAAATACAACATTATACATTTTAAGTTCACAAAATAGAAAACATATGATACAATATTTAAATTAAATTAAAAGAGTAAGGGTTATTCGATGTTGGTTGATTTTAGTATTTTATTGTATTAAAAAGTTAATTATTCTCTTGGTATATTTTGTCGTTTAATAATAGGTTGGAGTTTTATTTGTGTGCACTATCAAGTTCAAAATCTTCTAAAATATTTATTATTTTTATATAAATATCTAAAATTTAACGATCTCTATATTTAACGAAAAAATATACCAAGTAAAAATGAACTTTTTAATACAATAAGATATCTAAAAACAACCAACATCAACTAAACCTTGCTCTTTGTAATTTAATAGTATCAAATCTTTTCTATTTTTATTTTTGTCACCTCAAAATGTATAGTGTTGTCTCTGCCACTAGAAAATGAATTTAATCTATTCAAAACATGTTGTGGTTAAACACAATGTTTGATTAATTTTTTGGATTTTTATTTTAAATTATGTATAATAACGTATTAACAATAATTGGTCATTATTAATAGTTATCATTTTCCAGCAAACTCAAAACCTGTGCTTATGTGTTTCAGGTCTCTGAGTTACATATCGCCAGTGAAGACCTATGAGATAGTCACAGTCCTTATTTGAGCAACAACTGAAGGTTGGTTTATGAAGTTCAACACTACTAACACGTAGGCTACATAAGCCAAAATTTGGTTAATTATTTAAATTTAGAAGTATGAAAATACGAGTACGACCTCCACCGAGGGTAAAACCTATGGTAAGATTTAGTTTTGAAACTCATAAATTCCTTGTGTGCGAAAAAGAATGCTTTCAGGTAGTAAAATAAATCTTTTAAAAATAATATCACTATATCACTATTTGAGATGCCGACCACTCTCATGAGGGTATTTTAAGGCAAATATGTGGTGAAGGATGAGTGTGATGAGTAGTAGTAATGAGTTATGAGGTGTAGTCTTGTTACAAACTAAGTCCGACTCTTCCTTAGAATGGGTCATTAAGTAATAGCCCAATGACCAATGGAAATACAAGGACCAACGGCTTAACGTGACTTCCGAACCACGCAGGTGATGGTCTGATATGTCTAAACGATGGTGGGAGTTGATGCGGGTATCATCAGATGATCACTGAGACTATCTGAGCCGCTTTAGACCTATATCATCCTCAAAACCTGACCTCCATGAAGCTGGATTACAGGACCACGCCACGAGTCCCAGTCGAATACCAGTAAATGTAGCCGTTTTAACACATGCATTACTATGGCTAGCTGCTTTTAAGTGTTCTACTACCTTACCCGACTAAGTTGGGTTTCAATTGTTTTATTTATTTTACGAGTATTAATTTTGGTTGGTGCAAGTAAGTAATGTTAATGAGTTACTTGTACTCGTATGTTAAGTAAGTTAAGTTAATGATATAAATGTAGAGGGGTGGAATATAAAGTCATGGGTCTAAACTATTCACAATTTCTCCAAAGTATTTAGCAAGTTCCTTGCAATTTTCTTCATTGTTTAGAAACAGACAACCATTATCTTTTTTGAAGCAAAGATTTTGAGGTTGATAATAGGTTAGTTTAAATAAATAAATAGTTTATTGCGTGAACATTATAATAAAATGTATAGCAATCGTCAAGTTACACTATAAAACTAAAACTTTCCATTCATTTACATCGAGAAACCATTCAGAAATACAATTAATACATTTAATCTCTCCATTCATTCGAATTAACCCACAGGCAGCTTTGTAGAAGTCTTTTCAATAGTTTTCTTTACGGCTTTTATGATACCTAAGAGTTGAACCCTTCTCATATTATCTCTTAGATAGTCTCATTAACTTATAACTTATAAGTTCCTTTTATGTTGTTTAAAACTTTAAAAACGTTTAAAACATCAGTTTTAATTGATATTCCATATTTAAATGTATCATGCCTTGATTTTACTTAAATGTCACATTCGCTATGACACACGGATGTTTACGTGTTTTCTTTTAGGGTAGTAGGTTTTGTGCTGTTTTAATGATTTTGTCCTTTAGTTCATGTCTAATTTATTGGTTTGACTTCCATTATTGAGTTCAGGATATGTTTGGATACCACAAAGCGACCCCTAAGTGTGGTGAGTTTTTAGGATTATTTTATTAGTTTTGCCATCTCAATATATACAGGGTGTCCAGTAATTAGGGGATCAAACTTCACCGGGTGGATTTGTCAAGTCAAAATAAACAAAAAATTCCCATAACCCATACTTCTGGCATGCTTAGTTTTCCGACTGTCCATGCTTTGCACTAAATAATTTTTATCTCCGAGATAGATTAAGTTATAAACTTAAAACTTTGCACACTTGTTACTGTAGAAAAAAACCAATATTTAAAAATAAATTTCAATTATTATTTCTTACGGTTTCAAAATGGTGGCCATAGTAAGTTTTCTAAGCTTAATAACTAAAACACTGATATAACAACTCGTGGAAAATTCTTGTAGAAACAATTTAAGACATGTTTGTGGTGCCGTGATGAATAATGGATAAATAAAAGTTTTTCTGAGCGCACTATTTTATTTACATTTAAGAAAAATATGTAAATAAAAGAGTGCGCTCAGAAAAATTAAAATTTCTCCGTTTTTAATTATTTTAGAACAATAAACTTGGTCTTAATATATCTGTAAAATCCACGTTTGGTTATACTTGTATATTTACTATAAAGTTTAAGTTTTGAGTTATTAAGCTTAGATAACTCAGTATGGCTCCTATTTTAAAACCAGAAGTGATAGTTATTCATTTTTTTTTAATGTTGAATTTGATTATACTCGTACTAACAAGTGTGCAACACTTTGAGTTTATACCTTTTCTACCTCGGAAATACAAATTATTTAGTGAAACCCCCAGTCAGACGGACACTTAAGCGAGATAAGACTATGTGCTATGGGATTTTTGTTTATTTTGACTTGATAAATCACCTGGTAAAGTTTGATCCCGTAAACACTGGACTCCCTGTATTTCATTAGCCTCTTTTCATATGATTTTCAATCAAGGTCTTAATTATGTACATTTAACGTCTCCCAGCACATTCTTAACCTTTTAAGTTAATTCCTATTTTCCAACTCGGTTAACAACATTTTTTGTAACGTCCGGTCCGGGAACAATGTTGAGGGTTCCCGCAGTGGATTGTTGCACGCTTGTTGTTGTTGTGACAAATGCTGTACGACGGTACGACGATACAACGCACGAGGGGGTCCACGGACGTGCCTGGGGGTTCTGGGACCAGACGACGTGCTGGCTCTCAACAATGCTTCAAAATAACTTAATAATCCGACGATGCGATGGAACGATCATATTATTCTTATATTATTGTCTGACAAAGAGACACAGCTCACTCGGTTTTACTAGCAAATCGGAGCGTAGCGAACAAATCGTCCTAACTACCTCGGCCGCCGCGCCGCGCCGCTTCTTCCGACGCTTTTTGTCCCCCGCACTCCGTGCCCACTTTATTGTCTTTAGGGCTCCTTACCGACCAGTTATACAGGCAGTTTTGAAACGGTTTAAACGAGTTTTTTAGACACGTTCAAGACTCCCGAAGAGTGGCCGTGACCTTGAATTTCATCCCTTAAGAGCAATGTAAAAACATGCATTTTCTTGGGACGCTTCATGTCTACAGTTTTCGCGTCGGGTTTTTATGAAATAAACTTAGCTTTAAAGTGAATTAAATGTTTTAATGACTCCGCTGGACCAAATTTTCATTTTTCATTTATAAAACCATAACGTAAATCCAAAAACTGATGAAACTTTGTATTTATTTTTTGTTTACTAGTAAACTAATATAATTTTCAAAAAGTGGTCAGTGGAGTCTCTGCAGTACATTGTCGCCTTTAAAATAAAACCGATTTTAAAAAGATCCAATGAAAATTATAGTCGTGAGGTGTCTCAAGAAAATGCTTGTTTTTACATTGCTTTTATGGGACAAAAAACAAAATGAAATAACCGACAGGTGCTGTGCACTCTTAAGTTAGTCAATTTTAACTGTCATACAATTACGCATAATCATTGTACTACATTAAGTGACGAAATACATGCCTTAAAAAAACTGTACAATTTTGAAAATTACGGTATTTATTTCAAAATTTGCATTCATTGAAGATATGTTGATTTGATTTAATTCACTATCATAAGTACAAACAAAATCAAAATTATATGAACCTATCAAAAATTTACAGTGATTTAGAATACAATAAAATATTAATAAACAGAAAATAATACAAAGAAGTGATAAAATAATAATAATGAAATAGTAATAAAAAGAAGAATAATGTTCTGAGTTTCTACATCAGATTTGGAGTACCAAACGTTAAGTTATCAACTTTAATACAATCCAAACATGATGCAATATTAAATATACACAAGTCTTATGTCAGACGTTGATACTGGCCCTTAAGTAATCTAATCTTTATATACTGTATTTATTTCGAACACGTTTATTTTAGACGAACATAACTACTTCTTGAAATTTATATCACCAATAAGTCCAACTCCCTCAGGTTAATTTCATTATTATACTGTTTGCAGTTTTAGCTGAAGAGGGTTTAAAGGTAAAAAGGTTACGTTTGTCTTGTTTAACGAGGCGAAGTTAGGACTACAATGTCCTCTCTACCACTCAACCTCGGGGTTAGAAACAAACTATAGCTCAGTTAGTTTTATATTTAGTACAACACAAAGGCATACAAGTTGTAAAACCTTTTGAAATATATTCGATTACCTAAGAGATTTAAATATATTCGATTCAACCTTTTACTAAAAAGCGTTGAAGTACTACTTTACTTATAGCAGCTACAAGCCCCAGATCCCAGCGTTGTGTCTGAGTGTTTGTACCTAATCATAAGATCGAAGATTTTCTAAACACCAAACCAAGCTATAGCTTGGATCAATCTTTGAACAAAGAACAGTTGCAGATCTGAACTGAGTGGACTCTGCCCTCTCAAAGCTTTTCCAGACTATTAGCGGCTGCGGAAGCGTACAGCAATACAGTTTGTGTATCATGTGTTCAACCTATAAGTTGGAAACTATATACCTTTAGACGGAGTGCTTATAGAAAGATGTAAAGTTGTTTTCTACACTTTATGTATAAAAGATTGAAAATACACCCACGTTGTCCTAATTGGTTTCATTTTAACCTTACGGGTTTTGTGCAAGACGGTTGGATGGAATTCACAGCATTGTTACGTCGGTTGAACGTTCAAATTTTCAAATTTCATTTACTTGATCCCCAAATAAATCTTTAAGTTTCCTTACATTTTCGTACGTGTTTCCCGCCATACAAAACTTCACTTTATCTCAACTCTTGTTGTTGTTGGGCTGCCCCATTAATGTCAACATATGCTTCAAATCTCAATCAATAAGTTGGAATTATAATAACAGGCGGAAGTACAACAGTTCAATGTCGAAAATCGGTATTTTGACTCTTCATGTCAGCTGTAACGTCAAATTTTAAAGTCAACTTCAAAGAACCACCAAAGCTTTCAGCTAGAGTTTCTGCATAAAACCGACATATCCGATTCCAACTTTAAATTTGGGAAAAGCCATCCATTACATTTTGAGCGTATCTTTCCTAACAGAGTTATATGTCCTAGGTTGAATAATGTCACGTCAACATCAATAGAGTCCCTAGATTTCCCGGAGGCAGTTTTCAATTACCCGGCTCGTGTGGTGAGGTAGGCACGCAGATCCTGTGTCCTGGCTCTCTGGGTGGTCCTGGTCCTGCCACGTCCTGCCGGTATTGTCCTGTCTGGTATACAGGACTCCCTGGATAACGTGATAACGTGCCATTGCACTTGCTTTCTCAGCTGTAGAGTCCTGCCTGCAGTTGGGTGGTGATATTCTGTTGAACCAAAGGTGTGCAAAGGTAAATGTTTGTATTTTGTCTTCTATCTATTGTTGCGTTCGGGTTTCCGCATTACTATTGGAAAATAACTTGCTTCACAAACTCATGTGTCAACTATCACCAATACATAGTGGGATTTAATCAACGATTAGTGGCCACCATTGTTTATTTACCTAAGCGCGAATTTCCATAGGAAATTCATTTCTCTCGGCAAAGAGAAGGACACGTTGTAGAAAAGTACAATTTGCAGTTTTTTCTTCCCTTCACCTCTTGTTCGTTAACCAGCTAGATCGGATCAGTCGTTTTAAAACGTGTAGTTTTGCCTATAAAATTGTAGTTTTACCATAAATGAATACAAAACACACCCTGTAAAGTAGAGTTTTACCTTTTCAAACGATCAAAACAATTCTGGTTGCTCTAGAACCTACAGTAATAAAGTGATTTCATTTTAATTATTTAGACGGAATTTCTTCACTTTGACATTCAGAGCACTGGGCAGAAAATAAGTTTAACTAATTTCAAAACTATATAAGTCATTTAACTAGCCTTGGTTTCCTAGTATACAGAAAATTGTTCTTATTTCAAAACAAATACAACTATTAACAGCTGTTGTTTGTTTACTATACAAAACCATAGAGTGAATCAGACAAATCTAAAAGAAGAAATTGTAAACATTACTACTTGTGTACAAAAGAATTTTGTTGAGAATTTGCTAATTCACCGTAGTGCTTGTGGCTAAATGTTGGCTAGGTTTTTAACTTTTTCCCCTTTCTCTGGACCTCCTATGTATAAACATCTTTTGCTGGTATTATTAACTTCTTTTCAGTGACAGAGGAAAATTTGGAGAGAGTTTGTTACATTACTCGCATACAAGCAGCTTGCGGGGGTATACAAAGTCCTCCCTTTTACAACAGACCCAAGTTTTATATTGTGTATTCTGAAAAGTAAATAACTAACAAATTGACTACAGTAATTACATAGTGAAAGATAGCCTTTTGGAGTAAATGTTTGATCTTTCAACTAGAAAAAACTGTAGGTCTTTATAAAGGCATATTGTATTGGTACGTTGTATTTGATGTTAACCAAACAAATTAATTAAATAAACCTAACAACGAATTTGTATGTTCCAGATTTTTAGGAGAACATTGGAGTCAAGAAGAAGTCATGTGAGAAGGGCAAACATCGAGTAAAAGCTATATGTTATATCTATGTTGTGTACAAAGTATTTATATTATTTACATATATATACCCATGCTTCAATGTAAATAAAGGTCCCTAGACATCCTTCCCCATCCTCAAACGACTTCTCCATCCTGCGGTTTCAAAAAGGGTGTTACTTTTAAATAAATGCTTTCTTGCAAAACAATATAAAACTGCCATAGCTAAATGATAAATAATTAAAACAAAAGAAACAATGCAATACAGTTAAAAACAATCGCCAAAGTTTGAACCTTCTGATATACTTACACAGGCACACACTCATAATTATAATAGCTAAAGTTTAAAATCAAATAAAACCAATGTTTAAAATTTTAATTCGTAAGGCCTTTCGATCAACAAAGCTGTCTTCGTCAAATAACCTAAAATGAGCACCGATCCTCACCCCAGAACACGTTTTGAGAACCTTTTCTACAAATAAGCAAAAATCAATACATATGTAGGCTACATTGGCACACGTCATGTAATAACTAACCGATAAATAACCGATCTAACAACTGAATACGTATAGCGTTGTGACAAGGTTTTGCAAGAACACATATGACGCATGTACCTGGACTGACTGATAAGGCACAGCTGATAACAGACCAGGACCAGCTGTTATCAGTAGAGTGCAACATCAGCTGGCAGACAGACGCATCTGACCGACTCGCACAAGGTATGTCGTCGCATGCAATCAAGATTTTGCAATATTTGTGTTTTTTTTCTAAAGGCTGCGCAGTACAGGCGGAAAAGGTGACGATTCAGAGGGTCGCCATTTTAAATCGGGTTACTGAAATTATACAATTTTTATGAAAGGCCAATGTATTCTTTAAGGTGGATTGGAAACAGGTTTTCCGAATTTATTAAGAGGGACACCCAACTTGGAACCCGCAAAATACAGTAGTTTTAGATCTATGAAAACCTTATAATTTAAAAGACGAGTTGCTACAATCCGCCTTAATTTTGACATAATCTGTTAAATAATCAAAAACTTGTTTGGCATCGGGTAAAGATGATCATACGTACAGAAAGTCATGTCATGTCAAGTGAGTTTTTAAACCACTAAAAGGCGCTTGTCCAAAACCAAAGTTTTGTCGTTTCTAACAAAAGGTTTTGTTTACAGTCATCGGTCAGACTATAAAATCGGAACTTTTAATGATCGTACTGCGCAGCTTTAAGATTCATTACTGAATATGCTACTTTCTTCTTCACAGCCTTCAAGAAATGGTAAAAGGTTGGAAGATTTGTTGCAACTAGCAACAAGCTACAAGCAACAAGATTAGAGGCACAAACTAGAACCTGATTGTGCCCATGATTTACGAGTACGCTACACATCATGAACAAAAAAACTAAATCTGCTGTTCACAAGAACAATAAATCTACTTTAAATACAACCATGAAAATCAATTTTAGTCAAATGAAATATTTTCAATCAAATAACAAATAAATAAACTTGTTTAGAACTCTTTTGTAAGTTATAAATTATTTTACAATCGTTGCCATAAAAAGACTGAAATTAATATTTACTTATATTGTTGTTTCCGTGCAAGAATAGCTTAGGTACTTACGTAACATCTAATAACAAAGAAGTCCAAAATATATCTAGTAACTTTGCCACACACCATTCATAAATGAATGAACAAACACCATGAGAAATACTGACATTAAATGGTCTTATGTTACATATTTTATGTTGGTTCTGTCTTTGTCCTCATAGATCACACTAAACTGATTTCCATGGTATAAGAGCACGTAAATATAAGGCCGAAGAGAGGCTGTGAGTGGAGCAAACATGGAACATCCTCTACAGATGTAAACCTAATATTATCTTTAATCATGAACGTGTATTTGTCATTGACATATCTGCTTAAGAGTTGTATTGACAATAATTAGTAACAACTTATCAAACAACAATACATCTTAGCAAAATTATATCATTAGAATATAAGCTATAATTTTTAAAGTAAATACTTTAATTTTGATAGACATGTTATATTTTTAAAATTGGACAAAATAAAAACAAAAGCCAATACTTTTAAGCATTTAACTTGCGAGGCCTTTCAATGCTTGCATCGTCGGGCAATATTGAGAACCAATAAAAGGGGTGAACACGTATATAGAAACCCAATACCTAAACATCCAATTTGCATCCAAGTTGAAAATTAATTATGACTTTAATTGTTATAGCAAATGTATTCGTGATCACAATAAAATAGCCAAATGCAGTGTTGAAATGAAAGCAAGCCTTGAAAATGAAAGGATACAATTTAATTAGCGACTTGTACGTTATGTTTTTGATAAGATTATCAGCTGCTTTACAACGAGCGTTCTATTTTACGTATCACTCTTTGGCGTTACTAAATTTATTTATTTATTGGCATCATCATATTATTCCTTATCACGTTATTAAAGCCATATAGTGTCCGTGTATAATTTTCTTATCGGTTAAAATTTTGAGAGTTTCATGTTTCAGAGATTTATTAAAATGATCACAATCATTGTAACTGGATTATCTGTATTTGTTATTGCGTAAAATGCTCAGTTTTTTTAAATTAAGGTACTTAACACATACAGTACTTAAACGTGGGCGGGGTCGATACAGGGAATTTCAATAGAAACTAAATTTTAGATGAAACTACCAAACAAAGTTGAGCCATGTACGTTTCAAGTTATACTAAAGGTATCGTAAAACTAAAGTGAGAGGGTATTGAATGTATTGCCAAAGTGGCCCAAAACTTAATTTCTACAATAGTTCTTTACTAATACAGATGGCACAAATTAAAAAAACAGTCGCTTATTTTGGTGTGTAAAGTAGTTAAGGTGATTCGGAAATCTCGTCAACATTTTTAAACAAAACCCCATTAAATGGCAAATTATTTAGATCTCATGATAAAAGCAGCCTAATGATGCAAATTTGAAGCCTTTATGGGAACCCAATACAAAATGGAGTACAGCCCCCATGTCTCAACTTTGGAAGTGCGCCACATTCTGGAAGGTCGCAGAGGGTTGAAAACTGCACTATTATTATTATTTGTCTACTTTCTTAAGTACTGTATGTATTTATATTACGCACATTTTCAACATTTTCTGTTTTAGAATCAGTAGAACTAAGAGTTGTCAAATATTCATATAATGCAGGTCAAAGATTTTCTATGAGAAATACCGATCGAAATATTCTTCAAAGTGTCGAAAGATAAACAGGAGCTGCGTTGTGACATAAAAACTGCACTTCCAACTTTTAACTGGCCACCATTTTGTACTCGGTTGTCATATATACTTCAAATTTGCACAGTCTCCAGTCTTCTCTTATTATTGCCTAAATCGAATGATTTTATGGTAAATTGTATTAATAATGTTGACGTCCTGGTCCCGGGTCTGGGACATGAATATCTCATTTTTCCAAAGGAAATTCGATAACTGGTGGTTAGACCAAGTGACTGGACGTTGCTTCAGTCGGGACGAGTGGTTAACTTGAAGTCCTAGCGCCTGGAGCGGGAGTTGAACACGCAACCTCGAACTGCGCTTTCGCCATTGGCTTAGCCACAAGACCACTGAGACCCTCATTGTAATTATGTATAAATGCATTAATATAATTACAACTGCATGTTTGATTTTATAATTTAACAATTTTAAATAATCCTCAAATGTTCAAATCTACGAATTGTTTCAGATAATTGAAACTGCATTTTTAAATGTATAAATTTAACAAGGTCACACAAAAATCTAAAATTTTCACAATTACCCTGGTTATTTTCTGGAAAAAGCAAAACTATTATTATACTGTATTAACATTATTACATTCGCTGCATTTTTCCAAGAACCACACCCCGTGTTCTGTATGCGGAAAATGCCGAAGAGTGAGAGTGTTGAGAGATGAGAGTGGAGTGGAGCGGCATATCTAAGCGAATGTGGGATTTGATAAGCGAGCAATTATTGTCGAGATTGCTCTGTAGAGATAAGCTCGCCAAGCCTGTATTTGCATAGCTTATCACCTTATCAGGCGGCATGCTCTGTGTCAAATATCGATTTGAGGCGAGGCCGCTTCATAAATATATTCACTCCAATTCACTGTCATAGGAATTCTCTTGCAGTTATTACGATAGAAATACGTATTGGAATATTTCAGGACGATAGGTGCTCGATTGTTTAAGACTTAAACGTTTAGAGCAGTACATTTGCTTGAGGTAAACCAGAAATATACGTTGAACAAAGAAAATACAAAATAATATAAAGAAGTATTGTTTTGCTTAGCGATATGCAAACTGACAAAGCAACTCATATACGCGAGGGTGCGGATGGGCAGCGGGCAGACGTTGTTTAACGCTGCATATAAAACTCGAAATTGGAGCGTTAAAACGAGTATTTGCATAATAGGAGGTTTGCATTTCTGAGAACGCGGCGCCCCTAATTAAAGAGTCGTAAGTCATAAACCGGGTCGAAATTTATAAACGCCATTTCTGAACTCGGCGCTTTGCGAACGCATAAACACGCATACGCAATGGGCATATGTATACGCATATGGCCTGCAGATTCAATCGCAGGTACAGTCGCTGTGGGCAGAAGCTTGAACTGGCATTGTAACTTAATGCACATCGTGTAATGTTTAAGACCTTTTGTATTTGCGAAATGAGAAATCACATTACATCGGTGTCTTCAATTTTAGCGAATTTCAAACGGATATAGATGATCAAAATTCGTTCAGCCAGACCAATGGCTTACTAATCTACTCAATAAAATATTACTTGCTAGATTAGTAATCATTGGTCAGACTCAGATGGCGATTGGCGGAGGAAAACAGTTTTTTCGCTACCAATCGCCATATGAGTCTGACTGATTGGATTTGGATATTATGGAACCCCCCCAAACATTTCCGGTATAAATTATGCCCCGTTACAGGAAGTTCTCTATGATTCACGGTAGCACTTGTGGCTATGCCTATCGTTTATAGAAGATGAAAACAGCTCATTGAGTTATTGGTCTGTGTGATTCCTGCACTAAATATGAAGTATACGTAAAAGGTATTTTCTATAAGGACACTGTTATCCTATACTTTTAGTTTACTTGAACGTTGATATTTTAGCATAATTTTATCAATAAGCAGCGTAAACATACATTTCCATGTGAAATTTCTATGTTCAAATCAAATGTGTTGTTTTGAGGATTTGTTAAACTGTGGACTGTTTTATTATAATTGTATAAGAACGAAACAAAACACATAAAACGAAAAAACTTAAAACACTGCATTTTTTGTATTTATAATTTTTATTGAGGACATTTGCAAGAACCTGTTTACGTTTTCGTATAGTTAAGAGTATAGGATACAGTTTGTTTATCGGATACAATTGTTATACTTCAGGTTTTATGAGGTTTAGAAGACACTAGCTTGTAGTACACGTGTCCAAATTACTCAGAAGTGGTCGTCTTTACGGTTTATTGTGTTTGCTGCAGATTTGTATGTTTGTTCTGCGGCGCTTTATTATCTGTTAACACGACTCGCGTTAGTTATGTCCACAAGCCAATGACAGTAAACAAGGATTTGAGGTCACTAACTCTTACTAGCGAGGATATGAGATTAAAATATTTTAGTTATTGTACGACTTACCTGCAAGATGTGATAGTATACTACCACAGTTTAAGTGAAAATGAATAATCTTACTTCCAAGTCATCGAGCATATGGTTGAAAATGTTACAAGAACAAAGATACGCAGAAATTTAATTAGAAAACCGGACTTTTCCGGCCATTTCATGCAGAAAACTCCTCCCTACGTTTCGGGTGGTTGGGAACTCCACCCGTCCTCAAGGGCCTAACCTAAACTTACGCTACATTATAGATAATATCACTACATCACTATTTGAGATGCCGACCACTCTCATGAGGGTATTTTAAGGCAAAAATGTGGTGAAGGATGAGTGTGATGAGTGGTAGTAATGAGTTATGAGGTGTAGTCTTGTTACAAACTAAGGCCGACTCTTCCTTAGAATGGGTCATTAATTAATAGCCCAACGACCAATGGAAATACAAGGACCAACGTCTTAACGTGACTTCCGAACCACGCAGGTGATGGTCTGATATGTCTAAACGATGGTGGGAGTTGATGCGGGTATCATCAGATGATCACTGAGACTATCTGAGCCGCTTTAGACCTATATCATCCTCAAAACCTGACCTCCTTGAAGCTGGATTACAGGACCACGCCACGAGTTCCAGTCAAAGAGGGACTTAACCTAACCCTAACCTAAGAGGACAAGACAAAATGATAATGTAGTTGTCTCTTAACCTAAGAGGACAAATACAATGTAATTGTATTTGTAATTCTAATGTAGCGTAAGTTTAGGTGATACCCTTGAGAACGGGTGTTGTTCTCCAACTGCCCGAAACGTAGGGAGTAGTTTTCTTCTTGAAGTGGTCGGAAAAGTCCGGTTTTATAATTAAATTGATCTCCGCCATTATTATGAATTTTAAATGTAACATACCCAGCAATATTGGAATACCAGAAGTCGCCTTTTGGGGAGAGTTTTCCCAAACAAGAGGTTTTAATGATCTTAAAACAGTAAACTTCATCCGACTTTGATGTAATTACCAATAAACCAAAACCATAAAAAGCAATTCAGTCATTTCAAAATGATGGCCTCTAACGTCCTTGGTAATAGAGCACGAAAAGCTGAGGCCGAAGGCCGAGGCGAGCTAGGAGGCGAGAAGAGCGTTGCGAGTTACAACTAGCGAATAATAATAATCAAATTTGCTTCATTCACGCCATCAGCGCTTAGCTGCTAGTCGGCCTAGTTTTAGTTCCACTATCAAGTAAAGTAACCTTTAGTTCCTAGATTAGCTGTTGTTAATATATGAAGTGAAATCTCATAGTGTCAAGTGAGCCTGAACCAAATCCCTATACACAGTTAAATAGAGTGTATTTGTGGGCAGTTTCAACCAAACTCTGAGGTTTCTTGTCGTACAGTTTAGCAACCCGCACGAAGACCGCGGAAGGGGGTTCATTTTGAGGGCTGTTGGTGAATACAAATTTATGGCCGGTTTTGGCCAGGAAGGAAGTGCTCTAAATCAAAAGTCGGCGCTTACTGGCAAGGAGGGGCCGTTACAAGAGACCCGCTTTCTTCCGATCATTATCATATATTTTTGTGGCTTTCGTTCCAGTTTGATATAGGATTTCCAATATTATTTAGCTTATGTGATGGATATGGGATTTTAGAAGTATTTAATTCTGTAAAAATTGTTATTATTCCACCCATGTGGGAATGATTGACTAATGTTTCACCATTGTAGTTTATTAAATAAAAATCAATTATCCCATTGGATAGAAGGTATTTGATGTACAGTTACTTTTTCGTCAGCAAATGTACTGGGCAAGTTAAAGTTCTAGTGTGTGTGAATCCCAGGAACTATTAAACTTAAGAACTTCATGACCTTACGCAAACAGCTTAAGACACTGTTTTATCATAAACATCGTCAAGCAGGAATAAAAATAATTCTGGAAAGTCTATTGCCACTCGGTAAATTTAATCTGATTTAAAAGCAATTTCATATAGTTAGTTTACAGGAAGGTGTGCTAACAATTGATTAACTTGTGTAATACAATGTAGTTATCAATTACTACTTTTTAGTAAAGGTAATTAATAAAAGAGTGGATTACAATTTCAAATTGGAAAAATATAACTATATTATAACGCCACAGCATTCATATTTATTTTTTCATATTTAAGTGTTCAACTTGGGATCGCTGCAATTCAGACATTAATAAATAATGACGCTCAAATTACATAATACATTTTTGTATAGCACGCTAAACTTTAAAACGAACCCAGTGCAAAAACCAAACCACCAGATAAAACCTGACTCAAGAACTGCAAAGGTTAAACATTCAAAACCGACATTACCCAGGTCAAAGAAACCCGGCTTGGTTCGACACACCACTTACCGTACAACGGCAGTATTGAAGTGTCGCCTTACTGCCAGTCATGCTTGTGGAGAACTTATTCAGAATCCGTGATTAGTTTAAAAACAGTAATCCCAGGACAGTATTTTCAGTGCGGATAGTTTCATTCCGCATTCATCCGTTCCTTTGTCACCTTGCGGCGGACAATGCAGAGGCATAATGAGGAAAGATTACCGGTCCCAAAACCGTTCCCAGAGGAGCGCCTCTCCGGGAAAGCAAATTACGGTAAACAATTTATGTAACACTTTGCACGCGGGTTCCAGACCATTGGCCGACCTTTGTTTCTGGTTCACTCGCCGCCTCGGAACTGCAGGACTTAGCTGCTCCATTCATTCCCACCTCTGGAATAGACAAGAATTCTCTAGGCACAATGGCAAAGGTAAAGTTTGTCTTGTTTAACGAGGCGAAGTTAGGACTACAAAGTCCTCTTTACCACTAAACCTCAACCTTTACCTAGCGTCATTGTATAATACATTACAAATTGTAGGTGGTGACTGCGGGGATCGAACCCGCGCTACCGGAGTAATGAGTCGCGCGCGATACCAATCCGTCACGGAATGGTGTGCGTATGAACTATCAGATTTCAATCGAACTCGGCACACAGATTAGAAAAACTCAACGTTGTCAATTTCTTGTTAGTTTATGGAGTAGTTTGTAATGTAAAATAATAATATTGGGTGAACCACAAAACAAGTTTAATATTCACAAGACGTTTCAACTATATGGTAGTCATCTTCAGTTGAAGTACGAGTAAAAAGAAGAGACTCTTATTACTCGTATTAAAAACATGTTTTGTGGTTCACCCAAAAGTTTTATTGTAAGTTATGATAAACCACACCGTCTGTAGCTTCATTGGCCTCAATGTAGCAACGTATCGTACTGCACGTAATCTTATTGAGCTTACTTTTGACACCTGAACGATGGATGGTTATGAAATGCAGTTTTATTAAATAAGAATAAACACCAAACAAGGATCAAGAAAACACATAGAAGTACAAAAGGAAACTTCTTATAATTATAGATATATTAAAATGTTCGAGCTTGATTTTCGGCTATTCATTCAGGCAGGTGAAAGGCGCCATGCAGATTGCAAAATGAATCAATCTCAGTAACTCTTCGGGTTCCAAAGACGGTCCTGTACATTACCTAGTTTACACTGTTGAATTATCACTCTTATCTTGGATAAAAGTAATTCAGAGCGCACAAGAGTACAAATGAGCAGCGCAGACGACTGAACGAGTGCGCAGGCCGCAGAGTATGGGAAAGTCGCTCAGCTGAGTATAAATATGATCAGCTGACTCCAGCTGTCCATGTTAGGTCCGTAGATACTCTGTGTGATCCAGATACCTAACCGCCATCTTGGATAGTGTATAACACTGTCATTACATATGGAAGCAGTTTGAAAGCTGATAAGTGACTTATTTACGTCAGATGCGAGTTGGATATGGATCGAGCATGGATTAGACACGAAGATGGAAGCTAATGGTATAGCTATGTTTTCCTGTTTAGAAAAGGAAACTGCTACAGCTGCCATACAGAATAAAAACTCGATGAATGGAAGCAGTTGGGATTCGCTTGAGAAAGTCGAATCTCCATGGAAAACGTTCTTGTAACTCATTCACTCTTTTATGCGTTATCAGTTCATATAAGGTATTTTTCATGAGGGATAAGTCATTGTACGTCAATACTCTATTTCCAATAATTTAGTATTAATGGAAACGTTCTAAATAATAATTATATAAATAGCAAATACAGACAGAAAGCGGTACATTTGACACCCATGGCTACATTATATTTTAAATTTTTGACCCAAGAAACATATTCCAAAAAGTTGATAATATTGAACAAAAGGAACATTTGTACTAAATTTCATGAAAATCGGACAAAAATGCGACTTGTAGAGAGTTCACACAATATAATACACTGTATATAGTTTTGGAAAATGCTCCATCGTGTTCTGGGGTCAGGATCGGGGCATTTCTTGGTCCCGGTCTGGGTCTTGCTATGAGGACGGCATGAATATTTCATTTTCCAAAGGAAATTCGATAATAATAATACTTTAAAACCAAGCTTGTTCTAATCTGTTTTTAAACTACTCGCGAACGAAACTCTACGCACTCGTCGATGTTATTTACCAAAATCATGCAATCATGCATCAGTTGCTGTAGAAATCGTATCAGTGAACTGAGCACTGTTGCAACTATGTGTTTTACATGTTTACATTGCGTTACGCACTTACCACACCTGGCGACACTCCCATGTCACATTGGGCAACACTAGACTGGGTATGCAGTATGCAGTATGCACGTCGATCAAGGAATGCAGTGCACTTCTCATAATGTCTGAGAAGGCCGGTCTGTCCATACCGACTGATAATGATCGTGGTAATCGCTGAACAACTTGAGAGCATATTGCAGCTACGCTAACACGATGAAGTTGTTAAGTCAAAACGCTTCTTGGACTTTAGTACTTGTTCAACTTTATAGACTTAACGTTATGAACATACACGGTTTCAGAGTTTAAACTATTATTGCGGAAATTTTTCAATCGTTGGTGTGCAAGATGATCACGACGTTTCGGGATCTGCCGTCTTCAGGTGAACAATAACCTAAAACATAACACATAACAGTAGAAAACGAGCTAGCCTAAAGTAATCAGCGTAAATTGACCAGTCAAGCACAACCAAACAACATGTAGCTGTTAAAGTCAAAATAATAAAACTAAAAAACTAGCCTAGAAAATAATACCACAAGCATAAGACTCACTAAATGCTTAGCTACAGGAAACAACTCAAAGAAAGGTGAAGGCTCTCGGCAGAGCATAAGATCTCTTATGCAACAAACAAAAACAACAACATATATACATAATCATATTCACACACAAATTAAATTAACTTAGAAATTAAATAAAAATAAAACTTTTGGTCAACCACAATGAAAAACAGTGTTTAATGGCACTGTGGTTGACCCAAAAGTGTTATTTTATTTATTGTGACAAACCACATAAGTTTGAAATCCAAAACACCCATATGTTGTTTAATTGTAGTCTACTGGACATTTAACGCTGATTACTTTAGGTCAGCTTATTTCCGAATGTTTTTGGTTACTCTTCATCTGAAGCCGGGATCAGATTGCAAAAACGTCGTGTTCTTTAATGATAGAAAACTTCCGTAACAATATTTTAAATCTGGTACACCACCAACTTGTTTTGATTTAAATGATCAATTAGCATCATGTGTTTACACTAATTTACACTAATACCGTCTTAGTTGACCTGGCTACCATTCTGGAAGTGACTAAAGTAAATAAAAATGAAAGCTCCTATTTAAAACTTATTCAAAACTTTAATTCTTTGAATATTATGAAGTTTTTTCGAAATTATTTATCAAAACAATGTACTACGTACAGAAATTTCACGTTTTTAAATTAAACGCACTGTATCAACAGCGAGAGCTAGGCTTCTAGAAAGCGTCACTCAATGATTTAGCCCATTGAAGTGTCCATTGAGTAACTGGCGTACTGATGGCATCATCTCAGAAGGTTTTGAAGATTTCGTAAATAAAGAACGTGTTGAATTGTAATGACCAGATCTCAACAGCAAGAAACGACGCACCTATATACGTCAAACGCAACGTAAGTTTAAATCATTACTTGATTAACAGAATTAATCATTCACTTAAGAGTGCGCCGTAGTGACCTTGAATTTTGTCCCATAAGAGCAATGTAAAACATAATTTTCTAGGAACACCTCACGCCTACAGTTTTCATAGGATTTTGGTGAAATATACCTTGTCTTAAAGCGCAATAAATGTTTTAGTGGCTCCACTGAGCCGAATTTCCATTTTCTCATTTATAAAACTGTGACATTAATAATTTAAAAATAAATAAAAACGTTGTATTTACATGTTTAAAAAAGAATTGGTCAGCAGAGACACTACAGTACAGTATCGTCTTTCAAATAACACTTATTTCAATATCAGGAAATTGTGGGCGTGAAGTGTCGAGAAAATACTTGTTTTAATTTGTTCTTACGGGACAAAACAAAATGGCCGACAGGTACTGTGCACTCTTACTTATATATTACGTAAAACCCAATGATATCACTCATTCATTACCATACTTTCAACTCGTACTTTAATTGACATTTTAAATTCAAAACAGGTCATTCTAAGTAATGTTGCGGTCATATTAGCTGACCATTGGGTTAGTAAACTAGTGGGCTAGACTTTGTTGGTTAACCTTTTCCAACAGTTTGATTCTCAATACCTTTAAAATAACAAAATATTAACTTCATTGTTACAAATAGTACACATTATAGTTTAAACAGGTGATCTGGTGACGGCAGGTCTGTGTTGAGCGTACTGTGGGAGTACACCACTGTGTCATTAACAATGGCCATTATCAAAATGTGTATAATTTAAATTACGCACTCAACTCAGCTTCGTGAGGGAGTTAATTTGAATTCACTCAGCCGGTAGTTGAGTTGCTCGGGCATTATGGGATTTCCTCGGAGAATGACTTCACATCAATTTCAATCCTAGGAGTACTTGTGTTTCGATATTTTCTAGATTTTCCATGCGGTTTGCGATAACCGTTGCTTGATTTGTGGTTTGAATGAAGTATTGATTGATTTCATAAAGTAATCGATGTGAGTTACCTGTTGAACACACAAAATTATACCAATTACACAACATAACTTTAAATCATTACTTGATTAACAGAATTAATCATTCACTTAAGAGTGCGCCGTAGTGACCTTGAATTTTGTCCCATAAGAGCAATGTAAAACATAATTTTCTAGGAACACCTCACGCCTACAGTTTTCATAGGATTTTGGTGAAATATACCTTGTCTTAAAGCGCATCGTGTTTTAGTGGCTCCACTGAGCCGAATTTCCATTTTCTCATTTATTAAACTGTGACATTAATAATTAAAAAATAAATAAAAACGTTGTATTTACATGTTTAAAAAAGAATTGGTCAGCAGAGACACTACAGTACAGTATCGTCTTTCAAATAACACTTATTTCAATATCAGGAAATTGTGGGCGTGAAGTGTCGAGAAAATACTTGTTTTAATTTGTTCTTACTGGACAAAACAAAATGGCCGACAGGTACTGTGCACTCTTACTTATATATTACGTAAAACCCAATGAGATCACTCATTCATTACCATACTTTCAACTCGTACTTTAATTGACATTTTAAATTCAAAACAGGTCATTCTAAGTAATGTTGCGGTCATATTAGCTGACCATTGGGCTAGGTAAACTAGTGGGCTAGACTTTGTTGGTTAACCTTTTCCAACAGTTTGATCATCAATACCTTGAAAAATAACAAAATATTAACTTCATTGTTACAAATAGTACACAGGTATAAGTTTAAACAGGTGAGTTGTCTGGTGACTACTCCAGGTCTGTGTTGAGCGTACTGGGGAGTACACCACTGTGTCATTAACAATGGCCATTATCAAAATGTGTATAATTTAAATTACGCACTCAACTCAGCTTCGTGAGGGAGTTAATTTGAATTCACTCAGCCGGTAGTTGAGTTGCTCGGGCATTATGGGATTTCCTCGGAGAATGACTTCACATCAATTTCAATCCTAGGAGTACTTGTGTTTCGATATTTTCTAGATTTTCCATGCGGTTTGCGATAACCGTTGCTTGAATTTGTGGTTTGAATGAAGTATTGATTGATTTCATAAAGTAATCGATGTGAGTTACCTGTTGAACACACAAAATTATACCAATTACACAACATAACTTCTTAACAGTTGTAGATTTGTAGAAAAATGTCTTGTAAGGTTGAGTTAAAATTAAAACAACATAACTTCTTAACAATTGTAGATTTGTAGAAAATAGGTCTTGTAAGGTTGAGTTAAAGTTAAAAGGCATAACTTCTTAACAATTGTATAAAAAAGGTCTTGTAAGGTTGAGCCTAAATTACGTTTTATAAAAAGACTGTTTAAAGTGTATGGTTTAATTCGTGTAAACAATACATATTAGGCTATAAATATGAATAAAGAAAACAATGACTAAATCTTAAGTACAGTCCAAAGTAAAACCAGACTGACACGCAGCTAAGCGCTAAAATACCGCTGGCATGAGTGAATCGAATTTCCATTCCAATTTGTCACCCTAATTCGCTCCGTTCACAGCCTCGCTTCGGTATTCGGCTGTTCTATTCCCACAAGCACTATGAGGGTGTTCGCTACGCTCCCAGCCTCCATTCAGCCTTCGGCCTCACACTTACGTATTATTTTACTGCAAGTTGTATTGCATATCTTGAAGCGATAACAAACTTTGGGGGTTCGTATTTGAAGACTGGCAGAAGGAACATTATTAGCCCTTATCTATTAATAAAATTAGAGAAGGCCGCTTTCAAATATCCTCTCAAATGACTCAGTAAAGAAGGTTATAGTGACTTTTCAACCCCCTTCTATGTTTGACTGTGATTTTTAACATCAAATTTATATGTTTTATAAGACTTTACCGATATCTGTCACACATGCGATTGCCCATAAAACCTGTCTATTTCTTCATAAGTATTTAATTAATAATAAATATGTATATGTATGTATTTCACCTGTAATCACACTTCTGTGCCGTTAATATCTAGACAAGGAAGGATCTGGACATCTATACAGATATGCACCTACGTAGGCCAAGTCCTTTGTTGCTTAGGCTTTAGATTAGTTGCAGCTGGCTGTTGTAACGTAGCTTTTACACCAATAAATATTTCTTCGATTTCTGACTGAAATCAGGTAGAAAAATCCTAATATTAAACGTTGCATTTGAGTTTTCTTGGGTATTTTTCTAATGAAAAGTAGATACACATTTTTATTTGAATTAAGATTTTATTTAAGAGTTTGACTGCTAAGAACCTTTAATATCTTTAATTTATTTGTAGACTGAAGTAAACGTGAAAACTACCACTAACACATTTACGACACACATAAACTAACTGCGAATCAGGCTGTGTACAAAATTCAGGAACCCATAAAGACATTAGCTGGTCAAGGGCTGTAAGTAGCTCTATAACTTCCGCCGAACTGGCTTATGACTTGTAACTGCCACCGGAAATGTCTAGAACTGGATAGATTTAATATTGTCGTCGACACGGAAATCGTATCAGAGTTATATCCTTGCCAGTTTATTAAGCTTTGTAGAGCCTGATCAGCGATTATAACCTGCATGTATCTAACTGTTGTTTGTAGTCTTTTTAATAAAATAGCCGAATTCCATTAATTTTATAGTTAAAATAAGTCTGGTTTTATAGTTAAAATAAGTCCTTAATCACAGATCCAGAAACTAAATGAACCGATTGGTTGTTTACATTTTCTTACAAAGGTATCAGAAATTTGTTCTGTGTCAAATGGAACTAAGTTTGAGCAAAACCCATCAAACATGCCGCTTTAATGAACTGTTGATATAAACATTAAAATGGATAGGTATTAGTACAAACATATGACTGACTAAGAAGAATACTACGAGTACTATGTAGGTCTTTATCGTTTATACAAATTAAGAGCTATGTAGGTATTTCTTTAGACATACCTCTCTTTGAGACACCGAACACTCTTAGAGGGTACTTTAAGTTCGTGCAGGCAAGACCTTTTTGTGATAGGGAAAATAAAATCTTGATTTGAGACACCGTCCACTCCTAGAGGGCGACTATGGGATGATGATGAGTGCGAGAAGTCTTGTTACAAACTAAGGCCAACTGTTCCCCAGATTGGGTCATTAATTAATAACCCAACGACCGATGGAATGGCTTAACGTGACTTCCGAACCACGTAATCGATACAGCACCAAACGTTATACGGCAGCACAATAAATGTATTAAGCGAGAAAAAACAAATTTTGAACTATTTGTACATTTGACTAGATAAAAACCAGGCCGACCCGCAGCTAAGCGTTAAAGCGCCGCTTGCATGAATGAATCGAATTTCCTTTGCAATTTGTTACTCTTATTCGTTCCGTTCACAGTCTCGCTTCGGCATTCGGCCGTTCTATTGTCACGGCGTTACAAGGCTGTTGGCTTAAAGTTTTGAGGTTAAGCCAATGACTCTACGCTAAACTAACGTATAGGCTACTCAAGTCAGTTCAACACTATAAAGCCTTGTTCATGTTTGAAACACTGCTGCAACTCTAGGTTACAAAGTCTCCTTGTTCAATGTCCAAGGTAGGTGATAAAGTCAAGCCACTTTGTGTGTGAATTATTAGCACAGTTATAATCCAAGATGGCGGACACTCTCTGATAATCTAATAATAGACACTTTACTGTGGAGTATCATTTTATGTTGAGTGGTGGACCCGGTTTATTGTTTATCACCCCCTACACCGTCTCCGTCGCTCATTTCCTACCTTCGGTCGTTAGAGATTAATTTTCAGTTTTGTGGTAAACATAGATGCTTGTTTTGAAAGCTTAAAGGTGAAGAATACTTTAGTAGGATAAATTTATCAACCTACACTTTCACTATTTCAGTTTTTGTTTTACTTACTAAGCTTAAAAGCTCTTTCCTCTAACATTTTAGCTCTTAGGATTTGTTAGCTTTTTAGAAGCCCTCCCCAATCATTTTCGTGAACTGTAAAAATCTATAAACGCCACTTTTATGTATATTAGATGTTATGATTAAAATTATTTTATTATTATTTTGAGATAACAAGTCTCGTCTTATAATTAGTTTTTGATGTGATTAAAAGTCTCACCGAAGCAGAATATTTCAATTTTTCAGATTGAAAACATTACCCACAAGGAATTTTTAGATTTAAAATGTTATATTTCTACATCATTAGTCCTCATCATCGTACGTTTTGGTTTCATTATAACATCTGAATTAAATCCAGAAGAAATAGAAAGAGTTTGATTACTATTTGAAACTAAGCTATTGTTACCTGTTATAGTAGCCTGAAGACCTTAGGGTATTGGGATTTCCCGATGTACATTTCGACCTAAAGGTAGGTCATCTTCACGGGGAAATCTGCCTTTAAGTAGAAATGGACATAGGGAATCAACAATACCCTAAGGTCTACAGGCAACTACACCAAGTAACTTAATTGTCAAAAGGCCTTAGAGCTAGAAATAAACAACCAATTATTAAGCTATTGTCTTACTCAAGTATGATACTACCAAGGTATACTATTTCCTAAAACTATACCATACTATTTGTAAAATTGATGTTTTTAAACTGCCGAGTGTTTTTTAGAAACAACGAGACGCACACGATACTTAGCATACTCCTAAACCTGATATGTCTGCCGAACCGTCCATTCCTCTGCTGCCTATATTACTCGATCTTATACATCACGATGCGCATTATTCTAATTACGAGAAATAAAGAGGTATTGTGGCAGGCTCGGGCTGATCTAAAGTAGATCTCGGCTCGTATTCAAATTAAAATTCCTCCGCGGACATATATCGCCTAATTAATATCGGAATTAGTTTAATAAAACGTGCGCTATTGGGTGCGTGATGGTCGGCCCCTTGATTATCTTACAGGTTGAGGAAAGACGCTCGTGTCCTACCTAAGCTCAGCCCGTGTCTCGGCTAAAATGAATATACTTTAAAGCAAGTTTCACGTATTTAAGATTGCCCACTGCCCAGTACCAGTCGGCAATTTTGTTTTTCACCCCATAAGAACTCTGTAAAACAAGCCTTCTCTTGAGACACCGTACACTTACAATTTTCATTAGATTTGTTTGAAATATGTTTTATATTTGAAAAAGGCAAAGAACTGCAGGGACTTCTGCAGAAATTTTATTGTTTAATAGGGAGACAAAAAATAAAAACAAAGAATATTTTAAACTTTTCAGTTTATGTCCATGGTCTGATGAATAAGGAATTTGAAATTCGTTTCAGTGGAGTAACTAAAACATTTAATACACTTTAAAACAAAGTATAATTTATAAACATCCAATAAAAATTGTAAACTGGGGTGTAAAAATTCACGTTTTGACAATGTTCTTACGGGACAAAATTCAAGGTCACGGCCACTGCTGCGCACTCTTAATGTAGTCAAGAAGCGTTTGCATGCATTGAAAAGAAGTATACCAGGTTGATGTTTTATCTATGTTATTACAACCCTCTTTAAACCGCCTATATGGTCCATAGTGAACTAGACGGTTTACTCCTAGCTTGTTCTTAGAGCGTTATGTAAAACCTAGTGGCAATACATTTGATTCAATGAGAAAACCATTGAATTATGCTTCTGAGTATCTTCAAAGTTTGTCGTATTTATGAGACTTCACACCTTTACTTACCATAAATGATGCTCTAAACTAAATCACAGTTTAAGTACTGGTTCAGCTTGCACTGACTGCAGTGTGAGCAACCTTTGTGCTGTTATTACTTCCCCCAGTCATCATTTTCAGCTAATTACACTTAGTACTAGGCTTCAGGTTTAACAATGCCACCATACAATACAATAGTGAAGTCTCTCCGGTGGCATTTCGAATGAGACTGTACCAGACCAGAATTAGGCTCGTGTGTACCAGATTGCTTTGTATTCATATTCTCTCGTTCACGGCGGAATTTTACAGCCCTCATAACTTCTCGGCGGTCATTTGAATAATGCTAATTGGCCGTGCTAATAATCATGGCCTGTTCGGAGCTCGCAGACCCTGGCCGATACTGCACTTTATGACGAGCTCCTGAGCTGTTCATTGGAGGTTTGAACTTTGTATCACTCATCTGAATGTTTCTTGAATACCTTATATTGTACTTAAGTTTGAATTATGTAGCTAAATTTCAAGAAATAAACACTAGGGTTTCAAACTGGGGCAGTATTTAGATTAATTTTGTGTTGAAAACGATTAACCCCAACACAAAACTGTTTGCCTAGAATAGTATGTTCCAGCACTTTTCCAAGAACAAATGCTCAAGATTGAAGAAAGGGCGAGCTAAAACATACTTTAAGGACACTTTTTGCCATCAGGCCAATTTCTTTAAGGGCAGAAACTATTGTATTAATAAAAACGCTCATTTTGAAAGTTCATAATAGTGGCGGAAAGAATTAAGTAAAGGAAAGAACGGACTTTTTCAGGCCACTTCGGAGAAAACTACTCTAACGTTTCGGGTAGTTAGAAACTCCACCCGTCTTCAGAGGACTTCACTAATCTAGAAACTACATTTAATTAATATCTTAGCTTAAGAACTAACCTAGGACTATTACAACCAATATTTGAGAAATGCCGCTACATCATAAAAAGTTGTTGACAACATCAATTTTTTATGTAGCAGCAGCATTTTCAAATATTAATTCAGAGTCGAATCTAGACCAATTCAAGACAAATATTAGTCATCAACAATTTCTAAATGAATCATAGTCCTCTGACTGTCAGTGGGGCTGTCAAGGTTCTCAGAAAGTAACTGAAAATCATTCTCCTTTACTAAAACCTTTCAGTTGAAACGCAGAAAGACATTTTTTAAACACACAAACTTCTGTATGTAATGTGTAAAACAAATGGCTTTAAATAATTCGTTAAAAATAAAGCAAAAACCATCTTGTAATCTTTGGGGCATGAAAAGATCATCCAAGTAAATCTTACCTTCCTTTGCCATACTCAGAAATCAAACTTTTATCTTCAGGACAAATAATTTCAATACGTGCTCTTAACACTATGTGGTTCAAAATCAAATCAAATCAAATCGTTTATTGCCAAAAGATATTTATATGTACATAGGCATAAGTCAGTATATACAAAGTTAGTAATATTCTTATAAACTTAACAACATCTCTTTGCTCTAACTTACCATTTATAATTTATAAAATCATTTACTTTGTAAAAGCATGGTTTAATAAAATGGTTTTTATTTGCCTTTTAAACGAATGAGGTTGGATTCAAGTTTGAGAGTGAGAGGAAGAAATTGAAGAGTCGTACTCCGTGCAAGGTGGTTTTCAGAGAAGGAAGTGCGGTGTTTTGGAATAGGTAGGTGTCTATTGCGCAAATTGAAGCTGGTATTAACGGAGGATATTGGAAAGAGTTGGGATTTTTCTTGACAAAACACAAAGTTTTCAGAATATAAAGTGACGGAAGTGTGAAATGCCTTTGGAACACCTCTTTACAGTGATCACGACTCTTCAGATGAAATATTGTCCTTAAAGCTCTTTTTTGGAGAATGAAAAGATGTTCAGCAGTTGATGAACTGAATCCCCAAAGCGGAATAGCGTATACCAGATGAGGGTAAACAGGTTAAGGAAACAAAGCGTTTTTTCTTTTCTGTTGTCATATTTTCTGGTTTTATTTTTTGAAACAGCTCGTGATACAAACAGTTGGTCTAGAAACTCTAAATAAATAGACACTGGAGCTTCCATTATAAAAATCACCACTGGTCACTCTAACTTATGTTTGTGTCGAGTAATAACATTACATAATGCACAGCTAAACACTCTAATGAATCTAAATCGCATTTCCAGCACAGTGCAAAACATCACTGTAAAGGAAATCACAGAGCAATTATTCCCAATCTCGCCGTGTTTACCGTTCAAATTTATTTGCGGAAGAAAAAACCGGGGCGGCGGCGTTGAAAAGGGCTTGTCAATCCAGTCCGCCAACGGCATCAAATGAATATTTTGTATCATTTACATAATTTATGTGTCTCTGCGCTTCAGCTTTGATCCGAGTTTTTTGCCGAGCCACTGCGGCATTCGCGGCACGATTTACTGCACTGCGCATGCGCTGGTCGCAATTACGACAGTGGGCATGTGTGGTGTGTCGCGTCTACACCGCCGCGCCCTATGGCTGCTATCTACTCGGCAAGGTTGCTGTGAGGGCGTCTACACCGCCGCGCCCGCCCAAGGGTTGCTAGCTCACCGGCAAGGTTGCTGTAGGGGCGCGTCTACACCGCCGCGCCTGCCCAAGGGTTGCTAGCCTACTCGGCAAGGTTGCAGGCGCAATGTCTAACCGCCGCGCCCGCCTGTTATTAAGGCCTACTCGGCAAGGTTGGTGTAAGGGCGCGTCTACACCGCCGCGCCTGCCCAAGGGTTGCTAGGTCTACTCGGCAAGGTTGCTGTAAGGGCGCGTCTACACCGTGCACGCCCAAGGGCTGCTACCGGCAAGGTTGGTATGGTCTACACCGCCCGCGCCCGCCCTTATTGCTATTCCACTGGTGTAGGGCGGTTCCACACCGCCGCGCCCATCTGGTTGCAAGGCCTACCCGGCAAGGTTGCGTAATCACACCGCCGCGCCTGCCCAAGGGTTGCTTACACTGGCAAGGTTGCTGTAAGGGCGCGTCTACACCGCCGCGCCCGCCCAATTGCTAGGTTTACCCGGGTTAGCCACGTGGCGTGCTGTCTACACCGCCGCGCCTGCCCAGGTTGCTAGCCTACTGGCAAGGTTATGGCGTCTACACCGCCGTGCATGCCCGCGCGGGGCTGCCACTGGCAAGGTTGCCAAGGGCGCGTCTAACCGCCGCGCCCGCCAAGGGCTAGCCACCGGCAGGTTAATACTGTGGGCGCGTCTACACCGCCCGCATGCCCCATGCTGGTTGCTAGTCCATCTGGCAAGGTTGTTGCAAGGGGCGCGGTTCATTAACCGCCGTGCATGCCCAAGGGCTGCCACTCGGCAAGGTCGTAAGGAGCGCGGATACCGTCACCCATGCCAGAGGGTTGCAATCTACTCTGGCGTTGTTGTTGTAAGGGCGCGTCTACACTGCCGGGCACTGCCCAAGGGTTGCTACCCGCATAAGGCTGTAAGGGCGTCCACACCGCCGCGCATACCATATTACATTCACTCGGCAAGGTTGCCGTAAGGGGCTACCGCCGGCCTGTCTACAAGGGTTGCTACCGGCAAGGTTGTTGCGGTGCGTCAACACCGCCGTGGGTTGCCCATGGTTGCCACTCGGCAAGGCTGGTTGTAAGTGTCCACATCCCGCCGGCCCGCCCATGGCTGCTACCGGGTTGTTAGGGAAATTACACCGCCACCCTGCCCAGGGTTGCTACCCATGGGGGTTGTAGGCGTGTCTACCGCCACCCCTGCCCAAGGGCTTGCTACTCGGCAAGGTTGCTGTAGGGTGTGTTCACACCGCCACCCCCGCCCAAGCTACTCGGCAAGGTTGTTGTAGGGTGGGTTCACACCCGCCACCCCTGCCCAAGGGTTGCAGCAGGTGTTGCCGGGTTGTAGGGTGGGTCCATGTCCGCCACCCCCCGCCCGGCGGGTTGCTACCGGCAAGGTTGCTGTAGGGGTGTAGTCTACACCGCCGGGCCCGCCCAAGGGTTGCTACCATAAGGGGTTTGGGTGTACACCGCCACCCCTGCCCAAGGGGCTGCTAATACTCAGCAAGGTTGTTGTAGGTATCTACACCGCCACCCCTGCCCAAGGGTTGCTACTCGGCAAGGTTGTTGTAGGGGTGCGTCTACACCGCCGGGCCTGCCCAAGGGTTGCTACTCGGCAAGGTTGCTGTAGGGGTGCGTCTACACCGCCGGGCCTGCCCAAGGGTTGCTACTCGGCAAGGTTGCTGTGGGGCGCGTCTTCACCGCCGCGCCTACCCAAGGGTTGCTACTCGGCATGGTTGCTGTAAGCGTGTCTACACCGCCACTGCCAGAAGGTTGCTACTCGGCAAGGTTGCTGTAGAGGTGCGTCTACACCGCCGCGCTTGCCAGGGTTGCTACTCGGCAAGGTTGCTGTGAGGTGCGTCTACACCGCCGGGCCTAAGGTTGCTACTCGGCAAGGTTGCTGTAAGGCGTCTACACCGCCAAGCCTGCCAGGGTTACTCGAAAGGTTGCTGGGCGCGTCTACACCGCCGCGCTGAGGTTGTTACTCGGCAAGGTTGCTGTAAGATGTCTACACCGCCTGCCAAGGGTTGCTGCTCGGCAAGGTTGCTTGCTGTAGAGGTGCGTCTACACCGCCACCCCTGTAAGGGTTGCTACTCGGCAGGTTGTTGTGGGTTATTACAAACCACCGCGCCTGCCAAGGGTTGCTACTCGGCAAGGTTGCTGTGGGGTGCGTCTACACCGCCGCGCCTGCCCAAGGGTTGCTCGGCAGGTGCTGTAGGGTGCGTCTACACACCGCCGGCCTGCCCATGGGTTGCTACTCAAGCAAGGTTGCTGTAGGTGGTCTACACCGCCAAGCCTGCCCAAGGGTTGCCTCGGAAGGTTGCTGTAAGGGCGCGTCTACACCGCCGTGCAAGCCCAAGGGCTGCCTACTCGGCAGGTTGCTGTGGGGTGCGTATACACCGCCACGCATGCCCAGGGTTGCTGGGCCTGCTCAAGCTTGCTGTAAGGGCGCGTCTACACCGCCGGCCTGCCCAAGGGTTGCTACTCAGCAAGGTTGCTGTAAGGCACTCTACACCGCCGGCGCATGCCCAAGGGTTGCTATCTCGGCAAGGTTGTGTGGCGTCTACACCGCCGGCCTGCCCAAGGGTTGCTACTTGTTTGTGGGGGTGTGTCTGCCTGCTTAAAGGTTGCTACTCGGCAAGGTTGCTGTAGGGGTGTATTTACCGCCACCCCTGCCAAGGGTTGCTACTCGGCAAGGTTGTTGTAGGGGTGTGTCTACACCGCCGCCTGCCCAAGGGTTGCTACTCAGCCTTGTTGTAGGGGTGTCTAAGCCACCCCTGCCCATGGGTTGCTACTCGGCAAGGTTGTTGTAGGGGTGCGTCTACACCGCCACCCTGCCCAAGGGTTGCTACTTGGCAAGGTTGCTGTGGGTGTGTCTACACCGCCGGCCTGCCCAGGGTTGCGCAGGGTTGTTTGGGGTTGTGTCTACACCGCCACCCCTGCCCAAGGGTTACTGCTGTAAAGGTGTTGTAGGAATGTATCTACACCGCCTTACCTGCCCAAGGGTTGCTACTCGGCAAGGTTGCTGTGGGTTGTGTCCTACACCACCGGGCCTGCCCAAGGTTGCTACTCGGCAGGTTGTTTAGGGGGTGTCTACACCGCCACGCCTGTAAGGGTTGCTTCTCGGCAGGTTGCTGTAGGGGTGTGATACACCGCCACGCCTGCCAAGGGTTGCTACTCGGCAAGGTTGTTGTAGGTTGTGTGTCTACACCGCCGGCCTGCCCAAGGGTTGCTACTCGGCAAGTTGCTGTAGGGTGCGTCTACACCGCCGCGCCTGCCCAAAATTGCTACTCGGCAAGGTTGCTGTAGGGTGTAGATACACCGCCGCCTGCCCAAGGGTTGCTACTCGGCAAGGTTGCTGTAGGTTGTGTCTACACCGCCGGGCCTGCCCAAGGGTTGCTACTCGGCAAGGTTGCTGTAAGGGTGCGTCTACACCGCCGCGCCTGCCCAAGGGTTGCTACTCGGCAAGGTTGCTGTAGGTTGTGTCTACACCGCCGGCCTGCCCAAGGGTTGCTACTCGGCAAGGTTGCTGTAAGGGGTGCGTCTACAAGCCTACCCAAGGGTTGCTACTCGGCAAGGTGCTGTAAGGGTGCGTCTACACCGCCGCGCCTGCCCAAGGGTTGCTACTCGGCAAGGTTGCTGTAAGGTGCGTCTACACCGCCGGCCTGCCCAAGGGTTGCTACTCGGCAAGGTTGCTGTAAGGGCGCGTCTACACCGCCGCGCCTGCCCAAGAGTTGCTACTCGGCAAGGTTGCTGTAAGGCGTGTCTACACCGCCGCATGCCCAAGGGTTGCTACTCGGCAAGGTTGCTGTAAGGGTGCGTCTACACCGCCGGGCCTGCAAGGGTTGCTACTCGGCAAGGTTGCTGTAAGGTGCGTCTACACCGCCGCGCCTGCCCAAGGGTTGCTACTCGGCAAGGTTGCTGTAGGGTGCGTCTACACCGCCGGGCCTGCCCAAGGGTTGCTACTCGGCAAGGTTGCTGTAAGGTGCGTCTACACCGCCGCGCCTAATTTCAAAGTTCACTTTTCATGTATAAGTTTTCGATATCCTGGCGAGCCATTACCAACAAGGGCTTCTTAGATCGAAAGAAATCTCGGCCTTCATTACAGAAACAGCAAGTAATTCGCAATTAGTAAAGCCATTACATCAAGTTTATAGCGCACACAATTACCGAATTCTTCTGAGTTGCAGCAAACAATACTGCCATTTTAATTGGAGAAGAGGCCAGCACGTATGTTTATTAAATTATTACGTAAATGCACAGCCAATGAGGAAGGAGAGGGCACACAGGCATGCAAACAGTACGTGGCTGCGCCAACAGATGTCGCAGTTGTCGGTAGAATGTGTTCGAGGAATCATGTAAATAGACTATCTTGGTATTCAATTACATATGTAGCGGCTACTTAACGTTGCGAAATGCTGTGATTAAACTGGTCATTATCGATAAATGACATTCCTGAAAATCTATCAGCAAACTTGGCATGCGTTGATGACTAGAATCTGATTTTAGAAGTCACTTTAGTTGTTCAACGAATATGCTAGTTTGAGTTTGAAAATGAACAAGATTCAATTGCAGGGTGTTTAATAAAAGCACTGTACAACTTTAAAACTGTCTCCTTCGTTATTAATCTTTGAAAACTAATTTTCGAAAAACTTCGCGTTGGTTTTTTTGATGAGGTGATTCAAACAGTTTCATTGAGTATGTTGACTGTATTAAGATTTGTGCCTTGTATTGTTGGTTGTATAGAAACGGTTTAGTACTTTTCAGATACATCTGAGACTCCAAAAAAGACCTTTTATGAATTGAAGTGACTAGATATTGATGAAAAATCTCTTAATAGGTTTTTGTTTGTTTGGAATAGTATGAATAATCCTTTAAAACACCAATAGCTAAAAATAACTTCTCAGAATACTATTTAGTAACCTATGTGTCCCACTAAAAGGTTTTGTTCAAGTGTGAAGAAATTCCAAAATAACCTTGTTTTGCAAAATTTGCAACCATGCCAAAATAACATTTGATAAAGCCAGATTAATACCTGAGTTACTCTTTAGAATAAATGTAGCAATTGTTTTATGTCTTACAAGAATAATAAATAAAAGCGTAGATTTTTTAGTTGTGAAGGTACTGTTATGCTCAAACTACCGATGAACTTTATTGGACGATTGAGGTATATGCTTGTCAATTCAATAAAATATTTATTTATTGGGGCGATAAAATTAGGGTTATGTAAGTTAGATGGGTTTTGAAAGAAACCATAGAGTTTAAACTGTTGAAACACATTTTACTATTGTATACCATCTCAATGTGTTTGTCGTGTACTTTTTAAAATATTTAAAAACAATTTACATAACTATTTTTAGATTAAATGTATTACCCTGAAAAATAATTTTGTTTACATTTTGTGGAGTTTTTAAACATGTGTAACATCACACACACATCACCCTAACACCATTTCCACCGAGACTGAGTTTTTATGGACTTCATCATTAAAACTTGAGGTCTGCTATTCATAATGTGTGTGTTAAATCTAACATCTTGTATTGTGCACATTTTATTAATTTCACATTATGATCTGAGCCGTGAGGAGCCCACAGGGTCAATCCTGAGACATATTTTGCAATCTACGTTGACAACATGTCATCGAACAACATAGCGTCGCTGTAATGTAGGGCACTCATAAAGTAAATGGTGACAGATTGTTTATTTTATAGAACAACTATTAAACTAGCATTTAAAACATTTTGCTGAGCGAAATTCAGAAAAAATGCTAGGGAATTTAAGGGTCTGTCTCCATGGTCGCCGCAGAGAAAAGGCTGAATTCGTCCAAGGATTATATGACACCGCACTGTTGGAGCTAAACAACGGTTTTTTCAAATAATGCGGCCTAACTGTCAAACCCTCCACTTGCAAGGGTTTCTTAGAAAGTAGACAGAGTTCTTATATAAAAGTTAATTTCAGATATGTTGTTTTTTATGGATAGAGAAAGAGTTTATCTGTGATTAGAATGTATATAAACATATTTTTAGCTTCTTAAATAAGGTCTTAAAACAGTCTATACTTTCTAACTTTAACCGTTAATAGCATGACAACTAAAAACACATTTAAAAAAAATGTACTACAGGCAAACTTAAATTTTTATTTTTGTTGTTTCGTCAAAATAGCACTAATACTAAAGTCTCCATTTTATTTCCCGCAAACCTCTGCAACGACGCTCTCCCAAACAGCTGAGGCGGACTCTTAATCATAAAATATCAAAGTTTTCCAAACCGAGCAGACTAACTCAAAGTAAAACAAAGGGTAAACCAGGAGCCATGAGCGTGTTCGGCAAAGTAATATCACAGAGTTGGAAGTAATCAGGTCGAGCTGAGATGTTGTTTTATTATCAATAACGGCGCTGATAATGAAGACGAATGGAGTTCAGGGTTCATTACAGGCGTAATTGTGAAAGATGGATGTAATGTAAGCTGAGACGTCATAAGTGAGGGTTGGGGGTGACTGGTGGGGAAGGGGTGGAAGCTACCCTTCACACGGCCTGGGCTGTACATGCATTGTTTGTGCTAAATATTGGCAACGATTTTCTTCGGGAGAAAACAAAACTACAACATACAACTTATTTAATGGGAAGTTATACCAATCGTCGAACAAGGACACTGTTTTGTTATGGACATTTGTACCGCTGACATTTTATTTGCACTATTGTTTCTACATTAACTCTTATACTTCAAACAATCCCTATTGGAGGTATTCATCTTTATGGATCATAAATTTGACGATCCCAAAAACTGTAGCGATTGCATTGGAACTTTAAACAGATATTAACTATGGAAATCATTTGTGATTTCGTGGCTGTGAATTTTTTTTTAGTTTGTTTTGTCATAGCGTGTTACCCACTAAATCTAGATTAATAAATTATGTTTTGACAGTAGTCATAGAGTAAGCCTAATGCACAATAACGGTCCACATTAGAGCAATGTTTCTAAAACACCTGAGAACCACTTCATATTTTATACAAGTTTGTTGTAAACCACCCAGCTATCTGATTTTGATGTTTAAAACACCTGTTTGGATATCACTTGAAACACAACAGTACTGCCCTTTTCTAGCACACTGCCAACAATTAATGTTGCCTCGTACCTCCAGTAGTGCTAGCGTGCAAGACCTCCTTGTGACTACATGACTCAAAATTTAGTATAAGTTCCTTTCCTTTTCAAATTTAAATGCAAACGTGAACGTATTAAACATTGCACACAGAACAACCCATGCAGAAACTGCAGCACGGTATCTCATCACGAAATCTCCATCAAACCATGAGAAATGTAAACTTGTATAACTAGTTCACACTCTATGATAATTGAATAATTTCCTACCCATTTAAAATGCATTATGTAGCCTCCACGCCAGGCAATGATTTACCATTACTATTAGCGACACGTTTATGACCAGCCACACTTTTATATTTTATGTATAAGATGTTTAATTCTACATCTGGCCTGTTTGCTTAGCTAGGTGTAATTCTAATTGCGCTTTAATGTCTCATAAAACAAGTTTCAATTAACATTTGCACACCGGCGTAGGGAGATAACGGTGAGTTGGTTTTTCACTCTGTAATCGCGATGGAAGAACAATTAAGATGGATATTATCATACATGACCCCTTGACAAAAGAAGTTGCTTTTGCACATATTGGGCATGACGCTAAGTGATGGTTACTTGTGCACACCGAATTAATATAAATGACAAAACATAAACAAACTAAATGCGAAATAACAGAATTTACAAACTCCTTTTAATTTTTGATTGTGATTGGATTGTATAATTGAAAGATCTCTTTGTTTTCGTTTCTATGTGTAAAATCGTATTTACAAAGGGTTTTAATAAATGGTAATTTAATTCTCTTTGATTAGAATTTACTGTATTCGACAGTGTTATTAGTGAATTTTCAAAGGAAATAGAGCTATGAAATGTCGTAGGTTAACACGGTTTGCAGTTTCAGGATTTCAATAATTTCTGAGTCACAGAAAATTGGTACAAGTATTCCTTTTGTAATCCTCGCTAGGTTGAGTTCGCCAACCAAAATAATATCGTTAATCAAAACATAATTCGGTGTACGACATATACGACATTTCTTCCTATCACGTGCAGCAAAAATCAACAAAATTCGTCAAACCAGTAAATCACTAAATCTCTAAATTTGAGATGCCGACCACTCTCATGAGGGTATTTTAAGGCAAATATATGGTGAAGATGACTGTGATGAGTGGTAGTAATGAGTTATGAGGTGTAGTCTTGTTACAAACTAAGGCCGACTCTTCTTTAGAATGGGTCATTAATTAGTAGCCCAATAACCAATGGAAATACAAGGACCAACGGCTTAACGTGACTTCCGAACCACGCAGGTGATGGTCTGATATGTCTAAACGATGGTGGGAGTTGATGCGGGTATCATCAGATGATCACTGAGACTATCTGAGCCGTTTTAGACCTATATCATCCTCAAAACCTGACCTCCATGAAGCTGGATTACAGGACCACGCCACGAGTCCTAGTCAGACCAAGATGACGGCGGGAAACCCTTTTCTACCACCATCTTAGTCAGGCTGACCAGATTGTGTTGGTTTTTGGTAATAGAAATCGGCTCTTAAGTAGAGTTTTATAGCATGAAGCCAAAATTAAGGGAGTGTCGCTAGAGGAAGTTCGCAAGAACTCACGATTCGAACTTTTGCTAAGTCAGCTATGTTTATAACTTTCAACCATCTTAAAAAGAAAAACTGTGACTCAAACGTGAAAAAAGGCTATTCACGAACACTATATATTTTACGTATTACACACCGCTGACAGGTCGACATTTTTGCAACTCGGATTGGATTATCCCTAATACATTTCAGCGTAACGCAACAGCTGATTTATCTCCAAGGTTAGGAAACTGCGGGTTTTTGCCTACTCGACTTGGAACCAATGTATAAATATGACTCGTCAGTCGTCAGCCGCTTGCATGACACTGCGCTCAATCTCTCTCGCCGTTGTCCTTTGTTTCCATGATTTCTCTGGACGTGGGAGTGAGATCAGATCAATCCACGTCTATTTCCAGCTGGACGTGTCTCCATCTGTTGTTGTTGTTTACCTGGAAATCCCAAAAAAAGACACAACAGCGCTAACAACTTGCTCTGTTCTGCGCAGTGCAGCGTTTGCTTCATATCTGGCACAACGACAATTGTATTTCCGGGAACGTATTTTTAGCGAATTTCCTTTGAAAATATAACTATTTATTTCTCTCGCCAAATAGAACGAAACGTCGTAGAAAGGTGCGGTTTGAAGTTTTTTGCTTCCCAACACCTCCTGTCAAATGGAAAAACTTTACATGTATACATGTGTGTAACCACTCTACAAGTTGCATTTTTGATTTGATTAGATTTTCACAAAATTTGGTACACATTTTACTTTTGCAAATCTCTAGGTTAAGTTCGTTAACCAGCTTGGTCGGATCATACGTTTCAAAATGGTGGCTATTCAAAGTTTATTTTCCTTATAAAATTGTAGCAATACCATAAACGAAAAAAGTTCACCCTGTATAGTCGAGTTTTAAATCGATCAAAACAACTCCCGTTGCTCCACGAAAATTATTAAATCCGAATTTCTGCACTTTGGCATTCAAAGCCCTGGGCATAAATTAAGCTGTTATACACTGTTATACATAATTAACTACCCTATGGTTTCTTGGATACAGAAAGTAAAAAAGTAAAGTTTGTCTTGTTTAACAAGGCAAATTTAGGACTACAAAGTCCTCTCCATCACTCAACCTCGACCGTTACCGTAAAGTCACATTACAAATGTAAGTGGTGACTGCAGGGATAGTGTTTATAGGAATTTTATCTAATTTAAAACAGCCAAATGAAATTTGTTCTGTTTTATTTGAAATTCGCTTAGATTCACCCTATCGCTTGTGGCTACGTGTCGGATGACAGGATGACACTAGATAGACGAGTTTTGCCTAGTTTCACTAAAAAAGTAAAACCGTTTTAAATGATACAATTTAAAGTTTTTACTAATTTATTTCGCCGTAATAAAACCAATTGGCATTTAAGAAGAATATTGTATTTGATTTTTATATTTCAATTTATTAGAAGGTACGAAACCAACATATATCTTAAATACTAGTTTTTGTTCAAAGCATTTATAGTTTATTTCACTTGCCTGTAGAAGTAAGTTTAGCCATTAGAGAAAGTTAAAAGTAAGTAAGGTTACAAGTGCATATGATGAATACGCTCTTGCAGGTTCGTAACCGAGCTCACCTTTGCACGTATGGGAGAGATACATCATCAGCATATGCAGCTCGGCGAGCCATATAAGGTGCAGTGCGGCGATATATTCATTATACCTCCGCTTTATAACCTGCGTTTCTCAGAGAAAGTGCTAGACATTAAGGTCTTCCAGTGGTATTTCAACGGAACCGTGTACAGAAACGGTTTATGGTTAAAAGTATGGGTAAACAGGGTTCTCATTGAAAAACTACTTTTGAAGAATCCTTTGTGGGTCATCCCATGGGGTTTCATGAATCAGCCATGAATGTCTGGAATTCCCGTCCTGAGTTCCCTCTTTTATGAAGTGACCTTTTCAAAAATTTTCCTAGCTTGAAAAAACAACTTGAAGTTGGACTTTAAAGTACAAGGGAGTTTCAAGCAATCAAAACTGTCCTTAAACAGTTAAAGTTCACTTGTGAAGCTGCGTAGAGTTGCTGCGTCCGAGGACGTTTTTGGATTAGTTTTTGGTTAGTAGTTTGCATTGTTTTCTGCTAGCCTGTTTATAAACTCCACCAAACTTCATTTAAGCCTTGTTAAGTTGTTTCTAGTTGAATAGTTGCCTAGAATCCAGTGCAATATCGGCAACGCGGAATCCCCTCTCTCTACCTGCAGACAGTCGTCCATCCGGGGCAGACAGACGGACAGACGGGGTACAGTTAATCTCGTTACAGAGGCCATGTAAATAGTGACCAATTACAACAAGCGTGGATTCAATATGGATGTGTTCCGAGAAGCGGTCGGTCTCGGGACTGTCTGCTGGTTTTTGTACCAGTTGTCCTGTCCCAGCAGCTAACTGTCATCCGGCTCTCACATATCCATACAGCTGCGTATCAGAGGCAGGGATAACCACTGAGTTGGGAGACATAGAACAATAGTTTGTGAGTATTTGCCCTCTCAGGTAGAGAGCTCATTTCGTCAACAGACTTCCAAACGTGATTAAAAGTGTCCTGCTGAAGCATTTAAAGCTCAAATAAAACAGTTTTAATCGCAGAAGGATGTTATAGTTCTAACAAGTTTTAACATCCAAGGAAACTCTCGTTAACAACAGACTAACAATGAGGCAAAACTGGGAAAGTTCGTGTGGTTAGGAAGTAGGTGTTGAGTGTTGAGGTTGAGTGCAGAAACAACCTTTAAAGAGAAAGATTTTGCTGGTCACACCAGTTTTTGGGGCTCCAGTAAATAAATATATGTATTTTGTATAGCTACAAATGAAAGTCAAACAAATGCTATCTAAATGACGCGTCTTAAAATATGACATCTGAACATCTTGAGCTATTTCTTGAACGCTTGTAGTGCGGGAGTCTACAACAGTTCACATTGGTATGCGTATTATTGGCTAAAACCCTCTTGTATTGAAAACTTTAAAACAAACAATATCATTTATGCTAACTTTGGATTTCCACGCTCGTTGTTAACGTGTTGCAATTAATTTGCATCTTACAAGCTTTCCGCGCTTTATTTATTAACTCTTTGGTTTGGTTCCAATCTACCAGAAAATTCCTTTATAGGAGAACTTAAACCAATTCAGACCAGTTTATCATTCACATTTCTTACCAATGAGCGAATGCTGTCTAACTTTGAAAAAATGCACCACTTTTATAAATTAGGGTAATTTACATACCTCACCTATAACATTATCTCCCTCCTCCACAAACCTTCCAACCGGTAGAAACAGAGAAGCAATACTTGATAGAATCATTACTAGCTCGATCTGCATTAGCTGCATGAAGATCGGAATAAACCCGTATCCAAATGTTCTCACAGACACAGATGAAGACCTCCACACACAGACGTACCTGTCTGTTGTATTGTTCACAGACGTCACAAAGGGAACAATCTAGTTTTTACCGGACAATGATGCTCGGTGGCGACATGGACATGGCATTCAAATCCAGACCGTGAACAAACGTCCAGATCTTCATTACTGTAGGCTTCACGCACGGCCATGCTAATGTGCGCTTTGTGGATATCTTCACGCGTCTTCGTGAGGCCCGGAGGATAACCATGGGCGGGGCCACGCTAGTTGACAGCTAGGAGCAGCTCAGCTGGAAGCGATGGTGGGTTAAATTCAATAACATGCTGATAAGAAATTAAAAGTTGTATGCTTCAAGATAAAAATGTTAAGGTTGTTGTATGGTAGCCTACCTTTGTGTTTAATGCATGGTTTATAACAGCTGTAAGCCAACTTGATCCTAAATTAACACTTCCATCAAACGTTTGATTACAATGAAAGATTTTAATTTAAAACTAAGTATATAATTTTGAGTCTTAACAGTAGCCAACAAACTAGCCGTGATGAATACACCAAAAATTTCATCAATCGGCCTAACAAAAATTAAATGTAACAAAACTGCTCCAATTGCTACAAACACGTAACGCCATCTAAATGACAGACAAAAATCAGCTGATAACACTAGGTTCATAAATTTAGCTATCTGCACACATTGTACCTAATTCTTAAGGGAAACTACTTAATGACAAGTTGGTTCTTTTTGTGCAAATTTAACCATTGAAATTTCAATTGCCATATGTACAGATTTATGAACCTCCACTGCTGCTTAATAGTTTTGGCGAATTCAACCACAAGAATATTTATAATCTAAATACGAATAAATATAACTATTAAACTATTCCAATGCGTGCAAAACAAAGAAATAAGAGAACTGGGAGAGTCTGTAACTAGCGAAGGAGCAACGAGTTCAGTGATTTGACAATAGAGTGCAGGAGCGTTGCCGCCACCCCAACTACCCCTACACTACACTACAGGCCGTAAAATGGCAGTAAAACAACAAACTGGTGTTTATAGCTCAGTGAAACGCTCACAACACAATACTTGCTCTCTTACCTCTCTACTTACTCACTCACTCACTCACAGCTCACTCTCGTTACCTCTCTTTCAACTCTGGGTTGTTATTTAGTTGAATAAATTCATTAAGAACCGTACATTCATATCTTAAATTCATGAGAAGCTTATCTTTGGTGAATGGTTACATATAGGAGCTACTACATTAATGGAATATACTTATTTTACGCTTACAATTTAGTGAGACACTAGTCAACATACAGTACACAACACTAAATAGATATGTTAACTGAGGTATCAAACTTTCAATTGTCCTCAAACGTTAAATAAACTCTTAAATTATTTATTAATAAATCAGTTATTCTGAATTATACATACGATTTTGGATTCTCGTACAACTTATAAACCTGTCGTTTTCGGAATGTTTTTATCATTCATGCACAAACTAACCCTCACAACTGTATTGGTTGCAATTTATTAGGTTCGTTAAACAATTTTACAATACAAATGGGTGGAAAACCATTTACACTCAGTTGCTTGAACATATACGTCCTATAACAAACGTTTTCAAAATGTTGTGCATGATGCAAAAAAGTTGTGGTCTTGACATCATTTAGCTTATCAGTAAGAAACCAATCAATACACAACTTGTAGCAATATTTTTTCGGATGTAATTACATTCACCAAAACTTAAAGACTGTTTTATGTTTTGTAAAATATTTTTCAAAATTTACAAAACTTGAGGATTGTGTGATCAAGCAGGTTGTGGGGCGCCACCTTGCAAGCGCTCAAGGACGAGGAGCCGCCAAATTCGTACCTGTCACGGGAGATTTACACCCTCATCACAGGGTCTGATTGTCGGGGTGGAACCCCCCCCTACCGCCAAATTATATGGTAGTTAAATTAAAATTTGGTTTATGACTTGCGGTTTTACCTATGGAAATGATGGCCGCCAGTGGCGTTGCACTTTTTTGGCAGATTTTTGGGAATATTGTTGAGCACAGGTACAGTCCGTGTAGAGCAGAGTGGTTGCTTGGGGAAAGAGCACACTGTTTTACTCAGTTAACTAGACATTATGTAAACGATGTTTGACTTTCCTTCAGGCTCAACAATTTTCATGAGGAGTTAGCTTTGTAGGCGTTGTTGCACGGTTTCGTCTCAAACTACCACTTGCAAGGTCCGAAAATCACTTTAAGAGTACGAGTACTTTTTCTGTGAGATAAACTGTCAAGTATCGACTTTATCCGGTTGAGAGTTTAACCAACATCCACGAAACATTTAAGGGGCCTAAATGTCAACTTCACAGTACTACCAAAGTACTTATTTCAGTTATTTGTCAAAATTCAATTAGATTTAAATCATTGTTACTTTTTTAAACTAGTTGTGAAAAATGCAAAATTGTATTACTAATTTGTATGAAAAACTGACTGTAGTACTAAAATCTTCGCTGTATACAACCATGTGTTTTCGTTGTTCATTTTAGGTTCACTAGTAATTAAATTTAGTTGTAACAGGTAAATTGGTAAAACAAGTCTATGTAATCAACTGGGGTTTCAAGTTGTAGCAGTATACATCAACAATAATTCAATCTTAAAGTAAAACTGAATTCAAAGCATGCATGTACTTACATACAATATCACTACACTGCGTTGCGTGCCCAAGAGATCTTTGAATGAAAAGGTAAAAGGTAAAGTTTGTCTTGTTTAAACGAGGCGAAGTTGGGACTACAAAGTCCTCCCTACCACACAATATTAACCTTACCGTCTAGTCACATTACAAAAGTAAGTGGTGACTGCGGGGATCGAACCCGCGTCAGAGGAGTGATCAGCTCCGGAGTCGCGCACGATTCCAACCCGCCATGGGTCCGCTAACATGGAAACAAATGCACATTTCGTGTTTTATCATGACTGGGACTCGTGGCGTGGTCCTGTAATCCAGCTTCATGGAGGTCAGGTTTTGAGGATGGTATACAGTAGGTCTAAAGCGGCTCAGTTAGTCTCAGTGATCATCTGATGATACCCGCATCAACTGCCACCATCGTTTAGACATATCAGACCATCACCTGCGTAGTTCGGAAGTCACGTTGCCGTTGGTCCTTGTATTTCCATTGGCCATTGATCTATTAATTAATGACCCATTCTTAGGAAAAGTCGGCCTTAGTTTGTACAAGACTACACCTCATAACTCATTACTACCACTCATCACACTCATCCTTCACCACATATTTGCCTTAAAATACCCTAATGAGAGTGATCGGCATCTCAAATAGTGATTTAGTGAAATTTTCTCAGTATGAACTGAGAAATCACATGACATACTTGAAGAGTGAACATTTTATTAAGAAATATGGTAGATCTAAAACAAAAACCCTATAAGAATACAAATGTATCGAGCTGAACTGAATGTATCGAGTCTTGACCGATGGGAGGCAACTATTGCTTCATTACACTTCTTCCGTATTGACTCACGTTTGACGTCAATCGATGAGTTTCTTCACTCTAGCAGTATAATGTTCACATTTAGCAGTGTGTCACACATTCAGAAGTAGAAAACTGCAAGTCATTTTTCATCGGTGGTTTTTACTAAGAATGACAAGATGGCTTTAACCACATTTAAAAACTATATCTATTGACACAAACAACCCTAACAACCCCCACCCTTCACAAACTGTCTTGTTTAATAGTTTCATATACCATCATAATTATTTAAAGAAAAATATACCTTTGCTTAGAGGATTGCATTTTTATATCCCACCGTAAAATAATTCAAAACTGTAAAACTTTCTACTGAATGTATTGTTTCTCATTCAGAATTAAATTATTGAACACTTTGTATTCGGTGTTGGTCTGATAGTTCAAAATTGTAGCTTACCTATTTCGTAATCTTTTCTCATACAGCGTCAAAGTTTCCAAATCTAAACCGAATTGATGTTCGGTAGCCATGGGGAAAATGGGATACTGCATCAACAGCATACTAACTTTTCGGCAGAGGTTGACTTTAGACATTTTTTATTTCACTGGGAAAGATAGATTTGTGCCATTCAGACCAACACAAAATAGTATCAAATTAACAAATTTTCACTTTTATCGAAAAGAGCGTCAAAAGGGGACTAGTTGGCTAGCTACGACCTAATGTTCTAATGTGGGTTAAGTCCACATGCAAATATACGAACAAAGTTTAAGGGAACGCCTCAGTGGTCACCTAAGAGAAAGCCTAAATTCGTCCGCCCAAGAAAGACACGACACTGCGCGCGTAACAACTGGCTAAACAGCAGGCCTTCTTTCAACTGATGCGGCCCAATTATCAAACCAAGCGCTTGCTAGGGTTTACGACGGACGGGTTTTCACCTTTAAACATGGTTTTTAACATGGTACATTTGGATACTAGAGAAGTTTTCCAACACGTGGATGGACCCTCGTCTCTCATAATTGGGTTAATAGTTTCACAAATAGTGCTTTCAACGCCATTTTGTTAAATTAAAACGCATAATAATTTCGAAAAAAAAACACTCTATACCCATGTAAGTAGTGTCACATTTAGCGACAGTGTGTCACATATTCAGAAGTAAAAAGTTATGTTTTTTCGAAGCAAAAAAACGCTCCATAGCCATATAGATAATTAATTAGCTTTAAAACGTAATGTTAACTTCAACAGTGTCGACGTTTTCGGATGATTGCAGACCTACGCATTGAGCGTCGCCGCCCAGCTGAGAAGTTCTCTAATCGAAGCATATCAGCCGATTAGTACTTGGTCGTGTTGACGTGTGCACACTGACAAATGAAGGACTGTATGTAAATGCGCACTGGACAGCAGAATGGGCGGCAGTGAGATAACGTCTGGTAGGTGAGCGCACGGGAGCTCCAATTTGTACAGAGTGCCTAATGCTGCCCGACCCGCCCATTGTGTACCTCACTCACTCACTGTTCCACCTGATATCTCACTTGCATAACGCGTTCAACAAATTGCTCCAATGTGTCTATATTCCTACTAGCAAAGAGACGTGACATTTCAAGAGTTTGACTGAAAGTTAGTTTGTTTTAGTAGACCATAGCAACAGGTTTTGTTGCCTGAAATACAATACATCGGTTTATGAGAGTTCTAAGATGTAGAGATATGGTAGTGTCATCAACTTCGAACTCTTGAATGCTGGTCTGCACGACTCTCTTCGGACTGCAGTTTTGCGATAGTCCAAACGGCTTGTTTTCTGGCAATATTTAGACAGTTGCTTCAAACATAAATGCTTGAAGTTGGAGCAACTACTGTCTATATGACAATCCCAAGTCAACCCTCGATCGAGGTGTATTCCAGGGAATTTAGTGATACAGACTTCTTCAATCACAGTTTCGTACAACATAAGAATCAAAATTCAGGATGACCAAACTACGCAGCCTACAACGTTTGAACGATGATTTTCTGAACTTCATTCGAGATTGAGCTCCTTAAAGTGTTGAATTGAACTACTGAGCTCAACGAATGCCATTGTTTACAGATAGGTGATTGATTTTGCATTGCAACAGAGTCGTGTCATCTGCATACCCATTCATTACGTACAGACGAACTAACGTCATTGGTGTAAATAAAAACAGTATCGATATCTTTGGTACCCTTGAGCTCAACCCAACCGCTTTTGACAAGTCGAGAAAAACGTATTGTTTTTCTTTGACTTTCAAAACCCCCCACTATTATCTCGACAAGACGAACGACTGTGACCATTGTCGATTTTCTGCGTTAGAAACCGAATTGGTTTTGGGTTAGCAGTTTTTCCGTCTAAGAAATTTGTTGTTGAATACCTTCTCAAAGACTGTGCTGAAGGCCGGCAAGATTGAGATTGGTCTGAACCAAACCAAACCCAACTTGGTGTTTATATACCAATTCGGGTTGATTAATATTAATCAATAGTAAAATCAGATGAGGAATTATCGCTTCTGTATTACTGAGAGAATATACGTATGGTCAAGCATATAAGAACATAAACAAGTTTTACTCTGTAAAATGAATAAATTAAGATGCACCAATATTTTTTGTTTCAACACAATTATTCACGATTATAATTTAAAAGCTAAATGCCAATACCGGCTTTCTTTGCTAAGTATGTGAAATAACTCATTTTGTTTAGTCTTGTGTAGTAATTCTATGTTAGATATAATAGATACTTGTATCACAATTCCAATTCTTTTACTAAAAGTACAAACTATACATAGTCTAAATTGTATTATAAACTTCAGATAACTTAAAGCAAGAAGTGTCATCGATTTTCCGGATCAAAATTAAAAAATATCTCTTGAAGAAGGCCTTCTATTCCACACACGAGTACATGATGGAAGAAATATATGAAGATCGGCGTTGTTTTCCCGGGTCTATTGGTTGATTATTTATTTGATTTGTTTGTTTGTATTCCCATGCATCTTGTATGCCATGGATTAAATCATTCTTTCTTTGAAGTATACCTCATACTTTTGTAGCCACTAACTGTGTGACAACGCGTAAAACATTTTATTTGCACTAAGTTTTAAGCATTTTACCTATGAGAAAACGAATTTCTCAGTGTAACAGTTGAACCCAATTTATGTATCAGAACGGAGATCTACAACACATCAAGTTCTCCCTGGAGATAGGGGTCGAGGGGAGAGCGTTTGTCGAACAAGCGAAACCGATTGAAATATTTTAACCCCGTATAAGTACACAACACGGCGCACCGCACCGCAAAGGGCAACCAATCCCTGGGGGGTCCAATTTAAATCAAAGTCGCCGCGGCAAAAATGGGACTTTAAGAAACCAATTTCGGCCAGTTTAGCGGCCCACCACTCCGAGTTGAGTGCATGATATTTTCTCCCCGGGAAATCTTATATGTGGCCTTAAATTAGTTTTCCCTGTGCGATTCTCCGGGGTGGTGAAGCAGGAATGTTTTGTTAGGTTGCTAGGCAACAACTCCCCCTCCCTCCTCCTCTTGGCCGCTATCTCGTTATGCCAGCTCTTTATTCCTTATTAAACCATTCACATTACCTCCGGGCTATTCTTGCCGTGAAACGTTATATTTGCTAGGGTTTCCTCCCTCGTGGAGGTACAAGAGAAATCACCGGTGTTTTCTTGGCGTTTTCTAAGGTAAAACTGTAAAGATAAGCAGTGACTGGAAACTGCGCATATTGAAAACACAGTATCATAGATCTCAACTTCAAAAAGATTTCTATGTCATTAACCAGCCACTAAATATTGCTCAGTTGCTAATTATTTAAAACTAATTGTGATCAACTGTGTTAGTTAACGAATAACACAATTAGCCTGGGACACAGCCATGGCCGATGAAACCTTCTACATTCTCAATCCGACCTTTGATGAACTATGTGATTACGCAGTTAAAGTTGAACGAAACGTTTGTAATTACGAGCGCGTACAACAGATTGAACTGCAGTTAACACCTTGCATAAGTACTAGCTTTACTACGAGATAAGCCGAGCCCAAAACAGAAACAAAACAAGAAGAAGAACGACACACCCTGTTGAGCAATGTATTCTCATAACATATACTGCGTTTAACCTTGAGGGTGTTTGCCAAGTTATTTTTTTAATGAAATACTGCACTAATATGATAGAAGGGATGTGAAGGTTGTAATGTAGCTTCAAAGCCGTATCGTGCTACAGCAAATCCACCTAGTAAAGTAATGACACACGAGACATATTTTATTCAGCGTAATTTCGTCCTCATTTTATAGAGACAGCATAACTCAATATTTTATGTATTCTTTCCAAACAGAACCTAATGGTCTTTATTCCTCACAAGACGTTCAATACGGGTATAAAGGATCTGGGAGTCGGAGCAGGATCGGTGGGCGTCGAACCACGTATGCAAAACACCCTTTCGTCGCCGTGCCATTGGCTGAATCATGCAACCCCTGCTTAAGCCGCCCCGGCCCGCGACGTATTCAAATCTTAGAGGCTGTGAATTTTGATCGAGTCTATGTACGTCATCCCTTCCACACCGGGGGCGATAAAAAATGATCGTTCACCCTTTGTGCGCAGGTCGTCCTGCGCACTGTCACGGCTCGATATTCAAACTCTCCCCCATAACCCCTTCTTCGCTTGCATCATATTAGGGACAATCTGGTAGCGGCATTACCTTCCAGCTACGCCATTTTGTTTTTATTACCTTTGTGAAAACTGTTGGAATAATACTCGATACGGCCTGATCTTTGTCGTTTTGCCTCCTAGTTTATAACGATGTTAACTTACTAGTTGTAGTCAAATGAATCGAAATAAACTTGTCGATGTTTATATAGAAATACCTAAGTAGTTGTATGCTTCACATAATATTAATATTTTGTTCTGCTAATTCGTTTTAAACAGCCACTATAATCGCCCTTAAAAACTAGTTTTACCCGTAAAATAGTGTCAACGTTGACCAATGAGAGGGATATTATTCAAGTATATTTTCTTAAGTGTATAGTTCGATATTTATTTACATATTGTTATAATTAGATTATTTATATACCGTATATTTTCCGTTGATGTCATATAATTAGATTGTAAACTATTTTAAATGTTTGTTTATTTTTAATGTTCAATTATATTTATATACACAATGCTACGATGTAATTGGATGTTGTATCTGTATTGTAGCATGGATAAAAATAAAAAATGTTTTACATACGATCACGCTGAAAATGTTATCACCTCGAAGCAAGGGTTTCTTGGCTCTTTGAGTTGATATGAGAAAAGTTCCAAGTTCTGTACAGTTTTATTAGACAATTTGTTATATGACATGAAACAACACTCATGATTCCATAATCCTCGTGCCAGGCGTATAAACCCTACTCCGCACAATTCCGTTGCACACATTTTTTCATTTATATATTTTAAATTATACGAAATTCTTTTTCACTATTAGTTGTTTTACAATTTATTTTTAAGAATGCCTTATATATTACTCTATTTTTATTCCTTATTTTAATGCTTTATTTTTACTCTATGGTTTGTATAGTAAACAAACAACAGCTGTTAATAGTTGTATTTGTTTTGAAATAAAAAGTTGTTTACTTTCTGTATCCAAGGGGCTAGTAAGTCGTATAATAGCCCAGTGCTCTGAATGTCAAAGTGCAGAAATTCTGATTAAATAATTAAACAAAAATAACCTTAAAACGGTAGGTTCTAGAGCAACGGGGGTTGTTTTGATCGATGGAGAGAGTAAAACTCTACTATAAAGGGTGACCTTCGAGTTCGTTTATAGTATCGCTACAATTTCATAACGGAAACAAAACTTTGAATGGCAGAAGGTTTGGCATATAAATATATATAAAGGTTTGCCATTTGACTCAGGAGGTTTTGGGAAGCAAAAACTGCAAACCGCACCTTTCTACGACGTTTCGTTCTCTTTGGCGAGATAATTGAATAGCTCTGTTTTCAAATAAAATTCGCTAATAAAAGCTACTCGTATATCTATAACGGCGAATTTTCCCTCACAACAACATGGAAAAGTGACTTAACAATTTTGAATTAAAAATATAATCTTTAAATCAATTTAAGGCCGACGACACTTGGCTTAACTCAATTTACAAGTTTGACATATACGTATAAGCCACATTTACACTTTAAAAATTAAGGAGTGAAGGCCACTCACAAAGAGTGAAATTTCACTCTTTTGGGTGTTGAAACCCAGCCACTCTCATTAAAGATTGGCTCGATTTTCACTCTTTTGGGAGTGGTTTTCACTCTTTCATATTTAGAGTGCACAAGTAGTGTAACACATGTGTTTGTCGCAGCGGCATATCTTAGCCATGTTTGTCGCATTGGTTTAATAAGTCCCACATAACTCTGACCGGCGGGTGTAGCCTGTAGTGTTTCGGCGTGAGGGGCACCCGTGGTGTTGTGGGGATATTTGGGGGGTTGGGGGGTAACGTATCGAGACTCCATGCCCTGGCACCCGGTCCCCCTTATTGAAACTTTATTGGCAACATTTCGTATAACACCACTTACACTGACCATTTTGTTTACGCAGTTATATTCAATAACTATGCTAGCTTATAATATATCATGGCTTAATTTTCAACAACTAGCTTAGAACAACAACAACATTGATTGTCAAAATTATTACAAACAACAATAAAGTACCCTTTATCATATTTTAATACCCACACTACCGGTTTCGGGACTTAGCCCATCATCCTAGGTGTTTAGGTTAGTACAAATATTTTAAACAAATTGTTCTATGCAGCCTGAGCGTTGACCTTAGCGACGAATTAACTACCGACCATTGCCTGAGGTGGGGCTCCAACCTGCGAACTTTGGGTCCACAGTCTCACACGCTGCGAACTCAGCCAACACGCCGGCCAACAAAGTTTAAAGCCGGCCTTTATTTAAAGTTCATTCATAACATTATTTTAAGTTTAGTAAAGTTATGAGTTCCTAAGAAGTGGTGAACGCTACATTACCGCCATAATATGACAGTGAATTTTGTGAGAGTGTCAAACATATGAGAGTGTCTTTCTAGAGAATGGTGTTGTTAAAATAGCGGTGAAAACTAGTTGAGGTTTTTATCGCCTGGTGACACATTTTGTTTTTTAACAAAAGGACCCAAAACAACTTTGTCTCTGGTTACTATGATTTTTACTTGGTTAGTCGCCATGAATAAAACGTCAAATCACTTGGTTAGCTACTTAAGAGTGCACAGAACCTGTCGGCCATTTTGTTTTACCCCATAAGAGCAATGTAAAATGAAGCTATTTCTTGATACACCTCAAACCTAAAATTTTCATCAGATCTTTTTGATATAGGTTTTATTTGAAATATGACAATGTACTCCAGTGACTCCGCTGACCACTTGATTTGTTTACTAGTAAAAACTAGAAATAAAGAGAGAAGTTTCCCTTAATTTTTGGATTAAAATTACGGTCTTACAAATGAGAAAATGGAAATTCGGCTCAGCGGAGTCTCTAACATTTAATGACCTTTGAAACAAAGTTGATATCGTCCGATGAAAACTGTAGGCGTGAGCTGTCCCAAGAAAATGCATGTTTTTAAATTGCTCTTAAGGGACGAAATTCAAGGTCACGACCACTACTGCGCACTTTTAAAAATCAAGGAAACTGTACTGTAGTAGTCTAATAATTAACACTGAAACGCTTTTTCTCTAAGAACCTTCAATCTTCCTTCATTGGCATAACAACACGCATCACAACCACCAACTTCACATGCAAACTCGCAGACAAAACAAATCATGCCATTTGCAGAAACACGGCGCGAGAGTCTCATAAGGCGAGGGCCACTCTCTAGACATTATGCAAATCCTGAGATCAGACGCTAAATGCCAGCTGCTGAACGGAAGACGGAAACGCTGCGTTTACAGGTAATGGGCCCGGCTCCTTACTCGGTCATACGCGACACTTATTAACATAACCTTTATGCTAATGTCAGAAACTATTCCAGTGTTATACAAGCAGTAGTTGATGAATAGTTGTGCGCATGCGCGGCTCAACACGGGTTTGTACTTCTGCAACCAGCTGATGTCTCCAGGCTGAGGCTTAATCACAAGTGAAAGCTCAACTGTGAGTGGTTTAAAAAAACGGTAAGAATCAATAACACGTTATGAATAAAACGCATAGTTTTGGACTAGGGATGGTAAAATGGTAACGTCTGAGAACAAATTTATGGTATTGAACGGCAGAACATCTAGGGACGTTAACGAGTAAGAACTTAGGGCTCATCTACTTATTTTTGGAGATGTCAGAATGAAAACTCAAACGTCTGTTCATGGCTTCTTCAATTCAAGGTCTCTCCGTAATCTTGACTCAAGTTATCTTTTCTGGTGATCGCGTAAAGGCTTCTCAGAAGTCTTTTTTTACTGCAATATCTGTATAACGTAATTTTTATTATTTTACGTATATTGGCCCAAAGACTAAGTTAAAAATTTATATGATTTAGGTACAATATGTAGTAGGCCTATTTTCTTACTTTTTGTTTAAAGGTTATGTATGTTTGGTTGTTTTCATATTACGTACTTATCTTTTCCAGGAGATAATTAGATTGAGTAATAGTAGTTAATACAGGAGGTGATTTAATAGTTTTCGTCTTAATAATTTATGGGACGGACCACTTTTCATCGTATTTTCTTAAGCCAGTGTGAATCTCTTGAGTTAAGAAGAATTCTGCACCACATGAATTTCAAACTTCCAGGGGAAACGGTTCCCTTCCATCGAATGCGTTTGTGCCTTCCATCGATGTTAGGTCATGTTCTTGATTTGTCTCCTACAGTTCTTGCCATTTTTGAGATTTCCTTTCCACCGGTCGTCAGCAGATTGTCTTGCTGCATCTTCTTTATTTCCTGATCCCAGAAACTGCAAAATAATTGCCCAAGACTATTTAACAGGAGAGATTACTTTTTCATTAAAGATGGTGGTATTTTTTTGCCAGAGTGTCGTGCCTATAAAATACACCTAGGTTTTGGCTGTACGATTGAAATTTTAAACTGCAAACGCAAAATGCAACCGGAGATAAGATTACTTTAATTTTACGTTGGCTGAACTCAAAGAGCTGTCACATCATACCACGTAAGAGTTTCGACTATACAAAATCACTCAAAGAAGAATAATTGATATGATCAGCTGGGTTCTCAGAAAGATATTAAAACAAAGGTGTCATCGTCCGGTGCGGCGCCTCATATCACCTAACTGATCTGCATATATTATATAGTATGGAAATGAGCAGTTTGATTGTCGGTACGTGTTTCCTGTAAGGCTTGGCACCACTGCTGTCTACTTTGCATGCTGGCTTCTCTGTATGTGTGGCGTTACTCCACTATTGGAGAAAGATGCAGTGAAGAGAATGAATTTACTACGAGTTCAGTTACCTTTCTGGCAGAGAAACTTCTTTAGCGGCGTTATGGTTTAAAAAAGTATTGCCTTCGATCTAGCAGGTCTAACGAAGTTTTATCTATTAAATAGAGCCTAGTTGTACTTTTCTGTGTAATTTTAATTATATGGACTACTGCAGATACTTTACGGCCGAAAATCAAGAATCGAGGACGGTGCTCATTATCTGGGCTCGTATTCTCTGTGAGCTCCTGGGTTTGACGGAATCTGTGGACTGCAAGGTATGCAAGAGAGGAAAGAGACCGGTGAATACAAAAACCGGTGATGGATTGTCAGAGCGGCTGACGAGTGACGAGACCCTGTCTTTGCCATCTGCATACTGCCTCACCGCCACCGCCACCGTTACCGCTTCAGCTATATACCGGTCAGGCTGGATGGACCCTTCGCCGGTAGCTGTGGTTGACTTCGCCGTCGCAGTTTGGAAGTATTACTGTTGTTTGCTGGTAAAATGTTGGTACATTTTTTAACCTTTAGTTCAAATCCTTGGAGAAATCCCTTGCCTTTGGTGTACAGATTTGTGGATCCGAGGCGTATTGGTATCGCGCGCGACTCCGGAGCTCATCACTCCGCTGGCGCGGGTTCGATCACCGCAGTCACCACTTACAATTTGTAATGTGACTATACGGTGACGCTAGGTAAAAGTTGAGGTTGAGTGGTAGAGAGGACTTTGTAGTCCTAACTTCGCCTCGTTAAACAAGACAAACTTTACCTTTTTTAACCTAACCTAACCTATTTTAGCGAATTGCACATTTAAAAATTTACTAAGTTAACGTAGCTAAAATTTGTCTAATAAATACGTCAAGGTAAGACCAATGAGTAAAATAGAATCACTACAAACCGGATTTCTACTACACCAAAAACCTAAATCGATCAAAATGTATCCAAAGAGCAAGGCTTAAGCAAATATTAAAACTGACAGAAAAGTCGCACTGAGGCTTAAGTCGAGGCGTAAGAAAAATAAAATTCTACCAAATATCACGTTTTAATCGAATTAATAATCTGAATATAGTGCTTGAGCCGAAGACCAAGGCTTAGAACCTTCACTGCCCCGCGTGTGTTAACTACAAATGTTTAAAACACTTGTTATAACATTATTGGTAGCTTGCCATTTTAGTTTGTGGAAGTCTCACACTTTCAATGGTGCTGGAATTTTGGAAATTGAATACTTTAAAACGAGCTTAATAATTGTGAAAACAGGGCGACACGCAACTAAACACTAAAGCGCCGCTGGCATGACCTCTAATTCGCTCCGTTCACAGCCTCGCTTCGGCCTTCGGCCTCAGCTTGGCCTCCTGTTAAGCACGGCGTTATTCGGCCTTCAGCCTCAGTCTTTAGTGGTCTATTATCACGGGCGCAACGAGGCTGTTCACTACGCTCACAGCTTAGGTTCGCCCTTCTGCCTCAGACTTACATGTTCTTTTACTGCAAGTTTTATTACATATGGTGAAGCGATAACAAATTTCAAATTTCATTGAAATAGGACTATTTATTCCACTTTTTTGCCACTTTTTTGGGTCTAATTCTTACCATGCTGACGGCAGGGATATATCATTTTACAAAGGAAACTCGAAGTTGTAAAAGTAAATTTGTTACCATAGTGAGACAATGTCAATGGGCGCTGAGAAGCATAAAGTAAATGCAAGTTTTAAACCAGTATTTTTCCCTTGTAGTTTTAGTTTTAATAGATGCGATTCTGCTGGACTCATGACATTGACTATATTTCTGTGCAGTAGCTAGTGAGAATGCGAAGAAAGGTTACACATAAACTTCATCAAGATACTTCCAAATGGATTCTTACTTATATTTTAACCAAATTACACTTCAAATTAGTCGCAAAGAAGTTTACAATTTACAGACGAATCCACACAATAGGGACCTAACCGTGGCAAAGCAAGGCGGCCCTTTGATGTGCCGACATCAAGATAATTATTCAGACTTCCACTGATTTGCGATTTATTTATACTCTCACACCCAAAACCGGTGCTCAGTCGACTGGTGCATAGTTCTAACCGCACAGTAGCCCGACAGTAGCGATTCTTCTGCACATTCCACTGCTACTGAATTACGTTACTTCCATTCATTCTTTCGGTGGGCTTGATCTGATGGGCCCATTGTTTGGGGTTTGGATACAAATTATAGTGAAACTTCGTTATAGACAAGAGAGAAACATAAAAAATGATATTTGATTAGTGATAATACTTTCAGCGTATTGTGAAAGATTGTTTACTTTTTTCTACTTTTGTTGTCTACTGGGATTTCCGCAAGTGTTTAAGAGGGAACTCATATCGTTGGTAACGTTAAGCTGAAAATATCTACTTCCATCGACTAAATTGTAAATTTACATTGACTAAAGTTTCGTCTGGATTATCGATATTAACTTTCAACTATGGGATCTTATTTGGTACACATGTTTCCCGCCATATCCTAATCTCCTTACCACCATTGTTACCGCAATTGTTCTTAGCTCTTCATACTTCAACCATGAGGTTGAAAATTGAATCTTTGAAGTTAAAAGTAAAAAATGTAACAACCGTATATTCTAAAGTATACAAGTCCGACTACTGCGTTCAAAACATCGTTTACTTTCGGTTTATTTATATGATAAAACTTTAACTGAAATTTATTTTTCAATATTATTTGCCTCATGACGATTTCATAAAGAGTTATCTTACTATCTGATAAAAAAATCGACCAAACAATGAGACTATGCATTAGGTGATGCACTATCGGATGAAGTTAGTCAAAGAACCACGGACTGAAAGTTGTTTCTTCGAGTGAGAATTACAAAATTGTCCATAGTTTTGTTATAAACCAGAAGAATACGACGTTTTGAGTTCTGGAATCTAATCCCATCTTCAGGTGAAAAGTAACCTAAAACAAAACACAACTCATTAGGCTGATCAGCTGATCAGTCATCCACCACCACACAACACCAGTTTTCGTGATTGGTTATTTTCACCTGAATACGGAGCAGTCTTCAGATCCCAAAACGTTGTGTTCTTTTTGTTAACTAAAAACAACGGGTAAAACCCGTAATAATATTTCAGACTCATGCAGAAGTGAAATTCTACCATCGTCAACTAACAAACTTTAAACAAAGAATTACTAAATCAGTAAATCACTATTTGAGATGCCGACCACTCTCATGAGGGTATTTTAAAGCAAATATGTGGTGAAGGATGAATGTGATGAGTGATAGTAATGAGTTATGAGGTGTAGCCTTGTTACAAACTAAGGCCGACTCTTCCTTAGAATGGGTAATTAATTAATATCCCAATGACCAATTGAAATACAAGGACCAACGGCTTAACGTGACTTCCGAACCACGAAGTTGATGGTCTGATATGTCTAAACGATGGTGGAGTTGATGCGGGTATCATCAGATGATCACTGAGACTATCTGAGCCGCTTTAGACCTATATCATCCTCAAAACCTGACCTCCATGAAGCTGGATTACAGGACCACGCCACGAGTCCCAGTTACAACTTAACTACAATCCTGTGTGTACAAACCAACATGGTGGCAGCAAATGGTTTTGTGTGTGACCATTTTAGTTTGGATTTTGTTGATTTTTGGAACGATTACGGTGTCATAAATGTGTACTGAAAACTTATCTGTAAGTTAAATTGAAATCGGATCATAAATCTAATTTGTATACCATAAAGCACCTGGGGAAAAGGCCCCTTTAAATATGAAATTCCCTAGGATTCACGGTGGTGGTTGTGGCTTCGCGTCGGCTGTATTTCCTTTTCCTTCAGTCTATAGGGGCTGGGCTTTTTATATCAGATCATTTGTAATATGCTATTTACATTACACAAATTCTTTTGTTTGTGGAGGTATAGATCATAAAATAAAACAAAAGCTTCCATAGAACTTAATTTTTTCCCAGAGCATGATGTAATTTTAATTGTTGTAAAGTTGACCCTGTACGTCATTTAAATCGCAAATTGTGTTTTGTCCAAAAATACTACAAAAGTTTACTTTCATACTCAATCATTTCCATAATTGATTCGGTTATTCTGTGTTTCACTGTTTATTCATGTAATCATCTAGCCTATTTTAAACCAAATGGCATGTTTTACAGGAATGACTTCATCACCATGATATCAACACACCTTCGTCATCTTTTAACCTCTGGGTGTTGTAAGTAGCATTTATATTTTCAAATAACCTTTTAGCGTTAGATAGACTTCTAACCAAGGAAGCACATGATACGAAAAGTACAAAACAGCTGATGTTAAATTCCATAAGAAAGGTATGTTTTCGGTCGGAACTTTCCAAGATACATTGCTCCCTGTGCTTCTCGTTGCCCACTTTATCTATACAACTCACTATACTCGTACACACATTGACACTTACTAGGTAGGCTCAGAGTCCGCCTCAGCTGCTCGGGAGAGCGTCGTTGCATAGGTTTGCGGGAAACTAATGGAGACTTTAGTACTCGTATTAATGCAAATTTGGCGAAACAACTCTTAAATGAAAGATAAAAATATTATCTAGGTTTGCCTGTAGTTAATTTTTCAAAATGTCATTTAGTTTTTATGATATTAACGGTTAAAGTTAGACAATATAGAGTATTTGAAGACCTTATTCAAGAAGCTAAAAATAGGGTTTTAACAATCTAATCACAGGCAAACACAGATAAACTCTTTTTCTTTCCATAAAGCTTAACATATCTGAATTTAACCTTCGAATAAGAGCGCTATCTATCTTCTTTCTACGAAAACCTTGCAAGCGGAGGGTTTGACAGTTAGGCCGCATCAGTTGAAAGAAAGCCCGCTGTTTAGCCCGTTGTTACGTGCGCGGTGTCATGTGTTCCTTGGGCGGACGAATTCAGTCCTTCTCTGCGGTGACCACGGAGGCGTACCCGGAATTACAAGCTCAAGACAAGCTGAAACGTACACAGTAGAGCGAAAGGCAAAGTAGGTTGTGGTCGGTGAACAGTTGGCAGTTGGTACACTATACACAGTAGCCAGCACAGACAGCGAGGTGATGAATTACACATTCACCACAGAGAATGATTGATGTCCGACATTATCGCCGGAGATAGGCTAACAGTTTGCGCACAATTACCCGCCACGCACTACACTCCGCCAGAGCGCGCCAGCAGTCATCGTCACTTGCAAGCGCGTTACGTGTTGCAAGCTGTGCAACAGTTCACGGCACTACGATATGATTTATACATAACAGTTTTGAGCACATTATAAACAGTTGTTGAGATGAACAAAGCCTCTTGTTTCGTTTGTTGTCCACTAATGCAGAGGCTCGAGGCATCAGTCGTCCTGCGCGAGTTTCCGTGTAGAAGAGATGACCCCGTGTCATTTACATAGACTAAAAATAATTGGACCGAGGATAGAGATGTCTGGTTCTCCGTAGAACCGACCTTAGGAATTAACCAAGCCACAATAGAGAAACACCTCGGGTGCCTTGGGATTCAGTTTGTTGAGCAGCGTACTATGAACACACAATCAAAGGCCATAAAACATTTACAGTGGATTTTCGACATTCTAAACTCTCTACAACCATTTCTACAAGATGCATGACTGCGTCTATCGTCAATATGCCTTTTGGAAGCCAAATTGATAATCCGCAAGCTGGTTGTGTTTGTTGAGAAAGCAAAGCATTCTTGTTAAGAAGTGTTTCGTAAATTGTGCCTGAGCTTGGAAAAGTTGAGCAGATAGTTGTTGATAGAACATGGATCAATTTGTTTTTGTATCGATCCAAATCTTCCACCTTGTAGATGTGCCATTTGGGAGGAAATTAATCTTTCTGGGTACGCCTTAAAAGCTTCCAAAGCTACAATGTTTAATACAGTAAATAATTACAAACAGCTAACTCAAAAAGTAAATAAAGTAAACGAAGAAAACGTACAATCTATCCCAAAGACGAGACAACTGCTGCAAACTTTGGGGGTTCAATAAAAATAATTTCAAACCAGCTAGCTAATTGGTTAAACCGTTCAAACCACAGCTGATAGTTGTATATTATTGGTGAATTATTTGCGTCGATATAGTTTGCTTTCTCTAAAACTGTCAAATTGAGTTACCCTTACCCCATCAACGGTTATTAGTTACGGTCACACAATATACAACCCCAATAGTCTACTCACTATAGGTGGAAAGGATTATCGAGTGTTTTCTGTAAGTTGTGACTGGTGCACAGATAGAAGTACCAGCTCCTATCTGAAATGTACGCAATAGATGCCATACTCTAACAAACTAAACATAATTGGAAGGAATGAACCCAGTAAATTGAGCTGTGCGATTCAATTATAATTATCACTGGAAAAGAAAAGAGCGGGGTTCCACGTTGGTTTTAAAATTGTCAAGGCTAAAGAGATGTCTCTAAGTATGAAATAATTTATCCAATCTTTTAGCGAACATCGCAAGAGGCATCAATACAATCCTGGAATATTTCGAGTTAGTTTTAAAATAAAACCGAACGAATACGCAAAGATTTCCTTTAGAGGTGAACAAAATTATAAACAAATTTAGGAGTGAATTCTTGAGGAGAGATTATTGGCAAATAGTAGATATTATTTGAAAAAATACAAACAAGCCAATATTTGTGACTTATTCACTAGTGTGTCGACTGTCATGCTGCCATATTCAGGTAAAGTGACAGTTACATAAATTAAAATAATAACAAAAAGTTAGTGTTTACACAAAAGTTGTTGACAAATACAAACTCAAAACATTTTAGGTTATTATTAGCATCTTCAACCAAAAGTTCGCTTTTTATAAAATATTTCAGAAACATATTTTTCTCAAACATACAGGGTTAGAAGGATTAAATATTGAGTACTTGATATTGATTACAACTTGAAAACACATCTTAAAATCTAGATATAACAAAATAAAACAAAATATCGAAAAGCCTGAGGACTATATCATGCTAAAGTTATTGTCTGTCTCCCGTCATAACAAAGAAAAAAGCTCAGTCTGAGGAGCGGGGACCAGTTTGCGCGGTAGCAGAGCAGTCATTATCCGATTTGCCGGTAAAAACGACGAAGGTCACTTTTTCTGAGGAAACTTTTGATGGCAAAAACCGTCCGCAAGCACCATTCATCAGAGGGGCAGACGTGGCAGCATACGCGCTCGGACTTCGAGCTTGCCCCGACCAACCAAGTCGTACTCAACCTACAGTGAAGGTCTGATACACGTATTGTAAACAGAGGAAAGAGTCCACTGCATTTTCATGATGGTGGTGATTTGTTTAGATTTTTATATACTGTTTTAATATTGTTTGTATTTATATTTCACACTATTTATTTTACTATTGAGCATAACTTTGTAAATAAAGATTTTTCGACTTTGACTTGTACTCCATAGACGTAACGAGGGAAGAGGTATGGTGGTCGCAAATCTCACACCCCCAGACTCCCGATAGGAACTTCTCCCAAACACAGTTCTGGTCACCACCACGTAACATATACTTTTTTGTAACATATACAGCTATAAAGGAGCTCATGATACTCTCCATTTTAGTATCAAATATGTAAACAAATCTTGAATGTATAAATACTACATAAATTTTCAAAATATGTTGAGCTCTCCCTAAAATATAATACTCTACACTTTGATTCTTTGATTTGAGACACTGACCACTCCTAGAGGGTATTTTAAGGTGAATATGGGTTGAAGGGTGAGTGCGTTGAGTTTTTGATGGACGATAAGGTGTAGTCTTGTTACAAACTAGGGCCGACTGTTCCCCAGATTGGGCCATTAATTAACAGCCCAGGTGATCTGATTCACCTGTGTATAGAATCAAGAACAACTGCTTGTTTTCTTGTTTCACACCGTTACTTACGGTTCTCTCGTAGATCAGTTTTGGCACGATTCCCTGCTCCTAGTTCTTCTGACGCTACCGCGCGCACACCTCACAGATAATGGGGGTGTAGGAGCAGGTCCGGTAACAATGTCTGCTGCATTTATCTACGGTATCCCGGGATCTCATTACGCCTTTCCCCGCGCTGACACTTCACACCTGTTGTTATCAGCCACTATCATCGCCGCGACCGCCTGAGGACGGTAATTGACGCGTGCGTGCGTGCGAGCGCGCTTATCACGCCGCTGACACTGCCTGATATATGCGATCGACTTATTGATATATTCCGCTCAACACGGTTCCGCTAATGAAGAACTATGGCGGCAACACCTTTCCTATACTGAGGCTGACATTACTGTACCTATGTAAGTTCCGTGACGTTACCTTTCAGGTGTTTTAGTGTGAGTAGTCCAACAGAAGCATTTTAACACCTTGCTCCAAGATAAAATGAAAAATACCTGAAATAATACCTAAAAATGGTATATCCAACTTGAGTAAATCTAATCGTATATAGTTTTATTTGAAAATTTCAGGACTGACTCTCAAGGTTCGCAGGCTACTTAGTTCTCATAATCTTGTCTGACGGCCTTATCTTGCACTCTATTTAACGGCTTTATAGACAAAAGAGGTAGTGTTTTGGTATTTTGCTTACGTCTTGGAGTCAGTATTACTATTGATTGTTACATTTTAGCTTTATCTGACGTCTCGGCCTTCGGCCTCGGTGTCTGTCGGCTTTAAGTTCATTCTTGTTTTTTTGACGTTGTTTTTGACTGTTGTTTACTAGATTTGTTACTTCGGCGTGTCTAGTGCACTGGTTTTGTTTTTGTTCTCTCATTTATGTCATGTTGCTAGTTTCATTACGTCCTATTCTTGTTTTCCTGCCGCTTGTCTTTCATGGCTTTAGATATTTTGTTTATACCTTAGCTTTTGCCTTTTGGCCTCTGAATATTTATTAACATGGCTTACTAAAATTGGTTTGTTCACTTCATTTGCGTTTGAGCAATGATTATTCTCGTAAAATTGTTTTCTAGTCATAAGAATACTGATAAGTCAATAATGTATAACACCAAAAAACCATTATATATTTTGTGGGAAACTTATCTTTGTACAAGGTAGTGATAGTTCTCTGGATTTAATTCCTCTTTACACTAGTGCTCTAAAGCTTCAGTGAAAACTTTGGCACACGTAAAATCTTAGACTTAAAACGTTTTAATACTTTTAAACAAACCGACTGTTTTTTATGATGGACCTTTCTAATTTATAATTTAAAATATTAAAAGCGTGTCGTTTAGAAGGACCACTATGGAGTATCCTAATTTTTATAAGAAAATCAACAGTACTTTCGTTATGAAGTTTTCTGTCTCCAGATTTGCATAACTTAAACAAGTTGTCTATGAACAAAATAAAATTATCATAGATATTTATTCCGGTAGCTAAGGGTATTGTAACCATGGACATTGCATATTATACGTCCAGTGCGCTACAGCTGCGGGTTTATTACGTGCTGCTGATTATAACATTAATAATCACCCACGGCACCTCCCTGCGATCAAAGAACCCCGTCCCACTCCACGCGTGCATTCCTACAGCGACAATTAAGCCAGTGGCGACCAGACTGGTGGACAATTGCGGCTGATTGACGTTCCCGGCCTCCAGAATCAATTCTTTGTCCGGTTCTAACCCGTCCGATAAATCCCCCCTCCTGGAGCCGGCGACCAATGGCAGGAGGCTGTGGAGATGTATGCAAAGTGACGACAGTGGGGGGAAAGGGGTATGCAAAGCAGCGTTGAGCCCGCCTCTGCCTCGGCGTGAGTGGGGACTCCGCAAGATGCTAAATCATCTTCGACTGCATCCGGCGGCCATTTTGTGCATCTTGATGTCATCTGAGTGCAGCGGCAGAAAAAGTCGCATTGCATTGACAATGTGCAGCCAGCACTGCATGCTGCGTCGCTCCCATGCATCGTAGCCTGTTTGTACGTTAAGTGATTCGAGAATATATCCAGCACCATTGGAGGTTTATTTTTTATCTTTGCTAGTTAGACAATTTAATTTGTAAGCTCCGAGTAACATAATACTCTGAACCCACAGATAGCCTATATTTTAACTTTTGTCGTATTTTGTTTACATAAAAATAGATTTTCTGGTAATAGCATTAGAAGAAATAATTGGCTTTAGCTGAAACTAAGTTTCAAGATGATATATAACTGTAGAATAATAGTTGATTATTAAAATTAAACAATACAATAAAGATGTGTGAACTCTATTTTGTAATGGGATTTCGATATAAACTCATTAAATATCTTCCTTCATTACCTAAACTCAAACAATATTAAAATATAACATACTATAGCAATTGATAAAATTAAAGAAAGAACCCTCTCTATAGATGTCTTTGTTAACCATTCAAATAAAAACAAAAAGCTATCTGTTTAAACAAAAGATAGTAACAGAAATTCATATTTAATTTCAATCTACTATCTATCAACGTAAAGAAGAGGATATAAAATAAAAAATAACGTGTGATTGAATTTAAGCGGTATGATTATACTTATACATTAGTTCAACTTTCAACTGAGAGGACGTTTTCACAAGAAGAGTATCTTTATAATTTCAAAGCTGCTTGAGCTGAGGAATTCATCGATACCTTTCTTGACTTTCCAGCTTACCTCGGGTCTTTTGTACATACAATAAAAATACCTCGTTATTTAGAAAACCCTGTATGTTCTTAGCTTTGGTGATACTTTTTTGTAAAACTTCAAAACTAAAAGATTTGATAGTTTAGAAAGTTGATAATTTTAGTAGCTTTAACAGTTTATTAAACCTTGTCTGCTTTCTGTTGTCTTGCAGTAAAAGTGATTACACTAATATGTACAAACTACAAATCAAGCTTCTGTGCGTTTTAGTTCGATCGTGTGATACGTGTTTGTGACTATTGTTATTTGTTTAGCTTTTTAAATTTTCTAGATTGAGGCACACCTTACTGGTTGAGTTAGAAGTGTTTTGGCTTGAAAATGGCATTTTAAAAGAGCATGCCGAAGGATTTTTGAACCTTTTATAGAGGTGAACACTTCTTTTAAGTCTTAAGTCTCAGTTCAAGGGGCTAAAAAGCTATGTTTTACAATGGTGTTTTGACTTTTAATGTTATTATATAAGTTTTGGGGATGTTTATGCCAATTATTTCAACTTATAACATATGTGGAATTTGCCTGATGCGTTTTTTCCATAAAATCCAAAACAGGTCTCACATACACTCTAAAAATAAAAGAGTGAAAACCACTCAGAAAGAGTGAAATTTCGCTCTTTTGGGTGTTAAAACCAGAGAATAGCTTCTTATTAAAGAGTGACTCGATTTTCACTCTTTCATATTTAGAGTGATACCAAACACGGGCTATGAACGATCTCTATTAAAATGCTCTTCAGAAGTTCTGTGAAAATCTGATTGACTAGTTAAGACAACTCATTAGGTTTCAAGAGCATTGACTCTGGCGCGGCGACTCGGCCAAATTTGAGTGGCCTTGTTCAAAAAACTGGTAGGAAGAATGCCGGGGCAGAACGCAACCAAGATGCAGCGGCAGCTGTTGAAGACAAAAACCAAAACACTTGGCCGCAGCTATGCTTTGCTCGATGTCAATGTCACAATCCAATCCGGCTAACTGTTCTCCTGGGATTAGAGACACAGTCATCATATAGAGCAAAAATATTCCAGAGAAATCAGGAATGAAGAATTAGCCTCTAGATAGTAATACAAGACATGTTGACCCTAACGGTTGAACATTTTCAAAACAGAGACCTCAACTGGATAAATGTTTAAATAAGATTGAGCGTTTCCACAGTTAACTATTCATTGGTCTTTCGGGATGAAAATACAAGGTTATTTTAATACGGTGGGTAAGATTAAGATAGTATGATTGAGATAGTATGATTGAGATAGTATGATTAAGATAGTATGATTGAGATGGTCTTAGTTTGTAAAATACTCCTCGTATTTATGAATAGTTATCGTATAATTATATGTTTTCCACTCTCATAAGGGTTTCTTTACTTAACTTCTGACCTTAATTTCGTCTTAAGTTCAATGTTACCTTAAACGATAGCATTGAGAAAATTAATAATGTTTAAAGTTTTATCAATTTGGTTCAAAGAAGAAATGAACTATTATGGATCGGAAGGAAAACACGTGTTTAATTCAACAATTAAGAAAATAAGGAATAATATTAGGGAGCTTAGTGTGTATCGTGGGGGTGATGTATCATGTATTAGAGATAAATAAGAAAACAAGTACCCTTCAGCAGTCTGCATTGATTTTAATGCAACCTATATGTTTCGGACAGTCATAGTTGTGGTTCAACATGGCATAAATGTCCGACTGGCATACCTGTTTTCAATTTAACTTTTTAAGAAAAGAAGTCTTGAATTTTAGTCACTTTACTCTAGATGATTTCATTACGTATTTAAAACAAAATTTGAGTTTGTTTAACAAACTTTTGGTATTCCTTGTTCGAGGACTACTACGTAACTACTGTTTTCGACATAGTTGAAATGCTGACTCACTAAGCTAGACATAATTGGACAAGATTTGAATAAACTGTTTGAACACAAGTAACGTGTTTAGCCAATCTTAAATGCACTTTGGGTCTAAGGCTGGACATTCTATTTGCGGCATAATTTACTTTAATATAGATCATTAACCATAAAATAAACATTTAAAGGGCGTAAAATGAATAGACTCCCTGATCCCATGAGATGATAGTTACGTACCGCTAGAGGTTAAACAAACAGGCCAAAGGAGTGTTAAAGTTTCAAGCATTTGAATATACGCAGTAGGCATGCAAGTTTAGGTGACGTTTTATCGAGGCAGAAGCTCGGGTCAGGCCATCTTAGAGCCACATTATGGCATTGTTCCGTGTTCCACAAGTATTTGTTAAAATGCAGACAAGAGCGGGAAAATGATTGCCTTTATAGTGAGGGCAGGTGCCTCGTCACCTGGGATACAGCCTGGATAAGACTGGACCCAGTGTGGTACTGTGGTGTATGGGAGGATACAGGTGGGTGTCTGGGTATATGCAGAGTGTAGAGGAGGCGCCGGTTATGACTCGCGATTACGGAGGGAGATCATGCACACACGACCTCTGGACATAACTAACATTGTCACCACAGGACACCGGCGGTAGTGCTCAAGGCTGCTATCTAATGCATGCATGGATTGAAACTGTACTAAACATGTGTGTTGTATAAAACTGAAGGTTTATAAGGCACTTACACTTTTCTACATAAACACGTTCTTAGAGACAATAGAATTGGAAAGAAACCAGATTTTGAAATGTTAGTCCAACAAACTAGTTTTACTTATCTTACGTCAAAATGCCATATAACCACTATTCTTACGCTTGTTAGATCCTTCTAAAGGCATATAAACGTCTTCGATGTAACCATTTCTATATACTCTAAACCTGCCCCAAACCTTTTAAACAACATTATATTACGATCTAATGTTCTAAATTATTCCAATCAACAAAATAAACTTTCTCCTTACAGTTATAGGAAATATTACAGAACACAACCTATATGATTTTGGGAATCAAAAGTTACTGAGGAACACTGTAATATGTGCTTGAAACCCATCAGGCCTCATTAACCTAACTCGAGCTAACCAGAAACTCGAGCTTAAGGTCGAGGGCCTCTTAAAACACATTCGGTGTGTAGTCTCCAGTTTCGTGTGTTTAATAAGAAACCCCAAATTTTCAACGTGTGATTCGGCATTCGACGATATTTTCTTGTGCTCACAGCCTTGCTTCGATTTATGACATCGGAGTGTTGGGGCTGTCATACTGTCACAACATAGCCTATTCTATTTTCTCTCCACTAAAAATGTTATTCGTATTGTCGAAACAATTTGTTGCGCTATACATTTTTATTGTTTGTTTTAAATTATACATACTATTTTTATATATAAATTACGTTTACCCCATTCACCATCAAGTCATACAACTCCTCTAATTCGCTTATCTTCTACGAGGTTTAAGACGCTCATCGCCACTTCTTCTTCCTATAGCAACAATGTTAGCCACGAGTTCACGAACAGCCTGTAACAGTTTGAGCCGTGCAGAGGGCAGTGTTTACATGTTAATTATGCGGCCTAATGAGTACGAGTACATGTAGCCTAGTGTGGGTGGGCCCTAGGATGTCGTGCTCTACTGTGTCCACACAGCACACGCGTAGGTCAAGCAATGTATGCACTCTGTGATACCATCTACAAGCTTAACCGTTACACTTACCTACGGTGAGGCATTAATTACTCACCTCACCTGATACCAGAGTGCAGCACTTGTCTATGGTTATTTCTGATAGTAATAGTTTGGTGTCCCCCAGGGATCTGTACTAAGTCCTTTTTTAGTTGTCATTTGCGTTAGTCTTCTGCTGTGAACTGCTTATGAATTGTGTTTTGTTTGACTGTGACTGCGATGGATATCTGATGTATTGCAAAGGCTTACCTCCATAAAATGAGTTAACTACAGCAGCTTAAGCCAATTATTATAATTTAATGCAGTTTATTTCAAACAAGCCAGGAATATTAGCTTAAATGAGCCGAACGTAAGCAGTTGAAGAAAAACAAATTACCTGCAAATGGTTTATTTCTTTTGGAATATATTAGTATTGCTAGATCTTAAGTTTGTAATAGTGGTGGAGATCAATTTACACAAATTATATCTCGGACCTTTCCGGCCGATTTAGGAGATAGATTACTTTACGTTTCGGACAATTGAGAAGCTTTACCTATTGTCAATGGCCTAACCTAATCATACACTATATGATAATTAACACTTAACCTAAAACCTAGTCTAAGGAGCATGGCAAATATCAATTGGCAGAGCTACGTCCTGTCCCTATTCTGAAAAACAATAATTACTTCTTTCGTTAAGAGATATAATATTTTTGAATACGAGTAGTAACAATTTGTTACAGTCAGTGTACAAAATATGTTTTGTCTTGACTTTTTATGAAAATCGAGATGATACAGAATTGGTGAAATGGGAGGTGAATTACAATGTAATAACGTATGATGGACGTAAGACACTGGTAAAGACTATTCAAAGGACCGAAGAATATTGTCTTAGTATTTCGTAAAATAATACTTTTCTTTCTTTTTTCTTCTAGATATAATTTTAAATTGCTAACTTTATTTTGCAACTACTATTTACTTTAGTACATATTTCAGATTAAGGTAAGCTAGCAGGCTCTGCAAAACTCTGCTACAGAGTAAGGAGCCTTAATCAGCAAATACTCTGACAATAAACATTTGATCTCGTTGGGAGCTTGTTTAGAAGTTTCACACCAGCCTGCATCGGTAATCTTATATAAATTTGTAACCTGTGGTTATCTTGATGAAATGTATAATGTGAGCGAGTGGCATAAGAATGAATATTTGTAACGTGAATTTAACAATATAAGTCGAAATAGCTTTGTTAAAAACATAAACTTCAATGAATATCATTAAAATGTAATGAAACTCAGACATTAATATTATTTTAATTATAGTTTTACTTTTATTTGAGAAATGAATTCAGGTTTTTCAGAAACATGTGTATTTTATCGTTGTTACAATACACAACCTGGTTTAAGGCTGTACACATGATACTGATTCAGATTCATGATCCAGCTTCTGTTACTATTACAAGACGTAACATTAGTGCATAACCATAGCACAAATTGAAAATTTGTCCACGATGTTCTTGTTATGATTTTATAACTTTAACCTATATCATCACAATACAATAGGTTACATTTTATCTCTAAACATTGCTTGACTGTAAATTTAAGTTTTTATCTTATATTCTCCTATTAATTGCTACATTCTACTATGTTTAGGCTAGCGAGCCCACGTGACTCCTCGCCTAGCGTACCCTGTACACATACGTGTGTGGGAGGGCTCCGGGACTAACCAACAACCCAATTAACGTCAGGATCAATTACGACCAGAGTGTGGTGTATTTATGTGTCCAGCGTGTACAACAATTAGGCTAACTCAGTTAACCGATTACAACAATCAGCTGCTCTACTCATCAGATCCGACCAATTAGCCCGAATATGGTTTACTATTATCGAACGATGACAGAGCAGTAAATAACACTTATTTAAATGAGCTGCTCCACGATCTCATGCGGGGCGTTTATGATCAGGAAGGTTTATAGATTTCACCGCGCCGCAACACACCGCCAGTTATAAAGATGTCAAGTTTTGACTGGATCGTGGCGGCTGGGTGGTTTATGCTGTTCTCCTAGTCTTCTAGATCCAGCTTCAATGTTTCATACCTCTTGTACTGTTGTTGAAGAGGGTTTTCCTTCATTGACCATAGTCCTTTGCATGTTTCGTATCTATTGTACTGTTGTTGAAGAGGGTTTTCCTTCATTGACCATAGTCCTTTGTTCCTATAGGGCTAAGGTCTGTGCTGTACCTATAAGGACAGCACGAAGACAGTATAAACGAAACCAACACTCTAAATATGAAAGATTGAAAACCAATCCGAAAGAGTGGTTTTCACTCCTTCATTTTCAGAGTGAAAGGAATCAAATTTTAAATTAAAACCGTAAGCTAAAGAGTTCAAAAAATACATTGCTTTGCTAATTTGTATCAAAAATTTATAAGATGCAGTTTCTTAAAAAAACAAACTTGAAAGTATTGGTAAAGTGCTTAAGTGATCCTTAGTATTTTATTAATGACAAATAGTTATAAATAACTTAATAGTTGTAATAGGCCTAAAACAATACTGTTACCCCGCGGAAATATTTAGGCTACGATCTCTAAAAAGTTTTATCAATTCTTGTATTAATAATAAACATAAACATATTTACTGTCATAGTACAAATTTTGTGTGTGTTGACAAACAATAACAATCAACAAAACAAAATTAATAACACAAACGAAAAACAACTAATATACTTATTAAATAAAGAAATACGATATCAACTTCAAATCAAATCGTCGGTCTTCTCCAGGAAATGAAACAAATTAAAGATTTAAGTTTAGCAAATAGCACTTAAACAAATCAGACGCGTCTAAAAAATGCCTTAGCCATCTGTCAAAAATTGAATTTTCGTTGTTGTTCTTAAACCTCATTAATTCTTTTATTGAAAGGCTGAGTGAAGTTCAAAGACCACTACCACGGTCATACCCAACCCTTATTTTAAAAGACATAAAACATTCAAGCGCGTTTCTACAGCACATTTTTCATCTCGTGTAATGTTTGTTTACATGTCCCGCATCCATATTAGAGTCAATTCCATTGATTGAAGCTAATGTAGGTCGGTAGGTTTTACTGGGCCCATAATGTCCAATAACTGATGTACCTACATCAGATCAATGAGTAGCCTTGTTAACTGCTGACTGACAGCGAGTAGGCGCACAGCCCAATCAACAGGGAGTCCTCTAATTTGTATCAATTCAACTTCTATTGTTCTAACAGACGTAATTAACTCTTAAGAACTCCTAAACACGAGATGTTAGTAGTTTTAGTTGTTATTCGATCAAGAGAATTTTATTGAACAATGACTCGGAAGACTGATGTAGGCTTGCCTTCACTTGTGGGTCTTGACAAGGAGTCAACAGTGGATAGGCTAGGAAAAGGCGTTCATGATACGATGAGTCATCGGAGATCAATAGCTATGCAAAAATGAGATAATTATATTAAACAACCAAAATATATGAAGTTAGATTGATTTAAGGAGGCTTACTTTGTTAATCCTTTCGTCTATTCTCTAGATTCTTATGGTTTAGTGATCACCGAACTATATTTATTCAGAACGTATTATTCATCTTGGACTGGCCCAACGGACTTTGTTGATTTTTAGTATTTTGCTGCAACTTTAACGAGTTAATTAAAATACAGTGCCCGCCAAAATAAACAGTACTGAAATTGAGACAGCTGTACCTTTCTTCTCAATAAGCTGTGACAGTTTTTAATTGTTGCAACGTCTTCGTGTTTATTTTCTCTTTCCCCTTTGAGGTTGGATTAGGCTGAAATGGTGTTGACAACTGTGGAAAATACTTTTATTGTAGATCATTATTTCCGCTCATACGGAATTGGGCGTGCAGGTGGGCCAAATTTGTCCCACACTGCACTTCGGTTTCAAGGAAATTTTCATAAAAGATCGCCGTGTAATGCTGTTATGATATGTGTTATTCAAAGATTTGGAAGAACCGGTAGGGTTTTCCAGCGGAAGGGCCGCTTTGGCCGTCCTACTGCCTGCACAAACGAAAATCATGGACAAGTGCTGCGGTAAGTGTTGCAGTCTCCAAAAAGAAGTCTGACACGAACATCTTTAAAACTGAATGTAAGTGTACAAGATGCAAGGATACAAGATACAAGGATTTTTCGCGAGGATCCACCAACTACGATCGTCCAACTTAAAGAAAAATACATCTATGTATGAGGAACATGGCACAACCTCTCTTTACGGAAATGGCGCAAAAACTTCAAGAACGATATGAATGTTGCCTAAAATAGACTTATTGAACATATTCTAACCCGAACCTAATGGATTTCGCTTCATTTTGTATGTTTGTATGTTAGTAAGGTCATCCAAATAAAATATAACACTTTCAGTACTGTTTATTTTGGCGGGTACTGTATTTGCGCTTAGCTAAAGAGGCCTATTCAAAATAAGAAAACTAGATAAAATCGGTGGGTATTCCATCATTCGCATAACCATTCTTCGGTTGTTGTTGAGAAAACTGAAAATATTTGGATGCCAGTAAAAATATATAATTTACATTACTACACAGTTACACTTAAGGCAGCACATTTTCAAGCTCATGTTAAACGCAGCGCTGAACAACTTTCCAGAAATAATTGAAAGAACGCCCCATCACTTAATTAGCAGTACTCACGGACGTACGAAGAGCACGGAGCAGTTGTGCATTTTATTGCGCGCATTTGTGAAAATGGCGGGTAACAGCGGGCGCCCGAGGCCGGGGATAATTGAAAACTGGGATTTGCGTGCGCGCGGCATTCACCGCCTCAAACACTATCTTTATGGCGTCGATTGAAGCTCGGCTGGGTTTTGAATACTTTGATTTACTACTCGACCTGACCTGCTGTCCCCGCACGCGGCCCAGCTTTTAATTTTACTGGTAAATTGATTTTGAATAATCAACGTGGGTTCCCACATCTGTTGGCGCGAGTTATGTTCTGACTCTGTGTTTACATTGCTCCTCGGGTGATTTGTTCTGTGCTCGTTGTTGCATGAGCTTCATAGTGCATGCAGCCCGGTGCTTTATGAGCTAGTGATGCTGATTTGTTTGATAATTGGACTGTAAATACTGAACGTGATGGGTGCATTCAGGTGAAATGTTTATGTTGATAAATATATTTTAATGGTTTATCTAGTGAACCGGTTACCAAATTTGGTCAAAACTGCTGCAATGCGGAAAGTGTTCAAAAACCGCATTATATAAAAGAAGACGATTTTATGGCACATAACTGGGAGAGAACTGGGGAGAACGTGGAACACACTGACCGACAAAGGGCTAGATTGGGATATATTCGAATGCATAGGAGCGAGTGATTAAACAAAATCTTTCTTTGATTGGGACTTCGATGATAGAATGATTTGACAATTTTAGATATTACTAATGTCGACTACTGCCTAACATGTAAATGTTTCCGCAATAACCGGTTCAATTATTTATTTTATTAATTACCTAATTATTTTGATAAATAGAAGACAATTAATTATGATTTGTTGGATTATGGAGTGAACTGTGTGTAATATGCTAACAGCCAGAAACTCATAGCAGGCAAGCAATTGAGAAACTGAAACTTTCAATATACGAGTATAAGGAAAACTAAAATAAAATTAATATACTCTATGCCTAGTTCTTATAGGAAAAGGATTGATTCAAAGACAGCATGTAAGGCTTCAATTGCTGTGTATGATTACCAAAATATTAAGAAATCTTTGTCTACCACCCGATATAATTGTAAATTAATACTACTTAAATTAAACCATGTTATCTTGTGTAAAAATATGGAAACCCGCTATAAGAAAGAAACCACTTTTTCAAATAAATGTAGAAAATCCATTTAAAAGGTTCAAGAATAACATTTTGTATAAAATATGAGTTGAAACATTAAACTACATTGTGCAAATATGGTATAACCAAAAAATCTATATTAAACACAATTTTTACACGAACGTAAGAAGATGAGCCAAAACACAATTGCTCGAATACAATATTAGGTTCTACAAGATGTGTGTGGTTCAACATGTTTTTTTGTGATTAACATGTTTTAATAGGCCACATTTAAGCATTTAACCGATTAATTGTTGTATACAATAACCAATAATGTAAGAAAACATACACTAAGATAAGAATCGACCCGTCTCAACCGTTAGGTAATTTTCTTTCATTCAAGTAAAAATTACATTTTATTTACACAATCATTTAAATACCACCTATACCTTTTTCGTAAAATGTTAACACCTAGATTTGCACCTAAAGTTTCAAAATACAAAACATATAAAGGTTTAACTATTTTAACACATTATTTTCTCGGATTGTTTTCTGTTGTAGCGTTTATGTTTTTGCTTGGCGCAAGTGAGGAACTGCGCGCACAGCTGGTTCTCACAGTATAAATGTCAGTTAGCGCATGCGCAAGCGCAGATTCCAGCCCAGTGCATAAATCCCGCACTCTACCGGGAACTGATGTTTAAATAGGCGCGGGAAAGCTTGACATTTGTTCTAAATGGTAAATGTCTAACAAGCAAAAACCGAATGTCGATGGAGAGATTAAGAAATCTAGCTACATGTTTCGTGACGAGTGTATGAGTGAATGCGTCTCTCTATGGTTTACGGGGGTTTTTATCTACCAGAAGCATGCCGAGTAGGGCTTTGCTATGTTACGTCAAAACTGTAAGTTACTTCTGACGTTCCGTAACCAGACATGACCTACAAGTCCATAACTGAACCGCAGTAAATGTTATTTTTTGGAAGCTTAGGCAATGAAATTATACACGTGTTTTCAAAATTTGACTTGGAATATATTTTACTCAGTTCTAGCAGTGAATATAACATTTTAAAGTCCAGCCAACTACTATATATTATACAGGGTGAGTTTTAAATGCCCCTCCCCCACCTTAGCTTTTGAAAAAGGACATTTTTTAAAATCCCTTTGGGGAATGTTTTTATAGAAAATTATTTTGACGTAACTTGTGTTGCAATTTCCTTTCTTTTAAAATGCCACAATCGGGGGTTTGCATTTAAAACATTGGGGGCCCTCTCCCCTCACCCGGATGGTGGGTGGGGGTGGGTGATGCATAGTTCGTCCAAACAAACTTCAGAATCCTGTAAAGACATACCCCAGAGGGTTTAAAAATTATATTTCCTATTCCAAAAGTTAAGGTGTAATGTAGGGAAAATTTAAACCTCACCTTGTATACAATCATTCCTTGCTGAAATCTATTTTGTCCACGTTTTTCTCTCATAGAATCGACGAAGGTATGAGTTATATAAATAAATTATGATTATATTGATTCAAATTACTCATACTGTCAAATTATAAATTTACTGTCCAAAATATATGTATTGCTTTCCATTTATCACTTCATTGTTAAATGCAAATTTAAGATAAATTATACTATTAGAAACCTTTGCAAAAATTTGCACAACATAAATTGTATATATTTTGATACAAACTGACAACCCTCCCCCACACAGGCAATTTTAACCTTGAAGAAAAATATTTTCCTACTACAAAATGTATAATAATGTAATTAGACTCCATGTATAAGACTACGTATTTAAAACGGTTTTACTGTACATTCCAATTGGAAATAAATTATTTATTATTATTACAGGCCGTATCAAGACTCTTACAGTAAATTACAAACTTTCTTTCGACTTCATCAGCCAAACCCTTTTGTTTCAACCGGATACTGCACACCGGCTCCATAACAATTCACAATGACTTATCGCTTCCACCGTTGTTTATAATCAGCACTTTATTCAAAACCGGGCTAATTAAAACGGATGATTGAAACGATAAATCTGCGGGCGATGAGGTAAAGTTGTGTAATGAAGATATCTGTGTGGTGAATGCGGAAGACAAGGGGCCCGGGCCCGGGGCTGGCCCCAGGGCGGCTATAATTGGAGACATAAGTCACTGCGGGGCCCCGGCCCGGCCCCGGCGCCACATGTTCATGTTAATGTATGCAACAGTGTGCAGTTGTAATTAGCAGCATCACGATGTGCGTGTAGTGAGCGCACTTTGATACAGCTCTCCTCCGGCCATGCTTTAGCGAGGAGGGCCAATAGCCGTGTTTCGTGTTTGGGAATAATTGGAGCTATTCACAGTTTTATGGCGCAGTATTCAATCTTCTGGCTATATGACTTTGATAATATTTTTCTTGTTTCTAGACAATTTGATAACTTTTATTAATAAATAATATACCTACTGGGCAGTCACATAGGTTACTGCTACGACGTAGAAGAAGTTGATTTGGGGAATTTCTACATTACGTGTAATATAAACAAACAGCTGATTTAATGTTTACATTTCGCAAATTTTACAAATGTACTTAGTGATTACCGTTATAAAATAATCAATATAAAAAGTCTTTTGGTAAAAAAACTTTAGTTTTTAAAACATACAGTTCTGCTTGTTTCATTTTAGAATACTAAAATTTAGAGCACAAAGCTTAAAAGGTCTGCACTTAGTTGAACAAAAACTTTGTATGCTTATATTGTTGACAAAATTTCCAGATTAGATAAAAGAAAGTTGTTTGTCCACTTATTTCTCGGATTTGTATATTGTTACTGTAAAAATGCACTTGAGAAAACTAAATATGTCAGTTTGTATGTACCACGAGTTGAAAACTTTCAAACAATAAAAATGTGGATACATGCAAGTTATTTTTTAGTTGGGCAGCAAGTGGATTCTTCTTTTCAAAACTCATAGCTAATCTAAAATAAATAAACAATTTTGAAAAATGTATATTTTCTAGTCCCCAATGTGCTTCTTACAACCCCAAAATAAAAAAAATATACACAAGCAGTAAAAATCTTAAAATAGCTGGAAACGCCTCTAATAGAAATGTATACCTAACAACAACTCCAAATTTAAACTAAACTAAAACTGCATTACAGTTAAAATTCAGTTACATACGAACTACAGGAAGTGGTACAAACTGACAAATCTTTCACCTAACTTTTTCGGCCGAGCCTCGGGCGTATACAACTTCAGCCTATATCAAAAGCTGCTCTTTAGGACCTGTGACAAAGTGTAATAATTCTTCTAAACAATAAAACCGTACTAATCAATTGAAAACATGGTTTACTTTGAATTTCTTTATACAATTAAACACTTAAATTAAAAATGTGTTTCTCACTCACTATATCACTATTTGAGATGCCGACCACTCTCATGAGGGTATTTTAAGGCAAATATGTGGTGAAGGATGAGTGTGATGAGTGGTAGTAATGAGTTATGAGGTGTAGTCTTGTTACAAACTAAGGCCGACTCTTCCTTAGAATAGGTCATTAATTAATAGCCCAATGACCAATGGAAATACAAGGACCAACGGCTTAACGTGACTTCCGAACCATGCAGGTGATGGTCTGATGTGTCTAAACGATGGTGTCTTTTCTCTAGGCTATTGCAGCATGACGAAAGTATCGTTTTCACTCGTCCCATAATTTTTCATCTTTTTGATCCACTTTAAAACAAAAAGGCGAAAATCGCTGCGCCTCAGAAGTTAAACTTGTAACACAAATCTTCAATGAAATATACTATTTTTATACTTGTGGCTGATTAACCATGGTTTTATTGTTTGTAATTTCTTTGTTTAAAGTTTGTTATTGACGATGGGATGGATTCAGAATTTAAACTATTATTGCGGACATTTTCCATCGTTAGTGAGCAAGATGATCACGACGTTTCGGGATCTGCAATCTGATCCCGTCTTCAGGTGAAAAGTAACCTAAAACATAACACAGAACATATCTTTGGGCTAGCTCGTTTTCTAATGTTCTGTGTTCTGGTTTTGGTTACTTTTCACCTGAAGACGGGATCAGATTGCAGATCCCGAAACGTCGTGATCATCTTGCTAACGATGGAAAATGTTCGCAATAATAGTTTATAATTTCATCCTAGAAATATAACATTAATGACTAAACTTTAGTTTGGCAGATTTCTTAGGTGGAAAACCCTTGTAAACAAAAAAAACACCTGGTATCCTATACCAGCTATCGCGTAGTGTGGTTTGTGAGCAGTTTTTAGACGCCGTTTCCGAGATAAGCTAGAAACACATTCGCATATTTCTATTTCATTAATACTAATACGGAATTCAGTTCATTCCCAGAATCAGTCTGAATACAGCCATGAAAAACTTACAGTACATTGTAAGGTCATTAGAACTGCTGAACGAGTGTGTTTTCAGCGGTTATCCAAGTGGTTGGCCTGTAGTGTGAGATTGTAGCCAAGAAGGTCGGTTGTCCTAATATTCATGATGCTAATCTAGCTTCCCTAGCAGCAGGATCTAGATCGCAAGATAATAGGTAGATGAAGATCTAGCACTTCCTTGTTAAGGTAAAGACCTGGTTTGAATGGACAGGTTTGCCTAACTAGAGGTGTGGACAGTAACTTATCCTACAGAGGTAGCTAGTAATTAGCAAGTGTATGAAAGAAAATAGAGATACATAAAACTAGCTCCTTTAACTTTAATTTCAGAACAAGTTGGATGTATGAGAAATTAGCTTAAAACGTTGTAGACTGATACTTTAGTCATTTTACTCGAATACTTGTTATTTGCCTTCCGCACTCAGGTTAAGTAGAAGACAAATACGATTGAAAAACAGAACATATACATAATCAAGTTTGACTTAAAGTGAAACTGTTTTTTAGAAATAAGTAAAAATATCAATATATTGATTTACATGTAAATGGTGGCTTAAAGGTTTTCTTAAAATAATTACAAAATTTATTAAAATAAAGTACATTATTTCTCTGATCAACTACAATAATTTTCCTGACATGACCTACAACTACAATAACTACAATAATTGTCTTATCTTTTGTTACTGAAAGAGACAAGTTGTCATAGCCTGACACAGTCAAAAGCTTTAACAAAAATCAACTGACCTTAAAACATTTGAAAAACAATTACCGAAAAACCTTCACTCAGCAATACAACTATTAAAACGTCAAGAGTCGAATAAATAATCTCAAGAGAGTCCAGCAAAGAAAAGCCAGACTCTAATGGTGAAATAATTACTCAATTAACATTGCTAATTTAATACGTTAATTCATTTGAACCGGTAAACCCATGATGCAAAGCGAGTGAAACGGAAGTTGATTTGAATAAACTAAAGATGATTGTTTAGAGGCTGCTTAATAACATATGTGAGTAGACGAAGCTCCGGACTGGTCATCAAGGATCTGATAACAGCTGATAGCTGACTAATAACTTATCATTACACCTTTCAGTTCAGTGAATATTAGATTATCTGTGACTTCTACTGTGAGAATGCTGTTGCAGTTTATACACGCTGTTTGTGGTGTAACGTTCATTGCTTTTCAAGGAAAATAGATTAATTTAGTTACAGTTGTAACTAAAACTCGAACTAAAGCCATTTTCTAAAAAAACTTTTTGACCCTTGCAATGAATTGTTAGAGTTGCACTTTTATTTCCTTGGAATAAAAGGTTTGCTCTTGACACCATGGTTGAGGTTGATGATTTTACTAAAGGGACGCACGCTGTTTTTAACATTCTAAAAAAACTAAGAGAGATAACAAATAAAAACATTTGACATGATTGTAAATCATTTTTAGCATTGTAACGTGTCTATTAGGCCCGAACAATCCACCTATAAAAATATTGAAAATCACTACAGATCCAAAATGTTAACTCTTGTTTAGGCTTTGTGTTTTATTTAGAATGTAAGAAATAAACCAAATAAAATTTAACCATAGATGATACTTATTATCTGTTTTTGATTGTTCGGATTGATTGTTATGAAAAGCACTGTATATATTTTTGAAACAATCAAATTTACCAAAGAAAACCCACAATATTTTACATTTGAAACTACAAAATAAAAAACCTATAATATCAGACCAAAAGATCAATTAGAAAATATATTTCATAACAAAACCTTTTACGAAAAACGTTCAAAGTTCAACGCTATCAAACCAATTAACAAGTTACCTCAAGAAATCAAATTTGAAAACAACCTTACGAAATTCCAAAAGAAGTTAAAAATATCTAATTGGTAAGACTCTCACACCAGCAATGATTATTTGGAGGATAATGAAGACTACATACATAGTTATGTTTCCAGTTTCATTTAGTTCAATTGTAATTGCTTATACAATACAATATTGTGATGGTTTGAGAATTTGTGAAAGTTATAGCTTACTAGCTAAAACGCTTAGCCTATTTAAATACTTGTATTTATAAGATGAAATAACTTAACAAAGTTTCCTTACATATTATTATTTTGTCTCTAGTAATTCTAATTCCCTATATTATACTACTCCCAACGTTTAAAGGTAGGATAAAAACACAACCACTTTAAGATCAAAATCCTAAAGAGCCCTACCTACACTAAGCTTCTTTAACTTGTTCGGCACGGCGACATCACTTTCGAACCATCGTCTCTTCAGTATTTATAAAAATATAATTTATTCAGCAAGATAATTTCCAAATTCTCATTTCTCCAGCTATAATCTAAACGATTCAAACTGATTTTTGGATAGGAAACAATCAGAAATGTTTACTATGCTAAGTACTTTTAACATAATATGTAATGTAAATGTTTAAAAGAATACTGTTATAAAAGTGCTCCAATGGAATAGTTGGTGTGGTCAGGATCGTTTCCGGTTTAGGCATGAGTCATCCACTGGGACAAATTTTGCAGTGTAACAGTTTTTCGTACATAATTTTGAACACTTTGATGTACCCATTTTCGTTTTTACCTTCACTCTAAAAAATGAAGGTGTGAAATCCACTCAGAAAGAGTGAAATTTCGCTCTTTTGGGTGTTGAAACCCAGCCACTCTCGTTAAAAATGGCCCGATTTTCACTCTTTCAGAGTGGTTTCACTCGTTATATTTAGAGTGTTGGTAAAGCCAAATGCAAAGTTATAGCGGCTCTATAATCCAGAATCAGAACGCCACCTCTCATGTGCACTTCTGCCAACATTTATCACCTAAAAACAACAAAATAACAGATTTGTTTGCATTCTCACCTGGTGGGTTTTGGCAGGAAGAGCGCGTACCAGCACGTAGATCGTTAAGCTGCGAGATGGCGGTTAACACTCTGCACAGGTTTCCACCAACCACTCACATTCCCAGACATTAACTGCTAAATGTGCAGTAACCTGAATATTCAGCATTGTATTTAGCACCTCCACAAGAATCTTAAGTATTTATTGATGATAAGATGAAAAGGTGCGAGAACAAGAGTGCGAAGTTAAGCGCTTTTTGGTATTTTATCGATTATGTACAGTACGGTTTGAGGATTTCAAATAGAGCTAAATAATGAATAAATGTTTTATTTCGTTAACAACATACATTGCATTGAAATCGTCTGGTTTTAAATATTGTGGAAGCTAAAATTTTGTCACTTATACTTACATTGAGAACTTATGTTTTGGCTCGTTCATTCGAATTCTCCCAATTAAGCGTCCGTAGGCTGGTAGCCACTTCTCACTATAGGTCTCCCATTGGTGTGCCTAGAACTCGTCTGAACTATAGAAAGTGTACGCGGTCAAAACTGCTTTCAGACGAGATTTGAACGCCTGTGGCGTCGGAGCACAATTTATCGAATTTGGTAATATCTTGACAAAACGGGCCCCTGCCTGAGAAGGCAAAACCACTGTTCTGTGTCGCCCAGTCCGATAGTTTTCCCTACCTTTAGTTTCATAAGAGTGTATGTCTACACCTCTTATGGGATCACATCTGGTTTTGAAGAAAGCGCATGTCTCAAGAATGTAGAGACAGGGAAGTGTGAACATATTGAGACGTTTGAACGCTGGTCTGCACGAGTCTCTACATTGACTTATTGCAATGGTTCGAGCTGCTTTTATGAATGAAGATTCTAGACAGGTGTGATATTGTGCAACCACGCCACAAGCCACTCCGCAGGAGATGTGTGGATACATTACCCCGTAATACGCCGTCATCAGTACCTGAGTAGGGCAGTATTTTGATTGTTCCTTCAGGCCAACATTAATCATAAACATTATTTTGTACTCTAACAAATCTCACAGAAAGCGAAAGTTGACAATAATACCCCACTGATTACAAACAATAGGCGATCGTAAGCTGCATGTGAGCGGCCTAGGTTGGAAGATTCGCAGATTCGCGGAACCGCGGTCGCAGGCTGAGCTATGGTAATGACATCAAAGAGGATCTCATTTGTTTGAAGGTTCGCCGCGACATAGTCGACATTCCGTCACAAGCCGCGCTCGTCCTGCAGAGCAACTCCGCCAGGTGGCGTTCATGTCCGCGGTAGCTCTCCACAGAGCAGACCACAGAGTATGGATGACGAGATAATGTGCATGGGGATCAATAAAGTGACAAATGATTGATAGAATAGAATAAGAATAGAAGATTTTGTTTCTTTCTTAAAAGATCAACTTCTGTCTATGTTAATCAGGATATTATTATATCATTTCATTGGCTAATTGCGAGGTTGCACAGGCCTACCCTAGAGAACTCCAAGTCGAACATTCCAATAAACTGAGGAAGAGTCAAAACTGTTAAGAGGTATATCTACGAGGATGAGTTCATTTGACTAGAAATTTAAATATTTTATTTCAATATTTCAAAACTCATGCTGCATTTTAAGACAACTAGTTAAAGAGGGCCGGATAGAGCGACCGTAGGTCCAACTCAGAGTACCACTACTTATCACCACTTACTTACCAGCACTAACAAATAATATGTTTCCAGAGAAATGCTTTCCACGTTTAAGTTCATTAACCTACCTAAAACACCGTTTGCAAATTTTCACATTTTAGTTTCTCTATCCCATTTGAACGCCGCTCGGGCTCTATCCGGCCACCTCTCAAAATTACAATAAATCTTTATTTTTGACAATATCCTAAATAACACAAGTAAGGCTATAGCCTAATTAAAAAATTGGCTAGTGGATTTTTACCTATCTATAAACTATCCAATTGTATAAAACAAACCTTTAAAAAGATAGTTTATTAGGTTAGTTTTGAATTTGTTTGAAAAATATCTTTTAACGTGTTCAGAAAGTTTATTATATAATATATTCTACCGGCTTCAACGGGAAGTTGATCAGTTAACTGATGTCTATGGTAGTTTGGTGGGATATAATTTTGATTTCGTGTGTTATGCCGACTATTTTGATGGTTGTTAACATCAAAAGAACACTTCACCCAAAAGATCAACAAAGTTTCTAAAATGTACAGATAGCATAAAGGCAATATGGATAAGGATTTAAAATGGTCCCTGCAGGACTCTCTAAACTTTAGCCTACCAATTATTCTAATTGCTCTTTTTTGTAATTAATGCTTCAGATCAATTACCCCATAAGCATAATCCGTAAGATAATGGGGCAGTACTAATCCGTAATATGCTAATTTCAAAACGTCTTGGCTATAATGGAATGATAGTTTTTAAATAAAAATATCCCGTTGGATATGCAAAGTCAACATGGTGATCCCAAGTTTTTATCCATGAAAAGATCTAAGAGTTTAGCATGGTCACCTCTTGAAGAGAATATTTCAATTTTAAAAATAAAAGAAAGATTATAAACGGAACTTTTACATTATGTGGAAAATATACTTTTCCTTATGTCAGTTTCGTGGTGAATGATTCTTGCATAGACTGTTTGTTTTCATTTAATCAATCATTACATGTTACCCTAATGAGTTTCTTAATGTCTTAAAACTTAACGAAGATAACGCTACTGAACACGTTTATAAGTAAAATATTCCAATATGCATGTGCAGGAACCGTTTCCTAATTTGGAAGTTCGTGGAATCATTTAGTAAAGCCACTAACGAAGGAGAAAACTAAACACACCACAACATCAGACCTCGTTTTCAGCTACGAGGTGTCAAAACAAATGTATTTATGTCTATTGTAATTACAATTAGCACAAATCATTAAACGGACCGCGACCAAACACAATACGAATTTCGGCGAAGGCGTGGTCGGTGCATTAAGTAGCGTGTTCTTGCCTGGCCTCAATTATATCTGGGCATAACGTTCACTCAGCATATAAAGCATGCAAGCTCATCGGAATCATGCAATCAGTATAATTTGACCAGAAGCCTTGTGATGGTTTTATAATTACCATGTAAATACAGAGCCGCGGGATCGCAGCGTGTACATCTTAATGAAAGGAGAATCGGAGACCCTTGTTGGTCCCCGACATGTTTATTGTTTATGCAAATCACCTGCAATAATACATCTGCTGATTATAACCGTGCAAGTGCAGGTGTTATGCTTTAATTGTCGTTGTACGCATGCGCATCACATATATTTCACTTATCTTCTGGAAAGGGAAACTGTGATGTTGTCTCATTCGTAATAAATCTCTTTATCGTTTTCAGAGCTTCAAACGCATGTGGTTAAGTAGCTTTAATGTGAACATTTTGCTGATGCAATTTAAATTTGTTTAATTCCGTCAGTGTGATGCAAATTTACTTGATAAATTATGACCTCTATAACCAGGGAAGTCATAATCAGATGCATCATAGAAATTATATTTCATAGCAATATTATATTATTACATGGAACAAGGGTATTACTTGTACAAGGGTTGCACAAGGTTTGAAACAGTTAAACCTCTTGATTGCTGAGATATGAATTGTAAGTCAACGTGTCCTACAGTTTTCATGTTTACTTTCTCTCATATACTCGTACACTACACAATCGGTGCAAGACCCCAGAGAGTAACACAAGAGTAACCAGAGGGAGACCAGTGGGAGGTCCCCACCTCTCGCCAAATGTTGAAAATGTCTTTTAATGTCCGCAAACTGCTTAAAAGTGACGAAATTTCACAAAGGCACTATCAAGATTTCTGGAGGATAGCTGATTTTGATAAACAGTTGTATAAAAATGTATGTCAGTGTAGCCAAAACGTGTACCAAAAGTCAACAAAACCGGTTACCCAGACCAAGAAAGCGGTAAAATGTGTTTTCCTTACAACGGTTACAGCTTGTTGTAGTGGCATAAACGTGTATACAAAGTTTCATCGAAATCACATCATAATTGCAGTTTTCAATATTATAATAAAAAAGGGTCTGCTGTGATGCAACTACTGACTATCACAACTGTTTTCCATAGACAAAAAATTAAATTTCACTAATTTTGGTCAAGTGTTTATTCGTAAGATCTTTCGTCAGCGATGTTGCACTGTTGGACCAAACCATAAAATTTGAATTAAATCTTCACATGAAGTTCGTAGTATAACCCAAAGTATCACACCTGTGTGTAGAAAAATCGGGTTAAAACTCAAATAAAAACTATTTTTAATAACATGTCCGAGATTACAGTTAAAAACCAGATAATCATCCTTACACTTTTTTCTCTTTACATTTTATGGTTCTGTAATGTTTTTCCTTGATTCAAAAATGTAATAAAAAGGCTGCAAAATAAATGAAATGCCTTTATTACAATCACTCTTTTCAGAACATATTTACTCAGCTTTGAATCTACTGTTTATATTATCTGTATCTAAACTGCGTTACACAATAATACGAGATTCAAACCGTATTTAAGTCTGATCCTAAAAAGGCCTAAGGTACAAGTTCTGAGAGTGAAGGGGAGGTCACACTCACATTTGATTAAAAGAAGCAAAATTATTCTTACTCACCTACCGATGATTTTTTGGTAGTGAAGTTGTCCTCCATGGCGGATTCTCCGCTGCGAGACCTTTTCCCGAAGAGAGAGTTTCTCACAAAGGTACTGGGGCTCTTGCTGAATCATTCAACACGTCACGATCCTGCAAACAATCTTTATCTTTGTCATTTCAGCAGCATCTTTAAAGGGAGACATCGTCAAATCGCTTCAAACAGAAAATAAAGCTAATAGCTGAGCTCTGCAAATTTTGATTGTTCTTAATATACATCCCTCTAGGTGGTTCTCATATGCAGGCAGACTATAGGTGAAGGCCAACAGGCTTAGTGACTGCATGAGCTGTACCTTTGCTGACTCAGGTAAGGCACCTCTGAACCTATAGCATCGATTATCACAAAGTAAAATTAATCAAAAGAATTGCCTTCTCAGGCAGGAATTACAATTTTTTCTAAAACCTTCGAAAAAATACAAAGTAATTGAAAAGTTCAATTATTTTAAACCGAACCTAAGAAGATTATCTTTTGAATAACCAAACATATGCCGAACGTATGTTTTAGTTTAACTATTCCGGCTTTGTACCAGTATAAAGTCGAATCAAATTTGGTTTGTTTTCGGGACAACGTAATTTATTTTTAGTTGTAAAACTACTTAACTTCATAACCGAATCACAACGCGAGCAGTGTTTAAACTGATCCACAAGCTTATCATAAATGGCAGCGTTACAACAAAAACTGGACCGAGAATAATCTGGAACAGAAGCTTGTTAATAAACGAAGCGTCATACTCTGAAGCGGATGAAGGCATTTGAAGAATATCAATGATGATGATGAACATTCTCACCGCAAGTCCTGGTTTTTGTTCTCCACTGGCATTAATCCGGCACAATTAAAAACATCATGCAAGCAACTTCCTGTATGTTTATTGATAAACGTGTGGAATTGAATCAACAGCTGGTGAAACTACAATAAGATCGTAAAAGCAAATTATACACAAATAAAATCATAGGAGTAAAAAAACTGCCTATGTTTCTTTTACTGCCATTAGCGAAGTTATTGTTTTGCGCACGCTGTATATTTTCACTGTTTGAGTAAGCCATGTTCAACGGTTTGATGATATGCTTATAAATATAAATGTTGAAACAATTTACAAACAACCTTATCCGGAAAAGGTATGACGTTTTTACACGCCAAAAGAAACATTAGTCTTAGAACACTTAGTCTTAATAAGTAAGTCTTTGGAATTTTGGTTACAGAATAAATTAATTATAAACACATTACTTCCGAAAGTAACCCATTTTGGGCTCAGTTCACTTATTTCCAACTAATATATAAACAAAATAATGTCCACCGTTGCCACTGATACAACTTACTAAGTGATCTCTCATGCAATACTCTAACGGTTGTTAAGAATATGTACCTCGACAAATAATTATGAAACAACTTGTTTCATTTGTATAACATTGATACTTTAGTATAGTATCAATTTATATTAACTACATATGACATATACATGAAACTTAAATGTATTTAAACGTATGTATTTTGAAGGAAGCTTCTAATGACTAAAACCCCGTATACAGGGTTTGAGTGGGACGATATAGTTTATCTACGGTTTATCTGTGCTAGTTTGAAAAGTAGCACAGATTCAAGACGATTTTCAAGTTTAGACTTTAAAAAATGTTCCCTCATGGGAAACTATACAACTTCCATAAGCCTTTTTGCAGATCTAACAACGCAGCCAGCCTCACGAGCTAACACGCTGAACAAATACAATCCACCAGTACATAAAGCGGCAAAATACATAATAAAAATAGAGATAAAAGTGAAATGGCGGACGGTGGCGGGGAGAGGCGTGCAGATAAAGGCCAGATACATAATTCATACGGACTCATACAGACAAAATCTTTATTTATGGAGCCGCAACGTCCAGACGAAATTCAGACGAAAGGAAAAACTGGGCTGAATGACAGGTAGCCAGGATTTACCGCGAGAATGGACCAATGGGAAGCCAGATCTTGCGCAGCCATACACTCCCCGGCTTACATTTATGTAAAGCCATGCACACACTGCACACACTGGCGCACATAAATGTCAGTTATCACTATATTTTATATTGCTTTCGACCAGACATGAAGGGAACTTGACTTCGGTGACAGATTCTGTGGGTTACTTGTGGGAAAAGAATCGTACCTTGGATATATAAGTTTAGGATTCAAGGTACATGACCTAATTCTTAGCAAATGTATTGGATTTATTTATAACGTTTTCTTCTTGTTCATCAATATGCAAATTTTATAGCATTAGTTACAAAACTTTCTCGTGAAATGTTCGCTTTAATTATATGAAAACGTATGTAGATCTTAATTTGTATACACGCTAAATTGCTAATTCATTACTAAATAAAATTGAAGACAAAACAGTTTGGACCAAACCGGGACTTGAACCAGGGTCTCTCGCTTGCCAGGCAATTATGCTGACCACATTTAATTTCTTTAGTAATAAAAACTGTTACTAAGATGGGTAACCTCATCTAACTTTTGATAAAGATCGTATGCAAAGACCACGCGAAAATCTTGTAATTTGGATCCTTGTTTATAAATAAGGATATCTACTAGCGTTCTCTGTCGTACGAACATTATAAAATTTTAGTTACCCTTCCAAACTAATATAAAACAGTTTAAATAATTGCCTAGTTACCGGAAATATTAATGAAACAAAGGAAATATAAACACGAGAAAATGTAGCCTTGGGCCTTGTGCTTACAAGAAGAAAAATGAAGATTTTGTAATATAAAACCTAGTGGTTAAGGAGAGACACCCCCATATAAGGTCACTTCCGGTAGAGTCTTTTGCGGGTTAACATGTGTATCCCTTTTTGTGGAAATCTGACAAAAAATATGACCTTACATAGTAATTTTGACATTTGAATTAGGAGGCGTTGGAAAGTTTAAATCTTTAGTTTAATTCTATGACGTATCGTTAAAATAGCTATAGAAATTAATAGCTTTACGACCTATGGACATTCTCTAAGAAAATGCTCTATGGGTAGGCGTCTGTGCTAGTAGTATACAGTCTCATGCTAGTACCAACGCCCTGGATGGATTTGGAAACCTACGAGGTGTGACATGTGATACAATTGCACTGGTTATTTTTCTTGATTTGAGAAAGGCTTTCGATTCAGTTCAACATTCATTACTATTGGAAAAACTAGAAAATATCGGCATAAGAGGAATTGCACTGAATTGGTTTGAATCATACCTAGAAGACAGAATACAAAGCGTTAGCGTCTCATTTATGGAACACGGAAATTGTGTAAAATTCGATACTTTAAAAGAACTCAAACCCCTTTCAGGAGTGCCACAGGGTAGTGTGCTCGGTCCCATTCTCTTTTTAATTGATATAAACAATATTACATCGAAGCCACTGTAATCTAAATTGACATTGTTTGCTGACGACACTTCACTGTTCGTAGCTAATCAAAATCTTCAAAATTTGGAAATAGAATCCCATCGATAGACCTCAATATTTTGTTCAAATGGTTCCAAAACAATGGCTTGAATATAAATTACTCTAAATCTACATAAATTGAAATTGTTCACCCTAACTACGATCAGAATAAGTCAAAATTAAACATATTTATAGAAGATAATGTTATAGAACAATCTTCTGAAGGAAATTTAGACCACTGAATAGACTGAATAGGAATAACCTTAGACCAAAACTTATGTTTTGAACAACATATCAACATAATCAGTAACAAAATTTCAAAACTCGATTCGCTTAATCAGAAAATTGTCTTCCTTCTGTAGTTCACAAACTCTTATTACTATGTACTATGGACTAATCTTCCCCCATTTAACATAAGGAATAACAATTTGGGGTAGATCACCATTAGTCTATTGATACTTCAGAAGTCAGCTTTAAGAGCTACTTTTAGGAAACCACAACGTTACTTCTGTGTCAATTTATTTAAAGAAAACAAAATTATGACAATTTACTCTTTATACATCTATGAAAGTTTAATATTCTTCAAAACAAATTTCAAATCCAATAGATCAAAATATACTGGAAAACTGAAGGCTTGTAATCAATTCAAAATTCCAAATCATCGAACAGCCTATTTTAAAAACTTCCTGCTTATAATATGACTAAACTTTATAACAACCTTCCAAACTCTATAAAAGAAGAAACAAATATAATTGAATTCAAAAAGAAACTAAAATCAAAATTACAAGCAAGTTTATATCCAAATTAATCAAGTGTATTGTTACAAAATAAAAAGTTTGACTAGACCCATTTTCAATAATCAATAAGTCAATAATTACTTCCTCAAGACAACAATTCACAAAATTTGCAACTAAATTTTCAAAAAAACTCAATTTCGTTTTTTTAAGTTCAAAATAAAACCAGAAAGATGGAATATAGCTACTTAGACTGGGGATTACTTTAGTTGGTGGAAGGCATTCGTAATGGCGTCATATTTCAGCGAGAGAACTCATTTCTCATTTCGTTATGTGAGAAGCTAAACACATCTTTCATTAGGAGCGTCCGTGACAGGACTGCTCATGTGTACGACGGAGAGAGAAGATATCATTGACCGTGATACTGACAAGGACGGAGCATTATATTAACTTTTCACCACCTCGCGCCCAAGCCCGATATAATAATTCATATTGGGTTGTAACATAAGTAATAACCCGTTGTCGTCGTGTTGCTTTAATGATGTTTTATGTAAGAAGAAAAGCAAGGTTATTAGACTTACCTTGAGAGAAAAGCACATGCGATACTCACGCCAAAGGACCGTCACACACTGAAGGCGGGATCAGATTACAGATCTAGAAACGCCGAGATCTTTTTTGCTCACTATAACGACGGAAAATGTCCGCAATAATAGTTCAACTTCTGAAACACTCCCATCGTCAACAACAAACTTCAAACAAAGATCAAAGGACCTTATTAAGAACTTTATAGAAGCTTTTTTAAGTACGCGTTATATAGTACCTAAATGTCATATTCATCGTACTGTGTATATAACCTTTTAAAAGTTCTATTTGTCTTGGTCGCAAGTTTAACACTCTTAAAAACTTGAAATTGTTAACACTTTTTTGCCTTTATATTTTGGAAACATGTATTTTTATGTTTAATGCAATCTCGTTCAAGAGGTATTGACGTATACCCTTAAGAAAGTAGAGGCAATGAGGACTACCGAACTGGGAGACACAGAACCATATTTCAAGAACGTTTCCCTTAGCAGGCAGGAGTTCTAATCGTTAACAGCTTGCCAAATTCGACCCAATGCTCAAAACTTTTAAAACACTCTTTAAAACGATTTCGATCACAAAAACATTCTTCAGCACCGTCGAGTTTGGGAGAACACGTCAAAGGACGACTGATTGACATCGGGACTAAAATGGAGACAATTCGACTGAAGGAGCTGTGTAAATGTATCTATTTTAAGGAAATTAAATAAAACATAAGACACCTTGTCATCATTTTCATTATGAACAAAGTTTAAATTGGCAACAAGGTGCATCTATGTTTTATTTTGTGTTCTAGTAGTTTTACCATTAGCCCTTTACAGTGAATCCACCTGTTCTAATAATATCTATACTTATGGGTCTAATAATGGTACTTATGTGTATTTAAAAGAGTTCTAGGTGTGCGAGTGAAAAGTTCTGTGAAATCACAATACTGATTGACGATTGCCATGCATGTAAAATTAATATTCAATGAAAGTTTTTTACTTCACTATACACAGTAATTTCATTGTAATAGAGCTAACTTCATCCGTTACTAATTTAATTATTTTGGAGTCCTGGTTTGGTCCACACATTTTGTTTTCAAATTTCATAAGTAATAAATTTGACATAGTATTTAAATTCTGTTTGTAATATTTCCAGTTTGTTGATTTAAAGTCGCTATACAAATTAGAAGGCATAAATAGTTGGCCTGATGGTGTAGTGGTCGCAAGTTTAACACTCTTAAAACTTGAAATTGTTAACACTTTTTGCCTTTATATTTTGGAAACATGTATTTTTATGTTTAATGCAATCTCGTTCAAGAGGTATTGACGTATACCCTTAAGAAAGTAGAGGCAATGAGGACTACCGAACTGGGAGACACAGAACCATATTTCAAGAACGTTTCCCTTAGCAGGCAGGAGTTCTAATCGTTAACAGCTTGCCAAATTCGACCCAATGCTCAAAACTTTTAAAACACTCTTTAAAACGATTTCGATCACAAAAACATTCTTCAGCACCGTCGAGTTTGGGAGAACACGTCAAAGGACGACTGATTGACATCGGGACTAAAATGGAGACAATTCGACTGAAGGAGCTGTGTAAATGTATCTATTTTAAGGGAAATAAAATAAAACATAAAGACACCTTGTCATCATTTTCATTATGAACAAAGTTTAAATTGGCAACAAGGTGCATCTATGTTTTTATTTTGTGTTCTAGTAGTTTTACCATTAGCCCTTTACAGTGAATCCACCTGTTCTAATAATATCTACTTATGGGTCTAATAATGGTACTTATGTGTATTTAAAAGAGTTCTAGGTGTGTGCGAGTGAAAAGTTCTGTGAAATCACAATACTGATTGACGATTGCCATGCATGTAAAATTAATATTCAATGAAAGTTTTTTTTACTTCACTATACACAGTAATTTCATTGTAATAGAGCTAACTTCATCCGTTACTAATTTAATTATTTTGGAGTCCTGGTTTGGTCCACACATTTTGTTTTCAAATTTCATAAGTAATAAATTTGACATAGTATTTAAATTCTGTTTGTAATATTTCCAGTTTGTTGATTTAAAGTCGCTATACAAATTAGAAGGCATAAATAGTTGGCCTGATGGTGTAGTGGTCAATATAATCAACCGGCAAGTGAGAGACCCGGGTTCTAGTCCCAGTTTGGCCCATACACTTCGTATTCAAATTTCTTTAGTAATGAATTAGTCATTTAGTATTTATACAAATTAAGATATAAATTATTTCAGATATATCTTTAAGCAGAGTGCGTATTAATTAGGAACATATCTGAATAGTATAAACAAAAGATATAGTAAAATTGGTAATATAACATATGCAACTACAGGCCGGGAGAACTACTGGACTGGGAGATATAGAACAGTTGTCCATGAACCAAAAATACCGTGCCAAGTTACTTCAAAATATCGAAGTGCTAAGGTATTGAAAAGTCTGGAAGTAATGTTGACCGCTCAAGCGTTTTATAGTTCAGGTGAGTTTACGGAATTTAATAGGGAGACCTTGTAATTAACTTGTATCAAAGAGAATACATATAGGTATGTATGTATCGTCTTTTCTGGTACACTAGGGACTGGAGTGGCAAAGTTTGAATGATAGGGAGAGAGAGTGAACTGTATGTAAGAAAGGGATTTTGATGTCAGAGTGAAAGGAAATGTTTGAGTAATAAATCCATGACGGTTTTTGTGTATTTCATTTACGGTATAAAATATTTTGTTACGTTTAAATAGAAAATACTTCAACATAACAACCCGTTGAAACAGTACATGGAAAAAGAAGAATGGCAGAACGAGTAGCGAGAAGAGCGGCAACCGCGCGACAGCCGCCCATCACCGATCAGCTGTGCAGCAGCATCAATATGTCAATGAGAGGCAAGAAACTGTACAAAAAATAATTACTATTTTTTAGCCGGCTCAGTGAGAGGATCGTGGGTATCGGACACATAGTGTCGTAAAGCAGCGCGCAAAAACCGCGTCCGTGGATCGCATCGGAGAAAAGAAGAGTGGAATAATCTCGGCACTGCGGATCAAACAAATAAATTACCGACTCTTTGAAGCGCCGCCATTTGCAATATGTGGTCACGCGACGCGACCGAGCTGCGATAATTAGAAGATTCCGCATTAGGGGACACGCCTGTTCACTGCGGCAGTAGCGTCTGTGGCTGCGGCCTGCGGGAGATGAGAGATTCACCCTTGGAGGTGCTTACGTGCTTGGTGCACACTGCTTTGAAGTTGGCAACACTTATATTGAGAAATAGCTATTTTAGGATATGTATGTTTTGGCTACCTTATTTGGTTTTTATTTTATTAGTCTACGATACGAATGTTGGAGTAATTGTCATGTTCTAACTCAGCTGGTGCTTAAAAACTCGTAACTAATTTAATAGAACCACAGTACTACTACTTGAAGAAGGCAGAACTAGCTAAAACTTGAAAAGAAAATGTTTAAGTTGGATTGAAAACGGCATAAGAACCACGATTATGGTGACTAGTCATGTTCCGGATAGCCGAAATCTCCAAAAGCAGTAATAGACAAACAATCCTGTTGTTCATTTAACTGAAGTATAGAAATGAAGAAATCAAGTTTATTCAGCCATTGAATAATAACAGTAATAGGCTAAGTCATACATTAGAACCCGTAACCTTTTGAAGAACAAGCATCTAATGTGTACTGTTATAGCTGGTATTATATTAGTTTTAATTGCTTTACCATCTCTTCAAATACTCATGACTCAAACTTCGATGAAACTTGGTAGACTTAGTACCCAATATGAGTACTTAAGATCAGCAAAATTCATCTAGCCAGACAAGATTATGCCGCCTTTTCATATTTGAATCATAAGTGCAGTTTTTTAACAAACCTCAATTTTTAGAAGGAAACGTCCCTCCTAAGGGTACTTTCCGTGTAAATTATCCTTCTATCTTTGCAGGAAATCCGCTAGGACTCACACTAGCGCTTGCTTGTGACTATGTTTTCCATCTAGCTACAACTTTTCTAACGGAAGCGTTTGACCCATACTTCAAACCTCTGTATCTCCTCTGCCTTGGGTTAAACTGCAAAAATAATTGTCAAGCCTTAATTAGACCTAAGTTTTTATATTGTGTTCATGACACACAACTCGTTAAAGGCAGCATTAGAGCCACAGTACGAACTTACTCTTATCAGCTATGGACCATTTTCTTATCACTAAATCACTATTTGAGATGCCGACCACTCTCATGAGGGTATTTTAAGGCAAATATGTGGTGAAGATGAGTGTGATGAGTGGTAGTAATGAGTTATGAGGTGTAGTATTGTTACAAACTAAGGCCAACTCTTCCTTAGGAATGGGTCATTAATTAATAGCCCAATGACCAATGCAAATACAAGGACCAACGGCTTAACGTGACTTCCGAACCACGCAGGTGATGGTCTGATATGTCTAAACGATGGTGGGAGTTGATGCAGGTATCATCAGATGATCACTGAGACTATCTGAGCCGCTTTAGACCTATATCATCCTCAAAACCTGACCTCCATGAAGCTGGATTACAGGACCACGCCACGAGTCCCAGTCATATTGATATGGTTATTTTGCAATGCCCTGTAAGAAGGAAAGATTTAATCCATGGCATACAAGATGCATAGGATTACAAACAAAAACATTGAAACAAGAACAAATAAACAACCAATAGACACAGGAAAACAACGCTAATCTTCACAACGCTTCCTGTATGTGTTTGTAAGATATGATTCTTCTTGAAAAAGAATTACTCATTGTTGTGCTTATTGAATACCTTTGCGTTGGCAGATCTCCTTTACTCTAGCTAGAGTATATAGGTCAACGCGTCAATGTTGCTACTTTTCTGTTGGTAAAATTATTTACAGGACCATTCCACGAGTCCCAGTCAGTTAGTTCCGGTAATTTTAAATCTGTACGTAGACAATTGGAGGAATGTGCAGTGAGCAGTGAGCAAGTTAGCGAGTGCAGAGAGAGGCGAAGTGTTGCACCGGCTAGCCACGCTGTCGATTCAATCATCATTACAGTGAGTACTGTATTGTTATTGGAAGTGGACTATGCTGATGGCAGTGCTGATACGGCAACCTCGTGCGCACCTCAGCGCGCTCATCTAATTGCCGTAATATAATTAGTTTTCGGTACAGTAGTGATCGGGTATCGGCGGACACGGCGCGGCGGCCATGAGGCGTGAAATCACCTCACCAGCCGAGCCCAACCATGTGAGAATCCTAGATTTGCGAAAAGTATAATATAAGGTAATATAATTCAAAAAATGCAACAGTTTGAAGAATGACAGTGATTTGTTTAAGGCGGAAGTATTTGGAGAAAATATAAACGAATTTAAAATTTCACACATAAAAATCAGCGCGTAGTCAGAGCTTATCCTAGCGAATTTCATGTAAGGGGGGAAAGATTTACACTAGACGTGGTCTTTTGGGAGGAGCGTTTCCCCTTGGTCTGGCTGATTGGATGATGTTGATTTTAATACACTTGTTGGGTACGGTGACAAAAGGTTTATACCAAGTTTGTCGAAATATGATCACAAATCTTATGGTATAAAACTCCTTCTCTAAGAATGTTTGTACTAATGAGAATAATCACGCTCTATTTCATTCCTTAAATTTCAACTTATTTGTAACAAATTAACGGTACCAGCCTTACCGATCCTAACAGACATATTATTTAAGCTGGACAAGTAAGGTTAAAAGTCTAACGTTTTGTTGCAAACAAACTCTTAATTTAACAGGTAAGCTCAGATTTGAGTAATACAGAAATCAACGTACTTGGTACGACCCTGGTAAGACATTACACCCGGCTACAAGTAACCGTGCTGTTTATAAGTATAGCTATGTAATTGTAAAAGGTATTTAATTCTTTTATAACACTTTCTATCATAACAAGCTTTTATAACAAGCTTCAAGACTTTTATAATAAGCTTCTATAATTCTATGTTCAAAACAATTTCTCATTTTGTAAACTATAAGAAACATAATAATTAGAACATATGATCACTTCTGTGACATCCTCCTTCTTTTAAAAGTAATAAATCAAATTACAATCGAAGGAATCTTCCATTTCTCACATACTGCTTTCCATTCACTTCCACCACATATGTACGGACTCCATCCTTGTTTACTTGTCTTCTACCCACGGCTCGTTCCTTTCTGTAGGTATCCTCTTTAACCAAACCGTTTGATCCATTGAAAGAGGAATCAGCTGTTTCGTGCCTTTGTTTTGTAACTCTGTTTATGCTTGTTCCACCTTTCTACTGCATTCCTTGGTATCTTAGGTTGAAGTAAATCTTCGTGTACAGGAATAGAACATCGAGTTCTACTCATCATCAACTAGTCAGGGCTGTATCCTGGAGTGGAGTATCCTAAGGTCAAGCAAGGCTTTATGTAAGTTACTTCTCTAACACATGCACTATTTACATTAGTAAATTGACGACTGGGACTCGTGGCGTGGTCCTGTAATCCAGCTTCATGGAGGTCAGGTTTTGAGGATGATATAGGTCTAAAGCGGCTCAGATAGTCTCAGTGATCATCTGATGTTACCCGCATCAACTCCCACCATCGTTTAGACATATCAGACAATCACCTGCGTGGTTCGGAAGTCACGTTAAGCCGTTGGTCCTTGTATTTCCATTGGTCATTGGGCTATTAATTAATGACCCATTCTAAGGAAGAGTCGGCCTTAGTTTGTAACAAGAGTACACCTCATTACTCATTACTACCACTCATCACACTCATCCTTCACCTCATATTTGCCTTAAAATACCCTCATGAGAGTGGTCAGCTTCTCAAATAGTGTTTAGTGATTAAAGACAGTTAAAGAAAGTTTCAGTTGCAAAACGAGCTGTTCTACAGTAAAGGCGAACTTGTGATCACAAAGGCACATCAATGCGAGCGAAGCGTGTTACTGCCAGCCTGTTAGAAATATGAGGTTCCTGTATCTGATCCAGATTGGTCCATTGTTTACAGCTACTTTAATTGTATTCTGCATTTTTCGTGCGTTGCTGGTCACGACGTGGACTCTGCGAGCTTTGATAGATGCAAATAAAACATGTTCATGTTAATAGCATCGAGAGGTATGTCCGGCAGTGACGTTATTGATCGAATTCAAGATATTGTTATGGCTTTGATGACTTTTTGATAAGGATACTGTATTGTTTTGTTTGGGAGTGTTTAATAAATTAATAGGGCTGGTGGATACTGTGTTGAGATTGGCGTAGGATATTATGTAATGTTGTGAATTGTTTCACTGTGAAGCTAACCTGAATAGCTCTTTTTCAAGGTAGGTTGGTTAAATTGTTGAATTTAGTATTTAGTTTAACTGTAACGGTTTTATGTAACACAGATAAGAGGGTTGATTTTATATTTATCACACATTGACAGCCTGGACTTACTATAAGTATTGTGAAATGTTTAAAGAAAAGAAACGTAGCACCCAGTTTAAAAGACTTGTAAGGTTCCACTGTACAAATAAATACAAATCTTTTCAACTGGCTATTTATCCTGTCTTATATCATTGATTAATATTATTTAACAATGTTTTTAAACATGTATTTGTATTCTAACTTAAACTCGATTTACCATTTGTTTTAAAGTAGAGGATGCGATGACGAACAAAATAATATTTGTGTTAATGGTTTCACCTTCATTTTAAATAATTGTATTATTATAATTACCTAATTTTTGAAGGGGCCGATGACACTTATAGTACAAATAAAATTTTACATCTGCAACATATTTTGAGCTCTAAATTCTACTAGGTTAAGAAACAAATTATACTTATCTTCATATAACTAAAGCTGTTTCTCCATAGTTATTTTACTCATACATAAATATAAAATTCCACAAAAATGCATCAACTGAAGGTCACGTGGTAGGAATCATGCAGACGAGATGTAAAGTGGAGTGATTAGCAGCGGGCGCGGGGAGGGGCCGACACCAGCCGAACAGCTGATCAGCCATCAGAACGTGCCCGAGTCTAACCAGGCCCAATTAGTCCAAACCAGCTGATTACCTGATTGTCGGCTCTAGACATTATACATTATCTGTGTGTAGCTATGAAAGCGCTGGTGCTGCTGCCAAATTCTTCCTTCCAAGCAGAAATAATGTTGTTCGTTATGGTCAGTTAGGGAATATTCGTTTGTTGGCAGAATATTCTCCGTTGAATGTTTGGTAAAACTCGTTGGAGCTTAAATAATTATTCATTTTTAACAGTTGTATAAAAATATTGTAATCTGCGTAAATAACTAATGGTACAACCATGGACAATACGGGACACCTGGTCCTTTGAAAGAATCATAGCGCCTTGGCGGCCAGTGTGTTTATCTCTACAAGGGGCTGTTAGGCCATAAACACAGTAGTGTACGCGTTTTGCATCGACGCCAGTACGGCGCTCCCCGTCAACCACTATCTGCGACCCATAGTTAATGCTTTCAACATCCCTTTTTTACAACGAAATATAAAGATGAATTTTGCTAATGAACTTTCATGGGAAATAAACTACAAAACTTGTGGCAGTTTTTACTTTTTAATGTCAATTATAGCGTAAATTTTACTGTCCAACGTGCCAGGCGTGTGATTCTGAGCTTATAATAACATACTTCGTAAAAATACAGACATAAAATACTTTTTCTAATATTTCACTATTGTATGGTTATTTGTTGGCACCTCATCTCCTTGTAATATTATTCAATATTTCAAAGAGAATCGAATTAATGAATCCATCTTCATCAATACCATCTTATCGCCTTTCTTTAATTTTTTTCAGATCTCCTTAAATAAAGTGTTTACAAGTTGTCTTATCTAAAAACACTATGCGTCAAATTCGTCGAAAGCCCATATATTTACCTGTTTTCGTTGTATTTATTCGGAAGAATAGAATCAAATTGATAAATACAACATTAGAAACAACTCGTGGTATTCCTTTGCCGTTCTTACTGTGTACATAGTCGCCCCTGAAGAAAATATACACCCTTCTCATTTCAGACACGAACCTCTCATTTATACTCGATTTCCGGACAGTTACGTAGCATATTTTGGCAAACCAGGGTCAATTGTCGGTTAACAGCTGTAACGTTTACCATAATGAAATAACCTACAGAGCACCGTGCAGAGTAACGGGGGAAGAAAGTCGATCACGGGCGATCACCGGACGATTTTATTACTCGAGGGGCAATTTGTCCGCAACCGCCCACCACTTATCCATCATTTTCACAGGTGCGGGAGATAATCGGCGGGAAAATCGGTGTGAAAATCTTGCAGAGGATATTTGTTTTCAATCTGGCACACGCTGGCGGACAGCGGCGTGGCGCGGCGATGAGATCGCGCGATAATTAACCGCGCGCGGCGATCATGTGCGTCATGCGCGAGCAGGTAAAATATGCACCGGTCCGGCACGTCGTCGGCAAATTGGACCGGTACGGTAACCGCTGCGCACCGGCTACTACTCATTTACATCGATTCTTATCTGTGATAATGGTCGTGAGAGTGGATTGTTGTTGAGACGACGGCGTGATCGACCATTGGGCCTACAGTGCGGCCACTACAGCACAGTGCTCGCTAACCAGGTACTGATGAACTGAGGCTAACCTCACTTAGAGGTCGTTCCATCTAAATTGCATATTGCTATCGACAAATATTTATTGAAAAAGTTCCAAGTAGATGAAGTGGCTTTAATATTTGACACTGAAGAAGTTTGTTATTATATACTCGTAATTCAAAAAGACTAAAAATACTTTTTATAATGTGTAAAACTATGTGAGGTGTCATTACCTATAATATCTATTAAAATGAGTATTCAAGATGTTCAAAGGTTTGTTACTATGATGAAACAACAAATTACTTGTCTTATTTATAAAAATTAATTTAGTGTTTGTTAATTATAGGTAATTCTTTTTAGGTTTCATAACTGTTTGTAGAACATTCTTATGAAGAAAATCAAACAGAAAATTCAAAAATTACAGAAAAAGTTGATGGTTTTATTTTGTACTTTTTACTTTACAGTATAACTATCTTTAGTAAGCAAAGCATACAAATGATAAACGTAAATTAATTTCAGTTAACATATGTTTTTTTGTGGACAGGACAAAGTCTGTTGGGTCAGCTAGTAACATTTAGAGAAATCTTTTATACAGCAAAACTGTTTTAGAGATGCATTATAAGCTTAAAAGAATTGTTATCATCCAAAAGCAAGCGTTAAGAATAATTTCAAAATTGGGTTTTGAGAATCAATAGACAGTAGACAAATTCCTTTATTTTACAATGTTAAGGTCTTTGGTTTATTTTAATAAAATGGCAATAAATGTATGTAATGTTATGTTAACAAAATATTTGTTTTTCTTTGTTATTTATATTGTTCCTTTTTCAGATTTGTCAACGCAAGCGTTTTGTAAATAACAAATATAAATAAAAATATTACATTTTGTTTCGTCAAAAATAAGTCCTTTTCAACTGCGATAAAGTGAACGTATGCATTACAGACCCTAACCCTCAGCCAAGCCTCGAAATGACAACCATAGATCTGTGAAAATCCGAAAGGAATCACACATAATAACAAGACGGGATGTTGTTACCATCAATAATATTGATGGAGCAAGTTTGTTTCGTAGCAAATTAGCGCTAGCTGTGAAAACAGACCGGCGAGAGTTTACCATAGCAATCAGGGCCGTTGCAGAGTTTGAAATATGACGTGTATACGAGCTGTAATATGTATCGCATCTGATTAGTTGAGCAAACAGTTGATGAGCCGAGTGGAAGTTAAACCCCTCGATCCATCAGAGGTGTGCGCGCGCGTCAAGTGAGACGCCAACAGCACAGATTTGTCAGGGCGAGTAAGTTGTCAGAGTAACGAGCGGGTTAAAAATCACCCTCAGTGACCCAGATACGCGCACAGTGGTGTGCGGCCATGTATCAGCTGTGCTGTCAATTAACGGTGATACTGTGCCGCTCTTATCTACATCAATAAGCATGCCTAATGTGCGATACTGAGATATGTGTGGCCGGAGACTGCGAGGCAACGGGCATCTTGATCTGCATGCAATGTGCTCACCGCGCACACCACACCTCCGGCACCGCGCACCCGACACACTCACTGTACTGTCCACAAAACACATTTGTTTACTAAAGTTATCTATTATTTATCAGTTGTATGCTTTGTTCAATAGGAATGTGGTAAAATGTGCAAAACTTAATCATTAAAATTGCTGAGTTGTTAAATTTTTCGTGTGATTTTTTTCATTTTGTCACGTAGGGCATTCCACAAATTTAGAGACTAAAAAAAGATTAATTGAATCTGTGAAGCCGCTCTCGAGTTATGCCGACACCAAAAATACAGGATACATTTTAATACGTTTAGATACGAGGCCAGAGCATTCAAAAATTTGAAATGGTTGACACTACCTTGCCTCTATATTTTACAAAGATGTCTTTTTTTCAGTCAAAATACGGTCTCGTAAGAGGAAGTGACATTCACTCTTATGAAACTAGAGGCAGGGAAAACTACCGAACTGAGAGACACAGAACGGCAGTTCATGAACGTTTACCTTCTCAGGTAGGAGTTCAGCTCGTCAACAGGTTACCAAATTCGATCAAAAATGCCCAAGAGCTTAAGGCTTTCAAAACTCGCATGAAAAAAGTTTTGGCCGCAGAAGCATTTTAAAATACAGACGAGTTTATGACACACGACTGGGAAAACGCGGGACACCAACTGACTACAGGACTAGAGTGGTACAATTCGAATGAATGAGAGAGAGAGTGAATGTCAAAATGTATGTCTGACTGGGATTTCGATGTTAGAATGCGTGGACAATTTTAGCTTTCCAAAATTAAGTGACGTTTGCATAACATGTCAACATTTTGAACGCAATAAACCATTTATTTATTTATTTTATTTATCACTTCGTATATAAATTCACCTGGCATGTCCGTGCTTCGCTACGGGATGATTTTTGGAGACAGAATTGTAGGCCTACGTCCAAAAGTAAAATGGAGGTGCACTATTGCACTGTGAATGTTACCAATCCAATAAAGTGTACCAGTAAAATACACCAATCCCTAGTTCTTTAAAGAAAACTTGCAGGAAACTTGGGTTCATAGTTAAATCAACCAGTGGTTTAAAGTAATTGAAATATATATTTTTCCAACTCGTATGTTGACATAATTCCTATGTCACTCTTGATGTAATTCTTGATGGCAGTTATTTATATTTACTAATTTCAACTTGCCCCGTCCAACCTAGTCTTAGGAACTCGCCAAGTGTTCTGAAACACCATCGAAAATCTTTTTGTACACAGTCATATAATCACGGCTTGAAGAACCACAGAGCCGAAGATTAACTTTCTATTTTCATAGTTCTTCATCTCCTGCATATTTAACAGAAGTTATTGATAGGCTGCATTTAACATCCTAAACCCGCTTCAATTTAAAATCATTTGCAACCTGGACTTTCAAACATTGCACAAATATACATCACACGTGGAACCTCCTACACAAAGTTCACTATTCCAGAATCTGATCATTTTTATCTTCATACAAGATTGGTGTGGCATTTTACAATAATTAAATAGAAATTTAAACTTATCTCACTCTTCGAAACTCACCTCAATTTAAAACCGGGCCAACGCGCAGCTAAGTGATGAAGCCCGCTGGCGGAATTTTCTTAGCAATTCACTATCACTATTTGAGATGCCGACCACTCTCATGAGGGTATTTTAAGGTAAATATGTCGTGAAGGATGAGTGTGATGAGTGGTAGTAATGAGTTATGAGGTGTAGTCTTGTTACAAACTAAGGCCGACTCTTCCTTAGAATGGGTCATTAATTAATAGCCCAATGACCAATAGAAATACAAGGACCAACGGCTTAACGTGACTTCCGAACCACGCAGGTGATGGTCTGATATGTCTAAACGGTGGTGGGAGTTGATGCGGGTATCATCAGATGATCACTGAGACTATCTGAGCCGCTTTAGACCTTATCATCCTCAAAACCTGACCTCCATGAAGCTGGATTACAGGACCACGCCACGAGTCCAATCCTTACTACGATCATAGCCTCGTTTCGGCCTTCGACCTAAGCTTTTCCTCATATGATTACGGAGTTAAAAATTCACACCTTAATAATTCACGGGATATAAATTGAAGTTTCTCGCACAAGACAACACCAGTACAATAAAAACTACTTATTTATTTACTGAAGTCAGCATGTAATAAGCTTTTAACATATTCATCCTCAACACGTTGAAACAGGAAACAGGCTACTGTTGCTTGTTGTTAGTGGGTAATAAACAATCCAGACAACAAGCGGTTGTGGATAATTCGATTAATGCATAACAAGTGCAAGTAATTAAAATGCATGATGCATTTGTATCAGCTGATTTAGCAGCTTCCGCAAACAAACAAAGTAATAAAATTGCATCAGATAATTAAATGCAACCATCTAGTTTATTCACATGGAATCCGAGAGGAGGATTTCTCGATGGACTAGTTCTATTCTACCGATAATATGTTGGCTTACTATTTAGGCTATTAAGAGTTTATTAATTTTGTAATGTGTTAAAATAACATAAATATTGTAGTTTAATTTTAATTGCTAATGTACGTTTTACTCGAGATGAGAAAGCACACTACTTTTAATACATCTCATGATTTTTTATTAAGTTAATTTTGTGGCTATTCAACCATTTAGATCCTGTAAACATTAAAATTATATAATTTGCAACTTATATTTTAATGACACGCTCAAGTGCGGGGTATTTGTAAGGGGACATTGTCTCTCTTATTTGTTAAAAATGGAAATTTCTGGTCAATTTTCCTGCTTTTATCCTGGAAGTTTATTTAATATATTTGTATCAAGTAAGCAAAACAAACAATCTTCACAATTTCATGAGAGGCTCAAATACACTCAAATAGTCGGACATATAAGTTACTAAAACGTATTCTGTGCAGTTTTATTTGTTGGTTTTGAGGAATTAGGAGGTTGAACCAACACATTTAAACAACAACAAAATACTGTTTACCTTTTCATTCATACCGGGTAATTTATGAGTTTAACTAAGCTCTCTGCAGGAGTATAAAATGCAACTCAAAAGTACTGTTTTCTGCTAAATTTGTATTTTACTATACAGGCAGTAATACAAAACTGAGATCTAAAAAAGATCATACCCTATAGAGCTTTGCTTTACCAAACAAAGTAACACGAAGTTCCCTTCAATTTCAATTCATTTAGGAGATAATGTCAACGTTTTTTATAAACACTCTGTATGTGCTTTCCTCTTAAAACGTGCTTTATTATCCTTTCGGTTCTTACTAGATACAATATAGTATCGTGTACTATAACTATCTTTTGTGTTTTCTCTAAAAAGCTGCTTTAGACACATTGTATTCACGCGCTAAAGTGTCACTTTTTAACCCAGGGAAATAAAGGTTTGTTTTTATGATCTTTTACTCCCTCAAATGTTAACTTGACCTCGAGTCAAAAAGTGCCACTTAAGGACCTAGTGATGAAATATAGCCTATTATTAGACAATCAACTGCTTTTCAAACTTACAAATGATTGATTACGCATCTCTTGAGCCTTTACGCATTTGTTGCGTCAAGCATAAAACCCTAAATCAATTAGTGATTACGTCATTTAAGTGTAAAATACTAATGTAAAAACTTAACGGAAGTTTGCTTTGATTTACATTCAGGCTACAAAATTACCTTACAGCGTTAGATTATATTTTGTCAAACTTTCTCATGTTTTAATCACATTTTTATTCGCAGGAGCAGATCTTCTGTAGACACAATTTTATTGGGCTTTGTACACCGGTTAATTTATTATCTGTCTAAGAAATAAACAAAGAAATAGCGAAATGAGTGAACGTTACTTAATTGTATTAATTGTTGTGAATTACGTGATCTATAGTCGTCATTTTTGAGCCAGACGTCAGACTCTACTGCGATTACGAAAGAATCCCCTACAAACATCTTGGTACGGTTTTTGTAGGCATTTTTGAGTCCAGACTTGGGATGGACAGCTTCTGTAATTGATCGGCTCGTATGTGCTGCGTATGTATTTTGTTTCGTTTGACGAATGACGTTTATTTATTTTTATTGTTTCTATTATTATTCTCGTAACTACAACCGTAAATATATCACAAGTAAAAATAAAAAAATCCTCGCGTGGTGTATATGTGCAACAGTTACCTTTTGGAAAATAATAGTAGTTTCGTGAACAGTAGACCGCGTTTAAAATTCGACGAATGAGACGCAAGATCTGAAAGATGTAAAATATAACATTTAAACCATTTTAAAAACCAATGGTGAGATACTGTTCAAAATTTCACAAAATATTATATAATAGGAGTTTTGGAATGCTAACTCTCTATTAAAAATGTTTTGTGCGTTGATCAAATATACGTATTTCACCATACAAAAGACAATCTGTATTAAACGTCATCCAAGTTATAACCGGATTGCACATCCGATTGATGTTTGGAAGAGTGTTTAAGATCTGGGTAGAATAAAGGTAAAGAGTAGCGCAGAGTAAAAGTAAAGTTTGTCTTGTTTAACGAGGTAAGGACAACAAAGTCCTCTCTACCACTCAACCTCGACCTTTACCTAGTGTCACCGTATAGCCACATTACAAATTGTGTGACATTACAAGTGGTGACTGCGGGGATCGAACCGCGCCGCCGGAGTGATGAGCTCCGGAGTCGCGCGCGATACCAAACCACCACGGATCCGCTAGAGCTCTGTTCACCGCGTCGCTTGCCCTGTACTAAAATAAGTTTTGTTTGTAGCTTACTGCTGGCATTAGGACAATACTTTACAGGAACGATACAAAGTAATTTAGTTAACTATCTCGTTAGGCCGGTCATACTTTCCGTAAAAAGCACGGTTCTCTAGTTGTACAAAATATTTAGACACAACTAAATCCACCATTGTGTAACTAAATACGATTTAAAGTGGGTAATGCTAATCTTCATCCGTCGCACCGTCTTAAGTCTAATGCATCTTAATGCCGAATTCCAAGGGAATCGGTCCATAAATGTGGCTGAAATTGCATTTCAAACAAACAGACAGAGGTTGCTTAACAATCTAAAAGTTAAAGTTTAGTCAGAAACGTTTGCTTCTGTCGGCATTAGCTTACTAGAGTATCGGTGGTACGGTTTATACAATTGCCTTTTTCTATTTCTAAAATATTTGATGGGGAACTCATTGATTAAACAAATTTATTAAACCCAAGTCACACCTTAAACCTCTTCAGTCCCAGACTAAATATACAGACAAGGTTATGTAGCTTGTAGGAGACGAAGGGTCTGAGGAGATTAAAGCTATGGTTTCCTAGGAAGCGGTGAACGATATTTAATACTCGTATGACGTTGAGTTTCGTTTTCAATGCAATCAAAAGGCAGTGTTTTCCTAGAGAACGGTGGTCGATAAATTATCGGTAAAAACTAGTTAAGATTTGTATCACCATGTGACACACTTGTTTTCTAAATAAAGTCTAGCTCGTCCATTTTCACATTCGTAAATAAACTTTGACCTAAAAAAACAACATGTCAAAAGTTGTGTTTGTAAAATCTGTTTTATATTGTGTTACAACCACCGTCACTGTTACGTTCACCGCTATATTACTGCCGTAATATAGCGGTCAACGCTCTCCTAGAAACCAATAGCTTTAGCAATCAAATAACAAATCACAACACATAAGCTGAATCAATAAAAACTATGACTTGTAAGCTAAAATATCTGCGAACTCATGACTATATAAAAACAAATTAGCATTTGTGTATTTTAAAGTATCAGTTTTGAGCGTTTCCTACAGACCTATATCAAGCCATCAAGTAGCCCTAAACCACAAGACGGTTGTACAGATAGTACAATGTACAGTATAGGTAACAATCTACACAACAGTAAATCATAACATACATCGTCGAAACTATAATTAATTGAATTCAATTTTACGCTAACAAAGTTGGCAACATTGTTTATGAACGGTAATAAATCTAATTAGCGTCGTTGCGCTGAAGAAGTATAGGTTAGAGATGCAGATGACGCTGCTTTAATTGTTACACTAACATCGAGATAAACTGTGCAAATGCGAGATCTGGTTGAGTTAGTTGAATATTTACTCAACATTGCGTACTTAGCGGTGCGTAAGTGCATGTTTCAATGATGCAATCTGGAAAATGCAACGTCTGACAACAATCTTTCAGAACTATTCTTCATCCAGGCTATCGTAGCATTTATGGGTTTTTGCCAAACTGTTCAAGAACTAATTCTTCTTTTGATGTATTTCTGGATTCAAGAATATAAATAATATTTAACTTGTTGCTGTTAGTTTTGTTGTTGTTATGTAATTTATTTCTAGACGCGTTGCACTCACTTCCTTGGTCCTTGGTTACTCATGATTAGTACGGGCTGGCGAAAAGCCGGCTGTTCTTTATTTTATTAGAAGACAGCGTCTGTGTTGGCGTACGGCCCAGGAATGCTTGAGTGCCTTGGTCCGGGATTGTGATCTTAATTCAGTTGCATCTGAAGTATTCATTTGCATGTATATTTATTATGTAAAGTAATTAGTAATTAATTCATGTAAAGTAAAAGTTCAGTTATAGTTGTCTGCTACTGCCTTTAAGGATGTTAAAATATTATGTATAATAATGCTCTGATAACGGACATATCTAATGTACAAAAGCATTCAATAAAGAATGTATTCATTATTTATTCAGTAGTGTACCACTATAAGAGCTGAACTGTTATGATACTTTTGTAAGTGAAGTATGCGCTGAAATTAGGTTCTATTTTATTAGCGTATTACCATAAGAAAGAGAGCTATTTATTTCTATCGCCACATAAAAAAGAAACGTTGTAGAACAAAAAGGTTTGGAGTTTTGGGTTTCTCAACACTTCCTGAGTCAAATGACAAAACTTGATATACACATACGTATGAAGAAATTGGAAATTAAAGGGCTGTTATAGTTTTAAATAAACATATATTTAACAAAAACAATCTAGAAAAATAATTTTTATGGGTTACGCAAATTGTTATATAAAAAAATTAATTTTCAAAGGGGTTTTAGTTAAATATTTTTTTATTTATACACAAGTATGTATGTGTAACTACCCTTTCACAAAAATTAATTCTCTAAATTAATTTTGTTAATCAGCAAAATTAGTCCACCGGAAGCGACCTTTTGGAGAATGGTCCCCACAAAAAGAGTTTTATAACATAAAAATATATTCCATATTGGAGTCCAATTCAACTCAGTGTAAAGATCTAAGAGGCACCACACTTAACATACTAAAAATAAACAAAATCGTCTGTTTAGCAAGACCAAGATAGCAGCCATAAATTTTCTTTTCGCCACCATCTTGGTCTGATTACTTGGATATTATTGACATTTGGTACACATCTTAGGTAAAGTGTCATAAACGGTTACATTATGTTGTTTAATAAAAGTGCTAAAAGCTTTCTATTGTTGGAATGAAAGGGATTACCTGGTGTAAATCAAACCCGGTTATAGGAAATTCGATGGAACTCACGGTAGCACTTGTGGTTACACCTTCCATAACCTTTATGAACCACAGTTTTGAATTATTGTCCAAAGTTACTTTGCAGTATACTTTGCCAGGTTTTATTATTTCTGAATCGATCACGGTGTATATGTTTTTAAATCTGCTAGCTTGTGTATTTGTGACTTTTTTCGAAAAAAATTTCTGTTTGAGGTTGTGAGGGTGCATGTGTTGAGGAAAAAATAGGTAACCGATTCTGTATTAATTAACAATTAATGAAGTTGGATTTCAGTTTTCCCGGGAGTGTTATAAACACAAGATATTATGTACAGTTCTCACAAGAAATGTCGCTGTTTAAATTATGACCATGAACACTTTGAAAAACCTCAATGTTCTTGACATGAAATGGTTTGAATCTATTGGCGGGGTTGAACGCCTTTGGCGGGTAAACAGTAAATATTTTTAAACAACTCCATTGCAATTAAGTCAATTTAGAAGAAACAAACAACAACGTAAACATCACATTAGAACTCGTTCAAGCTGGTTATTTCATTCAGTAAAGTCATACCAGGCTTCTCATCAGGCCTATCATTACTTAGGAGCTAAACACGGTTGCGAATCTAATAAATGGCAATTACTTAATAACATCGTATCGGTGGTTGAATTTATTACAGAATTTACTTTTGGGTTGCGTTTAGCCACAATTTGGACGGCGACGCGTAGTAATTTCGCAGGTCCGCCGTCAGAAGAGCCAATCACTCGCTGAAATATGGCTGGCTAATGTCAGCGTACATCCGTCAGACTTATGCAGTCCCACTCCTGCCTGCGCCAAGGACGCCGCCGCTTTTTTACACAATTGTGAAAGTCTGCTCGTGACAGAGGATATTTATGATTGTTTTTTATTCCTTTGTAAGACGCGAGGACCTGCAAAGTGCACCGACCGTTTTGGGTAGATTCGACCCCGCTCGGAGCCCTTCTGTGCCAATTTTCAATGGAAATTCCCCGCGTTGTTGTAAAAAAGAGTTTTACAGTCCTAGTGCAGACTTTTGTTTGGGGCTTTTATGAAGGGCCGGGTTTCCAGGAAAGAGAGGATTGTGCATAGCCTCTGCATGATGAATAAGGTTCCGTTTGTTGAGATAATGTATGCTTCTTGGAAGACTTTTTAACTCAGGGGTTTTTTAGATACTAGGAATACTTTTATATTACCCCTTTTATATTCACTTTGCTACTGAGGCGCTTATAAAAGCACGAATCCAAAACAGTTATTTTTACTAACCGAACAACACAACTTACATGGTTGTATGTTTGAATGGGACGTTTTGTTGACGGTTGTATAAAATAAATATGTTAGTAAGCAATAAATTATTTATTTCAGTATAATACATTATAGCATCCGTTACTCAAGAGCTATTACATAACAAGTTCTTCTGGCAATTAACGCCAGAAGAAACTCGCATTAATAAAAATACAAAATTTACTACAGTACAAAGTAATAAAAACGTACCAAGTATTAAAACAAATAAGTCTTGTAGATTAACTAATAAACTAATGGCACATTTTAAATCAAACAATTTAAAACGCTACTTTTTTATCTCCCCAACATCTACCACAAATTACTTGAAGGCGTTATAAAACCAATCAATAAATAACACAAAAAAGTGAGCGCGAGTTAGGTTAGGTGGTTATGCGTGTATGTAAGGTGCTAGAGCGTGCAGGTCGGTTTTGCATCGATGCTATCATATGGCGATATATACTGTGGGAGCAGGCAAGTGCAAGTGGACACCATAACTCATGTGATGGTATAATTGTCACGTGGTCAGCAGCTGCGTGCGGCGGGCAGGCGTGGGAGGTCGCTACCGATGCGCACCTGATATCGTCTAATTTACATTCAAGCTATTCAAATTGCTCGCTACTGCACTGCCCGGTGCAGGACAGAGGTTTAATGAAATGCGTAGGTTTACCGGGTGTTTGTGTGATTCTGCTTGAAGCGCGGTGTTCTGTCCTGAAATTGCGAGTTGAGCCATTCATTTATGTTCGCAGGAACTATAACCTGGATGAACTATTGTTTTAGCAGACTGGATTTCAAATGAAATAGTTATGGTGACCGGCATAAAACTCGGAAGGTTTCAGTAATGTAGGGCTTTAGTTTTGTAGCAGCCAGACCTGTGCTCAGTGCCAAATGACTTGTTCAAACTGTACGCTTCGACAAACACGTGATAGCGTAACTTCAAATGAGCATGTTAACTTGATTCACATAACACCACACTTGGACTTGCCCCGAAGCCAAGTGTGCTCGTAGTGATAGTGACCGTCGAAGCCTTTCACATTGTCTTGATTCACACACACTGATATTGATGTTTATAGCATACCACCGTAAAACTGGTCACTATAGATATAAAAAAATAGGGTTTAATACTCTGATGAAAAAACGCCAGCATAGCATCTAGCTCTGATACTTCAATTGTCTCTAGGCTCAAACCAACTCGGTTGAAAAATAAAATTCGTATCTGAAGAGTAACAACAGTTATGGTTTAGGTCAATATAGGAGTTATATATTAAAATATTTAAAAAAGTCTATTATTATTTATCAGACATTTTGTTTCCACGTAGTTTATTCTAATAAGAGTTTTATTATTTTTTAATAGACACAAGGTTACCATCTCTTTTTATTTCAGTAATAACCGAACCACTTATGCTCCGTTTGGTTTGATCTGACTCAGTCCTTTATATACATGAGTCTATTGAGTTCGCCACCGTGGTCACCGCAGAGAAAGGCTGAATTCGTCCGCCCAAGGAACACATGACACCGCGCACGTAACAACGGGCTTTCTTTCAACTGATGCGGCCTAACTGTCAAACCCTCCGCTTGCAAGGGTTTCGTAGAAAGTAGATAGCGCTCTTATATGAAGGTTAAATTCGGATATTTTAATTTGTATGGAAAGAGAAAGGTTTATCTGTGTTTCCTGTGATTAGAATTTTGATGAACCTACGTTTAGCTTCTTAAATAAGGTATTAAAAACACTCTATATGGTCTAACTTTAACCGTTAAAACTAACAAAAGAACTAGAAGACGTTTTAAAAAATAGACTGGAGAAAAATAGACTTTTATTAATTTTAAGAGTTGATTCGTCAAAATAGCATGAACACTAAAGTAACCATTTTATTTCCCGCAAACCTCTGCAACGACGCTCTCCCGAGAAACTGAGGTGGACCCTTAATTTTAAAAAATTAACATTATACCTATACCACTTGGAACCTTTTAGCGAATATTTCACAATGCAGTTATTTAATGACCACGAACTAGTATATTGAATAGTTGAGGCACAGTGAGGTACTAGTGAGCAGTGATGGATCCTGACCCAGATTTCTGCCAACGGCTCAAGTTTCGCGGCAAGCTGCTCACACATGAGGGCAGACATTTGTTTAGACACCGTCAATTAGCGACCGGAAGTGCTGACTTGTGTGATGTCTAAATTGAAATCAACGTTCGATACCGACAGCTGGTTTCATTTGCAGTATTTAATTTGCACTTTTGACGCTTCTGTTGTTTTAGTGCTGCCTAGTAAGGAAAGTTCCCTTTGCAATTCCATTGGATATCTACAATGAATTGGGTTCACCCGTAAAGTGGAATTTTTTCAGGATGTAAGGTTTCACTTTTAATGTTTTGAAGATTAGCAAGAAAGATATTAAGGATGATGTTTCAACTTTTCATATTTCAAAAGTCAGCAGCAACAGGTTTGTACCAGAAGTCTTATGTACAGTGATGATATTGAAACTAAGATTCAGTAATTCTTTTGAACCGTCCAAAAACGTCTTAATTTAAAAATAAATGACCCTACCTTTATAGAAATTACCTTTGACTCTACATGTAACTTGAAAGGTCATACAGAGTTTAACTTAGTCAGTAAATTCATCATTTAATTACCATGACATATTCTTTCGAAAATATGTAATAAAACATAATATAATATGCAAGATTTAAAAATCATAATAGTGGCGGAGATCAATTTAATTAGAAACCGGACTTTTCTTAGGTTTAGGTTAGGCTTAGTATTATCTATAATGTAGTGTAAGTTTAGGTTAGACCCTGACAACGGGTAAAGTTTTCCCACTGCCCGAAACGTAGAGAGCAGTTTTCTTCCTGAAGTGGCCGGAAAAGTCCGTTTATCTAATTAAATAGTATAAGATGTTGAATTATTCCCAGATATGTATATAGCAGAAAATATGTAAATCAAGAGATCAATATCTAACAGACCACCAAAAATAAGCGTAATGGTAATAATGTATGACGCCTAACAACACACATTCTAAAAATAAATGAAAGAAAACTGTATACACTTTTGTTATATTGTTTAAACACCAAAAGAGGTTAAAATAATAAAATGTAAAAACAACTTTAATTTAACCTTACAGCATAAATTCATAATTTTAACTCTTGAAGGTCTTGTTTTGGGTAATTCGCTTTCCAGAAGGAACGACGCTATATCAGAGCCAAGGGTTGCGTGAATGGGGGGTGTCTTGTGCAGCCCTTACATATGTAGGGGACATTTTCTAGTCGAGTGCTTCCTTCCCTCGAGCTCTCAGGACTAAATTAGCTTTTTGTCTCTTTGAGCAACGTTCTTAGCTCTTTACAGGCTTTCGAAGTCTAGTGTCAATAGTTTTAAAGGATAAATAAATATATTAGTCATACATAAAATAGTTATTATCTATATATACAGAATATAAATAGTAGTCAAATGGTTATCTATTAGGTTTATTGATATTCAGGTTTAAGCCACATCGACCACTCGAAGTACGTTTTAAGTCGTATTGGCGATTTGGTTTTTCTTTGTACCCAGGAAAAGTTGGGTTTTCTTTATTTCTTGCTTTATCCTTTCGGAATTCGCTACTTCTTTCATTTTAGTGACTACCCTCTGATTAACCTTTCAATCCATTCAATCGATTAACATTTTGTCGTTTTTAAAATAAACTGTAAATAAAATAACTTTTAAATTTTTAAAACCACTGAAGGTTTTACTTATGATTTTAAAAGTAAATACTTAACTCTTGGATGCATTTAATTTGGTGAGCATATTTCTTGATTCCAATGAAAGAAAGGTACAACTAGAGTTTTTAAGAGAACGGATTTTACTATTATACGTGTTTAGATAAAACCTCTTGATGTCCATTTACCAACTGAATATGAACCAACTTCCTTGTGAGTCGATATAACCTGTAGCCAAATTATTGCTGTATATCTTCACTCTAAATATGAAAGAGTGAAAACCACTCCCAAAAGAGTGAAATTCAAGCCACTCTTCAATGAGAGGGGCTAGGTTTTCAAATGAGCGAAATTTCACTCTTTCTGAGTGGCCTTCAATCCTTCATTTTTAGAGTGTTTGTTTTGATATTAATCTGTGCTAAGGTTTACTATAACAACTAGACATACGAGTACTAAGGTTTATCATCAGAGTAATGTTTTTAATCCGACGCCGTGAAAGTGCAGACCACGCTGCCCGTCTAAACAATACTGTGAGACCATCTCTCCCCACAATTGAGTGCTTGCATTTATTCCTATCACTTAGCAGACAAAAGAAACAGCACTCGTTCAAACAACAATTACACACAAGTGGATAGACGATAGACTGGGAACAGCGATAAAATGCAACAAACAGCATCGAGCGAGGGACATGCACAACGACACACAAAGAGTCATCAAACATAGTATAATTTTATTTACTTTTAACTGGCCAGTGGCGAACCGGAGGCCAATAAAGAGAACGAGTGCAGTTAGAGCATGCGCGGTACAATGGAATGCCCGCTGACTAATATTAGATACCTTTACGAGGCGAACCTCATAAAAGCGCATGGTAATTGTTTAATGGTGCATACTTTACGAAAATAAAACCCGAATAATAACACCCCGTTAAAAAATAAACTGTGATTTTTATGACTATATTTGAAATGTCAGTGGGGAGAAATGAGTTTTATGTAAATACTCTGGCAAGATGGCGAATGGCTGTAAAACATTCTGTTAACGAGCAAGTCTGGGTAAGTTAATAGTTCTGAGTATTGGAGTCCAAGTCGACCTAGTTTAGCGGTAATTTGCGGATTGATTGGGTTTTGACAGCGAGGCATTGACAAGAAGTGAGAACTGAATTGGCTCTGGGTGACTTTGAAAATGTTGATGGCCCTTGGTAAAAGAGAATTTATAATATTGAGCGGAACGTTTCTACTTACGTCCGTTCTCTCTAATTACAAACCAGAGCTGTGACTGAAGATACTTCACTGTTTGTGAGTTAATCTTCTCAAACTTTGTAGCACTTTCTGTAGCTTACTTGATCCAGCATAAGTATCTTGTAGTGTATATTAAATTAGTTCGAGCACTTCGTAGTACTAGCCCATCAACTAATGTTTCACTCATCCCGCCCATCATAAACCGAAACGTCTTAGTGGGGAGAAACGTTTCACATTGACATGCTGAAAAACAGAAATGCTGAAGAACCAAGATTTGGACATGTCATGTTTGGTAGTTCTCCTTGCTTCTAGCTTCGTTATGCTGAATGTCTTTTCCTATTATAAGATCGCCTTTTGAAAATACCTATGTTTCCAAAATGTAGAGGCATTAGGTAATGTCATCAATTATGGTCTTCACGATTCTTCATTGAAGCTTTGTTTTTGAAGAATGAACAGTCTTGAAAGGTTTGCGTTTGGGCAACCTCCTCACAACACCATTCTGTAGGACAAGTACTGGTAGAATATCCATAATATACCATAATACTGTTATCAGTACCTAAATTGGGGAGTATTTGGATAGTTACTTCAAAACATTTGTTCTTTTAGCTAATCTTGAACCCACTACCTACGTGATAATCCCAGGTCAACTCCCAATGTAGGTGTGTTCCGAGAAATTTTGTCCAGTTAACTTCTTAAACCTCAGTCTCATCCAACATGACTTTTGAACCACAATCTGAGAAAATCATAGCTGATTTGTTCGGATTGATTTTGAGGTTGAGCTCACTGAAATGTTGAATTAAACTTTTAAGCTCGGTGAAAACTGTTGTTTTCAGTTCTGTATTCGATTTTAAACTGTAACAGAGAGCCAGGTTATCTGCGTACTAAATGAGTCGTCCACGTTGGACCGACGAGCCAACGTCGTTGACGTAGATCTAAAAGAGCAAAGGATTAAGTATGGAGCTAAAAGCCATAGCTTACTAGTAGCCCCCACTCCGTTCTGAAAGTTCTAAAAATTGTGCCCTTGTACTAAAATAAATTCAACCCCGAACTGGGTCTCATTTTACTCAAGAACATATTCCATGGCTGTGAGTTAACAAAACTTCCATGTTATTATGTTAATGGTACTTTAATGTTTTTTGTAATTGGAATATTTCTTTAAAAAGCATTCAATAAAGAACTATTATTATTATACATTTATTGAATGTGACTGTCACAATGGTCACAGCCAACCAGTCACCTTTGAGACAGCTCCTTACACATTGAAGCAGTTTGTATAACCAATTTTAGGATTCCTGTTAAGTTTTCATAATTGTAACAAAGAAAGCGCTTGTTGTAGAGTGCGCTCTAGATGTCTAATGGAAGTGACTCATATGCAAAAGTGTTTCCGAGAAAGCGGGAGGCAGCGCGGCGCAGAAGCTCTGATGAGTGTCGGCGCTTCTGTCAGTTAAAATTAATTAAAGGGTCAAGTAGTGGACTATTAGCATGGACATGGTACTTTGCATGTCACGCTTATAACACTCATCATCGCCTTTCATCTCGCCGCCTACTTAGGGTTCCGGACATCAAACTGGACGACTGGAAATTAACCATCAAGTCACCTCGTGGCTGGCTTGTTAGATGAAGTGTTGACTTCGCGGTTATAATATGTCGCATTGTTGCATTTGACAAAGTAATGCATTCCAGATAATTATATTATTATTATCATGGTAAATTTCTAAACAACCCAATTAGTTAGTTTACAAAGTATGTCATTTGCTTACATGACTTACTTACTTAGATGAGTCACGTGTGTCACGCTTTAGGCCTTAAATGCCTAAAACAACGTAGGTAGAAGATATTTAGTATATATTAAGTATTTCAGAAAGTTAAAGAACTTTAAACTGGTAGTATATTTTTGACTGTTTACGATTAACATATAGAAATTTAATATATAGAGTTTTGTAACCGCCACATTTTGATTATGGATATGAAAATGTGACATCCTTAAACCATTCCAGTAAATAACTTTTGTGAACTACTCTGACTTTTGGTAAATGTGTTTCAGATAATACAGGGTTATTGAAAAAGAATGTCCTAATTTTAAACAGCTCTCCTTCGTTAATTGTTACTTAGATATACATAAATTAAACACTAATAAAAAGAGCACTTTTCACAGTTTGTCTTCCTTGGTACACTTCTATAAATGCCCACCATGTCCTACCCTGACTGCTCGGCAAATATCTAGCCAACAATCAAACTCTTTTCCTGCAGATCACGAAGTGAATATTGATTTATGGATTGACTGCAGCTCTGATATGGTTCCGCAGGTCATCCAGACGTTTTGTCAGAGAAAGGGACGTAAACCTTCACCCTTACATAGCCCCAGAAAAGAAATTCACGAGGAAATCACAAATCTACGACAAAGCTCACACTGAACTGAACAGACTGGCTGTTTGGAAATTCAATAACGCAAAATATCTTGTGTTGAATGGGCAGCCATATTGTTGGTAATTAAAAGCGGAAATTACTTCTTAATGTGTGTAAAAAAACTTTGAAACTTCTTCTTTTCAACCATATGCAAGTTATTCATGAAGCTCTCACGCTATGAAAGTTAAAGAAGAATGAAAGTAGGACAATCTTTTTGTATATCTAGGAATTTAACAGTTTTTAATTTCCATATGCGTGTATAATGACTATACCAAATAATGAGCATTAATTTGTAATTACGTTATAAAATTATCTATGATTTTTTAATAATTAGAATTGGCGCTAAGAAAATTGCCAAAGTATAGAAATAGTTGTATAGACTGGACATTTTATAGCAACATATTCATCAAACGCACATTGCAAAGATTAAATATTAGGCAATCAAAGTTTAAATACAAGTATTGTCTTCAAATAGGTCTAGAAATAGGTCTTTAGCGGATCCGTGGCGGAACTCCTGAGCTCATTACTCCGGTGCTTGGTGCGGATTCGTTCCCCGCAGTCACAAGTTACAATAGTGACTATACGGTGAGGCTAGGTAAGGTCGGGGTTGAGTGGTAGAGAGGACTTTGTAGCCCTTTCGCTTTGTTAAACAAGACGAACTTTTAAACCTTTTTTTTAATAAAGAAAAATAACTTCCCAGCTATTCTATGGACAGAAATCAAGCACAGCTTCTACACGATCCGTTGAGACACAACCCCATTTCCTAAACGTGTAATTCACTCGTCAACACATCCGAATACAGCTTTGTGGGAACCGAACGTTACAATTCAAATCCCACAGTTGTTTGATAAAGACGCCCAGCCATGAATAGAAGAAAGCAACCCTTGGCCTGATTTCGGGAATTCGTTATTTCGGGTATTTACCCCTTCGAGCAACCCTTGAAGTAGTGTGGAATAAATTCACAGTTGAAATACAGAAACACGGAATCTACTGAGGCGCGTCTGTCAATCACGGCTGTGCAGCAGGGTGTGTTTTGCACGCCCTGGGCTTTGTACGGGTTTTTTCACAAATCGTCACCTCCACAGCTCACAGCTGCCTATAATCCGTTCTTGCGTGTCGTCTTGCTGGATTACATCTGTTGACAGATCCCTCTCCTTATAATATTTCATTGGCTGGAGTACTGTATTCATGTAGAGTATGAAAATTGTAACGGACGTTTTAGGGTGGTTTTGATAAATATTTGTGGATTGTTGCGTGAAATTTTGTTCGAAATCAAAGTTATTTTGAGTGGTGAAGGGATGGACATTACAGTTTGTTTAATCAATTTCTTACACAGTCTATACATTTTTATACTCGTCTCGTACAACACAACATAACTATAAAAAATTGTATAGGTTTTGAAACGTACAAAATATAACTGCGGTTCCAAACGTACGTTTTTTAGTATGTTTAAACAGTAATTAAATATTTTTAGCCATGGTCAAAAGGTTGTCCTGTCCTTTATTTTTCACACAAAAATACTCTTAAAGGGCAACATGCATTTTAATAAGAACAAGTAAAAGATATATAGATATTCTTGAAATTTTGGTAATTTGTAACCTTGTATACATGCAGGACCGGTTTTTGAAACTGCTTATTGTCAGCCGTGCTGCAGACTAAAACTAAACAGTAAATTAATATTGCATATTTTTAAATGATTTGAAATTACAATTAAAATTATTTTCATATTGAAATATTAATTTTAGTTTGGAGAAATTTTAAAAATATCTAAACAGTTTAATAGTTCTTTAACGATATGATATATATGTTATAGCAATGCAGAAAGATATAATAGTATTTTTCTTTTTTCAAATGTGTGAAAATCTTAATAATTTTTCTCAATACGAATGAAACTAGCAACTAATCAATAATTGGTAACGCAAAATTAATTTCAGTTTTTATATGAAATCTTCAGAATTAAAACCAGATTTAGAAGCCTTAACACATACACTAACTCTTTAAGAATTAAAATTCCAATTAACTAAACAAACTGAATTTTAGTGTGTTGAGGTTTGAAAGGGTTGACATAAGTTATTGTTTACTATCTCAGAACTTCAAGAACGGGTGATAGTTATAGGTTTTTAAACTTATAACCAGCAGAAATATTTATCATTTACATTTATTCAATATAGGCGTACATACTTAAAACTTATCAGAGGCTAGAAAACAGCCCATTTTCCTTTTTTTAGCGGACCCGTGGCGAATTAAAATCGTGGTCGACTCAGTAGCTGATCACTCCGCTGGTAATTTGTAATGTTACTATACGGTAACGCTAGGTAAAGGTCGAGATAGAGTGTTAGAGAGGACTTTGAAGTCCTGACTTCGCCTCGTTAAATAGGGCAAACTTTACATTTTTTGACATTTTCTACTAAGAAGTGTTGCGGGAGCAAAAAGCAAGAGGAGAAAAAGTGAAAATATTCCGGGAGCAGTGGAGTGCAATGAGCTTTATTACGCGATAAACGGCGCGCACCCTCTGGAAAGGGGTTGTGTTGTGGGGGAAAAAAGGGAAGAAGGATATTTTGTAGTAATATTCAGCAAGTGACGTGTTGACCCCTGGGCACCTGCTGCACAGAGATAAGCCCTCAATGTTGGTGTGGAAGGGAGGGGGTGCTTACACACTTCCCCGACCCCCTCCCACAGAACTGTTGAATGTCCAGTGCTGTAAAAGGTATATGGATGATTGGAATATTTACACAACATTTTTGGCCGCTGATGATTTTCCTTCGTACCAAGGAACTTTCGACTGTTAGTAGCCTATATTCAAGCACACAGACAGAAGAAAAAGAAAAGGTTTTCTTTACGTCTAGCCATAAGAGGGAGGGAATTTAATAAGAATGTCTCATTATGTTACGTAAAATACGAACAGGTCCCTTCGATTTCATCTGATCTTTTTGACAACTATGAAAAGCAAACACTTTAATTTTAAGGTTGTTTTGTTTTGATATTAATTACATTACGAATCATTAAATAAAATTTATTTTTAACTGCCTAATCATTTGCTCATTAAATAATACAGAAGCTTAGGCAAGCCCTGTTCACAACAGTAGTAGTTAAGTTTGATGGTAAATAAGAGTTATAGACTGACGGTTGTTTTTAAACTAATCAAACTCATTTGATGAGATGAGTTTGAAAAGGAATGAGTTACGATTATACTAGTTACATTGTCAAGCCTTCACTCGTTGCAAAGGAAGTCAATCATGCATACTCTTGTTTCATATTTAATCAATTTCTGTATTCAAAACAAATACATTATTCTTATTAATAGTGTACAGATAAAGTTACACGTGAAAATCGTAAACAATTTCAAACTAGTATTCTTTAAATGTACTATTTTAAGTCTACTCTATGTGCTCTTATAAACACATGTTTTTTCCAGTTATAGATGGAGCAATATAAGTAAGTATAGCAACAAATTCTTACAACTGAAATACTAATGGTTCTAAAATCTTATGCCTTATAATCTAACAAAGTTGTGAATCATTTTAAACTTATTTTAGCTTTGATATTTATTTTAGCAACATTATCAGACGCACACACTGCAGTTCGCACCCAAGATTGAGGTGAAAGACTGGCGTTGATTCGTACATTCACATGCGCAGGTTTGACGGAAGTTATAAAGACCGAGACCTGGTGCAGAATATTTCAACATCGGTCGCCCTTCCTTCGCATACATTATTTCTATTCATGACCGAATTTTGCAAAATTTGGAATAAGTGGAACTGGGCTACAATAAGCGCATGGTTAAACATAACAAACTGGATAAAAACATGAGAGATTTAGAGCACTTGTTTACGTTGTTGTAAAGTTGTAAACTTGTATTTCTTGTTGTTTAGACCAGTGTACACAACGACTAAATTGTGTAGGTGTAACTAAATAATTTCAATTCTGTTTGTTAGCCCATAAGCTCTACTTCTACGAGTAATTAACATGTACTTCTTAGCATAAGAGTTTTAAATGTCCCCCCACCTTAAATTTTGAAATAGGAAGTATTTTTTAAAAGCCTTTAGCGAATGTTTTTATAGGAATATGAAGTTTGTTTTGACGTACTTTGCGTCACCCCCCCACTCAAAATCCAGGGGGAAGGGTCCCCCAAGTTTTTTTAATAGGCTTATAACCTCCCCTTGTGGGTCATCAAAAGAAAAGAAATTACACAAATTCAACGACGCAAAAAATGTTTATCTCTACTTGTTTTTTAATGCTCATTTAAAGATTATAAGGGTTAATTACAAGGTTTCACATACAATTTTTTATTGACAAATTTGACTTGAAAATCTTTTGAGGAAAACATTACAATCCTATAACATAATTCCATAAAGTAATTTGAAGAAAAACTTGTCATAAAAGGTTTTTATGTGAAATGTAGCGTTTAAAGCTAATTTCTTGTAATCTTCAAATAGATATTACAAATTAGAAGTTGAGATAAACGACTTTTTTGTGTTGTTAAATTTGTATTAAAATTCCCTTTCTTTTGAAGTGCCACAAGAGGGGTTTGTATTTTTTAAATTGAGGGGCCCTCCCCCGGATTTTGGGTGGGGTGTAGGTGACGCAACGTACGTCATAACAAACTTCAGAATCCTGTAAAATCATTCCAAAAAGAGTTTTAAAACATCTTTCCATTTTCAAAAGTTAAGCTGGAAGGAACATTTAAAACTCACTCCGTTTGTAGTTATTTCCCTACCCTAGTTGTATGTCACATTACATCTACACACAAGACAAACGTTCACACAGCGAGGCCGTGATGACAAATTTGAGTATTTCCAGATCCAATCACCTCTCAGTATCCAATCTCCTTCCACAGTCAATTTGGAAAATTCCGCAACTACGAAGTCACCTTGACTGACTCCAGCTGGCAGGACGGAGGTGGGGTGCGGATTATGACGTCACTGGTGACAAGTGGGGTTTGACAGTTGAGGTAAAAGTGTTATAATGTTCGGTGATAAGAAGCTGATGGTGCAGATAACTTGGGTAACGACACTGTTGTGCCAGTCCATCATCCACTAACTGCTTTTAAACTAGAATATAATTGACTGGTTTGACCTGATGACATTTGACTGTCTATTGCACGCACCACCACCCACTGTATCACATAAGTGACACCGTGTTGTTGGTGTCAAAAGAGGTGTGGATACTTAGGATTGGGTAACTCAGCTGATGTGTGATTGTTAGGAGTTGTTCTTATGAGGAGGTGTCAACAGAAGAGACGGCTATGGTCCAACAATACGTTTCGAAATAGTTTGAGGTATTTCTGAGGACATACTTGAATGTATGTCTATCTTCAACCATCCCGAAAGTGTTTAAGTTCTTAGCTGACATATCACGATCTGTAGGGGTTTGAACACTTGTTTATCCCTAAAAGTTCTTCTGACTTTCTCTTGGGTACGTCACGTTTATTAATTTTGACACAAGTGTTTATTTAAACGCATTGAAGGTTCCATTAACATGCCAAGCCTTCTTATCAACACTTTTCCTTGCTAGAGATTGGCATCCTATGCCTAAGTAGAGATTTCGTGACGAGTCTTCCATTTAAAACATGTTAGTGAAAATGCTCAAGTTAACACAACTAATGCTACTCCTTGCTTGACTCCTAGAGACTAGAACTAATAGGGTCAAAGGGAAAATTCAAACGGATTGTTTGCTCTACAGTTATAGGCTATCGTATTGGAGATGTTTAGTCGAAAGAATAGCTCAGACACGTTCAGAAAGAAAATATATTTGAACTTATATTATAATTTGACAGCACGGAACTGTAATTGTAGACAAGAAAGACACAGCTGTAAACTGTGTTCACCTGTGTATTTGAGTCAAAATGGAATAATAGATGTATGTCGTGTACTAATGCCAATGACTCGTTAGAAAACTATGTCTTATTATTGATAGTCTGTTTTACCAATAAAACGTACTAACGTATATAAACTCTCAATCAAGAATTTATGAAAGTTGTTGAAATATTTCATCTTGTATTGGCAACAGAACGCATAAATGTGAGCTTCCAAGGTCAAGTTTTTAAAGGTGGATCTCTGTGAAGACACTGTATTTCCATAACCTCGCCAGTACCATCAACAAGAGTATATTTTTTGAGTACATAGCTGATAAATTCTTTTTTAATTTTAATAGACAGACAGACGTGTAGTGACGTGAAGAGACATTGCGATTCAGCGAGGTGTCGCCTCTCTTGTACGACAGGAATGTGACACGACGTGTCCGGGGGCTCCGCCAAGTGGACCGTGGACGCCCTGGATCATAATATTCTAATCACTAGGGTTCGGCCACTGGTGTCTCGGGAATATGAATGGGCTACAGAGGAAGTCGTACTGTTACCTTACCTGGATATTTGCTTACAATGGAGTTGACTACGTTACGCATGCCATCTACATGTGGCTGTTGCTTCTACAGTAGTGTGTTATTGTGAATGGACTTTGTTTATTCGGCTCAAAACAATTTAGGTTTAAAACAAATAATAATGATTGTTTTTTTATTATGCACTTCACAACTCATTGATGTGGTTGTTTTTGCAATGCCCAATAAGAAATAAAGATTTACACTAAATCACTATTTGAGATGCCGACCACTCTCATGAGGGTATTTTAAGGCAAATATGTGGTGAAGGATGAGTGTGATGAGTGGTAGTAATGAGTCATGAGGTGTAGTATTGTTACAAACTAAGGCCAACTCTTCCTTAGAATGGGCTAATTAATAGCCCAATGACCAATGGAAATACAATGACCAACGGCTTAACGTGACTTCCGAACCACGCAGGTGATGGTCTGATATGTCTAAACGATGGTGGGAGTTGATGCGGGTATCATCAGATGATCACTGAGACTATCTGAGCCGCTTTAGACCTATATCATCCTCAAAACCTGACCACTATGAAGCTGGATTACAGAACCACGCCACGAGTCCAAGTAATATTGATATGGTTATTTTGCAATGCCCTGTAAGAAAGAAATATTTAATCCATGGCATACAAGATGCATAGGAATACAAACAAAACATAGAAACAAGAACAAATAAACAACCAATAGACCCAGGAAAACAACGCTAATCTTCACAACGCTTTCTGTATATTTTGTTCGATATAATTCTTCTTGAAAAGAATTACTTATTGTTGTGCTTATTGAATACCTTTGCGTTGGCAGATCTCCTTTACTCTAGCTAGAGTATATAGGTCAATGCGTCAATGTTGCTACTTTTCTGTTGGTAAAATTATTTCCCAACATTCACTCTAGCTCGTTCTAACAGTAGAGTTCGAAGTTGGGTAATATAGGAGTTTAGATGCTCAACGTAATTTCTGATGCAATCTTATTCCGTGTGTTTGAGTTTTCTTTACACACATTCACATCGAACTAATTCTTAGTAATCGAATTCAGAGTACGTGGTATGTTATCAAATAGTATTTTAATACACATATATTATGCCATATTGTATTTGGAAGTTGATTCAACTTTGCGTTTTCTTTCTGGTCTTGCAATCTACGTTCCAAGTGAATACGCACATTATGGTAAAAATAACTGGAAATAAAACTGTTAATTTCTTTGTTCCAAAATAACGATGCAACTATCAGTTTGACGAGCGTGGACCGAGTATACAGAAAATACTATCATACGGTAAATAATTCACTCCGAAGAAAAGACTTCTGTCCCAGACTGTACTCGGGTGACCATGAATGGAGTGGGATGATTGGAGGGGAGGGAGGGTGTTGTAGCAGGTAGTAGAATTAAACACCCTCTTAAAACTCTTGGTCGACCTTTTTTGTGAAAAGAGAAAACTGCAAGAATCTTGCCCCGGGGTGAGCCCAGGTTGGGCTGGGAGTGTCTAAAGGAATTCCGCTCTTTGCTAAACTAAAACAACCTACCCCCGAACTGGCTAGAGCACGTCCGTTCTCGGAAGCCATTTTGCAGTCGTATAGTAGACTATGGTATTAACTGGCCAATGGCTAACAATTAGATGTAGGGTAGTACTAGTTACTAGTGTGCAACGGTGTGTTAAAAGTCACCAGTAGAACACTGGTACAACGCTAAACAGCTTAATATATGCTAAATAAAGCTCTTGCAGTGTCCTAAAAGTTTTGATGCTAAATGTCCATACCATAAGTACTTTGTCAGTAATTGGATTTGAGAACCAATGGTACAAAGCAATAATATATAGGGCCAATTTCGTAAACTGTGACATTAAAATAATTGTTTCAGTGGTAAAATGGTATAACCATAAACTACGTAATAATATATGATTTACATTTTTAAATAGAAAATTGCTGCTAATTCGAGGCTTTCCAATGATTTTTGCACAACATTTTTTATCATACATTGTTAAAGTAATAAGTCTCATATTGTGACCTTCAAAAGGCTAGCTGCACCTATTCTAACTACCCTTGACCACATGGATGACCAGGTGGATGGCACGCGTGCACCCCCTGATACCGTGACACGGGCGTGCTACCCCACCCCCCTCAACCCCTGCCAGCTGTGATCACTACAGAACCACCTCGGTTTTTTGCACCTTGGTTTTTATCTGTGTTCCAAGGCCGAAGGGGTGGGAGGCCTGTAACAACCCTCTCGGCGACAGACCTCAGCTCGCTGTACCGCGCGCTCATCATTGTTGCAAATCGTATACAAAATCTGTCAAAATATGGGTATTTTTAATTATTTTGAAAAAAAAAAGTGAAATTTGTCATAGAAAACTTGCTACATTTAAAAATACAGTTTTCTTGGTAATAATAATAATATTTTATTGCCAGACAATAAAATTGCATTACAATAATACATAAATTTAGAACGAAAAACAAACATAAAACATAAATAAAAGCATAGAAGTAGGTCATTGAAGTCGATAAATAAAATTTGTCCTCTTCTTTCATATACCCAAAATTCGTCCATATTTTAAAATGTATTCTTTACTAAAACTCTTTTCAGGCTTTTCTTAAAAATAGTGTTACAATTTGTATAGTTTGGCCTATTATTTAAGGTATACGAGTATATTTCATATACAGTATAAAGTGTTATAACACTACATCATTAAAAGGTACATAGATTTTCGAATGAGAAACAAGTCCAGTGATTGTATGAACAAACTGAACACTTTCTTAAACACAATTGTTATTTATTTAACTAAAAACATAAGCAAAACATCCGTTTCCTCGCATTGTTATGGAATTTAACGTTCATCTCAGTAAATATCTGGATTGTGGTCAATTCAAACACTCAAAGTTTTGGGACACTTTGTATATATGTAAAAACATTTCCAACAAACTTCACAAATTTATTTTCGACCCTGTTTCATCTCATTATATGTTCTTGTTGCAATGTCCATAAATTGTTGACATCATGTATCCTCACAGTTTTATAAAGTGCGTAAATATTTTTACTCGCTTGCTGTTGTGTTATCATAATTTCAAAATTGGGTGAAAATAATGTTTCTCGTTTCCAAATACTAGACCCACGCGTTTTCTAGTAGCCGGGCAACTGCAAAGCGTCGCTCGTCATGCGTTGTAGAGGGCAGGGCTCATGCAAAAACTCTAATGCCCTGCTCAGTGCTGAGCCGTTTTTTGTACCGCCCCCTCAGATCTCACCCCGAGATTTACATAATAAACATCTCCTGCAGAAGGGAGGAGGGGACTACTGGTGGCCATGATTGGCCGACAGGCGACATTTAGCTACAGTTTATACAAAAATCAATCATCATCAAGAGCCATGATCAGGCAAACCCATTGTGAGTATTGATTTCTATTGAATGCTTTACGCACTGGGGTAAAAACCATTGTCACTCTGTATGCGGGCATCTAGGTAAAAAATACCAAGCCTATGCGCAGTTGTTATTTTTATACACGCTTCGTTAATTGCTCGTTCTCAGAGTTTAAACTATTATTGCGGACATTTTCCATCGTTAGTGAGCAAAATTATCACGACGTTTCGGTATCTGCAATCCGATCCCGTCTTCAGGTGAAAAGTAAACTAAAACATAACTCAGAATATTAGAAAACGGGCTAGCCTAAAGTAATCATCGTAAGCTGACCGTCAAGCATAACCACACAACATGTAGCCGTTAAAGTCAAAATACTAAAACTTAAAAAACTAGCCTAGAAAACAAAACCACAAGCATAAGACACACTAAAAACTTAGCTAGAAGAAACAACTCAAAGAAACACGTTCACACTCGGTAAAGGCTCTCGACAAAGTGATCGGTTCGGCCGAAGGTGGGAGCATCAACGACGTGAACAGCTCGTTCTGTTTCAAACATAACCGTTAATTCACTATTTGTTTTAATATTTTACCGTAACTTTCTTAGGCTACGGGTTTTACATCTGATGAATTCTTGTCGTGTTTTTCGTGTTCTTTTGCTTACGTTACTTTAATACTCATGTTTTGTACCTCAATACCTTTTACAAATAGAAACCTAAGCTCAAAACTTGCCAACATCTATTATCGATTATTCAGGTTTCAAAATTAATTAATCATCAGCAACAAAAGTTTTGTTTGCAAAATGAACAACGCACGCGGCAGCTGGGAAGCGAACGCTAAATTGGCGTCAGAATCTGCAAGTTGTTATGGTTCCTCGAAAAATAACATATGGGGGAGGATGAGGATTTGCATTTTGTGCATTGTTAGGGAGCCCATTTGTGAGGGGCACGTCACCTGTAGGCCTGGGCTGGCTGTGGGGCTGCTGCGTACAAAAAACTCGGCATATGCAGCCCGGCCCTGCAAAACCCAAAAACTCTCTAAACTGCCTGCACTAACTCGCTACAGTGTAGTCTCCTGTCTTGTCGTTGACCATGTTATCCGGTTCAGCAAGACCAGAGTCATTATAACTTTGCATCTGGCCTTGTCAAGGTATAAATGAAGATAGCAACACTGTTCAATAATCTTCTACCTCTGGAATTATTTACACGTCTAAACAAGACCAGTTACAAAAGAATATAATCAAACAGGAACCAGTTACAGGGAAATACGAGTACAATCGAATCTGGTAAACTTCAACTTCAATTTGTGGAACTATTAGGATACCGATCTAAATTAGTTTATGAAAGGGCACTCAAATCTGTAAAATGCTTAAAACTCGATTAACGAAAAATTGTGTACTCTGCGAAAAATAGCCCAGTAGGTGACTCACATCCAAACCGGAAACGATCCTGACCGCTGAAAACTTGATTCTAAGATTTCTGAAAAAAGCTTTTTACTGAAAAATTTTCAAACAATATTTTTGGCAACATAAACGTATAATTTTAATAAAAGTACCTGGCTAAATAAATTAGTTTTTCTGAATTTCTTATTTTAAACAAAATTTTAATTGAACAAATTATAGTAGGAAAGTTATCTGTTTGAAGTTTTTTATGTAGCCTAAATATTGAAGAATAGAAGGCTCGAGAATGATATTGACATGTCCCAAATTGAATCCCAAATTGACATGACATTCATTGAATCCCAAATACAACGTTATAGCGATTATAGTGTACTTCTAGACAGTATAAAATTCATGAGAAATATCAACAGTGCTTACAGTGCAAACGTAAACTAGTGTGAACATTAATATGACAAAATTTATGCAAGCGGTAAGCTTATTTACACAACAAAGTGTTAATTTCTGTTTGATTATTGACGTGTGTAAAAATATATGAGGGTGTTTATGAAACTACTTGTATTTCAGTGCGCTACCTTTTATTTAGGATGATTTAAGAAAAAGTATACCTCATATGGAGGGATCCGATGTACTCTCTGTAATTTAGAGATGTACCGCGCTCATCATTGTATGCCAGCCATAACGTTGTCTTTCAATTTATTTAACAACAAAACAGGTTATAGGTGCGTGTACAAATTTACGTTCGAATTGAGAAATCCTAAACTTAAATGTTCGTTATTTCTAGTAAAATGATCAAAACCGCAAAATATCAACTTTAATTTGCGTGGATAACTACTACTAGGTAGTTAACTAAACACTGATATCGTCCTTAACTCTGTGTCCTAATAAATATTTTGTTTCTTTATATACGACACATAATCATGAGCTTATACAGGACACAATAATATGAATATTCGATCAATCAACTTGCTGCTCAAAGTTATCTCGTTCTGAACATTTAACACGTTGTATTAAGAGCAACTAGAAGTATGTAGTCTGTAGTTTAGTAACTTTCATTCCATATCGAAATATACTTCAGCTGTTCAACATGCTTTGTTGTTTGTGTTCACTCTTCAGTTTACCCTATTCTAAACTTCCTCCGCAGATTCAGTAGACCCTTTTCAAAATCCATACTTTCTTATTGAAATCTCAACCCACCCTAAAAAGTCCACCCGTTTCAGCAACAGCGGAAAGGAAGGGCTTCTCATAAAAACGCAGGGTGTGGATTGCCCAAAAGAGTTCATTGGATGTGGAAAAAACCTCTTTATAAGCATTTTTGACAGAAAGGTCTTTTCAGACTTGAAGGTTTCTGCAATATTCCCAGGTTTTTTGCGCCGTGAGCGCCGCCTCGGAATGAGGGTGGGGTTTCACAATAAATCGGATTTATCCAGAAATTGGGTCGAAATCCCTCCGGGCTGTTGAATAAAGGCGCGGTTTTGGGTTCATAGGGGCAAAGCTTTTTCACGTGAAATCACAGGAAGCACCTGAAACTAAGGGTTGATTTCTGGGTCATGGTCATCGCATCGATTTTCACCCTCAGACTGCGGAGACGCACATCTTCTCAATCTCAATGTTGTCTGACCACTGATCACGTGGTCAATGTTGATCATAAAGTGGTTTATCGTCTGGTCGGATCGATGAAGCTGCTATCCGTCACGGAGTCTCCGTCCTTTTCTTTTAATCTTGGTTCATCTTTGAGTGGACCCGTGGCGGGTTGGAATCGTGCGCGACTCCGGAGCTGATCACTCCGCTGGCGTGGGTTCGATCCCCGCAGTCACCACTTACATTTGTAATGTGACTATACGGTAACGTTAGGTAAAGGTCGAGGTTGAGTGGTAGAGTGGACTTTGTAGTCCTAACTTCGCCTCGTTAATTAAACAAGACACACTTTACCTTTATCTTTTTTTAGTCCACAAGTTGTTCAATAATATAACCTGTATTTGTAAAAGATGTTCATATGTGGATTGATAAATGTAGGAATGTAGGTTTATAAACATTATTGTCAATTCAATTAGTATTATCCTTACCTCTGCATCCATGGAAATTGACTCGTTCCTTTAACCCTCAAAGTACAGTATTGACTTTTATTTTACGACAGTACACATTGGTAAGTCAATAAAGGCACAACTAGTTATCGTAAATTCAAAGTTTATTCAAGAGCAACCTCAAGAAAATTTGTACAATTGAGGAAAATATTCCAACATCAAGGATTGTTTTGAAATTGTATTGCATTAAGAACGGGCACACGTGACTAGTTTATTAATTGAGTTATCAAATGTGACTACAATATAAAATAATGATGTACAGTTTCATTATTTGTTGCTTTGGTAAATTATATCCGTTTTATTCGTTTGATGGTCGTTGGTAGTTATCAATGCAATTGTTGACGTAATTCCTCAAAAATAAACTATTTACGCGTGTTTTAATAGAATAGTTTACTTTACCCAATTTGTAAAGTTATACAGCTTTTCAAACAGATAGTGGTTTTCTTTGCTAATTTAATATAGGTAGATTTAATTATATTCTATGTAGTTTACTATAAGGCTAGTTGGACCGTCGATCGAATATTTATTTAATTAAATCCAGCTGAGGCTAAAATTAACACCTTTTTACATTAACTTTTATTTCATTGGTGAGGAGGTTCCAAACGTTTGCACTTACTGTATTAACAAAAGACAAAGCTTTTTAACTGTTTCATAGCATTTGTTATTTCAAGGATTGCAAATCTAAAAGGTTTCTTTACTGATGGTGAGCCACAAGATGATGCCTGGATTTTAACCTATATATTTTTAAAAGTGATAGTAAAGGATCAGCGTAAATGAGTAACTTTTAAATAGGTTCCACATCTGAAATACGTACATTAAACGTTATTCAACATTTTCCTAAATCAATGTCAGACTTATATGTTGGTTTACATGTTTTATGAACATTTAAAGCAAGAAGCAGCTATCAAGCCAGCTTATGACGAGCTTCAACAACAGTAAATATTTTAATGTTGAGTAAGTAATAGAACTAATTAAAGTAAAGGTTAGGAATTGAAATTTCAAAACTAATTCAGTTTTCTAGAATATTAGCGATGCAAAAACACACAGTTTTGTTATTTATTCTGAATGATAAACTGGTGTTTGATATTATAAAAGTTTAAAATTAGAAATGTATAACTTAATTGTATAATTCTTCGTTTAAAGTTTATTGTTGACGATGGGAGAATTTCCAAACTATTATTGCGGGCATTTTTCCTCCTTAGTGAGCAAGATTATCACGACGTTTCGGGATCTGCAATCTGATCCCGTCTTCAAGTGAAAAGTAAATCACTAAAATCACTATTTGAGATGCCGACCACTCTCGTGAGGGTATTTTAAGGCAAATATGCGGTGAAGGATGACTGTGATGAGTGGTAGTAATGAGTTATAAGGTGTAGTCTTGTGTTTTGAAAAGTAAACTAAAACATATACAGTTCGGTCGATAATTTTGTCCGCAGCTTGAGAGACCCTGACTTGCACAAGGGAATATGGCGATATATTTGTTTACAAGTCGTTGTCATAGTGTAGTGACATTTCCACGTGACAATGGCCCCAATAAAACCCAAGAATAGCCACGAGATTATCTGTGATAAAACCATTTCAAAATCCTCCAGTCTCCACAATGGACCCGCGCGCACCTAGTTTCAGAGCACCTAGGTAAACTGTAACTATACTATATACTCTGTCAAGCTCAGGTTGGACCCGGAGCTACCTAATATTAATATATATATCTCAGTGAGCTCTTGACCAGTACAGTACAGTACTGTGTATGTGTATATTGAATATGCACACTTGACCACCTCTGTACCGGCCTAGGAGACAGTGTAAGTCGCGCTGCACGCTCAAGGCAGAGCCGCTACTGCCACGTCTGAGCGCGCAGGTCCTCGTCATTAAAATCAATACACATTGCTGCCGCCCGTCATATCCCCGCACCCTCACCCCCGAGCCTTCACAACCCTATTTTTTATTGGTGGAAAATAACTTGTACGACCAATAAGAATATTTTTTAAAGTTTCACTTTCTTCAGTGCGCAGACGCGGGGTGACACCGCCTATGGAAATGTAGGCAAATGGGCGGCGGGGAAGGGGTAAGGGGTCGCAACCCTTCCTCGCCCGTACATACAACGCTTCAATTATTCTGCTTCTAAACGTTATTTCTTCTCTTGTATTATTTCCGCCAGTTGCGATTCGCTCCGGGCTGGGCGCGAAATTTCCTTTCTCTCTCCCTCCCAGCCTTTTGTATTATAAAATGTTATTTGATTTATTAACGTACGTGTTACAACGGAGATTGCCTTCATAAATGATATACACTGGTGGAATTTTTAGCAAATGAGAACTCCAGTTCTGAAAACTCTTTTGATGTTAAATAAATTAGTAAATTAACTAAGTAAAGCTAATTTAACTATTTACATTGTCATTAAAACTGTAAATGTTAATGCACCTCATTTTACTAACGTTGACTAGTATTTTGTTAAACACAAAAGTATCACGTTTTTATTTGATGGAGTAATACTTTATGTTTTGAAACATGTAACAAAAATAAGCAACAAAATTACGTAATGAAACTTAATAAACATAGAAATATATTAGTAACAATTTGAGATGTTGGTACTATACTCAGGTATTCTCAGGGTTTACAAAACAATCTTTATATGATATTATCAACGATAGAACTAATATATATCGCTACGAAACAATTCAACTAAACTGTGCCCTACAAAAGGGTTGGTAATTTCAGTATAGGGTTTAAAATCATAGAGCTATTTCATTTAAACGTAAAAAAAGACAATGGGAATTAACATGGCCCAAATAAACAGGGTTACAGTGCGTACTACTTGATCTAGTAACATGATCAACATTAGAGAAGTAACAAACTCTGTTTTTAAATATACAGTAGTAGGATACGAGTATAATATTAAATAAGTTAAAATAAACTAGATTAAAAGTTAAGGGATAGCTAGAATAGACAAAGCTAAAATGTAAAAAACTGGATGAAACTAAATTTCGAAATTAATTTTGAAGAGATAGATCTTATACAAATTATCATTGATCTTTTAAAGTTAAAATTGTTATACTATACGAGTGTAGTGCACGCTATATCAGTTTTCCCTGCCTGCAAATTTTGTTATGTGTATACAAATATTGAATACTATTGTATTTTATTGAAAAATAGTTGACTACGTCTTATTACGAAATGTTTTCACAGATTTAAAGTATTTAAATACCCACTCTTTCTCAGAACCAAATTACCAACTTTTTAGAACCAACTTTTATTTAGTCCAAACAACCTAATTTTTGGCCTTCCTTCACTCCACCTCATAAGCTGGCTACCAATGATTTGCCAAGTCTTCATTCCAAACTTTTTCGTGATTAGGCTACACAGACAATAAACAAATATATACCGATAACATTTTTAAATATAAAGAATATAAATAACTACATTCTGTGGGCTATTGTGTGATAAAATGTTTAGGTAGCCAAGCACTCTGCGTCACTTAGATTGTGGGCTGGGGGCTTTTGTGCGCTCTTGTGCTTCCGGGCCCCCCACACGGCCTGACACGTCATTAGTGATTCCGAAATAGCCCCGAGCTGCCCCTGACAACCCTTTCTGACCGGACAATGCTGCGGTTTCACGGAAACGTCAAGGAACTCAACCCACAAAGACGATTTACATGTCCAAACAAAAGCACAGAATAGGTAAATTGCTTTTGTTCACAAATAGTGGTACCGTTAGTCTGACTCTTTAAATACGTTGTTGAAATGAGGTGCAGAAGTTGAGAGGTGCAAATAAGGGCTTTACAAAAGAGAATGGGGGATAGACCATTTTACTATCAGGGCATTCTTGAAGGATTTTCAAACCCAAATACGTGCTGTTTACAAAATTAAAATTTGTTCTTTCATATATGGAACAAATATAATAGAAGTATGGTACAAAACGTATACCAAAAGGCATAAATTTCGTAGGATTAGACGCTATCCATATTTATGGTTTCAACTTTTTTTAATACGTATCTAAATGGAAGTGTTATTTTGTAAAACTTAGATCAAAATAGAGAACGATATGTTCAAAACTACCTATGGGATCTAGTCCTAGTAAACCTTCTGTTTAGAACGAATATACTCGTAAAACAAAAAGTACAAAACGCATACCAAAAGGCACAAATTCCGTGGGTATTAGACGTTATCCACATTGCTGGCTTCAACTTTTTTGAATACATCTGAATGGAAATGTTTTCTATAAAAATTAGAGTAAAATAGAGAACGAAATGTTCAAAATTACCTATGGAAACTAGTCTTAGTAAACCTTACGCTTTAAGCGTTGTATTTTTGCTAATACTTACTATTAAACGTAAATGTTAAGTACTCATAAGAACTATTAACTGCTCTTATATTTTTAAAAGAACTTAAAATATATATCTAAACTATAGCTAGCAACACATCTAGTATAACTCCTTATTGGATTTATAATTTTAAACTCAAAAGAAACACAAATGATCCAATAAAACCTTTGTGGTTAGGCCTTTTGAGAACCATGTTCCCATGTACAGACCACAACATCAGCTGAAGGTTCAATTAACATTTATAATAATTTAACTAGTTTTTGCTAGATAATTTTGATAGATAATTTTGTTAGTTTTTGTTATTTTTACTAATAATTCCATACACCACGTCAATAAATGTATTTACATTATGTTTCTACAAATAAAGGTATAAGTACCTGTCTACACTTCTAAGGAAGTGCATAAAAGTACATGAAACATCATAACACTCTAACAAACCATGAAACGCAATAAACCTATAAGCACCACTTTCATCAGCATAATCTCTAGATCAAAGATTTAATTCCCACTTCAAAGTTTTTCCAATCTAATCGTGAATACCAATACAACAATTAACAGAAGAAGGTCAGGAATGAAAACGGCCAAGACATTCAGAGGCGAGCGCGCAGCACTAGAATACATATGGCAAAGCCTTGGGTTTTTGCAGCTAGAGCTAGTGTAACTTACACTGGATCTAGTGAAATCATAAGTCAGCTGTTGATGTATGTGGCTGCAGTGTTCAGTGTTGCCACACTACCGTGAGAATTAGTGTAACTAGCGTATGTGCGCTCAATGTAAGCAAGTATGCTGATGATACTGCAGCTTTAATTGTCGCTGCTACCGAGAATTGTTGACGCACAAACTGTTATTGCAGTGGTAATGTTCAAGAGCCTGATTCATTCATTCTTCTGGTTGACGAAACATATCCATCCCACCGCAGCCACAACCGCTTGCGGAATTCCGTTAATCCATAAACTATCCTGAAGGAATGTCTACTGTTCGGTTTTGCCTAACTGCAACGCTGGTGCAATGTCGACGTTTCCTGTTGCTTTTTTCATAAGTACGTACAAATGTTCTTCATTGAAGGTACTGTAATAATAGTTTGAAGTAAAAACTACATTCGGCAAACTCTTAACACGTTTTAAACTGAAATCACAAAGTTAGTTTGAAGATATCTCATTTATTATAAACGTAACTCAAGATTTGTATAAATTGTTGCCATTTTTGTAAGGTGTATTGATAAATGAAAAAGCTTTTTTACTTAATACAATATATTTTACGTAACATTATTTGACACAAAACTTGTTTGACACCATTCAGTTTGGAAACACATTTCTGCATAATTACGCTCTCTTTAAAAGCAATTTTGTATTTTTTTTTAAACTGTATTAAATTACAATTGTATTGGTTTAAATTTTATTTTCCAAACAGTTAAAAATTAACTTTATTTAATTTTTTAAGAAAATATGGTTATTTTCTGAAAGTTAAAATGTGTGAAATTTATACCTAGTCTAATAATTAATTCCCCTATTTATTTTAATGGTTTACCCCTACGGTAACGATGTAGCTAAACCACATCAACTTGATGTTTTCAAAGGAACCTCTGTTTTGGTTCAAGTCAGGTGTACTATAGTGTAAGGGGTGGAGAGGGGAGGGTGCCCGAGGACAGAGGCTAAGGGTCAGCAAGGTCAGAGCAGTAGCTGTGCAGACTATAGCAGTTCATACTGTCACACCACACCACACCACTCCTACCTCGGTCTCACTTAGCTATTCCATAATACCTTATACCACCGCTCCGCGGCTGCGGGATTGAAATTATAAATTTATTCCTCTCGGACGGTCGTTCGTCGGAGAAAAAGAGGTGCGCGGAGAGGAAAATAAGAAAAGGAAAATAAATTGCATTTATTCAATCGCGTTTTATTAGGTGCGCATATTTATCGGCGCGCGAGTTTTGATTGGTCGGCTCCTCCCCTTCCCCCACTCTCGGCGGCGGGGCGGCAGCGCGAACCATTCAGCCCAGTGGCACTCACTAGCCGCACCGCACCGCACCGAACCGCACATGCCGTGTATACCGTAGTAGCGTAACGTGAAACGTAGCGAGTGTACCGTGGACGTGTTTAGTGCCCGAGGGACGATAGCCAGCACCATTGTGGAAGAGACCGGAGGCCGCGAGGAGGCCTGGCTAGGGCCTGCTCTGGCCGACCTGAAGCGCTCGGCAGCGATCCGTCGTTGGCTCCAGCAGCAGCAACATCACAACAACAAACTCAACAATAACAACAACAACAGTCCGCCGGAGAAGATGCCCATGTTGTTGGCTCCACCGCAACTTCACCAGAGGCTCCCGGACGCGGACCCTCAGCCCTTGGACTTCAGCGTGAAGCCGTACAACCTGCCGCGGCGACACCCTCTGTTCCTGCACTCCAGCAACTCGGAGACCTCGGAGGACGAGGGTGGACCTCCACCTGACAGCCCGCTGCGTGGTGACACCTCCGGTGAGTACTGATACTAACTGATAAGCTCGTGCCAGTGATCAGTGTGTGACAGTGATGTGCATGATAACTACCCAAGTGTGTTTAGAGTAGTCTACCTTCTAGAGTTAGTTTTACAATATGTAAGGTCTAAAATATCTGTGTACTACTAGATACAGGTTTTAAAGTACTTATGAATAACTACTACAAAATATTCACAGATAATATCCGACAAAACAATTGCTTGACACTACGGCGAGACTTTATTAAGTAAAAGGGCTGCACTTACAATAAAATTAAACAGACAATATCGTTACTGCATAATCTAAAAACTTTATTTATTAAAGAAACCTTAACATTTAAATATACGTATTGTGTAGGGATTGTTTAAAATGTAGTCGTTATTTATCAATAAATTGTGATTTCAAACTATCGCTATTAGTCCAAGGGTCAAACATCTTAACAAACCATCAGGTTATTAAATTTAACAATCATGTAACAACCTTTACTATACCGCAGTTACAAGATGGTCAGGCATAAGATAAGTTTATATACAACATTTCATTGGTTTTGCGCCAAACTTTCTTGGCTCTTTACATATTTACATGTAGCAATATGAAGAAGTGAGATTTGAGATTAGATCTAATATGACAAGACTACTACTATTTTTAACGACGGTATTTAATATGCAGATGATCAGCCCGTAAATTATGTAGTTATAATATCAATTGTAAATTGGTTTCGAACAATAACACTGAATTCAAGTACAATACAAACTTCACATTTGTTTAAACATATTAGTGCTAAGTATTGTAACATTATTCAAAATAACACAGTACGTATCTTTTTAACACTGCGCTGTTTAGCACAATCAGAATAAACTAACTTCAGCGATCAATTGCATTTTAGAAACGAGTTAGCAGTTTTATTTTTAGACGGGTTTACTACACCAACCTTGAGTAATCATAGTGTGTAAAAATAAACTAAAAAAGCTAAAACACAAATTCAATAAATAACGATCAAAAAATGAAACTAGTAAATGTTCTCCACTAATTTTCCTTGAACTTAGACAAAAGTAACATCTTAAAAAACATCCATGAAAACGTTTTGATACCAAACGCACTTTACTAAAATTATAAATATTTATCTTTATGACATATAAATTTTAATTGGTATTCAAAGGTTGTATAAATAGTATAAATAACTCCTCACAGTTGCAAATATTCTAATTTGGGTAATATTTCGGATTCACATTTGACAAATCAATACATAAAAAATTGTTGTGTATAATATATTAATGTATAGCGTGGGAAAAATTGTGATAGTGGTTTACCTATACCTACATAATTATATGTTTGGTCAAATGCTTAATTTAAATTTAACTTAAATAATTTTGCAATTTTTATTATTTATGTTATTGTAGTTGTGAAACACATAAACAATGCCAATTCGGTTATACATACAAAGAGACTAGAAGATCTTGAGTGCAAAAAGGCTATAAGATTATGAGGTCAAAGTGTTTTTAGATTGTTTTTCAAAAGAACAAGCTACAAACTTTTAAGGATTTCCTGCTATATAGAGATAATACAAAAGTATATAGGTAACCGTTAATTTGCCCAGACTACTTGTTTCTGAAAATATACTAATCAAAATCAACTTAAAATCTATATTATTGTCGTATTAGTTGTTAGTTTTGCGAATAAATACAGACATATACGAACCAACTAATGTCAATGTGTATTTTAAATATATAGTTCGAATAGTTTGCAGTCACCATAAGGCATGAACTTCAATAATAGGTAATCGTATAATGCTTGTCTCGAAAATGTTTGTGTAACAATTATACATTTATAACAAACCCATTAAGTTTAAAGTAAGACGTTTTGCCAATTTAAACCAAAACCGTTTCAGAAGTAGTTCGGACTTCTTAAGCACCTTTGGTCAAAGGGATTTAGTAATTTTATCAAACATATCAAAGCAAATGTTTTCATTTTCAGTAAGAAATCTATAATCAGGTTTACATGTACTATAATCTAATGTTTCCAGTTCACACCGCGTCCAAACTTCATAACTAGGTTGATATATCACTGTGCAGTACCGTCTTCAGCCACTGATTGGCTGAAACTGAGTGACTGATGATGGTACTCCACAGCGAGGCCGAAATATCTCAACCTAATTATGAAGTTTGGGCGCGGTGTGAACCGGAAGAACTAGATTATAGTTGTGACACCGGCCGCGAAAGCCTAAGAGTTAGGTTAGCAAATAACGAAAAAAGTATTTAGCTTATGCTTTTGAATACGAATATTTGGCTTATTTAGTTGTCTCATGTTAATAAATGCCTCGTGGTATAAAATGTACAATAGTCAAAGATAACTAATGTTTTCTTACACGCGTTCTTAAGCGATGATGAAGCGCCAAAGACACAACAAATACATTTCGAATTCGGGCAGAACATTGTGCGATAAACAAACAGCCCTGCAATTACAAATTTTAAGAACGACGTTTCTTGGTCCTAGAAGTGTGGAAGTGGGAAAGACGGTAGCATCGTCCTACAGCCACGAAGCACCATCCTCTTATCAGTCATAACTGATTGATTTATATTCCTCAGCGGTTTCTATTTAACATCCGGCTACTGTATTAACCGGTGCTACAAAAACCTCGAGTTTCGCATGTAGAGAGTAATTTTAACAAGATTTACAACACCCCCACCTCCAGCCACCAGTCGGCTTTGTTTATATAATTCCAGGCCTCATTGTTAAGTTTTTTGATAGGCGCCGACTTTAAATTAGAACCGGCCCAATAAATGTTGGTTCTTACCCCTCACCCTGGTAATTAACCAATCAAAGCCTACAAAACGGTCAATATTATTGGTTAGCTGCTAATGGCGTCCGTGCTATTATTTCTTTATAATTACTACTTGCGCTCGTTTCGGGCTTTACGTCGCAAAAACTCTGCGTTGTCTGAGGATGTAATTTTGCTATTGAAATGGGTTTTTAGGCTTAAAAGTTCGTTTGTGATTTCTCGCTTGTTTATGTAGATTTGACAGTTTCACATAGGAATTTTGTAGTTTAGAGTACATTTGTCCACTTACTAACTAAATAAATGTTTTGTTGTAGAAGTTTATCTTTGATTTGGTGAATGTATCGTTTGCTTGCAAATTCTGATAACCAATTCATTTGAATAAGTAAATAGTTTATTAAATAGCTTTACTTTTCCAATTGTATTAATTATTTTTTACAAAACCTCCTTGATAATACAATTACGAAGATTTTTGACGTTCGTATGCATGTTTTACTGTATAACATTCTCTCAAGTAATTAATTAAACCAACCACACTCCAGATAACTTCGCCAGAATTAAAGATCATTTAGTTTAATTTCACTTATTGACTCGTTACTTAGGTTGTTTTAAACTAATTTAATATTCTTTAACCTTAATACATACTATACGAAATAGAAATTAGTTGCTCTAATACCAAAAAAGTCAGATTCACTTAAGTAATGCAGAAAACCTTTCGACAGCTTCTCAAACAACTAAAACTAAGTCATACCTCAAGCCAATACAGCACTGCTATTCAATAACACAAACTTAACGATTAATTCCCTGGCCAAGACATGTAGATATTGTTTTTGCAGCTCCCACCCACATAGACGTTTTCCCCCGGCAATTATCAAGCCCTGTATAATTGAGTTATTCATCTTGGCGTAATTAGATATGCAAATCAATTAGTCGCTTGGTCGCTCAATTACATCGACTGTGGGCTCATTATTTCTCGCTGGCTATTATTGATATGCTTGCCAGTGTAGAACCAAGTAGTGTGTTGTGCTTTAGTACTAGAAGCCAAGTTGCCTATTTAGTGCAGAAATGGCATTTTTAGGTTGTTTTATTGTTACAAATATATAAACAATTAATTAAATTATTTATGTTTTTGAACATTTACATGTCATGAAATATTCCAAATATTCTGTCATATAAACGCTAACGTATAACGTTTTTCTTCTTGAGGGGAAATGCTTATGCGCCTTAAGGTCTCCGGTTGTCTGTGTGAATAAATTGGAAAAAACACTAAAACCCCTCCCAGTTCACATATTAGTAAAAGTTACAAATGTTAAACCTTTGGCTTCGTGTAAAATATAGCATTCAACTCACCCTGCATAATTTTTCGAGTAAGTAACTCTAGTAACATTGCAAAACTGACAGATGAAAGTGATGAAAAACCATTAACAGATTACTTCTTCAACCCTTAATTTTGAAATAACTGTACAAGTTTTAGTACTAAAATTAATTAAATAATTTAAACATATCTTATATAGAATATACAAGTTTAAAATCGGCAGTTATATTCTTTATAAAGTTCTAAGTAATAAGTTTTGTTTTGAGATACTATATGCATTTAGTAACTGTTTGACGTGTTAAAACTTAACAAAAACAATCTTTTATTGTTAAGGGCTATTCAACCTTTATTATCATTTTTATTAATAAAATCGCAGTTATATACGAGTATTTTGCGCGAATATTGCTATTATTTCTCCATGGTGTGTTCAAAATTACACATTGTTTTATTTTTTGAAACAATAAATTTTGTACTTGGATACGTTTATTACATAACAGTAAGTTTAGCTGTTGATAAAAACAACTGCATGAATGAAAAACCCTTTACGGAAACATTCATAAGAACGCTGCTTCGAATTAACTCAAATTAATTTAAATCAAAAGCGTAATTTACAGGGGAATACTAATTGAATTTAACAATCAGCCGAAATATAGTTTCTCAGTTTTAAGAGAGGTGTTAAGGTGTTTAAAAGCTAAGAATAATCTTGTCTTTTAATATTTTTAAATTTGCTTATAACAAAACTTTCTTGGCTTTATTTAGATCAATGCATGTACACTTCTCAAGTAAATTTAAAGAATAAAGAGTATTTGAAAGCTATATTATTGGATATTATAATTTAAATTGAGATGAAAAAAAACAATACTTACATTAGTACTGACGTTTGTTTTCTTTTTATTTAAATTTTAAAATAGTATGTCTTTATACTTTGTTTACACATTTTCATCCATTTATACAATAGCAAAACCTAATCTATACTGCCTTTACAGTATAGCAAAACCTTGTAGTAACATAGAGCTCGAAATAATATAGGGCTAGTGCAATCGTAAGAAATAGGGCAGAACCTCCACAATTTAAGTTACAGTTCTCCAAGAAATAACGCACCTGTGTTCCCCCTAAGGGCAGAGCTTGAACGTGTGTTCGTCAGAAGCACGGAAAACCCACTCTGTGGCTACCAAGAACTGTCCATTTCCTAGGATTCAATAACAGAGTACAAGTATGCAAATCTTAAGTACATGCAATTGTCTGTTATTGTTATTATCTAAAGATTGTATCACTTGCAGCCAGACAGGACTTTGTTCCAGTGGCTTGGTACCCTCGCCTATAGCTCACACATGTGTTGTGTGTGTGTGTGCACGGCCGTTCCATGCAGCTGAACGATCTGTATCTGCTTTGGTTAACATTGCTACTTCTAGCTTTTAATTCTATTAAACACCCTTGAACCGTAAAATCTTGCAGTTCTCTTGCTGAATTATTCAGACTGCGAGCGAGATTGCAAACAAAGTGGGACAAAGGAGAACGTACGTTCTTGTGTTTCTAGTCTTTCCTTCGATTGTGGCGTGGTGTTACAACAAAATACTCGTATCTCAATAGTTACATCGGTTTATTTGTATCAAAGTTTGGGTATGTTTAAGTAATTTTCAGTAATAAAATAATACAAATTTGGAGTGTATCGTGAGTTTTTCTTGATTCAACGTATATAGCCTTTTTAGTTATGTTTGTTCGATATATGTCAGTGTTATATCATATTTATCTTTTGTATTATATTCACCAAAATTTCTTGAACAAGATATTTTAAATATTTTAATATCCCTGGCAAATCTTGTATACAAACTAAGCTGGTATTTATTTATATTTGAAATATAGTGATCTTATTAAATAGAGCTATCCTTAAACTTAAATTAAAATAATATTTAGACACATGACTTGATGTAAATCAAAATAAAATCAACTTTTAATCATCACCACGAATCCTTTATTTATATTGTTGTTATATGTATATCATTCGATCTAAACTAGACGTTAGAAGATAAAATCTCACCTTCGCAGTTGATAAAAAGATAGGATGAACTTATTTTACAATAATGGTTTAAATTGATTACAGCGATAATGAATTTTTCCGTAACTTTCTCTTTTAACACTGATAATAAACATACGAGTCACAACCAGAACTACAAGGCGGGGTATGAATATTCTTAACACGGTGGATAACTATAGGATTTTTATAATTTTCGGTTGTAGGCGAGGATTTCCAGGAGTTATTTGCGTGGAAAGGAGGAAACTGTCTTAAATTCTTTGGAAAAGATCAAAACAAACGCATCAAATAAATCATAAGCTACCGTGACAGATCGGGGACACTATTACAGATTTTCCTCATACACGCTAGAAACGGAACATCGTTAGCTTTACATTCTTAACAGGATCTTCCTTCTTTGTTTTCGACGTTTTGGCGACACATCTGACACCATCCTCCAGACAACACAGATCTCTTGTCTGACTCAACTCGACTGTGCTTACGTAATGAGCAATTTCCTTGTTGTTATACTCATTCATTTACAACAACCGCGGGCAAGCTTAGTGTTTTCAATGCGTTTTCCTTCTTTCCGATAATTCCGTTTTGAAACTCATTTGACGTAAGACTCAAAACTTAAACAAAAGGACATACTCATAACTTTGAAATAAATCAGAAATCAGAAAATTACTTATAGTAGACATGCCATCAAAACAAATTCAGTACTTTATTCCATAGATGTTGTAATATTCGTTTCATTCACCAATTTTCAGGTGAGTTCCAAAATTTCTAACGTTTGTAACACTCTGTCCTTGCAAAATAAGCTCCACCGTGGCGCACCGCGCACACGCACTCTGGCGCATGGAGCACCTGTCACTCGTGGCGCTGCGGCCTCCTCAATTATGAATGTGCTCCGGACATTTGCCTGCGCATTAATATGAAACGAGAAATGTTAATGTGGTGTTACTTACAAGGTTCGTACATTAGCCGAGCCACTGCCTTCTGTGGGACAGCGCTGCTCCGTGCATCTGCATATAGTGCTTCCGTGTGTATAACTCACTCACGTCGTGTGACCGTTGTTTCCTTGCAAATGTAAGCTTTGATATTTGTATTTCAATCAAATTATAAATTTCAGACATCAGAATGTCCTTTTGGATAAAGATAATAGCTAACTTTTGATCAACCATTTAGTACTTAAAAAATGACTGTGTAGTAAACTTTTGTTTTAGCGATATTTAAACCGTACTGCAGGACAAAATAAAACTACTACTAAATTCAAGCATGTGACCTTACTGAAAATACTTTACAAAACCTTATCGTCTTCTACAAAGTTTATTCCAAAGTTTAAAAGCCACCAAAGTTACTTGTTTACCCATTTTATAAATTTGATGTAGTTTTTAAGTGTTTTGATCAGTCTCTGAATATCAGTAGACTAAGATTCTGCAAAACGTTTTGTAGTAACAGTTTAAACACAGACTAGAGAAACTCTGTTATAGAGTCCGTTAGTCTATGGTTTAAATAACAACTCAATACTTGACCGACTTCACAATTATTAAAAGAACTACTAAGCTACGTGAAACCACCCTTGAGTTTATTAAGTTAGCGGAAGAAACCACGTTCACAGATCGCATTGAGGATGGCACAGGCATTAAGAAGAGCTGGCCGCACGCAACTGACGGAAGTGGGAAATAAAACGTAAAAATAGTGTCGTAAAATCACCCCGTGGACAAACCAGGGTAGGTGCGCATGCGTCAAGGCGATGTACGTCCTGCGCAGCTTGTGGTAGGCGCGGTAACGGACGGTGTGCAAAACAGGAACACCGGTCTCTTGCCACCTTGCATTGGCAAACTCGGCTTTTATAAGTCTGAAGGAGAATAAACTGTTATTCAAATTACGGTGTCATACCTGTTTATAATCAGTGTGAGCACGTTTGATTTTCCCTTCAGCTATTTAACTTGATTTATAATTAGACAACATGAAAACAAGCTCCAATACTTTCAAGAATATTGGCTTTTGTTTTCATAAAGTCTCACTGTAAATTTATTCCAATTCTATGGCTCAAGTTCTCTATTTAACTTGATGTTCTTTTCTAAAATGTGTAAAGTCACTGCAGTCGAACCAATCAACCATAAAACTAAAAGACTACAACTTATTATATAATTTAATCAAATTCAACATTACGACCCCTGTTGCGTATAAACGTTACAAATCCATAAAGGATCCATTATAGTAAGTTTAACCAATACTCTAAATGTATTTAAGTAAAACAATTCGCTAGTGAAAATACGATATAATCCATCGTAGATTGTTTGTTCTTCTAGTTCTCAAATTTGATACTGTCACTGGGCTACAACCGCAGTACGCCAGCCGAATCGGTGTTTTAACTCTCTAAGTATGCTTTTTGGTAACCATCCAATGAGTTTTTAATATGTTAAGCGCGTTTAGGCTATTTTAATTGGTGTTCATAAAAACAATCCTCTGTGTTTTAAAAATTTCCATTTTAACAAATATTTAAAATAAAAGTTTATTGTTCGGTAATGCACATTAAAATCCCCTTTACGGACGATTACTCCAATTTTTGACAAATGAACGGTCACACCTGTGGACTATGAGCGGTGTGCCGGAAGAGAGCGATCAGTGGACGTGGCGTGAAGAGCACTTTACTCGTGATAATCACCCCCTGGATGAAGTGAAGGGGTAGGTCGGCCACACTTGATAGTGTACAATCATCAGGTAACCCTTGCCCGCGGCGTGGAGCGTGCGGGGTGGTGCGCGTGGAGGATTACACGAGTGCTGGTAGCGCTACCTGTGAGCGTGCACGCGCTGTCAACAGGTGAATGTGACAAGGGGTGAGTGGATAAGGAGGATTTGCATAAAAGGAAGTTATTTTCATCAAATTTAACTTTTCATCTGCTCAAATCTAAAATTTGAATATGACATGATATTTAGTACAAATCTGTTTTAGTATTGGAGTTTTAATTAGTTTTTCTTCGAAAATTTGCTTTTTTTTTCAAATGAAGTTATAGTAACAACAAATTGAATTTTTAGTAAAGCAGCACCTACTTTCTGTTGCAATATTATGAATCTCCAACTATTAAGGTGAAGAAATATATCACGCTTTTATAATTGCACCATTACCAGAAACTCAGTTGAGTTATTTTTAAGATGATATCTTCCACGCTGCTGTTTTAACCTAGAATAACTCGTGTAACATAAACTTTAACGAGCTACAAATGTGCTAGTTAGAGGGAAAACTATAATTAACCCTATTATAATAACAGTAAACTATAGCTGCAAAAAATATTGAAACCTTAAACCTGCTCAAAACTACCGTATAAACCAAACACAACTTGAGACTATAATCTAGTTCTTCTGGTTCACGCCGCGTCTAAAATTGATAATTGGGTTGCGATATTTCGGCCTCGCTAGGGAGTACCATCTTCAGTCACTGATTGGCTGAAACAACTGAGGCGAGGCCGCAATATCTCAATCTAGCTATCACGTTAAGACGCGGTGTGAACCGGAAGAACTAGATTATAGTTGACACCGGCCGCGAAATCCGAGTTACGACTTAAGACGTTGGCACATATCGTGCACGGTGAGATCCATGCACTGTAGGAGTATCAATATAGAGGCGGCACTCAGCTGATGCTGATTACACTAATATAGAGGATGCTGAGTCAGCTCATTATAGAGGCCATTTACATACGCGAGCTCGTGATGTGGGAACAGTGCTTAGAGCACCTGCCCTTCCCCGCGCCTCACTGCTCGTTCTAGATTAGCCGAGATACGTATCTTGCAGCCTTAGCCAAGAGGTAAATTTAATAAATTAAACATCGAAAATTTTTCGTTTGAAGTTTTGTCAGGGTTTTATACATATTGAGAGTTAAACAGGCTGTCAATTTGTACGTATATAAATTAAAAACTATGTTGTCTTGTTTTGTAGTGTAACTATGCATCTGGTTTGCATGCTTGTTTTAATTTTCGACACCTTTACAACGCTGTGATTATTTTAGTCATATATAAACGTTCTTTTCACGAAACCAGCAGTCGTTTCATGCATAGGCTTTGGTTTCTTACTTCCCGTTGTAAATGACTAAAAGATACATTATGTATGTTAGAGCATATCATACTATACATTAATGTCTATCTTAATATTCCTGTAATTTTAGTACCTAACACTTTGTAGAACCTACTTAATTCAATCGTTGATGTTTCCTTTAGCGATGATATTAGACCGCAAGTTTCTGAAGTTATTATTATTTTTCTTTAAAAAATTCTTCCAATTATTTTTTACTTTTCTAATTGAAGTTGTTATTATAATATTATTATCCACATAATATTTCACAATACTGTATATTACTTAAATTAGAAACTTTTAGTTTGATTTTAAAACGAAATATAAGTTTGTAATTTAACAGTGCTCACAGTGGCAGCAACTCACTCAACGCGACCTGGGAAGGAATCCACGAACAAGTGTCCGAGTGACACATTCGAGCGTATGCCAATGCGCGCCACACGCAGCCAATATTTGAAACGGATTCTTGGGCGGCTCATTAAATTCGACTCAGGTCGAAATCCAAGCCGGTAGCTCGACCAGCGTACGTCGTGCATATAATTAGTCTATACTGTTGTGAGGTGCGCGTCGGCTACCCGCTCACAGATTACCGCTAAGAATCTGACTACTCATTCCCAACAAAGCGACGCCTCAACACTAATGTCTTTTTCGAAGTGGTGGAGGAAATTAGGGAATTCCATTGAAGCCTCATTTGTGTATTTAAAAAGGAGTGAATTGCGCGGGCAATCTTGAATACATTACTGTCTAATGTTAATGTGCATTTGGTGAGGGGTTTAGTCAGCTTGGGGCTTGGGACTAATGCACCTGCGATGCGCATGCCCAGTGGGCCTTCTGCTGTAACTACTGGTCAGCTGGTGGTTCTCTTCAACGAGGACTTTGTGGAATCAGTAATACACCAGAGTAAATAGTTACTTATGTGTAAAATTAAAAATCTTATATTGAATGTGAATTAAATTTACTATTCAAAATGTTTCACCCAACACCCTTCTCATGATTGACAGTTTTACAATAGTAGTTTTACTATTTTTAAATAATTTCATAAACAAGAAAGTTTTGTACAGATAACTTCTTAGAACAAACTCGTATTCACGTCTTTCGAGCGGAGTTAAATTAAACTTAGTTTTAATATTCATCGAGCATATGCAAGACTTAATCGTCTCAATGTTTGTTATGAAGGAGTTTACTTTACGTTAGGATTAATTTATTGGGCGCCTACTTCATACTTTAATAGCTTTCACCAATAATTATAAGCATAAAATAGCAAGTTTCATTAGCTTAGAACAAAGACCGAATCCAAAAATAAGTTCAAATAATGAGGCAATTTCTCAGGGCTTCTTGTATTTTATTGGAAAACCCCTCCTCGGCTACCGCTCATTAAACATTTTATGACAAGGCCGAGAGATTCCATTGCTGGAGATTTCATTATGAATATAGGTAGTAATTAAAAGTAAAACTGAAGCTGAAGTTTCAATCTCAACTATTTAACCTCTGCTTTCCTTTCATTATTATTTCTCGAGCTAAATATCCGATCGTAAACTAGCAGTAATGAGCATTTAATGGCTTGGTTTATGATGCGGGACGTTGGTAGTATTGCGTATGCATTAAGTGCGCGGCTTCTGTTTTACCGACCGTTGTTGTCTCCGGGCTGCTCCTGCAGCGGGAGCTCACCCAGCCCTTCCCTGTCAGTGCGCCCGCTCTCCCTTCCTGCGCAGCGCAAACACATTTCAGTTGATCTTTTGTCAAAGTTTTAAATACCCAAATTTGTTAAACATTACTTATTCCTTGTAAAATAACAAGTTTATTTAAATAACATTAAAATGTCCTTTGCGTCGTTACAAATTATCTTGTCTAATTACTTAAAACTACAATATTATTACAAATGTGCGTTTTTTTGTTGATAAATTTTAGTTCCGTAGTACGGTAACGAGAAGGTTTCTTGTTGAAATTTCTGAATTAGTTGGACGATTCTTTGAAAGTTTGTTTGGTAAATTATTGATTTTAAATGCCTTTTAGTGTTTGTAAATAAATCAGCTAAGCTATGAGATATATAATTTTGTGTAACTGAGAGAGTACCTAATAAACGCCATAAAATCCATTCAACCCCTGGTGGTTCGATTTCCGCATCCAGGCTGACGCTAGCGAGGTGCTAACTCGCCGCACAAAGGGTGACGAAGGCCGCGCATGCGCATTACGTGTTCCCACCGACCCACTTCGCTATAATTGGCCGCAAATGTCAAACCTTTGCCGGAATGTTTCAACCTTTCGCTCATATTAAAACCCCATTAGACCATTCATGTAAATCTAGACTATGAGGCATTAGAATACCTGCCATTGACCATTACGCATTGGGTAATCTTTTTCACTACTTCCAGGCCGTATTTAAATGGAATATCAAGGCCCCTGAGATCATTAGAGTTTTGGGCTCGCTTTGTTAGACCCTCATTAATCGTTTTTGTGTCAGCCCCCGCGGGGTGAGGCGGGGAGGGGAAATGGACATTAGGGCTTTTCAATGTTCAGCCGGTGATTTCCAACTGCTGACATTTCACAAGGTGTAAATATCAAGGATAAGTCCTCTTGTTGTCGTTATGAAACGTTGCCAGATTTTGAAATAGGGACTTTCACCCCATTTTCACATGTTTAGATCTAGTATGGATTTGTTGGTAAAAAATAAATAAAAGAAAATTAATCGTGTTAAATTAAGAATCAAAACGGCAAATTAGTACGGTACATAGTATTAAAATACTATAGGCCTAAGTGTGTTTTTTTATAAATACTAAAGTATATTTACAATAACTGTACCCAAAAGTCACAATTGAGTTAATGTCTTTCGAGAGGAAAACTATAGTCTTCAAACAATATCACTTACAAAAAGGAGCTCTGATCTTAAAGCGTATATTTAAATAACATGTTTATAAGTTGTAAACACTAATATTCGTCACATAATAATATTATAACGAAAACTTCCAATATTTCGAGATGTAATTGAATATTTTACATTCCTTAGGCTTTACATCTTCAAACTTCTCGGTCAATTATTGCTTTTCTGATACATTCATTCATATTCGTTATTAAGCGCCAATCAAAACGTCAAGTAAAACTTCAAAGCTATTCGGTTATTATTTTGTACCTCAACTATCTTACATTTCACAGCGCTTATTCCATAACACCTCTGCAGTATTCGTGTCTCCATATTGTTTATTTTTACTTGTTTCGTAGCTAAATACGTCAGGAAATCCCCTAGTTTACGTCTTGAAGCTATCTGTATCTAGTCTTAAAGACACTTTGTCATCAACAATAATGTACCTTCTATGTTATAACCCTGAAAGTGGCTGTTGGTAAACAAACGGAACGGAAGCAAAGGAGGAAAAGATACAGACTAACTATCCGGGCGCCTACAGCCTGACCAATTTGTCTTAATACTCCAAACATGTTGTGAAATGACAAATTCATTTCTTAAAAAGGTGAGCCGTTTTAAACTTACCTATGAGCGATGGAAATCCAAGACGTGTTGTTTCAATTTCGCTGGTACTTTTAAAACTCTGTATAGTTCTGAAACTGAATTGTGAAACTCACAGGTCTGTGTTTTATATGTTTTCTTGATTCTTAATAAACGTACACGGGTGAAACTTGGCTCGTTAGAACTTGAATCAAATCTCTTCAACTCTGGATGAAATGAACAAAATCAAAATTAAAACAATTGTGTTATATTATTTTGAAAGAAAAACTGTATAGTAACTTTTAATAACTTCTTTGTCTTCTATATTCTATAAGATCTTTGTATCATGGGAAATTCGGTACAGCTTTGGTTCAATCGTTTTACAGCAACCTTTTAAGCTGGCGGAATAAACAAGTTACTTGAAATACTTAAAAAATATGATACTTCATTGAACAATATTACTTTATTTTTCTTGTCAGTATATCTAAACTATTAGCATTATAATATAAAAGTATGAGTGCAATACAAAATTCAAAATCTATAATGAGTCGTTAAAAATGTACTTATTTTGTAGTAGTTTTTAAAGCAAGAGATTAGTGAGGCTGCTTTTGAAATGGTTTGTGTGTATTAACGATTTTATACTGAGAGGCAACTTATTACACAATTTTTCCCCCTGTACAACGGAGTTCTCTCGACTAACTTATGACAGTGTTTAGTGCATTGAAAATTGGTTTTGAGCCTAGTATCATATACACGTATGAAACTTTCGTTGTATAGTTTTTATAATTAGCTTGTACGAATAAAAACGTTTTGAACACAACTGAACATGGCACAGTCATAATCTTAAGTTCCGTATAAATTTGTTTGCAAGAGAAATTCCATGGTGAAAAGGTTATTATTCTTAAAATCCTTTTTGAAGTATTAGAATTTTTTTCTCCGTCGATGAAAATCCCCAAAAATTAATGCCATATTTGAGGATCGAATAAAAATAGGAATAATCCTTATATATCATAATGCGGGCTTTAAAATCAACTGTATCTCTGTATCTCAGGTGGTTCTTAAAGCAGTCCTTTCACACCGCATTTTCTCGACTGGATAAATAAAGCATTTCTCCAGCGAGAACTGGGAAGTTGATGAGCATCATGGCTCGAGGCAGTGTTGAGCCTAGTTATAGTTGGCAGAGTCAGTGTTGATGAAGACGTCTAGGAGCGACTGATGCGAGCTCTATTTGTTATTCTAATGACGCTGGTAACGAGCAAAGGGCAGGCGGAGGTTACGCTCGCGAAATGATGGAGTTATACGAGAGCGTGCAAAGGCTCGTAGTAACGAGTCCGTGTTATTGATGTTCATCATTTGTTGTTGTAATTCGATCTGCTGCTTCTGCATTGTCGGCTCACGTTCAGTCCGGAGCCGAGTCAGTGCAAAAACTGCGATGTGATGAAGGAGAAGAGTCTTGTAGGACGAAAGGTTGATGTGAGTGTACTTTCCTCCGGTAGAAAGGGGAATAGCAAACATTGCAAAGGGAACAAACTACTAAAATACTACATATTATAGCGGACATTTTCCACTGTTAGCGAGCAAGATGATCACGACGTTTCGGGATCTGCAATCTGATCCCGTCTTCAGGTGAAAAGTAACCTAAAACATAACACAGAATATTAGAAAACGAGCTGTCCTAAAGTAATCAGCGTCAAAAGTCAAAGTCAAAATACTAAAACTTAAAAAGCTAGCTCCGACTACTAGATCCGGAACGTCGTGATCATCTCGCTTACTAAGGGTGGAAAATGCCCGCAATAATAGTTTAAACTCTGAAATCCTCCCATCGACAACAACAAACTTTAAACATAGTACTAAAATACCTTTTCCCGCTCCACGAAGCGTTTGGCTATTGTGGCTAAAACTACGCTGAAAAGTATTTAACTACGAATGCGTTTTGTAATTGTCGATTCTTTCTTTACAGATGCTTGTGACCCTACCACGATACGAGACATCAAGCCGTTTCATGGTGAGTATTTAAGCCTTTCTTTTATTTAACGTAACCGAATATTACAGTGTTGAAAAGCAAACCAAATGATAAATTTACGAACCATTATCTTCCGAAAACACTAAAAATGTCTAGTTCTTAAAAATTAGGAATTAAAGAAACTGCCATCAGCCTAGCTGACGACCAACTAAACACTGCCTCAAAGGCCGTACTTTTGCTTCCCTAGCAATTCAGAAATAGGGTTTACCAAAGTGATTTATCTTCGGGTAGGTTCCAATCGGTAACATCCGGCTGGAGGATGATCTGCAATTTGGCGGTATTTGCTAATAACGGGGGCGGCCCGGTGTGGCGCCAGTGCGTCCCATGATGCACTTTTAATTCCCACCTGTCAGGAAGACAAGGGTCCGGCCGGGGGTTCTAGGTAAGGCGCGGCGCGGCGGCGGTGCCCCTGTGAATAGATTACCGCTGATTAGACGGATAGGATCGAACCTGTGGCCTCAGGCAAGGTCGCGCAATGCTGGGAACTCATGGTGATTCGCGCATCATGACTAACAACAGTGACTGGCAAGTGGCAGATTTACATCGGATTGCTACCTACTCTCCGGTCAGTGTGCGAGTCACCATTACTTTCACGGTAGAGCGAAATAAGTTGGCAATCCTTCTATTCAAACTTTCTGAATTTTGATTTTACGAAAAGTGAGTTTAAACTTTGCAAATTCTACATCAACTTCCGTCTATTTGTTCTGTGATCATTATGTTTGATGCAAGAAAGTTGTGTTAAGAACCTTTTAGGCTTTAATATTCAAAGTAAGACTAAAGTGTAAAATGATTCGATGATTACTAGATTTATACGTTAGTAAATTATTGATCAGACAAATGACAACCATTAAACGTAAACCCTTACAATCTTCGGTTATTTGCAAAAAATAACATTGACTCTAAAATTTAGACAGATACTATAAAAGTCAAGAGGTATTTAAAGGTGTGTTAAGTGGATTTTCGAATTGCATTAGAAGTTTAAATACTGGTACGAGTAAAATGAAATGTTAACGTCTGAAAGAGCCTTTCCCACATCTCGAGTACGGTAATCAACCGGTTCACATTTAACGCGAAGATCAAACAAACTCAAGTCGTCAGAAGTACGTGAGTGCATAAAGTGAATGAAAACAAGGAATTAAACGGCAATCACGCAGGCGGCACTTTGTCCGTAATAACACAACATTAGCGCTACTTTACTTACTTGGCTGTTTGGTGCATGATTTAGGCAATTTGTACAAGTGGCTGGCGACTGCTCGGCCTGGAGACTGGCTCCACGCTCTTCACACTCTTCGTGTCATATTCCATTTGTGTCATCGATGAATAGCAGATGTGCTATTAGCTTTAGGAAACGTTATTTTTGAATACATAAAATTCACTTTCAAATGTGCAATACACTGAAAATAACCAGGTCCAGTATATGAGCGTCTCCTTAATTATTAAAGTTTAAACCATAATTTATATCGTTATTTTGCACTAGAAACTGCTGTGAAAAGATCACATTTTCTCCTTAGTACTACAAACCTCTTTTCTACATCGTGCAAATACAGAACATATTGAACCTTTCAACAGTTGTACATTAACGATTCGAAATGAATAAATTTGAATTCCAACGTTGTATGTCTCCACTTGTATACATGGGATACCACTATGAACTGTGTTATAATCTCGTTCTTCCGGTTCACACCACGTCCAAACCTCATAATTAGTTTGAGATATTTCGGCCTCGATGTGGAGTACCACTTCAGTCACTGATTGGCTGAAACTCCAAGCCAATCAGTGACTGAAGATGGTACTCCACAGCAAGGCCGAAAAGTCTCAACCTAATAATTATGAACTTTGAACGCGGTGTGAATCGGAAGAACTAGATTATATTTGTGGCAACGGCTGCGAAAGCCTAAGAGTTAAGTATGAACTATGCAGTTTTAGCCCAAAATTACAACGTTTCATAATAGGGTAGATTCGGCTTTCTGATGCATATTAATTTGCTAGTACTTTTATCTAATCGTAGATATTTATAACATATTCAAACCCCCAAACGTACAGATATGTGACAAAGCGACACTCACCGGACCACTGACTACCTTGCCAGTTACCCACCGTAACCAGCTGGTGGCCAAATTATCTCCCCGCTACTTGTCCGTTCGCTGGGTCTTGCACCACTTTTGGTGGTCATGCCCATACCGACCATGTCCGCATTCTGTGGTCACTTATGTTCCGCTCTATCGGTTTCCTCTATCTAGATAAATTTTCTAGCGGGGAATTTCCGTGAGAGTATGTTTCATGGCTGGGTCAAACTTTCTACTCGTTAAACAGCCTTATTCAAACCTTTGAATGAATCGACTTTCGTGCACAGGTTTGCTGAAAAGACACTGAAAACAGCTATAAAAAACAAGAGCAACTGTATTTCGTGAACGAAATCGGAGGAACCATTTTGACTACCCAGGCTCACGGTGGTCCGGAAGACAAAAAGCAGCGCGGGGCAGGGGCTCGGGCACGTGGCGAAAGGGTTGTATTTTATTGGAGCACGCGACCCTTTTTACATCTCCAGCCCTCACCAACCCTTCATGCTACCTATCACTGCCGGGCGTCATACTCACTTGTCAAACATGATGGAGACAGGCTTGCTAAATAGCTTTAAATACTCATGTACACAAAACTTGTATTTAAATTGATTCAAAACTAGGGTTTAAAACTATTCTGTGAGTTTAGTTTTCGTATTTATAATAGAAAAAGATTTACTTACTTTTTTGGGGTATTTTGCTATGTTTGGTTAGTATTTTACACTAATTATATTGGTTAAGGTTATAGTTTTGAACAAAAGATGATTCGTCCAGCTTTTCCTAATGATAGTTTTTGTTTAATTCTGAGCCCTTAACTATTTATATTGATTTCATCACGTGAACACTAGTTTTGATTCATATGTGCAAATTGTAGAAGGAATTCGAACTGCGTTAATGTCCTATATTCGTTCGTCAAACCTATTGGTAAAGTTTCACAGTTCACAAGATCAAGTTTCTGGGGAAACCTAATTTGAACAACAAGCCTTGTTTTCCAGTTAACAGTCATCTACATTGAAATGCTTCTTCTGAACTCATTACTATAGGGTTTTTGTCCACGTCGGGCTTTTCAAGTAATTTCCTGTTTGTTGATTAGTCATGCATTTAGCAGCTTTTAAGATGTTTCAGGTTCAAATACATCGATGATATCATCGTTCTGTTTTTACATTTCGGAACATTCTGTATATTTATCAATACAAGGTACTGACTTCCAGATCATATTAGAAGACAAAATAGCACAGAATAAAACCACTTTATAAACGTTTACACTTATCGAATTTAATATTTTATTTCTGTAACGTGGGATGACTTTTTTCTGCATTACACTCTTTTTAAAAACACTATTACGAAAGTTCCTAAAACGTCTAACAGCTAAAACCCTGTATAAGTCAAACTAGTGTGAAAGTTAGTGGGTTTTAAGCTACCTAAATAACTGACTCGTCTATTTATTATCTTTTACTTTAGAACATGAGATAAACTAAAAATATAACAGTACAAGTAGATGAACTCCGATAATCTCAACTTAAACATTTTCATGTATTCTGCCATCGAATTCTCTTCCAAACCTACATTTTGTTCATTCACTCTCTCCCATTCATTCGAATTATTCCACTCTAGCCATATTGTAAGTCAGTGGTTTCTGCGATCTTCCAGTTATTTGCCTTAAACTCACCTTAAATTTGTTTTAGACGAGCTGTGAACGCCTTCGGCATTTGGGCACTTTTGATCAAATTTGGCAACCGGTTGACTAGTTGAACTCCTGCCTGAGAAGGCAAACGTTCATGAACTATCGTTCTGTGTCTCCCAGTTCGGTAGTTCTCCCTGCCTCTTGTATCGTAAGAGTGAATGTCACTTTCTCTTACGGTGTCACATTTTGATTTGAAAAGAAGACACGTTTGAAGAATTTAGAGGCAAGGTAAAGTAAACAATTTCAAAATTTTGAATGCTGACTTACACGAATCCCTCCATTGTAATTTTGCAATGGTTCGGACTGCCTTTTTTTGCAGAATGAAAACTGGCAGCAGACAGCTGAGCTCAGACACATGTTTGGGCCACGTCATGCCGTGCCACGTCGATACGCAAATTAACACGAGCCGGAAAACGGCGCATGCGTGCGTGCCCCACTCATAATTGGGAGGACATAGAGCTAATTACAAACTTGTGTTTCCGGGGCCCGATTGCTTTCTTGGGTCGCTGACTGACTTTACTGTCACGAGTTACGGAAATGCGCACTCTTCTCTGTACAAATATCTGACTTCATAGTTTGGATACAGGTACAGTAGATGTTTATATATGTACAGGGTTGACAAAAATAAATTTGAAAATTTTAAATAGCCGCTATTTTGAAATTTGATAAGTTGGATCAAAAGTATTTTTGGAATATGTTACTAGGAAAAAATTAGGTTTATAACAAGTTTCACAAAAATATCTCAAAAGGTCTTTCAGTAATTACTTATTTTTAACAAAAATACCAAATGGTGGATTACGGCTAAACTAAACCGAAATAAAAAATGTTAAAAGACATTTTCCACTTACTTTTGAGTGTATGATCCCATTCTGCATAGCACGCTACACATTTTTGACACCCTGTATATGTTTCCCATTTCCTTCTAGCTGAAGAAGTTTTGATAGAAAAATTAGATGTTATCAAGCCTTATGTATTTGGTATCTGAACAAATTATTTTTGATCAAAGCTATAATTTGAAAACGATACTTTTTTATATAAGATCTCTTTCAATTTTAACTGTTGAGGTTAACATTGCTTAATCTGCGTGTGACACAAACGAACTGTACCAACTTGTACTTCGATAGTCCTGTCTTAGGTCTAGAGAAACCGATTCCTCGCAAATTTAATTGTACAGTTCTTCACTATACGCTAGTGTAATTTACCAGTAGAAAGTCAGCAATACGATCCTGAATGATCACTTCCTACATTAATAGACGCAATTTATAAGGTCGGCAGAGAACTAACCAAGCGTGCAGAGTTTGATGCTGGTGCTAAACCAGTCATTCCAAGACTTCTATAGTAGCAACGGTATATCCTGGCTGGTGATAAAATATATAGTAATGTGAGCTCTTGAGTAGGTTCTTTGAAAGTTGTGTAGGGTAAGTGTTAATTAGCAACTGAATATTCATCATTGGGCAACCAAAAAGAAACATAACTGCAACCCATAAATGTACATCTTTAGTCGTAATTTGAAAATAAGCCAGACTTTCTTTCAAGGTCATTGAGTTCTCTTAGGCTAATTCCCGAAGAAAGCTGCATGACGAGTGAAGTGTAGCATCACTAGTGACTGAGCTCAATCGAGTGATGTGTACATCATAAAAGCAGGTGTATTCTGAAGCCACTGATAAAAGAAATCAACTCTAAAGCACATTTCCCTAGAGTTAAATGTCTCATGAAATAAAGACACTGATAATAAATGATGGCAGATGTTACGAGGACTTGTTTTTTACCCATCATTTGAGGAAGTTACGCTCACTTGCCTCCGTTGTGATGCTAATGAGAGATAGCATGCACACCGTGTGTACCCCATCCATCATCATAAATAACTATGCAGAAATTATGCACATTTCCCTACAGCATGCATTCATTTACTTGGCTGAACACTTCAGAACCCAAAGAAATTAATTGTCAGTAAAAGTTGTCTGTTTGTTTTTAATGGGCCACTAACTGACTAAAAACATAAACTTTTAAGTTGGCCATTTTTAAGGAGATTGTAGCACAGTTTTGGTAATCTTCTTCAAAGGGAAACAGCTTAATCATGTATACAGCAAACAAACTAAATTGAATCTTGAATCGTTAAAAATAAAAACGTACCTACCTTGCCAATAAAATCCATGTACGAGTATACCAGTTAAAAACCTTGATCCACACTAAAAACTAAAAGGGCATAATTACCATTAAATTTTATTATTTACACGATTGTCCTTGTTGCCATAAGAACAATAAAAAGCACATGGCTAGTCTAGTAATAAACATACGTTGAATTCCACGTGGCAACTGGGTTATCCAAGAGACAACTGTTGTGTCTTATAAACTTGTATCATAAATTTCTACATTGGTTTATAATAAAATGTGTTAACTTGTAACTATTTATAGTTTAATTAACTTGTCCAACCTTATTGTTAGCTATGTATATTTTTTTATTTTCTTGTGTTTTTTTCAAACTAGTTTAAAAAATTGAAGCTTAAAAACTGTGTTTAAAGTTATTTCCCTAAATATTGTTCCATTTTAACTTACCTAAAGCCGAAAATTTTTGATTTAATATTCACAGCATTACATACTATAATGGGTTTTATTTCAAAGCCACTATCTTCCTTAATCCCCCACGTTCTACAAATTCTTGAGGTGAAGCTCCCAGAAATTTAAAATCACAACCTACAAACAAATCTACTAATTCTTCACCCTCGGAAAGACTTGAGTTGAATTCTTCTCTAGCACATTTTGATAATAACATAAGCAGAATTTGCAACGACCTTCGTCCAAAGTGATTTCTCAACACTTGCCTCTTCACTAACATTGCATATTGAGCATAATTGGCGTCATACTCTGAGTTAGATGAGAGAAACCACTCAATTGTCGTCTGCTGGAGTACCACAAGGTGTTGTACTGCGACCGCAGGGTAACTGTTCCCGCCGTGGCCTAGACCTGTCTCGTGCTTTATGGAAACTTGCTGCTGTTCTACCAGTCAGTTGACACTTCGTTAGAGAGAAGCAAGCTGGTTGATGTAGCAGGTCTAGAAGTCCAAAGATTGCGACTATAATAGTTCTCCCTGCCACTAGTTTCTAGAGTGTCAAATCTTAAGAAATCGCATTTTCCTTTGATGTAAGGTCTTTGATAAGAAATGTCTGACGCCCATCCTGTTCTTCAGGAACATGGATCCAAGACGATTAAGTTCAAGTAAGTTAAGTTTTAGTTTCTGAGACAAGGTTGTGTGAAGAGTTCCAAGCGTTTCACTGCTGGCATGCACGACTCCATTGCTGTTTTACGGTTGTTTACCTTTTCTTTTGTTGATGATTCATAACACAGTATGAGCTGAGCCTCGATCATCTGAAAATTATTACTTTTATTTAAGCACTTTTGGTTAAGATAACCGGGGTACCTTTGGTGGACGTAAAACTAGTACACTATCAGTCCTTCTTTAATCTAATCTAAGCATTTTTACTAAAGAAACTACAAATTATAGTTTATTCAGTTTAATTTTTAGGATTTAAATTGTTATTAAGGAAAAGTAAAATAACTTTTCAAGTCCATCTTGATGGAATATTATAACTGGGAAAAGAACATCGGTTTTGCTGCATATTGAAAATAAGTAGAAGTTAAAAGTTTTAGGTGAAAATACTTACAACCCACAACGACACTTCCTCCCTATTAACCAACAAAATACGCATAGAATAACCAAGTTATAGAGATTATTAACGATATTACAACAATTTTACCAACAAAAGCCTTAGTATTATTCTCGCTAAGTCATAACTGAACAATTTCTCAACATCGGTTGTCATTCTCAGCTCTTCTACAATCTCTCACTTAACATTTACAAGGAGTCATATTCCTGCTGACATTTGGAACTCCGCTATAAACTTGCATCATACTGGCTGTTATGTTGTTATATCTTACTTTCCCAAAACTTACTGCACACAGACTGGAGGTTTTATATAGTTCTTGGTTTCTAGTGTTGGGAGGTTTTCACTGCTGATTCTGTACCCTGGTTTCTATTTACTTAAACAAACAAACCGCTTTGAAAATAGTAAATTTCGTGTTTTAAATAGTGATTTTTAAAATGTTGTGTCATTCAGGCCCTTATTTAAATTCTAAGTAAATAAAGTAACAGACCACAAGAATATCCTCGTTTAAAACATGTACAGTCAAACAAGCCATAAAAGGGATTTAGAGTGTTTTCAAGCCAACAATTAAACTTATCAAGTTTTTACTATTAAAAGTAAACCTTATGTAACGTTTAGAGAAAAACCAGTCATAAATGCAGATGCAGACGACGGAATGAGAAATGTACAAGAATGCAATTACACTAATTAGAGACCGCGAGTTTCATAATTGTACTTGAAACTGGGACAATCAACGTTATTTACAAGTGAATGTTAAATATTTATGTTGTGTAGAAAACCAATCGTGTTACGTCATAACGTTAGCATGCAAATGTTATTAGCAATGTGCTAGTGCACTCTCCTAGCGTCTTTTTGAGAAGAAATAAATAAGCCTTTTATATACATGTCGAGAATGGGATCCGATGGCAGTACTATAAAGTAATAACACAACATATATCTATTTACTTTTAAAGACTTATCATTTTATTTTTTAACAGTTGGCTCGAGATTTTGAAAAAAGGTATAAAGAAAATGTTATTTGAATTAAATGTTGTGTGTGTGTGTTTTTATAAAGAGCCCCAACAATGTTACGACCAAGTACAGGAGTAGAAATACAAAAATATATATAGCTAGTTGACTTTATTCACAAAAACTACAAGCCTACCTCAAACCAGAATGACTTTAAGCACCATAAATATTAAAATCTGTAAATCCAAAAAGACAAAGGAAAATTATTGGGAAAATATTAAGCCTAATCAACACTAGACCACAAATACACATACCTCCTTATGATAGGGGAAAAGAGAAGACACTGACATACTCAGACAATAAGGAACGAAGATTCTTCACAGTTTAAAAATGCACTCTTCTGGACTAACAAAGCAAATTTTAGAATGCTGTGGAACTCGAATTAAGGCAAAAGCAGAAACAGTTAAATTGATAGCAGCATTATAATAAGATTTAAAAGCGACAAATATTACACAAACGGACATTTATGATGGAAACACATTCAGGCAAAACGTATTTGACTGGAAATTTGGTCAGAGGAAAGTTACTATAAACAGAGGAGTGACCTGGACTTATGGCAGAAAAAGCTCATTCCGAAAAGAAGAAACAAATCAAGGTTATTTACGTGAATAATAATAAAACATCCTGAAATCGCACCGCCAGTAATGTGCCATTTTGTTTTTAGTTTCACAAGAACAATGTAAAACAGGCATTTTCTTGAGACACTTCACGCCCACAATTTCCATCAGATCTTTTGAAATAATTTTTATTTGAAAAATAACAATGTAATGCAGACCACATTTTTAAACATTTTATTAGTTTACGAGAAAAAACAAGAAATTCAAATGCAAAGTTTCTTCAGTTTTTAGATTTGTTACGGCATTAGAAAAGATAAAATAAAAATTCGGCTCAGCGGAGTCACTAAAATAATTAATGCACCTTAGAACAAAGTTTATTTCATAAAAATCGGATGAAAACTGTAGGCGTGGTGACCCAAGAAAATGCGTGTTTTACATCGCTCTTATGGGACGAAATTCAAGGTCACAGCGCACTCTTAAACACTGTTCAAACGTGCAGCTGAGCCGAGTGCAGAGACCGGTAGCTCACCCTGTGCGCGCGTCTGTTATGCGGTTTACCCGCACCGCTGCGGTCTCCCGCTCATTTGCCTGTCTTGCTGCTACAATCTACACTGCATTCATTTGCAACTTCTCACACGTACCTCTCCTCGCCGATCATTGCCCAGGAATTTCTCAATTCCGCTCGCAGACCGCTGTAAAACTTATGTAATGGATTTCTCGCCGTTTTACACCTTCACTACTGATTATCCCGCTGCTGCTGTATATGGCGTTAATGTTGCCGGGTGGATCTGCACAGATGAGTTCTCAAAGCGCTAATAGTCTCGGAATGGATTAAATCTTCCTTGGGGTAATTTACTTGTGTGGGGGGTTTTAAAGCTGAGCGTATTGTGGAAAAATAAAGCCATAAAGCTCATACGGGTTTAAAATATAATTGAGCCAAGACAAATTTATTAAACTTATCTCTTAGGCTTTCGCGGCCGGTGTCACAACTATAATATAATTCTTCCGGTTCACACAACGTCCAAACTTCACAATTAGGTTCAGATTTTTCGGCCTCGCTGTAGAAGATGGTAATCTTCAGTCACTGAGCCAATCAGTGACCAGTTTCAGTCAATCAGTGACTGAAGATTGTTATCCACAGCGAGGCCGAAATATCTCGACTTAGTTATGAAGTTTGAACGTGGTGTGAACCGGAAGAATTAGATTACAAATTCATTATTTGATTAATTTATCGAGAAATGTTCAGAAAAACTAAATGTAGACTACAATGGAACTATCATTTACATCTTAGCACAACAACTTTCTTTTACGAGTTCTTCGTGTCATTTTTTGATAGAAATATATAATACATTTTCCTGCACGGTGAATTTTCTACTTTAATAATTTCAACGTGATTGTCACTTATAATTTTGTATACATAGCGTAAAGAGTACATGAAACTTACGTGTACAAAACATTGCGATTGAACAAACGGAAGCAGTTAAAGTACGTGTTCAACACTAAATCCTGTCTTATAACACAAAATAAAATTCTATGATTCGATATAGTGATCATTTGTCACATTCCGAATTGTCCGCACTCCAGGTTTCCCGATTTTCTCTTTCGTGACTTGTTGAGTTGAGTCACTGGTTTCTCTGACTCCGACCAATAATAGGATTTGATTGGTAGGCGACCAAGCGTTTCCACTCTAATTGTAACACTGTCAGCCGACAAAATCTGTAAGTACTTCTCGCGAATGAGGAAATGGTTAGAAGTGCGGGTAAACTTCGGGATTAGCAATGGATTATTACTTGATTTATACTTTGTGGTGAACATGTTAGTTTCAAAATGGTTTCTACAAAAAAGTGAAGCCTAGCTAAAGTAAAATTGGGATTAGTTTCTTCCAAGAAAAATGCAACATCCAGATTTTTAATTTGTTTTTCTGGAAGTCACTACCAGACACCATAAACTTTAAAATGCATCCAAAATGAACTTGTCGCGACAAAAGAAAATCCAGTAGAAATTCAATTTACGTTATACTCATCAGTTCTTATCGAATGCGAGTCCCTCAAGGCCAGGAGAAGGGGTCTTCTGGGGTCACGTGAGTGGCAGGAGTTTCATCCATCTGAATTGGGTAGCGCAATCCTCGAGCTTTGTAAATAGGAGAACAGGGGACAATAAACCAAAGGGTTGACGTGCACGTGGTCAAGAACCACATTCCCAAGTAATCTAATACCCATCAGTTCTTCTGAGATTGCCTCCTCATAGGAAAATCCGCCCAAGGAAAAACTAGAGAGAAATATTTCAAAATAGAGATCATATCAACGCAATGTTGAGACATTGAAGCCACGGTTTGGAGTTAATTATACAAAACTCCTTCGCAATCAAATTTCCCGCCTAGACCTAACATTAAGCCAGATCTTGTCTGTTTGCTTTAGTATTATTTACATAAAAATACAGAGCCTGTTTCCGGTATTGACTAGCTCGGAATACAAATTGCACCTGGTCGAATCTGATAAGATGGATTGTTATCTTCATTAGTTCATTTGGCTGCGCTGGCTGGCCGATGGGAACATAACTACTGAGCTTCCCCATTGTTGTTGTGGCCTATGGATCATTGAGTCTTCCATTGTTTTAAGTGACTGCAAGATTTAAGTGGTTGTTTTCAATTGTTTCTTAAGGAGGTTGAGAACGTTTCAAAGCTATTGAATCTTTTATGACGTTCGATAAGTTTCATGTAAGGTACACTAAGTTAATATAATATGTACCTTTAAGATTTGTTTGTATATTTAAAACTTCCTCTGATTTTCATAACCAATCTTAATCTACATTTGCCGATTAAAAGTTCAGAATATAAATCGGGTTTAATCAACTAAATATCAATACTTTCGCGCTATTGATAATTAAATTCACAAATGAGTTAAATGCCCACGACGTGGCGATATGTAGTGGTTGAACGAGCGTGAAATATTACCAGCTTGTGCGTCCGGTTACCCTTCCCCACCAACTCCTAACACGTCGTTTAGGCGGTCAGATGGTTTAATTGTAGCCAGGTGTATGAAGGGTGGTTCTGACACCTGTAGTTCAACCCTCTATAGTTGTTTTCACTGTGGTTGGAGGTGAAACATCAACTAAAATACGTTTTCTACCTACTCTAATTGTTGCATATAACTTTGTCTTATTAAGTTCAAATAATGGTGTTTCTACTTTGCTACGCACGATACTAATAATGTTAAAAATAATGTTAGATCAAACATTTGTTCGAAGTTAACAAAAAGTAAGTATGAACGTTTTATTGAACATTTCGAACGCATTTTCGCTTATAAACCTTCACAAAATATAATAATAATTGAAGGTGATGACAAGCCCTCGATGTTAAACAAACATAATAAATTCTTTTAATTTATAAACTTTTTTTGTAACTTTAATTTACTCATAATCTGTTACGTTGTATTATTACAAGATGAAGTCAATCTTTACAGCATACTAAAATTAAACTTTGAATGCCTTTAGATTTGATTATTAAACGTTCGGGCTATGTAAAACCAGAACTAAATTATACATTCTTACAGACGGCCGAAATATAATGCAGGAAACCTTTCGCCACGTTTACTAATGATGGCCCGTCATCAGGCCGATGCGCAATCACTAATCACAACATGTTGTATGCTGATTGCTGAAATGTGGCGGTTCTGATTGTAGGTAATCACACCACCTCCGTCTTGCTTGTAAAACTATCATAACAAGCCTTAATTTTTACAGCCCATTCTTTCTCACTTCCGAAACTTGGTGCATTTGCATACGCTCGCGTTGCCTCCGTTCTTTTAATTGCTTTATTAATGGATAACTGTTCGCCGAGCAATTCAACGTTTTGCAAAGTCATCTGAACCAACGCGTTGTCAGACTTTGCTAATTATTTCGTGTTTTTAACGGTTAGTTGGCTTCTCGTAATTAAGAGGTTTAAATGACTTTTACTTGGAAACATGAAATTTCTCTCAGAGAGTTTCTAAATGTATTAAAATATTCGTTATTTAAATATTTATAAAGATATTTAAATACTTAGTAGTTTCTGGACCAGAAAGTGTTTAAATATCTTAATACGTGTTCTACTATTTAATTCTGGGAAATAATTCACCTGGGAATACTTTACATAATATAATTAATAGAAATAAAATACACTATACCATATATCTACATAGTCTTCTTTTTTATCCAAATCCAATAAACAATGCAATATATGAAAACCATATGCACCGGTATAACTTTGCTGAACATATCAACTCAAGTCACAGCTTAACGTAAAAATTACAAACGCATAGATTTTACAAACCGAATACACATGAGACGTTAATTTACAAAATACAACATTTTTTATGTACACACATATGTCTGGGTGGTTGATAAATACCGTAACTAAGAGCCCAAACACAGCGAAAAGTTGAATTTCGACAATTTGACTTCAAACTGATCTAGCAACGAAACCGTCAGAGGTGGAAAAAGTGTTGACCACAAAACTTGTAGGAAATTTGTATCCACACTAACGATTTTCCATCAGATTGAAAACCCGATCAACTGTTTTGCCGCTATGATGAAAAATTACAAGGGCAGATTTTCAGTCGCCATCTTTTTTGGCCGCCGACTTGTCAGAGCCTCAAAAAAGACTGTTTTCAGATTTCTCCAGTAGGTTTCACACCAAAGCTCAAAAAAGAGTATATGGTCGAGGAAGTGGCACACCGGGAAGTGCCTAAACATTTACTCGTTCAGTCACCTATACAACCAGCTTTATAGTATATTATCATACACGAGACGTTAATTTTGACTAATTTGTAACCCACCGAATTGAATTGTGGGCCTGATGTACGGTTGAATTGGAAATGGATGAGAAGGAGAAGCGGAAAGGCGGAATAGGAAAGCAGACGGAGGTCTCGCCAGGTAGGAATTAGTGAGCTAACATACGGCCCCAGATTAGGTTTAATTGTTGGTTAATTCCTCCTAGATCTACGTCTCACTCTGCTACTGCTGGCCACCAGGCTTGCCTCGCACTCATTATATGTAGATCGACTACCAGTAGCCTACTAGTGTGCAGTGCTAACTAGAGCTTTTATACGATGTAGTATTAGCTCAGATTTGTATTAAATTTAAAAGGTAAAAGATAAAAGTTTAACGAGGCGAAGTCAGGACTAGAAAGTCCTCTCTACCACTCAACCTCGACCTTTACCTAGCGTTACCATATAGTCACACTACAAATGTGGTGACTGCGGGAATCGAACCCGTGCCAGCGGAGCAAACAGCTCCAGAGTCGCGCACGATTCCAACCCGCCACGGGTCCGCTAAAGAATCTCTCCGTGTTTGGATTTATAAATGTTTTTTAACTATGATTAATATGATCGGTTAACGTAACTATTACATAGATCATTTGATATATTGATAGAGGTGTCTTGTTTTGTTTAGTCATTTGTTTCAAGTTTTGTTTTCCCACCTTTCCTACTCTCCTTTCTCTAAACAACGTTTAAACCCGAACTTGCACTATCTTTTTCTCTTTTTCTGTTGCTGAATTATACTTTATTATTAAAATAACAATACTAATCTATACAATGGTCAATATAATTATACTATACTTATTAATTAGGTATACCAGTCTCTTAAGAACTCCCAACCCATTACGGGTTACTTCCTGACAACGTTCAAAGTTATTTTTTAAACCAATTCAAAAATAACCTACTAAATTATCTTGCCCTAAATTCGTGCTATACAATAAGAGAGCATTTAATCCACTAGGCTTAGTACCAGTCTTTTGAAGGAAAAAGACTGGTGCCCCTTTACAACTGAGTGGCTACGTAGTAACCAAACTCCACCAAAGGCAACAAAATCGATCAATCCCTAATGAAATACTTGCAAGAGTACTTATTAAAATGAGTACTTATTGAGTGATCGGAAATCACTTGTGTTGAACATTGCTGAGACAGGACCTTGACCGTGTAACTACAGCTTTGCAGATGTCTAGAGCAGAGAAAGTGGCGAGGAGTGAGTCAGGTGCCCTGGGCAAGGTCACGTGACTTGCGCCTCGGGTTCCGCACTCGCCACTCGGGGAGCAAGGTCAGCATTGGGCATTTATCCACTAATACTGTGTCATCGTCAGTATCAGCGAAGAAGCATGAACACGCGGTGAGGACACATAGGAACTATCTCAACGTCAACAACAAACTTCAAACAAATCTATGACTTCTTTAACATTTCAACTGAAGTCTAATCAGGTTTTAGACAGATGTGAAGATTTTGTGAGCTACTAAAATCTAAGCGCGTCGTTTAATTTGAAATTATGCTCTTTTCTTTCTGCTTGAGGTACAACAGATTGATATCAGACTCTGTTTAAGGGAGAAACAGATTAACATCGAACTCTGTTTAGGCTACAACAGATTGATGTCTGCAGTGGTTTTTGTACCACACTTTCCAAATGATTCATGTCAAGAGAAGTTTAGTACTAGCGCTCCGTTTGATAAGTTCATGAACGAATTTTATTTGAACCAACGCCAAATACTTGACTTTGGTTATTAAAATCAAGGGACTTACCTTCAGTTGCAAAGTGCAAACCCGACAAAGTTGCACATTAGCAGTCCAAGGCAGCACATACTCACACACGCACACACACACAACGCTTGATTGCTGCAATACATTACCAAGGGTAATCAAGCCCTCCCCCCGCCTCACCTACCCGCCCGCCTTGATGGCCAATTTGCCTAATCCACGATTGCTTCCAGCATTAGGATAATGCCTCAATATGGGGTGTGAAAAGTACGCACAGCCAAGGAAACGTCCTCTGATGAGACGCTATTGTAGGATAGCTACAATTTGTACGTAATGCTGTTGGTTTACGTTTTGAAAGTAGTGTTTTGGTTGAGATTGCAGTTAACGAGGTGGTTTGCGTATTCTTGTCATGTGTTTGGTTGGTAGTAGCTGTTTCGTTCCGGACTTCGTCTGACAAAAGATCAGAAAGGTTATGCATCGTGGTAAATTAATTATTTGGTTATCTATACTCTAAGAATCATTGAAACAGTGTAAGTGTTCTAAATACTCTCTACAAGCTCAAATTTTGATTATGGTCATAAATTGTACTAACCCTTGTTTTCTTTATTTTCAGGTAAGCACACCCCACCAATTATATTCGGAAGCTGCTGTAACATTTGTAAGTTAACCAATAACAAGTAGCTTACGTTATTAGCTTTCATAAGACAGAATATCAAGTATATTAAATCAAGTATAATACTTGACCATTCAGAGTCTGATAATAGCATCTTCATCATGGAGAAAGAGGCAGTATAAATCTTCGCTTTCGATGAGCTATGTTCTTTTAACACGCAACGCTCATTTAAAATACCCAAGCAGATCGGGATCTCTTTGATTGAATCGGCCTCTTTGATGAGAAACAAATTTGGATCTTGTATGTTGTTTCTGTGGTGCTTAATCTTAAAGGTTTTCAACATTTTAATTTTTTTTCTTTAAAAACGAAAGATATTGCTGTATGTTGTTGTTGGGTGATAGTGCCAATACCGTTCAACTACAATTTCAAAACAACGAGTTTTGCTTAGAGATCGAATCGATATGGTTTGTGTACCGGTCTTTGTACGTCGCATCTCAAATATTATATAGATTTTTACTTTTGACCGTATACATATTACAATATTGATTCACTTTGGTAGTAGCTTCCAATAGTTGTGTCTTCTTGACTGGTGTCACCTGCTGCTGTTCATTGTTTGCAAATAATGGTATGTAAGTTTGATTTTGTTTAAAAACGTATCATTCGGGTGTAAACCAAACGCGTTGGACACACCCTTCGTCCAGAAGTCGTGAGGTAACAAAATCTTCAAACTGGGAACACAGCTAATTAACAGTTTCAAATCTTCCTATAGATATTTTGTCGTCAAAATCGGAATAGCTGATACTATTCCCAAAGTCCGATCTCGCGGCCTGAGCCAGGTTGGCGAGCAGCAGGCATTCTCTTGCTAATGTATTCATGTTTTTGTCGGCCAGGGGTTGGTAGTTCTGCGAACCGCTTTGTGAGGGAGGAAGCTGCAGACCACCCGCTGCTCCTCTCCGCTGCCACTTTGTATTCCACCAGCTTTGGCTTTAGCTTAGCTTTGAATACTGTGAATACTGGCCACTTTAATGTGTTCCGTCAGTCTGCTGGCGGCTGTGAGTGTAGAGAATCTTTTACATGATCTGGAAACATCTCGATAGCTTGAGAAACGCTGGTCAACAGTTTGTATTCTAATGGGACTTTTCCAATATTTGCGGGGCTGCACACTATATACGCACTATACATTAAAATCTACTTGGGTGCCCTTTCGTTCTTTTTTGCACTTCTTTGTGATTAATACAAAACCTCTCTCACCCATAAAAAATCGTTTTAAAATTTGTAAGGCAACAAACGCGACATAGCAAACGTCTGTTCTCTTACCGATTCAACACACATGTTTAGACCTTATTGAAATGAATGGCTTGTCTTTACAGAACCTCGCTAGGTACTACTTGAGTTATTTTAAGCACAAGCAGAATCAAGTATGCTAGCCAAATAATTCCTCAGTGCGGACGCATATGCAAAACAATACGAAACCTAATGAGAGGATGTTAGAATAGCTTGCCTAAATGTCGAGCAGGAACAGTAAACTTGGTAATTACAGTCCGAATATCCGGGCAGTTGGTTTGCAGTTCTGTTATAATGACGAGCAGACGAAATCAGCTCAATTATACTCATTACCACTGGGCCTAACGACGTTTGTTCATTTGAATAACCAAACTGCACGACAGCTGTAGGGCACTGCAGTTGGCAAACGTTTCGCTATACACTCGAAGCTAACGCACTGAGGACTTGAACATTGTTTTATAACTTTTAACTACACTTCTATTGGGTCATTTACACCAGTAATAAAATACACACGGCAATTTTTCATACAACATATTTAAGAATTATAAAACGAGCTAGTTTATAGTGCTGCAAAATGGCATGGTTTACAGATCGTGCACCGTACTTAGAAACATTTAACCTAGGAGACAACATTATTTTTATACCTAAACTTGACTGCTTATTTCCAGCTGTTTCAATGTGGTTGACAATGAATGTCCGTTCAAAGCGATGGAAATATATTAATCATCATCTAAATAAATCAGTTGTTTGTTCAGATCACGATAAATCGACTGGGAGGTCAAGACAGCTTTCTGCAGTAGCTGAGCACTGTTTGAACCAAGTGAATCATTCTGTACAGAAATAGAGTAAAAGCATTAGTGATTCACATTCAAATGAGGAAACCCCTGATGTTCTGTTATAAACAGGTTTAAACGTTCATGTATAATATCAACTTGAGAGTTGGTAGAACGGCCATACTGGAGGGACCCTGAAGAAATATTTAAACCATAACGACCCCAGAATCCAAATTACACAAAAGTGTCTTAGCTTTGTAAGACACTTTTAGTTTTGTTGTTTAAGTGAAAAATATTTTGGAAAGGTTGCAATGTCGCTAAACAATGAAGCCATACCTTTCAAATTATAGATCAAGCTAGTATTTTCCAAAAGTTATCTATATTTCGAGAAAACCCTGCAAATACAGTACGTTTAGATCACTGCAGTTTATTTAAAATTTAAATTAAAAATGTGGCTCTGCCCTAGTTAATTGGTTTGACATCATATGAAATACTATATCAATTACAAGGAACGTCGTCATATGTGATTTGTTTATTGAAAACCCTGAAAATGCAACTAAAGTGCGTAACAAAGTTGACACGAGGTTTCGTAATTATTAGCCGCTCGTTAACATGTAGTTGTTTACGCTCTTGAGCTACTGTGATTGGCCAGATTACGACCCGTGTTGCACACCCTGTGTTATACACAAGGGTTGTCTCCCTGCGCACTGATGCGCAGTGGCGGGACAGTAGCGCGCATATCTCACCGCGCACCGGACCATGGCGACGCCTGCGCCTGCGCACTGGGACGTGCTCTCTGAACAATGCCCAGAAACTCTCCCATTAGCTTTTTGTACCCGCTGTTTAAGTGGTCAACGTATTCAAAGGGGCCGATTTTACAGCGCGTTAGATGCAAATCGAATCCTCCAACACCTGACGCCGAGGCAAGGTGGCCGCTCTCCCTAGCCCGTGCGCTATCGCACAATCTCACTAATTTTATAGCTTAATTAGCGTGTTACGGCAGGAATAATTGATTCATAGTCTCATCAACAACTCAAAACCATTGTACTATTAAAATTAGGCGTTGTAAAAGCAGATAGGCGAGGGAAATAATGGGCTTTGCTGGGTCTCAGACCGGTGCTCTTCAAATCTGCGGATACGGTTGTTAAATATGTAGAGGTTATGACTAAACGCCTACAACAGAACATGAATCTAGCGTGTATTGTTTCCTTCTACGATTGCTTCTTTTCCGGGTGTAATATTCACGTAAACGAGCATTGACCTTGTAAAAGGGTACATTATCTGTAAAAGGGTATATTTCTTAAACCTTTCAGCATGCATACAACAAGTTTTTTTAATTTTGAGTAGACACAGCACCTTTACAACCTCATAGCCCATAAGCTCATAGTTCGAATCGGTATCAAAATTATGTAACTCATAAAGCTGTACATATACAATTACGAATTACTACACTAATGTCAAAGCTTCAAAACTTGGAAGCAAACACTCGTCTATGTGTCACAATAAAGTACTTGTAATGTTGTGTGCTCGTCCTAAATAGGCCTACGCACATCTGATCCTACCCTGACCCGTGACGCAGAGGCAATTGAAATCCGACAATTACAAACGCTAACACCCTAATGACATTACTCAGTCCTACCATTAACCAGTAACCACCTCTGATAAGCATACAACCTTTGTTTACCACTTTAATTACACTTGGCTCAAATTAGAATGGGAATTACTGTATGCTGCTGCTTTATAATGCAATTTCCAGTTTAATTTTCACCTCGCTGACTCTTGTTGTTTTACTACTGATCTTCAAGAATGTGAGATCGTAATGGTTTAAGACTTCTATGGTTGGCTGATGAAATGGTGGATAGCATTGTGGGTTGTATTTTTACAACATTGGCGCTGCTTTGCGTTGAGAGCTCAACATTGCGTATGGAATGTTCAATTGTTCTCGGCAAAGTGGAACTTACTAATCGGAACATTACCTTTATTATTTAATATTCTACGTTATTCTGACAAACATTAATTAAATTCTGAATTGTCAAAACTCGCAGGACAAATCTGAATCTTAAACTTCAAACACTAGTACAGAACACGGTTGTAAGCAACAGCTCGTGACCCAAAACATTTGCACCGCTTATTTGAATAAATTTCCATGACGAGCCGATGGGGTTCCTGGCATTCCATGCATAAGGATATAATTCCTCAGTTTGTTGGTTTAATTGAAACACGGATCGCGTGAGACCCCCGCCGCCTCCCGAGACTCGACTTGTGTGAGACGTCGATTCTTTACTAATCGATGTGTCGATTAGTTCTGGTCGGTGTTAATGTGTTTTTGCGTGATTAAAGGCAGAAATTTCGCGGATTTATAAGGTTATCTTGACTAGCAGGTAAGGTATACTAGTCTACGCTGGTATCCTCTTCAATACCTTCAATTTAGAGGTGAACAACAGCGTAGTTTCCACCAGTCGAACAGTACCGACTACGAAATATCGACTACTAGCAACATAAGGGGGAGCGTGGGGTTGCTCCTCGGTTCTATAATTGCCACTATTAATGTGCTTGCGGATTTATACCGTCTATTACACGCAGAGATCCAGTTCATGTGCAGGCCAGCGCCATCATTTGCTCTTTCTATCTCTTTCTCCCTCTCTCTCCATCTCGTGGTGCCCATTACACTAGTAATCGTTTTCACAGGTTCAAGAAAACCTCTCTCGTACCTTTCTGAGAATACAATTCCTAATACGTGTGACATATTTAGAAATAAAGATGTACCGTCGAAATTTTAGAGTTAAGAAACTATAACACCATCTAAATATCTTGTAGTTCTAAAGCTGCTGGACCTTTGTAAACTGACAACCATTTTATATATTAACTTTTAACATCTCCACACAATACCATCCAACACTCGCACGCGTTCTTCCTCCCTCTCTTTCTTCTTACCGTGGCGGATTCATCACTCCAGTGGCGCGGGTTTAAACCTTGTAGTCACCACTTACAATTAGTAATGTGACTATAGGTGACGCTAGGTTAGATCGAGGTGGTAGAGAGGACTTTTTAGTCCTAACTTCGCTTCTTTAAACAAGACAAATTTTACCTTTGCCCTTTTTTCGGTATATACTCCGTAAAGATTTATGTTCTATAATTTAGTCTACTAATTGTACTAGAGTAATAATACGAACGATTTGACTCTGATTTCACGTTGTAAACAAGCTTCGAAGGGAGGTTTCCGAAATTAAATTTGATGTTTAGTCCAACAGGAATCTAGTCGCTCTTTCACCGACAAAAGTAAATGCATTGGATTTCTTTCCTTAGCAATTCAGATCAAAGCAATCCGGATTTTCCCTTATCAGAAAAAAAGACTAACAAAGAACAACAATGGGCGGGAGTGTGATAAGATATCAAACAGTGGAGCCGGGCGCGCGAGGAAATTGAAAGGTTTGGAGGGCTTCTGAATTAATCTGCAAGAACTCTCCAATTTCTAACAAAAAGAGGGCTGAATGGTTGCCGATAACAGGTCGAAATTCGATTTCGAGTTGGAGAGTGCGCTTTGTGAGCCCACTTTCATTAATATGATAATGCCGCTCGGGGCCAGGGTGGACTGGGCTACGGAACGGGGTGGGCCGATGTAGGCTTATATTAACCCCCCGAGCTACGCGGTGCGCACACCCTCTAGATAAACAACCGTGTATTCGCATGTTATGCCTACGTCTGTTTATGAAAATGGTGGTGGTTCCAGTACGGGCCTTCGTTATTAAAATCAATCGGTTTGAAAATAACGTGTATAAGCCATTCAATGTAACAATTGTACTCGTAATGCAATGTTAGAATACCAGCGTTGAATTTATATTAGATTGAAATATAGCCTTGCTTCAAATCGACCTTATTAACCAAAGTTTTACTAATTTTTAAAAATACCACACGACTAAATCAGACGATAATTTCCGAAAATGTTACCGTCCACCCCTCTCGGCTGCTTTTGACGCGGCAAAGGCCTGTGCGACCGGGGATGATATTACAGGAACCAAAGGGTTTCCGCCGCCACCGGAAGTTAGATCATAACTGCTAAAAATTCGCCTTTTATTTGGTCGCGCAATTATTGGCGGCCAGACCAGCTGTTGGGATGCCGTTATGCGAACGCGTGCCGTCTGGGGCGGTCTGTCTGTCTGTCCGTCAACAGAAGGTTGACAAGGGTTAATGTGACATGAGAGTCTGATCAAAACCATATGGTACGTTCTGGTGGATGCAGAATTCATCAAATAAACTATAAATAGTATAATGTCGGCACTACGACGCTTCATACTAAAGGAACGTTGTTCCTTAAATAAAACGATTTTCAATTATCTTCTTTAAATTTTCTCTGCTCGGTTTTCTGTGTGTTTCAAATATGAGGAAACAGCAGATGGAAACCCATGACGACATTACCTTTTAGAACAATTAGATGCGATAAACTGCTGTAAATGCACGAGTTCTTATTCAAAAATATACTGTAAATATTAAGAGTAAAGTAAACTAATCCAAATTATAATCTAGTTCTTCCGGTTCATAACGCGACCAAACTTCATAATTAGATTGAGATATTTCGGCCTCGCTGTGGAGGACCATCTTCAGTCACTGACTGGCTGACTGGTGGTTTCAACCAATCAGTTACTGAAGATGGTATTCCACAGCGAGGCCGAAATATCTCAACCTAATTATGAAGTTTGGTCGCTTTGTGAACCGGAAGAACTAGATTATAGTTGTGACACCGGCCGCGAAAGCCTAAGAGTTAAGCTAATCCAAATTAGTTAAATATATTGCAATATATACAACATAAAACTTCTTCAATACGCGATTATTTTACTCATTCTGGACAATTGTACTTTCCTGCGTTTTTAGTTTAACGTAACTTATGTGTACATAACATCTATTATGAAATACAAGTCCAAATTATCGGCCACTGAAGAATAGCGGAATGAGTTAAACTATTTGTCTAAAGAGCACAAAATACGCCACCTCGGGATTAAAATACATGCAGACCGAAAACCGACTGCCTGTAGCATATTTCATGATCAGCACTTACATTAGAATTCAGTCAACATAGAATGTTGTCAAGCAGCAGATCGGCGCTGTTAGAGACGACTTGTACTGCAACAATGGTTCGTCAGTGCCGAGTGCACAGTCCCTCCTTCGCTTGCACGCTCGCCTGAAGCCTGCTGCAGCTATCTCGGGAAATTTACACAAAAGCGGGAAACGCGGGAAATTTGCATTTGATCACAGAGCCCGTCCTGCGTAACTCATTTTTATCAGTGTGATAACATCCTGTAACTTTATGACTCTTTTAGAGCCGAGTTACAGTATGATTATTTATGTGTCCTGGTCGGTCGCTATGAAACTCACGTAGGAGTGAAGGTGTGTGTGTGTGAATGTTCATTGTTTGTGTGCGCGTAGCGGTGGTTTTATGGGACGATGTGTCCGTAAAACCTAGCATAGAATATGTCTTAGATTAATATGCTTATTAGTTGGAGAGTGTGCGTATTCTAAACGTGATTTAGTTAACTATTTTTGAAATATAACGTTCTTTTTGTAGTAGCATTATATAGTATACAGTTTAACTCTTGGGCTTTCGCGACCGGTGTCATAACTTTAATCTAGTTATTCCGGTTCACAGTGCGTCCGACCTTCATGATTAGGTTGAGATATTTCGGCCTCACTGTGGAGTACCATTTTCAGTCACTGGTGGCTGAGACTTTCTTTAGACGAACGCAAGTTTAAAGTTTGAGGCGCAGCCGAGAACGTTTAATTATCGAGAATCGAAAGGACTCTTTTGTGACGATTGGTGAACGATACCTTTTTTAATAGTGCAAATCAAGTTTTCATAAGCAAATAAAGTTTTAAATATGACCAAACTCAAAGTAAACAGGACTAGTCAAAACCAAAACTTCGTTTTGAAAACAACTGTTTTTCTCCCTTCTCTTAGAATAGTATGAACAACTAGCAAAAACTGCATTTTCCTAATCTTCCCCAAAGACCCAGGTAGTGGGGGTAGTGGAGAGGGGAGTAGTTTAGCCACGTGAGGGAGGGTACAGACTAGAGAGGGGGGGACACAATCTGTACTGTACATTTGCCAATCATAAGAGCTGGGCGCAGGGCTAGCGGCTCTAGCAAATATTGAAACTGTGCGAACTTGTGATTTAATAAAGACGTGAATTGCGCGCCGGATGTTGTCTAAGTCGCCATCTTGAGTTCATCAGCTGATCATGATTGTAGGACACTGGAGCCACCCCCACCCGTTCCTCGACTCTCTTTACCACCGAGGTTAGTAGTTTTATAAATATTTATTGTAAATTTTATGTATTTTCTGGCTCAAATAAAAAGAAAGGTCGGTTTCAATGAGTTTTTGTTTTGTACAGATCTGTTGATTGTTTTGGATAACAAGTAAATGTTTTATGGATTGCTGATTGCGGCTTAACATGCTTGTAATTCGTCAGTGTCGCTTCATTTTCTTAGAAATATTATTAAATTTATTATTATTTGAAATATTTTGGGGTTTACTCTAAGGCTCTGTTCTAAGGAGCTTCTTTCAAATTTCAAATATTCATTTAGTTCGATAAAGAAGATTAGTTTTTATCATTTAATCTAACACAAAATTTATTTTAACACAGATTTATCTGTTTTCAATTAGGCATTAGTTTGTTGGTTAGTGTAGACTATGTACCTTAACTAGCACTAGTTACTCGCACGTGGTAAATGTTAAAATATCTAGTCTAAACAATTTCACAAATTGACACAAATGTCACTATAACTTTATAGTTGAATTTTTTGACTGAAATGTTTTCTTTTATTGTAGCTAAGAGATTATCTTTTGGTCCTCTAACTGCTTTACTAAAAATAGCAGAAATTTTGCGGAAGCCATAAACAGTTCTTGATAAGTTTTAAAAGTAAATCATAGCGTTACAATTTTTAGGTGTGATCACACATCCTCTCGACAATCTTCCTGTTCACTGAGTTCCAAATTTAATATTGGTTGCTTTGATTATTACATCCGATGGCCAAGGAATGCCTGTACTATATATTGTTCAAAGGCATGTAAGGCCGAGTCCGCGGGCACGTTTCCACCCCTGTAAGCAGGGTAGCGAGTGATGCAGAAACTTGGTTTCCACGCCGCTGCTCCCCCGTCCCCCGCTCCGTCCCGTGTTTACCCCTTTACCCCGCAATATCACGTCCTGCGGCTGCAGTCTCTTACATAATATGAGCTGTCTTCGCCTTTCGTCGAGAATTTACAAAAATGTCGATTTGTGTTCATGGTAATAAAAGGTAAAGGTAAATTGTTTGTCTTGTTTAACGAGGTGAAGCTAGGACTACAAAGTCCTCTCTAGTATTCAACCTCGACCTTTACCTAGCGATACCGTATCACTTCACAATTGTAAGTGGTGACTGCGGAGATCGAACCTGCGCCAGCGGAGTGATCAGCTCCAGAGTCGCGCATAATCCCTACCCGCCACAGGTCCGCTAAATATAGTCATGTGTTGCAGCTGAAAAAAGCATGGTTTGATTGGGAATATTTGTTGCAATTTCAGACATATACAGAATGTGGAAATGTTTAAACCGTTGGTTATATTTAAGTTAAAAGTTAGTAGACAACAATTCTAAATAAAACAAATTAAACCATTACTTACAAAACTCAATGCTTCATCGTGGCTAATTTATAAAACAAAACTACTCATATATATTTTAAAATTAGACACATCAGGTAAGAAATTTAAAGAAGTTAAACTATAGTAAAACTTTATCATAGAAAATACTCTGGAGTAGTAGTACCTGTTAATCTTTTAACAATAAGATTATCTGTGCCCAATCCAACTAAATTTCAGCTCGTAGAGTATCAACTTCTACGCGTTTGCATTTGTTGTCCTCCTCACAACTTCCATGACTCCTCTACCTGGATTAGTACAATTCCCAGAAATCCTTTCACTCTCCTATTCAAACACGTTGCTAATTATGCCACAGCGGTTGAACTAATTTTGGTGGCCCTTGTCCGGCTTAATATAACCTTTTGAAAAGGAACAACGCATGCCTCTGCCACGTGTTTTGGGGACCGTTCTTCTGGACGGTAATGGGATTGTCGCTGTTTGCGAGAGGGATTATCTTCGACAGTTATTCCACGAATTTTACTCATTAATTCCTTTTGAAACCTTTTCAGCAAGTTTTGTTGCCAACTTAAAAGTTTGAACTTTTAAAGCTAGCAGTATTGATTTTTGTTACGCGGGTGATGTTTACAATGCCATTTCGAGGTGCTTCACTTTGTTAGACAATTTGTAGTGTACATCAACCTTCAACAGTCATTTCTTGTGGATTTAGCATCTGTGAATATAGATTGGCTCTTTTATTTAAGTCAAAGGTTTTAGTTTGTAAATCGTGGAGACATTAGTTTGTAAACATTTTTACATTGAATATTAATTTCTGAAGAAAAACGTAGCCTACATGGGAATATAAACTGTTTTGTTATAGCCTATTGTATTTCGGGAGACCTATCATCATTTGTTAATTCATCATTTTCGTGTTCGTATACTTTTTTACTTTTACAGTGGTACAAATACTGTAGTTAAAACCTCCATGCCCTTTTAACTGAGGATGTAAATTTGTAAATATAGTTTTCATAACTATAAGTCAGTTTTGCTCATGTTGTTCATACATTAGATTTTTTACAATAAACAGCAACCACTAAAAGTCTGTGTAAACAGCTCCGAGAAAAAGAGGATCAAGAGATAATCAAAATAATAAGAATCAGCCAGACGTGGTCGCGCAGAATCAAACATTAAACTAAATGAATAATTTCCAATTGTGGCGGCAGTGCCGTAAAAGGCGCCGGGCTGCGGACCCTTTGACGGACGGATGGCCGAGTTTTTTCCCGCCAAATGGCATGCAGCAACCTCCTCATTACGGGAAACCGTTTTTGTCGTCCGCAACTCGAATAAACGATTTTCCGCCGAGTGCCGCCATCTTGAATCGATTACTTGTGACAATTTGCAAATTTCATATTTCGCAGACACGACGGTGTTAGAGTGCGGTTGCGGCGGCCATGTTGAGTGTCGCGGTGTCTGTACTCTAGCTAGGACGAGTTTACTTAGCACGAAACGTGGGAACTGCGACGATCGCATGAATAATCACGCTCGATATGCCGATCTTCCCTAGTTTTAAAAAACCGTCGTCTAGGGGAGATCTTTTTACCGATCTCAACGGATTTTTTAATAGTGAGAACTTTCGCAGAATGGGAAACGCATTTTTTCACCCGGCTACCCTTAAAACGCTTCTGGGGCTCCCCTCGTCAAGAAGAATAGCACCGATTTCGGGTTAAAAAGGTGTTTTTTATTTCCAGTAAAGAGAAGTGTAGGGGAGCGCGTTTTTTAGCACAAAAGCCGGGTCGCGGCGGGACGGGTGGGGCAAGTAGGTTATGGGCCAGAAAGGAGGTTTTTGATCAAAAACTGCACTTGTAAGACCCTCCTTGCCTCTACCCCGGAGCCGTGGGAAGCTCGCACTTGCTAATTTCTGTTTTACGGAAACTTTTTACCCTCCTTTCCCACGACTTCACTCCTGGACTATTTGCAACCCCTACTTTACTACGTATTCAAATCCTGATTTTTTGCTGGTTTGCATATTGAGCTTGGTGTCCCTTTAGAATGTAATCTGAGTTCAGGCGTTCAGTCTTTTTGGTAGTTTTTTAAGGTCGCTTGTTTAAGTTTCTTGGTAACTCAGCCAGGTTTGAGTTTTCCTTTTCTTTGTTCTTATGGCTGAACATATGATAATTTAATACTATGAGTTATATTAAACACACAGATAATTATGTCGAAGCCAAGCTTACAACATATTTTCGGAATGTATTTCAAACCTAATAGGCGATATATTCCGATAGACTCTCTTTGAAAACAAAGCTGTGGAATGAGATTTTTTGAGGGTTTTGAAATCAGAACAAAATCATCTATGTACAAAATTAAATCCACTAATGTTACTTCCATAAAGCTATTTCCACGTAGGATTATCATTGTGGAATACGGTACATAAGAGTATTCTGATTTTAAAACTATTAAAATAAACGTGAATTCCAATTTCCATCAAGAGATCCTTCCTATGTCCTGTTTTCTAAGATAGTTGATCTCCTGCCTGCTTTAACATGTTTTCTGAAAATGTGTTTAAGTTTGGCTTTACATCATTATTCCCTTTGTTTTTACTCAAAGTGCCATATCATACTCGCGGAAGTAAAAATTCCTAAAGTTCAAAACCATAATGAACCTTTTTGGCAAATTTCAATTTCGACTCCATATTTCGGGCGTCAAAACTATAATAACGGATATTACTGTAGTATTTTTTATACCATTATGTTTTAAAGCTTGCAGTTTATTTGAATTTTATACATATTATAACGTGTCTAGTAAAACGCTCTACACCATCAACGTGATTTACAATACGGCGAAAAGTTTTATGGTGGAAATTCCCAAGAGTGATAAAGGATATGTACTGAACAAGTTCCGTCAGGTTTTTTCTGTATCAATTTTGCGTAACGGTCTTAGCCTGTCATTGATTTTAACGAAATATTTATTATTTGGCAAACAAAATCTGTTATAGTTAATGAAAACTCGTATAAAATGTTTAACGAAATCTGTAAAATCCACAAGACATTCGCCATCAACTGAAATTTCGCCTTAACGTATTTACGCCTCAGACTTCAACGGTCGGCGCAGAAAAAGGGTAAATTACAGTGACGGCGGTTTTTTCTCCTTATAACCGCCATGTTGTCTATGTGTATGTGCAATACAGTGCCAGGTGTGTTGAGCACGTGCTTCGCTACGGCAAGCCAAGGGGTGGATGATTGGTGGAGGCTGTGCACATACACTACAACCCTTACACTTCTACACGCGACAAAATGTCCGCTTCCGCGACTCTATCTGTAATTCACTTTTGTTTTGGTTTTGATTTTCTTATTGTGTTATCATAATTTATTTGTCAGCTGTGCATTTTCTTTTAGATCGATCTGATTAAATGTAGAATTAACCTTTTAATGTGGGTGTTTTATATTGTTGCGGAAAAACAGACACGGGTTGTAATAATTCCATTGCAATATTAAACCAAAAGGTAAAACTTCCTTCTTCTTCATAGGAGTACTCGTCTAGTTACCAATTTGTCTTAGCTTGTAGTTCTGAGAACTGAAGGTCGTTTCTTCTATGGTTTGACCTTATAAAAATGTCACAAAATATAGTTTTAAACACGAAAGTTTAATGATACATCTATATTTAAACGAAAAAACTCAATGTATTGAAATTACCATTTAACGAGAATTTTGTATGAGACTGTTATTATTGCGATTTATGTAGCAGGCTTGGTAGACGAAAATTCTGTTTAAGTGGGGCATTTTACAATAATATTAAACCTAACCAAATGGACCTGAACGTCAGACTAATTCCTTGCATACGTCATTGCATGCGCTGGTATAGCCAATGTTTAGGTATACATAAATCTTAATTTGTATAAACGCTAAATAGCTAATTTATTACTAGAGAAATTCGAAAACAATTTGTGAGGACATTTCCAATTTGAAGAAATGTCGACACATTTTGTCTTTAAATTTCTTAACCTATTTAGTTATAACGTATATATATGTTAACACCCGTTAGTTACCAAACAAATATCGCCTAAAGCCTAAACCACTTTTTTCCAATATCAGTGCAAGGGTCATAAATATGAAGCTAACTATACGTTTCAAATGTAAATCCCCGCAGAACGCGCGTAACCGAAACGAAGAAGAGGCCATATGTTCACATACCACCCCTGCTTAAAAACTACAAGCTGCATTAATCTGTGTCGAATTTCAGCAGTTGTACATACATAATGTAACTACTGTATTATGCTAACCCTTTGCCATATAATAGTAGTATCGCCTCACCCCTTCTGACACCCTTGCATCGTGGGAGGGGTTGTCCGCCCCCTAGCTCAATTTTTTCATCCATAACTATTGATATTTTCACTATTGGCTATTGTAACAAGAGTGATATTTTGTGACTCATTTTGTTTGCTTTAACAGCAGTTTCGGTTCTATTTGAATTTTTTCTAAATGTTGATTTGGTTGAAGACTAAAATTATTAAATTTTAATTCAGACTATCTATTAAATATAGATCTGAATTTGTAAGAACACTAAATAGCTAATTTATTACTAAAGAAATTTGAAGACAAAATGTTTGGACCGAACCGAGACTTGTACCTGGGTCTCTCACTTGCCAGGCGATTATGCTGACCACTACACCATCCGGCCCAACTATCTATATTTCTAAAAAAAGTATATCTATAAATTTAAACCTCACACTCATGCCAAACATCTTAGTTTCAAGACATTCTCATGTGATGGAAAGCAACTATTTCACTACACTTAATCAAAGTTATGAGCTCGGGGCGAGAGCTAGGAAATGTTACCTGAAGCATAATATAGTGGCAACATAAACCTTAATTGACAATTAAACACGTTTTATTTCCCTGTGCGAATATCATTCCAAACCAGCGCTACTTTCTACTGCCTAACGTTCTTTCACCGAGAACAATTGCGTACTTAACTAAGTACCCATATAACAGTTGGTACGCCTGTTTCACGATATTAAGTATTAACATAAAGAGGAAGCTTCTCGCCCGTTATATGATTCTTGAGATCATCAAGTGTTTTAGGTCCCTCATTGCCGGACGATCTATGACATGAAATAAATGTAATGTTTTTGGCTACGGTTTCCGTTATCAGGATCTCTTCAATTTAACTGAAACACAACTAGAAATTATGACGCCTGAAAGATTAATGTTAAATATTGTATATTGTGGGAGAAGTGTAACATACTACAATGCATTTAGTACAGAAACACGTTAGTTGTAGTGTGTCTGCAGTAGCTCTAGACTCCCCAGGGTTTAATTTGCCAACATGAGGTTAAAATATTATTTATGCGGACGTTTTTCAAAGTTGTTTTGTCAACAAGAAGAACACGACGTTTCAGGATCAGGAATCTGACCCAGTCTTCAGTAGAAGGCTAAAACATAACAAAAATGATTAGGTAATGAGCTGGCCTAAACGTAATCAGCTTTTAGATTCCAGATCCGGAAATGACGTGTTTTTTTGTTTGTTCACAAAAAATATGAAAATGTCCGTTAGTGTATTCTACAACCTCAGAAATTCTACCATCGTGGACAGTAAACTTCGAACAAAGATTTGTTCAAACCTTTAGTAACTGACTAATACTAAAATACTACAAACAACTACTAACACAGCATTCATTCAGCATTGTAAATAATTTGTAGTATATTATTTCAACAAAACGTTCATTCTAAGTTATAAAATATACTTTTTATGGCAATTTTAAAACGTGCATGTTTTATTCTTACTCCACCCATTGCAAATAAAAAATGGAGGTCTACCAACGGATCTATCGAACGTTCAGCTGCCGACAACCGTCCTCCATCGCGTTTCTTCATAAAGAAGCAATGCAAATGTCGGCTCGTCGATCAACCCTTGCTACATATGCAAACCAGCCAATGGGGCGAGAGAGGAGAGGGTTGGTTTTTTAACCAGGAAGGGTGCGAGTGCGTCCGTTACAACTCCAGCATCACGCCATTGGCGCGGGCTGTTTGCTGCCGAGATTACAGTGAGCGGGTTGCGCAGGTGACACGAGCTTTTGTCCCTTTGATATAAATGAAGCACACAGGCACAATAGCGAGCGCAGCGGCTACATTAACAATTCTTTTATTCGGTGGTGTGGGGTGGCGGGTGGCTGCTGCGAGCATAGCTCGTGCTAGCAAGGGTTGTTCTGCGCGCATGCCGGGTACGTGCCGTACTTCACCCTGTCACTCACTGTACTTGGCTACCTGGCTGGCACAAGTACAGTACGTGTTGTGACATTAGGGGTACAATCAGTGTACCGACCAAGCACAGGGGTACGTCATGGGTGTCTGTCATGAACAGAAGAGGATTCTCTCGAACCGTAACTATGGGATTTAGGGTAAAAAAATAACGATGTTGTCTGACTGATGACTGTAGTCTACTGGCCAAAATAAATTAAACGTTTGCGGGCAGCTAGAAACTACAAAATCTCGCCTCAACTTTGAACAAGCGCCAACTGGTAGCTTTATAATCACATAAAGAAACGTTCTCATGTGATATCCATGCATAGTAATTTTTACATTATTACACACAGATTATCTAGAGCGTTTGAAGCGACTTTCTTAAAATTGCACTTTTAAATGACACGCCAGAAGTGAAGGATAGTGGTTAAAGGTAAAGAAGAAGTTTGGCAATACACAATTCAAATACGCTATTGGTCAATACATCGACTTTTCAACACTTGTATAATTGCACTCATGTACTAGCAAACCAACCGACAAGAATTACAAATCAGTATAAGTAAAACAGAACCAAAAATTTACTATAAAGCCCATTTGTTTCAAAATGGAATTAGTACGAGTATTTATCTGTGATACAATAATGTTCGTCAGACGTCAGCTCCACCAGGTTAAAGGGTTTTAAAGAACTCATTCTGCATTGTAAAGCTGGAATTTTTATGCTTCAATCCAATGGTATTTTGAAACCGACAAGCTCCAATAGACACGTTGACATTTTAAGAGGTTACGTTAGAGTAAACTTTATGGAGAGGCAGTGTAGTAGGTATAGTTTACCAGAGATTGTCTACGTTCAGCCACCTGACTGCCGAGGCGGAGTCTTCGCTACAAATTAGAATAATTGAAGGTTCCCTGGCAGAAGAAGGCTTCTGCGAATTACGCGTCGCTTAATTTATGGTTATCCTGCAGCCATAGAGCCTCTCGTGGCAGACATACTCCCCCTGCTTCCTGCTCTACTGTCGACGTTTCGATCGGGGATTTAATTAGATCGAATCGGTAAAGAGAATATGATCGACTTATAGCATCGATGACTACTACGAATTTTACCTTTAAGTTAAATATAGATCTCCTAAAACCCCACAGGTGTTAAAATATCAGCTGTTTTGTGTACTTTGCACGCAGAAAAGCCGCACCTTATAAAGAAGGTAAGGCACGACTTGTGTTGCGGAAAAAGTAGCTGTTTACAGAATGAGGGCTGGGTAAAAAGTGGCCGTGTAAAGAATAGATAAGAGGACAAAAGGTCCACAATTCCTCGCAGCGCTGAATTCAATTGTGCTTCAAAGGTTTTCTTTGGTGATTTAACTTGATTTTGTTTGCCATCCTGATTTCGTTCTATTCAAAGTGCACCTCTCCAATAAGGAAATAGCGGCGGCCATCTTGGTTTATCTCGTCATCCAGCGAATGTTTTTGGCAGATTAAAAGAGTCCCTGCTCCATTATTCAGTTGCCCTCTCTTAGTCCCAGCTTCAAAAACATTCTTCAGCTCAAAGGCGGACGCTCGACTTGGACTTTCTAAAGAGAACAAGGCTTTTCAATTTGATGTATCGTATAAAGTTGAGTGCTAAGTGGAACTTTAACACTAAGCTTAATATTTTGAACGTGATGGCGTATTAGTTTGTCTAGTAACTCTAGTTGTGTTTATTAAAACCATAAAAGATGTGATTAAAATTATGAAAAGCTAGGTAGAGGTGTCTTTTATGATGAACTGTGGTGGTTTTATTGCAAGAATAAAGTAATTTAACTTCTCAAAAGAACTGAAACTGCTTTTATTCTTGATGCGTTTTGAATTCCTTTATCTTTTGTTCAACGGAGCCAGAAACCAATGTGAATTTGTTACATGTTTTAAAACTGTCTTTCGTTCGTTCATTTATTCAAACAAACTAGTACTGTACTATAACATTTGTGTTGACGTACATTTTGTACAGTGTTTACAAGTTTGCTATTTACAGACTCATTTGGCCGTGTGCTGTCGGCAGATGACGGCCCAGCATCCCTCCCCCCTCCACCCACACTCTTGTATCGATTGTCCGTACAGCTGACCACCCTTAATTATTGTTGACCACTCTCCCTGCCCCCCGTCATCACCCTCGACACTGTTGTTCGCTCCAAATATCCACCATGACTCACAAACAGCGACTATCCTGCAGGCCTGATGTAAGCCATGTACAAATAATCGGCAAGCTTATTTATTTGAATGTTTCGTCATCAAGGCAAAGTCACGAAATTCCGGTAGATACTCTAAACGAAACTGCAATTTCATCGTTACTCTTTTTGGTTTATGTTGAAGTGCACGTAGTATAATACGGGGAAAATTGAAACAGTCCATACTTCATTGAATGCTCCAAAGTGCCAGTAAAGAGGTTCTGTAAATTACGATTCCTTTAACCTTGGGTCTGACTGTTTAACTCTTTACTGGATTTTAGTTTGTCTAGTTATTGTTTTTTCTTTAATGTCGACAGGTTTTACAAAATGCAACTTTATGTAATTTTATTTTTGCTTGTATCTCTTTTCTTTTCTTCTTTGTAGAATTGGAATCATTAGAAAAACGAGTGCGAACGAATAAAAAAGATAGTTATTGTACAAATACACTTTTGGAATGAGAATCCATGGAAAAGGTTGAACTTTAAAAATAGAAATGAACTATTCCATTTCAGTGTATCACCTTGCGAAATTGAACGAAAACCAACCTACGCAGAAGTAATACTCTGCAACGATGTACCTGACGAGTTGAAGCTTACCGGAAAGAAATATTTTGAAAGGAATCTAAAATACTGGGTTCTAGAAGACCCGTTTTATTCCGTGGCATTCGGTTTAAAATTATTACGTTATGCTTGTTAACTATTCCATGTCATGCACTAATATTCGACACAATGCAGTTTAAATGTGTCTAAAACACCAAATCAGCCCGGGTTCGATTCCCGGGTGCTTTGATAACCTTTCACGATGGCCACTCCCCTTGGTTCGGAAGTCACGTTGCCGCTGGTCCATTCCACTGGGCGTTGAGCTATTAATTAATGACCCAATCTAGGAAACAGTCGGCCCTAGTTTGTAACAAGACTACACCTCATCATCCATAAAAATACTCACCCTTCATCCCATATTCACCTTGAAATACCCTCTAGGAGTGGTCGGTGTCTCAAATCAAAGCATTAAATTATCAAAATATTTATGTTTCTCACCATCAACGTAACTTGGGTCTATCGACGACTCAAGCTCTCCTACCACTGCTCCCCCAGGCCTCGTACCGCCTTGACCCAGAAGACAGTAAGCGCTGTTGGCCACTAGATTATTAATTACCTTACATAATTAACCCAGATGGCTCTTTGTCTGCAGCTTGATGCCAGTCATCCGCGGGCCTAGCTCTAGTTGTCAGCTCCGCGGCCTTGACTCGCTTATACTCTTCTAGTGCTAAGTTATTAATCCTCTGGTAGGCATGCAGTGTGATGTGTCGAACAATAAAGCGTGACTTGCAGTTGGCTCATGTTTACACATGCGTTAATGGTGTTTTAGGTGTCAGTTTTTGATCGTGTAGGATTGTGTTTACCAGTTTGTCCTTAATTTTTTAAATGTGATAAGGTTACCCCTTTTTGTTTGACCTATGTTTACTTATTAAAATTTTCGAGAGGGCTACCTAACACACTAGGTATTGCATACTCTGGTTTTGTCACCTAATCATGCTGACTTTGGGGTTCTGTTTAATTATCTGTAAATCAGTCCAATTCATTCAATCATAACTTTGCCAATTATGTTTTTGTAAATTTAAAGAACAATATTGAAGCCAACTTTCTGGAAAGATAATTGTTTTACTTAACTTTGAATCAATGTTGGTTATCATTGTAATATATCTTATTTACTAGAAACCTGTTAATATTGCCAGGATAAAATCCACATGAAACTTGCTTGACAATTTAATTTATATAGTCTAAAGAAAATTATACTTATAGTTATCCAATGCACGCAATGTAATTTTTAGCATAAACCAAGTGACAAAAACGTTTGAGTAATCATGTCAAGTATTACTTATAATCTAGTCCATTCAACGTTTTACTTCGCTCCAACGTTGACACATTTTCGGTTGATTTACTACCTGCAATTTACACAAAGTTACGCAATACTCTAACAAAAGTAGGTACGTGACGTGTGAAAACTGGCGAGTAAAACATAAAACACAACAAAAGACCGAACGTTTCGTTCCTGTTTTAATTAAAGTCAGTATTATTCTCAGCCCGACCTCCATGCATAACCAAATCTCGCTTTTATCGTTCGCCTGCTTATGAAACTTATGAGTCACACAACAAAAGTGGCTTTGTGGTCGTAGATTCGGAGAAGAGGTATAAAAACCGGAGTCTCGCGTCGAGTACCATGTACAGAGAAACAATATGGTCCCCCGTTATTCTGTTCTACGAACTACCAGGCACGATTGAGTCTTTTTTAGATAAGCAGTTATCTTATGACTGAAGAAATAGTCGAACTTCATTATCCGACAGTGGATTAAGAATCGGGAAGGCAGCGTTCGCATATAAAAGATTGATTGTGGACGCACTTATGACCGGTCTAACCCAATTATATCTCGGACACTGTGTAGAAAGCCATGCGAAATAATGAAGTACCTACTTTGAAAGAGATACTCTGAAAGCGGGAATGAGAGAGTAGTTTTCCATGAGCAATAAAATTAAATGAACTAAGTAACCACTCCACGTAAGGCAAACGTTTCCTAATGCAGAAAGTTGTAATTCATTTGCAGTCTACTGATTCGTTAAACAGTGACTTTTAACACTTACACAGATTTATACGGAGACACGTTTCCTAAATACGTACTCACTGAATAATAGTCGAGCTTGAATTGAATAACTATTATACAGTTATCCTGAAAAACAAATAAATAATTTTTTTACTAAGTTATAAACACCTTTAGAAGATAATAAACAGGATGATGATAGAAATAAGCAACAAGACGTGCTCCATGGATATCCTGTCTGATTAATTCAACACAAGTAGCTAGACATCTAGTGAAGATATCAAACAGGAAGATTTCATTCGAAGAAAGAGTTAACATTGTCATTACAAAACTGCATGACAATCGCCGGACAGGACTGAAATGTCAACCACATTCTACTTGTCGATAATTGATCTAACATCGATTCTCGGTAGGTTTAATTATCGATAAATGCTGACAGTAGATCTGCCGGTAGTAGAATACTAATTGCACTTCAACAATCTGTTGCCATACATTTTCTCTAGCCAACCTAGTCGGTTTATTTTCAAAATCCATTTGGTATACCGTATATGTATAAAACCAATTTCCTTTTACTTTTGAAGAACATATCCAAGATTTCTTCCGATGTATTCTTTAGGTAAATATTATATTTTCCTGAACTTTCGTACTGTGAGTGTTTTGAGCTGTTTCCGAATTTAAAGTTGTATTTTGTTGTTGCAGGTGGTCAGTTACCTTGGCTGAAGGAGGAGACGCATTGGATTCAACAAGAGGACGAGAGAAAGGCTGCGCTACATGCACGGCTAGGACTACCCACCCCTCCTACACCAGGTGCGTATTTGCATAGCGTAATTTCTGAAGCTGATAGTATCCGACCTACGGATTTGCGAGAGGCTGCAGAACGTACAACTCGGGTGAGGGGAAGGGGTGTGCGTTTTTAAACTCCAGAAGCCACTCGGCACCTCTCCAAGGGGTCAAGAGGGCCTGGGCTGGGGCCACTAAAAAGGTCGGCAATAAGGGCACTCTGGCCTGGAGAAAACCCAATTTGAATAAAGGGGCGTCAAAGTGTTCTTTATTTAAACTTAACTCAATCCAGCCCCACGCTTCAACCACTTTAACCACGCCTGGAGAAGGGATGGTCCCTACCCTGCGTGAGATTTTCACGCATTAATGGTTGTGAAAATAAATGCTTTCAGTCAGTAAACACTTCATTTTGAATTTAATTTCGGAATGCAAGTTGTTAAGTAGTTCAGGAATAATTCAACCTGTTATTACTTTTGTTTGTTTGCCATTTCAAAATCATAATTGACTTTATAGTGACGTTTTATCGTATTCTGGTGTAAATTTCACCAAGACGGGTCTCCGTTTTCTTTGCATCACGTTTCCTCTTAACGTCATGCTTAGTTCATCTCTTGCGTGTGTCTTCTGTCCTTTGATCGACTCCTGGCAGATGGCTCATGTCTCAAGTGGTCTTGTGCTCTTCTGAACTGGTTCACTCTGATGTGATGAGGACGAGATCCTCTCGAGTGAGTTGTCCCCGAGATCCTCACATCTGTCCTCTGTCCTGACAACAATACCGGCTCAGTCACAGCTAGTTAGTCTTATTGTTCGATACGAAAAAACATAATTTATACCCAACATAATCAACCACGCATTTCCTTCTTTGCATTACATGTCTACTCAGAATTCACGCTTTTTAGTGACTCACCAAGATTCCTAAAAACGAAATATCCTGCAGAAGAAGACAAACACAGATATCACAGGAGACGTGTACACATTGCAGCGAAGCAGCAGGTGCATCTGAGTTATGACTTATGTACTACAATGAAAACACCACCATAAACACCGTTTACAGCCAATATCTGCCCTTCCTCCCCTTTCAATCTTTTTACACTTGTTCCCTTCCCTCCTGATTTATGAAACATCATTGATGATCTTGTGTTAAATCATCTCGGTGCCCACGCACTCGCTTACTCATTGCAAGTCTTGAGCCAAGGCTTCGAGTGATATATTGACTCGCAACTCCAATATTGAACGCTTTATAAACTTAGGATGCAGCATATTTCATTTTAATGTCATCAGATATGGACTTGCAAAGGACGATATTGCGATGAAAATTCAATTGACGTTATGTTTGTTGGTACTCATTTTTCATTCCTCCATTGCGGAATTGTATATTTTATTTCCAATTTTTTAAATTTTATAGCTGAATGCTACCGATTGTTTTAATTTGTACATTTTCTAAAACACCCATTTACCGTTTGTTAGTGCTTTATCATTCATTTACACAAGGAGTACAGTGTACGGTTTTGGGCATATTTGTTTGGGTTGATTTGCCATACTTGTTTAGTAATTATATAAAATTTCTTTTCGTAACGTAAAGTATTTTTAGAACATTATAAAAGTTCCATCCATTAGGATTTACGGTACATTCTTAATTTCAACTTAGCGGCTGATAAGAACTACTAAGCTTCAAAGCTATAACTCCCCTAGATGCAGCTACCGTTCAATGAACTAACGCTATCTAAACGAGATCAAGCTCCTGATCGGAAAATTCTTCATTTCTTTCAATATTTTATGGCTTGGAGCTAATAGTTTTAACAAGCATGATCCACCCACAAACAATAGTGTCATATCGTCAGCAAATTACGCTCCGCAGAAGGTGCTGTCCCACAAGCTACCGCGCTGCTGACGCTAGCTAGTGCTGATCATCATTATCATCATCATCATCGTCATGATCATTGTCAGGGAACAAGAGCGATTAGCAGTTTGTCGGATAGCATCTGAGACAGGCTCCAAGCTACTTATCCTGCTCAGCTTCCACCAATTAGGCAAAAACGAGAACGGTCAAACGTGAAACGACCTGTGGACCGAAAAACGTTTCCCTACGGTGTACTTTATTAGCATTCCTTCAGGTAAAACCCGCTGAGAAGACACAACCACACTGCTCTTTAACTACTATCCCAATACTGTGCAAATCTTTAGCCCTTGTAAAATTAAAATCCATGCAGAAGGCTCACGATAATCCGAGCAAAGAGTGCTAGATTCCCTGAAACATGACAACGTAAAGGGGAATTATTGTTTTCAACCACCACTAAAAATATAGCTTTGGAATGAAGTAGGTCAGTCAGCATGTACTCTACACCAACCAAAAGCTTGATATACCGTACATGTTTAATAATAATACACTCCAAAAATTCCATAAAATGTCTAAAATTATTTGGATTTCATGCAGAGTTGGTTGAGTTGTCGCCAAGGCAACATCAAAACTAAAAGCTTTACCACTACCACTTTGAACAAACTATTTCGAATTCTCAATTCTAGACTAACAGTTTCCCCTGAAGTACTTATCATTTCGATCTAGCCATGTTGGCCTAATTAGCACTCCCACTACCGAAATAGTCCAAAGCACCGCCCATGTTGCCAGTTACCGGGAAGCATGGAAAGTTCCGCTAAGTGGCCGAGGAGAAGCATGGGTGGTAGGTGGGCAGTGCGTGCACATAAGCACGTTACTCCTTAACAGACCCATTAACATCTGCCAGAAGCCTATCTACTCTGCCCCGACCCTATTGTCTTTGTAAACTTGTCTTGTAGTCGCTTCAGATGCTGGTTCCCAGGCAACTTTATAACTCTCAGAACAGGCCTTGAAATTAAGACTGGTGGTTAAAACTTTAGATGAGGCGAGGGATTCTTGAGGGGTTCTCGTTATAGGCCGTGTTAGTTTTGCTCCGGGGTAATGCTTGGCAGTTCAATAGGAATTGCTTCATTACTTTCATAGTAGTTGTAGTCCATACCAAGTCGACTTGACTGTGCCCAGGGTTTCAGTAAAAACATTCAATAATATAATAATAATGGGTGCCAAGTCACTCACCATTAAATGGACTGCAGTTGTAATGTCATGAATTTGGTTCGCTTTTTTCAATCTTCATAACTAAGTAGTTTAGCAGCGTAAATTCGTATGCACGAGTATCTAACCTTTAATTATTAAAAGGATAAATGGCTACCAAATTCCAAATCGGATCAACCGTCCAATGCCATTCCAATCACGAAGGTATAGTTTAGCTGTTTTGACCGGTGGATTCATATGAGACAATTTCATGAACATATTTTACCGTTATGATATCCAAGTTTACTGGTTAATGCTAAAAAGAATACTTGTTCTTGTCAGTGTCAACTTTGCGTAAAAGAGGCTGCCCTTTAAACATCTTGATACACTAAATATTTACGTTATTTAGTTTCGATCGAAACACTTTCATTTCAAACTGTTCCTTTCTACAATGTTGGCAGTCCTTTTCATTCGTAGATCAGCTGTTGAATAATACACCTGAAGGTTCGGACAGTGGAGGGTCGGCCGCAAACTCGATTCAAGGGCCAAATCTATTACAGACGGTAAACGGTCCCAGACAAAAAGGGCGCAAAGGAGCGGAAAGCTTAAATAAAAGATGACCCGGCAGATCGACCACTGGGCGCCGTCTTCGATGCAAAACCGTGTTTGCTTCAGTCCGACATTTAAATAACTCCAAATTGAAACGTCCTCTTTGATCGCGCTCGCTGCATTCAGCGCTTTTGTTTGACGACGCTGTTTTCCAAGTTATGAGGCTTTGACAAAAGAGGCGGTTGAACGGTATTTACTATTTTGGTACTTTTAGGCTTCGCTAAATTATAAAATAGAGCGGATCTATAGACATCGTCTTGTATATCCTGCTTGTTAAATTTTGTTGGTTTTTGTCACACGTCACGGTATTTCAAAAACTATAGTAATATTTCTTTTTCGTTTAAACTTTGTTGTAAATAATAGTTTTAGTAATACTTATGCATTTTAATTTCAAACAATAAATTTTAAAAAATCTACTTTGATATCTGCCAAGGCACGTTCTCCATTGTCGCTAACCCTTTAAAAACACGACCTTCCTCCTCCTAGGACCTCATGCCAGGCAGGATCTACAATTACTTACTGCACCCTTGCCCTCTGCCAACCCCTAGACGCGTGTCCATGTTGATTCTATGTACCACAATCCCCCTCCCTTAGCCTTTAGATCTTTCAATTACATTTCTATTGGTTCACAGTTATCTCTTTGAGTTACGTCATTCAAAGGATTACATTTTATATTTCCGCCTCTAAATCGGCTTGGGTCTAATGGTCTAATGCGGGGTTTCTGGTATCATATTGTGTGTGAATGAATCACTGTGAAGTATTTTGAATCCTTAGTTTTTATTTAATTCCCGTGTTGGTTGCAAAACTGTTATTGAATCATTTTACTGTGGTTTATTTTATTATTCATGAGGTATACAGTTTTGACATTCGAATATACGTTAAAGAGTAAGATGAAATGGGTTGTCGTCAGCATATCCCCTTATCAACTTCATTTTTAATAACCATATTCGTTTGTGTTTTGTTAAGTGCCTCATTTTTCAACGTGTTTTGAATCAATTTCGGGAGTAGTTTTATACAAATGTACTGCACACAATCGAAGATACTTCAACAGAGTTTAGAACGTTACCAAATCATTTTGTTAGTTTAGTGATCTAGATTTTACTGGAGCTCGTTTGAAATGTAGTACTTACAACGTAGTACAACGTACTACTTACACAGACTTACAACGTAGTAACGTAGTTCTGTTTTCCATAGAAAAGCTACACTTACTTTCTTATTTGATTCTGGTCGTTGTCGCTTTCATTTCCTAAAAAAACGGAACTTATAAGGTTTAAACACGTTGTTGGTTCCTTGAACTCAGGGAGCTATAAATGTAAAAATACCCGAAAAATGACATATTAAACGTAGTTTGAATCTAACCTTGCCTACGTAGTTAAGACAGCGTGAATAAGGCCACCACAGGTGCGAGGCGAGGGGCTTGAATATTTATTCACGCGTGACGAGGCCGACATTACCCCACTTTCTCTCCCTTATAACAATTAAACCTTATTTTAATGGCACATTACAGAGTTATGGTGAGCTAACTGCTTACCGACTCGTTTTTCTACGTTCTAAATTCCCTCCTCAGTGTTCCTTTCCTTTCACCCGCATTATTGACGTGACTGCTGTGTGGACCCCTGACATCTGTATCATGTCCAGCGAGTTGATCTGCTTTCATTGGAACACATATTTTAAACTGTTCTTCTTTTTCTCCTAAATTTTAAGCGGGTTACCAAGCATGTCAAAAAGACAACCAAATTATTATTTTTGTAAATGTTAACACTTAAGCCATAAATAGTAACCAGTTTACACGTTCCACATGAAACAATCTATGCTTTTTGCATGTATAATTAATTTGACAATACAGCTAATTTTCCGGAGTAGTCATATTGTCCTCATAGCTTACTTTTGAGGAGCCTATTTAATTTTTAATAAACCTTCTATGTTCAATGCAGTATAATCATTTAGTAATTAATTTCATAACAGACATACCCGATAAAGGAGGGCGCGGTTGTATCCAATCTATCATTTCTGCCGAGCTTATTGTAAAGCTGCTCTTCGCCTCTTCCCTGCCTCGGAAATGAGGGAGGAGACGAGGAAAATAGCGAAGAAAGTAATTATTGCCTCGATTCATTAAAAATAAAGCAGGATATATAGAGAGAACAAGGAAACGAAGAAGGGATGGCCATTAATAATCGATACTAGCGCTGCGCATGGTCAAGTCCACAAGCTCGCCCACCCTCGCGCGCTTTCCACCCCCTCCCCACCACTACGTCCCTCTTTCCCTCCAAATTACCATTTTCTCTCCCCGCACATTGTTCTTTATAATTACACCCTTATTGGATAACTTGACCAAAAGTAATTCGTTGTACAAAATATGAATTGCAAAATATAATTAGTTTAATATTATGTTTATTGAATAATTAATATTGATTGAAATCCACCCGAATGTGAGCGTCAGTAAAACTCTCGAAGTATGCATGACGTGAGCTCAAGTCTTATAAACCAACAAAAAGGGTGATTTGGTGTTAAGTTCTGAGGAAGAACATAAATCTAATAAATAAAAAGTGATAGGTGAAACTGAAACGAAACTTTATTATCCAAAACGTGTTTGATGTTTCAAGCAGCAAACTACTCACTCGGATATTAGGATATTTAGATGGCTTCAGAGTGTTTAATGTGTCCCTGAGGAACAGTGTGCTATGCATTACATTTTATGTAACAGATCGTGTTTACTGTTTAAGATTGGCTCATTTTTTGTCACCGTTCGGTTTGCCCAGTCCCTCGCAAAACGCGTTTTATGGCAGGATAATTACAGACAAGGTGCCTTTCAGCCGAAACTCGCGTTTCAGGTAATTTTAAGTCAATAATTGTGACAGCAAGCGAAAATTAGAAGACTGGCCGAGGCCATAGTCATTTCGCAACGTATATGTATTTTGAACAGATGTTTTAGGCATGAAATTATATTTACGTTTTACTTTGATTTAGGTCAGTTTACTAATTACTGCTTACTTGTTTTATGACCAAACATCAAGCAGAGGTTTATTCAAACTTATGTATGTACAAATCGTGTTAAAATAAACTATTCATTCAGGGTAGGAAATTTATATTTTTTAAGATGTCAACAATTAGCACACAAATCACACATCAACATTTACAGAGGACCTTTTGGAAACATAAATTACCAACGCGTAAATACTAGCTAGGGAAATATTAACATTTAAATACTTTGGCGACTCTGTAATTTCGTTAATTAAAACTACTTCCATTTCGTAGTCACTATATTTATTCACAGTTATGCTGTGCTTTCATGCTAGACGTAGGGGTTTAATCATTATTATCTAGCCGAATTGGTTTCACTGGCAATTTATGGTTCCTGAGAGCCATGTACCGTATCTATTTTAAATGTGACTATTTAATTCGTAAACTGTAATTATGTCCTGCAAGCTAGTACAGGAGGTTCCTAAATGAGAATTGGAGTTTTCGGTTCTATTTTGTCTTTTCACTTTGAACCACTATCAAAACTAACAACAATTATATTTTAAGTACTTTGAATTACTGTGAACGTTACAACAAAACGTTGCTGGTGATCAAATCGAAAGGTTGTATAGACACATTTACTTTTTCAAATGGTTTAGAATTTATATAGTTAACCTATACAAAGCTTGGCTAAAGTTGAACCTCTTAGTTTGATTTTTATCATAGGGAAACGTTATTTTTGTCGCTACATTTCCTTTGGTCGTATGAGCTTGAGTTAAAACAAAACTAGTTGTTGATATTTATTATTTACGTTAGCTATAAGCTAAACATAAATTGTTTGAAATAGTATTTATTAATAGTAATATCTCGTAGTTTCAGAAATTATCGCCGTCTTAAGTTTGCGATTCGATAACGTTAAACTATTAATATAAAGTGAAAAGTAATGGGCCCGCGCGGTGATCAATAGCAAATAAATGTCTCTGTCAAGACCAGGTGTTCTGTTATTAAAAGATAATATTTTACCCTCCCAACCCCTCACGGAGGGTAAACTTCTTAATTAATAGAAGAAATAAAGGGTGGGCGGAGCGGCAAATCCTGTTTGTCCCTCGAAAATATATTTTCTTTCGCCAAAACGAAAGGGGCGATTTAATAACAATAATGGGAATTAACGAGCAATTGGATTAACTTGAAACGTTAACAATGCTTGAAATTGGCAGCTATTTCATCTCGGACGTATAATTGAACTTGGATACTTTCCTGATATGACATTTGTTCTCATTTTCCGCTATTTCCGACACTGATTCGATAGAAACTTACGAAGTACATCTTGAAAATATCCAATCATTAGTTTCAGAACAATATTTGTCATCGTAAGTAAGATTTAATCCCTTTCTCCAACTGTAACTTAGTTAGGTGGAAGTGCCTTATGAAATAACAGAGTTGTTTGGAAGATAAGTTTTAGTTTTGGCTATTGTTTTCACTGCGAGGTTTTCAACAAGTCTTCAATCTTAGACAGCTGGCCTGCTGCTACTAGTTTACGTTGATTTATAAATGTGCTCTCACAAGTTCGTAGTATAGTTTATTTGTATGTAACTGTTTAACTCGTATACATAATCTGTATACTTAGTCTCAAATCCTCATAACTGTGAAGAAGAAATAAAACTAGAATGAAAACAAGTGTCTATAGAGACGTATTCAACTGTTTCACATGAAAATAAAACTGCTGTCATGTTTCATGTTTTCCAAATTTTTGTACTAAAACACCCTTGCATAAGTGATACACATTAACTATTATAGAAACTTGGTTATATTAAATCTTAAACTGTATCTTACCAATGGCCGTCCAAACTGTGTTCAGACGTTTGAAGATTATCTATATTTAATATATGAAGCAGAACCGACTTTTTGTTAAATTGTTGAAAAATAAGCTGTATTTTTAGTGTGTTTTAACTATTCGTTATTTGTTCTAAGGTGAAACAAAATTACATGTTCACTTTTATTCATACGTGTCGTCTCAATAAAACCACTGACATTTCACACACAACCAGAAAATAATGTCGAAATCACGATTCCTCCACCAGTCATCACTTCCTCTACCTTCACCTTGCGTCATAAATAAACACCTTGTCAGAGCGTTGTTTATAGGCGGAAACTGCATTGCATCTGCATATGTGTCTTGCGGATATAACAATGCACACACACACACACACACACACGTAACAGCGCTGGGGGTCCGCCGGAAGCGGCTACATCACGCAAAAACCGCTGCTTTAACTTGTAAATAAGACACCTGCCCGCGAGTCCGGCCCGTGTTTACAAAACTCCGATACATACATTACATTACACACGCGGGCGAGGGCTCCAGCTGTCACCGCAATCCCGGCAGCGCAACTCGAGGGCTAACTAATTGAGACGAGACAGATTTCTTTTTTCAAACAGCTGCTAATTTGATTTTGAGCTTCAAACCGTAAGATAAAAGCATTGTCGTTTCCAGTGTTCAGTTTTAAATTATTTATGCAAGACTATCTACCCCTCACACACTACCCTCTGATAAAGGACAGCTGATGTATGCGAGGAATCGGTCAGTCTCACGTGTGCTAAAGGGGACACAGTCGCCAGTGTAACAGATGAACAGCGTTGGACCCAGAAACGACCCTTGAGGGACCTCGGACACCCTTATAATACTCTCCATCAGTTTTGCATGGACTTCACCCTTACCCTACCCTAAACTACTGTACTGAGTTAAGTAGAATCTTATCTCACTTCACATAATATATTGTTTCTACGTATATACGTTCTATTTATACAGAGGTTTTCAACAAATATATTGACTAAATGTCACAGCATTTTGCTAGAAAATTTATCGCAATTATGTTTGTTATTATTGATGCATGATAAAGCCACTCTTTTACACAACTTGAAAAAACTCCATGTTTTTTTAAATTTGAATAATATTTGTACGTTCTGGAAATTTTGTAAGCATAACCATAGATAAATTATTAAATACTCAGCACTAACACAACGAAAACTGTTATCACTCTTTATTGTTCCCATATAATCCCTACTCTGACACAAATTTCTTCGTTTGAAATTTGTTACTAACTGCTGAATTCGCTACTATTATTTTGTGACTAAGTCAAGTTGAGTGAGTTAATCCCAACTCAATTTCATCCATTTTCCGTAGTATACTATAGTAACTCCTCTCTGTGATATGTCAATAACTCATCAACCAAACGTGTGATGCAGATTTTACAGTCAAAATAAGCACCCGTTAAAATAAAACCTTCATTTTGTAGTCTAGAAAGTAAAACCAAAGATGAAAACCGCTGACCAAGAAAGGAAAGTGTGGGCATGTCCAGTATCGGGGCGGGATGGGTCCCGAGGGACTCCAAGGATCACTGTACATCCAGGAGTCCCTGATAAAATATACACCCACATTTACATCCTTATATCCTTATATACGAGATGGCTGGACAGACCCATAAACTAGCCTTAGCCGACCCAACACTGTGACTACAATATCCCTAGATTTGCAGAATGTATACAACAAAACAGAAACTAATAAAATAAGTCGGAAAATATTATGTATCCCCAGTTGTAGAGGATAACTACGTTACTATTGGTTAGGTAGTTGATTTGTTATAAAGTAATAAAAAGCAATTTATTTCTAATTTCGATTGATTTCCATTTTCGTAGTTAAAAGCAACAACATGAACTATTAACCTCCAATTACCAAGAATACTTAATAACTTTACAATAAGCATCAACTAGCTCAAGATGGTCAAAACAACGCAGTTTTATTAGCTCGGGTTTACAACTTCAAAACGGAACTGGCATTAATGAGATAGTAAACTGGAAAATTATATATTCAAAACTGAAGGCTGTGATGATATCTGGCTGGGTCGCACGGAGGACAACAAAACAATAAAAAGCTAATTATATCAGCGCGAGTTTAATATTCCAGCCGCGAGATTGCGTGATGCATAGTGTTATGCATTGTTATGCATTTGCTGATGCATTTTATTGCATTTCCGGTCGGACTCGTGGTGAAATGCATTTCCTCGCGTGCATTCTCTGTGCCACTTGACACACCTCCATCCCTCTCTTATGAATAACCGTTTAACATATGGAAATAGAGAAAGCATTTATTTGTTTTGCTGGATGATCTAATGACTGTTGCCACTGTTTTGTGGTACAAAATGTCCGATAACAGGCTGAGAATATGTAAAATATGTGAACCATTTCGATTTGGGAAATGTTTCCTCAACTCTAAAACCACAATTTTATGTGCCCTAACTATGCAAAAATTGTATTTATTTTTAATACGGGTACAATCGATTCTTTTTCTAGATTTCTGTTTGGATTCATCATTCTTGAATATGATTTGTTCCATCAAGAAAGAACAACTTTGTTGATTGATTAGACATACACAAGAAATGTGGGTCCTATTATCATAAATAGTAACAGCTGTTTCTGCTTTTTATTGGTTTTGGTCAGAGGAATACACTTTTCGGTAAACCGTAATAGCATTTTATGAAGAAAAACGTCCGTGAAATTGTTTTATAATTGTTTTATAAAACGTGTAGAATCATTAAGCATAAGCCCTTAATTTTTTATCAAATACAATATCGGCGCGTTAATGTTATAATTAAACCATGTAAATGATGTGTACATTTTAACCGCTGCTCTCTGGATGTCCTCATCTACGTACAGATTGTACCAAAAACTCGTACGACCATTACACAGACTAAGTTTTTAATGCATACCAAACATATTTTCCCATCCAAAAGCCAAAAATTGTACAAATCAAGAAATACATTTGCCTACGATTCAGCTGGCAGATAAGATGATGTGATGACATGGTGAGGGGAGAGTATGCAGTATGCACGTCCCAGCATACAGATTAGTGAGGCCAAGGGAGCAGCTGTCCTCAGTCCAGCCTCTCAATATTGATGCTACAGCATACACGGGCTCGCTATGGAGATGTATGCACAACCCTCGGACCCGCTCTATCAAATATGCAGCTCACCGCAGAGACCCGACTCATCATGTATACTCATACACAGCTTTCCAATACGTATATATGTACATATTGTATAATTAGAGAAAACTACCAAGTCAGGTTGCAAGTTTTGACATAATTTTCCCGTAAATGTTCATATTTATGTTAAGGTCCTCTTAAAATACCGAAACTCAATTTTGATCGATCGATTCCTTTCTGTGGCGTAACAGGTCTAAAAACCTTCAGCTTTTCGGTATTTTATAATCGGGTTTTTGGTTAGAACGTTTTGAATATAAAGGGGTTTTCATCTGAAATCAAAACTCAATTTGTCATAAAATGGACAATTTTGTTCAGTCTAAGTAGTTCATATAATGTGCGCTTTTTATTACTACATTCAATTGATTCATTTGTTAGCATAACTACGTCTTCATACCAAGGAAAATTATTATTAAACTTATTTGAAATCTTTTTTGTTATACAACCAAAAATTCTATTAAACACATGAATAACTCAAAATAGACGGTGAGAATTCATACAAATTTAGAAAACTAAATCGTTTTATAACAACTAAACCGTGTATGGTCTTGTAGTATCGTCTTTAACTTAAGCAAGTCTAAACCACCTTCAATTGAACAACCCGATTATAAGGCTATACCTTAAAAACAAGTAACCTAAATTTAGTACATCCCTAAAAGAAGAAAGGAATGGCCAATTCAAATGTAACCAATATTTAATATGTAAAAAGTTCAAGGTAAAGTTTGTTTTGATTAACGAGGTGAAGTTAGGACTACAAAGTCATAACTACCACTCAACCTCGACCTAATTTAAAAACAGTTTGCACACTAATTAGCCAGAGAATACCAAATTTTGGAAATTTGTTTCTATTGAAGCAGCTTGCATCCACTCAACAGTGACCGGCGTGTGCAGGGAGAAGTAGGAAGCCTACAAGCTACAGAGGGTGCGGATTATGAGAATGAATAATGCAAGATGACGGAAGCCCCGACACCAAGGATCAGTACTTACTTAGCACAGTGACGTCATCTTTGTAGTCCAGCTGTTGTCTTCCAGCCCACATTTGCAGACGATACACTGTATACGAGTATATACTTCCTGTCGTCAAACGCAAAAAATCTATGTTTGCCTATGATTAGATTTTTGATAGCCTATTTTTAGCTTCTTAAATAAGGTCTTAAATCACTCTATATTTTCTAACTTCAAGCATTAATAACATAAAAACTAAAAGACATTTTAAAAAATGAACTTCAGGCAAACCTAGATAATATGTTTATCTTTCATTTAAGAGTTGTGTCGTCAAAATAGTGTAATTACTAAAGTCTCATTTTATTTCCCGCTTCTCCAACGACGCTATGCCGAACAGCTGAAGTGGACCCTTAATTTCGGGAGTAAACCTAATAAGTCCGCTGCTCAAGTCGAACCCATTCACAAAACTCAAACAACATTAATCGAGATATGCATTGTTTAAACAAAGCGTGCGGGCATGGACAACGTTCGTGCGTTTGAAACCACAGCTGACCACACCTTGAATAAATAATCTGTGTTATTCGCGTTATTGTACAATCCCGTGTCCCTGAGTGCAGTATATGTACCCTACAGTGACTGTAGTGGTAAATGCCACACCTGTCTTGTAGAGCTGATATCACATCTAGTATTCATAATCCGATATGTCAAGTCCACCACAGCTCATGAATATGTTGTAAGTCTCATTTGTAAATCAATAAAGGCAAACATAACCAATTTACCTATCGGTGTTGAAAGTTTGTGTTGAAACATAGGTACTAAATAAAATAGATATCATGAGAGGAATTAACAAAAATTGTACATCTCGTGGAATATACTTGAGAAAAACTGTGTCTTCTGGTTCCCTAAAACTGGATTTATAATTAATTTCAACTACTGTAATCTAAAATATTTTGCTTTTTATAGTGCAATTGATTTTACAAAGAAAACTCAGGTTTAAATCAAATTCTGTATTTTGTGACAGTGGCAATATCTTAACTATTTCTACAGACACACTTGCCACAAGCGGGAGTGTAACTCCATGGGCAGTTTTATGGTTTGGAAACAATGGTTAGTTTAGAGTAGTAAGCAGCTCGAATAGCTATGTCCAGTTCCATGCAGTGCCTAGTCATAGACTATTCCATTCTCTCCAGTGTATCTATAATTGCCAAGGACTGGGCTTACGGAAAATGTAAACGCTTTTGTGCTATATGTAATTCGGAAAACCTTTATTTGAAGCCGGGTCAAAACTAAAATATACATTAACAATCAAATTCATTAATTCTTGGGGACCTTTTTTACAAAGTTTTAAGTGAAAGATAGATTGTAGATATTTTTACTTTTTTAACCAATGGACTTTACCCCGAAGTCCCTTTTAATGTTGACGTTTTATACGTCAGTTCAGTACCTCTTCCACACATATCAAATAAACACAACTAATTTTAGTTTGATTTGAATCCTAGAATAGTACAACTACAATTGTTCAACCCTACTGTAAATTCGAATTTGACTCGACCCGAGCTCTTGCGGCACCAACCCTTCTTTTATAAGGGCGTACTCACCCTGCGCGTGTCTGAAGGCGAGCTCTCGTGCTTAAGTGTTTAAGCGCGACATACCTGGCCCCTTTGTTCATGATGCTCTAGGCGAGTGTATTATACAACACACGACAAGGATCAACCCCTTGGCAAGCCGCACGCGAGCAGGATTAGGGTTTGGAATCAAGGGGTTACAGATAGAAATTTTAATGCGGCTGTAGACGACAGGTAGGGTACAGGGTGCATAGCATACGTTCACACTGACTTAAGAAGGAAACAACTACATTAGCGCACCTCCAGCAAAGTGAGCGCTCCTTCAACGTTGCGGCGTGGCGGTGTTCAAGGAGGTCACGTGACTATGAGTGTCGCGTGCCAGCTACCGGAAGGAAGCGGTTGTAAAGCTCGTGTCTGATGATTTGTTTGTTCACAGGTGGAGATCGGGCTGACAAGGAGGCGAGTCCACCGCCGCACCAGACAGGTGAGTAGAGTACACATACGAGTAGATAACAGCAACCCTTGTATATAGACTTGGGAACACAGATTAAACCCACAGAGTAGGTCAGAGTTACTAGATTAACCCCTAGATTGTACAATGATGAAACCCAGAAACGTCAAATATTAAAGTTATCAAACCAGATCTACCGCAATACATATTTGTGATGATAACACTGACGCCAAGGAAAATATTCGCAAACCAAAACTCTCTCTCGAAATCAATATACAGACGCATATATCGATTCCACCCAGCGACCCAAAGAGAACTGGGGTAAGTCTACTTGTTATGAGGAAGGTGCCACCGCGCTTTGAGCCAGTCCGTCTGCGGCTGCCGCGTGTTTTGAAATGCCAATCCAAACAGAGAGACGGACAGACGGACGCAATTTCGGCACCCTTTGTGGTCGCGCCGGCCCCTATCCATCAATACAGGATCTGACTTGCTAATGCATGCCGACACACGCGCATTTAATTTATTTTAATCTATTCTCGGAAACGACTGTACAATTAAAGGAATATAACATTTGCGATTACGTGAGGCGGGTATATAGCGGTGATCTGCGGAGTGACTGCGAGCGCGGGAATCCTCCCTCCATCTTGTGAATCTGTGGTCTCTGGACCAGCTGTCAGTCACCGCACCGCCTTCTACATCGTGCAGTAGGTTGTAAATGTGTAGCTTTTGAAAAATTAATCAGTTTGGGTCATCTATGTACGGAGTAACTTCATTTAAACGGGCTAGTTTGGTTAAAAGAAAATGAGTACAAACTAAAGAAGCTGCGTTTGGGTAGGACCACAACTCGTATGAAGCCTCTAGTAAATAACATCGTTGATAAAGATACCACAAATTACAATTTCAGACATAATTTCAGTAAATGTTAAGCTATAAAGCTGAAAGTTTGCTCTGTTTCTTAAATAAAAAGAGTCTAAAGGGCGAGTCCTTAAGATTGTATTTAAATCGTATCAAATAAGGTACTAAAGAATTTAGGACTGAAAAGCATAAGTACCATAGTTATATCCTACTGAAAAGGTCTTTTCAAAAATTAATTCAAACTTTTTATTTATCCTCATCTGCCTTTTTAATGCCTTTAAACACAGTAGTCCAAGTAGTTCCGAATCTACTTATCACCCCAAACAAATTTAATTTTACGATCATTACCATACGATTATTTTTACCAATAAGTTAGATACTTAAATGTGTATAGGTCCATACAAGATGTAGAGTCAGGGTCTCCAGTGGCCAGAGAGAGATGCGTGTCTGAACTTTTAACTCTTGCCAGGGGAGCTCGTGACGTAAGCGATCTGTACAAGATGGATGACCCTTGCTCTTCCCGCCACCCCGCGAGTTCAATTTGCCTGCTTCTACATGCGTGAAAACATGAAAACACTCATCCCCTTCCCCAGTGGGGGGCATGGAGCTAATCTCTGTCAACATGCTAGTGGAATATTATAGACGCGGACTGAGGTTTTGTTTTATGTTTCAGCGATATGTCCAAAGACGACACAAATGTTATTAGTTTTGTTTACAAATTAACTTTGGGTTCACAAATAATCCTTGTTTGGCACAGTGACGCGTTATGAACTTTTTGAGCCAAATAACAATAAACCTATGCCCGATGATTTTTTTATGTAAGGTCATAAAATTTACTGGCCACAGTATTTTACTAACAGTAACCACTTTTCAATCGCTGGAGATACACTGCAACCAATGACATTTTTTGTACAAGTCAGGTTATAATTAATTCTCCATTCACCTTACAATATTTAGTAGGCACTCCTTCATTCGTACAATGTTGTGTTTGTTCATCAGATAGAAAGAGGTCATTCTACTTTAACCCTCATATCCAAAATATGAGCCAGGTATTGACCTAACCTGTTACAGTTAATTACTGTGTATTTTTCTGCGCTTACTAAACAACCAAGCAACTAGAAAGCGCCATGCTTTTGGTTTAAGTTGAAGTAAATTTCATCAAAAGCCAAACTGAGCAAAGGTTGATTTGTTGAGTATTATTCATCTGCTCTATTAAATGTGAGCATTTCACTAAGTCTTTGCTGCACTTTCAAAATTTAAGAGTGGTTAAGAAAAATTTCAATCAAGAAAAAGCCGGGACTGTACTAACATTCTGTAAAATTCAGCTTCCCTTTAATTTATTTCGACAAACCCCTAACTATCATAGCCTCAAAAACTGTGCCGCAAGTTCATACCGTCATGTTTAAACACTTTCCGTCCTATTTATGTAGCAATTAACATCGCTAAATAGCTTTACGTTGAACTTCATGATCAGAGAGAGCACCATGATTGAAAGAGTGACCAGCTGTTCGCCCAACCACCAGGGGACCGCGACCAGTGTCATGATTGGATATGATTGACACGAGAAGATTATAAACCCCAGGAGGGTCTGCACCCTTGAGTCGTGGGGGTGGGTTAAATAAGCTTTTTAAGAAATAAACAGTCTATAGAACGATTGAAGGGAGAGTATTACTGCACCTTCTGCGAACATCAACCACCCTACGTATGACTATTCGCTAAGTCTGCCATGCAAAGTATCTTCGCTAAAAATAGTTTATGTTGAAATATACTACTCACTAGTTAAAAACATTGAAATCAATGAAAATGGAGGGACTTATTTAATAGTTAAGGTAATAAACGTACGGTAATAATGAAAAGAAATGAATAATGAATTTATTGATAGGCCAACACTATCTTAGTTTTAAATTTTTAAAAGTGTCAATTCACATCATCAAATAGCCTAACGTTTTTTAGTTATAACTGTGTACAGAATTAAATTTTTAAAAGACAAAATAAAATAAAGAAATAAACATTAAGTAAAGTGCAATTTGCAGAAAATCAATTTCACGTGGATTCAAAAATGTTCTCCCTTCTTACTCCTTATTACTATTTATTTCACAACAACCCGTGACTAAAGTTAAATTTTCACCAGTGATTGTTTCTGCTAAATCAGCCACCGTAAAGCGTAAAATGTTATTCAAAGATAATCTCTTCTAAACCCGACCGGCAACTAGTCAAAAATAATTACAGGTTTAAAATGTAAACATGTTCCGATCTGATTGTGTTGTAGCTGAAGCGTAGGAGGAAAAGAACACAAAAATATTTTACAAAAATTAATCAGTCTCCTTCAAAAAGAAAAACTCGCCGAAAAGTGAAAATAAACCGTTTAAGTATTATATTCTTAAACATTAACTGGAAATACTGTATCTGTTTTTCGAACCATAAAAACTGAGCAACTTACTACGTCCACCACGCAAAACAGTTTTCACACATCTATCATCAATACTAAAAGACTTTGAGTACCTACCGAAAAATTAAATAGCCTTGAAGTACAAGTGCAAATTGCGTTAAAATCGGCGATGTATATATGTGTGATCATTAAAGACTGATTCATCAGCAACTTACTTCAAGACGCAGTTTAAAATTAGGTTCAAATTTATTTCTCAAGTGCACATTTTGAACAATCACTGTACTTTTATCCTTCAATAATTTAAGATACTCACTGTTGCTAAAAAACAGTTTTTATTTCCACAAAGGGTAAAATTGTGTTTTTAAAAAATAACCAAAGACTCCGAAATTCCCACGTAAATAAATTTAATTAACAACTCCCAAGTTGGGGTTTTGAGTTAGGAACCCCAAACCCCTAATCAGGGGATGAGAAGCCAAATTCACACGAGGTCGACTGGCAACCAATATGGCTGATTATAAAAACATGGGCTGCCGAGTGTAGCCCGCACGAGTAACAATTTAAAAACGGCCCTCTAATGAAGGAAGGGATGCGGGCATAGGGGTGCTAATCTGACCGCCCCGCCCCACCCACCCTACCTACCTCCTACCACTACCCTACATTAGTGTCCACACACATCGACGTTACCATCGACTTTATCTCGATTAGCTGTGAACTTCTTAAACTGGATTTTACTTGTAAAACTGATTCCGCATTTAAAAAAGTAATAAAATCCACGGGTTTCTGTCCTTGGTGTTGGTAAAACTGGTTGGTAGGGTTAAGGACAAAGAAAATAGCATTGACGAAATTGATGGCAAAATCTACTGTAGATGTCTCCAGAAACGATGTATTTCCTGAGATCATGAACAAGACACTGTATATAGATCGCCAGATCGGTGTACACATACTGTATATTTAGAGCAAGCAGTTGCTCATTTGGCCGTCAGATCGCAGCACGAGTCGGTCTCCGGGGGAGGCTGTCCAATTGATGGATTACCTCCACGATTATCCATGTCAAGGGTTAGGGGAGACTGTCGCGCGCTCGACGCTCGTGCCACCCTCTCCTACCCCTATCCTCACCCCTTTGTACCCGTGCGCCGCGCCATGCGACACTGCAATCATTTATTTCTGATTGGTTCTGATTGCAGACGGCCATTGTACCTACCGATAAATAATCGCTGTTTTACCATGTGGTCCTGATTTCTTTTTGATCACCGTTGATTCATGTCGCGGAAATAATCGCCAAATGTTGTAGTTAATGTGACCCTTTTTATCATTAATACTGGCTGTTTGAGTTTTGATACTGCTTTGTCATGATTTACGCTTATGACTTTGTCAAAACTACTCAAAATTTGCCTAGTTATTAGCAAGTTCCATGATCAAAGATTAAATAATGAAAGTTAGTCTTCATAAAGATTGATTTGATTTGACTTGATACAATGGCTTTAAAGAATCGCTTGTATATACTAGTCTAAAACTTGATAATATTGGTAGACTAAAGATCAAAACAACACAAGGTGCATTAATTTACAACTTGAACCCTCCCAGAAAGTTGTGTTCGTATATTCATTAGCAGAATACTGTGGTTAAGTGGAAGGGAGGACTTTAAAGTTCTAACTTCGCCACCAATAAAGTCGCTTTTCGTATGTCATAATGATGCAAGGATAAAAACTTGCATTCCATAACATTTCATAAAATAAATACATTATGTGCCAAAATAAACAGTGCTGAATTTGTAAGATTATGTTTACAGAACTGTAACAAGATATACATTTAAAAGGAAGTTAAATGTATTTAAATAAGTGCATTACACGTTCAATATGACCTCCGTTCAGTTTGAGGCAAGACGCATATCGTGCTTGAACATTTCGTATCATTTTATCGAAGCTGGGTTCTAACCCTCTAACGTACCTGGTTATTTTTACGCGGGTTAAAAACAACGTTAGGACTATATGGGGGGTTCTAACTATACATTTTCGAATCTTCCAATATTTCTAAAACTTGTTGTCAACAATGTGTTGCTTATTCTTTATTACTTTTTCAAAGGTACTCACATTTTCTATATGCAGTGACATACTGTAACACTCTCCCGTTATTTTCATTTGTTCAGTTTTTAGTGACCTGAACAAGATCCCTTCCGTTGGGTTAAAACACTACCCTTTCTATATAGTGCAACAAATCATTACAAAGTTATTAGGCGGGTTTTTGTTGAAATGCTCTTAAAAGTTTAATGCAGAGTGTGACAAACCTGGCCCAGACGCACGTCTAACTCCGTATAAGCGAAAGTGATGCTCTACGATAAAGGCTTTCTTTGCAGTAGGTAGCACCATGTCAGCAAAGACACATATTAAACATGAAATTTATAATAGTCATAAAGACGTTACAACAATCAAAAGTTGTCACAGCTAATCGACAAGGCATTAAGAGCCATTTAAGTGTCAGCATTGTTTATTTTGGCGCATACTGTATATTTATAAACAAAAGTAAATACAGTACTACAATAACGGTTGACTGCTTTGTTACAGACATACTAGCGAATGGAGAAGGAGAAGCCAGTAACGATAGCACCAGCAGCGAGATTCTCGACTCTGTAGATTCTGAAAGAGATGCAGCCCTCAACCTGGTCAGTTCAGTTGTATATTTCCAAATTTTACGTTTTCGCTTATTCAAATAGTGCACTTCATTCTGGCACTGTACTGATTAGACCACGTTTAAAAAGTAAGGAAACTTCCCCTTATATGTTCTTGACGAAAACAAGAATCATCCCTTTCTTTTTTACCGAGGTACGTGATTTGGTTTTACTTTTTTAACATTTAACTGTGATTACGTAGTAAAAAGTTTTAAAAAGAAAAGGTTTATACAGTTCAATAAAACTCTTTTTAGACTGAGCTTAAGCAAAGAATAATTGAAGAGTACAGGGGAAAAACCAAAATAGTCCAAAAAAATTTAAATTCGTTTTATGATGGCATTTGATACTCCATGGTCTATATTTTAATATGCTGAAAGCTTCAGGGGAAAAAACCCACCGGGTCACGAGATATAGATGTTTGAAATATTGTAATACCCAACTTAGTCCATGTGGTTCAGGGGAAGAAACAGGGCCGTATTTCTAAATAGGCTAAAAAGGCTGCAGCCTAGAGCGGCAAATTTTCAGGGCGGCAAGTAAGAACATTTTTTAAACGTATAAAATAAATTCTTTTAATGTAAAAATACATTTTCATTATGCCTTTTTAACCTACTTTCAAATACATGACATCGTAGTAATTCTTACCGCATAGTCACATATTATTTTAATGGAGTACAAGATTAGTTTGAAAATTGAACACACTGCCTAAGCGCAGCGGTTAGATTTGACAACATTTCCACGATGGAAGCGCGCGACATGTCCCGGAAAAAGTAAAAACAGTACAGTAAATTCTAACGTATTTAATGTTTCCTAACTTGAATAAGAAATGAAAACAGCTACAATCTCACCTACACCTGCTACTTGGAAAATAACTTTATCCTTTTCTTTTTGGGAGCGGCCATAGTGCCGCGGCGAGAACTTATGTATCTTGCACCTGGCTGATTTTGCCCTGACCGCCGCTATCTACGCCCATGACCCATGAACGACTTTAGCCAGCCAAATATAAGCCTTAGAGTCCGCCTCAGTGGTCATCTCAAATAAAGGCTAAACTCGTCCGCCCAAGGATAACACAGCACCGCGCGCGTAACAACTGGCTAAACAAAGGGCCTTCATTCAACTTATGCGGTGTAACTGTCAAGCAAAGCGCTTGCAAGAGTTTACGGCGGCCCGTTTTTCACCTTTCAAAAATTATTTTAACATTAATAAACATGAAATATTTGGAAACTATAGGAGTTGTCCAACACCCGATTTCTCATAAATTGTTCAATCGCAACAAATAAACTTTAAAACTGTCTAAATTTCACTTGATCCCATAATTTCGAAAAAACGCTCTACACGCGAGTCAGTAAGCTAAGGATTTAAGTATGCACAGTACTTGTTGGCCATTTTATTTTTGTCTCATAAGAATAACGTAAAAACAAGGATTTTCTTAAGACATCCCACGCCTAGGCTACTACTATTTTTATTTGATCTTATTGAAATAGGTTTTATTTTAAAGGTACCAATGTACTGCAGTAGCTCCGCTGACCAATTTTTTTAAAAACTTTATTATTTACTCGTAAAATTAAAAAAAAAGTATTACAGAGTTTCTTTAATGTTTGAATGTATGACACGATATTATTAATGGGAAATGGAAATTAGGCTCAGCGAAACCGTTGAAACATTTAACATACTTTAAAGTTTATTTCACAAAATCCGATGAAAACATCTGTAGTTGTGAGGTGTCCCAAGAAATTTAATTTTTTTACATTCCTCTTATGGGTAGAAATTCAAGGTCACAGCCACAACTGCCCGCGGAGGCGGCAAATAAACCTTTAGCCTATAGGCGGCATGCTCCTAAATCCGGCCCTGGGAAGAAACAACAGAGTCCACTGACAATCAACCTGGGAGCATGCACAGACACAAGACACCGATGTTTTATTATCCGATGGCTCATCCCAATTCCCTACTACTGTAGATTAAATTAATATTAGCCCGACAGTCAAAAGTTAAGACTGTGGGCTCGCAAATAGTACTTAAAAATCAGAAACAATGTGATATCTTATTAATCACCTATTGGAAATACCCGTTTATACAATATATCATAGCTACCGCTGAGAACCAATTTTAAATAAAGGTATAAACGAACCCAAGATATGTTTCAATGTCAAAAATACAAATTAAAAGTAAGTACGTCAATCATATGTACCTTTTTCTTTCAATTCTGAACGGTTAAAACTGTTATAAAGTATTTTTAAACGTGTTTTACTCAGCTTTTTGTTTTGTGTACGGTGCTGCTACTTGCAGTAAACTACTTCGAGTATGTCTAACGCGAGGACAAGACGCTAGTCAATCTATGTTACCGACTGTGCATTCTGCGCTAAAACACAACTAAAACAGTATCATCAACATGGGTGCCCATACTCGTGGGTTGGGGAAGACACGGCCCCTCTGGCTTTAAGAAAAAAAATATTTTAATGTTTCTTAATGAAACAAAATAAAAAAAAAGTTAGACACAAATATTGGTAATTTTATTATTTGTTATCTGAGTTCAAGTACATTAGTGCATTTTTTTTAGCACTGTCATTGGGAGGGTAGGTGGTTGAATGCAAGTGGTAGTACCACTGTGTTATACATGGTAATTCTTAAAGTCTTTGGAATTTTGTTATTAAATCAGCCAATTTTGACTTACACGCGGTTCAAAATACCTAAAAATCATCATCAGAGTCCACTTTGGTTCTTTGTCATTTTTTGTGGATGTTGTTTTGATACAAAACATAGTTAAAGAAACATTTTGTAATAAGCTAAACCCTTTAACGAGGTTTCACCGCTGTAGCTTTAGCCGAATGTGGGTTTTGAAGGCCAATATGCCTTCAAAACGTTACTGACAGACAGACAGATAGACAGTAATCTTTTGGTCCAGTGGTATTAACGTAATTGAGGAACAGACAGACACACCATCTCATTTTTATATATTAGTAAAGATAAGTGTTGGCTAACTTGTTTTGACAAAACCTCTTCTTTTCATTAAAAAAAATTGCAAGCTTCTCTAAATTGAGAACACGTACTCGTTCTCGCTCTATACTTTTATAGCAGGGCCAGAGAGCTCAGTCTTGTGTTTGCCTTTGAATTCCTCAAATACAAATTCTTCAAATATATCGTAGCGTTCAGCGGCCAGCCACAGCCACTGCTCAGCTGATTGCTGCATCTTCAATTCCACACGGGTGAGGCTGTAATGACCGCGCTGCATTACCACAGACAAGTTTGTCTGTGGCAGGAATCAGTGACTCGGTATAGGTTGCTTCCAAGGTATTTTAAATCATAAATGTAACAGGTTCAACGAAATTTAGTTAACGTGGAAACAGATCAAAATTATTTATCATCAATCGCGTTGACAAGTTGCTCCCCAGCTCAGAATGTTCGTTATTTCCCCGGCGACCCCGAATCACGGCGCCCCAGAACTCGGTGCCCCCACTGCGGAGGTTGCGGGGTGCTATTTACGCCACTGCTAATGATGTTGCCTCCTTTTACATGATTTCTTCTATACATACCTGACAGGAACAGTGAAGATCCTCAACATATTTGCTAACTCGTGCGGAGGCCAAAATAAGAACCATATACCATTATGAAACTACTGCACCACGTTACTACAGAGGAGAAACGTTTTGAAAAGGTGGTTGTGACGTTTCCTGTACGAGGTCATTCGTACTGTACATGGAAAACGACAAAAATATGGGGTTGATTCCTAAAGCAGCGAGAGCAGAAACCCCTGATGCCTGGAGATCAGTATTGGAGAGTTCTCGTACAAAACCTTCCCCATTCCCTGTAGTTTCTTGCCAAAGGAATATGTTCAAGAAGTGGGGAGAATATTTGGACTCAATAGACTCAATAGATTACAAAAACAAGTTTTGCTTCGCTGTGAGACTATTGAAACAGTTGAGATTCGTCCAGGAGAAACGTTTTACTCTAGAACATCGAAATGGATATAACGACCACTTCTTCACTTCAGCAATAAAAAAGAATGAAAAAGACAGGGCAAGACAAGAAAAATCAAGGAAGAAGAAGAATATGCCGACTCCTAGGGAACTATCTGAGCCTGAGCAATTCTACACAGCTCCTTTAGTATTGTCCAAGGAAAAGTGCGATGACCTGAAAGTACTTCTGAAGTTTTGCGAAGACGAGGATCATAGGAGTTCTACGTCAATCTTTTCGCTGGAAATAAACGCGCAAATGACGGTCCAGGCGATGATGATGAACTTGCAGAACCAAACTTTTAAAGGTATGTAAACTCAATTCAACGTTCTTTGAATTTCAAAATTTGAAATAATTATTACTTTTGCTGTGTTTTACCAAAATTGGAATATTTTCAAAATGTACAACAAATTAATAAATTAAGACAATGTGTCAAATACTGTAGTGTCGAAAATACATTTCTTTAAAAATATATACTTACACCACTCAATTTGTGGGGTTGGTAGGCGTGTTCGCCTCTAGTGACACAATGCAACTTCGTCTCTCCTGATTTGATCCAATATATGGGTAACAGTTTATTATTTACGCTATAAACCTTTTTAACAAGTTACTATATGATAAACACAACTTATTTAATTTCTATCTGTTAATTAACACTTTAAATAACTCTGCCCTTGCCAAGTTTGGGTAGCCTAGATTGTCGAGGTTAGGCCATACATCGCTTCTCTTCTACATAACTCCCATTTCGTTCCATTGAGAATCTGGCGCATGCGCACTGGGGACTCAGGGTTGCAACTGTCTGCGGGAGAAGAGCTGAGCGTCGTGGGAGGAAAGAAGGGACCGTGGGAACTAGGTCAACTGAACGCCCACACTATCTATCGGACATCAGCGGAACTGACCTTCACCTCTCACCGGCTCACCTGCGCCTTCAAACTGTGCAACACTTCAGTAGTTCATCTCTGTTCTACTTGTTCCTGTGATTAACACACGGCGCTACTACAATGAGTAAAGGCAGAACCCGCGGAGGACGTGACCAGTTACTTCGGGAAGCTGAACAAAACTTCATTGATTTTAAGGATGAACTTGTCAACCCGGAGGTCGCCGAACTAGCTGTGAATGCTCAAAATTATATTTCTTTTAGCCCTTACAATTTTAAAGAACCGTTAGAAAAGGATTTCGAAACTTCTGGGGTAAAGGTGCAAACAAAAAACGGTAATTTGAACATTATAGGCTTATATAGGTCTCCCAGCGGGAATGCAAATATTTTCTTTTCAAAATTCGAGCAGCTGTTGACTGAACTAACAAAAAAATCCGACGGTTTCATAGTCATGGGAGATTTTAACGTCAACGTTCTAGACGTTAATTTTCCTGTGACCAAACGACTCACGGACTTGTTACGGACCTTCAATCTTGAGTGGTCGGTCAATTCGCCAACGAGAGTAACCAACCATTCAGCAACAGCAATTGATAACATAATAACAAATTTGACCGATTTTCAGGTATCGGTGATCAACACAGCCGTGGCTGATCACTATGGCCAACAGATTGTATTAAGTGGTCAGTCGCCAGCACGGGATCCAATTAACAAAATAACAGTCAGACAAACCAAGCCCGCAAACATAGCACTCCTAAATTTTTTCCTCTCCCAAGAGACATGGAATTTTCTAAATAATGTGGATCCCGTGGAACAGCAGTATCAAATTTTCGAGAAAACATTTGAGTATCATTTAAACGTGAGCTGCCCCCTTAAGATAACTCAACAAAAACCGAGAGCAGAAAAGTGCAACTGGATCACCAAAGGGATCCTTGTTTCGAGAGAAAGATTATTGTCTCTCTCTGAAATCAACAGGCACACAACAAACTTAGAATTCAAACACTTTTTTCAAAATTACAAGAGAATTTATAGAAAAGTCATCAGAGCCGCAAAGGCTTATGATGTCTCCAAAGCATTGCTCACGTCAAAAAATGTGTCCAAAACCGCTTGGACTATCATCAACAATAAAAAGACAAAAACAAACAAGCCAATCACCCTTCAAATAGGAAATGAACTTGTCAGTGACACATCACGGATTGCTGAAGAGTTCAACAAATTTTTTGCCTCGGTTGGAGCTGATCAGGGACTCAGTCCTGCACATCGGCTACCACCCCCGATTATGCCGAGTCCAATGGCCTCTATGGCCTTGACACCGGTCTCAGAGGAGGAAATTACGAGAGTGATTAGAGACTTTCATCCAAAAAGGTCAATCGACTCAACCCACGTTTCAATGTGGCTTGTCAAACAGTGCTCAAAACACTTGACAAGACCACTGGAACATTTGATTAACCTCTCTTTTTGCTCAGGCGTATTTCCTTCCTCTCTCAAAAAAGCAAAGGTCACTCCCATTTTCTAAAAGGGCGATCCCTTGGACACCCAAAATTATCGTCCAATTTCAATCTTGCCGGTTTTTAGCAAGGTCTTCGAAAAACTCTTTCTCAACCAAACCGCGCAATTCATGGAAAAACACAATCTACTATCAATAGACCAATTCGGTTTTCGAAGCGGAAAATCAACCACAGACGCCGTTGTTCGTCTGGTTGATATGATAGTCGAGGCTATTGAGGGTCGAAGGAACACTTTAGGTGTATTTCTTGACTTGTCAAAAGCTTTTGACTGTGTTGATCACGCAATACTCATTCAAAAACTGGAATATTACGGGGTACGAGGGGCGCAACTTCAGTGGCTAAAATCGTACCTCAGTGATAGAACCCAATTTGTAGGTGTTTCCGACGCAAGATCGGGGGAGGAGGGGCTCAGCTATGGGGTACCTCAGGGCTCCATTCTCAGCCCACTGCTCTTTCTGATCTACGTCAACGACGTTGGCTCATCGGTACGTCAAGGGCGGCTCGTCCAGTACGCTGATGACACGACTCTCTGTATCAACGCAAATTCAATCGATGAACTAGAAGAGGCGACTTTCATCGAGCTCAATAGTGTTATTCAACACTTTAACGAGCTAAACCTCAAAACCAATCCAACAAAATCATCTTTCATTCGTTTTTGCCTTCGGCAATCGGATCCAATTGACAATCCAACAGTCATGTTGGATGAAACTGAAATTCAAGAGGTTCATTCAACGAAATTTCTTGGGATATACCTTGATAAAGGGTTGACCTGGGACTGCCACGTTGAACACGTTTGCTCCAAAATTTCCTCAGGCATTTATGTCTTGAGACAACTTTCAAAATACTGCCCAACTCAGGTACTGATGACGGCGTATTATGGAGTTGTCTACCCACACCTCACCTACGGTTTGGCCTTGTGGGGAGGCTGCTCAAATGCAAATATTTCTAGGCTTTTCATTTTGCAAAAGCAAGCAATCCGAACAATCGCAAAACTTCAATGGAGAGAGTCGTGCAAGCCAGCTTTCAAAAAACTAAAATTGTTGACACTACCTTGCCTCTATATCCTTGAAACATGTCTTTTTTTAGATCTAAGTGCGACCCCGTAAGAGGTAGAGACATACACTCTTACGTAACGAGAGGCAGGGATGATTACCGAACTGGGAGACACAGGACGGTAACTCATGAACGTTTGCCTTCACAGGCAGGAGTTCTTTGGTCAACAGACTTCCAAATTCGATTAAAGGTGCCACTATGCCAAAGGCATTTAAATCTCGTCTCAAAACAATACTAGCTCAGGAAGCATTTTACAGCACAGACGAGTACATGGCACATAACTGGGAGACCTCTTAAAACTGACAGACAATTGGGCTGGAGTGGGAATAATTCGAATGAATGAAATGAATGAATGAATACCTTGTATGTCTGAAAGATACTTCGATGTGAATGAATGGAAAATTTTAGAAAACCTAAATCACAGACAATTGCGATACAATGTATATTGTTTATGCAATAAAGATTTATTTATTTATTTAATTTATATCTACAACGAGACAAGTCATTAGTTAAAAAAAATATTATTTTCGGTTTTAAAAATATTAGGGTTTTTTTTTTTAGGTGGGGCTGAAGAAAAAAATAAAGAACATAAACTCTGTATTACTATTATTAGTCTACTTTTGTGTACTTTTTCATATGTAATATTAAACTAAGGTTTCTTGGAAATGCAATTTTTGTTATTTTATACTGGGATGAAACAAATAATGTCCTTTCAATTCAGGGAAAACCCATTCAGTCCATTGGATCAGGGAAAAACCAACTAAGTCCATGTAAGGGTTGGTAAAAAATATACATAAAATCATTGAGTTGGATTTTGAGCTATATATAAGTTTAGAAAGCTATAGAAAATGTGTTTTTATAACCTTGAACTTTCCCTTTAGATTCAAAGTATATTCCACTTCCTCTGTTTCAGTGGCAAACTTTGTTTTTGCTCTCCTGTAAAGTTTACTTTTTGTGACTCTGTTGGTTATTCCCCCGCACCCTTCAATTGTAATCATTAATTATTACGAATACAGTGCAGTATTAATTTTCGACTCAATCAAGAGCACTAGAATCATGTAAATTATAGCAACAATTCTGAAAATGCTTGGTAAGTGGTAACATTCGGTGTATATTTGTTTCAAGCACCAGGGCCGAAACCCTTAACATTTCCATAACTGCCGGAAACCGAGTACATCAGACAAGTCTGGCTTTGACAATGTCCAAGCAGCCATTGCTGCTCTGCAGACTGGCCAGTTGTCTCTCAATCAGGTACGTTACAGGAGTACGAGTACATTGTAAGGACGTAATACAAGTTACAAACATTGAAATTTGTTTTTTTTAGTGTTTTAATTCTTTTTATTTACAAAGAAAAGTGTCTCTGACTGCACCTCCTGAACTGAGACAATTAGAATCATACCAACTAGTCTAGCTAAATTATTGTTCTAGGTATGAAAATGTTGCTTTGTGAGACAGCCCATGTCCTCTGTTGCTATAACTTGTTTAATTGGCCAGTAAATTTATCTGTCAGTTACGTTTTATTAGGTGTAGCTAGTTTTAATTACAAAACAATTTCATAAAAAACCGTTTTAACAACTGTCCAAACTTCATTTTTCTTCATTAAGACAAAATATGTGTGTGTTATCCAGCTGATGAGTATAGGAGCTGCACAGAACCAGCAACTCTTGCTGCAGAACCAGTTGTCAGGGCTGCCACTACCAAACCTCTCCTCCCTGGGTCCAGCAGAGTTGCAAGCTCTTCAGCAGAGTCTTCAGCAGCATCAGCATAATCTGCAGCAGCAGTTGCAGCAGTTCGTGCTGTTCCAACCTGGTGGCGGTTCACAACTGCCCGCCTCCACACAGTTCTTTCTCCAGAACCAGGTGATTACGGAACATATCAGTTAGTAATGTCTGATTTGTTGTCTTTAAAAGTATTTAGGTAGTTTGAAACAAAACCCTGTCTGATATTTACTTATAACATAAACCATAGTTTAAAAATTTTGGAGTAGAGTTGAAAGTTCTGCATTTTGTTTCAAATAATAATTTTTCCAAAAAGATATTATGCACACATTTACAAAATTCTAATGTCTGTCAGAGATCTCTCTCTGTTGAACCCTCACTTACAAAACTTGCCTTCTACCCTTTTTTTTCATGCACAGTGGTTTGTTGGTAAAGGATAGTAGTAGCACTTTTGAACATCTTCGAATTAAAAGTACTACATATATTCTGTAGAATAGATGATTGACAATGCTCTTTACAACGGTCAAAGTCAAAGTCAAAGTTTTTATTTATACAGTAGAACATTGTTGTTTTTTGTACAAGTCAATTACATTTAATTACATTTTAATTTTAATTTTAATTTCATTTTATATTTAAGAACTAAAAAACACATTAATGAGGCTACTAGAATCAAAAAGAGCAAAATCCATTTTTGGTAGAAATTGAGATATTGGTACCATGGGCACCATCTGTAGCATTTCTACTGAACTAAAGTGAAGAAAAAAATCAATCTTAGGTTGAAACCCCTTTTTTTATAGAAAAAGATTGTAGTTGGGATCAAAAAGAGCAATATTTTTAACTAGTCAGAATCAAACAGAGCAGTCTCCATATCACCCAATCAGCTGCTCTATTTCTGGTCACGTGATCCACTGTCTTGTTATTTTGTGGTGTTAACTGTTTGAGAACTGGTTGTAAGCTCTTAATAATATTGATTTTATTTCATAAATAATGTGATATTTTCAAAGTTTTATTGTTCTACTAGATTCCTTATTAAATTGTGATTAGTGTACGACATGTTGGAAAGTTAGGTGAGAACTCTATGATGGATACTAAACCGACTTTAGTTTCACCTGTGACTCAACCTGACTAGTTTCAACCTGAATACATGCTTTTAGTTTAGTTTCCAACGTCATGATGTATAACGTTTTTCAATTAAAAGGAACGATTTCTGTCTAGAAAATGATTTTGTAAAAAATACAAATTTAGCTTGTACTATTAATCTTCAATTTTATTTTACCCTAGTAAAACTTCCTGGTTTATTTATGCTAATTCACTGATGCTGTTTCACATTACTGTTTGAAATAACATGACTAATAAGATAGAAAATTCCATTATTCATAAAATAAAAAAAGTTGGTGTCAGAAAAAGAATCTCCTCTTTGGTTGGTAGCAAGAAAAGCAATCTCAAATATGTAAGTTTCATAAAGAGCAAAATCCACATTTTGTTATCAGAAGAGCAATCTCAAACTTTCAGTTTAAATAACTAATTTCTTTTTTGTTATAATTAGTGTTGTTGTTTTCTATAATAACAGTAAAAAAATGTACAAAAAAACTGGTAAAATTTCACTCTAATAGCTTTTACAGAACTCAAGTGACAGAAAAATGGCTTTCCTGTAAGTTGTAAAACAAGGACATTGCTCTATTTGATTCTAGTAGGCTCATTTTATCTTTAGAGATAAATCATTATTTATCCTTTAGAGGTCTAACTAAATCATCATGTATTGTACCTTTGCTACATAATAACGTTCCACCTACCAACAAAAACTAAGCACCATAGAGTTCTACAAAATGTATAAGTTTGGTTTGAACTGGTTTTCTTTGTTGAATTTTACCACACAATTTCCAAGTCGTATCAAATCTACTTAGTGTTGTATATCTTTCTACTTAGTGTTGTATTCTACTGACCTTGCGAGAATGCATGCTTACTGTAGTTTTAATGGCTTCCAGGGGCTGTTGTCTCATGGTTACTCTCGCCAAAATCTGCCCTCTCCTAGAGTCTCACATTCCGTTCAGGTATATTCTTCAATTCTTACTCACCTTTCTGTGATTTTACCAAGCGTTATTCCATTTTATTTGCATGGTACTTTGTCTATTACTTTTTTAATTTAGTATTGTGTTTTTGATATCAGTAACTTGTTCAATACACTTTAGTATTAACCTTTACCATAGCTAAAATATAATTAAATAAAAGAACTGTACAAGCAAGGATTAAAGAAAATGAAAAATTTGAAGTTTCATTAACTTTTCATTAAATAGTACCTAATACTCAAAGTAAAATTACTAGACAACTAAAAGCTGACTTAAAGACACAATTATTGTTTATAATACATGTCCAAACGGCCTAGAGCTAACGGGTTGATATGACACAGGTGCAGCAGGCTGTGGCTCAAGCAGCTCAACAGTTGCAGCAACTCCAGAAACAACAAGCTCAGTCGACTCAATCAAGTAACCACATGCACCAGTCGCACAATCTGAGCTCTCACTCCCATCATATCAAGAGTCCTCCTTCACGGTTACTAGACGTCGACGAAACCACCGACCTCGAGGAACTGGAGACCTTTGCTAAAACCTTCAAACAGCGAAGAATCAAGCTAGGTAGGTTCTCGTACTTCCCTCTACCTTCTCTGTGTTGTATTCCTCTTAAAATTTACAAATTCATTTATTTTATTTTCATGAGGAGAGTAATTTTAATTTTGCCGAAAATATACAGATTGACAATGCAATGGTTCCATGTCTACTTCTCTTTCAGGTTTTACGCAAGGAGACGTCGGCCTCGCCATGGGAAAGCTGTACGGAAACGACTTTTCCCAAACGACCATCTCGAGGTTTGAAGCCCTCAACTTGTCCTTTAAAAATATGTGTAAACTGAAGCCTTTGCTGCAAAAATGGTTATTAGACGCAGACAACTCGGTCAATAACCCCAACTCCTTAAGTAACCCCTTAACGACACCTGAAGCGATTGGAAGACGTAGAAAGAAAAGGACTTCTATTGAGACAAGTGTGAGAGTGGCGCTGGAAAAAGCATTTTTGCTAAACCCGAAACCTACTTCAGAGGAAATCTCCATTCTTGCGGATAGCCTCGGCATGGAGAAAGAAGTGGTGCGAGTCTGGTTTTGCAATAGGTGAGTGATACTTATATTTACGTTAAGAATGTTGATTTGATAATTCTTCCCATTGGCCACAGTCCATGCTGTCTGTATATCTATAGCATGCCCTCCTCCTCAAGCCTCCAGTTCGTCTTATACTTCTTGTTCGACTTTCAGGGCATGGGCTGTGGGGCCCGCTCCGAGACTCCACAAATTTCCGTAAGTCTCAATTTTACCTACTTGACTTTCTTTCCGATCCGTTTCCTGTATTTGGTTTCTTTTCATTTTTAGTTTGTTTATTTATATCTTATGTTTGGTTTTTATCATTGTTTTTATTTAAACATTAGTAAAGAAAGTTAGTGTATTGATTTTTGTTTTTCTGTGTATAGTGTTATTACATAATTATTACTACAGAGTAAAACTTTTAATATTTGAAAAACTTTCACACGGAATCAGTTTTTTTATTATTTCTGCCAAGCTAAATGTATCATTGTATAATTTAATGACATTTATTTACTATTTACAAAATAAATATACATTTTTCAAAAGTGAGATGATTCACATTGAAATTGAACCATTCACTGGAACCAACATGGCCTTTTTACTCCTAGAACTCTTAGAACGGCTATACCGTAATCCTTTATATAATTCCCAACAATTCATATGGTTTTTTAAAAATCTTTACAGTTAGCTTTAACTATTAAGTCAAATTATTAAAAGCTTAATACACCTACCACAGTTGTTGTAACACAATCACTATAAATTATATTCATGAAAGTGCATGCAATATGTTACTTTTCAGTTGAGGTTCTATAGCTCCTTTTTTTAATATTTGATATTATATTTTGTTATAATTTTATTTCATTATTAATATTAGTTGAAACATGTTATGAGTAAATAAATAGATGTTACTACATATGGAATATAATTGGTAGTTGGAACAATTACAATGCTTAGTAGCATTTAAATAAGAAATTTAAAGAAATGTTACTATCAATAACAATTATATTCAAAAGCTACATCACAGTTACTTAAGCATTTCATATACATTTTCAAAACTACCTACTATTAAGTACCTTAAACTATTGCTACACTTATGATAATTTTTCACTCACAAATTTTTAGTTAACTAAAAGTATGATTCATAACTTGCCAATTTATGTTAGATTGAGGTAACGTAGAAATAGAAATAAGGGGATTCAATTAAAGAAATCATTACATAGTTGAAACTTGGCCAATATATTTAGTTGAGTAATAAAAACACATATGGTACAAAGCGTTTTCAATTTTCGAGTATGGGGTTAGGAAGAGCTAGCCATCAAAATCAGATTCCCTGCTATATAAATAAATAGATTTATTAGATAAAATTGCAGAACAAATATTCCATTTTTGATTTGTTTGACATATTGGGGAATTGAAATCCGTTGTAACTACACACTTTATATTCAAATTCCAAACCACAACTAATGTCAACACTCTCCGTTTGCAATGTTAAAATAACCATAGTTTTGTGTTTAATTAAAAAAACATTGAATAAGGTAATTTTAAATAGCTTTTCATAACTAAAAGAAATTAGCTTCCACTATCTTTGATAGTTTCAAATTGCAAAAATTTGTGCTGAGTGATTAAAGAATCAGCATTCAACAGTTGGTGGCCCACCGCCGCAGCCATTTTAACTTTGACAGTTGGAACCATGGGTGGGCTCGAGGAGTGAGGAGGCGGCCGGTGAAAGGGGCACTGCGGGTTCAAACGAGTGAACCACATGTGTCCTGTTCGCAGCTCACTGGTGTGGTCCATCCTTACTAGTTGTAAACCATGTATCAAAAGTAGCTAAATTGATAAAATCCCAAGGGGCCGGTGCAGCAATAACTTCAAATTTAGTTTGAAAAGCTGTTTTAATGTCTTTTCTCTAAGTAGCGGCTACATCAGTTGCATCCAAACGCTGTCCTCTCTGGTTAGAACCGAGAAAATCACAGGAAGTAGACTAAGGATGCTCCTTGTAAAATCAAATGTTCCTGGCTGCACTTACTCAGTTCCACTTATTCCCACTCTTTTTCTTCAAAATTCAGCATACTTCAATTTATCAGCAACTAGAATTTGATGTTTTGTCACCTGCCATGAAATTTAGTGGTAGTATGTGTATGCAGCTAGTGTAGCTAATGCTTAAAGACAACATCATTTGGTGCTGAGCATCATAGTTAACTTTATCAAAGTAAATCAAGCACAAATAATTCACAATATATTTAATTTGCATCTTTTTGTTGTAGGCGCCAGAAGGAGAAGAGAATCAACCCGCCCACTGCCGCAATGGGGTCTCCGACATCCAACATGTTCGGCGCCCCGCTTCACGCCTCTCCTAGTCTGACGGGGGCCCCCTCTCCCCTCTCACTGGTGTCGCCACCTCCGCCCTCCCACTCGTACACCCCTCGCCCGGAATGACCTTGGTACCACTCGCCGGTACTTCAAGACTGACCGAGTTGAGTGGCCTCTGAACCAATAACATACCAGCATTTCAACACTGCTTGTAATTTCACGCAAAGCCAACCAACAAGTTTAGAATTTTGGTAAATGTTTCTAAATTTGAACCGAGACATGAAAGGTTTCCTTGTATCTACAACTTTTCCAATGTATACATACATGTATACAAATCTCAACAAAAATCCAAAATGGCCTTGGAGCCAAGTCAAATTTCCCTCGTGTTTTCAAGCAGGCTCTACTTGTGTTATGAATCTGATTGTAACAAAACTATCCCCTAGATCATAGTCAAATACTTTCAAGACAAAGTAAATTCAATTCCCCCTTCCCCCATATGCATGTATATATATGCTGCCTAAGAGAGTGATAGTTAATAATTCTTAATTGCAACTCTCTAAATTAGAAAAAAAGATAAATAAGCAGCACATTTCATTTTGCAAGGCTGGGGAACTGTGCATACAAGGAAGCCTAGATTATCTCCACAGATACTATATCGGAGCACTGATAACTCAAATCACATAACCTACTTAACAGTAGCAGCCATCTACAAACTAGCTGCCATTTTTTAATTCAAAAAAGGTTGAAAATTACATTTTTCATCTTAAACACTTAGCACCAGAAGTCACCAGTAAAGTTTTTATAAACATAGAATACACTTTTGGTCACTGATAAATTTTAGTTGTTAAATTACGTTCCATTAATTTGACTTGGAGCATCAGGCTTACCTTTTACAAGTCCACTTCTTGATAGAAACACACTTGGAAGCACAAAACGGTTAGTTGTGAAACTAGTGTTTATCAATGACCAACTGTGCTTTTGAAAGACTAGCTATCAAGTTTCTCCTTTAAGATCCAGTGTTGAGTTTTCAACTTAAACAACTCAGTATAACCATCTACAACACTAAGTTCAATAAATTCAAATTTAGTAATTTTGCTAGAAAATTTGTATGCTCATTACTCAAAACTTTAAATTCTGAAAACCAACAGTGTTTAATATCTTTAATATAACCTGTTCTATTGTGTATGAGAACTTTGTCAATTCAGTTAATTGTAGTTATTTTTCAAACTACGTAGTTAATGCTCTTTGAGCGGTGTTCCAGTTCTCTTTTTAAGAACAAATCTTTCAATTTGATACCCAATCAGACGCTACTTTGTTTCCTATTCTGTTGGTTGATAAGATGTGAAATTTCAACCCATGTTGGATATTTTAAATAATTATGAACAAAGTGCGCGAGGACTGAGAGAGTGCAATTTTACATACATTTGGGAACTAACTGTATACTACACATACTATCAATGAATTCATTTATAATTTACCATGTAACGAGGGTAAGTCTAATATTTATGTGGTCTGTACATAACACACATCATTCCTTTTGTAAATATTTATATATGTAGTACACAGCCATGTAACTTTGTCTATGCATTCGTTTCTTATATCATTAAGAGCATTTGTAGAAATCTGTAGATAGTTATTTAAATTCCATCTTTTGTTTTACAACTTGCTAATTTATATGAAATGAAAAATGTAGGTAATAGGTATAGATTTGACAGAAAAGGTTTGTCATACATAAAAAAAGTGAGCAAAGAAAATATTAAAATGAACTGTATCTTGTATGAAGAGATTTTATGGTCTTTCACAGAATTCCCCAAAATATACTTTTTTGTAGACATCAGTTATAAAATACAATTTTGACAAACCAGATTAAAATTTTGAGTATAAAACAGATTCTATTACATTGTAGTAGAACTATTTCTGCTAATCTATAAAATAAATTAACTAAATTTCTGCTAAACTACTCCTATGAAACAAATTACATAGGATTACATTGATGTTCTATTTAATAATTTTCAGGAAGCAATAATTGTAAGAAGTGAAGCAAAAGATGGAATGATTGAATGTTTATATATGTATCTTGCGTAAGATGAGTGCATCATAAGTCGTAAGCACAACTTGGATGTCCAAAGATTCCACACTTGAGTAAAGATAGAACATTGATGATCTCATGAATGGTAGTTATTCTCTACATTTGTGTTAAATCCAGAACTGTTGTATAGAAGAAATCTGGCTGTTTCATTCCATCTTTAGAAGTCTTCCGAGAGTTGCGGAGGATAAGTATAAAGTTCCTAAATTACTGCGAGTTTTCAAAATCCTTAATTAGTAAATTTTAATTGATTTTCTTTTAACAAAAATTATTGTTTATGTGTAAAGTTTATTGATTCTTTGTAATATTCTGTTATGTTTCTAGTTTAATATTATCGTGAGTATTAATTTAAAACTTGTTTCAACTGAGAGGACCAACTTTATAGAGAAAAGTTCCTATTTGTCTTTTGACAAACTTGTAGATTTATGTTAGTTAATGTTACTTTATTTATATACGACTGATTTTCCTTTCTTCCTATGTCAAATAATTTATTATTTTCAATGTTTGCTGTTTATGTGTATACTCAAGTTTTGTAATAATTTATGTTGACGATTCCATTTTCTGTTGGCAGCTTTTAATTTACTTTGTACAAGATACTTATAATATTTTGAACATTATCACATATTAAATTATGTTTTCCACATTTTTGTTGCTTTTATTTGTTTCTCACATTGTCCGGAAACATGGTACCTTGTAGATTACCTTTAGATTAGTTTGTCACTTCAGTGTTTGAAATGATATATTATTTTATTACCCGCCATTAGTGAGCTGTTTTCAAGTAAAGATTTCTTTTGGAGGAGAAATCCTATTAAAAAATTCTATTAAAATGTTTTACATTGTAGTACTTTATCTGGTTCATAACTAACATGTGTTATTTTTTAATTGTAGCAACTTAACAAAATATTACTCAAAACCTACAGCTAACTTGTAATTAAAATTACAACTGCAAACTTTAATGATCCATATCGTAACCTAGAGATTGGAAAAAGTAGAAACAGGCTTGTTGTTATTGAGGGCAGGAAAGCGTAAATTATTCCTAGCAATTCTGTATGACATTGACAAAGCCCTGAATGAAAATTTGAGGTTGAACATTTAATATATGTAGTTAAGGATACAATCAGTAATCTAAAACTTGAAATGATGGTCTTTTTATTGAAGACAGCAAGCTTTTTCTCAGTCCAAGATCCTATCTATCAGTTGGTCTGTTAATGCATATATTGTCGCATAGAAAAAAGTATATTTCCTAGTTAAATATGGTAAGGATACATTAGAATTGCTAAGAATCAATACTTCCTCGTCATTATTAGCTAATGCATTCCTTAAGAGGCACTGGGGTGCTATCTATTACTAGAACTGCACACTCTTACGAAAAAGTACAATCACATTATAAGGTCTAACGCACACACATTGACTTTTCGCCGGCTGTGGACAGTGCAGCGCCATATTTTTTGATAACTAGAAGATTTAATGTAGCAAAACCCACACCCATCAACCACGGCGTTACGCCGTCAACGGCGGCTATGGTGTCCACAGAGCCGTCCATAGTCCATACGCGTTGATTGCTGTTGTTTCAAATGAGAGGCTCACACAGATCGACGGACACCGTCCCAACCCCAGATCAGCGCACGCACATTCAAGATAACCCACACCACTTGTGTTTGTTCTTCAGCCAGGAGGTTATTCTCTGAGTGCTTAGTTGTACATTGCGTTGTTTTGTGCAATTATTAGTAAGTATGTGAGACTATTAAGTAAACAGGATAAAGATGACTACAGTATAGAAGCCGGTATTTTAACTTTTACCCATATTCAAGAAAGACCAAGGGTTTTGTATCAATAGACTGTAGTACATTTAAGGAACAAACCCATTTACTACGATTCCACCATTTCTTTTTCTTTGAGATTTCAACAAATACACAAACAAGATCTTCCATCTTGCACTGCTTCCTTGTGACTGGGCAAAGTGACTGTGGCTGTAGCTATCCGCCAAGCCGTCCTTAGCAACGTTCATAGCGCACGGAGAAAAGTCGATGTGTGGGAGCTAGGCCTTAGTTAAACCTTTTGTAAGTAGTACACAGTAACAACCCTAGACTTCCCCATAAGTTAACTAAACATCAACTCAACCTTCAGCCATGTCATCGTTTTATCACACCGCATACAATCGCAACCTCACTAACTCGACTATTTCACTATTTGTGGACCTAGAGGTCGTCGAGTTATATAGAATAATGGGATTTTATTTAATTCATGTGTAACAAACTCAAGTTACATTCATACATTGAGTAAAAATTATCTATATTACATGATCACAGTTGAATTACATTTAAATTTCAAGACAAGAAAATGTGTAACTGATAATTGATTTTCCTTCTCGCTCTGGAGATTGGCTGCTTCTTCATGTAGTCAACGTAGGAATTGACGAGTGTTTTTTGAAAATTAAGCTGTTGAGTTAAGCAGACTGTAGAGTTAGTGAGGTTCCACTGTCTATAAGTTAATGAGTTATAGTTTCTAGTTTCAAAACCACTCCTCCAAGAGAAACCTTCAATCTAAGACACAATGTATACTATAATGTTTGTGTAAAATATAAACCAATGAAAATACTGTAATATACTACTTGTTGATATTTAAGGGATTTTTACACAGGAAACTACTACTATACATTTATTGGTTCCATAAAAGTTCCAACTAAATATTGTACTGAAGATACAAGTTGATGGCTTGGAACTATTATTTAGAACTTCAACATCAAATAAGTGTTGTAAATTGTAAGGTAACATTAGTTTGAATGTTGTACTTTTAATAGGCAATTTTTTTACCCCAACTGTACATTTTCCCATGTCAGTGTTAAAATGGTTTTCAACACATGAAAATTGTCAAGAGAAAACAAGAATACAAATTATTTTGTAGACATGTGAATATAATGGTTGTCATACTCGTAATTTAGCAGTTATTTTGTTTAAAATCAGAATGAACATATCCTAAGTTTCTAGACAATATTTTGACAAAACTGCAAAATTAGGTTTTAAACTAAATAACGTCCACGAAAACTCTACAGAAGCACAGAAAATGTACATTGCGTTCTTTTTGTTAGCAACCTGGCAATAAACTATAATTATTTTCACAACTTTGTACTGTCTTTTATTTTCTTCCAAATTGTTGAGTAAGGTAAATCAAATATCATTTTAAAATAAATCTTCAAATATTCCAATAATAATAGTGTATTGAGGCTAATTAATACACAATTATTATTGGAATATTTGTTTTAAAATTATAGTATTTTCCAATATGACTGAGCTTCTTCAACCATGAAAGGTAAATCAAATTAAATTGTAGAGAAAGTGTATTCCAGAAACAATTAAGGCACGGAAGAAAGGAAAAGAATAAAAGTGTCTCTCAGTTTTTGTTGAATTAAACTGTTTGGACTATGCGAGAGGCTTAAGTGTGAGCTTTGAGTATTGGGTTGTAGATTAGTGTGGTTGGAGATTGAAAGATCTACAGAGTGCATATTAGTCATGGACCTTGCACTTTGTGAGCCATGACTCTACCCACTGAGCCACGGACGCAGGCAGGGATTCGAGATACAACATTGATTTTCTGTGCTTTGTAAGTAAAACTCAAAATCACTCCTAAAGCACTAGAGCTCGTCAGGTGAAAAGTCACTTCACCCATGTTGAAGAGGGGGAAACAAATTAACATCTAATGTTCCAACAATAATGGTAGCGAGTGCGATACAACTAGCTTGAAAGCAACAATTGATGGATGCCTCGCTAGTCCAGAGGGTTACCATTCCTCTATGGTTACTACTGGCTGCTGGGTGAGGCTACTGTCAAAGTGTACTGTGGGTGAGAGTAACTTTTGCCAATCTATGGCCATTGATGAAAGGCTGGAGATATTTTTGAGGTATGTTTCCAAGCATTTAATGATTTTAAGACAATGAACATGTTTGCATAACAATTTATTTTAAAATAGTTAATTAAAGAAAATTTAGTTTTTTCAAGTCATTAAATTTCTTAGAAATGTGAACAAATATTATGGGAATAAAATAAGTAGCCTGTAAAATAAAGAACAAACACATTTATTATTTTCTAAGTGAAAAATACAATCATAAATAAAAATAAGGAGGTTGGATGTCATGAAATGACCGTGTAGATTCATTGACATCCCAATGGGGTGCATAAAATAGCCTTCATAGTCCGAGACTCTAAGCTGAAGCTGGAGATTGGGTCTCATCCCCCCTAATTCATTTGTAAAATGATATTAAATGTATGTTATGTCCTGTGACATATCTGGAGTGGAAGACATACCCCTTGGTGGAGGTGGTGTCGTTGTTGCGGAATCTGTACCTCTACTGGAAACATACAATACATCATTCTCAGAGAGGTCTTCCAACAACTCAAGTACTTTCCTTTTAAATATTCTTAGGTGGAAGAGCTGTCATATCAGGCAGAAGACTTAATAGAAAATTTAAATCACCGCTGGCTGTAGAACCGGTTTGCTGTTTCCTTTTGTTTTGAAATAGCTTGTGACGGCTTTCTCTTGGAGGTCAGATTTTTAACGTTCGTTTTTAAGCTGCATCAAGAAGACACAGACGAAGGTGGAGTGTGGTGGTTGTGGTGCTACCTCTGCTGACAAAATTTTTTCCGGCAAATTTGTTTTGGCGTCTTTTGTAGGTTCATTGTCATCGTGTTTATCAGAGCTTGCATCAAAGTCTGTAGCCTGTTGCTGAGATGAAGAGAAGAAGCAAAGATTACCCGAATGCTGTCTAGATTTTGTGTATGGTAGCAAATATTGTAAATGGTACCAAAGATAGTACGGTTTCTTTGCAGCACTCCCAGTGGTATTTTTCAATCTTATATATCTTGTAAATGCATTTGTTATGTTTCTCCAATGTAGTTTTCATTCTGATTCTGAAAAGAAAACAATATTTTAATAATGGGCTAAGATAACACACCTAAGGGAAATTACTTACACATGCTCACTCTAACACAACTTAAACATAAAAAAAAACAAATGCTCAGTGCTCGGTAAAGCACATCAGAACACTTACATCTAAAAAGGCTTAAGTAAGTGAAGCTCTTAAAATTTCCATTTTGAAAAATGTAAATTTAAAGCAAAATATTTACACCAACAAAAATGTAACATTGCAAATACAGTCTGTTTTCATTTTGGAAAATACACCTCTTCTAATGAATAATAGTACATTTTCATTTACCTCTGGCTTAAAGTTTCACAATTACAATTATCCACATTTTGTCCTGCTTGTTTCTGATGCTGTATTCTTTTTTAAATTGTTTTGTACACCATTGGGTAGTCCTCTACAGCAATTACAAATTTAACATTAATTTGTTCATTGTCACAACCCACAAACCAAAATCACTGACATCAACACCCACTCACAAACTGACTGGATCTGACACTGAAGCTATTCTACAAATGAGTTGTGCGAATGCGTGGAGTCAATGTCTTGTGCATCTTGTCTACTTGTCTACAAAAGATTGGCAAACTGGTCTCGTGCGATACATGACTAAAGCAGAGTGGATGTTTCAGACTCATGTTGCATTCAGTGTGTAATCTCTGATTTGATAACATTGGTTGGTTTAAGTACGACAATAGCAGACAAGACAAGTGTCTTAAGACACCAATGTGTAAGCCGCCTGACAACTTTTCATGAGTTGATTGTTTAAACTGGAAACATTTGAAGAATTTCACCTCGACATGGTAAATGCAAAAGGACGCATTTTGAACCGTTTTATGCATTAAAACCCCAAGAATATAGTAACACTCTATTAATTTTTGAAAATAAGCACTCAAAAAAATTTTTTGTAGTGTGTTTCACTCTGAGGAATACCTACAGGCTACAGAACACCTTGATAATTTGACTTACCTACACTATGTAAGGTTTCTTAAATTGGATTAACCGGGAAATTTTTTTAAGGTATCAATAGTTTAGTCATTTTATAACCTTCAGTATTCCAGTTAAAAAAAGACTATGGGGTGCCAAAAGATAATGGGGTGCAAAAATTTAGTAATGATACAGGGGGATAAAGAAGTTAATTGGCCCTGACTTAAGAATGGCTCAGTTAAAAAGTACAAATACAGTACATTTATTTTTCTATACAGTACCTCAAAAATTGAAACAAATCACCCAGTGGTATTTTATCAGCAAATAGATTTAGAACGCTCTTTAGCAAAAGATTTCCTGTTAAGTTACTTACCGTAATAACAACACTAATTCATAAGAGGCAATAATGGAAAACTGAAAACTATCATATTTCATAGAACATTTGTTTTAATTTTAACATGTAGAAACATATAACTGCAAAATAACACATATTTACTAAAAATCTTAAAAATTAACTACACGGAAGCTAACAGTGCTATGGAAGTCAATGGATATTTACATTGATTACAAAGTAATATTAAAAATAATAATGTACATAGCCACCTTTACAAGTAAATCCTCGTATGATGTTACCTTATAGTTATCCACAATATCCACACGATATATGAAAAAGTGTAAACAGTACTTTAGACATAGTGAGTGAACACATTTAAGTCTTTCCACACACTTTAATTCCTTAGTGTACTACTTTTATACTAAAGTAGAAGTAAAGCAAGCTACTTGGCATGTTCAAACAATTTTATAAGACTCAAATTCAGGAAAAATATAACTCTTCTCTCAGGACATAAATTTGAAGACAAAAATATTTAGACCGAATCGGGATTTGAACCCGGGTCTCCCACTTGCCATAAGTCATTTGACACAGTATTTAATTCTGTTTGTAATATTTCCAGCTTGTTGATTTAAAGTCACTATTTGACAGTCAGTTTCGATAAACATTCAGATTTAAGTACTTATTTGAAGGCAGAAATAGTTGGGCGGATGGTGTAGTGGTTTAGCATAATTAGCGGAGACCCGGGTTCAACCCGGTTGGTCCAAATATTTTGTCTTCAAATTTATTTAGTAATGGAATAATTATATGGTATGTTAAAAAGTCGTTTGAGCTTACACATCAAAGCAGTTTGTGCTGAACTTTCCTTTCAACATCAAAGAAGCAGTTGCTATAGCCTTTAATGATCTGAAATGACATTCAGTGGCGGCTTGTGCAATAGGTTCAGTAAACTGCTACAAATAAATACACCATTGTGCACAAAAGCAAGATTAATTATCTGGTTTTATAGAAACAATGCAATTTCTGAGAAATTGTTCACTGGATTGAGGCAGAAGCTGCCGTGCGTGGGCTTAACCGATATCAGCTAGGCAGTGGGTTCAATTTGAAGAGTGAACCTCCTAGACAGGGCGTGGGGTGTGGGGGTGGAGGGGGCTTATGTGAGTTTACTATGCAGTTTGCACTTGGAACAGCTCCTAGCAGGTTTGGGAAGACTTGGGAATGTTTGGCTCCATAGCCCAAAAAAACCCCTCCATCGGTCGGCGACTGTACGGAGCGGGTGAACATGACGTTTCCGACTGTCTCAGCTAATAGCGGCACATTGTTTTGACAGGCGCAGTGTTTGCTATTAATTGGGGGTAGATTATTATGAGCTACAATAAACATGTTGATCAATTACCCTAATCATTGATTTGAAAATAGTATCAAAAGATTTAAAACATTGGTTAAAAATATTCTGCTACATGGAAATTATTATTCAATTCAAGAGTTGTTGGAAGATAACTTAAAGATTAGATCAGACAAAATGTGAAAATATTTCTTTTAAATTGTGTTTATCATTCTAAATCAAGAATAATTTAGGCTAGATTACTGTGTTTGATAGTTTATCTACTTTATTATGTTTTTGTTTTGTTTGTTATTGAGTATTTTGATTGTTGTTTTTGTTTTATTGTTTGTTTGTTTTGTCATGCAATTTAGTGTGTTTGCAATAAATCATTATTATTATTATAGTGTCAAATGCTAAAGTGTAAAGTTCGCTTGTCATTAAATCTGCACTGATTTTTGATGGGCTTATATGGGCACATTTCAAAGTTTGTGTTTGCTGGGTTGGAAACCCCTTGAGTCTGAATTAGAGCTTGAGTGGTCAGGCTCATTATGAATTTTTATGAACTTTTTGTGAACATTATGAATCTGTAATACAATATCAAAACCAAAATTGAAGGAGAATATTAAACAACGACTAGTGGGCATTAGCTTTATGTAAATTTTGCTTATTCTTGTATTTAAATGAAGTTAAGTCAGTAGCAAAGTAGTAAGGTCATCAGACTGAGTTGGACCAGTATGAAAGTGTTACACATGGAACTAAAGTGTGCAATCTTACACAAACATGAGATCAAGTTCAGATCACTCCGATCGTAAATTACTTAATAGTATTAAAGCCTTCATTATGACTTGATAAAGATATATACAATGTACAGTATATACTGGCTGGACCATTTTTACAACTATGAGTTAAATTATGTATCTAACATGTAAACTTTGAAAAAACTAAATTTAAAAGGTTCACCTGTTGTTATAATGCAGTTTGTTATCTGTGGCCACTTTTCAGAAAGGAAAGTAATTTTGCACAGTTAACTAGACAAATTAACAATAGTTGCAGCAATTGAAAATCACATTTGTTGTGTTAATGAGTTTGTATTATAAACTTGATAAATAATTGAGAACCGTTAAAGTTTACTCATCTAGACAATAAAAAATACACAACACAAATATGAAGTATGATCACTTCCAAAGTTGACGTAAAAATCAACAAAATATTATCACCATTTTTACCTTATGAAATATTGAAATATACAAAAAGCAAATCAGTTGAGATAGTTTACCTGAGGGAGAATAGCCTAGAAGTATTAAAAATACCTATGTAAACTATTTACAAATAACAAAAGTACATAGTATCACAAGCATTGCACAGAGTTCTTCTGGTCTTTAAATCAGTTGAAAACTTTGGGAATTTTTCAGTGAGCAATAATAACAATCACATAATGTGGAAAGCGCAAAGGGACTACATGTCTGCAGAGTAAAACCTGTTGTACAGGCAAAATAAGAGGTAACAGTTGGAATTGGCGATATTCCGTTCATAGTCAAACTATAAAATCTGTAGAAATCCTTTTTTTAAATAAAAAAGAGGATTCTTACAATCAACAATGAATTTATTTCATAGTGAGCAGTTTCACAATAGATGCCTCAACAACTAATTCGAATTGTGTGTAAACAATTTTATGTAAATACTGTATATGTATTTGGTACAAAAATGATCAGTACTAACAGTCGATTAAGAAAATAACTTTAACTCCAAAATGTGAGACAAGTGGTCCCTTTTCGCTTTCTGCATCACAAAACTTAAGAATCCAAATAAAACAAGATTCAATGCTAAATCTATATTCGTTGATTTTTCGTAACTCAAAAAAGCACTTGTATATCAGAGGATGTTTCATAATTTCAAATTGTAGTGATCTAATATTTTTATATTACTGTTTAAACTATCTTTGAAATTAAATTATTAAATTGATTACATTTATTTAACCACAAACTATAAAAAACCATCAAATGAATTATCAAACAAAGAGTAAGTTCTTAAATAATTTGTATAGCACCAATCCTTAGTTGTTCTTTGCAAGATGACTTTGACCAATATCTCTTGTTTAATTTAGCAGTTCAGATCATTGCTGAGATTCAGTTACAAATGTTGTAGATTCAAATTTGGGTTATATGATAAAAAACTCAATTTTTGGAATAACATATTCATAAGAATTGCCATTACAATTAAACTCAGGCTTCTAAAAACCGAGATGGTACCCAACATAATATAAAATACAAAATAGGATCCCAATGCTACTATAATCTCCCATTTAAACAAAGTCACAAACAGGATAGTAACTTGTACAGTACAGTAGAACCTCGTACATCCGGAATAACTTAGATAGTAAAAAAGCAGGCTAATCCAGGCAAAATTTTTGGCAAACATTTAAAAATAGTCTTAACTAATTGCAGAAGATGTGATATTTTTTGTAACTGAAACTATGAAACCCAAACCATTTAACATAATTTCAAGCTACTGTAAAGCTTAATGGAATAAGTAGTTATTATTTCTATTTTCTAGTAATTTCAATTATATTTCAACACTAGACACGAGGAAGTACCTCAATTATAAAGTCAAGTATGTGTGTACTCTCTACAGGATGCATTTTTTGACCAATTTTATGAAATTTGGTACAAATGTTCCTTTTGTTAATATCTCGGTCAAGTTCATTAGCCAGCAAAATTGGTCTATTGGAAGTGCCCTTTTGGAAGGGTGGAAGTTTTGGCCAAAAAAGTCAATTTCATTCAATTTTGATGAAATTTGAAATTAATGTTTGTTGATAGTAACCATCAATGTAAACATTATGAAAATTCATTGAGTCGTTTCAAAATGGTGGCCAAAAAGGTGATTTCTCACTACAACAGCAGAATGAGTAGTCCAATTTTGATAAATTGTTGAAATACGTTTTACCTTTACGATATGTAATTAAACTTGCAGTAAGTCTGAGAGCGAAGGCCAAAGCAAGGCTGTGAGCGGAGTGAACAGCCTCGTAACGCCTGTGGTCTGTACACAGGAGGTCAAGCTGAGGCCGAAGGCCGAACGGAGCTGTGACGGGAGCGAAAAAGAGTGGCACATTACAAATGAAATTCGATTCACTCATGCAAGCGGTGCTTTAGCTTTTATGCAAGTCTGCCTGATTTTAGTTTGTGAATGCTTGAGCAAATACTCAACATGAAACTTACGAAACTTGACTTGACTTTAACCAATAAATGTTGCTCACAGACTCCTAGTTAGCACTGACCGGACGAAAACTAATTCTAAAACTTATAAATGCTTTTAAATTTCAACAGTATAACGTTGTCTCTCGCTGTTAGTTTTTGGCCGACCAAACTGATTCAGATAACGAGATCCTGATGGAAGAGGTTTTCCTGTACTGACAATATAATATATGTTATACAACCAAATGTGTGATATGGTTTATATGTAATGAAATAAGAATGGCTGAGCAGAAAGTTTAGGTATTTTTTGCACAATTAACTTATCTCGCTCCTGGTGAGTGAAAACTGAGACTCCCGGGAGTTTCCATGTTTTACTCTCTAGCAGAGAGAGAATAAAATGGTGGGAACTGTGAAATTATTGTAGTAGTTTTTATTGGAAGACATTACTTAAGCACAAATTAACAGTTAATAGGTATATTACAAACACTGACAAATCAAAAATCTCTTACTAAAGATAAAAATTAAATTGGGATTCAAAATCCTAACACAGTTATTAGTTTGGTGAGTTGTTTTTCTATCATCATACAGTATTAAAATTCTGTAAATTAATAACAAAAAGACACCAGTAGAAAAGTGTTTTTAGATAATCAACAAAAATAATTAGTCTTGGAAAACTAACAACCAGTTATGAAATAATAATTAATAACCAGTAATTAAAACACTGCTGGTTTTGTATTTAATTTTGAAATTAAGCATTACAATATTTTGTTGCAAAGCTAACCAAAGTATTTCAAAATTGAATAACTATTGAAAATTAGTAAAACAGAGGTAGATTACTTGTTAAACTTTATGAGAACTGTTACCTGGAGCTATTAGTAGAGCTGATGGAGTTTGAATTTGTCTATTGAAAATAATACATTCAAACATATTTGTAAATTCCAAAACTACTAGAATACTGAGTTATTATTTAGATTATATACACACTTGCACACTTACATTAATAATTAAATTGTAAAATTTCAAATATCTAGCTCTTTTTGCTATATTTATCAAGTAGATGTTTAAATTTAAAATAACATTTAAATAATAATTTAAATAACATCCTTGAAACTTTTTTATTATAGAACAGAAATTTACAGTGTTAAACTGGCCTAAGGTGCTAAGTAAGGACCTGCATTTTGACACTCAAGCGAGTTTAACACTTTTTTAAATTTGTAAGTAGATGTGTTTCTAAGTAGATGTTATATCTTTATTGTTGTTGATACCGAGCACTCAGTAATAAAAAATAAGAAAGTGTTTGTGAATGCGCTGATTAAAAAAAAAGCATTTAGCTAACAAATGACAATTTAGTATTTGATGAAATATTTTAATAACAACAAAATTTTCAATTGAGGTTTAGAATTGAAGTTAAAATTGAATTCTGAAAAATAGTTTAATCCTAGAAATGAAATATTTGGTGTAAATATTCTAGGAAAGAACAACACATAAAATAGCTTGATTTAAGTGTATTAACAATCGGAAGGTTTAAAATAAAGTTCATGTATCTGAAATTCTACTTGAATTCCAATACAGTATCACTGTCCAGTCAATTTCAATGAAAGTATTTGAGTGTGGATATAATCTCAAAATCACAATGTAGCCTAAACATTTTCACTTTTATTAAAAATATTTGTAACAAAATAACACATTTCATTATGACCTAAACCTACAAAACTTACAGCCTGTTGGTCAAGATAATACAACAAAAATACTAACCACCGATCACTATGTTAACTTAAAAAGCCTACAATCAAAGCATTACACCGTAGTGGTTAGACCAGGGTGTGTATCAGGAGTTAAGTACGGAGATGACAAAGTGTTTCTGTCCGTCGATGACGTTGTAGTAGCGGTACGCCCAGGGTTGCTGAGCGCTCAGATACCAGTCAGGATACCGAGGCAGCACCAAGTCGCCTGGGTAGTCACTAGGACAGGCCAGCGGGGCCACGGGCAGCCCGTACTTCAGGGGGTCCAGGAACGTAACGTAGATATCAGGCGTGGTAGGCAGGTTAGCCAACACTCGCGGTCGAGTTTCAGGCAGCCTCACAAACTCCGGGTCAAACCCGGCCGACCCGTCCGGCGATATGTCCGGGTTTGAAGATGTCTCCGACCTAATCAACAAAACCACTCTCAGTGCAGGATATCTCCCCCAACATCATCAAGCTTCTACTTAAGAATATTGCAAGAAATGTTAAGCTAACCTAAATACTATTGTTACTTTGATAGTAAACTAAGATACATAATCAGACAAAATAAGTCTATAATGAAACCCAAGGGTATTGACAAAGTATTACTTACTTTTATTGGTTTACAGCCTCTAAAGTGTATAGAAATATGGAATACAATGTGATTTAACTCTCAATAACTAAAAAGCTTAATCAAAAAGATTTAGAGAACTACACAAGGCAACACAAACTACCAGTAGGGTAAACGAACAGTTCAAACCATAAGGCCTATTGTCGGCACAAATATTAAATTTTGAGTTAACAAAGATCTTTTCATTTTTACAGCGAGCAATACTATGCCATGGAACTTTGCGGAGAGTCAGAGCAAAGATGATGTGCCTCTCGCAGGACGATGCTCTTACCAAAAGCGTGGTCCAAAGGGTAGTATGGCGTGCATAAGCTTGCCAGTGATGTATAACGCAACTATCAACTTACTTTCACATTAATACCCCAAGACAATATTCAAACCCATGACCCACTGTTCTCAATACACTCTGGAAACTAAGAAGCTTTAAACTATTTTTCCTGAAATACTCATTGGCGATTGAATAGATAAAGTTTATTTAGACTTCCTATGTGTAATAGTTTTTTATGTTTAGGGTTTTTCTAATTGATTATAATTTAGCATATTCACCCTGTATAGTAATTAAACTAATACGAGGGTCATCCAGAAAGTAAAGAACGATTGAGCATCACGCACACAGCACACCCTCACCACTACGAGCGCGCGTGCAGCTGCTAGCTACATTCTTCCTCTTCAGTTTGAGTGTAGGTTCGTTGCTGTGTGATTACACGTCTCGTGTCCACAGTGATTAATAATGACATCGACAATTGAAAACCCCGCTAAATGTAAAGTGTGAAATTTAAACACTCTAAAAGTCATGGCAACTGTTTTTTGGGATCGAAAGAGCTTAATCCATGTCGAATTTATGCCAAGAAAAGAAACGACTACAGCCCTGTCTTGGTGCCGAGTGATTATCACTTATTCCCGAAGCTTAAGGATTTCTTGGGTAAAAAACAGTTTGCTAACGATAAGGAACTCGAAGAAGCTAAGAAATCCTGGCTCGTGTTTTTGGCGGCAAATGAGTAGAACATGGGTATGGAAAAACTGGTCCCACGTTAAAACCAGTGTCTTGAAATCCATGGTGACTGCGTAGAAAGGTAGAGTAAGGTTCTATGCATTTGTAAATGAAGTTTTGTGTTGATATCTTTATTTTTTATTTGACCATGCCAAAACGTTCTTTACTTTCTGGACGACCCTCGTAATAAGGTTTTGTGAGTTTTATTGACAAAAACAATACTGTTGAAGTTAGTCCAAGACCACTTCAGGAACTAATGAGTTCAAAAGCTAAATATTTCCTTGTCCAATATATACTAGACTACATTAAACAAAAAGTATAAGTGGCTGTCATAGCTACTAACCCGGAGGAGGCTGTCTGTTATCCCGACTCTGAGCCGGGTAGTGGGTCACGTCAGCTGATGTCCAGACCGTACTGATCTATCGTGATCTGCCGGCCGTGGAAATCCCACGATGCTGTCATGTGGAATGCCATGTTGGTTAACACCACTACGTACTCACACAGCGCGAACAGTGAGTACACTGCAAACACACATTACGTGATTAATTACTCTAGAGTCACGCTAATCTCAACTAATTGGGACTGGACCATGTTCATATTAGTCAAAATTACGACTATGTGATTGAGTTCCAATTTTTGGCATGTATTGATGCGTTTATTATGTATTGACCTTACAAGGTAATATATTGACTTAGAGCGACTAATATTTTATATTTAAATGTAAGAAATTATGTATTTTAATCCAGCACAAAATCCTGTATGTAGTAGCCTACACTGCAATAACAAACAGCATGGAAGGAACTTACACAGATATGACGGGCAGTACACAATTGACTGTGCTATTTGTGTATCTGCAGAACACTGACGTTTCCCCAACCACCAAGCAAACAAGTTTTACCAACTATCCAGTTTGATTTCCACTTAAATTTACAATATTCGTCAAAATGTTAATTTAAGAGAGTTGTATTTACTCCTACCAACGTTTGAGTCCACAACAAAAAGTTTGTTATATTTAGTGACAATCTTCTAAAGTCAATCAGCGCCTGCAATAAAATAACAGCTCTTGTTTTTGCTACAACGTCTGGGACTCCCGTTAGTGTCTACAACGAAATCACAACTTGTCTCGTCATTTGCGACAATTTTTAGACCTTACCTGGAATCCGCAAAGAATCATAACTTTCATTGCCGTTCATGACAATCCTAATTTTCCCAGTATAAAATTCCCATTTCTTTCCTATAATTCTTGCTTTTTTTAATAAACTTACCACCAGGCTCACAGTAGAGGTTGTGCCTAATGAAGAAGTAGCCGGCTAACACAAACGATACAACGTTGATCGCCAACAACTGATACTTGAGCCGCAGGGATTTGCTCTCCACATTTGATGGAGGCTGGGCTCTGTACCGAGTCAGCAGTACACACGATAGCACCATGTACAGCTCCGACGTCACCATGAATGTCATGAAACACTTCTCGTGAATGGCTGGAATCATACAACATCTCCAACATATGACTAATTTAGGACTTTTTATACAATGTGATTAGCAACTCAATTAATTTGTTGAATATAACTAGTATCCATAAATAAATAATCAGGAATAAATAGCCTGAAAAGAACTGCTCAGCGGCCACCCTTGGAGAGGTTGCGCTCATTGGATCTTTTATTTTCTCATACTTGACTAATCTAATACTCTGATCCAGTTCTTTTTTTAATAAGAATAAAACACTTTCGATCAGCGCTACAACAATGGCGGATTGAAGCAAATCTCAACCAGGACATTACTCAAAAACTGTACATGAGTTAACTGTTAAGACAAGAGTTCAACCTGCCAGAGCAACATTTCAACCTACGATTGTAGATTACAAGACAGTAAAAGATAAAGGATAAACCTGGTGAAGAGGGGAGGTGCTAAGTTTTGCTTCACTTATGAAGAAACATCCTTTCCAAACTTAGCTAGGTTATCACTAAGATTTAAGGCTTCGGTTAACACCGTGTCACAGTTGAAATATAAATACTGCTAAACGTTTCGACCTAGCTGTGGAGAGTCATCCTCAGTAGCTGGTTGACTGGCTGAGACCGGAAGCCTTAGATCTTAGTGATGACACCGGCCGCAAAAGCTTAAGAGTTAAGATTAGCTAGGTTACTTTTCAAAATGGCATCTCACCGTAATTGTAAGCAGACGGAATGAAGGTTAACCCGATCAGAGCCACGTTTTCTACAACATTGAGTATACAGGCGATGGAGGCCAGCCTCTGCGCCTTGTTGTTGAGAGTCTCACGGTAGAACTGCCGATACATGGCTGTGAACAGGAACCTGGGCCCGGCGTGCACTGCAATGGCTGTTCCCCACACAAACCGCTGAGTCCGATAGTTACCGATAGCTGCCGATATTGATGGTAGGAAGTTTGCCACCTGCAAAAGTCATTAGGCTTAATCTATTTGGGTCTAATTTGGGTTAGGTTAGTGCTGAATAAAGTTGGTTCATATATTAGGGAATGTAAAAGAAAACACACAGTAAAATACTGTTTACTATTTTAAATAAAACTCTCTTTTTAACGTTAACTTTTAATATAACCTTTATGGCTGGTTCCTAAACCTTTCAATTTAGCTTCCTAAGACCAAAGAACCATCTGCCAAAAATATACTTCACTTTTTTTTGCTTGCTAAGCAATGCCATACAACTGTTAATGAACTTAACAAGCTAACAAAGAGACTGTGTCAAGCCTAATTAATTGACTTAGATTACCATCAAGAATGTGACCACCCACGAAAATGGCTCAAACTGAAACACTCGACCGTTGAACTTAATAATAAAAGCAAAAACTTGTTCAGTTTCCAAAAGGTAGCCTGTGTAGTTTTTAAAATTCCAAAATTTAAATTGGTGTAAACTATTTTACTGAAGTAGTACAGTACTAAACAACTAAGCTTTTAGTGTTATGAATATGTTTTATGAAAATATTGAGTATGTATGAAAATATTCCATAATGAGTATTGCTAGTGGAAAAAATTAATACTTTTGGATTGAAAGTATAAATGCCCATGCTGGATAACAAACTTTCATTCATTGAAAAACTAAGGCTTCAAGCTTTATCAAATCAGTTATTATAATTATTGATGCTGTCTATTAGAGTTATTAGTTGTCGACATAGCCAAAGTCAAAATATCTTTAAAATGTTATCACCAACATATTCAGTCATTCATTGATTGAAAAGGGTGGACTTAAACAATAGCACGTCAGTTGCGAGGGCTTTCTGCATCACCAAAATAAGTATGGTTTAACAAAAACTTAAATGTCTAAACAAATAAAAACTCATTGTCATGTCCAGTTATAGAATTTATTTAAGAAATAGAAGAAAGAGAGAGAGAGAACATCTTTATTACAAAATCGTTAAGATTTGAAATTGTGTCAAAGTACAAAATATATTTAAAACAATCAAAGGCTGAACTTGAATGTAGCCAGGTTTTCAGGTTCTGGTTAAGTTTTTCTGTTGTCTACAGTTCCTCAGGCAATGCATTGCACATCTTGGCCCCACCTATGTAGCTACTTTTATTCTGTGAGGTGTTGAAATAAGTCGATGTACGGCTAGTCAATAATTAGTGCATGTGTAGTGTTGTATTGGTGATTATGAATTCCAATGATTTTGTTTGTGAGATCAGGTGTACATTTTGTTTGTGTATCTTGATGTACACCTGGATTACTTAAATTTTTGTATATTTAGATGAGAATCAAAAAGAAAACCACCATCATTATTAATTAACTTCTTGTTTCAAAAAAGGAGAAAAGAACTCGAGAAAATTTCTAAGAATACACCTTGATTGAGGGTTGACTGTCACATAGCGTCTGAGGAAAGTTAGCCTCCAGCATTAATGTTTAAGGCAACTTTCTGAATATTGTGCAATTAAGGTACTTATGACAGCTTTATTATGGAGTAATCTACTCAAACCTCTCTAACAGAACTAACCTTGTGGGCGGTTGCTCAAATCCACACTTTTTCAATATTTTCACCCTCCAAAAACAAGCAATTTGAACAATTATTTTAATTTTTAATGGTAATTTTTTAACACATGCCATTTATTCACAACCCTAGAATAAACTCCAACTAAAACATCTAGAAAACATGAATCTTCTGTAAAACTGCATAAGTATACTACTACTTCAGAAGTAAGTACTGCTCACATCAGGGGGTTAGTTGACTTTAGCCATTGAACTTTTATCATTCTCCTCTTTCAGACTACTGGGGTTTATTTGGCCTGGCCAGACTCTGGCTGAATACCACATTAAGTGCACATTGTACAAAATTAACAACGACCAGGACTTACCTTGCAATGAGTGAATGTAGAGTCATCAAAGTTGTAAAGTAGTGACCAGATAACACAGAATACAAAACTGCTTAAAGGTAATAGGCATGTGCTCCAGGCAAGCTTCTCAAAAGGTATGCGGAACACAAAACCCTTGGACTGGCGATAGTTCAAGGGCAGGTAACCAGTTGTGTTCACCATAACCGGTTTACTGGGCATCCCTCCTCACCTCTCATGCCACCCTGGAAACCAAGAAATATACCGTTCTTAATTATAATGATTCTAGACCTTGTCTGAAAAACTGCTGGAAATGCTTTGCACACATTTGGAGACTCCAAAAGAGGGAACTTTTTCAGCCTAACATATTTGTAAAGATGATTCTGACTGACTTAAATGTTGTTTTAAGGTTACTTTGGCACATTTTATGTTATAAGCTAACTCAATTAGAAACTGATAAACAAATAAGTGAGCTATAAATTAAATGGCGAACTCAAATTATATTTCACTTTGCTATTGTAATGAGTTTCCTGGGTTTAATATGTTACCACGAGAAGGTCTGCAAGAGGTGGAACAATAAAATAATTTAAGTTTTATTAAGCCGATTGTTTAAAAATTACTTTACCCGACACTGAGTTGGAAGTTGGAATAGTTAGAGGGGGATTACTCTAGGCAATTGTGGCTTTGTGCCAGGAACGAAATTCTTTACACATGTCTAGGCTACATTTTAACTAGCCCATTTTACAATGTATTAAAATTGATGAACTATATATTATAATTATTCGTGTTGTTATTAAAATTGACTAATTGAAAGTAAGCTTTCCCACATTCTACCCACGACCTGGGACTATATAGGCCTACAGCCCAAATAAATTTGGAAGGCCTAGTCCTATCCATTGTCATAATTCATGAAAATACTTAGAGATTATTTTATGTAAATATTGCGAGTACGGTCTGATTGAATCTAAGCAGTTTTACAAATCTTATGAAGCAAAAGCAAAGGGTAAATAACGAGCATGAATATTTCGTTTTGCTTCCCTTACCTAAAATGGTGAGCTGTCAACTTTCAGTAATGTAACATGGGGCTCTTTGTAGGACATTTATTTTAATTTATCTTCATGGTCGTTGTACTATTTTGTGATTGTACATCTTGATGAAAACCTTAACACACCCAAATACTAAAACTCAGTCATTGTGTGGGAAAAAATTGTACAGCTTAGGTATTCTAAAACTATTATTCTATAATCTAACAGCAACAGACGAAACAGAACAAACGCCACTCAGCTGACAGATTCGAGATCACAGCTGACATCATAATACCGAGTCATGACGTCATTAAAATCAATACAAGAATCCGAAGCCTTCAGTACTGTTAAGATTGCCTCTTTATAAATGCTGAAATACTACATAAGCTGTAATATTGTAGTATTGTATTGTTTCTCAAAATTACATTGAGTTTGATGTTCTCTATGTCGTGTACACTCAATCAAACGAAGAATCTTTTTCTTAAGAATCAGCGTTATCCTTTAAGCGGATGAATTATGAATGCCCCCACACAGGCACAATCTCATAGTATGTGAGTATGATGTCATATTTCATATGCACATGGAAAACAAGTGCTGTACAATCACTAGGAAGTAACCGGTAGCTCGAACGTGATTCTTCTCAGAAGGCAAAGAGTAATTAGTTTAGTTTAATCACAAAACACAATTATACTTGCACCTCCCATGAAAGCTTAGGGCGCAGTAGGAAACCAAGAAGTTTGTCCAAGGAGTTCGTCAGCGATCCACAATTCGACAGAGGGAGTAAATTCTGAGTTTTCAGTTTTCTCCTAATTCGTCTCAAGATAGTTGGCAATGAACCACATTTTAACTCTTTCAATAAGGACAAGGGCTTGGTCCCGCGCATCAGCAGAGTTGTATCGTGGCCGCAAACAGCAGCGCAGACGTTCAGAGCATGCAGTGAGGGCACGGCCAATATCGTAACTGCGGTCAGGAAAAGTCTAAGTCATGTGGCACGGCAACCAAAGATAGATTGATAAATAACACCATCTGCGATTTACAAGCAAAATAATACAAGAGCTTCAGTGCAATGATTCTAAAGAGTGCAGGTTTTCCCAGTAGAATGTCCTATAAGTCTGTAACGTACGTTATGCTAGGAGGATCGAACCAAATGCATTATGTACACAAACAGTATAAACGTCCTGTTTCTAAATATTCAGTATTTTTCAACTTGTCTTCATTCCACCGTTTCCTGACTGTTTCTAAATAATTTGAGTATTGAATGAAATTCTTACAAGCGAGTCAAAAGAATTGCTGTAATAAGCAGAGCAAACAGCCTCATATAACACAGTAGCGTAGCCCAAATTTTGGAAAGGTGGGGGGGGGGTTCCAGAATCAAGAGCTAGTCGTTCCAAAGAGTGATCTTCCCGGGGCTCTCCAGATCACCTGAAAGAACCAGCCTCCAGATCGCCACAATTCAGGTATTTTTCCCAAATCGTCTGTTGAAATTCGCTGTACTGACCTCCAAATCACTCTAGACAGCAAAGAGGTATTCCCAATGGTCCTCCGACGGTTTTCTCGCAGTATTGACAAATTTTCTGAACACTTTCATCAGTCCTAAAAGTTGAAGGTCCTCTGGGACGAGGCTTGTCTTCAATCGACATGTCGCGCTCTCTTGAATTCGGGGAAAACACTTGTACACTCTAGTTTTGCTTAAGATATCATTAAGCTTTTTTAATCATTGCAACCGTATCCGACGTGTTTTTAGCGAGAAGAAAGGAAACTTCATTGGTGCTCGTTGTTTATTAAATGATACCATCAAAACAAAACAAAGCAGAACAAAAAATGCTTTTAGAAAAACGCACACAGCTCCTCGTTACGACCTCTCAGACTGGCCACACTGAGTGCGCTGAACTCAGGAAGAGTTGCGCTTTCATCCCCCAACGGCCGTAGTGCTAACTGTGCGCTCCCTAACTCTCCACCAACGATTCCCATTACTTTCCTCCTCATAATCTCATGGTTTAAACAGAAAAAAGTAAGAGTACAGGGTAATCAAACTTTAAACCCCTGTTTTGGTATTTATCTGCCTATACTGTATACACCAGTGTGGTCTGAGGTTTCATTCTGCAAGACTGCCTAAAGTAGACCGACTTCAGCTTAGTCATAAGAAAGTTTGTCTTCAGCTCTCAAACATTCAGAATACTTTGTGGTGTTGAAAGGAAGTAATGAAACAAGTCTGAACTCGTACAGTTTATTTAAAACAGTAATGTACAAGTTTAATACACATTATCCTTCTCAAAATTAATGTTGAAATATAAACTACACAAATTAATATTTACAAAATATTACATAATATATGTTACAAGGCTTAGTACTAAACACAAAAAGTAAATTCTAAAAAAATCTTATGTTGAAAATTATATTCTATGGAGTAATTTGGAACTTGATAAATTGTTATCCCTGAGATGGTCCTAAGGGTATGCTACTTAACCAATTTAACTTACTGGGTACTATCAAATAAATTAATGCATTTGCCACCATTTGATTTGATCTTGTTTGCATTGTCTAAAAACATAAAATAAACTTACGTTTGCTTTTCCAGCATTTCTCAAGTTATTATTTATCTTATAACTTCAACCCACTAAAATTTCAGTGGTGCCTAGAATGGCCATGTTTTAATTTAGTGACAGCGTTTAACTCTCCGCAGAGCTGTCATCGTCTGAGTCTAATGTGTCGCTGTCTTCATCACTGCTTAAACAGTCTGAGTCTTCACTTTCACTGCTACTGCTACTTTCAAGACGCCTAAACATTAAAATATTACATTTAATTTCATGATGCATCTGTTCCTTAGATGACTTATTTTGAAATATTAATGCTTCAGAGGTCTTTTGGAAATATTACAAATACACCACAGTCCCGTTAATCTGAACCCCGTTAATCCAATTTCGGTTAATCCAAACTGCTGCAATGGGGAAAAATTTAAATTTTTCTAGAAAATTTTAAAGTCATTTTTTGTTGTTGAAAGGAAGAAACGAAACAAAATACTAACTTTTAGAACACATTTTAGTGAAACAGCTAGTTTAAAAACCAAAACAGTACAGATAGTTAACACGTTAAATCGTCAATGAAGCAATGCAACACCAAACCGGCCTTCTTTATGAGAAAGCAATAATAAAATGAATCTGGGAGGGGCTGTCATGCGCAGTAAGCGACACAAGGCAAACTCTGACCCGCACCCAGCGCAGTGCGTTACTGTAATACCTGAACTTGAACCGGCACCCCATTCAGTCGTGACAGTGACATGTCGCTGTGCATGCAGTAAACCTCACACAAATGTATTGCAGCCCTCCACGATGCAATGACCTAACATTTATACAGTACTGATAAATAAAATATAATGTACGTTGTTCTTGATTAATTAGACGTTTTTACTTTTATGCATAAAAATGTTAATTTTCGTTCAAAATTGTCATTTAGCGTCTTTTTCCGGTTAATCTGAACTTTCGCTAATCGAACTGGTTTCGGATTAACGGGACTGTGGTGTATATTAATATAATTTTTAGGATCTATTGCCAGCAATGAAATTGCATAAGTTTTTTTCAGATCATCATCTTATTAATTTTTTCTTTAAATTTAGGATTTAAAACAGCAAACTATAAAACCCAAAACGTCATTCTACTTATTCCTTATTTGAGAATGTGAGAGGAGTATTCTTGCTAACACTAAGATTAAGACTACACCTCAGTGTCCCAACGACAACCACTACAAGTTTAAAAATAAAAACACTGAAATTGTATATATATATATATATATAGTTTTGTAATCAGTGGTCGCCATGAATAATAACCATTACAAGAGTCTGCAAAGGACAAAATATACCAACACTTATTTTTAACACGTTGACTGCGGCGGGTCCACGGGTGACTCCTAGACCAGTCTAGCTGGGAGCTGAGGGTCCACCGGTGGGGGCCACTAAATTAAACTACTATGTGGCTCGGCCACTCGAGTGAGAAGGTGCTGAACTGCTGCCACTATCTCTAGCATAGTTGCACATGTTTATCATCAGTTTCGTTGGTGGAGCTTTCGTGTGTGTCAGGGTCTGCCAGTGATCATTTATAAGGTTATTGCTTAGCAATTGTAAGTCTACATTAGAATTTAAAAATGGTTAATTTTAATATCAACCTTCCAAAACACTCAGTTGTCCGGTTCTCGATTCCACCGATTCTGGGTGGAATCGACCAATTTCTACCGTACACCCTAGCTAGCACTCATTTTGACAGTTTGGCCACATCAGTTGAAAGAAGGCCCATTGTTTAGCCAGTGGTTAGGTGCAAGATGAGTTGTGTGTCCCTTATGGGGACAAATTTAGGCTTTCGTTGAGGTTTCGACTAAGGCTGACTCTTTATTTCTAGAACCCTATTTAACTATTTATTAACAAAACAAAAAAGATAAATTACTTTGAAGTCCTAGTAATTCAAACAAATCCCCGTAATTCAAAAATTTAGTTGATTTAAACGGCAAAATCGAAGACAAACTTTGAAAGAGCTGTAGTATCCAAATGAGCAGGACTTTACTGTACAGTTAAAACATTCTAAGCTGTATCGCGAAATTACCTTTGATGAACGTTTATGGCAAGATTAGCAACTTGATTTGTTAAGTTTTCTTCTTCCTCCTCCTCTTGCACCAAAAGAGCGGCTTGTTCTAATTCTTCCAGTTCAAATCCAATGTCATTTTTTGTAACAGCCACCTAGAAATAATTAAGAATATTTCAATGAAATTTAACAAATTAGGACCAAAGATTTACTGTAAATTTAAGTTATACCTAAATAATTTTTGAATATCTAATTATAAAAATGTCTGATGAAACAACGTTTTCTTTCAAGAACAAAATCTCTTGAGTTCCTTCTTCAAAGACTTACTCAATGTTAAACGTCTAAAAAGCAAATTTAAAAAATTAAACTCTACAGTTCATTTCAAATTTGGAATTTTACTTGACATTTTTGGTTTACAGTGATAATGAGCCCAATTATATCCTGGTAGTCTTGTGAGAGTATTAGGGGAGGATGACAATTGTATAATTTTTGTCCTTGGCAAAATTTTGATGATTTAATGTTTACTTATCAGTTTATATTATTTTGGTTAATATTTATTTGTTACCAAGTGCTTGCTATAAAAATTTCTATTTGTAAGCTTCTCTACCTTACCAACTAACCTGAAATAAGGTACATAAATCGATACAAATGATTACTTTTGTCAAAGTTGTATATTTGGCCAAAATTCTACCTTACTTGTTAAAATACATTAAACTGGCTGGCATAAATAAATACCCTAAATATTTTATTGAATTGACATATTGAAAAGTGTAGTATGACCAAACCCGCACCATGGGTATGGCCTATATGAGGACGAGCTCAACGGGAATAAATAATCTAGTTGCTTGACTTTCTTATATTATTTCTCTCTTTCTACAAATGTGTATTATAAAATTACAAATGGCAAGATTGTAAAAATGTACAAATCATTAATCTCAACAACTATTCTAAAACCCTATCTCTAATTGGACTACCTAACGCACTAACACTAGATTCTTATCCACTAAACACTGCCCGATATCCTAAGCCCTAAATTGCCGAGGAGAGGAGAGAACACCTATAAAGACTACTGTATGTTCAAAAATCTCGTACTCCGAAAGAGGTATCAACTCTTACGGCTCGCCCCCAAGTAATCCCACGAGTGATGTCCAAAAGTGTACCGCAAGAATTCAAAAGCTTGCGACCAAAACAGTATTCCAAAATATATTCCCAAAATTAAAACCGAAACAAATTACCGAAACAAAGGTCCCAAAAATCCTACAACGGCTCTAAAGAAAGTCTCACCTTTACAACAGAGTCCGCCTCCGATGCACCGTCCTGCATCCACCAGCCAAACGGTTTCAAACTCTGCCCCTTGGACCGTAAGTCCTGGGTATCTATCCTAGTAGGTTCACGTCACTGCAGGTGTCGGCGCGCACCACACCTCCTCGTGGTGACGCACGAGGAAGGTCGTTCTCTCTGACCACGGCAATACCGTAAGAATTAATCTCCATTTTTAACAAACTAAAAATGAACATTGATATCTTACACAAGCATGTATCTCAATTGTCCACTATTTGATCTAAAATGTTGCATTCATCTACATCTAGATCCCTTTCAAACATACATAACTTACATTCGTACCATTATTTTGTTTTAGACAAGCTTTGAAAGCCTTTGGCTCTGTAGCACTTTTGATCGAATTTGGAAGTCTATTGACGAACTGAACTCCTGCCTGTGAGGGCAAACGTTCATGAACCATCGTTCTGTGTCTCCCAGTTCGAGAATTCTCCCTGTCTCTGGTTTCGTAAGAGTGTACATCAATTCCTCTTACAAGGTCGCATTTACTTTTGAAAAAAGACACGTTTCTAAAATGTAGAGACAGGGTAAAGTCAACAGTTTTAATCTTTAATTGTAAAATAAGTTTTTACAAATCGATTTTTTTATTGCAGTTATATTGAGTTTTACTTAAGTTTGAACGGTTCATACATCTCTAGAAAACTTAACTAATAAATGTTCAGTAAAAATGTACTAACCTTTTCTAATGCACTTGTGAGTTTGGCCAGTTTGGTATCACTAGCTTTTTGAAGCCAAACGCAATAGTCCGCTATATACAGCTGGTTGAGCAAATAGCGAGGTTCACTTTGGGCAAAAAGAGAGTGCACCTCAAGCAAACATTTCAGGATTTGTCTTCTACCTGCAAAATATGTCAAGTTTAACAAACAATGTTTTAGGTACGCAACTGTACTGTGGAAAGCTTTCTCTGGAAATATAGTCATTAGTTCTGCTGCATATAAAAACAGAAAATTTAAGTTTGGTAAGAAAATATCATTTTAATTACCCAATTTTGAGTACTGTGTTCTTAATAAAAACTTATTTTTAAATTCCCAAATACAAAATTGATTTGATGACGAAAGTTAACGATTTTTAGTGTTTATATGCTGCAGCTTAAAGCAGATAAAAGCTTCCAGAGAAAAAATGTCCACATTTAAGTCAATTAACTTGCTTAAAATGTTGTTTGCAGTTTTTAACCCATATTATAAGTGGTACTGAGAGTTGGACCTGCGGCCACCTCTTAAACTTAAAACTACAGTATTTTTGGCAATTGGATAACTAAGAAACCTCAAGTTCTTGAATGTTAGCTGATAGGTAGCAAGTTGACACAACCCATAGTAAAGGATTATAATTCTTGCAAAGAACAGCTACTTAAAAGGTATTGAAATGAATGTTGCACAACAATTTAATATTATTGTTGCATCCCAGCACCACAAAGTGTTTTACATTTAGATACTATATCCTACACTACCTACCCAGTTTCATTAGGGTGATTGTATCTTTAATGACCAGCTGTACAAGTTCCCAATGTCTGTAAAGACCGAAGCATAATGCTCTACGAACACATGTTGTAACGACACTCTCCAAGTTGCTGTAACTCTGAAAAATTAAGGTCAAAGGGTGTACATGGGTTATTCTCACATAAGTAACCATTTCCAATGCCGGACAAAAATACAAAGTTGATAATTTACATACTTTAACATAACTACCCTACAACAAATAACTGTGTCAATATTGTGGCTTATAGCAAAAATCTTTTTGTTATACTCGCGAATTGATAAAAGTAACCAGGCCGACACGCAGCTAAGCGATAAAGCGCCGCTTACATGAGTGAATTAAATTTCCTTTGCAATTTGGTACTCTTATTTGCTCTGTTCACAGCCTCGCTTTGTCTATTGCCACGGGTGCTACGAGGCTGTTTGCTCCGCTCACATCCTTGCTTCGACCTCAGACTTACTTGTCCATTAACACGGTGCTATGAGGCTGTTAATAAACCCGCTTTCCCTAAAAGCGTGTTGTGATGCCCACAAACCCTAGCTTAAGTACCTTGTTAAAAATTCCATTGTTACAATACAACAGTAAAAAAGGTTTCACACATCTGTATCACATAATATGCTCCAGTACTGGTATCTATTTTTTAATGATGAATAGACAAACTGACTGCCATTAGCAGCAGTTTAACTCACCGTGAACCAAGAGAGTGTAGCACTCAGTTTGTTTAGGGTCCAGGCTGACTCCACTGTATAGTCGCCGAGAGTGGTGCGGTGATTGTACGCCCAAGCAAACACAATGTCAACTAGAGACAACCAAACACTCTTCTTGTCATCCTTGCTCAACAGGAACTCTTTATTCCCAAGTTTCTTTAGACTTTCCTTTTCTTCATCTGTTAGTTTCACTAGAAAGCAATACACGTGAAAATAACAATTAAACTTGGTTAGATTTGTGTTGCATAGTATAATTTGTGCATAGTATAAATAGTCATCAATGCTAAAGAAAAAGTATTTTGGTAATGAGTTTATCTAATTTATGTATGATCTTGTTGTCAAAAAGTAATTGGTGCATACAGAAAATTATATTAACAAATATAATTATTACTACGGTATATAAGTTATTATTATTATTAGCGTTGGGTCGATTCTGATTCCAAGGGTGAGGAATAAAATAATACGACTAGAGTAACTTACTTCAGACGTTTCCTGTTGTGATTGTAAAATTTAAACCGAAATTGTAAAGTCAAGAATCAAACTTTTTCAATTCAGTATATATTGCGAGATATATTGGGCCTAATATATTTGAAAGTTTGATTTTTTAAACTTAACAATTCGATCAACCAAGAAGAGCTTCAGGATGATCGTAAAATATTGTTTATTCTCAAACAGACACGACTAGATAGTCATAAAATATATACATAAACAGCATTGAAAATCCAACCATGGAAACACAAAGAAATCCCCCCAAGTCCCTTAACAAAAGCTAAGTACCTTCATCACTGGCCATAGCTGTCCATGAGGGTTTGAAAGTGAGAAACATTTCCAACTCCTCAGGTTCCATAAAGTCAGCGAGATAGTGGTCTGCACAGAATTGGTCATTTTCTTGTGCCAATCTCAAAGAGTTCCTCTCAGCGTGTGTGGTTCGGTCTGGGTCCGGCAGGTCGATAATTTCCTTGAACTCGCACTAAAACCAATGGTTGAAACGTGGGATAAAAGTGGACAAACCTTAAATATTCATGATTTTTTAGGAAATTCCATACAAAAAATTGGTTATTTCCAGGAGATTTTCAGAAGACCAAACAGTTTTGGAAAATGGGGAATTTTTGGGACAAGTTTACACCTAACAATATTCCCATTAATAGCAGGAAACTTCTAGCTTACGCTAGCTTTTATGCTAATTGCTATAAAACTCATTTTTTAATTTTTACACCACTTTATTACTTACACTTTTTTCAATACCTATATAAAAATATTAAATTTTGAACCGTTTTCATAATTTACAATACATAAAATTAACCTTTAATCCCGCCCAAAATGTTTCTAAAATTAAGCAAAAAAAGCATGTCTTGTCCGATTTTCTCCTGAAAAAAAAATCCAACAGCCCACACCCAAATATAACGACATTTATAAAACCTCAAGTTATACATTCAATGGTCATCCAGATGTTATTTTTGATCATCTTATTGTTTGATTGATCCAGATGTAATCAAACATGTGTGGTATCGCATACCGGTAATTTGAAAACTATCGACTCGCCAACAGAAATCCAACATTTTGCAGGACACTTCCATAGTAAAAACGTGCCGTATATAGCTTTAAAGGATGTTGCTTACTCTATCATTACTCATTTACTTGGTGGTTTTGAATTACTTACTTTAACTTGACTGAACACCCCTTGAGTCAAGTTTCCAAATCCGTATTTGCAGCCAATGAGAGAACCAACAGCACCTTCGGGAGAAGGAAGTTCCTGATCAATCAGCCATTCATCTTCATCCTCTTCCGTAATTTCCTCTTCTTCATCATCACATATGTTCCCTGGAAAAAAATTCACAAACATTTTATTGAGGATGCAAAGTTTTGAATATTTGGACGTGTTTGTTTAAAAATTGAAATAAAAGGTATTTGAGCGTAGCCTCCATCAAGGCAAAAGCACTAACATAAATTTTAGCGAATTTCCTGTAACAGGGTGATAATTAACACTGGATTTAACACATATATGGGCATGTGTTTCCTCTTAAAAATCGGGTTTATGCTGTATTTTAATTGGATTGTTAAATTAAACTTAGTTAACAAATCCATTGTACCGTACGGTACCCCATATGAGTAGGCTTCTAAAAATCAACAAAATCCAATTTATTAATATAAGGTTTTGCCATTTGACTCATTGGGTGTTGGGAAGCTTTAAACTGTTTATCGTTTTATTCTATGTGGACATTATTAAATAACACAATTTCCTATGGAAAATTCTCGTAATCACGTAAGTTATATCTTCCGACTAACCATTTTTTTACTCTCTTCCATAGGACCTAGATCTGAAATAAAATTAATAGTAATCTTCAAAATAACATGTTTCATAGTCACCTGATATTACTTCAATAGAAGGTTTTCAGCACGTTGTTTTTCTTGCCGCTTGGTCCATAGTAGTTATGAGCCATTAATTAATTAAGTAGTTAATTGTTTTCTAAATAGGTTTATCGAGGAGTACCGGGGTGTTCCTTGTTTAGTGAAATTATAAAGTGGGGTATTTAAACCAAATAAAATAATGAAGGCTTGGGAGCGTCTGCTTCAAATTACGAAAGAGAAACCCACAAATGTGGACATTAGTTTACCGAAGGAAAAAGTAAATAAAATTCGGGGTAGTTTCAGAAAGGAATTGCGAAAATGGTTTGAGACACCAACGTTGTGGTAACTTGACCAAGCACTCTCACTGCCGCTGAATCTTGCTTCGACAAACTCATCTTTACAAATTGTTTGCAACGGGTGGAGTGAAGTAGTCACAGGCCAGACCCGTGTGCATAAATACAAGTGTGTGGTGAAAACCTCCCGATCCCGGCCCAGCGAGCCACGACCGCGGTCCGGACTGTAGTGTATGGGGCCCTCTAGACCTGTATTAATGACTACCTTGACACACCTATTGCAATTGTTGAATGGAATAAATGGTTTGAATTTAGTTCGGCTGGTCACATAGCATTCCATAGCGGGAAACGAACGTGGTTCAGATCTTAAAAGTATAAAACACATACTCTAACTTACTCTAATAAATTAAGGGTTGTAAAACACTTCTGTCATCAAATTTCAATTCAAATTTTGGACAATTTTCCCGGGAAACCCCTCGAACACTTACCCTTTCACAGATAAAGAATCTGTTCTTATTTTAATAGTCTATGATTGTGAGAAACCATAACCCAATCTGGGGAACGGTTGGCCCTTGTTTGTAATAAGTCTACACCTCATCATCATTGAAGAATATGAAGAACAGTCTGGACAGTAAATATCCCAATATACATTAAAAAATAACCAACCGATTTACCATCTTTAGATTACAATACATTATAAGTAGTCTAGTTATAAAATTTCTATTTTTGCTAACAAAATTTTTTTACGCTTGAGATAAAGCGTATCGTGTCGGCTGTCGCCATCTTGTATGTTTGTATATAATAAATATATGTATATAGTTTTTCAATCTCCCGTATGATATGTATATCTGAGAACTGGTTAGTTGACTTGAGTGAAACGAAAATTCAAATTACACCGGTTCAAAATAATTACGAAAAGGAATTATTTTCTACTCTATATGCAAGGTATATCAAAAACCGAGGTCATGGGTTCAAATCTCAGAAATTTTTTCAAATATAAAGGGGCTCATGCTTACATCATTTTAAAAGCTCTCTTTAATGAAAAACAATGATGAAGAAAAAATTGATTTTTGTTGAGCGTTACAAAATGGTGGCTGAAAATCTAAAAAACAAAACTGAATTACAGAAACGCCCTGTATTTCCATTGATAATTTCAAAACAAAAATCTAATCATTGATTTTACTTGTCATGACATTAACTTTCCAACGGTATACAACAACATGCTATTTCAAACACCGCACCACAAAAACCAAATTTTGAAATGGTCTACTATGATTATCTAATTTTTCAAATACTAAACTTCCCTATCGTTTTGTATACCGTTGTAAAGGTCTACATACGTAGACAACATTGATGAAAGTTTATAGAAAAATATTAAGGCGTTCAAAATAGCGGCCAAAAACTTGTAATTCAGCAGGGTATAATTATTAAAACGTTAAAAAAATTGTAATTTACACAAAAAATCAAAGAGTGATGAATTATGATCTCTTGGTATACATTTTCATCATATGCAGCAATTACCGCGTAAAGTAGACCAATGGCAATTGGAATCTGCCGCGACTCCGAACTCATTGTTCCACTTGGCGCGAGTTAGAGTCCACCAGTCCTGCCACATTTGTAATTTGACTTTACGAGCCTTTAGGTAAAGTCGAGGTTGAGTGGGTAGAGGGACGTTTGGTCCTAACTTCACCTGTTAAACAATGCAAAGTTTACCTTGACTTAACGAGGTGGGAGTCACGACTACAAAGTCGTCTCTACCCTCAACCTAGACCTTTACCAGCGTTTTAGCCCATGTGTCACTTTACAAAATGTAGAGGTGGTGACTGCAGGGATCGAACTCACTCCCTTGAAACAATCAAGTAATGCAATTCAATCCGCCGCGGATCTGCTGCAGTACCGCCATATGATGTTATCGTATTATGCCAAAAAGGTCATACATAATTCATCACTTTTGATTTAATTAAATGACATACATTTTTTAAGCGTTTTAGTCCAGTACCACCCTACAGTGATTTGGCCAACCATTTTAAACTCACTCTTTCAAGCTTTTTCTGTATTTCAGTGTGTAGTTATTATTGATGAAAATATGGCAAAAAGGTCAAGGTAAACTCTGTGTTGTTTAGGGTGAAATTAGGACCAACGTCCTCCACTCAACCACGACCTTTACCTAAGCGTTTCCGTAAGTCAAATTACAAATGTAAGTGGTGATAGCGGGGACTCGAACTCATGTGGCGGTGAAACTCAGTCGCGCAAGATTCAACCGCGGGTCTACTTGCGGTGATGCAGCTGCATGCCTTGCCGAAATGTAACCAAGAGTCATGGTTCAAACTTTTTTGACTTTTGTATGAAATTACATGAATTTTTTTTTAGCGTTTGAGTCAATTATACCCCTGTGAGGAATTACGTTTTTGGCCGCATTTTGAACATGCTTAATATTTTTCTATAAAACTTTCGCAATGTTGTCTGTACGTTGCTTACCTTGTTGTAGCACGATGTGTATAAATAATATATTAAATGGTTTCCAAAATGATGGCTGGTGCATAGGGTATGATTGTTGGCGTTAAAATTGTATGACCCACAAAAGTCAAAAGTGATAGTATGATCTCTTATTATACATTTTAATCATGCAGCGGTACGTAAATTTGGCAATTAGATCTTCAAACCGGGCTCTCGCTCGCTTTCAGCAGTTCAGTCTATCATCTATGTTATGAACTTTACTGAAGCGGCAAACCAGAACCGAGGAACAGTGGTAAGAAGGCGTTGAAGTCTAACTTGACCTCGTTAAACTTTAACAAAGATTTACCTTGACTTTGCCATATTTTCACAACTCTTTAATCATTGAAATAACGAAAAAGAAGTAACTTTTATATATAGTTGGGAATAACCTAATGGATGGCGTTTGTATTTCAAACTTTGTACTGCTAGACAAACCTATTGATATATTCAACATGCACATTTATACTGAATAAGTCATAAATGTTTGTTGGCTTGATTATTTAGATACTTGGATGAGTATGTTCAAAGATACTTTGGCCTTCCAAACTTTTCGAAACCCGGCTTTAGGAAGCTCGATGTAACAATTTGTTTCTTTAATGAAGACCCCTGCCTGAGTAATGGTAAAGATGACATGATCGGGTTAGTCAAATAGTCCTCACGATGAAAGACAAAATACTTAAGAAATATAAGCAATGCATAATTCCCTTTTGTGGTACCGTTTATCAGCTTTCTACCCTACTTTTACTAACCGCTACTCGCCATTTCCTATAAAATCCCGCCTTCTGAGTTTGTCCACCCAATTCGCGTTATGTTCAACAGATCGAAGGTTAAATGCCGAAGTTTAAATGATCGAAATTGAACTGTTGAACTAAATCCTATAACCCTCACCCACCCTTCATCCATATTCACCTTAAAATACCCATAAGGAGTGGTGATTGTCTCAAATCAAAATAATCTTACCAGGAATAGATTTTGAAATATTTTAATCAAATTAAACTAACGATTCTATTTTCTCATTGATCAGTGCTTACGTAACTTTTCAGTGTCATGGAATATTGCAATCAAAAGCAAGCGTCGGCCGGTAGCATCACCTAGGCTTAAAGCTCTATCAGCTAGTCTAGATGAATTCAAAGTCTACTTTCCTAGTATCCAAATCAAATGTTAACAATCTACATGGTCTTTAAAGTATTTATTTATTTTCAATTTTACATAAAATGCAACGACCTACTTGAATAAAGTTAATTTCAGCCCTGTCTCTTTGCTTAGGTATTTGCTAAAGTGTTAGAAAGAATCATAGACTAATTGACAGTTTATTTAGAAGTTCATAACATTTTATCAGTCAATCAGTACGGTTTAGAAATCAAGGAATATAACAGATGCTCTTTTTTATCTAACAAAGATATAAACAATGCGATTAGCCAGTAAACGTTGTATACTAGTTTTTTTTGGACTTGGCTAAGGCATTTGATACAGTAGACAGAACTATTTTAATTCAAAAATTAAGCTTTTGTGGCATTAGAAACAAATCACTCCAATGGTTTACCGTGCCTTACTAATGCAAACAATTTGTAACTATAAATGGTACCAATAGCGATCATACATAGATTCAGGGAAGTACACTAGGTCCATTACTCTTTTAATTTACATAAATAATTTTGCCAAAATCAAGATTAGTGGATCAATGTATCTTTTGCTGACGATTGTGCAATCCTTTTTGAAGGTTTTCTTGGGCGTATTAGTTGCTAAAGTAACAGGCGATATGGTAGTAGTAAAGCAATGGTTTGACAAAATGTCTTGACATTAAATGTTTCCAAAACAAAATCGTACCATTATCATTAAGGGATCGGTAGATATAATTAATTGTATAAAGTTGCACTTCGTGTGGAAACATAAACAATATACATTGTAGCTGTAACACAATAGAAATGGTTAGTTCGTACAAATACCTAGGCGTGATCATTGATAGCAAATTAACCTGGAACAAGCATATTAGCTTTATCAACAATAAGTTAAGGAAACTCATTTATGCATTTAAACAGTTGAGTGAAATTCTTGATATGAACGAGATCCGAACCACATATTTTAAAATGCCCAATCAATAATAGAAGAACGTATAATAGCCTGGGGTGGAGCATATTGATCATATTTGCAACCTCTTTTGGTGACTCAAAAGGCCCTTATTAAAGCACCACTTCAGAAACCCAGATGTTACTCGTCTGAAGCGGTGTTTAAGGACATGAACGTATTAAACGTACGACAGCTATTGACATACATGTACAAAAACTCAGGTAACATTTTCGACCGCACAGAACATGGACACAACACGAGAACGTCACGAAATCTGGGGATACGTATGCCAAGACTGTATAAGACATTTTCTACAACATGTTCATCTATTACTTCTCACTATTTATTTCAAAATCTCCCTGTACCGCTTAGACAGTTTCATTTGCATAGTAAGACCGGTTTCAAACTGAAAATCAAGAAATGGATCAAAGACATAGGTAGGCACAATACAGAACAACTGATAAGAACTGTTTATCGATAACGAGGCGGAAATTCCGGCGTGGTCGGCCAACACGTGTGTAACCTGGTTAGAGCGAACGTGTTTAACCGGTGTAAATGAATGAGAGTGAGTGTGAATGTGTCAGGTTAAATCCAAGTCTCCCAAGTGTCTCGTATTAGTATAATAGAATAGTAGTATAGTTTAGCATATAGAATATTAGTATAATAATCATGTTTTTTTTTTAAAGTGTGTAACCAATCGTAATTAAAATTTAAGAAGAATTTCCTTTGTTTATAACTTCATTAGTACTTTTTGCGTCGAGGCTCATCCTCACGCAGGGAATTTTCCTATGTGAGGATTATTTTATCATTAAATAATATTGTACAAATGTATATTTATTTTAAACTTGTGCAAAAACAACTGTATTACCTATGTATTCTATGTATGTATTTTACAGAAATAAAGAGTTTTTTGAAATGAATTGAAAATGACTTCAAACAATGACCTAAGCTTGAAATCCAACTTACTTTAAAATACACCATAACCTGAAATTTCAATAACCACACATCACTAGACACTATTACAGATTTTTTTTAGCAGATCACTGTGCACAATCCCTATTGGTGGGTAAAAACTAAAGTGGAAAAACGTTCATTTGAAAATTTCTTTACATGGGCGTAAAATTGTTTTTGCAGAAGCAATTACTTCAATTTTGTTCTCCAGAGTTACGTGGTTTGTATTTGGTTGATGCTTAATCAAAACAACACAGCCCTGCTACTTTAGGGAATAGGGATTTCAGGGCAACATCTACAAGAAGTGAATAGAAGGATTAAATAAATAACAATTACTGTGATAAACATTAATAATTTTATTTTGGTAACATATATACCACATTTAGATAGACATACAAAATCTATAGCTGTTTTATAGAAATGGTCATGTAATTTATTATAGGCACTTTTTCGACTACTTCTTCAAGCATGTTTCATACTGAAATTCATGGACAGACAAGTCTAGCAAATTCTTTCTCAGTAACATTCTTCTTTGTTCAAGATAAAACACAGTAATACATTAACAATGGAATCAACTTTGATTCAAAACAAAATTTGATGTATATATAAAATACAGGTTTAAAATCTTTACCAAAGATGTTTACAAAACAATTCTTTTGTTGAGTTATACAAAACAAATATTTTAATCCAAAGATATAGTTTATAATAATTAAAGTCATAAGATAATGTTAACAACAATTTTAATGTTATTGTAATACTATTACTTTCAAATAATCAAAGATTACAAAATGTAAAATTACAATTTGGCTTTTGTTAATGGCTTGTTATGTTAGTTATATTACTAGTTAGTAACCCGTCAAACAACCATTTATCAGTATATGTATTCATGAAGTTTTCATTAAGTAAACATGACCAAAACTAAGTTTACATGTAGGTAGTTATCAATAAGTGACTTGTAACCAAAACAAATGAGGTAAGAATAAACTATTGTAATGGTTAATATGTCCTACACGACTTGTAAGGGCGGTTTTTTCAATTGCCCGCTAACCAGCTGGTTAACTAACAACGGTTAAGTTGTTTACAGTCTTCACTGTTTACAGTTTACATTTATTGAGGATCATTCATGCAATGAAGGTATTCTTTTACCATTTTGTATTGAATTTAACATGTGTACTAAATTTGCTAATATTGTTAAATACAAACTGTAACACCAAAATTAAAAATCAAAACAGACAAAGTAAAACTTAACCTCAAAAATATCCAGCTTTCCTATTGGTTGGCTGTCAGTCGTAATTTTAACTGCCGGTTAAGACTGAATTGAAAAAAGCGACCGAGTTGAATTATACAACAAATTTACACAGTATAATTAATCGTAACACAGAACATTTTAAACACTTGACAAGTAATAGTAAAAAATCCATACATTATTTATTTATTTAAAGATGCTGGAAAGGTAGAGCTGCACTTCAACACTGTGACACATTGAAAGGCTAATCAAAATAAGTCCTTAGACACACAAAAATAAATAGTCAGATAAATACACATTTGTTTATAAGGGTTTGAAAATATTAAAATACAAGATGCTGAAAAATATATATAAAAAATCCTGTGAGAAGAAGAAAAGTTTCAGTCATTCAATAAGTTAGTTGTGTTGTTATCATTTCAATATATTTATATAAAATAAACGCTCAAAATATTAAAATACTGACAGAAATAGAATGTTACGGTACAAGAAAATATAAATAAAGGTTGAATAATAAATAGTACAAAAAAATAATGTTACATAGATTTTACAGCCCCAAAACCTCAAACAGTAGGGAAAATATGCATAGAAGGGGAAAACAGAGGATTTCTACAATATTTCTAGTGAAATACCCACAATGACGGTAAGTTGTTTCAAAAGATAAACTCAATGTGCAACCAAGATGGTAAAAACCAAAATATAGAAATCATGCGTGAGAAGAAGAAAAGTTTGAGTCATTAAATAAGTTAATTTGTGTTGTTATCATTTCATTATTTTAATATAAAATAAACGTTCAAATATTAAAATACCGCAATAGAAATAGAATGTTACTGTACAAGAAAAATATAAATAAAGGTTGGAATAATAAATATGGTGGTACAAAAGAATAATGTTACATAGATTTTAATACAGCTCAACAAAACCCAAACAGTAAGTAAAAAAAACATACAGTATAGAAGTTAACAGGAGGATTTCACATTTTCTAGTGAAATACCAAGTAATGACAATTGTTTCAGCAACTAAATGTGTAACCTAGATGGTGAAAACTAAAAATATAAAAAATCATGTGAGAAAAGAAAAGTTTAGCCATTAAATAAGTTAATTGTGTTGTTATCATTTCAATATATTAATATAAAATAAACGTTCAAAATATTAAAAAAATACTACAATAGAAAAGTTACGGAACAAGAAAATATAAATACTATGGAAAAATAGTACAAAAAAAAGAATAACGCTACACATACAGTATAGAAGGGAAAACAGAGATTTCACATGGCTTCTAGTGAAATACCAAGTAATGACGGTGTTGTTTCAAAGATAAACTTAATGTACCAAGATGGTAAAAAAACTAAAATATAAAAAATCATGTGAGAAGAAGAAAAGTTTCAGTCATTAAATAAGTTAATTGTGTTGTTATCATTTCAATATTTTATATAAAATAAACTTTCAAAATATTAAAAATACTGCAATAGAAATAGAATGTTACGGTACAAGAAAATATAAATAAAGGTTGGAATAATAAATATGGGTGGTACAAAAAGAATAATGTTACATAGATTTTACAGCTCAACAAAACCTCAAACAGTAAGGAAAACATACGTAGAAGGAAAACAGAGGATTTTCACATATTTCTAGTGAAATACCAAGTAATGACGGTGTTGTTTCAAAGATAAACTCAATGTGCACCAAGATGGTGAAAACTAAAATATAAAAATCATGTGAGAAGAAGAAAAGTTTGAGTCATTAAATAAGTTAATTGTGTTGTTATCATTTCAATATATTAATATAAAATAAACGTTCAAAATATTAAAAAATACTGCAATAGAAAGTTACGGTACAAGAAAATATAAATAAAGGTCGGAAAAATAGTACAAAAAAGAATAACGTTACATAGATTTTCACAGCCCCAAAACCCTAACGATAAACTCACAATGTACAGTTCCCATATCAGTCATATCTACAATAATTCTTCCAAATGTTTCACACTGACTGAACAGTTTAAATTTTACTCACATTAAAGATCAAACAAACATGTAGGGTCAAATGTGTTCTTAGAAGACTAATTTAAACCAATTAAATCGAACAAAATTACACGAAGAACACATTTTCAAGTTTCTTTTGGTCAAACAATCAACACAATTCAATGCAAACAAATTAATACAATACTCGTAAGAAAGCCTCACTGGGAACAAATAAATAAGTTAAATAGAATAATAATAAATAACAAAGTTATTATTAATATCACAATCACTTCCATACTTTGTATAATATAGATTTACAATTTGACACTAGGCCTAGCATTACTTTTACTTATTGCACTGTAAGTTATTTATTTAACCATGAGTTACCAAAAAGGTAATAGTTGAGATGATTCTTTTGCCTTTTGGGTCAGTGTTTAGATTCAGTGATGGGGTTTTTATTTTCTGCTCCATTAGTTTGAGTAGTTCTTCTGCATACTTTGGAGTAACTCACCAATCTAAAAATACAAATGTGTTAAGTGTAAATACAAAATAAGAAATGCTCTGTTACAACAAAACAGAAAGTTAAAAGCAGGAGATGATGGGACCCACAAGATTGGAAATCCAGACTAAAATTAGAATCTCGAAAATTTGACAGGAAAAAACTAAAACTGGATTTTTTCAGGACGGAAGAATTTTTGGCAATAAGCGAATTAAAGAGAATTTTGAGCAGGTCTAATAGTTTGGGAGAATTTTTGAAACCATCTGTTTTTTTACAATTTTACACCAATCGATAATAGGAATCAGTTTCCTAGGTGAATTCCTAAATTTCCCTAATCAAATAGACAAAACAAACCAAAGTATATTTTTTTAATTGTTTTCAAATCTTTTAAGGAGTAAATGAGTTATTATTTCAACCCCTTTTAACGTTGTTCTCATTAAAACAATCCCCTGCAATGATTAAAAAGTTGTAATATATAGTAATTAAGTTGTAATATAAATAATAATATAGCTGCCTCAAAACCAATTCCCGTAATTCCCGGTATACTTTGCTGATTTCCCGGATTTAGCTAGATTAATAGGATCATAGTTACTCCCGTCCAATACAGTATTTTTTACGAAACCACAACTTTTTCTACTCACACGCAAATAACAACTTTTGTTACCGCTCATCGCCGAATCATGACTTTCAAGCATTTAATGACAATCTCTTGACTATGCTAGCGCCTACCGTGACGGGTGAAATAAGATTCACGATACCGTCGTATGCATCTTTGACTCTCAAGTACTAACGACGAATCACAACTTTCGCTATGCTTAACGACAATCTCTTGACTCCCGCTAGCGCTATGCGTAAATAACGACCATACCGTCGGGACTCGTGACATACCTACCCACTTTCACAATCCCTTTCATAAATTTCCGGTTTAGGGATCTAAATTGTATTTTCTTCCATACAGAAAATTCCGCTGCTGGACCTGTAATTAATCTGAGGCTAACTATGACTGATTAAAACAATCTTTTGTATTTCTTGGCCCAAGTATTTTTAACAAACTACCAAAACAGGTAAAAGAGTCAGTAAACCTTAAGTTATTTGTCAAGCTGCCTGAAGAGTTGGTTACTATTGCAAGAAAATGTAGACTTTCTGTTAGAAGTATTGCAATAGACACAAAATAGACCCAGATCTTCCACAAGTTCTTTGGGTTTATAATGTAGAAATAAACTTAGTAGAATAAGAAGCATGTTTAGCCTTGTTTTTGGCACACAATTGGGAGACTTGGAACAAACAGACTGACAGAGGTAGACTGAGAAAAATTTATGAATGGGAATAGCAATGAATGTAAGTTATGTATGTTCAAAGGGATCTAGATGTGGATGAATGCAAAATTTTAGATCAAATAATGAACAATTGATATACATGTTGTATACATGTCAATTCAATAAAATATTTATTTATTAATTTGTTTGTTTGGTGTCTATTTATATGTTTCTAGAGGGCTGGAAAGCAGTGAGTTATCTTAAACTCACATCTTATCCAAGATTGTTTGAAATCTAAACAAAATTTTGCAATTAAATAATATTAAAACATCTTGCAAATGGATTTCTAACTCTTCACCTCTTTCATCTGTGTACACTTACAACTCTTGATAAGAACTCACCTTGTTGTCAGGCACAATAAAGACTATCCAGCCTTGTTCCAAGGAGAGGGTGAAGGTGTTGCTGGTAATGCTCGAAAGTGATCTCATTGCTTGAACAGACCAGGGGCAGAACCGCACCATCAGTGCAGTCTCGGATAAACACTCTGGATGGCCTTTACCTTCCTGGAACACTAGGTAGGGGACTCATAAAGTGACTGAGTTGAAGTTCACAGAGGACCTATGCAGGCTTGGCCTAAAATACAAGTATTCATTTGAAATGCGTATTCAATGTTGCTACTTTTTTTGTTACAATTAAAATTCTGTGACATATCCCATATTTCTAAAATAAAGAGAAAACATTGATTAAAATCATGATTTAAAACCTGCACCTAATACAGTAGACCCTCGACATAGAACGGTTCAAATGGCGGAGGTCCGATTTCAAAAAAAATCCGGAACAATGGGATACCCGATAGCATGGTCCTGTGCATTAGGATCGCTTAAAAATAGACTCGAGATGACTTAATTTGAGGTCCAGATCGGTTACTGACGTGGTTTGGCTGGAGCCACACCCAAAAAAACCACTCACCTCAGGCAGTACCACTGAATTTTACGCAATAAAAAACACATTTCCATATCTAGCCAGCATTACAAATCCGTAGAAGAGATATCAAATCATGAATCAACTTGCAGACGAAAGAGCATTAGATAGTATCAAGGATATAGGACCACAAAAGGTAGATAAGAGAGTTATTATTAATATCACAATCACTTCCATACTTTGTATAATATAGATTTACAATTTGTCACTAGGCCTAGCATTACTTTTACTTATTGCACTGTAAGTTATTTATTTAACCATGAGTTACCAAAAAGGTAATAGTTGAGATGATTCTTTTGCCTTTTGGGTCAGTGTTTAGATTCAGTGATGGGGTTTTTATTTTCTGCTCCATTAGTTTGAGTAGTTCTTTCTGCATACTTTGGAGTAACTCACCAATCTAAAAATACAAATGTGTTAAGTGTGTGAATACAAAATAAGAAATGCTCTGTTACAACAAAACAGAAAGTTAAAAGCAGGAGATGATGGGACCCACAAAATTGGAAATTCCAGACTAAAATTAGAATCTCGAAAATTTGACAGGAAAAACTAAAACTGGATTTTTTCAGGCGGGAAGGATTTTTGGCAATAGCTGAATTAAAGAAATTTTGAGCAGGTCTAATAGTTTGGGAGAATTTTGAAACCATCTATTTTTTACAATTTTACACCAATCGATAATAGGAATCAGTTTCCTAGGTGAATTCCTATTAAATTTCCCCTAATCAAATAGACAAAACAAATCCAAAGTATACTTTTTATTGTTTCAAATCTTTTTAAGGAGTAAATGAGTTATTATTTCAACCTCTTTTTAACGTTGTTCTCATTAAAACAATTCCTGCAATGTTAAAAAGTTGTAATAGATAGTGAGTAGGTTGCTTATATAAATAATAATATAGTTGAAAAACCAAATTCCGTAATTTCCGGGTCATACTGCTTTGATTTCGAGTTTAGCTAGATTAATAGGATCATAGACCGACTCACTTGATTACCGTTCGGGACTCCGTGACATACTCACCCTTTCACAATCCCCTTTCACTTAAAATTTCCGGTTTAGGGACAAAATTCCTGTATTTTCTTCCATACAGAAAAATTCCGTTTGCTGGACTTCCTGTAATTAATCTGAGGCTAACTATGACTTATTAAAACAATCTTTTGTATTTCTTGGCCCAAAGTATTTTTAACAAACTACCAAAACAGGTAAAGAGATCAGTAAACCTTAAGTTATTTGTCAAGCGTCTCAGGAAGCTCAATCGCCAACCTGCTCCTAAAATGTTACGCCTAGTAGCATCTTAAAACCAAAATGTGCTGACATCAGATTCTTATTATCAAACTTAACTGGACATGGGCACTTTAGCATCATCTAAGTATAATAAAATTGGGATTTCCGTATGTAATGGTAATACTCTTATGAAGAATTTCTTTGGCATGCAAAGTAGAACTGCTAGGCACATCCTATTAGAATGTCCCCTGGGAGACTTAGGATAAGATGTCTTTAGAGGTATTAAACTGGGATGAAGTTCACTATGTATTCTTGGGGAGTCATCTTGAGGTTTTGAATTGAATTGTGGGTCTCCCAGGCTAGATAACTAGGCAGCAAATAAACCTTTGGTTGACATAATTGGTTCAACCAGCACCAGACACTATTAATATAATTTTATTAGCAGATCACTGTGCACAATTCCTATTGGTGGGTAAACCTAAAGTGGAAAAACGTTCATTTAATTTCTTTACAAGTAAAATTGTTTTTGCAGAAGCAATTACTTCAATTTTTGTTCTCCAGAGTTACGTAGTTTGTATTTGGATTTGATGCTTAATCAAAACAACACAGCCCCTGCTACTTTAGGGAATAGGGATTTCAGGCAACATCTACAAGAAGTGGAATAGAAGGATTAAATAAATAACAATTACTGTGATAAACATTAATAATTTTATTTTGGTAACATATATACCACATTTAGATAGACATACAAAATCTATAGCTGTTTTAATAGAAATGGTCATGTAATTTATTATAGAAGGCACTTTTTTCGACTACTTCTTCAAGCAAGTTTCATACTGAAATTCTGGACAGACAAGTCTAGCAAAAATTCTTTCTCAGTAAACATTCTTCTAACTGTTCAAGAGTAAAAAAACTACAGTAATACATTAACAATAGGAATCAACTTTGGGATTCAAAACAAAATTTGATGTGTATATAAAATAGACAGTTTAAAAGTGAGGCTTAGAAATCAAGGGTGGACTGGAACAATCTTTACCAAAGATGTTTACAAACAATTGGCTTTTGTTCTGTGGTAGTTATATTTCTAGTTAGTAACCACGTCAAACAACCATTTATCAGTATAAGTATTCATGAAGTAAACATGACCAAAACTAAGTTTACATGTAGGTAGTTATCAATAAGTGACTTGTAACCAAAACAACTGAGGTGAGAATAAACTATTGTAATGGTTAATATGTCTCACGACTTGTAAGGGCGGTTTTTTCAATTGCCCGCTAACCAGCTGGTTAACTAACCACCGGTTAAGTTGTTTACAGTCTTCACTGTTTACAGTTATGCAATGAAGGTATTCTTTTACCATTTTGTATTGAATTTAACATGTGTACTAAATTTGCTAATATTGTTAAATACAAACTGTAACACCAAAATTAAAAATCAAAACAGACAAAGTAAAACTTAACCTCAAAAATATCCAGCTTTCCTATTGGTTGGCTGTCAGTCGTAATTTTAACTGCCGGTTAAGACTGAATTGAAAAAACGGCCCTGAGAGTTGAATTATACAACAAATTTACACAGTATAATTAATCGTAACACAGAACATTTTAAACACTTGGCAAGTAATAGTAAAAAATCCATATTTATTTATTTAAAGATGCTGGAAAGGTAGAGCTGCACTTAAACACTGAGACACATTGAAAGGCTAATCAAAATAAGTCCTAAGACACACACAAATAAATAGTCAGATAAATACACATTTGTTTATAAGGGTTTGAAAATATTAAAATACAAGATGCTGAAAAATATATATAACAAATCATGTGAGAAGAAGAAAAGTTTCAGTCATTCAATAAGTTAGTTGTGTTGTTATCATTTCAATATATTTATATTAAATAAACTTTCAAAATATTAAAAATACTGCAATAGAAATAGAATGTTACGGTACAAGAAAATATAAATAAAGGTTGGAATAATAAATACGATGGTACAAAAAAGAATAATGTTACATAGATTTTTACAGCTCAACAAAACTTCAAACAGTAGGGAAAACATACAGTATAGAAGGGAAAACTGAGGATTTCACATATTTCTAGTAAAATACCAAGTAATGACGGTGTTGTTTCAAAGATAAACTCAATGTGCACCAAGACTGAAAACTAAAATATAAAAATCATGTGAGAAGAAGAAAAGTTTGAGTCATTAAATAAGTTAATTGTGTTGTTATCATTTCAATATATTAATATAAAATAAACTTTCAAAATATTAAAAAATACTGCAATAGAAAGTTACGGTACAAGAAAATATAAATAAAGGTCGGAAAAATAGTACAAAAAAGAATAATGTTACATAGATTTTCACAGCCCCAAAACCCTAACGATAAACTCAATGTGCACAGTTCCCATATGTCATAAGTCATATCTACAATAATTCTTCCAAATGTTTCACACTGACTGAACAGTTTAAATTTTTACTCACATTAAAGATCAAACAAACATGTAGGGTCAAATGTGTTCTTAGAAGACTAATTTAAACCAATTAAATCGAACAAAATTACAAGAAGAACACATTTTCAAGTTTCTTTTGGTCAAACAATCAACACAATTCAATGCAAACAAATTAATACAATACTCGTAAGAAAGCCTCACTGGGAACAAAGAATAATAATAAATAGTTATTATTAATATACAATCACTTCCATACTTTGTATAATATAGATTTACAATTTGACACTAGGCCTAGCATTACTTTTACTTATTGCACTGTAAGTTATTTATTTAACCATGAGTTACCAAAAAGGTAATAGTTGAGATGATTCTTTTGCCTTTGGGTCAGTGTTTAGATTCAGTGATGGGTTTTTATTTTCTGCTCCATTAGTTTGAGTAGTTCTTTCTGCATACTTTGGAGTAACTCACCAATCTAAAAATACAAATGTGTTAAGTGTGTAAATACAAAATAAGAAATGCTCTGTTACAACAAAACAGAAAGTTAAAAGAAGATGATGGGACCCACAAATTGGAAATTCCAGACTAAAATTAGAATCTCGAAAATTTGACAGGAAAAAACTAAAAACTGGATTTTTTTCAGACGGGAAGGATTTTTTGGCAATAAGCGGAATTAAAGAGAATTTTGAGCAGGTCTAATAATTTGGGAGAATTTTGAAACCATCTATTTTTTTACAATTTTACACCAATCGATAATAGGAATCAGTTTCCTAGGTGAATTCCTATTAAATTTCCCTAATCAAATAGACAAAACAAATCCAAAGTATACTTTTTTAATTGTTTTCAAATCTTTTTAAGGAGTAAATGAGTTATTATTTCAACCCTTTTAACGTTGTTCTCATTAAAACAATTCCCTGCAATGATTAAAAAGTTGTAGTAAATTATATAAAAATAATTATAGTTTCACCATTCCGTAATGACCTTTACTGCATTATAGAAATGTCTATGCAATAAACTATTGATGATTAATTGAATAATTGTTGTTATATAACACAATCATAATGCTCCCTAAAAACCAAATACCAGAATTTCCTCGGTATAATTTTGCTGATTTCCGGATTTAGCTAGATTAATAGGATCATAGACGCCGACTCACTGGATACTGCTCGACTCCGTGACATACTCACCACTTTCACAATCCCTTTCATAAAATTTCCGGTTTAGGGACGAAATTCCTGTATTTTCTTCCATACAGAAAATTCCCGTTTGCTGGACTTCCTGTAATTAATCTGAGGCTAACTATGACTGATTAAAACAATCTTTTGTATTTCTTGGCCCAAGTATTTTTAACAAACTACCAAAACAGGTAAAAGAGTCAGTAAACCTTAAGTTATTTGTCAAGCGTCTGAAGAGTTGGTTACTATTGCAAGAAAATGTAGACTTTCTGTTAGAAGTATTGCAATAGACACAAAATAGACCTGTGACTTCCTTTTTCCACAAGTTCTTTTTGGGTTTATACTGTAGAAATAAACTTAGTAGAATAAGAAGCATGTTTAGCCTTGTTTTTGGCACACAATTGGGAGACTCTGGAAACAAACAGACTGACAGAGGTAGACTGAGAAAAATTTGAGTGAATGGGAATAGTACGAATGTAAGTTATGTATGTTCGAAAGGGATCTAGATGTGGATGAATGCAAAATTTTAGATCAAATAATGAACAATTGATATACATGCTTGTATACATGTCAATTCAATAAAAATATTTATTTATTAATTTGTTTGTTTGAGTCTATTTATAGTGTTTCTAGAGGGACAGAAGGTGAGTTATCATTAAACTCACACTTATCCAGATTGTTTGAAATCCAAACAAAATTTTGCAATTAAATAATTATTAAAACATCTTGCAAATGGAGCTCTCTAACTCCTCACCTCTTTCATCTGTACACTTACAACTCTTGGATAAGAACTCACCTTGTTGTCAGGCACAATAAAGACTATCCAGCCTTGTTCCAAGGAGAGGGTGAAGGTGTTGCTGGTACGTTCGATAGTGATCTCATTGCTTGAGAACATGACCAGGGGCAGAACCGGCACCATCGTGCAGTCTCGGATAAACACTCTGGACGTCTTTACCTTCTCCTGGAACACTAGGTAGGGACTCATAAAGTGACTGATGTTGAAGTTCACAGAGGACCTATGCAGGCTTACCTGTAACACATACAAGTATTCATTTGAAATGCGTATTCAATGTTGCTACTTTTTTGTTACAATTAAAATTTGTGACATATCCAGATATTGTTCTAAAATAAAAGAGGAAAAAATATTGATTAAAATCACGCATTTAAAACCTGCACCTAATACAGTAGACCCTCGATAGAACGGACTAATGTTGGATGGGTGGTCCAGATTAAAAACCGGACGATCGGGGATACCATAAGCATCCTGCATTAGGATCGCTAAAAACATAGACTCAAGATGACTTAATTTGAGGTCCAGATCGGTTACTGACGGTTTGGCTGGAGCCACACATCTTAAAAACCAACACTCTCATAGGCAGTACTCACTGAAGGTCTTTACTAAATAAAACACATTTAACGCTCAAAATGTATTTATTTCATTCAAAATACTGTATTTACAATTTATGTATAATTCATATTTACAGTAAAAAGATGTCTAATTTAATAAAATGTTCCACATCGTAATCACAAATTTAAACACCGACACACTAACACAAGTTATCAAAAACTGTACAGATATCACATCACTTAATCAGCTGCAGGTGACTCACTGTTGTTTACATTTGTGACAGCAACTGGGCGAGGACAGGTAACTCGCCGTGGGCAGTAGATAAGAGAGTGGCCTGAAATTATCGATCCACTCCCCTCCAGTCTGCACTGGGTGTGTATCCTGACAACACTGTGCATCGACACGAAACTCAGAACTCAGTTGGTATGGCTAAAGAGGCTCGGTATTGTCAGTAACGTTAGTAATAATATTGTTACAATAGCGTTTAACGTTATGTTAAAAATACTGTATGTAACAAAAAAAAATGTGTTTTCGTTTATTTAAATTTAAATTTTTTACCGAGGGTATCGACCATCCCGAATCCGGGTCGAAGCGAGGTCCGCTCGAAGGAAGGCCTACTGTATATCAATAAAACCATTGCTTCCTGGAACCAATGTTGGCCGCCGTCGAGAACCAGAACAACCATCCCTACCAAAAATGAATAGAAGATTTGAATTTGGGAGGTTCAAGCTTTTAAAAGGACATGCTACATAAACAAATTAGGGAAAGTAAAATCGCAGGCCCCTGGATCTTGTTTATAATGACCTGGACTGTATGCTTCAAAGAGCAACAGACAGAAACGGAGGAATAAGATGGGGACTTCAAGGTCTTAGAGAACTTGACTGCAGACCATCTCTGCATCTTTGCAAAGCTACCGAGACATTGACATGAAGCTAATGATCTGCGCAGCTGAGCATTGGGTTAAGAATCAATGCTAAAAGACAAAAGAGTTCGACTGAATGTAAGAAACAATGAAGTCCTGGCGGCTGCATAATGAAGACATTGAGAGACGGTTCTGTTATCTTGGTAGTTTGTGGTTTGGATGGTGGAACAGAAGCAGACATTAAAACCAAATAGAGAAGGCCAAGGAGCTTTTGCTCAGCTGCTGCCCAGTTTGGACGACTAGACAAATCCAAGGCCAAACAAAAATATGAATTCTTTAAATCAAACGTCCTGTCTGTTCATAGTAGAGTTCGATAATTCGGTTTCGGTAATCCGAAAGCCTTCGCGGTAATCCAAGGTACTTTAAAAAATCGTTGACTTGTGCTGTACTCTAGAAATTTTTAACGCTTTTATGAGTTCAATAACGCCAATTTACGAAGCCTGCATATTTGTTAGTGGCACGCTTTATACAAGACAGCTGTTTGAGTAAGTACAGTATTGATTTTCTGAGCCAAGGTCAATGGAACCGGTCTCACGCTTCTTCACTAATAATAGATGATACAGTGTCGCTTCTTCCTGTCACTGCCCGTAAGATTCCAGAGTAGTAAAAAGAGCCATCGAAAAGTGTCGCTGGTAATAAACGGCTCTTGGAATGTATCGCTGGCGCAAAAAGGCGTTTATCGGGACAAACCGGTCTAACAAGGGTCTGAAAACTATGACAGCGTAAAACCGCTGATCGGAAGGGTCGCTGACTTTAAATGAGGATTGGTGCAGACCGAGGGCGTAAAACGCCCTCTGCCAAGAAAATAAAGTACACCGAAATGTGTATATTGCCGGGAAACCGTAAACAGCGCGAATTTTATCAGGCCTAGTGGCCACCCTGTGATGCGTGTATACCGCACTTGTTATACTTATGTAAATTAAATATGACTTATTAATATTGAAACTTCCTTCGTGTTTGTTCGTATCCGAGTTTCTAAACTGAGGTACCATCAGCCCCAATTACCTCGGATTATCGGTGACTCTACTGTATATGGCCGCTAAAACCTGGAAGATCAATGTAGCCTCCAGGGATTAACGACCAGGCCAAACATAAGAAACAATGATCTATGGAGAGTTACCGAGTTGGAACCCATCAAGAAGCTTATAACAAGAAGAAGATGGAGGATAGGCCACATATTAAGAAGACCTCAAAGTTGTATAGCATGACAGGCATTCGAATGGAACTTGGCGAGGGCAGGAAGCGTGGTCGCACTAAAAAAATACATGGAGCAACCACTGAGAAGGGACCTGAGGAAAGGACTGGGACGGAGAGGCTAAAAGCTTGCAGCGACCGCTGAAGGGTATGAATTTTGTCGAGGCTCTATGTTCCTCCTAGGAATCAATGGACATAAGTCAAGTAAGTAAGTCAAAATCGGCAGAACTTTACTAATTAATTTCTAAATCATAACCTAAGCTACTTACATAACTGGCCAGATTTTGTTTTGAACTTGAGCTCGCCAGATCTCAAATCTTTAGGCACAGCTCCAGCTGCACCTTAGCGCATTACTTCTCTGGTGTTAGCACTTTCATTGATAGTTTGGACACTAAAGACATCTGTTTAAACTTAATAGACCATTATTTTTAGATACAATAACAATTTAGATACAGTCAATATTTCTAAAAAAAAACTCAGACATGTAAACCAATTGTACATGCAAAATATATGTAAAAGAGTATATGTCTATAATAAAAGAAAAAGTTAATTAACTCATATTAATATTTTCAAATTTTATTAGAAAAAATAAACAGTTTTTTACCCAAAAATCTGAAGTGAAAGTTGAAAGGCTGAAGGTAATGTAGCACATAAATTTTAAACTGAATCCCAAACCAAGGCTGTGAGATAGCAGCCCTGTAAAAACCCACACACATCTGAGAGCAGAGCAAACAGTTTTGTGATGCCCGTAGAAACAGAACACTGAAATTTGAAGGGCTTGTATCTAATTACACTATTTAACACAACTCAATCTTGAGCCGTAGAATGCGCAGAATGTTATATTTAGAGTTCAGAAAAACGAATCATGGTGGAAACTCGATTCACTCACTTAGAGCTTCAGTGCGCAGTTGTGTCGGCCTGGTTTTCAACGAAAATGTCTTATACTACTTATCTCATTACTTACTAGTGATGTGTGTAAAGATGGATACAGACACCAGGTCTCACTCGTCCTGCTCTGCCTTTCCTCTGTAGAGCGTTCGCTCTCGAAACCCATACGGTCTCTAAGCTTTCCATGTTCTTTGACGTGTCAAACCTGAGTGAACCCAAAGCTAACATCAGTCACTTTTCAATACTCCTAATTGTATACAACACAATTTTAAGTGTTGCAGGTTAAGCGTAAAGAGATTTGCTAGTCTAACCGGCCCAATAAAGCCATTTTGGCATCCTTGAAATGTCTTCTATGATTATTTTATATTTGTAGGCTACATCTGTTGCAAAGACTGGAAATTTTAAACCCAATGTATTTTGATACCATAAAATTCTGGTATCAAAATTCGTCTTCTTTGACTTGTTTTAAGAATCAGAACACAAAACTGCGGGATTGATTCCCACAGTCACCACTTACATTTGTTTAGTGACAACACCGTAGCGCCAGTTTGAGGTCAAGGTTGAATGGTAGAGAGAACTTTGCAGTCCTAACTTCACCTCGTAAAAAAACAAAATTTACCTTTTTTTTACAAAACCCTCTTTTGAAAAAAAAAAACAAATATTCGCTAAAAAGTGAGATTTCTTGATCAAACTAAAGACAGGAACATGCCAATATTTTTAAGTAGCTTATTCCATTGTTACCTTTTCTCTTTCATGCGTCCACTATCAATTACAAATACACAGTCATCAATTGTCACAGATGTTTCTGCAATATTTGTAGACAGGACTATTTTCCTCACACCTGCCCTCGGTTTCCTGTAAAATAAAGTAGACATAAATAACCAACACAAGACAGTTTCAACAAACAAAATATGGACAAGTTGCATTATGAGTTTTGGAACATTTACCAATTTCAATCAGACATACTTGTTTTTAGTATTGACCAAAGCAATTTTGTCTTGTAGTTGAATTACACTGAAATCTTAATGGTTGATTTACCTTTTTCAATACTTATCAGCTCCCATTTCAAAACTAGCATTTTTTCTATTTAATGTATAATTATATCATTAGTCGTTACATTTGTACAACTAAAAATTGAGCTAACTTATGAGTAAAGTAAAACTAATTGATATTGTTGAAATTCAACATTTTAAAGGCCATAGTGAATGCAATTTATTTATTTAATCAATCAATTTATTTATTTTTATTTATTGACCATTACACATTTTTTTGTTTTGGTTTATACAAAAGTTTAAATTTAACATTATTTAATTAAAATTATAAGCCTCTAGCCATTTAACTAATTTTATTACTTAATATCCAATTAATCAACTTACAATAGTGTTCCTAGACCTTTCAAGTGGTAGGCAAGATGATCTAAAAATTCTTACAAACTAAAGATGTTGGAGATTATAATTCTTAATAAAATTCAAATAGTCTTAAGTTTAGTTTTGAATAATTTTTGTGCTTGAAGATTTTGAATTTGATGTGGTAGTTTGTTAAACAGCAATACTCCAGCTTGTGATGAATTTCTTGAATATTTCCAAGTCTATGATATCGATTCTATAGTTGTTCACTGATGAATTATCATAGCTATAATTGATTCCCTTGGACCAAATTACATTTGTTTATGTGAAAAGTACAGTTTAGTCAAGGTAAAGTGAAGGAAGAGTAAATTTCTAATTCTTGAAATAAATTTCGACAAGAGTTCTTTTGTTTTAGCTCCCAAAATTCTAGCATTTTTTGTAAAATAAAAACTAGATTGATTTTTGTTTTGGCAAATTACACAAAGCATGCCAATATTGTAAATGGGGATGGATGATACCTTTTTCTAGGCCATTTTTTAAAACATCTTTAGAACAATGAGTCACTAGATTTTCAGCAGAAATACCATGAAACTGCTACAGACATGGTTAATGTAGACATCCCATGCAAGTTTTTGTCACATTGAGCCTAGAATTGAAATAATTTACTTCTTCAATAGGATTATCATTAACCAATAAAGGGAGTCTCCATCGTTATTTCACTATATCACAAGCATACAGAGAAATGCTCTGATTGGCTATGTAACCCCGCCTCTATGTGGTTGCCTAGCAACAGCTAATGACATAGTAGACAAGGACAACTGATAAGGGCACAACAGGCCTTCACAGCTGTCTGGCACAAAAAACGGGTACCGCCTTCCCACTCCTGCTCACACACTGCAGCTGTCTTCCCTCTCTGATATCCTTCTCTTCCTTGTCCTTTCCACCTGTCATCTCTCTTTGCCTTCACCTCTCATCTCTGTGCACTGTAGCTGCACAGTATGATTCCTTCTCTCACCTCTTAGCAACTCTCTCCAACTGTTTTGCAATGTTTGGGCTGTGAGTCGTGTTATTCATTGTAAATGGGTGAGGATGAGTGGTTCTGTGGATAGTGATGTAATTTGATTTTTGATTTTAAACTGCATGTTGATGTATGAAGCCATGTATCATAAACAAAATAATTTGATTGAAAAACTCAATTTTATTTAATATTACTTTATTATGTCTATTTGCCAACTTCTTTCTGAGCTCCCCTGCTTCCTAATCCCGATTTTTTGCAAATCCCTCCTGCCTCTCCCTGACCCAAAATTCTGCTCAAACAAATATTCTACTAAAAGTGAGATTTCTTGATCAAACTAAAGACAGGAACATGCCAATATTTGTAAGTAGCTTATTCCATTGTTACCTTTTCTCTTTCATGCGTCCACTATCAATTACAAATACACAGTCATCAATTGTCACAGATGTTTCTGCAATATTTGTAGACAGGACTATTTTCCTCACACCTGCCCTCGGTTTCCTGTAAAATAAAGTAGACATAAATAACCAACACAAGACAGTTTCAACTTAAACAAAATATGGACAAGTTGCATTATGAGTTTTTGGAACATTTACCAATTTCCAATCAGACATACTTGTTTTTTAGTATTTGACCGAGCAATTTTGTCTTGTAATTGAATTACACTGGCCCAGCAATGGTTGATTTACCTTTTTCAACACGCTATGCCAGCTCCCATTTCAAAACTAGCATTTTTTCTATTTAATGCATAATTATATCGTTAGGTACAAGTACTATTGAGAGTAAAGTAAAACTAATTGATATTGTTGAAATTCAACATTTTGAGGCCATAGTGAATGCAAGAAAATGAACTATAGGTAAATACATGATTGATTATCTAGTGTAAAGTGAATGTCAACCATAGATAGGCGGGAACACACAGTAGAGTAACATCCCCGTATGGGTGGGAAAGGGGGGGCTAAGACAAGAGAAAAAAACAAATCAATGGACAGCTGATTAGTTGCACTATCACTCATCCATATTAATAATAATTCTTATTCTTGGCAAAAAATTAATTCCTTGTTTTCTTGTTATAAATATTTTTTGTTTCAACCAAAAAAGGAGAGTAGTAATTGTAATCATTTAAATTTATTACTAGGACAAACGTAGAGATTGTTTTTGTTGTTGTAGATTTGAAGAATTTTTTCTTTTCCTTGATAGTTAATGGTTTTCTTAAGTTTCCTGATCTGAGTGAATGCCTAGACTGTCTAGTGGTAAATCCGAGTTTGTTTGTCTATCAATGTAAGCTACTTATCAATTTAGGTTATTGATCGAATAACGATGGTTTCTTGTAAGTTAAAATGCTAATGAAGTTTGTATACACACTGTTGAAATTAAATTGAAATAAAATATAATTAAAAGGTCAAATTTACCTAAAGACTTGAGCTTGCTCTTCACTGGAAAGACTGGAGTGTAAAGGAACGAGGATATAATTTGACTTGAAGACTTCATTTCTTGACAGAGAATCATGAAGCTCTCTGATTTCTTGCATACCAGGTAAAAATACCTACAAACATAAAGAATATTAAAATATGATTAATCAATAAACACACAATATTGTTCTTGTACACTGAACACGCAGCCTGTGTGTTCAGTGGCGTATCAGTGGCGGATTGGTATCGCACGCGACTCCGGAGCTCATCACTCCGTGGCATCGATCGATCCCAAGTCACCACTTACAGTTCGTCAGGTTTAACGTGAGATGGGCTATAGAACCATAAGCGGCCAGTAGGAAATCTCAAGGCCACCGGCCATGCTATACTTAACGAACTGTACAATTTGTAATGTGACTATAGAGTGACGCTAGGTAAAGGTCGAGGGTGAGTGGTAGATAGGACTTTGTAGTCCTAACTTCACCTCGTTAAACAAGATAAACTTTACCTTTTAAACACAACAACAATTTGGAAAACAACTTTAATGATCGATGCACAAATGTAGGCTACATACCAGCAACAAAAGTTACAAACAACTAGTCATACCAAAATAGATCCTTCCAGGGGATAGTCATGGTCCCCTGACACAATCCACATCAACAAGTGTTCAATGAGATCGTAGTTGATTTTCTCCAGATCCATCAGGTAAATTCCTTTGCATGTTTGTTTCGAAAATCCTACAAATAACAACAAACACATTATAACAGAAGGATAAACTTTGTTGGACTAAAAGTCTAACAAAAAAACAAGTCATCACTGTTGTACAATATCAAGGAAAATCTAATATTAAAAGTAAAAAAAATTGGTTACTTGAGCACAAGAAAAGAAAGGTTTGACCTTGAGAGATCTCCTGATAACAGAGTCCTAGCGCTGCTTATACAACATTAATAAAACATCCTTCAACAACAACAAAATAGCTCATTTTCTGATGTTCTGTGTTATTTTTTGGTAACTTATCACCTGAAGACGGGATCAGATTGCAAACCCTGAAACATCGTGATCCTTGCTCACTAACAATGGAAAATGTCCGTGATAATAGTTTAAACTCTGAAAATAGCTTAATTACATTTTTTGGTTGAACCTTTGTAAGTAAGTTTTAGAGTTAAACATACGAGGGGGTACCCATAAGTATCGGGAATCGGTCGGTTGCAGGGGTGCATAGTTCACATTTTGACCGATAGGGATGAAAGCCCAACTCTTCCTGAGTTCAGTGCACTCCGTGTGGCCAGTCTGAGAGGCTGTGAAGAGGAGCTGTGCGCTTTTCTAAAATTGTTTTGGTTCTGCCTGTTTTGTTTTGATGGTTTAATTAAATGGACAAAGTTCAGCAGTGAGGTTTTTGCTATTTTCTCGTAAGAACACCAGAAACGGTTGCAATTATTAAAAAGCTTACAAAGACGATGTTTAGAGAAAAACTTGAATGAAACTAGTATTTTCCCAAATTCAAGATGGCTTACATGTCGATTGAAGACAAGCCTCGTCCTGACGATCTTCAAATTCTCAGACTGGTGAAATTGTTCAGAAAAACCCGCCAAAATTGCAAGAAGACCGCCGGAGGACCATTGGGAATGCTTTTTGCTGTATGGAGTGTGTTAAAATTAGTTTAGCTAATTTCAACTCACCCAGGCCTAAATTTTGGCGATATGGAGACTGGTTCTTTCATCATGACATTGGGCCCCATGTATCCATGTTCGCGCTTCATTTTGGCCAATACCAGCATGACCACTTTTCTCCACCTAATTCATACACTGCCAAATCTTGTCCCATCAACTTTTAATGTTCTCCATAATGAAAATTACATTCAATATCACCGTATATTTAAAATGAAGGAGAGAAAAAGCAAACGAGGATGGAGCGGCAGCCATTCAGACTAAGGGGTATGAGGGGTGCTTAAAACCATAGAAGCATCAAATGAACAAATGCATTACACTAAATAAGGTTTATGCTGAACGATACATGTAAACACAAACATAATAAAACATGGTTTTATAGTGAAATCTCTGTTATTTTTGGTACCCCTCAGATTTTACGTTTTCCATGCCATCTCCAGGTGTTCTGATCTAATCTAAAAATATATCCATACCTCAGACAACATTCTAAACCCTAAGAACAAACTACCTAGTAAATACAGTAGAAACTTGGCAGTTCAACCACTTGTAGACTGGAGAAAATCTATCCAGTATATATAGGATTTCCCCCCAAGGAGGTATTTAAATGCCACTAAATACCGTATATACTCAAATCTAAGACGCACTTTATTTACCATATTTTAGGCTCTAAAATAAGGCTGGTGCATCTTAGACTTGCACAATACGATAAAAATATTGAGTTAATTTGAAGAGTTACAAGAACCCTCAAAACATTGACAAAAACATTCAGATAGGCCACAAGAGGTAGGAAACACAACAGGGTTGCACTGCCTGTTTTGAAGAGTGGAATGAATTTCTTTGTGACTAGAGGGGACTCAGAATTGCTTCTTATTGCATTCGTGTGTTCTCCATCCTTCATCCCCTCCCTCATTGTCTGTAGGTTGGTGGGGGAAAAGAAGAAAGAGAAGGGAAGCAGTAGCATACAAGAAGGAGATACGCATCTATTCAAAGCAAACACTAGCTTGGAAATATGGGGCAATCACCAGTGGCAAAACATGAACTAACTTACTACAAAAATAGTCCCTCGCCAGACCCAGGTGGTCCTTTATCTCTCTACCTGCCTTTCTTATCTACTTGCTGCTGACCCTTGTTTACAAAATTTTTGTGCTGTGGGGGTTGTGGTGGAGCAGGGCGGGGTTTGGAATGGGAAAGGGAAGGCAATTGTGATGCATTCTTTGTTCTGCTTTTACTCTTGACAGCTGCAGCTGGCAATTACATCACTAGTTGCTAAGGTGGGGTCAGGGGCCTGACAAATCATAGCCCTCTAGCTTTGACATTATAAAAAACGGGGTGCGTCTTGAGGGTGTAGAGTTTTTTACGAAAATTATGGGTGAAAATTATACTGTTGATTCAATGAGAACAGTATTTTAAAGTAAGAAAACCCCACCTTACTGTATACAATAAGCTGAATATACTAATAATACTGTACATGATATAACATTACATTGTATTAAATATCTGTACATTTTTTTATTCTATTATTTTTGTTATTTCTGGTAGTCTAAGAAACAACAATACAAACTGATACCAAGATAGTCTGTGAATAAAAAGTAAATGCTGACCTTCATATCTGTGAAACAGCTGTTTTATGTTTAGACTCTGATCTGGAGTCTTCGGGTTGGCGATCATGTTTCCTGTTTTAATATCCATTAGTTCTAGCTCCGTCTCTAAGTTGTCTAATACATTCATTGCTGACTTTCCAAGTTTTCTAGAATACCTTGAGTTTTCTTCCAGTGCATAATAGCTCATTTCTAAAACATCCTCCAAGAACAACTGGTCAACCGGGAATGTTCGACCTGTAATCAAAAACAAAACAATGTTACAACTTGTATTTTGGTCTTTGGATTAGATTTTTCTTATTGTACTGAACAGAGAAGTAGTTGCAGCTGGAGTAGTATGGTAAACAGTGTCTGGGTTTCTATTCCAGAGAATATACATAGCAACTACTGTGAATCGCAGTATTGGGTGGTAGCGTGCTAGCCGATACTAAAAAGTGTTTGTAGTCGTTTGTGAGTCCTGTGGTAACCAAATAAATGTCTCTACACTATTCCTGAGAGAAAGGTTTCATTACAAAATTCATAAGTTTATATAAATTCCTGTTGTAGGATTTTTTCAAAATATTTAAATACCTTCTTTCTTAATGAGTCTTCGAGATAATATTTATTTCGCCACACTTGTATGGCATTGTTGGAACTCTTCTATCTTTATAATCCAAGCCACTACATACTATCATATCACTATACATACTAACTAACACAATGTGTAAATATACACATGTCATGTAAATAGTAGGGGTGTGCGAGTACTCGATTATCAAGTCGAATTTGGAGTATTCACCGATACTTGAACTCGGCTTGACCTGATCGGTATAGCTCAAAATTTGGTCAAGTGATTTGCCTTATAATAGTGATTTTGTCGCGGGAGTTAAGAGATCGTCGTGAACGGTATCAAAGTCAAAGTTGTTATTTCGACGCGGGGTTAGCGGGGAAGTCAAGAGATCGCCATGAACAGTATCGAGGTCGTGATTTCAACGCGGGCGTTGGAGGGAGTGAAATGATCGCCGTGAATGGTATCGAGGTCGTGCATTTGTCGCGGGCATCAGTGAAAGTGAAGAGATCGTCGCGAACGGTATCAAAGTCGTGATTTTGTTACGGGCGCTAACGGGAGTCAAGTGATCGCTGCAAACTGTATCAAAGTCGTATTCCTGGAAAAAAATTGCAAAAAACCAAAGCGGGCTATAAAAATGGGTGGAACGGCGGGAGTAACTATGACTCTTACTAATCAATATAAATAAAATAAGACTTTAGTCTGTCATCCACAAAATAAGTGGCAAAAAACCAAAATTGACTCTGAACATTTTTTAAAATTTGAAATTCATGTAACATCCTCAAAATAAATTGCAAAAAACATGCTCTAAAGACCGCCGAAACGATGGAAGTAACTATGACTCTCACAAGGTAGCCAACACTTATAAGATGTACTAACAGGCAAACTAAATGGTTTTTCTAAGGATATATGGGAAACTACTTTTATGTTTACTTTAAATTTGCAATGTTCTTAAAATATACGCACAGCTATGTTAAAAAGGCCCAAAGCACTTTTTACCTTAGTACTCTCAAAGACCGAAACTGGCATCAAAAAAATTCCTGTCTGTCTATTTGTAACATTTTTAACTTTTAAGGCATATTGGACCGCTTATAATTAAAGAACGGCTGAAGCTATGGCTGCATTTAAGGGCTTAGCCTACTACGCAGTGTGCCTTCAGCTATATTTTATATCCTTACACCATACAACAATTATTTGGCGAGGGACCAAAAGGCACTGAAGACGTTTTTAAGGCATATTGGACAGCAATTTTCTTAAAATACACACACAGCTATGTTAACAAAGCCCCGATGAAGCCGGGTACTCTCAGCTAGTGTTTTTTAATGCTGATACGATAATACTTGACTCGACTTGAAACTCAAGCTTTTTTTAACAATCTCGACTCTAACTAATAAATGTGATTCGCACACCCTAGTAAATATTGTATAGTGGCTGTGATTTTGAAGGTAGAAGAGCGCCGAGGATTGCAAACAAGCATTGGAATTAAATATTTTTTTAGAGAATCATCAAAACATTATGAACTTATTTAATACAGAACACTTCCACAAAATAGATGGTTTAACAATCAACCAAATCTTGTTTTACCTGGGATATCGATGACGGGAACATTGTTGAAGTACTGACAAAACAAGTTAGCATTGAGAGTGGCAGACATCAGTATCACTCTAATATCTGGTCTAAGAGGTAGAAGTTTCTTCAGGATCAGAAGCAAAAAGTCACTAAAACCAACAAAACATACAAGAAAATCAACTCAACAATTTTATTCTTAAACAAAATAATCTTGGCTTTATTGCTCTTTGATCTTTATACACGCAGTACTTGCCAGGAGCTGCAAAACAGAATGATTACAATTTTTTTAAACACTTTTTTACATTTCTAAAGGTTGGAAGTTAAAACCTATTAGTGAATTAAAATTTCACTAATAATAGAAAACCTGAATTTTTCTAACCTTTCTTCACTTCTTTCGTGCACCTCATCCACAATGATGTGGGAAACCGAAGATAACAAAGGATCTCCTTCTAGTCTCCGCAGGAGTATCCCTGTTGTGCAGAATGTCAGTCTAGTCTTGCTGGACATCTTCGATTCCAGACGAATCTGTCAACAGCAAATACCAAAGTAAATGTTGTGTATAACAGTAAGAAAGGGAAGGGCTAAGGGTAAATTATTTAAACGTAGCAGAACACGAAAAAGGTTGTGAAAGATGGAGGCAGTTAGCCAGATCTTACTATGCCTCTAAGAGTAAAGTAAGTAGTAAAGTAAGAGTATACAGTAAAGTTTTACAGCTTCTAGTGAAAGATGCTATAGGTTAACCTATCCTGACTGCCTGTCAGTAGACACATAGGTGAACTTGACTCCAAGAAAACTAAGCTACATCGGTGAGATTTTTAGAAGAGAGTGCAAAGAGGACTTATTTATTGATGAGCATGATGTGGAAGAAAGGTATAAACATAACCAATACTCATTAAGTCGATTGAAAGTGATGCTATTCACACAGAAAACTTATCTAGACTGCAGATAGTACTCGAATCTAAGGTGCACTTTATTTACCATATTTTAGGCTCTCAAATAAGGGTGCGTCTTATATGCGGGTGCGCCTTAGACACGCACAATAGGATGAAAATATTAGATCCATTTGAAGAGTTACAAAAACACTCAAAACATCAACAAAAACATTCAGGTAGGCCAAGAGAGGTAGGAAACACAGGAACCACAACAGAGTTGCATATTGCATTGCCTGTTTTGAAGAGTGGAATGGAAGAGTAGTTGAAAAACAGAGAAAGTGACTAGAGGGGACTCAGAATTGCTTCTTATTGCATTCGTGTTCTCCTTCCTTCTCCACCACCCCCCTTGCCTGTAGGTTGGTGGAGCGTGGAGGGAAGCAAGAAGAGAAGGGATGCAGTAGCATATAAGAGAGAGATGTGCATCTATTGTAAATCAAACACTAGCGCTTGGAAATAAGGGTAAATCACCAGTGGCAAAAACATGAACTAACTGACTACAAAAAATAGTCCCTAGCCAGACCCCAGGTGGTCCTTTCTCTCTACCTGCATTCCTCATCTCCTGCTGCTGACCCTTGTTTACAACATTTTTTGTGCTGTGGGAGGGGGTAGGTGGACCTTGCAGGGCTGGGTTTGGGATGGGCAAGGGAAGGCAATTGTGATGCATTCTTTGTTCAGTGGCCTCTTAAAATGATTTTGAAATTCACTGTTATTTCAATGGTTTTTCGGCTTTTGCAAAATTACTGGACAAATGAAAGCCCACACACCCCTTTCTACTAGGTGTACAATTTTTCACTGTCAATTTTACGGATTTTTTTATTTGATTCTTAATTTTAAGTTTTAGGTTACATAACAAAAGCTTGGACATGGGAAAGCTGTCCAAACCTAACTGTTTATACCGAATTGAACCCACAACTCGCAGATTTTATGAACCTGAAATAGCCAACTGTACACGGTCAATTTTACACATGACATTTTATTTCTTTAGCTACGGTCGAGGAATAACTCACCATAAAAGGATCTGAAGGTAAAATAATTATTTTGGCACAACAATAATTTGAAACAAAACCATTTGAGGCACTGCCACAAGCTTAGAGACCTAAATAATTTAATAGAGAGTGATCTGATGAAGGAAGTGGTCGAAAGTGATGCTGCGCAGCCTGAACGCCAGCTGGCGCGATCAGCCTAGCTCACGCAGAAGCAGAATAGAAAAACGATAGCAATAATAGGCTTAAAACTTGCGATAATCAGCGTAGTATCAAGTTTTATATCTATAATGTTATGCCCGATCTTATATCTAATACAAAGCAATTTAGCTACTTGGTAAAACAAGCTGAAGGACATTTTAAACCGTCTATTTCAAAACCCTTGAGTTTAAATTACAGTCCCTCCTTATCCAAAAATCCGCTTTAATTCGTATTAAGGGTCAGGGTACAAAAATTTCACGTAACTGTGTGCATGAGTTGCGATGGGGCAGGAGGATGTCTATTTTGAGCCAAGGTCAAAGCCCAAGTCAACCCATCCTCCAACACAGTACAACCACTACGCAGTAACGCCTGACGCCACTACACTGTACCGCGGATACAATTCTTTATTGGCAGTATAAACTTTGTCACTGAAAACAATCTAACAATACAAATCAAAGGGGAATGAACCACTGAACTGTATAACTGTACTGGTACTGGAAAGGAAGTAGTCAAAGGGGAGGGAGTCAATCAGCCAATGAGTGTCTAATCATAGATCACTCATTACCTTTCCCGCATATTCCTCTTCTCTTTGGCGCTTTTTAAGAAGGATAATAAAGCAAGAGGGCAACAGAGACAGCGTACGCATTAGCCATTTCCACCCTCCCAACAAACACCATCAGTTGAGCCGGGTATGGCAACCTGCAGTTGTGCGCTTATCGTGTTCTTGTGTAACTTTCTTCACCCCTCTCACCAATCGCCTCCCATCCCGCTCTTCTTTGTCAGTAACTCAGCTGATCGCTTTTCAACAGTAGCTTATTAATATTTTGAAATTTTAGCCAAGTATATAATTGAGTATGCTTGAAATTCTGGATTTTCAATGTTTTACAGAAATTCAGCTGGCACTCCACGGTTTTCACGGTTCCCAAATATTCAGGCTCCACGGTTTCACGGTTTTCAAGGTCCAGTGGCAATCTCTACTTGTTCTGCTTTTACCTCTTGACAGCTGCAGTTGGCAATTACGCCACTGGTTGCTAAGGAGGGGTCCGGGCCTGACAAATCATAGACCTCTAGCTGTTGACATTATAAAAAACGGGGGCGCGCCAGATACGGTGTAGAGTTTCACCCATATTCAGAGGAAAATTATGGGTGCGTCTTAGACTCAAGTATATACGGTATATTACAGGCTAAAAGCTCGGAATGGTATTGACTGACCTGATAGCCGACAGAGTTGCCCACAGCTTCACAGCGCTCAAAGGCCACTCTCTCTGCGACACCGATGGCTGACAGTCTGCGAGGCTGTGTACAGATTATTTCTACGTGACTGTCTGCTCTCATCCTGTTGCGTTGAGTCAGCCAGTCATCAAGTATAAACTGGGCACTTGCGTCGACTTGCCACACCCAGTCTCACCTGACACCACTACCACTTGACTCTCCGGCACCTACACATGTTGAAAAGTTAGCATTTGGTGGTAGATGGGTCCCAAGAATTAAATGGCTCTCTGGGAGAGAGAATTCAATTAAATTTGGATGCACTTTTACTCTGTACGTACTCTTACTTATTCAGCACAAATGAAGATTTTTCAATGTTATATATTATTCAACACTTTCATTTTCTAAGCCAATTCAATTTATTTTTATTTTATTAACTAAACCAGATAACCATTTATTTTTATATTTAAGTTTCTTTAATCTTTACATATGTATAATTAATTTAAAAAATATAAATTCAATAACAAGTGGTAGAAAATATGCATTTGATTACTTAATAATATAGAATGACCCTGGAAATGTTTTTTTATTGAACTAACAATCATGGTTTTGAGTTGCACAGAATCTTTTGCTCAGACTTACTAAGAAGTAAGAACTACTGCTGTCAGAAGCATTTAATTGATTTGCCACCATCTCTGGTGGTTTCATGTTACATCATACATGAAAATATATTAATATAGCTACCGATTTCAATATTTCTTCAAGTTTGTTGAACGCAGGTAAATCTTTTCTATTTGCGTACCTTTCTTGGTACTCTCTATTGTTTTGCCTACTGAGGAACCTTTTCACAAGTTCATCATCCTCCCTGCACATAAGTAACAGACATGTACTTGTACTAACACATTTGGGATAGTTACTATAGCAAAATAATGTATAAGCACAGCTTAAAGTTAAATGATGATTTTTATCAAGTAAACAACAGGTAGAAGACACTTTACAAAAATATAACAGTCAAAAGTGTAAAGGTTGAGAAAAAATGAAACAACCGATTTTTATCAATAACTTCTTTTCGTTAAAGTCCAACATTAACAATTTCGAAGTAATAGAACTATTAATCAGAGCAAGAAGAATCGTACCGAAGCTGTTTAGACATTTCTGGATGGAGCAAACAAAATTTTCTATTTCCAGGCCAAGTGCTCACTGAAAATTCAACTTATTCAAGTACAACTCACTTTTTAATAATCTCTAAAGGCTTGCTTCTGTCTACTTTTTTCTTTGCAAACTCCTGCTCTTCAGACTCTTCATCAGATTCTAAGGGCTCCAGTTCATCAACGTTTTTTTGTAGAGAGGTACGGCAGGATCTAAGATACAATCTGCAGGCCCTTTTTTATTGACTATGGAAAGAATCTGAAATTTTAAAAAAGTTGTAAAATTCTTGGTGTTTATTATTATTGTTTTAGACCATAAAGTGGCTACATGAATCTCATGCTAGGCCTATCAATTTAAAAACAGCCGATTGTAAAACCTTGTTAAATCAAGATCAATGAGAGAAACAAATTAGCTTCTTTAAATACCATTTTTGGTCTATCTTGCTTTGCTAAAGATGACACAAAATCGTTGCTGAAAACAGCGTTTATGAAAGACCTAATGTGGGCATTAATAAAAAATTCAAAATTTGATATATTTGTAAAGATAGTAATATTTTTCGGACCGTAATTTTAAATTTTGATACCTTGAATAAGTTTTTGGAATCCATAGAAGAAAAGGATAAACTTTTAATATAAATAAATCATTAGTGATAGGTTTTATATTTAAAAAACCACAGTCTGAATAAAAAATATCTTAAATAATTTTCAAACTTTTCATAATTTTATACTGAGGACTGATTGGTCATAAATTAGTTATAAAAACTAAACACACTTGAAAAATTAAATTTATATAACATATAAACCGTAATATGTTTTGTCAACTAACACATGATCACACTCACTCAGTTAAGAACTCTAAACATAGTTAGCTGAGTGTGATTATGTCCTTAGTCAAGGAAACAACTTACGGTTCAAGCCCAGCTGTCCTCTGTCAGTGTCAGATAACACACACCTTCTCGACCTTATGGACACATAAGCTGAACTTTGTTACAGGTCTTTGCTCGGAAATACACAGTGGTTTGTAATGTTAAATATTATATTTTCGATGCTGTGAATATTATAGTAAAATAAACAAGAACCTTAAGAATAAACAAAAAATTATGATGCTAGAGCCCTACATATTTATCCCTTTGGCAGGTATGCATGCAGCGTTTGGGGCCGTGTGCAGAGTGCCACAGCCCGCATATTACTGGCGCTTGTATTGGCGCATGCATGAACCTTCAGTAACGCCGCGAGACTGTTGTGATCAATACAATTTCGGCTAAGTTTATGAAGTATAGCGTTTGTGGATGCCCTGCTACCTAGCGGAGTTTTTCTAACCTCTTGGAAACAGTTAAAATATGATCCGCTAGACTGTGGCTGCTGTCTACCAGCTGGGTTTTGCCTGGCATCGTTTCGGTGTCTGTGCCGATTATTTCATCTATGGTTTTATAAGACATCTGGTAAACTGACAGCTGATTTGTTTTACTTTGTTTCTTGCGTGTTTATTACTATTCATTGTGTTGTGGGAAAAGTTATAAACAGTTTTTTCAGCAGTTTTACTTTTATTTGATTACTTATTGATTTAGTTTCACTAACTATTTAGTTCTATTTTGAGAGCGTTTTATTATTGTAACAATGTCTCTTTCTAACAATCATATAGCGGAGATTTTTAGGGTGAAAATTAATGTGAAATTGAAAGAAGGCTAAAGCATGCGACTATTCGGTGAGTATACAGGCAGTGTGGATATCCCGCGACTCGCGCAGTGTGTGTGGCAGCTCTCTGGTACCAGACTTCTTTTTATCCTTACCATAAAAGGTAAACTTTTGAGGTAAAAGGTCACACTTTTTATTTGTATCCACATTTGAGTTATATCCAAATATAATAACTAAAAAGTTATACACAAATATATATAAAATAAATTTTCAAACAAAATACATTTTACTATGTGCCTATTTTAACAAAATATTTAATGGTTTAAAACAGGTTATTTGACCAAAACCAGTATTTGAAAATAATAACACAAAAAATTATGAAAATAAAAAACTCACTTTCTGGGGCACAAATTCTCCTAGAACACTCACCTGTCAAGGGTTAATCAGTTTTGTAGTGAATAAGCTTACCTTTTCTTGGTCGTCGAGTTCATTTATAAGTGTAAAAGCACAAGGGAATTGATCTACAGCACAGTTTTGACTGACAGTTTGAAGATGATAAGTAAGCCTAAGTCTGGCATTGGCAGGCATATCTTCTCCCAGCGGTTTGATGGCTACAAAAGCTGTCTCCTGGGGGTAGCAACATCCTGGAACACAATATTTAATATCAGTTACATTTTTGTCATTGGTTAATTTCGACAAGTTCTTTTACAGTCATAAAACAATTATGAAAATTGTGTTGACTAGTGAAATGAAATGAATATGATTTATTAGTATGGAATGGATGGGTGAATAACAAACAGTGCCACATGAATAACAAAAAAAGACTAAAAAGACTCTCTCAGGTCGAAATGTTTAGCAGTATTTATATTTCAACTGTGACGCGGTGTAAACCGGAAGTCTTAGATATTAAATTGTTTTTAGTTTGCATACATAATTTAGTGTAAGATAGTAATTGGTTATTATTTTATGGGTTCTAAGTTCAACATACTGTTTTCTACCCTCCATGACCATATGATATAAACCATTTAAACATGAACTCTACAATATAGTTTTATACAGGTGAGTATTAAAAACTCGTTAACGGTTAGTTTGCTTCGTAGAAGCTCAATCTTTTTATGCTCGATATATTTTAGGCAATAGACCTATACATTCCCTCTAGTTCAAATTCCTAGCCCAATCAAAACTAAACTTCATAAACACCATGTCACATTGCTTACTTATACATATGGTTTAGGTTTGACAAATCAGTTGAGAGGAGACACTTCTGCAGGAAAAACTGTAAGAAGAGTTAGGAATAATTTTGCAAGTTCTGACTTAGGCTCAATTGGTTCTTTTGAAAATTTAAGTAAAATATTAAGAAAAGTAAAATAATATTTACCTTGTGGGAACCTGATTATTAGATCAAATTTTGTACGGGTTTTCTCTCTTTCTTCTTCAAAGGGTGATTTGACGACCACTGGTTTACTAGAAAGCACCTCGTGAGAGTATTTGCATTGGAGCCCAAAGCGACAATTTCCTTTCAGAAAAAATTGACACTGCTTTTTTAACTTAGTATTAATTTTAGAGTTTGGTTGATTTTTGTCATCACTTGCACTTTCACAGGTTGTCCTGTTTGAAAAGTTATTAGCCAAATAGGGAAGATCCATGTGGTAGATCCACACCTGATCGACTATTTTTTCTTCAAACTCTTTTTCATCATAAATCCCCAACATTGATTCGAGTTCTTCTTTCCTTTCTTCTAGTATATCCTCAGGAACTTTGGTATCCGGATCAGGCAATGTCAGTCGCATGTAGTGGGACATTAACAGTTCCAACGCTTTTCCTACGTCACCTTGTTTTATTTCAAGTGCCTCTGTACAGTGAGATTCATGAAACCCGTACCTGCAAGATAAAGAAGCATATTGAAATAATTAGCTACACTATACTCTCACTTGAACCGACCAATGTGGCAGAAGTGTTGTCCTGATTTCAAACAATCCGGGTGTGTGCGAGTTCAATGATTACTCACTAGCAATGTTTCAAAAAGGCCTACAAATGCATTGGAAACTTGTTGATATAAAACTTCTGTGGTGACTTGATGATAACAAAAAGGACAGACAAAGAAAGATGTAAAGATTTGTTTAATTTTTGAATAGATAGGTACTGTAGTAATAATTTTTTCACCTTATGTTCTATAGTAAAACTAACTGAGAGTACCCGCTCTTCGGCTCAGGCCTTCAGCTGACTTTGGGTTATAACTTATAAGCGGTCTAACATGCCTTAAAAACATTACGGACAGACAGACAGGAATGTTTTGATGCCAGTTTAGGTTTTTGCAAAGTATATAAACACCAGATAACCAAAAACCGATGGTTTCTTTGCAATGTACAGACAAAAGTCTTCTTTTATTTATATAGACATTAAGGTTTTTCTAGAATTTCATGTTACAGTATTGGGCTTATAAATGTTCATATGAAATGAGGTCTTATCAATAAACGCCATCTTGAAAATATTAAATGATCAAACATGTTAGTAGCCTATGTGTTTACCAGGTATATAAGCCACATTCCTGTAAAATTTCATTAAAATTGGTCCAGTGGTATTTGCGCAATTGAGGAACAGACAGACAGACACACACCATCTCATTTTTATACATTAGTAAGGATAAGTGTTGGCTACTTTGTGAGAGTCATGTTATAATAACCATTTTGAAAAATTAAATTATCAAACATGTTAATATCCTATGTGTTGGCCAGGTATAAAAACCACATTTGCAAAAACCATAAACATAAAATAAAAGCCAAAAACCACAGTATTTCATGATTGAGGAACAGACACACCATCTAATTTTTAAATATTAGTAAGGACTAACCCTATGTTCTCATTTTATTTTCAAATTGTCATTAAACACGTATGGCCTCTGTCCCTGCAAGCAAAATTTCAGCAAAACCTCTCTCTGGTGCGGTTACATTACCAGTCATAGAACCACTCCTCTAAACACGAGGATTTGGCGCCTAAGTTCAAAAAGTGCCTGCCGCTTCAACTGGATTTATTGAGCCATTTCTCTTCAGTGATACTCAGCGGATCATTGTGGCCTTCGAAGCGTTCAATGACTGGCATTACCCTAAGCGCGCAAGGTGGGATTCAGGAGACAGGAGACAGCTGTGATCACTATAACCACTAAACCACCGGGCTGTTTGGCGTGGGCTGTCAAAGTCACAGAGAGTTGGCGTGAAGTAGGAGGGAGTGCTAGTTTCGTGTTCTCTGCTAGGTGCCGCGTTAGCTGCATTCGCCAGAGAGCTTCTTCCAACCGCAACCTATACTGGACATCCAAGCTTTAATGCGACCTATACTCGACCTCGACCTCATAGGTTAAGTTTACTTCAAACTGTTCCTAAAACTTACCGCCCATCAGGTCTACAAGATTAAAGTATTTCTTGGCTTTTGGTCTACAACCCGATCCCCCAAACATGAAATTGTTCTCTGTTTACACCTATAATTTCTTTTAATGCATAGCGGTCACTAAATTTGAAACAATTATCGGGCCTTCAAGAGTCTAAAACATAGTTTTCTTTACTTACCCTTTCAACTCGCAGGGCAAAGCATTTCATCCTTTTTCTTCAGGAAGAGTGGCTCTACGTGCATAGAGGAATAGTCAGTTGTACTATGAATGATCAATGCTCTCTTGTCAACCCAATACTGATTTGACAGATTAGTCTATCTTTACTGTAAGAAAAATTTGCTTTTGCTTCAAAAATCCTAACATTATATTTCAATATCTGGAAATAAAAAATCATTTTGCCTAGCTAGTTTTTTGTTTTAATGTAAGCGCCGTCCATTGCAAGAATGCGGATTTAACTCAGGGTTGAATATCCAGGAGCAAAATTGAGGTGTGATTCATATGCTTGGTGGTTGGCACTCTAGGGCTTACCAAAATCCTCTGAGAGGGCCTATATGTGACATGAGGTCTTATCAATAAACGCATCTTGAAAATATTAAATGATCAAACATGTTAGTAGCCTATGTGTTTACCAGGTATATAAGCCACATTCCTGTAAAATTTCATTAAAATTGGTCCAGTGGTATTTGCGTAATTGAGGAACAGACAGACAGACACACACCATCTCATTTTTATACATTAGTAAGGATAAGTGTTGGCTACTTTGTGAGAGTCATAGCTAATAACCGCCATTTTGAAAAAATTAAATTATCAAACATGTTAATATCCTATGTGTTGGCCAGGTATAAAAGCCACATTTGAAAAAAAACCATAAACATAAAATAAAAGCCAACAAAAGCCACAGTATTTGCGTGATTGAGGAACAGACACACCATCTAATTTTTAAATATTAGTAAGGACTAACCCTTATGCTTTATTTTCAAATTGTCATTAAAAGCTTCACCGTATGGGTTCCTGTCCCTGCAAGCAAAATTTCAGCAAAACCACTCTCTCTGGGTGGTGCATTACCAGTCATAGAACCACCTCTAAGCACGCAGGATTTAGCCTCCTAAGTTCGTGTGCCACTACTCACTGGATTTGATGAGCCATTTTCTCTTCAGTGATACTCAGCGGGTCATTGTGGCCTTCGCTCCCAGAGCGATTCAATGACTGGCATTGCACCCTACCAGACGCACCAGGGTGGGATTCAACCACGCCAGACAGACAGGGGCCAGCTGTCCGTCACTATAACCACTAAACCACCGGGCTGTTTGTCGTGGGCTGTCAAAGTCACACGTGAGTTGGCGTAGAGGTAGGAGGGAGTGCTAGTTTCGGTGTTCTCTGCTAGGTGCCGCTAGTGTAGCTGTATTCCTTACACATGAGAAACTGTTTCAACCGCAAACTATACTGGACATCCAAACGTCAAGGGGAATAGCGCTTTTCGATCATACCGACACTGACCTCATAGGGTTAAGTTTACTTACAAACTGTTCCTAAAAACTTTACTTGTCAGGTCTACAAGATTAAAAGATATTTGGTTGGTTTGCTACAAAATGGTCTACAACCACGCCCTAAAACAGAAATTGTTCTCTGTTTACACCTATAATTTTTAATGCATAGCGGTCACTAAAGATTTGAAACAATTATCTAGGGCACTTCAAGAGTCTAAAAAAAATAATTTTCTTTACTTACCCTTTCAACTCGGCAAGGGCAAAAGCATTCATCCTTTCTTCAGGAAGAGTGGCTCTACGTTGCATAGAGGAATAGTCAGTTGTACTATGAATGATCAATGCTCCTCTGTCGACCCAATACTGATTTGACAGATTAGTCTTCTTATCTTTGTAAGAAAATTTGCTTTTTGCTTCAAAATCCTAAAACATTATAATTTATTTCAATATCTGAAATAAAAAATCATTTTGCCTAGCCTAGTTTTTTACTTTTTAATGTCGGTCCATTGCAAGAATGCGGATTTAACTCAGGGTTGAATATCCAGGAGCAAAAAATTGAGGTGTGATTCATATGCTTGGTGGTTGGCACTCTAGGGGCAATACCAAAATCCACCTGAGAGGGCCTATGTGACATGAGTCCCCTGATTAGGAATCACTAGTTTGAAGATGATCTCGTTGTGGTCAACCATCGTGATCTATCACAAGATTTATACAGTCGTTCACAAGATCAGCTGTTGGGAAGGCTTAGTCCACCACTACTATTTACAATCCTGGGGGCCCGATGACCTCCTTGCTGGCAAATCATTGGCAAGTACCTTGCCTATGCAACTTTGTCATGGCAGTACCATCAAAACTGTACCACATCAAAGCGTGCGAGTCCCAAGAGCCGTCTTTACACCACTGGGGCAGTTGGTCGGCTCCATGAGAGAGTAGCTAAATGGGGCTGATAGTGATACAGCCCCTGTTTACAGCTTAAAAGGGTTGTCCAATTCTATCCATGGCTCGGAAAACTGAAATCAGATTACCTGATTTTCCTTAGCAGAGGAAGTGTACGTTTTGAGTTGAGATTCTTGGCTGAGCCTTTAATTGCTGGCTGTTTGTTTAATTCCTATCTCTATTTCTTTTGAAAAGTTAAAATGTTCCACTTGGCATTTTAGTTTCAAAGGCTTTCTGCAGGAGGGTTTCACCCACCTATTTGCTGGTGGGTATCTCATAGGCCCCCAGAGATTCAATAGGGGCCCTCCCCTTGATTCAATCCTGCATCCTCCACTAGCTAGGGACGTTCTTATCTACCTAGTTACAGATATCACCTTCTAATTATCTTCTAACAATTTAGTATTTACTGTAGCCAACGAAAACAAACTGTTGGGTTAGGGGCTGAAGATACATATTAGCACTGCCTGAAAAAATCTAGCCTGACCGGATAAGAAACTCAAGATAGCCCTTGGCAACTTGCTAGTGGGCTTACAGCTAGCTCTAATCTAGCGCTAATAGTGCTAGTACACTATTATACAACTGGAGAGTAATGGAACACTATTGTATCAGTGAAAGATGAACAATAACTTATGTTCTACCTTTTCAGTTTAATTGTTCAGTACACCTTTGTTTATAGTAAATGTATCAGCTTTGAAAACTAGTGGACTAGCACTTACCTCGCCACTTATAAATTTAAGAGTTTCAAGAACTTTTGATTTCGACTCCTCAGAAATGACCAAATGTGTCATTTCAACTTTCATCCGGCTGAAAGATTATGATAAATGAAAGTACACTAATAATTATAAATCAACTAAAATACACAAGCCGCTAACGACGTTACGCAAAACTAAACCATCAACAAGTGACACTGTTCATTTCGTTTTATTTCATTTCTTTATCTTTACTTGGCTAAATCATCTAAACACAGACTAAACGATAGCAAAAAGTTATAGACAACAATCTGTAAAGATCCAAGTCTAAATAGTTTCAAATTTTGCCGCCAGAAAGCAGCAGCCGACGGAGCATCCCATGACGAGCATCGCCAACAAAACCATAGGTAGCGTAGTGGTCATGACTAACGCATTCGCCAAACCACCTTGACAGGTTAAAAGCCTACCAAATGGGTAGCCCTGTCCCTGCAAGCAAAATTTCAGCAAAACCACTCTCTCTCTGGTACGGTGCATTACCAGTCATAGAACCACTCCTCTAAGCACGGGATTTAGCCCCTAAGCTCAAAAGTGCCACTAGCCTCACTGGATTTGATGAGCCATTTTCTTCAGTGATACTCAGCGGTCATTGTGGCCTTCGCCCCAGAGCGATTCAATGACTGGCATTGCACCGCACCAGAGCACCGTGGGATTCGAATCCCGCTGTGACAGACAGGGGCCAGCTGTCCGTCACTATAACCACTAAACCACGTCTGTCAAAGTCACACGTGAGTTGGCGTCGAGGTAGGAGGGAGTGGTAGTTTCGGTGTTCTCTGCTAGGTGCCGTTAGTGTAGCGTATTCCTTACACATGAGAAACTGTTTCAACCGCAACCTATACTGGACATCCAAGCGCTCAAAGGGAAATAGCGTCTGTCGACCTATACTCGACACGGACCTTATAGGGTTAAGTTTACTTACAAACTGTTCCTAAAAACTTTACTTGTCAGGTCTACAAGATTAAAAGATATTTCTTGGGTTTGCTACAAAATGGTCTACAACCACGTCCTAAAACTGAAATTTTTCTCTGTTTACACCTATAATTTTCTTTTAATGCATAGTGGCCACTAAAGATTTGAAACAATTATCTAGGGCACTTCAAGAGTCTAAAAAAAATAATTTTCTTTACTTACCCTTTCAACTCGGCAAGGGCAAAAGCATTCATCCTTTCTTCAGGAAGAGTGGCTCTACGTTGCTTAGAGGAATAGTCAGTTGTACTATGAATGATCAATGCTCCTCTGTCGACCCAATACTGATTTGACAGATTAGTCTTCTTATCTTTGTAAGAAAATTTGCTTTTTGCTTCAAAAATCCTAAAACATTATAATTTATTTCAATATCTGAAATAAAAATCATTTTGCCTAGCCTAGTTTTTTTTACTTTTTAATGTCACTGTCCATTGCAAGAATGCGATTTAACTCAGGGTTGAATATCCAGGAGCAAAAAATTGAAGTGTAATTCATATGCTTGGTTGGCACTCTAGGGGCAATACTAAAATCCACCTGAGAGGGCCTATGTGACATGAGTCCTGATTAGGAATCACTAGTTTGAAGATGATCTCGCTAGGTCAACCATCGTGATCTATCACAAGATTTACAAGATTTATACAGTCGTTCACAAAATCAGCTGTTGGGAAGGCTTAGTCCACCATTACTATTTACAATCCCGGGGGCCCGATGACCTCCTTGATGGCAAATCATTGGCAAGTACCTTGCCTATACAACTTTGTCATGGCAGTACCATCAAAACTGTACCACATCAAAGCGCAGCAGTCCCATGAGCCGCCTTTACACCACTGGGGCAGTTGGTCGCTCCATGAGAGAGTAGCTAAGTGGGCTGATAGTGATACAGCCCCTGCTTACAGCTTAAAAGGGTTGTCCATTCTATCCATGGCTCGAAAACTGAAATCAGATTACCTGATTTTCCTTAGCAGAGGAAGTGTAACGCTTGAGTTGAGATTCTTGGCTGAGCCTTTAATTGCTGGCTGTTTGTTTAGTTCCTATCTCTATTTCTTTTGAAAAGTTAAAATGTTCCACTTGGCATTTTAGTTTCAAAGGCTTTCTGCAGGAGGGTTTCACCCACCTATTTGCTGGTGGGTATCTCATAGGTCCCCAGAGATTCATTAGGTGCCCTCCCTTGATTCAATCCTGCATCCTCCACTAGCTAGGGACGTTCTTATCTACCTAGTTACAGATATCACCTTCTAATTATCCTCTAACAATTTAGTATTTACTGTAGCCAACGAAAACAAACTGTTGGGTAAGGGGCTGAAGATACATATTAGCACTGCCTGAAAAATCTAGCCTGACCGGATAAGAAACTCAAGATAGCCCTTAGCAACTTGCTAGTGGGCTTACAGCTAGCTCTAATCTAGCGCTAATAGTGCTAGTACACTATTATACAACTGGAGAGTGGAGAGTAATGGAACACTATTGTATCAGTGGGGCTAACTCGAGAAAGCTCTTCTAGCAAGGAGCAAGTACCGGAAGTGCGGAGGCAGTACACTGTACAACCACAGTACAGTCGCCCACGCCGTGGTTCCTGGGCAACGCGCCGGTCACGCCCTTCGCGCTGCCGAGGGGTTGGGATTTCGGTCGGGGTCGGTAGTTCCGACTTTTCGGCCGGGGTCCCGCTTGTGGGAGCCTTCTTCCCTTTTCCAACAGGACCACCGAGTAAAATCGACCCCTGAATCGTGCGCGCCATCGGGCGCAGTAGCTGGCGCTGCTTGGTGGTGTGTAACCTAGCATTACACAGTGCAGCCCACTTAAAGTTACCCGGGTTCTAATATAAACAGTTAAAAACTAACTACATGGAAGCTGTAAGTGTCTTAATTACATTTGATCGTGTTCTAAGAAAGAAGGGCGGAAGGTACACGGATTCACAGGTTTTTGGCTTGTGTGTAGGCGATTTGATTAATTATAGAGATTCACCTGGAGGTAAACTCCGTGATGCTACCTCTGGAAGGTTAAGAGTTTATTTCATGTTCTAAAGTTTGAACGTTTCCATTATGATTATAGGCTACGGCATAACTATCGAAGGGTTACCGACAATTCTGGTAGCCAGGCTGATACTTACTTGATACTTGAGGTATAAAAATTCACCTGGAAACTGAGATAAATGTAAAAATATCTTAGGCCAAGGTCAAAATTGTGCAATTAATGACAGTCGGTAGTAAATCTAGACTAATGAGGTAGGCTTAAATGAGTAGTATCAGTAGTTTACATGCACATTATTCACAACTGTCAAGCATTGTTAAAAATAACTAAAAGAAGAAAAGCCTATGGAAAATATTGCAATAGGTTAATTTTGAAATAACAAATTAGTGTTGGATAAAATGAGCTAAAACACTCAAAATGAACACAAAATCTATTGTGAATTGAGGTTAGGTTCAGTTTCGAAATCTGTGTCATATCATCACACAAAAAAGCGTTAAACAACAATCCCACCTATTACTCTGTGGTAAAGTCTATACTATACACAGTATTCGTTGTGTTTACCCTTTAATTTTATCCTTAATTATTCCATTGACTTTAAATTTAAAGTTAATGACAATTCCTCGGTTTAGGCATTGACTTTTTAGTATTTAAAGTCAATGGTTCCAAGCTACCTTAGATATGGTAAGGGAGCTTTGTACATTGACTTTAAATATCTTTGTATAATTCGGTGTATTTTAAATTTTTGTAGCATCTTACCCACACATATTTTGTATTATTTATATAAATAGCTTCTTACTCATGCTATCTTCTGCTGCAAAAAAAGCATGTGATTCACTGCGATTATCTGCCTATTGAGACCAGGTTGGTCAAGGTTTCTTTTAAAGTAATAGTAGTTTTAATGCCACAATGGTGATGTTATCCGCGTCCTTTGCTATCATTTGGAAAGCCGTTGCGGCCTCCATTATTTTGGATTCCTACACAGTAGGATCATGAAATCGGTTCTCGGCGTTCATGAGGCATGAGCTCGGACTAACTTTCCTAAAAGTGTTTGCTAAGCCGATACCTGTGGTTTACTTATATCATGTAGAATAGAATAAATTTCAAATTTTAATTTGAGCTCAATCGTTTACTCATGCTCCTTGTGTAAAAAACAACTGATGGACAGTAAAACATGCTTAGATGACAGTCATGATGCAGAAAAGAATTCCGAAATTTGAAAATGTTGTCGTAACCCTGCCAGAATTGTTGTAACAATGGGGAGGGAGTGAGTAAGGAGTTATAAAAGGCTCAGCATTAAAATAAATGCACAAAATTTTTGTTTTTACTACAGTATTCAATTTGATCTTAATACAACAGTTTTGATTTTAACGTACCGGTACAATTAAACACTAAATACTCTTAACTTCGCTACGTTAATCAAAACATTTTTGTTTTTTTTGAAGGATGGATGATAAAAACAAAAGATGTAGGCTAACGCATTACGCGATTATCCGGGTGCAAAGAATTAGATATCCTGGATATATATCAATTGATATTATTGACACCCCGGACATATTAATTTTTGATGTTTTTTCTTTAGGGGTTTTAATTTTGTTTTTAAAAGATTTATTGGTTTAAATGACACATATTGTGAAGTTTTATTTTTGAAAATTTTATTTATTCCGCTGGCAGATTTAGAGTTATATGTCATACTAATCCATTTGTAACTTTCTTGCTGATTTAAGGGAAGAAGTGTTGTTCTGATCTTTTTATTTGTTTCAATTTCGCTCTTCTCAGCATATTATCTATTAGTTTTATGTTATATCCATTAAATGTTGCAACGTTTTTTATATATTTTAATTCTTTGGTAAATCTATTTTCATTTAAAGGTGTGTTTAGACGTTGTAGATCAATGAATGAAAAACTACTCTTTTTTGTGTGGTGGGTGGTTGGAATCTTGAGTGATGTATCTATCAGTGTGTTTGTATATGTCAATCAAGTTTGTTGTTTTTTTCAGCAAGAAAGTAAATGGACTAGTATGACATATAACTCTGAATCTGCCAGCGGAATAAATAAAATTTTCAAAAATAAAACTTCACAAAATGTGTCATTTAAACCAATAAATCTTTTAAAAACAAAATTAGAAAACCCTAACAAAAACATCAAAAACTAATATGTCCGGTATTTATGAAATTGGCTGCAGTGAATGTGAAAAAATATATATTGGACAAACTAAAAGATCAATAAATACCTGGTACAAAGAAAATTTGGCCCATGCGAAATATGGAAGATACGAAAAATCTGCAATTGCTGCACACTCCATAGCCACAGGACATTCTTTCAACATTAATAATCTCAAATTAATCAAACAAATAATAATAATAATTGATTTATTGACCATTACAAAAATGTTTTGTTTTGTTTATAAAAAAAAGATCAAATATAACATTATTTAATTAAAAATTCAAGCCTCTAGCCATTTAACTAATTTTATTACTTAATATCCTATTAATCAACACAATAAGTTCCAGACCTTTCAAGTGGTATGGATGATCTAAAAATTCTTCCACACTATAAAAGATGTTGGAGGTCAAATAGTTCTTAAGTTTAGTTTTGAATAATTTTGACCCTTGAAGATTTTGAATTTGATGTGGTAGTTTGTTAAACAATAAAACTCCAGCTTGTGATGGCAATTTTGAATATTTCAAGTCTATGATATCCGATTCTATAGTTATTTACTGATCGGTATCATAGCTATGAATTTCATTGCCTTGGACCAAATTGCATTTATTTAATGAAAAGTACAGTTTCGTAAATATAAAGTGAAGGAAACGTAAGAATTTCTAGTTTTGAAATAAATTTCACAAGAATCTCGTATTTAACGCTTCCCAAGATTCTAATTTTTTGTAAAATAAAACTCGATTGATTTTTGTTTTATACAGTTTCATAAGCATGTTCCATACTGTAAATGGGGATGGATGATACCATAATAGGCCATTTTTAAAACATCTTTAGAACAATGATTCGCTAGATTTCTCAGCAAGAAAATACCACTTGAAACTTTGCTACAGACTTGGTTAATGTGAACATCCCATGTAAGTTTTTTATCCACATTGATCCCTAAAAATTGAAATAATTTACTTCTTCAATAGGATTGTCAAACCACAACACTTGAATGCCTGGGTGTCATATTTCATCAATAATTCGGACAAACATAAATTACTCAATAATGAAGATGGCCCTATTATGAATTCAAAATTGTTAGATCTCATCACATCAAGAACACCAACATAATATTTATAAAACCTTAAAAAATAAATTTAATTTTAATTTTTCTAAATTTTCTATCATATGTTTTTATTATAATCTGTCAAAATAATAATATTTACTTTTTGTATTTTCTTTGTGGAACAAGCCTGAAGATAATAGCTTTGCTATTGAAAGCGCTTACCCAAAAATAAAATTTGTATATTGGCCTTTTGTTTTAAATTCTATTTATAAAAATTGATATTTTACTAAATATAAAAAATAAAGCAGGTTTAGTAATAAGCTATATGTACAAAATAGGGTATCCTGACTCACTCACTCATAATCAGACCACAGCCCAAACTACTAGACCTACAGACTTAACCTACAGACCCCATATTTTCGGCAGGAGTAACTAGGACTCTCCCAAAGTAGCAAAAGCCGAAAAGCAGCGAACCGGTTTGCGTATGTGATGGGCATTAGTTGATATTTTAACGGAGGTCAACTTCTCGGGTGTCCACCATAGTCTACAGGTTACACCTAACAATGTATTAAACCTTTCAAAAGTATTCGAAAAATAATAATTTAAAAATTTGAAAATAAAATGGATAACACAATACTCAAAAACCTATTTCTGCACAATAATTGCTATTACCAAGTTCGCTAGGTTCTGTTTTCGATTACTGTGTTGTTATAAAATCAGTGTATTAAATCCTTTGGTTTAAGGATGGAAATGTACTCCGAAAACTCACCATTTTGCGTCAAAATTTAGCTAATCCTTTTCAGGGGAGAGGGGTACTACACACCCTCAGGCCACCTGGGGTTTCCTTTCGTTATTACTACGTGAACCTGGAACCCCCATTCCAAAATTCTGGCTAGGCTATTGGTTAGGGGCAAAGACTTTGAAAGAGGCATTAAATGTGGAAGCTGTTCTGGATAAAGTTAACTTCACAGTCATGATACTGTAACATATTATATCCGTAGTGCCCTTTCAAAATAGTTTCTTCTTAGACAACATATGGTTATTAATATGGTTTATTATTTTGACTTATAGGCTACATTTGATTTAGTTTTTCTCACACATATTTTAAAGGATTTTCAATTTGTACACACCTGCAGACGATGGAATTATATCCTGAACCAGTTGTGTAAATAAAATGATAAATCAAGGGTACTTAGTTACTTTGTTAATTTTCCAGTTGACCGTTGACGTTGCATATCGCATAATAATTATGTTTAATAGCAGTCCAAATCTTGAATCTACTTCTCTTTTAGTTGTAATAATTAATATATACAGCATCTCCTTTTAAGTGAATCTTTCTTGTTTCATACATATGTAGGCTATATAATGAGTTGAAAAATGCTCAAAACATGTTCTGGGGGTTAGAATTTAGACCATTACCTGCGTGGTTCGGAAGTCATGTTAAGCCGTTGGTTCTTGTATTTCCATTGGTAATAGGGCTATTAATTAATGACCCATTCTAAGGAAGAGTCGGCCTTAGTTTGTAACAAGACTACACCTTATAACTCATTACCACCACTCATCACACTCATTCCTCACCACATATTTGCCTTATATGTAGGTGGTCGGCACATAAATAGTGAGACCTCGTGAGAGTGGTCGGCATCTCAAATAGTGATTTAATTGGTGCTGGGCCGGGCCTGGGTCTTACCATGCTGACAGCATGAATATCTTAAAAGAAAACTGTTTTCCAGGCTAGGAGCGCCCGATCAGCGGTGACGACCAGCTCGTATGAGTTAGCTACTAATGTACACCAGCTAGCAACAGTGTGTTTTTCCGGCTACGATGATGGCTACTCGACGTCAACCATGAAAAACCTCTATCGTTAGACCTATGTAGTCTAATAAGTGTCGCAGAAAATAAAAGTCGAAACTATGTAAATTAATGTAAACGTACGTCGGTTTATTTTTGGGTAGTTTTAGACTTTGGCCCAGCTATATTTATATAAGAGATACAATATTATAGGACCATAACGAGGTAATTTAATACCTCATATTGGTAACAACTAAGCTGATACAAGAAACCATAAGGAGTAATAATCAAACAATTTTCGTCATCACAGAAGGTCGTTTATATAAAAATAATTTACAAAAATACACTAAACGCTACACAAATTGGCAGGGTTTGGTAGATACAATATAAATACGTGCTGGTTCCTAGAGGTAATTATAAGCGTTAATACTGTAAACGTTTGTACAAGACGCAGAGAGATATCAGGAAGTCTATGTGTAAGAAACCATTGGTTATTTTTAAAGAAAGTGTTGAATTATAATGAGAGTCTAGTATAGACATCTTCTTCGTTAACAGTGAAAATAAGTTATTTCATTACATTCAGTTTAACGTTTTTTTATAAACACCTCGACTTGAAAATACAGAATTCCTTTAAAAAAATAAAACGCGGGAACTTGGTGTGAAAAAAATATTGGGAGACATCAGATTAGAATGAATTAACTTCAACCCCCGAGGACCCCCAACCCCAGCACAAGACTTCCAGACATCCCTCTTGACACTAGATGGTACGAACTCCTAGTATTCAGCTCCCAGAGGCTTCGCCCTAGCTTCGGCCACCTGCTCGGCGACTGCCTTGAGGATGGCGGGGTGGATGTTGGGGCCGGTGGGTTGGTAGCCGTGCTCGTCAGCGATGTACTGGACAGACACTGGACCTTCGGGTGAGTTGTAGGAGTACTGGCCTTGGACTGGAACAACACAATGGGAGAATTGGTCAAGAGTTACTTAGCATAAGTAATCGTGTGGGTCAGACTTAAATGTACTAAAAGTGTGCCTAATACTTTCACATTTCCTGGGGCTTTAAGGGTCCGCCTCAGCTGCGTGGCGACGCTATTGAAGCTAGGGGTTTTCATCTTTAAAAATAATTTTTACATTAATAAACAAGATACATTTTGAAACTAGAGAAGTTTTCCGAGACGTGTATTGAGTTTTTTCTTTCGAAATTATGCGTTTTAAGTTTACAAAATGGAGTTGAAAAGCACTAAAACTTCAATGGTTATTTGTGAAATTATTGAGCAATTTACGAGAAATCGGGCTCTATTATTTTCGGACACGTGTCAAAAAATTCATTTAGTTTCCAAATATATCATGATATAGATATAATACATCAAAGTGAAAAACGGTACCGTAAACCCTTGCAAGCGCTTGGATTGTTACGCCGCATCAGCTGAAAGAAGGCCCGTTGTTTAACCAGTTGTTAAGTGCGTGGTGCGGTGTGTTCCTTGGCCAGACGAATTTAGCATTTTACTGAAGTGATCACTGAGGTGGACCCTTAAAATTACTCCGTTTTAATTACCACCGATAGGTATATAACATTTAGCGCACGTGCATGTTGGTTCATTCTAATTCAGAAACTACTCTATAACCTCAATGGTTTAGAAGACGCAGCTCTGAACTAAATACAATTTGGAAGTATGTGATTAAATGGTAAAGGAGAGGTTTCATTCGGAGGTGCCAAGAGTTCAGAAAGAAGTGCCAATGTGTCATAAATGATTTGACGTCAACCGCATAAAAGTACCTACCAAAGCGAAGTGCTGGTTGTGTATATCTTATAAAAAAGGCCAGATTGGTATAAAAATGTACACTTTAAGTGAACTAAATGACTGTTGATCATACTGTTTGCATAAGAAAGTGTTAGTTGTACCTCCCATGGCCTCGGCGGGCGTGCCGCGGTACTTGATGGCCCCTTGTTCGTCCCTGGAACTGCCATCGCCGGATCGGTAGCTGCGAACACAACACACATTAGTCATGCCAGTTAACCACACCACTGATAACATCCCAGCTGAGATCTCCAACTCAGCTGTTCACTGTTCTTCTCACTTACCAAGGTCTACTAGTTGAATTTCACTTCTTCGTAAATATTTTCTTTAAAAAGTTCTAAAAATACCATATATTTTTATATTGTCTTTCTATAGGTCTAAAATGTTGTATTTGATAATAATTATCAAATTTTAAATTTAGTCCTTGTATTATGAAAACTCACTTGAAGATGTAAGAGCCGTCGGGGTTGAGGTCGAACTGCTGGCTCAGGATGGGGATGAAGCCTGGAGGCCTGATGTAAGGGGCTTGTCCCACCACCACCGCCACTACGGCGCTCAGAACTAACAGAACCTGAAACATAAGTATATTCCCATTATTAGGTAACCCTCCCTATGTCTCCTGGTAAATCATGAACGTCATCACATACTGAGCTCTGAGGAGCTGTTGAGGGTCCGCCTCCGTGGTCACTGCAGAGAAAGGCTGGATTCGTCCGTCCGAGGAACACACGACACCAACCGTTAATAGCATAAAAACTAAAAGATATTTTGAAAAATTAACTACAGACACACCTAGACAATAGGTTTATCATTCATTTAAGAGTTGTTTCGTCAAAATAGCATTAATACTAAAGTCTTCATTTTATTTCCCGCAAACCTCTGCAACGACACTCTCCCGAGCCGCTGAGGTGGACCCTTAAGCGAGTGTGATCATTGTAATCATTGTAACACGTTCGGCCTGCAGAAATCAGAAGTCACTTATTGAGCCAAAACTACCAAACACAACAGCTGTATCAACCAAGTCACCAAAGATTCACAAAAGAATATCTTAGGCTAAAACTATTATTACACGTGTGTACTTAGGGTAAACTTTCAACTAACTCTTAAATAATAACAGATTTGCGCCGTTCGGAGTCTATAAGGAGTTTGTATTGAACAGTTTAATTGAGACGCATTTTTGGACGAAAGTTAAAGAAAATTCGGTTTTTGGTTATTACATCCCCAAACAGAAACGGGTATGCTAAGTGTGGATATATTATTTCGTAGTACACGGTTAAAAGGACGTCAAAGTTGTTTACACTCTTTAGATTACGCAGCATGTAAAGATTTGCTGTGCGTAAAGCTTATGCTGGATTTATTTTCTGTAGTATTGTTGTATAACTTCGTGTAAGGAAAGAAAGATTAGTTAAGTTAGTTGGGCCTAAAGAAAGGTTTCAAAAATATTATTGTTTGAACTATGTTTTAAAAAGCTTTAAAAATTTCATGTTTATTAAAGTGTTTGAAAATAAAACGTATCTTGAAATATTGGTCAATGTGTCAAATATTGGTGTGTTAAATTTGCTAGCCAGATCTCAAGATTAAAAACTGAAAGTAACTAATTAAAGATTTTTGTGGGTGTAAAAATAGGTTTATGTAATTACGATCCAAACACAGTATTTTCCCTTTTAAAATCAAAATTGTTTACACTACTTGCTAAAATACAAAATTTACTTTCAATATCAAATTGAACCGTCAAGGGATCGAACACATTGCACGTTCTCATACCTTAAGAGGACTGACAATTATAAAAACCTCAAAGTCCTAACGAAGGACACACAATTTGATGGATTGCAGTGATGACTAATTAGACAAGGCAATTAACAGTTGACTAATGACTTTCCAACATCCTCACTAGTCAGGTGTGCAGCTGAAACTGCAAGGCTTGAAGGGTAAACTCTGATTGTATACAGGAGTCGTGAGTGTACATAGGTTGAATGACTCTCATAACTGCGCAATTCGACTGATGTTTGAGGTGTTCACACTAATAGCTTTTCAGTCACTGCACATTTTGTGGCTTTGTGGCGGATGTTAGTTGGCGATTTAGAGTTTAAAATGGTTATTACTGAAAGACCACCTGCAGCTGAGTATTTTCCTTGAGGAAACTTCAATTGTCCCAATTTTTACCTGACATTTTCTTTGTGTGCTATTACATAGATAGGAGAGAGTAATGGCATTGAAAAAGTAATGAGCTTTTACTGCTCTCATACGCTGATAGCAAGAATTTAACTCAAATTCTTAAGAGTTCCTTAGTAGTGGCTGTGACCTTGAATTTCGTTCTACAAGAACAATGTAAAACATGCATTTTCTTGGTACACTTCCCACCTACAGTGTACATTGGATTTGAATGAAAACAATTAGTTTTAAAGTGCATTGAATGCTTTAGTGACTCCGCTGAGCCGAATTTCCATTTTCTTATTAGTCAAGCCGTGGCATCAATCCAACAATTTAAGAAATGTTCTATTTAAATTTCTTGGTCTTACTATTAAACTAATATAAATTTCGAAAAAGTGGTCAGTGGAGACACTGCAGTACATTGTAATTTTTCAAATAAAACGTGTTTAAAAAAGATCATACAAATTGTGGGCGTGAAGTGTCTTAAGAAAATGCTTGTTTTTACAATTTGTTCTAATGGGGCAAAAAACTAAATAGCCGCCTGGGACTGTGCACTCTTAGTAACACATCACTTCCAAATCTTTTGAAATCAGTCTGTTTTATTTCATTTGAAAGTTTAAAGACGAACCTCAATAAGTCAAACCCTCCAGTTCTTGTTTAGGTCCAAGCAAAGAATTCCAGAGACAATCAATTGAAAATGTACAACACACGCAATTTCAATTCAAGTTTATAACTCACTACCGTACTTCAGAAGACAGTTTAATTGACTTGTAAAACATGTTGCACCTGAGTTAAATGTCAGTAAGCAAGTATATTTCATCGTGACGTGAGATACTGCACTCAGTGGCATTTAGGCTGGCAGACGCGCGCATCCACCTGATTATATAACATAACAAGAACACCTCAGAGACAGTAACGCTTCAAAAGTCATCACAACACTCATAACAAGCCGGTGTCATCAATCATCACAACTTAGTACAGCTGTCATCACACGGCTTGTCCATCACACTGTAATACATCATACACTGCTTCTGGGTAAAACTGGACACCTAGTATTGCGTAAAGTAACGATTCGTTCACGGTAACTTTTTTCAGTTGGCTTTGGTTTATCCGCTAGCTCGTAGTTTTGCCAATAACAATTGAGAATGACTTGCGCTTTGACTACTTTATTGACCTTCAAATGCTTCGGGTAATAGAATGGAGGTTTTGTCGTATCATATAAAGCTGGTAGTCAACGCAATGGTGATTACTGGATATTTAAAATACTTGTACAAGTTCAAAAAGAGTAGATCTGTGTTAATTAATAATCTAGAGTAAAATAAATAAACAATCGTTTTTAACTAAAAAGTAAAACATTTACTGCCTTTTAACGTTGTACAGGATAGTTTAGGTCCGAATACAATAAAAATATCCGTTAAGCCGGACCAAGATGGCGTGGAAAACAGTTTTTCCGCCACCATATTGGGCTGGTTGTTTCGATCTTGTTGATATACATGTTCGACTTGGCAACACAAATGTTTATACCAACTAAGTGTTATTGAAAGGTTAATCGTGCGCGACTCCGGAGCTGATCACTCCGCTGGTTCGATCCCCGCAGTCATCACTTACATTTTTAATGTGACTATAGGGTAACACTAGGTAAAGATCGAGGTTGAGTGGTAGAGAGGCCTTTGTAGTACCTATTACCCTTTTATCTATTACCACACAACAGTACTACTGTTAGAGCCGACGCGTTAGTATTCAAATGCAGAAATTCGGAATGAAGCAATTGACTCGATGACGCCACAAATGAAGGGTTCATGCACGCAGTGACGGATGTGGGAACAGTACTCAAGTCCGCTTGTACAATTACATTGTTTCTGCTGATACCGGTGAGAATGCCCGTATCCTTATCCCCATCCTGATCCTAGCCTCGGCCTTTGTTTCTATGGAAGCAATCCATAACCGCATTACCGTCCTGCTGGGAGTCGTCCGTCCAAAGCTTACAATGTCTGCGTGCTTACGAAACGTCGTGTCAGGTGAGAAAACCATTTGTTTGTTTACAACTTAAAGCTGAGAGAAAATCTCACCTTCATCTTCAAACAACATGAACACCGTTGTTCTGAGGTCCTAAATCAAAGAAAATCAATTAGCTGGCTATTTCCTGCATCACAAACAGATTGAGCCCATAAATCAAACCGTAAAGTTCAAGTCGGCAACACAGCAAAGCTTCATTGTTATCGTTATGAGTTTCCTTTCACCATCAGTGATCAATGAAGATCCCAATCTGTCTACGTTTTACTCCACTGCAATGAGGAGTGTTCAGGTCGTGAACAAGGTGAGCAATCGTGCTTCAGTCTGGGCAACCATCAGTCAAAACATCCACAGAAAGGTCTTCATAAACTGCATAGTGTGAGGGAGTATCCAACGTTTGATTTGGACGGTTAGAATTTGAGGCTTTGAAGATTGGGTGGGAATGCTTGTAATGTGTTCTCTGCAAAAGAGGCGTATAATGTAGTTATGTTGGATTTGACTTCAACGGGAAATATACATGGAAAACCAATTAAGTACCACTTTTGAATACCTCTGTTAAACATTTTCTATACTAAAATTCAATGGAGGGATGATTTCAAAAACAATGCTCTGACGCTTGTCTGTAAAACAGCAAAGACTGGTAAATAAAAAGACACGACATAATCTGGTCCAAAAGGGATAGAGAAAAAGTAACTGAATCAAGTAGGATAGAAAAAGTAAAAACATTATAATTTAAGGAGGTCTCAAGAAAGAATCTTTCAATCCAAGATTAAGCACAATAAATATCAACAAAATTCCAACAGCTGGAATTTTGGACTTTGGAGCATCGTCCAAAGTTCCCAAGCTTAGAAACACCTCTTTGTACCTTTACACCAACTGACAACAATCGAATCAACAGTGAGAGAAGTGTTCTACAGAGTCAGGAACAATTAGGGAGTCTGATGATATCTATGTAAATGGTGGTCGTGTGAGACGAATGCGCGTGTGCTAAGGTCAGCCTTGTACCATGGGTCAGCACCTCGGGGCTATGTTAGGGCAGGTCAGGTGACCACGTATCTCAGTGGAACTGCGTGATCGAGCGCATCATCACCTAGAGAACTGATCTGAACTTCTCCATTCGTGACCATTTCAAACCAATTATGCCTAGTAAGACTTGTAAATTAGGATGAAACGGTCGTGAATTTTTATTGCCTACAGAGGCATTCATTTTCGGGAACCGCGTGAGCCCCGGATGTTTTGAAATTGAGTTACGGAATGAGATAAAGGTCAACTGCTAAGAGGTTGTTCATTGGTCAAGGAGTTGAAGAGTTGGAGATTTGAATACAATAGATAAGTGGTGCAGAAATATTGCGTAGCCTGTGTTGTCAGCTTTGTGGTTTTGGTTGATAAAATATGGCTTTATTCGATAAGTAATGTAGTCGATTTTGACTCAAGTTTATAATTTTAGAAAAACCATCAAAACTTAATATTAGCTGAATTTAATATCAATTCAAGTCCAAAGGAAAGTTAGGTGTATTCGTACTTATATTTATAGAGGATGAATAATACAAACCAACAAATGTACGGTCGCACAAATCAACAACCACTTGTGTATTGTTTAAAAATGCAACAATGCACCAATCCAGTTATACTTTTTGTTTTGACAAAACCCAAAATAGATAAAAACAAATTAAAAACATTTCTTAAAAATATATGTATCTAGTAAGTCACACATTTTATAGTCAAATGAGTCTATAAAGTTAAAATAAAGTATTAAATACATCGTTAATGCAGTATAAAAATTACCAATTTAAAATATAAATGGGGTAGTTTTTCAGTACTGTTTTTTTGAAGTGGACCCGTGGCGGGTTGGAATTGTGCGCGACTCTGGAGCTCATCACTCCGCTGGCGCGGGTTCGATCCCCGCACCACTTACACTTGTAAAGTGGCTTTACGGTAACACTAGGTAAATGTCGTGGTTGAGTAGTAAAAGGACTTTGTAGTTCCTAACTTCGCTTCGTTAAACAAGACAAACTTTACCTTTTTAGTTTCATTTTTGATTGAATGATGCTTATTTCAAGTACTGTACAAAGCTAAAATGAATTGGCTTAACATTGAAAGGTTTTACAGTAGTTAACAATATTGGTACTAATGTCCAAACACTCTCGATTTAACATATGTAATCAACTGAACTTAGATTTTACTTTTACATCCACTAAGTGTTTTCCTTAAAACGTTTTTAGCTTTACTATTTTTAATAACACACCGTAGTTAGATTTCTAGTAACGCTAGACAACATACTCGTAATTAGGGTTACAAGCGTAGTGTGGTCAAACTAATAATATTCAGCTCCTTTATTTCCGGGCTACGAAGCATATCACACTTAGAGAAGAAAATAGTTCCTAAATTGCGTTTTAATTGGACAGGAGAAATTAATCTTTGCTTTGTTTTGTGTTAATAATGAAAGGACTTCTGTTTGCTACAACTGTGTTTCAAGTGTTTCTAGCACTGTTTTAGTAAAATGATATTCCGTGAAGCCTATCAAGAAAGCCTGTAAATTTATTTATTGAGACTCTATGTTTTAGCATACATTATAGTAACGGATGTAGCAATATTGTTTAAATAAAGAGCGACGAAAATGTTTAAGCCACTTCTAGAAAATATACTTTTGAAAGGTTTGGACCATTGAAGAGAAAGATGACCACCGATAGTAAAATTATTTTCTGTCATCCATTTCGTTAAAAATACAACAACACAATTTTAAAAAAATTACCAATAATTGTAGCTGGAGTGAGTTAATATTTTAAGTTAGAAACTTTTAGATTTTAATACAGATTTAAAACCCGTATTTTCTTTAAAATTATTTTAAAACTCAACGAATTTACACGCATTTTCTCCTGGTAAGTTAAGTTATAAACTTTACCAATTACATGCTAAACGACATTTTTTCGCTACAATTATTGGTTGTAATTAAATTGTAATGTGTAATGAGCTTGCAGTTAACACATATATTTATTTAGTGGGGGCAACACAAAACAATACGATTGAACAAAAAAATCTAATTTTTATGAGTTTGAAGTTTTTATGAGTTGTATGAGAGCCCCTAGAGGAGCAGTTTGTTTTAGCTTCCCAATGTTTAAATTTGTAATTTAAAATTTCTCAATAAATAATCAACAGTATAAAGCTAGTATCCAAAAGAAGTTATAGTTAAAATATTGTGAAAACGTTTTAAATCCAAATTAAGGGCTCAGAGCATAATACGTTAAAATTTGTAGCAAATAGTGTATTTGAAATCTTAATTCAATTTAAAGTTCAAATAGGTGACCCTTGACCAATACGAACCATTTACCCGCGCTTCTGCATAACTTAGACAGCTTAAAGACTACACAGACCGACGATAGTAAAATATTCATAACACATAACCGCACAAAAAATCCTGAAAACCCGCAGATTTTGTTTCTCGGCGCACATTTTTAATCTACTTAACCAAAACACTGATGACACAAAGCTCACTCACAATTCTGGAATCCATGTCTGGAGATGGGGCTGTTGATGGCAACTGATGTAAGTGTGTTGGAGTCAGGGGGGTTTTTATAGCGGGGACGTGTGGGGAGTGCAGTGCTTGGCGGGGGGGGGGCTGGCAAGTACTCCCACCGCCCCCACCGCCCCGTATCAATGATAACAGTGTTAACAGAGCCTAGTAGCCGCGGTGATAGTGGGATGTCATGAGGCAGCTCGTCATGAGGCTCTTAGAGTGAAGTGTTTAACTTTTCGAAATTTTGTTCAACTTTTGGTCGTTCGAGTTGAGACAAAGTCTGTGTATTTTTTAGTTAGTTTACAAGTGAAACGATTAAATAAATGTTGTAAAACTCCCACATAAATAGTTACGAAATATTTAGAAAACTTCCGCTGTACACTTGTCCTCAGATCAGAATACACCTTGACATGTACGAGACTCGATAAGACTGTTTATTATTAGACGATAAAGCGCACGTTAATTTTGGAATATCATCTGAAATTAACGTAAGTTAATTAAAAAATCTTGAAATCGTTGCGAGATTACAAATTGATATCAATGAGTGATGCTATGTATCTTAACAATTTTCATGACTCAAAAATAACGATCATAACTCAGTTTTTCACGTGATTAGCAAGTATTGAAGTTGGACGAAATTTTCAATGCTAAAACTTTATAAACAATACAATACAACTTATTTGGACTTAACATCAAAATAATTTGTTGCAAAACATACGATATAATAGAAATAAATAAATATGTTTCATTCACACTTATTTATTGCAAATTTGTTAAGTATGTAATTTGCTTTCAAAAGCTACTTAAGCAACGATCACTCGTGCATCTTAAATATCAAAAAGTAAATAGCGTTATCACTACCCTTAATAGTTTCATGTTACCATCCCACTGACTATAAAGTGAGTACCCCGTCGTACGAGGTAATTGTACGGCATACTCTAGTTGCGATCGAAACTGAATACACGACGAGTACTATAGACATGACAGCAATAATTGAAAATGTGAAAGATAGCCACGTTATATACATAATTTAACACAAGGTGGTCCAAAAAGGCACTCGTCATTTTATGGCATGTATTTCTTTTATTAGCTATACAACACTGGCTTTATCTTAAAACTAAATGCTTGATCTGTTTTCCGCTATTCAGTACGAAATAATCTATACGTCTTAACATGTTTGCAACCTTTCCTGGACATTTTCGAGGAGTGCAATCCATAAGAACTGATGTTGTGGTTTTCTTCAGATTTTGAATACTTTTAGGTGGTGGCCTGAAACTCTTTTCCTTTAGTGTTTCCCACAACAGAGCATTACAAAGTGAAAGATCAGGACTTCTTGTTGGGTATGTGAAGTTAGTTTCAAACCACACCTCAAAGTATTCAAAATCTGAAGCAAAACATAACATCAGTTCTAATGTGCACTCCTAGAGAATGCTAAGAATGCTAAGACATATAGAATGTGTCATACTGAATGGCAAAACAAGGTCAAGCATTCAGTTTTAAGATAAAGTAAGTTTTGTATAGCTGATGAAAGAAATACTTACCATAAATGGACGAATACCTTTTTTTTGACCACCCTGTCAGGCACTTTTGGTAATCAAATGGTAGGTTATCATTTATTAAAGGGGGTGGGGCTTAAACGTTGCAAGTCAGCGGGCAAGTTGAATTTGACAGAAAGTGGCAAATCCATACTTACAACAAGTAAAAATGAATTGCTAGCTACTAGCGAAACTCCCATGCCAGTAAAACCAAATTCTCTGGTTACTTGCAATCCCCGCCACTTTTGACACCCATCTTTTTACTAACTGTCCAAACAAACATTGACAGCTGCTGTTAACCAATGTTATGGAAAATATGTGAACCGTCACTCGATTAGCATGGATAGTAAACAATTTAAATTGCATGCCAGCTGCAAGCTACATGTAAAAACAGCTATTGCAAATCTTGAATAACGTTTGCGTTGGTATTTGCCAATAATACCCTGACTGGCATGCAAGAGACTAGCACTTGCAACGTGTATACCTAGCTTTCTAATAAAATAACTATGGTTTGTTTTTTTATTGTTGATACAGTACTATTTATCAAAATACAACTCATCTGTGGTGTTACATACATTTAAGATAAATAAACCATATAAAATTAGTATTACAATTTGAAACAAATTAAGTTTGATGTGGCATTTACCAGACAAACATCCCGTATCCTCCTTATTTTAATAATGACCATTATAGTATGCTCTAGAACCATTCGCTACGCTCACAGCATCGTTACGCCCATGATCATACAGGAGACCCAGCTGAGGCCGAAAGCCGAAGCGAGGGTATGAGCGGAGCGAACAGCCTCGTAACGACCGTGATCATACAGGAGACCCAGCTGAGGCCGAAAGCCGAAGCGAGAATGCGATGAGCGAACAGCCTCGTAACGACCGTGATCATACAGGAGACCCAGCAGAGGCCGAAAGCCGAAGCGAGGGTATGATTGGAGCGAACAGACTCGTAACGACCGTGATCACACACGAGGCCAAGCTGAGGCCGAAGGCCGAAGCGAAACTGTGAGCGTAGGAAACAGCCTCGTAACATTCGTCGTAATAGAACAAAGAAACCTGAGGGCCGAAGCGAAGCGAATTAGAGTAATAAATTGCAAAGGAAATTCGATTCACTCATTCCAACGGTGCTTGTCGTTGCATGTCGACCTAATTTTATGTTTGATACACATGTTGAGTAGACAAAAATTATTGTTTATACCAAGTTTAATCGAAATCAAATCATTAATGCAGTTTTTATAGCATAAAACCAACCTTTAGGTGGGAAAAGCGCTGTAGCTAAGCGTCAGCTATGTTTTTTATCCATCTCAAAGTAAAGCCAACCTCCAATTACCTGATAGGCTCTGCATCATATTCATCATATGCTCCTACCAGTACTTCAAACCAGTATACTCATAATAATAATCTCTACGTCAAGGATTACAAGATTTCGGCACAGTAACCTTAATAAAGGGAAGTGAAGGGACTCAATTTACCAGAACAGCACCAACACGTGTTTACAAGTATGAGATTCTATCTCACACGTTGTACAGAGGAGTAGAATCATCTGCATATAGGAGTTAGTACGTGATCAACTTTATTCTTGATGACTCAACTTCCTTGGCTTTTGACAGCTGATTAGGCTATACAGTATTTGGTTTCGATTGGTTGAAGATGACCCAGTCGATACACGCTGAGTGAGCGTGTACTTTATGGTGCCGTTATTTATTCTAATATTAGGATTTTTCGAATCGCAAGATAACAAGCACAGAGTATTTATTATAACAAGCTTTCTCGCAGCTTAAATATTGAAGAGTTAAATTGATATTAACAAACAGGTAACCTGAAATACATTATACTTAAAATTTGGATCTACGATCACAAATAAGAAAAATTAGGATGGTCAATAATGTGCATCTCAAAGCTTTCATTTGTCTCTTTTTAATACTATAAAATACAGAACTTTACATTTTGAATAACACTACAACAAAGAAAGAGTTTTGCAAATTTTATAACTATAAACGGATAAGGTAATTTTAACAAAGTTATTCGGTTGTTTTAAGAGTTTTACTTAGCGCTTTATATCAAAAATATTTTTGGTTAGGTGTTGAATAGGTATCTCTCAACAGGACAATAAGAGTCCCATGGTAATATAGGAAGTCACTATTTTAAAGATAAAATTATACTAAATATATGTTTTCAAATACTCTTAACACATTTACACTTAAGGGACCTCCATCTTCCCATAAATATATCAACACAAAACTACTATAGTTGTAAGATATTTAATTGATCTTGCTCGGCTGGCTAGCAGATCGTTATATTCTGAAAACTTAAACCCCATTCATTTGCATCTAACATTACGACACGGGCCCGGTAATGAAATTAGACTAATGGTTCACCAGGGCACTAGGCATGATTCACAGAGTCGTGGGTTGACTCATAGTTGTCTCTGACAATGGACAATGTAGTCACAACTACAATGCAAGTGTTAGCTCCCACTTGAGCTAGAGTTGTAGTGGCTCCAGTGTACTCTATTAAGTACCGAGGTTGAGTACGCTCTCTTTGGGTCTCTGTAGACACCTGTATAAGACCAAGTCGGACTTGTGGTGGGTTGGTATCGCGCATGACTCTGGAGTTTTTCACTTGGTAGCGCGGGTTCGATCTCCGCAATCACCACTAACAATTTGTTAAGTGACTTTTCGGTAATGCTAGGTAAAGGTCAAGGATGAGTAATAGAGAGGAATTTGTAGTAGTATATTCGCATTGTTAAACAAAATAACTTTATCTTTAAAGGTAGCTAGACGCCGTTACTAAAAGTGTTATATTTGAAATTGAGTTTCTAGAGGTTAAAATGATAGTTTTTGGGTAAAAAGTCTAAAGTCAAACATAAAATACTCGTACATTTAACCAGCCTTCATATAAAAAATTAGAGTTTTAGTTTATGATTGACATTTGGCTTTTAGATTAGATCCCCAAATCGTCACTTTTCACACCCTGGTACAATGCTAAAATCATAACTGGTTACTTTTCAAGCAATTTATTCTTCAACTTGAGTCCCAATTTGTTGACGCGAAGGCCTTGATCTTCATTACACTTGAAAGGAGCGTCTTCTAAGGAGTGTTTGACAGTAATGTCCAAAGGTGAACTGGATCGCTACAATTATTTACCGTGGGAAGGATGACTCGCTGCTTGCGATGCTCGTGAACGCCTACCCCAGACGCTGAACTAGTTTTCATTAGCTCGACCTTAAGAGTTGCTTAACATGGCGGGTCGTGTCTGGAACCCACCTGCCCGTGATCTTCCCGTCAATTTCATGCTCGGACGGTCCATCCTATCGTACCTACAAATGTCAGTCTGTCATCTCTTATGAACATTTTCGGGATGTAATTTAGCAGGACATTTCCTGTGTGGTCATTGCTTTGATGGGTGATTTCGTGGTTCCAAGTGACTCTAAAGGTCAAAAGGGAGGGTATTTTAGGTTTAATTTAAAATGTTATCAAAAATTTCCAAAATGTTACCAGGACACTTGCTGTGTGGTCATTGGTTTAATTTCATGATAATTCGTAATGACTTTTAAATTTCAATTATCATCCTAGCAGGCAACTTCAATTATTTGTCCGAGACATACATGAAGTTTTTAAATACACAGAAATGGCACGAAGGGGAGCAGCCTTGGCGAGGCGTCTACGAAATTGCAGTGACATTTGCGGAATGAGTGTCCGATAAAGCAGCTAGATTGATGTAAGCTGACAGTGATGAGTTTCTCAAGGTCGCTGCAGCAGTTATCAGTACATCAGCTGAGTGCTGACAGGATGCAGACACTCGGTGTCTAGTCAGCTGTTCTAGTTTTTTTGACTCTGTGGTGCTCCGGCCAACTACGCGGCTCGCTAATATGCCTATTAGCTTCAGACCCGGATCCTTGTGTAATGCTGTTCGGGATGATGAATATGTACAAGCGTCTGCTCGTGAATAATATAGTAGCAGTATTAATGGTTTTGCCTTTCTCGTTAAACTGCATGATCTTTATGTAATTTAAGACAGAAGAAAATAGTTTTGGTGCAAATCCAACCATCATTGTAGAACACGTCTCTATTGTTTGTGGTTAACATTTTTGGCACTGTTATGCGAAATATATAGAAACTATCCAATTCCTTGGTAGAGCAGTCACAGAAATGTTTATTGACCACAAGGCCTAGGTGTTACCAAAATACCACCTTGAAAACGTACATTAGGATGTAAACACAAACATTGTAAAACCGAATTAGTAACCAATCTAATTCAAAGTACGTAGCGAGTGGGTGTATTTTTAAACCACTACCCCAGTCTAACTTTTTCAACTTAAAAACTAAAAGTTTAAAAAGAAAAACATGACGTGTTCCCGTCTCTGGATAAAAAGTAACCTAAATCATTATAAATTGAGTTAGTCCCTGTCCAAAGTAGTTAGGTAAGCTTACCAGCCAAAATATGTGTACGTTATTATTATTGTGTTTATTGTAGCCAAAATAGTGTTTATTACTACTATTTCTAAGTAAAAATTAAAAAAAGCTTAGAAAACAACACAGCATGCACAAAATCGTAATGAAAGAATCAGCAAGCAGAAAAACAAAACACGTTCATGGCCTGTAACAGCTACCACCCTCCCTCAGTTGGTTGGAAACCTCAAAACTAGTAAGACTTGTTACTAAAAGAAATGTTGAATGAAAATTCTCAATATTCGTTACAGTTCTAAGCTGCTTTTATAAACCTTAGAGTCTTAGATACTACATTCTAAATATTAAAGAGTGAAAACAACACCCAAAAGAGTGTACTTAGATACAAGAGCTACAAGTACAGTTGAATCAGAACTCTTCACCTTCAACTAATGTAGCGTGCACATGCACGACACAATCCGTGTTCCCGCCGGATTCGAGTTCCCACGATGAATGAATGCACTTAGCACAACGCCAGCTGGGATTTGCACGGTTGTAACGTCGAAAACGTAGATTAGCATACATAACACATTGCCACACGCGGCGCTCGTTCTCGTCTCTTGTAACCTATCAAAATATTGAACCGACAGGCTGATAACTATTGCTAATTTGCGTTAAGGACGCGTCCGTCTGCTTGAAGCTGTAGATTGAATTCGGTTACGAAATCTGAGGTGTTTTACAACTTAACTTTTGATTTGGTGGATATTGTATGGGCGCTAGTTATGTAATGAGACAGGGTGTTCAAACAAGCTGTGTATGAATTGAAAAGACCACGCGTTTTAAAATGATTCATCGTGTTTTGAAACCACGCATTAAGTTACGTGTTCCCAATAGGGCTTAGTGATGTTCTTATCACTAAACAAGAAACTTCTAGCTTCGAGGTTGAGTGGTAGAGAGGACTTTGTAGTCCTAACTTCGCCTCGTTAAACAAGACAAACTTTACTTTTTTCTAAAGGAGCTGTTGCAGAAAGACGTTTGTTGCGTGGTTGAACTTTTGTTTCAACTTAATCGATGTTAATCTAATGTCTGTCTGGAGGTGATATTTGTTAATATTTTGTATTAAAACTTTTGAAAATTGATGATTTGTCAAAAGGGGAATTTTGAAAAGTTTGCAAAATGTGTGCAAAAAATTAAACACGTTTTTGTCCGCCATTTTGAACAGGGACATCGTAAACGTTTTTTTAACGGTATCAATGAATTTGTGTTTTCAAATGAGGGATCACATGATAGGGTGAAATACATACTTCAAAGGGCTACCCCACTACCCCTATTTTGGGAAGGGAGGGCAAAATACACCAAAGAGTACTTCAATTGACCCAATTAAGACATATGCTAAAGCAATTTTAAAGTTAATACAACGGGTTGAAATCTAAAAAACACTGTTTTCATGTGATTTTTTTAGGTAACGTAACTTTTAAATGACGTCAAAAGAATTTATTAGGAAGTTTGTGGGACTGCAACCCTAGCATCATCACTGTTTTCCGCCCGTACGGCACAGTCCTATAGACTCTCAACTAGTCTGCAAGACAGAACACGCAACTCAGTCTAAACCACATAAAGTGGGATAAGCCGGACCGGAGATACAATTCAGCATGCAGGTGTGTGGACGATATGTAGGTGTGTGTGTTGTTGCGTCGACACTAATCTGTGTTATGTCGGAGAGGAGTTATCATCATTGCTCGAGTCAGCTGTTGCCAAACAGTCCAGCCAAAGGTCAACTGGGCAGCACATCCTCACATCCTCTGCGGAGGCCCGCGTTGTTGAAATCAGCTTTTGATAACTCATCTCTTTCAACTGGCGTTTGGGCAGTAATAACATCTTGACAAGGGTCTCAGATCAATCAGTATTAGATCAGGTTTTGTAAAATAGACTGAACTGTTAAGGTAGAGTAAATATTTTGTTTTCTTAAGCTCACGTTGTTCAGGTTGAAACAATCCTCGGGGCTTGCTTGCGTATTGAGATATGAGCCATGTACAAACCAAGCTACAGTCAAAACAAAGGTGCTAATAGGTTTCTAATTGTTGAGACCAAACTAATAATTACTGATAAAAAACAATATCTTGGGCCAAAGACGTATACAGGGTGGTCAAAAAAAGGTAGTTATCATTTTATAATAAGTATTTCTTCTATTAGCTCTAAAAACTGACTTTATCCTAAAACCTAATGCTCGACATGTTTTCCGCCATTGAGTATGACATATTTCACTCGTCTTAACATGTTTGCAACCATTCCTGAACAGTGTTTCAGGCCACCACCTCAAAATGTTCAAAATCTGAAGCAAAACTTAACATCAGTTCTAAAAGATATTACTCCTTGAGAATTTCAGGAATGGATGCAAACAGCTAAACATGTTAAGGCGTATGGAATATGTCATACTCAGTGGCGGAAAACATGTCGAGCATTAGGTTGTAAGGTAATGTCAGTTTTGTGTAACTAATAAAAGAAATACTTACCATAAATACGAGTATTTAAAGTACCTGTATATGTAAAACCACAAAAATAACTTATAGAGCACATAGATGAGTTTCGTTAAAAATCTTTTACTCCTGCGATATTAGACCAATAGCCAAAGCGTATTTGTACCTGAATAACTATTTACTAAAAGTTTACACATGTGTTTATTTTACTGTCCACAAACCCTGGATCATCTGGCTTGAGATGAAGGTTTTGACGACACTTACAAGTACTCTTATCAAACAGGTAATAGAAAGTAACAATGTATGGTGTGGAAACGACTACACCTAACGTAAAAATTACCTCATATTAATTGAACGGTAGAAAATATCTTTTAATATTTTATACGGTAGAAACAATAGAAACAAAACTATATACACCTTATCTACTAAAGGATAATTTGGCTAGCTTAGACTAAAAGATAAAAGGTATTGTTGATTACGTATAAAACACCCGGTTAAATTATTGTCTCTTAAATGTGCAATATTATAATTTCGATAATTTTAAGTCCTGTACTGACCGTAGCATTCTCTCCTTTGCGTATAAAAATCAAAAATCTTTATTTGCAGATTGAAAATGTATAATTTGGTTGCAGTCAACACCTATAAATATACACAATAAACATTGAATTTAATTATACAGGGTTAGTTTTGACGTACTTTGTGTCACCCACCCCTTAACAACAATCCGGGTGGGAGGGCTCCCCAAAATGTTTAAATAAAGACCCCCTTTGTAGCAACTCAAAAGAAAGGGAATTTGAATAAAAATTCAACGACGCAAAGAAAATGTTTTATATTTAAAGATAGCAAGAAATAAGCTTTAAAATAAAAGGTAAAGTTTGTCTTGTTTAACGAGGCGAAGTTAGGACTACAAAGTCCTCTCTACCACTCAACCTCGACCTTTACCTAGCGTCACCGTATTAGTCTCATTACAAATGTAAGTGGTGACTTGGGATCGAACCCGCGCCACAATGAGCTCCGAGTCGCGATACCAATGCCACGGATCCGTTTTAAAATGCCATATTTCACATAAAAACTTTGACGAAAAATTACAAATTTTTCTTTAAACTCTTTTGAAAATTCCCTTTATTTGTATAATTGCCCCCACAAGAGGGGGGTTTGTATTAAAAACATTTTGCGCGAGGGGTGGGTGACGCAAATAACATCAAAACAAACTTCACAAAATCCATTCAAAGCATTACCCAAAGAGATTTTAAAAATATTGCCTTTTCCAAAAGTTAAGGTGGGGCGCATTTAAAACTCACCCTATATATACGAAACTATACAGCTAACCCAGTTAAAGCATAAGTAAAAATGAGCATACAAAAAACTTTATCTTATACAAAATAACAGAGTATTTCACTGCGATACAACCATAACTCTGATATGAAAAGTAATCATGGCTTCTTTCCGAGCGCTATATCAATTTGTGAAATCGCTAAATGGGAACATTAAATCTCAAAGATTTAGTCACAGCTCCAGCCGGATAACATCTGGTCCTGGTAGAATAACCTTTACAAAGTCGCTCTTTTCTTTCCAGCACGATTAAATTTATGAGTTTGATAATTCCTGTTGGGCCGAAATTGTAGTTCAGGAAGACCCGAATTTGCATACGCAATATACGACTAGTCACATATGTTATCTATGATATGATGTAATGTTTTGAATCACGATCTCCTGCTAAGAAGAAGATTAGTTGTATTTCTTTACAAAGAATGCTATTGTGATGTTGGCCGCTCGAATTGAAAGATAAACTTTACACTGGTTATCTACTTTTACGACAGATGTGCTGATATGTTATGCCCGTAGAGACTGAGTAAATGTATACTGTAGATATGTTGTATTGTAACGTTGTTTACTCTTAAACACATTTACATCCACTGTTGAATTCTGGAAACATTCTTTGTTTTCAACCCTAACGCTCATGGTGATGAGGCGTGGGGTGAATCCTCGTTCGCATGATGGTATTTTGAAACATATGTGAGCTATAGGAATAAACTTGGGCATTTACTGTTGAGATATTTTAGACATTTAGTAAAAAGAAAAGAACGGACTTTTCCTGCCACTTCCGGAGAAAAAATCTCTCCGGAAAATCTTTTTCTCTGGAAGTGGCAGGAAAGGTTCTTTCCTTTTACTAAATTGCTCTCCGCCACTATGATGAACTTTCAAACTAACATTTTAGACGTGTCCTTAAGCAAATAATATTTTGATCTGTTTGCTCTTTTACATTTTCAAAGTCATAAGATCAGACCTCGGTATAACTTAGAAACAGCTGGATTGGGTTGTAGATTTCCTTAACGCCTCGGGGCTTATATCCCCTCACCCAGGCATTGTTTGGCTCTCTCTTCAAGATATACGGTGTGCACTGAAGCTATGTGTTTTAACAGTTTGCGCACTACAGTAAAATCAAGTACCGATTCAAATATTACTCTATCAAATACCCTGTAAAATGCTCCTCAAAATGTATTCTGGGGGTCATGATCGGTGCTCATTTCACGGTCCTGGTTCTGGGCCTTACCATGCTGATAGCATGAATATCTCATTTTTTCAAAGGAAGTTCGATTATAGTAGTTGTATAATTATAAACATACACATAAAATCATTATAAAGTGCAAGGTTTCATGAGTATTAAACCTAGCAATTCACCCATAAAACATTTGATTGCGGAAAACTAATTTAGTCTATGATTGATATGAATGTAATTGTAATGGGCATAAGGGTAAAATAGAAGTACCGTAGTAACGTAGAGTACTATCAATGGGATGCACATACAGTCTACAAGTATATTAAGCAGGTACAGGTAGGTACTTAGAAGAGGATAGGGATAAAACAGGCTGTGAACACATTTCCCAAGTTAATTCAAGGAGCTAAGCATTCATCCCACTAATATCAACTACAAGAAAGAAATTATAGACCTTATCTCATTTCATACCACATGAAACAATCACCATAAAATTCTATAGTCTGCAATTTTCTAATGATCCTAAGCAAATATGGGAGTTGTCGGTTGAGCCTGGAGGCCATCGTACAAATTGTTGAGTTCAGCAAAGATAGCGCAATTTGCTGAATGATGGTTCTTAATTGCAGCTACGAGACTTAGACGCGCGGTGGCACCGGAGTCGTCCTTGCACTATAGTGGTTTCGGTGCATCTTGGCAGAGATGGTTTTGCTTTAGAGCTGTAAAGTAAATTTTTTTTTTGTAAAAGAATGTCAATAATTAATTTTTATTATTCATACAAGGTTCTGTTATTCTTATCTCAAGGTCTTATGGTAGAAAAATTGGAACGCAGTGTAATGTACGCGGATTGGTATCGCGTACGGGTTCCATTCCCGCAGTCACCACTTACAATTTGTAAAATGACTGTACAGTGACGCTAGGTAAAGGTAGAGAGGACTTCGTAGTCCTAACTTCATCTCGTTGAACAAGACAAACTTTACCTTTTTTATGTCAGCACTTCTTTTAATTAAGCAATACCGAAACCCTAACCGTTTCAAATACGATGGCCTGCGTCCGTAGCTCAGTAGGTGGCGGTGCGCGCGGTCGCGGGTTCGATTTCCAACCCAGACACGTAGATTTGGACCACTTCTCCCAAAAGTCTACAAACTCTAAGGTAGGTAACTAATTAATATTAGTATAAAGAAAAGTCAAAAGAAAATAAAATAACAGTTTTTTTAAAGATAAACACGATCTTTAGAGTAAACGCAGCCGTTTGATAGCATGAATGTATACTCTCCTTAAACGATGTCATCATTTAAATAAAATACAGTATCGTAATTACCATCACATGCGTTACCAGAAAAAAGGTTGGGGTTTACGTCTTTATTTTGCTTCATACGAACCTGGGAGCTCTAAGTGGGATATATTTGGCAAATCTTAACAAACAAATCGTGTTTCAAAAAGTTCTATAGTTTTCATTCCCCTAACACTTGTTGATCACCAACATTCTTGTCCAACTCCTAACCAGTTGGACAGCCATAAAAATCAACAGTTCAAAACTTAACAGTGAGTTTACTCAATCTGTCTTGTCCATGTTAAACAGCTTTTAGATTCATTGTGCCAAATATCTTGGTTATAATGAATGTCACCTGTTGCCAAGAACCATGTTCTCCCAAGGTGCTCCTAGATGACTCCAGATAGACGCTACCGGAGGCACCTCGAAGCTCCGCTTGTGCTAAGGTCATGGTCACCGGGATGAGTCCGGGGTCAATACTCAGTTTCATCCTCAAGGTTCAGTGTCCATTTGATGCTGGGAAATATCATCTTTAGTCACGTTTTTTGATGACTCTCGACTTTATTTAAGTGCATACGTATTAGATCTGCCGAAAAAGAATTAGGTTTATAAGCGTCAGCTCAACACGATCCAAAATGAAAATATAATAGACTTTTTTCCTTATACTTGGCACATTTTGGATACAAAAGAATACATTTAAAATAATTTAAGGGACGGATTTAGAACAACACTCGCAAAGTTGTTTAATTTTATTGTGTAGACCGGTGCATCAATGAATACGTGGCCGGTTAAGGTATAACACCATTGTAACAGCATGGACCTCAGTAATCCAACGTTTGTAAGAAAATAATCTAACTTACGATATTAGCGCCAAAGACGCATTAAATAAGTTATTGAACCTAAACTGTTTCAGACCTCTACATAACTTATAGAATCCTAATATCATTTCAGCCAGATAAATTTAAACCATAACCCTTTAAAATGCTAAGTAATCTATCACACGCAGACTTTTCTTTCGTGATTTCTCAAATTCAATCAAACCCTCGCGTCAAAAGATGCCTAGAGAGGAGTTGTTGTGACTGCTGTCATGAGAGATTCTTACGTTTCTCGCATATAAATAAACCTGTCAGCTGTTTGCATTATCTACGTAACATGTTTATCCTAGACCTGTCATCTTGCATCTTCCGTACTGCCAAACTGGTTTCAACAGACTCCCCTGTCCCGGAGATCTCACCTTATTCTAATTTACGACTCATCATCATTTGAATCATGACTTTAGTGGCCGACTTGGATCTTTGCCTTGGTTCTGTAGGTCAAATGGCAACTATTTATACATTTGGATTCGTTGATACGGAATAGATATATCCACTTAATACTTGCACTTTTCCTAATCAATAAATTCTCTGAATCCGTTACTTTATCAAAGGTTAGTGGCATCTGTTATATAAGTTGAAGAAAGTGGTTTAAAATTGAAAAGTGGCCTATTATGCAACTGGTTGTAAATTTTATTTATTATCAATTAGTCTGATGTAAATACTGACAATTAACTCAATTTAAAAATAACTAGGCTCATACAGTCATAACTTTTACTACAACGTTAGGGAAACTGCATTACCTTTTATCATAACAACAAGGTAATATTTTGCTTGTTGAATTGGACAATAAAATAAATGTAATAAATAAATAAAGTCGTTAACCAAAAGTAATTGACGATTGGAAAAATACAAAGTTTGTTTACAGTTTGTTGTTGACGATGGGAGAGTTTCAGAGTTTAAACTATTATTGCGGACATTTTCGTGTTAGGAGCAAGATGATCACGGCGTTTTGGGATCAGCATCTGATCCCATCTTCAGGTGAAAAGTAGCCTTAAACATAACACAGAACATCAGAAAACTGATTACTTTAGGCTAGCTCATTTTCTAATGTTTTGTGTTATGTTTTAGGTTACTTTTCACTTGAAGACGGGATCAGATTGCAGATCCCAAAACGTCGTGATCATCTTGCTCACTAACAATGTAAAATGTCTACAATAATAGCTTAAACTCTGATACAAAAGTAGTTAGTTCTTTCTTGTTGTATTACTACTGTTCTATGACCTCATCCATGAACCGATGAGTCTAAAAGCCAATCTCATGTCATTATTTGATTGAGTCACATTGCAATTCTGAAGTTTCATTATAAAACACTTGCACTGATACTCACAACCAATAGCCGGATTTGGATTCCATTAGTGATTTAAAAGTCATCTATCAGCTGAAATTACACCGATTTACTCCCTTGCATGGCCACTTATATCTTAGGTATGCCTTGAAGCTAATGTTAGATGTTACTTACAAAGTAGATTCTTGGACTCATCGTGTCCTTTGTTGCTGTTTCTTGATATACATAATATACGGAGTGAGCTTTAAATGCCCTCCCCCACCTTAACTTTAGAAAAAGGAAATATTTTCAAACCCCTTTAGGGAATGTTTTTATATAATTCTAAAGTTAGTTTTGTCGTACTTTGCTTTACCTATCCAGTACCCAAAACCGGGGAAGGGGGAGGCCCCAAATTTGGTATGACAAATCTTTCTTTAAAAATACTCATAAGAAAATTTGTCATAGAAAAAAGTTGTATGTGAAATTCGGCATTTTCATCTTGATTTCTTGTAATGTTTAATAATGTTTAAATACGTATTACAATAAAACGAGTCAAGATAAAACAGTGTTTCTTTTTTTCTCTCTTTGATATTGTATTTAAATTCCCTTTCTTTTGAAATTCCACAAGGTGGGGGTTTATTAAAAAATTGGGACCCCCGGGTTTTGTGTGGGGGTGGGTGACGCAAAGTACGTCAAAACAAACCTTAAACATATATAAAAACATTACCTTATATTAGTTTTAAAAATGAAGAATTTAAAAAATACTTTTTTTCAAAAGTTAAGGTGGTGGAGGGACATTTAAAACTCACTCTGTATAAAGAATAATACAAGGTTAGTTCCCTTTTGTTATACAATAACCGATTTTCAAAATTGAAGCTTTTGAATAAATTTGGGGAATTCCATTTGTAATTATACCTGTTGTAATTTCAAGGAATGAAAAGAAGACATATAATAACTGGAGCATTGAGAACGCAGTTTATTATGTTCACTTGACGGAACTAATTTAAATAGAAAACACTCGTACACCTGATAATTCCTTTTGACTCCCAACTCCCAGAAAGTCAGCATTCGTTTTCAAACCAAACAGAAATAATTACTTAGGCTAGTTTCCACAACCCATGTTGCTTGCAATGCAATTCCTGTGGAAAATCTTTAATTGCGCCTAAAATTGCTGTTCTCAAGGCTCTTTTACTCCGTGCTTGGTCCGCAATAGGGAAATTTTATTACTTTACCACATTTCGCTCAAACGACTCTGTTTTAAACGCTTCCTTTTTGCTTTTAGTACCTTTTTAATTTCAGTTGATTTCTAAACTACCTTTTTAATAGTATACTGTATGACTTACAAAACTATTTAAAAATAATTTCATGTAAAGAGGAAATTGTTCCAACAATAAGAGTAACAATTTTAATAACATACACTTTAAAATATAATGACTTACTATTCAAAAAGTACTGAGAACATCTCAATAAGCTTTCTCTTCCTGTTTAGCCTGCTCATAATTTGACAAGGCTTGATTAAAAGATAATTTACTTTCATTTAAGACACAGACCACTCATAGAGGATTTACAAGGGTTAATGTATGATGAAGGGTAAGTGTTTTCATAAATGATGAGGTCTTGTTACAAACTAGAGCCGATTGTTCTATAAATTGGGTCATAAATTAATAGTCAGTCTTACGACTAATATACGAAAAGTTCAACGTGACTACCGGTTCTTAGGCTTTCGTAGCAGGTGTCACAACTATAATCTAGTTCTTCCAGTTCCCACTGCGTCCAAACTTCATAACTAGGTTGAGATATTTTGGTCTCGCTCTGGAGTACCATCTTCAGCCACTTTCAGCCAATCAGTGACTGAAGATGGTACTCGGTGGTACAGCAAGGCTGAAATGTCCTAATCTAAAGTTCTGACACCGATCTACGGAGAGTTGCCAGTGTAAATTTACTGCAGCGCCGATTTAGGCGAAGCCTTTACTCTACCACTGGTCTATTGCCACTCTCAAAAGTGGTTAAATCTTTCATGCTAAAATATAATAGTTAAGTTTGATGAGTTCTGCTCTTGTTTGTTACGTTAAAACTGTAGATACTGCGTCACTGCATCCGCTTCTACAAACTTTGGCCGCTTAAAGTAATCCAAGGCAAACACACATCACACTAGTTTATTTCGAATCAAATTTATATACAAATGAACTAAATTAGAACAGTTCTAAATTATAAATAGATCATTAAGTCAATAAGGCAATTTATTTAAATCTGAATTGTACAGTCTAGTTATAATTTCAGTTTTAAAGATTTTTACAAAGACCTTTGTATGATTAAACACAAGAAACTGTTTTATAACTAATCTATCCATTTTAATAGCTATGTCGTTCTATTAACTCCATGGCCTTATTAATTTAGGTCGAAATATAATCATGCTGTAGAGTGTTTTTGAGTTGCTTAAATATGCTGCAACCTCTTTCGAAACCAAAGGTTTAGTGAAGTCTATTTAGATATTAAACGTAAAATTCAACGTTTTCGGGCTGATCGAGTTTTAAACTTTTCCTCATTGTCCTTAGTCGGGCTGGTTTTGAGTCATTGTGGACTTATAAGTGAAATATTTGTTGTCTTATTACATGCAATCTCTGCCGTATCAAGAAAAGGTAGTGCAATAGTACGTACACATTGAAACGGGCTTTGAAACGGCACAAGTTGAATAGAAGCACTCAATACACGGGTAATTCTTTTTGACTCCCAACTCCCAGAAGTCAGCATTAGTTTTCAAATAAACAGAAATAATTACTTAGGCTAATTTCCACAATATGTGCTTGCAAATGCAATCTGTGGAAAATCTTTAATTACGCCTAAAATGCTGTTCTCAAGGCTCTTTTTTACCGTGCTTGGTCAATGGGAAATTTTATTACTTTACCACATTTCGCTCAAACTCTGCTTTTTAACCTTCCTTTTTGCTTTAGTACCTTTATTAGTATCAGTTGATTTGCAAACTACCTTTTAATAGTATACTTTGATGACTTAAAACTATTTAAAATAATTTCAATGTAAAAGAGAATTGTTCAACAATAAGGTAACAATTTTAATAGCGTACACTTTAAATATAATGTTACTATTCAAAAATTACTGAGAAACATCTCAATGATCTTCCTGTTTAGCCTGCTCATACTTTGACATGGCTTGATTAAGATAATTTACATTCATTAAGAACAGAACCTCAACAGAGGATTACAGGGTTGATTTATGATGAAGGGTAAGTGTTTTCATAAATGATGAGGTCTTGTTACAAACTAGAGCCGATTGTTCTATAAACTGGGTCATAAATTAATAGTCAGTCTTACGACTAATGAAAATATACGAAGAGTTCAACGGGACTACCGGTTCTTAGGCTTTCGTAGCAGGTGTCACAACTATAATCTAGTTCTTCCAGTTCCCACTGCGTCCAAACTTCATAACTAGGTTGAGATATTTAGGCCTCGCTGGAGTACCATCTTCAGCCACTTTCAGCCAATCAGTGACTGAAGATGGTACTCGGTGGTACAACAAGGCTGAAATATCCAAATCTATAAAGTTTGGACGTGACAATGAACTGGAAGAACTAAATATGAGTGACACCGATCTGAGATCCAGTGTAAATAGTTATTACTGCAGCGCCGATTTAGGCGAAGATTTTACTCTACCACTGGTCTATTGCCACTCTCAAAGTGGTTAAATCTTTCATGCTAAAATATAATAGTTAAGTTTGATGAGTTCTGCTCTTGTTTGTTACGTTAAAACTGTAGATACTGCGTCACTGCATCCGCTTCTACAAACTTTGGCCGCTTAAAGTAATCCAAGGCAAACACACATCACACTAGTTTATTTCGAATCAAATTTATATACAAATGAACTAAATTAGAACAGTTCTAAATTATAAATAGATCATTAAGTCAATAAGGCAATTTATTTAAATCTGAATTGTACAGTCTAGTTATAATTTCAGTTTTAAAGATTTTTACAAAGACCTTTGTATGATTAAACACCAAGAAACTGTTTTATAACTAATCTATCCATTTTAATAGCTATGTCGTTCTATTAACTCCATGGCCTTATTAATTTAGGTCGAAATATAATCATGCTGTAGAGTGTTTTTGGAGTTGCTTAAATATGCTGCACAACCTCTTTCGAAACCAAAGGTTTAGTGAAGTCTATTTAGATATTAAACGTAAAATTCAACGTTTTCGGGCTGATCGAGCTTTTAAACTTTTCCTCATTGTCCTTAGTCGGGCTGGTTTTGAGTCATTGTGGACTTATAAGTGAAATATTTGTTGTCTTATTACATGCAATCTCTGCCGTATCAACAAAAGGTAGTGCAATAGTACGTACACATTGAAACGGGCTTTGAAACGGCACAAGTTGAGTTTGGCATCAGATTACAGATCTCACCCAGTGACAACACAATTCAAATATTTATTGCCAAGAAATGTCAGTTCTTCCTAAATTTGAACCGTCACCATAGCGTTTAATTCGTCATGTTGAAGGAACATATTGGCAATTGATTAGGTTAAAAGACCCTTAAGTTAGATATATCTGTTTTCTTTTTATTTCCGAATTTTCGAGGATAGCTCTCGTTGTAGGAAACAAATGGCACACCAGATTTCGTGCCAATGAAAGTTTAAGGCGATGGTATAAGAAAATTAAACAAACTTCTACTGATTGTTAAAATAACAGCTATTAGCACTTTTCCATCTTATTCAACGCTAATAACCTAACCGAACTTACCTACAAGATTAGAAAAATAATCACTGACTTATCGTTACATATCATCCGTAATTATTATTAATCGAATGTAACGAGTTTATCGATACCCTTGAACATACAAAAATATAATTACGCATCCTTTAATTATAAACAGCTGATCGACACGACAACAGAAAAATCCTATTTTCTAGCGTACGTTTTTGTCCCTAATCAGCAAATATTATCTTTTAATAGGCTAATCATACGCAGTAAATGATTTGAAGCTAGCAAAGCACACATTTTGATTCTACTGTGAAATTCTTTTACTACCATTATACATCTGAGTAACTGAGTTCTTTAGTATTGCAAAGAGAACTGTAATAATTATTTCCAAAAAATATTAATGTAATGTAACATTTATAGAAGAAAAGTAGTCAAGTAACGTCTAAAGTTGAATAGTTAGTTAGTTCAAAGTCTAAAATAGTCAAATATGTTCTTTGTTCAACTGTGACATTAAATCACAATAATTTAAAGTTAATGCAACTACAGAGGAAATAGGTGACAGGTTTCAATTTTAAATAAAGTATACCGTCAAAAGTGTTGTTTGATGGAAAAGACTACCCATCATCTTTTGATCATTTTCAAATATGCCGATAATCTGCCGATACTTGAATAAATAGTCCTTGTAACTCTCTTTGAACGTGCAACACATGAGGAACATCTAAAAAACTACTACAAGGTGTGAGTGAATGTCCTGAACCCCGCTCATCGGCGATGAAGTCTACTCGAAAGCGGATGCCCTCTGGACTGATGTAGGACCAAGTGCCTGTCTTCACGTGTATCGGGTTCTCCAGCAGAGCGTCGCGTTTGAAGAAACCTTGCTCCGACCGAGAGATGGAGTTCGCTGCTTGGAAACTGGAAACAATCAATGTGACATGTTCTTAAATATTCTATACTGGTCCAAGATTGTCTTCAGATGAATAATAATTAATAAACAGTTACGGAAAGGACGTATTTTCTTAAACAATATTTTAACAGAGAGTTGCAAACAAAGTGAAACCCGGCCGTCACGTAGCCGAGCGCTAAAGCGCCGCTAGTGTGACTGAGCGAATTCGTCTCAGCATTTTAGATATATTATCAAGAGTGACATGACGCTGTTCGTGGGTTTAGGGTCATAACAACCACCCTTTATCATGTGTCTTTATCATGTAACCACCTTTCAATGGTCTTACAGTGGAGTTTGGTTTTCATGGTCCCTAGTTTGAGTCTTAAACCCATATTAGTAACAGTCTACACAGCCACAAAATAACTCATTTACACTTGACCTTTCTTATATTATTTTAAAACTCTTACATTCTTACTCAGCGTAAAATTCAACAGAACAAAGTCATTTCATAAAATATACAAATAATTTAAAAGAAATCCAGATACATTTCCAAATATTTCCACAATACAATCGTTAATGTATTTTACGGCTTTTACTTTTAATATTGTGTTTCAATGTCTTGCATATGAATCACCTTTCATGATTACCTCCTGATTCCAAATTCCAGAAAGGTGATATTACCTTGTCTGTGAATATAGTGTAACTACAAGGAGGTAAGAAAAACAGACGAAAACCCTGCTCTTAGAAACCACCCATTTATCCCAATTACAATCAGTTCAATTGAAATAAATTCATGACTACTTACTCAAAATCATAGCTGCCATCGTCATGAAGGTTGAACCTCTGGGAGATAGCAGGCAGTGCGTCCAACGTGTTGGGCGTTGTCGAGGGTCTCGTGGGAGCTGGCGTCATCTCAGTCTCTGTATCAGGTCTAATCTCCATCACAGGGGTAACCATGACGATATTAGGTGGCAGAGGAGGCACGGTCTGCCCACTACCCTCAGTAATGGTAGCCTGGGTATCCCCTGGTCCACGGGGAGTGGCTTGGGAGGGGGTGGAGGCGCAATGGGTCCAGAGGGCTTTGGTCGCTTGGTGGGCTTGGTGGGCTCGATGCTGATCGGAGGGGGTGGTGGAGGACGACCCCCCTTCAAGGGCCTCTTGCTCGAAGGCTTTTGATTAAACACAGGCAAGTCCACCACGCCTATGGGGACGAACTGAGCGTTCTGAGGAGGCCCTCCCCGCTCGCCTGTTAGCTTGACGTTGAAGTTTTGCATTAGGAAGTTGTCTTCATCTTGCCCAAACGCACCCCAGATGAACAGCAAGGGTAGTAATATTACCTGTATCATTAAATATACTTCAATGGCACATTCAGATGTTTACTTCAGAGGTGTTTGACAATGACTGAACGTATATCTTGCTTATAAATTCATTGCAGATAAAACGAATGATTTTTACATACGACTAAATGGAATGGAATTTAGAACAGATCACAGTACGAACTATGCCTTTTTATTTTTATTAACAAAATATAAATTAAATGGTAAAATTGAAGAACAACTATTTATAGTTTTGATAAGTATTTTTAAAATACTATAAAATCATATTATATATTTTTATTTATATATCGTACGGCATTTAAATACTATACTGTTTACATACTAGCAATAAAATGAATATAACTAACATAATTTTAAAATGCATGATATTTTAATAAACACCGGAAACTGTTGTGAAAATAATCAACCCTTTTTTATTTGTAAGCAAGAAAACTACTACGACTATTGCGAGATCCAACTCTATTCCAGTATAAGGCGATATACAGGATGCTTCAAAAATAGGGAGCCAAACTTCAGAGATAGGTTTCTTATGCTATAATAAGGAAAAGAATTCCTTTAAGTACGGGCCTCAATATGCATCGTTTACCCGCTATCATTTTGCAGGGTTTTCATTAATTATCTCTCACATTATTTATATGGTTTGGCCCAAACCTTTTTTGAATTGTAGTAACATATCTAAGAACAAAAGTACCAGCATGATCTAACTTGCCATTTCAAAATAATGTCGTAAGTGGTGTAGGAGATAATAAATGATCAGTGAAAAATACTAAAACAAAAAACAAAATAGAGGATACCGGATAAACTAAGCACTTAAAAACTATGTTTATAGGCACGTTTGCAATTTTTCACATACTAATAAAATCACTCTGTATACATATTTATTTACTGTAGTTTTCATTGAGACTCATAATGTTTTGTCAATTTTATGAACGTGATTAAAACGTTATAAATATGTTATATGCATTTCAAGTTTAAATTATATTTCTTGAACGAAATAAACTCAGAACCTCTCAACGAAATTGCCCTCCAATCAACTACTTGAATATTTGCTTACCTTGTTCAAACCCATAATATTTACATTATTTCTAACGAAGATTTAACAACAATTTATCAGAGCGTAAACAAACACAATAAAAGGCACACTGTAAACTCTGAAACTAATTTCATAAATCAAAATGTGAACTTTAAGACAGCCAATTACGAAGAAGAGCCGTCAGACAATTAATCAACTGGATTACGATTAAACTTACCCTCATAACTGTTAATCTGTCTGGAAGTGTTAATCCTATTACAAACTATAAGATAATATCATCTATATATAACCTTCAGGCTAGAGAAAGGAATATGTCAAACATCCATCTAACAAATACTGACAAGGACAAAAACACAGCTAGACTGCCTGGCGAGCAGCCTCTAATGTCTACCCTCTACTGGCTGGGCACACCAACACCTAAGGCAAACTGTCGTTCTTCCCGAGCCCGAGGAACAGTGTCTTCGTTGCACAGTAAACCAACATGTTATCACTGATAAAGATCAACTTCTCTTTAAAAACACCTCTTAGCTGAGTTGCTAACAGGAGGATATCTTTCGTGTATCGAACTTGATTTTCAGCAGAGGTGTCGATTACCTTGCACATTTACCAGTTATGCTAGTATATAATAAATAAATACCTTAGAATATCAAATTTTATGCTTTAAAAACAAATTATATCTTTATTAGTTTTAAGGATAAGCTTCAGTTGTATTCCTATAGATTAGTGTACACACAACTCTTGGGCTTTCGCGGCCGGTGTCACAACTATAATCTAGTTCTTCCGGTTCACACCGCGTCCAAACTTCATAATTAGGTTGAGATATTTCGGCCACGCTGTAGAGTACCATCTTCAGTCACTGATTGGGTGAAATATCTCAACACTATTATGAAGTTTGGACGCGGTGTGAACCGGAAGAGCTAGATTATATTAGTGTAAACAGTTTGAAATGTACAGCTAGAGAACGCAATGCTTTTAGTTGGTTAGGAAATGAGATACTGATTTGAAATATCGTGTTGATAGGCTAGGTAGTTCAGTTTAGCCTTCGTGGAATGTGTTGTGAAAATGGTTTCTTGGAACATATCTAAGTGTGTCTAATGAATCAAACGTAGTGATTTGACTTGTTTTGCGATGGCTATTAACAAGGCCCAATCGATCGTCCATGCAGAACGGATTTCAATGAATGTAAACGGATTATCAAGTAAAAGTTCTAGTTTAGAAAAAACACAGTAATTTAAATTTTTAAAGAATTCGAATTGTAATGTTGAAAAAGATTTACCCGTTGAAATGCTACCGCATCAGGTACGTTGAACCATATTACATCTACACAACTAGGAAAGGAAATTAATGTATCACAAGTATCCCTGAAATAAGTTTTAACTTTGTGATGGGAACGTTTTCAAGTATCCACTTGTCACTAGTTATCGAACTTCCTTTGGAAAAATGAGATATTCATGCCGTCAGCATGGTAAAACCCAGACCCAAGACCGGTAAAATGAGCACTGATCCTGACCCCCAGAACACGTTTTTGAGCATTTTACAAGACTTTATATACATATGTATACCTATATGTGTGTACTCTCTACAGGTAAATGTTGTGTCCGACTGTCATGAAATTTGGTACAAATGTTCCTTTTGTAAATATCTCGGTCAAGTTCGTTAACAAGCGGAATCGGGCTACCATGGAGGGGAGTTTTAATAAAAAAATGGGCTTAATGATCTAACAGTGAATTTAATCCAACTTTGATGGAGTATGAAATAAATAAGTAATTTTAAGGTATCCACCAAAAAGCATGAAAATTAATTTCAGTCGTTTTAAAATTGCGGTCAAAAAGTGATTTTTGATATCACAGTGTTATTTGTTTTCCGATTCAAATAAAATTTAAAATACGTTTTACGTTCACGATTGTAATAAAACTTGCAGTAAAAGAACACGTAGTCTGAGGCCGAAGGCCGAAGTGAGGCTGTTGGTGGATCAAACAGCCTGGTAACGCTTGTGATCACAATCTGAGGCCTGGTTTTGTATTCAAGTAACTCAAGTCCGTGTGGATTTAAAATAAATTTCAGAGATTTTATTTCCATTTATAATTATGGAATTATTTCCTTAGTGTTGACTCCTTGAATCATATATCAATACAGTAATGCGTTCCACAGGTAGGTTATTATTATTCACGTATAAGAGCAATCGGATCCCGCGAAGTGTCTTAACACCTCAATGAAGCCTTGGCTCTTCTTTGTGAATACTTAACTAATTTCACAAGCTTAGTAAAGAACTTTAATTAGGCTACGTGGTGCAACTTTTATTGCACTTAAAATTGTCTTTCAAGTCTTTGCAGGCCATACCCCCATCGTCTGAGGGGTCAAGTTTAAACTTCATCAAATAGTTGAAAGATCACATAGAACTCTGTTTCTCTGTTAACAAAAGTCTATTGATAGAAGACTAACATTGAAATTAAATTGGGCAAATCCTAAAATACTTAAACAAATACAAGCAAACATTAGTTACCGTACCGTTGTAATCCTCTGAGACGCCAAGATGTTGGTTTTCATGAGGTTCATTCTAAACTGTTGCATTTCCAGTCTGGATAATCCCCAGATCTGTTTAATCCGGACAGCTGAACAACGGGTCTCTGATCCTCTTAAGTCAAAGCTATTAGACACAACAAAGACCTCAGGATCTAGTAGCTTACTGTACTGTTTAACATAAAAGGACGACACAAGTTGGAACAAAGATTGTGTTAAGGTAGGTAGATAAAAGGTAAAAAAGGTAAAGTTTGTCTTGTTTAACGAGGCGAAGTTAGGACTACAAAGTCCTCTCTACCACTCGACCTCGACCTTTACCTAGCGTCACCGTATAGTCACATTACAAATTGTAAGTGGTGACTGCGGGGATCGAACCCGCGCCACCGGAGTGATGAGCTCCGGAGTCGCGCGCGATACCAATCCGCCACGGATCCGCTAATAGTGCACTAGATAGTGCATAGATGCCGAATGGCTGAGGCAGGAAAATCAACATAGTTGCGGAAGCCCTAGTACAGATAGCGCTGCGAGGGAATTCTTTTTAGAGTATCAAGTAGAGCCACTTTTGCACGCGTAAGTTCTTTCGCTCTCAAAAATCGCACAATTTAGTCAAAGTCAAAATTCATTTTTCCCACACAAAACAAAAATACATACATACGAGTATACAGATAGAAAAACAACAATAATGGAAGCTTACCAAATCTCTACAAATTTTGAATTAAAACAAAAAATAACAAAGGCTTATAATTACTTACATGTAATATTTTCAAACTAAAGCAAACTAAATTAAGTGATAAAAAAGTCAAATTAGCGGAAAAATTAGCTTCCCTGAAATAAAACGAATTTGTAATTATTGGAAATGAGCTTAAATAGATGCCTCTGCGTAAGCTCGAGTTGCTAATTAAACAGTAAATAAGGTAGTGCGAGTGGATACAAATTTGTTTACATTTGATAATTAAACTTTTTGTGGTTGGTAGTGAATTCCAGAGTGGTGACACACACAATAGTCACACTTCAGTCATCGTCATGGACAATCTTAGCATGTGGTGCAGAGGGGAGAAAGAAGGCGAGAGATGGCAGCGCTCGCAGCACAATCTGTGCTTGGGCTGCTGCAAATATGTTGATTATTATCTGTCTCAGCCATGGTATCTATGCTCTATCTACTTACCATAACATAATCTTTGGTTGGATTCATAAGAGTTTTAAAAGGTTAATTTTCAAACAAACGAGGTTTGAAACAAAGCATGATTTTAATTAAGTGTTAAATGCGGTTTGACTAATGTTATCTGTGAATTTCATTCGACTTAGATGAAATTTCAAATAAATATGTATATTTATAGCTATCCACTTGTATATCGATAACTATAAAAATCGTTTAATCCTTTCAAAAAGACGTCCAAAACAGTACTTTTTCGAATTAGCATGGAATGAGAAGTCTGATTTATTAAAAACAGATTCGCTTCAATAAAGTTAAAGCTTATAGTAAATAAAATCTGCAAACGGCAGAAGCAAGACTGCAAGTGCAGTGAACAGGAAAATAGTTTGTTCATTGCCATCTTCGTCTGCCGTGTCATAAACGTTTAAATTCAGTTTCATTGAAATCGGACCATAAATACAGGTTGTATTAAATGAAACCTCTTTCTGAGGGGATACGCCCCCCCCCCACCACCACAAAGGGCACTTTCGGTGAACCGACTTTGCTGGTTAACCAGAACATTTTTAACAAATCTTTTGGAAATTGGCCAAAAAGTGCGACCGTTAGAGTGGGTACAGTGATCAAAAAGGAACTTTGGTATAATTTCTAAAGGGCATTTGCTATGATTCTTAGTAGCGCTTGAGCTATGCCTCTGCTATGTTTCCATGTAGTAAGTATATTTGGGGAAGTAAAGCCATTGATTCTTTTTATTATTTTGAAACGGTTTAGTCGCAGATATTAATCAAATTTGAATAAATGGTAGGATTTCTATAGCTTACTTAAAAACCTATCTAATCTGACGGCTATTCCCTGTTTTCTTTAAACGTACACCACAACATCCCAATATAAATATAACGCTTATGTTTAAAGTAAATTAAAACTAATCTGTGGTAGATTCTATTGTGTATGTGAGTGTTTGAACGTTATTTATCCTAAAAACAAAAACCATTTAGACTAAATTATGCCCCATTTTATCATGGTCTAGAAGTCGTTCTACACTTTTATTTAAAAATTAGTAAAGTATCTAAAATCAATAAGTGTACATTGGTTGGTGTAGTGATTTAATTGTGTTCTTATTTGTACTGCATGTTTTAACGAAAAATTAAATTGTACACATTTTAACGTTAAGATTATTGTTTGTTTGTTTAGTTTATATTCTCAAGCTTATCAAAAAACAGTAAGTTGGAGAATGTTTTTATAAAATTCTAAAGTTTTTTGACGTACTTTTCATCACCCACCCCAAAAAAAACGGGGCTCCAAAATCTTTATATACAACCCCTTGTAGCACCACAGAAGAAGGGGAATTTTAATACAAATTCAACGTCGCAAAAAAATGTTTTACTTGATTGTTTTTGTAATATTTATTTAAATATTTACGGTTTACACACATTTCACATACAATTTTTTTAATGGCACATTTGTCTTGAAAATCCTTTGAGAGAAACATTACAACCCTATATCATAATCTTATAGCGTGCTTTGCATTCAAATTTGTTATTAATCAAGTGTGAACCATTTGTTTTTGTTGTTTCGAAATTCTTAAGGATCTTTAGGGGAATTGAATTTTCCAAACTAATCCTAATATCTTCCAACATTTCTTCATATTATTTTTTCTGTTTCCTAAAGAACCGGTGTATCTAAAATTTTCACTATGGGGCTATTAATTAATGACCCATTCTAAGGAAGAGTCGGCCTTAGTTTGTAACAAGACTACACCTCATAACTCATTACTACCATTCACCACACTCATCCTTCACCACATATTTGCCTTAAAATACCATCATGAGTGTGGTCGGCATCTCAAATAGTGGTTTCTAGTGACTTGCCATTTATTTTGTGGATATTTTATTGATTCAAAACATAGGTAAAGACACACTGTGTATTGTGTAATGCTCTAAGCCCTTAAAAAAATTCTCACCACCATAGCTTCAGTCGAATTTGAGTTATAAGTGGTCCAAGATGCCTTAAAACGTTACAGACAGACATACTGGAATTTCTTTGACGCCAGTTTAGGTCTATGCAAAGTATATAAACACCAAATAACCAAAAACAGATGGATTCTTTGCAATGTACAGACAAAAGTCCTATTTTATTTATATAGATAAGAACCTTTATCAGATTTGGTTTTATCCTAGACTTTTCATTGCAACCCTCGACATTACTTAAAGATTTGTCAAATACTGGTATATGAGCCAAATTTAATACACCTGTGTTTTGGGGTATCGTACTAAAATTTTTTGGTGACATTTTCTGGAAATGTTTAAAAATTATAAATAGTACAAATAGGACAAAATACTGCTTTAAAATTACCAATTATCTGTTCATAAACCACCAAGACAAATATCTATACCCATTTGTTTTTCAGTATTTGTACACCATTGATGTATCATCTAAATCAAGGCAAATGGTTTCCTTGCTCGGCCATTCAACTTTAAAAAATATTCACCAGTGTTAGTGTACTGTCAGTCTCTCTCTTTCATTTTCTTCTTTAGATCATAAACGGTTGTTTAAAGAAATTAAATATCAGTCTTTAAGCTAAAATGTTTTGAATAGTATTTTAGAACAGTGATTACAGTGCACGTTTCAAGCTTTGACCAATCATAGTTTTTATTAACTGATTTGGACAACAGTTTGACTTGATAAAAACAACAATTTATCGTATAATGAGCTGGGAAATAAACTAAAACTGTAGAAAAAAACATATATTATAAACGCCAGATTTCATTTAGTTTAAACCTTATGTACATGTATTTTGTTAAAGCCGGTTTGTTAAGGAATGCATCGAGGGTTGGTGAAATCTGTACCACAAGACGTTGGAGGAATCAGAAGAGCACCTTCGGCAGGGAAGAAAGCACCTGGAGCAGGGGGTGCGAAGGCTCCTTCTGGAGGCTTCACTTGGTTTCCAAAAGCGGGAACGTAGATCGCGTTGTGAAAAGGTGATCCAGGGGGTGGGGCGAACTGGGCTTCACTATTTCGGTCTCCCTGCGCCTTGTTAGGGCGGGCAGGTGGTGGTGCAGGGTGGGAGGGAAGTCCGTACACCTTGTGTGGAGCTGCTGGTCTTGATGCTTGTGGTCGTGGTGGAGGTGGAGGTGGTGGTGGTGGTGGTGGTGGAGGCGGTGGTGGTGGTGGAGGTGGTGGCGGGGGTGCTGCAGGAGCTCCATACACTCTGTGAGGAGCTGCAGGACGTGGTGGTGGTGGTGGTGGTGGTGGTGGAGGGGTGGTGGAGGCGGTGGTGCGGGAGCTGAAGCTGGAAGACCATATGTATTATGTGGTGCTGGTGGAGGTGCATTCTGAACTACGTCAAATACATTGGATCCCTCTGCACCTGAATTATCTGGAGGTCCATACTGCGAAAATGGTGCTGAAGGGGGTGCAAATGCATTTTCCCCTTGACTAAAATCACCTGGTGCTGAAGGAGCAAAAGAAACAACATTTTGACCGAAGTCTCCACTTGAAGGGGTAAAGGCATTAGCATTCTGTCCAAATTCACCACTAGGTTGACCGAATCCTCCGCCAAAACTGGCCGGAGGAGGAGCAAAAGCGTTAGATTCTTGTGCACCGGAAGGTCCAAATGAGTTAATATTTTGTCCAAAGTCACTTGGTGGTGGAGCAAAAGCATTAGCCTGTCCAGCAAAGTTACCTTGGAAAGAGTTAAATGATTCTCCAAAATTATCAGGTCCATTTGAAAAATCGTTTGCGTAATCTGATTTCAACAGCTGGTCGTTACGATCGAAATCATAGTTCAAATCTCCGGATGAAGGGAAGCTTGGACTTTGTTGGTTGTCACGAAAAGTGTCAGATACTATTTTCAGGTAGTGCCCGTTTCTATGGTAAGGCAGAACTATTGAACTTGTTCGAACTTTGTTTCTTAAACTGTTTGATGCAATACTTCTTTTATGCCTCGGTGTCAGAACAGAACTTGTTTGATAGTATTGACCGTTGTTGAGATAGTTGCCAGCTATTGCCGTAGAATAAGCTGGCACGCTTGAAGCTGTATATGCGATTGGACGTTGGCCATTTTGAGAAATTGAGACAGACGCTGAAGTTGTCCCTGGAGGAAAAGCTATGGCTTGGCTCCAAACTAACTCTGCTCCAAACAGGACGATTATGCCCACTAGACTGGTCTGAAACAATTACAAATCATTAATAAGAGCAATTTTGTCTATGGCTCATATAAAACTATGAAAACCCATCCCCATATGACATTTGAATAAGACGAAAGCACTTTTTTATAAGTCATAGTACCAAAATAAGTCAAACATGTTTATCAATTTTATTTAGCCATCTGGTAAAACTTTTGATTGAGATGTTGTTCTCTGCGTGACCATTCAATAAGTTCGGAAAACATTCTACTAAATAAAAACTAGACAAGAGTATTTTGTTTGGATTTATATTCTGTATTATATTTATTTTCCCTTCTCCTTGAAAACTCCTCTGACATTTTTAAGTAATAGAGTCTTGTTTACTCCTTGTAAACGATCTGTTTTTGAATGATCAAATAGTAAGATCGATCATTATCAATAACATTCCTGCGGGTCCAGTATTAGTGTTCACTGATATCTTCGGCATGACTTTCAATCTGGTAACAGTTAAACGCTCTAACGACGGGGGTAAGTTCATAAACAAACCATTGTTCTAAATATAGATTACCTCACACTTCGCTATGAAGATTTACCCAGTTTTAACACTTAGTTTCCTTGTTACGATTACATAATTATCACACCATAATTATCACATTTTAATTGACTTTTAAAACGTAATCTATTTTAAAGCATGTTGCAACTAGCAAGGTTTTGTAATTTGAGATGATTTATTTTTGTACAATGTTCAAGAATATCAGTAGTGCTTGACCTTCGTTACCTTCCATAGTTTTGAAGTAATTCAATGATCCACAAGTAATTTTTAACCAAATGAGGGACACATATATTTTATGTTAGATACCAAATCTATAACGTAATTGATGTTTACTATTGACTTTCAGGAGGATCATTTTGACAGAAAAATATACAAGAGAATGAATTTCCAGCGTTACTTGAGCAGATACAACTTTATTCAGTTCAAAGGACCTATGATTGCGTTACAAAAACAATACTTGTTTCAGACGATTGTCAGGATTGTAGTATTTTGATAAAACATGAGTAGTGTTATACTTTACATCTCGTATTTTAAGTAGCTTGAGTATTATTGTCGGTTAGTGTCAATATCAAACAGTTTTGTTATGTAAATAATTCATAGTTTTTATAAGTTGTCATGAATAAGCTAGGCCCACAAGCAGCTAAGAGCTAAAGCGCCGCCGGCAATATTTAATTGAAACTTGTTATTCTAATTCGCTCTGCTCACAGCCTCGCTTCGCACTCAGCTTTTTGTGACGGGTGTTACGAGGCTGTTCACTACGCTTACAGCCTCGCTTCGCACTCAGCTTTTGTGACGGGTGTTACGAGGCTGTTCACTACGCTTACAGCCTCGCTTCGCACTCAGCTTTTTGTGACGGGTGTTACGAGGCTGTTCACTACGCTTACAGCCTCGCTTCGGCCTTCTGCCTCAGACTTACGGAAAGATTTTAAAACGAGTTGATGGATTTTCATAATTTTTGGTATATTAATGAATGACAAAAAATAAGTATTTATTTCAAATTATATCAAAGCCGGATGAAATTTATTGTTTATAGACCATTTTTGGTGAAAAGGCTCCCTTAATAGAGAGGTTCGAGTAGTCAGACTTTGCTGGTTAACAAAATTGACCAAGATATTTACAAAAGAAGCGTTTGTATCAAATATTATGATAATCGGACAAAAATGTGACCTGTTGAGATGATTCACATACAGAGTGTTCATAAAAGCCATTATGTTTGTTCAATAATTGTTTATTATCTCCCACACCACTCATAGCATTTGGCTCAAACTTAATATAAATTACCATATGTATAGCAATTAATTAGTTATTTTTTGACACGAAGCTAATAAAAATCATACGATAATCCACAATGTTACGATGGAAACCGGAGCAAAAGCAAGGCAATAACGTAAAAAGTTGCCTTTTCAAGCCAGAGTTTCCCCTGAAGCTCTGTTATTTCTCAATAGATTTTCATCACTTTGGTGTCATTAGATTGGTGATAGTTTTCCTCTACATTTATTTTAAGCCTTATGTAGCTTATTCACTAACTAAAGTGTAACACCAAAAATACCATCAAATAGCCACTATTTTAAAATTGTAGGTTAAATAATTATGGTCTTACTTAGGAAAACTTATTAACGTAAACAAAAACACAAAATGGAAAATGTCTGGTAAACGAAACGTTTTTTGTAAAAATTTTATTTTTCTTGATTTTTACCCCATGAACCAAATCTTAAAGTTTGTGACACCCTTTGATAATTAGCAAGGTCTATTCTTTAAGTTCATAAAGGTATTTTGCTCGTGTATCTTTTTGATACTTAAGTTTCAAGGTTTAACTTAAGTATAATAGTCGGAATTGATTAGAATTTTGTCCTTTTGTTGGTTTTGCAATGCACTTGAAACCTAGTTATTTATACTGTATCTGTTGATTAAATGCTTTATTTTGAGTTATCGGAAATCTTCTTGAATTTCCCACATCTTCTGAACTGTGTTTGTTTGGGCTTTAGAACAGAACTTCGCACAAATGTACTTTTGACTAAGAACTAAGAAAGATTTAAGAACACGTACTAAGGATCGATGGATTATTTCTGATGTGTTCGAAGTCACCGGGAAATATTATTATTTAAAACAACTAACCAATAAGAAATAGTTTGCAGACTCAAATGCTATTATACTCGTATAATATGGTCATGCTGATGTCTTTACCTCTAGAGTTTTCTAATTAAATGAATGGTTTTCAACACTTAACCACTAAATTAAAGGTGCACTTACAACACCTTCAAGGTGATACAAAGGTCAGACCAAAGTATTGAAGATATAATTCATTGATTGAGAGTGTGAACCAAGGTGCACTTTCTTAATGGCGTATTCTTACAAATCCTTTCCTACATGCCTAGTAGCAAGTCAATACTGACACTCATGTTGTGGTGATTTGCAAATAATTTAACGGATTAACTACACCTAATATTTAGAGGCTTTAATTTATTCTCTGAAATATTCTGGAATAGAAACGGTCAAACGTGCAATAAAATAACCTTATTAGTAATAGAGTTGGGGCTCATGGCAAAATATTGTTTAAGTCAAGTAAGTTCGTTACTTAATATTTTGTCTTAGTTTAAATTAAGATTACTCCTGAAACCATTCTAAAATTAACTACTGAAATTAACAAACCCATTGATGAGAACTTGCAACTATTTGCATCTTGAAGTACGTTATCTAGCACACACTACAAAACACACATTATCATCTTCGTTCAATAAGACTATGGTCAACACATTTTGAGGATTATTTCGTACACATTACTAATACCAATTATTAAATAATAACTTTTTAAAAACTGAAATCACACACTTGCTGATTTGGATTTACTTTCTATTCAGACTGACCTGCAGATTGATTGTCTGGATTATAGAAGGAAGTCGAGTTACAATAATATTTGTGTTTTGACAATCTGTCAACCAAGAATTACGATCCTCTTAGCAAACCTCGCCACCTGTTCTGAAGGATTTCAGGGAACCAGTTTCTATGTTGGCTTAAACGGTTTGTTTATCGATCAAGATAGTGCCAATTGAAACCAATTGCTTTTGTTTGTACACGTAATATAGATTGGGAATAAGGGATTAGCTTTGTAAGGCAACTACCAAAATACAGCCTTTAATCTTAACAGAACATCATTAAAAACTGCCTTAAACAACCGATGGCTTAAACGATCGGTGAATAGATTTGCTGACAAGTGAATATGATACCATAAATAAATAAAAATGCCTTTATTTTCAAGCGATTCTTAGTACAACACTGATTTTCAGTATAACCCATGTCAAAATACATATTAAAGTACATAAAATAGTTTACATTTACCATATGACACATGCAGTTACTCCTCTTCAATCACTAAAAGTTCTGTATCGTTTCTTTAGAATTTCTATTTTGTGATTGAATAGAACCTCGATAATTATGTCGAAGACAAAGGGATAATTGAAAGATCGACTTCTCAAGGTTTTTGAGTAAGCAGGGTTCAAGTTGTCAAGTTTTCGGTTTAGTATACATAAGATATTATAACTTTGAATCTTTCCAATTGGAAACAGGTTCCTTTTAAAACTATGTCACATTTAGGGATACAAAATGAAAATTGTCATGGGTTATTCTAGATTTAAGTCATTTGGTTGTACTCTAGATGTTTTTGTCATTTTGCTTTAGATACATGTACTGACGTACTAAAGTGTCACTTTTAAACCCAGGTAAACAAAGGATTGTTTTGATGAGCTTAAAATGATCTTTCTGTGGCATGGACATCAGCTGGTTCCACAAGTGTTTTTTAAATTTTAACGATGACGTATAGTAAATCAGTGTAAAAGCTGTTTCTTCAAAATAATATAATTCAGACTGCTGGGTTCAAAACAATGTTTACGTAATTTTCTTTACAATACTAAAATATGTATTTACATTTATTTCCAGTTATTATTTGCAGCATGACAAAAAGTACCGTTCATCACTCGTAAAGTGTATTTTTGACCCTCGCTCATTTAACGTTTAACGCTCAACTTAACCTCGTGTCAAAAAGTGTCACTTTAGGACCAAGTGATAAAATGTACCATTAAAACATAAACGTCGCGTGACCACACACATTTTATGTGCTTTCAAATCCTAAAACATTTATGAACCGGTATTAGTAAAATTGTAGATACTCGTTTATATCATCGTTACCAATTCATATAAAAACATCCAAAATCCAACTAGCCAGACTGAGATGGCGATGACACAAAACTGTAAAGAAATGATTTGTAACGAAAACGTTTAAGTTAACTTACTTGCCGTGTTTTTGAACTCTCACCTCTTTCTTGTGAATCGTATAAAATATTTTAATATGAAGGTAATGTTTACCAACAAACCCTCAGCAGAAACATAAAGGCAAGGTACGTACCTGGGGAAGCAGCATGGTCGGGTGCAGTGGGCCCCGGGCTAAGATCCACAGACTTATCACTAATCTGCCATTAGTTGGATTAAATCCTCTCACCCTTTACACGCTGCCTAACTCTCCGTTAATGGCTCCATTTCGGCCTAATTGATGGACGAGTGAGAGGCCTTCACCCTCGGGCGAGTTCAGATACACCCTCTGGGCTAAACAAACAATCCATTTGGTGACAACTTCCTTTTCGTAAATTGTTCGATTAATAGTTTCCTTGGTTGTTCCCCTGATAGTGAAACGTCAGTGGATGGGTTTAACGAAAATGGTCATAAGTTCCTTCATGGTATTAGGAAGCTCACTCTTATTGGAAATTACATAAATTTAAAACAATCTGCAAACATTCCAATAATATAACATTTATTAGCCTGAGGCCTTTCAAACACCAAGTGTTTATCTTCATAGGCACATCAAACTGAAGGAAAATCAATAAAAGTAAAAGTAGTGAAAATAACTGCACATGTTACAATAATAATTAATAACATATTTTAAACCTAAGAACATTTTGAAGGAAACATAATAATTTTGTATGCTACATAGCCTAATTAAACAAATTTGAGGAACGGAGAATTTTGAAGTAAACCGGGTTAATTATTGAATTAAATTAATAGATCTTCATTTTTGTGCATGTGTAAGGATTTTGTAGCGTCTAAAAATTGAGAATTTTGTACTTCTTGGATTAATTTGATCTGGTTAAAATTATGCCCATTTTCTAAGCAGTGCAATTGCCGACTTTTCTTTAAAATTATTTCTGAAATGCCTATGCATTTTTTATTGCAGCACGCACATGGTATTTCGTAAATCCCTGATTTATCTTTATTTATTACTTTGTCTTTGGGATTACCGAGCAATGGTTTTAATTTGCTTTTGGTTTTAAATGAAATGCTAATAATTGTGTGCTTGTTAAAGGTGCTTTTGATGGATTTAGAATAGGGGCCATAAGTAAAACTTCTTCATAGGGTGTTTTGGGTAGCATTGATAGGAATTAATGTTGTTCTAGATTGCTTTTTCAATTTGGTTTCTTCTTTTTTATCATGGAGTCTATTAAATTTAGATTGTAACCGTTAAATTGTGCTATTTCTTTAGTTTTGTTTACTTCTTTCAAATAATTTTCTTGGTTAAGTTATGTTATAACAAAATGTTATATATTTTCCTTCAGTTTGATGTGCCTCTGAAGATGAAAACTTGGTGTTTGAAAGGCCCCAGGCTAATACATGTTATATTATTGGAATGTTTGCATATTTGTTTAAAATTTACATAATTTCCTTGCTTGGTATAGTTTACATGTTAAGTTGAATTAAAAAAACACGGTGTGATCCAACGATAAAAAGGTCTTCAAGCCGAAAAAACAGAAAAGCCGAAAAGTGTAACGGAGAGTGTAGTACTAAAATTATGTGTCAAACCCATCCACACATAATTAGCGAGTTTTATTTTGATAACACGCATTTTTCATGTCATTAGCATGATATAAAGATATAAAACTTGGACAATGAGGGCCAATCCTGACCCCGAAGAACACTCGAGAGAGTTTTCCAATACTCGATAACTATATTTATATGCATAGTTATTTTGTATATATATATACTATACTACATTGATATTTAAAGTCACTATTTGACAGTCACATGTTTCGGATAAACATTCAGATTTAAGTACTAAATTTTAAGGCAGAAGTAGTTGGGCCGGATGGTGTAGTGGTTTAGCATAACCGCCCGGCAAGCGGGAGACCCGGGTTCAAGTCCCGGTTCGGTCCAAACATTTTTGTCTTCAAATTTCTTTAGTAATAAATTAGCTTTTTAGCGTTTATACAAATTAAGATCTATACCATATTTATATATATAGTTATTATTAAATAAAATCAAACATAGAACTACCTTGATAACATTTTAATTTTATACGAATATTTCTGGAAATAAATCCACAATCAAGTGTGTGTTGAATAAGGCCTAGAACTACGGTGAATAAATAACAAATATAAAACCAAATTTAACACATCTGGAGTAAAATATATTTGCTTGGACAGGGAATGATGTAGTTTTCTTGAATTATCTTGCTGGGTTAATACAATATACAAATAAATTCAAGTAATGGATTTCTGTTGAATGCCTTTGTGACCTTGAGTATACTAGGATCTTTTAATTTATTGATATACTCGTGAATGCGGAAGTATACTTTGCAATCCATTGATTCACCCTTTCCACATTTATATCAATAAATGTAAACATGTAAAGCCTTATCTAAATTTTAAAGCATATACTCGTATAGTTGAGACGGAGGTGTAGTGGTCAGAATAATCGCCCGACAAGCGAGAGACCCGGGTTCAAGTCTCGGTTCGGTCCAAACATTTTGTCTTCAAATTTATCTAGTTATAAATTAGCTACTAAGCATGTGTACAAATTAACATGTATAATAAGTCATTTGACATAGTATTTAAATTTGGTTTGTAATATTTTCAGCTTGTTGATTCTAAGTCACTATTGACAGTCACATGTTTATCCGAAACATTTAAGCTAATTTGTATAAATTAGCTGTCAAGCATTTATACAAATTAAGATATATTACTAAGATTAAATAATAATATATTTGTTTAACAAACGAATCAACTATAGGAAACACAAAACAACCTATTTTATTCAAAAGATATTCTGGTGCCCTTAGGTTACTTGGAGAACAAAGAGTTGGAGGCCAATAAAAACTGAAAAATCAGATCGATCAATGAGATAATTATGTCATTCTATTTCAGTGTCAGTTTAACTAAATTTAGTTACGATAATTTAAAATTTGTACTTGGCCTAAGAATTGAATGATTATGTCATTCAAATGCCTTCGGATTTGTGGCTTTCTGATGGATATGCTGAGGAACAGCTGGAACTGGAGTACGTAAAATATAGATTTTGATCATATTACTGAAATCTCTCCTCTTAATTTGTGAAAAATTGTGATCTAAATTTGATGACATTTTAAATTGGTTTTGTTTATGCAAGCTAAATTAACTCAGTACTTATTTCCTAAGACCAAGCAAGATTAGATAAAATTCTACTGTCTACTGTTAAAACTGTACTTAAAAAGATAATAAGATTTATTTGTTATGTCTGTTCTTGCAATAAGTCATAACTTAATGTACACAATTGGAGTGTACATTAATTACCTATTAATTACGTCATGAAAATCTCTTAAATAATTTTTATTTTTTGATAGATTAACACGCATTTACACAACAAAGGTACTGAAATTGGGGTTGTTAAAAACCTGATACGAAACCATTTAGCGTGGACATAACAAGGAAGAGTGTATTTAATTGGTTAAAGTCATTAAAACATAACTCATTAGATGTTCTTGTAGACAGTAAAGACATGCTGTAAGCCTTACATGAACAACTAACTGGTACATAAAAAAGGAAATGAACCCAATACGAATAAAAAATTATAATCTTTACAATATTACGAGTACGTATCTTAAGTAGGTTGTGTTACAAAAATAAAGTTATTTACAAGTTATATATCCGTTACAAATTAATTTGAATTAAGCGTAAAGGCGCCTCCCTGGTAGTCTTGGAGAAGGAAGAGGGACTGCGCCGACGTCAGGTGCAGGAGGTGATAAAAGTGCACCATCAGGTGGCACGAAACTGTTTTGACCAGGCGCCGGTGGTGAAAACTCCACTCCACGGTCTCCACCTTCCTGCCCTGGGAACGCTGGAACGAATTCTAGATTCCTTAGAAAATCTTCGTTGTTGGGGAATTCAACAGGAGTTAATTTGTACTGAATTTCATGACTGGGTAGGCCATACACCTTATGTGGGACTGGGGGAGCATAGGGAGCACTGGGTGGTGGAGCGTACGGAGCATTCGGTGGTGGTGGTGGTGGTGGTGCTAGTTCTCCCGCTTCAGCAACAGCTCCAACAAAGGCTCCAGCCTCTTCTTCTGGTTGTCCATAGGCTGGCGGCGGCGGCGGTGGTGGTGGTGGAGCTGGTGCAGCTTCCCCAGCAAAGCTTCGGCTCCTGAGATAGATCCTCCTGATTCTGATTCTTCAGGGGCGGGGGTGCAGCTTCTCCGGCTGCGGCTTCAGCCTGGCAAAGCACCTCCTTCTTCAGGGGCTGGAGGTCCATACGAAGGTGGTGGTGGTGGAGGGGTGGTGGTGGTGGGGTGGTGGCGGTGGTGGTGGTGGTGGTGGTGGAGGTGGTGGTGGTGGGGTGGTGGCGGTGGTGGTGCAGGTGGTCCGTAAGCATTGGAAGGAGACGGTGGGGCAAGCTCACCAGCTAAGGCATCAGCACCAGCAAATACACCTGCTTCCTCAGGAGCTGGAGGTCCATAGGCCTTCTGAAGATAACGACCGGCTCTCCCAATTCCAATCCCAGATGCTTGAACTTGGGAAAACCCTGCTGGGGCTGAAAATGGAGGAGGAGCGATCGCAAATGTAGAGGCGCTGGATGGCGATGGAGCGAAAGAAGAAGCGGGCTGAAAGGAAGGACTTGCAGCAGGCGCGGATGACGACGCAAGTAGTCCAAGACCGAAAGGAGGATCTTTCTGAAAAACTTGTTGGCTAGCGTCGTTTCTATTCCCGCGACGAAAGTCGAGAAGCTGAACCTGGCGCCTGGGGTCATTTGATGATCCATCAGGAGACAATCGAAGGCCAGAAGGGACATCATTTTGAAACCTCTGTTGGGAAGCGTCGTTTCTTTGTGTGTGACGAAAGTTGGGAAAAAGGAACTGGCGTCTTGGACGACTAAGGGGAGCAGGGGGAGCTGGAACTGGCGCTGGCTGGGTAGCGGCTACCGGAACATACTGAAAAGATGATCATATTAACTAATTTTGTGATACGCTTGTAGTATTGTATATTACATCAGCTTATTGAATAAACATTTTCTTAGACTTTTTTCCTGGGCACTAGTTTTTATATTTCATTTACAACAAGTCTATTCAGGAGCCTCTCATATGTTTGGGGTTTAAATAATCATAGCCTTACTTAAGAGATCCTTTGGGAATTAAAACGTAGTAGTAGGAAGGCCTAATGCTCGATTACTAGATTTTAGTTCGAAGCGGTTCTAGTAGTAGACATATAACAAACGAAACGTTCCAAGTATTTGTAGACAAACTAGAATATACTATCTTAGTGATAATTTACCGAAAAATAGTCAAAACTATGGTTAAAAACACGCGGACATGACATAGTTTACAAAATAAGATGGTGATCTTACTTGAAAATAAGCACTTTTCTATCCCCCGGGAAACATAAGACAAATCATCCTCCGTGATTCTGTCACGTCGACCAATATCCAACCTTGTTGCGCGTAGCAAAATAGCATATTTATAACATTTTTATAACGCAGTCAATCACTATTTAACACGCGAAAACATGTTCAAGGATCCTAAGCATTTAAAATAGTCCATAATATTGAAACTTAACTAGATAAGTAATAAATAAATATTTTATTTCGAGAACATTATAAAAAATGTATAGCAATCGTCAATTTATGTATAAAGCTAAAATTTTTCCATTCATTCACATCGAGAAACCTTTCAGAAATACAGTTTATACATTCACTCTCTCCATTCATTCCAATTAATCCCTCTCTGCAGCCCGTCAGTCGGCCAATTAATGTATGGTCTCCCAAGTGTGTTCCATAAACTCGTTTTTGCTGTAGAATGCTTCTGCAACCAAAATGTGTTTTGAAGCGATTTTTAAATGCCTTGGGCATCAGGGTAGTCTTTAATCGAAATGCCTTTAATCAAATTTGGTAGTCTGTTGACAACTTGAGCTCCAGCCTGGGATGGAAAACGTTCATGAACTACCGTTCTGTGTTGGGCAGTCCGGTAGTTCTCCCTGCCTCTAATTTCATACGAGTGAATATAACTCCCTCTTAGCCGGTCGCATTTTCCTTTAAAGAAAAGACAAGTTTGTAGGATGTAGAGGCAGGGTAGTGTTAACAGTTTCAGATTTTTGAATGCTGGTCTACACGACTCTCCTCTTTGCAACTACGTGATAACTAGTTTGCCCTACTATGCGAGTATGCATGTTATTACGTAGTAGACGACGTTGGGCTGCTGGACAACGGTGGGCTGCTGGGTCGGATAGCTGGAGCCTGTGGTAGCCACGGCCTGTGCGTTGCCTGTAGTGTGTGTGTACGTGACTGGAGCGTAGCCTGGAACTGAGTACGAGCTGGAACTGGCACTGGAGAAGTCCCTCTTGTGTCTGGCTGCTCGCACCGGTCGCTGCTGGAAAGAAACGTAGTTGGTGTGTTAAACAACAGTTATGGATTTATTTGGTAGTTGCTTTTTAGTCTTATCGTAGTTTTCTATCGATTTTTAATGTAGTTTATTATCACCAAAGGTCGTAATCACTTCGGTGGCCCGGGTTCGTTCTCCGCAGTTTCCACTTACAATTTGTAATGTGACTATACAGAGACGCTAAATAAAGGTTGAGGTTGAGTGGTAGAGATGAATTTGTACGAGTAGTCCCAACTTCACCAAGTTAAACAAGACAAACTTTACCTTTACCTTTAATTTATTTTAAGCAACGGACAAATCTCTCTTGAGTCACAGACCTCTATGACGACAAACCGAACCTTCTTTACCTCCTGAACCAACCATAAAGCTCCAAAGCAAATATAAAGCCAGGTGCTACACTTCAGTGAAATTAATATACTTCAATATTAAATCTGTTACCTGATAGTTGTACGCGTTGACAGCCGGAGGGGCAAATGCATTAGCAGTGGCGGAGGCAGTGCCTGTACCAGTGGTATGCGTGAAGGTGACGGGGATGCCACCTGCTCCAGAGTATGAAGAGGAGCTGGAACTTGAACTGGAGAACTGACCCTCCACTCCTACCCTCAGGAGCAAGCCCAGGAGTAACACCTACATCATGATAGAGTTTGGTTGGGTTTGAAAGCCAGATTGGTCTGGGGGTAAAAGTAATTATATCTGAACGTTTTAAATCAAAGCTGATGCGCACATTATTGTATTTAAAGTTTGAACTGTAGCGGAAGTTTTTCCAGCAAAACGATGAACACTTGAGGATGAAGCAAAAGATCTACACTAGTGAATTTACCATAAAATAACTGCCGTGAATGTATGGATTAAGACTTGGCATTTATTGAATGATCACCACCCAAGGTGTCCTAAACTGAAAGTAGTTATTATATTACTTTATAGGCTGTGGTCAAAATGTTCCTAGGAACTAGTTAGTATTCATTATCCAGGGTGAGTTTTAAATGTTCCCCTCATTTTAACGTTTGAAAAAGGAAATATTTTAAGAACCCCTTTAGGGAATGTTTTTATACAATAGTTACTTTGCGTCACCCACGTACAATTATTTTTTAACGATATTTTTTTCTTGACAATCCTCTGAGGGAAACATCACAACCCTATACAATTATCCCATAGAGTATAGGAAATAGTTTGTTAAATAAAGCATGTGAAATGTAGCATTTTAAATCATTTATTGTAATCTTAAATGGGTATTACAAAAGAAACTAGTCAAGATAAAACATTTTTCGTTGCTTCGTTGAATTTGTATAGAAATTCCCTTTCTTTTAAGATGCCACAAGGGGGGTTGTATTTAAAAATTGGGGCCTCCTCCCTGGTTTTCGGGTGGGGGTAAGTGACGCAAAGTACGTCAAAACAAACTTTGGAATTTTATAAAAACATCCCCTACAGGTGTTTAAAAATATTTCCTTTTTAAAAAGGTGAAGGGGGACATTTAAAACTAACCCCGTATATTTGCGAAAAAACTATAGATTATATAATTTTCTTTAAACTCTGTATGGTATCCCAGATTTTAAAATAAAGTAATTTTCTGTTCTTTTAATAGTGTAAAATTTGTAAAGTTAGCTTGTGCAATAAATCTCTATTCGCTAGAAGGATGATTAGGGGTAATTTCCAAGGAGTAGTTTTAAAGGGTAACTAACACTGGAAACTATGAAATGTTTTACTTAGTCTGTTTTGGTTTTGCATTGTAGTTTTAAAATGTTTTGGTGTCTATGGTCATGCACGATGTACTAATGAATAGTAATAGCTTGAACCAGATAGAACTAAAGAATGGTAAACAAGTTGATAGTTCTTAATACTATTCAACACATTAATAGCTGTATTAAAAGTTTTGTAAAAATGTAAACATTGCAGATTTAAAATAGACTTCTTAACTGGAGAGAGAGTAATATACACGTGAACATGGAACTAAAATCGACGGTCCTTAAAGTTTACAACTTTTAAACATGTGCAGGATATGCTCATGCTAGTTTCAGAAACATAAGTGAAAATTGAAATAATTGTAGGTATACTAAATAGTCTCGTAAATAAAAATGGTCAGAGGTTCTTTAGGTATTTCTTGAATAATTATTGTGGTGGTAAGACTGATTACCTCTGAAAGTAATAAATCGTTATTTCATTATTATATTTTGAATATTCGGGTAAATTTATACGGATTTTCAATGCTGTATATTCTTATAGTGGAACTGGCAGTAAGCCTTCAGATGAAATTTTGTGATAGTTGTTTTAATATTTCAATACACGTTTGTATTACAGATTTTCCCTTGTATTACAAATAACATGTTTTCATAGAAGGAGTTTGTTGTGAACCTTCCCAGTAATCTACCAAACCAATCTAAATAAAATACAAACCATTATCTAAATATTTGTCAAGACATAGTCTTACAATTGTTTGCCTTTTAACACAGCTAGAACCAACCAAAGTACGAGTAGAAGTTCTATACATTAGAATGAATGGGAGAGAGATAAAGTATGAAACCTGTGAACAAAATACCTTAAATGAAACTCATTTAAATTTGTATATAATACTATCAATGTTTAATATAGACAACCCCCAACATAAATAAACCCCCATAGACTTCAAATTTCTGCCACGTTACCCCAAAATATGGGTCCAAAATTAATTAATAAGCTTCTTGGAAGCATTTAAATAGAAACAAATCCTAATAAATGTAAAACATTGTTAAAGAAGCATCTGCTGCAGAGAGCTTGTTACTCTGTTAGTGAATTCTTGTCTTAAATAGTAAGCATACAGTATAAAACTGTATAATAATGTAAAACATAAAGAATTTTGTTCAAATATACCTGTTATTACTTATGCTAATAATTAGATTAAGTGTATAATTAATTCAAATGTCATTTTTAAAGATTTATTGTATATATTTAAATGTACAATTGCAACACAATTTATATATTGTCAATTTGCAAAAAAAAAACAAATTGATAATACAATCTTTAGTTTATGGCTTTTCTCCTGAAGCCAACTACCATAAGCTCACAGTATGTACTAAAGTGACCATGTCAATTCAAAAGCACGGATTACAGTTACAAGTTACATAACATAGCTTGATGTAATACAGTCGTGTCCAAAAGCAAATACATATACTTACCCAAGCGGGCAGCATGATGACCTGGGGAAGACTAAGACGAAATTTCCAACTAAAGTCTGAGAGGCTGGCGTCACAGTACCATTAGAGAAATAAACAAACAAATCCTTGCCCTTAGGAGCAGACGCCAGACAAAACTCCATTTGTCGCAGGAGAAACTCTAAACAAGTCTCAGGTTTGACTCATTGATGAGTGAACAGTTTTTACAGGATCTTCCTTAAAGATGAATGAGCAACTGTAATTGTTGTAACAGGTAGAGGTTAAAATTAGAAAGGTCAGTTAACAGTACACCACATGCATCTTGTATAGTTACTAATTTGCAAGGAGAATCTTGGTAAAAAATTGCTAAAAATAATTAACCAGGCCAACACGCAGCTCCCTTCGTTACGCTCACAGCCTCGCTTCGGCCTTCGGCCTCAGCTCTGCACTCAATTATTACGAGTATTATGAGGCTGTTCGTTACGCTTACAGCCTCGCTTGGACCTTCGGCTTTAGACTTACGTGGTCTTTTTCTGCACGTTTAATTACATATCATAAAAGGAAAAAGAATTTCAAATTTCATTAAATTGGATTACACATAACGCTGTTACAGCGCAAAATCGGATGAAATTTACTGTTTTAGACCATTAAAACAATATTTTCGATACAAACGTCCCCTCAAAAGGGTATTTCCGGTAGTAGGATTTTGCAGGCTTGACCGAGAATAAAAGGGACATTTGAACCGAATTTCATGAACATCGGACAAAAAATGTGACCTGTAGAGAGTCCACACATAATTATATACGTTACACATATATCATATATACGTGTACTTATATGCATATACAATTTCGAAAAACATGTTCAAAACTTGTTCTTGGGGTCAGGACCGTTACTCATTTCATGGTCTCGGGTCTAGGTCTTACCATGCTGACGGCATAAATATCTCGTTTTTAAAGGAAATTTGAAACATCATGAATGAGAATCAAATATTATGAAACAGATTATGAGATTTTTAGAAACATACAATAAAAAGCTATTAAAGGTATTTTTGCAAAGGAACTAGAAATGATCAATGTACCATTATGATTTTGAGAGCCTGGAAATACCTTTTTGATTGATTTGAGAGCCTTGATATAAGTAGGCCAGTCTAATATGGTAGCGGAATTTAACACTTTCGAAAGCTCAGGACCCACGTATGTTTGTTCTTTTCATGGATGTGTAATAAAGGAAAGCTTTCTATAAAACACTCAGCTGATAATTTGTATAGTCTTCCTAAAAAATTAATTGTTGAACTAATTTCACAATCTATTATGCCCTCTAATTTATCGAGACATAACTAACCCATATAAACATAAAACCCATATGTGATAGAGGACAAAAATCAATTTTATAAACTACTAACAATAGATAACTGAAAACGACATTGTGTTATTTAAAGACTGACACTACAGTGACATAGTTCTTATTAAGATGGGCACATTCTAAATTCCACATAAGTGTCCAGTTCCATTGAAGCAGGAGGAGGAACAAACCTCACGAATTCTATGCAATAAACCACTGACAAATGTGAGTATTTTATGACATTTCTTCTTTGGATACTGTGTAAATAATAAATATTTGTTTTGTAGGTGGAGTGCAGTCATATTATGTAATGTAAAAGTCATAAATTTCATATTTGTTTGGTAAATTAGCTTGTTTACATCCCAGAACCTCTGAAAAAAAACTCTACAAGTTAATAAATCTAAGGATGGAAAAAATCAGCAGAAAAATAAGCATTTCATTAAAATCGTCACATTTATTTATTTCAAAAGTACATAAGTCTTAGTGTATGGATTTAGAACGTAGGCGTGGAGCGAGAACCAGGTGCACCACTTTGAAGCACAGGGTGGTAGCCACTACCATCAGCAACGTAGGTCAGGGTGAAGGGGATGCCCTCAGGGGAGGTCCACGACACAGACCCTTGGTACCGGTTCAGGGGGTGGCGGTCAGGCACTCTGGCGTCAACGTACGTGTCGAGGGTTTCTGTCCGTGAGACACCGTCTGGAGTGTTGAAGCTGAAAAATTATATTTTATAAATTTTTCAATTTTATGCAAACTGTTGATAATATTTGTGGGGACGAAAGCAAATTAATTTCTGTGGTGGGATAGGATTAGTCCTACAGAATTAGAAACATACTAGGGATTAGCTTTATTGTCATATTACAGTATCCACAAAGTCTGAGGAATGTTATACAAAGCTACTTTTCAGGTGACGTAAAAACTATAAATGTTATCTTGTTATAAAGTTTACATTTAAAAAGAAAATCAAACCCTACCTGAACCCAGCATTTCTTTTTGTTCGCAAGCCACTATCCAGATATAGGTCCCACGGTGAAGGCTCGTACAGCTGATTCAAGAGGTCATCTTGTAGGATGTAAAGTCGTCCATCTACATGTCTGCTGGCCAAGTACACACGAGGCAGTTGAGGCACAAGGGACGAGCTTTCGGACAAACCCGGAGGAAAAGCCGTCACCAAGGTGGCTAGAGCACATGCCAACACGACGGCGAGAAACTGGAAAACATATACATAAACACAATATTTTATATTTTTACACTTACTTATTTTATGTACTGATTCATCCTACACTTTGACTCCTATTACCACTTAAAATATTTCAAACAAATGGTTTATTTTGTCTACTGGATATACAGGGTGTCCAATAAGTAAAGTGCCAAACTCTTATATGAATCAAAATGAAGAGAAAATCAAGAATACAATTTTTTCCAACAACGCTTAGTTAACCAGATATTCGCCATTTTATATTTTTCACTAATTATTTATTATCTTTCACACCATTTATCGGATTTGGCTCAAACTTAACATAAATTTGTATCTAAGTAAGACCGTTTAGGGAAAAAATTATCAGGGAAAAAATTATAATTTATTACCTATCTATTGACACCAAGATCAAAAAAATCAATTAAGAATCAACAAAGTTATAGTGGAAACTCTGGCTGAAAACAGACAACTTTCCACCTTATTATCTTAATGTTTGCCACAGTTTCCACTATAACTTGGTTGATTATTAATCGATTTCTTTGATTTTGGTGTCAATAGGTAGGTAATAAAGTTTTCTACAAAACGGTATTCTGTACATTTTATCGTAAAACTCACCGTTTATTCGCTATTTATGGTGTAACGCCAAAAATGCCCTAAAAATACCATAAAATAGTCCCCGTTTTAAAATGATCAGTTAGGTCATGCTGGTAATTTTTCCTAAATGGGCTTACTAAGATACAAATTTATGCTAAGTTTGAGTCAAATCCGATAAGTGGTGTGGGAGATAATAAATAATTAGTGACATACGAGTATATAAAATGGCGACTAAATGGTTGACTAAGCGTTGTTGGAAACATTTTTATTCTTAATTTTCTCTTTATTTTGACCCATATAACCTTTTCCCAGAGTCTGGCACTTTACTTATGGGACACCCTGTATAATACAGTGTAAAACAGCAAACATGTATTCAAAACACATTATTGAACTTTTGATCTTGTTTATAATGCTTTATTTAGACGTTTTGTCGTAAGTGTAACTGAAACATTATTTAATCACGTTAAAAACATAAAAGGGAGCAAAAGCTAAACGCCAGTTCCAGACGGAAACTATTTTATCTCCTACCCTAATAAGCTTTAATTTTTAATTTATTTTACCTATGTTCACTATAAATCTGTATAGGATTTCATAACATCAACATAAAGAGTGCTTATAATAATTGCAATAATTATTACTTAATTAATTAATACTAAATTAATTGATACTAAATCAGGATAATAAAAAAATCAAATGTTCAGTTAGATTCAACGCAATCAAAGCTGTCATAATATGTTAATTAAAATAATTGACAATTAAATTATACAATTTTACTAGCAAAAGATAATAAAAAGAAAAGCTGTGCTTACCATTGTGTTGAAACTACAGAATTTGACTAGTTTCAGAAGTTAACACCAAAACAAACTGACTAAGTGGAAGTGATGAACGATCCATAATGGAGTTATTTACTAACCGTATGTTTTCTTTCAGTATGTTTTCCGACGAAGATTGGTTTGTCTAGGAAATATTGAACAGTTTGTTTGTTCTGGTTATTTACCTGACTGTTTGACTAAACCCCCTCAAGTAATTATGCTGATTATACAATAAATAACTCAGTGTAATAACACAGTTGTTTTTACTTTAAATTGTCATTGGACGTTAATAAGAGCGCCTTTTATCTGTTATGTTCCGACCAATATACTTCTAACGTACGTTAGGCGTTCTGTTTCTTGAAAGTTAGATGATAAATGAAATATTATTAAAGTCTTTCGACAAACGTGAAAAATGGAGGGGGAGGATTAATATAATAACATACATTGAGAGCAGTTTTTTCAGTTACTACCTGCTAACCAACTAGTAAGTTAACCACTGGTTAAGTTGTTTACAGTCTGTAACATTTCCTTTTTACCCAACGTTCAAACACTTAATACAATTTGTGTTTCTGGAGTTTAAATTCTACTTTGTCTGTTTTGATTTGGCATTTTAATGTTACAATTTTTGTTTAACTATTTTAGCATAACGTATTCATGTTAAATATAGTATAGAATAAAAAAACCTTTATCGCATGAATCATTCATTTAAGTGTTTTGAACGTTGTGTGAAAATGTAAACATTGCAGTCTGTAAACAACTTAACCAGTGGTTAGTTAACCAGCTGGTTAGCAGGCAAATGAAAGATCCACCCTCAATGGGTTTCATCAAAGATTATGTTATAATAGGTAGATTGCGCATTGATGCAAAGGCAAGAAAATCAACTTAGTTGCGGCAGCCCGAGCACAGATAGCGCTGCTGTCTCTCACCGTCTTACTCCCCTCGGCACCACATGCTCGAGTTTGTCTGATGTCGATGGCTTGAATTTTACACTAAAGTGTAAGCGATAGATGACTTTAGTCACTAACTTGATTACAGTCCTTGTCAACAAAGCAAAAAGCGCATAAACTCAATGCTCTAGCTGTAATTTCTAGGTAAATACGAACCTTTCAGGAAAAGTAGACTTTTTAAGTCTGTGTTTAAGTACTGTGTGACCTTCACGTGTAACTTTTACCTGAAATAATTGTTTTGTAAATAGTTTATTATTTAAAGTACTTACGTTAAGTCAAAGTGTGGTATTTAGTCCTTCCGTGCAGTTTTTGTGACCTATAAGGTGCTAGGCTAGGTCACGTAATAAGAATTTCACTAACAATTTTCAGTTTTATATTTCCCATATTTGAGTTCCTATTTCTGAGAGTGGAAGGCGGGAGGAAAATCGTAATATACCTTTGGTTATCTGTATTGCAAGACTCACAGTGTTAAATCAAATTACTATTTGAGATGCCGACCACTCTCATGAGGGTATTTTAAGGCAAATATGTAGTGAAGGATGAGTGTGATGAGTGGTAGTAATGAGTTATGAGGTGTAGTCTTGTTACAAACTAAGGCCGACTCTTCCTTAGAATGAGTCATTAATTAATAGCCCAATGACCAATGGAAATACAAGGACCAACGGCTTCACGTGACTTCCGAACCACGCAGGTGATGGTCTGATATGTCTAAACGATGGTGGGAGTTGATGCGGGTATCATCAGATGATCACTGAGACTATCTGAGCCGCTTTAGACCTATATTATCCTCAAAACCTGACCTCCATGAAGCTGGATTACAGGACCACGCCACGGGTCCCAGTCACTTGTCTTCGACAGCCTATTATTACACACGTTCCATCAGTTCGAGCTTGGTTAGCTGATGCTTTATTCCCGTCACAAGTTACATAAATGCAACGTGTCACATCCTATTGATCTAAAGCTGTTTCGTCATCAGGCGATCTTTTCCTCAATTTTGTGTACAAACAAACGGGAATTATTGGTATAAAAACAAATTTCGTAGCAATTTCTAAAGTTTTCAGCGGAAGGTCACGCTGACAGTTATATAGGGAGACGGCAGTCTCACTAGGCACGTCGTTAGGCTAATGTGTTTATGGACAAAGTAGGTAACTATGAAGGTAAGAATAGATATTTTAATTAGACACATAATGGGATCCGGAAACCGCTTAATGTTTTACAATTTTTTGTCATGATGGTACAGTTTCAAATTTGTCATGACCACAGCTCTTTGGAGAAGGGACGTTGGTTACGACGTTTTTAGTGCATTTCCATAACAAATAGACCTTTTACTTATTTGTCGAGCTATGTAATGAAATGTCATAAAACAGCAAAGTTAAGTTCGTACACTGGAAGTCCTTACGGGAGTCCTTATTTTATGCTATTAAAACTGTATTTATAGCCCGATCTTGACGAAATTTGGGAAACACCTTATTTTACTGTAACCATTGAGAATATAAAACGGTAAAGTTTGTCTTGTTTAACGAGGCGAAGTTAGGACTAAAAAGTCCTCTCAACCACTCAACTTCGACCTTTACCTAGCGTTACCGTATAGCCACTTTACAAATTTTAACTGCGGGAATCGAACCCGCGCCACCGGAGTGATGAGCTACCAAACAGCCATGGATCCGATAGAGTATAATTATGGTAAAGAGGGACATGTAAATAAAATCCGTCCACAAGCAAGTGAAACCTTTTCATGTAGTTTAGCCTTGACGCCGGTAGGTACGCCACTTGTCTTCGACAGCCTGTTATTATACTGGACTATGTTATCGTTTTACTAAATACGAGGGTTATTCTTAAATTAAGTTCCGTTCAAAAGTAGTAAAATGTACATCCATTCTAGAATCGGTTCATTACAGTCATATTAAAGAGCATTCTTTCACTATACTTTGACATATATTCACTATAAAGTTCAAAGCACTTATTATACCAAGGCACAAGGGTTTTCGCTATTGCACGACATTCCACCGTCAGTGTTTATAACGAAAAACGGACGAAAATCACGCCTGAACCGGCTTTAATTTGCAAACCATTGTACGAGTATCATGTGCAACCCTTTACAGTAAAAATTCCAATATATTGGCTAACCAAGGGTTTTAAAAACCATTTTGCAAAAATGAGTTGTTAAACATTATTTTTGTAGTTAATAGGCCTAATATTGGGCTAGCGGGAATATTACAAGTATAGATAACTTTCAATTCAAATTTCAAAGTATGGCTCCTTTCAATTTATTATTTAACTACCACATTTCTGTGTTTTTACCTATTTGTTTTATGTTAAGGACTAGCATGTAGTTTATTCCTTATTAACGTTTCCTCATTTTACTTGTTTCTCTTTCTAATTTGTGTTTTTGACAAGCTATAAATTTCTTAAGATGCAGCGGTATTTTAAATATTGTTTGGTAAAGTCTTAGGTTAGATCTTAAGTTCAGTTATATAATCAAATGTAGTTCCTATATTAGTGTAGTCCTCTGAAGACGGGTGGAGTTTTTAACTGCCCGAAACGTTAGGAAAAGCTTTTCTCCAGAAGTGGCAGGGAAAGTCCGTTTCTTTATTTTACTAAATTGCTCTCCACCACTATTATGAACTTTCAAACTAACATAGATAATTTTGTTTCGACATTTAGAGAGCATAAAAATGGCAAAAGAAAATGTTAAGCATACTGTCAGATTTACAATAAGTTAGGGTTTCTAATGTCATATAATTTGCACACATTGGTTCGTTCGCCTACTTGTTACTCGTACACAGCAAGTTAATTTCTGAACAGCCCTCGTATATTAAAAAACGTCTCGAGTTGCTGTTGACAGACTGCTGCAAGACAGTGAACAAGAGGTACGTCCCACTTGTGTTGTCCCTCTATAACGTTTATGTGTTTTTAATGGTATATACAAATTATATATCATAACTATATTCTCAATGGTTACAGTAAAATAACGTGTTTACCAAATTACGTCAAGATCGGGCCATAAATGCAGTTTTAATACCATAAAATTCCATAATGGTATATAACTAACATAAATATTTTAAATCTCAAAAGCCCTCGATTTCTTAATTACAACAGCACGTATGTAGTTTAGAATGTACTTTTGCGCTGCTTTGTGGTTAGAGAAGAACCATCGTTACACAAGTCATATTCCTGTGATGCGGCAAGTAAAAAGAAACCATTTGTCCCTGATTTTGGTTTAGAGTAAAGTTATTTTCTCGTTTGGTAGATAGTTATGATTTTGATCAAACACCGTTAAGATTAGACGTGTTATGAATTCGTTTCGAATTGCCTAAAAATGCGTTTTACTGGGTCGCGTATAAAGATTGAGGTCTTCGTTGTAAACGTATGAATTCCACTATGACCATCAAAATCGCTTTGCCATGTCACAGCATAGCTTCGGCCTTAGCTTCAGCTTTTTCCCATGTTTTTGCCCGATATTTTGACCTTACTTCGCTTCGCCCTTGATACTTGTTCCATACTTGATTTGAGAGACTGATCACTCTTATGTGGTATTTTAAAGTGAATATGGTATAATTGGTGAGAGTAATGTGTGTTTTTATGAATGGTGAGGTGTAGTCTTGTTACAAACTAGGGCAGACTGTTCCACAGCTTGGGTGAGTTTATAAAACTAACGTCCAATGGAAATGTACCAACGGCTTAACGTGACCTCTGAACCACGGAAGTTGGACAGAGTAAATAGTTGTAACTGCGGCTTTGGGAAATGAACCAGGGCAATTTTTGTGCGAAGCATGCACTTTGCCGCTTAGCTATGGTCACCCCCTACAGTTTCAGATAGTTATTTCTATAACCACATTTGCACTCCACTCACAGCCAAACACTTCGGCCTAACCTTTTATGTTTTATAATATCGGACATTTTTATTGTTTCCTGTTTTGAACATACTCGTAAATAAATAAATTCATGGACAAAATTATGGAACCAAATGATTTTATTTCATTTCATCGCCCGTTTTTTGTTTAACACCCTGTATAATTTTGAGTTGTTTGTAATCGTTTAGTTGGTTTTAATATTTACGTACCCTTTGCCAAAGAAAATTCCAATTTTAAACGAAAAAGGGGCGATGATATGAAAGAAAATCATTTGGTTCCATAATTTTGTCCATGAGTGTAGTTGTAGCTTTGGTAGTTCGAAAATGTATTTCCCAAATTAAAGCGAAAAAGAACTCTTACTCACACACGAAATTAATATCAAAGGTTGGATTTCAGTATCTCTCATCCAATAAAGTGATGCACAAGAAATTATTATTTTTAATTCGTGATCAAAGCTGGTGAAAAGCAGCCCACACCAGATGTCTGTTGCTAATTTTAACCATCGGGTTTTTAACTACCCCTGAGGATTTAGTCCGTATTGAATACTTTACACGTGACCCCTTTTCACTTTTTATATCCCCCCTGTAAAATCTTGAAACATTATAGAAATGTATAAATATTTCATCATTGTTACAGAATCTTTTATCCCTACCCTTGTTGGTCTGCCTCTCCAGTCACCTCTCTCTAGCAGAGAGAACCCTTGAAGCATGGATCTACCCAATCAGCGACCACTCACCAAACATGGTCTCACCGCTCCCACCGACTGCTCCAGTAGACATCCTTCCTAGTAGGAGACATGGTCAAAGTAGACCTTTGACAGTCGAACCCTACCCCCTTCACGCCATGATCACTCTGTTGACTGACCAGGAGGCACAGAAGAGGGAGGGTATTGATGATAGAGTACAAGAACTGTTACTTGAGCTGCAGAGTGGTTGAATGACCTTGCCAGGTTGGCTGGTTGGTAATTTGTTATTTATTCCAGTTGTAAATTATTGTAAATACAAACTTTAAATGCAGTGTATGTTTTAGTTGCTGTCCTCTATATTGCTTTTTGGACTTGAGAATTCGTAGGTAAAGGCTGCCAAGCACTTATCACTAAGACTCTAAACGTGGCTCTGAGTTGTGGAAACGTATACAAACACGTCTCACAATGCATTGTATATATTTTAATTTAATACGCTGTAAATGTAATATTTCATTTACTTCAACTGGATCTTTAAAAAGTGAAACGTAATCGACACATAAGCGGATCCTAGATCTTTGGATGACAACGTTTTTATATTGTTAGTAATAAAGTGTCCACAATTCAAACACATACGTCTGGAAATTTCTTTGACAACCCTTAGCGAAGCCTTAAGTCTAATTTGTAAAATGCCGGAACTGTATTGGCTTTTGTTTTCATTTTGTCTAATTACAAATTTATTCCAATGCTCTGGCTCAAGTTCTCTATTCTGCTTAACGTTGCAAGTTCAACAATCATGCCATGAATTGGAATGAGCTATAATACAACAACTCTTCATTTAAAAGAACCCATTTTCAGGTATTAAGGGCTTAAAAAAGGACATCGAGAACTTAACACGTGTAAGACGTCCTCGTATATCTTTCATTGGCTGTGCAAAATAGATATTTTTGTGATTTCTGTTACAGTTGGTCAGTTAGACAAATGTTATTGGTCGTCCGCTGTGCCCAGTCAGTCGGTTGGTAGCCGGACGTAGTTGTCTTTAGTTTATCTGGGTAGGTGTTGAATTATTTTATAGGATAGATAATTAAGATTTTATTTATTTTGTAAAACAATAAAAACGACGACCAATTCAAATTACCCGCACACAATAATACATATACGCATGCAGTTTGGTTGTATCTCAGTGGTCTGAAATTATTCCAATATTGAAAACAAAATTAAAACAAAGAAACTCTATCTTAAGGTGAAGGGTGAAACACCTTAAAATGTCAGTCATTTCTCACTCAGATTACCCTTACTACATGAGACAAAGATGAATGTTTTCAGTTGTCAAACATTTAAGTTGAAAGAGACTCCTTCCTGGTATATCAAACATATTTATACAAGTATAGTGTAAAGGCAATTAAGAATCAACAAAGGGTGAGTAAAACTAAAAACAATTAAATAGTGTATATTTACATAGACAAAATAAATAAATAATACTAACCACAAGAATTTTCTACATACTCTAAAAACATCACATTCATCCATACTAATCTGATAAAACGTTTTAATATCAAAAAGCTCTTGAATTTACAGTCGTAAGCATTTTAGACAACACCAGATTCGTTTTAGGATAAAATGGCTTGGTTATTGTTCTTACCTAGTTTTGCATGCTTACTCTTGATTTAAAACGAGAGTAATGTTTTATTGAATGTAGGTTTTATTTTGAAATTTGTGGGTTTAAAATTAGTTATTCAGTAATGAAGCAGCATCATCAGTATAAATAAATAAAATAATTTTATTCATTTATACTGATGATGCTGAGGCGAAACATGTCTGTACAAATTAAAAATTTATGTGGTAAAAAGTACAAGATGCTTTCATTGTATAATTTCTATTACCACAAAGTAAATGGAGAAAACATCAATAATAGTTATTTAATCCTTTACTGCAATAAACATTATTTGCGATACAACATTTATAAGAGCGTTTGCTTTTAGTATCGACACTTTTGAACACATTTCTCTAGGACCACTTTTAAAAATCAATCTACCACTCACACCGCAAAATCCTTTCAATGGATGTTTGGAGGAGGGGTGAAATTTAGCAGTTGGGAAATCGGGAACCTGAAGCCAGGGCCGGGGTCTACAGCTGGGAACTTAGTGCCCACCACATGCTGGAGAGGGGGTAGCAGCTCCAGACCATCCCCTGGGAACCCCCTGACCGCGGCGGCCTGGGTCCGGGCAAAGGCCTGGGTCTGCGGGGTGATGGGAGGACGCCTCAACACCTGGGGAGAGTCCTGCTGGAAACCCCTGACCACCTGAGTCTGCGGGGTGAGGGGGGGACGCCTGAGTACCTGGGGAGAGTCCTGCAGGAACCTACTGCCGGAGGCTGGGAGTCCGTAGCTGCGTGCTGGGAACTGAGGGGTGGAGAGCACGCTGACCACTGACGTCAGTAGGATACACACATGTATCGTGTACGTCTGGAATGAAGCAATGGTAAAATGTTAAATACGCAGACATTATGACATATTAGACAAGAAAATGGCGCTGTCCCGGTGCGGTTTGCGGAATTGGGTTTTGGTCGTAGTGAAATCCCGGTAGACAGACAGAAAGTACGTTCCGTTTTTGAATAACCATCAATAGACGTTGGTTATAGTTGCACCACTTAACAGTGTCTAAGTCGACAACAACTATCGTACAACTTAAGGGTCTGCCTCAGCTGAACAGTTAGGCCGCATCAGTTGAAAGAAAGCCCGTTGTTACGTGCGCGGTGTCGTGTGTTCCTTGGTCGTACGAATTCAGCCTTTCTCTGCGGTGACCACGGAGGTGGACCCATAATTATTGTGCCCACATTTTTGTTAGACTTTGGAAAATGCCTTATTGCTTTACATAAAAATGGGAATATCTTGTTTGGCCAATGTCAAAACTGTACAACGTCGTTGTAAAGGTATAGTTCAAAACTGTTCTTTACAGTATAATATAATTCTTTTGTTTGAACAAAAGGTTCAAACTTAAACCTTATGGACTACTGACAGCTAAATTTAAAAGTGGTTAAAATCTCCATCTACCCTTGAAGTAGTCTTGTTGACAACCGCCTCCAGGAAAACACCTGGCTTAAATAATTCAGGTAAACAGCTTATCATCCATCTACAATGACTGAATAAGTGTTGTATTCAAATAATATGTTTTCAATATTCTACCTGCTTTCAATAAACACCTTTTACCGGACAGAAGTTAATACTGCAAAAGAGAGCAGAAGTTAATACTGCAATATTCATGTGTCGAGAACAATGAAAACAACTACCGTTCGACAAGATTAACATATTACAGCATATAAGCCGGGAGGTGCCCTAAGGACCCGAGATTGATACGTTGTACAAAATTATTCGTATTGCTAAGTTCACAATACGTTTCGAAACATTATCTTATTTTGTTTTGAAAGTGACAATAGTATTAGACAAAAACACTGTTCAAAACATTCAGTGTGACATGTGATTTACATTTGAAAAGGAATGTATAACTAATCAATTTAAGAAAGAATTTAAATTTAAAGATTCAATACAAATTGGCATACAACTATTGATTTGATACTTAAATTGTGACATGGCCAGCACAAGTGTTCATGCCTAGAAAGAAAAGATTTTGGGAGTATTTTAATTTGAACTTGGAACTTAAAATTTAACATATATTCAAACATGATTTAAATGCTTTTAAATGTTAGGAAAACCAACAAAATTAAAATATAGCTTTTGAATCTATAGGTTTTAATGTGGTAATTTTAAAGCACGTAGCCAATCAGCAGGATTGTGTTTTATAAACCAGTAAAGTATCGTATCCTTTATTTTATAAAAACCCACCGAGCAACATATATTTGTCCACCGATTCATATTCGAAACAAGATAACTGGGAACAAAGAATATGGCGTCTATTGTGAAACTATTGTGAACATGTACACTTAAAGGTTTTCAGCATTTATTATTGAACCTATTTTTGTGACATTTTTAGTAACGTTGTCTAAGATTACTGCATATCTGAAATGGTAAAATTTGTGCTGAGTTAATATCCTTACATAATTATTTAAAGCAATTACTTAACTAAGATTACTATTTAACTGTTTGAAAATATTACATTTAATTTTCAAGAAATTTAAAAGTATAAGAGGTGTTAAAGTGCTAATGCAACAAAATACTCTTTATCGAACGTAATAATTGTATAAATATAACAATACAACGACAAATTTTCAATTAGAATAATTTCGACTGATATTGTTTTATTTTATGACTCACCTATTTTGCTTTTAGAGTATTGAACCCTTAAATATGGCTAACATTTGCGTTGTTTTATACTTATGTAGATCTGATGTAACTTAAGGAATAGTACATAAGGAATAGTAACCTAAGGAATTACTTATTATTGTACGATATACACATTATATTATACCACTGGTTAGACATTAACCAAATGAGTGCGAAATCGATTAAGAAAATTGTATTACTCACTATTAAATCGGGTGTTAAATTATCTGAAAAATTACGCACCATAAAAGGTACACACCAAATTAGTTTAGCAGTGTGCTATAATTTTCACATAATATTTACATCAAAACAAACTCAAAGCTGGCCTCACCATGATGCGAACTGCGGAGTGAAAGTGCTTCTCGTGGGTGTGCAAGGGTTACTAAAGAAGGGTGAGTGTACAGTCCCTGAAGTTGAAGACAGGGACGACACTCGGACACTGAAACTACTCAAGATGCACCCTCACTTGTAAACAACTCACGCCTATTTATAAACTAAAAACGAAAGTAGCTCCGGGGTAAATATCCTCAGGTTTTGATTGATTTCGTAACTTCCCTGGCGGTGGATCTTTACCAGTTCCCACCACTCATCTGCTTATCAGTATAGTTAATCGATTAAGGGGAGATATCAGGGTGATAATTAGACACAGGGAGGAAGGACGACCTCGGGATATACGAGGGGATGGATTAAGGCATTAACTACGAGTGATGGGTCTCTTGAACTGGCCGCGAGGAGATTTGGGGCTCTGCCTACTTATGAATCTCATTATGTCAGTCACTCTTGACTTAATGTTACTTTCAAGCTTGACTATGCATTTCACTCTGCTAGTATGGAAGAAGTTAACAAACAAACGTCTGTAACAACCAAATATATAATATTTATATGAACGTGGTACACATACCATTACAGCACAAAATTAAACCAGTCCTTTGCAATTTGTTACTGTGATTCGCTACGTTCACAACCTCGCTTCAGCCTTCGGCCTCAGTTTGGCCTCCTGTATGATCACGGTTGTCACGAGGATGGTCGCTACGTTTACACGCGAAAATAACTTTTTTGGAATTTTTTAAATGACTTGACGGATTTTATAACTTTTAGTAAATTGATGTATAACAACAAAATACATGTTTATTTCATCAAAATCGGATGACATTTACTGTTTTTAGATCATTAAACCCCCTTTTTCGGTGAAAGTTTCCCCCGAAGGAAACTTCTGGTAATTGGTAATTAAAGAAAATGCATTATTTTAGTTTTGTAACCCAGGTTGAATTTTGTGCTTCGAAAGGCTTTTCGCAAGGCACTGTTAATAGATCTGTTTAATGGGGCAGTAATGTATACAGTACACTCTATTAGCCTTACTCTATTACTCTATTAGTAGGTCTGTTCGTCGTTGTCAAACTTAGGTTTCTAGTAAAAGTAAACCCTTGGTTTTATCATTTTATGAGCTTTTGCAAACATGGAACCATTACTCTCACCAACGAACTAGAAATGAAAGTATTAAAATTGTTTTTTCCCATTGTTATTTTGCCTGAGGCCTTTAATGCAAAGGGTATACATTTTTAGAGGTCTTTATAAACAAAAAAAGTAACTTGTTGTACAGGTGGAAAAAGTGGTGATGCAACGGTGTCGTTTTCAAATGTTAAATTATGAGTTTGAAATTCTTAAGCAAAAAGTTAAAAGAACCTAAAAAACTCTTTGAAGCAGATTTTACACATTAATTTTGTTTGTCAGAAGAATGTTTTCGTATAGTTTTATCTCGAAAAATAACTTAAAGTTCTTCGATTATTCTTTCAAAATGGTTATCGCATCACAATTGACTGGTCATTGTAAAATATATATTTTCAACCCTCACGAAAGAGTCTAAAATGGACCCATTTCCTAACCGTTAATGGAGAAAACCTTTCAAATGTTCATATTTCTATTGTCAAAGGGTTCAACAACCAACATGAGGTTAATAACTTTTACTACATTTGATGCTGAATAATTGAATCTGAATTTCTAAAAGTTGTTGTTTAAATAAGATGTACAAACAATTTCAAACCCAACCATGACTGACACGTAGCCAGTGGTGCCTGAAGGCAATGTCCCACTCTACGTTTCGTTCTGAGGGGTTATCGACACACTTTCACCACCCTCAGGAGACAGCCGTGGAGTCTATTTACGGAAGTGCACAAATACCTTATGAAATGCCTGACATCTGACTCGTTCTCTGGAATTGTTACAAACTAGGTTTAGATTTATCACCTTGACATCTTTAAGTCTCATCTCTCAGGTAAACCCAACTTGAAGACTGAGAAGATTGCTGAGGATTAGGAAAGCCAACAAATAAGCCCTCGGCTGGCTTGGAACTAAATGTGGGATAATATTAGTAAACTGTTTTCAACTAAGTGAAAACGTGTTATTGTTTGTTTGTCCTATACATCTTAATACCATGGAATCAAAATTTATTTATAACGCTTTATTTTCATGTTAAGAAAATACTTTTAATTAGTTTCTCAGTGAACATTTTGCTATGATATGTTTTGCTTGAATTAGATGATACCAACTTTAATAGTGTTTTTGTCATTTTGCTCTAAAAACAGCCGCTTTAAACACATGCATTCACGTGCTAAAGTGTCACATTTAAACACAGGTATGTAAAGAATTGAGAGGGTTTTGAGCTCTAATGTTGGAAACGTGTATAACAGATTTAAAAACTTCATAAAGCCAATATTACTTTTGTTTAGTCCACCGAATTAAAGTAATATTGGCTATATGACGTTTTAAGTTTATGATATACGTAAAGAATTGTTTTGCTCGTTTTGTTCTTCCTGGGGAGAAAAATAATTTTAATGGTATTTTTGTGGCTTGTACATCAGCTGTTTCAACGCGTTTGTTTTAATTTTTTGAATTTTAATACTGATTTTAGTAAATCAGCGCAACAGCTATTTATTCAAAACAATATAGGCCTAGTTCAGACTTCTCAGTTAAAAACAATGTTTACTATTGACAATAATTTCTAATTACTATTTGCATCATGGCAAACAGTCTGTCCCACACTCATCCCGAAATTGTCTTTTGACTCTCGGTCATTTAACGTCCTCGGCTGCGCCTCGGAAGTTAACTTGACCTCGTGTCACAAAGTGTCACTTCAGGACCTAATGATAAAACATACTATTTATCAAATATTTCAAACTTTGACCTTTCACGATATAAATTAAGAGTCCATCCAGGATTCAAGGAAATATTTGTAAGATGATCATTGAAGGAGAACGGACTGGCACGCAAACAATAAAAGCGTAGCCAAAGGTCAGCTCTTTAAAGCTAAATAAGTCGCAAGGTATATACTATGCATTTTGTTAGTTTTGAAATAAACCTTTTAAGTCAAATTGCTAATGGAAGAGAGCTGCAAGTGTTTGTGGGACTATGTTTAAATTGAATTATTGTCAGAATTGTTTTATTAAATTAGTCAACCTGGCGTTTGCTTTGTGTGTAATTTCCTCTGCAAATAAAATATTTTGATTCTCATTCTACCTTACTTGACTTACCCATGGTAACAAAAACAACATCCCGTTTCCTAGGATTTATAGTAAACACAAGTGTTTGAAGTAAACGTGTTAACCTACTACGGCTACAGTCAAACTTTCCTCTCATTAATATGCTTGTTTTCTTTGCCTGTACTTCCGGTACAATAGACTTGTTTATCTGTTTTAACTGTGTGTTTTGTTATGCATCTTCTGGAGGGAAACTTTGCGATAATGCTCAGACATACTTGCCAACAGAATAAAACACATTTTATACCAGCTTTTATAACGAAGATATTCGAAAATAAAACATCACATATTATAAACCAGGTGCAAACTTATCAATAGTATTCAAACAAAATTAATGTATTTTTACGCTACTTTTGTATTTTCTTAAGTCATAAATATTTTTTCCCATGACGGAAAAGTTTAAAAAGCGACTCAAATATATTATATTTATTGTATACCATTAGAACTACAGTAAAAAGAAACTTTGCAAAGTCCAAGGAGACATTGAAGATTATTGTAACCAAAAGACCCTACTACTATTTTAGAGTTTTTTTACTACAATTTTAACTAGAAGAACCTTTAGTCTAAAAGGTTAGCTTAGCTTAGAATAGGCTCTTTAGTCCATAAGTGTTAGCTTGAACTGTTTGTTTTATTGGAAAATTTATTCTTCAATACATTCATTATATTTTATTAAACATAAAACCCGAGAACAAAGAACAAAATTGCCAACACAGATGTTAAACTTTAAAAAGGTGGAAATTATGAATTCCGACACTAGGTTATAGAATATGCTATTTTATATTTTAAAGAACGATACAAAAACTTACTATAGGGAAACTACTTAGGGAATGGAACAAAATGATCGTTTATATATTCCATGTCTCTTGTAGTGAGTACGCAGCTAGTGGTGACTATCTGAAGGAAATCATTCAGTACATATTTAATATCAATTGGGATGTGACATTAATAATTTAGTTTCGAATTGTAAGCTGTAAATTCAATGGTGTCCTGAAATGCTATGAAACCAAGTGTTGTGGTGAGGAGGGAACTAATAAAGCAGTTTTCTTAAGAATTAAGTTTTATTTACAAATAAGGAAGACTAGATTCGTATGTACAATTATACAAAAACACATACTATTTCAGGACTTTTAAAGTTGTTAAACAACATAACGTTAGAAAATGGACTAGACAAGTACTAGAAATGAATGTATATGTACTTATTTTCTGCTCGAAGAACATACTTCAAAAGGACGTGATATTTTGTTGTACATAGAGACACTGCTAGAAACTAATACAAGTTGTAACGATTATATACGAGGTACAAGGTGAGTTTTAAATACCCCCCTCCTACCTTAACTTTTGAAAAGGAAAGATTTTAAAAAAGTAGGATATATTTTAGGGGAATGTTTTCATAGGATTCTGAAGATGTTTTGACGTACTTTGAATCACCCACCATTTGTTTTACATAAAACCCTTCCCCTTTGTGGTACCTTAAAAGAAATGGAATTTCAACACAATTTAAATAACGCAAAGAAACTTTTTCATCTTGACTCGTATTTTGTTATACTTACTTAAAGATTACAAGAAATCAGGTTCAAATGCCACATGTCACATACAATTTATTCTGAATTACAAATTTTTCTTCAAAATACTCTTTGGGATTATGTTATAGGGTTGTAAGTTTCCCTCAGAGGATTTTGAAGAAAAGTTTTTCATTCAAAATAAATTGTATGTGGTAGGTCAGCAGACCTTTGGAGAGCCACATAATTTTAAACCTGATTTCTTTTAACTATTAAATAGGTGTAACAAAAAAACGAGTCAAGATAAAAAATTGCTTTTTGCGTCGTTTAGTTTGTATTAAAATCCCCTTTCTTTTCAGGTACCACAAGAAGGAATTTGTATTTAAAATTTTGAGGGCCTTCTCCCCCAGTTCTCGGGTGGGGGTAGGTGACGCAAAGTAATTGTAAAATAAAACATCAGGATCCTATAAAGCATTCCTCAAAGGGTTGTTCAAAATATTTCCTTTTTCAAAAGTTAAGGTGAGGAAGGAGGACATTTGAAACTCACCCTGTATAGTCAAATGTTAGTCAAACTAGGAATATAAACAAGAGTCCTAAAACAGTATGTACTATGGACATTTCCCAAATGTCTTTAGATATCTACGACCACAATTATATTCCCAGAACTGAAAATCCTATATACCATCATAGATAGTACAATGTTGGTCTCTTTTATAAAGTGGGCAGCCACAATTTAAATTTACTGAACAAGGTTATTTCATAATTACTTGGTCACAAATCAAAGTTAAATCGAGCATCGTGGTAAACAAACCACAATGGGGGTTTTAACAGTTATTGAACAACCTATTGCAAAATTGTTAGCGTAAAACCGTAAAGTTCTCTATTTTACATTAAAACGAATTGTGGACTATGCATATAGTTTATGGAATTGTATATGTTTGAGAATAATGCTCAAAATAGTTCGTAGACATTTGAGAAGTACCTTGTGCAGTGAGGTTTCACAGCTCAGTTTATGTGCTTAATTTATATCAATATCCAAATCCTTTGAGAGCTTCGTATTTCTTGTATTTCGGAAGAATCCTCCTCCATAACCTCCAGGGTATTGTTGGTATCCTCCAAACCCAGGTCCGTACGAGGGTCCATATCCTGGTCCAGAGAATCCTCCAGGACGTCCACCGAAATACGGACTGTAACCTCCTGGATACCCGTAACTGTTCAACAGAAAACACGTATCAAAGACATATTTTGTCACTTGTATTAATATGTGAAAGTTTGGTATAGCACTATGTTTACGAAATGTCTTTTGTACTTGTTAATTTATTTAATATACATAGAAAAACACACGTTTCCTTATTAGCATACTAAACCCACTTAGGGGACCCCAAGACATGGAGAGTTTTGCCAGGTATGTTCAAAAAGCTATACATTTTTTCCAATTAAAATTAGTTCATTCGTCCCTGTGTGCTAGTAGTTTGTTTCTAACAATTGTATAATGATTACTCCTTAGGCATTTGCTGGAAGGTTAGGCAGTATTCCCAATAAAAGAACAACAAAAGGACAGTCACTAATGAGCCTCAAGGTTGTAGGAGTTCTCAGTCTTGTTGCATACAGAGAACGTGCCTTCCGAAAATCGAGCCAATTAACATCTGGCTAACAATTGGTACCAATTAACAGCTACAGGTAAGCAAAGGACGAGTCAGATTACCTTGAAGAGGTTTTAGTTGTAGATTTGTTGGGAAGTCCTAATAAAATTGAATAATATTCATTAAGTGATTTTTGGTTTTACTGTTAATATAATGTAAATATCGACAGTATGATTTTGGAATTTATAAAATTAGACTGTGCGTTTGACTAACTCAGCTGCTTTTGTGGTTTATACTGATACAGTTAATTATGCAAGAATTTGCGGATTACACGGTACAGTCGTAGTTGGGAACAAACCATTAGTGGTCTGAGTAAACCATGTAGGAGGAGAGTCTTTTAAATGAGAATATGTTTAGTTAGGCACACCATAAGAGATATTATAGGAAAAACCAAGTAGCCTATACACTAGTTTGTTGAAGATCGTACATGTTTAGAGAAGACATTCTCATTCTAAAAGGATGCATTAGGTGTTTGTGAATTAAGAGGTCTTAAACTACTTTGCATCTGATCTTCTCAAGGTAATAAGCAAAAATAGCAACACTGTTGAGCACTCTTCTACAGTCTCTAAAATACTTAAATCATCAAATTTTAAAAATTACCAAAAACTAAGAAATGTATTAAAATATGGTCAAATTTAACACTAATTACAAAGCAGTTCAAAGGCTGATACACATATTTTTTTAGAGATCCTCAGAAGAAAACTCCAAAACCGATAAATATGTTACAAATTTAAACATCGATGGACGAACAAATCTGTTAACTGCAGTAACTGCCCTAGCAAGGGACTCATGTCTAAACCGGAAACGTTCCTGAACGCGGTGAGTTCGACACTGAGTGTTCTTGAAAGATCCTTGCAGTTTTTTCAACAGTAAACCTTTTGCAAACGTTAACATAGGAGTAAATTGTGTTTAAAGTACTTGAATAATTCGGTGAGCTTTCTGACTTCCATCTTAAAATAAGGTTGATCGACCTACTAACAGTTGCATAAATGAGAGTTAAAGCTTGCGAACAATTATCTTGTTGAAGTCGTATTATTTTAAATATTGAAGCCAAGATAGCTCAAACACGATGTTGCCATATCAGATCCCAGATGCAAAGTTATAGCGACTACCGTGTAGAACACCCTACCCGAGATAGGATTAAGGGAGGAGAAAGGTCACCATGGTACCCAAAGTCCTGTAATCTTTGAGTACTGTTAAACCTAAAGCAACTTAAAATATCTGTCCATATTGGGTACAGGTACAGGTTTGAATATCTCACCCATTATATAAGCCAGGGTTGTTGTAGGGGTTGTAGTAAGGGCTGTAACCACCACCTCCGAACAGACTGCCCAGGATGCCACTGAAGAGTCCTCCTGATGGGTTGGGAGGATAGGCGTAGCGGTTCCTGTTCTTGAACAACCCCAGAGTTCTGCCTGACACATCTTCATCCCCTACCTCGGCACTGTGGTCGTCATCCGCCCTCGCGCACACCACCAACATGGCCGCTACCAACAGGAACATCTGGGGAAACATTATAAATATATAAGCTCCTTCTGCCTCTTTCGATAAAATTTCAAGAACCTTGGCTCTAGATATGCCACATATGGCAACTATGAAAACTACCAATGTACCATAGTATAGCTAGATACGAGTATACCTTGAAATAAGGCCAGTTCTTTGATCTGTTTCGATGATTTGCTTAGTCTATGGTGAATTGTTTAGTTTTATCATTCATTTGGCTTATGGTTTGGTGGAAAACCATTAGGAAAAAAAGATGACGTAGATACTATGATTCGTAGTATTTAGTAGTATTTCAGTTATACTGGGTTATGTACTATAACGTTAACAAATAGACCGAAGAGAACTTAAAAGCGGAAAACTTAACTGACACGCAGCTAAGCGCCAAGCACCGCTTTATGAGTGACCCTTGCATTTTGAATACCTTAAAATACAAATTTATTTCAAATATCTAAAGTCGGATGAAATTTCCTGTTTCTGTGATCATTATAATTACTTTTGACCAAAATATGTCCCCTATTGATCATGATATTTACATAAGGAACATCTATACCAAATTGTAATGAAAGTGACCTGTAAAGAGTACACAAAACTATATACATTTTAGTACATATGTACACAAAGTCTTGTAAAATGCTCAAAACGTGTTCTGGGGATCAGGATCGGTGCTTATTTCACGGTCTCGGTCTGATTCTTACCATGCTGATGGCATGAATATCTAAATATTTCAAAGGAAATTAGATACAAATATAGAGATTTTTATATTCAATTTAGAAGATGAGCGCCAATATGAAAATATCATAATGAATCCATCTTCACCATCATATCGCCAATTTCTAGATTCAAATAGTTTGACGGCATTGTTGTAATATACATTGCTTTAACAACAATTAAAATTGTTCTAAATGTTACATTATTTTGCAAACACATTTCAATAAAACCTACGTTTACCAGTGACCATTGTTTTTTAATGTATCAAATCAACCTAGGATGTTGTTTACTGAGTTTGAAAGTCAATCTGATTGGTTTATTTATCCACGATGGGAAAGCCTTGTTACTCCTTAAAAGCTAAATTAGAGCACTTAGACTAGCCATTACCGTACCTTCTGATAACAAACACAAACTATTTCAAGTAATTTATACATTTGCAGCTTTTGACTTACTCATTTTAGATAACAAATACGTGGAACTCAACGATTTAAATTTTAATCGCCAAATAAGCATGATTGCAAGACATGTTTCGATTGAATGTAGTCTGCTAGCTTTCTAATTTGATTTACAACGTACTTTATTTAAACATTGTTTTCTTTCAATACAGATTTACACGTAACCAATTGGTTTAATACTATTTGCAAGATGTAGTGCATTGCATTATATTAATTTTGCATCAATTGACTATAAGCTACAGTTTATAACCCATAATGAATAAAGACCTGATGTAGGTATTGTAATGTAGTTATATTAATTAATCCAAAGTTTAAACTTAATTAACCTTTAATCTTTTCATTTTACAACTCAGCACACATTTTTATAAAAGAATACTTTATTAACTTACTTATTATTACGAATTGTAAGAAAAACTGGAACTAACTTAACTTATTAACTAATTGAGTACAACATCTAAATTTACCAAACCTCAGGATTGTGTCAGTTACAAATCAGCGGTAAAAACAGCCACTACAATCAAAGTTCATTGCAATTGGAGGTTTTCCATCGTGTTTAAGTGTTCAAGAAGAACACAACGTTTTGTGATCTGATCCGTCTTCAGGTAAAAAGTAGCCTGTATGCAAGTAAGCTTAGTTGAAGATGAGATCAGATTCCATATCTTGAAACGTCGTGTTCTACCATCTTCAACAACAAACTTCAAACAACGAAGATTAAGTCAAAGCTCAATATCGTAACAAAGTGACGGTTACTCACATATCTCGGCATGGTGATCTCTCTGTAACACAGCAGACGGCGGACGGCGGACTAGGAAGATCTCTTTATACTGCACGTGTACGATGTACTACGAATGAGTAACAAGTGGATTTACCAGGGCCAGTGGAGTGTGTAATATGTGTTGACACCTAGGCTCTAAAATAGCCGCGGGGTAACCACGAGTTCCGGTTATACAACTACTTAACTTCCGGAGTGACCTTGCTCGGCCCAGGGACTAGTAAACATTTGTTTCTAAAGTAGTAAATAGTTCCTAACACCTGGAGTGGTCAAGGCGTGTGCTGGAGTTTATGGAATTTTTCAATCAACAACCAAGCTTGTCTTGTTTAACGAGGTGATGTTAGGACTATGAAGTTCTCTCTATCACTCAATCTCGACCTTTACCTAGCGTCACCTTAGTCACTTTACAAACTGTAAGTGGTGACTGCGGGAATCTAACCCGCGCCACCGGAGTGGTGAGCTCCGTAGTCGCGCGCGATACCAATCCGCCACTGATCCGCTCAGTAACCAGGTTCCCACGATTAAGGTTCTGACTTTAGAAACACAATAGTATATTTTCTATGTAATTTAGACGCTATATACATTATTAATGAAGTTGATATATCATAACTATCAATCAAAATACTATTAACAGCGGGGCATAGCTTAGTGGTATAGTGCGTGTTTCGCACCAACACGGTCTGGGTTCAATTCCTTAAAGTAGTAATAACTCTTCACGATGAACACTCCCCGTGGTTCGGAATCCACGTTATGCCTTTCGGTTTATTTCCATAGGTCGTTGGGCCACTAATTGATGACCCAATCTGGTTAACAGTCGGCCATAGTTTATAACAAGACTACACCTCACCATCCGTCAAAATATTAATTTCACCCACCATTCTTTCCATATTCACTTTAAATTACCCCACAAAAGTAGACGGTTTCTTAAGTCAAGCTATCATTCATCTGGAAAAATGTTGACTTAACCTTTCATTGAGATCCTTAAACTAGTTAGGCTAGATACGTTTCTGGTTTATGTCAAATTGGTGTCGGCAACAGATCCAAATTCCCAGCAAATAATCAAGACATTATCAACAGTTTATTAAGAGTGCACAGTACCTGACGGCCATTCTGTTTTTGTCCCATAAAAAGAAACAATTTCTTGAGACACTTCACGCCAACCATTTTCATGAGATCTTTTTGTAATAAGTTTTATTTTGAAGTTGACAATGTACTGCAGTGGCCCCGCTGACCACCTTTTTGAAAACTTTATTAGTTTACTAGTAAAAAAAGGACATTCATATACAAAGTTTGTTCACATTTTGGATTTATGTCACGGTCTTATAAATAGAAACAAATGGAAATTGGACTCAGCGGAGACATTTTAATACACTTTAAAACAAAGTTTATTTCATAAAATCCGGAGGTTTCATAACGGTAGGCGTGAAGTGTCCCAAGAAAATGCATGTTTTACATTGCTCTTATGGGACGAAATTCAAGGTCACGGCCACTACTGCGCAGCATAAACCTACTTAAACAAATCTATTCTTTGGAAATCCTTTCGAAAATGTATTTGAAACAAATACCGTTTTCTTAAAACCCCTTAAACATACTTTTCTTGGCTTTGTAAAACAATGTTGTACGAATTTCAAACATAATGTTATCATAATGAACACCTTGAAATAACGTTCACCTATTGTATTAGCGTTACTAAAAGTTAACTCTCGACCCCAGCGTAGCGAATCACACAAATAACACGTGAGCGTGGATGAACAGAGCAAAGTTCAAGGTGGGCAGCGGAGCGTGGCGACGGAACTTCCGACCAAATGGGAATAAATACTGTGTTTCCAGTCGATTTATGGGGTTTGATGGTGAGAATTAACACTAGGCTCTTTCCCAACGCAACGAACCTTGTGTAAAAATCAACTTGAGTACTGATTAGTGTGTAAGTGTTCTGGGAATAGAAGGGCGAGCTGCTACGTTCATCCGGAATTTAGTTACAAAATCTAATATCACTAATATAGTAATAGTTGTAGTTTGCACTTTTAAACGCTGCAACTCTAAATATTTAAAAACAAAAGGCCAATGTAGATTAATTCTTTTGTATTTTGAACACAGCAGAACCTCACTAACTCGACTATTTGTGGACACATTGTCGTGTTTGAGGGTTGTCGGTACACTCGTACATAATAATAACATTTTATTTATTAAATGTGCAACCGCCTCGAGTTATAACGATTGAAACGCAGGAAAAGAAAATGTTTAATTGACTCTTCTCACTCTAGCGCTTGGCTGCTTTGCCATCCATTCTCTTGTTATTTTATTCAACTGATTGTAATTATATTCCATAATCGAAACGTCTTGTTTGATTAAATACTGTTTTTTATGTAGTTCACCAAAAGTTTTTTTATATATTAGAATGACAAACCACATAAGTTTAAAATCAAAAATACTACCAATGATTTCACTTCAAGAACATACTGCAAACTAAGCGTATGTAACTTTAAAATGTAACAAAGAAACGTTTGACCATTTTCGTTTAGCGTTTTTGTTTTCTAGCACTTTTTGCACTCCATAAACATTTCAAAATGACACCCTGTACAAATGACAAGCAGGTTAAACATATGTGCGAAGTAGGCTGACCAGTCGAATGATGAGCTTAATGTTCACTGTGTTATTGAACATTAGGTATCTTGCAAAACTGTTTTTAAATGCTAACATAAACACGTTTATGCTCAACACTGTACTTGTCAAGAACTGTGTTCAGTGAATGACTTAAGTAAAGACCCCTTCAAAGTTTCAGTTCAAAAATAAATGCGATACAAAATGGCTTATTATGCTTTGTAAATTCTTCACAAACATTTTATTCCTGTAAGCTTTCTTTTGTGTGCTCTAAATGAGAGATTTTGAAAGGAGAATACTGCGAAAAATTTATGGACCTATCAAAGAAAGAGGAGAGTACAGAGCCCGTACCAACAAGGAAATAGAAGAGCTCATTGATGCAGAAGATATCGTCAGGCATATTAAAGCCCATAGAATTAGATGGTTTGGACACGTATTGCGCATGGGAGAAGAGCGGATGACCAAAACATTTTTAGTGGGACCATTGATGGCAGAAGAAGAAGAGGGAGGCCAAGGAAAAGGTGGTGACAAGATGTAGAAGAAGATTTGAGAACTATGGGCATAAGGAATTGGAGACAGGTGGCCAACAACAGAGTTGAATGGAGAAGAGTCACGAGGTAAGCCAAGGCCAACATAGGACTGTAGCGCTAGAGGGTAAGGTAAGGTAAATGAGAGATTATACGTGAGAAATTTAGGATGATAATTTAATACGATAATTTGTACCAAAAATATAGCTTCAAGCTCATATTATTGAAGTAAAATTGTTCTTTACAAACTAACGACAGACAATTGAATCGACTCTGCTAGTTAAGCAGCTACTTGCAGTGATGATTGAATTCCACTCGAGAGGCAAGTAGCTGATTACAAGCAGTGTCTGCTAATGTGTGAGGATGCGCTCAAATGAGCTCTAAGTGTGAACTTTGCTGCGTGATTTACCGATACATCTGCCTTGACCTCTCGCGCCTCATTACGCGTGCGTGACGGCCTCAGTCCACTTCACAAAGAGCATCTCAGTCCAACAATTACGTACTGAGAGCCGCACAGTTCATCTACACAGTGTTGAAATGGTACAGAAAAATGAATCTTTGAATAAAAATGGTACCAACACGTAAACCTATGAAGTCAACCAAAAAGGAAAAACACAATCAGAAAAAAATATAATCTAGTTCTTCCGGTCCACACCTTGTCTAAACTTTAATTAAAATTAGGTTGAGATATTTTGGCCTCGCTTTAGAATACCATCTTCATCCACTGGTTGGCTGAAACTAGCCAATCAGTGGATGAAGATGGTACTCCACAGCGAGGCCGAGATATCTCAACCTAATTATGAAGTTTGGACGCGGTGTGAACCGGAAGAACTAAATTGTAGTTGTGACACCGGCCGCGAAAGCCTAAGAGTTAAGTTTAGACAAAACTGTTTGATTGGGAAGTTGGTCAGAAGGTATTTACTAAAAGAAGCGTGTATTTGTATTAAAGAACATGTACTAAAAGAAGAGTATCCTGGCTGATACAAGATAAGGCGTTCATTCCGGAAGATGAGACTCAAAGAAAATTCAACCGTCCAAGACATCAGACAGCATTAACGTTCTTCCGCGTGGTCCGTCTGGAGCTATTCGTGAATGATAATAAATAAGCCAAAAAGGCCTCCACAGCCTGGCTTCAGGTTCTGAAAGTAACAGTTTGTCAACGTCTGCAATTAGAGGTGTGAGTTGCACGGGGTGCAAGGGGCTTCACACTTTCAAGCCGGCTGATATTTCCTCCTCTGAGGTGTCTGCTCCGGTCCCTCGTTACTTTCGGGTGCAAGTAATATATTACCTCGGGTCACCGCTTGCGCAGACTAAGTAATGAGAGCATTGTTACTGAATCTTGTAGGAATTTCCGCACTTAAGTCTGTGAACTTTCCTCTGCAGTTAAGTGTGCATTATTGCAAATTAATACACTACAAAGCCGGTTGTACTGGTGACTGAACCAGTAAATGTAACACATTAGAGGTAAAACCTCCAAGTTCCATGGCTAAAAACTACCGTATCCTTATTTAACCTACATATAAGAGCGCTATCTTCTTTCTACGATATCCTCGCAAGCGGAGGGTTTGACAGTTAGGCCGCATTAGTTAAAAGAAAGCCAGTTGTTACGTGCGCGGTGTCATGTGTTCTTTGGGCGGACGAATTCAGCCTTTCTCTGCGGTGACCACGGAGGCGGATACTTAAGAAATGCACCCATTAAACGCATAGAGTTGTTTGTTTTTCTTACCGAGCATGATGGGGTAAATTGTAAACACGCAAAATAAAATACACCAATATACACAGTGTAGTTTGACATTATTTAACAAAGCAATTACTGAGCCGGATTCACAGTTAATGAAAACTTGCACTAAGTAAATTAAGCGAAGAATTCTACTTTCACTTCGATGTATTATCTCGGTCAAATAGGTAATTAGCCTGGTTCCTCGGTAGGTTAAGGGGTGAAACGATATAAGTCTCCATATGCTGTCGCTGCCCTTCTTCGCGAAAACATCATTTCTCCCCTGCACAATGTACCAAGTAAGTTCCTTATACTTTCAAAATGATTCACTTTGTTCGTTGGACGCTTTTGTATAAAATAGAAGCAACAATAAATTAAACCTTGTTGATAATAAAAGCTTAAATGGTATTCTTCTAAACATATTTGGTGAAAAGTGAAATTGATGAACGATACAGGCTGAAAATCCAGGCCAGATGCCAATTTTAACGAATTATAATTAAGTTTTTTTCCTGCACACAGCTATCTACAAGTGTGCGTTATGAAACATAAGAGCTCTGAGCCAACATTTTGATCGATGTGATTTATTAGTAGTTTTGTATGGCATGAAATATACTAATATTTTGTAAGAATTAACTTGCCAATATTTACTAACTATCTAATGAAATAGTAGTAGTCAAGTGATAGATACTGAGTTATGTCCTGAACGCTTGATTAGATATGTTTTAGTCGGATGAATAAATAATATCATTTAATAATACAAACTAAAATAAACTAAAAATAAAAATTTCCTTAAAATCTTTTAGTACATTTTATTTGTTGATACGAGTACTTTGTAAATTGTTTTGAAAACTGTGAACTTGTCTTTCAAAGCATGTAGTTCACTTAACACTTTGTTACAACGATAAAAGTCATATTTTTATTCAGCATATACAAAAACACTGCAATACCTTCAAACTCGATGACCAAACCAGTTGATATTTTCAGCTCATGAAGAAATATTTACTTCTTCACCGAAAACATTAACATTACTTTGTGATTAAAATAATGAAACTAGTCATAAAAAACACGTTAAAAAATTATTAACATCTTTACTTTAAAATTGCGTTTACCGTGCGTTAGACATTAGTTAAGCTCCAACACAAAACTACACTTAGGAGGCGGCCGGATAGACCCCTAACAGGCGTTTTGCCTGATAATAAATTTAACATAGATGGAGTTTTGCAAACAATAAAATCAAGTTTTAATATTTTGAGATGAAAATTCATTGTTTGAAGGTTTAAGTTTTAAACTTTATATGCAGCATCGTCAATAGATCTACGCTTCCAGAGGAGAAAGTCTCCGTATTTTAGTCTGTTGTCAGCTTAAACATCGTTGGCAGGTTTTACTTCATGTTATAAGCGGTGCCCAGAGTGGCCGCTCTATCTTAAATATTCCACTCAATTAGAACTTTTGTGTCTGTAGTAATGAGTTCTACTGCCTAACAACATGTCCATGTGTGTTCCTTGAAGAGGCAGGTGGTGGCGGTGGTGCTGGCCACCTCCTCTGCTGCAGCTCCTGCTACCCTGCCCGCACCCGACGCCCTCAGGCTCGCAGAGACCCCGTGGACGACCTCCCTGAGAAGCCCAAGTCCAAGCAGTACTACCACCATCCCCATCACGATGACAAACATGTGGTCGTGTGGAAACAGCTGTTACCTGTACTACAGGCTGCATTCACCAACGCCGTCACTTCGGTTATTGTCAATTGTAAGTTTTTACGAATGTGTGGTTATTATTCTGCCATAAATATACAAACTGATAGAAGCCAATACGCAATCCTGCGTGAGGGTATTTCAGGCTTTTTTTCTGTGTATTTTCAATATTTTTACTTTTTAGCCGTGCTAGACGGAATAAAGTAGGTTATACAGAGCGGATCCAAAGGTCTCTGGGCACTAAACAAGAGACACAACTAAACATTTAAAAACGAAATAAAATACATTCAATTTGATCTTTTTTTGAATGTTTTAATCAAAATAAATTTTTGAAATCATTGCCGCTGACCTCTGAGCATAAGTTTACTGTTTGTATGAGTAAGAAGAGGTCCGTCTAAAAACAGATCTTTCGTCCATGGACCTTTTGGTATAGTTTGTTTTTAGATCTTAGAAAGGTTTTGGATAATTTTGGTAAACTATCCCTTCCAAATTAATCCACTAAGAACCTATCTGGTCGTAGAAACATCTTTTAGGCTTCCAGAAACGCTATCCACAGGTTTGAGGGATCTAATCATTGCCACGCCTAAAGAATAACAGCATCCACACTTACAAGAGTGACCAATATTTGGTAAAACATTATCAAAAGGATACAATCAACATTAAGTGCATGCACGATACATTTTTCGTTTTTAATCACCTGCCTTCTTTTAATGCGGTTAAGCCAAAGTACAGGGACTTATGAATCACCCTTTACAATTCGATCGGTGATGTAATAATTATAGACAGTGGCAAATTCGCCTTTCAGTTAAATAATTTAGAACGTTTTCTAATCCTAAGCATTTTCATTGTTTTAATACCAAATGCTGATGAGTTGTTCAAACGAACCAAGCTTTAAACTAATAAATTCATAATTTGTTGAACGTTTCTTTACTGCTTTAAAATCAATGAATGAACAAACCTATGTTTTGCGTTTTAATTGTTCAAAAGATCGTGGTTATAAAAATAAAAAATCGGTTTTATATTATATTTACAACCTTACACGCTACAACGATAAAAGTCGTATTTTTAATTCAGCATATACAAAAACACTGCAATACCTTCAAACTAAAAGTACATAAATTACTAGCAATTTTGTTTGTAAGGTATTTTGACATTTGCAAAAAAGGTTTACTTCTATCATTGTTAACCTCTAGTACCAATGATTGAGAGTGACATTGCAATTCACTTAACATTTGTGTTTCAGGGTTCTATCCAGTGAGGATAATTCCTTATCCTCCGGGCAAGATTGGTGTTTCCCAGTTATGGGGTGGTTACGCCTCTCCTTATCGACGAAGACGACGATCCATCGATGACAAAACCAGTTGATATTTTCAGCTCATGAAGAAATATTTACTTCTTCACCGAAAACATTAACATTATTTTGTGATTAAAATAATGAAACTAGTCTATGGTAATATCATATAGTTTTAAGACATTATTTATGTAACTAATTTATTTATTAAATATTATTTATTGATACTGTGTAGTTTATTCCTTTGATCTTCTTCGTTTGTTAAGACGCTTCTTCGCTTGTTGTGTACAGGTTTTTGTTAGAATACGTTCTGAAGAGAAAAATGTACCCAACCTCAAAAGGATGTAGTTTTTTATTACTTAAAAAGGTTGAACTATATGCTTAACTTGTTTATTTAAAAAATAAGTTTCTACTAAAAAAGGCGTTCACCTTTATGGATAAAAGGCTTTTAGTACATTGTATCCTCAAAATTGTCTAAGGATTTCAGTGAACATCTTTATAATCTTAGCGAATTTCCTTTGAAAATAATAGGTATTCATGTCGTCAGCATGGGATGACCCAGACTAGTACTATGAAATGTGCACCGATCCTGACCTCTAGAACACGTTTTGAGTATTCTTTCAAAACTTTATATGCATATGTTTATATATACAGAGTGTACTCTTTACAGGTCGCGTTTTTTCCCAATTCCATGAAATTTGGTACAAATATTCTTCTTGTAAATATCTCATTCACGTTTGTTAGTCAAAAAACCAGACACTAGAAGTACCATTTTCGGGGGGAGTTTTATTAAAAAGGGTTTTAACTATCTAAAAAGAGTAAATTTCATCTGATTTTCATGTAGTTTGAGATAAATATGTATTTTGACAATATCCATGTATATACTAAAAATGATAAAATCGTTTAAAAATGGCGGCCATAAAGTGATTTTTTTATTCTAACAGCGTTATAAGTAGTCCAGCTGTAATGAAATTCGAAACAAATTTTCCACTCATATAATACGTGGTAAAACGTACGGTAAAAGGCCACGTAAGTCTGAAGCCGTCGGCCGAAACGAGGCTGTGAGCGTAGCGAATAAAGATAATAAAGAAACCAAAGCTAAGGCTGAAGCCTGAAGCGAGGCTTTGAGCGTAACGAGTAGCCTCATTACTCCTATGGCAATAAGGAAATTCGTTTCACTCATGCAAGTGGCGCTTTAGCGCTTAGTCGCGGGTCGGTTTCGTTGGTGTTTTATTTATTTTCTCTTGGTGAATTACTCGGCGCAAAAACATTTTTGAGATGGAGCTCCACCTTGCTAACTCCAAAATGCTTGCGCTCTAAGCCTGCGCCGGGAATTGAACCCTTACATCTTACATAATTTATGTCCTCTTCTCCGTAGTCGTGAAGACCAGGGAATCGTCAGTTTTTTCCTCTTCTACATACAGTGGTAGTTGTTTTCCTCATAGTATTCGGATATTTTGTAGTAAGGTCTTTCTTGCAGGTATTGTTTAAGTTTCTTGATAAAGGTTTTGTCGTCTTGAATGTTTTTTAAGTTATTTGGCAGGATATTGAAAAGTTTTGTGCCCATGTTTGCAGGTGTTTTGCTTGTTTTCAGTAGTCTATGTGGATTTAGATTTAAATTTGTTCCTCCTCGGAGGTTGTAGTTGTGGCATTCTTCTCTGGTTACCCGTGGCCTCCAGTGGAAGCAGTGACTGTGACCACTCAGCGGCGTAGTGAGAAGTGCACATGAGGAGTGGAGGTGAACTTCTCATGATTTAGAATGAGGAAGAGCCGCTGACCTCTGCCTCATTATTGGCAGATCATCAGTCAGAGTGTGCAGCTTCGGTTGCTTCAGTTGCGTGCAGCTCTCCTCCTTCGTAGACAGAAATGCCAACACCGCAGAGTGAAATATGAACTGGTGCGCTTGTTCTTGCAATCCGTGTCTGTCTGGGATGTACTCTTCCGTCGTACACGTGGCTGGGATCAAGCACTTTTGTTTGTTTGAGCTTCGTTAATTCACAATATTTAATCGGTGTATATGCCATTGTGGAAAACCTATCGTCCCAAATGCGAAACTAATGTGTATGTTATGAGTCTGGCTGATTAAGGTCGTAATAGCTAGTACAGCTGGTTCTCAAAAGTGATACCAATAAATGAGCAAATAATTTAAACCCAAGAACGAGTGTGTATACATATGTATAAATGTATGGGATTATTCGCTATAACAGCGGAATGAAAAAGTCCTGTTTCAATGAAATTTGAAACTTGTTTTCATTCCAAAATATTTAATGAAACGTGCAGTAAAAGAATAGCCTCAGAATAGTCTAGAATAGTCTCATGCCGAAAGCCGAAGGAAGTGTGAGGTAGACAATGGGGCCGTGAAGAAACTGTACTATGTTGGATTTTGAACTATTAAGATGAAGTGTATAAATGAAAAACCATTTGACCAACAGAGATGAATAACTTGAGAGCACGGCTCACAACTAAGAACGTTGTGATGTAATACGCTGCTTTTGAATAGTGGGCGAGAAAATAGCACCGCTGGAGGTAAAGTAATCCTCGGCAGTAGAACTGGAAACGTTATCTTTATGACTGGGGCACGGTCAATCGTGATCCAGGTGTTGACTTCATTGAAATTGAAGTAAAGTGTCATTCACTCCATATTAAGCAAACCCTTTGCAATCTTTGATTTATAGCTGTATAAAAAACTGCTGGCTGAAAATGCACTCTGTGTTACTGGTATTTTAGCCATAACTTCGAGTTTAAGAGAAACTTCTACAAAACTTATTGCGTTTTCATACCTAGCAGCATATACATTAAAATAAAAATAGGTTTAAGTCAGCAATAGGTTTAAGTCGACTGGGTCTCGTGGCGTGGTCCTGTAATCCAGCTTCATGGATGTCAGGTTTTGAGGATGATATAGGTCTAAAGCGGCTCAGATAGTCTCAGTGATCATCTGATGATACCCGCATCAATTCCCACCATCGTTTAGACATATCAGACCATCACCTGCGTGGTTCGGAAGTCACGAGCCGTTGGTCCTTGTATTTCCTTGGTCATTGGGCTATTAATTCATGACCCATTCTAAGGAAGAGTCGGCCTAAGTTTGTTACAAGACTAAACCTCATAACTCGTTACTACCACTCATCACACTCATCCTTCACCACACACCCTCATGAGAGTGGTCGGCATCTCAAATAGTGATACAGTGAATACTTTAAGAGTGCTCACCAAAGGATTTTTAAAATGATGACGTAGTCCGACCAATCCATTCACAACGGGGTTGAAAAAAATCCGGGTTTTCAACAGAATCTGAGAAGCCTGACGTTTTCCTTATACATACTGGATACACTATAGATTGTACGTACTCTACGACACGAGAGGCTTTCATGTGATGCACTTGAGACTTAATCAAATTCCTTCATTCTTTGTACCCGTTTAATATTTCACCTATTGACATGAGACATTAAAGGCATAGTGAGATATCTGGGAACTGTTTAAACTGTTCGTTTTAAACCTACATTATTATTAACACCTATATTATTGGTGGAATTGTATTATAGACAAAGAATTTTAAGTGTTATTTTAAGTTGCACGGAGCAGGCATGTTTGTGCTAGTCTCGAAAGTAATATCTTCCCTACAGTATGATTTGTCCTGTCATAGAGCGTTTTACGTAAACTCAGAAGTCGGTTCGTTTTAAATAACAACCTTTTTAAAGTATTAAGTTTTAGGATTATCCATGTTTTATCGAGGGTTTCCTCTTAATTCGACATGTGACCAAGTCATGTAGCTAGTCATTGTGATAGGTCATTAATATACTCGTAATATACACGAGCAATTTTCAACACTATAAAGTGTATGAGCTTTTATCAAGCGAAATTTAAGGCTGCGGAGTATTGTTGCTGTGACCTTGAATTGTATTCCATAAGAACAATGTAAAAACATGCATTTTCTTGGAACACTTCACGCCTACAGTTTTCATCGGATTTTTATGAAATAAACTTTGTTTCAAACTGCGTTAATTGTTTTAGTGGCTTCACTGAGCCGAATTACCATTTTATCTTTCATCAAACCGTGACATAATCCAAAATTGAAAACTTTGTATTTGGACTTCTTGTTTGTACTATTAAACTAATAAAAGTTTCAAAAAAGTAGTCAGCGGTGACTCTGCATTACATTGTCATCTTTCAAATAAAACTTACTTTAAAAAAATCTGATACAAATTGTAGGTGTGAGGTGTTTTAAGAAAATGCCTGTTTTTACATTGTCCTTATGGGACAAAAACAAAATGGCCGACAGGTACTATGCACTCTTAAAACAATTAGTAAACCATATTCCTCCTGCTCGTTTCTCCTCCTGATTCACAAATCCCGCCAGCAGTGTGGCCGACCCCCCGCACTCCCCACGACAACAAACGCAGTCTGGCATTCTTGTTGCAAATTGCGGCCAGTAATGAAGAGCACTCAGGGCGTCTACGGTCACGGAAATACCGCGCACAGATAAGCATCTGCATGAACCATGACTGCAGGACTTGCGTAAAGTGGCGCAGTTGGCCAACCTGCGTGAAGACGAGTCTGTAGGAGGCAAGGTCGAGCACTAGATCAAGAAGTTCACATTTGCATGGAATATATCATCGACTGCCCCCAGCCCCAGAGGTCAACACTGTTAAACAGCTTGTTACAGCTGTTATTACAAATGAGGAGTTGATATAAATATTGATCAGCTGGTTTTGCTCCGTCATACGGGCAAATTATCAGTGTATGTATGAAGATGTGAGGATTGGACCGTGAAGGTTGCATTATTAAAGTACGATGTATTGAAAGCATGTATTGGTTTTGTAATAAATGAATATAGTGACCTTTTGCCTGTGAGAAAAATCTTTCTCAAAGCAAACCAAGAGAACCTTAAATAAATAAACAAAATGGACAATAGATAAAACACAATCGTTAATAGTTTGTATTACACTTTACCCTCACACAACTACATTCAATCAAGTATACCCTCTTGGTCAGTCAGTTTGTTCCCTAGGTCTACTAATTGTTTTTCTGAACTGTGAAAGGTTACTGCAACCTAGACTGATTTTAGATGAGAATGGAACGCCTTTGGCAACGGGACACTTTTGAACGAATTTGTAAATTTGTTGGTGAATTGAATTCAGCAATGAAATAGGCAAACAAGTTTTCAGTATACTTAAACCACTTCGATTTAGGAACATGAATGAAACTGAAGATAAATAAATAATTTAATTATTAAATGAGAACTCATTGGCATAGCTGTTTGACTAGTATCTAAAGGCAACTCGAACTCTCAAAGACTTCTGCCTTGAGAAACAGATAAGGTAGGTGAGGTAGTTGCTGCGTTAGGAAAGCGACGTCTCCTCAGTGGTCTTTTCTTTAGGACCATCTGAGAGTTTGGTAGATCTCCCATTGGCTGCTGGATTGGTAGATTCCTTCCAGTTCCGTCCATCAGTGCCTCGATGGGGATAGGTTCCAGGCTCCCTGAAGATTATACAAGTTCAAATTAGTTAGAACGTAACTTAAAGATCATGGGAGAACGGAATAAATTAGGATGAACTAAAATGTAGGGGTATACAAAATGAGCGGCGTGAGTTTACAAGAAAGGGTAGTCTTAACTCATTTGATGAGGGTCCTGCCTGAGAGGTATAATAGAAAACGCCGTAACCCTCCACAATTGGCTTAGTATGAACGAAATCAAGTCAGATAGAACTACGGTAACTGAAATTATTTGTTAAGAAATATTAATTAAAATAAAACCCAATGGAGCAACTGGATTTGAGGTTCACTTATCCGTGGGTTGGTCCCTCCAAACAGTTACCTAAGTCCGTAATGCTGCAGTTTCGGTGCCTGTCCGGGTATCTTATTTCGTCTCTTTATTTGAAAACGTGTTAAATGGGACAGTCCCGGTGTACCCGGTGTTCTTGTGGATGTCTGAAAGTTTAAACATCAGAATTCCCCGAGATTACGCACTCAGGCTAGATAATGCCCTTGCACCGTTATAATCCCTATCTCCTAATCCATAAGACCTATATGCAAGGAGTGTCAATAAATACGAGAGCAAGGAGTGAAAAGCCATAAATGCAAAAGTAGTGAGTGAAGTACACGTGCCAAAAAGAGGAGTGAGAAAATTATGTGGCAAGCAAAAAAAGATAAGATTATACTGCAAGGAAGGGCAGAGTCGAGAAAAAACCAAGGGCCGAAAGCAAACAAACGTCAAAAGACAATCCCTAATTCAAGAAGGCGATTGTAGCGACCTATATGATCAGAAAGACAAGCCCATGTAAAACAATTTGAATCGTGCTGTATATTTAGATTTATGTTTGGTAGTAAGACTTTGCAACATACTTCTAGGATAAAACGTGTAACTATCTAATAATGTAATATCTAAAATAGTCCTAATTTAGCTCAATAGAAGGCTTCATATCATATTTAAGTTGGTTTCTTTTCATATACTAAACCATATCAACTTCTACTACCATATCTGAACCATGAGTATGGCAGATTCATTACTAAACACTCAGTATTTCCACTTACTTCCACCAAGCGCAGCGGTGACCGCATTTGTAAAGGAGGTGGCCAGGTTAGATGTTAGAGCACCAACCAGAGCAGTCAATGCAGGTCGGAAGAGTGACCCTAGAGTGCTAGCCTGTCCTGACTGTCTTGCCATGCTTATCAGGTCCTCTATTCCTTGGTCCTCTGCAGAGTCTTCGGCGTTGTCCTCTAATTGCGTCCTCACATCCTCAGAGGACGCTAGAAGGTGCTGCCCCGCACCTTGCACTATTTCCTGCCATAGCGCGTGAGGCTTGAAGTCAGCAGGTTGAGCAACCGTTGAGGCCAAAAGCGCCGCTATCAGCAATACAATGTGTCTCTGCAAAACAATTTAGAACAATACATAAAACCAATTTTGTTTACAGTATGAAGATAGTAATGTTTAAAAAAGTTTTAGTAATATAAAAATAAGCCTGAAAAAAGTTCAAGCTATTTCTTCCAATGAATTACGTTTTCCAATAGTAAAGAGGGAACTAAAATAATGGAACATGAAAACATCTAGGTATCGGCCAAACTAGACGTAGATAGTTTAACGATTTAAAGAGCATTAAGCCTTTTTAAAGTGCTAATTATGAAAACCCAGCTGACAAAACATGCAATTAATTCCAATAATATTACATCATATACATAGCCATAATTCCTTAGGTAATCATATTAAAAAAATAAAATAATCTTGTTAGCAATGAACATGGACTATCAAATTATTTCAAACTTTTAAATGTTATTAGTAAATTATTACATTTTATGTTCATTTATTATTTTCTGATGTGTTGTTTCAAAGCAAAAACTAAATTTGTAATTTGTTGGTTTTAAATATTGTATATTGGTAACTTTTTCTGTTCATGGTTTGGCCCAACAACAACGCATTTGTTTGAAAAATATCTTAGCACATAATTTTTATTTAACTGGTTATTATTGATTCAAATACTGATTTATAATTCCAAATGAAGTTCAAATTCACAAATAATTAACAATAAACACGAATAAACAAATGAAAACCTTTCCATATGTATATTTTTGGCTACACATTATTTGAGATTTGAACAGCTATACGATTGTTTAGTTTTTATTTTATTAAAAATTGAAATAAGGGTTACGACGAATGCAAACGCAATGTTAATTTAATGCCAGTTACAGTTATTATTTATCAATTTATATAGTTGGTAATTAATAAAGTAATAACTTCAGTTTCGACTTTTCTTAGAACTAATTACGAATAACCACTTTTGATTTCAAACATACTTAAAACTAACAAATCACATTTTGAAATAAAATGAAACATGTCTTTATTTTAGACAAAGTTAGTACTAGCAAGTCCTTTTTACGCTTGATCCACATTTTGAATAGTTAGTTAAACGCGATACCGTCCAACGTACATTTTATAAAAAACTTCAATATTAAATGTATAATAAAAATATGATTTCACAAAAAAATCAATAAAAATTGAACACCAAAATTGAAACACATTAGAATTTAATCATAAAAGCACAAGTTAGTATTATGATAGTAAATCACTGATTTTACAATACACTTGCAGTACTTACTGAAACCATGACTTCGAATACAGCCTGTGCCAGTTGAGTTTCACTAATGTACTAACTTAACTACTTAACCACATTACATATTTGACATAGCTCATAACGACTTTAACCCACTTTGAAGTACCGATATTCAGGATATAATTAACCCACTAGAGTTAAACTTTCTTGAATCCACTTTAGCGGACCCGTGGCGGGTTGGAATCGTGCGCGACTCCGGAGCTTATCCCTCCGCTGGCACGGGTTCGATCCTCGCAGTCACCACTTACATTTGTAAAGTGACTAACGCTAGGTAACGCTAGGTAAAGGTCGAGGTTGAGTGGTAGAGAGGACTTTGTAGTCCTAACTTCGCCTCGTTAAACAACAAAGACTTTTTTAATCCTTGAAGAATAAGTAGCTTGAGAGACAATGATTATCATAACGGCACCAAAGTTTAACCCACCGAGCTCGGACGGGGTTTCGGATAAAATTTCGTTGAGTTAAATAAAAAAACAGATACATGATTTCCATAATACTAGAAGGACTTTTAAGTACGGGGAAGGTTTGCTGGGCTTTCAATCGCCTCCCAAAGATCTTCGGTTTGAAGTTTAACAAAATATTTCTTTATTATTATTTATAGTTCATACAAACAAACACAAAACTATTAAAACATAACAAGTCACTTGTTATTATTTATCATTATTTATATACCTTTAACACTTTTTTATGTTATACTGAAAACTATACTGTTATACATTTCAGAGTTTAAACTACAGCGTTGTTCAAAAGATTGTCTCACTTTCATATAACTCTACTTCATTAATTATAACTTTAATTTATATAAACTAAATATCTGTAAAAGAGCACATTTCAAAATTTGTACGCCTTGGTAAACTTCTATAAATGATCCATGAGTCCTCCCCTGACTGCTTGGCAAAAGTCTAGCCAATAATGAAACTCTTCCCATAGACCAATGAGCAAATATTGGTTTAAGGTATTGACTGACTCTTATACGATTTCGCAGGTCAATTCGAACTCTTGATAGGAAGGGTACATAAACCTTTTCCTTAACATAACCCCAAAAGACATATTCACGACGAAATCAAGAACCTTTCGTTAAACTGAACTGACTGGCTTTTCGAACATTCGAGAACGCAAAATGTCTTATGTTCAAGGCACCCATATTTGTTGATAAACCCGTTGAAATTCCCTCTCACTGTATGTAAACAAAACTTTGGAACTTCTTCTTTTCAACCATATATAAACTATTCATGAAGCGTTTATACTATACAAGTTACAGAAGAATGAAAGCAGGACATTCTTTTTGAATAACCTTGTATTATAACGGACACTTTTTATCGTTAGTGAGCAAGATGATCACGCCGTTTCGGGATCTGCAATCTGATTCCATCTTTAGGTGGAAAGTAACTTAAAACATAACACAAAATACTAGAAAACGAGCTAGCTTAAAGTAATCAGCGTAAGCTGACCAGACAAGCACAACCAAACAACATATGTAGCTGTTAAAGTAAAAAATATTAAAACTTAAAAACTAGCCTAGAAAACAAAATCACGTGCATAAGACACACTAAGAGCTCAGCTACAAGAAATAACTCAAAGAAACGTTATAAATTGTTAGAAATGTCAAACAAATAATAACTTAATTCATAGGAAGCCAAATTGACGTAATACTCGTATTTGTCAATCACAGTCGTCATAAGTTAGAAAACTAAAACTTTTAATTAACTCTGACATCGAAGTCCACGTTAAACATACAATATTTTTTCAATTAACGAACTGTACTTTAATAGAAGGCGTGTGCAATTAAAACGATGCGTTTTAAATGCTAATGGCATCGGGGCAGTTGTTAACGAATTTGGTAGCCTGTTGACAAAATGAAACACTGATTAAGAAGCCTGAGAAGTCCAAAACTCGAACGTTTTCGAATCATCGTTATGTCTCGCCCTGTTCGGTAGTCTACTCTCATAAACGTAACTTTCCATTCTTTATACAGGGTGAAATGTCTCCCCCCTTACCTTAACTTTTGAAAAAGGAAATATATTTTAAACCCCTTTTGTACTAAGGGGTAAAAGTATTCTGAAGAAAATTTTGTCATTCAAAATGAATTGTACGTGAAATGAGGCATTTGCTGCGTAAAATGCTCGACCCCCAATCAACTACTCAGTCCTCGATTCTGAGGATTTTAGTGAAATAGGCTACTCTTTTTAGATCTCAGTCTCTTCCAACAGGACAGTCTGACATAATCCGAATCTGTTTGTCGCAAGCAGAATGAATGAGTGAAGATTTGTTTTAATTGTTTCGATGGTTAGATTGTGCCGTTGAGCTTTCCGAATACCAACTTTTAGACTACTCGTTAGGTTAACAAATTGTTTTGATACGCACTAGTATCTTAAAGAATAACTTTTTGTATCATAGCCAGTAAAAGTAGATATGATGATACGTAGACGTTTTACTGTTCTGAAAAAATTCCTCTGTCAGGTTTTTACTATATTTGATTGTAGGGATACTAACTTTCAAGTAATGAACATTAAGCAAGTGCAATTAGATGATTTTTCTAAAAGGTTAAAGGAACACATACAAGTTTTAAACTATAGTTTTAATGATGAATACTCTTCAAATAGGATAAATATCATTATTGTAACGTTGAGAGTGTTTGCTTTGTTCAAGCGAGATGAAATAGACACCCTGTGTACTTCGGATAGTTTTCGCTAAAACAGCGTGTTAAAGTATTTATTTTAACTAAATTATTTCTTGTTTTTAAGTTGTTACGTAGTCCCTCCACAGTACTCAAAGTACAATGCTGACTATTTCATGTTTTCTTTTACACAGTATGCTATTGAACTATTTTAAAGCATCTTGCAAACACGTATTTAAGGGAAAGATGAAGTAATTTTTCATAATAACAAGGTATAGGAATGTTCCATGTCTTTGCAAAGAAACATTTTGTTTTTCAAAACAAAACTAAATGAATTAAATGTAACCTAATTACACCTACACATTATCTTTCCTGAGTTGTATTTACATGTGGTTATAATTTAACAGTTTAATTATAGGAAGACTGCCAATTAGTGGGATTAACTTTAAGAGTTAAACGGGCGCAAAGACCTGGTGTCAACATCACGAGGTCAACAGTTTTAAGTAAACTGAACTGCGGTTGTTGGTCAAATATATTAGGACTTCTGGGTACTAATCGGCCATATTTATTTTTGTTTTGTAAGAACAATGTAAAAGCTTGAACATTTTGAGACCACTCACTCGCCTTAACGTTACAGCGGACTGTGTTAAAATACATTTGATTTAAAAGAAGATATTCTGAAACTACCTGTTTGAAAACATAACGTACTGTGCTTGAAAGCTGAAACGTACGTAACGTCTTGGAATTTGGACAAGCTTTACAGGATAATAAATGGATAATTAAGATTTAGCTTGGTGAAGTCACTAGAGCCTATATTACCTTTAAAATAAAGTATTTTTAGTTAAAACCCGATGAATACTATGGGAGTGAGCTGTACAAAAATGCGGTCTTTATCTTTGTTAGTTTGAAAGTTCATAATAGTGGCGAGCAATTTAGTAAAAGAAAGAAACGGACTTTTCTGCCATTTTCGGAGAAAAACTACTCTAACGTTTCGGTTATTAAAACTCCACCCGTCTTCAAGGACTACACTAATCTGAACTACATTTAATTAATATCTTAACTTAGATCAACCTAAGACTAACCTAAATATTGGTTGGAATAGTCTTAGGTTAGATCTTATTAAATAAATTAAATGTAGTTCCTAATTAGTGTAGTCTCTGATGAAGTTTTTTAACTTCGTTAGAAGTATTTCTTCGAAGTGGCAGGAAAAAGTCCGTTCTCTTTATAAATTTATATTCTTAGGATCTTATCAAGTTTGAACTTTTTAGAGCTAATAAAGTCACTGAAATAGTAGGATAACAACAAAACTGTCTAACAAGCAAATAGCTTTACTACCTTAACATTTTATTTACAAATAAGTTACTACGAGTATAATACAATCTATTTACAAGTATTTACAAACAGTTTCTTTCTTTTAGTCTCTTAGAGAGTTCACTGATGAGTCACCGAGGTCCGGTGGTGGTGAGAAGATCTGGAGCCGGCTTGTGAGACTGGTGAAATGAATGCTATTTCCCCTGAAAGTCATAAAATAGCGTTTATAACTTTGAAGAAAAATGACTAAAGTAAAACGAGAAATGATTAGGAGTGTTTTACACATTGTTAGAATATAAACTCAACTTAGTCTATTTTTGACCAACCTTTTGTTGGAATTCGAAGAAAAAGTATTAGAAGAGGCTAGGTTGAATTTGTTTTAAATGACAGACCACAACTGAGAGTAAACTAACTGACTGAGAGTTTTAGTAGAGAACAATGACACACAAAAGAGCTCAAAAGGTTATCCCCAATATACATTTTAGCGGTGTTGAACTCTCAATATTTAAATCGCAACCACTTTTGATAGAACCAGCCAATTACGGTATAGTATCCGGTAATGTAATTCTATACCAACAAGATTCTTTGTTTTGGCATTCCACATATTACTCTACATATATTATTATGCCCTTTGGGTCGTGTCCCTTGAGTAATATCTGATAACTATCTTAAAAAGAGTTGATCCTCTTTATTTCCTTATACTCACTTCCCATCATGGTAGCAGAGGTGCGTTGGTGATGCCCGTAGCCAGGTTACTCAGCAATGGACCCAGCAGGAGTGGTATCAGCGTAGCACCGAGCACTATTGCTGTCGTAATCAGCTGCTTCTCCCCTCCCTCTTCGTCAGCAGAGTCAGCAGTTTCTTGCACCACCGGCTGGACAGTCTGATCCTGCGCAGCAGTGAGCGCCTGCAAGTCCACTTGTGCAGGAGAACAGTGTGCCTGAACCAGCAGTGCTGTGAGAAACAGGACTGTCCTTGTTTTCTGGAAAAATGTGGTTTAAATAAACATTTGAAGGGCTAACAAAAAAAGCTTGGTCACTTTTGACCAATTTTGCATAAACACTTTTTAAGGTATAAATCTTTATTGAACCTTGGACGTGAGCAGTAAAAATATGTTAATACTCTGCAGCATATGTAGTTTTGCACTACATGAAATTTGGAAAACAATGTAAGTTTCTTCTTCCAAAAACGCATATTTTAAAGTTTTAACTACAAAACCGGATATCATGAAACAGGCAGTCCATGGACTTAACCTGTGTTTTTACTGAAAAAATACTCTAGCACTGTGGGCTGAGCCCGTTGTTTTCAATACCAACTGTAGACTAAACCGGTTTGTTTACAGTAAAAACTGTGGACTGAGCCTGGCGTTATCAATACCTAATGGACTGAGCTTGTCCTCTCCCTTTCGTGTATTTTTTAATTTTCCCTCTTCACTGAGTTTGTATTTTGCCTAAATAGCACTTTCTTCATGTGCGGAGTACAGGAGTACCAACATAAAAGTTCATAAAATTAAAATTGAAAAATTGAGTTTTTTCGTTAGCCTTTTAATTTTGTAGTTTATTTTCTTTTTAGTCATAGATTTAACGTACGAATAATAAAATTATACTTATACTTTTAAACCACTGCATATTTATCATTTTAAAGTACGAATATAGGATGCTAACTACGGAATGGTTTAACATCAAGAATATTGTACACATATAATCAAATAAAGCTAGTACAATAACTTTACTAATGAATTCAGATGTATGACACACTTTGTATACGTGCCAGAGTGATAAGCAACTTGTGGTGTTAAGTGGAAGGAAGGGCTTTAAAATTCAAACTTTACCATCAATAATTTTACTTCAAATCCTTGAAAATCGAGACAACCCGACACCTGAATAAAAACGAGTGAACTGATAAAAATACTACTTTGGGGATGGTACTTCACACACTGCTAATTTACACTTGAATTAATTAAGTAATTTTGGATTTATTAGTACCATTAGACATGCTGTTTGATTGCAAAGGGGTTCGGTATTCAAAATTATACTATTTATACTGCAGTACATAAAATATACTTCATACATTCTCTCAATGCACCTTATAAAGACGGGATGACTAAATAAAAGCTCGATATTTTAGTTCAAACTTAATAACATGTGCAATATTAAACATCAATAACCAATTGGAAGACTTTTATTGCAAATTGTAAGTTTGGGTGTTCAGGTGATATTTCAAACCGATTGACTGAAATGTTAAGTTCAAACGATTTCAACATATTTATCTCAACAAAACCAAATTTAAAAGAGTTTCAAAATAACTACAAGAATGATCAAATTAGGAAACAGCATAATACTAACAAAATGTAAATAAATGACAGTTAATCTGCAAGCAGATAGATTAGCGTACTTACTGAGGTCATGGTGTAGCTTACTGGGGGGCGAAAGTAACACTGATTAGCACCGTCATTAGTTAGCCATCTATTTATGCATACCGATTTAAGAATTAATTTAACTGTACTTAACGACTTATCCGTCCTAGTTGTCCATAGATCATTTGAAGAATTTGCGCCACTGCACCGCTGGAATGAATGAAGCGAATTTCCCGTTCGTTACGCTCACAGCCTCACTTTGGTCTGAGCCTCGCACTTACGTGGTCTTTTTATGTAAATTTTACAACGTATTATGTATGGAAAGTTTGTTTCAAATTTCATTAAAATTGAACTAATAACGCTGTGAGAGCTGAAAATAACTTTTTTGCCGCCATTTTGGAACGACTCTGTGTATTTTTTATAAAAAACTATACGTTTTTATAATTTTTGAAATATATAGCTAGGTACTACTAAAGTACATATCAATTAGAAATTTCTTGAAAATTGATGTTTTCAGAACATTAAAACCACTTTTTTAGTAATACTCCACCCCAAAAGAGTACTTACGGTAGTTCGATTTTGCTAGCTAACGAATTTGACATATAAAGTGGTAGTTTAACTCATTATTTGACATTTCTAGCCTTGTCTACTAATTGCCAGGTAGCGTTAACAGGGCATTGATGTAGAGGTAAGTACAGTTAAATATTAATATTGGTCTACATGGGATAGAGAAAGCTCATTAGTGAGAAAGTGCAGAGTTGGACAGTGCACCAGTACAGCGTGAACATCAAGCATGAAATCGGTAAGTGAAGGCATAGTTTCAGTTCAAAGTCTTTGAGATTAATTTATATTTTTAACTTTTGATAACTAGTTACAATAACACTTGTAGCTTTTATGATAGATTCGACTGAACTATAAATATAAAAAGTATGATTATCATGATTTAGTTGTAATAAGGTTGGACTGCGGGTGATATATTAATAGTGGGAGTTGTTTTATTTTCTAGATGTAAAATTCAATCATAGTGCTAAAAACATCAGAAGTACTGTTAAAGTTGTGCAGAAGAAATGTCAAAAATACAGTATCTTAAAATTTGGTTTTACTGTTTTCTTACAACTCTATTTATGAAACTAGATCATTTATAGATTTACTTAACTGACACGTTCTGAAACTTTTGTTTAATAGTGTCAACCTTAACCTAAACAAAAGGTGAATGTAATTAGGACAGATTTTACTTTTTGTTTGGTCTTTCTGTACATCTTTAAACATGATTCAATTGATTATGTGCTTTTCAGCACGGTTACTGTTGAGTTATTTCAAAGATTGGTTAAACTTTAAAGGAATCATGGTTGTCGAAAACACAATTAAATTAAATTTAAATAAAGAGTACAGGGTTTTCTACTGCTCGTTATGAAAATACTGATAATGATTTAAGGGTTTCCAAATAATCAAAGTGTAAAGAAAACACAATAAACGGTAAAACTGCAATAGACACCGAAAACCTATAGTCACAACCAAGTCGAATACAACTTCACCGTACATTTTCATTTTGATATCCGTCTTAGAAGACCAAATTGTTACAAAAGAAAGGCTTTAAGTCAATTTACTACAAGTTCTGTTAAATTATACATTTTTCAGACAATGGCAGCTGTTCTAGTGCTGATCGCACTGCTGGCCCCAGCTTACTGTTTCCCAACCCTTGTGGACTTGCGGGAGCTCTCTGACGAGGAAATTCAGACAGATCGAGGTATCCAAGATAACGAAGTGGTGGAGGATGGTCCGGTGGTAGAAGAAGAGAAACAGGTGACTCCGTCAACACCACCGGCTGCAGCAGCACCTGCTCCGTCAGCACAGGTGGCCATGGTGTTGATGCTGCCCACACTGCTGAACCCACTGCTCAGCAACATAGCCACGGGTATCACGAATGCGTTGTCAGCCACTGTTATGGGAAGTTAGTATATTTTATTATGTTTCTGTATTGTTTGCAGCCTATTTCACAACAGTGCAGAGATATGTATGAGTGCAATACATGATAGGCAATGATTTCCCTGGACATTGGGGGAAGTGGTCAGTGACCAGCAGTCAACATACTTGTATCTACTAGTGCTTCGAAGCTTTTAACAAAGCTTTCAAACCTTTAGTTTTCTACAGGTTACGTAGTAAGCGTTTTAACTGTCGATCTAAAATGTCCCGTTGACAAGACAAAGTAATTTTCAGATTTGTAATGTTATTTAAAATGGCGGCTAAAACCTGCTTCTACCATTCAAATTTTCTAAAAGGTTCGTTTGTTAAACAGCTAACATACTTCAAAGAGGTCAATTGCTATCTTTATTTTGTGAGAATAATTCCACCTTAAACCCTAGATTTCTTGTTCTACCTGGACAATCAAGAAGTAAATATTTCCTGAAATCGACGCCAAAATGACTAAATAATACTTATTCACAAACACGTTGAGATATTGGTTACCTCGAGCAAACAGTGCTTTGATTTGTAGACAGTGTAAAATATATTTAGTACTGTTAAATAAGTATATGCTTTGGCATTTTTAAGTAATGGGCATATAAGGAAAGTTCCTGCCTTAAGGAAAGTTAGTAAGGGGCTAAAGAAGCCAACTTAATAGTTACAGTAAGTTATCATTAAACATCAATTCACTTGTTTGTTGCCACTGCTTGATTGGCTGAATAGGCACTTTTAAAAACGTACTCGTATCTAGGTACAATATACCATTCAGTGCTGCTTCTATAGATTTTAATGCATTAATAAGAAGTGCCGAATTTCGATACATTATTGTATGGTGTGTTACACCTAATTGCTAAAAGGATATACTTGCTCAACATTGGATGTACAAACAAAATGTCCAGGGTACTAAGTGTTTTAACTTTTACACTTTTGTTTCATATACATAATGAAACAAATATTTTAAATCTCAAAAACCCAATATTAAATAGGGTTTGATTGGACGAGGACTTTCAAAGACAACGCCTTTATCCTCAGGCTTGCACAAAAATTACAAAAAGTAAGGTTATAACCTTACATTCAACACCTTCCTTTTGCAATTTTGTGCGAACCTGAGGGTAAAAGCTTTGATTTTGAAAGGCCTCATCAATTAAAAGTAATTTAATATTGGTTTTTGACATTTAAAATAATTTGTCACTATTGGCTACAGATTCAGTTTATTTTTATGCTAACTAACAATTGAAGAGAATAACGAAACGTTGTTTGTTGCAGGAGAGATAGCGTTTCTCCCGCCAGACTCACCAAGTTTCAGATCTTCCATCTCTCAGACCTCAGTGACTCAGCAATAAACGTATTGGCAGTTTTCGTTCTGTATTTATTTGTGAATATTGTACAAACATTTATTTATTTAACCCTTTCTTAACCTGAATGATTTGTAATAAAGTGTTGTTTATTTCTTGTTTGTTTCTAACCAATCTTCCTAAATCCAATCCTTAGCTTCATCCTTTGGCTTTAGCCAAACTTAAAGGGTCTAAAACTACAGTACAAACATACAACTTGTAATGTGCACTCCATGGCAAAGCATCGGAAAATGTAATTCAAAACTTCCAATTTCCTTCCAACTGTGTGGTTTGGGTTAACCTCACAGAACCTGTTCTTAGCCCAAGAGGCTCCTCTCAACTTACGTAGAGGACATCCTCGCTAGTTTATCAGATCAAAAGGTGACTTTCGTAGAAACTGGTGGAATATTTAATTCAGAACTTTTGAACTTAAAGCCCATAGTACTTATAAACCTTTGCACTTTAAAAACTATGCCTTTTGAATTGTTTTTCTAATTTTCTATTGACTTTAGAAAGACACCCTCAAAGTGTTTAAAGGGAGCTCACTAGCAGCCTGTACAAACACCTTAGGTGAGCCATAATCTTGGGAATAAAGTTTAGTACGATACAAGGAAAGCCAATAATTTTTAAATAATTTGCTAGGCCCTTGCAAAGGAAGCTAGCAAATACGGGCATACATGAGTTAAAATAAAACTAGGCCGACACGAAGCTCTGCGCCTAAGCGCAGCTGAAATGAGTGAAGCGAATTTCCTTTCGACAGAGGATTTAAGAGACTGTTCTCTACGCTCACAACGTCGCTTAACCCTTCGGCCTCGGTCTTACGTGGTCTTAAGTTGCAAGTTACATCATGTACCATCAAGAGAAAACGCATTTCAAATTTCATTGAAATTGGACAACTCATTTCCCTGTAATAGCAAAATCACTTATTTGGCCACCATTTTGAAATAACTCGACATATTTTATAATTTGTAGTATATTATTGATAGTATTAAAATACATATATGAGTCAAACTTTCTTCCGGATGAACTTTACTGTTTTAGATAGTTAAATCACCTTGTTGGTGAAAACTCCCCCCAAAACAGGGTGTCTTCCGGTAATCCGATTTTACTGGCTAATGAACTTGACTGTGATATTTGAAAAGAAACATTTGTACCAAACTTTATGAAAATCGGAAAATAAATGCCACCCGTAGAGTTCTTAAATTTGTGTCCCCTTGTACATTTGCTACACAATCTAGCTTTGCTAGCAAAATAGCTGTTATGCCAGGTTAAAAAGGCTTCAGTACAATAATACAACTTTGAATTTACGCTAACTCTTTTAATAGCTTCTAAAATGTATAATTCCAAGTAAACTTTCAAAAGTTTCTTTGAGAGTCTTGGTACAAATAAATGGTATATATCTAATTCACAGTCTTAGTTCAAGTCTTACAGAAGTATGTTTATACACAATTTCACAGCTTATTCTTGTTTCTTGGTGAGTTTCCGGGGTTGTCAGCACTGCTCCTGGGTGAATGACGTCTGTGGTGAGGCGGCTTACTGTTCTCTTTCGCAACCAAGCAGTCTGAACACTTCAGATTCTGAGCTCCTTTGATGTCTGGAACATAAATTTACTTTACTTGTATTTTTAATTTATCAAGCAAATTGATTTATTATAGGTTATGCACTTTGTTGAAGCAAAGAATAAAATATACGGTAGTTGTTAAACGTTTTCATCGTTGACTTATTTTTTAATGACTATTAATTCAAAATACGTTTGCTTTACCGTAAGAGATAGTTTCTTTAGAAAATGTAGGACCGTTACAAAAAATACTGCAGTGTCATGTTAACGTACGCTTACTAAATGCTGCAGGTTAGTATACATATCCGAGTTTAAAAGAGCCTTTAAAGGTCAGACACGCAACAAAGGTTTGACACGTTTTCTTGGTAGTAGTGGAATCCTTTACGTAGTTTGACTTTATGTAGCTTCGTTACCCAGTCCCAAAATTAAACAAAAATCGGTCTTGCATTTCTTTTATACCAAGTGAAAGTAAAGTGTTTTAAAAAACTTTGCAACTGGAGCACCGTCTTTTAGCTTATTCAAGAACAAACGGTTTTCTTGTTGATTTTATCTAATATTGTGATTAAAAAACTCTTTTGGGCATGACTATTAACCTTTTCATCTGGTATTGTTGCTATATAGGAAAGAATAGAATCGCTGAGTTCCATTTGATGAGTAAAAAAGACCTTAGGCAATTTTATAAATAATTACTAAAATTTAAATAAAACAGTAGACATTTGTGTTTTTAAAACTTTGGGATAATGTGTCCAAACTTTTAAATCTCCAAATAAACACATTTAACTGCTTAAAATAATCTTGAAAAGTGAGCTCTAATATTAAATCATTAAGAAAAAACAAATTTAAAATAAAACATTATTATTTATAAATTTACTATGAGACGCCTATCAACAGCTAATCATCAAGATATCATTTTGTAAGAAATGAAAATTTTGTAAGAATCTTTGTAAGAAATAATCAACGAAAAATATAATGACAACCTAATAAAATTAAAAGCTTTTCAAAGGTTTCTTATTTTTTCTTGGTGAATTTACTTTGGTTGCTGAATATTTGTTTTAAAATAGGACGTTGCCAGCTGTAAAACTTAACAATGCATTCCTTGCCCAGCTTTTACATAAATTTTATGTATTACGGTGCAAACATTAAATTGTACATAAACATTGAAATGTTCTCACCAGACTGACGCAGTCCTCGGGTCACCCTGTTCAGCTCCTCCTCCGCATAGCTTCCTTCCACTTCTTCAAGCTCAGCAACCGGTTTATCTGAAGTGTGAACAAATCACGTCAAACACCCAGTTGGTAGTAACTTACCAAGACTTAACAATAACAGTTACAATTCGTTTAATGTCAAATATTAAAATAACACGTTTTTTGACAATATCCTAAATACCATAAGTAAGACCTTAACCTAACTAAACAATTGGGCTATGGAACTTTTACCTATCTATAAAGTATAAACTATCTAATTGTATAAAACGAATTTTGGACAAGATAATTTATTAGGTAATTTTTTTATTGACAAATAATTTTAACGTTGTCAGGAAGTTTATTGTATAATATTCTACCGCTTCAACAGGAAGTTTAGCTTACGATACCAAAATGATAGTTTGGTGGGATGTAATTTTGATTTCGTGTGTTGTACCAATTATTTTAATTACATCATTAGACCACTTAGCCCTAAAGAATAACAACATTTCTAAAATGTACTAAGAGTATAAAAGCAATATGGATAAGGATTTAATATGTTTCCTGCAGGACACCCTAAACTTAAGCCTACTAATTATTCTGATTGTTTTCATTTTGTAGAACGAAAATCCTGCGAACTTTATACATGGGGACGAACTAATGTAATATGCCAATTTTAAAACGTCTTGGCAATTGAAAGTAGTAAGAATAACCCTCTGGATACTTTGCTACAGAGAAAGTCAACATGGTGATCCCAAGACAGTTTTTATCTATGATAAGAACTTAATATGGTCAGTCTCTTGAAGAAAAATGCCATTGATTGTTATATTATAGATACCATCGTTTAAAAAACGATTATGACGATCTTTAAAAGATGATCGTTAGATTATAGACTGCCAGTAATAAAGCCGAAGTTAATATAAAATGTTTTCGACGATTTTGTATTCAAATCAAGTTGCCTAAACTATTCTACACAACTGTTGATTTTCAATAACAAGGACATCACGAGGTTCACTTAGCTCGAAATGTGTGGCAAGGAAAAGGTGTGTTTCGTTTCTCAGTTTACATACGTTCGATCATCAGTTACCAAAATTGAGTTTCTTACTGCTGATATTTAATAAACAAAGAACGTGTCCGTCTCACTTACGGTTGTTTGCAAAACTATTGAGTAGCCAGTATTATATCATTGGAAATGCCTGATCTAATTAAAACAAGTCAGGACTACAAAATCCTTTCTTCCATTTATCTAGCGTTACCGCAGTCACTTTACAAATGCAAGGACAGCAAGGTGACTGCAGGGATCGAACCCGCACCAGCGGAGTAACGGACTCCGGAGTCAAGTACGATTCTAAGCCGCCACGGATTCGCTAAAGTTTATGATGCCTTTTACGAGTGATTAGCCTGAATTGTTGTTTTAATTTTACTGGGGCCGTTCCATGATATAGTCCGACAAAATATCTGCACAACTGTATACACATAGCTGAAGGGATGGTGGTAATGTCCTTGAATATGCCTCCTTATATATTAAAAGTTCTTTGTAATGTATTTACTGTAGTTGTATTCAAATAATACAGTACAATTTTTCAAAGAGTGTGGGATGGATTTTTAACTTACCTAAAAACTTTGGAGGCATCAATATGACCTTGGTTGGCTGGTCACCCTCAACTTTAGTTTCCTCAGCAACAGGTGCTGCGCTGGGAGCTGCTGAAGGGGTTTCGGGTTGCTTTACATCACCGTCTCCATTTTCCTTGTGGCCACCGTATGTATTGACCCCGTGGACGGTATCGTGTCCATCTGCTCCGTGATTTCCTCCATGATTTCCAGGTGCATGTTGTCCTTGGGGTTCTCCATGGTTGACAGGTGTATGCTGTCCTCCATAGGTTGTTGATGGATGTTGTCCTCCGTGACTGTTTCCAGCCCCATGGTTCTGTCCTTCATAATTTGATATTTGTTGGTGCCCTCCATAGTTTGATGGTTGATGTTGTTCTCCATGGTTAAGCTGTTGATGCTGTTCTCCATGAATTTCCCCAGACCCATGGTGTTGTCCTCCATAATTTGATGGTTGATGCTGTCCTCCATAGTTTGATGGTTGGTGCTGTCCTCCATAGTTTGATGGTTGATGCTGTCCTCCATAGTTTGATGGTTGATGCTGTCCTCCATAGTTTGATGGTTGATGCTGCCCTCCATAGTTTGACGGTTGATGCTGTCCTTCATAGTTTGATGGTTGATTATGTTCTCCATGAAGGTTTCCTGGCCCATGGTGCTGTCCTCCATAGTTTGATGGTTGATGCTGTCCTCCATAATTTGATGGTTGATGCTGTCCTCCATAGTTTGATGGTTGATGCTGTCCTCCATAGTTTGATGGTTGATGCTGTCCTCCATATGGTTTGATGGTTGATTATGTTCTCCGTAGAGATTACCTGGTAGTTGCTGTCCTCCATAGTTTGATGGTTGATGCTGTCCTCCATAGTTTGATGGTTGATGCTGTTCTCCATAGTTTAATGGTTGATGCTGTCCTCCGTAGTTTGCAGGTGCGTGCTGATCTGCTGCTCCATGAACCTCGTGATAAACTCCACTTCCGTAGCTTCCCGTCGGTCTAGGGCCATAGGTACTTACAGCAACGTGATTATTTCCAGCATTTCCAAGTCCTCCATTGGGGTAGTTTCCTGTCACTTCATGTTGTCCAGCTGCTGTTTCATGATAAACTCCATTTCCCAAGTTTCCGGCTCCATAAATACCACTAGCTCCATAATGAACACCGTTTGGTTGGTGTCCAAAAGCTGCTTCACTTGGAACATTATTTCCCCCAATCTGGTAGTAAACTCCATTTGTTTCAGATTCATGATATAATCCCGCTTCGTGGTCTCCTCCAAGGCCATTTGGTATGTGACCGGCAGCACCTCCATTGGCATAACTGCCATGCTGACTAAAAGCTTGAGATCCGTAAGGCTGAGGTGGATAAAAGAACTGTATTTGATTCAGAGGTGAATATGGTAAAGAAACTTGGGTTTGGGTATGAAATCCATCTTGAGGTTGGGTAGGTGGTCGTCTCAAAAGTGGGACAGGATTAACAACTACGACCCTTTGGTTTGAAAGTAAATTGGGACGAAAGGAGTTAGTGGTAGCTATCAATTGAGGTGGTCGATAGCGGATGTCGTCTCGAGATATTTCAGGTGTTTCAAATGAGTGAACTGTATTTGTATCTTGGTGCAATTGTGGCTCGTTTGAACTCTCTAGATGTTGATCTCTAACTGAGTTGATAGGCCTAAGGCCCCCAAAAAGTCCTCCGACTATTCCAAATCCATTTCCTCCGTTTTCTTCTCCTGGGAAAGGAATTGGTCCTCCATTGCCTTCTGAGGCAAAATAGTGGGATCCTCCAAAGAGCGGTGTTTCTAAAGAACCAGCCGAGACTAGATGACTGTTCAGCCCTCCTGGTGACAGTAAACTGCCTAGCAGCCCTCCTTGGCCTCCAAACTGTAAACTGAGCCCTGGGAGATGGAACTGACCGTAAGAACCGAAGGCTCCCCCAGGTGGTGGTCTTTGGTATTGTACGGACTCGTCTCTGCCAAATCCTCCCGTGAAAGCTGTTTTGAAAGGACTAAGTGACTCCCCAACTTTGCTATTAGGCTCTAATGTGTCTTTGTCTATTTTTGAAGTAACTTCTCTACTGGGGTCTGCCTGATTTGGTGTTTCAGAACTTTTAGTATGGTTTGTATCACTATTTTCTTGTTTTGAGATGACATAAGGGTATCTTAGGCGGTAGTTGGGATAGTAGTAAGTTGCTGAGGTCCAGGATAGAGCGGCGAGACACAGCAGTAACGATCGTATCTGGAACATAGCGATACGAGTAGATTAACATCTAACCGATTTCCTGGTCAAACTTGATTATTCAAGTTGACGATACAAAAATAGAAAAAACACGTGATTTTAGAGATAAAAGTTAAATAAGAGAAAAAAAAACAAACATTTCGAATTATAAGTTTAAAACAATTAATTTGCATGTTATCAAATCTTTTAATTTAGAATTTATGATTTGTCCATCTTTGTTGTAAAATATATTTGACCGTGTTGTTTTAAATATGATTCTCAAGAACTGAGGTGTTTAGGTTTTACAATTTGTTTTAGTATCTTTAAATTTGATGTATAACCAGTATTGAAGGTGAGTTTTAAATGCCCCCCTACTTGATACATACATGTTTTTACATAGTTCCTATGTGACAATATTCATACTTCTACTTCTGTTACTTTTCTTAGTGAGCAAGTACCGCGCGGGCACATTTCCTCCATTCACTGCCAGTAAGCTCTTTGAACACCATTTCCATAATTTCATCGATGTGTAATATATTAAATTTTGTTTAACAATAATGTACACATAATAAGATAAGAATAATAAGAATAAGAATGATTTATTTCCATTTTTTACATGAAATACAAAACAAAACTTGTCAGGCTGCAAAAAAATATTAAACTAAAACAAAATATACTATTATTGCCTACATCTTAGAAGGAAATTTAGGGCCTCCAAGGAAAATACCTGATAGGAGGTTCCTTAAACTTATGAAAATCCAAAATCAGCAGCGTTCGGACTTTTATACATAAATGTCTTTAGTTTTCAACTCCATACGCGACGCATTAACATACGGTGTACATTCCAAGGAGAACACTTGATAATAAAATCTGTTGAACTGATTAGTTGCAATAAAATAAAGTAATAACTACTCATTTTATAATCAAATAAAGTGAGAAGTTTCCAAGGTTTAGCTATCCGAGTAAAACTTTGCAGCCGGCCTTTTGGATCCACCCCTCACGCCTGAAACTATAACTTTGAATGGACCTTCATGAACATCTCAGAACTCAAATTTATTTATTTTCACAATAATAATAATCCCAGAAGTTGAACTATTATTGCGGACATTTTCCATCTTTAGTGAGCAAAAAATATATCACGACGTTTCGGGATCTGCAATCTGATCCCGTCTTTAGATAATAATAATAATATATTGTTCAGTAGCGTCAGTTTACAAAAGAACCTTATTATACTGTATAAGTACAACTAATATAAGAACTCACTCAAAAGACAAATCAATAAATACTTTGACCCTATAGAAAGAATGTTTTAACAATATTTTCATGACTCCCTTCCAAAGCTCTTGCAGTATTTATAGATTTTAAGATATTGTTATCATTTTAAAGTTAAAATATTTAATTTTCCCAGATGTAGGACCTTGTGTTACTACAGCAGACCATGTCGCTCCTTCATCGCCGCCGGGGTCGCCCGCCGTAAGCCTATTACGTACCGTAGTGCATCGGCCCGCGCGAGTTCCGCGTGTGACATCCCGCGATATACAAACTAAGTGACTGTTTGTGTGTGTATACATAGTGTAAAAAAGTTCTTTAGTAATATATAGTGTATATAGTTTTAATATAATGAGTAGCGTATAAGAAGAGAGAAGATACTGATGATGGGACATCCCAGTCCCGAAATGTACATCTAAGAAAAAACATCAGTAGGATCTACAGCCACAGGTAACTTTTAAAGTTGTCTAACCACGGTGTTAAAATAACCTGGTACCCTTGAAAGATACTGATACTGAGCCAGCACATAAGGGGTCCCCACTTAAAAACCTATATGAATGTGTAACTGGCCTTATCAAGAATGGCAACACTGTTTAAGACTATTCTACCTGGGATTTAATTAATTATATAAATAAGAGCAGCTATTCAAGTCAGGAGAATATATTTAAATCTGGTGAACTCCAACTTCAACTTGCCAAGCTATTGGAAAGTTGATCAGAATTATTTCTTGATAGTAACACGCAGAAAAATAACAGCGGTTTTGTCATTTGAACTTGAAGAGTCATTAAAACTTAAAATATGTTTAAAATGCTAATTAGGCTAATAAAAAAGGCTAATTAGCTAATTGCACCTAAAATCCCAGATGCACAGAGTGGCTATAGTGTAACGGTCATTAATTTATCGAATCAAGATTTGTTATCAAGTTATTAAAAAAGAAAAACTGCTAAACATGTCAAATTTAATTTAAACATCAATTAAGGATTTGAAGCCACCTTCTTGCCAATTTTAACACCTTCCTGATCAATCCATTTGATTCTCGAGTCTCAATGTAAAAAATTACATGTATATAATTTAGATAAAATATGTGTTTAAACGAGTTTTACTTAACAGCCGTCAGAGAAGAAAAAGTGAATACAAAGGTTGTAGATAATGTGACTCTATTTTAAGCTTTTTCATCTTCTCGAAGGTGTGACCGTTGGTTTAGTCAATAAAACTAAAAGTGTGACACAAGTACACTAATCAAACTGTAATAATTCATCTAGAACAATGAGTCTAGTAAAGAATTATTAATTTTGTATATTTTGGGCAGTTTCAATACAAATTTTGGGGAAAAATATTGTTTCTTGAACAATAGTAAATAGCTCTGCCTAGTTGTACCAAGCTGTATAGAGTAGCTTTCTCAGCAATGTTAAAAATCAATTTGAAAGTCCTTAGGGCACCCTATACAATTGCCATTCTATATGTTATTTTCAAAAACCTATACTGTACTTTCCTAACCGGCAACCTTTAAATTGCTGTGGACCGGATATAGCAAAACGATGGAGCACTTGTAAAACTTGTCAACAAAGCTAAACAGATCAACCAGATTTTACATAATTATCCGAACCAGACCAACACGCGGCTGAGAGCTTAAGCACCGCTGGCGTGATCGAAGTGAATTTACTTTGCAATTTGTTACGCTAATCAGCTAATTGTAATAATAACTCGTTACGGTTACAGTTTCGCTTAGACTGCCTCAGACTGTATAATCAGGACTTTTGAGGGCTAACTTTTAGATTTCTATAAAGTTGCTTAGAAAATATATGTTGTAAGATTATACGATCAGATCAATCTAACATACGGCTGCTAGCTACAAATAAAGCTGATGTTATATCTATTAGCGTTTAATACTATTGTTGCTGGATTTCAAAATGGAAGGTATGTTAGTGATTAATTTTTAATAGATAAGTGAAAAACCTCTTTGTAAAACCCTTTTTATGTAGGAAATTCGATTGATATGTTTCGGCTTCTTCATATCTGTCAGCATGATCTGAAAATACACTCATTCATTGAGTGTGGTGAACCTGAAACAAACACCCGGTATACATAAGTATCTTCGTAAAAAGCTTTTTTACTAAGGGATTTCTTTGCTAACTTAACCTAGTTTTGAAATATCTTTATAATTTAATTTAATTGGAATGTACATAGATTTGATGTATTGTTATCGTATATATTTAACGTGGTTAAGTAGTAGAGAACTATAAAGTCCTAATTTCACCACGTGAATAAAGACTTTTTTCATTTCATTTTGTGTTACCTATCCAATTATTTATTAACACTAGCTGTATGTATTTTGTTCTGTTTTGTCAAAATAACGAAGTCTCCCAACTCTTGTTAATTCTCAATATCTGGAAATGTCAAATGTAAAACCCCATCACAAAATAAACATACTATCAACTCCAGCCGCCTAATACTACAAAAACCAAAGTCATGCTATAAAATATGAATATTTTCCAATGACTCACCAAAAACATGGTGTCGAGATCCTGAGGTGCACACGGTTGCAAAACTCGAGCACTACTAACTCACCCCTGGGGGCCGTCACACAGGTAGACTACATAAGAAGCTTATTTTTAGCCTAAGGAAATCCCTTTCCGGGGCTGAGGGCAGAGACCTCGACGAGTAGTCTCGGGCTCTTCTTACCTCGTCATTGTCAAATATGCACTTAACATTGTTTTGAAAGTATGAAAGTATGCTCTATTGATGGACAGAAAGTAAACCTGAAGTTAAATACTTCTAGTTTGGTTCACTTTAGTGGTAGAGAGGGCCTTAAAGTCGCCTTTTGATCAATTTGTTTGTAAAAATAATCCTTTGTGATTAGAAATAATTATACTGTAAATGAGTATTACAGTCCTTAGGTATGGTACTTAGGATTGTGGGAAAACCCTAAATATGCAAAAAGGTTCTTCAGTTGACCCTTAATACACATGCCAAAGCACGTTCAAATATTTTGCATTCATTCAAAGGTTAAGGCGAGGGGATCGAACTTTTTGGACACCCGGTATGTACACATACTGTATGTACATACAACATGAAAAATTGCTCTGGGCTAAAATAATGCTTAATTTAGGCAGGGTCATGGCTATTTAATTTTTCCAAAGGCAATGTGCTAAAAAGAATTTCAGTTCAGGCCGGCAAGAGAATATATTGAAAAACATTCCCATCTAAAACCTCTTATAGTAAGCTAATAACTTCCAAAACCCTCCGATTTCATTATGAGTTTATTGTACACGGATTCTTTGAGTTCTTTATATGCTTCACAAGTTTTTGAATTATTGTGATACAAAAATGACATTTGGTATAATTTTAGAGGGTCTTTTTTTAGTTATAATTTAAACTATTGTGTAGTTGTTATTTTGCTTATTTGGGGAATGAGTTTATAAAATTCAGAAAAATCTGACACACAACAATCGGGTTTTCATTTAAGTTAACCATCAACTATATCAAAAATTGAAACATCGAGTCAACCCGTCCGAAAATGACCAAACTGTTCACGCTCACAGTGAAATGACATGGGAGACAATACAACCTGATTTCGGGCACCAGGAGGTTACGAGTCATGAGGCAACCTGGGGCCGAATTTAGTGAAGCATGTGGGAACAAGCCGGTTCTCAGGACACGGTGCCCGGTGGACATCAACAAGTGGCCGAGCAGGGAGCAAGGAGTAACGCGTGTCTCATCATTACTTACGTAAGCTGCAGCACATTACCCAGCATGCATTAGTCTCGGCTATTAGTCTGGCTGCTTCTGCAACTCACCCACGCAACTCCATGAGTTAATTTACTCAGGGGTTTAGCGACACATTTGTGTCAACTGGTCCAAGCTGGCCTACTTCAAGGTTGTACTTAGCTAGAACTATATTTATTATAATTTCTTTTTATTTGTAAATTAACAATATAAAATTTTGTTGACAACAAGGTGAAAATGATACAAAAAGCGGTGAAATGAATCAATGAACAACATTTTTGTGATTAATGTGCTATGGTTATTAAACATGGATAAGAAGAGATGGTTCTATATTAAAATTATCTTACGAAAATGCTATATAGCCTATAAATAAAATTAAAAATCCTTCAATAAATTCCTCTACAGGGTAAGAAGCTAGCAAGTGTTTTTAAGTTATTGTTTGAAATTAGCGAGATCTGATAGTGAAGCTTTAATTTCTAAAGGAAGCTTGTTCAACAATTCATCACCAGCTTGCATAGGTAATCCGTCATGTATAAGGAATCGGTGGCTAATTTGTCTGTAAACTTCACTAGATCGAGTATTGTATGAATGTCTAACTTCACCCTGCAATAACTTACATTTTGAAACACAAATATAATTGTCTCATAAACGAATAATGCCAACAATGTCAGAATTTTCAAAACTTTAAAGTAGTAGACTGTTTTGGAGGACAAATCCTTTTAATAGTTTAGTCTCAGCACAGCTACCCCAGAATATTATGCCATAGGAGAGATGAGGCTGTATTAATCCAAAATAGATTATTTTAGAACAATTTTTATTTTCCTCATAGAATGCCTGAATTGCCTTTTTTACACACGTGGTCGATATGATTATCCCAGCATACAGATTTATCGATGTAGATTACTAAAAACCTTGAGCAATTAATCTCATTGATAACTTGGTCTCCTAACATTACTGACGTTTTTTCGTGAGTTGAAAAATGAATACAATACATAAGTTTAGTTTAATATTACCAATAGTTTTTCCACATTGAGCACAAAGCGAACGTGAAATATCTTAACTTTAATAAAACGAGAACGTTCAATCAACAAGATATGCGAATCAATCTCAACTCATTAAACTGACATTTTTCAGTTTGGAATTAAGCATATTTCTTTTAAAAGATTACGCACAAATTGAATATTAAAATCAATTTATACCAGTAAGTGATTGTCCTTGGCGTTGAAACGGTATTACAGTATCTTTAAATGTAGAGCTATTTCAGAATAAAGTTTAGAAGCCTAGATGTCCAACTAAATGATTTTATTTGAGCATCTCATACAATTCCAAACTTCGTTTGTTTACCTCAGTATGCAACACTTTAAAAATTACTTTTGATAAATCAATACAAAAACTACAATATTTTGAGTCACTAGTTCAAAAGAAATTAAACAGACATTTCCATCTTTAATAATAAAGTTGTAAAACCTTTTTTATTTATCAAATATAGGGGTTTTATTCACGTTACAACTAGAGACAATAATCACTGTGTACTATTAATTTTAAAATACGAGGGTCATCCAGAAAGTAAAGATCGTTTTGGCATGGTCAAATAAAAATATATCAACACTAAACTTATGCAAATGCATAGAACCTTTTCTACACCAATCGCCATGGATTTCAAGACACTTGTTGTAACGTGGGACCGAGCCAGGGTTTTTAATATTTAATTTTTTACTGTCGAGGAAACGATTAAGTCAGAAGCCTACGGTGAAACCCTCCAACGAATTCAACGTGCCATCCAAAACAAGAGACGGGGAATGCTTTCAGAAAAATTGTTGCTGATCCATGACAATCCATGCAAGAACACGTCACGAACTTCAACGTCTACGTTGGAATTTTTTTCCATCCACCTTACAGCTCGTAATTACATCGTCTTTAAAAACAAGACCAGTTCAAAGTTTATGTATTGTGTTACAAGTTCTATCCGAAGCACTTACTGGTTTGGCAAAGTTAGATATTTTGGGTGCCTGAACTAACTGCAATTTATAAACAGTAAAAGTGATAGTCCTGGGATCCAGCAATAACTTGTCTACTATCGTAGCAATCTATTTTAGTATTCCTTTCTAAACTAGTATGTCACTAGTTAATTGTTTGCACTTTCAGTAGCCTGTAAGCTAAGACTTTTATTGTACGCTGTCTGTGTAATAAAGCTAGTTTTATTACATCACATGAAAATGAACTACAGGCTTTTGTGTGAGGTTTTTGAATCATAGTTGACAAAACCTTTCTAAAGTTAACATTTAATTTTACCTTGCCCTCGACTTATGTTTCTCCAAATATATAAACAGAGCTTAATATCAAATGGGAATCTTCAGCTCATTAGTACCATTTCATTAAGTATCTTGTTAACTAATATGACACTAGGTAGCTTAGGGACACACGCTTTGGAACCCGAACAGACGGACGGACTGATAGTAAAATCAGATTGGACCAAATCGAGAGAATGATACTGGCATCAATGTAAATTATTTATTACACTAAACAAGAGTATGTTAGATTTAAAATTAATAATAGGGGCGGAGATCAATTTAATTAGAAAACCCGGACTTCAGGAAGAAAACTACTCCCTACGTTTGGGGCAGTTGGGAAACCCCACCCGTTCTCAAGGCCCTAACATAAACTTACGCTACATTATAGATAATACTTAGCCTAACCTTAACCTAAGAGGACAAGACAACACATATCATAATAGATAGTAGGCTTTATTCGTGGAGTGGCCGGAAAAGCCCGGTTTTCTAATTAAAACAAGAAAAAATGAGAAAGAGGAAAACAGTATACTAGAAAACTCTATGTTTCCTTTTATTCAATCCTTTTGGGAGAGGAGTAAATACTCGTAATTATTTATGCCATGTAACTTTATGTTTTAATGGAATCTAGATGGGAGATTATGGCAAATTTTATATCGACTGACGATTATCCATTCAATAAAACCTTAACTAACTAATTTAATCAATCCAACTTTGACTTTCCATACCGCCCGTGGACTTTAAGAAAAAAGTGGATATTTATTACATAAGCTTTAAAACGTTGAAATCACTTTAAACTACTCATCTTCAAACCAAATAACCCCGCATTGACCTATTTAACACCTGAGCTACGATCACGATGCGGCAGAACTCAAAGTTCACACAGGAAAGGTCCCACGGAAACTACCTAGTGGTTTACCAAACTGACAACTGGAAGTCGAGGATCGTAAAGAATCATTTGGCAAGACATCCGAAATTCAGCCGGGTTGGCCAATGGGCTGTTATGAGTCACGAAGGATGCTAATATCGTGACACCTCTGCTAGGTCCAGCTGATGCGCAGACCTTTCACGAGGCTGCTTATCTGGGTTGTCTTTATTAGTAGAGTATTCAAATCTCATCTGTCAGACAGTGTTGCCACTACTATTTCTGGTGATGTCTTGCTTGTAATTATTTGTATTGGGGTTTGTTTCTTTGGGTTTATGTTCTACTGTTGCATGCGTTTGTGGCTCTGTGGTTTTTAAAACAGAATTTTACACCTTTGTATTGTATATACCTCCATATTTCAAGTGCCTTCTGCAGGAATTTTTAGTTTGTGTACGTAATGTGCTTGAAAAGTCCTGGAACAGCCTGATACGTCTTTAAAGTTATATTTAAGTTTTAAAGGTAAACAACATTTCAAATGTGTTATACTTTAAAATATTGTTTGAGGCAGTTGATATATGCTGATGTCACCCAATGGGGAAGCCAGAAGACAATCTTGAATCTCCTATTCTCTGTTCTTCGTTTTGTCGTTCCAGTGATATTTCAGAATGCACGTGTAGTATTTGCACGCTGATTCGAAAACGTTCAAGAAGAATAACTCTTTTTGTACTTTTATGTTAAGAGGTGCGCAGTACGGCGTCAAAAAATACGGCGTAGTCTGACAGATGACTGTAGTCCTCGGGTGTAAAAGAATTACGTTTGCGAGCGGCTAGATTAGATTATATTAAAGTAGGGCTGGTAGTGAACCAGTTGTTCGTCTACCAAAGGTTTATTGTACTGTACCGATTATCTCAGCCTGGGGGAACCACCCCGTGGGACCACAAAGCCTCAAGATGACTCCCCCAAGCTTAGACAAGTGAACTTCATCCCAATTACGCCTCTCTATAGTAGACACCTACTCCTAATCTCCAGAGAGGGACAGTTTAATAGGATGTGCCTAGCAGTTTCTACTGACTGCTCACAGAGTCTACATAGAGTATTACCATTATGCAACCCCATTTTTTGTAGATGATACCTGGAAGTGCCCATGTCCAGTTAAATATTATATTAAAAATCTGATATTAGTGCGTTTTAAGGAGCAACTGAAGAGCACCCTGCTAGGTCCTTTTAGGAGTAGTTTAGTGGTTGAGTTTCCTGCGAGCGGCTAAAGAAACTATGAAACCTCGCGTTAAGTTAGAAAACGCGTTTTCTAGTGGCTTTTTGGGGTTTGTGATTTAACCAACGGGTTTCATGTGATAAATTTCTCAATGTACCAGAATTTTTACATCATGTCAAACATATTATCTAGGTTGGGTTAGAGGCAACTTTTTGAAAATCCACCTTTAAATTGGAGTTTTTGATCCCTAATAATGTATTTTTACTCGTTCAAAAAGACTTTTTCTTGTAATAATAAAGTTTGGAACATCGGCTTCCAATAATTTTAAAGCATATTTATTTAATGGTTCAAACCTCGCAATAACACCATTATAACCATGTGTTCAGAGTAGTTAATAAGGCTGGAATGATAACTTCATTAAAACCGTCAACATCAACGTCAAAATCGAAAAGGAAAGCTGGTCAGTTATGACTTCTGTTCTTTGTAACGGCCATTTTCACGTTGTCTCACTCCCAACACTGATACTCCACACGTTACTATTGATTCACCATAGTTCTCTAACATTGCTGAAACAATGGGAACTTTGAACGTACAATGAGGTGAATGGATTACTTCGAGTAACAGCAACTCTCACTCTCTCCTCATTCATAAGTTGAAGTTTTCCTAACTCTGTCAATTTACACACTGTTCAAATAACAATGTTTAGCTGTTGCTTCAGTTATAGGTATGTTCACGCAGTTTTAATCTTTTCAAATTCAAAACAAAAACCGGAGAGAAATTTACAAAGAACCACTCGGCAGATCTGCTGTTCCAACGTCATAACTATACTCCTAGATAAAATTAACTAGTTTTTTCTTATCATCCGTCTTTCATTTAGAAATTGGGAACTTTCGGGCTAAATGCAAGTTAAATTTAATTTATCTAAACAGCAACAAAGAAATATGCAATATAGTTGTACTGTGAGAAAATGGATGCTACTATTCTGTGTTTATTAATTGTTTGCTTTTTTACCAGTGGTGCGTTAATTTTGTCCAGGAGTTTATTTGTGTTACATAATATTTTTATATAAAAATACTGTGGTTTGTCCAGTATAACCGAACATATGCCTTTCTTATATTTGCATGTTTGTTTTCTGGCTAGAGAACAGGTAGCGTTAAATACCGTACTAAGTATTTAGTTAAAGGATTTTGTACTTAAAATGCATAAATCCAATAAGATAAATACCATTAAAATAAATTAAGATTCAGTATTGAGTTGTAGTCTACAAGCATATCGCAGGCAAGTTCCTGAAAATATTTGAACGCGTTTTCTTGACTTGCGTTCGAGTTCAATAGCGTATCACGACAACTGCAGGCTAGCAGATTTTACTGTAAAGATGATTGAGATAGAATGTAGCATTTTGGTTACATACTTTACTTTTATTTGATACACCAACCACTTTTAGAGAGTATTTTTATGGGAATAGCAAGTACAAATTAGTGATTTGATGAATGGTGAGTTGTAGCCACCACAACTAGGCAGGAATTGTGTGTTAAAGTTAAACTTCTCATCTATTATTGCACACGCAATTTCAAGGAATTAACAGAAATAATTAAAATTTGTAGTAAGATCATTGTATTTAATGTATATTTTTACTATAGCCAAATCTAAATGTACGACCTTTGTAAGTTTAATAAATGGTTTTAAAGCTAGTAGATTGTTCTACCCGGTAGCGGTTCTAAAATCTAAAATAAAATTTAATGTTCACTTTTCCATCATGTTTTTACCACCTCTAAACTTACACCTTTTAAGTTGAAATACATACATTGGAGTTTGTTTGGGATTTCTTTTATAGCCGTTTCGTTTTTACACGTTGTAGTGACAATGATCATTAGTGCTCTCGTGCTGCCCGCAATTAGATAGATGCACACTACTGACAGAGCTGCAGAGTGAGACGTATGTAACTTGATACAGGGACGTTTTCACTCTGCGCTTATAATTCCAGGTCAATATGACTATAGATTTAAAAATTTTATCAAAGAAATAATACAGTTTGAAAATAGTTACCACAGGTATTACATGACATATGCGTTATCAGTACAGATGTTCACTTAAACTTATATGCTACTTACGTGGAATTTAGTTTGTATCGAATTTTCTATACAGGGCTACAATCTTTGAGATTTTAGGCTTAACATTTCAACAAATAACGATTGCGTATGCACCATTGAGCCACCCAAATAATATCTTTTTTCAGTGGGGCGCGATAGATAAATGTTTCTGGTTGTACGCCTAAAGATAAATGTAAAAAGTAGAGTTTGTCTTGTTAAACGAGGCAGAGTTAGGACTACAAAGTCCTTTCTACCACTCAACCTCGACCTTTACTTAGCGTCACCGTATAGTCACATTACAAATTGTAAGTGGTGACTGTGGGTATCGAACCCGCGCCACCGGAGTGATGAGCTCTGGAGTCGCGCGCGATACCAATCCGTCACGGATCCACTAAAAATATCAAACTGTAAGAAGGCCTACCTCAAATTGGAAGGACAATTTGACGTGGAACAGCCCGTGAAGGACATCTACAAATAATCTATGTGAAAAATGTTTACTTGTTCTTAGTGCGGCGGTGAGGGAACACCTTGCAAGAGTCATTAGCAGAAGGTGACCATAAGATCAATGTAAAGATATGACGCATCATTGACTTTCCATCCATGTAAGATGGAAAATCAATGGACGCATGCAGAATCCAAAACTCACTCGGGCTTTATGATGGACTCCAGTTACATCTAATTAAAAAGATATATTTTGATTGTTTAGTAGTTTTGCTTGTTCGACTCCTTCAGAACTCCTGAAGGGATAAGTGGTTCTAAATTTCACATCAAGGTCAATAATGTTTTAACGTACACTTTTGGTGGAAAATGGTGGCTGGACAATAATATGCTTACTTACATCATGAGGTGTCAAGCATGATTCTAACTAATAGACCTTTGAGTTGTATGAATCATGCATTTATATTTTTTCGAGTCAGGTATTTTGTTCTTTACTGGAGAAGCCCTAATATATCATACATCCTTCCAAAAACCCCTATCTTTCTTTTTACTCGGTGTCAAATAAAAACATCCAAAATATAAAACTATATTTAATTACAATAGCTTATAATACACACAAGTCTCTTAAAAGGTAGAGCGAAGGTAAAGTTGGCAAACATGGGTTCCGGAAGTGATCACCTGCGCCTTCGAGTGTTGTAGATGTTCTGTTTCCGGTAGTTATATCTGTCAGGTTGGTACTGTCCGTCGTCCTCGTACCCAGCCGGCTGGTTGGCCCTGGAACATCATCGCAAACTTACAGTAATTAAATGTACTTGTACGTTTAAAATGACTCTAGTTTTAGCTACAAGTGAATCCTTTCAAGTCTTACTAGAAAATATGTATATTGTAAATTATTGAAATTCGAACCATATGTTGACGTTTTAAAATGGAAACGATTTTGCTAAGTTATTTGAAACATATTTCAATATTTTGCTTTAATTAATTTAGTGATTCGAGACATTCTGGTTACTAAAGGTAGGGTGTAATTCATGTTAGCTTTTCTTAACTGTTGGCAATGAAAGTGAAATAAAACAACTGCTATTTGACATTATGTTTCCCATTGTTTGGTTTATATGACAGCTACAAGACATTCTCGTCAATATACAAAGTACTAACCAATTGATTTATTAGACACACAGAGATAACTTTCTAGTATTGAAGTGTTACAGCAGTCTGTACATACATACTTCTTCAATACGTTTAAAACAGGATTAATTTATTTTCCCAAAACCAAATGTAACTTCCAAAAAGGAATTGACCTACAGCCTGATATTTCCAGTTTCATCAACAACACTTAATACCCATGTTAATAAAACACTTGTTAATTTATTTGCGCGTACCTGACTCGAGCAATGTACTCAAGACTCTTAGCTATGGCCTCAGGTATGGGTGGTGGTGTGGGTAGATGAGCACCCTCTGCTCTAAAGCCATCCTTATCAGCGATGTAGTTGACAGTGATAAGAGTACCATCAGGTGACGTGTAGGAATATGAGCCCCTCACAGCAGGACTCTCTTCATCTGTACCCTGGTTAGTCATCACACCCTGCTCCTGGCGGGAGATCCCGTCTGCTGTCTCGAAACTGGAAGTAAAAATTAAATTTGGTCACATTTAAGTCACGGACATCGGACAAACTCGAGCATGTGGAGTCGAGGAGAAAGATGGCAGCGCTCGCAGCGCTATAGATGCTGGGCTGCCGCAACTATGTTGATTTCCCAGCTCAGTCATTCGGCTTCTATGCGCCATCTATCTATCATAACATAATCTTTGCTGGAAGTCACGGTATGTACGGATTAAAGGTTTTGTAAATCCGTCGTTGATGTTTGGGAAAATTAAAATAAAATACGGTTACAATACGAGTAGTTTAAAAATATCAGCAAAGAGCAGCTAAATGTGTTCGAAGGGAAATGGGCACTGCCGACTGTGCCTTGTGTGAACACACGTGATTTGTTGTTGTTGTTGTTGTTGAACACGATATTTACTGTAGAGTGTATAGGTAAAAACGGGGAATGAACAGTTTCCTTTTGAGATAGTTTATGCAAGCAGTTATAACTTAATACCACATACGAGGCGAATTCTCGTTATTTACCTCTTCTAACATAGCCCGGTTCCTGCATTGGGGTTGTCTCACAGCCCAATTTGTGATAATATACTCAACTTAGTTTTCACAAATATTCGCTATTTCAACCTTTATAAGAAATGACCTACGGAATATTATGAAATTTTTTACCTGTTTTGATTTGCTTCTTAACATATAATGTTAAACATTGCTTTAATTTAACCAGCCAACTTTGTATAAAAGTATAAAAACAATAACTTATTTATTTTATAACACAATAATGCGAACGATCTAGCCAGAACTACTTCATATTCAAGGGAGTAGTATTTTCTCCTGAAGTGGCTGAAAAGTTCGTATTATTGTCTTGTAAGTTAATCACTGCCACTATTATGACCTCTTACTCAACTTATTTATGAAAGAGGATCCCGTGGAAGATCACATTTATAAGAATTTCACGGCTGGAAGATTTCTAAGAACTGTTTTGAAGCCGTGACTAAGACTCATCTTGACATTACGAAGGAGAATGGCGTTTCCGTTCCCATTGCCTCCAAAGTAACTGTTTGAACTCTTCGCTCATCGAGAGTTCTCGACCGTCCAGGAGGATTGCACATTGTGTATTGAATAATAATTATTGAGTCATCATGGTCTATGATGGTATTGAGTCAGTTGAATATAACGGACTGAGAAATTACGTACTAGGGAGTCACATTGCTGTTGCTGTATATTGGAATTGAACTTAAAGATTCGAAACTAAACCACTCGTCAAAATTGTACGTTTGAGCTACTATATGAGCGTGTGAAACAGCGACTTTTTTCTGAAACTAGCTGCATAAACTATATTTTATTGCCTCGAAAATAATTTATAGCAAGTTATAAAATAATTGAAATACAATTACATAGCGAAAAACAGTCATCAGACTAATTGCCATTTGATACACTGGGCCTCGTAAACGGAAACGCGTTTTAAAGACCAACCAAGAACGATTTCTATGATCATCACGCTCGTCAAAGTAGACAGATCATCAATCTAAAACCCCTTGTAACATTAGTACCAATCACTAGCTAATGTTTAAATTTGAGTAAAATAGTCTGACATGTAACTCAATTTGGAAAATAAGTCAGACTATGCCATGCAGTTCTATTAAATTTTAAACATAAATTAGGTTTTAACCTGTCGCAAGGGCAAAGAATATGGCGCTGATTGTACACAGAGTAACATATAACTTACTTGTAGTTGTAAGACCCATCGAATGCCAAGTCGTTAGAGTATGTGAGGATGGGTATGACTTCTTTAGGCGTAGTGGCACGGTAGTCTACGGACTGATGGGCGCGGTACTGTTGCGGAGGGTACACCGGCTGCGGGTCCGGGTGAGGTCGGTAGCCGGTATTCTGGAGCCGGTAGCCGGTCTGGTAGCTTCGAGCTTCGTAACTGGTAGTAACACAAGACACATGTTAGTTCAACTCAAGAAGAAATAGTGCTAATAGAGTTTCTGACGTTTAGAATAGAGAGTTGGAAGACCAAAGGACAAGCTTGTACTCTAAGGAAGGAATTGAAATTGATATTTCATGATGTCGTTTTGTAATTTTCTTTAAAACTACCCTCAGACGTAGGGGAATTGTAACAGGCTAGAACCATGATTAATAGTCAGCAAAGCTATTGGTAACACAATCATTATCAATAAAATGTTTACGATCAAATTCATGGTTTATTTTTGACTTCTTTGAGACACCTAATTTGGTAGTGGTAGAAACAGATTTCAACTAGATGTAAACTAAGGTAATGATACATTTTATTATTGTTTGACTGTTCATTCTAAACATAGTATAAACTATAAACCAAAATTGTCTATTCATATCCGACTTAGCTTACCCAGATTGGTCTCCTGCTTCAAGAGACTCTTCAGCGCGGATGGGCGGCAGCTGGGTGGGATGGATAACTCCGATCAGAGGTCTTTGAGAGCTTGGATACTGAGGGCTCGGGCCAGCCAGTACAGCGGACAGAAAAGCTACAGATACACACGCTGATATCTGAAAAGAAAGGAAAATTTAAAGGAAATGTATACTGGGCTGTAAAGCAGCCAATGATTAGGGTCTGCTTACTAAGTTTCAAAGTAACTAAAAAGTACAGTACAAAACCTCGGAAAACAATTCTATGAGACAAAATAAAGAAATTGTGTAGATAATACAATAAAACACAAACCAATAATGTAAATTATGTTTGCGAAGCGCCATTCATCGCACCAAATCAGCCCGGGTTCGATTCCCGAGCGAAGTGATACATTTTCACGATGACCACTCCCCGTGGTTCAGAAGTCACGTAAAGCCTTTGGTTTATTCCATTGATCGGTAAGCAAATAATTAATGACCAAATCTGGGGAACAGTCGGCCCTAGTTTGTAACAAGACTATACCTCATCATCCATCATAAACACTCAACACATTCACAATTCATCCCATATTCACCTTAAAATACCTCTAGTAATGTAAGGTGTCTCAAATCAAAGTATCAGCTCGTCTGACATCGTTAATCAACACAAATTTGCCATTCATCATTTGGGTGGGATAGTGGGCTTTTCCGTAAGAGCCTAACGAAAATTCAAGAGCATGCCAACTTGTTATTGCCATTAGTTACAGTATGTTGGCAGTCGTGCGGTCCAGTTACCCTACTCGTATATACTCTGTTCATAAGCCAGTGAGCTTCACACGTTCACTAGATGTGCCAACAATGAGGGAAGCGTTTAGGTAGCCGAAGAGCCAATGCCAACTTACTGTATACAGTCCAGTAGGTCCAGTAGTAGCAAGGCGCATGGCAAGGAAGGCTGGATAGAAGGAAGAAAGCGAAAGTACTTTCCAGTGAAAACGAAAGTGAGAGTGGTCCCAGTGACCTGGTGCTCCCAACCTTGCTCTGGTAACACAGGACCAGGCCAGTAGACCAGAGTCTGCTCCACTTCCCTCCTTGGCGGGAAAGTGATCACGTGACAACCATCCATCCTTTCTTCCTGCTACTGGCAAGTTCAAGGATACTCGCACCTTGCCTAGCGCTTTCGCTTTCTACCCATTGCGGTCTTGTTAAACGAGCTGAAGCTAGGACTACAGTTCTCTAACACTCAACTTGACCTTTACCTCTAGGCAGAAAACTGAGCTGAGCACAGAACGAAAGTTCATGAACGTTTACCTCTCAGGTAGTTCAGCTCGTCAACAGGTTACCAAATTCGATCAAAAGTGCCCATGAGCTTAAGGTTAAAACTCGCCTAAAGTTTTCCGCAGAAGCATTACAATACAGTGAGTTTATGACTGACTGGGATCGCGGAACCCGTGACTACAGGACCAGGTGAATTTGCAATTCGAATGAATTGAGAGAGTGAATGTCAAAATGTTTCTGACTGGGATTTCGATGTTAGAGTGCGTGGAAATTTTAGCTTTTCAAAGTTTTATAATGTTAACATGTTGAACGCAATAAACCATTTATTATTATTTATTTATAGCGTTACTATAGTCACATTACAAATGTAAGTGGTGACTGCAGGATCAACCGGCGCCAGCTATATCAACTATGGAATACTTACGATAACCAACCACGGGTCCGCTAGTTAAAGCTGGTAATTTTATAATTTACGACGAATTTAAGCTCTTTAATATTTTTGATGTTAGTCTAAAATATAAAGAAATACTGTGCTGGCTTGGCTAATATAACGTTTATGTTAAAAAAGAAACGTAGTTTTCTAGCAAATAGTATTCTATTCATAGCATATTCATTCATATAAAATAGGTAAGGCTATGCTTGCTGGCAAAATATGTTTAAATGTAGGAAATATGAAGTTGATTAAAACATTTAAGTGTGACAACTGTTTGTTACGATGAAATTCCTAAATTGTTTTGTCAACACAATAATGTTGTGAATTGACAAATAAATAAATAAATTATTAGCATCTTTAGCATACTATAAATCACTTTAAAAACCACGAAATAGCTATAACCCACTCGTTGACATGAAAAGTAAACAACAAAAATTAAACAAAAATGTTACTTGAAACACCACGCATAAAAGTTTAATTGTTCAAACTATATTTCATCTTTCAATACTTATTAGATATATTTAAAGAAGGACTTCTGGTGGTTAACTCTAAGAAAACCCAAGAATACTAAAGTCATAATAATTGAACAACAACGTTTTGAACAGTTACAGTACGAGTTAAATTCAGAACTAATATAAATACAATTGCATCTAAGGTATCTTGTCCCCCAAAACATGATGAATGATAGTGACTAACGCAATCGGGCCTTGACCCTAGACAGAAGAATGTTCACAATGCCCTCGCATCTTGAGATGATGTTCAGATCCTGAGGTCTGCGTACAATGGGCGGCGAGTCTGCGCTCATCCTAACCCGCTGATGAAACACCCTTGGCTTGCCATTGTGCCGACAATAGTGCAACACAATACACCGGTAGAACAATACACCACAGCTCTACGTATCACTAGTAGATTTATTGCCTAGATATGATTTGCACTATTATGAATAGGGTGGTTATAAAAGAAAAAGGCAAAGTTTGTCTTGTTTGGGTGAAGTTAGGACTACAAAGTCCTCTCTACCACTCAACCTTGACCTTTACCTAGCGTCACCGTATTAGCTACATTAAAAATGTTAAGTGATGACTGCGGAGACCGAACCCGCGCCACCGGAGTGATGAGCTGCGGAGTCGCGCGCGATACCAATCCGTCACGGATCCGCTGCGGTTATTGTTTGAATTTGGTTGTTGAGAGATATTTGTGACGAAGTAGCTCCTCTTTGGTTACAAAATATATTAGTTCTGAAGACCTACACTACGAAAACCCCATTAATTTGTAAATTTTACATCATATTAGAAATACAGACTGTCTTGCTTTCAGTCCCTTAAACAAAATTTTCATCACACAATCCCACTTGACAAAATTATAATTTACAAGATGAAATATAATCAGAAGACATCTCATAATCATCCCTAATTTTTCCGATTAAATACTATCAAACGTCATAACAATAATAGTAAAACAGGTTTTGGTTATAAAATCCATCACACAATATTCAGGGTGTCACAAAAGTTTGTAGTGCGCTATGCAGAACCGGATTCTACATACAAAAGCAAGTCGAAAATGTCAAGTAAATATTTTTGTTTTGGCTTAGTTTAGCCGTAATCGACCAGTTTGTAAATGTTTGAAAATAATGATCCCTTCAGATATTTTGTGAAACTTGGTAATAAACCTTAATTGTTTTCCCAATAAAATTTATAACTTATAACATTTTGAAATGTTGGCCATTTAAAATTTCTAAGTCAAATGGAATCAAATTAGGTTTTACTTAAAATTTTAAAAACGGTCGCCATCCATTTTAAAATTTAATAATTTGGATAAAAGGTATTTTTGGAAAATTTATTAGGAAAAACAATTAAGGTTTATACCAAGTTTCACAAAATACCTCAAAGAGTTTTGAATGATTAGTTATTTTCAAAAGTTTACAAAATTGTGGATTACGGCTAAACTAAGCCGAAATCAAAAACATGTTAAAACCCATGTTTGACTAACTTTTGTATGTAAAATCAGTTCTGCGTAGTGCGCAACACATTTTTGTGACACCCTGTATATCAATAGCAAAATCAAATGTCATAGAAACATTGATCGAAAAACTAATTTTACCTTCAAAGAGAGTTATCAGTAATATCTCTCGAAAAGATATATCAGGGTTGAATGAACCAGAGGTGAGAGGGGCGCTTGCCAATTCTGGTTTGGTGGTCAGTGATCTCACAAGATGTCACGTATTCTGACAGCTGTGTTGTGCATTTATATGTGACTCAATGAGGAGAGTGATTGGTCACACATTCCTTATCATCATTATCAGATTTATCGAGGTGAGTGGTTACAAATCAACGCTCTGGTCAATCACGTTTACAAACGAATAACATGTTTGTTTAAACAGGGAAGCGAGTTTGTGAGCGTTGTATTATAGTTAATATCTTCGCAGCACGCTCAATGTTGGAATCGCAAAAATTTGTTTCTCCTTGCACACAACCACCAGACAAAAATATGTTTTTATTTGTATATTATGCAACAAAATGTAAGAATTTGTGTTTTCGAAGGTGTCACAATTGTTTTCTAATGTCATTTAACTTTAGTTATTATATATTTTTAACTAAAACTAAAAAATTGGAAACTGTTGACATTACCCTGCCTCTACATTTGGAAACTTGCCACCAGACAAAGTAGAGTCCCGTAAGAGGGAGTGATATCACTCTTACGTGTAAGGGAACTGGAAGACTACGAACTGGGAGACTGGGACGGTGGCTCATGAACGTTTGCTTCACAGGCAGGAGTTCAACTAGTCAACAGACTCCCAAATTCTGATAAAGTGCACCAATGCCAAAGGCTTTCAAAACTCACTTGAAAAAATTTTTGTCCACTTAGAGAAGCATTCTATTATAATATAAACAAGTTTATGGCACGACTGGGGCACATGTAAACAGACCACGGACCAAGGAATGGAGTGGATCAAATTCAGGTATGAATGGGGTGGGTGAATGCAAATACTGTATGTTTGAATGGGATTTCGATGTATGTGAATGCAAAATTTTGATACTTAACACTACTTGACGTTTGCATTAACATATTTAACGCAATAAAATATTTATTTATTTATTTATTTTATATCTACAGATGAAAGAGTATGCTAAAGAAAAGTGTACAGGATGCTATTCAGGCCAGCATTAATTCGATTTTTTACAAAAGCACATTTTGCGTTTGCAGTTACATACCATGTCATAACACACAGAAGAATTAAGTCAAAACAAACCCAAACCTTGTCTTTCTTCTACACACACCTGGCCATAAACAAATGGCTTCTTCAATGTTTAGCCCAGTTTACCCACCAAAACTTAACATAACACAAGAGCAAGCTCATTAGACAGACACTTGTAGAATCCTGTCACGTGTGCCCACCTTTTAGTTATGCGCGCTTCTGGCAGGTTAGAAAGAGGAAGATGCTAATAGAAAACAATGTTAAGTAGCTGCCACTTTCGCTCTGGGCCTGGTTTATCGGTGGACAATGGATAGTTTGTGCTAGCTACTGTTGTTAATCATGTTTCCACACTGTTAATGGATTGGCTTGTCCCGCTTGTTGGTTAAGTAATAGATAGCTCGTCTCTTGGCAGGGGGGAGACCAAGTTAACGAGGTTCAAGTTTAAGGTCAAGGTGGTCAGCTCTGAACAACCGTACTAATTTTCGGAGGCGTTGGTTTGATAGTTTTATATCGGTAGAGATTGAATAGAAATTCAAAGCTGCATCCAGGCCATTAATGATCGTTGCATTCAACTATATTTTATTATTCACGAAACAAAGCGGTTTGCTTTAAATCACAGCTTGGCTTTGGATTTTGGCCTCTGTTTCGTGCCCTGTTAATTGCTGTGCGAAGTGACACCCTAGCTTCGGACTTCGGCCTACAATCTGTGTAGTCTTTTACTGTCAAAATTAATTACTATTTATTATTATTTTTAAATTCATGAAAATCGGCCTTCTCATACGGATGATCTAGCAAAGTTACTTGTTCATACCATTTTGAATCTAGTGAGCAGATTTTCATAGTTTTGCAATATTGATTAATAAAATATCAAATCAGAATCTATTAAATTTACTTTTCTTAGGTAACAAAAGGTTTTTGAGTAAGCTCCATTCCTAAGCGGACTCCCGACAATCTGATTTGGCTGGCTAATGAACTTAACTGAGATAATTAGTCAACAAAAGGACCAAAGATAAAGGTTTAATACCAAGTTTCACGAAAATACCTCAAAGAGTTTCGAACTATTAGTTATTTTCAAAAGTTTACAAATTGCGGGATTACGGCTACAAACTAAGCCGAAATAAAAACATGTTAAAACCCATGTTTGACTAACTTTGTATTAAAAATCAGTTCTTCTGTGTAGTGCGAAAACACATTTTTGTGACACCCTGTATAATAATAGCGTTAAAATCCAATCCGTCATGAAATATTGATCGAAAAACAAATTTATCTCAAAGAGTTGACAGTAATATCTCTCTCAGAAGAGAGATATTATCAGGGTTGAATGAACCAGCAGAGAGGGGCGCTTGCCAATTCTGGTTTGGTGGTCAGTGATCTCAACGATGTCACGTATTCTGACAGCTGTGTTGTGCATTTATATGTGTCCCAATGAGGAGAGTAATTGGTCACACATTCCTTTCATCATCATCAGGTTTATCGAGGTGAGTGCTTACAAATAAACGCTCTGATACGAAATGACATTTGTTTAAACAGGGAAGAGTTTAGCGTTACCTTTTCTGTAAAGTGTTGTATGAGTTAATATCTTCGCAGCACGCTCAATTGTTGGGAATCGCAGAAAATTTGTTTCTCCTTCTGCACACAACCCGCAGACAAAGAGGTTTTATTTGTATATTATGCAACAAACAGAATTTAGGTTTTCAGTTGTGTCACAATTGTTTCTAATGTCATTTAACTTTAGTTATTATATATCTACAGATGAAGGGTATGCTAAAAGAAAAGTGTACAGGGTGCTATTCAGGCCAGTGCACTAATTCGATTTACAAAAGCACATTTTGCGTTTACACTGCCTTACCCAGTTACAGACCATATGTCATAACACACAGAAGAATTAAGTCAAAACAAACCCAAACCTTGTCTTTCTTCTACACACGTAAACAAATGACTTGTTTAATGTTTAGCCCAGTTTACCCACCAAAACTTAACATAACACAAGAGCAAGCTCATTAGACAGACGCTTGTAGAATCCTGTCACGTGTGCCCACCTTTAGTTATGCGCGCTTCTGGCAGGTTAGAAAGAGGAAGATGCTAATAGGAAAACAATGTTAAGTAGCCGCCACTTTCTGCTCTGGCCTGGTTTATCGGTGGACAATGGATAGTTTGTGCTAGTAACTGTTGTTAATCAAAGTTTCCACACTGTTAATGGATTGGTTGGTCCCGCTTGTTGGTTAAGTAATAGATAGCTCGTCTCTTGGCAGGGGAGAATTCAAGTTAACGAGGTTCAAGTTTAAGAGCGGGCCGGATAGAGCCAGGCAGCCACTCACTCCAAGCGCCGCTATAACATGGAGTAAAAGTTGCAAACTGCGATTTGAGTAGGAAAAATTTTAATTGAAAAAACCTTCACTCCTAAAGCATAAAACTGTAGGTTCTGTTGCCTATAGTCTTTGATTCAATGAATTTTATTGAAAAATAAATTATTTATTACGGAACTAAAAACGTCATTTTCCCATAAGAAATGTTTTTCTATCGAAAATTTCGAAACGTATACAGTTTTAAAGCAAAATACTATTCTTTGTGCTTTCTCAGAAACACAATTTCAATATTTAAATTATTAACTTCCGTACAAATGTTTTCCCAAACCCTTACATATACAGTATTTTAACGGTTATTTTGGGTTGAGCTAGTAGTTCGGCCGAGTCCGATAGGTTTCTGCTATGGGCGTGAAGTGGTGTAGGTAACGTAGTTTCCGCTAATTTAAATAGTACGTAGTTGGCCGCTGTATTTTCTTTTAGTTTAGGATTACTGTTCACTTGTTGTAATAACACACTGTCATACTTGACTTTAGTCCTATTACTTTTGACTTTCAAACTTTGTCTGTCAAATTATCTTCGGGAGAAGTGCTGTTTGCTCGATTATTGAATACGTAATGCTTATAAATTGTGTGAGTACGTTTTATAGTGTAGTTTGTACATAGTTTTCTATTGTTTTATAAGTTGTGTAATTTAATGTTGTGTTAAAATGGGCAAAACTCAAGCCTTTTTCAAAACAGAAGAAACGAAAACTTAACGACATCCTCAAGCAGTTAAACGAGGATAGGAGGTTAAACTGGTTATTATAAATTTAGTTGTTATTTTCATTTAAAAGTGCTTGTAAGACACAATTTATACTATGCATTGGAAAATATTCCACTAATTATTTTTCAGCAAGTTGAAATGTAAAAATGTGGGTAATTGTTACCGTAGGTGACAGACTCTTAGCAAATTTAGTAAACGAGTTGTCTATTTGGATGTGCGCGCTGCACGGTTGCGAGTTGTGGAAGAGTGTACAGTGAAGTGCGCCAGTGCGGTGCCTGGTGCGAGACACTGACATGGCAAGTGTCTCTCGCCTCTCCCTCTGCACGGAGAGTGAGCATGACTCCCACCCTGGTAGACAGTGCGGCGTCTGAGGACTCAGCTTTGACTTATCTCGAACACGCTTACTGTCGGATTTTTTACAGGCGCCTCACTTTGACGCGTAATAACTTTGCTAACAAAAAATGCAAAGAGTTCTAGAATTTAGTAAGTGGTTCATTAAATAATAATAATAATTTATTAGTCAATTTACAAAACAGTGTTTGTGTTGACAAACAAACATACTACAAGTATGTATATATTAAAAAGATAAAACCACTAGTGCCGGCAAAATATATAGGGGCTAACAGTTTAAACTAAATTTATGAAAATGTATTTTATGACCCTGTCAAAAAAGCTTGTTAAACACAAAAAGATTGAGTTTGAGTTTGAGTTGAACTTATTGTTTGTCCATTCTGAGTTGTTCGAGGTCCTTCAAACATTCACTCTCTCATTCATGCGAAATTGTTCCACTTAGCCCCATTGTATGTCACATGTCTGCAGTCTCCCAGGTGTGTCAAACTTGTCTGTACTGTAAAACACCTTTGTGAATGGTAAGATTTGTTTTAGACGATCTTTTGAACACTTCCTTCTCGTTTAGCACTGGACTCAACTGGCAACTGGTTGACTATTGAACTCCTAACGTTCATGAACCATCGTTCTGTGTCTCCATTCGATAGGTTCTCTCTGCCTCTGCTCTTCATAAGAAGGAATTCACTTCCTTACGGATTTCACATTATGATTTGAAGTTTGAATAATGTAGAGGCACGTTTTACCACTTGCAGGCCAACGTTCCAAAAGTGACACCCTGACGTGGAACGTTGGCTGCAAATCAAATTATTGTAATTGATTTAACTTAATATTTTGATTTTTTATATGTTTTAATTTTATGTTATATAGCAAAAAAATCAGATTTGTGTTTTTGAGGTGTCAAATTCTCCTTTAATGTTATTACTAAACTTAGTTATTATATACCTACAGACGAAGAGTATGCTAAAGAAACGTTTCCAGGGTGCTGCTCCAGACAGTGCACTAATTCGACTTTACAAAGCACATTTTGTGTTACACTGCTAACCCAGTTACAGATGATATGCCAATGACACACAGTTAAATTAAGTCAAAACAAACCCAAACTTTATTTCTAATACCTGGCCATAAACAATGACTTCTTCAATGTTTAGCCCAGTTTACTCCACCAAATTAACATAACACAAGAGCAAGCTTCATTAGACGGACGCTTGTAGAACTTCAGCCGCGCCCACTTTTAGTTATGCGCGTTCTGGCATTAGATGCTAATAGAAAACAATGTTAAGAGCTTTCGTCACTTCGCTCTCCAAATTCATTATCGGTGACAATTATAGTTTAGAAGTAACTGTTGTTAATCATGTTTCCATACTGTTATTATTGGCTTGTCCCGCTTGTTAGTTAGTACAGATAAAGCCCTTGCAGGGGAGACCCGCTAACGAGGTTCAAATTACGTCAAGGTGGTCAGCCTCAACAACCATACCAATTTTCGGAGGCGTTGGTTTGATAGTTTTATCAGTAAGATAAAACCAGCTTCGGGTTTTACAATGTTTTTGTTTCTTCTTTTTTATACAGTTAATGGTTGTGCAGCGCTATAATACGTTTAGACATAAAAAACCTATGTAGTCTTTTACCGCCAAAGGATTACTATTTATTATTATTTTAAGTATTAAAATCTTTATGTCTGATGTAGCAAAAAAGTTACTTATTCCACATTTTAATCTAGTGAGCAGGTTTTCATAGCTTTGCAATATTGATGAATTAAATAAATACGTGCATTAGTGTCATCAGACCTGATTAAATTTGCTTTTTCTAGGTATTAAGAAAGATTTTGGTAAAGCTCCCTTCAACGGACCTCATTGATTCCGCTTGCATTGAACTTGATTAGATAATTACAAAAGGATCCAAAAAATAAAGGTTTAAATGCCTTGTCCTGAATAAACTTTATAATACCGTATATTAATATTTTATGTTTTCGAAGGTGTCACAATTGTTTTCTAATGTCATTTAACTTTAGTTATTATATATTTTTAACTAAAACTAAAAAATTGGAAACTGTTGACATTACCCTGCCTCTACATTTGGAAACTTGCCACCAGACAAAGTAGAGTCCCGTAAGAGGGAGTGATATCACTCTTACGTGTAAGGGAACTGGAAGACTACGAACTGGGAGACTGGGACGGTGGCTCATGAACGTTTGCTTCACAGGCAGGAGTTCAACTAGTCAACAGACTCCCAAATTCTGATAAAGTGCACCAATGCCAAAGGCTTTCAAAACTCACTTGAAAAAATTTTTGTCCACTTAGAGAAGCATTCTATTATAATATAAACAAGTTTATGGCACGACTGGGGCACATGTAAACAGACCACGGACCAAGGAATGGAGTGGATCAAATTCAGGTATGAATGGGGTGGGTGAATGCAAATACTGTATGTTTGAATGGGATTTCGATGTATGTGAATGCAAAATTTTGATACTTAACACTACTTGACGTTTGCATTAACATATTTAACGCAATAAAATATTTATTTATTTATTTATTTTATATCTACAGATGAAAGAGTATGCTAAAGAAAAGTGTACAGGATGCTATTCAGGCCAGCATTAATTCGATTTTTTACAAAAGCACATTTTGCGTTTGCAGTTACATACCATGTCATAACACACAGAAGAATTAAGTCAAAACAAACCCAAACCTTGTCTTTCTTCTACACACACCTGGCCATAAACAAATGGCTTCTTCAATGTTTAGCCCAGTTTACCCACCAAAACTTAACATAACACAAGAGCAAAGCTCATTAGACAGACACTTGTAGAATCCTGTCACGTGTGCCCACCTTTTAGTTATGCGCGCTTCTGGCAGGTTAGAAAGAGGAAGATGCTAATAGAAAACAATGTTAAGTAGCTGCCACTTTCGCTCTGGGCCTGGTTTATCGGTGGACAATGGATAGTTTGTGCTAGCAACTGTTGTTAATCATGTTTCCACACTGTTAATGGATTGGCTTGTCCCGCTTGTTGGTTAAGTAATAGATAGCTCGTCTCTTGGCAGGGGGGAGACCAAGTTAACGAGGTTCAAGTTTAAGGTCAAGGTGGTCAGCTCTGAACAACCGTACTAATTTTCGGAGGCGTTGGTTTGATAGTTTTATATCGGTAGAGATTGAATAGAAATTCAAAGCTGCATCCAGGCCATTAATGATCGTTGCATTCAACTATATTTTATTATTACGAAACAAAGCGGTTTGCTAAACTCACAGCTTGGCTTTGGATTTTGGCCTCTGTTTTCGTGCCCTGTTAATTGCTGTGCGAAGTGCTTACACCCTAGCTTCGGACTTCTGGCCTACAATCTATGTAGTCTTTTACAGTCAAAGGATTAATTACTATTTATTATTATTTTGAAATTCATTAAAATCGGCCTTCTTATACGGCTGATGTAGCAAAGTTACTTGTTCATACCATTTTGAATCTAGTGAGCAGATTTTCATAGTTTTTGCAATATTGATTAATAAAATATCAAATCAGAATCTATTAAATTTACTTTTCTTAGGTAACAAAAGGTTTTTGAGTAAGCTCCATTCCTAAGCGGACTCCCGACAATCTGATTTGGCTGGCTAATGAACTTGACTGAGATAATTAGTCAACAAAAGGACCTAAAGATAAAGGTTTATAATGCCTCGTCCGGAATAAACTTTATAATAATGTATTTTGTTATTTGTATTGAATTTCTGTATATCTTATTATCGTCGGTAAATTATACGCCTAGGTATGTGTAATTATAAAAACTCCACTCTCACAGGCACAATGACATTTTCTAAGTAAAACCGATCAAAAAGTGTTGAGTTTTTACTTTTCTTTTAAACCTATTACGTTATAAAAATATGCATAATGCATAAAAAAAAATTCTATAATTACTTATAGTTAATAAAGCACTTATAATACAGTTTCAAAACCCGTACACCAGGGTCTGAAAAGATGCACACAAACCATATGATATTCCATATTAGACTATTATTAAAGTGAGTTTTCACTTTCAAAACAAACGTAGTGATTTGATAATTCAAGAACTACTGAATAGTTTAGTTAGTTATATATTTGCGCGTGGCTTGATATTAGGTCTATGTAGAGATGGTAAATAGTCATAAGTTTCTCAACATGTCACATGAGTATACTCCGTTTTTCTTGTTGTCTTCGTAAACCAACACACTAAAACCATTTACCAGTCATTCTGACCTCTATATCATTTGAGAAAACAACATTTTCCGAAATTGTTTACTGGTTACTTACATAAGAATTGGCTACCGTTACCAGATTCACAAACAGAACTACAACTGCAGGTTAAACCCTGTCCTTGCTGCTACTTAAAAAATATGAGAATAATCATCACAGGTCGGATTGGTTTGATGGTGTTTTGGTCTATCCAAAGCCCACGGTGTTTTTAAATTGTGAGGCTTTTTAAAGCTTACACGATCAGATCTAGAAAAGAGATTTCCTCTCAAATAAGAGATGGATTTCAACAATCAACAGCTACCTACACAACTGTGTTTTGTGTAGGCCTGGATAGTGGTTAGCAGAGAATTTAAAAAATGTTTGTAATTTGTTGGCGTTTAAATTATAAACAAATGATGAAAACAGTTTTAAGTTTGGAATTACTCGTATATAGGCCTATATTAGGATATATTTAGGCCAGATGGATAAATATTTAGGAATATAACTTTTATAAACATGAGATGATAACTTTTTAATGCAAATACTGCATGTAATCAATTAATATCAAGCCTCAAAAATATTAACATAAGAAAGGTGTTTAAAAGGTTTTTAATTTCTGAATTGAGGAACATTTGCCCTCAATAAGACTATGTTTAACTTGTGAATGAATGATTCTGGTTCCAATGCTGTGTCTTTGTTTGAACATTCTGTAATTATTGCTCCCTTCCTTTTACTTGTGAAGATACTCGTACTATAGATAACAAGTGCTATTTGGAGCTATGACTACATTACATTTAATAATGTTAAGTGAACATTTAGTCAGGTCAACGGAGACAATCTACTCGTATGTAACCATAATTTATTACTATTATACGCGTATATTATGGTTTGATTCTTTTTGTATTCACACTTATATCAATACAGCATATATTCACATATGACTATTATGAATTAAGAGTTCAGAGTATAGTATAAGAATATAATCACCTTTTAATGACTAAAATGCCTCACAGTTTAGTGAAATAGCTTGAGAGTTCGCAACCACGTAGTTTTTCTGTATATGTGCTTTGGGTTAGTGTTGGTATATTTAATGATACCACCAGAAAGAAATTCTTGACATAATACATAGTATATCAGAAAGAAAAGGACTTGACAGTTGTATCCTATTATCGTAACTGTTGTCTCCAAGCCAACATTTTAGGAGCTCGACATGGTAGAAACTTTTCCCTTACTTTTATTTATTTAGTACCTATCCAGTAATTTCTAAGGAAAAACAAATTGACTGTAGAACATTTTTCCATGCCTTGAAAACCATAGTCAAAATAAAGTATCAGTTTTTTATGCTGTCAATAAAATTAAAGCAGTAAAAAAATAAAGTCAGAAAATAAAAAAAGTATTTAAATTAAATGAAAAGGGCCAACACTATTATTCAACCCTATATTGGTGGTACATTTTAAATTGTTATCAGTTATCAGTAACACAGTAACATTTGAACTTACCAGTGTCATGATGAGTAAGATGGAAGGGCGTGACTACAGGAGGGCGTAGGTTGAGTAGCCTCTTATAGCAGCGTCAGAGGTGTGTGGACGGACCGACAGACAGACACGCTGATTGGCTGGTTCACGTGACGTCACACACGCATACAAACACGCTCAGCTGATCATCTTCTATTGTTCCTATACAAATGTTATTGCTGCTGCTAACTAATCTGTGGATCTGGCTGGAAAGTAATGACCCTGAGTTATGTCTTCTGATAGCTAGAGAACATGCAAGAATTTCAAACGTTTCAATTAAAATCAAACGTTAGGGTTTAAAAGGTTTCTATTTTGATACTTAGGGATGCATTCGTCTAACTTTATAGAAGTCTAACGTACAGCTTTTGTTTTCTTTTATTTGGTAGAAACAGCCTAGTTCCGTGGTTTTAATTCCAAGGTAGTGGCTTTCACAACCGTAATATCACAAGAGTCTTAAGCTCTTGAAATTTTGTAGTTGTGTCTATATAACGTAATGAAGTTGATATTACCACAAGGAATAGACAAAAGGTTATCGAAATGTTAATTAAAAGACCTTATTGGCCTATTTCTGTTAAAAAAGTACCTTCGGAATAAAAGCTCAATATTTTTCGATTTTTGAACTCAAGGTTTTTTGAAACAGCAAAGAATTAGCAGTCAAATGTTGGTAACAGTTTCGTTATATCAAGAAGATCACAAATTTACTTGTTGAAAAACCAAGTCAGCCAGTTGAGTATAAATCAATTATTACAACTTATTGCTGTCATATAATTATACTAACAAATTTCTTTTTTCAGCGGCATTGCGCCTATTATTACTGTGTGACATTCTACTTAGACATAAACTTGTAATAAATATATCTTCATTCTCTGTGCTACCGAGCAAAGCGTAGGTTTCGGATTTGATAAGTTTAGAATTTGGTTTGTGTGTGTTGTACCGTTGTTGCAGCTATACATTTGTTAACTAAGACATTGTTTGTCTTGATCAGTTCCTTAAAAAACTTCTTATAAAATAATATGTTACTTCTTTTATAGTTTTTAGTTTTAAGCACGATTTCTCTATTGAAAAGATTTATACAAACTAAATTAACTAAACCTCGTAAAACAGGACTGAAAATCCAACCACTTCTGATTCACGAGAACATGAAACTGTTTAAGAAAAAAACTGAATAAAAATCCTAACCTAATATTTTTGGAAATTTTAACCTACACTTAAAAAAAGACTTGACCTTAAAAAGGATTCTTTTCCCAATCACTTATTGAACTTAAAATGTTAATTCATTGGTTATTAAAGAGAACCAGGTCACAATTTCCCCCTTTTTGTTACACTTAAATGTTTGCCTACGGAATTTTGATACGTCGTGTACGTAGAAATTAAGCTTTAATACTAATCTGTGTGATAACCGTTAAAAAGTAAATTTTCAAAGGGGTGAAATAGAATATTTGAAATCTATGTTATGTGTGTATCGTATAATGGTAATGGTACAAGCTTTGTACACGATTTGTATGAATAAGCTTGTCTCCGTGATTACAACCTGTATTTCTTGATCATATTATTTATTTAATTAAATAAAGATCAACACTTCCGATTAGATATTGTTCAAATATCTTCTGGGATGATGTAAAAATTGATGGAAACATGAATCAAACGGCAAGTTATTTCTTTCCTAAAGATCCTTCAAATAGTTCCAAACTGTTCCTACATGTTTCAAAATTCCATGACGGATTTTAAAACTGGGAAATCGTCGGGTTTTAAGAGGAGAAAAGTTTAGAAATGATGCACTTGTGACATATTATTCTTAAGCCGATTTAGTTTGGAAATAGAACAATAGAAAAAATGTGTGTTTTTATATGACGTGTATTTATCCAGCACTCATACGTTTTAGGCCACCATTTTGAAATGTCTTAATATACTTCAAACTTGTTTTCGTATAAATGTTGGAAACTTAATAAGCGTTTTAAAGGTGTATGGGAAAACCAACCTGTAAATGCCAAGCCCCTAAAACTTGAACACATGACCTACAAATCCCGCTACACTTTGTGTATAGTAAAAGTCTTGAACACATTTTTAATGGATGCCTCTTAAGATATTGGGGATAAGTAGTTAATTTGAATTTAATAGTTGATCCGAAATCCATTTACAACACCTTTAAGTATTTAAAATAAATTTATTACTAAAGAAATTTGAAGACAAGTCTATTACTAAAGAAATTTTGAAAACAACAAAGTTATAATTTATAAAATAAATTTACTTATTTAACATTTCAGAGAAAATATTTTGTTTAGGCTACATTTTTAATGGTTGGAAAATGTACAATAGATGATGGACAGTGAGAAAATAAACAATCGGACCGTGAGAATCAAAAGGAACGCTAAGGCCACAAAGTAATAATACAGTTAAAGCAGAAATTCTAACAGGTTTTCACAGTGAAAGTTGCAGGTAGTTGCACGATGATATGTATGTTTTGTTGGACAAGTTTCATCCCTTTCTTGCAAACAATTAATAACAACCATTTAGTTTGAAATTTGACTTTTCCATTCCCCAACAAAATGTACTTTAATTTTCAAGTAGACCTACTTCGACGAAATTGTACAATATTGGGTAACTCTCATTCTGTCTTGAGAAGTAAATACATTAAGATGCAAAAAAAAGGAATCCTTAGTTTTATTAGAATATTTTATTAGAAAATATATTTTAATTTGTGTTTGACGTAAACCGTTGTTTTACGATGAAAACTGATGACAAACTAGAATAAAGAAAATAGATAAATGTTCTAAAAGGCACCACAAATTTTACGACATTTACTGTAATTTGTGCCTTTTTTCAAGAGTTCACAGACGTTTCTAGATGGCAGTCATGTGTAGATGGGGCAACCTAGGCGCCCATAAACCCAATGTTACTTTGTAATATACTACTCACGTACTAAAATTACTATAAACAACGACGTGTCCCATCAATTGATTTTAAATGTTTATTGATTTATTGATGACTTGAAATATTGTTTAAAAAGATAATGTTCTATGCCATGTATATCTGAACAATTTTGTTTCCAGGGCAGTTTTAAATACGAATTTACAAACTTCAAAGTTTTACCATCTTGTTACCACAAAGATTATGTTTTTCGTCAGATATGGTGGAAAGTGAATGGTCTAACTTGAAAACGGTTTAATAGTTTTTGGGAAACAAAAACTGTTCAGCTTTGGGAAGGGGAAAGGGGCCTGTGTACTCCCCAGTTTGTATTGAAAGGTGGTACCAAATAAATACACATTTTGATATGGTCCTATGGTGGTTTCATTAACCATGTAGGGATAATACAAATATACACAAATTGTGGACACCAGAACTGTGATAAACATAAAATCGTGTTAACATGAGATTTTAGATTGAACTCGAACACCTTTTGTACGACTGGCACAAAGATTGACTTTAATGGTACATATAAGGAACACGCTTTCGTATGAATTTTATAATTTAAGTACAAAGTGAAATATTGCACGAGAAAGGACAATAAATATCGTTCATTCGTCTGAAAAGTGCCATTTTGGTCATTGCCTATGTAACAATACTTTAGCTCTTATGGATGATAAAAAACTACATTTGACCTACAGTCACAAAGAGCATAATGTAACTAAAATCTAATTTTACTGAAGGTTATTCTACCTAGTCTAAATGTGGCCTTGGTGCGCCCAGTACTCATGACCTTGATCTAAACTAAATCCCGCTTACTAAATAATGTTTATAATAAATTTTCAAAATGTATTAACAGCACTTCTTACTTATTTGGTACGTAACGTACAAAAAAAAACATGAGTTTAATTAGCGGGTATATTTCCTTCCGTCATGAGGTTCGCCTTCACTGAGATGAAGTGACAAGTATCATGAAACCTCTGGTCATCCATCAACCCATGAATCTTCTGCCAAGTGTCAGGACAAAGATGGAAGATGGAGTCAAGGTACGAGGTTTACAGTACTACCGCATAATGCTTAACACTACTGCGTTACAAGTGTGTAAATATTATTCACCGTTTAGTTTTTCCAAAGTTAAAAATAATCGCGTTAGGTTTTTTTAATGTATTCTTAATACTATTTAGTAAGGGGTATCTAGTTAACATCATTCAGTATTTGTTTTATATCCTGGCATATTTGAAGTAGAATTGGTGTATTTTGGCTCTTTTTTAACAATACTTAGCCTATAGACTACTATATCAATCTTTTTGTTTCTTTAGGTGACAACACATGCTTACTTGGAATTCAAACATGTTTTTCTAACCTAACGGCGTATAATGTGGAATACAAAGTGGTGTTATCAGAAAACACAATTGGGGAACTGTTGTTCAAGATGAGATTGTTTTCTTTGTTTAAAATTTGTTGTCGACGATGGGAGAATTTCAGAGTTTAAACTATTATTGTGGATATTTTCCATCGTTATGGTGAGCAAGATGATCACTACGTTTCGGGATCTGCAATCTGATCCTGTCTTCAATTGAAAAGTACCCTACAACAAAACACAGAACTTTAGAAAACGATTACTTTAGGCTAGCTTTTGTTCTAATATTCTGTGATATCTTTTAAGTTACTTACCTGAAGGCGGGATGATATCGCAGATACCGAAACGTCGTGATTATCTTGCTAACTGACGATGGAAAATGTCCGCAATAATAGTTTAAACTTTGAAATTGTTTTACCCCGTGTAGACGTAGATTCAATGGACCGATAATCTCATTTGTACTAATCTCAGCCAAGAAGCTGACTGCCAAGAGAGCCTACGAGCTTGATTTGATATCAGGAGCACAGAATCTTCTAAAATGTTCTTGGCTTGTCAATTACAGCTTGTATACTGTATGTTTGTGAAATATCTTAAACTTCGTTGGGTCAAACAAGTTAAAACATCATACGACCATGGTATGTCAAATGTACCAATTTCTGTTCATCTGTATGTGTTTTTACAACATGATTTGTGAATTTCCCAATGATTTAACAAACTAAGATAAACATTCGGTATTCGTCTCTGTAACACTAATTTACAATAATTATTTAGAAATATTCAGTAGTGCACCTTTTAACTTTTTAAAGTAGCTACTCTTTAAAACTATAACCCTTTATAAAGAATTTACGAGGAATTTACTTTCAAACATAATTTCGGTTATTTTGCTTTTGTTGAGTATTTTTAAGACATACTCATTACTCGTAGCAGTCTAATGACGCAAAAAATATTAATACCAGTTTTACAAAAATATATGTTTAAAACGTGCTTGGCGCTACCAATTTGAGGGCTCCGTAGAAAATGGAATCCAGGCGTTTATAAGCACATCTCGGTTAATTGTTGAAAGTTCACTTTGCCGGTGTTATTACATAAATATAGAAAACGTAGACCTTTTTAACGGTTACTGTGTTTAAAACTACAAGACGTTTCGAGAGTCGTGTAAATTTATCTCGTTATCAAGTGAATCTTAGCCTAAACCATATTCTAATCCTTAAAACTAGTACAGTAGAACTAGTACTGTTCTGTTGTAAAGTTTACTAGTTTTTTAGAATTACAACATGATTTAGGCTAAGGTGTACTTGTTAACGAGTTGAGTTTTCATACCTCTCGAAACGTTGTAGTTTTAAACACAATAACCGGTAGAAAAGGCCATCTTCTTCTAAGTAAATCTTTCTTGAAACTGATTTTTACATTTTTCTGTTAGTCAACTGACTATGAGCTTTTCTTAAGCAAAGTGAGTCAAAATAAACCTTCATAAATGGTTTTTATTTTGTTTAACGAGTATACGGGATTTTTCATATTTTACAATAGCCGTAATTTAAACCAAAACCAGAATGATAATTCACAGCTGAAAATGTTTTTACTGTTGTACATTAGCGATACTGAATAGTACGAGTATATCATATTCGCACTTTATCTGTTGAGTCGTCCGGGATGAAATAGTATATTTGGCACTCACGGTTGTATGCTATTTTACACTTATTTCGACCAAAACAGATATTCCAAACGTTTTAAGAGAGTTCACAAGATATTCAGAATGTGAATATTACAATTACCATGTATTCAGTTTAAGTCAGATTATATAAAACACTTTAAACTGGTATGTTACTTCCAAAGACACATTGTAGGTCAAATTCTTTAAGACCGATGAACAAGAGTTGAATTTAACGCTCAAGGTTTTAGTACAGCTTCTTTATGTACAATTATTGAAATGTGATACCATTTTGAGTTTTGATCTTTTTCAAACATTACCGTTGGAAAATAATAAATAAACACACAAACTAATTTTATATTTTTATTTGTAGGTACAAAAATTACAAATAGCTAACAATATACAACATAAACAGACTGGCCATATATTCCCGAGTCATTCAGAAGCGCTTACAAGAGGGTATTACACGAGGTCGTGCTTTCTTCAACAAAAGCTACAACCGTTAGCAAGCGCCTCTGAAGGAGTCTTGGTTGGTGTTTTCAAATCTTGTGTCCTGAAGTTGCTGTGGTTTACTTTCCGTAGAACGGCCTGGCGGGCAGAGGGGCGGGTCCTCCTTGCAGGTTCAGACTCTTGGCGATGGCCTCAGGGATGGGTGGAGGAGTGGGCAGATGAGCTCCCTCGGCGTGGAACCCTGTCTCGTCAGCGTACCAGGTGACGGTGATGGGTGTTCCGTCAGGAGCCGTGTAGGAGTAGGTGCCTTGGGCAGTCTGCGCTTCGAGGTCCTTCTGGCCGGGGTTCTTCAGGTAGCCCTGCTCTTGGGCGGCGATACCGTTGCCAGTTTCGTAGCTGAAAAAGTACGATTTTTATTTAAGGTCCTAGTCATTTGTCCATTAATTTTGCGATGAGCTTGTCAAGTTGTTGCTCTCAGTCTAAAATAAATACGGTCTAAGCTACTTTAATATAACCGTTCCTTCTAAACAGTGATAAATCAATTATTATCAAGCCACTTAAATTTCCAACTCAAAAGTTTTGATTAGCTGTATGTATGTTATTATATGTATATGTTAATTATACCAGCTATAAAGAATACATGTTAATATGTAAATCATAGTTAATGCAATCCCAAAACCTTCTTGGGGTTTACCTTATATTTGTCACTACTTTCCCACAAAGTAGTTAGTTTTTAGCTTATAATTATAAAGTATAAGTTGTAATAAATTAGTTATTAAGTTCAGTAAACAAAACAAGAAGAGTTTTCATTGTGGTTAATCCAAAAGTTTTTATTTCAATTACAAGTCAAACCACATAAGTTTAAAATAAAAAAAAAACACGAAGAGGTATATTTGTGTCATTTGAATCAACTACATTTACCTATGTACCCAGTGCATAAAGTTCATGCTAATGAGAGAATTCGTCATGCAATTGCCATTTTAACAGGTTGTGTTTTAGAATAGGCAGAAAACACTATAAAATGTAGCTGATGAAATTCGAGCTACTAAATTACCTTAATACTTGCAGACACAACACAAACTCAGAACACACATTTCAACTAGGGACAAAGCAGTACCCGCGAAATGTGTCTTTTGTGATTAACACAGAAACCGCCCGACCGTGACCGAGACAGGTTACCAACTCTAGGATGGTTGATCACCGGCTGTAATTCACCAAACAGTCTCGCTCAGCATCTATTAACCCTCGACAGGTAGAAGTGGTCAAAGGTTAACAGGTGGGATAAATAGTGCCGTCTGAGAAAAGATGATCCTATTGCACAATTTCAAAACAGAGACCGCCTTTTATGGCACCGGCCTGGATCGAATCTGGGTCAAAAACTGGTCAGGGTTCATTTTATGGATTGGGTGTCAAAAGTGATTTACTGTTAAGGTCTTGTTTTGTTTGATGGGATTATGGAAACTAAAAGAACGAATAAGGAAAACGTAAACTGTTTTTGGGTTTTGGGGAACAACGTCTTAAAAGATTTAACACTCTAAGGAAACATTCTTGTGATATTGATCTTTAAATGTTTTACTTGTGTGTGAGGCACTTTAAACCAAACAATATAAGCTAAACATATTCTTTATAACTACCAAAGCGTGCTCATTAATTGAACTAATTAGTATGAGAATGTGAATTTTGTGAAAACTATTTATTTAATTTGTGTACCCCCAATTACTCTCTCATTTTATTTTATGTTTATCTGACTGGTCACAAGATAAGTCACTAACCTTTGACTTTTCAGCAGCCAATAACTTCACTGAGACTTTTTTTTATGACTTTGAAATTGATCAGCTACTTCTTTTCAGGCGTCGTAATTTTAAAGGTTATATAAAACTACCCCCCCCATCACAGTCATTAAGATGTAACGTGGTGACTTTGGTAACTATTGTCAAAATAGGGAGCTGTTTATTTTGTCTGTTTAGTAGTTTTAAAATATATTTTTTTACTCACTAAGAAAAATATCAAAATGTATGAAAAAGCTTTGACTTCAAACCACTATAAATGTTTATGTTTTGCCTTTTTATATCTAGAGAAGCGCTTCAAAATGAACACCTTTAAGCTCTTTAACCAAACTTTGCACTTGTACCTGTATCTGTAAGAACCGTCATAGTTGTTCTCGTTGACGTAGCTGAGGATGGGGATGACCTGGCCGGGTTGGACGGGCACGGGTGCGTACCCTCTCCTCTGTGCTACTGTGCATGCCACCACTACGCTCAAGCAAACTACCTGCACAGAGAACACCACAGATCGTACAGAATGTCAGCTGATAATACTGTAAGCTCATCAAAATGTAAGGGAAAAGGTTTATTGTGTCTGTGATTGCGGTAACTACACTTTAAAGTACAAAATGTCAACGATGATTTAGGCTTCTTCAACCTTTCTACTGACATGTGTCGTCCTTAACGACACCTGCCTTGCGTCATTAGTGGTGGCTAGGCTGTCACTCTTTAAATGTCATTTTCTTATCTTAAAATAATAATGTGTTCTACGTAATATTACGTTTAGCACTATTAAATACTCTATTCTGAGTACCGTTGATAAAAAAAATGGAAACATACAATAACTGTATCATCTTTTTAGAACTTGTTTAATAGCTAAAAGTGTCTTCGCTGCGCTTTTAAGAACGGCCTTATAAGTCTAAATGGTTCATGACCTTTGATGTTTGTTGCTAAAGAACCACCATGTTCTTCAACTTATAGATTATAACACGTTTTGAGACTCCAATGTTGTTTATTTGTTATACAACAATGAATACTTGAAAGCTAGAGTATTTTTTGTTATTGGTTTTACTTATAGAACAGTATTGAAGTGTTTTTGATTGTTCAGATATTTGAAATAGAAATCCAAAATTAAATTCATCAATAATACTGTGTATGATCACAACATGTTTTGAATGATAAAACACACTATCAAGTGGCAGAGAGCAAACTGAAAAGCACTGTATATGTTTTGAGTTCTTTTTAAAACGCATAGTGTTGTTTGGTTTGTTTTCACTTCTTGATAATGAATTATAATGTTCGAAACAAGTTGTAGTAAAATACAGCTTTTTTGATTGCTCATTCCGGAATTTATTTCAAACGTTAGTACAATGATTTATTAGCAATCAGTGGTCACCATGCATAGTTAAAATGTGTGATTTGATTATATTAATTTACATGAGTAAATGTAGATTATTTTTAATAGTAAACTTTACCCTTCAAGTAGTAAACTTTTGAGTCACATACATTAATGGATCAAACACGTTTTCATTTTTGAAATTGAGAAAATATGAGTGTCTTAATATTGCGTTTGTTGAGTGAAAGTGATACAAAGTATTTAGATTTTTAGAAACCTAGATTAAAAGACTTTGTACTTAACACCCACACAAACTACAATGCAGTAGTTAGGCGCAAAGCGCACGAGTGGTAAAGCGTATTATTAGTCAATCAGAGTATTCATCATCGTCATCATCATCATTGTGACATCAGCGTCAACATCAGCGTAAGCGTGATGTTCAGGATACATTGAGTCTCACTTGCAAACGAAAACTGGAATTGTTTATTAGTTCAACGAGAAATGAAAGAGTTTGTATATAATTACTACGATAATTCCCTACGGAATAACATTGCATTTTGTAGGTTCAACGACGAGTAGAACGTGTTTTCGAAATGTATGGACATTTTTAATACTCCAGAGCGAGTATTCTTTAAGACAAACTAGCCTGTCAAAAATGTAGGTAGTTGATAATGCAACTGTTTGCTAAAAATATGTAAAACTATGTTGAATGTATATTATAACCGAAATATTTAAAGCAAAGGTTTATTCTAAATCCGTATGTATATACAGGATCTGTTAAAAGTTGAATAGTTATTTTTTGTCATAAAAATACTGGGTACAATGCACATATCTTTCTTAATCACATTTAAATTTTTATTATTCATCATACATGTTTTCAATGACTAGGCCAAATATTGTTTAAGTTAACATACGCAAATTGATGTACGATATAAATTAAATTGTTATATATTTTTTTTATTGTTTGAGTCAATGTAAGCTTATTAATTCTAGGGTTGGTTGTGAAATATTGATTTTAAAGTGATGGGTTAACTTAGACAAAATAATTTTTTTAGTTTCAATATTTTTTGTTAACAACACTTACCAGTTTCATCATGATGGAGGATGGAGGATGTGTGTGTATGTATCCGGATGACAGGCACTGCACTACTGATAACCCACTGACTTTTGTCCCCTATTTATATCACTACATTATGTTTCCAAACTTGGGAGGTATCAAGAGATGCAGGTCCACCTCCACCCTCCCCCTCCACCTGACATTTCTCCTACCCTCCCCTCCCCTCACCACCTTATCAGCCGCTGACTAAGGGCCTTTCTCCTCCGGCTGGACCTTCACGCCTTCCACCCAGGATGCGCTCAGGTATGTACCTATCTGTACCATCTTTGCATTGTTCACACCGGATACGCGGGAATGACGTATATTTAGGAAAATATGGAAGGTTCATTTAATTGTGGATAGAAGGTGATTGTTTCAATTTTGCTTGGTTTATTTCGAGACATACAAAGTTTGCATACATGTGTATACCGTTAAATTAAAAAGACCCTTTAGAACACTGAAAAACATGGGTAAAAAATTATGCAATAAATATAAAACAGCTAAAAATAAACAACTTTGAACACAATGAAAATTAGAACATGAAAACTGGCAGGGAAACAACAGAAAATCAGCAGAACATAAAAACACACGAAATAAAAGAACACACCATCTTCAATCGCCTTTGAGCCTCAAACGTGGCCAACTTCTAACTAAACAAGACACTGGTAAAAGGTATTCGTCAATTAATGGTTAGTATTATTTTTATTAGACGAATAGGCCTACGTCGTTTTTAAACATTGAATTATATATTTGAAAAACCTTACACATTGTAAAAAATATATAAATTTTACCCTGTCTATTTGTGTTCTACAAACTTACGATTTTTCCGTACATAATCAACTCCTTGAGTAAACTCATAGGCCTACTCAATAATTACATCCAGCTCAATAAGTTCAAAGAATTTAAGAATTAGTCTATTCAATAACTCTTTAGTGCGGTACTTTGTTTCGACAGCTGGTCGTTGTTTGTTGTGCTATATTAATATGTTTTTATTTACTGTAAACCTTCAGTAATTTTACCTAAGATATTGATAGAGAACGGGCAGTATTCAACAAAACACATTCCCATCGAGTTGAAATTTAAACATTATTTAGCGAGTCTCTGTATTTCAATGTAATACATCGTATGTTTTTACGTATTAGTAAACGTAATTGGATTAGATTTGATATGCTGTATTATTTCTTTAAACACTATGATGGGAATACATTCCCAGATTTATAGAAGTGTTTTTTTATACTTTGACGAAGCATGAAATGATGAAGACATAATACACATTTTATATAAGTTTTGTTTTCAAGTAAAATTTGTGAATATTGTGTTGATTTGAAGAAGCCTATTGTTATTAGGTGAAATATAATCAATTTAAAATCAAACTATTGTTTTAATAGCGCCAACTATTTGAAGTGTATAAATACATATAAGTATGTATGATAAAATATACACAAAATCCCCACATAGGAAGATTCCTGTGATTGAGGATGAGCCCTACATACTCTTACAAAGTAATAATTAAAGACAAGAGGAAATGTTGTATTCGTTAGTTGAAATAGGTGTTTTTATTTTCTGACATTTATTAAAAACAGTTAATAATTATACTAATATATGCTAAGATTATACTATTTTATCATATTAATATATTTTTATGTATACAGTTTCACATTATGTGACAATATCAATAATATAAATCAAATTATTACGTATATTAATTAGCGTAAATAATAATTAAAATGAATAATGTGTTTCCCAAAACATCGCAATACACAATCTAGTTTACAAAACACTTCAGTTTCCACCTTCTATCAAGAGATTCTACAAGGTTTACATTGTAGTGATACTATATCAGTATCGTAATTGACCTTCAGTATTTATAATCGTTACTAAATAGGTTATTTCGTCCTGAACCTTCATTTACTAAGGAGAGTATGCAGCAAAGTACTTTATTCTATTACGCACATGTTGATTGGTTTTTACGTTGCGAAAGATTGGCAGGTTGCTAACACATTTCTGTGTGACCTTTTCTCATTCCATTACCAAGTCCATCAACAGTTGACTGAGATTGGCAGAGACGGCTTCGAGTTACTTTGTACGCTAATAAGTACGTCCTAATGTACAATAATGTATTGCCTTTCTACTCTGTACAAGGCTGATCCGGAAAAAGGTTAGCATACTATTGTCTATTTACTTATTATTCGGCCTTAGAGTTGTAGATCATTATAGATAAAACATACTCTAAAGATCAATTTTGTATAGGTAAAGTTAACAATTGTCTTTTCTCTACTAGCGCAACACTGGTTAACGGCAAAATATGAACATTACCATTATTTGGACATCTGTTTTCGTGTGGTAAATTGACTTGATAATCGAGCTTTGAGTGTTTTTAAATAACAAAAGTGCTGTAAACTAAATAGTGTGTATTTCAATAATATGCGCTAAACCTATCTCTTACATTTGAACAAAGAGATAAGTTGAAATAAATAAAATAAAATGAAGAAATCATTTATTGCATAATTACATTATACATGCAACGCAATCGTCAGTTAGAAGTAGCTAAAATGTTCCACTCGCACTAATCTAGATATCTTTCAGACATACAGAATTACCAATCACACGATTCATTCACTCAAATTCTCTTCACTTTAGCCCCATGGTCAGTCAGCCGTTTTCTAACGTGTTCTTCCAGTCGTGTGCCATAAACTCGCCGGTGCTATAAAATGCTTTTGCGATCAAAACCTTTTTGAGACGAGATTTAAATACCTTAGGCATTGGGACACTTTTAATGAAATTTGGCAACTTTTTGACGAGTTGAACTTTTGCCTGAGAAGGCAAACCTTTTTGTAGATAATATACCTGAAGTGCCCATGTCCATTTTTAAATATGGTATTAAAAATATGATATCAATTTGTTTGAATTTTTCGGAGCAGCATGCTAAGCCACTAGCGTTGTCTTCGTGGACCAACGTAAAATTTAAACAACAATAAACATATAAGTGTGTTTCACGAAAGCAACACAAAACCTTTTGTTTAACATGCTGTGCACCTCGATACAAGTTTCATGGTTAGCTTTATATTAAATCAAACCAGGCCCAAATATAGATTTTACTAAGTAAATTCATTGTTTGTACAGGCCTTAATGTAAGTGTTTTCACCAAAGATACACAATGCTTTTTATCTGGTGAAACCCAGTCTCACACACACACAAACACGATGTATACGAAAACTAACAGAATGTAAAATGAACCCGACAGTGACAATTTGCCCGTAAAAGCATCTGTTCTTGAAACATATCATTCCAATCTTTAAACCTATCCATACAAACACTAACAAATGTAACATTACATGTTATGCATTTTCTGAAATAATACAATAGTTACTACCCATCCAAAATAACATGTTTTTAACGGTCAAAATAAAACCAAACACGTGACCTAGTAAAGCCGCCTGGTTGTTTCCAACCTGGTGATACACTTGTCAAACATCCTGATTGATCAGGTCCTCCTCTTGATGAAGAAATTTAGGAAACCCGAGATCGGAGATATAATCATAGCGAACATGTGGGTAATGCACCCTAGACACATTATTATTCAATATTAGGCCATACTTATGTAAGAAGAACCAGTCTAGGCTCGTGGTCAGCAGATGACCTTGATCTTCCAGACAAGTGGGTGAAGATCTGAAGAAAGAACGTGAAGAGGATACCGGTTGCGTCACTTCAGTAACCGTTACACGAGTGGTCACCACTTGTCACTGTTCTTGTCACTGTTACTCAGTCATCTGTGACTGAATTCAATAGTCACTCGTGGTGAAGGTTGACTGAGAGTTTAGGGCAAAGTTTGCCATCCCATTGGCAGTTTGCGTTAAAGGTCAGTCAGTCTTTGAGTGAAATAGAACGACGTTGGGAAACTCACTTTGACTATCGTTCTTAGAAAGGAAAACTGTACATGGGAGTGAAGAAAATATATCCTCGGGCTCTATAGGGGCTTTTGGCTGTAAATATGTATTTAAAAAGTATAAATATCAAAAATATACAGGCAGAAACCTTATGCAAATCTCTGTTAGTTGATACCCACTAACATGTTAGTAGTAATCATTGATTGTTAACTAAACAAGACTATTAGATTGATGTTTGAGTTTTACTTGAGGTTATTTCAGTATTAGAGGAGAGTCGCTAATCGTCAAATATCTGGTCAAGCTATTCAGAATGGACAAAGGTAGAGAGATGTAACATATCAAACTAACAAACTTTGTTTAGAGCTTTTACCCACCTGAATATAATTTTAGAATAAACCTTTTGAGATCGGGTTTGCGGCAATAAACTCTACTTAGTGAGATTTTTTATTTCATACCAACAACGTATCCTCACCGTAGCCTTTGCCAGATGCTTTTCTGACCACTTAAACTTTAAACTACTGCCGTTATGTTGTAGGTCATCCTTTTTTAACTTAAAGTTTTAGCGCTCGATTCTACTTACAAAGTTCTTAAATTATTGAAGCACACATCGTACGCATTTCTTGGTCATCAATGATTCCTCGTACCCTATTTTTGGTTAAAAAAATGAAAGATACCAAACAAGCGGATATATGAGGGTGGGTTAAATCTAGCCTTTGTTCTCTGTGGTACTCTTGGTGGCCAAGCTGTTGTATTATTAACCTTGTGAATTTTTATGCACTTGTTTGATTATTTTTGCAAGTATAATTGTTCCTTGGATTATTGAAAATATTTCAATTGGAAAATAGCAATTTTCAAGATTACAAGACAAGATTACACACATGACACTGATTTATGCTGGCACGTTTGGGGAATGTGTTTGTGAAACTGCGCGGGAATGCTAATAAGTTCAAAGTGCGAGGACGCGCACCGCCCCATCGCTCTTGTAACACCTGACCTCTGCGCAACTCGCACCGGTTCCTTCCACATTCCACATTCCACACTGTATTCAGCTATTTTGGTGTCTTTTGATACGTTTTACTTTGATAAAAAAATAGAAATAAAATAAATAGTTTATTGCGGAAACATATACATGCTATGCAATCGTGATATTTATAGGTTGAACAAAAATTTTCCTTGCATTCTGACATCGAGGTCCCATTCAAACATACATTTTGTTCATTCTCTTTCTCTTATTCATTCGAGTTGTTCCAGTCTAGCCCTCCTATACGTCGTTAGGTTCTGCAGTCTCACAGTTATGTGCCATAAACCCGTCTGTACTGTAAATGCACTGTGACCAAGATTTGTTTTAGACGAGCTTTGAACGCCTTCGGCATTGCGCACAAATCGAATTAATCGGCAACCGGTTGACTGGTTGAACTCCTTCTTGAGAGGCAAACGTTCATGAACTATCGTTCTGTGTCTCCCAGTTCGATAGTTCTCCTGCTGCTTTGTAAAGAGTGAATTTCACTTCCTCTTATGGGTCCCTATTTTGATCTGAAAAGAACAAGTTTGAAGAATGTAGAGGCAAGGTAAAGTCAACAATTTCAAAATATTGACAATATTAACGATTTTGATACTTTTGCTTTGAGACATCGACCCATCGTGGTAACTGATATCATACGATTTTGGGAGGAAAGAGGTGGACTCATGTTTATCAGAGATGTGAATAAATTCTTAGTATCACAGTACAAATCAACTGTTATATTTATAATTTAATTATAAGACATGTTTCGTCCATATTCAACATGATCAGTTTGGAGATGTAATAGTTTTATTAAATATGTAATTTTGACAAATTATTAAAAAACAAATAATTTAGAAGTAATGTATTTTATAACATACAAATGTTATCGAACTCGAATTCCTAAAAATTGAAAAGTTAAAATCCTATTAAGACCTACGATATTGCATTCACCCAGATTCCCACCAATTCCGAATAATCCCACTATTACTGTGAGTCTGTAGGTCACGGCAAGGATGTGCACCATGAGCTCATCTGTTATAATATGCTTCTGAAATCAACGCGGTTTTGGCGAGACCTTAATTCCAGGTATCGTGCCGTGTATAATTGAATTTGGAAGTGTATCGAGTTAGACATTGGAAGCTGAGTATATTGGTTAGACAAAAGGAGGTTAGTTTAGGTAATTTATGTTCAAAGTCAGGCATTCCGAAAACTACTTGTTAAATCCAAAAGGCCTTAAATACCTCAAAGGTTGGATTTATATGCATTTAAGAGACACTATAATACCGTCTTAAATTTGTTGAATGTGCTTTATAACGTTTTAACTACATCCAACTTGATTGGAGTCGTGAATAAGCTTGATTTGTCACTTGAACTTGTGTATTGACATTTTGTCTATCAAAGGTATGAAATACTTGAAATGTAAGGTTCGACAGCCCAAAAGCTTAACATAAATAACCAATGTCACAAATCATAAGAATGAGTTTAAAACAATTAAAATAAGTAGTTAATTTGGTATATCTGAGTTTATCTGAAATTGCTTGGATAAACTATAATCCCTTTCGTGACAACGTCTCCTTTTCTATTATATAGTTATTTTCCTGACAGATTGTTTACAGTATTCTTGCATCTTGTATAATATGTTGAACAATGGATTGTGCAAGTGGCTGCACTATGGACCAGACCTTGCTCGTCACGGGACTAGATCCTCTCACCCATCCTCTAACCTCCATCCATCCTCTCTCCATCCTCGCCTCACATTCCTCTGTCCACCCACATCCTCCACCCCTCCTCCACTCATTCTCATCATGTCATCACCGTTCGCAGGCCTTCGCGGATCATTGAAAGGTTACTGTATTGGCACCAATTGCTTTAGACTCAATGGTCTGTGTTTTATTTACTTGATTTTATAATTTTGATTTACAGTTTGTTTTTATATATGTATAATTATAGTAATAACCTAACCTAATTTTTCTTGTTTCAGGTGCAGTTATGCTGCTTCTATTTTAGATTCCTGATGGATCACAAACACATAGAGTAATAAGTATCTTGCTTAGTAAGTTTAGACGTAGGTTTTAGTCATCGAGTTCCTTTCGAAACAGATAAAGCCATACCGATTCAATAAACAAACACGTGTTCTAGTTTTGATGCTTATTTTTATATCCCCTTCCATTATCTCTCTCCGTTTTCCAGTGTATAAACAAGCTTAGCTTTGCTATACGTTTAAATATTAAATTAAAAGTCTACTAAACGGTTGACACTATAATTTTCAAGTGATTTAGTTCACCTTCCATACTTTAAAATTCACAAAGTGCTCATCAAATAGAAAAGTATTATGCGAAAGGTTTGTCACTTTTTCTTTGTCAACAATATTTTACAAGGGTTTTGTCAAACAGTTTTTATCATAGAACTTGGATAATCTACAATGTACGATCACGATCTCACACTGGCAGACACCCTTATACAACAGATATAATAAAATAGTATAAAATAAAATATATAAAATAAGAACAATTCTACCAGCTAATAAATTTGAGCTTGTGAAAATTATAGATGAAAAACTACATTGTCAACTTTACCTTATTAAGTTTCACGCCACAAAATACTGTCAGTGGTAGATGGTAGATTTATAGTATGCTTTATTTTTACAAAGCCTATTACGTTTGCCTTAAAACATGAGAAAACAAATGCGAGAAAAAGTATAAGCAATTCAATTTAACTTCGTTTCAGGCACGCCAGATATGAACTGTTCAACTTACAAAATAAACTTAATTTTATTTGAATTTTTATTTTTTTAATATTTAATATTTGGTCTGTTATGCATGCAGTCCGATTAATCATTTATTAACAGTAGAAACTAATTAAGAACAATTGCATTTATCGTGAAGTGTATTTTAATACATTTACCTGTTAGAAACATCTCCATTACAATGTCACTTTTTCTTACAAGTTACTATCGAATTTCCTTCGAAAAATTAAATATTCATGCCGTCCGCATGTGACGTTTGTGGTCGCACAGGAAGCCAAGCTGAGCGTAGCCAACAGCCTCGTATTATCGTAACATCGTCGTAATAGAATATTTGAGGCCGAAGGCTGAAGTGAGGCTATGAGTAGAGGGAGTTAGAGTAACAATTTGCAAAGGAAATTCGATTCACTCATGCCAGCGGCGCTTTAGCGCTTAGCTGCATGTCGACGTAGTTTATATTTTTAATTCTGTCTGATAATTTATTGAACAGATAATCTACCAGAATGTATTGGTAGTATAATAATTTTTCTAAATTGTGGCTGTCAATATTGAAAACACTTCTACGACATAAGAATTCAAAGGGTCTTTTTTCTACTAAAATACACAAAACAGAAAGCAAACTTAGAGTATAAATAATAATGTAAATGTTTTATGTCTAAAGATTTCAAAGCAGAACGTCGTGTCTTCTTGTTACAAAACTTTAAAACCTGAACATTAGAAGAACCTACCCTAATCGAATTAGACTAAGTAAAATACCTTCGACAAATCCATTTCCTTTGACGTGTGTTAAAATATTACAAGTGTATTTAATTCTTTTATATTACTTGTTCCTTGATTATTAATTTTAATTAGCTGTAGAACATCACAGTACAATTAATATTAGTGTCCTTATCTTTTGAATTTAACAATATGGTATCTTTTTCCTCATTTCGTACTTAGATTTCTCAAGGGCTCACTCAATATGATATTAGAAAAACAAATTCATCTTGTGACGACCAACGGGACCCGGGTCTATAAAACGTTACAACACTACTCTTCAAGGCGAAGAAGCGTTACACTCCCTGACCTGCCCAGATGGTACATGGCAATCTTCCACTTACCGTCCTGACATTTATCTACCATCCTGTCGCCCTTGGTTCTAGGCTGGTCTAAAAGACATGCTAATCAGTTTAAATGCTTACATGATACATTGAGTAAGCTAGGAAAATGCAAGTATGTTGCTGTAAAGAGAGTAATTTACGTTCAAGTCGTAAACTTAGTTAAACTGCAACAGCATCCGAGTGCAGGGTTTGATTGTGGATTTACACATACGGAAGAAGTTAGGTAAACGTTGTAGACTTCTGCACTACAATGTGTAGTTGAAGGTAGCTCAGAGGAGACCATTCTGAGTGCGTGTACTAGTTCGAAATACAAATATTATTTTTATCTAATAATGAAATACAGGCCTCACTAATGTTTTATAGTGTCTGTTAAACTTAATCGATTCAAAGAATGAATTAGTTGTACGTATCTCAAACCTTTACACTAAATAAAATCTTTAGGTATTTATGCAAACGTTAATAAATGCATACATAGCGGATCCGTGGCGGAGTGGTATCGCACGCAACTCCGGTGGCGCGGGTTCGATCCCCGCAGTCACCACTTACACTTTGTAATGTGACTATACGGTGACGCTAGGAAATGGTCAAGGTTGAGTGGTAGAGAGGACTTTGTAGTCCTAACTTCGTATAGTTAAACAAGACAAACTTTACCTTTACCTTTACATTATTTGAAAAATATTTCGCTTATATCTGACCACTAGTTATGAGCGAAAGGGAAAGTCCCTAAACGTAAAAATAATTTTAAAGTCAGTTGTAATTTTTATTAAATATTATACCTTGAAAAAAACAACAGTAGCTCAATTTCAAACTTAAGTAGTTGCTCATAAATAAATAAATCTTTTGGAAAAATTACTGAAAATGTTTTAATTATTTGAAAACACAAAAGTTTTGTCTAAAGTGTGTTGGACATCATCAGATGCAGACAAAGAAAGGTATAATATATATAATGGCTAATATAAAAATGTCTAAGAAGTATAAGAAGTTCAAACTAAGTGTATGTGTTTTTATTTATTTTAATTTTGAATTTCATTATACTTCTAATACTTCTATTTCTATATAATATATATAATGGAAAAATATAAAATTGTCTAAGAAGTATAAAAGGTTCAAGGTAAAGTGTATATGTTTTATTTATTTTAATTTCGAATTTTTATACTTATTTTACTATACTTTTCTTTGTTCACAACTAATAATGTCTAACATAGTTTAGGTGAAACTAATAGTTAAAACACGTTCAGTAGTTTTTCCACAAAAGAGATTTCTTTATTTAACAATAGCTCAATTTAATTAATAATAATAATTCCGGAAAATATAAAATTGTGTTGAAACATTAACAATAACGAGAAAATATATAAAATATATGAGCCACTAGCCTTATTATACCAATAGTTTTAAAACTTAATTTGATTATAAAATAACTATGAAAATTGTCCAGACTTTTAAGTAGTAAGCGAGTGCTCTAAGAACTCTTCTATACTATAAAATGATTTGGATACAAGGTAGTTTTTAATTTTGTTTTAAATAATTTAGAAATTTTAAAATTTTTATATGTAAGGGTAGCTTTTGAAACAATAATACTCGTATCCCTGCTTGTGATGGTAACTGTTAAATAATTCCAGTCTATGGTATTCAACTCTACAGTTGTCTACCGACCGCGTACCATGATTATGAATGTCATTGCCTTGTACAAGGCGGCATTTATCGAGGCAGAACATGATAGTTTCGTAAATGTAAATTGATGGAAAAGTAAGAATGTTTAGTCTTTTGAACGAATTTCGGCACGAATCTCTTAGATTAAGATTGTCTAAGATTCGGACGGCATATTTCTGTAAAACAAATAGCCTATCCGACTTGCTTTTGTTTTAGCACAGTTTCCCCATAAACATGGTCCATATTTTAGATGCGGATAAATAATACCATGATATGCTATTTTCAAACTTTCTCTGGAACAATAACCTGCTTTTTGAACAAGCGAAAATTTCTCCACATCCAAATGAGGAAAACATTTCTCGTAACATGAATGAGAGATCATAGGAAGGTTAGACGAGACAAAGGGTTGCCCAAGCTCTTGGAGCCCTTGACTCTTCAATATCCGGCATAGAGAGGAGAGGAGGTAGAGATGTCTGGCAGATTATCTCGCCGTATGTCTGACTCGAGGATTGTTGCTCGTGTCGCAACTCTCATGTGCACCAGACCACGAGAACCTTGTGGGGTCATATATCAATCTGGTAATAGGTTCGGGGACGAGCACCGCAATAAAGTGTCTACGGGCTTATTTTTACTAAGGAGGCTGTCATTTTATTGTACTCAAGATGTTTTAAAATTAGCATATTTTGGAATAATTCATCCCCTTATTTCTTATGGAGTCTCTTTGTTACTGCTCTGAAACAAAACCCAAAGAGTTTTTGTTTTGCAAAGGACAGCAATGAGAATTTTATCTCGCCTTAATTATCGTGATACCTGCAAGGAATCATTTAAAACTTTATCTATTTTACCTTTACCGTCTCAATACATTTTTGACACGGTATTGTTCTTTTATCAAAATTTTCCTTTGACCAGCAACCAAATTATACATATAATATTAGAAACCAATAAATTAGGCCAAATTATCACAGACTCCATATTTATGATAAGCTTCCTATCGAAGCCGGCCGAAAATTATACAATAAATTACCTGACAATATAAAAAACTGCGGTGTAGATAAAATAAAAATAACCTTAAACAATATTTAATTCAAAAATCGTTTTATAGCGTACACGAATTTTTGGATAGCTGATTGAAAATTATTTAAATTACACTTCCCTTCCAAGGTCTTACCAGTGGTCATAGGATTTTCTGGTTAACCTTGTTTCGTCTGTGTTGTTTCGTTTAACTTTCTTTTTTTTCTTGTCGTAGAAACAATTTATATTGTAAAAACGTGACAATAAACGTATTATTATTCCCGCTAGGCCGAGTTTATCGTCTTGTCTAAGCCTGTAAAATAGTGACATGGTTCTCAATACCAACGCTATTCGGTGCGAACAGCAGTTAGTTATTGGAAGTTGTTTATTGCTGCCGTCCTCAAAATCCAAAATTGAGTGTGCGTATTACGGTCTTTTAAAGTTTACTACTTAGACTGATGGATAAATTGGTAGCATTAGAAGTCATTAACTGTAGCACAAGCGCAATCTTCTTTCTTCATTTTCATGGCGTCAGCTTACCTTTCTGACATGCCCTTTAGCTCCTAGGGGGAGCACTGACATGAAAGTAAAATAATAAATAAAACATTAAAACACAAATCAACGTATACGCACATGTCAAAACATGTATCGTCATTTATTATTTTACACTTTGACGCCATGAAATGTAAGAAAATAATATATTATGTTAGTGCTACAGCTGACAACGCCACTATTTTGGATTGTGATGATGACAGTGTAGTTAGTTTCCCACAATGTTAGGCTGTATAATGACCCAAAAGCCTTTCATTAAGTGATTAGCTAACAGGTTTACGTGTTTAATAGGTTAGTAATGGCATCGGTAACAATTTCGAGTAATAAGTGATCAACCACTAAACCCTGCATGGGTTTTGAGAAAGTGATAATGGCTTACAAACGCATTAGCTCTATTCTGAATATTCACTAAACGATTCAAATGAAACAAATTCAAAAATCATTGGTCGATAAAATATTCTAATGTATATATTCAACCATACAAAATGGTGTAAAAATTAATTCCATTGAAACCTTAATTAAATGAAAAAAATTGATTCAAGGTAATAGCAATGATACCTTAGTAGTACTAGTAGGTTTAGTAATAAAACCTTTACGTTAACGTGTATTCTCCTAGAAAATCGACCAATACATTAATAGCATGTCTCTTACCTCACCAATACGACAAATAATCTACGTATAATCTTCAGAATCCTTCAGATCTTCCAAAATACTAGTTATCTCACATACGAGTATTTAGAGAGGGTCACATGCCCAAAACCGACTATCACCCTGACCTTTCCTCTCGTGGTCGGGGTGACATTGAGGTCACAAAATCACGCCTCTGAACAAAACACAATCACACATTAGCTCATCTCTGCTCACATCCTTGATCCTGATTATCCTGACCAGCTGCTCCAATCCCGCCATAATTCCACCAATTCCAGTTTATTGCTCTACACCTCTACTGATGCAGATCAGACTTTACCTTGACCTTGCATTTGGATAAAAATCTTATCTGGTAGACAAAGTCTCATTATTTTGTATTTGTTGTTTCCGAACTTGGGTGAGCTACCCTTACAAAATGCAAATGTGGTGAGGTTTTATAAATGCCACCAATTAAGAGAGATATTGTTCTGATTATAACGTTTAATTATTTATTAATTTTATCCCTCTGAACTTTAGGTTAGTAAAAGGAGTCAAGATCAAACAAAACACTCGCTACATACATCTACAATCTTTCATCTTTCTGAACTCTCATAAATATGTTTTTCACCTGAGGGGGAAAGATTGTTTCGTATAAAGCTGAAACAAAGTAACTATTTTTGTGATTGGCTTCAAAGCTGAGGAGAACCGGTTAGGATTTAGGTTTAATGTAAATTTAAAAGAACTTATTTTGCCACCATACAACTTTTGAGAACGTGTGCCCAAGTTATTTGATTACGTAATAAGGTTTATTTGTATATCTATGAAGGTATATTATATAAGGCTAAACTGCACATATGTTGTCGTAACTTTTCATGTAAATCATTATTATGAGCTCAAGTTTAAGAAAACTGTGTAACACTGTAATAGCTTGTTCTTTGCTTGGTTTATAATTTTCAATGGTTAAAGCTATCTTAGTTACTATATGTATATTTTCTATCATTTGACCTAGCTAATGCAATGTAAATATTGTTAATGTGGCTTAATAAAGACTTTGACTTTGACTTTGAAGTAGGAGGTAGATACCAAGAAAGGCTTGGTAGAAAGAAAAGGATCCCAGCTAATCTTAGGAACTAGCTGATGTGTTTGAATTAGTTTGTGCAAATTGGTACCTTATGAGTATTGTTTGGATGTATTTACAACGGTGACCACCCTTTTACAAAAGTTTATCCACAGTGTTATATGTACTATGGACAAGCTACAAAACCCTTCTGTTAGTATGCTGACAAATTATTTACAATGTGGAAATTTGAATTGAAGTACTTAACAAACTAGACATGGCGATACAGTGGTTTAATAAATTGTACATTAATACCAACAACGGTTATAACATTTAAACATGAGAGCGTACAAACCCAAAACTCCGTTTTTACCAAGGAAATATACGGAAATAGTAAAACTACTGTATAACTACAACCAAAAGTTCACGCTAAGTAACCAAATCCAGAGCTGACCCTTGGACAGCTGTATGGTAAAGGGTACAACATAGACCTACTATGTATTTCAAGAAAACTAAAATGCTAGATTTCTTAAACCGGGTAACCAGTTCTAGAAAAGTTAAAGAATTGCATTGTATCAGGAGTTAAGGACTTGTTGCACCAATTATTGGGTGATTCAATGTTCAATAAGGTGTAAATGTTTATAATATATTCATTTATAATTAATCACTAATAATTTTCGTGTTTGTTGTTAATTGAACCTTGTTATAATTTATATTTATTTGTAATTTATATTTGTTACAGTTTCATGTTATAATTAGATAGTTTATTAATGTTATCTCATAGTGAGTTATTTATTCAGTTATTTTGTTTGTTAGACAATCTCTTTAAACACATTGTATAACGCATTTAATTTCATAAATTCTTTGTATTCATTAATGTAAGAACATAATTGTAAAGTGGCGAATGCCGTGGAAATAAATAAATATTATTAGAATATTAGAATAATAATTGTAACACAGTACCAATGTAAGCATTTTATTTGCACGACTAGTTTTGGCGGTCAAGTTACTTTCTTAGTATGATCGATACAAATGCAAATTAAAAAGTATTAGTATAAATATTTTCTCATAGTAAAACCTCTCGTCTCAAAACATATGTATAAACAGTATACAAATTAAATCTTTGTTTTAATAAACTTATTGTGTAGCCCACAATAACTTTCCTAATTTTTGAAATTGCTAAAATAAGGTTGTATATATGTGTGTGTGGGTTGAATTTAACATGGTTTGAGGATCCTTTTGTAATGCAAATAAATTTGTAAATCTTCTTTGTATGACAATTTTCTCCTTTGGGTTCAATCGTCACCTGATTGGCCAGTTACGGCATTGTTGCATGGACCAATAAAACAAACCCATTAGAAGTGCTTATTCAGCAGCGCTTTGGACAGGTGGCAATTATGCCGGACAAATCCAGCAGACAGCGATGTATCAACAGCTGATAGCAGACGACCTAGAGCTTCTCCAGACCTGTTACGTCATAGTTTACAGTTGCTCCTGACAGCGCCTTTTATCGGAATTTCATAATGTTGAATTAACATCGTGGCGTGAAAGTAGACATTGAGTGTCAGGTGCATTACGGTTACGCTGCTGACTGGTTTTTGAGTTCTTGGCCAACCGTCTGGGCCGGGGAATAGTTGATGCGTTCCCAAAATAGGCAACGGGTGAGAGCCTGTTGAAGATGAAAGATTTGCACGCGTCACTCAAACCTTCTAGTAATCATCAGGGCTCAAGGTTGAAGATTAGGTGGTTATCTGGATGTTTGCAAATGCTGTTATCTGAGCCTTTGCGAGAGATTGTCGAAATACGTTGTCAAATGAACAAATCTAGCGGAATTCGGTACGTCGAAGACGGGTTCAAAAGAAAAAGTAGTTTGCGAAGAACGTGGTATTGGAAGTAGTGAAGGGTGAGTAATGGTAGATACAAGGAAAGGCTTGGTAGAAAGAAAGGATCTCAGCTGATCTTAGAAATTAGCTGATGTGTTTGAATTAGTTTGCAGTAATTGGTACTCTTATGAGTATTGTTTGGATGTATTTACTACCAACGGTGACCACCTTTTACAAAAGTTTTTGCACAGTGTTATATGTACATGCGACAAGCTACAAAAATTTTCTGTTAGTATGCTAATAAATTATTTACAATGTGGAAATTTGAAATTGAAGTACTTAACAAACTAGACATGGCGATACAGTGGTTTAATAAATTGTACATTAATACCAACAACGGTTATAACATTTAAACATGAGAGCATAGAAACCCAAAACTCCGTTTTTACCAAGGAAATATACGGAAATAGTAAAACTACTCGTATAACTACAACTAAAAGTTCACGCTAAGTAACCAAATCCAGAGCTGACCTTGCGAAAGCTGTATGGTAAAGGGTACAACATTGGCCTACTATGTATTTCAAGAAAACTAAAATGCTAGATTTCTTAAACCAGGTAACCAGTTCTAGAAAAGTTAGAGAATTGCATTGTATCAGGAGTTAAGGACTTGTTGTACACTAATTATTGGGTGATTCAATGTTCAATAAGGTTTAAATGTTTATAATATATTCATTTATAATTAATCACTAATAATTCTTGTGTTTGTTGAATTGAACCTTGTTATAATTTATATTTATTTGTAATTTATACATGTTACAGTTTCATGTTATAATTAGATAGTTTATTAATGTTATCTCATAGTGAGTTATTTATTCAGTTATTTTGTTTGTAAGACAATCTCTTTAAACACATTGTATAACGCATGTAATTTCATAAATTCTTTTGTATTCATTAATGTAAGAACATAATTGTAAAGTGGCGAATGCCGTGGAAATAAATAAATATTATTAGAATATTAGAATAATAATTGTAACACAGTACCCTGTAAGCATTTTATTTGCACGACTAGTTTTGGCGGTCAAGCCATTTTCTTAGTGCGATCGATACAAATGCAAATTAAAAAGTATTAGTATAAATATTTACAAACCTCGTCTCAAACATATGGTATAAAACAGTATACAAATTAAATCTTTGTCTTTAACAAACTTACTGTGTAGCCCACAATAACTTTCCTAATTTTTAAATTTCGTTAAAAATAGGGTTGTATATATGTGTGTGGGTTGAATTTAACATGGTTTGAGGACTTTTGTAATGCAAATAAATTCTCATCATCGGCTTCTTCTGTTTCCTCCATTGGTTATTTTTTGATAAGTTTTTTCTTATCACTTTGTGGGTTTTTTGTTTGTACCCATTGGCAACAGCAAGATTCATGATGACATTTTCTCCTGATTGTAGTTTCTTTAGTCATTGGAATTTATGAAGTCTATTAATCATGGAGTAAACTGCCATTTTTGTATAAATATTAATATTAAATAAGATTTTGCTGCATTTTTTAACTTCCTGAGAAAACACTGTTCTCCCAAACCCATTGTAACAAAGTTAACCTTTCACCTCTCTCCAGGACCCAGGACTCGTGGCTCTACTCCAGTTGTGCAAAACGTATTCAGGATTCGCCCATCATTTCACATGCTTCGTGCTCCCCGCTGGCCTGGCCGCTATTGAATTTTTATTCAAGTACCGAGTGAGAGGTTTCGTGATGTTATTGCGTGCGTCATCATGGTCCAAGTGTCCGTTCAATATATTGCCGTGGTTTTAGTTTCATTGATATAAAGAGTGATAAAAGTGTTTAAACGATAATAACCACGTATGTATAATGTTAAATATAACATTGGGATTAATTATATATATGGTTTTTGTTGCTAAAACTATAAATGTTCAAAATAAAGAGCATTAACATTCATACATTTCCATATCAGTCTGGTAGAATTTGGCAAACTGATCACGTACAAAGAAATGTTGTTAAAAGAGCAAGTAAAGAAAAGAGGACGGAATTTCCAGCATCCTGAGTTTTCAGACGCAATTAAATAATTATAAGTTAAATATTTAATTAAATAAGTTTAATTATGTTTTGAAAAAATATGTTTTAAATTATTAGCAGGAATAATTTCCAAAGATATACGTTTTATTTACAATTTGCTACATTCAATTAAAGTGTGTATACAATTTTTTGAGACATTCTGAACACTCTTAAGTCTGTAAGACAGTATACAGGGTGTCCCTAAGTAACTAGTCCAAAAATATTGTTTCTTTATTCAAAAGCAAATGGAAATTGGTGAATTATATGAGTTTATGTTTTTTCATTTGGTCGCCAGCCAGCATTTTGTGTTTGTCGGTAAAGTTTTTATATTCCAAACTACTTGACGAATTTAAAAAAAAAATTGATATGGTTGTGTATGCAGTAGAGAATCAAAGTAGAAAAATCAACAGTATTTTTAAACTTACATTTTCAAAATGGCGGTTGTTTAAAAATCTCAAAATGAACATTTCAAAAAGTGTGCTTTTTACAAAAACCTGTAAGATAACTATATTTTCACAATTTTTATTAAATTTCTAACGACATGAATTCTCTTCTAATTGAACAATAAAAGATCGAGTTAAAGATTAAAGAATGACACTCATCATGAGACTACGCTGACAGATCTACTAAGATTTCTATTATTAAACTTATAGATTATGGCTAGGCGATTTTGCCTTGTAGTATTTATATCGTGCAGTATTTCATAGAGCATTTCCTACTGCGACAGTTTGTATCATATTTACTACTAGCTGTGTACCCGTGCTTCGCCACGGATAAAATATTATAGTCTCATGACTTTAAAGACTTTTCGCACAAAAGCAGGCTGTTGCTCGGGTACTGGCATCAAACTACCGATACTTACACCTGTTCCTTCATTTTGAAAGTGGGCTTAAAGTTTCCTAGCTGTTCCTAAAGACGTACCTATTCTTTGCACGGTTGTGTTTAATGTTATAGTGTGGCGATAAAGTGTTATAATATAATTGCCTGTTAGTTACCTACGCCAACCGTGAAGTACCGTAGACAAAGGACAACTATCTAGCCACGAGGGGTCGGCAAACAAAGAAACCATATAAAACAACTGCAATTTACTTTTTTTTATAGCTAAAGACACATTGTGTAACGGGATAAACCCTTAAACTAAGTTTCTCTGTTATAGCTTCAGCCTATTTTGAGTTATAATTAGGCCATTTTAAGGCGATTCAATATGCCTTAAAATGTTTTCAGTTCCTACTTTGGTATCTTGCCATATAGTCTGTGGATTTTGTATGGATACAGATACACTGCATAGTAGGCTATATACCGTTAAACGAAGTTTCACTGCCATAGCCTCGCCAACTTCGAGTTATTAGAGTTCTAATATGCTTTAAACACGTGTTCAGTGCCCACTTTAGTCTCTCGCCATTTTGTGTGTGGATATAAAATATAGCGAAAGACACACTGGGTTATGGGATAAACCCTTAAACAAAGTTTCATCGCCATAGCCTCAGCCGATTTTGAGTAAAACTGTTCCAATATGCTTTAAAAACGTGTTCAGGGCCCACTGGCTTAATAGTGTTACAGGCAGACAGTCAGAGAGGAATTGTCTTAACATTAAAATTTGGTCTTTACAAAGTCTAAGAAAACGTAAAAAAAACTTTGAATTCAAATGTACAGACAAACGGAAACAAAATAAGTGTTTATCGGTGTTTGGCTACCTTGTGAGAGTGAGGAAACGCATTCCGGCGTTTGGAGCATTTATTTTTTGTGAATGTTGTATGGATACAAAATATAGCTAAACCACTCTACGTAATGGTTTAACCTGAAAACAAAGTCTAAAATAAACAGTCTAATATACCTTAAGGACAGGTTCGGTTGCCTAATTTAGCCGCTCGCCATTTGTGTGTATGGATAAATGCTTCAGTCGATCTCGGGGTTATAAGCGTTGGTCCAAGATGCCTTAAAAACGTTACAGACAGACAGAATTTTTGACACCAGTTTCGGTCTTTGCAAATTACATAAACATCAAATAACCAAAACCGATGGATTCATTGCCAATGTACAGACAAAATCTTATTTTATTTATATAGACAAGTAGACTTAACGTTCTGTTGGGTGATAATAAAATAAAATCCAAAGCATGGCCACAAGCGCTGCCGTGAGTCTTAGCGAATTTCTTCCAAGGGAGGATACTTTTACACCGAAAGTGGCTCTTGGTGTTTATGATTGGTATTTAAGAATCGGATGGTCCAGTTGCAATCAAACTTAGTATAAAAGTCTATGAATTCTTGAAGCGGAAGTTATTGGCAAATCTTAGACTATAATTATATATATAACAATAATTCAAACAAGCCAATATTTGTGATTTATTTACATCATTTAATGGCATGTTTCGTTTTATCTAAATATAATTTATAATCATTTATGACACTATACTTATTACTTACGTGTATATAAACTAAATCCAATCAGCAAAACCAAATGTCAACGAAACAGCTTTAATTTAAACACCAAGCTTCTTTAAGCTAGTATACTTTCAGTTAGAAACATGAAGATATTATAAAATACGATGCTTAAATGCAAGCGCTATCTATGATGTCATCAGTAGAGAGGGGGTGTACGATCAATGATTGCTATTGACGTATTGCAAGAGAGATCCTATAGGTGATAAGTTGAACTAGCTGAACTCCCCTAGGTGTAAAGTGCACCGCTAGGTAGCGCCATTTGTCAAGTTAGTTCACACTTAATGGCCGAGGTACCGCCACCAGCAACACAATACTTTTCAAAATGCGACAAAAAAGTGTTATTATAGTTCTTAAAACATCATTTTGTTTTCTTAAAGTTTGGTAAAACAATATGTTAAGCAGCGAAATCACCTAATATTCACACGAGTACACTTTATAAAGTACTTAGATATAAACTAATTTAGAGGTATTATTTGATACTCCAAAGGTATGACCAAAATACACACGCTTTTATGTATGGCATCTTACGTGCCTTTGTCGAGGACACATAAATTGACGACACATTGATGGGTTTGCTTTGAAACCGGAGTTCTAATATTGTCAAAAGTAAATAAAAACTACACCATGGTTTTGGCTACATTTATTTCATTAACCTTCGATAGGGACATCAAGGACTAGCTGTGTGAAATAACGGAAATCATCAAAGTTTGAAAGGTTATTGATGAAACTTAAGATTTCCTTCGTGAAGAAGAAGTGTTAATGTTTGTTTTGAATCTTTACCTCATTAACGCATTTATGTAAGATGATTTAAACGTAAGTCTACATTAAAAGTAAAACTTGTTAAATTGTGATATAAAAGGGTGTTTTAGAACAGATTTGCCAACAATTTAAAACTTGCTATGTCAACCGGTTAAATGTGTTCGATATTTAGTTTTCACCTAATATAGTTATTTGTTCAACTTCAAACACCCTAACATGTAACTTCGGAGGTCGAATTGTTTTATTTCCTTGCATTGAAGTCTGTTGAAAGCCAAATCACAGGGTGACAATTTGTAGTGTAGGATATAGGGATATTCATGTTATTCTTTTCACGTTGCTTAGCGGACAACTGGAGTAAAGTTAGAGGGTTGAAATTTAACACTGTTGCTCAGCAAATTTCCTTAAAGAAGAAAACAATGGTGCAATATTTGCAATATTGAATATTTTATACGAAGGTCCTTGCGATAAAATCCCTTTGAAAAACAGATATATTAAAGTTAAGAGTTTGTAATATGTTTTGACTAATAACTGCAGATAGAACGATTATCTTTTACATAAATATGATGGATGTACCAATGTGTTTTCGCGAGTTTGTGTTATTCATCTTGTGAATACTAAAATATAATTACTGCTTTGTAGTTTTTTTAAACCAATAAGGACCTACAAAATGAGGGGATCATGACGAATTGTTTCATAAAAATTAGAGCAAATTATCACTGAAACAGCTTATACTCTTGAGGTGTCATGACTTTCACTTTCCATGACATTGGCTCGCAGATCAAATGTGTAGCTATGAGTACAGTATCTGGTGCAAAATGGCGTGTGAAAGTGATCTTTGAACGTGTGCCCTCTATGTAGATATAACCACTATAATACTCAATCGTCCAATCGTGAACTAGCTGCCCTACACTAAGTTTCAAGATAGTTTGGGGATATGCGCGGTGTGTCCATTGTCATCTTGTAGACTAAGAAATTGTATAGAAATGTTTAAGTGAGAGATTCATCTCATTCGCCACCACAATTAAGTGTTTTATCTATGTAAAACATTTATGTTTTTATAATTGCCTAAGCAATTTTTCGGGTTATATTGGGGTGTGTTTATACGTTTGAACAACCTGTATATATTTTTATCTTAGACCTTAACAATTATAGGATCTTCAAAATAAATACAAAATACATCAATATAGTTCGAAAATATTTGACACATTTTGTCAAAGTGTTATGTTCTAAAACTACACAGCTGTTAATGAGTAAACGCAGTCTTTTAGACAACTTTTGACTCAACACGCATGTTTTGCAAAGCATGATTAAAATATGGTTTCTTAGGAAGCGGTGAATTCTATATTACAGCCGTGACGTGACTGTGAATCTTAGTTTTAATAGTGGCCACCACTCTCTAAAGAAAAACACTGACTGAGTTATGAAAACAAATTCAACAAAGTACTACAAATTCCTAGGCACTATAGCTTTATAGTTTATAATGATACTAACAAGTGATATTTTCTACACTCTAAATAAGAAAGAGTAAAAACCATTCCCAAAAGGGTGAAAATCGAGCCACTCTTTAATGAGAGTGGCTAATTAACACCCAAAAGACGAAATTTCACTCTTTCTGAGTGGCCTTCACTCCGTCATTTTTAGACAATCAGATTATCAAGTGTTGACACAACAACCAGTAGATTGGTAGTTTTTTTAATAAAACTCAGAGTTTAGCCGTTCTATTATTATAGAAACAACCTAAAGATATACTAAGTAAAATTAACTACCAACTAAGTAAGGTTTGCAGTATAGAAAGGACTCCTCCTCCTATTCACGCTTGTAGACAGTTTACTGTATCATTCCAAGAATGGTTGGATCACTCACATTAGCAAAGAGTCAAGGCTGGAAGAGTAATGTGTGGCTTCGTTTAAAATTGTGGTTAATTTAACATTATTCATCTTTATTATTTGCGGGAGGGCAGTGGGTTTTAAAATGTGTTGTACTTCTTCAAGTATGAGAAATAAACTAAGAAATAAACGCCTCATTAATAACACAGCAAGCCTATCGAAGGGGACGTTTAACGTTGTAAAATTATAGCCAATGGGGTTTGGTGTTTGAAACTAAAGCTATGACACAGCCCCAAATACTCTTTAAACATGTAGTGTAACAACGAGCCATGGCCGTGGTTCTAAAACAAGCAAATTGCATTTAACTGACCCTTTTTCATCAGTCAGTTTAAGTTTCAAAACACTGCTAAAAATATTACGTTCCATTACGCTTAAACGAGGGATCTACTATTTTATTTGGTTATTCTATTGAAATGTCAACTTAGATATAAATGTACATACAGGGTGCCAAAAAGTGTAAAGGCGCTATGCAGAACTGTATTCTACATATCCTACAAAAGTAAGTCGAAAATGTCAAGTACATTTTTTACTTGGCTTATTTTAGTCGTAATTCTCCAGTTTGTAAATTTTTTGAAATATTTATTATTACAAACCCTTTTTGAGATATTTTTGTGAAACTTGGTAAACATTTAATTGTTTTCCTAATATCATTTCCAGTAGTTTGTATCTAACTTATCAATTTCAAAACAATCATTTAAAGTTTCAAAGTTGAATGCGAATTTGATTCATTTGACCTTGAATTTTTAAATGGTCACCATTTTTTAAAATGTGATAAGTTAAATAAAACTTACTTTTCAAATATTTCCTGACACTTTGTAAAATAAACTGGATTATGAACTTCAAACTAAATAAAATGTTACAAGAAATTTTCTGACTTACTTTTGCATGTAGAACTGGTTCTGACATATGCGCTATACATTTTTGTGACACCCTATATCAAAAATGTGTTGTTGAATACAGCCAATCATCCAACAACCCAGCCAGATTGTACAAATGGTGTTTTGAAGATTTATGTTTTCCATTTGCTGCTAAATTCCAAATTCTCTGCATATTCTCTGTCACTTGTTCGGTTGCATAAAAGCGTATTTATTCAAATTATACATTAGGATGCAACGTGCTTTGCCTCTCATCATTTTTGCTAATACTTCATAATATTCTTGAATTTGTTGGGAGACATTTTAGACATTTAAAACTTACTGACGTTACTGAACGATTTATTGATCCGGAACCTGCTTACAAACCTATTAATTTTGGACCTGACAGAAACGTGTACTGAGTTAGTAAATCGTAGCCAGGACCCAGACGAGTCTCAAGTACTTGTACATGTGAACACGGTTGACACAGTGATTTTACTGGACAAAAGGGTGTTACATGTTAAATTTCACCACGCATAAACAATGTTCTTAAAATTGACATAAAAACAACTTTGTACACAAGTTGTCTTACTTGTTCTTGTGCAAAATCCGTGTCTAGTCCCAATGAAGTAAGTAAGGAAGTTTATTTCCAATATTTACATTCAGGCTGAATAGTACGATATTTGTATAGAAATATACTGATGGCTATTTCCAGTCGCTGCCATCAGAACATACAGAAATGTACACAACAAAACACTAGAGTCCAGTCATTCTGACAAATACTGGCCGTCTCTATAGCGTTCACTATCACTGATAACACACTGAACACAAAACCTGTGGCTTATCAATATATCTCATGCTACAACTAACAACAGCTTACTTCTAAAATATGCACCACAAGTAATGTTACTTATGTATGTTAGTAGGTCAGTATGTATATAGTTTGTCCAGTCGTACAAAACTTAATTTGTTGTCCCTACTTCTAAAAATACATACAACTAACACAAAATCAAGGATCCTTGAAAAAATATATTTCTTCATTTAAAGCCATCCATTTCTTTACATTTTACAAAATAATTTTACTATTGTACAGGTTTTGATTTCAAAAGGTAACAGGTTAAACAGCAACATGTCAAATACTTTTATCATAACCTTGAAACTATAAAACAAAATGTCACATACAAATTAGTCGAGTAATAGCTTGAACGGTACTTGTTTGACATTTAGGTTATATCATAAAATAGGATGTCATATCTTGTTAAAATATGACTTGATGGAAATCTTTGGTAGACTAAACCCTAAAGCTAGGTTTGTCCCTTTGAACTACATGATTACATTTATCATCTGACTATAAACGATTTGTCTTATACAATCATAGTAGCAACGCGGTTTACTTAATAAAAGTTAAAATGAAAACCAAAATGCAACACATATGGTAAATTTTATTCCACCCCAACGGGTTTTCATCATATTTAAGATATGACCAGCCATCCGCATACCACAACCTCAATATTCTTTGTATATTATCCACTTAACATTTTGTAAAATTATTTTCAGCCATTAGAATGTAAACAATTTAATTAGACTGCTATCTGGCATTGTCAGTTCCTTCATTTCTTTCAGCTTGTTATGCCAACGTAACCTACAAGAAATTGCGTTTTTGTAACTGAAGGAACAAAATAAAGGTGTTTGTCTAATATTATAATTTTAGCAAATAAATCTGCCGTGCACTAAGGTTTAACTTTAAACCTAAAATACGGAAATTCAACTACTTCGACTGGTTTTTCCACTAACGTCTGATTGGGAATCCCAACATAGAAGTCAGGATTCCTAACGTAGAAGTTACACACCACTTAGAAGACACATTTATCACTCATCTGAGAAAAATTAGAAAAAGGTATTACTTCTTAGAAACGAGAGGGTTCAAAAATAATTTTAGAGAGTAAACACTTAACTACAAAATATTTTTGAAGAGCCGTAAACATGCTTTATTGTATTGCGTCCATGTTTTCTGACTTCAACGGGGAAGGACTTCCAACCTTCATTCTTCTACGTTGCATAGCCCTCAAATATTACCTGTTAGTAGTGTTCAATGTTCTTTGAAAGCCTGCCAAAGGGTTAGAGCACTTGCCAGTTTAAAATTATTAAAATTATAGAAATGAAATGAAAAAATCATAATTGAAACAGTAATAATGAATTGAAAAGAATTAACTGTCTGTTTGCAGATATTATTGACATAGTTAATCCCAGATGAATAGTCTACTGGTAATATTTAATTTTAGTAACTATTCATAATCTTCGGCTTTAATAATTGTTTATTTTAATTATATTATAGTACATTTCTAACATGTAATGCACCTAAAAGTAAACAGCTCAGTTTACTTAAAAGAAATTTTAATGTATAATATTTTAAATAAAAGGTACACAAAGAAAGAAACATAATAACTTGCTATGTATTATATGCGGATGATTCAGGTTGTGGACCAGTACTTGGGTCTTCATTGATTAGAAATGAAGTGTTTCTTGGTTACTCTATGTGTGATTAATAGTATATATATTATTTTGTAGTCCTGTACTATGATAGATAGCGGTATTATTACCTCAGGGGTTTATACTACTTTTGTTTGACTTATAGGAATTGTGCGTTTATTATGAGGTTCGAACTGAAGGTAAGTTTTGATGTGTAAGGTCAAAATTGAATAAATCTCGAGTTAATCAGAAGTACTGTCGGTTTTTTTTAAATTTACCCTTTACTGTCTAAACCTTCCTTCATTGCTGTCCATTCTGACGAACTAATATTTATAGTGCTTAAAGGCCTTCTACAGCACGTGGTTTTAATTAAGCACTCTCTTTGGTTATCTTCTTCATCACAAGAAGAAATTTCATTTTCTAAAGAAGCTATAAGAGTCTAGCTCGTCTACATCTACCTGCGTAAATACATATTAAATACATACACAACATGTGATACGTTTTATTCGCTTACCCCTGTTTTGAAAATTTAGTGAACTAACAATTACAGTGAATTACAGTAGGTATATGTTACTTTTATATTCACATCTATATTGGCCCTTAAAAAAGCTGATAATAACAATATAAAGGGCAAGAGGTTGTGGTTTTAGTTATGAAAAGGTTTTACATCCAACTATATATTTTAATCGAGCTTATTTTAACCAGGTTGCTGGTTTTAAACAGAAAGTACTCAACCAGTGCCTGCGGGTTATGAAAGGCAAATTCTACGAAATCGGGCGGTAATTGCAAAACATGTGGCTTGTTCTGGCTTTTAGTTTTCATTAAACATGTATTTTCTTAAAAATGTAATTGAATTTCGTTGATCTATTTCTTAAAACACCTGTGTTATGCTGAAATAAAGCTAATCTTTTAAATCTGGATTGTTTGGGTTTTGAGTTGGTATGGTATGAACCGTGTTTAAAAAAGCTCTAAAGAACGCATTGTTAGGTGAGAGTCAGTTTACTAAAGTAAAACAATCAATGTTGAAAAATATCATTTACCTTTCTTTCTTAACGTTACAGTTTTCGTTTGGCTCAAGTAGTGTTTGTATTATCTTCCAAAATAATTAAAACACGAAATCAAGATTCAGAAGATTGACTTTTATTTAGCACAACTTGGTTGCTATAATTGGTAAATTTCCAAACCAAAAGCAATAGAGTACATAAATTGACAATATACATTTTTGACCGAGTCCAAAGGTTTTAGGGTCAAAGAAAACCCAAAACAGCGTTTTGCCAAGCGCAACAAGAATTTCACACTTGCAATATTGGACCTTTTTGCAAATAATCCTTATACACCTCTAAAGTTTTAGCAATTTTCATGGAAGTTGAGACCTTTCATGATAAGGGCTGATATTACTTTTGATGATTGGACTATTTATAGATTTTTGACGGAATGGCCTACAATTTATTTTATATTTCGTAACAACCTGAAAGTCTAAAGGTCTTAGCTATTTAGCATTTATAAAAATTAAGTCTACTCTACTAGTGATATAGTAGCTATATCACCAGTAATAATAATGTAACTTGTAATCTTTAAAATAGGTATGATACATACATTCCATACTGATGTAGCTATGTATGTCCTTGGTAATATCTTTAAGTAGTAAATGTACTGAAACACAATCTTTATTGAGTTTGAGCCTTTTTATCGTGAGAAGAGGACGATGCGCCGTGATATAAGCTATTGGCAATTGTAACACAGTGCTGACGTTGTATGCTGCTTTTAAAATGCAGGAGTTTAAAGTCTTTGTTTGAAACTAGTGTGTAGCACATTAAATGTGTTGCAGACATCTAATAGTTCTTAGTGTTCTGGTTTCATTCAGAGCTGATAAATTAAAATCGGGCTGTTTGTTTCAAAATACTGGTTTAAATCACTGTTAAACATAATTTTGTTTGAACGTTCTGGTTTAGGTGCTGGTTTACTGGCTTTAAAACCATTTCTATTGAACTAACTCAAACATGATATCGTATATAGTTAGTGATGATATTTGTAATATTTGAAAATTACGTTAATTCAACTAGTACCCTTAGGTCTTATGGTCTTATACTACACTATTTTGTAGCTTTACGCAAATTTGAGTTTTTTCTTAGGTTGTACAAATCTCTTTACAGCTACTGTTTGGATTAATCAAGGATCTAGAATATGTCTTGGGCTTCATACCACCAGAATATAAAGTAAAAATAAGTACATAATTTACCTCCTAAACATTTCGTATGAATGTACGGAACAAGTCAACCGAAAAATTAAACTCAAAATTTCCATTCAATTTTCTATTGATATACTTGTTTATTTCATTAAATCGCACAGTATTTTGAGTAATGCCACCCGGCTATAAGATGCTGGGTCTTGTTCTTTGCCTCTGAACATTGCTGTATTGAGTAGGCTTACAGTAAAACCCTAGAAAAAACGTTAATAATTTAAAAGTATTTGACATTAGTCCAGCTTCCGTAATTTTTTTTAAACGTGTAAGTTGAGACCAACAAAGTGTTTATATGTTTTTATCCGCAGATCTGGACATTATACTCTATTTCTGTACACAAATCACCTTTAAATGTTTGTGGGCGCATATATATTTCAGGAATGTTTAAAGCAGTAAGTATCTGGTAGGTCATGTTTCATCTCATGCCTCACAATATGTTCAGGGGGAACACTTTGATTACACTGAACATTTGATTACTTAAATACGAGTATACTTAAAAGTTAGGGGAGGCACATAAGGTATAGTTGAAACAAAAGGTAAAGGTTAAAAGGTGTGTCTTGGTTAACGAGGTGAAGTTAGGACTACAAATTCCTCTCTACATTCAACCTCGACCTTTACCTAGCGTTACCGTGTAGTCACATTACAAATATAAGAGGTGACTGCGGGGATCGAACCCGAGCCAGCTGAGTGATCAGCTCTGGAGTCGCTCCGGATTCCAACCAGCCACGGTCCGCTCTAAACCCCCTATGGTTGCCCTTTTTTGTTCTCGGGTCCCTGTTATGTTACTGTCTTCCCATCATCGGCTTAAATACTTTCTTTAATACACCCTTTTAAATACTTAAACACTAATGTATTTCACCTCTTTATACTTAATCAAAACACGCAGCTTTACGAAACATAATGTGCTGCAGCCGGGGACAATTTTCGCACCTTGAGCGTGGATCACGAGTGCACTCAACTTTGAACTGTGCTTGAGGCTTACACCAGTAAGTAATCATCTGGATCATTTACTGGCCGGCCTGGGTTAGATTACACCATATCATCATAAGCACATCCACGACCTCTACACGCTGTTTGTGGCTTGGTTGGTGGTTACGACACTGTATGCACGGTATGCTACATCGATCAAATAACTGAAGAATGGATAGTAATACATGTTTTAAACACGGATTGAAAGAAGTCTGTGTTGTTAAGCTGTATCATCGGGTTTGTAGAGAAAAAGGTAAAATGGTAACGTTTGTCTTGTTTAACAAGGCAAAGTTAGGACTACAAAGTCCTCTCTACTACTTAACCTCGACCTTTACCTAGCGTAACCGTAAAGTCACATTACAAATTGTAAGTGGTGGCTGTGGAGATCGAACCCTCGCCACCAGAGGGATGAGCTCCAGATTCACGCGCGATACCAATCCGCCACGGATCCGCTGAAAGTTTTTGAAGAAAGAACTAGACCATTTTGAAGCCTTTTTTAAAGTTGTACTAACCTTCTTTGCAATTATTTCTTTTTGTAGTTTAAGCTATATTTATATTTTGAAAAACTAGACATTAGACAAGACTTAAGCGTTTACCTGTTATTTTGATGGTTATTTCTAATAGACTAATTGTTGCATTTATGAGATCAAAATTGAGAGTCAAATAGAAATTATTCGATGGAAAAGGTAAGGTACTAACATTTTATAAAATCTTACACGGGTAAACACTGAATCAAAATGTAATTTTCTAACTATCTCCAACAACTTGTACTTAACTTCAAGGTACAATTTTGTTTGAAAATCGTACATTTTGAATGAAACAATATTTGTTTGTCCTTTCAAATAACGCCATACAAGGAATCTTAAGAACACTATTAAAGTTATCTGCAGTCCACTGATTTGAACATGTATTCGTCTTTCTTTGAGGATTAAAAGCCAGTTTCAGTAGTTATCATGATGTTTGTGTTGAGTCACGCTCTTGAGTAAGGATTCACCAATTCTTCCCAAGGAATTTGGCCCCTTCATACATCACTCTGTGGTCACTATCTGCAAGTCCTTGATAACCTGTGTCTGATGATGGGGGAAAACTCCTCACTAGAGATTGTTCTCCTAATCCGGCTTGCGTTTCGATACATAGCAATTCCGTATTCATAAGGATGCATCTATGATTTCACGCGAGATTTGAATTTGGACTCGCATTGAGAAACCGGCCCAGCCTCTCTAACATAACGATCGGGTGATAAAAAGAATGAAATGGCGAATGATTAAGGATAAAATAGAAAATAAACCCAAACTAGTATAGTTCGTTGAAAGAAGCTTCAAATTTACTACGAATCCAAAAGCTTACCAAGAAAGCAATAATATATAGAATACAGTGGGGTTTTGAAATTAACTTCTTTAATATAACGATGTAAATTCTTTTGAAGTGTCATAGGTTACCTTTGTAATATTCCAGTTGTGTACAGCTTTTAGATGTAGTGTTGGTTTATGTAAAAAAATGAACAAACACGTTTTGTGTTTGAATAATTTCTTTGTTTCAATGTTTAAACTGTTTTAGAAGTTTATTTGACTAAATTAACTAATTATTATATCAAATTATAATTTAGAAACCATGACAAAAATCTTTTTTCCTTTTTGCTTGCTTTATAAACTGACCCAACCCAACCTTAAGCCGAATACACTAAAATCTATATCTCTAAATTCCCTTTATAGTGGACATAAGATTGTTTTTAAAATCTTAAAATACAAGGTTATTTAACAAGAATGTCCTACTTTCATTGTTCTGTAACTTGTATAGTATGAGTGGTTCATGAATACTTTACATATGGTTGAAAAGAAGACCTTTCAAGGTTTTGTTTACATATACTGAAAATTAATTTCCGCTTTTAATTACCAACAAGATGGCTGCCCATTCAACACAAGATATTTTGCGTTCTTGAATTTCCAAAAAGCCAGTCAGTTCATTTCAGCTAGATGTTACCGAGTCTTCTTTTTGGTAGACTAATCGTTAACTTTTAATTCCATTTTTACTCTTAAACTTTATAACAAATTTTAACTTTTACTTTTATTTGGTTTTATTTTGAACTTTATAATTTCTTTCCGTCATGCCAAATAGAAAAAAAATTTCTCAAAGATTAACAAAAGCTAAGGCTGTAAGCTCTGCAAGAGCTACAGAATCCTCTCAAGAACGTGAGGCTAGGCTGTTGGCTGATAGAATCAGGCATGCCTAGCAAAGACCTAATGAAACTCCTGATGTACACCAAGACCGGCTGTTACCTGACAGAATCAGGCATGCCTCACAAAGAGTATCTAAGGCACTGGATGAACGGGAGGCTCGAATTGCCGCCAATACTAGCAGAATGACCTCCCCAAGGGCCGGGTGGCCTGTAGAAGTAAATGAGGCTGTTTTACAGGTATAAGAAATAATTTTTCTTTTTAATTTTAATTTGCATTTTTAAAGGTACTCTCAGCTAGTAAATTAATATTAACTTCGTGATCTACGGTAAAAGAGTTTGATTATCGGCTAGATTTTGCCGAGCAGTCAGGGAGGACATGGTGAGCATTTATAGAAGTGTACCAAGGAAGACAAACTTTTGAAAGTGCCCTTTTATATATTTGAACTAAATTTGTTTAGTTAAAATATATATTTATTTACGTGTTCACTAGCAGTACATTAACTTTAATAGCTAGTTACCAAGAACTTCAGTTTGTTGTTTGCTTGTTACAGGATCAAGTCATCTATAGACGTGTGAGATACATTAAATAACACTGTTTCAAACTGCCCACTGTCTTGAGATTTTATGAAGGTTCAGGCATTAATGCACTTTTAATGCAACTAACAAGTTTGAAGTTCATGTGACAATATGTCTATCGTCCAGTTCACATCCACTATCTTCAAGATAGGAGATACATAAAATTTTCTTCGGGGATTGCATCTACTCGATCAAGTTGAGATATAACTCGATTGGTCATTTGTGTTCTGTTCTTGCATAACTTATTCTTTAGCATACGATTATCGAAACTAATAAAGGTCCGATGCTCACCATCTAGTTTCGCAACACACCCTGCTAACTACAGTCTCTCACACCCACTCTCACGCATGCGTATGCGACTCCCAGACCGAGGAGATGAGCAAGGATAAGTGTACTCTGTGGGCAGAAGTCTGCAGCTGGGGTCAAGATGTCAACAGTAGATCAGCTGAGAGCAACAGTCAGCTGACAGCTGACAAGACATCAGATGAGGTCACAGTCTTCGCACGTGTCTGCACAGCACGTGGAACTATGGGGAAGTATGAACAGTGGTGTGGTCAGGGTTTCGTTTAGAGGAGCATCCAACACCAGTGTAGCTGTGCAGAACCAAGTATAGTTTTTTGTTCAGAAGAACGGTCTTTATCAGAAAATCTTACTTGATAATGGTGTAATGGGGCTTTTAAGGTTGTTTTGAATTGAGCTTTAAGCTTTAAATGGTTTGGAGTTAAATACAATTAATATAATCTAGAAATGGTTTTAATCAGAATATTTATTTTCCAACTCTTTTACATTTTGGGTCCACATGTTTTAGGTCATTATGTCCTTTGAACTTTTGATTATGTCTCTGAGTTATACTGTTTCCCAGACTCTTTGGACCCCTACTCTTAATACCTAATGTTTAGAGAAACAACATAAGTTCAGAGGTATTACTAAAGTCCCCATTTTCCTTGTATTAGGGGACTTTTTACATTTTTTCAGCTCCTGCGTTTCGATGATTATTGGTTTACTGTCATGATAATCCTGTTTGAGATGAAGAATGGGTGTGTTTACGTACATAACTACTTTGCCTACAAGGTTTGTAACAATCTCGGTATAATAAATCAGTTACAATAAAGCTATGTCGCCCTAAGATTCATTGTAAATCTACAGAATCCCTAACATAATGTCTAATTGAAATATTTTCCGCTTACAATAAGTATTTTGACCATAAGTATTACTTTACTAAACTCACCTTTTACTCTGTCATATTTTTGCTTTGGAGTTTTCGGTTTGAAACGTTAAATGGATGGAGGTGTTTAATACTGTATTTGAAACCGTCGATTTGCAAAATTGAATAAGATAATCAAAAGGATAATCATGCTGCATTATTTTTTAGAGATTTCATATTATCAAATAAATAAACAACATTTAAATTTTAAATGGTTAGAGCAAGCTTTCTAGTTATCAAGATTAATAATCTAGTTCATAAAATAATACTCCTATAATACTATAATAATACTACTATCCAAAAGTTACGAGGATTTTACCAGTTATCATGACCTAAAAATCAGTATTTAACAAACCACCATTGAGACAGTAAATCTAGAATGTAGGTCGAGCATTTTCAACTATTAGGACTCATCTAGGTGTGCAGATTCACGAATATGTTGTAGCATTGTTTACCTTTACTCACGACGTGGTAAACGGTGTGAAACGAAGCAAGTATGCAAGAGCAGAATGTGTGTGAAACAGTACCAGGCTGCTTACTCGAAACACTTTATTGTTCAAGAGAACCTTCAAACCTAATTTATAACAATTCGTGGGAAACAAGCGGGATTAATTGTGAGATACGAGATCGAAAAAGGGTTTATGTAAGTTATTAAATTGGTTTGTGCTTAATTGTTGTGTTTTATAGGTGGTTACAGTCCCGTTAGGTTGAGAAATTATTGAACAAGTCACATATGTTTTATTGTTTGTTTCTCTGTTATACAAAGAGGTAGATAATGCAAATTAGCTATTTTAAAAGTGCACAGTACTTGTCGGCCATTTTGTTTTTGTCCCATAAGAGCCATTTGAAAAAAGGCACTAAAAGACACTTCACGCCTACAATTTTCATCAGATCTTTTTAAATAAGTTTTATATAAAAAAACAGTGTACTGAACGTGTTTGAAAATGTTATCAGTTTACTAGTGAAAACAGGAAATTCAAATACAAAGTTTCTTCAATTTTTGGATAGGCCTATGTGCTACGGTTTTATAAATGCAAAAAGGAAATTTGGCTCAGCAGAGTCACTAAAACATTTTATTCACTTTAAAACTAAGTTTATTTCGTAAAAATCCGACGAACACTGTAGGCGTGAAGTGTCTAAAGAAAATGCATGAGTTTACATTGCTCTTATGGGATGAAATTCAAGGTCACTGTCACTACTGCGCACCCTTAAACTAGGTCACTTTTTAAATTCTACAATAAACATATCACAGGTCAGCTTTAATGAGGGTCAGGTACGTTTGTTTTAACTTTAGAACATTCCAAAATGCACAGCTTCTGTCTAAGGGCGGTCCTTAACTGCTGTTACGGTAACTTTTCAAATCAATAAAACAAAGTAACTGATTACTTTGTCTACGAAAGGTCCTTTTGACAATAAATAACAAATATTATGTTGTACTCAACCAAAGATGAGCAACCACTGCTGAAACTCCTTACTACATTACGATCGTTATTTTGAAAATCATGATTTGGGGAAATCTTTTCAAGATAAGAAAACAGTTTCGCCTTTTCCGTACCCATCTCTAAACTTTCTGTAAGTTTTCTTTCCTGTTTCAAATACATTTTTGTACACAACATATAAAAGCATCATTATCAAAGCATTTTTGTTATTAATTCATCATTTACTCTGTTCACTCTTATAGGAATGAACTGTTATAATAATGTTGTAAGTAATGTCATTTTGTCCAGAACAACTAAACTACTTCCTAAATTTCATTCCTAAGAAATGAAGTATTATTTACTTACTGGTATTCCTATAATCATCCCAAACATTGAAACCTGAAGGTGTGAGCCTCTAAAAATGATTCGTAAGAAAGATTTAAAACGCCTTCGCACAATCCATTGGTTACAATGTATTATAATGAATTTCCACTGACTAAACAAAGACCTGAAGATACTTGGAGATGAATCATTGTTGCAGCGTTAAGCAAACATCCTGATGGGATTCCTGATCTGCAGCGACGGAACGTTATAGATGAAGTCATCTCGGGCCCGACATGGATGCATCTGGATGTGAATAGGCACTAAAAGTGCATAGGTCGGAATCGAGGTCGGCAAACCTAAACAAAGAGGGAATACTGAGAAGGCATTACACAATGAGCGGCCTTGAGGTGCTCGGGACCTTGATATCTGGGACATCTTCGGCCACTTTCATCTTGGTCCTCTCTCCTCCCGCACGTAGCACGTAGTAGTTGTGAGTATCAATTACGTACTGAGCGCTGCGTGTGAGCAATGTCAGCAACATGATTCAGTTTAGTGTTTGTGTAAATGAACAAGCTTCAGGTACGCTTATGGAGTTTGTTTTACAGTTGAATTAGAGTGGTGTAGATGGGAGGAAGTGAAGTTAAAGATGTTGATTTGATTGCCGAAGGATGAATTGTGCAGCTCACTTTACGTCATACGGTATAGAAAAACTCTTATTACTAATTTTGTGGGCTTCAAAAGGTGAAAAAGTTTAAAAATGGAATGGCCAATTGACCTAACCAAGCGATTTTCCGCACCGTTCAAAACGAATACAGTTTTGAACGTAATCAGCAAAGCTTTTATTTTTACAGGGTATTTATTTGTGCTCTTCAGCTTAGTGTAAAATCTCATGATTTTCGAATTTCCTTTGGAAAAATGAGATATTCAAGCCATCAGCTTGGTAAGATCCAGGCCCAGGACCGTGAAATGTGCACCGAACCTGACTCCCAGAACATTTTTTCAACACTTTATATACACATGTATATACGTATGCATGTATATATGTGTGTACTCTCTACAAGTCGGAATTTTTGTCGGATTTTCACGAAATTTAGTACTATTGCTTCTTTTGTAAATATCTCGGTCAAGCTTGTTAACCAGCAAAATCGGGCTACCGGAAGCCGAATGCCAAAGCGAGGCCGTGGACGGAGCGAATAAGATAAAGAAATTGCAAAGCAAATTCGATTCACTCATGCAAGCGGCACTTTAGCGCTTAGCTACGTATCGGCCTGGTTATTTATCTAAATGGAGATGGCAGAGGTATTACGAGAGAAGTGAGCAAGTGCACCGGCCCTCATAGCTTCAGTAAACCTTTTCAAACGGTCCCAAAGTGATCCCGTAGAATTGTCTGCCGTTGTATCTCATGCTCTAATGTACGTGGACGCGGTGTAAATTTACAAATAAAAAACTATGGGAAGAATTTTTGTATTCATCACGTGATCAGTTGTTATGATTATTGTAACGGCAAACAGTTCTTTCGGCCAGTAGAATTTATACGATTTGTGTGATAGCTTCTACATTACAAACCCATTTAGTCAAGAAATCCTACACTACAAACTCCTTTAGGTTAAGGATTATGTTGTATTTAGATTATGGTTTCAAGTTTTAATGCCATTTTGTTAATTCACGACACACATTACCACGTAGTTTATAACGTAGATCATTAGTATGTAACAGAAATAATTTGCATGTTTGATATACATAATACATATTGATGTCAATAGTAGGCCCCTACACGTACAGTTTGTTATGTCACCACTTAAACCTTTCAAAACTGTCAATCTCAGAAGCCAAATATCAGCAAAATAAATTACTAAGGTACAAGAGTGATATGTTTTTTACGGACTTACACCAACCTAATGATCATTGCGTTACCGAACGTACCACTTAAGTCAGCTCACATTATATTACAGAACGAAGTGCAAAAACATCACGCTCCAATTACAACTTAGAGTTGGGATGTGAAGTTATATAATTTAGTTGCGGAGAAGCTGACTTCTGACCTAGCCAGGAATGTGGGGAGTGGAAACTAGAACTTGGTCCATCGTCCCACAGATATTCACGAATTAATTAATTGAGGATATTGGCTAAATTAGGTGAAATCAAAACCATTACTAGTTGGCTGTAAGACTTCCTCTTATATAAAAGAAGAGAGATCGAGACTGCGAATTGGATCAGGTGACACTTCTGAGGCGTCTGAAATTCAACGTTTTAGATACTTGGGTTATTCTGGGTTTGCTGAAAACCTATTCTAAAGTCTACATCTACATTACATAATTTTATCTTCCATTGTTTGTTACTACAGCTTGATTTTCGTTACACTTTTACAAACGTAAATTCCCAATACCTCTGGCTACCATGTTGTTTTGTACTTAAGTGTTTTGTCATTTGAGAAATTCCAATTAGTACTTTATGTGTAATAACCAACGTGAAACTTTATTTACAAACAATTTGAACCAGTCATAAATGTGCATAACAGGTTTTATGGGAAGTTGATCATAAATGCAGAGCATTGGGCATTTTCTGTATACGTTTTTTCCATCGTTAGTAAACAACAGTAACAAGACATTTCGGGATTAACAATCTGATCCCATCTTCAAGTAAAAAGAACCTAAAAATATCACAAACATTAAACAATGAGCCGGTCAAAAGTAATCAGCGTAAGTTGAGTCAAACTCAACGGAAAACATTTGTGCATTTGTACTTTTATTTTAAAATTCAGTAAAAATAGCCTAGAAAACAATGCAACATAAAATGAAAGACACAATGATCAACTAGAAATACCCAACACGTTTACGGCCGGTGTCAGCGACCAACCGACTAACTGGGTAGCTGGCTGGGAACGGTGGACAATCAATCACAGGTGTGTATCAGACTTACCAACTGTAACAGAGAAACACAAAATCCCCTACTTGTACCCACCAATTGAGAGGATGGGGTCTTACATTAGTTAAATTCTCTGTACCCTGTTTTGAATTCTCAATAACGTCTGCAATAATATTTCAAACGTAAATGATTGATTAATATAACTCTCACAATATAATAAAAATCTAATCAACAATAAATTAATATTATTTTTAAGATTATACTCCAGTCGACCTGTGCTATGCAGCCCGTGCGAGAATTTCTCGACGAATTAAGTACCAACGATTGGCTTATTTGTAAATAACTTTTGATTGCGTGTTTTAGAGTCACGGGTTTGAGTATTCTTTAAGTAACAAATAAACCGTAAAATAACCTGTAAATAACCGATGTTGTATATATATTCCAACGTATCAGTGTCGTAATAGAGATACTTGGATCTGCAATTTCACCTAATCACATAAAATAAACAAACCAACTCATACCTCATCAGGAAGTAGCCAATAACAACTACACTCAACTAAATACGTTATCAGCATTTGAACACAACCTAAATACCATTAGTTTTTATCTGACAACGCAATACATAGTAGGAGACCACTTGATACCAACTATTAAATCCCATCTGAGACCAGCCGACAGGTAAATAATACAGATTACACTACTAAAATATGGGAACATCTATTTCAACTGTTCCATTCCCGGTGTGGCTGCAGGCTGCTAGTTGATTGCATGCTGACGCAGTGTATTCAGACAATCCTACCTGCACCTGCACACACACACACGCATGCCTGCACCTACACACATATACAGGGTGGAGGGTTATATAACAGTAACACTGAGAAAGTGGGCTACATGGAGATGTGCATAGTGCAGCTTGCAGATGACACGACACTCCACTTTACAATTAGACTTGCCTCATAGTGAGATCCCCTTCTTCAGATTATGGGAGGATCTAGATGGTAGGTGGGTGATCGTGGAGAACTGAAAATGGAGTAGTGATGTGAAATAGATAAGCGTAATAGAGCGTTTGGTAGAACAAGTCCAACGTTAACGATAAAGTTCTAACTTATTCACTTATTGAGAAAACGCCAAAATACGTTCTCAAAAATGCCTAATTTAGGAAAAAATGTTTGCGTATTGAAAAATGTTCGTTTATTAAACTTTTCCAGATGAAAATATCTGACAAACCGATAATGAATATATTTTAACATTAAGTTTTATTTTTCCTTCAAACCTCTTAAGCTGTGTCATCTTCAATAAACAAAATAACATGACCTGTATAATATCGTGTTAAATTTAGCTACACTCGCTGATAAATTTACATTCTACAGGCTTTTGAGCAGCTACTCGTATAACATACTCGCAATTTAAGCATATTTTTATTCTTCTTCTTGTTTTCCATGCTCCAACCTGCTAGAACTTGACACTTGTTTAAGAAAGATCTAGAATATTTTCTATCACAAAGAAAGGCAAAACGTCACTCTGGATTTGTGTGTGTGTTTTTTCGACGATGAATGCTATTTTTGAATATCTTAAATATTTCAACTTATATTAATTTGGTTGTCAAAACCCGTGTTTTTGGTTCAATAATAAACTAAGTAGAGATAGAAAATTGGACATTAAATGAGAGTAAGGGACGAAAAGAAGAAACAAAACTAATAGAAACAAAAGAATTTTAAAATTCCTTATTATGTGTGTTTTTTAGCAAAACCTGTCCAGGCACGGACAAGATACAAACCTGTAGCCAGGATGATGCATTGGGTGATGAAAGTTGTAATCTGAAGCCTAAGGACTGAACGAGTGTTTAAATCCCCAAGCCGCTAGTCCGCTACTGCAAGTGAATGATTTAACGACAGCTAGTTTGTACTGTGAGCAGAGTGAAGCTGATTAGACGTACTGATAAGGACATTAGTTAGCATAATCACGGACAGACGGACAGACAGACAGCAGTGGTAACATCTTACCAGGTCACGGGGTCGGGCTACATTCCTCCTACCTATTACCAGCTGGTAGTCACTAGTCAGCCCTGCTTCGGCAACAGTACAAAGTGTTCACTTACTTTATCTGGTGTCTTCTGTTTTCTCGTTCGTACGTGTAAAACGGGGACTATAACGCATATCCTTTCCTAGATAAGTGTTTCTAGACATGAACAACTGTTACGTTCCTGTCAAGCTAAGGGATTGGGGTCTTGTGAAGCTAGATGGTAACGTAGAGGTACTCACAAACCGAACTGAAGCACATGTTTATTTTATTGCCATAAAAACCGAGAATTCAAAAGGATGGATGAAAGTACAATGTGAAATACTATGGAGGCTCATCGCCCTAGACTCTAGCTTAAGAGTGCACAGTACCTGGCGGCCATTTTGTTTTTGTCCCATGAGAACAATGTAAAACAAGCATGTTCTTGACACACTTCACGCCCACAATTTTCATCAGATGTTTTTGAAACATATTTTATTTAAAAGATGACAATTTGTCTACGCTGAAAACTTTTTGAAATTTTATTTATTTAAAGTACTTAAATCAAGAAGTAGTAGTTAAAATCAAAGAATTCAAAATAACGTTTTTAATTTTGGATAGATGTCACGGTTTGATAAATGAGACAATGGAATTTGGCTAAGCGGAGCCACTAAAATATTTAATACATTTTAAAACAAAGTCTATTTTATAAGAATCTGATGAAAATTGTAGGCATGAAGTGTCTCAAGAAAATGCACGTTTTTACATTGCTCTCAAGGTCACAGTCACTACTGCGCACTCTTAAAATGTTTTAATAATGTGGTTATACACTTTGAAATGAGATTTTGAGATAACTAAAATTGCAAGAACTGAAAAATAAGCATATTATGTTTGCAATAAAACAGAAATAATGAGAACATAAACAATATGCGTTGGGGCTTACCTACCATGAAGGAACACCCCCACACTGGGACTTTTCTAAGCAACTGAACATTAAAAGAACCCCTTCATATCAATACTCTTTGATTATTTGCTCAGCATAACATCGATTATCAAGACAATCTATCCATCATTGTTTTTATAACTAGAAAACCGTTCTGCATGCAGTAAGCACCTTGAGACATAAGTGTATGCAATAATATATTAATAGGCTAATCAATAATATACACAAGACGCTTTTAGAAGACAATATAAAATAAAACCTAAATATTGTTATAATGTTTCTGTTTTAATAAAACACTTAGCTTAACTAAACAAACTGATAGTAAACTTTGCCATGAAGTAAATGTGTTCACTATAAAATAAATAGTGACATAAAATGATTAAAACTAACCTGTCATTTCAAAATAAATAAACAACCAATCCAAATCACAGAACGAACAATCAATAATAGGCTAATTATTGTAATAAAGTTCAGGGTTTAAAGTATGTTGTTGAAATTGTTCATGGATTACAAATTGTCAAGCTTAACCGTTAGAAACGTGTAAAACTAGCTTCTGGCGAAGATAAGTAACTATATAGTTGTTACTCAACCGTAGACAATCATAATTGAAGAGCCCATCCATTAGAAACCTCTTTGTTTGAGGAAAATCAGCCGAGATGTCTTACTTAGTCTTTCCTAGAAACTCTTTGTTCTATCCAGGCTAAAGTTCTCTTGTTAATAGTTGACTCATACTGCTTTAACTGAATAAATGTTTAATTAATTAGTGATATTTCTTAACTAAACGAGGCTTATACGATAAACTATTAACAATCATTGTGGTTGGCCTTTATTCAGAAGCCTTTGTGGTAAGTACTTGCTTTTGAACAATTACTTTTGACTTTCAGGAAATCTTCGCAGCCAACTTTCAGCGATCGCGCTCTAAGCGCAGACGGTTTATCCGCGTAACATCCTTGCCCCAGGAGTCCGTCTCCTGTAGCAACAATTTCCATCTGAGGTCAGTTACAAACTGGTATCTTCCCTTTCGTTAATTGCAGCAGTGCATGACATTCGCACCAAGGACCTTCAGCGGGAATAATAGACGCGGCAAATTGTTGTCCAGGAGAATTACGGCATATGTTAACCTCAATACGTTTACGGGATTGGTCATATGCTGGCAAGGCCCTGCATGTGCTTAATGTGTTTGTTGGATTGTTTTCTGTGATAACATGGAATGGTTTCCTATTGAGTTTTGATTACAGTGGTATTAAACAAAAATATGCAGTTATCGTTACTTAAGTTTTTTGGTCGCAGCACCTCTTCAAATAAAAAATGAAAACTTTCTAATTTTAGAATTATATTTTGAACATTTTTAAGGGTTATTTTAGAATATAAAACATATATAAACTATGGTAGTATAAATTACACGCTTATCGTAGTGGACTGTAGAATTATGGTGGACACAGTAGGTATATTCACATTTATTGCATCTCTACTATAGGTCACCTTCTAAAGCTTGTTTATCGTTTCCCATAAACGTTGTTGGTGAAGCTCGTGATAATGTTATTTACGGCTTAATACTTCTAATTACAATTTCTACCACATGTTCAATCTGTTAACTTAAATTATAATAGCTAATTTGGCCAAAGCCGGGTTTGTATTTTGTACAATACTTCCTGTACTTTAATGGTAAAGATGGCGTTTATCAACCGTATATAAAAATGTAAAAAAACTCTTAAACGTTTCAGGAACATGTTCTTTGAGTTAAAAGAAGTATAAAACATCATGCAACCATGAGTGCCAAATGTATCTTTGTACATTTCTCTGCCTGCGTGTTTTCACTGAATACTTTCATATACCACACGAGTCTCTTGATTAAGTTCGAATTTAGTATACTTCTTAGAAGTTCTAAATTACAATTGTATTATCTAAATTACAATAGTTTTATTTTCAAATATTAGTTTATTGTCAACAAACTAATCTCTAGTATAATGAACGCAAGAAATGTTATAAGCAACTACTTATATCGAATAAACAACGTGATAAACACTTACAGCTGTACAGAAAACTGTACATTTGGCACCCATTGTTTTACGATGTTTTATACTTATTTTGACCCAAAGAACACATTTATAAAGCTTTTAAGAACCCTAAACACCATGTATAAATAAATACTTAGTGAATGAGCAGCAACTTCTATTATTATTTATAGGAATTTTTCAGGCTATACGTCTGTTGATAATAACATTTTAATTTAAATTAAAAATGAAAAGTGCTTACAAATAATAATCATCCGTCTGTACAAACCTTCAAATTTCAACTTTAATTAATAGCAAACTAATATCTGCTTTCTCAAAATATCACTAAGAATCCGTGGCGGATTGGTATCGCGGAGCCCATCACGCAAGTGGCGCGGGTTCGATCCCCGCAGCACCACTAACAATTTGTAATGTGTATATACGGTGACGCTAGGTAAAGATCGAGGTTGAGCGGTAAAGAGGACTTTGCAGTTCTAATTTCACCTCGTTAAATAAGACAAACTTTACCTTTTTTAGAATCACAATACAAGGCAGATCAAGGAAAACTGGCAAAATGAATAGTCCTCCTTCTCTGAAAGTACCTACCGCGGGTGTTATATTACCCACTAACAAAACGCAGCATTGCACGTTGTACTCAATTGATAAACATGATGTGTGACTTTAAATGTACACGGACAAGAACATTGCATTAGAGTAACAAGACGTCCTCAGGACACCTTTCACCCTGCATGAGCCCATTAGAACCCGGGGGTGGGGAATCAGACCGTCCTGCGTCTGCATCATGATGATCTCACTCAGCCCAGTTAATCCTTTCCACACATTGACGCAGGTGTAACGAACCAAACATAGACGCAGGGTACATTCAATATGTATACGTTTCTGAGATGTGGTTTGTAGTGGCCTAACCAGTTTTCAGTATTGCTTTGGCTTATGAGGTGTAGGATAGTTACACTGCTTGTTCATAAGTCAACGGGAAAGGGTTGTGTGGTTTTGTGCTAATTGGTATTATAACTGTGTATGTTAGTTATTAATGTCAAAGAAAATTCAACTAAAATGTCCGTATTTGGGTACTTTGCGTGATTGACTAGGACTATGTGTGAATAATAAAAGCACTAGTGTATGTTTAATATTAGTCTTAATTTGTATAATTTTTGGGGTTGTACTTTTAGGTACATAGTAGTAATATTATCAACAAACTATGACAAATGGTCTCCCCTTGACGTGGTAAAAACCGCCCATACTGTAAAACACCAGAGTTCTTAAACGCCTTAAGCGTTAATATACTATTTACCGAATTTGGCAATATGTTGACATTCTGAACTGTACTGGCAAAACTTCAAAGACAACCCTTCTGTGTCTTCCAGTTGCCTAGTCTGCCCTGGCTCTAGTATTATAAGATTGCAAGTAACTAGCTCACACGCTTCCCGCTTTTGACTACCCCATTCCAGTTCACTACTTTGCATCCACTGAACGGAAGCCAAGTTATATATATATGCAGGTGCAAAGCTCTGGAACAGTCTGCCTAACAAACTGAAGACCACAGAAAAGAAATATTTCCACAGAAGGTAAAAAGGTAGCTTCAAGAAAATCCATTTTATTCGATGGCGGAATTTTATACAAGAAACACAAAATTATAATATATTAAGAAACCAAAACTGATGAAATCACATCTTTCTCCATGATCGCATTTGAAAACTTAATATTTAATAATTGTTCAGATGAATAAGTGTAAACAATTTCAAACTTTAAACGCTGGTCTGCAAGAATCTCTCCATTGAAGTTTTGCAATGACTAGATCTGCTGCCTTTTAAAGAATACAAATTATATAACTAAATTATAGATACCGTAGTGCAAAAACAAATCCTATAAAAAAATGTTTCGTACCACCTTCATTTGTTGGGTTACTTTACGTCTAAAAACGTACTTGACACGCAGTCACAACTGAAAACATGCTCCGAGCGAGATGAATATTTATTCCGAAGAAATGATCGCAGTTGAAGCAATTGATCATAATGAATGCAAGATTGGGTAAAGGGTTTGCTGATATAACAGCCCATTAATAGCGCATCTACGTAACGTTCACCTCTAACCTAGAGCGGTACGTGCAATCCGGAGCTCGGTCACTCGAACACCGTACACGCCCTGGTTCACTTCCAGAAGTCGTAGAGATAACAGTTGATAAGAACACAATTGTTTTCAATGTTTACTCGTGCCATTTCATGGGCACTGAAATTCTTGGTAGACCGATTTCTGATTTATTTGTGTGCAACCAAGGGATATAAATTTTATGGGATATGGTTGGGTGACGATGAGATGGTCTTGGAGATATTCCAAGGAAGTTGGTAATTTTGCAGCATCTGTTGGTGAAACTCTGGAATCAAAATATGTGTTCTGTTAAAACCATCTTTGTATTTTCGGAAAATTACGTAGTTCTTTATATACTATTTTGAAAATATACTATTTTCGTATTATATAGTGTCGTATGAAATGCTATAGGTTAAATTACGATAGGATTTTGTTTAATCCAACATTTTTAACATAATCCCTTAAGGATCTGCAACCTTCAGTATTCTCATGTAATGTTATAAAATTATTGCTGTAAAAGCTATAGTGAAGAAAAAACTGTAAATAGTTTACAGGTGATAATTTGATAACCAGGAACTTTAAAGATAGTTTTGAACATAAGTTTTTCTAAGTTTTATTAAAAAGGGTGGTCTGATCCAGATGCACGTCAGCCCTTAGGACTTATCGCGCTCCCTTATTGTAATGAGGGGTTCATACTAGCTGAGTATATTTGAGAGCTCCATGAACTCCGAGATCCTTCTCAAAAGTCTTTCTTCTTATAACTTTTTACCCTTAGTCATTACACCAAAGATAGCCGTCCTTTCCTAAACTAGTCGTGAAGTTTCCCTAGTTCGTGACGCAAATAAGTCGACACCATTGGTCAGGTCCGTTTACATTTAGATTGGTTGTTAATAAAAAAATAATTTGTTACTGTTCGATACTTCTAATAAACCAAGATTAAGGCAAACATGGCAGTCATCTAGCGTACAATGCTACAAGAATAGAACTGACTTAACACACCAACACCACAGTAATGAATACCAACCCATTTCATTAAGTCTGTCGAAATGGAAAACAATGACGTCATTAAACCTTCAAAAGTGGAAAAGTAGAACGATTTCTGTCGGATGATACTTTGGCCTTGGCGTCAGCTGACCTTGTCTCACGCGCTGCTTCTGCTCTGTATTGTGATGCTCTGTATACTATTGTTATTGTGGCTCTGTATACTATTGTTATTGTGTAAGCGGTGATCTAACTGCGTCTGCGTGAACGAGCTGATTGGTCTGGTTTCGCGCCTTAACTCAGAGAGCGCGTGACTGAGTGTCATGCGCATGCGTGGACGTTAATTGAAGGAAATACCGTGTGGGAGTGGAAACAATTAGTGTAACCGTAGGATAAATACTTAAATATATGGTTTTCGTTTCAATTAAGGTTTATGCTGTTATACAATGTTAAACCGATCTCGAAAATGATTTTTACAGTCTACGCCAATGACGTTTGAATATTTATTCAAACTTAGAGATTGTGGGTTTAACAAAATGCTTTTTGGGAAAATGGTCCTACCCCGTGTGCCTTTGCCGGGAATTGAACCCGTGACCTTTAGTATTACTAGCCATGCCTATATTAAGTCATGGACGTAGGCAGTGACGAATTTGTATTGTAAAGATTCAAATCTTTACGTAGTTTGGAATATGGTTGCAGAAATTTTATCGTTAGTGAATGACGTTTCGGGATACGCGATCTGATCTTGTCATCTGGTGGAAGTTGACGTAAAACAATTTGAAATCATCCCAAACTCAAACTATTCTACTTTCTTCTATATAAACTCTGTAATCATCCCATCGCCAAGAGCTACTCTATCAAAGATTGGCACGTAGCAGTATGTTAAAATATAATAAATTGAAGCGATGGGTAAATTTGTCTAACGCCGAGAAGTGTGCTAAATACTCGAATATAGAAGTATGTATAACTCTTAACTATTAAAGGGTAAGTGATCTAGCTGTAGGCCTACACACTTTATCATGAATAAATGTGCGTAAAAAATTAATAATAAAACATTAGCTGTTTTAATGAGAGTGGAATTTTTCTATTTTATACAACGTTATGTTTTTATTTATATAATAATATTTTTGTTGCTTTTCCCCATAAAACTGCTTGTTCCACAAACATAAATAGTTTTAAAAGTAAGATTTTACTATGAACGTTTTCTGGTGCCAACGTTTTGATGATGGGAAATAAATAGAAACCGCAAGGACGTGATTTTGGCAGAGAGGTCAAGATGATCCACTACGCTCTAAGACTAACCTGTTTACTTGATGCTACCACTGACTATCGAAACCATCTAAATTGCCCAGCAGAAATGAAGGATGGCTGTCAAACTATTGAAGGTCAGTTGAAATCAATATTCTTGCCAAAGTGTATTGGTAATTTAACAGTAGAGCTCACAAACGTTAAAACGTTAAGTTTGTTGAGCTGTGTCTCTGCTGTACAACCTCATAATTTTAAAGACCTTAATACCTTCTTAAAGAACAATTATCTAATTCAAATCTTGTTCCAACGTCTGGCAGAAGTCTGTTACTTTGGGACAGGAAGAGTGCGAGTGTATACGAGAAGTGCTAGTCGATACGGTTCGTTGAGCACATTAATATTAGTACACTCCATCAATCTCCCATAACACCTAGAAACGATTCACCTTTTCCTGGCTTCATCTTCACGTCAGGTGAATAAGTAGGTGTCTACACCAGTGAAAGTAAATTTATCTGAAAATTTGTCTGCCACGTTATCTAATCATGTTATACAGGGTGTCACAAAATGTGGTCAAAAACCCTTTGAGATATTTTTGTGAAACTTGGTATTACCCTTAGTTGTTTTAAACTGTTTAAACTTCAAATTTTATCAACGACTGCCATTTACAAATTTCAAAGTAAAATTAAATCAAATTGAAATTTGGAATTTGACATTTTAATGACCACCATTTTGAAATTTGATAATTACACAAATATGTTTGGAAAATGTTCTTTGGAAGAAAGTTAAGGTTTATATTATTATTATTGCTAACACTCAATTTGGCCATTTGACAGATGGAGTAGTAGGTTTACAACAGTAGAGTTGTAATAATGGTAATTTATTATACCTTACTTGGATTTTAGTTTCTTCTTTACTTTAAGAAGTGTACTTTCGGAAAGTATAACGTTCTTATATACTTTTTATATTGTTTTCTTATATTATATGTTCACTGTACTTGGAAAACAAATGTTATTTGTTATTATACAGATGTAGAACTTAAAGTTCACATTTCACGCACGATCCATCCGGTTTGTACTAATTAGGTTTGCTCATATGGTGCATCTTACTTGGCAAAAAAAACATGCGATACATTTAACGAAAATGTATCTCTTCTTCGTAAAGTACTACCTGAGTAGCAGATCTACACTCCGCCCCATGTTAGTAGGCAGTTGAGGAGCGTCATACAAAGGGCTTTAGAGTTTTATACTTTTAAACTAATATACAGTAAAACAATTATACTTTTAAGTATAGGTTATTCAGTTTTAAGTTCTTCCGGAGGATTCTTCAGGAACTTCCATCCCACCAACGCTCTTGGTCAGGTTTCTAACCTGGCCTGCTTCGGCGTCTCACCTTCGCAAACAAAGATTACCACACCATTAATTAACTCTCAAAACATTTACTGCCGAATATTTCACGAAACTCCATCTAAAGTAATCCAAATCACTCCTGGGAGTGAACACTGTGCGAGACTTGAGAAGTGATGAAACAGACTTTACGACGCTGTTAACGAAGGGACGAGCGCGAAATGCAGATGTTGTAAACGTTAATAGGTTAGGTGGTGTTGTGGTTAAAACATACGCCATATTGGTGAGCCACTAACCGAACTTACTGACCAGTTATCGATTATTCACAGCAGTCGATGTTGTAATGTATCGATGTGCGAGGTGGGGCTACTTGCGTCACTGGTGGGAAGTGTATGCACTATGCAGGTAGGTGAGGAAGCCAGTAGTGACAGTGATGTCACTAACCTACTCGTCTAGTGATCTAGTGACCCTGCTTCCTTTCACTGTCACTGGCGCCTCTGTCCCAGCTCAACTCACTTAATAGACTAGAGCTGCACTTTAGCTTTTAATCTAAAGCAGTTATTTAAACATCCGTGGTGAGGTATCCCCTACAGTATGTAATTGCATGATTCAGTACAAAGGTATCATGTTACATAGGGTTGCATGTTACCAGAACCAAATGCTTAGTAACTATAAGTTTTATTAAACTTTCAACTTAAAATCGAGCTTCTCACGATAAATTTGACGTTGAAGTATGACCGTGCTTTACAGTTGTGCTTTGGGTAACAATTTGTTAGTGGTTTTGAGAAAAGTTAGGTTGCTTTTATGTTGTTCACTTATCATAATAATTGGCTACCCGGTAATACGATTAGAAATGTGGTTTAATAAAGTTGTGGGGTGTAGAGGAATTTTAAGCACTTTTCAAAATTTGAGTCATATATACAAGTAAATCTCGTTTTTCTTGAAAACTACTTGAAATGAAGTTTTTCAAGTAGAATAGATGATTAGTGTAGAGTTTCGTTGTAAGTATAGAACGTAGGCCAACACACTAGTAAATACTAGTAACTACCATACTAGCACTTCTTACTATGGCGTCTAAACGTTCTCGTGACCGGTGATCAAGTCTGGAATTCTCCTAGTTTCCTGTGGAAAGAGCACCTTCTCGGAAGACCTCAACTCTACATCTTAGACAGTGTTTAGAGTTTGTGAATCAAATGAATACAGTTATTGCTACATGTTTAGGTCATAACTGAAAGCAACCAAAACAAACAATTCCAAATATTTGTGGCATATTTTTTGCACTTTTATTCAATAAATTATGGTGTCCCACAATGTTCTGGATTTAATCCACAATAATCGGTTAAAGGAATTTTACACTTTTATGGACAAAATACTGAATATCTAAAAATCTTCATAAGAGTCAAAACGTAATAATAACAAAATCACAACACTGAAAGTAAACTCGACACTCACTGACCTGGTCTATCATCTACTATCGTTACCCTAGAAAGAAGCGTGTGAATATTAAATGGAACATACACGAAACACGATTTAAAATCCATTACAGAGGAGGAGAGGTGGCTGGATCAGTATTCAATCTGCTGAAGGACAGCTGTGCAGATGGGCAGATGAAGGCTCTGCAAGAGTGATGAATAAGGGTCACTGAATGTGAATGGAGAGAAGATGGCTTATTAATATAAATCGTGAATACCCTCCAGAATCTGCCGGACCAGATGTCTATCTAGGGTCTTGTGAGGAAGGTGCTAGATTTCCTCGACACTTGCTCACCACTATGGTTTTATCTAAGGATTTCGTAGTCTTCTATCAGAGTTATGTCATACCTTAAGCATTTGTAAAATGATACAAAATATTAACCTTCACCGTGTAAACTAGCAAACTCAACTAAATCCACACCCTTAAAATGAAGGAGTGAAGGCCACTCAGGAAGAATGAAATTTCGATATTTTGGGTGTTGAAACCCAGCCTTTCTCGTTAAAGAGCTCGATCTTCACTCTTTGGGGAGTGGTTTTCACTCTTTCATATGTAGAGTGCAAATTCAAGACTTTCATACTATTTTGAAACTCCAGGAAATAAAACCAACATTTATTAATGTTTTGAAATCACTCTCTAGCTCTTCTTCTGTTTTGTTGCGGAATCACAGATGGGTTATCGATCAGATCTTCAGCTGATTAATTTCGGCCGGTACATCGTGACCTGTCCCCGGACTTGCTCTTTGCGCATGTCGAAGTCCTGGGTTCAGTCATGATCGCCCGGTTCTCGGTGAATGGGTCATTATAGACTGATCGGGTTTCATTATCGAATCCTTTACGCAAATGACTTTTCATTACTCTTTAAATTAAGATACGGAACTGATTTCGTTTATAGTCCATGAAACAGAGTTTCATCACTTTCAATGAGAACATTTTGTAATTTCCTGTGGTCGTGTCGTTTAAATCGGACCATGTAAAATTAGTTATGGAAAACACTACTGCGTTATATAATAATTATTAAATGTTATTAATTAAAACAATAATGCAAAGCTTAATAGGAGTGGCAATGTTTGATGTAAAACATGGATAGTAAAAGCTCAAAAATATTCTTCACGTTGATAAATCAACGTTACAATCCATAATTTGAATATAAAAATCAATGTTTCACGGTTTTTCATATACTATGAATGTTTTAAGCTCGTATCACACGTTATTTAATTATGTTTGATCATCTTTTAGTTGTTATGTTTGTTCTTAACTGGCCCAACTTAACAGTAATATACTGAAGCTTTCTCAATAAATATACACCTTGCGTCTATAGATCCAACAGGCATTTCTTAAGAAATGTAAGAAAAATCTACAGTAAGATCTACAAGCACCAAAAGGTAACTTGTAATAACACAAGGTCCTACAACTGGGAAAATTAAATATTTTAATATGAAATAAAATAATGTTGAACCCTGGTCAAAGTTTCACCCACTGGCAACTGTAAAGCCTAAACATGGCTATTTGTACAAATATAAAGTCAAATACACACTACTAAAGGATTTCAAGTATTGCCTGAGTACGAGACAACGTATGCCGTTCCTACGACCACCTTCATGACGGTAAATTATTAATAGATTCTGACCTACTAGTAGTTTCTAGTATCTTGGATAATACCAATAACCATTACTCTAGGAGAACAAAGAGCGAGAGGAGCAAATGGGATCCTTGACAGATCACTGAGAACAATTAACAACATACGGCCAGTACGTTACAACGTTTATGGCTAAGAGCGGTCAAGCGCACTGAGAAGGCAATAAAATTAGGCTCAACAGAGTGTAAACAAAGGACGTGATATGTCAGAGGTGCATCCCTGTGCTCAACTGCTTGGTTAAACTAGTTCATTCGTTTAAAGCTCATTGTTCAGGATTTCAGTATATGAAATATTACTGCAGTGATTTCCTTTATTTTTGTCCAATCTGACTTCATCCTCAGGTGAGAATTAGTAAAAATAACTGACTATTGTACATAGGCCTACACAGCTTTTAAAGCCAAAGACACAACGTCATATTTTGCTATGTACACTTTCGTGAATGCTTACTTACTTAATAAGACGTAATTTGAGTCACACATAATACAAACCTCACACTTTAAGAGCTTAGTACAAGTTTAATACTGTTCTTAGAGTTTTGCACAGATCACAAAAAGTAGGAACCGTCTTAATAAGGTTTTAAACACTTATAACGCCATATTTTCCCACTAAACGGTCAGTCACCCTGAGCGACTTAGTAGATGCTACTAGCCATGTTTGCCATTTTCGACATGTCAACATTGCTTACCACTGAACATATCATCTGATTCAATTTCGATATATAGAAAACTTCACACATGGGTAGCTCAGTGTGACTAACCCATACAAGTTTTTTTTTGTAGACTACTTAACCTTGAAAACTACTAGGCTATACTTACTAGAAAACTCACATTTTAAAATTCCTAACTTCGAGAGCCATCTTTCCTTTTTGTACATCGACAACAAACAATGATGGACAGGCACTAGCGGCGGGATTCTGAAAGGTCGTTAAATCGTAAAACTGTCTTCTCCATGCCGTGTTATGACATAAAAGCTAAATATTTCAAAGTAAAGGCACACAGAACAAACCCCAATAGCCTTGACATTACAGGTGATTCAGCCGCTATGAACACCTGATCACCCGTGCATCATGATCTTCTGACATACAATGTATGTCAGGATGTGTTGAAACTTTATAGTTTATTGTAAAAACATAACACTACTGATTTGACCAACATATCCCGGAAGTCCTTAAAATGGTAGTACATGCTTTGTAACAACCCACACGTGTATAAAAAAATTTCATTTTCGCATTTAATTTGTCTATTAAAAAAACTTAAAGTCCCGATTGCAATTCCTAGCTGGGTTTTCTGAATCAAAGTATGGCGTAGGAAGTCACGATAAGCCGTTGGTCCATTCCACTGGTCGTTGGACTATTAATTAATGACCCAATCGGGGAACAGTCAGTCCTAGCTTGTAGCAAGACTACACTTCATCATCCATCAAAACACTCATCATTCCCAACAACATTCCATATTCACCTTTAAGAGTGGTCGGCTTCTCAGAGCAAAAGCAAAAGCAACAAAAACAGTATCAGTTGAAGCATATAATATACAGCATATGACATATAAACGTAGCCTACTATCCTGTCATATTTAAAACTGTATGTGATATATGAAAAAAATCGTACATTTAACTAAGTAGAAAAACAGGCTCTGAGAGATGATTAACTGACTCGAGTTGAACTAGGGCAGTCATCCTATTCATAGGGACATTAGAAATAACAGCCAAAGACGAGTCCTTAGCCAATTTTGTACAGTGATTGCTGCATTCAAGGCCAATGGCTGGCCAGCACTGCACGGCGACTTATGCAAGATGAGCGCTGCAATTTATGCAAGGTGCGCTGCAATTAGTGCACACTAACTTGCTCGGTTAAAAATGTACCTTTACGTGACTTGCAAATGTTTGATAGATCATGTAGGTGCGCTGTAAGTTATGCTAGGTCGTGAGTAATTTGGTTCAATTGCCATAAATTGGCCGTGCTCTTCCTTTTCTGAATGTATAACGAGTGGGAATAGTTTATTTCTCTCGTAGCTACCGTTAGATAATAAGATGTCGATTTTACATATTCAAATACAGATTTGAATATTTCGTTGCTAATAAATAGCTTGATGAATTTTAATGTCAATTTCTGTAGATCGTTGTTATAAGTAGTAATTGAGCAACGTGCGTTATTATTATTCAGCCATAAATTATAAACAGAATGAGTGGCCAGTGTAGCCATTTCATTCAATATGGGACCAGATACACACAATGCTGTCACAACAATGACCAGGCCTCCACTCTAACTAATAATTGTTGAAACGTTGGGTCTTCTCCGGTTCATGCGGGGCAAACAAATGGCTTCAAGTAGCCTAATATGTGAAACTCATGAATTCTAATATTTAATTCTGGGTTATAAACATTTTGATATTATAACTTTTATTAATTTTTAAATATACTACCACCATCTTAGACGGCACAGACTTTCATCCTTGGACACAGCTTGAACATCTTTTCTCCGTGACGTCACTGTGTTGTGGGGAGGGATCAGAAGGGTGAAGAGGGCCCGCTGCCCACTATGTTAGAAGTCTCGTGCTTTAGTAACTCGCCACCACACCGACTTTTATAAGACGACATAACCTACAATTTCTTTTGGCCTAAAAGAATAACTCAAAACAATTTCCCGAAGACCTTGACGTCTGCGACCACTCATCTAGCACACTTACTCCAACCCTGTGACGAAGTGGAGAAGTGTTGCCCTCAGCAGATTCTATCTTTAGACTCGGAAGTTTTGTCGAGTAATCGTGATGGGATCTGCCACTACTGTGCCATTAACACAACATCCTGCACATCTCGCTGGCCTTGAACCGTTATTAAGTCTCTGAAGAACTCTAACTCAGCGGACAGTTGGATCGACCTTGCTGCACGTCTTCTCAGGTTATCAGTGCATGTTGGAGTCATTGCAAGACTTGTACTTAATTGTGACAAGTAAGGTGAAAGATACAACCCTTTTTGTATTTGTGTAACTGTTGTTCTTGGTAAAATAGTGACCGATGAGGTGCAAGTACAAGTATGTCAGATATTTGGTGTAAACCTGAATGTTTTGATAATGAAATAAATATGGGAAACCGTAGGAAAAGTCTAAGTAAACAGTCAACGCTTTCAATTTGGAGCTGGTAACTTGTTAACTATACATGGCACGGCACACTCTTGTAGAAATGTAAAGTTTAGTTAAGAAGATTAACCAGGAATATTTTAACGCACTTTTATGTGTCAAAAGTGGCTTATAAAATTCTTCCAGATATTCTATTTAACAATCAACAAAACAAATTTATAGGCATTAAGACTTGTGTCGTATTATCTAGCAATAGGCACACTTGTGTAATATTAATAAAAATGTAGTTAAACCCTTAAACACAGGAAAAATACTACTTTTATGAGTTTTTCATCTGTGAGTTAAAAATCTGTGAATCAAAAACTTGTTGGAGCTAGAAAAACCCTGCCAAATCAATTTCATCCTTGAAATTGAACTTATGTTCGTTGTATTAAGAGCTCACCAGAGTAGTAAGTTGAGAGTAACCATATACACCTAAAACAAGTTTTAAAGCTATAAAGGGTCAACAATCTGGCAAGTACAATATTATGTTGAATCTTTAGAACAGCAAACCCCACGCAGCTTGCCGACCCTTGCATGCTGGCCTGTAGGTGCTCGCTTAGTTAGACCATGGTAGTGGTAGACTCCAGCTCTTCACGACCCTACAAATCATCGAGGCCTAATCTGGTCACGAACCCAGAGCCTTCTGACGTCCTCGGAGCCACGCTCAGATCTAGCAGCTGTGAAGTATTGCACCAGCAAACACGGACCGTCAACACCGCTTTGTTGCAGGTCTTTTATTTACAGTTTACAAGAATATACAGGTGTTGCAAAAATATGTAGCGCGCCATGCAGAACCGGATTCTACATAGAATAGTAAGTCGAAAATGTCTTGTAACATTTGTTTAAACTCGGCTTAGTTATTTCAAAATTTAAAAGTCAAATAAAATCAAATTGGAATTTGACTTTAAAATTTTAAATGAGCACCATTCAAAATTAAGTAAGATAACATATATTTTTGAAAATGTTATTAGAAAAGATTTATGGTATACAAAACAGGAGTTTTGATTATTAGTTATTACAGCTAAATAAAGCAAATAAAAAAACTGTTACTAGGCATTTTTCACTTACTCTTGTATGTAAAATCCGGTTCTGCATAGTGCGCTACACACTTTTGTGACACCCTGTATATTGTTATAAAAGTGCCTTTAATTTTGAACCTCTAAGGAAACATGATATTTAAACCTCTCAGCCGAACTAAGGAGATTTGATTTCGTTCATTATATGATTGCAACAATACTTAAGACACGGTTCTAACTGGTGAGAAACAAGGAGGATTTGTACGAAAGCCTTAACACAAACTTTAGGTTAGTTAATTTGTGCAAGAACGACGTCACTAAGCTTTCATCAAATATAGTAATGTTTATATATATATGTAATAAAATAACGCATTGACATAAGGACTGCAAAACCTTTTGTATCTCATTCAGAATACGCATTCCTAACCAAACTCTGATTAATTTTGAATTAATTTGTAACACTACTACATAACAATATTTTTAAAGCGTGCCTGCTGAGAAAGCCTTTTTCCTATTTTATTCTCTAAATAGGCATTGTTTTTAAGTGTTATTAACCTAGGGTTTGTGGGCACCACAAAACGCTTTTAGGGAACCCTTGTGCCTGCAGATAGAATTATGGTAGCTGAAGAGTTATTTCCTCCCGACTCTTTCAGAAAACCTGAAGATTTGGAAGAGCCGTGCAAATTGAAGTGAACTTTACTACTATTGAAGACTTTTATTTCTACACACAGCGTATAAGGAATCAAAACAGTCCTTTTATTCGACATAAAATATAGACAATTTCCAAATTTAAAGCCTTCCAAAAATTCCTACCATTTATAGAATGGTTTAGTAGTTAGTTCAACTTAACAAGTTGAATTTGTTGTTTATATAACGACCGAAGCTGTGCAGGTTGAGGAGTGTTAGTCCACATGATGTCAGGTCCAGGACATGTAAGGCTGATGAGTCATGTCAGGAGCGGCGCTTGTTATCCTCAAGGATTCCTCCAACACGTCACGAGCCTGAGTCTGGCCCATTGTAACCCGCAGTCCGAAACAAATATACGACAAGATGTGGTTATGAATTTTCTTCGGTAAATTCTTGATGAAAAATATAGATGGTAACGTATGAGACATTTTAAAGATCTTTCACACTTTTTAATTTTCAAATAGCCAACTAGCTTGCTAAGGCATCTTTAGTTTAGTGAAAAACAAATTTAATCTTTCAAAGGAGTCCTTTGTTCGAGCTGCCATTTTAAAAGTGAAAACCCATTTACCAATGACAAACTAGATTTCTCGACACATCTTTAGATTACAGGAAACTCTGTTTTATAGTTAAATAGCAGACAAGAAAGAATACAATTTTAGAAACGATAATCATCTAAGAGGTGAGTTAGGTTAACGATAAGCGTAAGGGGTAAGTTAACGATACAGTGGGGTGATTGCAACAAATGGTGGAAGTTAATTTTAAACTGAAGTGCATTGAACCGGCGAGAGCTACCTAGCTCTTTAAAAATTAAATTGTTGGAAAGGGTTTACGAAGTCTCATTTATTAAGCTTTGGTTATGTTATGAACACTATAAAATACAATACAAATTCGTAAAGTATAATCGTGATGAGCTAAGCTAATTTTTGATTATTCTAGCCCATACAGCTTCAAACATTCAGTGTGTTTAAAATTAAATGTAAAGATTACATACATAAATGGTTCCTCTTAGAGATTCAACAGACAATGTTACTAGGATATACGGTTTAACATACACGGTATTTTAACAAGAGTTTTACAAACTACAAACGTTTGGGAAAATGTGAACTAGGTCAGGACAAATATAAAATAATAAATTATTAAGATTGATTGGTTGCAAGATATTGACTAAACTCGTGTGCCTAATAAAACAGATAACAGAGAGGACTGGCTAAATGCTATAACTATACTAGTATACAAATTACAAATTATACTCCTGGCTGTTCTGTGCTATTATGCGTATTAAGATTGACTTTTACTATACATTTTTTGTTTACCAGATACTGTAGTTGTCATTCTGGTTTTCACCAATAACTTATATATCTATATTTATTTGAGCAGCTTTCAAGACACTAAGTTTACTTTTGTGTCTAGATATGAATAGCTTATGACAAATTTGCCACCATGCTCGAATGCCTTGTTTCTAAGTGGTGTCCATGACTTTGTTATATAGTTTTCGACATTTTTCGGATGAATAGGATAACTGTAGGACTTTATACTTATCCATAGAAATTGTGTTAAAACAAACTGATATCCAAAGATTAAATATATGTTGAGAAACAATTGGTTTACAAAGGAACTTGGGATATAAAAAACTGGTAAATTATTGATTTCAGCCATTTTACTGCTTAAATAAGTTGTTTCTGAATAAACATTTAGTTATTTGATGTTAAATGTTGGTAACTACATTTCCTTAACAAAAGAGTTTTTACACATTTTCCTATGCCCCACAACCTTTTCTCTATTTAAACTCAACCATCTAACACATAGGTTAATACAATTTCTGTTTTTAAACAATATATTTGATTACGACAGTAGTTTTGTTTACCCGTCTTATCTAGATACATAGGTGTTCCGATTTTAAAGAAAGTTGGTTGAGTGTTTTCCGGGATAAACATTATTAAAGTAAACACAAACGGTGGCCATCTAATAAACAATACGTGTTTTTGTAAAAATAAAATTTAAATAAATCTGTTTTATTTTATTTTGATCCAACTGATAATTTTACAATGCTTTACAACCTGTGTTAAACACCTTGAAAATAATTTAATCATTATTCTTTGAATTAGGAGACCGAGAGTAACAACGCCCTGATGTCAAAACTTTGAACGCAGAAAACAGTAAACCACTTTTCATACTCCTGGTTCCACGCAACACCATCTCAAGTTCTTCTACGGAATACCAATGAAACATGAAAGCGTTTAACATACCAGATTGTGTCAAACGAACCTATAATCTGCCGTAAAATACACAACGGTGGCATATCTTTGCTGTAAAATGGTGTTTTCTCAGTCCAATGCCGGTTGTTGGTTGGCCAAGGCTGCAGTTTTACCGTTGATTGAGCTATCCATGTCAGATAATTGCCAAGATTAGTTGCGGATACCGGAGTGGAGTATCTGAGTCTCTCCACAGATTGACCTTGAATCTTCTTCTTCTGTTCACTGGCGTTGGCATGGAGTAATAAATCTCACATTCATAGACGAACCAGCTGATTCACGAGCTATCACTCTTTATCTCTGGCAGTCCTACAGAGATATGCTGATGACTGAATTAAAATAGTTTAAATTTAGTTTTTAATTCATCTTAGTGTGTAAACTAATTTTAGTAAAAATAGCTGATGCATTTTACTTTTATGTACATTTACTTTAGTGTATAATCTAAAAATTCAAGGCTGCATAGGTTAAGAAGGTTCACATAAGAGATTTCAAAGCATAACCTTATTTGTTTCTCAACTAATTTTTAAAAAAGTATTTATTTTACAAGTTTTTATTTATTTGTGATTGTATTAGTATATTTCATCACTAGATCCTAAAGTGACACTTTTCGACACGAGGGTCAAAAGACACTGGCTGAGTGATGAACGATATTTTTGTCATGATGCAAATTATAATGAGAAATAAATGTCAATAAATGTTTAAATATTATAAACAAAATTATGTAAACATTGTTTTGAGCTCAGCAGTTTGAATTATAATGTTTTGAAGAAACAGCTGTTACACTGATTTACTATACGTCAGTGTTAAATTTCTAAAACAATCTAAACAAACTGTTGAACTAGCTGATGTCCATTTACAAACAAAATCAACAAAACAATACTTAATTTACCTGGGTGTTAAAATGACACTTACATGTGCCAATACATGTGTCTAAAGCAAGAGTTTTCAGAGCGGAATGAAAAAAATAAATTTTAAATTTTAACTATAAAAAAAGAAAAATACCTACTCTCACGTAGTTGATCAGGTGGAAGTTTTAATTAAAAATATAATAAAACCATTTCGTATCATTGAAGCCTTAAACACTTTATTTTCAAGGATTTAGCTTTTGCCGGCTAAGGCTTTTAATAATTTAATTTCTTACCGAGAGTTGGTTCTTCGAACAAGTCGAATTGTGAAAAGTGTTATAATGCTAATTTAATTGAAACTATCGTTTTCACCAAATATTCACCGAAGAAAGGTTAAGCAGCTGTTGAAAGACCTGTACACTTATGTCCAAAACTCCAAGTGCTGCTAGCTAGGATAGCTTGAGTTCAGAAACGCCTCTAAAATGAAGAATAATAGAATATTAGAAATTGCTTGCGATGCACACGTTTCAACACAAAAACAAGCAGTTATAGTTAACACTTCCTTAGGAAATAAACACAACAAAGCTTATGCATTCTGTTTCCCAAGAAACCTTAACACTAAAACCACTTACTGTTCTCAAACCGCAAACCTAAAATCGATTCCCGAACGGTCCATATCTCACTTTACATAACCGACTATACAGTCTGACCTGAAGGGACGGGCTCGGAAACGTATCAGTTCCACAGTTGATGAGGCCTTTGGTCGTAAACTAATGAAGTTTTGAAAGCCAGGCGAGCCAACCTTACCTTCATTAAGATCAGAATATATTTGCACGATCTGTACGGTTCTGGGCCAGCTTGATACTCAATACTGTTGAAACCTACTGGTCTCGACAAATATATTTCGTTCGATTGGCAATAATGTCTGCAGCATCCAAACCTACCACTTAGCGAATTTCGTGGCAAAAGGTTCGAGGTGAAATGCATATAGTATAGGATCAATGTTCCCAGTGGAAGTGCAACAGACTCAAAAGTATGGAACCACAAAAGTTTATTTTAAAAATAGAATAAGTTTACAATGCGTAGTTAAGCTAGTCTCATGGTCAAATGTATGAACTAATAAAGTCACATTTTGAAATAAATAGTGAGGAAATTATACAACTAGTTGAACGTGAATATACCATCATGCGTCTGCGTTTATTTGGACTTATTCTAGTCTAGAGTAAGTACGAGTACATTATCAACTAATAGTGTTACAACAAATAATTACATATCTATATCTCACTGATTAGTAAAAATAAAAAGGTTTCCAGAAAACTGACATTATTGGTTCTAATAAAAGTCAAAGCCAAGCCAAACCCACCTAAATTCCATTGATAATAAAAACATAAATACTCGTATATACAAGAATAAAATAACATTATCATGGTAAATTATTTTAAAATACTTGTGTTCGTACACAACACACGTTCATACTAAGGCCTTTCATTTATTTTCAAACACTAATAAACTAGCAAACATCACAAACGATTCTACAGCCAGCCCTAGATACTTTGGTTGTACTCGTACATTTGGGAAGTATGAAACTATAATTAGAATTTGGAAACGCCAATCAATGCTAGTAAACAATACATGGCATGTAATCAAATGTACATCGCAAATCAAATGTAATTAATTACTATATTCGTTAAGTTGGTATTGTTTACTTTTAAATAATTATTATGTGACAACCTAATCTTAGCTGTCTACTGACAGTAAAGTAAATAAATATTAAGTTTGCTAACGGGGTTAAGTTGAATTTTTAGTTTATTTGACACAATTTTAATTACTTTGATTCTGTCCTCATTTTTTTATAATCCTCAGAACCATGTGTCAAAGAACAATACACCAATTACGATCCAAAAAGAAGAATAGTGTTGATACTTCCTATGAGTCACCATTACGTCGTGAGAGCTCCCAAGCCCTTGAACACTGTCAGGTTGGCAGCACTGAATACCGTCACGTACGCACAGATTGATGGGTGTCTATAAACATGCGGATAAATGCGTGAACGTAGTGTACTTGACGAATGTATATGTTTCGTACCTTCGTTGTGGACATTTATTACGATAGTTTAACTTTATATTGTTATTATACCTGATAATAAATCATTAGGGCTACTCAATCCTATTCAGTAGTTGACTAATCATTATAAATCAAGAACTTTATATTGACGGTTTTGAGTAAGCTCGTTGGTGACCTGTGTTGTTTTAATGTTTGCGTGAATGTGTAGTTAGACGTAATTCGTCGACGTACGGTGTTTTTAAACGCAACCCAACTTTCAAACTTTAATAAGTCATTCTATACGTGCGCTAAAGGTCGTAAATTGTATAATTGTTTTGTTCATTTCAATATCTGTCAGATGATATGTATTGTTGCAGTAATATAGTTGTTTGATTTGATAATTATTTGGTGTTATTGTAAAATCAAACACAATAATGGTTTTAGCAAAGATCAACGAGTGCTTATTGTTGAAGAACACTTAAGAAGATCATTTCTTTTGTCAAGAGGAATTTGGGGTCATGTTTACAGGTCTTAATTTTCCAAACAAATCTTAAATTCACAGATATGTAAAATTTTAACAAAATAGGTTTTGTATCGAAAGGAAAACATAACAGCAGGCGGACTGTACTAAATGAAGTGACGGACAATGTTAGGTTGGATTAGAAAATTCTCCTAAAAGATCTTTAAAACTTTTGACAACAAAAGCAGATAGCCTATTAACGCCTGGATACTTCATCTGAAACGCATCTTTAAAAAAATATTGCTCTTAAGTCAATATAAACAATAAGCACTAACTAATCTTTGCTAAAACCATGATTGCGTTTATTTTACAATAACATCAAATTAGCAAATCAAAACCACTGTATTACTGCGTATACCATCTGACAGGTATTAGTGAACAAACCATCGATATAATTTGACCCTTTTGCTCGTAAAAATGACTTACTAAAGTTTGAAAGTTGGGTTGCGTTTAAAAAAAAACACCCTGTATAAGGGAGTCTGGTAATTGTTCTTCAGAATGCTTGCCACACTGTTTTCTATGTCTTCTTGAAATGAAAGCGACTTTATTGGTGGTAGGACTTTAAAAGTCTCTCTTCCACTTCACACTTCTTTTGGTAATTGAAGCTTTTATGAACATATTGATCCTCGAAATGTCTTTCTTATCTGCCTTCGTCAATATTACAGTGTGCGGAGTCAAGCATCTACCTTAATCTCTAGTTTTAGTCAGGTTACTTCATTCACACATAACTTGCAAGAACCGGTACTGAGATATACTACAGTATCGATCTTCAACGCGTTGAAATTCAAAACACATTGTGTAAACAGCCTAAAGTCTTAGCTTTCAAAATCAGCTGATAAACGGCCGACTGACATTTGGGGCAGCAAACACCGCAAGTCTGGGTAATGGCTGGGTTTGAAGAGCGCGCCCTACTTCCTGCACGTTCAATCCACATCTGCACATTCTTATCAAACACTTGCAAACTGATAGCCTCAGGACGTGTGCTGGACGTGGCCCATGCCAGGCGCCCGGTGAAATTATTGGTTGGGTAATGCATTTAAGAAGTAGGATAATTAAATAAAGGTTTTAGCACTACGTTGAGTTAGTCGACTGAATAATTTGTACATTTCGATTACATTTGATTCAAGCTAAACTGCTTTATTATCGTGGTAACGGGTGGTTGAGAGGACTTATGCGTCTTCAAATACGGTCGTATAACTTTAAAATCATGAAAATCAATATTATAAAGCTGGCAAAAACAAATCTTGCTTTCCGTGGTGTACCACAAGGTTCTGTCTTTGGTCCTCTATTATTTTCAATGTAAATTGATGATATAACCAGTACAAAAAAGATTGTCTCAATTTTATTTAAAATTAATGCTGATGATATGCAAATCTATTGCTACTCTGTAAATTTAGCGAATTCTGATATTGACACCATTTTTTTGGGGTTATCAGCAATATTTGTCATGATTGTCTCAAACATATTCGTGCACATTTTGATTCCACACACTTGTCTATAAGTGTTATGCTTGAACCCAAACGAGCACAAGTAAGGGAATTAAATCAGATATGAAAACCATATCTCATTTTAAAATCAGTTATGTCGGTTATATTAAGGTATAGAGTACGAATAAAACATAAACCGACAGTTTGTTCCAGAAAACGTACCAGGTCAAAGAGCATACGGTAATAATAAATGACAAGAGATGTCATACGGTAATAATAAATACTCCGTCATCTTTATTGATCTATCAATGCTAGACGTAGTTCAAAGTGTCTCAGCGTTTGCTATCCGGTGAACACCATCTGTTACTACACACATACCATGGTCTTATATGCAACTATTATAATTCCTCTATAAAACTATTCTCAATAAATATTTGACTTCAGAGATAATCTAAGGTTTTATGTATGCCGTCCACTTATATTTAATAATGCAGTAAAAACGGCAAGCAGTTACGTAAGGGCAAAGTCCATGAACGCATCTGGAGTACTTATTGAGTAATAGTAGCAATACGAGTATAAGTTATCTTGTAGGGTTTCTTCTCTAAAAGGTATAATTTATTGGTTTTAGATGCTCAAACGCAAGGTCACCTAAGTCCATATAAGATTGTCAGCTAGATGATGTAAGGTCACATGGATATTAAAGTTACTGGTTTGCCTGTATTTTATTTAGGAATCATCTTGCTGGGATATTCAATACTTTGTCACTTTGATTTGAGACACCGACCACTCCTAGAGGGTATTTTAAGGTGAATACGGGATGAAATTTGATTATGCTGAGTGTTTTTGATGAATGACGAGGTGTAGTCTTGTTACAAACTAGGGTCGACTGTTCCCCAGATTGGGTCATTATATAATAGCCCAACGACCAATGGAATGGACCAACGGCTTAACGTGATTACGAACCACGGGGAGTGGCCATCGTGAAAAGTTACCCCTGCACCCGGGAATCGAACCCGGGCTTATTTGGTGCGAAGCACGCACTGTACCACTGAGCTATATGACCACCCCCAACATATAATACATCAGCTTGGGACTTGCTTTATAGTTCCACACTCTCAGTCGTGTAAGATAATTGGCAAAGCACGACGTTCTGACAGCTTAAGCTGAACAAACATCTGTTAGTCACTCATCCAGCAATTATTTCCCTATCGGACTCGTCATCAATATTCGTAGCACGGCTTGCTTCGGTTCTTCGTTTAAGCTCACCCACCTTACCGCTTAGGCAAAACACCTTGTTAGGCATTCTGTTTGTTATTTAATTATTAAAATTTTAAGTATTTCCCTTACGGTTACTCAATTATATTAGACTGACGGGTTTTAGTGTCCGATACGTCTAGTTTATTCATGGCTTCTTGCGACTTAGGTTTAAATTAATTAATTTAAAAAATATAAGTTTTTTAAACCTAGTGAGAGCTTGATTCAAACTGCTCAACAATTGCGTCTGTGTCTGGGTCTTACCTTACTACGAGATGGATAGCTATTTTTTCAAAGAAGCTTTTTAAATATACATCAGACTCAAAGTTATAGCTCAGTTTAAAATAGGCTTTTTATTTTTAGGATTTATAATATTGATTATGAATTAAGAACTACTCATAGGGTTGCAGGACTGACAGGTATAAGATGCAAATAAAACATACACAGGAAATGAATTGTAACCTGCTTACACAAAAAAACATAAATTAAGAATATCTTCAAATACTGCAGTAAAATTCATTTCTAGTACTATAACAGCTGAAATTTCGAAATCAAACGTGCATTGTTCGTTGAAAGTACAATTTTTAGAATATATATGCAGCAGCTTCAACAGGTCTATACTTCTAGATAAACACTTTTCATATGTAAGTACAGACTATTGCTGCTGCCAGCAACTATTGTCTAATCATTCATAGGCTCAACGGAGATGAAGACCAGTGGGTCCAAAATGTGGAATACACTGCTACTGCCAGAACACCCGGAAAACGGCTGTTTGCTCAACATCTGAAAATCTGGCTTCAAAACCACCCTTTTTATTCTTTAATCTAATTTAACCGACCTTACAGCTTTGTATGTTTTCAAACTATATTGCATGACACTATCTTATTGATACATGAAATAAAGATACTTTGACTACATTAACCAACTTAAAACATTGCAGCATCCACTCAGGTGCTTAGAGTGGGAACCCGGCCGCCTTTAAGGAAAAATCAGTAGTGTCAGCTGAAGCCAAAAACTCAAGACCAGGAAAATTACTGAAATTAACTAGACATGAGACTTCCCACGCACACAGGTGACCAGTGGCCTTGGCTACGCAGACGTGACCTGCAGACGGGCGGACTGCCCCCGGGCTCACTCCACTGACCGAATGAGACGAGAGGAGATGATCCAATACCGGTGCCAAGGAGACCCACCACGGCTACTTTTATACCGGCTGTTAACACTGTACCTTGAGGCACGCTCATTATTGCACGGCTATTACCCTTATCACAATGGTGTTAGTTTAATTAGTCATGGCAACATGATCCTCGCTGTTAAACGCTTGTTAGTCTCACCGTATTTGGCGAAGGTGATACATCATTGCTATTGTTGTCGAGGGAGGATTAAGTGTTGTTTATAGGCTGCTTGGTTGGCTTGAATCTTATTGTTTTGTAAAATTTAAAAAATATTCATAGGATGTCTATTTACTGTACTCATATACTGAAATTATTTTATTGTTACAAACCTTTGTACGTATGACTTATACGAATGAATTGATGGGGAGTAAAATAAAACTGGCTCTAGTTCGAACAACACGATACGAAGTCTAAATTTAAAAATATGTGTGTAAGTAGCTTACGAGCATAATAACTAGATTCTAGACTGAGTGTCTCAGCTGTGTCACTGAGGATGCCACATCACAGAATGGGCGAAACGTCTGATAACCTTAATGTTAGTTTTATGACGCGGTATGATACCGGAAGCCTAAAATATAGTTATGACTCCGGCCGATCAAGCCGTACGTATAAGATTACGAGCATAATTATTCTATGTATGATAAATTATTTAAGTTAGCAATATTAAAATTAAGATACGTAAGTTAATTACATCTTAACCGATGCCAAATAAATTTACAGTAGATTGAATTAAATTTTCATTTTTAACTATTATTAATGGATAATATTAGTTCACTGAAAAGAGTAACTTGTATAAATTAGACGTATACAAGGAAAAACACAAAAGTACCCTGTACGATCAACAATACGTTCGGCGTTAGGAAATTATTCCATTTTCAAGTGAGGTTACAACTAGAGTGTTCAATATAAACTGCCGTGTTTTTCGAAAACCATCCCCACATTTACCCGCAAAGTACCGCTAAGTATATATATTCTTATTCTCTGGAATTATAAATTTTTATGTATATTATATATAATTAGTTGCAAACTGCCTATACTAATGTTGAAACGTCAAGCAGCCCCAGTATTGCATTTATTTAATAATATTTACCATAAGTTGTCGGATCGCTTTGAATATGAACAAGAAACTTCAATCTTCATAACTTCGTGATGTTGAGGTCCCCTTCATTTGCACGTTTCATTTATTTTGACCTTTGTCCGGTGGTTTTGCAGAAACGTTTTACACCAAAGCCGCAAGGTCGAAGCAATTTCATGGACATCCTCAAATCTCAAAACACAAAATCAATTACTGTAAATTACAAAGTCATCCTCAACAATTGTTTCTGTCAGAGAGGTTCCTTCTTCTTTATCGTGATTACTTTTGTCTGTTGTTCGGTTTAGGTAATCTTAGGACACACCTTACCTTGTAAGGATCTCACTTGTACGAGTAAATTTTGTTGAAAACACTTAGTTCGTTATTAAGATAACAAGCAGATTACAACCAACATTATCTAAGCGCTGAGAAATATTATTAACTAACTTATTTAATATTTGAAGTTTTTCTACTAAATCTATTGAAATATCCTGGAAAACTAATAAAATACTCGTAACTACATACAGTAAAAAACCAGTTATAATGAGTAATACAACTAATGTCAGGTCCCTTTTAGTTGCATAATCCTAGTGGCCACATGTGAACAGTTTATTACCAAGTTATACACACATATATATATACGGGGTCAGGATCAGTGATCATTTCACGGTCCTGGGTCTGGGTCTCACCATGCTGACGGCATGAATATCTCATTTTTCCAAAGGAAATTCGATAGTGAAGCTGAAAACACGGAAGCTACTTTATTGGTATACTTGTAATTTTGAAAGATGAGCAAACTGAACAAACCCAGACATTGTTACCGAGACTTTTATGAAGTTCGAAGTCCGAGGTAACACTACACCGTGGAAAAGCTATTCCCTTGACCCTATGTAAAACTTTACAGTGAACTTACTGTTAACAGTCAGTGTATTTGCATAACGTAAGTTCTGAAATATTTAAACATAATTACGCTTTGTAGCGATCTTGGGACAAAGCCCACTATCCCACAGACACACATAAACTATACTTCTTCACACGCCGTCAGAGCTGAGAGTAGTAGCAACTCACTTTGTAGATCCGTTGTAAAACACCAGAGTAAGTATTGTCAGGACACAAGGATAGGTTTGCTATCGATAATAAAGGGTGCTCAACTATAACATAAAATAGTATTGTGAAAAGGTTAGCAATTTCAGGAATACAATTAACAAACCTAACCGATGCGTTGGCACAAGCACTACTGAGAATTCTAGTGAATCCTCATTTCCTGTAATAGGGTGTAATGCACACTAGTAAGTGACCTTTTAGTAAGGGGGCGCGTTTCTGGAGTTTTATGCTACGAAAGATTTTTAAACGTTCAAATTTTTATTAAAGTTGGTATACACATTTATGACACCGTACCCAACATGGGTATAAATTTATGAATAAATAAATAGTTTATTGCGAGAACATTATAAAAAAGTATAGTAATCGTCAAGTTATCTATAAAGCTAAAATTGTCCATTCATTCACATCGAGAAACCTTTTATACATACAAATTATACATTCACTCTCCATTCATTCGAATTATCCCACTCTGCACCCCGTCGTCAGCCAATTAATGTATGGTCTCCCAAGTGTGTGCCATAAAATCGTTTTTGCTGAAGAATGCTTCTGCGACCAAAATGTTTTAGAGGCGAGTTTTAAATGCCTTGGGCATTAGGGCACTTTTAATCGAATTTGGTAGTCTGTTGACAAGTTGAGCTCCAGCCTGGAATGGTAAACGTTCATGAACTACCATTCTGTGTTAGGCAGTCCAGTATCTCCCTGTCTCTAGTTTCATACGAGTGAATATCACTCCCTCTTAGCTGGTCGCATTTTCTGTTGAAGAAAAGACAAGTTTGTAGGATGTAGAGACAGGGTAGTGTCAACAGTTTCAGATTTTTGAATGCTTTCCAAAATAACGTGCCTTATAAAAAAGAATTTAATATAATATCCCAGACCAAGATGGCGAAAACAAGGGCTCCCACCGCCATATTGCATTGCCTGAACGTTTTTAGATATATTTAAACCCTATACACGTGATGCTATTTACATACGATAAGAGCTTAGCCTGAAATCGGTATTTCTTTATCAGAAGAAACAAAGTCAATATTACAGTTCAAGACTACAGTCCAAATCTCTTTGCAAGAATGTTGTAGACAGCTGATCCGAGTTCGCCACGAAGTCACGGGTCTGTGAGCAAGTAATATCCCCGTTAATGTTGGTTCCCGCTGTAAGCACTGCCATCTCCTTGCCGTGCCGAGACCATTTCACCGACTGCTATTCTTTTATTGATTTGCATGCCTCATTTACAGCAAGATTTGGCTAACACTCATCTTTGCGAAACTGTGGCTTTTCATCAGCTGTTAGGATTTTGTCTAGATGAATGTTCTTTACAAGTGGTGTATATTGATAAAATGTATGGGCATTAGTTCGTGCTGTATACATGCAGGAACTTTATACTGGGTTGAAGTCCTTTAATCTGCCTTTGTTACAGTGCATAAAAAACGTAACCTTGAAATAATACGTGTAAAAATATTCACCAGAATGTTCTATTACGTTTATATTAAAAAGAATTAAAGCTGTCATGCTTGAAGCACAATCTAGATTACACTAGATTCTTTGGAAATAAAAGTTCTTGACCACGTGCACGTCAAACCTTTGGTTTATTGTGCTGGTTCCCTGCTCTCCTATTTAGGCAACACCACCCCCGTTTGCTTACAAAGATTGCGCTACCCAATTCAAAGGAATATAACTCTTTTCCTGGCCTCGATGAACTCGCATTTGATTTTGTTTTGCGGACTCAATCACAACCGAAGCACAATTTAAGTCCCCTCTGCAAAATACAGTATAATATAAACAAGATTAATTACAAGCGGGTCCATGGCGGATTGGTATCGCGCGCGGATCCAGAGCTCAACACTTCAGTGGCGCGGGTTCGATCCCCGCAGTTACCAATTACCTTTTGTAATGTAACTATACGGTAACGCTAGGTAAAGGTCGAGGTTGAGTGGTAGAGAGGACTTTGTAGACCTCGTTAAACAAGACAAACTTTACCTTTTACAATATACGACTAGGTTGACAGTAATAACAGAAATATACGCAGGCCGTTCGTCACCTTGGAAAATAACCACTCCTTATTAAACATGTTATTTTAAGCCACACTTAACTCCTTGGTGTTTGTAAATAGTTACCGTTTGTACAATGCTGACTTAAGTTTTTATTGTTTTTAACTTTTTAAACATCAGTTCCTTTCTAGCTAGACACTAATCAAAAGTGGCTCGAAATCAGTTAAACGTTACTTTGTGTCTACGGGAAGTGACGTAAAAGATTCAAGCTTGTCTTGTTTTACGAGGCAAAGTTAGGACTACAAACTAAAAAGTCCTATCTACTGCTCATTCTCGACCTTTACCTAGCGTTACTGAATAGTCACTTTACAAATGTAAGTGTTGACTGCGGGGATCGAACCCGCACCAGCGGAGTGGTAAGCTCCGGAGTCACGCACGATTCCAACCCGCCATGGATTCGCTCAACAACGTGTTTCCAACGAGTCAAGAAAAACCATCTCTCCTCAAAAAAGAAGGTTGATTGCAAGTTTAGAGACAGACTTCATGTCTTGTTTAAATCATGGATGAAGGACTTTTATTATAAACCAACAACTTTAATCATGACTTTTTATGTGATCCTGCTGACCTTTAACATGTGAATTGTGAGCTACTGTATTATATTGATACTTAAGCTAAATAGTTCTTGGCCAACATTGTTCTGGGTACTTTGAGAGGTCCTTGGAGATACTTAAAGCTAAACCCTCATCCCGTTTTGGATTGAGAAGGCCAATCTTTGCTGGTAGTTACATACATTTTATAAAACAACAAATACTTTAAGTATCATAGGTTGATACCTTAGTTTTATCTTTGAACAAAGGTAAGCGTGGTACTGTGAAACCTTCTCATGATATAACAAATCAGCTTGAAGGGTAATGAATATGTTTTACGACACTTATATGATTTAGAAAACAGAAAAATGACTGCTTTTCTTCTACAGTTTGTAATTAAGTTGGTAGAATTAATTGATCATCGACTTTATGTGATTACTCTACTTTTGAAAATAATTAAAAGAACTTCCCTCAACCCTTTCTAAATTTCGTTATTAATGCTATCATTGCGTCAGGATAGTGGGCACTATTAACATAGTATACACTACACAGGGTGCCACAAAAATGTAAAACACGCTATGCAGAACTGAATTCTACATACATAATTAAGTCGAAAATGCCCAGTAACATTTTTTTATTTCGGTTTAGTTTAGCCTATCTTTAAAGTGTTTAAAGTCAAATTCCAATACTACGAGTACTTTGGAATTTTGAAATGGCCACCATAATAATGAAATTTAATTAGTAATTAGATACAAAATATTTTTGGAAAATGTTATTAGGAAAACAACTAAGGTTTATACCAAGTTTCTCAAAAGTATCTCGAAGGTTTTTTTTAATTATTAGTTATTTTCAAAAATTACAAAATGGTGGATTACGGCCAAACTAAGCCGAAATCAAAAAGATAGTATAAGTAATTTTCGACTAAATTTTTATGTAGAATCCGGTTTTGCAAATCGCGCTACACATTTTTGTGGTTTCTTGTATATTTATTTACATTACTTACATCACCAACAGTAACATTAGTTACCATATATTTATACCTTCTGATTATACAATATAAGAAAATGCTAAACTTACAATGTACAAAAAATATTATTTGTCATCAAGCTGCATGTCAACATGATGAATATAAGTGAATAGACAGCTTAATCATTAAAGCCTTTGAAATATTCGGGTAAGTGATTTGGAAATATTATTGTGGACGTTTTACATCGTTATTGGGCAAGAAGAACATGAAATTTGAGGATTTACAACCTGATCCCATATTCGGACAAAAAGACAAAACAGCAAACACAAAACAAAGAATATTCAGATCACTATAATTTCACGCTGTAGATTCCCTTTCTACATATCATGACTCACCCAAGCCAGTAAATAGACCAGAGAGAAGCATATAGTAACAATAACAGTAGACTCATAGTGACATCAACAACCTGAGGATATACTGTATCTAGGTTTATCGGCTTACTTGACCGCACGGCCGAACATCTGCCTCAGCTGCCGTTCCTTATCTCTTTGTTCACTGATAACATCGCTTTACAACCATCCTTGGACTAGAAACTCCTCATTCACTTACTGTCTTTGCTGACATTTCGTCCATCTTCAATGACTCTTTTAACTAATCCTAGAAAAAGGCGTGTGAGGAAATCTCATAATTGAGAGGTTTCCTCGGAACAGATGACTTTTACGATTAGTAGCTGTAAGGCTACTGTGGAAGTAATTAGGCGGTTCACCTTTCAGTTATAACCAATATTGACCAATTTAGAACGCAGTGTCATAAATAGTAGTAAAAACCATGTTTTCTATGAAATATACACGCCTAGTTGGCTATTTCTTACACATAAATACGAGGCTCTACGAGACAAAATAATGTAACACAGTAATTACGTACTGTTTTGTTTCAGTAGTACGGGAGTGCTTACTGTACTATTTAAAGTTTTTGTGTTATTTGTCCAAAACATCAGTTAAAAGAAATTGCAATCTTGGTTTCCACATTCATTTTATTTTAGGTAATAAATACTAGCCGAAGAAAAGAGTTAAAACCAGACCAGCTGGCTATAGTACCACTTGCATGAGTGAATAGAATTTCGATTGCAATTCATTACTCGTATTCGCTACGCTCACAGCCTCGCTTCGGCCTTCGGCCTCAGACTTACGTGTTTTTTTACTGCAAGTTGTATTATATTAATTTTATAGTATCTTTATTTAAGTAAAAGTAATTTACGAGTATTTTCAATAACCTCAAAACTGGAAGAAAAACAGTAAGTTTTTAGATCATAAAACTATTTTTTTGATCAACGCCCCTTTTTTTAAAAGGTTCTTTCGATAACCTAATTTTGCAGGTTAACAAACGTGACCGACTTATTTACAAAAGGACCATGTTTACCAAATTGCATCCAAATCTGAAAAAATGCGACCTGTAGAAAGTACACACATACTTACATATTGTGTGTACTATATACACACAATTTGTTGTTGAAAAGGAAAAATGCTCAAAACGTATTCTGGGGGTCAGGATCGGTGCTCATTTCATGGTTTTGGGCCTGGTTCTTAACATGCTGACAGCATCAATATTTCATTTTTCCAAAGTAAATTCGACAGTACGGTAGATTAAGACATATTTCACAGTAAGTGTCAAACATACTCATCCTGCAAATCATACTCAACAGCACACTCTACAAATCATACCTAGGTTCAAGACAGAAGCTACTTTCACACAAATGGACTCACGTGGTCATCTTATCATCTTCACAGTGTAAACCAGTTGCAGTGCCAAATCCGCCTAATTAAGCTTAGGGAGTGATAAACTGCTCAGTTTCCATATTTACCCCGTGAGAACCGCACTGACCTCACATATGTTAGTTTACACTCATGTAATTAATTGCGATGATGACACCATGAGCAGAGTCAAGGTATTCGTGGCAGAGCGCCATCTATGATTGGTCTGAAATCCTTCCCGCTCTCTTCATTATGCACATTTTTACCCTGCACTCGACCAAAACCAGCCTGACCTAACCTGGAGGTTAGGAAAGTAGTTCTTCCAACTGGTTCGTTTATTTGGATGTTTATTGATTTTGTTCCTCGTGAGCTGATGTAACTTTTGAGCTTGTCTTTTATGGCATACACAGGGTGTCACAAAAATGTATAGCGCGTTTTGCAGAACCGCAAAAGTAAGTCGAAAATGACCAGTATAACTTTTAGTATTTCAGCTTAGTTTAGCCGTAATCCGCCATTTTGTAAATTTTGAAAATAACTAATAATTCAAAACCCTTTGAGATATTTTTGTGAAACTTGGTATATACTCTGATTGTTTTACTAATAACATCGTCCAGAAATATGTTTTATCCAACTCATTAAATTCTAAAATGGTGGCCATTTAACAACTTCAAAGTCAAATTCCAATTGGATTACATTTGACTTTATTAAATGGCTGCCATTTTAAAATTTAGATAAGAAATATTTTTGGAAAATGTTATTGGAAAAACCGTTAAGGTTTATACTGTTTCACAAACATATCTTAAAAGGATTTTAAAATATTAATTAATTTCAAAAAATTACAAAATGGCGAACTACGGTTAAATTAAGCCGAAATAAAAAAATGTTACTCGTTATTTTCGACTTACTTTTGTATGTAGAATCCGGTTCTGCATAGCACGCTACACATTTTTGTGACATTCTGTATAGAACGTGACCGATGTTTGTTTTGAAAATATTCCAAAAGACCCCTACCCCTTCAAAGAAGAAGCAAAAACCTGGGGAAAAGGTTGTGGGTAGTATTAAAGGCATTTTGTTGTCCTTGATAAACCTTGTTACACAAGGCATCTTAATATTAATTTTTCATAGTTAATTTTGAAACGAAAAAACGCAAACTAAAATTAGAGAATCTAAATAATTGTTTCAAATTAATGTTTTGTTTCTTTGTGCATACTTTGTCTAACAGTAAAAAAACAGGAGTGTTGCCCGTACTAAGAGGTTTAAGAACAGGCGGACAAATAAACAGACAACGTGTCGATCAGTCTAGTTACTCGTAAAATGAAGACCACGATTGATCAATGATCGCACTTTCAATCGTGGTTCACTTCAACGTAAGGTAAATGCTTAATTTAGCTGTATGAGTTTTAGAGAAAATTTGACTTGTTTGTTTTTGCTACTGAAAATTATTTTAGTAAAATATATGGAATTTATATTTTGTAATATGCATACTTACTAGTTATAATGTTTTCCGCTATCCATAAATATACCATATTTCTGTTTTGTTCAATAACTCCAAAAATCAAGTGTATTAAGGCTACAAATAGTTCAGGCGTTTTACAATTGAAAGGCATATGCTATTAGTCGTAATAATTTTAGATCAACGGGTTCGTTGTTAAATTGTGTACAAGTAAATCTTTTTACTTTACAGATATTTTAAAGATATGTTTTACCAATATTATGAAGGTTGTATTATTAAGTTCTTATCTTATCATTAAACTAAAGTCCTCTCACACCCACGTTTCCGTAGTGTAGTGGTTATCACGTGTGCTTCACACGCACAAGGTCCCCGGTTCGATCCCGGGCGGAAACACGGCAACATTTTGCTAGTTGATTCTTTAGCTCTCACTTGAGTTAAGTAATATGTACATTTTTTGCATACCAGTAGTTTTCAAATTCAACCTTAAGTGGTTGGTCATAAATAAAGACATATTTTTGGAGGAAAACCACTGAAAATGTTTTGATAATTTCAAAACACAAAACGTTCCGTCTAAACTGTGCTAGACATCATCAGTTGTAAACAAAAAATGTATAAAATATATAATAAGCTGCTTTTGTGCTAAAACAATAATTAGTCATGGACATTTGTTTATCGAGAGAAATGGCTTCGGTCGAACTGACTTAACACCTTTCTGTGATTACTTTGAGTACAGCTACAGTCTGTGGTATTACCATTAGTTAAGTCAAGTCAAACTTTACAACTTTGGAAAACTATTTGATCTCAATCCAAGAATGGGTTGACATCTGAATCTAGATGCAAACAATCCGGCATTCACAGGTGTAGAGTAATATTTTCTCCTAACAAGCCTACGACAACAAAGCGGTGCATTAGCCTACTTTACATGGTTTTCACTACTTGCTACTCTGGGACAGTGTTATATAATACGATACAATAATAGTAATGGTGACAATTCAACACTACCTTTTTATGTGAATTAGTTAATAATAATAATACTACTAATTATACTACTACAAAACCGGTTGTACAGGTGACTAACTGAACTAGTAAATGTTTAGGCACTTCCCGGCATGCTACCCTCAACCACATACTCTTTTTGAAGCTCTAGATTGGAAACCTTCGGGAAAATCTGAAAACATTCTCACAAGTTAACGGCAAAAAAGGATGGCGTTTGAAAATTTGCCCTTGTACTTTGCCGATATTTAGAATTATAGTGTGACAAACAGTTGCGAATGCCCTCAAAATACGAGGCCTCAGGTCGAATGGGGACCTGGGGCGCAGCCCGAAGGGTAGTTGTAATTGTAAAACTCGCTAAAACCATGCTATCTTATAGCACGTACAGGGTGACAAAAAGTCCACGGTAGGGTTTCTATATTTTGAATGGTGCAAGGTAAAACTATAAAATTTGCTATCCCGACACTGGTCGTAATGAACTCATTTTACGGTTTAGTTGCCATAACCAAAGATTATGTTATGGTAGCTAGACAGCGTATAGATACCATATGGCTGAGGCAGGAAAGTCAACGTAGTTCGGCAGCCCAAGCATAGACAGCGCTGCGAGGGAATTGTTTTAAGAGTTTTAAGTGAACCTTTAACGCATGCTCGAATATCGCAGGATCTGGTCACATTTAAGTCATCAACATCGGACAAACTTGAGCATGTCGAGCTGAGGGGGAAGAAAGACGCGCTCACTGTGTGCTTGGGCTGCCGCAACTATGTTGACTTTTCTGCTTCAGCCATGTGGCATAAATCTACCTACATAAGATTATCTCATCCAGAACGGACTATGTTCCCCGGCGCACGAGGAATCAGAAAAAAGCAAATCTTTAAAATGGTTTTAGTGAACAGTAGAACACGAACATCATCACCTGTCTCTGACTGATCTATTGACGGTCCACTCAGGTCCGGGCACACCCTGAAGTGCAGTTTGTACAGCTATGTATGTGTAGAGCAGACCTGTGCCCATCTTTACACCAGGCTACCTTGAAGTGCCAGCATGCCAACAATTACCAGTCAATTTAACGACCACCAAGAATGTACCATCGTAATGAATCCGCCGGTTCTACAGTTTATCATCCATTATACACAGTGTGACCGGTTTATATAACAATTACACACCGTTTGTCACCGAGCTACCTCTGACACGTTGACAGTTATTTGTTCTTGCAGCCATTTCTGTTGTGGTTAAACAAGTTTTGCATTTTAGGTGGTGTCTTGAACAGGCCTTTTGTTATAAACTCACAATACAAGGAATGACTTTCAACAAATGATCTATTTATTGAAAGATAGTAGAAACCACTGCTAAAAGCTATTGCGATATGTTAATGAGAAAAAGCTACTAAAAGCTTGAAAATGTAGAAATTTTTGTAAATTCTCAATTGACACAAAACAAGTGTTGTTCATTCATAATTAAATTATTATTATAATAGAACTTTTACCTAAAGAATGTTAAATTGATTCAAAGCAATACCGTACCTGAAAAGTTTACAAAACCATAAACTGGCAGTTCTACACGCTGATAACCTCGCAGGTTATTAAAAAGTTAGTTAAAACTATGAAGTACACCAAAATACCTGTTTAGCCTAAACTATTCCAATTATAAGCCTCTGTATAATAACTTAAACTGAAATAAAAGCGTAAGACTAAAACTAAGAGACATTAAAAACAAGTTATTTGTCAGATTCACACAAAACTTTTAGGTTATTCAGAAAATTAAAAAAAAGCCTTTTGAGTTTTAAACGGAAGATACATTGTCAAACTTCTTGGGGGTTACGGCGCTGCTCTTAATATGGTTATTTTTATAAGAAGGTTCGTTTCTTTCTTGAGAGTTTAGAGGGAGCTTTGACGTTATGTGAGTCTTGTTACCAATTTATAAGTAACAAGTTAACATCTAAAAACCAAAAGGTTCTTATACATCACAAATATTACCTACAAACGATCACTTTTAACCAACTTCCATTTAGACACAGTTGCTTTTTCTAAGAGTCTATAACCTAGAACAACAAACCCAGTGTCCAGTGTTTTAGTAGGATAGCAGTCACTGTCCATATTCTATCAGGTCACAAAGATAACACTGAGGTTGAAATATTATCACCGTCGTTTTCTTAGCTTAAATAATCAAGGAAAAAATGACGTTGTGATAATCCAAAATTGAACTCATCTTCAGGTGTAAAGTAACCTAAAACACACCAAAAACACTAGAAGATGAGCGTAGTAATCAGTAAGTAATCAAAGTAATGAGCGTATTTGTTTCAATGTACGTCTTAATTAATATAAACGTTTTTATCCGTCCCGCGTGTGTATGTACTGTGAACTTTGTGTTAAATGTACTTTAGTGTGACGTGTCAGAAGATAATTCTTGATACTCGTCGGCAAATAAACGACTTCGGATGCATCGCTGGACAAATGTAAGTTGACTTCAAGCGCATCCCAGAAACCAATAATAATCATAATGAGCGTTAGCTCATCACTAAATGTTAGCTCATGTTTGTGTGTTTTTAAAGTTTTTAAAACTAATTTTAATTTAAATCAACTAGCCTACAAACCAACACAACACGAACAAATACGTTCAGAAAAAAAAACAACAGACCAATTAGATAAACTTATATGTTGTCAGCTTACGGTGATTACTTTTTGCTTACTCATTTCATAACGTTTGTGTTATGTTTTACTTTATTTTTCACCTGAAGATGGTATCGGATTCGAGTTTTCGAAACGGCGTGTTTTTGTGTTGATATTTCAATTTTAGAAATTCTACCATCACCAACCAAAATCCAAAAGGAACGACCTAAAACAAAACATAAAACATTAGAAGATGAGCTAGCCTAAAGTAAACACCGTCAGCTGACCAGTCACTCATCACTAAACAACACTCATGTCTGCGTGTTTTTTGTTGTTTTGTTGAACAAACTTGGAAGAATTGTCATTCTTTTAACTTGAAACTAAGAACATAGCCGACACAGCCACAAGCACTACTGTGAATCTTAGCAAATTTCCAATAAAACAGAACAGTTTGTATTTATCTATTTTAAATTAGACAAAGTTAGTTTTTTACACTGTTAGTAATGTTTACAAATGATTTTTTAATATCTGCCTTATGTATTTAGTCTATGGTATTGTATAGTAAACAAACAACAGCAGCTGTTAAAACTAATTTCTGCCCAGTGCTCTGAATGTCAATGTCGAGAAATTCCGATTAAATAAATAAAATGAAATAACTTGATAGCGGTAAGTTCTACAGAAATCAAAGTAAATTTTATCGATTGAAAAAGTAAAATTTTATTTTACAGGGTGACTTTTGTATTCATTTATGGTATAACAAAAATTTGACAGGCAAAACAAAACTTTGAATTGCCACCATTTTAAAACGGCTGATCCAATCTAGCTGGTTAACGAACTTAACCTAGAGATTTACAAAAAGAACATTTGCATCGAATCGCATGGCAATCAAACCAAAAATGCGACTTGTAGAGTGGTCACACACATACATATTGTATAAATATAAAGTTTTGCTATATGACTCAGGAGGTGATAGGAAGCAAAAAGCTGCAAACCGCACCTTTCTACGACGTGTCCTTCTCTTTGGCGAGAGAAATGAATAGCTCTATTTCCGGAAGTTCACTAATAACTATTAAATACTAATTAAATACAACCCCGTGACACACTGGACACCTAGGTCGGATGAGTGATGCAGGCCTAGGATTGGTGCAGTGCGGGCTGGGCACAGTGCGCGCGGGCTTGGTGGGGAAAGGAATGATGATCTTGTATATAAGCGCGGGCTGTCAGGTCAGCGCCACCTTCTCCCCTTGTACACTTCTTCACTCAACATGCACTGGAAGACGGTACGTCACTCATTTTCATACACTTTTTCCGCTCTAATTAGCAGGTTAATTGGTGTTTAATCTGAAATGTTATCGTAGGTTTAATTAGGTTTTAAAACAAATTAAAAATATAACATTTTAAATTGATTTTTTAATAACTTGTTTTATAATTATTAAAAAAATGAAAACTAAAAATTTGATAATAAATTAAATTTGTTTTGAATGTCAACTAAACATTAAATTGTATGAACACAACTTTTCTTTCTTAAATCAAACTTGTATAATCAAATCATATTTTGTTGACAGTTTTCAACCCTTCTAAAACTATGTCCATCTAAAAGTACATGAGATGCTATAATACAACTTGGTTATTTTTAAAATAAAATTTTATATTTGGTAAAACACCTCAATGTTTCTCGTTTTTGAAAATGTTTATTTTTTTAGACCATAATATAAAGACTGTAATGTAGTTGTTGTGCAAATTCTTGAAAGTATTCTCATAAAAAAATGGTTGATGTTATTTGTTGGCACTAAATAGTTTACGTGTTGTTCAAATCGAAGGTTTTATCAATTTTGAGTCCTAAAAGGTTCACTAAGTGGTTTGGTAGATGTTCTTCATTGTTAATTGCGTTTATGGAGTTAGAACCCTTTTCTTTTCTTCTTATATTTCTATGCTAATACGTCTACGAAAATATATACGCACAAAACTTTGTGTAATACTAAAGTAATAATTGGTGTTTTTCTTCAATTATTAGGTAGAATGATCAAAGTAGCTTATATTCCATCGTATTAAGATATAGCGTGAATAAAACTACTAGCAACTATGCTGTGCAAATACCTCAAGCTTATTATATAACTTGTATTGAATGATCAAATATACTATAATAAAAGAATAATTTTAAAACTAGCTACACAAATTATTATAAGTAATAATTAACTATTTAACTGAGGCTTGACCAATTAGGTTTTAAGTTAAAACGTTTGTATTTTACACAAGCATACATACTTCTGTTCTTGTTCGTTGAAATATACGTAATGGCGTACGGTTAATAGTATGTTTAAATGCACTTTCACGTACAAACCTAAAATCTTTAAAACATGTTTTAGCTTGATTATTCCTAGAACCACGCTGGTTTAAATGAAAACAATTTGATCAACTCAGCGGACTACATTTATATTGTATTTTTCACACATCACACAATAAAACCTTTACACGATCTTCCCTTTATAAACTCAAAATATACTTTGAAGTAGTATTTTATTTTGCTTTCAGGCGGGAAAATACTTATGGCTAAAACTAGTCCATGAATAATGAAAAACTATAGTTTTTTAATAACATTTTAAAGAACACCTTCAAAGTAATTAAAAACAACATTTAATTTTAACCCATGATGCAATACTGTATTCTGTGTAGACAAATTTTACTTCTAACCTAACCTAATCTTATCTAAGTCATGGATTTGTACCTTATAAGAAATTCTGCTGTCACCAATAGTACTAAACTTGGGAGGGCAAGGCGCATAAATAATTTTAACCAAGTCCAAAAATACTCTTAGCTACAAAATAATATCATGGCTCAAAGCGAGATTGTAAATTATACAAATTTTAAAAGTTTAGATTTAAGGGGTGAGGACAATGTCGATAATAGTTGATGAGAGCAATTCTATTGGATACATATACAATGTTGAAGGAACAGAAATCAAAGTTGATTGTAATATTATAAAACCTTTAAATAATACAACAGAAAACTGTTTAATTTTATTTGTTTTGTAGTAGTTTTACTACAAGTTTTTATTATTTTTTAATGTGTCATCACTAAATTTTATTTTATAAACAATCTGTTTCGTATCGACCTACCATGTAAGACTTACTGATTATAAGTACCAGTAAATGCCACCTGGAAAATTTTGCTTCATTTGAATTTCCCTTTTTATTCTTGTTGTATACCGTAAAATCACAAATTTACTGCATAAGTCTTGGAGACCTATTGTTCATTTTGTTTGATAATTGAAAATTGGGGCACAAATGAAAGAGTAATGGAATAAACAGCAGATTTAATTTGTAGCTAACCAATTTACCTTGCGTTGGAAAATTTTCCCTAAAATATTGGCTTAACTTCTGCCATAATGTACCTAATAGAATTGTCTCAATGCGTTACATTTTCGTCTTGAAACTATGCATGTTGTTCGAATTCGTTAAAAATCCGGTTGTTTTTAGAACGGTGATAGTGCAAAGGCCTTTTCAACTTATCGTCTTGTTTGGCGTGTTAAAGTTTTCTTATTAATTATATATTAAACGAAACTTCTTATACGCTCCGTTTTACAAAGACCGTAACAATACTTCAAATATTATGGGTAAGAACATTGTGTTGAATATTTTTAAGCTAACCAGATTTTTATCGATACAAAAAGGAACCTAGCTTTTGGGATCTTTACATATCATTCAATAAACAACTGAGTCGACGGTTTATAAGTAAACTAATTGTAAACCATATTTTAATTCTTAAAACGATCTTATTTGCATTGAGTTACGCATTTGGTGCAGAAAAATACTCCTTTTACCCTATGAAATGCACCGTTGAACGTTTCGTGTTGCCAGTATATGTGTACAGTTCACGACACTTGGCTAGAGCCATAAATATTGAAGAATATTACGTGCACAAGATCTGTGCTATTTGTCAGAAGTCGGTCGACCGTGGCTAGAGGGGTCAACTACGCTCGCTTATCTGTGGGTCATCAGCTGGTCGAATTCCCGCCAAAACACAGCTGTTGAACCCACGACCAGTGTTGCCAAAACAACACATCACCTCTTCTTTCTCCGTCCCAATGACAATCATTATGAAGCAACTTTCAATAAACCTGCAGTCGATTGCGTATGCGTAACTACTATTAGTGACATCCTTTTACTTTTGTTATGAAAATCCGTAATACCGCGTGACCCCTCGTTATTTTCGTGACTCTCCTTTCCATACATCTTTCAAAGTTTACGAAACCTTAGTTTGTTTTCAAAAATATATTACATTTTATTCAAATAATTGCTACTGATGTACAGTTCCGTCTTCGAACGCATACGTTTTCTTTAAATACAGCAAATTTTATGAATTGTTAAACCTTGAATAAATTTAGACAACACTGCCTTGCTGTAAGGTTTTTTAGTTTAGCCGAATAATAAAATCGTTTCCTCACCAAGTTTAAATCAGAATTCTGATTTAAAATGTACAGGTATAACTATTATACACGACTTTTGAATGTTATTTCAGTGTACCACTTGTGTGTTAATAATACAACTTATAATACGTTGTAATTTCAAAAGCAATGTTTTATAAAATACAACGGAAAACGCGTAACTGTTTATGCATTACTCAATTTCTTAAACTTGACGATTCCAATCAAACTGAACATTGGTTTTAATTTACTTCTCCGTTCGTTTTGTTATTGTCAATAAACCTAATACAGTATGAAAAGGTAATGATGATTGTGTATAGTTTCTCAACCGGTAGCCAATACTCGATAGATAATCACAGGTGTCTGCGCCTCTGTTGCTTAACTCTCGTATCAGAGTCAATTTGTTATTGGAATCCATCTTCTTTACTTGGAAATAACCAGAGTCTGTCCATCTCTGACAATCACATAACCAACTACGTCTTTCTCTCGCTATTGGATTATCATCCACTTTGTTGTGCCTGCTTCTTTCTTCCTTATAAACAATCAGGTACTTAGTTTAGTTTAAAGGTACTAATAATAACGATAAACAGCTTGTAAATATTAAACCAGAAATCAGCTAAGTAAATTGTTTTAAACTACAAGTCCGAATGAGAAACCTACTTTATTTAATTGTTTCAATCAACCAAGGAACTGTATGTAAACTCAAATTGTTTATTACCATATGACAAACTTGCATTGACAAACAACAGAAAAATTCATATTTTTGTTATTCTAGGATGTTTAATCAATTTTCTATACAAGTAGAACTAGCTGTAGACAACACTCTGTATCCTTCTTTACAAACCTTTCATGTAGAGATAGGCCTATCCAGTGTAAAAAAGTAAAAGTATACAACGGATCTAGAAAATGAGACTATGACACGATATAATAACCATTCAATGACTTTCCACACTTTGGTATAATGTTCAATTCCAATAATTTATACAGCCACGAAGCTTACAATATCAAATAATAAAATTTAAGATGTCTTGAGTAAAGCAATTCTTAAGGGTAAAGTTAAAATGAAAAGTGACATTTTAAACGCTTAATGTGAACCTAAAACTAGCCTCTTGATTGAATGTTAACTTTACATTAATGTACGTAAGTAAATACTAGCAATGTTACTAATTTTATATATAGAATAAGAATCTAATCGCATAGCTAACACTCTAAATATTAAAGAGTGAAAATCGAGCCATTCTTAAATACAAGTGGCTGGGTTTCAACTCCCAAAATAGCAAAATCTCACTCTTTCTCAGTGGCCTTCACTTCTTCATTTTTAAAAGGTAAAAGGTAAGTTTTTCTTGTTTAACGAGGCGAAGTTAGGACTACAAAGTCCTCTCTATTACTCAACCTCGACCGTTACCTAGCGTCACCGTATAGTCAGTCACATAACATTATATTTAGAGTGAATAGTTTAAAAAGTACGTATTAAAAGATCACCACATCCTGTGACAGTGGTCTGACCTCGCACCCCTGACCCTCCCCTCCACAGACAACCACAATTACCCGTGACGTCACTGTCTAACCACCGGTCACCCACAATTCCACAGTTCCTCTTATGGTAAACCAGCGGACAACTATAATCACCCGCCCGTCACCACAACCTAGACACTTTCAAGGTTTACAAAATTATGCTAAGTAGTTGAAGCAATCCACTTGCTATGCGTTATTTTCATTGGCCTTTTACGCGTAATTTATAGCTAAGTTGGGTAAATATGACGAATTGTAGTAATTTTTATTTACTTCAACATGGGAAAAGTTTATTAGTTGAACATTGATCAGTCTAATATGGATTTGTTTAAGGGTTCTAAAACGCGAAGTTTTGTAATTTTAAAGAGACAAATTCACCATTAACTGTTTTTAACCAAATTGGTTTTGTACAAGCAAAAATATAAAATATTATAATTTCAAATTTTATAACTAATGTATTGGGATCAATGCCCAAACTTAACTACGTAATGCCTATTTTATATTGATAAGAAGATATGACAATTCAATAATCATACAACAAGATCTATGAAACGCAAGCTCTATACAGCTTTTGAGACGATGTATCTGGTATAATGTTTAGCTATTAGAGGCTATATTGAAAATCCATCTAGTCCTACTAAACATAACCAAAAGCCTTTCTGTTAGATAAACAAGTATACTTAAAATTATTTCAGCTTTAAATTTGTTATACTTCTTATACATTTTACATATATTTTGTACGCTTCTTTGTCTAAAGCTGATAATGTCTAGCACAGTTTAGACAAAAGGTGTTGTGTTTTAAAATAATTCAAACCTTTTCAGTGCTTTTCTTCCAAAATGATTTTGTTTAGTTATTTTTATAAACACGTATAGTTATTCATTTGTATTTACTTTAAACATAAATACCATTAGTTTTAGTTAACTGGGATGAAAACACTTTTAAAAGGTAAAAAACACACATTATTATACATTTAAAATCGACGTTGAAATTTTTCAAAACTTTCAAAAAGTAGGTTTAATACTCAGTGGTTTGTCACAGTTTACTCGCACTAGTGCGCAATTTCACGCGTTCAACCGTGTGACTCCGGTAGTTCATACATGGAATCAGAGGAATTAGTAATCCAGCCAAGTAGAAAATTAATGTCCTTCGCCGAGAACCGTGCAGCGCAGGGGATCCCATGTGAATGTTGCGCAGCGAGGTGCAATGTCTCACTAATTATAAGCTCTCTCACTCATTCATGTCAGGGTACACGTCATTGACAAGCGCTGAAATAGTTGCGAACAAGGCTTCATCTGTTGCAACGCTGGGAGACGAGTATTTGACAGAATAATAACAGACTCTCGAATGGCTAAGGAGTCTGTCCTGGAATCTCTCTTACAGCTACAATTGTTTTAAAGTCATATTTGTGTATGTTGCAAAAATAAAGAAATAAATCATTCGTTGCATAATTACATTATACATGCATCGCGATCGTCAGTGGCTAAAATGTTCCACCCGCACACATCTAGGTCTCTTTCAGTCATCCAACATTTCCAATCACACGATTCATTCATTAGACTTGTTTCCACTTTAGCCCCGTGGTCAGTCAGTCGTTTTCTAATGTGTTCTCCCAGTCGTGTGTCGCAAATTCGTCAGTGCTATGAAATGCTTTTGCGATCAAAACATTTTCGAGACAAACTTTAAATACCTTAGGCATTGGAGCACTTTTAACGAAATCGGCTACTTGTTGACGAGTTGAACTTCTGCCTGAGAAGGCAAACGTTCATGAACTACCGTTCTGTGTCCCTCAGTTCGATAGGTCTCCCTACCTCTAGTATCGTATGAGTGTACATGTACTCCTCTTACTAGATCGCATTTACTTTTGAAAAAAAGACATTGTTCGTAAATGTAGAGGCAGGGTATTGTCAACAAGTTCAATATCCAAATAATTATTGATACACTGTTAACAACAGTGCCGAAAAGTGTTCTTGAGTATTAAGCGAAGGACATAGCTGGGCTTTAATTGTATCGTTATAAAACAGGTTCTGAAGCAATGTTGTAATACAGTTGAACACAAACTTTGTTTTGAAAATGTTGTTAAAATAAAAATCTAGATAATGAATCACACCTCGTTGTATAACGAAGTGTTTTTAATGTTTTATAACAACTAAGTCACTTTTTTCTGACTTTTATTTGGTACGCTCCATCATAGTTATGTGCCAATTAAATAGTATGCACTTAGTAAATTAGGCCTCTGATAAAACTAAGGATTCTTACAGTTTTCACAAACAAAAGTGGGCCACTTTCAAGAGTTGCTGAACTCTATTTGCTTTCAAATGTATTTATTTTGAAATTTTAACAAACTTCAAAGAATCGAGGAGTTATAACACAGCTTCTCTTTATAATGGTCCTACTTTTCATAGTTTCTAATTTATTCGGGCGATTTTCGTTTTCAAAACTAAGTTTGAATAGATGACATCTTTTCTATGGTTCAATATGACTTTGATGTGTCACATGGTGGTTAAACAAGTGTTGTTTTCACATGATATATGCCATATATACAAAATTACTTCCATCCTTTTTATCTCCTTGCATGTAACGATTTACTAACAGCAATACCAATCTAACTGCAAATGCTGATGGTGACGTATTATGTGTTTCAGGCCGTGGTCGTCTTGCTGGCCGGCGTAGCCACTGCGGCGCGCTTGGATAACACTTACCTACCTCCAGCCGGAGCGGCGTACTCCGGCGGCACCGGTGGAAGTGGCGGGATAGCCACTCCATTCGGTGGAGCGGGTGGTGCAGGGGGATACGGTGGAGCAGGTGGAGCTTCAGGCCAAGGTATTCTGAATTGCGGCTTGAAGGCCACTAAATAAAATTATAGTTAATTCACAGTCTTAAATAAACTAAAACATTTTCTTCCATTCCATTCACTTTGAAATGTTTTGTAAGGTATCGATGATTTGGTGAGAAATTGGGCATAATTTGGAATAAACCCTTAAGGGGTTAGTTTACGAGTGAAAACTTTAAAAATACTGTTTTAAATATTTTCTTTTGACCTAACGTGTCACTGGAAAATATCACATTGATTAAAGGTTATTTATTATGATACTTCCACTGATTTTAGGCCCAGGAAGAACCTTTTTAGAATATGGCATATATGAATAATGAATCGGTGCAGTTAAACGTGATTGAATTGTTTTGGTGTATTTGTTTTCTTTAAAGTATGGTGAATTACAGGAGGCTACGGTGGAGCAGCCGGTGGTGCCGGTGGAGCTGGCGGTTATGGCAGCCGTGGAGGTGCTGGTGGAGCCGGTGGATATGGTGGAGCAGCTGGTGGTGCCGGTGCTGGCGGATATGGTAACAAAGGAGGCGCTGGTGGGGCTGGTGGCTACGGTAAGTGCTACTAAGTGTAAACTTGTGTAAACGTATGGGCACACTCATAGTACAATATTGTTTTAACGTGTATTTTACTGTTTTGTAAACTAATGAATAGGCTCATAGGTTTTGTTAGCTTGATGACGCCAAAAGACATATTTTAATAAAAAACTAGAATTTAATTACAATTTCAAATTCTAGTTTTACTTCAAACTTATTGTCTGATTGGCTAATTCAATCTGTGTTCCAACACAGTTTTCAAGAAAGTTTTGATACTTTGAATGATGTTTATTTTTTAAAAACGACATAGACTTTGTGTTATAACGAAACAATTTCGTATGTTCAAAGGTGGCTCTGGTGGTGCTGGAGCTGGTGGTTACGGCGGAGCAGCTGGAGGAGCCGGAGGTGCCGGAGCCGGTGGATATGGCAACCGAGGAGGCGCTGGAGGAGCTGGTGGATATGGTGGAGCCGCTGGTGGTGCCGGAGCTGGTGGTTATGGTGGACCCGCTGGTGGTGCCGGAGCTGGTGGTTATGGTGGACCCGCTGGTGGTGCCGGAGCTGGTGGATACGGTGGAGCCGCTGGAGGTGCCGGAGCTGGCGGATATGGCAACCGAGGAGGCGCTGGAGGAGCTGGTGGATACGGTGGAGCCGCTGGTGGTGCCGGTGGAGCTGGTGGATACGGTGGAGCCGCTGGTGGTGCTGGTGGAGCTGGTGGATACGGTGGACCCGCTGGAGGTGCTGGGGCTGGTGGATATGGAGGCGCTGGTGGAGCCGGAGCCGGTGGTTATGGCAACAGAGGAGGCGCTGGTGGTTATGGTGGCGCAGCTGGAGGTGCCGGTGGCGCTGGAGCTGGTGGATACGGTGGAGCTGGTGGTGCTTCTGGACCTATCATTCCGATCATTTCTTTTGAAAACAATCCGAACCTTGGAGACGGCTCATACTCTTGGAGGTAAATTGATTTTCTTTTCTTACAAGGGATTTTACCCGTACGATTATTATGAAATAGGTTAAGTAACGCGGTGCAATTACATATCGTGTTCATTGTCTTACCGCTAATCAATTGATTAGACTTTATGATATGAAGAACTAACATATTATAAATTTGAGCCCCGTAAGTAATAATATTTAATTACATTTTCAGTTACGAAACTGGCAATGGTATCAAGGCCAACGAAGAAGGTTATCTGAAACAAGACGTTCCCGAAGGCCCTGGTGAGGCGGCAAAGGGAGCCTTTTCCTACACATCTCCAGAGGGTCAACTGATCTCCGTCTACTACACTGCCGATGAGAACGGATTTGTACCTCAAGGAGATCATCTACCAACACCTCCTCCCATTCCTCAGGAGATTCTCGAAGCTCTTCAGAAGAATGCTGCTGACGAAGCTGCAGGAATATACGATGACGGCCAATACAAGGGCGTTGGCGCTGGTGCTGGAGGTGCTGGTGGTGCTGGCGGATATGGTGGATACAAGAGTGGAGGAGCTGGTGGTCAAGGAGGATATGGTGGAGCGGCCGGTGGTCAAGGAGGTTATGGCGGAGCCGCCGGAGGAGCCGGAGGAGCTGGGGGATATGGCAACCGAGGAGGCGCTGGAGGCCAAGGAGGGTATGGTGGAGCGACTGGCGGAGCTGGAGGCCAAGGAGCATATGGTGGAGCAACCGGAGGAGCTGGAGGTGCTGGAGGCTACGGTGGTTCCGGTGCTGGTGGTGCTGGAGCTGGTGGTTATGGAAGTAGAGGTGGAGCTGGAGGCCAAGGAGGGTATGGTGGAGCTGCTGGAGGAGCTGGAGGCCAAGGAGGATATGGTGGAGCTACTGGAGGAGCCGGAGGATCAGGAGGTTATCCAGGCGCTGGCGGTGCCGGAGCTGGTGGATATGGCAGCAGAGGAGGAGCTGGTGGAGCTGGTGGTTACGGTGGTGCATCAGGAGGTGCGGGTGGTTACGGAAGTAGGAGTGGTGCCGGTGGTGCGGGAGGTGCCGGTGGTTACCAAGGAGGTTCTGAGGGATACTCGTACCCTAAGCCCGGTAAATAAATGGACCGCAACATTAGTAATATTGCAACTGTGTTTAGTGTCGCAATCCAGTCGAAACGCTTAGTCTAACGAACGTTACCGGAAATAACCTACCAAATGGTTTAAACGTCAGTATTATTTTTTGTAAGTTAGTTTTAAGTGATTTTCCTCCTTCTTAAAGTGTTCAATTTTACTCGATGTCAGATCATTGATAAGTTTTTTCTCATTCATCTTAAAACTGTAATTTCCTGTTACCTGAGTTTTGTACAACATAGTTCGAACAGTGTAGCTCTAACTTTCCAAATTTGTAGACCTGTTTAGATTTACCTAATATCTAGTGCCAAGCCGTCAATGTGATATGTACGATTGTATTTGGTGTTGAATACTCAGACTTGTAGAAGGTTGGCCGTGTAAATACGTTATTTAGTAATTTATGTAAATATGTATGAATTTTTGAATTAATACGTTTTGTATGAACTGGTTTGTTTTCATCCCCAAACTATTCCAACTTAAGTCGATCGTAAACAACTGTACTGTCTGTTTATTGTTTTAAAGTATTGTTCGGTGAGTATAACTAAGTGAGGTCACTGTAATGACGAGCTACACTGTAGGTTAGTAGCTTGTTGTAAAATCACCGTTGACAGGTGAATAGATTGTTGTCCACGAGTGTGCAGTAAATCAGGTGGGATCTTGGTGCAGTCCCGTTTAAATAATTTCCATACTCCGTTATTGAAATTATTCCGATAGTTCAATAGTGCATCTTCTCCATACGTTGCAACTACAAACAACGTAACCAGTGGATAACCCTCCAGAGGTCACATCACGTGGTATACCTCCGGGTGTGTCTCTGTTCGTTAATCAAATCACCTAAACACAAGCCGAAAACCCTTTAGTACGTGTACCTCCCTTTATTCTTAGAACACGATAAAATATAATTTAGTCACTTAAATCCTAGATATAATTAGTTTTTAACTGTTTATATTAGAGCCTAGAGATAACTTCCGTGATGCGCCTCCTCGCGTTACGGGGCACCCCGGAGTTAATTTCCGTGTGCGACCTGCTTGCAGCAGGTGAATTCATTGTACCATTTTTTTAAATCGTTAGTTAAAAATTAGTTAAATACCAAAATAACTTTTCGTGTTTCAATTTTACCAATTGCATTTCATTCTGGTAAAAGAATGATACACATTCCATACAAGGACGTAATTTTAGAACAAGGATAATTTGTCATTTTCACTCAGGTTTTAACCAACCTGGAAGCAACCCCGGGTGTGCCCTTTTACATTTTGAAAGCCTATGCACCGTCTGGAAGGTTAACTAACCATTTGGTTGAGTTGTTTAGAGCCAATACATGTTAACTTTTTTACAACACTTTCAAAACACTTGATTCTACATCGACTAACGATTTTCTTTTTCCATTATTTATTGAATTTAAAATTTATACATTATGCTAAAATATACAAACTGGAACACTAAAATACAAAATCAAACTAGATAACGTAAAGCTTAACCTCAAAACATATCCAGTGTTTCTATTGGCTGGCTGCATAATAAATCTTTACCACCGGTTTAAGGCTGCATTGAAAAACACGGTCTCGATTCTTAAAAGTGAAAATCTACTCTCATCTACCTAAATCGGATTCCAAAATGGAAAAACGATATTCTATTTCTACTGGTTGGTTTAAATTTTGATTCGACTCATAGTTTCGTCAGTATATTTTTGAAAATTGTGCACTGCCACTTTTATTATATTTGGTTTAATACTATCTTGAATTTTATACTTATATTATTCTTAATCTTACTTATAAGTTATCTTCTTTGTTTAAAGTTTTATGTAGACGATGGGAGAATTTCAGAGTTGAAACAATTATTGTGGGCATTTGTCATCGTTATTGCATGATGATCACGACGTTTCGGGATCTGTAATCTGATCCCGTCTTCAGAAAAGGTTACTTTTCGCCTATCACACATTGCGACTTTGCTCGCCGCTACTATTGTACTTGTCGGCTACTACACTCATTGCAAATACTTGCAGTCATACATCTCAAGTCGTAGCAGCTCCTTTAGTTTGGATGTCTGGAATAGTGGTGAGGAAAATGTCGTCTTTAAGGTCAAGAAGGAAGGCTTTGAACCGTATGGTGAAGGTTTGCGTTATGGAATTTTGCGAAGAGTTATTGCTTGAAATAAAGAACAAATAGAACCACCTTTTAAATAACTAACAGGCCTAATGTCGCACGAACACTCAAACTTTCTATACATATTTGGAATAAAAACAATCTTTTCACTTGACCACTTCAGACTTTCACTCATTGTACAAAATTAATAAGCCTTATGAGGACAAACAAGAACAAATTTATTCTACTTTCAACCCAAATCTGGCAATTATGACGTGAACTATGTGCAGATTATTAGCTACTGGCGAGTGGATACACCTGTCATTGCGACTTGCTCGCGGTGAGTGGATCACGTGACTTCTAAGCTGGCGACTTCACCGGGACTAGTTAAACGCCGGCGATTAATAGTTGCCGCTACCAACATGTCACACATGGCGACTACTTGCCGCTACTCTAGTCACAGCCAGCAAAGTTGCAATGTGTGACAGGCCCTTAACACTATATGTGCTGTACTGCAGTACTGAACATGCACTTTCACATATTCTGTAATGTTAACGGCTGGTAAAGATAGCTCTTAGTAGGAAGAAACACCGTGGTTTGAGCAAACCATATATTCTATAACTTATTGTTTGAAGTTTCACGACATCTATAGAACAAAATCCTTACACAAAATTCATATCACACCCCCGACAAGATATTGTACAGTAACCGAATGACCATCGATTAAGGGTTTAAGTCGAGGCTAAAAGTATACACATTTTGTTTCTTCGGAAACAGGGTGGAAAAGGTTAGTTTCATTATTATTGTTTTGATCGTATTTCATTTGGATATACTTATATGTGTATCAACTCTGCAGGTCATATTTATGTTCGATGTTCACCAAATTTGGTAGGCCTATAGAATTATGTTTATTTTGTAAATACCTCGGTCGAGTTCGTTAACCAGCATAATTGGAACCCCTTATCTTTAATTGGTCATCAGTATCTTTGACCATCTTCACCTTCCTCGCTGCCATCTATGTCACTGAGGCAAGTCTCCCCATATCAGATCGTCCGATGTAGATCTCTGGTCACAACTCTTCACCGCCAGTCTAAGTTTCGCAGCTCCTTGAAGTGACCAGCCACCCTTGATCCACCCCTGAAAACTTTGCCGTCACCCTGACAAGGGGCCCTTACAGAGAAATCGCCATCCGGGCCAGATGACCTCCGCTTTTTATCGAGGTTGATACTCCTCCGAGTCCTCCTCCTCGTTACCGAGTCCCGGGCTTGCCACCGGCATAGCGGAGATAAAACTAGGTTTTTTGTTTTAAAGGAATTAAACAAAAACACACATTTTCCGTGAGTTGGAGTACCCGGTAGCAACTCGGTAAGCCCGACCTCCTTGACGCTCGTTTCCACCGACCAAGGACTTAATAGGGTGTTGTCAACGCAGACCCGAGCGTGAAGAAGACGGGTAACCACGGAGTAACCTCTGCTATCCAAGAGACCTCATCAGGCCCATGTGTTTTGATTTGTTTGGGTCATTGAAAAAAGACCAGCTATGAGAGAGATTTGAGAGTAGCAAAGACGAAAAGTCTGCAGTGCAAGTATTGCTTGGACGTCAAGGTAATGAATTCTTCGCTGTTGGCATAAACATGCTGGTACACCGATGGGAGAGGTGTGTATAGGTAGCGGAGGCTTATGTTGAAAAGTAGGAAAAGTCTTAGTTGTATACAATAAAGCATGTTAACTCTACACTCAATATTGTCTCTTTACTTATTGAGCGCCCCTCGTATCCCTCATATGGTAGGCCTGTTTTCATTAAGTGAGAGTATCCACAGAGCTGAGAGTTTGTACGTCTAAGTTCTTCTTATAATAAGAAATTTAGAAAGTCCACCTTACTGATTTTTTGTGGCAATTTTATGTTGCTTGAAGTTGGGGTACAGTTGTAACACCAAGTTTGTTTATTAAAAACTGGTGCGTCTGGCGAACAATGTACGTCTTTGTAAAGAGAAGAGGGCAAAGCGTTTATGGGAAACTTAGGACGTCGGTTGATATATATTTTTATTAACATATTTGAAATGCATATTTTAATGAATCTGTACATGTTTGAGTACACTATGGGTAAAAATACATACTACAGTTATACGAACGTAAACCATATTTTGTAGTAGTTGTGAAATCTTATAAAATTCGGTCTATATAATCAAATAGGGTTACCAACAATAAAATAAAAATCCCAATCGTTTGGAGCTTTTAAAGCAACTATTCAAACGTTCAAAGATCATTAACAAGCAAGTAACTAACCTTTTACTTTGGCAGTTTACTGTTTATACGAAGTGTCATTTGGTTGGTCGAGTGGACGTCTTATAGCCTATGTGTACTTGAGGGCGCAGCGTCGATCACTGCCCTTGTGGTCACATACCGTTCACGCCTGGTCGCTTGCACCCCTTTTACCTCTACCTGAAGTTAAAGGTTGGTGAGTTCGTGGTCAGGATTAAGCTAACTTTTCCTGACTCTCTAATTATGGGCTTAAAAGTTGCAGAGTTCGTGGTCGTCCCTTACTACGACGTTTCGTTCTATATGGAGAGAGAAATTAATAGCCATATTTTCTAAGAAAATTCGCTAACAACGAAGGGTCTGCATCAGCACCAAAGCCCAAGTCGAATACAATTTATTTAATACAAGAAACTCACGACTTGGCACACGTATCAACTTGCTCAAGGCACAGATCAGTGTAGACACGTTTCGAACAGTTTACACCACATACTCTCTGAAAGCAGTGACTCTCTGCAGTTTGACATGGGTTGACGATTTTAGAGAGGATTTTCTCGGTTTTAATTATTTTGTTTAAGGGTCCGCCTCAGCTGCGCGGCGACGCTTAGAGGCAAGGGTTTACACCGGCCCGTTTTTCACCTTACAACATAATTTTTACATAATCAATAAACATGATATACTCGTATATTTGAAACTAAAGGTTTTCTAATACATGTATAGACAGTTTTTCGAGTTTTAAGTGTACAAAATGGATTTGAAAACACTAAAACCTGGAAAATTTAAAATTAACTATTTAACAAACTTACGATAAACTGCCATAAACCCTTGCAAACGCTTAGTTTGACATTTGGGCCGCATCATTGAAAGAAGGCCCGTTGTTTACCCAGTTGTAACGTGCGCGGTTTCGTGTGTTCCTTGAGCGGACGAATTCAGGTTTTCTCTGAGATGACCACTGAGGCGCGCACATAATTAGATGTGAATGTCAGGCTAGACTCATTGTAAGAGTGATGCCTATTTTGGGCTCGCTGAATACTTTCTTAGATAATTATTTATTTATTCTTCAACGGAAAACGCACTTTTTAAACTAATTTGAATGAATAAAAGGACTTTAAAGAGTTACAAGATGGTTATATAACTATTAACAAAGAAGACGGTTAATTTTTGAGCACTGAATGAACACTACAAAACAAACCTTTGAATATAATATTAACAACAATGATCCTATTTTAAATTTATAAAAACTAGTTGAAATAATGATGTATAACAATATGTAAACGGCAACAAATAGTTTAAAAAAAAATGAATCTGATTCTGAAACAGATTCAAGTGTCAACGGCAAGGATGATGGAGAAAACACCAATTATATCACTTTAATCCGGCTTGAAAGTTCTAGGAGAGGTTCTTAGACCCCTTGTTGAATGGGCTGTGCCCAACAGACCACTAAATGGGGTATGGGAAGGCATTTCTTCAAGGGATGGTATGTTGAGAAATGCCGGAGCCGATGTTCGCTGCCAGTACGCCCATGCTGGGGCGTCCGGATTATTTACGCACTAGTTTACATAAAATTTTGTTCCTGATGCATCATATCATGGTCATAAGTTCGAAAGGAAAACGATATTGATAGACACTTTCTTCTGCTCTGTATTGTCTGTATCTCAATGTTTTTCCAACTGACATGGCCTATCAAAGCAAGCTTCTTCAAGGGTTAGTAAGAGTATGTTTTTTAATTTTAAAATACTGTAAGAAGTTCTCGTAAATAACGATTAGATTCTTGTTTAATCAAACTTAGTTAACAATCGGTTACTCGTTTTTGAATAGGAAAAGGTAAAATAGTTTATTTGATGTATTAATACGAGTAAAATGTAAAATGCATGTGTGCTGTTTAAAGCTCTGTTATGTGGTAAGATACTCGTAAATACAAACCCTTTCAGGAATTTCTATTATTTATTATGGAAGAGAGGATGGTGCCAACATTTTCTTTCTGGGTAGTCAACTAGAACACATGAACCTCGTTATAGAACTTAGTTTAACCAATATTCTGTTCAAGACGTGCTAATCAAGTGGTCAACAAACTCTAACCGCAGTGTTATGAACAGTGTTAATTCAACCTTGAAGAGGTGAAAGTGAAAAAACCTCTCGAAACGCTGTAGTTAGTATTTTAAACATAAAAGTAAGTTAGTATCCCTCAACGTTACTAAGTGTATATTTAACAAATATACCATCTTCTAGAAAGGTCTTTGCCGTAATGTTTTAAAGCATACAATAAGCGCATAACTTAGATAACGTGTGTAATATATCTCACTTCTCGGATCATAAATTGAGTGAATCAATTTTCTCATATAGGGTGTCGGTGAACTCTCTGAAAATACGTTGTTTATATGTTCCTTGGGTCAAAACAATAATTTTACCATATCAACTGAGGTCTCCGGCGCTTCGTTTTCCGTCTGTCTGTGTGGATGTGTTTTACTGAAATAATTATGACAGTAAAACTAATGAACCGATATTCACCAAACTTTGGTCAACAATTTCAAATGGCATTTTCTAATCAGGAAAAAACTATAGTTCAATTGGGCTATCAAATTTCAAAATAGCGGTCGTTTAAAATGTTCAATAATGTATGACTTAATAACAAGTACAGTGCTTGTACAAACTAACAGGAACAACTACTTTTAGTGTAGTGGATTTCCTTTCCAAAAATGTATGAATTTAGAAAGTCGAATAAGAAACAACAAAGTTATGCTTTATTTCTATCTTACCGGCCAATGACCACCGAGCATTCCCCCAGTCAGCTAACGCAACAACAATGGAACTGACCACATTATTTTGATTTCAAAGTTTGTTAAATTCGTATGAACATCTCTACAATCAATGATAAGTCGTTTCCACCGTGTCGAAAATCGTTATTTTGAACAGCACTTGCACGAACAAATAAATTAAGTTTTGATGTCCTCTGTTTTGGAAGATAAACAGAAATATTGTTTTATTTATTCAAAATGATCGAACTTACATTAATGTCAATTACTGTATCCAAACAAAACTATTGCTTCAAAATCGTACTTAAGGTAAATTTCCATAGACAAACTCCAACTTTCAATTAATTAACTTTTTAATAAACTCGCGTTTATTTTATAATATTCAATTCATTGAAATTCCCAAAAAGTAATATATTTACATTTGAAATTTGCATTCATCTTCAAAAACAGAGGACATACAATTTGGTTAATTTGTTCGTGCAAGTGCTGTTCAAAATGACGACCTTCGACACGGTAGCATAACCAAAAACGACTTATCATTTCCATACGAATTTAACAAACTCCAAAATCAAAATAATGTAGTCTATTCAATTGTTGTTGCTTTAGCTGACTGGGAGAACGCATTGCGGACATATGCTGGTAAAACAGAAATAACAATTCCCTTTTTAATTAACATTTGACTTTCAAAATGTATACAGTTTTTAAATTAAATTAAATACAATGAAAACAGTCGTTCTTGTTAATTTGTTGTTAATTTCTTGTACTCGTTTATGAGTTATTCAATTATGAAAAATTTAAACGGCCGCTATTTTGAGAGCCAAATTAAATAACTATTTTGTCCTAATTAAAAATGACATTTTAAGTTTTTGACCAAAGTTTGGTGTAATTCGGTGCATAAGTTTATTCTCATAATTATTTTTGTAAAGATACATCCACATAGAAAGACGGAAAAAGAGAATACTGTTTATATGGTCAAATATGTTTTGACCCAAGGAACATGTCTACAAAGTATGTCCAGAGAGTTAACTGACACCATGTATACTGTACATACTCGAGAGACGGTCTTAAAAATACAACTTGTGTATGTAAACCTGAAAACCAAATATAGTTATTCTGAAGTAAAAGCATCAACCAAATTTTACTAACATGATCACGACAGTTAAAAATTAGCTACAAAATTAACATAAAGAACTTTGTTATATTACACTCCAAAGGTGGACACTCAACAACAGTAATGTTTCTCATTACAACCTGCATCTGTTTCTGCATCTCGAGACAATTGAACTTCAACCAGATCATTTACTGCAGGATTCTCTAGATGTGATTGAAGTATTGCTGCAAGTTAGGTCGGATGAGTAAGATGTTGAGAAATCTGTGGATTGGGACCAGGCTAAGGTTACCAGATTATCCAGGTCTATCACCAGTTGCACTGATCTGTACGTGTAAGAGCACCAAGCCCTGGCTCATTGTCATTTTCACAGTAATCTCTACTGATACGTTAACAGTGAAGTAATATAATAGCGTTGTTTTAGCCATAGCAACAAAAACAACGATACGTTAAATTTCGAAATGATTACAATCAAATATTTTCTTGTACAACAATAAGATATACTATATTCTAGAAGTAAGTCCTCGAATCCTTATAAAAAATAGTAGTAGTTTATTTTTAAATATTCAGAAATTCTGCAATGCTATAAAATTAATTTTAAACGAGGTAGTTTTTAAGGTTTGTTTTGACTTTTGTGGTACCGGCTTCAACATGAAGTTTATCGTACAGTTGAAGCCTATGATAGTTTGTTGGGATAAAATCTTGTTTCCTTGTATTGTATTGGTTCTCGACAATAGAACATTTAGCCATACAAAAACAACAACGTTTCCAAAATGTACATAGAGGATAAAGGCAATATGGATAGGGATTTGAAATGTTCCTTGCAGGATTCTTTAAATTTTAACCTAGCAAATATCCTAATTGCTCTCTTTCAGAGCAATAACTTCATAAGCATATGGGGTATCCGTAAGATAAATGGAGATGAATGGCTCCATAATATGCCATCATCAAAACATCTTGGCTGCAGTGGAGTAAATGTTTTCTTAAAAAAATAGTCCTTTGGATACTTTGCTACAGTCAAAATCAACATGGTGATCCCAAGACAGCTTTTCATCTATGAAAAACCCCAAGAATTTAACATGGTCAGCCATTTGAAGAGACGTGCCATTGATGGCTAGATTATGATTATTGTAGTCTTGCACATTTGCACCAATATTAAAGTTAATGAAAAATGCTTTGGACAAATTGGTATTAAACCCAAATGACTAAAATATCTACGCAACAGTTACTTTTGTTAATGGCAAGCTCTTTAAGATCATTAAACCTCTTTTCTTTAAAACTTAGAGTGTGTCATCGGCATATTGTAAAATATTGCAACTATAAACCTGTTAAACCTTCTACATCATTTTAAATCACGTATATTGGAGCTACTTGGGCCTAAATTGTGCTAATATGTGTATCACTAAAAACAGTTGTATGTTATTTAGTTTAATATCTCCAAAGACTTTTAAAACGATATTTAAGTATTGAAACGACTACAACGAACCTCAGCTCTTTCGGCGATGTTTAAAAGTCCATATTAAAGCAAGTGTAAGGGCTATATTTAAACAGGTTCTTTCGACCAAATAATTGACGTTGAACCTATGTTTCCAAGATATTGTTACTTGAATGCACATTGATCAGATGAAGTATTTGCGTTTTCCACCCTAATGACTATACAGTATTTTGGTTTGACTACTTTGCCAACGTGTTCTCCTACTGTCAAATATACGTAGGATAAAACTAAAAACAATCTTCTGATTAAAAACTACCTTTTAGAATTCACCTTAATTTAATTGAAAACTCCTTCTGAACAAGAATGAAAAGAGTAAATTAACTGCATGTATTCAGTTGCTAATAAACTTATGTACTATATTTTCATATTTCTTATATGTCTATTCAAGTGGAACTATTTTAATAAGATAAATCCTATTTTCCTCTTTGACTTTTATCCATCTCAACTTTAAGTTTCCATCGGACTTTTATGAAACAAACTTTGTTTTAAAGTGTATTAAATGTTTTAGTGCCGCCACTGAGCCTAATTTCCATATTTTTCTCTCCCATACATCCCTGACATAAATCTAAAAATTCGGACATTTTTATTTTAACTCTTTGTTTTTACTATGGAACTAGTAAAATTTTCGAAAAGGTAGTCAACGGAGTCATTGCAGTACATCGTCATCTGTCTAATAAAAATTGTTTCAAAAAAGTCTGATACAAATTGTAGGCTTAGGGTGTTTCAAGAAAATGTTTGTTTTTACATTGTTCTTATGGGACGAAAAACAAAACTGCTGACAGGTACTATGCACTTTTGAATCATAAAGTGAATAAATATTTAATTTTTTATAATGGTTAATTTTCAACAAACCTAACATAACCACAATAAGATGTTTTCACAGTGAAAACCTTTTAGCAGAATTCACTATTTAGGTTTAGTATAAACATGATAACTTCGAGACGGACAAACTATAAAGCAGGCACACTCATTAACTAATTTACTACCCCTTTCGCTAAATCTTTTTCGTAACTTATGCTAAATCCCTCTAAAGAAGCTTAAACCATAAAGCACTCAGCGTAAATCTAGAACTAAACGTAGCCCAGTTCTGAGGCCGAGGGAAGCAAGGTTAGGGATAATTTGCATTCCTAGTTTGATATGATGGGTCGGTGAAGACCATCACTTAGGTGAGATTGGGCCAGACCACATATGTGTATCAGTCGTGCAATTACATTACATTCTGGAGGGGAAAGGTATCAAGTGATGTATATAAGCGCGGGGCTTCAGATCTCAGTTATCTTTCATCGCCGTCTTCATCTCTCCTCAACATGCATTGGAGGACGGTAGGTGCCCGGCTTTTTTAACAGCTTCTTTTTTCTGTTTTGTAATAATAAATTAATAGTGAATTAGGAATAATATTTTAACTGTCGGACTAGTTATTTTGGAACTTGGAACAGACTTTTGTTTTTGAGAAAAAGGGACTGTTAAATTACATATTTTTATCAGAGTACTATGAGCAGTAAATAAAATAAGGCTTTTACTACCACTAAACCTATTGCATTATTAATATCCTTACTAATTAATAATAATACTAAGAAGATTCCTTAAAATGTTCCTTGCAATTCTATAACGTGCAGGTTCAAAAAAGACATTTAAACCTCAAGGAAAACTTTTAAATCGCACATTAAAACGTGAATCTTGGGCAAAGTACAAGGACAAATGATCTAAATGTTTATTGGTGAATAGGTCATAACATCCAAATTCAAAACAATTCAAATACAACCTGTAATTTGTATTTTTGGCATTGTAAGTCATAACTTGGGTGACCTCTTGAGGCTTTGAGGCATTTGAGTAGCTTGACTTAGAAACCTTAAAATAAACAGTCGAAGACGAAATAGGTAAAATATTTCTGGACAGGAAAGCACTACGGATTTGTTGTATTACAACCTCTCATAAGAATTAAAGTTAACCTGTGAAACGCTCAGCAGGTTTTGACTTGATCTGTACCGAAGACATTCTTGTTTTTAATTTGCGGCTAGACTGTTCCTCTTCAATACTTTTCAAGCTGTTTATTTAGCCACTGTCGTAGACCTCACAAAACCTAGACAAAATGTTGTGTAATCAACTAAAAAAGGAAAACCGCTTGAATACAAACAATAATGCCAGCAGGATAGGCTAGCTGTGAAACATTTTGGTTTGACAGTGATCTTCTCCTCAGAATTCAAACAAGGGTTTACGTTCAATGGTTAACTTAACATTGTTCTACATATGACATCATACAAGAGTAAGTCTATGTTAATATAAACTAATTTGTGTCATGGCTTATACAAATTATCATCGCTTATTTTTTTCAGGCCATTGTCGTCTTATTCTTGGCGGTAGCTACTGCCCAAAACTACGGAGGTGGACAGGGAAGTTACGGTGGTTCGAGTGGTGGAGCGGGAGGATATGGCGGTGGTAGCCAAGGAGGATATGGAGGATCTTCTGGTGGAGCCGGAGGGTACGGAGGAAACAAAGGAGGAGCCGGAGGTTATGGAGGTGGTAGCCAAGGAGGATATGGAGGATCTTCTGGTGGAGCCGCTAGCTACGGCGGAAACAAAGGAGGAGCCGGAGGTTATGGCGGCAGCCAAGGAGGATATGGAGGATCTTCAGGTGGAGCCGCTAGCTACGGCGGAAATAAAGGAGGAGCCGGAGGTTATGGAGGCAGCTCAGGTGGATACGGTGGATCTTCTGGCGGTGCTGGCGGATATGGTGGCAACAAGGGAGGCGCAGGTGGTTATGGTGGTGCATCTGGTGGTGCTGGCGGATATGGCGGCAGCAAGGGAGGCGCTGGTGGTCAGTATGGAGGCGGCAGCCAGGGTGGTTACGGTGGATCTGGAGGCCAAGGAGGCTACGGTGGTGCTAGTGAAGTCATTCCTATCATCTCGTACGAAAACCACCCCAACTTGGGAGATGGATCTTACTCTTGGAGGTTGGTACATCTACAATCTTTGTAATATTTTGAATTTTTAGTTATCAAATATAGCAGCATAAGCTTACTAAAACTTGTCAATAGCGCAATGTTTAACATCGTTCACGGACTTTACCTTTTGATTTCGTTTATATATTAAACCCTTATTGCAAATATACATTCATTGTGACATTAAACGCGTTTTGGACCAACGACACTTTTTACTTTTTACGTATTAAAGAATGGCGTAGTTACGCATAGTAGATTTTATTCTGTATTAACTTATATCAGTAATTTTCAAACTTTTCAAAATGAATACTTAAAAGTATGACCAGATTTTAAGCTTTCAGTATTCGTGTTTCGACACTTAAATGATATATTAGGTTGTTCAAACAACATCGCATAGCATCGTACGCAGTTATGGATAGCCTTTTGTTAATTTAAATGGTTTTCAAAATTAGATTTCGAATATTTAGAGACTTCTTTTGCTATGAAATTATGTAAACAAATACACATCAAGTAAGCTCTTTAACTGTTTCTTAGTCGATTGAAAATCTAAGATATATTGAACTGAATGTTACAGCTACGTAACTGGAAACGGAATTGAAGCGCAAGAAGAAGGATACCTCAAACAAGATGTCCCCGAAGGTCCTGGAACTGCAGCCAAGGGATCTTTCTCCTATACATCCCCTGAAGGCCAAAAGATCTACGTCTACTACACTGCTGATGAGAATGGATTCGTTCCCCAAGGCGATCATCTCCCCACACCTCCACCTATTCCTCAGGAGATCCTAGAATCTCTCGAGAAGAACGCTGCTGATGAGGCTGCCGGAATTTACGACGATGGAAGCTACCAGGGTGAAGGTGCCGGAAAAGGAGGTTATGGAGCTGGTGGAGCCGGTGGCTACGGAGGAAACAAGGGTGGAGCAGGAGGTTACGGTGGATCATCTGGTGGAGCCGGTGGTTATGGCGGTAACGGTGGCAGCCAGGGAGGATATGGTGGATCATCTGGTGGAGCAAGCGGTTATGGCGGCAACAAGGGAGGAGCGGGAGGTTACGGTGGATCATCTGGTGGAGCTGGCGGTTATGGCGGTAACAAGGAGGAGCAGGAGGTTACGGTGGATCATCTGGTGGAGCTGCTGGTTATGGCGGTAACAAGGGAGGAGCAGGAAGTTACGGTGGATCATCTGGTGGAGCTGGCGGTTATGGCGGTAACAAGGGAGGAGCAGGAGGTTACGGTGGATCATCTGGTGGAGCTGGAGGTTATGGCGGTAACAAGGGAGGAGCAGGAGGATACGGTGGATCATCTGGTGGAGCCGGTGGTTATGGAGGCAACAAGGGAGGAGCTGGAGGTTACGGAGGATCATCAGGTGGAGCTGGTGGTTATGGCGGCAACGGTGGCAGCCAGGGAGGATACGGTGGATCATCTAGTGGAGCCGGTGGTTATGGAGGCAACAAGGGAGGAGCTGGAGGTTACGGTGGATCATCTGGTGGAGCTGGTGGTTATGGAGCCAACAAGGGAGGAGCTGGAGGTTACGGTGGATCATCTGGTGGAGCTGGCGGTTATGGCGGTAACGGTGGCAGCCAGGGAGGATACGGTGGATCATCTGGTGGAGCCGGTGGGTACGGTAGCGCTGCTGGTGGAGCGGGAGGCTACGGAGGTGCAGCTGGTGGAGCTAGTGGATATGGTGGTGCTTCTAGCGGAGCGGGAGGCTATGGTGGCGCTTCCGGTGGTGCAGGAGGCTATGGAGGAAACAAGGGTGGTAACTACTAGGAATAATTTGTATTTTTAAATTGTTTCCTAGGCCATAAAAATAGTCATTTCATATTTAATCTACTACCTTACCAGTATTTATTTCATGAAACGCTCATGTTTGAAAGTTACCATATCATCAATTGCTCAACTATTAGTATTTATTTACCTAGGTTATTCAAAGTGTTCCATTGTGTGTAGGTTTTCTTCATTAACTCACATTAACAGTACGTTCTTTTTATATGTTCAAACTGATGAATAGAGTAATTTATTCATGGTTTTAGGTTACATATAATTGGATTCATCACCATGTGTTATTGGTGCCAAGGAAAAATATGTGATAAGTTGTGTTACCTTAATACCTCGTGCCTTAACAGGGAACGTGCTCAGTGAAAGGACTGTATATAAGTTAGTATTTTTAATGTATATATGGAGATTTTAATAAATTTGTGTTCAAGAAGCAATCATTTAGTTGTATGTATTACCCTGAATCAAGGTTTGGAGGTTCTGTTTACAGTTGTCGATATATCTAATGGTACATTAACTATGGATAAGTGAAATAAAAGCAAAATTACAATATTTTGCTTACAAACGTCTCAGTTTCATAATTTTAGTCTAATTGAGTACAAGTTACAAAACCTTTTTAAAAAACGTCCTGATAAAACAAAATACTGCAGCTATTTTTTCGTTACCCCGTTCCTATACGTTGTTTTTCCATTTAAGTTTTCAAAACGGTCTATCTTTAATCAAGCTAATCAACTTTGTCAGTTTTTTAATTTAAAATTTCAGTACCGGCAGTAGTATGAATTTTAGGTTTTGTTTTTACAAGGCTTCTGCTGTAGAGGAACTGAAATAACGTTGTGCATTAAAAACCTCATTTAAATGAGTTGAAGTGGTGATTTGATTTCGGCCACGTTTCTGGTGTGGTACTACAAATATCAAACCAATGAAACCCTGGAGTTTATTAGTTGTAGGGTTTTATTGGTTTGAACTTTGTACTTTCCACTTAATTTCTGCACCCACATTTACCAGCTGGTACAAGTTTCAGAACATTTAATGAACTAGTCACGTTTTCAGGTGTAAATTAGAAACTCAGTGCGTACGTACCCTACCGGTCCGACTAACCTTTTTATCTTACAAACCGTACGAATTTTGCAATAAATAGTACTCGGATTGCGGTATTTATACTCCGCAAGTATATTTATACTACACACGAGGTGCATTTGTGTTTTACTGTTACGGTGCCAAATCCTACACCATTTAACATGCAATACAAACAACAGAAATACAGTATACATATTATGGCAATGAATACCCTTCGAACGCATTATTTGGAAGTCCCATTTATTCTGGCTAGTTTTACTTAAGTATTATACAGCTTTGTCTGTTAATAGTTAACAATTGAAACAAACAGTGTTAGCTAGTGCTATTGTGTTAACATGTAGCTGAAAGTTACTCCCTAGCTAGGTTAGTTTTAAAAATCAAAATAATTGTCCCAATAAATTGCACATTTGTTAAACCATTTACCTTCATAACAAACATGCGAATTCATTCCACTGATAGTTGGTGTTAAGTAATGTTTGTAGCTCATAAAAATTCGGGACGAAGTGAGTCGTGACGCAAAGATGACACAAGTTCGATAATGATCAACACCTTGAAACCTCCATTGTTCGGGGCCGTCCCCAGAGCACGAAACTGAGGCGCTTGCAAAAGTACCAACTACAGTACCCACCAAAATAAACAGTACTGAAAGTGTTAGATTTTACTTGCATGAGGTTACTAACATATAAACATACGAAATGAAGTAAAATCCATTAGGTTCGGGTTAGAATATGTTCAATATGTCCTCCGTTTATTATTGGGCAACATTCATATCGTTCTTGAAGGTTTTGGGTAATTTCCGTAAAGATAGGTTGTGCCATGCTCCTCACTCATAGATATATTTCTTCTATAAGTTGGACGATCGTAGTTGGTGAATCCTCGCAGAAAATCCTCTCCTTCAACATTCAGACGTACGCATCAGGTGATGTTAGAGCCAGCGAGTGGGCTGGGTTAGTAAAGGTTGTTCTAAAATAGATGAGGCTGTTGCCAAACGCTTCTTTAAGAAAAGCAATGTTGTTTATGGCAATATGACTGGAACCATTGTTAACGAAAATTCAGGTTTCGAGCAGGACAAAATCTTCTAAGGTCTCTCAGAAACCTATCAAGAATAGTCCTATATCTTTCCTGATTCACAGTAAGAGGATTTCCATTGTTGTCTTCAACAAAGTATGGCCCAATTATGCCTCTTCCTGAAAAAGCACTCTTCCGTGTTGTTCGTTTGTGCAGACAGCAGTAGGGCGGCCAGAGCGGCCCTTCCGCTGAGTCAAAACACTACCGGTTCTTCGAAATTTTTGAATGACGCTTATCATAACAGCATTACTTGGCGGATTTTTATGGAAATTCGCTGGAAACCGAAGTGCAGTGTAGGACAAACTTGGCCCACCTACACGCCCAATTCCGAAATAATGTTCTACAATAAAAGTCCTTACCGCAGTTGAAAACACCATTTCAGCTTAATCTAACCTCAAAGTGGAAAGTCAAAATAAACACGTAGACGTTGCAAAATTAAAACTGACACAGCTGGTTGAAAAGAAAGGTACAGCTGTTTCAATTTCAGTACTGTTTTGTTTTGGCTGGCACTGAATATCACTTTCGTTGAACTATTTGGGAATAATCTTTCCGTATATAAATCCTTGATAGAAACTTATTTTCAGTGATGTTTGAGTATTCAGTGTTATTTAAATTGGCAGTCATTAATATCTACAAATATACTATAAGGAAAAACTTGTTTGCTAGCAAATTATGATATCTTTTTGTTAATTTAGAAGGAGAAACAAGACTGTAAGGATTTTTTTAATCCTCCAAAAATCTGCAATTCGAGTTATTTGTATTCTTTCATTAAGAACATCATGTAGAGACTATTTTAAGAACCTAAATACTTTTACATTTGGGGCTCTAGCGCTTAGCTGCGTGTCGGCCTGGTATATTTTTACTGACTATAATGACCCAGCTTTTTATTTTAAATTTGTATCTTTCTATTCCACGTAAGCACAAACTTTGCGTTTGAAAATCATAAAATACCGACACGATTGAAATCATTGTTTCGCTTCGAAAAACAAAATTAATTTAAAGACTGCAAATTGGATAAACAAACGTTAGTGTTTAATGTTCTCCTAGTTTATTTCAACAAAACAGTATAGTTTAAATGATTTAAACATAACGCAAAATAGGTTTTATGTAATTGTACATAATTCTATATAACATTCCAGTATGTTCGATTAGCAAAACGTGAAGTCCTCGTCTACAAACATGAAGATATTCAGGCAGCTTCAGGCTCCGTTACAGTCAGATGAAGTAACATCCTCCATTTCCATAGCAGTAAACGTATCCTCGTCTAAAAAGGAAACTAGAAGTCCTTGTTTTCCTCCGCATTGAAAACCAATAAACAGGGAGAATTGGTGCCGAGTTGACAACGATTAACGCCCAAAAGGGTTAATTGCTGGTCGCGACAAAGCTTTTTTGGCAGTTATTGAAGATTGGTTGCTTACAAAGTGTTGTAAAATTGCCTATTTGACGGTCCAAATAGAAGGTCCTAAACTAGAAGACTATGATTTACCGCAACAATATGTAAAAAAAGGTAAAGTTTGTCTTGTTTAACGAGGCGAAGTTAGGACTACAAAGTTCTCTTTACCACTCAACCTCGACCTTTACCTAGCGTCACCGTTTAGTCACATTACAAATTGTAAGTGGTGACTGCGGGGATCGAACCCGTGCCACCGGAGTGATGAGGTCTGGAATCGCGCGCGATACCAGTCCGCCACGGATCCGCTAAAAATTCTGACTGTGGGGCCAGCAAGGTGTGTCCTAACAGTGGATAGTTTATGTATGTAGTTTTATAAACTACATGAATAATAATTTTACCTAGTTAAATTCAGATGAAACAAAACACGTTGAAGATAGTTGTTTTAAAATAACACGAGGATAGATAGAGTTTAGTTGCATAGAGTTTAGCTAAATATATTAAGCAAAATGAAAATATGTACATGTTGTACGGAAATTTTTTATTTTTTTATAAATTATTCTGTCTGAAGTATCCTTTAGTGAAGTCAAACTATGTTCAGTAGACATTGTAGGCATTCATAACAAACAGTTATTGAATATAATACTTTTGGTTGTTTTTATTATATTATTCCTGAAATAGGTCATGTCAGTAAGGCTGTGTCTCCACAAAACTTGTCATTGGTTGCACTAAGAGCAAAGTTTGTTTCTAAAAAATGTGTCTGTACAATGACTACCCTAATGTATAAAATTCTCGGTTTATAAACAAATTCTTTTCCGTATTGTAGGGTCAGCATGGTGTGTCCTAACAGTGGATAGCTTTTATAAACTACATGCATAATAATTTTACCTAGTTGAATTCAGATAAAACAAAACACGTTCAAAATAGTTATTTTAAAGTAACACGAGGGCTACCTCATAGAGTTTAGCTAATTATAGTAAAGCAAAATGAAGACTATCGTTCGATACGCTTGCCAAACGATCTTTACCGTTGCTTGATTGAATTCAAATACACTAATTAAATGTTATGATAGTGCTTGTTTTGTTTAACTAATGCAATATCAGAGAGCATTAACAATATATTTCACCACTAGGTCCTAAAGTGATACTTTTTGACACGAGGTCAATTTAACGTTCGAGGTGCAGCCGAGCTAATACTCCATTATACAGAAAATTCACCACTCAACGCTGTTTTTGGAAACAATAGCTATAAATAGTAAAATATCTTTAAAACCTACCTGTTCCTACCAGGTAAGAACATTTCCAACTAGGCACGTCTATGGTTGTGTCAAAACATGTGTTTAGAGGAAAATTACAAATCCTAGTTTGTAGTTATTTTTGCATTAATTGGCTTTCATGATGTATGACTTTAACGACTCATTTATTGCTAACTACCGACAATCTCCTCCTGGTATACCATGGTTATTTCTCATCATTGTATTACGGTATTGAGGCGTGGGGTGGATCCTCTTTTTCATCTAAAGTTTTCATCGAACAAAAGAGAGCCGTAATATTCATAAAAAGGTAATTCACCTTTGAGTTCATGTAGAGGTGTATTTAAACAGCAAAATCTCCTAACATTTCCTTCCCTCTACATTCTCAAAGTCATAAGTGCCGCCGTCAATTCACGATCCCATCCACAAACTGGTGGTTCAGGGCACAGGTTCCCGACACGTCATGGAGCAATTTTCCGCACCCCCAGACATCGTGTGCTGGAGCAATACTTTTTAACACTTTACCCCAGGAAATCAAATTATGCAAGAGAAACTTTTCTTCGGTGTTTAAAAGACTTAAATAAAGACATTAATAAAGAGGCTTATAGCGTTCAAGAGTTCCTGTCTAGCTGAATAAATTCAGTTGGTTGCCTGTTTAGGGATAAACTAAATTACATGTAACGTAACCTTTAAATGTAACCTATATTTATGTAAATCTATTTAATGTAACTAATTTGGTATTTATTTATTCATTTAAGACATTTACTAAGATTGTTTTCATTATTTATTACTACTATTTATTACTATGACGTTTGAGATGTAAATCACTAAGTCACTATTTGAGATGCCAACCACTCTCATGAGGGTATTTTAAGGCAAATATGTGGTGAGGGATGAGTGTGATGAGTGGTAGTAATGAGTTATGAGGTGTAGTCTTGTTACAAACTAAGGCCGACTCTTCCTTAGAATGGGTCATTAATCAATAGCCAAATGACCAATGGAAATACAAGGACCAACGGCTTAACGTGACTTCCGAACCGCGCAGGTGATGGTCTGATATGTCTAAACGATGGTGGGAGTTGATGCGGGTATCATCAGATGATCACTGAGACTATCTGAGCCGCTTTAGACCTATATCATCCTCATAACCTGACCTCCATTAGCTTGAACTACACACATGTATCTAATTCAATAAAGATATTTGACTTTTAAAAAGAACAAGAACCTAGAACTTGCCTTTATAGCAGCTTTAAAGGTTACTTTCGAGTCGTAGCAACGTGAAATTATCTTTGTATACCAGTAAGAACCTCCGTAAGGCTACGATCTGAATCGATGTTACATAAAGTTGAGCATAAGAACAAGCCGCGGGTGTAACTTACGCGTCGGACAACTAATACTTTATATTCGATTATTTTTGCAACCACTATTTGCAGATTGCAGATTGCGCCACGTTGCGGTGCAGAACTGCTCTACGGAGATGGCACGTTTCGGTGGCCTAATCGAGCGATTAGGCGAGCAAAACCAGTTATTTCAGACTAATACTCTTGAAACCAGTTTTTCACTTGGCAGTATGATCTTCCACTCCAAACATGGCTGATTCATATAACCATCAAGTTTGCAGTATGAGGATCGCTCTATTGTCCTTCATACTGTATACATGACAGAGTTAAGTCTAATTTAAAACAATTAAATGAAAACCATGTCATTTTATTGGAAGTTCGCGCGAAGATTCACAGGAGCGCTCGTGGGTACGTGTCTGCTGTGTTTTAGATTAATGAGATTGATTCTAATTTATGTTTAAAATTAAAAATTATAACGGGACAATCGTGTACAGCTGTTTTAGCTTGTCACGTGATCTCTACTTGCCCTGGGACATGATTTGCTGAAGACAAAGCGAGACTGTGTTCGTGACGTAAGCGTGGGTGAAAGGATGATCTAACAAATCAGAGCGAGTTCCAGGAGTCGGTTTGTTTTGCAGTGCAGACCTAGTGGATGAGTTGGTAGCAGGAGGTTCGCTTCCGGATAGGTTCAAGGCCGGTCTATGCACCTAGCAGGAATGCAGTCGGCCCGGTCTTAGCCAATCAGGAGGCTAGATCATGTTTACAATGATTGGCTAGATTAGGTTTGATAATAAATGGTTGAGCGAGGGGCTACTGTTTGTTTTGTGTTTGTATACGGATTAGCTTCTTTGAGCTGCAAATTATAGAAAACGCGTTGGAAAATATGAAACATAGGTTCAACACACTCTATGGCATTATGGTATTGTGATTTTTCCGTCAGAGAATTTTCAAGAAAACTTTGTCATAAAAAAGTGTTTGTGAAATGTGGCATTATACACCTGATTTCCTGTAATATTTAAATGAATACTACAAAAGAGGGGAAATATTAATCACTTTTCTTTGCGTTGTTAAGATTTGTATTAAAGTTCTTTTTCTTTTAAGTGGCACAAGATGGTGGGGGAGAGTAAAATTAAACAGATTGGGATTAATTCCCTCCCCGACTTTGGGTGGGGGCGGGTGGTTGACGCAATGTACGTCAAAACAATCTTCAGAATTTAGTAGAAACATTCCCCAAAGGGTTTTAAAATGTTTAATGTTTAAAAATTAAGGGGACATTTAAAACTTACCCTGTATAAGTAAAAATATACCAAGAATATTATAATACGTTTGAAATTAAAGTTTTCTTTAACATAGAAGAAAAAACAACAGTCATTCTTGTCTGTTGAGTCCAAAACAGATTTCTTCGCTGTGTCTTATTTATACCTTTTTTAAAGGTTTGAGAAGGAAAAAACAAACTATGGGTACATGAGCTATAGAGTCCGAAATGGCAACCGGTTCATTTATTCCAATTTCATGAATTTTAAGCACAAAATTAAGCTTTTAAAATATTCAACTCGATGAGGTTTTAACCAAAATAGTATGAAATAATCAGGCCTGGTTGGTTGCGTACTCGGTAGTAGTAGTGGATGACTTATACTCCCAGTATACGTCTGTACTCTGTGCACGCTCCAGCTGTCAGGTCAGGAGGTTAGAGTCACTGTGAGAACTTAGTACCATGTGCAGTGTGCAGTCTGGCTTGCGAATATACTCCTCTCTACCTGTGTGGTCATGTTTCTGTGACTATCTTTCACGTTAAGAAGTGAACTTAGGGTTATTTATTTCAATTCAGCCTTAACCAGCGGTTAAAATTAGGACTGGCAGCCAACCAATAGGAAAACTGATATTTTTGTGGTTTAGTTTACTTTGTCTGTTTTAATTTTACATTGTGGTATTACAGTTTGTATTTAACTGCCAGTGACCTTTTTTCAGCTTTAATTGAACCTTAATGTATAAATTGACAATTTGCAAATGTTTAGATTAAGATAAAATGACTAAAGTGGATACCGGACTTAGTTTTGTAAGATTCACAGTTTTAAATTGAGTGTTACACAGTTCTGAAACAACCTTATATGAAGAACTATGCACTTAATCTTTTTTACACACTTTATACACAAATTATTTTTTACCAGCATTGAAATGCATTTATACCTTACACGTTTACACACGTGTTATTATACACTCAGTAAAACTTGACTCATTAGACTGTCGCCTCATTAAGTTCGTTTGTGTAATGTGATTTAGTTTGTCTTCAAGCGCCCCAGTATTCAATCTAAGGTATATATCTCGTGAATTGCGGGACCTATAGACTTCAGTCATGTCTTACAAAGGAAACTATTTGGTCTAAAAGCAGGTCTTAAAACTACTTTAGCATCGTAGCCGGTCATAACGGTTTTAGAAGAGCTGTACTTTTCAATTTCAGAGTTCCACCAACTTGATGTTTTAGTTAAAGGTTATTTTACTCTAGAATGTTTTATTTCACACAGCAATGTATTATGTAATTTAGCTGAAGATTCAGCTAGGTGCGTATGATACTGTAAGTGGCAGCTTTATCTGGTGGTTCTTAGTTGTTTACGGATTTTAGATTGACGTTACAACGCAGATAAACTTGTCACTGGAAAATGTACCCTCTGCAAAATGACATCATGCTCCATGTTTTTAAAACACTTTGTGCCGTTTAATCATAGCTTAAAGTTTCTCTTGGATACTCGGAACATAACGGGAGTTGTTTTAAATCCTGTATTCAAACAGTCTACTACAAAACCATGTTCCTTATTCCTTTGCTTTGTTGTGTACTGTAAAACTAACAGCAAACAATTGTTTCAAAAGTCACTACAACCCTACTTGCTTGAGCTAATTTAAAAGGAGTGAAAGTAAACAAACATATTTTACTCATTACCCAACAAACATACTAAAACCATCAAAGACAAGAATTTAATTCAAATCAGCTGCTTGAAAGGACGCATGGCAGGTGAATGAGCCTGTAATGAAGTGAGAACGTGCGTTTACTGAGTGAAACAAACGAGTATCTTTACAAGCGGGCAGGTCGTGCTGCGAGCGTTTAGCGACAAAAACTGCTTCCTTAAACAGCACCACAGACACACGCAGGCGATCATTAGCTGAGTAACGAAGTCTAGGCGCGGGAACACAGAGAAAACTCGCGGCAACGTCTTCAATCTGCCATTTCTATCTTCCAATGAAGCATTGCTTCACTGACCGCAACGCCTGTAGTTGCATGTGGTGGCGAGACCTTCGGGCAACATGGCCGGGTCAGCCGGTGGTGAAAAAACTCTTTATTGGTGACTCACCGTTGTTGCGACAGTTGCACAATTGTCGTCTGCTCGTAAAACGCAGGATGTGTTGTGGCCGAAGAAGGGATTTGTGAAATGAGCCGTTGCTTCTGCTTACTGGTGCAGGACACGGGTGAAAAGTGTAGTGTGAAATACGACTTGTTTTGAATATGGTGGTCATAAAAACGTTGTAGGCCTTTAGAAATTTTGAGGAGAAGCTACATTAACAGAAGATAACAGCATTGTTCTCTTAGTTTTTAACTTTATATCATCACCAATGAAGCAAGTTTATTATATGCATCTTTGACCCCGTTTAAGGTAACACAAAATAATGAGCATGTTGAATTTGGATATTATGGCACACTTCTTTTCAAATAATTATTTTAATACACTTTCTAGAAATTATGGGTTTACCTCTTTAACACTTTACTTATGGTCTGTAAATGCACACTATGATAAGACGCTATGATTTGACTGGGACTCGTGGCGTGGTCCTGTAATCCAGCTTCATGGAGGTCAGGTTTTGAGGATGATATAAGTCTAAAGCGGCTCAGATAGTCTCAGTGATCATCTGATAATACCCGCATCAACTCCCACCATCGTTTAGACATATCAGACCATCACCTACGTGGTTCGGAAGTCACGTTAAGCCGTTGGTCCTTGTATTTCCATTGGTCATTGGGCTATTAATTAATGACCCATTCTAAGGAAGAGTCGGCCTTAGTGTGTAACAAGACTACGCCCCATAACTCATTACTACCACTCATCACACTCACCCTTCACCACATATTTGCCCTAAAATACCCTCATGAGAGTGGTCGGCATCTCAAATAGTGATTTAGTGATTTAGTGACGCTATGCATAATAACATGTAGGAGATCTAGTTGTAGGCACATTTTAACTGAACACAATATTTTGACTTTACCCTTTACATGTTGTTAGCGGAGACTGCGAGGATCAAACTCGCACCAGCGAAATGATTAGCTCTTGGTTCACGCACGATTCCAACCCGCCGTGAGTCCGCAAAAGTACAAGCCTCAAATTGTTTTACGTTTGAAAACTTGCTCCAGAAGTAAAAAACCTTATCAGAAGAGCCCACATAACAAAACAACATGCCCTGTAATCAAATTCATTATTAGAAAATACTCTAAGAAACATTAAAATCACAACCACACATAAAGAACGAAGGCAACAAATTCTCTCACGACATATTTTCATAATGATCCTCACCGGAGATAAACACAGCCCTGACACGAGCATTCCAGCATATTTCGCAGATGTGTGGGCAGTTTAGAAATGTGACTCAGATCCTACAGTAGGATACCGGAGGCAGGACTTCACGATCCTGCGTGTCCTTCGTCCTGCCGTGATCTTTCTGGCATTTCAGTCCACTCACCTTGTGTGCGCAGTACGTTGTCCTTCTCTGCGTTATTCCCTTGTGAATGAACACTGATTAGAGGATCTGTTGACTGGTTTTGTTATTGAAACAGTATTGATGTTTGACTTATTGAAGGTGTGTGGTGCATTGATATTAAAATTATACTCTTAAAGAAATAGGGAAACTGATATACTACAGGATGTTTCTGAATGATTTATCAAACTTTGCCTGTTTATATCTGATTTATTATTCATCTGAAAGTACTGAGAGAGACACGAATTTAAATACTCATGTAGTGTTTTCAATTTGTAGAGTCATGGATACTAAAGTAGTTCTTTTATTGTCTTTTGTATTATTTATTGAAACCAAGAAAGGTTCGAAAATAAGAAAACCCTTTTTTCTGGTAATATGCATCCAACGAACTTTATATTCATCCCAAATCCACCATTTAAATCTCTAGCTTCGTGTATGTAGCACAAATATATAAATATGGTAAATTAAGGCTCTCATGTTTATATATACATGGTGAGTTTTAAATGTACCTCCCCATATTTACTTTTGAAAAGGATTTGTTTTTAAACCCTTTGAGGAATGTTTTTATTGGACTCTACTTTTTGATCTCTACTTGGTTTTGTTATACGAATTAAAGATGACACAAAATCAGGTTTAAAATGTCACATTTCACATACCATTTTCGAATGACAAACTTTTCTTCAAAATACTCTAAGGGATTATAATATAAGGTTGTGATGTTTTGAGTAATGAAGAAATGAATGTAATTTAAAATAAATTGTACGTGAAATGTGGCATTTTAGACCTGATTTTGTGTCATCTTTAAATTGGTATGGCAAAAATGAGTCGAGATAAAACGTTTTTGCGTTGTTGAATTTTCTGTTAAATTTCCCTTTCTTCTGAGGAGCGACAAACCTTTTGAGGGGGTTGTGTTTAACAAAATTGGGGCCCTTCCCTCCCGGATTTTAGGGGGTGTGGTGACGCAAAGTACGTCAAAACAAACTTCAGAATCCTATGAAAACATTCCCCAAAGGCTTTTAAAAATATTTCTTTTTTAAATGTATGGTGGATGGGGATATTAAACTCACCTTGTATACACGCTTGGTAGCCGTTAATAGTCCGTAGAAAATGGGACAGTTCAACAGGCTGCCAGTTCATTAAAATAATACCTGTATCTTAAAACAGTTAGAACACGGCAAATGATGTATTGGTGGAAGAAGTTTTAAACAGAAACTATATCATATAAACCCTGTGCCTGCTATGGTTCATTGTTAAGCCGTAGCACTAAAGATTGGTTACCCTTGGTTGATTATAGAATAAACACAATTTGCAGGAAAGATGAACTTTGTAGTTTATTAACTAGCTGTCATTTCATCCTGACTGTATATTCGAGATGAAATTTTGAAGCCAAAGTTAAGGACATTTCATATACCCAGTGATTTACTTTTCAATATATTTCAGTGGTGGTAACTTAAGTGATAAACATACTGCAAAAACATTTTAGAATTACCATATATTCTTCAAGTAAGAAAGTTAAGAAGGTTTTATACACCATTTGATTAGAAACACCATAGGTAATTATAATAAAATTTAATTTACTGTTGAACTAGTTCGTCAGAAGTTTGAAGTTTTATAAAAGTAAAACATGATTGAACAAACTCAAAACCCTTTTAAATGTCTTGTTCTTACTCTCTTTTGACATCTAAATTAAGAGTATTTCTAATATACGTGTACAATCTGTGCTTAAGCAAGCAATTCTTGTAATTTTAAAATTTACTGAAATAAACTACAGACTTTCTGTGGTCTGTAATTGAAATATACAACCTAATGTTTATGACTTAAAGCGCCGTTTTACGATTTTAAACTCATTGATTATCGCTCTAACTATGAAACTAAGTTTCAATTTTATACCATCATACGTAAAAACGACAGTAGACATACTTTCTTCTTTCTCTGTATTGAAAGCCTCGTCAACGACCCAATAGCCTAACGAGCCAATAGTTTATTTAAATAAAAAAATCTTTAAACAGGGATCAAACCATCGAAACGACACAGAAAACAAACTACATCATGATTAATAATTTAAACACACCATCAAAACCATTTCTTCTGAACGCCCCAGGATGTAAACATTACTGATACTGATCTTTGGCTTGATATGCTGATGACACCTGACTGGATGCACCAAATGAAAATAATAAGTATTTGTCAAAGAGTTCTTCAAAACTATAAATCTACATAGCAAGCATGCGGATGTAACCTGTTGCTTATACGTGTTGAATATAGATAACAGTGACTCCTGACCATGACCATAAGAGACAGCACTCAATCTTCCCTACATCCTTAAGATCCACACTCATTACATATTCATTTATATCAATCCCAACATCTAGCTCACTGCTATCAATACCGTCACTCAGCACACTACTACAATAAATCCAACGACCTTTGTCTATTCATGAGCTTTGCTTTTCAAGAGAACTATCCAGATGCATCAATGACAAAATTCCTCAAAGCTGATCACACCTTCTTTGCACAGTCGGCACCTACTGTAAGTAGCCAATCAGCCGGCTGGAGATGTCCTGTGTGACCTTGAAATGTATCAATTAAATCAGCTGATCAGAGTCGAAGACTTGTGAAAGTAGTGGTGTCGCGAGTGCAAGTCGTGCCCGTTGCATCAGGGTAGGGGACATACAGGAGCATTGTATATAAACACTAGTGCCACTGTCTCGCTTCATTCGCTCTCATGCATTGGGTAAGTCAACCCTTACAGTGTTGTTTAGCGTGTAAGCGTGCTCTCCTGAATTATTCTTTAAAACCTTTTAATCATAAGTATATTGTATTTCTTTTATACTATTTATAAGCGGAAATAATATTGTAGTCATTTTATAGTATTTATTTTAATGTTACATTGGTAAAATAATTTCTGGTGTTCTAAATATATCATTTGATTGTGACAACTGTGGGGGCTTTGAACAATGTTGACATTGTTTAAAACCATAATATTGCTTGGACAAGCAGCAGTGCTATAGATGCCTTTAGTTGCCCTTAAGATTCATAAGCATTTGGTTATAGAACAACTACGGAGATAGAGAGCTTACTGCATACTTTAACGTTTTATTCAAAGCAAACTTCCGAAACAGTTATAGTGATTGAAAAATAACAAGAAACATCATTTACAGACTACTTTCAAGTTTCAATTTTGGTTTTAGCTTAGAACATCATAACCTTTGGTTACATCATTCATAGGTTTATTTTATTAAGAAACAGTGATGGTTAATGTACAATGTTGTTCAACTTAACATACTTTAGGTATACAGTGTAAAGTGCAGATGAACCAATTTAATTCTAACATTAGCTTTTGTTTTCAGATATTTCTGGCCGCGGCGGTTGGCCTAACGGCCGCCGCTCAACTGAGTAATAACTATCTGCCACCCCCAGGAGCCGGAGGAGCTGGAGGCAGCCCCGGAGCCATCGCACCCCCAGGAGCGGGAGGATTCGGTGGGGGAGGGAGTGGGGGTGGTCGTGGTTTTGGCGGGGGTGGAGGTGGCGGTGGAGGGTTCGGTGGGGGAGGAAGTGGAGGGGGAGGAGGTGGAAAGGGAATAAGTGGATATGGACCGATATGCAACAGTGCGCTGGTGGAAGTTCTGGAGTTGGAGGTGGAGGAAACCGAGGAGTGGGCTGGAGGGAAAGGAAAGAGGTAGTGGAGGTGGCTGAGGAGGTGGATTCAGGAGGTGGCAGTTTGGAGGATGAGAGTGGAGTGGAGTTGAGTGGAGAGCAGGAGTGGAAAGGATACAGTGGAGTGGTGGAGGTCAGGAGGTTGGGAGGAGGAGGTGGAGGTCAGTACCCGGCAAGCACGTCTGGAGGCAGAGGCGGAGGCGGCGGGGGTGGTTACAGTGGAGGTGGAGGAGGCGGGGGTGGCAGTGGAAACGTCATCCCCATTGTGTCACAGACCAATGAACCTAACAAAGGCGATGGATCTTTCTCGTACAGGTTAGTAAAAGTTAATACTAATATATTCGTACTTAATAAACTATTCAGTACTAGTATATCTTTTAAATAGATTGTGATAGTTTTAATATTTTAAGTCTATAAAACGTTACTTATACTCTTTAGTAAATATACAGTATTTGGCGATTTTTGCGCGGGAGTATCGTGGCGGGAACAGGTGCTTCCATACCGGAGCGGGAAACGGGACGCACGGGAAACCCAGTACTCCTCAAGGGAGCATAGGGTGCAGTGGTCGTGTGATTATCTATTACGTTAGTGTTATGTCATAGACTTATTTATCAAAAAAGTACAAACGAAGTCGATAGACTGTCGCACAAAAACACAATAATAAAAGAAATATAAAGGCTATAAACGTTTCAATTTTAATTCGTCTTCTAAAGATCTGAAATTTAATACAGAGAAACACTTTTATAATTTGATTAAAAATATTAATGTTTTATTCAGTTAGGAGCACGAATTTATGTAACTATTCATTAGCCAAACCAAACAAAACCAAAACAAACACAGACATTGTACAGACTAAATTTATTTCAGTCTTACATGTTGTAGTACAGCTACTGCATTGAAGCCTACATGCAAATCTATCATAAACACTTTGTCTTTGGGTCTTCTAGCTCTCTCTCAGTTATAAGGTTCGGTTCTAAGTCAACTCCAGGTCTCGTGGAAGAGCTACTTGGTCTAAAAAGGGTTTCTTCCTAGATCTGTCCTAGTCAGCCTGATTTATAACTCGCGCTATTTTCCGCTTGGCTTGCCCGCCTGAAAATCATAATATTTTTGGAATATCCTGGACAAAACTGAGTAACTCGTGGGTTTGCTGCGATAAAGCGCTGTAAACAGTGCAGGCAGCGTTACCGCGATACCATCGCTTTAGTATCGCGCCCGCATCGGTATCGCGTTCCGCAGTTCACTCCGATGTGAGCTGCTCCATAAGCCGCCATAGTATCGCGCGGAAAGTACATAGACAAAGTATCGCTCCCGCACCGGAGTATCGCTCCAGTGTGTGGAGTCCTTTAAGAATAACTTTTTCATCTTGCTCTAAAAGTATTTTTTCTATAGGAAGAAAATTGTTGCCCAAACGAATATTTATTTCCCTTGTGATAAAAAAAACTTAAGAACACTATATAGTTAGTCAACAACCACTGTTTCTAGAGCTAAACGAAAAAAGCTTACTTTAAATCTTAATCCAGATCGTAATCTTATTCTATATTAAACAGACTTGGCCGTCGCGTGTCAGTTTTGATATTGCAAACCACGTCAAAGCAACTTGACAATGGCGTACAGCTTTCAGCTGTGGCTTGAATACTCAACCAATAAACCAATCGGTGATATTTTTTATTGAACTTCCGGAAGGTAGCAGCATAGTCAAATCGACTCGCTTTTGTGATACAATCTACTAGTAAAACATTTTAGCAGTTGTTGCTTTATCACTATATACAACTAGACTTATGAAAAAAACAAAGTATTTATAATTTTAAACACATAAATTAAAACATATTTTTAGAACTATTTCAAATACAGCAAAAGTTGTTGTTTTACAAGTAAAAGTGTATTTTTTGTCCTAGCTTGTTTAACAAAGTTAACTTATAGTTCGTATAAAAACGCTTCACTTTAAAACCTGTTAAATAAATGAGCTCTATAAATACAAATCTATCTAGAAAACACTTTCAAAATATTGTAAAGTTAAATTTGGTTTTTGCACCTCAAATTGACCCTTGTGGTTTACTGAACTGCATTAGGCAAGTAACATGCAAACAAAGTTCTACAAAAGAATAACCACTTTTACGATTCAAATACAATCCAGTTAAACAAGGTAAAAGGTAAAGTTTTTGTTTAACGAGACGGAGTTAGGACTAAAAGGTCCTCTCTACCTCTCAACCTCGACCTTTACCTAGCGTCACCGTATAGTCACATTACAAATTGTAAGGGGTGACTGTGGAGATCGAACCCGCTCCACCAGTCGCGCGCGATACCAATCCGCCACGGATGCACCAGTTACGATGTACCACTGGGCCCAACTATGGATTATAAGTGGTATGATGACATGGGGTATTGACATTTTATTGACTCCGTTTGGACCTTTCCACTTATGATTTCGTCTTTGACCGTTTTCAGATGAAAAACAAAACTCTTTTCAGTCAAACAAGTTTATTTTTTGTTGTACTATGACTCTTACTATGAATCTTATTTTCTATGTTGTCTATGTAATAATAGACGTTACTGTTTACATTAAACTCCTCTAACTAAGAACTAGATTTGATTAAAACCTAACTTTAAATTGCATGAAACAGTTTCGAGAGTGGTAACGGCATCAAGGTGCAGGAGCAGGGCACGCAGCAGGAGGCCGAGGAAGGACCTGGAACAGCTGTGCAAGGCTCGTACTCGTACACAGATGCTGACGGTCAGCTGATCACCATCACGTACACAGCTGATGCCAACGGGTTCCAAGCCTCAGGAGCGCATCTGCCCACTGCACCACCCATCCCTCCCGAGATCCTGCAGAGTCTGGAGCAGAACGCCGCTGAGGAAGCTGCCGGTGGAGGCCAAGGTAAAAATATTCTTCAAAAACTCAAATGTTGCAATTTATAATTTTTGTCCGCTTTAATTATTTTACTTAAACTAGTTCGAGATAAATTTTCATAAGATTAGGAATTTAATTATTATATTCTAAAGACAATTTGGGAAAGTAAAAAATATCCGGCCATATTTATTTATTTTCGTTTTATGTACTTTCCTTTCTATTAGCTAAAGCTTTAAAATCAAATTTCCCCAAAACGTTTAAGGCAGTAATAGCTTCTTTAGTGAAATCAATTCTTGTTATATAGTCGTATTTTAAATATTTTTTATTTTTTCACTTTAAACTAGTGGCTTATTACAAAATACGGAATGGTGAATTTAAAATTGAATAATGCATATACTCTACAATCAAATACTGGGAATAAAATGTGTACACGTAATATTATGTTTAAAGCGATTTAATTGTTTTAACTAAAAATTACAGTTTCTAATTTAAAATTACAAATAGCCTATTTGCTCTCTCTAAAACAACTTTGATTGAGATACTTTAAACCAGGCTATTACCATTGTTTCTTGGAGGTTTCATTTTACACTATTGTTAAAACAGTGTAGCAGTTATTTGGGTCTGTGGAACTATATCTTGCTGACGTCTTAGTTCTTCCTTTGCTTTAGAAGGTGAATTTGTGGAAAGTTCTGAAACTATTCCATTTATAGTATTACATTTATTCGTGATTCTTGGTTCTAATCTGTTTTAGGTGGAGGTGGCGGTGGATACTCAGGTGGTGGGGGAGGAGGTAGTGGAGGCGGTGGAGGCAGTGGAGGCGGCTACTCTGGTGGTGGAGGCGGTGGACAAGGAGGAGGGGGCGGAGGATACTCTGGAGGTGGTGGAGGTAAGAACAATTGTTGTATTGGTAATAGAGTTAGGCTGGTGAGAATAAATGCAAAGACTTTTAGTTAGACTGAAGCTTATTTTTTTAAATAATGATATGACGTACCTTTTGGATATAATACTTAGGTGCACTTTATAAAACTTTTTTTTTCTTTTGCTAATTAGTTAAATAGATACCTAATTTACATGAAATTGACCATAGCTAACTCAAGACATTCCTGAACGTATATCAGTATTTATGTTTTTGGGTGTACTCCTTGTCTTAAACTATAGTTTTTTATTAAACAAATGACCTTTTTTCAATGTGTGTTTACAGAAATTTAAAATTGTAAACGGTTATTTCAATATTACACGAAGAGGTAGGTATTTAAAAGAACAAATATTCTCGATTCCAGGCTTAAGTTCAAGAGAGGATTTGCTAGTTTATGCTTCGCCTAAATCAAGACACGTTTCAGTTCATCAAACTTTCGTCTAATCAAAAAGTGACAGATAACATAGTATGTGTATGTAGATTATGTAAGAAAGTGCCAATTTTGTAGATCGGCTGGAGATAGTTTAAAACTATTTTACAATACCAGTTACCCGTTTTTTAATTTAGCTTTTATTTAACCATCATGTTAATAACTCCATTGTCTTGATTTATCTGAAAATACTAATAAGTTAAATAAAAAACTGAAAGTTTGAACTTTATGCCATTTAATAAGGTAGGGTTATTTATCTACTTAGGATTATGTAATTTAAGGCTATTGGGTTAGTTTAACACATTTTAATGTTATAGGTAATATTATAAATAATGTTAAAAACAAACACCATTCTATATATTTTTCAGACACCTTTTGAGCGGTAAAGCTGTTCGTAAAGTACACTTAAATGTGGATATCGTTTAGTAATTTATTATGAACTTTGCTCAAGCAGGTCAAAATAAATCACTTGCGTTAAGCTGGTGTGTTATTTTTTAATGGGCACTAGTCATTGTTTTATTAATAAGTAAATAATAATTATCTTTGTATATTATTACTGGGGATCGTGGCATGGTCCTGTAATCCAGCTTCATGGAGGTCAGGTTTTTAGGATGATATAGGTCTAAAGCGGCTCAGATAGACCCAGTGATCATCTGATGATACCCGCATCAACTACTACCATCGTTTAGACATCTCAGACAATCACCTGCGTGGTTCGGAAGTCACGTTAAGCCGTTGGTCCTTGTATTTCCATTGGTCATTGGGCTATTAGTTAATGACCCATTCTAAGGAAGAGTCGGCCTTAGTTTCTAACAAGACTACACCTCATAACTCATTACTACCACTCGCCACACTCATCCTTCACCACATATTTGCCTTAAAATACCCTCATGAGAGTGGTCGGCATCTCAAATAGTGATTTAGTGATTTGAATACTTTAAGTACATATTATTTGTGAATATTTCTTCTCCGTATGATCTATTTATCTTGTTTTCACAGGTGGTGGGGGAAGTGGAGGGGAAGTGGCTACAACTATCCTCGACCAGGATAAACAAGTAGTTCGTTTAAAGTTTAGTTGGAACTTTAGATAGTTAATACTTAAATCCAGCCGTTCCAAATACCTTTACTTTAAAGCTTGTTCATATTGTTAAGCAACTCAATGCAGTAGTAGCAATATTGAGGCCAGTATGAGATCATATCTTGTATACGTTAATAAGACTTATTAGTTGCTAAAGGATCTCCAAATTGGTGCTTAGCTTTTTTCGAAATGTGATTTTTAGTATTTATTTTAGTGTTGCCAGATGTTGGTGGTTTAGTTAGGTGTACATACTGTTCGTAAGTTAGTTGTGTTTAAATAAATACTTAAGTGGTATTACAGTGTTATAATTTATTGGCCTGTCGTCTGAAACCTTTTTTCCATGTAAGATTCAAACATTTAACAGGATAAAACGCAGAAAATGTCAAGGATCATTGACATTTGGACCTATTAACAAAGCTCGTAGTTATCAAAATCCACTTTGTTAAATTTTAAATATGATTATTTCCAAATATAATAATTATAAATATTATAGGCCTACCACTATTGAAACGATAAAAGTCGTATTGGCTAAGTTAAATTTAAAAGTTAACAACTTGGTGTTTAGGTGTACTATGGCCACCGTTATTAGTATAAATCCCATTGGACCACACAATAGAAGAAAAATTTAGGCCTTATTCGTGTTGTAAGAAACATACACTTTTCCCTATCTAATCTGATTTAAAAAGGAACAGCGTCAGGGTAAAGCCACATACGTTTTAAGCTGACAAAACGAGACAAATGGTGGTTAAAATATGCTACGAGTATAATAGACACAGCTTGAAAGGCCCAAATACTAATGGTTTAATAAAGGGCCCCAAAGTATCGTTGATCTCTACATGTTTGGATAGCTAATTAAAGTTAAAAACTATATTAAAACTCAACAAATAGCTGCAAATTTCAGCCCAAAGTTTAAAACTTCAACCATTTTTGGGGTTTCTAAACGTTTCAGGGGCTCTCTATCAGCAGCGATGTAGCGCTAAGTCGTATCTCAAGGTTGAAAAATAGAAATAGTAGCCTACGGTTGAATTTGAAGTAAAAACGTATATTTGGGTAATTCCAACTCTTACACCAGCAGGTTTCATAGAATTATTAGACCCAGTGTAATTACTGAATTACGTATTTGGTGTACGCATTTTAGAGATAAACTTTCTTTGATTTCAATTTAGAGAAAGTGCAGATAAACTAAATCCTAACATCAAGTAAAATATTCACACATTATATTGCATGGTGAAGTTCACCTGATGCAGTACAGTTGCACAAGGTTTATCCTTGACCGGCGGCAGAAGCAGGAGCAGGAGCAGGAGCAGAGATGTAGTCCCTCCTCACGACCGCCACTGTGAAAGCACCAGCTCCTTATTAAGGGTTTGTTCTGTTGTCAGTCCACAGATAATCTGACCTTTGCGTCACTGCGCTCCTCCACAAAGGAGACGATGTAGTCTGTACACAGAACACACGAACTGAGTCAGTTCAGACTTTGCTGTGGATGATCGAAGTAAAGGTAAAGTAAAGTAAAGTTTTGTCTTGTTTAACGAGGCGAAGTTAGGACTACAAAGTCCTCTCTACCACTCAACCTCGACCTTTACCTAGCGTCACCGTATTAGTCACATTACAAAATGTAAGTGGTGACTGCGGGGATCGAACCCGCGCCACCGGAGTGATGAGCTCCGGAGTCGCGCGCGATACCAATCCGCCACGGATCCGCTAAAGAAGTAATCAATGTTTACGCTCGAAAAGTTGGGATGTACCTTTTGACGAACATTTAATCAACAGCTGGATTTCAAAGTAAAGCGTAATTTTTTTGGTATAAGTTGATTTGGAATCACATCAACTAATAAAGAAACTTCAAATTTGGTACATAATCAGACATTGACACTCTAATAACTTTTAATTGTATTGAGTTTTCGTTTTTTTAGTTATGATTGCCCTATACACGTGATACAAAATGTCGGTTGAAGACAAAACGAGGTACAATCGAACAATTGTTGTAGTTGATACTTTATGGTGTAGCGAGTGGTAAAATCTAAAATCAGGTGGAAACCGTTTTAAAATTGTTAACAACAACTTTCTACAACGTTTTTACTAGACATTTTGTAATATGTTAGGGAAACATTTATATTTAAATAATTATTCAGGTTAGTTTAACGATGTAAAGTCTCCTAAAGTGCAAAATTAAGGTCTTATTAGACGTATTATTTTCAAGATGAAGATTCCGGTCCATCTTAGTAATCACAAAGGTCAAGGTATAATCAAGTTTAATTACCTAGATTTTCGTCGGAAGCGACCTAAATTAGTTTTATGCTACTTAAGTTTGTAGGCTCAATTAAGGGAAAATTTAAGCTTCCACGTTCGGTTTCCCAGAGAACGAGCCTACAAGAGGCTTAAAACTTAAGTAGCACAAAACTACTATAGGTCACATCTGATAGAAACCAAGGTAATTAAACCATTTGAGGTGTTTCATGCTAAAATGCGGTTAAATACCTTTAATTTTTGACTGAACAAAAGAATGGTACCTGAAATTATCAATTAAATTTGGCTGAAATAACTTTTACTTTAGACCTATATTGTAACCAACCAATAAAACTAATACACATTAGCTAACACACAGACAGGTATTTTACCTTCTTGCTTCAGAAGGTTACCAAGAAACAGGTTTTCATTCTTGGATCGTTTAACCAATTTGCATGCATCACTATCAAATAGCTACCGTTGTAGTGTACTCAACAGGTCTTTGACTCCTGGGAATTCTTTCCAGTATAAAAGCATGTGTTTCAGCTGTTTTGACAGTGTAAAATAGTAAAAATGTAAACATGTAAATATTATTGTCCGTCAAAGTGTGAGGAACAGAAAAAGGTTCGGCTTAATATTTTTATATCTATTAGGCCTTCAATAAAATGTTCAAGGTCAGATCAAAGCTTTGTTGAGTATCTTTTCATTTGTGAAATATTCAAATTACCTACTGATTGAAAGTTAGATACCGTATTGCGTTAAAGTTATTAGTTAGAATTTTGTATTCTCCGTTGATGCCAGTATTTGGCGAAAAGCCTCGAACCCCAAAAATGTACTTGTATTGGTTAGATATTGCGTTGATACAATACAGATTCGTATTTAACCACCTTCGATTGAGCCAACAAAAACAAGTCATTTAAGTACTTAATATTTCAAACTATCACACGGTAGGTGGCGTACGTGCACCGGACCTCTCGTCTTTCAAAACCAGAAGCAGCTCATCCGGTCACAGATAACCTGTCACCAGATCATCTGATCACCTGATCTTCTTATCTGTCAGCTGATCTTGCTGGCTTGACAGGTGGTAGTTGTGCAACCTGCCGCCAGACTGCACTGGGGAAGTCTTCTTCCCACAGGCCAAATATGGGTAAAACAGAACCGTGCACCCTTTTCATGCATAACATTCTTGAACATTGTGTAAGCACAACATCTTCAAGGTCTGTTGAAGTTAACATACGGGGTGATACTGTTATAATTATTCAAGACTGACAACCTACGAGGTGAGTTTTAAAATAAAGGTAATTGTGTTTTTCCGTTTACTGAAAAGGCCTAGAAATATTCGTTATACAACGGTACCTTTTTCTTGGAATGAAACAAAATAGTTACGTTCTGAAGTATTAAACACTGCAACGTAACCAGTGTGCATCGGGAAAATATTCTTTGTGCTTGTGTAATAGTTCTATAATTTTACAGGTACAGCTTTTCATAATACTGTAGCTAAATGTGGATTTTACCAGCTTTCTTGATTCTTTACTCGGAATAGACAGTTCTTTTATTTATTCATCCACACTAAAGTGTTAAGTCTACTTTTAACAAATAACTTTGCTCCTTTGTCTAAGAAACCTGCTATAACGGTTTAATTGATTCTTGAAAAAATGGTGTTGGGCTGTTGTACTTTTTATAAAAATTGTATATTCCCATAGCCCTTCTAAACATATGTCGGCAAAATTATTAGAAGTACGGACATTTTAGGAGCCAAACTGTTGTTGGAGAAAAGATTAATATGATAAGCAATATTACTATCCGATTGTCTCTATTTATAGATATCCGAGTTCTTACTAGGGAAGTAAAGTTTTTGGTGTTGTATATTATTTACAAGATATTTGAAATACGAAAAGGCCAATATATTAGACACTTTGTATTTGCCTTTTTGTATTTGAAATATTTTGTAAATTGTCATCAATCCCTCTTCAAAAATTAAGTTGTATATATTAAGTCACAGAAAATGGTTTTAGGCCTACCAGTAGCTTTAAATTGGAAGTAAATATGTTATAACAAATCTTATTTTCCCTGTATTTATTTGTAGTAACTATTTAATATTCGTAAAAGCGTAAATTAATATGAAAAGAGTATAACTTATAAATAATACACTGTTAAACCGTTAGAAGACATCCCTACCGTACAAAACAAGTGGTTTTTTGAGTCACAATATTTAATAGTCAAATATACCATGTGTTACTTTGTTGTTTGACCCGTGCTTTGCCTGTTTGTCTCTATAGATAAAAGCAACCCGTTGTTTTAAACGTGTGTTGTATTAAAACACGTATGTTTCGGAGTTTTCACTTTTAATTTTTTAAATAAATATGTAAAATTTAATTTTATTATAATGTTGGCCACATTTTTTAAACGGTCTTTTATATTCAGTAGCAAATAGGTAATTTTTAAATTCCTGTAGATAGCATATCTACAATAAATAGTATGCAGTTTGTACTATTTTACTATACAACTAGAAAACTAAATTGTATATGATGAACACCATGGGGGTTTGAACAATTCGATTGGTCAAACGTTTTGGAGTATAAATATGTGTCTAAGAAATGAACAAACTGGTTGAGACCCATCCCGTGACCAATGCTACATTGATAATTCAGTCGTTTATGCAACAGGTTGAGGCTACTGGTCGGCGTGCATCTGATATTATCTTACTTAAGAGTTATTACAATGGATACCCAACTGACATCCTTTAATCGAATACAGAACATTAAATCCTAAACTGGAGATGTTCGATTCGATTTTATACTCTTGTCTTTAGAGTTATACTATGCGCGTTTACAGTAATGAAAATTATTACTTGTTGGTTATAATGCCGTTAAGTGTAATTACTGTAAATCTATAATTGTGAAAACAATTACATTTTAGTTAACAAAAAGGTTAACCAAATTATGAAAATGAGCTCAAGTGAATAATAGTAATGCAATCTACCCTCGCGTATCCTAAATAACGTATAATACGAAGTCTTTCTTGTTAGAAAAACGCATTTTAATTGCATATAAATGGATCGTGTGGTTGCAATTTGGAGCAACGATTACAAGGTTACAAACATATTGTGCACAGGAAATATAAAATTATCCTTAATGTATTTATACTTGTTTATAGGTTCTACTGTTTCAAACTAAAATATTTATTTCAAACATGAACTAGTGATGATTATTCTTCAAATAAGTTTTGCTATGTCAAACCAAGTTATATGCTATGACAACACACTTAAAATACTAGGTCTATTGAAAACGTTATTTAACTCTTAGGCTTTTGCGGCCAGTGTCACAACTATAATCCAGTTATTCCGTTCCACACCGTGTCCAAACTTCATAATTAGGTTGAGATATTTTGGCCTCACTGTGGAGTACCATCTTCAGTCACTGATGGGCTTGAATTTCAGGGAAATCAGTGACTGAAGATGGTACTCCACAGTATGATGGTCTTAATTATGAAGTGTGGACGCGGTGTGAACGTATCCTTAAGCTGGCTTGATTCTGTATTATGATTAAGAATATTCTTGAATACATAAATGGACAGTACGCACAATAATTGTGTCGGCAGTTTCTATGGCTGACTCTGGTGTCGATGGCCTGGGCGAGGAAGCTGGACCAGCCGCTGTATCTGCCTCCTAACGCAGCCCAGTCTGGTGGTCACCCTGGAGATCTTGCACCCCCTGTGGCCGCTGGACAACCCTCCAAACCACCGGAGTTTATTCCTATTGTCTCCTACAACTTTCAACCTAATGGTGGCGACGGCTCGTATTCCTACAGGTAACTAAATATTTGTTTTGGAACAGAGCAAGTGTTTCAAGACACTTGGAATATTGATACATAAAGAGAAATACTAAACCAACTCAATCTTTAACCAATACAAATACATAAAATATGTTATAAAATATACAGTATATAACAGAAAACACCCTTAAAATAAAATATTTTGTATAAGAAAGTTTTGGTCACATGATTCGCCTCTGAGGCCAGGACCATACTCATTGAGTGATCATGGCTGGCAGAGCCGAAACAATTAACCACAAATTTCTATGAAATTATATAAAATATTACACCCACAGAGTATTTTCTGTTATATAATTACTACAAACTATAAAGTCCCTTTAACTTTCAAATATTTCCTAACAATTGCATCTCTAATAATACAAACTTACAGTATTTTGTGCAACATTTATAAAGTTTTACGTTTATTGTAGGCAATAAAGAAGTGATAGAGATGAAATAAGCTAAGTTATTAGTACTTTAATATTAGCGTTTTAATATCATTTGAAACCTATACCATCAGAATTTTTAGTCTTCAAGATATGATAATGTGAAACCTTAAATAAATTTTACACAAAACATATGTTGTAAATTTTATGGACTCTAGATGAGAACAAAGGCTTAATCGGCTGGAGACCGACTATGATCTAAAGCTTCCGGTACACAGACTGCGTAAAATATTCTGTTTGATCTTTTGAACCGAAATACTATCCTTCGGCTAAAATGTACCGGAAGAATTTGCTTGAAAAGCAAATAATTATTTGTGTGCACAATTTTTAAATCAGGACACGTATAAAGTTCATGGATGTTGTTTTACTTCAAACTAACAAAGCTATATAGTTGGGTAGTTTGAACTGTTTGCATGGGTCTTAAGTTTATAAATAAATCATATCCATACTAAATTTACATAGGTGGTTTAGTAGATTGCTTGGGTAATTTCTCGATTTGCCTGTATGACCAACAGCTTCACACTGCCACAGCTGTTAAACAGTTTAAAAGTTCAAAAGCACAAGCTATGATTCTGCAACTCTTTTCAACCACGGCATGATATTTCAGTTACGAATCAGCCAACGGTATCCGCGCACAGGAGGAAGGCGTGCTGAAGAATGAAGTGCCAGAGGGTCCAGGGGAGGCAGTCAGTGGGATCTACTCTTACACCGGGCCTGACGGCGTGGTCTACACAGTAGCTTACACTGCTGACGAGAACGGGTTCGTAGCCAAGGGTGATCATCTGCCCACCCCTCCACCCATCCCTCCAGAGATACAGGCGGCTCTGGCTCAGAACGCTGCTGAAGAGGCGGCTCAGCAGGCCCATCAGCAGCCGGCACCTGAGGCTCCAGGTAGGCTTAATCTTTAACAACGTACTACTCAAAGGGATGTTGTCTTTCTAATTAAGCTTGGTTGGCTTTTTAACACATTTACGGCGGTAATAATTTTGAAATAACAAACGTTAGCCTTTTGCAGTTAAAAACCATCACTTTTGGACGGATCAATAAATATAAAATTTAATACCATATTAACTATAAATAAGACGTAAAAGGCGTACCTAAATTAACGTAAACTCGAATCAGGACTGATTATATCGGGACTTTTTTTACCAAAAATAACTTACGCCAAATTTAAGGTTTGAATTAAAAAAAAAATAAAAATCTTTCAGTTTCTTTTATATTAACTTAGAGTTAGTGAAGGCCAACCAACGCAAATTTTGAAGTTCATTGGCAGTGTGATACTTTTGAAAATTGACTTTTTCCGGTTTCGGATGGATGATAATGCAACCAAGAAGTACACAACCTTCCACATAACTTAGTAAAAGCTTGCGCCTATCAACTATGTACTCTTTTCTCTTTGCTTAAAATGTGTCATTATTTTTATGAGATTTTAAAAATTTTAATTTCGTCTGTAATTACAAATTAAATTCTGACATATATTTCTTGAGCCACTTTAGTAACCAGGCAATGTTTGTAACGGCTTAAAGAAAACACATGTTTTTGTTTGACTTGTCTTGTATATCTTTGAATTGAAAATTTATTTTGTATAAATTAATGTCAAAATTAAAAACGGCAATTTCTATTAAAATTGTTAATTAGAATAGTAACCTTAGTATGTAAAGTATGTAGGATGGTTAAATTATTTCATAATTTGGCAATAGAAATAATTATTAACTGTCGTTCATTAAAGTTTTAACTTTTCAGCGTACACAGGATACTACAAAACCAACTTGGAGCCTTCCTACAACAAACCGTACAACCTATTCGTAAGAAGATATAAATAATACAAATAGAAAATAAAGTCCTGTATAAATGTAAACATATGTTACATACTTTTTATTTAATTTGTATGCTACCTTCAGAGACTGATTTGTGCCATGTATTAAAGTAATAAACGGGTAGTTTCTATGGGTTCAAATGTCAAAACCAAGTTTGCTTTGAATTTGTTTTTCTTCCTTGAGAGTGGTGAAATCGATACAAGCCCGATTTTAAAGTAAATCTAGAATGATAAAAGAAATACGATGGTAAATATGTTAACACTGTGTGGTACTTATCACATTCAGGAATTTGAATAGTTTAATACCATTGTGTATTATACAGTATTTGAATCAATAAACAAACCCATTTTGGTTGTATGCCCAACTTTGAAACGAGATACAACCAAAACACGTGTTATTACAATACTATGAAATGCCAAAAGGTATAAAAGGCAGTGGTCGTAATCTTTTGTACGTCTGAAAAATTATTAAGTTTCAAATGTATATTAAAATTAGATGGTAGGCCACTAGAGTATTATTAAAAAAGGTATGAAGTTACTTAGTGCTCAACTAATAGGTGACTGAGTTCGGCCGTAAATATCATATGTTTCTACTTAATAATTTACAAACAGGTTTGTCTGCAAAAAACGGTGAAACGTATCTCAATTCTAGAGACATTTGAGAGGTTGGTACTCTTAACGATTAAAGGTCGTGAGGTGAAGATTTTCAAGGTCACACGTGTTGCTCAAGGTCGAGTTTTACGATACTGCCTTAATCACTTTCAAAAGCCTTGATCTTGACCATCTTGTGTATACCTCTATCCTGGAGATAATGTCATCGTTTGTGTCATCACGTCCTGATGATTGAAGAAATCATTCTTGCAAACAAGAAACCTATTGAGTTAAGTGGTTAATGAAAGGAAATCTTCACTTGAAGCATTATTACTATCATCATAATTTGTAAATGAAATTTACGTTGTTTGTCATTTGCATTGTATGAACACACATCGTGCAATCTTCCCTCTAGGATGTTATACTCGTAAGTATTGCAAATACAGCATCAATTATTAATAAAGCTCCAAATATTCTTTAACTAAAAGTTCTCAATGAATCTTCTTTCGGTGAGCTAAGTGTTAGATAACCTTTTCCGCATTCAATATATAGGAAGAACGATCACGACTCTTGAATATAGACTGGTCACGTATTCTTAGCAGTACTTGAATTTTCTGCTCTAATAACATCAAGCCACATTTACTCTCTTTACATCTTGCATTGAAAGTTTAATATTCATAAAGTAATATACTACGATGATATTTTACCTTGGACAACTTCTGTTTCATAACAATGAAGTATTTGTAGTTTGTAGTAATATTAGAGCAACAGCTCGCTTGAGTGAGTATTGCTTACTGATGGGTACATATAAACTTCCCAACAACGCCGCTGTTATAAATATTGTTATTGTGAATTCTACAAATTTCAAGCAAAAGTCAATACATTTTTCAAGGTGGATTGAAAGTAGATTTTTCGAATTCCATTTTTAGATTGAGAAAGCCTCAACAAAATGCCTTAAAAAATAAATTTTGTAACTAAACAAACTAATAGTTAAATTAAAAGCCAACATTTATTAGTTTTATAAGCTTTTAAGATCTATTATGTGAGTACTATCATCAACAACACCTGTTGATGAGGACTCTATGGTAATATGTTGATATTAAAAAACCTTGTCTAATTAGGAGTTGGTCTAATTGGTTCTGAAACTCAAAAATAATTTATTTGTTCTTACTTTCAAACTCAGATATCATTTCGATTTATTTCAAAGCAAACTTCTTACTTTTTGAACGGGCACAATACAGTCAGCCTACTCCGCAGTGCACACATGAGATCACCGGACGATGACCTAAAGCCCTCAGCGAACCCACAGGAAAGCAGTTCTAACAGCGACTGTTGCGTATGATCTGGCTGATTTCTTGATAGTCCAGGATGATTGCACGGCTTAAGTAAGTTCGCATCACTCGCGCTGCCCCAGGTGCAAACCACTATTGCCAACACAACACACCACTTGGTGGTTGGTGACTGAGGTATGCAAACCTCTAGCCATTGACTGATCTTGCTCAACTTCCGAATTGTTTGGTGTTCTTTGTACCTGGTACTGTGATAAAATTCTCTGCTTGGTACTTTTTCAAGGTAAAAAATCAACCTGCTTGTGCATATACAAGTTAAATTTGTAAAAATGTAGAACTGTTAAATATTGTATACATGTCAAAATATGTAAGAAAAATGATTTTGTATGTTTGATAAGAAGGGTTAATTATAGATGAACGTAAAAACATATAATGGTTGCATGCATGTATGAAAAAGCATACAGTGTTTGTTTTATTAGTAGGTTTGAATGCAAACCACTGTACATCCAGTAAGAATTTCAACATTTTTTAATACTCTGACATTTTTCCATAAATATAGTTTATTTCATCACTAGATCCTAAAGTGACACTTTTTGACACGAGGTCAAGTTAGCGGCCGAGGCGCAACCAAGGACGTTAAATGACCGAGGGTAAAAAAGACACTTTCGGGCCGAGTGATGAACGATACATTTTGTCATGATGGAAACAATAATAAGACATAAATATCAGTAAATGTTTAAATATTATAAAGAATCAATTAAGTAAACATTGCTTTGAACTCAGCAGTATGTCGAGCAGTTACCAATTATTTTTGTGACAAAAATGTTCCACTTACATCTACTAAATATCTTATCTTGTACCAATCAATTGTGTTCTCTTGTCATTGAGTCATATGTTAGTCGTCCCTTTGTCTAAAGGGATGTTTGTTCAACATTTTATAATTTATAGCAGTGATAATAAAGCAGTAACTATTATAAGGTATGAGCTAAGTATTTACTTTATATTAAAAGGCACTGTGACCAACAAGGGCTTTCAGTTTAACCTTAAAAGAGGATGTCGGGGTTGAATACTTATCTGCTACATTTGAATCCTAAGTTAGATATTATGAAATGTTCTAAAAGGGACAGCAACAATTATTTGTTTTGCGGTGGTTAAAAATAATTTAAATATGAAAATAAACCAATTTGGAGTGATTTTTTTTAATTCAAAAGCACTTTTAACTGCAATGCTGTCATATTTAGGCACTTTTTAGTCATATTTGAAGTCATATTTATACTAAGTGTAATTTTAATTTTTTGGTAACAAATTTGTCCCAAAGTAGTATTAATACTTGTAGATTCGAAAATACATACTATATAATATTTTATTTTCTGTATTCCGAAATATTTTGTTAACTATATGTCAGTAATCTCCACTTCAAGAATTATTTGTATAGTTTATTAATACAGTACGTAACATGTGTGCTACTTGGCAAACATAGCGAGTAAACTTAGGAAACCTAAAAATATTCAATTATAGTAAATTAAACTTTGCATAGAGGATATCATTAGCAAATTGATAATAGTATTTCTAAAATAAATTTTGTTGTTAACGGTTAACAATTTTATGGAAGGGAAAACTGCGTGGTTAATAGACACGAGCTGCAGTCTGTCGGTAGGAGGACGAACTAAAGCTTCTCAACGTTTCCTAACACATCACACAGATGGCGCTTGCTGTATACTTGTATAGTAGGAATAATTTATTTAGAATTTGGCAGTTTAGCTTGGACAATTTTCAGGGTGTGTTTGGATTGAAACATCATTTGATTAATACAAGTACATTATTTATAAAAAAAAAAAGAAATGATCTTCGTTATATGCTGAATAAAACTTAAATCATTATTCACTTTAAACAGTTTCATAACATTTAATAATTATCATAAATGGTCAAATGAATAATTTTGAGAGGAATTATGTTTGATAAAACAACTCACTTCTAAACTTCTTAGTGTAAATTACGTCTGAAGTGTTCTCAAGTAACTATTACAAGCGAATTGAAAAATAAAACTCCAAAAATTGCATAAGCTTATCAACACAAACAAATTAAGATCTACTGCATTCTAATGACAAACGTTCTGCTTGACAACTAAAACAATTGTTAAAAGCTTATATAATTGGCGGAATAATTCTACTATAACTTGTTTCAATTTAATTTCTTCTAAATTGTGTGTTTTCTTTTCTATCTTAATTATTTATTCTCGAACATCGTGAATGATCATTAATCTAGCAAATCAATCTTATTGATCTTGAATAAGTATGGTTTTCAGTTAATTTAGAGAAGCAAAGCACCAACACATATCTTCTGTGGATGTATAACAATAATATCTGATCACTACTTTTAATCATAAGCTAAGTAAAATAGGATTACTTTTAGAGTACTATGCAGTAAACCTTTTATTTGAACATTTAAACAGCTTTGAAATACCACTCCCAGCCAACGGCTCTTTAATAGCTTTGTAGTTTCTTATACATAATATGTATTCAAATAAATGTTTAGATGCTTTCAAACATGTCTACCACACTTGAATATTATTGCTATACCATTTTTTCTTGTTCTTTATATTATATGAAATGAATTATTACTTCAGTAAGTAAATGTCTTATTAACTCCCTAAATTTAAACACTTTGAGGTGGCCTAGTTTACTGAGGATATTTTCAATATTTGGTGGCATGGATAATCATGACATAACAAAATTTTGTTTTGTGTTTTAAATCTACGTAGAATAATAATTCAGATACATTATTTTTGAGTGTTGATGTATTCATGGCCAACGCTAAACACTTATTTTAAAACACAAATCATAAAACAATTAAATATCCACAGTATTTCAGCTGTCATACAGTATTTCAGATTCCGTAAAAGTTGTATTCATGATTGTCTTGGGCAGTAAGCTCAAAATACATTATCTGACTTTTTTAATTACAGTCGGTGTGTTAGTTATGTAAAAGTGCTAATCAATGGATTTAATAAAAGAATCAACTAGGAGATATGGTCGGTGGCAAACTAAACAAAGAAGAAGAATCATACCAAACTCAGTATTATGACGTGTATGTATTATAAGTATAAAAATCAAATACCTCTTTAGCGTTTAAACGTAGGACCTTTTAACATCTTTTAAACTTTTAAAATATTCTTTTGAAACAGAAACCACCGATACTCATTAATAGTTTGCACATATTTAACAGCCTTATAATCCTAACCAACTCTATTATAGTGGATACCATTAATTAATAATGGACCTTTTATGAGGGTTTAGCTCAATACTGCCTTATTCGGGTATCGATGATGACTTACCATTTATGAGCTCGTAATACATCTGTTTTCATAAGGATTCGGAATTATATGAATGTTACAGTGTAAAGAAATTACTAGATAACAATGAAGCACCCTTGATTAAAATATTTTTAATATAACGTTTTCAGTAACATATTTTAGCCCTTAGGCCATCAAAATAGTAAAATAATGTATTCATCGAATGTTTTTTTATTTAGTTATTTATTGTATGGCATTTACATAAGAGCATAGTCGTAATCTAATCGCCAGGAGATCCAATTCTGGATAGTTTGTCAGCCAAACATATTGAATAAGCTGAAACATACTAGGGCTTACACTTTTTTCTAAAATGTTTGTATACAAAATATTTTAATCAAAATGTTTTATTGTTGTTTAATTTGTTTTTTAATCCTTATCTGCAATAGTAAACAATATCAAACACTTCTAAACTTCAAACCCATATTCATACAAACTATCCTCGCCCCATTACAATCCTCTCATACTTACAACAATAAAAGGCAACACGTTTCCTTTTTTTACTCAATAGTTAAAACTCAATTTAAATCAGATATCGAGATTTATATAAATTGATACCATAGAACTTACTATGTTCCTTAAAGGCCTTTTTGTAGGAATGTGGGTTTAAAGGCTTTCTATTGTAAATGGTAATTTTTAATTATAGTACAGACATAATTTCCTGTTTTAAATTTCATATTTGTCTTACGTACACGTAAAATCCGAAAACCTTAATAAGGAAAGTCTTGCTTTCAACGAATCCAGCAACCTCTTTAAAGATACTATAAGGAAATCCTTAATAATATTCTTTACTTTCGTCCCACGTCATCTTTATGAAGGCACTAAATTATTTAGTCAAAGGAAGTTTTAAGCTTGAAGGAGAACTGTGAAGTGAACATTGGAATGGTATTGGGGTCTTGGCTCAGAGACGATACTGGGCGCAAGGACAACCTGTTAATATTTCCATTTTGATGTTACTTTTTATGGAACTCCTCCGATTCACTCCGAAAAACAGATGTTTTGAGGCAGAACACAAAATAAAATGGAATATTACAAAGTGTAACGATTTGTTTATTTGATAACTAGACATTTAAAGTACCTATACCTCCAAACATTGTAGTTTGTAACAGGAGGTTAATAAATTTCCACTTTAGGTTAATAAATTGTAGTTTTAAACCTGTTAAATAATATGTTATTTCAAAACCTTTACAACAAACCAGCATCTTCAATTCATTATGGCGTCAAAATAAGTTGTACGGATGATTTTACCTTTCATTATTAATATATCGAAACTGTAAACTTTGACAACTTGAGCCCCTGTTAAGCTTTAATTTCTTTTGCAAGGTATTGCCCGTAAGTGGCAAAACATTTTATATACTGGTTAATTTACTTGCGCTTATTCTTACTCTTACGTTGTTTTCAATTAGATTCAAAGTATTACACAATTATAACAATATACTTTAAGATTTTTCCGTGGTAAAGAAGAACTGTTTGTATTTGTTTCACAGCCATGTTAGTTGAAGTATTTAACACGAATCTTAGGAACTTCTTACATCTAAATAACGTCGTGAACATTTTTCGTGTACCAAAGCAAACTGGTATAAAGTATATTAACAGTTTAATTAAACACTGCCCTTTTTTGTACCTTCCTAAAACCGTCACGTTTAGTAATGAATTCGGCATGATTATGCCATAAAAATAACAATTGATTATAAAACCTTTGTCAATAACCTGATTTGCACATTTTGCAAGTTCAGGTGTAATACGTTAAAGCTAAAACAAAAGAAAGCAAAATTTTACTGAACCCAAGCCTGGTTCAAATCAGTTTATAACAGAGGAATCATTGAAGAACATATGGAACTTAAAGGTATTGAAGATCCCTTCCCTAACGGGTTTTCACCATAAATTCTTTTATAGCTCCGTGTGCTATTCCGATTTAAACAAACGTGCTTTATTACGTGGAAAATTGATATTTTTGGTTAACAACAAAATAAAGGTGCGTTTAAACTTTTCGAACATGACGGTAACATGTGCTTTGTTCTCTTTAACTTCTGGGTAACAAATCTTGTAGAAGTACTTTGACATGGTCGCAGCTCATTTAATCTTATGTTTCTGATATAATGACCTAAACACTTCTAAATTGAGTCAAGCAACGGGTAAATAGATTCCCGGTACTTGGACATAATTCTTTTTCACAGCCTTTCTATGCAACTAAAACAAAAGCAAAACGTTATTTTCCTCTGCAACGTGAGCCCTCCATCGACACCTCAGTTCAAAAATAGTGTTGCGGGAAAGACGAGTTAGAGCTAGTGGTTACAGCGCACAGTTATCAGTTACATAAGAGAAGCGAGTGTGAGTGAAGATCAGACCTTGGCCGGCTGGCCTTGAGACAACCACCGACCACTTTCACAGTTGCACAAGAGGTCGCGGGATGGGGATGGGATGACACCGGCTGTGACTGGACAGGGACAGGTCGCCCGCACCGGGTGACCTCCAGGAGGCTGGAGCTGGAGTGTGGAGGGGGCAGAGGACTGCTGGGTGCGTAGCTTCTGGAGTCTGCCAGCAGAGACTACAACGAGCGGTTCGACAGGTGCTGGCTGTTCTGTGAGCAGTCTGCCACTCAAGAGAATTTTACCGCTATGGTAATGTTCAACCATAATAAACCGGAGCTATGAGGGCTTACTGAAAAGTAAATACGTTTATATGATTACCATTTTTGATTTTAATTTCATTTTTGTTGTTGGTTATTTCCCGAGAAAATAATTATCTGATTATTTTAGACTCGTGAAACACGGCTAATAATATTTTCCTTTGTGATAAGGTATTTATTCAAATATTAATACGAGGTTAGATATGGCCTATTTTCTTTATTTCGGGAATGTTAGATTTTTTAAATCGATTAAATCATATTACAGTTGGTCTTTTGATCTTTCATTGCTACTAAAATTCATGAACTATGCACACCATAATAATATAGCGTGTAACTATCCCCTTAGTTAGACTGTTTAGGGTTTATTGACAAAAAGATATATATTTAAAAGCTATAAAATGGTAGATCGTTGAGGTTATAGGCTAAGAAAGGTGATACAACGAATAGTGATTTCAACATCTGTGATAGTAAAACCTTTTTCTATCAACTCGTTTTCTGCTATTTGTCCACATCAGCAAAACATAGATTTTAATGCAAGTGTTGATCTTCATATCAACCATTACTACTTGTATTTATTCACTCTCAGTAGATTCAAATACATATTGTTCAAAGGTATAAAACCGAAGTTTTTTAAACACATTGTTTACTAATTAGGGTGGTACTGTTGTTGCGCATGACTTCCTTTTAAAGGTGAAGCCAGGAACGGAAACAGTGGTTTCAGGTGTAAGTCAAACTTAAATACCGGAATATTTAGGCCAATCACAAGATTAGTTTTTATTTGTAGTGTACATATATTTTTCACTTTTCTAACACTTTGCCACTTTCCATTACTTGATTGCGTTCTATCATCAATAATGATTCGAGCATAATTTAGTAATGTAATATTTTATGTGTAAATTCAAGTCTCGGTCACTTAACTTTTAACCAACCAATATAGTAAAACATATTCCTGAACGTCTTTATAAACCATACCATTGTTCATAATCAAACACGATGAAAAAAACAGTCATACAAAGAAAACTTACCGTGATTATTACCACGAACAAATTGAAATGAAAACGGTTAAATTAAAAAAATTAGAACGTTTCACACCACACTAAAGATTATTCTTCAAATTCAAAATCCAATTAATATTTCGTTCACTCGTTATAACAGGGAAGTATCATACAATATTGGGACCCATCTGAATGGGACCCAGTTTGGTTCACCTGAAATGGTCTCTTAATCCCATGTTTTTATGCTAGTAATGGCTAAGAGGAAAAGAAACACTAAACATAATTTCATATTAGGATGCCAAAAATAAGTTGTTTATCTACGATAGCAAGTTTAATGTTTCTACGACAACTCTTGTACATAAATAAACTTTTAACAGGAATTACTAGAAGTAAAACCCAGTGTAGGACCAACGTTCAAATTATAAAATACCTTAGTACTGCGCCTGTATAACATTTTCATCACAACTGTGGGATCTACAGGCGCAGTTTTAAGGTACTTTATAATCTTAACAAGAAGTTTCACGTTCTGACTCTCCGTTTACGATTGTCGGTTTAAACACACACGCAATTTCGCACAGATAAGCTAAATGGCTTCTAACAGTTAGGTTCGCAAGATATCAGAACACCTTAGTAATCTTTTGTTTTAAAGGTCCAACCAAGCAAGAGCTTTACAACAAAGTGTAACTCGATACGTTTTCTAACCATAAACAATATCGTTTGATGACCAGATGTATCACTATATCATTATATCACTATTTGAGATGCCGACCACTCTCATGAGGGTATTTGACGGCAAATATGTGGTTAAAGATGAGTGTGATGAGTGGTAGTAATGAGTTATGAGGTGTAGTCTTGTTACAAACTAAGGGCAACTCTTCCTTAGAATGGGTTTAATTAATAGCCCAATGACCAATTGAAATACAAGAAATATAAAGACCATAAGGAGTTTATCTGCAAACATTTGTACGCGGTTTAAGCCGCCTTTACGTCTTTCGAGAGGGGGAGACGGAAAGATTACTTTAAAGTTTCAGTGGTTTTATCATTGCATAGCCCTTAAAAAGAAGGTTTGTAAACATTTTACTGAAAAGACCAGTTTTTATGAGAATACCACCAATTTAAAGTGAGGTGCAAAACTGCCGCTCATGTCAAAAAACTATACACCCAAATAACATGTGCCAAAGCAAGTTTTAACACTTTCAGCAGTTTAAAAGTAAGTTTGGATAGGAAACGCTTTAAAGACCCTGTTACTACCCCTGATCCTAAGGCCAGGACTTTATAACCATGTCTTAATGTAAAAGAACTGCCCGGTTGGAATCCCAACAAGACACTTCTAATCTAATCATTTCAAGAGAAGACTTCGCCCCTGAAATGGTAATTAGTTGTACCAGCTACTACAACCCAGGTGGTTGTCTGTCTGTACGTATGTCCGGAGTCTATTAAAGTCAATTATGTCGTAGAGCAAGACCGGAACTGGCTCACATCCTGGCGTTACTTCCGGTGGCAGTCCCAGTTATCAGATCTACATGTCTAGATAATCCATATGCAGATAGCTGAAAGTAGTATCATTCTTAGATAGTACGTACTAGTCCTATCAAAAGCACTGTAAGATTTGTATGATTTTATTGACGGACAAGACTTAGTATTAATGAGACTGGTTTAATATTCAATTTAGTATTTTGGGCAGAACAGTTAAGATATATTTCTATTGGTTCTGTAGAGATTTTGTAGTCATTAGTTTTGCCCCAACGACCTATTTCAACTTTAATTTGAAAATAAATGTTGCTTGTTTAAATACAAATCATAAACGACTTTACGAAATATATCCGGTCTTTAAATGGCTGTATCCTTTTTTCATCCATTAAGAACTTAAATAAATTGGCCCGTAAAATATTTTAGACATAATTTTGTGTGATTGACGGTGAAGTGACGGTCCACTTTACCGCCTTAAAACACAGTTAAGAAGATACAAAATAATCCCGGGATCGATACATGTTTAATGGCTCAAGACAAAATAAATAAATTGAATACGGTATTACACATAGCTGTAGACTACTTTTTTGGTTAGTTGTTTACTAAAATTATTTCATAACGTACGGACCACTAGGAGTTGGATACAAATATAAACATACTTGATAAGATCAGAGGTCATGTAGTTTATCAAATTAAAGGTCGTTGTTATAGCAGAGAACAATGCCAATAGCATCATCAAGTTTATACCTTCTCAGTCTTCAACGTAGGCTTGGAAGTAAACCAATTTGGAAGTGACTAGGTTTGGGGTTAAATTAAAGGTCTCGTTAGATAGTTTTATATCTCGCTATGCGAGTAAACAATTATACAAAATTAATATAATAGAAGCCGCCATTAGTAGGGAGGAAATCGACCGTTGATATCTTCTTCTTGGTGGTTTGGACCGGTGCTCATTTCACGGTCCCGTGTCTGGGTCTTACCACGCTGACGGCCATGAATATATCATTTGTCAAAAGAAAATTCGATAAAAATTAGGGAGGACACAAAGAGTTCTTATCATTTCAAAATGTTAGATTTAAGGTGCTCTGTCAACTATTTAACATGCACAATTCTATCTAGCGACATATCATTTCAAAGATTCAAGTAAGATGAGGTAAACACCAAATACAGGACATCTCTGTCGTAATCCAGTGTAAAGATACATTTACTTTTTTCTTTGAGAACCTGTTTAATAATAATGTTACAAGACAAAGTCACAAGCGGGAATCGTACTAGATTTAGATAGACAAGAGCAATTTTTGGTAACCAAGACTTGTCTGTCAATCCTTAAAATAACAACGTTTCACATCAACCAGGTGTTGGAATATTTTAATAGTATAGCAATTTTCAACCTTTGGGTAAGTCTGAATAGTAAGGATTTGTATAGTGTAGTGAGTTGAGGTTCTGTTCAAACAACTTTTAAAAATCAAAACGAATGAAACACATTTTTTTGCCATGATACATAATACAACTACCTATTTGAAGCTAGATAAAGATAAACACCAGACATGTCTACTATTACTTTAAATTTGAAAGATTTATTACTATCAACAGTCGTACAATCGTAATGTAAAAAGTATTATTGTTAATGTTAGCTGTAAACCCTAACGAATGGCAGTTTAGTGATTTAGGGGAACGTACATGTACTAAAAGTTGTAAACGTACAATAAACCTACAGGGCTGATTTTTACAAAAGCACCGATGTTTTCGGACAATGTTTATGTGTTTTTAATTATATAAATCAGGTTTCAATCAAATAACAAATGAGATTAGAAATGTACCCAAGTGGGATCTAAGTCTACTAGGCCTACCTAATAACCAATAATTAACACGACAAACAAAGCCATCTTAAACGGGGATCGAACCCGGGTGTTCTCACTAAACTGATGTTTTCACTAGTTAAAATAATAAAATAGTTAGTAATAAACCTGGCAGTTGATAGTGTTCCTTGGTTCGACAGATCCAAGACAAATTCAATGCTCATTTCAGGTTCAGTAAGTCTTGTTTTGCAGTTCATTTAATATTTGTCGCAAAGCGTCTAAATTACCAGAAATAGCTTAACGTTAGCCGAGTTAGCCTAACGCTTTATGCAATCAAACTATTTCAAACCAAGTTATAAGAACCTATACGAAAATACTTCTAAACCTATTTTTTGTTATTATTTTTTATACAAGGCGATACTAACGTTTTTGCAAAATCTATTAATAAAGAAAAGTTGTGTTACAATAATTTTGGAGAACTTTGATACAAACACTACTTTCTAAGCATACCAACAGCTATGTACATAAAACTTATTTTAGATTTTAAGCGTGCGTGGTTTATCATAATATAGAAATAAAACTTTTGGATGAACCACAAAAAGTTGTTTAATATTTCCAAGACGTTTCAACTTCTCTATGGTAGTCATCTTCAATTGAAATAATTATAGAAAAAAGAGCAACAAAATAATTATGTACATCAAAACATACGAAAGTTTTTAAACAAATACTAAGTTTATTTCTAAAACTTATTTTATCAAATACATTATTTGTCTCTACAATTTTCTTTAACAATCGCTTTCAGTCAACCAATCTCTTTTGTACAATTTATCTGTTAAAATAAGGTCCTTGTTCTTGGTTGGCCATTATTGGCACCATCAGATCTCTCATAATTAAATGCAAGTTACTACATAGGTCCTAGGGAGAGACAAGTCAATACTATTGATGCTTTCTTTAAAACAGCAATAATTCACACAAACAAAGTAACCGTAGGCGTACCAGTAGTTAAATGGCAATATTACTTGTGACCTTTCGAATGCATTATCATACGTCGTCTTCAGTCCCACTGGCAAACACCCAGCCGTCTTAATCAACAGTGTCTGCTTCATACATATGACTTACAATGTTGTGCTTGCCTTATGCCCAATAGAATTAAACAATTTTAAGAAAAAATGTTAGTTTGATTTTAACCTGCCATAAAAATCGAGAATTTATGGAACATACATAAAGGTATACTTGTATTTGGTTATTTTATCATCAATATATAAATTAATGTTTCACTTTTATTGGGGTTTGTTTTGATTTTATTTTCTAGTTCTAATAATGTATAGGGATAGTTCTTATACAGCTTTTTTATATGATAAATATTATTCTTACCAGTGGCTTCGTTAATTTGTCACTGTTTGTTATTCACCCACCCATTCATAAACTAATAAATCATATTCATTTCATTTCACTAGTCAACACAATTTCCATAATTGTTTTATGGCTATAAAATAAATAAATAAATAATCTTTATTCCTCTTAGTTGAAACTTGAAGGTTTATGCAGATGGGTTATAATTAGTTGATGACATTTGTAGTATACGTATGTTAATGATAAAATTGGAAATTGTATATAAAAATTAACAGACGTAGCAACAAATGTCATGAAATAAATAATTCCTCTTACTTTCGTTTTAGTTATAACAGTTAATTTGTTTAGCTGTTCATATATAATAAATTTACGGTGTATTTTATTTTAGTAAAAGTTTAAATGCAAGTCATAATTAAATCAAACATGTCTTATGATTATGCGACCCTGCAAATATTTTCATTCCTAGTCGTTTCTCTATGGTTATACGACACTGCAAATATTTTCATTCCTAGTCGTTTCTCTAAAGTTCATGTTGGTACCTAGGAAGAGTAAATGTTGGAGGAAATCTTCGAACTTATAGTGTCAGAGGTTAGAGGCTCACAAGTGAGCGGCTCAGACGATTGGGTAATACCTGGACTGTGTTTGTAGTATCAAGGCTTTCAAGTAACATATGAGACTTGGGATTGAGTACAAGACTTTAAACATATTAATACTAAAACTGTGAAATTATTGTTGGAAAAGAAACGAACTATGTATAATATCGATATTTAGTTAAATAATGTAAAGGCAAGACAATAAGTAACCTTTCATCGTCTTTTAATACCACACTACCGGTTTCGGACTTAGCCCATCTCATCCTATGTAATAAGGTTAATTAACCTAAACACGGGATGGGCTAAGTCAACTTCAATATCAGGCTGATCAATTACTATTGTCTTTGTTCTTTAATAATATTACAAGTAGCCTTTTCAAAGTGGATTAAATCAAATATATGATTTGAAGTAAGCAGCAACATAATAATATGCTTAAGTATTGGTAAATAATATAGTTTTTAAAGATGTTTTACGCTGGTCATTACATTAAATCACTATGCAAAATTTTGCTTTAAAAGGAACTTTCTAACGGTAGTAAGATTGAAACTAAGCGTACTTGTCAAAAGATCTTACGGACTTATCTCAGGATTTTGGTATTGTAAATGATTTCATAATGCTGTGATGGTAAAATAAACTATGGAACTTAAGGTACTCAGTATATCACATTTGGTATGGGCGACCAAACAATACAACCATTTAACGCTTGGAATATCTCAAACCTTAGCCAACATAACCTCTTTTAAGTCCAATCAAACATTTGTTGACAATCGTCTCAACGGTATTGGTGGGTTAAAAATAAATCATACATAATGCCGTTTCGTATTTAAATTTGATGTATGACCTTTATTTGGATAGCTTTTATTTGTCCAACAATAATGTGTTGACCAAGAAAACTTGTCATTACTGTGACGCTGACTTTCATACTAAGCCATTTTCATTGCTTTTTGTTTTTTGAAAACTATTTTAGTTTAACAAGTTACCTTTCGGTTTTGCCTGTAGATCCTAGATGTATTTCTGGCTATACATCTAGGATCTACAGGCAAAACCGAAAGGTAACTTGTTAAATAGATGACATAAGGTCCTACAGTTGGGAAATTATTATATTATTTTAGTTTGTAAAATAGTCTCGAAATAAATGTTTAAGGCCTTCATCTTAAGTCATGTATTTTTATATTACGTATATTTCTCCCAGGCGCATTTCCTTATACGTGTGACGCCTGTTTGTTGTATACTTGCCATTTCTAAATCATGTTGTAATTTTTTGGGCAGCTCTACACCCGAGCAGGAAAAGTCAGAAATGTTTTGCCATTTTAACATCATAAGACCAAATTTTTCAGTAAAATTGTATATCCCATTTCATGTATAAATTGTATTAATTAATTATCAATTGAGATGATTAATACAAAAATAATATAGAATTGCTCCAAGCTCGAAGAAAATTACGTTCAATGTTCCTTGTAAGAGAGGACTAGTATCTAAAACCTCCCATCAGTAGACCCAGTAGACGGCTATCTTTACCATTACCGAAACTATTTTCGACAAGAATTACTTATATTTTTCAAGGATGAATGAGTGTGTGCATGAACAACATGTGTGCGTGAAAAAGTATGAATTAAAGTTATACGGGGTATTTTAGACCTTCTGTATCACATGATTATCTCAAGAACAGTTAAAAAGTATTAGTGAAATGAACGAAAGGTGGTTAAAACTGACTCAAAGAGTAATGAAAAATTTGCGAGCTTTAATAATTATACCCGTACATTTACATCGTTTTAAAAATTGGTCAAATTACAAAAAATTAATTTTTACGGAATACAAAGCAAAATTAATAAATTTTGATCACATGACCATAGGTTTTATAACAATCTGTATACGTAAACCTTGACAATAATTTTCCCTCATTATTTGACTCATTCAAACATGGAGGTTTATATGTTAATTATTCATCCATGCCGAATTGTTCACAAAGTACATGTGATTCAGGAGGTCTGAAACACCGGAGGTCCGTATAATTTATTTCCTGTTGTTGTGTTTCGTTTATATGCATCATTTCATATTATGATTATAAAGATAAAGTTGATTACAATAAATAGGCTATATGTATAAATATAGGATTGGTTGAAAAGTAAGTGGGAAAAAATTGTAATAATTCCTACAATATTAATAGTTAAAATACCGAACACATACGCTCAACTACATAAACAAATTAAAGATAGTTTTAAATTTCTACGTATGTACTGGTGTTGTTTGCCAATTTCTACAAAGGGCCGGGGGTACAGTCAACAGTATTTTTTCAGGAAGTCAATTGGAATACTGGTGATAACTTCTTTAATGCGATTTTCCATAGGAATGACACGGATATAGATATGGACTTTCGGAGCCTTCGTGGCGTCCACGTCGTCCCTGCCAACGTCCAGGAAATATACCATCCAACCACTCACAAACAGTTTTAGCAAAAACGTTAACATTAAACCAATATTAGAAATTAAAGAAAACGATATTGAATACTCAATATTATTACACTATTGCCAAATGAAATTTGTAGTGTTGCAGAATTTATAGCATGAGGAATATAGCCTTTGTTACACTTGCAGTACGGCTTACATTTCTTGAAAGTTTGAAACAGTTACAAACTACATAACGGATTACACACCTAATCACCAGATCGTCAATGAAAGTAAGGGTCGTGAGCTTATCTGGTTCCGGTGAACCTGTTTCCACGAGACTGGTATAGATCTTGAACCGGTTCACAGCATTAGATAATCTAGTGTTTACCAGACTTAGGAATCACGCCTCATTAACGAAACATGTCAGTCGGTCAGGCTTCAGTTGATTGATGATTAAGTCGGTCAAGTGCTTACTTGTTTTAACTATTTTATTGTTTTTGTACAGTAAAATAATTTAATAATTTTTGTCATTTAATATTCATAGGCAAACTTACATTCCTGATGTGTATTAAAACATCTCGAGTTTACTCGCCTTAAACTGTTTGTCGTCTAATCCCAAATCCTGGGTACTTGTAACTTCTAAGTTTCTTATTTTTGCAGGTTATCAGGAAACTTTACAACATATTTATATTAACCAATGTATGAATTACATTAATTACATTATTAATAAACATACATTGCAAGCATAACAATAGGAAGCAACAAGCAACATATGTACATAATTGTCTTATAAGAAAAATAAACGTCAGAACTTACTTACGGTTTTAAATATTTTTGTATTCTGAATTTTGTTTTCTCTCATCTCGATCTGATGTCTTATGTTTGAAGTGTTTAGTAGAACGTATGAATGGACAGAGATAACATGCTATATACTCTAGCTATAGTCGGCTTCTTATGTATTAAAACACATTCATATATTGTTTGTTGGTTGTTAACTACTAAAATATATTTCGTAAATAAATGTTTTTCGTAAAAAATAAGACTTCGTTGATCTACAATATTGAATGTTGAAAGGCCTCCGAACATTAAAAATCAATTATTAGTTAATGTTAAGTCATTTCTGAATTATAAAATATTGTTATTCTCAACTTAAAAAATTCTCGTCTTAGACAACATTATTTTTATTCAGTTAAATTAAAGTAACTTATGATTATCTTCACGTAGAATGTTTTATTCATAATTTGCTAAACAGTTTTATTCCAAGACGATTTCGACATACATTTAATGTTTAGCTTGAAGAAAATGCCAATTTTTGTTTTAGTATCAATGATGATTCTGTTTTGTACTGCCGAATGTAACACTTTAAATGAAAAAGGTTTCTTTCAGCTATTGATTCAAGACTGAATCAATACATCTTTCATAAACCTAATATTTTTAAACGCAAAATTAACAACATTACTAGAATAAAATGAAAACCCTTCAAATAATGTATTTAGTTTTTAAATTATTTTGTAAGTTTACTCAGTACTTTGATGGCCAACATTAAAAACTTATACCTTTTTTGGACCTTCATCTTCAAAGATTTATGTAGAATAGTTTTAAATCGTTCTTTTGTGCTAATGACCACGAATACGATTGTAGTTTTGTTAGTTGTAGTCAAGCTCAGGTATTTTGCTCATGCAGCTTTTTAATCAACAATACACAATATTTAAACTTGACAATCATAAGGTCAAAATATTTGTTGACTCTTTTAACCAGCCCAATAACAATAAAAAAACGTGAACATCAACGAAATGAACACAGCCAGTGTCTAGCTGACCTATTCCATCAGCTGTGAGTTAACGTGACTGAACTACGTGACTAGTTGTGACTACAATGTAACAGTGTTGTGGAGCCTGTCCCGTTATCAGCTGAGGTGACTGTGGTGCACCCACTATCACTATCACTGAGTGGAGGTGGCAATGCACTTGGGACACCGGGACGGGGGAGGGGCTCAGGAAACTGATGAAATTCCCAACATATAAATAGGCAACCTCAGCTTTGAGCCTGTATCTACCTTACTGTCTGTAGTGTCGGTCAACCACAATCAACATGCTTGGATTACTGCAGGTAAACATTAGGTTTTATTTTGAAATTAAAAGTAGACACGTTCAAAGATAACAACATGTTTAGTTAGAAAGAAACTGTATTATTTTTAAAATTGACGCCAAAAGGCAAAACGTGTTATGTTTCAAAATAATATTATTTTCAATAAGCTTACAAATATTTAGTGAGACAACCACACACAAAATGGCACACCATCAAACAGAAAAACATGTTGCTTAAGGTTCAGTTTTAGTGTTTTTCCAAACCCCAAGTGATTTAACCTTACTGACGTAAATTTTGTTCCTAAATTAGAATCATGTGCTATGTTGACAAATATTAAAAATATGATTATATATGTTTTAAAATGTATTAATACTCAAAGATTTCTTAAGGTTCAAGCTTATAACAAATACTAAAAACACAATAACTTTACTTCATAATAAATTATAAAAACAATTGACATTTACTTTTAGTAGCTTTAAATCGAGATTTCATCTTGTCTTAGCTAATTTAGATGAAAATTAAATTCAAATGTATAAATTAGTAATAATTAGTTCTGAATTCCAAGTTTAGGGTAAATCCGATTTAAAATTAACAAACTAACACAGGTGTATAAGTTGGCACTTCGGGTTTGTAATAATGTATAAGGACGCACCTCATACGCAATAAAAATCCATAGCCAAGCCGTGCTAGGGCTTTCTGTTAGAGATCAAGTGACTATAAGTTATAACACCGAATCTATATGAAAAGGTGAGTGTACGAGAGTTATTTGCTTATACGTGTTGAAAAATTTATTTGAGATATTTCATTCGTATTCGTAGGCATAGAGGAAACAGGCATTTTTGAGCCTGCAATTTTAAGTGGAACTATTGTTTCGAGTTACAATTTTCTTATAAAGGCAAAGTTTTCTTAGAAATTGTCTGAAAGTGATGAACGAAAATTATTATTGGGGTTCAATCCATGAATTATTTGCAAATTAGGTTATTTAAAATGGGCATTTACAACGGAATTGTAAAAAAAGGCATTTAAAACATTGTAATAACCCGATTACTGTTCAGTTTAAGAACGTCAAATAAGTCCTAACACTTTGACCTATGTCATTTATTTTAAAATAAGTTCTAGATAACAATTTTAAAAACATAAATTCCTTTGTTTTAGTTAAATAATTTTAAATAAAAGATATGTTATAGTTTAAAGTTATACGAATATAACAGTAAAACCTCCTTGGAAACAATAGGAAAACTTCCTACTTTGTATATGGAATGTTTTGTAACACAAGTTTATATATACAAAATATTGTTTTCAAGGGTGTTTTGCTGTTATATTCGTATTAACTTGTTTAAGTTATATTGGAATGAAAACCAAGAAAACACTTTTGAGTGTCGCCTGCTGTTCCTTAACATTATTCTTACGATTGACCACAATGTGGCCCATGATTGGTGCAAAGTAAAGGATTTTGAATCATGAATCGAGGAGTGCACAGCCTAACAAACTTAGCTTTAGAGACCTAACTACCTAGACCAAGGGTCTTCTGTCACTCCAAATATTTAGCTATGTTCTCTTAACACACGTTATTTAAAATATTCTTCAAATATGTAACTCGTTAACCCAACGTCCTATGTGGGATTAGGAAGGGGGAACTTTTCTTGCCTAAGTAAAAACTACAGTACAAGATCAGTTATTCGGCACTAGGCCTATATCACGTTTCGCAATATTTAAATTTTTATATTTCGCTGAAGATGTGTTTTGGTAAGACAGTTCTGACCCCAAAACGCTGGATTGCCGCTCATTATGAGGTGTATAGGATTGCGGAGTCATGACGCTTTTATGAGAGGCCGATTACATTTTACGAGCTGCCTTGTGGGGAACCTACGCCGCTCGTTTTCTTTACAGCCTCTAAAGATTTGAATATCAAAATACAGACGCTCGTCAGACTTCTCAAATTCTATGTTTACATGCGTGTTTATATAGAACAAATGGTCAAGGCATACGTTGAAACATTTCTTATAACAGTTTAGAGGTTAGGGCTTAAAAAAAGGCTGAGGAAAAGTCCAGATAAAGATAAAGTGAATCAATTTTAGGTCTGTTTAGTCTGTATTGATATTTTAATTACACCATTGAATAGTAACGGACTTCCTAAACTGTTCTAAACGCATAAAAGTCTTTGTTTTAACGAGAGGAGGGAAAATCCTTTCGGATTTCCCATAGGGGAACGCACGATGGGGGTATGTGGTGACTCCACTAAAAAGAACTTCCCTCTTATTCTCATCCTCTGTCTTGGTACCGCCTTTTAGCAGTTCTTCAATTTCTACGCATAAAAGGCTACGAAGTATAATTGAGTACTTTGCATTGTTTCCAATAAGAAAATGAAATAAGTTATAAATATAATTATAGTGCTACAATATACATGTTTACCTTGATACGTATATTATTAGGGACAGTTCAAATAAAATTTAAATCTACACAATGATACAAACAAGCTCCTGACGTATTTAGTTAGGAGACGAAATATATAAAATTTTACCGTAAGTACGAGTATCTATGATGTTTTAGATCTGTGTTCTTGGACTGGTTGCGTTTGCGAGTGCAGCGCCTCAAGACAAACCCATCGCCATCGTGAGGCAGAGTCTGATGGACCCAACCCGGACGGATCTTACAAATGGCTGTAAGTATTCGACTGTATTCAACCCATAACAGTTGATTTTTAAAATTATTAGTTCTCAACACCCGGAGAAACCAAAGCGTTGAAAAGTTATTGTAAACCACGATACAAAAGAGTTATTTCCTCAATTTGCACCTTTAACATTTAAGTCATCTCTTAAGTGAAGACTTATATTTTTTTCATTTCATGCAAAATCAAGGCTTCTGAGCGGAGCTAAACAAACGATAAACAACGCCTTATTTGCCCATTAGTACCCATTTCGTTTTCAAACTAATTAGTTTATTTTCAGAATAGTTTTATCAATCAAATTCAAACTGGGTATTTTTGTTCACCTAAACAAAATTCTAGACCAACAATTCCAAATTTTGAAAACTATTGTTTTTAACTGGAAGCCACTTTAAATGGAATATTTGATTTAGCTAAATACCTGTAAAGGAAATGGAAATTGTCATTTTTTTGTACATTCACAAACTAATTGAGTAATACTTACACTTGAAATTGGTATATACATAACGAAGTATATGCCTGGAAATGTTGTTTTGAATCAAAATCACTAACAGTTACCAGATTCAGCACATTTTGGCTGTAGTTAATCTGTTTATAAACTAATTTCAAAAATTTTGGGCAATCAAATTTGGGGTAGAGATAAAGTAGGAAAACATGCATTTAAATCATGTCATATCTTTCAATTAAATATCGTGTTTTAGACATACGTTAAACTGAATTTCAATCTCGTTTTGAAGTGGTGAAGCGTTTTCATTTCGAGCATGTTGATGAAGAGGTTCAGCGTCATAATCGATTGTTACACCATGGTTTGTTTCGAGACGAGGGTTTAGGTAATTTCTTTTCTACATTTTCGTCTGTCCCTATTTCCAATAAAGCGAACAAAGTAACAACCTCAAGAACACGGATCTACCGCAGTACAATGCGGTTACAAAAGTGTTGGTTGGGAGGTTGAGACAACAATGTATGTAAACAGTGTACACGAGAGGTGTGAATATGCATGGCACTTGTACATGAGATAGTGCAATACTGGACTGAGAGCCTTGTACAGGCGGCATTCTCACATAACTACAGGTCTGGGGAGGTTCCCGAGCCCGGCCTAGACACACTTGGTGTAACTGTTTGTGTTAGTACCAACCTGACATTTACCTACTCGTGGATACTTTACAGTTCCGATCAAAACTAGGAATACGAAAAGGTAACGTTTGTCTTGTTTAACGAGGCGAAATTTGGACTACAATTTCCTGTTTACCACTCAACCTCGACCTTTACCTAGCGTTGCCGTGTGATCACATTACAAATGTAAGTGGTGACTGCGGGGATTGAACCCGCGCCAGTGGAAGGATCAGCTCCGGAGTCACGCACGATTCCAATCCGCCATGTTCCATTAAATTATCATTGGGAAGCTGTAATGTTTAGCAACACAAACTTATTTACTAACCGCACTTGACGTAAATTTTCAAAAGCTCTGCACACTATTTTCGGGAATCCAAGTACAAATTGTGTCTTGATAAGTATGTTTTGGAAACTTACCACTTGCATATTGCCTGTAGATCCTGGATGTGTTGAGAATTTTTACATTACGCACTTCGGGCAAAGTTGCCATTTTCAAGTGTCTCCTTTTTTTTCTTACCACTAAATGTTCTATTTACATATGTACAGTTCCTGATTCATCAGTCACGTGAATATGAACTGCAAATATGTATATTGAAGAAAGAAATAAAGTGTGGTAAGAAGAAAGAAAGGAGACACTTGAAAATGAGCAACTTTTGCCCGAAATGCATAGTGTAAAGATTTTCAACACATCTAGAATCTACAGTCAATATGGTATTTATAGTACTTAAAGACGTCCTAATCTGGGATAAAAACAGTTTCTTCTCTTTATACTAGCGTTCATTAGTTACAAATTAATGTAGTAGTTGCCTGTTACTACTGTTAAATGACTCAAAAGGTTAAACGAATCCGTCTACGTATGCAACAATTTAAATACCACAAGAAAATTAAAATGTGTGTTATTACTTTAGGTTGTGTAGCTCGCTAACGCAACTTTTAAAACTTCTACCCTATTTTTTAGATTTGACACTGAAAACGGAATCCACGGAGAGGAGTCAGGCCAGCTGCTGAACCAAGGACAGGAGAACGAAGCCATCAGCGTGCAGGGAGCTAACAGCTACACATCTCCCGAGGGACAAGTGATCAACCTGGTGTACACCGCCGGAGAGCAGGGGTTCGTGCCTCAGGGAGACCATCTCCCCACATCTCCTCCCATCCCTCCGGCAATCCAGAGGGCGCTGGACTACATCGCGTCCCAGCCTTCCACCCCCGAACCCGCTAGGTTCTAAGTTTAGTCTCATTCTTCATCTCTGGTCCCTTGAGTCTTTGACACATCACCTCTCTTCCGTTTTCATCTTTACGATTTCACTTTCTCAGAAGATCTAAAGAAGTTCTTGAATGCTCGGGGGTATTTACCGTACTTATAGTTAGAATAGAGAGCTTAGTGTACACGTAACCAACTGAGCATTCGAACATTTCTTGATAGAGGTAAAGTCGAGAGTAATCAGTACAATCATTTGCATAAATTGAACTTCATTTTAATTCTTCAACACAAGATCACTGTATGACACAACGAGACTTTAAAAAATGTCCACCGATATGTTTAGTTCTTCATTGTATATAATTGTTTTGCCATACGACAATATTTATACAACACTTATTTTTGATAAAACAAATTATATCCTTCTTTGTTGTGTATAATGTCTTTTGTACAAATATATTTTTACGAAAACCGAAAACGCTTTGCAGAATTTACTTTTATTTCTTGGTCACCTACTGGATAGCCACTTCACATTGCCTACGGAACATGTTGTCAACATTTTATATATTTTTTGAACAAACTGCAAAAGAAAGTAGCAGTGAACTTGTTGATCCTTTCCTACTTTATGTCGAAATCACGTCTACCAATATGTAAAAAACACGAATAGACCCCTAAAAGTTGAATTAGTAACCAGAAACCAATAGAGAACAAGAATAAAATTGAAAGAGTTTAAATTTTCTTTGGTATAGCTCAAAACATGTGACGTATACAAACTTATACGTATGAATTAGAATTTAGGTTGTGATTTCCAGAGGAGATACAACTTGCATCGCTAAAATGTCAATTTAATACTAAACTTTGTGTTTGGCCAACTCTCGGTCTCTTGACAGTATTATTCAAGACCTAAAATTCAATTTGATATTGAGTTTTAAAATGGCTGCCATTTTTGAAATTTGATAAGTTATATAAAACATATTGTTGGAAAATGTTATTAAGAAAACAATTTGGTTTACACTAAGTTTCTTATAAATAATTATCTCAAAGGGTTTTGAATTATTGGTTATTTTCAAAAATGTACATAATGGCGAATTACGGCTAAACTAAGCCGAAATCAAAAACCTATTACAAGACATTTTCGATTTACTTTTGTATGTAGAACCCGGTTCTGTATAGCACACCGTTTTTGTGACACCCTAACCGTAGCTAGGTATACTGAACATCAGTTGACCTATTGTTCAACGCACAGACCACAGACTCTCTTCACCACCTTGTTAGCACGGGTACGTACCGTTACTGAAACCGTGACGTAAGCACAATTATGACGTGGTCTGTTGCATCTTTCGTGGTCAATGTCGCTTCGCACTCAGTGGAGCAATGTTAAGTTTGACGTCACTAGCGTTTGAAATAATCAAGTGTTTACAATGTTGGTTCAGCGCTAAAATGGCTGGGTTTCAATTTCAAGGTGTACACAACTCGTATCGTAATACATCTTCCAAGTTATTTGTTTTGTAACTCTGAAAGTCTTTGCTAATTTTGTCGATAATAGGCAGGCTAGTATACTTAAGAATTGGGTAGAAATGAGAACTAATACAATTCAAACAAATACCTAACAAATTACAGTTAACCGCCAATACAGCTTGTTTTGAGAATCGATCATATTTATTAAACAGCCCCATAAAATAAAAACCATGCCACTTAAACTTGTATATAAAACGGCCTTTATTTTGTATGGATAGGGTTTCCGAATCGGCTTACTTTGTAATACTAGCTTGCAGATCTTCCAGTGGCTAGTACCCTATAACTTACATTTAATTTTTACCGAACTATTTTACATAGTTTTAATACCCAGTCTTTAGTAAAATGTTTGAACTTATAGAGCCATTCATTATTGATACGTTTACAAAACTATGATGAATTTGAACATTTGTACAATTTTGTAGAACGAATTGTAAGCTAGTTTAAAATAGAAATGGGACATTAGTAAAGGGAAAAACTAATTCAACACCTTTGGCAACGTCTTTAACACTTGTTAAATAGCCCCTTCAAAATGCGGCACCACTAAAACGAGCTTCATCTAAAATGTGTAAACTCTCTTTATGTGAATTGGGGAGTTAAAGGTGCATTACAAAAATCTTATTTTCCTGCGGCACACCTAGTTATACATAAATGTACACAAATATTTACGGTGCTTTTTCGTTTTCACGATACATTCACCTAATAAGGCCCAAGCAAAGTCTCTAACAACAAGCAATAAGGTCACACCAGGCTCGGTAGGGAATGCTGCTAGTGTGAATGTTGAATGTATAATTAGTGTATACAAAGTAAGCAGAAGCAGAAGCAGGATTCTCACAATGTAAGGAGCGGTCAAGGACTCCGGTATCCTGCGTCCTGCATCTACAAGGTCCTGAGGATGCCACACGTCCAATCTCGCCGCTGCTGCGTGCATCCACTGTACTGATTGATAATCAGGACACCGAGGTCCTGTTAGAGCAACAAGAGTGTACCACAGAGTTAAAATTCTTTTTAGACGTTAATTTTCTTTTGTTTGATGGGAAAGCTAGTTTAAACACCTGATTAATCACTTAGCACTGTTGCCATATCGTGCACCTCACTATGGAGTGTACACGCCAATTGTCATGCTCTAACCTTGTTGTCTCCTCTGCTCTTCGCGCCATATGCCAACAGTGCTTTTCGACAAATATTAAGGACTAAAGATTGAAATTAAGAAATGTATTTGCTATTCCAAAAGATGTCTTTACATTTCTTAATATTGAAGTTCTGTTACACTAATTCACTTATTGTAGCAGCGAAGCTGATTAATGTTATCCAGTGACCTGTTGATACATTGGTATATGACTGTGAGGCATTCCAAAATGTTGCAGATCTTTTGATAATATACAGAAATTATGTACATTAAATTTAGAGTTTTCAAACTGTGATCTCTACGAGCCTCAACAACACAAACTTCAAACAAAGACAAACGAAATTTTTGTTTCTACGCAAATTATTGTATTACAGAACATATTAATAAAACACATACACACATCAGCTACGAACTAATTGTATTAGTGATTGTGTATTTAGACAATTGGTTTACCGTTCGACACATAGGTAAAGTGTTAGTTAAAATAAATGTACTCTTAAAAAAAATGGAATATATAAATAAAACTGAACGTAGTTGCCTCAAAAATAGTTGTACTAAGACTAAGTAAATAGCTTGTTCTCAAGAAGATAATTGTGTAGGAGGTGAGTGTTTAATAATAAACTTGATTTGTTATTTTCCAATCTTATTTTCAAAATGACATTAAAACAGTGTAAAAAACACGTTATTTGTTTGTTTTAAAAATCCCATAACAAAGGAGGAGTGCAACAAAATAATGGAGATAAGAATAACATTGCATTCTTGAATAATTCTTCTCCAATAATTGTTCTTCCTGGATTTGTTATATTATTAAATCAATTTAAGTCCTGTTGAGTATTCAGTTATTATGTTCCAGAAGCTCAATATTATCATTATGGTGTAGTGGTGAAATAGTGACGGTGGTACTTTAGGTATTTTTGTCTCACCCTGAAGTTCATTGTCAATACTTTTGTGCTGTGCTAGGTCAGTTTAGTTTTTAAATAATAAGCTTGTGAGTTTATATTTAATCAGAACAGGTTGCCTAAAATAATGGTTGACTAGGTTTTTCACAAAAAGAAATTGAAACAATTATTTGCCTAAGTTTGTCCTACAGCACATGAGTACGTAGCTGCAGGTATATCACATGAAGAAGACTTTTACTGAGAATGTCTTATGTAAAGGATTGCAGAGTAAACCAGACGACCTCTGTGAGAGTAGCGCCATTCATTATTGAAGAGACTGGTAATGTAAGGTATTTGTGATTTACGGTGTGGACACACAACAATTTGAAATGTTTAAGGGTAATGTGTGATGAAGAAACTTAAAATCATTGTACATTGTACTAATTTTGTTTTATACATTTGATTGTGTAAAAAAAGTTATGCATGTTAAGTACAGCAGAAGATTACCTCAATATTTTGGTGCAATTTAATTTTACAATAGTTGAATTTTAGTACTTATTTAACAATAGAAGAGAAAATAAGCATTTGGATTTCAGGCCAGGTTTCTTATATTAATAGCATAACTATCTCTAAGTTGAACATTCAGAAAGGTACAAAAGGGTTATGTTTGTCTTGGTTAGGTTAAGTTAGGATAGGTCTGGGCGAGGTTAGAACTTCAAAGTCCTCTCTACCACTCAACCTCGACCTTTACCTAGCGTTACCTTAAAGTCACTTCATAAATGATTGTTGATGGTGACTGCGGGTATAGAACCCGCGCCACCACGGTGATGAATGATACTCGCGATACCAATCCGCCACGGGTCCGCTCACCATGATTACTAGTATAGACATAGCTCCAACAATAATGCATCCACCAATCACCGATTAACAGTAATAATCATTTATACTTAATTAGCCACAAATGATACGCACTGTAGTGTTTTGACTTGTTGGGGTATATTTTAAATATGCAGCGTGATTGAAAAGTCACTCCCTATTTGGTTTCTTTGACTGTAGTTCTTTGACTGTTGTAGTGATATTTTATTTATGGAAAAAGGTAATAAAGGGGTATTTTATACTATTATCGACAATGTGTTTGTTTAAAATTGATGAAGTTTGTAAAATTCTTAGTTTGAAAGTTCATTATTATGGCGGAGAGCAATTGAGTAAAAAGAAGAAACGGACTTTTCTAGCCAATTCTGGAGAAAAATACTCCTAACGTTTCGGGCAGTTAAAAACTCCACCCGTCTTCAGAGAACTACCTACACTAATATAAGAACTACGTTTGATTATATATCTTAATTTAAGATCCAACCTAAGACTTGACCGAACAATATTTAAATATACCGCTACATATTAAGAAACTGCATACGAGCAAGAATTGCTTCAAGGTATGAGGTTTGGTGTTCAGATGTGAAGGTTTAACGTAAAATCTTAACAAAACAATAATGGAAAAAAATATTCATGCAAGATTTCCCAGACAACCATTTTTTTAGTGTATGGGCTTGGCTAAATGAAAACTTTTCAACAAAGTCAATAGGGTTAGGAGGTCTTCAGTTTTGGCCTGCATGAGGCCTTGACATCGCCCCTTTTTTGGGGATGGTTAAAAGAACAAGTGAACACCGTACAGGTTAATGCAAAGGAATCTCCTCGAACTGGAATAAAAGATGTTAGAGGCTTTAGTAAACATGTCTCGAGAAGTTTTGAGAAGCGTTCGGCAGCTGTCCTTAAGAGGTCACGCAATTGTGTTTCAAACACTGGAAGCTGTGTTGAGATTTAAGTCAATTGGTGTTCAAAATGTGGGGAAAATATAAAATTCAATCATCCAAAAATAAGTCGAAAATGTCCATACATGTTTTAGATATCGGTTTAGTTTAGCAGTAATCCGCCATTTTGTAATAAAAATAATTTATGACTCAAAAACCCTTTGAGATATTTTTGTGAAACTTGGTATAAACCTTAATTGTATTTCTAGTAACATTTTCAAAACCTTTTTTATGAAAGAAATGAATGCAATGAAAACATTCATTGGCAAAGTTAGGTCTTTTACTTAACCACAACACTTTTATCGAACTAATCAGATTTTAAAGTGGCGGTCATTAAAAATTTCAAAGTTAAATTCCAAATTGATTCCATTTGACTTTGAAATTTTGCCGGCATTTTGAAACTTGATAAGTTGGATACAAAATATTTTGGAAAATTTTATTAGTAATACAGTTAAAGTTTATATTAATTTTCACAAACATATCTCAAAGAGGTTTTGAATTATTAAGTATTTTCAAAAACTCACAAAGTTGCGTATTACGGCTTATCTTAATCAAGAACATGTTACAAGACAATTTCAACTTACTTTTGTATGTAGAATCCGGTTCTGCATAGCACGCTACACATTTTTGTTACACCCTTTATATAATATAAAATGGTATTTTAATTTTGAATCGTTTGGAGGAGTACAATCAGCGTCAAAGTGGACCACTCACTAATACATTTTAGCTCGCTCATTTACTTTCATGTTTTTTAGTGTCGGTCATAAGCAAAAGAGGCAGGCCTTTGTATTTCGGCTATTAGCTTTACGGAAATGACCGAAAATGTTTGGGAATTACGTCGGTGAATTAAAATTTCAGTCATTGGCACTTGTCTATATTTAAATGGTAGCTATTTGCATTTTAACTTGTACTTCAAATCAATATACATTATTTGATTGATTTAAGTATCCAGATAAGGCAAGGGGCCGTTTGAATAACATTTTATTGTTAACTGGTGTTTAATGAGCTGCAATTATTTTTTATCATCATTTTGTTTTGTTCATTATTAAAATACAAGTATTTCACATGGCTTCGGTTTAATATGTCAAATAACTCTTTATTTCATAGCTCATTGGAGATGTGCAATAGTTGGGAATTCACCCAATTTAACCTTAAGCACCAATTATTGGCTAATAAGTAAAAGATGCTTAGCACAAAAGTTGAAGTAAGTTTAATTTCCCATGATTTTTATCAGATTTGAGACCCGATTACTCATTTCTTGGTAAGGTTCCAGTAAGGTGCCTATAACTGTCTATATACAAAATCAAAAGTTTTATATTTACCCCTTATATGCTTTAAAATTTAATATGGAAATCTATGGCCAGTGTGATATGAAGCCTGAGTGGTGTGCTACGACTTAATTTGCACACTTAATAATATTAAAAAACTTTGATTCTTCACATCATGTTCCCAACAATCATCTTAAATAATATCTTGGTACTTGTAAATCATTAATTTGTTGTCATCTGTTGTATCATTCTCAGATGAAATACAATACTAAAAGTGTAAGAATTTGTAGGTGGCTATTGTTTATAATTTATATTCAAATGTTTTTAGATACGATTAACCTTTATTGGCTTTTGTTCCGTCTAACCTATCAAAGACAATCATTACAAGTGAACTTGAGTTTGAAGCCAATCAATATTCATTGGCTAAAGCATGACGAATGAATGGAGTCCAGGTTGAATAAAGGTGTGTTAGTATTGAAATGTCAACCACTTCGCCGACCAGAGATGATCCTGACTTTTATTATCATATTCGACCTTCACTGTTGACCTTCCGAGTCCATCACCTGCTCGGCCAAACCTGTTCAAGTTCAAAAGTAAATCTTGTCCCACAAGAGCATCGCTATTCTTAGTGGAAGCTCTTAACACTTTCGGTGTTTGGATCCAAACCCATGGCTTAAAGGCTGTTTTAACTATAGAGTCAACGGTACAGTCAGTGACCTAATTGTCCTCACTGGCTTTTGAATGGCTTTTTCTTCATTAATACTTAAGAGTGGGCAGTAGTGACCGTGACTTTTAATTTCGTCCTATAAGAGAGCCTACAGTTTTCATTGGATCTTTATGAATTAAGCTTTATTTTAAAGTGTATTAATTGTTTAAGTGGCTCCGACGAAATTATATTTTTGCATTTAAGACTGTAGTACATAGTTATCTTTGAAATGAAATCCATGCAAAAAATCCGACTAAAATTGTAGGCGTAAGGTGTTTTGAGAAAATAGTTGTTTTACATTGTCCTTATTGGACAAAAACAAAATTGCCGACATGTACTGTGCCCTCTTCAGTAATTTAATCTACTACAGAGTAATTCATAAGCTTTTTAATTATTGTATTTAAACCGCATAAAATATGGTAGATAGTTAAATAAAAGAAGTATTTTAACGGACGTATATTGTATCTATTTTTTGATACAGTACTTTCAAAATGGGGTTTTGTAACTGGTTGTTCATGTGCGTTCGTTTACTATTTTTATATTTTTCATCTCAAATCCATCGGTAGCGTTTTTTGTAACCCATTGTCAAGTTAATTCCAAATATAAGTCTATATTATACTCGTTGATTAATCAAAACAAAGCAACCTTATTATTTTCTAAGTAAGTGTTTCAGGTTATGGTAATTGCACTCTAGAACAAGTTTGCCCATATTTGTAGACTAAGTTCTAAGAACACCCAGCGTGATTACTTTAATTGTCCATTTGGTATCTTTCTTGTAGGTTTCTTGGATCAATTTCGTGGACTGGGACTCGTGGCGTGGTCCTGTAATCCAGCTTCATGGAGGTCAGGTTTTGAGGATGATATAGGTCTAAAGCGGCTCAGATAGTCTCAGTGATCATCTGATGATACCCGCATCAACTCCCACCATCGTTTAGACATATCAGACCATCACCTGTGTGGTTCGGAAGTCACGTTCAGCCGTTGGTTCTTGTATTTCCATTGGCCATTGGGCTATTAATTAATGACCCATTCTAAGGAAGAGTTGGCCTTAGTTTGTAACAAGACTACACCTTATAACTCATTACTACCACTCATCACACTCATCCTTCACCACATATTTGCCTTAAAATACCCTCATGAGAGTGGTCGGCATCTCAAATAGTGATTTAGTGATTATGGGTAACTTTCCACTTTAAATAAAACTATGTATGGGGAAAAGCTAAACTGAAACGCTATCCCCAGGTTGGGAAGTAAAATCGATCCTTAACAAGCACAAGAGCATATAATTTTTAATATAACCTTTCAGAATAATTAATTAATAGTGCTTTAATAGCACTTCAGTTTAAACGTGTATTTATAGTAAACCTATAACTGTCAAAGGCGATTTCATTTCTAGAGTCCAAAGACTTTAAAAGTATCCCGTATACTGTACTTACTTGTTAGTAAGACTATGAACATCAGCTAATTTGAGACGAATGTCAATCAATCCGTCGAGAGACTTGTTTTTAAGTGTTGTCCTAATTTGACTAAAGGTTTGTTTTTAATGGGACAATATTGATACTTTCATTAAACAATTGTGAATAGAAAATAAACTTGGTATTTTTACATTGCATTTATCAATAATTTTGAAATTTGCAAATATTCTATCGAACAAGTGAATAAGTGCTATCCAGTAAGTTATACTTACGTTGTGTTATTGCATTGAAAACAACTAAAACTTTTGAAGTCCTGACAAGAGATGGAGCAAACTCTTAACAATACCTCCTTGGTTGGACATCGTGGAAATATGTTTTAAGAAGTTCAATCTTCCTATTTATATACTGACCAAATATTGTTTTCAATTTAAATAGCATTTTGCTTTTCCGTCTGCAAAGCTGTTTGCAGGTTCTTTCAGTTTGCTTGACATAAACAAAAGTACTCGTATTATATCAACAGGAGGTCCTAGCAGTGATGGTGTAAGTGTAGTTACAGGGCTCAGGAGAGCTAGGCAGGGTGAGTTGCATGTACAGTGCACTCTTGTCACTGTCTATCAGCACAGCTCAGCTGATAACAGATTATAAAGGTACTGCTAGGGCAGACGTTGCCTTTATCTTCGCGCAACGAAAACTACTTAGCTATATTTAAAATATGAATAGAATAGGAATAATTAAATGATGTTTATTGACTGGAGAATCACAACAAACTGAAAGAATAACAATGTAACAATCAGATGAACAGATGGTTTAGATTAATTAAAGTCAGTACACAACACTCCTTCCCTCATACGGTAGTCCTGTAAGTGTGCAGGAGGTCTCCGCTGTCGAACTGGTCGAGGGTCAAGACTGATTCGAGTACTTCTATCTTGCTCTTCCACGCCATCTACCACAGGGATGCGCTCTCTGGAAGTGTGCTCTAGCTCGTGTTCGTTCTCGGGTATTTTCTTGTGGAAACTTTGGACTTTGTTCTGATTTCGGACGGAGTTGGTCAATGTGCTGGCGAATTAGTAGGCTAATCCATCACTGGTAGTGAGTTGGTAACTCACAGGTCCGGTTACTTTCGTTACCTTTGCTGCAATCCACCTGGAGCCACGTTGGTTGTAGTTTTTAGCAAAAACTAAATCATTTCCCTTGAATGTTCTTTGAGGCGTCTCGTTAAACCTTTAAACAACTGACACTAATTTATCATTTTCTTTCCCACCAGGATAGTAATCAGGATGAAGTCTATCAAGCACAGTTCTAATTCGACGACCGTATAGCAGTTCAGTAGGTGAAACATTTGTAGGACAGTTAGGGGTCAAATGAGAAGACAGTAAAAACTGTGCCAATCTAAGTTTCAAATCTTCGGATATAATTTGCCGTTAAGTATCCTTAGTGATCTGTACCATTCTCTTGGCTTGTCCATTGGAAGACGGGTGGTAGGGTGCAACAATTACATGACTGATCCCGTTTGTCTCTATAAATGACTAAAATTCTGAAGAAGTAAATGCCATCCCATTATCTGAAACAACTGTGTCTGGAAGCTCATGAGTACGTAGTGCTTGAATACAAGATTTCGAGTCTGTTGAAGGAACTAGGACAATCTCCAACCATTTGCTATACGAGTCCACGGAATAATTAAATGATGTTTATTGACTGGAGAATCACAACAAATTGAAATAATAACAATGTAACAATCAGATGAACAGATGGTTAAGATTAATTAAAGTCAGTACACAACACTTTACAAAAAGTTCAGGTATTTTCATAGGTTCAGGATTTTTATTTTGATGTGAGATTCACATTCAGGTATCACAATCTACAGATTACTAACTCACGTATAATACTATCAATAGTTAACAAAATGTATCATTAATTGTACCTTTTGTACTTTACATGGAATTTAATCGCAGAAACCCCAAGTACTTGTAAAGAATGTTAAAATCCAAACCACTTGAAAAGTTCCTAATATAGATTATTTGTTTAAAAAAACTGTACGTTATAAATCAAAATAAATGTATCATTTCCGTCTATACGTTAATATACCATGTATTTATTATATACTACACTATATACGAGTAAATCGTTATTAAATATAATTATATACCAGAAACTCGTTAAAAATAACTAAAATATTTTATTTTGCAGTAATATATATGTATATACACGAAGTTCACATTTGAAAATTTTATAGGGAACATTTTGAAATAACAACTTTGAAAATTGAATGAGTGGTTCGAGAGATATAGTGTTTGTAATGGAACTCTACCTTCGGGGTATCCGCCATCTTGAATTGGCCTTGAATAGCTACCATGGCTAGATAGCTAAACATTGAATAGCTCGATGGCTGGGATGGGTTTTTAGCACCCCAACGATACTAACTAACTGTGGTGTGCAGGAAAATCTGTACTCCCAAATTATACCGTTTCTTTAAATTTGGGGACCTGGCCCAAGGTCTACACTCTCATTTACAAAGTTGAAGTAACAACAGCTGTAACCTACTTGTACGTGAAATAGTAAATCACAGAATGGATGTAATTTTAAACTTACCAGTTCATTAAGAACATTTTGGTTCAAGATAATATGGAACCGTTCATTCTGTTCACCTAATCTAAGCCGTTTAAAGTGAGCGTAGATAGTCTGTTAAAACCTACAGTCCCTAAGTTCGTTCATTTTAAAATCCACACTGTTTTATTTTAGAACAACCAATAAACTCAAACTTATTCAAAGCAAAAACTAAGTTTAACTATATTTGGTTGTTAGTTCACGGAAAGGAAAGAAGAATCATCAAACCTTACCGGGAAAACAGAACAAAAAACATTTAGCAAAATAACGTCTCAGCAATTAATTACGATTTATGAATTCCTTAAAAAAGCTTTTGTATAATATCTGTACGACAAACGGCCATTCTACTTCGACATTTAACGTCCATCCCGCCAGTAATGGGCCCGGTCTGATCGACCTTGAACCTGGTGTCTTCTGCCAAAAGTTGGCATCCTGCGTCTCCGCTCAGAGTTATAGCTCTAGTTGTTCTTGTTTTTATTTTCCTTTTCCCCACCCCTTAACTGAATCACTTTAGATGATATAAATATGCAGCTGAGTCTCAACCAAGGCACAGTTGACCTGCTTGTACATCATGAAGGCTGTGGTGAGTAAAACAATTTTTACTGTTTGAATTCCTCTTAAAAAAAAAAACTTCAAAAATGTATACATATAAAAAATACCCATTAAATAATCATACTGTTTTGCCTCAATAAAACTAAAAACAAACGAACCAACGCGAAACATACCTTTAAGCTCAGTACCTTTGTTCTCATGTACAATCTTTTTACTAACTATGCTCTTAACAAATACATTGAAATATGTCATTGGCTTGAAATTTGTAAAGCTTGTTTTGTACAATCCCATTTTAAGGATCTGACGTAAATCTAACGACCAGAAGAAATAATTACATTGGCAAAGGCTAAACTGTCATTAAGCTAAAGCCTGAAGGTTTTTCTTTATTTCCGCAAAATGCGTTGAAATTACCTCTTTCAATCTGTTCTAAAAGGCCTTTGTTGCTATTATTATTATGAAACAATTTCAGTGCTGCTTCAAGTAAATAATCTGCTCTACTGTTCCTCAGCTGAATTACAAAACGGTACGTTAATAGTTGTTAACTCCATGATACTAACGTAATTAATTTGTTAACATTGTTCAGATCTGCTTCGCCCTGCTCGCCGTAGCTTCCGCCACCTCGGTGGTCCCCCAGGACACCCCGGTGAAGGAGGTTATCCCCCAAGCCCGTCAGGTTGTCTTCCTGCAGGGAGCCCAACAACCGGCCCTCGTCAGCAAGTCTGCGGCTCTGTACCCTGGAGCCTATCAACAGTACCAGGTACATAGTTTCATAATAACGTTTTATAATTAAAGATAAACTGAATAAGATTGATGAATGTAAATGCGTCACGTGTGACATATGGTCGTAATGGTAGATTATGCTCTCTGATTACCAAATCCCTAAATCCCAAAACCGACAGAGAGTGGGTAAGTCCTGCAAACAAGAGTCCTATTTGAGTTGAACTAGTAGCCGTAAATTCAAAGATTCTATGTATTATTTTGAACGTTGCTGCAAAACGTTCCACTATGGTAGTTTAACTTTGTAAAATGATGTGTTCGTAAATAAATAAATAAGATAATTTTATGGATTTAAAACTAACTACTAGTTTAGAGACAACGAAACGTGCCCGTTAGCCAAGACGCCTCATGCATTTTTGATTTCAGTACGATAGTATGTTTATTAAGTTTGTTTACGACAACCAATGGTGCCATTGCATTAAAATAATGTAAACACTGGTCAGTGGCCTTCTAATGTATAGTGTTTAGTGTATAGTGTTGTTGAGTAGACTGAAGTTGTTAATATTAAACCATTACAGTGTAATCGAAATAACCAGAGAACCAAAATATCCTTGAGTCTCTTATTTCGTTAGAGTTTTAGGAAATAAAAACGTACTTTCGGCTTTGGTTGTTACTTCTAAAGTAAATAACTAAGATTTTCAACAGATAACAAAGACGCTGGATACCCGCTGCTTTACACTGACTGAACTCACAAATAATACAGTGTAAATAACCTAACCATGTTGATAATTAATGCCCATAGAACTATCAAAACACCTAAACGAACCTTAAATACAATAACACTAAAACTGTTACAGGCTCCCATTTACCAGCAGGCTCAGTACGAGGCATACCGTTTCTCTCAACCACAGTACGTTCAGTACAAGGCTCCTACCCTGGTCTCTAGAACTAGCACACCTGTGCTTGCTGCTGCCCCCGTTGCCACCCCCGTCGTCGCCGCCCCCAAGCCTCTCCTCAAGCAGTACCAAGTCAACGAGCCTGCACCTCAGTGGGCCATCCTCCGCAGCAACAGTGACAGCAACTTCGATGGTCACTTCCAATATGAGTAAGATTGGCTTTACTATTATTTTAAGTTTAAATCAAGACAAATTCTACATTGATAGTAAGTCGTTTTTGTACATCGGTTAATATAATAACTGCTTGAAAAATTAAATTAGGTTTGCTTTTAGAAAATATATTTTTGATTAAGTATACGTTTTTTAAAATAAAACACTATCCTACACCACAAAGACAAATGACCCGATTCAAAATAAGTACCACTAATCTTGGTTATTTTAAAAGCGTGGCTCAACTCTCAAAATATGATAAATGATCAATTTAAATGATTGTGTGAATAATTGGAGTTAACGTTAGGTTTGATTCAAACTAAAATTATTGAAAAGCATTTTTCATTTAACGACAAGACTATAAAAAAGCTGTATTTAAGCGGCTGTTGGGATATAGTTGAAGTTATGTAATTCATCAAAGTGTGAGTTTTACATTTTTGATTTAAATTATGTTCTCTATTACTTTGTGGTAATCGAAAATATACAATAAAGGTCGTACTTTTTACCACATCAATTTTTAATTTTTTACAGACATGTTTGGCATCAGCATCATGTATGTGGTAAAAAGTATAAGATGTTTTTCTATTGTATATCTTTGATTTACGTTTATTGTCTTAATTATGTTTGGTGAAACTTTAATTTGCTTTGGTTAATTTCAGGTTTGAGACAGAGAACGGCATCTCCCACTCAGCCGTGGCTTCTGTGAAGCAACTGTCCCCCAAGGAACAGGCTCAGGTGGTGCAGGGACAGTACTCCTACATCTCCCCTGAGGGTCAGGTCATCACCACCCACTACACTGCTGATGAGAACGGATTCATCGCTCAGGGAGATCATCTCCCAGTCGCCCCTCAGGAGCCTGAGCTGCCTCCTCTTATCGCCAAGAGTCTGGCTTACATCAGGAGTCTCCCTCCTCTGCCTGAGAACCAACAATAGAAACTGGATACCTGAAGACGTAACTGACTGATAGCTGTGTTAAATGTATCAAACTTAGAAGTAGTTCGAATGTAAATAAACAAGTCAATAGCATTACACGTGTTTTTCTTTTTTCCCTTTGGCAGGGTGTCAATTAGTGCAGTTTCTTGATGCAAGCTTAAGATCAAAGTCTTAGACGAAGCTAAGGACGTTAAATGAGAGTTAAAGTAAAGATACTAATTTGAGACTAGTGATGAACGCTACCTTTTAAATGAAGCATACATATTGAGAAATTGAAAAACTTAAACAATGAATTGAACTTAGTAGTCTCGTATCAATGGTTCAAAATAATTATATCCTTGTGACAAACTGACATAAAACTCACCAGGAGTAATCTTTGTTTGCAAACTCATCTATTGTTGCAATCAGCAAGCTAGTTTTGATTTCTACTACAATAGCAATTTTCTATTGAATCACTGAAGGTCAGCCCCACTGTCAATTTCTCTCGCTATTAGGATACTAAAGAAAAATACCTATGTTACAAGGGGTATAGAAAGTATGTAAATTACAACTTATATTTACATTTGAACATTTTCATAGTAATATTAAAATCACAACATAGTTATATTTTTGTGATAAGCAATGTTTGTTTTACGGATAACTTTTGTTCAATTCAATCATATGGGGCTATACAATCATATGGTGCGACTGAGAGGTAAACACTTTCTTTTATAACATTAAAAACAAAAGTTCAACATCATCACGGCAGTTAAATAGCAGTCGACACTTCATGGGAAACCTAAGAATAACCGTCCATAATCACTATAATTCAGATTGATACGTTTAATATTTTAAACATATTTGGACTGATGATAATGTTTACTTTGATCACGTGACCTAATATCGTTGGACAGTCTGTTAAAATTTGGATTGTTACTGTATTTGTTTAGCCATGCCAAGTTTTTGAAGTGCCTAGTTTCATTTTTCTAATTTATAAAATGGCTCTTGTCTATCTGCCGTAGGGTCAGTAAGTTATTCGTCGATGCTGCCGAAAGTTAAAATATAAAACAACCTCCGGAAAACTTATAATAAATGTTTCAAAGGTGAGACCATCAGACATATTTTCTGGCTTATTTCTTTTCGACATAAAAGAGAAACCTGGTGTAAACGTAAGGTTAATTTTAGTATTCCTTAAATAGTACAGCTTACCAGTTAGCTGTTGCAAACTAAGGTTCTGTACACTTGTGTTTTAGTATTAAAAGTCTAAAGATGTATACACTTTGATATCTTTTTACATTTTATATCATTTGTTGAGGAAAAGAATGCCGGGGAACGGCATGAGTGTGAAAAGTGTAAAACATAAGCAGTTCAGATTTTCAGCGCAAAAACTTAGTTTAGTCTTTGAAGTTCATGGTTTAACCTAGGCCCTAAGTATTAGCCTTTTGTCACCAGCTTTGTTGAACTGTTGTAATTTTCTTTGACTTTTCATCATTCATTTGTATTGGAATTTAGCTTATTTTGCTATAAATTCAGAAAACCGTATTGACAGCGCTGAGGTTTATCCATGTAGTTGTAACTTATAATAAAATTAGGTATTAGAACCTAAATTGGTGCTTCATCTCTGGGGTTTTCTAGGGGCAAATATTAGAATTTTGTTTCCAAATGTACTTTACATTCTCAGCCCTTTTCCAAAAGTACACATGACAGAAAAATTGTTAAATTTGTAGTTTGTTCCCGTCAAAACGCTTAATTGTTTCTTTTAAACGACTGTGCATGTGAGTGTCAAAGTATATGAATAGTATTTATGTCGAACGAATCAGAATTAAAACAACGCATATTAAATTGTGCTATACATTATTAGTAACGTATTTAATATTGGGTTTTTATTTCAAAGGGGGTTTGGTTAAGTAATTACTTAAATTAGAGCTCAATTTTCAAGATTACCTTAAGATTATTTTAAGGTAGAAAAATTGCGCTTTAGTTAAACTATTATACAATGCACCAGGGATTTTTAGACTATTCATATTTGTTTCACACTTATTACATATCACAGTTCAAACAATATATTTTGACCCTCTGTGGTAAATAATTTGATAAGCTATTTTTATGTTGTTTGAAATATTTGGTCAGCAGAAATCAAACATTTAAATTCTAACATTAATTATTGTTTAATTCAACATAATTATGATGGTTTTATCTACCAAAACCTAGGTGAAAATACCAAAAGTTTATCCCATGACTGTTGGGCGTGTTTTCAAAGTTAATGATTTCGTGGTGAAGAATAATCTGATGGCGTATTGTAAAACAAAAATAACTCCATTGTACTTAAACAAAGAAATAATTTTGGATCAAAACCACTGAAAATGTTTTAATTATTTAAAAACCCAAAACGTTTCGTCTAAACTGTGTTAGACATCTTCAGTTGTACAAACAAAGAGTGTATAAATATATATATAAAAGATTTTGAAATAGAAAAATGTATAAGAAGTATAAACAATTCAAAGTTAAAATAATTTAAGCTTAAAATAAAATAAAGAGGATACAGGGAGTTCAAATATTCTCAATACTTACGTGTAAGCCTAACATTTTCAGATATTTTTATAAAAAGAAATCCCAAAACGTCAAGAACAGTAATGCAGGGTGGTTATACATTATTGGACACATTATAGAATTGAGTGAGTGAGTGGTTTTACTGGATAGCAGATTTAAAACAGTTTTATTACTAACAAAGAATAAAATTTACTGGTACTCATTCTTTTACAAGCTATTTTACAAGGAAGCTAAACCGTTTTTAAGTACACGCACAGTTTGAAGTCTAAGTTCAATCTTACACGTTGAGTTTCTGAGCGCTGCTGAAATTACGATTCCAATAACTTCTTGAGCTAACCAATTGACGTGACTACCTACGGACCACGTTTCCGGTCATTGGATTGGACAAGGTCCAATACCTCAGCCTCCACGTTCCCTAGACATAACACCCTTAGACGTTTTGGTGGGGTTTTGCCAAGAACAGAAAGTTCACACAAAAATGCAAGACATTGAGGAAAGAGAAGAAATCAAGTTTAACTCACTCAGTCCTAAAATGCATCCCTCAATTAATCACCCTTTGTGCTTTAAAAATTAGGCAAGACTTAACAAGTACGAGTATAGTTAAAACATGTCTGCACATTTTCCAATAGTAGATTGTTGAAATAAGTAAATGGACTGAGGCCTTTCAGACAGAACGTACTTTAGAGAGTCATTAAACTGGAATACAATTGAAACAGGTGGATAAGAAATCTAAACTGATTAAACCATTAGCTTAAAATCGGTGATTCGGCTACGAGGGAGGCCAAATACAAAGATGGAAAGTACTATTGACTTGTTTATTTACATTCGAACTACTTCTAAGTTTGATACATTTAACACAGCTATCAGTCAGTTACGTCTTCAGGTATCCAGTTTCTATTGTTGGTTCTCAGGCAGAGGAGGGAGACTCCTGATGTAAGCCAGACTCTTGGCGATAAGAGGAGGCAGCTCAGGCTCCTGAGGGGCGACTGGGAGATGATCTCCCTGAGCGATGAATCCGTTCTCATCAGCAGTGTAGTGGGTGGTGATGACTTGACCCTCAGGGGAGATGTAGGAGTACTGTCCCTGCACCACCTGAGCCTGTTCCTTGGGGGACAGCTGCTTCACAGAAGCCACGGCTGAGTGGGAGATGCCGTTCTCTGTCTCAAACCTATAACCAGAAAAGCGTATTTTAACAAAAATACGACTTTAATACGTTTTTTATATGTCTGAAACAGTTTTTCAAGTATTACAAGTATCCGGTCGATCCAAGAATAGTAGGCTTTGCGTTTATGTTTTAACAGTTGGAGGTAACCTCTAGAAAATTAAATAGCCCAGGAGATTATATTAGCACTATTTATTAATGTAGAGACTAAGTGTGTGACGTGTATATTTATTTCATAAATAAAATATAAAAAACGAAATAGCTACTGTAGCTTATTTATAGCCAAACGAAAACGACACTAGCTGCATAGAAACAAATACTAGTTATTTTAGACGTAAATGGGATGATAAATATTGTGTCGTAAAACCACACAAAACTTAAATTTTCTGATCGACCCACAATGACGTCCGTCAATACTTGTACTTCTCAACGACGACAGCTGTTATGTTGCTTTATCTCTAGCTTTAATACTTACTCGAATTGGAAGTTGCCGTCGAAGTTGCTGTCACTGTTGCTGCGGAGGATGGCCCACTGAGTTGCAGGCTCGTTGACTGGGTACTGCTTGAGGAGAGGCTTGGGGGCGGCAACGACGGGGGTGGCAGCAAGAACAGGTGGCTTGTACTGGACGTACTACAGTTCAGAGTAACATTTTAGTTTGAATGCAATTTAAGTTTTATTCAAGCTAATTTGTATATTTTATTAATCCAAGTGAAGTTATTTTACTTCAGTTACAGATCCATCGTAAATTACTTAACCCAAGTATTATAAAATCTGATGGCTTGTTAACATGTTTATCATTTACCTTTAAAAATACCCCACTTTGGAAGAGTAGTTTGTTCTGTTGTATGTTAAGAACTGGTCTGCTACTTTTAATGCAGTATTTATTTAAATGCATTTAATATTTTTATTCAACAACAAAATCATTTATTTAGAATGAAATGGAGTTTTTGCGCAATGATGTTATTTTCACACATGATTGCTTTAACTGTTTAACTGACTCAACTTCTGCTATGTAATGTCAAGAACATTTGCTATAATAGAATGAATGTTATTTACAGTTCTGCTATAGGCTACCTGTCCGGGGTAGAGAGCCGCAGACTTGCTGACGAAGGCTGGTTGTGCGGCACCCTGTAGGAAGACTGGTTGAGGGATGAATGCCTTCACCGGGTGACCTTCGGGACCACCAAGGTGGCGGAAGCTACGGCGAGCAGGGCGAAACAGATCTGGCCAATAATAACATGTTAATAGTAAGGTTTTCGTGAGGAACTATATAACCCTTACTAAACAGAATTGATTGTTGCCAAGCTAAAGAAGATTCGAGTCAAATATTTAACTAACCAATGTGGTGAAGGTATTTAACTATACTTAGACTAAATGTTTAAAAATACAATTATTAGTTTAGTGATATCAATCAATACGAACTTTTGTAGATTAGGACTGGCTTAACGAACCTATTAGGCTTGCTATAATAATCCTAATGCACATAGAAACAGGTTATCATGCGTAATAAATGTTTTCCCGTTAGTCAAGGGGTAGTTACGGCTACCAAAACATGTTTTGAGTAGTTTTGTTGGCGTTTATACTGTTTAATGTGATTGATTCAAATGAGAGTTGACCTTCTACAAAAGTATAAAACCATTTTGGTAGTAAAAAGTTGGCTATAGTATTGCTTTAAAAGTAATCTCATTCAGGAACCTGATGTACCCGAAGTTATGGACTAAGCACCATGGACTATGCACCATGGACTATCTACCATGGACCATGCACCATGGACTATGCACCATGGACTATGCACCATGGACTATGCACCATGGACTATGCACCATGGACTATGCACCATGAACCTTAAGTAAACCCTTTAACCATCCACAAAAGAAAGTTATTTATAAAATGTGTATAAGCTAATTTTTAATTTATAAAATCAAGATATCTACAGCTGTTGATAGTTAAACTAAATTAACTGTGATTATTATTTGAGAAATTACAAGTACACTTAAACTTGTTTCAAATATCAATATTATTTTAAACCATTTTTAAAATATTCATGGTATGAAAAATTGCCTTTTACTCACCACGGCGTTCATGATGTATGTATGAGCAGGTCAACTGTTCCTTGGTTGAATCTCAGCTGCATATTTATATCTTCTGAAGTGATCGAGTTTAAGGGTGGGGAAGAGGAAAAAACAGGAACAACTAAAACTCGTAAAAGAGACGCCACAGGCCAGCTTTTGGCAGAAGAAGAAGATACAACGAATTCAAGGTCTTTCAGACTGGGCGCGTCATTGGCAGAACGAACTTTAGACTTCAAATAAAATTTATGACTTAACGTTAGTTAATACTACCGACTCAGTTACTAAAATAAACTTAACCTCTCTGGTTTTTAGTTAAAATAAATAATCATAACATTATTCAAACTGAACTGCACCTACAAGCATGAAACAACGAAATATGTATCAGTACATTGTTGTGAGTGCCATGCATTTGAAATAACAAAATAATTTAATTTGTTTTTAATGTCAAAACTTAATGGTTAACCGTAAATAATAAATCATTTTAGAGAAGACCACTAAAATAGGTTAAATAATTGAAAAGCTTGTAGCACATTTCTTCAAACATATTTCCCTAACTATAATATTTCATTAAATAAACTCATATATTTCTGTTTGAAAATCTAGGTTTGCTTGTATAATAAACGTATTTCCTTGACCCAAAGAGCTTCATTATACTTTAGTTCAAAGTAACTTTATTTTCCCTGTGTGTGAAATACACATTTTCAATTCCTAAAAGGTTTCCTATTTAAATAAAATACTCGTATGTCCTCAAAGGTTCGGAGTAGGAAGTAGTCCGGTTATCACTAACGCACATCCTCGTGGCAGAATGTAGTATCTATATGTATAGTTGTATACCATGCAAATCAATACTCTTTCAAAATATTTGTTATCAAATTTACTCATGTTTTGTTTAAATCCGTCATATCCATGGATACCAAATTAAATACTTCATGAATATATGTCCTAGACACGACAAATGTGAAAAGTCATGGGTGGTAACGATAGCAAACACTTTGAAACAATATTAGATTTGGTATCCAGAGATATGGCAGATGTGAAAAGGACACGGGTAGAAATCATAACAAATATTTAGATACAATAATCAGTTTGATATCCATAAAAATGACTCGTTTGAAAATGACACGTTATTTCGATAGCAAGATAAGGATATGTATTCATAAAGTATTGAGTTATGGTAAAATAAAAAAACACGGGTAATTATGTTGTCTTGTATTAAGATATCGATATTTAGGTTGGTATCCAAGATAACGATATATTTAGCAGGAGACACGGGTAACTGTGATAACGTACATTTCGATATTGTATTTTGTTTTGTATCCACGAGGGATACGACAGATTTAAAAGAAATACGGTAGTTACGATAACGAATATTTTGTTACGATATTAAGTTTGGTATCCATGAATACGATAGATTTAATATTGACAGGGGTAAGAATTTAAATTTGTCACGGGTTATAAGGATAACACATATTTTGATACAATATTAAGTTTGATATCGATTAAAACGGCAGGTTTAAATGGACACGGGTAGAAACGATAGCAAATATTTTGATACAATATCCAGTTTGGTATCAATAAAAACGACATGTTTGAAAAATACACGGGTAGTTCTCGTAGCTAATCTTTTGATAGAGTATCAAGTTTGGTATTCATAGATAAGACGGGTTTAAAATAGACTCGGCAGTAAAGAAAAAAAATAATATATTTTATATAATTTTAAGTTTGCTATCCTTAAACACAAAAATAATATTTAAAATACGTAACATGGGTAATTCCAATAGCAAATTAATACTTTTAGACATTATTAAGTATGGTATGGAAAATAATAAAACAAACTACAATAGATAGGGATAATAATACGATAACAATATTTTGATACTGTATTATGTTTGGTATCCATGGATACGACATATTTTAAAGGGACACGGGAAATTAGGACAATTCTATAATTAATTCTGAAATACAGTTTTATAAACGTAGCACCTGCACTATACGACTTTTAACGGTTTTATAATTTCGGGTTGAAATGTATGTATAAATAAATATCTTCGGAAAACCATTGAGTGCAATTTTTAAGGTACTAAATATATGTTTTGAAATATTGATTGTATTGTAATATAATTTTTTTAACGTTGTCAGGGATGTGCCAGCCAAAGTTAAAACGTAGGAGCTACAATAGTATCTTTGACTGGCTGTCATTTTATTCTGGCCTTCCGTTCAAACCTCAAAATAGCACCGTGAGTCTTTTGTCAAGTTCTGACAAATACATTTTGGGGCCAGTATTTGAATTATTAACACCAGAAAATAAGCACACAAATCTAACTCACAGAAGTACCGTTGGAAGTTTTGACTTATCTGCGTCCATATAATGTAATTATTTTAAAACTAGTAGGCTACCTCTTTATGGGACACTTTGCATAATAAAAACAAAACAAAGAAAAGAGTAAACAAATTATAGCACAAAAATATAGATCCAAGCCACAATACTTTTGTTTAGGATTGTTGGGCCGGTTACACAACCAACAAAACAAAACCATCTTAAACAAGGCTTGTGAAACTGGTGAATTTCTCAAGATATACTTGTAACAGTATACAGGATTTATCAAACACTATCAAACATATACCTGGAAAACGTTGATACAGCAATTGTTCTCATTACATTCTATTTCCCAAAAACCTTTTATTTCAATAGTTTAATTGTTTTTGTACATTAAAGCTTCCGTACTATTTACTAAGTTCCCAGATGTTCAGCCAACAGTTTCAAGTAGCAGTATTACTTCACCCGTTTAACAGGTACCATCTACTTGAGTATCGCCGACGATACATCACATACTCGTTGATTTACGACAAGTGATAAATTCCCTCGCACATATGGTTAACGGCAACAAATAGAAGTTGGGAAACACAGGTCGGCAAGCATGATGCAATGTTGTGACTAACCGTTCAGAAGTCATTCTCAGAATAAATCACAAATCAATCACCAAAACCTAATGGCTCGGCTGAAATGCGATGCATTAAACATAAATGCCGGGAGAAATAATAAAGCGATGAACGAATCCAGTGGCAAAAGAAGCCGCAGCGGGCAAAAACTTATTCCCTCTGATATTTTATGTACTTTTCAAGGTTAGAATAACATCTTCAGCAAGGACTGGTTTTATGTCTAAAGTTTGGTGTTGGGTGGGAGGTGATATTAATTTGAATTAGAAACCTCAATAGTTTTGGTATATATATTGAAGATACTTGCTAGTATGTTTTGACTCAATTTTATGTTTCTTATTTACATAATTCATAGTTATTTAGTTCATAATAAAAAAACGTCTACGAGTGTATCATCCAAGGTTTCAAAAAGTTCAGAGAATTGTAGTTGTTTTAAATCAGGACTTCTATCTTAGGTTGTGATATATTGTTTATTTAATGTAAACTATGGATAAGTTATTTTTAATATAAAAACCAATATTAAATAGCTTTTAATGGACGTGGCCAATAACGGCCAACGCAAAGCTTTTATCTTCAGGTCCACACAAACAAAATTATTTATTTTATGTTTCAAATTCTTTTAATTTGCGTACGTTCAATACTTAGCCCTCACCTTTTGCCCTAATGTAAACTAATTAATACCACCGCTTTGTTTTAAATGTCAGTGTTTATTCTTTCTGCTCTTAGTAAATAATTTTCTCAAAATACAACCCTTCGTAGGATGAAACCAATTGTCGGTTAAGAAAATTCCTTGACAAATCTAAGCAATTTATTTACGAGACATACCCGGCAGTTTTTTTTTGAGACTTGTGAAAATACCGACCATGAACCCGTTCTGTGGTTAAAAGCACTCACCCGAGCCTTCTGTTGTCAAAAATAGTAGGTTTGCTGGTACTCCGCAGAAAAAGAGATTGTTGAGATGAAAATTTGGAAATTCCGGTATTTAGTTCATTTCCTTCGATACCCCTGAACTTAGTTAAAGTCAATTTCTTACTCGCTATTGACCGGTGCGTTGTTTTAGTTTTGTGTCTCGGTTTTCCAATAAACCTACTCGTACTTTAATAGATTTTCAGAATACACAAAAACCTTCAGTAGAACAGATAATTAACGTAGCAATTCTATCTAGTTGGTTCTGGTATTTTGTCCATGCCTTTTCTTGGTGGTAAACCTGAACGTTTTCTTGGTGGCAACAGTACACCGCCAGGAAGTCTTTTGGGACAAAATGATGATATTGGACTACAAACGGCATGTAGCCTGAAATGTATGTTATCTCGTAAATAAACTGAAAAATCAATAGTCCTACTTTGTTAGAATGAAAGAGTGCTTTTTAAGAACTACTGACTGCTTGACTGAAAATGTTTTCAATAAACAACAACGCCTTAACATTCACATCCAGGGAAAGGAATGACATCATGTCATCAAGAATGTGTCATATTTCTATGTTGGAACTGAACACGAATAATCGTCAATTTTCTAGCATTACACAGCTTGACTCTAGGAAACTAGATACCCTTATGATACCATACATAGGCATACAAAATATGAAAATCTGTGACATTTGAACTTTGATATCAAGTGGTAAGATCAGTCAGAGCGGAACGAGTCTAGTCGGTTGTGGTGTTTTGCTCGTTTTACTTGCTGGAATATGTTATCTGAGAATGAGTGCTCCCTGACCTATAGATGGAACAAGTGAATCTTCTTCTCGCTGGGTTATAAATCGACCTGACCTTCCAGATAACGACCCTGGACGAGTTTTGGGCCTGTGACAATACTTCTACCCCAAGCACCTGTTTCATATATATACTCTCAAGTTCGCTTCAGTTCGAGTCACACTCCTGCGTCTGCCAAGGATCATCATGAAGGCTTTTGTGAGTAGAATGTGTTTTACTTTTTGTGTTTTACTTATTTACGCTACTGATTGTCTAAGTGCAGTTAGATACAACATCTGTTGTAGATCATTAAACATAATTATATAAATGATAAATTGTTTTAAATCAAATTAAAAGTTACTAATACGTGAGGATTTTCAATCTTTCTCTAAGTAAGTAGTTATTAAAGCATGTGATAATGTTTTCATGAACCTAAGTTGAAGTTATGAACATTATGTTTTGAAACTATACCTATTCCGAGGTAGAGGTTGAGTGGTAGAGAGGACTTTGTAGTCCTAACTTCGCCTCGTTAAACAAGCAAACTTTACCTTTACCTTTATTCCATTAAAATACACCAATTTGTATTTATCACTGTCTTCATTTTGTTCCTATATGTAATTTTGCTAATTTGTTAATTTTGTTGACTACAAATAATATTGGATACTTATTTTATTTTTAAATATATTTAATGGGAATATATTTAAAGTTAGTATTTTCCTTTTGGAAAACACGGTTAGTTTTAATTTTAAATTAACAATAATTACCATGGGCTTATGCAGCCTGAGCGACAAACTAACTACAGACCGTTGGCTAAGACAGTGCGCAAACCTGCGAAATTCGTGTCCGCCTTCACATGCGCTACCGATTAAGCCAACATCTGGCTTATATGAATATAAAATATATTAATTTATATGTGTATTTTACATACTGTATTACATTTTACATAACTGCTTTAGGAAGATGTCTGACCTGATGAAACGAGATATAATGACAATTTAAAAATGTTGAATATAAGTTGTTTACAATAAGTTTGTTATGCGTTCAAATTTAAATTCTCATGGTTTAGTCAACATATTTAATTTAAGCTTAGACTGTATTCAGCATAGAAAAAATCAGAATAATATTAATGCATTTCAATTTCAATAAAAAGAGCATTAGCCGAAACCATAAAAACATATGCAAAGTCGTAGATATAAACAGTACTTTGCACATGTCTTATTATTTGAATCGTTACTTGACAGTAGTATTTTACAGCTTATAATTTATATTTTTGAAGACTAGCTTAAGCATTTTAAATAAGTTAGTGACCATTTCTTTTCAAATTGTGTTCGGTGGACGTCAATGTTAGAACACAAACCGTGATCTATCTGAACAATCACTTTGAGCAATGTAAAAGAAAAATATATATATTTTATAAACCGTTATGATTATTTTGTTTGTTCTTGACCAGGCGCTCGTCCTTCTGCTGTCAGTGAACGCTCTGGCCGCTCCTCAGGGAGAGGTGAAGGAGGAGACCGAGAAGGAGACCAGGGAGGCTAAGCCTCTTGTCCCGGAGTCCCGACAGCTTCTGTCTCAGGAAGTGTTTCTCCAGGACCCTCCTCAGTTGGAGCCAGGATCAACCCTCAGTACTACTATCAGCAGGCTCAGCAGTACTACCCAGGCCAGCAGCTGACGTACATCCGAGGCAACCCTGCTCAGGTAAGCTAACCACTTCCCAGCGTTATTTCAATATAGCAAGATCTTAAGTGATCTTGATCATAACCTCAAGTAGATGCATTATTTTCATTTAGTACGTATTTAATCACTAGATCCTAAAGTGACGTTTTTGATACGGGAAGATACTGTTATACATGGGGTCAACGCTACAAACTTTTTCCGTGAAATTTAAATTTTAGTGATTTGATTAGCAAAGGTAGAAGTAACCAAAATTTTCATGATCCTAAAATACTATGATTTTTCAGGCTTACTACTCTGGCGAGCAGTACTACACCGGAGCGCAGTACGTGCAGCCCCAGGTTATCAAGAGCGTCAAGCCAGTACCCAGCGTATACAGCGTGCCCCAGGTGACCTATACCGGTGTACCACAGCCCGCCTACCGCCGCGTGGTCAAGCCTGTGGCCCCTGTAGTGGTCCCTGCCACCCCCGCTATAGTCAAGTCTGCCGCTCCCGTGCTTGCCCCCGTGGCACCTGTCGCTCCTGTGCTCAAGCAAGCTCTCCCCGAGCCCGTCCACGCTATCCTCAGGAGCTCACACGATGACAACTTCGATGGCTCCTTCTCGTACAGGTAAGGAATTGTTAAAAAATATTTAACTACGTTTTCGTTCCAAATTTTCTCGCGCCACTAATACAACATTATAAAATGAACTACAAGCTGATTTGGTTGACGTTTTCTTTGACAAAATAAGTTGAAAACAGGTTTCATATTTTGGAAACATTAAAAATATAACCCCATATGCATCAGGCCAACGTAAAATCCTGCTTCATGCTGCTTGTAATCTTGTTGCAAATTATAAAGAATTATAATTATTTTCAACTAATTTAATGCGATATTATTTTAATTTTACTAGTAAAGTTAAATCTAAATAGCTAAATACAAATAAGCATTAACACATTTAATATTTTACTCCTTCAAAGTTCTCTTCTTACAAAACATGAGGTCATTAAATTGTAATCGTGACGACCTAAACAATTGCCCTTGTCAAAAGCCTCCAGTCAACATCATCTTTTATAAATTAAGAAGATTAAACTACACACTTAATAGTTGAGAGTAATTCATCTCATGCTTCACATATAACGAGAATGTTACTAATCTCTTACGTCATTTATCACACTGTCAGGTGATATAATTGCATCTGCAGTATACCGAGAAGAACTCACCCAAGATGTCAACACAACTTCAGGTTTAGATGAGAGTACAGTTTAAGAACAAGTTCCCCGAAAAATACATGTATGTACGTTGCAGTTACGAAACCGACCACGGCATCGTCGTAGAGTCATCAGGATTCCTGAAGAACGCTGGCACAGAGGACGAGGCCAAGTGATGCAGGGCAGTTACACCTGGTACACCGCTGAAGGAGTACCAATCACCACCACCTACATCGCTGACGAGAATGGCTTCCAAGTTCAGGTAACTATAACATTTTGGATGTTTGATTCTTACTTCTAAATTCATGATTCTAAATTCTTGATTCTAAAATCTTGATTCTAAACTCTTGAGTCTAAATGCTTGACTCTACATTCTTGTTTCTTACTTCTTCTACTACATTATTTGTTTATGAAATGTAATATTTAGCAGTAAACTTCCTTTAAATGATTGCGAGCGTTTTCAATCGTGGTTTAGTAAACGAATACAGCGTTTCGAGATCAGGAATCTCACTAGCATTTAGGTGAAAACTAACGTAAACCATGACACGAAACATTAGAAAATGAGCTAGCCTAAAAAACCAACGTAAGCAGACACTCTCTTACCCCCATGTTTTGTGTTGAGTTTTATTTTACTCTAGTTACTTGAAGACAGGACCAGATTTCAGATAAGGAAGTTTAGTGTTCTTATTGCTTACTGAAACTGGATGAAACACATCAGAATTTGCTGTTTCAACTACAGAAATTCTACCATGGTCATCATGGTTATCAACAAACAAAGAATCCCGTGAATGTTGTTTTAAACTCAGGTGGCGACCACTTGATTAATTATTTATGTCTCTGATTTGTTTTGAAACTAAAGACGTTAACTTAAAATATTCCTAGTCAAAGAATATCTAGTATTTAGTTTAAATTGGTTGAATTGAAATCCCTAACACAACATATTTTGACTTTGCAGGGTGACCACCTCCCCGTGCCACCACCTCTGCCAGAGGCTATTGCCAAATCTCTGAGTACCAACGCAGTCTACCTCCCACCGTAGAAGAACACCCTGCTCAAGTCAAGATCGCTAAAGCGTGATCAATCTCTTAACTTCATCTATTCCTAACCTTTGACTCCCATATTGGCTCAAATTGAGCTGTATTTCTTCAACCAAGATATCTGTTGTCAATAGCCTCTTTCAATAAATATGAATGAACAATACTGATTTGTATTTTGTTTTACCCTGTTTGATTAGTAACAGCCAAAGAACAGGTCACTTGTGTGATTTAAAGTTTTACTCAAAACACAATATGTGTGTTAATTATGCTTTTGGACTGATGGTATTATAGCAGTAACTTTTTATATCAACTGCGCACGTTTTCTATTAATACCTTTTCTCTTGTCCTCCTCTCAAAAAATTCCTGAAAGAAAACAAGGCAAAGTAAACGTCAAACCACGGTTAAGATATGTTTCACTTTGCATTTTTATGACGAAGTCTTTACGACTTTGCCGAGAATAACTACACTTTTGAAAACGTGGGAGCAATATTTTAAATACACAAATTCGAACATAATTCAACACCTCAAACGAAAGGTATTGCAACGTATTAGAACTTGAAAATTTAAAGTGGTAAAGATTTTTCATTTTAACAAAGTCGGGTTAGGGCCACAAAGCCCTCTCACCATTCAGCCTCGAACTTTACTTAGCGTGATCGCCAAGTCTTTTAATGAATTGTTAAGGTGACCACGGAGGTCGTAGCCGCGCCACCAAAGTGATGAGCTCTTGATACCAACCTGACTCGAGTCCTCTTCAAAGTTTCTTACCTTAATAAGTTTGATACATTGATGTTGAATGTTCGTGCCTGAAAATGTTGAAGAAATAATGCTTTTAATCTTACAAACCTCACAAATATTTCTGTAAATTATTGCGGTATTTATTAAATTTGTTATACATTTCATTTGCGACCAAATGTGAAGTTTAAGACAGGAATATGCGGACCCTCAGCGTGGAACCCCTTTTCATCCGCTGTCCACTTGGTCGAGATGATGCTGCCATCTGGTGTGTTGAAGGAGTACTCACCCTGCATCACTTGTCCCAGCGGCCCTTGAGCTCCTGATAATTTGGATTTGGTGCCGTCAGAAGTTTCGTAGCTGAAACAATAAAAAGCGCTAAGTGAGTGGCAATTAGTGTTTCAAACTTCGAAACAGAAAAGAAAGAAGTTTTTTTATTACGTGTAACCTTATAAGTCGACGATCTTATATTTGTATTTTTAGAAATTAAAAATACGCAACGGCTAATTGTTTTTACCATGCAGTGTGTAAGTAAAAGTTGTTTTTTACTTTACCTTTTTGGTCCATAATTAAGTGCTTTCTAAACATATTTTAATTTATTACAGATTTGGTCTTTCAGTTTTTAATAAAGTATTTACTTAAACACACCACAGACGTAAAAACACAACAATAACATCATGATGGTCCAATAATTATTACGTGTTCACGTATAGATTTTTTATTAATGTGTTATGCGATATAATATTATATAAAATACTTTAAATAAAATCTATAAGCAGGCACTAATGCCTATTTATACTCTAACATTAACATGTAATTAATCCTAGCTGTATGTTTGTGTGAAATCACGCTTTACGAGGCAAATTAAACACTTTATTTAACCTACTGTTTTTTTTTTTTTTAGTGTTTGAGAAGATTTGACTAGTCAGTGAAAATAGTATTGTATTAGACGTTACAATTACCTTGTATTATTTATCAGGATGATTTAGTAACAGTAAATTATATTTTCTAACTACTTTTTGGGAACTTGTTTGTGGTAGACACAACATAAAATTATTCTCCTTAGTTAACTTTACCCGTAAAGGAAATGTTTTTCCGAACTTACTTTTTACGAATGACCCATTCGAGCTGATCTGTTCGTCATTGGCCCCTCCCTGAGGTAGAGCTACTTCTTCTCCTCCTTCTGAATCCGTTCGTGCGTAAGAGGAAATCGGAACATCCCTGCGAGATCGATGGTTAGTGGTTGAAGACCCCTCTAGCGACTTCACAGACTTATTCTGTGTCAGGGCTCCTCCAGTAGAAGTTACAACCAAAGCAAAGGCGATCTAAAATCAAATTCAATAACCTAAAGACAATTACAAATGATTAATACACTATAAAAATAAATGTAGGGTTGTTTTAAAATTAAATACTTGTCAAGGGTATTGTGAGATTCTGCAAAAACATACGGTGTCAAATGTACAAATATAGTTTTAACCCACATAAATACCTCTTCGTGATATACGAGCTACCCGCAAAGTCTTAAGCTAATAAAGTCATAAAAACCTACTTGGGACCCGTCCATGACTAATTTTTGTATTTGAACTTGTTTATTTTAAACTTGTTCGCTCTATTGGTTCAATGAATAGTTCTTTTAAAATGGTATACAGAATGTCACAAAAATGTGTAGATCGGTTATGCATAACCGGATTCTACAAACAAAAGTAAGTCGAAAATGTCTTGTAACAGTATTTTGTTTTTGGCTTAGTTAAGCCGTAATCGGCCATTTTGGAAACTTTTGAAAATAACTCATAATTCAAAAACTCTTTGAGATATTTTTGTGAAACATGGTATAAACTTTATATGTCTTCCTAATGACATTTCCAACATTTTTTATCTAACGTCTTATCAAGTTTCAAAATGGCGACCATTTTAAAATTTCAAAAGCAAATTGAATCAAATTATAATTATACTTTGACATTTTTAAAATGGCCGCCATTTTGAAATTTGATAAGTTTATAAAAGATATTAAAAAAATTTTTTCCTTTTTCAAACGTTAAGATGACGGGACATTTAAAACTAACCCTGTATAAGTGACTGGAGTAAACTTTGTATTATTATATTAGTGAGCAAGTGAGTGCATAGTGCTATTGCTCAACCTTTCACTTAATTCAGTTTAGAAATACACATAATTATTCCTTTTGAATAATTCACATTTTGAAGCAGTTCACATGCACTTTTTGAGGTAGATTAAAAAGAGTTTGTCCTAAAATATAAATAGTTTTACGTTACCAAAACAATGTTGTTCATAACGTCGTTTAACTGCGAAGACTGGAAGGAAGACTCTACAACTGCTAAGAGACATGGTAAAGCAGTACTTCCTAATACACCTTTCGACCTTGGCGTAATTGCTTAATTTGAACAATTCACGACAGATACTCTTCAGAGTCTCGACTCTAGATACAGTATGTTAGTCAAGCAACGATTAGTTTGAACGTAATATAGTAAAACACCGAGTATTTGAGGATTTGTATAGCTTCATGATGATAATTTGTTTTTAATACAAGTTGTCCTCTGAAAATCGTCAATGGCATGAGCTAAGAGTTTTTCCTCTGTACCAAAGATGAAAAGTTTAGTATTTTAATAACTTATTTGAGGCTAAAAGATTATGACAAGGCATAGGAAGGTTGTATACAGTGTAAGGTTTTAAATGAAAAACGACACCTGCAACCCTAGACGGTTGGAGGCCCTGTGCCCAGTTTCTCAGTTTCAACCAATCAGTGACTCCACAGCGAAAGCCAAGTTGGTACTCCAAAGCGAGAGCGAAATATTTCATGCTAATTGTAATGATGTTTTGACGCGGCATGAACCGACTTAAGTAACCAGATTAAAGTTGTGACACCGGCTGCAAAGTAAAAAGTTTGATTTTAAATATAAAACGTTACTCACAAAAATATACCGGGTCTCCAAAAGGTAACAATATAGAGGTAGTGGGGGTGAACCTTTGAAATATTTATTTTACCCCATCATGTGTCCACTCATTTGGTATAAAACAAAACATATTGTTACCATTGAAACAATTTTACAATGCCCTTATTAATAATAACGACCCAAAACCCGTTTCATTGTTTGATCAGATACATAGTCGATATTGCTTTCCAAATTTTGGAAAAAATTATTTTTTCTGGTAGTCAAAGCTTTGAAATAATATGCTACGAAACTTAATTTGTAAACTTTTGAAAATGTGCAACTTTTGAAAAAACTTATTTGGTTTTTCCAAAATTCGATCCGTATATTGTGTAGACAATTTAGGAACACGCTAGCGATTGCGTGTTTTATCAGTTTACACGACTAAATACGTGTTGGGCCGCCATTTTGATGAGGTACATCGTACATTTTCTTTAATGGTACCAATGAGTTGTTTTATACCCTTTCAAATTAGGGATCACATGATGGTGTAAGATAAATATTTCAAACGGTCACCTTCCCCCCAACCTATTTTGGGGTGGAAGGCAAGCCCCCAAAATATACCAATAAGTACATCAGTTGACCCTTTATATATATGCCAAAGCACGTTCAAAAGTTTCAGGGTTGGACCTTTTGGACGTTTGGTATGGATATCAAATATTTATATCGGTGGTCTAGGCCACTGAACTCTGGAGCGAGAGGTTGCGGATCCAACTCCCCCTCTTGGTATTTGCACATCAAGGCATACCCTCACAGTCCACCCAGCCGCAACAAGTTAACGTGGTTGTGTTATTTTATACGTGAACTAGCGATGTTCTGAGGGCTAAGCTGGCTTGCAGGTGCATGGCCAACAATTTGTCCTGCGTTATTTTTAACCAATTCTATTAACAAAGATATATTTGCAGATTAATTGTCTAACTAAGGACTTGCTACAGTTATAACAATGTTACAAGTCAATAATACATAACAATACGTTTAAAACTTAGCGAAATGGGAAATCAGCCGTTTATGATTAAATTACTATCAAAATGAATCTTCTTGAAAGCTACCATGACTAGTGAAATTCCGCAAATTGACTTTTGCAACTATGTAATGAGACCTTTAACACAAGGTCTGTGCGAAAGTTATTTCCCTATGTTTAAAAAACGAAATGTTCAATTAGGCCATCATTGTTCATAAGCTTTTGACGTTTCAAAAAATGCTCGAACATTTTATTCCAAGAGAAAGTGTGAAGAGTCTAGAGAGTAGGTCTGTTCACAAAACCACCAGAAATTAAAATTGATTAAGTTGATATGGATAAAGTTAAGTACTTAACGTTACTGCTTGTGCATCAATTGAGTAAACAATCCCTTTACATTGTGACTTTGCAACAACAACAAAACACTCATATTAGTTTACCTACTAAAAGCACTTCATCTTCAGTTGTTCCAGTTTTAGGAAGGAAATAAAAGAACTACAAACAAAACCCTTTTGAAGACTTAAGGATTTATTGACAGCAATTTATCATTAGATGGTTTACAATACAGAAAATGAGAGATCCTAATACTAAAGGTCGCAGGTGGGAGTGTGGTCCTAGGCAGTTCTAAAGGGTTCCTGAGGTGGCTGGGGATGTGCGCGCCCTCGGCGTGGAAGCCAGTCTCGTCAGCCCACCACCTGGTGATGATGGGGGTGCCGTCAGGGGCGGTGTAGGCGTACTGTCCCTGCATCACCTGGGCTGCAGCCTCAGTACCGGCGTTCTTTACGTATCCACTAGTCTGGGAGGAAATGCCGTTCTCAGCCTCAAAACTATTTATTGAAAAAAGTATTACTTTAAAGTTCGAGAGTGAATAAGATTATTACACATGAATAGTAAGTTTATCATATCACTTGCGGCTACGTGTCGGCTATGTTTTGTTCCTTATAGCAGTAAATTTCTGTTTACAACATTTTACTTTAAAATTTAGTTTGTGTAACTTGCGTTATAAGAACCCAATCTTATAACGCACGTGAAAGATCAAAGAATTTCTCTCAAACGGGTCAGCTGAACATTTTCAATCGTTTCTTAGAGCTCAGGCCATACTTGATATATAATACATATTGGCTTAAAATAATTGAAATACTTTGAAAACGACTGTAAAAGAGTTATCATTGCCAAACGCAAAGTAAAATATTTATTAATATATATTAGTAAATATATATATAGTAAGTATTTTTTGCTACAGTTATATATAAAAACGAGAGATTTTCAACACATGAAATAGTGCACCTAAATATAATTAATGTATGAAGTTCGTAAATCTTGAGGCGAACTTACTCGCTAACGAAAGATCCATCAAAGTTGTCGTCCTGGCTTTGTCTAAGGATAGCCACAGGTTTGATGTACTGTCCGTTGTAGATTGCCTGAGGGTTGTACGGGTAGGCACGCACAGCAGGGTCTAAGGGCTTGACTGCGGGAACTAAGGGGGCTGCATAGGGCTGAACTGTCCTAAGGGCTGGAGCGATAGCCAAGGGCTTGACTGCGGGAACTAAGGGGGCTGCATAGGGCTGAACTGTCCTCAGGGCTGGAGCGATAGCCAAGGGGTTGAAAGAAGGTACTAAGGGGACGGCGTAGGGCTGAACTACCCTCCGAGCTCGAGGGATAGCCGAGGGATTGAATTTGGGCTGATGGACAAAGGTGTCCCCTGTGTAGGTATGGGGATTATTTACGGATGGAGCTAAGTGTTCCAGATTACCGTAAGATAGTTGGGGCGGTTGAGCGGCTTGCGAATCAGCCTGAGGGGCGGCCAGAGCGCTACCCAAAACAACAGCTAAGACTATCTGTAACATAATGAAATATAACTACATAGCTTAAAAAATATTAAAATGCAAGTGTGTTGAAATATTCAAATTTAAAGCATTTACGAAATAACTTTAATACCTTATCATGCAAGCGAGTGAATTTTTCTACGTTATTATTTTATTGGTTGTGTTTAAGCTATGAGTATTATTGCACAGTAAATATGCACATATCTAGTCAATAACCTATTAAAAAACTCTGTAGTTCTCTTATATAACAAGTTTAATTCAACATAAACATTTCAATATAAAAAATAAAAAATCAACAACCAATAAAACAAGTTTACAGTTACGAGTATATTTTTAGTATTTCAATTTAATAAAGACGTCAATGGTTTAAATATGCTGCAGTTGAGTCAAAAGTGTGCAGTTTTTTCAATTTAAAGAAAGACGGATATATTCTAAAATCTATTATCCAACTTGGTTTTAAAAATTATTTATATATTGTTCACTGTATTGTTCACAATTGTTCATTGTATTGTTGTTGTATATTGTTCACATTACAGAACTATGTTTTGTAATTCTGCTTTGAAAACTGCTACTTTAGACACATGTACTGACAGTGCCAAAGTGTCACTTTTACACCCAGGTAAATAAAGTAATGTTTTGAAAATCTTTTTCTCCCTAGGGAGAAAATATAATTTTAAATGATCTTTTTGTGGCATGGACATCAGCTGGTTCAACGAGTTTGTTTTGATTGTTTTGAAATTTAATACTGACGTATAGTAGATCAGTGTAACAGCTGTTTCTTCAAAATATTATAATTCAGACTGTTGAGTTCAAAACAATGTTTACCTTATAAATTGTTTATAATATTAAAACATTTAGACATTTATTTCTCATTATTATTTTCATCATGACAAAAAGTATCGGTCATCGCTCGGCCCTAATGTGTCTTTTTGACCCTCGGCCATTTAACGTCCTCGGCTGCGCCTCGAACAAATTAACGCATCACTGGAAAAATAACAAATATCATAAACAAAGAGAAGTACCTTTTAGTAGTAGATTAGTAGTTTTTCATAATATTAATATATCGAGTATTTTTGTTGCTGTTTAGCTAAATCAAATACTTACTTGTATTCAGCGCAAAAGTTTCAAATTTTGAGACGGATGTTTAAAAATGTAAAAAAAAACAGATGCGATAATTTTGTCCAGGAGTGCATTATTCATAAATACCGTAATTAAATTAGGTAAACGTAATAAAAATGAAAATAATGTTAATTAAAATCGTTTATCAGTGCATTAATAACGTACAATATAAAGAAAATGTAAAAACTATTCGTACAATTTACCAAAAACAAGATCGGATTAGTGGTTACTCACCAGGATGCTCATGGTTGGATTGGGTGGCTATGGACAACTGCAACTGAGGGCGGAATGTGACAAGTGCTTTATATACAGGAGGCGGGGATACATCGGGTCCGCAGCCAGATCTAGTTTACAAATGGCCAAAGCAGAAGAAAAGGTCAGGACCATCAACTTGCGGCTTGTGCAGATCGCAGACAACCACGCACGGGCGCATCTCTAATGGTCACACAACATGGTTGTGTGCACAACCTCGACTTATGTGACTTTTAATTATTTGGGTGTCCCAACTTATTACAACAGCAATTGTTTACCGCTATCGGTTTAGGGGATTTTCATATTAGTGTATATTACATCTCTGTTGTACCTAGTCTGTTGTAGGAGAGAATATAAACTGAAATTTACAATTTAACTGTTGAATAATATTCCTTTGGGCTTGTTATCCTTAATAATATTTACTTTAAGAGGTTTAATAATTATACATAAAACTTATCTTTATTTGTAGAAAAGTTTGGATATCGCTTCCTTCTCTTGAAATCCTGCACTTGTTAAGGTATACGGGAGAAAACAAGCTGTTTCGAGTGTGTTTGATAAGTCGTGCAGCTTTCAAAGTATAAAAAAAGGGAAAGAAAGGATAAAATAAAATGACGAAACTTACAATAATAAAGGGTAATTCGGTGGGACTCTTTTGAGAAGAGTAAGGGTTTTGAAAAGAAAAACATATGCATGCTTTTCTAACAATATTCTATTTTATTTTAATTTTACTTCTCTCGGTTCTGGACCAATTGTATATAATTTAACAGTAACGTTTAAAAGGGCTCTTGAATCTATTGTTCCATAATTAAAAGGAATATACTCAACAATTTTAAATAGAGTCATTATGTTTAATACAAGGCCGATTTCTGAATTTCTTTTAGAGACAACAATTGTATGTGCTTTTTAGATGGGACGTAATACGTTAAGCATATTTTGTTATTTTATTAGTTAAATACAACAACAAAGGCCGACCCGCAGCTAAGTGTTTAAGTGTCACTGGCAAGAGTGAATCGAATTTCCTTTGCAAGTTGTTACTCTAATCCCCTCCATTCACAGCCTTGTGTCGGCATTCGGTAGTTCTATTACCACGGGCATAACCTAAAATGGGGGTTTCGGTAGTCCAATTTTCATGCTCAACGAACTTGGACGAGTCTTTTACAAAGGGAACATTTGTACCAAACTTTGTGAACATTTTCTACTATGAGTCATTACAGAAAACCCAGGCCGACACGCAGGTAAGCGCTTAATCCCCTCTGACATGACTGAAAGGATATTTCGTTGCAGTTTGTAACTCTAATTCGCTAATTTAATAGTTTGCTATGCTTACTGCCTCGCGTCGGCCATCGGCCTCAGCTTTTGTGCTCAATTACCATGGGTGTCTAAAGGCTGCTCAATTTACTCACATCCTCGTTTCGGTCTCAAACCTTTCGTGCTCTATTACAACAAGCGTTACGACGCTGTTTGCTGTGGTGTTTTACTGCAAGTTTCACTACATACAAAGAAAGAAAATCACGGGTCTGGTTCTTACTATGCTAATATAATGAATATTTCAATTTTCAAACAGAATATGCTGATAAAATTTGTGCCTTTAGGTTCATTATTTTGGGTTCTGGAATATTCATGTTTTAGATTTGGATACAGATTTGGTGGTTACAAAGAGCTCGGCGCACCCAAGCTCCATCTAGTAGACTGTAGAGGGAATAAGCCACCTTCTACTAGATTCTTCTCTGTTCGTTTAGTATATCGACCGGAGAAAAAGGGTTGAAACTGGATATGTAAGGAATGTTGGGTTGGTAGCTTTTTGCTGAGAAGAGCACTTGATGCACTCCAAGACGCTTATCAATGTTAACACGCCGAGCAGAAATGCAAAGCTAAAAACTCAGCTGTTTGGCTCTTCAGTTCTCCTTTATCAAACACTGCCAGACTAGATATTAATAAACTGGTACAAATTATATTGGATACAAATTAAATAATCAGTACTAGTGTTGACGTTAGTTTGATTTAAACCGTTATAAGGTAACCAAAAGGCGAAAATGTCAGTTGGGGTAAATTACTCTCTTTCTAAGTATGAATTCGCCAGAATCCGGTCATTTTAGTTTTAAATAACGAATTTATTGGTTTAACTCACGATTTTAAAAGCTTCCCTAGGACTCTAACCCTGTTTAACGACTTATTTCATATTGATAATATAAACACACAACAAATGTTTTGAATTGTTGTTAGTTAAAGCTCGGCTGTTTAGAAAAACAGTTGTTTTGATTCTCTGACATGGGTCATATATTTCATCAATATATTGCTTTCCATTCAACCAAAAGGTAGGTAGACTAGTAAAATAAAAAAATTGACATAAATATAAGGCATTAAAGTTGGTTGAATTAAAACTGTGCGGTCGAAGGATCAGGCGAGTGAAACGTTAGCTTGGTTAAGCTGACAACACTGTGATTAAGAAGTGAGGTAGCACTCCACCCCTCCAACTCACAAGTGTACGCTTACATGAATGCTTATGACACTACAGACAAAGTACCGACTGTGCTTTACGCACTATTCAATTGCAACGTCTTTGGGATATACCTCTGCTTCGTACTTATTAGTGAATACAAAGTGTCTCAGAACACCTGTATCCTATTATGTATATGAAAAATAAGTTGATAAATTTGAGTAAATTAAAAGCATAATTTAAAGTGACTCAACGATATTTTGCATAACAATAAAAGTTCCAGTACTGTAGTGATGACGTAAGTTTGCTTTATGCCGTTATATAAAGTAACCAAAAGGTAAAATGCCAGTTGGGGTAAATTATTCTATTTCTAAGTATGAATTCGCAGTAATCGGTCGTGTCAGTTTGAATAACGATTTATGGTTTAAATCAATGATTAAAATGCTTCCCTTGGTTTCTAACCCATTTTAAGGACATTCATTTTAGCTCTAAGTCAGTCAACAAGCTACTGAGGATGACTCTCCACAGCGAGGTCGAAACGTTTAGCAGTAACAATATTTCAACTGTGACGCGGTGTAAATCGGAAGCCTTAGATCGTAGAAACGTATTTCATATTGATATAAAGCACACAAAGTTGGTAGTTAATACTCGGCTGTTTAGAAGTACAGTCGTCTTGATTATTTGAAACGGGCCATATATTTCGTCAAATTATTTCTTTAAATTCGACCAAAACGTGGGTAGACTAATCAAAATACAAACTTGACATAATATTAAGAATTAAAGTGGGTTGATTTAACTCTGGCGGTCGTAAGCTCAGGTGAGTGAAAAGCAGGCAAAGGTCACAACAGAAGTGAGGTAGCGTTCCTCCAGGTCACCAGTGAACGCTTACATGAGTGCTTGACGCTACAAACAAAGTACCGACTGTGCTTTACGCACTGTTCCATCGCAACTTCTCTGGCTTATAGCTGTGCTTCGTTAGTGAATACAGTGTCTCAGAACACCTGTATCTCATTTTTATGTGAAAATAAGTTGATCAATTTGATTCAGTAACATAATTTTAAAAATTCAATAGATATTTTGCAAGATATATAGGGACGTACATTTTTCATCTGACGGCCTTCGTAATTTTCAGCTTACGCATTATAATTCTGAGAGTTCTCACGTTTTAGTATTTATGGGATTTTATAATAAACAATTTAAAGAAATAAGTAAGTGTTTAACTTGGGTTAATGTTAACAAATTCAAATTAAACATATATACATATAGTAGTATTTCTGTAACAACAAATAATTTTAAAATTCTATTCATGCAACGAAAGGAAGCCAGGTAGTTGCACTTCAACAGCATGCATTTGGAATCATCTTTGACAGCCTAAAATTATCTTTTAACCTGAAATCCTTGACAGGGTAATAAAGTCTTCAAACTCTTTTTATTCGGATGACATTGGAAGCGCACAACGAATCGCACTGAAAGTGGAGCTATAAGCATAATATTATTCATCCAATTTAGATTTACACCTTTGAAATTGTCAAGCATTGCAGACCATATGTTAAGTTGTCACGGTGCATGTCGCATACCCGGATGTCGTTCAGACTCAAGGTCAGCAACTCTTCTTCTTGAGAACGTTCCTCAACCCAATCGTCCAATTAGCATTACCCGTTTTGTGAAATACCGGCCTCGAGACAAGTGATCCCTTAAATCTGACGTGGGTAATACTTAGTCTCACCTAAAAAACGTTCGGGGTATTAGCTTATTCTTACTAAACGATAAATGCTTTGACCACCACCTTGAGGCACATTTGAAATCATAATTAATGAGATTTATGATACCATATTAAACAACTAGTTCATGCAACGCATACTAAAATATAGAGGAAATGCGTGGAACTTGTGGTTTTGACCTGAACTTTGTTTAGACTAGTTACGAGGTGATCATATCAAAAGTTCCCCTCGAAGCCTTTGATCCGGTGGAGGAGAGGTTGATTAAAGGCACCATTTTTTAGATATTTGCTTACATCTGGAAAACTGTTAGACGTTGTGACGACGTAAACATGAATACAAAATCATAGCTGATAAAGTTTGCATAACGTAATTATGTTAGACAGACTTCATATTATTAATATAGAAGTAAATAGACTTTTCTACCGATTATTGTGTTTTAAAACTACACAACGTTTAGAGGGGTATGAAAACTCCTCTCGTAATTAAGTGCAAACTAGCCTAAATAAAATTATAATCCTCAAACTAGCACAATTAATTACAGAAACAAAAACCTAATAGAAATAACCCTGTAAGAGACGTAGAAACATATGCAGGTATTGGTTGATTCGATTAGGTTATTTGCTTCTATAATAAATTTCACCAGTTTCGAGGATTATAATATGATTTGTGCTAAGTTGCACTTGATAAAGAGAGAGCTTATCATACCTCCGGAAACGTTGTATAGTTTTAAACACAAAAACCGGTAGAAAAGTATATTATCTATTTTTGTGTTAATGTAATACAACCGGCATTATGCATTTTCAACAATTAGTAGACTCCTAATGTTGGAATTGGCCATAGCCCAACCTACTTTTAGCCCATAGACTGATATCTCCAATGGGCCTGAAGATTTACTTGTTAGTTTTTATTTTCTTCTTTTTTCTTTGGACACAATTTTGTATTGTTTCGCAATAAAACATGTTTCATGTTTAATACGGTTTTATGTTAGACAGACCTTTCGTCTCGGAATATATAAAAGGCCAACCGCTTAAACATCGTTCATATTTCCTTCTCATGAATAGTTTCTTTAAAATAAATGTTGGCACTACTCTGAGGATCTCCGAGAAAGTCTGGGTTGATTGGAAAAGTCTGGCAGAGCCAGGTAAGCTTTTCGGGCAGGTGAGGTTTGGCTCAGTTCAGCTTGGTGCGCTTTAGTCTCCGTACATTGCAGACGGTTGAGTGACAATGTCCGAGTGAGGAAGATTGCCAGCAAGTCGGCAAATGTCTGTCACATGTTTTTGATTGACAGACAGTGTGATTTCGTGTTCTTTCACAGAAGCGTTGCTTCCAATAGCAGTATAGACAAACGTATCTCTTAATTTTTTCACAAGCTTCTTTTTAATTCACATACAGGCAACGAGCCCCTTCATTAGAACTCTTAAATTCATACTTAACGTCTCCGAGGCAAAGGTAGAATCACGTGCTTTGGTTCTCTGTAGGTCCATCGCATCTCACTGGCATTGCCACAAAATCTGTAGAACACTTATATCAAACTTACATCCATCAAGCTTGCTAAAGAAGCGCCGTAATAAATCAAGCCTCTTCAAACTGCTCTTTATCTTTTGATTGTTAAATTATCTCAATTTGTTACATGATATCCAAAAGGGCCAAATCAAGATTTATGACTCTTGTTAAGTTGATTATAGGTTTAGCTGTTTGGTGATCTACTAGATTTGCCTCGTTTTACACGATGTTTCGACAAAGCGTCCAACCTGTAGCGTGGACAGTATGTCAGTAGGTTTCGAAAGTTACGATGTAGTTTAAGTGATGACTATTGTTACGGGAGGCAAAAATATAAGTATGTTTGCAAGGAAAAGAAATTACAAAACTTCGAGCCAACTTTGAACATGTGATTTCTTGCGGCTTCGCAAGGGACTGCAATCCAGTGAAATCTATTTTCATGTGATAAAATTCTGTTTGTAGTCTATTTTTATTTGATTTCAACAGATTACCTAAGGTGGATCAGGGCTACATGTTTAAAATTCCATTTATAAGCAGCGTTCTTAGCTCTAATATGATTGTATGTTTAAGTATTCCTAATAATAATACACTTTAGACAATCAGCTTATAATCCTTAAGAATATATTTATGATCTATCATTCCAAAGTTAAAACTGTACTAACTACTTACTAGAGCGCTCCGGGCTCTAGCAAGCTGTAAAAATGTACGGCTTGAATGGATACCGGGGCATCAAGGATTAAAGGGAACGAAAAGCGTACCATTTGGAATGGCCTTAACCTCCGTGCCACAAGCCAAATCGATGCTCCATACCCGTCCGGCCAAAGCATCACCGAGATCGAAGCAAAGCAGCAATTATTCCTTAGAGCTTGCCATGTGAAAAGCGAAAGGCTTCTGTAAGCTTGCCATAAGTAAAGCCCTCATGGCCAAAGGACGTAGAGTTACCCTGATCCAGGCCCCTCTCCACTTAGCCGTACAGCAGATTCGTTACTTTGAGCTAAGCGAAATAATGTTCTACCTGGAAGAGCTAAAAAGATCAGCCCACCAAACCAGCGATAGATACCGAAGATATAAGACTCAAACCTAGGGCCAATATGAGGGCTGCCCACCTCCAGATGATATAGTTTAGCTACCAAGTTCAAGGTCTTATGATTTAATTAATAATTTCAAAATCATTTGATCAGCACGAAATTATTAATCACCTTCAAATAAAGACACAAATTTTACTTTTCGACGTTGTTTGTTTTTATTGAAGTAGCCTATTATCAAACTCGTCTGATTGAATCTAATCTTCTTCTTGGTATGGAATAAGGTTATAGGTAAAAGACAGGTTTTTAGTTTTCAGCCTAGCAATATACACCGAGCGCTAAAGCTATGACCATTATGAATAAAAATGAACCAGAACTACCACTAAAAGTCTCCTTTGCCTATGTGTTCAAATTACAAATAGTAGTACTTCATCTTCAGTTGAACTTATTTTAAAATAACCATCGTATGTCCAATAAACCAGCTGAAGATGTATCAATCACATAAAACCAGGAGTCGTAAACCACAATTAACTTAATAAACCGAGATTTCCTCCTGCTGGGGATTAAGTTATTCCGAAGCCAGACTTAAATAAAGCCAAGGCAGGCCAGACACCTCTTCTTAATCCTACTTTCAATAACAAATTACATCCAGAGGAATTCAGTCGACATATTGATGAGTATCCAACTAAAAGCCGTAATTATTTGGACAGGTTAGCCGCTCCGAGGTCGTCCATATGGGTCCCGGTACAAAAACAATTATGGTACATCTTCCATCGACCGACTGGTGCTATTAATTTTGTCCGCAGCGCCAAGTGGAGTTATGAAGGCCACGGTCGGGCAAGTTTTAGGGAGGCGTTGATGCAAAACTAGATCCACCAATCCTGGCGGCTCTTTCTGGATATATATCCCCTGCCTGATCTTCTGACCATCTGTCTTGTCTCGTACTGGATCTCAACATGTACTCTCTGGTGAGTTTTATCGCTTCACTTTCAACACCTTTTGATGATTTGATCTTTGATTTTTCCAAAAGATAATACGGTTCATAAAGTGGTTCCTTTTTCGAGTGTTCAACACTCCTATGATGTGCTTTTATTTTGGATATATGTATTTTAAACATGTTTTTGAATTTAATATGAGCCATACTTTGTTTTGTATTCAGTCAATAAGACTTACGTTGGTCTTTTCTAATTGTCTTGACATTAAATATAACAATTATTATTGAAAACAATAATTTTATACTAAAAGAAATACTTTTTAGAACAAAAGTAAACTTTGATATTTCAAAAATCTTTATACAAGTAACTAGTTTGCAATATATTATTGTAACAAAATCAATCATCAATAGTCAAAAATATATCAATAACAATGATAAATAAAATCAAACCTACTGGCACTTTAAAGAGCTAGGCCAAAAACAATAGAATAATATCGTACATTTATTTTGAAATAAGAATGTTTTTATTTTTGTAGTTAATATTCAATGCTAAACAATTTTGAAGTATTTTGTACTAGCTATGTTTTTAACTCTATGTAGCAATCTGTTCAAGAAACTTTTTCTTGCGTTAAACTGTGTACCGTACTGTAGTTCTTTTTTGTGATATATTGATACAACACATTTTCTTCTGTGCTACTACTACTATGCCTATAACTATTCAGGATTGAAAACAGAAAAAAAACTCATGTATTTCAATAACACAGATAAACTACAAATTTTACGTTGAACAAACTGGAAAAAGTCTAGGTACAGTCCAACGTAATGAAAACGAATATTCTCCTATTAGCCTAGTTATCCCTCATAACTCTTCACCATGCACAGTCCTATTAGTTCTCAGGTTAAACTAAATTAAAACTTGTATCAACGCTAGTGATTTAGATACTAGTTTAACCTCTTTATAAATAAGCACCATGTTTTAATGTCAACATATGAATATAATATAATTTGTATTTAAAGTGTTATCAGTTTTAATATTAACTTTAGTTTTAATGTAAGCTGATTCAACAGTATTGCTTTTACCGATATAACTTATCATATTTATAAGAAAAAGTAGAATACATCCTATAAAATTAAACATTCCCATTTCAATGAACTATTTGGAACGATTTATTTGTTTTAATCTTGCCTTTTGAATTGTTTGTGAAGGCTGTTGTTCTTCTGGTTGTGGGAGCCGCCGTGGCCGCCCCTCAGTATGAAAAGCCCGTTCCCAGGCCCATTGTGATAGTCAGGCAAAGCCAGGACAACAACTTCGATGGAACATTCAACTACGAGTAAGTAGACATTTTGGTATAGAGATAACTTGTTTTCTATTTGAATCCTTGTATGATGCATTTAAAATATCAATCCATAATATTGTGTCACGAGTCAGACCTTTTAATCAGTCTAAAAATTTTCCTGTAATAATTTTCTGTTAAAATAAGTATTGTGTTAACCGGTAAAAGTGATTAAACTATTTTGTGTGTGAATATACATGTTCAATATTCATCACGTTAAATCAAAGCGATACAACCGTTTTGGCAGCTTAGTTTTTCGTAGTTTCATTTTTCAAGTAATCTTTTTTATTTTTAACAGTTTTTTATTCTTATTATAACTATGTAACACCATATATTTTGAATAACAACCCTCTAAATTCAATCTGCACTGATTCATTAAACCCATTTAACGGCTAACGTAAATATATTTATATCTAGAAAGAAAAATTTCCATAACTCTCGATGACTTGTTTCAGCTTTGAAACCGAGAACGGTATCTCCAGCCAGGCCAACGGGTACGTGAAGGCAATCAGCCCCAAGGAGCAAGCCCAGGTGATCCAGGGACAATACGCCTACACCGCTCCTGACGGCACCCCCATCATCACCAGGTGGTGGGCTGACGAGACTGGCTTCCACGCCGAGGGTGCTCACCTCCCCCAACCACCCCCGGTGCCTGAGGCTATCGCCAAGGCTCTCGCCTACCAGGCGTCCCTCCCTCCCCAGCCCGTTGATGCCATCCCCGCCTCTGCCTACAAGGGCTACCAGAGCTAATTTGTTCCTGAGCTAACTAGATGTTTTTGTGATATTTTGATACAACACCTTTTCTTCTGTGCCAGTATTTTCTCTCTGTATATACTTAATAAACTTTAAATACACAATGTGTTTGATTAGTACTTTTACTTCCTGGCACAACCAACAATGATTAGAAAAACGTTTTCAGACAGTTGCTGTATTTGAAAGCACATTTAAATCACAATAAATGTGTTGTAAACGTATAATATAAAAGTATGAAAACCCCAACAGGGTAAACGAATAAAAATGAAGTACATAATTGGGCTATAATAATACTCGTATATGAAAGAATATTTCCGCGTTATAAATTTGGAACATCTCATACTGACAAAAAAGTTATATTCTGCCGATAGTTCTAAACTGTGTTAGTATTATGGATAAAATACGTAACCTTTAAGAAAATGGCTACATTGCGTATATTTTATAGGACAATCTTAGAGAGATGTGTTAAAAGATAAAAAACCTTCAGAAAAAATGTAAACAGCGCTAACGCCAAAAATGGTAACACAATGCAGACGGTAGTTATTAGTTTAATACAATTCATTGACATTTCTATTAGTTAAATAGCAAACACAACTATAAACTGACTTTTTCTGTCTAAAATGGTGCCAATTTTACATAGCGTGCGTTTGTTACTCCTTTAGTTCATTTTTAGATCAAGGAGTTTGCAAGTTTAGCATCATTACTAGTAGTAGTAGGCTTGTCTTTATGTTAATAAAATTACTTTAAAATTTAGATATGAAGAAATTATTGACAAGATTAAACAATAATATTATTAGAATTTGGCAATAGGATGGTATCGGTGAAGATGGATTCATTATAAGGTTTTTTGTTGGCATCTCATCTTCCAGAAATGTAGTACTCATTACCTTTCTGTCTGAAAGGTGAGTATACTACATTATTAGAAAATGAGATGCCTACAAAAATCTTACAATAATATTATTAGTTTGACTTGGATATGGTGTTTTCGTATTAATTAGGCGAATAGCCTTTTCGAAATAGCCAGATTATGAAAATATGAATATACGGTGGAGGCACGTAACTTGGGAAACCATAGTACCTTTCCACTTATACAGTCTAACTAACCGTAACAAAACTAATAGTTATGCTGGTATTCTGTTAAATACTAACATTATTATTTAAAACTGTAATATCGGTTTGTTTGTACACCCAAATATTAACAGTGGATTAATTCTATTCCAGCAAAAACAATTGAATTTCCCAATCAGTGTCTTAGAAAGTCACTTCCTGCAATTCAAATTCTCACGCGTTACCTTACTGACCACGCAGTGCCTAACCTTGACCTTATCACTTCTAAGGTCACAAGGAAGGTACGCTGACCTCGCCACTGGGCGAAGACGACACTCCTGCATTATACAGCGGTTTATGTGCGAAGCTAATTTAATCGCGATTGAGACGAATTGAACTCAACCGTCTCAAGGTTAGATAGAAAATATGGTCATTTCTAATACGATTTTTGGCTGTAGTAGGCCTTGGAAAAGCCAAAAAACGTCTAATGGAAAACATTTCCACGTTCTATTGTGTGGGACCTGTTCAAGAAAGTGCATAACTTCTTTTAAAGACAATTTATACAATTATTTATCGATGGGTACAATAGGGTTTGTTCAAAAAAAGGTTAATATGTAGAATTTTGGTTTGGTTATTCGTTATAATTCTGTAAAATAATCGTTAAACTTGCTTCATAAATAAAAGCAGTGGACGATACAGGCTGTTAATGTCCCTTGGTTAGGCTAGGTTAGGTATAATTTAGCCTGAAAAAAACGTACCGATGTGTAAAGTGTCATTTACTTTAATGCAACATCAACAAAATTAGAGACTTTTGTTGTTATTATTTTTTCCATATTTTATTAATCGTGTTAGCAAAACACAACGTACATTTTGAAGTACATCGTGCACAGTTTTTCCACAGGCCATTTTGTAATTTTAACTCGTATTCTTCATTATTTTATTCAAACGAGTACAGAGCCGATGGCAGCGAAGGAGTGGTGAACGTATGACGTGTCCCAAATTACTCAACACATCCTGTCCCGTTATGCGTTATAATCGTTGTTGCAACTGTTGGATTTAACGATGTGATAACGGCTCGGGTATCGTTTTTGTAATCACATGATCAAATATCCACTTTATAAGCTTTCTAAATCAAAAGAAATCTTGATTCTTGAGTCCTCGTGTAGGAGATCACAATATTAAATAGACCTATAGCTTTTGTAATAAAGTTTGAACTGGTTTACTTAAATGCTTTAATTTTCTGCATTGAGCATAAGTTCAAGTATTTTAGACATAGCTTAAATTTAAGCTTGCTACTTTCTGTTTCAGCTACCAGTAGCTTGACCTTTTCATCTCAACACACTATTTTCAAAAGTTCTATCGTCCGCATTCTGAAAATTTTCTTTCTTTAATTATATTTAAAGATAAGAAATGCTCTTTCTTTATATTAGCCAGCTATATGATAAGGTTAAGCTTGATCGCATCACCAAAGTATTTGAATGGTTTAAAATAATTTTCAAACTATTGTCTTTATTTGATTTGCTTTTTATTTTGGGGTGGCCTCAGCTCAGTGGTATATTGTGTGCTTCGCACCAAATCAGCTTGGGTTCGATTCACGGGTGCAGTGATGACTTTTCACGATGGCCACTCCCCGTGGTTCAAAAGTCACGTGAAGCCATTGGTCCATTCCATTGGTCGTAGGGCTTATAATTTAATGCCCCAATCTGGGGAACAGTAGGTCGTAGTTTGTAACAAGACTACACCTCATCAAAAACACTCAACAAACCACACTTCCCAAATCCTATATTCACTTTAAAGTATCCTCCAGAGTTGATGATACAGGATTAACCATAATACAGTACTTTCAACTAAACCTAAACTCCAGTTCAACTGGATTCTTTCAAACCTTCTACAAGGAAAGTGATGACTTGTCCTGCTCTGACGCCTGTCTAACAACCGAAGTACAGTGGCAGCGCAGGTAACTGACCTATCCTTGAGAACGCAAGAGGGCAAGGTTTCGTTTGGATCTGGTTCAGGGCGTCGTCTCCTGGCTAGCTCTTGAACTTGACCAGTGCAACCTGGTCACTTGACACTCTGTATAGACTTGCTACTGTTGGAACTTTTGGATGAAAACTTTCATTGCAGCGAAGAATGGATTATAGGAAAGGAACCAAATAACATATTATTGTATTTAAATTGTTGCAGACTTATATGATTTATGTTGTTCTGCCCAACCTGTGCTCCTAAATTGTTAATACTTTTAGATGTGCGTTTGTTACTTACTTACTTACCTAATTATTCTAGCTAAGTTCTTACCAGCTAACTAACTATGATATACAGCTTTGATCTGTATATATTAAATATTCTTTTACAACTCTTTTAGTTGATTAACCTTAAATCGAGGAATTTGCTAGTCACGTAATATTTCGCAAGGTTGCACCGGTACCTAAGAGCTGTTTAGCTTATATTTGTAAAAACGTTGGAAAAGCCCATACGAGATCGTCGAAGTCACAGAGCCCATGAAAGGAATTTTGTAATCATAATTGGATTTATATTGTTCTACCCAACCTCTGCTCCTGAGGTTTTAATACTTTACATTTAACAATGAAACAAAAACCAATCAGGCATTAGTAATAGTCCTAAATAAATAGTTCTGTGCCTATTTAAATGCTGTAGGCAGTAAAAGGATTTACAACAATACTAAAAATGGCTGTCGAAGGTCAAGCAAATACTTCAATTGTACGTCCAACTTATAAAATAAGTAAATGGCTGTTACAATGAGCATTGTTTATTTGACAATATCCTATCCACCACACTTAAAACTCCTGAGCCTAGCCAAGTTACTATGATATGAAACTTTGATATGTATATTCGTATTATATACATTTTCTTACTTTGTTAAACGAATTTACATACAAATATTATTTTAGACTACCTTTAAATCGCTACAATAAATTTGACGTTGCCAGAAAGTGTATAACTTAATCGGTTAGGTACGTACTTCAACAGGAGTTTTATCACACTAAATTCTATTAAAGTTTGGTAATTGTATACAACTTTGATTTCTTGCGTTATACTGACTATTTAGATTAACGTTATAATAAGAATAAAGGCATTATTGATAGGGATTTAGTATGTTCCTTGCAGGTCTTTCTAAGTGTTTGCATACCAAAATTCCAATTGCTTTATTTTGTCAGTATGTAAATACCACGCATACATTTTTAAGTTAACGAAAGTAAAGGTTATGAAACAATGGGTGGAGTTCAACACAAAGACATTTCTTAACAACGAGCAAGTGAGATAACCACCTCCTCTTATAGAGCTTATCTAAAAAAGTTATGTATTGTTATTAAACGAACACTTTTTTCCAATGATGAAACTTCCTAACAAAAAGCAAATAACAACAACGTGTCTCGTTCTTTTACCGTGTTGCAGTATTCCTTTCATCTTCATCACCATGCATTTCCATTAATTGACCGCAGCAGGACCTTGAAACAATGCAGTAGGAAACCACAGAGATAATCTTCACGATCAAGGAAAAGTAAACATTCCAGATCCATCTGCAGTTGAAGGAGGCAAGGCTGATGTGAAGATGTGAAGATTCTCCTGGAGATCACGCTCCCTCCCACCTGACCTTGAACTTTGAATAATTCACTGGATAATAATTGTAGTAACTGAGCACCGAGCTGCCGGGTGGGCGCACATGTTGATGTTCTCGGCCAAAAGTCAAAGCCAAAGGTTAATACGGCCCTGCGTGACAAATCTGGACACCGCGGCTAAAGTAAACATACATGTTGAATGTTAGATGATGATTTGTTTCCTCACTGTGTCATTGCTGAAGAAGGTGACCTATTGAGCAAGGTTTCCGCAATTCGTGACTGATAGTCTACAAGCTCCTTTAATCAGGGAATGCAAATAATAGCCAAGTGTTAGCATCTTGTTGAGTGGTTTGACTAGATTTCGTTGTTTATTGGAAACGAGTTGCTGTTAATAGCCTTCTAATGCTCTTTTAGCTAATGTGTGAGGTGTAAAATATGACTGTGTTCACAAAATATACGTTTCTTTAATAACTTCCTTTCTTGGCCAGTTCGTCTGGCGGAATGTCTAGACAAGAGAATCAGCCAAAGGTTCACGTTACTTTTTCCGTTCATTGTGAACTGTGTTCTTCAGCGTCTAAACATTTCTAATACAGAATATTCCAAATTTGTTCAAGCCATTATCATCTGTTATTCAATACTGCTATCCTGCATACAGAAACAGTCTCTCAAGAGAGAACACAGGGAGAATACAACGGCTGCACAATGCAGCCATCCGCTACGCTTTCAATTTGAGGCTTAGTGAGCATGTTTCTCCCTCTAGAGATGCAGCAAACATGCTTCTTATGGAAGATGTATATAGGATAAAGACTTAGTCCAAAAACCACTCCTTAATGAACCACAGTACCTCAGTGAGAGACTCTCCTACCGGGAAGTGGTCAACAATAGAAACACCCATCAAGACAGGAGACTTCACTTTCCCTGAGTTAGAATTAAACTGGGTAGGAGAGGGTTCTCCTACTTTGACCCGACAATGTACAATGAGCTGCCCGAGAAACTCAAAAACATGTCATTGACTAGTTTTAAGATAGGCCTTATTAAATTATTGTCGTAGTCAAGTTTATTGTTAATGTACCGTAACTTATAATATGTAAACTATTTTAATCGTTATTTTGTGTACATGATTACATAAAATCCTTTAAACGTTAGAAAATAAAGCAATTTTATTTATTTATTTATTTTCCTTTATTATCAGTACTCATGTTAAATCTTGCGGCAGATCAAAACCATGTACGCCAACTGAAAAAACTATTCATTGTACTGTAAGCAGAGTATTCATGTATTAAAACCTTTCTAAAGTGTGTACACAATACGAGGGGATATTTATTTGAATTTGATAAAACATAAGCTTTGCCCAAAAGTTATTTTATTGTTGCATTGGAAAAGTAGTGTTGTTTATAGACGAGTACAGCCATGGCGATACATTATTCAGTAGCAATATCTTTACTTACTTAATATACCTTAGTATTATATCTTCGAAAATCTTTATAGGTAAAAAGAACAAGCATTAAATTAATTAAAAATTTACTAGGAATAAAAATTAAATTACAAAAACACTTCTGAATATCAGAAAAACTTGTTGAATAACAGTAACCTCAATTGAATTTAAAAACTCACAGACCTCGTTTCAAGTCACCCTGAGGCTCCTATAAAAGGTCTCTTTGATTTGCGAAGGACCTTCTTCCAAACCATTTACAACTGATCAAAGTTGACGCGTCTAATTATCGTTGGCCATTTGTATCTCAATCAGCTGTTGAGACAACTCACCCTGATGACGTCACCTGTGTATCTCGTCAGCTGTGCATTCCGATCATATGTTTGTTGTGTACCTACAGCTGTTTGACATTCTCATATCCTGCCTGTGCCTTGCCCAACACACTGTCTGCGGGAGGCCAATTATTCCTTGTAATATCAACAAACGATCGAGGCAAACGTTTTGAATGAATGATTGCCGATGTTTCGTCTGCTGGGAAATATTAGGTGGTGGTTCATGGTTGGCGTATAAAGGTCAGGCCTGTGAGAAATGCACGATTTTCGGGATGTAAAGAAAAATTTGATTGTAGAACGCGTAACAACTTATATAAGTTATAAAACATGGAAACCTCTAGAAGAGAAAGATGCATTATTACAAGTCTGCGTAAAAAGGTAAAGTTTGTCTTGTTTCAACGAGTTAGGACTACAAAGTCCTCTCTCAAACTCAACCTCGACCTTTACCTAGCGTCACAGTATGAGTCACATTACATAAGTGGTGACTGCGGAGATCGAACCCGCGCCACCACCGGACCCATGCGTATATTGACTATAGTGAATAAACTTAACGGTTCGTTAAGGTTTTTTGGAATAAACTTCTAAATTGAAAGTAGTATACATTATTGCTTAACTAACTATTAATGAGTTGAAAGAACGTTAAACTTCTAAGAGTAAATCATGCCAACGCAAACTCTAATCTCAGTAGAATAACTACTTTTTCGAATTTAAATGAGCAACAGACAGTCAACACTAAAGAGACTACTTTGAAAAGTAGATATTTAGGATTGGACTATTCATATTGAAATAAAACTATGTATGTTTATCAAGCATTTGTTTTTAATAGCGTTAACATTATAACATAACAGTACCGATTTGATTTGATTTTACATTTTAACAGCTACGTTTTGTTGGGTTGTGTTTGACTGATCAGCTTACGCTAGCTCATTTGCCAATGATTAGGTTATCTTTGCCTAAAGATGTTGTCTTCATCTTGTTTACCAACGACGAAAAATAAGCAGAGTAATATTTTAATAAAACTAACTAAATTTACACTGTTTCACGACTCAAAAAAAACTTCGTATTTAAGTTTAAAACCGTTTACCAAAATGTCGGTAGTGAAATGTTAAACCACAATATTTTGTGATATCCGTTCACTTTTAAGTAATACTTGGTATACTAATACGACAATTGAAAAAACTGAGAAGCACCCTTTAATATCACAAAGGGTAAGTATTTTAGTAGGTCATTTATTGTCATTCTTTGCACCACCGGGAAGATGGGATGATTCCCGAAAACGATAGAGGTTAAAATAAAACGTATGTTTAAAGGGTGCTTCTCAGTTGTTTCAATTCTTGTATTAATCAACCAAAATAGTTTCAATGCTGCAACTTAATTTTTTTAACGTTTGTTACAATTAGTGTTACTTATATTATTTGTTAATTATATTGTTAGTCGTTGTTACTTATATAATTATCCTCAGTTTATATTCTGACGGAATACTTTGGTTATTTTAAGGATTAATTATATTCTAGAACAAATCAAATTTCAAATAAAAAGGTTTTTTACAACTAGAATGTCAATACATTTTAAACTGAAAATATTTTGGTGAAAAGGACAGTGTCGTAAAATACTTTCCCCTTGAATGTGGAATACAGGTTTTCGGCTTGAAATTGCTTATTAATTTTCCAAATGAAGTTATAATCATGCATCATAAAATTATTATAAACTTAAGAAAAATCTAGCAATTTAATTTTTGGCCTCACATAAAACGGACAAACTAAACCACTAACAGAATTAAAAGTATCATAAGCATTCGTACCATCTCCCAGACTGACCAGGTATTAGTCCATTCAAGCGTTAATGATAGACTTTGAATCTATTGAGGCAATCTATTATTTAATTATACATCGGGAGAAAATCCTAAGAATCATTGGAGGTCCAACGTTTTAGTGATAAATCAAGATTAAAAGCGTGTCGAAATATTATCAAAGACTCATCATCATGGGAGTGACCTCCTTAGTGGAGGGGGCGGTGGGGGCAGGCCCCGGGCCCGCACTCAAAATATAACCGAGAGGGGGGCTGACGCCTGTCTTATAAATACAATCATTTGCCCACACTAATCACTCAGTTTTGGATACCCTTTTGGATTACCATGAACACTCTGGTACGTATTTTGTGTGTTTTTTTAGTTATTCGCATTATTTGCATTTATTGTAACTTTTTGAATACTTTAATGGACCTAAAGTAAATAAAAGTGGGTTATTTCTACTTAAAATTTATAAAATGACAATTTATATATTTCTTTTACTGGAGTAACCAGACAGTTAAAAAAGGTATTAAAGTTTAAGTAAAAAAATATTATGAGTTAAATACTTATACAAGAGTAATCGAAATAGATATAATTATAAAACAGTTTAAATAACAAAATCAAAAGGAAGTTTTGTGATTTATTTGAAAAAAAAATGGAATTAAAAGAAACTGGAAATGTCAACGCATTTTGCACGAAACATTTCTAATAATAACTAACGTTTATAGATAGAGTAACGATGATAGAGCTTTTGCAATTAGGTTAAAATTTAAACGATTGAAGATTTAATTAATGCAAATAATTCATAATGTACCAAAATGAAATGTGTACACTGTACAAATATGTGTTTGTTTGTAAAGTACATTTTTTACCTAAATATTGAGTTTGAGATGCACGTTAATATGTGGCTAAGTACCAAAGTGAGACTTTTTGCGTAGTGAAAAAAGCCGTAAGGCCGTGGTTAGAGGGCACTTAAATCTGACCCAAAGGCTGACGTGAAACTAGCGAATTATAGTTCATCGCTAATCCTTTTACGCTACTCATTTATGCGTATCCCTACTCTCAATACACTTCGATAAATAAACAAAGATAAAACTTAAACAAGTAGTAAATCTAGTTAATATTATAACAAATAAGTAAACATAGCACCCTGGTTTGAAAAACCTTATATTTTCCGCGACCGGTTTCGACTTAAAGTCATCTTCTCGGCGAGTATACTAGTTTAGCATAATTGTGCCTGATAGTAGTTAAGGCTTTAAAACTTTAGAAACATTAAAATGTGTAAAGATAAATGTCTACCACGCCTTAGTGATGGATTTTATTCCACGCGTTAAAAGTAATATACTTAATACTACAAACATATTTAGACATGGCTTGGCTGTATAGTGAGAGAGGTGTGATTACAAACGGTAACTATATGGTGGTTTGATTACGTGCGCAAATCCTAGCCCATTCCGGTAAGGCGCGTTCGATTCCCTCTAGCACTTAATATTTGCTCAAGTGTGTTTTGTGGAAACACCAGATAAAATTGCATAAGAAAAGAATTTACTCATGCTCTTCGGCATGATGATGTATTAAAGTGAAAATAATTCACTAGGTTACACAATAACCTATCTTTTCGTCCCAAGAAATTACAAGTTGCCAGTAACTCACTGACGAAACCTTCACGTGCATTAAAACCATTTAAAATTAAATAACACACCTCTACACTATATCTCTCTGGCAGACAATATTGAATTCCTTAATGAAAAGTGTCAAATAAATTCGAGTCTCTACAGTTTACGATGCACGCTTTGGTATGTGGCACGGCAATGTCACAGGAGTTTAGTGCTGTGACTCTGCGTGTTTACCTGCGTGACTTCTGTAAACATTCTGTAGAATGCGCTAACACACAGAGTAAGCGTCTTGCACACATGCTCTTGGAATTGTACGCTGAGGTGTAAAATGCATGACGTAATCATAGTGGAAATAACAACAGGTTGTATCTTTGATATAATTTGAAATTTAACACTTCACATTTTGGATTGATAAGGAATGAATTTTCGTTTCATGAAAGTACTAGTCAGCATACGCATATTACTGTAAGGTGGCTCATTTTCCAATGTGTTTTGTTATGCTTTGGGACCCATTATTGAGAATTATGTTTTATCTGAGAAATTTACAATTCGGATCCATACAATCACGATTGCGAAATGGCGGGTACCGTTAGGTAACTCAAGATTCTATTGCAAGTCTTAAACCGTTGAATTCTACCTTCACTTTCAAAATGAGAGAAAACCCTGGATAGGCATGTAAAAACGACACACATTCCAGGAACAACGTAGATGTACGAGTTCGTATGTTTTCAAATCGATATTTATATTTGTATCTGTTAGCCATCTATTATACTTAAGTGTGACCGTTTTGTGTTGATTTATTCCATGAAACTGATGTAGTTAAGTTGAATAAAAAGCACATAGTTTCATAAAACTATTGAAACGCAGGTGGCAGCAACATGGTAAGCGTACTGTAATCTTCGAAGTAGGGATACAATTATTTCAAAAGCTAGTCCATAGGTACAACGAACTGTCAACCTAAATTATGTATTAAACTAATAAATTAAAAAAAAATTAAATTTGAAAGTAATATAAATGAAAAATAATATAATTGGGACTACATGAAATCCAAAGTACTCTTCGTTCTACTAAAGGACTTGTCAAACAATTTGTCGTTCTTTAGTTTGAAAATATAGTATGGCACATTTTTAAATATTATACAGAGTGAGTCCTCTATATAATATTGTTTACAGTTTATAAATTTAATTATATTAAATTAAATACAACCCCCTGCCCTGTTGGCAACCTAAAACAAAGGAAATTCGATAAAAACACTTTTTTTATCTTGACTTGTTTTTTTATAAGCATTTAAAGATCACAAGAAATCTGGTTAAAACGCCACATGTCACATACAGTTTGTTTTTATGAAAATTGTCCTTGAAAATACTCAATTGGATTATGTTATAGGGTTGTAATGTTTCCCTCAAAGGATTTACAAGCAACATTTGTCATTCAATAATAATTGTATGTGTAATGTCGCATTTTACAAATGATTCCTTGTAATCTTTAGACAAGTATTACACCTATTTAATCGAGATAACCCCCGTTGGCGTTTCAAACTCTCGTGTTTTGAGAATATAAAAATTATTTTTTCTGAAATTCCAAGTACGATTTTCAAAGAATAAAGTTTGTTTCATCTTTGTAGTTCTAATAGTACTCCTGTTATCCCTTTGGAACACTTTATCGTGGTCACCCGGTATAGTTAGTTTTATAGGGACCATGAGTTGTTAACGTTTAGTAGCCTTGAAACCAATAGAAACTACTCAATGAAAAAATAATGAAACATGTACCGACTGCTTAATGAGGAAGAACTTTTTTTCTTAAATTCAATAATTTGTTTTTATGTATTTTTTAAAAGTTTTTGTGTACATTCACAAGGTTTTTTCAGTTACTTACTTCAGACCAATCATTGAATTGTCCCAACCCATGCAGCGGTTCATTCACCAACACTCATCCTGGCATCCTGCACTCCCCGTCAATCTCATCCTTACTTGCTCATACCTTACTGCCTGAGCTGCTCCTACTTCCATAGTCCCTCTCGTATTACATCCACGTAGTCAATTTACTTCTGCCACGCTTATTCCCCCTTGCTTAGTCGCATTCGAAGATAAGTGTTAACTTTCCTTGCTATAACTATTTAACATCTAAATAACTACTTAAAGGTATAATAACTATACATAAGTTAACTGCGATATATGTTTAAAATTACATTTATAATAAACAGGTTAAACATAGGATTAGGTCGTTAGGGTTGCTTTTATCGGTTGGATTGGCTGGACTTCCGTATTTATTTTTGGCAGTTCTTAAGGTAGCCTAGGGCATACTGTTTCGTCACGTTTGTAATTAATCTCATATGTGAAAATGATTCTACAAGCTCAATTATTTAGACTTGGCTGTGATAGTGAGTGGTATCGTCTAATAATATTACTAAATCACCATCACCAGGTCACCATTAAAAAGGCCACAATCATGTTTTACCCTGTTTTACCTTACAAGTTTCTACCAAAGTGCTTACAAATGTAGCCTATACTCTAATGAAACGTATAAAATATTTTTACATATTGCCGTAGACTAGTCATATTTAAAAAAATATTTAATACAGGATTTCGCAATTACGAATGAAGCTGCTATCATTTCCTAAAGAGTGGCTCGATTTTCACTCTTTTGGGAGTGGTTTTCCTCTTTCATATTTAGAGTGTCCGTTTTCACCTAAGTATCGTAGTTGAAAAATGTATCAAACTACATTACCAGTTTAGGTTATGCTACGGAAGTGTCAACTTTGAATAGAAGAACTTTGCTGGAGCTGCGTTTACTAAATATTTTGTTATTGAAGACTTTTTCTGTCTGTTAAACTCTCTGTACAAAGGTACAAGAGTCTTGTAAAAAGGTTTCACGCTTAATTTGATAGTACACAATTATAAAAGTAATGTACGTGTGTTGTTTATATCTTAATCAATATACTTACACAATCGTGTCAATATGTTTTGTAGTGTATCTACAAACCACTTATTACAATTCACATCCAATTAATAGGCTATTTCTATTATTCTGTGTAGGTTGTACTGTCTTGCCTCGTGGCGTGCTCCCTGGCCGCTCCTCAGTTCGGAGGTCGTCCTCAGTCTGCCCCCGCCGCCACCGGAGCCGCCCCCAAGGAAATCCTCATAGTCAAGCAAGCACAAGATGGACCTTTCCATGACGGCTCTTTCAACTACAAGTAAGTTGAGCCACTGCATTAATGTTACACAAAGACAAGCCATAAATCATTTATATCAGACGAGATTATAATTTAAATTTTTTTACCTTTTCAAAACAATACGCTGTGTTTCAAAAGGTTTTAAGAGCACTATCGATACTAAATTTGGTTTTATTTATACGTGTTTTTCTTTGTTTTAAACTATATCCACTAACGTGTTCCCTTGAAATGGATGGATATATTATGGCGTTTTACTCGTATACATCTTAGAATGGTATTTTAATTTTCCTCTGAATAAGTTTAACTTTGAATAATCCATTCACATACAGTGATAATTATACAATTGGTTTTGTTTAATTTGCTACGTTATGTAATATAACTACTTTGAAACCCCATTAACTCATTAGAGTGAACTACAGCTTCTTACAATTTTAAAATTTATAGATATCTTAAATTTAACTCAATTTATATTAAATTTAACTCATGATATTAAATATAATAAATTAATACAAATAGGTTTCCCACACACATTTCATTAAATCTACAGAAAATAATTAAATGTGGCAGCTTTAAATTTTACAATATTTTATATAGCTGCTTAAATTACCTAAAGGTTTTAATTTTAATCCTTACATGGGCGATAAAATATTCAGGGAGTCGGAATAGCTTGTGAATAAATTAAGTGACCACTTCAGCTGTTGCCAGCCAATATTTCACACCTCGGGTCAAGCCCTGAATTCTAATCAGCTGATGCAAGGTCTCTTCTTCGGGTCTTTTTTGGGAGACTCCTTGAGGCAACATGACGACGAACACGTCGTAGAAATGTGGGAAATCTAATCTTAGAAACAGGTTTTAACTAAATAATTAGGTAGACTTAATACCAATCTATTAAGCTGTGTTTGACTTAAGCTAAAGAGTTACTAGTAAGTGGTTAACGCCATTCAACGGCCGCAATGTGATGGTAAACTTTAGTTTGCAATGTAATTATATGGGAGTGATTTCCTTTAGAAGAGTGGCCGCTTCGAAATTATTTCATTAAAAGCAAAAGTTCACACTCATGTTACGACCTTAAATTAGTGGTCATCACTTTCTTAGAAACCTTATTTGCATCTGTACTTTTTGTTTAGATACTTATACACTTATTTTCACCCTAGTAAAACTTGTGTTTGGTTTTTAAAACAAATGTTCACTGTGTGTTAAATTGTCGATTGTTATTAAAACATTTTAATTTTATTTTGTGTACACTCTGAAAACTGTACTGTAAAACTGAAAATTTGATTTCATATCCTCAACATTGACTTTAGTCAAAATGGATATTTTTGTTTCATCAACCATATTAAAACCAAATTGTGAACTTTAAAACCTTCTCATAAGGGTTAATGTAATTTATAGGTTTTTAGTTACAATTTTCAATCACACAAAATACCAATATACTTGTATTGGTAATACAATAGGTAAGCTGTATGCGGTAGCGGCCAACATAACCACCCGGCCAGTGAAAGACACGGTTCGGTCCTTACCTTTTTGTCTTCAAATTTCTTTATTAATAAATTGGTAATACATTATATAAACATATCAATTTAAACACCTCAATAACGAAAACATAAATTATCAGATTACGACTGATTTACTCAATGTTTCCAGCTTTGAGACGGAAAACGGCATCTCCTCCCAGGCCAACGGTCAGTTGAAGGACGTCGGTACCGAGACCGAAGCCCTGGTGATCCAAGGATCGTACTCCTACGTCGGCGCTGATGGTGTGCCTGTGGTGGTCACCTACATCGCTGACGAGAACGGCTTCCAACCCCAGAGTGACATCCTCCCCACACCCCCTCCAGTACCTGAGGCCATCCAGCGCGCCTTGGACTACCTCCGCTCACTACCCCCTTCCAAGGACGACCAGAAGAAGTGAACAGTTTAATCTAGGACACACATAGAGTCAAACTAGTTTATCTTTTGAACTTTAGATGAAGCAACTTTCAAGTCAACCAGTCGAACAATATTATAACCTAAAAAGGATAATGGCCACGTGCATTATGTAAATAACTTGTTTTTTTACAATGTGCATGGTGCACAAACACGATTGCACCAAAAGGTATAATTATTTTGACTCTAAAGATTTAACTTGACTGATTTCGTCCATTTATACCATTATAGTCAAAACCGTTTGCCCTATCATGACTATTACTTTAATGAGTATAAAATATACTGTATTCGCACTTTTATTTCATCATAGTAATTATTGTGATAAGGCATTCTAAGTCAGTGATCTAACTGGCCATGCTGGACATGTTTGGCTATGTAAATGGTAAATTGCGGTTACCAATCGTTGTAAATTACGTGTTCTATCTAGTAAATACATTTTATATTTGCAATAGCTTGTTATATTTTCCTTTTCCTCTTAAAAGTTTCTTTGTAATTTGTTTACAATATTTTAATAATGTGCTGACTTAATGTGCCTGGGATTTGAAACTGAAGCATTATTTGCAAGAATGGACTAATATAGCGTTCCTGTTTTTGAAGGCTCAACGTTTTAAATACAATTAAATAATTACAAATACAAATAATGTCAAACATACTCAGTTTTTAAAATGTGTTCTACTATTTTGAAGTTGTTAAATGTGTTTAAACTGAGTTCTCAAGTGGTTGAGTTCACGCCCTTGAATTTCGATTCAATAATTTGAGTTCTTTGAGTGTCTTACTAAACAGTATATTTTGCTTGCGTTTCTAAATACTGTAGCATGGTCAAAACCTTTCAAAATAAAGCTGGGTTTATTTTAGAAAAAGCTGGTGCAAGTAAATGTGATCAAACAACCCTCCCACTTCTATTAGTTGAGGTGAAGCGTTCAAATTCTAAAGATGTAATTTTAGAGAATAATACTTTAAAGTTTTTAATTTTGGTCATGGAAAATGTTAGAGATGAATTGGTTTATGAATATTTTTTGAACCGTTAGGAAGATGGACACTTTTTCCCGATTTTTCCCAACTAATTGTGACAACCGGACAATTTCCGATATCAATTTCGGATAGTTCACCACAATCTTTCTTTATGCGATCTTTCTATTGCGGTTGATCTTCAAAGAGGCATTTCAAAACAACCTACATTCTCTAACTACAGCAATTATTGATCTATCTCTATGTTTACACTGGCAATGTATAGAAACCACTAGCCAGAGTACACGCACGGTTGCTTTAAAATCTAATATTTTGTATCCTAAGTGAGGAAACAAGCAAGCTAGCGCTAGCGTGCAGTTGGCGTAACAAGTCACCGCTTGTTTCAGATGCTGTGCTACGGGATTTGTTCATCCAATATGAACCTAATAAACCTCTATTGCAAGCTGTAAACTATTTCGTAAGTTAGATGGAAACTTGATTACGGTACATTTACAACTATGTATAAGCAAAGTCGTAAAGCTGTGTTACGCAATGAATTTTACGGAAACAATAAGTGCTAACTTATCTTCTTTGCAAGACGACTATTTGACAATATTTTTATTAAAGTTTGGTTTTAGAAAACTGTTGTATGTTTAAATATTAGTATTATTTTAAAATAATCAATCTCTGCTGATGCTGCAAAAGGGTTTTAGAGATACACAATGTACTGGGTATTTTTTTGAAAACGCCTGGATTCTTTTTTTAGTACGTGTCAGGCAGGAGAGCAATGGTGAAAAAGAAGGTGATATAGTGTAAAACAGAAGGCTTGGAAGTTTTATTTAAACTCCTTATTACAAAACTTTAAGAAACCTGGTGATTACATAGAGTGTTTAGAGTTATGACTGTGAATGATAAGAATATCTGATGATAAGGAAGGTGCAGTTTCACTCATGAGAGGCGTAGCTCACTTTCATTTCACCGGAAGTGGTGTAGATACGGCTTTAAAATGGTGTTACCTTTTGTGAATGGAGCTTCAACCATCTGCGTTCACCCATCCAGGTAGCTTGCCAGCCATTTCTCTGTTGTTCCTATCGTGTTTTGAATATACTCCTTAGTCTCCCTCGTCCCCTGATTTAGTCATCCCAAACTTCTTTCTTTAGGATTCATGAAATCACTTGATTATGTCAGTAAACCACGCACTTTAACATATTTGAAGGAAGCTATGAGAGGAGTCATCCAAGTGATTTACAAGACAGGTTACAAGATACTGTACGAACTCCTGGCAGCCACTAAGTACACGCGTTCAACCAACAATGTCATTTATTCAATGTCACTTTTCTACTTAGTTGCTTTGTATAATTTTCAAGTCTCTATAACACATTGTATGAAGCGAAATGACAATTGTTTATATGACAATTTATCCGATATTCAGGAAACACCGGTTATTTTAATAAGCAAACAGTATACGTTCGTTGTTTATAAGTAGTGACTTATCCATGTATTAACCACGCGCGATGTTTCTTGACTCCGTTGATCGGGCTGAAACCATTGTCCGGTGTGTTCCATACATGAGAACGGTGAGTACATCCACACAAACGACGTGATTTAAACTACTTTTAAATAAAGTTTGGAAATAAAAGTTTCTAAAAACGAGTCTTATTACGTAACCTGTAAAGTAAGCTCTCAAACCTACCATCAAATTTCCTTTAACAATGCAACATTTATTAAAAACATTCTTAAGCGAAGTATCGACGTAGGGTTTAGCAAAAGATAAGATGTTGCAGCTCTCTTGTATAAGATCAACTACATTGTACAGACTCACAAATTTTAAGAAAATTAGAAAAAAACAATATGTTTGAAACTTATATTATTTCTCAAGAAGTTAATATTTGTGAAAACTGTACGACCGTTCATATTTAACACTAGTAACAGAGTCAACAAATTGAAGATAATTGATGTGGTAAAACAAAATATTTCAAAACTTTGTTCGTGTTTTGTATTAACTAAATCAATGACAAGTTAAACGCCTGTCTCACATTGTATCATGCTAGTAATTAATTGATATTTTCCAGTAGTCAAAGATTACCTTTTACCCGGTTACCAAAAGCTTCCTTATGGTAGATAAGTTGTGGTACGTAGTAACTCGCTTGCTGAAGTATGCACCATGTGAGAGCACTCTTCGGGATGGACAGACAAGGGCTCACGACTCGACATGTTCTGAAAGGCAACACAAACTCAAGCACGACTCAGGCAAAGATCATCCGGCCAAGGATCACAGATTCTTGTATATTCTACATATTGTTTGCTATTTGCACCGTCTACTAGTGGTGGGGAGACTGAACAACCTCAAGGCTGTTATCAAGAACAGTTTTGATTTAACTTTTTGTTGTTCTTAATTAATCAACTTGTGACTAACGTCTTAATTTGTGAACATTTTGAAGGTCCTTAAAATATGTCTTAGAACTTAATTTTATAGTTTAACTAAATCAGTCCAACCAATCACCATTGGTATAGTAAGCAGTTACTCGTACTTCTTACAGATAACTCGTTTACCTTAACTTCGTATCAAGTATTAAGATCTGATCAAGAGCTTTAGCAACTTGTTGTTTTAGCAACATTGAAAAAGGAACAGTGTCTTCATTTGTGTTGGCGAATTGCGCTGTATATTTAGCAAAAATATGCAAAATATACCTTTTTATCATTCTGGTCTAAAAATAGCTGCTTTAGGCACATGGTTTTTAGTGATGAAATATACTATTTCATACCTGGGCATTTTCTTTAGTAAACCTATGAAGATCAAATTTCCTTTTGCTTTGAAATTAACTTTTGGACAACTTTTTAATTTTGTTTCACTATTTTTACTATTATTACTATTTTTATTATTATTAAATATAAAACAACAGTACCAGACGATTGGTTTACTTTTTAAGTTTTGGTAGACGTCTCTAAAAACTAAAAATTGCTTTAGGCAAGCTGAAATGTTCACAGGAAATACTCATAAGTTATTACCCATAACCGAGTGCACTAAAAGTTTAGAATTATTGGCAACCGGAAATAAAGCTTTTAAGTGTTAACTTGTTAACCTTTTTAACCTTTTAACCTTTGTTAACCTTTTTAACTTGTAGTTATTTAAGTCAGCTGGCAAAATGCCAGTTTTGTTGTATTTACAATTTTGTTGGTTTAAGTCCGAAAATAAAATTTCTGAGCCCAGATCTAATTAGTTTTAATAAACACGACTTCTTTATAACAGGACCAGTTTTAATATTCATATTTTAAATATTCGTTTGCAGATAAATAAATTAAAATGAAAAGTCTTCATTAGTGACGAAGTCAGGTCTTTAAATACAATCATGTCACAAAATTATTGAAATATATCCATGACTATGCTTGAAAATAAACTGAAAATACTACAGTTAATAATACATTAGTACATCCCTACGTTATGTTCATTCAACGTAAATTTTAATTTAAGTTTAGGTTATGTTATCATATTTTTGAAATTGGGTATACTTTTGTAATGTATGAGTAAGGTAATACAATTATTAAATTTTGATGTTATTATTTAACAGCAAGTAAAATAAAACGCTGTGCCTTATTACGTATAAGTTTTAATTAGGTTGGTGCTACCTTAAAGCGTTTTCCGTGTTTTAAAAATTCAGTTACGTTAAAACTACATAAACCGTACAACTTTGTCACTAAATAAAACATTATAACGTCATTCCTATATTTTATAAATGAATCAAAATCAGTACCCTTTAGAAGGTTTGATCCAGTTTCCAATTAATCCACTTTGGTGTTAAAGATGTATAGTTGCAGTATTATATTATAATAATAATCCACGGTCAAGCCCTGTAGGATTGAATAGTGAGGTGCTTTGAATCGGGATGAATGGCTTGGTGGTTGTAAATCCAACACCGTTTTGATTTTATTATTTTACCACTATTCAATTGAGTATGTTAAATTTAACTTCGGTGAAATAGTTTGATCTCATAGTGTAAGTGAAGAGAAACATCTCAGTTTTCATGTTCTCTCACAACTCCCACGAACGCAAATTGCCCAAATACGAACGATTATTCCAATTAGCCCAATTAGTGTTAATTGAATTAACACTACGACCCAATTACCTTGATTGAAAGTGAAGTGATTTCAGACTTCGAGGCTTCTCAGCAAGTCAATGAGACCTTCAATCAAAAGAACCATCTAACCTTTGAGTTCTCACATTTTCTTTGTCATGCTTCTAGGATTTCGCCACCGACTCCCCCACGGTGGTTACCCCACCGGCCCTGGTGACATCTAGAGAGAGGGGACACTGGAGACGCTAGAAGGGGGAATTTTTCTGTCAACGCGCACCAATGCACCTATAATGGGCTAGTTGCATGTGCATGCAATCGTCATGTATAAATAGCTACACTCTCGACTCCATACACTTAGTGACTGTTACGCCTCCTGTGTCTAAGTCTGCACAATGAGTCAAGTGAGTGTTTTGTGCTGTGATCAGTGTTACGATAAGTGGTGGTTGTGTGAAAGGGTGCAGGGTTTAGAAAATAAAAAAAAGATTTTGTTCAAAGTTGATTTTTACAGTGGTACATACTTGGGTAATGTCCCTAGGACAATGGTGTGATTAAAACGTCTTAAAAATATGCGGAATGTGATGGGAAACTGACCTAATATAGTAGCATAATAAATTTGTATGCTTAGATGTCTTTTTAAATACGTGGTACATGTATTTCTTTACACGCAGGAAATGTTATACGGCATTAATTGGTTTACTAATTTAAAAATTCGTATTTTAAAAGTCAATGTTATATTTAAAACCATTTTTGTGGTATAAGATATTTTTATATATATGCGTATTTGTTGATATTTATCAACAAAATATGTAAGTTTTTTATGTTTGAGCCAAAATAGTAATTATTATTATAATAAACGCATGAGTTAAGGTAAAGGTTTCAACTATGTAGTTTGGTCATCACTCATTTGAAACACGTGTTTTACGTTTTATTAATATAAAAACAACTATTAACTTTTATCATACCAAATTTATGTAAGATATCCGATTTCCTTTTCATTACTTTAACTATTAAAAATAAACTTTAACAAAGTTATGAAACCTGAGAGACGCCTCTAGATATAAAACTTAACCTAAAATTAAAATAACTTCATATTATAATAGTTTTTAATATTAATTTTTTAAAAACATGAAAATAAGTCTCTTAATGCCAAGTATAATGAGGGTGTTGGAAAATACAGTTTTCCGCACTGAATAAGTATAAACAGTAACAACTAAGTTCGTAAAATGAAATGTTATAGCGTAAGATAAAAAGATACATACCAACTGTATTATATTTAGCATTTAACAAAGCATTAACAAAGCATTTTACGAACTTAGCTGTTACTATTCATTCGTTAACTAGTACCTAGCTTTTTTTAAACACAAAATAATACTCGAGAGTTTATTATATTGTAGGTGTGCCATCGAACAATCTGTTGAGTATTAAATAAACAGATCAAGTGTAGTTATTTAAATACATGAACCGTACAATTGTAATTTTTGTAGTGGTCATATTGAAGCTTTTGTCAACTATCCTTTGTAAAGAAACACTTACATGATAAGATATCGCGAAAAAACAACCTTTGAAACCTCTAGTGTCTTTTAAACACGATACAATAATTAAGAATAGCTTAACGTCCTAGAACAAATATTTTTCCAGATATTTTAGAGTAGAGAAACTGGTTTCCCTGCTACAATTTAAAATATTAGTATAAATAAATTCACACAAAAATGTCAGTAAATTCCGAGCTCTGAGATCGTTGTAAAGAACTTGTTAATTAACACAACTTTCATTTTAAAGCCTAAAGTAAGGGACTGATGTGGTAAGACTACAAAATTGTTTAATACAAGAAGGATACAAAGCCAGTGCTACAGTGTATAATTTTATCACACAAATTCTTTGGGCAAGATAACTATTTATTATAATTAGCTACAAAACCTATTAGGAAATGAAATCCAAGATATCCCATCTCTACTACTACTATAGGCCCTGTGAGTTTTAATGCACTCTACCCAGTAGTGTGCAGGTTGCAAGTGCAGTTTACACAGATCAGCTGTTTGCACGATTGTATAGTGTAAACAAACAGATCCGTGCAAACCTTACGCCATCAGCTGCGATGACCATCAGCTGTTGTGCAATGTAATTCTAAGCCAAACTGGTTTATATCCGCTTAATTGTTTACATTCCTGCTTTTGAATATAGTCGATTCCTCGTTTAATTTTGCCAACTTTGGTTATTTAAACGTTATTAAATCAACGTAAAACAATGTTCTCCAAAGCAAAAGTCATTTCACTACTTTGTAAATTTGTACTTAAGGTTAGCCGCTTTATTACCAAAAATTCAAGAAAATGCAAACGGACCAAGATGACGTGCGACTTTGCACCGCCATATTGGCTTAGTAGTAATAATGCTGTTGATTATTGGTACTTTTTTTAAGTACGTAAAACATGCATTAATCAACCAGTTCTTTAATTGGTTTTCAACATAATTTTTGTCTTCAAATGCCAATCTTGAATTTGTTTTGGAAGTGTACTAAAATGTTTTTCCCATGAAAACAGGGGGTTTTCAAAGTCCTTAAAATTATGTTGTTTACTTGAATGACATTTTAATGTTGTTTTATATTTATGATTAGATGTCACTAAGTAGAGAACTGTTTCATAATTATATAAACTTGGCACTGTAAATACTCTGTTCGATTTGAAGATTTCTCTCCAAGGTTGTTTTTTATTTTTAGTTCAATATAACTTCATAACTATTTTTTGTAACAAGAAAACTTCTGAATATGTAAATAAATGTGTGTAACACTCACTATGTTCCTAATATATGTGTTGAAAACTTTGTTATACTGAAGAGTCTTGTTTGGTTCTGAAAACTTGATAATGACCTTTATATGGTTGAAACATGTTGTGTATTACACAAACTTGTTATCATATTCAGTATTTTATTTCAAATTATATATTATGTATAAAAGTATCTCAAGTCCTAGTTTTATGCCTACAAATGTAATGGTCTTGTTCACAGATATACATATGGTTGTTCATATGCTGCGTAGCCGTGGTCCACTGCGCTCCCAGACCACAAGAGTCAACCCCCATCCCCATCATAGCATCCAACTCTGAGGTCAAACCCGATGGTGGATACATTTACAGGTAAGGGAGGGACTCGATCCAAGTTTTTGTTTGATTGCATGAAATATTTCAATTCTAGAACCAAACATGCGTAACATACGTTTTAAGTTATTTTTAACTTCGTTCATAGATTATATAGAACATAAAGTGTAATTCAAGGACATAAACTTTTGAGCTTAAGTTGTGTTGAAAGCTCTAATGTTGTATTGATAGCATTTAAGCTTAAGTTATTTTGATTATTTGAAGGTATCCGTTTAACATTCTAAAAGTGTCGAACAATCTGGTAGAGATACGTGTTTAGTTAATATTTTAAAACCTCACACGGGAAAAATATTACTGTTCAGAATTGTTTTCTCTAAATGCTAAATTAATACCAAATCGAAAGTTAACATTTTAGTGTATTTAAAGTGGTAAACACTAAATTTTCTACAACATTCACCTCAAAAAATATTATATTTTATTTAAATCTTTTCAAATGGACAAATATAATTAATTAATAATTAAACATTAGTTATTTTGTCTTCCAGGGAGAGGGCGCAGCTTAAACGGGATCTCAAATTCGGGCTCTGTGTTATAGCAATAAAACCGTTAATTATAACAGATATTAACCGGGTAAAGTTAAAGCAGAATTAACCAGCTATTACTTTACATGAATATTATTTATTTATTTTGGGTTATTTATTCCAATCTGAGGTTGAATTTATACAAACAGGCCTAAGTATTCAAAGTCAAGTTAGAATTAAGTGTCTAGTTTCGGAAGAAGTTTTCATTTACCATAATAAGTAAAAATAGTTTAGAAAATGTATATATTGTGTTGCATTTTAGAAAGACTTGATGAAGTTTAAAGAAATGCATCATTCACAGAAGGATGGTGTTGATAGTTGCGGTCATTTTTAAATCTTTATTACCTATTTCAAAGCTTTAAGAAGTGAGATAATAATAAAAACGTGTTTATTTCGGCGGAAAAGCTCAAAGTAGACAAAAACATAATAAAAGTTGCCTTCGAGCTTAGCATTTTTCGTTAAAGTACATTAATTCGCGTGGGAAATATTTCAGACTTGTCTGTTTTGTAATACTGTCTTCAGAAATGTACGTTTTGAGAACCCTTCCCACAGCATTAAATGAGGAGAGAACTTTTCAAAATAAACGTACGGTACCAATTAAAAGTACAATTTATAAAAATTTTGTGCAGATTGGATTAATGTTTGTTATGCCTTTTTAATATTTTATACTTTAATTATCCTGAAATCCTCCTTAAAAGTAACAAACATTTTCAAAACGTCAAAACCTTTTTTTTCTTGTTTCATCTTTAGGTCAAAAATACAACCCCCAGCAATGAACAATCTGTCAAATTCATGAATTTTTTATACGGTTTACCGTTGCCTGGTTAGTTTAGAATCCTATTTTAACTTCTTCAAACCCCTTTGAGGGTTAATATCATAGTCGGAAATCTGTAAAACATTGTTTTAAAATAATTTATGACCAGCAAAACATATTGGCAACAAATGTTAAATTTTCCTATTGAAACGACTTTTTACCGTTAGGCCTACCACATTTCCTCATGGAAATTTTGCAATACTACAACCAAAGTACTCGTACTTGGACTTTGTTTACTATTAGGATGCAACAAAACCCAACATAAACTTTCTCTTACTCCCTGACGTTATACTTATGGGAAACTCAGTTGAGCACCCATTATTCTAGCTACAAAATATCTTTTATTATAACAACAATGCAATATTACAGCTTTCAAACCGGAAACGACATCAACGTTGAAGAGGAAGGCACGATCAAGAAGGCCGCCAGCCCTGCAACCCCTGAAGAAGAGAACGTGATAGCAGTTAAGGGCAAGTACTCGTACAAGCTAGACGATGGCACTCTGATAGAACTCAGTTACACGGCTGATGATGAGACAGGGTTCGTCCCTTCAGGAGCTCATCTTCCCACTGCCCCGCCGATACCTGAGGCCATCCTCAAGGCCTTGGAGTTCATCGCGTCACAACCCTCGACCCCTGAGCCCAAGGGTTAGAACAGTCGACAGAGTTCTCAAGTTATGTTATACGCACTATTTCTTGCCTTTCTTAGTTAATAGATTGTATATATTTTTAGGTTTTGTACAAAAGCGTTTCGTCTCTATGTGATAAATAAATGGCTGTCTGTGGATTGTTGTTCTTTTTGCTCCTGTGTTCAGTTGGTTAGTTGAAATTGACTTCCTCACAGTGATATAATTTTCTAGTTAACGTTAATTCATAAAAACGTGTTGGATTAACTTGTAAGCCCTAAATTTTAATAGCTATAAAAAGTGTCTCAAAGCCCTATTTACTTTGACAACACATAAGATTATTGAAACTGTACTCGTGTGCGGAGTAGAGGTTCTTCTTTAAGAAATTCTTTTTAATGTGATGCTGTTAATCCATGATACTTCTTGCTTCAAGTTATCTGGAATTTTATTACACAATTTAGACGCAGCATATGTATTTTTAGTTTATAAAAGTTGGAATTGTGAATTGGTATTTAAATATTGGTTTTGTTCTTAAATTATAATTATTAGTAACTTTGTTGTCATATGAAGTATCAAAAAGTTAGTTTTTCAAATGCACGAGACACTCAAAAATGCATATACAGAGTAAAGTCATAATATTGTGTTCAATAAAAATTTGCTTACAACTAGATCTCTTGTGTTGAAATTGCTCTCATAATGTTACAAACTCCATAGTAAAATCGCTCAAGGGTTATTAACCTCCACAACAAACATTTTTGCGTACCTTTTGAAAATATCGTTACAGTATTATAGTAACAGTTTCAATTAAAACCAACGACACCCCGTTGTAAGAATAAAGGGAGATATAGGCCTAGCTGAAAACACGGTATTGGTAGCATTTCACAGGGCGTCTTTAATAAGATGTCAAACATTATACGGACTAACTAATTGTCTTTAGACAGTTTTAATACGTTGTATCCATGCTAAGTCACCCATGAAGAATCCATAATCAGGAGCTCAAAGTTCATATGATAGATAACTCATACTTCTCACAATCACAGAACATTATTTATTAACTCACTTTCATGAACACTAAATTTTGAAAATGTCCCTAATATCTGCCATTAAAAATTGATTCCTATATTGGAAAACGAAGTAAATAAGTTATATTTGTACAGTCACTCAATATGTTTTTGTCTAAATAATGTGTTTACCATTTCCAGCTCTCAAGTTATCTCGTTTTCACTCGTTGTCAAGTTTTTCTCGTTTACCATTGTAAATTCAGCCTCAAAGATACTTTTTCAAACAGTTCAGAAGAAGAATACAGTTCACTTAGTAATCCAGTTAAGACTAGTCACTTGTAAACATCCTTAAATGGTATGAGATAACAGCAAAAGTAAATGTCGTGTTCAAGGTCAAGTTTGTGACAGCGAGGTGTTGTTGTGATGAGAAACATGTATTCTTGATAAACCAGCTGTTGAAGAACATCCTCGCTCACAGTTAATATTCCGTACATTAGTATTATTTGACTATGAAAACTATTTAACATCTACAAAAGTTTGTACAAGTTAGCAATTTGTATTAATAGGTGAAAATAATATTATTTTATAAACTTAGATATTATTAAGTACTTCTGTCAGGATATTACAAACCTAACTGATCAAATACGGTTAGTGTAGGAGTATAGAATTGGTTACAATTAAATGGCCAACCGTCCGAAAGTTGACAATTCGGTATCTAGTTAGTTTGACGGTTAAGTTGACCTCCGGTTTTTTAGTGGGGACGTGAACTGGTGTAGTTACGCCTTCTGGTAACCCGGCATGACCCATTGTAATGGCATGAATAGGATTTAAAATTGCATGGCCCAGCAAACGATAATGGTTACCTATAAATTCGTTTAAATGCCGTTTGGTATTTGCTCATCACCGGATAACCACCTGTCTTAATTAATCCCTAGATTTTCTTTTTCTTGAAGTGCCTTATGACGTATTCAGTACAACTTTTATAGAACTTTAAGAAAGAAAAAAAGAAAAGATCTAAATGTGTCTTTCTTTTGATTTTCTCTCCTATAATAAGTATTGCTAAAACTTATTTAAGCTGAATTTCTAGTCTGCCCGAGTCTGATGAAAGAACTTGATTTAAGGATTTTGAGTTTTTGGTCTGATCGGCGAACCCAGGTGTGATACACAGTGATTGAGAAAGGTGGATATCTTCTGGGCAGTTTTGGAGTACATCAAGGGTTCTTTTCAACCTTTGGCTACTAACCAACCCAAAATTTCTTACCTTGTCGAGTGCCCTAATAAAATAATAAACTGTAGCTTTATTATAAGCAGAATGTGCCATTGCCTTTCTGGTGATGAAGACCACTTCGGCTAAACTACTGTAACGGCCACGTCTCGGACGTTAAACTTTAGTTCGTACCAAAAGCCTTCATTAGAACCTAGTGATAAGAATAAACTAATCTTGCACATTTCGAATTAACTATTATAAGTTGAGTCTGTTTTGTACGTTATGTTTTATACGCCTGACGGATCAAAAAGCACGAGCTGCGGTGTCGTACAGCATGAGAGACGGAACTTGAAGGCGTTTTCCTGCAATGTTACAACTTAATATACAATTTAACACATTATATCATACACTAAGTTAAGTATAATTCACCTTGAAATAGAATTGGTTTCAGCCTAATGCATACAAGTAAGTTCTTTTGTTATTCATAATGACTGCTGTTTGTAGCAATAGTACAATAGAGAAAAATCATATTTAAAATCAGAACTCCAACAAAATTTAAGTATTACTACAGCAAGTTTACTATTCCCTTAAGTGTCTTTGTAGTATTAAACTCACGAATGAATAGTTACAAATATTAGTTGGCTTATGACAAAATGTACCACTTATCACTTATTCTTGAAGTATATTTTATAGTCTATAGTATTTGTTCAATTTTGGACCTAATGATAAAATATACTGTTACGCATTGCTTAGATAGCCACCTTTTCAAATGAATAAATGAATTTTCAATACTTATAAACCTCAGCCGAAAAAGGGCAAGCAAGTTAATACGTGTGCGATAATGTTTTTGTGTATTGATAAATCATCTGTTCAGTATAGGCTTACTATGGTATTAGTATCGAGATGCAGCCTTAAGGTAGTTTTTAGATTTGGATGTATATAATAATGGTACCGTTCTGTCCAGAACATGACTTACTCCAAAATTGTACCCCTGATACGTTTAAAAATACGTATATTTCTGAAGAACTATTCGAAACAATCAGACATTTTGAGGGTAAGCTTGAACAACTCGTAAATTTGAACTGCATTTGTGTTAATTTCAACATTAATACACTACGTGTATAACCGTACAAACAACTTTAACTTACAAATTGTTCAGAAAATAGCTCGCCCGACATTGTTTAAAATCTTTTAAGTTAAAGGAAAGCCAAATTTAGAAAACTCAAAAGTGAAAGCAAAATAAATCTCTACTAATTTGCGAGCCTAAAGGACGACGCGATACTATGAGCAATGTCAACGGCTCCTAATTTAGCAAACTTGCTAAAAGAAGAGCTAACTACCCATAAGTCATAAGAATACGGGCCGAAACCTAACGGTACATGATCTTGTGAGCTGGCAATAAGCAAATGAAAAGCCAGCAACAACAAAGCGTCAATGTGAGTGGAGCGAACCTAGTCCTTTTCAGCTTGACCAAGCACCGAAACTACATCTTCAGAAGGGAACTACTCCTGCGAGCTTATTAATAGAAAAAGGCCGAAGGCTCGTAACCAACGAGCCACAAACCAAATCGTCACCCTGATGCCCCATACCCGTTTGACCAAAACGCTACCGCGAGTGAAGCCAAGCACTTAATTCCTTTGAGCATGCCATGGGAAAAGCAAACGACCTATGTTCTGCATTGTTACCATAAGCAAAGGCCTCGAAGCCAAAGGGCGAAGCGTTACCCTGATCCAGGCGATTCTTTCCACTCCCGTGTGGCAGATTTGTGTCTTGAGTGCAGCGGTCTGATTGTCTACCTAGAAGAGCTGTACTCAAAGCTCAGTACACATTTACTTCAGTTTTTATTGAAGACAAATCACGTCAAACAAGCAATTGATACCGAGGATGAAGGACTCAAACCTAAGGTTCGATTAGAGGGCTGCTTCTCTCCCAAACTGGCTGAAAGCTTTTTTAATGAATATTATATGATTCAACAACTATAAGTTCAAGATAATATGGTTACATTATACTACAAGTACAAGTACAAAATCATTTAACAGCTTCAAAAGACGAAACAATGTTCCTTTGACGTTACTGTATTTATGTTTAACAATTTCGCCTATTATAAGTTTGTCTGATTGGAAACTTTAGCAAAAAACTGACTTTAAATAAAGTTTGACAAACAATCTCAAAATTGTGAAATAAAAACTTTTTAACAAAAAAGTTGAACCGACTTCAAAAACAACCCTAAAGTAAAAAGCTATAAAGAGTTTGAAATAATTGGGTAATGCAATTATGTATTGCTTTACATGCTACATTCATAAACAATACGTTTTTGAAGTTTTACGCGTATATTAGAAGACCACCATAGATAGGCGCACACTATTTGCAATATTGTGGACTAAAATTTAGGAGTTGTTACAATCTTTTTCACTTGAAAAATATTGAGTCGGTGCTGCTTCTTCTTTGATAATATTGCTTCAGCGGCAACGACTCCAATTTTCTTTTAAGTGAAAAAAGATTGTAACAACTCCTAAATTTTAGTCCACAATATTGCAAATAGTGTGCGCCTATGGTGGTATTCTAATATTTACTAGCAAATTAATATTTATTTTATTGGTTACCATGAAATGAGTACAGCTGTAATATCTTACTGTACTGTAATGGATAAATTATTATCGTCTGTACGCGTGAAACTTCAAAACTCATTGTTTATGAATGTAGCATGTAAAGCAATATAATGCATTACAATTATTTCAAACTTTATAGCATTTTACTGTAGGGTTGTTTTTTGAAGTAGGTTCAATTTTTGCTAAAAGTTTTATTAAAAATGTTTTTGCAAACTGAACTTATTATGAATGCTTTCTGTAATGTTAACTTGCTTGCTGCACGAACAGATTACGAAGATCGATACCCCGACCAACGGATAGGGAGCCCATCAATTTGCAAGACAATATTTATTTAAAAATATCTTATGATTTACTAAGGTTATGTATTAACAAGTGCTATTTAAAACCCCTGGGTTATGTTGGTAAAACCTGAGCTAATTGTTTGATATACTGCATAATTAATTGAATCAATGATATTTTAAACAAACCGTGTTTTCGTCATTTAAGATTACACTGTATACAGGGTGTTTTAAGTGGGCTTTTATTCGAAAATCGTAAACTTAAGGTTTTACAGGAAAGTTTAAATGGGGAACATTACTAGTTTTGTACCAGTATTAAAAATAGGCGAAAACATTTTGAAAATGGCCGCCAATACTGGTACAATACTAGAATATGCTCCCTATTTAAATTTCCTGTAAAACATGTAAAGTTTACGATTTTCAATGGTACCCAAAAACACCCTGAATATCAAACCATATAAATAACGAAGGTTATTTGGTATTATCGAAAACTGGTCGTACTCTAACAAGAAAATTCGTTGTTAATTTTTCTCTACTACAGATACGTTGAATTATATACACTAATTTTGAATGTATCAAGATTAAAACTTCAAAACTCATTGTTTATGAATGTAGCATGTAAAGCAATACATAATTGCATTACCCAATTATTTCAAACACTTTATAGCATTTTACTGTAGGGTTGTTTTTGAAGTAGGTTCAATTTTTTGTTAAAAGTTTTATTAAAAATGTTTTTGCAAACTGAACTTACTTATGAATGCTTTCTGTAATGGTAACTTGCTTGCTGCACGAACAGATTACGAAGATCGATACCCCGACCAACGGATAGGGAGCCCATCAATTTGCAAGACAATATTTATTTAAAAATATCTTATGATTTACTAAGGTTATGTATTAACAAGTGCTATTTAAAACCCCTGGGTTATGTTGGTAAAAAGACCTAGAGCTAATTGTGTTGATATACTGCATAATTAATTGAATCAATGATATTTTCAACAAACCGTGTTTTTCGTCATTTAAGACGTTACACTGTATACAGGGTGTTTTTAAGTGGGCTTTTATTCGAAAATCGTAAACTATAGGTTTTACAGGAAAGTTTAAATGGGGAACATTACCTAGTTTTGTACCAGTATTAAAAATAGGCGAGAAACGTTTTGAAAATGGCCGCCAATACTGGTACAATACTAGGATATGCTCCCTATTTAAATTTTCCTGTAAAACATGTAAAAGTTTACGATTTTCCAATGGTAGCCCACTTAAAACACCCTGAATATCACAAGCCTTATAAATAACGAAGGTTATTTGGTATTATCGAAAACTGGTTGTACTCTAACAAGAAAATTCGTTGTTAATTTTTCTCTACTACCAGATATTTCAGCTACGCTGAATTATATATACTAATTTTGAATGTATCAAGATTAAAATTAAATATTTTTATTTGTAATGTTAAAGTAATTTCAAAAACGTAATATATTATCATAGTATGCTTTTGAAAACCCCTTTGGGAAATGTTTTATTGGTTCCTAAACTTTGTTAAAACACTATTTCTGTCTCCCACTCTCACCCAAAAACGAGGGACAGAAAAATATTGAACAGTACTTTAAGCTATAGTCTAAAAGTAGCTCATACAAACGTTAGCTGTAAAACACGAGAGGGAGTTCCTTCAATTGATTGTTGAATGGAATACGGTTTTGATTCATACACAGATTGATTAAAACTAAACATACACTTATATTCGCTTTGGGCAAGATCTTGTGACATTACCCATATCATTACGTACTTAAATTTATGTTTCATCGGCAAGTTTGGATACAAGGAAGCGACATAAACAGATGATAAAATATTCATGACTTTCAACTTGTAAATCTTCGGTCAGATTTATGAAATTAAACCTATCGTTAATTATTAAACGAGATCTGAAAAAGGTATTTGTTGACATTTAACTATATAACTGGTTTGGAATAAAAGTTGTTCAACTGTAATAGCAGCAATAATAAATAAGGAGAAATTTAGTTTGCAACAACATCTAGAAGTTATGAGTGAAAGCAAAGAAACATAAGATCAAAGAAACATATTGTGGATGAAGAAAAACTACAGTCTTTTAAACACGTTCCCTGCCGAAAACAGAGCATAGAAAGATCTGTTGTTTCAATCACAAAAACACTTCATCAAGTTGGTTATCTGTCATTTTAAGAGAGATCATTTTGATCTATCACCAAGTGAATTCAGGGATGCTCTCGCAATCAGATATCATAGACAACCATAAACATGCCAGACAGGTGTGATGGTTTGTTGGAAGACTGGATTTACTTTGAACCATGCTCTTTGTTGCAAAACTGGTGGCTTGGTAACACGAAGGCATAACGAAATCAGAGATCTTCTTGGTGAAATGTGTGGCAAAATCCTGGGGAAATGTAGTCAAAGAACCGATCATAAGTGAAGAAGAACCATGTCTGCGAGGTTGGCTGTACGTGGGGTTGGGAGGCTCAGGGAGGCATTGTTTGATATTCGTGTCGTAGACACTGATGCTCCCTCCTACACCTCCCGACCTGTACTGTCCATCCTGTTAAACGCAGAGGAAGAAAAGAGAGGAAGTACCTCTACGCTTGTGAACAGAGGCATACTACCTTTACGCCCTTAGTGTTGTCAGTAGACAGGTCTTTGCCCCCAAATGAACTCTTTCTTTAAAGTACTAAATGAACGACTTTACGAAAACCTACCCTGGTACGGATATATTAAAACCTGGACCAGGACAAGAATTTCATTTGGTATAATAATAGCGGCCAGTATGTGCATAAGAGGAACCAGAAGAAGGTTCGCTACTGGAGAGACCTTGATTCCAGTAATTATTCCCAACTATATTTTCTTTTAATTTTATTTTTTTTTTTTACAATTTTTTACTATTATTTTTATTTAATTTATTTATTTATTTTTTTTTATTTTATACTACTATGTTTTATTTTGAATGTCTTTAACTTGTTGTCTTTATATTACTATTGTATTTTATATTTGAATAAAAGTGGGCAGGACTAAGTAATACTTAAAACTACTGGCATCTTCTTAAGTGGTTTGTGAGTTTTAGATAAACAATAAAGACGGGGGATCGTGTTGTTTGATACTTGAAGATTTCTAATAAGTTTCGGCTTCATAACGGTGTTGTTATGATGTTTTGATAGAAAACATATAGCTTATTAGAATATTGTTGGTCATTTTGTTTGTATAGAAAAATACATATACTATTTAAAATGCGTTTAAAGAAAAACAACTTAGTATTTAATAAATGAAATACCTTAAGTGTTTTGCTACACGGACACGTAGGCTTAATACAATATATGACAACATTTTTACCCTTGCGGAAATTTAAAGACATTTTTCAGATGGACATAATTATTGAACTCACACATGCAAAAATGAGCCAGTTTCGAAAGAACAGTGCCAGTGAAATATGCCCCTGACCGAGTAGAAACAATGAGCACTTGGGCGCAGCACTTCAGAGCCGAATTTTTACCGGATCAGAATCGCAATGAGGTGATAAACCAAGTGTTACACAATCGGAGGATTGTTACACCTTCGCTGATGAAGAGGGTGGGGAAATTACCATATGAACGAGTAGTAGGTTGTTTTGTGCCTTAGTGTCTTTGCTTTTTCTGGGTGGGCCTTAGAATGATTGCTTAGCTAGCTCTAAAGAGAAAAATGATAGTTTAATAGTTTATAAAACTAAAATCAATATTTGAAAATTAGTGACTTGGCATTTTATAAATTAAAACTGTTCAAATACAAATACCCCTTGAGCCATTTTAGAAGAAAATAAATTTTAATACAAATTCAACAATACAAAGAAAAATTGTTTATCTCAACTAGTTTTTTTGTTATGCCCATTTTAAGATGATGAGAAATCAGGTTATACATTAAACAGTTTTGTATGACAAATTTTCTTCCAAATACACTATGAGAATATAGAGTCGTAATATTTCCTTCAAAGAATTTTCCAGACAAGTTCGTCATTAAAAAGAAATGGTTGTGAATGGGTTTGCAAAGTTGTGGGTTGTGAAGTTTAATACCATTTTAAACTTGATTTCCAGTAATCTTTAAATAAGTATTAAAAGAAGTTGTCTTTGTATTGAAATACCTTTTCTTTTAAGATACCATAAAGGGGGTTTTATTTGAAAGAATTGCCCCCCTCCGGTTTTTGGGTGGGGTCAAACTTCAAAACAAACTTCAAGATCCAATACAAACATTCCATCATGGGTTTATAAAAATATTTTTTCAACAGTTAAGATGAGGGGCGACATTTAACCAACATTTCTTACAAACTCAACAATATTTAATTTTTTCCTATAGGGTATCCCACAATACTGGATAGTGAATGATTATGTCACGTATTTGATGCTACTAGTATTTGATTACATATTTAAAATAAGTAGATCAAAGAAACTGAAACTTTTGGGTAAGATTGAGGAAATAAACCAATATGTTTAATGACTACATAAAGTAATAACCCATGTGAAGTCTCTTCTTACCTACAGTCTCTACTAATTCCTTCAGACATTTCTACAGTTTACACCTTGCAAGTACAAAACCGTCTACAAACTTCTTGGGAGAATGTTTCTTTTATATAGCAATAACAATTTATTAGTCAGCCTACAGTAAAACTGGGTTGACTATAAAATAGCAAACTAAAACTAATAAGAAACGTAACGAAAATGATAAAAATGTTTTAAAATCTATGGTACGGGACAGGCCGAGTTGAGGTGTAATGTTGTAAATTATAAAATCACCTGTAATAGTATTAAATCAACTTGTATTATGTTTGAATGTGATGCATCAATTCACCCACACTGAAACAAAATTTTCTTAGTAAATACATTTTAATTTAAAAATACAAATAAGGTTCAGTTTGTTTTTTGTTTTCAGGTTGTTTTTATATAATTTAACTCTAGCTTGACAAGGAAGTTGGTTATAAATCTGAAGCCTGTGATAATTATTTTTCAATACATTAGAAAACTATGTATTATGCACATGCAAGTTAGCTCCAGTTCCTAAATTAAATTTAGTCATACAAAGGTTTTATAAATTTACATTCAAGCTAGTGTTGATATGTTATGTGTTTTAAAATGTCCCTACAAGATTCTCGAAATCTAGCTATAGGTACGATTCGTTTTTTCTGCAGTATAAAAGTTCGTTTTTCTGTAGTACCCTCTGTTTAGAACATGCTCCCCATAAAGCTTTTAATAATTTATATGAGGATGAATTAAACCGAAATAAGCAGTTCTCAAAATACTAGTTTTACAATAATTGGATAAGTTGAAAAGAAGAATTCCAGATGTAATTTTAGCGCACACACTCTCTAACGTGAGATCCAAAATAAATATTTATCAATATGGATTCCTAGAAATTTAACACTTGATAACTCTTCAAAAACAGGTGTATATACTGACATACACTGCTTTAACACAAGGACCCCATTTTTGCTGGTTTGTACATGGTACTAATTAAAGAGATCGTTTAGAACCAAACAAACTGACCCTTGACTTGAATTTGATCTATATCTTTGTCATGGGGTTTGAAATGACCACCTTTTACCTTAAAAGGTTATTAACCGTTCGGGGACCTTTTTCACACACTATACAGGGTGTCCCATAAGGAAAGTGCCAGACTCTGGGAAAAAGTTATACGGGTCAAAATAAAGAGAAGATAAAGAATAAACATTTGTCCAAAAACGCTTAGTTAACCATATATTCGCCATTTTATATTTGTCAATAACAATTTATTATCTCCAACACTACTTATCGGATTTGACTCAAACTTAGCATACATTTGTATCTTAGTAAAACCATTTAGGGAAAACAGCATGATCTAATTTATCATTTTTAAACGGTGGCTACTGTATGTTTTTTACGGAATTTTGGCGTTACACCTTAAATAGCGAATAAACGGTGAGTTTTACGATAAGTATAAAGAACACCGTTTTGTAGCAAGTTTTATTACTTACCTATTGACACCAAGTTCAAAGAAATCAATTAAGAATCAACAAAGTTATAGTGGAAACTCTGGCTGAAAACAAACAACTTTCCACCTTATTATCTTGATGTTTGCCACAGTTTCCACTATAACTTGGTTGATTCTTAATAGATTTCTTAGACCTCGGTGTCAATAGACAGGTAATAAAATTTGCTACAAAACGATATTCTTTACATTTTATCGTAACACTCAACGCTATTTAAGGTGTCACGCCAAAATGCCAAAAAAATACCTTAACATAGCCACCGTTTTAAAATAATAAGTTAGATAATGCTGGAAATTTTTCCCCTAAATGGTTTTACTTATATACAAATTTATGTTAAGTTTGAGTCAAATTCGATAAATAATGTGGTGATAATAAACAATTAGTGAAAATATAAGATGGCAAAAACAAAGCGTTTTTGAAACATTTTTATTCTTGATTTCTTCATTTTGACCTCAAAACGTTTTCCCAGAGTTTGGCATTTTACTTATGGGACACTCTGTATTGAACATAATACAGAACTCACTGGTTTGTAAGAAATGTTTTCGAAAATTTAACTGAGTATAAACACGATGATTCTATGAGTTGCCGAGTGACTAACACACATAGTTTTAGGTATATACACGTTAGTATTGCAAATTTGAAAAAAATAATCATCCACTTTGTACCTGTTTAAAATCTTATTTTTGTTGGATGCGCGTTTTAAAAGGTGCACATTTTCTCAACCCAAAGAGAGTGGTGATTCCCAGTGACGTTTCTTGTGACCTATATTTACTGGGTGGGTAAATGAAATTACAGATCGTACTGTTTAGCTAGGACTGATACGTCTTAAGAACTGATTGTGTCTGAACGTACGGTAAAAGCGGTGGTTTGAACCGCTTCCATTATCGTTTTGCAGGGTGACTCACCATAGTAAACCTCAGTCATCTATTTAAAGACAAAGTTTTTGTACTGAACTGAGACTAGAACCCGGGTCTCTCGCTTGCCGGGCGATTATGATGACCACTACACCATCCGGCCCAACTATTTATGCCTCCAAATTTAGAGAAGTACTTAAATCTGATTGTTTATCCGAAACTTGTGACAAAAGGTGAATTAAAATCGACAAGCTGGAAATATTACAAATATAATACCCATTGATACTATGTCAAATGACTTATTCTTGATCACTTCTTGATGACTTGGCTTGATCTTATTTGTTAAATTAGCTATTTAGCGTCCATAAAAATTAAAATCCATCTTAGTCATATATGTGTTAGACACGTTATGTTGACTTGATGTTTTATAGTTTAAAACTTAAATTCACCTTCTCAAAGTGATAAACAACATCTTCGTATGTAATCAAAGTAACAATACTTAAAATATTACGAAAACAACACTACAGTTACAACCTTCTAATGATACCTATAAGATAACACGTTTAGTTTCAACTAGAATACGAGTACTTGGATTCAATTGTTCTAGTAGACAATTAGTTGTCTAACAAGTTCGGAGAACTGGGGATAAACACAGGATGCAAAGGTTAAACTCTGTGTTTAGTGAAAGGGCTTGGGTTAGACATTGAACCGCTCCTCCTAAGATACAAGGACATGAAGCAATCCTGACTCTCCTGGGCAGCGCACATCCTGCGGCACTGAGTAATAAGTAGGAACCTACAGAGTAAATACTATAGCATTCGTGTAAACATATGTCTGTTAAACGTCTGCTCACTACATGCTGATTAAGTCAGAGTACCTGTTATGCTTGCATATAGATTTAGTTCTAATATGCATACACCTTTTGTTTCCAGTTAAGTAATATTTATAGGCAGAGTGGCCTTGGTAGAAAGCTTTAGAGTCGATTTAGAAAAGACACATTTCGGTTTGCACTTACCTGCTGGCTCTCCTTTTTTATATGCTAAAATTATAAGCTTAAAACATGAAAACTTTCCTTTTGTTCTAGCCCATTCTGCGGGTATTGCGCTAACGTTTGGTGGTTGTATTGTAAATCTCTAAAAGTACATACTAAAATCACCAACCAGTTGATCCGTCAAAAAAACAATAAACGTGCAATAACGAAAACTGGCAATTTTGGAAAAATTCCAGGAATCTTCAAAAGGTAAGAGGATTCGCGGTATTAAATATATTCAGTTTTTATACTTTGAGCTACGCTTTAAAATAAGTCTCTATCGGTTGTCCAGTCATAGTGATCTATATACAATGAAATTAAATATTATAATACTCGGTTCTAGCTGTTAAAAAAACAAAACTTCTATGTTGAAACCCCAAGTTTCAGATTATTATCAGTAATCAGTAACTTTATTGCCAAGAAACTCAACGTGTAGGCAAGTACAGAAATACTTAATAAATGTATAAAAATAATATGGATAAAACAAGCACAAAAAATAATAACAAGTAAAATAAAATAAATAAATTAGCTAAAACAATAAGCAAATACATAAATAAGCAAACGAACAATCTTCTAATGGTAGCCCAATTATTTTGTCTTTCTGCACATTTCCATAATAATTTCAACTTCAAAAACTCTTCCAAGCTTAGAAGTGTAGCCAGAAATAATTTATTTTTAACAATTGTATATCTTTATCATTTTCTATAACAATTTTATATTTCTTGTTTAATGTATTTATAATTTTACTAGTCATGTAGGACGGGGAATTTTGAAACATTTTCATAGTTTGAGCAGGATATTTTATAATTTCTTTTCTTCTTGTATAGTAACTATTATTAAATTTATTTACAAGTATTTCTTCTTTATTTTTCATATAACATTTCACGTGCTCAATTACAAAAATATTGAAAATTGTATTTGTGATTGTTTAAATTACAGTATTCAGTTACAAATGTAAAAGAAATGTATCTAACTTTACTTGGGTAAACTAATACTAACATTTTATCACGATATTTGAATAAATATGACTGTCAAATATAGAGTATATGGCTTCAGATATGTTGGAATAGACTTTACCACAAGGCAGAAAGTAATGTGCAGAACTGTAATTCTGTTTATATGTCTTATTTTCATTTTCTAAATCTGCTCTTGTAAGAGTCTAAAAGGTAACAAAGATAACTTCAGTTTAGTTTACGGCTTATACACATATATTGTTAATAAACACAGTTAAAGTAACGAGAACAAACCATAACCAACATTTTCAAATCATATAACCACAAGACTTAAGGTCCTTTTGGCAACCTTTAAAGTTTGAATACAGTTATTTCCACTAATGTAAAGTCTTCTCTTTGGGCTAATGCCGGATACTACTTCCGGCTTCCGGAAGTGTGATTGTGCCATTGTCACGACAGCTGTTAGGTTTAAGTGATACTTCCATCTTTCTCCTTGGCCACTTAAAGGTCACATGAGTCAGGAGCCCATTCTGCGGTCAAAGGACTTTGAAGTGAATTCAACCATTGTAATTACTTTTTTCCTGCCAGTCCCTGTGAATGTACAGGGAATATACTCGTAGTTTGTATTTTATGATTAGTTAAATGTTATTTTTAATGCAATGTCGATAGAAATACTACAACAATTGCCAGTTACAAAGACTCAGTAGTAATACCTCAAGTATGCTTCGCAAAGTGCCTGATTATTATTCGGCAGGCATGAAATCGCGATATAATATTTTTCCGACGATACATTTTAATAAGCGTTAATTAAGGGTTAATTAAGCGTTGAAATATAATATGTTTCTTTCAAAGATATTTGATTTCAACGTTATACAAGCTGATATAGGCACCGTTTTGTTAGTTTTCCAGATCACAATCGCTTTAAATACCTCGTTACCTGTGGCCTAATGAGCCAAACCCGATGTTATATCTGTTCAGTTCAAGTGCCGTGGATTATAGGGTTTGAGTTAATTACTCCATCAAGTGCCTCGTAAAATGTCTCGAGATAACAGGACTTATGGTAACATTGCTTTTACTTAATCTGAACGTCCCAAAACTTCGAATTAAAAAATCTAAATTTATTTTCTTTGAAATAACATTTAAACGTCTGTTTGTTTTCAGGAAGAACCATTTTACTGTGCAATATATGCTATTGAAATATCCAACCTACAATCTAATTGCGGCCTGAGAGGCCACTAAGTCCGAAAAAGTACGCTTGGAAGATTTATCTCAGCTTCAGTAGGTCTAGCCCCAAGTACTTTCAAATCTTACGAACCATTAAAACAATTTCAATCGGTTACTAGGAAGAGAAAACCTACTGTGTTGAATTTCCAGTACATGTAAAATTATTGATGTCTACAGCACCTCTCTGTGAATGTACAGGAATATACTCGTAGTTTGTATTTTATGATTAGTTAAATGTTATTTTTAATGCAATGTCGATAGAAATACTACAACAATTGCCAGTTACAAAGACTCAGTAGTAATACCTCAAGTATGCTTCGCAAAGTGCCTGATTATTATTCGGCAGGCATGAAATCGCTATATAATATTTTTCCGACGATACATTTTAATAAGCGTTAATTAAGGGTTAATTAAGCGTTGAAATATAATATGTTTCTTTCAAAGATATTTGATTTCAACGTTATACAAGCTGATATAGGCACCGTTTTGTTAGTTTTCCAGATCACAATCGCTTTAAATACCTCGTTACCTGTGGCCTAATGAGCCAAACCCGATGTTATATCTGTTCAGTTCAAGTGCCGTGGATTATAGGGTTTGAGTTAATTACTCCATCAAGTGCCTCGTAAAATGTCTCGAGATAACAGGACTTATGGTAACATTGCTTTTACTTAATCTGAACGTCCCAAAAACTTTGAATTAAAAAGTCTAAATTTATTTTCTTTGAAATAACATTTAAACGTCTGTTTGTTTTCAGGAAGAACCATTTTACTGTGCAATATATGCTATTGAAATATCCAACCTACAATCTAATTGCGGCCCGAGAGGCCACTAAGTCCGAAAAGTACGCTTGGAAGATTTATCTCAGCTTCAGTAGGTCTAGCCCCAAGTACTTTCAAATCTTACGAACCATTAAAACAGTTTCAATCGGTTACTAGGAAGAGAAAACCTACTGTGTTGAATTTCCAGTACATGTAAAATTATTGATGTCTACAGCACCTCTCTGTGAGATACCTCAAACTCAAACTCATAAGCATGAACTAACCAGTCACGCAGTGACGTATTTTCACTTCCATTTGGATTTTAATAACTCGCTCGTGTAATAGGCTACTTGCAAAAAGGACAGATTGAACATAGATTTGTAAACGCGAATATCAAATGGTTTAACGTTTAAAATTTGAAGAGGTTTTGTCTGGCATGTCATGACCTTTATTAGGCCTACTATCTAATCTATTGAATCTATCGAGAAAGAAATGTAGTGATGATCCTTGATTTTCATTACTTGTGCTAAATATACATTTTTTATAGTGTCTCATATCCAGTCAATCGAATATTGAAAATAATATTTTCAACTAAACGCTAAAATACAATTTGTGACATATCGATTGTTGATATTTTCACTTTTCCAAGAACCAGCTAGTTCTAATAACGCATCGAAATGTAATACTATTACATTTCTGTATCATCTGTATATTTTTGATTGATATTATCAAAATTATTACTATAAAGAATTCATACCACAGTTTTCTAATAAGGGCCTGCCTTGAGATACACAAAACATTACCAAAGTAAGAGTGTAGTTTAAAATTGTATAAGTCGCGTCCTAGAAAGATCTTTTCGTTCTTGAGATACGTTCTATTATCAAAATGGCACAGTTTCAGGTTTTCATGGACCAAGCAAAATTTGTATTAGGCCCTACTTTTCATTTACTACCCCAGCCATTTAAAATAAACTCAAACAACTTATTCGATCCATCAACAGCAAAAAGACCTTTACTAATCTATATTGACCAGTGTTCAAAGTTAGCTGTTAACGATGGGAGAATATCCATGTTTAAAATATTATTACGGATGTTGTTCTTCGTTAATAATCAAGTAAAACCACTACTTTATTTAAAAATCAACCACTCTCAGGAACTGAAATCTAATTACATCTTCAGGCAAAAATATTGACTACACCATCCTTTACGTTTGCTTGTTCATAATGAAATACAGTAACGAGTATTTGTAAACCACGTGCAATCTAGTGCATCGGTCGCACGGCCGCGCAACAGATCTTTGCATAAGCGTGATCGCAGGTTATTGTTGATCAAAAGTAGACCATTACCCGGTGGGCGGAGGGTGGGTGGTGACTGGTAGAGGGAGGAGCCCCCTATATAACACACTTACCTTCATATTGGCGCCATTCATTCATCTGGTCACCCGCGTCGCCTCAACATGAACCATGTGAGTACCCTACCCGACCGGTCTTAGAAAGGTCAACGTGTTTGGCAATCTTGTTAATTTCGTATATTTATTGAAAATTAATTTATATGTGTTGCATTATTTTAAATTTGACACAGAAAAATACACAATTATAAATTAATAAGCATTTTCAAAAATACTTTGTTTGGTTTGAAAAGTACAAAGGACATCCACGTGCGAAAGGACTTTTTATCCCGTTTGGAAATGTTCAGTTTAGTTTGACACAAGCACAAATTATGTTGAGAACTACAAATACACTATAATGTTATGTATTATGATTTTACATATCACGACGCCTTATTGCATTTAGATTTACATCGTAGCTTGTAAATTTTTACGTGCAATACCTATTCCAAATTGTGTGGATATATATTCAAAGTAACAATTGACTTGAAGTTTGTATGGTACGTTAACATTAGGTACATCAACACATTTCAATATTTAAACCCACCGCTCAAATTCAATTTAATTTATTTTGCGAATACTTTCAGGATCACCTTTTAAGTGAAACTACTCTTCAAATGACTTATCAGTGTCTTATGCTTATGTGAAAAACAAACTTCCATATCTTCTAGGAGGCAGAAAAAGCAACTATTTACAACCTACATTTAGTAAATTTGAGTGAACACTAAAACTATAAAACTGAATTTAAACCACCTAACCTGATTCTTAAAAGGACTAGGATATTACTTTCAACATACATAAATAACTGTTTCTAGATTATTCTACTGTGTGTTCTGGCTACTGCCTGGGCCGCTCCTGCTGAGCTCCCTTCCTCAGCACCACCTACGAAGAATCAGCAGACACCCATCGTGAGTCAGGAGAACGATGTGCAGTTTGATGGATCATACAAATACAGGTATGTTGTTATATGTCCATCTTTTTATTGTTACATATTCTATAAAATACTCATTAGAAGGCCACCTTGATTTTGTACGTTTAGGGTAGAGCAAACAAGGAAACTTAACGTTAACAGCTGATTTTAATTATTTTAATAATAACTGATCAACCGATATTTGATCCGTAGCCGACCCGTGGCGGGTTGGATTCGTGCGTGACTTCGGAGCTCATCACTCCGCTGGCGCGGGTTCGATCCCCGCAGTCACCACTTACATTTGTAATGTGACTCTACGGTAACGCTGAGTAAAGATCGAGGTTGAGTGGTAGATATGACTTTGTAGTCCTAACTTCGCCTCGTTAAACAAGACAAGCTTTTATTCGATAATTTCGAGTTAACATTCTACGCTGTAATTGAATCAACATATAGGTTTCAAGTTTTAGGTAATTTTTGAAGTTTTAATTGATATTACAAATATTATCAAACACAATAAAAGTCTGATAAGCGCGGCTAACAGTCTTTTGTCTTCGTTGTCTAAACTTACACATGTCTTAGATGAAAACCTGCTTGTTTAAAGTAAATGGATATTCTAAATAGCTTAAAGCTGTTTTCTTCAACTGTCGGAAGAATTCAGCTGGCTTTATTATTTGTATGAATCATCTGAGTGTACTAATAAAATATTACACAGTATAGTGAATACTGACCATATTTCTATCATTTTTTTATTTTTACTACTAAGCATTAGACTCAGTTTTTGACAATTTCTATAAAGATTAACTGGTCATTAAACTACAATAAAGCCGATTCAACACTTACAATTCTGCCATGCAACCTCGTAGCTTAAACAGCTGAGTTTAAATTATTTCTCATATATTTAAGATTATTATTTAAAAACAACTTTAAATTTATCGTATATGTTTCATTTTGTTATACTATTGGGTCACAATGTTGGAAAACTTACAAAACACAAAACTTCAACATTTCTTGACCAACTTTAAGTTGGTCTCTTGCCACTAGAAAATGACGTTCATATTGTAGAAAAATGTTGTGTTACTACAACATTGTCGTTTTAGTTTAAATTATGTCATTTCAATTACTGCGGACAGTGTTCAACAAGAGTAACAAGACATTAATCTTTTTCCTGGTTGGTGAACGAAACACAACGTTTGACTTATAACCCCAATTGTATTTTAAAAAATCGGGTTTTAACTGTAATGAAACAAAATTGTTATAAAGGCTGTAAAAATTATAACTTGGTTTAAAATTTAATAAACATCCACCCAAATTTACAGCTACGAGGGCGGTGACGGAACCAAAGCCATCCAGCAGGGAGGCCTGAAGACCATCGGCCAAGAGGCAGGAGAGGTATCCCAAGGTTCCTTCGCCTACACCGGAGACGATGGTAGGAACTACGCCATCACCTACATCGCTGACGAGAACGGATACCAACCCCAGGGTGACCACCTCCCCAACCTCCCCCATACCTGAGGCCATCCTCAGGAGTCTGGAGTACCTAGCCACCAAACCCCCCAGCAAGGAAGACGAGCAGTACAACTAGACCGTGTCCGTGGTACAGAAGCAGTGATACGCTTAATGTCCTTCATTTGTTTGTTTTAAGGGAGATATGGTACAAAATGCTTTAAGGAGAGAAGTTGCCTTAAGTGAATGGAGGTGCAAAGCGGGTTTTCTGCTAAATCTTAACGTCTGTGATCTCTTTATTTTCTTCCAGTGTAGCTTTAAATTCACGTTAACTGGCGTGACCTCATCTAACTAGTTTCGTGATAAGAGTGTTTTAACTTTAACTGTTGGAGTAGTTTCTTCAAAATGTATAAATATATTTTTACAATTTTGTTCATTGGTTTTACTCATTCCTAAAACATAAGTAGCGTGTTGAAAACAAGTGCCGACTGATGTTTCCCCAAGTAAGCATGGAGCCAATTTAGTATTTACAAATATTTTAAACTAACCACTGGGCATAAACATAGTTATATAAATCATAGTAAATCCAAAGTTCTCAATTCAAATTAGCCGTATAGTACAGATTACAAGGATTACAACGCTACCTTGGTCAATGATAAGTCCATTTCAAAATGTAAACATCTTGTTAAAAACAACAAAACACAATACACTGTTTTGAAATTAAAAACTTGAAACAGTCTAGGTTTCAAAGTTTAAATAGATGACAGAAAACATCCTTGGTATAAAACTACAACTTTATATACTAGTGTATGTTATTTATTTGTGCAACTGAATTGAAAACGTGCGATAGTTAGACAAAATACATAATATTTCTCAATGTTATGTGCGTAGCCGAAAACAATAACTATACTAAGAAAATGACACATGGAGAATGATAATGGAGACAACCTTAATTTATTTCTGAACTACGACAAAAACTAGACTAAAAAGGTAGTTTTATAATGTTTAATCATAAACGCTAGCTATGTCTTTCCGATAGGGTTGACAAAATATTAATTTTATTATATCACGACACTACAGCCTTGTTATTGACGATATAGTGATTTAAATTTTCTGCGTTTATAACGCAAAATTCAACGCTTTAAGTTCTTCTAAACACCAAAGCACGAAATGCACAATAATTGAGAATCTAGCAGCTTAACAAACGAACAAATGAATCACGAACAGAACTTGAATCCAGTTTGCACGATTACCGCAAGGAAAAATTGTTGGAATAAATTGCATGTCCACCATTGGATTAAATTGGGGAGAATGACGGAAAAATAATTCGTATAGATATCAATTAAAAAATCATCTAGTTCTTCATTTACAAACTAAAACCTTTACCAAATACTCCTATGGTTGTAATTTGGAAAAGTAAACACCTCTTAACGAAGATTAACAAATTCAAACCTCATTCAGTGAGTCAGTGGGCTACTTAGTCTATAAAGTATGCTCAAACACACAATTATGCTCTCACTTTGTAGCCCAGATTCAGTAAAAGCCAGTCTCTTGTTGTAGCTCGCGCCTCATCCCATTATGCACATTACTGTGGGTGTCTGATGTAACCCCAGACGCAGTGAAAGTACCTCGCCCACTCCATCTCACCTTGACTCAGTCTGTCTGTCTGCACCTCCTCAACACTCAACAGACACTAGCGGTAAACTTACTGATTGATTGATGGTGCATCATCGTCGTTATGTTGAAACAAGCTGAGCTAGTGGGACATGCTCATAAGTACCGCTAATGATGAACGGTTGTGCATTGAGTGGACGGCGTCTTAGAGAAGGGTAGAAAGGCTTTCATGCGACCCTCTTGAGGTGAACCTTTTGACCTGTTGCAGCCCTGAACTAAAGCGGACTCTATTCAGGACTATCGATATTAGCGATTTTTTTGGAAACATGGGATATGCATGTTGTCAACACAGGACCGGGACCATGAAATTAGCAGTGATCCTGACCCTAGAACACGTTTTAAGCATATGTTTGAATCTGTGTATACATATGTACAGGACCTCTCTACAGGTCCAAATTTGGCCGATTTTCGTACAGTTTTGCACAAATGTTTCTTTTGTATATAACTCGGTCTAGTTTGTTACCCAGCTTAAGCCGGGTATGAAATGGAAGGGGGATTTTAAACTAATGTTTTCCAAATTTGTTGAAATTTAAAAAACATGAAAAACATTTGACTGTAATTTAATAATGACCAAAAGTTATGAAAGTCCATCATTAAATGTCAGAGGCATTGTAAATGCTTTTCAGCAGTCCTTATGCATCCAAATTACATAATATAAAATAACTCTGCATCAAGAATGTATAACACTTATATTAATTTTCTTATTATGATCATTCTGATTCAAGGGTTTATAAAAATAACTGGAATTTAAATAAATTATAATAGAAAATAAATCAAAACGAAATACCCTTGTATCATCTTTTTTATTACCGACCGGTTTCAGACATTATTCCATGGTCACGGTGGAAAACAAAATTTAATATATAATAAAATTAATATATAATTTGTTTTCAAGTTCAACGTCTCCTAAAGTTTGTGTTTCTGACATTCGTCTTATGTCTCTTATGTTTATAAACTTTTGAACTATTTAAATAAACACATCAAATACATACGCGAATATTTTGTTGGCCAATAAATATATATATATATATATAAACACAAGTTAAGCATATACATATAAGTGTTGTAAACATAACCTTGTTTTCTTAATGAACCATATAATTGTTTATAGGTTATTGCTTTAAAATCGTACGACAAATCTTGTGTTTGAACAGAAGATTTGGACATAGACGACCACGATTCTCCACACCTCCGAAGCCGCGTTGAGAAAGCATTCTTCCGTAACCTGAATCCATACCAATGTTTGTTTTGATAACGTTCTATTCAAATGTGTGTCTATTTTCAAATAGATGACATCACTGCTAAATTATAGGGATGTCTACAACTCCTAGCATCAATCTTAGTGTTTGATAGAAGTTTATACTGTAAATTACCCGCGTAAAATAAACTACAATGTAAGAAAGTAAAAGGTATTATAATAATTTGTATTATAAAACATAAAAGTGCATTGCATTGACAACCAAAAGAACGTTGATCGTTCAACATCCAAATGATGTGTGAGTGAAGCAAATGTCCCTTGCAATTTGTTACCCTGATTCACTATTTACCACTCTAATTCACTATGCTCACCGTATCGCTTCAGCCTTTAGCCTCAACATTGTGTGATCTAGTACCTGGCCTATGGCTGTTGGGTTTGCACAAAACCTAGCTTCGGCTCATGCGTCTTATGCGTGTTGTATTATTACTAGCGTTACGAGGCTGTTCGTTGTGTCCATAGCCTCGTTTCAGCCTTTGGTCTCAGATTTACATTTTCTTTTACTTCAAGTTGATATATTTATCATGAAGATTAAACCTATTTAAAGTTTTATTTAAATTGTGCTACACGTTCCGCCTTTAAAGTAAAATTAAGTTTTTTGGATGCCATTTAAAAACGGTTCGATGGATTTTCGTAGCTTTTCATAGTATATTATTACTATATCAGTGTAGTACGAGCGTAACACTAAAATACGTATATTATTTAGTTTAGTCAAAACCTCATAATGTGTCCAGTTTTCTTTGGTAAAATCTCCTTACCGAAAGAGGACTTCCAGTATTCCGATTTTGCTGGCTACCGAACTTGACCAAGATTTTACAAAAGGAACACTTGTATTTAATTGTATGAACATCGGAAAATGCAACCGTTAGAGAGCTCACACATATAGATGGTATTCACAAAAGGGTGTCATCTTGAGCGTTCGTGTATGCAAAAGAATATATATTTAACTTTCCTCAAACACGCATGAATATAAAACGCAATACAATATACACAACTAAATAATTATATTTGGCAAAATTTTAACTCTTACAATTTAAAAGGTTTGAAGAATTCGACTTGGTTGCATACTAAGGTACTATTAAGAAACTGTTTCTGTATTGACGTGAAAGCAATTGGCGCAGATATGTTGTTGAAGACAGACAGCGACGCTCCTCTAGTGCTTAGGTCAAGGTCACGATGTCGAGACGTCTCGCTCTGCTGGATGAGAATGACATTTTTACAACAGTGCTTAACAAGCGTGCACTATACACACCAGACCCTATGCAACGCATACACTCTGCTAGCTAAAGTAATGCTTATAGGTAACGTTTTAGTCTGCACAATGTGTTCTTATACGGGGTCAGTTTTATGTCTCCTCCACCCACCTTAACTTTTTAAAAAGGAAATATTTGCGAAAAGTAATTTGCACCACTGATGTGTTTTTTATAATCAACTGACAACGTTGAGGTTTCTCAGATGTATCAGCAGAAATGTACCAAATTATAAATTATTGTAGTGGACCTTCAGAAGTGAAATGTAAAACATGTATAATCATGTCTTTCTGCGAAAAGGAATTTATAAGCACCTTCCAGTTATAGTACATTAATAAGAGTTCGTTTTAAGATCACTTTTCATTTTCTTTTACCCAAATAACTAATTTGTAAAAAAGGAAATTTAAGGGCCATGTTACTTTGTATTCTGACGGTTCAACAGCATACTATGTAAAATTGTAATAAGGATATAGATATTGTTTAACAAAATATTAATATAACTTAAGTTCAGGTTTTGATATTCACGGCTATAACACCAGATTCCAGAACTACAGAAACATTCAGCATTACACGAAATTATTTGGAACCCTTCAAAATGAAATCGAAGCTCAAGTCAATAAAATTGTAGAATTGAGTATAGTATTTCAGGTTGGTGTGGTAACTATGAGTCAAACATTACACCAATCTATATCCCCAAACATCCAAAACATGGTGTACCAAATGTCATTGTTTATTTAAAAATAGCTGCTGCAGTTTATAAAATGAAATTTTTGTGCCTAACTTAACATTAACGGACATTTTTAAAGATGTAAAAGTGAACGTATGTTAAGCAAATGTATACAACTGTATGTTCTAGATAGTAAACTTGTCTTTCTGAATGACTTAAATTAAAAAGAAAACAATAGCCAATACTGTATAAAATAACGTAATAAAATGTGTAGCGGGTTCAATTTAAATTATACTATCCATTCACATGGCTCAAATTCTCTATTGCCGTCCTATACTTACTAGTCACTGCACTGTAGTAACTTAATGAAGATGCAAGATAACCTAGGATGTTCAGAGCGATGATTCAACTTTTCCTGCAGTGAATTCCGGTCGTCGACATTTGGGCATCCATTACCATTAGTTATGTCACTTAGCTTCAGAAGCACTCTCTTACACTAATTTTACTTGCTCTTTCCTGTAACACGTGAGTGATCTTTCTGACTTAATATCAAATGCAAGTCATTTCACATTTCAAGCGTGCCTTGACAAACATGTAGACTGTCGAATGCACTTATCCAACTTTGCAAGTTTAGTTTCCAAATTGAAGTTGAAATGGGACTCTTCAGCTGATAGTTGACCATGTTATAGACGGTTTATATAAAAGTACAAGGTATATGCAAAAATATATATATAAACATAATAAACAAATATATTTAGAAGTAAAAGACTCTCCGGGCAGTTTGTAGCCCATTATAACTTGATCTTATATGAGCTAATGACTTCGAACCGGAAAAGTTATGTTATTGTGTTTGACGAATATTATCTACCAGTGTTAACGTCCATATGTATTAAAAGGAAGAGAAAGTAAAGAGTACTGCCAAAACCACTCCGCTTATGGCTTGTGCGTGCAAGAACCATAACGATCGTGAAAGCTATAAGTTTTATGTTCAGGGTTTATTATTACATTCCTTGTTATTGTTCTCTTTGCAGGTTTGAAAAGCAACTCCAAATGGTAATAATTTGGTTTTAGTGATATCAGTTTGACATTTATAGACAAATGTGGTTACTCAACGTGGAATTTTGAATTAAGGGGTTTCTACTAGCATTGTTAATCACCCTCGTAATAGATGACCGTTTGTTGATTAACTCTTTCACGCAAGTGAGTATTTTCAGAAATTCCCCATTTTATAGTACAGTACAAATCTCGTGGCTTGCACGAATGCATGGAAGTACTTTTCTCAATATTTCTTTTACACTTTCTAAAGTTTATGTTTTGTCGAAACAATGAAAGACTACACTTTTAAAATTAATATGTAGCTGAAATTTGAGGATGACAGACTGCTGAATTAAATTTCAAAAAGCTTGTGCTTAAAGCATTTAATACTTGTCTGAAAAACTCCTTATCTCTCAAGCGTTCTATATGACAATCGAGTTCATAGAATTCGACTAGGATAGTCTTCAACTTGGCTGACTGAATAAATAATAGACTGGTACTAGTTGACTGAATGGAACTTATTGCATGTAAAATGTTTATGTTTGAATGAGACTTGGATGAAGGTATGAAACAAAATCTTACGTAGTAAATAACGACTATTTCCACACATGCAGTCATTTAAATATTTGTATACAGTTTTCAGCGTTTGCCTTTCCATCAGACCAACTATTTTTTTTTTTTTGGAACGCCAATAAGTGTCATCGCGTGATTAAACCTGACCTGTTTTCCCAAAATCACAAAAACAAAAGGACGTCAGTAGATTTTAATTATACGGTGTACAGGCTAGAACTTGTCTTTAGTTTTACTATCCTACTACTATTTAAATTATGAATAATAAATAATGTTTACCCATTAAATGTATTTAGCAAAAGCCATCGTGCCTCGGGGCAATTGTAGAAAGTAGAGTAAGTAATTCAATAACTCGTCCGACCAGCAGACAGCCTCCGGTACGGACTGGATGTTAAACCAACATCAGTCTACTTTCTGCACCTCTACTTGCACTTTCCTGTGCTTCACTATCTGAGACTTTCAGAGAATATTGGTCTTAATTTTTATAAACGCTAAATAGCTAATTTATTACTAAAGAAGTTTGAAGACCTTAAGGTCCATGTCATAAGTCCCGGTCCGGTCCAAACCTTTTTTCAGAGATTATGCACTGTCTCCAAAACTGTGAAGTCTTCACTGCATACATGAACCAACCTGTTTTTCGTGCACGATTTTAACGTTAATTCCAATTGTGGGCTGTTTTGACAAATGTAAGTGCCCTCGATAAAATAAGATTGATATTAGTTGAGAATCCATTTAAGTTGCTGAACGTCTCTGAGGATAAATTCTACTGTCTTTAAATGGCCTCAGACAACACATATTTTATCGAACAGTTTAAATTTTGTCTGTATTTAATGATTTATACAACGATCCTGCGTGTTTTTTTCTATACTATATCATAAAATTGCGAGTCTTCTATAATTGATCCTCTACCTTTTAAATCATTACTGTATGGTGAGCCTTTTATACTCCTTTAGTTAAATGTATACATAGTTTCGCAGTAAAAAGCTATAGTTGGGCAATATAAAATGAAATATGAGTATTAAAAATACACCCGGGAACAAAACTATGGAACCAAATGATTTTCTTTCATTTCATCGCCCGTTTTCCGTTTAACACCCTGTATAATTTTGAGTTTTTCGTAATGGTTTAGTTGGTTTTAATATTTACGTACACTTTGCTAAAGAAATTCCAATTTTAAACGAAACAGGAGCTATGAAATGAAAGAAAATCATTAGGTTCTATAATTTTGTCCATGAGTATATTACTATTGCATTGGTCATAAAAGCTGAACAACAAGCTAACCAAACCTTTTTGTATCGTAAACTTGATTTCAATATTCCGTGCATTTATTTGGTTTCCCAATTTTTCAGGTGGTGAATCTCCTAATAACCTTTGCAAATCATCTCACAACTAAAATAAAAGTTACTCGTAGAGTTAGGTGATAAAAAATCTGTTGATATAGCTACAAAATACCAACTATTCTTCCGAAAAATCCCTTTACCGCGAGTTAATTCTAATTGAACCATTAGTAAAGCCTACTACAGGCTGATAACTAATTATTGGAAATCGATTGTCTATACATTAATCAATGGATCCAGGCTAGTGATGTGTATAGCGTGAGAACTGAGTTACCTTTAGGCAAGAGTACAATGGAGAAATTGATAAGTCAAGTAGATAATATTCAAAACAGATCAAGGGTCTGGTGTTACGTATCTCCCCACTCTTCAGCTTTCAGAGAATGGTTACAGTTGATTGATGACTTTCTAATATTGATATCGCTATGAGGTTAAAACCCGTTTGTTTTTGTGTTTTTTCATTTGCCGAATTGTCAAAAGATACAATGACTAGCTGTGTACCCGTGCTTCGCCACGGATAAAATATAATAGTATCATGACTTTAAATTATTTTTTAAAGCAGACTGTTGCTCGGGTATTGGCATCAAACTACCGATCCTTACATCTGTTCCTGCATTATAGAAAGTGGGCTTAAAGTTTCCTAGCTGACGTACCTATTCTTCGCATGGTTGTGTTTAATGTTATAGTGTAGCGATAAAGTTTAATGTTATGTTTGCCTATTAGTTACCTACGCCATCTGTGTAGTACACGTATACAAAAGACATACCTATCCAGCTTAACCACGGGGTCGGCAAACGAAGAAGCCATATTGAAAACACTAGGTTACAAAACACGCTTCGTTTAGGCCTATGTGTACAACTTTAGGTGAACAGTATTAAAATGGTCTATTATGGATAGGATATGAAATAAAACTGTATAAAACTAATACACCATAATTATGTGTTATACCATTGGACCTATCCGTACATACTCGTATGTACTACGGTTATCTTTTTGACCGCTAAATAAGTGTGAATGGTAAAAAGTGATTCTGCAGAAGCCAACAATAATAATGTAATCCTTATGTGGTCTAGTTTAAAATTGTATTCATGTGTCTAGCTTTAATTCATGGATAAGTAATGACTGTTTACTTAGTTTTAAAATTTATGTGACATCAAAACTACCAAATTTCAATACATTTTCTTATTATTATGTCAAAGTTAATAGATTATTCGGTAGTATATCCAAGCAGAAGAAAAAATTGTGAAATATGTATTTAATAATGTTCCGACAAATGAAATGAAATGAAAATCGTCTTTATTGGTGGCGAAGTTAGGACTATAAAGTCCTCTCTTCCACTTAACCACATTACAAAGATATTAACAATTACATATATACAAACAATTGAAATATTTACATACAATATATATATTTTGACTAAGGATATACAGAAGAAAATATTCCATGTGGATAAAAATTTATGTAGCTTTGAGTCAAACAACTGTCCTTTGTATAACCTTACATTTACAGCAACATTTTCAAGTTGCTTTTAATAACTAGTTGTCCACCTGTATATCAACCCATTTCATCTTAGGTTTGACCACTTTAACACAACTTAAACGTTTATTTTTTTAACAGATCTAGCAAAAGAGCGTGAAAAGTCTATAAATGTGCAATTTGGGAAAATTTAACTCGTAATTCAAAAACATAATGTGTAGGCTCCACAAATTTGTACTTCGATTAAAACATTATCTTTACTTCTCCTAATTGAAAATATTACAAAGTCCACTTTTATCACCGTTATAATTACCAACCCAAGTTCAACTCTAACTGCCCACTATAAACACTTAACTACCATGTCGAGCCAGTGCTAGAAAGCCCACGTGCGCATCAGCACCTGAGCACTACTGTAGTTTCGGTCCCCCAACCCTCCTCTACCGCAGCCACTGCTATGACCGCGTGACCGCAGCGTGGTTTGGCGGGTAAATTGCTCACCCCTCTCATCTCCTCAGCTAGCAAGTGATCCGCAGTCACAGTTGACGGATCAAGTATATATACACCGGCTGTGCAGGCCCTGACACTACTATCACTGCAGCCGGCACAGCACCATGAGGACCCTGGTGAGTCATGCACATCCGGTCTATATCACATAGCGCTCTTTTTGTGTGTAATATAAAATTAATGAATTATCTGAGTTGATGGTTTTATGTATTATTATTTAATATTTACTTTTATCTTTGTTTTTATTATAATTTTATTGATAAGATTTCTAACGTTGTAATGTAAAAATTAAACATTGTCTATGGCAGCAAGAAATAGTTTTACAACACATGCATTTTATTGTTTTATCGTAAAGTATATTTCTCTTAAACTAAGTACAATGCCATCCTTACCGTTCTATTATTTCTATTACACACATAAAACTGTAATATAAAACTATTAGAGAACAATTACAGAAGTTACATATTGTTATACTGTTAATCAAATTATTATTTTTACCATCTTAAATTTGCAAAAATTAACAATTGCTCGCTTTTTTAGTCTTTTATCTTATCAAAACATTTGAGTAATATTATTTTATGAAATAATAGCTTTTAATAAAATCATCAATAAAAATGCCTCTCTACTGTAAAAAAACATTTTTGAATAAAATGATCCAGGCGTATTCTAATTTAATGTCTTATACAACTAGTTAAAATAAAATCTGATGAAATCTACAAAATTAAGTTTTGTTACCAACGTTCCATGTAAAACTAAAATATAATGAACACAATGTAGCTAACAGGTGTTTATTACAATTGATGTTCTCTGAACACTTTTATTAGCTAAATACAAGCCTACTAAATGTGTGTTGTGTTGTTTAACTAACATTATACCTTTAAGAACTTAAAAGTGATAGCCTCCCTAACCTTCAAGGTTAAAGTAGAACATTGAGAACCCTTAACGGCCAAGGTCTTTTAGAAGATGCGACAGAGCATACAAGTTGTTTAACTCAATCAAAACAATAATTCACTAAATAATCTTAATTACATAAAGTTTAAAGAAAATAAACATAGCACCAGGTTCACAGATGTAGATTTCAAAGATGTATAACGGGTTGTATTAAAAGATGTACGATTATATAATTGATAGCCAAAACCAGTCGCAAATATATATCTTTGAAACCGGGTGCTATGTGTATTTTTTCTAACTTTATATGATTCTAGTAACTTAATGTGTCATAAATGTCAATTACATATTTATATCTCACAAACGCATCTAACCAGTAAAAAATAGCTTATTTCATCATGACATACATTTAAACGGTTAATTTAAAACACATTCCTTTACATGTATCATTAAAGAACCATTGAAATGTCTTTAGAGCAATAATATTCCTATTTTTAGTATAATGAAAATAAAATGAGTTTTCATTACATCTTTTTAACTACCCTTTATTAAATATATATATATTTTATTTGTATAAGTAAACTTTTTCTTTGGAAACGATTATAACTTTACATCTCACTTATTGTAAACATTAATTTTACCCACTTAAATAAATATATTACCTAAAGATAGAATTCCTTCGCAGGAATGAATTTTTGGTGTATAAGACTTTTATTTCTAGTAGCTGAACAGATCAGCCATAGTTCAAATGAATACGTGTGTTTTTCATATCAGAACTGGCATGGTTTAATAAGTTAATGATATGTTCAATTATACTTATGGTAACGTACAATTTAAAATAACATGCTTGAATAAAAAACATGCGGTGTACAAAAACGCAACATTTCTTGAAGGTTGTCAATCGCAAATTATTTTCATAAGGAAAATGTTTCCTTTCACCTGGCATTCAAATTAATACAAATATAGGAATATACGAAAACGAAAACTTACTATTAGATTACAAATACACGTAGAACCTATGAATTTCCACAAAACTAGATAACCAGTCCATAAAACGAAATACAATATTTTCCAATTCTTTTCTTTATTGAACAAGATTATATCTACAGCTACTAGCTACTATTAAACCTGTAATATAATTATAACCGTTACCAACAGCAGGGTCGAATAATATTGTCAAATACATACAGAAAAAACTTGTTTCAATATAACGATTCGGTTACATCAGCCTGTAAATGTCAATAGTTTTCTAAATAGATCTACGTTTCGTTGTTGTAGATGGGAGTTTTTGAGTTAAAACCCATATTGCGTTATTGCTTACGCTTTCCGTTGTTAGTAAAGAAGAATAACACCTGAATGTAATCTGACCCCGTCTTTACTCGAAACAAAACCTCAATCATAACACAATCATTACAAAATTATCTATCCTAAAACAGACATCGTCAGCTGATCAGTCAAAAACAACCAAACAGCTGTTAACAGCTGTTTTTAAACGTACATGTCCTGCATTATTTCAATTTGTACCCCCTCCTAACTGCTCCTTCCACTCATGAACCCAGACTGGAAAGATGTCTCCGGGTGAACGACTGTTCCAATCCACAGATTACACGGAACCGTGTCACCGGCACATTCACAACCTGTTGCTTACACAACACCACACACTGTATAAGTAAGCAGCCATCCTCTTTTAATGGCAGGGAAAGCAAAGCACGCCGCCGCACCTATGTGTACGTGGGCGGGGTGATTCATCTACACAACTTGTAATACATGTGCATATTGTTCTTCAGTCATTACACAGGGTGTTTATTCAGGTACGGTTTAGCTATTTATCAATACTATAAAAATATAATGAGTCACACTAACGTTGAAAAATTCTTTGTTTACTTGCCAGCTACAATAATTTAGGTTTACACAATATTTGATCTCCAAAAGGGTTTAAACCAAGCTTAACTTTTAACTTGGTGGTTTTAAAAGAATCATTTAAGTAGTTAAAATTGTACTATAATCAAATAACCTATTCATGTACTTGTCCGACTTAGTGGTTTTATGAAATACACCTTCCATTCCAACAATACTGGCGTATTTATTCTTTTACTAATTATTTAGTATGAAGTTCAATTTCACCTTTCATCACAGCATCACCTCTCATTTAAACTACCATACTCTTCCAAATGTTTACCAAATATTTAATATCCTGTTGACGTCACCATATCAAGACAGCTTTTCTTCTAAATGAATAAATACACGTTTTGTTGTGGAAACATGAATACGTCTTGTAATGTTATCGTAAATCGTGTATTACAACTTGACACTTTTCTTACATTCTGATATCGAAGTCCGTTTCAAATATATGTTTCATTCATTCACTCGTTCACCCTTATTAGACTGTCCCTTTTAGCCCTTGTTTTGTTGGCGAGTAGGCCTACTTTGACCTACTAGTTTCGCACCGTAAATTTTTCCACACTTAAAAAAATGTTTCCAATACGGATCTATATTGGCCTTTTGTTTTAAATTCTATTTATCAAGTGCCAATATCTCCAGAAGAAGATCACTTAGACACGTGTTTAAACATTCAACACTTAGTTTATGGTAAACGCAAAGCAGTGTTGGATTAATTCAAGTACTCCCAAGTAAGAACTACAGAGTCAAAGTCAAATCGTTTATTGCCATTAAAAATATGGTCCATGGGCATACGTCAAAATGTTATACACTATTCAAATAGGTGGTACTGAGTTTTTCTATCTTACTCAGTCTATCCATTCATGGTCAGCCACTGACTCACTAACTTTATAGAAGGCATGGTCTAGCAGAACCCTTTTTAGTTGCCTTTGAATGAGTTGTTGGGTTCTTGTTTAAGAGAGACAGGAAGAACATTAAAAAGTCGCACTCCACACGGCTTAAGATGCATTTTAGAAAAGGTTGTCCGGTGTCTTGGTATTGGGAGATTGCTTCTGTTACGTAAATTGATATTGGGATTTACTGAGGGTATAAGAAACAGGTAAGGGTTTTGACGAAAATTAGTGTTTCTAGGATGTAAATTGACGGAAGTGTTAGGATTTTGTGACTTCGGAACAACTCTCTACAATGATCACGACTCTCTAAATGGAAAATTGTTCGTATTGCTCTTTTTTGAACGACCCTTTATAATTTTTTACATTCCAATAGGATGCATCAACAATAGGTTTTATTACAGGTCAAATACAAATATCTATTTAGCAACGCTGGCCTTGCTCGTGAGCGCGCCGCATGCGCACCCTTCACCAGAGCACCACTGTCACGCGAGCTATGCGCATGCGCTATGCGCCCGTGCCATTTGACCGTCTCGTGACACCGCCTTTACCTTACCATTTACCACCTTCAGTCGTGGCGTCTCCACAATTGCAACACTACACTGGCTGGCATTAGCGCACAAATTATTGTCTACTAGGATAATGCTAATTGAGCGTGTGAAGCAACTACTCTCGTTATTCTAATTGTGCTATTGTTAGACCTGTTGCTGGCTGTTTTACGTGGTGGTTAGGCATACAAGTTATAATTAACAGTTTTTTTATGTGAATTAATTGGCGGGTTTCTGTTCCATTAGAGCACTCTAGTAAAAAAGGAACAACCAAACGCATTCAAACAGAACAATACGTATAATAGTTTAAAATAAACATCAGTTTGTCCACAACTAAAACTCCAACGCATTGTTTGGAAACCCAACCGTGTGATCTGCAAGCCTTTTCGTGGATGAATATTTTTGAGTGTAAATAAAAAATAGGAAAATAATGATAGGATGTATGTTAGGTTTGTAAGAGCTTAGTAAGTTAGTGACAGTACGTATAAAATCTTGTTAGAAAGGAAGCAAATCTGGTCCGATTCGATAAGGCACAACTTCACCAAAACAACTCACGACTCAAGTCTCGCACCACTTCCAAATTAGAGAGAAAGGCCGCAAAGTTAATTCAGATTGTTCACGGACGCGCTTCAACACGGAAGCACATCTAGACACAAGATGCAACACTCCACAGAGACATGAAGAGCACTCGCTCACACATTAGACAACCCGGAGCACTTTCACTGACATTGTAGATGTGCTGCCTTTCTTTCAGCAGTCACTGACCGACCGGCCACTTAAAACGCGCTTACATTCGTGACGTAACTGTCTTACAGTCTATTTGGCTTTAGTGCTCTGAGTTTGGTAACTGTATCAAAATCGGTTTAAGTGTTAATGAGAGTTCTGCTGTCAGCTTATATTGGAAAGTAAGGTATTTCAACATCAATATGCACCTAACGAATTCAATTACCTCAGATCATACTTTGTATACTATTATAACACAAAAGAAAACCACTTAGGGCGTTAGTTGGTTACCATAAAACTATTTTGCTAACCTCTTTAAATGAAGAAATAATCACTACTTCATTGTAATACTACATGTAATAGCAAAATAATTAACTTGCACAAAAGACTCATATGGCAATATAAAATTATATAACAGTCAGGATGTAAAGATATATTTAAAGCATTTAGACATATTTAGGAATTTCAGCACTATTCAAACTTATATAAAAGTTGTTTAGTTTGATATGTGTTTTACAGTTTTGGTGAACTTACAAACTATTTTTCTTAAAACCAATGATTAGTTCAGTCTAATTTAATTTCTGATCAGTCCTTAGCGTGGCATAATGCGTCATCTTCCATGAGTTTATTTGTATTTACTTACCACCACATGTTTTATATTGTACAACAAAACTAAGTCAAGCTGTTATGTTCCAGATATATCTGACAGCATGCTTGTGTGGGTTGGTGGCCAGCCAGCCTCAGAGGAGGATAGCCAAGCCCATCCCTCTCGGCTTCAACCCTAAGCCCTTCTCACCCCAGTTCGCTGCCAAGTCTTACAACCCTCAGTTCGTGAGCCCGAAGCCCACCGTGTCCTCCCCTCTCAGTACAACGCCCAGGAGTACGACCCGTCCGTGAACTCTGTAGGATTCAGCACTGCAGCACCCTCCGCCTCCCCACTGCCATTCAGTGCTACGCCCAGGATAGCGCAGTACCAGGATGGCAGGACTAGCGAGTACGTGACGCCCATCCCCATCATCCGCTTCGACAAGGAGCAGAGCATCGATGGCAGTTATAAGGCGAGGTAAGAATAGTGCGAATTCACTAGGTTGTAAAGGCTCTAGCCCTATTACTGGTTCGCAATGTTTTAAAAGCTCATTAATTCGTATCACCTATTAATTAGAATTCACTGATTTCGTTGATATAATTATTTGGACTACAGAACTCAACTTGCGTGTAGGATGAGAAAGTTAAGTGCTGGTTTATCCTAGCATCTCGCTAGAGCAGCTGAGTTATTTCATGGTCAACACTCCAGAACGTGTTTCATGATCTCAGCGGAAGTAATAAATTATTTTATATCGTTTGAGCTGGTTTATAAGAAACACTTTCAATTATAACTATGCACTTCCGATTGAGCATACGATTTTCGCTGCTTCAGGTATTGTTTTATTAGCGCCCTTCTTGGTTTTTGGAATAATTTAATTTTCCTGCATCCAGTATCACGTTATGTGTACATGATTAGCTGTTCAGATCTCTATTCACTTAAGGGTACTGGATCCATATTTGGTTAGAAACTGATGTAATTTAATCGAAACCTTCAAAATATTTTGCTCAGTACCCTTCAGTTCAATGAATAGTTTGGCTATGTCTTGAAACCATAAATTATTAGAACAAAGATTTTTACAAATTATATTAAAGCTGTAGTTGATTTTGAATATTTTAGCACGTTAACTTAGTTTTATGATAATTATTCACCTGTTCAGCTACGAGACCGGTAACAACATCGTGGCCGAGGAGACCGGCTTCCTGAAGAACGTGGGAGTGAAGGACCAAGAGGCTCTGGTTCAGCACGGCAGCTACTCCTACACCTCCCCTGAAGGACAGATCATCACTGTGCACTACACAGCTGACGAGGGTGGCTTCAGAGCAGAGGGTGCTCACCTGCCCACACCACCCCCGTGCCTGCAGAGATCCAGAAGTCACTCGACCTCATTTATGAGAACATCCGCCTGCAGCAGGTAAGAAGACGTCACTGGCTATATGTCACATAAAGATATTAGCAGTTGGTTTATAGTTCAGTTTATGGTTAAGTTCAAGGTTTAAAGTGGTTAGTAACAGATAAGTCTAGGCCAAAAAATAAGCTTTTCCCCATTTGAAAATTCCGTTTTTGTTCGAATAAGCACTGGGCAAACAAATCCTTTGATGAGTAAGTCGAGGAACTGCATGAAGTAGTTCATAATGTTAGAAAACGTGAATTTTACTATTCAGCACCCAATATTAACGGTTATTTCTTATACGTGTTGGCTAGAAAGTTATTACCTTACAAGTACAGTTTAGGTGGAACATTATTGAAGGTGGTGTAGAGCAATTAGGCTATTTAAATAATCAAACGTGCTATGCTTAATACTAACTTTAAAATAAAGATGAACCTTTAAAACTGCATACAGTTTTATTTACAACCTTTTTTGAAAACAATGATCTTTCGAATCCAAATAAAAAAATAGAACGTCTAATAACATTTTAATAATAACCAAGCTTATTGTGTACAGTTTTTTGTTTGTTTACCCAAAACAATCAGATTTTTATTACGTATTATGTTATACATATTTGTTGTCTTTAGTTTTTGTATAAAATTACAAACAAAGAACCAAGCAGTCAAGTTTATCTCACCAAAAACTACTATTGAACTCTTTCATTGTAATGTCAAATCTAATAAAAGATTCCAACTTGATTTTGCAGGAGGCAGCAAGGACCGACCCCAAGCTGTACAAGGCTCTGCAACAGCAAAACGAAGGCTTCTACCAAGAAAACTACAACAACTTCAGATAGACTTGTCCCCACGTAGATCTAAGCATACCATGTTGACTGTTATCTTATGTTAAGCTAGCGAAGTAAGAAAGACTTGTACAAAGATATTATGTAGTATAAAATATAAAACCTGTACGTTTATTTTTTCGTCATCATTTTGCATCCTCCCATCAGCTAATGAACTAATAATTCTTTTTTCGAAAACTCACAGTGTATAGCAAGACACTGAGATGGCAAACTATATTACTAAGGAATCTGGGTAACAACTATAATCTAGTTCTTCCTGTTCAAACTTCACCGGGTCCAAACTTCATAATTTGGTTGAGATATTTCGGCCTCGCTGTTGAGTACCATCTTCAGTCACTGATTGGCTGAAATATTTCAATCTAATTATGAAGTTTGAACGCGGTGTGAACCGGAAGAGTTAGATTATAGTTGTTACACCGGCCACGAAAGCCTATGAGTTTTGCATCTGGTTTAATTTGTTTATTTTCAATTTGAAATTAAATTCAATGTCTGTTAAATATATAGTTAACACGTAAGGCGTAACAAGGTAAGAACTGATCACAGTAGTTTTATTATTAAATATCAAATATTAATTAACAAATTATTTATAGTAATAAGATTATCTGCTATCGAGTGAAATTCTCGGCCTTGTAAATTCGATGAGATATAAGGAATCGAAAGTCAAAGAAATAATCCAGACAATAGTTTGATACATATTAAGATAAGGAATTCTGGATGTTACTACTGGAGTTCTCAAAGTAGTTAATATGTTTCACCTTATCAAAACTAAATTAATACATTGTTTGTTTTCTATAATTCAATGCCATACAAACAAATAAGATCCTAGCAAAGGCCTTGATTTATACGTGATATCAAATCACTTAAGTTTGAAATATAAGTATAAAATTAAGTAAAAGTAATATTTATCTTACTTTTAACGAGGCAAATTTAGGACTGTAAGTCTTCTCTACCACTCAACTGCAACTTTATAGTAGTGTTACTCAGGATACCGGAGTGTCCCTCAAGGGACCGTAAATTACATTTTACATCATAATCGAAAACACTTTTCAAGTATAGTCCTACATGGCTCCATACAGGAACCTTTACTCTTCGCCAGTTTATCGGTCCAGTAAGCGGGATATCGACTCAATTCCACTGATATTGGACGAAACCGACACTGAAGAAGTTACTCAACGACTTTTCTTCAAATATACTTTCATCGATAGTTTACTTGAAACGCTCACATGGACCACGTTTGTGTATTTTGAGAAAACTATTCGAGAACTAACCATAGGACGCACTACAAAAAAATCCACTCCTACCTTTTGATTGACGTCGTGGAAGTTTGCACAAACGAAAACCTCTCCACATTTTGAATTCTCACCACACACAAAATGATCAATTTAAAATTGTGTAAGAGGCAAGTAAATAAACTACCTACAGCTTTTAATTCTGGATGGTTTAAGAATACCGAGACCTTTTAAACAACTGCTCTCAAACACTATTATTTTACACTTGATGCATCAAAAATTACATTGTACGTAACTTTAGTAAACACGGATTAGTGGACTTTGCAGCATTGTTATTTTACTCTAGAAACATTTGTTCAAAACATATTTTAGTCTTCTTGGTCCTAAGCAACGTCTTATTTTTTCCAAAGACTTGCATCTAAATAATAATTAGAACATTCTACTAAACTCAATCGTGTCTGATAAAGTTGATTTTTAGTTCAATGGTGGCATAAATAGACAACTCTGTTGTTATTAGCCGAATGGAAGTCCTAAAGAATTCCATCAACAACTAATTCATACTGAAAAAATTACATTACGGTGGATGTTTTATAGAGTTTGGAACATTTAGATTTCTAAATTTCTAAATGGTCAGGATTCCTCCTTAACATATTATTTTTGGTTTAGGGATGTAGCGTGGCGTGTTCGTTTGCCATATCTAACATCGAACGATTTTGGTTGTAGCGCTACCCAAAATACAGGGTTTTTGCAACCAACCTAAAATCTAAGAGCGAGAACCAACCAAAGTAAACTAGAGAAGTCCGAGTATAATTTGAATGAATAGGAAAGAGCAAATGTTTCAATTGTATGTTTCTATAAGAATTTGACTGAGAATGAAAGCAATGATTTGTAAAGTATCATTGAAGAATACCATTCAATGAAATGCCAACTTTCAACTTCAAAGAATACCACTTTGTTAAAAATAAAGTGTATTAAACAAGTATATTCTTGCTGTATAATTTATTCTTGCTTACTAAGGTTGTTGGATAAGTTATATATGTTTTAAAAAATACACACAGTTTTTCCTAAATATTAAGTTTATTTATCAATTTTCCATAGTTGTTTTTTTTAAGTTGTTTGCATTGAGCAATCGTGCCTGAAATGAAATAGTTCCATACCTTTAAGTGATTAGCTATAAGAATGTGTTTGAAAGTCCCATAGTCCCTGTGAATTTTTGAAATCTCAATCATCATATTTTACAAGACAGGTCGAACCATATACACAATACTTCTCATGTAACTTTGCTTGTCTAATGACCACAATGTTTCCAGAATATTCATAACTATACAAAAAAGGTTTCAAAATAAATCTATATAAAACCGAAGGATTTCATAAAACCATTATCCGTGATTTCTAAGAAATCGGTTCCCTAAAACTACTCCGAGTGAAAACTTTTGTAAGCAATAATAATTGTGTTCATTAATATTTTAAAAGTATTCATTGACCAGATGTTATTTTTACATCTCAAATAGTTTCCTTATGAAGTTTATATCGAATTAAAAACACCCCTACAATATTTTCCTGCCACTTCGCCGTCGTCATGTCATTGTTAAACGGATTGTATCTTGCAGGAACTCTAAGAATCAAAACTCGCATTTAGCTTTGATCTTTGCTAGAGGATTTACTACTACTTTGGAGTGCCTGGAAGTGCTTGCTGCAGCAAACTGGCGTTCCAACTGTTTGTTTGCAGAAGTGATATTTGAAGGCGCAAAATGTCTCGTGGTAAAACTATATTTCTCTATATCTGTTTTATCTTTTTGTATACGCCAAATAAATTCTCGTACGAGGAAATATTTACAAGGATTGATCACCCCAGGAAAAGTTGCTGAAAACATGCTCTCGTGGTCCCCATTCAGGAGCTATTTTTTGGTGTAGATACTAGAAAAGTTGCTTTCTATGTTCTCAAAGGTTGTCTCTAGGTTTGTATACCCTGGTTTTGATTAAAAACTACGCCAAAATTTGCAAAAAATGTTGAAGTTCCCCAAAAGTAGACTATTTTTAAAGTGTATCATATTTTTTTACATGCACTTTTTCCTTTTTTGTGTATAAGGAACCTGGTACCACTCATACCCTATCATGTAACGGCGTCGGAAACAGTCAAACAGGAGACTACAAAACCATGTTTTGCCAATTTTTGAGTGAGAGGAGCAATGTTATAGAATCGCTACTACCAGTTCCCTTGAGTGGCAAGGTCAGCGGCACCCGTGACTCTTCAGAGAACTGAGCCCCCCTACTGGAGATTCATCCCTACTGGAGCCGATGTTTTTAACATAGAAGATATACTTGGATTTCCACCTACCCCTAGTCCACCGGAGAGGAATAATCAATCCTCTGCTATTTCAGTAAACATGGGTTTTTGAAAAATCCTTTTTAATCATAAAATATTTAACAATCTTAATTTATGTTAAGGGATTTATCGAAAATTTAATTTACACTTAAAATGGGTAAAATGTGTTGACCTTTAACCACAAAAATAATATTAAACAGTTTAGATTAAAATAATTGTAACTACTTTACTTAATAAAATACAAAAGTCGCTTATTTATTAACAAGTTAAAGTACAAACTTATAGATGTTGTCTATTTTAGGTTATTTTTAAATTATTAGATCCATTTAACGTATTTTTTTACTAGAGATCAACTTCAGCGTTACCGTATCCGAAATCAGAATCTGCTAATACGCCACTATTTTCAACTTGTGTAATGTTCCAGAGTTTAAACTATTATTGCAGACATTTTCCATCGTTAGTGAGCAAGATGATCACGACGTTTTGGGAACTGCAATCTTATCTCGTCTTCAGGTGAAAAGTAACCTAACCCAACTTTTCACCTGAAGACGGGGTCAGATTACAGATCCCGAAACGTCGTGATCCTTATGCTCACCAACGTCGGACATGTCTGCAATAATAGTTTAAACTCTGAAATTCCCCATCGTCGACAACAAACTTTAAACAAAGAATTGTGTAATGTTTACATAAGATTCGTTACGACCACTGCTGTCAAACATAAGCCTTACCAGTTGGATACATTTCCTCCCATGAATTGATGAATAATTAATTACAGAAACAATACGCATGCGCAAAAGGTGATCTGAAGACAATAGCCAATCAGAGGCGTGGCTAGTGGTTACGGGAACTGCCACCATGCTGCGCCACCTACCACTCCCTGGCGGCAATATGTAGAAGACATTGTACAACTAAATCATCATTGGCTACATGATGGATACGAACGGTCAAAGGAGGTTACGTAAAAAAATGAAAGCTTGCAAGGCAAATGAAGTATTGTGTATTGTTATTCATCGCTTTTTCAAACTGATTTTATTGGAGTAAAAACTGCCCACTAAACTAAACAAGTGTAGGCATAGTTTTAAAACCACTATGTTTAAGTTTGTATTATTCTTGATATAGGGTAAAGGCTACCGCACACCGACAGCGCATATGCGTGGAATGCGACAGGTGTGACAGATACGACACTTTGACAAATAAACATACCACTGCTCACCGCGAAATATCCATCCAATTTCATGGTTTCGCACTTACTCTATTAATAGTTCCATTAAATATCAAAACAACTAATCACACAATAATTACAAACAACAATACATCTTAAAATACGTAAATAAAGACAATAATAAAACCATAAGTCAAAACTATCAATGAATTTTATTATCTGTCACACCTGTCGCATTTTACGCATATGCGCTGTCGGTGTGTGGTGGCCAGAAGAAGGATTTGGCTTCATCCAACAATTATAGCAGTTTTAGGGTTTACTCTAAAACGTGAATTTCACAAAACGTTGTCAGATTCATCAATAAACAAGCTCGTAAACTATTATCAAAATAGAACCGATTCATAGTGATCAGGTGCCTGACTTTTATTAGATAAGCATTTTTGTATATAATGCGTCCGGTCTCACTTCTCTGCACTTTTTTGCATTTGAAAGCAAGCCTCTCATGAATATCCAAGCAACCATCCATCACGAGACATCCTTGCATGAAATAGACCAAACAAAACAAAATGGTGCACAAAAGAGCTAATGGGTCATCTATCATCCTAGGTATAAACAAGTGTTACGGATTACAGCACAATAGCACCTGATGGAACACCATTGTGAGTTATATTGAACACAATGGGTGCCAAATGTCAACATGAATTCAACAATAGAATACTAGCACTTAAGCGTGCACAAATGCCCTGGCACACCTTGCGTTTCATCAACACTTTGGACACTCAGGCAGATTCGTAGAGGCATCGAGCTAGAAGCTAATACTATCTTAAGTTTGCATTTCCTAGCTTTCAGTTCAGTTGGTTAATGGATTCAGGCCAGAAATGCTAAACCCTCTTTGTTGCAAAATTACAAGGAAGGGCTTCTCTTTTTTTCAATTTAAAATTTAAGCAGATTTGGTTAATCCGTGGTCTATGCATTATTTAAGTACGCATATAAGTTTTAGTAAACAGTTACTCAGTATGCTAAACATTTCACTACTTTAATATGCGTGAAGAATTCTCTTCAAAGTTTATAAAAATCATAACACACAATCTTAATTCTTAAGCGAGCCTTATATGTCATATTAATATCTAGGTTTCGGTTTACACTGGGTCACAGTTGAAATACAAATACTGCTAAACGTTTCGACCTCACTGTGGAGAGTCATCCTCAGTAGCTGGTTGACTTTAGTAGTATTTGTATTTCAACTGTGATGCGGTGTAAACCGGAAGCCTTAGATATTAATGATAACACACAATGTTTTCAAAATATGTTTTTCTGTATTTAGTTCCGGTTCTGGCCGTTATTGGACATAGATACCCTGTATGGTAATTATTATAATTAGTTTGCCATGGCATAACCCCACACAGAAAAGCATTCCACAAAACCATTCACCATAACGTACTTTTATAATTTTACACGTACTGTTACACCTTCAAAGTAAACAATCAAACTTGAAAAGTAAAAGCAGTGAGAGTACATCCGTTGGAATGATGAGTGATGACCTTGGAAGTGATCAGCTGTGTCCTTGAGTCAGCGTGGGGACCAGCTGATGCTGACGCCGGCAGGGGAGGGGAAGGGATATGGGATCCGTGTCAATGGTCGACTTCACACGACCTGATGTAAAGCCAGTAGGTACCTGGCCAGTGTGTACACTTTGCATAACATCTTGTCGATATGTTTCTATTCCCCTGTTACACCATTCTGGCAATAAACACTCTCATTACTTGTGCGTGACACTTGATCTTGTTTTATGGTGAACGGTTTGTTCGTAAAGTGTTGATAGCTGATTGCGAGAATCTGACGGGATGACGTTAGTGCAGTATTGTAGGTGTCTGCGGGGTTAATGAAAGAATATACAAGAATATGAGCAAAGCGAAAGCTTGATTGCAGTTAGAGAAGGAACCCTATGGGTTGGCCTAGACTTTCATTTGTGCTATTTCGGCAATTAAATGTTTTTTCCTAGCTATGCGTTTGCCTCCTTATATCATCTTTTGTAGTCACCTTTTCCAAAATGACGTCACGTTTCCCTTTTGGTTGCCTTATAATCCCTCCATTTATGAAAATAAAATAAGACTTTTGTCTATACATTGCAATGAATCCATCGGTTTTTGGTTATCTGGTGTTTATATACTTTGCAAAGACCGAAACTGGTGTCAAAGAATTCCTGTCTGTCTGTCTTTTAAGGCATATTGGACCGCTTATAACTCAAAATCGGCTAAAGCTTTGGCAGCAAAACTTCGTTTAAGGGTTTAGTCTTTATCCATGTTTGGTATCAATACAACATCCACAAAATAAACGGCAAGGGGCCAAAGTGGAATCTAAAAATGTTGTTTAGGTATTTTGGAGCCTACCTCGAAATGACAACTGTCCACTGTCCAGTGGGCCACGGGTCCAGTGGTTGACTACTGAGGCCTTCAACCTCGGGGTTGCGCCACTGCGGTCAAGGCTATGAGGTCGCAGGCCACATGCAAAGGTCCGCCAGTATATTAACGCGCCGTGATGCGCTTATGCTTATGATGTAACTGCTATGATACCTGCGTCTAGGTAAAGTGAATAATCGCCGGCTATTGGCACTCCTTTGGCATTTCTCCACTCTCCTTGACCAGACAACTTTCATTACAACTAGTTTCTATCTAAATGTAAAGTTTGACACATTTTATTGGTGATATTGTTTGTGACGTCGGGTGTATATCATATTTGCTGATGGCAATAGTATTTTTAGCGGATTCATCGCCTAGTGAGGTTTTATGTTCAGTTTCTTGCTTGATTGTCGTCTTGAGGTTACGAATTGTATGTCTAAAGATTTCTAATGTATGATTTACATATCCGTTTTTTCTGACGTAGTGACGTTCGTATTGTCCATGAAAAATATTCAAAAGATGGTATGCTGTTTGAAACAATATAAGTAAATATTATAAAGACTGTTCGACTGTGTCTGTAGTTAATTTAGAACAGTGTGCACAACGATTGAAGGACAACAACGTCAACTTCAGAAAAAGGGGTGTAATTGTTTTACACCTGAAGTAAGTTAAACTGATCTCTTCAGTACAGCATTAAACCGTACAGTTAAGATAAACTCAACCCTCTAAACTGTCTAAAGAAGACGGTACAATGGTTGATCTGATAATACTAATAGAACATTTGATGACACTCGTGACACACGTTGATGCAGCATGTTCCAAATAAATCTTTGAATGAGCAAACTATGGTAAACTAGCCATTTAACATGATATTGGGATTTTATTTACTTTCCTTGATATAACAATGAATCAAATGTGAGGGGTTTAGAATGTTATATTCATAAACCTAAATAGTTTATCTTCATAAAAGTGCTTGTACGTTAAACGAACAATGTTCAAACGAGTATGTGTAGTGTTCCAAACGAACAATTTTAAAGACTATTGTCATTTTATGTACGAGCTAGCTTCTTGACCTTTAATTTTACACGCAACTAGGATATTGGGGAGAAGGGAGAAGCTACGAATTCAAGCAGGACACTACTAGCGGACCCTTGGCGGGTTGGAATCGTGTGCAACTCCGGAGCTGATCACTCCGCTGGCGCGGGTTCGATCCCCGCAGTCACCTATTACATCTGTGAATTTGACTACATTTGTGTAAAGTGACTATACGGTAACACTAGGTAAAGGTCGAGGTTGAGTGTTAGAGAGAACTTTGTATAGTCCTAACTTTACCTCGTTAAACAAGTCAATCTTCTCAATACCCTTTTTACTCCACCCTAGAGGCTGAGGTCTCAAATAGTTGCTAATCACTCCTCCACCCAAGACAATACAGAGCGAATCATGGTCCAGAGCTCAACCAAAACTACACAGAGTATCAGTAGTAATCCGCTGTGTCTTTATTGTTGGTCCTAAAGACCTTTCACACCAAGTCACAGATTAATCTACCTGGCACAAGCAAATTACTTCTTCCTGCCTGTCTCAGTCATTTAGTCACATTGTTTCCCTCGTCCTGAAGGCCAAGTGGGCTCGGGCATCTGTTACAACAGTGAGGGGTCTGGGAATGACAGCGCCTCTTGTGATTTGGGGGTCGAAGGCTGAGATGCTCACTGAATGTCAAGGTGACTGCGAAAAGAGATCAGTGCATTTTGGGAATCGATTTCACTTACCTGCAATCAACACTACCTTGAGCAAGACCTATGTTTGAAAGTAATAAAGATTTAGGTTGGATGAATCATAGTGGCAACCATGTTGGTAAGAACTTTCCTTATTGTTGGTTTTTAATGGTCAATGTTTAAATTTTGCCATAACATTTTCCAAAAAGGTTTTCTCTTTGATTATTTTGTTGTGTTCTTTGGAAAGCTATAAAGCGTATTAGAGGAAATGAATTATCAGAATGATCATAAATGGATCTTTTATTTACAACAAGATCTAAAGATTTTCTCATGACTATACAGGGTGTTTAAACGTTTTTTAAATAGTCTTAAGAACCTTCTGGCATCAGCTGAAAATTTTCATACATCTTTGTAAAAACAAAACTTTATAGGATACACATAACTAAATCATGTAATACCTGAAAACAAAATGGCGACCATTATTTTCAACGGTAACACGTATGCTACTGCCGCAGCTTTATTTATTTATATCATTTATTATTTATTTCTATACATACGACAATCGCCAAATTACAATAATAACATCACACTTGCATTTTAGCCATGGAAGAATTGTAGTATTTTTCATAACTATGACAAGAGCAACTTAAGTATTTACGACGTATTATTAATGTTAGCCAACTATTTATAAACATCAGACATTTTAGGACTGTCTGAAAAGATTGCTTAGTTTTCAATGGAAACGATTAACCTCAATGAAATGGCCTTGATAACGGAAAATTGAGCTCAAAAAGCTCTTCGTCACAAAGTGGTTCTACTATCTTACCTTGTTTTAAAATTGTTTCAAAACTGTTCTAAATTGCCTTTGAGTTAAAGAACAAACATGAAAATAGAAAATTTTATGCCATAATAGCCGATAGTTTTTGACAGAATAACTATGTCTGCCTTCTTCGTTCATTCTCAAAGAACAAATTTAAATACTCGAAAGGATTTTAAAAATCTTGTATATCAAATTAATAATGCTGTTTTACAAATCGTGAATTCCAAGACTTCATTTACGATGCTAGAAAATACACTGCCTTCAATAACTTTAAGCGATAAAAGAACGCAGCACATATTTCATACTAAACTTTACGATTATAACTTTAAAACTCTAACGAAGACGAAATGTCAACGTAATATGCTATGCTACTTCCAGGTTGCAAAACTGCACCTGTGAGTAGTGTCAGCGACCAACACATATATCACGATTAACAAACACTGTCCTCCTTGCGGGTAAAAGTCTTGCCTATCACTCATCCAATAAACAAACACCTGTTTACATATACAGATAGCGCAGCGCCTGTCGCTTGCACGCTGTACTTCAAAATGCCAGCCACTCGCGTCGTGGTCACATGCGCAGTTATGCAAGTCGAGATGCATGATTCTTTCTCACCTTATCTAGTGTCATCTTACACAGTTAGGGTTTTGATTTGCATCAAAGTTGCTTCGAGCTACGAAAACTCTTCCGGACTCATGTGTTTGTCGTGTGTTGATGTTTTAATGATGATGGGTATCTTTATGACTTTGACTGGTTTTGTGAGGGAATAGTTTGTGAAATACTATCAGTGGGATGATGTATTAAATTAGGCGATCGGGGTTTTGTTTACTTGAATATATTGTCTTGTGTGTGTTGTCAATTTCATCGTTCCTCGTTTTCAACAAAATAAATATCAACCTTTGTTAAACAGTACGTGTATTATGTTCAATGTTAAAATTAATTATATCAAACTGTCTAGAATTTATAGTATATTCTATTAAAACTGGGCATTATTTTTAAATGACTTTCAACGAGTAGCCTACTTTTGGCAGTGAAACTTTTTTGTAGCAGTTTTTATTAATTACTGCTACATCCTATTTTCCAAATACTCTTTCAAATTTAAAACGCTTACCGTTAAAGGACTGTTGTAACTAATGTTAGCAGTTCTTCACACTAAATAAAAGGATGTCATATTCAGCGATCTATCAGATGAATCTACCTCCTCACTTACTCAAAACATCGGCCCTAAATTATATAACAAATTACCTCTGCAAATTCAAGAAGTAGATACTTTAAATATTTTCAAATTTTACTAAATAAGGCTTTATTTGAAAGATTTTGTTACTATGTAAATGAATTCCTTGACATGTAACTCAAATTATATATGATTGTCAATTTAAAAATAAAGAACTATGATTTGATTTGACTTATCAAACTAAACAAGTTGTTACCTTTTTAGACATTACGTTATTGTTAAAAAATACTATACTCTTTAACTAAGTTATACTCTTTTTAGCGTACCAAGCAATTGAACTATTACATGTCAAGAATATTTTTAAAACAAAATGTATGTTTAACTTTTCCGTCTTCGATTTACTGTTGTAGCCACCAACGATTGACCTAAATAAAATTCTAATGCATATTTTGCTTTATTTAACTTCAATTAAACATGATTACTGAAGGAAACTACATGATAGAAGTGATGATGAACAGAACACGTAAATTCAGGAAGAGGGTGTGAAAGGAAAGGAAAAGGAGTCACGAGACTGGCGGCGTGAGTGGGCGCTGTGGGAATATTAACACTTTATGTCCGGTTTATCGGTTGTGCCCTGCAGACGATGTTACACGACCTTATTGAAAGTCTCGCTAAACCTCATTGTTGTCACGAAACCACTGTCGTCTTGCACTGAATCCATCTTCATTAAAAATCATCAAGTATCTAGCCCCACGCAAGTAAAGGCAAGTTGATTGGCCGTTTTCCAAATAACCAATAAAGTATTCATATCAGTATTTTACCGGGTTAAGGTGTTTTAATTTACTTAAATAACCGGATGCTCAAGCTGTCCACAAAAATATGATTATAATGATTGACTTGATGTGATTTTATAGTTCGCTCAAGACATGGAGGTCAGGTTTTGCGATGATATAGGTTCAAAGCGGGTCAGATAGAAATAGCCATGCTTTTAGAGTGCCCAAGCATAGACTTACAGTTTATGATGTCGGGTTCTGTTATCTGGCCTCAAATACTACAACATGTGCCGGTTGAGTTGAAGTAAGTAATTCCTTGTACCTGATTTAGTAATAAGTTAAAGTTATTTTACCGTCTTCAGTTGTCTTTACAATTATACAGATTTTAACAAATATGTGCAAGTTATAAAATATTCTTAAATTTTTTTCATGTTAATCTTAACTAGCCTAGTTAACATTTCACAATGTTTTAAAATTATTTAATTTATATTTTTTGGATCTTAGTTTGTAATTTGGGCTTTATATTTTCACTTGTATTCTGTACTTTCATTTTAACGTGCTTATGTATATATTGTATATATAACAAACTGTAATTAGTTTTGACTAAGCCCTGTTTGGATGTCACTGGTTTAAGTAATAATAAAGCATTTATTTATTTATAGTCTCAGGGATCAATCTGATGATACCCCCCATCAACTCAACCATCGTTTAGACTTATCAGACCAACACGTGCGTGGTTCGAAGTCACGATGCCGTTGGTTATTGTATTCTATTGGTCTTCATTATTTTAATTCATCGACTTAATTCTTAAGGAAGACTGGTTTACTTGTAACAAGACCAGTCTCATAACTTATTACCATTACCATCAAACCTGTCCTTCATCACATATTTCTCTGTCTTAAAAAAATACCCATCATGAAGTGGTCGGCATCCTCAAATAGGATTAAGTGGTTTATAAGACGCATATTGGTAGGGTATTGTGTAAGCATAGTAGCTGTGACAGCTGGAAGCACATTAGAACCAACAATTCTCCAAAGTACTTGAAGGTAGAACGTGGAGTCGTCATATTATTCGTCCATTTAAAAAAAAAAAAGAAATTCAGTTAAACTTTTGATATTTTCATATTGTTTTCATTTTAAATTTCACTTACTATTTAATAAAAGCAATGTGTTACGCCAACGAGTTAAAATATGATTCCTTGTAGTCAAAGTGCAATATTACTATGCATATAATAAACGTAACTTAATTAAGGTATTGTGGTTTTCTGATGGACTAGAACAAGTCTTTAAAATCACAATTTCAATCAAAAATGTAAGTAAACAACAAAGTCTCCAACGAAAGCTTTGGTCTGTTCACTTTGAACTCTGTAGCTGTTGTAATGAATTAAAATAACTTCATAGAGCCAATTTTACTTTAATACGGTCGACTAAAAGAAGCTTAAGTTTTTAACATTTTTTAGATTTATTTTATAAGTTCCAATATTTAAGATCATAACTCTCTCATCTATAGCTGACTTTAAAAGTCAATGTTACACTAAAAATAAAATATGATTATTATAATTGATGATTTTTGTTATGTAGGCTACAATTTCATATTATAAAGGAACATATGTACTGTCGGCAAGCAAAATACTTTTCTACGGCAATCTTTATCAATTACTGCTATAACATCCTATATTTCAAATTGTATTTTTCATTTACTTTTAGGCCTTACCGTCTAAGATTCACTTCATTAATTTTAAATACTTTCGTTCAGACAATTTATTAAACTATTAAGTAATAAAAATAATCTATTGATCTGCCAGATTTTCAAACTAAAATTAATTGTTCTATCACACTTAGACATTACGTTATTCACAGTTTCACCAGTACTACAGTTCGTTAGGTATAGCATGGCCGGTGGCCTTGAGATTTCCTGCTGGCCGCTTATGGCCCTATAGTCCATCTCACCGGCCATGCTAAACCTGACGAACTGTACAATGTTGGAATCTAGATTACCGCAGAGTGACGCATGGTCTGACTCCTGTAACATGTTTTGGCTACAAGGTCCACACATTATTCTTGTTGGGAACCCCAGTTTCACCACCTCGCTCGAAGTACTCAGTGTTTTCATCTCCTCCTTTATCAGAGGAATGTCCGCTGGCCACATTGCATAACAAGCTAGTTGATCTGCTTCCCGGTCCTGACCCTGTCATTACGCCGTAATCACTTTATTATCACCAGGTGATCAACTATTTGGAGCCGAATTGTGTAAAATCAAATTGCTCTGAGCAGAATCTTCAATTATTTTTATATTAAAGATTATAGTTTTACTGTGAAATTAAACTGGTTGTTTATGCACGTTTTGTTGTATTTAAAAAAAACAAATACAAGGTGGATTTATGAAAACGATACAATTTGTTTACGCTCTTAAATGGTTAATATGCCAACAATGAATCATCAGCTGCGTGTTCATAGCCTCAAAAAGTTATGCCATTTTAGTACAAATTGAATTTTTGGAGTCCTGAGCATCGGCTTTTGATGTTGAAGTCTTTTATAAATAGTGATTTTTTGTTAAAACTCAAAAACCGTTTTGGCTTCACTTCAACGTCAGTAGTCACGAAAATGCTTCTAGCCGTAAAACAATTGCAAACTGAGCATTTTCATTCTGAAATACCGTTCCTACACAAGGGAAAATTAATAGAAGTGCTAAAACAGTCCGTACACCTGGATGTTGAGAAGCAGTTTCGGAGTCTTAAAGATCTGTCAAGAAGTGGACTCTCGGCGTTGAATGTGTATGTTGAACAACTTGTTTTACCATTGTTAGTGAAACAAACCGATCTACTCAAACAAGACAAAGCCACTGGTCATACAGCAGGGATATCCATTTATTAGACGAAGTGTCTGACAACCTTTTCAAGCAAATAAAGGAGTGTCAGCTTGTTTAAGGTCACCACTTAAAAGATGTTGTTAGTAAAAAAGTTACTTTTTCAAGTGTAATGGCATAAACACCCCACCAGTCTATAGATTATGTATCTTTATAGTATTTAACATGGTCTAAATTGTATCGTTCCCATTTGTCTATTCTGGTATTATAGGAAAGAAACCTATTCTTTTAGTTGTTCCAATAAAATACGTAGGATACTACAAACGGTTCTCTGACATAGTAAGTCTTGCTTGTTTCCTGTACTCAGCCTGTATGGAAAGATACAAAGTCCTCTCCACTCAACTTATTACAAGAGATCAAAAGCCAAATTGCTTTCATTAGTACACAATTATGAGAAACGTTTGGAAATATTTGTGTAAAGGAGTGAACAAAGCTATCAGACACTGAATCAATGGAGTCGGCCTGGATTGTTCCGCCAGTCACGAGAGATTGCTTCATTCTTCTTCTTCTACTCGCTCTTCTTGATTGAAATGAGAAGGTCTTCTCTTGATTGAATGAGAAAAGGTCCACTCACCCACTAGACAGAGGTTAAAGTAAAGTCTACAGCAACGCAAGGTCTTGCAACTCGTTTGTAATGAGTACTACATTGGAGCAAGATGTCTGAGCTATGCAAATTTGATTGTTTGGTTTTCCCGTTGGTATATTAATGGTAATTGAAAAACGCAGAATAATAAACAAAACCCTAAGTCAGTGCTAGATTCCAAATCCTGAGAGCAACGTCACAACTAATCAGAGTTTTAACAATCGAGGAACATGTTTACTTTCTTTGATAAATTTAAAGACGTATACCAACACGATGTTAGTAAGAACATTACTCTAAGACTATAAAAAGGGATGCTTCCGTAATATTCCCAAGGTTGACAAAGTATTGCCAAATTTTACTTTGCCATTACTTACAAAATTATTTCAAAAACAATTATTTTAGGCTATTGGTCGGTTGGAAAGTACTAAAAGATACCCTAAAAACGAATATTCAACATGAAAAATTGAAATCTTTCAGGCAAACTGCATATTTTAACATTGACTAGTTAAACCCGATGCACGCTGTTTACACGATATCCTAGCTAACTGCATGTTAACTTAGCAAACTGCACAATAACAACTCGATTCTACATGCCAGTTAAGTAGGCTTTTCTCATAAAAGCAGAAATGATGACGAACATAATTGGCAGAACACATGTGAGTGAAACCATCCACCCGTATACGGGATTCTGCGTTTGTGTATTGTGAAACCTGCATGCGTGGTGCCTTGTCCGACGCCATCTCTTCTGGAATTGATTACCGATTCATTGCTCTTTCACAGCACGGCCTTCGCCGGTGGAGTGCAAACAAGTTATTCCTCCGAATTGAGATTTCAAACGTAATTACAGCACTGCATCACCTTCACATTTGATAGTAGCCAATATTTAACTTTCGCAAGAACGTCTTTATTTTAGTATAAGGTTACTTACTTTAAGGTAGCTTTTTAAATATAGTAAACTAGTATTTACAAAACACACGAAGCTTCAACAGATATGCTGCTGTATAAAAGAATAGATCTAATCAGTGAATCAAATCTATACTACCCAGAGGTTTCAAAAACAGAGGAAGAAGGTCAGTTTGAAACTAAAACAGAGAGCTGATCAGAGTGCTTATATAAGAGTCAAGGATGAATCAGTTCATGATCGATACCAACAGAAGAACTCGCAGCTCACGACCCGGGTTCACACAGGGCGTAGCCCGTAGATCTTCCAGATGATAAACCGGGAAGAGTAGCCGTGCTTTGCAAACTGGCAGTTGGTCGGAGGAAACATTGTTTGCTTGAACTCGAATATTGATTGCTTGGCAAGGTTTTAATCGGTTGAGGTCACTATGGCGCAGTAGTGAAACCATGGTAGCTATGGATAAAGCGATTGATTAATTTCAAAGTCAATGAATCGTTATCTCGTATGACCTATTTTCATAGCAGTTTGAAAACTGAATCCACTTCAGTTTTAAGTTGTTGGATCAGTTTTAGAACAGTAATGTCGAACTCGCATTCAAGACGATTGCAAACATATTATACAAAACTTGTGGATGACTTCAAATATATGTAACTCAAGTACAAGTAATTTGTATTTTGAGACACGATGAAATTTTTCAAATTATATGTTTTTGAGGCTTGGGGTGGCTTCCTCTAACATTACTACATTTGTAAGGCCTTACACTACTGTTTATCAAATGAAAGTCTACAACTTAAGTATTTGTTATTAGTGTGTGAAGAGCATTCGTGTGTTTATCTCGGCTTGCATTTGCATGTGCAAATCCGGAGTCTGGACCTCACTTGTGTCAACATTGCGTAAGACATCACTAAATCGCCTTCTTCAGAGCTAAGTACAACTTCGCATATATTTTTTAAATTGCATTTGTTTAAAATTTAAGATAGAAACTTAAAACACTTGACTGTAAAGAATTACTCAATTTAGAGGAAATAGCCTCCGTAATCATTTAAGACGTTTGAATTGCCTTGGCTCAGATGACATCAACGATGTTTGAGACTGGAATTCTTGGGACATCTGCCTAAAACCTCAAGGTTAGCGATAGAATCTTTATCTAAAAAACGTTATGAAGAGGTTTGTGTAGCATCTAAATATTTATTAGATGTTTTCAAACCAGATAATTGGATGAGTCAAGCTGGATGTCTTAGATGATGTTTAACGGCTATGACTACATTTGGGAGTTTCTCAACAAGTAAATATACCTGCATAGACGAAATTCCAACGGTCAGGTTAAATCTGAAACATTAACTTCAATTAATTGACCAAACCGCGTAGTGTCTGCAATACAAGTAGGCTTGGGTAGAACAGCTGCACATAGATTAAATCCCAGTACAGCTAAGTAGCCTTGTACTGTTATAACTAAGGTGAACATCATCTCTCCTGATAACAAGTCGTCCATTAAAGATGAAACTGGTAACCTTCCAAGATCTTACTTCAACTACCAATCCTCTTTTTATCAGGTTAAAGATAACTCTATCTGAGTGGGAATCATTGGCTGTATGTTTGCATCTAAGTGCAGACTAGGTCAGTCTCGTTGCACTTCAAGGCTGTCCTTCACATTTCATACGGCGATTGTTCTTCAATTAATAGAATAGGTTTTGTCGTGATCGGGCACCACGGGATGCGCTCGCTGCAGATCCGCCATAAAAACTAACAGCATTATCAAACCTCACTGGCGCTATCAGCTGGCAATGCGTCGTGTCGTGACTATCTTCGTCCTTGTCAGCGAGAATATTCCCATGAAAGTGTTGCACTCAGCACTTCAGCACTTGAAGTAAGCCCTTCTAAGGAGCTGACAGTTAAATCTATTGAAGTAACTAAACATTATTCAAAATTTACTTACTAATGTTCTTATTCATATTTTGAACAAATAAATTTATGCATAATCTAATCCTTCTAATTTGCTCAACTTGTTCAGGACAACTGTAATTCCTGTTAGCACTTTCTGATTAGGCTAAATTTCAAGAGGTAAAAAGACCATCAAGTACTCAATAACATAGTTGCTTACGAACTGTATAAATTGGAGGTTTAACAATTTGTAAACAGTATATTTTGGGTATAAGATGATCTCTTAAACAACTTTGGGAGTATATTCCTTGAGTTAAAATGAGTGTTTTTACGTGAGATTCGGAAAACGTGCGCTTTACGTTCAACTGTAGGGTCCACACACAGGATAGGCCTATGTGGGTATGCCTCTGTGGCCAAACCACTAAAAATCAACCCTCAACCTGGGGGTCCTTTTCATTAATGGTCCAGCGAATTAACCACCAGTATCAACTCCTGGTCCGTCAGGGCTCGATCTTCACCTTCCTTTCATAAACATCCAGCTCTTATCCTCTTCATATATACTTCAGCTGCGCTTGTTTGATCTTCGTTACTTGAACGATGAAGGCCTCGATGCGTTCTCTCCATAGCTCTTCTTCCAGCACGCCAACTATGTTCTGCTAACGTCTTTCGAGATGTTGACGAGCTCTTTGGAGTAGACGTACAGCAGAAAACTTAGTTGGACAGATGCTGGAAGGAGATGAAAAGTGAGAAAAAGTGCTGCTGAACGTCGTACAACCGTGGGAGGCAAGTGTACCCTTTGCTGCCAGTATGTGTGTTTGGTGCTTTCATACATAATCTTTACTTCCCGTACGACTCATTCATAAGTTAGAATTTAGTATACTACTCATTCAGGTGCTAATTTACATTTGGAAGTACCTCCTAGTACTCAATTTTGGGAAAGTTTGTCTAGGGATTTGTGAGCCCAAGCCTACATTTTAAAGTTTGGTCATGCATTCGTCACCAAATAAAGAAAAACTCTAAAATGTGGCAGAATATTTGTGAAAGGGGATATTTTTGGGGTTTCAAAGTATTTCCTGTACACAAACAAGGAACTTAAGTTAACAACACACCTAGTTTATAAGTTAACCAGAAGTAGTGAACGTGTGGTCTAGTACATCCTGTATATAAATAAATAGAATATTACCCATTATTCAAAACGCTAATAAATGGACTAACAAAAACGTTAACCAATTTAAAATTACCTTTTGTTATATATGATGACATAAATAACCAAGCGATAATGTGGTGTTAATAAAATCAATAGTATTAATCCATCATTTTCCAGCACTTCAAATCAATCAAAATCGACCAGTCTACAGTAAATTCGATAAACGTCAAGATTCAAACTACTAACGTAGAAGAGCTATCCATTACTTGAACATTGCCGACTATGATCATTCAAACGCCGTTACGTCTCTGTATAAGGTTGCCTGTTGTAATGTTACTTCAAGGTGAATCTAGTGCAACTCATCCTCGCGTACTAAACTGCCTCAAGCACTCGCTAATAATACGTACTGCGTGAAAATAAGATTCGAGCCGCGCATAAAACGCACAGCGGCCAACATCAGGACAACTATTATTAAATTACGCGCAGAGGTAGAGTGCTACGCGTTCTCTTTCATTGTGGCGGTATGTGCCAGACCATATCCTCAACAATGATGAGGCTAATTATTCGCACCTTGGCCTTTGAATATGGTCTTTAACTTGGTTGTTTTGAATTGTCGGGTTTTTATTGAAAAACTGGTATCATTGAAAAAGGTATGCGGATTTGTTGGTTGACTCACCTATTTTAGATACACAATCGGTATCGTATTTTAAAGCGCGCAAAGCAATGATATTACTTAATTATAACTATTAATAAAGATAATTGTCACAGTGCATTATCATTTTTGAAACCGTAATACTTAAGCGCCTTTGTTAGACTTAAAGTTCATAATAGTGGCGGAGATCGGAACTTTCCGGCCAGTTCAGGAATAAAGCTATTGTAGCTGTTAATATTTCATTTTGTCTAGTCCTCTTAGGCTAAGTTTGGGCTAAGTACTATCAATAATGTAACGTAAATTTAGGTTATGCCTAGAGTAAAAGCCTCTCCCAAAAGAGTGAAAATTAATCCACTCTTTAATGAGAATGACTAGTTTTCAACACCCAAAAGAGCGACATTTCACTCTTTCTGAGTGGCCTTCGTTTTTTAAGTGAGTAATAACCTTCACATAAAACCTTTTTTTTTTTATTTTGCTACTTTGAAGTCCTTGGAAGTATTTACGTCATACGGAAGACAACTTTTAGTATTTCCTATAATAGCTAAATCTTGTATTCTATCGACCTTTGTCCAAGTACTAACACTACTAAACAGTCTAAACATGGAAAGAATTTGAAATGAAAGGAGATAATGTTTTGAAACGACAAGGCAGAGATAATATTGGTTTTGAGTGTCTTGGCTGTAACTCCTGGACTTCACTACTTCAACTCTGACTCGAGGTCTCGCCGTGTCACCTGATGTTGATGTTGAATCCGTTACCTTGAAGTGAGTGATGATGTTTTGTCACCCATAATATTTAGTGTTTGTGTTTGTGATGACTACTACAGCTAATGCGGAAATTATTCCGTAACTTACGCAAACATACTAGATTACTTCAGTTAAGATTACTAGTTTTTGATGGGTGAATGCGTTCGGTATTGAATTTCAAAGAAATGTTGAAATATGTTCGCAGCTGGCATTCCTCAAGCAGTTTGGTTGTGATGCGTGTAGGTGCGCTATTTGTTTATTTGACAGCTGGTCATTATTACTATGTTATCTATTAGCCAAGGAGTCAAAGGTCATTAACTTGTTTCGTAGTCTGCGTTAACACGTGTGTTGGCAAAAGTCCCCTTCCTCAAAATATCCACCCTTGTATGTTATCTTTAAAAAGAACTTGTTTAAAATTGAAGAGAAAATAAAGTTTGACAAATCTAGGTTGTCTCGTTAAATTTATGTAGAATAGTCACATTACAATAAACAGCGTGTCACAAAAAAGTGTAGCGCGCTATGCATAACCGGATTCTGCATGTATACATAAGTACGTCGAAAGTGTTTAGTAACATTTTTTATTACGGCTTGGTTTAGCCATAATCCGCCATTTTGTAAATTTTATGAAATAACTAATATTTCAACAATCCTTTTAGATATGTTTATGAAACTTTATATTAACTTTAACTGTTTTCCTAATAACATTTTCCAAAAGTACTTTTCATCCAAATTATCGAATTTCTAAAAAAATTCATTTAAAAAACTTGATTCTATTTGAATTTTAAATTTTTAAGTGGCCGCCATTTTGAAATTTGATAAGATAGATAAAAATTAATTTTGGCAAATGTTGGCATAAAACAATTTATGTTTATTACAAGTTTCGCAAAAATATCTCAAAGGGTTTTAATTATTTTCAAAAATTTACAAACTGGTGGATTACGGCTAAACCAAACCGAAAAAATAGACAATTTCGATTTACTTTTGCATGTAAATCCAGTTATTTTTTTTATTTTAATTATTTTCTCGTCGTGGAATCCAAGCTGGATATTTGAAAGAAAACGTACAATGAAGCTCTTTGTTGAGAGAACAAAGTGTTGACGATAGGTCTTTTCTATTGCCCGTGGTAAACATATGCGTGGACACGAAAATAAATACTTATTTAACAATACCCTCGGCTAAACTAAACTAGGTGACGTGTTTTAACACTTTCAACCCGCTTTATAATTATGAACCCTAATAAAACTAATTGATTTTCAAATCAATTTGTATTTAGTTATACATGATTTTAATTCCCATTCCGTAACAAACTACGTTAAAACTCCTGGTAGAATATGAAAGCACTCGCCTTATGGAATTGACAATAAGCATTCTGTGATATTAGTATGTCAGCAAGACAATTATAATAACAAATTATGCTTGAAAATGGTATGTAAAGGCGTCAATTATTCACTAATTTCCACGGTTATGTAAATTCTTACCTGGCCATTAAATCTACATACAACAAACTAGTGGACAGTTGCAAACGACTCTGAAGACATTTGACCTTATCAAATACACATTTACCTTGCATAACGCATCTTTGGTATAACGGTACAACTGCACAGTTATTGTTCAATAAAGCTGTGTACATTGATCAACCGTTTCACTGTAAAAGGTCCTTACGGAAACAGAGAGTCGTGTCATCTGCGTACTGGACAAGTTGTTTTTTTGTACCGATGAGCCAAAATCGTTGACGTAGACCGCTCGAAAAGAGTTCATTCATGGACCTCAAGTGTACAATCCAGTACAATCATTGAGCTCAATCTTAAAGCGAAACCAACAAAATCAACGTTCATTCACTTCAGTTTGCGCCAGACAGACTCAGATTATAGTCCAACCGTCATGTTGGATGAAACTGAGATCACAGAAGTATACTCAATGAAATTCCTTGGAATACTCCTAGATAGAGGGTTGACATGGGATTGTCATGTAGACCACGTCTGTTCCAAGTAATCTTCAGGTATTTTGTCATGAAGAAATTGTCCGAATACTGCCCAACTCAGGTACTGATGACGGCATATTACGGACTTATCTTCCCGCACCTTTCTTACGTTTTGTGCCATAAGGAAGTTGTTCAAACGCAACCATTTAAAGAGTTTTCATTTTGCAAAAAGAGCCGTCCGAACAATTGTAAAGTAGTTTCAGAGGAGAGTCGTGTAGACCAGCATTCAAAAATCTGAACTGTTGACACTAACCTGCCTCTATACATCCTTCAAACTTGTCTTTTCTTCAAAGAAAATGCAACCAGCTAAGAGGGAGTGATATTCACTAGTATGCAACTAGAACGGTAGTTCATGAACGTTTGCTATCCCAGGCTGGAGCTCAACTTGTCAACAGACTACCAAATTCGATTAAAAGTGCCCTAATGCCCAAAGCATTTAAAACTCGCCTCAAAAGTATTTTGGTTGCAGAAGCATTCTACAGCAAAAACGAGTATATGGCACATACTTGGGAGACCAAACATTAATTGGCTGACGACGGGCTGCAGAGTGGTATAATTCGAATGAATGGCTAGAATGAATGTATAACATTGTATATCCGAAAGGTTTCTCGGTGTGAATGAATGGAAAATTTTAGCTTTATAGATAACTTGACGATTGCTATACTTTTTATAATCTTCTTGCAATAAATTATTTATTCAGACAAACAATACCATCGGGCTATGGTTCCGAGGTTTCGTTTTACGATTATTGTAATTTTGATTAATAACTAATGTAATATCGTTTGAACCTATAAATTATGAACTGTTAATTGTTCCAGAAGTTGAACTATTATTGCGGACATTTTCCATCGTTAGTGAACAAAAACGATGGAAAATGTCCGCAATAATAGTTCAACTTCTGAAATCCTCCCATCGTCAACAACAAACTTCAAACAAAGAATGTTAATTGTTCTCAAAAAGGTTAAATTGTTTGGAAAAGACCGTTAAATTAACCTTGACTACACACTTCACACAACTCTGCCCTCAGGACAGTAACTAATCTGTTTCCTTATGGCAATAATCAAGACTGTGATGAACCTCTTACCGTATCAAACTCATCAATGTACGAGTAACCTTGTCCTCTTCACCTTTGTAGAAGATCGGATGTAGACGAATTGATTCACCGTGCTGGTGGAACCGGCCACATCATTTTAGTCAATAAAGCTTGGCACGACCTTCAAGTTCCAGTAACAGTGTCTAACATGTCATAAACCGTGTAAGCGTCAATGATTCCTCCGTGTAGTTTGTGTTCAGTGTTACACCATGATTGTGTAAAGTCCTTGTATATGATGATAGTTCTTTTTTATGTTTGATGTAAGGAATCGATTTACGTAGAATTTAGTTAGTACAAATGTTACACCATAACTATATTTCTAAAACTGCTGTCGTTTTAATCAATGTGAATTTATTGTCTTTTGGTTTGCTGCGTGCTGTAATACTAATCTAAATCTTGAATTTAACTTCAACTCAACCTAATATATGGGCTTTTAAAATGTGTTCTTAAACAAAATCAACACAATCAAGTGCAGCCATGCCTTTCAAAAGGCTTAGAATGACCATGTCAAATTATTTGCAGCCTACGCCCATATCAAAGAAGAAAAATTCCGCAAAGCAGATCCCAACAGGTAAACTCTAAGTATTTTAACAGCCTTTCAAAATTTACATTTATTTTACAAGAAATTCTTTAAGATTCTTTAAGAGTATTTTAAACAAATGTGCGGCAAGTTGTGTTTTTTCAACTAAGCCCTTTAAAACAAAACGAAACTCAATATAGGCTTGTATATGGAAATTTAAGACTTGGTATTTTTATGGTAAGAAGAAAACATATCAACATATGACTGTTGTTTTTATTAGTGTTAATTATCTGATGATGAGTATCGTAAATACTTGAAATATTATAACGGTTTTCTCTCTGAAAGGGGAGAGCTTCATTATTAGAAGATGAGATGCCAATTGAAAATCCTACAATTAATCCACCTTCACCGATACCATACGCCAAATTATGAGTAGTGATGTTATATGTACACAAAATATAAAGTTTATTTAACAATTTGTTAATTATATAGACGTGTTAAATATAAGCCCAACCTTTTATTTCAACGTGGATATACGTGATAGGTTAGATTATACATAGCCTGTCCAAATTATTAAAACTATCTGAAACAGAATAATAAATAACACAACAAAAGAAACAAATAAAATCACCATTTGTATCTTATTGTTGTGGTTAATACAATCATAAATGCCAATGAAGTACCTTTCTTATGCAATGGTATGGACCTACAAACAAACAGTAGATATCCGTGTCGTTTAGTCACTTGAGAACGACACAACAAACCATCAACTGTCTAATATCACACAATTGGCTCACAAGGACAGACAAAACACATCAAACAACTGCGAGCTGTTAGTGGGTGTTACTGAAATTTACAGCCAACTTTGGGCAACATTAAAGAAAACGGGAACGCGAATATGACATCACGCGTAGCCCATACCTTTGATTGTGCAAAGCGATGTCACAACAGCACAGTAAACTCCCACTTCGGAGAAAGATGAGCTGAGATTTATACTGAAGTTGACACGCAACGCTAAATGTGAGCGGGGCTGGCAGTTTCGTTGTAATGACCCCTTGCTGGGAATATCAATGAGGTCCCAACCACAGGAATGTAGCACAATACAATACATTCTTGTGGGTAAATTGTTTATTAGCGAATTTCCTTTGAGATCTGGTAGACCGACCGTGAAATTAGCACCGATCCTGACCCCAAGTACAAGATTTGAGCGTTTTTACAAAACTTTACATATGTATACTGTTTATGTATATTTGTATATATTTATGTGTGTACTCTTTACAGATCTTTTTTGTGAATATTATTTGAGGTTTGTCAAATTGAATTTAAATAATGATTAATGAAATACGATCAATATTAGATTGTTTGGTAAATTTTGAATATGAATAAAATCTTCCATGGATAAATTCATTTAATAGTTGAAAAAGTATTCAATCAAGGAGCTTTCCTACCTGTAAACTGCTCATATTAAGCAATATATATGCCGAAGTGTTTTATTTAATATGCTGCGTTAGCCTTTAAAACGATGGTAAAATCGTTTCGGAATATTGGTTAGTGCATAATTTACAAGTAGTCCTTTAAGTTGGCGTGTTTTAATAATATATTGTTCTTATTGTTGATCGTTCAATTAATATACCTTTACGTCCATCTTTGCACACTAAACAACACGGGTTTACTTCTATTGAAACAAACTACTTCATTACGTTTGCCAACGTCTAATATTTTAGTGTCCAACCATCAAACAGAAATTACGGTTTTAATAAACTAAACAAAGCACAATGTTCATCAGTAAAAGGATGAAATATCACAAGAAATGAACGTTATGTTTACAATAGCTACAGGTATTTCGTATTTAAACTGTAAACCTACAACAAAGCAATATAGTGTACATATTTTACTTAGTGAAATGATGGTCATAAAATATCGCGAAGTCATCCTGTTAATTCGCTTCTTAACCCGAGCTTATCGACTATTGAACTTTGCAGTAATATGCTCAGACATTGCGCGAAGCTACATTAACACTAGCGAATTGTAGGTCTGTAAATTTGACATGACATTTCAGATAACGCATTTTATAGGCCATTGGCTGTGAGAAGAACCTTGCACAACCGTTGCAGTCCCATTGAACTAGTGGATTTGTGGTCGAGTTCTCTTCACTGTTTGATTAGTAAAAACATGATACGTGTTGTAGAATCAACATTTTAATACATTAATTTAATTGAAACGTCTTGTTTTTAAATAATTGCTTACCAATCAAAGGCTGTTTTGCCAGATTTGAAACAAAAGTATCCAGAAGAAATATACTTATCCAGTAAGCTTCATACACCAAAATTTACCTCGTGGTCAAGTTCAAAGCAATTGAAATAATATATTTCATCACTAGGTCCTAAAGTGACACTTTTTGACACGAGGCCAAATTAGCCTCCGAGGCGCAGCCGAGTTTTTAACTCAAAACGATCAAAGCAAACTCGTTGAACTACCTGATGTCCATGCCACAAAAAGATAATTAAATTATCTTTTTCTCCCTAAGGAGAAAAACATTATCAAAACAATACTTTATTCGCCTGGGTCTAAAAGTGACACTTTAGCACTGTCAATTCATGTGTAGAAGCAGCTGTTTTCTAACACAACACATAAACGTTTTGTATTATTTGCGTAAAATGCTAGTTAGTTGCGGAAAATTCTAGAAAAGTTTGGACACAAAATGACCCTCCCTTTGGTCCGTCTAGAGTTTCAGCTGTGTAAACCAAAGTTTGCACATGTAAAAGCAAAATACTAGATAAGTCTTAATAAGTATAATTAAAAATAAAAAATAAGAAATCTGAATTGCCACAGAAATACTTGCTTTTTCAGTTTAGTATGTTCACGAGACTTTTCTTATGTTGTTATAAGTTGGACCAAGGGAGGGTCAAAAATGGTCCACTTACTATTTGTTATACCATTATTGATTATTTACCTAACATAGAGATTTAAGAGTTAGGAGTGCATGTAAAACAACATGTATAACAAAAACACTTTTTTATACCATTATTGATTATTTACCTAACTTAGAGATTTAAGAGTTAGGAGTACATGTAAAACAACATTTATAACACAAAACACTTCTTGTATAATTTAACGGAAAATTTTAGAAAAATGTCGACACGAAATCCTGAGCTTAAAAGATACAATTTAATGGAGATGCCGGTGATTCAGTGTTTAATGTTTTTAAAATAAGCCACTATTCATGGGGTCAACCTATTAAAATCCAGTTTATGGGATTGTTTTCTTCTCGCAATTTGCTTTGTAGTGATGTGACACATAACCTATCCTCTCATCAAATATTTTCTACTGATTCCTCAGTGGTCGTTCCTCAATAGTGACCTCTAGTAACAGGTTACTAAGAAAATTTAGTTCACAAATGATGTGAAAACTTGTTGTAATTACCTTGCACCGTCCGGAAGATCATAAGCCGATCTAGGACTATTTCGTTACCAGGTATGTCTTGGAATAACTCAAGATAAGTATTGCCTAAACGAACCTGTAAAACATAACCCTACGATCAAAACCCACTAAAGATTCTATAATTTAAGGGCTAAAAGATATCGCGTAGTATGACGTAATTAAACCTTAACTGAATTCAAAGAAAACATTATTAGAACCGAAGAATGTGTTCTATGTACGTATAGTACGATTAAAGCACTTAATGATTATAACTAAACTATTAAGATGTGAGAAACCCCTTTCACCCTTCTGTAAAGACAAAGCGACATGATTCATAGTAAGTATTCTACAGTGGTATTTATGTTGGATAAGTACCATTATCTAACATAAACAACATACCAAGCTATTGCCTGAATATCAAATATCATGCTATTGCGTGAATAGTTATGCGTGGGTGGTCGTATACTTTAGGAGATTGGCGAGTTTCTGTGGTTTTATGAGCTAATAATATTTTTAATCATTATTTGACCTTTTTACTTTAACTACCAATAACTCAAAGGTAGTGCCATAAAGGAAGCTTAACCTTTAGTAATAATAAGGGGTAATCCAAAAAGCAATGGACCCTTTTCAACATATACCAACTTTTACAAAGATTGTCACTAACGTTTATTTGAAAAAGGGAAATCTGGAATTCTACTGGTGGTTGGTTTTCTATTCAACACGTTCTCCAAAGTCAAAGATAAATACACTCCACAATATTTCCTTCATATCTTCATAACGTCAAATGTATCATTTTATGTTTGTCTAGGTGTCCACTAAATAATCTTTTATTAAGAACAACTAATTGTATTCAGATCAAATTTAGTTAAGTTCTTAGGATTAATAGTTAACAATTGTAAAATATGTTCAATTTAATAACTTATTTTCAATTTTGATATTACTCCTAAAACTTCAAACATAAGTTAAAAATGGTAAATTTATTTAATAAACGAATGTTCGTTATATTTGTAGCAAACAGCTAATTTGCAGTTTAATGAAGCAAAGACTGTGACAATTATACTACTGATGAGCCCAAAAAACGTGTTAGAACTCTAGGTCTAAAAGACGCTATTGTGTGTAAAGTGGGCTACGTTTTAGTACATACCTCGGTTGTTGTTTTAATGTTTAGCCAACATTTATATTTTTTCAATAGTTTTCAATAGTGGCTACAATTAAACCACTAATTTTTATTTAGTAAATGTTTTGAGTTCTTTAATATCATTACGTAATTAAAGTTGTAATGCCTACCGTTAAACAATGTTATAAACTAAATATGTTTTACAATCGTTAGTTATTATTCCTAACGAGTATACCAAATTTAAAACTTAACCCAAAAACATACTTATTCCCAGAGTTTTATTAAATGGGAGTTTTCAAACATTCATTGTGTTCTTGGGATTACGTCCAATCAGACCAATAATTTTTATATCCCTTTGAACAAATCACATAGCAAATCTGTTCTAGTCTGCATGATACAAACTCACACCAACTAACCCATATCGGCCAACTAAAATATACTTCTAGACTTATCACACTCGGGAACTTGGGTCTGATAACCTACACCGATGAAATGAATACACACCTATATTCCCAGTGCTAATCACAACACTTTAACTAAGCTACGGCGAATATTGGCGAATCTCCAATGAAAGAGAACAAGTGTTTATCGATATATTTTAAATTAGACGAATTTCCTTCAAATACTATCCCCGCAGTCTCCACTTACATTTGTAATGTGACTAGACGGTAACGATAGGTAAAGGTCTAGGTTGAGTGGTAGAAAGGACTTTGTAGTCCCAGTTTCGCCCTGTTAAACAAGAAGACAAACTTTACCTTTTTACTTTCTATCCAAGGAAACATAGGATAGTAAATCAACTAAATAACAGCTTAATTTATGTCTAGTGCTCTGAAGGTCAAAGTGCAGACATTCGGATTAAATCATTAAACAGAAATTACTTAACGGTAAGTTCTAGAGCAACGGGAGTTGTTTCGATCGGTTGAGAAAGTAAAACTCTAATACACAGGGTGAACTTTGTATTCAATTATCGTACTGCTACTGTTTAATAGGTAAATCATAACTGACAAAGCATCTGCAAATTTGGAACGTATAAGTTCTAGACTCATCAAACTTGGGAACGGTCCGATAACCTACACCGATAAAATGAACACACTCCCAGAGGTAATCACAACACATTGACCTCCTCAGACAACAAGTGGGCAGTTGCTGCAACACTGAGACGCAGAGGTGCGTGCTAAGTACTCAGTGTAGGCTGATGAATGCTTGCTTGCACGCGTACGTACAAAGGGCGACACTCGCGGCTAAATGTCAGAACTGTTCTCTAGAGAAGGTGATGGGTTTCCGGGTTCTTGCTTTTACTCAGCTCGGCTGGTGATACTGTACTGTGCTCGTGAGATCGTGTCCGCCCGCGCGGGCGCTGTACGGGATAGTCAATGACGAGTGTATCTGGGAAAATAGTTCTTGGAGTGGAAGTTATAGGCATATAGTAAAAGTTTGTTTTGCTTAACGAGGCAAAGTTAGGACTACAAAGTCCTCTATACCTCTCAACCTCGACCTTTACCTAGCGTCAACGTATAGCCACATCACAAATTGAAAGTGGTGACTGCGGGGATCGAACCCTCGCCACCGGATTGATGAGCTCCGGAGTCGCGCGCGATACCAATGCGCAACAGATCCGCTTAGACATATATACGGAAATTAAACAGATATTCAGATAAAACGGCCAATATAGTGTGTATTTTTAATACATAGACGCAGGGATTTCAACAGTATTGCCAGCTTTAGGCAAACTTGTTACGTTAAAGCCAAACTAGTAAATAGCTGTATACAGTTATGACTAATACTACACTAACTAACACACATTAGATTAAGAAACAAAACCTACTACCGTAAAATTAAAGGAAGAGGTAAATTTAAAAGTGTTGCTGAAATCTTAACATCAGTACAAATCGGATTGCTATTATTCGTAGGCATTAGTTGATTACGTCTGTTAATAATACATTTAAAATTAAAAATCGATACATTTCATCACCGTCTAATTCTAGTATCTTCGTAAGTAAAAAAAACACACGGACATAGCCTATAGTGTTATAAACCTGACGATGTTGAAATATATTTATTTTTAATTTTCTCATTGTATTATTAACAGACGTAGCCAACTAATGCCTTCGAATGATATAAAAATATAACAACAATATTATGTTATTGGATCAGGAAACAGCCTCTGATCGGAATTTGAAGATATATTCAAGATGGAAAACGACCAATCCAATACATTTTTTTCCTTTAAGAAACAATGTTTTTATTTTCGGTGCAAAATCGGAGCAAAAGTTGATTTTTGAAAGGCTTCCCAAAAATAAAACATTGTTTATGAAATGTATTTTACGACCATGTGTAGTGACCTGGCACCTTAGCTACACCAAATTCATATTGGTTCAGCCATATAAAGTAATTCAGTTAAACCACACAAGTGAAAGGTTCCCAGATGAAGGTTCGATGTATTAATCAGTTCTCAAATTGCAAAATAGAAAGCTCTGTTAAGGTGTGTTACTTAATGTTAAGTAATATGTCGAAACTACTTCTGTGCTATTGGTTTTAAAGACACTGACATCGAAGAGTTTTCCTCATACAGACCAGAGGTGTGTGCAATGTGCACGTTTCGTATTTAAATAAAATTAGAACTAAATCGATCATCTAAAATATGTTTAAGAAGTGAATTCACCAATTACCTTGCAGCCTGTGTGGCAGTGTCCTTAGCGACGAGTTAACTACTGACCGTTGGCTGAGACGGGGCTCGAACCCGCGAACTTCGGATCCGTAGTCCCGCGGTCACGCTTCCAACTCAGCCACCACGCCAGCAAGTTAGAATAGTTGTATAGATTATCTTTACCCTTAGCCAACTACGAGTAATTTCTATTTAATATAGGTGTTCCCATAAGTAGTAACTCTGAAAAGCATATAAGTCTAAAGAGAAAATAAAAGGTTTTTTCAAACACGCTTAGTTAACCAGATATTCGCCATTTTATATTTCATTAACTATTTATTATTTCATTACCATTATCGGATTTGACTCAACTTTAGATAAATTGTATCTAAGTAAGGCCGTTAATGGATTAAAACTACAGCATGATCTATCTTATTTTAAAACGGTGGCTTTTGGTATTTTTAGGTATTTTTATGTTACACCTTAAATAGCGAATGACGGTGGGTTTTACGATAAATGTAAAGAATACCGTTTTGTAGTGAATTCTGTTACCATTTGTCGACAACAAGTTTTAAAAACTCACAGAATCAACAAAGTAACAGTGGAAACCGTGGCAAACATCAAGATTATAAGGTGAGTTGTCTGTTTTCGGTAAGAGTTTCCCTAAAGCTTCGTTGTTTCCCACAGATTGTTTGATCTTGATATCAGTAGATAGGTTATAAATTCACTACAAAACGTTATATTTGATTTAATCGTAAAAGCTCACCGTTTATTCGTTATTTAAGATGTAACGTAAAATTCCATAAAATTTCAATAAAATAGGCACCGTTTTAAAATAATAAGTTAGATCATCCTGGTAATTTTTTTTCATAAATGGTCTTACTTAGATTCAAATTTATGTTAAGTTTGATTCAAACCGATAAATGGTGTGGTAGATATAAATAATTAGTGAAAAATATAAAATATCTGGTTAACTAAGCGTTTTGGAAAACACTTTATTCTTTATTTTCTCTTTATTTTGACCCATATAACCTTTTCCCAGAGTCTGGCACTTTACTTATGAGAGACTCTGTATAGTATTACTTTATTGAAAACAATTATTTTCAGGCGTCCAAGATTTCTACAACAATTACATTAAGATGTATATTTTATGAATTTTCAAAATTTAAACATGTTTTGATTATGCCTTATATTTATATGCCAAGATCAGCGAATGCAATTGCTGAAGTAACACATGGAAATAATTGACAAAATGAAGTCCTGAGGTATTCTGACCCTTCAGGTGAATTTTTGCGGAAAGGTGGTGAGCAACAATATTTCTTTACCATACATTTGTAATTACAAGATCCGATATACGTTCAATGTCTCAAATACGTATACAAATAATCTTGATTTACATATACATACAGTACAGTACTGTGTCAGTTTAAAATTACAATAGAATGGTTTTGTTGCCTTCCTTTTCAGGTCTGTGACCAGCTGAGAAACTCTTGGATGGAAAATAATGATCTCTACGTAAGTCAGTCCACCAAAGTCTTCTTAAGGGTTTTTCCGTCACCGTCTTCAATTCATGTGACAGGCAGTTGTATGAAGCTGCTCCACTGTAGGAAGGGTTTTTCAAAAAGACGAAGGTGATGTGTGTTAAGCAAGAAGATGTGTCTGTGTTATTCATGATAACCACAGTTTGCAAAGTAATAAATAATACTAATTTTAAATCAAAACTTCAAAAATGCAAACAAATATTGTGTATTAGCCACAACATGTTTCGACAAAATTAATGTCACTGTCGAGTGGAAAGAGACCAACTAAAACAATAACAATATGTCGAAACATGTTGTGGCTAATACACAATATGTGTTTGCATTTTAAAGTTTTGATTTAACATTAGTATTAGATGTGTCTGTGCCTAGTATTATAATGGTGTTGGTCCCCATTCTGTTTTTGCTGAGTTTGGAAATGTAGATAATTGTTTCCAGGATGTAGACTGAAACCACTGTCAGTATCCTGAGTTCCTTAAAGTCATTTCGGCAAGTATTTTCGGACTTAAACCTTTTAGGTCATTAAAGCTCTCTTTTGTACAATCAATATTTGTTTGTAGCAGTGTGTTTCTCCCCAGACTACTAATCCATATCTTAAGTGTGATTCAAAAAAGAGAAGTAGGCTGTTACGGCTGTCTTAATATCGCTTATCTGTTTAATTCTCCTTATTACAAAAGTGGTAAAGCTAAGTTTTTACAGAGTAGTTTCAGATGAGGTTCCCATGAAAGTTAATTGCCTAGTATTATTCCTAGATATTTGTGCTGGGAATAATTGGTCAATTATTAAAACCGTATTTGACTCATTCGAAGACCGAATAGCTATCAACACTACAATTCCCCTCTGAATGAACGAGCTAAGGTTAAGTTCGTAGGCGTGTGTTGTCCCAGTAGCCTAGTGAGGAGGGAATCATCATGTTACTCAGTGCGTTGCCTCATGCGGCACAACTATCGCCGAAATGAGGTAACTGATGGCTAAAGGTCGCGTCTCAGAGAAAGGCGGATCACCATGACAATGCGCGGCGCTGTGCTTTCTTCGTCAGCGGGCGGACAATTGCACAAGCACCACTCAGGATACAGATCGTGCCATTACTAACTCTCCAGATGTGGATGGACAAATATTCCTCTGTCACTGCCGCCTCTCTGCGTGAATACAGCTGCCCGGAAATGTGACCGAATTGACTGGGACTCGTGGCGTGGTCCTGTAATCCAGCTTCATGGAGGTCAGGTTTTGAGGATGATATAGGTCTAAAGCGGCTCAGATAGTCTCAGTGATCATCTGATGATACCCGCATCAACTCCCACCATCGTTTAGACATATCAGACCATCACCTGTGTGGTTCGGAAGTCACGTTAAGCCGTTGGTCCTTGTATTTCCATTGGTCATTGGGCTATCAATTAATGACCCATTCTAAGGAAGAGTCGGCCTTAGTTTGTAACAAGACTACACCTCATAACTCATTACTACCACTCATCACACTCATCCTTCACCACATATTTGCCTTAAAATACCCTCATGAGATGGTCGGCATCTCAAATAGTGATTTAGTGATCTCAAATAGTGATTTAGTGATTTAGTTTACATTTCAAATCCAGTTTATTCTATGGTTTTATAACTAAATAAATAAAGGTTTTACTTCATAAATATTTATATGAAATGCATCGCAGAATCAATTTTTGAACACTTAGATTTCAGTTTCAATCTAACTTCAAAATCCCTTTCATAGAAGAAATTCTTCCTGTCACTTTCATTTAAATTGTACCACTCTAATACCTACACTCTAAAAATGAAGGAGGGAAGGCCACTCAGAAAGAGTGAAATTTCGCTCTTTTGAATGTTGAAACGAAGCCGCTCTCATTAAAGAGTGGCTCGTCTTCCACTGTTTTGGGAGTGGTTTTCACTCTCTCATATTTAGAGTGTAGTCAGTCAGCTAATCACTAGATCTACCTAAACTAGATACAATCAGTAAACTTGTCTGTACGTACTGTAAGATGCTTGATCGTTGAAAGTTGCTTTTAAACTGTAATATTTTCTTTCTCATTTACTTTTGACAAATAAAATTCTGATTATATTTTCTTAAAAGAGTCTCTTAAAGCTTTCGTTTCAAAGTATGTGCCGCAATATCAAAAATAAGAAAGATTAAGCTGTTTTAGAATTTTTAAGACGCTCTAATATAATTTATTCTGATATGTAGGTTACCAAACATTGTTCTTGACAGTAAATTATTAATCATATTACAGGAAAATATAGGCGTGTATTGTCCCAGTAGCCTAGTGAGGAGGGAATCATCACGTTACCCAGTGCGTTGCCTCATGACTTCACTCATTGTTAAGATTATCCTAATTTATCTTAGGACTATCCTGTTACATTCAATTCAATTCAAATAGCTTTATTGAACATGGTACATGTTTGTACATCTCAATCGTCACAGTAATAAATAAATAGGAGTAATAAATAATGAAAATAATTATGGACATTATTATTTTATGGACAAATTTACATTTGGGGGACTATTATTCAATATTAATTTTATAAGTCTAAAACTTCGTATAACCTTGTACCGAATTATAAATCTGATGAAGTATATGTTCATAAAGTTGAGCAACTAAATATTTAAACATAAGTTATATTAATATCCATACTTGTATCGAGTGGTTAGTCTTCTTATTAATTGATGCCTATGAAAAACACCTTGCGAAATGTCAATCTAGATTTTAACTTTAATAACACAATGTTCTAAGCGTTGTCAGTTTATTTGAATACTGGCAATTAACTTGCTAAATATCGTGAAATTAACAACGTTAATTTTACCATTACTGAACATTGGAAATATATTTGTATAAAAAACACAGCTCTGACGATACATTTTCTAATCTGAAATAACAATCAAACGTAGCAACGTTATTCTGATCACATCTAAAGGCACCCTAAATATTTATATCCTAATCAACGTTATGAATTACAAAACAATACCCTTGATTAAATTTAAATGGAGACACTGTTTACATAGATTGAGTAAGGAGAACGACTTCGTATTTCAAGGCAAAGCTAAAATGTGCATCACTATCATATTTTAAAATGCAGATTTAAAAAGCTCTTCTTATAAAGAAAAACGTTTACCAAAGTTGTTTAGTAAGTTTGGTTTTGCAAAACTCTCATGCACTGAAAGCTCGCCATTGGCATCTTTTGTTATCGTATCTGATATTTCTAGAACTGATTAATGTGCTGAGTCTATGTTTAGCTTAGGACGGATATATTTCTAAATATCTGTACACGACCTTTTAATAAGTGCAAATCCCATACATTTCTAAAGAAAACATGTTATTTTTCATAATAATATAACAAATTTAAAAGGGTAGATAGCACGACTGCTGTGGAACAGGTCAATGAAATCATATTTATGCAAAATTGTGAATGAAGTTTGCATGATGTGTCTTGTATAGTTGTACCTCATAGTTTTTTTACTAATAACAAGACTACAGTTTCATAAATACCAAACCTTGTGTTTTACAATATTCTGGTAAGAAGTACGATAACAACGTACCACTACACATACCGTAGCTTAAAATATATTTAATTTCCTATTCATTTTTTGGGTTTATAATATTCTTTTCGGAAAAGTGCGTTTTTGCTATACAGCTTGTTTTGTGTAAATACGCACCTAATACATATTCTAATTGGTACAATTATAGCCAAAGTCATAATTCATACAATGTTTTACTATTATTAATTATTGATAATTTTTTCGTAAAAACCCGTCGATTAATATAATTATATCTTTCTTGTTTTATAACAAAATGTCCCGTTGTTGTTAACTCAAAAACGTGTAAAAATTATTTGCAATTATAATTTAGATAATTATAACATCATGAAATTACCTATTTATATTTAGTCGTATGCCATATGTACGTTATTGTGTCTTATTGTATTGTTTATATTTTTATCACTAATAACAGTTTACTAACAACATTTTGACATTAGTAATAACATTATATTACAAAACTTATCTGTGGATATTGTGTTCTTTATGCTTTTGGATATTGTACGAGATACAAATAAAATTACCTTTACTAACGTGAAAATAAGTCAATTACTAATCATGAATCTATAAACCTACTAAACACCCAAAAAATACTAAACTTTTTTGTTATTTTGTTTTTGGTTATAATATAATTTCACTTAAATCATATGAAAACCTTTTTCAATCAAGCGAAAGTTAGGACTGTAAGAGTTCTAGCTACTACTAATCTTGAATATTGTACAACAAAATATGTATAAATAACTAAACTGCTTTTGTTTTGCTGTCTGATTGATCCCTACAAAAGGTAAAAACACATTTATGAAGTTAGCAATATTTATAAATAGTGACTTAACGGTTCTCTAGAACAAATAAGGACAAAACCTCTACACACGATACCCAAACGTAACCTAGCACCCGTTGTTTGCCGCGCGGCGCTGTGGTGGGAGGGGGGACGCGCACAGGGTACGCACGGGGGGGACCACGGTGCGCGCCGGCTTATCTAAGGGTATAAATGGTGCCCAGACCGACTACAAGCACACTTACTCTCCTATCAGTGCTCCTTCAGGACCCTCTCACCATGAACACGGTAGGTGCATGGTGTATGGTGTATCAGTGTTAGTGTATCAGTGATAAGTGCTTCGCAAAGGACGTTTACTCTACCGGCCGCTTATCTGTTTGGACGATGCGCGTGTTTTCCTCCCCATTGTGCTAGTTTTAAATAGTTGATATGATCCATGGTTTAATGAGCTCAAACTTATTGGAATTTATATAATTTTTAAAACTGCACATATTCTAATAATAAATTTGTATTTGCCTGAGGATTTTCTAACACAACGTGTTTGTCTTCAGAGGCACACCGGCCATTTTTGAATTGTTGTTTCAGTCTGATGTGCCTCTGAAGATAAAAACGTTGTGTTAAAAAGGCCTCAGGCAAATCTATTTTTTGGAATATAGGAAGTTTATTAAAATTATATTAGTTAATATGATTCTTTTGATTTTATTTTAGCCATTAAAACTGTGTTGGGAGGTATTCTTGGATAAAGTAGTTGCACTATGGTTCTAAGAAGTTGTGATTTTATTTTTTTATGATAAAGAGTATTATAATGCTTTTAACCTAACTTAAATTTAACTGTACCACAAGGGCAATAAACTATCATTTTATCATTTTCCTGCAAGAAAAACATATAACACACTAATGAAGGCTAAACATTTTAACTGTTGACAATGTGTTATTTAATTTTATATTTTAGCAAAAGCTGTTTTAGGAAATGAACTCAATCTTACGCATACAGTTACTTTAAAAATAATAAACTAAATAGTTGCCGATTTTAACTGATCAGGTTTTTATAAAATATATCTTCAAATGTATCTGTCGTACAGCGCATCATTGAAAAACTTTTGAATAAAACGAAAAAAGTGGGAATCAAATTATACATTTTAATATGAAGTCCTTCTTTACAGTAACAGACTCATATTTTAAATATTATTATCAATATTACTGACGCAAGTTATTCTCAAATAACGCTGTTTTCTGTAAATATAAAATAACTGTAACTGTAACCTGTAACTTCCAAATTTAAAACCAAAAGTGACCTGTTCAGCTTACGTTAATTTAAAACTGATCTTAATAATGCGTAGCTTGTATTTGTAATATTCATTAAATCGTAAACAAATATCGCAACGGCCAAGTTAAATAAGTACTCAGGTGCAATTTGTTAAAGTAATTCTCCAATAAAAAGCTTTGTTTTTGGCAATGCAAAAAAACATTGGATGGAAGAAATATAATGTAAAGTTTTATTGTGTTTGAGGCAAAGAAAGTTAATTTTTTCTTGTATTGTCAATAAGAAACCACAGGAGAAAAACGTTGATTAGTGAAAATCTAACACTTTCCAGCTTGTCTGAACCATAAGATATAATCGTTTAACCGATAAACGTTTTACTTGATATATTCTTAGATGAAATAAATAATTATTACCATTAATTCGAATCACTCTGTTTCTAGCTTAACAGTAAAAATTGTAACGTTGAGTATCATCAAGGTATAAAAGTATTAGGTTAGATTTGAAACCGAATTCCCTAAGCTGCCAACACATTAAGAAAATTATTTAAATCATAACGTTATAGGTAGCCTAACTTTTAAAAGCATGTATAACTGTATTAACCGTTCGGGAAAATATTTTAAGTATTTCAGTTATTAAAATAAAAATCCGCAAGAAAATCAAATAGAATTAGAAACAAATAATAAATTTAATGAGAATTGTAGTGAGCAATTTTCCATAGAAGTTTTTAAGTTAAAGTAAAATGAATCATACATTATTCTACGTAAACTTCAAAAGAAAGTAGGACAGAGTAATACAGGAAAGTTCATAATATGTATATTTTAACATTTCCTGCATTAGTCCACGAATTTAATATTTCGGGAAATATAAAGATTCTCTAGCGTTGTAAAGTAAAGTGCATATAGTTAAGTGTTATAAGGTTATTACAATCATTCTTTACATCAATGTGGTTGGATAAATTATTGGGTATAAAAAAGTACACAGGAAAAATACACTTTCATTTTAGGTACTAGGGCTGGAATTTCATGTTCATTCAAGGTTGTACAAGTTAGCAAACCTAGAACTGGACATTATGTGCTACTGTACTTTTTTTAGAAGTAACGAACCAAATAATTGATAATTTGTACCGGAAATTTGGTCTTTCAAGTAACAACGACATTCTACTTGACCTTAAACAAATATAACTATGGGAGCGCACTCTTTAACAGGAAGTCAAAATCGTGAGTGTCGTCAGAAGCCTCGACGTCAAGGACGTCGCGTCAGGTCGAATAGTTAATTATAGCAAAACACATGACCCAATGCGATTGGTCGATAGTTTCAATAGATAAATAGTGACCGTGTAAAAGGGATTTGGCCTTACATAGAATCTTCCATTCTCTTCCCACGCAACCTTCACCTTTCTTACTGATTTTCAATTAGGTTGGAATAAACATTAGACACTACTATTGTAAGTTAGGATCGTGACTTAGTTGTTGATGGTACTCAGGAATATGTCTCTCTTACTCTTTTCATGAGGAATATGATATGGTGTTGGGAACTCGACGTTGTTCTCTGGTATAACATTAAACAACACTTAATTAAATAGTCTAACTTTTCCTGGAATCATAAAAGGTTGTGATGGTTAAGTTCTTGATCTGTGGAAAAGTACTAATAATTTCATGTCTCACACAGTTTAGACTCGCAATAATTGTTTTATTAGCTTCACAGCAAGACTGAGTGTTTATTCTGATAATAATAAACATTTCTTGTTTGAAAGAGTTCATAATTTCAGTAAAAATAGGAACAAATACTCGTTCCCAATTTAGCATATTATAAATACTTTACCTATGAAACAAACTAAATAAAATACACTTGTGAGGAAAAATCTTTTGACTTAAACTGCTTTATCTTGGATCATACATTGTTTTTCATGCATCTAAAAGCCATAATCTTTACAAACCTCATTTTATCACGTGTTTCTTATTTTAAAAACATGAGTGACATTTACTCTCATGAGAACGATTACAATACAAACACCTCTTATCCATAATGGACTATTATAGTCACATTTCGAGAAAGCTCGATACTATTCTTAAACTACACTATCATGCACAGTTTTTGCGTTTTAATGTATTTAAATTTACATTGATGGACTAATTAATTTATAGTAGGTCTATATTTCCAAGTAAAATACGATGTATTTTATGATCAGAAATACAAATTAATCCTTTTGACAGTTCCTACCAACCAAAGCAACAATATTGCGTTGTTTTACTCCTGAAGCAATAAGGAATTTTAAAATACTATACATGAAAAATTAATATTTTTATTATTACATGCTAAGAGTTCTTTAGAGTTTCCAATTCAATACGTTTCTCTTTTAAAACTAGGTTTATCGTCCACGGAGATTTCTTTAATAATAAATGTAATATGTTCAATTATTAATGATCAGACGGAAAATATTCGAGTAGTAGAGTAAACTAGGTCGATTCAATTTCTAATGTTCAAATGTTATATTCGGGAAAATTAAGTGTAATGAATTACTGGTTCAAAGTAAATGTAATGCCGCAATTGCTCTAATAATTACACGTGGTTCCAAACGCGGTCATAGGTTTGACAATAGTAGTATCGCAAACTCTTACTCCAACGCTCTCAGCTTTTAGTTATTGGCTTCCAACCGTGTATTGCACAGTGGCCCCTATTGTTTCACAGCTCCACCACCAGGCAGTGCTAGCAGCGCATCACGCACGGAACAAAGAGAGGTTTGCACGCGACTCTAATTATCCATGCCGGGTTCTCACGGACTAGTTATACAAGCGTGGATCTGTGGCCAAATGTTAACTGTATGCTAATCAATTTAGTCATTATCTGTACAGTGTACACTACTGATACTGCAACCTTGCTGTGTCGCAAGCAGTCCTTATCACCCGCAGACGCACGGAGTTGTTGGCCAACTGTAATCCTCTGATTGCAAACTAATACCTAACGTGGATTATGTTGATTATTTGGTGCCCTTTCACCGCTTACAATTTTGCACGATTGGCGTAACCGATCGGTTCGTGGAGATTATGTGGTTTTAGTACTTTGGCGTAAGATACTTCAACGGCTGTTATGCTTGGACATCTACGCAAAATGTTGAGGGTACATTATGTGCTTTATTTTCTTCATAAACCTTTTAGGCTTGGCATTAACAGCCTTACTAAAGAAAACACAAATAAAGGTAATTCAACGTGAAGCAACCGTTGCCCTTTAAATACAAAATAAAATGCAAACTACATTCAATATTTCTTGTATATTTTAGTCATAAACCAGTGCACCATCTGGCCCTGATAGAATACACAAATTAAATTCTTGTATCAGCTAATAAAAGTGTACACAAAACTGACAATATCGCAATTGAAGACAAAATATTGTAAAATATAAGAAATTATCACTTAAGCCCATAACAATTTTATGTTTACAAAATTTCCGTTTAAAATAAAATAACTGACCGAAAACCGCCTGCATACCTCATCAGCTAGTTTAGAATAAAAGTAGACTTGTTGCGTAGCTTTATGCTCAAAACATTATGCGTTTCCTAAACTTGTTTACTACTTTTTTACAACGTACTGTTTGTTCTACCTTTTCAATCAGAAAACAAATTGGAAGTCCTGTAAGTGACAAACATTACAAACAATTTACACCGAAAGCTTTAATTGGTGCATGTTCATAAAAAATAATTTAAGTCAGACACTTTTAGGTTTTCGGTTGACACTGATCTCACTACAAGCTTAATAAAATCTGAAAGGGTGAAACAAAATTTAATATGAAACATCCTAATATATTGAAGTTATTCGTGAACCATTATTTCTTGGATATAATCATAATTATGTTTGTTGTGCTTATTCAAAACAAATTTGAGACACGTTAAGAATTTCAATTTAAGATTGTGCATCCCAATGTCACTTATAAACAAGGAATGTTCCATTCTAATAACCTGGCTCCGCAGTCACATAACAACGTGTAGTGATTCGGAATGCACTTCAAGGCTTTTGACTCTTGCATGGATGCTTCTTCCATTGAAATTATTGGTCATAAAGGTTTTATTGACTGCAGAGGTCAAGGTCATCTCTAAAGGAATTCCCAGATGTCATCATGCTAAGTGCGCACGTGGTGTTTAATGATTCAAATGGCATATACAAGTCATCAAGTCGTTTATTTCAATAACGTCATTTTTATTTTGTCTGAGAAATTCCCCAAAGTTGAACATTTAAGTGTTGCTTGTTCTGTATCATAATTTCATTATATACCTTTTGTTTGATTTTTATTATTTTAGTCAACTGTGCAGGGACAACCGCGTTTATAAAATAAGAGGTTAATTTATAAGAAGGAAAGAGTTTTCATTTTACTCTACAGTAAAATTACTTTTTTAATTTTCTGTTAAACCCAATATATTTCTTTGGCTTAAATTCTATTAGTCCTTACGTAATTCTTTTCAAAGGAAAGCTTAAAAATGAACCAACCAAGATGTGTCAAACTCCAATTGCTTGCATGGTAAATGTTACCCAAATATTTTTGTGTACTCGTATAGTAATTTCAAATTATTTGTTAGCCCAGTAGTGTTCAATTTGAAAACGAAAAGGATAATTCAAAATTAATTATTCAAAGTAATAAAATAGCACATCTTTCAAAACACTTGGAATTTTGCAGTTAGTTCACGCTACAACAATTTTCTAAGTAGTTTATTTGTACTAAACAAATCTTAAAACACGTATACATAAATATTAATAACATTTCCCTTTCGACGTGTAACAAAAAGTTTACCGTTACACAAAACATAGGCGAATGCAAATTCTACAGATCAATGAACGGTCGGCCATGAAAAGAGAGCATTGCATCAGCCAAGTAGGAAGCGAACATTCTACAACTTCAAGAAAGTGAAATGGTTCAGAACTGGTTGCCAGGAGCAAGTTCACGGTCAAACAACCGGTCCAAGTGTCCGCACGTAGTCTCTGGACTCCTGATAACTTGGTCACATGTACAACCGGTTCACACGTAGATTCTGATCACCTGATACATAGACAGATGTAACCAGTCCCTCCTCCAAACCCCCATTACGAGCTGATAACTGGGTGATTGAGTTATTTGACAACCGGTTGGGTCGATATAGAGTAATTATTATATGACTAACGTAGGAGTGGTGCATCCAGTTTTGTCTTCCTCTCTTACGTAGCTGTGGGCGTGTATTTGGTAACACCAATTTAGGCACGTGTTAAACAATCTTTTGTTGGTAGCTTTCGTTTGAAGATTAGCTTCCTTAACAGTTAAACCCTATGATTATAGATTTACTTTCGTCTTGTGAATATTTACATTAATGTAAGCTTATCAGTGAATTGGCAGTTCTTTTTTCTCAAAGATTACACAAGAATAATTACAACAAAAGTATCACTTCTTTTACTGGAGCAACGTATAAGTAAATAGACTCATCTTATTAATCCAACACCTTTTACTTATTTTAAACAAGCTTTCGGAGGGTAACTATGTTAAAAATAAACTTAGTAAAGGCTTGCAGTTTGGTACTATTAGAGTTTTATTGTAACAGTAGGGGTAATAGTCATGAAACCCGTTTTAACAAGAAAATACGAACTGTAATTTTTGCTCTGTGAAAACTCTTTGTAACGAACCCATCACTTCATTCCAGTGGTGCCAAAAATCATAGTTTTTAATCACTGTAAATAAACGGTTTTGAAAAGCAAAGTTGATTGTGGTAAAATAGTGATATACACTTAAAGCCTTAAATAGTATTACAATTAATTTTTCTTAAGCTACGTTCCTAGATAACTACTTTCTTTAGACAAACTCATTTTACAACAAACTTTTAATCACCGCAAAAGAACAGTGTTTGGCGCAAGATTTACAGCCACTTACGAACAAAACCGTGAGCACGTCGTTAACGCTAGAGCCACCGAAGTAGCTAACAGCCTCGTTGTGCAACAGTCGAACCCAAAACAATGACCAGACGAGGCAATAAGATAACGGCAATCCGTGGGAGACAATGAATAATTAAATAATCACAATAAAGTTTACGCAAATGCGGTTGCAACATGAAGATGGGAACCGCAGTGCGGTTTGCGGCACTTGCAAGGTCAGCAGTGTGCTCACGTGGTCGAACACGCAGGCGTATGTTCACACCTCACTGCCACCTCATTAGAGAGCATATGTGTGAAATGTAGATCATAAACAATGCGGCTTTGTTCACGTGGGTCTAGTTCAGCTGATTTCTAAATATGATCAGGCAACAGTTTGCAAAATATACGAAAATTAGCTGTCCTAACATACCCTATTGGGTGGGTGTAGCATAAGACTAATCGCCTAATAACCCAGCGTACAACAAGGAGGCAGCTCCAACCATCCTTCAGTCTCAATAAGGTCCTTCATCATTCATCACCGGCCGTTCCGAGAAGTAGCAAACTATTCCGTAAACATCCATCAATTTCCTCCGTGCTAAAGTATGCACCATGACTCGCGCTTCTCACACACATAAACCACGCTAGTTTGTTGCACAATATTGTTTAGTTTATGGAGTTTAACAAACTAACAGTTGCCTCACTGACTCATCTGCCTTACCAGTCTCTCGTGTGACATAACCGGCATTGACATTTGGCACCTAAGTGTGCCGTGCGCCAGTGTCCCACACTACGCGCTCTCTGCTTGCTTTATGCACCACGCCATTGTCTGCCGGTGACATTTTACGATATCAGAATAGTGCGCTTCACTGTGGGAACCGCATGGTTTGCCATTATGCATGATTTGTCGTGATGGTGTCGCGGTTGTTTGAACAAAACGCTGCATTTGCATTGCAGCTTGAACAATACCGGTAGAGTGACTCGGTGCATGTTTACTTTCTCAATGGGTGAATGTGGTTGGAGGTTGAGGTTTATTTAATACGTCTCACAGTTTTCAAAAAAGAGGTCACGACGTGAAACTATAAAAGAGAACAACATCGATTCCGAAAACAATTTAAAATGAGTTTTTGTTCAGGATTTCAAACTCATAATTCTTTCATTCCTCTTCGCATCACGACGCTCTATCATCGTCTTATTATATAAAATTCAACATCAACCCAGCCTTAGATTGAATACTCCTTTTAAGCACTTTTCGTTACTTTTTCTAAAATACTCTTACAAAGTACTTTTTATTTTCTTATCATCACACTCGTGAAGTTTTACCAAAATGTTGTGTTTGAAACACAAATACTCAATCATCATGAGCTGATTAATAATCTATTCATTTAATTAAATGTTGCAGATTCTAGTTGTCTGCGCACTCTTCGGAGTCAGCTTCGCCGCGCCCCAGCAACAGCCCAACACCAGCCCCATCCCCATCCTCAAGTACGAGAGTGAAGGTCCCAACCCTGATGGATCCTACAGATGGGCGTAAGTATTCAAGTTATGTGATCTTGTATAATACTTATAACCGGAGATTTTCCCTACAACAATTAAAACTAAAACCAATGTATATTAAACTTAGCTTATGTGTGTAGTCTTATCTGGTAACGTTAGTCAACCTTTAAAATGTATACACCAACTTTAACCGTTGAAACATTTATTTCGGGTTGCTCTTGTCTGTGATGTAACATCAGTGGTAAGTTTGTTTACAGTAATTTCTTTGGTAACGAAAGCCCAAACTTACTTTACCGTTACTTACAATCCTCCATTTGCCATGCATTAAAAAAGAATCAATATTAAGAACCACTAAGGAATGTGTATCAGCGATAACTTGCGTAGTTCTAACAGGGTACAAGAATATATTACCGACAATAAAACATTTTTAAATTATAAAATTGCTTTCATTGCACACACAACGAGTTGTGTAAAAATTTCTAAAATCGTATTATCTTAAGAAACATCTTAAGAAACTGTTGGCGTATGATAAAAATATTTGCACAGTTATGTTGTTATATAATTGCAATTTTTCTTAAATCTATTGTGAAATAGATATATAAAACATTCCATACTACCGTTTTATCAAGGTTAATTTGAAATACGATCTAAACAATCCATAAAACAGATTTATAAATAAGCTAAAATCTACACATTTTTGATGAGCCTACAATTTACATAAAACCAAGATAACTATCAAACTTAAGTAGACATTCAGATTAGCTGCTGAAATTCACCATTCCAAGAGCTCTTCCAAGCCTTCCTCGTTAGTGCAATTTATGGGCACTAAATTTCTGCTTTAGTTTCATTGGGAGTACTTTATCCTGAAAACTCCAGCATGAACCTCCCACAGGCTCTTCTTCTCGGTTGCACAAAGCTTTAATGACCTGTCTGTTCTTATCTCATACTGAATGTTTTTCTCAGAAACCAGTTTATTTTCACATTCTAAAGACGCGTTAACAAATTAACCAGTTGTGTGCCTGGCCTTGGGCCCGTATTGCTCAATATATGACCCCCGCAGCGTCACTGGCCCCATCCTTGGTGTCCTCTTTGATTTATCAGGCCTTGGAGCGTTGTCTGGTCGGTAGTATCAAAGATAGAGATAACGATAAGAGTGGGTCTGATAAATGTTAGGTTGTAGTATTCTTTTGCTACTTTGAATTAACTTTAAACTTTTTGAAAGACCTCTAACCAAAGCTTATTAAGAAATATTTTAAGGACCATAAGCTTCCTGAGCCAACTTGAGCTTACCTGCAATTTGGAGACCTAAAGTATGCATTTAAACATCATCTTTCCTGAAGCAAAGACGTTTATCAAATAACACTCGTCATTAAGGACAACCACAACCCTCCTCTTGCACAAGGATGATCAACCAGTTCCATACAGCGCCAAAAGAAGCGCTGGAAGAAAAGTTGCCGACAATACTTAGCGCAGTGGACTGATGAGCGCGATGATTGTAGGATCGAGCTAATGACCGCATTGAAGGAACCCACGACTCATGTGTCCTACTGACTCCTTGCAACACTATGTACAGTAACAAGGGGCACCGTGTGCATCGTGCTGCTCTATGCGCCACGTGGTCGTTAGTTGTGGCTGATTGTGATGAAACTGGCTAGGTGTGAGGATCATCTGCTGTGGATATGGCACTTATCTTCAGTACGAGTACTGGTTGGTTAGTGTATAGTTCAAAGAAGAGGTCATCACACGATGGGTTTCAATCATGTTTGACGATTTTTTGCAAACTCGAAAACCAGTCCTCTTAGAACTTCTTAGCTGTTAAAACTCTACAATATACTAAAAACTCTACAAAGAACGCGATACGTCACCGACGTATCTATTAAACGATTTGTTTTCAACGCTATCGAAAGCTACACGAATAATTTTAAAACCATTAATCGATTATAAATTATTTGTTGTAACAAAACATATTGACCAAAGAGTTTTTACAGCTAAATGTAGGATACTTCGCCAGCAAAATTCAATATTTTTAAACTTGTATACAAGTAACTCATGTCCTAAGCAAATAAAATAATGTAATATATACATTTACTTTGGGGTGTTTTGTTCATTTGATTATTGTTTATACATCAAAAATAATTTGCAGATACGAAACCGGCAACGAAATCCAAGCTGAGGAGAAGGGATACCTGAAGAACGCCGGCAACCCCGAGACAGAGGCCCAGGCTGCTGAGGGCTCCTACAGCTACACCGCCCCTGACGGCACGAGGATATCCGTCACCTATGTCGCTGACGAGAACGGCTTCGTGCCCGTCGGAGACCACATCCCCACACCACCCCCAATCCCAGAGGCTATCCTCAAGGCACTCGCCTACATCGAGGCCCACCCCGAGGAGAACGAGCTGGGAGGACCCAACGGACGTCGTTAAGCGACTAATTAGATTATATGGACCAAAGTGCAAAGTGATACGTGAAGTGCTGCGGCGCTGCGAGCTCAAGTGCAAAATATGTTTTTGAGTTACAGATTTAACTCCAGGTGATTTAAACCTGTAACTTGAAATTGAAGATAACTCTAGGTCGTAAGTTGTTGTTACGACGTATGCCTTACCACCTATTCGTTAGAACCCATTGTATTATATACCCTATTTTTGTACTGTCTATACACGTTTCGAAGTGTTAATCATTTTTATAATAAATTATGTAAAACCCTTCGAGTGTCGTTTTTATTGGTTGTGTTTCCTCAGAGATAGTTCCATTGTTGGAAACTGGTTTCTATAATTCTTGGTCCACTTTTTATCGGACGTTGTATTGCTGTGGTAAATTAGTTATACAGGCTGTCATAAACAAGGTTCACTAAGAATTACAACTGTTTAATTTGATGTGTTTGTATCAGTTATGATAATTTTAAACAAACAGTGCAACAAAATTAGTTGGTCAAAATACTCAAAGAAAAATTTTACTGCATTTTCAATATCTCTACAATCACACTTCTACAGAATAATTCTGAATAAAATATTACTTATTTTTTAATGATCTAACTACTGTATAACTTGGTCCTTGGTCCATTACCGAGTTAAATGAATTACGTATTGACTGTGTATCTGAGTATCTAGAACCTATTTAAAATCTTTTGATTATGCCTTAGGCCACCTATCTGATTTCAACGCAAATACGTTTATTAATGTCAGTATTACAGAATTTTGTTGATAAGGTCGTTTTTAACGTAAATATTTTTGTTCACCCCTTTTGGGGGTGAATTTGAAAATATATAGTTAAAAGCGTATAACTTGATATACAATTTGTTTTCTTTTATTCCCTAACCTCGAGTGTACCCTCATATCCTAATATTTTATACTCTTACAAAATACAAATTTTACCGTACTATTATAAGCTGTTGATTGTTTAACGTAGTTTCGATTCAAAGCCAAAACGAGTAATTTAAATCAAATCTATATAGATTTAAAATTTGAAATACTACTAACATTTTCCATAAATCAATATAAAAAACCATCAATACACGTATTGAATACAAACTCAGAACCAACAAAACATAACTTATACAGCTGAGATCCCATCTATCTAGGTGTTTTTGAAATACCACCGACAGCATAAAAACGGCCGTGCGAACTAGAATTATCATCGAAACCGGTTGTTTCAATGCTTGCAAGAGATTTCACAGTTGCATCGAATAATAAGCGATTACAGGTGTAGGGATTGTTGCCTTAGAAGGCAAATCGACGTTTGACCTCAAGCCGACCCCTGACTAACGCCGAGAGTAGGCCAAAGGCATCATCATGTCGTCCTCTACCCTGCTATATGCGATATGTCATGGGAATAATAAACACGGCTGTAAAACATCATATAATAATACTACTCTTAGAGGATTCAATATATTTGAAGTGTATTTTCCAAAATACCGAGTACAGATCGTTGAATGATTTCAGGTTTCAGCACTTACTTTTGTATGTAAAGAAAGTAGCGTTAGACATCTTTCTTACGACAGAAATTGACCCAGAAACGTATACTTTGGTTAGACCTTTTGCAATAGTTCCAAATGTAAAATTATTAAGTTCACTCGTATAGCTCTTTTCGGTTCTCTCCCGTCTAAATTATCCCTGGTTATTTAGATTTACCTTAAACTTTAGGAATCCAAAAAGGACAAGGACATAAATAAATAAATAACAAAGCCTTTTATTTGAGCGTTTCTCAGTACAACTGGTTTACAGAACAACTCGTGTCAACTTATACTTAATTAACATAACTACATTAAAAACTACTTAAATACCCTTCTTTATCCTGAATGAAGCACAATTCATTTAAACTTGTGTGTTCATTATAACTACAAAACACAATATAGATACGCAAATTTCTTCGAGAAGATAGTAAGTAGTAGCTACTACTGTATTCAAAGAACTGTAATACGTTAATAAATAATATTATACTGTAATAAGTAATTAGTCACCCTGAAGAGTTGCCATAGGGTACCGATAGAGGGCTGTAGGCTACAACTGATTCTTACACACAATATATATATATATATATATATAGCTAAAGACACAATTGAGTTATGATTAGTATTAACCCTCAAAACAAAGTTTTGTTGCCATAGTTTCAGCCGGTTTTGAGTTATAAGCGGTCTAAGATGCCTGAAAACGTGTTTAGTGCCCACTTTGGTCCCTCGCCATTTATTTTGTGGATGTTGTATGGGTATAAAATATAGTTTAAGACAAACTGCGTAATGGGCTTAACCCTACACGAAGTTTCACCGCCATAGCTTCAGTGGATTTCGAGTTATAAGCGGTCTAAGATGCCTGAAAAACGTGCTCAGTGCCCACTTTGGTCCCTCGCCATTTATTTTGTGGATGTTGTATGGGTATAAAATATAGTTTAAGACAAACTGTGTAATGGGCTTAACCCTTACACGAAGTTTCACCGCCATAACATTAGCTTCAGTCGATTATGAGGTCCAAGATGCCTTAAAAACGTTACAGACAGAGAGGAATTTTTTGACGCCAGTTTCGGTCTATGCAAAGTATTTAAACACCAAAAACTGATGGATTCTTTGCAATGCACATACAAAAGTCTTATTTTATTTATATAGATATAGATTTTGTTAAGACCACTTACATGGTGAACATGGAAACGTATGTTGTCGCCCTCCCAGGTGTTGCGTTATAGAGAATTCGCTAGGATTCACGGTAGCACTAGTGACTACGCGTATGAATTGATATTTTCGATCATTATCACTAAAATATACAGCCTTACTACGCAAATACAATCGCAGTTGTTTCATGAATTTGGAGTGTGGGCCTAGTGGCGAGGACATTGAGTCAAGACTGGAGCAGAACAGTAACCTCTCTCAGCTTCGCTTCTTCCCATCTTAGTACAGCACTTAACCGGGGTTGAGCATGCACTTCCAGTTATACGCAGTTTTATTTTTGATTATTGTTAAGACCATTTAGGTGAACATTAAAACGTATGTTTTCGCCCCTCCAGGTGGTGCCCAACTGGGGGGAGGAAAGTTCGCCATAATGAACCGCTCATAGCTCAACAACGGAAGTAGATAAAGGTTGCACCACTTTATTACATTAATAAAAATACCTTCAAAAGGTGATTACAAAAAAGGTCGTACTACCCTTAGTCTTTGAGTAAAAACGTATTTACTATCCAAATACAACTAAAATTCGCATTTTTATTCAATTTTCACGCCTATAATCCATTTATTCAAAAACTAAGAGTGATACGAAATTTGTTGTAATAACCATTTTTGAAGAACTCACTAATACTAGTATAATAACCCTTGTAAGAACCTTCTACCTACTTCCGGTCTAGAGTTATGAGCGGTTCTTTGTGCCATTTTGACCCTCAGAACACAAAAGGAGTTGATCATTTACATTGAATGGCACGAAATTTTACATTTTATTTTAGATTATTATTAAGGCCAACTATATGAACACGAAAACACATGTTGTCGCCCTCCCAAGTGGTCGACAACCTTGTTAGGGAGGGGGGAACATGATATCTTATTTTTTACCTGATTTTAATTGATAATAAGATTTTTGAATTGAGTTAATCGATGGTATTTCTTCCACTTAAAAGATTATGGCAAAAAAGGGAGATTCGTGAAAACCTAGTATAATAGAGGGTTTTGAGTTAAATACTTACCTGAATTTCTGTATTTTTGCGACGCAACCAGTTAGTGTTTGCGTTTGTTTTTAAACATCACAATTTTCCATTATCGTCCAAAACTTATGTTTTCTTGCTAACAACTAGAAAACAACGTTAACGGCATATAAATGCTCAGGTATTTGGGTGGTTAATAGATTGTAAGAAAAATATGGACCACAGCAAAAGAAATCTAATACAATAGCTCTAATTTATTTTGCTCAAAAATGGGCTTAAGTCAAAAAAGGAATTATTTTATTTATTATTGTTGTTTCATACCTGTGTTTTATACCTTACTTTTAGGTATATATAGCATAACGAATATTGACAAAAAATCATTACAACTGTTATAGACTACGCTTAAAATTCGTCCAACTTGTAGAAACCTTCTTTAATTAAACCATTAAATGTTGATTAAACTCTCAACATTGAATCAAGAAACGTTCTGTAGAGTTTCACAAAACTAACCTGTTCTTAGTTTACGTAAAAACACTGGCTTTGACAGAACTTAGAGTTTCTTCTGTAAAAATTGCTTTGAGTTTTCAAAATATTAATTAAAATCTCAAAATTGAATCAAGAAACCTTCTGTAGAGTTTCACAAAACTAACCTGTTCTTAGTTTACGTAAAAACACTGGCTTTGACAGAACTTAGAGTTTCTTCTGTAAAAAGTGCTCAGAGTTTAGAATTAAGAACACATGTGTAGTTTCTAGAGTGCTTTGTAGGCTTAGTAATTGTTTTATAGGTTTTGTTTGTGTATGGTCGTGGTAGATTCAGGGATTGTCTTTGACCGGAACTGATTTGCTAGCAAGTTTAACGTGTACCATAAAGTTAATGATAATAGTTGCTGATGATTTTACTCGTTTTAGCTGTAGTGCTTTTATAAAATAATGTTACATTGTAACACCATATTTTACATAAATGTCAAATTACATTTTGTCTATTTATTAAAGTTTTATAACAATAAACTGAACTGTGTATTAAAATTTACACTTAGTGCCGTACTTTATTTGACGCAAACAACACTTCAGTCTAGTGTATTGAAGAAAGTTCAATGAATGAAGGAGTCTTTTAAATCAAGAGAAGGAACAACATTACACGAAAGAAAGATAGCGTAAATGTTTAGCACTTGCTCACCCTTAAGTTTGTATTTTATTTAAATTGTAATTTTCTGTTTACTCAACTTTTTTCAAAACACTAACTACTTTTGAATATTAATTTGCCTTTGCAGGCTTCCCACAAAACGTGAAAGAGTATACAACTAAAGGCAGCGTTTTCTTCCTGATGAGATTTATTTTTCAAAATTCACACACCAAATTGAAAGATTTGTTTTTAATTAAAGTTTTAAGTTTATTGTCTTGTTTAAAATCTAGTCAACCATTGTTCTAAAGAAAACACTCATCACACTCAGCATCATCCTACACCCCCGTGACGGGTTGGAATCGTGCGCGACTCCGGAACTTATCACTCCGCTGGCGCGGGTTCGATCCCCGCAGTCACCATCTACATTTTTAATGTGACTTTACGGTAACGCTAGGTTAAGGTCGAGATTGCAAGGCTCTGTATCATACATCTCTCCTAACAGTATGGATAGTACGTACATATCTGGAACCTTGCTAAGAAATAAGTCAATCGAGGATATTAAATATGCAGTCGTATGATTACGCCGCTAGAGTCCTAAACAAACGTAGCAAAGGTGGCAAAATACAAAATATCAACTTTATAATAAGTAAATAATAAACAAATAAATATTTTATTGAATATATGTTGCATGTCATGTATCTCAATCGATCACACATCACTCAAAAACACGTGAGTTACATTTGTCTAGTCTCACTCAGTCAAATTTGCCCATCTGCCCCCACAGCTAGTTTGTTTGTTAACGCGGTTTCTCAGACGATGGTCATGAATTAGTTGGAAGTCATGAATCACCGTTCTATGTCTCTCACTATGGTAGTTCTCCTTGTCTCTAGTTTCGAAAGAGTGTACATCTACACCCCTTGGGAGCTCGCATTTACCTTTTGAAAGACAAGTTTTTAAAATGTTAAGGCAGAGTAGTGTTAGCAGTTTCAAATTTGTTAAGTGCTGGTTTGCACGACTTTACTCATTGCAGTTTTGCAATAGTTCGGATTGCTTGTTTAAAAGGATGAAAATTCTGGAAAAATGTATGTCTGAGTAACCTTCTCGCAACGTCAATCCATAGGACAGGTGTGGGTAGATTAGCTTATACTATGCCGTCATCAGTATCTGACCTGAGAAAATTGTCGACAGGGGCCTAAAAACATAAATGTTCACATTTAGATTAATCTTTATCTGCCTGACTACTTTCAAGTCAACCGTCGATCAAGGAGTGTTCCGAAGAATCTTTGTCGATAGACTTCTTCGATCTCACTCTCATCAAACATGATTATAAAACTACGATCTGAGCATATCCCTCGCAAACTGAAATGAATGAATGATGATTTTGATTTGTTTGATGTTGTGCGAATTAAAATGTCGACGAATGAGAAGTTTTCCAAATCTGCATTTGTTCTAAAACAGTAAACCAAGCATACGCACTGAAACCTAAAGCTGGAAGAATGGAAATATTGTCATTTACCTATTGTGCCTTCAAAATAAGAACGGCTTTAACGTTAGTTATACAGCGTGATATCTGCATTCCAATGTGACAGGCGCTACTTCAGTCAGTATAATGATGTTTGGTAGGCAATAATAACCCTGATATATATTTCTATCTAGAGTAACTGATCAATTGTTGGTCTAATCTTTTAACGTATGCCTTTCATTCAACAAATTAGAATGCCTCCTCCTGTCACATTTATGAATGCATACAAAGAGTCCCAGCTTTAAACTAGCCATTGGGATTTACATGCAAATTTCCAACTATTACTAATTGCAGGCCTGACCTGTTGCAAAAGAGGTTTTTTATTTTACGGTAAATTGCATTATATTTTCATTATTTTGTTTAACTTGATCAAAATTCAATGGGTTCAATTAGTTTGAATTTTTAACTCTATAATCGTTAGATATATGAAGCAGACATAGATAGGCCTACGGAATTTGTAGATGACTTAATATAACACAAGCAAATGTCCAAAAGTTACAATTTTAAATTCTACCATTATTTAAATATTATCACACAAAAAATACGAAATAATCAGTACAAAATTAAATTAAAATTGTCTTTGGACACCATTTAGAATTGATTTTTTCAGAGACGGTTGCAAAAATCTAACTCCAAAAGGTCTACTTGTGTACCGTATTCCATTTTTCTAGGTATATCCTTAGGGCTTCGATCACACAGGATTGTAGTTTGAATGATAGTAAAGGTTTAAATTTCAAAGTTAGGTTGTTTCAACATAGTGCTGGTAAGGTATTGGTGGGCGTTTTGTCATCATTTTTCAAATGACTTTAATTGGGCAGTGAGGTTTTAAAAGTGGCGAAAAGGGCTTTTGTTTCTATTATAACATAAAATTAACACAAACAAATCATTTAACTATGGACATGAAATTGTAAATTTTTGGACAGTAAGTTACTGTGTTGAATTTCCTCTATGGCCAAGACACATTCCAGACTAATAGAGTCGGATCAACTAAGGTTTAAATGAACGTTTTTTTATTAAAGACGTAACTGGGGACTAAAGTCTAACATAAAATCATAATTCCCAATCGTAGCACAGCATAACCGTTAAATTTGTAAAATATGTATTGATTACAGAATACTTTAATAATACGTTGTACGATGTATTTTAAGGATATTTACATTACATAAAGAATAAACATTTTTATACAATAAAGCATTTTGTACTACCACATAATTTTTTTAATTTTTAAAAATTAAAATGTATTTGGTAAATTACAAAATATTTACTGACTACCACAAAGTTAATGGAGAAAACATCAAGAATAATAAAAATTTTTCATAATAATGGTCAAATCAACTGTTCAGTAGTTGAAGAGTTCAGTGGGAGAGATGAGATTTTTCAGAACAACCATTTTGAATTTCAACGCTTTTTCATTTAGTTCAAAGCTATTTTCTTCCTTCACTGTTTACAATAACCTAATAAAGCTACTTCCCTAAGGAGGACAATATCATCAAAACGATTCTTTATTTAAATGGCTGTATAAGTGACACTTTAGCACGTCAATACATGTGTCTAAAGCAGCTGTTCTTAGAGCAGAATGACAAAAAACTTTACTAAAATTAATAGTTGGTCTTGATAAACTAAACAATCAAACTATTACTGTAGGCGGTTAGTTTAGAGTACGAGTATATTCGTCTTGATTATTGCATCATTCCAGCCAACCTACTAAACCACTATCCCAACGGTTTAGACTAGTTTTGGTAATAGATAACAAAACTGATAACAAACAACTTGTCACCCAAACCTGTACCTTCCTGTACAGTGTAACTTTATTTACATAATCGTTTCATCAAATTAAATTACATTAGATTGATTGACCGTCCAACCACATGTAGGCAACTAAACAGTGGGTATTAGGAAATAGAAGTGGTTTGAAACAGTTCCCGGTTGATTTTGAAATATTTGAACTAATATATATTAAGATAAGGATTTTAAACAATCCTAGGACAGTTTTTGAACGTGAGGTTGTTTCATAACTTAGTTCGTAGTTTTGGTTTATTTCTTTTTTAGTTTCGAACAGGCCTAATGTAGTCTACGGAACGTTTAAAATAAGCTAAAAAAGATTTTAAAATAATATTAAACAACAAAAGCAGTATTTATTTTCAAAACACTAAAAACCTTTTTGCTAACAGCTCTGAGTGTGTTTTAAAAAATGATAATATGTACAAATTAAAATTAAGACACTTTAATAGAGTCTGTGTACCAAGACCTCATTTAACTTTTACAAAAACACTTTTTCATTCATATCTCCTACGATTTTTAATAAGCTGCCCAAATATATTAAAGTTCATACAAATATAAACAACTTTCTTAGGCAGGTTAGAAACCGGTTACTCTCTCAAGAAAATATAGAAGGCTTATTTGAAATTATTAGCTAGTAACGCATTTTGTTTCCAATTCCATTTGTATTAAAAGAAATACTATTATTTTATTATTAGTTAGTTTCTTTCTGATTTGTTAGTTTTTCATGTAATTTATACTTATAAGCTTTGGGCTCACTTATCCGGTCCTTGGTTATTCATGATCAGTACGGGCTGGAGAAAACCGGCGCCTTTATATTTTTGAAGGCAGCGTCTGAAGCTATGTCCAGCCCAGGAACGCTTGGGTACCTTGGTCCGGGGTCGCGAGCTAAATTATGTTCTCAATTTAATTTAGAGTTTATTATTTTTATTGGATACATCGCTTGTGTTTTCAAGAGCTTTGAATTGACTTTGCTCTATAAAATAAACACAGCACATTTTCCATTGTTTATATTTAAGTAAATTTAGGATATTATTAATTAGTTTATTTGTATGCTTCTGAGCTCTTTCTTTAAATTTGTGTAACATTATTATGATGAAACCTCTAATCGGACAAAATTGTCCTGGGGGCCCTATCTTTCACTATGTAACCTGTAGGCCTACTGTAACGGATGAGAATTACGTTTATTTATGTTACAGCTAAAACTTATATGTAATCTACTACTACAAAGAAAAAAGAATTGATTTATTTTGCCGATTGAACTAAAGGCTGAAATAAAACATTTATGCTTAAAACGCATGCTTTTTACGCATGCATTTATAGTAGGACTAATTTCTTAAATTGAGTTTAATGTACAATTTTATTATGAACAGCGTTTTAACAGTAAAACAACAACAACAATCTTCAAAATTAGACCTACTGAAGAAAGCTTGGCAGTAGTGTCTTAGGGATTTTATTTGATTTCCTTCCAATGAAAAGCGTATATTTTGTAAAACAATAATAACAAAGTCCTGAAAAAGTTTACAAGATAGGTATGTACGAGTTTGATTACAACAGAAAGGAAATTTTGTTGATAAGTGCTGGGTGGACAATACTAGATCAATAAGCGTTTAAATAAATGTAATGTTTCATGAAACACATTTCGTTAAATTCACAATTAAAATTCATGGCTCAGACAAAAGATGATATATACTTTACAAAGTTAAATTAATCTGTTAAAGTACATAAATAATTCGAGCTGTTAAAATTTGTCAAAATCATATAAGTTTACACAAGAAAGAAATCTAAACTTTGATTACTATTATAACCCCATTCTTGCACTTCTCTGTAATAAGAGTTACAACTAATGTGATACGAACTGGCTTGTTATACCACAGTAAGCTCATGTTGTACACTACCAATAATATACATAGTACAGTCGTTAATAGTTTTAGTCATATTTTATTTGTTTGAAAAATGTGTTGTAAGATGTACAACGTTTCTAAGATTCGTTTTCTTCAAAAAGTCGTATGGGGGTTGCTGTTGTTCTTCCAAAGTAGTTTGTTAAAAATTATTAATAGTACTTACTTATTTGACACATTTTAAGACACACCTTTAGGGGTTGATAAAACAGAGGGCTTGCAGGCACTATCCATGTATTTGAATTCTTCTATGCTTCAACACTGACAATAACTTGAACCAACATTTCCTTATCAAACCACATCAATTGAGGACTTTCCAGAATATTGAGCTCTGACATTTCGACAGAAGAATAATGTCCGGACCTGGTATTGTGCAACCATTCCTCGGAGGCGTTGGTATTGGACCTTTACATTCTTCCTTCCTTGTTTCATCTCTATATGTCTCTCTCTCTTTCTCACACACTAATGTGTTGGGGAATATCATCCATAACTATTACACTTAATGACTAACGAGTATCGATGGATTGCCGTTAATATTTGCGTTACGTTGAAACTACCGATTCTTTGTTTAAAGTTTGTTGTTGACGATGGGAGGATTTCAGAGATTAAACTATTATTGCAGACATTTTCCATCGTTAGTGAGCAAGATGATCACGACGTTTTGGGATTTGTAATCTGATCTTGTCTTGAGGTGAAAAGTTTCCTAAAACATAACACAGAACACTAAAAAATGAGCTATCCTAAAGTTATCAGCGTAAGCTGACCTGTTAAACACAACCAAACAACATAATAGCTGTTAAGGTCAAAATACTAAAACGTAAAAACTCTAGCCTTGAAAACAAAATCACATGCATAAGACACACTAACAACTTACTTACAAGAAAGGTAGCCTAAATGTTCTAGGTTACTTTTTCCCTGAAGACGGGATCAGAAAGCAGATCTTCAAACGTCGTGATCAGCTTATTAACTATCGATGGAAAATGTTCGTAATAATAGTTTAAACTCTGATATAAACCAATTTTTGAGAACTCATGTGGCTAAGTTATTACAGCTTATCACCTATCGTATTTGTTACTAAAAGAGCTAAATTAATGTTTGTTGGAGCTTGGTAATGATATAAACTTAAAGTATTTGTGGTTAATGTTGTTAAAGAGGACATAAGGCACCTACTGCACTAACATATTTCCTTTTGAAAGCTCTTACGAGTATAAAACTACTTTGAAAAAAATAATGTGACGGTGTAAAGCAGTGTAATAACAGCTGTTCACCTTTGTCTATAAAAAACATTTGATAGGCATTGCGTTCTTTTCACTTTTAATCTTTGGTATTCTAAGATAGTTTGAAAATCCATAACAAATACTATGTCAACGTATTTTTATTTACCACAGCACGAGTTTTCTCAAGTCGTTCTTGTGCATTCTGAAGTATTATCGGGCTTGTCTAAAAGCACTATGGGTTTGATGATTTAGGAAGAGATACTGACAGGGGACCTAGGGTAGTGAATGGTAACAGGGGATCTTCTCCTGGAAATGTTGGAACTGGTAACTCAAAACACTAAAAATGAGCTATCCTAAAGTTATCAGCGTAAGCTGACCTGTTAAACACAACCAAACAACATAATAGCTGTTAAGGTCAAAATACTAAAACGTAAAACTCTAGCCTTGAAAACAAAAATCATATAAGACACACTCACAACTTACTTACAAGAAAGGTAGCCTAAATGTTCTAGGTTACTTTTTCCCTGAAGACGGATCAGAAAGCAGATCTTCAAACGTCGTGATCAGCTTATTAACTATCGATGGAAAATGTTCGTAATAATAGTTTAAACCTGATATAAACCAATTTGAGAACTCATGTGGCTAAGTTATTACAGCTTATCACCTATCGTATTTGTTACTAAAAGAGCTAAATGTTTGTTTGGAGCTTGGTAATGATATAAACTTAAAGTATTTGTGGTTAATGTTGTTAAAGAGGACATAAGGCACCTACTGCACTAACATATTTCCTTTTGAAAGCTCTTACGAGTATAAAACTACTTGAAAAATAATGTGACGGTGTAAAGCAGTGTAATAACAGCTGTTCACCTTTGTCTATAAAAAGAATTTGATAGGCGTTGCGTTCTTTTCACATTTAATCTTTGGTATTCTAAGATAGTTTGAAAATCCATAAAAATACTATGTCAACGTATTTTTATTTACCACAGCACGAGTTTTCTCTCAAGTCCGTTCTGCATTCTGAAATTATTTTGAAAGTATTATCGGGCTTGTCTAAAGCACTATGGGATTGTGGTATGATTTAGGAAGAGATACTGACGAGGGACCTAGGGTAGTGAATGGTAACAGGGGATCTTCTCCTGGAAATGTTGGAACTACAGTAACTCAAAACACATATTTGGCCGCTTTCCTTTTATTCGTTAAAAAACCATAGTTTAATTGATACCTGAAATTTCAATAATTAACATTAGGACTAAAATGACAATACATACGCATACCAGAACTAAAACTTGAAAGACCACATAACATCGCCTCAACATTTCAATAACCCTCAGTTATAACGTTCTAACACTCAGAAAAAATGTAATTCAAAAGCCCTTAGGAATGAGCTACCCAAAATTCAAGATAATCAGAACAAAATATATTCATTTAAGGTTGTCATAATAAATCTGTAATTTTGCCAGCGTAATAACGGTTGATTGAAAAATATGGTATCGACTTTTTTAAATACTGGAAATATCAATAAGTATCGTACATTTAACTATTTAAAACTTAAACTGTGGGTGACTTAAAAGAAACACTCTCTATAAGCTTACTAAATCAGGTGGTAATTTCACGTCACTGTAGCCACTTCCCGTGGTTCGGAGGTCACGAAGCCGTTGGTTTATTCCATTGGTCGTTGGGCTATTACTTTTTGACCCAATCTGGGGAAAGTTTGTAAAAAGACAACATCTCATCCCCATTAAAAACACTCACCATAATTCCATTTTCACCGTAAAATACTCTCTAAGAAGGTCGATGTCTCAAAGCAAAGTATAAAAAGTACAGTAGCTTTAGAAAATGTTATATCTGACTTTGTAACTTGCATAGACAGTTTGTATACAATGTAAAATGTAATCTCTAGTCTTTCACTAAACTGATTCACCTTTGACCCAAACAAGTAGCTGCAGCTACGTCTCTTCACATAATAGCTTATTTCCCTTATACGAGTCTGGTGACTAACACGAGCATGCATAAAGAAGTGTGAGACGCCACAGGTGTGAGGAATGTGCGAAGTCTGGTATGTAGAATAGATGGATTGCGAAAGTAAAAGGTTACTCCAAGACCACTGCAAACCCCGTCTCTGTCCGACTTGGGAGTCGGCGGCTGGCAAATCCTCAAAACTCACATGCTGAAGTTACCACCAGATTTGGTGTAATTGCCATCAAAGTGTGTTGCATTGCAGCTTGATTTAATGTTAAAGTGAGTTTAAAGTATTTTCTAAAAACGGGGTAGAACTGTGTTTAGTATTTCTGGGCATATTGTTCATGCTGCATAATGCTTATTCCATATTTTACGTTTTTTTACTGTTTTATCTAATTTTCTTCATTGTATTATCTAATTTTTCATGAGGCGAATTTATAAATTGGTCGCTAAATTTGTCGTCCTTTCCTCATCTGAGTTTAACAACTTGATTTTATATTGCTGTGGTCCTTTCCCAATGAGTTAATTTTAAGGAACGTCTACGTTTATTAAAAGAGTTTAATGAAATAAGATCTATATAATAGTTATTTCCATCTTGACAGGCTCTAGATACGGGGTGTTACAAACTTATTTCATCTATAAATCATATTGTTCATACAGTTCTTATAAACAAACTATATTTGATAATATTATTTTAATAATGATGAAGGTCTAATGTGTTCTTAATTGGTAATTGTGGGGGAAAGACTGTTTATTTTTAAGTTTAGAATTTGCTTTTGATGTGGGGCTGCACGGTACCTCTGCGAAGCGTAGCGTGGGAGTGATCTTCTTAGTCGACACGGCAGGAAGCCATAAAACAGGTAACATCTAAATTGGATGTTACTCAGTTTAAAACACTCTTTAGCTGAGTCTACTTTCACGCTTTTGCTCTCCAGCTAATCATAGAATATAAAATATTTACGTTTATAAACACATAATATAGTCACCTAATGCTTGTGTTTTATCTGCATGTTTCGTTCTGCTTAGTTCAGACAAAAGTTGTAAACACACCAGACTCACATACTCCTTACCTTACTATTGGGTGAACATGAAGAGGTTTTATTTGCCTCGCAATTATAGGTCTCGAAAAACTTTGATTTTCAAACATATAAACACGTTTTTTCTCAGAGGCTCACCCTTCACCATTATAAACTCTTGATTGATTAAAAATGTATAAGAAAAATATCAAATAAACTGATTTATTAAAAACGTCAGATTAATATAACTATTCGATAACATTCATAGAGCACCACCCACGCTCTGTATTAAGCTTGTGTGTACAAGGTTTGTTTTTATAACTACTAATGCTTTTAAAGTTAGCTGCTCTTCAGCTCAAGCCAAAGTTCACAAAATACAACACGATGCTGAAGTATTTCAATGTACATATTTCACTACGCACATTTTTGCTTTAACGTAACAAAGGGGCCGTTTCTGTTTAGATTGAGGACCTCCCTTAATAAACCTCCCTTAACAAGACTACACCTCATAACTCATTACTACCACTCATCACACTCATCCGTCACCACATATTTGTCTTAAAATATCCTCATGATAGTGGTCGGCATCTCAAATAGTGATTTAGTGATTTAATAACTGAAAACGTGCTTCAATATTTAAACAACGGAACTTATACGTCTCAACCACACAAAATAAAACCTACAACAGTAAAAAATGTGTCAACAAATAAAATCAAAATAGTTTATTAATTCTGTTTTGTCATCTTTTGTTTGTAATTGACATGCTGATTGCAAGGAAGAACTTGCTAAACCTAACTTTCCCTAAATAGATGTGTCATTTTGCCCCATTCAATTTCAGCTCGATCGATAAGTACTCTTTAAGTTGTAAAATATCAAACAGAATCTTTCGTCGAGTACATTAAGAACTGCTAATTCACACGCAGCACTGCACACAATGGAACACCAGACAATGACTGCTTGCACTTGCTCATCCTTGCATACCCCAGCCAGCCCCTCCCCCAGGCGAGTTTACGGTGCTATCACTGTCACATGGATCAGCCGGATGGGCTATCAGCAGCGTGTCAAGGTCGTCCGTAGGCGGCGCTGAGACTCCAGTCCGGTCTTCAGGTCGCTTGCCAATCATGCCAAACCCATCATGTGTAGTAACCGCTGCCGTCATGTATGACCCGGTTTTCATTTTCCGTCTGATAGAATTTAATATAACTATTAACTGAAAAGTCCATTAACGATCAGTTGCAAGTTTGTGTTGAAAAACATTTTGCTCGGTCATCGTAATTTAAATAACAATTCAAATTCAAATTTTTTTCAGATAGAATTTGACAAAAACACAAAGTTTGTTGAAAAAATAAAGCTTCTCAGGGGGTGACTTGCCAAGTACATTTAAAACTAATATTTACATTTTGTGCACACAAAGTATATTTAACATAACTAAATAAAATAATTATAGACAATTATAATTTCTCTTCTTCAAACTTATAGATATAAACAAATAAAATTTAGAGTCTGTAAGGTAAATGCCTGATTAGAGGGTTTGTTCAATTCAACGTACATTTACTTCAGTGGTCAGATTATTAGAAAAATAAATAAATACAATTCTTCAACGATATTTTAAAATTAGTGCCATAGGGCACTTTTATTCATACAACTAAAAACCCCATCTAAAAAAACATGACCCATTCCTTCCGAGCTCATCCCCCTTGACCTTAGCAATCAAGCGTTCCTGGGCTGGAGTATGAATCGTCTCTAGGATAACTTTTTCTTGAGGAATTACTACAAACCATTAAAGCTGTCATTTTGGTTAATCTGACCAATTACCAGTAAGTTACAGTTTTACCTTAACACTCACTCATAGAAAACTAGTACAACATCTATTGACGCTAAACCACAGTATGGTTTATTATTATTTGAGTTGTATTATATTCAAACTCCAACTCTTTATTCAGCCAAATCAACATTGCATTAGCCAAGTCACAGATATACACTTAACACTTACTTTACTATGAAATGAAATATAAACAATTACTCTGCGTTTCTAGTAACTAATTACAGTTCCACAACAATTCATTAGCCCTCTAATAACTAGCTTAACACTAGAGAGTATATATACATTATAATTATATACACGAACAATCCTACATGAAGATGCTAGGTTGATCGATAAAGTCCCTGATGTTGCAGCAGACAAGGTACCAAGATACTTTAGGGCTGTTTTCAAAATCTACAAAGGTCCAATTCTAACCTAAGATGAAGTAAACCTTTGTAATAAAGGTTTATCCCGTAGTTGTTTGTATTATTTTTTATAATAGACAACTTATTTCAATGACAGACATGTAAACTAATGCACTATATTTAAATCATTACTACATAAAGATTGTCAAAGAAAATGTCTCTCTTGTTGAAAATACAAAATAGATTGTCTTTTATAAAATGCATATAATAATGTGTTAATTTATGTTAAAAGATTATTTATTACATAGTTTGAATATAACTTCATAACTCCTTTCATGTAAATGGTCTTCAGAAAGTTGATTTATTGATTCCGTACACGCACAGGTTGTTGCGAAAATCAATTACAGCTAAATTGTTGAGTGGGTACACAAGAAGGCCAAAGTGTTTTATCGGCTACGGTAATAAGGATTCTTCTCAGATGGTGATAACAGAGATTGGTTGAAGTTTTCAACAGACAATTAACTTCGTACATGACTTTATCAGAACTACAATTTTCTTGGTGCAATGTGTTTTAATCTATACGTAGATAGTAAATAGGTTTTGTGGGTAGTCAAGTTAAAATAATATCAAACATTTAAGTTGCAAATATTATTTAGTCACAACTCTTTATAAAGTACCATATAGTAGCTTCTCTAGCTAAACTCGTTGAAATGTTGAATATCCAAGTGGTTTGTAAACCCACTTGGGTAGTATACTGTTTTGTTGAACTCTAAAATAATCACAAGTTATATTTCCTTTTAAACGTCACTGTTTTGACAAGACAATTACTATAAAATGTTTACCTGTTAGTTTTAGTACACAATTTTTAATATACTATTTTTGAAGAGGTTAGTTACACACATATAGCAACATCTATGTGCATCATTTAACTATGTATGAAGTATGGGTCTGAATAGGTTTATATAAAATAATTAAATCAGTCCTGGTCTTAAAATCGGAAACAGTTTTCTTGATTAGACCCGAAGGTTCCTGTTTAAAGGCACAACATTCAGACTAGCGAACAAACAAAACTTTAAAGGACCCATGCGCTCATAATAAGGCATTTTTATTCTACCCCAAGAAGTAATCCAGATGCAAAAATTTTAAGATAGTTTGAAAACACCCTACTTTGTTGTAAAATACAACCCGATAAAAACACTTCAAATAATCACACGGCACCTCATGACACAACTTTGACATAAAAAGGTAAAGGTAAAGTTTGTCTTGTTTAACGAGACGAAGTAAGGACCACACAGTCCTCTCTACCACTCAACCTCGACCTTTACCTAGCGTCACTGTGTCAGTCAAATTACAAATTTTATGTGGTGCGGGGATCGAACTTGTGCCACCGGAGTGATGAGCTCCGGAGTCACGCGCGATACCAATCCGCCATAGATCAGCTAACATACATTCTAAACATCTTATAAAACGTAGCTCATGACTTAAACTTATTTTTCAGCCTAGCCCAACACCACGATGAGACAAACATTACAAAACCCAGGTCTCAGATTCCAGACTGAGTCAGGGGAGGTGTCAGACACGATTGTATGAATGTTCGACCGTGCGACCTTCAAACCTGACCTCGGTAACTGGCAAATGCAGATGTTCCACGTAGGAGTTCCTCACAATTACCTCCTTTATTAGTCCCGTTGTTGGTGACGCGTCACCATTAATATAATTTACAACCCTTCTGTGTGTTGAGTCATCGAGGAACGTGCGCAGTGTAGTCTGACTACTGTCTTTGTAGTTAGTTCATAGAATCTGCCTTGCGGACTTAGACAAACCTTTGGGTGAGGGGCGTTTTATCAGTTATGGGGAAGAAGCAAATATATCAGATCGGCCAAACACTATCACGTACACCTTATAGCTTTCAAAAAGTGGGTAGTTGCGTTTTAAATCGATTTGAAATAAGAGTTAACCTTAATCTTTTGGGTGTTGTTTTGAGTAATATAATTTAACAAAATTCTACAGTGAGAACTGGTATCCATATAGAAGATATTCCAATACTATTTTTCGGGCATGATTACCTCAAACTGTATTTAAAACACTGCTTTCAAGCATTCAAAGATGTGGGTATATCAATGCACACTGGCCAAATTGCCTTCCACTGCCTTGTATCTGGCATGCTTGACGTATTTGATCTTTTTCAAATCTAGTATTGTCTTAATCATAAGTTCCAAATAAGTAGGTAACTAAGATCCATTGAAGACCTTGCAAGATCTTTGGCTACACGTTGACAGTCACTACTACCGCTCTAAAACTTTCAAGAAAAAACATAGGTAGCTTAAGTTGTATAAGGCTGGGGGTTTGGCTTAAGTTGCTCTGGGGTTTGGTTGGATCTAGAATGCGTTTAATTCATGAACACAGAACTTACTTTGTTCAAAGGATGATCTGAAAAAGGTTTGGGGATAAAACTCCGTCCAATCAATAACCTAAAGTTTGAGTGTATTTTATCACCCACTTTACTACCTATCCTGGTGTTATCACAATTAAAAAGGCCTTTACGTACGAAACAGCTATTACTATTCCTGAAGAGTTTCTTTTGCTTTTAAGTAAAGCGTTGTCATAACAGACAGTGCTCTCAACTAAAACTGATGAAATGAGATAATTTTGGTTTAAATACAAATAATATACAATTCGGACTTTGGAGATTTATTCAAGAATTCATAAATAGTTAAGAATGTTTCCGAGAAGGGAATGCACTGAGGGAGGAGACGAGAGCAGAGTTGCGAGTCAAGGAGAACTAAAGGTTGGAAGAGTCAGGATGATTTACACCAAGATGGATCCCATATAACTAGTAACATTACCCGCTCAGCACTGGCCCTCGTGATCGTCTCTGGCTCGATCCCCTCCCACTCACAAGTGCATCAGGCACTTGACTGCACTCATCTGTAGTTATGCACTTTGAGATGGTTCTTAACTTAACTGTAACACGATTTGCAAGGAACCTACAATCTAGGTAATGAACATATTCCCTGAAATGCGAAAGGCATCCGTAATTCGCCTGAAAAACGTTTTGGTCGCAGTATTATTTTAAAGTGTTAACGAGTTCCTGATACACAACTGTAACCAACGTACTGCACATTAGTGTTACAATGGCCCGATTCGAGTGCATGGCATCATATAGAATACGGTTATTGAAGATTTGAATAGGTCCTTAATGTCAGAGTTGTTAAACATGCTGGCTTTCTATTTCATGAAACAAGTGACGATTGTATGCAACCATGTAATACGCAATTAAGAACTTATTTATTTATTTACTTCTAAAACAAATTTCCAGGGTTCCTTACCCAGAGTAAAGATTGTAGTGTACTTCCCAACACGTAAAACTAAAAGGTTACAGGTACAGTTCAAAAACATATTAAAACAGTGATCTAATCATATCCGTGCAAGAAATTCTTGTAGTTGTCTTTGTTATGCATAAAACAAAATGATACAATTTACGATAAAATAATGCTTATTATTAATTCAATGATTAATTAATTAATAATTAATTAAATAGTGCTTATGACATTAATTGGCTTATTTAGTGCTATAAAAATATGCACACAACTACATAGCAAATTTAGCCATGGCAACAGTTTCAAAAAGGTCATAAAGGTAATAGTCAAGGTTCTTAACCCTTGGTGCTTGGAAAAAAGACAGTATTAAGCCAACCTTGGCTCATCTGGCTCGTAACTAGGTGCTAAATCGTTTGTACTGCTCAGGTATTTGTTTGTCATTTGTTTCAGTCAGGTATAAACTGCCGTTTAGGAAATGGCGCTCAGTTTTACCTTATAACAAGAACGTACAGAAATTCATTAACAACATAGCCTCCAATCTTCGATTTCATTATAATAGAATAATGTACCAACATGATGAAAGCCCAAGATTAGACATAATGAATCAATTAGGTTGCCAAAGAACTGAGCCATTCACTAACACTTGGGGGTTTAACTTAGACCAGTTCAGGTTTAGTAGGTTGTTGAACGCGGCACAGTAGGTCAAAGCAAGTCAGGGGTCAGCGGGTCCTCAGGGCTGTCATTATTACTCAACTACCAGAGTAATATATGGCTCGTTTTCAGAACAACAAGGTGTAAAATTCTGGCGTTTTCGTGTTTCGGTTGAACGTAGAGTGAGCGTCTTAAAATATTAACTGATCAATAGAATTGATAGTTAGAATTATAGTCATTTTAATGCGTTTGTATAAATCGATTCTAAATAAACACAGTCGGTTTTACATACTATGTCCTGTGTAATTATAGTGATTGAGAAACATATGTGACAATACAAATTTCAACATGTTTTACTTGCACTCCACACATTGTAATTACACTCCTCATTTTAATATTACCAGTAAAATCTAAAGATTAATTGGTATTGAAAGCCTTTTAGATACAAACAAAAAAGAGATATCATTGGTGTATTGAATAAGGTATTTAGTAACTGGTACATTTGTCACGAAGAAAACCACACGCCTACAACTACTCTTAAAAGCATTGCCTTTTAAATACTTTCCATCTAGTATTCGCAACTTAAGCCAAAACCTGTGGTAATTATAATTAAAGCAAGAGGCTAGAAGGACGAATAAGGTATGAGAGTTTATGAACATGAGATACTGGATGCGAGCCAAAATCCAAGTAACGAAAGTAGAAGAAGTGTGTGTAAATGTTTAATCTGCTCGTACGTTTTATTCACATGAGTGACACGTAAGTCATTTACAGAAACATCACTGTTATTTACCTCCTTCAAAATATACGAGGATCCTGTATTTTGGTCGAAAAGGAAACAGTATTGTTGTAATTTTAATGATCTCACAATTGAATCCTAATATCTCAATCGAAACGTCACAGCAAGATTGCAGTTTTCATTGCACTGGGCCACCCCTATCACGAAAGTATTTTAGTCACTGATGTAATTTCCATCAATTTAATTATTACATGGAAATAGACATGTAGGGTAGAAGATAGATTCCTTGTGCATAATCCCCAAAACACCACCTAAAATAAAAATCACCAATCGACAAACATTTTATTGCAAAACATACAACTCACACGTTTTAAATTGTACTTTTGAGGGAGACCAACCTAACATTTTACTCTTTCAGAATATATTAGTAAGACCATGATCTCAAACATACTTGTTAAACGCTGTGTTCTACGTGTTGTGTTGTACGTACTCTTTAGGGATTACCGAGGCAAATTGCTTTTAGAGACGATGTGTTAAATGTAAATTCTTGATTTTTCTGTGTCCTAGGCAAAACAGGAATTTGGCCACTAAGTATTGGCACATTGTTTATTTGATCCTTTGTTATAACAAACTTATCAAAGCAATCTCAGGAATTTTGAAACTTCTCAGCTAAAGGTTAACTAAAAGTAAAAAAAATAAAATTTGGTAAAAAGTGGTAAAACGTTTTCATTTGATAGTAATGAATACCACAAAGTTAATGGAAACAACATCAAGAATACAGTATAACTACTAACCAGGTTAGAGGTGGCGAGTGAGGTTACAAAATATCGAGTTGTAGGTGCAGTTACCAGTTTGTGATAAGTAGCTTTATTAACACGTTACTTGTTTATTGGCATTTGACATTTGGTGAAGGATGATTGCAGTCTGAATATAGAAGGACGCCGACAGTCACTAGAGGGGTCGTGGGGTCAGGCACTCTTCTTCTAACTCTTTCTCTGGAACTACGCTGAAACACTATGAATGCAATAAGTAGTTGCTACTGGTGAGTGTATGCAAATATGATGAGGAAGTGACAGACATAGTTTACGGTGGAGGTGGAGATACGAGAAGGCTTTCAAAGAGAAGTTATTTAAAAAGTTTAGTTAAAAAGACTAAGTATAAAATTGAGTTTAAGCGGAGTGGATACAACTGAAAGGTTAACGAATTAATAATACGGAAAAGAAAAGAGAGTGAAGTAATATGTATAGACCTGAAGGAAAAATATTGAAATCCATGTAAACTTAGCTTTTACATTTCTTGACCAATAATGGGCAAAAGCCAACTATATCTGTTACTTGATGCCACCAAAATAGCAAGCCTTTAGAGTGTGGGGGGAGGAAGTTGGGCTTTTAACAGATACATTTGTTGATAAAATGTAAACTGATACCTTCGGGCCGTGATATTTTTGGTTCATTGTGTGAAATAATGATCGGTGAAAATTAAGAAAAATAGTAGGAGTTTTCAACAGTTACTAGAAATATATTAAAATCAGGAGCCCGTTTTTAATGACCCCATATTTTGTTTGATTATAAATAAAATGAGGAATTTGTGGTATTTTGAGATATGTAGTTTTCCATTTCTGGTATGGCTTTATAAAAACCTAAAGCCGTAATTTAAAATAAAATCACAACGTAAGCATTATGTGTGTCACATTATTTTTTGATTCACATTTTGTATGTTACCTCACTATCCTTCAAAAAGCGAATATATGAGATAGTTCAGTGTCCAACTTCAATTTACCAAAACACTAAGTTTAGAACAATGGTCTAGACTCCTCAGGACGCGGCACGACCAGCCCCAGTTTGCCTCATCGAGCCACTACCTGCACCGACTTTGACCTGTTGCAATATAACTCATGCCTCTTCTATTTATTGCTTACAAAGGAATCCCCCGGTTACGTTACATAAAGAATTTATATAATAATCACTATCATGACCCGGGCTTTATGGACGGACTGTTCACGATCACAGCGAAATGTGGATAAATCATAAGTTTAAGGACGGGTCGGCTGTGAGCCACGATCGCCCGAGGAGCGACGCCGCCATGCTGAAGCGGATTCGCTCCAGAGTACCACAGAGAAGAAAGACTTGGGGGAATGTCAAGGGCGGTGGGTGAAAGGGTTCAGACAATTACATACCGAAGACACAAGCTATCATATTGAGTGTCGAGAACACACAACAATGTGGGAGGGAGTGATGGGAAAGTCATGTCAAACACTTTGCAACAGCCGAACGCAACTATGACATCGGTCACAACCACGGTGCTGTTTGAAAATTACAAATAAGACCAAGAAGGGATCACTGTGTAAAGGCTAAGGGGTTGTATTTAATTAGCAGATAAGCTTCCATTGACATTGTAGTATACGTTTAGGTTAGTGGTTTGTTAAACCATTTTCACCATGCTCCTTGACCATATAGAGTAGTTTTCTCTAAAAGTTGCAAGAAAAGTCCGAAATACATTTGTGTTATTCGTAAACTCATTCCACTAATATGATTTATAAAGAAGGTACAGTACGTTTAAGGAATATTTTGAATATAACAACGGGTTTCTCTTAAAATCTAGTTATTGATTAGGAAATTTAATGTTTTAAAACTCCCAGTGCTGTCGTGGAGTTTTCATATAATCTTCTTTAACCATCCAAGTTTTCAAAAGCTAAAAATAACTATAATATTATCGCTGGTAGTAATTTAAATTGATGTTTATGGCTTAACATTTCCTAATGCTAAACTAAACTCTTACGTACAGTTTAGTGTCGTTTGTTGAAGTCAAATACATGTAATAGATGTGGTAACAAAACAAATTCCCACTTGACGTCCTAAAAACTCAGACAGGAACTAAACCAGTTACAGGCTCGTTAATATGTGAACTTCTCATGAAATGTCCATTGTTAAGGCTGAGCGCATTATATACAGGGAATATACTATACAATAAATTCTCGTAATACATGCACCTTAACTAATATCGACATACACAATTACTCACGTGTAGGAAAACACTGGTACTCAGATTGGCTGCAAATATACTTTGTTACAAAACAGTTGAAAAAAACAAATTATAAGACAAATGAATGAATTAGTATGAGAATGTAGTCCCATGAGATTTAGTATGAATTAGTAGTAGAATGAGATGTAGTGGGCCCTACACTACATTGTGTTATAAACAACAAAAACTGAGTTACATTGTAACAAAATCTTTGTTGTGAATAAGTAAGTTTATTCTTTCTGTTGATCGAATAAAAACCTTATTATCATATTTGAATGTTGAACATAATATGATTGCTTCAGAACACAGTAAACTTTTACGGAATACATCCTGAAATGTCAGACAAGGGTTAATATGACTTAAGTAAAAATTCGTATTAAAAGAGGCAACTTAGAAAAAGAATTTTTGATAACTAAACTGAAAAATTTAGCTATATTAAGTAAAGAACAAATCATGTAAGTTAAACAGTTACATAAGTCGTTAAATGTTTACTTTCAAATGGATGTAATGCAAGTAAAATCTCAGTAATAAACTGTAATTACTAAAGAAATAAAATTGTGTCTCGGCAGTAAAATCTTGAAATAAATACCAACATGTGCCTTCAGAAGCTACGACGAAGAAGTTATTGCGCATCTGCCAAATTGAGAAGAATTACCCATTTAATAGACTATTAATTGACTTTATCACATATTTCAATAAAGCTATAGCGTTGATGCCGTGTGAAGAAGAAAGGAATATGGTAAGCAATACGTATATGTGCTGGATGTAATTTTCACCACAACTGAAATTGTGCATTTTTCTTTTATTGTCTTTGTTCTTTAAGTACAGATAGTTTCAGAATTATTTCCCCAAACATTAACCTGTATGTATTTTTGTCACTGTAAATTTTTTGAATTGCTGCTAGTTTTTTTTTTTTTCTAACTAATTGATCTTTATTGAGCAATTAATTCTGCAAACAGCATGAACTATTGTTTAATTTTTTATATTCCTCTGATAAATACTCGTAACAGTTTAGACTATTTGCGCATCTAAAGTATAAAGTCACATTTTATTAGTACCTTAAAAGTACACAAAAGTTAAAAAGGTTTGTCTTGCTTAACGAGACGAAGTTAGGACTACAAAGTCCTCTCTACCACTCAACCTTGACCATTACCTAGCGTCATCTTATCATCGTAGATCAAACCCGCGCCACCCGGAGTGATGGGCTCCATATGTTGGTTATTTAATTATACATTAAAGTTTTTATCACAACTACCAATTATTGAGGATCATGTCACTATTTTGAACGCTACGTTCAAAGGTTAAGGTTCTTTACTTGTTTTCTTATCTCACCCTTCGAAATCGACCTAAGACAAGATATGTCATATACTTTCAGGTTTACCTATTTTTAATAACAAAAACAGAATATTAGACATTTAAAATCATTTACAAATTCGTTTAGGCTAAGCTTTTTCTTCACTCATTTTTACCACCCTTCCATAAATAACTATTTTTATGTGTGTGTAGTTTTTTACGTTTACACCTAACGTAACGGTTGAATAGAATATCAGTTACACCTCCCAAACAAACTGGTTCAGTGAAGAAACCACTTGACGGATCAGACTGTCACTGGAACGACCTTGACAGTGAGGTGCGCGAGCAGAGCGCGCGGTGCGGGTGACCGAGCTGGGGGGCGCGCACGGGCTCAGGGGGCACAGGTGATGAGGCAAAGGTTCAGGGGGTTGGGGACCTGTGTATATAGTCATCCTCTCACCTACCTACCTCATCTCAGCCATCATGTACACTCTGGTAAGTCACAACTCATTCACAGTTTAGAGCAGCCAAGCACTCACTGGTTGATAAGGAAAAATCACGTAGTAAATTTTAAAAAAATAATACATTGTAGCATCTTTGACTAAAGGTTTCGTAGTTTTGTTTTTAAATTTAGACCATAACAGTTATGAAATATTATTTAACTATTTAAATCGTTACTTGTAATTAGAAGTGAATAAAAATCAATTATATAGTTTTAAGAACTTGTTCCTTATAAAATATAAAAATTCTTTCTTTTTTGTATCACAACTATGATTTTATTGTTTATTTAAAAAAAAGTCTATAGGTTTTGGGTCCGTTTTAATACATATACTCAATATGTAAAATTAAAATAAATAATGTTGCAGAAAATAGTAAAATACTTTAAAGTTTAAATTGATTTGTTTACATTTTTTGTGTTAGTAAACATATGAAATGTTACGCTAGAAGGTATCACATAAAGCAAATAAACAGCAAACAGAATAGTTCAAATAAAGTAAAGATTTTTATATCTACTGAATTTTTTTCAGATACAGCAATAATAATTTAATGTGTTTACTTGCCTATTTTTATTTAGGCAACTTATAGGCCTATTAATAAATTCGTAAACGCATTTGTTCCTAGTCAACTAAATGGTATTTGGCGGTGCTATCTTTACAAAAATGCCTATATCCATCAATAGCATTAAGATTTATCACATAAAATAACAAAACAGACAACTAAACTAACGTAACGTATTTTAAAATAAGCATTTTAATTGTAAGTAATAAGTGGATAGTCTTGGTACAAAATTTCAAGCCCAATTTGATATCGCTCAACTCAAACTCTAAAATTCACCCTTGGATAAATAACACGTAGAATATCTAGTTTTGAGTAAGGGTTTTTAATACTACTGTGAAATAACTGCTGTAATCTATCTGGAAACTGCATAAATTCTCCCAAAATGTACTGACACTTGAGTATTTTACTTACATGTTAAGTAAGTTTTTTGCTTATAAAATAAGTTAGTAAGAAAATTTTATTCATAGCAACGTCTTTTTAATAGCTTTTATCCACGCTTCAGTACTATGTTCGCGACCTTACTGAACCATTTGCATCCCTAGCGATGGTTTTCTAGTCGCAAATCGAAATGTATTGAAAGTTACTGGGCCCAACAGGAAATAATAAAATACGATAAGACCTAGGATTATGTTTCAGCCAGCTTTTGATGAGCTAAATACACTGTACCCATTGAACTGTACTGAACTGTACCCATATTTAAGATGTTCATATAAACAAAACCATTCTTGTCTAAGTTTGTACTTTAATCGGTAGCTACAAAGGTTGTTTTAGAAAATAAAACTTCAAAATGAGAATGCAATATTACAACTTTATCCTAAGACTAGCCTATATAAGCAATATTTACAAATTATCGATAGTTTTTGAAGACTTTACAGCTCAAATAAAAAAACGACAAGATGCTTATTTCTCAAAATAAACAACAATCAGAACACCGTCAACTGTATAAACTGATATATTAGTTGTACTTCTATATCAATAATTACATACTTTAGTATAACAACCTCACATTCAAACAAATATAGCACAATAGTATAACTAATCCCTGACAGCACGCCTGTCTAAACTCTTTCTATGAAGCAACTGACCTTTCTCCCGATACCAAAAATATCGTTATTACTTGTGAGAAATGGGTTAGTCGTGGCGGTATTTCGGCGCTCGCCTCACCTATGCAACTCATGATTGCCCTTACCCAGTGCTCACAGTAGATTGCACCGGGCTGTAGATCTTGTGAATGAGAACCATTGAACATAACAGCTGCGCTCGCAGTAACCATAAGCTCCCGGTGCCGTGACGAGGCTTTTTGTAGAGATTATGATGGCCGATTTACTACCAATACTCAACTCAGCAGTTAGACACTTTTTATTCTGAGTATGTTTGAACGGGATGTCAGAACGTGTAGCTAATTTTGAGGTGATAACAGATTAGGTTGACAATTGCATAACATGTTATAAATACGAACACAATATTTATAAACGGCTTAAAAGTTTAGATTTGTAGTTTATTAAATAGTTTAAATACAAAATCAATATAAAAAAGGTTTGTGAGCTGGTAAGGTTAAATTTAAAACTTTAAATTTAGAAATAAATATGTAAGTGTCAAATGAAAAGGTTTTAAAACCGTTTACTTTACTATTTATTGGCACTCAACCCTTGTTTCGCATATAACCAAATATTGTCAACTTTTAAAAAGTGGTAATCACGTTTTTCAGCAAAACTACCATTTCTGGAAGAGTAATATGAATTGAACGAATTGGGCATGCAAATAATATTCTTTATTTGTTGGTCCCATTAAAATTACAAACTGGAAAAACGTGTGTTCATTACACATTAACACCAATCTTGTGTCCTGTCAATATCTTATTAAGTTACTCATCTCTTAAATAAATAAAATATTAGAAATAATAAATAAAAAATTGTGTATCTTTTTATTTTTACTTATGTAAATAGCGATAACTGTTTCCGAAATAGCGTAAATGTATAAAAGTAGCAACATAAACTTACTAAATAATCATTTTAAAGAATTAAAACTTTGAGATTCTAGAACTTTACATGAACATTTGTGTTTCGTGCCTGTAGATAGCAGTAGTAGCAACCCTCGTAGCCGTGGTGAGCGCCAAGCCCCAGTTCGGAGGCAGACCTCCCGCGTACAACGCCCCAGCTGCCGCCCCCGGCCAGGTCATCCCCATCGTCAGCCAATCACAGGACGGACCCAACCCTGACGGATCTTACAAGTGGAGGTAATAAATTAAAGATCAGATAATATTGTGTATGCGTTGACAATATAAACAAAGCTAATCACCTTGTAAGTCCATAGCTAACATCACAAACCGGTAACACTATAACAAATCTAACAGACTTTTCAACAGTGAACATAATTTTAAAATAATCAAACATGAGTACATTGGAAAATTACTATAAAATACGTTTAATCATTGAGCTGTGTAACCTCTAAAACATAAATTAGACACAAAGCTTACCTGAAAACCAATATAACAAATGCTATAAAATGCACTATCCTATTACATTCGAGCATTCAAACGTTTTATTCACGTATTGCCTACTCGTAAATACGGTGACTAAACATTTATTTGATAATCCTTACAAAGGTCACAACAGTAAGTAGAGGGAGAAGAGAGTACTAACCTAAAGGTAAAGTTAGAGGTAAAGTTTGTCTTGTTTAACGACGTGAAGTTAGGACTACAAAGTCCTCTCTACCTTGCGTCCTTTACCTAGCGTTACCGTATATTCACATTACAAATGTATGTGGTGACTGCCGAGATCGAATCCGCGCCAGCGAAGTGATCAGCTCCGGAGTCACGCACGATTCCAACCTGCCACGGGTCCGCTATATTTAACCTATCTTCAATATTTGATCTATACAATTATACATGCACGTGTTTTTTTTACCGCTGAGTTATAAGAAAGTTTGTTGTTTCCTCTGATGATAAAATACAAGTATGTTTAAGTTCATATAGTAAAGATAATTTAAACAGACTTTTTGAAAACTTCACAGCACTCTGTAATTAGTAAATACTTATAAAACCCTTTACTTGATAAAATAACGACCTGTGTATCCATAGTTACGTAGACCAACATTGGCACAAGACAAACATCCACCCAGTCTTCCAATGTCCAAGGATAAACTGTCTACTGCGTTTAACACAACACATTTCCCGATCAACAACTCACCCATTGAATGAAGCCACAAATACAAGGAAGTGTAGAGTGCCCAGGGTAATCACAAATTGTCCGTGACCTCTGTAGAAGAAGCTATGTGAACGGCTTGGAGGCCAGTACTCAAGCGTGTCTGCTGTGTTTTGCTACACCTCCCAGTTGACTGGCATGCCAGTACTCCCTTGTTTATGAGCTGTCATTTGTAGAAACAATACGTGGTACAATAATTACTGCTGTTTTGATTGACTGGCTGTTTAATAACGCGTGTTTGCGTAATGATACACGGATTCTTAATTTGCCTGATTTCTGTTATAAATTTCTGTATTGAAATAAACGGTTTTAGGTTAGTAAGTGTAATTTCGTCCAAAGCTACTGTTTGAAAAAGATCTAACCAATTGACTGACACATTTTGACTTTGGGCTTAGGTAATTTTAAAAGGTGAAGTTTGTCTTGTTTAACGAGGCGAAGTTAGGACTACAAAGTTCTCTCTACCACTCAACCTCGACCTTTACCTAGCGTCACCGTTTAGTCACTTTACAAATTGTAAGTGGTGATTGCGGGAATCAAACCCACGCCACCGAAGTGGCGAGCTCCGGAGTCGCGCGCGATACCAATCCGCCACGGATTCGCTATTTTAGGCATACTTTTGTTAAGCATTTTAACCCGTTTGATAAATTTACAGTCCTGTATTCCTATTACATACCAGTAATTCCAAACGTTTATCGATCCTTATACCATAGTATCATTTCGTGCAAGATTAACTAATTTCCAGAATTTACAATTTTTACATTACTGTTATCGTAATCTTCACTTGTTGCCTGCTTATGTCGATACAGACTCCATTCTTCCTAGATATTCATTACAAACTTGGAGGACGTTTCATTCATCAGGAAGCTACTGACTTGTTCTTCTACAACACAAAGTGATGAACGTATAATCTCCACATGGCCTTTACTCTTACTCATATGGATTGATTACTCTTTTACCGTTCCAATGCAAACCTGTGATTGCTCATGACATTGGAAGGCTTTTCCAACTATGGTGTGGATTCGTTATAATAATTATTCAATTCCTGAGTAGTTAATTTTTTTCTAGCCAACTGAAACTATTGTCATGTATTTTGTTTTTATTGAGAACAATGGTTCACCAAATATCTGTTAGGCCCAGTGTTAGGAGCTTCTAAGGACAAATGTTTACTAATTAATACTAAAATGTCTCGTTTTATCCGTAACTTTATCTTTTTATTATCTTTTTTCTACTTTCTTGCCTTGTTAATTCTTTTCTATTAGGGTGTTCTTGTTTGTATATTTGTCTTCTTCTTTCGTCTCTCTATTTGTGTTTAGATTCATGGTTATTATTTGCAAAATGTCTTGTGTTTTATTATTTAACACACTTGTATATACATTTTGGTTTAAGTTTCTTTTAATAAGTATTTCATAAGATAGTTTTATTGTTTTATTAAATTTGATGATTGTGTTTTATATTTTTAATTTCTCAACCAGGACTAATGAATAATTACAGTACCCAAAACATGTCGGTAGCGTTCAATTAAAATGCAGCTCGCTTAAAGGTACATGTTTTCAACAATTTTACCATTCTATACTTTCACTATCATACTATTTTACTTTTCTTCGTTGTATTGTCCTAAACCCCGTTCTTGTTTAAAAACGCCTTAAGAATTCAACTTCCGGTTTCAGTTTCGAGTCCGGTAACGGCATCTCTGCGCAAGAGGAAGGTTACCAGAAGCAAGCTCCCGAGGGTCCTGGCACCGCCGCCCAAGGAAGCTACAGCTACACCGCTCCTGACGGACAGCTGATCCAGATCACCTACATCAGTGACGAGAATGGTTTCCAGGCTCAAGGAGCCGCCATCCCCACTCCACCCCCAATCCCACCAGCAATCCTTAAGGCTCTGGAGTACAACGCCGCTCACCCCGAACAGCCCGCCCAAGGTGCCGTGCCTTCCAATGCTTACAGAGGCTGAGTTAGCTTTCTGAGTCTGCGGACTCTACCTTCTTCTTTTCTTCCGTGACTTCCCCAAACTGTGATATGATGTGAAGGGGAGTCACAATGTAAAAATTGTACTATTTAAAATAAATTTGTTTATTTTTATAATATATGTGTGTTTTTCTACAAGCCTCTGTTTTTACTTTGTTGAAACTTGTTGGTTATTACCTGAAAACCACACTATTTAGAACTAGAAAAAAATCACTTTTGGAAAAAGGTATCTGTTAAAGTAAGACTGAGGCTAATGATTTTAGTCTAAGTACCGTAGTTATTCAATTGATTATTTCGTTATTTTATCTCATGAGTTTACAAGTTAACAAAAAATTATTACTAATATACAAAACATAACACTATTTCGTTTAATACACCTCTAAAGGCTGGGTCAAAAACGCAAGAGTTTGTTAACTACTTAGTTCTGTCAGTGATGTGAACATTAATTTATTTAACTTTCCAAGAAAATATAATTCATTGGGAATCTTTGTAGACGCTAATCTTGACTTAACAATAATAATTGAAATAATGAAATTACAAGAACTTAACAGAATCTACTGGTGACAAAGAACAAATTCACAACCTGGGACGTTGAATTAGGTGCTATTAAGCTAATCTTATTAACATACGAGTAGTAAAGTGATACATCTCAACAGTATGTTTACAAAATTTAACTTGTTAAACAGGTGGATTTTGATAACTATTGTAATGATGTTTTCTAATTGACAAATTGCCATAATTTGAGACAAACTTTGGACTCAAGCAAAAAATGCGCTTTACATTACATAAACACTAAATAGTACTTTGTTAGCTTCGCCGAACCAAAGTTTTGTACCCTTGAGTATGAGCTTTGAGTTCCAAGAACCTAAGTAATAAAGTTAGGCTTAAGACTCAAACAGCAAGGATGATTTATACGTAATATTGCCATAAACACCTTAGTATAAATAGTAATCGAAATCGATGAGTATTTTCTTTGTCGGCCCAGTATGCAGCCTTAATTGTGGGAAACGATGCTGCTTAATTGTTTTGACATAATTTATTTACGTATGTGTATAATTAGGTAATTGCAGTTTGAACAAAATATTTGAATAACTACATAGTTAGCTTTTACAGCTGTTTTCAACATGATTCTCTCGGACTTAAGAACTGAGTTTTAGTGTGAGAAAATAAGTCAAACGTGACCAAAGTTAACGGGGGCAGTATCCGAGACGCAAAACTGGATATGCTTAAAGAGTAATCCGATTAAAAACCTTTGCGTTTTGTCAAATGCCTTACAATAATGTGTATTTTTTATGAGACAAAATATGAACAAACTATAAATGTATAACTATGAAGCTATTGAACAATGCTGCCCAACAAAATATTAAAACATTTTCTCCGTATTTTTTCGTAACAAATGTATAGTACGCTTGTTTACTTATTCGTAATATACATTTGATGTCCTTACGGCTTTCAGTTTGGCCTGAACGTTTATGTTAACAACAAACTTATACGTGCCATTTGAGCTCTATAGACCTAAATTAAACGCCAAAGTCGCATCATTAAATCTACACTACAAACAGAAACAATATTAAAAACGTAACTATTTTGTTCAACTAAAGCTTCTTAACATTTAATTCACTGTCTGTGTACAAAGAAGTAAACTGTGAACTGCTTTTAAATGAACCCGCTCTTAAGTAAAGCATACAAATAATATTAACACTTGCAACCATTTCATGACCATCTTAAATTCTATTCAAATCAAACCGAAATAGTCCTTTAACTACTAAATTCTTGTATCAAAAAATACCAACGTAAAAGAAAACTTTGACATACCTTCCTTTTTTATATTCTTGTTTCATTAAATATGGGTAGTTAATTATTCAATAGGTCCTTAAATACACCTATATACGAGTTGTATTACTGTTGTTCTCTTTAATTAAAAAGCAAACAACATGCGCCTATAATTTACTACACAAAGGATAGAACGTACTTGGTCATATGGGAATATTTATCGTGTCTGACTACCAGCTAAAAGAGATAAGCCACGTTCAGAGAGAACATAAATTCTTAACAGTATAGTAAAATGAGGCTTCAAGGTCGACAAGAAGAAGGCGCAATAGCATCTTCGCAGAAACCGAGGCTCCGTCTTTGATGAGTATTATCCCGCAGTTTATGCGCTAAGCCGAAGTGATTTAGTTTCGTTTTGATGCAAAAAGAAAATAACCAAAACCTCTGTTCTTCACCTATGAAAACTGAAAGTAATATATCAATGCACTTTATTTCTTTTCATGACAGGTAAACAGAAATGTAATGTTAACTTTTTTGTAGCCTAAGAAAAAGCTACAACTCTATCATAATTGTACTAAATATAATTCGACACATCTAGTCAAATTGACTCAACCATCGTGTAGTGTATCAAAATACTAACAGATCATTGGTCATCAGCATAAGCAATAGAACTCGTAAAAATAAATAAAAATACTGTGAGTATTGAAGTAAAACTGTTCCTAACACTTCTTTTTTAAAGTTTTTTGTTGACCTGAAGACGGGATCAGACTGCAGATCCCGAAACTTCGTGACCATTTTGCTCCCTAACTTTGGAAAATATCCGAAACAATAGTTCAAACTTTGATCCAATCACGTTATTTCTCATTGAAAGCAGGTCCCTATTTACTATTTTATTTGGTAGCCTGATTGTGAAGGATTTCCTGTTTTATAAATTCCAGTAATTACCACAATATTTTTTGTAAATGAAAAAGATTTTAAGAATGAAACTTTGGTTTATAGTTTAATGTATATTGGAATCAAAATATTTTGGTTGAAATGTTCTTTAGCGGGGGTCATGTAGCGTAAAGTTTTAAAATTACTTTATACGTTTTGGACAAGGAAACTCTCATAAGAAATGTTGCATTGTTATATATCCGTTGAATACATGTTATATGTTTTATATGCTTAATCAATTGAGAACCATATCTTGTAAATTCAACCATATTGTCAAACTTTTGTTTAGAATGAGACAAACGTTGGTTAGAGCGGACCCGTGGCGGGTTGGAATCGTGCGCGAGCTTATCACTCCGCTGGCGCGGGTTCGATTCCCGCAGTCACCATGCACTTACATTTGTAAAGTGACTATACGGTAACGCTAGCTAAAGGTCAAGGTTGAGTGGCAGAGAGGAGTTTGTAGAACCTCGCTAAACAAGACAGATTTTACCTTTTTCGAATATTGAAAACTCTATGTTCTTCAAGGAGCCGTATCTCAAACAGATGTTACAACATCCAAGTAACGGTCTGGTGCATTTGTGGGAGGAAGATGCTGCACTGCCCAGCTGTGACCTGTTTGAAACCTAACCTATGTACCCGATAACAACCTGTTACCTAATCTGGTAGAGTCAAGGTCACGGTGACAACGCCTGGCCCGGGCCTACTGCATCCTATATCAATCGTTGCCTAATGCTTCACTTATATAAACCGAAGGAACTCTTGTTTCCGCTTGAGTTCCTCCGCTCTTATCATGGCAACTGGTAGCTTCAGTATTGTTGTAAGTACTCCTGTAAGATTTAGTAATCAATTCGGTTTTGGGGTTAGGTTTTTTATATTAGTTTTTGGAAGTTCTAATCTAAATCGGTAGTTCTAATGTTAATATTATTCAAAGTGTTCTTTAAAGTTCTAATCTTTTCTAGATGAAGAAATGATACATGTAATAACAGGAAATGTTAGCCTTAACACCACCTAAGAGGGTTAAATAAAAGTTGTGTTGTATATTTAAGTCTATGTAAATTTTTATCGTCAAAGCAAATATTGCTTGGCTAAATTTGATCAAGGATATGTTCGATGACGTTGGTTGCGTTTATACACTTTCTTATGGGGCACCTGCATAAAATTTACCGTAATTTATGTTTAGCCTTAACAAAAGGTTGAACCAACTGTCGTTACGATGGTGAAACACATCTTTAGTACAACCTTAGACAAGTTTCAATATAAAAAAGCTTTATGTCAATAGTAAATAGGGTATAAATCAGTTAGCGTCATCTTCAACTATTTATTACAAACGCATACGAGTTCTGACTTTCAAACCGTTTCAATGAGGGAGTTGAAGTGACTTAATGATTTAATGATTATTAACTTAATGCATTTAGAGTTCATGAGTTTTTATATCTTAATACATTAAAATTTTGTGTTTATTCTATACAATTCCGCCATCGAATAAAATGGGTTTTCTTGAATGGATTCTTTTAAGGTTAGACCTTGAATTATTCTCAGGATAAGTTTATAGTTGCGTTTCCTCTACTAGGTTAGTTTATAATACGATTGGCTTTACTGTATATGAACTTGTTTTCGTAATGAACAGGCTTAGAATCATATTCACACATGTGAGAAAGTTGTTTATATGTGACCAAGATTAGTTTCATATTTGTAAAACAGGAACAATTTATAAATTACTTCAATAAAAACTAGTTAAGTTAGTGATAAATTATAACTAATATGGTCAACGAATGTTTGAAAAACAACTCAAGTAAATGTTTAAATTATTTTGTATCACACATTAGTTTGAGAGTTTTAATTTTATGTTGTTTGTAAAAGATCCGTTAGCCAAATGTGTATTTGTCTGGTTTTAACTAATGGCCTTACCTATCCGCAAGTAAATTGTGGATAAGGACTGAAGGCAATACAAATGCATGAGTTGGATGTTTATAAAAGTTTGGAAATTATTAACAATATTTATTTAAACCTGTATTTTATGTTATAATTATTATAATTTATTGTATACACTAGAGTCCGGCTACTCTGACCGAACCCTGTTCGGATTAGCAAATATTCGGAGAATACCTGAGAACCATATTGTTCTGAATCTCAATGAGTGACCATCCCTTATTTTCAGACACAACTTACACCGTGTCCGAAATTACACTTGTATATATTTTCAAGTGTAAATACCTATAAAGTTTAATAACTTTAGAGCAATTAGGGAAAACACCTTGAAGTAGTATTTAAATTTGCAGACACGATACAATTTTAACGATATGTTCACAGGTTAGGTGTAAGAGAAGAAGACCAACCACTTTTAATAAAATAAACATGATTCATCGGTAAAGTAGATGAATCAAAGTAGTTCAAAGATTGGAAAGTATATAATACATTCATAGAACTTCAAACTTTTCAGGAAAAAACTAACACTGGCTATTTAAGTCTTAACATTGTATTATGAATTTATTTTCACGTTAGGCGTCCACATTTACAAATCGCTAACATACACATCACATTTCACGCTTCATACTGACCATCACACTACACTCTAAAAATGAAGGAGTGAAAGCCACTCAGAAATAATTAAATTTCGTTCTAGTGGCTCAATTTTCACAATTATGGGAGTGGTTTTCACTCTTTCATATTTAGATTGTACAAACACAGTCACGGATGGGCTGAGCACGCTATCAACAGCAAGATTAAGCGTTAGTGCGAGGAAGGTGCAGTTACATGGATGATCATGGCCGGGGGCTACAAAAGTCGCTGAACCATTGCCCAAATGAGCCACACGTAACTTGACGATCGGACGTAACCATCACAGATGCGGCGCATTTGTTAGACAATGGAATTGCCAATTCTGCGCAAGTCAATGTGGGTCTTTGGGTTTGTAGATTTCCGGAGTCACTCTGGCCACTAGCATGAGGAGCTCATACTAGGTTAGTTGGAAAAGACAGTTCGTAAGATATTTTTAACCATCCCAAACAACACTGCTAGGTTTTTTAACGTTTTGAAAAAATGCCTGTTCGATCGACGATTGAATCGCTCTTTGCCAGTGGGGTGACACTTTTAAACAACGATTGAATCGTCGTTTGCCAGGTAGAGGGTTAACTTGAACTAAAACCTCAAACTAACTTAGATGATTCGAATACTACAATTTCAACTATTGAGAGACCTATTAGCAGCCGTCTGCTAAGCATCTCAAAACTTGAAGTACCTCTACTATACTTACTTAATGAGCTCAAAACACAACAAATAGGAGTTAAACTATATTCTCACAAGATACAATTAGATTTAATCAGCACACAACCACTACTACGCAACTTTCTGTTTCAGCTGGTATCCATTGCAGTTTTGAGCACACTTTGCATAGTTCACTGTGCAACTTTTATTCCAATACTGCAACAAGAAAATGAAGTATATCCGGATGGATCGTACAAATATAGGTAACTTTTGTGAATTTCTTAGCCCTAGTTCATGAACATAGTTCATTTGTTTTAGTTTTGCATGAGTTTTAGCTTGTAACTAAAGTAACTAATTTCTTTCGTATTTTTATCCTTACATTAAAAATTGTTTTAAACTCATCTGTTCATAGGGTTCGATATAAATTAAAACGCAAACTAATAATTTATAGGATGATATAGAAATTAATCCTAATTTGAGTGATAACTAAAATTAGGTTAAATTTTAATTTTTCAAGGACGGCGTTTTTATAGACTTTCTTCCTATTGAATCGTATTTAAAACACGTAAAATTATTAAAACAAAAATGCTTTAAACATAATAGCATCTTCATAAATTTCACACAAAAGCAGATCAAATGACAACACTTACGTATTTTGTAAAAGTAATGATTTAAATGGCATAATAGTTCGGGACGAGTTATTAGTTCTCTGTTATCCCGACATAGTTTTAATTCCAGTATTCGTTACAAAAACCCACTATAGACGTAGCTATTTACTTGCTTCTCGCCGCTGAGTAGACTGCGAAGATAAACTTGAAGTGCAAAAACCAATCGCTTAAAACGGGATTAGAACCTACAATCTCAAGCTTTGGAGTCCAGTGGTATAGCCAAAATCTGAACATAAACGACCGCCACGAAACAAACCTTGTAATAATGCTTCCTAAACTGTATTGCAGCTACGCCACAGCAAACGGGATCATGGCCGTGGAGCAGGGGAAGCTAGAGAGCCCCGGCACGCCGGACGAGGCGCAGGCCGTGGAGGGTACGTACACCTACCTGAACCAGGACGGCACCTTGGTGAACGTGCGCTACTTCGCGGGCAAGGGTGGGTTCCGAGCCGTGCCTAACGTGGTGTACCGGCCGAGCGCGCGTCACCAGGGAGGCCCCATTTTCAACAACGTGCAGGAGCTGCAGAGGAGTCTCCGACCTTGAACACTATGCTGATAAGAGTGATTTGTGAATATTGGAGTTGAGAAGTAGATGGTAATATTCGTGGAATTAAAAAAAATTTTTAAAACTGACCACTAATTAGTATTGAGTAGTACAACTTACTGAGTGTCGATTATTGAGTATCACTCAATTTTTGGTAACGAGCTGAAACGTAAATCACAAAAACGTGTCTGTTTCTGTAAGTCCAGCAGTTTTTTAAAATGTAAATGTAAATTTATATTCCAAACTGTTTTAACTTCATGTAAGTTAGTAAGTATGATGCATAAACATCATATAATTATATCATTATAAATAAGTTACTGCATTTAAATGAACAATGTAAGATACTCTTGCTTTCAATATACTGCAAGTGAAAATTTTGTAAACATAAGGGGCTTAAAAGTCGAGGAAAACTTTTGTTACTTCATTGAAAGACGAAAATAGGCACGTTTTGCTATTAAAACTGTTACTCCTGATGACAACACATTAAACTAATTAAAATTATATCGATTTTACAATTAAGTTTGTGTTCTCTGTACCTTTTAATACGTGATAATACAAGTTTTAATGTGTGAACCAATCTCTGTAATTGTCAGATATATATGGTAATCTATTTATAATTGGTTATTATTTTAGACAATACGAGAATGTTTAAGTCGTATAGAATATTTAATAAAATGTTATCTAATTTAATGTAAATTTTTTTATAAGCAAAAATTCCTAGATTCTCTTGTCCCTTTATTTTTTTTCTATCTTTGAAATAATAGTGTAAGTCATTTGACACCTCAGGTTAAGTATAAATGTAACCAGTCCTGAACTATTCTTCCATATTAAAACCAGCTTAGTATTTTGTTTTGGCTTTTTATAAACCAAAACCTTTGTTCATAAACAAACAACATATGTAAATACAACATCTGCAAACAACATGTTTCATATAGATGTTGTGCGATACTTATTTAAAAAGAGGTTCTATTTGAATCCTTCAGGAGGTTATAGAGGCAACACATAAAAGATCGCCGTCTTCTTCGATAAGGTTTACTACCAAACCAGTCCTATCAACACTGCACCTTCACTACGTTAAACCCGTATAAGCTCTATTAGTATAAGCAAAGATATTGTCTTTGGTATAAGATTAACTTTAGCAAAGTAAATTATATGCTGCCTATAAAAGTAAGAAATTGTTAGCCTCCATTCAATAATGAAACAGAAATTAGGCTCCTTCAACCGGCCACGATTAATTATTTATTTTGTCGCTAGATTAGACGTTAAATCCCTCTTTAACTAAAACCACTTAGTATCAGTAACGTTTTTAGTTAAACATTTTATTTCAAAATATATAATATTATATATGTTAAATTCCAATGCAGGATTGGCAGCTGTTAGACAAATTATCGTACTCAAAAGCCCATTGGAAGTTCCCAAAAAACTTGCTTACACAAGACAAATCTCAATTCAAATCAACCGTCATGTATCTGAAACGTAATATTACGGTGAAGATAAAACATATCATGTTTTTGTGTGTAAATCAGGGACTGGATTCTCAGGAAATTCGTCTCGAAGCTAAATGCCAGCTGACCGCCCCAACCTAAAGATGACACAACCGGTTTACTGTCTACTCAATAACAATCCGACCCACTTTTGCAACCTGTCTCATCCAAAATCTGCTCAGAGCCCATCTGACACGGCTTTGTTTTAATTTGGCAAAGTTAAGTCCTTTATAAGGGTTTGCTGATAGACACCAAAGTAAATTAGCATTTTATTTGAACATACTCGTACTAAATGGTTTTATTTAGGTTAGAAAGAGTAATCTAAAGCGTATTCTTGCGTCAAAATAAATACTTCTTCATGGTCAGTTGAAGGACCCTCGTTTGTGTTTCATAAGTGAATGGAGGCTAACAATTTCTTACTTTTATAGGCAGCATATAGTTTACTTTACTAAGGTTAGTGTTACTCGTATACCACCGAATTTGTACTGATTGTTCTTTATGTTTAAACGTTTTAAACAGCCATAACCTATAAACTAAAAGTTGGATCAAATTGAACTTTGTGTCTCAACTTATATACCTGTACCAATTTTATTACTAAAGAAATCGAAGACAAAATGTTGGGACCGATCTGGGACTCGAACCCGGGTCTCTCCTGATTGAACCAAGTTTAAAAATAATCGGGTGAAAGGACTTGAAGATTGAAATTCTTCATTAAAATTACAAAATTATGGGTAGCCGGAAAACTAAAATATGCGTGTATTGAACCCATATATTGGGCAAAATGTTTGTCTTGACCCAAGTTACAAACCTATAAAATTGTCCAGAGAGTGCAAAAAACCTCACATTTGAAACATTATTTTTAATGAATTGTCACTCAGCTGGTTTGGATAATTTTTTCTAAATTATAACGTTTTTGTTCTTTGAATATTGAAGGGTATAAGTGCAGTACTTAGTTTGGAGGTTTGTTCCTTAAAATTAATGTTTTTGTTTTAGCAAAAAATGCCACATTTCACAAGTTTTAAACTTGTCTATCATTAAGTACAATTTTACTTAGCGCACTCTTTTAAAAGGTCTTCATTTTTCTTACACCTTCGAAATTTTAACAATCCATAATAATTTATAGTGCTTAATTGAAAAAAATATGACAGCAGCAATATATTAAAATGTCCACAACTAGTACAACTTTGAAAAGCTAGGAGTGTTGTTTTCCTGCTGCTACATTCCTAAGTAGCAAATCAGCATAACATGTCCAAGTACCGTACTTTTCAAGCAGCGATGCGCCAGGACAGTTACAAGTGTATTAAGGTGAAGGCAAACTACCTTCTCTGGAGACCACAGATTACCATTGGTTCTAATGATGAATACCAATACGCGGCCAAGTTAATACATTCACTCATTAGATCAGAGTAAACGCCTGCCAATATTTTAATTTGATGTTATTAATTGGTGGGTGGACGCCAGCTGTTCAACGCTTGTGACTCTAATAACTCAAACACGACTAATACTAGCTTTAATTTACACACGTAGGCGTTTTAACCAGTAGTTGATGAAAACAAGGATGTTTTAGAATCGAGTTGGATTAAAATATTCGAAGATTGCTTATAGTACTCATACTGCGTAAAATTGTGCAGTAAAAGGTAAAAGGTTAAGTTTGTCTTGTTTAACGAGTTTTAAGTCCTCTCTACCACTCAACTTTGACCTTTAAATAGCGTCACCATATTAGTCACATTACAGATTGTAAGTGGTGACTGCGGGGATCGAACCCGCGCCAGCGGAGTGATGAGATCAGGAGTCGCGCGTGATACCAATCCGCCACGGATCCGCTAAATTCAAATTTAAGGCTTTAGATAAACAAGGCACAAGCACTTCTTCCTAGCCAATTATTTGTAACTGGGGATAGTTTCTACTAGAAGAGCTCTTTGGTCGCTTCACTCTAAAATTAATTGTATTGTATGCTATAACCTTTAACAAAGAGTGTTAAGGGTTAGTATTTTCCTTTATTATCTGAAAATACAACTTAGTCTTTTATATTACATTACCATTTCACAAGTAGTTTAAGGGTTGGATTCAGAAGCAGTCGATGAGAATGTAAATAGCCCTTGGTAAGAAAGTGATGGTAGAAATTGAATTCGAGTATGAAATCGGACCTGAATGGTATGAACGGGCGAAACCTTTGTTGTCAGATGATGGTAAAATAGAGTCAGGGCTGGTCACCGGAGGCTGTTAGGGGATCGATAGGTAGGGTATGTCCAGTATATTGTAGTAGGTTTAGGGTACAAAGATAAGGTTGTGGTGAGTGGCAAGAGCATGGTGGGAAAGTGAAATTATAACTAAAGGTTGTGGGAAAATATAGGTTGTGCATGCCACCAAAGACGATAGATGGTTTAAGTAGACGATATAAGTGTGAACCTAAAACTGGAAGGTATGAATTGAATACGCAAGATGGTTTTAATCAGGTGGCGATGGTTATAAAAGGTGGCAGATTACATTTTGCCAACGGTAACTGGATAACTAAACGAGTCAAATAAGGACTGAATAGGTGTCATCTAATTATACAGTAGTTAAAACCAGATGGTTATAGAAGCATTGAAATTCTTTGTCATAACATTTAAATGGGCTCCTCAGCTGTTTTGTAACTTAGAGCTAAGATGTGCATTAACCAGCGTCCTGAATATTTCTTGTATACTTTAATTGAAATCGCATCCGTATAAAGCTTTAACAAACCCAACTTACTTATATTAATTTATATAAAAACACATATTGTCTACAAGCATTGGTTGTCAAGAAATAAAATATTAACTAATAGTCTTATCAGAATACAAATTTGGATAACCCAAGTGACCATAGTAAAATAATTATTGTAGTCACATTGTTTGCTGTCAATATTTTGTAATATATATTAATTGATTGGTTTCCAACAAAGTGATAGCTTACTGATGTAGTTTGGTTAAATGTATGATGCAACTTAATTAATGCAAATGTATACGGATCGAGATCATAAAAAGGTTGTAAACCTCATTTGCCCTGCCGTTGACTCAGAGATGTCCAGTTTATTTGACAAATTTATTAGAGGTGATATCCGAGTATATTAGATGAGATTTGTGTTACCAAGTTCAAACTAGTTCCAAGGTGATGAAACGTATAACTTTTAAAATGGAACCACCACGATAGTTTTGAGGAATAAGTTTACTCATATTTTGAAGCTTTAAGTCGTCACATAAAGTGTTTCCTCGTACTTTATGAATGAATGAATGACAAATTCTTTATTTACTTGGCGAAGTTAGGACTTTATAGTCCTCTCTACCACTTAACCACGACATTAACTGTATGACAAAACATACTTCCTTTCTCACAATTTCGTAACAAATCCTGAGAGGGCTGGACAATATTGCAAAGCAAATAAAACTACGATGTTTTGTCATTACATTACAATATGATGTAAATGCATTACTTGAGTGTATTCTCTGTTGGAAAAAATGATTCATGTACACAAGTCATAAAGGAGTATTATTAACGTATGCACACTACACACATTACTTTTGTATCAAAACAATTAAAACAATTCATTCATTCTGTTTCGTTTAACCGACGATAAAGTAAACCATTCAATAAATCTTCTAGTTTCGGTGTTTAAAACAAAAACAAGCAAACTCTTACAACTCAGCAACTTTGACCACAACAGCATCTTTAAACCACTCAACTGATTCAGACCACCACACTCACCATGTTCATCTCACACAGATGGTGACTTCCTTGCACTCAAGAACAACGGTCTTGTACGGATCCTCCCTATAAATAATGAATCATGAGTAGAGTGAGTGAGAAGGATGAGTTATTGACCAATGGACCTTGAGATAGACATAGACAGCTGTCACACTGGTCTGCATCATTACCAGCCTTATTAAACCCTTACTGACACAGATATTCTCCCATTAACATGAAGCGTCATCTGTCATGCGCGCATCACTCGGCGCTAGTGCAATCTACGCACCTTAGCGTAAGCGTAAGTGTGACGCATGGCGTTGTGTCGGCCGCACCTTTGAAATGTAGGATTTAATAGGCTTAAGCATTGATATCAAAAGTGTTTCAATGTTAGTAAAATCACATCTTCAAATTAAAACATCAGACTGTACAAGTTGCACAGAAAGTAATCAACATACTTCAGCGGTAACCTTAAAATTTCTTTTCTTAACTAAAAGTAATTACATCTTGTGAGGAATTGAGGAAAACTCAAATCTGTTGTCAGTTTTACGAATTAGTATTCAATTTACTGTACGACAAGTTTACATATGGTTTTAAATGCGTATCCTAAAAGCAAAACCAGTTGGATGACTAAATAAATAGCTCACTGCTTTTAAATTTAATGCTCTAAAATGTATTAAACTTATCATCACCACTTCTGTGAATAAGCATAAGTTTAACCAGCAGTTTTAAACTTATTTAGTCCTGCGCTCGGGATACTTACTATTCAAGATAACCATAGATTGTCAATATTTTTCATGTACGTGTGTTTTATAAGTGTAAAACTAAACTACTAACCGTTATTGACTTTTATTGATCAGAACGTTTGGTGGTAATACACAACTTTTAATTATAAAACTTAAAACTAGGCCGACACGCAGCTGAGCACTTAAGTGCCGCTGGCATGAGTGAATAAAATTTCCTTTCCAATTTGTTACCTACTCTAATTCGCTCCGCTCACAGCCTCGCTTCGGCCTTCGGCCTCAGACTTACAGCGTTTTTAAATAGAAGTTATACTACATATATCGTTAAAGGAAAACACGTTTTAAATTTCAATAAAATCGGTCCACACATTCCGCTGTAACAGCGAAAACTTTGCTGGCAGTTATTTTGAAACAACTTGATGGACTTTCTTATTGTATTTATATTGATGTATAATAACACAATTTATATTTATTTTAAGTTTAATTAAAATCTGACGAACTTGACTGTTTTAAGACAACTTAACCCTCTTTTTATAACCCCCACCCCTCTCCGAAAGGGGGTTCCTGTAGCCCGATTAAACTGATTAATGAACTCGACTGAGATATTTACAAAAGAAACATTTCTACTACATTTGGTGAAAATCGGACAAGAAGTGCGACCTATAAGTGCGATATATATTAGTGTAAAGATGATACACTAATATGTACATAAAGTGTGTAAAATCTTAAAATCGTGTTCTGGGGGTCAGAATCGGTCCTCATTTTATGGTCCCTGGACAGGGTCTTACCATGCTGACGCCATTAATATCTCATTTTCCATAAAGTTCGATAAACACTAGCGTAGAAAACAATACAACATGCACAAACACATTAACAAATAGCAATTGGGTTTCCACAAATGGCGACAGCTGCCCACCGGCTGACAGGCTAGCTAGCTGGGAGCAGCGGACAACCAATCACAGACGTACGTCAGACTGAGCAACTAAAAAACACAAACGTCCCTATTTATGCCTAGCTAATCCGTATGGCTTATATGACGATAATATTTGACGTCATAAATAATAAATTATTTATTAGTTATTGATTTGTTTTATGAACCTAATGGTGAAACTAATGAACATCACTTATACTTGGGTTTGACTAATTTTTAGTTTAATTTATATACGTTACTCGAATGGGGAGAGTAGGTCTCACCTGATGTCAAAGAGCCGTGTTTATGAAGATACCTCTAGATACTGCACATTTTGGTGAATTAAGGTGTGATTGAGTCTCAATGGAATATCTTGCTGAAATTTCACTCGAAAAGACACAACATTAGGTTTGAACGTTTGCAGGACAGCCAGATGTAGTCATGTTTAGGTGATATAATGGATTAAAATTGTTTAACTAGATGAGTTAAAATGAATTTCAAAGCGTATTTCATTTATGTATTCAGCGTAGTTTAAAAAGATGCAATAAAAAGGGTTTAAACAATGCATGGCTACTTCTATAAACCGAAACAAGTAAGTATAGAAAAGCGTGAAACTTATAGGCTACATAGTGATTGAAAAGATCGGACCTACTAAAGTTTCATGGTTTATGGTCAAAAATTCTCCAACATATCCTAAATAAACAATAAATTTTGAATACAAAGTAAAAATACGTACTTCAAATCAAGTACCTGGTAAATATTTCTCATATCACCGCAGGTTTTAAAACAACTTAAACTTGAGAGTATGCTTACAAACGATTTATTTTTCTTAAGAGTTTTCCAAACCAAAGGGGCAAAAGTGAGACTCACAAGAAAAGGTATGTGTGTTGTACATCACTTAAGAAAAACAATAATTAACTTCCTTCTCAAATTAGTAATTACTTTTGGGTTCTATGGTGGGTAAGATCAAGTATTACATCCAACATGAGACTCCCACATTTTTTAGGTATACTGGGATTTTCTTAATAAGTAAAAGTCTAATGTACTGTTACGATCGTATATATCTTGATGTTTTAGGTTAACACTTTCTTTTCAAACCACTATTAACCACGCCATCTCAAAACTTTAATTTATCACACTAACAAGGATATTTTATATAACTAAACTGTATAGTAAATTAAAAGACTACAACAGGCGGTTACATTGAAGACGTGCACTAAGGTCTGCTTGCAATTACCTTGTCCACTTTCATCTTCCATAATCTGTGTTTCACCTTTCTGGTCAGTATATCACTTGTGTAATTGCACTTGTTGGCTGGGTTGGGGAAGCTCCCGGTAGAGGTCGCCTGGCACGTCAGTTTTGGCAGACTGGCCTGCAGTATATAAGCTGGGCGGGACAAGATGCCGGCAGTCCTTCTCCTCAGTGCTCTACTGTTAACACTTCCTTGCCTTCATCATGAACACACTCGCCCACGTGAGTCGTTGCGTATATTATTAATTTTATACTATCTTGGTTCTTTTTTATTATTGGAACTGACGTTTCTTTTTTTTAATTAACGGCCTTTTGTATTTACGTTTTTTTTGCTGTTGACATAGCTTTTAAATTTGAACATTTAAACCTTAAATATATTTGTGGGTTAAATATATGTTTAAATATATTGAACTTATACTTAAACCTTAAACTACTTACAACGTTTATTTTACTTTCATTAACGAGTAAACGTTTTAGTTTTGGGGTTTAAAAATAACTAACAAAATGATAATATAAATGTTCAAAGCAATATCAATAGTCATGAACTTTCAGTTTTATTTTGAATGTTAATCGTTTTATTTTTTATATATGCTAACTCACACATAGATTCAAAATCCAAATTCAAAATATTTCAATTTACAACATTTCCCTCATCAAGCATACAAAACTTGTCTGTGAGGTCCTAAATATATTACACATACATTGTTTGTTTTCTTATTTTGAAACAAAAGACGTTGACAAATAATATTGATCGTGTATTATTATAAATTTTAGATGATACTTGAAACCCCGAATGAAATACCATTACTTAAATTGGTGCTTGTATGAACTTTTACAATTACAAAGATGTACTTTAACAACTTTAATGTTTTGCAAGCTAACCTTTGAAAACGTACTTAATTCTGTTCACTCTGAACTACTACGTCTACAATGCCTTTATATAAACTCAAGTTGCGTTTGAATTACATCATACATATATTTTACCACTAGTTAACTTTAATGTTTAGTCACAAATAGCTCGCCAGCTGCTTTCGATTACTAAACTACTACAAATGTAGTGGTCAGCATTATCTCCCGGTTCAGTCCAAACTTGTTTGTCTTCAAATTTCCTTAGTAATAAATAATCGCCAACGACTTTGGTAGAATTGAATATTACAATATTTTAAGGCAGATCATGTATTTACACTCCTTAAACCTAGTGCGTATAGGCTATGAAAATAATGACATGATAGATTTGCAACTAACTTATGAATTCGAATACGTTCCATTATTATTAGCTATGTAAATTTCATTCCAAAAAGATCGCAAGGTGTTTTGACGAATTTTGGTCATGTATAACAAACTTAAATTCTAAAGCAAAGGGCTGTAATGTTCAAATAGTTTTAGTTTAAAATTATCAGTTTTATTTTAGTTTATGCCGGTATATTTGTAATTATTTTGTGTTCTATAAACCATTGATATTTAACATTCGTACAGCTAAGTTATAACAAAAGTGGCCCTGAAATCACAAAATATAGCAGTTCAACTGCGTCTTGAATGGCCAAACTATAAATAACTTAAATGTGTTGTGCAGGTCGCTTGCCTGCTGGCCGTAGCTGTGATCTGCCAAGGGAGGCCGCAGTACCAAACCACCCCCATCCCCATCATCTCGCAGTACCAGGACGGACCCAACCCTGATGGATCATACCAGTGGAGGTACAATGTTACATGCAAATATCATTTTATAAACAAATTTTAATTTAGGCTTATTTCAGTATGTTCAATCAAGTTAAAAAATAGAATAAGGCTAGTGGTTTAGTTGTATTAGTCTAACACAAACAAAATTTCTAAAGTTTTTAACCTATACCGTTTGAAAATTGGTTAGTTTGAAACTGTTGTGGTTGGTGGTAACTAAAAATAGTATCAAAATGTCTCACTATTTCAACATTGACTTCACGAGAATAATCCATAATAACACTTTTGTTCATATTTAATTTGACAATTTTTGTACGAAAAATCTGTGTCGTAACAAAACTTTAGTTAATTATTAAAGGTATTTGAGCTAAGAAACTGACGAACGCGTGTTTGCGAGTGCAGTGAAATAGTTGGAAAATACTATCATTTCTTTAACCTTATCCATTTGATTTGAAAATATGCCAAACGCAAAAGCGTAGGTGTCATTTCGTAACGGGTTTTAATACTCGTACATTTAACTCAGCGTCTAAGCTACGTACACTCTGAATATGAAATAGTGAAACAACTCCAAAACACCACCCAAATGAGCGAAATTTCACTTTTTCTGAGTGGTCTTCACTCTTTAGTTTTTAAAGTGTACGATTCTTATAATCTGAAGAATTTTACGTTTATGTGCTTGGTTTTAACAATATTATTCATTGAAATGACTACACTCGTTTGATAATGTCCGAAAGCAAATTCAAGCTCCCCTAACCCAAGATCGATTCCTGTCAATGGTTGTGCATTTCAAACTTGTATTGATTCCTTTCCTTTGAGATTGTGTAATTCCCATTCACTCAACTTTAAAGTGCAGTCGTTGATTTACGAGTAATAAAATGTCGAATGAAAGTAACATTTAGATACTACTAACCGTAAACCTGTTTATGCTTAGGTAATGCAGCCAGTGATTGACAATGCACATAAGATTTAATTAATTGTAATGAAAGTGGGTTTGAAAATGTCATCATAGTTTAGTCAGTTTATTTAATCCTTTTTCTAAATCGAAATGTTGGTTTACAACTATAGGAACACTTAAGACTAACAAACACTCACCGATTTTCTCCAGCTAGTAAAAATAGGTCGACTGAATGTCACCTGATGTCTTTGCTTTAATTATTATTACCAGAAAGACGCCGTTGCTAGCTAGTGTGAAGGTACTTATATGCATTTCTATGTTGCTTAAACCACAGACTTTACCAGCTGAAAAGTATTAGTAAAAGTCTTTGCGTGGTACTGCTAAGGGCTTAACTAAATTACACAAATATTACATTGAGTTTTGAGTAGGTAAAATCAACTGTTTTTTTGTACACAAATATAGGCTATTTTTGTAATTATTAGTTTTAAAAAGTTGTTTACTATTAAAAGGTAAAAAAGGTAAAGTTTGTCTTGTTTAACGAGGCGAAGTAGAACTACAAAGTCCTCTCTACCACTAAACCTGGACTTTACCTAGCGTTACCGTATAGTCACTTTACAAATGTAAGTGGTGACTGCGGGGATCGAACCCGCGCCAGCAATGTGATCAGCTCCGGAGTAGTGCACGATTCCAACCCGCCACATGTCCAATACTAATAATTTTATTAATCTATAATTATTTTATGTGTATAGTTTGCAATTGAATGGAATAATTAAAAACTTGATGGATAAAACATTATTAATAACAATGACTTTTCGTTTCCAGCTACCAAACTGCCAACGGTATCGGAGCCCAGGAGCGTGGTTACCTGAAGAACGCCGGCATCCCTGACCAGGAGGCCCAGGTCGCTGAGGGCTCCTACCAGTTCACCTCCGACGACGGAGTCCCCATCAGCATCAGCTACATTGCTGACGAGAACGGCTTCCGTGCTGAGGGCAACGCTATCCCCACTCCTCCTCCAATCCCTGCTGAGATCGCTCGCGCTCTCGAGTACCTCAAGAGCCTTCCTCAGCAGGAGTACGACAACGACGGCAACCCCATCAACGCTCCCGCCTACCAACCTTACAGAGCTGGCAAATAAGTTGTGAATTCCAACTAAAACATGCCAAAATAATTCTAAATAAATGCTTGAAAAGATCTATTTTTGAGGTCTTTTTGACCGTTTATTTGCGCGGGTAGGTCTCATGGACCATTTCTTGGTGTGCTAGTCAAATGCCTGAAAGTTCTATTGACATGTATTTTGTAATTTTATACTGTGTATTTTGTAAAAATTAAATAAATATTTTGTATGATAATTTGGTTTGTTGTTTAGTTCCACCTACATTTTTCCTGTTAACTTGATGAACGGTATATTTTATTCGTTTATTTCGATACTTTGACTGAGTTTTCAGGATATAAATCTAAATCGTCGTAATTTTGCAATATAATTTTTTCTTTAATGTATGCTTGAAATTCACAACTTGAAATTATTAAAAAAAGTATTTTGAAATATGCGTTTTGAACCCGTAAACTACAGTGTCTCAAAAAAATGAATACACACTTTAATTGAATTTATCTTGTTGTATATGAAACCTTTATCTTTGGAAGTTACACTAGCTAATAATTAAAAACATCTGTTTCTAAACAATATAACTGAATGTTGCTATTTATTTAATTGAGTCTGAAAGCCCCATTCCGGAGGTTTTGTTGTCTTATGATTACCAGCTTTTTCAATGAATACACTTTGAATACTGTACGATCAGTTTGCCAATCTTTAATTGACCGATATGTAAAAGTATGAATGCTATTGTTCTGTATTTTAAACATAGTAGCTACAAAAATCACGTATATCTTTAGTCCAAAAGTTATATTTAATAGAAAACATACGTAATATTGTGTATACATTTTTGAGACACTCTGTATTTAGAAAAGTTGAAGAACTTAATAAAGATGATGCTTTAAAAATCAATCAACTAGTTTAGAAGCTAAACCAAAAACAACCTCGATTCAATGTACTTCTGTGACTTTGTATCGCACCGATCCCAATGGCATGCAAACTGTTAAACATATACTATGCATACCTTATGTCAATGTAAAATTTATAGTATCCAATTAAATTGACATTTAAAACCATATGAAACTCAAGAAAGCTACAAACTAAGTATTTAGACATTTTCCATATTATTCACAAATTTAACGAAAAGTCAATAGGCAATGTTGTAATTTTATACGGACGGCAGTAGAGTTTACTGGTTTTGAAACTAGAATTAACACAAAGTAGCTTGTTCAAAATGTACCAGTCCAGTGTTTAGCCAGGTTTTATTTTTCACAATAACAAATTGAGTAATTCAATGACACCAGCTGTTTCACTCAGGTTTAGCTGGGACTAGCATGTCCTCTCTCACCCTTGCGATGTAAGGTCTTTCTTACACAAACTTAACTGTTCTACAAAATGCAATATTGTTAACATAATATTAAGTTTAAAAATTGTTCCCTAATGGATTTTTAAATTAACTACGGTACATTAATTATTAGGCTATAACCAACAAAATTCATTTTGCAAAACATGTTCTTATCAGTTTTGTTTCTAAACAGATTTAACTTATTTAAGGATACATCTTCCTTTCCTTGTGATGAATAGTAAACTAAGGTAAACCACTCAACTAGGCACTGGAAGAACTTGTTGGTATTTAAGAGACCTTCGTTGTGTTTAGGATCATCTCCAATGAGGAACATTTGTTAAAACCTATCTGTCATGGTCGAGGTCAAGCTAGATTTCCGGATTTATATACGAACGAAACCTTTGAAAATGTGTATTGGTCTAATGGGATTTGTAAGGTAAAATAAAACACATTCACACAAATAAATATTAATATAACTTTAAGTAAACACGATCTTGCAATCAATACGGGTTTCAATATACAGGGTTTCCTGTAATTACGGGATCAATCTTCACCAGGTTATTTGTCAATTCAAAATAAACAAAACATTTCTTTGAGTGTGTTTTCACTAAAAATGTTATCTTCGAAGACATCTCAGTTCTAAACTAAAGGTTTTACACACTAATTATCATGAATTTAAGACAAACATTTAGAGTACAAATAACTACAAATAATGATAACTTTCGGTTTTAAACGGCCACCATACCAAATTGTTTAACCTTAATTACTCAAAACCTTTAAACTCTATAGTAAATACTTAATAATAAAATGTGGCAAATGTGTTTATACACCTTATAAGTCGTACGCTGTTCTACAATAAAATAATAGGGAGGAAATAAAATTTGTTTGGGCACACTCATTTATTTACATTGAAGAAACATATTTTACTAAAAAGAGTGTGTATAAATCCATGGGACTCAACAAGGTTTGGGAAAAACTACTTTCTGTATGTTTACGATTCGTTTATTTGGCAAAAGAGCAAAAGATTTGTTGTTCTAATCGCTATGGGAATTAGCCCTTACTATGTATTAAAATGTATTAAATAAGTAAAGATTAAAATAAGTAATGAGAGAGAAATAGGTTCAGGAAGAGTACAATTATTTCCAAGTTTCCTCAACCATAAGAGTTTAAAGGGTCCAGAGTTCGACCTTGAGTAAATCAATATTTCTTGTTTTACATTATTTGTTATTATTTTTCTACAGTTTGGAACAATAATAAACATACTCACGAACCAAAACACCTATATGTACTCATAACACTCCTACTAATACCAGTAAAAGTTGCACTCAAAAACTGGCCACAAACCTTCCTTTATGTTGTTATTTCTATTGAAAAATTAAATTTGATGCGCTGTGGCGTCAAACTTCCCTACACTGTAAATTGATATTTCCTCTTCAACTCATTTCCTCATCTACTAATAAGTTGAGACAGGTCAAGAGACCGTAACTTTAGAACAGTTTTGTATTTCTCAAGGGCACAGTTTATCAAAGTGTGAGACCCAATGATAACAGCTTAGTGTTCAATGGATACTTCATCAATTTTATCAAAATATAGATTTTTCAAACCGTTTTACCAGAAGATGATGTTGACTATTCATTCATTATGTACAAGATACACAGTTGTTTATTTAAGCCAATTTGTCAACTTATGAGCCTAAATTACGTTATTAATAAACCGATGGGCAGACAAAAAGTCGAAGTGCTTTAGGGGCAGGTTGAAGTATACTTTACTAATTTGATGAATAGTTCGTGAATAAAATGTGTTGGTACCCTAACGTCCATAATCAACTCTGTTTCTTTATAATTTGACCAATAATTAAAAATTGTAAATTTCAATTGCAAAAATATTTAAATACCATTTAGCCCTACTCAAATAATGATAAAGCCATGGTTTGAGAAAAGAGGAATTTTTCAAAATAGTCTTCCACATTTACCATATGGTTTATTAATTTTACTAATAATTTGATGTATAGCTTTTGTTGACAAATATTTTAAGGCTTCATTATTTGTACGCATTATGGAGTCCCGAAGATGGAGTAATCTCTGAAACCGGTAGTGTGAATAAAATATTAATCAAAGGGTACATAATTTTCAATTTTTTCACTTTAATGGTAAAGCCATATTATGGACTGATCTACCCACACATTTCCTACGGTTAAGCGTTGTGGGGAGGCTGCTCAGACAAAAGTTTTTCAGAATGTTCATTCTTCAAAGACAAGCAGTTCAAAACTGCAGTGGAAAGAGTCTTGCAGACCAGCGTTAAAAGTTTCAAGTTGTTGACACTACCCTGTCTCTAAAACTATTTTGGAAACCTGTTCTTTTATAGGAAAATGCGATCTCGTAAGAGGTATAGATGTATACTCTCACGATACTAGAGGCACGAAGAACTACCGAACTGGAAGACACGGAGCGGTAGCTCAGGAACGTCGCTGCCTTCACAGGCAAGGAGTTCATTTCGTCAACAGAATTCCGAATTCGATTAAGTTTGCCCCAACGCCGAAGGCATTTAAAGCTCGTCTTAAGCAAGTTTTGATCGCAGAAGCGTTTTATAGCTCAGACGGGTTTTGACACATGATTGGGAGACCGTGTGAAGAGACAGTTTGACGGGGCCAGACGGGTGGAATTCAAGTGAATGAGACGGTATGAGTGTAACTTATGTATGTTTGAATGTGATTTAGATGTGTGTGAATCCAAAATTTTAGCCAACTGTTATTGACGATTTGTTTATTCAATAAAACATTGATTTATTTATTCACCGGATCAAAACAAATCCAGTAGACACAAAGATGCAACACCTGACTACCAAACGCCCACGTAGGCTACTCCTCGAGCCGTGGGTGTGACTGGAGCGATGATACCCCCACATGGACGACAGCGACAGCGATGGATAGTGGCCCACCAGGGTTCAGAAGTCACGTTATGCAACCTCTCACAAGATCTGTAGGTCACTGGTCCGACCAGTGCCGGCTATGCATCGTGTTCGGCTATCTTGTACAATTAGGCCCGACTACACAGCACACTGTTGTGATTGATAGAGTTTTTAGCTCTTCCTTATACCTAATGCGGCCAATTATATTCCAGTTAACATTTGCCTTTCATAGTTGCACCTCGGGAGCTGTCACCTTATGTAACTGTTTAGTAATGTACTGTTGGTTTTATAAGCTTATTGTTGTGTGAAAGGAATAAGGAAAGATGGCACAAATAATAACTTTGCGTTGAACGTGCCTAAAAGATACACTATTTCAGTTTAAGTAGGTACTGAATTATTTCATTCCGCACAATAAACTGGTAAAACGAGCTGAAAACCAAAGCTATAAGAGTCTGTCGGTAGGCTTTTTTTAGCTTGAAATGCTGTTATTCCAAAGTTTTGGTTAAACCCACTTTAGTTAAACTACCCTGCGACATACTCGTAGTTACAAGTGTTACAAGTGCTCCATCTTGAACAAGGGCTCTTTAAAACTCTTCACAGTAAGCTCTAATAGTGCTTTACCTCTTTAAGCTTAATAGCTATAATAGACCACTTCGTTATAAATGTAAATATGGATTGAACTTAATATAGATTTATCGTTCCCCCATTTGACCTTTTCTCAGAGGGAATTTTCGATATAGATGGTTAATACACGTATTTTGACACTACTTAAACCTTCATACTTTATAGTTTCAATAACTAATATAACGTCTATATTTAGCTAAAAAATTATTTCTTTTGAATACTTAGTAATAGTCTAATATTCCATTAACGTGTTACTCTCCACATATGTTATTTGATCAAGAGTTGTTTGTATCAAAGCTAACAAATGTTAAAAAATAGATTACCTAGCGAAATCCAGTCCAAAGTGTATTTAAACCATTAACAATCAAAACTCAATCGTCATTGATCAGGAATGGTGCTACCAATCGCCAAAGCTCAGCACTTTTAAAATCGTACTGTTGATTGGAACTTTGTGTACGAGTACATGTAAACGCTAGTTGACGTTAGCTTAGTTAATAATCAAGGAATACATGTATAATTTCGAGTATTTAAAGCGTTTAGTGAAGAAAATGGCACCCCATGATGAAATTAACTAGCCAACTCCTATTTTAAGCAGGAATTTTACATATTCTTTGACATGAAACACGTATAATCTATTATTGCGGACATTTTTCATCGTTAGTGAGCAAGATGATCAAGATGTTTCGGGATCTGCACTCTGATCCCGTCTTCAGGTGAAGTTTTCGAGGCTTTTATAGTTTTAATATTTTGAATTTAACAGTTACAGTTGTTGTTTAGTTGTGCTTGACTGGTCAGCTTAGACTGAATAATTTAGGTTAGCCCAATTTCTAGTGTTCTGTGTTATGTTTTAGGTTACTTTTCACTTAAAGACAAGATCAGATTGTAGATCCCGAAACGTCGTGATCTTTTCCTCACTAACGATGGAAAATGTCCGCAATAATAGTTTAAAGCCTGAAGTTCCTCCATAGTCAACAACAAACCTTAAACAAATAAAACAGGTATAGTTCGAATAATATATGAAGGTATAGTGGGATCTTAGACTAATATGGGATCGTCACCAATTCTAATCCACATCAGATTAAGAAAGTAATCAATAGTTTACCTAAGACATTTTTTATGCTCAAACTGAACCAGTTAACTACAAAAGATTCTAACATCCACACAGTTTTATAAATACTTAACAAAAGCAATTCTCACTCAGATTTTTCAGTTGTTCAATTTTTCCAATTAGTATGATTTGCGTAGGGCACAAAAACTCCAACTGTACACGTGCCGAGAGGAGTTGTTTAAATGCATTATATAAAATGTCTACCGAAACCATACCAACTTCCAACCATCCAGATCAACTTTCCAGTGATCAACCACCGTTCCTCGGTGAAGGTAATCCATTCCCAACATTATTCTAGCATTAGTCACAATCTCCACTGTTGTGGCGTCTTGTAATACTTAAGTAGCCAGCTAGTACATTGCTCACCTAATTGCACCATTAGGAGTGTAAGGTAAACACTGCACATGCTGTGTGAAGTGAAGAAATCACCTCAACAATCGGTCATAAATAACTCATACATCTGTCCACTGCGTGTGGGCGGAACAACACATTGTGTACATTCATGTGGTGACGTGAGGAAGGCCTACATGTTAATTTCGAAACGTCTCCGATGAAGTCTGGACATTGTTGTGTGTTAATAATTGCTGTTGTCAAAAGTGGAATTGTCGCCATTTTGAGAGCACTCAATGGATTTGCATATTTTTTACAGATATTGTTAAAATACATATTTTTTGAAATGATAAAAATTGGACGAATTTTACTGATTTTAAAACATTAAAACCCCTTGTTTTAGAAAACTCCCCAACGAAGAAGGGTTGTGGTGATCCGATTTTCTGGCTAACGAACTTCAGGCTAACCAAATATTTACAAAAGGAACATTTCTACCAAATTTCATGAAAATCGGACACAAAAGGTTTGCATACATACATATAAACATAAGTAGGCGTATGTAAAGTGTGAAGAAAATTCTCAAAACGTGTTCTGGGGGTCAGGATTGGTGCTCATTTCACGGTCCCGGGTCAGAGTCTTACCATGCCGACGGCATGAATATCTAATTTTCCAAAGGAAATTCGATAACAATTAAAACAACTACCATGATATACACCAAATTGCAGTACAAGCTCACTGCGCTGTTGTCCAGCGGCCAGTATAAAGAAATGCGTAAACGTGTACGTCAATTCAGCTGTTTCCCAAGCGTCATCAATCACAGACAGTGGGATCCAGGCCACCTCATTAGTCAGGTCCTGTAATGCTTACTAACAAAGCCAGATAGGTGTTAAGCGGCTCAAACTGACTGCACTGTAATAACGCGATTGATTCATTCTTCATTACATCACAATGTGCGACCGGCTGTCACAACTGTTGTTGCATAGACATAAGTACAAGTATACAGGGTGTCAAAATAATGTGTAGAGCGCTATGCAGAACCGGATTCTACATACAAAGTAAATCAGAAATGTGCAGTAACATTTTTTTATTTCGATTTAATTTAGCCGTAATCCACCATGTTGTATTTTTTTAATAATACAAAACCCTTTGAAACATTTTTGTGAAACTTGTTATAAACCCTTATTGTTTTCCTAATAAAATATACAATTTCAAAATGGCAGTCATTTAAAAATTTCGAAGTCAAATGGAACCAAATTGGAATTTGACTTTGAAATTTTAAATTACTGCCATTTTAAAACTTGATAAGTTTGATAAAAATATGTTTGGAAAATGTTATCAGGAAAACAATTAATTTTCAAGCATTTTTTGCGTAGTACTGTTGTGTTGGTAAAGTTTTAAATTTTTTCACGCAAGTAAAGGTGATTTTTAGGTAAAAAGAGTGTTGAACATGCGCATCTATTTTTTACCCTGATTAACTGAGTAGTAAGAATAGAATATATTCCAAATTTGTATCGCGTTTTGATGTTCAGGAATTTTTAACGGAATAAATAAGGTTTAACATAATTATTCACACAGCAAGTGCAATCGGTCTGTTTGTAGCGCTGAGAAACATAGTTGGAGCTAAATCTGTAAGGAAGCAGCACTGTCCACTGTAGCTGGTGAACACTGTCGTTGCCCTGATCTAAGCATTATAACTAATTTGGTAAATTCATTCCTTCACAATTATTGGATTTACAGTTTTACATTTAATATTTACATTTTTAATATCGATATATAACGACTAAAGTATTAAACAGTTTTTTTCTGAAATATTCCATACAACAATGTGTAACATCAAAACTGAGTTATTGCAAAGATGTATTTAATATATCAAACATTCCTAGTACATTTATGAAACAGTAAAACAATATTTTAAAAGGAAAAACCTATATTAAATGCTTGTGTTAAGCTATTTTACTTTAGACTACCTTTGGAAGCAGAGGTGATCTCGTATTTTAATTTTCTTAACAAATTTAACTTTTTTAGCGTTTAGTTCAAAATATAAAAATATAATAGAAAATAATTGCCCTTAGAAAGACAGTGAAGCGTATTGAAGAAAACAAAGTTCTCTGTTGATCAAAACAGTTTGTTCGAAGCCCGCTAGAATGCGGTGCCAGTATATAAGCTTGCTTGCTTGGTGGAGTCGATAAGGTAGATAGTATGCAGAATTTGATCATATTTGACCATACGAAATGTAGGCTATTATGTTTTAGTATATTATCATAATTTAAATTTATAACTTACATTGATAAATTATTTTACAACGTACGTTGGGTTTTATAAAGTAATTTATTTTACATGGAATAATTGGTTTTAACTAAATAATAGTATCTACAAATACTAATTTAAAGAGTCCGTAGCCAAAATCAAAAACCACTCCTTAAAGTTTCTTCGGCGTGCCTGCCCGATATTCTAGCAGCTCTTATAGCACCACGGTCCAACCGACGTTCTATTAAACCTTCTACCCTAAAAAAATCTAGTAGTTTTTTAACTCAACAATTAAATACAAAACTAAAATCCTACTAACTGCAAATTCGATTTGTTAAAAGAGAAATTGGAAATCTCACGAGAGGTGTACGAGTACATGTCAAGCTAGTTACAAATATTTACATATTAATAGATTAGTTCTCCAAAGACGGGCGTAGGCCGTCTCGAAATTTTGCGAATTACTCCCACCACCTCTTTATTTCAAAAAGGAACTAGCTCACAGCAATACAGACATTTTTCGGATTTCAATGAAATTTTTTAGTTTTATTATACTGGTTGATAAAGTGGTGGTACTTCCCGCCCCTGTAATATATAGGGTTGTGAACGTGTATTTATGAAATCTTGAGAGGTTCATATTAATAGTAAATTATAGCCTAGTTTTTTATTTTAAATTAAATTTAGCGCAGAAGTTTGTATTTTTACAATGATCCGACTAAAACACGTTTAAACAAACACTTAACATAGCCTAACGAGACTGATGGACGGCTTCTATTCTCGCTTCGGGTATTGACTGTAAATTATAGGCTAGTTTTTAATGTAGTTTTAGTAAATTATGTATAAGTTGACACGAGTTGTTCGGAAAACCAGTTGTACTGAGAAACCCTCAAATGAAAGGCATTTTAGTATTTATTTAACATTTTATTGTTCTCCTTGTACATTCTTTACTACAGTAACTTTGGTAGTTTTTTATTTCAAAGCTACACTGCGGTTTTGTTTGTTGTTTTCTTATATCACATTTGAATTTCAATCTAAAACTTACCAGTTAACCTGTAAATAGAAATGTGAACTAGCTTGGCAATGAGTTAAAATTTGATAAACACAAAAATATTCAAAATACGTTCGATTTGATTTTCAAATATGCCGGTATAATCTTTTCAAACGGTTATTTTTGTACAAAGTCAGTAGTGTTGTTGGCCATGTGCTCTAGTTTTAACAAACAAGATTTAAATCGAAGCTAAATATAAGTACTAATAAAAGAAAAGAAACATGTGTGTGAAAATAAATGTTTAAGATTTGTAGCAAGTCTGATGCTGTACAGAGAACATTCTCAAGAGACATAATTTCTATCGATTCCTCGGTTGCTTCTCATCGCGTTGGCGGGCGGATTTACTCTACCAAGTCTCCGGAGGATTAACGCCAGTACAGGATAGATTTTATGTGCTCCATTCTTCAAGTTAAAGATTGCTTTTCGTTTAAAATCAAAATACGTCGGGACGTTTTTCCTCAGCTTTATTCCAACAGAGTTGTTTTCGTGATGTTAAACCGGCACCATTTGTTTTTAGAATGTGCTCGTTCAAGTGTTTTAATATTTTAAATTAGTTACCGTAGAAACTTGGTTTATGTAACGGGCGATTCAAAAGTCTCCGTACTCTAGTTGCAAGTAGCAGTAGATGAAAGCCATACTTTCATATATTTAAACAAATTCGTTGTGAAATCGTTTTTTACTACGGTTCTACATACTTTCTTACTATAAAACAATGAACACCTGTTCATTTGTGGGTGGGCATAGGCTATTGTTATTGTTGTCATAAAAAGAAATTGATTTCACGCATGATCATCAAGTTTCTTTGCTTGAAGTTAATTTTGAGAATACAAGTTACAGCTGTTGTCCAATCTTTAAAGGTACAGTCATGTCACAAGATACTTTGTTATGTGTCACGATTTAACGCTTGTGAGGAAGTAACACACTGTAAAGTACTCGTAAATACTTGAAGTGAGGGTCAGGGTAAACCTGGTGGCGCAGTAGTTCCACCTTGATCCAGTAGAGGTCAGCATCGGTGCACCTTGCATTCTAGATTGCAATAGTTACCTTTAATTATTTGCTAGATCAGAATAATTTGCTTTTCCACTTAAGAATAACGGTGTTTAAATGTATTACTTTGCCCAAACCATCTTCTTCGATTTAAACCAAGCCGAAATACAGCTAAGCGCTAAAGCGCCACTTGCACGAGTGAATCGAATTTATTTTGCAATTTGTTACTCGTATTCGCTATCTCACAGCCTCGCTTCAGCCTCAGCTTTGCCTCCAGTTTGACCACGGGCGTTACGAGGCTGTTCATAGTTAAAGTTTCAAAATACATATACCTAAAAATATAGTGAAATAAAAAAAGTACGTTATTTTGAACTAAACGACTTTGGAAACTAACGTAAAAAGCGAAATTTAATTTACGGTAACATCATTAAAAAACTACTTTGCTACACTCACAGCCTCGCTTCAGCCTTCCGCCTCAGACTTACGTGTTCTTTTACTGAAAGTTTTATTACATATCGGGAAGGTAAAACGTATCTTAAATTGTATTGAAATCAGTCCACTAATAATGTTGTTATAGCGAAAACCTAATTACACTTAAAAATTACTCCTTCTCGTTCTATGTCTGTACTCCCTTACGTAACGAACACGTTCGAAGATATCAGTGTTCCTTCATTTACCGTAATTTGCTGGAAGATTTTAAAACTATAGGCCAAGAATAACAAGGTTTCAAATCTAAAACTAATAATATAACGATTTGATTCTAACTAATTCAGCATAAATACATCGCTTCTATTAAAACCCAAGCCGACAAAATTCAAATCTTCAAAACACTACAAAATATATAACTAAAATATACAAAAACGATAGTTTAAACTATTATTGCGGACAATTTCCATCTTTGGTGAACAAGATGATCACGTCGTTTTGGGATCTGCAATCTGATCCAGTTTCAGCTTACTATTTACCTGAAGACGGGATCAGATTGCAGTTCCCGAAACGTCGTGATATCTTGCTCACCAACTATAGAAAATGGCCATAATTGTTTAAACTCTAAAATTCTCCCATCGTCAACAACAAACTTCAAACAAAGAAAAATCCAACACTTGTTGGAATGGATCCAATCACAACCACAGACACGTAGCACGTCAGCGCCGATGTAACGTGCAGTCAGCAATAATAGCCGGCACACAACACTACACAATGGTAGTTGGAGCTGTAGTAGATGTGATTGCTATGCATGAGGATAACCGCACCCTTGCACCGGCCTAATGCGACTGACCAATCCGGTGACACATGGTCCCGTGACTCATCTGTGGCTACGTGCACCGAGCTGTTTGGTTTTATCGGTTTTAGTAATGTTCACCCACTCCGCACCTGGAATTGAAAAGGGCATAATAAATTACATGGTGGAATGTAATATGAGTGTGGTGGTTTTACGGTGAAATGATGTATGGAGTTAGTTTGTGAGTTTTTCATAAACAACAACAACATTTACTTTACACTTAAACGTGTAAATAAGTTTTTACATTTACTTTTCGCTAAAACATTTTAAATGTTTTTAATGGTGAGTTTAATTACTCTTGTTTATTTGCCTAATAATGGGAATCATTATGTCAAAACCTTCAACTGTCCTTAAACGCAGAAATGGTTTTGAAAAGGCATTTGGCTGAAGTTTCATTGTATTTTAATTTATGTTTTGAAATAGCTATACATTTTTGAGAGTGCCTATAACCCAGTATGTTATTTTTCTAAGTTAAAATAAGTTCAGTTTTATATTTTCAGGTTTTACGAGTGGATTTGACCCCCAAGAACCCAACACATAAATTTGAACGTTAACGTTTCAAAAATACAACTTGAAAATAATGATGAAAACAAATATTAATGTTATTTCGAACTAAACGACATTGGAACCAAATGTAACCCCAGCAGTAAGGTTCCTGATTGGATAGTCGATACTAATTTTAAAACTCAAAAAATTGTGCCTGAATGTTCTCATATTCTTTCTTGTGTGTCTTTTATTTTTAATTTGTACGAAGTAGATACACTCTACAAAAAGAATCATATTCTCAAGGTTTCTCGCAGGTTGGACACTAAACAGCTCCTGCAAATGCGTCAGTAGTTGAACCTGTTCATATTAAATACCTGTCTTATGCCGTTATTCGAGGTATTAAGTGCTGATCATCAACTAAGACGGACGGCACGTTAGCGAATTAAAGGACTTTGCCGAGTGGTTGCTGTGAAATAGCATCAGGTATAATTTAGAAGCAGTCTGAGTATGATTGACAAACATTATCTCTGCGTAGAGGTAGGTTCAAGGGCAAGGTTGTGCTAAGTTACTATACAAATGAATGTAAGTCCATATCGACATGCAAAATAATCTCAAAACCGTATCATACTGCGGCCTTCTATGTGTATTTTATATGTGTACATCATGGTTATGCTTTTGTTATAGAGGCTCATGGTTATGCTTTGATTATAGGCCTTTGATGCCTCTTCCATTGTCAATTAATTGACGCAGCTACATTGTCCTATTCATTCATAAAGCGTTTAACTGGACCAAATAGAATAATTTGGTTAGTACTCGTACTCTTAAACAGATTACCCATTGCCAGAGATATTTGCCCGATACAATTTTATTATAATTATAATAAATCACTCTACGCAGTCGTAATGAATATACAATTTACATAGTTCAAAATTACAATAATAGTTCATTGTGACGTTATGTCATTATTTATCTAGTATCTAGTCCATTAGTTCACCTTCAGTACTTAAAGTAATAATACCAGTGGCCTACAATATCCCTTTTTCTTATCCATAAACAGTCGAACAATAAACTGCTTTCATAAAAGAGTGCAAAAAATGAAGTACCTCTAAATTAGGGATGGATTCGAAAAAATCAGTCATCAATTATTATTATATGTCGGTTTATACCATATGCTCGTTTGTTTAGTATTTTTCAGCTCGATGCTACTGTCTATTCTAGTTACATTGTAAAAATGGTGTATACCGCGTATGAATATATAATAAAAACAGACAACAATCTTATCGAAATAAAGATCAATTTATTTGTGGTAAAACCAGTTTTGGTTTTTACGTATTAAAACAAACTAAAATTAGGTCTCATTGGAGGATGAATGTGTTTTATTCAACAAAATTAAAAGGCTGTTTGTATTTTATATCACTGGAAATCAAACCATTTTTACAAGGAAGGAAGTCATTAAGGTAGAAGTTTGGATATTTCTACCTAACCCTCAATTACACATAATGTATTCGGTTGAACCGCACTTAATCTAATTACCAAGGAAACGTAAAGACCAAGGAAGTAATAATTACAAATGAGATCCTTGATATAAACTCACCGTCGTTTGCTTCGTTTCAAACGAGTAAATTTGATTCAATTCCATTCCTCCGTCCGTGAATATAGAATAACTTTCAAAGCCAGCCAGAGACATAAAAATTAAATTGGTGTCTTTGATATCATTGTTTACAGAATTCTAGCTTTGACCTATATGCACAGTAGCATAAAGTAATACATAGTTAATAAATAATTATTTTCACTATTTGTTATCCCAACTAGGTTCCGTTTAAAATACTTCTTTTAGAACCGTATAAACTACCGACTCAATATGATGCTCTTAAGGTCACCGACCAATAAAATTACAGTAGGCACACAATTACATAAATTAAACGAAAACAAAGTAGGAAGAAAATTAAAATATTGAAGTTTGTAGAAATTAAAATTTACAAATTTTTCTACGCAACTTGCAGAATGAGTTCTTTGGATTGATCAGGTTTTGAAAAAACAACACATTTGTGTTTTATGTCCAATGAAATTGACATACAATTTGTTTAACTCACAAAAGTTGTCCAATGCAGTAGTTTCGATTTCATTAACTCATACCAATTGTATCTCAACAAACTCAAAAATATATATTTAGTAAAACCTACAATGTCAATTTCAGGGACTTTATAATCTGCAACAATGGTAGATCGTCATGCAGAGGTTTGGTAAAATAAAATGGAGACTAGGCATGCTATTTTGACAAAACTAATCTTAAATGAACTGTAAACATATTATCTTAGGTTTGTGTAGTTTGTCAAAACGTCTAGGTTTTATGCTATTATTGGTTAAAGTTATCTATAGTTTTCTTAAGGGTTTATTTTAGAAGCTAAAAATAGGTTTATCAAAATCGAATCACAGCATAAACGCAGATAAACACTTTCCATATAAATTAACATTACGAATTTAACCTTCACATGAGAGCGTTTTTTACGAACCTGGGCAAGCGGATTATTTGACAGGTTGGGCCACATCAGTTGAAATAATGCCCGTTGTTACCACAGTGCATAGGAACATTCCGCGGTAATGAGCATGTGCACGGGTCATGTGTTCCTTAAGCGGACGAATTCAGCCTTTCTGTGGTGACCACGGAGGTGGACCCTTTAAACATTTCCAATGAAACTACGGCACCGTAATATAACATCATACAGATATAATCTACTCTAACCCAATGTAAATTTATACATGAAGTTATAAATGGAACTCTTTCCCTCAAGCTTCCCCACTCAAAGGGACGCTCAGTGTTTGCACTCACGGTCAACAAACAGCACCTTGACCGTGCACTCTACTCTAGACTCTAGTGGGGTGCTGTGTCCTTGACCAAGGCCAGTGGTGAGTAGAGGCGACCAGTACTTCCAACAACTGCTCTACATGCAACATGTTCCGGATACTTGCTCTGCTTGCCTTCTCTACACCTGCTCTGGTGTGCGCTCTTAAACCAGGTAACAATATACAATATCACTGTTGCATCCTTATTAAAAGTTTTCATAATTCTGTTATTACTAAAATTATTGTATTTTATTTTACTTTTTCTAATGCTGAGTTGACTATTTGACTAACTAGAGGTGTTAATAATTTTAAACATATTGCAAATGTATAATTTACAATCTCAATTCAATTAAATACGATATTGTTCGATGGTAATACTGTTAGCAGTCAATAATGCACGAGGTGATTATTTAGAAATGGAGGAAAGCATGGTATCCATACGACTGATGTGATTCTTTACTCTTTGATTGATTATACTTGGGAATGGTCTGTTTTCTAGATAACCTTATGGTTTTACAGAGAGAGTTTGTAACAGTTCTTATTTACACACGTTAAATAGACTGCATTTTCGTTGTTCATTGTTTTATTATTTAATCAATATCGCAGTTAATTTCTACAAACTAATGAACTTTGGAAACAATGAAATTTAAAAATCACTACTAAGGCACAAAGAAACAAATATAAACAATGAAAATACAATTTTCAAAATGTATTGAAAGTGTAAATGGATGAACACAAAATGCATTGGTCGAGTTGTTGTATTTTTAAAAATGAGAATACCTTTTCAGTTTCATTAATTCATCCAACATGTAGATGGACCACGTAATTTACATAATGCATCTACGAAATATAGTTATAACGTTACGTATGTTACAAAAATAGTCACACAGTCAATCCAATACTATCTCCTACATTATTACATTACCTTATATTGTGCCTGTAGATCCTATTAGAAGTTGAGAATAAAGTGTAGATGCACATTTTCGCCCTTAAAAAGGGTATCGTCGGCACTCTTATTGTATTTTACTTAGAGCAGGGTTGAATTTACTAATTATTGTATCACAGGAGGAAGATACCGTATGCATTGCATAGTGTAAATAGTGTACCATATGTTTAGTAGTGCAATAAATGCCAACGATGCGTTACAAGTTAAGGAATTGCATCCACACTTTATATCAAAGTAGAATCTTGGCAACACAAGGTAATTAATAATAATTGAATTGGTTACTGGCTTCAATTCCCAGTAATTACAACATTATGTTGCAGCGTCAGAGTATTTTCAAATATGCCACAGAAGTGACCAGATATTGCTTTATGCATTAAAAAAAGCATAGAGAGCATGCCCACAACTTATCAAAGGTGAGTTCACTAAAATCAGATTAATTTAAAGTTGGTAAATTTGAGTAAGCCTACTACGGTGCTGTTTTTAAGAACCACTGAAGAGCTTACAATTATTTATGTCAGACCGTTTTAACGCGCTGCGCGCTGTAAGTTAAGGACGAAGCCCCTTAGAATATTTAGATTAACCTTTTTAAATCACATTTTGCGTAGTTGTTATGTAACACCAAATTTGGTTGTGTATGATTATTCCTGTCATATAACTAGTACTGCGTGCCGCAGAAACAACAACGTAGTTTACATAATGTATCTACGAAACATAGCTACAACGTTACGTGTATGTTACAAACAATACTTACAGTCAACCCACATACTTTAGCTTTTAACTGTTTTAATTGTTTAACATTCATATTTACAATATTCCAAAATAAAAGTTAAACAATCGTGAACCTGATTACAAAGACAAAGTGTAAAATATTGGCCCATATTAACAAAACACTTTCATGGATTGATCACATTACAAGTATATGTAACAAAATATGTGCCTGTGTACATAATATAAAAGGGTTTGAACCTTTGTTCCTCTAAACGTTAAATAGTGTTGGTCAAACTCTTGTCTTGACTCACTTTAATACTGTGACGTCGTCATTAATGATAAGACTGTTGAGCTTTCGAACAAACTTCAACGTGCTCAAATTATTGTATTAGATTTATATTTATGTAAACTATGATGAACATGTAACTCAATATTTTAATTGATTTGACAATTTTGAAATTTTAAAGAACTCAGAACATTATATACATACGTAATGTATTTTACACTGTCTTGTCAAACTTAGTTTATATTTACGAACGTTTTAAAGTTATTAACAACAGTTAAACACCGAAATGCCATGGACAATCGTTATTATCAATTCCCCTCATAGAACAAATGTTTACAATAAGTCTTTCCCCTCAGTGATAACATCAGAGAAACTGACAACCGTGCTCGGTTTGGGAATGATTAACACTTTTCTTCGGGATCATAGGAGTGACATCCTAGGGGCTGTGTGTTTTGTGCTTAAGAATGTTCTGTTTAAAACAAAACTTTGTTTTTCTTTCTTTAGTTTCAACTTGTCTTTATATATATATATCTTTTGTAAATATCAATATAATATATATAATAATTACTTTGTTAGTCTTTAGGCTAAGTAGTTAGGCTTAAAGCCCAAATTTCATCTTTTGATCAATGTAACAATAAAGTCCTTTGTCACTGTTATGTTACAAAATTTAAAAGAAAACTAGCGTAAATTTTTTGCACAATAGTACAGTTTAAATTTGGATTCCGAATTAAAAATTGATATCAACATTGTTTTAAATAAACTTAATGAAAATGTTGAACTGACATGGACAAACAAGTTTGTGCTAAAACTGCAACTAACTATTCCAACATCTTTTGGAACGACTCAGACAGCAAGAAGGGTGTTTATTACGTCTTGGCGAATGCAACGAAAACATCCGTGAGACATCACTAGAATAAATTTACTGATGATTTAATACACAATTTTGTGTCGTGTGCTTACTAAATTCCCAAAACATTGCACCTGTAAACAATCATATTTGATATTTGTTTTAATATGAGCTTACATGCCATGTAAGTTATAGGTGTTTTGAACCCATGATCTATAATATTTGGTTCATGAACATTAATTAAAGTGATCGTAATGAGTGATAAACATTATCTCTGCGTAGAGGTAGGTTCAAGGGCAAGGTTGTGCTTGTACTATTCAAATGAATGTTAGTCCATATCGACATGCAAAATAATCTCAAACCGTAAGGCCATACTGCGGCCTTATGTGTACTTTAAAATTTATCAACGAAACGTGTCGATTCCATACGCCCAGCCAATTCGACGGAACATCATGGTTATGCTTTGAAGTTATAGGCTCTTTTTGATATTGCCCTCTTCCATTGTCAATTAATTGACGCAGCTACATTGTCCTATTCATTCATAAAGCGTTTAACTGGACCAAATAGAATAATTTGGTTAGTACTCGTACTCTTAAACAGATTACCCATTGCCAAAGATATTTGCCCGGTACAATTTTATTATAATTATAATAAATCACCTACGCAGTCGTAATGAATATACAATTTATACAGAGTTCAAAATTACAATAATAGTTCATTGTTACGTTATGTCTTTATTTATCTCGTATCTAGTCCATTAGTTCACTTTCAGTACTTAAAGTAATAATACCAGTGGCCTACAATATCCCTTTTCTTTATATCCATAAACAGTGAACAATAAACTGATTTCATAAAAGAGTGCAAAAATGAAGTACCTCTAAATTAGGATGGATTCGAAAAAAATGTCATTAATTATTATTATATGTCGGCTTATACCATATGCCGTTTGTTTAGTATTTTTCAGCTCGATGCTACTGTATTTAGTTACATTGTAAAATGGTGTATACCGCGTATGAATATATAATAAAACAGACAACATCTTATCGAAATAAAGATCAATTTATTAGTGGTAAAACCGTTTTGGATTGTAATTACGTATTAAAACAAACTAAAATTTGGTCTCATTGAGGGATGAATGTGTTTTATTCAACAAAATTAAAAGGCTGTTCGTATTTTATATCACTGGAAATTAAACCATTTTTACAAGGAAGGAAGTCATTAAGGTAGAAGTTTAGATATTTCTACCTAACCTCAATTACACATAATGTATTCGGTTGAACCGCACTTAATCTAATTACCAAGGAAACGTAAAGACCAAGGAAGTAATAATTACAAATGAGATCCTTGATATAAACTCACCGTCGTTTGCTTCGTTTCAAACGAGTAAATTTGATTCAATCCATTCCTCCGTCCGTGAATATAGAATAACTTTCAAAACCGGCCAGAGACATAAAATTAAATTGCTGTCTTTGATATCATTGTTTACAGAATTCTAGCTTTGACCTATATGCACAGCAGCATAAAGTAAATAAATGATTATTTTGCACTATTTGTTATCCCAACTAGGTTCCGTTTAAAATACGTCTTTTAGAACCGTATAAACTAGTGATATGCAATGCTTTTAAAGGCATGACCAATAAAAATTACAGTAGGCACAAACATACATAAATTAGAACGAAATGTAAGTAAGAACAACATTAAAATATTTAAATTAGTTGAAATTAAAGTTTACACATTTTTCTCTACGCAACTTGCAGGATGAGTTCTTTATTAGGGATTGATCAGGCTTCTTTGAAATAAAACAACACACATTTGCGTTTTATGTCCAATGAAAGCAAATAACAATTTGTTTAAAACTTCACAAAAGTTGTCCAATGCAGTAGTTCCGATTCCAACTACCTTACTTCCAATTGTATCATAATAAACTCAAAAATATTCTTTGTAAAACCTTAAATGTCGATGTCTTTTGGGGACCTTAAGGGTCCGCATCAGCTGCTCGGTAGATCGTCGTTGCAGAGGTTTGGGAAATTCAAATGGAGACTAGTATTAATTTATTTTGACGAAACAGCTCTTAAATGAAAGATAAACATACATTTAGGTTAGTCTGTAGATGTCTGTAGAAACAATAGAAAGTTTTTAAGACCTTATTTAAGAAGGTAAAAGTAGGTTAATCAAAAATCGAATCACAGGCAAACACAGATAAACTCTTTCTTTTCTATAAAAATAACATATCCGAATTTAACCTTCATATGAGTATAAGGGCACTATCTACTTTTGCAAGCGCAGGGTTTGACTGTATGGCCAACAGCTGAAAGAAAGCCAGTTGTTACGTGCGTGGTGTCATGTGTTCCTTGGGCGAACGAATTCAGCCTTTCTCTGTAGTGACCACGGAGGCGGACCCTAAACATTTCCCAAAACTATAGGCCGTAATACAAAATCATACAAATATAGACTGCTTTAACCTAAATGTATACAGGCCGTTGATAAATTCAAGCTTCCCCGAGCTTCAAGCTTCCCCACACTCCAAAGGGACGCTCAGTGTTTGCACTCACGGTCAACAAACAGCACCTTGACCGTGCACTCTACTTCTACTCTAGACTCTAGTGGGGTGCTGTGTCCTTGACCAAGGCCAGTGCAGAGAGCCGACCAGTACCCCAACAACTGCTCTACATGCAACATGTTCCGGATACTTGCTCTGCTTGCCATCTCTACACCTGCTCTGGTGTGCGCTCTTAAACCAGGTAACAATATACAATATCACTGTTGCATCCTTATCAAAGTCTTTCATACATTCTGTTATTACTAAAATTATTGTATTTTATTTTACTTTTTCTAATGCTGAGTTGACTATTTGACTAACTAGAGGTATTAATACTTTTAAACATGCAAATGTATAATTTTACAATCTCAATTCAATTAAATACGATATTGTTCTATGGTAATACTGTTAGCAGTCAATAATGCACGAGGTGATTATTTAGAAAGGAGGAAAGCATGGTATCCATACGACTGATGTGATTCTTTACTCTTTGATTGATTATACTTGGGAATGGTCTGTTTTCTAGATAACCTTATGGTTTTACAGAGAGAGTTTGTAACAGTTCTTATTTACACACGTTAAATAGACTGCATTTTCGTTGTTCATTGTTTTATTATTTAATCAATATCGCAGTTAATTTCTACAAACTAATGAACTTTGGAAACAATGAAATTTAAAAATCACTACTAAGGCACAAAGAAACAAATATAAACAATGAAAATACAATTTTCAAAATGTATTGAAAGTATAAATGGATGAACACAAAATGCATTGGTCGAGTTGTTGTATTTTTAAAAATGAGAATACCTTTTCAGTTTCATTAATTCATCCAACATGTAGATGGACCACGTAATTTACATAATGCATCTACGAAATATAGTTATAACGTTACGTATGTTACAAAAATAGTCACACAGTCAATCCAATACTATCTCCTACATTATTACATTACCTTATATTGTGCCTGTAGATCCTATTAGAAGTTGAGAATAAAGTGTAGATGCACATTTTCGCCCTTAAAAAGGGTATCGTCGGCACTCTTATTGTATTTTACTTAGAGCAGGGTTGAATTTACTAATTATTGTATCACAGGAGGAAGATACCGTATGCATTGCATAGTGTAAATAGTGTACCATATGTTTAGTAGTGCAATAAATGCCAACGATGCGTTACAAGTTAAGGAATTGCATCCACACTTTATATCAAAGTAGAATCTTGGCAACACAAGGTAATTAATAATAATTGAATTGGTTACTGGCTTCAATTCCCAGTAATTACAACATTATGTTGCAGCGTCAGAGTATTTTCAAATATGCCACAGAAGTGACCAGATATTGCTTTATGCATTAAAAAGCATAGAGAATTACGCACAACTTATCAAGGTGAGTTTAACTAAAATCAGATTAATTTAAAAGTTGGTAAATTTGAGTAAGCCTACTATGATGCTGTTTTAAGAACCACTGAGAGCTTTACAATTATTTATGTCAACCGTTTTTAAACGCGCTGCGCGCTGTAAGTTAAGGACGAAGCCGTTTAGAATATTTAGATTAACCTTTCTTTTGAATCACATTTTGCGTAGTCGCTTGTTATGTAACACCAAATTCGGTTGTCGATGTATGATTATTGACGCACGGAGTCCTGTCATATAACTAGTACTGCGTGCCGCAGAAACAACGTAGTTTACATAATGTATCTACAAAACATAGCTACAACGTTACGTATGTTACAAACAATACTTACAGTCAACCCACGTACTTTAGTAACTTGTTTTAATTGTTTAACTTTTCATATTTACAATATTCCAAAATTAAAGTTAAACAATCGTGAACCTAATTACAAAGACAAAGTAAAAATATTGGCCCATAATTAACAAAACACTTTCATGGATTGATCACATTACACGTATATGTAACAAAATATGTTATACCCCTTAATATAAAGCGGGTTTGAACCTGTTTACCTCTAAACGTTAAAGTAGTGTTGGTCCAAACTCTTGTCTGACTCACTTTAATTACTGTTGTCATTAATGATAAGACTGTTGAGCTTTCGAACAAACTTTAACGTGCTCAAAATTATTGTATTAGAAATATATTTATGTAAACTATGATGAACATGTAACTCAATATTTTAATTGATTTGACAATTTTGAAATTTTAAAGAACTCAGAACATTATATACATACGTAATGTATTTTACACTGTCTTGTCAAACTTAGTTTATATTTACGAACGTTTTAAAGTTATTAACAACAGTTAACACCGAAATGCCATGGACAATCGTTATTATCAATTCCCCTCATAGAACAAATGTTTACAATAAGTCTTTCCCCTCAGTGATAACATCAGAGAAACTGACAACCGTGCTCGGTTTGGGAATGATTAACACTTTTCTTCGGGATCATAGGAGTGACATCCTAGGGGCTGTGTGTTTTGTGCTTAAGAATGTTCTGTTTAAAACAAAACTTTGTTTTTCTTTCTTTAGTTTCAACTTGTCTTTATATATATATATCTTTTGTAAATATCAATATAATATATATAATAATTACTTTGTTAGTCTTTAGGTTAAGTGGTTAGGGCCTTAAAGCCCAAATTTCATCTTTTGATCAATGTAACAATAAAGTCCTTTGTCACTGTTATGTTACAAAATTTAAAAAGAAAACTAGCGTAAATTTTTTGCACAATAGTACAGTTTAAATTTGGATTCCGAATTAAAAATTTGATATCAACATTGTTTTAAATAAACTTAATGAAAATGTTGAACTGACATGGACAAACAAGTTTGTGCTAAAACTGCAACTAACTATTCCAACATATTTCTTTCAAACGAATCAGACAGCAAGAAGGGTGTTTATTACGTCTTGGCGAATGCAACGAAAACATCCGTGAGACATCACTAGAATAAATTTACTGATGATTTAATACACAATTTTGTGTCGTGTGCTTACTAAATTCCCAAAACATTGCACCTGTAAACAATCATATTTGATATTCGTTTAATATGAAAGCTTACATGCCATGTAAGTTATAGGTGTTTTGAACCCATGATCTATAATATTTGGTTCATGAACATTAATTAAAGTGATCGTAATGAGTGATAAACATAATATACAAAACAATCCAATGTGTGTTTTGGTTTAGGTATTCCTGCACTGAAGCTCGTTCCTTTGGACCCACTGTTCATACCAAAACTGGACATGAAAGACGGACAAGGAAATTTCAAGTTCCGTCAAACTCTCTCAAATCTCTACATTCATGGTCTGAGGAATTTTGAAATAAAGAATATCACGTAAGTATGATAATATGCGTGCTTAGCTAAACTGGCAAAGCTCTGGATCACAAACTTATTACATAAAAATTTCCACAGGAAACCCAAATAAAACAATCAAGGAAAACAAACTGTCAGCTTAGACGTGTTCTTACAATTTATAAAGTAGTTATATATAACATGTATGTAATGAACACCAAACGTTTACGTAGCCATTTCACACATATGACATCAAAAACCAGTTTAAATAGCTAGATCATCCTAGTGAACTTGAAAGTAAAATACGTAATTTTGGAATTTATTTTAAAAAATAAGTTCAACTCTAAAATGATCATATTACACCAGATTCCTCAATGAAATGCAATGACCACTCAAATCCAAGTATTGTTGTCAATGTTGTAGCCAACAGTTGTGAATGATTTAAGAGGATCGTCTTATTAGTTTGTTTATTATTTTGCTTACTTTTAGAGCTGATATTGACAAGGACTTTATGCGTATTACTTGCTTCACGAAGAATATAGATTTTGAAGGAGACTATGAAATGGCTGGGAAAATGATGTTCATGGACCTAAAAGGAACAGGACGAGCTACTTTAAACTTCAGTAAGTAAATAGGCTAGTAGTTGAATAATTTCACTAAATAGCACATGATTTTGAATAGATTTTGAAAATATAAATATTTTAAACCTTTACAATACTAACGTAATGTAATAAAAATATTACCTTATATAACTACTGTAGTAGCTAGTATGTAGATTCCTGGTGAATATATTAGCATCTAATAGAGAAACGTGGGTTTTAAATAGAGGTCTTCAGTATTACCAGTGTGCGAGCTTTCAACAGCTAGCTATCTTTGTCTAACATAAGTGTTAGTTTCAAAATATAAATGTATGAATGATATTATTATTGACAGGTTTGATGTGATATATTTATCACGTGATCGCTCGCATTATCGGTTTCGGTGGTGATATGTGTCAGGCACTCACCTGAGTCAGATGGGATCAGCAGCTCATTATTGGCTTCATCATGGGATTATCATATCCACTAACACCGAGCGAAATCGAAATCGGCTATCACATCATATTCGATAGTCAGTGAATTTGTTAGAGGAATACGTTTTAAAATATAATTAAAATGTAATGCATAAACTATTTTGTTTTTAAAATCTAAAACGTGATCTAAATCTAATGAAATACCTGGTTTCCTTCAAACGAATAAATTTCACCTTTACATGCTTTACGAGGGTAGACTTGCAGAAAAACGGCCCTGGCCTTTCTCAATATATGGGAACACCCTCAAACAACATTTTAACATGGTTTTGCACTTTTAGAGCTTTTCAAACTTAAGATTAGCAGTCAGTTGCTAAAAATAGTGGACTTTTAATACATAGGTGGACAAGACATTCCGATAGTGTTTCACCACGTTTGTGGACCTTACCCAAATAGCTACGAAACTAATAACAGATAGAAAAAGAAGAATAGTGGTGTTGACCGTTTAGCACATTAGCAGCTAGAAAAAGTTACCCGAAATCTCTACTCAAAAGTCACGAGACCAATTAAAATTTTACTCCCTTTTTAGAAACTTGATTACAAGGTCTTGCTCATTAAACCTTAAGATTTAATACTGAGTTTAAGTAGTTTTACAGAAAGGTGTTTAACCTCATATATACTTATAATTAGTAGGTGCTAACTAACCCATTATCCTGGTTATTTTGGCTTAAAGTCGAGGATTTTCTAAAAATTCACATTGTTTTTAATGGCCTACTCGCCTAATGGCCTCATGTAATTTCTCTGTCAGACAGACCACAAAGTATCACAACAGCAACCCTCAATCGATTCAGCCATAAGGCATATTAGTATATCGTGATATAGTTAGTAATTCTTTTGTCCAAAACACACCGGCCCTAATGGCCCTGATGATCACAGCCCTCGCCTGCGTAGGTGAATAGTATTTTCATTGTCACATTAACAAAGATCAAACTAAAACCTCAGAATTTGAAACCCATCTCAACGCTAAAACTAAATAAATAGCCTTAACGCTAGAACAGTTCATTAGATATATAGTTCCAGATATGTATCAAGATTATCTTTCCTAATGAGCAAAGCCTGATCACACTTCAAAGCCGTTATTAACGTAGGCAACACGCTTCAAGCTACATTCGGGAATTAATCATGTACAGTGCCTTCCTTGTTAACCAACTCACATGTCTTTCTCACATTCGCTGTCACGTTTCGTTGATTAATCTTACGTGATTAACAAAATACGTAACAGGTAAGGTTTCGGCACAACCTTAACCGTGCAATAGTAACCTTAACCTTAATAATGCAATAGTATATTTCATCACTAGGTTCTAAAGTGACCTCTGATACGATGGCAAGTTAACTGACAAGTTAAATGACCTAGGGTCAAAAAGACACTTTCAAACCGAGTGATGAACGATACTTTTGTCATGATACAAATATAATAAGAAATCAGTGTCAATAAAGGTTTTAATATTATAAAACGTTAACAAAAAACATTGTTTTGAACTCATCAGTCTGAGTTAAATTTTTGAAAACAGTTGTTACACTGATTTACTTTGAGTCATTGTTAAAATTCAAAACAAGCAAAACAAACTCGCTGAACCAGCTGATGTTCATGCCACAAAATATGATCCCTATGGAGAAAACGTTTGTGAAGACAATACTTTATTAAAGCTATGGTTTCCTAGAAAAGTTCACCGCTAAATTACGGCCGTTATTGTGGCGGTGAACGTAACGGTGACGGTGGACGTAACACAATATTCAACATATATGTGGACAAAACAACTTTTGATGTTGTTTTAGTTGTCAAAGTTTATTTACGTATGTAGTAATGGACAAGCTAGATTTTGTTTACAAAACAAAATGTGTCACCTGGTGAGAAAACCTTAATTAGTTTTCACCGCTAACTTTACGTCCACCGTTTTCTAGGAAACCACTCTCATCTGATTGTCACAAAACCCTGTGTAGCGGTCACCGCTTCTAGGAAACCAGCTTTACCTGGTAGGAACATTCTTTAGGCACTGTTTATTTAAAGCAGCCGAGCGAAATGACAAAATAAGTTTTCCATTCTGCTCGGAAAACAGCTGCTTTAGACACATGTATTGACAGTGCTAAAGTGTCACTTTACACCCAGCTTAATAAAGTATTGTTTTGATGATCTTTTACCTACGGGCTGCCGGCGGACGTTAACTTGACCTCGTGTCAAAAAGTGTCACTTTAGGACCTAGTGATTAAATATACTATTACTTGCATGAGTGATTTTGAAAGCAAATTTGACTTGACTTGTTATACCCTAATTCTTTACATTGCAGGTGATGTAACGACAATTGCCAGTATTCAAAGTGAAATAATTTCCAAGAACGGAGTAGAGTACAACCAGGTGAAGAGTCTTAAATGGAAAATCGAACCAGAAAACGCTAAGTTCCATTTCACGAACCTTTTCAATGGTGACCAAACTCTAGGTGGGATACAGTGTATATTATACTCACACATAGAAAAATCAATCTCAAATAACTTAATAAATATTAAAACAACATACTTGTATTTACTATAAAAAACACAAATTTTAAATCAAATCTGGTAATTTTCCAAAACTGAATTATAAAATTGTTCCAGCCTACATTATTACAAGCAGTAAATACTCCCATGTTTTTTGACCAAGCAATATTTTGTCACAGGAGATGCAACAAACAAGTTCCTGAACGAGAACTGGAAGGAGGCTTACAGGGTGTACAAGACCTTGCCTGAGGAAGCTTTCGGTACCCTGATGCAGGACCTGGCCAACCGAGTGTACACTCAGTTCCCTAGGGATCAGTTGTTTCCTGCGTGATAACACCTTGTGATAAGCAGTAGACTAGTAGTTAATAAAGTAGATGATAACTGCATGTGGTTTATTTGTCCTGGTGTGAATATTTATTGAGGGGTCTACGGTTAGGCTGCCAGAAAACCGAGTAAGTATTAAATGTGTCAACCAGACGTTATAGAGCTAAAAGTGAATTAATTTTCATAGTCACTGTTATTGACGTGCATATTGTTTTGGGTCGTGATGTAAAGGTTGAATATGTAGACAATGCCTTAACGAAAATAGTTCACGATTTTTATATACATTTTATTTGTCTACATAACAGAACTATTTAGGATGTTGAATAAATCAAATATGTTATCTCGTCTCAACAGCTTTATCCTCAAACTTCTCCAACTTAGGTTGTCAAAAATCTCAAACATATATTAGGCAAATACTCACAGAGATTTTCAGAGTATGTGAAAGGAAAGGACAAAACATTGTTTTGAATAATGTATAGGACATCTAAATTTAGCACAAATTAAAGAAATTCCAAATATTAAAATTTTATCCATTCTATTTTCCACGGTCACTATGTCTGCCGTATGTCTATATTTCATTTAATTCAAGGTCAAGTAAAAGCAATGTTTCAATATAATTATAGTGTAAATACATCGAACCCGTGCATCTTTCATAATTGCATAGAACACTAATCATCGCACTTTCAAATTTTTTACCTGAAATTTGATACACATTCAAACCCGTTGCGAATGGTTACGTTTAGTCAATTGGTAGGTGCATTTGACTATTATTGCTCAAACTATTATTTCTGAAACACGATTATTGATGTTTCGTTTTATAAACCAGACATTCTTATCAAAATAATTTCACCACGAAGATAAACCCAAAATCATAGTTAACCGATACTATAAGCATATATTACCAGATTTTATGTTTAAACGGATTAACTATGAAAGTAATGAGTATGGAGTAGATGGAGTAGGTGACGTTGACCGCAAACAATCAACATGAGCTGGAGAGTGGAGACAAGCCATTACGTCGTAACTGCAGTTGCTGAACAATATGTCGCATTTACGTGCGTCGTTAACAAGTTGCCCTACTCAGACATGTATATTACTGCGAGGCCTAACGAGCCAGCAAAGCCCAAGCGCTGGGGTGAACTTTTATATTGTATTCTTAAAATTATCTTATAATGAGTCTATTTGAACTTCCCGCGTGAAAAAATTTTATAATGACTACTCATATTGTTAATTATACGGGTGAGTTAACCCTCCTTTTGGAAAAGGAAAATATTTTTAAAAACCCTACGGGAATGTTTTTATATAATTCTTAATTTTTAGGTACTTTGCGTCTCTACCCCTACCCAAAACCAGGGGAGGGCCCCACCTTGTGGCACTTCAAAAGAAAGGGAACTTGAATTCAAGTTCAAATAAAAAACTTTTATCTCGTCTGTTTTTTTTTTGTAATACCCATTTCAAGATTACAAGAAATCAGGTTTGAAATTCCACATTTCACATTCAATTAATTTTAATTTACTGAATTTTCTTTAAAATACTCTCATTAGTTTATGGTTGTCATGTTTCTCAAATTATTTTTATAGAAAATTTCTTCATGAATAATTAAGTATATGAATGAATGTGGTAATGGTATTTTAAATTGGTATGACAAAAAAAGTCGAGATAAACAATTTTCTTTGCGTCGTTTTAACTATTTAAACAATATGGGTTTTAGGAAATATTTCCTTTATCAAAAGTTAAGGGAGGGGACATTTAAACATAACACAACATGCACAAAACGTACATGCAGCATTACAATCTAGTTACTTTATATTTTGCTGCAGAAGACCTCACATAAACAGCTGAGGAGATTAAAAACATACTTATCACTATGTCATCGTGAGATAATTGCCATCCTATGAGCGTTTTCGGTTTATCACAACGGGCTACCAATTATTATTACCTTAGGTTATTGATTTTTGACTGTCCTGAACAGTGACAGAGTCCATTGTCCAATAAAGGAAGTAAAGAACTTCGTACCCAACACTTAATACAGCAAACATTACTATGCTTACAGCGTGTTGGTTTCGTGTTCTAGATAATCTTAAAATATAAATAAACTATGATTAATTGTGTTTTTACTGCAATTTAACACCTTTTGACTGCAATACCTTATTGTTGGCCAGACGTGGTGTTGCATACAGTTTAATCTAGGTTTTTGTCAAAAAGTAGTCTTTTAATACTTAGCAAGTCCTTGTATTCTAATTTTGAATTAAGAAATCCTACAAACTACGAAGAACCAACCATTATTCAGACACTTATACCATTTATATTGTATTAAACTCCTACAAAATTGAAAGGCTATACTATCCACGTGCCTGCTAAGTTATAGTTTTTATTTAGAAGAGGAAAATGGAATTGTATTTGCTAGAAACAGTTTTGCTCTACTGGCCAGTAGTTTTTATTGGACAACTTTTTCTTAACTAAATTAAAGATTAGCTTAGTATTCTTAAAACTCTACTGAAATATTCTATAACCTATAAAGTTTGGTAGATAGGTAGTTTGATAGAGTAGGCCAGCAACGCTTCTTGATTTGGATGTTTTTTACTAGAACTGTTTAATTTTAGTAGGAACTAAAAATACACTAGTTTTTGTTAAGTACACACAATGTAACGACTAGTTTGGTTTTTCTTGGTGGTCTCATAGTACCCTTTCATCTGAAATATAATCAGCTGATAAATTTTGAACGCGTGTTTACAAATTGTGTTGTGATAGTTGTGTAAGCTGCTTCGGCATGTTTTGCTTCTTACTTTTAAATAGTTCCGTTAAGGTTTAACTGAAAATGCCTAACATAAATTCTATTGTTATTGGACACACTGTTTTAAATTGCATACTTTTTAAAATGTTCTCAGATATCTGTTTTTATATCTGTATATCACCTCTGTTTATTTTTGAACAGCAAAAAAAGCAAAAACACTGTTCAATAGAATTGGTCTAGTTACTCTAGTGTAAGCTCTATTGTGTAGCACATACAACATTGGCACGTACTCGATCTATACCTTGACAACTTGGCAGCCCTTTTCTTGTTCTTGAACTCATACCCTAGACTTACAAGCCATTGACTTACAAATGCTGACTATACTTAAATAGATGAAAAATGTTTCACTTTTTAAACTAATTTACAAGTTTGTTAAAAAAGGCTATGGTTGATAAAAACCATAACAATCATATGACTATTTGGAAACCATAATTTGTGCAGATGGAAAACTCCTGAAAATAAAACCTGCAATGACATAACATGCCTGATGACTGAACTGAATTTCAGTTTTGCAGGAGCTAAACAAAACATAAACACTGTTATCTTTACCAATTAATTACCTCACTTACTATACGTTAATTTACTCGCTATAAATATTTAATAGCACACTTTATATCGTATTTTAAACGGATAACGGAGACAAACATGTTTCTGTGCTATAAATCGTTCTGGTTTTGGCCACTAGTTGCTTAGGAGCAAGAGAAAACCCGTTCAAAGAAATTACTAATATTATTTTTTGTTTTAAAGTTATAAAAATTAATTATTTTTTATCTTATAGTATATTTAAAATACTAAGCTTTCCAGTTGTAACATCTGACTGGTGGCAAAGGGAAATTCCAAACAGATAAGAACAGGCAAGTTAGCGCCAACACGCAGCTAAGCCTGGCTTCGGCCTAAGCACTTAGCGGTCAAGTACCACAGGTTTACGGATCAGTATAGAATAAAGGTAAAGTTTGTCTTCTTTAACGAGGCGAAGTTAGGACTACAAAGTCTCTCTAGCACTCAACCTGACCTTTACCTAGCGTTGCCGTATTGTCACATTACAAATGTAAGTCTGCAGAGATTTAACCCTCGCCAGAAAGTGATCAGCTCTGGAGTCACGCACGATTCCAACCCACGGGTCCACCTCAATGAAGAAGAAGAGAAAAAGAATGAGAGTTAAGTTACTTTTCAAATAAAAATGTATGTCCCATGGAAGAGGTTGTTACAAGATAATACTTGTTGGTTCAAACCTTACCACCTAAATATAGAAAATAACGGTATTTTATCTCGATTGATTCCAAGTGCCGGTTCGATTGCGCGCACGCGCTAAGCTAGCAGAAAGGTTACCTGAGCCAAGATATAGCAAGTAGTTACCTAACAATGTATACATCTCAGTGAATCAAGCACTCAGCTAATGACCAGCATTGTGCGAGAATACACTTAACACTCACTCCACAGATTATACAACAGTCAGTCAGCTGATACTGACATTTGACAGCTGTTACGCACCTGCCATTATGTGTTCTGTAATAGTGGTATAGCTATGAGTGCCGTTTGGTCACGTCTTGGTGGTTCAATTGCCCTTGAGAGTGGTTCTTGGAATTCCCAGGAAAGTGAATGAATCGTTGCTTGGTGCCATGTGGAAACAGACATTCCTGTTACCAGCACATTAAGCCGTCTAATGACTTTTTTCTATGGTTTTATCACCCATTTACTATAAAATCAGAGCAAACCCGTTTGTACCACGCTTAAGATTTCGAATATTATTGTTTCATCTAAATTATTAAATTCAACAAAATTACAAAACCAGATACACTGAAGTTCGATTAGTGATTTTGAGTTCACTCTAAAAATGAAGGTCAGAAAGAGTGAAATTTCGCTCTTTTGGGTGTTGAAACCCAGCCACTCTTTAATGAGAGTGGCTCGATTTTCACTCGTTGGGAGTGGCTTTCACTCTTTCATATGGTGCTTATAAAAGTGTACAGTGTAGTATAAACACAAACATAAACTGAAGTTTTGAGTAGTGTAAATCCAGTTTTTTTACATTTAAATATTGACATTTTTTGTTTGATCATCCAATAAGAACAACATACTAAAGAATGAAACCGTTAGCAAGTACAGGGATATCCCAAATCCGTAAAGACCTACATCTCCATTGGAACTTTGATGCTGATGGCTGATTAGGTCAGATAGGTGGAAAACCCAAGAATAAAAAGCAAGCAGGCTTACCAAGTTCAAGTAGAAAAAGCAAAACCTAAGGAAAATTATTTCAACTATCTTACCAAATGTGGTGAACATATGATGTTTATGGAGAAATAATAAATGGATATGCATACATCAATTTATTTCTACCATTTTTATATTATACAGGTTTTACGTACACGTTAAGAAGATAAGAACAAACTGTTTCTGAGCGATGATTGTGACGAGCTTAAGAGCTGGCGTTGCTCTGGTATTAGAGTATATAGGTATGGAATACATGGATAGAACTATTCCATAAGAACAAACATCCGTTTAAGCAGCAACCAACGATGACGGAACTTGGTGGCTAATCTTAATAAAAGCGCACTACAGTGCAGTTTTGGAAGCAACAACCATTAATTAGCACGTGAAGAACTGTCAGCAAGTAGGTAAACAGTGACGGATTGAGGCAGCACAGCTGGGCAGGTAGGTAAAGTGCACGCTTACGTCAGCGTGGGTAAGTATGCAGCAGGTTGTATAATGCAACAAGCACTGCTAACCCAGAGACTTGTGTCCCACCGACCTTTCCCACCAACCTGTACACTTCATAGTGTCTCCAGTCAATGTGGAGATGAGATTAGGCTCTTGTTAATATAAAATTAAAGTTTGGAAATACTGTCTTGCATAATTGTGTACGTGAGGGTTTTATTTAAATATGACCGTCCTTAAACCAGTAGCCAGGGGTCCAGGTTCAAATGATCATGGTCTCTTTTAGATGCTTGAATCTTGGTTTGAGACATCGACTACAGTTAGAAGGTATTTTAAGAGATATGCGATGGATGGTACGTGTTTTGATGGATGGTGAGGTGAAGACTTGTTCCAAACTAGGACCGACTGCCCAAATTGTCCTAGATTGGGTTTTAAATTTAATAGCTTAACGACCAATAAAAATGAACCAACAACTCAACGTGACTACCGAATCACTGAGAGCGGCCAGGAGTGCCCATCGGTCAATGATCGCTTAGCCCTTAAGACAGCTAGGAGACGTGTGCTGTTAAGGTTTCACGGTACACAATGTCCTTTGTACGTTAAAGACGCATCAAACTCAAAACTACATCAGCTGCATCTTCGCAACCTCTAGATAAAGATGAGGGTACATGGTAATTGCCCCTGACGTAGAAAGGAAAAAGGTTTTCATGAATAATATTCCAATCACAGTTGTTTGTAATTGGCTTTGGTTTCGGCTTACGGTGATTACTTTTAGGCTAGCTCATTTCCTAATGTTCTGTATCAGACTACTTTTCACCTAAAGGCGGGATTATATTCTAGATTTCGAAAAGCTGTGTTCTTCTGGTTCATTAAAAAAACAGAAAGCGTCCACACTCACGCCACGGGCGCACTATTTCTACCTCAGGAACTAATAGATCTGTTGTAATGTTCTACGGTTTTGAGATAAGTCATTTTCTTCTTATTTCCTCTTTACCATAGTTTCTAAATAAAGCTAAGATGATGGGATTCTGAGAAACAAGAGGGGGTACATCAAAGTCAAAATAGGATCTAGACCCGTGTGAATTTATAATTTTACTATATACCTAACTAAGGGTCTGCAATATTATTCTATTTATCGTTGGAAAAAGCTTTCCTTTTAAGTAAATTAATTATTCTTGTTTTTCAAACCACAAGGGTTATGCGGTGACGTTAGGTATTCAAACATTTACTGTTTCGTAACTCTCTATCCCGGTGTAACTATATAAAATTAGAAATCTAAGGACTTTTCTATGGGTTACACAAAGTTTTCGTAGGTACGGAGACTCCCCTAGTTATCAAGAAACCCTAATCTATATCACATTATAATTCTTACCCGTAGTACAACATATTAAAGATACGAATCAAAATACAAGAAATCAATTGTAAGTAATCAATTACCTGTAAGTGACATAAAATATAACACAAACTGTTAGGAACAACAGTAGTCTTTTTACAAACAATAAGGAACTATCATATACAACTGTATAATGCCGTTCATGCAGTAAATGTTTAAATTTCATCATGTGTCACTCATTGGTTTTACCTTTCAGAAAGGTTATCAAGTCGTATATAACGTTTTGAAGTGAAGCTATGCAAATAGCGCAGTAATTCATCCTGATGTGTCAAGTTACTGAGAGAACAGTTACTGTTAAGGTTGTGCACAGTAATCCCTCTCTTCCAAAGTAACGACCTGGCTGCCCCTGACCCATCAGTGTCCTTACAGCCATTGCTTCTATACCATTACCTTAACGGCATGCTTCTTTATGTCTCTATCCGCTAGGTTCACTCAAATCGTCTTTTGTGCAAATCCTTATAGTATAATTTGCAAATTCTTGTTTATTATATGAAGTAAAAAGTAAAGGTAAAGCTTATTTTTAACGAGGAGGACCTATTAAACACTTAAACCTTAACCTAGCGTTACCACATAGTCACTTTAGAAATGTAAGTGGTGACTGCGGGGATCGAACCCGCGCCAGCGGAGTGACGCTAAGCTCCGGAGTCATGCACAACTCCAACCCACCACGGTTCCGCTTACTGGTAGCAGTATATTGAAAGTTATAGTTGTGATATGTATGTTTGAATTACATAGTATATGGTATTGTGATTTTGTTAACAGTATTCCTCACCTTAATCACTGTACTAATCGTTAAAGTATCTACGTTGTAATGGAAAATTCCAAAATACCAAAAGAGTTTTCAAGTAAAACAGTTTATGAGAGAAGTTGCTCCAAAATAAACAAATTCTAATGATATTGTAGTTTTTATTCATGCATGGAATAAACAAATTTCATTTAAGTTTATTTAAGTGCTTAACAAATCATCTTTAAGTATACTTTTGGTATGTCTATCTTTATCGGGTTCATCCTGTCTACAACGTCTAGATTTTGAGCGGACCCGTGGCGGGTTGGAATCGTGCGCGACTCCAAAGCTCATTACTCGGGTTCGATCCCCGTAGTCACCACTTACATTAATTTGTAAAGTGACTACATGGTAACGCTAGGTAAAGGTCAAGGTTGAGTGGTAGAGAGGACTTTGTAGTCCTAACTTCACCTCGTTAAGACGGCAAACTTTACCTTTACCTTTTATAGATTTTCAGAACTTGAATAATCAGACCTCCCTTCATTTTCAATACAGCTCTATAAACTTGTACAGTTTGTTTGGACTACGGAAATCCCTTTCACTGTTGCAAACTAGTCTAGACTGCAGCTCCAGGTCGTTGGCAGGCAGACTGAACTACATTCCTGACAAGGCAGTCTACTCCACACCACTCTCTCCTCAAGTTCATGGTTCTACCGCACACACACACACACCCACACTTGCAACTAGAGTAGCGTCTGGTCTTGCCCCTGCTCAAGGCCTTGGAAATACATGTAGTGAGAAGGTGTAACGACTATGGGGAAGGCCATACAATTTAGAACTGTTTGAACTTAACCTCATCGTTGTGTCGCTCAAGGGCGAAAGGTTCGTTTTTATATTTGCCAATATTCAGATGGGGAGGTGTGTCCAGTACTCCTATGACTCTTTCAAGAGGCTAGGTCTTGCATTTGTCTGAGTTTGTGGAAGTGTGGTTTTTAGTTAACTCAGTTTTCTCAGAGTCTTATAAGATATTTAGAGTTTAGAATTGACGTTCAGATATGCCATTCAGTGACTAAGACGAAAAATGCGGTTAAACGTTCTTCACTTTCACACTGTCAATGTTATCCAAACCTCAGTTAATTTATTTTCCAAAGCTGTAATAGTAACTCATAACTCCGATAATACAATTGTGTTTCGACCAGAGAATGCAAATATTCCAATCCCTTCGACCTTCAGACGGTCATATCGTACAGCTGTACTGACGCCTGTCAAGGAATGGCAATTCTCACTCCCTCTTTGACCTTTGATGAGACTAAGACGACCTTTCTTCAACAATTATGTCGTTTGTTGCGAGCCAGGATCTTCCTCCCAGTGGTTCTTCATACTTCTACTCCCCTGTTCAAGTAAAGATGCGCCTGTTCCTACTCTGCTCTGGTTTCCTGCTTTCCCTGTCCCTCCTGCAGAAGCTGGTAAAGGCCTCATCCGTGACTCACGATCCTTGCTTTTACCAGTTCATGCCGGTTTAATCTCGAATCTCTGCTAATCTTTGCACCCTGCTTGGCTTGTTGTGCAAATTGTCTCACTGTGTTAACATAGTCTCAGCTAGATTTGGTGGATAGTTTTTCTAATATGGATTGATTTTAAAGTGTTCATCGTGCGTAAAAGACCTTATTATTTTTTTAGTACAAATAAAAAATATAGTTAGTGATTAAATATATTTAAAAGGAAAACATTGATTTGAAACTGACACTCAAGGTTACGAACTCACAGTACATACTTGATTGCATTATTATCTCTAAGAACAGTCTATAAATTGAACGGTTTAAATTTTAGGGCTATCTATATGGGTAATGGTCATCTCATAACTATGATGGTATTTTCCGTAAATCAGCCGTTTCGGAACAACTCAATGATCTTATGAACAACCGTGTGGTACATCGTAAATGTTAGACATTTTAAAAATATGCGTTGGCAAATTAAATTGGTTAGATTGGTACACCTTGATGAGGTGAGTAGTTGAAATAATTAGAAAGAAGATACCCTAAGTTGTTTTGTGCTTAAAAGTTATCTTCGTTTTACTGCTTTGAATGTTGCTAATTAACAAGACATTTAAAATTTTACAATGCAGAATATTTTTTAAATTTATGGCAACATATTGTCAATGTCCATTAACTTGTATTTAAATGTAAAACCACATTCGTTACACTTTGAAATTCATTTGAGTCACAGCGTGATGTACATAGTTTGCATATGCACACAAGGACACGGCGTCTTCAACAACATTCTTGCAATCTTATGTACACGATCACAGTTTATTATAACGGCACGAGTCTTACATAGAAACAGCAGTATGCAAACGTAAAGGTTAGGTTATCCGGTGAAATGTTGCTTAACGGAGAAAATTGAAGGTGAGCGGGGAGAGGAGAAGGTGTCTCGGCGCCTGACCTCTTCTTGCGGTAGGCTTCATTGATTAGGCTATCACTATCAGAGATCTGCTGCCTTCGTCAACCTATAATTAAACAGGCGAAATAGGATTTACTGGCTGCCTTGAGTTGGTAAACGCCAATCATAAATCAACCAAAGACAGTTAAGCAAGGTTTTGGTCGTAAAAAGTAGCTGAGAAGGATTTATTGATATGAATGCATTAACTGTTGCGTGTCCAGGAATTTAGAGAGAAATTAAGAGAAATATATTCCCTATTTTAAGACAAAATCATCATCTACAACTAGTTGTGAAAATGTATTATTATGGAATTTCCTTTGGAAAGATGAGATATTCATGCCTACAGTATGGGAAGACAATATTAAAGATATTGACAACGTTATCCCATTTGGTGGCTTCTAATGAACGATACAATTAGACGATACACATTTGTTACACTTTGAAATTCGTTTGAGTCACAGCAGATGTACATAGTTTGCATGCCCGGGACCATGGAATGAGCACCAATCCTGACCCCAGAACACGTTTTAAACATTTTTTCACTCCTTACAAACAAATGTATAAATGCGTGTCATCTCTACGATTTCTCTCGACTTTCATGGAATTTGGTAAAAATATTCCTTTTGTAAATACCTTGGTCGAGTTCGTTAGCCAGCAAAATCGGACTACCAGAACTCACCTTTTGGGTCGTTTCAAAATGGTGAAAAAATGAATTTTCACAATAATAGCGGAATGGATAGTATTATTTCAATGACACTTTAAATGTATAAACGCTTCAAGACATGTAATAAAACTTTGTAGTAAAAGAATACGTAGGTCTGAGGCCGAAGGCAAGGCTTCCTGCAAAGGGAACAGCGTTGTAGCGCCCTTCTTAATGGACCACATAAGTCTGAGGCCGAAGGGCGAAGCTAGGATGTGAGCGTAGCGAACTGCCTCGTAACGCCCGTGGTAATAAAACGAGTCGAATGCCGAAGCGATCCTGTGAACGTGACTACACTAGACAACTATTTGTTCACTCTAAATGTGAAATGGTGAAAACCACTCCCAAAGAGTGAAATTGAGCCACCTTTTAATGAGAGTGGTTGGGTTTCAACAGCCAAAAGAGTAAAATTTCACTCTTTCTGAGTGGACATCACTCCTTCATTTTTAGAGTGTTAAGAATATCGTAAAAGGATGTTGAAAACTCTTTACCTTAAGACACGTCATTGTACACCTTTCATATTCGTAAGTACTCGTACTACATGTGTAAAATGGCAGCAGGTTTACATGTAATATGGATTTATAGAATAAATTACCACGCCACAAAAAGCAAATTTACAAACAGTATATAAAAGCTCCACGCGGATAACTGTAACTCAACAATTTAATTGGACACATTTGGGAATCTGACAAGGATAATAGTGGCCAAAATTAACCTGAGGTCGCCGAGTGCCTCTCCTACAAGAGTCATCTAGGGTACGCATCCCAGGACCGGTCGGCAAGGACATCGACTCATCCTCAGCTTCTAGACCTAGCCTACGCTGCATTGGGAAACCCACCTGACTACTTTTACCCGCAGTACAATATTTAGCAATATCAGTTGATCAAAGAGTGATTGACAATGTGGCAACGCGTCTGTGTCGGATGTTGATGCTGATTGTTTCCGTTGATGGATGTGTGGATAGGTGAAATACGTGAACAGAGATGGGTTTTGACGTTAGATGTGATCTAGGTGATACGTAGGGATATTTCACGGAAATAGGAAACGTTGTGATGAACAACTGAAGTTTAAAATAACTGAGTGTTTAATTATGTTTAAGCTTCACTGCGCAAATACCTTAAATCGTACCCAAATCTACCATTTGTGTAAAATCTTTACTTGAAAACTATTTATCGATGACACATTATCAGTATTATTAATCGATAAGAGCAGTACGCAAAGTGTATTTCACTATTATACTTGGATAAACATTTTAAATTTAATTACTGGGGCTCAAAGCGGGTGGTTTTATGGCAATTCCGTTTACGATATATACTTATAATGAACATTATTAAAATTAAATTAGCATCAACCATCATCACCTATTCTGTAGGTTCCCTTAAAGTTAACTACTAAGTGGGAGTAGGATAGGATAATCAGGTAGCGTAGAGTGAATTCACCACCAAAAGCGTAAGTAAGGTGGCCTTAAAAGCCTTAAAGTGGAATGTTTAGCGGACCCGTGGCGGGTTGGAATCGTGCGCGACTCTGGAGCTCATCTAACCACTTACATGTATAATGTGACTATACTGTAACGCTAGGTAAAGGTCGAGGCTGAGTGCTAGAGAGGACATTATAGTCCTAACTTCGCCTCATCAAACAAGACAAACTTTACCGTTATCCTTTCTTTTTAAGGCATGCAACTTACAATACGTATTGTTAACGTCTACCTTTTCAAGAAGTACGGACCAATATGTATGATTAAACCAGGTAAATAAAATGTTAACGCTCGCACACAATATATACAGTCTTATAAATAACATATGTTATTCATTTTACCTTTCATAAAATAAATCAAGGTAAATAAATCTACTCAATGATGAATCTACTAGTGAATGAATTAAGTGAATTTGTAATTTTCCTATTATTAAGAAACCACTTCATTTTCAATATTAACTAAACACATTTCTTTTTCGTTCCCTAACCACTGTTGCAAACCTATTTTATTGCCTCCAAAGGTAATCTTTTCTGCAGCAAAACGTTCCTTACCGTATCGTGACTTTTGCACCTCGTTGAGAAAATTTTAACACGAAACTATCACACGCCATTCAAACGATGACAAGGACATGATCACAACATTGATTAACCACTCTGACTCGGCTGTACTATACTTATCCTATCATCGTGATGCCCTTTCAAAAGCGACGTATCCTCTTCAAAAACTGACCCTGAGCCTAGGAGTCGTGAGTGTTATTATCACCCATGCAGTGGATGCAAGGTGTGTGCATTATGTTACCTGCAAAGCTATGCGCATTTACAATAGTATGAATATACCACACGAGAGAAAGGAAGAGGCCTGACTTATTTACTACGGTGTGAATCCGTCCGTGTCTTGTAGCGGATGAATGGAATAATTTACAGGCAAGAGGTTGTTAAATGTACTTTGTGAACGCTTTGTAACAACAAGATGAAAACAAATAATACTGTTCTTGTTTAAAGTTTGTTGTTGACGATGGAATAATTTCAGAAATTAAACTATTATTGTGGACATTTTCCATCGTTAGTGAGCAAGATGATCACGACGTTTCGGGATGTGCAATCTGGTCCCTTCTTCAGGAAAAGTAGCCTAAAACATAACCCAGAACATTAGAAAACGAGCTAGCCTAAAGCAATCAGCATAAGCTAACCAGTCAAGCACAACCAACAAATGCAGCTGTTAAAGTATAAACTAAAACTTAAAAACTAGCCTAGAAAAAACCCACATTGACAAGACACAACTCAAAGAAAAACTTTGTTCTTTGGTTGTGAGAGTGACTAGTTTTAACACCCAAAAGACTGAAATTCCACTTTCTGAGTACCTTCACTCCTTCATTTTTAGAATGTTTTGTTTCAAAGTTATAGAAATAAAACAAAACCAATACTTATAATAATTTAAATTGCGAGGCCTTTCGATAGCAAGCTATCATCGTCGGTCAACACATTAAAAATTATTTATTTTGACAAAAACATCAAGACAATATTTTTAGATACATATGGTAAACAAAAAATACAGTAAATAAAAATAAGTTGAAGGATTTTTCTGTTATATAATATAAAATGTTATGATTATGACTTGAGATTTTGATGAACGCTTTTAGTAAACACGAATTTGAATCGGTCCTGGGTCGTTGTTAATTAAGTTGTCTGATTTATTTATGAAGTACGTTTCCCATGCGTTTAATTATTTTGAGGATGAAACAGGTTTGGTTAATTAAGTGTTTTGAAGGAAAATGTTGTGATTATAGTTTAAACAATGTTTAGCTACTGCCGATTTATCTTCTGTTGTATTTTATGTGTACAAAGTGTTCTTTGAAAAGGGTTTTGATTTTTCTTCGAGTCTGTGTTTTCTATTCTAGTGTTTTGTTCATAAATTCCAATTGTTAGTTTCAAAAAAATTTCATGTTTTTCAATGCATATAATTTGACTTTCCGGCAAATATAGCTTAATATAATGAATTTCCAACGCTCATTATAATTTTGATGTTTATCGCTGTGCCTCTATAACACCTTATACTTATAACCACTAGACAATTTAACTCCATTAACAGGTACGCGTGTTTATGCAAGTGGAAAGATACTCAAGGGAAGTAGCGCACCAGCAGTGCGCACAGTAGTGACAGTGTAGTGCGCATGCGTGTTGCGTAGCTCGTGTGCGCAGTGTCAGGTGCGCAAACACAGCGATTGTTTATCTAATGCCAAGGTCGCGCCGGCCCAGTGACCGCGTGGGAGCTCATCCTCAAGGTCAACAAAGGTCATCGCAGACGCAATTATAGCGATGCACACATTTTATTCGCCTTTTGGAGATATTAATTAAATACACGTTTTCCACTAGAGGTAGAGGTATATGAACTAATATGTTTTCATTAGAGGCCCAGGTTTTGCAAATATGTGCATCTTGTTTATTTCCATGAATATATTTCTTCTTTTTTGTTTATTTTGATGAAGTAAAATATGATCAAAACAAACCTTTATTACCCTTGAATTGATTGTCCAAACATTAGACACACAAAAAATGTCGTTTTAAACCAAGCTATTCAAGAGTAGCCTAGCCTTTAAATAACATTTGTTTTTTCCCTAATGTTACCAATTTACTAGAAATAATTCTTAAATCAAAGGAATCAGCTGAAGCATTGAGAAATATTTGAGTTTTATAAAAATACCAGACCATCTTTACCGTTGTTGGTTTAGTCGATCGTTACATCCCAATCGGTTTTATTCATTCTTCTCCATCTTACAAGAGTAGTCATTGAAATCTAAAACCTTTTTCTGCATACTCTAATGAGTTTCTTTCATTATTAATCTGTCAGCATGGATCAAGCAAGTCTGTGTTTAGACTTGTAGTATTTCACATTTTAATGAACCCATCACCATTTATACACAATCACTGACAACCACTCATAATTATCTGTGGAGAAATGTTGATAAATCTCCTAATAGAGTCAAGGGGTCAACCGATATGCAAAACGCGAGAGGATTCCCATCTTGTAAAATATATGCACATAAATTTACCCGCACAGGGATAAGGAGGGTAATTTCTGACGTGCACGAGTAGTCAGTCCCTAATACTTATACCTTTCCGGTCAACACAAACGTCAATTTCGAGTGTCTAGTTAGGCAATAGTTGGTCATTTGATAAATACAAAGGTAGATGATTGGTGTCAAGAATATTGTCATCTTGTTTTATGTATAATTATGGTCTGATCTAATGGTTTGAAATCTAAACTTGTTTTCCACGCGCTGATTTGCATATTGGATAAGTGGCAATAGTCCTAGCCAACCAGTCGGAATCTGATTGGCTATCAGGTCGACGATGGCCTAGCTCTACTGCATGTGTGTTTAGGTTCAAATCAACTGTATAAAGATTATTCTATCATCATTAAAAGCTGATTGGCAGCACACCTTCTTTTATAATAAAAATAAAACTATTTTTAATTTTTGGATTATATTTTGGTCTCTGAACAGAAATCCTCTTCAGATTACAAACAATAACAATATAAACAATTATAAAACCAAATAGTTTAAAATTAAAATCATATGGCTATACACATAGAAAAAATATCTTATAGTTAGTACCAATAATATGTATGTTTATAATTATAATTCTAAATTTTCTTTCAACAAATTATTCCAATAAGGGTTTATGGTCTGTGAGGGTTTGCTAAAATGTTAAAATGTGAATTTGGGAATTTATAGTCCATATATGATGTTTCCAATATTGTCCTTTTAAATAAATCTTTTTCATAACGAAGAATTTCTGTTCCATCATAATTAGTTTTGTGGTTTTCGAAATTTTGTGCAACACTAGATTACTTTCTTTGTTTATGCATTTTTAGTTATATTTATGTTGTTCAATTCTTGTATCTAGAAATGATTTAGTTTGGCTAATATAAACGTCAAAACAGTCATGACAGGGAATTTTGTAAATTCAATTTTATCATATTTGTAGTTATATTTGATTAGTTTTGAATTCAGTTTCTGATTTGTGGAAAAGAATGTGGATATTTAAAATTTGTTAGTTACTCTTTTAATTTTCTCAGAAAGTCCTTTAACATACGGAATTGTTATGTATGAAATAAGTTTAATTTGTTCTTCATTGTTGTCATGAATGGTTGATTGTTTTATTGTTGAGTGTTTTGTTATGAATTGTTTAGGATAGTCATTAGATTGTAAAACTTCATATATTCTTTTAGTTTCTTTCGACTCTTCTTCTTTATGAGTTGAAACAAGGTTATTTCTATGGAACAAGTTCCTGACTATGCCAATTGTTAGAGTTGATAGAAGTGATTTGAATTGAAATTTAAATATGAATCACTTTTGCTATCCTTTGTGTAAACGGATAATTTTGTTTCACTTGAATGGTCAACAAGGACATTAAGGTAGGGTAGTTTCTTTTCTTGTTCAATCTCTATAGTAAATTGTATTTTAGCATTGATTTTAAGTGACTGAAAAGATATTTAACGTATTTAGATCAGAGTTCCAAATCACGAAATAGTCATCGACATATCTTTTAAAGAACTTAGGTTGAAAACTACAGTTTGAAAAAGATTTTTGTTCGAAGTTTTCCATGAAAATGTTTGCTAAAATGGGACTCAAGCAACTTCCCATAGGTAGATTATCCAACTGTCTGTAGTAATCATTTTCATACCTAAAGTCTTCAACACACACAAGTTAGCATTTCTAATATTGTTGCCGAGGGGACATTCTTATTTAAATTTAGCTCCAGTAAATCTTTAACAATCAAAAGTGTGTCTTTCACTAGTATGCTAGGGTCGTTAGTAAAGTTACTTATAATGTCTTGAATACTATGAAAGTACTTTAAAAGTGTTTTATGTAACTAGTATCCTGCTAGTTATTACTTAGATTTCCCCAAAGCACGGGAGTGCAAGCCAAGTTCTTAATGGAGGTGCAAATTTATTACTTAGATTTGCTCGTGTATCTTCAGATCCTGTGTTATTAGTGAGAGGATTTATATTTCTTGTATTTCCCAACCGTTTAATCAGCTACAGTACAGTCGTAGCGTTTGTATATGCTATGTCGTAAGTTTAACTATTTTAAAACTATGTTTGTTTGTTTTGCCACACACATCATAATACTGTATGGTGGATTATCTACCGTTATTAGAATAGAGTTGGCATGCCTTATTACAGTATCATATTTATAAAATACTTAAATACATGTTACATGTTAGACAAAGACAACGACAACCACGATTATTTTAACATGACACTATAATGTTACATGACTTAAATAAAAAAATAAATATATCATGCTGTTTGTGTAGTAAACTTTAAGAACTACAAGTCTGCAACGCTTTGCCAATGACCTGACTTGGGCCTTCCATCTTATTGCCGTATATCATATAAGATATTGAAATGAAACACGATTTTGTAATACTCTTTTAGAATCTCACAGGTGTTTAAGGGTCCGAATCAGCTGCGCGGCAACACTTGCTTGATAGGGTCTGCAATAATTCAAAACAGAATGACAGTATGAATGTTAAAATTAAGTATTTACATTCGTTTTAAAGCTGAAAAGATTACCTACACGCTTAAAGAGCGTTTATTTTTAATTTGTGCGTACAAAGTAGAGTTGAAAATCACCAAAGCTTGGACAATTTTAAATTGTATTTATGAAACTTTAAAACAACTTATAAGAAATCAGGCTCCATACACCAATTGGAAAACTCTTCTAGTTACCAAATGTACCATGTTAGTTAATGTAAAAATTACTTTAAGGTAAAACTGACCACAACAAACCTTTGAATGCGCTTAGGCCGCTTATGTTAAAAGGAAGTCAGCTGATAAGTGCGCGGTGTCGTGTGTACTATGTGCGGACGAATTCAAGGCATTCTCTGAAGTCACAACTGAGGCGGACCTTACAACACATATTTTATTTGTTTTCAATTAGGGTCGTTTGCTTGTTTGAAAAGAAATTTGAGAGGTGATAAAGTAAAGTTTTTCTTGTTGAACGAGGCGAAGTTAGGACTACAAAATCCTCTCTACCACTTAACCTCAACCTTTACCTAACGTTACCATATAGTCACATTACAAATGTAAGTGTTGACTGCGGGGATCGAACCTGTGCCAGCGGAGTGATCGGCTTTAATCGTGCACGATTCCAACCCGACACGGGATACAGAGGAGTTTTATAATTTAGGAGCAACACTAAATAAAAATATGTAAACCATAAATCCAAAAGTAATAAGTAGCCAAAGTAAAAGAGTGAAATATTTCAGAAAGTTACTTTCCACTGTTTTATCTATCTTCTATTCGCACGTCATAGTACTGTAAAATTACCCCACTAAAGTATAAAACGTCCATAAAAAGTTCAACTGCAAGCTCAGTTCGCGATGTGTGACGTGATATTCAAGCAGTTAGAGAAGATTCCAGAGTGTGCTTGACCGTACATGGAGTTGTGTGAGGTGAGTTTATTGCAAGCCGTTAGCAATACTTGACTCAGCTGAGTGGATTCTACAACATTGTAGTACACACCAACTATGTGAGTGTGTTCTTAGTTATAACTGAATCTAGTAACAGAAGTACATACAAAACTACAGTTATTTTCTCTGAATAAAATCTACTGAGAAAGAGATAAATTTGGCTCTTTTGGGTGTTGAAACGCAGCCACTCTCATTAAAGAGTGGCTCGATATTCTTTTGAGTGATGTTTTGTAAGAGTGATTTTCACTAACGTTGTTAACGTTGAATTTTGTTTCCTACAATAGAAACTCTGTTTTGATGATATACATTTGGGTGGTATAATGTGTAGATCTTTTTACAGCAGATACACTACTTGAGTTTGTTCTTTATAGTTTTGATCCGTGTTCTTTTAACGTCCTCAGATAAAGTGTAAAAGGTAAAGATTGCCTTGTTTAACGATACGAAGTTAGGACTACGAAGCCCTCTCTACCACTCAACATCGACCTTTACCTAGCGTCACCGAATTAGTATCATTACAATTTGTAAGTGGTGACTACGGGGATCGAACACGTACCACCGGAGTGATGAGCTCTGGAGTCGCGCGCAATACTAATTCGCCACGGATCCACTGTAGAAGTACCCACATAATTACAGTTATTTTCTCTTTATTGTAAAATTTTTTGTTACGTACAACGACATGCTAACGTTCTATTTGTGTTTAGTCTTAGTCATAGTCATTTATTTTCATCATTTACATTGATTGTGATTAAGTAGTGTGATTAAGTACAATAATTAAATTAAATATTTTGCAGTAAAAATAACATGAAAATATAAAAACATACAAGTGTGTAGGGTCTTAACAAAACAACTAATGATTAAATTTTAATGAAAATTGCACATTGTGTAGGCAAGAAAGAAACAAAAAATCAGTTTCGCAAACCCTGAGCTCTTTTTATGTGGACTGTCCCGATGACCAACTATGAAAAATGTTTCCTAGTAAAAAAAGCTCGTTTTGATGATACCTATTTCACTATCTGGGGAAAACATATCAATCGTTGAGATTTTTACAGTGACTTGAGTTTGTTCTCAATATTTTTGATCCTTGCTCTTTTAACGTCCTCAGATACGCCTTGGACGTAAAACTTTAGCGCGTATCAAAAAGCTTTACTTTAGGACCTGGTGATACAACTCACTCCATCAAAGAATGTTTATCTTGATGATCCTCGTCGTATGTCTTGTAGAATCCGTGAAAAGAACGTTATGTTACAATATAGCCTGAATTATTTCAACCACTTGGAGTAACCCATGTTGGGAAAAACTGAAAAGTTATAACCGTTTATCTTTTATTGGTTCATTGCTTAAGGACAAAACCTCTTAGAGACATGTTATGTGTATAGTTTTTATATATTTTAAATTTTTAAAAAACTGACATATTTAAATATTAAATACACATTTTAATAGCCTTTTGATTTTTGTGTAGCGTAAAGTTTTATATATTAAGCATTATTACGTTTCTCTGAAATCCCTTCTTTTATATTTTCTAAGACGACAGTGCGTTAAGGTAGTTTCTTTAAACTTTGAGATTTATGTAAAGCCTTTGGTAACAGTTTAAAAAGTATTCTAAAGAAGAAAGTTGAAAAGTTTCATTCTATTCAACGTTATTTATGGACTTTCATTCGCGTTTATACACACTTTGACGATAAATTTAACCCATAATCTAGACTCTATAGTGTTTCCTTTCCTTACTTTGAAAGTCTTTAAACAAAAACTCCCTATCGTCAAAGTATCAATTAAAGTCATAGCTAACAATATGACTAACAATAAAGATTCGTTTGCTAGCTCATTTGGCAACGCCAAACCCGGTAAAATCAGCATAACCAAAGAGTCCAATTCTCTGTTTTCTAGAACATCAGCAGGCTAGTTTGACTCTGGTTATCTTGTTTCATTGTTACTAATTCGACCTTCTATTCAAACAATACAACCTAAACTTAAAAGAAAGAAGTAGTCCGTATTTTGGTGGGGAGGGGGTGACACAAACAACGTCAAAACAAACTTCAAAATTCTATAAGAGGAGTTTAAAAAATATTTCTCTAAAGAGTTTTAAAAATATTTCCTTTTCAAAAATTAATGTGGGGAGATTTAAACCTGACCCTGTATAAACATCGAACTATAACGTTTTGCCATTAACTCAGTAGTTATTGAAAAGCTCAAAACTTGTTACAATTTTGTTCTACTTCGTTCCGTTCTATAGGGCAAAAGAAAGGAATAGCTCTTTTTCCTATCAAAATTCATCAGGAACGCTCCGGACAATAACTTAATAGTTATAACACACTATTTTACGTAGTATTTATACAAGAAAGTGACTAAGTTATTCCATAAAGTACCGTCAGTGGATCGGCAACAACAAATTAAACTACTTAACAGATTAAATAGAATCAATAACTTGTAAGCTAATCGTTGAAATTGCATTAAACCCTGCTACTTACGAACGATTGTAATATAACAAGTATATCTAGTTTTAATAATTTTATAATAATACAAATACAATTAATTTTTGTTATTGTAAAAGGTCCTAAAATAAATAAGTCAAAGTATGCCAAATACTTAAAAATTAATTAGCAAGACATTTAAAACTACTATGCGGACCCGTGGCGGGTTAGAATCGTGCGCAACTCCGGAGCTGATCACTCCGCTGGCGCGGGTTCGATCCTTGCAGTCACCACTTACATTTGTAGTATGACTTTACGATAACGCTAGGTAAAGGTAAAGGTCAAGGTTGAGCGGTAGAACAACAGTGATTAAACAAGACAAACTTCACCTTTTTCACAATCAAGCGACTTTTTTGACTTCATAACACAACACACCCATTCTGGGAGTTCGACCTTGCCACTATTTCTAGAGTCTAAAAGTTTAATGTATTTGGAACCCTATTACCATAAGCGTTTAGTGACAAAATTAACCAAATGTATGTCAAAATATTGTTCGCATAGAATATTTAGCAATTAGTATTGAGTATATTGGTGATAGAGCGAAGCGGTGACCTGTTGCGACACTGCCTGAGTCTGGGTTATAACCGGGGACTGCGCCCCCACCGGCACATTCTCCGTCGACATGCACATCATCGCACCTCTTGTGAGTTACACTGCCATTTTTCTTTTAGAATTTTATAATAATGATAAAAAGTACTTACAAATGGGAAAAAGGAATTGTTAAACTTGTTGATTATTTGTTGTATCCACTTCAAACAGTTCGCAATGTCCTCTAAAAACCATTCAAACAATAATTTAAATTTTAGATTGATTATATTTCGCCTGATAACGTCAGGCTTCTTCAGATCAATACATAGATCAAAAGTTTTACTTGAAAAACAAATATTTAAAACTCTATGATGTTAACTAAAAACTATTTAAAATTTCGTATAAGTAGTTCGTTCCAAAGATTGTTCATACTATAACTATATTAACTAAAATTATTTTAAAACTGTATTTCATAAAGGCAGATTCCAAAAATTTTCTTTTAAATATGTTAGTTAAAATATTAAATTGGTATTTTAATAGTTTATTCTGTGGTTGGTGTCAATTTAATGCTGTACAAGATTACTATCTTCTCTTTGGAATTTGAAATTACTTGTGTTTGTTTTATTCTAATATCAATAAAAGAGCCAGTTTGTCCAATATAAACTTGATTGCAGTCTACGCAAGGAATTTTGTAAATAATACTTGAAATGGATAAAAAATGTATTATGTCTTTATCACTTTGAAATCATCTGATTGTTGTTTATTGTTAAGTTTGACGATACCTTAGATAGTGGTAGTAAATAGCGTATTAAAAATATTCCAAAATAGATCGAAAAGTGTACGACACAAAATTTACATTACTGCTACTTGTATGTTTAACTATCAGGAATCGGTTAGTGTTTTTATTTAAGCTATTTCTTTATTTTGTTTTTGTTTTATTTATTTATGGTACTGCAGTTTAATTATTACCAGATTAGTACACAAGTTGGATTTGTGTAGTTTCTGACTTACTGACATGAACGAAATTTAAATTTAATTACTGCTAAAAGTAATCGTCTCAACTAGTTTCCACGTGATAACTTTTACACGCTTTGATATACATATTACTCAAACAGTAAAATAAAAGAATTTATTTTGTCTTAAGCTTTCCATAAGAATGTCTCCTATATGCTGACGATAACAACCGTGTCCATGAAAAGCTTTAGGGTAAATATGATTATTTTGTTGGACTATGCGAGTAGTTTTTAGTTAAAATATATCCCGAAACCTTATTTTTAATGTAAGAAACTTGCTACGATGTAAGAAATCCGTTTGTTTGAGTTTAGTTTACATTGGCAGATTTAAAGAAAACATAAAACTATTTCGTGTAATTTAAAAAATACCCATGTTTTACTCTTATGAAATAACACCAGTTTCTAAATGTTGATTCGATGGGTTTCTTTCTAGAAAAATTGGAACTCGACCCAATACCGAAAACGTTGATTTTATTAGAATGTGTCATTATTTGTTGTCCATACACCCTAAATAGGAAATTCTATTTCTGTGCAATGTTTGAAACAACTACTTATACCTAATACCTTTAACATTAATGTAATTATGCACTGGTTGAAAAAAATTGTTTCTTTTTGAAGAGGTCATGATATGTTTTTAAATTATCGCATTTAAATATTACTACTAAATTGAACTATTTGTTACCGTCAGTTACTTAAATACTGCTCCTTCTTTGTCGAAGACATTTTTTGTTTAATAAGGCCAGTACATCATTCTTTAAAAGTTATTTAAATACGCATATGATTTCAAAACTATGAAGACATGATACACTTTTCATGCACTTGCTATAGTTGGCAGTGTCTTCTAATACTAATAAAAAGAATATTTTAACAATAATTTATTCATATCTTGATGAGCTAGGTCTTAATAGACAATCTAGTATTAATGAAAACTGCAACAGTCTAATAATAAAATTTGTATTGTCTGAGGCCTTTCAAATGCATTGACATTAATTTTATCTTCAGAAAGTCTATTTAGTACCAGTTGCTGAGAGTATCTGAAGATAAATGCCAATGCATTTAAAAACCTCAGACAATACAAATTTAATTATTAACTGTTGTCAGTTTTCATTAGTTCTAATAATTTATTATCAATTAACAATAATTTATTAAATTCAAATATTGCAACCTCTTGTTTTAATAGTTTTGAAGTCATTGCCAACTATTCCATGCTCATTAAATATTCATTTTGTCAGATTGATAGACAAGGCAAATAAAACAATTAAACCAAATGAAGACAGTCCCAACTCATGCAAATTGGCCTCTGTATCTGTATATTTTTTAATTTACAACATTCTAGCTTATGATTAGAAAAATGTATTTTTATCTAATAATAACATTAACAGAGGAGTATGCTCAGAATTTGATTAGGTGAGGCAAATTATTAAAAACAAGCTAACATGGTAATATTTACTCCATCTTAAAATACATTTGTTTTAGTGTTATTTTATTATTGTTATTTTATACACTATCAAAGTGTAAAGAATGCATTTTCACACAAAGATATATTTACCATGTTGTCATCCAACCAATTGAGCAAGAGCCAATATTTTTCACTGACGTCATCAAGTAAGCCTGCCAAACCTGAACCTTAAATCATGCCACTGCATCAATATCGTATTACCTGGGACAAACATTGCATATTTTTTATACTTTCATACGAATACGATGAAGTAATAGGTTCACTAGTTACCAAACCAACGGTTAAATTTTGATGTCAGCCGTTTAAGGTAAAAAGAAACATGTAAAAAACTATACATAGAGAGTGAGTTTTAAATGATTCCCTCACCTTAACTTTTGAAAAAGGAAATATGTTTAAAAGCCCTTTATGTAATCTTTTATACCATTCTAAAGTTTGTTTTAACGTACTTTGCGACACTCATCCCCACCCAAAAGCTGGCGGAAAAAGCCCCTAAATGTTTTAAATACAATCCCCCTCATGACACCTCAAAAGACAGAAATTTCTACAAAATTCTACGACGCAAAAAATTATCTCGACTCGTTTTTATTATACCAGTTTAAAGATGACATGGGAGTATGTTATGGGGTGGTGATGTTTCCTCAGAGTCAATTTGAAGTCAATTTTGTCATTCAAAATAAATTGATTGTGAAACGTAGCATTTCAAACCTGATTTTGCGTCATCTTTAAATCGGTATGACCAAAAACGAGTCGAAATAAAATGCTTTTTTACCTCGTTGAATTTGTATTGAAATCAATATTTTGAGGTGACACAAGGCGGGGCCCTTCCATTTGGTTTTGTGTTGGGGATGGGTGACGAAAAGTACGGCAAACAAATTTTATAAATACATTCCCTAAGGGTTTTAAAAATAAATTTAAGGTTAAGGTGGGGGCATTTAAACTCACCCCGTGTATTTGAATATCAAACCCGGTTTGGTCTAAACATTTTGTCTTCAAATTTCTTTAGTAATGAATATTAATTTGTTATTGTAATTGATGCTTAGGTTGTTCTATGCTGCGTGGCCGCCTCCTTGGCTAGACCACAGGGCCCCGGCCAGGCCACCATCGTCAGGTACGAGAGCGAGAACACCGGGATCGATGGATACAGTTTCGAGTAAGTTCAAGAAACTGATCATATACTCATTATAAAGTGGTGTCTTTTTTGTGTCTAAACTCTACAGCTTGAACTCGTAAGTAAGTAGTTGTTTATTGATAACCTCTCTTGCACTATTATAATTATAATATAATTAAAGAAACCTCAAAACGGGCTGTAGCTCTCTGAGGACTTAGTATTTGTCTTTAAAGGAACTTAGAAGTGAATGTATATGTAGTATTTAATGTGTTGAAACAATGCAAATACATGGTTAAATTTAAGAAATGTATACCAATATGTGTTGAAATATTGCATTATAAATTATTGGTTTACTGTCTCTTTGGGACAATAATTATATTCTTATTCTCATATGAAAATAAAGCTTTTATATTTATTTGTAATACAAAATTCACTAAGTATAACGTAATGCGCTTAATGAATAGTTATTAAAAAATCAACAGTATACAGTGTACCTTCCACAAAACTGTTAGCTAAACAGTAAAACTACTAAACAACTTACTAATAATTGTAGCATAGCATTGTGCTTTCATTTGAAAATCGTGCTATATTAAATTACATAATAAGTACTGTGGTGCAAAACTTTAAAATACTAGGAACTCATTCTACTTTAATAAAAGCAATTTAAAATTTAAGACCAGTCTCTGTGACAACAATAATTTAGAAACTAGGATATGTAAACAACAGTTTAAACCAATAAAATAATATTGTTTGCAAAAGTTATATGCATTTTGTAAAGCATTAAGCATTTTTCCCGATTAAATAACGATTTTTAAAGAACAAAGGATCATGTTAAAAATAACCTTACATGTAACAATCTAGACAACCAAAGATATTAGGCAGAAGTTTATTGGCTCGTTTGTTTTTAACTGGTACTTGTGCCAGAAATCATTTTAAACACTTTGAACCAAATAGGAGCAAAGTATTTTTTAGAAAAAATGGGAGGAAAAAAATAACTTTACTTTATTTGCAAAAATTACCATTCAGTTATAAATGATTGTAATATACCTAGACAGAGAAGCCTAAACTGTTGTACTAATTGTTTAATTAAGTTTAAAGAAGTCGCACTATTAGTAATTAAGTTTAATGAAACAATCTTGCGTTAATAAACTTTGTTTGTGAATAAATATTTAACGTGTCACAATTGAACAAAGTGTATAGTACAAAATATGAATCGAAATTGCATTCCAATTTATTTACAACGACTGAATACTGTATGCGTTGAACACTGCTTAGTGGCATTAATAGGCAGTTCCTAACTTTACTTTAGCTTATATTTCACCGTCCGTTTTGATTAGTCTCAGTTTTTATTTTCAATTAAACAAAAATGTCACCCTTGACTCAACCTACTTTTGAATTCTAAAACTTAATAACCCTAATAACTTAATAAATATGAGTGCAACCCTTTGTTTCGCATATTTTCAAGTTTTCAACTCTAAACGTAGTCGAGTCCCTATATTTTAAAACCCTACTACCGCATGAATATTATAAAGTACTCGTAATAAAGGCTCAATATACACTACATTTATCATGCAAACTGAATATTGATACATTGCTATTTAATGCTAATTTGTAATGATTGAATTAAAATATGTGATCTGAGGAACTTGATCAGGTAAATGATTACAATAAACATTGACGATGTCATTAATACTGGTATGATCATGCATGACGCAGATGATCGTCTTTACACTCTAAAAATGAAGGAGTGAAGGCCACTCAGAAAGAGTAAAATTTTGCCATTTTGGATGTTGAAACCCAGCCATTTTCACTAAAAGTGGGTAAATTTTCATTTTGTAGAGTGGTTTACACTATTTCATATTTAGAGGGGAGGATTTCCTTCTACTTAAAGAAGAGTTGGATGTACTATCAAATCTAGAAACATAAATATTTTCAGTTTATCCGATATTGTTGAGTTCCCTTTAATCCCCCAAGTGCCAAATCAAGCGGCCAGCCGTAGTAAAAGCTCTATTGAAGAATCAATTAAAGCTCTATTGAATAAGTTAATTCTTCTAAATGTCTTGGACAGACAATTAGATTGGGAAACGCCGTTACAAATTAAGCATATTTGTTAAAAGGTTGCTTATGGAGTATTTGAAATGAGAAACTTCTCACTGATACTTGAATGAAATGGAAATAGTTAGTAGAATAGCCTAATATATTTGGAAATCATGTAACGAGTAAAACCTAATGCTAAGTTTTATTTTGCAACTGATAGCTATTTTATTATTATGACTGTGAAATTTGTCACGAACATTACAGGGCAAAACATTAATGTTCTATCGTGCTGTTACATCTTTAAACCCTTTGTGTCCAGTATTAAGAAATTCCAGCTAGTAAAGAGAAATGACATTGACAGCTATGATACCATACATAGTCTTCGTACTTAATTTTTACAAAAAGTCATAGGATTTTTTGACTTTGAAATACTTTCAGAAGCTCTGTTCTTGGATAGCTGATAATATTAAATCAATCCATTTGTCAAATTGGTCAAAATACACTTTAAAGATACGTTGTAAGTTTGAACTGTAGGGGAGTTTTGGGGCAGGTGTTGAAAATAATTCAAATATTATTTACGTGTATAAATTATATTTAATTTGTAAAAGTGCAGTAAGATACAATTGCACTTTTGTAGGAGATAGTTGTTAACATTCTTGTAATGAGTCGGCTTACCTTATTAAATTCTTATATGTCGACTCAATAATCAAAAATAGGACACATAGAATATTGTAGATATGAACAGCTAGCATAGAACCGTATCATTTTAACCCCATCATATAAAGCATAAAAATAAAATTGGATCCCTACCGTATTTAAGAGAAAAATTCCTATTTAAATTGGTTTTAACGAGTAAGATGATTACTTACGTGTGTTTATTTCTCGTATTTTATTCATACCTCAATACTCAAGTCTGGTTATACAACTAACATTTCAGCTCTAAACAGTGTAAAATCCAATTTGACCGATAATTTACATGTTTTCAGATATGAGACCAGTGACGGAGTTATTAGATCTGAGAAAGGAGTTCTAACAAACATCGGTAAATAATACCTAATCTTATATTGTATTTATAAATAGTTATTCTTGGGAATATATTGTTTGCAAATCAGTTGATTTACTCTCCAGTAAAACTAGACAATGCATTAATAATACTGTTTAATTTGATTTACGCACTATCAAATAACGGTACGTGTTTGCTGGGCTTTTCTATTAGTTGACATGTACTTTTTAAAGCTAAAGCAAATTTAAACAAAATATGCAACTCATTTCTTAATAACTAAAATATAACTATGATTCCTGCTCTAGCCTAGACCCATTCCAGATTACTAACTGGAACTGTTCTACCTTCGAAACATTTAAATGCAATATATTTTCAGGTGAGAGGCCATGCCGCCTGATCCAGGTGTAAGGGGACTAAATGTAGGAGCAATTTACCTTTTTGGTTGAATGAAGATCACAAAGATAGGTTTACTAGCTGTGTCCTTTACTTTTACACTCTTAAAGTTATTTACATCATATTGCTTCCTACATCATACTCAAGTACCGTTATCTCCTCGCAGGTACTGATAACGAGATCATGGTTGTGACCGGAAGTGTGACGTGGACCGGAGACGACGGCAAGAAATACACTATCAACTTCACGGCGGACCAAGATGGATACAAACCTGTCATCTCTAAATAAAACTCTTCTAGTCTCTCATTTTTACATGTTTATAATAAAAATATAGAAAGCTGTCTTTGTGTTTTATGAACTGCTTGTAAATCTTCACACCATCTTTTATATTTCGTAAAATATGATATAATTAAATTTCTCACTTACTTAGAGATAATTTTTAAAATGTAGAACTGAAACAAGTAGGCAGTATACCATGTGTTTTTCTATGACAAAAGTATCCGTACATAGTTTTAATAATGTAAATTAGCCATATGTACATAGTAAAAGTATGACAATATTAGAAACAATATCGACTTGTTTTCAACATTTAAACTAATTATACAGATAACATTAGTTTTGAAATGCAATATAAACATAATAAAGTTTGTGAACAATTACTGTAAAATGTAAACTAGTAAATTTATACGTTGCCAAAAAGGCACTTTACGCTTTACCGAGTGACAGGTATAATTTATAAGCCTCATTATTATAAATAATTTGACTAAATACATAGCGAATTCATCAGCTCTTGTTTGGGAGGGAGGGTCCACACCCGTGGTCACCAATTAAAATTATTTCAATACAATTTATTAACTCTTATATCAAGATTAATGAGAATGGACAAATTTGTAGTTCTAACTTCGTTTTGTTAAATAAGACAAATTTTGCAGCAAGACGCACAAACATACAATGTTACCATACAACCATAAAAGCCTGTACAAACGAGATTGTTAACTAAGTAAACTAAAACTGGTTTGACTTCAGATTTAATACAAAAGTAAAGTCACAAACAAGAGCCAAACTGAAAGGGTATCCTATGAGTTTATTATAAACACTTTAAGTTAAACTATGTGATCATTTTTAAAAGTAACGGGTTCTAGAAATACCGTTTAATCTGGAAAGTTTAATGATAAACAAAGAACTATTCTACCAAAAATACAGTACAATGTAACAAAAAATAAAATAAACTATTTGCGGCTAAAGCAAAAACAAACAGATCAAACTACGGTCAAACTAATAGTATTTTAAATAGTTTAGTTTTTCTTTGAGGAGTAAAAGAGATAATCTTAAAAGACTTTTATGATTGAAACTTATAAGCTCGAAACGCTACATAAAGATTGGTAGGCAAAAGCTGAAAAGCAACCCAAGACATAAAAGGAAATCAGAAAATATAACTAGGTAAAAAAGGTAGTTATTTGCTGATAGTCAAACAAACAATAAGTTTTAAATTAAAATGAAAAAAGGTGTCAACCTCATAACTATTATGCAATATATGTCAAAATCAAACAACAGACAGAAAATCTACGCCGAACACTCAAAAGCATTCAATCCCCCTAATGGCATAAGCCTTATTGGGTTTTGATAACACTATCCGTCCAAATGTGTACACTTTTTAGGCAACCAATCGAAAAGAGAGCGTCGGAACTCTTTTTTGAGTTGAACGATAGTTTTATTTGTACCGCTTTTAAACCTAGGGTTAGAGGTTCTCATAATACATTTCAGACTCCCCACTAAAACCTCAAAATTATTTTACACGGGAAATTTGAAATGGCCAAATTTAACATGGAAAACCTTATGGCCCGTGCTAGGAGAGCCACCTTTTTGGGGCTAATTGATACAAACAACACCAAACCCCATAACATTATACCGTTCAAGTGCCATAAACATGAATCCAAACTGCTGTTAAGAACTGCTAAGCTGTTAAGACCAGGTATCGTTGAATGGATTATCTTCTGAGCCAAGCTTATAGTAAGCGCATTATCGATTAGTTTAAGAGGGTTACTAGTTGCCAACCGAAGCTATGTGACAGCTTTGTTTAGGTTGGTACGAGGAAATAATCCGCTTTTAATCTCAGGCTAGTAGATCTACGTAATGCGTGCTTTAAATAGCACAAGAGACACCTGTTACTGTTTTCTGTGTAATCATAATTGAGGGAAAGGTGTTTACTGGAACTTCAATTACTCATCAGTGAATCAGACTAAAGATGTGTTAGTTAATTGGTTTGTTATGTAAATAGAGGTAAAGGTAAGCTGACGGGGATCAAAATTGAGCACCAAGTAAAAAGGTAAAGGTAAAGTTTGTCTTGTTTAAGGAGACGAAATTAGGGCTAAAAGTCTCTCTACCACTCTGCCTCAACCTTTACCTGGTGTTACCGTATTAGTCACATTACAAATTGTAAGTGATGACTGCGGGGATCGAGTGATGGGCTCCGGAGTCTTGTGCGAGAACATTTCGCCACGGATCCGCTATATAAATATAATTGTGATCAAATATAAGACTATATTGGCTGGGAGAGGTTTTCAGGTGCATCGCACATTGTTTTAAAACTAACCTAGAAAAATGAAAATTGATAAATACTACCTCAACATTTGCCTCTACATCTTTAGGAGAGCACCGTATTAATGAGGTTGATCATACCAAGTTTTTAAGGGTTCATATTGATAAGAATTTATGTTGGGAAAACCACATTGATCACGTGTGTAAAAATGTTTCCTCCGGAGTTTTTCTATTGAGACAGTTAAAAGGTCTATATTCAAAAGAGTCTTTGAAAATAATTTACTATGGAATAATCCAACCTCATCTTTCCTACGGTATAATACTCAAGGGTAGCTGTGCTGTTACAAGACTGTTAAGAGTATTTATTCTTCAAAAAGCTGTTATTCGTGTAATTTGTAATGTAATGCCTAGAGAATCATGTAGAGAGCTTTTCAAACAGTTAAAAATACTTACCTTGCCTTCAATTTATATATTTGAAACTATTATGTTTTGTATATCTAAATGTGACTTAGTGCAGGGTAAGGACATACACAATTATAGTACACGCTCAAATACAATATATAGACCAGTCAGTCATAGATTACAAATTCATGAAAGATTGCCAATGCAAGCTGGCAGAAAGTTTTGAATATTCTTCCAGTTGAAGTTAAAAATCTATTATATGACCACAAATTTTAAAAAAAAAACTAAAGCAATATTTAATGTGCTTGGCTCCTTACTCTGTTGCAGAATTTATCAGTTCCAGTGGCATGGACCGGTAAAGCAAGCTTAAAAATCAACAGAACTAAAATTGTATTTCAGTTTAAAGGTTTAATCCTTCCCCTTTCAATTCAGGACTTTCCTCTTGATTAGGTCTTGAGGGAATTATGACTGGTACCACTAACGATCATGACGGCTTGACATGAAACGACACTTATATTATTTACAAAACCTTTGAACACCCATGTTGCTTACAGTTCAACCACTGTAAGCCTGATTAGTTTTAAGACCAACATACCTGTCATCTGCCAGATCCAGGGGGTTAAGATGTTATCTCCTACTGTACTTGTTATCCTAGACCAAGGTTACTCGGAGTGTTGATGGAAGATTAGGGTGTATTTTCCCCCTCCAGCGACGCATATCCGAGCTGTTTCACAATCTGCAGGTTAAAACCAAGCCTAGCAACCCTCCCAAGACATTCACTTGTCAACTGAACAACCAACTGTCAACTGACAATCATCCAACATGCTTGCAAGACTTGTAAGTTGTTAATGTAGTGAATTATCTTGTATTATTGCATGTATTCTAGTAGATTATTCCCTGTTTATTTGTTTTTGGGTGGTTTAACGTAAATGTTTTGATTTTGTTCTTTGATTTTTCCAAATATTGCTTAAGTGTGGTAGCTTTGAACTTTTGTAATACATAGGTTAATAATAAATCTTCTTCGCTTATTTGGATTTTCAGTTTTAAACTTGAAACTCATATGAATATTTGTATTGGAAATAAGTTTAAGTAGGCCTACGAGACAACTACGTACCGTCAAAAATGTGAGCTAAATCGTGCCGAGGAAGAACTTGTCCAAAGTTACTGATATAGAACTGTACGATTAACATATAAGAAGATTATGTCCAATATAACTTTCATTCCGTTTGTCTGTAAAGTTTGGATTAAGGGACTAAACATGTTTAATTGTTGGATCTTTCGTTTGTGCCAAGTGTGTATATATGTTTTACAACAAAACAAGCTGTTACTTTAACTTGTTATGTGTTTCCAAAGAAAAAGGACAATTCAAATCATATAGGCTAACGTACAACTACGTTACTTGACAGTCACATTTATAAACTCGATCCCCAACCGTATCCAAGCAAATTAAAAAATTAACACATGAATCTTTAAAACCTAGCGTTTGAGATGGTAAAATCATCACTGCACTGTAAATTCGAAAGACGAGATTCTTCTTCCTTTATAGTTTAAATAAGTTGTTCTAATTTAAAAATGCATTCGTCCAACTTATCAAATCAAAGGTGACCATTTCATCCTCAAGCCAAAACTTGTTCGGACAACATTAAGTACATCGTTTCAAAAAATAATCTAGCATAAAAAGTAGTTCCGTTACAGCGGGTACAAATCAACCCTATCACATAAAACTTGAACTATGGAGCGTATAAAAGATACGAGCTCACTAAATATCCGCTAAATGCTTATTTCGCATCGTTTATTCCAAGCGTGTGTGGTGCCGACAATAAATATTTCACACCCTCGGCGTTGAGTGCACTCAATTTTATGATAAGGGCTGGCTATAAACCCTAGCGTTTTTCTCCTCATCACCTGGGCAACACTTGTTATTAAAGTTAAAGTGAGTTAGGCTGTTCTGTGCAGGATATTACAACTTCCAATTTGGAGAGGCAATTTTGCGCTGTAAATGCTCTCTTGTCTCTTTTTTCCGCTTGTTATAACTACTTATGTTGAATTTTAAACGGAGGTTGATTCAGCGTGCTAACTTTAATTTAACTTTTTTAAAGTTACATTGTTATAAAATACCTTCCATACTTGGTGAAAAGCTTAAGTATCTGAAATTGTTTAATGAACCAAGATTTATTGTGTTATTATGAAATTAAAGGAAATACCTTTGAGCTCTGAGAAAGACTTCCTGACCAACAGAAATCTACCACTCCTGAACAGCAACACATGACGAATACACATATTGCATTGTATAACATATTTTTCTTAAAATCATTTTGACGCATGTACTGTTCTCGATGAATATGTAAATAAAGAATATTTTCTATTGTCTATGTTTATATCATTGACAAAATCAACGAAATAATGAGTTTTAACACTGAAATGTTTACCCTATTAAGCAAAGCTACTTAAAGCAAACATCTGAGTTCAATGTCTACATTATTTATCTAAAATATGGTATAAAGTAAACAAAACATTGCCACTGGCAATTATAAATGAGATTTATTTTGGTCCATTGTAACCTATATTAAGTTTGTGGTATGATTGATTGAATAACTTAAGCGTATGAATCAATACTAATATATTAATTCTTTTGTGCATTTCCTCTCAACAGATTAAATTAAAATTCAAGACCTGAGGAAGGAATCAATCAGTCCTACTTTAACATGGCTCAAATAAATGTATCAAATGGCAATAAAATTTAAAATAAAATTAATCATAGTTCATCTTGAAGTTTCTATAAATATCACTAAATCAATATTTGAGATGCCGACCACTCTCATGAGGGTATTTTAAGGCAAATATGTGGTGAAGCATGAGTGTGATGAGTGGTAGTAATGAGTTATGAGGTGTAGTCTTGTTACAAACTAAGGCCGACTCTTCCTTAGAATGGGTCATTAATTAATAGCCCAATGACCAATGGAAACACAAAGACCAACGGCTTAACGTGACTCCGAACCACGCAGGTGATGGTCTGATATGTCTAAACGATGGTGGAGTTGATGCGGGTATCATCAGATGATCACTGAGACTATCTGAGCCGCTTTAGACCTATATCATCCTCAAAACCTAACCTCCATGAAGCTTAATTACAGGACCACGCCAGGAGTCCCAGTCAGGGTGTAATAATTTACTTTTTATATGTTTCTGTTTTAGATATTGCTGGGCTGTTTAGCTGTCGTGCTCGGTCAATCCACCAATCCTTCTTCTCAGGCGACCATACTCAAATACGTATTTGAAAACAACGGTGCTGATGGATACTTCTTTGAGTGAGTTTTTGTATACCTAGTATATTTTCCAAGAAAAAGTGAGCTTTTCATGCTGTCATCATGGTAAGGCCCAGGCACGAGGCCGTGAAATGAGACCTGATGCAGACCTGAAACTGTATATACGTGATTCGTATAAATGATCACTTTTTTACGTGATTTTCCTTTATAGCTCGGTCAAGTTCATCACTAAGAAGAATTGAAATACCGGAAATTCCTTTTCGAAGGGAAGGGGAGTTTTACACCTAAGAGCGGTTACGTTTGTCTACAATAGGCGGCCGAAAACTTAATTTGTTAATATATAGTGTGCTCAGATCCTGAGGCAGAGAAGATTTAAATACTGATGCTGGTGCTCCAACGATGGCCTTTTGAGGCCAAAATGCCCATCAGCATTTAGATCTTCTCTGCCTCAAGATCTACAGGCACACTAAACAAGGCAGGCTAATTGTTATAACAGCGTAGTAGATAGTCCAAGGTATATTGAATGTGTTACCTTTTATGTGTTGACCTTCAGTAAAAGAATACATACATTTGAAGCCTAAGATCCTATCGTTATTTACGCCTGCTATGTTGCATGACAAAAGACCGATACTGAGGATAATTAACGGCACTAAAGGACTACGTCAATTATAAAATTATCTCCAAAATAGAGCTCGTAAAGGTGAGGTACAGATTCGGAGCAAAACTGTTACAGTTATATATCTCAAAGGAAATTCACTTAATTTACGCCAGCGGCATTTTAGCTCTTAGTTGTGTTCAGCCTGGTTATGTTATGGCATATTATTGCCATCCTTTAAATTATTTACAAATCATTTACACCATCATCAACCTTAAGTTGTTTAATACAATGCAATTCAAAAGACAAATAATCGAAAAGACCTAGAACAAACCTTTAAAGTTATTTTTACCAAAATGAAGAAATTGAGTTTGAGTTTTTAAACGTTGTGTTTACTTACAGGTTCGAAACCAGTGACGGAATCGCAAGGACGGAAAGAGGAGTTTTGAAAAACAGAGGTAAATATTCAATAGTGTAAACTAACACATTAAATCGCCTTACAAGCAAGAATAATTGTTTCCATTAAATACAGAAGATAAATGAAAATCTGTATGTCGAGAATCATCACGGTACAAAAGTTACAATCTCTCAGTGAAAACATTTTCAGTTCAAATGTAATATACCCTTATCTGTGAATAAATCAACAAAGTTGAGGAAACTCAGACGATGAAGGAAAACGTTATCTAAACCGTTCTTGTTTTCATCCAGTTGTTGTTCTATCTTGCGTCTGTTTACCTCCAAGTGGTTAGGATTTGCTCTATATCTCACGGAGCTTATAGTCTGCTGCCCTCAGCAAAATAACTGTCATAAAGATTCTTCAGATCGATATAAGACAAATGGTTATGTATATTCTAACCTTATGCTATTCGCTATGCAAACCTTATCAAAATTTAATATTTTCGCATCTTGCCATGTTTCTTGAAAGTCAAGGGGATGATATTAAGGGTAGAACTCTTCAAGAACTAGAATGTAAATCCAATCTATAATCTAAATTATGTTTCGAAAATAGGGTTTGCAATTTCAGTAAGATTTTATGATGTTATTGGAAAATTCTAACAGTGTGATAGCGTTATGAATCTAAAACAGTGATAGTGTGATTACGGTAGTAGTGTTAGTTTACCTTCAAATAAATTAGGTACTTACAAGCCTAAATATGAAATTCAAGTTTTAAAACGAAAACTTGTCAAAGATTTAGTCATGCCTAGATTTTAAAGAGCTTTACAGCTTAACAAGTAAAAACGGCATTTCTGCCCTAAATAAATTGACAAGTTTATCAACTGCTAAATCGTTAATGCAATATACTCATCATCATGGAGTTAGCTATTAAATTATATAACCTAATTTTATTTCGTATTAAATACTTTAAAGTTTAACTGTTAGGCTTTCGTGGCCGGTATCACAACTATAATCTAGTTTTTCCGGTTCACACCGCGTCCAAACTTCATAACTAGGTTGAGATATTTCGTCTTCGCTGTGGAGTACCATCTTCAGTAACTGTTTTAGCCAATGTACTCCACAGCGAATCCGATATGTCTCAACCTAATAATTATTATGAAGTTTTGACGTGGTGTGAACCGGATGAACTAGATTATACTTTAAAGTTTGTAAACCCTAAATTCTCGTTGAAACTTACAAACGAACGTTACATAATTGCTAGTTTTAGATAGACAAAAGAATATCCAACAACATTTTCTGCTACCAAGTGTTAGAAAACATAAACAGAAGACTTTTCTTTTAACTTGTTACTTGAAACGTTACGGTTTTGTTACAGGAACGACTGCTGAAGCCTTATCTGTGACAGGAAGATATTCATACATCGGAGACGACAACAGAAGATATGTAGTCGACTACGTGGCCGACGAAAATGGATACAGACCACAATTTGTTTCCCCTTAAAAATAAACTATTTATTTATTTATTTTATTTATTTAATTTAAGACCGGAGAAGTGCTAAGGAAACGCAAACTTTTTTAAGGACACATAGTGCACCCTTACAGGAGGAATCGTTGTTTAAATGTTCCTAAAGTGTTGAAAAAACATCCATACCGGAGGGGAGAATATTGCATCATATAAAAAGCCGCATCAAGGTGTTTAATGAAAAGAATAGGTATGAAGAGGTTCGAGAGCAGTTAGTATTGAAGAGCATTTGAGACCTGTTGTAAAAGTCTATTTAAACTATTTAAAATACTTACGTGTGTGACCTTGTTTCTTCACCAGTGTTTCTGAATCCTTATCTTACAATAACTTGCGAGTACGGAGAGTGAATAAACTCTGAAGTATCTCACAGAGCTCAACAGTCATGTCGTTAGTCAACAAAATTAATGTCACAATACTTGAAGTAAGGTGGCACAAGGGTCTTGACCAACAATGTTTTAAATTACAAGGGAGAAAAAACATACAGCTTCAAGCTATGAATGCACATGTTTAAAGCCGTAAGACTGATAGAATACGAGTATAGTAAAGCAAACTAATGTTTTAACTTTAAATCTGACTATTGTAGCTACAACAGTAGGATGACTTTAAGCTATAAAACTTTACACCAAAATTTTAACGAAACAAACAGTTCTTGACGTACGATTTTTGTAATGCAACTTTGAAATTGTATAAAAGTTGATTTTAAGATAATAAAGTAAAAGAAACTTTATTATTTTCTGCGACGGCTTTTTATACGGTTATGTGGTCAGAAATAATGCATGACCCTTCAGTTAAAAGGAAAAGTGTGAGGTACTCTTACGTTGTACTGTACTAGGGCCAACTTTATAACTACGCTAAAAATATGCATGAGGGGGTTTTAATGAAACATAACTCAAAATAAAAGTGTATTCGACGCTGTATTGTCACTAGTATGACGGAATGCTGTAAAAACACAATCTTTCTTAGCAGCTTAGTTAGATTAATACTTGAACACTTGATTTTTGTTCAAGCACAATCAAGCAGAAGCTTTACGCATTTCTTTTTAAAACAATACAAAATTTAAAACTTAAAATAAGGCATTGCTACTTTTTCTTTAGATGGAATGATACGAATCTTTCGCCTGGTTCCTTTTAGAAACAGCGAGACTGCTCAAATCAATAACAGCTGACCTTGGATTCTCAGCCACCCTATATAACTTAGGAGAAAGATGTTTTATGTTTTTTAATTTTACCTACACATATTTTTTTAGTTTAAAATTAAATTCCACGTTAAAAACTGATCTCAGAAAACTAAAGTGGTAAAAGGTAAACAAAGACAGCAGGTAAACGAAAATCCAAAACTAGAGATAAGTAGCAGATTACCGTGTCACCCAAAACCCGTGCGTCACCCGGTCGTTACGCCTGGATTGTGGGCAATAAGATGACGGGAGTTGCGAAAACCCAAGTGTTGTGGTGAGGAGGTTAACTTTGATGACCTCACTTTCCTCAACGTCCTTGAACCTCAGCAATCGGAGGAGTGTGCAGTGTGCACACATGATGGGCTACAGCTTAGAGTAACTCTCTGGGCTCCAGAGTTTCCAGGATAAAAAAAATCTGCGCAGAAAACAAATTCAAGAAGGTTTTCACAGCCAGCATGCTTTTTACGTAAAGAGGTAAGCAAAGTGGCTGACTGGTACTGGTCTATGCTAATGTTAACTTTTCATTCTGTTCTGAAAACAGCTTCTCTAGACACATGTATTGACGTGCTAAAGTGTCACGTTTACACCCAGGTAAATAAAGTATTGTTTTGATTAGGTTGTTCTCTCTAGGGAGAAAAAGATCATTTTAATGATATTTTTGGCATGTACATCAGCTGGTTCAACGAGTTAGTTTTGATTGTTTTGAATTTTAACTCTGACTTATAGTAAATCAGTTGACATTTATTTCTTATTATTATTTGGGTCATGACAAAAGTATCGTCATCACTCGGCCTGAAAGTGTCTTTTGATCCTCGGTCATTTAACGTCCTCGTGTCAAAAAGTGTCACTTTAGTACCTAGTGATGAAATATACTATTTCCTATTTATTATTTTAGCAATACATCTGTATATAGTAAAACACGGGTTTCTCAATTTCGTTATACGTCTTATACAGTATACTTGCAACATAGCAAAGTAGTTGTATGTATAGTTTCATTCAACTGCAGTTCCTTTTTTGGTTGTTTATTATACTCAAAATAGTCTAAAATGCTTTACCATCCCCTACTGGTCCTGTAGCCACTCTTGACAAAAACGTCGCTTTTACCCTATGCATATTGATGATCTTCATAACACATGATTTACAAGGCACTTTCACATCAAATCAGTTTGCTCTTTGATATGTACAGTAAGCGTTTGAACTTATTTCTTGGACTTCCTGTTCTAGCAACTGGTTCTTTTTGAAAAGGCTATCTATAAATATTTAAGGTATAATCATAGTTTGCAGTATTGTATACTTTTAAAAATTTTCAAAATATATATTATTGAAATTGATATACAATCTAGTTCATTCTGTGCACACTGCGTCAGAACAGCGTAATGATTTTCACGTGGTGTAAATCACTTAATCACTAAATCACTATTTGAGATGCCGACCACTCTCATGAGGGTATTTTAAGGCAAATATGTGGTGAAGGATGAGTGTGATGAGTGGTAGTAATGAGTTATGAGGTGTAGTCTTGTTACAAACTAAGGCCGACTCTTCCTTAGAATGGGTCATTAATTAATAGCCCAATGACCAATGGAAATACAAGAACCAACGGCATAACGTGACTTTCGAACCACGCAGGTGATGATCTGATATGTCTAAACGATGGTGAGAGTTGATGCGGGTATCATCGGATGATCACTGAGACTATCTGAGCCGCTTTAGACCTATATCATCCTCAAAACCTGACCTCCATGAAGCTGGATTACAGGACCACGCCACGAGTACAGGAAGAACTATAATGACACCAGCCACAATAGCCTAAGAGTTCCTTTTTAATATACTGTGCTGTACCTGATATAGCTTCAAAGTGCATATATTTAATAAAAAATGAAACTTACCACCATAATTTCTATACGTGATAATATGTTCCGTTTCATAAGCTTACAACAATTTCAAATCATTATAATTTACTTGGATGATTACATTTACGTATTGGTTATGATTGAGAACCAATGTAACGATGTTTCCACGAGATTGCAATGTTCAAGATTGCAATGAAACTCAATTAGCGATTTCATGCAGAAGTGAACTACAAGCTAGTTAAAACTAACAAGCCTTTGTAGTTAGTTAAATGATTCATTACAATATGTCTGCACTTATATCAGAATGGGTTTGTTTGTTGAAATAAATGTTGTTTCATTCTTTGAAATCTTATAAAGTTAATTTTGTAATAGAACTTATGGTCTAGTTTATGTACGTGTTATGAGTGATACGTAGTACTGAGGAAAGTAATTTCACTTTTTGTTTTGAAGGTACGTAATTTCGGATCTCATAAACTACTCTACAAAAAGACAAAAGGTAAAACTGGTCTGAAAAATAAGTTCTCTGTATCCTTTACACGCTTTCACATGGCACACCAATGGGACAGAGTACAGGTAGTCGAAGGGTCCAGCTGATTATTTATTGTATACAATGTAATAACGATAAGATATCGTATCCTCTTGGTGAATGTATCAGCGAATCGGAAAATGTAATTTAATCAATCGAAGTAAATGAACAAACCTTTGCGCCCTGAGTACAACCTTTGACCATGGTGAAGTCACGGTGGGTCACGGCTAAGTAGGTTGCACTACTACTGATCTGGACCTAATTAGCCAAGGAAAAATGTTGATCGAGGAATTATTCAGGAACATTACTTAAATGTCGAGGATAAATCCTAGAGAGGACTATATATAGCTAAATGCATCTCCGTATAAGGGCAAAGTTTAGGAAGCATACTCAAAGATTTTATACACTTCCTGTACAATTTTATTTGATGTCAGATACAAGAGCTGTTAACAACTGTTTTCTTTTTGCGTGGAAAGTTACATTACATGTTTAAGAGTGCACAGTACCTGTCGGCCATTTTTTATTTGGTCCCATAAGAACATTGTAAGAACAAGCATTTTCTTTAAACACTTCACGCCTTCAATAATTATTGTCATCAAATCTTTTTGAATAAGTTTTATTTGAATTTTAAAAATGTACTGCAGTGGCTCTGTTGACCACTTGTTTTTGAAAATTTCCTTTTTTTTAGTTTGTCAGTGAAAAAAGGAAATTCATATCCAAAGTTTGTTCACATTTCAGATTTATGTCACGGTCTTAATTCAGATCAGTGGAGGTACTAAAACATATAACCACTTTAAAACAATGTTTATTTTAAAAATCCAATTAAAACCGTAGCTATCTATTTACTTTGTTCTTATGGGACGAAATTTAAGGTCATAACAACTACTGCGCGGCATTAAAACTTTTAATACAAGAAAATAAAAAATAACTTAATGCGTAGAAACAAGTACATGTTATTGCAATCGTCAAGTTAATTTCCCAAAATTTTTCCACTCTCCATCGAAATCTCATTGAGACAGACAATATTACATTCAACAAATCCTCATACATTTGAATTTTCCCACCACTGCCCCTGTGTGCCAGCCTGTGGTTATGGGGTCTCCAGCTGTATGCTATAAACTCGTCTGTGCTGTAGAAGGTCTTTGAGCCATCAGTTTTAAACGAGTTTAAACACTGCTCTAGGCGTCACTGCATTTTTGACGGAATTTGGAAGATTGTTAACGAAGCGACCGTCCTGTGTATTCCAGTTTGGTAGTTGTTCCTGCTTAGTATCATAGAGTGTACGTCAACACCTGTTGTGGCTCTCATTGTTTTGAAAAATTTATCGTCTCTAAAATCATAATATGTAGAGAAGTGTCAACTTTGAGATTTTCGAACTGTCCTGCACGTCTCCACTGCAATTTTGCAATGATTCTGATGGCCTGTTTTAGAAACATGAATAACGAAAAAGTATTTTTGCATTCTCCACAAAATTACTCCGTAGGATAGGTGTTGGTATATTAGACCGTCATATATGAGTAGACCTTCTCAATCTCTGTGTCGTCCAGAATGACCGTCGGACTTTGACACGAGTTTGTTTATTTCAATGAAAAATTAATGAAATGTCATCTTGTTAAGTTTGTTTTGAGATTGAATTCATTGAAATTTCGAATTGAACTGTTGAGCTCGGTAAATGTTTCTATCTCAAGTTCTGCTTTTGATTTGGCATTAAAACAGAAAGTCATGTCATCTGCATACTGGACCATTTGCCCAAAAGTAGCGATGAGCGAACATTGTTGACATACAGGAGGAAGAGTAAGGGTCTGAGGATGGAGCCCTGAGGGACTCCATAATCCAACCCTCGCCCCGCCGACTGCGTATCTGAAATTTTCATAAATTGTTTTCTGTCACTAAGATACGATTTGAGCCAGTTGAGTGGCACTCCTCGTATCCCGTGAAACTCAAGTTTTGAATTAAGATTCCGTGGTCAACACAGTCGAAATCTGTGTTAACCACAGGTTAAGAAACCCACAAAAGTGTATCTTGTACCATGTTTATCACTTTAAAACGTTCGTAAGATAAAACTTTCGCTTTCCGTTGGAATTTAGTCAGTTGCTTTTACGTATTGCAATGACTATTACTGTAAATAAGGCGTATAGTAATCAGAACCCCATGAACTATTGCTGTTTTCACCTTTTATCCTTAACCCAACCTTTACTACCAAACCTCGCAGACCCGCCTACAAGTAGGTTGTAAAGTACATACAGAGGAAAGATAAACATCACTGACCCTACAGTACATTTCATTCCTAGTTGAAATAGCTTTAGAATTTACATGCTATCACTCTAAAATGATGGAGTGAAGGCCACTCAGAAAGAGATAAATATTGCTCTTTTGGGTGTTGAAACCCAGCCACTGCCATTTAAGAGTAGCTTTCTTTTCACTCTTTGGGTGGTTTTCACTCTTTCAAATTAAGATGGTATATATTGACCCACTAGAAGATACCTGCTACTCATGTAGTATATCCCAGTCATATACACGTGTCTAGAGGTTGACATCACTTTGGGTAAGTTGTGTTGTCATTTACGACTCTGATGACTGTGGCAGGGGAAGTGGGGGAGGGTGATGGCTTGAAGAGGTCCTGGCGGCAGATGCCTGAGGTTGCGCAAGGCTAGAGTATATGAGAGAGGAGTCAGTCCCTTGGACAACACACACAATATGCTGCCTAGGCTGGTAAGTACACCTCATCCCACAGGCTTTGTTACTGCAGTCACTTAAGGCTTGTATTAGCATTATAATGATTGTGGTTGTTTGTTAAAATATTGTTCTTTTCTGAAAACAAACGTGTGTTTTTATTTCATTTTCGTGTCAAGTACAATTTTCTGAAGTATTTATAAGTAAATACAAATGTACAAAAGTCTCGGGTTACTTTCAACCAAAATATCAACAAAACACAATTATATAACAAACTTTAAATATTTTATTCATTGACCGTCGTTTTCGCTGTATTGCGTTTTTCTCAATTCAATGGCTTTTACAATACATTCTTTATTCTATATATTAAAAGAATTGATGAAAATCTAATGGCAGTCAGTACGACCGTTCTATCAGGCTGAAGGCTAGTTATTATTATTTGTTTATTGATCCTGTAAACAAAATTGTTTCAAATATAAAAATGTACATGTTGGAAATAAATATTATTAATATACTGTATTTTATTTGGAAATGCACAATTGGAGCTAACAATAAAAAGTGTATACAGTTTAAAAAGTATTTAGAGTTTAACGAATAAATTAAAAGTAAGAAATCTTTCTTGTTTGATGAAACAAAGTTAGGACTACCAGTCAAACTTGACCTTTAACCAGCGTTACCGCATAGTCACTTAACAAATTGTTAGTGGAGCAATGGGAAATCGAAACTACGCTACCGAAGTGATAAGCTCGCGCGCCGTATCAACCTGCCACGGGTCCGCTATAAACATGAACATCAAGCGTTTATATTCAAATATGTACATGGTTAACAAATAGACAAGACCAATATTTTAAACTAGGTAATCTATTTTTATTGCAAAATTTAAGTTGACTACATAGAAATAGTTTCGATTAAAACTTGGAATTTGTTACAATGTGTTTTCAATTTTCATTAAAATTAATAAATGAACAGTAGCCAAAGTGCTCCTCAAGTAAGAATTCAACAGGAAAGTGTGTTTTTTTAAATATTTATATGCAAACTACAATACAAAACTTATTTTAAAACAAAGTCCGTTTGTATGACCAATAATAAATGATAGTTTATATTGATTACTCTAATTATCAACTTACTCACTGCTGTCTACCTAACAACTAGCTTTATTTCCATTTCGTACTTTAGAAGTATATTACCCTTTACTATAGTAAAAGTAATAGGTTATTGCTATGTTGATAATCAAAACGTATAGCAAATCTGAAGAAATAAGTTGCGATTGAATTGTGAGTTATGATTGAAACGACTTAGCTAATAGACAACTAACCTTACAATCTCAAATGGATTATAGATCCCTTCAAGCTTTGTACTGGATTGCATTCATACTATACATTGTTTTTTTGAAACCGTTCGGGAAATACAGTGTGTACTTTTGCAGCCTTATAAAAACCTCCAATAAGCCTAATTTTTACTTAATAAAAACTTCCGTAAAATGTCGATAATCATTTGGAAGCCTTCACAGTTAGCAGAAAGTTTTCTCACATACAAGTACATTGAAGACTTTGTTATAAGGAAGCAAATTAAATAAACAACGTATAATCACAATGACCGCTAAACACCAGGAACTTACAGTAAGCTAATTATTCATCAGCTGTGAATGAAGGTCATGTGTGCGCATGCGCCTGCGCGAGATTGTTCATCAGCTGATTCCCACGATTGTGTTGTGCTGACGTGACTCGTGTGAACTACGTGCTGGAGACTTTAATTGTGCCTCAGCACGCACGCGTGAGAACGTCGATACAAGGCTGTATATTGGGAGAACCTATGTATTGATAAAATCAATGTATCTCATTAAAGATTTTAATGACCCATGCGTTCTATACTGTGAAAATGGTATTTTAATATTGATTTAAATACTTAAAAAGCTTAAAGCATAGCCGACGCGTAGCCATATGTGCACCCTCAAAACCCAGCGAATATTTTATACAGAATATAATTTACACCAGGAAACTGGCTAAGAACGATTGAATACATGTTGATTAACAAAGAGTTATCCAAACGTATTAAAGCATAGCTATTCTTATATGAACTCAATTTGTATCTGTAATATACCATTAAGAAGAGGAATATATCTTTGTATAGTGATCCATAAAATTATTCTGTAGTAGGGCTGTGTAAACACATACATTGAACATTTTCAAAATTATGTACTTCCTTAAAGTCTAGTTTGAGCTTCGTGTCGCTACAGGTACAAGGTATCTTTATGTGTACGATGTTTTGGGTGGATGCTTATCAAACATTCATTCCCTACTGTGTCTTCCCCGTCCCAGCAGGTCCTGACAACAACAATAAAACATGGCAACTAACGTATGAGATAAACTTAAGTGAACTTTCCAACGATTTGAGTGTATTGTGAAAGCTTTGAAAGTTACAGCAATAGATTAGAATTTCAAAAAGTACATAGAGTCAATATTTATGATTTACGCCAAAAATCTTAAACGTTATCCCTTTGTATTTTTTAAATATAATCTTCAGTCTTTCGCCAATAAACTCCTCTCTGAGAATTTAGCAACAACAATGTTTCCAATATTGACGATTTAAATAACTTAACGCACTCCAATGACGTTTCATCAGATGAAAGATTCAACTACTAATTTAAACGCATTATGCAAAGCTAAGTGAACATTATTTTTCAATTATGAAATAAGATATATTAATGGATCAACCCTAATAGCACGGTAAGGCGATGAAAGAAAATTAAGGATCCGTATCCGTATTTATTAACCATTATCAACCGTTATAAGGTTAAGATATAAGTTTTTTGTCACAAATTAAAAATTAATTGTATATAAAACTACACTAATTAGGGTATGTAATATCAAAGTGTTAACGATCATTATTAATATTGTAAAAGCACGCAATTAAAGAATTCGGTGTCTTCTCACTTTCAAATGTTCTCTAGCAATTGACCTTGACCTTTGCTCAGAGGATCCGTATGGTCGTGAACAGAAGTAGCGATGACCTAGGTGATTCGAAACAACGGCCTTCAACATTTGAGACATACACGCTATACTCAACGTCTTAGTCATTGTGTACCTTCCTTCAGAATGCTGAGCATAGATTTTTTTTAGCAGTTGTATTTATTTTGATTTGTTTGTGTCAACAGATAATTCTTCTTTGCGCGGTGGCGCTGGTGGTCGCACGGCCACAAAACGCAAGGCCTCCTGCGGAAATTTTAGAAGACGAAAAGAACTTTGGCATCAATGAATACAACTTTAGGTAATAAATTGTAATTGTTCACTAATAATGTCAATCATATTCAACATTGATCTAAGCGTTAGTCAGTTCAATAGTCTTAAAACCACTATATAGAGAACAGTTTATGAAATTGTGTTATCTAAAGCAAAAAATAAGGGTTCCCTTATGAGTTCGTAGTTGTAGCTGTGACCTTGAATTTTGTCCAATATGATTAATGTTAAAGCATGTATTTCGTCGTCTCAAATGTATTAAACGTTTTGTGGCTCCGCTGAGCCGATTTTCCATTTTCTCATTCATAGCAACGGGACTTCAATTTTAAAAAAACTGAATAAACCTTGTATTTTAATTGTTTTTTTTTACAAAAAGATTTTTAATAAGGGTTAGTGGAGTCATTGAAAACTTGTTATATTTTACATAAAAGTTATTAAAAAATATCTGAAAATTGTAGACATGAGGTGTCTTTAAAAAATAATTGTCTTTACATTGCTATTAAAAGACAATATAAAATGCCCGACTGGTACTAGAACTCCTAAGGGCTTATCATAAATTGGCATAAGTGTTTTAGTGCAAATGAAAACGTACTAACCTTTGTTACCTGAAGGTAAATGGTATGAGGAAACAGCTAACTGTAAAGAAAGTTGCATACCTTGGTGTCAGCAGCTTGATGTATTGCTGTAAAGGTAAAACGATGTTGTTTTTGCCAAAAGTGAAGCCATTAATCTCCGCACTGCGTTGTTTAGGAAGCATCTCAGTTATGAAAGTTCATGGCAGATGCTAGGTAAACTAATAACGAAGAAATTTTGCGCACGGGTCAACTCACAAACTGCTCGCCAACTTTCAAAACTAAACACGCTTTTTCCGGTAGTAATCAAACGTAAAGTTGGAGCAAATATTGAAAAAGTTTCTGAAAACTTTCTTTGAAAAGAAGAAAGCTAAGTTATGCATCTCACATTCAAAAATGTTACGCTACCTTGTTATTTAAAATTTTAGTTAGCGCCTATATTAGTTAGGAGAATAGCTTTTTACTTATACCTCTCAACTATGAGTACATATGATTGAAAAATAAAAGAATTCAAAGGAGCAGCGGCTTCAAAACGAATATATGCGTTTACACGCGTTGAATTGCGTAGATAATTTGTTTAGACTTAAACATTGTACTTAGTCATTAAAATAACAATAACAATAATATATTTGCTGTAGACATTACAAAGTATTGCGTAGCAAAACACAAAACAAATGAAAATACAATGAAATTAAACATTCACACTCACTCTCACACTTACATGATTTCACACTCATTCCCACATTCACACTTACCATCATACCTGGCTTTAGGGGGAGGGAGGAATTAAATTTGATTTAAGGAAATTATTTGTCCGTAAGATCATCTATGAACTCATCCACCAATAATAAGCTTGGCTTAACAGTGTCTCGTTTTATACGAGATTTAAAAATTTAGGTACAGCACCGTTAACTATTGGCTACTGGCAATATTTTTACTTACTTTTGTATGTAGAACCCGGTTCTGCATAGAACGCCCACGTTTTGTGACAATCTGTATATTTCAACGTTATTTAGGTTAAAACCACACTCTGAAAGCCCGACTGTGGGTATATTTTAAAAAACTACACAATCAATCTTCTAGATGAAAGGCGAGAACAATTCCACTTCCGTAGAAGTAAACCGGTTACAAAAACGAGTCGACAATTCAATTTAGGGCTTGAAATATGATTCAATTGAACAAGCTTACAGTTGGAATTGAGCCAATATAGAACACAAGACAGGTGTGGATTACAACACCGCTGTGTATTCTCCCAGCCTCGCTGACGTGAACTGAGAAAATACACTGCCTCGACCGCAATACAGAGTATAGCATAAATAAATAAATTTTTATATAAAACATTTTAAAATAATTGGCAACTGTCACAAAAGTTGAAATCTTTCATTCATTCTCATTCATACAAGTCCCTTTCATGCATAGAATTTTCCCAATCCCTCTCTCTCTCTCATTCATTCGAATTATCTGACTCTAGTCCCAAGTAGGTCAGCCAATTTCAAGGTCTCCCAATTAAACGCCATAAAGTCGTCTATGTTGTAAACATGTTGAGTGGACAACACATTTTTTAGACGAGCTCTAAATGCCTTGGGTACTTGCGTTTTTAATTGAATTTGGTAATCTGTTGATGAAATGGCCATCGTCCTGTGACTCCCAGTTCGGTAGTTAACCCTACCTCTGGTTTCATAAGGGTGTGTTCGCAACCTCTTATGGTATGGTAAAAAAGCAAACCAGTTAAATGAGTTTTATTATGTTTAAACATTACATTGTTAAAGGGACAAGTTTCTTTAGGACCTGCATGTCATTGTATTTTTTGTCCCATAAGAACAATAAAAAACAGTCATTTTTTTAGACACCCTAATTGTATAATTTTCCTAAGATATTTTTGAAATAAGTCTTACTTGAAAAAAAGACAATGTACTGCATGCAGTAACTCTGTCAATATTTTTATTTTTATAATAATAAAAAAAATCAATATTTTTAACTATTTGGATTTATTTTACGATTTTACAAAAGAGGAATGGAAATTCGGCGGAGCCACTAAAACATTCAACAAACTTTAAAACAAAGTGTACTACATTAAAATCCGATAAAACTTGAGATGTCAGATTTTCCAAGAAAATTCATGATTTGTACATGGGACGAATTTCAAGGTCACAGCCAATACTGCGCACTCTTAACCCAACTGAGAACGTCACAGATATCTCAAAGAAGTAACCGGTCAAGATATCACTGAGACTGTGAGAGATACGAAAAGTGTTCATCTTAACAAAACAATGTTTAAGGCAGATCCAGATTTAAACTAAAAAATGGCATATAATGTATGAATTTAAATTTAACGAGATATCCTTATAGAAATCAGGTTTACAAGACCGTCTTTACGTAGGATCTCCATAACAGTGTCCATTGAAAATACAATTATGTACTCTCCAATGAAATCTTAACAGAATATAAAACTCTGGTAATAATCTAGTTACACTACATACGTCATCATGTATTCAATAGTAGTTAAACGTGAAACCGGGTTATTTGAACACAGCTTGTGTACACCTCGAATGTGATAGTAGGTTTAATTTCCTCGGTTAATTTGAATTGGTTAGGGTAATATTTTACACGATGGCCAAGGTACTGCAACTATTAGTTGGGGAAATTCCTAAGCTCGCATGATACACACCTTGCTGTACTAGTTCATCACCGGCACTAACCTTTTTTGGATTGCATGATCATCGGCACGATAAATGATGTTTCAAGTCTTCATTTTAAGTTCTAGCAGTAATTTCAAAAGCTACAACTTTTACTAACTCTGATTTTCATGGCCAATTCATAAAAAGATGTAAAATATACAATTCGATTAGACTAAATGTTTAGATTACATTCTGCGTTAGCAACAGACTCGGGTACAACTACTGAATTGACAGTAATTAAAACAACAATATTCCTAAACCAACGTTGGACATTGTGTAACGCTTTTGTTTAACAAAATCTCATAGCCTCTACAATAGTTTATACTAATAACATTTAATTCCAAAGTAACAACTTTTGTTGTTTTATGAAGTAGTATCAATTATTATTGCCTTGTTGAAATTCAGTTTTGAAAAGATTGTCACCTTGGCATGATTCAACAGACTGAAAACTCATAAAATAAAACGAATTATGTTAAAATATGAGTGTTATAGTCAATACTTAAGTGACAAGAAAGGCTGCACAAACACAAGTTGTGTTATTGTAGTTACCCTGATACAAATACGAGTGCTTAAAAATGTGTCAAATTAAAAGTAAAACACATAGTAAAATAACGTTCACCCTTTCTCATATTTGCAGTTGCAAAACGTGTTACTCTAATGGAGTTAACGCCTAGTTTAAACTACTCAGCAAATCAATACACAACCCCGACCCCATTAGCATCATATCGTAAGCTGATAGTGTGTTTGCAATTTGCAAATCCACTCTTAAGCTTCTTTGATGCAGCTTTCCCTGGATCTGATTAAGCCTCCTTCTCTGATATCAAAGAAAACTGCAGCACTCCAATTTTCCGATGGTAATTTTAAATCCCAAAGGTTTCAATCAGTGATATGACGGAGGGTGAATAGCTGATGAATGATGTGCAAATTGGTGGTGGATAGGCGTAATGATCCGGCTAATGTGAAGATCAGGCCAGTGGCGAGGGGTGGGAGAGAGAAGGGGTAGAAGAATGTAAGAAAAGGACACGATGACTCATCACCATCCCCTGCCTTGCAGATAGGGTGTTTACTGGAGCGCAGTGACAGCAGATTTGATTTTTATTGATTCAGATTGCAGGATTTGCGTCATCACTTAATCAGGGAGTCTTCATGTGTGGCACACTCGATAATGTGCCTGCCCGAGCAGTAGAAATATGAGTGAAGTCCGTTGTCTGATTTTAAATGTACAGAGTGTTGAAACAAGAAAATCCACTCCATTGTTTTGTTTAAAATGTGTTGTTTGGCCTTATTCTAGTAACTTAAAAGTATCTTGTGAACTCTTTCTATAGAAACCGGTTAGCGCGTAAAATATTTTTGCTTGTACTTGCTTATACTTTGTAAATTGTATCAATGTTTCAAAACTCAATAGGGATAGTGTTAGTGTTTACCTCTTAGCCAACGCGGGTTTTTTTCATTTTACTCACATAGAAACACTAAATTATTGGAGTTGGTGCTGCTAAAGTATATTATTCGTATTAAAGTAACAACTCACACAATATGGTTCACAAAGTGCCAAATAGTGAGCTCATACTTATAGTTGTATTCAAATATTCATTATAAACTTAATAACGGTTATAATAGTATTTTGTTACCATGAAATAAGTACGGCTGTAACATTTGATTGATGGATCTAAACAGTTTTAGTGTAAAAAGGACTACTTGTAACAATAAAGTCGTGTATTTTTATTAAATTAGATCTAATGAAATTCCTTAAAACCAGCTATGAGTTAATTTGTAATTGCGTAAGTTCATCAACATACTACTGTTCAAAAGCCTCCCCGGCATCATTCCTGCCTCAATCTCACCACGCCACAGTGCTCAAAAGCTATAAATCTTGTAAGACTCAATATTGAAGCAATCATCCACCGTCTATTCACTTCCATGTCAACTACTCATGCACTTCAGCATAGAAGAATCACACCCCACACTCAATAGGTTTCAATGACCGCCGGAAGAAGGGGGAAGATGGGAATTGAATCGCTGTGCAAATTGGCAGAGGATTAGGGGTGAGTGTCAGCAATCAGTGGCGTCGCGGTGCATGATGGGAGTTTGATGGGGTGTGAGTCATATGAGGACACAGGGGCTCCCTCTGAGTGAAAATGGATTCCCATAGACGAGCTTGTGACTAGATAACCCGGGGTGAGAAGAGAGTAGGGGTTGAGTCTGGCGAGGGAGTTCCACCCTGTTGTGTTCAAGCATTCATCCCCAGTGATAATATTTTGAGTGAAATGTCACATTGTCAACTGGATCATTTCTTCGGCTTTCTCTAGAACTAAACTACTGTTTCATAAAATGTGTGTAGATGTTTCGTACAATTAACTTAATTACATTGGTTCGTATATAACAATACATGGTGTATATAAACAACCTTTATCACATCAACATAACATTTCTTGTTTATTAGCGAAGTGGATATGCCAAGTCAATTTATTCTGAAAATCCAATTACACAAGTTTTATTTTATATCGATTTGTTATTTTGTATATTTTTGTGTGGTGAGCAAAACAAAAGAATCTTTGTAATTTTGCTCTAAAACCAGCTGCATTGGACACATGTATTGACTTGATAAATTGTCCTTTAAAACCCAGGTAACTACAAAAAGTATCGTTTTGATCATCTTTTTCTCCTTAAATAATTTGTTGCGTTCTAAGAAAAGCAATAGTTCATGTTCAAAATTGACCTATTGATGAACCTAGTCATAATGAACAGTAAGGCCGGTTAAGTTTATTGAAATCAAAATGTACTCAAATGTTTTTATACCTCAGAACTAACTAAGCCTCTCTAATCAACCTTTTTGCACTATTTTCATCTTGCTACAGTAAAAATTGAAGCTGTCACAGTCAAATAATTTATTAAATGACTAAACAGTAAAGTAAGTGGTAAGAGTTTTCTTTACATTATGTTTGTTGAAACAAATTAAATGGTTTAGTTCTATTAAAAATATATATGTTTCTTCTTATTTTGGTTAAGTAGCGTTTTACACACTTGGGAAAGTAGCAAATTTCCCTTGTCTCGAGAAAAGGAGCGTTTTTCTTTGAACCCAAGTAAACTGCCACGTGTTCTCTCTCCTAGTAAATTACAAGAAAAGAGGCCTCTTTACGAGGCTTGAGACCGAGAAAACATTTATAATGGAAGAAGGAAGGGGAAGAAAACAAAGGTGAAGTTGGCGGTCTTTTCTTCGCAAATAATTCAATTTTTAAAACAACTGAGGCCTAATCCAATTCGAAAGCGTTTTATTTGTTGTTTTATTTTTGATTAGAAAAGTTTCAAAAATAATATAATGAGTTTGTTTATTTGAAAATGTATATGTCAAAAATAAACGACCTAAGCTAAAATCGTCACTGAAGTAAACGTTTTATGTATTTCTTCTGGGGTGGACAATGTTTTAGAATGTTAAATTGACTAAAGGATTATAAAGGTTTGTAAAATCTTAACTATTAAGGTTAAATCAATGTTGTTTTTCCTTAGTTGCTTTGAAAAGGAAATACACGATGTAATATCAGGTTTAATCTTGTTAAAGGTTTCTCAATGCACTTAATGATAAACAATCAAAAGTAATTATACAAAATTACCAACTATTTTATATTTTCTTTTTAGATATATTGTATTATTCATTTATGGTTTATACTAAGAGGCTCAACAAAGACAGTATAGTTACAACTGTAATATAGTTTACAATGAAAGCATTTTTGTACTTTTACCACATAAATTTTTAATTTTTACAAAAAAAATGTATGTGGTAAAAGTACAAAAGGCTTTCATTATACTCTCGACTACCACAAAGTAGGTGGAGAAAACATCAAGAATATAATATAGTTCTCCCGGTTTCAGTCGACCATGTTTCAGCCAATCAGTGACTGAAGATGGTACTCCACAACGAGGCTGAACTAACTCAACGTAATTATGAAGTTTGGACGCTGTGTGAACTAGATGATAGTTGTGACACCGACCGCGAAAGCCTGTAAGAGTAGAATAATTAGTGAATTTATTTTTATTACTGCAGGTTTTGGCGTGAGACTCTAGTATTGAACCATTCTTAGACTCATTATGTAAAGGGCTAAACACATTTCTTTATGTTGCCTTTGTTCCGGATCAGCTGGTGCAGAAAACCACAAAATGCTTGATATTGCACTTCTTCATGCGTCATGAATGAATCATATGTCAAGAAATAATTAGTTCTAGAATTTAAAACAGTTTACAAAAGATTATTTGTAGCCACTCTGTATGTTTATTTTCAAAATTATCCTGTACAAAACGTGAGCTAAAGAGAAAACAAAACAAATATTGGCTTTGAGTTAAACAAATTAGCTCTGATAACTACCAACCTAAATAAGCATATGATATTTCCAAACGTGAACCAGTTAGTGGCAGACACAGTATGAATGATGCAAAGGGAATCACTTTGCAAATTGTCAATTTATCTACTCTCATCGGGGCAATAAGTGGTCGTTTGTTAGACGAGATTGCCAAATTTGAACTGTGGGAGCGTTCAAAGCCAAATGAATGGATTGGGTTCAACGCAAAGCACTACCTTTAACAATATTATCTCACATGCACGGACCGTAAAGAGTATGTGGTTATCGGTGGCTGCTGCATAAATCCAGTCAAATAGTAGAAACTATTATAAGTTGAATGAACGATCTTAGTTAGATCTTATAAGACTAGAAATACGCTCTGTCAGTCACGGATAAAGGTCGGTTGCTTATTTAATTTCGTTACGCTTACAGCTTTGACTAAACTGTGTTATTTAATAAGTATATAAATATTCGTCAAAAAAGCAACTACTGTGCAAAACACATTTTGTATATGATTCGTTTGGCTTATTTAAAAAACGTATCGTAACGGATAGCAAACATATATAGGTTATGTTTTAAATTGTAAAGGTTCCATGAAACAACTCAAGGTTAAAGGGAATTACATGACTGTGTTACATTTTCAGCCGTATCCTTCAGTTTTCTCTTTTGTAACTTAGTCGAAACACACACAAACAACAACTTGTTTAGGTAGGATATCGCTCACTCCACTCAACTAGGTGAAAAGTGCGTCAAAACCGCGTTTTGCGCCAAATTTCCTAACATACTCGTATATCCGTTGTTTACTATCCGATTGCAATAAATGGGGGACGTTTAAGTTAACAATGGTATCGTTTATTAGGTACGTTCAAGCAAATCTTTTGAAAATACATTTGAGCTCTCGCTAGTTAACAACTTCGTCGTTTTTGAGATGTTGTCTTACTAGTGGGAAGGTATAAGCCTTATTTCAAGTTCCGTCATTATGGATTTATACAAGAAACCCCAATTTCAACCATTTAACAAATAATAAATAAATTAATTAAATTTCTAATTTAAATACTAAAAGTTAAAATAAAATTACGGCTCTACGATACCTAATAAAAGTAACAACCACTTTATAAATACGATATTATACTGTATTTTTTAAACTTCAGATATGATTACCTCAAATGTCCAGCACAAATTATGAAGCACCTTGTAATGTTATGCATGGTTATTTAAATATCATTTGAAATAACAAATTTGTTTTTCTAAAGCCTGCGGTGACACCCTGCTTATATTTTCTATTAGAACCCTAGTAGATATTACCGACTGTTATCTTGTATGGATGCCAAGCACCTTTTGCAAAACAGCACGACATTTTAAAAAGCGTTTGTCTACAATTACTCATCAATCATAAACATTCCAACCAAGAAGAATACTCCGAAGGGAATGACAGTAAAGTTAGTTTCTAAGACCGAGGCTGGGTATACAATGAATTACTAATCTCTGGAGGGTGCAGAACAAACTAATTTGCGAGATCTGCTGGTTCAATACTGACGAGTTTAGCGAGTTCTCACAGATTCAATATCTCACTCGACACCCTCGCCTCGCCTCTGTCCCGGCGACTGACAGCCTGTCGAGGGTGCATCTTATTACAAACATTTGTCTCCAAGAGGGAATATTTTCAAATTTCCCTGAATCCGAAAACACGTTCACTGATCTCACTAGAGGAGAGGTTTTATACAAACCTGATTTCGCTTGGAATATATCTTCTTGTAAGCGATATATTCCATCACACCTGAGAAAGATGTGTAAAAACTATTAAGGACGTGATGCTTGTAAAAATTCCAAAATAATTGTGTTATGTAAAAAAGTTTGTCTTGCTTAACGAGGTGAAGTTAGGACTACAAAGTCCTCTCTATCACTCAACCTCGACCTTTACCTAGCGTTACGTTATACTGTAGTTACTTTACAAATGTAAGTGGTGACTGCGGGGATTGAACCCGGGCCAGCGGAGTGATAAGCTCCGGAGTCGCGCACGATTCCAACCCGCCACGGGTCCGCTTGTATGCAAGCCACTTAGTGCGTAATTCTTGGATGGCATTGGCTCGGTAGGTATGTCTAGCATTAAAATAAATGTGTAATTTTTATTTGTAATACTTTCAAGATGGATAGGACAATTTACTGTAAAAGTATATGAAAATAAACAAAATCTTCTATGTTCCCGTAGGTTAGGTCTTGAATTGTTCAAGTGCATGATTGCTTTATTTTGTAAAATTGTCTTAAAATATTCTAACCTCGATTTTTGTAAAGTAGATTTCATTTCTCAAAATAATGTTTAGTTTAATAAAAACAAAATAAATTGCTCTTCACAAATTGACTAAAGAAAATGCACAGGTATGAAACTTTATTTTTTATGAGACTGTCTTTCTAAAACGTTCCAGTTATAAGGTCCAACTGCCAAGCTAAGTGAAGAAAACAAAGTACTTAACTAGAATAATAAATACTACTAATAAATTTAAATGGCTGATTAATTACTCCATCAGTTAGAGTTCTTATAAGTATTGTACATGTCTCAAGCGAGACAGTTAAATTTAAATCCCTGCACTGCAGCAAGTTTATCGAAGATTCTGCCAATAAGATGAGAGTTTGTCAAGTAACTTGTCAAACCATCTGTCACCCCTCCTCCCTCATCCACCACCACCTCCGACCCACAACTGTTACCAAGCTCTTATCAGAACATCTTATTGTGTTTGTTTTCTTGTGTTCTGTAACTTTTCCTACTTTTTGGATAATGTTCAATACCTACTTTAGAAGATTAAAATATAACTTCCTTAAACCATAGGCGTTTTGAGAGGTTTTATAGTGCTTCAGCTACAATGTGGTGTCGACAGTTTTAAGAAAGGTTTAGATAAACATAATATTATCTAACACAGATTTGTCTTCGCCTCGTAAATTGGCGAATGTGAACAGGTATGTGGATATCTTAACGCTGTAAGGTACCTAAAATGAGATAATAGGCAAAAATTTCGACCAGAGCCAAATTGCGTGGCTATCTTTTAGTTTAATTTTGGTGCCAAACTATGATTAAATTATATATTACTTTAATTGAAGTTCTTCTACACAGGACTACAAGCTATCAACCAGTGTTAAGTTTCTTTCTTTTTAAACACCAATAAGAGTGATTTTCATTATTTTTAATGTTGCAATAGAATCACAATAACTAATGTAAAGTCTATCATTAAAAGAATAAAGTTTCTGTTTCAACCAAGGTACAACAAAAGGTATTGTGCTTGCATTTAACGTGTCAAAACATTGCAACAAAAGGACCCAACACTCAACAAAGGAAATGTTTCTAGAGAAAGGAAGAAAGGAAGGAACCGGAAACCAACTTTGAGTTCACGAGGTACAGAGCCGCCATCTTGGCTCTGAATTGTTCACAACAGACGCAACCACAAGTTTTCTTTCCTTCTTTCTTCATCAATTTTTCAGTACCTGGGAAGAGTGATAAATATCAAGAATTGTTGTAAAAATATCCTAGTAGAGATAGTCTGTTGTTGTTGTGTAACGTCATGTACTAAAAAATTGATATTAACTTTCAGTCCCTTTAAAGTTTCCTTAAAACATCCTAAAGGAGATTATGTGGAAAAATTTCAGTTGGGCGATTCTAATGTATTTAGGCTTATTATTAACTATGGTTTGATTTTTTTTCATTATTTTATTCATTATTATTGTTAAAACGTTCAGACATAAAGTGTTACCATTTTTGTTTCAAGATACACGTCAAGATTATTCAACCCTAATTTCATGTATGATACAGTTAGGTTGAGCGGAACAAAATTACGGTCAAGCGGAAATCATTCAGTAAGTACGTTCGTTTTCCAGATCCGATCTTTAAAGATTAACAAAGTTATTCGATTCGCTTTATTGCAACTTTTGCGATGTAACCAATTACTGAATTCATCCAAGTAGACAAAGCTATGACGTTCTTTGTATTAAATATACTTTTACCTTAGTGAATAACTAAAGCGGATTGAATTCAATCTTTCCATATTCAAAATGTTTTCGATGATCGGTATCGTTAAAAGTTATTTTAGTTTGATAAGTCTCCTTACAACGGCATATATATCATTTCATGATGGCCACTCCCCATGGTTCGGAAGTCCATGTTAAGTCGTTGGTCTGTTCCATTGGGCTCTTGATTAATGACATTGTAACAAGACTACACCTCATCATCCGTCCAAACACTCATCACACTCACAATCATCCCTTATTCACCTTAAAATTAAAAATATCCTCTAAGAGTGGTTGGCGTCTCAAAGTTTCATAACAATTGTAATATCTTGAACGGACGATCTACTGGGCAAGGCATAGAACTGTATAAATTAACAAAGGGACGTGTACGCACAATGTTGTGTGGGGGATGGGGATGGATGGGGTTCCCTGCCGTCAAGGTGCGGCGCCCGACCTGAGACAATGGAACACAACCCTTCCCGCATGTAAATCATTTACATCCCTTCCCTCCTCAGTTATCCATTAGCTTCATTCAATTAATACTCCGCAGTTTCATATACAGAATGTAAATACACATTCTAACTTGGTTTGGTTTTGGATTTCATTTGTTCAAATTTATTTATCAGCCTTCAAGTAAGTTATTCGTTAAATCTTTAAGTAAAATTCGTTTAACGCAGAATTTACATAGGAATCTTTGAAAATAAGAACGTTTTTATTCCTGTTTATATAACTTACTAAATCATTATAAAATATATAAGCCATTCATTTGTTCAGATTTGAGACCTTCATGGAATTCCAAATTTTGTCCGTAGGTAAAAGAGCTATAATAAATCTTTATCACCATTAGGGATATGTTTAGTCTTACTCAACTTGCAAATTCAAAGAAAGCAAAATCAGTATTAGAATTTGATAGCTCGGTTTCGAACGGTAACTTTCTTAAAATAAACAAACAATATAAAAACAAAAGCATAACCTTAAGAAATCAAAACATGATTTATTATAAGCCTACTTGAAATGTAAATGGTTATGCTATTTATGTTGATGCTTTTGTACAATATGTTATTCCATGCTTCCCTGTGTCAATGTAAATTCAATAATTGTTTTATTTATAATTTGTGTTATATTTTAGTACAGTTGGACACTGTTATAACTATAATATTCTCCTTTAAACCGTTTTGTAAAAGATATAGGTGGAATGAACTATGTTTGATTACGTGACTAAATTAAATAAAATCTATAGCTTTTATGAATTCTTCAGAATTCATGGCAAAAACCTAAGCATGACTCACAACGAATAGACGGCTATAAAACTGAAAGGCCAGCATTGCAAAGCGGTCGAGTATTCCTGGTATTGAAACTCGTCAATTAGGTTCCGTGAATGGGCCAATAATTGCCCTTCTGAGGGTGGATTGATGGTCAATTTGCAAACTGATGCATTACGTCATCATGTGAACTTCCTCTCTGTAACGTTTCAATGTACTCCGTCAAGCAGAAAATGATGAGTTAGAAGCCAATTAGATGGTTTGGCTAAAAATAACATATCGCGGACTTTCTCTTAAATTATATTTAAATAGTCCGGTAAGGGTTCGTTATTTATTAAACTTCGTAATTACAACTTTTAAGGTTTATTACCACTGTACAAACAGAAACTCTAGCTAAAATTTTAGCAAATATTTTAGACGTATTTTCAACGTAACAGCTGTGTACCTAGCTTTAACTATCAATTACCAGGCAAGTAAAGAAAATAACATTAATCTTAGTCAAGTTTTTAATTTCCCCGTGGCCGCTTTATAAGTTTAACCTCATTTCCCATCCCCGTTCAAAGATATGTTTCTGACGGGTCAATCAATGAGAAGTTCAGAGCTGATTATGTTTTAATGTTATTTTATAACAATGTAAAATAGTGTTAGTGAATACTATTGATAGTTTGAACCCCGCAGACACCACTAATAACTGGTTCAGTGACTTTGCGGTAACTCTAGGTAAAGGTCGACCTTGACTGGTAGAGAGGACTGTGTAGTTATATCTTCACCTCGTTTAACAAAACTCACAATCATTACCTTTATCTTTAGGGATCGTATACGTAGTTAATCAAATCAAATCATGTTTGTCCCGAAGCGTGTACAGTTCTAGCCATTTTCTCTTGAAGAATGAGCTCGAATAATGGGCAAATAAAAGTCAATTTAAAGTAAATATTAACATGTTTCATTAATGATGACTTCCGATAAGCAAAACTGTCATCTTCTGTTTTAACTATAATCTAGTTCTTTAAGTTCACACCTCATTTAAACTTCATAATTAGGTTGAGATATTTCGGCCTAGCTGTGGAGTACCATCTTCAGTCACTGAATGGCTAAAACAGCCTAAGAGTTAAGTAAAACGCGTCTTTTTACTAACATTTCTTTCTCTCTATGTTTAAAGATAACAACAAGTACTTTGATAAAGCCTGAGCTACCCGTGATACCAGCAATCCCCTCTTAACTCAGCTAAGGGATGGCAGCAACAAGAGGGTTGGATCGTAGACATGTCACGTTCTTACCCCCTCACCCCCTCAAAACCACCCTTACAAGACCTTTATCTGAGCCGATGCTTTAATCATTTATCAATATACTTGTGTGCGACACACGTCAAAGAAGTGATGACGAAGTCACGTCCTTTCCTTCACGGGTAGACGTCCGATATCTCTAGGTTTTTTCTGAAAGAAAACCGGCTCCGTTCCTAAATAAGTTGGGTGAGCCACTAACACGTGAGTTTAGTTCCAAAGGATTCGAGTTTTATTTTTGAGACTTCTTTTAATATCGTACGAATATAATTATAATAAGTTACAATATTTTCGTGAGTATAAACCCAGCTGAGAGTTTTTAATTACACTTTTATTTTGGGTGATGTAAATGGTTACTTTCTAGATGATTTCTAACCTTTGTACTGAACTGAAATCGTTAGATCTCAAATAATAAAGTAGGTAAAATCCACGATTTTAAGTGAATGAATACAAACGTGTTTTAAACTTATAAAAGACAATTAAATTCTAGGTGGAGTTAAACAAAGAATTTGTTATAGAGCCAACTAGCCAGAAATAGCATAATGCACTATTAAAAAGCTGTAGCTTAAGACAGGGGGAGCTATTTTCTAGTGTCCTGTGAATGGGGAACTCTATCTACTTAGCTTATCTATTATCTATATAATCATTATATCTATATATAACGACAAAAAGAACACTTCTTTGCAAAGTACGGTAATTACACAAATACCGTTTTTATCGTAGTTACGGTATGAAGCTAAATTATATTATTTATTTCATAGAAGGGCCTGTTAAGTACAAAACTACTTTGGGTTAAATAAACTTAACTCTAAGGCTTTCGCGGCCGGTGTCACAACTATAATCTAGTTCTTCCAGTTCACACCGTGTTGGAACTTCATAATTAGGTTGAGATATTTCGGCCTCGCTGTGGTGTACCATCTTCAGTCACTGATTGGCTGAAACTGATCAGTGACTGTAGATGGTACTCCACAGCGAGGCTGAAATATCTCAAACTAATTATGAAGTTTGGGTGTGGTGTGAACTGGAAGAACTAGATTATAATTGCATTAAATATTTGGCACTCAGGACACAAATCAGCCTGAGAGAAGGAATGCATTGATTACCAGGAGACAAAGCATTGCAGAGAGACCGTATTGTGTGTCGCCTAACTTTGCAATGTGTGATGTTCCATTCACCGTAGTAGTTCACCCACTCTACTATTCAACATGACTTAATTGCATAGTACGATTCAAGCGTGTTGCATCCATATAATTTAAGGTAATCCTACTATTGTTATACAATTTCTTTGTCCTTACTTTCCTGGGGCACTAAATTAAGTACCCTTGTTACATAAAATATGCATCCTTGTTAAATAAAATATACATCCTTGTAGATATTTTCGTCCTTTGGTTATCCTTGGTTCATTAACTTAAAATAGCTGGATTTTTGAAAAATGATATTTTATCTCGTTGTATGCGTTTCTATTTTATACATCTTCTACATTAAAAAACTATGATAGTTTTATTTATGCATGTTAAGCTATGGTTTCCTAGAAAAAAGTTCACCGCTATATTACGGCCGTAATATAGCGGTGAACGTAACCGTGACGTCGGACGCAACACAATATTCAAACAGATGTAGACAAAAACAACTTTTGACATGTTGTTTATTTTAGTTGTCAAATCTGATTTACGTATATAGTAGTGGTTAAGCTAGACTTTTGTTTACAAAACAATATGTGGCACCTGGCGAGAAACCCCTCAACTAGTTTTCACCGCTACTTTACGTCTACCGTTTTCTAGGAAACCACTCTCATCTGATAACATTGAAAACAAAACTCACCAACATATTACGGCCGTAATGTAGGGGTCACCGCTTTCTAGGAAACCATAGCTTAACATGTATAACATGTGTATTAGAAAGAGACAATACGGTAGTGCCTGCAATTTAGGAATGCAATAAAACTGCAGAAGTTGTTTCACTAGCTACTTAACTGTCAAGCTAACTCTTCGATCAAATATTTAGTTGAAAACATTGTATAGCTTTAAAGAAAAGCTAAGTAACAACCTGATTTAAAAATATTTTCCTTCTAAATGTTTTTTTTTAGAAAAACATATGGCTCATACTTATAGTGTTCTGTGTTATGAATGCACATTGCACAGTAGTATTTCTAGTAAATAAGTAAATACAATTAAAACATTTTGCGTTTATAACTAGCTACTAGAAAGTCTCTGCGCTATATACACCTTCAATAACCTTTGCTAATGAACGCTTTCATGAATATATTCAGATAATCTGCAAAGGAAACGATGCTACTGCCAATTCACAAAACATACTTGAAAAGTGAAATTTCTCGTTAACTAGCTTTTGAAACATTACGTTCAGATGTTCCTAACTTTCTTAAGGCTATTAAGCAAACCAGTCAACGCTGTTAGGAAATTAGAGAAGCGGCAAAGTTTTAACTGGCGAGAGAAGCGCAGTCAACAAAGGTCTTGAGTCGTTCTTTTGTTAAAGGCTAATTGTATTTGCAGTCTGGCAGGAAACTTTCTAAAGCGAGTTCACCTGCTTTGGTAGGCGTTTTCTTCCCTGACCTAAGTTCTGTTCAAATTCATCTTTGGTACTTATTGTTCTATTCCCTTCAGAACCAATTACGGTGCTAATGCACTTTTCAACTTATTTTCATTCTCGATTCTCCGAGTTAATGAGACTTGGTACACATTTTCGAACGAACTGCTCAGTTGTTATCGAATTTCTTTAGGAAATATGATATGTTCAAGCCGTCAACATGGTATGATCCAGGCCTGGGACCATGAAATGAGCACCGATCTTGACCTCCAGAACACGTTTTGAGATTGTTTTCAAAACCTTATATACATATGTAAAGGCAAAAACCACTACCGGTCGAATTTGTGTCCGATTCTCACCAAATTGCGGACAAATGTTCCGTTTGTAAATATTTTAGTCAAGTTTCTTAACCAGCCAAATCAGTCTACGAGAATCCCCCGTTTTGCGAGGACCTTTCACAAAAGAAGGTGTTTTAATGATATAAAACAGTAAATTTCGTTTGATTTGCATGAAATTCAAAATAAATATATATTTTGTTATCATACATCAATACACTAAAAATTATTAAAATCTTTGAAGTTGTTTTAAAATGGTAGCCAAAAGTTATTTTTGCTATACCAACGGAATGAGTAGTCCGATTTTATAGAAATATAAAATGTGTTTTCCTTTCATGATATGTAGTATGAAAACAAGTAAAAACGTCGACTGAGGCCGAAGGTCGTAACGCTTTTGATCATACATGAGGCCAAGCTGAGGCCGAAGGTCGAAGCGAGGCTGTGAGCGTATAGAACAGCCTCGAAGCACTCGTCGTAATAGAATATAACCATTGACTTGCCATATTACAAGATGGAAAGTCAATGATATAGCACTGAAGCCGAAGGTAACAAATTGCAAAGGAAAATTTATTTAATCAGGCCAGCGGCGCTTTAGCGCTTAGCTGCATGTCGGCCTGGTTTATGATTGTCAAAGTTGCAAAATTCTCTCAGTTCAGGGCAAACCGTACACTTTACTACATTCCAAAATCCAAGTTGATGAGCTTGCTCTTGGTTAAGATGATGGGTAGACGGGTAGGTTATCAGGCTGAGTAGGGGTAATGTGATAGGCAGCTAATCACAAGGTTCAGTGGGAAGGGGAGGGTGGAAGGTACAGAGGTTGGGGAGTCAAAGCCCGTGAGTAAATTGGATATGGGTTAATATCACCGTCTGATACATGTCATAGCCTTCAAGCATAGGTGATAAGCACGATTAATTTAATAACAAAACCATCACAGGGCTTAAACTGTGACAGTGCCTGTAGTTCTGCAATGCAGTAAAGTTACTGAGCATCGTCCAACTGCTGCATAAGATTTGAAGGGACTACATTATCGTGTTTAATCTGCGTTCTGGAGAACTGTACGAATAATGTATATTTGTTAGCTTTCCACCTATCAAACAAATTCTAACGTCTATCTTACATCTTTGAATCCAACTGACTATCTTAAACCGACCAATCTGTAAATGTAGGTCTACACTACTTTATTTGTTGACTAAAGCTATTAGTATCAAACACTGACACCGCGTATAGTACCGCGGTATAGTACCGCCACCGCGTCGTCTAAACAATGAGGAGATTCATTTCATACTCACGTTGAAATAACTTTTAGGAGTCGTCAGTGTGTGTTTAAAATAAAAGTTTCAAAATACCAAAGTATCAAAGGTAAGTGCGTAGAATTATTAATGCTTACTTTCTGATAATCAAGAAACCTCAGCTATAGTTCTTGATTTGATAGTAAAAATCTCGTCTCTCTCCAACTATCTTTAAATTTAATCATCCATTTTTCACTAGTACATTGACTTGAGTGCATCGCGTTTGTTGTTGATTTTCATACTTAGGTGTATATATTTTTCCACATGGCAGGGTTAACCTTTGTAATATTTAAAGAAAATATTGTAAGAAAATCGTAACAAAAATATTATCTGCCCCCTCGAGAGGTTTTAACCTATAACTCCCAAGAGAACTAACGATAGAGTAAGATAAGTTTATAAAGCACTAACTATCGATACCACTCATGGAACGATAACTTTATATTTCCACTAGGTAGGGCAAACTTGCGAATTAAAAAGTTAATTCGCCTACCTTTTTAAGTTGGCCGCTCTCCTTAAGGTGGCGTAACAATATTTTTCCAAAACTTTTTAATTTTTGTTATGATTGGTTTAGGTATTTTTGAACACGAAACCGTAGTTTATAATACTATAATCATTCGATAAGTACTGCAAACCCATTTTCCTAGCAAGCGCGTTTAAATTTTCAAAGCCCCCAGCTTCTCATGAACGTTCACTTACTGTAGTGCTGAATTCGAATATATTTATAAGATATTTGGTGTTCATGTGTTGGCTAAACTCCTAGTGTCAATACAGAATTGTAAACAAACCTCAGTTGATCTAAAACAGCCAACCACTCGTGTTTGTATTTTGTGAGTATCAGTTATTTGGTGTTTGATTTAACTAAAAATAGTTCTACTTCGACTAGACAAAGAAGAATTGTGACTAGACAAAATGCCCCGATTTAGTATTAAACTGACAAAGAGTCGTAAAACCGAAGGTTCACGAGCGGTGTAAGGTTAAGCACTAACGATTGGGACCACTTCCGGAGTGATAGATATATATTTTCATTTGGTGGCGCTAACTTCCGTAAATTTTGACCTCTCTTTTAAAAGTATCGGAAAGCCAATGATAGAAGTCAAAGTACTAACTAATTTCAAACATTAGTGCTTTGAGAGGCGGTGGGGGCTAACTTTACGGATCTGGTGTTGAGTAATCCTATGGCAAACAAAGGAGCTGAGAGTTTGGTCTCACAGTACGATGTCCAACTCTGTAATACACGACACCTCATTCAACAAGTTCACCCATTCCGCCATTGTACCGACTGACTTCAACAAAGTTCTCTTCCCAGTTCTTGGGTTAATGGGCTATCTCACTCGCCATACCGACCCGAGTATTTCATCAGAAATTAAAGATCACCTGTATACTTTGTATAATGGCTGGAACAATAAGTACAATCAGTCGAACTCAATGATTACTAGGTTCAACCACGTTAATTTTCTCAGTTTTTGGTTCAAATTTTAAAAACAACGTGTGAATATACCACCTTTGCGTAGGTGGATCTCTTACACCTCTAAACAAGTGACGATGAGTTAGTCACTTTGCTACGAAAGGTTTCACTTGAAAACTGTTTATACTTCACTAAGTGTTTTACTAGTTAGGTTAAAGCCTTTAAGGGTCCGCCTCCGTGGTCACCGCAGAGAAAGGCTGAATTCGTCCGTCAAGGAACACATGACACCGCGCACGTAACATCGGGCCAAACAACGGGCTTTCTTTCAACTGATGCGGCCTAACTGTCAAACCCTCCGCTTGCAAGGGTTTCGTAGAAAGTAGATAGCGCTCTTATATGAACATTAAATTCGGATATGTTACTTTTTATGGAAAGGTAAAGGAGTTTAGCTGTATTTGCCTGTGATTGGATTTTTGATAAATATATTTTAGCTTCTTAAATAAGGTCTTAAAAGACTCTATATTGTCTAAATTTAACCGTTAATATCATAAAAACTGAAAGACGTGTTGAAAAATGAACTTAACTACAGGAAAACCCAGATAATATGTTCATCTTTCATTTAAGAGTTGTTTTGTCTAAATAGCATTAATACTAAAGTATCCATTTTATTTACCGCAAACCTATGCAACCACGCTCTCCCTAGCAGCTGAGGTGGACCCTTAAAAATACCCCGTGCTAGTAAGTTTTTTACTGAAGGGATTTTATCCAGGTAGATAATCATGAATAGATTCAGTAAAATTGGTTAATTGATATGAAGGATCGAAGTTAGGTTGAAAATAGAAATCTACGCATATAACTAGCACACAAAGAGTATGAATAAAATAATTTCAACTTATTTTCAGTTTTAGGACACAAAACTTATTTATCAAATTGGACTGTTAATTTACGAAGGTACTAATGAAATTTAATTGTGACCGTTTAATTTTAATTTGTGTATGTTTATTTTGAATAGCGTATATTTTTAATTTATAAATATCTACTTTTCCTTTGAAAATTAAACCGTTTATTATAAAATATGAAACTATTTTTTCTTTACAAAATATTTAAAATACTTCATAGTTTATTTCAAATGCTTCCGTTGGACAGTCGACAGAGGGATTTGTTGAACCTTGGAGCGTATAAATCAGCCTGGACCTCACTTAGCTCTGAATTAACAATGCATTGATCAATACCTCGTGGAGAGCAGTTCAAACAGACAAAACTGCTATCTACTGATCTTATATATACACTAACGCTATTTTAACATTTGGATGGATGTAATTGAAAGTAATTAAACGAGAAGATCAATTAGGTAAATTAAACTGTAAACATGGTGTCCAGTAGTTAGGGGATCAAACTTTACCAGGTGTTCTATCAGGTAAAAATAAACAACCTATCTCGCTTAGTTTTCCGTCCGTCCGTTTGTCAGTGTTTTTCACTAAATAATTTTTATCTCCAAAGTAGAATGAGGAACTCAAAATTTTGCAACTTTGTTATTCCTTTATTTACATATGTTTCTTAAATGTAAATATGGAGTGCGCTAGAAAACTTAAATTGCTCCGTTACTATTTATCACAGAACAACAAATTTGGTTTTAAAATGTTTGTAAAAACATTTGCCACGTTTTGTTAACGTGTTTTCTTACTACAAAGTTTAAGAGTTTTGTGTTATTAAGCTTACAAAACTTAGTATGGCCGCCATTTTGATGCCGGAAGTGATAATAATTCAAATTTATTTTTTAAGTGTTGAATTTAACTTACTATACTAATGAGTGTGCAAAGTTTTGAGTTTTACCTTATTTTACTTTGGAGATTAAAATTATTAAGTGAAAAACACAGACAGACAGACGGAAAGCTAACCAAGATAGGACTATGTATTTTGATACATTTTTTTTACTTGATAAATCACTTGGTGAAGTTTGATCCCCTAATTACTGGACACCCTGTATATTTACGAAAAAATATTTTTAGACAGCCAAGTTTTGGAAGCCAATATTCACATTTCCAAGGCTACAATATCTACTATTAAAATAATGTGTTTAACCTGTTTGTTTCAAACTAGTTGTCTCAGTTAATCCGATGTTAAATATTAAAATCCTACCATAATAAAATTGGACTCACCTATTTTTAATTTTTTAAAGCTGGCATAAAACAAACACTTTTCGTGTTCAATTTCAAGCTAAATAACTTATTTGGAAACCTAGCAATAGAGTTCACGCCCCTATTATTATTCCAACTCGCATGACTTTAATTAAATAAAAGACTCATTGCAGTGTTTACAATTTAATTTAAAAAAATACAATTACAACGTATTTACACTTACATTCGTCTGAGACGCTTCTTGAACTCTTCCAAACTTTCATCTTGCATCTGTCTTTTCCTTATCACAGTCATAACCAGTCTCTTGATTTGCTTGCGGCGAATCTCTAGTCTCCTAGCAGTCGCTGCCAAGTCTTGGCTGTTCCATTCTCGCGTCACCTCCCTGTTGTCCACTCCTTGAAGCACCTCTGCACTTGCAGTTGAGCTTGCAGTTTGTTGAGATTCTGAAAGTCCATCTTGGGTGAGAACTTCTACGGAATCATTACTGGCTAGGCAATCTGAATCAACAGAACTACTTGAGTTGGCTTTAGATAAGGAAAGTGAACTGTCCGAGGAAATCGTAAGATTTTCTTCAACGGCACTGAACTGATTTGGATAATCACACAAGTCACTAATGATTTGTCCGTTCTGTTCTTCACTACAATTCATTGGTTTGGAACCTTCACTAGAATTGTCTAAACACTTGGCGCTTTGAGCGTCCGTTTTACCCGTAACACAGTTAAAATTTACACATCCAGAAGTTGGCACTTTAGTTCTGATCCTCACCGATCTGCGTGTTTTTTCACTTGTATCCATTGTGGTAACTATGGTTTCAAAGCACTCGACTACAGACTACGTCTAACAACACTGTCACATTTCATAATGCGATGAAACTAGCACACTAATCACTCACTACTCTATGAGTAACTGACAACTATCGACTGTGTCTGTCTCACTACTCTATGAGTAACTGACAACTATCGACTGTGTCTGTAAGCAGATACTGCTTGTTGGCAGCTCGTGCATATCGCACTGACAACGCACGCTAGGTCAGGCAAACATGTGACGTCACTGACTGGAATGTCATTAGTCGTCTTATCTGACTTTCTAGATCAGCTGACTGAGCTGGCTTCCGTGTCTATTGTTACACCAGAGTCAAGGTTTCTAAATATATCAACAGTGCAGCGCTCTAAGTAGCACATGGCTCGGTGCGCATTGGATCATGCGTGTTTCGTGTTTCGCCTATACGATTTGAAGTTGACTTTATGGTTGGAGTATGGTGTTTTCACTCAGCACCGTTGGTGTTTGTAAATTTAGTTATTCTACCGTAAAGATTGTATTTATGCCTCCAATCTCCTTTTTCAATCGGTGATGTCTCATATAATCCGTGGTTTGGAAGTCACTTTGAGCCAATGGTCCATGCCCATTGGTCGTGGGGCTATTAATTAGTAGGCCAATCTGGGAATAGTCGACCCTAGTGTAGAGCGATACAATGTTTTAAAAATATTCATCACGCTAACCTTGCATCAAATATTCACCTAAATAATGTTTAAGAGTCGTCATAGTCTCAAGTAAAGTAATTAATTTAGAATAGAAGAAATATTTTGTGTCTTGAACCATTATAATAAACCTGTCTACGTGCTGATTGTTCCAAATACACCTAGAAATTGTATTTCAAAACCGTATATTGTGGAGTAGAATTGAATATTTAGATGCTACCAACACCAAACACCATGGTTCTCTTTTGGTTTTAATTCATGGGCGAAAACTGTGTATGCGCCATTTATATAGCTGTAGGAAATGATAGTCCTGCACAAAAACGTGTTTGTTACGTGATAACTACTCTATACTATATTAAAAAAATCAAGACAGTTTAAGATAGAAATCCTACCTATTATATTAGCAAGATTGAGTTGTGTGGTTTAACTCGCCCTTTGGCTGCGAGAAAGAAAGAGGTTTTCAGATATTCCAAAGACCTATAGTATAGGCTTTATAGTATATTAACTCGCCCTTCAGGCTTCAAAGTTGTCTTTGTTTATTTTTTAATTTTACAACGCACTCGCCCTTCAGGCTGCAACCCCGGACCCTCACTCGGCCTACGGCCTCGATTTTAAGGGCATTGGCAACTGTTTTGCCGCTTGATGCAAAATAGTTAACTTCTTATTTCAAAACAAATAAACTATAACAGCTGCTGTTTGTTTATTTTAAACTATAAGGGCATATTTTCACACGCCATCATTTTTGGCCCCCAACTTGTCAGAGCCTTGAAAAAGAATGTTTTACTCTGCCTCATACATATCGGTTAGCAATGGTTTTCCATTAATAGAATATTGTAAATGAAAACCCAATTACTGAAAGGTCAGGGAGTCCCTAGGCTGTACGTGACATGCAATCGATTAAGGTTTAGGCCAGGATCACCTTAAACGCTTCTAGATAACAGTAATTTAACCCTAAGGGTCAGGAAGGGCTTCCATGCAGAGGCTATTAGGGAAATACTGCAGAGTGAAAAGTGATAGGTGTCTCGCTACAGCTACGGCTACTGCTCGTCTTGCATTAGATCTCTTTTAGCTTTTACCGGTTTTCAATTTAGACCAGTTTCTCTTCGAAAATGTTGATATAAAAAGGTTATAATGATTAAGATGACTCTGCCAAAATTATTTGGCCAAGTGACTAACACAGTTATTAGTTAGTTATAAGAAAGCTAGTATTAAAGTGTGTTTAAATTGAATCGCTGCTTTAAACAAATGTATTTTAAACCACTAGTATGCTAGGTTAAATTTGTAATTATAATTTTAGGTAGAAACGTGTATTGTAAAAAGTTGCTTTTATACCTTCCTATCGCCAACGTATCCGTTTTGGATAAAAATAATACTACCTACCTCAAAATAAATTACATAATACTAGTACCTCTCTGAAGTTAATTTCATACATCCGTAAGAGTTCCATTATTATTGAAAATTGCCCTTAAACATACGTACAAAAATTGTGAATGTAGTAGTCGGCTATTTCCATAAATATTGACACAAATTCGATTGGATTAACTTTTGACCGCCCAATTGAGACAACATTTTCCTTTGTGTCATTGAATTTGTATAAAAATTCCCTTTCTTTAGAGGTGCCACAAGGGGGGTTTGTATTTAAGAAATTTGGGTGGGGGAGTGACGCAAAGTACGTCAAAATAAACTTCAGAATCTTATAATAACATTCCCCAAAAAGGTTGAAAATATGTCCTGTTTCAAAAGTTAAAATGAAATATCAATTAAACCTGACCCTGTATATAACACTTATTATCTTTTTGCAAGTCTTGTATCAATGCACTCTACGCCCATAACTATGCTGCCTAGGCCACTAGCCGACACGTAGACTTAAGAAATGTTGTTACACTTCGTGAAGAGCTTCCACTTAAGTCTGAAAGTGGTTTAGAGACGTTAAACATAAGTTAGGTCTGGAACCACCACGCCACCTAGCGTAGTTAAGCTAACTTACTGACGTCTTGGTCTAACTAGTTTGCTACACCTAAGCTATCAAACAATGTGTGTCATACTGTGAAGTTCGAACAACTCTGTGTATTTAATACGTTTTAGATCATATATATGGTCCTATTTAAGTCGTTTTTCCAGAGACTTTCCTCATTGGTCTTTTACTACAAGGTGTTTTATATGAAGTCCAGAGATGTTTTCGTGAAATTATAAAAAAAGATCAAGGTAAAGTTTGTATTGTTTAACGAGGCGAAGTTATAACTACAAATTTCTCTCTACCACTCAACCACGACCTTTACCTAGCGTCACCGTATAGTCACATACAAAATTGTAAGTGGTGACTGCGGTGATCGGACCCGCGCCACTGAAGTGATGAGCTCCGGAGCCGAGCGCGATAGCAATCCACAACGCATTCGCTCAAATAAAGCCGTGTTTCATTTAAGACTGCTCATCCAAATTATACATTATATTAAAAAATTACTTGAGTATTTGTTTTGTTATTTTACATAGAATTACTTGAGTATTATTTTACAAAAGCCGACATGCAAGTACTGCTAGGCCATACATTTAATTTAAATTGAATAAATTAATTCTGATAATAATTGTTCATTCAATAAAAATATTTTTAGATCTGGAGTCAATGGGTGGATGGCAAATCTGAAAACAAACCAGGAGTATTTGACAGTGAGGTCTTTTTTACAATCGATATGGAAGCTGCTAGTTCGTAGTAGAAAAGTACTGTGGAGAGGGTACTTGCGCTGAGGCAAGTTGTTGCTTATCAAAAACTAGCTGCTCCCAGAAAGTTTATAAAAGGATTGCCCTTCAATGGTCCGCTTCCTTGGTCACTACAGAGAAAGGCTGTATTCGTCCGACCAAGGAACACATGACACCTCGCACGTGACAACGGGCTAAACAACGGGCTTTCTTTCAACTGATGCGGCCTAACTGTCAAACCCTCCGCTTGCAAGGGTTTTGTTGAAAGTAGATAACGCTCCTATATGAAGATAACGTTCGACTGTGTTAATTTTTACGGAAAGAGAAAGAGTGTATCAGTGTTTGCTTTCAGTTAGATTTTTAATAAACCTATTTTTAGCTTCTTAAATAAGATCTTTACAACACTCTTAATTTTCTAACTTTAACCGTTAATAGTATAAACACTAAAATACGTTTTGAAAAATGAACTAAAGGCAAACCTGGATAATATGCGTATCTTTCATTTAAGAGTTGTTTCGTCAAAATAGCATTATTAGTGAAGTCTTCATTTTATTTTCCGCATACCTCTGCACTGATGCTCTCTCAAGCAGCTGAGGCTCAAAATTGACAATTGCAACAACATAATTCAAATTCTTCAATTTTAAACCCTTCTGCCTACCCTAGTAACCTAAGCCATGCCCCACCGTCTAGTCGTACATGTGTTAAACTTGATATATCCCGAAATCCTGCTTACTCAAACTTGTCTGTCAAAATAAATGTATGAACAATAGTTGTCTCTTTGTTCTTTAAAGCTAAATTGGTAGGGTTAAAGTTTGAAAACAATGTTATGTAGACCGGATAAAATAACAATGAATGTATTCTAATTTATAAGACCATCATTGTTAACACATCTGCCCTCTTAAATGTGATTTGTTGGGATGATCATCTTTTGTAAATATGATGGAAATTTGCGAAGTTAAAAGTTTGGTTATAAGAGCAACCAAGTCTGTGAACCGAAGTTGCACCGCTGGGAAACTGGGTCTCAGCACGTCTGACCTTTCAAACGTCATAACAAAAGTTAAGTTTTCTTCGTAAACAGCGAATAAGCGAGCAAAGTTGTACTTTTAGTAAACTGAAGTCAATAATTTCAATATTCAAGTTTCAAGTGTTTTTATAGCGGCGTCTTGGCTCTTTAAATGGGAATATTTCTCAGTGAAGTACATTCAACGCTGAAATCTCTTTTACATAATCAACTTATAAATAAGCGCTGTTTCAGAGCTTTAGAGCTCGCTAAGTTCTTGTTTCAACAAGACACTAAGTATTACGCTGTAAACGTTAAGTTGAGATCAACTACCACCAAATATATTATTTAGCAGTAATAAACTAGGAAAAAGTATGAAATACAGTTTTAGAACACTATTTAATGTGTTTGGAGATGTTTACCTAGACCAGGTTTTCTACATAGTTCATGGCACCTAGGATAAAAGTCGGTCATTATTATCGTACGCCACTAATATTAAAAAAAAAATAATTTGTTGTATACTAGGTAAGCGGTTTAAAATATGAGACGTGTCAGCGGGTAAATAGTTATGACAATAACACAAACTGACAAGAACCGACATATTATAATTTTGAAACTTGTATAATTGGCAGCAAAAGAAAATTTAAATAAGAAATTAAGATTTAACAAAGCAGTTAATTAGTAATTTTAAAACTAAGGTTCCTCTTGGTATTCTAACAACGTTTTTACCCAACTCAAAGAAGATGGACAGCCAGTATTCATTTTGAATCTGGGGTGATTCCCAACATCTGTTCCCCTGATTTTCTCGCAACCCTCTCCGCTACCGTTTCATAACGAGCCAACAAATTCAAAAGTACTTTTTTCAATTAGAGATGGTACGTATAACTATGCAAATAAGTGAGTGCATTTTGAAGTCCAACGTATATAGCGAACATGTCATATAACAACTCAGTGCCTGTAGTTCATTTATTTGGTATGTTGGTTGACAATATTTTCTCTAATGCCACAATTTTCAAAAGAAAGCAAAATAAAATTATTTTAAAAATAAGAATAAGAAAGAGCGGATGAGACGTTGATATCCACGTTGTTGATATCCTGCTTTTAAGCCAAAATTTCCAATCTCTAAGAGTATTGTGGACTTATGGTTTTGAAAATGTTTGTCTCAAAATAAAAGTAGGTCTGGGAAATCGACGTTCCATGCGTTTCATAGAATATATTGATTATATATTCCCAGCTACACTATTAAACATAGCCTACACGTAGCCACAAGCACTAGGGGAATCTTACACTATCCCCTGCATTTGTAATGTGACTATACGGTAACGATAGGTAAGGATCGAGGTTGAGTGGTAGAGAGAACTTTGCAGTCCTAACTTCACTTTGTTAAACAAGACAAACCTTACCTTTTACTTTCTGTATCCAAGGAAACAAAGGCTGGTAAATTTTATAACAGCTTAATTTAGGCTCAGTGCTCTAAATGTTAAAGTGCAGATATTCGGATTAAATAGTTTAACTGAAATTACTTTGAAACTGTAGGTTCTAGGGCAAAGGGAGTTATTTTGATTGGTTGAGAAAGTAAAACTCTACTATACACGGCGAACTGTATACAGGGTGAAATAAATAGCTCTATTTTCAAAGAAATTTTCTAATAACGCACTCATACTTTTTTCCACTCGCACTGCACAGCCTTCACCTACTTTTCATGCAAGGGGTCTGACCTCGCCAATATGATTCGAAATAAGTGCAATCTCAGAAATATCTACATTTTAGAATTGTAAAAGCCATAGTAACATTACACAACTGTTTAGGTTCAACGAATAAATAGTAAACACATTAATCCAACAGTGAAAAGCAAGCAACACATCAGTACAAGCTAATTACTCTAATGTTGTTCCAGCAGTGAAGAGTATACGGATGTAAGACAAGTTAGTTTCTCTAACAGCAGAGCGCAGCAGTGTCGAGAGACGGGTAGTGTTACCAAGCATCTGTTCTCAAACACTTCAATCAATACTCAAGTGCTGTCAAGTTAATGAGTCAAGTTTACACGTCTCCTTTGAGAAGCTAACAGATGGTTGACAATTACAAGCAGGGAAATTTGGTGAGGATTCAAGCAATTACACGCCCATCTACAATTCAATACATTTTCTGAAACGTCTAACAACCAGTCCTGTTAATAATAACTAACACAAAAAATACTGATCAAATCAGTAATAAAACTCATGTTTCAAATTAGTAAGAAAGGAAAAGTTGAAGAGCGCATTTTCCGAATAAAAGTAAGAGACCACTCGTGGCGTGGTCCTGTAATCCAGCTTCATGGAGGTCAAGTTTTGAGGATGATATAGGTCTAAAGCGGCTCAGATAGTCTCAGTGGTCATCTGATGATACCTGCATCAACTCCCACCATCGTTTAGACATATCAGACCATCACCTGCGGGGTTCAGAGGTCACGTTAAGCCGTTGGTCCTTGTATTTCCATTGGTCATCGGGCTATTAAATAATGACTCATTCTAAGGAAGAGTCGGCCTTAGTTTGTAACAAGACTACAACTCATAACTCATTACTACCACTCATCACACTCATCCTTCACCACATATTTGCCTCAAAACACCCTCATGAGAGTGGTGGGCATCATAAATAGTGATTTAGAGTGCAGCTAGGTACAATGTCCACTGAAAACTTAAAGTACCATAATTTCTATCACACTTATCTAGAAACTATTGTATGGGTCGCGGCATGTCACTGGAGGGGGTGACAGGAGGAGAAAGAACTCACCCTAAATGCTGCAGTTAGATGAAATGCAGCGTGAACAGAAGAGATTATCTTAAGTGGTGGCTGATGGCAGCAATCTCTCTCAAGTGGGAAGGGTTCAAGTGCCATGAGTCACAGGGTCAACATGTATACAGTGCGTTCTACAATGAGGACATGTTTGCTATCTTGACAGTTTTCAGTTATGCGGAAGATTTTGGCACAATGCAAATTTGGCCGAATTTTTATGCGTTTAAAATGTCAAAGGTGGTAACTCTTGAGTAGGTTCCAAGGTCTTTTGAAAGTCAAAAAGAAAAAAGTTCTATCTACCTATCTCTTATCGCATGTAGGCTCTACGATTAATTAAATAATATAGGCGTAACTGACAAAATTGATACAGTACGAAAGAGGATTCCGACCGCTGTTATTCAAGAGAAAGGCATTAAGCAGTTACTGTAACACTCAAGAGGATTGCTTTAATGCTTGTAAATTATTTATTCCCGAGTAAACACCCTTTTTAGACACTCCCGTGCCCTGTTGACTTATTTTTTCTGATACTGTACCTTTTTTGGAACAGAATTACGGGAAATGCAAATGTGATCAACTTGACACTTAAACTTTCGCGGCCGGTGTCACAACTATAATGTAGCTCTTCTGGTTCACACCGCGTCCAAACTTCATGATTAGGTTGAGATATTTCGGTCTCGCCGTGAAACTCAGCCTTTGAGAATGGCACTCCATAGTGAGGCCGAAATATCTCGACCCAATTATGAAGTCCATTGGTGTGAACCGGAAGAACTAGTTTATAGTTGTGATCAACTTGAAATGTACATAAAGTTCTACAAATATTTACTGCTTTTAAAAAGAAAATACACATTTAAGTGTGTCAAGTAAACTTGCACTTGTATTGTATTGTATTGTAGTTGGCTGCGTAAACAGTGAGTAGAAGCGCAAACTAGGGCCAGGTTGACAGTGCTGTGTAGACTAACTGTGTTTACCTCAGATATGCAAACAAAGCTGCAGCTCTGTATAATTCTAACTATACAGCTGACTGTGTAACTGCATATTGCTTTTAATAGGAGAATGTGAAAATACTTTCAACTCTACCTACTGAGATAACATATCTTCCAAGTTCTTTTGAGTGAGCCTGGTTGGTTGAGCTGATTTGGTAGCCGCAGGAAATGTAATGTACTTCAAAAGAAACCCATTGTGTTATAGATTAAAATAAAACTAACTTAAGACAAGGAACAAAATCAAAATAATATGTAAATCCAACACAACCAAGAAGGACTATGTGCCAATCGCCCTTGAAGATATTCAGCTATTCATAATTGACTTGATGGAAAGGATCCATTCATAAGACTTAGTGTTGAAGATTCCATTTTGAAACTTGCTTTAAAATAATATTGATTAGAAAAGCCGTTTATAGTTTGTACGATTTTATGGCACAGGATTGGTAGAACAAGGAACAAGCCGAATAACAAAAGCCTAGAGTTGAACAATAAAAACAGGTAACAGCGAGTGACCAAACGAAATGTAGGTGAAATTCTTTGAGCATCATTGGATTAAAACGTAATCGAGTTTAGTACCCTTCAAAATAAAATAAAAACGATTAAAATATCATTTTAAAAGACTAAGTCCTAATAAATAGGAAGCGGCAAAAGGCTCGGGCAGAATAGCACCACAGATAACTGAACAATATAGAGTCCATTAGACTATGGTAGCACCTATATTACAAATTAATAATGACAGCAACTCATGCTATAAGGAATATTCTGTTTACCACCAACTGAACCAGTTACAGACTATAGTGCGGTGTCAGATGGCTCGTTTCTCGACAAGTGACAGCCTAGACAAACACTTCAAGAACCCTCGTGATGGATCTATATTATACTTCCATTAAGGTTTAATGACACAGGCTTAGGCTACTGAGTAGCCTGCAATAACAAATATCTGGTTGATACATGTTTATCACCATACTGCACTTAAAACTGTCACTTTATATACATAAAACTAGTAAAAAGTTAATTGGGGCTCTTTTTCTTTAGAGTATGGAAAGTAAGTAATGCTTAGAAAGTAAGAAGGCAAGTGTCGAAAATTATATGTTCTAATTTGTCATTAGTAATTAGTTAGCGACAGGTTTTGACGCAGTATAAACACTATACATTACTAGTGTGCTGATTTTTACCAAGGTTTTACACCTACGTAAAAACCAATAAAGTCGAATGTTTTGACTGGTTTCAAAGGTATATTTTTATAATTATCTGGCATTACATATTATGTTCTTAGTTATAAATAATATAAGTAACTTAATTTTAAATTATTATGTCTAGATTTTGTATCCATGTTAGGACTTCACTGCTTATATTCATAAAATCTCTTGACGTCCTGTGTATTTTATTCACGGGCAGTCAAATGTTGTATGTTTAATAGTTTGGACATCTGCCACAGTCACATTCACTGGTGTCAGTCCATCCCCACGTTCGCAGAAGGTCCCCACATCTACCGTGATTGGTTACTAAGTCACCAATGCTCTTTTCGGCAGACGGGAGTTCTGTTTTCGTTTATTTAATATGGAAAGCCATTTTGAGATGCTGAGTTATTCCACTCTCCTAGCCATGCGTCGTCTGAATTATAATTATTAGTTTAGCTTCTCGCTGGTGGTTGCTTGATTGAGTTGATCAAACATACAATTTCTTATGTGAGCAACGTCAGTTATTTAATTGGTAGTTTTGGAAAATTGGTAATGTTGTCGAGTTAGTTGATTAATTTTCACAGCGTCTTAGTCTAGGTGGATCAATACTATTGAGGGCAGGTAACCTAAAAGTAGGAGTAGACTTCATAGTGATTGTTATAATTCTCATCTTGCTATAAAGGACTCATCAACTTTGTTTGTGTATGGGTTAATCCAAACATATGAAAATATTCAGCTGCAGAGTAAACTAAACTTAAAGAAGAGATCCTTAGTGTTTCAAAGGTAATATTTGACGATCCTGTAATCCACTTTCTTCACAACCGATGATTTTGGTAGTCAATAACAAGGCAATCATGGCGAGAGACTCAAAGCAGACGATGTATCAGGATGCTCGTCAACCTCTTGATTACTGATTGTGTGTTGTCTGATAACGTTATTAAGTAGGTGAACTCTCTGTCAAGGTGATCGACTGAAACTACTGCAACCACTACGATATTCATTAGCTTCTACCTCCCCTCTTATTTAATTATGAAGTGGGTGAAAGTAAAAACACGTTTAAATGAAAGTTTTTTAATGTACACGCGAAATTGTCTTTCCGAAATGAGAGAAATTGTAACGCGCCAAGATGGGTCATTGAGGTGAGTAAAATTGTAAATGTCAGTCTTTGAAAGACTTTCTAGCTTTAGATATTCAGCTCCAACAAGTTTAAAAGTTGAGTATTTTGTTGTGAATCACATTGATTTCATAGTTTTACGAAGAAAAGGTCCAATTGACTTATGGTTTATTTTATTTACTGCAGCTTTTGCTAAAAAAGGCCCGACCAATTTGTAAATTTGTTAAGTGAAATGTTTCGATGAGTAAGTTAGTATTAGTGAGCTATAACTTTGCTATAAAGTTAAAGTTATTTACAACATAAGTTTTCATATACTATATAAAATGAAGTTATTATATATCACTACAACCAACAATGTTTATGAACCCCTCCATGTTTAATGAACTTAAATAATTACCAGTATGTAAAAGTGACATTAAGCTCGAGGAGCTTTTCGGAGCGTGAATTGTTTCCTTACATTCAAGTCCCCTTCAAGACTAAAACAATAATGACTAATTAGCAAAGTTCAATGTTTATGTTTGTTTACTGTTGGGAGGATCGTCTTTCTCAGCAGGGTGTTTCTAAGCAAGTTCAAATAGTAATTACGAATGACAACGTTATCAATCTGACGAAGTGTTAAACTTTATATAGATAATTTGGCTAAATAGTGTTTCCAATATTCAAATGACCTTTTTAGGTTTGTCAACTTAAAGTATGCAGAGTTTTTTAATTATATCTGGATTTTTCTTCTTGTTATTCTTGATAAACACGTGTTTCTTTTAATTTTACAACCGGCTCCGCTGGGCCAGCACAACAACCCAGCTAAGAGGTCACTGCAATTTTTAAAGATAACATGTGATCGACCAACGACGCTTAGGACTCACAGGGTTGTGACTCACTGCAGGGACTCAAGGGCCAGACTCACCGGGTAGGGATCTCACAGGCTTGTGACTCACCGTAGGGATCACAGGGCTGTGACTCATGTAGGGACTCACAGGGCTGTGACCACTGTAGGGATCACAGGCTTGACACAACTCAACAGCTTTGAAACTAAGTGACTACAGGGTTGTACCATAGGACTCAAGTGTACAGATCTCACAGAATCACATTTAAATAACACAAAATAACTCAAGGGCTGTAATCACTGTTTAAAATAACCTGATTATATAACACAGTGTGACTCATGCAGGGATGAGGCTGACTCATGGTAATTCAAGGGCTGTGATCATGGTAGATCTTTAAACAAAAGGGTATACCACAGGTTTGACAAGTATGATACATGTGACTTCATATAATACTGGAATTAAAAGTTATACAAGTACATCAATTGGTAATTAATTACAAGGTTAGCATACAATATTTTACTATAAATTTTGTTGTATGTAATTGCTTTTTAGATCCAATGGTCAGAAAAATCAACAGCTGTACACTGGTTTAAGTGCTGCTTTATTGTCAAGGTTGTTGTAATGCTTGAATTTGGAAGATTTGTTGCGCTGATTATGTTACAGATGTTTCAACAATTAATATTTATTAGTGTCCAACCCTTTATGTAGAGCAAAATAGTAATCATTTATTCATCAGTAGTAAATACTTTTAAAAATGGTTGCATTAGTAAAAGATTTTACTAATGGCTGCCTGACTGATTGGGCGCGGAGGTCTGAATGATGGTCCGAATCAGTCCCAGGCAGCCATTAGTAACATATTTTACTAATGCGGCCATTTGTTTTAAAATTCAATTACTACTAGTGAATAGAGTGGTTAATAAGAGGATTTTCATTAAACCTGGCTCTTAAAAGTGTTGGACACTAATAAAATATTGGTTAATGTAATAATCCAGCACTTAACAAACTTTATTATTCTTCAAATTCAAGCATTACACAACACCTACAACAATTGACTTAACAAAGAGCAAATACGTACCCAAACCAGTGTAAATAAACTTTATGAGTTTTCCAATGGTACCAATAAAATGGTCTAAAAGCAATTTTACCCAATAAAATTTATAATCAAAATGAGTAACATCATTTTAATAACCCTGTATATAAGAAAATTATGCAATTTATTACAGTAAGTTTTTATCTGACTTATCGGAATATCTAAACATTGCTAAATTACTCAAAATATGGAAATCCAACAGGATATTTCACAATAATAAGTGAGATTTGCTTAGTCAAATACTTGAGGAGATGGATAAGGTTGTTTTGATGATTATCAGCAATTACCATAAAAGTACACATACATTTAATGCTAAAAGATAATCAGTTTCAGGTGAATGTCCTCAGGAGGTTGAAAGCTGATATACAACACATAAATTTAATGCTGGTTGGATTAAATACTTGACACACTCAATCATTGATCCCATATCTCAAGCGTTGACTCTTCACCCGTATCAATCTGTTCATCACAATCACATTGTTAATCTCCTCAACCAGCGTTTAATACAGTGAAGATGATTTCATATTACTTCCAAACGTTCAAAAATATATTTAGGTAACCACTGCTTAACACCGGGCCATTGAAAACAGATTTTTTCTAAATGAATACTACTAAATTATGTATGTATGTAACTATTGAATGAATACTCGTACTTACATTACTTAAAAATACGAGTATTGTGGCACTTTTCTATCAGTTTCTATCAGAGAACCATACCAACAACGTAGCTTTTATAATAAAAACATTTGTTTATGATTTTAAGCTAACGTATCATCTCCGCCTAACTTTTTTTGCCAAAATAGTCAAAACTACATTCACAACACAACATGTCTAGAAATAAACTATAACGTAAATACCACCCTTATCCACCCTAAAACCAAACAATAAAGGTTAACTTTATAAACCTTTACAGATGTCAGTTGGCCTGGAACTAATGAATCATTGATGCAAATAAATTAAGATGGTTTTTATCACCACCAACATTAAGTCTGATTCTCAAGCAAATCAGTGTGGTCAATACTGTGCATTTGCTGATTCATTCATGTATTTAAATAATTTGTTTTACATAAAGCTTATCATCGGAAAGTGATTTGGGGCTCAGTTAAAAAAATAATACTATAAATCTGTGTAAATGTAAAACAGATTAGTTAAGTTGCTGCCCTGAACCGCTAAAATATATATTAAATACACAATCTATATTATTTGTCAACATATGTTTTCAAATAACAAAGCATACACTTTATTGTGTAATATTATTTCGAAACTCCCCGACAATTTATGAACGCTTGGGAGAGCATTGTAATGGGGACCATTTTGTAAAATCACTAATAAACCTTTTAATTTGAATTTTGAAGTGATGTATTAATTAGTTTAATGTATACTAAATGAGATATAAACATTTTTATAAAGAGTTTCAACTTTTTAAAAAGTACAGTATTTGTTTGTCTTGATACATTACCATTTTTGATCTAATTTATGCCACATCAAAACTTCAAAGGCTTTAGATAAGGTTTATGTTTAAAGAAAGCGGTTCTCTTTAACATTATTCTGGATGGTAAATCAAAGTAACTGTATTCTATAAAAGGCCGAAGTAGGCAAAGTTTTTAATGAGAATCATAAATCAAACTAAAGGTCCATTCGTATTCTTGAAGTAATGAACCGCATAAATATTGGCCTTCAGCTGAGCAGGCTTTAGTCTGCAGAACTGAAATGAAGTGTTTCATCTTCCAGTTGACTATGGAAATTGACCCCTAACTATTGCTCTTTCGTTATAAGGTGCAGTATCTAAGCAAAACTGTTTTAATAGCTATTCTTAAGTGATGTTAAAGCGCTCTTTCTGCTCATTAAAGTGTGCAATTTTCTCTTCAAAATACCGTTATAAGGTTTTTGTAAAGTAATAAGTCATGAAAATGCTAAAAATAACATAACAACTTGTATACAGTGTAAATAGACTTTGTGGAAGAGTGTGGTTTGAGGTTTTGAAGGGTACTTATGTTCTTCAATGCACAAGTAGCACCAACAATTGGATTTCGTCCATCATGTTATTTCCTAGAGAGCATTGCAAACGAAAACTAAAATGATTCTACAAACTATGAATTATAAGTGTCTTTCGTGCTTTAATCGTACGTACTTACGTGCTTAATCGAGCATAATAAACTAAATAGCATAATTTCTATGGCACTATTTCCAAACTAAAGAAAGTTTTTATGAGAAACAGCCTATCTTAAAAGACAATGTTGAAATAAACTCTATGACTGTCAGAAAAAATATGCTTAACGCACGAGCCTTGGTGAGTAACTAATAAAGGTATTATACGCTAGATGTATAAATTAACCTATGCAAACCAAGTCGTAATTAAAATTATATAGCAACACAAATTGCGTCTTGAAATCTCAAATAACTAGAATACTCTTCTCAAACCGTCTTTTGAAACATATTTTATCAATACAAATTTGTGTAGAAGGTTTGATTGCTAAGTCGGTTGATTTAATTCGAAGATAAACATAATTGTGAAACACAAAAGGTAACAAGTGGTTAAGGAAGGCATTTTTGGAAAATTAATATTTCTTAAACTATGTTTTTTTTTTAAACTAGGAAGGCATAGTTATAACATTTCTAAAAAAAATTTTTATTCCCTGTTGTTATTTCTTAACTTTTGGTTTGACCTGTGATCCCTATATACAGTTGTTTAAATAATGCTCATTTACATAGCAAAATGTATAACTGATGATGTAGCACAATACGAAATGCACATTGATTTAAACAACTGCAGTGGGATCTACAGATAAAGGTAAATTATAAAATGTATTTTCTTTATACGATGCGAACATTTTCCATTTAACTGGTAACGTTTATTATAGAAACCCATTTTTAGAATATCCAAATACCTCTCCATAGCTTTTCCGAAAAAGAATCACAATAACGGGTGAACTACGAGTATGTGCAGAATACTCAACCCGGCAATTCCGTAATGAAACCCTCTCTCAGTGCAGGAGTAGAGGGTTCATGTGGAGAACCAATTTCAATCCTGTGCCGAGCCGTGTACAATATGTAGTAGTTGTTTGCACTGCTGGGTGTCTGAGCTTGCGCGCAGGGGTTGTTATCACCCCTCACCCTCCACCCACCACAGCTGCGGTCGCTGACTGTGACAGTGTTTGATGCGACTCCGCCAGTGTAACAGTGTGAGCAGTGTAACAGTGTTACGCGCTCACAGGCCAGTGTATCACGTACGCGCCGTGTGTTTGGTTCCACTGTTGTGTTCGTGTTGAGGTGAGCGTTTTGTTACTATTACTATTAGTGTGCATTGTTTAGGGTTCTTTTTCCGACAAAAGAAGATAGTATGAAAATTAAATGGATAAATGATTTATTCCATCAATACACAATTTTACAATAAATGAAAAACACTCTGGAATTACACTAACCGCTTGTCAAGTATTGTGGTCAGCGATAACAAAACAAAAATAAACTATTGAACTTGTAGAGTTCAGTCTTATCACTGAACTGACTGTTGAGCCACACTCTGCGACGTCTGCTTATCACTACAAGCTGCTTACTATAAACTTTAACAATCAGGTATCAAAGGTTACTTACTGATAGCTATATTTCCATATATATGAGAGTATATTCCATTTATAACTTAGTATAAGGAATACTTTAAAAGTCTTGCATTTTATTGAAAACTTCTTTTTTGCAACAGCTGTGTCAACTGACAATTATAATGAAACATGGTTTTATGCAGATGAAATTAGTACTAGCTAGTCCTTTCTTACACTTAACATGCAAACGTACTACCTGATACGTATTAATATAAAACGATGAAACACTTTTGTATGTAGACCTGTTTCCTTAGGCTATAGGGTATAGACAGTTTTTTTTTCTAAGTCCATATTAGGTAAAGGTCTTTAAATTTGAATGTAACAATATTTAATACTTATTTTAAATGACATAAGCAATCGAGTGACTTTGCCTCACTAAATAAATAGATAACTTACTTAGTTTTAATTACATCGCCAACCTAATTCTCCACCAATCATATAAATCTGTTTTAGGCCTACTCGAATTCTTACAAAACTGAAATTTAAAATCATATTCTCGACGGGAAAATTGAAGCGAAAATCTAATTATTCAAAACACGAGGTCAACAATCCATCATAAAATAATTAACTTTGAACTGTCCGAGTGATAAATGGATAATTCAAACCTTTATCGTTTCAACTTTGAAAATGTTGTAGAACTAAGGTCAGCAACTTTTTTTTATTCAGAATAGTAAATAGTAATAAAATACTAGGTTTAAATTTGGACCTAGCTGAAACTATCTTCAGCTAAAAATATCAAAAAGAGCATTGTTTAACCGAAGAGTTAAACATTTATAAGCCGATCTGTGTCTTCAAAATCGTTATAGCTTTGGTACTTAACGTTAAACTTTTATCCCTAATAAGAAATGTCACTATTTAATGGCAAACTGAAGACTTTTGAAGTTGGTTGTTTCTAAGTGTATGATTAATTGAATATTGATATAAATTTATATAGAATGATATATTTCCAAAGATTATGACCACAAACAAGTTTCTTGAAAACACTTGGTTTTGTTGCATCTATAAGAACTTTTTAAGTAGTAACTCTACGAAATTATGATTTAAAACTTTAAATTACTAACTTAGTATGGAATTTTCTTATAACTTAAACGAAGTTGTGTTCATTGTATGGTAAATTAGTGTATTGTGTAGGTCGTAGTTAATGAAAAGGTTATATAAAGTTAGTTCAGTGTTATTGGTGCTCAAAACGACCTAATCTCTTATTTTGAAGTAAGCAAGTAATACTTAAACGGATTTAAATAACTTTGCAGTAACAACAACGTAATTAATCAGTAACCAATCATTGAAAGATGAGTATTTGTCAGCTTCAATTGGTACTGTTAAGTTATACTCAAATAATTGCGCAGATTAACGCAAACACACACCCACGCACATTCACTCAAGCTGATGCGCGCGCAAAACCCCTTTCTGGCCCCAAATATTCAGGATTAACTCTCTAAGTCCACTCATCCAATCATGTTTTGTGTTGTAGAAACTACTCAGCTATACAAACACAACAAATTCACAACACATTCGTATTCCCGTTTTAAAAATAATCAAAGTCTAAAGGAACTTTTGAGTGCTTCGACAAATTATGAAAAAGAAATAATTATTATTTTATCTTTATGTTTTGTGATACATAGTTCAAAGGATTATCAATTTGATTCGGACGTCAAATGATATTACCTCCGATCTGTGTTTGTTGATTTCGTTATCTACAGTTTTTAAGTTTGAAGATGGCCTAAGTTTTATTTGGACTTGAAAATAATTATCAATAGGTACTATTAGTGAAAAAAACTAGTAATGATATTGAATGTTTCAAATTATTAGATCAGAAGAAGTGAACGTGGTTATTGAATAATGTTACACGAAGTATAGTTTTATCTGCGCTTACAGCTGAGACGTTGTTCAAATCACACCCCTTGGACAAGCATGGCATACTTAGACCCGGATAAAACGTCTAGTAAGTGAGTTTATACTGTCGCCTGGAGGGAGCTAGAGGAAATACGGACCACTTCACCTACAAAGTCTGTCGAGTTGCTAATATAGTTTACTGAAACCAGCTACTTTACTTTGGCGCAAAGCTTTTAGTGGATTAAATCAAGGAGGGCTGACTTTCTTTATAGTGTGCTGGTGTAAGCCGATTGTGAGTCTTGGTTATTACCTTTAGCCAACATTAGTATCAACCTTTACCTTTAGTCAACAAACAAATTAGTAAGGATTTTGTCCGTTTCATGGGTTTTAAAACGATTACCAAACAAGTAAACGAAGGTTTTAAATCGAAATAAACCGATATTATCAAGATATTTTAAATGTGCATGGTTTCTGGTGAGTTTTGGCATTATTTTACTTAACGTTTTGGTTCTAGAGTACAGTGGTTTGTATCGACCATCTGGCATCGCCGGAAATATCAACTCTTAATAACTAAATTACATAACGAAAAAATGAAAGAAATTAACGAACAAACACAAAAGCAAGCCTGCGTACACGCAGTGGTCCGGACAAGAGGTGATTGTCAGCAGGTAGCCTATTATATGGAGTGTGTTTTAAATGTCCCCTCTCCTTCTTAACTTTTGAAAAGGAAATATTAGTAAAAACCCTTTGGGAATGGTTTTATTAAACTCTAAAGTTTTGTACTTTTTCGTCCCCAATTCCCGACCCAAAAGCCCGGCCTCCCCAAATAAAACCCGCCCCTTGTCCAACGTAAGAAAGGGAATTTTAATACAAATTCAACGACGCAAAGAAAAATGCTTTATCCACAAGGGGAAGGGTTGTATTTAAAAAAATGGGAGGGCCCCCGGTTTGGGGCAGTGTGGGTGCGCAAATAACATCAAAACAAAATTTTGAATTGTATAAAAACATTCCCTAAAGGATTTTAAAATATTTCAATTTTCAAAAGTTAAGGTGGGGGGGCATTTTCAACTCACTCTGTAACTCAGTCAATCGCAATACTTGGCCTTAAACGAATAGTTGTGTTTTAAATTTTAATTTGTATCTTAATTACGACGACGAAATTGAAAAGTTACCGCGTGGAATGCCTGTAATGGCACGCCCGTGGTAAGTTGTCCCCCAGTCACCACTACGACCTCTACTTAAATACTTGAATCACTCTAGTGATGGTTTCTCCCAATTCTAGTGCTGATGTTAATTAGTTTGATTGGTACTGCCTATTTTCAGCAGTATCTTAACTTTTACTTCGAATATAAACATACCTGTGTTTGTTATCTGGGCCTGGTTTTTCGCCGTTTCGGCCCTACTCAACTCTTTCATTAAAAAACAAATCATAATTGGGTCTAGTGAATTTATTCTAGATTCCACGTGATTTTCAGTGAGTTTAAAGTCATTTCTTTACGCCACATAATAGTTTGACGTCATGTTATTGGGTCAGATAGTTATACGGTATTGTGAACACGCTCGACACACTGTTTTGTTACAGTTAATAAAAATGATAGAGAACATAACATTGTATTTTTCATTGGTTTTTTATTATTTTTTACTTTTTTCCGTAAAAATACGAAATAACCTAAGATATAAATATCTTTTTGGATGGTATTAGTCGTAAGATAAGAAATAGTAACTTCTGAGTTTAAAGTTTAACCCGGAACAAACCCTGCAGTTACTCATATACAGTTTAGTATAACGTGGCATCTAAGAAATTAACAATTTCCAAAACAAAGTACACCTTAAAATTTGATAGACATTTATTGCACACTAACTTCTGTATTACACTAGAAATATACAAAATTTCCATTCTGTTTAACCTAAGAAACTATTAGGAATTTCAGTACTGGCCAAGAGAGGGAGAGAGCAGTAAACTACAAACAGCTACAACTCCCAGCTTCCTCACTAGTTTGACACGGTGCAACTAAATTGGCATTGTTTGCCAAGTGAACACGGTTGTGTGTATTGACTACACAGTACACAGTACACAAGAGGACGTGTTTAAATCACGTAGGACCCCCTCACGACATGTCACGCACAGCGCGTCCACATCTGCTTTTAATTACTGCTCCGCACGAGGATGCCATGGTAACCAGTAAGTTTTATCGGCTAACTTTCCTTTTTTATGAGAAAAGAATTCAGTACGACATTAAAAAGTACGTATGCAAAACATGAAAATGCTCACAAGTTTCAAAAATTTAACATGTGTATGATGGAAAAAGGATTAGGGCTTTGCGGGATAACTTTGAATAATTATGTTTGTCTTATTAAGATGATCCGATAATACAATAATGTATTGTCGGCCTCCATATTTTCTGCCGATTCCACTACGATTTTGGACCAAAAGTGTGACCTGTAGAGATAATACACTTATACTGTATACATATGTATATTAAGTTTTGAATCAAATGCTCAACACGTGTTCTGGGGGTCAGTATTGGTACTCATTTCATAGTTCCGGGCTTCGATCCTACGATGCTGTCAGCATGAATATCTCATTTTGATCAAGGAAATTCGATAATATAACAGCAGATTAAAAATTGGGAATACTGTATATATTATAAAACCTAAAATCCTCATTAAATTTAAAGCGGAGATCCACAAGGAAACTGTTTATTTTGTGTGTGTTATTTACATATATTGTAAGTACAAGTGCACTTTTCTAAAAGCACATGTTTAGAATCACAGCGATAGAAGCCATTAGCACAGCAAAGTTAAACTTGCTAATGTAGTTCTCACTGCCCAGACTCTGCAGTTTTATTTACATGGCTCTTAGTGGATTAAACCAATCCGCCCTAATTTAGTTTGGTTTTTCGGTAGATTGGATCAGCTCGTATTTTGTTATTTCGAATAGTTACTTAAAAACTAAACATTGTAGAGTTGTAATCTATGAGTTGGTTTTATGATTTTTAATCAAACTTTACTGCTTATGACTTTCTTTTAGTTTTAGCAAAATACATGTATTTTGAACTGTATTTTAAACTTAACTTTTTATGACAAGGTTTGACTTGTCAAGGTTTGACAATGCTTTAACATGTTATACATGCAGTCTACACTATGCAGTGGACCCGTGGTGGGATGGAATCGTGCGCGACTCTGGAGCTGATCACTCCGCTGGTCCGGGTTCGATCCCCACAGTCACCACTTACATTTGTAATGTGATTATACGGTAACGCTAGGTAAAGGTCAAGGTTGAATGGTAGAGAGGACTTTGTAGTCCTAACTTCGCCTCGTTAAACAAGACAAACTTAGTTTTTTTAATTCCTAAAAGAGAACATTTTAGTTTGTAATCCATACCATCATTATATCCATTAAAAATTACAGTTTAATAATGAGTTGACCTTCTAAAAGCTGTATTCAATTAAAATCTTAAATAAAATGCTACCCATTTTAGAGTTTTTAATTGTGTTATCCTTGTGTGCGTTAAAAACCAATGTAGTGCGTTCCACGTGTTTGTCTGTTTTAACTCCAGTTGCATTGATCACAAGCTGATTAAAACAAACAACGATGCGCACTAGTGTCACGTCCTGTTCTTCACAACCCCTTCTCCCCAGTGACACTCTTGTCACGTGACACCCTTGTCAGATCTACGTCCAATTATTGGATTCCACGACCGGTAAACACTAAACACGTCCCTCTGCCGTGAAGTTTCGTCTCCGGAGCTTCTCGTAATTGACGTGCTTCAAGTGCCTCCAGCATTGAGCGCATTACTGTTTTACATGTCATAGTTATGTATTAATGTCCTTAATAGATAAAACATAACCGACACGTAGCCAGAAGCAATATTTAATTTTTGTGTATAACTTGAACATATTTTTATTTGGTAGTCCATTGAAGATACGGTTTTCACCTTCAGCTTGTATGTTTGTTAGCTACAAATTGTTCCAACTTTTTTAATACTTATAAAAAGTACTTTTTATCATAGTTACTCTAAATTGCCACTCCTTCAAATGTATTTATGTCATTAATTCAACATCAATGGTTTATATTGGAGGACTAGAATAAGTTATTATTAATCTTATCAACTAGAATAAGTTTGACTAAAATAGTACATTCTATAGTAGAGGTTATCACATAAGATTTACTTGTATCAAAAGGAATGATGTTTGGGCCTACTATTAAATCCAACTTACTAAATATCAAAGACAACTACGATATCTTTTTTTATAACATATTTATTGTTAGTAAATTATTTTTTCCAAATAACTAAACTTGTATCGAAACGTGAAGATATTGCAAGTATTTGCTGGTTAAATACGTATAAAAATTGGATGAAAACCCTGTATTAGTGCAACGGCAGGTTGTTTATGATGAAATAAGTCATTTACATCACGAGATTGACATAAATTAATAAAACGGATCCTATATTTATTCTAAATCGGCAGTTGCTTTTGCAGCTTAGACCTACGCCTCTGTCAAACGTAAGTTCCATACGTTTTTGCACTACCAACTTGCTACTTCTTTCTTGACATTAAAATAAACATTTGAAACATTGAATAAAAACGCTGAGATTAGGAAGTATAAGTTCAATGTAGTATAACTGTCCACATATTATACACATCTGTATCGATTGAATAGCTTCATAAGTTAAAATACTTGTTACAAACAATTAGGTGATCATCTGAAATGAGAAAAAAAGAAATTACATACAGAACCGTATAATTTAAGTTACAATGTCAAAAATGAGGCTTCATGGTATTTACGCAAGCATATAAGTTAAGTTCCCTAAAAGGCTTTTATCAAATACTTCATGATAGACAAACTACCATAACAGCCTGAATTGGTTAACTGTAAACTAGTTATGCACTGATTCAAAGGATTTGATTTTATATCACAGCGTTCAGTTATAATGTCTGTTCGATTAAATAATTGAATTGTCGTTTCAATACCGCAAATGGAATTATTTAGTTTTGAAATAAACTGATTATTAATAGATATTTATATTAAACTCAGTTTACCCAGTTTATAGTATAGATATGTGTATTCAATCATTGTTTGATACACAATGTTGGGTTACTTATGCGGGATTCATTTAAAAACAAACTGAAAGAGACAGTTGCAATTATAGTGATATTGTAATATTCTCAATAGTTTATTAGGCGAATTTCAGGATACAAAGATACTAGAAAATATAAAAGGTAAAGGCTATCGAATGTCAACAAGACTAGTCTTAAAATACTCGTACACCGGGTGGTAGAAATATGTTATAAAGTAACTAAGTAGTAATATCACGTTATACATTCTGCAACATTACGAATTTCATGTTGGCAATAGTGTCATAATTTTGAGTATTCAATAAGGTTTCCTTTGATTACTAATATTGGTTCATTGTTATAAGTTTGTTTGCTAAAACTGTTCGTGAGTCGTTGGACGGAATGTTTCCTGGACGTTGGTCGGAACGGCGTGGACCCAAAAAAACCAAAAGCCCAGGTGTAACGAAAAGAACAGGTGCAAGCCTGCAACCGTACACGAATGGGAAAATGCATACAAGAAGTTATCACCAGTATTCCAATTGACTTCCTTCAAAAAACCTTGACTGTATTTCCGGCCGTTTGTAGAACTTAAAAATCGAAAATTAAAAACGAAGCGAAATTAAAAACCTTTACATGGAAATTTAAAACTATCTTTAGTTTTCTTATGTAGTTGAGCGTTTGTGTACGGTATATTAACAAGTTTAGATAATTATTGTAGGAATTATTACAATTAATTATTGCCTGCTTACTTTTCAACCACCCTACATATTGTTTAAACAAGGGATTACTGTTAGTTTCGAGTTGCAATATCTTTCTTCTTGATTCGAGTTTTTGGGGCGATTTTTTAATAAAGGACACGAGATTATGTATGAAGACTAAGAGTTATGGAATAAAAGACAAAATTAAATGTTTAAACCCCTAAATTGGAGAATAATGTTGGCCAATATCCTCAACAAAGCAAATAAACTTGATTACGAACCTTTTTTATATGTGAACCTATATTCTATTCAAAGTTTTACAGATATGTGTCCGTGACAAAGTTAACACCCTTCAAAAAATAGTTCACTTCAGTAAACAACAAAACTACTAGCCTTAAAGTAGGTTGATTGGTTTTTATCGGTAAATTGACGAAATGGAGTGAAGACTATTATAGCATTTTACGAGAAAGCAATCTGAGCGAGGTCGAAAGTTTACCTGTTAAAGAGTTTTGTAATGAAAGTGATGTTGTTAACCAAGATTTACTCCAAGCTCTACTTCACTCCTGATCTTATTTCAGACATAAAAGTTTCGGAATCGAGATCTAAAGTGGAAGAAACCAATTTCGGACGTAAATTGTGTTCCTACTTCACGTAAATGTAACTCTGGTCGGATCTGAAACGTATCATTATTCAAAGCAATGCGCGATAAAGGAGTTACTTTCAATTTTAAAAGTAATTTGATCTCATTGTAGTTTAGTTGAAACACTTACTTAGAAAATGTAAATACGTATGACTGCATGTAGCTTTTTTTGAGCAAGTAGAAACATCCCAGAGCAAATATCTTGTTTATCAAATGAACACCGTTTAAAAACCTGTACACATTGGTTTTAGCATGGCTATCGTAGTATCAAACTGAATGATCTTTAGATTGACTAACATAAAAACATCCCACGGGAATCTTAAGATCTTGCTATTAAGTAAGCAACCTAGATGTAGAGCCCCACTATACCAAAGCTCTAATACTTTTCCTATATCATCAACTATTATTCCCTTGACATTTAAACCACTTTATAAAACGTAACTTATAATTAATAACAACGAACTTTTAATTTAAGTTCAATAAGCTATCTTTTAAATTATATTTGAATAGTATTTGACGAACGCCTGTTGATCTATAATATTAGATCAATTGAGTCGTTCATTTTTACTAATAGGACTGTTGCTAAACGAGTTACTTACGATATACTTCAAAGTGGGGGCACTTTTACAACAATCTTACCCAGTTTTTAAAATGTAAACTATTTCAACTGCTATAAAGACCCAAATAACAATTGTTGTTTTATGGCATTTCTAGTGTTTTAAATATATAAATTAACTCGTGGAAAAAAGTAACTTTCATGAGCAACAGCACAACTATTTTAAAAGATATATTGACGATAATCTGAAATGAAGGTTACGATGCCACTTGGTTAGTGCCGTTATTTCGTTATTTTTAACAGAGTACAATAACTTAGTGCCATTTAGGAATGAAGAGTTATCATACAACACATCTCTGAATACATAAACCAGTATCATATAGCAATGAAAAGTAATTTGTTTAATCTAATTTACAGATTGAAAGCCTTTGACTTTATACGATCACAGTGTATACTTACAAAGCCGCATCGTTTAGTTAATTGGATTGTCGCTTCAGCACCGCAAACAGAATAACTTAGTCTCTTTCGTAACAAACTGTAGGTCTATACTGAGTTGCGTAGGTGAAATTGATACTAAAACAGATTAATTCATGAGTTGATAACCGTGCTTAACACAATTTCGTATATCAAATTATAGTGGTAAAATAACACACTTAAAGAGCAAAAGGCAACGAGTATTTATTTAACATAATATTAAGTATTCTTGCAATAAAACAGATTCAGTTCATTTCTAGATGTCTTCGTTTTTCCGTCACTTCTTTCAAATTTAATTCTTATATATGATTTATGTTCATTTTTATGAATTCTTAATATGTAAATACAATGTACTTAGAATAAGAAGATAACCAAAAGGTTAAAACCGGATCATGTTTTAAATCAAATATAAACGGGTACTGTACATTTTTCTATTCAACTGTTTAAGGTATATTTAATTATTAAAGCGGGGAAATTTTCACTGTCAACAATAATATGGGTTTGTACAATACATGGAGTATTTTTCGAACTCTTTAACTAAAGATGTTATAGGAAATTTTAAATAGAAAACATTACCTAGTCTTGACCCAGTTTTAAAAATATGAGAGACGCCTTTTTCTAAATGACCACCATTTTCCAATATGGTGGTCGACTTTAAAATTTCATAAGGAAACCTATATTTTATGGTGGCTCTTGGTTTGTGCTATGATGTTTATTCTCGACACTTTTTGATATCTCAAATATTTGGGGAGGTTTACGCAGTTAGGGTTGCAGGAAATGGCATAGAAAATGGTTCTCAATGGTGCTGACCCACTTACAAAAACACCCTGTATACTATTTAACAGGGGTGGGGGTTAAAAATGTTAACATGATTTCACAGTGTTTCAAATTAAATACCACGCTTTCTAATGAGTTTAAGTTAATGTTTTATCACTTTAAGGTAGGTCTAAGCAACTACTATTATTTAATACAGGTCTTTGAACCACCACTAAAATAAACCAGCTTGTGTGCAAGGTAAGGAAATTACATTTTATGTACAGATTATGCTTATCATTATTTACTTTATTTACAAACTTAATTGATTACGCAAACTACTGGCAACTTATAAATAACGTGTGTATTCATAAAGTGAATAGGTTAAAAGTGTATCAAATAAAACGCGATTGAAGTACTGAAAGCGTTGCGTATGGAAATAAGGAATGAAAGCCAATCTCCGTTCTTCGTAACAATATTCTCTTGCTCACTTTTAAGCTCTTGCTACCAAATCTCAGACAGTTGCTTTACTATTTCCTTTATGTTCCTGTAAAAGTAACGATTGAAAGCTCGTGATCTAATGCTTTGTAAGTTTCCTCTGATCAATTTAAGAATGTGGTTATTTTACTATCATCTTTAAACTCGTTCCATTATTGATAGTAAAGAGTTCTTGAGTTCAATCAAGTGATTAAAATTATAAAATACGATTTGCTTGAACTAATACGATTAAAAGTATTGAATTCTGTTTTTTTTTAGTATAAACATTGTCACCAGCAAGAATATTGCAAATAAATAATGTCAATTTCATATATTTTATCAAACAAATTGCGTTTTTAATCTTAAACACACTTCAAGGTACTAGACTCTAAAACTGAAGGAGTAAAGGCCACACCTATATTTTTACACTTTGGGAATGGTTTTCACTATTTCACATTCAGAGTGTATTCAAAGGTTTACTAGAGAAATTCTAAAAGTTTCTAAGATGTATCATTTAACTAAAAAAACTACTTTAACTTACAGAGGAGACAATAGGTTTTTTAGCTTACAACTTCACTAAAAACATAAGTCTTGAACGAAAACACAATAAAAGGTTCTTTGTAAAGAATATCATGGTTAAATCAACGTATTATTTATCGCATCAATAACCAAGTGGAACAAAAGGCCTATCTCTTCAACATATGATGCCAATTTATCCTGACAAGGGAATAGACAGGAAACATGACACCCTCGTAAAGTGACACATCTGTCTTGGTCCCTTGGCCCGGTTTCATGGTGTAAGCGTTTTAGTGAGTGGGCCTCATTAACATTTAGTCAATCTTGCTGCCACGAATATGTTAAAATAATGCCGAATGTTGGATGTTTTAGTCTTTATTGATTAAAGCAAGTTTAACATTTTGATGTTTGTTTTATTGGAGCGTGGCTAATCAATTCCAAACCCCGAATTTTAATTCAAATGAATTTAGCGCTGTAGATCTTTATAATAATTTAAAAATGTACCTTTAAGGATGCAACGTACAGGCGTCAAGACTAAACCGACGACTGTAGTAAGATAAGTATATGATTATAAAAAGTAAAAACAACAAAACCTCGCGTCAACTTTGAACTAGTCTTTTAGTGGCTTTGCTAATCCAACAAACGCTATTCTCGTTATGACCTTCCGTACATGATCTCAAATAATATGTTTAAATCGGTCAAGAGCCGTATGTTTGAAATTTCACTTTTTGAATGGGGTTTCAGAGCTTTTAAAGTCAATGTGGTTTGACAAGTTTTAAAGTGGATTTTCTCAAAATAAGATAAAAATTGGGAAACCAGTTTCCAATGCACCCGAATGATTATAACGATTTTAAAACTAACAGTAACACTATTTATAAAAACGGCGTTTTTTATTACAACCCTCTGCATCGTCCCTTTTTCTGCCCATACTACAGAGCCATAAATACTAAAATGGAGCCACTATCTGGCATACGTTTGGGGTCTGCGAAGATTGTAACGCTAAAGCGGGATTTTATGTGGAACAACGTACAATTCACAGTAGGCGTAAGTGAAAAGTTGTTCAGTGAAGACGTGCGTAAAGTGAGCAGCTGCTAACTAAAGTAGGAAATGGAAAACCGTCAGCCGGGCCTTGGGAGTCATGAGCTTCAACATACGAAATGGTGCCATTTCCTTAAACCATATTTAACTTCAAGTTTCCAGATTCGCCTCAACGGGATGTCTATTTTTAGCTGTGCCATACTCCGTAGCCAAGCTTTCTACCTGTCGTCATTCAATCAAGTACATATACACTGGACATGACACAGGATTATCAGTTTTGACTTGTATTTTTCATACAAGGATAAGTGAAACTGTTAAAATTATACAGTTTTGCAACCGTTGTAAAACTAATACGACAGCAATGCAACTTAGTTTGTTTGTATAACAACGTCTTCTAGTACAGGTTATTCAAGTACATTAAAAATATTACTACGATGTAATATGTAATATTGCTTGTAACGTTTTATGTCCCACTAATAAATAACTATCAAAAATCCAAAACACTCACTGCATTGGGATTGACAGAACTGGATAAACACTGATACTGGATGATATATTAACCTATCATAGCTTTATTTACTGTACTGCAATATTGCACTTTTGACCGTATGATAGTAAATTGATTGGTAAGTGTATTGTGACTAAATGTTACTGGCAATTTAAATTTACTGTTGGGAAGATTTCCTTTTGTTAGTTAGGCAAAAGAAGTGTTAAACTTTAACACTCGTTTTGCCTCACTGATAACTTCAAACTCCTGTATGGGAGGAAAAATGTTACGATGCAGAAGGTTAAAGGTAAAAGGTAAAGTTTGTCTTGCTTAACGAGGCGAAGTTAGGACTACAAAGTCCTCTTTACCACTCAACCTCGACCTTTACCTAGCGTCACCGTATTAGTCACATTACAAATTTCAAGTGGTGACTGCGGGGATCGAACCCACGCCACCGGATTGATGAGCTAAAAGCTGCACTAAAAAGACAAAAGTCTTGAACAGAAACACAATAAAAAGTTCTTTGTAAAGAAAATCATGTATTAATCAACGTATTATTTATCGCATCAATAATCAAGTGGAACAAAAGGCCTATCTCTTCAACATATGATGCCAATTTATCCTGACAAGGGAATAGACAGGAAACATGACACCCTCGTAAAGTGACACATCTGTCTTGGTCCCTTGGCCCGGTTTCATGGTGTAAGCCATTTAGTGAGTGGGCCTCATTAACATTTAGTCAATATTGCTGCCACGAATATGTTAAAATGATGCCGATTGTAAACGTGTTAGTCTTTATTGGTTAAAGATAGTTTAACATTGCTTAACGAGGCGAAGTTAGGACTACAAAGTGCTTTACCAGTCAACCTCGACCTTTACCTAGCATCACCGTATTAGTCACATTACAAATTGTAAGTGGTGACTGCGGGGATCGAACCCACGCCACCGGATTGATGAGCTCTGGAGTCGCGTGCGATACCAATCCGCCACCGATCCGCTCCAGGTTGCAGTCGAAAAACGAACTGTTATAATAAGTGCCACTGTTAATTTGAAACTTTTGAGTTAGAGCTCCATTTTTTTCAAATCTGACTGGATTCCAATCTATAAAGTTCTGTTTATTTGAACTTTTTTTCTTTAAATAACAATAAAAATGGACTTTGTTGATTGGTCTAACCATGCTGACATTCTCTGACGTACCCTTGACGCTCGCAACCACGCACCCTAAGCCTTCGAACAACTCCAATTAGTAAACGAATCCAATATGACCACTAAAGTTGTACAGTTGTAATTGATCAATAATCTATATCAGTCGCTAACTTAAGGCTTGATGAATTTGGTAAATTTAGTTTTGTACGTAAATAGGGTATTGAAACGTTCTACTTCTCTGCATTGAAACGTTTTCTAAAAACACAACATTGCACATCACGTTTCATGCAATTGTCTGTTTTCTGTTGGAAATGTTGAGAGACTGAGTGGTTTATCACGGAGCAAGTGAAGCATGAAACTGAACAAGTACAGTAACAACATCAATAGAACTTTCACAACTGCTGGAAAACTCCGCTTGTTACCAATTCTGTAGTTGCAATGATTATAACAACAGTTACAGTACCTACTCCTAGTAATGAGTTGTTTGTGTCAATTAAGAAACAAATTAGTTCAGACAAACGTGAAGATCAGAAGTTCACGAACAACGTAATAGCACTTCAGTTATACCGTGGGTTGTATGAAATGCTTTTGCCAATTTCAATATTGAATATGTATGTAATTGTATGTACAGTTACATATGTATGTAATTGAATATGTTACAGAGTGGCTGAAGAGTAACTTACAATCCCTTTAATTTTGTTTGTTTGTTGGTATATTTGCGTTCTGGTTGATGGTCTGTAGTTTATATTGGAGCTACAAAATGTTTTGTATTTTCATAATTGTTGTACAAAGTGTTTCTAAAATTACCTTTTAACTATTATGACCATGGGGAAACCCTCTAAACCTATATTAAAATCATTTGAAATAACTTGTAAAATAACTGTTTTAAATTCCTTACAATCTTGCTACTAAACAGTAAACATAAAACATGTGTTGATATTACCACTGAAAGAGACTACAAAGTGCCAATGCTTGACCAACAAGACGAAAATATCTGTAGATAGGTTTTTAGTACTAGAAGAGCTTTCAAAATAAGCTACCTGATACGTTTTGTAAACTTTGGAAAATCGAGCCTTGAAATGCTGCACGACAAAACTTCCGTTGTTTTCATTTTAATAGAAACTCGATATTAACATAAAATTACAATTTAAACTCTTGTAATCCATAACAAATCTGCATCTATTTTCAGTTTGTTATAACTACATATGTCAGACAATATATATAAATGGCAATTAACATCACTATTATCTGCTGCATAAATTATCTTGTAATATCGAGCGTTGAAAGACGTTTAAAGTATTTAGGTATAACAGTAGATACAACTAAAAAGCGTTTACTAAATTTAAAACTCTGATGAATTCAAAAAATGTACCAAAGCTTAATAAGTAATTTGCGATAAGTAATGTTTTTTCTTCGTTTATTACAAAGGGGTTCAACCGATAATTAATAGAATTACAGTAATACATAAATACAGTAAAACTAATTCAAACATTATTTTAGGCCCCTACTTACATTTAATTACTTCAAACTACGATGACTCCTCAAGAATATTAGAAGGTGATTAGAGTTTTCCAGAGATATTAAGAGTGCACAGAACATGTCAGCCATTTTTTGTCCCATAAGAACAAATTAAAAACAAGCATTTTTTTGAGTCACTCAAGCCTACTTTATAGATGATGATGTACTGCAGTTACTCCGTTGACCACTTTTTTGAAATGTTAATAGTTTACTAGTAAGGCTAAGACATTCAAATAGTAAGATTCCTTAATTTTTGGACTAATGTCACGATTTTATAAATGAAATAATGGAAACTCTATTAAGGGGCTTTAAAACAAAGTGTATTGCATAAAAATCCGATGAAAACTGTAGGTGTAAGGTTCCCAATGAAATGCATAATTTTACATCGCTCTAACGGTACAAAGTTCAAAGTCACAGCCACTAGCAAATACTCTTAAGAACGAAGGTTTTGAAATACGATGCAGACTAGTTTCAATATAAATACACTCGTACGTCTTGAATACCCATTTGAATCACTTTCCGAGCAGGATTTCATTTTATTGAAGGAGCTGGAGATGGAGAAAGGTTACTTATTTACGAGCTTCACAATCTAGATGTGGTGCAGTACTTCAAAGGAAACACAGACTAATAACTTAGATTTCAAAAGCCAGCTCTCTATCTACTCAACACTTCCACTCCATTTCCTCGCAAATAAAAGTTATAAATACTTAGCGGAACCGTTAACAATAGTTGTTGGTTTAAATAATGTAATTGGAATATAAAGCAGATTTATGCTAGCTTAAGTATCAAGTTAAAAAAACTATCGAAAAGCAATATTAAAATACTTTTCTTGAAATATGTTATCTATTTAATGTAATGGTAAAAGTTAACAAAAATGTAATGACTGTCATACTAAAAACAAAAGGTTCTAGGTAAAACTCAAATAATACGACAACAAAAACTTTTTTCTACTTAACATACTTTATTTGTATAATATATAAACAATAATGCAAAAACAGTATATAAGACAAAAATAAAATAATGGGCCCATCTACAGGGCAATAAAAACTGTTTGTTACTTACTTTAATTATAAAAATATTTAGAACCATAATATGAGGGCTATCCAGAAAGTTTTGGGAGTATTTTGGAATTAAAATTCTACGAAGAATAGGAAAGATTTTTATTATTTACATTCGAAAGTAACACTAAAATACTACGTTTCTACATAATCGCCATACAAATTTAGGCAGTTATCATACCGATGGACGAGCTTTAAAATTTCTTCGTCATAAGATTCTGTCGCTTGTTCCTTCAACCATTTTGTTACTTCTTCCCTGCCGTTCATCATCGTCAAAACGTTGTGCGTTGCCAGTCACTTCTTCATCGTTGGGAACAATAGTCGCTTGTGAAAGATCCGACTGTACGGTGGATGAGGAACAACTCATACTCGTACGGTCACCATAATCTTCCTTATCGACATCGTTTGCATGCGTTTTTCTGAGGGAAATTTGTGTGTTCCCACCCATTGACTGCACTTTGTCTCACAGTTAACATAATACCCATGTTTCATCACCAGTAACAACCGATTAAGTAGTGAACCACATTTGTGGCAATGGTCCAAAAACGTTAACGCTGCAGCACCATTAATGATTTTTTGTGATTTTATTAACCTTTTTCCGCAAGTTCGCATTCGGTAAGCTGGGTTTGCAGCCAAAACCTTATTGCACGCACTTTACAGCTCGCGGATTTTCAATTGACAAATACATTTCCAAGCGACACTGTAACAAAAAAAGTACGACACAGACCTGAGAGTTGATCGGCTAGATGCAGACTGAACTAGGAACACCCACATATCAAGATGGCTAGCTTCTAGCTTCCTAGCGGAGGTAACCGAAAACGTAACTTACTTCTGGATAACCCTCGTATTTTTGTATGCAATACCTCTGCACGAACCTCGCGTGTTTCTGAAAAAATTGTGGCATTTAACATAAGGTGCAACATTGTGAGAAATTTGCGGAAATGGTTAATACAATAAACGTCGAAAGAAAGAAACAAACACCTGTCTGCTCAACTCTAATGAGTTCTTAATTTTACCTAATTCAAGTGAGTTAGATTGAAGTATCTTATAATTATACATAATGGTTGAATCAAGCTTGCCCGTGAGTAGGTTCTTTCTCTCGTGCTATACAAGCTGAATAAATGTTATCAAACGTGTTGCCACAAACTATCGTGTTACGTTAAATATAGGAAACTGACAATAACTTGTTATACGGATATATATGGCTGTTGTGTTCAGTGAAGGTTGAGGCAGATAAGGAAACTCCACAGCAACAATCACTGCACAGCGTGTGTTGTTGCAAGGACCTCTGACATAAAATAGCGTTTTCTGTTTTTATTAAGACTAATTTAAAAACATGGTGTTTTATGTTAGTACTGTATTTCTAAATAATGTCACGCTTGCGTTCTTCAATTACTTCTGTTGAAGCTCTTAGAAAGCCCATCGGTTAAAACCACATTTTGGACACAATAAGTGTATAGGGGGAAGCAATATGCATTACGTCATTGACACATGGGATGTTTTGTTAATGTTGTTATAGGGTGGGATGAGAACTTATGATTGAAGGTTTAACACTTGCCCAAAAACTAAAAATTCAAAATAACCATTATTAAAACGTGTCAACTCTCTAATACATTTCTTTCCATTAATTTGATTCCTCGTTTGAAGTTTGTTGTTGACGTTGGGAGTTAAGAGTTTCAATTATATTTTGGTCGTATTCGGTGGTCGGTGAACAGGAAAGACGGCGTTTTGGTGTCTGCAATCTGGTTCCGTCTTCAGGTGAAAGGTAACCAAAAACTAAACATTAGAACATGAGCTATGACTACAACAGCTAACAAATCTACTTACTACAACTAAGCAAAATGCTGTGAGTCTTTTGTGCTAACTCTAGCTGAAAGTTAGAATAAAAGTGATAGTTCCTACGCTAAGTTAGTTTCGATGAGATAGTCAAAACAGCCTTATTTCAACGGAAGCATGCATCATTGGACGGTCTGCTAGTTAAACTGAAAACCAAAAATGGATGATCAGAAATGTCTATTAGAGACGCTAAAACTTATAATGCTTGAAGTAAGAAAACCAATTTGATGTTGTAAAGAAGATTTATGAATGTCTCTTCAGAAAATACTTTGGAAAATATTCGGTGTATCAGGATGGAATCGGAGGAATGCTGTTTGAAAAATGTGGCGTTTCTGTCTTATTTTCATACAAACAGTTCCTTGAACAATCGTATCCACTTTGTATACAAAGCAACTACAGCTTCTTGGCTCTCTATGTAGTACAACGACTGTTTAGAAACACTATTCATTCCAACAACATTAGGAAAAAAATGTTGATAAGAAAAACATTCGACCTTCAGCTAACCAGTCTTTTGAGGAGACAACGTTACCGTTTTATAACTTATAATCATCTACGTAGTTCTTAATAATCGTTCAATTCAGTCAAATAATTTAACGAATAATCCAAAGTTATAGCCAACCAAACTCATTTAAACGTGCAATCGACTTGGATGGTCTTTAATACCTAACTCATTAAAGTTATTGTGGGTAACTAGTGTAATTGGTCAAGGTCTAAGTTTTTCCCAGTAAACCTACATGTCTTAAGAATATAATGTATCTTGATTTCTCTCACCAAATGGAAAGATCCTAATAAGGTTCTAGCTAAAAATAACACTTCTCATCCGCTCAGGAGATTGTCGACCTACTTTTCTCCTGTCAATGCCACAAAGAGCTGGAAGCTTGCTTTAATCTTGGTTTATAGCTCAGATTGACATACTGAGTAATTAGCTGAGTAGCTCTACTGGTCATGTGACATTCCAACTCTTTTGTCTCTACCCTCGCTTCAGCTCACTGCCAACTGCAAGACCTTTTCTGTTCGTTATAATACTCCCTTAATTACAAGAATTAGTACTGCTTTTTCAGGAGGAAAAGCCCTAAAAATATTGTTTTGTCAGTGTATGAAGTTTTTTGTTTTTTTTCAGGAATCATTCGTCTTTAAACTTATTAAAGGTAAGTTGCTTTCATAGTGAATATTAATATTTTGTGTCCTTCCATGTAAATGATAAAGTTGACAACTAAACAGTGTATTTTAAGTTTCATAGACTCGAATTTTCAATATAAATTTAGGAATAAGTGCGTAAACGGGATCAAGAGATCTAGCTGACATCTTTTCTTGTTTTTATTTTTCAATTTAAAGTTCCATCATTTACGAAACCTTTGTTGTTTTATCTATAGCTATATGCATGAAGAGGTAAATCTTAAGCCGTGTGACTAAATTGACTAAGTTTCTGGCGTTTCGATAATCGTCGAATAAATGAGGCCTTTCTCAAGTGTTTATTTTTTACGTTATTTCTTGATACTTGTTATGCTTTTATCGGTTTCTGTTTCATTTCATTACAACATTTATTTTGAATTTGATTATTTTTCTACACACACACACCAGTCTGACAATACGACATTGTCAACAAATTTAATAATCTCTTTTCAAAGCATACGTATGAGCTCATAATGGTTTAACAACTGTTCCCAACTGTGACTGCGAACTACATGATATTAAGTTTTAAATCTAAACATTATTTAACAACTTATAACAAGTTGTATTCAGTACACCTGGTTAACCTCAGCTGGGAAGGGTGCAAAGTGGACAATTCTAAACTGCCTTGTACAATTCCTATCAAGAACCCGTGTCAGTCCTCCCCTATATTGCGTGCCGCAGACATTCCACACTGACCACTCAATTTGACCTTACATAGCTTGAGGTTTCCACCAGCTAAGCCATCCTTAGATAATTGAACATGCTTTTCCTTGACAAACGAAAACCAAACACATGCGCCACGAGCGACATAAGAGACTCGTCCGCTTGCAATCAGTATATCATATAGTTTTGGAATTTTTAGCAAGTAATCGACCATTGTTTGTCCAGAAAATATAAATTCTTGAAGATTAAATGAGTTTGTTGAAAAAAGGAAAGTAGTGTATTAGACCAAATAGGATGCAGCTGAATATTTAAAATTATTTTTATGATAATAAGGAAAATTTTATTATGATTTGCTAATTCTTGCATTAGACGGTGCGTCAAAATGTAACTCTGTGTCATTGACACACCGATACACCCGCTCAGGAGGAAGGCATAACCCAAGATTAAGTTAGACGTTTGATTATTTTACATGAATATCACTTAAATATTACTGTGCTTTGTGGAATATTATCAAAAGTGTAAATAGAAGCAATTTTGAATTTGGAAACAACATCATAGACTATATGAATTGTATTCTTTATTGACATATAATGTGTCGTTTATATTTTACACCCTGTTTCTTATATGTTTTGCAAACTTCCCCTGTTAAACTCTAAATTCTCATACTTTAGAGCTTATTTGGTTAATGTATATGGGGCCTGCATATCCTTTTGTGGTTAAGGTGGTTTTATAAACTTTCTTAGGGAAGCAAAGCTTTCACATGCTCGTTGAAATATATGCTGATTAAATCTATAAACCTCTTTTAACTCCCTTGGTAAAGCCACGAGAGCAGATAAACGCTTTTAATTTTATTCCCGTACAATGTGAAAAAAGATTACTGTGAAAGAAAGTTTAGACAAACCTAACCTAAGTTTTTTAGTTTAAGAAGAAAAGTAAACCTAAGTTCGATTTTATTAATGCATTGCAAATTTCAGAAGTTATCGAAAATGTCACATAATTTCAGAAACTAAGTAAATATATTTCATAATTATTTTATATTATACTAAAAAGGGATAGCAAAGTTAATGGAAATGGATGTAACAGGAAAACAACCCTATATTTTGTTCAAACACATTATCAAGAGTGGAGATGGAAAGGAATATAAATATTTAACTTTGACATCCTTCATCATATGCATTTTGTCATGTTACGCTAGGAGTAACTAATATAATAAAGTTTGTACGAGACAACAACAATCTTGTTATTACTTACCAACTACAAACTTGGCTTATTGCAAGTTTTCAGAACTGTGAAGTCGTTTATTATTAATGTTTACCACGAACACCAGAGTTGCATCAAGCTGGGTTCAAACTTATTGTAATATTTAAGCTTAATCGTCGCTAACTGTTAGTATACTCATTTTAAACAAATAAAGATACTTTTCGTAGTATTTTTGCTATACTTTGGAATGTTTAATTTTGTAAGGTTTTACGATACGGTACATTACTTGTTTTCATCTGCTAATCAGTGTTATATTTTTTGGTACAACCGGGGTTAAGAAAGAATACTTCCGAATTGTTTACGGTTACAATGAAAATATTAAATATCGCATAAAGTTGTTGTTATTTTCTAAATTTAAATAATACACGGTTTATTTTGATGTTACTTTCATTAGCTTTGAAATATTTACTGCTATGAAAGAAAACATACTTTTGACCAAATTAACTTAAATGTATAAAATAAAATGTATTTTAAACATTAAAATTAATGTAAAACATTTTATTAACATAAATGCATTGAACATATATTGTACTTTTAAACCACATTCCATTAATTTCTTTAAAAACAATTTTTTTTTAACAAATTTAATGTGGTTCAAAAGTACAATATGCTTTCATTTCACAATGCGAGGTTAAATTAAGAATTAACTGTTTGAATGCAACACACTCTTTAAAATATTTTGAATCATTTATTAAAATCCTCAAATATGTTTCTGTTCTGTTGATTGTAGACTCAGTCAATTTTGGAAGTGTTAAATATGAAATAAATTCATTGTTTAGTTTGTAACAACCACTTTTTATTCTTATGCCTTCATTTTAAGATTAAAAATGAATTATTACAAATTAAACAATAGATTTATTTCACGTTTTTATGCGTTTTAAAATAAATGGCATTTTGTAATTGACAAAGCACATCAACCTAGCAAACTAGCAGAGTGGCTTGTTGTGAAAATAAAACCAATAAAAAAACCTTGAAGCATAGAGTCAAGTAGTTTCAATAAACTGGGCCAATAGAAAAACGATAACAAATAAGTATAAAAGTGTACGCTATCCTTGTTTGCTAAAGTGGCACATGACGTAGCGGTCTGTTGTTATTTAATTGTCAAATCACAAAAAGAATAAATTATAATCAACCAATGTCAACAGACGATTGTATTTAATGTTTAGTTGCAATTGGCATGGCATTTAAACCCAGCTTTATATCCCTGTTTTAAGAAATATTTATTTTGGTTTAGCTTGCTACACTAAACACAAAAGGGTAGTGCAAAGGCGAGTGCATATTGCTGTATACAGCCAAATGTAATCAGAATTTGACATGATGATGCACGAAGTTAAAGAGCACAACATTATTTTGGTTTTGTGAGTGAAGTGGAAACTTGACTGGGTGTTAAGAAATCACAATGAATTGATACTCTTTATAAACAGCATTCTCTGTGCAACTTGTATCGTATTTGTTCAAAGCTTCAAGTGTTTGTGGTGAACCTTATATCAAAGGCACAAAGGGTGGTTTCTGTTCACCTCATTGTGGATTCTGTGGATTCCAGACCGGTTTGTTGTGTTTTACCGCTAATACAATCTTGTTTGAGAAGCGGTCAACCTTAAAACTCTCTTTATTTAAATAGCTATTATATCAGTTTGTTTTACACGATATCATATTTGCAGATAAACATGACTCTTACTACTTGTCACCAAACAAATTCAATTATTTAAACAGGTTGTATAGGTAGAGTTTATTTAATATAGTGTCATGTTTATAAACAAACTTTTACTCTAGTGTTGGTAATTGAAGGAAAATGTTTTAAAACTATTTTTTCTTTAGTAACTTATAATATAACACGAATATATGAATATCTGGCAGAAGAACGTAAGTCAATTATTTACACTGTTAGTTAGTCAACGACATTTTAAAGACGTCACGGTGAGCACCTAAATTCTTACTGTAATATACTGTATTCAAAACATAGGACAAACTTACTTCATCAAAAAAGCTAAATAAATATTTTATTTTGTTAATTACAAAAATAAACAAAACCAAAAGGAGTTATAGTCCAACGTGATTAAACTACAGTAGTAAATGTGTCTTCTCGTAACTTCTCCTTAGAGACAGTTATAAAACTCTCCCTGTCGGATGTAAAGCTTTGAACTATGGCCACATTACTGGCAGCTTTATCAACTTGAACTACTTGTTTTTATATATTCTCTATTCTTAATTAACTAAGCTGTCTTATTCATTTTGAATGATTTTGAGCGTGGCGTATTTTATTTGCAGATATTTACTCTTCACAAAATATAACACTAAGATTTGAGGTTTTATAAACTTTTTGAAAGGGCTTTCAAAAAAGAATAGTCAGAAAACAGAGATAGTGACTTATCAATTTTTCAATCAGATGAAAGATTTTTGTGACGAATTACGTACGTTTTGAATGCATTTAACTCTTAGGCTTCACCGCCAGTGCCACAACTATAATCCTAGTTTTTTCGGTTCACACCACGTCAAAACTTCATAATTAGGTTGATATATTTCGCCCTCACTGTGGAGCACCATCTTTATTCACTGTTTGGCTGAACTATCTTAACCTAACTATGAAGTTTGAACGCGGTGTAAACAGAAAGATTTAAATTATAGTTTGAATGCATTTTTTTGACGGTGTGCTTAATCTTAGAACCATAAATTATTCTGATTCCACTTTGCAAAGTATATATCTTCATCTTGTACAGTAAAGCTTCTAATGTCATGGATAGCTTGGTTTAGTTCGGTGTTTAGTCTGTTACAGTAACTTCCACAGCAACACTGAACCAAACGTTGTAATTAAACACTCAACTCCGAAGCACAGTTTCTTGTAATTTACAATAATACATAACTTTATTTCAGTTTTACATTAAATATAGTTTGCTAAAAATCAAAACATGTAATAAAAGTAAATGAAATTATTTTATATTATACTAAAAATGGATAGCAAAGTTAATGGAAATGGATGTAACAGGAAAAAAACAACCTATATTTTGTTCAAACACATTATCAAGAGTGGAGATGGAAAGGAATATAAATATTTAACTTTGACATCCTTCATCATATGCATTTTGTCATGTTACGCTAGGAGTAACTAATATAATAAAGTTTGTACGAGACAACAACAATCTTGTTATTACTTACCAACTACAAACTTGGCTTATTGCAAGTTTTCAGAACTGTGAAGTCGTTTATTATTAATGTTTACCACGAACACCAGAGTTGCATCAAGCTGGGTTCAAACTTATTGTAATATTTAAGCTTAATCGTCGCTAACAGTTATATACTCATTTTAAACAAATAAAGATACTTTTAGTAGTGTTTTTGCTATACTGCGGAATGTTTAACTTTGTAAGGTTTTACGGTACGTTTCTTTCTTGTTTTCATCTGGTAGTCAGTGATATATTTTTTGGTACAAGAAACAATCCATCCGAATTGTTTACGGTCCACAATTAAAAATATTAAATATCGCATAAAGTTGTTGTTATTTTTCTAAATTTAAATAATACACGGTTTATGTATTCTTGTTAGTTTCATTAGCTTTGAAATATTTACTGCTATGAAATAAAACATACTTTTGGACCAAATTAACTTAAATGTATAAAATAAAAATTTATATTTAAACATTATTAAAATAATGTAACACTAAAAACATTTTATTAACATAAACTGCATTGAACATATATTGTACTTTTAAACCACATTCCATTAATTTCTTTAAATACAATTTAACAAATTTAATGTGGTTCAAAAGTACAAATATGCTTTCATTTCACAATGCGAGGTTAAATTAAGAATTAACTGTTTGAATGCAACGCACTCTTCAAAATATTTTGAATCATTTATGAAAATCCTCAAATATGTTTCTGTTCTGTTGATTGTAGACTCAGTCAATTTTTGGAAGTGTTAAATATGAAATAAATTCATTGTTTAGTTTGTAACAATCCACTTTTTATTCTTATGCCTTCATTTTAAGATTAAAATGAATTATTACAAATTAAACAATAGATTTATTTCACGTTTTATGCGTTTTAAAATAAATGGCATTTTGTAATTGACAAAGCACATCAACCTAGCAAACTAGCAGAGTGGCTTGTTGTGAAAATAAAACCAATAAAAACCTTGAAGCGTAGAGTTAAGTAGTTTCAATAAACTGGGCCAATAGAAAAACGATAACAAATAAGTATAAAAGTGTACGCTATCAATTGTTTGCTAAAGTGGCACATGACGTAGCGGTCTGTTGTTATTTAATTGTCAAATCACAAAAAGAATAAATTATAATCAACCAATGTCAACAGACGATTGTATTTAATGTTTAGTTGCCAATTGGCATGGCATTTAAACCCAGCTTTATATCCCTGTTTTTAAGAAATATTTATTTTGGTTTAGCTTGCTAAACTAAACAGTAAACACAAAAGGGTAGTGCAAAGGCGAGTGCATATTGCTGTATACAGCCAAATGTAATCATAAATTTGACATGATGATGCACGAAGTTAAAGAGCACAACATTATTTTGGTTTTGTGAGTGAAGTGGAAACTTGACTGGGTGTTAAGAAATCACAATGAATTGATACTCTTTATAAACAGCATTCTCTGTGCAACTTGTATCGTATTTGTTCAAAGCTTCAAGTGTTTGAGTGGTGAACCTTATATCAAAGGCACAAAGGGTGGTTTCCTCTGTTCACCTCATTGTGGATTCTGTGGATTCCAGACCGGTTTGTTGTGTTTTACCGCTAATACAATCTTGTTTGACAAGCGGTCAACCTTAAAACTCTCTTTATTTAAATAGCTATTATATCAGTTTGTTTTACACGATATCATATTTGCAGATAAAACATGACTCTTACTACTTGTCACCAAACAAATTCAATTATTTAAACAGGTTGTATAGGTAGAGTTTATTTAATATAGTGTCATGTTTATAAACAAACTTTTACTCTAGTGTTGGTAATTGAAGGAAAATGTGTTTAAAACTATTTTTCTTTTAGTAACTTATAATATAACACGAATATATGAATATCTGGCAGAAGAACGTAAGTCAATTATTTACACTGTTAGTTAGTCAACGACATTTTAAAGACGTCACGGTGAGCACCTAAATTCTTACTGTAATATACTGTATTCAAAACATAGGACAAACTTACTTCATCAAAAAAGCTAAATAAATATTTTATTTTGTTAATTACAAAAATAAACAAAACCTTAAATAAAAGGAGTTATAGTCCAACGTGATTAAACTACAGTAGTAAATGTGTCTTCTCGTAACTTCTCCTTAGAGACAGTTATAAAACTCTCCCTGTCGGATGTAAAGCTTTGAACTATGGCCACATTACTGGCAGCTTTATCAACTTGAACTACTTGTCTTTTATATATTCTCTATTCTTAATTAACTAAGCTGTCTTATTCATTTTTGAATGATTTTGAGCGTGGCGTATTTTATTTGCAGATATGTTTACTCTTCACAAAATATAACACTAAGATTTGAGGTTTTATAAACTTTTGAAAGGGCTTTCAAAAAAGAATAGTCAGAAAACAGAGATAGTGACTTATCAATTTTTCAATCAGATGAAAGATTTTTGTGACGAATTACGTACGTTTTGAATGCATTTAACTCTTAGGCTTCACCGCCAGTGCCACAACTATAATCCTAGTTTTTTCGGTTCACACCACGTCAAAACTTCATAATTAGGTTGATATATTTCGCCCTCACTGTGGAGCACCATCTTTATTCACTGTTTGGCTGAACTATCTTAACCTAACTATGAAGTTGAACGCGGTAAAAGAAAGATTTAAATTATAGTTTGAATGCATTTTTTTTACGGTGTGCTTAATCTTAGAACCATAAATTATTCTGATTCCACTTTGCAAAGTATATATCTTCATCTTGTACAGTAAAGCTTCTAATGTCATGGATAGCTTGGTTTAGTTCGGTGTTTAGTCTGTTACAGTAACTTCCACAGCAACACTGAACCAAACGTTGTAATTAAACACTCAACTCCGAAGCACAGTTTCTTGTAATTTACAATAATACATAACTTTATTTCAGTTTTACATTAAATATAGTGTTAAAAATCAAAACATGTAATAAAAGTAAATGAAATTATTTTATTCATTTTGGATGCATACATGTTATTCATACACACATTCATTCCTCCCTGGAAATACGTAAGCAATTCACGTTGACAATCATAAAGGTGTACTCAGTCAATTCGCTAAATACACTAAATGTCGCTTCAATCGAGCTTTCAACAATTATATGTTTTTTTTCATTTTATCTCTGCTGGTTATAAATTTTAAAAGTTACTCTTATGCGAGCTTGAGATAGAGGTTTACTGAAAGTAGTAAACAACGTGGGGCAAGGCAAAAATAAATTTTACAAATCCATCCGTCTGTTTGTCAAGTATTAAATAGATAGTCCATTGACCAAATGGAGAAACAAAGCGGTAATGGACCATGTATCTTACTAAAACCATGGATCTGTTACTAAAACCGTATGTATCTATTAACTTTCTTTACTATAAACCAGTTGCTCAGATTAATGAGACAATCAATAATTTCATAATTTCTATACTATAAATTAAAGTAACACGTTCAAATTGTAAAATATTTAGTAAGAAAATATTTTAAATTCAAAGCCCAACATTAAATAGCTTTTAGGTCCAGGCGTATTAATATCCAGGACATTATCATCACGTTCTCGACGAAAATGTTATTACGTATTCTTTATTGAATTTACAAATTATTTTATTGTCTTAAATGAACGAAAATGGTATTGTCTTAAAACAGAGATTGTGAAAACTGTTATCAATAAAGTTAAGACTGGTGAGTTATGATTTATTGCAGACGTTCCACCGACCATAACACTGCAAAGTGGCTCTAACCACAGCGGAATGGCAGACCAGACCATTACTGTTGACCAGCAATAAAGGTTATACTTAACCATTTATATACCATTGTAGATTATATAACTAGTAATATACAACTTAACACCTAAAATTATATTGTTATCCTAATTTATCGTTTATGTTAAATAGAAGAGTATAACATGCACAGTTTATATACTGTAATCTAATTCCTGATGGATCCAACTATTTCTACACCTTGTAATGATAGGTTTCAATAGGTTCTACTTGTTCAATTACTTAGACTATAGACCGATTTGCTAATGAAATAGCTTTATCTAAAGGATAAATAGATAAGTATCCCTACAAAAACAACGTTTCTTGGGAAGAATATTGTTGTTTATAACTAACTACAAATCTGGCTCTCAGTCCCAATTCAACACTACCACAGCTCTTCTTGAAATCGCTGATGATATTTGATTGGAAACTTGATTTATGAAAGCGACGATTATGACTGTTTATAAAATGTATCTAAAACTACGGATTTAGTTTACTGCCTGTAGTTTTGCTTAAAACAGAAAAGGTTTCATTTGCGTAATAACTACCTAATTTAGGTACAATCGTATCTTAAAGACTGAAGACAATGCACAAAAGATGCGAAACTTCATGGAAACCTGTTTTCCACGTTGTGTTTGAGAGTTCTGGTTAGACCCGTATAATCAGTGCACTAGTAGACATTTCATGACGTAGAATTCCACTTTAAAAAAGAGTGTACTAACGTAAATGTGAATACCAAATAACAGCATATAACAACGCAATCATTACTAAACTGATTTTCTGTGATCTTCTTTTAATATACAAATAAAATATCAAGTTTCATTGTATAGTGAGAACATCTCATAGCAAAGTATGACATGTCTCTAAAGGAACTTGTATATCTGACGGACAAAGGACATTGCAATGCTTCTGTACTCAGAGAACTGAACAACACGTTGCACAATCTGTATGCAAATAATAGAGCCAATATCTACGTTTCAGCTGCATTTCGAGACAAATACCGTTTAGATACTCTTTATATTCTGGAACAATCTTCTGAATTCTTACTTTTCATATCTCTTTTCTAATCTGAACGTCGTTCTATACGAACAAATACAATTTATTGAAACAGTAAAGACGTAGCAATGAATCCTTCTCCGTAAAACATTTAGTTTTCTTGTTTAACTCTTGATACGTGTATATTGCAATATAAATCTTGATTTAAATAGAGGTTATGGCTTCGTACTAATTATTTATTTAGAAAATCTCATTTTACATCAAAACTTGTTTTCGAAAAGTTTTAGTTGGTAAAAAGGTTTCAAGGGCATTAGTTGCTGGGAAAACTGCTTTGTTCAATAACATCCAAAGGACAATCTTTGTATAGCCCAACTTTATTTTATAATTTTAGGGACAACTTATATTCTAGAACATAGTGTACTTATCCCTATGACTATAAATACAAGACCAAAATAAGACTTTAAGTTTTAGTGTAAAGGCTTCTGTAAATTTTAGTTGGTAAAACGATTCTAAGGAGCTGCCAGGAATAACTACGCCCTTCACAAAATTATAAGGACAATCTTTGTATGACCTTGTTTTATAATGTTAGAAACTGTACTATCCTGTAGAATGTTGTGTACATTTCCACACGCACTTAACAATAATATGACAACTAATTGTGCCCATTATAACTATGACCAGTAAAAGCTAACAATTTATAAATATGTATAGGGTTTCCTCCTTTACTTATACTAGTTTCCTTTATTTTAAAGATGGTAGAGTATGTCTTATAAAAGTAAATGGAGCTTTTGCAAAGTTTATCTCTATTTCTAGCCTCTCTTGTACGGCGTGATTACTTGAGTTTCATTGGTTTGTTCTGTTTTCCCAGCAACTGCTTGGCAAAATACCAAAAATAATTTATATTCAAAATTAAAATATTGGGAAGAAATGTTATGCTCGGGTAATGAAACTTGCTTGGAATTGTAACGGGTTCAAAACAACATTGAATGACGTGACGCACGAGACTTTCATGTAAGTTTTTATATTTTCTATCCAGCTTAATTACACTCACTATTTTTTCAAGCTAGACCAAAAGAAATTGGTTTCGAGTTTTATTCGTGTTTTTCTCAGAATATGTGTGTTTTTTACCTTTTCAGCTAGTTACAAAAACAGTTAAAATATTGATAATATTGTAGGATAAAAAGTTGTATGACCTTCAAATTAAAATGAACTAACTGAATATTCAGCATGATAATACTTGTTAATGATTAGCCAGTGGTAATACACAGGTTGGAAGATAAAAATTGACATACTCATTCCCAGCAATATTTCCCCCTCGCTGTAGTTACTGCGTTACGTTGCTGTGCATATATTGTGGGATAATAAAACGTGGGTTACCAAACCAATGTAATTATACATTCAAAAACTCTGTTCGTTAAAACTAGGAGAGTTACAGAGCTGTGTGTGTTTGTTAAACCCACACAGAAACCTACAACGTTCCTATTGTTCTATTTCATTGGATTTGTTTTGTTTCAGCCACAGTGTCACATTGTAACTTGGTTTACAAAGAGGTTTAGAAACCCAACTTTATTCTGTTGTATTGTGTATTGATGTTGTTTTAAAATTATTTAGCTTCAACGTATACGAGTATTGTAGGTTTGGCCAATTTGGTATGTCAGTTGAAATCCACTTTTATAAAAGCTGAACCAAAAGTCGCCAACTCTTATGCATAAATGTGCGCAACCGTAATTTTCAGCAAACTATCTATCTAGGTATAAATTACGAGCAATAACCAACTTACAATATGTAATTGAAACAATAAAAGTTGAATACATAGCTCCTACTATAAAATATACATATGTAATCGAATGACTTAAATCCCTGAGTATATTAACAAAATGTGATGTAAAACTCATAGATAGATAATAATAAGTAATACAGGGGTTTCCAACAAAAATACGTTAACCTTAAATTTAATCTTAATTGAGGCTAAGAAATTACAATGACAACGCGCGTTTGCGTTGAAAAGGTGAACTTGTCTTGTAACGTAACTAATTATGGTTCCAATGACGTCTTCTTTGTGAAGCTTTTAACAAAAGTTGTTATATTCTATATAAGAACTAGAGTAAAGATATAGGTCAATCATGAAAAAGCGACCGATCATAAGCTTGATTAGCGAAGATTGCTACCGGTCATAATTTTACGCACAAAGTGAGCTTAAGCAGCTTTTGCAGTTTACAAACCGCCATGAGGCCGCAGGGCTTTTATAAACTTCAGCAATAACCGTCCGGAAGGTTAATAAAATAAGGTTTATAAACAGATCTCCCGTTTTATATATACTACGTAGTACATATGTATTTTGAGCGTCCAAATTGTTCGTATTTTGAAGATAAAGTACCTGGGCAAGTTATACCCTGACCCATGTAGTGAAAATCAGAAACCTACATGTTGCTGTAACGTTACTCTGCTGACTTGAACCTTCCCTTTTCTATGGATAAAGTTTTCTTTTGAGCATATATAAAAAATGTAGATAAGTGTATCTTTGTAAATGTAAAACAGTAACATTAATTTAAGATGCCGCCGTTAACCGCTAAAATATATAATACACAATCTATATATTATCGTTGTCAACCCATTTTTTTTCAAAATAACAAACCAAAATATTATCTATAATATAAAAATGAATCGCAAAATGTGTTGCTAAGCGCATAACTCAACAACGCCTGGACCAATTTGGCCAAATTTTTTTAAATGTTCGTTGGAGTTCAAGGATGGTTTTACGGCGAGAAAAATTCGAATAATTGCTGGAAACCCGCTTAAACCAGCTCTTTTCTTTTCCCATACAAACGTTTTCTAACTAAAACGTAAACAATTTGATCTTTATTGCTATTCGTTGCCAGCTGATATCCCTATTTTACAGACATAAAACATATGTACGGAACAAAAACTGCCACATTACAAATCTTTTTGACAGGACGAAGTCTGTGGGGTCCGCTAGTTGTTAATATATTTAAGACCTCACCGACAAGTTTGTAAACTTAATGAGGCCGATTTTGTAAAATCACTAATAAACTATATTGCATTTAATAAATAATTTTAAACGTCAAAAACCAATATTTAAAACTTTATTTGGACGAGGCCTTTCAAAGGCAATGCCTTTATCGTCAGGTCCGTTTATATTGCATTTTAATGTAAAATGTCAACTCGGCGTTGTATATTATTTAATCCAACAAGGTTTATACCGTAAACAAATCACATAACATTGGAATAATTCTACAAAAATGTTGCATAGCATCATTTCTATTATCAATTGTCTATTTGGAACAAAGCAGAAACATTCTATTGTTCAGAGTATTGGGAATGCCAGGAATTCCTATTGATTCTGTTGTGTCATTCTGCACTCTCCCATGTTCTTGTTTATGAAGATTCTTGTAAATGATGTTTTTACTCAGTTTATAGCAAGAGTATTACTAAATCTTTGATTTCCTTAGTGTTTCATGGACGTAATATGAAGGTAAAATTTTGTTAATAATATAATCATTATGAGAGTGTTTTTCCAGAGTATGGTTGGTCTTTATTGCATTATAAAAATGAGTTGTTAAAACTACCATGAAAACGGTCACCAGCCTATTAGAAAAATAACATATTTTGGGAAACACCTGTAATCAAAAATTATAAGGAAACTGAAATCAAAATGGTTTAACATTGTATGCATCGGGAAGGTTTGTCGAGATTAGAAATAGAAGAAGAAAATCGTAATGTTGAGTCATAGTAATGTTCTAGTACTACCAGATTATCGCAGGAAATACTAAATCTGAAGTTAAAACGTAAAACGTACGATGGCTAAGCTTATTTTTACCAAGCTATAGAGATTTTGAGTTGCGAAATTTATTGTGTGAAACGCTACATTTTGGAATAACTAAACGAGTAGGCCCTAGTCATAATCAGAGCTTGCTTTTATCAATTGCCAACGGAAATCATCATTTGGACCGAAATCAAAATTTGTAGTTAGAAAGAACGTTATACTTTACCATAAACGTTGTCATTTGCTGATATATTAATTTTTAAACTTTTAGAAAATCTATTTTATCATTATATCATTTTAAAATCTGAGGGTGATTGAAAAAGCAAAACTTATAAAACATATACATTTACTGTAGAAATAGTTGTGTACATCAGAAATTGGAATGCAGTTAGTATGAGCATGTTATACTCTTCTATTTAACATAAACGATAAATTACGATAAAATCGTATTTCTAAGTATTTTAATTAAGGATACTTGTATATTAATATAAACGGTGCAGTGTATGTACTAAATGGATTTAATGGACTAAGAGATATTATTGACCTAAGTTTTAGATATAAAACTAAATTTTAGGTTTTAAGTTGTATATTACTAGTTATATAATCTACAATGGTATAAATGGTTAAGTATAACCTTTATTGCTGGTCAACAGTAATGGTCTGGTCTGCCATTCCGCTGTCGTTAGAGCCACTTTGCAGTGTTATGGTCGGTGGAACGTCTGCAATAAATCATAACTCACCAGTCTTAACTTTATTGATAACAGTTTTCACAATCTCTGTTTTAAGACAATACCATTTTCGTTCATTTGTTACAAACTAAGGCCGACTCTTCCTTAGAATGAGTCATTAGTTAATAGCCCAATGACCAATGGAAATACAAGGACCAACGGCTTAACGTGTCTTCCGAACCTCGCTGGTTATGGTCTGATATGTCTAAACGATGGTGGGAGTTGATGCGGGTATCATCAGATGATCACTGAGACTATCTATGCCGCTTTAGACCTATATCATCCTCAAAACCTGACCTCCATGAAGCTGAATTTCAGAGCCACGCAACGAGTCCCAGTCAAAAAATTTCGTTTGAAAAATCATTCAAGCAAAGTGATAAACTCGTAAGTGTTATGAGTGTAGTAAATTTCACCGCAATAAACGTTATACAACGTAGTAAGACGTAATTAGCGTTAAACCATATTACATCACATTTAAAGCAACTATACGCAAAACCCAGAAGATAGTAACAAACCTCTAGGTTCAAAATGGGTTTCCAGTTTATTTCTTGAACTATCTTTGAGTAAATATACTTTCTGTATACATTCAGGAGTCAACTTTTAAACTTTTGATTTTAACGCATAAATGTTTCAAACCTTAGGGGTAAACTTACAGCAACTTGTAAATGTGAAATATATGGAAATGGTATGCAAAATCCAATTGCAGAAATAATAGCGTTTTCTTACACTAAATTAGCGAGGTGTATCTCAAATCTTAGTACTGTGAAGAATCAAAAATTCTGAAAAGGAATTATGTTCAAAATTACTTAATAACATATGAAACAGCCTTATCGTAATTTAAATTGAATTAAAAACACACATATAAAAGAAGTACGAGTTAAAATTGATATAGCTTCCAGTAATGTCGCCGTAGATCAAAGCTTTACATCCGACAGGGAGTGTTTTATAACTGTCTCTAAGGAGAAGCTACGAGAAGACTTATTTACTACTGTAGTTTAATCACATTGGACCATAACCCTCTTATTTAAGGATTTGTTTACTATTGTAGCAAAATGATATACAATTAGCCTTTTGTGATTTTGCAAATGCAGCCAATGTTTTGAATATACTTTCTTTTTTTTAGACATTATTTTTCAAAAATTAATCACCAAGAGAATTTTAAATTCCTCAATTGTTAGATGCATACGAACAATTGTTTATGAAGAAGAATCTAAATTTTTTAGTGAACAACGAGCCTGGAGCATTTCAAAACTACCCCTTTCTCATATAGTACCAAGATGAACATCTGATACTATTTTTTTATTATTTAATTTTAATAACATTATAGTTCGTAACATATGAAACTCGTTGTTTTCTTCAGTTGCTGAGTGTCTCTGATGATGAATGCCACAAATGCATTTGAAAGGCCTCAGGAAAGAACAATTTAATTATTAGACAGTTTGAAGTACAGTATTTGCATTTCTAAATAATCGATCCCCAGCTCTTCAAGATATGTGTAAACTACACTTATACCTCACCGGATAGTGCCTTATATGGTTGTCAGGCCTTAACAGTTATGGTTTATCTGTAAATATGACATGTGTTAATAACCTGAGTTCATAGCTATAACTAAAGAGTGTTTTAAGGTTGACCGATTATCAAACAAGAGTGTACGAGTATTAGCGGTAAAACACAACAAACCGGTCTGGAATCCACAGAATCCACAATGAGGTGAACAGAGGAAACCACCCTTTGTGCCTTTGATACAAGGTGCACGCAAACCCGAGAAGCTTTGAACAAATACGATGTAAGTTGCACAGAGAACAATGCTGTTTATAAAGAGTAACAAGCCAGTGTAATTTTTATCCGGACAAGTTATTACGACGTCGTCTGTTATCAAAACCAAAATATAAATGAGATTAATTTACAACTCACAACATCATATGAACTAATTAACTAAGGTTATCTGTTTTACGTACAACACTATTATATTCTACACCACTTTTCGATATTTCATATTATATTGTAGTGTGCCAAACTTTATTTCGATAACAGAAATTTAAGGCTGGATTAACATGCAACGACAAGTAGCAACTTTAAATTCTCTGTTAACATTAGTTGTTAATCATGCTGTTTTAAAAGATAAAATGCAACAAACCTCTCCTACAACAAGGTAGAGTAGTTCAGCCCTTCATTGTTATGTAAAGCCCAAACCATACACTAAAGTCTGAAGGCATCAGTTTATACATTTGTATAAGTTCCTAAAAGTTTACTAAAATTGTTAATGTTTCGCTGCTCTGAACATATTTTTGACACGTTTAAGTTAGTCTCATTTATTTTTACATAAATCATAAAATATTTCACTTAATTATACGCTTTGGGCGATTAAAAGTTAAAAAATGATTACAAGTACATTGGTTTGTTATTGATGAACTCACTTGGGATACAGACGGATGCAAGTTTTAAGCAGATTAGCTAGTTTGTGATAACGGAATCCAGCTGAGATTAGATTACCCATGTGTTACTGGGGCTTAGTATCTGTGAAGGGAATTTATGTTCTAGAAGCCAACGAAGCAGCTCAACCCTGTCTCGTTTTACACAACAGATATCACAGCACAACATTTTGTGGCCTGTTGAAACATGCTTTAGCTTCAAATCATCGGACGTTTTAAGTTACAGCTAGACTCAAAGTATTTTTCCAGTGAGCAATTTTATTTGACTAGTCCAATTCTGGATACATTTAAGGCTGCGCCGTAGTGGCCTTGACCTTGAATTTCGTCCCATAAGAACGATGTAAAACAGGCATTTTCTTGGGACACTTTTCGTCTACAGTTTTCATTGGATTTTATGAAATAAACTTTTTTTTAACTCGTAATCAAATGTTTTAGTGGCTCCGCAAAGCCGAATTTCCACTTTTCATTTATAATACCGTGAGATAAATACAAAAATTGAAGAAACTTTATATTTGAACCTTTTGTGTTTACTAAGAAACTAATAAAATTTGTTTAAAGTGGTCAGCAAAGTCACTGCAGTGCATCTTTCAAATAAAATTTATTTTAAAAGATCTGATGAAAATTGTAGGCGTGAAGTGTCTCAAAAGTGTTTGTTTTCACATTGTTCTTAAGGAAAAATACAAAATGGCCGACAGGTACTGTGCACTCTTAATGTATCATATTATTGTGATGGATTCCCATTCCGTTTAATATTATTCATTTATGATTGTTTAGCTCTCATATCATTTAGTATACTCATGTTGAATGTATATATATACCAATAAACTGATTTGAGTAACTCGATTAAAACATATTTTAATGTGGGAGTCCTTCAGCTGTGTCTAGATGTGTGTTGAGGTTTCTATGAGTATTGTAAAGTTAGTTATTATTATTGTGTATATGCGGAATTACATAATCAGCCAAAGCTATAATGTCCGCTGATAACATAATTTTAACAAAGCAACATATAAATAAAGTTTGGTTTCTGAACTTCTTTGTGAACTAAGTCACAATGAGACACTGCGGCTGAAACACAACAAATCCAATCAGATAGAAAATGGGAACGGTTTCTCTGTGGGGTTGACAAACACACAAAACTCTGTAACTCTCCTAGTTTTAACGAACAGAGTTTTAACGAATGTATAATAACATTTGTTTGGTAACCCACGCTTTCATTATCCCACAATATATGCACAGCAACGTAACGTAGTTACTACACCGAGGGGGAAATATTGCTGGGAATGATTATGTCCATTTAACAGTTACAATCTTTATAATACTTTTGGCTAATCTAGATCTTAGTAGCATTAGTCTTAATTATCAATAAATTAAAAAATATCATTAAAACTTATAATTTAGTCGATGTTCACATCAGTACTTTTACTACTACATTAAACATTTATTGTTATTTTATATTTATTGTTACTACGTTAAACATTTATATAATTTTACATATCATTAAAAGACTCACAGTTACAATATATTTCTAATTTGGATAATATTACAGTTTTTAACTTTTTATCAAATCAACATATCAAACCACAAAACAATGCTGCTCGAATACAAAACAAATATTAATAATCACGAAACAAAATCTTCTTTTGGTCTTGTAAACAAATACAGGACTGTAGATAAATAAATAACAATAAATATTGCCATAGGGATAACAGCGTACACTATGTCCTAGAATATAAATTGTCCCTTAAATTAAAAAACAAACTAAGGCCATATGAGTATTGCTTTTTGGTTTTGAATGAAAAGAGCAGTTTTGTTTCATCAAATAAATTCTTTGAAAGTTTTTTATCAACTAAAGGTTTGCAAAAACAAGACAAATGATTTGCACCAAGCAAGTTTTAAAGTGTCACACTGACAATCAGCAAAGTGGCGTTTCCGGTGAACTGACATACTCCCCTCAGTCTCCAAGGATCCGAACTGGAGCTGCAATGCCACAGCCAACACGTCGTTCTTTTGTACAACTTCTATAACTTTGAACATACCGCGACATCTGGTTTTAATGCCAGGAAAATGAACGAATATGACAAAGATGACTATGAAGTATTATAAACACAGTGTTTCGTTTAGCATTTTCAAATCGGTTACAACAATGGCATATTGGTATAGATTTGTTTTCACTGAAAAATGTGGCTTTGCTTTAAACGATTTAGTGTTTTTCTACTAAGAGGCCAGGAAGGGAAAAATGCAGTTCAGTAATAAACGCTAGTTTTTATGTAAAATAAGATTTGTCAAATAAAAACTGGATCATGAGTAAGATACCATAACCTCTATTTAATATATTGCAATATACAAGTATAGCAAAAGTTAAACAAGTAGTTAAATATTTTCAATTTTAAGCTTAAGTGGTTAATATTAATAAAATTATTTTTTTTGAAACTACTGAAATATGTATTTTATATAATTAAAATATATTTCAGTGGTTTCATCCAAAAAGAAGTTTTCAAGATAATTAAATGTTTTACGTAGAACTTAGAAGGTTTTAATGCTACGTCTTTACTGTCTCTATAAATCGTTTTTGTTCATATAAAACTACGTTCAGATTAGATATGCGATGTGGAAAGTAAGAATACAGAAGACTGTTCCAGAAGTTAAGAAGTATGAAAACGTTATTTGTTACGAAATGCAGCTGGAACGTAGATATTGGCTCTATTATTTGCATACAGATTGTGCAACGTGTTGTTCAGTTCTCTGAGTACAGAAGCATTGCAATGTCTTTGTCAGTCAGATATACAAGTTCCTTTAGAGAAATGTTTTATACTTTTCTTTGAACATACAACAAAATTTGATATTTTATTTGAATATTAAAATTAGGTTACAGCAAATCGGTTAAGTAATGATTGCGTTGTCTGATGTTGTTTTTTGGTATTCACATTAGTAGGCTACAGTCTTTTATTTTTGAAGTGGAATTCTACGTCATCAAGTGTTCAGAAGTGCACTGATTACACGGGTCTAGCCTAAACTTCATGACGAAACGTGGAAAACAGGTTCCAATAACGTTTTGTCATCTTTTGTGCATTGTCTTCAGTCATTAAAGCGATCTGAGCCCGAACAGCATTCAAATGGGGTAAGGAATTTAAAATGGGAAACACATCTGGTTCTCTGTTCATGACTGGTGTTCTTTTGGGATCAATATTAGGTGATCTTTCAGACAGGTTTTTTTTACATAACGTTGCAGTTTGCTTTTAATTATATCTAAATTAAGTAGTTATAAGACAAATTAAATCTTTTCAGTTTACTAAGTAAAGGTAGACAGTAAACACGATCAAAGTAATAAGTAATAATATCGTTACTGCAACACCAATTTTGGAAATGTTATATATAAAGTACGTCAAAATAAGTTCAAAGCAGAAAAGCTGTAACAGTATTAGCCAACTGTTTACAAGGGTTAGCTGTTTTATTTTCTTTATATATTAGTTTCTAAAGAGTAACAAAATTGTTACAGGTTTCGTTTGATACATTTTACTTTTTTTACATAAGCTGATAACATCAAACTGCGATCTATTTGTCTTCATTTCATTCAATTGCAATCACTAGACACATAACAAAAATTTCATTTTTATATCAAATGACCTTAAAAAGAACTATACGAGTACATAAAATTTAAGCTTTATAATGACTTACAAAAAAAGCTTTATTATTAGAAAACTTTAGAAAATTTAAGGCCTCATTCGGTAAAACCGGTTTTGAGGTTCCTTTATTACTAGAACAAACTATGTACAGCGATCAGAAAAGAAAACATTAATTTACATTTATATCAGTTTCTAAGTTAATTAATGAAAACTTGACTTGGAGAGCCTGTAAAAGATAATAAAGCATCTATATAAATGCCAGGCCAGAGCTTGTATTGCAATTGATGAGTTTGATATTAGTGCAAAACACTTTTTTTTAAATACCCTGACTCAACAAATCAATCAGTCCAATAGATTAAAATTAAAGTTATTTTATACGTATAATGCTACATACGCGAACTTTTCAATGACTAAAAACTTTGATATAAAACGTTTGACGTTTTACTCAAAGCTGTAGTTTAAAATCTAGGAGGTTTATGCGTTATACAAACCGATTCGGATTGAAGTAGTGGAAACACTTTGTATGGAAATAAGGAATAAAAGCCAATCTCCTCTCCTAACAGCGCTCTACTGTTCAGATCACTAGTTGTGTTTTGCTTTTAAACACATTTCAACGTACAAGAACGTCTAAGTTGAGCCTTTTACAGCAATTCTAACAAAGTAGTTTCCAAAATATAATTTGGCATGTATTTTAGTTCTTTAGAAAGCAAGCTTTACTCTTAAGCTATGAAATCAATGGTAAAATATGGAAGCCAGGAAATATGCAGGGGTTTGTCAGGAAAAACGAGGTGGAAAAAGAACCAATTAGTGTATTTTCATGTAAGTGGTGAAATAGCGAAGAAATTGTGAAAAATTATGATTTGTAACAATTGATAAAAAAACCCGGAGCCAAAGGTCAGTTAAAAACAGTTCTTTGCAACTTCCATATGTAGCAAAAGGTATGAAGATTACAGGCCGAGGACAAAGATGTGCAATAAAATAATAAATTGGTAGAGCGATAACTTGGTAATAACCACTTATTAATGATGTGATGAACAACCATTGGTAGAGGCCGTGGTAAAGCATTGGTTTTAACTATGTGGTGAATACTGGAATCGGTGGCCCAGGGGGAAAGCGTGATTAGCAATTCCTCCTTGTGGGGAAAATACCAGAGGAAAATAATATTTGTTTGGGAATAAGGGGAGAGCATAGAGACCGAAGGCAGATGGAAAAGTATTTAGTCCGGTTATGATAAGAAAAAAGACTCCATGACACACGCCCGCTTACTAAATTCACTGAAAGTACTTTCTCAGAGGAATACTCACTGCCCATGGGTTACGAAATGTATGAATAGAACATTTTCGATTTACCTTAAGAAAAATGAGATATTGAAGCAGTCAGACCCGGAACCGTGAAATGAGCACCGATCCTGACCCCCAGAACACGTTTTGAGTATTGTTATTAGTTATTAGTTGTCCAATTTCAATAAAATTTAAAATACGCTTTACCTCCACGGTATTTAACATTTAACATTAATTGTCATAAACAAAATACATTGTGTTGACATGTTGATGAATATGAAAATGATACATTATTTACAAAATGAATGGGATGAATAACAAAAAATGAGATCAATGGTAACTTTGACCACTGATAAGAAAAACGACCATGTAAAAAAAAGGTTTAGCTTATAACATTATTGAAAAGCTATTAACTGGAATTGATAAATTCTGCAACAGAGTAAGGAGCCAAGTACAGCAAATATTGCTTTAATTTATTTTGAACAATTTATGGTCATATAAAAGACTTTTAACTTCCACTGGAAGAAGATTCTAAAATTTTGTGCCAGCTTGTATTGGCAATCTTTCATGAATTTGCAACCTATGACTGACTGGTCTATATATTGTATTTGAGCGTGTACTATAATTGTGTATGTCCTTACCCTGCACTAAGTCACATTTAGATATACAAAACATAATAGTTTCAAATATATAAATTGGAGGCTAAGTATTTTTAACTGTTTAAAAGGGTCTCTGCATGATTCTCTAGGCATTACATTACAAATTTAATAAAACTTGCAGTAAAAGAACATGTAAATGTTAGCGTGACAAACAGCCTCGTAGCGCCCGTGATAGTGGACCATAACCGAAGCGAGACTGTGAGCGTAGCGACGAATAAGAGTGACAAATTGCAAAGAAAATTCGATTCATTCATGCAAGCAGCGCTTAGCTGCGTGTCGGCCAGGTTTAATTTCATACGTACCTCAGTGTCCCTCCTTCCTTATCTTAACCTACTGTAGCTCCCAGGCAACAACTTCTATTGTGTAAAGCTCAGAAACTCACAATGCTGAATCTCTGCAAAGCTCTTTCTGAGTTGTGAAGCTTCTATTTCACATTTATTGAGAAACATGTGAACACAAATGATCATATTTCTTTACTATTCGTCAGCAAACCCTAAAACAATCTTCAAAATATACTAAACCTAAGAAATTATAAAGGATAATGGATAATGGCGAAGCCGAAATATTACCAATACTAGTTAATTTACAACTGTGAGTTACTTATCTATTTACTAACCCTAAGAAAGTTATTTTTAGTCTAAATGCTATTGTAATTTGAATTGGTAAGAGAAGATGCTTCGGATTTAATCATGTTTAAGGTGAAACAACAAACTTTATATATTTGTACCAACAACTTCGTTATTACTTTATCAACTAGAAACTTAACTCATTGTAACTTTCTTGAATCGTCAAGTCTTTTAATATCAAGTCTTTTAGAAATAATTTTCATTTGTGGTTAGTTAAAAGAACTTTTAAATACTTTTAAGCAATTCGTTTTAAAGTTTATTTACTAGTCTCTTTATATAAAGGTACTTTTCTCCGTACTGAAGGTTTTAAACCCATACATAATCCATGTGTAGCAGCATATCTTACTTGTATTTTCATACAACAATTTAATTTATATTTGTTATAATTATTAATTCAACTGTAATTTTGATATGGATCATAAAGAATTATAAAATAATTATATTTGTATTTTAAAATGGCTTAAAAAAGGAAAAGATATAGCAGTCTCTATAATTTGTAATACACTACCGAGATAAAGAAGAAAAAGTAGTTAATAAAATAAATCTTATAAACAAACGTTTTGGTAAATTTACTGTTTGTAGTATAATACCTCATAAACCATCTATTTTAGTCGTTGGGCGAGTAAAAGCATTTATAGATTCTTCTCTTTAGTATAAATCAGCATAGTTTTAAATGTCATAGTTACAGAATTAGACCAGTCTTACCTGTGGTAGTAGTCAACACGATAATGTTTATAAATAACTACGTATAAATAAAGAGGTCATTTGCATCAGAAGATGAGCTCAGCTCGAAACCGGTTGAAACAATAAAATATTCAGGTACTAAGTGTTTTAATTGTAACACTGTTAAAATATTATATTCCAGCAGTTTTTTTATGTGAGAAAGTTATTTAACATAAAACAAGATATTTTTTATAATGGAACAATAGTTATCGTCAAAGTATTCATTGAAATACATTTGCTAAACCAAAAATAGATGAATTGTCTTACTGATTATAACACAAAAAGGGACACTATTAACAACAAAAGCGAATGCAAAAGTGACTGTTTGAAATGGAAAAAATTAGTCATATTTTAAATTCAAACAATTAAGGTGTTTTGTCTCTAAGACTTCTTGAGAAACCTCTGAGTTGGCTGAAAATGATCACAACTACCATTAATTTGACGGACACCTTGTTCACTTAAATTTAAACCTTGGTCAAAGGTTCGATCTTGTACCATTGAATGAGGCATTAAAGGATTAGCTATAGATTTAAGGTTGGTACAAAGTATTCTATTATCTTTGTTTAAAGTTTGCTGTCGACGATGGGAGGATTTCAGAGTTATTGCGCACATTTTCCATCGTTAGTGAGCAAGATGATCACAACGTTTCAGGATCTGCAATCTGATCTTGTCTTCAGGTGAAAAGTAACCTAAAACATAACACAGAACATTAGAAAACGAGCTAGCCTAAAGTAATCAGTGTAAGCTTGACTGGTCCGATGTCTGATTAGTCTTAGCTCAGATGTCTGATTAGTCTAAATATTCGAAAGACACAGCTACAAGTGTTATATCATTTTACAAGCCCGAATCACATTATTAATATTTCTATTCACAAATAACTTAATTACAAACCGTAACACTTTTAAAGAAAAACTTACGTAAAACAAGCTCGTGTTGATGGTAAATCGAACTGGTGGTCTGATACGTGCAGAATCCACAATGAGGCGAACAGAGAAAACATGACTTTGTGTATTTGATTGAGACGTCAAGAGTGAAAGAACCTTTGAACCTGTTGCAAAGAGGGGTGTTTGATTGTAACTTGTATTACGCTTTATTTGCAGGTTACATTAGAACAAAGGCTAAGTTTAACTAGGCTTGAGTGAAAGGATAAAAAGGAAGTTCGTCTTTTTCAACAAGGCAAAGTTAGGGGTACTAAGTCCTCTCTATCACTCAACCTCGAACTGTACCTAGCGTCACCGTATAGTCACAATTGTAAGTGGTGACTGCGGGGATCAAACCCGCGCCACCGGATGAGCTCCAGAGTCACGCGCGATACCAATCCGCAACGGGTCCGCTAACACCATTCCCTCAGTATTCTCTGTGGTGTCTAAAACGCTTTGTTTTCAAATACATCTGTCAATGTTAAAGAAACCAGGAGAAGTCTTTAGCTCTCAAAAATACGATTATATTAAAGCGAAACCACAAATACGCAAAAGTCATATTTAGACTATTTTGATATAATATATTTTCAATAATGTTATAGCTTCTTGCCAATAAAGTTATAAGGTGTCTAGACATTATTGCAATAATGCCTACGACATAATGTTAAACCTTTTGTTTACTCTAAATTTTACGTTAAACAAGTAAAATATGTTAACAATTACAATTTATTAACGTTTTTAGTATCAACTTACAACTATGTTGTCAATAGAAAGGTTAAAATTGAAGGTTATCCTTAGTAAAGTACTTTCCTTTAAGTTTTTTTTTAATGATAACTTTTAAGATTTTCATATGAGGATTATTAGGATAGGTACGAGTATTTTATCAAGCAACTTCAAGAATCAAGTAAAGGTAAAATTTGCAATGTATGCATGGTGTGTGTTAAAGATTTTAACAACTTGAACATTGTTATAACCTAGTTCTTCCGGTTCACACCACGTCCAAACATCATAATTAAATTGAGATATTTCAGCCTTGCTGTGAAGTGACAGACTACCTACAGATTTAGGCAGAAGTACATTGCATTACACATCTCACGAGATAGTAAGTTCACTTCGAGCTTGTCTGTTAATCAAACTGGATTTTTCCTATAATTAATGAAACAAAATAAATATTGCCGTTCTATCAGTTCGTCGTTAAAAGACAAACGTTGACAAAGACTATTTTCATTCCATAGTTGTGTTCGTCAATTTGATTACGTGTTTAGAAGTAAAACTTCCTTATCAATTAAATTGGACCTGTAAGGAAACCCAGTTAAACAATACTAGAGTAAATTGACTCGTATAAACTATACTCAGAGACGGGTTAAATTGTCTCTGTCGGATGTAAAGCTTTGATATACAGCCCCATTACTCGTAACTCCATCAACTTTCTTTTACTACTCTTTACTACTCCTGCTCTATAGTTTCTCTCTAACTGGTACCTAAGCTACAAATATCCTACTTTATTCTAACTGAAATTTGAAAATTACTTTTTTAAATCCCTTTTTATGTATATAATTGTTTTATTTTTCTCTTCTTAATTCTTTATACAACTAATGACGATTATCATAAAATAATCAAAACGTTTTGTGCAATTAAACACTGTTTTTTTGATTGAGGTTGACCCAAAAGTGTTATTCTAGTTTATAACGACATCCACATAAGTTCAAAATTCAAAATACTTTATTCTTACTGAAATTAGGAACCCTGTTAACTTAACACTAACCTGAAATTAACTTTATTCTTACTGAAATTTCCAGCTCGTTGATTTAAAGTCCCTTTTTGACAGTCACATGTTTCGGATAAACATTCAGACTTAAGTACTTCTCTAAATTTGAAGGCCGGATGATGTAGTGGTCAGCATAATCGCCCGGCAAGCGAGAGGCCTGGGTTCATGTCTCGGTTCGGTCCAAACAGGTATGCAGCAGTCTGACCAACTGCAACGAGGAAAAAAAACCTATTCACTCGCAACAAGCGGGAGAAAAGGGCGTCAAGCACGACTTAAGTTCTTGTTGTTGTATTACTATCTTAGTTCATGTTTAACGATAGGTACCTAGACGTTCTTAATTTCAACTAAGCATGACCGATCGGTCTTATATATGAGGCATCGATAGTTTTCCTTTGGAAAAACTTCCCTTATACCTCATTATATTCCTCATTTCAGCTTATGATGTGATTTTCAAATCTACAATGTTGAGCCATTATGAACTTTTCTTTGACCGAATTCGTTAATTTCCTTTTACATTTACATTTAATGATGTTTTCGTTCTTTCATATATTTCCTATCACGCCTACATTTTTATTTTTAATGCATTCTTAGAATCTCACTAAAATTTTCGACTGTCCGGTACATAAAAAATATATACATTTCCAAGCCATGCTATTTTATATTGGACGTTTTTATTTTACTTATCATTGATTGAGAGTATAAATTCCATAAAAATTAATCTTTCTACATTATGTCCAGCGATTCATCCTGACTAGAATAGCTTCAAATTGTTGTTTTAACTCAAGAACTAATTTAACAGCTGGTAGATAAGAAGCCATGTTTATGATTAAAACAGTAAGCAGAGCGTAAGACCGACTGTGCAAAACAGACGTTCATTTGTCATGAACATTTCTCATCTCCAGCCAAGATCTTGATACACAACTGTAATTACTCACCTTTTTCACCACCTGTATGAATCCTTCAGACATTAAATACAAGAATAAATTTACTTTTTAAAAGGACTCTTGTCAAATTGCTTAGTCAAGTGTAAAATTCACAGTAGACAAAGTTATTGCAAAACGTCGTTGCAATTGTGCAAATACACTTGTTATTTATTGTTCTTTGTCATTCCAGCCAATAGACAATATAAACATGTGTTCACAAATGTTTCCTTTTTCTTTTGTTTAGGCAGACACGAGAGTAGATTGTCAAGACATATAGAACAAATCAAAAGGTACGTATTCTGGTAAAGTACGTTTAGATTCATTGGTTTTCTATTGGCAAAAGGGTAAAATTGTCTTTGTTAAATTCTAGATGAAACCAGATTATGTTATAATAGGTAGATGGTGAATGACTATATTAATATATATTTATATTATATTAATGGTGAATGACTGAGGCAACAAAATCAATATGGTTGCGGCACAGATAGCGCTGCAAGGGAATTTTTAAACATCTCAAGTGGAGCTTCTGACTTTAGCTAAAGTTCATTCATTCTTGAAAATCGTACATTTTGGTCACATTTATGCAATCGAAAACGGACAAACTCGAGCATCTGGTGCCGAGAACGGAGTAAGACGGCAAAATACGGCAGTGCTCGCAGCGCTTTCTGTGCTCGGGCTGCCGATACTGCGTTGAATTTCATGCCTCCGCTATTCGGCTTCTATGTGCTGTCTACCTACTATAATGTAATCTTTGATGAAAATTATTGGGATTTAAATAATTAGGACATTTTGTATTTAAAACTTACGTGGTTTGTCATAATTGAAATAAAACTTTTGGGTTAACCACAATGCAAAACAGTATTTGTACGATTAAATACTGTTATGAATTGTGGTTAGCCCAAAGGCTCTATTTCAATTAGGACATTTATTATTAATAAGTTTCATAACGTTTAATAAGCAAGAGCGCTTTCGCCGGCTTATACAAAACAGTAACAACTGTATGAAAAAAAAACAGAAGTTAAAATTACACAAATTTGATCTAAAAAAATCAGCCAAAAACAGTTTAAAACTCTAAATACTGTAGTGGTTACAAACTCAAATCGAATGTTTGTGTTGAATTTTAAACCTTTTTCTTGATTTCATCTAGAGTACAAAATGTTACTGTCTTGTATACTTGTATAAAAGACTGATGATGTCTTAACCGGCGAAAGCACTCTTGCTTATTAAACTTAATGAAACTTTTTGAAATGAATAATTAATTAAAGAGGCTCGAAGTCAAAACCTAGATAACGTGCTCAAACTGCAAATGAATAAACTGCAATGAAAAAAAGAGAATGTGTAACCCCGTTTACCACATGCTAATCAAATGAATCCACTCGTTTTGTGGAACGTTGTACTGCTTGTTAAATGGTTTATTTTCTAATCTACCGATATTTTAAATTTTTAGATGTGTCATATAATGAGTTTTACTCCCATATTTACGTTTAAACTAAATAACAAAAACATTAAATCTAGAAAGAAACAAATATGTTGTCCACTAGAAACTCTGCCAATTTAGTTTGGTCTCTTGAGGCGTAAGGGGAGAATGTCAATTCACCGGAACACTTCCCTGATTACCTTGTGACACTACAGAAATCCTACTCGAGGCAAATTGTTTTTTTAGTTTTTATTGCTCTTTGTGTTTTTTTTTCTAAAAGCTTACAAGTATTGGACACTTGCCTTTAGGATATGTGTTAGTTGTTTCACAGTGTTATCGCATGATTCTAGAAGTGTAAATATTTTATTATAGTATACCTGAAACCATTGAATGAAAGAAAGTTTTTTAACGTGCTTTGGCATATGTATTAATTGTGTCTACTGAAGTCCTTTTGTTCTTATTTTGAAGGTTTGTCCCTCACCACAAAATAAAGGTAGTGGTGGGTGACCCTTTGAAGTATTTATTTTACCCCATCATGTGACCTCTCATTTTAAAGAGTATAAAAACACATATTCATTGTTACCGTTAAAACAATTTATGACATTATGTTCAAAATTGCGGCGCAAAACGTGTTTCATTGTTTAAACATATAAATAGACACGGTCATTTGTCTAATTTTGCAAAAGATTATGGATTCAGTTTAAGGGTAATCAAAGCTTTGCAATACATGCTCAAGACCAATTTTGCAAACGTTTAAAATGCCCATTTTTCCAAAAGTTACCAATTTTTTAAAGTTTGCAAAAAATATACTTAATACATATGACAAAGCACGTTCAAAATTGCCATTTATTCAAACGTTAAAGAGGAGGGGGACGGACTTTTTGGAATTAATAGGATATAAAATAATCGTAAGCTTTATGACCTACATTACTGATGAACCAGTACTTTAAAAGTACGAGTTGACTAAAACCTACTGTTATTCTATTGTCTTGAAATCAACAGTAGTGAAATAAAAGGAATTAAATCCTTACAAACATAGAAGTTCTAATAATCAATAACTTAATAAGAAAATATTAAAAATATAAGGATGTATAAACTGTTTTTGTTATTTAAGTTGTTTATCTTATTCAGTGTATGTCATATTACAACTAGTTGCCACTTTTCACAAGAGATAAACATTGATGGGGAAACAGGATAAAATTAGTTCGCCTACGCGTGTCACAGCAAATGTCAAACAAACCACGAATATGTTAATTTCGGTCATACTTCCCTTCTATAAAGCTTCCCTATTTCACCAGTGTGCAAACTGTGCAGTATGCATCAAGCGTGGTTTGTGAAATCACTAATAAAAAACTGTATATACAGCGTCATCCAGTGAACTTGGATGTTTTTGAAAATATCATAGGTTGGTTAGTAATGGTTGATCCAATCAGGTACTGTATAATAAAGAAATAGGTATAAACATCTAAAAAATAATAAAGTATACACAAATAATACAAAATAAACACTACAAAAAAACTATAAATAAAAGAATGTGTATAAGCTATAAATAAAATATATCTCCCAGCTTCTCTTCTGGGAGCAAGGGCGAGAGGATACTGGCGGTATTTCCTCTTTGAATCGCCAGGCTGATCCTTTGAACCAGGTGGGACGTTGACTTTGCTTCACCTTTTTTTTCTCAGTTTCCTTCCGATGTTCTGCATCTATCTCTGCTCTCTACACTATATGCCCATTGTCTCTACTGAAATATAACCATCAGATATCCCCTGGTTTCAATTTCACTATACTTGGAGTGTTTTCCACGAACTGCTAGTTCTGCTGCAGCTGCTGCGTGGGCTTTAGTTGAGTTGACGTAGCTCGCTGCAAAGGTGCTAAAACAGGTGTTTAACACCTGAAAATCCCACACTAAACACCTCCCCTTATCCCGAGGAATAATCGTGGTTCCATCCGGTCTTTTCCCATCATTTCTGTCCAGCCCATTTGGTTCCAGTTGGGCAGAGATATCTGCACTTACCGATGCTCTCTTCAGAATGTTCTTTAAATTAGTTTTCAAAAATAAAAAAGGTTTAAAATGTTTAAATTTTAGGTTTGTTGTTTAGATAATTAATTGATATTGGTTTTAAAATGAAGATAAAAAGGAAGATTTTTATTAAATGTCCAGATTTTTATTAGTTTTGAAAATAACATCATGCATATGACGTCCATTTGATTCAATGCATGTTTCTACTTTTTCAGTTAAGCTTCGACTTGCGTGTTCAACATTTTCCAGGTCATCTGCCGTTTCAAAACAGTGGCCATTAAAAGTTTAGATTTACTTTTAATTTACTTTGTACGTTCTAGGTTATAATTAGGATTTAACATAAATTCAAGTGAATTTGCAGCTACCTGTTCTGAAAACCCATTCATTAAATTGCGTAAACCAAGTTAGAATAAAGCCACAAAAGAAACGATTAACGGGTATTTATATTATATTCTTTGTTCTAATAAAAAAACTGTCGATAAGATGTGTTTTTTCGTGTTTTCAAACTCTTTTCTAATAATGTTTACTTCTACAACGCTACAAAATGTGGAGCTGGGTAACATGTCGAGTTGGTGTAACTCATGTGTGAAAAGGGCAGACGTGGCTTTTACAGTACTTTATCATCGTTATTGTTGCAAATGTGAAAAACGGAAAGAGAAGTAAGTTATGGAGTTTGGTAGACAAACTAGTTAACGAAAAGCTGACATTTAGTACGCTTAATATGTTGTCAAAACAATGCATAAGAGTGATTGTACTAGTATACTGTACTAACAATATAAACTACATTTATACAATAATTGTAAGGTGTTATTTTGTATACAAATTACAATGAATGAAACAAGGATATTCCCGAAAAAATGTTAAAGGCACAAAGTTCTTTTGTATTCCTTCACCACGTAAATAAAGCCTATTTTTCATTTCATTTCAAAATCGTAACCAAGTGTGTTGATTGACTGAGCTTAGGTAACAAACTAACAGTTATACAGGTGAAAAATAATTGTGCAGTAAAAATTGTATTTTAAATGTCATATACTTGTAATAAAAACTTTAAATTTCAAATTAATGAAAGATTAAATTTTATGAAACTTTAAAATAGTAATAACTATTCGAACCCGAACAAATTCTATCAAGAAGTTAACGAAGAAAGTATACAAAGTGAGTTTTAAATGTCCCCCAAGCATAACTTTTAAAAAGTAAATATTTTAAAGAACTTTGGGGAATCTTTGTATAGGATTCTGAAGTTTGTTTTGATGTACTTTGCGACACCTACCCCTCCCTCAATTTTAAAACAACCACCCCCCTTGTGGCACCTTTGTATTTAAAAGATTTTGGAAGGCCCTACCCAACGGATTTGGGGGGGGTGGAGTGTTGGGTGACGCAATGTACGTCAAAACAAACTTCAGAATCCAATAAAAACATTCCCTAAAAGGTATCAGAAAATGTTTCCTTTTTCAAAAGTTAAGGTGAAGGGAACATTTAAAACTCACCCTGTATAAGTTCTATTAGAAAACAAATGTTTAAACCACTGTTGAAACAGGTCAAATGATAATTTAAAAACTCCCTTTGAATAAAAAGGAATAATGTGGTTTGGAGTTTCGCTAAGTCTGTAAAAACTAGTCTCAACTCTTCTGTGTTTGAATGTTTCATCCTCGGGGTGATTATTATTCCCTCCCACTCCAATCCTCTCTTCTTCTCCTAGTTTCCACCACTCTGCTGCAATCAAGACTTGCTCATTATGCATTTTAAATGTCCAATCAAAATACAGTTCTTAGAAGCAATTTCAATGTTGAAAATTATGTTTTAATAACTCACGTTCCCAAGTTCTTCGAAATAATCTCAAGGAAAATTATGTTTTAAAGTACGTTTCAATTTTGTTGCACATTGTTAATCATTATACCGTTCATAATATTTACATCATCTTACAGTATCATATAAAAACCTACTGATCAAAGCGCATGTGTTCCATTGTGTTGGAGTTGTGTTTCCTTTCTCAGAAACAGAACAAATGGCAAAGCTAATAAATAAATCGCTTTCACGCAGCTCGTACATTTGAAAACAAAGAACAGTGTTGTGTGTGATATTTTATCCGACCAATCCTTACACAGATTTGTTAATTAGAACAATATCAAAAGTGGTGATGTTTGAATTACACTGCTTTGGATGCGCATTGAGGTTAGTCATAGTTTTCTCAAAAAATTGTATTTCAGAAATACTATTAGATGAATTAAAATCAAATCTGTTCATATTTTGTACCGAAACAAAGTTAAAAGTAATGTAGATTCAAATTCGAAATAACAACGTGGAGGGGTGACACAAAAATGCGTGGTGTGTTATGCAAAACTGGATTCTTTCATATAAAGTAAGTCGAAATTGCCAAGTAACACTTTTTTATTTCTGCTTAGTTTAGTATTTTGTACACTTTGAAAATAATGACATTTAAAACTTGTTGAGATATTTTGTGAACTTGGTATATATTTCAATATTGTATTCCTAGTAACGTTTGCCAAAAATATCTTTTTTATCTTAACTTATCAAATTTAAAAAAGCGTCCATTAAAATTTTTATACTAAAGGAATCAAATTGGGATTGACTTGAGATCATTAAATGACCGCCATTTTGAAATTTGATAAGTCAGAAAAACAGTTTTTGGCAGATGCTACTAAGAACCCAATTAAAAAGTATACTAAGTTCCACAAAATACTCAACAGTTGTTTTAATTATTCATTAGTTTTACAAAATAGCTGATTAGGGCTAAATTAAGCTAAAATCAAAGACATTTTATTCGGCATTTTCGACTTAGTTTTGTATTTAAAATCCCGTTCTTTATAGCGCGCTACACATTTCTGTGACACCCCGTATGAAAAGCTAAGCCTAAAATTATATTTTCGAAGAACGCGCAATTTGTTTTCTACACTTAAATGACACAATGTAATCAGTCTTTTGCCGTTATTTTCTTATTAATAAAATAACCACTTCTTAAGATAATAAAATTGTTTGATTTTCAGAAATGCGATAAAATTCCAGCCCATTTCCAGTTTGGAATCTTGACTTGAGTGCCATCATTAAGTAAGGGTTGTTTATCTTCATTTGCAGAAAGTCTCGGTGGGATTTCAGTCTTAAGAAAATGTTAATGACTCGTAAACAGAGACTTCAAATAATGTTTGCTCAAGTTCCTTTCATTAATTTGGCTTAAACAAAACAAGTTATTTTATTAACCAACTCAGTAAATATTATTTATCAAATCTTATCTAAGGGTACTGTATTGCTTACTCCATAAGATCTTAAACATGAACTTTCGAATTTGTTCTATGTACACTTGCTTTTCACTCTTAACCCCGTTGAACACAATGTGAGAGAGAATGCATGACCAAAGCTAGGCTGTGAGTGGTACAGACATCCTCGTAACGTCCGTGATCATACGTAAGTCCAAGCTGAGGCAGTGAGCGTAGCAAATTAGAGTAAGGAAATTCGATTAACTCATGTCAGTAACGTATTAGCGCTTAGCTGCGTGTCGGCCTGGTTTTCAAGTTTATTTTGTTTTAGAAACTATAAAACACCACAAACAAGCAAAACGCTTGTCCAAATAAACCCAACTACAAAGTGCTGAAATTCTCCTCTTTATAAATAAAATTAAATTAATATTGCACCGAATACTGATACGCTACATCGTTCTTGAAACTTTAAACGTATCTACGTAAACCAAACAAAATTACAAATGAAAGTAGATAACTGTTTGATAGGGGGTTTCCGCAAATAACTGAATATACTGTGTGAACTTTGTCTCTTTGACGTGAATTTCATTCCATTAAAGTAATGTGTTTTCATTGAGTTACGTTAACTGTGGTTTTATAAAATAAGAATATATGAAATGTAACATTGCGTTACCTTTTAATAGATACAAGAACAAATATCTTCCCTGTGAAATAAACAAAGATCATACAAATCGTAAATACTAAATAACTAAATTGTTTAGTTTTATAGGTGGTATGTTCATGCATAATACTCTTCGTCATTTGCCAAGCTCATATTTATTTTATTCAAATAAAACCGTGTAAAATATTCTTTAGAAACATGAAGTAATTTGACCGTAGCCCCACAACCTTTAAAACTTAAATCTAAATACAACTTGAAAACCAACACAGTACTATTTTATTGCTGTGCATCAAAATGTCACCAAAAATCTGACTAGTTTATACTGGTAATGACTCTTCACTATAAAGTAAAACTAGTTTGAACAAAGATCAGAGACATGTGTATCAATTCACATCTGAGTCGTTTCCCAGTCCATTTCTCATGTCATTGCAAATTGGCATCAGCTGTTGAAATATGAGCAGCAACTCTGCATTCTAACACACCAGGTGATTGATATCCATTCCACAGGCCTAGGAACCCCGTAAACATTGACAGGTTGCATATTGAATTTGCATGGTTTAGTGGTTGGATGTAAAAGCTTTTTTTACAAAAAGATCTAATCAACAGATTTTGGAAATCATTTTTAGTTAGAAAACATGTATAGTTCTATTATACGTTTTAATTCAACTGGCAGAATAGTTCTAAATCTCCAGATTCATTTGTTACCACTGTCGAAAGTTTTTATCCAACTAAAAATGATTTATCAGACTGCAAACTGCTCCCGGTCGTTAAGGTTTTATTAGTACCAAGATGAAACAAATGGAAAATCAATGCCACACATGGTCTTAGCAAGCAGGTCAGGACCACAGTGTCAGGCTCGGTTGTGTTTTATTTGGATTAAGATTGAACAGGTATTTGAAATTACACATTACACTAACTTATTATTGTCTTATTTCCGTGTTCCACTATCCCAGTGAGGCCTTTCTGCCAGCTAAGCACTATATTTTCAACAATCTTTAAGTCAGTATTTCGCTGTCATCAATGATTTATGTGTTATCAGTTTGTTTTGTTTTAAATCAATTAGTTAATAAACAACGTTTTTAAAAACAATAGTAAATAAACCATGTTTAATAATTCTATTGTGGTTCATGTTCTGTACGTTCTTTCATAACTGTACAAAACAGCGGTACAAAACTGTCACATCAGAAGCCACAGTGTGTGAACATGTTTAGTCCCGAGAGGTTTTGTAATTGTGTCTGCTAACCAAGCGTGAATTCACTCATCACGTATGCTAACCGACCAACACGAAACAACGAAAACGTACAAAACTGTCACATCAAGCCACAGTGTGAACATGTTTAGTCCAGAGGTTTTGTAATTGTGTCTGCTAACCAAACGTGAATTCACTCATCAAGTATGCTAACCGACCAACATACACAAACGACCTACAAAATGTTAAAAACCTGGAGTTCGTCTATCACAAAGGAATTTGTTGTCCAGAAGAATTTATTTATCAGAAACTGTGCCTTGTTTTTAATGCTTATTTTGCTGTCATTTTTATCGTGTCCTGGGTCAACAACCTAAGGTACATATTCGCCCCGTGATATGTTTGTATTGTTAATAAGGCTAGATGTGAAAGGTGAGGATGAATCCAGCGTCATTTCGTATGATTTAGGTCCAGAATCCCAGAGCCCGGCTGACGGTTTCCCATTTCCTACTTGAGTTAGCAGCTGCTCACTTCACGCATGTCTTCACTGAATAGCTTAGCACTTTCTCTGGCTGTTGAAAACTCCAAATCTCGATTTAACGTAGCATTATGACTTCCGCAGTAGCGAAACACACTCCTGAAATTTTACGAGACTTTCAACCTGCCTTTTAAGAATTGTTTTATAACATCAATTTTTTTACAATGCCTGGATTGTACATGTTTTTTGGATTGTAATGTACCAAACAGGCTTTTAGATAACTCCGATCTACACCAAGATCGGAGTTTTACTGGATATTTAATTTTACTTGTTGTAAAATAAACCTCTATCCAGCGTTAGCAGCTATGAATGAACTAAGTTTGGTCAGGATCTTGATGAATTGGTCTCAGCAGTCAAGATGTCTCAAAGTTAGATCTTGTTAATTTATGCCGGTTCATTTGTCTTGATTTGGAATGGAACCAGACAATTCTTCTAATTCTAGCTAAAACCCTACAACTTTAAAAAAAAATGTGTCTACTGCAAAATCGTCTCTACAAAGTCAAAGCTCATTTTTTCATGTCTTCTAATTATTACGCATTATAAAAATAAATGTTCTTTAAAACTACGGAATGAGTGTTAAACATATTCACCGTTGTTTGACACTTTCATTTATTCCAATTTCCAATTCTCCAATTGTTTGCCGATTGAATATTTGATAAGCTGTATTTGATTCTTCATATTTCAAACAAACAGTTGTAATGAATTATTCAGTTTTGAAACTGTATCCACCTGTTACTCTCAGTGCATAAAACACATCAGAGTAGATAAATGTTTGATGAGGTAAATAACAGAATGTACTGCGTGTGTGTTACTTTATGTTATGTACTGATATATGTGCTTTTATCATTCCACTTTGGTTCAATATGACCAATATTTGTCTAATGCACCTTTTTCCTTTACAACTACAATTACAAAGCTTAATATTGCAACGAGGAAAAAGATTATGCCAACACTTATTACATGCCAACAAAATAAAATATACTCGCGTTAAAGTATCATGTACATGTTTTAAGCGGAGTATTTTCTATTCCAGACCAACTAGTATTTCAAATATTTAGACGTATTATTTTAGTTGGTTTTAAATTATTATGTACGTTGTGCCTACAGTAATAGAAAAGCCGACAGCCACTGTATAAATATATGCTAGCTACAAAAAAAAAGCCAATTTTAGTGTCTCTTAAGGAGAATGGCCAATTTGCTTAAAGACTTTCCTGATTACCTTGTGATAGTTGTTTGTTTCTATGGTGACAATACATAAATGGAACACTTACAACTAAACAACAAAAACGCTTAGACCAAAATGTGTTGTTTTTTTAGTTTAATTGAAGGTTACTTTGAGTGGGTTTGCTGTTCTATTGTGCATTAAAAACTGTACTATTAGGTACTTTGCTAATACCAAGTTAGGATGAATCCGGTAAAAATCGAGTTAATATTAAAGACAAATTATTTATTTGTTAAAATTGAGTGTATAATAAAAGCTGTTGTTGTTGACTAAGTGAACCAAACTTAACTCTTAATTATTAGTGTATTTCTTGTGTTAATAAACTCTATTCTACGTATGTTTACTTTTACAACGCTACAAACTGTGGAGCTGGGTAACATGTCGAGTTGGTGTAACTCATGTGTGAAAAGGGCAGACGTGACTTTTACAGTACTTTATCATCGTTATTGTGGCGAATTTCTGGATAAAACGAAAACAGATGTTAACTCAGTTGACAAACTTTTCAACAAAAAAACTAATTTTTATCTCTGAACTGAGAAATTAGTACAGCAGTTAATAATTACATACCTAGTTACTTCTTAACAATATAGTTCGTTTAATGTCCTTAGCAAATGCCTTGGTTTTGACTTCAACAAAAAGAGGTCACACTTGTTAAGTTTGTTCTTGATCTAATAAGTTGGGTTATTAGGTAACCAAGCTGTGCTACAGATCAAATTTTTAAACCACTCTTAAAACAAGTCAAATGATAAGTTAAAAACTCTACTTGAATGAAAAGGAATAATGTGGTTTGGAGTATCGCTAAGTCGGTAGAAAATAGTCTCAACGCTTCTGTGTTTTAATGTTTCATCCTCAGAAAAATTATTTCCTTCTTCACAGTTCTTTTTTTGTGCACTCTGCTTCAATCAAGACTTGCTCATTATGCAATTTAAATGTCCAATCAAAATACAGTTCTCGAAAGCAATTTCAATGTTGAACACTGCAACATTGTTTCAGTAATTTTCTTGAATTTGTTAAGTTTATTCTTGATTAATAACTGACAAGTACAAGCTGTGATACAAATCAAATTATTAAACCACTCTTGAAGCAGGTCAAATGATAAGTTAGAAAACTACGTTTGAATGAAAAGGAATAATGTGGTTTGGAGTTTCGCTAAGTCTGTGAAAACTAGTCTCAACTCTTCTGTGTTTGAATGTTTCATCCTCGGGGTAATTATTATTCCCTCCCTCACCAATCCTCTCTTCTCCTAGTTTCCACCACTCTGCTGCAATCAAGACTTGCTCATTATGCATTTTAAATGTCCAAAATACAGTTCTCATAAACAATTTCAATGTTGAAAATTATGTTTTAATAACTCACGTTCCCAATTTCTTCGAAATAATCTCCAAGGCTATTATGTTTTTAAAGTACGTTTCAATTTTGTTGCGCTGTTTTCATTGTTAATTATCATTCCGTTAATAATATTTACATCTTACAGTATCATATGAAAACCTGATCAAAGCATACGTGTTCCATTGTGTTGGAGTTGTGTTTCCTTTCTCAGAAACAGAACAAATGGCAAAGCTAATAAATAAATCGCTTTCACGCAACTCGTACATTTGAAAACAAAGAACAGTGTTGTGTGTGATATTTTATCCGACCAATCCTTACACAGATTTGTTAATTAGAACAATATCAAAAGTGGTGATGTTTAAATTACACTGCTTTGGATGCGCATTGAGGTTTAGTCCTTTTAAGTGCCGTATTTCAGAAATATTTTTAGATGAATTTAACTCAAATCTTCTCTAAACTGGCATATTTTGTACCAAAAACCAAGTTAAAAGTAATGTAGATTCAAATTCGAAATAACGGTCTAAAGTATACAGGTTGTTACAAGAACGTGTGGTGCGCTATGCAGAACCGGATTCTATATACAAAAGTAAGTCGAAATTGCCAAGTTAAATTTTTATTTCGGCTAAGTTTAATCGTAATTGCCTTTGTGTATCCTTTGAAAATTCAATAACTCGATTGAAAATTCAAATAGTTCAGTAACTTGTTGAGATATTTTTGAAACTTGGTCTAACCTCAAGGTTCCTAGTAACATTTGTTAAGAATATTTTATCTAACTTATCAAATTTTAAAATAGCGTCCATTTTAAATTATTAAATTCTAATGAAATCAAATTGACTTTGAAATTTTTAAATGGCCGCCATTTTGAAATTTGATAAGTTAGATAAAAAAAGTTTTGGCAATGCTAATGGAACACAATTATTCAAGCTATACCAAGTTTTACAAAATATTTTAACAGGTATTTTATTCACAGAGTTGAATTATTCATTATTTTCAAACAATGACAAAATGCCGATTACGGCTAAATTAAGAATTAAAGAATAAAAGCATTATTCGGCATTTGTTACTTTACTTATTGTAAAATCCGGTTCTACATAGCGCGTTACACATTTTTGTAACACCCTGTATGAAAAGCTTAAAAGCCTAAAATTATAGTTTTGAAGAACGCACAATTTGTTTTCTACACTTAAATGACACAATGTAATCAGTTTTACCGTTATTGATGAAATAGCCACTTCTTATGTTAATTTATTTTATTTTCAGAAGTACGATAAAACTCCGCCCATTTCCAGTTTGGAATCTTGACTTGAGTGCCATCATTAATAAGGGTTGTTTATCTTCATTTTCAGAAAGTCTCGGTGGATTTCAGTCTTGAAAATGTTAATGACTCGTAAACAAAGGCTTCAAATAATGTTAGCTCAAGTTCTTTCATTTATTTGGCTTGAACAAACACAAGTTATTTTCTTAATCAACTCAGGTATTATTGATCAAACTTTATATCATAAGAGTACTGTATTGCTTACTCTATGTGATCTTCAACCAGAACATTTAGTTGTTCTTGAATTGTCTTTAATTCCCTCATACACAATGTGCTAAGAGTCTGTTTGGAAATATTTTACTGTTAATACTATAAAAATTCCTCAGTTAGATAAAAAATTGGATAAATTCTTAAATTATTTATACTCATAATCAAACATGCTCTTGCTGTATCAGCTTATAATGTTCGTACAACAGTCAATTAGTTTATGCGTTTTAAAGAGTATAGTATTTTATGAATGCTTTGCGTACTATTTGTTACTTTCGTATTACTAATATCATGCCAGTTCGCAATATCTCAATAGGATATACAGTATATATAAAGTTATGTATGTTTTTTCAATAAGGATTTTGGCAGTTTACTTTTAAGTAATGAGCTAATAAGAAGTAATAATTTGAAGATTTATTAGTAGTTTTAACCTTGATTTTCAAACTAACTAAGAAAACTAAACTACACATTGCTTTGGTCTCTTTTGTCACATCCCAAATCAACCAACCTTGATACGTACTTCACATACGTTACTATGGCTGTAGCTTATCAAATCAATTTAGGCACGGCAAATAATAAATGTTGAGTGAAAGTTTGAAGCGTTATTTCGTATGATATAGGTCGAGACAAGGTTTGACGGTATCCATTAGCTATTTGAGTTATTGCTCACTTCACTCACGTCTTCACTCAATAGGAGCTTCAACTGGCTTGATTGTTTACCAGAACACTTTATTACGAGCGTTTGATAATACCCGCATTTATATAAGTATAAAGTTTAGTTCATTTCTTCATATTGTCAACTGAAAGTTAACAACTATGTAAACCAACTGGTAAATAATTAAAGCCAGTTTTTATGTTTTGACAGTTGTTTAATAAACAACTCCGAATCAGTAGCAACATGGAAAAAAGAACCTTGATTCATCCATTAGCTTGTGTGTTTGGATTTAAAATGAAATCCGCAAACTTATGGGGTGCAAGGATATAAGGTAATTTTGTCGGATTTCCTCACATTCACAAAGTCTAATCACAAATCTAATGGTTCTTTTCATGTCAGCATTCCATTTCAAAATAGTTGCAACGTAACTGAACACAGTTGTTGTTTACATAGTTGTTCTTAACATGACAATATGAAAAATAATTTCCGTTTAAACCTTATGTAACACTTAACACTTAAATCCCGCTCTAACGTACCGCTATGAAGTTGGCAGAAGTGAATTAGCTTTTGTGTAATATACCTATTTAAACTAATAGATCTTTCCATCATTTCACAAATGTCTACCTCGGTCATATGTATAAAGTTTTGATTTAACCTAAAGAAATCCACTTAATTGTAAGAGCAAACCTGAATCCAGCGCTTGTAGGTACGGATAAAATAGGTTTGGTCTGGATCTTGATGAATTGGTTCGAGCAGTCTTAGAGTAAGATCCTAATTTACTGGCTCACTGGTGTTGATTTGTAATTCAACTGCAATATTGCTTTATTTTTACACCATTATAACAAATCCAAAGATCAGCTGGGGTCAATGATGGGCAATCGCCTCTTAAATTAGCCGTGGCCGGCGAGAATGGAATATAACTAAATAACTATTTGAGATGCCGACCACTCTCATGAGGGTATTTAAAGGCAAATATGTGGTGAAGGATGAGTGTGATGAGTGGTAGTAATGAGTTATGAGTCTTGTTACAAACTAAGGCCGACTCTTCTTAGAATGGGTCATTAATTAATAGCCCAATGACCAATGGAAATACTAGGACCAACGGCTTAACGTGACTTCCGAACCACGCAGGTGATGGTCTGATATGTCTAAACGATGGCGGGAGTTGATGCGGGTATCATCAGATGATCACTGAGACTATCAGCCACTTTAGACCTATTACATCCTCAAAACCTGACCTCCATGAAGCTGGATTACAGGACCACGCCACGAGTCCCAGTCAAAGGAAAGATTATACAAAGCATCTGGGTTGCACCTTGTAGATTATGTTTTATTTTAAAACTATTTTGTTTCAGAAAAAAAAACACCACAAACAAAACGCTTGTGTAAAATAAATCCAACTACAATTTGCTGAAATTCTCCTCTTTACAAATAAACTAAATTAATATTGCACTGAATAAGTACGTGATACGCTACATCGACATACGTCAAACATATTTAGAATTGTATCTACTTGTATCATCTCTCAGTGTATGAAACACATGAAAGTATATAACTGTTTGATGAGGGGTTTCGGCAAATAACTGAATATACTCTGTGAACTTTGTCTCTTTGACGTAAATTTCATTCCATTAAAGTACGTAATGTGTTTTTCATTGAGTTACGTTAACTGTGGTTTTATAAAATAAGAATATATGAAATGCATTTTTGTTTTACTTTTTAAATAGATACAAGGACAAAGATCTTCCTTTGAAATGAACAAAGATCATACAAATCGTAAATAAAATTAATATTGTTTGGCTTTATAGATGGTATGTTCATGCATAATACCAAGCTCATACGTAATTCATACGTGTTCATGCGTAATTTGCCAAGCTCATATTTCTTTTTATTCAAATAAAACCGTGTAAAATATTCTTTAGAAACATGAAGTAATTTGACCGTGGCCCCACAAACTTTAAAAACTTTGATTGATATCCATACCACAGGCCTAGGAACCCCGTAAACATTGACAGGTTGAATACTGAATTTGCACGGTTTATTCGTTTGATTCATAAGCTTTGTTGATGTCAGGTAAATTATTACGACAGAAAATATCAAATCCATAGATTTTAGGAATTATTTATAGTTATAAAACGTTTTCTAAGATACCTTCAACATCAATTGGCAGATTAGTCCAGAAACTTCGATTCCAGTGTTACCATTGTCGAAAGTTTTATCCAACTAAAAATGATTTATCAGACCGCAAACTGCTCCCGGTCGTTAAGGTTTTATTGGTACCAAGATGAAACAAATGGAAAATCAATGCCACACATGGTCTTAGCAAGCAGGTCAGGACCAAAGTGTCGAGCTCGATTGTGTTTTATTTGGATCAAGATTGAGCAGGTATTTAAAACTACACATTACACTAACTTATTATTGTCTTTTTCCTTGTTCCGCTATCCCAGTGATGCCTTTCTGCAAACAAAGCACAATATTTTCAACAAGTCAGTATTTCGCTGTCATAAATAATTATTTATCTTCTATCAATTTGTTTTTTCTTAGTAAATTAGTTAATATAGAACGTTCTTAAAACAATAGTAAAGAAGCCATGGTTAATAATTCTACAGCGGTTCATGTTCTGTACGTTCTCTTTCATAACTGTACAAAACAGTGGTACAAAACTGTCACATCAGAAGCCACAGTGTGTGAACATGTTTAGTCCCGAGAGGTTTTGTAATTGTGTCTGCTAACCAAGCGTGAATTCACTCATCACGTATGCTAACCGACCAACACGAAACACATGACTCCAAAATCGTTTACCTCTGGGAGTTCGTTTCTCACAAAGGAGTTTTGTTGTTCAGAAGAATTTATTTAACAGAAACTGTGCCTTGTTTTTAAGGCTTATTTTGCTGCCCTTTTTAGTCGTGTCCTGGGTTAGCAACTTAGGTACGTAATCGCCCTGTGACATGTTTTTATTGATAATATGGCTGTACTAGATGTGAAGGGAGAATGAATCCAGCGTCATTTCGTATGATTTAGGTCCAGAATCCCAGAGCCCGGCTGACGGTTTCATTTCCTACTTGAGTTAGCAGCTGCTCACTTCACGCACGTCTTCACTGAATAGCTTAGCACTTTCTCTGGCTTACACGCTAAGAAACCCAGCTTCAAATCTCGTTTTAACGCAGCATTATGACTTCCGCAGTAGCGAAATAGCTTTACACTCATTCTCAACTTTGGATTATACCAACCGACCTAGTTTTTCTGTTCTAAATATGATTCAAGTCTTCCACACTTTCTCCCACGCTTCATTTATTACCGTGGCTATCAACCTCCTTTTAAGAATTTGTTTATAACACGAAGTTATTTAAACAATGCCCAGGCTATACATGCTTTTCGGATTGTTGTGTACCAAACAGGCTTTAAAGTAACTCCGGTACCTACACCAAGATATGAGGTTTTACTGGGGTTTTAATTTTATTTGTTGTAAAATAAACCTGAATCCAGCGCTAGCAGCTTTGGATAAACTAAGTTTGGTCTGGATCTTGATGAATTGGTCTCAGCAGTCGAGATGTCTCAAAGTTAGATCTTGTTAATTTATGCTGGTTCATTTGTCTTGATTTGAAATGGAACCAGAGACAGTTCTTCTAATTCTAGCTAAAACCATACAACTTTAAAAAACTGTCAACTGCAAAATCGTTTCTACAAATTCATAGCTCATTTTTGCGTGTCTTATAATTATTACGCATTATAAAAATAAATGTACTTTAAAACTGCGGAATGAGTGTTTAACATATTCACCGTTGTTTGAAACTTCCATTTATTCCAATTTCCAGTTCTCCAATTGTTTGCCGATTGAATATTTGATAAGCTGTATTTGATTCATCATATTTCAAACAAACAGTAGTAATGAATTATTCAGTTTTGAAACTGTATCCACCTGTTACTCTCAGTGCATAAAACACATCAGAGTAGATAAATGTTTGATGAGGTAAATAACAGAATGTTCTGTGTGTAGGTACTTTAATGTTATGTACTGATATGTGTGCTTTATCATGCCACTTTGGTTCAATATGACAAATATTTGTCTAATGTACATTTTTGCTTTTGTTTAGGCAAACACGATTGTGGATTATACAAGACGTCAAACCAAAAGGTACGTATTTTTGTTCAGTACCAAGTGCATGTAATTCAATTAGTTTTCTATTAGCAAGATTGTAGAAGTCAAAACCCAGTGAACGTGTTAAAAGTAAAATTAAACTCTAGTTTCTACTAAGGCTTAGTATTGCAACAGTTGACCACAAGCTAACAAAATAAAAATATACTATAAGTGTTAAGGTATCATTTAACTTTTTAAGCGAAGTATTTTCTATTCTAGGCTAACTAATATTTTTAATTTTTAGAAGTATTATTTAATTGGTTTTACATTTTAAGTACGTTTTGTCTTAAGTATAAGAATTATTACATCCCAAAGATATTTTATGTACATACAACCACTTTATAAATACATGCTAGCCACTAGAAAATAACCAATTTAGTTTGGTCTCTTAAGACGTAAAGGGAGAATGCTTGTTTGATGGAACATTTTCCTGATTATCTTGTGACATTATTGTTTGTTTCTATGGTGACATTACGTGTATGGAACACATACAACAAGAGGGCTTAGACCAAAATGTTCTTTTGTTAATGTACATTGAACAATCTAGGGTAGTTTAATTGAAAGTTATTTCGAGTGAGTTAGTAGTTTTTTTACATCACAAGTTGTACTATTAGGTACTTTGCTAATACCAAGTTAGAATAAATCCGGTAAAAATCGAACTAATATTAAAAGACAAATTATTTATTTGGTAAAATTTTGGAGTGTACAATAAAAGCTGTAAGCTTTAAACTGGTTGACTAAGTGTACCAGTGTACCAAACTTAACTCTAATAAACTAAATAATTAATAAACTAAAGCAATATTTGCTGTACTTGGCTCCTTAATCCGTTGCAGAACTTATCAATTCCAGTTAACTACTATTCAAAAATGTTATAAACTGAACGTATATACTTTATATGGCCATTGTTTTATCAGTGGTTAAAGTTACCATTGCTCTCTTTTTTTAATTCATCCCATTCATTTCGTAAATAATGAATTACTTTATTAATGTATTATTTTTTATGTCCAAACATTTTGTTTTCAAATTTACTTGGTATTTTCATTAATAATGTATTACTTTCAGATTCATCTGCTGTAATATTATTAGTGTATTACTCGTGTTTTCAAACTCTATTCTACTAATGTTTACTTTTATAACGCTACAAACTGTGAGCTGGGTAACATGTCGAGTTGGTGTAACTCATGCGTGAAAAGGGCAGACGTGACTTTTACAGTACTTTATCATCGTTATTGTGGCGAATTTCTGGATAAAACGAAAACAGATGTTAGCTCAGTTGACAAAATAGTCAACTAAACAACTAAAATATATCACTGAACTGACAAATTAGTACGGCAGTTAATTACATACACAACTAACATAACTAATTACTACTTGACAATAGTACAGGTGTAATGTCCTTAGCAATTGCCATGGTTTTGACTTCACCAAAAGAGGTCAAAGTTTTTAAGTTTGTTCTTGATTTATTAAGTTGGGTGACTAACTGAGAGGTAACCAAGCTGTGATATAATTCAAATTATTAAACCACTCTAGAAACAGGTCAAATGATAAGTTAGAAAACTCTTTGAATGAAAAGGAATAATGTGGTTCGAGTTTCGCCAAGTCGGTAAAAACTAGTCTCAACTCTTCTGTGTTTTAATGTTTCATCCTCAGAGAAATTATTATTTCCTCCTTCACAGTTCTTTTTTGCACTCTGCTTCAATCAAGACTTGCTCATTATGCAGTTTAAATGTCCAATCAAAATACAGTTTTAGAAGCAATTTCAATGTTGAACACTGCAACATTGTTATAGTAATTTTCTTGAACTTGTTAAGTTTATTCTTGATTACTAACTGACAAGCAAGCTGTGATACAAATCAAATTATTAAACCACTCTTAAAACAGGTCAAATGATAAGTTAGAAAACTCTACTTGAATGAAAAGGAATAATGTGGTTTGGAGTTTCGCTAAGTCGGTAAAAACTAGTCTCATCTCTTCTGTGTTTGAATGTTTCATCCTCGGGGTAATTATTATTCCCTCCTTCACCAATCCTCTCTTCTCCTAGTTTCCATCACTCTGCTGCAATCAAGACTTGCTCATTATGCATTTTAAATTTCCAATCAAAATACAGTCCTCAGAAGCAGTTAATTCAATGTTCAATGTTGAACATTAATTCAGTAATTTGCTTGAACAATGTCCTTGAAATACTCAAATTCCTCCGAAAGAATTGAGTTTACAGCTTAATTCCCGTGTTCATGCAGTTCTATTCTTATTTAGAAATTTATATTTAATCTACAAAATCTGAGACAAATATGAATTGGTGAGAGGCGTAAGGTTGAAGTGCAACTTTGGTCCATAGAACGCTCACTTTGCATTTGCTGTCATTTTCATTAAATGTTGCACTGACTCATATCTCTAAACTCTAGAATCTCGTACATTGCATGTACCAGTTCATATATTTGTTTTTCCATTGTTACAAACTCAAGGTGTATGGATCAACCTTTTCTATCTATCATATGAATGTATAAATACTTAAAACTTTAATTTATTCAAAGTAACTTAATTGGAAATAACCAATCAATATAATTTAAAAGAGGCATGTACGCCAAGGTTAGTCTAACGTGCGGAAACAAAAGAAAACATATGTATGAAATATAACGTACATACCCGTTTAAACATAACTAAATATCTGTGTAGTTAATAAATTATTATGCGGTAAAAAAAGGTAAAGGTAAAAAGGTAATTTATGCGGTGTCTATAAATACAGTAACATTTCTTATGATATACAACAATTGAGTGCATCAGAAAACAAACTAAACTATTGAGTTGCTTTGTTAGCAGGAACAATTCATTAAGTGTATTGTTCTTCTAATGAATGTAACTCTATATTTTGCAAGCCGAGTTTGCCAGCCTACTGACATATTTATTTGATTGAACTCGTTCATTTCTAGACCGACACGCAGCACTAGAGTGTCGCTGACATGAGTGGACCGAATTTCCTTTGCAATTTGTTACTCTAACGCTCATATTTGCTTTCACCAGCGGCTCATGTGTGTCCGCTTGAGTGATTCAGTGGTCCATGACCTCGCAGAGCTGTCAATCACAGTATTGGCCTTCGTTCTCAGACCTACGTATTCTTTACTGCATTTTTTATATCTTGAAGTAGCAACATTAAATTACATTCAGCTGTTTTCACTTTGGCCGCCATTTTAAAAGGACTTAAAGTCGAGCTTATACTTTTTTGGGTATATTGATGGATATTTTTTCAATACATATTTATTTCAAATTTCATTAAAATCAGATTAAATGTACTGTGTTTTAAACGCATTAAAACTCATTTTTGGCAAAGCTCCCCCTTCCTCCCCCAAAAAGGCTGACGTTATTTTTTTCATGAAAGCTGCATTCGTCTACTATGTATGGTTAAACCTACGGTAATTAATTCCAAGACAAACCACCTGCCTGTTCTTGCTTAAATTTATAAAAAATAACCCATTATGACGAAACGCTGAAGTAAATAGTACTTTGTTCGTTTTAAAACCTAGCAACGTAATTTTAGTTTTATGATTCAATCTATTTAATCTGTATCATAAAAATATCAAAGTTCATATCAAGAACGGTTTTCATCTATTGCACCAAGATCCGCACTATAAAAAGAAAGATATAACACATAAAAGTGCAACATTTAGAAGAAATTGTTGAACCCTTAACTGTTTAGAGTGAGTAAACGAGTCAAACACTTGCATCCTACAACCATACATCAGCATTATGGATGTAGAGTCACAGTATGGTAATACGTTATCGCAAAGTCATAATATAGTACGCTCGTATAACTCACCACGTTCCCAAGAATGTTTAACCAGAATCTGTAACCTAGAGATGTTATGCGGATGCTTTTCACACACTTTGTTATATTTCAATATGAAAATCAGTTATGTATAAATCTTTAACACTAAGAACACATTTAACATTTGAACTAAGAAAGCAACAGGACTTTTTTGAAAACCACCATAGGTTTCGACGTGTATGGTGATACAACAGTTGTCACCATAAAATTAATTCTTTAAATTTTGAATCCATATTTAGTAGTTAACTTATATCAGTCAGAAGCCGAAAGTCCTTTATTGTTAATTTCAACAGTCGAACCGCAATGTTGGAACCATACAGCCGTTTTCATTTGTATGGTATATTGTTGCTTGTCTATTTTTAGCCAATGTTTCAATTCATTTATTTACTATCTAAAACAAATAGCAATAAAACCTTTAATGATGGATCTCTCAATGTGTATAAAAAAATTAACATGGGGAAGCTTACGTATTTCAGTACATTTCCTAAATACAAATCCATGTTACAACTTTACAAAACAAACCTATATGTAATAACTTTTTACTATCAAAAACAGTAAATTAGGCTACATCCGATTTTGATAAAATTTGAAATAAATATGTATTTCCAAAATATCTACCAACATACTAAATATTTTGAAGATTCATTGAGTCGTTTCAAAATAGCGGCCAAAAAGTTATTTTTCGCTATAACACCGTTATTAGTAGTCCGATTTCAATAAAATCCAAAATGCCTTTTACCATCACGATATGTAATAAAGCTTGCAGCAAAAGAACACGTAAGTCTAAGGTCGAAGGCCGAAGCGAGGCTGTGAAGCTAAACGTTGTAGAGCTAAACGTTGTAGCTGAAGCTAAACGTTGTAGAGCCAAACGTTGTAGAGCTAAACGTTGTAGAGCTAAACGTTGTAGAGCAAACGTTGTAGAGCCAAACGTTGTAGGCTAAACGTTGCAGAGCCAAACGTTGTAAGCTAACGTTGTAGAGCCAAACGTTGTAGAGCTAAACGTTGTAGAGCTAAACGTTTAGCCAACGTTGTAGAGCCAAACGTTGTAGAGCTAAACGTTGTAAGCTAAACGTTGTAGAGCTAAACGTTGTAGAGCTAAACGTTGTGAGCTAAACGTTGTAGAGCCAAACGTTGTAGAGCTAAACGTTGTTTTCCCCAGAAACAGCAAATGGCAATGCTAATAAATAAGTCGCTTTTGCGACACAGTAAACAAAGAACTGTGTCGTGTGTGACCTTTACGAGTATCCAACACTCCCTTACACAGATTTGTTCATCAGGTCAGTATCAAAAGTGGTACAATTTGCATTATACATATCTTTTTGTTGACAGAAAAAAAGATGCAGATGTACTTTGGACCAAACTATTCGTTTTGAAATTAATATAGACCAACCAAAATAAGAGACTAAAGAAAAACACTTGTAATCCCACAACTTGTAATTATTCGGACAAATGCAAAATTCCAAATTTTCAAGTTATTGGACTGTTGATTTGCGCCATAGGGATATTCTAAAGTTGTTTAGTGAGTTTTGGGCAAGCAAGTTTTAGTAAAGAAACTTATTTTAATTTCATTAGTGTGTATAAAAAGTTCTATAATTATTTTAACAAACAATCTACATGACAACAAGAGCCTAAATTGATAAGTATTCTTTGCTATGCAGCTTACATTGTATAAGAAGATAATTATTCTTTGTTTGAAATTTGTTGTTGACGATGGGAGGATTTCAGAAGTTGACTGTTATTGCGGACATTTTCCATCGTTAGTGAACAAAAGGATCGACGTTTCGGTATCTGCAATCTGATCCCGTTTTCAAGGTGAACATAAAACATAACACAGAACATAAGAAAATGAGCTATCTAAAGTAGTCAGCGTAGCTGACAATCAAACTCTACCAAACAACATGTAGTTGTTAAGTCAAACAACAAATTAAATCCTAGAATTTAGGAATAGCCTAGAAAAAACTACAATATACAAACACAAGCCACACTATAAAAGTAAACTATAAAAAAAACAGAGTCAGAAAACCAGTTAGATGAAAATCCCGCGTTTATGTCAATCCCTTATGTGCCGGGATTATCGGAAAAACTCAGAAGGATAGGTAGAAAATTTAAAGTTAGAACCGCGTTCAAAACACAGATTACTCTTAGGCAAGTCTCGACCAAACCCAAAAATGGCACTCAGGAATCTAAAACTGTATTTACAGTATTAAATGTAGTTGTGATATAGAGTACATAGGTGAGACAAAAAACCATTAAATGTAAGAGTTAAAGAACACAAAGACAACACGCGGGTTTAGGGTTTAACAGAACGTCCAAAATTGCTCAATATTGTTGGTCTGAAAATCACGCAATGAACTGGAATGAGGCTAGTATAATACATCGGGAACCTCACTTCTTAAAAGAAAAAGTCAGGCCTCATACATAAAATTAGCAGACCACCCAATCAGTCAAGCTTCAGTTGAAATAAGGCCTCTGGCTACCGCTCATTAAAAATGAACTTAAGCGTAGGGACAACCATAATATTCAAGTAAATTTTAACAAGAAACAACTCAAAACTCATAGCATGTGGTATGGGACGCAAAACAGGCCACAGAGAACTTAACTCACGTAAGCCGCCCCTTCTCCCATTGGCTGAGCATAAATAGGGATTTTTGTGTTTCTTTGTTACAGTTGGCTAGCCTGCTGCTAGTGTGTGTGATTGGCCTGTCACCGGCCAACCAGTTAGTCTAGGGTTAGCTCGTTCAGTTAGTGGACGTGTTTTGTGATTCGTTTTGAATTTACTCCAGTGACTTGTTTACTTTCATAGTGTGGCTTTTGTTTGTAATATTGTAGTTTTGTTTTCTCTAGGCTATTCCTAAATTCTAAGATTTAATTTGTTGTTGACTAACAACTACATGTTGTTTGGTAGAGTTTGACTGGTCAGCTACGCTGACTACTAAACTAGCTCATTTTCTAATGGTCTGTGTTATGTTTTAGGTTATTTTCACCTGAAGACGGATTAGATTGCAGATCCGAAACGTCGTGATCCTTTTTGTTCACTAACGATGGAAAATGTCCGCAATAATAGTTCAACTTCTGAAGATATTTATTTATTTAATACATTTTCTTTCTATCCAACGATGCGCTTTGCAGTTCTCTTAAGTTTTAATAACCGTCGCAAGTACTATATGTCAGAAATATTTAACTGTAAGTTTAACTTAACCTTTTTTTAAACCGGCATATTTTGGACCGGTCAAATTCATCTTAAAGCAATTCAGATTCAAAATACCCTAAAAACAGTCCATATTATAAAAGCTTAACATAACGAGGAAAACGCAATTTGTCATAAACAGTATAATTAAATGTTACAATACTCGTACAATCGGTATTTTATGGATATCAATAAAATAAACTTATCTTGAGTTAATTATTACTTCTTTACAGAAATCCGATAAAACTCCGGCCCATTTTCAGTTTGGAATCTTGACTTGAGTGCCATCATTAAGTAAGGGTTGTTTATCTTCATTTGCAGAAAGTCTCGGTGGGATTTCAGTCTTAAGAAAATGTTAATGACTCGTAAACAAAGGCTCCAAATAATGTTTCCTTAAGTTCCTCTCATTATTTGAGCCTAAACAAAACCGTGTATTTTCTTAATCAATTTATTAAACATTATTTATTAAAGTTTACGAAAATGCATTGCTTACTCCATGTAATATTCAAGTAGAACTTCCGACTTCATACTCTTGTTTTAACTTCTCCTTCAGATACAACGTGTATAGAGAAAGTTTTGAACATATTTTACTGACAATACTAAAAACGTTCTCAGTTGTATATTACAATAAGTTAATCTAAATTTAAATTCTTAAAACTCCTAATCAAACTATGTTGACGCTGTATCACCTACATAATATTGATACTCTGTAAATAAATTAAACAAAGAGTACAGTATTTATAAAAGACTGTATCATGCCGTTTCTCATGTATATATATATATGTGCAGTTCTGTACTGTTGTGCAATGAAAAGATGTGGGTGTTGATATTTCAGAGTGTTGTGCTAGGACAGTTGAAGAATTTAAAGGTTTAACCTCGATTTCCAAACTTCTTAAGATAAAATTATACATTGCTTTGGTCTATTTTCGTGGTATCCCTGATCAGCAACCTATGATACGTTAATAACTCCCAGCAACATGTTTTTACTCTTAATGTGGCTAAAGCTTACAAATCAGATTGCACAAGTTACGCACGTAATAAATGTTGAGTGAAAGTTTGAATCTAGCGTCATTTCATTTGATTTAGGTCGCGAGACCCAAGGCCCGGTGGACGGTTTCCCATTTCCTACTTGAGTTAGAAGCTGTTCACTTCAAGCACGTCTTCACTTCAACGTTTCAACGCTGGTTAATGTGCGAATACTTCCAAATACGATTCAAAGAACTAGCGCTATTTCAAACTATGTCGGTCCCTAGTTTAAGAGCTTGGCTGACGGTTTCCCTTTTACAACTTCACTTAATAGCTGCTCACTTCACTCACGTCTTCACTGAACAACGTGGTCCTTACTGACCAGATTACGCACTGTTCAGAACTTGGCAAAAGAAATTTTAGCACTCAACCAAAGTATAAAAAACGCCAATTTTACCTTATCGGAATCTACCAATAAAGCTAATAGATATTCCGGTCTTCTGAAAGGCCTTTATTTAATACGGCTTTCCTGTATAATACAGGTTTGTCATAATTAAATATAACGTTCCCAAAACTGTAGTAAATAAACCCAAGTTAACTATTCTATGCTTTTTGCCGTCCGTTCTCTTTATAATAACTGAACAAAACAGCGGTACAAAACTGTCACATCAGAAGCCACAGTGTGTGAACATGTTTAGTCCCGAGAGGTTTTGTAATTGTGTCTGCTAACCAAGCGTGAATTCACTCATCACGTATGCTAACCGACCAACATAAACACACGAATGTTTACCACTGAGAGTCCATTTACCACAAGGGGGTTTTGTGGTCCAGAGGCGTTTATTTATCAGAAACTGTGTCTTCTATTTAAGGCTAAAACCCGTGCTGTAACATATGGATATAGTCTGATCTCACAATTTTAAAACGAACCTTTGTTTTTTCGCCTGTAAACGTAGCGAAACGAGAAGAAGCGTAAGACTTTGCTAGTTTGACTACAATTACGAGTATGTTGCTCTACTTGTTACTTGTTTAACGAGACTTCGAATCGTTGATTTAGAATAATTAACTTCGATTCCGTATTTTTATTTGTCCTTGAGTGATTCCCTTTAAAGGTAATTAACTAAAGGCACTCTCTAAATATGAAAACGTGAAAACCACTCCCAAAGAGTGAAAATTGAACCACTCTTTAAAGAGAGTGGCTGGGTTTACACACCCAAAAGAGCAAAATTTCACTATTTCTGCTTGGCCTTCAATCCTTCATATTTAGAATGCAATATGTTTACTTTATTTGAAGATTTTTTGGAACCAACCTTAAGTGTGGAGCCTTACCACAACGATATTAACAGTTGATTATCAACAACCTATAGCTTATAACTTATAACTCGTATAATTTATGTCATTAATCTTTACTTTATACCAGATTATTTAACAAGGGAGCCAACAAAACTTGTAACAAAAGTCAGGAAGGAGAAGTAACAGGAAGCGAGAGACAAATCATTGAGCACAAAACCTGGTGAGGTTAGACTTGGGCAATTATTTACAGGCAGACGCCGCGAGGGACTAAATGTCTGAGATATTCATGAGCGATGCAGTTTTTGTCTGAAACATTCAATCCAGCTGAGAATTGCATGCATAAACTAGTGAGGGCTTACGCATGAATTGTATGCATAGCTTTGATGGGCTTAAAAATGTAAGAAAGGTTTGTTATAATGTTATCGGCCGAAGATGCGTTACTAAATATCTTTACACTTCCCGCTAGTCTTAAATATTTCTTCTATGCATACGATAAGTTTATCAGTTATTATATTTTGTGTAATAGCCAAGCTAGCAGATTAATTTATTGAAAACTAGGTTTTTAACGTTCACAAACGTTATTATTCATGCAGAATCATAATGGAGGTCTAATAAGAAGGGATACTCTTAGTAATTGAGGATAAAAAAAACATAACAAAATTCAACAAACCCAGCCCCAGCACACAAATTTAAAGAAATAGGGGTTGAAATATAGGTTGTTTTAACCGTTTTCTTAAGTGGCAAGTAATCGCAGTTGGACTTGGAAGACTAATAAAGACGTAAGTGTGTTATGTATTCAAATTAACAGTTTAATAATGCGTATTTTATAGAGTTGTTTTAACGTATAGCTTAAAGAATTTCGAAAGTATCAGACCCGTTAATAGACGAAGAGAGTTTGGCGATTAGAAAAATCAAACTTAATACTAAAAATTGTCTTGAGGCTTATATTATTTATTAGAAATTGAAAATTGGTCAAACTGTCCAATAAATAGATTATTATGCCCAAATCTTTTCGTGAACTAAGTTCACATCTTTTACAAGAACTGCTGAAAGGTTGCATCTCTCGTACCATGAGGTCAGCTATTTGTGTGAAGAGAGTAATGGGGCAAAAGTGACTGTCCGGCCAAAGATAAGCCGAGGCTGTCAACCGAACCGACGTTCATTCAACCGAACCAACGATAAGACGTGGAGGGGGAAATAAACTGTGAAACGATGAAAAACTGCATTACCTTTCAGAATGATTTATCATTTGTGAGCTTTAGGTTTGGTGCTGAAATAAATTATTCATTTTTGCTTTTTCACAGATCACAAAATTAATATTAAAATCTAAAGCATTTTTTATAGTGTATTGTATACGAGTTGTGTGAAATTATATGAGAATGAGTTTATAACTCAAAAGTATTCTCAGTTGGCATTGTATACTCCGAAATACCTTAGATGAATGAATATAATCTATGTTGAAAGTTTTACTATTCCACTGCTGCTGGCCTTATATACAAGGTGAGTTTTAAATGTCCTCTCCCTCTACTTAACCTTTTGAAAAGTTGTTCCTTTCGGAAATGTTTTAATAGGATTCTAAAGATTGTTTTGACGTACTTTGCCCCCCTAAAATCAAGGGGGGAGGGACCCTCCAATTTTTAAAAATACAAACCCCCTTTGTAGCAATTTCAAAACAAATTCAACGACGCAAAGAAAGTTTTTTTATCTTGACTCGTTTTTTTGTTATACAATTTTAAAGACGAAAACCAGGTTTAAAATGCCACATTTCACATACAATTTATTTTGAATGACAACATTTTCTTCAAAATTATCTATGGGATTGTGTTAAAAGGTTGTGATGTTTCCTCAGAGTATTTTGAAAAAGTTTTGTCTTTTAAACTAAATCGGTTCGTGAAATGTGACATTTTAAACCTGTTGTTGTGTCATCTATAAATTGGTATAGATCTCCCCCCAGGTCTTGGGTGGTGGGTGGGTGACGCAAAGTAAGTCAACACAAACTTCACATTCCTATAAAAACATTCCCTGAAGGTTTTTAAAAATATTTTCTTTTGAAAGGTTAAGGAGAGGAGAGGGAGTCCCCACATTTGAAACTCACCCTGTATATAATTTCCTACAGTGTAACCAGGTGTTAGGTTTTCTTAACACAAACCCTTATTTTTCAATACTTATCACCTACCCATGATTGTTCATTCAGACAAATAGTTCATGTTAAAATATTTGTTTCCCAGATATCATTGAGAAGTTTAATTGAAAGGTCACTAGAGAGATTAAAGGTAAAATAGTGTGGTTAGCCACATTTCAGATTTACACAATATAGTGTGTTTGTCTCAGTGACACGTTAAACATCTGCTGTCATTGTTATGGACAGGTTTGACGCACAAAGCAGGTAAATGAAAACCTTACCTTAGTTTGAAATCATCAACTTTTCTTTTTCATCTTGAACCTTTCTGTCTCACCACTCAACCTTTCACGTTTTACCTTCAAATATAATTATATTATAGCGTAAAATAGCGTTAGTCAAATATATCTAGTTATCGAGTATAATAACTACTATGCAGTTTATGAAAGGTTTTGCTTAAATGTATCTTTTATTTACGGCAAAGGTTTAAAAACAGAATGAATCGAACACTGTTCGCCACCCTTGTGTTCTCGCGTAAAATACGACTTTCATCACGAACAAAAGTGAAAATTAAAAACCTACCGCGTTTGAAACACATGTTGCCTGAAGCTGCTTCAACCCTCCATAACTTATTGATTTTAACTTATCAAGTAATATATTTAGTAGATATTATTTAAAAATTTCAGATTCAGTCACGATATTTATTTATAACGTTGATTTATTTCAGGCACGTTTCAGGTCACAGACAAAAAGAACATATTTTGCTAAAAATTAAATTTAAGCTACGCTACGACGTAACTTTATTTTTAAAAGCGTTTTCTGTAAACTATTCAAAGTTAGAGATTTCTTGATTTAATACCGTAGCCCGTCACTGTGTGGATGGTAAAATACTTCAAATTACATGTCAATTGATTTTAAGTTATTTCAAGTCAGTTTAAACTATTTTAAATTATTTGTTTTCTGCCAGATAGAAAATAAATAGTATAGCATTAAGTTTTACTTGTCGTTTGTATTTGAGAACATAAAATGTCTTAGGCTTACCAACAGCAATAACAAAGTCTTGAAGAATTTAATTCTTGTATTTAGTTGAAAGCCACTTGTTACCACTTGAATCTGCCATCAAACCTGATAGGCTACAAAGTTAACAAAATTATGTGTGCTTGTTGTACCAGATTCATAATATTAGTAAAAATGTTCACTTGTCATCTCATATATTATTTCAGGTGACTATGTATCAGTTATTTCAGAGCAAAGCTAAAATTAAAATCAGCAATTAAACCTGCAATTAAAATTACAATACGTCATTGCATACATTGTTTAATTCAAACACCTTTAAATACATCAAAGAGTGTGGTCTCCAATTACGCAGTTCAAAGAGCATGTAGGTAACAATAAAAGAAGGACTGGCTACAAAAAGCCGCCAACACTAATTGGCCAAGGTTACACTTTACTCTAGAATATTTACGGAGTTTCTTTGCATCTCCTTTTTACTTTGTTCTGTCCTCATTACTCTGTCCCAATTTAAAATGCCTAAATTAGTTGATTACTGGTTATTTTACTCTTCTTCAGCTTTATTTGTGGGTGTTACAAACGTAGCTAACGCTAATCAAATACAAACTGTTTAATCTTTTTCTCTAAAGATTATGTTGGGTAATTTTTGACACAACTATTGTCGCTGAATTGAGTTTGATAAGATTCCATGTTGAACCAAACTAGTCTATATGACCCTAGCATGATCTTCGCGAGGTGGGGATGTCCCCTCTTCTAACACCAACTTATGAATATTAGGAAAGTTTTGTCGGCAAATAAAACGAAGTCTAAATTCGATACCGTGTCTGTGTAGTAAACCGTTAGATACTTGGACGTTGGTAAGATATAGTTTAGAGATAAATGTTTTAACTAATACCTAAAAAGGTCTAAACCATCAATTTCAACGTCGCTTGTACTGGTTTAGTACTAGTATGTGTTTGGCCCTCGCCGTATTACTAACATATCTATCGTAAAAGGAACGTTCTTATTTAGAAACTAATCTTGACCATATGTAATATTGAAAATGGTTAACGTAGCACGGATGAATAACGATGGTGGGTTATTTTGCGTCTGCGGCAGTTTAAAATGTCAGGTCACCAGTAACAGACATTTTGTACGAGTCGAAAATACTGAGTGAAAAATTGCATCATATTATTTTAATAGGCCTATAATAGTTAGTCCAGAAAGCCGTAAGTTCAACCTTTTCCTTATCCACTCATATAATATACAAATTATATTCTATTCTCTTTACATTATTCAAACATCATTGTTGTACAGACTTAAAATAAATCATTAACCTTTCTACACACGTGCAGATGTCATCCTCAAAGCCATTTCACGTGGTGCTGTCAAAAACACAGACGAATGAATAGAAATTGCATTTCTCTGCAGTTTAATTACAAGTTAAGTGTTTGAGACGTTGGAGAAGTTAATCACTAAAGTTGCCACACAGAGGATGTAATGGATGTGTAGTTGTCTGCCTCGGTTACTGTTGACTGATGGATGCTCTAACTTATATCGTACCTGCACTCTGAGAAAACTTCTCTATCTCTTTGATTTCTATTAAAGAGTGGGTTCTTTATCGAAATTATAAAATATTTTGTTGTTTTCTCTTAGTTTAGAACGTTATTGTAAAAGAATTACGAGGCTGTTTGATACACTTCCGATCTCGATCTCGCCATGACCTGACTGCATGAACAGCTCATTTTTCTTAAGAAAATGTATTAAATCAAAGAAACTTTATTACTTTATTTTTCAAACTAAAACATGATTTTGTAACGTCTCACGAGTTATATGTCAACACTGATACACCTGTCAACACCAACCTAAACCCAAAATATAAAATAATGTACAAACCGTTTAAACTTGTCAATTTGTGCCCAGAAGCGAGTAATAGAATGGAATTACCAATCATACGACTGAATGGATACAATGAGAATCATGCAAATTAGTTCTACATTTAAACTATACACTTTCACTACTAACACATATAGGTCTACTATCGAGTGCTGAAAAAATATTTAAGTGTAAGGTCCTATAGTTGTTACCATTGGTAGTACACTTGGCTACTCCAGAGAGGATGTATTATAATTCGTTTGACTTTAAATAAATTTTCAACAGCTAATGTATACAGGGTGAGTTTTAAATGTCCCCTCCACCTTAACTTTTGAAAAAGAAAATATTTTTAAAACCCTTTGAAGAATGTTTTTATAGGGCTCTAAAATTGATTTGACGTACTTTGCGTAACCCATCCCCACCCAAAATCAGGGTGAGGAGGACCCCCACCAAATTTTTAAACACAACCCCCTTGTGGCACTTCGAAAGAAATAAAGTTTTAATACAAATTCAACGACGCAAAAAATGTTTTATCTCGACTTGATTTTGTAATACCCTTTTAAAGATTACAAGAAATCAGGTTTAAAATGCTATATTTGATATTTAAAAATGTTTATGAGAAATTTATCTTCGAAATGCCCTATGGGCTTATGTTATAAGGTTGTGGTGTTTCCCTCAAAAGATTTTAACAAATTTGTCATTACAAAAAATTGTATATGAAATGTGGCATTTTAAAGCTGATGTCTTGCAGTCTGTAAATGGGTATTACAAAAAAAGAGTCAACAAGTTTTTCTGCGTCGTTAATTTTGTATTAAAATTCTCTTTCTTTTGAGGTGCCCACTTTCTTTTGTGGGGGCCCTCTCCCAAACATGTTCGAACAAACTTCGGAATCCTATAAAAACGTTCCCCAAAAGGTTTTAATAAGTTTTCCTTTTTCAAATGTTAAAGGGTGGTGAGGGTACATTTCAAACTCACCCTGAATATTGTAGGAACAAATACGAGCTATAAAGGTGCCTATCAATTAAATATTTGAAAATGTACAAAATTTAATACAGGTTAAATCAAAAGTATTCAACTTTGATTAAAACTAACAAATGAAATCAAAACTAAATTTTTTTGCTAGATTTAAATATTGCAATACAGCATCAGAATCTGAGAGTTTGAAACATCTGCGGGCTATAAGTTCTGTTTGACAGCTGTCTTGTTCAAACTGTAGATGACTAGATATTATTTTTCTCGGAAGCTGTTATGAAAATTATGATTAAATGTTAAAATAAAACCATCAGAACAGTTTTAAGAATTAATTTTAACCAGATCAGTACATCGATTGTTTAAATTATAATTGGTTGCTTTCTTTGTTATGGTGTGTTTAGTTCCGATAAAAAACAAAGTATATGCAAAGTTTTGTTTTTACAAAATGAATCAGTGGCGTAAAAGATTTCAGTTAAGAAATGTCGTAATCATTGTGTTTTTAACATTAAGAACCTTAACTAAAAACGCAACCATTATTTGTAAACAGTACAAGGCTATATTTATGACAACTTTGTATAGAAAAGTTACTGATTATCAAAAATTTAGCTTTGAAAATCATAAAAATATAATACCTCAACTTTTAGAGCTCTGTAAAACTTTTGGAAATAAAGCTGTAACGACAGTATATGGAAATCCACTGCACGACAGCACCGTTGTACGGACTTCAAGTAATTGTAACAGAACACATTTGGTACCATGTATATCCTGTGCCAGTATTCGTGTACGGTTGCACCTAAGTTGAAAAAGCAAAAAACCCTTAAGTAGGCCACCATTTTGAAACTAAACATTTGACTGTGCTTGCAGTTTTTTAACGAGTCTACTTTTGATACTAAGTTATACTTTTGAGTCGGTTAAAGTCGGTTGAATTGTATAAAGGTAAAACTATACTAAAAAGAAAGCAAAAGTCGTTGCTATCTGGTAAAATAAACGTGCAATTTCATACTTTTCCTAAAGTATGAAACTTTTTTGCATCAAATACATCAAATAGGTCACACAATGTTTTTTTTACGTGACGTTTTTAGATTTTAAATTAAATACGTGCATTACAGCCACTACGTAGAGATACTGACCGGAACCAATAGATTAAAAGTACGGCCGGCACGAGTAAAGCCACTTGAAGAACAAGCCTGGGATTTGTAAGGATGTTGTTTGTCGGTTGCTAGGCAACGTCATGACAGGTGCGTCCCCTCGTTACGTTGAGTACAGCTGTGTGGAGAAAAGAAGCTTTCAACAACACAAATCCGTCATTATTTATGAACAGGTGACAATTGTATCCAGGCAATAGGTATTTCTATGTTTTTCACGTTGGCAATTTCTCGCAAATTAGTGTATTCTAAACCGTTTTAGTGACAATATGTAAAAAGCATTAGTTTCAACATTCAAATAAAGGGTAAAAGGTCTACCTTGAACCAAACTTCACCTATCATGTCGTAGCTCGCTAAACATTGCGAATCAATTAACATGTCTATTTAAATACTATACGTTATTAGAGTTATGAAACTAGATGTGCACCGGGCTTCGCCACAGATACAATATTATTTTATATTATCATGACTTAAAAGTATTTTTGTAAAAGGCAGGCTGTGGCTCGTTCCACCTGTTCCTGTAGGTATTTTGAAAATGGGCTTAAAGGTTTCTAGCTGATGTACCCGTTCTTCGCATGGTTATGTTTAGTGTTATAGTGTAGCGATAAAGTTTAGTGTGATGTTTGCCTGTTAGTTAGCTATGCCAACTGTGTATACTACACAGTATTTTTTTACCCTTTTGATATGTTTTTATAGGATTCTTAAGTTGGTTTGGGCGTACTTTGCGTCACCCACCCCTACCCCCAATTTTTCAAATACAAACCCCCTTGTGGCATCCCAAAATAAAAGGAAATTTCGACACAAATTCAACGAAAAATCTTTTATCTCGACTGGTTTTGTTGTCCCAATTTAAATATGACACAAAATCAGGTTTAAAATGCCACATTTCACATACAATTCATTTTTGACAAAATGTTCTTCGAAATTCTCTATATGGGATTATTTTATAGGGTTGTGATGTTTTCCTCAGAGTATTTTGAAGAAAGTTTTGTCATTCAACATAAATTGTATAAAATATCGCATTTTGAACCTAAATTGTGTCATTTTCAAATTATTGTTATAACAAAAACCAATCAATATAACACATTTTTCTTTGCGTCGTTGAATTTGCGTTAAATACATCAATGTTCACGGTTCATTTATTTTACAACTTTTCGTATAAATTTGTTGTAAAATAAACCTGCAGGTTAATCCTACACGGACAGTAGTTAAGTAAAACTTCGCAGTTATATTTTGAAGCAAATCAATTTATAATTTGCCATAAAGGTTATCCAACCTTCCTGGGAGTCTGTAACCTACATGGGGACGTTTATGTTTCGCTACTGTTCACAACATGTTTCTGAAAACTACAAACTGTTCAGACTCTGATAAAACCCACAAAAGCTTGACAGGGAAACACTCCACTAAATTCCGTACAAAAGTTGGATTGATTGTGATGAACTGAACGTATTGAAGGGAAGTGTAATCGGATCACTGATAAACTTTCAGAGGTCCAATCTCTTTTGGTCAATGCCCTGTGGAGACCGTGGTGAATGTATTTACTGTCCAATCAACTTAGAACGAGCCTTCCATTTATTTTTCGGTTACGATACTTTACACTTGTTTTCTCTTGAAAGATTTTTTATTTAATTAACACCGTTATGTGCCTAAAATGTCCGAAATTGCAACCTTATTTTGTAACGATCTACGACCTACATTACGTTTTTATTGTATGTGTGGAATCCATATGACGAATTTTGCTTAGAAATAATTTATGAATAATGTATTTGTATGTTTTAGATCATATAGTTGCCTCTTTCATACCGTTACTCTTGCTTTACAAACTGTATTTTTTTAGTTTGAAATTAGTATTTGATACATTTTATTTCAATAACAAAATTGTTTGAAATTTGAAGGTTTCTACAGACGGGAAGTTATTACTCGTATTAAGTGTCATTCGTTGGCTACGTCTGTTAATAAAAGATTGGAAACTTTAAACTACATATTTAATTCTCCAATCTCAAAATTATAATCCATCCATCGTTAAAGTTGGATCCCCGTAATTACATAATTATGACTAAAAACACAAGCCGTTTAAAGTTGGCTTTTAAACTCGAAGCTTCAGCTAAGACTTGTAATGAAAGGTACAAACGCCAATAATCTACATAATAATCTACTTTAAAAGGTTGGACTCCTTTGTTTGCAAATTTCACTTCCATTTATTTTGTAGAAATCTGAATTCAATTAGTCTAGAAAAACAGCAGCGGTCTTGGCCAGACGTAAGCTTGACAAGAACTGAGGTTAGGTAAGGTAAGGTTAGGTTTGGTGGAAAACAGGAGTACACCAAGTGAGATTCCATCGTTGAAAGAAGGAACTTCAGTAATCTTGACAGAAATTAATTTTAAATTCGAATAATTTAGGAAAATTCTTTCATTATAAATTGTTATTTTAATTAAAACAGGGCCACATGCAGCTAAACTCTAAAGCACCACTTGCATGAGTGAATCGAATTTCCTTTGAAATTGGTTACTCTTATTCGCCTTGCTAACAGCCTCGCTTCTGCCTCTGGCCTCCGGCCTCAGACTTACGTGTTCTTTTACTGCAAGGTTTGTTACATATCGTCAAAGTACAACGTATTTCATATGCTGTTGAAATCGGACAACTTATAACGCTGTCATAGCGAAAATCACTTTTTTGGCCATCATTTTGATACGACTCAATATTTTTGTAATTTTTTGTACATTGGTGGATACTATTGAAATACTTATTTATATCAAATTTCATCAACATCGGATGTAATTTACTGTTTTTGGATCATGTGGACAAAAACTGCGACTTGTAGGGAGTCCACACAAAAATACATACATATGTATATAATGTGTTTAAAAAATGCTCAAAACGCGTTCTAGGGGCCAGGATTGCTGCTCATTTAATAGTCCCGGGTCTGGGTCTTACCATGCTGACGGCATGAATATCTCATTTTTTCAAAAGAAATTCAATAGTAACAATGCTAATTCCACTTATGCAAACTCTAGTAGTCAGAAGATGGAAAACTGGGTCAACTAAAGTCGCATTTCCATTTTTCATATTTAGAGTGTGTTGTTTTTACTGTTTTCTGTTAAGTAAAGTACGCCCTAGACTGAGTGGTATGAATGATTGCGCGGGTTCAAGTGACAATCTCTTCACTCTCAACAGACATAAAGGATTCTCTTTGTTTCATCTGCGAAACAAACGCTTTGCCTTCTATTGTTTTCACTCATAAACAACAGTCAAGGTTACTTTGTTGTCTGTAATTTAACTATTCAAATAATTATTTGTTGAAACTTAATTTTCAAATTTATGAGTCATAAAAGCTTTCAAATGCTAATTGTACGTTTTAAAAATGTAGCAATGTACTTACTTGACTTTTATTTTAGTACTCGATCATCTAAATTCAATTTTTGTTGAGTATAAGGATTAGTTTAGCCTGGAAAAATACTGATTTTTCCTGAAGCGTTTGTCCTTTTGGAGCTTTAACAATTGAATTGTGTGCTTTAAGAAACTCCAACCCCAACCCCAATCAACACCAGCTGAGAACAGGCCAGCCCATAAAGTTAGAACCCTCCGAAGTAAATCTGGGATCTAAAGAAACCTTTTGATGTGAATCTAGTGAAATTACCACATAATAGATTTTTTTTTTAGAATAAAAAAGGTGTTGCCGAATATTTACTAACCCGTCAAAACAACTCTAGAAAATAACCAAAGCTCCTGAAAATTAGAAAGTTAATATTAATATTGTTTTATATATAACATATCAAATCCAATCTAACCAACATGTTTATATTTATTACGAGATAAACATATTTCATTAAATATTAACAGTTGAATCAGATTTCAAGTTCGCTTCAGTGAATTGTTCCGGTCCACTTAACCAACCCGATAATCAGAAACATATCGTATCTGTCAGCAACAATTTTGCAACCGCGGTGAAATTGTTTGCTAATTAATTAATCAGAATAAACTCGCCGATTGGAATTCCTTTAGCGCGATCAACCGTTTTAGACATTAACTCTTTGAACACGATTTTACAATACAACTTAACATTGTGTCCGTGAGGTTCGTGCGTAAGAGCGTAACAAAGTTCTGATTAAAAGTGTTAACGAAAGACTTAGTTCAAGTTCGTTAAGAAGTAAATTAGTTTGCCAGATTAAAGGTCTCCAATGACCAAAGAGATTGGAACTGCAAAAGTTTATCAGTGATCCGATTTACTCCTTTTTCTAAAGGCTAAGTTCTACCTTTTAACTTCCCTTTTATGTCCTTGAAGCAAACAACTTGGTAATCACTCATTTAAATAGGTTTAAGCGTACAAAATTAAAATGTACGGTTACTAACACTGCCATACACACCGTAGTTTCTTTTTATATATTTTATAATGTTACTTTTCAGGCAAAACACCCAATTACAATGTGACATTCAATTTGTACTAAATTGACATAGTATAGTCCAAAGTTCATGCCAAATCACTCACTTGTTGATAAATCTTCAATGCAACTAAACAACAGCATAAATAATAAGACATAACAACAGTTCCCGACAAGAAAGCAATAAATAACTATCACAATAACCAAACCTATGAACCGCAAAAAATATGTGGGTCGCCTTATTGTAAATACACGTCATTTGGGAGTGCCTAGTTTAACTATAATTATAAAAAACCTATTTTGAATTACTAGATCAACAGTCTGATTCAAAGGTGTACATGAAATTTGATAATATGAGGGGAAAGCTATTATGAGATAGAAGCGTAGTTATCATGGATAATTGCGTGTTAAGCCTTTTGTAAATAAACATACTCTAAGCCTTACTCCCTGTTGAGTTAATGGATTTGCACTATCTCATCTGTATTATTGTTTACAAACGAAAAAACCTCTCATATACTTTTTGTTTGTATAGCAGAACGTGTAGTTCATGTTTAAATCCGTTCTACTTTGAAGAAAAATTTTCCTAGCAGCGATTTGGGCAAAATCTAAGTGACCAGGTAATTTAATAGAGAAATTAGTTTTAACCTGAAAACACTCAACAAATAAATTTTGCATTTCGGAATTTAAAACTCGATTTTTTATAAGAATATTGTACTGAAAGTTCAGTTAATTAAAATTATATTTTATAACCGAACTTAACTTTTTTGTTTTATATGCAGCCGCACTAATACGACACCATGCTTCCAGCACCACGTTCCAACTGCCACGTTTTAATTTATTAACCAGCCTAAAACATCGTTTGCACATTTTCCTATGTTTAATACTTTTGATACTTTGATTTGAAGACACCGACCACTCTTAGGGGGTATTTTAAGGTGAATATGGGATGAAGGGTGAGTGTGTTGAATGTTTTTGATGGACGATGAGGTGTAGTCTTGTTACAAACTAGGGTCGTCTGTTCTCTAGATTGGGTCAATAATGATTAGTCCAACGACTAATGGAATGGGCGAACGGCTTAACGTGATTTCCGAACCACGGGAAATGGCCATCGTGAAAGGTTATTACTGCGCCCGGGAGGTCAAGTACGCACGGGCTGCGTCGGAAATCACGTTAAGCCGTTGGTCCTTGTATTTCCATTGGTCATTGGGCTATTAATTAATGACCCATTCTAAGGAAGAGTCGGCCTTAGTTTGTAACAAGACTACACCTCATAACTCATTACTACCACTCATCACACTCATCCCTCACCACATATTTGCCTTAAAATACCCTCATGAGAGTGGTCGGCATCTCAAATAGTGATTTAGTGACTTGTCTTCTTCAATATCCTATTTGAATGCCGCTGAGGCTCTACCTTAATAAAGATATTTTTCATTTTAACTTTATTTCAATCCTCTTAGTTTGATTCTCTGAACGCCTACAAATCACGCATAAGCATTCCACTGTGTGAACAAATCATCTGTTCGTGCAAGCACAAAGCCAGTCTCGTATAACAAATGAGCCTCAAAGAACGCTCTGTATGTGTTAAGCCATGTCGAGCTGTCAGGTACAGAGTGGGATAGTATGTCATCGTTAGTGTTGGCTGCACTGTTTATGTCAGAAGTGGGGAGTGTTTATGTCGGGGGGAAGAGCGTGAAGGGGAGTTGTATACAATTACAAAGAGTCTGGAAGAAACTTTTAGCTGAAGTAGAACAGCAATTGTGTCTTTACACGTTATGCTTCGTTCTGTTGTATTGTCTCAAATGCGTCGTTTCACGTCTATTGCTCATTTGGCTTGTTTCGAAAGTAGTAAGTGGGGTCTTAGCTCGACTGTAAACTGTGTACGTCCTTTTAAGTTTTAAGTTGAATGATTTGTTATGAAATTTGTTTTGCTCTTTGGTCGGAGTTGTTTCATATTAGAACATTTACATAGGAATAGAGTTATTCGTTTCCGTCGCAATATAGAACTGTCGTTAGAAAAAGCTGTAAAGCAGTTTTGAGTAAAAATAGTCAAGTACTGAGTCAAAAGGCAAAACTATAACTATAGCTATTTATATAAAAGTTTTGTCACCTCTAAATTAGGTCTACAAATCAACGAAACTGGTCCACTGGAAGTGCACCTGTAGGGGCGGGATGTTTTCTCCAATAAAAGCGTTTTAAGTTTTAAACCGTATTTTTGATCCGGATTTGATGGAATTAGGAATTTACGCTGAAAGAGTTATGTCACTGTTGCCAATATGCATATCCGAAATCTAAAGTTTCGTTCAGCAAAACCAAGATGATTTGTCTAGTCGGACTTTGTTTAAATGTGTGCACGCGTAAGTTACGGAAACTTATAATTATTGTTTAAATACCAAGTTTCATCGAAATCTGGTCACATATGCAGTTTATAGAGCATAAAATTTGTGAGTAAATTATCCCTCCCTATTAATGGAAATGTGCTGAGATTCACGGTAATGCTTGTTTTCTAAATTAAATTTTTTAATATTTAGTAGAAAGTAAAATGAAGTGTAGACCTAAGCGCGTCAAAGTTTGTTGTCACATTTCACGCCACAATGCACCTGGTGTCCATTGTTAGCAACGGCTTTCACCGAGCCTCAAACATTCTCCTGCTTGTACAACTCAAAACCTCGCTTAGAAATAATAAACAATGTCTATTGTACAAGACGCTGTTCTATTCAATACTGTATCCTTGTTTTTCAAATGTGGGAGCGTATTCGTGGTGGTTAAAGCAGGTCATTACACTTTACATTCTAACCACTAAATGTGTAATGCAGTTGATAATAAGAAATCGTACTCGTACGAACTGTTATGTAAAATAAAGGGTTTGGTCTACCTTAGTTATAGATGGAAGTCACGTTAAGCCGTTGGTCCTTGTATTTCCATTGGTCATTGGGCTATCAATTAATGATCCATTCTAAGGAAGAGTCGGCCTTAGTTTGTAACAAGACTACACTTCATAACTCATTACTACCACTCATCACACTCATCCTTCACCACATATTAGCCTTAAAATACCCTCATGAGAGTGGTCGGCATCTCAAATAGTGATTTAGTGATAATAAGGGATCGTACTCGTACGAACTGTTTTGTAAAATAAAGGGTTTGGACTCCCTTAGTTATAGATAATTGTAGTAATTACATTTGTGCCATTCCAATTCCTTACATGTATTGATACAATTGAGTGGTAACCCTATTACTGGCTTTCGTTGGAACCAAGGACAAATATATACCCGTTCATCTCAAACCAGTTACCGCAATACTTCTTAAGCATCTGGACTCCATCAAAGACACAAGGTGCATGGAGCACCCTAGAAAAATTTTTAATGAGAAATTTAACAATCTAAATTATACCTTTTTGCATGTCTAGAACGTGTCCTAAGACACCGTGTTTGTCAGCCGTAGTCATAGCTTACTGGTACTGTGCGTGCTTCGCACCAAATCAGCCCGGGTTCGATTCCCGGGCGCAGATATAACTTTTCACGATGGCCACTCCTCGTGGCTCGGAAGTCACGTTAAGCCGTTGGTCCATTCCATTGGTCGTTGGCTATTAATTAATGGCCCAATCTGGAGAATAGCCTGACCCAGTTTGTAACAAGACTACACCTCGTCGTTCAAAAAACATTCAACACACTCACCCTTCATCCCATATTCACCTTAAAATACCCTCTAGGAGTGGTCGGTACGTCTCAAATCAAAGTATTAAAGTAATGTATCAAAGCCTATTTGTGTAAGTTCTCTCAGAATATTTGGCGAATGTTGCAATTTCCATAGACAGCAACCATTTTCCATTTTCCATATACAGTACCATTTTAGTACTCATTTAGTAGGTACTTAAATACAATGTGTTTAACTGTATGCCCATTTTGATATGTTATGATTTGATATGATATTATGTTATTTTGATATGATATGATTTGTAGGTTTTAGTGGTCAGGTTCATTGGCCTACGAGCTTATCGTTGTATGAATGATACATACACGATCTTAATTAAGTAGAAAATATTCCATTAACTTTTATGTTTTGCCTTGTGTTACTCCTTGGCCTGACCATTGTCTTTTGTAAAGTCCATAAAGTCCATTACGTGATACAAAACAGTTTAACGTCACTGGGACCCGGTTACCCCATGTGTTTTTATGCTTGGTATACATTTTGTGTTAGGGATAAAATCACCATTAATTACATGTTCAGGTGGTGATTTTAAAAAGCAAAAACAGATACAAGCATAAAACAGAACCCGGGCCTGAGAGCGATACACTTACATCCCAAATTTATTAGGCTAAAGCTGTAATTCAACGAAGCCGGAAATTCGGAAATTTATTTGATGCTGTAAATTTATACATAACATACAAAAAGGATCTCGAGACTCACACAATAAAATATACATAACAATAAAACTCCCAAGCTCACAATTCGGCTATTGAATTGTTTGTTTTCTGCTGAAAACAAGAGATGAAAATATTGCCAGGAATCCCTCAGTGGCGTTGGTTGGCTGGCCACAGTTTTGTATAAATAAACCCAAAACAATGTGAGGTTTAGTGGTAGTGAGTCTTGAATCAAATATGTTCTGGAAATATTCAAGCCAAAGATACATTCTACTGGGTTAGGTATCAAAATGAACATAACCTTAAAATTATAAATATTAAGGTTTAGTCCATTAACATGCAGAAATAACTGCTACTGTAGTGGACAGGATATCGAGAGAATGTAACATAATTATACATTTATACTTTTCAAATCACTCATGTGAATCACTTTATAATACTTTTCTCTATGTAAAGTGAGTACCACATTATAAAAAGATGAGATGCCAACAAAAAATCTTATAATTATACATATTGCCTAGGGAGGTACGTTTTGGCCTTCTGTTTTGGCATGCACTATCAGGAATTCGCGTAAAATGCGTGAGTATTGTGTATTCCTTGATGAAGTTAATATCAATGTAGTATCTGGGAGAAGACTACGAAGAATTGACAAATCAGAACTTTCTATCCAACTTATTTTCTAACAAAGAATTGCTTTGAGCCACTACCGTGCATTCTTCAGTTTCCTAAGAATATAGTTTTAACTTAAGTAGCCTATAAACAATAAACTTGTTGTATTATTTTCCTGATGTAAATTAGACCGTCACTACGCTCCATCTGTGCTGATATCATTTTCTAACCCCATCAGATTCTTCTGCCATCTGTTTTTTATTATAAAACTTTTGTGTCAAACATTTCTTGGTTGAAATTAGTTATCTTGAAAAAGTCAAATTTTCAAAAGGGTTCTTTGCTACTGCAATACAGGTTTAGCTTGTACTTTAGCCCCTACACCAAACAGACATACACAACTGCTAAGACAAAGGAATTTTCGATTCTATTTTACAGGGTGGCTGAAAAATAACTATGCATTAAAACCCGTTATAAAATACTTTGTAATGATCATAGGTAACTGATAAACTACTCGTGTGAGTTCCGTTTCATACAAAAGCTACATATAACTTAAATGTTAACATAATGTACCGACGTTGACCTCTAAGGTCTAGGGACATAACTTCTAAAAGAAACAATTGAGATAATGGTTACGATCTCTTGAGTTTAAGTGGCGTCTTGTTTCTTCGCTGTTCGAGGTTTGAGCTTTTACACTTCCCCTTGATGCAGCCCTGGAAGAAGATCAGGATTCTTGCAGGCCACTCATGTCGTCCTCATTCACCGTGAAAACAATCATCGCCAAACGCGAAGCACTGAATAATAACCATGCCTGCAAAACCAACGTGTATGCTATCCAGATATCTTCTGAAAATCATTATTTTCTAATTTTATTGTATTGTTCTAGGAGTGAAGATGTTGCAAATTCTGTAAGCAGACACATTGAATGAAACTACAACTCACAGAGAAGAACACTGACCACTTAAAAATGTAAAAAACTGAACATGTTGCTGATCAGCAGTGTTATCTGCTTGTGTCACATTTTGGCGGTAACATCGTCCAATCAAAGTAAGTGCGCTTAGTTTCCATTAGGCACTCAATCAAAAGTGAGCTAGAAAGATAAGCAGTTACTTTTTAACAATAATTGTATACAACATTATTTAAACGGACTGTTTTTATGTGTTTTCTTTTCTTAAAATAAAATCAATAAAACCAGTTGTTTAGTATTTTGTGTTGGGTTTCAAAATAGTGAAGCTTATTAGATATAGCAACACTTAATAACGCTTAAATACGCACTATAGAGTAGCCTAATCATCTGTTCTGAAGTTTAACGTGAAGTTATTCCTTTTTCGGAAGTATTAGATATACGTACATGAATTCAAAAGAAACATTTAGACGTACTTTATTGTAAAACAATTTACCCCATATCTATCAGCCATTAGAGCGGAGTGTTTGTTATCAGAACAGCAAATGGCACATTTCCAGCGTTCAGATGTAATATTCGTCAACCTAAAAGCAATAAAAGCGAAGTTATCTTCATACACTTCCAATACTCCATTGATTATTTTATTCCACAAACCGTTGTGTGAACAATTTAACTTGTTGGTTTCAATTTTGTTAATATTATCATTACATCACATTTTTTGCTTTTCATAACTCAGTGGTAACTTGTTAGCTTTGGGAACGCCGACAACTTCTTTTTAAGGGTCCGCCTCAGCTGCTCGGGAGAGCGTCGTTGCAGAGGTTTGCGGGAAACAAAATAGAGACTTTACTATTATTACAATTTTGACGAAACAAATCTTAAATGAAAGATAAAATGTTATCTAGGTTTGCCTGTAGTTCGTTGATCAATACTATCAATCGCCTGAGGTTTATCAAAAATCTAATCACAGGCAAACCCATGCAAACTCTTTTTCTTTCTATAAAAGTTAACATATCCTAATTTAATCTTCATATAAGAGCGCTATCTACCTTCTACGAAACCCTTGCAAGCGAAGGGTTTGACAGTTAGGCCGCATCAGTTGAAAGAAAGCCCGTTGTTACACAAATTCAGACATTCTCTGTGGTAACCACGAAGGCGGACCCTTAAGGAGAATTAGGGAGGATTGGTCCAAGCCCAGCGTGTGCCCGGGTCGGAGTCGAACTCGACACCCTTAACACCGGAAGCCGCTTCCATTGTGTTGTTGATCAGCCTGTAATGGATTTTCCTGTCTAGATGTGCGAGAGAAAGATGTTGACAGTGTGGGGTTGTTGGACCTGCCAGTGCCCCACAGCTCCGAGCACCTGCCTATGTTCTTGGAGGAGCCCGTGGACACGTACGCCATGAAGAACAAGCCCGCTGTGCTTTACTGTAGAGCGGCACATGCGCTACAGGTATGCCATTGTCCAGCAGAAGAGGTAACAGTAAAGGGTAGAGGGCTAAGTTGACTATTCACCGGGGAGGTACGGAGTGGTATAGAATCGCGTGAGCCAATAGTAGACAACGTAAATGGGTGAGTCATGAAACACAGAAGGGGGGTTGCAGTATTTTTTGAAGACTGATGGGTAAAATAGCCTCCGGAAGATGAAAAACACCATGGAGTGACATGAAGCCAATAGAAGGACATGAAGGAGATATGAGAGGAGGAGCAGTCAGTACAGGCATTGACTTTAAATGTTTAGGGTCAATGGTATAGGACAGACCGAGGTGAAGGCTGTAGCTGTTGACAAGTAGAGTAATTGTTGGGATTTTAAACTTTACTTGTCTCCTTCAACATTACCTATAGTGTTCAGTTTTCTTTTATACAACTAAAGTGCCGTATGATTTATTTTAAATTACTAAAGTGACAATGTATTTATTGCAAAATCATCAAATACACTCTAAATAAGTATTCTTTGAAGCTAATATTATTAGTCTGATGTACTGTTGGCTTACACTTTTATAAAAGAGTTATAAATCTTTACCAGCCCCCTTCTAGTTTTCTTATAAGTTATAAAAGAAAATGTAACTCTTAGTTCTTATAAAAAGTGCATTTAAATTAATTACCTCAACGTAAGCTGTTAGTTACAACTATCAAACCACATTATTCTATTGCATCATGTTATGAATACTTATGTCTACCTACGAAATCTTGGGCCAACAGTGTAAAGTAATCAAATAAGGATGCCACTGTGCATAATTATTATTAAAATGGTAACACAAGTTTGTTTTGTAACTCAAACTGAATGTAAACTAGTTGGGTTTCTCTTGCCGCTCTACCGGTACTTGTAAAGTTTGCAATGAAGTTCGGTAATTGAGTTCACTTTATTTGGTTTGAGGTTTGAGGAAACCTTTGAGGAAGTTAATTTAACTACGAGATACACCTCTCAACTTCACTTAGTTTGTCTTAATAACAAACCTAAAAAAACACACAACAAAAACCATAGGTGGCAGATTAGGCTACGCCGATAAAAACACTGCTTGTATGTAGTTCTACTTTTAAACTGGTTTTTATTTGAGTTATAAAATGAGCTATTTTATGTAGCTATGACATAAAATAGTACCTACGATTTACTAAATATAGAGACACCTATAACATCCCAAGGTTGGTTAGATTAGATTGAGGGGATCAAGTGGATATAGGGATTGATTACCCTTATGCACGTCTGCCACGTCTGTTAGGCATATTGCGCTACCACTGGAATCAAAGGAAGTCTGGGTTCAGGAGAGGACTGGGACTGGGTTCGGCTGACCAGACAATCATGAGAGGGCGCGACAAGCAAGCCCGCAGACAACCACTTAGGGGACTCTAACCCCCAAGACGTGGAGAGCCTTGCCAACACTCGGTGGCCCTTTCCCCATAAGATTATGGCAAGCATCTCCTGAAGTCGTGGTCTACCCTGCTGCCGCGTCTCCTTAAATTGATATTTGATCCAACTTCCCTGGTGGGGACCGAAGCGTGTTCAACATCCAGACAACTACAAAGCTGCCCAGTAATTGTGTGAACTACTCTGATCTATGATGTTGGTTTATTCAGGTATACTTCAAATGCAGCGGAGAGGCATATCACCGCCTCTTGCCTCAGCAGATCTTCGTGGACCCGGAGACAGGAGTGAGAGTAGTGGAAACCTCTCTGAACATCACTCGCAACATGGTTGAAGAATACTTCGGGAAGGATAGGTAAGAAAAGTATTCAGCCGTAGTTTCGTTTTATAAAGCGTTCAACAAATAACTATATTCGAAGAATGAAAATGTAAAAACAATCATCATTGTGAGCTAAATGTGATGTCTTTTCCAGGTTTCAATGTCAGTGCATCGCGTGGTCGTCTCGCGGTGAAGTTGAAAGTCAGCCGGCAATTGTGGAAAACGCTTGTAAGTGTACATACAACTCTTAAGAGTGCACAGTACCTGGCGGCCATTTTTTTGTCCCTTAACAATGTAAAACAAGCATTTTCTTGAGACACTTCACGCACACAACTTTCAACAGATCTTTTCAATCCATTTTATTTTAAAGATGACAATGTACTGCAGTGTCTCCGCTTACCACTTTTTTTGAAAATTTTATTAGTTTAATAGTAAGACCAAGAAATTCAAATACAACGTGTCTTCAACTTTTGAATTTATGTCACGGTTTGATCAATAAGAAAATGGAAATTCGGCTCAGCGGAGTCTCTAAAATATTTAATGCACTTCAAAACAAAGCTCATGTTATAAAAATCCGATGAAAACCGTAGACGAAGTGTTTGAAGAAAATGCATGTTTTTACATTGCTCTAATGGGACGAAATTCAAGGTCACAGTCGTTACTGCGCACTCTTAAAATTTTGAAACATGATTCATGAAAACATAAGAAACATCTAAGAGAAAATTAATAATATATTTGGGAAATAAAAATTGTGGTAATTTTTGGAACTTACTGATAAAAGTTGAACTAAATGCGGATACTGTACTAATCTTGTTTGCAGCCAACTGTCAGTTTTAGCGTGGTTCGGAACTGATGCTGTAGGCGCGCTACTTTTGCCCTTTTGACAGCTGATGATTTTAGTAGACAATTGTGTTCTCTATTTACCAAATCTTAAAAAACTTCTGGGGTAGTGCCGACGTAGTGTGGAATAAACTCAGCCAACATATGACTCCCATTTCGGTTGAACTTGTCAATAATTTAGGACATGATCATACATCACTCGTATCTTATAATTATTTGTTATATCATAAGAGAGTTTTGCCAATTTATTATATATACTAGTTTTAATATTACATTGATCTAATTAGGTTTGATATTAAGTACTGTAGTACAATTGAAACAAATAAATATTTAATCAAATGTGGCTGGGTGCAAAATGGCAATAAAGTCAAGAATTAGTTCAAAATCATTTAATTGAAAATACAGATAGTGAATTTTCAAATAATTACCTAAAGATTACGTAAACCGTATTTAATTTCATTAGGCTTAAGTCCTTACGAATATCACATCTAAACCAAAAGCATCAATGACGTATTTGAAAAGTTATTAAAAGAAATCACATTACTCTGTCGTTTTTAAACCGTGTTTAATTTTATTAGGCTTAAGTCATGACGAATATCACATCCAAACTAAAACATCAACGACGTATGTGAATCACATTACTCTAGCATTTTTAAACCAACCACTAAGGGTTAAACCTGTCTGAGCCAGATAAAATAAAGTGAAAGAAAGTAACACACGTGAAAAATACAAATGGAATCCTTTTCGTTCCCAAGACCATTGTTGTCAAAAGCAGCTTACTCCCTCTCGTAAGGGAACTGAACAGCTCTTGATTTTGCCTCCAAAAATTGGTTCTACAGCCTCCACAATCCCTCTGCTTTGCTGCCGGGGCGAGGATCCCTAGTTATCGGTTTCCTAGCAATTCTCCCCTCTTTTATTTGCTTGAGTGACCTTTTCATTGTGTGAGATCCTGTCTGTTGGTAATAAAGTGGGGTATTTGGTGGGATTACAATCGCTTCAAGCCTTTACAATGGAATCTTTTAATCAGTTCAAAATGTGTGGTATTGATCCCTCTCTTGGACATTTTAATAAATAACTCCACTGATAGTGTTATGTATTCAAATTTGATTTTGCTCTAAATATAAAGTATTTAAAAAGTTTTGGTTATTAGTTTTGTGTTAATTAAAATCATTATAAAAGTGATAAAATATTTATTTTGTAAAGACGTTAGCAAGCTATAGCTATAGTGCTTATTTAGAGGCTGCCGTTTGCTGTCCCACCTTTAAAGTCGAGACACACGTATGCGCGCCAAGCATACCACGTCCACCCCGAGCAGTCAAGACAAGGACGACTGTTGTTGACGTTGGTAGGAGAACACATTTGCGCGTCACCGCTCCGAGCAATAGCCGCCAGTGATTTCTCAGTACCCTTCTCAACACGGTGTGTTTCTCTGTCTCTGTGTCAATCATGTTTTCGAAGTTTCGTAAAGGTGATACAGCAATGATTGCCTTGGCTCTAGAGTAAGAAGATAATGAGAAAACTTTGAAGAAGCGAAGAAAGAGGATTTGGTTGGACAGTGCATAGAAATCAAGGATTATTAAGACAGACCCTGTTTCCCCGTCTCATGAAAAATAAAACCAAGTTCTATGGATATGTTTAAATGGCAAGGAAGTACCTTCCATTGACTTTAAATATTTAAAACCAATGTACCTTGTATCTCTTTAGTTATTATCCTGAATAATTAGTTTCCAGACCCTATACATGTATTCAGCATTTCAATACCAGCATTTCATTACTGAGATTGTACAGAACACGTAATTTCCGCATTTCTTCAATCAGTTTTGCCCTCCATGTTGCGGGCTCTGCGCGATCTCTAAGCACGGGTACGGTGCAGTAATATCATAATATGTGCCCCAACATGTTAAAAATATGCTTTGTTTTCATTCTCACTGTAGCACGACCAACACTCGGGCTCGGTGCGGATATGTGGGCCCCGGCCTTTAAACGGCGTTGACTAGAAAAACAGATCATACTGTAAAAGACTCTTAATTTGTCTGCCTTCATTTATGAGTCACTCGATTTTAATGTGTCTAAACGCTGTTTGTAATAATTATGTGTACCTGGCTGGAAACACATGACATGATATCTGCTAGTATATAAAGTCAACATAGTACTTATTTCATGCTTTGTTTCTTCAGTACCATAATTTGTAATACTCTGTGGTCAGTATTTCAGACTGCACCCGACTGTCTTCTGCAAAGTGTGAAAATGTTTGTTTACTATTTTATTGCTATTCTCACTTCCCATCATTTGTAAAGTTATGTGAAGGATTTTAGTTGTGAGAAGCTGTACCTGCACTAGATTTTCATGTTTTCCGCAATATCAAAACAGTTTGCCATGTTAAAATTAATGAACAATTTAGTTATTTCTAGAACTGTTTGGACTTTGACCGGTTCGATTGGCCAATATCGTTTAGGCTAGGCTTAGAGCATATTCCATTCCCTGACGGTCTTCATGCTAGCCTTGATTCAGGAATCAGGATTGGTTTTATGAGTCAGGCCAAGGGGTACCCTTATTACAAGGTAATTCAAAACCTGCTAGACACGAACCTGTTGTGTTCGGTAGTCAGGTATTCAACTTAATAAGTTGTTATATTAAGGTAACCTTTGAATCTGTTATATACCTAGTAAGCCTATTATAGGAGACAGTCTATAGAAGTTTTGACCATCTTACAGGGTACTGCTACATACACAATTCATTCGTTACTTATTGAGTCAATGTACTTTTCCTTTTCTCCCATTACTAAACATTTACAGTTACTTAATACTTGATGGTCTCTTACTAAGAGGTTCTTGCGCTGCAAAAGTCAAAAATTTTATTTCTTCTTCTTTTATTGTTTTCCATATATCCTCGAAAAATTCTTTAACAGAGTAGTGGTATGCCTTTAGGATAAGTAGGTTTTTAATTTGCTTCTAAATCTGTCCAATTGATTTTTTTATATCTTTGTAACTTATTAAAAATTTGTATTGCCAAGTACTTCACTCTTTTTTGAACCAGTGTTGATTTAATCTGTTTACTGTATGTTACTTTATTGTATTGTATAAGGTTCATGCACTTCATAATTTCCTGCAAATAATACATGTTTTCTTTTGTTTCTGATGTTTCCAGTACATATAAATGCTTGCAAATGTTAAAATTTTTAATTTAGAAAAAGTGGTTTACAGTAGGTATTTATTTACAAGTTCAAAGTAGATTGTCCGTATCAGGCTGATGCAGCTGTCTAAGTAAACAAAATGAAATTAATCTATCTTTACTCCCAGTCCCATATCAAGTTTTTTTTTTTTGGTTTTTTTTGGTTTAGGTACAGTTATCCTAAGCGTTAGCTGGCAAATGAAGGAATATGCTTGAAAATGTTTCCTAATGTTTATGAATTGAAGATTTTTATGATCCAAGTTAATAAGTATGTTTTCTTTTCAGTTTTGCAGAAGCAGTTCCTAACGGTTCCTCATCAAGAAAGGTGTCTGTAGACCACCAAGTGGAATGCGATGTTTACCACCTTCCGGTGTACCTCAGCCAACTGTCCGTTGGCTCAAGAATGTAACAGTGGAGCCTGAGGCTAGCGTCATAATAAGTAGTGAAGGACATCTTCTCATCGGCCAAGCTAGGACTCAGGACACTGCCAATTACAGCTGTATGGCTGAAAATGTAGCTGGAAAAAGAGTTACTCGACCAGTGCAGCTTCTAGTCTATGGTAATTTGCTTTTGTTTTAATTTTTTAAATTAAAACTTGATGTAGTTGAACAGCTAGATGTATTGTTTAGGTAACAGTTTTGGCTCTTCAAACCTTTCCACTTCAAATTTATTGAACAGTTGGTGTTTATTAACAATTACTTAGCATGTCTATTGCTAAACAAAACTCTGAGATAAATTTAAACCATTGTTAGTTGATTTAGTAAGAGAACTGAAAGGACCAAGTAACCTTTTAACAAAACATTTTACATTAAACTACATATGAACATTTGTGGGTTTAAACTGAAATGATTGATTGCAGCTAGGTGAAAAGCTTTTATATCATCTGCAAAGAGGAGTGTTTCTCAACATCCAGCAGGTCCACAATGTCGCTACAAATGCAAGAAAAAAGATGCGCCCTAAAAGAGGTCTGAGGTGCACCTTAGAGGTTTGGATAGAACCATGGTAGACTCACAAAATCTAGTTTCACCTCGTTCATTTAACCTGATAGAAGAGGACCATGCAAACCATACCTCTGCAGTTTGATCTAAAGAATCGATGGTAACATTGTCTAAGGCTCCTTGGCAAGTTCATGAAGACGACGCTTCGTCTGTTTTCCTCTTGTTCAACCATAGAGAATATAATTGAAAAGTAGAAGATTGTCATGTTGACCTAGGTGAATGTTCACTTCCAGGGATTTATCTTACAGGGTACTGCTACATACACAATTCATTACTTATTGAGTCAATGTAATACTTTTCTCTTTTCTCCCATTACTAAACAAGGAAAACACTTTTACAGTTACTTAATACTTGATGGTCTCTAACTAAAAGGTTCTTTGCTCCAAGAATTGTGTAAAAAAATTTTATTTCTTTCTTCTTTTTATTGTTTCCCACCTATATCCCTAAAAATTCTTTTTAACAGAGTGGTAAGTATGCCTTTAGGATAAGTATAGGTTTTAATTTCTTCTTAATCTGTCCAATTGATTTTTTATATCTTTATGTAACTCTTAAAATTGTATCAAGGTACTTCACCCTTTTTGAACCAGTGTTGATTTAATCGGTTTACTTAATCTATGTTACTTGATTGTATTGTGTAAGGTTCACGGACTTCATAATTTCCTGCAAATAATACATGTTTTCTTTTGTTTCTGATGTTTCCAGTACATATAAATGCTTGCAAATGTTAAAATTTTTGAATTTTGAAAAAGTGGTTTTACAGTAGGTATTTATTTACAAGTTCAAAGTAGATTGTCCAGTATCAGGCTGATGCAGCTGTCTGGCTTAAACATAATGTGAAATTAATCTTTCTTTACTCCCAGTCCCATATCAAGTATAGGTACAGTTATCCTAAAGCTGGCAAATGAAGGAATATGCTTAAAAATGTTTCCTAATGTTTATGAATTAGAGATTTTTATGATCCTAGTTAATAAGTAAGTATGTTTTCTTTACAGTTTGCAGAAGCAGTTCCTAACGGTTCCTCATCAAGAAAGGGTGTCTGTAGACCACCAAGTGGAGCTGCGATGTTTACCACCTTCGGTGTACCTCAGCCAACTGTCCGTTGGCTCAAGAATGGCAACCCAGTGGAGCCTGAGGCTAACGTCATAATAAGTAGTGAAGGACATCTTCTCATCGGCCAAGCTAGGACTCAGGACACTGCCAATTACAGCTGTATGGCTGAAAATGTAGCTGGAAAAAGAGTTACTCGACCAGTGCAGCTTCTAGTCTATGGTAGTTTGCTTTTGTTTTAATTTTTTTAAATTAAAACTTGATGTACAGTTAAAACAGCTAGATTATGTATTGTATCACTGAGGTTAGGCCTACAGTTTTGGCTCTTTCAAAACCTTTCAACTTCAAATTTATTGAACCGTTGGTGTTTATTTAACTTAATTACTTAGCATGACTATTGCCTAAGCAAAACCCTAAGATAGATTTATAAACACTGTGTTCAGTTGATTTAGTAAGGAGAACTGAAAGGACCAAGTAACCTTTTAATAAAAGCACTACGTACAAACATTTGTGGGTTTAAACTGAAATGATTGATTGCAGCTAACGGTGGCTGGTCATCATGGACAGAATGGTCTGCATGTCCGCAGAACCACTGTGAAGTACAACAGAGTCGCTACCGATTATGCAACAACCCGACCCCTCATCAAGGACTTCCCTGCCCCGGTGCCTCCGTAGAGACCAGAGAATGCATGAACCCTGACTTGTGCATTGGTAAATACAAGTTTTTACCATTTAACCCTTTGCAGTCTCATTTATTTTAAAATTTTTGTAAAAAGCCTCCCGTATGGGTTTCCTCAGTCCCCTGTAAGCAAAATAGAACGACACCTCTTAGCGCGGGGATTTACGACGACACCTCCCTAAGCTCAAAAAGTGCCACTCGCCGTCTCACTGGATTTGATGAGCCAGTTTCTCTTCAGTGATCCTCATGGTCATTGTGGCCCCACACCCGGCATGATCCAACGACTAGCATTGCACCGCAGCAGAGCGCACCTGGGTGGGATTCTAACCCACGCTGTGACAGACAGGGGCCAGCTGTCAGTCACTATAACCACTAAACCACCGGGCTATTTGTCGTAGGCTGTCAAACTTACACTTGAGTTTCCGTGGAGGGGGAAGGAGTGGTAGTTTCCGTGTTCTCTGCTAGATGTCGTTAGTGTAGCGTAGTCCTGGCATATCGGAGACTGTTTCAATCGCATCCTATATTGCACATCCAAGCGTTCAAAAGGAAATAGCGTTTGTCGACCTATAGTCGACACGCGACCTCAAAGGGTTAAAGTAGAGTAAAGAGAATAGTCGCTATATCAAACTAATAAGATCAGATGATAGTTAAAACACTTACTACATCCGCTGCGTTTTCATTCAAGGTGTAGCCTACTGGTATTCAAAACTATTACACAGGAACAAATACGATTTTTATGTTTTAACATGATTATCGCTATTATTTTGTTGTTAGTACACTAGTATTTTGTTGATTTTGTGTTAGGATAGGAGGTAAATTTGTTTGACTTTTTTCAGGATTTTTAACCCTGGACGCCATCCGTAGAGCACCCAAATAAATATTTAATTGATACCTTTAACTCTTTCTGGTAAACAATGTATTATGCTTTTGTTTGTGCCCATCTATTACATTCAAAACTAAAAGAAAAGCTCAACAAAGATATAAAAAATGACCATACATTTGTTTTGTTTCACTGTTTTGTATATTTTGCACTAGTACAAAATATTTTCTGATTTGGAATTTCTCTCACTATTTCAGCTGTTGTGAATGGAGGCTGGTCCCCGTGGTCGGACTGGTCGATTTGTGACCCAGACTGTAAGCAGTACAGAGCACGCAACTGTTCCCAACCCACTCCATCTTTAGGCGGCAAGCCCTGTGTGGGGAAGGTGTCCAGATGATGCCTTGTCATACTCATCTCTGTAAAGGTACGATAATCAAAAATAATTTGAGTTATGTGATAGAAATAAGAGAAAGGTTTTTAAGTTGTTTTTTGTGAGCAAATTTAATTTGTGGTAACGATGAAATAGCGTTGCCGGTGTCGTGGCTAAGTCAGCGCACGAGACTGTGGACCGAAGTTCCCAGGTTTTTGACCGCCTTAGGCCCTTAGCCAACGGTCCGTAGTTAATTTGTTGCGAAGGTTGCACAGGCTGCATAGGCCCATGGGGACTGAAAAATTAATTTTTAGAAAAAAAGTACCGAAAATGAAAAAAGTGTATAAAAGTTTTATAGTTTTAAAATCTACCATTGTCAAATAAAAGTAAGAATTATTTAGGGTTGAAGACTTTTTACAACGAACAAGTCCCATTATTAATCCTATAAAAAATTCTTATTAATATCATGTAGATCATAGCTATTTCTAATACATAGGCTAATATAATTTTATTAATAAAAAGAAGAAGTTAGATGACATTTTCTGTTTACATATAAATCTTTTGCTAGCAAGAAATAAATTACAAAATATTGGCATTTTTGAATAAATTAAGTTATGATTCTCTATTTAAAATTTTTAATTGGCATTTCTCTTTTGATTGGCGGACCTCTACTGATACATTATTGAATTCAGTTCTAAAACTAACTTCAAAGTCTTGCACACTCTTGATTGATTATCTACAATGTAGCGTAAGTTTAGGTTAGGCCCTTGAGAGTAAGTGGAGTTTTCCAACTGCCCGAAACATAGGGAGTAGTTTTATTCCTGAAGTGGCTGGAACACTCGAGTTTTGTAATCATACTTGAAAGTTTTACTAAAACTAAATATTGTCTGTTTTCTGTTCAGTTTCAGCAAAGACCAAGATGCCACCGGACCTAGCAATGTACACAGGATTTGTGGTTGCTGTTTGTGTGTTCACCTGTGTTCTACTCATCATTGTTTTTGTCTTATACTACAGAAAACAACAGCAGCAGTGCAATGTTCATACTGCAGTGGTCTCAGGTCAGTGCAGCAACTGGTTTCAAATTAATGTATCTTTACTCAGGGTGGCCACAGACCGGGAATTACGAGAATTACAAGTACAGTACAGTCTCTATAATCCGCCGTTCGCCACTCTGACATGTCCAGTAATCTGGCACTGTGACGGCGTCATTTACAGTAGCCATATGTTTTCAAGTCTCTACTTGTCTGTTAAGCGTGTGACAAAGTGTGCGTTGTTTATTGCTGATCAGTGCTTTCCTTCAGTACAGGCAGTGAGATGTCGCAAAAACGTAAACATGTTACTTTGACATAAATAGAAAGTACTTTTAAAAAGTAATAATAAGTTAACATCGACAGATCTAAATTTCACAGACATAAGGAAAAATAAGAATGAAATTGAATCATACTTTAAGAATAGTGAATCGTCCTCCAATGTAAGAAAAAAGGCAAATTGAGTCTTTTAGTGAACCTCCACTAATCCGGCATTTTTACGCTAATCTGGCCCTTCCGATCCCGATATAGGGCCAGACTAGTGTACCGTGGAAAAACGGGAAATATGCGTGAATTCTGGGTGTAACTGGGAAAAATTGGCCCTCATATAGTGTCGTGGGCATAATTAGGTCTTCGGAGCGTACCGCGGGTATAAAACAATTGTTCTCATGTCTTGCGCCCGTGACCTGTGAAATGGTGATCGAAACGTATCATGGCGTGTTTTTTGTACTAATCCTCTTAATGTATCGCAAACCTAACATGGCGGCGATCATAATGCGCCGTGGGTCTTAAACGGTTCTCAGAACGTATAGTGGGCGTAAAATGATGGTCAGAACTTATCTGCAGGGTTTAAATGTCTCTTGCTAAGTACCCAAATTTAAAACGGCCAGCGTAACATACCTCGGACCTGAAAAATCTCTCAGGACCTATCGGTGTATTAAAAGTGATCAAGTGTTGTGGGTTAGAAACTGCCTTCGGAACATACCAAGGGCTTAAAAATGTGAACACAATGTACTGCTGGAGTAAAATAAGAATGTACCGTGAGTCTGAAACATCTGTCGGAACAAATCCTGGGCGTAAAAGGGCGTCGGAAGGGTAAGTGAACTGCTTGCGGATGAGACTGCGGTCAAGCAACTTGACCCTCGGCAACAGTGGAAGTGCACCAGGAAAATGTGTATATTGCAAGGAAATATGTGAATTTACCAAGCTACTTTTGTGGGCACCTGGTGCACTGTAGAGTTAAAAGATTATGAAGGTTTGCTGCAACAATTACAAAGTATGCTGGGACTAAGACAGCTGAAGAATTAGTCCAGGCCCATCTGAGGTTGTCTACATGAAATCACTTACTATTCCTGATTTTAAACCCTTTATTTTTTTACTGTTTCCCAAATTCTAGCTTGTTTAATCTGGAAACTTCGGTTGACCAGAAGTGAGATAACACATTAACTTTAATGCTCATGTAGAGACATGAAAACCGCATTTGATTCTGTTAAATAGTTTTTAGTATGCAGTAGTTGCCAGTATGCCTGACGCAGTTGAAGTGTAAATTGCGAGTCTAGTGCAAGGAAAACATTGTAACATAATAATTTAATAACTCTCGCTGTGGAGTACTATCTTCAGTCCCTGATTGGCTGAAATAAAGGCAACAGCTAGAGCAAAATATTTCAAACCAATTATCATACTGTTTTGAACCTGAAGAACTAAATTATAGTTTTCAACAGTTGTATAAGTTTGTAACTCAATTTGTCAACTTAATGCTCTTCACTGACATATTATGCTCATATTCGTACATATATCTGTGCTTTAAGTTCTAAGCTCTGACCCACCTTACTCTGTGACACAGACTACTACAGCCCGGTCGGCAAATCCAACTCACAACCAGACCTGACCAAGACCATGCTCTACATGTATGCCAACGCACACAGTAATGGCGACGTGACTAAGCAGTACATGCTGCCTCACAGCGACAGTCTCCACCACTACGACGTCCCCCAGCTCAGCCCCCACTCTTCCGCTCACTGGATAGGTAAGTAAATATGTGTATCATTTATATTGTTTTATAGTACTCGTTACCAACTTGTTATCTTACTGCTATGCCAAGTCACATGTAGGCCTAGTGTATAGAGGATAACAACACTAGAGCCCAGTATTGACAAAACAGTTTACCAGACAGTTCCAAAATGATTTGGGTTAACCCTTCAGCTTCTTAATTTATTTTAAATTTTTATTAAAAGCCTTTCGTATGGGTTGCCCTATCCCTGTAAACAAAATTTCAGCAAAACTGCTCCTCTGGTAGGGTGCACTACCAGTCATAGAACCACTCCTCGAAACGTGGGGATCTAGCGCCTCCCTAAGCTCAAAAGTGCCACTTTCGCCTCTGGATTTTGAGCCATTTTCTCTTCAGTGATCCTCAGCGGGTCATTGTGGCCCCCACGCCCGGAGTGATTCAGTGACTAGCATTGCCCCGCATCAGAGTGCGTCCGCCTGGGAATCGAACCCATGCTGTGACAGACAGAGGCCAACTGTCCGTCATTATAACCACTGGACCACCGGGCTGTGGTTTCCGTGGGCAGTCAAATTCACACGTGAGTTGGCGCTTGGGGGTAGGTAGGGTGGTAGTTTCAGTGTTCTGTGCTAGGTGCCGCTAGAAAGCAGCATCTACTCGGCGGACCCGGCGCGTTGCTATATTGGCACACTAGCCGCATTTTGCGTAAGGCGCACGTCGTTACTATAACGTTTTAAGACGCTGAAGGGTTAACAAATGTCTCTTTGACAGTCGGTTTTGACCGATGTCAGTTTATAGCAGTTGTTAAAATTGTTCTAGCTAGAACACCGTATTTAGCTAAACTGTGCTGGCACCAAAATTTGCTCTGACCAATTGTGTCCAAGACAAATAGTTATTTGAGAGAATTGGCACAGAAATCGTTGCCAACGGTGCCAGAAACCAAAAAACATTACAGGAACCAATCGGTATTTTGTATTGGCTATTAATAGGGTTTCACTGACAAACTAAAAGACAAATACCGGTAATCGTTTTGATCTTTTAAGTTACATGTTAAACTAATAGATTTATTTGGAAAGTGATCACTTTTGTTATAAATTATTCTTTTTATTTCTCCTGATATCCACTGCAAGTTTGATCTTTGGGTTTCCTATAGGTTTTCAGTATATTACTTTTTTTTATCAAAGCTGTGTGGGGACACAGGGTGCTGACTGCTGACCCATCAGATGACTGCTGACCCATGTGACCTATTGTTGAGAAATACATTTTTATGAGGATATTTTCATAATTAAATAACAAACTAGCCAACACGAGTGTCATTTGCTGTCCCATTCACTCAAACTGAATCACTCCCTTGTCAGTCTGTCAGTTATAGCGCCTCTCAAAATAGTGCAATGAACTCATCTGTATTGTTTAGTGAACCATCACTTTGCTAAGAACTGTAGTGTTACTGTCGTCAGTCAACAGTGTAATCTGTTCCATTTCAGTATAGGCTACATATTTTTATAAGGCATTGATTATGGGATGTTTCACTTTCAGTTGGCAACAAGCTGGAAGACTTTGAAGCTTTGAGGTCAGCTCAAGATTGTTCGCTGATGTCTACATTCGAACACAAATATAACGTCTGAAGAGTCTGTCAAACAGATTTCATCAAACAAAACACAGTGCATAGTCACCAGAATTACAATAACTCCCAAAATATGCTGTAGAAATATATTTTTTAATCAAAGAAACTTACTGTATAAAATAGCAGAAAACCCAGTACCGTAATAAGGTTGCTTTTGTGTAATGTAATTTTTATACCTTTCTCTGTATATGAAAACAGCAAATACATTTGTGAGCTAATCATACCAAAATAATAGTAGGTTAAAATGAGTTAATTTAGATTTTAAGTGAAGTGGTTTGACATTATAATAGTAAACACTAGAAACTTCTGGAAACCAATGAAAAACTGTTTACTTTTGAGCTAAACAAAATGTTCTATGCTAAGCATCTTCAGTTGTGTAAAAATAAAAATTAGAAAAGGATGGTATAAATATGTTCATTAATAAAAGTATTTCAAACAAACATTGATTTTAGGTTGTAAATAAAATAAACCAAAGGTCAATGGTTTTGCCAGAAGTGTTAACTATTTTGTGTTAACTTAGGAATGGATTCAGTTTTTTTCTCCCCTAGATATAAAAGAATACGGAAGACTCTTTTCAGTTCGGAATCTGTTGGATCAATCGCAAAATCGCTTGGTTAACCACCTGAGCATTCACATACCTAATTACTTCATCTTCTTGTTTTTCGGCAGGGTTAAAAGGTAAAGTTTTGTCATGTGTTCCGAAAAACTTTGTAATCTTTCACAAAAATAGATCAGCTTCCAATTAAATCTATGGCAAGTTTAATGTTATGCATTGTACAATTTTGTGTTTTCATCCACAGAATCCACAGTTTTCCTATTGTTTCCACTATCCAGCTAATGTTTATTCTGGCCAGGCATTGGGTCTCTAGAAGGCTGAACTAAAGGGAGTTTACGTGGTTTGTCCAATAAGATTGCAAACTGGTTCAATATGACGGCCCTGAGACGACGTAAAGCTCCGCCAACTAAATCACGTCACTACTGGACATCTAATGAAGCGTCAGTGCTCGTTTGACAGTCGAGCTAGACCTATCAAGCTGTCGGTGTCAGTTTATATTTTTTTTGTTTTTGCTGTTCGTTGAAAAATTGGAGATTAATGAAATCACTGAACAACGAATCAACATCAAAATTTTGGGAATTAGGCAAAAGCTCTAAAAAAGTTACAGACATGTTGAGGGCTGTTTACAGAGATAATTTTTTGAAGAAAATGTCCATTTTCAAGTGGATTAAACGTTTCAAAGATGGCCGCGAAGACGCTAAAGATGATGCAAGGCAGGGCCGACCGTCAACCTCATGTGTGGATGAAAACATTGATCGTGTGCGAGCCCTGGTGTCTGATGATCGTCGGAAAACTGTTAGAATGATTGCAGACGAACATCTGAATTCTATGTTGACGTTCTTAAGCGCTTCAGAGATCGCGTGCGTCAAGTGAGGCCGAATTTGTGTCAAGGCGATGGATGGAATCTTCACCATGACAATGCCTCTGCACATTCTGCATCGATTGTTGGTGAGTTTTTGGCAACAAATTCCATCACCCTCCTTAACCACCCGCTCTATTCGCCAAATCTTGCCTCCTGTGTTTTTGTCCTTTTTCCAAAATGCGAAAAGTGATGAGTGGGCATCACTGGATCAACTTGATGTTGATTCATTGTTCAGTGATTTGATCAATCTCCATTTTTCGAATGAACGGCAAAAACAAATAAAATATAAACTGACACCGACAGCTTGATAGGCACAGCTCGAATGTCAACTGACGCTTCATTGGATGTCAAGAAGTCACTTGATGTAGTTGGCGGAGCTTTGCACCGCCTCAGGGCCGTCATATTGAACCAGTTCGCGAACTTATTGGACAGACCTCGTACTGTAAAATAAAACTCTCAGTTACAGTGTTTGTTTGATTTCAGAATAGTATTAATTCACTAATCACTATTCATTTTGTTTAACTTATAGCACTTACAGTTGTTCACCTTCATTTGTAAAAAGAAAACGAAAGAAATCTTCCAAATAAAATGTTAACACTCATTAACATAATTAGACCCATATAAAATAAAATATCTGATTGTAATTTAATTTTTGCTACTATAACCAAAACTTCACAACCTTTCATGAAATAAATTACTTGCACCTATTTGTTGTAAATTATGATGATAAATCCTATATTAAAAATTAGAATATTGGTAAAGTTTTGTTTTCTTTGGATAAAGAATGTTAACAACAAAGAAAAAGATAGTTTGTAAAAGAGTTTAATAGAATAAACTTTGTATTTATAAGTAAAAGTCTGAGTTAGTGCATTTATTTATTTTTTATACAATGTGTGTAATAGTTTATTTTGTATGAACACTAACCATTACATTTTTGGTGTGTAAAGACGTAAACCAAAGCCAATGTGTACAAATAAAAACTATTTAGTTGTCTGAATATCAGTTTCATTCAAAAGCCTTTGTAAAATCCACTAATCTGGGGTATCGCTTTCTTTTGCTGAATTTATACAATGAAAAACATAATGCAATTAAAGATGGTTTAAAGGGCACGAGATATATTGTAAAACCTTAGATACCACTGGACCACCCTTAAATACTAACTACTAAGATTTCTTTCAGGCTTTTTTTTGGAAATTATGGTATAAGGGAAACATTTTAGCAAGTCGCAACTTCACCTCATACATGAAAACAATGAAAGATTTGTCAATTATTTTGACTTATTTAAAGTACTTACAAACTAATTCTATAATCGATTACCGAAGGTAAATTTATTGGAGGTACCCTCTCTGTGTTTACTAATATTGATGTTTTAACTGCTGTTGGTGGGAAAGAGAGGGGCTGAAGAGGTATTTTCAATTTGTTTAGTCTAAAATTAACTTTTGGCAGCTTCCGCCTTGTAGCAGGTGACTCATAATTTCCAGTTTCCATTTAGAACAGACTGCCAGCTGTGAAGCTGGTGGGGCTGGCACTGCAGCCTACACCTGAGTGGCATTACTTTCATTGACGTATGAAACAGAACGTCGATTAGTTCACAAAACACTCAACACTGGCTAAGTCTTTTCACTGATTTTGAGTTATAAGTGGTGTATAGTGAAGTTTGCTGTGTTTATATTTGTGCCGACAGTTTTTCAAATTTTAATTTACTTTGACTTTTGCAAAATGTTCTAAATTAATCATGGTTTTTCATGTTTTTATCAGTTTGTGCTTTTGAATCTGTTAAGTGGAAACTGGAAGAGAAACTTAAAACTTAGGGTTTGGCTAATAAAATGTGATATAGTTGAACTTAATACAGGACTACTTCAGTTGAAGAAATATTTAAATCATGTATATTAATAAAGTTTTTGGTTTTGTATGATGGAATATATTCATTTCATCTGTTAAGTATGGAAGTTGTTAAATCTTTAAAAAGTAATCAAGCTGTGGAGATAGTGTTTTTGGTTGTATTTTTATGTATGGTTGCCTCATATGTATTTTTGATACTTTGAACAATATTATTGTTAAAATTCCAAATTTAAGCCAACTAAGCAAAATGTAAATCTTTCCTATTGGAATAGTGGATGAAAATATTAAAATAATACCTTTGGCAACATCTACTTAGAAAGAGTAGTTAGTCTCTAAAATATTATGAATGTAAAGAAATGCATTTATACAAGCATTGACAATACTTTGTTTACCACTTAAATCATTGTTTCCCAGACTAAACAAAGTGAGTATCCATACATATTCCAAATTTTCTTTTAAATTGTGTGAAAACTGTTTACTCTCAAACAAATGAACAAAATGAAAGGTTTCTCCTACTACATTGTATTCTTGTTGTCAATCTTTCTTCCTCAAGTGGAAATGATGAGACTAAATTTGCAAGACAAAAACGTAACTCATATGCTTGACAGCTTGCTGTTACCTACAAAGTACAACAAAAAAGTTCGGCCGGAAATAGGAGGTAAGTTTACTTTGACAACTCTCTTGAAATGCTGTGTAATTCTACCTACACGGATATAATGATGTTGTTATTGTTGTGTTATATTGGGTGTCACAAAAATGTGTAGCGCACTATGCAGAAACGGATTTGACATACAAAAGTAAGTCGAAAATGTCCTGTAACATGTTTTTTTATTTCGGCTTGGTTTAGTTGTAATCTGCCATTTTGTGAATGTTTGAAAATAATTACTAATTCAAAAATCCTTTGACATATTTTTGTGAAACTTAGTATGAACCTTAATTGTTTGTTAGTAATTACATTTCCCAAAAATATTTTGTATATAACTTATCAAATTTTAAAATAGCGGCCATTTAAAAGTTTCAAAGTCAAATTCCAATTTGATTCCATTTGTTCATGAAGTTTTTAAATGGCCGCCGTTTTGAAATTTGAAAAGTTCGATAAACATTATTTTGACAAATGTTATTAAAAAACAGTTAAGGTTTATACCAAGTTTCACAAAAATATCTCAAAGAGTTTTTGAATTATTAATAATTTGTCAAAAGTTTACAAAATGGCGGGTTACGGCTAAACTAAGCCGAAATCAAAAGAATGTTACCAGACATTTTTGACTTACTTTTGTATTTAGAATCCGGTTCTGCATAGCACGCTACACAATTATGTTTTGACACCCTGTATATTGAAGATTTAGATATGCAGAGGGTAGATGAAATAGAATGATACCTATAAAAAATGTACCTCTGAATTATCTGCAATATTGACTTATATCATAAATGCTTCTTTTGAGGAGGGCATCTTTCCGAACCGTTTGAAATTGGCTAAGGTTGTCTCTATTTATAAAAATGAGGATACTTCCGAAGTCCCTCCGAAGTATAGTAGTAGTTAATTACTATTGCCATTAATTAGTAAAGTAGTCAAACAACTTTTCTTAACAAAAATTACCTCATTCATGGAGGATTACCATATAATTTCTAAAAGCCAATTCGGTTTTAGGAAAGGTTACAGCACTATAGGTGCTCTTAACACAGTTTTAGAGACTGTTGTAATGGATTTGGATAGTAAAAACAAAGCATTAAGTATTATTCTTGATCTTTCAAAAGCCTTCCACTATTTAGATCATTCAAATTTAAATAAATTTTTTAATTACAATACAGTTTTAAATACATTCAAATCATTTTACAGTGCTAGTGAGTTTATATGGATTACAATTAGCAGGATATTACCCATCACTTAATTTTTGGCTAGCTAAAGTCTACTGAAATGTATGCTAAAGGACAATAGGCACAAACACAGGTCACTTGTAATTTTGTATTTTTAATAAGGTGTCTGAATTGGTACACACCAGTCAATGTTAGACTTTTTTTGCTTTTAGGTCCAGCTACCAAAGTAATGGTTAACCTCCACATCAAGAGTATTGGACCTGTTTCTGAGACTGAAGGGGTAAGTTTCAAAACCAGTTTAGACTTTCGTGATAAAACCAGGAACTATGACATCTTTATTTTGTCAAGATAAAAGATTAATCTTAGCTTATCTGGTTATATGAAGAGGTAATGCACATGGACTGTTAATAATTAGTATAAAGTGGGAATATTCAAGAATTTTGATGCAGTTTAAAGACAGAGAAATCATAATTCATTCCACCTATATTTCTTTGATAGTGCCTTCTTTCTTTCTTAGAACGCTTCAGAACCGATTTCACAAAGTACATCCGAATTCTCAAAATGTTTTGTTGTGCATGATGAGCAGTCATAAAGGTAACTAATAAGGTAAAATTTATTACACAATCAGACTTTTCCCCTTTTTTCCCTTTTCCCCCTCAATTTTGTATCCAAACCGTCCAAAAAGCCCACTAAAATTGAAGAAAATGACAACTAGTTTGATGAAATGAGCTAAAATGGTATTTTAAAACAAATTTTACCTAATTACTATTGAAGATAAGAAAAAACTTTAAATGCAAAAGACGTAGATATTTTGATTCTACACAAATATTTTTATCAGATTGAAGATCCAACCTATGGTTTAAGTAACTAGAACCATAAACAACTAAAAACTAGAACAAAAATCAAATAGTAGTCACGATTAACAGTTAGTAGTTTGTGCACTTTTGGGCAATTTCCATGAGAGTTTTAAGGAAAAATATTGTATTTCAGATAAGGGTGAATGTATACTAATTACTAAATATACTTGTCCTTACTAATTACAAATTTCAGCACCATACATCAATCAGTCTTCTCTTTTGTTTGAAGTTTGTTTTTGACGATGGGAAGTTTTAAGAAATTAAACTATTCAACTACTTCTGGAATCAATCTTGGCCGTCAAACGTGATAAATTAACATGATAATCTTTATGGTCAGTAATGAAATTGTTACCTGTGTAGTACCGTTCCTTGTCAAGGTTTATAATCGAGGTTATTTTGTATAAGTGTGTTCAGCTTTGGTAATGCATTAGTTGTACAAATACTGTACAAACATTTTCCCTCCAAGTGCAATTTGTTTTTAAAGATGCATATGAATATTGTTCTTTGAAAACTGGCAAGATTTGATCTGCCACTATTAAAAAAAGTTTATTTTTGCTTGGTTTTGAATTTTAGACCGTTTACTGAATTATATAACTTGGCACACATGATGTTTTTGCAAACAGTTTTGCGCAGTTTCTTTTTCTTGATATATAAAACATAAAAATGTGAAAATGGCTTTGCTTGTCAGCCCAAAACACAAAACATAAAGACATCCCCATAGTAACGCTAAGTGCCAGCAATGTTTCTGTTAAACCTGCCAAAAGTCAACGTGTTCTATGTTTAGAGCTACACAATGGATGTGTACTTCAGACAACAATGGTTCGACAAGAGGTTGAGCTTCTCATTGCCAGGTTTAGAGGAGCTGACGATGAATTGGCTATTTCTACAGAAGATCTGGAAGCCTGATACATTCTTTATGAATGGGAAAGCTTCACATCTTCACCGGATCACCTCACCCAATAAGTTCTTGCGATTGAGACATGACGGCTTTATGACATATTCTATGAGGTAACTAACTCCCTTGCATGCTAAGAAAGGGTGAGGCAAAAGTGTGGAAACACCTCAATACATTTTAACAGTGTCAGATAAAGAGAAAAAATTGTCCCCGCATTATATTGGGAATAGGGATTACCTATTCATGCAGTTTCTGACCTGGTGTCACAATCCAGATGTTTTGGGACTGGCGCCCAAGAAGAAAATCCTAGATCATATGATACTATCGTCAAACTAAAGAGCTTTGAAGGTAGAGTTAAATACCAAAAATGTCACCCCAAAAGACTACTCAGATTTAAATGCCAGGGGTTTAAATTTTGATAGTTTTAAACTTTGAAACTACTGATTTTTGTTTCCCATTCCACTTGGTATTTAGAACTTTTATTATTCGTCTATTTATGTTAAAATTTAAATTAATACTATTCTTTGGTGGTTAGCAAACATGTTTGTTTAGCTTTTATGGTGAACTTACCTTACTTCTTTTATATTTTTAGCTATTATTTTTCATTTTTGTCACACAATGAATATTGTATCGACAATAAAAAATTATTATTATTAATTAACTTCTAATTCCAAGACATTTTTTGTAAGAAGGAGTTTGGTATCAAATTGAATATTTAATTTGGTAAGGACCAAAGCCTTGAACCCTGTTCTTGATAGATTTATATATAAATTATTAGTTATATTTATTTATTTATATAGTGTTCCAAAGTTTAAACCTCCTTAAAGATGGCGCCCAGACATGCTGATGACTACACAAGTTAATGATGCCCATATAATAATGTGGTACATTTGTTTTTAATCTAGCACCAAAAGTTATGTAGGATAATTCCCACACTTTTACCTAACTCTGTGTAATACATTTTCAACGTTATAAGAAAAGACAATATAAAAACAAGCTAACTCTTGGTGGGTTGGAATTGTGCGCGACTCCGGAGCTCATCACTTCGCTGGTGTGAGTTTGATCCCGCAGTCACCACTAACAATTATTTGTAAAGAGACTGTACAGGAGAAGGTTGAGGTTGAGTGGTAGAGAGGACTTTGCAGTCCTAACTTTGCTTCCAAACAAGACAAACTTTACCTTTCTTAATGAAATATTTTTAAATTCCATTTGTAGTAGTACTCTTTTCTGTCGCTCAAAGCTAGCGAGTCAATCACGATTGCTCTGATGGGCGGGCTCATGTAAACTTCCATCACCCCTTCACCTCCTCAAAGCCTCAAAATAGCATCTTTGGGTCGTTTAATTTATATTGAAATTCCCTTTCTTTTGAGGTGCCACAAAGGGGGGTTTGCGTTTAAAAATGTTGGGCCCCCTGTTTTTGGTTGGAGGGTGGGTGAGGCAAGGTACGTCAAAACAAACTTTAGAATTAATTCTAAAGGGTTTTAAAATATTTCCTTTTCAAAAGTTAAGGTGGGGGAGACATTTAAAACTCACCCTGTATGGGGCTATCTCACTGGCTCAAGGTGGGCAACGCAGCTTACTAAGCTGTTTCTAAGAATTCACAGAATAATTTTGACAGAATTTTTAACAATAATTTCGATATTATTTTAGAAAGACAGAGAGGGCAATTTTAATTCACTTAGCTTTAGCTAACAAGTTGATGGTTCACTTGTAAGTAATTTTAGATCTAGCTTCATTAGTTTATCGCAACCACAACTGAGTGATGTGCAATAATACTCTAAATAGGAAAAAAGCTTACCAAGAGTTGCTTGTTTATGCATTATTGTCTAAAACACTGTATATGAGGCGTGACTGATGATTCAATCATGGTCTAGGTTGCATCCTGAAGTGATGTGATCGATAAGTACCTGACAGGGCGGAAGTATAAGCTCTCTTACCCATGAAGACTGTAGAGTTTGTCAACAAAAAATGTTATTTCTCAATGTCAAATCTCAAGTCTTGATGTAAAAACATCCCTAAAACATTGATGAAATATATTGCAGAAATATGTTTCTACAGGCAAAACAATTAAGAAAAAAATAATATAGGAACATAGGTCATACATTTTAAATGAATGCCAATTTCAGTTTTACAAATTATTTATTACCTACCCTTTTATACTACCGGTATTTGTAATTTTTAGAACTGATGAAAACCAACTTGGTAAGACTAGATCGTTTTATACTGACTAGATATTTAATTCTTGGTTTCAAGTGAGTTATAAGATTTTGTAAGAAAACAAGGATGAAAAATTAATCAAACGGTTGTCTCGCTGTTAAAATTGCTAACTTGTGTTGTGCTGTTTGATTTTGGTAAAGCAGGTTTGAGACTTGTTTGCAAGCCGTGAAGTAAATAATGTACAAAATCTTTTAGTTGTTACTTTTTTAGGTTAACAATCACAGCTTCTTGTCCTATGATATTTCACAAGTTTCCAATGGATTCACAAAGATGTCCTCTAATTGTCGGAAGCTGTAAGTACAACTGTTATTTGTTTTTACTATTTTAATTTCAGCAATATCTTTTAAGTTTTTATTTTTGAAACTGTTCTTCAGTGTGCACATTTTCTTATGTTTCAAATTTTTTATATTAAAAAAATAGTGTCTCAATTAGGCTAATAGTTGGGTTGGTCAGATTGTTACACGCTGATTGATTGTATGCTTGGTAATTGACATGGTTAGTTATACACCCAATTGATAGCTGAGCACTTGCCCCAATTAGAGTGACTTGTTACTTGGCATTTGATTTCAATCTGTCAAGTATGTTTTGAATTAACACATCATAAACAAAGCTTCTGAACATGACATTAAATGTTGTAGTAAAAGGTAGCTGCTATTAACCCTTTAATCATATTTTTGTGATTATTGTAACTTAATTTTATAACATAGGGTAGTTGTGTTAATATTATTCTTGCAAATAAACAATAGATATTAAATACTAACTTTGGCCTTAACAGTTAAGCAATAAAAACCGTGTCTCTCAGAAATATTTCCTCACTAGAAGGAAATGGAGTTCGTGTAAGGAAAATCAGCATGCTAAAAACATTTTAATGGGGCTTTACAACAGAAATTTGGGATTTCTTCCTCTAAAAAGAGTAAAGAAGACAACTATCTGTTGGCGGGACTTCAATTCAGATTTATGAGGTAAATCAGTTTGTAGACTACAGACTGTAAAATGAACTGTTGGCAAGAGTCTTTGCAGTAATTGCACATGCCACTTTATAAAACAGAACAGAGCCAAAAATGAACAAAAACTTAACACTGCCAGACAATTGTAACACTACTTACTTGAAATAAGAAAATAGACAACAAGTTCTCCTTCTTTTCCTTTTTAAATGAATAAGATAATAATTCCAACTTTCAAATTCAACTTGTAAATATATTTTTTACAAAACTCTAATAGCTTTTGTAATAGCATTGATATATAATTTGTTACAAATCAACACTAATGAAAGGGCGGCTGTACAGCCAGTTAGTAAGTGTTGTCTTTGGATTTGCTCCAGCTATGCTTCTCACTTCTTCTGATTAGAGGTTGGGAAGCTTGTAGCCAATATACTCTATAGTAACAGTTCGATGGTGGGGAAGTTGTTATCTTCAGGCATGCCTGGTGTTTTGCCAGTGGCGTAACTAGGATTAGGTCCTGGGAGGGATGAACTACCGAATGGCCTGGTGGTATGGAATACCTCCAGGAAAAGCCTTGCCTAAAAGTCGTCCTTTACTGAACGACAAAGCAGGGTCGATTGCTGCAACTTTTTCTTTGAGAATATTCCACTCTTTGATGCCTACTAAAATGGCATCATACGGCGAGTTCAGAGACATATCATTTACTTCTCTAGCCTCACCACAACTAGAGAACTACGCTAGTCAAAATCATAAGGTTCCTGTGTGTCACCCTGTATACGGATAAAACTTGGAAATCAACTCACGGTGGAGCTACAGCTCGAGCTCCAGTCTGGTCCGTGACGCACACTGCACTTCACTGCGGTCCTCTGGTGTTCTCCGTGAGATGAGGTGTCTTCTTCAAAGGGGATCACACACGGTCAATTGCTCGAACCGGCGCGGGGGTTGATAGCAGCATACACTTACAAAATCGCAGTGGTAGTAAAATAAAGAGACAATTTGCCGGAGGCTAATTGTCTGTATACACAGGTAGCTAGGCGGTTAATGAATGCATGGGAATCTGTGACGTGACGTAGGTTGAGGGTGGAAGTTGGTATTATGACTGTATAAGATGCTGCTGTCTAGAGGATAGCAATATGTGGTATCAGAACTACTTGTGTCTATTTAAATCTGTCATATCCTTGAATATCAAACTTGATTCTGTATTAAAATATACGTTATCATATTTACGGTGTCCCTTTTAAGTCCATCGTATCCATGGATACCAAACTTAAAATTTAATGAAAATATTTGCCATCGGAATTACTTGTGTTTATTTAAAACTTGTCCTATCCTTGGATAAATCACTATTTGAGATGCCGACCACTCTCATTAAGGTATTTTAAGGCAAATATGTGGTGAAGATGAGTGTGATGAGTGGTAGTAATGAGTTATGAGGTGTAGTCTTGTTACAAACTTAATGGTGTATCAAAATATACGTTATCATTTTTAACGGTGTCTCTTTCAAGTCCGTCGTATCTATAGATACCAAACTTAAAATGGAATCAAAATATTTTTATCATAATCACCCATGTCTATTTTAAATCTGTCCTATCCTTGGATACTAAATTTAATATTGTATTGACATGTTTGCTATCATATTTACTAGTGTCCCTTTCAAAACTGTTGAATCCATGGATACCAAACTTTCTACTGTAACAAAATAGTCATTATCATAATGGATCTATGGACACCAAACCTACAAATGTTTCAATAATTTTCTATTGGAATTACTCGTGTCTAGATTAAATTTTCTGTTTCCTTGGATACCAAATTTAATATTGTATCAAAATATAAGTTATCATAGTTACCTGTGTTCCTCTCAAATCTGCCGTATCCATGAATATATATCAAAATATTTGCCATCGGAATTACTTGTGTGAGTTGTGTCTATTCATTTTAAATATGCCGTAACCTTGGACGCTAAATTTTATATTGTATCAAAAAGTTCACTGTCAAAATTACTGGTGTCTTTTTAAATCTGTCATATTCATGAATACCAAATTAAAATTGAATCAAAATATTTGCCATCAGAATTACCTGTGTCTATGTTAAATCTGTTGTATACTTGGACACAAAATTTAATATTGTATAAAAATGTGTGTTATCATATTTACTGTTGTCCTTTAAAGCTGTTGTATCCATGGATACCAAACTTCCTAATGTAACAAAATATTGAATATTCATTACAACTGTATCAATAATTTTCTAATTAGTTTTTTTTAATTCTGTGCGAACAATATTTTTCAAAGTTGTTAAAAATATAAAAATAGCTGATATTTACAGAGCGCTCTGTAACTTCCCTGCAACTGCTAAAAAAGATCTAATCTTAAAATACTTTTTCTGTCCATTTTTACACTAGTATCTAATTTCTGTAGCTGAAATAAGACAAGTTCATTATGATTGGATTGTTCAAAGTTCTTTAATTTTGTTATAATTCTTGATAGGTGGTTGTTTATCGGTTTTATTTCTAAAGTTATTCCTCTAGCTCATTAGTCATTTCTGAAATTATTTTAGTAATACTGTTCATTTATCTGGTTTCTGAAATTTTAGACAGAATAATTTTATGACATAAATTTGAATCTTAACATTTTAATAATAACTGAAATCATTGAAATTAAAGCTGACTTCATTTGTTTTAGATGGTTACTCAAAGCGAGACATCCTTTATGAATGGAGTGGATCAGGAGTGAGTCTAGAGCCAGGGGTCGAACTGGCTCAATACGATCTTGTCAACACTTCTACGAAGAACAAACAAATCGTCCTTAGAGATAACGGTACTTATTAAAGTACTATTATCTCTATATAAAGCAAATTATTGACTCTCTGATCAAACATGCTGATTCTAGAGCTAAGTACACTAATATAATACTGCTGATCTAGGACTATGACTAATTTTGAATTTAATTACTATGGAAGGTCTCATGAGAAAGCCAAATACCACTGTAACTAAGTAAACACTTATTGCTGATTTTATCATTTGCCTTGCTGGTAGAAACAGTATTACCATTACAATAAAGGGTCAGTCAATTAACATAATGAAATTTTTAGCAGGCCCCTGTTGTAAAAACATCTAAAAATTTCTAAATAGTTTCTTAGTTATGCTTTATTATATTGACAAAGCTTTTTAAACTGTATTTTCAGAAGAGTTCTCTATGGTGCAAGGAACCTTGATTTTAAAGAGAACAATGGGATACTTCATCCTGCAAATGTACGTTCCTCTGAGTCTTATCGTTTGTTGCTCTTGGGTCTCTTTCTGGATCGACCCAAAAGCTGTTCCAGCCAGAGTTCAACTCGGTAAGTGCAAAGGAGTCAAGGTTACAATGGTTAAATAAGTAGGTAGTAGGTTGTGACAAATTAAATACCCCTTAGTTCAATAGATAAAAGTAGATAAGCCGCCATCTTGTTTGAAGAGGTTTTAATAACTATGGTAGGTTGGCCTTTAGAAAAAAGGGTCAGCTTCCCTTACCTTCAGTCTGGAAAATTTGAAGCAAACGTTTTTTGTTTTACCAATGTTTGTTTATCCTAGTAAGGTTGAAGTTTAAAAAAACAATAACATTTGTACCAAAAAAGTGTTGTCAAAAGGAATAGAAAAGAAAGCAGGTTCACTTGGATAAAGTTAACACTTAAGAAGTCACAAACTGTCAAGTTTTTGGCTCGTTTGGGGCCTTTGTGAAGACAAAAAGAGAGCAAGCCCATAAAAGAGTAATTGTTGTACAAGCAAAGCAGACTTATAAAACAAACAGTAAAGTCAGAAGTCAATGAAAAAACATAACAAAGAGATATTTATTGGGCTGCTGAAAAAAGTTAAGCTGAGCAGCAAATTTATTTGTTAAAACTCTAATAAAACTACAATTTAATATTCATACAGGGTGAGTTTTAAATATAATATTCATTTGGGGGACCGTAACTTTTGAAAAAGGAAATATTTTTTATGCCCTTTAGGAAGTGTTTTATAGGAAAAATTTCCTTAAAAATACTCTATAGGATTATGTTATAAGGTTGTGATGTTTCGCTCAAAGATTTTGAAGAAACTGTCATTCAAAATAAATTGTATGTAAAATGTGACATTTTAAAGCTGATTTTGTGTCATCTTTAAATAATTGGTATAACAAAAAACGAGTCAAGATAAAAGAGTTTACTTTGTGTCGTTGAATTTGTGTTAAAATTTCTTTTCGTTTAAGGTGCCACAAATGGGGGGGGTTGTATTTAAAACATTTGAGGCCTCCCCCCGGAATTTGGATGGGGGGTGACGCAAGGTATGTCAAAAACAAACTCAGAATTTCATAAAAACATTCCCTAAAGGGGTTATAAAAATATATCCTTTTCCAAAATTTAAGATGGGGGAGGCACATTTAAAGCTCACCCTGTATAATGACGCATGTAATAGAATAAATACATCAACATATCACTGATAATGATGTGGTCATTCACTGACGTATATTTAGAAGTACACGCATAAATTAGGCGAAAGGGGAAGATATTTAAAACTCACCCTATATGTTTTACAACAAGTATCAACTGAAATCTTGTTTATAAACCCTCCACTCCTTTATTTTCTTTTCTTTTTATTTTTTTCTTTTCTGTTTATCATTTCATTACATTTTCAAATTTTGTTTTCAGGTGTTACCACAGTGTTGTCTATAACCACTATAGGATTTGTGGGTAGAGCAGCGTTGCCCAAAGTCTCTTACCCAACAGCTCTAGACTGGTTCATCATTTTATGCTTTGTGTTTGTATTTGGAGCAATTGTTGAGTACGCCTACATAAACTTCATTGACAAAATCACAGCAGACATCAAACGCATCTTGGAAGAAAGGAAAAAGAACAAGGAACTTGAGGATGAAAAAAAGGTTTAAGTGAATGAAAGTAAAATACCTTATCTAGTTGAACAAGTCAAAGTTTGAAAAGCAAAAGTTTTCTTCCATCTGATCATTACGCCTACCTAGCTTTACTTCAGCGAAACTCTAGAAATATTTGTAAACCCCTCGTACCACAAAGAGTAAAGATTCACTATTCATAGTTATTTACCAATACAGTTATATTGTTCTGCTGAGATAATTATTGAAAGAAAAGCCATGTCAAAGGGGTTTAAGTTTCATATTTTACATGCCATATCTTGTTCACTGTTCCACTTAAAAAAATTATAACCTGAAAACCTAACCATAAATTGAAAGTCCCCTTACATAAGCCTCTTCATTCTGACTTATTTTAATTGTCATACTTTTCATTAGTGAAATAAAAGTACATTATAATTAATTTGTTTGTTGGTAACCTTTAAGTTTATTAAAAATTAGAATACATCAAATTGTATAGTTATATCTTTAAACATTAGAACCAACCAACATCAGCTATTTTCTGTGCTACTTTGGTGGGGAGCAACGATTTCTTGTGCATTTAAAGTGAGTTCATGTATTTGTGAAGAGTTAGGAAAGGTGGGCAAGCCAAACAAGCATGTCCACCTAGAAAATAATTCAGCTAAAGCTCCATTAAATAACAAATCTGAATGATTTATTATTATTTTCAGGATAAAAAACTCAGTTCAAGAGAGACACTGATGAATCCAGCTTCTTCACAAGATCTACTTAGTAAATCAAGTCAATTAGATGTATCAAATCCGTCAACATCAAGAAGACACTGTGTGCCAAAGATACAGCTGACTTACGATTCTGACGACTTTGAAGATATTGATGGTGATGAGGAGAGTTTGAATAAGAAAAAGGAAAAATCCAGACATAGAAGCACTTTACGGAAGAGAAGAACAGCTTCCCTTCCAGTCCTCTATAGAAATAGCTCTTTTTCATCTGAAGATTCGGAGAAAATAACAAAGATTTGTATTCACGATAAACGTGAGGCCATGTCCATATTCAGCAAAATATTAAGCATGGACTACCAAACCTCAGAAGGAACAGAGTCAGACAACGTTATTCCCCTGGTTAAAATAAGAAAAGATGGAGCTTTCAGAAGGTCTCTGAGGATCCCTGCGAAATTCTTCAACCAGATAAAAGTTCTTCCTACTGAAGAGGAAATTGAAAACCAAACCGAACCTCCTGATTTGTTTACTAAATTGGATATTGCCTCAAGACTTATTTTTCCCATGGCCTTTGTGTCTATTACTCTTATGTATTCTTTGTATTTCACTTATCTACCCAATGAGTGGGAAGAAGATGATCTGTGATTAAGATACTTAATGGTAAGACTATCATAGTTTAATTTAGTCTTAGGGTAATTTTTATAGACTAGTTTTAAAGACCCTTGTACCGTAAAAGTATGTAAAATAAAAAGCAACAATTATATGCGTATGTGGGTTTTAAAGTAATTCCCCCAGCACGATGTTTTATGAAATCAACTGAACGTGTTTAAACTTGCTTTGACCTGGTTGGGGATTTATTCTCCATGTTAAAATATGGGTGGTTTACATTTTTTACAGATCTTTGAAAGTTCAGTCGAGCCCATTTTTTGAAAATTAACAAGCCAGGCCAGCAAGGTATATAAAAGCAAGTCTTGAATAATTACGAAAATTGAAGAGTTGTAGTTGTGGCGAGTTGGAATTAACCACAATTACAGAGCTCATCACTCCTCTGGCGTGAGTTCGATCCCCAGTCACCCCGTGTATATTTTGTAAAAGTGACTTTGTAGTAACACTAGGTAAAGGTCGAGGATGAGTGATAGAGAAGACTTTGTAGTACTAACTTTAGCCTACTATTTTCTTTGGTAAACAAGACAAACGTTACCTTATTTTACCCTAGAACGGGATTGAAGTTATTAGCCTATAGTGTTTGTATGAAACGTAAGTTGGAAATGACCTGGAAGGATACCTGGTCCACTCATCCCTCTTTACTCGTCACCTCATTTTGTATGCCTTTTGCCTTAAGGTCAAACTGTGGGAGCGCAACTAGGTACAATTAATTGTATCTTATTTTGTTTGGTAACCAATTTTTTTTCAAATACATTGTGTCTGTTGATTTATTTGTATGTATAAATTCAAAAATTAGGTTTACTTAGTTTGAACCAAATGGAACCTATGGAATGTAATATATCATTCCTTTATATCAATACATGTAGAGTGCATTGAACAATGTCTAGTTGAATGTGGGAATTATAGGGTAAAGAAATAGAGAAGAGACACACACGCTTTGTTGACGTCGTAGGCTAAACATCCAAGCGGTATAAGATTACTCGATTAGGCTACCCACTCAATTTGATTCATCATCACTCTAGTGGTGGCAGTGTGCGCACTCGCCAACGCGCAAGTGGCGCCGCCTAGCATGGTCTAGTACGTCGCGGCAACAGCTGTTGACACAAAAACTTTGCGACTAATTTAATATCGACTTCCGACGAGAGTCGATCATACTATCGGAATCGATTTTCAACCACCAATACAATAAATACAATGTTTCCATTTGAGGGGTTAACAGAAAGAAGCGGTCTTTTTATTTTGATGTTATTAACTTTTATTTTGGTACTCCTGTAGAAGCACGTGTAGGAAGTGTTATTTTGGAACAGTACACGCCCAATCGCGAGGGAAAACAAAACACCAAAAGAAAAGAACAAGCTAAGTCCATCTGGTATTGGAAAAACAAGCTCAGTCCACAGTTGGGACTGTAAACAACAGGCGTAGTACAAAATTGATTTGCTTCTTTTCTGTAAAAAACTGTTAAAACTGGATGAATTATATGGTAACCTAATGGCTAGCCTACGACCACGCCGCGTTTGTCGTCCCAAAACGTGTATGTTTGACCGTGACGTCCCACCGCGGAACGTTTCATACTGTAATGCTCCTGAGCATAATCCTGCAGGAGAATTTGATTATTTCAGCACCAAAAGAAGCGGAAAGAATTCACGCTAGATAATGGCTCAAACTTTAACGTGGCTCCAATTGACTACCGCTAAAACTTTTAGTTATAAAAAAATGCACATCTGCTTCCTAAACTAAAAAGAAAATAGTCCGCTACTTTTAGGACGCTAAGGTACTACACGAAAGCTACTGCATTGTTTATCAGTAGTGTATGATGGAACACCCTAATAAAATATGAATGATAGTGTGGCCATAGGTAGAGCATTATCAACGATCTGTTAGACATCGATATACAGTATTCGACTATCGATTTACCACCACTCTACTTTCTTGGTATCTTATCTAGTTCTCTGCTAGTGTTCTTCTTCTCCTCCTCTCTTCTACCTCATTCTTTACTACTTCCTGTCTACGACACCCAGCGAGGCATGGTTGACACGTATATCCTCTGTTCCTACACGATTGTTCTTCTCTACTCCATATCGGTCTATCTCTGGATGACTGTGTTCTTTCATAATCTCCTCGTTTCCACTTCCCCCTGATTCCCCTCAGTTGGCGCTGTTTGGTGATTGTTCGCTCTGTGCGCGTGTGTGCTCCTCAGAATGGCATTGCGCTTTTGAGGTTATGTTATGATAACAGTGGGTGATAAGACTAGGAGATTTGAAGTGCCGTCTTGAGTTCCCGCGCTTCTGTGAGTACTGAAGAAAAGTTTTGTTTTTGGTAAGTTTTACCTTAGAAAATCCAGAGGTAATCTGTGGTTTTATCAATGGTGTAGATAAGTAATATTTTTACCGTACTTTTCGCCTCGTCTTCATGTGCACTGTGCAGTCTGCTAGGGTTTATTAAATTATTAGGATTCAGCTTTAGTCAGCTTTAATTAGAAAACCAAAAGCTGATAGAACCTTGCTTCAGTAAGTCTGTAACCTCCGCCATAAAGAAAAATACCGCAATGTGCGAGCCTTCGCTGGCCATAGTACTATAGTGTCTTTGCATCATTAGATAATTAATTAATTTTCAAATACATTACCAATATAACATAGAGGATATTTTTCAGATTCATCTCTCAACAGATAATAATAAAGCTCAACAGTGTGCTCTATAGAAAGAGGCATCGATTGTTTATTTAGCTTTCGATAAAACATACATTTCACTCAGTAGTTTGATGGTCCACAGTCCAATTCAACGTGAAATGAAGAGTATATTTTTAAACATAGCCACGTGTTTGGCTAGTAGTTGTAGTTCAAAGCTCTTATTGGAACGAAGCCAAGAAGATCCAAACCACTAATTCAACATATGATATTGTATTGACCTGTAGCGCGTAGTTTCTACATATATTATCAAACATTTTAGCGCAATAAAACTAGCAAACTGTTTTCTGGTAGCGGTGCTATTCGGCTTTTATAACTGTTATAGTTTTTAGCACCAGCGCGTTACTATCGGGACGATAATCCAACGCGGACCACTCGAATTTTTTCAACTACTTCCTCTTCAGAGTTTAAACTATTATTGCGGACATTTTCCATCGTTAGTGAGCAAGATTATCACATGAGCAATAATAGTTTAAACTCTGAAATTCTCCCATCGTCAACAACAAACTTTAAACAAAGAATACTTCCTCTTCTTCTTCTGGTAATGAAATAGCTGAAAAATAAAATTAAAGCGTCGCCAAGAAGTGTCGCGCGGGGTTTCCAGTTTGGGGTGGAGGGAAGAGACGTCGATTTCTAATCATCTAGGCATGACTAAAAGTTGGGAATTTAGGGGTTGAAATAATTATGAGTTGGGAAAATCAAAAATTGAGTTATGTATAAATTTAAGATCATACTTCACGTTGAAATTAAAGCAAACACACTTGGTTTATATTCAGTTCGTGTTTTATGCCAGTAGTTTTAGTTGTATTACGAGCTACTTTTTGCAATTAGTGAATTCAAGTCCCAACATTTTGTTTGTTTTTGGTAACTGGCATGCCCCTTATATAACTAACGTTGTGTGCGCTATTACATTTCGAGACTTTCGTACAAATATTATAAGTAATAACAACTTAGCCATAACTTCAGGACCGCGCAGCTAAATTTCTTTACGTGTTGTTGGAGTGTCTTAGCAATTAAAATACGGGTTTATTTATTCGTTCCTCGCCGCGTCGTATTGCTCAGGACATATGGTCAGTTTCTGAGTGAGCTATGATCATTAATCAAATCGTTATCAATCAAACAAGAACGGCGTCGCTCTCGTCTGAAAGCAGCCAGTGTTCACTACTCGGTCCGTATGTATAGCCCAGTGACCTAGTGGAACACTAAAAAGCATTTAAGGGTGCGCCTCAGCTGCTCGGGAGAGCGTGGTTGCAGAGGTTTGCGGGAAATAAAATGGAGACTTTAGTATTAATGCTGTTTTGGCGAAACTGCTCTTAGATGACAGACAAACATACTGACTAGGTTTGCATGAAGTTAATGTTTTAAAATGTCTTTAGTTTTATGTTATTAACGGTTAAAAGTTAGAAAATATATAGAGTGTTTAAAACATTATTTAAGAAGCGAAAAAAGGTTTATCAAAAATCTAATCACAGGCAAACGCAGATAAACCGTTTCTCTTTCCATAAAAATTAACATATCCTAATTTAACCTTCATATAAGAGCGTTATCTACTTTATACGAAACCTTGCAAGCGGAGGGTTTGACAGTTAGTCCACATAGTTGAAAAAAGGCCCGTTGTAACGTGCGCGGTGTCATGTGTTCCTTGGGCGGACGAATTCAGCCTCTCTCTGCGGTGACCACGGAGGCGGACCCTTAAAAAAATTTAGCCTAACGCCAGATACCTCTATGGTGTCACTGGCGTGGGTATAGTGATGAGGCGGTATGAGTGTACACGTGTAGCAGGGGTGTGGTGTGGCAGCCCGGGCGATCAATAAGCTGTTGAACTGGGGTAGGTCGTGTTTGAATCACACATCACACCACCCTGCCTTCGCCAATCGCGTGCCTCACAGCTCTCCCGCTGATATTGCGCAACGACACGCGACTCTCGCCTCTCTACAGTCTACTGTAGCAATAACGAATAACCTCACCTCACACCTCGCCGGATAGACAGCATGGTTACCTCTAGTTGACTGTCTCCAGCTGCACGTAAGTAGGCCTGTAACAATACTTACATAACGGAAACGGATGACGTAGTCACCTGTGAGAATGAGCTCGAGCTGTGGCGCTTGTGGGGTTACCTATGCTTCGGAAACGTTGTCAATTATTTAGTGTGGCACGTGCCACATGGTTAGGAGCAATTTTATATAACAGTCGATGTTTTTTTTATCACATTGCATATTGTTTGATATCCTACATCGTCCATCAAAACCCTCATCACACTCACCATCGTTCCATATCCACCTCAAAATACCCTATGCGTGATTGAGGGGTCAGTGTCGATCTCAAAGCAAAGAATCACTTGTGGACTCTGGAAGCAAATTTAATGGGTCAAATTATTATCATGCTGAACGATAAAGGTCGTTGAACTGTCTGACATATTTACATTATATTTTATCTTTCTTTGATTTATATCCAATACATTCCAGATTAATGCAGATATCTTATTGGTTTTAATATGTTTTACAACAAATTATTTCTAATCATAATTGGCTTAGCATACTGTTTTATTATCTATGTTTACTTAAAGTCATGAATAGTTTTACTTAAAACTATTTACTACTTAAAAGTTTATTATAGCATTAAAAAACAGCTGACACGTAGCAACAAGTACTACCATTAATCCCACCCAATTTTCATTATTAAGGGGATATTTTACCCAAAAAAGTTGTTTTTAAACTGTAAAAACTGCTATTTTGACACTAATTTTGATGACACTAGGTGTGGAAACTATAGAGGACAATGCATTATACAATGTATTACAATAGCATAAATTATTTATTCTGCGACTGCACAGGCTAAAGATTCTCTAGAGAGCATTTGGTCCGTGGCGACTGTATGATGGAAACAACAGTGCTAAATTTCATCATCCATCCATCTCAATGAAATATGCACAGCTGGAATTCTGTGCCTCGTAGAGTCAATCAAGACCAATTTTCCTCGTCAATGAATGACGTTTGCAATATCTCTGCTATCTTATGCATGCTTTTGCTTATACAGCTGGTTTAAGCTAACAATAAAATTTCTTAAAATAGTTTATTAATGTTACATCTAAAGTTTTCTTTCCTTATGACTGATTGACTGAAGTGAGGCACCATTTAAATGCCAAATAGGAAGAACTAAGGTAAATATGGGGTCGTGACCACCTAGAAGTGGGCAGAATGAAGAAAATTCAACAACCCCATGTTTACATAATTATTACAAATGAGATACATATAACTTTTACTTTTACACACTGAAACGTATAGCTGCTGCTTACTCAACGCTTTGACCTGGCAGTTTATAGAAAGCCAATTTACACACCTGCACCTGACTATTTAGGTAAATGGACACGCCAAAGTAATTTTCCTACATTCATTCAAACAAAATATCATCGACAGAACTACTGTGAAATATGTGTTGGCCAGTAATCGTCTTTAGCATGTGATGTTGGTACACTTCTTCTATCAATATACTGACAACTAAAAACATGTTCTTGAAATTTTTCACAATAGAAAACTGTTTTCAATACATTCCAATGTATTGGAAAACCTTTCCAAGACAACTGCAGTATAGCAGCAACAGCAATTGCCCTTCCATTTTTTTTTACACATTTGAACTTTATATTTATTTTGACCACTTGTAACTAATAAGCAGTTTTTAAAGACCAGTTTAAGTGTAAAATTAGAAGTGCTTAAACAAGTACTTTGAGAGATTATATGTTTTAAGCAGTTTTCTTGGAAGTATCTTCCTCAAGTAATCTACCACTTAAATCATGTCTCGCCGCTCCATCTTTTAGATGCAATCTCCATCTTTTAGACTTTGAGATAAAATAAAACTGATTTTCATTAATATTCTATGAAAAGTAACAGAACAGCTGTTAATTTACAGATTGTTTGGTTTTGGTTGGTTATCATTGTATTGGAAGCTACATTTGTGGCCAAGTCATGCTATGTCCTCAAAACAACGCTGCTGAACTTAGCAACTTAACAGAGTGATGCTACATGCGGTGTGAATGTTAAGCAGATCATATGATAACTCGGAAGGGACCTTTTTGAAAAATATACCGTCACAATGTGTGTACGCAGCAATTTGCAAAGTGGAAAGGCCTTTACAAATGTTTCAATACCTATTGAAACTGGTGAAGGTAAAATAACCAATAACTAAATGACATTTATATATTTGAAGATTTAAAAACCCTGCTGTAAATAATGAAAAAACAAAAGATAAACTACTTTGTTGACTCAGTATTGTAGTGATAGATTGTTTGTTATCATTACACTAATATAATTTGGAATTCCCAAAAACACATCAAGAATGACATGGCTATACACTGATTTTACTGGAGGGCCAATTTCAAAAGACCTTTTGAAGGTTTATCTTGAAATTTCAGACTACACTAATTACAGGTTAAACGAATATTAACATCTCAATTATTTTGCTGGACATGCTGGCTCCAGTGTTAGAATGATGTTCCTGCATATAATATTTCACTATCAGATTCAGATTTTGTACATATTTTAACTGTGTGCATAATGTTCTAGGACGTATAAAAAAGGATCCGTAGCAAGATGGCTTATGATGATATTCTGCTACATTTGGGAGAGTTCGGACCATACCAGAAACGTATATACTTGCTGTTATGTCTACCGGCCATCTCATGTGCGCTCCATAAGCTGGCCGGTGTCTTCCTCCTTGCTAAAGCTGAGCACAGGTAGGTGCTCACTTAAATATTTTTTAAATAACTAGCTGTGTACCCGTGCTTTGCCACGGATAAAATATTATAGTATCGTGACTTTAAAGTATTTTGGTACAAAGGCAGGCTGTGCGTAGCTTGGGTACTGGTATCAAACTACCGATCCTTCATTTTGATAGTGGACTCTAAGTTTCCCAGCTGACGTACCTGTTATTCGCGGTTGTGTTTAATGTTATACGTCAGTTTTGGTTTTTACAAAGTGTAAGATAACCAAAAATCGATGGTAGAACCAAAAATCTCGGTTCGGTCCAGATATTTTTGTCTTCAAATTTATTTAGTATTAATTAGCTATTTAGCGTTTTTACACATTAAGATCTATCACCAAAAATCGATGGATTCATTTCAATGTACAGACAAACGGAAACGTTCTTATTTTATTTATATAGATTTACTTAAATATTTGCAAGTGCCAAAATGTTACTTTAGTGGCTTGTTGTTTTCTTTTTTTCTTTGTAAATAGTATTTGGGGTTATTTTTTCTTCTTTAATTTTTTCCCAATACAAGATATGCTTATAATTTAAGAAACAAAAGAAAAGAAAATTGTGATAACTAGCAAAATTATAATAAACTACCGGTCAGAAAGAAATGGTTTAATCAAATCATTCAACAAATTATTTCCACCTTTTAATAACTAAGTTTCTTTAACTAAAAGGATTTTCTAATCTAATAGTCAACAATATCTAATCAAGATTCCAAATAAGCTCTATGTATTATGAATATCCTGTAAATACAAAAATATCACAGAACAAATAAATATTGAGTTGGCGATAAGACAAGATGAAATTACCAGTTTGAATTCTGGATGATCGCCTTGGAAAGATAGAACATCCCATTAAACTATGAGGGTCATCCAGAAAGTAAGGAACGATTGCGGATCACACGCTGCGTAGACCCCTCCCGAAAGGGCTTAATCCATGTCGAGTTTATGCCAAGAGGAGAAATGATTAACTCAGAAGCCTACTGTGAAACCCTCCAAGGACAATCGCGCAATCCAAAACAAGAGACGCGGAATGTTGTCAGAAAATTTGTTGCTGATCCATGACAATGCTCGGCCTTGTGCAACTGCAAGAACACGTCACGAACTTCAACGTCTACGTTGGGAAGTTTTTAGTCATCCACCTTACAGCCCTGATTTGGTGCCAAGTGATTATCACTTATTCCCAAAACTTAAGGATTTTTGGGGTGGAAAACAGTTTGCTAACGATGAGGAACTCCAAGAAGACATGAAATCCTGGCTCAAGTCTTTGGCGGCAAATGAGTACAACATGGGTATGGAAAAACTGGCCCGTGTTACAACAAGTGTCTTGTAATCCAAGGTGATTATGTAGACATGTAGAGTAAGGTTCTATGCATTTGTAAATAAAGTTTTGTGTTGATATCATTTTTTTTAATTGACCATACCAAAATAACGTTTTTTACTTTCTGGATGACCCTTGTAACATGTATTAAATACTTGATTTTTAATTGATTTCTTAAAATTTCTAGGTGCCTCCTGCCGTTTGAACTAAGCAATGTGTCTTATTCGAGCCTTACACCTCACCAAGTGGAGATGTCATACCCTTGGGATAGCCTTGCTAAAAACTTCTCTTCATGTTCGATGTACGACACAAATTATACAAAAGAATATTTTTCTGGTAATACTCATCCAAACAAAACTATCAGTTGTGATAAATGGGTTTATAACCAAGAAAAGTACCAAAGTACTACTTTGATGGAGGTGAGTTTTATATGGTGCTGAAAATACTCTGCAAAATATTTCAACCTGCACAATAATTATCATAACTAAATATTTTAATCTCAGAAAAAATACAATTTTTAAACTGTAACCCTTACAACAATTTAATTATTTATTGGTTTTCCATCCATCTTTTCTTTATAAAACTAAAATATAATCATACTGAATTTAACAAGCTTTACAAATAGTTTTTATGTTAAAATAACTGTCAAAGTAGTTGTTGGGAGTTTTTTAAAAATTGATCACAATGTACTGTAGAGTGAACAAAGGGAAGCACTATGGGTACTAGCATTAAATTTATACAATTATAGAAGCCCAACTGAAATTTTTTGAGCTCGGGGGTTACAGGGTGTCGAGTTACGGAGTTAGTGAGGTTCTACTGTATTTTATTTTAATGAATAAGGCTTATGAAGGTAGTAAATACTCTTAGAACAACCAATCAACAAACTTGTCATACACATAGTTTAGGTAGTGGTACAAATTTGGGGAGTACGATATAGCCTATCCCCCTGATCCCCCCTCTACGTGCGTGCCCAGGCTAATTATGTTTACTTACTATTCAACAAACAAATAACGTACAGCATTTTATCATTTTTGGGTATTTTTTTGTTTGCTAAAGTGTACTTTAATTAAATATGGAAATTTAATTTTCCATTCTGAGGCCAATCGCCTAGGATTGGCAAGTCACATGTGTCGCGCACGGTGGGCTGGCGGGGTGTTATCTACGCCACTGAAGTACCAACAGCTGTGTTAGCGTCGTCTGCCTCATCCTCACTGCTCACTGTTTCAGTTGTTTAGTGTCTTTTTCCGGTTAATCGAACTGGGTTTGGTTCCAATCAGTTCGGATTAACGGAACTGTGGTGTAGTCCAATTTTAATGAAATTTGAAACAAATTTTCCATTTATGATATCTAGTAAAACGTGCAGTAAAAGGCCACTTAAGAATGAGCCTATAGGCCGAAGCGAGGCTGTGAGCGTAGCGTACGGATAGTATGGAGCTCAGCGATAGTAAAGAATGCAAAGCTTAGGCCGAAGGTTAGCTAAACTTAGCCCGGTTTAATTAGTAAAAGGCATAGGTTTTTAAACATTAGTTTTGCTTGTTGTCAATCCAACTACTGTAATAATATAGGTATCTATTACCAATTTCACAAACTATTGACTCTATTTTATGCTTTCAGTAAGAAGATTTTGTGTGTATAAAAGGCTGTTTAAGTTTTTGTAGGTGGATGTTCTGATTCTAGTGGGATCTGGTGTGTGATAAGGCCTGGTTGAAAGCCACATCAGATTCTCTGTTTATGACTGGTGTTCTTCTGGGGTCTATAATATTTGGTGATCTTTCGGACAGGTAACTTTTTTTTTACATAGCGTTGCAGATTGATTTTAAAGTAGTTAAGGAACTGATATCTGATTGTGAAGTCTAGGCATTTTCGCGTGGCGTGATGTCAGCTTAGCTTCAACGCCGCTTGTGGCATTTTACCTGTTACCTTATAAACTCGTTACGCAACTATTTTGTAATAATTATGTACCGTACATAATTTACAATGTATCAAAATAAACAATGTATCTTCCTAAGTAGAACTACATAAAAAAAACCCTCAGTTTAACAAAGTTGACCATTTTAAATACCGCTTAGAAAAAATGGTTGCACAAACGACTAATGAATAGCTTTTTGGCGGTGGGGTGACGCTTTTTAGCGACTAATGATTAGTCTTTTGCCAGATAGAGGGTTAACTTGAGGTGCAAGTGCTTAGAGCGGGAGTTGAACCGCAACCTCAAGCTCCAGAGGCCAGTGGTTCAGGAGCTTGTACTTTAATATTTTAAACCAGTGCCACTAGACCAAATTAAATCATATTTGCTTGAGGTAGTTTTGTGAAAATTTAATGTAGTTATTAACTTACGAATTGTATAGGTACTCTCTTAAATTTAACAAAATGTACCAGCTCTAAAGGATTCCAGCCATGCTGGCGTTTGCGGAATGCCCTCATGGCTGGGCCAGACGTCTACTGCAAAGATGTTTTTATTTAATCTAGTATTAAACTGATTTCAAACAAATTATTCAAATTTGTAATTTTGAACATCATGGCATTCATGTTGTAGATATGGTCGTCGGCCCATTTTCTTCATTTCTTTGGTGGTTCAAGTAATAGCTGGGGTTTTGGCTGGCTTTGCGCCGAACTACATTTTATTTACATTCTTCAGAACTGTGGTTGGAGCAACAACTTCTGGTGTTTTCCTCGTTGCATATGTAATCGGTAAGATTTTCCTATTGTACCTAGCAATTGTTTATTTGAAAACCAATTTGTTTAAAATTAAAGTTGAGTTTAACCCTTTAAGTAGGCAAGCCGCGCAGGAGCCTGACAGACCCCCAGGTAGTAATTTTGTGAAATATTTGAGTTTAGGAATAGTTTGATCGTTCTGACCATTTCAGTACCTTCTAACTATCATATTTCTGATATTTTGGACTAGTTTTGGTTAAAAATATTGTATTGTTTCTCGGAAATGTCGTTCCAAAGTTGAAAAATATTCAAATTCCCAATTTGAAAATTGTTATTTGTGCAAAACAATTTGTAATAATATTGTTTTTGCAACCTTGTAGACCTAACTAAACAACAAAGGGCAACAAAACGCAAAATAATTAACTGTGTGTTACTTTTTCAATTTTTTTCCAAACCCTTGCATTTTGCTACAGGAACAAGAAAAGTGTAACTATCTACAAAAGAAGCTGTACAACCCTCACTTGTCAATATTTCAACGTCACATGAACTTAATATGACACAGAAAACATTAACTGATGGCACAAATCTAATTTTACTAAAAAAACTATTTTTGTTACACATCTATGCATGTTTTAAAATGCGCCAACTTACGTAACTAAATTAGGCGCGCCTACTTAAGGGTTAAACTTTTAAAATGCTGATTATTCATTTTTTGTGTGTAAAAATCCGAAACATCACCCTATTGTTGCGACTGTGGGCTCAGATAGTTTTGCCATATCATAAATTATTTGGTTCCGGTAGTAAGTTTCCTGTTGTGAACAATTAGTACACAGCTAGTTAAAAACAAGTTTTAGTATAGTCCTTTGGTAATACAAATAATTTAAATGATTTTCCATGCTCAGCCATATTAACTAGTTACGTTGTTACTACTTTTGTGAAATTGGTTTAGAAAATGGCATTTACTATGATCTTAGCAATTGAGCCATTAACCTGAAAACAAAAATTAAAAATCAATGCCAACCATATTTTTGTTACCCTCACGGCCTCGTTTCGGCCTCAGCGGGGCCACCTGTATGGTCATGAGCGTTGTGAGGCAGTTCGCTGCGCTCATTCGATAATTTGATTTCATTTTTAGCTCTGGAAATGGTTGGACCCAAGAAGAGGACGTTTGCTGGAGTGGCCATGCAGTTATTTTTTACTTTAGGATTTTTACTAACAGCTGGCTTTGCTTACTACATCAAAGATTGGAGGCATTTACAGATAGCTTTAACACTGCCTGGAATTCTTTTCTTCTCATATTATTGGTATGTTATATGTATAAGAAAGTGAATAAAGAATCTTTGTCTTGTCTTTTTGAAGATATTTTGAACACACATTTTCTGATTCAACCATTAAAATATGAGAATGAATGTTTATATTCGTAAGTTGGAGGCCAAAATAGTTAATGAATATTTATTTATTGATCAGACAAGTATTGTTTAGTGAATATTTTAAAATATCTTATTATAAAAATGGAGCCAAGCAGGAAGTAATAAACTACAGTATAAAAAAGTAGCTTGGTCAAAATAAAACTACTATACACAAATTTAGCTTATTATAGCTTTATAAATTCAAACTAGAATATTTACAGAATCTGAAAATTGTTTATTTTATCTTATAAATCCTTGCCTAGTGGTAAAGTCGCATTTTATTGGCTAGTTATACTTCAAGTTGTATTTACTTCGTTTGAATTTAAAAGTTCAATAACAATCCAAATTCAAATATTTTTCTTGTGCAGGTTTATTCCAGAGTCAGCTCGATGGCTGCTTACTAAAGGAAGACAACCAGAAGCAAAGCGAATCGTCCAAGCTGTAGCCAAAGAGAATAAGGTTGATTTTCCTGAAGAACTTCTGGATAATCTTCTTGCCCCAACTGAAGAAGATAAGAAAAAAGAGGAAGCCGGGGAGAAACCCTCTCTTTTCGATTTATTTCGATACCCTAATCTCAGGAAGAAATGTCTGATCATATTTTTCTTGTGGTAGGTTTGGAGAGCATCATAACTTGATACAAATCTGTTGGAACTATGGAAATAATAACTCTAATTTAGACTGTGATTATTTTAAAATTTTTATCATTATTAGACATAACAATATTATTACTAACAAATTACTGGTATTCGTTCATTTACGAGTAACGTAACAACTTACAAGGAAATCAAACTATTTTCACAAGCTTTCTGTGGTTTGTTTATGCTTCTGAAAAACCTCTCAAACTCATCTCTTAAGTTCCTCAATGTCTTGAACTTTATTTTTGAACACTCTGTCCTTGAAAGCCTTCCCCCTCGGAAAAGTTTAAGAGTGTAATAACTAGGGAACGTGGAGACCAAGGAATCTTTTTGGGATATGTCAAGAACAGAGTGTTTACAAATAAAGTTCAAAAGTTCAAGGCATTGAGGAAAAATTAAAAAAAGTTTGAGAGGTTGTTGGAAACATTACTCCAGCAATGCTAAAAAAATATGGTGTTAGGTTAAATTTAGACTATATACCTTGCGTGAAAACCACGGGGTGGCGATGGAAATGGTTAAGTTCCCTTGTAATATTACTTGTAAAAGAATGAGTACCATGCCTTTTGGTTACTGTCCATGCCAATAGCATTTTTATTTATTACCTAATCTAGGGTTTGTGATGGGCATGGCAAAACACTTTTTGGGAAAGTGGTTTAAATCCGCAAATTTTGTTGTGTTTTGGTCTTTATTAGTAATAATACTGTTTTAATTTGCTAACTAATGAAACAACCTCCACATTTTTGAGTAAATTGACCATCTACTCACCCAAAATGTGTTCAACTATTTTAACTACCTTGTGTAATAAAATCAGTGATTTTTTAGGAGCTTACGTGTATTTGTAGCACAAAGAAAAACTGTTACTGAAAGTGCCCTCCTTATCCCCACCACTGTTATTAAGCTGACGCATATTTCAGGTTTGTGAATAGTGGAACGTACTATGGACTTTCATGGAACACCTCCAATCTTGGTGGAGGTAATGACTATGTCAACTTCCTGATCTCTGGGGTTGTGGAAGTTCCGGCGTACACTTTCTTGATCTTCACTCTCAATCGTTGGGGTCGTAAGTTGCTTCAGTGTGGCTGTATGCTCGTCAGTGGAACTGCCTTACTGCTCACAATGTTTGTGCCTGCAGGTATATTATCTTGGTTTTAAAATTCTTTAACTTTCCAGATATCACATCATGGAGGTTACCTCCGGGTGTATCTCTGTTCGTTAATCAAATCCCCTACACTTAAGCCAAAAGCCCTTTAGTTCGTATACCTTCCTCCCTTTATTCTTAGAAAAGATAAAATATAATTTAGCCACTTGCAGCTTGGATGTAATTAGTTTTTAACTGTTAATACAGTAGAATCTCGATTATCCGAGTCTCGGTTAACCAAGCTAGTAGTTAGAAAAAAATTTAAAAAATTAAATTATGCTATTATTAATTTATGAGTTATACGGTATGAAGATACCTGTCCTTGATTTACGTGCACAAGTGATTGCAATGCTATCTGACAGCTACTTAATCGCCAAATCGAGCTACATATAAACGACTCATACTGTACGCACTTGCCACCTACATCTAGCGAGTATTAATTGTCTCTATAGGCAGCTGCTACGTCGAGCCAACATGACTCATAAGTTTGTGTAAAACTCTTTTTGTTCGGTTTTGTCAGTCTGAGGTTTGGTACTGTGTTTCTTGGTTAATTGTTTGTATACTCCACCACCAGGTGCATATGTGCTTTTGACCTACCTGAACTGTATTGTGCGTGGATGGTGTTACATTTTTGTGTGTCCGTGGATTGTCTGGGAAACAAAAGAGTTGCTGTTTCTCTTTTAGGTACAGTACTCATTGCAGTATGAAAATGTGTTTAAATTGTTCGTTTTAGTTTTGACATTGTAATAAATATGTTTTTTTACTTTTGTCACTTTTTCTGGTAGTAGCATTTAACCTCCGTATTATGCAAGTTTTTCGTATTTAAGGTGGTCTTGATCCGAATTACCTTGGATAATTGAGATTCTATTGTATTAGAGCCTGGAGGTAACTTCCGTGCAAAGCCTCCTCTTGTTAAGGGGTGACCTGGAGTTAAACTCTGTGTGTGACCCTGCTTGCAGCAGGTGAATTCATTGTTCCCCTTTTTTAGTTCTAGTTTTCGTGTTTTACTTTACCAATTGCATTTAATTTTGTTATTATAGAAATGCCATACTGTAAGAATAACAATGTTTTTTAATTGTCACTAAAGTCTTAACCTACCTGGAAGTAGCCTAGCTCCATGTGCGTTTTGAAAACCTTTACACCCTCCGGTAGGCTAAAACTAGTTGGATAATTTATTTGACATAAACTACACTATTTTTGGACAGGAAATATACAAGGCACATAAGAGACATTTACAAAAATATCTTATTTATGTATTACTAAAATTGAAGAGCAATCCCTGATTTAATACTGTAATTGGTTTTTGTTCAGATATGACTTGGTTGACAATAACTTTAGCAATGATTGGTAAGATGGCAATCACTGCTTCTTACGGAACTGTCTACATCTTCTCGGCAGAACAGTTCCCGACAGTAGTGCGAAATGTTGCTATCGGCGCCAGCTCAACATTTGCAAGAGTGGGAGGAATCCTGGCTCCTTACATCAACATTATGGTAAACAAATTAATACAGTATATACGAGTAAAACACAATGTTAAAATTGGACAACAATTCAATAGTAGGAAATAGCAATTAAAATTGGTCTTTTTTTATACATGGTGTCGGTGAACTCTCTATACATACTTTGTAGGGTTAAAACAATAATATTTTACCATACAAATAGGGGTTTCCGGCCCTTCGTTGTTTGTCTGCCTCTGGGGATGTATTTTGTACTAAAATGATTATCAAATAATTTAACTAATGCACCAAAAATTTAAAATGCCACTTTATAATTATAGAAAAATAATTATTTAATTTTGCAATCAAACTTCAAAATGGTGGCTGTTTTAAATGTTCAAAATTGAATTACTAAAAAAACTAGTACTTTTATAATAAATTAACAGGAACAACTATTTTTAGTGCAATTAATTCCCTTTTTAAAAATGTATAAATTTTGAAATTTTAATGAGAGTTGATACAAAGTAGTTGTAGTAAGTGAGCTAACACAACAACAATGGAACAGATTACATTATTTTGATTTTGGAGTCTGTTAAATTCATATGCCCACCTCTACAATCAATGATAAGTTGTTTCCTGTTATGCCGTGTCGAAAGTCATCATTTTGAATGGCTCTTGCACTAACAAATGAATTAAATTATTTTACATCCTCGCTTTTGGAAAGTAAAATGAAAATTTGAAATGAAAATATTGTTTTATTTATTGGGCTTTTCAATGAATTTCAATGTTTTAGTCCAACAGCAGGCGCTCCTAGATGATATGATAAACCAAGGTGCATTATTTTACACATTATAATTATTATATCACTAAAATCACTATATCACTATTTGAGATGCCGACCACTCTCATGAGGGTATTTTAAGGCAAATATATGGTGAAGGATGAGTGTGATGAGTGGTAGTAATGAGTTATGAGGTGTAGTCTCAAACAAAGGCCGACACTTCCTTAGAAACAGTGGTGTAGTGGTAAATTTGGCAGAGTGGGAACGCAAAATGTTATCTGGGTTATCGTAAATATTAATGTAATTGTATGGTACCTAGGCACTTTACAAAGCAGGTTAAGGAGTAGGAAACACATAGGTGAAGGGGAAATCTGGAAACCGTCCCCCCAAAATTGTTTAAAATTTCTAAAAAGTCATGAAAAATCGAAAAGCAGTTTTTCAGTGTGCACCACTACACCCCTGCTCAGAAAGGGTCATTAATTAATAGCCCAATGACCAATGGAAATACAAGGACTTCCGAACCACGCAGGTGATGGTCTGATATGTCTAAACAATGGTGGGAGTTGATGCAAGTATCATCAGATGATCACTAAGACTATCTGAGCCGCTTTGGACCTATATCATCCTCAAAACCTGACCTCCATGAAGCTGGATTACAGGACCACGCCATAAGTCCCAGTCGACTTTATATCTTTTCTGACCTTGATCTCAAGACAAGCATTTTCCCTAGTACAACTACTATTTAAACAATACAAGCTGTATGATTTAAGTAGATTTTAAAAATATAATAGTTATTACGTGGCCTTCTTAATGGTCCATATTGAAGTCTAAAGACACAGTTTCTTTGGATTTGTTGCACACATATTTTAAAACCATCTCAAGGTTATCAAAACAGTCTGCTAAGTTGGAATAAGTAGTTATCTAAATTTTTGAAATGATTAAGTTTAATATTAACTAAATCTAGTGTCAAGTAAGGCCCTTGATCCATCGTTCTTAAAAATACATACAAAGTAATGCCAGACTAAATTTATCCAACATGTATTACCAATACTTAAATTAATCTTAATATTTTTGCAGGCAGAAATATGGCAGCCTCTCCCACTTTTAATATTTGGGAGTCTTGCACTTTTTGGTGGAATTGTGGCATTAGTTCTTCCTGAAACACTCAATAAAAAGTTACCTGATTCAATTGAAGACGGAGAGGAATTCGGAAAGTAAGTAATATTCAAAGTTGTGCTCTGGTAACGTAGCTCGGTTAGGTAAGCTGTTAACAATTGTGCTTCACAAGCAGATCATAAACTTGGAAATTGGCACTGTTAGGCCATTACTGAGAGATGGCTACAGATGCAATCGGATACAGAAAGAACTAAAATCACTTTTGTAGAAGAATTGTTTCTTCAAATATTATACCCTTGATGCATTATTAATATCACTGCTTTTAGTGAAAGTCACTAATTACTAAGGATCACTAATTTTAGTGAAGGTGCAAACTTTTTGAACTAAGATTGCTGTAAATGATTTAGAGGTCACCAGCTGATATTAACCAACTTGGATGGTATAGAATTTTTGGCCTTTTCTGAGCTAGCTTTGGAATAAAAGAGGTGGAGGAAATAGGTGAACTAGGAAATAGGTGGAGGTTGTTTGTGGTGACTGTGGGAATTTGAACCCTTGCCACTAAAATGATGAGCTCCGGGTTCGCTGGACCTTGCTACAAACTATATATCTGCAGATTACAGTGCATTACACCACAATACCATCGAGTACGCCTCACACATATTACCCATCCTTAACGCCCATCCAAGCCAACATCCCCGACCAAGGCACCCATGCGATCTAATAAAAAATGTATTCATTGTAATTCAATGTTTCCCACAGGAATCCATCTCATAAAGTGGCAGAAAATGGAGAGATGAACTGAGATATTTCATTGGTATTTCAATTATTTACGGATTTGCATGTGCACAAGTGAGAATTTCATAATAATAATTGTATAAGCGCAACTTTTATACAGCTCTGCTAGTTTTTATATAATAGTACAATTGGTTTGTATATTTATTTGTATGTATTTTGAAAAATTAGTTATATATTGTGGGTTTTACATTTTATGTATCGTTATGTGCTTTTATATTAACCTTTGAATTAAGCAATATTTAATTAAGAGACATTTTTATTTTTTTTTTTAAGTAAAAGCCAGAGTCAATATTGACTCAAGAGTCTGTTTGTTCCTGGATGGTTTGTCAACTTAAATAGTTCTGTGTGAATGGATCGACAATCCAAAAACATGATCATCTGTGTCCAGGCAGAGAAAAGAGCACTGTCTTAAAGTTAAAGCAAATCTTACCTGAGCAATTCAAGTTGACATTAAAGTAAAATATTTCCTTGGGGAAAAGGTCTAATTTATTAGCCCATTAAGGTGATGAGATTGCCAGTTGCGCCAAACTATTCCGCTAGGTCCACACTACCTGTATTCAGACTCTCTATAGTGTCGGGTGTGCTTGAAGTGCTCGCCGCTGCGTGTTAGGCGCGCTCTAGCTACACTACACTGTATAGAGCGCAAGGTTTAACCAACCCTCCACTTACTGCATTTATTATTTTTTGTTGATAACTACTCGCTCATCAATATTGCATCGGATAGTAAGTGTCCAATTTTATAAAGTACAAATTTCATAATAATTAAATTTTAAAAATAAAATGTCAAATTAAAGTATATTATGATATTTGTGTGTGTCTCAGAACTACAAGGTAAAATATTCAAATCAAAATTGCAAATCATCTTTGATCAATGTTAGAAAATAGGCTAAAAAAGTCTAAAAAAAATTGACTCTTTTTGAACACATTTCTATTATTGATAATGAGTTTTTCATACTGTCATAACAGTACTGTCAGTTTTTTCATACTACCTAGTTCATAAAAGTTATAAAAATTACTTGTTTTTTAAATGCCCAACCTTAAGAAAGGGGAATTCATGGATGGTCCTAGGATGGCATCTGGCGTACGCGTTATTCCGCTGCCAAGAATTTTGTTATTGAAAAATTGTCACAAGTGTGAAAAATTGAACAGTGTCCTTTTGGGACTTAGGATAAGAACCATCGTCGCAGATGAATTTAGAAATAAATACAAATTTAGAAGTGCTCATGATTGCTGATGAGGGTTCAATTAGAAAAAGTGATCTTGTTGACAGTAAAAGAAGATTCAGGTTTATTTTTAACCCAACCTTCCTTTTCAAAATTAATAAAGACCATCAAGCAAAATTAGTGAATGAAGAAAAACAAAACACCTATAACCCTAACCCAACTAACCCAACTAATTATTATTTGGACACATATAAAATTCTAAATTTTAAAGTTATCAGACTGTTTATTGGCGCCAGAGGGACTATTCCAAAACTTTTTAGTGAGTTCTAGACAAGCAGAAGTTTTCAGAAGGAAACTTCAAATTTAATTTGATTAGTACTGTATAAAAATTCTATTACTATTTTAAAAAACCATTTTCATAACATCACTAATCTAAATTTATACAATCATGTAACATGTACACATTATGCTAAAATAGCTAAATACAACCTGTAATAATAAAATGCAAAATCAAACCATACCAAATAAAACTATTGGCTGGCCGCCATTTAAATTTTTATCGATTAAGGCTGAATTGAAAAAAACGGTTCTTAAAGTTAGGGACAATCATCAAAACTAGATTGTTTACTTATAAGAAACAATTCCTATGGTTATTGATTAGTAATTTCAAAGTTATGTTTACAATGTAGTTACTATTTAGTTAGTTTTTGCTGTAGCATAAAGTATTTAGGGTACGTTAAGAGATTTATATGTTTTTTAGAGCAACACAGTTTTTCGTTGATATTTTATAATCAAAATCAACATTATAATAAAATACACAATACCTATAGAAACTTGATGTGTTCTATATGACAATATGTAATATCAAACTTGCTGTAAATTACACTACATAAGGGAATTATTAGAGCTGTCCTGGAGGTATGTTCTGTTAAGGCATATAGAAATGCTCACTTATCGTGGACATATTTGACCATATTCATATTAAAGAGCATGCTTTAAACTATACTTTGGCATCAAAGTAACTTTGCTATCAAAACCAAAGCACTTAATAAACCCGGACACAAATTGTTCTATCTAATTGCATGCAATTCTGTCGATCAGTATCCAAAAAGTGTAAATGTTAACAAATAGGGGATACAATCCGTGTTTTAATGTCCGTTCTGTTAGACTCTGCATGATGTTTTAATGTTTGAAGTTGAAGACAGTACAAAAAGTTTCTAGAATAAGCTTTTATAAATTGTGGTTCACAGGTTTTGTTCCACTCCCAAATTTATTGGAGTAGCTCAATTTTTGATAGCATATATAGTAGCATTAGCAATAGTAGTTCATTGTTCTGTTTAAAGCATTATTATCTAGGGTTCCAATTATTGTTGTTGAGAAAATCTAACTACAAGACATTTTGTATGTTACATAATTTTACTGTTTGTGCCAAATAAATTTGCTTCTTTAAAAATTTGATATTTTTTTATTTTAATAAGATTCCCATCTACTGTAGAACAAAATTAAATAATTAAATTAATTATTCAAACCAAATTTGTAAAATGATTAGCAAAAGGTCATCCTTAATATTGTTTAACACTCCAGTACCTAGAAGCCGACTGTTATCCCTCAGAAATTAGGTACCGGTACAGCAGGATGTTATTTATTTAAATATTTGTCAACAAACCCATTTTCAAATAACGCAATCAAGTTTTAGTATGGATATCATCATGCTTAGGTTCATTCAATATCATTCACACCAGATTTTTAAATATTATTGCAAACATTTATCTTTGTTTGATGAGCAAGAAGCTCACAACATTTTGAAATCTGTATACATCAACCTATTTGATAAGAAGTTTTCAACCTCTGAATTATGGAACTGATTTAGAAAGAACTGTGATTGCTTCACTGAATTTGTAGATTTTATAAAATAGTTATAATGAGCTAGTAAACATTAGGCATGCACATTTTATCCTTTGAATGCTGCCGTGCTTGATGTGTTGAAGATAAGATAACAGATGACCTATTGCTTTCTGTAAAGTTCTTGGAACTTATTACCACATTGATTTCATCAAAATCAGCAAAACTGATAGTTTATCTCCTAAAAATAAGCTTCGTAGGAGACAGAATAAACATTTCAATTGAGTTTAACAGTGAGTTCGGTTACTAACACAATGGCTGTGTGTGATGTTGAAGCTGTTAAGTACAAGAAAATGCCTAGAAGTGACTCTGGTTGGGAAGTTATCATTCAACCAAATGGAGTGTCAAGTTTCAAGAGAAGTGAAGTTACCTATAAAAATATGGCTATAATGTTTATTATTTTTGTTGCAATAGTTGCTTTTATTACTTGGGTTATGATCGGTTGGCCTAATGGTCAATATGATCCAAATCCTAATTGCTTTGAAAATGGGTGTGTTTATCAACTTTATAAAGTTGACAAAATAGTGATCACCCTCTCAGAAAAAGCAAATTATTCCTGTTTTAATGAAAAATCTTGCTATTCATTATTTGACAAGATGGCGGAGAAGGATACGGTATGAAATATAACTTCATCGTTGGTTCTGAGTTTCCTACTTACTGGCCTGCTGAATCTGGTTTTAAATGTGCAGTTAACGATTCATCAGACACTTTGTACATCAACATTATCAGACATGACCAATCTGTTGAGCACTTTTTGGAGGGAGTCTACAGAGTTGCAGAGGTTATCCAGAAGGGATTGAAGTGTGACATAATTAGTTCAAATTTTACAATAATGGATGTTGTGGAAGAAAATTTTACGTTTGATCCTGAACACCATTTAGAGTTTCATACAAACGATTCAGAAAAACAAAGTTTTCATCAAAATATCATAGTTTTTTAACTATACAACTCAAATAAAGTCTGCAATTCCAAAATCAACATTACTAGCTGCTCTACTGATTTTCAGCGTGGGGGGTAAGTGGAATAGTTATATATATTGTACTTTTTGTACTAAGTTACCTTATCAAAACTATTTTGAGCTAGCATTTTACTTGGAGCTAATTGTGCTTCTGAAGTTCTGGTTGACCACAAGTATGGCCGCAAAAAACAGATGTTTTTGTCATTTTGATGTAAAAACAGCTGTTCTTGACTTTATGCAAAGGTTGCTCTTTTATTTCCTAGGATTAAAGGTTTGTTTTGCTCTTTGTTTTCATTGAATGTGTTAGAAGCTGCATGATTTAAGTAGATTTTAAAAATATAATAGTTATTAAGTGGCCTTCTTAATGGTCCATATTGAAGTCTAAAGACACAGTTTCTTTGGATTTTATTTGTATTTTAAAACCATCTCAAGGTTATCAAAACAGTCTGCTAAGTTGGAATAAGTAGTTATCTAAATTTTTGAAATGATTAATATTAACTAAATCTAGTGTCAAGTAAGGCCCTTGATCCATCGTTGTTAAAATACATACAAAGTAATGCCAGACTAAATTTATCCAACATGTATTATAATACTTAAATTAATCTTAATATTTTTGCAGGCAGAAATATGGAGCCTCTCTTTTAATATTTGGGAGTCTTGCACTTTTGGTGGAATTGTGGCATTAGTTCTTCCTGAAACACTCAATAAAAAGTTACCTGATTCAATTGAAGATGGAGAGGAATTCGGAAAGTAAGTAATATTCAAAGTTGTGCTCTGGTAGAGGTATTTCGGTTAGGTAAGCTGTTAACAATTGTGCTTCACAAGCAGATCATAAACTTGGAAATTGGCATTGTTAGGCCATTACTGAGAGATGGCTACAGATGCAATCGGATACAGAAAGAACTAAAACCACTTTTGTAGAAGAATTGTTTCTTCAAATATTATACCCTTGATGCATTATTAATATCACTGCTTTTAGTGAAAGTTACTAATTACTAAGGATCACTAATTTTAGTGAAGGTGCAAACTTTTGAACTAAGATTGGTGTAAATGATTTAGAGGTCACCAGCTGATATTAACCAACTTGGATGGTGTAGAATTTTGGCCTTTTCTGAGCTAGCTAGATTGTCTTGTTTATAATGAGGCGAAGTTAGGTCTACAAAGTCCTCTCTACCTCTCAACCTTGACCTTTACTGTTACCGCAAATTCACTCAATAAATTGTTTGTGGTGACTGTGAGAATTGAACCCTTGCCACTAAAATGACGAGCTCGGGTTCGCTGGATCTTGCCACAAACTATATCTGCAGATTACAGTGCATTACACTACAAAACAATTGAATCACGCCTCATACATATTACCCATCCTTAACGCCCATCTAAACCCACATACCCAACCAAGGCACCCATGCGACCTAATAAAAAATGTATTCATTGTAATTCAATGTTTCCCACAGGAATCCATCGCATAAAGTGGCAGAAAATGGAGAGATGAACTGAGATATTTCATTGGTATTTCAATTATTTACGGATTTGCATGTGCACAAGTGAGAATTTCATAATAATAATTGTATAAGCGCAACTTTTATACAGCTCTGCTAGTTTTTATATAATAGTACAATTGGTTTGTATATTTATTTATATGTATTTTGAAAAATTAGTTATATATTAGTTGTTGTAAGGGTTTTACATTTTATGTATCGTTATGTGCTTTTTATATAAACCTTTGAATTAAGCAATATTTAATTAAGAGACGAAGTAAAAGCAAGAGTCAATATTGACTCAAGAGTCTGTTTGTTCCTGGATGGTTTGTCAACTTAAATAGTTCCGTGTGAATGGATCGACAATCCAAAAACGTGATCATCTGTGTCCAGGCAGAGAAAAGAGCACTGCCTTAAAGTTAAAGCAAATCTTACCTGAGCAATTCAAGTTGACATTAAAGTAAAATATTTCCTTGGGGAAAAAGGTCTAATTTATTAGCCCATTAAGGTGATGAGATTGCCAGGTTGCCAAACTATTCGCGGTCCACACTACCTGTATTCAGACTCTCTATAGTGTCGGGTGTGCTTGAAGTGCTCGGCTGCGTGTTAAAGCTCTAGCTACACTACACTGTATAGAGCGCAAGGTTTAACCAACCCTGCACTTACTGCATTTATTATTTTTTGTTGATAACTACTCGCTCATCGATATTGCATCGGATAGTAAGTATCCAATTTTATAAAGTACAAATTTCATAGTAACTAAATTTTTAAAATAAAAATAAATTTGAAATTCAAGTATATTATGACATTTAGGTGTGTCTCAGAACTACGCGGTAAAATATTCAAATCTACATTGCAAATCATCTTTGATCAGTGTTAGAAAATAGGCTAAAAAACGTCTAAAAAAATTGACTCTTTTTGAACAAATTTCTATTATTGATAATGAGTTTTTCATACTGTCATAACAGTACTGTCAGTTTTTTCATACTACCTAGTTCATAAAAGTTATAAAAATCACTTGTTTTTAAATGCAACCTTAAGCATCCGTAAAGATAATCAGGCGGGTTCGATCATAGTCATAAGGACTGGATAGGTATCGAGTTGGTGGTAGAGAACTTTGTAGTCCTATTCAGCAAGACAAACTTACCTTACCTTGATCTTAAAACATGGATGGTCCTAGGATGGCATTGGTGTGTTATTCGCTGCCAAAAATTTTGTTATTGAAAATTGTCAGTGTGAAAATTGAACAGTGTCCTTTGGGACTTAGGATAAGAACCATCGCAGATGAATTTAGAAACAAATACAAATTTAGAAGTGCTTATGATTGCTGATGAGGGTTCAATTAGAAAAGGTGATATTGTTGTTGACAGTAAAAGAAGATTCAGGTTTATTTTTAACCCAACCTTCCTTTTCAAAATTAATAAAGACCATCAAGCAAAATTAGTGAATGAAGAAAAACAAAACACTTATAACCCCACAACTAATTATTATTTGGACACATATAAAATTCTAAATTTTAAAGTTATCAGACTGTTTATTGGCGCCAGAGGGACTATTCCAAAACTTTTTAGTGAGTTCTAGACAAGCAGAAGTTTTCAGAAGGAAACTTCAAATTTAATTTGATTAGTACTGTATATAAAAATTCTATTACTATTTTAAAAAACCATTTTCATAACATCACTAATCTAAATTTATACATGTAACATGTACACATTATGCTAAAATAGCTAAATAAACCTGTAATAATAAAATGCAAAATCAATACCAAATAAATAAAACTATTGGCAGCCATTTAAATTTTTATCGATTAAGGCTGAATTGAAAAAAACGGTTCTTAAAGTTAGGGACAATCATCAAGACTAGATTGTTTACTTATAAGAAACAATTCCTATGGTTATTGATTAGTAAATTCAAAGTTATGTTTACAATGTAGTTACTATTTAGTCAGTTTTTGCTGTAGCATAAAGTATTTAGGGTAAGTTAAGAGATTTATATGTTTTTAGAGCAACACAGTTTTTCTTTGATATTTTATGATCAAAATCAACATTATAATAATATACACAATACCGGTATATAAAACTTGATGTGTTCTATATGACAATATGTACAGTAATATCAAACTTGCTCTAAATTACACTACATAAGGGAATTATTAGAGCTGTCCTGGAGGTATGTTCTGTTAAGGCATATAGAAATGCTCACTTATCGTGGACATATTTGACCATATTCATATTAAAGAGCATGCTTTAAACTATACTTTGGCATCAAAGTAACTTTGCTATCAAAACCAAAGCACTTAATAAACCCGGACACAAATTGTTCTATCTAATTGCATGCAATTCTGTCGATCAGTATCCAAAAAGTGTAAATGTTAACAAATAGGGGATACAATCCGTGTTTTAATGTCTGTTTTGTTAGACTCTGCATGATGTTTTAATGTTTGAAGTTGAAGACAGTACAAAAGTTTCTAGAATAAGCTTTTATAAATTGTGGTTCACAGGTTTTGTTCCACTTCCAAATTTATTGGAGTAGCTCAATTTTTGATAGCATATATAGTAGCATTAGCAATAGTAGTTCATTGTTCTGTTTAAAGCATTATTATCTAGGGTTCCAATTATTGTTGTTGAGAAAATCTAACTACGAGACATTTTGTATGTTACATAATTTTACTGTTTGTGCCAAATAAATTTGCTTCTTTAAAAATTTGATATTTTTTTATTTTAATAAGATTCCCATCTACTGTAGAACAAAATTAAATAATTAAATTAATTATTCAAACCAAATTTGTAAAATGATTAGCAAAAGGTCATCCTTAATATTGTTTAACACTCCAGTACCTAGAAGCCGACTGTTATCCCTCAGAAATTAGGTACGGTACAGCAGGATGTTATTTATTTAAATATTTGTCAACAAACCCATTTTCAAATAAACGCAATCAAGTTTTAGTATGGATATCATCATGCAAGTTCATTCAATGTCATTCACACCAGATTTTTAAATATCATTGCAAACATTTATCTTCGTTTGATGAGCAAGAAGTTCACAATATTTTGAAATCTGTATACATCAACCTATCTGAAGTTTTCAACCTATGAATTATGGAACTGATTTCGTAAGAACTGTGATTGCTTCACTGAATTCGTAGATTTTATAAAATAGTTATAATGAGCTAGTAGACATTAGGCATGCACATTTTATCCTTTGAATGCTGCCGTGCTTAATGTGTTGAAGATAAGATAACAGATGACCTATTGCTTTCTGTAAAGTTCTTGGAACTTATTACCACATTAATTTCATCAAAATCAGCAAAACTGATAGTTTATCTCCTAAAAATAATCTTCGTAGGAGACAGAATAAACATTTCAATTGAGTTTAACAGTGAGTTCGGTTACTAACACAATGGGGGTGTGTGATGTTGAAGCTGTTAAGTACAAGAAAATGCCTAGAAGTGACTCTGGTTGGGAAGTTATCATTCAACCAAATGGAGTGTCAAGTTTCAAGAGAAGTGAAGTTACCTATAAAAATATGTCTATAATGTTTATTATTGTTGTTGCAATAGTTGCTTTCATTACTTGGGTTATGATCGGTTGGCCTAATGGTCTATATGATCCAAATCCTAATTGCTTTGAAAATGAGTGTTTTTATCAACTTCATAAAGTTGACAAAATAGTGATCACCCTCTCAGAAAAAGCAAATTATTCCTGTTTTAATGAAAAATCTTGCTATTCATTATTTGACAAGATGGCCGGAGAAGGATACGGTATGAAATATAACTTCATCGTTGGTTCTGAGTTTCCTACTTACTGGCCTGCTGAATCTGGTTTTAAATGTGCAGTTAACGAGTCATCAGACACTTTGCACATTAACATTATCAGACATGACCAATCTGTTGAGCACTTTTTGGAGGGAGTCTACAGAGTTGCAGAGGTTATCCAGAAGGGATTGAAGTGTGACATAATTAGTTCAAATTTTACAATAATGGATGTTGTGGAAGAAAATTTTACGTTTGATCCTGAACACCATTTAGAGTTTCATACAAACGATTCAGAAAAACAAAGTTTTCATCCAAAATATCATAGTTTTTTTAACTATACAACTCAAATAAAGTCTGCAATTCCAAAAATCAACATTACTAGCTGCTCTACTGATTTTCAGCGTGGGGGGTAAGTGGAATAGTTATATATACTGTACTTTTTGTACTAAGTTACCTTATCAAAAACTATTTTTGAGCTAGCATTTTACTTGGAGCTAATTGTGCTTCTGAAGTTCTGGTTGACCACAAGTATGGCCGCAAAAAACAGATGTTTTTGTCATTTTGATGTAAAAACAGCTGTTCTTGACATATGCAAAGGTTGCTCTTTTATTTCTCAGGATTAAAGGTTTGTTTTGCTCTTTGTTTTTCATTGAATGTGTAAGAAGCTGTGGTTTTTTTACTAATAATTGTTAAAAATTCAATCTGCTGCTTGTATTACATTAATATAGAAATCAATGGACTTTTCTACCGGTTATTGTGTTCAAAACTACACAGCGTTTCAAGATGTATGAAAACTCGTCTCCTTATCAAGTGAAATTAAAAACCTAAATCATATTCTAATCATAAAAACTTATATACTTTACTACAGAAACAAATAACATACAAAACCCCACACCTGTAAGCGACATAGAAACGTGAACCATTACACAATGATAATATTGTCAACTACAAATTGGAAACGACTCACCAAATCTTCACTCTGGCACTACCAACTTGTACACCTGACACTAACTGGGGGTCAGCTGACAATACTTGACATTGGATTGGAGTAAGATACCTACACAATTACATGTTTCTCCCTTTTGTTAAGAATGTACGCCTGGGGGTAGATTTCACCAGTGGTACAGCACATCATTTTCCCTGGGTAATTATCTCTCTTGCTCTCATTTGTTCATGTCTCATTTGTATTGACATTGATTTCCCATTATTATTTTGAATCATGACAAAAAGTATCGTTCATCACTCGTCCCTAAAATGTCTTTTTGATCCTCGCCCATTTTAAGTCCTTGGATGTGCCTCGGACATTAACTTGACCTCGAATCAAAAGAGAGATCCTTAGGACCTAGTGATGAAATATACTATTTTGTCCTTGTTTTTTGTTTGTTTGAAAACCCCTTTAACATTTACTGAAACCCTAGTCTCGTAACAATAAGCGAACTACCTTTGGTCTGAGAGATCCCATATAAATCGTATTGAGTTTTTCAGTAGTAGCACTAACTGAAACCTTCGTTCTGAGAGACATCCATAAGCCTAGACCGGAGAGCTGATTGTGCACTAAGTGCATAGCTTCATGAGATCGTTCAGTCAGGTCCCAAATTTTAATGAAATTTAACAAAACTATTATCTCTAGCTAGTGAAAGAGGTTAGAGGAAGGTACTATAATGATGGACAGTACAAGCATGACAGTATAGGAATTATATTTCCGCAGAAGTGTCCGGCAGTCTGTAAGACCGGGTTTCGGTAAAATTGTTAACGCAAAAAATTAGCAGTTGTTTCAATAGGTTGTATTTAATTAAGAAAAGCCACATACATTGTGCTTTGTTTGGGGTATTGATGATTGATTATAAAAACATGTTATGATGATTTGTAACCACTAACCAGATCCTGTTAAAATGTAAGACTCAGGAAAGTTTTAAGAATAAAAACAACCTGAAACATTTAATTTGTACAACATTCAACATTAAAATAATGTGTCATTCCCACCCAATACCCTTAAAATTTGGATCACCTATTTTAAGGTGTTGACCACTCTTTATTGGTAAAACTTAATTTGTTTTCAGAATGATGAAATATAGCAACATTTCCATGGCAAATAATGGTTCTGAAACCTGTTTAGAATACAAACCAGCCGACATAGTAATTGTCAGTGTTGACAGACCTTCAGCAACATTCGATTTTATCAGAGATACAGAATGTTTGCATAGTGGTCTCCAGCCTAAATATAATTTCATCTCAGGTCCCTCAGGTCATATAGGCCTATTAAATGTTTATAAAAGTCTGGGTTTTGAATGCGGAAACCAATTCAACATTTTGAAGATAAAGACTTGGACAATACCCAGTTTGTACAGTGACTACTTTAGCAGTGTTGATTTTCTCAAAAATGGAATAAACTGCCACAAAATTTCCCAGAACTTTACATTTGTATTAAAGTGCCAAGCCAATTGTCAGCGATCGGAATGTTCTAATTATAATCTAATGAGTTGGCACAGTATATTCCACAAGTTCAGAACTTCAATGTCTGAGTGGATTGGGAATAAGACAGATTGTTCATTTTCAATACCAGAGTGGCCAAGAATGTTGGACAAAACAAAAGTGTCAGAGCCAGCGGAAACCAAGCCTCTCTTGGCAACGACAGAGGGTACTACTTCTAAAATTCTCAATGGTGTTACTGAAACATCAGAGGACTACACAACACCCAAGTAAGTATAGAACTATTTTATGTTACAACGATGTTGAGGGCAAATAACAAAGTCTCAGGTCATCCCCAAGTCAGGATCCTCTTCTCACTTGTGACAAGATCATGTCCAAGTGTTAGGCAACAGCTTTCATGGCTCTGGCTCGGACAACATAGGAGGACACCAGAGTTGCTACAGTGATAACTGAGATATTTCCACATAAAACTCCTGATTAAGTTTTTGATATTCTCACTACCTCCCTTCAGCCTCTGACCTCAGGTATGAACAACAGGCTCTATAACAAAAGCTATATACAAGGCTGTTCACTATGTTAAATACTTTGCTTCTGCTTTCGGCCTCACATTTACGGACTCTTAATGATTTTGACTTTTATAAAAAAACTTTTGTTGATATAGAAACAACAGTTTTGAAGATTTGGCATATACATATAAGGAATCTTCAACATATGGCTATTTTTCAAAATTTTTAGTTTTAACTATTGATACTTAAATGGTAATTTTCTAGGTTACGTATTGATTATGTAATGTATTCATACTTTGTTTGTATTTTTAGATGCACCTGGTTTGATGAAGGAAACCGCGACTATGATGACTATGACTACTAATAACAACAAACAAAATGTCAATCACCTCAAAACAAATCTGGAAAAAACTACCTGCATAAATTTTAACTTGAACCCTTGGATTAATAATGACAGTGCATTGGTTTCATTAGGAGAACATATAATCAATGAAGTCGATTGCACACAGTTTTTAGGGCTATATATTGATAAAACCTTATGTTGGGATAGCAAATTGTCCATATTTGTAGAAAAATGTCATCTGGTATATTTCTATTAAGACAAATGAAAGATTTATGTTCCATAGATGCACTTAAAGTAGTCTACTATGGAGTGATAAAATCCCACTTGTCTTACGGAATTATATTTTGGGGTAGCCGTGCTGAAATAAAACTGTTAAGAGCATTCATCCTCCAAAAATCTGCAATTCAAGTTATTTGTAATCTATCGTCAAGAACATCGTGTAGAGATATTTTAAGGATCTAAAAATCTTTACATTGGTGTCATTGTATATCTTTGAAACTGTACTATATTGTGTTTCAAAATGTGATTTAGTGCAGGGCCAAGATATTCATTCGTATGCCACTCGCTCAAATTCTACATTTCGTCAAGATAGCCATAGGTTACAAATTCATGAAAGATTACCGATGCAGGCTGGTGTGAAATTTCTAAACAAGCTCCCCAACGAGATCAAATGTTTATTACCAGAATTGGGTTTGTTCAAAAAGAAATTCAAAGACTATTTGCTGATTAAGGCTCCTTACTCTGTAGCATAGTTTATTTCAGAACCAACTAGCTTACCTTAATCTAAAAAAATAGTAAAAATAGTAATTGCAAAATAAATTTAGCTATTAAGAATTATATTACTTAAAGAAAGAAAGATAAGATTATTTTAGGAAATACCAAGACAATATTCTTTAGTCCTCTGAATAGTCTTCACCAGTGGCTTAAGTCCATTATACATTCTTACATTGTAATTCACCTTCCATTTCACCAATTCTGTATCATATCCATTTTCATAAAAAGTCAACACAAAACATTATTTGTACACTGATTGAATAAATTGTTATTGTTAATCATATACTAAAGTATTCTTTTGATATGGTAGCTAGGAACCAGGTAAGTGTGGTAAAGGTATACAAATAAACTATAAATTATTACTCTGTGATTGTTGTTTTCGGGGTTCCTTCGATCATTTTAAACCATTTGTATGGGGAAATGCAACATTGTAAGAGAGAGAGAGAGAGAGAACATCTTTATTACAAAATCATTAAGATTTGAAATTGTGTCAAAGTACAAAATATATAAAACTACCACAAACAATACAACAACTAGAAACCATCAATATCAAAGTCTCTCCAGCCCAGGAGCTCTGCAACTGAGTAGAATGGTCTTGTAGACAGCCACACTTTCAAAGGAGTTTTTAGTTTCACTGGATCAGCCAATTTATTGTGGTCCTCAGGCAACGCATTGAAGAATTTATCTTCAAGGTATGATGGTTTCTTCTCAAAAAGTCCTGTGCGATGGTAAGGTAGGTTGTAGCTGTGGCCAAATCTTGTGTTGTGACCAGCATGAACATTGGTATTCTTTGGTAAAGTTCTGTAATACAGAGTGTCTCTAAAATGTATACTTATTTTAATTTAATGTAGCTAATTACATATAAAACCTGTATCTTTCAAAAATACACCAGACGACAATTATTAGAAACACCTGTTTTTTAACAATATAGCTGAATGTAAATATTTATATAAATTAGTAGCAATTGATAATTTGATAATGTGCTCAGCCCAGAAACTAGTTGTGTAATAATAAAATTTAATTTAGATTACTTCATCGTTTACTTTATAAATTAGTCTTAAAAGACGTGCTGGAAGTTCTGTTGTATTTTGACTATCAATAAACTCAATGACATATCACTTTGGACAATCTACCAGTCAGTTTGCCAATCTGTACCAGACTGACAAGTCAAATGTATGAGCGTTAATGGTCGTCAGTTTGAACATTTATACATTTTAGCAAGAAAAACCAGTTATTATATCATCATCACTGAAATGTTATATTTAATGAAAAACATAGGTTAATATTGTGTATCCATTTTTTTGAGAGGATCTGTATAACTACCTATGATGATCTCTTCAGCTGTACACAAATATTTGAAATACAACATTGTAACAAATGTCCTATTCTCCAGTCCTGTAATCCAGCTTCATGGAGGTCAGGGTTTAAGGATGATATAGGTCTAAAGCGGCTCAGATAGTTTCAATGATTATCTGATGATACCCGCATCAACTCCCACCATTGTTTAGACATATCAGACCATCACCTGCGTGGTTCGGAAGTTACGTTAAGCCGTTGGTCCTTGTATTTCCATTGGTCATTGGGATATTAATTAATGACCCATTCTAAGGAAGAGTCGGCTTTAGTTTGTAACAAGACTACAGCTCATAACTCATTACTACCACTCATCACACTCATCCCTCACCACATATTTGCCTTAAAATACCCTCCTGAGAGTGGTCGGCATCTCAAATAGTGATTTGGTGATAACAGTAACTGTTAAGATCTACTGAAAACAAGATGCGTCCGGCATCTACAGCTAGTGATAACTGCAGTGGATGTCAGGGCAAAATCCCTAAGCAGTCCTGAAAATAAGAACATGTTATATCCCCTGTGCGGTGCACATGTTTTCTAATTTGTCTTTGTTTTCTAACTCTTCGTAAATTTGAGAAAATGGCCTCCAATTTTCTGTTTTCTTAACTAAATTAATGTGTATGCTATATAATGACAGATTATAAGTACAATATGGGTGAAACATTTTTTGGATAGTATCAAATAAATGATTGCTTGAAAGCTTGATTTTCTTAACCGTATAAAAAGTGAGTTAGTCCGAAATTGAGAAAACATGTACACCCCATAGGAAAAACATATTTTCTCATTTTCCATGGTGAAATTAGGGTTTCGGCACTGGCAGTGTTAGTGTTTTATTACAAACTATTTTGTTTGTTTTGCTAGTTTGAATTTACTTGAAGCGTTTATTCACTAAATACACCTATCAAAAGATTTGCTTCATAAAATTCTCATAATATTAAAAGTAACTAAATTTTTGGGAATATATTTCATGATTTAAAACCGTCTTGGTGGTCTAGTGGCTATGACGCGGCTTAAGATTGTGGATTCAAGCAGCGTAGCCTGACTACTAGTAGTTGAGGCTGATGCCTCTGTATTGTAGACTGATCTACTAAGCTTGGACCATTGGGCATCAGAATACTGTATTTCAGAACTTGTTGGGGGTAGATGTTCGGTTTACCTTAAAATTAAACTGTAATAGTTTTAAACAAAGTTCCTTCTTGTTTAAAGTTTCTGCCCAACATTTGAACCAATTACTAAAGATTTGCCACATTTATTTTTGACTAATTTTGGCCAATTTTATGCCCCTCCAAAAGGCTCGAGTGTGCAGCTGCATACAATACATTGCACACCTCTTAGGCCGGTCTTGGTGAGTGGTCACATTGATTCAACCACAATCAAAGGGGAAATATTGCAGCACATTTGCCACTTGAGCCCACATCCCACTTGTGAATAGTCCCATCAAATTACAGATTATCTATGACAACAGAAGACAGCACAAATAAAAGCAGTTGAAAAAGCATAAGTTCTCTGAGATTCACAAGTGGAACCTTTATCCACCAGGTCAAGGGCATTACTTGATACTTGAGATCTTCGTCTTTGACCCAACCAGTGGGATTGACAGCGTTATAAATTGTCTTCTATTTATTTCTTTCCAGAGAACAGGGGATTTCTTGCGCCTCTTTAAGCGAGTATACTGGCCATCTCCTGCTTGATGATATTCTTGAATTTTGATGTGGGGAGACACTAAAGTTCGGTTGAAAGACTGTTATAATATTTTATAGCTGCTATTGGAAAGTATTTTTGTGTTTTTCTTAGTCTACATCTTTGGACTTCCAAATTGGATGCTTTGTGGGTCTGGTATTGATGTATGGTGGTCCTGTCGTTAAATAAATTGATGTTTTGTTTGACATAAATTGAAGCGTTAAAGATGTATTGATTGTAGACTGTGAGAATTTGGAAACTTTTTAAAAGTGGTTTACTATGCTCCAGATCATGGACTGAAGCCATAATTCTAATAGCTTTCTTCTGCAGAATAAGAATATCACCGCAGGAGGCCGAGTGACCCCACAACAGAAGATTATAACTCACATGGCTATGAAACAAGGTGCTATATATTCCCAGCAAGTGATCTACTGTCAGAGCCTTTGTCAGTTTCCTTAGAAGAACTGATATGAGCCGTGTCAAAAAATACATGTTGTCAAAGTATTGAGTGTCAAACTATGGACTGTCTTCTGTATTTACCAAAAAGCATAATAACGCATAATAACACATTGAAAAGTTTCAACAGGGTAAGTAAGGAGTGAGGCAACAGAAGGAAATAGGATTTATAGGAATCAATAAAAACAACTTTTAAATTGCATCTATTTATACTAATAAAATACAATCTGTTATGGTTAGCCTAGATTATAAATGTTGATCTTTTAAACAAAGATGGCCTGTTTGAATTTCTATCACATGTAGCTATTCACTACATACAAGGAGTATAGGTAGACTTTGAACTTTAGTCTTGATAATGTAATATTGGTATCTTAGAGAAGAATGCATTGTTTTAAATCAGTTAAAAAGGTGGATTTATTAAAGAACCAGTGTCTTTTATTTTGGGGTTGTTTATGATCAGTGTTAATTTTTTTGTTTGAAGTTAGTTTGTTTTGTTATTTAATAGAAAGATTCTTAAAAGTGGTGAAACCCACTCTTGTGGCTTTTTGAAACATTTTAATTACTAAATACAATGTAAACAAATGCAGCTAATAACAATGTTAAAAATATCTAAACATTAATATTTTCTTTGATGTCGAATGGTTGTGTATCTAGATGTAATATGTAATGCACCTGATTATTATCTAGTAGACTCTACGGAAATTTATAAACTTTGGTTTTATAAGATACAGTTTTTTAATATTTTTATGAACATAAAATTTGTCAACTTTAAATTACTTACATGATTAATCTGTCAAATTTTAGTCTGAGCAGTTATCAACAGGAAATTGATACAGGGTGTGAGGGTGATGAAAAAAAGAAACCCAAAAGCTAACACTTGTTTCTGAAATATTGCAGCATCAATGGATCAGCTGACTGTCAATAATTTTTCATATTCCTTTTTTTACCACCTGACACACTCTCTATAATAAACCAATAAGTTTAAATGAGCCAATTGGTTTGGAGAGTTAGAAGTTAACATTAGTGTAAAAGGTTTTGCTCATGAGTTTGAAGTATTATTGAGCTCACTAACTTGAGATATTTGTTGGCTTTTAATATGGTACTTAAGAACCAGTCTATATCAAATGAGTTCATAATACACACTTTTGAAAAGAAAACTTGTTTAAGACTGAAAGGTATTATTATGTGCATTCAAACTCTAAAATATTATGTTTCATAAGCCATAAAACAACCAAGACACTTTATAAAGTTATGATACTGATGCTAAAACAATCTAAAACTGTAGAACATAAGTAGTTCTACAAAATTCGTTGCATACCTACAAAGTAGTTTCATGATCGAGGCATAGTTGAAAGTGCCTTCGTTGTTTTACCCAGCTGTGTACAAACTTAAACAAAGCACCAATGGGCTATACAGTATTGTTGATGTTAATCACAAGGTTGAGCTTGCTATTGCAATATTTATAAACTTGTTCAACAATATAACTTGTGTTGAAACAGTACTCGTCCTACAACTACAAACAACAAACTAACCTATAAAACACTTAATCACAAAATAGTGTATCCTTAAACACACACACAAGCTAAAAATGCAGTTGTAAATTGTAAAAAACAATTGCCACTCCGACCCGCAGAGCTTTTGATTGCATATGTCACATTGTCAAGAAAATCAACGATAAAAAAGCGTGAACATTTCAAGAGCGTGAAAATATGTTTACATTTTCCACTTATATTATATTTGAATTAACACACTTTACAACAGGTTATTATTGCTAGAATCTATATTTATGAGGTCCTTAATTATTTGAGATTCTTAAGACTACAACCATCAAAATCAATCAAATTATAAGAACTAATCAATGAGATCTCAAAGTTAATAAAACAGCTTCCTACACTTTAACTAGGAACGTACTTCATCTTTCTGATTATTTACACAACTACAAACATACTAATCTTATGATATCGTTTTACAATTAAAATTCTACTCAGTGGATAGGATAACAAGGTTTTTAAGTGTTTCCCTAATACAATATATAACTACTAACAACAGAAAAATACTAGATTTGGTAATACTAATAAAGAAGTTAACGATGAAGTACCCTGATTAAAATTTTATTCAGGGTACTTCATCGTTAACTTCTTTATTAGTATTATACTAAAAATAGCCCTTTCTGTGAACGATTTTTTCCAATTAGATTTGGTAAATATATTCTGTTTTTATTTAAGAAATCTCCCAATTCTCAGAAGAAAAAATTGAAACTGTCACCCCTAGATTATTGATGAAAATGTTGCAAAATGCTGTAATATTGGCAGAGTGCGGCCAATTTCTGCTGATTTTACACACATATAACTGGGAGAACCTTTAGATTTATTTGATACCCTACTCATTATTTTTAACACACCAACACTAGTTTTTTCCATGAAATAACACATATCTAACAATAAAATATTGCATAATAACCTTTTTTAAGGCATTAGCAAATATTTAAAAATAATAAAACAACTGAAGCATTGCGGTTAATAGAATTTTATTTCAATATTGTTGGTACGTTGTAAATATCATAGGTGTAACTACGGGTTTTGGAAGTTGTAGCTCCCTCCTTTCCGAAAATTACCAAAAACTTAAGTATTGGAGAAATTTGTTTACATACAACTCAAGTAGGTTGCTTTAATTAGTATTTAATGTTATTATCAACATCCATTTCCAATGAAAACTACTAGGTTTTTTAAGGTTTGACTGATTACGTTTTTCTTTTTTCTCTTTTGGCTTCACCCTTGCACCAGTTCCCTAGCGGTGTACAAGTGGGTGTAGACAGGTTGGAGACACAGTGTCATCATTGCTCGTCATCATTAATTTTATGTCTTGTGTAAATGAAATGGCACTAGATAGTGTATAGTGATTAGTATTGTATCCCATCCCATCTGTAGTCTTGCACATCACACTTTTGTCGTCCAAAATAAGTTGTCAACAACATGCTAACAGTAATAAAATTAAACAAAATGACAAACTCTTTAAAAGTAATATTACATTTAAAATATTAATCTGCTTAAACCGTGAGCAAAATTACATTTTCCATTACATTTGTTGCTTTAAACGAATATATAGATATATCAAATCCAATAAATCCATATCTTGTTGCCTTCCCTACGCCCAAGGGCCCTTGGAGTACTCATAAGAAGTTTTGAATAAGGGGCCAAACCTCCAACCACGTCAAAAGTACTGTGCCGACTTAATATATACCTCATTTCCAAAAACTAAAAATTTGCTATTCAAGCATGTTTTAACAACATTGAAGTACATAAATACAGCTGTACTTTAACATGTGCCAAAGTGAGTTTCAACCGTTCAAAAGTTTGTGTGTAGTGGGAGGCTTTTAAACTGCCAGTATGGCAGTATGTAACAACATGAAGTTGAGATTATTTAATACCCTTTTTAATTAACCGACTTCAGAGAAACGAGGAGATTATTCTTGTTACACTATGGTTATATTTTAACTTTAACTTGTATAGAAAATGAAACTTATGCAGGAATTATAAAACATAGCAATAATTAAGTACTGTAACCCTTACAAATTTATAATGTTACTGTTACCAGTCTTAATAACATAAATGCGAAATGTATTAGGCTTTTCATATAAATAGCAAGAGCTGTTTGGGTTTGCAACCCTTTTCTGTAGTATTTAGATTATAAATATCCTAAACGTTTGTAACCACAACATTCCTATAAACAACCCCCTATCAAACAAACTTTTAATGAAACATGGTTCAATTTGTGTTTCAAACATAATTTGGTTAAATTTAAGTTTAATATTGGTTTTATTAAATTTATCCAATATATGAATGTTTCCAACAACATGTTAACTTTCTGTTGTACCACATGAGGTTATTACAAAACTACAAAATGTTTAACTCTTATACTTGATTTTAAAACCAATTCATCGTGTGTCTAAAATAAATAGAACACCTACCAAACAGCCCTTTTGAAGCAATTATCACATAAGAGATTACAAATTACATTTACGGCTACATGGATTCCATCTGCTCTGTAAGTTCGAGGATGGGACTCTCTGAGACAGGTTGCATCGGGGAAGACATGGATCCCAGCAACGGCCAGCCAAGGTTGAAGCCCTGTCCCGGAGCATTTCCTGCTTGACTAGCTCCCTAGAATTAAAATACATTTTGTCATCCTGATCTAATTAAAACAGCTGTTTTTGAGATTTGAACTGGTATAATAAAGTTGCATTTATAGTCCATTTTAAGTGCTGCAAGTGGTATTTTCAAATGAAAGTTCATTGTAAATTTAACTATAAAGTTTTATTACTCCGGCTCCCCTTGCTAGTAAATAATTTGTCCTTCAAATGTCCTTTCATCACAGTGCCTTATCATTATTATTTTCAAAATCATGTTGCAAAATTCACAATAAAAAGTTTTGAATTTGTGTTTACCCCAAAAATGTTAATGAAAAGAAGCTGAACTAATAAAAACTGCAAACAGTCTAATATAAAACTTGTATAATTATTGCCTGAGGTCTTTCAAATGCATTGGTATTTATCAGACAATCAGCCACTGAAGGAAAAATTAAAACAATTACATAAAACATGTGTTATGAATAATAAAATGATTTTAATAAATTAAAAAATAAAAATCACCCAAGGTCAACTTGTATAATCTTCTCGTTTCTCTGAAGTCGGTTAAAAATATATGGTAAAGTACTTCAAAAGAAACATAGAATTTTGAAATGCAAGAGGCTCGTTGTTCACTAAATAGTTTTAACTTTTCTTCATGTACAATGGTTCATATCCATCTCATAATTTTGGACTTAAAACTTCTTTTTGTACATTTATTTTTGAAAAATAATTTCCTGATTCTAATGAATGTTTTGCCATAAAAGATTTGTCTTCTTTGTTATAACCTGTTTTGTGATTATGTTAGAAATATATGTGTTTATTGTGATACAATTTGAACATATTTTGTTTTGTTTACATTTGTTCAAAAAGTAAATACCCCTATCATTTGATTAAAGTCTCCCTTTTCCTTGAGAAACACAGGTTTTATTATTAGACTTGCAGTTTTTTATTAGTTATAAATTGTCTAATAAGACTTAGCTCTTCAAGATATATGTGAATAAATCTGGTTTCAAACACTAAAATTTAACCGTTATTGTGAAATTGTTAATGGTTTTCAATACATAGTAGCAATACATATTTTTGTAAACACTCTACAAAAGGCAAAGTCATAACAAACAAATGTTATTTAGTTTTATGTAGAAAGTGGAAGTTCAGGAAAAATCATCAAGTTTTGAAAGAATAAAAATAAATAGAAAATACTTGCCCTGACAAAATCAAAATCATAATTGAATTAGAGACAGTGAGAAAATATCATTTTCTTAGGAACATTTGTGTTTATCTTGTTTTGCTATTGGGTGGTTACAAAAGTACAGTTTAATAATGTTACTTCTCTAAATTTTCCCTTCAACTTTGAATGGATTTTTACCATGACTATGCAAAATCACATCTCCACATTTTTATGCTGAGCCCATGCTGATTGGGCAGGTAAAATGTCCCCATTTGCCCACCGAACCGTGTGAAAACTTCTCATATACTACACGAGCAAGTGAGTTTTGGGTTGTTCTAAAAACTGCATTTGACTTTTGATTTTTCCTATTGTTTAAACATCTATTTTTCATAAGTTGATAAATGGCTTTTTAAATTCTTTGAACAAATATTAAAGTACATAGTTTGTAAAGACGTCTGGGCAGTAACAATCCACCCTGAGAACTAATAGTGCATGTGAATTCAAATTAGAGGTTTGTCCTTCATATAAATTTAAATTCTGCCACTGGTATGAGTGAATCGGATTTCCTTTGCAATTTGTTACACTATTTCGCTACACTCACAGCCTCGCTTTGGCCTTCGGCTTTAGACATACGATGTTTCTTATTAAAGGTAATTATTGTACTACATAACATGAAATGAAAACACATTTTAAATTTCAATAAAATAGAACTAGTGGTGTTGTATAAAAGTGGTGTTGTAGCAGAAAACCACTTTTAAGCCCCATTTTGAAATAGGTCAATGTTTTTTTGTAATTTTTCGTGTAAAAATCACTAAAAAAATTAATACTAATGTAATTAATATTAATGTAATTATTAATGTATTAATTTATAATACTAAAATACATATTTACTTTAAATTTCATTAAAATTGGACAAAATGTACTGTTTTTACATTGTTAAGCCCCTTTTTTGGCAAAAAAATCCCCCAAAAAGGGGAGTTCCAGTAGATTTTGCGGGTTCAATTTTTACTAAGATATTTACAAAAGGAACAAATGTACTAAATTTGGGGACAATTTGGGACTAAATTTGGTCAAAAAATGAGACCTCTAGAGATGATACACGTAGTATACTTATATGTTAGTTTGAAAGTTCATAATAGTGGTAAAGCGCAGTTTAGTAAAAAGAAGAAACAAACTTTTCCTGCCACTTCTGGAGGACTTTTTCTCCAGAAGTGGCTGGAAAAGTCCGTTTCTTCTTTTTACTATATATGCTTATGTATATAAAGTGTTGGAAAAATGCTCATATAACGTGTTCTGGCGGTCAGAATTGGTGCTCACTTCATGGTTCTTAATATGTACCTCATTTTTCCAAAGGAAAGTCAATAATAAAGTGGTATAAGCACATAATTATGTTTGAAAAAGTAAATAATATGAACACTCCTTAATTGTTGGTTTCTGCATGCCAAAGTAACATTTCTAATTTTCTAATCCAAGGTCTGAAATTTAAAATGAAATAGAAGTATTGGATTGGTAAGGACAACCAAAGCAAAAGCAGTTTTAGGAAGTACCACCTCTACTATTTACACAGTAAATATTGTTGTGGACAAAAATTAAATTCAAGTAACCAGTTGTTGATTTGGGGAAACAAAAACCCCTCAGTGCGTCACCTTTCATGTTTTGAAATCCCTGACACACCTGGAAGGTTAAGTTTGGAAAATGTAAATAATGTGAACACTCCTTATATGTAAAAATTTTAGGGGTGGACAAGGCCCAAAATCGGGAAATTCTCTACAAATAAAATCCCGGAAATCGGGTGGGAAATCCCTAAAAACAGAATTTTTGGGTGGGAGAGTATTTTGGGACGGGAGGGACTTTTCGGGGATTTTTTGAAGCAAGAGGGACTTTTTGGGGAATTTTTGGGAAGGTGGGATTTTTTGGCAAAAATAGTAGTTTAATGAGAGTTGTCGGCAGATCTTATAATTTTAGAGGTTTTCCAAATAATCTTATTTTTTGATAATTTTACTGTGATCAATGATCAGTTTTCTAAGAATTCCTAGTAAAAATTCTCCTAATTTCAGAACAGATACAAATGAAAGTTTTAGAATTATGTTTAAATGTCTATAATGTTTTAATTTTTTAAAGGAGAAAATGAGTTATTCTTTTAATCTATTTTGATATTTTAACGTTTACAATTCCCTGTAATAGTTTACAACCCTTAATTATAATTATGGTAATTTTACTAATACGATAATTGATCATATCAAATCAAAGGACAATCATGCTGTACAATACACATTTCTTTTAAAACTCATAAATGGAAAACATGCAGGAGTGGGATTTGTAGGGTAACTTTACATTTTTTATGTAAAATACCTTTATAATTTTTTGGACTTTTTCTTTATAATTTGTAATAAGTGTAATGAGCTTTGAATCCCACCCGAAAATGTCCCAAGTAAAAATGTCCCATTCCCGCCCAAAGGAAAAATCTAATTCTGTCCCCCCTGAAAGATTTCTAAGCTAAATAACACAAAAGGTTGAACACAAAAAAACATGCTGTAAAAAACTGTTTAATAAGTTGAGATTCACACTACTTAGAAACAAATAACCAAACATAAATTAATATAGCTTGTGGTTTGGCATAGCATAAATACAAGAACTTATTAGTTTTACAATTAAATAACAAATTATATTAAATTTACACATCAAATCTACAAAATAAATATTAAGGAAATATATTATACAGCTACGCACCTTAAATACATCTTAAGTTTCGTTCAACATTTTGATAACCAAGTTGTGAACATAAGCTGTGACTATATTTGGTACTAGATTAAGAACATATATTTTTACTTAGGAAAACTATGTAATTTGTTTCAAAGAATTTTACTTTTTGAAAACTACCTAAGTCTCAGTTATGAAACATCAGATTTGCTAAAAACTATGTTTGACTATTTCTTTAGAAGTTATTTAAAGCATAGTGGAAAACATCATAATGAGTATTTTGTCTCAAAAGAAAGTCACCTTCCACTGCTGGGGCCTTCTTTCTGTGACACACAGTAGAGTATTTCTAGAGACAATAATTTTTCCTAGCAAGTTTTACCCAATAAAACAGAGTAACTTTATTAAAAACAACTCTTTGTTTTGAAATTCACTAAAATACTTGTCAGCGTTTATTAAACTTAAGTATATTTCTTTTGTTCCAAACACAGCTAAACAGACTAGAACAAAATATTAATTTATTATGATCAGCCAAACTTAATATCACAGCCAAACAAGCAACAACAACCAAGATAAAATAAACTCATTTATTTAATAAGGAAACTAAATCAAAGATGTGGTTAAAAAACAACAATAAACAATGATATGCACAATTCTACTTTTGTACCTGGTTCCAAGGGGACAATTGTTGACCTGCAGCAAAGAGTGGTTGTTGCCAGGGAGAAGATACACTACTGACTATAAGGCCACTGTCGCAGAAGTTGACCCCTGCTTGACCGGACCAGGACTGACTCGGCTCGCTGATTTGACAAGAAGCCATCGAACTGGGGAGCGAAGTCCACTGGTCAACTGTCGGATCAGTGAGGCAATCTTCATACCTGATCGGCTGAGCTGGTAATTGCCTCCCACTTCCGGTTCCTGGGCTCATCGTTCCGTTTGTACTGTCTTCTATTATAGGGGGAAATTCACTATCTTCGTGTAGAGGCAAAGGGGGAACTATCTGCGTCTGCTGAGCGAGTTTATACGAGGCTTGACGCAACATCTGTCGCCTACTCAAGATCAGGTTCATGCCTGGAGTAAGCACACCGTCTACACTAACACTCGGTTGTTGAAAGGCACCTTGTTTTTGTAAAATTTGCCTCTTCTGCTGCAACAGCCTGTGCTGCATTAGCTGTTGCTGAAGAGGCGCTTTCCCTCCTGCATTAGGTGGAGTGGTCGTCCCACCGGTTCCTAGCATAGAATCACCCTCCAGTTGAGCATTTTGGTAAGAGAAATTTTCCGGGAGACTTATTCTCTTCGGTAGTGGAGGGGAAGGCCTAGAATCTACGTTCAAAGTGTCTCTAGTAGTATGGCGATACTCTGAATGTTGTATTTGGCGCTGGACAATTTCTTCCTGTGGCACTGAACTTTGGTAAAGAGATTTTAAAGCTTGATGCTCTCTTTGGACCAGATGCAACTCCATTACACCTTTGGTTTTCCCACTTTCATTTAGTCTTTGGCTATTAAATGCAACATTTCCTGTCGGAGCTACACTACATCTCGGGGTATCGGTGCCACTCCGTGTTGAGCGACGAGACCATCTGACGCTCTCCTTCCTTCCCTAAAGTCAACAGGTGATCTAGTCATGTGCCTATGATTAAACTGACCTCCCATGCTTTGGTTATGTAACAGAGGACCGTGACGGCTCCAAGATTTATTACTAGTTATATAAACTCCAGGGTGAATTGCACTTGTGCTTACTACATTTTCAGATATGGATGGTTTTTGGATTCCTGGGCTCGTACAAGAGGGTAAACTTGAAGCGAGATCTGATTCAAACTGGTAGTCTAAACTACTTTCAAATGTTGAAAAGTTACTTTGAAGGGAAGATACGTGTGATGAAGAACAAGATGAGTCTGAACTTAAATGTTGACTTAAACTTTTGTTATGCACACCCACTCCACTAGACGAAGATGAGCTAGCGTAAGACAAGCGCTGTTGAGATCTGCTGTGGCCACTTGGAATATCTTCCATATCGGTCTCTACTCCTTCATCGGTTGAGCTTGAATACTGTGGTGTTATACCTATTCCACTATCCGGTCGGGGAGATGTTACACTTCCAGAAAACGAATCACAAAGAGAAGGGGCCGTATACCTGGGTAATGACTGATATCCGTCCCCAGCAAATCTGTACCTAGGAAACCCAATGGTTTCAGCTGAAGAGACAACTTCGTTGCTGCCTGAATTTAACTGAAAAATCACCGGAGGTTGATTGTTTGTTGTACCCTGTGAGAAAGATTGTTGCTGCAACTCTCTAAAAGGAGGAGGGTGATGGTGAGTTTGTAACAGTCTTAGATTATCACTAGTATTTGATTGTGTAGTTCTACTTAAGCCCTGTCCTTCCATCAAACCAGAAATTATCTCTGAGCCTGTTTGTAAGTTGGAGTGAGTGTTTGAAGCACCTAGAGGCTGAGTGAAATTTTCTGACAGGTAACTCCTACTGGATTCCACATTGGGTCTTCTGTAGTTTATTGTATCGGGAGTGAGGGCAAGACTAGGAGCTCCTGTGATAGTGGGAGGAGGGTTCAAGCCGGCTATTCCTAGCTTCCTCATCGCCTGTTCAGCTATAGTACTCGGCCTGCGTTTCTGCACTGAGTCAGGCTTGTGCTGAGTTGTGGGAGGTGTTGAGATAGTAGGTTCTTGAGGAAGAGAAAAACTACTTCTATGTTGTCTCAGCCTTTCCAACAGAAGGAAGTAGATAGCTGCATGATGGTCATAACTCCCACCTCTCAGAGACTGAAAACAAAATAACAATCATTAAATCTCTTACTTTAGAGGACTGGTCCAACAAAATATACATTTACAGAACCTTCAGCAATATAGAAAAAAGGTCCGTGGGTTTCTTCGTGGCGCTTGACCTTGACGACTAAAACCAGTTATAACTGGGTTTTGAGGGTGAGGGTAACCAACTGTTCAATCTTTCCATGGCACTCGTACTGTGAGGAAAGGCTATTACTGTACTTTTTGAAAACATCGATTTGTTCCCCCTCTCTGTCCCCTCACTTCCCCTCAACAAGCGCCACGAAGAAACGCAAGGACTCTACTATTACTATTAAATTAATAAGACGTAAATTTACATAATAAGTTGTAAAGAGTAAAATTTTGTATTCAATTCATAACATTAAAGTTGGCTAAAAATTATGTAATTTTTTTACATAAACAAATTTTACAAAGTGTTTATTTTTATAAACATTATTGTATTACTCAAAACCAATCATATTATTTAAGAGAAAAATAAAATTGGTTGTGTTTTGTGCCTTGGATGAATATAAACAATACTATACTGTCCTCAACAACCACAACTTACCTCTCTGGTTTTGATTGCATCAATGCCTAAACTCTGCATCAGTCTTAGAATCTGCTCGTTGGGCTCGTCGGTAGAACTGCTGGTGCTCGGCAGAAGTCTTGGTGCCTCCTCCATCATCCACCTGTGGCGCTTGATGTTCTCCACAGAGTAGCGCTTTGAGGGGTCCAGCACTAGCATTTTGCGGATCAGTGATTCACACTCTGTAACAAAGTATAAGTTTATTAGTAGGTCTTCATATTAATAATATATACTCGTAGATAAGTGTCTAATTATTGTTTTGATGGCAAAAAAGAAGATAACATCATTTAAAGAGTACAAAAAGTTATTTTTGTTAAATCTGGCCAAAGTAAACATCTTAAAGTCGTTGATGATAAATCAATTCAAAATTTCTCTGCTTTTTAACCGTTATGTCATTTTGTTCATCTAAAGAAATTTACAGAACATGGTAAATATTTAAATCCCTTGTATAATACAGCCTATGTATGCGTTAAACAGTATTTAAATTCTAGCCTACTATTCAATTTGCTTTTTGCAATACTCTGGAATGCACCTGGCTGGCCAATTCACTGAAATACTAATTTTCAATTCATTTCAAAATAATCTAATAATTTTACACCTCTTTAAACTTCCAACGAATTAATATTTAGACGCACCTGAATAAAATGACACATATTTCAATACTGTTAAAATTCAACATACAAGCTGATGATTTCCGCTCAGACAGTGGAATTCTACATGCAACTACTGGAACAAAAACTTAACTTCATTTTAACTTTGAATTTTTTATACTTCTATACATTTTATATTTTTACATGTTTTATATATATATATTTTATAATCTTTGTTCTTCAACTGAAGATGTCTAGCATAGTGGAGTGGTTGTTATCCAAAAATATTTCATTATTATACTGGAAAAAAACATTATTCTCATTTATGGTTTAGTATTATTTTCAAGTGTTAACGATAAGCTATTAACGTTAAAGACTAGGTTGAACACAGATTGTAGTGACGGCATGCGGGGTGGATGCCAAGCTAGATCTCCATGGCAACTCCCAACCGCTGTAGATGCCTTATCCAGAAATAGCCTTCAGACGTCAAAGTGAAGACAGACTCGGTCTCAATCTCTTCAGTGTTGAGACTGACGTAAACATTGCGGATTCTCACTTACATCAGTTCTCGCTTGAGGTTACTATTTATGTAACCGATTTTAACAACCCGGTGGACTTCTGTAAGAAGTAGCTGTGAATTACCGGTATGAGTTTTACCCGGGAATACATTCTGAACAAGCTGTTTACTAACTTGAAATAATTTTAGGTAATCAACTCATACAGTTGATAATATAATAATAATTTTTTTGCTGTACATTAAAAATGTGTTGCAAAAGTGAACAAAACTAATTTTACATCTAATTTTAATTATAGGGAAGCCTGCCATCTTCCAGTTTTCAATGTGTCTCAATGTCTTCATAAAATTTTTCCATAGTGCAGAAGGACTCTGTTATTAATAATTGGCTTTTTATTTAAACCGGTTTTGAATGTTTTTACTTTCACATTATTTGGTAATTGATTTAAAATTTTGCTTCCTCTTTCTCAGCTAGTGATTCATAAATTTGTGTATTAAGTTGTCTTCTTCTAAATTGTTTGTTGAATCTTGTCCCGTAACTATGAATATCTGTTCCAATATGTCGGTTTTATTTGAATTTTGACAAGGGTGAGGTTTCCATTGTATAAATAGAGGTGTGTTTTGAATACTATGAAAGTTGAATAGTTTTCTGCAGAATTCTTGAGAATGGATATTTTTGATAATGCGTATGGCTTTTGTAGTACAAATAGGTTTTGAAAATCTTGTTTTGAACAACCCCCATATTATTATTACGTAAGAAGGACTGGGTATACTCACAATGTTGTTTTAGCAGCCTAACCTCGGTCATCACAAATTTGAAAACTATAATTTTATTAGTTTTGTGTGAGAAGTGATCATCAGATAAAGGTAGCATTCATCACCTAAATTTCACTCCCCCAAAACATACTGTATACCTGCCCTAATCCTTTCTGTGGATTGTTCATTACTTTAAGACTATTTTTATCAGATAAAAAGCAATTTCATAAGCTCTGTTTCAAAAATTTAAAATTGATCCTGACAACTGCTTTTTAAGAAAAAGCTGATAAATGGATAAGACGTACACTCTTTGCAGTGGATGGAACAAACACCCTATTCTCAATTTGAATGTTACAAATATATGTGCATGTTTCAGCCATAATAAGTATGAACTATTGGTGGTTTCTGAGCCATCAGGCAAACCATGAGGGTCTGAAAACTAAGAACCAGGTTAGACTAAGAACAAGTGTAGTTCTAACGTTTTCTAATAAATTGTAAGCTGTGGTTCCTTTTTAACTACATAAATGGATTATACAATAACATCCATAAATCAAGCAAATAATTGAGTTTTTAATTAAAAATCCTCAAAATATGTTTTGATTACAAATACATTTACATTACAGTAAAGTGCGTACATGAGTCTAAATTGGATCTGCTTTGAATACTGATTTCATAGTATTGTAATCAGACTACATAAATACATAATATTTCAATCCGTTGAAAAATTCTTATTTTGTAAACATAATTTTTTAAACAGTAGGACCAGGAAATATGCAGAAAATATACTGACAGATATTATTATTTACATACAAGTATATTGTATTAGATTAATACCTGCAGCAGGAAATATACAGGTACTTCCACCAATTACCACAATATTAATATAACTTGGAATTATACTTTATTTTTAAAAAATGAACTGTAAAAGATGTATCCAATGAATTTACTATGATTAATTTATAATTAGTTAGTCATATATTGTGTTATACTAATTAACATTATCTTGTGTTAAAGGGTTTCAAATGAGAAAAGGAAAAGATGAGGAATGTGACAAAACACTTGTATAACATCAAAGGTTCAGACAGGCGAATTCAGAAGTCCAAATAAATTAGCCACAGGAGCAGTAGTAAATGTGCTGTGAAATTGATTCACTCCGCAAGAATTTGCGAACGGAAGCGAACGTTATTTTGGGTTGCCAGTGGTATAAATATACTCGGCTGAGGTTTTGACGCGCTTACTGGTATTTATAGTTTGCTAAATTCTAAGCAGTTTATTTACAAACTGGAAGAAGTCTCAATAAGTCAGTTTTGTGAAACACTTGTATCTACTACTTTTGACACAAAAAGAGAAATACTTTCATTATATCTTAAATTTGCAAACACTTGTTACTGTTGTGAGGTCAAGTGGGCAAATTTGCCGTTTTAATAATAAATAGTTTTTAAGCGTTAAATGTCTTCAGGCTATAATTAAATATTATTTTCTTTTGTTTTTTAAATATTTTAGTTTTTAAACAGATACTGATAAGTTTGGTTGTTTCGTTTCATGGTTTATAAAGACACCAACATTTAGTACAGGTAAAATAGGCTGTAGCTAGCGTCAAAATTCCTACACTTTTGAAATATTGTTTATAAAATGCCTAGGAAATTAGCCTACCAAAGAAACCGAAGAATCTATACAAAACAACCCTGACTAAGGGATGTTTAGGGCAATTAAAATGGGGGTTGGGAATGGAAGTTTTTGTAAAAAATGGGCATAGACTATTTGGCGTTAAATCCGAACACGTTGAATCATTTTTAGGTGTAATATTTCTCTGTATGCTGAATCAAATCAAAATAAAACTTCGTCGGTAAAATTAATACTTTTGAGTAAATATAACTTTGTTAATACAATTTAACTTTGTTTTATACATTTTGGTTTGTTTTACCAGTACAAATTCATCTAGTGTAGATATAACACTTATTCAGCAGTGTAAACACTTTTTCTAGTGTAATTATGTGTTTCAGAGTTTTAAGTGGTTTTCATTTAAGGTTACTCAATGACTGTTAAAGCCGAACTTTAACGTTATGAACATCAAACCTTACGTTTTCCTTTCGTTTATTTCTTTTTCCCTTCTGTTTTAATGATGATGAGTGTGTTTCTTTTAAAACTGTTATTAAAGTTAGATACTTCTATTTATTTTCAGAAAAGCCCACCTGAGCTCATGAAGTACGGTATCCTGAAGCGGCCAGACAGTACTCTATCTCGCAGGGAGTGGAGGGTCGAACCATCAAATGGTAGAGCTCCACACACCAGCACATACAGCACCACACCCAAGCTCTGTAAAATGTTCTTCGTTAGTGTTTCACTTATTGAATACAACCTAGCAGGTTGTATTGATTAATTATAGAACAACTAAAATATATATTCGTTCATTTTTCAACCACTCAACCAGTCTGTGTATTCTTTTGGTGGTGTTTCAACACATTCTTAATGAGACACCTAATTATTTGTTATTTTTTTCTTGTATTATATTGTTTTTTGTTAAATATATAATTTTATTACATATAGCGGTTGTTATAATTATACTGTTTTGAAAATATGTATAAAAAAGAGCAAATAAAGATATTTGAAATTAAAAAACTAATTGAATTGAATATTCACGGATTGCTGATCCGTGGCGGATTGGTATCGCGCGTGACTCCAGAGCCCATCACTCTGGTGGGGCGGGTTCGATCCCCGCAGTCAACACGTACAATTTGTAATGTGACTGATACGGTGACGCTAGGTAAAGGTCAAGGTTGAGTGGTAGAAAGGGCTTTGTAGTCCTAATTTCGCCTCGTTAAACAAGACAAACTTTACCTTTTTTTATTCTTTAACACATTTGGCTGTTTTAGTTTTAATAGTGAAATGTTTCTAAACACGTCTGGTATGTAAATCAAGCAATAGAAACACGATTTGCCAGACATTTTAAAGGCTGGCTTACAACAGTTGTACTTGTAACAGTACTCGTATATAAGTTGCAAATTGAAATCTAGGCAGTTGGTTTTCCAAAATAATCGAGGATTGGCGGTATTCGGATAGTTGTTTGTTTTTGGAAAGCTGAACATTAAACACAAATCATGCAATATACCATGGGCACCCATACTAGGGGCAGGGGGGCTTGGCGTCGCCCCCTGGCATTTAAGAAAAATTATGTTTAATGTATCACAATAAAGCAACAGTGAAAATATTAGAAAGTTTTATTATTTTTTATCTGAATTTCAAGTAAATGTATTTTTTGCATTTTCATTGGGATGGTAGATGGTTGAGCACAAGTGGTAGTTTCACTGTGTTACACAGAGAGATTCAAAAACAGTCTTTGAAATTTTAATTCATACCTTTTGTAGTTAGAACTTGTGGATAATGTTACAGTTGGAAGATCAAGACGAAAGAGCATTATCGCCAGGAAGTGTCATATTGAATTATCAACCTTATTTTCAGCCACGATAGAAAATTGTAATCTTTATGAATAAAAATGCGTATATTTTAAAATTGTTTCGATGAGAGAGTCCCGGTCCCCCCTCTTTCTGGGGGGTATTCTATGCCCCCAGATCTCCCGGTATGTTAGTCCCCCGGAAGATACCATATGGGCGCCCTTGCAATATACAGTACCGTACATATTGAACTTTAGCTGATATTCATGGATATTATTTAATAGCGTAGACCTTATGCACAAATAAATACATACAACATAAAAACTACCAACAATATCTTTTTAGTTACAATTTTTTAATAGGTACTTGATGTGCCATATAAAATTTTAAAATGTGCTAAAGTTAACAATATCGTGTTTTTAGTACAGTACGTAAGGTGGTTTTGTAGCTAATGCAAGGGCAAGGTTTATTTGCTCAATCACTTGGGCCAAGACGCGGAAGAGGAATCATGGTGCGCTGTCTCGGACAATGGGGGGTGGAGTTTCACCTGTCTGCTTGATGTACTGCTCATGCACATGAGAAGACTTGACACGTAATAATCTAGTCTAACATCTCAATCTGAGCTCTTCCGAGACACTAAGCACTGAGCTCAACAAATATCAAGTGTCCTCTCCTCCTGATGTTTGAAAATTTACTTATTAGTGTTGTGAGTAATATTTGAAAATATGTGCGTTCAATGGAATCATTTGAACAATTCTGTCTCGTCGAGCAGTTAATATGACACCCAGATTCATGAAATGCGTTTAAAACTACTTAAGTGAACACGCTGTTTAATTTCCGTCCAATAAAAAGTAAGAAATAAACTGCTTCTTGTAATAGTTGCAGGAAACTAGAGAAGAGATGGGACTTGTCCACAACATGTGGGTCTTTTCCACCGGAAAGCGTGAGTTCTCATCTTCTAACACATAGAGAGAGCGCAGTAAGTCCTTGTGGCTGACTTGCTAAGAATTGTGCTCTGGGTGATAATAAACATGGTTAAGGTGGAAACCAATTAAATGAAATTTATATCTTTGTTTACCCAGATATCAATCTCAGGCCCTGTGTACTTCTTGCCCTCGAAGACCTCTGGGGCGGCGTAAGGCGGGGATCCACACCAAGTAGCCAGTTGCTCCCCAGGGGTGTAGTAGTTGCTGAACCCGAAATCCGCTATTTTGATGTTCATGTTTGCGTCCATCAGCAAGTTCTCCGCCTGAAAACAAAAACATACTTATACTACAAATACATTTATATAAACTATTTTCTCTAGAAATAATACAGTAAGTATATCAAATAATTCTGGCTACATTTTTTCTTTATGACTAGTAACACTATCAGACTGGAGAGCATAATTTTAAGTAGGTACTAGTATAGTACACTCTCATTTATTCAAGCTATAGTGTGGCAGAACGGTGTTTCGGACAATTTCTGATAATTGGAAGTTCATTGATACCTCCTTTCTGACCCCCACCCGACCACGTAATATATTTCATCACTACTACCTAAGAGTGGTTTAGATAGTCCAAGAGTTAGGATAATCGAACGTTGACTGAAGTCCTAAAATTTATAGGGTGCGTTAAATATATCTATACCAGTTTACCAAGAAACATATTACATCCTAATAAGAAATATGAAAATGTTAATGAAAAAAGACTGGAGTATCGACTAAGAATTTCGATTATAGTGGTAAAGGTTGGTTGATGCTTTTCGAAATCTTTGTTGTCCGTGTTGTAGTTTACTCAATCGGAAAAATTAGAGGTCGAGGACAGATTTTATAAGGAGGCGAGTCAAGGTGCTAGAATGAGTTAACTTTAAACTAGTTCAGACATTATTAAATTATTAACTGGTGGAAGAGAGCTTGATTGATCGGTGGCCACAGTCGGCGCGGCGGGCAGTGGACAGCTGGCTTGACGTCAGAGATGGCGAGATGCGTCAGCCAGCAAGGGGCGACCGCGTGGAGCAAATAACACAATTACCAACATCCTGCACATCAGCTGTTCAGTGTTCAGCGTTCACCCAAGGCTGCTCGGGTCACTTACCCATCAGCTGAGCACTGGAGTGATACTCACTTTCTCTTATCAACGATCTCACTCTTGATCATCCAATCGTGCATTGTTTCAGTTTGTAACTTAGTCACAGGAAGAGGTAATCAAACTTATTACGAAAATAGAAAGTCACATTATGTGATAACTGTTAAAACATGTCCTCAAAACACTTTTGATAGGATAGTGAATTTGGGGAAAACGCTGGAGGCAATAGGCTCCAACTAGTGTGTGCTTGGTGAAAATCTTCTCCATCTCTGTATGCCATCAATTTCATTTTATGAGCACAGAGCCTTAGTTGAGATTCACTCAAATACTTTAAACGTGGTGTTTGCCACTCTTAAAGAAGTTTGATTGATTGATTGATTTGAGACACCGGCCACTCCTATAGAGGGGTTTTAAGGTAAATACAGGATGACGGGTGAGTGTGATGAGTGTTTTTGATGGATGATGAGGTGTAGTCTTGTTACAAACTAAGGCTGACTATTCCCCAGATTGGGTCATTAATAAATAGTCCAACGACCAATGGAATGGGCCAACGGCTTAACGTGACATCCGAACCACGCGGAGTGTCCATCGTGAAAAGTTATCACTGCGCCCGGGAATCGAACCCGTCTGATTTGGTGCGAAACACAAATTACTTGGCGTAAAGTTTGAATAATACATTTACCCAGAAACAGTTCTAGTTTAAATATCTAATTCAAATTTGGTTGATGTTACTAAGCAAAAAGATACCCTAAGTCCAGTTTTTAAAATTTTAAAATGTTGGAAAAACCACTTTTCATTAAATAATAGAATAGTGTCATCTTTATTTAATTAAAAAGCATAGTTTGCCAACAATTTTGAAATTTGGCTTATGTAGCTTGTTGTAGGCTAAACATCAGAAAGGAAAGATGTTTAACACTCAAGTTGGTAATATGAACGCATAGTCTTAAGATAAAATATAAATAGCTGTTTCAATGTACACAATAGTTGAAAATTTAATACGGGGCTTTTAGATTTTAAGAGCTATCCTGCGAAATCAGGTGGTCTAATTCAATCTAATGTTAACGTTAATCATGTCTCACACGGTGATGTTACGTTAGACAAGTCAAAATAAGTACATTGGCGGCTGATAATGGTTCAAAAGTTTTCTAGTTGAATTGTCAACCTCACTACTAAATAACGAGAGTAATCAATTACCTCAGCAAATATTAGATCTTACAATTTAACAACCAAACTCTTTTAAAACAAAATTTCGTCCTAAACCCAATAAATGGATCATAAAGATCTCCCGCTTATCTCCTGTCAGGAGTCAAGCCCGTCTAAAATTAAGCGGAGATTAAGCAGGCCCTCTCACTGACGTGAATAGCGACAGTGAAGTGTGCTGGTCTATATAAAGCCGGAGTGAAGAATGGAGTTGAGGAATAAAGTGGATGGGTCAGGCGAGACGTTGACATGCACTGACGTCACTAGCGTTCGATTGTGACGTCACAGACCGCCGTCGATACACAGTTTGCGAGACTCGTGGTGGTTCTCTTGGGAGGAACTTGAGGTGCTTTCATAGTGCAACAGTATAGCTTGGTGATATGCATACCAGGCATATATTTGTATGCAGTTTTAAGAGATTCGTTGAGATTTAAAATACATATGGGTTTTCAAAAGGTTTTTAACTTGGATTGAATCTTCTGGTTGCTTGTTTTGTTTTCAAGCAATTGCTGTTGATATGAATAGCACGGATCTTGATTAACAAGGAAAAAAGAAACTGCAGAGTGTGTAATACTAGGAAGACTAGTTACTTGTTAAAAAAGGTAAACCCCTAAGCACCTATTGCACACTCTTCTTTCAAAATCCTTGTTTCTTTTTCAAAAATAAACAAGAAGAATTTGAAGAAACATTTTATTTTGTCGTCAAATTTTTTATTCACGAATTTTGTTCAAGATCGTTTATAATTTGTTCAGAATAGAACTTAGATTGATGCCATTTTACTTTGTAATGTAACTATCGATTTTTTATGAAATAATGTTGGCGCACTTTATTGTAGACACTTGTTAGATAAGAATTAATTGCCAATAATGGTAATGCTTTTATTAGGAAAATACAAAAACACAAATGGCAGATCTTTTGATTTGTTCACTGCAAACTCACAAAACGATTGAAACTATTCGCAGTGAATTAAGACTCTATCGTCAATAACACACTTTAAACAAACACATTTTAGTACGCAAGAAGCTCTTTTTTCCCGCTGGAAGCAGAAGGTCGAAGAATTTCACCAGACGCTATGGGAAGATGAGAGGTGGAAGCAGGTAATGTGGGTGAAGAGATTACTGGTGGGTGTAAGTAGGCAAGGTAAGCTTAATCTTGTTTAACGAGTCGAAGTTAAGACTAAGTTAGACAATAATTAATTTAATCCAATCCGTCGTCTCAATCTACAAACACGTATTAAGGTTGGTCAGAACGCCACCCTTGGACAAAGCTGAAAGAGTTGCGTGCTGATGGATGTGCTATCAATGCAAAGGTCAAGGTCACTCTTGTCTCCGTGACTCTCTTAGCTTTATTACATTAACATCGACGTATCTCAGAGTCAGACTCCGTGACACTTTGAAATTGCTGCGCTGTCTCTAACCTAATGTAGTTCAGTCTCCATCCAATTATGTCCTCCAACCTGACACTTGACCTTTCCTTAATATCTCACCGCTCGCTCTGAAACCTAATCTCAGGTTTGATGAAATTATTTCAAAATTTGAAATACGTAAGAGAAATAATAGAATTTGAAAGTATTAGAGAATAACATGAATTGCTAGATTTGAAATTTATAATAGTGGCGGGGATCAATTTAATTTAAAAAAACGGGGTTTTCCGGCCACTTTAGGAAGAAAACTACTGCCTACGTTTCGGCCAGTTGGGAAACTCCACCCTCTTCAGTAATTTATTTTCAGCCAATAAGTGTTTGAACATGGTACTCCACACCGAGGCCGAAATATTTCAAGCTAATTATTATGATGATTTGACCCGGTGTGAACCACAAGAACTAGATTGTATTATTTACGCTTAAAAGTCTTGAAACTGTCTTTAAATGTAATTATTTAGTGCAATAAACCTGTGTGGAGGATCAAAGGCCTACACCAGTATCAACTTTAAACTTTTAACTTCGGGGTTTTCAATTTGGTTCAAGTCAAATAATAATAAATATATTTGACATGATAAGTAGATTAGACAGCGTAATGCAGGAGGTAGGATAATGTAGCAACGCAATGACTTACGACAGCACGGACTGTGGATCGATACCAGGACAGCAGCACGGGGATGCCGACGAGGGCTGGAGTTTGGTGGAAAACCCCTGTGGGAGCCGCGAGAAGAGGGGGAAAGGGAAATGGAGAAGGGATTACAATCACTCTGTGGAAAATCGCAACCCTACCAACAATAGATATAATCTTTACCTCTAGAAAGACTCGCACTGTTGGGTCCAAGTTCATTGAAAATCCTACTGAATTGTGTTCTTCGAAGTTTAAAACCCTACAAATATTCCAATTGTTAGTTTGTAGGAGTATTATTTAAGCAATTTTATTACTGTACAGATCGAGTAGGGTGAGGTTTATAATGCATTTTCTGGAGTACAGAACGTCTCCCATTTAAACTATTATCAATAAAACCCTCTAAAAATGTGATTTAGGTAGTTTTCAGGATAAATATTTAAGTCACCTTCCTTGGGCACGCTTTAGAGAAAAATGACATACTATATCAATAACTCCACCAAATAGTAAAAACATGTTATTTTATTTTTTGACCCGTTGTTGTTTAAACGTGACAAATAATGCGCTATCAGTTAAGTGGCTTATGATTAGGCTGAGAAAGGTTTAAAAGTTAACTAAAAACAAATTAAAAACCAAGATTCACGCATTCTCCACTTTAAACATTATTCACAGTATGAATTGCTTGCTATCAAAGCAAAGAAGCCACTTGACGTGCATCAAACAAAAACCATCACAGATTGCATTGAACAGTTGGCGATCAGCTGTCAGCGACATGTTCACAACACAAACAGCTGTTTTTAATGACCCTTTGTGAAACCGGTTCTGCGAGTCAACATACAATTGACATCCGTATTTTAATCAAAAGGGCAAGCTTGCTGTTTAACTAATTAAATAGGCAACTTACGAGTGTATGATATTTGTAAATTTTCCTCGGGGAAAAGCCTAAAGACCTTAGAAAGTAGAAATGAACACTAAACGTAATGAGATTTTATGTTCACAGAGACACATCAGTATCGCACGCTTTAAAGCCATTTTCAGTAATAGCCCAACAAACTATGGTGAGGCGATGTTACCTGGTCGAGAAGAATATACCAAAATTTTGCAACGAAAGGCAGATCTTGAGTTAGGGGTCCGCCTCCGTGGTCACCGCAGAGAAAGGCTGAATTCGTCCGCCCAAACACGACACCGCGCGTAACGGCTAAACAACGGGCTTTCTTTTAACTGATGCGGCCTAACCGTCAAAACTCTCCGCGTGCAAGGGTTTAGTAGAAAGAAGATAGCGGTCTAATATGAAGGTTACATTTGGATATGTTAATTTGTATGGGAAGTGAAAGAGTTTATCGTTTTTTTTAGATTTTAAACTTATGTGGTTTGTCATAATTGAAATAAAACCTTTGGGTCAACCACAATGCAAAACAGTTTCAAATAACTTTTCTTTCATGTATATAATTATTTTATTTTTCTCTTCTGTGTTCTTTATACAACTGATTAAATATAATTTTGCATTGTGGTTGACCCAAAGGTTTTTTTCACTTTATTTGTGTACCTAATTTTAGCTTCTTAAATAAAGTTTTTAAAAAACTCTATATTTTCTAACTTTAACCGTTAATAGCAAAAAAACTAAAAAAAATTAAAAATTAACCACAGGCAAACCTAGATAATATGTTTATCTTTCAATTTAGTGTTGTTTCGTCAAAATAGCATTAATACTAAAGCCTCCATTTTATTTCCCGCAAACCTCTGCAACGACGCTCTCCCGAGCAGCTGAGGCGGACCCTTAAATTACTTGAATATGAAAATTCAAACTGCGAGTTCTCAAATATAAACGTGTAATAGGCTAAATAGTGAGCAAACTGTGTATGGTACAAATGAGTAGATAGAGAGGTGAAGCTCAATTGATTGATCAATCAACATGATTTGATTACGGGGCACGATTTACCTGGGTAAGTATCTGTTTACGATCGAACACGGAAATCATGTGCAAACTGTGGTAACGACATTGTGAGGAATATTGATTCAAGTCACTTTCTTGATCATTCTGATTTGATAAGAAATGTACGTTTCGATTCATTCATGATATCTAACTTCGATCTCACACAAGAGGAATATTTCACAATATTTATTAAAATAAAGGGCATTAAAGGTAAAACAATGATTATGAATTTTTGACTGTTTATCCACATATTATTAGATTACGTATAAAATATGTTCGTAAAGAGAAGAAACTCTTTAGGTTTAAAAGAGACAAGCTATATCACTTGACATAAAATATAAGTTAATAAAGCTTTTTTTTTAAACGTGCACATTTTGGGAATGTTTAGACAAAGTACATTCTTTAGAATTATTTACGTGTAGTTCTACAACGCTTGGGAGTAAGCGAATGTTTATCATCAAATACAGTATAGTCAAGGCTTAACCTTTTGGATGATAAGACAGTTCATACAGTGATTGCTCTATTTTGCTGATAACATTATAATTTAATTACAACGTTGGGGAAGGGGTGGTTTATCAACATAACGTATTAAATAAGAGGCTGTCTATACTTTTCACTAAAAAGAGCACATTTGTGTCTAAAAGTCAGATTAGAAGAAAACTATATAGTGATCAATTATCAACAATTTCTTACGGAGCAGTTTTACTGGGCTACTTTATAATGGTTGCAACAATCACCTATATTTTAGGGCAAAGCATGTTATTGACATACCTGAAATGTATACGGGGTGAGTTTTAAATGCCCCCCACCATAACTTTTGTAAAAGGAAATATTTTTAAATCCTTTTGGGAATGTTTTTATAGAATTCCAAAGTTTGTTTTGACGAACTTTGCGTCACTCACCCCCAACCAAAAACTTTGGGAGGCCCCAATTTTTTTAAATACAACCTTCCCCCCTTGTGGCACCTCAAAAGAAAGGGAATTTCAATACAAACACAATGACGCAAAGACAATTTTTTTACCTCGACTCGTTTTTTGTAATACTTATAATTTTGAAGATTACGAGAGTCAGGTTTAAAATGCTACATTTCACATACAATTTTGTATGAAAAATTTTCTTCAAAATACTTTATGGAATCATGTTATAGGCTTGTAATGTTTCCTTCAAAAGATTTTGAAGAACAATTTGTCATTAAATAAATTGTATGTGAAATGTGGCATTTTAAACCTGATTTCTTGTAACCTTAAGATAAACTTTTCTTTCCGTCGTTGAATTTGTGTAAAAATCCTTTTCTTTTAAAGTTCCACAAAGAGGAGGTTCGTAATTAAAATAATTGGGAGCCCTCCCCAAGGGGTTTTAAACATAGACACTTAACAGCACCATAACACCACGCCAAGGGACAAACGCAAAATAACTTACTTAAACCCCCGACCCAAGGCTAGAAAGTGAAACGTTCAAAATATTACATATCTTCAGAGAAAAGCTCGCATAGTTTCAAACACTTCCATCAACTATGATTTTAGTATGGGGATTAAGATCATACAGGCATATAATCATGACTGAACAGAGCCAATCAAGTGTAAGCTGTTTGGACGACATGTCACTCCTGTGTAATGAATCGCAATAGCTTGTGTAATCAATGTGATTTGATTACAGGTACACGAGTAGAACATGTTTGATCTAGCAGACACACAACATGTGTACACAGTGAAGGGGACAAGTCAATGAATTTCAGACAACATGTACATTGTAATGGATTTATTGAACGGGTTAACTACTACGAGCACTGTTCATGTTTAGACGAAAACTGTTGTCTAGCCGAGCTGTCTAATAACACAATTAGCTTCATACACATCTTTCCGTTTTGTGTGTAAGAAGAGTATATTAGCCGATTGACAATACTCTGCAATATTAAGATACACATTTAAAACGCAAAGATACTGATTGGTTAGTCAAAGTCTGCTTTAAATGCGTCTTTAAGGAAATAATGTACTTAAACAACGTCATGGAATTGCCAGAACCAACTTCACGACTTCTGCTGTCGCGATTTCCCTGCTTACAAAATTACAAGGGTGACGATAAACTGTATTTGACGGCAGGCTTGGAGCTATGAGTCACAGCCTGGGGTGGGTGGTGGATCATACAAGTCTAGCCCCCTCAACACCATAGTGGGAGGCGATGACGTCAGAGCGATTCAGTGACGTCACGCCTGCGGCTACTCCACAAAGGTCAAAGTCTACTCACAACCGCTACCGGCTGGTACTGTCACTGCCCATCCACTATCTGTCAAGCACCTTGAAAAGGTCACACTACACCTTGGGAAGAGCTGTCACACTCTCCGGTCAATAGAGAGGTTTAAAGTAGTTTCGTTGACGTGGTATGCAATTATTTTGTGCGTAGAATATCAAATTATTTTATTAATCATCAAATGGACACCAATGATTAATTAGAAGTATTTCGGACATCAGGTGTTAGTTAGGTATAAATGTGGGAACGACATCAACACTTTTTAATCGATATTCTTGTAATCTAAAAAATATAGTCGGGGACTATTTTGGTATTTAGATATATGTCCAGCTGCAGGTTGATACGCACAAATCTTTAAGATATTGACTTGATTTTTCTCTCTCTAAATCGTTGATCTCATATAACACAATCTCGAGAGTTGATAATTTACCTCAACAACCTTCATGGGTTAGTGAGTGACCCCGAACTCTCTGAGAATATTTTCAGGTATTGTTCCTGGGGTGAAGTCAAGTAAAAATGTATAATTTATGACACACAAATTACTTTCGCAACCCTTTCAGCCACTTTTTTGTTAGAAAACAATTTTACTTGGGCTTCAAGTTCTGAATTCACTTTGCTACTACATTAACAAAGCTAGGACAAAATTATACAACACTTCCAAGCATAACAAACTTTTGAATGTTGTTATTTACAGCCCAATGTTTGTTCAATACATTCAAAGATTTTATACGGCCGCTCTGTTTTTGTTACGCCTGGTTTTTCCGATGATTTTTCCTAACTTTGCTATTGTATTAAAAAGTACAGGGTTATTCGAAAAAAAGTCAACTTTCAAACAACTCTCCTTCGAGAATTATAACTTGGATAAACACAAATTAAATACTAGTAAAAAGCGCACTTTTCGAATTTTATATCCCTTGGTAACACTTCTATAAATACTTAACATGCCCTCCCTGACTGCTCGGCAAAAATTTAGCCGATAATTAAACTCCCCCCGTGCATCACGAAGTAAATATTGATTTGTGGAATTTACTGCAGTTCTGATAAGGTTCCGGAGGTAATCTAGATTTGTTGACAGTGAGGGTACGTACAATTTCTACTTAACATATCCCCAAGAGAAAGATTCACAACGAGATTATACATCTCGACAAAACTCTCCTGAACGGTACTGACTGGCTTTTTACAAATTTAAGAACGCAAAACAACTTGTGTTGAAGAGCAGCCATCTATTTGGTAATAAAAAGCTAAAATTACCTTTCAATGTATGTAAACCAAACTTTGAAACTTCTTCTTTCCAACCATATGTAAATTATTCATGAAGCACTCATACTATAAAAGTAACAGAAGAATAAAAGTAGGACATTCCTTTTGAATAACCCTGTATATTAGGTATAACACTTTTCTAAACAAACAGTAAACCTAAAAAATGGCGGCTGTATGGGTTATGAAAGTGATGTGGGAGTTATAAATTAAATAATTATTTTGACTTTACTTCACCCCATGAACAATACCTGAAAATAATCTCAGGAAGTGCAGGAACACCCTTGAAAGATTGATACGCCTAGTGAATTTTATATACTATATTGTAGATAGAAAAGTGAATCTCGTAACAACTGTACATTAAATCAGGGTTAAAGATAAGACCTAGCGTGATGATTTTTAAATATATCTATTCCAGCATTTGTAAACCAGATTCGTTCAGTTTGCAGCAAAGTAAATCTGTAACGAATTGCAATTCATGGTTTTATTTAAAAAAACTGTGATTCGTAGATTTGCTCATTAGTTAAAAACAAAGGTTAAAACTTGCTCTAAAATCAATTACAGATCGTTGTGACCCCTATTAGAAAGTATTCCTCAGTCCTTACAGCAGATCTCTCTTTGCAAACTCTGTTGCTTGGCCCGGTCACTCATGAGGTGGTCAATCAGAGTGATTTTATCTTTGAAACAGGTTCGATTGAATTGTAGCTGGAGATCATTATAATGAAGCCCCTGAAGACAGAGCTAATTGAAGAGAAAGAGAAGCGGAGCAGTTCTGACGTCAGACGAGTCCGCATCTCTACGTCACCCAGCTGCGGGTATAATCACAGTTATTGTTCAAGCGATCAAGTTCTGTATAAACCGACATGATTTCAGTATTGAACAAAGAGATTTGCAAGAACTGTAATAGTAGGTCGTGTATCAGGGTAAACGAAAGCGTGACGTTAATATTTGAAGATATAATCCAGTCCATTACCGTGCAAGAATAATTAAATTACTCCAATAACCTGTAAAACACACTGTAACATATAACGACACCTAATGATTTCGTGCCATGGCTATGCGTTTAAATTTGTAGCCTCATTAGTCACGGTTTCTATCAATAAAAAGGAACTATAATTTTAGTCATACAGGGTGCCACAAAATGTGTAGCGCGCTATACAGAACCGGATTCAACATAAAAAAGTAAGTCGAAAACGTCTTGTAACTTTTTTTCGGCTTGGTTTAGCCGTAATCCACCATTTTGTAATCTTTTAAAAATAATTAATAATTCAAAAACCTTTTGGGATATTATTGGGAAACTTGGTATAAACCTTAATTGTTTTTCTAATAACATTTTCCAAAAATATGTTTATCTAACAAATCAAATGTCAAAAGTCAAATGGAACCAAATTGGAATTTGAATTAAAAATTTTAAATGGCCACCATTTTGAAATTTGATTTTTTAGGTAAAAATAGGTTTGGAAAATGTTATTAGGAAAACAATTTAGGTTTATACCAAATTTCACAAAAATATCTCAGAGTTTTGAATTATTACTTTATAAAAAAATAGAAGTTTCCGACGTTTTGTATGTACTATAATTCGGTTCTGCATAGCGCGCTACACATTTTTGTGATACTCTGTATAACGCAAAACTGTACTCTAAAATTATATACAGTTATATAAAAGACAATAATTATACATAGGTATTATGAACGGTGGATCTGGTTAAGTTTCTAATCATCACTAAACAGAGCCGCCAATCAAGTGTAAGCTGTTTGGACGACATGTCACTCCTATGTAATGAATCGCAATAGCTTGTGTAATCAATGTGATTTGATTACAGGTACACGAGTTGAACATGTTTGATCTAGCAGACACACAACATGTGTACACAGTGAAGGGGACAAGTCAATGAATTTCAGATGCGTGGTTGATCACAGTAATTTGTTCAAAGGTGGCGATTATGTACACTTTGTAGGTTACTGAGAATATTAAATGGTGTGAGCTCCACCGCTATGTTGAGTATGGGATAATATATTTTATAATTCTTGTCGGATGTTAGTGAATATGATTTAGTAGCTACTGAATCAGTCAGAGTTTGAGTTGTCTCAAAATCAAAGCTGATATCTTTATGGAAACGTTTCGTAGTTGACTTGCGACAGCAGTAATGTACATTATTGAAATGACTTTTTTACGTCATGATGCGATAAACGATTCTTAGTATTGCTGTGATTATGTTTGCCCCCTCAAGACATAATTTGGACAGCATGGCACAACAATTTTAGAACCCAACTTGACATTTTTGAAATGTCTGAGAACATATCTAAATATTTTTTTATCGCAAAGTAAGGTTTACCTTGAGGTCCCGGTGCACCACTCTGCGGTTGTGACAATACTCCACCGCAGAGAGAATCTGCCAGAACTTCCTCCTCGCCGCTCCTTCCGTCATCCTTCCATTCCTGGCGATATAGTCTGCAACAAACACAAATATGTCAGGTAAAGTCTTTAAAGGGTCCGCCTCAGCCACTTGGGAGAGCGTCGTTGCAGAGGTTTGCGGGAAATAAAAAGGAGAATTTAGTATAAATTCTATTTTGACGAAACAACTCTTAAATGAAAGATAAAAATAAGATCTAAATTTGCCTGTAGTTCATTTTTCAAAATGTCTTTTAGTTTTTATGCTATTAACGGTTTAAGTAAGAAAATATAGAGTGTTTTTAAAACCTTATTTAAGAAGCTAAAAATAGGTTTAATTAAAATCTAAACAGAGGCAAACATAGATAAACTCTTGTAATAAACTTATCGTATATTGACAGCCGTAGCTAACTAATGTCAACAAATACGTTTATTACACTTTTATTAACGAAACACTTTTATAATTTAAATTTAAATATTGGTGCAAGTTGTATTTTGTGCATCTATCCATGATTTATGAATATATTTTAATATATTATTCACAATGGACCTTTTCTTTTACCTCTTTGGTAGCTTACTACCTTAGCAAACCCATTTCGTCTAAAATAACGACGTAATAAACAATAAAATACATTAAAACTAAAAAAACTCTTGATAGGCCCGTTTTATGGCCTATATAGTATTTTTGAATCAGTGTTTCAATAACGAACAGCTCTTATGACTGTGTAACCGACGAATTTCTGATAAAATATCCAAACACAGATAGAGTATCTGTGTGAATTCGACAACAAGATAGCGCATATCCTGGATAACAACGTGAGTCTATTATTCCTGAGAAATATAGCGACCGCGTATTCAATGAATTCCTGCTGTGAAATCCACTTAACAACGCGGGCCTAAACGTTTTTATTACGTTTTTTTAACGCGGTACTATTTTATATAGTTGATGGTGTTAAACTAATGCAAAGCTATTTTCTAATAAATAAAAGGCAACCATTAAGCAAAAACTCCTGTTATCTAAATAACAACATACGGGATGAGTTTTAAATGTCCCCTTCTTTTAACTTTTGAAAAAGGAAATATTTTAAAACCCCGTTGGGGAATGTTTTTATTGGATTTTGAAGTTTGTTTTGACGTATTATGCATCACCCTCTCCCCCATAATCCAGGGGAGGGCACCACAAATCTTTTAAATACAAACCCCCTTACCACCTCAAAAGGAAATTTCAATACACATCCAACGACGCAAAGACAAGTTCTTTTTGTCTCTTAGGGTTGGATAACCTAAAGAGTATTTAAAAATGACATTATATTGTACAAATTAAAATAGAATTTTTTCGGAGTAAAGACATTTTGGGTATAATAGTGTCGAAATCTAAGTCGTCAAAACTAAAAGTAGTTCATTGAGAATTTATAGTCTGAGGGTAAATATATTTCCTACCATATACGGGGTGAGTTTTAAATGTCCAACCCCCCTTAACTTTTGGAAAAGGAAATTTTTAAACCCACTATGTTTTTATATGATTGTTAAGTTCGTTTTAACGTACTTTGCGTCACCCACCCCCCATCCAAAAACCTGGGGGAGGGCTCTCAAAATTTAAAAAATACAACCCCTCCTTGTGGAACCTCAAAAGAAAGGGAATTTTAATAAAACTCAATAACACAGGGACAAAGTTTTGATCTCGACTCGTTTTTTTGTAATACCCATTTAAAGATTACAAGAAATCAGGTTAAAAATGCTACATTTCACATAAACAATTTTGCTATGGCAAATATTTCTTCAAAATACTCTATGGGATTGTGCTATAGGATTGTGATGTTTCCCTCAGAGAATCGTCAAGAAAAGTTTGTTAGTTAAAATTAGTTCAAGTTAGTTAAAAAAGTACGACATTTTTAAACCAGGCATTTTAAACCTAACTTCTTGTAATCTTTAAACGTGTACAAGACAAACGAGTCGAGATAAGACATTTTTCTTTGCGTCGTTGAATTTGTATTACAACTCCCTTTATTTTAGGGTGCCACAATGGGGAGTTTGTATTTTTTTAAATTGCCCTCGCCCCGGTTTTGGGTGGGGGTTGTATGTCAAAAAAATTCAGGATCCAATAAAAACATTCCCCAAAGGGTTTTTAAAAATATTCCCTTTTTCCAAAGTTAAGGTGGGAGCAATTAATACTCACCCTGTATATTATGAATACTGCTTCTGTGGTAAAAATATGTTCCAACTATTTTGAAAGATAACTTAAAGTAAAGATCTGTTGAGACAACCCCTATCGCAGTTTTGTAAATTTTCCCAGTTACAACCCGACAAACTCTGGTCTTTTACAAAACGAACTGATGAGCTCAATTTGCCTCTAAGTACGAAGGCTAGTACAGTACGGGGGAGCTAAGGCGTAAGGCACTTGTGGCGGAGAACTTACTGGGATTATTGTTACACTATGGGCAGGGGAAGGGTAAGACTGTGGGGTGGAAGGAGGGGGTGTGACGCAATCCTAGCTCTGACGTCAGACGGAGTTTAAGCCTATTATTGCTAGTGCGCACCGCAACGCCGACTTCCTTGGCCTATTCGTGTTTGGGTGCTAAACAACAGCCAATTCTCGAGCTACTTTCGAACTGGCACAGATGAGTGAAACCATTGTGATGGTTAGATTATATTATACCTAACGTTTAAGTACTAAATAAAAAGGAAAAGTACTGAATTCGAGCGCTACATTGATAGATTTCTTGCGTGACATTATAAGTAACAATCTGTGCATTTCCTGAGTCCTAAAATAGTTAATACAAAAAGTTGAGTTTCTAATCAATTTACGTACTTAAAACAGGGAAAACAACACACAAACCTAGCTAAGTTGTTTTGATTTGTTTATAAAGAATATGTGAACTGAACACCTGAATTCGGCTCGGTGTATACCTCTTAAAACAATAACTACAGAACAACTCAAATTTTACTAAACGCAGATACATTTTTTATTAGACTTAACAAACTACCTTCAGGGTTTAAGTTGGATAATTCATAGTTGTATGCCTGACTAGTAAGTGTAAAGTCGAAACTCGTAAACTTATTAAGGAAGCACGAAGGTGTACGTTGTACAGGGTGAGCTTTAAATGCCCCATCTTACATTTTGAAAAAGGAAAACAAATTAAAATCCTATGGGGAATGTTTTTATAGGATTCTGAAGTTTGTTTTGACGTACTTTGCGTCACCCATTCCCACCCAAATACTGGGGAATGGCCTTACATTTTGTAAATACAAACCCCCTCCACCGTTTGTGGCATTACAAAAGAAAGGGAATTTCAACACAAATTCAACGACGCAAAGAAACATTTTTAATCTCGACTAGTTTTTTGTAATATCTTTTGCAAGAAATCAGCTTTAAAATGCCACATTTTACATACAATATTTTTGATAATAACAAATTTCCTTGAAAATCTTTTGAGGAAACCTCATATCTTGTAATCTTTAAATAGGTACAACAAAAACCTAGTCAAGATAAAACATTTTTTGCGTCGTTGAATTTGTACTAAAATTACCTTTCTTTTAAGATGCCACAAAGGGGGGCTTTGGGCTTGAATTTTTGGGGCCGTCCTCCCCCCGATTTTGGGTGGGGGTGAGTGACGCAAAGTACGTCAATACTAACTTCAAAATCCTATCAAAACATTCCTCGAAGGTTTAAAAAATCCCTTTTCAAAAGTTAAGGTGGGGTGCATTTAAAACTCACCCTGTATAAAGGCAAACATAGTGTTCACTGGTGGAAAGGTGTTGAATAAGACTAGAAGCATTGTGTCAAGATATTCAGGTGATTCATCATCTGGGGAACATCCGTATTCAAATCTACGATCAACATCTGTATCTCTTGTCATGATATCATGTAGATAATGTATGCCAAGCAACAACTTTCCACTCATTCCTAGTGCAACTAAGCTTTCCAGCTATCTTGATAAACTTAAAGTTTGGGTTAGGCTTATTTGTAAACCTTTGGAATGGACTCTTTGAAATTTTAAACTGCAAGCTCATTAATAATATTTGTTATGCGAGTTGAATGAAAACTAAACAAACAACTTGTGTTGCTTTTAACACATCTGTTTTAATCATACGTTGACAGTTAAAAGTTTTGAAACTGTAACTTCGATCGGAAGAAATTTGTTTGTATATTGAGATTTTCTTTTCCCTGTCAGCGTTTTTCACATTGCTTATTTTTCCATGGCAGGAAAATAATAATACATCAAGGACTAAACTAGGTGGGCTGCCAATACTGCTCTACTTCCAAGTACGAGTATTTTATTTCCCCTATAAATTAAGTAAAAAAAATATAATGCCGTCAAAATAAAAAAGAAAATAAATTTTCACATTTCAAGTTTTAATTTATTTTAAGGAACAGACGCGAAGCCTGTCCACAAAAGGACTGTCGAACGAAATATGAGAACACACGTTTATTGATAAACTCTAGGTTCAAGTAGGCTATACTATTTATATTTATGTCTAAGGTGTAATGAGCTTATATTAAACATATACTTATAATAGTTTAGCTGCGAACAGTTTTTTTATTGATTTCATAATGTCAGTACATTACTAAAGTCTCCACTTTATTTTCCGCAAACCTCTGCAAAGACACACTTGTATAAAAAACAAATTTTCAAATTAGCCTAGGATTACGTTGTAAACATAATCCTGGCTTATGGTATTAACAAGATAAGGCACAGCGCTAAGTATCCAGCTTGTTAAAAGTTATAACAGACTACTATAACAAGTGAACGTAAAGGGTCCGCCTCAGCTACTCGGGAGAGCGTCGTTGCAGAGGTTTGCGGGAAATAAAATGGAGACTTTAGTATTAATGCTATTTTCACGAAACAACTCTTAAATGAAAGATAATCATATTATCCATGTTTGCCTGTAGTTCATATTTCAAAATGTCTTTTGCTTTTATCCTATTAACGGTTAAAGGTAGAAAATATAGAGTGATATTAAGACCTTATTTGAAAAGCTAAAAATAGGTTTAGCAAGAATCTAATCACAGGCAAACACAGATAAACTCTTTCTATTTTTATAAAAATTAACATATCCTAATTTTACCTTCATGTAAGAGGGCTATCTACTTTCTAGGAAACCCTTGCAAGCGGAGGGTTTGACAGTTAGGCCGCATCAGTTGAAAAAAATGTTAAGTGCGCGGTGTTTGTGCGCGGACGAATTCAGCCTTACTCTGCGGTGACCACTGAGGCGGTCCCTTAATTGAGCCTGACAGTGTGTGAGGTGGTGATGAGTGCAACATTTCCCTGGACACACGTTTGATAAATGCTCGGGCTCATGACAGAGCCACAAGTCTGCAGTGAATTGATGACGAGGAGCAGTATTTAGCATGACGTCAGCAAATCCCATCTCTAGGTTAAATAGTTATTCAAGGTCATGGGAAACATTGAATTTGACTGTGTACAGTGAGTCTTCATTTTTATTTCGCTAAGGGTACATCGCTAATAGTTATAGTTTTTCTACAATAGCGCTCTTTAGGCCATGTACATTGGGACAAAATAGTTTTCCAGTTTTAATGACTTCAGTACTTTAATATTCTGGAATACGTTTCCAATTGGTTGGTTCAAAAGAGGAAATCACAGTTTCCATTGGCAAATTGAAATTGCTGCACACAGCGTAAGCCAAACATTTTCCAAACCTTAAAAAATTAATCTAAAGAAGTAAAACATAGAATTTTTTCTAATTCCTACTTTAACTGCTAAGTACGAGTATCACGTATTAGTTATGACGTTTAAACGTTCATAACGTGCTGTTGTGTTTGTATACTATAATGTTTGTATACTAGCAGCGTGTGGTTTGTGCGTCTGCAATAAGATTAAGTAAAAAATTAAAGTATCTAATGAGTTGTAATTTGGTTTCATTACAACTATATGAATAAAAACAAACAAAATTAAATATCAAACCATCCATTTTTTTTATTTGCAGACCCCAAATTTTGCTCAGTGCTGGTTTCTCGTGTAGTGAAATGAATAAAGAACACATACACAAGTACAAGAATCACGCTGTGTCTGTAATAGCATCTCGTCCCTTGGGACAACTCACAAGATGAATAGATGGTAATTCTGAATAATACAAGATTGTTGCGTCCTTCCCAGATATTCCTGTCTCATTCTTCTCAGGCAATTGTATACACTTGGTTTGTCGCCTTGGTTTTGTTTACAGACGACGGCCTTGAATTAGTTACAAAGTATTTATTTCAAACGTCTTTTTGCTCTATTGTGTCAAGTAGCCTAAGAATTATGTAACCGTTGTTATAACACCTCTCGTGATTGGATATTTAGTTTGAGCAATAATAAAAGAGATACAAAAATGTAACTTTTACTTTAGTGACTGTCAAAATCCATGTTTAAAGATACTTTTTACCCAAGGAATACTACATATTACTCATTTGCCTGATTACTCCCAGACTCTAGATTTGCAGATGTAAATCATGTTTGTGAAATATGCGGTTTTGTGATACAACACTATGCCATTTTTTACTTGGGTTTTCCAACTCTATTAGCTCATGTTTGGTTCAAAAGTTAAAAGCATGAACATATAAACTGTGGAAAGTTAATAATTTTAAACGTTTATTATATAATAATCAAATTATTGATATAATAAAGATTTTTTGAAATAAATACAAAATTCGTACTTTGGAACCCCGGCTATTCTTTATAGTTAAGGTTCAGAAACGTATTCTGCCGCCATTTTGGCTGTAGTGGTGAGCTGAAATTCGCTGAAATTCACTTCTGAACATCTGAACCACTCTTTATAAAATATAGATCTAAAATAAACCACAACACTTTGAAGCCCTAATCCAAACCCATAACCAAGCAACGGGACGCAAACAAAAGGTTCAAGATGTATTTAAGCCACTTTCCAGTGATTGTATTTAACTCCATCAGAGTACAAATATCTTTTTTCGATATTATGAGGGGATTAGATATCGTCACGATATTTTATTACCAAATAAACAACCCCGTTAAGATTCGGAGAACTAGTTTGAATGCAGGATGGCATTCGTGTTGTGAGTTTGGTCGGGTGGGCAGGAAAATGAGGTGGTACAGGATGTTATATTTCACCTCACGAGGGGAGGGTTGGCAACATTGCAATGCACATTACAATGTGGAAACTATTTACATACTCTACATGAGTTCTGAACACATCCATGCTCCGACTCACACTGTACAATGTGTTCTGTTCAACATTCCCTAATGTGGAATACCCGACTTTAAAATGGAGACAAAGGCAATCCAATATTAGACTGTTCTTAATTTATAAAGTTTAATTATAATATCGGCAGCTTTATTCATACTTTCACAACATTCCTATAAGAAATTTTTTTTTATTTGAGAGTCGTCGCAATTTTAAGTTCTGCTGTCAGCTCTCACAGACGCATGCATAAGATTTCCACCCAGCTCGAAAATGTGAAAGATCATCTTTTTAAAGAGTTTGTGTTAGCCTATGTCAGGAAAACATCATGTCAGTCATATATTCAATCGTTGTGAGAAATTTCACTAACCGAATACATATCCCAAAGTCATATACAAAGTGATAGTAAACTTAAAAGTATACGTACACCTTTGAAAAGGGAAAAGTTATGAAAACCCCTTTAGAAAATGCTTTTATAGGGTCCTAAATTTAACGTGAACCCTGTAACAAAATTCCTTAGAGGATTTTGAAGAAAATGTGCTCGAAAATAAATTATAAGTGAAATGTGGCACTTAACAACTTTGAGGGAGACATCTTTTTGCGTAGTTAAACTTGTGTTGAAATTACCTTTCTTTTAAGGTGCCGCAAAAGAGGGGTTCGTATTAAACTAACCCCTGGTTTTTGGGTTGGAGGTGGGTGATGTAAAGTACGTCAAAATAAACTTTAGAACCAAGACTTAACCAAAAGGGGTTTCAAACTTTTGAACGGCTTAGCGCGTTCAGATGACTTTTGTTATGGTAGCAACAAGTAATGATAGTCTTAGGTTTTTATGAAGCTATATGTACTCTGTCCTTCAATCCTTAATATGGAATGTTAGGGGCTACTTAAAAATTTGATCGCTTGTAGGTGTTTACTATCGACTAGTACATGGACGTTACTAAAAGCAAGTAACACCACTTGTATTTATTCAGTAATACCAGTCTGAGTCAGTCAAATACGTAGTGGGCTTTCTACGTTAGTGCGTAACAAACTGTTGAGGGGCTTTGTTCGCTTCGTTGAAGATTTGTTATAACTAACGCATACAAGACTCGTTTGGTGATTTCGGTCAAACTTTATCAACTCCAACTTGTAAAATTAACAAATAAAATGAACATTTACAGTTAAAAAACTTGTTATTCATTTTAAATGATATGACACATAGATTTAAAAGCCATGTTGGAATGTGAGAGTTGGTAATCCTGGTGAATGATGCAGAGTCATGTCTCTGCGTCGCATCCTGAATGTAATGGGCTTACAAGGCATCTCTAGTGTGAAACGTACACGGACACATGATGGAGAGGCTAAACCGGCAGAGTGGAGGTTTATAATATTACCTAGAGGATAACGGAAATTGCGTTATCAAAGAGAATCAAAAATTAAACTGCCACAAAAAATCGCAAGGAAAATGGAACTGTACATCACGTAGTTCTGTCAACATTTGCAATGGAGTAATTCATTTTGAAAGTGTATAGTTTCAAATTAAATTAGTAATTGGATGGCAAAATAAAAAATTAAACAGTCCACGATTTACATAGTACTCAAATAGACTAAACGGTTGTTCTTCTAACATAAAAATGGAATACGTAGCTTCTTTCAGGATAAATACCCTTTGTTTAGATATGTTTATTAGATTTGTTTAAATAAATAAATAATATTTTATTGCCATGAACAAAGGAATTTTGCATAGACAATCAACACCATACTAGCCTAATAAAAATAATTAAACATTATAAATTTTGTATTAATTGATAATCTTCAATTTGTCTTCAAAAAAATCTTCATAGTTGTAGTACGCATTTGCTACATATTTATTACGGCATGTACACTTTAACCCTTACTGACTTAAAACCTGACCAAACAAATTGCTTTGCATATGTTCTAAAGGTTTATGGAAGTTTTTTCTTTAATCGCCTTCAAGACACCGCTGTGTTTAGTTACTCTGTTAAAGGCTTCTATCATTTCAAAGGATGTAAAATGCAAATCCATTGATTCCTTTTAAAACTTTTCGTTTCCCATATACGAAATGCTGGCCAAAAAGTTCTTTAAAATTCAGATCGAAAATATTGTCAGCGACGCTGTTGATTTTAAGATACCAAAGAACCGTAGTTTCTTGAGAGAGTCGGAGCTTTAAATTGATGTGTTTTTAATAAGGGTTGTAGAATTTCAAGTCAAACAGGGTGTCACAAAATGTATAGCGCGCTATGCAGAACCGGATTCAACATACAAAAGTAAGTTAAAAATGTCCTGTAACACCTTTTTGGTTTTGGCTTAGTTTAGCCGTAATCCACCAATTTGTAATTTTTTTTAAAGAAGTAATAATTTAAAACCCTTTTGAGATATTCATGTGAAACTTGGTATAGTAAACCTTAATCGTTTTCCTAATAAAGGTTTCCAAACATATTTTTATCCAACTTATCTAGTTTCAAAAAAGTTAAATGGAATAAAATTAGAATTTAACTTTGAAATTTTTAAATGGTCGCCATTTTATAATTTGATAAGTTAGATAAAAAATACTTTTGAAAAATGTTTTAAGGAAAACAATTAAGGTGTATACCAAGCTTCTCAAAAATATCTCAAAGGGTTTTGAATTATGAATTATTTTCAAACATTTACACAATTGCGGATTACGGCTAAACTAAGCCGAAATAAAAAATGTAACAAGAGATTTTCGACTTACTTTTTTATGTAGAATCCGGTTCTGCATAGTGCGCTACACATTTTTGGGACACTCTGTACTGAGTAGTTCAAAAAACCCATCAATAAAATCTACCTAAGTGTTTTAGAAATTGAAAGTTTTGGCAGCTCTTTTCCTGCTCCGAGTTCTACAAACGCTGTTCCAGATTTTTACCTTCAGAAAAAATCAAGGGCATTGTTTACAACAAGCCTGGGAGTTATACCAGATGACGCAGAGAGTTTACCTTGTTTACAGCTTATCACTGAGCTGAACCAAATTACACTGCTTTACTATCTCTCGAGTGTGACGTGGTTACTGGTTAATTACAAGTAGAACCTTGTGTATGTCACAACAGATCTGTCGTCAACATCTTCGGGTTCGGGTTATTGAGAACAAAGATACGTTATTAATACGTAGGCTTGATCGGCCGGAGTCATAACTATATTCTAGGCTTCCGGTATCACTAAATCACTATTTGAGATGCCGACCACTCTCATGAGGGTATTTTAAGGCAAATGTGTGGTGAGGGATGAGCGTGATGAGTGGTAGTATCGAGTTATGGGGTGTAGTCTTGTTACAAACTTAGGCCGACTCTTCCTTGGAATGAGTCATTAATTAATAGCCCAATGACCAATGGAAATACAAGGACCAACGGCTTAACGTGACTTCCGAACCACGCAGGTGATGGTCTGATATGTCTAAACGATGGTGGGAGTTGATGCGGGTATCATCAGATGATTACTGAGACTATCTGAACCGCTTTAGACCTATATCATCCTCAAAACCTGACCTTCATGAAGCTGGATTACAGGATCACGCCACGAGTCCCAGTCAATGAATTTATCATATTAATTATCATACCGCGTCATGACACTAACGTTAAGGTTGTCAGACGTTTCGCCCATACTGTGATGTGGCATCCTCAGTGACACAGCTGAGACTGATGCGTTTGTTTATGTAGCGTGATAATAGACACTAAGAAGTAACAATTGAAATAATAATTGTTTATAGTCGGGGGTCTCCTCAACTATCTGAAGAGAAATGCTTTTCTTGGCTTTTCAGTTTGCAAGTTCCCGTGGAAAACGCTTATGGCATCCAAATTACCTAAGCATTTCTTTCAATATGTGTTTCTGTTCCTCCCTTTTTTTCTGTACAATGATAACAAAGAAACTGCCAGTGGGTGATGAGAGAAACATGAAGAGTTTCTTCTGTTTATTTCACACCACCTTTAGAGTGCACAGTACCTGTCGGCCATTTTGTTTTTTGTTCCATAAGAACAATGTAAAACAAGCATTTTCTAGAGACACCTCACGCTTACAATCAGATATTTTTGAAATGTTAATTTGAAAGATCACAATATACTAAAATGGTTTCGCTAACCACTTTTGAAAATCTTATTAGTTAAAAAGTAAAAAAGGACATTCAAATACAAAGGTTCTTCGCATTTTAAATTTATGCCATGAAGTTATAAATGAGAAAAAATCAGCCAAGCGGAGCACTAAAACATCTAATGCACTTTAAAACAAAGTTTATTTCATAGAAATCCGATGCAAGTTTTAGGTGTGAAGTGTCCCAAGAAAATGTATGTTTTACATTGTTCTTATAGGGGACGAAATTCAAGGTCACAGCAAATACATGTCTATGAATGTACGTAAGTAAATGTTGTTTATCAATATATAACAGGTAAATATGGATAATTGTTATGCCATCAGATGGTTATTGTTTGGTACGTATCAGGTCATAGGCAAATAACGCTCATTCGAAAACTGTGTTATCAAACCCTTAATATCTCGTACAAACAACTGTATATCACAAACCGATTACCAATATAAAACTTTTATTTGAACAAATGTAATACACATTGCTGCCAACCATATTTTGAAACTTTTAAACCATTCACGCGGATTTGTTCCACTAAAATAAACAAAGAATTAACTAACCTTTGGAAACGATTAACAAAGTCCAACAAAATAGCGAATCTAATTTTATATCCGCACCTCTGTTAATAGTATCTGGACCATCCCGTCCATTTAATTCTGCCATGAAACAGCCACTAACAATGAACGACTCGGCTGGCACGGAGGTCCGAGCCGTGACGTCACTAAGCGACCGTTCTGGTAATTGTAGAACGTTCATGACGTCATAACTTTGGCTCCGGATTTGTTTATGAGCCATGTCTCTCCGTCGCTCCGAATGACCTCAGTTAAACACCACGTCTGAAGGTACTTAGTGCCCCATTATTGCTTCTACAATATTTCCTAGTGGAAGGAAACGTGTTGTGGAAATTTATGTATCTTTAAGTGACCATTTGTTTTTCGTTTATGCCGGATAGTTAAGTCTTGGTAGTGCAATTAAGATGGTTTAATGCCACCACCTGGTTAGGTGGAAATATTATTTTTATCACACTGCAATTAAAAGTTTAGTTTATACATAAATTTAGTTTAGAAAGAAGCTGGTTGAAGATAATTTTCAAAAGCGTACTGAAAGTAAGAAAGTGCTCAAAAATGCGAACGGGGAAGAAACATTTTGTTTCTTGTTTTCCGTCCTCCAGTTAGGATTTTGTCATTGCCAGGGCTAGCGCTGTTGCCAAAGTTATATGGCAACAGAACATTATCTTTGAAGTGGCTTTGCTTGTAGGGTTTGCTTACGAAAATTGCGTTTCCAATAAGGTTACATATACGAAAAAAGGAACATAAAGGTGAGCCAATTGTGAACACTTACCAAATATCTCTCCTTGGCTAGCGTACTCTGAGACGATATAGATCATATTTTTCGTCTCCATGACCTGAAAAAGTAAATTTGTTAACATTGTACTCCAAGCGTTATATTGTACAAACTACACAACTTTGCAAACTTTTAAGGGTCCGCCTCAGCTGCCCGGAAGAGCGCCGTTGCAGAGGTTTGCGGGAAACAGAACGGAGACTTTAGTATTAATGTTATTTTGACAAAACGACTCTAAAACGAAATATAATCATATAATCTAGGTTTATTAGCAGTTAATTGTTCAAAATGTCTTTTAGTTTTATGGTATTAATGGTTAAAGTTAGAAAATATAGGGCGTTTTAAGGCCTTATCAAGGAAGCTAAAAGTAGGTTTACCAAAATTCTAACCACAGGCAAACACAAAACTCTTTCTCTCTCTTGCTCTTTTGAAAAAAAAGAGATGTTTTTCTCTCAACAATTATTATATCTGAATTTAACTGTTATATAACAGCGCTCGCTATTTACTTTTTATGAAACCCTTGCAAGCGGAGGATTTTACAGTTAGGCCGCATCAGTTGAAAGAAAGCCGTTGTTTAGCCAGATGTTAGTGCAGGGTGTCGTGTGTTCCTTGGGCGGACGCATTCAGCCTTTCTCCGCAGTGACCATAGAGGCGGACCCTTAAGAAATAAATATAAACCCCGGCCAGAGATATATATAAATGAAAAGGTCCCTTTTGAGAGAAAACATACGTGTAACTGACAAACAAATAAATACATTTCTAACCATTATACAATATAACAGATGTATACTACTTATAACTTCTTCAACAACAAAAAAGTTACGGTACGTTTTAATTTAGGTTCTTTTTTAAGACGTGTTTCGTTGTAAGCTACAAGACTGTTGACCAAATTAATTTTAGATGTAGGCAAATTGCATTAAAATCGACTCCTACTATATGAAAGTACTTGTTTTTCAATAAATCGAAATATAGCAAGAAGACAACGTAACTGTATTAGATCAAAAACTGATTGGCAGATTTTTATCATATTGTTGTTACACTTTTCTTTGGAGTCAAATGAACTCTTCATGTTAGTAACATATAAAAATTATACCAAAAACATAAAAAATAAATAAAGTCTTTTTCACATTTATATGAAGTTTCACCTAAATTCAATTTTCCTTGGTTAGAATATTAAGTCGTAAAGTTGGCCACACCATAGGCACCATTTCCGCGCAGGTCACGTGGTCTTGGTTTGATGCAGTATCCCAGGATATGACGCAGGCTGCTAACGTCATATAGATATCAACTTTGAATACTAAACCCCAGGCGAAATGGTGACGTCATCGTTGGTGACGTTATTAGTCTAATGACGTAAGCGATTGAAATAAATTAAGTTAATTCATCATCCGTAAGTCCCCGAACTTACGGGGGAAAACTAAACAACGATAAAAAATATATCTATAAGGGTTTCACGCTGTTTGAGCGGACCCGTGGCGGGTTGGAATCGTGTGCGACTCCGGAGCTGATCACTCCGCTGGCACGGGTTCGATCCCCGCAGTCACCACTTACATTTGCAATGTGACTATACGTTAACGCTAGGTAAAGGTCGAGGTTGAGTGGTAGAGAGGACTTTGTAGTCCTAACCTCGTCTCGTTAAACAAGATAAACTCTACCTTGTACCTTTTTTGAACTATGGGAAGACACATTGTGACGCAAGAATCAGCAAAAGTTGAATCAAATATCGATATAAACAAGTGCTATCGACATATTTGTATCGAAAAGTAAAGGTTTCGTTCGAAATAATGTCGTAAAGACATTCTATGGCCTTGGCTTTATGATCGGAATAGATCACGAAACAAATTACACTTCTCTCGTAATTGGGTTATAACTTTAAATAGCTCTATTGTCTTGGTTTTATTAGTTGATTTGAGTCAGATCCATATTGTTAGTGATGTTTCATACGTCCCACATTATTGATTGAGCTTTTGTTTTCTTTATGTTCCCGAACAGCAGAAGAGAAAAGTTTGAAACTGTGTAGTAGACTATATAAGTGGTGAATTACCTCGTCAACAGTTCCAAATAAGTGGGGTTCCACTACATGTTTCGGGACAACGGTCCCATCTTCAGGTGGCAGTACACATTACACACATTGAAGAACACTAATAGCTCCAGCTAGGGATTGTCGAGAGTAAATATAAGAAAAATTTTTAATCTATTTATTAATATAAATTTATAATTTATAGATTGGTTGACGTTCTTGTGAAATTTATGACCGTTGTCCCGAAACATGTAGTGGAACCCCACTTATTTGGAACTGTTGACGAGGTAATTCACCACTTATATAGTAAACATTTTCAACGTGTAGCAATTTTTAAGTTTTGTATCGTATAAGCCTGACTTCTAAGCTAGTTTTTAAATTGTGTAAGAAAATATACAGAAAGTTGAAAAGTTGTCGTCGCTTGTCCGAAGTTATTAAGTTGGTTAAGAGTTCCAAGATCAAAAAAGGATATATTTTTTATAGACGACACACATTTATCTTCGAGTTTATATTTTGAGTTTTAATGTATAAGAAAACGGTAAAATGTATGCATACAGTTAATATATGCGAACAAAAATTGTCTGCGAATGAAAAAACACGTGATATTTTAAACGTTTGTAATTGTTATAGCACATACAAATAAAACAATCTAAACTTTGTAGAACCTTGAGCATTTTTGCCGCCTACAAGATTACACGGGTGGTCAGATAAAATATCCTGTATAAAATCAACGGTTTAAAAGCTATTATAGTCATGGCTTGTGTTTTGTGGTCTGTTGACAAACACACTAATAACACTCTCACCGCGATGACAATTAGCGATTGAAAGTGAAACGTGGATGATAATGACGAGGCTGGAAGGGTGTGGATGAGGTGGCGTTTTGTCCAATTAACTAATTGGTGGATCCAGTTTGCAGCTCGGGATTGGCAAAGTTGTACTGTGGAATAGTAACAAGCACTAAGTCACTAATAGCATTAAGTCATTAACTGTTCAGTTAGTGCAACTCTCTCTCCCCGGCGCGACATCATCAGTTGTTTGTTAACTGACTTTACTCAATGTTATGTGTATGGTAGACCTTTGTAAAGATTTGTTATGCGATACACTATGCTAGTTTTCATATTTTCTTTGTTGTAGAAATGTCTGAGGTTGAAGTCTAAAATAAAACCAGACCGACACGCAGCTAAGCGCTAAAGCACCGCTTGCATGAGTGAATTGAATTTCCTTTGTAATTTGTTACTCTTATTCGCTCCGTTCACAACCTCGTTTCGGCCTTCGGCACCAACTTGGCCTCCAGTGATCACGGGCATAAACATACATATTTTTTTCAAACTGCATCAAAAACGGTTGGAATTTACTGTTTTCAGATCATTAAAACACTGTTTTTTACCAAAACTCCTTCAAAGGGGGTTATAGTCGCCCAATTTTCTGGTTTTGACCGAAATTCTTCCTTTGACCGTCTGGTCTTTGACCGAAAAATTGACAAATTTGACCGAAATTCTTCAAAAGGAAGTTTTGTACCAAATTTCATTAACTTTTGACAAAAATGCAACCTGTAATAAATTTTAATATAAAGAGATATGTATATAAACGGTTTAAAGCCTGGATCGGTTTCCAAAGGAAATTCAATGATAAAACAACTTAAAATGTCCATCTAGCTAATAAGTATTGTTCATGGTTTACCTGATACAACTTGATGATATGAGGGTGGTCCAGTTGTTTCATAATGTCTACTTCCCTGTAAACCTTCTCCAGGTTCACGGCATCTAGCTGCGACTTGTCTATGATCTTTATCGCCACCTGCAACACAAATTGCCAGTTTTAACAATGTTCCATTTTTTAGTAAGCTAGTTTATAATTTCAAGACTAGTAAGAGTTTTAAGACAAAACTTGTGGACAAAAGCTGGACTTCTCTCCGGTGAAGAAGGTATGCTAGCCGAAGTGAAAGAGAAATTTCAATACAGAGAAATTTGTTTTCGTGGCCCTCATTACACAAAAAATACCAACGAGAAACCCGTAAATTTTAAGCATAAGAAGTTTGTAAAACCTTAAGAAAATAATAAAAGAAGTAAAACACATTTTATCGAAAGAAGTGAGAATCTGCGAGATGAGAGTCCATTAGAAGAGTTGAAAATATGCAAATAGCTCTTGTAGTCGAGTTACTCTTCTCCCACTACAGTTGAAGTTGAAGTCGGCACATTTGCATAACTCAATCTGAGCAAATATGTTTTCCCCCTCCCCAACCCAACGCTCAACAGAGTGCAAAATGTTCATCAAGGGAGTTGAAAGTTCACAGCTGTGTTGTTTGATGCCAGTATTTTGGTGGTTTGTTGTTGTTATCGAATTTCCTTTGGAAAAAGTGGCTTTAATGGTTTAAAAACAGTAAATTTCATCCGATTTTGATGAAATTCGAAAAATATGTATTTCGACGGTACCTATCAATATACTTAAGATTATACAAAATCATTGAGTCTTTTCAAAATGGCGGCAAAAAAGTAATTTTTCGCTGTAACAGCGATATGAGTGGTAGTCTGATTTCAATAAACTGTAAAACCGTATTTGTTTGAGCCTTGATAAAAATTGTACATTTTTAATATCGTATTTTAAGTTTATTATTATAGATAAATTATCTCTTTTATATTGATTTTTAAAATAATGTTTAGTGTATTGTTGATAATGAAACTAAACAAACAAGTTGTTTCATTGCATGAGGCAATCAAATACTGGATGTTGGACATCTGGGTTACAAAACAAAAGGCAGTTACGAATTTTGATAAGTATTCATTTGTTTCGATTTCGTCGCTAATGTAGCCGATCCATTTATTACCTTTAGATTTTAAACGTTTTAATGTTGCAAGAAATGGCTAAGAAATAAAAGCTTCCAACATACGCACGTGTTTCAACTTCTGCCTGAGAAAAGTTTGCCATCTCCCAGTTCTATAAAGGGAGCTGTGCGCGCTCACCCTAAATTGCACTGAGGGAGACGAGTGACGGCCACTCCTGCAGTGAACACTGTGTCCTGCCAGCCCCCTCACTTACCCCCCACCTACACCCCTTCGTGCACAAGGGGTCGTGTTATTACATGGCCAGTGATTACCAACATGTTCTGCTCGCTCAAGTTGCTGTGTTCTAGCCAAGAACAAACTGCTCCAAACTTCCTTGGAACTGTCCCAAAACGTTCGGCCAAATCGTGTTCAAGATAATCGATGGATCTGCGTCCAGTAATGCTCCAGACGTGATAAAAACATGGATTAGTGTGGCGTGATGCGCTTCCCTTGAAACTTCCAGACGGTTGAAAATAGATTGGTGCTACGTGAACAGGTTATAGTTATGTTTGTTTGCTAAAACAGGCGAATTTCAAACTTCTTCTTCCTACCACATAGTTGTACCAACTGTCTTAAATTTTCAGTAGCGTTGGAGAAATAATAATCTTAAGCAAAATACAAATTAAAGGGGTTATTCAAAAATTGGTAAAACTACCTCATGGAGCCGAGTGATTCACGGTCTCCTATACCAGGCAACCTACTTGTTACAAAACTGTAATATCATTGTTATTATTAAAGTTACCGTTAAACCTTATATATTCTCTTAATAAAAACAAATATTTCAGCATTAAAAGCATTATACCAAGGTGGGGATATACATCTTGCTAGAGGTTGCTAGACACGTTTATAGAGGCCGATTTCACCTAAGTAAAGTTTCAAAAATCAACTAACTGTCCAAATTTTAGTGTTTTTCAAAGCCATTTTGTAAAATATTTAAAACGTATTATTAAAAGAAAAGGCTGTATACGCGTGTAGATTAGTTTCTTAGCTTTAAACGAATATAAACATCCTAACTATTATAGTCCCGGCGTATTTTGGATTATTGCAGACCCTTCCATTGAGTGTCACCACGCAGTTGAAGCGGGCCCTTAACTAACTTGTAACTCACAGTCCTAGTGTTAACTGAAGAGGAATTTACAAAATATTGATTGCTTCTTGTGCATTATACGAGTAAGTTTTACATGCAGTTTGCATATAGACGAACATAGACTACTTCAAACTGTGGCACCATATAACGACCATAACTGGGACTCGTGGCGTGGTCCTGTAATCCAGCTTCATGGAGGTCAGGTTTTGAGGATGATATAGGTCTTAAGCGGCTCAGATAGTCTCAGTGATCATCTGATGATACCCGCATCAACTCCCACCATCGTTTAGACATATCAGACCATCACCTGCGTGGTTCGGAAGTCACGTTAAGCCGTTGGTCCTTGTATTTCCACTGGTCATTTGGCTATTAATTAATGATCCATTCTAAGGAAGAGTCGGCCTTAGTTTGTAACAAGACTACACCCACCTCATACTTATTACTACCACTCATCACACTAATCCTTCACCACATATTTGTCTTAAAATACCCTCATGAAAGTGGTCGGCATCTCAAATAGTGATTTAGTGATAACTGGGCTAAAGTAGACAAAGGTAGGAACGGTTTAACACGCTGAGTATAAACACAATTTACTACTCAATTGACGCAACGATGCCAGAAATAGTGAGTGGAACACAATTTAAAGCGGATGGATTGAATAAAGCTCGTTGTGGCAATCAGTTAGCGGGAATCTAATAGTCAATGACGTCACGATCCTTCGAGTCAGCTGATTTATTGGTAAAGGAACAAGCAGCTGACTGCTGAAAACACAGTTATAAGCTTTGAGATATTTCTATAAATATTTCTTCACATTTTAATCTTCGAGATATATCTAACACTACATAGTATTTAGCTAGTATATACTCGTACAAAATTAACGGTCGAATAGTGTAACCATTGCCCTTATGTCTGACGCGTGAAATATGTTAGAAGTTTTGGAAATATTATGTTACTTGTTGGCTTTGCAGTATTAAGGTACTGAAATAAAGTATAACAAAGTAAAACTTCTTAAACTTTATTGTTCTGTATCTTTGTTCACAGAACCCTTTTAAGTGTTTCACATGTATTTCAAAATATAAAAAACTACGTATTAAATGCCAACAGTTTTATGGATGTACCATGCACCATAAATGAAAACAAAATGTTTCAAGAAGTTTCGTCTGAACTGTATCAGACATCATCAGTTTCATTTAAACATTGTAGAAAGAATAAAATTGTATACAGTGGTTAGAAAGTGTAATAGTAAATCAAAATGGGTATTGAAGCAATCATATTAATAAAGCTTTAAGAAGCAACTGGACAGAGCAAAAACTCAAGGTCATTAAAACCAGCCTGGTACTAGCGCACGAAAATCCAGAAAACCGTAAGAAAGTGTATCTTCCTTATGTTAAAGGTACATCTTAAAGAAAATAGGTAAGACTTTCCACAAATATGACATTAAACTAATACACAGGCCTATGAAGAAGATTAAAGACTTTTTAAGACCAGTCAAAGACCAGATCCTTTTATCTTCCTCTGGAGTGTACAGAGTTCCCTGTGGTTGTGGTGCTGTCTACGTGGCGCAAACCAAAAGAATGATTTCTACTCGCATGAAAGGTCGCATATTAGGCACACCAACATCGAAGACATGGATAAATCTGCCTTGGCCGAACGTAGTAACACGAAACACGCTATTGCATTTTAAGACACAAAACAACTGGCTAGAGAAAATCACTATTTGTCCAGGATTGTGAGAGAGGCCATTGAAATTAAGAAGTGCCTATTTAAACCACAAGGAAATTCATATACACTTTTACAATCAGTATAAAAACAGTCATCTGATTAAGTTTACTAAAATCCACCTGGAAAAATAGCTTGTTATATTTACCTTTATACTTTACAACCACTTTATACAATTTTATTATATCTACAATTTTAAAATTAAACTGATGATGTCTGACATAGTTCAACGTATTCAAATTCTTGAAACATCTTGTTTTTATTTATAGTGGTACATCCATACACCTGTTAGCATAAATGTCTCACCACTTAAGCCTACGTAATAAATGTTTAACACACAAATGTACATATTCTCTGTACCAACTAACGTCACAAGAGTATACAGTGGGTATATGTTCTCGTGAAACAAGAGCCAAGTACGAGGCTGCATTAACGAGTTCTAATCACGTTCTAACACTAACTACAGCAGTTATGCAATGGCTGAGCTAGGATATTTACAGATCTATTTACGTCTGTATCGTGTTTACGTCAATTGCAGTTTACGCTATTGTTACTACCTTGTGAACAAGTCACAAGTGAGCGATCCCTTTAACCCTTTAAGTACACCAATAAAATATGAAATGTAAAAGAAAATAAATGATTCAGCTTGCGTTCTAATAACGTAATTGTTAGTGAGCAAGATGATCACGACGTTTCGGGATCTGAAATCTGATTCCGTCTTCAGGTGAAAAGTAACCTAACATAACACAGAACATTGGAAAACGAGCTAGCCTAAAGTAATCAGCGTAAGCTGACCAGTCATCCAAGCACAACCAAACAACATATAGCTGTTAAAATTAAAATACTAAAGCCTAAAGAACACTTTGCCGAGATCATTCACCGAGTCTGGACGTGTTTCTTTGAGTTGTTTCTTGTAGCTAAGTTTTTAGTGTGTTTATGCGTGTGGTTTTGTTTTCTAGGCTTGTTTTTTAAGTGTTAGTATTTTGACTTTAACAGCTACATGCTATTTGGTTGTGCTTGTCGTATAAAGAGCAATATCGTGGAAAATTGCACAAAACGAGTAAATTGTTGTCAACTTGACCCCATTGAAGTCAGAGGTAGTTAATCTTATTTACAATTTTGTAACTAGTTACACAGATAACAGTGGCTATTCTGTGCTAGTTAGAAAGAAGACTTGGGATTTGTGGATTGTTACGTGATGTTAGACAATGAGTTTTTGTTAGCTCACTGTTTTGAGAATGTGTATACAGTACACACACAAACAGTTGGCGCGGGTGTCAAGCTGATAACACGAGGTCACCTTAACTCCTCTTCTTATCAGCTGTGTGAAGGCTGACCTGGGTCACTGATAAGATACGCTGAGTGCTTGTTTGTCTGCTGGACTTTGGTCCACCGAAAGTGCTACCGTAGGCTTTGTTTATAAACGCAAGACACCCAGTGTGCGATATTTATAAAGAACATCTTAATTGCATTTTTCGAAAGCTAACAAAATAATATATAGAATCAGACATGTTGTTGATTTTTGTTATTATGTAGGGAAGAGAGACTGCTAATTTGACAACTACTATGAAAATGACCTTTTTAAGCTGAGCGTGCCATCGTGCACATGACACTTTTGTAATTTAAAACGAAATTTGGATTGAATAAACGTTTTTCTGATTCTAATTCTGAACAAATAACAGTCTTCAACCAAAATATAGAGAAAATCAACAATACTGATTTCATAGCACTGTTACAGCAGAAGTAAATTGTTATACATCTTAGGAAACCATTATTGAGGAATGTCCTAGTGAAACTAGTTCAATTGACAAAGTCTTAAAGTGGACAAATTGCGTTTTATTTTCAAGTATTTTTTATTTACTTTCCAAAAATTTTATTTATATCCAGTATTTAACGGGTTTACTGAAGTAAATCTCAAGCTGAGGCTTTTACTTTTCGTAATAAAGCTGTTATTATCACCGTTACGACGAGAACATTAAACAAAAACGTTTAAAAGTCACAACATTGTTAGTGACATGTTAGTTTTGTCCGCTTTTTCTAAACTCCCAAGGACAATTTTTTGACCATTCTGGCGTTCAGATGAGAGAACCTTTATTGAAAACCATACGAATTCCTTTAACATCTATGTTGACTTCAGTTATGTTTTACAATATTGTCGACCATCTCAAACTCATGGACCTCAATTAACGTACATTTGTATTGCTGATATGTTAGAAAATCGGTCCTTGCAGCGTAGTAGTAGACTATAATCAAATGTAGATTATCTATTCTATATGTAGATGAGGTTTTGAAGCGTTGTTGTGTTATCCAGTTATGTGAGAGTTAGTAAATGAGGTACTGTATTGATGATGTAAGTTTGACAATATTATTGACAAAAATCAAGTACAATCTATTATTGTACGTATATCTATTGTTGACAAATCAGTTTAGCCTGCTGATGCAATGAGTAATGAACTGAGTGATGTAAACAATTTGAATTAATTTCTAAAACGGTATTTACATGTTTCTGAAAAATCTTTCAGTACTGAGGTACTTGTTTACGATTTCGATAACATGACGTACGGCTTAATACCTAATTACTTTCGTAATTGCGGGATTCTTTGGTATAGAATTTAACCACTCCCTACTGATAAAGTGAGTGTTTTAGCCAATTAGCTGTAAGAGGAGGAACACCTTTGCTTCTTAAACATTGTTTGTCGATGACGTCAAACCACTCTAAACACATGTCCCGTGGCAACAGCTGTTTTAGATAATATGCGGAATTCCTTTGTCGCTTAGTGAACAATTAGTTTATGTATTAAGTGACTCAGTATTAAGTGGCTTTCATAATCAAGAACACTTGATTCGAGTGTAAGAATGGCTTTAAATTGACTTGAAATTTCAACTAAAAATACGATTAAAATGTTTAAGGGGCACAACGTAAGAGCATTAGTTAAAGATTAAATTTAAATTACGTACACATTTACGTTAAACAAGTCCAGCTTAATAAGTCTTTTCATGTGCTACATACTTTAACTTTAAATCATATGAACGCATTACTAATTACTGTATGTTTACTTGCTCATACAACAACATTATTATATTGTTGGGGAGTTTAATGAGCAAGCTCACGTAATGCGAAACATAGGAAATAGTGGTAATATTAGTTGGTAGAAAGAATTAAGTTGTAATTTATGGGAAGCAATAGTTTGGCGGTGGTTTACCGATCCTAAGGCACTTAAGGGAAACAGAGAACAGACAGAGAACATCTATTGCTACAGAAAACTTTTTACAGTAATAATAATTTTAAAAACTGGGCAAAACCAATGTTAAAAGCAAGGGGATTTATAATAAGTTCTGTTGTTTATGTAACTATTTATACTATTTCAGTCTCTTAGTCTGAAATAAAGATCTTCTCTCTCTCTTCCCCTTTCAAATTAATGTTTTCTGGTTTGAAACAAGGTCGCTTAAGGGTTTGAATCTGTGAAGTAAAACTTAGATAACTAAACAATATATACTTCAAAAGAAACATCACAAGATGTCTTAATTTCTTACCAAGAAATTCTACAGTAGACCACTATGTATGTGCGTGTGTAATTTTAGCTCTGGGTCCAAGTTTTAATAGATTTTTCAATGTGTATCACAGCCTTTGCTGTGAGATTTATGAAAGGCCCATCGCACCCGCTTGAAACGAGTAGCATTTTGTGTATGTTTCTAAAGATCCAGTTCAATATTCTGAGAGTCTCAGCCAAACGGTTAGTTTCAAAGCTTATTTGTCTTGTTGATGTTGCAACTTCCCTTAGATGAAGAGTTGGTGAAAGTTCAGTTGACGCCTTCAGCAGTGGTTGAAGTTTCATCTTTGAAGTAACAACCCAAATACAAGTGAAAGTGCGCAAAGGATCAAATGTTATAGTTTTACACTAAGCTCCCCGGTAAAATGCAGCAACTTGATTTTTCGAATTTTCGGTGAAAGATGAACATTCCTTTTTGTTAAGCGTTACGACCAATTTATAAAATAGTCACAGTAACCACTGAATGAAAGGTGAAGTTTGTCTTGTTTAACGAGTTAGGACTACAAAGCCCTTTCTACCACTCAATCTCGAGCTTAACCTAGCGTCACTGTATTAGTCACATTACAAGTTGTAAATGGTAACTGTGGTGATCGAACCCACGCCACCAGAGGGATGAGCTCTGGAGTCACGCGCGATACCAATCCGCCACGGATCCGCTTAATAAAGTCTTCTAAATAGTCTTTCATTAGAAAACGCATTGAATCATGATTGAATCTAGTATATGACATTAATTTTGAAGGATAGGCCTAACGACATTGATTAGAATAGCTTTACACTTTGAAACAAATATTCAGCACAACTTCTTAGAAAGTCAATCACAATGTGTTGACTGTGAGTAAAGCACGTGCAACTTCTTGGCAGTTGACGTGTTTACACATATCCCGTCCTTATATGGATATCAATATCAGCTGACTGACTGAGTGACTGGACTGTTTACTCATACTCTGTGGTGTATCTAGGTTAGTTCACTATCTGACCGACAGATCGCTCTGTTTACTTGGCCCCTGAGGAGCAAAGATCCACTCTACGATCTTGACTGGCTGCACGTCCATCCAGCGTGATCCCAGATGAGAGCAATTTATACAGTTTCTGTTGAAATATAATTCAGTAAAATTGTTATATGTAACTTTCTTGTGTATTTCTAAATTTTTCTAGGATTTATGACAATCAGGTTTATGATATACGGGTCGACACGAGGTCAGCGTAGTTGTTGAAATTGACATTCAATAGACAACCCCATCTAAACTAATAGTCATACGTATCAGTGGGTATTAGTAAGATTTATTGCTTTTGGTGTTAAATCTTTGTTTTCCTTCGCTGGACTAATTAGCGCATGATTTGTTACACCAACAAACTACTTGTTTATCATTCTTTCGAGTGTTTATTTGATGTGTTCCTCCTCCTTTCTATGAATAGTCTAATTGACTATATTGTAAAGAACGACAAAAGTACTGACCCAATTAATCATGAGAAAAGTATATTTTACTTGATATGAGGACTGTTGTGAATGAATTCATTAGAGAAACCCTTATTACAGGACTTTCTTTAGTTCCTCGCATCTAGGCTTAAAGTAGCCTGTATTTGAATTAGCTAGACATATTGAAATAATCGCCAAAGGTAAAAAACATTTCCACGAGTACTTACTCCTATTCGTTCAAAAAAGTTCGCAATATTATCCATGGTAGAACTGGTTTTGCACAGTCCGTAGCTGTCTACGCCTCTAATTACAACTAGTTCCCGTTCCCAAAGCGCCATTGTTCAAATTTAAGTTGTTTGCTACATTTTGGTGCACCATTATGGGAAGTAAACACACAGAACTATTGAGCGAGGAGAATGGAATGCATGGTTCCGGACTCATGGGTTTGAAGAAGCACTTTGCTGATTTCCTCCCTTTTCTTCTCAAATCTCACCCTTTCATCCCTCAACTCAGCCCACGCTCTTATCTTGTGCTGAACAGCAACCATTTTGTTTGTACGTGTCTTGATTCATATCACTTCAAATATATAACTTTAGACACCTACATAGTGCATTAAAATGTATATTTTTTATTTTTACATACAACTTTTAGAAAATCTTAATGTATAAAAATAAATCCAGTTTTTGTTAGTAAATAAATAATTCAGTAAAAATGCCTTTATTATCAAGTAATTCTCAAAACAGCACTGTCTTTCAGTGTAGCTCAGGTCAAATCACATATTATAGTGCGGAAAGTAGTTAACATACTTAAATTATAAAATAGACAACTTATAACAACCATGCAATAAATATACATATAACATACATTGAAAATAAACATTACAAACAAAGAAGTTCGATAATGGCATAACTTGAGAACAGCCTAACATATTTAATTAATCTTTTTTAAAGTGTCCTAATTTTTGAGTTTTTTCTTAAGGAAAGAAAAATTAGAACACCTGTCGGAAAGATGGTAAATTACAGAAAAGGAGAGTATAATAATTTTGCACATTTTACAATATAGCAATTTAGTAAACAAAGAACACAACTGATAAATATGAAATAACTTAACAACATAATAAATGACAAAGTCTGTTGGGTCAGCTAGTAAATCAATAAAAGTTAAACAAACTAAACGTCAAAGCAATTATTCTGGAAAGTTTAAAGTGGGTGGAAGCATCTTGATAGAAGTCTTGAGTATAACTAGACTCTTAGTTAATAGTTTGATTCAACCTCACTAAGCTGAATCCTGGATCCAATTAGTGCTTAATTGTTTCTCATAACGCTGTAAATTAAAACTGCGAGCTTATCTGGATTGCATGCTCAAGGCACTTTGGGTCCGTGATTAGGGCAATTACCTATTTCATGCAATACAGATATGGGTTGAGTGAAAATATGTCAAGACTGAAATTCATAATTACACATTTGGCCTTCTGAAGGAGAAAATGCGATAAAGTTAAGTGACGAAGTTTTATGTGCAATTCACGAGACTAATTTGAATGAATTTGCAAACTTTCTTCATAAGTTTAACTTTCGGTGAGATATAGGTGGGTAGTTTGTGTTTAAGCGCTATTCCGTATACGAAAACGGTTTGTTTGAATACGTTTAAGAAATGTATTCAGTAGGTACAAAAATGGGTAAATGATTTAAAAATCTCCGGGACACACATTATAAAATATTATATAAATAAGTTTACGTTTTGAAAAGCTGGTCGTTTTTACGAAAAGTTTAAATATAACTTATCATTGGTAATGTAATACATAGGAAACCCTAATTCGAAACCAATATATATTATTTAAACATGGAGACTAATTAAGTACTGTACTTAATATCTACTGAGATTTCAACTTTCATCCTTCATTTCAATTTTCGCGTGAGCGAGTAACTGTTTTTCTGCATCACTTCGTAACATTTGTGATTCTAACATAAATCAATCCGGCAAGTACCATGAGGCGACACACAATTAAGGATAGGATAGTTATCAATCATCACACTAGATAAGTAATGATGAATATCAATTAGGAAGAAGCAAAACTTTCCTGCCTTATAAGCACGACAAAACCGACGTCACCAAAAGTGGGTTGCACAATCGAACAATGAAATGAGAATATGAGGTCACCAACGCCTCCTCCTGCCGTCTAACATCGCTTGTCAACTATCAACCATTGTATCAGCGAGGTCTGGCCTTGTCACGTGACGTCACAGAGTCGTGAAAGTGACAGCCGCCAGTCATTCTGTGACTATCTTCTCCTAACGATGCTATCTCCGACAGTGCATGTCTAGTTTAGTTGGCAGTTTCATGATTGCGACGTCCCATTTGGAAATGTGGCCAGTTACGTAATGAACTAATCTAGTATTAGTACATTAAGGGTCCGCCTCAGCCGCTCGGGAGAGTGTCGTTTGCTTGAAATAAAATGGAGACTAAATTATATTTGACGAAACAAATCTTAAATAAAAGATAAACGTATTATCTAGGTTTGCCTGTAGTTCATTTTTCAAAATGTCTTTTAGTTGCTACTAATGGATAAAGTTAGAAAATATAGTGTTTTAAGACCTTATTTAAGAAACTAAAAATATATCTAGGAGAGCTCCTTATTTGTTTTATAATTTTGAAGTTGATTTAAACACAAATTATCCAATATAAATGTTTACTAATTGGTAAGGCCTTTCGGGAACAAAGTTCCCATCTACAGACTGTTATAGATGGGAACATCGTTCCCCAAAAGGCCTTACCAATTAGTAAACGTTTTATTCGATAATTTGTGTTTTCATCAACCTCAAAACTAAAAATAGGTTTATCAGAAATTTAATCACAGGTATACACAGATAAACACTTTCTTCCTCTTTCCATAAAAATTAACATGACCAAATTTAACCTTCATCGAGTATAAGAGTACTAAGACGTATATACTTTCTACAAAACCTATGCAAGCGGAGGATTTGACAGTTTGGCCGCATCAGTTGAAAGAAAGCCTGTTGTTTAGCCAGTTGTTACGTGCGCGTTGTCGTGTGTTCCTTGGGTGGACGAATTCAACCTTTCTCTAAGGTGATCATGGAGGCAGACCCTTGAAAACAAAAAAACGCTTAATGCAATGGAAGTTTGAACCATTTTGACCAGGAAATCGAGATAAGGGCCTATAAGTGAAATTAATGTATTCAAAATCTGATTTCAAAAGAAAAGAAATTGACTCAAACAAGTGCTTTTAGCAGAGGACCTCAAGCCAGCACAAGGAAGAACGCCCGTTTGAAGTAAGGACACAATTAAAACTTCAGGAAGCATCAATCACATCGAATTCGCACTAGGAAATATTCGAAGTAGCCTCCAAAGTCCAGTCGATTGAGGCAGTCAAGGTCCCTCAGTGACACAGATCGATACCCTAGGCCTACTTCTGTTGTGAGCTGTTGTGTGACGCATACTTCTGGCTCAACTGGCAACCGAGTGATGTGCAATAACTGCTCTGGGAAGATTGAGATAATATCAGGAAATATTCGTAAGCCCCAATGTGCTTGAGCACCATTCCACTCTTTCACATTTCGACGTGACTCACTAACAACGAAAGAAGACTATGATCTAAGCTGTGTCTATGAAATTACTTTGTATTCTCTGAAACTACCAATAACAAAACACTGTTAGTTTGAAAGTTCATGATAGTGGCGGAGAGAAATTTAGCAAAAAGAAGCTACGGACTTTTCCTGCCACTTCCGGAGAAAAACTACTTCCTATTAGTCCGGATGAGTAGTTTTTCTCCGGAAGTGGCAGGAAAAGTCCGTTTCTTCTTTTTAATTAACAAAACACTGTTCTGAATTTTCCGAAAATACTAATAATACTAACAAACCGTAGTTAGATATTCGTACGGGGAGGCGGTACTCGTTTCTGAACTTATTAGAAAAGATACAAACAAATTGATTTTTCATTGGACGAAATTACTGTATACGTTAATTTGATGTACTTTTCCTCGTCTTTAAATTTGAGTCTTCTATCTATGAAATGAGCAAAAATGAACGTCTCTGCATACGACCATCCATAAGTTCCAGAGTCATACTTGTAAGTCCTCTTGACCTAGGCCTACTTTTCTTGACACTGACACCCACTATGGCGAACTAGGTCTTGGCATAGATAATAGAGTAGAGAGTTTCTATTGTCTGTGGTCTTGGTCTCAGGATATCCGCACTCGGGAGAAAGTGACTCATTGCTACTCAAGTTTGACGTCAACGGTGACTTTGAACTTCGAGCGAAAGTTGTTGGCCCAAATTAAAAACACCTTTAATAACGAAGCCATGGAGTTTCTTCTAGTCTTGAAATACCTATAGCCAATCAGCATGTTGGTAATCACTCATCGCTAAATACTATATTTCAACCACTAAGCCTGAGGTGATCTGCCACAGTCCGTGTGATATGTACTTCGTTGATTTTCATTCAAAGAAGCAGTACAAATTTATATTTGCTTATTGAATTACGCAACAGGCTAAAGTTCCTAGATTGTCAGTTGATGGATGCACTTGTCACAACAGCAGTAAACTAATAATTAATTCACTGTAATAGCCAAGATTCTAGGTTAATGACAGGAAAGTCTTTGCAAAAAACATTGTGAAGAGAGCGTGTTGAAGATTACACTAAACAAACCACAAAGATGTCATCTTCTCTATCGTAGTTCATGACTTCATCGCGTTGGAATTTCTTCTCCAACTTTTTTCAGACAAGCACATTTGGTCACATTGTTCGAAAACGTGGATTAATTACCTTTCGCCTAAACGTAACATTGATTGTATAACCAGGTTATATCCATAACATGACTCTATTATTGTAACACTATTTGCAGCCATGTCCTATTTCTGTAGGCCTACTGACTACCATTACGTAATTGTACAGTTCAACAACATACGTTTTGGTAGTTGCAGATATTTTTTGTCTGTGGAAAGTTCTTTTTTGTAATTGGTTGGCAAGGTAAAATTTCTATTATCACTATCTTTTTTTGGGCTAAGCATTCCCCATTTTTAAATATTAATCCATAATCATTCGTAGGGATTTGTTATCTACGACTGTTAACAGCGAACCTCTAGATTTAATCCATCGTGAATGATCAAGATAGTTTTGTTATTGTTTTCTGTTGTAAAAGTAGAAATCCGTTGAAATAAATAAATAAATAAGGTATGGATACAATTTACTGTACTTCAATAGGTTGGTACAAATGGAATTGCATTCAGTTAAAGTACTAAAGGAAGACAGGGAGGTATATTGATTTCGGACGGAAATAAGAAGAGTTTTGTGTGAGTTAAAAGAGAAAGAAGTTTCCGATTGAAAAGTTTCAGATCGTGAGATTTTTATGAACGAGGTGAAAAACGGGACTGGATTATATCTACACCAAAGAAGTAGATCTCAAAACTTACAGAGAGTTAACTTTATTTTTGCGTGATAATAAAGATGGTTTTAATCATTACGATTTTTATAATATGGTGATTGTTAATAGATTTGTTTCAATTATAATAATGTTACTTTTGAAGTAATTAACATTAAAGTCTTTTATTGGATCATAATTAACAACAATCACTAACAGATGTTAACAATGTTACAATAATTTGTTGTTGATGCTAACTAGTAACTATGTTACAAGAGGGTCCAGTATAAAACCCTGACAGCATATATGCTACAGTTTGCTTTGAATTACTGAAGCCTATAGTTTTGTGTTTGTGTGTGTGTTTTTAGTAAAGTGGCCAGTCACCTACGGCTTAAGGGTCTGCCGTCGTGGTCACCGCAGAGAAAGGCTGAATTCGTCCACAGAGTGCCTCTGGTCAATATGTCGTCGCAATATAGAACATTTCCAAAATAAAGGTTTGTCCTCAAGTAGATGGTACCGGAAGATATGTGGTCTGGTCTGGGTTCCGGCACCGCGGTCTCTGTACCACGTGCTCTCTACACGGTAAAGTTGCAAACCAGCTGACCTTGGTCAAGGTAACCCTGCCCTCTGCCTCGGCTCCAGCACAAGTCTGCACTCCTTCCGGCATCATTCGGGATCAGTCCAGACCACTTTTTCTAATTTACCTTTTATAGTTTCCTGCCTGGTGACATATGTGATTTATTTGTTTATTTCTTTCAGCGTAGAGTGGTGGTCGGAAATTGTCTGCAAAAAGTCAATTCGGTACCTAGAGAATGCTTTGTGGATTATGTAAGAAGACAAATACACAAAGCAATGAATCGGTTCGGTAATGGTTTCATTGATTTTAAAATTCTGAACAGTTGTGTCGTCAATTTTAGGTACGGTGTTTAAATTAGTTTAAATCTGTTCTTAAATAATTTGAATTGTTTAAGCAAACTAGTTCCATAAAGTAATTATTCCAGGTATATACCATTTAAATATTAACACCTTACGGATACCACCACGTATTTCCAAGGTATCTAGCCACACAAACGATACCGCTCCACCCGTTTTGGTTTTGTGTCTCCTCTTCGGTCACCCCAAGAAGACTAATTCTTCTACTATCACTTGGCCCCACCACCTTATTTTTGGTCTTCTCATTGGTATTCTTCCCATTGGTGTAGCTGTTCCCATTTTCTTGGTCAGTGAATTTTTTTGGTCTAGTCCCTTGCAAAGGTCCTGTTTCTTCTTCTCCATTCAAAATTGAACATAAAACCTCTTATCTTTCTGCTGAGTGCCTTATTTTCAAAGACGCTCATATATTTACAATTATTTTGAAAACCTCTTCAGTTGAGGTATGCTGCTTGGAACTATTATGACTATCGTTCAAGACTAACATAGGGCCTATTCAAACGTCTATTTGACATGTTTTTAGGCTCGCAGCAGTTAGGTTTCCGCTTTGCCCCTTACACAAAATTCACTCAAGCAGCCATATCAATCATATTGCAAACCGACTCCTACAGATCGAAGAACGACAAGGTTCGGAAAGTTAGGTTAGGTAAGGCTCTCAGCTCTATCCTATTACCGCGATAAGGCGAGCCATGACCACACTATCGCGTTGTTGAGGTAACGACCTTCTCTGTGACGTCAGTCAACACTTGACCGGCTTCTCTCACTTGTAAACACGTCCAAGTATGACTCAACAAGGATGTTCGCTGCTTCGCTAACCCCACAATCTTCCAGAGGTAGAGTGATGGCCATCTATCTTCGACTAAGTTGGATTCTGGGAACTAGCATTCAGCTTCAGCGATGGTCAAGGTTTTGAACTCTTGAACCTAGTACTACATTTTATCGCACAATTTGAACATTGGGTTTTCAGGAACTTCCTCTTACCTCTTTCAACAAAAGGTAAGACAAAATTAGTATTAATAAGCCGTTTGTTTGGTATTATAACCAGGGCCGGATTTAAGAACTTTCCCACCCCAGAGACACTATTTTATACCCCAGCAAGACCACCATCAAACTTATTTGTTTGGCAAGCCCAAATGAGACGGAAATTACGTTTTCCTATTAGAAAGATTTTGAAGTTTAAAATTCTTCCTGGTGGCAACTATTAAAAGAGAGAGAGACGCATGAAGTGTGGCACATGAAACTTACGATGAAGATAAGATGGTTTTATGATTAAACTAGGCAAATAAGATATGACAGTGTTGTTAAACTCCTAACATTATACTGTATACACCTGTCTCATGATACTACGTCTATTGATAGATTTCATTTTCATTTTCAAATATCGTTAAAGAATAAAGCTGCTGATCAAATTATCTGCTAAAATCGAAAATCAAAACTGCATACAGAAATATTTGGAACGAACAAATTACTTTTATTCCTGGGATGAAAAGGTATTCTTATGTATATAGAATATTCAGAAAACAGGGATTCTTCAGTAGTCTGGAGATGGGTCTTCTCCCATTTTCATGTTGCAAAATTTACAGGAAAAATTGGTATGTTAAAAGTGCTGTCCAATCCTCAAAGAAGGTATTTTCAAACTTTGAATTTGATTCACTGAAACTTCACCCTGAATACTTTCTTGGTATGATTACTTTGCCGATCCAAAGGCCCTACCACCCCTGGGCACGGACCTATAGTGTTGTGCCAGTGGGAAATCTGACAACAAATGTCAAATTGTAAATTGAAAATAAGTTCTGTGGTTGACAAATGACATACCCGTAATCAAGAAATGATCTCAAATATGAGATTTGCACAAATGATTCACCACGGTAGTAATTACAGGAGATGAAATGATCCCCCTTCTTTTCACGGTTTCAGTAATGAAACATCCGAGAGGTTGCTGAATTACCCTCCCCACTTCTCTATTCTCCCTCACTTCCTCTCATTTTACCCTCTCAAACCTTTCTCTCCGCTAGCCCACAACCCTTCTCCATTTCCACGCGCTACCCCAGAAACAAAGTTATTGTTTACAGGAAAGTTGATGCTTTCATATATTGAACTATTTTGAACTAGGCTTGTTATTATGAATGCTTAGGAACGTTCAATTAAGATTGAGTAGCAAGTCTAAATAAGCAGGTACAAACTAAAAAATTTGTATTACCAGGTTACAAATTCAATGTAAAAGAAATTTATTTAATGTTTCTTGACAAAGAAACGACAATACGTTATCAGATTTTCTTGACCTTGTAATAAACTTGTAATTTGTTACTCATCTATTTAAAATGTTGATTGTTGAGTCGTGTCTCAACAAGATTCCTAAGCAAGCAAATATCTGTTGTTCGTATTTGTTCATATCACATTTTATTTTCGCTTGGCCCTTTGCATATATCTTGTTTCGCTGTTCACATGTGTACGTAACTCTTTGCCAATACATCCTACATTTTTATATTAGAAATCTAAAACTAATTTCAAAATAAATGTCAGCCCTAACGAGATTGATAGTTGATCGAATTTCCCACTGTTTCTGGCACACGAAAGAAACACTACTCCTTATTATTCATCGTGAAGCATGCATGACGGCACCTTTAGTTCCTCGTGTATTTCAAGCCTCTCCTTGAATAAAATACAGCTATTGATTCAGCCTCTAGGCTCTACGTGATTAAAGAGTTATTGTCGAGCATTGACGTCACTGCTAAACAGACGGCTCATTAGTAGGCAGAGCTGTGGTGAGGCATGGCTTGAAGGAGATCACACTGAGAAACCGTATGATTGAGATAATATCATGCAGTTCCCCAGGGGTCCACTTTAGGACCTATGCTATTTATTTAATATGTGAATAAACTAAACTCACTCATAAAGCATGGTCATTCAGTTCAATATGCAGATGATACAACTTTAACGATGCCTGCTCGGGCACTGCAAGAACTAGAAATACAACTTTTTCAATCTATAAATATTTGTGTACTTTTATATACCAACATAAACAATTTTGTAAATTGGCAATAAATACATAAATATCGGGTTTAATCTACAGACTGAGCGTCAGATGTTTTCAAGGTTACATTTTCACACGAGTAAAAAACGTTTCAAGGTTCGAAGATCACTACATAAACGTAAATCGTATACTGACACAAGTGAGAAATTGATAAAGCTGAAAGCATTTGGCTGTAACTGCAAGAATTATCACAAGTTCATTGATGCCAGTGAAAAAATGCGATAAGGATTTGTCCAAAGTTCACGTCCACGTTTTGATCGTGTTTCTGTTAACGTGAACCTTTTAGCCTCTGGTATTTCGTTAGTTTAATTAATCTGTTGTTTGTAGCAATATTTTCAAAAAATATTTTCTCAAGGTCGGATCAACATGGCTTATAATTATTTTGAGTTTTGTGGATAGACTTTTGATTGTGAAATATTGAGTTAGAATGTGTTTTAACGGTATTATAACATCTAATACCTTATCGAATAGTGAATCTTCTTTAGCTCGAAAGAATTGAACACATTTTGAACTTTTCACTCCTATTACAGATTGGACTGTACAGGATTTTGATTGATGTACGAGCATCCATATTCCTTCATTGTAAATTCATAGAACGGAGCTGTATAACTGTACCAGAAGCGTCCTACCATTGTTCTAAATAACTAAATCACTATTTGAGATGCGACCATTCTCGGGAGGGTATTTTAAGGCAAATATGTGGTGAGGGATGAGTGTGATGAGTGGTAGTAATGAGTTATGAGGTGTAGTTATGTTCCAAACTAAGGCCGACTCTTCCTCAGAATGGTTCATTAATTAATAGCCCAATGACCAATGGAAATACAAGGACCAACGGCTTAACGTGACTTCCGAACCACGCAGGTGATGGTCTGATATGTCTAAACGCTGGTGGGAGTTGATGCGGGTATCATCAGATGATCACTGAGACTATCTGAGCCGCTTTAGACCTATATCATCCTCAAAACCTGACCTCCATGAAGCTGGATTACAGGACCACGCCACGAGTCCCAGTCTAAAAACACTGATTACTAAATTAAAAGGCAAAATTACAGTGGTTTAACTTTGAGACCTTTAAACTTAGAAAGGCTGTCGTTCAAGTTGAGATGAACTTATACAGGTCGAGTTTACGGACATACTAACTGAGCAAATCAATAAGTTGACCTGTATAAAAAAACAATCCAAGTACTGTATTCCTTAAGATGTTTTGGGCGCTTAGGCCTTTTATTTAATCATAAAAAGGAAATGAAATCATAGGTGCAGTCAGTAGAAGAAAGTGACGCACACCAAATCTGTTTACTTCATCTAGATGGAATGTCGATGTTTCAAAACCTCACAATTCAAACAGCCGCCTTGTCTTCCAGGGCCAATTGTTTAAACAAAAGTAGCAACTGTGTATTTCCTGGTGTTAACGTGTTTTGTGTTATTGTATCCATTTGATTTATAGATACTGGGTTTTTACATTGAAGAAGAACAACTACACATCGGTAAGTTTCTTTGATATGTAAAACACTATAAAAAGTATTACAAAATAATTGTCTCCACGATGACCCGTAGTTTGATTTTGTACTATAAGCAGAATTCAAACAGCCAACATCAGTCTTTGCTTTTCCTTGGTTGATAATCATTTCTTAGGGAAATTTACAGAGGAAATTGTAGATGTCACATGAGCCAGCTCTAAAAACGAACTAAAATTGCATAGGCTAGTAAAAATGATTAAATAAGTGGAAGAAGATTGGTTATTGTTTAACTGTTAGCTATTGTATTATTTCTAGCTAATAGTTGTTGTTAGCTGACATTATTTGTGGTAAATCAGTTTGTTGTTCGGGTTTCTGTGTGTACGTGCAATAACCTGATTAAAACTGATGCTTTGCAAACCTATTTGTGAATGCCTATGGGGACTGGTATTCAAAATGAAGGAAATCAGTTATCTAGCTGTCGGTTGGAGGCCCACTCATTACATTACTGTGTATTAAGTAGGAACAGTTCCTCTGAAAAACACAGGTTTTATTATCTAAGCTGTTTTTACGAACAAACCGTGCCTATAAGAGGTAACTTTTATCACAGAATATGAGCCATTTTAAGAGACTTTTAGACGCTCTACAACTTTGGTTCAGTTTCTGGCCTCCTTCACCCTCAAATATAGCTAGATTCCTTATGTTTGGTACATTTTCTTCGGTTTCTAGCTGTTATTGCGTACATGTCTATAGTAACTCAGTTATTAGCCTTATACTAGATTGAATCCAATGGGCGGTTAACTCACCTGTTAATTATTTATATACACCTTACGTGAATGCAAGAATAATTAATCAGTAAAAAAGGAAGAACCCCAAAACTCGTGGGCAGCAATCGGTATTGACCGTCGGAACTATTAAAAAGCATGTCGCAAGTTAGATTCTCAATACAGGTAATACAATTTTAGTCAACCGTCTATATTGTGCATAACTGTTTACTTTAAACCCGAAATTCCATGTTTTATGTTTGTTGGGGTTTTCTAAATTTAACTGTGTTCAGTATGAAACCAAACCTCACTGTAAGTAGCCTACTGACGTATTATAAACTAATTATTCTGCTTCGCTCATCCTAGTACGCGACGAAGCAGAGCGTAACCTTAGTTATCAGAATCGGGGTAGTTAATTACTATATAAGAATAAGAGGAATACCTAACATTCATGTTAGAACGGTTATATTCAATGCCAAGTGCTTACAGGCAAGCTGCAAAGACCATTTGCTGCTACTATTTCAATATTAAATTTACATTGAGACCATTTCATGAAACAGGGCATTTGCTTTGCCTGGGGGTATTTCATGCAACCCAGGAAAGGAATTATCCGAATATGTCTTGCCCCAGAGCCCCAAATTTGTATTAGGTAACTGCACACATAACCTTAATACAATTATAAATCAGATGTATCTATGTATCTTGACTTCTTGTAGGGTGAAACATCCTATTTATAGACAGGAAGATTATAAGTGCATCAAAACAGTTTGTAAACAGACTTTATCATTGAGTAATTACATTTTGACAGTCACGTTGCTGAAACATCGTAGAGAACTACACTACGAATTACAAAAGGAATTCTTGGAAGGAAAATGAAAACACATTCAAAGTCAAGACTGACATTGACTTCCAAATTCACTGCCGGGAGGCTTAATATAAAATTGACCGCAGAGGAAAACATTGAAAGAGCTCCAAACAAACAAGAGGGTTATTTCTGTTTGGATTGAGGCGGCCTGTTTATATCGAGCGAGAGCGCCTACTCTCCCCTTCAGCGTGCGTAAGCGTAAGCGTACTCACTGCCACCACCGACTACTGCACCTACCTCGGTCTTGGTGATCCTGTGTCGGGCTAGCTTGACGACGGCGAAGTTACCCTTACCGATCGTCCGCTCTATGTCGTAGAAACCGACTCTAATCGGTGCTTTCTGTCGGTCAGCCATCGCTATAACCATTCTCACATTCCGGCACGGCACTACACACTATTATTGTCGACGTCACGGGGGTGAGGTTAGGTTATGTTTGCACGCACAAGTTATACATAGAAAACCTATCTAGTGTACAGTAGAGAAAGCATTTTACGCTGTGAGGTGGACCCGGCGTAGCCGCGACTGACTGGGCTGCAGACCCCACCGTGCCACTGCCACCCACCAGCTGACGTCAGATGCCGCGACTGTGCTGCTCGCCGCGGCGTCACGCCGTATCACACTGCTTACTTGATTTCGTCGCTGTGTCACTTTTATTATCACTATCCACTGCCACCTGCAGGTGACATTCCTGCGTGCTCGCGTTATCTGTCACACCATATCGGAAATTACTTCCGAAATATGTTTAACCAGCATATTTGTTGTTCTGACTCATTGTGTGCTTGGTTATAGGCTACAATAATAATTAGTAAGTTACTTATTATCGTATCCTATCTTAACCATAAGGGTTTTACTTAAAAGGTAAACATGAATTAATTAACTGAGAAATTCGTAATTGATTATGAAGACTTGTCTCGTAAATGAAGCTGATCGTGTAACATTTGTATAATTAAGGGTCCGCCTCAGCTGCCCGGTGACGCTTCAATGAGCTTTACGACGGCCCGTTTTTCACTTTTCAAAATAATGTTTACATAATATATTTTGAAAATAGACACGCGTATAAAGTTTTAGTTTCAAATTAAGCGTTTTATAGGATTCTGAGTTTGGTTTTGACGTACAATGCGTCACACAACCCTCCAACCAAAATCCGAAGGGGCCCCAATTTTTTAAAGTATACAAACCACGCCCTTGTGGCACTTCAAAAGAAAGACAATTTTAACACGAATTCAAGGTCGCAAAGAAAACCTTTTATCTGGACTCGTTTATTTTTACTATAGGGCCTACCAATTTAAAGTTTATACAAAATCTGGTTTAAAATGCCACATTTCACATACAGTTTATTTTGAATGATAAAGTTGTCTTCAAAAAATACTCTGAGAGAAACATCACAACTCTATAACATAACCCCATAGGGTATTTTGAAGAACATGTAATTCAAAATACATCACTAAGTTAAATACTTCACTTTATCTAGGTTGTGGAAAAGTGAACGCATATTTTAATCAAATGTAATTTATACAAGTATATACAATTTATCGTTTTATTAAGCTTTACAAAAACAAATTATATTATGTATTAAATAATTTACAATATTTAGTACATAATTTAATTTACAATATAAAAATCCTACCCATTGGAAAGACTAATTTTGTTAATAGTTTATAAAATAATATACTTAAATTAGTTTACTAAGCACCACCAGTACCGACAGATAAATATTAATTAATTTAAGTTATCTCTTAATTATGTAACAATTTAAAAACTACGCTAAAGAACGAACTCAAAAGTAAATAGCTTTTAAGTCTTAAATATACTAAAGCTTTCAACATTTTGTAGTTCTTTTGGAAGCTTATTGTACAGTTTAACTCCAGCCTGAGACTGTAATTTGGAATAAATATAAGATTTATGACAATTAGTTTGAAATGTGTTTGCCAATCTTGTTTCATGGGAATCAATTTTGTGTCCTTGGATTAAACGACATTTTGAAAGACAGTAGACTATCGTTTCATAATTGTACGTAGATGGCAGGGTCATAATGTTAAGTTTTCGAAACACGTCCTTCCAAGAACCTCTGGTGCCAAGTCAACACATGATTCTTACAGCGGATTATTGAAGAATAAATATTCGCATGGTTTTAGTTTTGGAACAGTTTCCCCAAAAACATATGTCATACGACATGTAAGGTTGCACTTAGCCAAAGTAAGGAGTTCTTAAAACTTTTAGTGTAAAATACTAGGAAAGATTTCATAAAAGAAATACACTAGATCCCATTTTTTTGCTCACACACGATGGAAATTGTCCGTAATAGTATTTCAAACTTACAGTTCAACTAGAGATCGCTAGGAAGAGCGAGAGAGAACACATTTGTGTTTCCTATGGTAGCTTCACACTATCGAAGCGAGTGCGTCAGACGCCTTATCTCACGTCACTGACTTACATTGACTTTGATAAAAACCACCAGCTGATCTGGTGCCTCTTCTTTTGCACTTGCGATAAACTCATCAGAGGTTAGATTTTTCTTCGGGGAAAGTTCTTTCAAAACAAAGGTTCAATGTGTGTACTCATGTCCATTCTGCAAAAAATATACTAATTAGTTATTTAATAGTTTAAATATTTTTAGTTTTTAACTCTTTAACTTTAAAGTGAAGACATTAGTTAATGTCTATGATCTCACAGGTTACTGCTTCAGTTGATTTTTTTCGGGACATTTTAGAAACTTCAGTTATGTGAAGACTCAAGTATCAAGCTCGTACTCACATCATAATTATTTTCGTATCTTGTATTATACAAGTTACGAGTATGTGTTTGAAAGGTACATAATGTTACAGCGATATCTAGAACAAACTTACCTATGGAAACAATATTTGTTCAAAGCAACGAAGAGCATAGCGGTTTATCTAAGCTATTATTGCGGACATTTTCCAACGTTAGTGAGCAAGATGATCACGACGTTTCGGGATCTGCAATCTGATCCTGTCTTCAGAACATTAGAGTAAATTTTAAAATTGCATGAGGTTTCAAAATGTATTCTAATTTAGAATGGACGGTTTCGTTCTTGTAAGGGAACATATTCAGCTGCTTGTGTGATCCTGTTTTCTTTATGTAGCCCATAAATGGTTGTCAAAAGTTATAAAATTAAACAAATAAATAACATGTAACAAGTAGTTAACACACAAAATAATTTAAATTAATACAAAGTCACACGGACACCCACACGGAAGGAAACAATTATAATGAGCTTTCTCTAAACGAGGATCCCAACGGGATTTCTATGAAGTCCCGTATTGTTTACTATTTTCTTTAGTATTAGTACAAGTGTGTAAAAGTGAGGTTCTATAGATACCATTTTGACCCTTAGGAAGCAAAACAATCAATTGTAAAACTAAAAACTGATTTAACCATACATTTAACGACGCTTTGTTTAATGTTTGTTGTTGACGATGGGAGAATTCCAGAGTTTAAACTATTATTGTGGAAGTTTTCCATCGTTAGTAGGCAAGATGATCACGACATTTCAAAATCTGCAATCTGATCCCGTCTTCAGGTGAAAAGTAACCTAAAACAAAACACAGGACATAAGAAAACGAGCTACCTTAAAGTAGCTTACGCTGATTACTTTAGGCTAGCTCGTTTTCTAATCTAATACAATGTGTCAAGAATGTTTTAAACAAAACTAATGCAACCTTTGCCACAGATCCAGCAATATTAGGTTCACATGCAAATTAAATCACATGACCAACATGTCTTCGAAATAACCTTTTTGAAAACGAACATCTGGAAGATCAGAGGTTATAAAACCAAATAAACTACCTTAACTTTTACTTTGAGAACAGGAAACTGCCCCTTTTTTGTAAATCAACAATTTAAATTTATAATTCAACAAACTATATTGACTTCTTGGTTCAAAGGTAAATCTTTCTTGAGAAAACAAATGGCTTATCTACGAAGTTGTGCTAAAACCATCATGGACATTTGGTAAGCAGATATGTGACTAATGAAGCAAATAAAATACCAAACCCATCCTAAGATTCTAATCAAAATTGTTAAAAATAATATCTAACACTCTCCGGTTTGTTTGAAACGCTGTCCTTAATCGAGATTCCATTTGTAGGAGAAGAAATGATTTTCCGTTTTAATACGAAGTATCAACCAAATCTACAATTTCCTCCTAATTATTCAGCCATCAGTGTTTAAGAAAATCGTAAAAAACAAACTTAGAAGACCACATTAAAAGACTTAGAAAATTTACAATTCTGAACTTGCCAGTTTAATTTAATTTCACTGTTTGTGAAACCATCCAAGTTTGTTTCTTTAATTTCCTCTGCTTTACTGTTTGTTTTTACGTTATGATTCCAATGGACTTCCTATTCATGTAGTTTACTTCATAAGATTTATTTATTGTTGGCTTACCTGTAACAAGTTGAAATGAAATAAATTTTTAAACCTGTTGCACTAGGATTTTAAAATATTCTGTCAATATATATCTAAGTATTTTTTAACCAGCTGTATTGTAATGATAGTAATAATGGGATTTCCTCACAAATGTACATTTATACTCGTGTTGCCTAAAATAATTTTTACCTTTTGTCTTTTTTTATTTAATAATCACTTGTCTAATATTAAAATTATTTCTGGCTCGTAATTCAGTGAATATCAAAGGTTATTACCAATTAAACAATAAACAGCTGAGTTTTATGGATAACGAGCTTATATTATTGCAAATATATAAATAGTAGATCTTTAAACAAATCAACGCTAGTGTTTGGAGGATGGAAGACGAAAAACTTCTGGATTCCTATCAAACTAACTTTTAAAGGGATAGTTAAAAATTACGCAAATTTCATACCTACGCGTTCAAAACTTGATTTGGCTCGCTATGATGTTAAGACTTAGTAATCAAATTTCGCATTGCCTTATAATCAATGTCATTGTGTACAATCATATTATTTTTTCCACATCTTCCCTTAATTACCATGATTATAAAACTACTGCATTGAAGTTAATTTTCTTTTCATTAGACGGAGAAAAGCTATCTTATTTAAAAACAATTGTAATTGAGTTTTTAATTATTTATAGAACGTAAAGTAGGATTTTATTTTATAGTACACAGTGTAGAACATTCAAAAAATTAAAATTTGTACTTTTCAAAAATTAATAAAAATTTTAAACTAGTAAAATATTATTTGTTGGGTTAGTAAGAACTGTTGGAAACAATATGAAATGCGGTAGGCAATCGTTGGTTAGTGTTTGAGACAAACAGTTTTGGGAATGGGTCAATAGGAAGAGATGTGACGTGTGGGCGAGCCAGCCACTGACGTCATCTCCCTTCCCGCCATTCTTGCCCCTCTTCCCGCCAAAATGGAACAGACAAGTGTCAAACTGGCACACAAGTACATTGTAGCACGTAAGTACATTAAAACCAAGCTCCAAGATTCCTATATTCAGTGTTCACGTTAACTGTGTAATATACTTGTTCTGTGGTGTTTTTTACATTATAATAAAATTGATTAAGAAACTAGCGAATAAAATCAAAATATAAACACTTAACTGAGATATGGTATGAACAAAATTTGTTTAAACTCTTTTACGTATAATAATTAATTTTATTACTCTCGATCAGAAGACATCATTTTTGATTTTACTGTGCTGCCGAATGGTACGAAAGGATCAAACCTAAGATTACATTTGAACTGGGAATTGGAAAAGTTTTTCACCTTATTGCAAGAAAAATACGTTATAGCCTACGCTATAACAGGAGATCAGTTAAATCTACGATCAGGGTTGGTTAAAAATGAGTCAAAATTGAAAGCAATAATACAAACTTTTCTCGTCTCAATGATGCCGTATATATTGGCTCGTACATGACTCGAAATAGCGTTTTTCTGCTGCTAAAGATCTACTGGGTGAGCTTTAAACGTATTCCCCTCCACTTTAACTTTTGAAAAAGTAAACACTTTTTAAACCCTTTTAGGAATGTTTTTATAGTATCCTGAAGTTTGTTTTAACGTACTTTGCGTCAAAAAACCAAAGGAAGGTCCCCTTTTTTAAACACAACCCCCTCCCCTTGCAGTACCTCAAAAGAAAGGAAATTTTAGTACAATTCAACGACGCAAAGAAAGTCTTTTATATCGACTTGTTTTTTTAAACTTATTTAAATATTGCAAGATATCAGGTTTAAAAGGCTACATTTCACATTCAATTTTTTTTCTTCAAAGTATTTTTAGGGATTATGTTATAGGGTTGTAATATTTCCCTCAAAAGAATTTTAAGACAATTTGTCACTTAACAAAAGAATTGTATGTGAAATGTTGCATTTTTCTGATTTTTTTTTAAATGGGTATTACAGAAAAGTCAAGATAAAAGTGTTTCGTTGCGTCGTTGAGTTTGTATGACAATTCCCTTTCTTTTAAGGTGCCAGAAAGAAAGGGTTTGTATTTAACTTTTTGGGGCCTTTACCCCCGGTTTTCGGGTTGGGGTGGGTGACGCAAAGTACGTCAAAACAAACTTCAGAACCCTATAAAAACATTCCTCAAAGGGTATTAAAATATTTTTCCTTTTTAAAAAGTTGAGGTGGGGAGGACATTTTAAACTCATCTCGTGTGTTGTATAACCAAATATGTCACACAAAGTAAAACTTACGTTACTGAATTTTGGCTGACTTTTACAAATATGTCAACTCAATAGTTCAAACAATATTGTTTTAAATAAAAATTTTAGATTTCATACTGAAGTATCAAAAGTTATTAAAACTGAAAACAGACGTACTAACCTGTTTGTAATATTTAAATACAAAGAAATACAGAGTTTACAGTAAGCTGTAAAGCAATGTGAGAAGCGCAGGCTGTGGCGTGCTGACGTCACACTGAGAGTTGACGTCACCTCCCTCGACCCCCCACACCCCTCACATGACTGGGAGGGGGGGAGTGATAAGTCGTCTGTTACACCTGCACCGCGATACCATCCCTTATCTAGCTCTTATCACCACCTGATTCTCCTACACTCCACGTACCTCTGTAGCACCTTTCTCTTTAATATGTTTTGAATACATGTCTGTTGAACTTTAGTTTGGTTTGTTTGTTAGGAAGATATTCGATCAAATTAACAAACGACGGAAAGTGAGTACATTTTTTATAGTTCAAATTAAATTCCATGGTTCAGATTGAAAATAATCACATTATTACGTAAGATTGAATGAGTTAAAATAACGTATGAGTGTAAATAAAATAAACCAAAAGTATTTGAAATCAATATTCAAAAGTCATTTGTTTAGTGACTACTGAAATAAGTGTGTATCGACCACTTTTATGTTTGGCGATGTTTATATAAAAATTGTCCAAATACGAAATTGTCCTCGTACTAGTTGCAAGCTTTTATGAAACGTATTATATAGACAACTTCCCAGTTACTAAGTAATGAAATACGAGAACGTATATAGGAGTACACATTTCTTTAAGGGTTGCTTTTTATTAGATCATTTAGACATACAGAAAATTTCAACCCACCTAAAAATAAAAGTAGTTAAATTTCCAATAAAATATGAAAATTATAGAACTTAAAATAATTTTGTGGAAGGTATCTATTAACTTTTTACTAGACCGTTTCAATTGAGCGTAAAATAGTGATAGAACGTTTAAGTGGTTTAAGCTCAAGCTTAAATTGAAGTTTCTTTAATTTTCTGAAGAGACGCATGAACCAAATAGTTTTACAGGACGTTTTGTTAAATACAACTATACTTACGTTTTGTCCTCAATTTGTTTGTACAACTATAAACTAAAACTGGTTCTTGGTGTAATGATACTTTGAAGGCAATGTTAGAAGGCAGTTATGTAACGAAACTCGATAGTTTGTCATGATATTGATGATGAAGCGTATCAGTTATGTAAAGTACCTTGGAAAGTATTACAAAATACTTAATCCCGTGAAGGCGAATGTAATTTTACTGTAGTTATCATTAGTTGTAGTATTGTAGTCCTGTTCATTAGTTGGCAAATTCAATAATAGTGAATTATTTTGATTTCCAGAAAACCTTTCCAAGAATAATTAATTTTTATACCAATTATTTGTATCAAAAGTTCAATTGAAGTGGCGTTCAATGTTTAAAGTACAAACCGGGGCCATGTGCTATAGCAAAAGATATATTACAATTTCAGGTTAAAATGCCACGTTTCACATACAATTTATTCCTATGACAAATCCTTTTTTAAAATCCTTTGAGGAAAACATCACAATCCTATAACATAACCCCTTAGATTATTTTGAAAATAAATTTGTCATTTACAAATTTTTTGTGAATTACTGTATTTTACACGTGATTTCTTGTCATCTTTGAATGGGTGTCACAATCAAACTATTAAAGATAACAGTTCTTTCTTTGCACCGTTAAATTTGTGTTAAAATTGTCTTTCTTTTGAGATGCCACAAGGGCGTGTTCTGTATACTTACTTATAAAATAATTGGGGGCCCCCTTCGGGATTTTGGGTGGGGAGTTGTGTGACGCATTATACGTTAAAATAAACAAGAATCTATAAAACGCATAGTTTTGGACATAAAAACTATATACGCGTGTCTAGTTTCAAAATATATTATGTAAATATTATTTTGGTAAGTGAAAAACGGGATGTAGTAAAGCTCATTGAAGCGTCACCGGGCATCTGAGGCGGACCCTTATAATTATACAAATGTTACACGATCAGCTTCATTTACGAGACAAGTCTTCATAACCCAATTACGAATTTCTCAGTTAATAATTCATGTTTACCTTTTAGTTTTTAAGTAAAACCCTAATGTTAAGATAGGATACGGTAATAAGTAACTTACTAATTATTATTGTAGCCTATAACTAAGCACACAATGAGTCAGAACAACAAATGTGCTGGTTAAACATATTTCGGAAGTAATTTCCGATATGGTGTGACAGATAACGCGAGCACGCAGGAATGTCACCTGCAGGTGGCAGTGGATAGTGATAATAAAAGTGACACAGCGTCGAAATCAAGTAAGCAGTGTGATACGGCGTGACGCCGCGGCGAGCAGCCGTATTTTATACTCACCCCGTATATAATATATAGAATCTCGTTCAATTTGTTAATAGGAATAAAGGCCAAGTTACATTTATTACACACAAAAACATGACAGTTTAATATACTTTAAGTACTTTAAAATATAGTACTATGAATAATGGAAATTAATAGTCCAGCGTTATCACTGGCCCTTATCCAGTTAGTCAATGAAATTTACTTTTTAATTTTTTAAGTGCCTGAATAATATTTCTCAAGTCTAAAAGGTTATTGAAGGGTTTTATTTTTATTCTCTCATACGGATTGAAATTTGCAACAGTTATAAGCACTTCGCAGTTCAAGACCTAATATACAAACCATATCACTTGTAAATATCGGAGGTACAAATAATAAAGATGCTGTTAGAAAATTTTATTTGACTCTATTTCACTCTAATTAATCCGGCTGTAAAGAGCAAAAACCGAAAATGTACATTTGTTTCTAGTTTTTCATTATGGTGACAATCATGTGAATTATCGCTAAGGAGCAGATCGTAGAAAGATTAGCACTTGCGATGTTTCACGAAAAAAATCAGAATAGTTGTATTCCTTGTTAGTTTAATCAAATATCAGTTTACTAAACTTAAGTCCTTTGTTGGGAGCAAAACTGTGTCATTTATGAAGAAGCAATCTAGCACGCCAGCAATCTAAAGTGTGAAGGAAGCCGTATCTTGTTTCTGTGTAGTTTTGATTAGAAATTAATCCACGTGCTGCAACGTCAGCAAGTTCAGTTATTGACAAGTTTTGACGTCAGATAATAATAAACAGTTCGTGACAGTTTGCTATGTAGTTGCACAACAATCACCACTTTATGACTAATATAACACCGTTCTTGCATTTATGAGTCAATGTTATTGTTTACTGACGTTATGCTGTTGTTTGAAGTAGTAAACTTTAACCATTGACTTAATGAATAGGGGGAATTCATTAACTTCATAACTTTAGATTATCTTTATTACATTACTGAAACAAAAACATTGAAAGTGTCATGCAACTCTGAAATTGCACTTTAAAATCCTATTTTACAATTTCTTAGTTGAAATTCTAGTGAAAGTTTTGAAGGATTTCTTTTGTTGCCAATATAAGGGTGTAAAATAGGGTTTCAGAAGCTTTGGAATTAGGTTTATTTGTTCAAAATAAAAAACAATAAGGAATAATGTTTTCTTTTCGAAAAACACTTTGTTTACCAGTAATTATTTACCATTTTGTTTTTTCACTAATTATTTCTTTCCTCCTACACCACTTATGGGGTTTGGCCCAAAATTTATGTGAATTGGTATCTAAGTAAGACCATCTATGACAAAATACTAGCATGATCTAACTAACGGCTTTAAAAGTGGTGACTATTTTAAGGTATTTTTAAAGAGTTTTTTGATGTTATACCTTCATTAGCGAACAAACAATGAGGTTTACAATAAAAGGTAAAGCAAAATTTGTAGTAAACTTTGTTACCTATCTGTTAAATGGTCATAAAAATAAATTAAGAAATTGCACAGGTATAGGGAAAACTCTGGCTTAAAACCGGCAACTGTTCACCTTTTTCCCTTGGTTTCCACTTTTAAATTGTTGATTTTCAACCGTGTTTTATGAAATAGGTGTCAATAGATAAGGAACGAAACTTGTTAAAAACTTTGGGTTTTACACTTCATTGTAATTCTCACAGTTTACACGCTAATTAATGTGTAACACCAAAAACTATCTGAAAATACGATAAAGTAGCCCCTTTTTTAAAATGGTAGGTTAGATCATGCTGGTAATGTTTTCCATAGATTTCCTTATTTGGATACAGATTTAAAAAGAATTTGAGCAAAATTGCAAAAGTAGTGTGGGAGGTATTAAATAATTAGTGAAAAAATTAAGCACATATTTGTTAAACAAAACGTTTTCCAAAACACGTGATTTTTCGTAATTTGTTTTAAATTTTGGCCTAATAAACCTAATGTCAATGTTTGTGACACACTTTTGTGAACACTCTGTATATAAACACAATACAAACCCTTGAACAGGCCAGCAGTTATAGTTTTCATCCTACAAGGCTACGAAAAAATAAATTACTTTATTTGAAGATCAGCAAGTGAACTGAAGTCAACTCTTCATGCCATGATACACTGTTAACAAATCCCAGATTACTATTAAAAACAAAAATTCCTGTGCTGTCGTATGTTGAATTTCAATTAGTGATCTATGTTTCAAACGTTAATAACGTTTTGGGACGATTAAAACTAAACACAAATTAAAGTGGATACAACTTAATTTAACGGCTAATCTTTAAATCTTGTGAGGTATAATGGATTTTGAATTTTGTTGGTTTAGGATCCGGTCAATATAGTTTGTTTTGAACGTGGGCGAGCGACGAGTGACGTCAACCACCTCATCCCCCTCCGCCACCATGCTTCCTCCTGCCATCCCGCCAAAATGTAACACAAGAATCAGACTGTCAGAAATCATTCTTTCTCACCTCTACAAAGAAATGTATTTGAAATTAATATTTCAACAATGAATGGCTATAGGGTACAATGAATATTTTATAAAAAACGTTCTTAAAATTTAGTAATCGGCGCTTTTAAGAATGCACTGCAGTATTTATCGGCCATTTTTTCTAGTTTCATAAGCAAAATTTAAAACAAGTATTTTCTTAAAACACATCACACCTACAATTTTCATCAGATTTTAAACAAAACCTTTTTGAAAGATGACATTGCATTGCAGTGTCTCCGCTGAACATCTTTAAAATTTTATTATTTTTTTATTATTAGTTTTATTAATTTTTACGTTTCATTTATTTTTGGATTTATAACTTACGGCTTTAAAATTCACAAACCACGAATTTGCGGAGGGACTAAAACATTAAACGTTTTAAAAGTTTATTTCACGAAAATCCAACCAACAATTTAGGCGTTAAGTGTCCCGAGGAAAAGCATATTTTTACATTGCTCTTATGGGACGAAATTCAAGATCACAGCTACTACTGCCCACCCTTAAACTGATATTCAATAAATTTATCATATGATGAATTGTTATGAAATCCATTATGTAAAAGTTAGTACATTAGTTTATGAAACTTATTAATTATTATGAAATAAATTGTATGATGATTTTTTAAACACATCTTAGTTCCATATTGTTATTTTAATATAATCTCGAGTATGACAAATCCAAAACTAATACAATTTATGTCTAAAACTTAACCAATTTTAACCACCAAGCCTAAAAAAAATATAATTGCACTTTTTTATACTGTGGATTGATTCGATTGGAACCAGTTTTAAAACCGTAACCAGCCTTGTGTTATTGCACTAAACTGTCTCAAAATTGTTATGTCTTAAAATTATTGTACGCAGAGTGTCAACTGAAAACAATACCTCACGTTGTACATTCAAAATAAACAGTATTCTTTCATATTTCAGACTTTATATTTCAAAGGTTTTCAAATTTTCCCCATTCAATAATATTATTGAATGGGGAAAATTAAATCTAATGTAGGTGAAATAATAGGGTTTTGAGTGAAAAATGAAAGATTTTAGAAATTTGTCGGAAAGTTTCCAACAATACCTTTAAACTAATAAATTTTAGTGTTGTCTACGGAAAATGCCTCACCACGGTCTATAATTTAGTCAGACAGTCACTGAAAACAAGCGGGTACAGTTGAAAATTAATTTCCTTATTAATATAGTATACGTTTCTGTGATCAGTTAAGCTGTAATTTTACGTCAACACTATTGCAGGTTGTTTATAGAAACACTAAATACATTTTGTTCAACTGAGCTCCTTCAAACCAACATCCACACTACTCTACCGTGAGCAGGCATTTTGCGTCCGGTGAATGTCAGGAGAGAGCACACGTTATTTATAAAAGTTATGCTTATTATTTAGGATATGTAAAATGCAATTGAAGTAACATTACAACTATAACAAACTGAAAACATGAGGAGTGAGTATACAACATACATAACAATATTACTTTGGTGTAGTATTTAAACTGTGAGATAGGTAAACAGTAAAAAGGTATATATACAGTAAAACAGTAAAAGGTTTATATATAACAATTAGTGCTAATAAGAAAAAAGAAAACCCTTGAAAATGGGAAACTTTTCGCTGAAATGCACAGTAAGAAAAATCTCTACACCTTAAGATCTATTGGCTAATAGGTATTTATAGTATTTAAATTTTGTTTGATAGCATCAGTTTATTTTGAACAGACTACAATATAAAAGGTTTGCTGAAAATAAATGCTTGAAAATATAATGATGCTATAAACAAAATTTAAACTGAATCAAGGAAATAGGTTTTAAGAGATGTAACTTGTAAAGGATTTCTAGGTGGTTTACAAATCATTACTTCTTCCTTTAACATTTATTTGGATGTATTTACAAGAGGATTGTCAGAAAAATGACCTACGAAACTGAAAGTTCCCACCTCCTTGGAACCCGTTTTGAAACCCTTGACGTGGCGACTGGGAACCTGAAAATAATAGTAACTTTAGAGCTGGGACATTAAAGAAAGAAGACACACTTCAAGGTGAGAAACTATTGCTAAAAATGCATCGTTTCAGTAATATGCATCTACTTATAGTATTTACAGACTAATAAGGTATTTATATATTTAAATGACAGGTTTATTAGGTGAGGTGTCAATCAATAAACTCTGACTTTTTGGGCCTCACTCACCTTAAGGTTAGCGGAAGACTAAGATGTCTTGAAGATCTCTACAGTCTTCAGGTTTAAGGTATTTATAATAATTTTACATATGTGCACATATGTAACAAAAGCATTAACAATCTTCCAACAACGAGTACACTTCTTTGCAGGAGGTTTTTCGTTTCGGTGTCAGTTTTTAATACATAACTTTTGTTGACAATAAGCCAATCCAGAAGAAATTACGTTCCAATTACATTTTATTCAGTGTCAAAATTACAGATCACCTAAGTATTTAACGTGTAAGGTGTAAACTTTTGAAACTAAAAAAAGTTACGAATCAAAGTAATCTTGAGCTAAACATCTTAAGAACTAAGAATTATATTCACCTTTTATTCAAAGAAAATTATACTTTTTAGTTATAAGAGTAAGTTTTCATCGTTGTTTTTACCATGGGTTTTGTTTTCTCTCTTTGTTATTTAAGATATTGTCTGTAATTATTCTTGTAAGACCTCATCAGTTTAAAATTATTAATTCACTTTTAAAACGTAAAATGGATAGTAAAAATTAAAAGTTAAAATGGAGCATGTTTTTTAAATGTATCGTAATTAATACAGGGTTATTCATAAAGAATGGCATACTAGCAATCTACTGTAACATTTATAGTATGAGTGCTTCATGAGTATTTTTATATGGTTAAAAAGAAGAAGTTTCAAAGTTGTGTTTACATATACTGAGAGGTAATTTCCGCTTTTAATTACGAACAAGATGGCTGCCCATTCAACACAAGATATTTTGCGTTCTTGAATTTCCAAAAAGCCAGTCTGTTCAGTTCAACGAAAGTTTCGTCGTAGATTTGTGGTTTCCTCATGAATTTCTTTTTGAGAACGTAAGGGTACGTAAGGGTGAAGATTTACGTACCCATTCTGACCAAAAGTCTATACGACCTGAGGAACCGTACCAGAGCTGCATTAAATTCCTAAATCATTATTAAATTCGTGATCTTCGGGAAAAGAGTTTGATTATCGGCTAGATGTAGGAGAGGACATGGTGAACATTTATAGAAGTGTACCAAGGAAGACAAACTTTGAATTTTGCTCTTTTTACTAGTATTTAATTTATATGTATATCTAAGTAATGAAGGAGAGTTGTTTGAAAGTAGGACATTCTTTTTGAATAACCCGTATAATCTATAAATAATGAATGTTAAAATATAAGAATAATGTGACTACTCTCTACGTACAGCTATTGTATCCATTCAAAAATTAAAGATATTCTATTCTACAAATTACACCAGTTACACAAATGAAACTTATACAAACTTTATTTTGCAAAGTACGCGAAATACTTACGCGGAAAGGGGTTGAAACTCTGGGTAGAGATGGAGGGGTGGTTCAGATTCACTGAGGGCTCGGGAAACAGCTGGTTAGCTTTGTACATCTGTTGGGTGCTTTGCCAAGCAGTGGCTAGAACATGGTAATCAAACAATAAACAAAATAGAACGTACAGGCGAGTTTGAGGACATGAACTTATTTCTCTAGTAAAGGGATTCGTTCTAATACTCCTGACCATGCAAACAGTAATCCTTTCGATAAAGAATTTTCGTTAACCTCTTTTAGAAGCTTTTCCTCATAGTGCTAATATAAGGTAAGACAGGCGGAAAATATGAGAGTATGTAGAAGGTTGTATAGTTCATAGCTTAGCGCAAGTAATACTGCTACTTTAGGTGTAGTACCTTTGAAACGATAATGCAAGTATAAATGTCCCCCAAAAGATAAAATGTAAAATCTTTTGAAAAGGGAAACATTTTTGAAAACCCTTTCGGGTATGCTTTTATATGATTCTGAAGTTTGTATTGATGTCACTTACCACTAACTAACGTCACCTAACTTTACGTCACCTACCACTCCCCTCCCCGAAATCCGGGGAGGCCAAGTTTTTAAATACCCATTAAATAACCCCCCATGTGGCACCTTAAAAGAAAATCAATTTAAACACAAATTCAACTAGTCAACTACGCAGCGAAAAGATTACCATCTCAAGTTTTTTTCTATACCTATCTAAAGATGACACTAATTCGTCTTTCAAATGCCAAACTTCACACACAGTTTATTTGGAACGACAAAATTTTCTTCAAAATAGCCTACTCTGTGGGAAACATCACAACCCTATAAAAAATATTCAGTTGATGGTCTGTTACGGAATTTTCACATTACGTACTTTTAATTTCTTCAAACTTTGCGAACTAACAACTAAAATTTGTTTCCCTTTCTCTTTTGCATGGTCAGCAATCGCTGATACTAAGGGACTCTTAAGTGTTGACTCTTTAACAACTTGTTCGTGCTCACTTAGTGGAATATGACTCACGTACTCGTGAGTTCTGAGTTACCTTATTATGTTCACAAATGTTCATAATAATTTGATACTCTATGCAGATGACACAACAGTTATAGTAAAGACTAATTCTCCTCATGATTTCGCTCTATAGGTTAATCAATTTGAAATTGAAACTTAGTTTAACTGATACTACGTTTAAAAGCGTCCTTACTAAATTTATGTTTGAAAGAAACTATTATGATGTAAGTTAGTTTTTACAAGATGATTAGTAGTTTTGTAGCTGAAATTTATAATAACGTCCTAAAATTTTGTACCAAATTTAGAATTGCTTGTATCAGTAAAAGGTAAAGGTATAGTTTGTCTTGTTTAACGAGGCGGAGTTAGGACTACACAGTCCTCTCTACCACTCAACCTTGACCTTTACCTAGCGTCACCGTATAGTCACATTACAAATGTAAGTGGTGACTGCGGGGATCGAACCCGCGCCACAAGAGTGATGAGCTCCGGAGTCGCGCGCGATACTAATCCGCCACGGATCCGCTCTCATTAGTATTTGTTCCTGTATAACATAGTTTGTTCCTGTTATGATTTTTTCCTTTCGTAGTTTTTACAGTTAATTTTGTTACTTATTACTTATGTATTATTGTTTATAAAACATAGGCTAGCATAAAATTTGACAATGTCACCTGCTTTTTAGCATTTGCTAATTGTAAACGTCTTTGAAAATAAATAATTACTCATTTTTATTACCTGGTACATGAGTTTTGACGACAGCAACGAACCCTCTGCTGCCGTCCACCTCGTAACTGACTGTGCGCACCTTCCCTGAGGGATCCAGGAGGCTGTAACCACCCTTGACAAACTGACCTATCCTCTGCTCCCATTGGTCCTTCACTACCCCTGACCTCTGGTCGTCTACGCTGTACCGGTACTGGTAAACCACCTGGAAATCAAATATGGTTGACGGAATGAATAAATGTGGGTTGACGAAAACAGATTGAATAAAACTTACCGTCGAAATATAAATGTTAATCTGCTGAGTTTTTGCGCTATTTTAGTTTTCGAAAACACGTAATGTTAAATTTATGAGAGTCCGGTATTTAATATTAAATAAATACATATGAAACGCCGCGATCTTGGTTTAACTGAACGGACTTTCTCAATCTTTGGAACTACAGGGTTCGGCAGTCAAACCTGATGGTTTTGAAATAGGATAAATCAAAAGGTTGTTAAGATATTTTAATAATCAGTTTTTCACTGTAAAGAGGATAATTAGAAATTTAACATTCATAATGAAAAACACAAAAATAGCTTATGTAGCAAAAGTGATGTCACTTAAATGATGACCACCATTTTCTCTACACTGTACGAGTCTCTTGGAAAAGTTAGTCATGACTCTCTCCAATTTTGTGCTTTTTATTAAGAATGTTAAATTTCCAATTATCCTCTCTACATTAAAAAATAATTATCAAAATATCTCAAAACTTTTGATTTATCCAGTTTTAAAAACCGTCAGGTTTGACTGCCGGACCCTGTATATTATACATTTTACCCTGTTTATAGCAAAGTTGATCGAAATAATAAGTATCATAAGGATCATAAGTAGAGTTTTGCAGCATAAACCCCTATTTAGAGGCAACCCACCACCCCACGAAATTTCACACTTGGTGTAATTTTTACTCTGTTATATCAAATTCCCTAGGAATGGCGGTACGGCTTGTGGCTATGCGTCGGCAATATGTTTCCAATCTTTAGGTATTCTCTAAAGGTCCAATATTTAAAGGAAAAATCTAATTGTTCAAATTTTAACGTAGACGTTGAGCTTGAAAGGCAGCTTCAAAAGATCTGTCTTCCTCCAGAAAAAGGGCAGTCCGACTTCCTTCAGAGTGTAATGTTGACTTAGGTACCAATATCTAATGATTGGTGACTGATAGGAGTACAAATCTTTTTTTTAACATCTTGTAAATTAGTTCCTTCCATGAGTTTTAAAACTTTTAAACAAAAGTTAAAAACTACTATATTTTTTAAAGAAAAATTGATTGTTATGTTTAAAGTCATATTATATTTAATTTTGGTTCTAATTGTAAGAGATATTTTAAAAGACTTGTGTAAAAAAATTGATAATAGTACAATAAACATTCTGTAAAGGTTTGGAAGGTAAGCCAATAGTTTTTGAATTAAGTGTATCCAAAGCTCTTAAAACACAACACGGGAAACCAAGAAACCCCAAGGAAGTAGCAAAGTTTTGTAACCTTGTCCAAGGGCATATATGTTTGTGTATATACGGTTACCAATTAGGTAGTGTGATGTGATGTATAATCTATCATTTTAAAGGAAAACTACGGATAATTATTATAAAAAATAAAAAAATAAAACAAATTAGTTTTCATGACAGACTGTTTTTTTAGTTTAATTAATATGTAACTAATTTTAATTTTAACTAGTAACTAGAGATAGTAATCCAACTTTCGAAATTATTTTTCAGCTATTCAAGGTTAGAGTGAGGCATTGAAAGACGATTCGTATCACAATCCACCATAACAACAAACTCCATCCTTCATGTTAATAGTATAAAATGTGTAAAAACTAATGCAAGCTTACCTCATTATTTTCATTTTTGAAGGTAATGTCTGGTAGTACGTCACAAATCCTGACACACTGGATATTGAGAGGTAAAGGCGAACAACTGCATTGGCTGAAAAAATTCATTGTGGTCAAAGATTTTCTTCTTTAAAAATAGCCTAAATAATTTATTAAGTAAACATGTGTACATTTTTCAACAGGAAATTTAGTTTATCATGTACGTATGATTTTGCATCCATTCACATCCAAGTATCATTATATTTGAAAAATGTTGTCTGTCTATTTATGATATTTTCTAGAAATAGAAAGCAATGTTTGTATTCATAGTTACATACGACTGTACGTTATCTCAATTAGGCTATAGACACTATTACACCTCACTGCTCTGTTTTGTATATCCTTCACTGAATACCGTTTATGGAATTCATTCCCCAACAGCACCAGAAGAAAATTCTGCTTCGTACAGAGTTTGTATGGGTACTAGGTAGCTCGGAGTTAGTCCTGGAACTACTAGTGATATATGACTGGTTGATTGCAAGATTGGAAATAATACCCGTTGTTTAATTTCTTGATCAAAGTACAATTTAACTTAAGATTAAACTTTAGTTGTTTATTAACTCAAACATAAACATTTATTTAAATAGAAAATATAGTTACTTTCTAGTGGAACCCCTGACTTCACCTGAATAAAGACACGTTTAATTTCATTCATAACTTTAAAATTAAATGTAAAATTACTACAACAACACTTTGGTATCCTACAATTTGATATTCGCTCATCAGGAACGAAGAAGGGCGTTTATGACCTTTAGTGGTAATGTTTATAACACAGTTATCTTCTGTACAACTATTTATTGTATATTGTCCACAGGAGCTTGAGAAAAGATCTGCAGTGCTGAGTTGATGTTACTTTCCCTCAAGCCAAGGTACTTGAGCACATCGTCTGTCTTTGTCAGGTCAAGGCCACTTATCTTGTTTGTACTTTATCACAAGATGTATCGATCTATTTCCCAAAAGGTGCAAACAACATCTGTACTAGTAGTTTACTTGAACCTGTCAACCTGTTTAAACTGCAGAGCTCAAGCACTTATACTAAAATGTTAAAGGTAAAGTTTGTCTTGTTCAAGGACTATAAAGTCCACTCTACCACTCAACCTCAACCTTTACCTTGCGTCACCGTATAGTCACATTACAAATTGTACCTAAGTAATGACTGCGGAGATCGAACCCGCGCCACCGGAGTGATGAGCTCCGGAGTCGCACGTGTAACCAATCCGCCATGGATCCGCTTACTAAATGCTTTTAGTATAAAAAGTCTACGTGGGGACATCTTGAATTATATTTTTTCAAATGCTGAGTCGGTGAAAAATATTTTTAGAATGAAAGAACCTCTCATAAAATATATTTCACAGGGTTTTATTTGTATAAACGGTTTTAAGGAAAAGAGAGGAAGGTATAAACCAAAATCAATTTCTTTGCATAAGGTGGTTAAACCCAGAAACCAACTCACACTATGATCTGGACAACATTTCTTGTTTTATTAATTTGCAATAATAGTATGTAGCATTAGCTGAATATGGTGTCATCCATATAATGATGACATTTACTCAGACATTTTGTCCAAACATGAAACACCATGGACAATATTTGAAGACTGATTTTACTTTTTTGCTGTTAAAAAGTATGTAGCTTAGTATTGCTTACGTATCAAAGGTTTCAAATGAAATATCAAATCACTTCATCGTCGCCCACAAGTTTTTAACTGAACAAACAAAGAACAAACTTCTCCCCGTTACGCCGAACAAATACAGTAATGATTCCCTGAAGTCATGTAATCTTATTAAAAGGCGTGATTGACGTGAAAGTTGTTAGTGTTAAAATGTAATTAGTCAGACTTATCCTGAGAATGTCGCCTACTTTTAACTCTTGGAGAATGTCTTTGATAGAATATGGCTTTCTTGATTGAACAAGAATCTCATCTACCATTTGGTTGCATTATCCAAGAATAGATTCAAAATATTTTAACTATACAGGGTGAGTTTAAAACGTACCCCCCACCTGAAGTTTTGAAAAAGGAAATAATTTTAAAACCCTTTATTGAATCTTTTTATTGGATCATGAAGTTTGTATTGACATAATTTGCGTCACCCACCCCTACCCATAACCGGTGGTGGGGGCTCCTCTAATTATTTGTGGCACCTCAAAAGAAAGGGAATTGTAATACAAATACACAAACAGATGTAATAAAAAATCTTGAAAATCCGTGAGAAAACTATTACAGCCCTATAACATAATCCCAGAGAATATTTTGAAAAAAAATTGTCATGAAAAAGGTTTTAATGTGCAACGTAACAATTTGTCATCAAAAATAGGATATAAAATGTAGCATTTTAAACCTCATTTCGGGTAATTTCTAAATGGGTTCTTAATAAAAAGAGTCGAGATAAAAATTGTCTTTGCGTCGTTGAATTTGCATTAAAATTCCCTTTCTTTTGAAGTGCCACTAGGAAGGGGGTTGAATTAAAATATTGCGGGTTTCTACCCTCCCCCGGTTTTTGGGTAGGGGTGGGTGACGCAAAAGACGTCAAAAACTCTTTAGAACTATACAAAATATTTCTTAAAGGGGTTTTAAAAATATTTCCTTTTCAAAAGTTAAGGTGGGGGCGACATTTTAAACTCGGCCTATATTGAAAACAACGTTACTAGATTGCCAGGGTGGCTAATTATTCATCTCTGACAATAAGGGGTTCCAGTGTCAAATCTCGCTCTGTCTATAAATGGCACTTAAAAGGTTGACGTGAGGCTTTAATTTTGGTAAAGAAGTAGAACTTCGAATACAAAGTCAACTTTGAATTGTCTATTTTTTAGGCTCTCTAAAACATAGTATAAATTTTCTGAGACAAGCTGAGACAACAAACATGTGCAAGTTTGGTACTTTAGTGGTAGCAATTGTAATTGATTTGTCGGATAAGCTTTGATGAAAAATCGTTTGTGTAAAATTAGGTTGCTCACCACTTTGTTTTTGAATTTTAATCAATCTTCGGTGTTTACTATGCTAACTGTGATTCAAGTTAAGATTTTGGAGATTTTCAACAATGCCATGTTCTCTAGTGTGCAAGTAAATTAAAATTGTATTCGGCGAATTAGGATGAAATCTTGTGATACGTTTGTGTTCAATTTTGTGAAAAAAACATTTCCATGATATAAAATTAATCAAACAATCATTTGATAAAAATTAGTCAAATTATATAAACTGACCGTAATCACAACCTGTTAATGTAATTTTCTCAATGACCATCAGATATTAAATGAAATAGCTGTTTAACATTTATTTCTGTACTATAATACTCGTATATTACCATTGAACTTAAAACCTAAGATCTGACCACTTACGCTTGCTACAACCGCATGTATCAAAGTACACATCTTGACTTTGGTGGTCCTTTAATATCCTGCTTTTAGGGTAGTCGGGATACAAGAAATGGAATACAAACATGAATTTTGTTTAGGGTGCCCTAAAGGACCCAAGTTTTATAAAGTAAATGTGGGTACTTATTTGCAATAAATTTACAGTTACTTCTCTCACTACTTACGAGTATGTGTCGTTTAGACATTGCGAAATTTCACATGGGAATCCCTACACAGCTGGAGATGAAATAAAATAATACAATAATAAATATTGTAATTCAATAAATATTAGTTTATTCAACAATTTTCACAAAATGAAATAAAACGAAATTTAAATTTCTAATAAAATATGATGTCAAAAAATTTTTTCAAATAAATTCTATTAAAACAAATGGTACAGAATGAAACTTTCGTGTCTTGTTGCTAATATTTTCACAGATGATTACTTGCAAAGAAACTTTGCCTTATTTCCCTCAGGATTTAGTTGATAAGACGACATATTTGAAAGTTTCTTTTAATAAAACCAAGACATAAAACAATTACATCAAACAATAACTATACCCAACAATCAACTTACCACAGAAATAGGTCACTTCCTTTTAGATGTCATGGTCTTAAAACAAAACAGTAAATGAATTCTATAAAAAGACATAGATATTCACCGATTGAAGCCCCAATACAATTCAAAAAAGAAAGTAATTTTTGTACATTGTTACACTTCTGAACCATTAAATGAACATAGATTCTAAAAATCCAAAATATTAAAACGTTATGACATTTTCGAATGATACAAACATGTCTAGATAATATGTAAGAAAAAAGCAAATTTAAACACAAAAATGACAGAACACACTCCTCTTACATAGCAAAGATAAATGGATTGTATGACATATAATTCCAAAGTCTGCCATGGAATTAAAACGTTAAAAATAAACTTCTAAAATATATATTCAAAACCTATTAATCTTTTTAAAATCAAATTAGAACTTTTAAGAAAAACATCCAAATTTAAAGTCTGAATTTATAAATTGCTCAATGAATGCAGAAAACAGATACACTAAAAAGATCATTAATTACCTGGTAAGATCAAAGAACATTATTACGTAACACTAAGATCTGAAAATCTGCAATTGCAGCACACACCATAGCACAGGACATTCTTTTTAACATAAATAATTTAAATTAATAACAAATCGTCAAAACAACACCGAATGTCTGGGAATCATATTTCATAACAATTTGGTAAAAATAAACTACTTTTAATAATGAAGATGGTTCTATTATGAATTCAAAATTACAGATTTTAATTCATCAAGAATACTCACCAATTATATATACTTGAAATATCAAATTAAATTTCAACCCTTAAAATTTTTCCATACATATGTTTAACATAAATTTTTAGTTAATTGGTCAAACTAATATTTACATTTTGTATGAACAGCTCAAGATGATACTGTATTTGTTGTTCAAAGCAAAACCACTATATTGCAACTGTTTTAAAATCATTTCTAAACTTAGGTACAATCAAGAATAAGTAGTAGAATATTACAATATAGTAATACAAATAAATATTGAGTTTGTGGGAATATTTTCACAAATTAAAACAAAACGAAGGTCCATCGATTACTATGCTAATGATTTAAATTTGTTCAAATTAAGCATTTGATTGAAAAACTGAAGTCTTTTATTAAAATGAAAGAAACCCAACACTTATAACTTTATTACGGACCAAAGATCAAGCGTAGTTTTCGCATACGAAAACTAAGAAGAATATTCACTTTAGAATTTTCCCATCGTCATTAACAAACTTCAATTCAAATGATAGCTGTTGAAAGTGTTTAATAAAACAGTTTTTCCCCGTCATAATAAAATCAGTTTTAGAAATAAAATGTCTTTATGAAATGGTAAAACTGCATGTGCAAGCATTATAAACTTGACAGTGAATCTTTAAACAATTATTTTCTACTCCAGACGATGACTTAATAATGCCGTTTTATTTTGGATTTAAATTATATTTAGGTAGATACGGGCTATATAGAGGGTCGCAGTCCCACAAACACCACCGCGATTAATAGTGTCACTGTGAGCTTTAAACTTTTTAATGCAAGGTCAATATAATTTTTAAGGCGTATTGGAAGCCCATTGTCTACATTTCATTGTCATTTCGTGAAAATCCACTTTGAAACACGTGAAAATACAGTACTGTCATAGCTCCGATAACCTCATAAGAATGTGAAATTCCCAATATTTCGCTCTAATCAGCTCTAGATAATACGTTTGAAATTACGTTAAAATACTACGATGACAGAAAGACATCTCATGAGAACAGCGTTTGTCGAATTACAAAGCCGCTAAAAGGCACTTGTGTAAAATTGACCCGGTGTTTTGTAGTTTCTAGGCTCGCGTATACTATCAACGTCTGTTGTTTATTCCCTGTAATGCGCACTCTTAATCTCTAATCACGTGTCAAGGTGAACCCAAACGCCTTAACAAGGTAATTGCACCCGGTCTTGTTCCCGCCCAAGGCTTCAATTTACAGATTGTCCCAGCTCAAGATACTTGTTTGGTCACAAACCACAAGTATTTACTGATGGTTTCATTCTGCGCGGTCCACGTCTAACCGGTCCTCTTCTTACGCAGCTGTTCATGAAATATGTCGCCGAGCAACAGCGCAGTTTCAATTAGGGGTGATTCAATTAAATGTGAGCAGTTTGGTTTTATGATCCAAATTTCGGTGGCTAAATAGGGTAAAAAGTTTCAGTTGGTAATGCGAAGTAATTTTTATGCTTTCGTGAATGGTTTTCTTTTAGAGGGACCACAAGTGGTCTGTTAAAAACGTTCAAAGCTAAGCGGCGGGGAAAGGAAAAGAACTTCCTTGTAAAAAGTTTTTAAGTTATACATGTTTCAAATTTATTTGTACAATTGTAGCTGACTTTGATACGGACGCAGTTTTATAAATTCCTGAATCTAGACACTAACGGAGTAATTACAGTTACTTAAAAGATGTCTGCTGTTCAGACTTGGATAGTTGTACGGTGTGCACGTTTTTGCTGGAACTTATTCTAACCCTTAGTGAGCTAGAAACCTAGCCACTTATTTGTTATCAGCCAAAAGTGGAATCTATAAGCAGCTAGATTAGATTAAAGATTTGGGCTGGTAGTGAACCAGTTGTACGTCTACCATAGGTTTGTTGCCCCGGTTATCTTAGCCTGGGAGACCCACCCCGTGGGACCACAAGATGACTCCCCAAAGCTCGGCCAAGTGAACTTCATCCCAATTACGCCCCTCTAGTAGACACCTTCTTCTTATCTTCAGAGAGGGACAGTCTAAACGGATGGACCTGGCACTTTCCAGCAGCTAAGTTTCCCTTAACACGTGATCAAAATAAGCCATCGTACCAGCCGGTACCAAATTTTGTAAAACCAACACCATTAATTAATGTTAATTAAAGCTACGGTTTCCAGGAAGCGGTCACCGCTAAATTACGACCATAATATGACAGTGATTTTAGTTCATTCAATCCTATAGAAGTGGCCACCGCTTTATAGGAAAGCACTCCCATATAATTACATAAACAACAAAAGTTCACCGTCATATGACGGCAGTAACATAGTGCTCACCGCTTCCTAGGAAACCATTGCCTTAGAGCGGATGGACAATACAAGAACTGTTTTGTCGGGTTTCTCTAGTCACAGCTGGTTTCAACACTTATCATATGAGAAATGATAGACTTAACACCGATACTACAAACATTGTAAGAACTAATCGATGCTAAGGCTTTGTTGCTGTTATGTTGTATAGAAATTCAGAAATCGACGTGAATTCAGTGGTAAAATCTCCGTGCACCTGATTATGATTAATGACGTCGGTAAAGTAAACGTAAGTGTAAACCTTTTCCTTCAATATCTCTCATCTGTTTCGTCACTGATTTTACATAGTGTGCAAATTGTTCACCTAATAGCGTGTCGCATTGACCTGCGTGCTTATCATATAACCTTTCCAAGATGGAGGTGACCTAGAGTGAAAAGTCCACTTGTTCCCACCTTCCACTCTGCACTCAGTCTCTCTCTCTTCATCTTCGTAGCCTTAACCTCTTCTTCTTCTTCTTACTATCCACTGACCTTGTCACGTCGTGCCTTAGACGGCGATAAGGCATGCGCATTCCGAGACCTGTGCGCATCTTCAGGTCCGAGTATTTGCCAATGAATCGGAGTAGACCTTCGCGCAGCATGCCACTGTCAAGATAATTCCAATTTCGGAAACGTGAATATATTTATATTTATTTTAAACTTGTGCAAACAGATTTATTATACGATGTATGTATTTTACGGAAATAAAATATTTTGAATTGAATTGAATCTTGCTATACATTTTACGGATCGTCCATGTAAGTTCCTTATAACTGCCTTGGCAACAAACTGTACACGCCGTTTGAATTTGACACCTTACATTTGAACTTTTCAATACAGTTTTAATAAAATAAATTATTTAATTTCAAATTTTGCCGATATTTCAAAATGCTGACATGGTTAACAGCTGTCTTTTTGCAATTTGAAAATTGGCAACCAAGGCAGAGAAGGGCACATGAAACCTGACTGGTCAGAATTAAAACAGCACCCGGATTCGATTTCCGGGTTCAGTGATAACTTTTCACGATGGCCACTCCCCGTGGCTCGGAAGTCACGTTAGGCTGTTTTTAAATTCTATTGGTCAGTGGGCTATTAATAATGACCCAATCAGGGGAATAGTCAGCCCTAAATTGTATGAAGACTACACCTCATCATCCATCAAAACACTCATCACACTCACCATAATTTTATGTTCACTTTAAAATAGCCTCTAAGAGTGGTCTGTGTCTCAAATCAAAGCTAAGTACGCGTATATTTATGCATATTTGTGACTGTTAATATCGCTTGTTATTATCATTGGAAAACTACTAATTACTAGGATTGTGTACTTCCTTACAGTATAGGTTATGATCTTTGCTTTAGCGGCTGCTCAAGTGTCTTCAGGTTATTGGATTTAATTAAATGAGTCTTCAACACCAAAGGTGTAAAAAACCCAACTAAAAAATATTTTAATCACTAAGGAATTTTGCATCATAGACTATTAATTTCTATAACTCACACTTGGGAGAGTGGCTGATTGGCTTACTGACTATTGAGTCATATAGGAAGAACATTCTTAGATTCGACCGTTTCGTTTATTCGTTGACAAGATTCGAATAAACGGGACTTGAGTTGCAGGAAACCAATGTATGTCCGGGGAAGGTTTAAATATCAAGGCATGAGCGGAAACTGTGGGTGCAAATAATGATGAAATAATGGTAGCGAAAGGGTGATTATGATCTGGGAGGTTTTTCTATTCCATGCACTCTACAAAAGAGACCAGTTCTAACAACCTCCGATTCACTGTGACCCGCCTTATCCCGGGTGTGGGGTGCTCTTGTTTTGAAAATAAAATGTTTTGCCTTTCTACTAAACGCATTTGGCAACGAATCTTTTGAAAACTTTAAATAATTTGAAGTACTAATATTTTGTATTGGTAAGTTTTATTTTATTTGTGTACAATTTCAAATGTTGAAATAAGGTGTAAGTGTATTACTGAGAACCGAAATGCAAGTTTGTACCTAGTTTATATGGCGTATAAAGACTGTATTCTAAAGAGACAATTGTACGAAGAAAACTGTCAATATTATCCCCAGATATTCTTTTTGGGTTAAAGGGTTTACAAAGAACCTTTTAACAATCTTAAATGTTTCATTATATTATTTTCATTTATATACACAGTAAGTAATAATGGAGGTAGTAATGCATTTTGATAAAGAATGTATCCTAAATGTGCTATTATATTTTCTAGATTTTCCAAACACTTAAAAATACTCTTAAATCTAAGAAGTCTAAGAATAACAGTTGCAAACTTTAAAATGAAATAAGCTTAAAACAAAAAGATTATTTCCAATTTTTTAAACCAAAAGAAAATATAAGTGCAGTGAAAAACTAATTCCAAGTTAATTTATAAAGTATTCTGTACGTTAGTATTATTCACATGTACGGTATTAAACTACAGACAGTTTCTGGGTTTAACAGAACTGGTCGTAGTTCAGAGACTTCCCGCTAGAATGTAGCTCTTGTTGTAAACTAACGAAATCTACAGAATCAAACTGCATGTATACGAAATGAATTACAAGACGTACAGTGGCAGTTTTGAGTAAAACGGATATAAATATAAAAAATCTGTTAGTTTTCATGCCATTGAATATTTTAGCTAACAAGGCTTGAAACTGATGAACTGCGAGACACAGAACTAGAGTTCATGAACGTTTACCTTCTCAGATAGAATTTCAACTTGTCAACATATTGCCAAATTTGAATTTTAAGTTTTTATATTCGTCTAAAAAAGGTTTTTTTCACGGAAGCTTCTCACAATCCAGACGAGTTTAAAGCGCATGACAAGAAAATACGGAATTTACTGACCGACTACAGGACAAGCGTTGTGCAATTATTCGAATGAATGAGATCCAAGGGATTGTCAAACACACTGTATGTCTAATTGGTATACCAATGTTTTATTGTGTGGAAAATTTCAGCGTTTTAAATTAAATGACGATTGGATCATACGTAAAACGTTTACGCAGTAAACCATTTATTCAAACCCTGTTCTGGTTTTCCTTCCGAGGTCACGCGTCTTTAGGTTTGTATTGATATTTGGCTCAAGCTTCGGCATTGGCAACTGTATTGCTACTTTTAGCCTGTTTTCGTGTCAAACTCTTGAACACCTCAACCCAGCACGCTGCGGTTTTCCTCCAGATGAAACCATTTATGGATTTGGAATTTTCCTAGAGGTTAATCGTTAGTACGAACCATTTCATAAGTTTCTATTGTCTTTGTTGTCTAAAAGTACCCAAACATTTATGTCAGTGAATCAGGGATTGAATAGGTCACTGGTTTTACAAAAACACTTTTCAGTTGTCACTATCTTTACACTCTTTTGAAACCAGAAGTTGAAGTTGTGTGCTAGTAGTATGCGGTAGTCCGAGATGTCCTACAAAATGTCAAGTTCTGAAAACTGGGACGGCTTTGGTTTAGAATTTAAAAGGTAGTTCTAGCTATTAGTGGGTTTGGCTGGAAGCTGCCGCGTACGTTAGTCTCTAAACGTAAATACAACGTAATGTTATCCTACGAGTCTATCCTACACCGTAAAATACCAAATATCTCAATTTAAGAGAAGTGGAAGGTCAGGAAGAGCGTCAGGAAAAAGAATGTCGGGATAGCCCAACGAGGTGATAACCTATAGAAGATTGGAGTTGCCCAAGACGCGAAGCCAAACTCAAGGACGAGATTGTTTATCTAGTAAATTGATTAACAACCACGAAGAGAGGGGGGCTGGTGATGTGGGTTCAGATTGCTGCAAAATGTCGACAATTTGACCGAACAATAGAGGCATCACCCGCTCCAGCCTCAACACGCCGCTAGATCGCTACCTGATAATGGCGCCTTCATAAATGGCTATTTTCAGTTTCTTGTTTACTTTTACTGTTTTGCTACAGCCAGGGCTTAGCTCCTAATACACCTTTTGTCTGATACTCGATACCTCTCAGATTTTACTCTTTTTCTACAGCCGCTACAATTTTTCATCTTGCTTTGCTAAGGTGTTAACGACAAAGGCAACACATATCAACACTACACCAACAGAAATCACCAACAGAATTGTGAGCAGTTACCAAAGACAAGTAAATGTAAAAATTGGTGTACTCCAATTTAAACTTCAACTTGCCAAGCTATTGACATTCCGATCAAAATTAGTGTTTGATAGGGACACACAGAAAACATTCGGAAACGCGTTTAATTTTTAAACGATTTTAAACCCCTACATTAAGTGTGTACACTGCAAAAACAACCGCATTAGATGATTTTCATCCATATCGGAAGCGACACTGCCTGCAGCGAGCTCGACTTACGGATTTCTGGGAATGCTTTCTATAAGAACTTTTTTCAACAATCCATCTGTTTGTAAAACTTAACATAAAATGTCACTGAGCAAACAGTAGTTTGTTGCTTAATTGAAAGAACTTCTCAGATTTGTCTGTATAAAAATGATTTCAACCTTGTGAATCAGAGCTGCAGAGATGAAGGTTAAAGCTTGCGGTAGATTATCTTGCTGAAGGAGTTATATTTAAATAAATATTGCACCCATGATGGCTATACCACAATATTGCTATGTTGAAGAGATCCCAGATGCAAAGTTATAGCGGCTTCAATATAGATGATTGGAGAAGCCCGTCCAAAAATAAAACCAGTCGCTTTAACAATACAAACGCGCGCTACTCCCGCGAATTCATAAAGAGAAACAAAAGCCTTCCTGAACCGCTGGTTGAAGTTCATCTACGTGCCCAACAAATTATAAATCATCTCGATTTAACTATACAATAAATATATACGTCTTTAAACCTTTTTACATTCAGCAAAATGCATCTTTTAAAACTAAAAACGGCTAAAGACATTTAACAACGAAATTGTTTGACAAAAAATAAAACAAATTAAATGAGTTGACTATAGAACTTACATTAACACAATGTGCATAAATGCAAAACAAAAGTAACTCAACGATGACCACACAAGTTGAAACCCACATTGGTAATTCTCAAAATCGAAAGTCACGCATTCAATAGAAAAACTCGTTCCTTTACATAAGCGAAGATAAACAGCAATAAGGCTGTCATAAAACGACCCTGTTGAGGCGGGCCCGTTCCTGAGTGTGAGTTAAATGTGGGCTATAACATTTTCTTTCAGCCAGCAGGAGTTTTTATCTCGAATGGCAAAGCAGTTTGTTCTTTCAGCCAAACTAGAATTTACATTATTTTTGACATAAATATCGCGCCTGATAAATACAGGACATGAGTGTTGCGTGTCAACTGAGTTTGAAACAAAGTGCGAAGAGATGAAAGAGAGACGGCCGGAGGTTTCGACACCAAGTGCGTTTTCATGTCCTCTTGTCCAACGCGTGCCTCTGGTATCAGGCTCCCAGCTTTGCATCGGTTAAATACTACTGACAGCAGTCGTATTGTGTTCCATTCAACTTGGAGGACAAAGGAAAGACGCTTTTTATTGGGTTTGGTCAATGCAAACATATAAATAGTTTATTATCAGTACTCGTATTTATGGGAAAGCGGTAAAAATACTTATAAGAGTGCAATTACTTAACGTAATCATCACACTAAAAAAATTAAAGATAAAATGCTTTAAAAGGGTTGTTGAATGAATTATTGTTGAAAATAACAATCGGGATTGATAGTGGTGAGTGAAGGCTGGTTTCTTATTTCTAGTCGTCATTTAAATATTGTGTTTTTGTCATTTTGTTCTAAAACAACTGCTTTAGACCCAAGTATTGATGCGCTAAAGTGTCACTTTAAACCCCAGTTAAGTAAATGATTGTATTGATGATTTCTTTCTCCCTAGGAAGAAAAATAGCATTTAAATGCTGAGATCAAAACACTTATGTTTTTACTTATTTTTTTAATAATATTAAAACATTTATTGATATTTATGTCTAGTTATTATTTGCATCATGACAAAAAGTACCGTTCATTACTCCATAAATTACGTACACTTTTAATACATAACACATTTTTTGACTAAAGGATACAGCAGTGTTTTTTAAATTAATAACACAAGAATCTAAAAAGAATACAGATTTACTTTGAGTTTGTGTTAACGAGGCAAATCACAACGACAACCAGGTCACATTGATTAATCCCAAAGCACAAGCTTATCTGTGGCCTTCAATAAAATGTCTCAAGTTTCTGCCGAGACTTTGAATGAGATGCAAATTTAAAACAACAGGCTCTCAAATTACAACGTTAATCCGTTCTTTAGTCCTCAACCCATGGGAGCTGTTAATGAAAGGTTCGTTTAAAAACAAGCGTTCTGGCAGGTTTAAAAAGGCTACTCGTTTTGAATAGTAATAAATCGTTCATTCGCAAAAATATTAGCTATGCCTCGTTCAAAGGTATAGCTAAATCGTCAAAATGAACAGGTCGAATAGAAAACCCTCTCCCTGCTTAAAACGGTGTAGTTATAAAGTAACTGGTTAGGTTTGTATTGTTTAATGTGAGAAAGAAATGACAAACTTTTACGTCGTATCTAGTACATATGTATAACGTCAGTCGAGACAGGCCAATCGAGTGACGTTAACATGTTTGGTTCTCCTAGCTCAACCATAACAACTGATAGATGAGGTAGGATGAGGCTGAATAGTGGTCAGCTCACAGTGTTGGGCACCAGCATGAAACACGAGACACGATGTAGCGCGTGCTCTGCTAGCTCCTCCACCTCCACAAGAGCTGAGGAGATGAGGTAGGATGAGACTCATCAGTGGTCAGCTCACAGTGTTGGGCACCAGCATGAAACACGAGACACGATGTAGCACGTGCTCTGCTAGCTCCTCCACCTCCACAAGAGCTGAGGAGATGAGGTAGGATGAGACTCATCAGTGGTCAGCTCACAGTGTTGGGCACCAGCATGAAACACGAGACACGATGTAGCGCGTGCTCTGCTAGCTCCTCCACCTCCACAAGAGCTGAGGGATGAGGTAGGATGAGACTCATCAGTGGTCAGCTCACAGTGTTGGGCACCAGCATGAAACACGAGACACGATGTAGCGCGTGCTCTGCTAGCTCCTCCACCTCCACAAGAGCTGAGGAGATGAGTAGGATGAGACTCATCAGTGGTCAGCTCACAGTGTTGGGCACCAGCATGAAACACGAGACACGATGTAGCGTGCTCTGCTAGCTCCTCCACCTCCACAAGAGCTGAGGGATGAGGTAGGATGAGACTCATCAGTGGTCAGCTCACAGTGTTGGGCACCAGCATGAAACACGAGACACGATGTAGCGCGTGCTCTGCTAGCTCCTCCACCTCCACAAGAGCTGAGGGATGAGGTAGGATGAGACTCATCAGTGGTCAGCTCACAGTGTTGGGCACCAGCATGAAACACGAGACGATGTAGCACGTGCTCTGCTAGCTCCTCCACCTCCACAAGAGCTGAGGAGATGAGGTGGGATGAGACTCATCAGTGGTCAGCTCACAGTGTTGGGCACCAGCATGAAACACGAGACACGATGTAGCGCGTGCTCTGCTAGCTCCTCCACCTCCACAAGAGCTGAGGAGATGAGGTAGGATGAGACTCATCAGTGGTCAGCTCACAGTGTTGGGCACCAGCATGAAACACGAGACACGATGTAGCGCGTGCTCTGCTAGCTCCTCCACCTCCACAAGAGCTGAGGAGATGAGGTAGGATGAGACTCATCAGTGGTCAGCTCACAGTGTTGGGCACCAGCATGAAACACGAGACACGATGTAGCGCGTGCTCTGCTAGCTCCTCCACCTCCACAAGAGCTGAGGAGATGAGGTAGGATGAGACTCATCAGTGGTCAGCTCACAGTGTTGGGCACCAGCATGAAACACGAGACACGATGTAGCGCGTGCTCTGCTAGCTCCTCCACCTCCACAAGAGCTGAGGGATGAGGTAGGATGAGACTCATCAGTGGTCAGCTCACAGTGTTGGGCACCAGCATGAAACACGAGACACGATGTAGCGTGCTCTGCTAGCTCCTCCACCTCCACAAGAGCTGAGGAGATGAGGTGGGATGAGACTCATCAGTGGTCAGCTCACAGTGTTGGGCACCAGCATGAAACACGAGACACGATGTAGCGCGTGCTCTGCTAGCTCCTCCACCTCCACAAGAGCTGAGGAGATGAGGTAGGATGAGACTCATCAGTGGTCAGCTCACAGTGTTGGGCACCAGCATGAAACACGAGACACGATGTAGCGCGTGCTCTGCTAGCTCCTCCACCTCCACAAGAGCTGAGGGATGAGGTAGGATGAGACTCATCAGTGGTCAGCTCACAGTGTTGGGCACCAGCATGAAACACGAGACACGATGTAGCACGTGCTCTGCTAGCTCCTCCACCTCCACAAGAGCTGAGGAGATGAGGTAGGATGAGACTCATCAGTGGTCAGCTCACAGTGTTGGGCACCAGCATGAAACACGAGACACGATGTAGCGCGTGCTCTGCTAGCTCCTCCACTCCACAAGAGCTGAGGAGATGAGGTAGGATGAGACTCATCAGTGGTCAGCTCACAGTGTTGGGCACCAGCATGAAACACGAGACACGATGTAGCGCGTGCTCTGCTAGCTCCTCCACCTCCACAAGAGCTGAGGAGATGAGGTAGGATGAGACTCATCAGTGGTCAGCTCACAGTGTTGGGCACCAGCATGAAACACGAGACACGATGTAGCACGTGCTCTGCTAGCTCCTCCACCTCCACAAGAGCTGAGGAGATGAGGTAGGATGAGACTCATCAGTGGTCAGCTCACAGTGTTGGGCACCAGCATGAAACACGAGACACGATGTAGCACGTGCTCTGCTAGCTCCTCCACCTCCACAAGAGCTGAGGAGATGAGGTAGGATGAGACTCATCAGTGGTCAGCTCACAGTGTTGGGCACCAGCATGAAACACGAGACACGATGTAGCGCGTGCTCTGCTAGCTCCTCCACCTCCACAGAGCTGAGGAGATGAGGTAGGATGAGACTCATCAGTGGTCAGCTCACAGTGTTGGGCACCAGCATGAAACACGAGACACGATGTAGCGCGTGCTCTGCTAGCTCCACCTCCACAAGAGCTGAGGGATGAGGTAGGATGAGACTCATCAGTGGTCAGCTCACAGTGTTGGGCACCAGCATGAAACACGAGACACGATGTAGCGCGTGCTCTGCTAGCTCCTCCACCTCCACAAGAGCTGAGGAGATGAGGTAGGATGAGACTCATCAGTGGTCAGCTCACAGTGTTGGGCACCAGCATGAAACACGAGACACGATGTAGCGCGTGCTCTGCTAGCTCCTCCACCTCCACAAGAGCTGAGGAGATGAGGTAGGATGAGACTCATCAGTGGTCAGCTCACAGTGTTGGGCACCAGCATGAAACACGAGACACGATGTAGCGCGTGCTCTGCTAGCTCCTCCACCTCCACAAGAGCTGAGGAGATGAGGTAGGATGAGACTCATCAGTGGTCAGCTCACAGTGTTGGGCACCAGCATGAAACACGAGACACGATGTAGCACGTGCTGCTAGCTCCTCCACCTCCACAAGAGCTGAGGAGATGAGGTAGGATGAGACTCATCAGTGGTCAGCTCACAGTGTTGGGCACCAGCATGAAACACGAGACACGATGTAGCGCGTGCTCTGCTAGCTCCTCCACCTCCACAAGAGCTGAGGAGATGAGGTAGGATGAGACTCATTAGTGGTCAGCTCACAGTGTTGGGCACCAGCATGAAACACGAGACACGATGTAGCGCGTGCTCTGCTAGCTCCTCCACCTCCACAAGAGCTGAGGGATGAGGTAGGATGAGACTCATCAGTGGTCAGCTCACAGTGTTGGGCACCAGCATGAAACACGAGACACGATGTAGCACGTGCTCTGCTAGCTCCTCCACCTCCACAAGAGCTGAGGAGATGAGGTAGGATGAGACTCATCAGTGGTCAGCTCACAGTGTTGGGCACCAGCATGAAACACGAGACACGATGTAGCGCGTGCTCTGATAGCTCTAGCAACGTGATCCTGACTGCGTGACTGCCTCTTGATTGCTTCAACTGCTATGAGTATATTCTAGAAAATTGGGCTGTTTTAGATTTTGCGTTGACGTAGTGGCGTGTGAACCTTTGTCAAAGAAATCTGTAACTCACAAAATCTCAATGAAATGGTACAGTTATTCAAAAGGCAGATAGTTGTTTTAATTACAGTGCGATAAAATTGTGAGTAATTATATTCGTTTACCCAGTGAGTAACTGATGTTAGAGCTCAAACAATCAATGATGCTCTAAATAACGTCATACGTAAATACATTTTCTTGGATTTTTCAACTTGTAATTACCACGGCTGAAACCTAGAAATTCTAAACGCGATCACAGAAAGACTAAATTCACACTTTATAGGGTGACACCTTTTTTAAATCACCTAAGATACCTTTTTAGCTTTAGAGTATTACGAATTGTTATGGTTAAAAGCCTATTTAAATCTATTGGAAAGTTCATTCTACGCGGTGGTTTCATTACATTACGAGAAATATAGCTCATGAAACAATTTTAGCGCAGACAGCGGATCCTCCCACTTTTCACAATCCCCAGTGAGAGATCCTAGATACAAAGGAAACAATCTATTCTAGTTCTAGTCGTCGAGGAACTCTGACTCACGAATCCTTGAGAAACACTAAAGAAATTACAGTGAAATGTTGAAAAACTCTCCATTAGCCAAGTCTTGCTATAAATCAATAACATGCTCTACGACCATATTTTTCTATTAACTGTATTTTACCGCCGCCTCGGCAGTTGCAAGCACCTTAATACAATTTACTCTCATTCTAACCACGTTCAATTGAACTTTACTGAGCCGGTAATGATGTCTTACATGGGCGCTAAATGCTGGGCAATCTCACGTACTTGGACGATGTCCAGGCTCGTAAAGTTTATAAGATGATGACAGGAGCATTAGAGCTCATTTAGGAGTGGGAATGCTAAAATGTTGCCCTAATGCACGCCCGGAGCACAGCGTTGCGTAGTATTTGGAAAGTACACATACAGGGTTTTAAATGTCCCCCATAACTTTTGAAGAGGAATTTTGAAAAACACTTTGGGGAATGTTTTATAGGGTCCTGAAGTTTATTTGTACGTACTTTTCGTTATCCACCCCCACCCAAAAACCGGTGGGGGGAGGGCCCCTAAATTAAATACGAACCTTGTGACACTTTATTTGAAATGGTGGAAAAACACTAACTCATTGATAATATTAAAAACATTTTACGACGTTCCTGGAACAAAATGGTGGCTCAAAACGTTTTTCATTTTTAAACAAATAAATAGACGCTGTCGCTATATTTTTCAAAAATTCTAAAAAAACTTACAGATTTAGCTTTTGGGTACTCAAAGCTTTAAAACGATATATTACAAGATAAATGTTGTAAAATATTAAAAACTGCCCCTTTTTTCAAAATTTGTTAATTTTGGGGAAGTAGTTAACGAAAAGTACGTTAAAAAATACTTCAGGACCCTATAAAAACATTCCCAAAGGGTTTTTAAAAGTTGTCTTCTTTCAAAAGTGGTGGTGAAGTGGACATATACAACTCACCCTGTATAATTACAGTGATAACAGATTAATTTTTGAACGGACCTGACGATAAAGGCATTGCCTTTGAAAGGCCTCGTCCGAAATAAAAGTATTAAGTATTGGTTTTGATGTTTAAAATTATTTTTTATAACTGAGATAACAGTTAATGCTTAGTAAGTTTAGGGGAATATAGCATTGCAGCAGGGCAGTCATAGTGGTTATCGTGCTAAGTAATGTACCTTTCGACTTGACCAACTCTAACAAAACCCGCAGGCCTGAAGATGATAGCTTGCTATCGGAAGCGCTTTAAAAAAAATGTTTTTCATGTTGGCCTACTGTGTTAAATTCTATTCATCAAGTGCCAATATCTCCAGAAGAAGATCCGCAAGAGTTTGAATTTTAGGTGTTTTACGCTAATGCGTTTCGAAACGTCTAAGGGTATCATCAATAACCCAAGTATAAACTCCCACAACTAACAATCTTAAGAAACTGCACAGTGAAAGACAAATTCTGGAAAACTAAAAGACGTGTGCAGATGTGATTTATCCTTTTTGTTGGACCAGAAAATCCTAAAACATGTGGTAATTTTACCTCGGTAAACATATGATGTAAAATACTTAAGCGTGAAAGGTTTACAAAAATCTTTCTAAATTAACATTAACTGTCCTTTTTATTTTTCAAGTGCAAGTAATACTTGACAACAAGCCATTTCCGAGCCAATAAACAAAACTGAGTTCGCCATTAGACAGATTTGGGGGAGTGTTCCAATGCCGCCTGTTGTCATGACCAGTCAAACTCATAAATCCATTACTGGTGGCTAATTTAATAATGTTGTCTTGTCTCGAATTTCTCTGATAAGGTCACCTGTGACCTTGAGGTTGACCAAAGGTCAAGGATCCGTGAGTATCGGTAGTCCCGGCTGTCACTGGGGGCTAAGAGTACGATGAGTTATGGGTAAGTGCTGTAGTCCGTAGCAGTACCTGACCTGGGTATGGATATGAATATGCAAGATAAAGCACTTGATCAAATACTTACGAACAATGGGTGATTTAGAGTTGGAACCCTGCCGACACTCGGGTCCTACTGTCATGATTGTATCTTTGACCGATGCCAATGAATTTAGATGTTCGAGTTACGTTACTAGGAAATGGTTCTTTCTTTTGGTTCCTGAAGTTGAATAAGTTGTATGATTTTAAACTGATCGGTTTCAGATTACCGTTGTAAATTTCTTTAATTGTACATAAAATTATATAATATTGTATGATATAAAGATACGTTATATCTTACATAAACTCCCGTATGACAAGATGTTATCCTACTTACTCGTATATACGATAATACTCGTTTTTGGGTATTAATTAAGTCTGGAGACGGCCTAATAACTTTTAAACGGCACAGGATATAAACGCACAAAATTTTACTGATTTTTCTAGAGACTACAAACTACTTTTCTACGTAACTGATGGTCCGATGGCGCCAGTGGGGTGCACCCCACTGGGGGTTAGTAGAACGGATTTGGCCATAGAGCATTGCATATCGTTGAAAATGTATTATTTCCATATGAAACTTGCCTTAGCTTTTTGCATTCGGCCAAACTTGTTCTTTTAGCCTCTATTTTGAGTTGTTTGTTTTTCAAATTTTGAAACTTTAAACGGAAAGTTTCATATGGATTAAAAGGAGTTTTCCACCAACAACAATGCTGCAAACTGAATGTTTAATAAATTATCCACTAAAAGTTATTGTTGTACACACTTTTAATTTTTTAAACTTTCACGACAGTAAATTGTGATTGAACAACTTCCTAAAAGTGCAGTTTGCGGTATTGTTTGTGTTGGAAAGGTACCTGTTCGACGATATGCAATGTTCTATAGCCAATTTCCAAATTGGTTCTACTAACTTCCAGAGGGGCTCACTCCACTGGCGCTCTCGGGCCAATAACTACTTAGAATAGTAGTAAATAGTCCCTAGAAAAGCCCTATAAAATTGGATGCGTTTATTCTGAGAGTGTTACAAAATTATTTAACCGTCTCCAGACTCAATTAAAAAACTACTTGGCATTTTCCTTTTTCAAATTTTTCAACACAATTCTTAAACGCACTTTCAAATACAAATAATTATCTCATTATTTTATAGACATTTGAACATGTGTTGACGTATTATTCTGATCAATCGATAAAAGCTTCACCGATATTTCTTTTGCTAGTTTTGTTAAAGTGTTTTGTAGCCCGTGAATTATGTGTATTATATTACTGTTGAAAGAGTTTTCGTCCTAAAAATCGATTGACCTTTTTTTGTTAGGTAGTCTAAAGTTTGTTTTAAGAGATCTATGTTCAAAATGGAATTCGATCTTCTGAGTATTATTGTAGTTAGTGTTGCTTACGAAGGCTTCAAGAATATATACAGAATAAAAGTGTAATTCAAATTGGTAAATACACAATAATAACTGTTGAGGCACAATAGTTGTATCAAATATACAGGGTGTTTTTAAATGATTCATCTGGATTTAAAATACTGTATTACTGTATCAGTTTATTAAATGTATATCTAAATGTGACTTAGTGCAGAGTAAGGACATACACAATTATAGTACACGCTCAAATACAATATATAGACCAGTCAGTCATAGCTTGCAAATTCATGAAAGATTGCCAATACAAGCTGGCACAAAAGTTTTGAATCTTCTTCCAAAGGAAGTTAAAAGTCTTTTATATTGCCATAAATTGTTCAAAAACAAATTAAAGCAATATTTGCTGTACTTGGCTCCTTACTCTGTTGCAGAATTTATCAATTCCAGTTAATAACTTTTCAATAATGTTATAAACTAAACCTATTTATTTTATATGGTCATTTTTCTTATCAGTGGTTAAAGTTACCATTGCTCTCATTTTTGTTATTCATCCCATTCATTTTGTAAATAATGTATCATTTTCATATTCATCAACATGTCAACACAATGTATTTTGTTTATGACAATAAATGTTAAATGTTTATAATTACTGAACATATACAGCTAAACGTTACACAAAATCAAAGGAAATATTGCCAAGTTCTATGTGGTAATATTACAAATGTTCAATGGGATACCCATCGACCACACAGCAGGTTTCCAACCGATACTGCAAATCTGCCCAAACATTATCCATCATATCGTGGTTGATGCCATCGACTGCAGTGGTAATTCGATCTTGAAGTTCTTGCAGAGTTTGGGGTATTGGAGGAATGTCTACTTTGTTTGTTATGCAGCCCCAGGAGTAAAAGTCACATATTGCAAGGTCCGGAGAACGAGGTGGCTATCTGAGAAGAGCTAAGACCATTTTCACCACACAAAACGTTTTATCTTGAATTTTTACCATTTCAAAATATATGTCATTGCATTCAAACAAATAACGACAATAACAATCAAAAATATTATCATACAACTTGAGAAAATTAACTTTATTCAGATGTTTGTCTCAACATCTTCCGACCACAGGTAAGTGTGATATAAGCAAATGAAACCTGATGAATCATTTAAAAACACCCTGTATTTCTCTTTGGCTGAATTATTACTATGCAAATCATGGAAACTTAAATGTACCTCACAATAAAAGAATTCATAACTCTCAATTCAGTAGAAATCAAGTGTGAAGAGCGAACTTGTTTTTATTGATAACCTTTGAATAGATGTTCAAGGTTAGATCCAAAAGTATCACTGCTTTAGGCAGTACGTGCTCCTTGGTTTGGACACACGCCTCTGTCGACCTTTTAACTGAACACGCCCAAAATCCTTTACTCTAATTAAATACTGGCAGCTGTAGGTACGTGATTTTCGGTGAGTACTTTTGAAACTGCAATTACTCGATAATTAATCAGTAAACGCTGCAGTAACACGTATAAGGATCAGATTAATTGCATATATCTCTCGAAGACTGTTATTATTTCAGATATTTAGCAGACTGTCTGACAGAAAAGGCTTTTATTGAATTGGTTTGATTACGGTTATTATACACTAGTTGTTCGTAAATTTACTTTCAATATTCAGTTATTTCTAGTGCCGAATTTAAAACGATAAGGTCCTAACCAACATATATCGTAGGATCGCCTTCATTTAGAGGTATAAATGTGATTTTTCGATTTTTGAGAAATACGTTGTTGGAAATCAATTTTAAAATTAATAGCATAGTGCTATTATTAGTTTTCATGATTCTGAGTACTAAACTGAAAATAATTGAATGAAAAGTGGTTGTCAGCTCTCTATTATTGCAACACGGGTGCTTTGTCTGTTTCAATGTATGGATCAGTATTATATAGCAACATACTTATTTTGTCAAACGCTATTGAATTTTGTTTAATATTGTGGTAGACAATTTTAAAAACATTACAACAGTAAACACGTAAAATATGTAAGAATAAGTTACGTTTGGAGCACCAAAAATCCCATTTAAAAGTAGAATTTCAAAAAAGGGCACCAATCCGCCGTAGGTTATAGAAAGTCATTATTAAGAACAGCGTTTGTTCCCTTTTGAGGGGAATTTTCAACAAAAAGAAGTTTTAATAATCTAAAAACATTAAATTTTGTCCGATTTTGATGACATTTGAAATAGATTTGTACCTTGTTGTGTTTTTGTGCATCAATTTAATAAAAATTATGAAAAGCCGTCAAGTTTTTTCAAAATGGCGGCTAAAAAGTGATTTTGCTTTAACAACGGAATAAGTGGTCCGATTTTTTGAAATTTAAAATGTGATTTCCTTTCATGACATGTAGTAAAACTTCCAAAAATCCGGAAATCTGAGGCCGAAGGCCGAAGAGAGTCTGTGAGCTTAGCGAATTAGAGTAAACTCCAATATAAATTTGGTAATTCACTCATGCCACTGGCGCTTTAGCGCTTAACTGCGTGTCGGCTTGGTTCAAATTAAGATCCTAAAAAAAGAATATTTTAAATAGTTGAATCTACAATAGAGTTCGCCTCGAGACGAAGCTCCCAGGGACCATCCCCGATGACGCAACTACCGAAAGGCGCAGCACACGAATACATCATCACGACTTTGATCAATTTATTCGAAAATCACGTCGTAATGACAGTATTCTCGTCACCAAGGCTAGTTGGCTGACTCTCAACCTACTTAAAACCAGTTATTGACTCGTGCCATAATGATTATTGTATTGATCAAAATTGACGCTCACTAACACGCACGAAGGTGAGAAGATGTGAACATCGTGTTTTGATAACATGTGTGCCTCTGTTAATTAAGGCCAAATAGGTTTTCGTCACTGTCCTCTCTACTAGGCATGATGAAAACATGGACTAGGAAGTCTGTATGACAGGTGTTCGTTTGAAATGGTCTGTTAATAGTATCTTGTTGAGAATGACCTTTGCGGAAATGTTCAAGTGGTGGACTTAATCTCATTTAAAATATGAGTTTCGAAATTTGACTATATTACATATGGCAGCGTCTCAACTTGAGAACCCTTAAAATAGTATGAGTTATGGATTTAACTCAACAGTTTTAAAATATTTTAACTGTCACGCTTTTTTACACAGAGCTACAGCTTATGTGTAAGTTCTTAATGCACATCATTGCTAATACTTTGAGGAGCTCTGTCTTTTGGCCTAATCATCGAATAAAACGTTAATGAGAGTAAAAGATCTTGAAATTCAAGAACCTGATTTAACTATAATCATATTATTATTTTTCATCATAAATTTTAAAGTGAAGAAAAGTAAACGTGTTTTAAAAATACTAATACTTTTATGGTTGAACCGATTTTTTAACATTCAAACCTTATTATCTTTAGTAGTTTATTTATAAATTCTGTACAGTTTAAGGAATGTTAGTAAAATGGATTTTATTGAGGACTTTGTGGGCTGTAGCTTTTAAACTTACAAATAAATGAAACATAATGTAACGAATAAAGTTTTATAAAGTCTTTCAGTTTTGCGTTAAATGCGTATAAACATTTCAGGGCAAAAATCATATTCTGCAAGATATAAACGGTGGTCCGTTTAAGTATACACACTCTTTTAAATGTAAAAATAAAATTGAAGTTATGTCGAATAAGTTAAACAGACCATTCACCAGTACAGGATATAAGTGGCAAAGTGGGTGAAATTTAATTGGAGGAATGAATGACAGGTGAAAGAATCAAGAGATGTGAAGTCAAAGATCGAGTAATTGTGGTCAAGGTGTTTAAAATCAGCTGGCAATTAATCGTGAAGTAAGACGTGCCCAAGATTTGTATCTCGATGTCTTGTAACTTACATTATTGCTATGCGTTTTTATTGCAAAACAGCCGAGGTAGATAAATGTTTGAGATAAATATTGAGATATATATGTGAACGCAATGCATCTGAGCAATGTGCTCGATTTAATGTTGAGCCATTACGATATATTTTCATTTTACGAACTGTTTTACATCATTAAGGAGCAAAATTGTTTATTGCAGTCCTAAATGGAACTACACAATTTTACGGTGTAATTTTGTAAGCTTCTTAAATTACGTTTTTGTCTAGTTCACCTTAATTATCTTCGGTTCGATGGCAGACCTATTATGTAGTGGATGTTATAGAGTTTACAGTGGCACTTCTTACATACAGCTTGTAAATATTGTACTTTATGCGTGAATTATAATTTTGGAAAAAGAAGTATGATCTGTTATAGAGAATATTCTTTTACATGGTATAAGGACTGGGATTACTCATGCTCTATAAGCTGTATGATTTTGGCTGACGTATATTGTTTAACAGACTAAGGAAATAGTATTTGGCTTTAACGAAAAATTGCACACAATTGGGGTTGGAAAACTTTTAGTTTTTCTGGAATCTGCGTTGAAAATATGTACAGTAAAAAACGGAGCCATATTTTAACCAACTAACTTAAAAAACAAATTAAATATTTTGGACTAATGTGGCTTGTCATAATTTAAGTAACACTTTTGGATCAACCACAATGCAAAACAGTGTATACAGTAATTATACAATAATACACTGTTTTGCATTGAGGTTGATCCAAAAGTTTTATTTCAATTTCAACAAATTAAATGTTTTCTTTAATTAATTCCATTATTTTCGGACACAGCTTACCACAAGTTTCCCTTTGAAACCGTGCACATAGTACTCTTTACACCCACGTTTACAAAAACGTAGATAAATCCTCCGAAGCGATTCTTCCAACCACCTGTTGAACAATTGAAATTGAAGTAGTAATAAACACTGACAGTCGTGGATTGTAAGTTAAGTTGTCAAGGCAACTGAGTCACCTGAGGGCTGCTGACAGGATAAATGAGCAGAGCAAAGCAGAGCAGTTGAGCAGTCGTGAGCACGACACGCCACGAGAGCGCAGCACGAGCAGTCAGCTGAGTCGCTGTGTCGTCTGCTCTGCAATGTGATTGGTTGCGTCACTCGCTCCCACAGCTGATCTGATGTGTTCGTTTTGGGAGTTTTCTCGTACCTATTTTATTTGCGAATTTCCATAGGAAATAGAGCTGCTATTCATGTCTCTCGCCAAAAGAAGGACACGTCGTAGAAAGGAGCGGTTTGCAGTTTTGAGCTTCCAACACATCTTGAGTCGAATTTCCAAACTATCTCTGTTTCCGATAAAACTTCTTTGAAACTACTTACAATTCACTTTGTCCTTTGGTGCAAGCAGACTTTCCCCCAGGATCAAGTTTCATGGGCAGAGAAAATTCAAATAAATAAATGCGTTGAGTATAGAGCACATGAGGATTGAGATCTACCACTTTCATTTTCCTGGTGGGCGCGGAGGGGTGGGTGGTGGTAGCGGGAGAGAGTTGTGGGGATGAAAGGCGGGGTTGTCATTACAAACCCTCAACAGGCTACTGTTGTGACCCGCTCTGTTTCACATGTTCTACAGTTTCGTAAGATTCAGAAAAACTCTAGCGATAGAATTTTAAAATGTATCTAACTACAGGTATTTTTGTGTTAACAGTTACAGTCGGTCAGTCTGATGCACGCCTGTGATTGGTCGTCCACTTCTCCTAGCTAGTCGGTCGGTGGGCAGCTTTCACTGTGGCAGTGGATGTGCTTGGCTCAATATTTTACCGTATCAAAATGAAAGGAGTAATTTGTTTTGAGTTCACACCTTCACAGTTATAGTATGTAATAATAATTTTATCAGGGAAAGCGTTATTACAAGAGTACCTAATAATAAAGACAATAATTATTTTTAACTTTCACCAAATTGTGTTAACTTCAACAACTTAACGGAATTTGTTAAATAATAAAACCCAATGTGTCGTAATAGTGACAATAGTTCAAATCCCTAACAGTAAGCTAACTTCCGACAAAGACGTAGTACGGTTATCTAATCTCTAAGAATCACTTCTAGAGACCTTGAGCATGGTAAATGGAGCTCATATAGAGGAGAGCTCGTGACCAACCGCTCAGCTGCAACAATGTCAGCTGATTCAAATATGTCGTCTGCTCTGGGACTTCTTACATCATAGTCGATTCATCGTTCTTTTCTTTGATCAAGAATAATCTTTCATGGACTGTTTAAAACTTTGGTTAGTAATTTCTACAAAGGATTTAAAAAGGAACACATGCAGAAATCTTAAAATTTGGGGTCATGTTTTTAAACTATTAGCAGTTTTGAAATTTTGAAATGTTAATATGTAGTTTCAATTTGACGAAAGAATTACATCAATAAAAAATAAGACCTTTCCTTGATTATATAAAATTCGTATAGTACTCATGTTATATTTTTACATCTAATGATAATAGTATTCCTTCAACATGAATTTTTTCCTATCAGTTACTATTATAATAAACTTATTGAAAACAGATGGTAGTCTTTTGAACGATTCTATGTAAACATTCTAGGTTTCCTTCTTGTGTCCAAGTGGACACGATTATTATTTCTCGATACAACTAAGCACTTAAAAAGGGTTTTAGAACAAATCATATTTTATTTTTGACATTTTTCAAAACTTTAGGGGAGGGATGTTAGGTCCTCTTTTTGTCCTTGCCTGCGGAGTTCGGTTTCACTACCAGCATTGGAAAACCCCAAAATACTGTTAAGCACACTCCGTAGATACATTAGTTTCAATTAATTATTATCTCCAATGCTATGACGTAAGTTGTTACACGTTTTATTTCTCTTCAATCTCTTATTTTCAAGCCTTCGCAAAGTAAACATCAATCAAAACTGCGGGCCAGAACACTATTATGCATGTGTACGTGACGTTGCACAATGGCCGGAACTGTGACAATGCCGTGACGTGCCACGTCATGTGCTACGTGCTACGTGCTGTACCACGTTCCATCTACGTGCTGGGAGCATATGCTCGTCCACTCACCCATGTGAAGATGTCGCTTCACACATTGTCACCAGTTGCACGCTTTCATGACCTTCGTCGTTTCTGGTGTTTGATTGTACTTGTAGTGTGACGGAGAAATCAACAGTTGGATGCGTGGAAGATCGTATTGTCATGAGGAAGATGTTGTTTAGATGTCTCAGGGTATTGGACGTATTTTAGTCATAAAATAGGATTTCAGTTACCTCCGTCAATATCCAAAAGTTGAGTTGAGGGTTGTTACATCCCCGGGACGTTTTGATGTAAATACATCATCATCAGACGTGCAGTTTGGTTGAAAATCCACCTGTTGGCTTCGTTGTTTTTCATAGCCGGATTTTCAACCAAAATGCACGTCTGACGATGAAGTCTTTACATCGAAACGTCCCGGGAATGTAACAACCCTCAACACAACTTTTTAGATATTGTTGGAGGTAACTAAAAATTATTTTATGTCGAATCGATATCCAAGAGAAAATAATGAATTTTATTCGTATTTAAGTCGTAATCATACGTATGAATCAGGGGTAGTATTGGTCTCCAGCAAGCAAAATATCTGATCAGTATACCAATGTGCAGTTTTCTAATTCCCAAACCGATAGATTTTTTAACACCAGCCATTTCAATAACCATGTGAAACTGGTATTTTCATAGGAAACCTTATTTAGGGTTATACTACACTTTATAAGTGTATGGTGATTCACAATTAGCTTTATGTTAAAGACTTTAGCTTAACATCTTTAATATCTTAAAGCTTCACTTCAATTATGTTAGATATTATAAAGTAGCTAAGTAAGATACTGAAATGTACAGGGTTATTACAAATGATGTTCACGATTTCAAGTGTATATAAAATGTAGTTTTATATGTTACAAAAGAAACAAAATGGTCACATTTTAAGAAAAACTCAAAATTTTCGTCACAAGTAATCATAACTACACATTTTTAACACGGGTACTCCTTGTGCTACAACAAATGTTAATCCTATAATCATGCTCTTGCCATACGTTGGTAAGAGTGTCTTGATCCATTGTTTCGATGGCATTAATAATCCGTTGCTGGATCTCAAGTTTGCTAATGGTAATTGTGGTGTGTACAACTTATCTTTGATACAACCCCACAAGAAAAAATAACAGGGAGTGTTATCCGAAGATATTGGAGGCTAGTTCAGGAGTACGTCATCATTCGGACATCCGCGCCCCGATCCATGACCCAAGCACAAACGATGAGCACTAGTAACATTTTTTTACAAATGCGGCCATTTGTTTTAAAGTTCAATTACTGCTTTCGATTATATTGGTTACTAGGAGGATCTTCATTTGTCCTGGTTCTAAAATTGGTTGCACACTAGTAAAAAAATATGTTACTGTCTTCAAATTCAACCATTGCACAACACGTACAACAATTGACTTAAGAAACAGCAGATACGCATCCAAACCAGTATAAATAAAACTGTATTAGTTTTTCTTTCAAATGGTACCTATTAAAATGGTCTAAAAGCAAATTTACCCAGTAATATTTATCATCAGAATCAGGAACATCATTTGTAAATATCCCTGTATATGGACACTATTCATTTACTGTAAATATGTACAAATTTGAGTAAATTTATTTTGACTTTAATTTACGTTTTTGACTGTATTGTTCAACTATTTTGTAACCTCTTATTTTTAGCCAACTGTAAACACAAGTTTTATTTCCGTTGTTGTCAGTTTACGGTTTCATTAGGTTCGTTTTAATACATTGAAGCGCAAAAAGGCACAAAAGGCCGTAAATTATGTGTTCATGTACACCATTTCAAAGGGGGGTTTTACTTGTTTTACACTACATTTACTTCCTGAATACATGTATAGTTTTTAACTGCATGAAGTCCCTTTTGTATAATCTACATACAATTTTCCTAACAAATATCTGTTATGACAAGACAGTTTATATGGAAATATTTTATTTTACTCCAAATTATTGCTTTTTAGACAACATGGTTAAAAGGGCAAGGTTAAAATCAGCATAACGGATTCTGTTAAACCCAATCAAAGACAACTGACAGATACTGATGACTAATCAGAATGAAAGGGCTTATTGACACATATGATCTTTAGGACTTTGAGGCTCATACTATAATTTTACTTGTAGATGTTTAATTATATTTTTGATACTATAAGTGGAACTTTTTCAATTCTCAACTATTATTTAAGTTACTCTACACTTTTTAGTTAAATTAACTTTTTATATGCCTGAAACTTTTTATTTATATTTTTATATAATACCTTTTTAAATTGTTGCTACTTCCCTTTTAAAATAACTTTATACTGTCAAAGATAAATGATAGTACCAAACTATTCTGATTCAAAGCATATAAAAAAACACATAACCTCTTTAGCGTGGGATGAGTTGGTTGTGTAGGGATTAATAAGACAAATGAGAACTGTACATTTTTACAATGTTTATTATGAAGATGAGCGATGGTAATATGGCAATGAGATGGAGTGGTGGGGATGGAAAAGGCAGACCACTCATCATGAGGAAAAAGATAATAAAATAAATGTACAATAAATATAAAAAGTATAAAACCCAATCAAAAGTAGTTATAATAAACTAGAAAAATACTAAAGCGTACATTTATACATAAATAGTTAACATTTTCTTTTATGTTGCAGCACACATTTTCCAAAGCACAATCGATACTTCACAAATTTGAAAGTATAAAAGAAACAGTTTTAATTCAAACGTGTATACATATTGCTTTTAGTATTTTTAATTAGTAATTACTTGTCCACAACTTACAACATAAACATAATATTGTGCACTTCTTTTTAATTGACTGATTTTATATTTTATCCTTATAAAGGATAAAATTCAACATAAATAAAAACCCAAACGTAAACAAAACCCAAAGTAGAGATTTTTTCTGTTCCTGGACGACTTTTACTTCATAGTAAACCAACAAGATATTTTTAAATCTTGTTATATTATAAACAACACTCAATAGTAACACATTTCCAAGACAAAACTTCTTTCATCTGACGTGCCATAAATTCCTCGTTAGAGGGATGCAAACCTCTAATAGAATATAGTTGGCACAAATCTTTTTCATCACGATGCTTGTTCTGGACTAAAATACCTTATCTTAATACTTATGGCTAGGATATTTCTTATGCGTCAACTCTTGGCCTTGGACTTTCTTAGGGTAGGTCGACTTCTTGCTCCAGTCCTGACTCAGGCTGTAGTACTCGCTCTTGGATCCACCCTTGCCTGTGACGTCATAGCTGCCCTTGCCTGTGGAGTAGTCTACCTTGCGTGGTCTGGGAGCGTAGTCTGCCTGCACCTGGGGGTGGGAGGCCTGGGGGACCAGCGTAGACACGGGGGCGGCCTGGGTGCTCAGGTTCTAGGCAACACATCAATGTGATAAATGTTAAATCAAATTTAAGGCAAAAGGATTTTAGTAACCGTAGCTGTATAAATAACATGCACCATGTTTTTACCTTAATGCTAAAGCAGACATTTTCCAAACTCTGCTGTTGCAAGTACAATTGAAAATGATGAAGCAATTATTGTAAACTTCCATTGTCTTGAGGCTGATATTATTGGAATATTATTAATTGAAAATCAGTTAAACTGTCCAATAAATAAGTTTATTATGCCTAAAGCTTTTCATGTACTAGGTTCACAACATTAAAGGCTCTAGACAAGGTGTTTGACTGATTTTAAATTAATATTGTAAACTTGTTTTAACAAACCTATGCATCGTATAAACGAAAAGAGAAAATATTATACATGGCATATGCCTTGCAAATTTTAAATTTAATTTTAGATATCTAAGTCACTTGCTACTATGTTTTGAGGATTGCAGATTAATAATACAAAAACGCATATATGGCTGAGTTTGTAGTTTTAGCTTATCTTGTTCTGACTTTTGGTATAAGAACTGTTGACCTACAATTTTAATGATATGTTTAATGGACAGTACATTTAAAAGGTATTGTTAGAAATTAATTGTTAGTCCACAACAAACTTTCATTACAGAACTAATTGTGTAAACATCACCAGCGATTTAGGACTTAAAAGTACTTTTTGAATTTTAAACTTATTCGTCTATGGATAATTCTCTACTAGCTTACTGTAATTCATTGTGTTATGCTTTTGATATCAATCTTTTAATCTATATCTCTGTTAAACATCCTACCTCCTGCTGTTGTTGTTCTGGCGTAGGTTGTGTATCGTACTGGTTGTTGTTCTGAGCCTCCTGTTGTTGGTTGTTATATTGCACATTGTCAGCCTGTCTCGTGTATTGGTTGTTGTACTGGCTCTCTTGTTGTTGGTTGTTGTATTGTACGTTGTTGTTGTTGTACTGGTTCGTCCACACAGGCTGCCTCCAGAAGACTTGTTGCTTGAAAGGCTTGTAACCCACATTCTTGCCAAGGGTTTGACCAGGGTAGTACTTCTGCGGCGGCTCATACTCTATGTCGTTAGAGATCGAGTTGAAGTTGCGGAACCTCATAGGAACCTGGAATCAAAATGGGGTAAAACTTAGTACAATTTGGAGCTGTTTGGGTTAAGAAACAGCGAACAACCATTGTTAAGGGTCCGCCTCCGTGGTCATCGCAGGAAAGGCTACCTCCGCCCAAGGAACACATGACCACGCGCACGTAACAACGGGCAAAATAACGGCCTTCTTTCAACTGATGCGGTCTAACTGTCAAAACCTCCGTTTGCAAGGGTGCTGTAGAATGTAGATAGCGCTCTTATATGAAGGTTAAATTCGAAAATGTTAATATGTATGGAAAAAAAGAGTTCTGTGTTTGGCTGGGATTTGATTCTTGATAAACCTATTTGTAGCTTCTTAAATAAGGTCTTGAAACACTCTATATATTCTAGCTTGAAATGTTAATAACATAAAACTAAAAGACATTTTGACAAATGAACTACAGGGAAACCTAGATAACATGTTTATCTTTCATTTAAGAGTAGTTTTTTCTAATTAGCATTAATACTAAAGTCTTAATTTTTACCACAAACCTCTGCAACGACGCTATCCCGAGCTATTGAGGTGGACCATTAATAAACACCGTAAGCTTATTCAACAGAAGTGTAACATTTCGTGAAAAGCGTGGGAGAAAATCGTGACAGTTGCATTAATAAAGTAAATTTCCTTTCACGCCAACAACGGTTGTGGTCGCTGTTTAACTCCAGATTAAAGTAAAAGCTTTAACGGAAACTATAAAAAGCTGTTTAATACTCAAAACAAATGAACAACAACAAAAGTGTTGTAGAAATGTAGAAAACAAATAGGCCTAGGAAGTAAATTAAAATTAAATATTCGGTCTCACTAAGGCTTGTGTAGGTGCCCCAAAGTTTAAACAGCTTTTGTTAAAATAAATTTGTGTTATTTTATATATCAATACATGATACGAATAATTATTCTTGAACTGAGAGTTTTCAACTAATGGCCCATCCTGATGTACCTATTGGGGAGCATTCCGTTAAAACCCTTAATTTAAAAATTTTGACATATATCAACACTTAATTAAGAGTAAGAGAACTCAAAATTCACCCAAAGACATTTGCAACTCTAGCTTATCACTAGTTGACTTTAAGTGCCATTGTCTCGTAGCATGTTCCTTTTCTTAAGAGAGCGCAGTGAATGTTCACTCTGATCTTTATGAGTTCACTTCACGAAGCGATTCGACCTCTCAGATAATAAGGAAGTTAGACGGAATAGCTGCCAAAGAAGGTGTGAAGGTATTACGTTTAATGTGCACACTCTGACTAATCACTTGCTTATCGTTTATACTAACGAAGTGAATGGATTGTTCGGGTTACGGCTCTATTCACGACAGAAAAATAATTCCTCCTTTGTCAGTTAGAGTTGTGAAACTAGTTCCATTCCCCGTTGTTTTATTTTATGCAGTTTAAATTAGTCTAGAGATAATCTTCCTCTCAATTAAATCGCATCGAAAAACGTTAAACAGCGTTATGAGTATGATGTTGCTCTTGGGATGAAGTAAATGAATGATGGGTTTCATTTTATTTTATTTTCCATAAAAAATGTTTTACATGTTTACTTTGTTTGTATTACCGAATACATTTATGTAGGCGGCAGAGACGAATACTCTTCATTTGTACTATAATTTTGGAGGTTTTGTGTGGAATAAGTTTTTTGTAGCGGACCCGTGGCGGGCTGGAATTGTGCGCGACTCCAGAGCTTATCCCTCCGCTGGCGCGGGTTCGATCCCCGCAGTCACCACTTACGTTTGTAAAGTGACTATGCGGTAACGCTAAAGGTAAGGGTCGAGGTTGAGTGGTAGAGAGGACTTTGTAGTCCTAACTTCGACTCGTTAAACAAGACAAACTTTACCTTTTTTCTAATTGTGTTTAATCACCTCGTTGGGATCAAAATCTCGTAAATATTGTTTTACCGTAAGTGAACTACTTATGACTGACAATTTTTATAGTTTTGATCCATTTGCGTTTTCGTTCAATCCAAACTTTCAAGTAACATTTAAGCAATGCCTGTTTTAATACTTTATTGATTAAATCAACTTGGTCAACCACCATTATCTTTCTTACTCACATAGTAGACATGGTGTTTAGAGAGGGTGTTGAAGAAGTCGTAGTGGACAGGCACGTAGCTAGGGTCCAGTGGGGGAGGCTCGGGGCTGTCCTGGGAGTACTCCACCACGGGGGCAGGGTTGGAGGGTGCATGGGGGTTGATGTACCGGGGGGTCGGCTTGGCAGGGGTGATGGGCGTCAGCTTGCCACTGGGCACCGTGATACAACAAGCCAGCGGCAGCAGCCAAGCAACCTGAAACAGTACGTATTAGTTAATACACACAAAGATAAGGATGCAATCCTGTTTGAAAATAATTAAGTTTCAGGTGAAGAAGACAAAAAAACAGATTTCTAACGAAAAACTAACAGGTCGAACAGTATATTGTATAGCCTTATCTTGGTTTGAAGCAGAGAAACTGCAACCATACAATTTTAATCTCCTTAGCAATCGTTCAGTGTACGAAGACATTTCCAAAGTACTATATTTAACTGGTTGAGATTTGTAAGCAAGCAATAATAGCTAAGAAGGGAGATAGTTTCTTACATATTTGAAGACAGCTAATATATTTGTTTATCGAAGTAAAAGGATGTACTACAATGTAAAACTTCTTGAAAATGCAGTTTCAAATGAACTAACGATCTCAGGTGAATTGATGGGTTTCTTTTGCTATTAGTTCGAACCGTGACAGGATGAACCTTAAATGTGTTTTGGACGGGCTTGACGGTTTTCGATACATACTTTGCGTTCGTGTCCTAACGGAAATGTTGGCCTACTACATCGCATGATGTCCCTTATTTTAGAATAGCCCATGATCTTGAAGTAGGTTGGTGATGAATTATGGGGATGGATGATTGACTGATTATAAAACCATTGCTATTGCAAATGTTTAGTGTTTGTATAGTTCTAGGTTTAAAGAGTCCAGCTAGCAGCCAATGCTGGCTGCCGCCACAACTAAACTAACAATGTCCACTGGCCTAGTGTACTCACAGCTCGGGGTGAAAGGATCCAGTTTTCTTCCTGAATTGATCCTTATCATAATGGGAGCGTTTTCCTCATCATTCGTTTAACTTAAAAGGTTTCAGTCGGGAAGTATGTTTGGAATTTACTATTATGGTAGATTGTCTGCAGAAGTTGTGAAATGCAATCAGTGTGTAAAGTAGTGCTCAGTTGTAAGAACCTCTGTTAAAAACGATGAATTGCGTGGTTATATGATCCGATATTATGACGTAAAACATCTAAAAACGTACCATTAGCATGAAGTCTCATTTCTCTCCTATAAGTTTCCTTTAAGGGCAGGCAGTCCGACTTCCATAAGAGCTTAATGTTAACTAGAGTACTGATATCTCATGATTGGTGAGAGATACAAGTACCAACGTTTTGTTTTAAAATACCTTGTAAGTTGTTTACTTAAATGAGTTTTAAAGTATTAAACAAAATTAAAACTACATTCTTTGAAAACAAATTGATTTTTAACATGTATTAAGGGATATTATACTTAATTTTGGTTTTAATTAAAGAGATATTTTAAAACTCCTCATGTAAAGAAGGAGATAATAGTATACTACACATTTTGTAAAAGTCTGGTAGAGTTTGGCCCAATAGTTTTGAGTTATGGGTACTCAAAGTTATAAAACACAATTTACGGGAAATCGAGAAACCCCAAGAAGGGAGCATAGGTTTGTACCCTTTTCCAAGGACCAAACATGAGTTGCAAGTCTTTTTTGATTGTTTTCTTTCATACGGTTACCAATTCGGTAGTGGTATGTATAATATATCATTTTAAAGAGAAAACTACGGGAAACTATAACCCAATAAACAACAAAAACTAAACAGAAAATTGTGTCTTTTATATCAGACTGCCCTTAGCACATTTATTGATTTTTTATTCTTAACAATTACAATACGCGTGATTTATTCTATTTTTAACATAACAACTTAAAAAGGTATTATACAAACAAAAAATTAAGTCTATCTAGCTTTAAGCTTCAAGCTCTCAGTGAACGATGCCAGCAGAACTGGACGAGATGACAGCCCTGACATTGATTCCAGATGTTGATTCCGCCTCTCAGATCACGTGACCAAGGACAACCAATCAGCTAATCAGTCATGACTGTGAAGCACAGCAACTAGTTCACTGAGCAGAGGAACCAGTTCTAACCTAACAGCTGTGAAATAGGCCAGTAGAAGAAACAGTGCTCGGCTGTCTACTTGTGTTTGAGGTTAAGAGTGCGCAATAGTGACCGGGACCTTGAATTTAGTCCCATAAGAGCAATGTAAAACAAGTATTTTCTTGAGACATTAAATATTTTAGTGACTCCGCTGATCGAATTTATATTTTCTCTTTTATAACTCCGTGTCATAAATCGAAAAGATGAAGAAACGTTGAATTTGAATTTCTTGTTTTTACGTTGAAACTAATGAAATGTTCAAAAATGTGGTCAGTGGTGACGCTGCAGTACATTATTAACTTTCAAATAAAACTTATTTTACGGGTATAATAATTCATTGAAAAAACTATTTTATACGTTTTCATTGATAACGCATAGTTGAAACAGCATAAATAAATCACTCGTATTCCATAAACTATGAGTGGAATTTAAAACTACCACACAGACGATAAAACTAATAATGACTCTTTTTGCATAAGTTTATTCGAATACTAAATAAATATGACACCTAATTACCCGTTATACAAGGAACTAAAATAATGTTATCACCCTGTTTCCCAAGGGGCAGAAATAAAACAGCAAGAAACCCTGGTCTTAGTACTGGATTCCGTCTTAATAAAGCAGTAAAACATTCTCGTCACTAATTCCACATGATTACCTGATTATATCTCATTGCAGAGTTTTTCCCACCTTGTAAACAGCTGGTTTAGCACTGCCGTGTCGCTACAAGATATCACAGTAAACTCGTGTTGCTTAGACAACTAGTTTTAAACAGTATCGTACTGCCAGCTTAAGGAAGTGTTTTTCGATATTTTATTTGTAAGAGTTTCAAAGTGAATGGAGTGATTTGAACTTTAACATGCCCTTATATTGACGTTTTGGAATAACTGATAGAATAAGGATTTTATGGATATTTGTTGCGTATAAGCATCAAAATCACTATTAAAGAATAGCTTGAGTTAGAAAAGAGCTTACACGATTACGAGTAAGTATATCGAATGATTAAAAACTAGAACTAATAATGGATTTATTTCGTTGGGGTTTTAGAAAATATCTGTTGTTAGAAAAATTATTAAGAAAATACAGATACGTTCTTGCTGCGAAACGGTAGGAGACAAAACGCGTTAATAGACGGTTTGGGGTGATGTCGTGATACAATTGACATCAAATAATCGAAATATGTACACGTCTCTTTTAAATGACATTAACTTTCAACAGAATTGTGTTATTTGTTAATAACTACTGACGCGGTGATTATAAAAGAACCTGTTACAAATATAACTGTCTACTTAAAATAAACCCCTTTAAACAAGGTTTAAATACTCTGGATGGAAGGACATAGCATATCAACGTCTTTTTGGATAATATGTATATTATTCTTGTTTTAAATCGATAAGTTACATTTACCATAATTCTGTTTGATCAATGTAACTCTGTGTTCGTAATAGGCCTTAATCACGAAATTTAAATGAAAGACAATATTTCAAAATTTACAAACAGGATCTAACATCCAACAAACGTAATCAAGTAGTTCAATGTGTCATAACCCACAAGGTTTACCAAAGCCCATAACTCCAAACGTTCCTGGAAGTTATCTGCAACTAATGAGATTGGATTTTGAAGACAGAGAACAGGTCCGTTCAACACTGACTCACAACCGGTAAACCCCATTTGTAGTCTAACCGAGCAGAAAAACCAAACAAAACCACAGAGTTCGTTCAAGTCAGCGTTAATAGTGTTGGTTTCAGCGGCGGACCATGCAATTCACACGATTGTGAATTGCAGCAATTTAAGATTCGCAACACAAACTCGTAGATTGCAAGAGGAAGAGGCTGAAATTGTATCCAGATTGGAGCCATTATAGGACAATCTGCGGTGTCCTGGACGTGACCTCTTCAGGTCGGTACCCGCTCCAGCTCACGGAGGCCAAGGACAATGTCCCTACTGGAGCACTTGAGTCCAGAGTATCACTTAATCTTGTAGACTGCAAAAGGAAGATACTTTAATTGTATCCAAATTTGAGCATTTTGAGCTCAATCTCTCTAGAAAAGACCTCTTCAGGTCGGTACCCACTCCAGTTTACAGAGGCCAAGGACAACGTTCCTATACTGGAGCACTGCAGTCCAGAGTATCACGTAATCTTGTAGATTGCAAGGGAAAGAGACCTGCATTGTATCCAGATTTAGCAATTAAAGGTCAATCTCTATAGAAAAGACCTCTTCAGGTCGGTGTTCGCTCCAGCTTTTAGAGGCAAAAAGGACACCGTCCCTACTGGAGTATCGCGCAAACCTGTGGTTGTAGGTTGCAAAAGAAAGACGCTGGAATTGTGTGTAGATTTGAGCCTAAGAGGTCCATCCACGATGTTCGCTGCAGATTTTAATTGTCTGCATAGGTAATCTGATTCTGAGGGCACGTCCGACAGCCTCCATACACAACAAGAGAAGAATGTTCCATTGAATGGGTGCATCATAGAGCTCTAAAAGAATCTCTTTCGTTTCTATAACCGAACAGACAAATACATAGATCTTTGGTTTTCTCCGGAGTTTTGTGCGGGAAGAGAAATAAAACTGTAGAATATGGATCAACTTTCTGGTTTATAAATCACTTCAAGTTAAATAAAATTCATGTTTAATCACAAAATGTGATGACACATTTGTAACTGCAAACATCAAAATATTACGTATTTATTACGTAAAGTTTAATTACGTTTTAAACGCAATAGATCTCGTATTAAATAATTATATTACTTATGAGCTATACTTCTCACGCTAAAAGCAGCAAGACAGAAATGCCAGACATGATTTCAATGAGATAAAGCAACAATGACCTGACCTATCCCTAGTCGCTGTGAGCTTGACCTTGACCTTGGAGGACGCTCCCTAGAGATTAGAAGATGATAACCGGCATGAACGACATTGACGCCTGGGTCACTCCTGGGTCCTGATTTATGATTGGTTTGATTGCTCCCTGACAACAGACGTTAATATAATTGGAATGGATTATAGTAATCAACTCAAGAGGGAATATTAATATCCCTTGCTATGTATGAATAGGTTTTTAGGTGCAGCTGCGCCACTACAGTTTTGACCAGACTTTAAGTACCAACTACATGACATAATTTAGTTGATATGCACGCCTTAGGGTGACCTTTTTAACCGAGACTAGTTTCTGATTAAATCAATGATTCATTTCGCGTAAAACACATGGCTTAGCTCAAACAATAAAACATTACCGACTAAATAGACTGTGATGTAGCAATGATAGCAAATTTAAAAATGAAAAATTGCAGATTTCTAAAGATTAAGGAGTTGTTGAAGCCAAATTATTACCATAGCTCTTGATACGCTCATTTACATAGAATGGCTGGTTTTAGCCCATACATCATCACTTGTAGGACAATGGGCTTAATTCAGTGATATATTGTGTTTTAAGTTTGTATCTTTGTCAACTCTTATAATTTATAGCAAACAACAATAGGAAAGCAGTTTGTGAGAGAACACGTTGTCGTAAATAACAAAGACTAATTGTAAAATGAGTTTTGAAACAACCGTGAACCGTAGTCCATTCAACGGGATACAGAGAAACACGATTAAACAGTAAATTAGATTTTTTACTTAGTCATTTTACTTACCATATATTTGGAAACATTTTCCAAACTATATTGTTAAATTATTTTACTAAATAAATGCATTATTATGATAAAAACCATTTCTCGTGTCTAAAGTGATGTTTTTTATCCTTGTCCATTGAGTTTCTTATGGCTGCACCTAATTAATTGTAAATTTACTCCTGCACAGTTAAATATTTTATTTGAATAATTATACTCTCTCTAAATTGATTGTTTAAATTGTGTTGTAGACATAAATTCATAAAGATCTTGGTACAATGAACATAAAGACTAGTTTTTCAATAAGTGAAGAAGTTAAATTTTAAGATTTAATTAAGACCAAGTAAGGTTAAAAGTTTTTATGTAGAATAAAGTATGTTTACATTTCAAACAAATAAATGTCCAAAATAGTTTGATTGGATTGACGAAGACTCACCCTACAAGGTTTTCCAGGGCAACATGGAAGAGAGGTCTTCAATATGGTTTGCTGCCAAACTATCCAGAATTGGATCTGATGGCGATAAGATTACATACTATGCTTTTATGTAAATTTCATACGATAAATAATAACCTCAGAAGTAAATTAAGCTTCATTTCAGGACATATTGATGAAATTTACTACTTGAAATGTATTTGACTTGTCTATACAATTGCAGATAAATGTCAAGTGACAGTCTACACATACGTCATAACACACGTACATCACATAGCCATTCCCACCACTCACGAACTCATACAGGACATTTAAAGCATAACACTCACAAAGTACGTAAATCAATCTAGCCTTGTCGGTAGAAACATATATCTCACGTCACATTAATTAGTGTGATGTCTGAAGAATGAACGCACGCATTACATGACTTTGTGCAGAAGGATTCTTGGACTGAGTCCAATAAAGGCAGTATCATCTACAACTCTACATTCCTAGCTGAGTGCGCCACGTTTGCAGTTGCCTTATATGGAGATAGAGTCAAGCATTTCACACTTTCTGCACCATAAATCCTGCAAAGTGAGATGTGTTTAACATAAACTGATAATTTGTAAGATAATTACAACATAGTTGGCTCAAGTCGCCCGTGAGTGTACTTGGTAATTGGTTTGTATTTGAGGAGAGATTGTTGGAAATATGCTACTGAGTAACTAGGCAAAGGAGAGGTCAAGGTCTCAATAGACTTTCTGTGAACCGTACTTGCTGAGTATCTTATAGTATAGGGTGTTATAGTTTTGTAATTAGTAGTTTAAGACTTGAACTTTTGTGTCTAACTGATGATGCAGCAAAAGCGCTGTGAAAACATTTGACCAGCAACGCACCTTAACATCCATACAGTATCACTACAGGCCCTCAACCAAGGTAACTGTGGAAAATAAACTTTGTTGTAGCCATGTTTAAATCAAATAGTCTATGTGTATTTTTCGTCTTCTTTATGCCAAATAGTATGACCAATAGTATGCAGGATAAAATAATAAAAACCATAAACAGAATGCAGTAAGTAGCAAAGGGGTCATATTACATTTAAGGTATGTTTGTAGTATTGCGTTGAAACCTGAGAGGAAGATACTGAAGCTGTATGAACGTTTCAAACTTGTACTTCACAACATAAGATTTTATACATTGACAAAACGTTAACTAATACCCTACTTTGTAGTCCACATAGACTCAAGTGCTTACTAGGGAGATAATCCTGACAAGATAAGCATTCTGACTGGAAGGCGCTGGTAGTAACAGCTAAGAAAGGTGACCTAAACTACCGCATTACTTAGGCCTACACCACTACTAAGATAACAAAGATGACATTCACGAGACCAGTTAAGTGAGGTGTATAGTTGTCGTCTTAAGGCACTGGACACGTTTTTCATCGAGTAGAAAACGTTACAAAGTTAGCTTGAAAAAAATACAGTTGTCAAGAAGCTTGGAGGGAACCCTAGAGATTAGTTTTTATGAACTAGATTTAGAACAAGAAGGAACCTTTCAATACTATGAAATCATTTAATAACCTTTGCCACGTCTCTAAATGTAACCAATAAAAAAACTTAACACTATTGAACATGTATGTAGATTAACCAACTATCGAAATAATGCTCATTTTCAAAACGTCTTTTAAACGAGTAGCTCAATTAGTACCTGCGGAATGTGTGCTCGCACTGTACACACGGCTCAGCTTACGTTGTAAATGTGGTTTTATAGGACATTATTTGGCCGGTTGTGGTATCAAGGAAGTTGCTCTCTCTGCTCTCTACAAATGTACGCCCACCGCGTTCGCGCCGATTGCGCTTTCGTTTCCTTTTCTGGTTCTGCTCTAACCTTAAACGATCCGGTCTTTTCCACCGCGGCTCTCAGAGTATCAATTACACAGGCCATTAATTATTCAACAACGTTTAATTCTAGTCCTGTAAACCTGGTTTCATTAGGAAGAGATCTGGTGTTTGGAATTGAGATGGTCGACAGTGAAGAATTTGGCAAGTGTCAAAGGAAGTAGTAACTAAATTAATTTTAGTTATATGACGGAACGTCTTTATGTAACAGGTTGAAATGGTTTGGGTTTTATGTACGCTGTGTGAACGATCCTACACATTTAATAGAACATAATTAGTTAACGACAAAAGGATTACATCGAAGATCAATAAGGCTAGTTTTATTTAGGCCTTCACATAGGCTAATATGTTGTTTACCCAAAGAACAATCCTTTGCTTTAAGACACTGTATAAGCCTAGTAGAGTTATGGACCATGCTATTGAACTCCGGTCCAGGAGTAAAAAAGTTGTTAGCAAAATCTAAAGAACTACGATGTAATGACTTGGCAAGGTTAGCCAGATCTAGTTCCAACAGACCTATACACAGTGTAGTAGCTTCAAACTGTGGTTTTGAAGCGATTGCTAAAGTTCGATTCCGACTTAGGACTTTTCTACGATTCTTAGACAAGTCCTTAGGTCAGCTTTAGTCTCCTACACTAAGATTCATCTGATCTACTTCCATTAGAAATACTAAAATTCGTCACTCATGTCCTAAAAATTATCTGATCCATCTTAACTTTACGAAATTTTAATTAGTCTCCTTGGCTTTTAAATTATGTCAAAGTTATTGTTTATACTCGTATGTATACTTTATTGTTTCTCATCATTCTTAAACAGCGCAATTAGTTTCTTTTTGTTGTTTTTATTTTCTGTTATATTCTTTTTGTCAACACAAAATATGTTTTATTTTTCTAACAATAAAATGTTATGTTACGATGTTAATTCATGATAATATTGCGCATTGCTGTCACTACGCCTTTCGTTTGCAAGGTTAGCGTCATTAGACTTCCACAAATCAGGTTTGTAAGTTTGCTTTGTCAACAAATGTACTTTCATTTTAGTATCAATGGTTACTTCTATGCCGTAATGCTTACGTATACCTTAAGCAAAATGTGTTACATCATAGTTCATCAGTAGTGCCAAGATAGCTTTCAAGACCAATACTCCAAAGATGATAATACCTTTAGGATATATAGAAATATTTATAAATTGGATTTTGTTCACTTCTTTTCAACATGTACAAAGCCTAACAATCTAAGCCCATTAACAGTTTGTTCAACACCATTACAAAACATCTTTGATAATCAAACTCATCAAACCATTTTTGGAACATCTCCATCAAGACATTACATCATCTTTGCCATGAAGTTTAGTCAGCTCGGACTGAAACAGTCGTGTTAATCGTACGTTTTAATTAAGAGGCATTAATGAAGAAAAGTTAATTAAAAGCAGATTGGACCAGAGACTTAGGACTCTTTGATGAGGTTGGAGAAGAAGGCGGAACGCGCACAGGTTGGGCCATAAACAAAGGCTACACCTCCACGATGAGTCAACAAGGCTTCAGCCCACCCGGTCTGGGACTGCGGCCTTCGGTGTGTGATTGAGGAGGGTTTGATACAAGAATTCCGTACCAAGCGAACGTAGTTGAAAGTAAAATTTCACCGTAGGTTATGAGAAAGTATGGCACATTTAAGTACCTCAAGAGGGTAAGTAAAACTTCTTTGGTAACCAAACTCACTAAGCTATTTTTTGGAAAACATCCACCAACATGGAAATCAAATTTTGCCAGGACAAACAAATCAAGTCCAATTAAATGACAGGATTCATAATCAAATTGTATTCGGTAACGAAATTGAGTAAACCTCAAACACGTCGAGTAGCATACGTATATATGTGTAAATTAGATAATTTTCCAACTCAAGCAAAGAAAAGTGTTTATAAAAAAGCTATTCTCATTATTACGGATGATACTTGGCGTGGTATTTCATTTCAGATGCAGCCGGATTGAGAAACGCGGGTACAACTCTAAAATTAAAATGTTTGCAAAAATCAACGTTTTCAGTTCTATATTTTTTATGGTTCTATGCTTCTACGGAAAAGCTTTCCACGTTTATTATCTGGTTGAAAAGGTTGCTAACCTAGGAAGGAGGTATATCAGATAGACTAACATTATTTAAAACATAGTTTGCAAATCTTTCCTTATCCCAATCAGCTCGCAACAAACCAATTCCATTGTATAGTTTTGATCATTAATAAGAAGTATGCCAACTTGATAAAGCGAAATAAAATTGAATCAAGCACATATACAGATAATTGCGAAACTGCCTATAACATAAATCAACAAAAACGGGACGCCATGTTCAATGGGGCCGCAGAGCCTCAGTTGACCAAGGATGAAGTGATTAGAATCAATTGCAGAAAGGCACATAAATCCGGCAAGTACGCGATTCAAATGTCGTTGGCTCGCAAACTGGTCGTCGGTGTTTGCAGGTCATAAAATCATGCAAACGGCCGATTTTGGGGAACAATCGCCGGTAAATGCCGACCGGTAAGACGGTCATAAAGCTCGGTATTAGCACACACTGGCGGTTTGTAGGAGCGTATAAAGATGCCCGTCAGTGCGACGTACAGATAACTTCGGTTGTAGATCTTGCTCGAATTTGTCAGAGTCCGATAAGAGGTTGAAATAATGGGCTTGTTGCGCACTTTTACAGCTCTCGGAGTGGGGAGTTTTTACCTCGGTTCATTACATCGAGCTACTGGTCGTATGTTACGAAGAAAATACAACCTAATAAAATTGGAATGTTTAAGTGTACTTGTTTAATGTTACCGTGTCGTAGCCATATTGTCATTAGCTATACTTTAGGCGCTATGATTTCATATTTTGCAAGTAGGCTGTTTTATTACGATGAGCCTACGTGTATTGACTTTATTGCTGGTATAAAATATAACCAAGCAACTCTCTTGGTAAAGTGTACTAATAAGTTTTAAATAGCGTTCATAGTAAAATATTACATATTGGCATAACTGTTGGGTTTCCTAATAAATAGAATGTATGGTCTTTACGTAACACCTTAACACAGCTTCAATAAACTCACTGATCTACACCAATGACCGAAGAATATATAGGAACTAGAAACTCAATCCGAGTATTTTCTCAACCAGACGTAAATATCCGAACCAATAACACTTATGGTCGGATACGTGTCCACTTTTCACTGACGATTACTCCGCCAACCTCGCTCCAAGACCTTTTCAACTTCAATTGAGTGGTTTACGCACGACATGCGGCGTGTTAATTTCAATCAAAATACGGACGAAGGCGTGGCTCCGACACTTCTCTAGCAGATTATCACAACAGACATGCGCGCGGCATTGAACTTGAGTGAGGTGAGCGCAGGGCGGAGGGCGCGGTCCTGGCCCAAGGCCGGTGCAAGGAGGACCGCCGAACTCACCAGTGAACATCACGTGACCACGCCCTGGCTAAATGTCACCAGGTGACAGGTCTTTGTTGGGATCAGCTGCGATTGATGGGGGTAGGAATCAACGCTCGTGAACCAGCCAGGTGATGACATGTCGAGACGACTCTATTCAAGCTCGTCTGGGCTTCTTTCGTCAGACTGTGAGAATGTATTATCTGAAGAATGAAACAGTGTCAATAAAAAAAGTATTATGATAATTGTCATTTATTGTTTTCTTCTACATACATGAAAGTAAAAAGGCGAGTAGGTACGTTGAGTTGTTTAAACAAGATTTGACCTAGCTTTTTACAAACCTAATATAAATTTAATTTTAGTTTTGAAATAAGTTTGTATTTATTTTTACAAATAGGATTTTTTAATAAACTTAATAAACAACAGCCACGTATTGCGTTGGTTAAAGTAATTGTAGGAGTAGCATTTGATTACAGAAATATAATCTAGTTCTTCCGGTTCACACCACGTCAAAACTTCATAATTAGGTTGAGATATTTCGGCCTCGCTGTGGAGTACCATCTTCAGTCACTGATTATGAAGTTTGAATGCGGTGTGAACTGGTGGAACTAGATTATAGTTGTGACGCCGGCCGCGAAAGCCTAAGAGTTATGATTACAGACATGTATTAAACAGTTGTATACAGTATATCTGTGGATACTTAAAACCCTCGATGTCTCATTATTTGTTTAAATTAACATTCATTTCAACTTAATGTCATATCGAACAACTGAAAGTATTAAAATACTTAATAGATTGGTGAAAGGTGTTCCAATTAAGTAGGCTTACAGTATACAGGTTCTTCCAACAGCTGCAGCTACAGAGATGTGATGACGAGCTAACAATGTCATTGTTAGGATAATGACATTGTTAAGTTCATCACACAGCGCCCACTTGACTAACTAGAGAAACTAACAGCTAATAAATCAATAGTTAACAACGCGACCAATAGCCGTGACGCATTTTGAATAGGTTACAGAAGTGTCTCGGCTGATGTAATTACTAAGAGAAGTTCGTATTTAATCAGTAAATGTTTACAGAAAGCTAAATGTAACATCATGTAAGTCTAAAGAGCAAACTATCAAAGTTAGAGCTATAGTGTGACGTTTTTTGAGCAAATAATAATAATTAAAATGTTAAGTGAATGTAGTTATTAATCACTAGTAATTAGGCGATGCTTAATGTTGAAAGCTATTTATCAATTAAACTTCGACATGTGACATTTTCAAGAAAATATTTTTAACTTAATTTTAAAGCATATAGACGTGAAAACCCTATAAATTAAATTAAGTACAATAAAATTGACTGACAATTGTTTACACCTCAAGACCTTGAACGTTGTTACATTAAACTGTTAAAATACGTGTAAGTTGAAATTTAAAATACCGTGTTCTGTATTGTCCACTTTCCTCAACTCCGTATTTGTATTGCAGGTAGGCTATTATTGCATCGTCTTTGGATAGCTTTAAAGATCACCTCGGGTGACAAGTGCAGAACTCGGTTTAGATTTCTCCTGACAGTGCAATAAAGTTGTCAGGGTCTCCGAAGCAAAGCCGGCGGCATAAAACCATTGCAGTGCATAAGACAGGAGAAAACAACACAACGTAGAGGAGACTTAAACAGTAGGTAACGCTGAAGTCGCCCTGGCTGCCCACAATGATAATACAGTACGGCGTCTCACTAGCTTCTATATACTAGCTTCTATGTACTAGTTACTTTTTACTAGCGTGCTATGGTTTGTGTAGCAGCTGTTAATTCTAAGCAAATATTTTGTTTGTGTTCCCTAACGGCACAAATACGAGTTTTAAGACTTTCTTGTTTATGACCACTGTATTAACCATCGCCTAAATCGTTATTTAATAATGTGTTTGCTTAAATAATTTGCAAATATTTTAAAACTGCGTTAACGTTTAGTTAATAAATGTAAGTACAAACAAGTATTTGGGTAATAGTTGCATTTTAGTTTATTGTAAAATAGTAATAAATAAATGTATGTATGTATTCCCTACGTGTATGCATGGCCTACGTGACAAATTATGCGTTTGCCTCAACGGATGTATTGGACATTTGGCGTAGGTTTCGACATTTGTCTAAGGAAACCATAAACATGAATAAGTGAGCGTTTGTATGTTCATTTGATTTAAAGGTCGATATTTACGTTTTATGTTCACATTTTGTTCAAACGAAACGAGAAATAGTTTAGTATTCAGTGTTCACCTGTTTCATCAAAATTTAGGAGTTGTACGACCGTCATGTTAATATGAATCTTAAGAGCATCTTTTTAAGTGCATTTTGATTTAAAGATCTTCTCAATTCGTTTTTTGGTTACTCTTCAAATCTTACGTTTGGCACTAAGCCCCTTACAACGAAAATACAAGTAACTAACTGGTAACCAATTATCTTCTAGAAGAAAAATGAGGCCAAATAAGAACAAGATATCTGTTCCATTCTGTTGTCTACTGTACCTCAAAGCTGATCAGTCCTTGTCACTTGAAGGATGGTCTGTAGCAGTTCACTGATACGCTCCCACTCGCTCTGATTTAAAAGTCTGTGTCTCATTACCATAAACATACGCCACATTCTTGATGCATTATTCATCGTATGAACTACTTCTTTTGTTAGCTTAAGATTAGGAATGCCATTGTCACTGGATTCGGGGCTATCAAATATTTTATCTTAGCCGTATTAAAGCTATAATTATGAGATTTGAGTGATGGGAACTTTTAGTTGGGTAAAGAACCTGAAGAAGAACATTATTTGAACGTTAGGTCCAGTTCATGTCAATCTGGTTAGCGGACCCGTGGCGGGTTGGAAGCCTGCGTGACTCCGGAGCTCATCACTCCGCTGGCGCGAGTTCGATCCTCGCAGTCACCTCTTACATTTGCAAGGTGACTATGCAATAACGCTAGGTAAAGATCAAAATTGAGTGGTAGAGAGGACTTTGTAGTCCTAACTTCACCTCTTCAAACAAGACAAGCCTGTCGGTAACATATTTTTTGCATTGAATTACATAACATTTTTTGCAATGTTATAGTGAATACACGTCTTGTCTCTAAGCAATTTGAATTTTAATAATAAATTAAATCTTATCTAGTTTTGAAACCCGGAATGAAACACATTTAGTCCATTTCAACCGTCGGCACCGTAACTCTTTCATCACTGGCAAAATCACGACCCAAAGTAATTCTCCTAAAATAAACAATAAAGAATTCAACTTTCCAGGCGTTTCAGGCAAACTACCTTGTCACGACAGCTTTGTACGGATTGTGTGTGGCGTGGCTCCCCATAGAGCGCGTGAGGAGCGCCTCCCTGGGCCCCGGTGTCTCATTGACAGGTCGCCATTAGGTGCACGACTAGGAAACACGAGAGAGTCAAGCTCCGCTTCCTCTTCCAGCCCGGGAGAATGTACCTCGCGGTCGACTGGGTAGATCAGATCTCTGCTCAGCTGATATCCTAAACCTAATAGGTTTCGCGACCTTATCGTCCTTGGGATTCGTGTTCTCCCCTTTCGCGCATAATTCGATTACTTTCTTAAACAAATGTGATGGGCAGTGAGTGGAAGAAAGCTCGGTAGCTGCTGACCTTTAGAGGAAAGTAGGTGTTTGCTTTACGACTCGGGTTGGGGTTATATTTTAAAACATTACAATAATCTGCCCACGTGGTTTTGTTTATACTCTGGCTCTGAGGTTTAGAAGATTAACGAAAACTTTAAGTTGGTATTTTGTGGTAGGGAAGCCCTTTAAATTGGCGGTCTGTGGCATTAGTTTGTTGAAATCGTTGAAATTTAATAGGAGTGTAATTAATACCAAACAACATTTTATGGTTTTATTTTAAGGATGCATTATAGTTTTTGGGAAATGTTCTATGTATTATTGTAGTAAACAGGAAAAACTGTATTCTTACAAAGTTATCAGCAGGCCTTGTTAAAAAAATATAAATTCTCGGTTCCCACAGTAAGAGCATTTTCAAGCGGAGGATACAAATTATAAACCTGAATGACTCTTCATCCAACGCAGTCAAGTCATTCTGCATAGCTGTACTGGATTTTTTGTATTCGGAACTCTACATCTAGGGTGATTGCATGAAGTATTTATTTAAGCAAAGAACCTAGAGTATTACGTCAATTAGTTGTACCCTGAGCAGAGTTTACTTAATTCATAAAAGGCCAAACACATTGACAAAACCTTTTCATGAACCTTTTCAGAGATATATTACGTATTACACACAAAGGCTTCATGTTACACATTGTTTTATATCAGAACATCTTACATTACTATACTGCACACTTTCAAATAATATTTCAAAAACATCACTAAATCACTATTTAAGATGCCGACCACTCTCATGAGAGTATTTTAAGGCAGATATGTGGTGAAGGATGAATGTGGTGAGTGGTACAGTAATGAGTTATGAAGTGTAGTCTTGTTACAAACTAAGGCCGACTCTTCCTTAAAATGGGTCTTTAATTAATAGCCCAACGACCAATGGAAATACAAGGACCAACGGCTTAACGTGACTTCCGAACCACGCAGATGATTGTCTGATATGTCTAAACGATGGTGGGAGTTGATGCGGGTATCATCAGATGATCACTGAGACTATCTGAGCCGCTTTAGACCTATATCATCCTCAAAACACGACATTCACCCAATATGCATATAGTTTGTTTTACCAATAAAACCGGTCTAAAGTGTTCGAAATAGTTCTATTTGTCTTTTTTTATATATAAACGATTGAAATACGATCCTCTCATGTTCAAAAGACACTGTTCGCAAACTGCAGCGCTGGCGATGATGCACTTGCGACATGACACAGACGGGTGTGCCGGGCCGAGACGGGTGTGTCCAAAGTCCCAGTGTCCTCTCGTTACCAAGGGCGCTCTCTTTTTGTCGCCCAAATGTCGCCAGGCCCGGCCTCTTCTCCGCGGATAAAGGTTAAACCATTTGGGTCGAGACAACCCGTCCAGCGATGCCATTTAGATGCCTCTCTGATATGGATTAATTGTTATGGCACTGTTCGGATCGGCGATAAAGATTTATTGTGACTTTTTCTCACTATTGGTGCTCTCAATTGTTTCGTAACGCGACGATTAGATGCTTAACAGTTGTCGGCAACGTTTGTGTAGAGCAGAGCCCAAGTTTGGGTTTACTGTTATGTACTGAGTCGGTGTAGAGTTTGAATTGTAATTGTGGCACGATTTGTTTGGAGCAAGTAAGTTGAATTAATTTTCGTTTGAAAAAGTACCGATTTAATTTCATTGCACGCACAGCACTATGTTGTTTATTTAAACTTGATTGATATCAAAGAGGAGTAATAAGGTACATTTCTGGACTGAAAATTACCATTTTTATGTTTATTTTTATTAAATACTAGCCTAGGGTTTCAAACGAAACTCCAAGTAATTGTCTTCTAGGCGTAAAAGTTTGAACGGCTTCAATATATACACCTTTAAGATATACTCAACGCACTAACATGTTTTATTGAGTTTGAAAAGGGTTTATGCACTAAATTCATTAACAAAAGAAACATTTATCTTATAAGTATTATTTATAACGTGTTTAATATCGAACAATTCTACAATTTGTAATGTGATTATACGGTGACGCTAGGAAAAGGTCGAGGTTGAGTGGTAGAGAGGACTTTGTAGTCCAAACTTCGCCTAGTTAAACAAGTCAAACTTTACCTGTAGCATTTAATTTTTAAACATTAACAGGCATAATAATGGTTTCCAAATGTATCATGACTCTTAACACACGGTCAAGGTCAAACGATTGAGTCACTCTGTCTTCTCCGGTCCTGAGCACGTCCGAGTGAGCGACACGCAACGCGAGTGGCGGGATGCGGGATGTTACCACAAGACGTGGGAGTGAGGAAGGAAGGTGAACCAGTGGCTCTGCTCCGATGTTCTGAATGTCAGTTGAGCTTGTTACGCTAATCTTGTATGGTTTCACAGCAGACCTTCTGCGATCTGATTACTTTGCCCTTTGCTCCTAGCTTTCGTGAGGCTCTCGCTGATGTGTGATCTAGATTTGCCAAAGCGGAAATCGTGGCTCATGATGCCCGTGGGTCACTGGGCGATCTTTGGTAACAAGATGAACGCTTGGGGCCTTTCTAGTTTTTCAGATGTGGAATCAACGTCGACATCGGTGCTGTTCCAGCTGGAGACACCATTACCAAAACCTAATTTGAATTTACTTTTTGCTGAAGACCTTACACTCTAAAAATGAAGGAGTGAAGGCCACTCAGAAAGAGTGAGATTACGCTCTTTTAGATGTAAAACCCAGCCACTCTCATAATAGAGTGGTTCAATTTTCACTCTTTTGGAGTGGTTTTCACTCTTGCTTATTTAGAGTGCAGCTTCTGTCAGTTAATACAATTTGCAATTCCTCAAAACAACAGTCTAATATTTGTAAATTCTGATAGATTTTGTGAGCTTTAAAAGTTTACTATTCGGAGATTAGAGGTTTTAGTATGATTTGAGTGTCACAGGTTAAATTGGAGTGAGCTGTTCAGAATAATGAAGCAGACTAAGCAAGCTTTGGGCCGTATAATGAATAATTGAACTTAATTCTAGTTATTTAGATGGTTATTGGTTAACATCAAAGCCTTGTAAAGAACTTTCCAGTCACATTTCTATCTGTATGGCTGATAAATTGTTGGTCGTTAATAGAAAATATATTAAACTACAACAATTATCATAAATACTGTATGTAAGGCAAGTAATTATGAACTTATGAACAGCTGTCAACGCACTTTAGAAAACAATTAAACAAGTTTTAAATCCTTGTTTAATCATTTTTTAACCTCCGAAAAAGATAATCCATTAATCAATAATACATTATTTAAACTATAGCTTATTCAAACAGTTTTTAAGTTCAAATCACAATATAAACATCTTGGAATCTTCAACGCTAGTGTTATAGAACCAATTAAACATAAAATATAGATGATAACACTGAAGATGATGGTTAAATATTTTCACCTCTTCAACCCGAAGCAACTGAGATGGATAAAAGGACACCTTGTCATAAAATCTCATCAAAAGCACACAATGGCATCGTTGGTAGCCTACAACACACAATGGTTCCATCAGAATGCATTAACATCATCCCACTTTTATTGTCAGAGTGTCCTACACAGGTTGGAAATTTGGCTGTTGGCGCCAGAGTTTGGAAAACCTAATGGTGCAACGGGTTTCAAGTCAACAATGAATTCAGATGTCTCAACTAAAATAATGTACGACACCAGTATCCGGGAAAGGGTGAATTCACTGTATTTTGTCGTCTCTTAAGTAAATATTGACATAGTTTTCTTGGCTTAGTACAGCCATTAAAGAAATTATCGTGATTTTATCACAAAACAGTTTGGGATACAGCAGTATCATGTACAGATGTACACGTGGAAAGTATTCAGTTCTGATAATGAAGATTGAAAAAGGAAAAGCACTGATCTAAATACTTAAAAATAGGATAAAAGGTAGAGATGGAAATGAGGCAGTTGGCGATGCCTTTAGAGACAACATAGCCAAATAAATGAGTTAGTAGATGTATACGCGTAGAGTAAATGAAAAGATCCTGTAGAGTGTTTCAAGGTAATTCAGAACAAATGGGTGGGGACACACCAACACATCAAATAAGGAAACTTAGAAAATACTAATTCTAATTCAAGTTGAGCAAACTCTTATTATTCTACAAAACGACAAATGAGAACGACGTGAAAACATTAAAACTAATGAAAACTGTTTCAACGTGAACAGACGGAAAAGAAAACCAGAGATTTCAGAATTATCCAGAACAACTCTTCCGTAATAAAGCCATCAGGTTTCATCTCGCAGATTCAATGGTAGGGTTGTCTTTCCAACAGCTGTTGTTGGAGTTATACAATTGTCAATTACATTTTAGATTGAGACATCTTCTTGTTCTACGGTAAGACCTCCTACGACTCGGCTTTACGACAAGCAATAATAGGATCGGTTGATGATACCTGCCGGCCTTCCTGAGCTAGGATCACCTTTCAAGGACGGTACTTCTTCGGGATTTGTTGTTACTTGTTTGCTCTTCTGTTGACCTTTAGAAGAAAGTGTTTACTGCCAAAGAATAAATAACATGGCTCGCGCAAATGTTGCCTGTTTTACTATATGTATCCAGTAGCCTTTGAAAATATAGTTTTATGACTTAGGCGTTAAGTGAGCATAAATTGTAATGCACATGAAAATAAACTTGTTGTTGTGTAGTAAGAGCCAAAATCATAAACAACTCAAGAGTATTTACAAAAATCGTTAAAAGAAATTTAAAAACTTTTTGTTACTACTACTACACTATTACAAACAATAGTCAGTTACAAAGAAGTTAACGGGCTACTACTACTACTAAGTGGAACATTTTGAAAACATAGCAACAGCCTAGGGTTTCAATAGGTTGACATTAAAAATCCCACTGTCTGATTCAGAAATTCAAAGAAAGGTAAGAACATCAAACAGTGTAAACTCGTCTTTGTATTGATGTTCACATATGTCAGACTGATAAGGCCTGACAATTATCACTGATCAGAACTTAACCTTGACTCGCCTCTGCTCTAGAACATCCAATTCTTTGATTATTTCAATATACTGTGGACAAAACCTTTTATTGTTGAGTTATTTTTTGGGTATATTTGTTTATTTATTATGTTGTAATATTATCAAATTATTAATTTCCTGTTTATACATTGAAGGGAAGGTTAAGAGATTAAAACCCATTTAAATGGCTACAGCTCTCAAAGACTATTTTATGGTCTGTAACTTTGGCAAGTGCTAATTCCGTAATTCAAGTGCTAAAAGTTGAATTCCGTAAGCTTGAAAGAAAGATTTATGATAGGACTCTTACAAGCAAAACCTAAAGCTAATTAGCTACTACGCCAAATAGCTAGCTCTATCAGCTGGGCAAAACTACGTTTTAATGCTGAAGAAATAATAGCCATACCCTAATCCAAATTTGTAAAAAAGAGTGGTTGGGTACATTACAGAAGCTAAATTAATTAGTAAAAGTATTTTGATGGAAGCGTGCCTAGGATTCATGAATAAATGATAAGTTCCAAGAAGTATATAGGCTAAATCCAATAAGTTTGAAATTTTGTGGAAATCACTTGAAAAATACAGTACAGAAAATTGTTTAAGTCCTGTGAAAACTTGAAACTTAATGAAATACAAATTTGGACTTACTATTTTGGATAATTCAGCTAAAAGTAGTAATCCTATCAAGAGTTTGTCAAGCAAACTTATTTCGTTATTTTTAAACAAACCATTCTATTTAAACAAATTATATTTTGACCCTCTAAAAAATCATTTACAGTCAACAAGACTGTAATAAAAAAGATCAAATTAAATTTTTGGTAACACTTATTCTAATCTAATTAATAAATCACTCTTTAAACAGAATACCTAAATTACAATAGTACAATCGAGATAAACTTAAAACTATATACGTCTTATAATATTCGTGACTTTAGTTTTGTTTCGTATAAACTATCCAAAATTGGACTAATGTGCGTAGAAGTTTTACTAAAGTGGGAATCAGTAACGTTATGTAATTGCACAGTTTAGTGACTTTTAGAACAGTAAACAACTTGATTACATTTTAAACTAACAGAACAACAAATATTTTGTTTGGAGTAAATGCTAACTTATGAAACAAACATCATCGAGATAGACAGAAATGAATTAATTCCACGTTGATTAATTTTTGATCAGATATATCTCGGCTACCTTAAATTAACTGTGTCGACATAACTTTAGACTGTTACGAGAAAACTAATAACTTAGAAGGAGGACGATTCAGACGGCTAAAATTATTGGGTAAGAAATCAAGTTTGGAAGGACACACTGCAGGGTGCTTTAGAGAGAGACTCACTCAAGCCAATCAATTTTCTCAACTATACGAAGTACAATCAAATAGTTGTAAACAAAATCTATGTTTGGTTTCATCCTTTATTATAGCTTAGACATGCATGTCGTCAAAATGCGTATTTATTAGTTGTATTTTATTAATTCCAACGGATTATATCATTACCTTCATAATCTAAACATAAAGACGTGTATGATTCTTAATGGATTTTGACTTCTGAGTATAAACATATACAATAAGAATGCTTAATAATAAATAAATGTTCGCCCAGCTTAAAATTATTATGGTTTTGATGTTCTGCAGCAACTTTTGCCGAATAATATTTTTCAAAAGTACGGGATAATAACTAAAGGAGTGGTAAATAATAAAATCTTTAGTGTCTTTGTGTAGGGTGTGCGTACTTTCTTAAGGACGATTAGAAGCATTTACAAGCTTCTAGCATTTACAAGTATTCTAGAACAAGTAAGCAGCACTTACACGGTGTTTTCTCAAACTGAAACCACTTGAAACTCAATACTACTGCACCATAACCATGACGCCCTTGCAACATTTATGGTCTGCTTTACGACAGATGTATTGGTGCTATCTAGTTTAGTATGTTTATGACACACGCTTTTATTATCAACACTCGTTAGATTTCGTAACACGTTTTTTGTGCACCATTTGAAGGCCGGCCCTGGGCTATGTTGTCTTTTATAAAAGGAAGCCGGAAGACAAGGGAACCGGTTTTTTATTACATCTGAAACCTTCGGCGAAAGTAGCTTTAGTTACCGTATCAAAATCTTAACTAAAGGGATTTAACTTTAAGTTTGCAATAATTTAATTAGATAGCTGAAGAGATCTTAACTGCAAGGTTTGCTTTATGTGTACAACTATAACTTTTTGTACAGGAACCTATATTATTATGTCAAATTATTCAAAACATTCAATGGATTTATTTAGGTTTGATGTCTAAAGAAGGTAAGAAGGAAAATGTTCGCAGTGTGTACTGAATAGATTACGGGTTTGAAATGATATTTCAATATTTTATAACAATTGAATAATGAGTTCATTTGTTTTGTGTGACTTGTCCGACTACGTTTTGTTTTTTATTGATCGCTTGTGATTTATCTTCTCTAATTTGTATGTTTGTACTCATAGGTATATATTTTTCAGAAGACATAACCAGACAGCAAAACCAAAATATTATAAACTACATAAGATTACACATATATTTCCAAATTGCTTTATTTCAGTTCGTTAAAATAGCGATATTTCCCATCACCCCTTTCAGACATTTGGAAGTAAATTTCAAGATAAAAGTTGTGTTTTCATGGTTAAGTATTTCACAGTTTTATAACATGAATAATTCGTGTTTACCTTGTCAAATGATCAGGTTTTACGTAACATCTTAACTTAGAACTGCCAAGTTCCTTCATAGCTAGAACGGAATTTTCAGCACGGAGTACGAAAACCATGTTATAATTGGAGACAATTTTGTGTTTTACTGGTGCTTTGATGATCAAAATTAGGACTGCTCCAGGGGAAGATTTGACGAAGGCAATAAAGCATGAAATTATGAAATTTCGGCTCCCTTCACACACAAGTCAAGTCATTAAGTCGCAGTTAAACTGAAATTGCCGTTTTATGCCCAAATGGCTTGATTGCATGTTTACGACAGCTGCTGTTACAGGTTTGGAAAACGGTAATTGGCTGTTACATTTTTTCATCGGGTCTACTCAGCAAGTAAACCACACACGTGTGGGATATACAGAGTGTCACAAAAATGTGTATCGCGCTATGCAGAACTGGATTCTACATACACATTTTAGCTGAAAATGTATTGTAGTATTTTTTTTATTTCGGCTTAGTTTAGCCGTAATCTACCATTTTGTAAATTTTTGAAAATAAGTAATAATTCAAAAACCCTTTAAAATATTTTGTTAAACTTGGTATAAACCTTGATTGTTTTCCCAATAACATTTACCGAAATTAATTTTTATCTAACTTACAAATTTCAAAATGGCGGCCATTTCAAAGTCAAATGGAATCAAATTGGAATTTGACTTTGAAATCTTTAAATGGCCACCATTTAAAATTTGATAAGTTAGATGGCACATATTTTTAGAAACTGGTATAAACCTTGATTGTTTTCCTAATAATATTTTTTAATATGTGCCATCTAACTTATCAAGTTTTAAAATGGTGGCCATTTAAAGATTTCAAAGTCAAATTTTAATTTGATTCCATTTGACTTTGAAATGGCCGCCATTTTGAAATTTGTAAGTTAGATAAAAATTAATTTAGGTAAATATTATTGGAAAAACAATCAAGTTTTATACCAAGTTTCATAAAATATCTCAACGGGCCTTTGAATAATTAATTAGTGTCACAAATTTACATAATGGCGGATTACAGCTAAACAAAGCCGAAATATAAAAAATTGGACATTTTCGACTTACTTTTGTATGTATAATTTGGTCCTGCATAGCGCACTACACATATTTCTGACACCCTGTATAAGAACACGTAGGTTTCACTTGTAGGCTATTTACTATTCCATATTTCCAACATTTTTAGCACTTTATTGACATAAACAAAATACATTGCGTTTACATGTTGATGAATATGAAAATGATACATTATCTAAAAATAAATGGGATGAATAACAAAAATGATAGCAATGGTAGTTAAACCACTGATAAGAATAAATGGTCATATAGAACATATACGTTTAATTTATAACATTTTATGAATTGTTGTTATCTGAAATTAATAAATTCTGCAGCAGAGTAAGGTGCCAAGTACAACAAAATACAGGGTTATTACAAATGATGTTCCTGATTTTGATTATAAATATTACTGGGTAAATTTGCTTTTAGACTATTTTAATTGGTACCATTGGAAAGAAAAACACCAATATTACCATTAACAAACCTGAGATCCAGCAATGGATTACCAATGCCATCGAAACAATGTATCAAGATACTCTTATCAACTTATGGCAAGAGCTTGATTATATGATTGAAATCTGTTGTAGCACAAGGGATACCCGTATCAAAATTTATAGTTATGAGTACTTGTGATGAAACTTTTGAGTTGTTCTTAAAATGTAACCATTTTATTTCTTTGTATAACATATAAAACCACATTTTATTTACACTAGAAATCGTGAACATCATTGGTAATAACCCTGTATTGCTTTAGCTTATTTTTGAACAATTTGTGGTAATATGAAAGACTTTTAACTTCAACTGGAAGAATATTCACAAATGTTGTGCCAGCTTGCACCTATGACTGACTGGTCTATATATTGTATTTGAGCGTGTACTATAATTATTGTGCATGTCCTTACCCTGCACTAAGTACATTTAGATATATAAAACGTAATAGTTTCAAATATATAAATTGAATGAAAGGTAAGTATTTTCAAAAGAGTTCTAAATAATTCTCTAGGCATCACATTAGAAATTACACAATTAGCAGCTTTTTAAGAATAAATTCTCTTAACAGTCTTGTAGCAGCACAGCTACCCCAAAGTATTATACCGTAGGAGAGATGAGGTTGGATTATTCCAAAGTAAATTATTTTTTGAGCATAGACCTTTTAACCATCGCAATGTAGTTTCGAAACATGAACTTTAATTCATACATGACACGTACATTTTAGCAAATTTTATATTTTATCAGAAAGTCTAAACAGTTCAAGAAGTCTCCAGTTAAATTACAATTACTAAATTTGTCGTTTGGTACAAGACCTTTCAATTTAAACCTAAGATGAAAATAGCCTTCAAGTTTGTTATAGACTTTCAGTTTTAGGCTTAGGTATTTTTGCCTGCTGTAATATAAAACACCAATAGAATCAATAGTCATGAATAGTACTGAATTAGTAAAAACTGTCATTAAAACAAAAACAAAATATATCGTAAAAAATAGTAATCCCTCTATCACTTTCACCTATGTGGCAACAATAGCATTGGTTAGGTGTCACTATATCGTCTTTCCTATGACACTGGTTGCAGTTTTATTTGTTAACTAATACATTGTTGTGATACATAGTAGCGTTGTAGTGGTTTGGTGGTTTGTCAGCTGTCGCATCAAAGTACGAAGGTCATTTCATTTCTTTCTATTTCATTATTTGTGGTGAAATAGCCTATTAGTTGAGAAGTGAGTACTTGTAGCCCAAAATGACTTAGGTAAAAATTGGGCGCAATAGATGTATTTTTTCCAATGGGTACTATGTAATTTATATTTTTTACGTTTTACTATCCCAAGTAACATTCATTAGTGTTACATCTAATAATATTAGCTTATTAGGTGTATTATACCGAGGGTGGTTAGGAACATTACATTGCACGAAAAAGAATTGTCAAAATAAAAGAATCGTTTGACTAAGAACGGCAAACTATTAAAGTGGCAAATTTAGGAATATGTTTTATAAACTTGTTGTCTGGTTGTTGTGGTTTGATTTCGAAGTTAATTAATGGGTATAAGAAAGGTGTAATATGTTTTCATCATACACTGTTTATACCTTACTCTGAACATGTAAAGGCATTGTATCTTAATGCAGATTTGTTATTTTTCAACAGTTCAAATTAAAATCGTTCCGCCAAACATAGATATTGGCCATTCCAGTTTTTTTCTTCATAATTATTAATCATGAAACTTAATTTATGAAATTAGTACAAAATTAAACTCGACGAAAAGTTACGGTTTACTAGGTACATAACTTTTGAAGTTTTTCGGTTTTGGGTGACTCTAAAAGTTTTAAACGCTCTTGCAGAAGTTTTCATAGGTTTCGAGACAACGGAACAGTTCTTATCTTAATTCATTATTTTGGTTATATATTAAAAAGATAAATGTTAACACGTTTCATTCAAGATTCTCTCCATCAAGTAACAGTTGTGTGTAACTAAACGAAAACCACCATCGACTATCAACTGGGGGCAGTAGAAATCGAGGAAGTTTCATAAAATCAAACTGTTCAATCAAACCACTCAGACCAAATAATTTGAACTGCGGTGAAGTAGCGAAAGCGCGTCAATTTGAGATTTATGACCACAAACGCATATATTTTAGCCGCAGAAGCAATAAAACAGAGTTATTATGTACATTTAAATCCCAAATGAAGATTCTGTGTCTATTACCGCAAGGATTACATCACCAACCGGAACGATGCATAAACGCTGGCTCTAGACTTGCAGAAACGCGTAAAGATTCGTTTAGCTGATTCCACGGTCACCTAATCTACAGCCAGACAGGTCTGGTGAGGACTTTCATCACCGAGTTGAGGAGGAATGCGTAAGTAAGGGAGTAGGTTGGAGGATTCCAAACACTTTGTAGTTATCTGCTTCTGTCCGGAAAGAGGATACATACATTTTTAGTGAATTTTCTTTGAAAATATAGCTATTCATTTCTCTCGCCAAAGAGAAGGAAACGTCGTAGAAAGGTGCGGTTTGCAGTTGTAAGCTTCTGAGCCGAATGGAAAAACTTTATATATATTATGTATGTATGACCACTCTACAGGTCGTATTTTTGGTCTGACCTTCATGAGATTTGGCAATTATCTAGCTTAAATTCGTAAACCACCTTCGAATCTTCCGTTTAAAATGGCGGCCATTCAAAGTTTTGTATTTCCTATAAATTTGTAGCTTTACCACAAACGGATACAAAGTTCACCCTGTATAGTAGAGTTTTACTTTCTTAATCGATCAAAATAACTCCCCTTGCTATAGAATCTACTGTTTTAAAGCTATTTCAGTTTAATTATTCAGTCAGAATTTCTTCACTTTGAAATTCAGAGCTCTGGACGGAAATGAGTTTTAACTTATTTCTAAACTATTAAGTTAAATTTTCTAGCCTCAGCCAGATGACACTTTCAGTCTGCTTAACCCTGAGTAGAGTTTGATGTTTTACGCAGGTTCCTTAAATACAGAAAGTAAACAACTTTCATTTTTCAAAACAAATAGATCGTTTTAGTAAAAAGAAGAAACGAACTTTTGTCACATCTGGAGAAAAATTTCTCCTAACGTTTCGGGCATTTAAAAGCCCCATTCTCTTCAGAAAACTACACTAATATAGGAGCTACATTTAATTATATATCTTAACCTAAGATCTAACCTTTGACTTTACAAAACATTATTTAAAAATACCGCTACATCTTAAGAAATTGATAGCCTGTCAAAACACAGATATACAAATAGACCTGTTGTTCGTTTACTAAACAAAACACTTCAAGTAAATAAATGAGGCAAATCTTAAAAGAGAAATTGTATAAATTACTAATAGTGTATAAAATAATTTTGTCTAATTCAAAATAGATAAATTAAATTGTTTTCTGTTGGGAAATTCGCTAAGATTCACCGTAGCATTTGTGGTTACGTGTCGGCTATGTTAAGTTATTGGTTTTGACTCGTGGGTTTTGATTATTGGGAAAAGGTTAGTAATTTTTACTGAAAACTCGTTCAGTCACCAGTCGTCATGTGTATAACTGACTTTATAGTATGACTTGGTTGATCAGCTAGTCTTCAAAGTGTGTACTACAAAATGAGTGAAGGTGAAAATGTGTATTTTTTCGGAATAACTTATCTATTTCAAACCTACACTCTTCGCTTTTTGGACTGTTTTAAACCTAAAACGATTATGCTCATACTTCATTTTAAGTTTCAGACGCCTCTTTCCCATTATCCATACGCCAAAAGGATCCATGGAGTTCAATCTCTCACCAATAGAACCTGCACACTCTCTTACAAATAAGGTTCATTTTACTTTTATTTCAAAAACGTTTTGGAAAAAGGGCTATAGTTGGTAATAGTTATTATTAAGTTATACTTGGATAGTGACAATAGTAAAGTCTCGTAGTTAGACGACAAGATATATAGGCTACTTGGCTGAAAATTTCACACTGTCTTCTAGTATCTTATAACTTTTCGAGTAAGTTCTATATTTGAAATCTATTCTTTAGAGTTTAGACCATTAGATTACACCATTGACTTATAGAGTAAAACCGTTGTTCACCTGTCAAACTATACATTTAATAGAAATCTATGGTAGTAGATTACGAAACAATTTACATATTTACTCTAGATAAACTAATCTTTATCGGCATATTACAGCTGATGTGTTGCATACTTCTGCATTGTAAAGCACTAACCAAATGATCAGTAATTCTTCACTTCGACATGATACCGCCCATAAGCCATGTAATGACACATACAATACAAGTAGAGCAACTGATTGAGGAAGACTGTAGACTTGGAGTGATCTAAGGTATTAATAACTGACTTCCAAATAAGACAAGACAGAAGTGTGTGCCATAAATCTATGTACTTGACCGTAATACAACAAAGATAGATACCGAGTGTTGTGAAGGCTGTGTGGCAAATATGGTGGTCAGTAAGTGTTAATGATGTGTATTGTTCTTTAGTGACGTTTTGGGTTACTAGGAACACTTTTGAAAGATTTTATCTTGTAAAATAGTTGTATATTTGGGTTGATACTTTGATTTGAAACACCGACCACTCCTAGAGGGTAGTTTAAGGTGAGTTTGGGATGCAGGGTGAGTGTTCTTGCAGGGTAGTGAGCATGGATAATGAGGCCTTTGTTAATCTAGGACCGACTGTTCCCCAGATTGAGTCATTAGTTATTAGCAAAACGACCAATAGAATGGACCAATTGCTTAACTGTTTCTGAACCACGGGGAGTGGCCATCGGGAAAAGTTAATAATGCGCCCGGAAATCGAGCCCGGGCTGATTTGGTGGAACAAAAATGTTTAAGTGTCTCTTCAAGTCCTACATTTTACATATTACTAAAGAAATTTGAAGACAAAAATGTTTGGACCGAACCGGGACTTGAACCCGGGTCTCCCGCTTGCCGGGCGGTTATGCTAAACCACTATACCATTCGGCCCAACTATTTCTGCCTTCAAATTTAGTACTTAAATCTGAATGTTTATCCGAAACATGTGACTGTCAAATAGTGACTTTAAATCAACAAGCTGGAAATATTACAAACAGAATTTAAATACTATGTCAAATGACTTATTTTAGATCTTATTAAGTCCGAAATTTGAAGGCAGAAATAGTTGGGCCGAACGGTGTAGTGGTTTAGCATAACCGCCCGGCAAGCGGGAGACCCGGGTTCAAGTCCCGGTTCGGTCCAAACATTTTTGTCTTCAAATTTCTTTAGTAGTAAGTAAGCTTTTTAGCGTTTATACAAATTAAGATCTACATTTTACATATGCAATATTTGAATTGATTTGATTTATCTATTATGAAAATTTGCACTCTTCAGGTATGTATATCTTCTCAATCCCATTAAAGATTTAGTGTGTACAACAGTATAATTTAAAACCAAGGATGGATGAGGGTAAACAAAGGTTTTTACTGTGAAATATTGTGATAAATATGAAAACAAAGTCATCAACAGCAGAGTAATTGGTGTTACTATAAGCTAATATAAACACTGTTAATCTCTGAATAAGGTAAGCACATTATATTGCTTGACTGTCTATAATAAAGTATGAAATACATTATTAATTATAGTTGGAAGGTTGTTCAAAATAATATTGGTCAAAATAAACAAATAACCCGTGTATGAAATAAGAATAAATAAAAAGAAACCTATATAGAAAGTTCTGTACTTTATATGAGAGGGGTTTTGTTTATTTTAACTTTTAAAATTGTATATAATATGATGATTTACTAACGAGGGTTACTTTGGATAAACATATTATAAAAAAATCAACACAGTAACCTTTTTTAAAATGATTGATTTATTTGTGACCGGTTTCGACTCAAGTCATCTTTGGGCAAACAAGTACTTACATCTTAAAAAAATATTTTCTTCTAAACTATGTTCTACATTAAGAAGACAATATGTTGTTTTAAATGTAAGTACTTGTTTGCCAAAAAATGACAATCAAAACAAATCTCAATAAATCAATAATTTTTGGAAAAGGATACTATGTTGTTCATGTTTTAATGTACATTTTAAAAATTTAACATTTAATATATAATGACTTAAAATAACACTTTAAATCATTAAAAGTGCTGAAATTAAAAAAAACTGTCGAGGGAAGTTGGTGGGTATTTACCAATGAACCAAGACTCCAAGACTCATTGTTGACTAACCTTTCTTAATACTATATTAATAAAATATATAAAAGCACGTTGACTTACGAGGGTTGCTGCCAGAGAGTTGGTGCTTGGGACGCGCATGTCTGTCCACTGCCTTCTGTAACAAACACAGAGCATCAGTGGCCGACCTTGATATCCAGGAGGCCGCGCCGTGCCGCCTCTGCCACACCAGTTCAGTGAACAGTGCACCTTGGCAGTCTACGTAGTTTTGATTATACTTACTCTGGTGATCGAACAGTTACTGTCAATTCATCACGGGTCCGCCTCAGCTGCTCGGGAGAACCTCGTTGCAGAAGTTTGCGGGAAATAAAATGGATACTTTAGTATTAATGCTATTTTGACGAAACTACTCTTAAATAAATGTATTATCTAGGTTTGCCTGTAGTTAATTTTTCAAAATATCTTTTGGTTTTATGCTATTAACGGTTAAAGTTAGAAAATATAGAGTGTTTTATACCATTATTTAAGAAGCTAAAAATGGGTTTATCAAAAATCCAACCGCATGCAAACACAGACAAACTCTTTCCCTGTCCATAAAAATTACATATCCGATTCTAGCCTTTATACATTGACTGTTTGAGACCCTTGAAGGGTCAGATGCCATTGTGCGCGCCAGGAGTCTACGAAGTTCCTTGCAGTTGTGGTTCGGTATATATTGGCGAGTCTAAAAGATCAACGAGAATCCAGAAACATATCAGGCACACAAAACACGAAGATGTTGAAAAGTCGGCCATAATAGAACATAATTTCAACACGAAACATGCAAATTTCAAAATTATCCAAGAGTCATCCAAGACACCTTTGAAATTATTAAAAGTTATAATAATTTCAACAAAGAAGACAACATTAAACTTTCATGAAACTGGCAAGCAGTCCTGCAGAAGTCATTTTGATAGTGTCACAGCCAATGAGAACATCGACAGTTGGCATCACTACCACCAATAGGACAGCAAGTAGCTCAGTTTCAGCCAATCAGTGACTGAAGATGATACTCCACAGCGAGGCCGAAATATCTCAACCTAATTATGAAGTTTGGACGCGGTGTGAACCGCAAGAACTAGATAATAGTAGGCACACCGGTCGCGAAATCCTAAGAGTTAAGTTAACCATTACGTCAGTTTCACTTAGGAGGCCGACAACCCATACAAAGCGCCTTATCTAGCCGGTGGATCAGTGACCTTGGCGAAGGCCGAGTGCGCGGTATCATGCGCTTGTTTTGGCGTGCAGGATTTATTGTAGCTGGAGCTCGTGTAATGAGCGGCCCCAGGGAGTCTCCAGTGCATTGTCCAGCTCCAGCCATAGCCCTGGAGTCTCCTGGAGTCCTAGAGGAGCTTTGTCATCCTTCCTCATCACGCGGTCTTTGTCACCACCACAATGGCGACCAGGACGCCAAGATTGTTTTGCAGGGATCAGAGATTTTGCACGTTGTAGAAATGACAATACTGGCGATGTCATGAGCTTAGTGAAAAGATCGTGATAGGCGATCTCTTTGAGGAAGATAATTGTTTGGCAAAGTCCTGAAATTACTGCATTAAATTCTCTTTAAACAGTTTTAAAGTACATAACTGTGGGATTAACAAATAAATGGTCATAAACAAACGAATTAAGTATGAAATAATGGTTAGTGAGAACACATGTCTCAGGGGCCTATAAACCCTTCCTATATAACAATTTGGCGACTTACCCAGGTAGTGCGTTCCTTATAAAAGTTAAACATTCACATGTAAATTTATCAACTAAAACTAAATACATAATTATATGAAACACGGTATGAATAAGTTAAATACTAAAAGTATAAAACAACTAAATTGATTTTAAAAGTTCCGTTTGAACTTTGAAAAAATAATCGGGTAAATACTTAAAAGTTCCCTTAAAAGCCTTTTTCGTTTCGCTCAAGTAAGGGACAGTCGTCTTTTAAAACACCATTAAACAATATTTTATTGGGGACTGATTATGTTTGACTTAAAGACTTTAAACCTAAACGGATTAACAATGAAGAGTATTCACCTGAGTAATGAGTTTATCGGAAAAGGTCTAAAGATTAAAGACAAAATATTATACATTTCAAAACAACTATTGTTTCAAAAGTGGTTTGAAGACACACGTCCACATGTTCAAAAATAATTGAGCAGTTAGGTCTTCGTCATAATAAAACTAACTGTTAATATTGCGAAAAAAGCTTTTAAAAACAACGCTAAATATAACTCTAATGTTCAATTACAGTTCTGCTTATGTTGTTAGTAAAGGTCAAACGTAGTAGTACCGTACGTTTCAACACGTTTCGAGTAAATAAATAAAAATACCTCTTTTAATTGGAAATCATGAAGTAAAACTCTTAAATATGTTTAATTCAAAAGGTTTTTGAAGTTTCAATAGTATCGTGACGTTATATAATAACAAGTCCAGTAATCATAATAATCTTTCGACAATCATTTCAGCTTTTCAATTACCATAAAAGATAATTATATTTAGTACTTTATAAACTCACGATTAAATACTCGTCGATTGCCTTGATTGGCCCGTTGACGCTTTTACAGACCAGCTTTCTCACCTTGCCTAATTGAACACATTAAAGTTTATTTATGGGTTTTGATAACAGTCTTAATTACTGATTGCAAGCAAACCCTCGTAACTGGTTACAATTTAACGAAAACAGACAATACTTTGTTCCAATATTTTATCAAAATTCACGAGAAACGACAGTTAATACATTATATATACTCCAATTGGAAGAGCATTTACCTGAGTAATGAGTTTATAGGAAAAAGTCTAAGGATTTAAGAAAAAATACTAATTTCAAAACAACTCTTTGTTTTAAAATCGGTTTAGAATACAAACGTACACATGTTTAAAAATAACAATAACATTTTGAACAATCAAATGCTTCGTAGTTTATTGTCTAAACACAAACTCATTGCGGGAAAATAACTAGTTGCGCGCCACGACCACAAAGTGACTAGTTTTAAGTATAAATGTAAATAGTGTGTAAAAGTGTGCTTATGTAAACAGTAACCCCTCAGAAGATGCGACAAACGTCGTTGACATCAGGACTTTTCAATCTCTTCTCAAGGTCTACAGGCACCCAACAGGTATTTAATATATTAAATAATAATTTATTTAGATCGAGCTGATCTGATGGACCTCTGTTAACTCGGTGTCTGTCAGAACCAATTGTAATAAGTGGAAGATGACCGGTTTTGTTTAAACTTGTACCATAGACGTTGTTAAGAGTAGTAAATTAAAAAAAAACATGTAAATAAATATTAGTCAAATTATAATTTTGTTTTATTTATGTGCATTCTTCAACTCATTCCTCTTGCAAAATCCAATGGACAGAAGGATCCACTTACAGGAATCGATACTGCTAAGTTTAACCCAAAACTGGTCATACAAGTATTGGTGCAGACAGACAAAAGGTAACCTTAAACCATAGTATATTTAGTGTTTCCCAACTCTTAAACTGACAATTCACATTTAAAATTGACTCGGAAGTCTGGAATTCCAGTCAATGATTCACCGAAGAGCCCGTGAGTCAGGGGCCAAGCAATTCAGCACGTCACGAGTTCCATCCATTCAATGTGGTTCCCAATCCACCAGCGTTTGTTGATACAATCATTGTTACTCAACGCCAAACTCAAGCGTCTTACAAGGTTTCTATATATTTCATTGTAGAATGTCATTCCGATGGAAAGTAGAGCGTCCATGTAGTAACGACGCTACAATAGGGCGAATACTCTCAAAAGGTCTATAATACAGGGTGATTCAAAAGGAATGGTGCAAAAAGAAACGTATGGTTTTTATAACGTATATTACAACTATTCAATATGGTTTCCTTGGGCCACTCTGCAAATGTCAATGCGATAGTCCATATCTGTCCCGACTTTTGTAAAACTTCCTCCCTAATTGATTCCGCAGCCTCGGTTATTCGGATTCTCAGCTCCTGCAAGGATCGGGCGTGCATGTTTGTCCTGAGTCTTGATATAACCCCAAAATAGAAGTCACAAGGTGTGAAATCTTGGGGGCTAAAGCAACAGTGCCCTGTCGTCATTTCCTGCACGACAAATTCAGCGATCCGTCAGTTCATCATTCAGATAGTCTCAGACTTCATTTTTATAGTGTGCAGGCGCTCCGTCTTCTTAAAAACTACGTTGGGAACGCCTTCTAAAACGGTGAGGAAGACCTGTTTGGTATTTTCTACGAAGTCCTCTTCATACTGTTACAACGGACTCTGTTCGAGCATACTCCGAGACACAAAACGCCTTTTTTGCTTCGTTGCTCACAATATGTAATTGCGGACGTACGAAAATTCAAAAAATTAAAACCTAACCACACCAAAGAAAACTTGAAAATATGGCCTTTCCATTGTTGCATTAATCAGCTGTTTTAGTTCAGTACGAACAAAACTGCAGCTGTTGTGTTTTGCACGTTTCTTTTTGAATCATCCGGTATACTAAGTTGCATACCAGCTACTACTCGCATATCCTATTGTAATTCCAGTACCTTTCCTAAGGCAACACCTAAACAGGTTTATTAATTAGATATTAATATCCTTTGACTGAGGACTCGTGGCGTGGTCCTGTAATCCAGCTTCATGGAGGTCAGGTTTGAGGGATGATATAGGTCTAAAGCGGCTCAAATAGTCTCAGTGATCATCTGATGGTATCCCGCATCAACTCCACCATCGTTTAGACATATCAGACCATCACCTGCGTGGTTCGGAAGTCACGTTAAGCCGTTGGTCCTTGTATTTTCATTGGTCATTGGGCTGTTAACTAATGACCCATCTAAAAGAGTCGGCCTTAGTTTGTAACAAGACTACACCTCATAACTCATTACTACCACTCATCCTATCACCACATATTTGCCTTAAAATGCCCTCATGAGAGTGGTCGGCATCTCAAATAGCGATTTAGTAATTTAGACAAACAATGTTCATTTCACCTTCAATTTCCTTGGTTCCTAAAATTAATTTCTGGTGTTCAAAATGGCTCTTGAATATGTGTTTAGCATAAAGGATCGATAACACTTTAGGTGTGAAAACAATACTCGTGTTGAAAGCCTCAAGGCGTCGTTAACGTTTACATTACTGCAGAGGACGGCGAAACCAAGTTACATCATGACCGTAAATAAATGGCATGAAATTTAATTTTGAAGAGCGTACGGTTCGCCCTGTCCATCGTAAAGATGCAATCTGAACTTGAGTTATGTTATACGATTCACAAAATGTTACCTGTGTCTGATTTTTACTGACGTTGCATATGCTCAAGGAAATAAATGTCCTCGCCTTTTCAGAAAGTATATGATTTATGGCTTGAAATTGTTGATCTATTTAGAAACACCTTGAAATATCATCTTCATATACACAAATTAATCTGGTTGTTGTTAGTAATAATTGCATAACTTGACAACGGGTTTACAGATGTAGCTATATCCTTTTCCTAAAATGTTCTTACTTTTCATAGAGTGTTCAACTCCTAGTATTACGGAAATGAAACGAAAGAACACTACACGCAAAATTATAAAATAAGAAAAAACTACGATGATATAATTTTGCTCACTTTACCATATATCTATTAAGTAAACCATACATATAGCTGACAAATATGAAATAACGTTTTTGTCATTTAGCTCTAAAAACAGCTGCTTTAGACACATGTAATGACGTGCCACATTTAATGTAATGTAATAGAGTGTAACTTTTAAACCCAGGTAAATAAAGGATTGCTTTGATGATCTTTTTCTCCCTAGGGAGAAAAATATCATAATAATGATCTGTTTGTGGCATGGACATCGTTGAGTGTTTTCGTTGAAAGTGGATAGCGCTCTTATATGAAAATTAAATATGGATATGTCAATTTTTATCGAAAGAGTTTATTTGTGTTTGCCTGTGATTAGATTTTTGATGAACCTATTTTTAGCTTCTTAAACAAGGTTTTCAAAACACTCTATATTTTCTAACTTTAACCGTTAATAGCATGAAAACTAAAAGACGTTTTGAAAAATTAACTACAGGCAAACCTAGATAATATGTGTATCTTTCATTTAAGGGTTGTTTCGTCAAAATAGCATTAATACTAAAGTCACCATTTTATTTCCCGCAAACTTCTGCAACGACTTTTGGTGAGGCGGGCTCTTAAACAACGAAGGACAAGTTGTTTCACGAGTACCAAGGTAGCGAGCGGGGTTTGTGAATGAAGCTATTCTGAGAGAGTGCTTGTATACATGCAGAGAGACACGCACTGTTAGATGCTTACTGACTGGAACCAAACTCACCAACACGCCCGCCCTGAGTGCTGAGTGGGTCTTGCCCAATCCGTCTGTGTACACAACATTTGATGGAGTCTCAAATCATATTTACAAGAAAGGTCACAAATAGTAGAAATATCAAGCTTACAAGAAAATATATTCGAAAATTACTATCTCATTCAAAAAGGATAACAGCCAGTGTTCCTCAAGGTTCAGTATTAGGACCACTTTTATTTCTGATATACATAAACGACCTGACAGGCTATGTTTGCAAATCAAAGTTATGTCTTTTTGCTGATGACACCTCAGTGGTACCTAAAATCAACTATAAATTTACACATATCAAGAAATTTTAAGATTAATGGATTTGTTTACAAACAATAAATTGAAACTCAACATATCTAAATCTCAAATAGTGGAATTATCAATAACATTTAAAATTACGATACCTATAGTTCAAACTTTTCATCCAGTCTCCAAAAATATGGCTTTGATTTTTCTATAGCAAAATAAATTACATTATTCATACATTACCTTTGATCAAAATTTGAAATTTACAAGTCATATTAAAATATATTAAGAAAGTTATCACCTGGCATATTTATTATATTCTTTACACAACCAATATGTGAAAGCAAATTCAACCCTGATATTTATTCTCTTTGTTCTAAGACAGTAAGTAGCAGATGAAGAAAACCCCTCTAAAAATAAAACATTAAGTCGATTACTATTTGCGTCAACATCAGAAAAAACACATAACACAACCTTTTAATTACATATGACTTAGCCAATAACAGTAATTACTGCCTAGACGTGAAGAGCAATTAAAATACAGAAACGATTCAATTGAAAGTGTATCACCAACAGTTCTATTTCGAACAATGGAATGGTCTCAATAGTGCCAGTGTAGACAGAAAGTAGCTCAAGTAGCAGCATTGAATGGTATATGAGAGGCCAGGCACAACAATGGACACCAGTTGGCACGATCAGCTGGTTCAGTAGAGACATTGACCAATAAACAGCTGATCGTGAGTCATCACGTGGTCGAAGAGTCAACTGTTGTGTCACCAGCTGTCATTGTCTTCTAGACTTTCAACGTAATGTTTACGTATACTATTAACTTTGAGGTTTTATTTTTGTAAACGCACGTATTGGTAGTAGTTGTTAAGGTATCTTAGGTGAATTTGCAAAATGTGTACCGTAGCTGCAAAGCATCCATAACGGTGGGTATGTTTGGGTATGTTTGAACATTTAAACATAGCCTATGCCAGTTTAAATATAAAAATGAATTATAAATTGTTCGAGCTTAGTTGTTGAAGCTCAAATTTTAGATACAGGTTTAACTACCGTATTGGAAAAATCAGAAGAGGCAAAAGAGGTAATAAAGAGACGGTGGGGCCTTTTAGTATCTACAGAAATCCAGATATTTTTATGGAATATCATTGTTTTTGTAGACTCCTCATTTGAGCTAAACACAATCGTACACATACGCTACCATGCCGTATTAAAGCACCGTATTCAATAGCTCTGAGACTACAAACTTCTAAAAACATGATTCAAACTTAAAATAATAAGAAACAAATTTATTGTTTAATTTTTATAAATTGAATGTTTTAGTTTAAACAAATAAAACAACAAATTTATTTTATATCCAACTTCCACAAGTTAACTGGCTCTAAAATAAACAATTAAAATAATAACCTAAGGATGTTGTCCTTCTTAGCTTATAAGCAATCGGTGTATATAATTATCAACAGTCATGTAATTTTAAACCAGTTTTATTATAACTATAATTTATTACTAAAACACTTGGCCCTACATTTGGTTATTTGGAATAACATAAAATTCAAGGTACATTAAAATTAAAACAAATAGCTATGATCAAATCAAGGAAATCAAGATTCCAACCATCAAACCACGCAGTACGAGCCAAACCAGTTTCAATTAACAGTCAGATGGACTCCACCGATTCTCAAAAATACGAGCACCATACGGCACAAATTGAACTATTAACCTATTAGCTGTCAAATCAAACTACACAACCGGTTCTCACAAGCAAACACGGCCCATCACGAACTTCACAAATTGGTCGAAGATTCCTCGAGAAAAGATAACAATTACTACCAAAGATGGCACTTACAATCTTCCGGTCACGTAGTTTCAATGTCAAGTGAAGGTCGTTCAAGGTCAGGTTTGTAGATGACTCGATCCTTGCGATGAAGTAGATATGTAACACGAAGCGTCGTGCAGGGAAAAGAAATAGTGTTTATGGCGTATGAATGTTGATCGACGACGTCCTTACGCCTTGCTGTGTTGAAATACAAGTTATTGCGTCGATTAGTCATAAGAAGGATCTGCTTCGAGTCCTGTTTGAAATGATGCATGACGGAAAGTAATATGAAGTATGAACTACTGTAGTTTGTATTCATAGGTTTTGTTATTACATACTAAACTGTGTCACGCGTGAGCGAACGCTTTTAGTTGATCCAAAACGTAATCCCATGTTATTCTTCTATTTCAATAATTAGTTGTTAATTATTGTTCAGACAGGACTTTTCAAACAACTCATTATAGATGTTGTGATCATATTTCTTTGTAACTTTCAATAGTGTAATAGTGTGTACATGTATTGCATTAGTTATTTAATAACTACCATCTATTAGTAATAATTAATTAATTAATTATTGCGTTAATTATCTTTAAGACTACCACCATAGCATAATACTCGTATGTTTTATAGTTCGTTTGCTAATTTATTATTGCACTAGAGCGCGATTAGGAATGAGGCTTTGGACAAGAAAATAATATACTTTTTAGACCAGTTCACTTCTTAATTGTAACAAGTACCTAACATTACATAGAAAATACTAAGTATAACAAACTTGCTGCTTTTAAAAACCTATTTTCTTTACCAAATTTGAGAAAAGTTTTGTCATTATATTGATCTAGGTAGTGCAAGAGATCAGAATTCAAATTTTGATGAATAAAAGGAGCTCCTTAACTTAAAACTACATCTAAACCTTAACGCAAAAATATCTTTGCAGTACAGTCACACTATTGATCCTAAATCAGAACGTACAAGAACCAACCGGTCTAACATAGTTCAATGTCGTCGGCTCACTACATCAAAGTACCGTCGTGTAAAGAGTATAATTTCCTCACTTTATACGTACGACAGTGATTTGTACTCGACACACGGATACAGGAGTCAGGAGGATACAGGAGGATGAAGGATGGGAGGATGAGGATGAGAGGATGTGCGGCATTTGTTCCGGCACAGAGCAAGGTCTCTACTCAATGTCATCTACGTGACGTCACCTCACATCAGCGGATAACCACTCACCTGGCTGTGAGGTACTGGTATCATCTAGTATTCTTTTATTGATGATGCTTAATGCAAGGAAACATTATCTTTCGTGAAAGGTCTCAAGGTTAACACATTATTTATGAATGTCATATCAACCATATAGTTTTACTTATTTCGTTCATTCTTCGTCAGTTATAAGCTTCCTTTCATCTGTTATTTGAAAGTGTAACGACAAAAACGTTGCTTAAAAACCAACATCGGTTAATTTCCCCTAGCGTTTTGTAGTCCCTAGTCGCAGTAGTGGCCGTGACCTTGAGTTTTGTCCCATAAGAGCAATGTAAAACATGTATTTTCCTGGGACATTTCACGCCTACAGTTTTCATCGGATTTTATGAAATAAACTTTCCTTTAAAGTGTAAAAATGATTTAGTGACCCCGTTGAGCCAAATTTCCAGTTTTGCCTTTGAAAACCATGTTATAAAAACAAAAATTGAAGACACTTTGAATTTTAATTTCCTATTTTCACTGGTAAACTAATGACATTTTCAAAAAAGTGGTCAGTCAAGCCACAGCAGTACATTGCTGTCTTTCAAACAAAATGTATTTCAAAAGATCTGATGAACATTGTAAGCGTGAAGTTTCTCTAGAAAATGTTTGTTTTTACGTTGCTCTTATAAGACAAAAACAAGATGGCCGACACGTACTGTGCACTCTTAAAATACTCATCGTAGTCACCACCAACTGAATTCAAGGTGATTGTACTTGGCACGTGGCTGATATGTAATCTATCCTCCCAGGCTTCAAGGTCGACTGTTGGTCAGTATTCACTCAACTCAGTGTCGTCCTCTGAGCGTTGTTCCTCTCTCCTCCTTATATGGCCACTCTGCTTCAAATCAGCATCCTTCGAAAATACCCTTGAACACTTTTCTTCCTTTCCTATTCCATGTAGTTTCGTCCCACTGTTGAATGTTGTGGGGAATAGTATCGTTTCTAGGATTGTTATGAGGTTCTGCTTATACTCTAGTAATGGGAGGTACGCTGTTTGCTTTGATCCTTTATGGCTTTACATGCATTATACATCAATGATGGTTTCCCTTTCATGGAATCAAGATAGGACTAGGTTTGCAGAATAAGATATTGGTTGCCATGTGTGTACTTTTTATTGGTATTTAATAATCATAATGCGGTTGAGAACTAATTGTATTTACTCTTAGATATTTCATTATATTTGTTAACTTTCTGGACAGAAGGCTGTAATATTTAAACATAACTAGCTCTAATTTAACAGCGCAGAATTGCAAACACGCGTGTAAGTGTTTGAATGAGCAACTATTTTACTGGGAAACTATTTACAGGTTTTGCCTTACAAATGTATTTTTAAATTTGCTGAACTCGCTTTAGTAAGTAATTATGGACTTCATAAAGTATCTTATTGTGTATTTATCTATTCAATTATTTTAAATTATAGTTTTCATTACCAGTATTAATAATAAGGCAAAGCTTAGTTCCATAATATGCAACGATATACATTATATAAATTGAAACCATGATTTATATAAGTTGTAAGGGTTCAGTCTCATCCTTTGTTTAAAGTTTGTAGTCGATGGTGGAAGAATTTTAGAGTTTAAACTATTATTGCTGACATTTTCCATCGTAGGTGAGCAAGAAGATCCCGTCTTCGGGGAGAAGTAACTCAAAACATAACCCAGAACATGGTATTGTTTTCTAATGTTCTGTGCTATGTTTTAGGTTACTTTACACCTGAAGATGGGATCAGATTGCATCCCTAAACGACGTGATCATCTTGCTCACTAACGATGGAAACTGTCCGCAATAATAGTTTAAACTTCGGGGTTCATACATTTGCCTAAGGTAACGTTCTAGTAAAGTCAACCTCTTTACAGTGAACGCTCAAAGGGTGACGTTGAGAAAACTTATCTGAGACATACCCGACGCTCCGTACTTTTAACAACATCTCTACCATACAAGCTAAGTATATATTCCTGATATGATAAAACGTACCACGTGTGTGGTACCTCAAGGTCAGATCTTGGTCACTACGCTGTTTGTAAAGTCCTCCTCACCTTGCCTGAGTGTTGGTCACGCTCGGTTTCCATTACATCTCATCACAGGCACGTTTCCGCCACGCACTTCCTATTCAGAGCAGTCAGTGTAGAATAGAGCAGTCTCAAGGTCAAGGGCAAGGGCAAACAGATGTGTAGTTTTGTGTTAATCGAATAGAAACACATCTGAGGTAAAACGTGTATACGACGTGCAAAATATTTCAAAACTTTGTAGTACAACTCAAAATGCACTTGTATTTTTCCAATAATTCTATTCAGTCATGTTAAAAAAATAAATAAAAGTAAAACAGCACAGTTAATGTTTTGAACTAAAAAATGTTGATTGTATAAATGAAAACTACTTCACAACACACATAGTTGAATAAGAAATCTTAAAGAAAGGTTTCTACAATAGCTTGTTTGGACAGTAGTAGTTCTCCTGGAAGGTAAGGGCTTAAGATCTTTAAATAATTTAAGATAATAAATAGTAAGTGTTTCAGATCAGAAATCATCATAAAGTTTACTAAAAATTTTAGAGCTCGTACAGATGCATAAAATGCAATGTTTACATTGCTGTGAAAAAGTATTAATTGTTTAAAAAAACATGGGGTTTGAATAAGCTTAAATATTAGTCAGTGTTTATACTGTTTGTACTATATAAATACTTAACAGTCATACAGGATAAAAAGGGTCGTCAGATTATACTAACAGGTCAGATAGTTGGTTTCGCATACAGCATTTTTCATCTCAAAATCCCTAGAATTCTCCGGGTACGTGAGATAACCAGAACACGCGCTTGGTGAGCACACAGCTGACTGATGTAAACAATGTATTGCAATCAGCTGGTGGCTTGTTCACATGTGAGTCAGCTGTGGTGCAGGTTCCCCGGTCACTGTTCTGCGTAATTAGGGTTTTGTGCGCCAGGGCGGTGTTTATTGTCAACCTGTGCGCGTGTGAGAATATGTAAGCTGGGTAATTGTGTGTGCGTAATTGGAGCTCGTGCTAACTTGACAATTTTGTTCGGTTAAGTGAGCTTATTAAGTGTGCTGGGTTTATGTCACAAAGGGTTAACTAGTGGTTAGCCTATTTATCGTGGGAATGGCGCGTGTACTTTGTTAAGATTGATACGGGGGTTAAGTTCTTGAGTAATACCTTTAGAACTGTCAGGTGATATACCTGTGATAATACGAAATACGATTCAGTAAGGTTTGGATTGTGTGTAAGAATTTTTATTAAGTGTTAAAACTAAAAATAAATTAATTTGTTGGTTCATTTGTACACTTCAGATAATAAGCATAAAGGTAATAATCAACCAGATTATGACCATTTCAATAAAGCAACTAATAAAGTAGTAGGCTACCACAGCTACAAAATAGAGACAAGGTTAATTTAAAATGGCTTAAAATATCTCGTAGACGTCTACCTTATAATTTAAACGCCATACAGTCAGTAGTTATTAGTTAAGTTGCGTTTTTCTTCTTTTTAAACCTTGATAGCACTTTATATGAATTGTTTTATTGTGTTGTTTTTATTGTGTTGTTCAACCTTCGTATACAAAATACTGGCCTAAGTATATCCTGATTGTGTTGATTACTACAAGGGTTTAATAAACTGTCAATATTTTACTGTCGTACCTTACTAACGTAAATAAATTCAAACTTTGCGTTTATGTAGCCCAACTGTAAACTAGTCTTTACAGGGCAAAATCTGTGATAGTAAAAGGATTATGAAACCTAGAACAGTCTTAAGGTTTAACGAAGGATTTAACAACTTAACAAAGGATAACCTACATAAATGTTAAAACAAATCTTAATTGTATTTAAATATAATTAAAAATACAGATTTCATTCGTGTTTAACATCTGTATTCAATTCAATGATCTAGAGAACCTTTCATTTGTCTCGTATGAAACCATTTTCATTAGAAAAGGAACGCACGTAGCTTTCCTATCAATATTATTTATTTATTCTATTTATCTACTTTGTTTTTGTACATGTTTTATTGTTTTCTAGGTAAGCTTTTATAAAGATATAACAGGTTTAAGGAAGAAAAAAATAACTGGTCAGATTACGCATATTACTATTAAGCTAACTCATTTCCTAATGTTTTGGGTTATGTTTTAGGTTACTTTTCACCTGAAAACGGGGTCAGATTCTAAATTCCGAAACGTCGTAAACCTTTTGTTCGCTCAGAAATGATGGTAGACGTCCGTAATAATATTTTAAACTCAGATATTTTGTAATTATACCACATTACTTCAGTCACACTATGAATTTAGCTAAAATGCCATATAAAATCTGTTACATCACGACTACACCCTCAAAGTACTAAATATCCTAGATTCCACTATGAAAGCTCGTAACTCTGCCAGGGCATTGCTTTCACACCCTCGACAGGTATAACGTTTACGAGCAAGAGATCTTACGCGCTGGGAGCTGCTCGTATTGCGGCAAATATGCTCATAAACAAGCTGACCTGAGTGAAACCACTGAGAGCTCCGAGTCATCAGATAAACTTATATCAAACATATAGACTGCCGCCTATCTTGTGCTGGAAGTTACATCCTGGGTAGTAAGTTCTGTTAACGAAATTATACACACAATGGAGTGTAATCGCACGACGACGAAAGACCGAGTCATGTTTTGAAGTAAATAAAACTTTGTGTTGAGCACTTTGTTTCAGTTCAGGTGTCTAGGTTATTTTGATGGAATTTTCTGCTTACTTAAGTATTTAGAAATCAGGTTAGTACTCTTTAACATGAAGGGCCACCTTTGCTAAATGTATAAGTTAACCTTTTCAATAAGCTCTTTCTTTTTGTTTTCTAATCGACACAGTCCTGCAAAACTACTGTTCAGTAAAGTTCTTACTTAAGAAGTGGCCGGATAGAGCTCGAGCGACGTTCAAATGGTAAAGGGCATTTAACGTGAAAATGTGCAAACGGTGTTTTAGGTAGGTTAACGAACTAAAACGTGGAAATTATTTCTCTGGAAGCATAGAGTTATTAGTGTTACTGCGTATAAATTTAGTTAGGTTATAAAATATAGTTCTTATTACTGAATTTTGAGTACTATGTTCTTATGGAAAATCCTGTCTTTAGTTCAGAACTACAAGATCATTTGATGAAAAAGTTAAATTTTAGTGTCTATATGAAGCAGCATCAATAAATCTATGCTTCTAGAGTAAAACGTTTATATTTAGGTAAATTGACTTGCTTAAACGTCGTTTGCAGTTTTTACCCCATGTTATAGACGGACCTGCGGCTAATAACTAAGATCTACGTAGTAGTAGCTTGTGTATCTCTTGTTAACTCCAAGTACTTTACAGGAACTGGTTTGAACAGTGAATTGCAACAACGTTTAAATTTGATTGCACCATATAAACTCTATCGGAAGTGCATTTACTCAAGTTATTCGAGTTAAGTAAACAGAATACTTTACTAAGGGTTAATTTCCATTCCAATCGTCACCTAAATCAAAGAAGGATAAAATTATAAGTGTGTTTAAATTGACTAAATGTCTTGGATTGGTGACAGATGACACAAAGTCCAAATGTCAACCTAAACTTATGGGTGACTTGTCGATGAAGAGTCAGTTCAATCACGGAGCAGCCGTGAACTTTAGAATGTCTGCTCTGTGCGCGAGACACTTGAAACCGCCATTTATCATTTCTGCTCACATTGTCCTGCGCAGTCATGACATTTACAACCACCTTCCTAACTGGCTCAATTACTCACAATTGTTGTTTTTATCTGCAACTCCACCAGCACAAAGGAAAACAGTTGCTGGCTGGGAGCCCAGCTGACGAAACGCACCATTCTGTGTCAGCTCCTAACTTGTAGGTTAAGTGACTGACGAGAGATTTGAAAAGGATCGGTTTCAATGAAGAGGTTTTGAATGTTTTTAAGCTTTGTAGTTGTGAAACTATTCAAAATAGTCTTCAGTACTGAGATGGAAAAATTATACATTCATAATTTTGACAGAATTGTATAATTAAATAGTTTATAAAAATACTATGTGTGTTTATTTACACATAAAAGATTTAGATCTACAAGCCAGCATAAAGTAGTATTTTCACTACTATTAGTACATGTTTCACAGACTAACCCTTTGAACATAAATTAAACATTTTCGCACATATAAATGCTTTATTGGGATATACATATAACAACTTACATATGTATTTAACAAATGTTTTAAACAAATATACAGAAAATAATAGTTAATTGCGGAAAATTTTAGACAAATGGGAACACAAAATGATCTTCTCTTTGTCCATCTAGAGTTAAACCTCAAAATATCTTATACAAATTTTGCTATTAAGCAACAATTTCACTAGTATGTACTACATACAAAACATATGGTGATGTAGCGTGGCAGCTGAAAAGTTTGTTCATGAAACAATAATTTCAAAACTATTTAACTACCAGTATTGGATTGAATCATGTAGGCTACCAAGTGAGCGCGGTTATCAGCGTACTCACGTAGGCGAGGGTTTACCGTCACCCTACAAAAAAGCTTCCGTAAATGGTAGAGTGTCAACCTTATAATGGTACACAAGGTTGTTCTCCTTGAAATAAATTTTACGGTTCTGTTTAGTTTGTTTAATGAGTATTGATATTTCGAACACAGGAAAGCGAATTTCTAAATAGTAGTACTATGGAATGTTAATGTAGGAGTTCTTGTAAGTGCACACATAATATTAGGCACAAATCTGGCTAGTTTGATCTTAATTATTCTCCTCCTTCAATAGACAACAAAGTTGTTATACTATAGTTATAAACAAATACACGTTGTAAGTTACCTCAAAGTATCAGGAAACCCTTTTGTATAAAAATATTACGAGCATTCAAATGTTTCAAGGCAAACAGAAGCAACACCCAATATTAATTGATATTTCACACATTGTAGTTAAAGTGAATGATCAAAATTAGCCCACCTAAAACCAGAAGTTGATTACAATGCTTTATTAAGGAAAGATGAATTCACTCTAATCATCGACCTTTCAAGCCGAGATCGCGAATCAATCATTGGACCAGTGATTCAATCAGCTGGCTTTGAGCAGAACGAATTGCTGTCTGATTGTCGCCTTTGAGCCAGTCCGCGCCCTAGGCAAAGAGTTGGGCAGGGACTTCCTTCTACTCTTGGCCAATCGTCACAAGTCTCGGCCTCGAATTAATTTTCAGTGATGAAATTCAATTAAATATATTCTGCTTTGAGTCTTCTAAATTGGTTTTTTGATCGGAGAGAAAGTTTTAATTGTCTCTTGGTCAGGGTGGGCGCTCAAATTGTATGCTTACATAGAAGACGTGTAACGTTAGACAATCAACGGATGTTTCTTAAGCGAAAAGTAATACAATTCTGTATATCTATTAACTTATCAAGAAAATAGCTGTTCGTTCTAGGGAAAGAAAAGGTCAGATCAAATTGCTGAAGTAATGACGTAGCTAATTAAAGCAAACCCGAATGAATGTTCGATCTTCGACTCTTATTTAAAAGTCTAAATTGTGTCAAATTCCAACCAGCTCCTACCGTTATAAACTAAATATATAAAACGTTATAAAACTGTATTTATGTAAGAGATTTGTACAATAAACCAATTTATTTTATATCCAAGCCTAATTTGAAAAATACGGAGACCCTGAAGTACAGCGATTATAAAGGTATAACGTCGGTATATGGGTGTGGCGCTTTTTCTACACATTATGTCGATTAAACTATGTATTGCTCGTCATCACATTGTTGAATACAACTTTAAAAACTGCATATTATTAAAGCAAATGAACTGTGTATAGAGTTAACCACACGTATTTTAAAACTAAAAGCGTCCAGTATAAAATAAAACCACTTCGAAAAGGTATACGGCTAGATAAGTCTTCACAATTGACGCCCATGCCGTGCATCACCATTTATTTAATATTTATAAAACTAGGTAAAAACGTATAATCAAGAATTGTGTAAACCAAACAACATGTAAACTTAACTCTCAGGGTTTTGCGGCCGGTGTCACAACTATAATCTAGTTCTTCCAAATCACACCACGTTCAAACTTCATAATTAGGTTGAGATATTTTGGCCTCGCTATGGAGTACCATCTTCAGTCACTCATTGGCTGAAAAAACATGCTGAAAGAAGATGAGGTTTCAGCCAATCAGTGACTAAAGATCATGCTCCGCAGCGAGGCCGAAATATAATAATCTAGTTATGAAGTTTGGGAAATGAACTAGAAAAGAACTAGATTATATAGTTCTAACAACATGATTGTGTTAAATTTGCAATAACCTCCTCTGTAACATAACACAGCTAGATATGACCTCAGGGCCATTTTAATGAAAAGACCAGGTAGCAGATCTTGATAATACAGTATCTCTGACGAAACTAAACTTATACTACAAATCTTTATAACACATGGCTCCACTCCACGGCTGCGTAGAACTAATGTTACAGATACATCAGTTTCACACCTGAGAGCTGGTCTGGTTTAGAGCGGGAAACATATGGTCTACTGTAGATTCTAGAGGCTAGAGATATCAGTGACACCGGGCGTTGTAGTTCCCGTCACTCTTGCTGTGATATTGACTGTATACACGTGTATCGTATATGGCAACGAGCTAGTTTAGTGTTTTCTCATAGCTTAGTTTATGATCTTGGATGTTATGAGTTGATAAACTTGTACTAAATATATTGGCATATAGGGTTTGCTTTATGTTACTGGATCGCAAACATCTGTTTGTTCAGTGTTTAACTTTTAATTTTATCCCATGTAAGATTTTAATTTTTAGAGACGAACTATCATAGTAATTTAAGTAAGTATAGGTAAATTTTAAGCTTAATTCCACAATAACACTATACAGGGTGTCACAAAAATGTGTATTTCGTCACTTAAGTGCCACATTCCTGTTTATGTCCGAGTCATGTATTGTTTTAGTTCCTTGAGGGGCAAGATTTTAAAACCAAAATCATTACAATACGTTTTGTGTGTGGACGCTACAAGGAAATACTTTAAGTAGAAGTAATCTTACACATTGAGCTAAAATGGCCTTGTATTTTTAAAATATTGTAAATACAATCTTTTTAAAGTTTTAGACAGAGACTTATACAAAATAAGTAAACAATTTTCTATTCATGTATTAAATTAATTATTTAAACGGTACAATAAATGAGCAAAATCTAAAGAATTGAACCGTTTACAATAATTTAAGTAAGTATCTGTTAAATTGGCTTTCTTTAGGTCATTCTAATCAATATTACGAATTATAAAGCTGAGTTAGGGTTTTATGGAAATAAAATAGTCTGAAATAAACAAGGTTACGCCTTGAAATAATCATAGTTACGTATTTCACTTACAAAGTTAACTCGTGTAACTGTAACAAAGAACAAACGTATAAATTAATTCACAATCATGATTCCGTTCTCATGTAACAGCCTGATAAGTGCGAGGCGTTGTTCTGAGATAATCTGGGGAGGAGGAAGTTGCAATAATTGGGTGCATTGCAAACAAATATCTCAATTAAAGCGCAAAGCAGATTACAGAGCCGCTGCACGTGAGATTTCTGGACAGAAGCCTAATTAAAATCTCACTCTCTTATTGGTTACTCCTTCTGTGATTAGTTTGGTATCTTGCGCGCAACAATCGGTGTAATGAGTTATTTCTGCATCAGATATGTCGTTTTGAAATGAATACATTTTCTCATAACAGATTACTTGCGAATTTTACGTAACTGTTAATGTCTTGATCGCTTGTAACGTAGCAGCGTTTAATATGACTTTAAGACGTACAGGTTTTCGCTTGCAATTCGGCGTGAAGACACTAAAGGGATCCTTTAATCTGGACATTTTTAGTTTTAAACGGGCGCAGTACAGGTGTCAAAAAGGTAAAGTTTGTCTTGTTTAACGAGGCGAAGCTAGGACTACAAAGTCCTCTTTACCACTCAACCTCGACCTTTACCTAGCGTTACCGTATAGTTACTTTACAAATGTAAGTGGCGACTGCGGGGATCGAACCCGCGCCAGTGGAGTGATGACCTCCGGAGTCGCGTCTAACTCACCTCGGGTCTACTAACGGGTATCCTAAAGTAACGAAGAAGTCTGACCGATGACTGTAAATTACGTGCGTAAAAGAAATATATGTTTTCGATCAGGTAGAGATTATGGGTATGAAACCTAGCTTCAACGTTCTACATGCGATTTATAGTTGTTTTACACGGGTTTGCAATTTAAACAGCTGCTTTTACTTGTTGACTTTCTGCATGTGTCATAATTTTACATGATTTCAAAATATTATATTAGGAGGATTGGAGGCAAATTTTGTATATTCGGCGTTTGATGAGCTCATATGTTGGCCTACTTGGTTTTAAATGTGCCCCACCTTAACTTTTGAAAAAGGAAATATTTTTAAACCCCTTTGGGAAATGTTTTTATTGGATTTTGTGTTGACATACTTTGCGTAACCCACCCCCACCCAAAAACCGGGGGAAGGGCCTACCAAAACTTGTTTAATGCAAACCCTCTCCCTTGTGGGACCTCAAAGAAAAGGAGTTTTAATAAAAGTTCATTCAACAACGCAAAGAATTTTTTATCTCGACTCGTTTTTTGGTAATATTTATTTAAGGATGACCGAGTATATAAGATGTACGCATAACCTGTTACTCATACATACTAACGTTCACGATATGTTAGCAAAGATACCATCCGAGACAACGTGCCTGCAGGCAAAGCCAGTAATATAATTAAACGAGTGTTCGTGAAGTTGCTGGTATAAACAATTATTATGGCCTGACCACGGCATATTTCTCATGGCCTTCTCCATGTCCTGGTGGACGTGCGGGCAGTGTCCGGAAGCGGATCCTGGACCGGAGGATGCTCGACCTTTGATCTCTCTTGTGCAACACTCGCAGTCGCTCTCCTCGGCCTTCAACCTCGCCACCACCACCATGCATGGTGAACTTGACCGACCGTGCAGTGAGTAAGCAACCGAACACCGATATCAAACTAGTTTAGTTTAAACTAGTTAATGATATTAAGAGTGCTCGGTAGTTGCTGTGACCTTGGATTTCGTCCCATAAGAACAATGTAAAACATGAATGACGCCTACAGTTTCCCATCGCTTATTTATGAAACCAACTTTGTTTTAAAGTGTATTAAATGTTTTAGTGACTCCGCTGAGCCGAATTTCAACGTTCTCTTTCATATGCCCGTAACATAAATCTAAAAATCGGAGAAATGTTGTATTTAAACTTCTTGTTTTTACTATGAAAGTTTTTATTTTATTTTTTTATCTTAAGTTTTAATTGAAGTGATACGTGGTAAGTGATTACTCATACAATTTACAAATAATTCTTGTGAATACCCTGAACTGGTTTTAAAGTGACATACATTGAAGCCCTAACTAGCTGCCTAGAAGCTCTAACTAGGGTTTTCAAGTAACATGAAGATACTGAAAAATTACTAATTGAGCTACTGTTTATCTGCGTTTTTTCATTAGGGCTGATGCTTCAAAACATCAGCAACAGGTTTGTAAAACAAGGCAATCAAGAACTAAATATTGCGTTTAATATGCCTTTAGGGCGTAAAGATATTTGCTTGTAATAGGGTGTGGGCATAATTAAGTCATTCATTATTAAGTAACTGAATACAAAGCTTGTCAATGAATACATGAATGTCATCAAAATACGATATATTGACTGTGTTTTGACTGTTACTGCATGGAAAGTCTACATTGATTTTGTCAAGATTGTCCAAAATGGCACATCTTCTTTAGGTAGTAGATAGGGACAGTTTTTCCAGAAGAGAACTACGTGGTTTACATGATCTTACAACAAAGATTCAATGAGAGTATTTTTTTCTTTGAGTGGCGTAACACAAATTTAAAAGAACAAACGTCCATTTATCTTGCAACTAACCTCATCAAAAATTAAATTGTTCAGGATTTTAGCATGTATTGCATATTTTAACCAAACTTGGTGGCCAATACTAAAACTAAATCCTGTCAAACTTTCCTGGATATTTTTGAAAATCAGGTTTCTGATCCCACATTAACCTAGGAAAAAACTGAAGTACATGGTTTTTCAAAACAAGTTCCTGTAAAAACAAAAGAAACTTTGAAATAATTAAGTCCATCATATTTCCAACCATTGCTGATTAGGTTTTATGCATATAGAAAACTAAATGACACAGTACCGAACAAGGATCCATAGACAGTCTTCAGTCAGCATTAATAGATCTAATACAATCTTTTCATTACGTATTCCGACGGCGAGTGACTAGCCTTGAGATAGTCCATCACAATAAATAAGTCTACTAATCTTTTAAACACATCTGATTGAATCAGAGATTTACATTGCAAAATCATTAACGTGCTGTTACCATTCCACAGATAAATCAAGAATGCGTAACATGAGCTATTTACATCAGCGAGTGCTCTACAGTACGGTAGCGAGGCGCAGAAGTCTAGTAGGCAGATACAATGGGCCATTAAATATGAACTGCGCATGTGCAGTAAATTAAAGGTGCATAACTCGACTTAATGAGTCATCACAGGTCAAGGTCGTTTGCTAGTTCTCAAGGTTGCCTGTATCGCTGAGACATCTTTGCAGATAGATTAGCATTCCTGATGGAAAAGTACCGTTTCCAAGTATGATTGTTACCAGCTACAATACGGTAAGTGACGTTTATGGAGTGGAAAACCCTGGCAATTTACATGTCGAGAGTGGATTGTGTGTAGTTTATTTGTGTAGGTACCTATCAATTGAAACTAACCTTCGAGCAAGTTTTAAGGTAGTAGAAAATATCGATATCTTTAATTTCTGTGTTCATAAATTACTTAGCTATGTTCGAAATATAAAAAATCACATTTCATTGCTTAAATATTTATGGCAATAGTATATCAAGAGATGATAAGGATATAAAGATTTCAAACCTCCGACGTCAGGTTTATTTTCAACCTGAGGCGCTTTGATCGTGTATCAGAGAAGAAATCCAATTGTTGACAATGGCTGATTATATGTGCATATTAGCAGCTGTATGGTCCACAAGACTCTCTCCCTCAATAAACCACGTTACCTGTGGGAGAGGCTCTCATTCCGGGTGGAGGTTTCTCAGAGGTTAAGTCGAGGTGGAGCGCTGCACTTGGAGGAAAAGCTTTTTGTCAAAAGTTGTATAATGACCTCCCAGATAGTCTCAAAGAAACCCACTCTGTAAATAGTTTTAAACGTAAGTTAAGGTCAATACTACTTAGTTAATAGTTATTGTGTAGATGTAACGTGTAAATTAGTTTGTAAAATTTGTGTGTAATCACTTGAGTTGGTTTGCAAATCAGTGTAACTGAGGAACGCTTCAAAATAAAATCATTTTTATTTATTATTTATTTTAAACATTCAATTTACTGTTACAAAAGTGCTCTGCACATAACGCATCTTACATACAATTGCATCCAGACGGGTTTTTTGTTAGTTACGCGATAGAAGATGCGAGACGGCGGCGCACAGTAGAGGTGAGTTCTAGGAAGACATTTCCGACATCTAACGATCGCTAATGTCACCTTATAACCTCAGAGCTGGCACTTTCTGCTCTGTCTCATCAGTCTTGCCTCACGACAAATGTCGGTCTCGGTTAGGCTCCCAGGACCGTTTCTCGGTCTCGGGTCGGTTATCGTTGCACCCGCCTAATTGTGCATGTAGGGCAAATGGAGCGCACACAGCCGACTGCAATGTATGTGCTAATATGGGAATGTCTTAAATGTTTGGAAATAGATGAGTTCAATTATTGGTAGAGAAGTATTTACCCAATACCGTAACTAAATGGTAAACGTGATTATCGTAACGATATTAAATTGATATCCCTTCGATAGATGAGTGTGAATTGACGCTACTGTTGACACTGTGGAGTCGATTGGTCTAAGAATCGAAAGGGTCACTTTTTCAATTGCCTGCTAACCAGCTGGTTAACTAACCACTGGTTTAATTGTTTACAGTCTGCAATGTTTACATTTTCACGCAATGTCCAAAACACTTAAATGAATTATTGTAGATCATGCGAATAGAACATTCTACAAAGTTCTAAAGCCAATAAGGAGATCCTTCTTCTAAATGTATGAATAACTTTTTATACGTGTAAATTTTATTTTGTAAATTATGCGGTAAAATCACCTACAAGGTGTTTCAGCTAGACAAATCCACCTCTACGTTCTAAAATAACACAAAATCCAACCATCATTAGCACAGAACTATCAAGGTATTGAATTGTCACCAATCAAAACAAATTCAATTCAAAAGTCAAGCATTAGAAGCCTTAAAGATTATTTTCAAAGCACAGTGTGGTTTCTCAAGAGGCATTGTTATGCCAGTCAGTGAGTGCGGCGAGGTAACCCTGTCACTAGAGACCTACTGAAGTGACGAGCAAACGCTACATTACATAACAACGGCACCAGCACCAGCACTAGTACCAGCACTAGCACCTCCTGTGGCACTTTCCCAAGCGTGAAAGTCACCAGTCTAGCGCTTCTGCGACCTTACAGCTGATAGGCCAACAATGTGCAGGCGAGTGACGAAATTCATGAAGACGATTGGTTGACAGTTGACAAGTCCACGGTGGGACTAAACAACACAATAACTTTATAACAGTAAACGTAAATAAAAAAAGAAAAGTTTGGACATAGAAGTTTGTTACGTAAGTAAATTGTTAATGTCAGACCCCGACATTAATATATTTGACTTTTAAATTATGATTGATAACAAGTAACGTAGTCTTACAGGTAGGAATTGAGAAGTAAATAGTAATTGGACAACTCACCAACCAATACAAACATTATTATCATTGACAAGTTATCAAAAATATGGTAATCTTAATTTTCTTTGAAAAATTAGATATTTATACCGTCCGTGTGGTAAGTTCCAGACCTGGGAACATAAAATTAGCACCGATCCTGACCTCAAGACCACATTTTGAGCGTTTTTTTTCAAAACCTGTACGTGCACTTTTAATTCAAAATGTGTTTTCCTTTCATGACATGCAGTATAACTTTCAGTAAAAACCACGTAAGTCTGAGACCGAAGTCCAAAGCGAGGCTGTAAGTGCAACCAAGAGCCTCGTAACACTTGTCGTAATTGAACATAAAACTGAGGCCGAAGGCCGAAGCGAGGCCTGGGTGGAGCGCATAGAGTAGGTAGGAAATTCGATCCTCTCTTGCCAGTGGCGCTTTAGCGCTTAGCTGTTTGTCGGCTGGGGGTTTCTTTTTTCTATATTTAGTACAATTCAAATAAAATTAATGTCATCTTTTGGTATGGAAAAAATTATTTAACGTCTCTAAAATATTTGACCGATAATTGCATTAAGGTCCTGAAGATATTTAAAGTATGAGGTAAAACAACAAAATATTGGCAGCATCAGAAATCCCAAATAAGAGTTTCTTTATCATCGTTGCTTTTACTTTACACAAACTACAAATTAAGGTCTTTTCAAAATTTAACAAAACAATTTGTAGTTGAGTTTAACAGCTTTTGAGATCTTTTAAGACACTACACCCATTACCATTTAAAGTTGGTTCAATAAGCAAACTTTTATTTCATCTAAAGAAATTCAATTAACTCTACACATTATTAAGTAATTTCACTGGAATTTCCTGACTGCATAGAATACCTCATCAGCAAACCAGCTATTTTATAGTGAAGTGAGTAATTTGCAACTCAACCGGTACATGAGATAACATTCAATAACAGCTGATCGGACACTCTGCAGAAGGAATCCATGCCATAAATTGGCTGGTAAGGTCTTCTGACCGTAATGGTCGGCTTGTTCAGATCGTGTAGTCGGGTCGTGTCGCTCGCAAATACATCGCCCTTCTTCTCTGATTTACCTCCAGCCTATCCTTGAAATTGATTTTGACAACGTGGATTTACGATCAGCAGACTCTGCCTGGGTAATGCTTGACCAACAGTTCTGCTGTAGGCAAAGGTAAGGCTTGAGCAGAGTTTGCAATTTCTTTTGTGGTGTATTACAGTTTGTTGGGATTTATGGTTTTAGGTCTCAAAATGTGATAATTTCCTTCTATAAAGGAGTTTTCCTCTACCAAATGGTTCTTGTTTTGGGGAAGTTTTCAATCTTCTCAAAAATGTTAAATAACAAAACCAAGCTCGTTATTGGACATCATATTTTTGTTCAAGCACTCGACCTGGTAGTTTACTATTTTAAACCATACAGTTAGCTCTGTTTTTACAAAATCAATTTTTACATTATATGAAATAAATATTTTATTACTTTATTGGTGGTGAAGTTAGAACTTTAAAGTCCCCTCTTCCATCTTAATCTTAAATCTTAAGCTTTCACGGCCGGTGTCATCACTAAGATCTAAGGCTTCCGGTTTACACCACGTCACAGTTGAAATATAAATACTGCTAAACGTTTCGACCTCACTGTGGAGAGTCATCCTCAGTAGCTGGTTGACTGGCCAGACCCCTCTTCCACTTAACCACAAAATATAGTTTTTATAGTTTTACTTTTTGTTTGAACCTTACTAAAACATGCTCCTACAATCTCTGAACTGATAACGATCGTCAAAATACAAAGCTTTGACTCATTTAGTACAATTTGAGTTTAGACCATCCGAAAGTTTCTCCTTATTAATTTTATCGACCATGAACTTTCATGGTTTTAACATTTATTCAAGTTGTAGTTTAGCAATTGCTATTTATCCTGTACCATTCACCCTGACCTCTTGCAGACGGATTGTACCAAGTCTGATCTCCGTTGCTAAGTCAACAGTCAATCAATCAATAAGTCAGTCAATCAGCTGTTGGTGGCTTTCTCCATTCCCAAGACTCTAGAGTGGTGGTTGGATAGTTTGTTACTTACTTACTTCTGTTAGTTGTGTAATTCGAGTAGTGCAACTGTATCCTGAAACAGACGTTTCAACTTGTTAAAATAACTTGAAAGATAAAAATATTCACTTCGGAGTTAATAGTTGTGGTTGACTGATCATTCAAAAAACTCAAGGGGGTCATTTGTTATATTGAAAGGGTAACTAATAGCAAATTACGTAACCGATGTAATTGTATTTTTTCTTAAATTAAAATAATTGTACACACTTCTTGTTATTGGGGATTTTTCATTGAACGTCGTAGAAAGGTGCGGTTTACAATTTGTTGGTACAAATGTTGCTTTTGTAAATCTCTAGGTTAAGTTCGTTAACTAGCTAGGTCGGACAGTCCGTTTCAAACTGGTGGCCATTCTAAGGTTTGATTTACCTATAAAATTGTAGCTATACCGTAATTGAATACAAAATGAACTCTGTATAGTAAAGTTTAACTTTCCAACCGATTAAAACAACTACCGTTGCTCTAGAACCTACCATTGTAAAGTAATTTCTGTTGAACTAATTAATCCAAATTTCTGCCCTTTGACATTCAGAGCACTAGGCATAAATTAAGCTGTTATATTATTTACTAGCCTATGTTTCCTTGAAAAAAAAAGGTACATACAGAAAATAAAAAAGGACATACAGGTAAAGTTTGTCTTGTTTAACAAGGCAAATTTAGGACTACAAAGTCCTCTCTACTACTCAACCTCGACCTTTACCTAGCGTTACCGTTTAGTCACATTAAAAATGGTAAGTGGTGACTGTGGGGATAGCGTATAAAGAAATTACTTCAAATTTAAAATAGACAAATAAAAACTTGACTATTTTAAATTTGATTTGTTTTATTGGAAATTCGTTAAGATTCACCGTAGCGCTTATGGCTACGTGTCGGCTATGTTCGTTATTGTAATACGTCGAGCGATTTTAAAATGTAATCTAGATATTTACGTAACAGTTTGAACATCATCAGTCATGAAATGAGCACGGTGTACCAAGTTCTCCTTATCTAGCTACGTGTCTAACATATAATAAATTAGAATAGTTGGTTCCAATCCGGAAGAATATTGCTTGCAAGACGCTCTTGTTGGGTGGTCGAACTGGTTTTCATCTGCATAACGTAAGAGAGTTATTAGTTCATGCTAAAGTTTGTTACAGGTCACAGAAGGTCTAAGTAGTTAGTGAGTGGTTCTTGCAAAATATCATTTCTCTGAGAGTAATGTATAACTGAAGTCTAATTCGGGGCGGTATTTTTCAATAAGCCATGAACTAGAGCTCATAGCCTTAGACAACTATTGCAACTTGCATTCTTAGGTAATCCAACAGTCATTTTGGACTGATATTCACCAACTGGTATTGTCTTGATTTAGAGTTGGTTTGTGTTTTCCTGTAGATATTATCTGCATAAAAGAAAACCTCACGTATTTTTGTTTTGCCGATCCTATTTATATTGGAGTAACTACCCCTACCTACCTCCATGGCTTGGCTTTGTTAGAAGGGTCGGGTTGACACATATACATTTTCACGAATCTTCATCCTTCATGAAAAGCAGAAGTCATATAGGTACTAATCTTTCAACCGATGTAGTGAAAACTTGTTTTGTACTTTTTCTATAAAGTATTCTATCAACATAGAAATAGGTGGACTTTTCTACCGGTGATTGTGTTTAAAAGCCACCTATTTCTTTGTTAATGTAAAACACCAGCATCATGAATTTTCAACAAAAATATCGTACTTTAATTTTTTGTCCAAAATATCGAAAAAGTGCGTGGAAGTGAAGCGAGTAGACCAGCATTATAAAACATGAAATTGTTGACATCTCTTTACTTCTAGAAGAGGGCTGGCTTTTCTCAAATCAAAATGTTATTCCTGAAATAGAAATCCTACAAAACTAGGAGACATAGAACGGTACGTATGTATTTTTGCCTTTACAGACTTGCAATTCAATGTATCAACAGGCTCGATTAAAGTTGTGCTATTGGTGAAAGCAGTTGAAACTGGTCTGATGAAGTTTTGATCGCAAATGACATACATAAGTTAAGGCAGTTAATACAGTACACTTAATATTAGCCTATCTTCAGAGAACCCTGTGAAGCAAGCAGTTTTAGCTGTTCAAATACACATATAATGGTATTTCCATTCTTTATATCAAGCTGTGCTGAGGTGAATAATGTAGCTTCACAACGCAAACTACGCCGTTACCGATTCAGCAACAGGTATAATGTTCAACTCACGCTGGGTGCACATAATAGGATTACATATGTCATCGTTCCTGCTTAAGCTTTCATTGTAGCGTTCCTATAAGCAGTTTGAATAATCAAATAGCCGAAGAATATATGAATGTAACATATAAAACGCAATCTTGACTGCTTTACGGTGTGCAGAAGAAGATAAGGTATGTATGGTCAGGACACTGCATGAGCACTTGGTTAAGTTAAAGTTAGCGACTATTTAAACATTTTTAAGGTTGACAGTAGTTTAGTTTGAATTTGTATGGGTCAATAACACTAGTGGCATCTTAAACGATAACTGTGTTGTACAGACACTTAAAACTAATACCGAATCATTACAGTTAACTAATAACTAACTTTAGGTAATATGTGACAAACATGCAATACTTGAGTAAATATTGATTGTATTTACCTTTGAAAGGTTGATTAGTTTAAGACACTATTGAATCGTCAAAATTTAACTAGTTTATTTTGTAAGACATTCTAAAGTCTTACAACCCCTTTAATAGTGTTGTATCATAGTCAAAGCATATGATATTAGGTAAACCATTTCTAAATGCGACAAATGGCACGGCTGCTGCGTTAAATTCAAACTGACCCAGTGTTGTAACACGGTCACGTCAGGTTAGGCTAGCACGCATGTCACAGGCTAGAGTATGTGAAGCAATCTGTCCCATCTGTGCGTTAGAAGGTAAAGAATACAAGGTGCTCGATCATTGACAAATATCACACGCTTTCCTTTTGGGATGTGCTAAGTACTGTTGTTAAAAATTATGTTTTCGGTTATAAGGCCCTAAACGGTGTGCTGAGGAGATGTGTAAGGTGTAAAATAACTGAGAACCTGATTAAGCGGAAACTTAATTTAATTACTAAATAAATTTGAAAACAAAATGTTTAAACCCAACCGGGACTTAAACCCGGGTATTTCACTTGCCAGGTTGTTATGCTAACCACTATTATGCACCATCCGGCTCAACTATTCATGCCTTCAAATTTAGAGAAGTACTTAAATCTGAATGTTTATCCGAAAAATGTGACTGTCAATATTATTGGCAAATATTTCCTCGTTTAAATAATTTTAGGTGGGAGAATGGTTTAGTTTGGAATAGGATAGGTCGAGTTAGTTAGTTTAAAAACCTCATACCAACCAGCAACTAGTTTTGAGTAAAACTTCCTGGAGGCTACTACAGAATTGTAGAAGTGTCGTAGTAAAAGTCCTATCTCGTACAACACTATGTGCTATTCCGGCTATTCCATGTTGTTAAAACATTGATGTGATGTATTTGTATCTTATTTGTATCAGTAAAATGAGTATTGGATTAAGTTAATAGATTTGATAAATATATAATATCCGTTTTACAGAGCTATCGTGATGTTAACGTTCAAACATATACTGTAGTGTTATACAGCACATTTACATACATTGCATACTTTAATATCCGCATTTTAGGCTAAACATATTATTAAAGAAAACCTTTTACAGTCTAGAATATGTGACAAAATGTAGTTCAATGAACCTATCAAGTTTAACACGAATAACTTCTATAAGAAACGCCGTTATTGTTTAGTTTGTGAAATTCATATTTCTTCTCATTCTCTCAAAAGGAATATCCCAATAATGTCCATAAATCGAAGTGTAAATATACCTATTTACATATAGATTTTTACATAACTGGTAGTCAATTAAGTAGTGGTAGTATAACCTCTCTAGAATTGTACCTTATCGTTGATAAAATAATCTCGTTAATTATCTTTGCAAGGTTTCCCCGACGTTTTCTGTGTTGAAATTAACATAATTTCCTATATACTCACTAACTTACTGAATGTAACGTTTAACGACTTTTATAATTAACACCTGAATGGTATCCGGGAACATCGTCCTTACAGTGGTAAAAGTAGCCACAAGGTCTTCAAGGAGTCAGCTGTCTGCCACAACGGTACTTATCCATCCAACATGGTTAATAGTGGTCTTTAGTCCTTCGGTGCGGGATGATTAATATTATTGCATCTGTGGAGCAAAGTATGCGGCGGAATATGTCTTTAAATACGTCACCTGGCTGAGTACTATCAGTGGATTAAACTGATATTAACTAGAAACTTTATAGCATTGCCTCGTCGTATTGTGAGATTTCGAACTATCCTTATCAGGGGGTGGTCATAGCTCAGTGGTACAGTGCGTGCTTTGCGCCAAATCAGCCCGGGTTCGATTCGGTAACTTTTCAAGATGGCCACTCCCTATGGTTCAGAAGTCACGTTAAGCCGTTGGTCCTTTCCATCGGTCGTTGGGCTATGAATTAATCACACAATCTGGGGAAAAGTCAGCCCTAGTTTGTAACAATACTACACCTCAACATCCATCAAAGACACTCAACACACTCACCCTTCATCCCATATTCACCTTAAAATACCCTATAGGAGTGGTCAGTGTCTCAAATCAAAGTATCTTTAAGCTAAGCTCCTTGTATAGTTGAGTGATTTTTAATACCAAACGAAAACTTCAGCTTTATTATTGGTCAGTGGCATAGTAAGTTTACAAACCATTTAATCAAGCATTTAGTTTAACGAAGTCTTGGACAATGCAAGTAGTAAATAGGATGTTGAAATATTAAATTCACACCTTAAATCTTTAGTTTACAGGGGCGTAAATTATGTCAACTTTTTCGGTCCATCAACAACGGCGTAATGATTATTCCTTATTCCATTTTGTGAGTACATTCCAATAACGTTTAAAGGTTTGATTAGCTCTTGGGTACAGTTGTCATTACATTACAGCTCTGTTTAGTTCAATCAGGATGTACCTGTATTTTATTAAGTGGCCAACAAATAGGCTTATTGGTTCAATTTGACAGGACTTTTAATAAGATTTAAAGATTTAAGGCTTCCGGTTTACCCTCCCTCACAGTTGAATTACAAATACTGCTTGAAGTTTCGACCACGCTGTGGAGAGTCGTCCTCAGTAGCTTGTTGACTGGCTGTGATTGAGAATTAAGACTTTTAGTATTGGAGCCAAACAATGTCAAAAAAGCTAGTTTGACTTGGACTATTGCATCACAGAGTTAACCGATCTTAAAACAATAGAACAGTGAAGTGACATCACCGAGTTCCTTGAGTTCGTCGACTCTGGTGAAGGAGGCGCCTTTCTATCATGCTTTGCCGATTAGCAATTAACAATTACTGCTTGTCCAATTAGAGCGATCAGCCGCGAGTTGACCCACGCCGCTCTAGACTGATTACCATCTAGCATTGTTGACCTTAGTTTTGTCAAGAACTCTTGACAGCACGAGCTACGATGGTGAAACATCCGTGTGCTTGACTGTGAAAGGTGTTGAGTAGGGTTAACGTGAGGTGAAGGCAATATATGATAGGTTATTGAAATATATTATAGGCGAATGTACGTGATTTGCTGATAAGTTGTGTCGTAAAGATTGAGCTCGGTAACTTTTCCCGGAATGTTATTACACGTAAGGTTTATGATAAACAGTAGTTTTTATCATTCAGTGTATCATTGGAAATAAACTTAGCATATGAGATAAACTATACTCGAAGTGGTAAACAGTCAACGGTAGCAATTAGAGCAGTTTGCTGCCGACATTTCGTGTATGCTAATATTTCAGGAAAAAGTTCTTTGATGAAACAATTGAAACAAATGACAAAGATACCACAGTAAGCTATCGTAATAGGAAGAGGTGGATAACACTAAAACTACTTGTCATTGTTTCTCATCACAGTATGTTGACTCAATCAGTTTTCTAAATGCATTATGTTTACATAACTTTTCAAGGAAAAGGCCGACCACTATAATCAAACTCTGTCACAAAAGGGAATTATTCCGTGCACGTTTTCCTCTAACAAGTCACTTACAGCATCCCACAGCCCACTCTCAGAAAAATGCGACCACAACCGACAGAACCTAAATAGAAGAGTCATCCCAACACCATAACAGGCGTGGAGAGTGACGCGCTCGCCATGAACCGTGGCTTAATGAACTTAACGGGAACTTAAGAGCATGTAGGTTATGTCACAGCTGGCAGGATGGCTCAAGGCTATACTGGTCATCAACTGACAGCTGGGGAGAGACAACACTGGGCATGATCAGCTGTTTCATCACAACACTACTCTGTGACATCTGCCAGCTGATCTGACTGCGAATCAGCCACTTGCTACAACAGGCGCGACACTCACTGGCTCATTCATGCCGGGCTGCTTTTGGTTGGAAGGGTCGAATTTGGATTTACTGTTTGATAAACTTGATAAAGAAGCGTTTACATTGGCATTTACAGTCAATGTATCAAACACGCGCACAGTCTTAAAGGACATTTTTAGTGCAAAGATAATGTCATAACTATGAATCAATAGTAACAATCGTAATCTCAGTGAGCTAAAAACTAACCATGTGTAACAAATCAAGAACTCGTACTATTTTTTTCGTTAGTTCGAGTTTCTCTAAACAGTTTGGTTTACGTGTAAATAGCCACCTTGTCTAAAGAACAAGAAGTACCTTTAGGTGGCTTGTGACACAAAGTAAGAGCGAAAACAGGTGGTAAACAAATTGACCTATTTATATTAAAATTTTGTATCTTCATCATACTAAGTTGTATAACATCAAAAACTGTAGAAGTACTCTCTATTGCTTCAATTAAGAACTCACTGCTCAGACGTTGTGCACAAGGATTTGAGATCATTATCAAATATCTCGTATATATATTTCAGAAAACTCGTATACATAATTAATTTTCATTTATCGTTACTAATTATGAAAATTTGTCGTGGATTAAGGTATTGTTTTATATAAAATAGCCCTTTAATTTTGCGAAGAGAAAATATTACCTTAAAGGTTCACTAAGAACTAAAACCTTATCACTGAAATAAATAAAGTATTAATGGTTAAAATGAATTTGAGACGTTGGATAATCGTAGTACCTAGATAAAAACGCACTTCAACAAACGATTTTTTGTATTAATCCTTTTGTTATTGCTTTAGACTGTACTGAACACCATTGTATTTAACAAGTGAAATATTGCATTTTGGTATTTATGTCTTTTATTGTATACACTTTATTTGCATTTGTGTGAGAGTGCCGTTGTTTTGAAGTAATTATTTAATAGTTATGTCAAGTCAAAAGTATTAATATACATTTTTGATGTATTCTAATACAGTTTAAATCAACCTTCTGGAAGTGAATTCAAATATCTAAATTAATTTACGTAAATCTAGCATATAATTTTGCTGTTTTGCTTTAGTGTAAAAATTAGTATACACGGGAATAAACTAACGTTATTAGTTTTAAATCGTTTGAAAAGATGTTTCTTAAGTCACCTTTTAAATATTGAAGCAAAATGATGTGCTGATTGCAAAGTATAATCTTAATATTCCTGACGTACAGTAAACTTTATACATAAAATAAATATCTCAACCAAAATATAACTCGATTCTCAGATGAACCAATCAACAAAGATATAGGTCTTATGATATAAGACTTAACTATCATTAATAGGAGTGTTACAGTTTTATGCTGGCCATTAGCTATAGGATCTTGTTGAACTATCAAATTAAAAGTCAATTAGGTAGTTACCACTTCCTTTGCTAATACCAGCCTATTGTTATGCACACCCTGTCCTTGGCCTTTGTTCTAACACAGTGATGATAGTAAACCTTACCTTTTTTATCTTTGCGCATCGCGTTTGCGCATCTAGTTGATAAGTTAACAATTATTCATACTCGCCCTTCGGGCTCGCTGGGGGCTCTGTCCCCAGACCCCACTCAGCCTGCGGCCTCGTATTTTGGGGACATTCGCTGCGCTTCTGATTAAGAAAAATTGCTTCACCTACTGAATTTATAGGAAAAATAATTTTGGAAGATGTACCTTTAAAACCAGAGCAAAGATATTAGAAAATTGATTAAATTTGCATAATTTATGTGCCTAATAACCACACCTTCTTTAATAAAGAGTGACTTTCTGTACGTTTTTCCTAAAAGCAATATTTGTTTTATACACACACATACATTTTGTACGTATGGGTGGTGTTTAAGTACCGTGACTAAGAGCCCAAACTCAGCGAAAAGTTGATTTTTTGACAATTTAACTTCAAACTGATCTAGCAACGTTACCATCAGAGGTGGGAAAAAGTGTAAAATACAAAAGTTGTAGGAAATTGGTTTCCACACTAACGATTTTCATCAGATTAAAGATCAAAGCAACTGTTTTGCCGCTATGATGCAAAATATTAGCTAAGTTAAGTACAACGGCAGATTTTCAGACGCCATCCTTTTGCCGCCAGTACCCAATTTTCTATACTCCCTATACGTTTCATTTTTTTAATGTATAACTTTAATTTTACAAAGGCAGCTCAACCAATTATTACCGAGGCCTTGCAAATTTACTATTCTGTATCTACAAATCTGAAGATGTCTACCATAGTGTAAACAAAACGTTTTCTATATATTTTATATAATTAAAACTATATAACTATATAATTAAAATATATATACTTCAGTGGTTTTATAAAAAAAGAATTTTTCATTACATTTCTACTGTTTCCAAACAACAAGGTAGCCCTGCCTTGAATTCATAATGACAACAGAATATTCCTGAATCTTTCCTCCTTTCAGGGTGAGTCGGCGCGAAGTGTTAATCCTATATTTAGAGACCAGTCCTAATTAGTTTGCATTAATTGAATATACGGTTTGTTTAAACAACCCGATATTTATTAGGTGACCAAGGGACAGTGGCCGGATCCTTGAGCCACTTGTGTAGCCTTCATGGCACCGAATTTGGTGTGGTTAATTTCAATCGATAACAAATTATGTATGCTCACTGGACTTAAATCAGTGAGACGTAATGCGTATATTTGTTTCATTAATCTCCCACAGTTCCTACTTTGTAACTATTCAAATAAATAAACCTTAATTGCACTGAAGAGACTGTGCAAGAATCAACCCACACTGGAAAATATAAAAAACAACACGTTTATATTAGTGTTGAAGCTAGGTGTACATTTTGCATATTTTTTTGTTATGTTGTCCAGAAAGAAACAACCTGAAAAATCACGAAATATTTGTTTATGGAACCTTCAACCGTAAATATAAAATATATAGCATACACATAGTATTTTACCGTGACTCCAGGAATTCACGCCAAAACCCTGTTGGCGTGGTCCCAATATAGGTATACCAAAAGGAAAGAAAAGGATCAGACAAAGATGGTGGCAAAAGAGCTATTTGGAAAAAAGACATTTATAAAGTGTTGCTATTCGACTTAGTATTTAGCGGATCCATGGCGGATTGGTATCGCGCGCGACTCCGGAGCTCATCACTCCAGTGGTGCGGGTTCGATCCCCGCAGTCACCACTTACAATTTGTAATGTGGCTATACGGTGACACTAGGTAAAGGTCGAGGTTGAGTGGTAGAGAACTTTGTAGTCCTAACTTCGCCTCGTTAAACTAAACAAACTGTACCTTTTACCTTATTTTAGTATGCTTTGAACAGCTCAAAACTGCTTCCTATGAAAATTGGCTAACAAAAGCTTTTTTTATATCCCGTATGCTTTCTGACATTTCATGGACGTGCCAGCTGTAACGTAAAAGCACATTAATCATTCCCACACAAATAAGATTAACAACTGTCAAACCTTGTTTTTCGGACACTCAAACAAATACCGCAAACTGCACTTTATAATTGGCTCCTAATTAAATAAATACACACTTACACACGGTTTACTCATGTACTGAACAGCAGGTACCACATTCACACATACATTCGACATGGAGGAACAGGTGCAGAATAACTTACTCTGTGTCGCAACACTCGAATGGAGGCTTGGGAGTTCATTATTTGTGGAAATGATTAAGTTCGGCAGTGGTCAGCAATGTTTGACAAGCTGCAGGTCTTGTATCATTCATTACAGCTTTGTTGTTTTTCTGCTAAATATTCTGTGCTGGTCAATAACGAGTTTGGGGGTCTGCGTCAATTGATGTTTCGAACTAATCACCACCGGCTCCTTAGTCCTTAGCCACTCCTGTTCCAGCCTGCTGAGCATCATTACGTCGAATTTATTTGTTTTCAGTGTTTTAAATATTCATAAACATCCCACCTCTTCTGCGTTTCCAAGGTGATAACAACTACTGCTGGAAGACTTACTACTTTGTTGGTTTGCTGATTATATAAACGATATTTTGGATGTCGAAAAATATGAAGTTTGAGGTGTACATTTTGACATTTATTTTGAGTTGGATTTTATTGTTTGAATAGTAAAAAAGATAACTTTGGACATAAAAGTTATTTAACTAAACCATTTCACAAGGTTGTTGCTGCTTCTTATACAGGCAAGATCATGAGAAAATAACGACCTAGAAAGGAAGTAACAAGTTAAACGTGAACTAAAAGTTACAGGTAAAAAGTAATGAATTAAAAGTAAAATGTGACTATATTTTAAAAAGAGTCCTGACAACTATACCTTTTTTCGAACAACAAAATATAGAGCTGATAACCTTACTGTAAACGATTAATCGTTATTAATATTGAACTAAAACCACAAAATAACACATCCCATCAAAAGTCAAAATATTTCATTTGGAGCTGTGATTTAGTTAAAATGAAGACGCTGGAGAATTGAAGGACAAATATTTGCTTAACTCAAAAAACTGAAGTCAGGATCATCTTACAATAAATTTAGAAATCAAATCGTTTTGTCCATATGGTCTTCAAAAACGCACAATAATGTTTGGTTCAAATTGGTTACTCCAAGGTCAGTCGGCTACTAACACAATGTTAGGTTTTGGCATCTTCATAATAAAACTCTAAGGATCATAACATGACGGTCACACGAGTCCTTGTAGGGAAGTCTAATGCTTAGTTCCATGTAGTTCTCCGTGTTGTTCATAGAGTTACCACCAACAATGACCCTCATATATGGGTTTACTGCATTTTATATGGCCTGTACATGCTCAAACATTGGCCTCTTGCAAGGGCATATGATTATGGATGCGTTTATACCCAATAAATGGGATTTAACTGCATGTACCCGATAGGGGGCCTATGAATAAGTAGGATTTATTTTAGTTCGGTCGAAATGGTTTATTTGAATTTATAATCTGTTTGAGATAGGGTTAAAATATAATAGCGCGTCGGTTACTGCTGTAAGTTTTACTGGCGGTTGACGCGTCGTAACTTCTTATTTGGACTGTGAAATTAGAGGAATTATTGCTGAGGTTTATGTTTGTACCATATTAGTAAAACATAATGAATACCTTATTAGGCTACTCGTAGGCCGACATCCAAGCACAGCGAAGATGGAAATTAAATCTAAACATTTCCAATATATAAAAAGAAAAAATTAATTTATTTTGCTGATAAAACGCACTATGTTTCAGATTTTTTGTTATAGTAATAGAAAACTCATAATTTCAAACTCAGTAGTACTTTATCGTATATATTTTAATAATAAACTTATAAATGTCGGCCAATGCTCAAATTGTAGTCAAGTTTATTTTCACATTTCAAATGAAGTGTTCACTTTATGGATTATCAGTTTTAAGTAAAATCGATTATTATGAGAATGATTGCCTCCCAATCGGGCTCGCAATCGGGCCACGTGAATAAAGTAGCCGCCGTCTTCAATAGTTGACTAATCTTATGTTATATCTAGAATTTAAACTGTTGAATAATAATTTGTTACAATACTTTGAATATTTCGACACAAACCCCTTTAAAAAAGACTTTTTGTTGATAACAAACAAGGTTAACCTACTATGTTATTATAACTTATATTCAAACCATGAACATATTATTTATATCAAAGATAGTATATTTTAGCTTGTTTGGTGTAGAGTATTTCATTTCACCGTTTTACCTCAAAGTATTTGCCTTACTCTGGTTAATAGTGGCATTGATGACGTCGAAAACGTACGTACAAATTGTACAGAATGTAAAATATAATTTTATTATGGGATAGTATGTATGTCTATGTTTTCTTTTCTTATTTTAGGAACAAACAAGCACACGAAGTTACATAATGAATTATTGAAGTTTGTGGATACTTATTCGTGTGCTGTTACTGCCAACAAGCTGAAATAGTAAATTGTATTCAAGACTATCTTAAACATCTTATATAGGCTATTCTTTAAATACGATTATCATCTAAAAATCATAAAATTAAGCAGACATGTGGCGGGTTGGAATCGTGCGCGACTTCGGAGCTAATCACTCCACTGGCGGGGTTCGATCCCCGCAGTAACCACTTTCATGTTTTGTAAAGTGACTATACGGTAACGCTAGGTAAAGGTCGAGGTTGAGTGGCAGAGAGGACTTTGTAGCCCTAACTTCGCCTCGTTAAATAAGACAAACTTTACCTTCTTTTATTACATGTGTCAACACACTACTCCACCTGCACATGATGTTGTCATGGCAACCGAGCAAGGTTGACATCTATATGTAATTGCCATCACTCAACAAGACGTTGACCGTTACCGGGGAAAGATGGAGAGAGGCAGACCTTTCTCACAAAATGTCAGGGAAGATCCCAGGAATGTCGATAGTTAATGATAGCATCAAAGAGTCTTACTTCATCGGACAATCGCCACTCGCCGCGGCCCACGTCGGTGATCCAAAAGTGATCATCGCCAAATTACACGTCTTCGTAATGAAGGTGGTGTAATTTTCTCACCTTCACCGAATTCTAGGGTTTAATCTGCCTTGCGGATAAGATTTACTGTGAGTAATTTTGTTTACTTTACGGTTTCCTTTATGGTCTTGATGTGAATGGATTTTAGCCTAAGTGGGCTGTAAGTTAGCTGAAAGTGCATAGCTGGGAGTTTCGTGTACTTAACGCCGTTTGAAAGCTTTTGGTTGGTCTTAAGTCAGGGTTTTCATGCGTAAAAAATTTATTGGGTATACTTTTGATAGTTAGGGGAAACTTTCTGAGTATTTAAGTAGTGAACTTAATATCATCCTGTGAACCCCTCCCCCTTCAGCCACGGAGTTTTACATATCAGACCAAACAGAGTTGTCCAGTTATTGTCTTCTATGGTGTTTAACCACTTCATTAAACTTTCGTTATTTATTTGGCTTTTGGCCTTGGCTTTTCATCAAATTATAACAAATTGTTGCTTTTTCTTCGGCCTTTGGCCTCGGTATTGATGCGGTAATAGAATTCGTGACATTGGTCTTTGAAAATATCATTCAATCCATGACTTTGCATCATTCTCTAACTGACTTTAAACAATAAATAAAAGAATACTCTAAAATGCTCGTGTTACGTAATCTGAATGGTTTACAAGCCTACATAACAATCTCCTGCCTGACTACTACCAAAAACTTCAAGAAAATGCTGGTCCAAAGCTGTTCTGCAAAGCTAGTTCGGTCGACCACACTAAAATTACTTTTTTCAGGATGTCTGTTGTATTACACTCTAAAAGTGAAGAGTGACTGCCACTTAGAAAGAGTCTTAGAAGTTTAGCTTTTTAGGGTTGAAACCCAGCCACTCTCATTCAGGAGTGGCTCGATTATCACTCTTTTCGAGTGGTTTTCAGTCTACCACATTTAGAGTGTATGTATAAAATATAGGTCAAAAGGGATTGCTTTATGTTGTACAGCTCCAAAAGATAATGTGTTTTTCCACTAACTAATATCTCAAAATAAACTCCCAACCCTCAATAAGCCGGAAGTGTTACCCTTCGCAGACTGAAGATTTACATGAATGCGCTCTGCAGCGTAGGTAAATGTCGTCTTCTCCATGCATCTTCTTGTAGGCTAAGTCCTCTTCGTACCTGCACAGGACAGCGGCCTGGGATCTAGGCACTATGTCTTCTTCCGTTTTAATCATCTTCTGGAAAGTTCAGTGGAAAGTTCACTTGTGACTTGGACATGGGCAAATTGCACTGACCGTCACCGTGTCGTAACCTGCTGCGAGTACACATTTGCAACTGTACGTCAGATTTTCTTGTTTAAATTAAGCTGTATGTTTTAAAACTATTCGGTAACATTTATACAGGGTGAGTTTTAAATAAATGCACCCCCTTTAACTTAAAAGAAATATTTTTATACCTCTTTAGGGTATAACTTTTAAACTTATGAAATTATTTTGGCGTACTTTGCGTTACCCACCCCCACCCAAAATCCGGGGAAGATCCCCAACGTTTTCTAAATACGAACCCCCTTGTGGCATCTTAAAAGAAAGGAAATTTCAACACAAATTCAACGACGCAAAGAAAGGGTTTAGCTTTATAAGTAAACTCAATAATTGCATCCATCAAAATACTCAATTTTATTATATTCTTCCCAAAGGTGCTTAATAATTTTCACACATTTACACAGCCCTGTAGAACACTACTATAACAAGAGCATGTGCTATGCACTATCTCATGTCATTGAACCAAATGCAATACTCCAAATCTGTCCTACAAATCAAAACGATGAAATATGTTATCCCTCTCTCATTTCGCCCACAGGTCTGCATATCTATCAGAGCACGACAGTTAAGGAAGTACTGGTTCCTTGACGCCCAATCGGTTGTTCTTTTTGCACCTGCCTAAAGTAGAAGACCTTGAGGTGCAATATGTGCGCAGCTTACATCAGCCAAATCCACATTCAAGACTCCCTAATCAAACCTTAATTTAAGAAGACTAATTAAGTTAATTGGTGGGGTGATTCTTTTACACCGGTCGTTAAGTTTAACTGCGTTTGGCGCTTCCGACCTGACGACCTTCATGGCCGAGATTCCCCGACAAGAGATTACCAGTTTTTGCCCTTTGTTCAGTGTTGTGATGATATTTTGCACAGTCATGTATGGGAAGATATTAAAAAATTATCAAAACTTGTCTCCCATGGGTTATCACTAAGTTTTACCATAAGTAGTTCTCCTTTATGCTGTTCTAAGTAGGGTTATATATCGTAAGATTACTTTCATTTTAGAGGCTGCTTCAAAAACTGTCACATAGTTATATCGTTATTTCTAACTTTATAACCCTAACTTCTCCTTTCTGTAAACAAAAATAAAGACGTTTTATTATTATTAATATTACTATCGCCTACAGCACAAAATAATGAGGGACAACTTATTACAGTGAAAATGACACAGTCAATGATTGTTTGGTATCTTCAAAGTTTAGATGTGTACACAATAACTACCTAAATGGAAATAAGCTTTGCAAATAGGTTTTAGAGATTTTGACATTTACAACAGATTTGATAGGTCAGAAGTGAAAATCAAATGAAAACAAACTGAAAGTAAATCAAATGAAAACAAAAGCTGTAAGCTACAGGCCCTGAAATTTCTCGTCAAGTAGCCCTATGGGAAGCACGGGCGTACTGACTGTTAAAATCAAAAAACTAGTTGTGTAACTGTACATTGGCGAGTATTTATTTATTGTTGTTTTCAAATTCGAAAATGGCTGAAACTAGAAAATACTCGTATACCGGCAACGTAATAAATAGCAGGGTCATACCGATTCACGTTCACCGACTCATTCTGATAATTAAATTTATAATTACATCAAAACTGTACAAAATAAATGATACAGGGTGAGTTTTTAATGTCGCGACCACCATAACTTTTGAAAAAGGAAATATTTTTTAAAACCCGTTGAAAAATGTTTTTATTGGATCCTGAATTTTTTTGTTTTTGTATCACCCACCACCAACCCAAAAGTCGGGGGAGGGCCCCCAAATTGTTTAAAACCCCCCTCCTTGTGGCACCTCAAGAATAACGGAATTTAAATACACGCTCAACGACGCAAAGACAAGTTTTTTACTCAACTCGTTTTTTAGTAATGTCCATTTAAAGATTACAAGAAATCAGGATTAAAATACCACATTTCACATAAATGTTTTTAATGACAAAGTTTTCTTGAAAATCTTCTGAAAAAACATCACAACCCTATAACACAATCCCATAGATTATTTTGAAGAAAAATTTGTCAAACACATTGTATGAGAAATGTGGCATTTTAAACCTGATTTCTTGCAATCTTTAAACGGGTATTGCAAAAAACGAGTCAAGATAAACAAATTTTCTGTAAGCCGTCGAATTTGTATTAAAATTCCTTTTTTAGGTGCCGTAAGGGGGTTGTACTTTAAAAAAACTTGGGTGCTATCCCCGGCTTTTAGGCGGGAGGTAGGAGATACAAAGTACGTCAAACAAACTTCAGGTTCCTCATTCCTTTAGGACTTTTAGAAATATTTCCTTTTTAAAAAGTTAAGGTGGGGGGTGGGCATTTGAAATTCACCCCATATAAATGTCTCATGTGTATGTTTGAGGTTCACATTTAACTAGAGTTGAGTATGCACATTCCTACAGGCATTATGAGAAGTGAGCGGTACAGCATATACTTACAACTACTATATTAAGTACATTTAACATCAGATTAGCCACACTTTCACTGGATTAAACACAATATCTGTGTTGTCTAGTCGTATGTTTATTTGTTGGTTCAAAGCGGATCAACCGCCGGACCACCTACCGCGGTGTGTTTAACTTCTGTCACATGATCTCTTGTAGACAAACTAGTTCACATAACTAACTCTTGTTCAGCAGCTGTTGGTATACTGGCTGAACAAATTGATTTGACACTAATAACCTTCAGGCAGGCGATGAATATAACTACTTCCTTTCGTGGTTGTTTCTTTTGTTGGTTTCCAGTTTGGGTCAATCTCAGTATTTCAATATAGACCATATGAAACAGTGTATACGGGGTATTTACGTTATATTAGATATATTTCAATTATTATTTGTACTTATTGTAGCAACAACATTTTTAATTTTCTTACTTTTAATAATTAAATTACGTTTACGTTAAATAGGTTTAAGCAGGTTAGGCTGTGACAATTAAATATAGACTGTTTGATATTTATCATCCCCAATACAGTATAATACAGGTACTTAACTATATTTTTCTTTTATTGTTAAAATATAGGCGGGTATTTGTATTAGACTATTAAAATATTTTAATAACTTGTATTTATATACAACATTAAAAGATGTAAATTCCGAGTTAAAAATCCGTGACTTAAGGAATTGTTTCTAGGACTAAATGAATCCTGATAATCATAATAGTTTAGTCCTAATAATCATAATAATCCACAGAAATCTCTTTACTGTGGGTGCGAATACTAAAGAGTGGTCAGTGCCTAAAACAAAAGTATCAAAAACAATAATTATCAATTTTTAATTTGATGTTTATTTTTTATTTAAATACAACTTGGCGTAAAATTTTAAACATTTGCATATATATTTATACTCACAAGACACAGTTAGAAAAAATTACCCATCCAACGTCTACAATGTTGAAGAGATTCCTAAACATCTTAAAGAGGTTGTACTATTTAAAATACCAATGTGTCCTCGTTACGTTTAACAATAGGAAAAAATAAATAATCATATGATTATGCATTATCTGTTATCAAGTTATTGGCTGGATAAAACCGAATGAAACATCATTTTTAATGACGAGCAGGCTCCAATGACAAATGTAACTAGGAAATGCTAGTTAGCAAGCAGCCTGTTGGTTGAAGAAAACAGAATGAAAGAAGATGGACAGAAATAATCGCCACTGTGATCTACTTATACCACCCGATAGACAGACAAAGAATATTGCAAATTATTTGTGCGAAAATAGTTTACTATTTTTTTCGTGCATAAAAAAAGAATGACACATGGTTGGTCAAAGACTGGTGACGACCAATGATAAATGTGCCCTGTTCATTTTCAAAGTACGTACCGTACGTGAAAGAAGAATATATTAAGATTAATTGTAAGCAAACAATTCACTAGGTAAAACAGAATGGGCATGATTGGTCAAACATGGGCAGTGCCCAATGACAGATGTGACCAATTATATTCAACCAACAGAGAGACATTAAATATTTGAAAATCCACTGAGACATAACTTAATAGTACAAATATCCTAAAATAAAAGATTACGGCAGTACTGCACAGTTCAAAAGAGATTTTGCTCTAATAATTCATTTTTACAACACAATAAGTTCAACTGTTTTTTATTAGCAATTTCTTCAAGAACCGATTTACTTTATCCTTGAAGCTTATTTATCCTAAGATTCAAAACTAATGTGTTTGTAACGTTTATCAGTCTTTAAGCTACTCAACGGTATCTCTGAGGGATCTCATTAATTACTTCAATAGAGTAGTTGATCCATAGTACTGGATACGTATTTTTTGGTAAAATAAAAACAAAAGCCATTACTTCCAATACTAAATTTGAAAAAAGTGAAATTATACAGGCTAGGACTTTGGATCCAAAAATTGTAGCTCAAAATAAAGGGATAGAACATTTTTTGGTGGTCCAAAAAGGACAAAATTCTACAAAAAATTGATTTTCTCAAGGTCGGATCCTAAATCAACATAGCTGCCTATAGATGCTCGCTGTGCTAGAAAAAACCTCAAAAATAATTACTATAGTATTGGCTTTTAAATTTTATTTAATCATAACTTCAATTTTTAATTTTCAAATATTATTTTGCAAAAATTATACCATTATAATAAAATAACTCCACACTTCAATCGCTCTTCGAGTTTCTTATTTAAAAAAATTAACTGTCAAACATACTTAATGAGGAGCAGCAGTAGCACTTGGCGTGGGTGTAGCACTACACGTAACAGCGCGTAACACCGAGTAGCACAGAGTAGTGTCAACTGCACAGGTCGGACAGCGGCGCGGCACTGAGCGCACTGCGGCGCGCACACGCTCACCCGCCGCCCGGCACTCGGCACTCGGCTCCGCCTTCGCTCTAGTATACTAGTAGAATAGATACCTAAAGGTATAAGTTTAAATTACATGACATGTGTAAGACAGTGTTTTGTATGGGTCTTTGTTGTGAGGTCTGTTGTGCTGAAGTATTTGGGAGCGTAAGTTATGAATATTAGACGAATTCTCAGGTGTTGCATATTAAAATGAACAAATACATTTTGTCGATTTGATCTAAAACAGCTGTTTGACACATGTAGTTACGTGCTTAAGTTGTTGTTTTTTCAGAGAAACAATATTGCAATTCTCAATGTAAATTGGAAATCACAAAGGAATATCTTCCAAAGACTACCTAGTCAAAAGGGAGTGAAGTTATATAATAAACTCCGGAAGATTTAAAATATACAACATTTCAACACTTTCAGATTAGACTAAAACATTATTTAATTCAACATGTTTTATTTTATAATACAGGTAAATTTATCGTCCGATGTAACCCTTCATTTATTGAGATTATTGATTCAGTAATAATATTATTAGTTTGAAGTCAGTCTTTAATATTTACTGTACTTTGCTGGTGATTATGCCATACTAATTTGTATTACTGTGTTTTTGTCACCAATATTTGATTGTAAATGACAATAACGTTTATTATTAATATTATTATGTTTTGTTTTGGTGATCATTTAGTCCTTAGGAAGAAAAAGCTCATTTCGATGATACTTACATTGCATCAGCTGTATCAATGAGTTTGTTTTAAATTTCAACGCTGACTAATTATAGTAAACCAATGTAATATTTAGCTGTTTTTCTAAATAATATAAATCAGGCTAATAAGTTCAAAAAACATTGTGTACTTTCAGTGTTTATTGATAATTAATAAAACTGAAATGTATCCTCGACATTACTCGTATTTGCATTATGACAAGAGATATAGTTCATCACTCGGCCAAAAGTTATTTTTCTATCTTCACCAGTTAAAACTTTAGCTCCTATCAAAAAGCTTCACTTAGGACCCAGTGATGAAATAAACTATTACTGTGGAACATATTTTCACAAAGTAGCGTCTACGAATCACAACTAATGTCCACAACTAAAACAATTAACTATGAATGTCGATTCATTCCTTGAGATCTAGGACGCATTCAGTTGTTCATTGTTCAATTACTCAATTCGTTCTCATTCATTCGAATCTTCCCGCTCCAGCATCATTGTAAGTTGGCCAATTAGCTGGTCTCCCAATTTAGTGCCATAGCCTCGTCTGTCCCTTAAAACTCCTGAGCAATCGGTGTGGTTTTCTTCGTTTAAACGTCTTTGGCGTTGGAACTATTTTAATTTTAAACCCACCCTTGGTATTCAGTGAAAACAAAGTTTGCATAGGACACATTACTATTCACCCATAAGGGAAGACATATCCATTAATTAACAATACTATCACATTTATCAACAAAACAAAACTATGCACTCTTTTTCATACAACAGACATTTCCAACCGTACTATAACATAGCCTATACACCAGTGCGCTTATCTTAAATCGGTTCGAAAACCCAACCCCATCATTTTTTTACATTTATACCTAAACTGAAAGCTATCACAACAAGTTATGAAAACAAAATTATCCCACAGGTTGGCACTGTAGTGATAGTGATGGTCGTGTTTTACCGTAACCTGCACTGTTGTTGGCGCATGATAAGATCTGTCCACATCCTTGTAGTAACTAGAGTCCTGTGCGCGCGGCGCATCCTGCACAAGCTAACGGTCCACCGCAACACCGCTACACAACACAAGCCGCACATCCAATCCAACAGTTCAGCTATTGCTTTGATAATCGACAATAAAACAATTGAAATGAAACTGGCGATATAAAGTATGTGGTGAAGTTCCTCTCTTTCTCGAAACCACAGCGTGTTAGAATTCCCAGGTAAAAGTACGTGCTAAAAAACTATTAAAACAACCCTCAGGAAATCGTTCAAAAACATGACTGTTTTAAGGCGCTTCGGACTTTTTAAACCTACAAAATGTTTATAGGAAACTTGTTAAGGTCCCTACAAAAACAAACATCGTTACGTCAAAATACACCGCTTGATAGACTAGAATTTGAAAAGTTTTTACTTTTCTACACCTCTTACCATATTTGTAGGGTTGTTTTAAATGTTCCTCCCACCTTAACATTTGAAAAAAATGTTTTAAAACCCTTTTGGGAATGTTTTTATTGGATCTAAAGTTTGTTTTGACATACTTTGCGTCACTCAAAACACGGAAGTGTATTACAAAAGAACGAGTTGAGATGAAAAGTTTTTCTTAAGTATTTGATGAATTTGTATTGAAATTCCTTTTCTTTTGAGGTGCTACAGTGGGGGGTTTGTGTTTAAAAATTGCGTGGGTGACGCAAGGTACGTCAAAACAAACTAAAGAATCATATAAAACATTCCCAAAGGATTTTAAAATATTTACTTTTTCAAAAGTTAAGGTGGGGGACATTTAAATCTCACCCTATATGTTCTTAATCGTATCGATGGTACATAGAGGTAAAACAAAAGGTTTATGAGTATGCAAACTTATCACAGGGGGTTTCCTTAGCGCTCCTCACAAACACTTGAACAGGTGAAATAGACCTGAACTGCGTTGAACTTTACAAAGCTGAACAAAATTGATCAGTTCCTGCTTTGTTGCATAGAAACTAACGATCTCATTCATGGTTTCGTTATCAGTCTGTGAATGAAATGATCGCTTGAGCAAATTTCCTGAGGAAGTGTGCGTTGCACCTAAGTGATGAAACGGTGACCTCAAACACTTTACTGAAAGGTCAGTAACACTCTGAAGTAATATTGGTATCGTTAGGTATACACGTATTAAGTTATCTATGTTAAGATAAGATACTGTTTGGATAAGTAAGTGTGGACATTTCAATTTAGTACGTGAGTAACGGACTTTATATTTGATGTGAGAAAAACGTCGAAGCTGGTGTTTTCTTGACAAGCTATATCCACAAACCCGATTTTTAGTTTTGAACTCTCAAACCCGTATTGTATTGGATGGATTTTACTTCAAGGAAAGAAATTTCCTGTGTAAATTAATTATTCGTGTAGCATCAATCGCGTGCTTTAATGTTATCTTTTAGTGATCATCTTGAAAACTCAAGCTAAGGATGTTAATATTAAATATATAATTTATATATTTCGAAAATATAAATTTGGCCGGACTGTTTCAAATGACTTTGACGGTAAATACATATATACGTATATACAACAGTATGTATATATACATACATGATTTTATCAGTAATAATACATGATAAAATCAGTAATATATATATATGGTTTTAAATTCAGTACTCAAAGAGTTCTAACCTTTATCTATCCGATTGCTTCTAAGTATGCAATTCAATGGTTTACTTTGGTTTAAATAAGTGTTTACCACCTCGGCTTTGTTGAAGGTCGATTACAGTAACTTTCAGATATTTTGTACAGTATCGAACTGATAAGATTTGAGTGTGGTTTTCGAATGTTATTTATAGCAAAGTCATTTGAAAAATCCTATTCAGACCCCCCAGGGGCTCGGGCGAGAGGAAATGTCGTTCATAACAACAATAATTGCCTTGACTGATTGCAGTTATTGACGGCTAAATGAGTGATTGTGTCGGGTGGAATGACCTACCACACTTTAATTACTCGCGAACATGTTTTTGTCGAGACGAGTAAGCATTGTAATTCAATTCATGTTTAGCCTCTGATTGCTTTAAATTATGAAAATAACAGGGTGGCCAAAAAGGTACTGGTAATTTTATGGTATGTATTTCTTTAATTAGCTATATGTATTCTAATTAGCAAAACTGGCTGTGTCTGTAAACTAAATGTTTTGCTTCAGATTTTAAATACTTTAAGGTGATGGCATGAAACTCTTTTCTTCTTTAGTGTTCCCCACAACAATGCATTAAAAAGTTAAAGATAAAGATTTCTAGTTGAGTATGAGAAGTCAGTTGAACGAGACACTAGTTTCAGGCCACACCTTAAAGTATTCAATATCTGAAGCAAAACATAACATCGGTTCCAATGGAATGAACTCCTAGAGAATGTTCAGGAATGATTGCAAACATGCTAAGACATATGGAATGTGTCATACTGAATGGCAAAAAGGTCAAGCATTTAGTTTTAAGATAAAGTCAGTTTTGTATAGCTAATGAAAGAATTACTTACCATAAAAAGACGAGTACCTTATTTTGGGCCACACTGTATGCTAATATGAACGTAGTATCATCATATTGCTAATTTTAATTAAATTGAATTAAAAGATCGGTTGCAATCCAGTAGGGTTATGAAATAGTGTGAGTACATGCTCGTTTGTTTAAATAATCTACGAATAATGTGTTTTAGCTGAGTCATTTTCTGCTAGCCAAATTTGAATACTTCCAGAACGCACCAAACTGTGGCTACTTTTGAAAGAAACCCCAATTAGTTGGTCAGTATTAGATCACTACAACCTTTAGAACAAATTGGAAACCAATTTTCAAAATTGTATTTTTATTTCGAGAAAAATCTTGTTTGAAACGTGAACCCACAGTAGTTTTAGAGATCAAAACACCATGTGAAAGTGGAATTTTAAAATGTGGCTCCAAACGACCTTTAACTTTTTGACAAGATGTCAAAATAATGGTACACACAAAAGTCACCAGTAAAAACATGGTTCGTTGGAGGGTACCACAAAGATCTTATTCTAATTTGACATGGGGTTTTGTTGATTCTGTTTGGTTGCAAACAGATAATTTTTCACACGTCGACTCCAGTCAGTTTGACTACATCGTCATTTCTTGACACCTGAACCACACCCTTAACTTTGGGCGATAATAAAGACGCTTACTAGCAGTTGCATTAATGACAAAACTATACCCAAGAGAACTTTTCAAAAGTTAAACATGTATTGGAAAGTAATGCAAAAATATGCCACGATCAAAGACGTTCAAATCATGGCATGTATTTTAATTTATTTTTCGCATTGGCCAAGAGCAGACAGTTTTCATAAACAGTTTGGATTAGTTATTATAGGTAACGTTAAGTTAACAAAACATACCTGTAGTGACTCACCATGCTAGAAACGCAGGCTGGTGAGTCGCCGCTTGTAGTTGTAGCATAACCAGTCACCGGTTCTAGCTGTAGAATGAAATTTCTGATATTAAGTAATTAAAACACCAAACTACCAGGCTCATTACTAATCAGGTTGAAAGCTAACACTTCCTGTAATATGTAATTACTAACAAATCACACACACAAACGTATGTGATATCACATGGTTAACGAATAATAACTATTGCACAATTATATTCACTTTTACCTGAACACCGTGCACATTCCCTGAAAGCTCAACATTCTTGGTACACTCGTTACGATTCACGAAGAAGTGATAATATCTGGTGACTTTTTGCTCGACTACATAGTTCCAGAAATATGCTCACGAAAGGAATAAACGTCTTTGTAGGTGGAGCAAGATTGAATACAAGAATTTCCATTATGAAACTGACCGCGGCTGAAGATAATTGGCACAAATTCTGGCGAATACCTTCAAAGTGACCTGTCGTACATCAACTCTTTATGATTTGATTTTCCTGCTTTCACCGTGTCGCAGTTCACCCGTGAGCGAGCAGTGTGCATAAACATTGTAACTAATGTGGCCACAATTCGCATTCAATGTCTGACATAATGAAGGCGGAATCCAGTAGAGGCCTTTCTCGTGACGTCTGATATCGTAAAGAATCCACGCCCGTACTTGGGCCCGTCTGAGACGTTGTCTTGTTTTTGAATAAATAAGTGGCTGGCTTCGTAGACCACACGGGGCTGGAATGATGATTGTATGTTGAATTTTGCGTTTTACATTTTAATGGGGAGTTATATTTCTGTGGTATTGTTTAATTATCTACTTAGAGAGAGATACGTACAAATTTTAAAAAACAACCTGCTAACATATTCCGTCGTCTTAAGGCTGATGTTATTGGAATATTATTAATTTAAAATAAGTCAAACTGCCCAATAAATAAGTTAATTATGCCTAAAGCTTTTCGTGAAGTAAGTTCATATATCCATAGGCTATGCTAACATATATCAACCCCTTACGATATAAAAAATAATTTGAGCGAAAACTAGTAGTACCACATAATTATATAATTTTAGTTTGAACTGTGCATAACTCTGTATAGCACTGTCTAGAACGTGTTACAAAAATTAAGGGTAATTTACCCAAACAATCTAATTTATTTTAAATAATTGTCCTTGGTTTTAACATGTAGCTATATCTACTTACTTTTATTTAATGCATTATTTAGATGCAAGCTTTTGTTTTACGTCAAAACATTTTATTAATAATGTTATTGAGAATAATTAACTTATAGTCAAACTGTAAGACAACATTTTAAAACGATAAATAATTTATTTATACTTTTATAGCCTTCTAGTGTATGAAATAATTACAGTTTTTATTTAACTATCATAACAATGTGTGTTTGCATTTGTGCAGCTAAACGTGCTGATTGGTTCTTTGTATACTTTTTTATTCACAACATTGTTTAATACGAGTACCATTATGCCACAATAATTAGTTACTGATTAGGCCTACTTGGTCTCTGGTTCGGCTCACAAAATTAAACTTGAAATGTAAAACACAGAGTGTTTAATGTGTTTTAATACTGTTGGCTATGAAGTTTGTTGTAGTTTTGATTTATAGCGTAGCTAAAAATTTAAAAGTAATAAATACAGTACTAAATTTTCTTATTTTTGTTACATGATATACAATGGTTACATAAGCCACCGGCTTCACATCACAGGCTTCACAACAAATCTTAAGGAAACACATTACAACTTTCTTACTAAGAACTGACTTTTTCCCTCCCCCTGGACCAAGGCACCCAAGAGTTCCTGGGCTGGACACCAACACAGACAGTGTCTTTAAGTAAGCAAAGACGACCGGCTTTTCGCCAGCCATAGCTGTAGACAATAACACTTCTAGCGCACAACCTTATGTGTTCGCCAATTAGATGCATTCATCCCTGACCTTACACAATTAGGAACTGTTGGAGCTTGTGCCACGTTGGATTTATTAGGCACCCAAACCTCCTGTGACACCTACTCGAGCATGCGCACTCTCAGGGCTTATCTTGGGTTGTCTAATTACTCACGCCCGCACGTCCGAGGCCGACACACATTGCGCTTGCGCAACAACTTGCGCTGCGTATCACGTGACCACTGTGTCAGCTGAATAAACAAAAGCACACACAGCGCTTGCACATCTTAGAACCAGGACAGTAATAAATCGTAAACATTGTTTGTCCGGACCTCGCTTAAAAATCTTTATATGATCCGCGTTGGTTTCTAACATATTTGTGAGGAAGTCATGTGGGACCAAAATTCGAATTGTATTTTGACATTGTTGATGTGTATAGAGGCTAGGACACGTACGTGTTTTAAGTTGCCATTGAAATTACTTATACGGGTGAGTTTTAAATGCTCCCTCCCCACCTTAACTTTTAAAAAAGGAAATATTTTTAAAACCCTTTGGGGAATGATTTTATAAGATTCTGAAGTTTGTTTTGACGTACTTTGCGTCACCCAACCCCACAAAAATCCGGGAGGGGCTCCCATGTATTAAATACAAACTCCCTCTTTGTGGTACTTTAAAAGAAAGTGCATTTTTAACACAATCTCAACGTCGCAAAGGAAAATTTTTATCTCGACTCATTTTTTGTATACCATTTTTTACATACAATTTATTTTGAATAACAAAATGTTCTTCAAAATACTCTGAGATAAACATCACAACCCTACTACATAAATTTACGACCAAATAGGGTATTTTGTAGAACATTTTGTCATTCAAAATAAATTGTATATGAAATGTGGCATTTAAAAACTGATTTTGTGTCATCTTAAAATTGGTCTAAAAAAATGAGTCGAGGTTAACAATTTTTCTTTTGAACACTGAATTTGAGTTAAGATTCCCTTTTTTAGGTCCCACAAAGGGGGGTTTATAATTAAAAGATTTAAGGGCGGACCTCCCCTTTATTTTGGTGGGTGTGACGCAAAGTACGTCGAAATAAACTTAAAACCCTTATAGGCCTAAAAACATTCCCTTAGGGGTTTAAAAACTATTTCCTTTTTCAACAGGTGAGGTGGGAGGAGACATTTAAAACTCACCCTGTAGAAGCCCAACTGAATACTAACTAGTTTACTGTAATTTTTCTCCCCCTCAACAATGAAATTATCTTTAAACTGACACTTCGAACGCCAATTTTGGTTAAAAAATAACGGAGGTACGAACTTTTTTAGTTTGTATTGCTCTTATGGACTATAAATTAAAGATGGCGGACTGGGGTGCGCACACTTAAGTTCGAGATGGATGCCAAATGATGCACCACTCATTTCTTTTATTTTTACCGCTGACTCTTGTAATAGACTACGTTCTCTATTTACTAAATCTTCTGAAAGAGTGTGGGCTAAACTCAGCGAGCAAGCCTCTTTTTGAGTATAACTTCTATAAATAAATACAATGATACAAGTTGTCATACTTTAACTAGGAACACACACCAGCATTTATGGTTAGTCACATTTACAAACAGGTAAACCCCTGAGCATTTATTAAAGCAGTCAATCTATATAGTTTCTGAGTTTATAACGCATTTCATATTTACTACCTCTTAAACAAATCAAATAGTTACAACTGTCACTCCACTTAGCAGTTTCTATTGATGGTGGTGCTTCAATGCTTGTTCCCGGTTAGTACACAAACCTCGCGTTTAGAGATAAAGTGTCTTTTGTCGATAATAGTTCTCTTTGAATCGTTTAAAAATGAGCGATATCATCTCAATTAAATTATTATTTACCTTGTGGAATACAGTTTTAGCACAAAACCAAAAATAGGTCAAATGGAAACTAATCGACAACAATAGTATATCACTAGAGCACTCCATCATTTTACAGCCAGGGATGACTTATTCTCCTATAATTAAAACAATGATTGGCAATTTGTTGTGAATAGAGAATGGAATGACATCATGTGTATACTGGTGTGTTGCTCATCAAGTCAACAATACTGGCAGTCGGCCGGGTCCTCGCTTGCAGAATTGCACATCAGTCAACTTGCATCTTGCAGTTGCATGCAAGGCGATGTATTGCAAAACATATGAATCAATACCACACAGATTGTGCTGTGCCGGTAAGAGAACATGTTGTTAGTTCTTGTTGAATATTTTCCATCATTTTGCTTAAAAACATCTAAGTTTCACTTTGATTCCAGGGAAATTAAGGTTTGTTTGATGATCTTTACATTTGATGATTTTTTTAACTTTTAACTTAGCCACTGTTCTAGTAGTAAGCCAGGGTAACCACTGTTCCTTCTAAGAGACATAGTGTCAACAACACAATGTATTGTTGTCTGGCAGTTGTTCTCTCTAAGTTCCTCTTTTACTATAAAAAGAGCTTTTCGTGACCATCTAATGACGTGCTAAAGTTGCACTTCTATTTTCTGGAAATCTAAAGATAGTTTGATGATTTTTTTTCTTAGACAGTAAAATATTATTTTTATCATTTTTATTATGCAAGAACATCAGTTGTTGTTAGATTTGTTTTATATGAATAATTTATTTAACTGCTGTGAAGTAGTTGACTGTTGTAAATAAATTTGCTCCAACTATCGACCTTTATTATTTTTGGCTTAATTTTTGAAACATAATTAACCCAACGTCTTCACTACATCGAGACTGCCATCGATACTGATGACCTATCAGATGAATAAGCAAGACAACCATAAAGTTACAGTTGAATTTTTTCTTTTTCAAGTAAACGATAAACCTCATTTAAATCTAGTTTCCCGGAATTTCACAAACCGCCCGAAACGTAGGGAGTAGTTGTTTCTTCTGAAGTGGCTGAAAAGCTCAAATATTGTCTTGTAAATTAATCACTACCACTATTATAACTTTTTACTCAACACAGGTGAAGTAATGCCATTTTGACAAAATTACAATCTTTTTAGACTCATTTCTAAAGTGTTTTAAATTCTTGCTAAATTAACATTGCAAGTACAAACAAGCCTAAAAGAAACGAGGAGTATGTCCCAGCAACTAATACATTGCAGTAAGTTTTAAATATTGCTTAGCTTGAAGTCACACGACTGTGCAACTACAGTTGATCGTACACAAAGAAGTATCACATCTGCCTTGACTACACACACACACACTCTCACACATGCGCAGTGAACATTACTCGTGGAGACGGTGTACGCTTGCGCATCTGCACTGTGACGTCATGTGTACAAGGTCTGATTGCTCATCAATTGACAGGGTCGTCGTTTGATCTGCAACCGGTGGAGGTTGGAACCTTGGAACTTGATCAATTGTTTATGGAAGTCAACTGGTTATTAATGGGTTGTTTCTAAAAAAACGTTGAAAATGGTTATTTTCACAAAATGGTCTTGGTTTTAGTGAGCTTTGCTACGTGTTCAAACTTTTACTGTTTTAATTTTTTTATTTTTTTTTCATTTTGGGGTTGCATCAAGAGATCATGCGTGACTAAGAAATCTTTTAATCGCACGTTAGTTCATCTATAAACCACAAACGATTGATCCTCGGGGCTGACCAAGAACAAATTGAATGAAATGAAATGGAATAGAATGTAATGAAAGAAAGACCATTTCTGAAAGGTATTGGACAAACGATATTCATTCCAGCTCAGTTATTTTAAAGTGTCTTTATATAGTGCTCTGCAAGGTGACATTTTTATTTTTCCAAACTGTAAATAAATTAGTTGCAGTAATAACTTAAGTGACACTAAAGTAGTCACTTAAAATCACTAAAGTGTTTACAATTACCCTGGTTTACATTTGGAATGAGTAGAAAAATACTCCGGAAATTAATTTAAAATCATAAGTACACAAAATATGTTATTTTGTATACCCCTTCTTAATGAAAATAGCAACAGTTTTAATCTTTAGTTGACTTTGACTTGGACACCCCAGAGCTTAATTATTCGTAGTTTTCAGCTGAACCAATGTGAGATTAAAGATTTCTTAATTGCTTACTTTTAGTCAACAATGTTGCCTCAATAACACCAAAAATAAAAACAAGTGATAAACTAAAACAACAAAAATGTTGAAAGGGTTAGACGCACGACCTTAATGAGAAACTCGTCGACAACTAACACCACACTATTCCAACTTTGTACAACCTACTCTCCAGTCTCCAGTCTCCAGTCGGTATCAACGAAACACTCGGTGATTTCTGAAACGAGCGACCCAGTATCTCCCGGACAATGGTCAATCAAGAAACCTCATCCGAGTGATGTTTACTATGATAGTACCGACAAGCGGCACAAGCAGCGCCAGTAGCGCGGTTGAGTAACTTGATGTCACAATTACATCAACTAATGACGTATGATGGGCCTCCAATTATGCCGTAATTGAAGCGACTCGGACCAGTCGTGCGTCTTCGCTTTACTCCGTTGAGTAAACGAGTAACAGAGACAAACAGTCTTGGCTGAGGCATCCTATGACTCATGCTTTGGACGGGTTGGTGTGGTGCAAGATATTTAGCGGCGACTATAGGCGTAAGTTTACAAATAGTTTGCATCCGTGTTGCAACGAGGATTGGTTCTCTTAGTTTGGTCAAATTCATTTAGTGTGTTGCAGTTCGTGCAGTTTGCGAATTGCTTGGTATTTGATATTAAATTGACTTGGATTTTGATTACGTTTGCATTAATACAAGACACATTGTTGAGGAACTAGCTGATAGTACCTGTGCTTTGCTACGGGATTTAAAAATAATGTTTGTGACTAATAGTTTTTAATTTTTGCCCAGTGCCTTGAGTGTTAAAGTGAAGAAACATGCCCACTGCTTTGAATGTCAAAGTAAAGAAATTCAGAGGTAGTTGTTTCCAATAGTTTAATTTCCCAAAAATTTAATTTCAAGAAATCGTCTCTTATTGGGTGCCTATACTATAAAAGGAGTGTTCATACAAAATTTCAAGTTTCTATGCCGTGTAGTAGTGGCTCAGCGGTGATGAGTGAATGGTGGAGTCAGTCAGGACAAAGTAGCGTATTCTATGTATGTATGTCTCAATGTTGGTGCGTTCAGCTTTGTTATAGCAAGTTTCCACCTTTGGTTAGTAAACTTGAAAACTATACATAACGGTAAAACGACACGTTTTATTGTTGTACATTTACTCGCGATATATATTACCTCCAACGTTCAAACACTCAGACGAAATAATTAAAGTAGGTTTTTATTTAAAAGTACATTTAACAACTTCTATATCAAAGTATTTCAAAATAATAAACGCCAGAATTACAAACGTTGTATTATATTAGTTCTTTGCTACTATACAAATTATTTCCCCAGATAAATACGAAGCTATATCAGAGAATTTCGTTGGTATAGAAACAAAACTAGGCTTTTTCAAACTATACGTCTGTAAATACTTCTCAAATTGTCTTATTTTGTTCTTCAATTGTGAATTTATCGATCTAAGTTAAGTAGAACAATAAATCACTAAACCACTATTCGAGATGACGACCACTCTCATGAGGGTATTTTAAGGCAAATATGTGGTGAAGGATGAGTGTGATGAGTGGTAGTAATGAGTTATGAGGTGTAGTCTTGTTACAAACTGAGGCCAACTCTTCCTTAGAATGGGTCATTAATTAATAGCCCAATGACCAATGGAAATACAAGGACCAACGGTTAACGTGACTTCCGAACCACGCAGGTGATGGCCTGATATGTCCTAACGATGGTGGGAGTTGATGCTGGTATCATCTATTGTTCACTGTGACTATTTGAGCCGCTTTAGACCTATATCATCCTCAAAACCTGACCTCCATGAAGCTGGATTACAGGACCACGCCACGAGTCCCAGTTTCCTTGCATTTAGTTAATTAATCAGGAAACTAAACGTTTGCAAAACCATTTCAATGTGAGCGTGTAGAAAACACCAAACGTCCTCGTATAATCGTGCGACGAAACTCAAAATGCTCAAAATTAATTACATTGTTTACTGAAATTGATGGTCTAACTGAAAATTGTGTTGATCAAGGCTGCAGCTGTTGATTGCATGGTTAGTGTATTGGAATATCGGCGCAGATCTGAATTTCAATTAGGAAGTCCTAAATTGTTAGGACGCCAGTATAGGCCACCCAGAAGCTTTTGGGTTTCACCTTGTATACTTTATTGGTATTACCCTACCGATTCATGGTAATAAGCTACCTAAATGTATAACATTTGCGTTTGAAATGAAATCTTTAATTTCAATGTATAAAAGATTTTAGTGTTCAGGCTTATTTTAAAACAGCGAACTATATGATTTTAAATGCCCTAAGCTAATCTAGAAACCTAATTACACATAGGGTGTACTTTAAATCATCACTGCAGCATCTCTTTAAATTCTAATGAATCGTGCCTAATAAAGCCTTTGTGGCGTTATTTTAATATGTTCGGTAGAACCTATGTTTATGAAAATACATTTTTACGTTAGTGTTTGAATTTATACCCAATGGATACTGGTTAGCGTTGGATAAGTGGTAAAATATATCTTTCCATAAAGCAACTGATATTTTAGCTTTTTATTACAAATATAGATGTTACAATATTGTGTTGAAGAAAATCTAATTCACTGTTTGAACCAGGTTTGATCCATCCACAGAATATATCCAAAAACTTTGATTTCTTTTTTAAAAAGGGGTTGTTTTAAGATTAAGTGGATATAATAAAGTTGATAGGCAAATCAACCTACAAAGTACATAAGTAGCCTGATTTTTTTAGTTAAACTTTAATTAAAACAGATTTTTAAGCTAGGCTGGTTTAGTAAAAATACGAGTTTATATACAATAATTATTCGAAAAATAATTGAAACACGAATTACTCAAATTAGTATTTTATCGACAAAATAAAGGTTTAATCAGCTGTTTTATACTAATTTCAGTGTATGTAAAAGACAAGTTTAAATCGTTTTCCGTCGTTAGTGAACGAGAAGAACACGACCTTCCGATATCTGAATCTTAAGCCGTCTTCTGGGAAAAAGTGAACAAAACATAACGCAAAACGTTAAAAATAAGTTTGCCTAATTTTTTTCTGCAAAATTGGGAACCCACACTTTTAATCTATAAAACTTAAAAATACTCTCTTCGTCAACAACAAACATAAAACAAAACTAGAAAATAATTGGTCTAAGAACAAAACCCTGTGGAACTGTGTGGTATCACCACAGAGCAGGTATAAAATCTATTACCCTCCTTATATATTTATAAATTATTTATATAAATAAATTTCTATTAATCCTCCTTGGTTATCACGCAGTAGGCGCATGCGCAGGTGGCGAGGAGTGGGCAGAGTAGAGAAGATGTGGTGCAGTTGTGTAAGGACCAGTGGCTAAATGTCAAACTGAGCCCCTCTGCTCCAAACCGCGCACAGCTCACATTCCTCTATATCTCTTGAGAAATCCTCTCCAACTCAACTCAACTCAAGAGATGTATACGCCAAAAAAACTCACCCGAGAAATCACTGTATCAAGGTATTGTTTGAGTGGCAATAAATCTCGAACAGTCGAATCCGCCGAGGATGTTTTTATCGGATCGCCTTAACAGTTGGCTACCGCGTGCCGCACATTGCAGTGTGGGCAAGAAGTGTCGATTTTTAGCTTCGCTTTGTTGTCATGACTCGAGTTTGCGCAACACTTTCGAACTTATAAACTCTCAGTCACTGAATCATTAGTGGACTCCTCTTTTTGTTTGATTAGCACAAGTGATGTAAGAGTGTGGATGTCATGGGATCGTTTTTATTCTCGAGTTAAAAGATTGTGAACTGTTTCATTTCATCGACAGATAAAGTAAGAATTGATTATATTTTGTCGCTAAGTTCAGAAAAGAAGTTTTTGATACGAGTTACAGTTTTATGTACGAGACACTGACGATAATTTCGAGACTAAAAACCAGCCCGTGCAAGCAGGGGCTGTCTACAAAGAGCTCGCAGCGGTATCTGTGCTTGGGCTGCTAAACTATGTTGATTTTGCTGCCTCAACCATGTGGCATCTATGCGTAATCTAATTACCATAACATGATCTTTGATACAAGACACATGCACTAAAATGTATCCGGTCCAACCCCAAGTCAGTCGGTGAATTCACGTGGTCCCCCACTCATGTGCCACAAATAGTTCAAGGTATAGAATATTTCCGCGATAATACTTTCTTCGAGACGTTCTGTAAACCCTCTAGTTTCATAAGAGTTTATATCTATATATCTTACGATATCGCACTTCCCTACGAAAAAAGACCCGATTCCAAGATGTAGAGACGTGGTAGTATCAACAGTTTCAAAATTTTTGAATACTGGCCTCCTGGACTCTCTTTTTTGCAGTTTGGTGACTGTCCGGACTGCGTGTTTTTGGAAAAACATTCCGGAAAATTATGTTTACGTAACCACAATGCCACTCCTAAGGAAGTGTGTGGGTAAATTATAGTAACATTCCGTCATCAATATTTGAGTGGGACAATATTAGGACAGCTGTGTCAACAACAAAAAATGACTCAGGCTAACCTTTTTCTAGTCAGGCTATATCAAGATATGTTAATATTCTATTAAACCCACAATTAATGGAGATGTACTGGCCAAACTACTTTCTCTAGTGCCGCTGTTAGCAGCTAGTTGAATCAATATGTTTACACTATTGCGAGTAGCAACAAACATAGAACAAGGAAGAAATTAACGGTACGTGTTACTAGGAGCAGTCACATAAATCAGTGTGGCGTATTTTTGCTCAAAGTAACAGAAAAGGAGCTGTCTGGACAATAACAGTATCTGTGTTGACAATCAGCTGTTATTCCTGTCCAGTGGCACAGCTGTCTGGATCTCACAGATTATCATCTGTTATGTCGTCGTGAGATCGTCGACTATATCAAGTCACTTGTGGAATCTACTCGATGCTGCTCGCTTCACACGGCCCGTCCCTTTAGCGGCTGTTCCGGTTGTCATATGGGCAACCGCTATGACATTTATCATGTATCAGAGCAGCGGAAACACGATTTTGGGAATGTATTTTGAATAAACATGAACTCCTTAAATGTCACATTGTTAAGGGCCTTGTTGTTATGGTTCTTGGTGTATAACGTTCCCAAGGGCCATATCGTTCCCATACATTGGTTGATTTGAAGTGTTTGCTTTCCTTTTAAAAGAAAGCGCTGAAGGTATAATGTGTTTATTGCCAAAGATTCATATTACAATGACCAGTTTTATATTGTAAATTAAAATTGTGTATAAACGTTTCTATAAACAGTTTCCTTAGTAGTTACAACGGACAATGTACGAAATTATAAAATACAATGTACTAGGACTATCAGAAGTAACATTGATGGTTAACTCAGCATACAGGACTTTTGAAACTACATTTAAATAAAATGCAAATTTGTTTTTTAATTGATTACCTGACGTATGATTTTTGTCCGCTGTTTATACCTCATTCACGAAATACCTCAATTCACGAAAGGTTGTTCAAACATATTGGAGAGGGCTATGCTCCAACGTTTGTAGAACAGATTATACACCTGCAGCAACGAAAAATGAATTATTAACGCTACAGCGTATCTCAAATCTACAGCTACGCATTATACAGTTTGTACCAACATCATTGTCGTTAGAGTTGAACACATGTCGTTAGCTGCATTCCTAGTGAAACCAGTCCAATGAACATTTACACACCAAATCAAATCCGACTGTTTTCGCAACTTCTCAGGTGACAAGAGCGTTAATGACACTATTGCCTTATTAAGTGATCAAATCAAGATCAGTGGTGAACGTGTGGTTTAATTATTTCATCGGGTAATTCACTAAGTGATTTACAGGCCGGTTAATGTCATTAAATGGTTGTGGAAGACCTTCAGTCTGCTATTGGACTGGTTAACGTTCACTTTCAGTACGGAGAGGTAAAGCGGTATCATCAGCAAAGGTGAAAGGATGGCAGTCTCCTTACTCACTTGCCCTCTGCAGGATTTACATCTAGATTAGTATTTTTAGTTATGACCTACTTCCATTCTCTTAAGTGCCCTGAAGAGATGGGTCCATACTAAATTTTGAAAAAGATTGAGAGTAAACCATTATTTATATAAAAGTACAATCGTAATATTCATATTGTGGTGTCTGCAATTTGTAGCCTCATTTTCAGTTATTGACTAAACATGGCATTTTGCAAGCCATGATCTGGGTAGTATTTTATGTAACTTTGTATGGGACTAATATAAAACTATTTAACACAGTAAACCCCTTGTTATGTCTCCGTGACTTCGATAATAGTAAACCAGTTAAAGGTATTTATGTAGAAGGATTTTAACTTATGGGATTTTAACGTTTTTATAAATGAAGTTGAAGCCACTGACTGGTGGTCTAGACTTTTGATTTTGGTGGTAACTGTAAATACAACTTAAATTGCTGAACGAAACTATTTACTGTCTGTATGGACAATGTGGGCATGTATAACAACAAAACGTCTAAGGCAAGTTTTATAAATTCTTTAAGCTTACAAACTTGATGAATAGAAATTTTGTAAATGAAAAAGGTAAATTTTCCCAATCAATCGAAACGAAAACGCCATAAATCAGCCAGTTTCAAAAGTTGTCCAGACAATCATATGTAAATTTTCTGGACAAAGGCCACCAAAAGAATAATGAGATGTAAATACCAGCATGTTATCGGTGGTTCAAGTGACCTATCATCTGACAGTGATTTCTGATGCGCCCCCGGCCGGAGTCAACATTCAGTCTCCGACTTCTGTAGAAACCGATACACGACCTGCCTTCTCAGATCACCTTCAAAGATCAATGAATCTACAGTTATTGTGTCATTAGTGGCATATCTGTTAGGATCTTGTGGCTAGTGGCTACTGTGTTGATAAGAGTACTTAAGCTACTTTGATTCAGCTATAACCTAGAGTTGCCATATGGACACAGTGGCTAACACAATAGTGTCTATTTTCTTTTGAGATAAGTTTTGGTCCAGTTAATGAATTAAGTAATAAAAATAAGTAAATAAATACTGTTGAGCTACATATCAAACCGTAAAATCCAAACCTGTCGTTCAAACTCTTCTATATTCAAAGAAAGAACGGAACCTCAAATCAGGCTTTGCCTTTGAGGCCGTAATTTATTAATACCTAAATAGTTTTGTCAAAATTGTGTTCACTGTGTAAAATAGGTTTAAGTTAAGTTTTCTATGTAAAATGTAATCATACATACAATGTTGAAGGAAATAAAGATTTTCTTATTCTTTCTTGTTCTTAAGAAAGTTTTTAACCAAATGCATGTTTGAAGTTATTAAGTTAAACAACTTAATAACATAAATTTTCAACTTATGGTCTGCAATACTTTTCAACATATTTTTCATGATATTCTTAGAAACGTTAAGTTGCACAACAATTTATAAGAGTACAACTAGCAGACTTTTTAAGTCTGACTTATTTTGGCTTATTCCAGTCACATATTTCGTGTGTCACTCTTGTCAGTGTCGAGTATACTTCTCTTGCAAAACAATGCTGTGCGTAACTTGCAGGAGTGGGGCCACTTGCTCACTGCAGACCCCTTTTATTGAGCTGAAAATCCCACTGTAGTTAATCTTTATATTTTTAACATAATATTTTATACTAAAACAAATCTAAACCTTTTACTTTGAGACAAGAAATTCATAAATATGACACCCGAGGAAGAGGTCGAATGGATATAATTTTTCATGGATTAAACTAACATGAAATTCGTTTGAGTTAAATTGTATTAGCTTTTATAATAAGCTATTTGAGGATGCAAGGAGTATTTTAAACGTTTTAAAACCAAAGTGTATGATTGGCTATTACGCAATACTTTGTACTAATTCAAAGAGTTTTTAGAATCTGAAGTTAATAAAAGTTTAACTATTTATAATTTATTTTATTATTACTGTAATAAATTTTAATATTACTCATTACTTTTAAGACGATGATAGTGTTAGTACTTTGACGTATCCTGTATCTGTAAAAGATCAATGGGATAAACTTCAGAGTTTAAAATATTATTGCGGGTATTTTCCATCGTTAGTGAGCAAGATGATCACGACTTTTCGGGATCTGCGATCTGATCCCGTCTTCAGGTGAAAAGTAACCTAAAACATAACACAGAACATTAGAAAACGAGCTAGCCTAAAGTAATCAGCGTAAACTGACCAGTCAAACACAACCAAACAACATGTAGCTGTTAGAGTCACAATAATAAAACTTAAAAACTAGCCTAGTTAACAAAATTAGGCCTACAAGTATAAGACGCCTAAAAACTTAGCTAAACTATTCTCATTCTTTCATTCTCATTATAACTATTTTACCTGCAGAGTTGCCTAATAATATCATTGCTTAATGCTTTGATAACCTGCGGTATTTGAAACCTCTGGGCCGGGTAATAAATCGTTAGACTAAAACCATGAGCTTCGCATGTACCTTTCTTTTGACAGTCTATAAACCTTAATTGTTTCTTTCAAGGAAGATTTCATTATTTCTATACAGAAGGCAAGAAGTTCTGAGAGAGTCAGAAAGCATCATTAGTGATTATGAGAACATGACTAATACTACAAAATTTGAAAGTTGTTTTGTCTGATAATAGGTAAGGTTAGCTCTTGATATGATGATTACAAATTAGTCTCTTCGTAAATACCTTCACTATTACAAACATTTAAGACTCAAATTTTACGATTAAACCAGTTTTAAGTAATTATTTAGATTTATGTTTAGTGTTTTAATTGACATTATTTCATAGTAGTTATTAAAATAAAGGTTCGGTTTTGGCTGTAAAGTAAAATGAAAAGCTAATTTATAATGTCTAAGTATTTGATGAGAATCTTTCTATTTTAGTTCTATTATGGATTGGTGTGGGAAAAGTGTAATAAATGTTCATCTAGACATTAAAAATATCAAAATAATATGGAGATAAAACAGAAAAACATCCTTGATAAACAATGTTTTCTATATTTAAATGACATGTTTATTAGGTGAGGTGTCAATCAATAAACTCTGACTTTTTGGGCCTCACTCACCTTAAGGTTAGCGGAAGACTAAGATGTCTTCAAGAGGTGTCCCAAAAAGTCAGAGTTTATTAAACAATGTTTTGTAAATAAAATTTAGTCAAAAAACTGTATACAAACAAAATATTAAACTATAACATATCTTTCAAATCTAGCATAACCGCCCGGCAAGCGGGAGACCCAGGTTCAATTCCCGGTTTGGTCCAAATATTTTTGTCTTCAAATTTCTTCAGTAATAAATTAGCTTTTTAGCGTTTATACAAATTAAGATCTATATCTTTCAAATCGTTATAAATATAATTTTACAAGCATCTTTTGTCAATCGGGGTTTAAAAGGAAAGTTGTTTTAACTTTGTAGAGCACCATATTTTCTTATATCTTTTTACATACTTTATTATAAAAAAAAACACTTATTTGGATTAAATTTAGATTTTTTCTGAAATGTATTTAATTTATACACACATATAAAATATTTGTATTCTGTATTACAAAGTTACATAAAATAGTATTCTGTACCCAATTAACAAGTGTAGTCCAAACACATGTTACTTTTTACACTCACCCCTAACGAGCAATTTGATTGACAAAGGGCCCGGCAGACTTGCAGTTCTCGGCGCAACCAGTGATGCAACGGAAGAGCTCTGATTATGTAAAAACGGGATCAAACGAATCATCTACTAATTGGCTGACCGACGCGACCGGTTCGCAACAAATAGTCTCTCGGTCCATTTGTACCGTGGACACGTCCCACAGAGCGCGCCACCTGCTCGCACTAATATCATTTCTGCCAATTATTACAGTGTCAATTCGATTAAAGCATTTGTAATGATACTTACTTCCGATCACTTGCTCGGCCTTCAATTATCTCCAACATCTCAGTCACGTCTTGGACTGATCGCCGAAATTGTAGAGTTCGTGAAGTGAATGGTTTGTGGCTTGTTGCTTAAAATGGGGTCTTTGCATTCAATACGAAGTCGTTATTGAAAACCGTTTTCCGGAGATAAGCTGGAAAAGGTTTTTAAAATAACAAAACTTTATGGCTGTAAGCTTTTACTAAACTAGTTGCCGGATGCAGGATACCATCGATAGTTGTAAATTTGTCGCAGACATAAACGATAAACCGTGGTTGTAATTAAACCCTAGAAGGTTAAACAAAAGGTGTTTAACAGTTGTCTAGTCATATAAAAACAGACATATAGCGTGTTGTTTATATAACGTCTTGCACAGCCAATGTAGGCCCACCCGCGGTCGAAACCACAGATGACGGAAAGATAACAGCTATCAAGATCAATCTTGGGTTATTAATCGAGTGTTGGAACCAATCTTCTTCAACTCTAGAAACATTAATTTGACTCAGATGATATTTAGACGGTTCAGTTTAGTCAAATTAAGTATCTAAATGAAACCTTTGGAGGAGTCAGTGGCCAAAATGTGAGTGTTAACCGCGCATTGTTGTTCTACAAATTGAACATTTTTTGTTGCCACTTTAGGGAAAACACGTTACCAGCTGATCAATGCTGAACTTATTAAAAGCTATCATGTTTTTAGAACGGTTTTACTCGAGAAATGTTCTATCATATCCGGTTTTGCAAGCGATCTATGACCTGTAGAACTGCAGCAGAGACAAGATCAAAGTGAGAACTTTCACGCTTGTCTCTCTCGGACTGACACTATCGTGCTAACAGACAAATTAGATCTGTCTATCAAGTATCAACGTTACCCCAGATCCTTCCTTTGCAGTCGTTGTGTTCAGCGAAGCGGACATTATGGAATACAAGTTAGTACAATATCAGATCATTTCCATACATGGAGTTCAAAACCTACTCCCCAGGTCAAAGAGGTGAACCCAAGAGTGTATTTCCAAAATTAGAAAGGTTTGATTGAAAATGAGTGAAATTTGAGGCTTTCAGGAGTAAACTCTTATCTAAAGATAAAAGTACTGGGATACTTTTCAAGGCTCATAGACGTGGGGTGGAAAAAGAGAAAAGTTAGCTATATTTTTATACGCTATTTACTCGATAACTTTACTACGAGTACTAACAAAGTTCGTCTGAGGCATATGTGTCTTGAGAGACATTTCAAAACTCGCAGATACTAAAGACGGCGTAATTAGGGGGAGTTGCACAAACCACATTTTCTAGGATTGTCATTCTTCAAAAAACTTAGGACTTTCGCAAACTACATAGGAAAGAGTCGTGTAGACCAGAATTCCTAAATTTAAAATGTTGACATTACCTTGAATAATATTGACATTACGTACAATAATAAGAGGAGGTGATATTCATTCGTATGATACAGGGGGTTGAGTACTGATCTAGATGACATAAACCAGTGGTTAACTGGTTCATGAACGTTGAACACCTTCACAGTTCAACCGGTTGCCAAAATTGATTAAAAGTGCTTCAATGATCCAGGCATTTAAAAGTCACCACAAACACATTTTGATTGCAGAAGCTTTTAAGGTACAGACGAGTTTATGGCCCACAACTGGGAGAACGAATACTAACAAGCTTATGGTTGGGCTCTTAGGGCTATGATTCTTGATGATGATTTCTTTATTTGTTATCATGTGTATTTACTCTTTTTAATTTTTTCCATATTGTGTTATGAACGTTTGCCGTCTCAGGTACAAACTTATCCGGTTACCAAATTCAATGCAAGGCGTTTAAAATGTATCTAAATAAATTTGATCCCAAAAGCATTTTATAGTTTATAAGACGAGCTTATGAGTCATGACTTGGAGAACGGAAAACTGGCTAACACGAAGCTTTTTAGTAGAAGAATTCAAGTGAATGTTATCAAGGCAATGAACACTAAATCACTAAATCACTATTTGAGATGCCGACAACTCTCATGAGGGTATTTTAAGGCAAATATGTGGTGAAGGATGAGTGTGATGAGTGGTAGTAATGAGTTATGAGGTGTAGTCTTGTTACAAACTAAGGCCGACTCTCCTTAGAATGGGTCATTAATTAATAGCCCAATGACCAATGGAAATACAAGGACCAACGGCTTAACGTGACTTCCGAACCACGCAGGTGATGGTCTGATATGTCTAAACGATGGTGGGAGTTGAAGCGGGTATCATCAGATGATCACTGAGACTATCTGAGCCGCTTTAGACCTATATCATCCTCAAAACCTGACCTCCATAAACTGGATTACAGGACCACGCCACGAGTCAAAGATTTACTCCACGTAGATGAGACTTCGACACCAAAATAAATTGTCAATAAAGTCATCAAACAAAATAATGTTGATTGCATACCAAAACAACCTTTGTAAAAAATATATTTATTTATTTTCCGTTATGCAGTAACATTTACAACCACGGAGACGGACCAGGGCACCGGGGCAGGGAGGAGTAGCTCTGATGTAGGTGATGGTGACTGATGTTGATCGAAAACCAGCAGAGCGCAGCACAGTAGCTCAGAGCAGGGGAGACCCTTGACCGATATTCGCTCATCAAAGCGAGTAAACGCTGAACGCTGACCTTTCCACACTCGCATTACAAATCTGTCTGACAATTTACAATCAACAACCAATCCGCACTCACTGGTCATTTATAACTAGCTTTCATCAACGTGCATTTGTTATTACTGAACCTAACTGTGGCTAATAGTTTTGATTTTCAATTTTTTTCATTATAAGGTAAATAAACACGTATTGGAGACAATTAATAACCATGCATGCCGGACGTCAACAGTGCCATACGATTATCATCATTTTTACGTAAAATAGGGTAAAATTTGTCTTGTTTAACTTGGTGAAGTTAGGACTACAAAGTCCTCTCTACCACTTAACCTCGACCTTTACCTAACGTCACCGAGTATAGTCACTTAACAAATTGTAAGTGGTGACTGCGGGGATCGAGCCCGCGCCAGCGGAGTGATGAGCTCCGGAGTCGCGCGCGATATTAAACCGCCACGGATCCGCTACTACATAGTACTGTAATATACTGTAGTGAGTGTAACAAACTCACTATTGACTCTGTAAATAACAATAATACAATTCGGCGATTGTCATATTACGCTGATAAAATTAAAATAATAACCACGTGCAATCATGCTTTTTAGAATAAATTTGATTAATCAATACACAGAAAAGAAAGAAGAGCTTTTATCATCATTAACTGAAAGAAATAACATTTAGAATATTGGCACTGTTTAAATGATTAAGTGTTTTAAGTATGAAAAGTAATTTAAAATATTGTATTAACAGAATTGTTACTAAAATCATTATTGTTAGCCTCTACAAGTTTACATGTGATTAAATCAACATAGAATGTCGATCTACAAGATGAAGTTGATTACTACAGACGAGGCTGATTTGGGATCACGAGAATGCTATTTATCACCAATGATGCTGATAACTAACATTATATGAAGTATCTAGCATTTTTCTTCAGCCTTATTCCATATGTATGTATTCTTTACTAATATATCACTAAATCACTATTTGAGATGCCGACCACTCTCATGAGGGTATTTTAGGGCAAATATGTGGTGAAGGATGAGTGGTAGTAATGAGTTATGAGGTGAACACTATTTATAATGGTTGATAAGAGATTGCAATAAAATGGTGTTGTCTGTCATAAATGTGTAAGACATTAAATTTCTTACTACAAATTTACAAAACATATCGTTAAAAACATACATTATCTTGAAAACAGAAAAAAGTTCGAGAGGTACAAGTTATTATTCAGCTACCCACGTCGATGATGTTTGATATCCAAGGTGTTGTTGGAGTGGTGGGAGGCTAGATGGCTGATTACACAGATAATTGGCCAGCAGTAGGCTAGAGTTTGTGAGCAAACCACACTGTTATATTAGCATCAAAGTGTTATAATCGTAAACCACGTGTTGTAGTCTGACTGAACAAAGGTTTAATTATTCTAACATGCATATTACTCAAACTATAGCTATTGCTACTTTTAAATTGCTGAGAGATAATGCTTTAATAAAACTCTACCTAAACTAATTACAACTTTCCTAGACTTACCAAATCATCGAGAGTAAGGAACTACCTACACAGATCAAAACCGACCTCATCAAATAAAGCCAAATGTCGTACAAAGTTGGAAACAACTTATAGATGGGCTGAGCTGCCATTAAAAGCCAATTTTAAAAGAGGTTAGATGATGATATAATGCCATTATGATTTAGCTTCTTTGCAGGAAGTACAAAAGTAACCTTTGTAAGCATCGCCTGCCGATCATCTGACACTTACTGTTGGCTGATTAAGGAACCTGATAATTATTGTCCGCTCATTAGTTTTGACATTTGCCCATTGTTTCATCACGTAATCAGCTCATTTCAATTGATGAGTTGTTGAATAGTGCGCTGATGTCTGAAGTGCTTCGGGCGAGTCTCTTTCTGTACCTAATGCAAGCTTCTTTCTATACAGGGTGTCTCAAAAATGTGTAGTGCACTATGCAGAACCGGATTCTACAAACAAAAGTAAGTCGGAAATGACTGTTCCTTATATACAGGGTGTCAGAAAAGTGTGTAGCGCGCTGTGCAGAATCGGATTCTACAGACAAAAGTAAGTCGAAAATACCGAGTTTTCGAAAATTTCAAAGTCAAATGAAATCAAATTTGAATTTGACTTTTGAACTTTTAAATGACCGCCAATTTTATAAGTTAGATAACAAATATTTTTTTGAAAATGTTATTAGAAAACATTTAAGGTTTATACCAAGTTTCACAAAAATATCTCAAAGGAGTTTTGAATTATTAATTATTTTTAAAATTTACGAAATGGCGGATTACGGCTAATTTAAGCCGAAATAAAAAAAATGATACCGAAAATTTTGACTTACTGTTGTATGTAGAATCCGGCTCTGCGTAGCGTGGTACACATTTTTGTGACATCCTGTATAGTGTCATTGTGGAATTAAACTCAAAATTTACTTAAACTACGAGTATGATGGTTCGTCTCTAAAAATTAAAATCTTAAATGAGATAAAATTAAAAAGTTAAACACTGAACAAACACACGTTTGCAATCTAATAATAGAGGGCAAATCCTATATGCCAATATATTTTATACAAGTTTATCAACTCATAACATCCAAGATCATAAACTAAGCTATGAGAAAACACTAAACTAGCTCGTTGCCATATACGATACACGTGTATACAGTCAATATCACAGCAAGAGTGACGGGAACTACAACGCCCGGTGTCACTGATATCTCTAGCCTCTAGAATCTACAGTAGACCATATGTTTCCCGCTCTAAACCAGACCAGCTCTCAGGTGTGAGGCTGATGTATCGTAAAGCAATTACCAACGCAGGAGAAGAGATATTTCATTCATGAATTTCCAAAGGGCATAAAACCATCCCCTATCAAAAAGCTGCTTCGCATTGATAACAAATTGCAGCCAAGTATCAACCGAGGTTGAGTTGTAGAGAGGACTTTGTAGTCCTAACTTCTTCGGTTAAACAAGACAAACTTTACCTTTTTAAGCCGAAGGTGAGTCAGCGTGAAAGCGCACAAAATTGAAAACCAGCTCGGACTCATTATTTCCCAGAAGTAAACGGATTAACAGATTAATCAGTTACACTCGTAAGCTAATTACTTGCAGTCTGTGATTAATTCAGCGGTGTGAGTTTGTGCACTTAATGCTCGCCAGTTCTTGATTTGTCCCGTTGATTGCACTCGCAAATTGATGAGTTTTACTTTTGGACTTGGACGCGTGACCCGTTTCTCGCCAAGCAGGTACCACACGTGTTACAAATAGTTATCTGGTCATCTGGCAGCTGTTGAGAAGAATGCAAATAAATCATGTCAAAGCCACGTTTTAAGGTTGGGGTTGAATTGATTGTATAATAGGCGATGAGTGGTTATGTTAATTACAGAGGTTTCCTAGTTCAACTCTCAGAGACATTTGAAGAACAAGTGTATTCAATGTCTATTAGGTTTGATACAAGAAATATGGTTGTGTGTAAATGAAATTAGGCACCTGGTGCCAAAAGTTTGAAGCATTAAAGTCACGAAATTCACATATCCTAGACTCATCTTGAGCATTTCCCAATTTGTCTTAGGCACTGTGATTTAATTTTTCAAGGTTTCCTTTGAATACATAATTTTGTCAAAGATGTCCAACTACATTTTTAATTAAATAAGATAATGTGATACGTAGGATGATTAATGCATCAAAGGAAAGTAATCCAAACAATTGCAAAACTTCAATGAGGAGAGTGGTGCAAACCAACTTTCAAAGAGCTAAAACTGTTGACACTACCTCGCCTCTGTAACTTTGAAACATGTTACCTTTTCAGACCCAAGTGTAACTCCGTAAGAGGTAAAGATATAAACGCGTATATAACGAGAGGCAAGGATGATTGCCAATTTTCTGTGTCGTTGTAACAGATCACATTTAAAACTACGATTATATGAATTTAACTTCATTAAACTGAGTTGGAAGCAGAAAAATTCGCTTGAAATATTGGGTCGAAACGTATTTGTTTGTGCGTTATTTGAATTTTGGAAACGTGAAACGCACCATATGCAAATATGCATTGTTAAGTTGCTTTCAAATATATGTGGTCCTTAATTTCGTAATGAATAAAATCTATACATGGAGATGAAGCTCTTCTCATTAGATGTATATAATTTAAAAGTTACTTCATATTATCTAATAAAGTTGTTTAATTGCTCTTGTTTAAGAGCAATTTAAACAACTTTATTTAATGTGAAGTAATTTTTAAATTACAATCTATACAGCTGCAATTTTTTAAAGTAACTTATTACAATAAGCAGCCAATAGTAAGTATTACTAACAACAGTTTAGTTTCTTTCCCCTGTTTATAGTCACAATATGGTGATCAACTGTTGCACAAGGTTTGCTCGCAGACAATAAAATGTCGAACAGACGTCATGTTTTCCTGGCTCTTGCTTTGAATCTAAGTGGGTTAACGATCCAGTGGACACTGACATGTGATTGGCTGACGAGCAGCTCATTATGTAGCTCACAAGTCGAAATCTTCGGAATTCATTATTACATTAATTTGCATCACTAACTAGAAACTAAATCAATACCGGTTTTTGTTGTATGCAACTAATTTGTTAAATTATTATAAATAAATATTAAGTACCCTTGTTTTAACATTGTTAGTACTTTGTGACTGGTTTTGAAGTTGACTATATCTTCACTGAAGTGACAAAGTTACGAGTATGTCACTAGTTACAAAAGGAAATATAGCCATACCCTACAACGTTCAGGGGTTACGCTCAAGTAACGTAGAATTTCAACAGATAAGAAAACGCCACAACGTGAGTAAGCTGAAGAATTTTGCTTAGAGGAAAAGAGGACATAGTAGATATATTAATTCAATATTATATGTTATGTTATGTGTGGCATATATTTAGTTTTATCTGTCATAGAGAACATTCAATATTTTGAGTCATAAAGAAACATACATTGTCTAATTAAAATATTGTAATTCTTATTTACAGGAAAGAAATTTAATGAGCATAACCAAACCAAACAAACTAATATTAAAATATCTTAGAGGCATTTTAGTCCTATTACTCTATGATAATAGTTAGCTACTCCTTACTGCTACGCTATATAAAGTTTTTCTACAAAATCGATTTATTCATTATTTGGCCTTTTGGAACTCCTTCATTAAACTCTTGTCAACAATTTCCTATTACAAATAATGGTGTGGACACTTTCGTATGACAAAGGTTGTTAAATTTAAAAGCCCATTAACTTAGTTGAGATTTTGTATCATCCTAACTTTTCATTTTAAATTGTCTCGTATTACACCATAATGAAATCATTCCAGTGAACCACCATCAGTTTTAATGAAAGACTCAGGACTGAAAATCAAGAGACTCTTGTGAAACACTTGACCATTTGCGAGGAAGCGTGTAAAATGTCAGATTTAATGTTTTCAGTTCGGTTTAGGAGCAGGAACCGTGTTTGAGTGAGTGAGAGCGAGACAGAAGATGGCTGAATCCCTTGACCGACTTGTTGATCCGCACACATATTTGTTGCTAGGTTGGTTTGACAAGATGAACTCGCTGATGGTCTGGATAATCAGTATCAAGACAAGTTTCCTACATGGCTACTAATGTAGTCGTCAAGTTTATTCCTTAACGCCGTGAATCACGAAAAATAATGTCTCCGAAAAGTTAGTTTGCCGACTAACTGTGTTGTTTACCGACTAGTTATTGTTGTTTCTGTGTTTTTGTTTGGATTTGGTTGAGTTAACCGAACTAGGTTAAAATTAATTCCGTACAAGGTAGACCATTTTAAGGAATTTTAAACGCAAAACTGAAAACTTAAGTAGTTAATGGGTTTGTTGAATAAAGTACACATAAGCATATGAAGTTTATAGCCTAACCCTCTCATCTCACAAGAAACACTTTTAATGTAATGACGACTGTGATGAATGCCGAGTCCACGAATGTTTAATATGTAACATATTTTAGAGGTCTTAAAAACAAATTTAGAGAAAAAATCAAGACGTCAGTATAAATAAGTATTTTTGTACAGTATGTTTTACTTGATCTAACGAGATCACCTTACTTTTGTTTAAAGGTTTTCTCAATCAGTCAACAGTTTAAACTTTGCTTAATATATATCGAAATCAAAAACAGTGAGAATGTTATAATTCCTTATTTAAAAAAAACTCTTCTACTGTTTCACAAAAGAAAAAAGTATCATACGAAGAAGGTTATTACTATCATACTTTATTACCAGTCCTCTCGCCTTGTTCTATATACGAGTACTTCATAAAAGTGTTAATTTTATTTTATTTTCAAACGTTGAAATGTGTTGAATAAATTAGACATGTACGTATTTGAAGAGTGACACTAATTTATCACTACTATTTTAATAGGGACTTTAGACAAACGACTCGACTAGATTTGACTGGGACTCGTGGCGTGGTCCTGAAATCCAGCTTCATGGAGGTCAGGTTTTGAGGATGATATACTCGTAGGTCTAAAGCGGCTCAGATAGTCTCAGTGGTCATCTGATGATACCCGCATCAACTCCCACCATCGTTTAGACATATCAGACCATCACCTGCGTGGTTCGGAAGTCACGTTAAGCCGTTGGTCCTTGTAATTAGATTGGTCATTGGGCTATTAATTAATGACCCATTCTAAGGAAGAGTCGGCCTTAGTTTGTAATAAGACTACACCTCATAACACATTACTACCACTCATCACACTCATCCTTCACCACATATTATTTGCCTTAAAATACCCTCATGAGAGTGGCCGGCATCTCAAATAGTGATATAGTGGTATTGCTAGCGGATTGCTCCTGTGTCAGGAGATTGTCCAGTCTCAGCCTCCTACGCCTCCTTCATGCGTAGAGGCCCTGAAATGGATTCTTTGTTACAGAAACCAGGAGACTGGAACCCTAGTTGTTGCGAAGTCTTCAATATTCCTCGGCCTTCACTGGATTATCGGTTCTCAACTTTTGATAAACACTTTCAACCGGCTCAATTCCTAAATTGGGGAAATACCATTTAGATTTGAGTAGTTTGATAAGCAACTGCAGTGACCAAAGGTGTATTATTATTTAAATTAGTTGGGGCCGAATTAATTTCCGATGCTTAAAACCTAAAAGTAGTAATTAGGTTATTTCGTATTTTAGTTGTTGAAACAATTATGATTGTATATAATCTTGTTATTCACTCAACGTATCTTTAGGGATTGTGGTCTTGTGTATCTAACGGTTACTCGAAGTAAACACATACTTAGTACTTGGTAAGTCGAGTTAGTACACGTATATGCCACCACTACGTTCTAACGTAAAGCATTTTGATAAGAGCTTAAGTTTTAAAAGTGTAAATATGTGACGATTAAAAGTACACTTTAGAGACGAGTGATGAAACATACCTTTTTCACCACAAATGGGGTGAAAAATATCGCATCATTATATTTGAAAAGAAGAAACAGGTGAACTTCGGCACTTCATCAAAAACAAGAAAATAAAATGAACATTACTTTTCAAGCGTAATTTGTAATTAATATAATTCAATCAAAGATATTTTAAAGTTTTTTCTAACACCAAGATAGAGCATAAAATGAAATTTTAAACAACTATAGTACTACTATCTCATAGTTCAGAAAGGTCAAAGACCAGCACATCACTAAATCACTATTTGAGATGCCGACCACTCTCATGAGGGTATTTTAAGGCAAATATGTGGTGAAGGATGAGTGGTAGTAATGAGTTATGAGGTGTAGTCTTGTTACAAACTAAGGCTGACTCTTCCTTAGAATGGGACATTAATTAATAGCCCAATGACCAACGGAAATCCAAGGACCAACGGCTTAACGTGACTTCCGAACCACGCAGGTGATGGTCTGAAATGTCTAATCGGTGGTGGGAGTTGATGCGGGTATCAACAGATGATCACCGAGACTATCTGTGCCACTTTAGACCTATATCATCACTATATATCACTCCTAGAGGCATATAGCTTTCAATAAAACGTGTGCACCAGATGTAGTTCCAACGAACCAATCCGGAAATTGTCCCTTCCGCCTTTTAAAAGGAAATAATTTAACATTGAAATCGAAAGTAGGAAACCAGTCTGATTAGCACAAAGTTGATCCGTTAAGGCAACACAGCAAGTCTGCGTCTGATGTCCCTCCATAGCGGTATGGAAATAAGGCGTGTTAATGGAATTTTATGTAATCTAGTTAACGCTTATTGATGAACTCGTTTTTGTGACATTCTTTGAACATCTTCTGAGCTTTCGCTTATTAATGTAGACTGCAGTGTTTTTTAGACGGTGAAATTCCTGCTTATTAGAGAGAATTTCCACTATTTATTTCATTCCACTGGTCTTAAACCAGTATGATTGATGCCGATGGTGTAGTTGAAGTTTTTAATTGTATACATAGTTCAAATTAAATAAATCTAAATTGTATTGAACCATTGGGTATTGCATAAACAATGTACATTGTAACGACCTCGTCAGTAGTACAAGTGTATGCTATTAAACAGATTTTCACTCATTCAAATCGAAATACCTTTCAGACATACAACTCGCTCATCTCATTTATTCGAATTATTTTTCATTGCAACACCAATGTCTGTGTGTCGGTATGTTTTAAGAGGTCTCCCAGTTATATGCCATGAAACGAGATTTAAATGCGTTTGGCATATTTGCACCTTTAATCGAATTTGGAAGTATGTTGCCTAAAAGAACTCCTGCCAGCAAAGGCAAATTTTACCGTTTTAATCATCAGCTTGAACCTGAATTAACTGAACAGTTAAGACAATGTAGAAACAGGCATTTTCTTGAAACACTTCACCCCTACAATTTCCAACAGATCTTTTTTAACTAAGTTTTATTTGAAAGATGGCAATGTAATGCAGTGACTCCGCTGACCACATTTTAGAAAATATTATTAGTTTACGAGTAAAAACAAGACATTTACAAAAACAGTTTCTTCAACTTTTGGACTTTTGTCAAGGTTTTAGAAATGCAAAAATGGAAATTCTGCTCAGCGGAGTCACTAAAACAACTGTTTCACTTTAAAAGAAAGTTTATTTCATAAAAATTGAATGAAAACTGTAGGCGTGAAGTGTTTTAAGAAAATGCATGTTTTTACATTGCTCTTATGGGACGAAATTCAAGGTCACAGCAACTACTGCGCACTCTTAAATTTGGCGAGAAAAGGTTTGAGCGCCAAGGGAGAGGAAGCCCTTTCGGCGAGGACCTCGATAATCTGGGCAGTAATTGAACCAATGAAACATACGATGGAAATTGGTATTTTCAACGTAAAAAGAATGAGATCCCCGCCTTAAATATTTGCGCAAACCCCAGTACACCAAAGATGAATAATACTAACATTGGATTATCCATGTTACATTACAGTAGTGTTAACAGCACTAGACACGTTGCACACTAGGACGTGACTGTGGCGGTGACAGTGGCAGTGAAACGGTGAGTGTCCTTGTCCTGGCGTGTCTATACTCTACTACTCAGCGTGCTCTATACTATACACTGACAAGCGTGCAGTACTTGTCGGTCACACTTACAGAGTGCGCTAGTCACGATATCATAAACCTGCTGTCGCAAACCTGGTGAGCTCAGTGTGAACAATCATAGCTCTCTTCCATCTGTGTGTGTGTGTGTTTTTAGAACTAAATTATTACCTTTTTGGTGGATTATTGATGTACGACAGTTCGATCATGGCTTGAGCTATAAAATTATAATGCACCGAACGTCTTTTATAAAATGTAATATATTTCGCAATATCATATACTGTATTTTTACAGATCAACTTGACATTAAGAGTCCGCCTCAGCTGCTCGGGAGAGCGTCGTTGCAAAGGTTTGCTGGAAAGAAAATTGAAGGCTTAGGTATTGATGCTGTTTTGATGAAACAACTCTTAAATGAACGATAACAATATTATCTATGTTTGCCTGTAAATCATTTTTCAAAATGTCTTCTAGTTTTTATGCTATTAACAGTTAAAGTTAGAATATTTAGAGCGTTTTTAAGACCTTGTTTAAGAAGCTAAAATAGATTAGGTTAATATAGAAGATCTTTTAAAAAAGCTTTTGTTATTAATGGCTAACAATTTATGAAGTCTTACACATTTGGTATTTTTGAGAGGGTCTTTTTATATTTTTGGGAAGATAATCAAAAGGTGGAACTTTTAAAAACCAATATGCGTTTAGTGCTACTGAACTACATACCCGACAGTAACTTCGAAATGGCCGTAGTACGCACACTATACATATTTCTTTGAGAAATGATATTGAGTAACGAATTCTATTTCATGAACACCGATCGCAACACTCTTATTATAACCAATAATTGTGTTCAGTTTCATTCAAACTCAACTATTCCGAACAACCCTAAATCCCACTGTAAAGGCGAATTCTAAACTAGATTGTATTTCAACATAATATACTGGACACCCTGTATATTTCTTTTTCAATTTCTTTGGCTTAGCTCATGTATGTTAGGAATATTAGTTATACTTTGCGTTTTCCTTATTGTTGCCATTATTTATAATAGATTTCTTAATTATCTCATTATTTCTAAATTGGCACACTCATTAATCTAACCAATCGACTGACTATTTTACTTCAATAAGGACTATTGGCTAATCATGTAAGAAATGTTGTCCATATGTTAAGTGGTTTTACTAACTAACCAGCTTGGACCCTTCTGATAACTTTAATTTCTCCTCTTAGTGGCAGACTGACGGAGGTCTTGGAAGGAGCTGAAACTCATTTGCTGATTGACTTTTAAGCTAATTCATTAGCCGGGCTGAAAGACGTTAAATAAATCATCCTGGGGTGATCGCGTTCACCAAATGAGTTTACATAATTAAGAGGAGTATTGACCCGTTTTCAATTACCTAATTGCATAATTATGTGATTAGCAAAAGACTACCTGTCAAAATTACCGCAAGAGTATTAATGATGGTTACTGGGCTTAACAAATCAATATGTGTTGACGTTTCATTTGAAAGGGCTTGTGCAGTCGATGCAAAAGTAACTCCGAGTAAATATATAAATATAAACAAATAAATATAACTGATAAGGTTGGTTTAAGTCGAATCCTATGGTCTCATAGTTATCATAAAACTTTGGCGTTTATGATTGTTAGGTGTTTCACGTTGGGACTAGTCATATGAAAAACCGATGATGGTTGAAAACAACTAAATAACCCAAAGATTATGTTATGGTAGGTAAATATTGCATAGATTATGAATGGCTGAAGCAGGGAAATGAACATCGTTGCTGCAGCCCAAGCACAGATAGCAGTCCGAGTGAATAGAGCCACTGACGCACGCGCAAGTTCATTCGTTCTCAAAAATCGCACGATTTGGTCAAATTAAACTCATAGAAGTCGGAAAAACTCGAACATGTGAAGCCGAAGGGTTAGTAAGACCGCGAGATAGCAGTGCTCGCAGCGCTATCTGTGCTTGGTCTGTCGCAACTATGTTGATTTTCCTGCCTCGGCCAGCATGTGGCATCTATGCGCTAACTATCTACCATAATATTATCTTTAATAATGGTTGATTGTAATAGATAATAGTCAAGTTTTTAGGCTTATTGTGGATATCTGGTTTTCTTTACGCTTTTATATACTGTATATATAAACCACAAAATGAATTAGATTTAAGGTGATGTCAGTAAATATTTAGATACTTAAATATACGCAGGGTAAATATAAGTTGGGTTAGTTCTGAGCAAAGAGGGACTGGGAAACCCTTTATAAAAATGTATAAGTTTCCAAAAGAAGTGATTTAAAAAGTATGCAAAACTTATACGCTTTGTTTAAGTTTTTTGTTGTTTTTTGTTTTTTTTTTTTGTTTTTTTTTTTTAGGCACTAAAGATAGAATTTATATTTTGTTTAAGCCAAGCAAAATGACAATCTCCAGTTCTACAGCTTGCAGTATTTATTTCTCTTCATCAATAACATGAATTACAAGCATTTCTAGATTTTAAAGAAAAGTTGTCCAATTAAACGCAGTGAAGCTGTGCCCAGCCTAAAGCCTATCCTGGCTGCTGGCCTTTGCACTCTTCAGAGCCCCAGGGTTGCCATCAAGAACGTTGATGGAAGTCGAAGTAGAGAAGAAACAGAAGTCAAGGTCGGGAAGTAGCGTCATATCAGGTGAGAAGGAGTCATAGCCGGTAGGTAGCGTCTTAGCCGGTAGGTAGCGTCTTGGCCGGGTTAGGTTAGGTCATGTCCGAGAGTAGTTGTCTTAGCCGTGAACATCTGTAATCAAATTATAAACATGCTACATTTGAGTGATAGCATAAAGTTAAAGGTTTTATATGTACCAAGCTACAATATTATTAACATGTTTCTATTACTTTCTCTCATGATCCTTCAGAGATAAGGCATCTCATTGCGAGAGCTTGACTATATCGCAAGAAATCGATAAGAACTCGTAGTTTATACTCACGATTGTCTTTTAGAAACGATACTTCGATGTAAGTGACCTATATTTTATATTAAATTTAATATTTGCTTAAAGCTAGTAAAAACTTCAAACTTACGTGAAAATCCAAGATGAATTTAACAATTTTCATGATTCTTAAATGGTTCTGAAATATGCTCAAAATTTACTTGAAAATGACGAAGAATTTAGAAGATTTTGAAAGGTTTAAGGAGACATTAGTTCAGTTAATTTTGAGGTAAAATTGACGTAAACTATCACCCAATACTCCAAATTTGTGTGTACATCAAATCATAACATGCACCTAGCAGCTGGAAAGCATTAACAATAATTGTTGGAATCATATTATTCAAGATTTTTAGCGAGAGAAAATAATAAACTGTATTACAATTGAGGTGCTAAAGGAAAAGTGAAGTATGTTTCCATAGATACAATAAATAATACCAAGTTTTAAACAACCTGTCTAAAGCAGCCGATTTTTTATTGTTTTCATATAACTTTTCTAAACGCCAGACATAACGCTAGTTGGTAACCTTGTTTGCGTGTGACTTTTGTTTCAAATTAACTATTTATTTGAAATAGAGACTATGAGAGCACTGTCTTAAATAAATACAATATGAAGGCTATCTAAATCCCCATTTTTAAAACAAATAGGGAACGAATTTGGGAAAATGCATGAGTTTTATAATGCACGTTACTTTGCAAACTGCTTAAGGTGCCTAATAGAAGATTGGTGGAATGCATCGGCGTATGCCTCGGTGAAAGAACTGACAAAACATAAAAACATTCGAAAGAACGATTTATAACAGTATTTCATTAGTTAACCGTTTTAACTACACCTGAGAAATCCTCCATAATACTTGCAGACGTAATGAGCACAGACGGTGAAAAAGAGGAGCTCTGAAGAAGTGATTCCAGATTAAAGACGGAAGAACAAGTTTTGAATTCCTTGAACCAACTTGTAGCAAAGAAGATTCCCAACTACAATTTAACGTTATAAATACAATAATTAGACAGTTCTCTGCTGTGGGGATTTCCAGTACTGTTAATCACTTTGGAATTAAATTACATGTTACTGTCATTCTAAAGCAGGAAAACAACTAAATACGTATATGATTTTAAAAGTCGTATAAATATTGGTAGTTAGTATAAATAAGATAAAGTTTACTTTTAAACAAAATCTCTTATGGCTGGAAACTCTTTGAAATCCCAAAATAAATGTACGATTATAACAATTTACCCTTTACAAACTATAGCGTTTGAATCCAAATTCCAAACTGTTACAATAAAATTAACTTTGTAGTTTAATAATAAGATGTAAACCTTCATTATGATTAATTTTGTGGCCTTCTTCTCTTGTAGTATAAAGATTATCGACTACAAATTTCATAGAACTTTAGTTCAGGAATATCGTGCCAATAGGCACTATGATGTTTCTCGAGCAATTTAAAGACATCCTTTTATTGCCATCTAATTCATACTTCTTGCCAAAGATTGTGTAAGGAGTATATTCTCGACAACGTTTCAGAGCTCAAGTATTTTCCTTTTAAAATCCTCTACAGGTAGGGTGACTATGCATTTCATGCTTTTGGTAAGTTTCATACCACATTCAGTTTTGGGTGGTAAATAGCATGATTCTTTAATCCACCTATTCTTTCTTCAACAAAGAGTACGAACTAAAGAGTTACGTTGTAAGTTCTAGGTCGAGAAACTTGCAGAAATGTTTTGAATGTCTCAAAGCAAACTGGAATCACTTTCCTATTTAATGATTTGATTAGATAAATACAAAAATCCAATACTTTATAATTATAATACTTTCCTACTTGTATTCCGGACTAAATATTTCGTCATATTTTAAGGTCAAATAGGGCTGTCTACATTTTTTGGTAGGCCTGGCCTACTATGTTCAAGTACAAAGTGAAGGATCTCTTCTCTGTAATCTGTAATAGACAGGTGAAATCCCAAATGCAACTATAAAGGTTTCATCCAAGAAACACCCTCTCAACTCATAAATAACACCTTTCTCCAGCCGTCAGAACTGAGGAGGCGGGGATTGCTTTATTAAGTTCTTCTATTGGCAATAAAATTACTTTGTTGCAGTTGCAAAGCACTATTTCAATCAGCAACGTCTGAGTCAAGTTATTTATGAGGATACCTGCAGCTTGGAGGCGATGTAGGCTGCTGACTGAATTTTACACCTGTTGCAAAACATTATGTTTAATTACTGGGTCCGAAATGGAATGTGTGAGCTCAGACGTTTAGGTAAAGTTGCTTGATAAAATGCGAAAAACGGTGTGGTAAATAGGATAAACGACACTAGCAAAATGCGAATGAAACGGGCAAATTTATTATCGTACCAGTTTGTTTTTGTTTGAGTGAGTACCCTTTAGTGGTGAATGAAATCACGTTCAATGAATCAACTGATTTGTACAACCTCATGTCATGAAATAGAGTCACAGACTATTTAATAATAATACCTTTTTTACACCTTTTTCTTTTGATAATACAATCCACGTTAATACTTAATAAATATTTTATTAAGTAGGATATAGTATTAAGTGGAGTTAATATTTTAAATCCACGTTAAATGAACAAAATAAGATATTTTTATTAATAATAAGTATGGCATAAAAATAGTCGAGCCTAATAAATAACAGTGTGACATCATTTAAATTTAAAAGAAAACGAAAGCCAATACTAGTATAAACTTGACTTACGAGGCCTTTCACCTTTCGATTTTATAAATTTAATCTTCGGGCAACCCAAATTAAATTTATACATGTGATGGCTTTTGTTTTCCTTTTAAATTTAAATTATACTATCCAATACTATTGCTTAAGTTCTCTATACAGTATAATGTGGCATAAATACAAAACTGCTCAACATTTAAACACCTTAGGCTAAACTGAAACATAGACGTGATGAAACATCAATTTAAAAATATGGGTGTTATAAAACCCACCTCATACTAATTTAATTACACAAGAAATATTCAAAGTGTATTAAATTAGAGTTCAATTTAAATTGAATCAGTCTAATCGTTGACATTGACGATTATATGGGAACTCATAAATTCTACGAGTTGTATTAGAAGCTACTGCCCAAACACAGAAAAAGTAATTGACTCATAAAACATACACGTGTTTCAAGTCATTGGTGACCGATATGGTGTGTAATAGGTCTCTCAACAGTTATGAATAATAATGCTACAAGCCGTATAAATCTGCCCACGACCAAATTGAACCTTACGGCACAAAGCAAACTCAGTCGCAGTCTGCTGCAACGGTCGTGCGTTCTATTCTGTTGAGGTGTTTTTGTTTAATTTTTATGTGCCCAATTAAACATGGCAGACTGCGTAAGAGTAACCAATGCCTGGCCACTTGACTTCCTCAATCTAACATCTAATACCCTCACACACCATATACAGGGTGAGTTTCAAATACGCTCCCCACCTTAACTTTTGAAAAAAAAAATTTAAGACCCCTTTGGGGAATGTTTTTATAGAATTATAAAGTTTGTTTTGACGTACTTTGGGTCCCCAGCCCCACCAAAACCCAGGGGGCCTCTTAAAATTTTAAATACGAACTCCCCAACTTGTGGCACCTTAAAAGAAAGGGAATTCCAATACAAATTCAACGACACAAAGAAAATTGTTTGATCTCGACTAGTTTTTTTGTAATACCTATGTAAAGATTTCAATAAATCAAGTTTAAAATGCCACATTGACAAAATATTCTTCAAAATACTCTGAGGGAAACATCACAACCCTATAACATAATGCCATAGAGCATTTTAAAGAAAATATTGTCATTCACAATAAATTGTATGTGAATTTGTAAATTTTATGTGTCATATTTAAATTAATATAAAAAAGGGTCAATATTAAAAATGTTCTTTACGTCGTTGAATTTCTTTTGAAACTTCCTTTCTTTTGAGGAAAAGGAGGGTTTTTAATTAAAAGTTTGGGGGCCTCTCTGGATTTTGGGTGGGGTGGATGACGCAAAGTACGTCAAAACGAACTTTAGAATTTTATAAAAACATTCCTTTGAAAGTTTAAAAAATATTTCCTTTTTCAACAGTTAAGGTGGGGACATTTAAAACTCACCCTGTATAGTACCTTCACACACCACATATACCTCAACACCACAGATCAAAGGACCAATGCACCCACGTGCATAGTGCATAATGCAACCTGTCTTCCTACCATTAGTGCAACAGGACTTGTAGGACACAGAACACGGACATGTTTCAACGGTACAGTTCTACTTCCTCGGCACTTCCTGTACCGGGGGTCTCCCCTAGTCCGGTCACTTACACCTACACTACAACAGCCAATTACATAGCAGTGTAGAAAGCACTGAGAGGCATGAGGGCAGTAGTGCTGGTTGTTCTTCATTAGCACCTTTACTTTCTACCTACGAACGTCTTCGAGTGTTTTATACTTCTAATCAGTGAGCCATCTGGGTGGCTTTGTTAACTATTGTTGTAAAAGCAGTAAAGTGTTGAGTTTTATTGCCACGTTGAACATGTGTAATCAGTTAAGAGTAAAGCTAGAAATAATTTTATTCCAAGGTTTCACCAATTTATTGTAAACCTTTGCCTAACGTGTTAGTTTTCTTTTTTGACAAACATTTAAGAAAGCACAGTACATGTCGGCCATTTTGTCTAGTCCCATAAGAACAATGTAAAAATAAGCATTTTCTTGAGACCCTTCACGCCCACGATTTTCATCAGATCTTTTTGAAACGCGTGTTATTTTAAAGATGACAATGTTTTTGACCACGTTTTTGACAATTGTATTAGTTTAAACTTAAACACAAGACATTCAAATACAACATTTCTTCATTTTTGGATTTATGTCACGGTTTGATTAATGAGAAAATGGAAATTAGGCCATGCGGAGCTACTAAAATATTTAATGAACTTTAAAAAAAGGTTTATTTCATAAAAACCCGATGAAAACTGTAGTCGTGATGTGTTCCTAGAAAATTCATGTTTTTACATTGCTCTTATGGGACGCAATTCATGTCACTACTGCGCACTCTTAAGTAGCTGTCAAAGAGTTGCAATCCAACAACCGATGTTCTTATGTAATGACGTTCTGTATGTTTCGTAATATTGTTTCCTGAAGTCAAATAAAATACCGTATCTTGGGAGTCCCACTTTTTTGAAGTTCCCCTTTTAAAGAGGTTTTCAGTTAAAGAAAAATACAGTTTAGAAAAGTAGTTTCCAAACCACCCTAAACAATACATTGATCTTTCCTTTAAAAAATTAAAACTCACAGTAACATTATTTTTTACAGAATCGTGGGTTGGAATAGAACCCTCTGCATTGTCACTTTTTGCCGCCAGTACAACTCATTGATTCTCAAGAACAACCGGCACTTCACCCTCCCTCACACTACATATTTGACAACTACGAGTATATTAAGAGTGCACAGCACCTGTCATCCATTTTGTTTTGTCTTATAAGAACAATGTGAAACAAGCATTATCTTGAGACACTTCATGCCCACAATTTTCATCAGATCTTTTTGAAATAGGTTTTATTTGAAAGATGATAATAAACTATAGTGTCTTCGCTGACCACATTTTTGAAAATTTAATTGTTTAAACGTAAAACAAGAGATTCAAATACAACATTTCTTCATTTTGGATTTATGTCACGGTTTTATTAATGAAAAACGAAAATCAGGCTAAGCGGAGCCTCTAAAATATTTAATGCACTTTAAAACAAAGTTTATTTTACAAAAATCCGATGAAAACTGAGGTGTCCCAAGAAAATTCATGTTTTACACGGCTCTTATGGGCCGAAATTCAAGGTCACAGTTACTACTGCGCACTCTTAAGTAGCTGTCAAAGAGTTGCAATCCAACAACCGATGTTCTTATGTAATGACGTTCTGTATGTTTCGTAATATTGTTTCCTGAAGTCAAATAAAATACCGTATCTTGGGAGTCCCACTTTTTTGAAGTTCCCCTTTTAAAGAGGTTTTCAGTTAAAGAAAAATACAGTTTAGAAAAGTAGTTTCCAAACCACCCTAAACAATACATTGATCTTTCCTTTAAAAAATTAAAACTCACAGTAACATTATTTTTTACAGAATCGTGGGTTGGAATAGAACCCTCTGCATTGTCACTTTTTGCCGCCAGTACAACTCATTGATTCTCAAGAACTAGCTTCACCTCCTCACACTACATATTTGACAAACTATATTAAGAGTGCACAGCACCTGTCATCCATTTTGTTTTTGTCTTATAAGAACAATGTGAAACAAGCATTATCTTGAGACACTTCATGCCCACAATTTTCATCAGATCTTTTGAAATAGGTTTTATTTGAAAGATGATAATAAACTATAGTGTCTTCGCTGACCACATTTTTGAAAATTTAATTGTTTAAACGTAAAACAAGAGATTCAAATACAACATTTCTTCATTTTTGATTTATGTCACGGTTTTATTAATGAAAAACGAAAATCAGGCTAAGCGGAGCCTCTAAAATACTTAATGCACTTTAAAACAAAGTTTATTTTACAAAAATCCGATGAAAACTGAGGTGTCCCAAGAAAATTCATGTTTTACACGGCTCTTATGGGCCGAAATTCAAGGTCACAGTTACTACTGCGCACTCAAGGCGGTGATTTCTCTACTACAAGCCCGATGACAAAATCGAGAACAAGTTCCGTGCGGGAACAAACCGTACGGTTAATCACCGGATGTGCGATGTTCATCACGTTATCAGATGGGCCGATTAACACGAGGACCAGTTTGCCGCACGGCGGATTATGAAGAGATTACGCAAGTGAGTGGGTGCATGTTAGTTTAATAGCGTCATGACATTTTGAGTGTCCGGCTAATACCAAGGTTGCACATCACGTCCTCCTTGAAGACAGGACAGCTCCCGGACGGGATTGGATCCTGGTTGTTTGACGGGTTTGATGAATTGAGTAACTTCATCGTCGTGTATTGTAAGTTTGTTGCGTTTAAACAGAGAAAGTTAAACTGTTTTAACTTGGAGTTGACAATGTATTAGACCTTCTTTTTCCTGGTTTTGGTAATGGTTTTGGATTTTGTTAAAACCTTTGGAGGAAGAGGAAGTCTACAAGAACAGCACAAGAAATGGTTTAGACTACAAGCTCCCTGCTTATCTTGACACTCCTTTTTGAACCTTAATCGGCTAAACTCTCACTATGCAGAAGCGTGATTTTCCTTAGTTTAGCAGATGACAACCAAAAGTCTTGGAAGTTTATTTCAATTTAAGGGTATATCCAAAGTACCAACAGCGTGAGGGAACATATACTGTAATCTTAAATAGTATGTGTGCATTTAAATTTATCTGAGTACATTTTTTAATGGCGTTTTTGGTGTCTGTAAGATCTCCAATAAATGGTTTATTTTCTGTGTCTGTATTCATTAAATAAGTCAAGCACAGGTCACAGCCGTTTAAATGTGTTGAACTACACTTTAGCTTCATAGTTCATGGTCTAATTGTTCGTCATATTCCGTAAACTCATGCAAGTTTATACTCTTTTCAAAATACTTATGTATGGTATCCTTAACTTACATTTTAACTGAGTTGGAACTCTTGCTACTTCTTTATCGAAATTCGTTGCTACGCCTCCATTACTTTTAGCAAAAGAGGAGTGAGTGTAAAAACTGCATCAACGTACGGCATAAAGCGTGTAATTTCTTGGAGACATACTAGCTTTGGAGTCCCAAACTTATAGCGCAACTAGGCAAAGAATAGAATATCTTTCCTAACCAGATTTCACAAAGGTTAGGCCACGGTACAATCTACACGCATAATTCAACCCTGAGGACACTACGGAGAAGGCATGCTACAGCTTCGTGTAAATAGGCCTTGGCCAAACATATTACGCACCGTAAATTGACTTATTGCAGAAGATTTCACGGTGACCGCAACTCTACCTCGCATGTGAAATGAAGATGCAGTCAGTGATTTCTTGATCATACAGAGTTTTGAAGAGTTCATTTAGATTCATATGGAAACGTTTTGCAATACGGTAACCTATATTGGACTGGGACTCGTGGCATGGTCCTGTAATCCAGCTTCATGGAGGTCAGCTTATGAGGATGATATAGGTCTAAAGCGGCTCAGATAGTCTCAGTGATCATCTGATGATACCCGCATCAACTCCCACCATCGTTTAGACATATCAGATCATCACCTGCGTGGTTCAGAAGTCACGTTAAGCCGTTGGTCCTTGTATTTCCATTAGTCATTGGGCTATTAATTAATGACCCGTTCTAAGGAAGAGTCGGCCTTAGTTTGTAACAAGACTACACCTCATAACTCATAACTACCGCTCATCACACTCATCCTTCACCACATATTTGCCTTAAAACACCCTCATTAGAGTGGTCGGCATCTCAAATAGTGATTTAGTGATTTAGTAACCTGCTGAAAGTGCTGACCTTTGACTAAGAACACTGCAGGGTTACTAAGGAGGTAGTTTTTACGATCATTTGATTTTTCAGTCCTCAAATTTGGCTTCAATTACTTTTCAGTCCGTAGTCAAAGTTTTCCGAAGATCGTTCCACGCTCATCGTTAGCCCAGCGTCTTCACAGTCTTGATCGTAGTTGTTCACCTTCTTATCTTCATGGGTTTCCAAATAAAAGGCTTTGTTTCAATCATCAAAAGGTAAAAAACCTGTGATGACTTTTAGCAAGCTTTACCTGGAATACGGCTTTCAAATTAAGAAAAAACTACTTTACCGTTTTTATACGGCACCTACTGATTAGTTAAGCTACATTTATATTATTATACTCTAACAGTAGATATACTTGCAATGTACCCTCTAAAAATAGCATATTCGTTTCATACAGGACCCCAAAACAGGTCTTTTACAAGAAGCCCTTCCCTTATACAGAACCCCTGCGCCTTCTTCAAAAGTTTTTGTTTCAGTACTAAGATATTTTTAAGAAATAACTGTTAAACAAGCTGGGTTGAGCACGGAGGTTAGAAGCTTATACACCTGAAATTAGTATTTTTTCTGTATTCATTATAAAAATAATTTCAAGTTCTAAGTTTCCTTAAATATTCAGTTTTCCTAAGGTTGGATTTAAGCTAAGGTGTCACTTCTTACATAAGTAACTACAGCGCTTGGCCTCCAAGGAACTAGATTGCATAGACTCCCAAGTACTCCCATCAATTAACACGGTTTAAATGAATGATTCATGACTTTATGTGGACGAGTGGTACATCTGTCTTGCAAAATCTCAACATGACATTGAAGACAATTGGCGTATACTTCCGCAGTGGTTAAAAAAACCTCAAATATGTTAATAAAGGAAACGCCAATTACGAAGATTACAGTGTTTCTCTCCTGGCCAGCGTATGGAAAGCAAAGTACGACATGGATGGGCTGCAGGACAAGGCCAAGCCATTCAGTCCTATCAACTAATTAAAATTGTTTGTCGTATTGTTTTCTTTTTTTTCTTGTAGCTCCAATTGTGGTTGGTAACATCGCGCAGGACGTACGATTTTCTTTTACAAAAGGGAGTGATTAGTAAGAGTTAGTGTTGAGAATTATGTTGTAAAAAATTTAGTGAGTGTGTGAGAGTTTGAGTAAATGTTGTCTTTGTAATACCTTTGTGAGACCTTACAATCCTGTATTACCATTGCTCAGAATCATACTTTTGATAGTACATTTTCATTTACTACAGAATGAAATGTACAACCATTTATAAATTTTAAGAGGGTATAAAAGACTTTAGAAATGTTGAATAGGTAGTCAATTGCGTAACTTAATTAATCATAGTTATACTATACAATCATCAAGACTATACAAACCCTTTGAATTCTTTTTGTTTTGTAAATTGTTAAGATATTTATTTTAGAATAGAACTACATGCTTTTCAACAGGAATACTTCATTAAAAACACCAGAGGGATAAATCTGAAAATCATGTTATAGGTTTTTTCGTGTTCAAGTAAAAATAACAGTCGTTTAAACATCTCCACTATTAAAACATAATAAAATGGATATGTAAACTTTCGGTTAGTTTTAAAGTTAATTTCTTGCCGCTGAGAAAATATGAGTAGGCCTACTAGAAAAATAGTACTGTAAATCTTGCGTGTTTTAAATCAAACACAATCATCTTCCATATAACACGCAAATAAAGAGCTAACGCGTAATGTAAAAGGTTTGTAAATAAAAATTAAGTAATTAGACTGGTTCAATAAAACTATTTTTTACAATTTAATCAAGTATGGACTCGATCTCCTTCAAACCCGTTTCTTTCAAAAGTCAGGCAACGCTTTATGTGGGTTTCACTCATCGTGTCAGTGCTAGAACTCAACTCCTGGATTGGCTTTCCGCTGATCGGTTGCAGTTTTTTGTATGTTTTTCCATTCTTAAATGGAGCCCTTTGAAGACGCTTTTCAATTTGGCGAAGAGAAAAAGCTCGCAGGGAAGTCAGAAGAATAGGATGGTTGAGAAACAACGGGGATGTATTTCCTGGTCAATAACTCGTTAATAGACAGTGCAGTGAGACAAGGCGCATTGTCATGATGCAGCATCCCGTTGTCTTCGAGGGCTGCTGGTCTTACGCGGCTCTCTTTTCGTAGTCTTTCAAGATTGTCCCGGTCAGAATTTTGATTCACAGTGCTGGCCAACTCCTTATAAACAATGCCGTTGCAGTCAAAAAACGCAATGAACATTGTTTCACATTGCTCATTCCAGCCTTTTTGGGATGTGGTGAGTTTGGAGTGCTTCTTTATCTGATTCTTGTCCATCTGAAAATGGTTTAAGTCATATATATAATCTTGTGTCCATAACAAAACGACATCTTCATATCCTCTCTTCAATTGTGTAAACGTTTTAGTAAGCATTATCAACGAGTTCAACACAAAATGTCTTACGTCACTCGTAACTTGCTTTACTCAGTTTTGAACGTATAAAGAAAACTTGTTTTACTCAAAGTTTGTTAACGACTCACAGTGGACAGCAATAAAAAATATTAATACACAACTCTAATCAGCTGTTCGGCTAAGCAAATGACTGCTTGTTACAATAATTGCAGTGTTGCCAAAAGAGCTATAACAAAGTCAGTCTCATTACTTTATTTACAGACCTCGTATACTCCCCAGTGGTTCAAGTAATACATTGTTCATTACATCAAACCACAACAGTATACGGTACAACCTATGCAATCCCATAAACTTACATAACACTGCGTAATTTAGCCAATTTACAGCGTTAAAAATATCACCCGCTGCTATAAACTTGAATCACCTAATTATCATAAAATACCTGCTAAATGAGCAAAACTAACGGCAGTAAATACGGAGCCAAATTGACGTGCGAATGTAGCTCCAGGTTTGGACATAGATTAGGCTCTTGGAACAGCTGCTCCTTAGTCCTTAGTCAACAGAGGAGAAAGTGTTGGATATTGGTGCTCTTGTTCAGCTGTTGTGCTTGGAATGATCAAATGTTTACTCACTTTCTGACAAAACACTTAGAGCTTGAATTCTATTGGCGTTAGAAAGTTGGGTTTGACGAGACCATGAAATAGGATAAGATTCAGTGTTTAGTTACTATGAGGCTCTATACCTCGACATTTATGTAGTTCCAGAGTTAAAAATATTATTGCGGACATTTTCCATCGTTAGTGAGCAAGTTGATCACGACGTTTTGGGATCTGCAATCTGATCCCATCTTCAGGTGAAAAGTAACCTAAAACATAACACAGAACATTAGAAAACGCAGTGTAAGCTGACCAGTCAAGCACAACCAAACATCACGTAGCCGTTAAAGTTAAAATACAAAAAACTAGCCTAGAAAACAAACCCACAAGAATAAGACACACTAAAAATTTAGTTACAAGAAACAACTCACAGTAACACGTCCACACTCGGTCCTACTTCTTACTGTTCACCTGAAGACGGGATCAGATTGTAGATCCCGAAACGTCGTGATCATCTTGCTCACTAACGATGGAAAATGTTCGCAACAATAGTTTTAACTCTGAAATTCTCCCATCGTCAACAACAAACTTTAAATAAAGAATTAATGTAGTTGTTCATATAACTGTTAGAAATTTGATAAAAATTAATGTTTTGTTACTTTTGTTACGACAATTTGACATTTTTCCACAAACCCAGTGTTTACAATGAAATCTGACACAGCCTAAAGTCGCCGAATTTGCTAGATTCACTTAGATTCCACCAACAGTATTTGCAACGTCATCTAACAATGCTTATTGATAACTCAATTCTTATTGACTTCCGTGTGCCAAATTTAAAAACTGTAATTTCTACCAATTCAATTTATTGAGAAAACTGCTACAAAGCCCTTTCCTCACCAACCAAATATCACAACTACAATAGTATTCTCAAAAACCATAAAGGCCAAGACTAATCAAAACTACAACGCAGTAAATTATCTTCTTCCGTTGAAACCTATGAATGAATTACGAGTGTCCTCCCATAAATTGAGTGTCAAGAAGCGCATCGACCTCTAGTATTTGGTAGGAAGGACCTTGTGCCCGTGACCAGAGGAAGTGGGTGCTCCCAGCGTGACCAAGGTCACGTGATGGGAATCTGCCTCGACAACTCGTGTTTTTGTCAAGTCCCATGACCATGCGAGGTTGTTTGCGACATTTAATCATGATTTGACCATGCAGTCATGAGCCGGATACGTACTGACTGTAATCTAGTTCTTCCGGTTCATACCGCGTCCGAACTTAATAATTAGGTTGAAATATTTCAGCCTCGCTGAGGAGTACCATCTTCAGTCACTGATAGGCTGAAAACGGTACTCAAAGCCTAAAAACTGTTTGAGCCTAAAAACCGCCGAAAGCCTAAAAGTTAAGATCACTCAAGAACGTTAATAGCTACGTTTTTTTATAGTGACTATATTTGTAATGGAAAATTGTTGACAATTCTATTGTTTTATGAAGGAATTCCAGAAGGCCATATCATGAATAAACCGGTTTTTACCAAAACTGTAGCTGTAGGGATAAGCTAACTATTATCATAGAGCATTAGAACTAAAATGCCTCTAACACATTTTAATACTAGTTTGTTAGGTTAGGTTGTGCTCATCAAATTTCCTTCCTATAAATAAAGGGTAACATATAGCGACTTATATCAAGACTTCTGAAGGTTGATGAGACTTTATTAAGGAGCAAAGCATGTTAGTTTTTAGTTACAACTGGCAATTTGTAACACATCCCTTTAGACGATCAAAGTTTTTGGTTAAAGTTTGTTGTGCATGCTATTGGTGTTAGTGTGCATTAGCATACTCTAACAATAAGAAGAGTTTGGTTTGAGTATTAGTTTTCATCAAGCTGTTGTGTTTTTAAACAGTCCCTGACCGAAAGACGATGGATGTCCTATATACTCGTAGATACGCCATAGTTACTATATAAGCTATTCCGTCATGACAACAACAAACACAATAGGCATCACATAGTTCTAGATTTATATTTAAAGCCAAGTTTAGTTTTTGCCACCCATGGCGACATTAATGTCAGTATCAAACAATGAGATTGAATTTCGAGACAAATTCGACCACATGTTCCAGCCCAGTTGGAGGCATTGTTTGCAAATGTCCAGCCAGCAGCCTTCCTTGTCTGGTGGTAATTAATTGGAAAATAAATAAATTAAGGAGCAGTGAGTGTTTTATAATCAAGACTGGATTAAGCTTCCGTGTTTTTACATGGAAAGAATTCATTAGTGCGTTGGGAAACGTAAGTTATTGTTGGCTTTTTGTTGGTTATATTTGTAATGTCTCTTTGTTGTCCGTATGTAAATTGGTATCATTGTTGATGCTCAGGGTGACTCTTCTAATTCTGGTTACTGTTACTGATAAAAGGTTTTGGTTTCTATTAGAAAGTGCTAAAATTCTATTAAATGGTTACAAAATACTCCCCAAACATAGCCCCATTAAATACATAGTCTACTCAATAGTCAATATAGTGTTTCCTGAACTTCTAATAATCGTCTTTTAAAATTAAAAATGCAACTATTTTTAATTGAAAATATATTTTTAGCTATTTATTATTCAGAAATATAACGATAAAAGGGGGTTTAAACCTACTATAACCGATAAGTTTAAACTGTTCTACTTTTTATATAAAAGAAGATGAGTAGCCATTAAGTGAGCTCCATAAATGATTATCACCAAAAGCTCAGACAACTCTACAGGCAGATCGTATAACACATGGCGTTTATTTAGGTACCGTACGATTGTCATTTACATTAGTTTTCAGGAGTTATTGTCAATTATCACATGCAGACAACTATGCTAAAATATACTATTACTTGGATAAGTACATGTGCAACAAACTGTTAAAGTATAGTAAAACAAATTTCTTGCACACCATTTCAAAACCAGTGTTTATTTGTAGTTTTATTTTAGTGTGATAATTTGAAGATACAGATTAAAATCGAGTATTTTATAACCACCTGTATTGAATAATGTTGTACCATTCAAGTGGCCATTGTTTCAGCAATCGACAACTCTCTTCTTCTACCCTTTCTTCCTCGGCTTTCTCCAGAAGAGACTCCGGTGACCTTCTCGCCGCAGAGTCCAGACTGGCAACACAGCAACACAGCAGGCGAGTCATATGTCTTGGTAAAGTGTCCTGTCGCTGCAGGACCTACGGCACAGCTGATCCTGTAATTGTCCTGCTGTCTGAACTTGATAGATCACAGCTGATCGGCTCCTGACAGCTCCCCTACTTCGTTCTTACACATTCTGTGGAAACTGGTTGAAGGTCGAATCTACACAGTTGAGGTTAAAGGTGGGTTTTCTTAGCAACGATCGTCGTGGCGGCTCCGGTCGCTGGTATTTTATTTATATTTTATTATATATTATCTTTCTACTGCACAAACAAAATGAAAAGCAAGTCTACATTTTTTAAAAGAAAAGATGGTTATTTTATATTATTATATTTTATTTTGCTCTGAAAAAGGTCAGTTCTCTGTATGGGATATAACCAAACAAAAACAGAAATATAAGAACAAAATAACAAGACAAAGGAAATATAAGTAAGATAAAAATAATATTAAAATAGGAAAACAATAAACAGAAATATAAGTAAAATAGGAAAAACAAAACAAATTTAGGCTTCTAAAGACCAATCTTCTCTCTTCAAATAATCTTCCAAATGTTCATTAATTGAGTAATATACTTTTCCTAAGAGGGATAATTTTAAATTTCGTTTGAGTTTGTTAATGTTGGCTTCTTTTTTTAATTTGTCTGGTAGTTTATTAAAAAGTTTTGCTAACATTTTTTAAAAAACGTCATACATTTATGAACATAAATTAATAAAAATGTTAATATTTTAAAGTTTTGAAATATTCGTCTACAAGGTTGATTTTTAAATTTCCTAAATATTGCTCGTAAAACAGTTTTTTGAAGGATGAAAACATCTTTTGTATGATGACTCAAGTTCCCAAAAAATGACGGCATAGCTTAAATTCAGTAATATTATCCCATAGTATAATGACAGTAATGTGTCAATAGTACTGAATAGTACTGTCAATATAAGAGGAATAACTTTAAATGTCGTTTGAGTTTGTTTATGTTGGCTGCTCCTTTTAATTTGTCTGGTAGTTTATCAAATAATTTTGCTATGTTGTGGTCCGGAAAGTTTGTATAAAAGAATGTGTTGTGATTTGGTATTTTCAATGTAAAATTTTATTGTCTTGCGCTTGATACTTTGTAAATTGAGTAAACATATGCAAAGTGTTGTTTAAAATACATAATACATTAATGAACATATAAATTAATAAAATGTTAATATTTTATAATTGCTCGTAAAGCAGTTTTTTAAAGGATGAAAACCTTCTTGTATTATTACTTGAGTTCCCCCAAAAGATGATGGCATAACTTAAGTGCGGAATATTATCCCGTAGTATAATGTCAGTTATAATGTGTCAATAGCACTGAAAGATTATAATTTTCTCAATAAATAGATTCTACTGAATAATTCACTACATATTAATCTAATGTGTTCTTTGAAATTTCAACTTTCATCCAAAGGTAGTCCTAAGAATTTTACATTTGTGTTTTAGTAGATGTGTTTGTCTTTCATAATAATATTCAAATATTCTAGTTTGTTGTTTCTTCTGGTTGTGAAAACATATGTCAAACCTTTCTTGAAACAAGCACCAATCACGCGCAGTGTGTCAAGCCAGCCAAGGCAGGTGAGACGCATTGTCAATATACCACAGATGACCGCAGTAGGCGCGCTTATGCAACACTCTATATCTGATTGGATGCGCACCGCAGGACCGCTTTCTACCGAAATGTCACCACTGAGGTCCCTTGTTCAGTTGCCTACATTTATGTATCCGCTACATCTTGTAAACCTTATGTCAATGTCAGAGGCGGTGGATTTATAGCAACAGGTGCGCTTCCGCTTCGTGTCTACCTCTGCGCATCGTCTTTATGTCAAGTCGTCTTTCTCCTCCTCGTGAAAGCTATAGGATGCCAATGTTGCTGATAATATACGGTATTTGCTGTGTAAACTGTTAATTAAAAAAGCTATGTTAACAACCGGTTCACAATGCGTCCAAACTTCATAATTAGGTTGAGATATTTCGGCCTTGCTGTGGAGTACTATCTTCAATCACTGATTGGCTGAAACTTTGGATATTTTTTTATTATTTCAACGTGGAAATGTTTATTTTACTCAAAAGTTTGTTTATTTTACTTTTAAGTCAAAAGGTTCTCCAGACACCCATGCGGTACGGGTTGGATGGCCTGTACAAGTACATAGCACTCGTCAGTTAAAATTATACCAAGTATGTTTCACTCGCACTTATCTAGATCTCTTGTGGAAATATATTACATGTTACGAGCGTACCTCGTGCATGTATAATATTCGCTCAGCTCGATCAAATTCTCGCCACTTTGGTCTCATCGTCAGCCAGTCGTCACGATCTTCCAGTCGTGTGTCATAAACTCGTCGACCCTGAAAAATTGTTTTGCATTAAAAGTTGTTGAAATGAGTTTAAAAGCCCGCAGCATCAGGGCACTATTAATATTTCAATAGTGAGCTGTAAACCCGTCGTTTATTTTAAGCTAGAAGTCTAATTTTATCATGCTTCATGCAAAAAAACGATAAATTTAACTCTTAGGCTTTTGCGGCCAGTGTCACAACCATAATCTAGTTCTTCCGGTCCACACCACGCCCAAACTTCATATTAATGAGATATTTCGGCCTCGCTGTGGAGTCACTGGTTGGCTGAAACCAATAATGACTGAAGATGGTACTCCACCACAGCGAAACCTGAAATATCTCAATCTAATTATGAAGTTTGGACGCAGGTGAACTAGAAGTGTGAACCGGAAGAACTAGATCATAACGTTAACTATACCTTTCGGTCAAAACTGCTGTTAGGTACACGGTACACCTTCAAAACCACGTTTTTAAAACTTAGAAGAATTCTACATGGATTCTTCACCTCACATATCGTAGTCGAGTATCTGATGTTTCACAACTCGAGGAGGCTAGGAGGACCCTGTATGGAGGCTATGACTTGGCCACATTCCTAGGCGTCACAAGGCAAAACTGCATGCTCCTCTTCACGGCCTCGAATCAGCTGTGCCTCATTCTTAGATTCCTCAAGAAGATTTACTGGTTTCTGGTGCTGGTTTTGAAACTTCTAAGAACAAGATTGAGTGGAACCAAATATGTAATAGGAGTTCTTACTAATTTTATTTGCAAGGAATAAATTGGAGATGCTATTTTTGTTTTGGTGCGATATTCACTAAATCACTATTTGAGATGCCGACCACTCTCATGAGGGTATTTTAAGGAAAATATGTGGTGAAGGATGAGTGTGATGAGTGGTAGTAATGAGTTATGAGGTGTAGTCTTGTTACAAACTAAGGCCGACTCTTCCGACTATTCTTTGCTTTGTACCACATTAAAATTACGTTAAAACTAAATAAAAGACAACGTTTTTAATTATTTAGCTGTAAAATTGTATACAGCTACTTAGTTAAAACTCAAGATTCTTAATTGTATTGTATTAAAACTCAGTAACCAATCATTTATCATAATTGTATCTTATTTTTACAGTTCATACTTTTGAATAATTATTTAAATTGTTACTTTCTCATTTCTTCTTCAAGCGCTGTTTACGACCTTGAAGAAGAATTATCCTATTCACTAGTCTCTAATTGCAGTAACCTCTGGTTTTCAAGATGGTAACCATAGGGCACGCCCAACTGCCTGCCTAAGGCCTTATAGACGTAGACACCAAAGATCATATCGGCAACAATGATAACTGTTATCAGGTCTCACTTATTTTATCTCACATCTTTAGTAATGGATAAATGATAGCCCTATCTCTCCTAACCTCATTAAATTGCACTTTGACTAGTATTTCAACTATTTAATGTTAGTTTCTAAACATACAATATATTACAACACTGTTTTAAGTGTAGTTTACTCTTCTAAGGTTATGTTGGGAGATGAGATAAATATTTGATTAGTACGTTGTAAGGAGTAATAACTATGAGTGCTAATAAAACACCAGGTTAAATAACCTTGCCGAAATATTTTATCAATCATCTATAATGGCTTACTAGCGTGTTAAGTAAATATTACCTTATAAAATTGTCAAAATCAATGGAATACATGTGCAACAATGTTTCAAAATACGGGGATCGGTGCAGGATTTTATTGAAATGTTTGATTCCACACGAATATAGTCAATTATGAAAAATAATCCCAAACACTATTTTTTTAGTTTGAAACATAGATTTAACCAGTAAGGAACGATGTAGGTAGAGTTATCAAAAATGACACCAGCATTTACTTGTAGTGCAACATCTTCAGAATTGTTTGAAAATTTACTATCATTTTGAAAAAACTTTGTACAGTTTCGTACAATCAAAAAATAATTTTGAAACGCCATTGAAAAAATAAAACCGAACTACAGGTAAATAACCTGTCGTGCATAGAGTTAAGACGTTTTTGAAGCTACCCAACTAATTACACTTATTTTGTACAGCGTTCCAAAATTATCTTTTGGTTGTACAAAACTGAACAAAATGAGTTTAACAATATCCATAGAGTTTTAGAGTGATTCTGAGCCATGCACTACAGCATGTGTTTTCACTTTACACCCTCCTGGAGGCTTATGCAGTGCGTTCCAAAATTATTTTTGGCTGTACAAAACTGTACACAATGATAGTAAATATTTTATACAATTCTAAAGATGTCGCACTACAGGTAAATGCTGTTAGAAATGTCGATGTAGTCTGACCGATGACTTTAGTACGAGTATATACAGGCGCAAAACATTATTGTTAGCAGCTAGAAACTAAAAACCTCAAGTCGACTTTGAACCAGCGTCTTTAAGTGGCTTTACATTTGTTTGCTACCCAACAAATGCTGTTCTCATTAGGAGACTTTCCGTATACATTATAATGTTTATTTTTAAATGATTTCAAACAGATTATCTAGGTTGATTAGAGCCACATTTTTAAAATTCCCTTTTAAATACATTTGTCGTTATTAAAAATATTGTATTTTTACAATTTTAATGTAGACATTTCTCAAAACACAATTTGAATCCAGAAAATTGGCATCCATTTTAAAACCTAATGTTACACTATTTGTAGCGGAAATTCCTGCATCGTCAATTAGTTTTTGTGCACTCTCTGCGCTGCCTTAACAAACGAAAACAAATAACAAAATAAGTGTTAACCTAATTTTTACTCTACATTTTATCTGGGCTTATTACTTTTCTCAGCCACAGCTACTTCTACTTCTTGCAGAAAAAACCACTCAGATTCTGCTACATTGTAACAAATTATACACTCACGCCCTCCTTATGTAATTTGTTCACTTAGTGCTGTATCGGTACATGTAGTCTACTTCCGCGAGTGAAGTGAAGTAATTCGCGCGATCTCACGGAGTCAGAAACGCAAGTAAGCATTTAAAATGAGACTGGATCTGGTCCCTAGGGGTCCGACTGCACTGTAGAACAAAGAAGTAATCTAACACAATACTTTCATTATTTTTCTACAAGGAACTAATAACGTGGATAGACGTTGGAAAATTTGTAGAAAGCAGTTCACCCTTAGAAAGGAGAGTGTTTTACAGTTAATTATAGCGCAAGACTTATCGCAACTCTGATGGCCTCGTAAATTGATTGTTTCTCCCCAATATTGTAATAATAATTACTGCAAAACGAAGGCATAACTTTTTACTTCAACCACTCAACTAAAAGATTAAGTGGTAACTACGTAAAAATATTCTTTTATCCACAGCCCGCAATAGTATGCCTCAAAAGTCCTTGCTAATAACAAGTGCTTACTTGTTCTAAAAAATATTCTTGTTTCTACTTTTTATGTATCAAGGACACTGTTATTCAACTTGAATAGGTTGTAAGGCATTTCATATTTTGAATAAGACGTTTAAAAACCAAAATAATTCGCTATACATATTTTGGAAAATCTGTTGATACAAGGTGAGTGTTAAATGCCCCATAACTTTTTAAAAGGGAAACATTTCGAAAAGCACTTTGGGAAATGTTTTTATAGGGTCTTGAAGTTGGTTTTGACGTACTTTGCGTCACTCACTCTTCACCAATAAACCGGGGAGGGCACCTCAATTTTTAAATACGAGAACCCTTTGCGGCACTTCAAAAGAAAGGTAATACAAATTCAATGAAGCAAAGAAAATTGTCTCTCTAAACTCCGTTTCTTTGTTATACCTATAACAAAAACCAATTAAGATTAAAAAAATATTCTTTGCGTTGTTGAATTTGTGTTAAATTACATTTCCTTTGAGGTGCCACAAGACCGGGTTCGTTTTTAAAAGATTTTAGGGTAACCTCCACCCGGCAAATACGTCAAAACAAACTTCTTCGGGATCCTATAAAAACATTACCCATGGGGTTTTTCAAAGCTTTTCCTTTTTCCAAAGTTAAGGTGGGGACATTTAAAACTCCCCTTGTATATATACTTTTTATATATTTTGTTTTTTGGCTGACGAGTTTTCCCAAAATATACTGTTTTATTTTGTTTTTAAATATTCCATTATAACCTGAAGACGTTCAAGTTTTATACGAATAGTACATTTTTCAGACTAAATTAAATAAATGGTAACATTCAGTTATATTGTTGAATGACAGATGTTTAAATTATCAGCTTGTGTAACTTCAAGAGATGCAGGATTGATTTATAAATTGGCTACTTTCAATTAAAATTTGTATACATTTTCTTGAGACACTCTGTATTATAAGTTCATTTATTATTTCATATATTTTGGAAGTCAAGTTACCGATTACACATTTAAAAATGGCTAGAATGATTAATCATTTTCTTGGATATAAATTTTATTTGTCATGACACAATTTACATAAATTATTCCTTACAACCACAATCACAGTTTTCCTTGGGATTCAGTGTTTTGGGAAATTGAGTTCCCATTGAACGTTGTTGAATACTCTGGTAAAGAGAAGGGGGTATTTGGTTGCTTGAATCCGGGAGTTTACAAGCGTCTTCAAAGTAAACCCTTGTGGTAGGAGCACATTTGAAGTCTGGGGGTCTCGTGTCAGCGTATTTTAAGGCTTCCAAATAGTTTGGTACTTTGATATTTTTTGTTTCAGCGTCTTCAACTCCGTCACAATTTTGTACAGGTTGTATTTTTTCACGAGTCAGAGAAGAGTTAAAGGTCTCGGCTTTCCTTCTCAAAACACCCTCCAAGATTGTGGGTGGATTCATCATCTCATGGGTGGGCCGGAACTCACAGCAAAATCTTGGATCCAACGGAACCCAATTTTTGGGACAGCTAAAAACAAACAAAACAGTAAATTAAAAACTATAGGATTACACTTTTCAGAACTTGATGAGAGGATCTTATTAACTTTTGAAATCAACTTGATTGTAGATTGAAATCAATAATAATAGTCCAAATCCATTTGTGGTCTTACCCTAAATTATTGTTTATCGACATTCTTCAAATCATTGTAATATTAAAAATACATATTTTCTGCAAAAAGTGTTTACTTGATAGTTTTACTTTTCAGTTTTTTTTTCACTTTTCAACGAAAAATGAACTATGCACCAGTGATGTAAAATGTGTAGAATTTTAATACCATCATACCATTTTCTAAATGTTGTATTTTTTACTCCTTCACAATTCCAGGACACTCGTAAGTCATTCTCGTCCTTTTAAAACCCCACAAACAAACAAACATCACTAAACTAAACACTTACTCAGCAGTTTTGGACAAATCTTCAATGGGACTCTTGATGCGCTCGTTCTTGTATACTTCACCAGGTAGGTAGCGTTCAGGTCTCTCTATCTCCATCTCCTCCAGCAAAGTCTTCTCGGAGAGGGGTGGACGCAGAGAGTTGAACTTGTAATCGTCAGGGTCTCCGACAGGCCACACATGCTCTAGAGGTTGCGGGTCTCCCTGATACCAAAACTGAGGCTGGGGTCTCCAGGTAGGTGAGGGTTGTGGGCTGAAGCCAGTTTTTTAATATGGATAAGTTTGAAATTTACCACGAAAGCAAGAATAGCTATTGAATTCAGTTTTAAGTTAGCACAATGTAAACACATTGTTCCGATGTATCTCAATCTTCAGTCTAATATAGATTCCAATATTTTAATCGATAAAACCTCAAAAGTTATAAACAGTAAGCTGAGGATATTTTACTTTAAGCTATGGTTTCCTAGAAAGCGGTGACCGCTACATTACGGCCGTAATATGACGTTGAGTTTTGTTTTCAATACAATCAGATGAGAGTGGTTTCCTAGAAATCGGTGGACGTAAAGTAGCGGTGAAAATTAGTTAAAGTTTTTCTCGCCAGATGACAACATTTGTTTTGTAAACAAAAGTCTAGCTTGTCCATTACAAAATGCATAAATAAACTTTGACAACTTAAATAAACAACATGTCAAAAGTTGTTTTTGTCAACATCTGTTTCAATATTGTGTTACGTCCACCGTCACCATATCCTTTCCGTTTCAATCTTACGGCCGTAATATAGCGGTGAACTTTTTTCTAGGAAACCATAGCTTTAGACGGAAAGCTTTCTGGGAAAGGTCCTAGAAGCGTGAATAAAGTGAGAGTATTCTGCAGTCGACACGACAGCTGCTAGTGCAAAAAATAGACAATAATTTACTGTTAGGGGCACTTGAACACTACTTTCAAACAATCCTGTGTTGACAATCTGGCTGGAATTTTATAAGATGTAACATTTATCTTGTCAGCTTTCTACTCTTACACACATGAAACAAATGGTTTGCAAAACTACTAGCTACTAGTAATTTAAAACACGTAGTCCTGTCTTATTAGTTATTACATCAACATTTCTCTAATCAAAATATTTATACAATTTACTTACAAATATGGATTGGGGTAGAGGGTGCTGTAACATTTCCCTTGGTAAAATGGTGAGACAGGAGATGGGCCAAATAAGGTTGGCTTGTTCAATGTCATTTTACTTAAGAATTTGCACACACACACTGTTGTTCTTCAAAGTCAACAAAGGTATGTGGATGACCAGCTGACAATTGAGAAATGTCAATAGCAGACTATAAACATAAAATTGATTTAACTATCAGACCGAAAAACTGCAAACAAAACTTTTACTTCTATAAAAAATGTAAAACCAAAATGTCATAGCTCCAACAGAACAGTAGTACCATTACATATCTTTAGTATATGCACTCAACTAACACCTGCACTAAAAATTTAATACAGAACAAAACTCTGAAAATGCTGGCAAGTAATCTATTTTTACTATTTTTGATAGTCAAATTGTAATTTGTAATATCTTATTGATCTATTTTGCAATTAACATAATTTACATAGTAAATTACTCAAAATATAAAATCCTATTTGAGTGATTAGTGTACTTTATTGAGCTTGTGATGAAATTGGTAACAATTAAAATTTTCAATATGATTCTGTTGTCCATGAATCTTTAATTTTGGAAAGTCATTACTATCAATCCTGATTAAAAGATCCAATTTTATTTTTATCGAATTTCCTTTTGAAAAATGAGATATTTGTTGGTGGCACCATGGAAATTGACCCAACACCTGGAAGCAATGCAACACGTGAGCTAGAATCAAAAATCAGAAGTTTACTGGTTACTTGTTACCACAAATAACTTTTTTTGTTTTTTCCAACAATAAATCTTTATGTTTGAACATTATGAGTATTGTAAAATAAATTTTTTACCTTCCACAACAGAATAACTAGGGAAGATGCAAGCTATGGAGGGCATTCATTTAGTACAGTTAGCCACTTTTATCGAGCTCAAAATAATCTGAATTTGAGAATCAAGATTTAGTGCAATCAACAAAGCGGGAATATTCCCAGGCAGTAAGGGTTGAACTTACCTTTTGATAAGCAGACTTGGGTTTTCCTCCATCATCATCCTCTTCCATGAAGTACTGAGCAGCAGTGCTTCTCTTGTTTTTATCTGCTGCCATTTTAGATTCCTTTTTGGGATGTTTAAAGAACTTCCAAAAAGTTAGTAGCCATTAGGGTCTGAAAATAGGATACAATCCTTAGAAGTCAGTGCAGACTGAAGAAGTTTTACAGTTCATGAATATTTGGCTATCCACTTGACCCCAGTAATATAAGTAAACCACCATAGTGGTTTTCATACATTTCATTTTTTTTTTTCTTTCACTTGTGTATGCTAATAGGCAAAAACAGTTATAAGATCCAGTCCACCGGTCATCCTTTTTATAGTAGAAAGTCATTAGTTCGACTATTAATGTGCACCTAATCAGTTTCGAACTATCAAAATGTTGAACTATCTAGTAAGTATTATGTAGGATTTCATTGTGCAGAGAGGTATCGAAATGTCACTAAATACGGTTTAGTTAATAGTCCAGATACAAGGTAAGACAACCCAATTTTACTAATAACTTTTATTTTTTACTGTAAACAAATCTGCAAAATGGGATATCCTTAACATGTCAGATACTTGTAACTGGATGGAGCATAGTGAATACAGGAAATAGTATTTATTTATCCTAATCACACAAACTATCAATAATTTGTAACTGAGCATAGCAAAAGTCTAATACTATTGCTTCAACCTCTACTCCTTCATACAAGAGGATAGTTACCGCCCAATTCAATTAGTGGCAACTTGTATTTAAAAGCAACAACTGATTGAATCTGTCCCACACTCCAGATTTGTGCACATCCCAATTTCATGTGTTGATACAAGGTACATATTTGTGCGACAGACTTTGTATACCATCGTTTAGCAAGTGTTTCCAGCCGATAGGGTAAATCTGAGATTAGTCCAACTTGGAGGAGTAGGTCCATCTGAAGCTAGTTTGAGAACAAGAAATCTTTGTTAAATTTGGGTTGATAATTGCTTTGAATAGGCTCTTTAGCTTCTTAGTCCTGATACTATGCTTGAAGGAAAACTGATTTTTTATGCATAAAAGCTACCAGTGAATAAACTATGTCTATCAAAGTTTAATAATCAACTAGTCTGAACTAGAACTAGCCAAGGGTCAGGCCTAGGTATCCTCTTTGTAAAAAGTAGTAATTAATGAGACACCCACCTGCCACGACAACCTTTCCAAGCTTAAATTGTAAACTATAATTGGGTAGTGCAACACATTTTTAAGAATCTACAATTAGGACTGGTGAGATTTGTAGGCCGACAGATTATTACCTAACCTAAAGTGATCAAAAATTAGGGTCATACATTGTTTTTTGAATACTTATAATACACAAGAATGGAGTGTACTCTTGTCTTGTTCCTCAGCACATTTAAGTATAGTAGGAAAACATTGTAATTAATTATGTAATTATTTTAGGAGGCAAGCCTTTTCTATTGACTCCTTTTATGATCCACTTTGACAAATTCGCATACGCATCAGAGATAGCCTTCGATTCAGTGCGACGAGGTAGGTACTTAGTTCAACTGGAGTCGATTACCGACGAGTCGACGACTAGGCCTATTCATATTGACATTACGAAAGAGTTCAGTACTGATAAAAAGTTCTAAATCAACTCAGTGTTCTAACCACAGGTTCTAACTTACTATTTTTTTTTTAGGTAATTTTCGGTGTTACACCTTAATTAGCGAATAAACGGCTAGGTTTACAATAAAATTTAAAGAAACTTGTTTTGCAGTTCATTCTGTCACAAGTAGAGATCATTTCGATAATAAAGTCGAAGTAAAGAAAGAGAAAACTCATCAAAATCTCTGGCCGTTCAGCGCCGTCGTACCTATCTATTTACACCAAGATAGTACAAATCAATTGAGAAAAAAAACAGAGCTATAAGGAAAACTCTGGTGGAAAACTTGTAACTGTTCACCCTTTTACCTTGCTTTTTGTCACGTTTCCCCTGTAACTTTGTTGATTCTCATTATATTTTACTGTAAAGTGTAAACCTCACCAGTGTAATACCACAAATTCCCCAAAACACCATATAATAGCCACCATTTTGAAATAATAAGCTATATAGATCATGCTGGTAATTTTTTCCATACGTCATGGTTTTACTCAAAATACAATTATTGTGTATCGAATTTGAGCCAAATCTAATAAGTGGTGGGGAAGATTAAAATAATTAGGGAAAACACAAAATGGCGAATATCTGGTAAACAACGCATTTTTTCAAAAACGTAACTCTGACTTTATTTACTAGAAGGACCAGAGTTCAAAATTATTAAATACCTTGTACTGCGACTATCTACAATCCGTATTATATCGATAGATTACACTACACAATCAATAGCTACACCTACAGAATGTAGCCCCACATACAGAGTGTTTATAAAAGGGTCACAAACTTTAGGATTAGGTTTATTGAGTCAAAATACTTTATCACTAAATACATTGTACTGCCCCCTGTAGATCCTTCAGTTGAGCAGTACGCGATGTACCGTACGCAGCCACCGGACAAAGCTTACCCGCATTTCGCGACCCCGCGGGTAAATAGTGTACCATATTATGTTTTAGTTAGTGACAATAATAGTGCCGACGATGCCCCACAAGCGGGACGAAATGCGCATCCGCTCTGCATATAGCATTTTTTCCTCAACTGTAGGATCTACAGGCGCGCAGTACAAGGTATTTGATGATTTTATTTGTATTTTGACTCAATAAACCTAATCCTAAAGTGTGTGACCCTTTTATAAACACTCTGTATGTGGGGCTACATTCTGTATAGGTGTAGCTATTGATTTCTCCTAAACATTTAAAATCAATGGTGTAGCTATTGATTGTGTAAGCTATCGATATAGTACGGATTGTAGATAGTCGATACCTACCCCATCGCACGGAATCGAAGGCTAAACTCATAATAACTCATAAGGTACACTCAGGCTGCTCACTCCTTTCCCCATTCACAGAGTATTTACCGCGCGCTAGCTGAAAACCTCTTTATTAGAGAAAATAAGTAGGGCTTAAGATCTTTTAGTGGACACACACAGTGTGAAATTCTTTACCGTTAAACATGGTGTTTTTCACTGATATAATGGTATAAAAATTAAAGTCGATGGACGATGGTTTAGTCCAAGACAAATTGAATTTTATATGTCATATGTGGGTCTATTATCTGTGGTTTAGATCCATTTCCGCTCGCCGTTTGACTGGGATGGCGTAATTATTTTCACACCTGAACTTCAAGATGGACGATTAGTATCGAACATTGTCCGATTTTTGATCGACAAAATGCACAATGAAACTATCGATTCTATTTCCGAACTACTATTGGGTTTAAAATATAATTATTCTACAGTACGGTACTTTGCCATAAAAAAGGAACTAGGGATCAGACAAATTATAGTTTCTATTACTGGAAAGATTGATCAGAAAATCCAGAGGATACTTTAAAAGATATGACTATCCAGAATTTAAACATGTGCATTTTCTATATGCCATTTGTTGCAACCTAAACTGCGTATATCTCCCTAAATAATTAAAATATTTAAAAAATGGCAAGGATAAAAATGTTTTAAAATTATGCCACTGACCCAAAATCATCATACAAAATATACATCATATGATATTTTAAAGTTGACCGCCATATTGGAAAATGGTGGCCATTTTGAGAAAAGCTTCTGTTATATTTTTAATACTGGGACAAAGCTAAGTAATGTTCCCCGTTTAAACTTCCCGATAGTTTACGAGATCTCAATGGTGGTCCACTTAAAAAACACCCTGTTTTTGTGTGTACTTGTTACAGGTTGCATTTTTTGTCCGATTTACATGAAATTTGGTACAAATGTTCCTTTTATAAACATCTCAGTCAAGTTCGTTAACCGGCACAATTGAAAGTATCTTTTGGGGGGAAGTTTAAAAAAATGGTTTTAATAATCTAAAAACAGTAAACTCCATCCCATTTTGATGAAATTTGAAATACAAATTTATTTTGATAGTATCCGTCAATATACCAAAAACTATGGAAATCCTTTGAGTCGTTTCAAAAGGGCAGCCAAAAAAGTGGTATAATTTTAAAGAAATTTGACACAAATTTTCCATTCAATTTCATGATACATAGTATAACGTGTAGTAAAAGACCACATAAGTCTGAGGTTGTGAGCGTATCGAACAGCCTAGTAACACTCGTCATCATATATCAGGCAAAGCTGATGCCGAAGCAAGATTTTGAGGGCGAACTTATGGGAATAAGGAAATTCGGTTCCCTCATGCCAGCGGTCCCTTATATAGTGCTTAGCGTGTCGGCCTGGTTTTTCATTTCAAAAGGCACTTCTCTGTACAATTTACACTTAACCTTAGTAGTCTACACAGAATTGCCAATAGAGCAAAGCAAATTCTAATATTAATTTTTAGAACATTTTGTTTTGGAACTGAGCTGGTTGGTCAAATAACTGAACATGGCAGTGGCAACAAACCCAGCTGCAACCTTGAACTACTAAGGTTATTCATCAAAGTTAAGTGTCAACTGTCAATAACGTTTATAAGGAAAGTTAGAAAACATCCTAGAATTCAACTAGGTAAAACAAACCGATTTTTGGGGTTGAACTAATTGGTATACTAAACTGCTATTGTGGTTACTGTGACTTAAGGATGAAAACAAGTATTTATTTTAGAACAACAGATTTTATTATAACAAAGTTTCTTATTAATTGCACACTGAAACTGCTTGACTAATATAACACATTTCCAAGGTACATAAAGTAGAATTGAACTTTATTTCAATTGGGATCATTTTTTGAAAGTAAATGCAGAAAGTACTTACTGATGGGTGAAAGCAGTTATGCTTACAATTCAACCCTAAAAATTCTTATTTTTGCTCTGAGTAAATAATTAACAATTCCATAATTAATTTCTTTTCGACAGCATAATGAATTTTTAAGTTGAATTACATACAAAACAAATGTATTTTTAACGCCTATCAAGAAATGTAATGTTAAACTCTTACAATTCTTCACCTGCTCCATTTTGGTAACATTTCTATTTATTATGGTTTAGAAAACCCAAGAGATGAGGCATTTTATGTTGAGAAAAATTTCAATTGATAAGTAATACATTGTAATAGCTCAAATTCCTTATGTGAATGAACTAAATGATAGAAAGATAAAATCTACAAAATTACTGATCTAACCCAACTAGTCTATACTAACATTGTTACATTTCATAAAGTTTACTGCAGAGGATAAGTCAAAAGTCTTTTACATGAAACTGAAGAAATTCAGGAAAAAACAGCTTAATAACTATCATGACATTATAATGTTTTAATTATGCTTGACTTTCAGATATTTACTAATAGCTTTTTACTAAAGGTTTGCTCAGAGATTTTAATCAAAGCAACCAAAATACTATAACAAAACAAAATTTTGTATTTAATACAAATAATACATTTCAATGAGTACACATTTTGTATACAAATTTACAATACAACAACACTAGTTTAGGATTAGGATGGTAAACATTAAGGTTGTTTACATTCCAATAAGGTTTGAAATTCGAAGTCTTTCCAAGAACTGTCTGTTGTGCCTTGGCTGCGTCTCGTAACGAGAAGATGTGGGAAAGTTCCAATTCAGTCTTTGCAAGAGGAATAGCTTTGTCGAATAGGTCCACAGCTGTCTTCAGGTTCGCCCTAATGAAAGAGAAAACAGATAATCATAAATATATTTTCAGTTTTGTTTTAACTAATCAAAATGATTTTCAAAAGAATAATAAGTAAGTATCAATTAATTACTAAAACAAGTTCCTAGTAAAGCCACATTTACACCTAGCAAGTAAACTTGCAAGGCAGACTGTCTAGAAAAGTGGTCAAATGTTTAATGATCACAGCAAGAATAAGAATACTAAAAAAAGTTCTTCATGTGACACTTTGTTTGTTATTTATATTTAGTTTGTAGTTATAGTTGTTTCTGAGGTTAAGTGGTAGAAAGGGCTTTCAAGCCCTAACTTCGCCTTTTGTAAAACAAATAAAGATGTTTTTATTATTATTAATACTTTATTGTTGAAGACATTTTTACAATATTTGAACAATCATCACTCTTAACGCTATAAGCCTTATTAATAATATTTATTATTTATACAATAACTATTTTTATACAAAACCATAATTTTACTAATGTAAAAGGAAAAATTACATAACATAATGAGATTTAAATACATAGAAAATTCAATCCTGTTTACCCCTAGAACCCTTCTTTGTACTAACCCATTGTCACAGAGACATATGAAACATAACAAACAACTAACAGACGGTACAATCTCCTGACCCCTAATGTCCGTTTTTTTAAGTACTGAGGAAGAAAAAAAAGGGAATACTTTTACCCTCATGAACAAACTACTCAGAGATACAGTAGTACAGACCGCTACCAATTAGCATGAAGCTGCAAGGGGAGAGTATAAACACTGACGAGTCTCCCCCACCACTCACGGTAGACTTTCCCTAATGCAGCTACAGTGTAGTCCGTCCAACAGAATCCAAGATGGCAATTGTTTACAAACAGCAACTATTTAAATTATCTTGTTTCTTTAACATAACATCAACATTGTTAAAGAAACATGCTGTTTCTTTTAAATAGTTATTTATTTTGGATCGCTTGAATTTATTTGTTGATTCTGTTTTATTACTTTTAACAGTTGTTTTGCAATAAGTATTGCTAAATCCAAACTTCTATTTAAAAGCAGACCTAACAACAAGATGAGGTTAAGTTGTTTGTAACAGTGGGCTCGTCAGGTGAAGGGAGGAAGGGTCACTCACCTATGTTTTAGAGGAGAAAAATTAAACTTTAACATTTAATTCACCCCGCTTCCAAAGTCAAAGTGGGAATCACATATCAACGAATTTTACAGTGAGTAAGATACAAGCTCGACAGCCATAATCGATGTATACCAGAATGCCACAGAGAGTTAGAATGCCTCTGCTGCCACTGGCTGTTTGCAAGACCGAACTTGTAGGTGGGTGAAGAGATTGCCCGCCTCTCTTGACGCTACCTACGCAGGGATAGTTTTCGAGGGCGAGAAAGGCTATCCCACACTTCGCTATGACAACAAAGGACGTTAGAAGTGTATATTCAAAAGTCTGCCAATTGCTGTGTTCACAGACAGCAGACCAGTTGTTCAACTATCATTAGATTCTGCCACAAGAACCATTCTGTTTTGCCTACTTTTGCAATCACACTATTCCTGATTACGCATATTGTTAGGAGAACTAACAACTAATTTAAATAGTTGTATATTATTTTTTTACTGATCTAATAATACAAAACAATGTTATGCAACAATTTCTATACGCTATTAGTGCTCCATTTAGTAATGGTAGTTTAATGTTTCAATTCAATATATTTGTTTTGCAATATTACAATAATTAATTTTTAGTTCCCTGCGAACTGGGTAATCTGTGATGACTACGTTTTCAACTATTTGTACAGTACGTAGTCCCCTAGATAAAAAAACTCATATTATCGATAAACAATTATGTATCCAGTATCTTGAATTTTCTGTCCAAGTTTTAAGAATATAAATATTTAAACATATTTTCCTGTTAAATAGTGGGTAGGGCTACATCTGATTTTGCCCTTCACCTTCCTCTCTAGGCTCACAAGCCGCCACTGTTGTGTGTAATTGTACAACTACAGCTAGGTTTGCTTGTCACCGACTACTATGGATAGGAAAGGGAAGAGGTGATGCACATGCCAAGTCGTGCCTTCATGCTATTATGCTTAACTGTACCTTTACACCTCTCCTACAACAGTAGACAAGCGCGGTGAAAAGGTAAAGTTTGTCTCATTTTAAAAAAGTGTATTTAGACTACAAAGTTCTCTACCACTCAAAGTCGAATATGTGTGAGGTGGACGCTTAAAATATCTCCAGCTATTTTGGCCAAGCAACAGTTTTTTGACTTGCAACAACTTTGTATAAACTTATTTTGGGTTCAAAGCTCAGTACATTTGTATTGTCTTCATAATGAGTGTAAGATAAATATGGATTTGTTAAAATATTAAGATACATCATTATGAACTATGTTAATTATTACCTCTGAACTTCAATTGTGCCTAATGTTTCGTAGCAGAATGAACATTTGTCATCCACCTTAATAGCTCCGCTAATCATCGAGATGGCAGCGTCAATGTCTCCCTTCCATTGCAAGTAAAGAAGACCTAAACAAGAAAATTATATTAAACTCTACACTCACAAAGAAGTATAAAGAGTATGTATTTTTAGGATGAACCAGGAAGGTCAGAACTCTGTAGTTAGTCTATCTGTTAGTATAGTCAAGTTATATTGTTTTGTTTCAACTTTTGTTTTATACATAAAAATAAAAAAAATATTTGGTACCTCTATGAACTCTGAGATTTGCATTTAATGGATCCATTTCGATTGCACTTTTGAAATAGTTTTCTGCTTCATCAAACTGCTGCTGGTCCATCAAAATCTGTAAGTAAACAATATGGTTTACAAGAATGTAAGAATAAGAGATGGGTTGGTGTGAATTAAGTCAGCAAACAATCTTGAGGGGACTACCAGGGGGTCTGGGTTACCCCCAGATTAAAAGGGGGGTCTGGGTGCTCTCCCGGAAAATTTATTATTTTACATTGAAAGTATGTTTTTGTCTCTGATTGAGATTGAAGATTTTGTAATTCTACTGTAGAAAGTGGCAGATTTTAGTAGGTAATGTCCAAATAGACTATTGAAAACCAGCACATGTGGAAAACACCATTTTATTTCAAGGTATAAATTCAAACTGGCTGCACCAGCCCCTGCGAGCAACCGGTGTGTACTATCACTGCGCGGGTGTGTCGCCTCCGCTAGAACTGATAGGCCTATCCAGCTGGTGCCTGGTGACGCACGTTAATTTGCTAACCGCGACGCACATTCTTCACCTGTTTTTCTGCTGTGTCTGCTCATGTGTTCAAGTGAAACTGATATCACCTCTACTCTAAATTTTTATAGCAATAAAACACAGAGACAAACAGCAGGTATTTTAAAATAGTAACTTTTTAGAATTTCATTCATTTCTATTTTGATTTCATAGTTCGTATAAATAGTTCTTTTTGAAAAGGGACAGAACCCGTAGCAAATATTGGGGACGCCCCTTTGTCTCCCTATGAAGGGCGACGCCTTGTTTGTGTCAAAAGTTTGATCTTAATAAAGCAAAAATCGATGCCCCTATGTTTATCAGCTTTACAAGTTTTACATTAACCCTCACCCGGCCGCAAGCCATGAATCGCCATGCGCGGGCAGTACCCACGGTTGGACACAAGCCACAGATCGCCATGATCTGCACTAACGATTTGTTCCAGGATCTGCTGCACTCCAAAGCATGTTTTAAAACTATTTTGAAATACTGCAAAATAAATTTTAGTTTAGTCAATGACAAGTCGGTAGTTGTTCTTTTTTGAAAGCGAAATTGACAGTGAGCTTAGTGGCAGTGATAGGAAGCTTTGGGCTTAGTGATATTGAAGAGGATTGTGTTTTGTTTATGCTGGTTTCAATCAACAGAGTGAAGTTTCAGCTGACAGCAATGGGTGGATGACCCTGCACGAAACACAACACACCAGAACCACCACGAGGAACTCGACGCTGCCGTGCCCGTAGCTCCGTCCTCCCATCCCTCTTCCATTGGGCACAACCAATATTGTATGTTAAACCTAGTGTTATAAATGATTTTTGATAGAGGTGTGCAAGAGCAGGTTTTTTTAAGGTTGAGACGAGATCGAGCAAGAATCAGCCAAAATCTCAAGAATCGAGATCGAGACTTATAGTGCTCCTATAGTTTAAGTATTGTACACATAAATAAATATTAGTCCAGTTTTTGATTACCAATAATTATGTTTTATCATTATTTTACATTAACACGAGTGAAAAAATATAATGTCAAGCTGTAGCTAGCTAGGGCTAACCTAGACCACAGCAACAGCAATATAACCTAGCACATTACAAGTCAAATCAAAAATGTAACTTTAGAACCTATGCCTACCAGAAATATTAAACTAAAATATTAAGGTTATGACATAAAGATTATAGATATTCAGGTAATTGTTAATTATTGTTCCCTATTCCATCCTATCACATCAAGTTTCAGTTAAACCGGCCTAATACCTAACTTGTACTCACAGTCACAGAGTTCTAATTTTAATTTGTTAGGCTGTAACACTATAAAACATTAAAATAAACTTTATAGTGTAGTAAAAATATGCTCTATGTATATTTCAAGTGTTTGAAAAACCAACTTGTACAACTAAAAATGAATAAATCAACAAGCTGAGCTTACGTCTTTTCCCAAAATATGTCGTGAGGTTAGGTTCTGAACATACTGACAAATGAGAGTTTGTGATAGATCACACTCGAACTTAACTGTTGTTCCGATTACTACAAATAGAAAACAATAACAAATATTGCAACTATTGACACTTGCGACTATTGCAACTATCGATTTAAATGACTAGTTGTGTATGCTAGCTGTTATTTGTCGGCTGGAGGCCATTTTGACAACATTTGCCGTAATATAAATATTGCATCATCCTCTTATCTCGTCCTTCCTCAGTTGCTACTAGACATCGATGTTACCTAGTACATTAATCAAACTGCTGGCGCTTAATGTTTGGAAAGCATTTTCTAGTTTACAGCGAGAAGCGTGTTTAAATAAAATCACTTCTAGTCAATTTTATAGTATTACAAATTTTGTCAGTTTTCATTTTTTTTCTCGTCTCGAACTTGTTGAGAATAAATATTCTTGTTGAGAAAAAAAGTCTCGTCTCGATATCCGAGATCTTCGCATAACTCTAATTTTGGACCATGCCCCCTATTGCCGGTTGCAGCTACTGCTGTGGAATACTAAAACAAGATGCGTACGGCCGGCTGCCCGCCAAGCACTATAAATTAATAAGATTCAGTAGCGTCAGGCATGGCCGGCTTCAAATTGTCTGGGAGAGGGGTAAATATTGACAATTCCAAAACTCAAGCAACAATTAGTGGCCTATTTTGATCTTTATCATCGGTCTTTAAATAAACCGTTACATAGAGATGGCGAATATTAATAAGTATTTTAATGGTCAATCTTGGAATGGCTCTACAACCACTAATCTGGCTGAATGCTCCAGGAGGGGGCATCTTAGAATAGAAAGTTAAAGATACATGGTTTGAAGGGTTTGTTTGTTTTTGGGTCACAATAATACACCAATCTTACCTGAGCTAACAAAATGTAGGACTCTGTACACTTAGGAAACTTCCTGATGTCCCGCTTAAACTTCTCTATGACCTTGGCGATGCCTGTCATGCTGCCTCCTTGAACTGCCTTCCTATACTCCGCGTAATGCCCTTGCATGATCCCAATAGCAAAGTCAGGGTCCAGTGTCACACATTTCTTGAAGTCCTTTAAACTTTGTTCCAAGTTATCTGTCAGTAGATTAACCTGTAAATTATGTTCAAATATTCAGCTTTTATTTTGATAATCGGATATACTGTAAGTCTTAATGATGCTTCTAAATACATTTGTGGTGTTCATTGATCATTTTGCTACTGCCGAGGTTTTATTTTAAACAAAGAAAAATAAGAACTCGTAGAACCTAGGATATCTAGAAATAAATATTGCTACATTTAACTGAAAAATTTCCGGTTTGTTATGTTTTTAATTTTATATTTAAGCTTGAATAAAAAGTAGTGTAAATAAAAACTAAAACACAAATTCTTTAACTAGGGATGGGCTGGTTCCAAATTTTTGCTGGTTATCCCGGTTCTCCAACTTTTAAACCTGATGATGCGCCAACTATGAGGTCCAACATTTTTGTCATAGCTTTAACCCAGGTAAATATCTAGGTGTAAATAACATAACTTGCTAAATTATCCATAATATGTTTAGAATTATTAAGCTGCAGGATACAGCAACATAGCCCAATAGTTACAAGTCAAATTAAAAGTTTAATTAAACTAGGCCTACCAGTAATATTAAACTAATTTATTTTTAACCCTTTCAAATCTGCATTCGACAGCTATTTCTTTTTAGCGCTTGGATGTGCAGTATAGGAGGCGGTTGAAACAGTCTCTGATATCAGAGGACTTCACTTAACACTAACGGCACCTAGCAGAGAAACCCGAAACATACCACCCTCAGCGGCAACTCAAGTGTGAGTTTGACAGCCCACGACAAACAGCCCGATGGTTTAGTGGTTATAGTGGCTGACCAGTTGGCCCCTGTCTGTCACAGTGTGGTTCGAATCACCGAGTGGCTCTGAAATGCGGTGCAATGCTAGTGCATTGGATTATTCGGGTGAGGGGCCACAATGACCGGCTGAGGATCACTGAAGAAAATGGCTCATCAAATCCAGTGAGTGGAAGTGGCACTTTTGAGCTTAGGGGCGCTAATCCTTGTAGAGGAGGTTCAATGACTGGTAATGCACCGTACCAGAACGAGTTTGCTGAAATTTTGCTTACAGGGGACTGGGAAACCATACTGAGGCTTTTACAAAAATTTAAAAATAAAATGCGACTGCAAAGGGTTAATATTAAAGTTATAGTATGAAATCATAATAGATATTTAAGTAATTGATAATTATTATTCACTATTCCACCCTATCATGATAAGTTTCAGTTACATAATGAAAACACCATGTTTACTACTACCCTACCTTGAACTGATAATAATAGAGTTCTAACTTTGGGTATTTTGGGCTGTAATAAAATTACATATTTAAATAAATTTGATATTGCACTACAATATACATAATATTTTTTTTAGCTGGATGAAAAGCCCATTTGAATGACAAAAATCAACAGGCTATGCCTACATTTTGATTAGATATAAGCTTACGTTTAGTTTGTGAGGTTAGGTTCTGAACGTACTGATAAAGGAGCATTTTGCAATGTTGTAACAAAAAATTGGATTGGTTAATTTTTAAATTTGTTTTAAACTACTTTACTTTACTAAAATTCCAAAATCATAACAATTTACATTATATTTGATGATTTTGTAACACGAGTACAACTGACGAAGCGATCGAGCGCCATATTGTTTGTCTGACAGTGACAGACCTGGGCATAGAAAGCGTCACGTGATTGCGCATGTTAGCGATAAATTAAGAGTCGAAACTCTCTACTATGCTATTGTTACGTTAACGGCGCGGTAACAGATGGCATGCACAATGATCAAAACTTGTCCATAGTCAAAAAATTGCATCCGATACGAGTTTACTTGTTCAATAAGGCAATTAAGGCGCAATACATACTTACAATTTCTAAAGCACGAATAACGGTTTTTTTACTGGGATTGATGAGATTCAATACCCGGCCGTGTCTTTGTGTATCAGCAAAGGTCCGCCCAACTTTTAAGTACCGCTTTTGATTGAAAAATCACGAATTAAATTAACCTGCACCTAAACATATCAAGCGAATCATCGGTTCTAGGAACCGATAACCGCGAACCGGATCCGATAGATCCCTAGCTTTAACATCAATAGAATGTTTTATTTTAAGTTATTTTAATTATATTTTCATACCTGACCCCGGTGGAGGAATACATCTGGATTGTTGGGGTCCAGTTGCTCAGCAGATTCAAAATCTTGGAATGTCTTCTCTTTTTGTTCAGTCTGTAGGTAAAGTGATGCTCGTTTGATCAATGCATTAACAGTTATCTGTAAAATCAAATCGCAAGCATTTAGACAGTTTAAAAACTTAGATAACCTTGTACACAGTTTGGGATCTCACGAAGTTCTTTAGAGTTGATCTAAAACATACACTGAGAAAAATTGTAAGCCCTTTATCTAAAGCCTTGACATAGCTCAAACTGTAACTTTAAACTGAATAAATCTTGCCAGTATAGCATATATACTCGAAAGTAAGCCACTTGGAAATGTAAGACCCACCATAAATTTCACCTGATTGTGTGTTAACCCTTCGTGCGGTATTGACGAGTATACAAAGGTCCGTTTATGACTGTTATGCGGACGCTGATGATACTTTTGTAAACAATATTTCTAATGGCAATGACGAAAGTAAGGAAAAAATAGAATACGCTGTCCTCAATGAACGAGCGTCACCTACACCCTCTCATACAACCTGCTCCCACCTTTCCCCTGCTTGATATATAAGTACAGTACATATATAAACTTAGGTGTGTGATTTGTAAAAACTATGGTATTTGATAATTAAGTATTCGGAAGTTATGTTGACATAATTATGTTGTACAATATAATTGATATTGTTTTTCCAATTGGTGCTTTATTACACAGTTGGAAAAGGAAAAATAAAATTAGCCTCAACTTTTTTGCGTACAAATTCTTTTCGGAGTTTGTAGCTTTTACTGTGTAGTGCTCAAAATTCAGGTACGGAAGGGTTAAAAACCGTACACCCTTGTACAAACTGCACGGGTTAAGAGTAAGAGATTACTTGCTAGTCTTAGCTTTGCCTGAATAAAGACATGTTTCATTTCACCTCATTTTTGTGTACTGTCAACACGTACTGTCAATTGAAGTACTAACAGCACTAACCCCATCTTTATTGTACTCCTACCTTATTGTTTTGTACTTGACTGTCAATGATTTTGTTGAGATCTTCGAAAGCGAGTTTGTGTTGGCCTTGCAGAAGATACATTGTAGCTCGTAACAGCAGAGCTTCTGGTTCCAAACCCTCACCCAACTCGACGGCGGCTGTACAAGCAGGGATAACATCATCATAGAGGCCTCGCACCAGCAAGTACTTTGCCTTCTCCAACTGGCTGTTTACAACAAATAGAATAAGTCATAATAATAAGTCAATAGAATAAGTCATAAGTCTGATTGTTAGTTATATTAGGATTGTTTGAAATTAACTTGAAAGAAATACACCAAGGAGGAACTTGTCCAAACCTAAAGAACGGTATTTCCTATGTCAGCTGGCTGCTCACAAATGGATGTATTTCTTAATTTTATGATGCTATACACGTTTGGTGTTCTAGCATAATTTGGCATATCTTAGTTTTACACAAGGAACGGCTGCTAGAATGTTAAGTGGTAAGTTTCAACTAACTTAGTGTTAATTTGACTGTTAATGTTTTAAATATTTGAGTTTTTTCGTAAGGAGAAACAATGTGTTGTGCTGGCAATGTGCTAGCACGGAACTAGGAAGTAATTGATCCAATATAATACCAAAAGAATAAAAAAAATCCTAAGAGAAAAAAAGAGCAACCAAATTGTACCTGAAAAAGAAAATAACAGCAAGTTTGAAGACAAAACAAAGAAGAATTAACTTCCAAACATTTCAAGAATCACACTACTTAAAATACTACAGACAATTTCACAGCATTAAAACCTTTTATAGGATTCTCCATGTGTCACTGTTTCATTGACTTCCACCACTTCGAAATCGGCAGCATTCACAACCGGGTCATTAGGGAAGGAAGTGAAGTAGTTCTTTACAAAGTAATGTGATGGCTGCGACGGTGGTTTGTCCACCATGGCTTCTTTGGCACGAACTTTACCTGTAAGTAAAAATGTATAACTAACTTCAATTATTGTTATGATCGCAATAGATTATATATCAATTTCCCGCAACAGAAGCAAATGGTAAAGTGTGCACAGCAAGGTCCTTAATCTAAGTATCATCTCAGGAAAAATTTTAATTTAAATACTAAAACGTTATCAACTATCCTTGCTTAAAGAAGGGAACAGTAAATAGAAACCCAAATGAAGTTAGCCTGTTATCATAAACACAGAAATAGTGAAATGATATACAAGTGTTGATGTAAAGTATTAATCATTAACTTAACTTAGAATAGAAAACTTGAGCCATAGTATTGGAATAAATTTAAAATCATTAAATGATTAAAAGTATATATGTATTTTTGTAAGTTTAAATTAACCTTATCTTTTTTTTGTACTGTCTCATGCTTGGCATTTTAATAAGACTTAACTTAAGGTTTGTGAATCACAAAAGCTTTTAGAAGCGGTCCAAACCCTTGTGCCTCGCCGGTCGAACCAGGCCTTGCCCTTTGCAAGCGTGACTCTACCCACTGAGCCACGGACGCTAGCAGCAGCTTTTAGGGATAGCGGTCCACACCCATGCGCCATCGCCGAGGATCGAACCAGCGACCTTGCAGTTTGCTAGCCGTGACTCTACCCACTGAGCCACGGACGCAGGATAAGATTTTAAAAGTATAACATCTCAATAAGATTTTAAAAATAAATCACAATCCTCTTAGACAATCAAAAGAAAACTACTGATCCTAAAAGTGCTCACAAATGTGTTTTGACCTACTATTAGTAGCTACTATTATTACTTACTTGTTGCTATCCTACCGGAAGGGGGACTTACCGTGGTTGTTAATATGTTTATATGCCTATCCTTTCTTTCTATAAAATTCTTTTTGAGTCATAGTAGGCCTTTTCTGTTAAAAACATCTCCAGCTTCTTTTTGAAATCATCTGTTTTCTTGATGACTATAAACTTACTTGGGATCTTGATACTAATGTTTGGCCCATTTAAAATAAACACCATGTATGGAGTTGGAACTTGGAAGTAACATTTTGTATTCATATACAACGTGATTTTTGAGCAATAAATCCCATGTATACCCATAATGTCATAATAACTATTTATGATAGTATCATACTATTTTGTAATCAATTAAACAATAAGTAACCATTTCCTTTTAAAAATGGTAATATTAATGTCGGAACTAAGCACTTAACTTAGTGTACTGTGTCTATGTTAAAGTGCCTTATGAACATAACTCCCACGCCTACGTACAGTTGAGATCCACAGAGGCCAGTAAAGTAAATAAGTTATCTTCCGCCTATAAGGCTTCCTTAGTATCAACTTGACCTTTCCGCCACATTGAATCAGATAATTATTGAACCTCTTTAGTACAATTTCAATTTAATATTTGCTAGTCTACATTGAAAAATAAACTTGATACAAACCCAAGGCTTTGAGAACACTGTCGGCCATTTCTAAACTCTTCTGGTTTTGAAAACTCTCAAGAATGCACACTGCTGTAACATCTTCTAAGCATTCGGTAAGTTTTCCAAGAGACTGATATGCTTTGGCTCGTCTTGAAAGAGCTTTTGTATATTTAGGATTCAACTCAAGAGCTTTAGTGCAGTCATCAACTAAGTGAGCTAAATTGTTCTGTAAAAATAAAGCAAGTTCTTTACATTTTCGTATGACTTTTAAATTAACTTCACAGGACTTATAACCCATACAATGCCATAAAGACCTATTTACGTGGCTCAGATTAGTCGCTTGTTGCATCGTCACCCGCCGTAACACTGTTACTACGTTTTGAATGCCAAACGGCACTGCCCCCTCTCGCCTTGCAATTATTTATAGTGTAAATATTAACTACAGTCGACTCCTGCTTAGCTGCGATAAAGTCGGTTGAGGCTTCCCGGATAAGCAAAATTGCGGTTAATCCACAAAAACTCAAAATTAATGTACAATAAGGTATGTAAAGACGTAAACAACTAAAAATGAGGGTAACAGATTCCAGTGAGCAATGCATGTGGAATCTAGTCATCAGTCCTCATGTATTTTAGCACCGCGCGATCAGACGCTACCATGTGTACATGTTAGAGCTACTGAGTGATCAGGAGCACTAGCGTCGAACTCTTGACAGATCACATGATTTGGTTACCACAACAACAAGAAAATAGCGACAAGATGGCGACTGAGTATTGTCAGTGTTTATATTGTTATCTTTCGTATATCATGGTGATATTGTTATATCACCAATGCGTAATGTTATACTGGTTGCACATTTGTTAACTGTTAAACCACAATCAATGTTTTGCACCATTTTGAGTTTTGCTGTATTGTCAATACGACCCGTTTGAGTTTAGTAGACATGTAACAAAAGCAACTCCTGCAACTGCACTTCAGAAAATTATATGCCCTCTTATATCACAGTCATAACCTTGAGTAATTAGTCAGATTTATTGTGAGGCGGATGGGTATTTCCAGTAGGTGGGGAGAGTGGTTATTTTTGGATTAATATTGTCTCGTGAGTCAGAGAGGAATAGTCAACGAAACACGGGACACTATTATAGTCTGTTTTGTGAGGGACGGCAGCAATTTCCTTTTCTCCATTCGGTGTCGCGGTTAATCCGATTACGGTTAATCGGGAGTTGACTGTAATGGCCAAAGCGGTGGCCATGTACAATATACCCGAAAACAAATTGTGGGGAAACATGCGGACATCGCGAGTGCCACTGCTGAAAGGAGCCCACTATGGTTCCCTGCCATTTATTTTGTGGATGTTGTATGTATATTAAGAGGATAGAGCGGCCGCGGGACCGTCTATGGGCCCGCTTATAATGTGGAGTAAAAACTGCAAACAATGCTTTTAACCGGTTAACGTACTTCAATCAAACATGTGTTTCAAAAGAAGCTTGAAGCTGCTGCATATGAATTCTAAAACTTTTGACTGAAAGACTTCCAGAGAACAAAAAATGAAGGGCTGACAAAACAAAACAATTGGTCAGTGATGGATTTCGTCTTTAGAATATTTTGGGTTTATGCTTTTTTCAGTTATTCATCTAATTTAACCCGTTAGTGCCTAGAGTTGCCATATGGACACAGTACACTGAGACAGTGAGTGCTCGAGTAGCATGTCAGCGAGCTTCTGGGCGATCAGTTAAGCTTCATACTAGATAGTGTGTTTAACCCGTTAGTGCCTAGAGTTGCCATATGGACACAGTACACTGAGACAGTGAGTGCTCGTGAAGCATGTCAGCACGTAGAATTTCTGGGCAGATACGGGTTAACATTAATGTAAAGTGCTAAAATTCTTGTAAACAAACTTTAACTCTAAAATGCAAAGTCAAAACTGGCAAAGCAGCCATTCACTCACCATTTGGTCATGACAAGCTGCTCTATTCTGATAAAATGTTGAAAGTATTGTGGTTTCTTTTTCCGGACAAAGCTCTATTGCTTCACTGTAACAGCGGATAGCATCAGAATATTTGCCTTCTTTGAAGAATGAGTTACCTGCATCTTTTATTGATTGAGCTCTTTGTAGAGGTGTCTGAAACAAAAGTTTTGATTAGGACTGGTTCTTACCAGGATGAGACTGGTCACAGGAAATACACTCACGTATTAAACTGAACATATTGTTGTGGGAAGGCTAAAGTGTCACAGTGAAAGACAGAGTATGGCCTCAGCCGCACATTCAGCCATGATCAAAACGAATGTCTAAAGCCCTTGCATTACCAAGACCTAGCCTACCCCTGAAGTCTTGCTGACACCGGACTATGTTAAACTTGACACAAATTACACTATGCAGTTGGATCTTAATATAATACTAACTTTCCATTACCTTTTTTAAAAACTTACATTTTAAAATGTCTTTGGATTTCTTTATACTTAGGTCAACCATTTTGATTCATTTGTTTTTTCTTATAAACTTACAGTCTACATCATGTGCTCTTTTTATGTCAAGTGATGCCTGATTCCGAACCCTAATAACTATAACCAACTTTGTAAAGTAAACTTTAGCATGAAGTCAAGGCTAGGTCTTATTGTGTTCATCTTACCTTGGGTACCTCAGCTTGAACTGCCGCAACTTTGGACGTTTGAGTAGTTTGCTCAGTTGACTTTGGCTTTTCTATAACTCCGTTTTCTTGATGGGAGGGTTTAACTTTGGTATCTGTTGGTTTGTTCTTGTTACGGTAATAAAGCCAAACGCCGATTCCCAATCCCACAGGCACGGCACTAAGTGCAGCTAATTGCCAATAAGATAATGATATACCGAATTTTGGTTTTTCGATATCAAAAATCTTAACTGTAGTAGACATATTTTGAATTTATAGGAGACCTTCTAAGGGCTTAAACTAACTTTAACAATTTACTTTGAAAATCAATAAGCCTAAAGAGTTCGAGGTTGCTATCCTAACCTTACTTTTTGACAAGAAGAAAAATAAAAAAACACATGTTGACCACATGATTTGACTTTTCTTATTTTCCGCAGATAATAACTCACACATCGTGTCAATAAGGCTTTATTTCCACGGAGATAAACTAGCGCCAGTGCGCAAATGTACATGTAGCCAGTGTACAAGTATTACTGTATATTGTACTGTAGGTTAACATTGGGATGTTTCCGGTAACTTGGGATATAAATAAATATTTTATTTCGTTAACAAAATACATTGTATGAAATTCGTCAGGTTTTAAATATTTTAAAAGCTAAAATTTTGTCACTCATTCTTACATCGAGAACTCAATCATACACATACAATTTCACAGTCATATCGGCTCATTCATTCGAATTCTCCCACTTAAGCATCCGAAGGCCGGTAGCCATTCACTAGGTCTCCCATTGGTGTGCCAAGAACTCGTCTGAACTATAGAAAGTGTTCGCGGTCAAAACTGCTTTAGACGAGACTTGAACGCCTGTGGCGTTGGACACTTTATCGAATTTGGCAATTTGTTGACAAACGGGCTCCTGCCTGAGAGGCAAACGCTCGTAAACCACCGTCCTGTGTCGCCCAGTTCGGTAGTTTTCCCTGCCTCTAGTTTCATAAGAGTGTATGTCTACACCTCTTATGGGATCGCATTTGGTTTTGAAGAAAACGCAGGTTTCAAGGATGTAGAGACAGGGAAGAGTCAACATATTGAGACTTTTGACGCTGGTCTGCACGACTCTCCATTGAATTTTTGCAATGGTTCGAACTTTTTTTGAAGAATAAAAAGTCTGGAAAGGTGTGATATTGCGCAACCACCTTACAGTGCCTCCGTGGCAATCCCCGTCAACCCTCTGTCGAGGTGTATTCCTAGGAATTTAGTTGTGTAGACTTCTTCGATCTCAGTCGCATCCAACATAACAGTTGGACTATGATCTGATTCGATATCTCGCAAAGAAAACTTAATGAAATTTGATTTTGTTGGATTTGTCAAGAGGTTGAGCTCATTGAAATGTTGGATTGCGTTATTGAGCCCAATGAAAGCCATCTCTTCCAGTTTTTTGTTTGAATTTGATTTGAAGCTGAGAGTCGTGTCATCTGCGTACTGGACAATCTGTCCGTGGAGTACGGATGAGCCAACATCATTAACATAGATCAGAAAATGGGCTCAGTATGGATCCCTGAGGACTCCGTACTTGAGCTCCACCTCTCGATCTAGCGTCTGAAATTCCAACAAATTGAGTTCTATTACTAAGATACGATTCAAGCCATCTGAGTGGCAATCCTCGTATCCCATTATAGTTGAGTTTGAACAGTAAGGTGCCATGATCAACACAGTCGAATGCTTTTGACAAATCGAGGAATACACTCAGAGTGCTTTCTCGACTTTCGATCGCTTCTACTATCATATCGACCAGACGTCTACAGCGTCGTCGACTTCCCGCAACGGAAACCAAATTGGTTGTTTGATAGTAGATTGTGCTTGTCCAAAAACTCCACGAGCCGAATGAGAAAAACTTTCTCGAAGATTTTGCTAAAGGCCGGCAAGATTGAAATTGGGCGATAATTTTGAGTCGAAAGGGGGTCGCCCTTTTTGAAAATAGGACTTACTTTTGCCTTTTTGAGGGAAGTTGGAAATGAACCTGAGAGGAATGAGAAATTGATAAGGTGTTCTAGTGGTCTCAGCAAGTGTTTTGAACATTGTTTGAGTAGCCACACTGAAAAATGATTTGAATCGTTTGATTTTTTTGGTTGAAAATTTTTGATTATCTTTGCAATCTCTTCCTCTGTGACTGGAGCCAGAGCCATGGAGGCGGCTGGACTCCGAAAAGAACGGGGAAGGGACCGATTCTGGTTCTTGTGGAGACCTAGATCTGCCCCTACCGAGGAAAAAAACCTGTTGAATTCCTCAGCTACTCTGTAAGGGTCACTGATTTGTTCGTCACCTAACTGCAATTCGATTCGTTTGTCTGATTGTGGTTTGTTATTGTTTATTATGGCCCATGCGGTTTTGAGACATTTTTTGACGTGAGCAAGGCTTTTGTGACATCGTAAGCTTTCGCAGCTTTGACTCTACGGTAAATTCTTTTGTAATTTTGAAAAAGCTTTTGAAATCTGCGTTGTTTGTGTGTTTTTGATTTCGGGAAAATAATAATTTTCTCTCGAAACCAGGGTACCTTTGGTGATCCATGAGCACTGTTGTTTCCTCGGTTTTGGTGGGCTTGTTTCAGGGGGCAACTCACGTCTAGATGGAAATGAATGTGGATTGGAAGGCTTGGAATTGCACCTCGATGAGATCATCAAAATTTAGGCCGCTCCATCTCTCTTTGGAGAAGGAATTGAGCAACGCGACGTTTTCGGGCCTCGTGTTTCTGATGGTTTTGGTTGGGGATCCTTTAGGTGCATGACCACTAAGAATAGCCATTTGGCCATAGTGATCTGAAATGGCTGTGTTGATCACAGACACCTCGAGGTCGGTCAAGTTTGTGATTACGTTATCGATTGATGTTGAAAAAGGGTGTCACTCTGGTTGGGTGATTGACCATGTGAGACAAATGATCTCAAAGCTCTGCGAACCTTTTGGTCATTGGATTATTGATGTCGAGGACATCAATATTAAAATCCCCAGAATAATGAATTTTGATTTTTGCTGGTCATCACGAAGAATTTGGTCAAGTTGTGAAAAATAATCTGGATTTCCGTGGGAGACCTGTATAACCCAATTGTGAAAATTTTGCTGTTTTTGTTTGGATCTTGACCCTGCGGCTTCAAAGTGTTTGTCTGTGGTTTCACCGAACGTGTGAGGGGTACAGACTTGGCACTGTGAAATCTTGTCATTTCAACGCACATTTATACGAAACATTGCATTGTCATAATAATTTAATACCCAGAGATTTGGAAAAGGCCTAGCTCATTACAGGTGGGAGGGGGGTTGGCCTAAGATGATGGGATTGCTTCGCAACAAATGCTTACTCTCCCCGTGGTTCGGAAGTCTTATGGGATTCAGCTTAAACTTAATTTAAATTTGTATCCAAGTAAGCCCATGTTTGGAAAAATTAACAGCATGATCTAGCTTACCACTTTAAAATGGTGACTAATCTGTATTTTTGTACTCTCAGGGCAATTGGTTTTACACCTTTATTAGTGGATAAACGGTGAGGTTTACAATATAGGAGTAACGTGTAGTAGGAAATTTGGTTACAAATTAATCTAATGACATTACGTCATAAAAATCGTGTTCCCTCGAGCCCAAGCTGCAAGGAAACTCTTTTAAGAGTCTCAAGTAGAGCCACTGACACACGCGCAAGTTTGTTCGTTCTCGAAAATCGCACGCTTTGGTCACATTCAAGTCTTCGACATCGGAGAAACTCGAGCATGTTGAGCCGTGGGAAGGGGGAGAAGGACAGCAAGAGTAGTGGTAGCGCTCGCAGCGCTATCTATGCTTGGGCTGCTTCAACTATTTTGATTCTCCTGTCTCAGCCATGTGGCATCTATGGTTAATCTACCTACCATAACAAAATCTGTAATAACGCATTTTACAATAATCTTTTGCCCCCCTCTCCTGCTGGAATCCCCCTAGTTCGGCCCGGTTGTAGTTAAAATCAAGGGCCTTCTTGTTAGGAACCATGGGTACTTTTTTTAGTAATGTAGGCAATGGAAACACATATGATCACCCGGACGCGCGCAGGGGCGCCAGTCATGCCGAGGAGCTTATGGGGATGTGTGTGAAATACCCTTCAATCAAAGAAGGGTACAAAAGGGTTTCCTCAGGATAACATTACAAATGGGACACTCTTAACGAAAATACCAATCACAAACAGAACTACTGTTCTGCAGCTACATACTTCTTTATTGTTTGTATGGATTTGCTTTGCAATGTGCTAATTAATAAAGATTAAACATTTGTAACCCAACTAAAAAAAGCTGCCAGATTTGACAGTTAACGAAAGAATTGCTCTTTAAAAATTAATAGCTATGTATGAAAGCTAAATAATTCGGCACGCTATTTAGTTAATCCAAGAAGGAGTTTTGATGGCTGGTCCAATTCCAAATACTATAATAATTTTGGCAACAATTCCAATTATTATAGTAATTGATAGATCTACTGATATACTGCTAAAGCAAATTTCCTTCCATGATAACAAAACTGTTGTTCTTTTTATGTTTTGATATTATATTTAGCAGTGACTAACAGTAACTAAGAACCACACAGTTACTATAATGTGGCTGTGGTGTAATATAATTAACTAAAGTATCTGTGACAGCTTGGCCTAGCGCATGAACAAAAAGGACCAAAGTGCAACGTCAGTATTACGTAAAAGAATGCAATGCCGCATTTAAATGTTGTGTGGAATGAAATAAAACACAACCGATGCAATAGAAGAGCCGTCTTGGAATACGAAATGGACCGATAAATCTGATCAAGGATTCGCTTCTAGAAATATATTTTCCTTTCGTCAGTAACACCGGTTTCCCTTTGATTCTCATTTTCCGCTGTTTGTCAATGATAAATGTATAACACTGTCGCACTTGTTTATGAAGTAACTCAGGGGCGGATCCAGGATTTTATTTGGGGGTACCGCTAGGGTCTGGGGGTACTTTCGAACAAAGGGTCGGGGACAAATTGAAAAGAGGCGCAAAATACACTATTTTAGGCGTTTTAGAGCAATTAATTTGTAGTAAACAAAGGGTTGAAATAACCTTTTTCTTCAGTTTAATAGGATTACTTTGTGTGATTGTATTTGCATTGTAGATTCGATTATATTTGCAATTAAGTACAAAAATCAGGCATTCATATTTTACTTTGAGTATTTTACTCAATTTAAATCAAATGTTAAAACAATTTTGTCCTTAAGGGGCACTGCCCCCTGTACTTCCAATCGCACTGAGTAACTTATAAATACAGGTAGTACTTTAAACAATACTAAAACAGTGTTAGTAATCTTAGATCTCAATACATGTTCTGGAATACTAAAACTAAAGCCTGTTTAGCGTTCGTTTATAACCACAGCAAGCCTGAAACTTGGGGAAAAAGAAACAAGTACACCTTCCGGCTTCACTTTGGGGTGAACTAATAGAATGTTCTTACTGTCTTTAGAATGTAACTTTCGTGTTGATCAACGGTTTGGATGTATGACCATCTTAACCGGAAAAACATATGCTCAACAATTTATGTGTTAAATATATTTTTTCTTGGCGTTCGTATACTCAAAAATTAAGTTTCAAGTATTGGCTATGGAGTGACTACGTTTTTGTTAGGAAATGCTGACAACATAGGATTGCTTAATTACTTTGTGCTAATTGCTACGGACGAATTGCTTTATACAATCAGGCTTAAGCTCAATCAAGTGACTTTCAAAGAACACTAATGAACTTTCCTCTTTTGGCAAGCATATAGGACACATATTTTAATAGGAATTCATACAATTGCATATCTGGGTGGTATAAAACTACGGGATAAAAGGCCATCAGTATTAAGTAATCTATATTAGTTTCTCCTCATAAGCCAGTTAAATGGCTAAACAGTACAACTCATTGAAGTCTGTTGCGCTGCTGTTGTCATATAACTTCAATGCCTTGGTGCAGTATACAAACCATGTTGCTAATATTTATGGTGTTTGATTTCAAGCGTACATTTTCTAAATAGCCTCTTCTACTTTCTAAATGGGAAATGTAAAAGTCACAAAACAAGTCCTTAGTAAGCTATTAACCAGTTCCGCTATAATGAGTGAGTCTAATTTCCTTTGCAATTTGTTACTCTAATTCGTTGCACTGACAGCCTCGCTTCGGCCTTCGGCATCAGATTTACGTTTTTTTATTACCTACTCTATATCATGAAAGGAAATAAGATTTTAAATTTCAATAAAATCGGACCACTCAATCCGCTATATTATAACGAAAAAAATCACTTTTTTGCTGTTTTTTAAACGACCTACCGGATTATTTTAAAATTTTAGTACATTGATGTATAGCAACAAAATACATACTTATTTTAAATTTCATCAAAATCGGACGAAATTAACTTTTTAGATTATAAACACCCCTTTTTTGGTGAAAATCCTCCCCTCAAACACGTACTTCCGGTAGCCTGATTTTACTAACTAAATAACTTGACCGAGATATTTACAAAAGTAATATTTCTACTAAATTTCATGACAATCGGACAAAAATGAGATCTGTAGAGATTACACATATATACTATACAATACAGTATAAATATGCATAACAAGTTTTAAAAACATGCTTAAAACGTGTTCCGGGGGTCAGGATCGGTGCACATTTTTTGGTCCCGGATCTGAGTCTTACAATAAAGATGGCATGAATATTTCATTTTTCCAAAGGAAATTTGATAATAATATCTTTAACAAGAACATGCTAACAATACAGTTTATATGGCACCATGAATTTATAATGTTAAGACAAAGCTTGCACTCCATAGTAAGTGTGTTGCATTCATCTTTGAAGTCTATTACAAACACATTAGTCCTAATTGAATCAAACGCATACACGAGCACAGTAGTGTTTTGGAAACTCATTTAGCAACAATTCAAATTGCAACGGTTGTTTGATTGCGCGATGGTTTAGCTACGTCAATTATAATAATTAGGTTCAGTATGAATGTTTCAATATCAAACTTGTTGCACGTTGTCAAAGATAATGAAATAACTTAAAACCAGGCCGACACGCAGCTAACCGCTAAAGCGCTGCGTGCGCGAATGAATGAACCGAATTTTGTTTACAATTTGTTCCTCTGATCACTAAATCACTTTTGAGATGCCGACCACTCTCATGAGGGTATTTTAAGGCAAATATGTAGTGAGGGATGAGTGTGATGAGTGGTAGTAATGAGTTATGAGGTGTAGTCTTGTTACAAACTAAGGCCGACTCTTCCTTAGAATGGGTCATTATTAATAGCCCAATAGCCGACAAGGACCAACGGCAAAGTGACTTCCGAACCACGCAGGTGATGGTCTGATATGTCTAAACGATGGTGGGAGTTGATGCGGGTATCATCAGATGATCACTGAGACTATCTGAGCCGCTTTAGACCTATATCATCCTCAAAACCTGACCTCCATGAAGCTGGATTACAGGACCACGCCACGAGTCCCAGTCAATTCGCTACGCTGACAGTCTGGCGACACCCTTGATAATACAGGACGAAAGGTTGAGAGCATAGCGAATTCGGCCTTCGACTTCAGTTTACATTTTGTCCTGCAGGTTTTAATGCGTATCATGAAGAAAAAACCTCATTTCAAATTTCATTCAAATCGTACATCTCATTCCGCTGTTATAGCGAACAATCAATTTTTTGGCTGCCATTTTGAAACCAATCAACAGACTTTCATAGTTTTATATAAAATAAATGAGGTAACAGTACAGATTTATTTAAAATTTCATCTAAATCATATGCAACTTAGCCTCCTATGTTTTTAGACAATTAAAACCACTTTTTGGTGAAACTCTCCCCGCCCCCCAACAAAAAGCTGACCGAGATATTTTCAAAAGGAAGATTTGTACCAAGTTTTACACACATCCGACGAAAAGTGTTCCTATGAAGAGGTTACACATATATACATATGTATATATAGTTTAAAACATTGCTCAAATCGTGTTCTGGGGGTTAGGATCGGTGCTCATTTTATGGTCTCGGGCTTTATGGTATGGGTCTTACTATGCTGACGTCATGAACATATCATTTTTCAAAGAAAAATCGCTGTAAATAACTTTTTCTCAGATAATTTTTCAAGGTGAGACTTAACCTGGTTTTAGATTGTTATGTGAAGACGTCAAAATGCTGACTTGAATACTTCGAAATAGCATTCATATCTCATTTTTATTCACATTTCAATTTTAAACAATGTTCAGTCAACCAATAAAACACGTTTGCTTGCATGTTAACGTTGAAGATTTATGCCTTAAATTCACACAAAGAATGTATCAATATTCTATACATGTGACAGCCTATTCAGGAATGTTTCTTATACCAGACTAAACTGCATAAACACTCTTTATTATTCTACAGTTTCTAAAAATCAAACACAAATTCGAGGGACAAATTCGAATGATTGAATCGTATTATTGGAAATTCTGTAATCTGTATGTCTGAAAGAGATCTAGATGTGTGCGAGTGGAAAATTTTAGCTATCAATAACTGACGATTGAGATGCATGTATAATGTAATCATGCAATAAATAATTTATTTATTTACTAAGTCGAAACTAATGGCATCGAAAATCAAAACTCAGGCTGAATTTGACTGGAACTCGTGGCGTGGTCCTGTAATCCAGCTTCGTGGAGGTCAGGTTTTGAGGATGATATAGGTCTAAAGCGGCTCAGATGTCAGAGTCTCAGTGATCATCTGATGATACCCGCATCAACTCCCACCATCGTTTAGACATATCAGACAATCATCTGCGTGGTTCGGAAGTCACGTTAAGCCGTTGGTCCTTGTATTTCCATTGGTCATTGGGCTATTAATTAATGACAAATTCTAAGAAAGAGTCGGTCTTAGTTTGTAACAAGACTACACCTCATAACTCATTAATACCTCTCATCACACTCATCCTTCACCACATATTTGCCTTAAAATACCCTCATGAGAGTGGTCGGCATCTCAAATAGTGATTTAGTGAAAGCCAACACAGATCCCCTAAAAGAAGCGTACAATCTTGTAGACTGAAAAGGGGCCTAGGTGGCAAAATTCCTAAACTTATAATATTATTAAGAACGGAAGCTTTGCTTTCTCTGAAAAAATATTGCAGTTTAAAAACATTGAAACATTAAAAGTAAAAAAAAACTACTCGGTAACTGCGAGGAAGCGCCTTCAGCTTGACACATTTGCACATTCGCGTCCTCTGCTCCACTCCGGCCATTACGTAAAGTGACTTAATGCAGTCTTTGAAATCCACTCAGCTTCCATTTTTGCATTATTTCAAAAGCACTTTGAGTCTTTTGCTTTGGCTAGTACGGATAGATAAAACCCTTCTTACTATGTGTGTATTCATAATTGTGTTTTCAAATGCGTTACAGAATTCTTTTATATTATAGTTCTTGCATTCTTTCTTAGAAAGTGGCAGACAATCACGAGTGGCGCAATATAGGGTGGCTGTCATACACAGGCTGTAGGGGTTCCAATGTTTCGCAAAACCGAAAGACTTAAGATAGGGAACGCTGAAACTTTAAATTCAGTATAAAAGAAGACTTCAGCAAGTTGGAGTAACTTTGTCTGACCAATATACCACCTTGCGTTTACAGAGGAAACTGTAACATTTACCTATGGGACCTAATCGTTCAACCTGCTGTCTGCCTACGAAGCTATCTTTAGAAAAGTATTTTAAGAAAGAGCTGCATGGATGGCTGCAATAAGACCTTTTTATAAATTAGAAGAGTTTATTACTTGTAATAAATAATTTACTGCATAGTAAAAAGACGACGCCATTGTATTTATCTACGAAATTACAAATAGAAAAATATGAATATGAATTTAGATAAAATAGTATATGCTCATCGCATTACGTTAGGTTAATAATTTACAAATATAGTTTAACGTAATGCTAACAAACCTCACTACATATTTTCATGAGCCTTTTCTTAAAGTGGTCCTACACCTTGACATAGTTAAATAAAAACCTTGTCTTCTCATACGATATCGTATTGCAATAAACGTTAACACAACAAGATTGAAAAGAACAACTGCAGTAAAGGAACGTCTGGAATGAGAAGTCGAATAATAAATCCGAACAAGGGATTCACTTGAAGTAAAATATCGTATTTCATTAGCGACACTCTTCTTCTTCTTCGGTGTTTCTAGCTGAAAACAATAAATACTTTTGTTTGCAACGAACAGTTTTAGCACCAGCTAGGCATTACGAAGTGTACTCATTTTTGCATTATCCAATGAAGGTGTAAAGCTTCTCCTGGTGCATTTGCGTCAGAAGCACCAGTTCAAACCATTATTAGCAAATTTCTATAGGAAATAGAGCTATTCATTTCTCTCGCGAAGGAGAAGCACACGTCGTAGAAAAGCGCGTTTTGAAGTTGTTCGCTTCCTCCTGAGTCATATTGGCAAAACTCTATGTGACCAATGTACAGGTCACTTTTTTGGTCCGATTGTCATAAAATTAAGTACAAATGTTCCTTTTGTAAATCTCTAGGTTAAGTTCGTTAACCAGCTAGATCAGATAAGCCGTTTTAAAATGGTGGACATTCAAAGTTTAGTTTTGCCTATAAAATTGTAATTTTATCATAATGAACAGAAAGTTCAACTCGTCTAATAGCTTTTTAACTCCTTAATCATAACGATTCCCATTGCTGTAGAACCTACTGTTTCTACTGTGTATTTAATAGAAAAATTAGCTTAAATCAGCTGTTAAATAACTTACTAGCCTAGGTTTCGTATAGGATGTTGTTTCCGGTCATATTGGGTAACCGTATGAAAAAGTGCAGCGGGAGCTTGGAGTGCATAACTTGGTCTAGTTATCACAGGGTTAAAGTCTTGGTAAGTAAAAAGTAAAATTAATATAATGATAATAAAACGGTACTAACTATGAGTGCCTTTCCTTTTTTGTATCTTAAACAGATTGTATAAAACATCAACTGGGACTCGTGGCGTGGTTCTGTAATCCAGCTTCATGGAGGTCAGGTTTTGAGGATGATATAGGTATAAAGCGACTCAGATAGTCTCAGTGATCATCTGAGATAGCCGCATCAACTCCATCATCGTTTAGACATATCAGACCATCTGCGTGGTTCGGAAGTCACGTTAAGCCCATGGTTTTGTATTTTCATTGGTCACTGAGGCTATAGTTGTGACGTTCTAAGAATCAGAAGGCCTTAGTTTGTAACAAGGCCTCATAACTCATTACTACCACTCATCACACTCATCCTTCACCACATATTTGCCTTAAAATACCTCATGAGAGTGGTCGGTCTAAATAATTATAGTGATCTCAAATAGTGATATAGTGTTATATTATACGGTGTTTGTATTGAAGAACAAAGTTTGAGAGCCCTTACTTGAGTTGGCATGTTCTAAAGCTAAACTTTTATGGTTAAGAAATTGTTTAACAAACCAGGAAATGAGGCTTATTGTCAAAGGAAAGAAGATTAAACGGAGAATTGGACTTGAGCAACAAGAAGGGACGTTCAACTCGAAATGAGGTTATTTCCATAAAATTCCCTCTTGAAACCGACAAACCTTAACCTGTTTATTAAGCTTGTGACTTGAATAGTTTGGAACTTATAAGGATATGAAACCCTATCCCAATCATTCAGTTCGAATATAATAGTTCTTTTATGCTAATAGGATTTATTCAATTTCGACAATTTCTCGTTAACCGTAGGTACACTACCTAAAAACAAGCACGCGTGGTGACAAAGTGCCAAAACGGGTTGATATATTTTAAAATGACATATTCTTCAAGTTTGCTTAACATGTCAAAACTAGTTAGTTAAACATGGTTAGTGTCCAGAAGTCTCTAAGAGAAGCAGTCCATAAGGAATAGGAAGGAAATCTTTCAAGCATAGGTAGGTCATGTGGCATAGCAAAAGAAAGGTCGTTATTATTAAAGTACAATCAATGTAAATTTGAGTTTTAGCTGTATTTATTTTCTCTTAACCTGTTTAAGGCTTAAACTCAAGCTCAAGGATCAGTGCGTAGTACCACTTTCAGCACAAATACGAGGGTGGGGCATAGGGCAACTGTCACTAAATCACTATTTGAGATCACTAAATCACTATTTGAGATGCCGACCATTCTCATGAGGGTAAAGTGTCCCCCTGACTAAAGCCCTGTAAGCAAGCTTTAAAGCAAAAACTCCTAGTAAAACTGACAAACTGATTTTAAGTCCTCCATCTACAGTATCCCACACTGGCAACCCGTTACAGCCCCATGCGCATAGTGTTACATACATACTTGTTAATTATGTATCCGCGAGTGGATCCGTGGCGGATTGGTATCGCGCGCGACTCCAGAGCTCATCCCTCTGTGGCGTGGGTTCGATCCCCGCAGTCGATCACCACTTACAATTTGTAATGTGACTATACGGTGACGCTAGGTAAAGGTCGAGGTTGAGTTGTAGAGAGAACTTTGCAGTCCTAACTCCGCCTCGTTAAACAAGACAAACATTACTTTTCTTTTTAAATCCAATCAACTTTCGGAATAGCCTAAACAATTGTTAATGATCATTCTCGCAATGGGTTTTACGTGCAAAGTATCAAAGCACAATTATTTAAGCCCACATTAACAAGATTATTTACTTACTGAAGCCAAAACTCAAAGCCCATTGCTTGTGAAGGGTTCAATGTCACTGCAACAAACACGCCCGCTTAGTCTCAAGGAAGTTAATCTTCAAACAATTAATTACAGAGTTTAATCCACAAGTTCCGCTTCCGTGGCAGATTGCAAACGCAATTAGTCTTAAACTTTGAGTTTATAACTTACCATAAAGAAGTTACTAATTCGGGAAATCAACTATTGTAGAGAGTAATAATAATTCATCAAAATAAACAGTGCCGAAACGTAATCAGCTGTTGTTGCCTTGTAGATCACCTGTACATCTTTTGATTGTTTCCACGCCTTTGCGTTTATTGTTTCTGTCTAATTTAAGAATAGTTGATGTTGAAATTCTTCTTAGTATTACAGAATGGTATATTTCGTCACAAGTTCGGAACGCGACCGTTACCGTTGCAGAATTCGACCAAGCACCGGCACAACACTGTCGAACGAGATATGAACAGTACTTTTCATCACACCATCTTTTATTAGATCCAGGAATATTAGAACTAGCCATTATGAAATAAGCTTCCTCTAATTTGCACAATCGTGTAACTAACCACAACTTATAACCTAACCACAACAGAGGTTTGTTATTATTTCATACGTATGTGGCTAGGAACAGTCAGCTGTTCAAAAATCATGTAATTTAATACTGTACTGTTAGTAAAATAGTAACGCTCGTGGTGACAGAACCTGGAGCCCAGCCATAGTTCTTGTTCCTCTTATATGTATTAAATGTTGAAACTTTGTAAAAAGTCTAAAATAAAAACTGAAAAAGTACTCTACTTTCAGCGTTGTTAATTTACATATCGGGTACTGTAAATGGTTGCTTAGTTAGCTGCTGCTATGAACAGGGCACATGAAAAGTAACTTTATGTTTACATGAAACACCATCGTACAATCTGTAACAATGACCCTGACTATTGTTCATGTTAACGCTCCATCAATCTTTGTTAAAGCATTATTTTTTATCTTTCACAAGCCTTTGACTGAGAAGATCATTTAATTTTATAGAAAAAACTACGCAGCCATGGAATTCGTGGACTACCTCATAAGTGGATAAATTCTTACTCTTCTAAGAACTCAACAGGTCCTAACAGAAAATGAACTATCCAAAATTACGCATTTATAATATGGAGTCCTTCAAGGATCCATTATCAGGCCGGTTCTCGTTTTGGTCTACATTTATAATGTAAATGGCGTAGTACCTCAACAGCTAACTCAGTATGCATATGACACCACAGTAAATAATATTTCAAACTCAACGGAAAATCTAAAAATTCAAGCTTTTAAAAGTACACATTTGTACAAAATCATTGAAAGTTTGTATCTTAAAACCAATAAGTCAAGTTTTATTAATTTTCAACTAGGAAGACCTAATGTTGATTACTGCTTAATTGTAATAGTAAATAATCATTTGTACATTCAGATATTGAGACGCAAAGATTAAACATTTACGGTCACACACACACTGGCATCTATGATAGAAACACGTCTAGACAAAAAGTAATTGATTAGAAAGTTGGTCGGAAGGAAAACTAAAAGGAGAAGAGAAGTGTGGACTGATGCAAGAGACAGAGCTCTTTCCGAAAGGATGACACAAGTTTGGACACAACGAGAAGCCAACTTTTTAAGACGGTGGTCAGACTGGGTCCATACGTGAACAGTATTACTGAAAAGGATCAGTATATAATAGTTTCTATTTATTTGCTTTACATTTAAAAATAAATCAATTAAAAGGTCTGCGTTAACTTTTTACAAATTATTGATCGGTTAAGACTTGATACAAGATAGGTAAGAAACCAACAGCTAAGGGACTTGGTTCTGAAACCAAACAAAGATTAACTCCGCCACTTAACTTTTCAATTTGGCTCAGTGGCATTAATTTCTCCCGAACCTCTCCCCGTCACCTCGTACCTTTGCTTCAGCTTTACTCTTGTAACTTCAGTGCTACAGATACATCCAACTTCTGTGCTTCGTTTTGTGCTTGCGTTTAACTAATAAAGAAAATCCCCAGCTAGCATACACTAAGTGTTAAAACATAGCCGACACGTAGCCCCAAGCTACTGTGAATCTTAGTGAATTTACAATGAAACATAACAAGTTTTCATTTTTCTATTTTGAATTGGACAACATTATTTTATACACTATATTTTGTTTTAGTAATTTGTCTTATTTATTTACTCTATAGGTTTGTATAGTAAACAAACAACAGCTGTTAATCGTTATATTTGTTTTGACATAAGAAAGTTGTTTACTTTCTATATCTTAAGCAACTTTGCTAGTAAATTTATTTAACTAGTTTAGAAATGAGTTAAAACTGATTTCTGCCCAGTGATCTGAATATCAAAGTGGAGAAATTCCGACTAAATAATTAAAATGAAATAACTTGATAACGGTAAGTTATAGAGCAATCAAAGTTGTTTTGATCGATTGAAAACGTAAAATTCTATTATACAGAGTAAGATTTATATTCATTTATGGAAAACTAAAATGTAATAGGCAAAACAAAACTTTGAATGGCTACCATTTTAAAACGGCTTATTCGCTCTAGCTGGTTGACGAATTCAACCTAGAGATTTACAAAAGGAACATTTGTACCAAATTCATGCGAATTGGACCAAAAATGCGATGTGAGTTCACATACACACACATATATATATAAAGTTTTGCTATATGACTCATGAGGTGTTGGGGAGCTCAAAACTGCAAACACCTTTCTACGACGTTTCCTTCTCTTTGGCAAGAGAAATGAATAGCTCCATTTCCTATAGAAGTTCGCTATAATCCTCTCCAGCAGTTCAGGTTTCTACATCAGTTTCAGAGAGGAAACATTAATTGCATCTTTACTTAGTGACGGAACTTAGCGGTGTGGTTTCCCCAGTTAGGTCAAGAGGTTTGACTAGTTAACGCTGAGGGGTCAAGCGAGATCAAGCGAGTTGAAATCCACTCCTGAAATCTACAGCTTCAGCAACTTATTTACAATTTATTGCTGAATATGTTTGACATTAACTGTTCCATTTTTGTTAACTTTTTCTTCTCCCCCTAACCTATTGCTATTTTGCCTGTCAACGTTTAGTATAAACGCAAATTTGCACTGTCTTTATGCTTTCCTTTTATAACTATTATCTATAATATATTATTTACATGAACTTGTTGTACTTTTAACTCTTTACGACTAACACCAAGGAGTTTCTTGTAAACACTTTAAACTCAAGTGCTACAAATTAGGTGTAATTTTACACACAAAAACGGGAACTATATTATTAATATAGTACACACTAATACAGTATATAATTAATTTTTAAGTCTTAATGTGATAGATCGCCCAATACAAGTGTGTTACTTAAAAGTCACAAATTAATATTACCGTACATACACGTTAACAATGATTTAAGTTAACTTTCAGGTTAACTTTATTCTATACAGGGTGTCCAGTGGTTAGGGGATTAAAAGTCACCAGGTGATTTGTCAGGTCATAATAAACAAAAAATGACCTATAACACACAGTCCTATCTCGCTTAGTTTTCCGTCCGTCTGTCTGTGTTTTACTAAATAATTACTATCTTCGAGGTCAATTAAGTTATAAACTGAAAACTTTGCATACTTGTTAATATAATTAAAACCAATATTCAAAAAATAAATTTGACAAATTTTCACTTCAGGTTTAAAAATGGCGGCCATATTAAATTTTCTACGAATATTAACTTAAAACCCTTAAACAGGTAAATACATAAGAATATGACAAATGTATCTAAACACGTACGTGGCAAATGTGTTTATAAACACTTTACCACCAAGTTTGTTGTGGTGCAATGAGTAACAATGGAGTAATTCAGGTTTTCCTGAGCACAAACATTTGTTTACATATGTTTCTCAAAGTAAAATATAAAGGCCTCTGTTCAGGAAAACCTTAATATACTCGTATCCGTTACTATTTGTTGCAGCACATAAAATTTGGCACACTCCTTTGTTTATATTTAAGAAACATATGTAAATACGAGTTTACATACGAGCGCACACGAAAACTTTAATTTCTCAGTTGTTTATAATCTCAGAACAACAGACTTGGTGTTAAAATATTTATAGAATCATTTTTCACGTATTGTTAGTCTTGTGTATTTACCATCAAGATTAAGGGTTTTGAGTTATTAAGCTTAAAAGTTTAATATGGCCACCATTTTTAAACCAGAAGGAAAATTAGTCAAATTTATTTTTTAAATATTGGTTTTAACAAGTGTGCAAAGCTTTCAGTTTATCACTTAATTTACCTCGGGGATAAAAACTATTTAGTGAAAAACACGGACAGACAGACAGACGGAAAACTAAGCGAGATATGACTACGTGTTACAGGTAACCTTTTGTTTATTATGACATGACAAATCACCTGATGATGTCTGATCCCCTAATTACTGGACACCCTGTGTATGTATGGCCAAATTCAACATAACTCATGCTTAACACATCCATAACCCATGGACATTTAACAGCGATAAGTAACAGTTTAAGCTTCTGGTTAACATATCCAGCTAAAACCTGAAACCAAGACTTGAAAGTTGATTATAGTAAATAATGGAGGGCATTTGTTACATTTGAAAGCATAAGAAACCTATAATTGCGTCTAAATGTCAATGTGTTAACAATAGAATTTAATATACGTATTTAAACTTTGGTTTATTTACTCAGATAGTTGCAGAATCTGTTCGGTAGCAATTGACATTGTTTGACAGAGATTTAGTTGAATACTTTAGGCCAACTGTCACATAATTAATCTCTCAGGGCTACCAAAGTTTCAAACTCACATTTAACAAAGCTTCAGTTCACGAGTTAGGTCGGACTCTGATGTATTGTCATTGCTCCAGGGTTGTTGAGAGTGGAGTTGAGTTATTCAACTGGATACAAAAGAGAGTTTCCAGGAAATTTTAGTTTGTGGATAATGGACTAGAAGCTATTTTCAGCATGTTGTAGTATATCTGGCGATTCGCAAATTATAACATTAGTAAACCTGGTGTGGACAGGTGTAGGCTGTTTCACTATTACAGTCGTTACTGTCAGGTCTTTAAATTATTACAGTTTAAACATGTTAATGCACACTTTCCAAGAAAGTAAATTAATATTCATAATATTCAATTGCTTCCGTTGCCTGCAACGGAATGTGGCTATAGATTGTTGTAGGACGCTTCTTTTTTCTACTATCGCATTAGAATTCCTGAAGAAAGTTCTAACCTGGTTGAAAATTCTTAACCGTTTATAAGAATTTCGTGAACAACAAAGAATCTATATCCAAGATATAAGTTATAACAATAAATAAACAATAATAAAGATAGTAAATAACAGCTTGAGTGTGAGCGTGTTCCTCAATGTCCATATTTAAATTTTAAACATTAAATATCCGTTCTACTTTGTAGAGACAAAACTTGTAAGTGGAAATTTAAAACCTGGTATCCAAAAAGTTCACCCCCTCTTAACTTTTGAATGATTGAACCTTTGAACGTGTTTGTCAAATGTATTGAGATCAACTGAAGTATTTTTTGGTACATTTTGGGGGTTCCCTTTACATCAAAGCAAAGGTAGTAAGAAATAACCCTATGAAATATTTATTTCAATATTTATTTAAACCTAAATATTTATTTTTTTAAATTAATAAACTTTCACGATGCCCTGTCAAAATGGCGGCTCTAACGTGTTTCATTGTTTTATCAGATAAATGGACGCAGTCGCTATCGCATTTTGAACTTTGGAAGAAATTTGCGGATTCAGTTTTGGGTAATTAAAGCTTTAAAATTATATGCTACAAGACATATTTTAGATTTTTTGAAAACTGCCTTTCTTTCTTAAATTGCCAACTTTCAAAAGTTTGCAAAATTTATTTTGAAGCATACCGTTTTAAAGCTTTAGTTATCCAAAATCCTAATCCGTTATTTTGTCCAAAATTTAGAATATGATAGCGACTGCGTCCATTTATCAGCTTAAACAATTAAACACGTTTTGGGCCGCCACTTTGAACAGGGGTATCGTAGACAACTTTTAATGGTGTCAATGAATTTGTGTTTTCATACCTTTTCAAATGGGGAGTATGATGGAGTAAAATAAATATTTCATAGAGTCACTCCCCACTATCCCTATTTGAGGTGGAGGTAACCTCCTAAATATGCCAAAAGTAGTTTATTTGACCCACATATGCCAAAGCACGTTCAAACATCTTAATTAGTTCAACAGTTAAGGAGGTCGGACCTTTTGGATACCTGGTGTAATGAAACTGGTTAAGTAACTGACGAGGTTTTTATCTTCAAAGATTTCTGGAGGCCCTCCTCCCCGGACTATGGTGGGGGTGGGTGACGTAAAGTACGTAAAACAAATTTCAGAATCTTAAAAACAATTCCCCAAAGGGTTTCAAAAAAATACTTTCTTTTTCAAAATTTATGGTCGGGGGACATTTAAAACTCACCTCGTATATGAAGAAGAACGTAAGTACATTTTCATGTAAATGTGTCTCGAGTTAGAACTAGAGTTAGAAACAACTGTTCATTTTAAATATTTGTAAAACAGTTAAGTTTTGATAAATGAAACTAACTGACGCCGTACAAGATATTCTTGAAGGAAGAGGTTGCAACGATTATCGCGGGAAACTGCTGCCATCTTGCGAGTCTGCATTAATAATTAGTAATACTGCCACTTTGAGCGTTTCTTGTGATTGGGTAAACCGTCTTACTTTGGCAATACCAGTGGATTAAAGCACAACTTCAAAGACGGGCAATCAAACATTTAAATATTATTGGTTAACTTTTAATAGAATTTTAACCATGTATGGTCATAGTGTGGTGTGAAATATGATATGAACAACTACACAATTTTATAGTTAATTTAAAGTTAGGCAACATTAATAACCTATAGCATAAATATAATACATGCTATATTTCCTCTGGATTTTCTGTGCATATCTTTAACTTCGTTTGTCTAAACTTCTGAATGGGCGTCAATCGTAGTTAATGACTATATATGACAGCCCTCCTCAACTAAAATTAACCAAAATATTACGTAGACAATTAGTGGAATTTTTATACTCCATTTTAATATTAGTTTTGTTAGTAGTTAGTAGTAGTTAGTGTAGTTAGTAATAATAATGAGAAATAAATGTCAATAAATGTTTTAATACTATAGAGAAACGATTAAGTTAACATTGTTTTGAAATCAGTTGTCTGAATTATAATTTTTGAAGAAACAGCTGTTAAACTGATATACTATAAGTCAAAGTTAAAATTTAAAACAATAAAAACAAACTCGGTGAACCAACTGATGCCCATGCCATAAATAGATGATTGAAATGCTATTTCTCCCTAGTGAGAGTACATCATTAAAACAATACTATTTACTTGAGTGTAAAAGTGACAATTAGCACTGCCAATACATGTGTCTAAAGCAGCTGTTTTCAGAGCAGAATGTCAAAAAATACTTTATTTACCTAGTTGTAAAAGTGACACTTTAGCAAGTCAATACATGTGTCTAAAGCAGCTGTTTTCAGAACACAAGGACAAAAACGTTCGTACTTAATTCATTTCATCATTTTGAAGGCACAAAGATGCATAGACCTACTTGGCTATAACTTACGCTTCTGAATCGGGGACCTCCCACATGATTTAGTATGAAAATGAAAGGTTACGAATTCAAGGCACGCGCCGCAAACTGTCATTTAGTTTACCGCCTACTTTGTTATATATGAGCTCCCTTCCTCATTCGTCCCTTGGTGACGCAAACTTACTCTTTGTTCTTTCAGTTATACGAGTAACAGTGACGATAAGGGTGAGCGTATTCAATGTTTAAATCAAGTTTTACCATGGTTTTGAAACTGGTGGGTTCTTTTAGGGTTTGAAAAATGTGAAAGCTTTAATTGTTGGTTTTGTAGGTTAACCAATTTTATACATAATAAAGTGAAATGTTAGCAAAGAAAGTGAAGGTGAAACGGCTTCTGAACTGAGTTCCATTACAAAACCGTTAATACACTAAAACCTCGAGTAAAAGATATATCTCTTAGTAATGACTATTGCGTCTTAGTAATAAGTCTTAAAACTTGCTTGCTAAAATATCCACTATTAACAGAACCAATGTAACACGCAAAATATCCAGAGTGGGGCAAACAGCGATTCCCGTGTGTTGTCTGACAGTTGTTACATATGAATCACAACAAATCATCGTGAGTCACGTAAACGACGTGACGTTACACTGAAGTAGTCACGTACAAACACGTGCCTTCCTATCAAACAATGTGAGCTGTACACCAGGGGAGGAGTTCAGTGTAAAGTTTGCGTTCTGAACATTTAAAACACGTATGGTACAGTTATTATTTCGAGGAAATTAGGAATAGTGCCTAAAAACTTTAAAAGCTACCAAACCCATTTGGGCAAAAGCCGAACTTAAATATGTTACTTTATTTACAGTATACAATGTAGCTATAAAGAACTCATAGAAGATACCAAAAATTCACTAAATGAAAGGTCAAACACCACATAGAAAATACGCAAACATGTTTTACAAAAAAAGATCGCTCAACATTGTTGGTATAAAAATTACGCCATTAACTAAAATTGGGTACAATGAAGCAACACTGAACACGTCGAGATTTCATATAAAACCAGAAGACAATTCAATGAGCAGTTAGTCGAAATAAATCCCTCTGAATACCACTTATTTAAAACGAACCGAAGCGTAACTTACATACAGTCATAGTTTTTAAATTAATTTCAGCAATTAACAAGACAACAAACTCACAGCATGCTAATACGGACTTAAAACTGCCTACAGAGAATATAAGACGCTCCTTTCTTCTTTTTGTTGAGCATAAAAAGGAGTTTGTGTTCCTTTGTTGTCAGCCTCCCATTGGACAGCGTTTAGGCTACTTAGGGCTACAGCGGTCGGCTCTCTAGGGTTGAATGTGTTTTGAAATTCAGTTGTTCTCTGGTTGCAAGAATAACTCCCAACATGCTGTTTTGTTATCCACATTATATTTAGGTTTTAATTAGTTTGAATTTAACAACTGCATGTTGCTTGTTTATGCGTGGTCGATCGGCTTACGCTGATTACTTTAGGGTCTTCTATTTCGGCTATGTTCTCATCTTCAGTTATGTTTTCTCATTTTGTTACGAAGCATTTCACCCGAAGAAGGTATCAGATTTCGAAACGTTGAGAAATTCGCACACGCTAAACGATGGAAGATGTCAACAAGAAAAGTTGAAATTCTAAGACCTCCCCACCGTAAAAGAGTAATAAAATTAAGATTATAAATTCACTCAATCCATTATAGAAAAAATGAAATCCGAACCTGTTCTGAGAGTACTGAGAGTAATGGTAGGTTATCAGAGCAAGCAGCACACAGCAATCACCATTACAGCAAACAATCTCTCTTGTCCACTAACTGCAATGTTACTTGTACACAACACTAACTACTGTCTGTAGCTTCTAATCTGTGTCCACGTACTTGTACTTACTCAACACTTTCACATGGTCCATGTAGATGATCATTTACTAGAGGATTTAGTTTGTGACAAACTGTTCCTACACCTTCAGGTCTAGCAAACTGGAGGGGGTCCTGAAATCAAAAACTAAACTTTCTAATAATAAATATTTAGGATAACGGTGTTTTTTAAACTTCATATTAATTGAAGAGAGAGCTGACACCGAGCCTAAAAACAACATTAAATATTAAATTTGAACTGCTTGTGCTAAATAAGATATTTAATTGTTTCACGTCAACTGTCCTTTTCCTAGGAAACACCAATGTTAAAACTTTGATTACAAAATAATCTTTATTTTATTTGTCAAACACGGAATTCTCCGTAAAAATAACACTCAGCTTCTTAGTGTTTTACCAATTAAAACTTCAAACAATAGATAGTCTTTTTATCCAGGCTTTTTGTGTTAATAGACAATAATGATTAAACTACACCTCATAACTCATTACTACCACTCATCACACTCATCCTTCACCACATTTTGCCTTAAAATACCCTCATGAGAGTGGTCGGCATCTCAAATGGTGGTGGTGATAAACATAAAAGTACCAAAAATAATCCAATAATAAATTTGTATTTGAATTTTCAATAAGAAGCTGTTTCCAGAATAATTTTTTATCTTCAACAAGAGGTCCATAGGACGTAGTATAGCCGGACACATACTTCCTCGTCAAGTAATAATATACAATTTAGGATCATTTAACACCGTTGTTGCTTTTAGTTGTTTAAGTAACCAAATTGGGTATGGAATTTAATTAAGATGTACCCAACATTATTGTACATAGAGTATTTTCCCATACCTTAGTAGTAAGATCTGATTTTTTGGTGTAATGTAAGGCCTAAGGGTGTAATAACAGCCAATATATTACAAAGTAAGCTCTCAGTTGAATGATGAGTTATGAGCACGTGTCCTGGTTTCCAAAGGTTTTATAACCAAACTTCCCCGCTTATCAAGGACAACTTCTGAAACAATGGTATTTTGTGTTTCGTTGGGGAATTCTATATTAAAAGCATATTCCTCTAATATTACAAACCTACCTTCAGTTTAATACCTAAATTATATAATGGTTTAAAAACCAAAACATCATTTTATATCAAACGTTGTTGGTAGTTTGTTTTAACAAAATGAAAAAACATTTTATGAAATATTTAGTTGCAAATTTTACACAATACTTTTAAGGCGAAGGTTAGGTGGTGTGACATTTAAATGTGAAGTGTTTTATGGAAATACCACTAAATAACAACAAGATGTTTAAAGACGTTTCGTCTAAATTTTGTCAGACATCTTCAGTTTTATTTTAAAGATTTAGAAAGAATAAAATAACTGTATAAGGAGGCGAAAAGTATAAAGGTAAATAAATATAAACAAGCTAATTTTCCGGTTGCATTTTAATGAACTTAATCAGATGACGGGTTTCATAATTTTGAATTGAAGTGTCCAATATTGTGAAAATGTATATGAATTTTCCTTGTGGTTTAAATTGTTTGGGTGCTTCTTAATTTCAATGAATTCCCTCACAATCCTGAAAAAATAGTCCTTTAGCCAGTTGTTTTGTGTGTTAAAATACAATAGCGTGTTTCGTGATACAACCATGTTCCGCTAAGGCAGATATATCCATGTGACTGGTCTAAAAAAGTCTTTTAACTTCTTCATGGGCCTATATATTGGTTTCATGTCATATTTGTGAAAACATTTTCCATGTTTTTAGGTGTACCTTTAACATAAGGAAGATACACTTTCTTAGGGGTTCATTCACATCTAGATCTCTTTCAAACATACATAGCTGACATTCGTATCATTTATAGACAGTTAGACCTGGATAAAACTTTACAATTTATAATACCATGCCTATATATAGTCTATATAATACATATTCCATATTCAATATCACAGTTCAAACAGGAACAAAAACAAAGACGAAGTTTTCACAGGATTTAGTTTGGTAGATGTGTTTGGAAAGTCACTCAAATTAATGACCTTTGACAATCCTTATAATAATTTTTATAAACGAGTTAAAGTATGAAGACATTAGTTTAGCTTGTTATTGATGTAAACATTTTGCATACAAAAGAAATAATTCTCCAAAAATACTGAGTAAGTGAACAAACATCAGAGTGATGGATGAAGTGGCTAATGATTGTAACTTTCAAGAACCCCGGGGTTAACTGCAAACTGCTCCTGGTGATTCTCCTTTGCTTCAGAGCTTACTTTCACAAAACATTCAAGATTTGTAGCGCATTTAAGACCTTAAAATAAAGCCTTGTCAAAAATTTCCTGAGAGCTTGCCACTAAGGCTTATTGAAGCCAAATATTTAACAAGCATTTTTAAGTTATTACGGTTTAAAATAAAACCCCAATTAGTAACACCTGCTTTAAAATATAGGTTATATAGGAGTTTTCCTGTTGAAAAATACTAACCACTATGAACCTTTATGTCAAAATAACAATAATTTCAACTTAGTGCAAAAAATCATTCAGAGTGAGGTTAATGTGGTTTTACTAATAACCACCAAAAACCTTGTTATTCTTCTCTGTATGCACCGTTGGATGCGTCTATTGGAGGTTTGTTTTAGTTTTTAATTAGTGTTCTAATTATTTTTTAGAGCAAGACGTGCAAGACGTTAAAGATAACAGAGGTTTTGAGTAAATGTTTAATTTACTCTTAATAAAGTCAGTTTACAGTCGTGTTAATGTATAGTGCTTGAATATGACATGTTCAAATCAATATTTATCTGAACTCCTTGTAATAATGTATATAATTAGAAACTTACAACTTAGTTGTGCCGTCATAAATACCTCCAGGTTGAAAGCAGTCAGCAGAAAGATCCTTGGTCTAATCAACTCCTTCTAACAAAGTTTCAACGGTTCGTTTACGGTTCCACGCTACCTTTGTTAAAGCCTTCCTTCAGTTTGGTAGATATATTTGTTCCAATCTTGGTAGTGTGCGTTTATGGTATTACTTTTAAAAGGTTCAGTCTCACCCTTATGTAAAAAAGTAGACACTATAAGATGAATAGTAGAAGTATCTTTTGCAATGTCGGCTTTACAGCAAACACTTAAACCCTTCAATAAGTAAGACGAATGGTTGGATTTGAGAAAATCTGCGTCCCCGAGACATTGTCAACAACGTGTATCAGGATTTCTACAGAGAGAGAGTAAATTTATTGGCCACAATGTGATTCTCTCCAGTTTCTCATGGTTTTGTAGTTTTAAAGGAAACATGTATTACAAATTAGACATAAACATTCATTTTCCGTTCCTATACGGACGATTATTCCACTAACAGTAAAGCAAATTCAAGGCCCTGTTTTATATACGGTACTACTATTGGTACCGTACCTCTAAATTTTAAAAGTTAAAAACTTAAACTTAAAACCAGTTTGTAATAGTTTAAATGGATGTTTTGTAAAAAAATAACAGGTTTCATTTTTCTCTTCTCAGTTATACATTTGTCTTCAGACGTACGTAAGGTAGCTTTGGTGCCTTGGCTAGAGAGGTTAAATTTCCAGGGTTCATTCATATTAAATTTAACAATTAAACATTTTATTTCCATAGTTACTTTAAAAATCCACAAATTATTAACGATAACATTAAAAGTGCAACTTATAATTTCTATGGCAACTCAAGACAGAACGCTTGCGTACACAAATAAGGTAGCACTCCTCGACTGGCTGCGAGCTAATCTCCACCAATAATACCCGATTAGGTCCCTTGGTTGCTGGAGGTTGGGCCGTGGTCACCCGTCTTGCTTCGCGCTTGGGTCTGCGTTCACTCTAAGTATGAAAAAGAAAATCGAGTCACTCTCTTTTCCTCTTTCAAATTTAGAGTGTTGATAACACTAATGGTCCTTGGTCGGTGGAAACGGGCAACAAGCAGGTCGGGTTGCACAGAGGATTGCTACCGGGCTTCACGCCCCCACCTCGGAGATGTGGGTTTTCAGCACGGTTTTACACATCTATAAAATAAACAAAAACCTAATTTTAGCTCCGCTAAGCCGGTGGCAAGCCCGGGACTCGGCAACGAGGAGGAGGAGTCGGGGTATCAACCTCGATAAAACCAGGGTCATCTGGCCCGGATGACGTTTTCTCTGTAAGGGCTCCTTGCCAGGGTGACGGCAAAGTTCTTAACGGTGGAGCAGGTTGACCAATCATCTCGGGGAGCTGCAACGATCTTTACGATGATGGTGACCAGAGATGTGCATGGAATGATGTGGCATGACTAGAGATGAAAGATGACCTGATAGGGAGGAAGGTGAAGATCATCGAAGATAACTAGTATCAATGAGGTGAGGATTGTATACGTATCAAAACATATCTAATGAATTAATAAAATGAGTTCTACGGAAATCAAGTTGTATTTACTCAAATGAATGTTTACAAAATTATGTTACAAAACAAAACTAACATGTGATAAACAAAGGTTAATGTTCACCACACTACCAAGGAGGTAAAATGAACTGCAAAAAATAGTTGACCATATAATTTTGGGAGACATTTTGTTCTTCTTGAACGGCTGGTTCTTATCTTTACCAAATTTTCCTCCTCATCCTCCATATCGTCTCATATATAATAGCGTCAGCTTTGCTTGGCCTTAATATATATTTTTTTCACTGTTATTAGGTAAATGGTATTAAAATAACGTATCGTTTCCCTGCATCCTTGAATAACCATAATAGTGCATACAAGCCACTAAGGTGTGGTTGTGGAATAAGTGTGAAATCATTTACCACATAAGTACGAGTGAGTGTAAATGTTTCATTTTATGTTATTATAAGGTTTTCACTACACAATATTTTATTGCTTTAGGCAAATTTATATTGTAATTATTGCTTTTATTATCTTTAAATTCACTTAGTAAAATATCAATGAAAGTGAACCATGATTCAATAATACCTTTTTCAAATTAGGAACACAAAATGTAAGTTCAAAGTTGAAATCGGAATAATAAACATACATTAAATTGTTAAAACATTAAGACTAATTTGAAACAATGTAAAAGTCAAAAATAACTTATCTCAATTAAAGTAAAAGTAAATGTTTGAAAACAACTTAGCGAAAATTGTCTACCGAGTAAAGTAGTTTTTGTTGGATGACGCCACACTGATGTATCATCAGCTTGGGATTTAGTATATCCTGTAATTTATCACCAGGGAATAAAATACTTCTTCTCTCTGAAAAGCTATAGACAAACAAAACATCGCTGTCTTTATAAAAATAGCCCAGGAAAATCAAATATTTGTCAGCCAAAAGTAATACAGTGCTGCTAAGTTTTACTTTAAGCATTCCAAATGTTAGACATATTATTCGGACATACAAACTACTTTGTTGCTTAAAATTGTAACCTTATTCTTGGGTAATTTCGGCTCAGAGATTATTGAACAGAAATGCAGACTTTAAGTTACATTAAAATACTTTTCAGCAGAAACGATAACAATTAAAAACACATTTGCGTCCATAGCAGTTGGTTCAAATTATATACTGTACGTAGTTTTGTGCGTTTTCACTTTTCCACGAAATTAGGAGAATCTCTGTAACACGTATCCACACACTAGGGGATATGAAATAGTTTCTCTATTATACACTTTATACGCTTTGTCAGGGACCCTTTTAGTTTCTGAGCAAAGGCTACCGATGTACCAGCACTGAAGGCAGAATTGCTTACAGGGGTGTATGGGGAGTCTCGGATGGAGGCATTATTTGATGTTCTTGCTGCAGACTCTGATGCTCCATCCTACTCAAAACTTCTATTTGAATAAATCATAGAAAATGCTGAAAAGGAGAAAAAAGAAATAACCGAGCAGCAACAGAAGTTAGGAACTCTTCATTCACCCCTCTAGTCACTCTCAGTCGATGGAATGCTTGGGAAGGAATTCCATACCCTGCTCAGAGTGGTTGCTGAGAGACTCTCAGGGAAGAGGCAAAATCTCTACCACTTGTGCGACTTTAAGGGCTACCAGTATGTGCCTCAGGAGGAAGGACAGAAGGAAGTGGAGAACAGCCAGATAGTTTGAAGACAGAGCGGGAGTTCCCTATTTTGATTGACAACTTATGCAATTTGGTTTATTTATTTTTATTTATTGTATGTTTTTTTATTTCATTTATCTTTCATGTAAAAATTTGTAATACAATCATTTTTACCTTTATTTCAAACTTATCATTGTGTTAGTTATTTTTATCAATTAATCAATAATAAAATTGTATGCTTAGTTATTGTGTTTATGTACCTTTTGTATAATGATAAATATAGTGAACTGAAGCTTACTCACAGACAAAGGCCGAGGTCACTTACAAAAGAGCTTTGGATAAGTTTTAAATTGCTAAAGTTTGGATTTCGCTGCTCTTAGTCACGTCTTGAATAAAAGCTTTTGTCTGTCCCAACTTCTGAAGTTTATCCAAGATAACCAAGAAGACATCGCTGTCTTTATAAAAATAGCCCAGGAAAATCAAATATTTGTCAGCCAAAAGTAATACAGTGCTGGGTCTTTTTAAGTTTTACTTTAAGCATTCCAAATGTTAGACATATTATTCGGACATACAAACTACTTTGTTGCTTAAAATTGTAACCTTATTCTTGGGTAATTTTGGCTCAGAGATTATTGAACAGAAATGTAGACTTTTAAAGTTACATTAAAATACTTATCAGTGGAAACGATAACAATTAAAAACACCTTATTCTTAAGCTTTCGCGGCCGGTGTCATCATTAATATCTAAGGCTTCCGGTTTACACCGCGTCACAGCTGAAATGCAAATACTGCTAAACCTTTCGACCTCGCTGTGGAGAGTCATCCTTAGTAGCTGGTTTACTGGCTGAAGCTTGATTTAGCAGTATTTGTATTTTAACTGCTGCGGTGTAAACCGGAAGCCTTAAATATTAATTAAAAACACATTTGCGTCCATGACTTGATTGGTTCAAATTAAAAGTATATACTGTACGTAGTTGCGTACGTTTTCACCTTTCCACGAAGTTACGAGAATCTCTGTAACACGTATCCACACACTAGGGGATATGAAATAGTTTCTCTATTATACACTTTATACGCTTTGTCAGGGACCCTTTTAGTTTCTGAGCAAAGGCTACCGATGTACCAGCACTGAAGGCAGAAATTGCTTACAGGGGTGTATGGGAGTCTCGGATGGAGGCATTATTTGATGTTCTTGCTGCAGACTCTGATGCTCCATCCTACTCAAAACTTCTATTTGAATAAATCCTAGAAAATGCTGAAAAGGAGAAGAAAAGAAATAACCGAGCAGCAACAGAAGTTAGGAACTCTTCATTCACCCCTCTAGTCACCTCAGTCGATGGAATTCTTGGGAAGGAATTCCATACCTGCTCAGAGTGGTTGCTGAGAGACTCTCAGCAAAGAGGCAAAGTCTCTACCACTTGTGCGACTTTAAGGGCTACCAGTATGTGCCTCAGCAGGAGCAGAAGGAAGCGGAGAACAGCCAGATAGTTTGAAGACAGAGCGGAAGTTCCCTCAACTTACGCAATTTGGTTTATTTATTGTATGTTTTTTATCTCATTTATTTTTCTGGTGAAAGATTTGTAATACAACCATTTTTACCTTTATTTCAAAATTATCATTGCGTTGGTTATTTTTATTATTTAATCAATAGTAAAATTGTATGTTTAGTAATTGTAATTGTGTATTTTTTGTATAGTGATAAATATAGTGAACTGAAGCTTACTTACAGACAAAGGCCGAGGTCACTTACAAAAGGGCTTTGGATAAGTTTTAAATTGCTAAAGTTTGGATTTCGCTGCTCTTAGTCACGTCTGGAATAAAAGCTTTTGTCTGTCCCAACTTCTGAAGTTTATCCAAGATAACCAAGAAGACAATATTGGTCGATCAAGTTTTTAACAGGTAGAACAATCTTTTGTCTGGTTTTATAAACAATATTTTTGATGCGAACACAGTTTAAACGGTATCTGTAGTATAAGTATATAAATAAAATTAATATTTAAAATGTTTTAACCCTTTTGAATTAATACAAAATAATTGTTAAAAAGGTCTGAAGCCTTACGCCAACAATGCATGGCATCAACGGGCAACACAAAACTAATATTTATTTGCAAAAACAAACAAATAACAATAACAACAAATTTCTACAAACACATGTTAGATATAATCACAGAGTATTTGATATGATGGTACATTATCAAAGATATAAAAGTTTTGATTTATATGTTTTAAATATGTTTTATTTCTTTGATATTATCATATCTATTTTACTAACACATATTTGTAGGAATTTATTGTTATTGTTTGTTTTTTAAATACAGATTAATTTTGCGTTGTGCGCATTGTTTGCGAACAACAATTTGTTTAAACATTTTATTGGTTCTTGAGTTTTTAAAATTATTTTATTTATTTTGAGTATTTATCTTTGATGAAATGGCAGTTTTATAAAAACTTAAATGGAATTTCCCACATATACGAGAACTAATTTTACAATGTTTAGACACCCTAATAGTCTAAGATGGTTCTTATGCCTATCGATCTACACTCATTTATTGTATACGAGTACAATACCGTGCATTTTGGTAAACAAACCCTTGATGGTTAACGTTTATTGAAATCCAACCAAGATATATATTTTTCTGTTGTACAAGTCTAGAGGTCACCGGCCTAAAGTTAAAACTTCAGTTTTAAGCCATATTTGCTTCAAACTAGTAGCAATTTTACCTCCTGACATCATACACTAGTTTGTCAAAAAGCAAGTTAAAATCCGTAAAAGATTTGTTAATAAATTATTATAATGCGTTACAAATGCATATTTACTCTTATCGTACAACGTAATAATGCATTTAGAATTTTATTAATTTAAATTTACTTATAAAAGGATTGTAACTGAAGTTTATGTTCGATACAGATCCCCTTTCTTCTATGTATTTCTTGTATCGCAGATGATTTTCGACGCGAACTATCTTTACCTCCCAAGTTGTCTTGGATATTGGTTTAACATCAACTACTGGCTTCTCGCCAAACCCACATTACTTTTATCCGTTTTGGCAAACAGTTTTGATGAAACAAAACTTTTACACCTTCTCTGCAAAACTGAGGGTGATTTAAATCTCAGTCTTTTCTGTTTGTTTTCTACATGCAGGTAAAGTGACTGTAAACTTATCCTATAGGTTCAGGCGAATTCATCTGCGATTAACGCGCCTTAAAGTATATAACTGATAAAAAGTGGATATTTAATTTTTATTCATACAAGTTTAAAACATTTTTGATTGCCTAATGTAGGAAAAAAATTATTGCGTTTATTGTACAACAACATCAAATTATGAAACCAAAACCACTATATTACTGTAACAATACATACTATCTGATAGATATTGAACTGAACAAACCAATGATACAGTTTACGACCATATAGCGTTCGTAAAATGAATTTCTTTAGTTTAAACATTGCGATTAGAAAAAACACCCTGTATAAGTGTACAACACTGTCTTTTTAGAGCTGTGTAAGGGTTACGATTAATTTCTTAGGAACTCAGAATACTCTAGTTTTGGCATATTACATATTTTAATACTACGTTCAGAAAGGGGAAAACATTTTCCACCCAAAACAACCACCAAGGTAATAAAAAAATGAATTTTTGGTTACTTATAAAAAACTTGACAGATTGTGATGTAATTGCTTCTGGTTGGAGTAAATGGGACTCCCATCTCATCACTAAATCACTATTTGAGATGCCGACCACTCTCATGAGGGTATTTTAAGGCAAATATGTGGTGAAGGATGAATGGTAGTAATGAGTTATGAGGTGTAGTCTTGTTACAAACTAAGACCGACTCTTCCTTAGAATGGGTCATTAATTAATAGCCCAATGACCAATGGAAATACCAGGACCAATGGCTTAACGTGACTTCCGAACCACGCAGGTGATGGTCTGATAAGTCTAAACTATGGTGGGAGTTGATGCGGGTATCATCAGATAATCACTGAGACTATCTGAGCCGTTTTAGACATATATCATCCTCAAAACCTGACCTCCATGAAGGTGGTTTACAGGAACACGCCACGAGTCCCAGTCCATCACCGACTGGTTTGTGTAAGCACTGTATTGATATTGCCCCAACTTCACCCCGGGTTAGTGCTGTATTTACAAATAACCACATCACTGTATCGACCAACATTAAAAAATAATCTGAATATCTTTAGGTTTTATGGACAATCCAAACTTTAAAAAACCATTTCCGTAGTAAAATCACGGGGTTGGACCCTAAACGTCTTGTTTACTAAACTGGCACAGTCTAGTTGGGATGATGTGTGTAGCTGATAATTTATAATTGATTAGTGCGGTATTTATTGTTCTGCTTCATCTTCACATCGGATAAATTATAGTCTAAAAGCTACATACTGTAACTTGTTCCGAATAACCCGCACATTTTATTGTGCAAATATTCTTCAATATTCAAAATCAACACAAAACCAACAACTCAATTGTAAACTTTGAGTTGAAAACATTAGCGTGATGGATGAAGAACTTAATGGAGGCAACTTTCAGCATCCTCACCCTCTAACTGCTGACAGTGACTTTAGATTTGTATTTTTCTAAACAGTCAAGAATATGAAATATCAAAAATCTGTACATACGGATGCATATATTACATTAAAAAGGATAGAAAGGAAGGAAAAGTGGGTACAAAAGAAGTCTGTAATATTTCGTTTCTTACAAAACCTTTACAAGAGGGAAAAGAGAAGTAATCTTATTTACAATAAAAACAATAAACATAACAAAACATATGTCTAACTTTATAAACATACATTTTGTAACAAGTTAAAACAAAACTTAACAGAAATAAAACTAGTTTTTTCTAGCTGTAATTTGAAAAAGAAATTTTGAAGGGAATTGAATCGAAAGGTGAGCTATGCAAACTTAGGTTAATGTCAACAGGCAATTTAGTTCTTAAAACCTTTTAATGTGCAACTTCCATGTGGGTTAAAGATCCAAGATTAGAATGTTGTAATTTATGGATATTTTCAAAAATACAAATTGTTTATGGCACAAGCTTTTTAGTTGCTGTGTATTAATTTTTGTCATTATTGGTACTGAATAACATTTGAAATACTAGCTAAAATACCCAATCCAAAGGTATCTTATACACTTGGAACCAGAATCTTTGATGTTCATATTTTGCCCAAGGCAGCATCATTTTACATAAAATGGAAAAATATCATATGAGGTTGAGAAGAGCTTAAGGCACAGATAGATTTTGTAGTCCTGCTTTTCCGAAAGAGTACTTGTATCTTGAAAGAGCCAGATTTCAGGGGTTCTTCTCGTGTTGTGCAGATTGTATTTTGACATCATTCTTTGTAACAGAATTCCCTCCGTGCGCTGTACATTTTACCTTGTTTATGCAAACTAGAAAGTTTTCTTTCAACAATATTATAAACAGCTAAAGGTCGAAAACAAACCTTAAGTTTTATAAAACGAAGAAAATTCACATACTTGCGATGGTTCGGATTCGTACTAGCTTTTTTTAAGTAATTGCGTGTACTTAATTTAGCTATTTATGATCTGTGTTTTAGAGATATTTACTGAGAAATTATCGCCAAAAAATCTAGTATGTTCTTGTATGACTGGGACTCGTGGCGTGGTCCTGTAATCTAGCTTCATCGAGGTCAGGTTTTTAGGATGCTATAGGTCAAAAGCGGCTCAGATATTCTCAGTGAACATCTGATGATACCCGCATCAACTCCCACCATCGTTTAGACGTATCAGACCATCACCTGCGTGGTTTGGAAGTCACGTTAAGCCGTTGTTCCTTGTATTTCCATAGGTCATTGGGCTATCAATTAATGACCCATTCTAAGGAAGAGTCGGCCTTAGTTTGTAACAAGACTACACCTCATAACTCATTACTACCACTCATCCCACTCATCCTTCACCACATATTTGCCTTAAAACACCCTCATGAGAGTGGTTGGCATCTCAAATAATGATTTAGTGATTTAGTGTAGCTAGTATGTCCTTAAATAAATCCATGAAGAATTCACTTTACAAAGGATGTTTTCGGACCCGCGGTGGTTTGAGACTCCATGCGACTCCGGAGCTCATCACTCCGCTGGCGCGGGTTCGTTTCCTTTCAGTCACCACTTACAGTTGTAAAGTGACTTTACAGTAACGCTAGGTAAAGGTCGAGGTTGAGTGTTAGAGAGGACTTAGTAGGCCTAACTTCGTCTCGTTAAAGAAGACAAACTTTTACTTTTTATTTTCAAGGAGACCTTCTCCGCCTGACGACGAAATATAGTCGAAACATATAGCAACAAGAAAGTAACCATCAAATTTGAACTGTTTCACGTAGGTTCACCTTACCTAATTTTAGTAATAACTACGCAGTTTGGGGGCTATTCAAAATACATTTTAATAAACCTTTACTGTAACAACTACGTTAATGGTAACAATAGTTAATATGGCCATTAATTTTGTATACTTATTTATTTAAGGAAAAGTACAAAAGGCCGACTCTAAACTCTTGAAAATGCGTTGGGAAGTACACTTTAAGTGAACAAACATCAGAGTGATGGATGAAGTGGCTAATGATTGTAACTTTCAAGAACCCCGGGGTTAACTGCAAACTGCTCCTGGTGATTCTCCTTTGCTTCAGAGCTTACTTTCACAAAACATTCAAGATTCATAATTTTACTAAAAGTTTTAGCAAAAATATACTAGTTTTACCATATAAAAGTAGCTTGCAGTATTCAAATGCAAAATACAACAATTTAAAAGAAAGGTTAAAGCAGTACTTCAGTCAAAGTATAAGTTTTAAATAAAGTTGCTATCTTGACGTTACATTAAATTCTGTCTAATTTTTGCTAAAAGTGATCATAGTTACGTTTGAAACAATCTAAGGTAAGTTTACAGTTATAAAATATTTTCTACAAGGCATTCCTACAATCCACTTATGGCAAGGGCATTCCTTGAGGGTGGTCTCGCCAACTGATTCCAAGCGGATGGAATTCCTTCAAAATAGTATTGGAAGTATTTATTCATCATATTTTCCTATAAACGTCACCGTACCTTTCTGAACTTAGCGTTTAGTTTATGTATGTGAACAATCTAAGCTCTTGTGCTGCTAGTGAAGTTGGGCTTTTGTTTGTTAACGTTTGTGCGTGGAAAATATAAAACGAAAGTGCTATTGTAGATGAATATAATAAAATAGAGTTGTTGAGCAACTAAAAAGTTAACTAAAAAAAGGCCAAGTATTTAACTTATGAGCAATATCACTAGCATACGTTTGGCCACTTTACCATACGACGTTTGATTTCAAAATATGTGTTTCTTTATTTATGGATTGTAAAAGTTGTACAACGAAATTTGTATGTGGAAGTATCACCCGGGTAAGTTAACGAACACAAATATTTCAAACATTCAAACTCTCATCCAACTGTCATAAGGCTGAAGGATTGAACAGAACTTGGAACTCTGAGGATCTTTTCAAAACTGCTCCAAGAGATCAAAACTTTAACATCGGGGATTTATTTCATGATAAGAATTTCCAGAATCACAAGCATGCTCATTTTCAATATTATCTTTAGTCCTTTTATTATTGTCTGTGCTCTTAGCGCTTATTTGTTAGTAGTTGTTTTAAATTTTATTAGGTCGGTTTTACGAGTGAAAATACTTAGGTTACTTTTTTGTAGTAGGATAAAACCGTGCATGTGTGATTCCAAAAAAAGTGAACACCGAAGAGATTCGTGGCGGATTGGTATCGCACGCGACTCCGGAGTTGATCACTCCGGTGGCGCGGGTTTGATCCCCGCAGTAACCACTAACAATTTGTAATGGGGCTATACGGTGACGCTCGGTAAAGGCCGAGGTTTGCAGTCCTAACTTCGCCTCGTTAAACAAGACAAACTTTACCTTTACCTTTTACCAAACCAGTTAAACCGTACAACGCTATTACATACGAGTATACTGTAATGATCATAGTCTACAATGAAGAAACCTTATGAAGATATTAGTACAGTCTTGTCACTAAACAATATATCTCCAGGGTAATCTCGTTAGCTCACGTTGTCATGGGACCAGACTGTTGCTTTAGCTTGATGGATTATTGCTTAGACTTCATACATTCATCAATTTATACTGCACAAAGACTTGAGATTACTTTCTATATATGCATATACATTTAGAGAGTATCACTGATTTTTCGAACTATTTTTAGTACCAATAAATGTGAATGTATTTTTTGAACATCTTTGCCCTTGTTATTTTGAATATGGAGGGGTTGTTTGAATGGTCGTTGGAAATTCCATTAAATAAACTAGTTTCTAATAATCATTCCTTATGTTAAATCTAAATTGGCACCGTTGAAGTTTGGACAGTTACCGTAATTGAAGTTGTGCTCAATATTTATTACAACATTTATCATCCATATGTTACAGCAAATATTTAATATTTTATTGAAACAAAACCAAATAAGTGATTGTGTATTTATTAATGAGTAAAGACATTACAAAGAAAGACATTACAGTTAATGTTATGTTTGGGCTATTTGGGGCTACACAGGCAGAGCTGGGAAGTTTATATACTTTTAGTGAACGCAAAGGCAAGTTCATAATTCAAAATTGCTGACGCAATATTGATAGTTTTGAAGTAAACAGCAATTTTAATAGATACTCGTACTAGTAGGTAAGTCTAACGTATTGTGAGGTTCTTCAAGGGCTAAGTTCATGAACAATACTTTAGTTTAAATTTAACTTAACTGAATACTATTCAGTTACCATATTATTCGAATGGGAGACAAATGTCCAACTGCGTTCAAACCATTGTAAAAAATGTACATCAACTCTTGGTATCGAAAATTTGCCTGCCACCGTAAAAGGAACGTGTGCCCTTTTTTCAAACTGTTGAAGAGTTTACTTTATTATTTAAGTACAGGGGGTTCAAATTTAAGTTTTAACGGTGTCCATTGATTCCAAAAATCTTAATCTTAGCTTTAGTAGGACGCTAATTTATGTAAAACTAGGAGTACAAATAGGCCTATTACAAAGAAATTGATGCAGTCAACGGCCGTCTGCAGTGTTATTCTCTACATTTAAGCCCGAAATAAAACAGATCATATTGTGGCCAACCTACCCTTTTTTCTTTGAGATGCCATTTGCTTCCTGATTGGCCAATTTGGAGGCTTCTGTTGGCTGGTTAATTTATGCTGTCCGTAGTCGGCGTCGTTTAACATGACGATGCTGTATAGTGTGATTTGTTATTTTTGCATTGTAGCTCATCGTAAGACTTTGACAACTATCCAAAGATAAGTTATAAATTCTTCTTGAAAATAACTAGGAACAAAACAACAATATTCATAACATTAGTAAATTTAAATTATTGAAGTCTTAGCGGCGTATCCATGAGTCGACAGCTGGAACAGCTGGTGCCCAACTGTGTTATACTTCACAGTTTACGAAGTAGTTGTAACTTGGGATGAGACAGACCGTATGAAGCAGAGGTGGAAGTCGGGTTTGCCAACACGACAGAGTTGATTAAGCCTCCAGGTGTAGAGTTGTAGCCAACTTGGCAACTTAGAACACTACATCCAATCACTCGACTCTACAGCAGAACTCTACTCTTGAATGCAAAAGCAACGTTCTGCTGTCGTTGTAAATCTAGCTGATTGTCCGAGCTTAAGCTAAAGTAGTTCTTGGTACTAAGTCAATAGTTTGGTACGTCATTTATACGTCAGGCCGCCTGTGACGCGAGTTCGTCAGGGACGGCACCAGGTAGAAGGAAACTGATGGATGGTGTATGGGGAGGATTGGAACTGGTGTATTGGTGCGGTCGGGGAGTCGAAACTATAAATGTCAAAACTTCAAGCTAAATTGTTTCAACTAGGAAATACCACCCTCACTGACGTTTCAAGTGTAAACAAACAAGAAAACTAATATCAGTAGCAAACATGCAAACCTGCTTATCAGTATAAGCATGTTGAATCTCAAGAAGGTTATTTCAAAATGTAGTATTTAAACAAGTATTTACGTCATTCAGTTCATTTTGTAAATATTTTAGGTAGCTTAATCATGTATTTCAATATTAAAAGCTGATTGGCAGCACACCTTCAGAGGGTTTCTGTTCAGAGACCTAAATATAATTAAAAATTAAAATAGTTTTATTTTTATTATAAAAGAAGGTGAGCTGCCAATCAGCTTTTAATAATGAATGAACCACCTGTATTTCAATTTTATATAATAATAATTAGGGTGTAGTTTCGAGCGTGTATAAAATAATGTATATGAGTATATTTTTGTAAATGAAAAACAGTAATATAATAATTTAAGATGCCGCCCAAAACTACTAAAATATATGGTTAATTCGCAATCAATATTATTTGTCAACATTTTGTTTTTAAATCACAAAATTTATGTGTATTACATTTAGGAACTCACCGAAAAGTTTTGTAAGCTAATTGAGGCCAATGTTGTAAAATCACTAATAAACTATTTTGAATTGTATAACTGTTTTATCCAGAAGCAATAGATTCTTTAAACAATTTTTGGCTGTCTCTTCTTTCTTCACCGTATAGTATCTGTACAAGAAAATAGAGTTAACGCAAAGCGAGGTTTAATGTTAAATGTAGACTGGGTATTGCTAGACTTAGTGTGTAAACTAAAAAGCCTGGAAAACCAAAATTGACGCAATGTCAAAGAAATTAAAAACAAGTTACTGACAAATTTCACAGTAACGTGTAAAGTTACATTATAAGAAATAAAGTAGCAGTTCTCAAGTTCCAAGTAAAACTTCCCGGAGCAGTTTTCAAGTGTTGCCAAAGTTTCATGCCCCATTCCATCCATCATTTTAATGTTTGTTTGATGCGAGTTTAGATGTTTGAAATATTTCGGTCTATTAACAGCCTCAGGCACTTCATAAGTAGTTCCTTATCATCTTTCAACTTTGGTTTGTTTAAAGTAAACAGTTCCACAGCTACTCTAAGATTTAAGATACTGTTACCAAAGGTTGCAGAAATAGCACTGGCAAAAAGGACCATGGACATAAAAGGCCTGCAGGCCGGGGGTAACCCCCAAAGTCGATCCATTTATTATTATTATATGTATATCCATTTATCACTGAAATCAAGATGTGTAGTATTTATTGCATTGTTATAATAATTGTAATCGATTATTGTATCTTGTGACTGCCAAAAGTCTATCAAGCTTAACTTAAATCGCAAATTGGAAAACATGTATGTTATGCATCGCATGTACTCGTATTTCTCATTTTGTACTTATGTAGATAACACAATATATAATCAGTTGAAACAAATAAACACAAAATACAAAGTCACATTTGCTGGGATTTAGGAGAGTATTGGATTAGAAAAGCTTGACAATTATTTAGAACACATTATTTTATAATTTCGAAGTACTGTATTTTTACCTTACCGCACTCACATTTAATAATGTTAGACAATTTCGATTACAGACTATAACAGCTTGAAAAAGGTGTCTACTAACGTAGAACACATTGTTTTATATATCAATTACAATGCTGAACTAAGAATTTGGCGATAGGATGGTATCAGTGAAGATTGATGCATTGTTAGATTTCTTGTTAGCATCTCATCTTCTAATAATGTAATATTCACTTTTCAGAGGGAAACAGTTATTATATTTCAATTACTATCAAACTCATAATCAGAGATACAAAACTAATAAAAATTATTCATACGAGTATATCTCATATCTTAAAATAAAAATTGGACATTCTGTTCTAAAAGGGGTTTGTTTTGTTTTTAAATTTAGTTATTTAACTGTTCCAAAATGTTTACACCATTTTTACAAAATAATTAACATACCGGGTGGTTACAAATAAAATAGACAGTTTGGATAGCTTGTGGAAAATTTATTATTTAAGAGTTTTGGTCATTACTTACATGATCATATAAGTGATCATCTGACTTCAGAGTTCTTTAAGTTTAAATTGACAATATTTATTCCGGTTACTGATGGATCGTGGAAGAAGAACGGCCCGTAAACCTTTTCATAAGATTAAGCGCAAAACACGTTTACTTTAAGATAATCGCGTATATGCTGTAATGTCTCTCTTGGGGTTTCTATTCCCCATAATTGTACATTATGTCTATTAACTTGTCCACTAATGTGGAAAGACATTCAACACTAAAAATTAGGCGATTTAACAACGTGTCAAAATTTTCAAGACAATATTGCATTTCCTGACAACAATTTTTACGTACAAATTTATTATTGTCATTTAAACTTTGTACTAACCGTAATTTATAAGGTGTCATTTTCATTGTAATTTATAACATGTCATACAAGATGGATGTTAAAGGTTTGATGTCTCCTTTACTTAAAATTGGACGAGGGTCGGTTTGGAAAACACATTTTGTTGTTTTTGACTGAAACCTAAAGCAGAGAGTCACTTAGCTGGGCAAAGGGCTGAAAGGCCGCAGGCAAATACATGCATTAGCTCGAGAAAATATAAACAGTACAATGCAATAACGCGTAGTCTCAAGTGCTACCGTGAATACTAGTGGATTTTCTCCAAGTAAGGGATAAATATCACTAAATCACTATTTGAGATGCCGATCACTCTCATGAGGGTATTTTAAGGCAAATATGTGGTGAGGGATGTGTGTGATGAGTGGTAGTAATGAGTTATGAGGTGTAATCTTGTTAAAAACTAAGGCCGACTCTTCCTTAGAATGGGACATTAATTAATAGCCCAATGACCAATGAAAATACAAGGTCCAACGGCTCAACGTGACTTCCGAACCACGCAGGTGCTGGTCTGATATATCTAAACGATGGTGGGAGATGACGCGGGTATCATCAGATGATCACTGAGACTATCTGAGCCGCTTTAGACCTATATCATCCTCAAAACCTGACCTCCTTGAAGCTGGACTACAGGACCACGCCACGAGTCCCAGTCAATATAATATTAATATCGTGTGGTCTTGAGTGGGGGGCCCTCCAAAATGGTTTATGGGACACAAAAGTGTACTCATGATATGATTTCAATTAAATATATACACTACAAACAAACCGTTGTATCATCTGCAGTAAAACTGTTTGGTAGACATAGAAAAATATAAAGTGAATATCTAAAATATATAGGAATTATAAAAATTCAAAGATAAAATTATTTTGAATAGTAAACAAAAACCTGTTTTTAATTGTGTATTTACAATTTAAATTCATTTTATCTTTTAATTTTTTATAGTCTTTATACATTTTATATTTTTACATTTTATACATTTATTTTTACTCTTCTATATCTACACAACTGATGATGTCTGCCATAGTGTAGACTAAACGTTTTGTTATGTATTTTATATAACTAAAAAATATATTTCAGTGGTTTCATAAAAAATTTAATTATGACTAACCACTTAAGCTTAAAATTGAAAATAGTAATCTTTGTTTTTGTTCACAGGGCGTGATGTCTTCATAAATTGATGCTTGATGGTAATTAATCCGTTACTGCCCATAGGAAAAGCTAACAAAAACACAGGCAAGGCTGTTTTATGAGATTTATATTTTCCTATATTTCCAAAAATCTAATATAAGATTTAATTTTTAAGAAAAAAAAATGAACCAGAAGTGTAAACTTAAATATACATAAAATAGTACCTTATAGTTATAAAAGCACGGATTTTAGGGTTTGCTCTAAGTTTATGTTTTATACCATAGCATTTTGTTTTGAATACACTCTGTATTCTCATTGAGAAGAACAGTTTCAGTCTGATCATGAAGAGATCAACAGCCCAGCTTGAAAGGTTCAGAGTAATGGGCTGGAAAATTAAATGTTGACAATAACGTCTAAGCCAGCTTTGCAATGGGGTGGATAATCCACTCATCAAACAATCAACTGTTTTCTTTGCTCTCGTCTGAGAAAGCTTTCCCACACATTTTGTTCGTAGTTAAAAAGATATTCGAAAGGACGTAACTTACATTAACAGGTTTTTATATTCAGTAAAACCATTTAAACTGAATGCCTAGACACAGGTCAGTATGTCCACCTTTTGCCCAACTAAGAAAATCTGTAAAAGAAGTGAGTGGTTTACTCGCTAAGTGATAGAGCTACGATCTTATGTCCAGATCAATATAAAAATTAGATACATAAAAAAACGATTTGCTTAAGAATTGGTAACACAAAAGTTAGGAAAACAGATTCAGTAAGTCAGAGTGTTGAAAAACCAGTGTTTAAAAATTATTCATGTGCTGGGGTCATTGGAAAACTAAGAAGGTTAGGTAGCATATTTTAAGTTAGAACCGTGTTAAAATCTTATATAAGTATTAGACATAGTATCGTAAAAACCAAACCTAAAAATGGCACTGATGATTCTAATAACTGTATTTACAATATGCCACTTAGCCATGACAGGGTGTACATAGTTAAGACAAAAATATCACACAGTATAAGAGACACAGTACACAAAGAAAATTATCATAAGAGATCCACAACAAAATCCAAAATTTCTCAAGGAACAAGTCTAACATAATACATCGAGAACCTTTACGTTTCTGAGCGAGGTGTTTAATTTTTTGCTACTTTTTTACTCTAAAGCTATATGCTGTGTGGTTGTGTTTGAGCGGCCAGTTTATGCTCAGTAATGTTAAAAGTAGGTTAACTCACTTTCTGATGCTCTGTGTATGTTTAAGGTAACCTTTAACCTGAAGACGCGATCAGATCCGAAATGTTGTGTGTTTCTTTTTATTGGTGATGAATGATGCACGCTGGAAAAAGAGGGTGCAAACCGGTATGCAGTATGTGCCCTGCCTTATACGGAGCTGATTGATAAGATTAGTATATTTGAAGTTTTTTACTAAAGCAGAGTGAAAAAAAAGGACATAGTGATTAATTGTCCAGTGTTCAGATATTTAATCACAAGTTGTAGGTGAAGGTAAACTTTCTAGCTGTCACCTCTTGTCTCAGTTCTTGCTCCAGTATCACATGCTGATACATCTGCAACTGGAAACTGTTTAAACACAGTGAAAGATAGCTATTGTCGAGTGTTGGGATATTTAATCACAAGTTGTTGCTGTGAGGTGAAGGTAAACTTTCTAGCTGTCAGCTCTTGTCTCAGTTCTTGCTCCAGTATCACATGCTGATACATCTGCAACTGGAAACTGTTTAAACACAGTGAAAGATAGCTATTGTCGAGTGTTGGGATATTTAATCACAAGTTGTTGCTGTGAGGTGAAGGTAAACTTTCTAGCTGTCACCTCTTGTCTCAGTTCTTGCTCCAGTATCACATGCTGATACATCTGCAACTGGAAACTGTTTAAACACAGTGAAAGATAGCTATTGTCGAGTGTTGGGATATTTAATCACAAGTTGTTGCTGTGAGTGAAGGTAAACTTTCTAGCTGTCACCTCTTGTCTCAGTTCTTGCTCCAGTATCACATGCTGATACATCTGCAACTGGAAACTGTTTAAACACAGTGAAAGATAGCTATTGTCGAGTGTTGGGATATTTAATCACAAGTTGTTGCTGTGAGGTGGTAAACTTTCTAGCTGTCACCTCTTGTCTCAGTTCTTGCTCCAGTATCACATGCTGATACATCTGCAACTGGAAACTGTTTAAACACAGTGAAAGATAGCTATTGTCGAGTGTTGGGATATTTAATCACAAGTTGTTGCTGTGAGGTGAAGGTAAACTTTCTAGCTGTCACCTCTTGTCTCAGTTCTTGCTCCAGTATCACATGCTGATACATCTGCAACTGGAAACTGTTTAAACACAGTGAAAGATAGCTATTGTCGAGTGTTGGGATATTTAATCACAAGTTGTTGCTGTGAGGTGAAGGTAAACTTTCTAGCTGTCACTCTTGTCTCAGTTCTTGCTCCAGTATCACATGCTGATACATCTGCAACTGGAAACTGTTTAAACACAGTGAAAGATAGCTATTGTCGAGTGTTGGGATATTTAATCACAAGTTGTTGCTGTGAGGTGAAGGTAAACTTTCTAGCTGTCACCTCTTGTCTCAGTTCTTGCTCCAGTATCACATGCTGATACATCTGCAACTGGAAACTGTTTAAACACAGTGAAAGATAGCTATTGTCGAGTGTTGGGATATTTAATCACAAGTTGTTGCTGTGAGGTGAAGGTAAACTTTCTAGCTGTCACCTCTTGTCTCAGTTCTTGCTCCAGTATCACATGCTGATACATCTGCAACTGGAAACTGTTTAAACACAGTGAAAGATAGCTATTGTCGAGTGTTGGGATATTTAATCACAAGTTGTTGCTGTGAGGTGAAGGTAAACTTTCTAGCTGTCACCTCTTGTCTCAGTTCTTGCTCCAGTATCACATGCTGATACATCTGCAACTGGAAACTGTTTAAACACAGTGAAAGATAGCTATTGTCGAGTGTTGTGATATTTAATCACAAGTTGTTGCTGTGAGGTGAAGGTAAACTTTCTAGCTGTCACCTCTTGTCTCAGTTCTTGCTCCAGTATCACATGCTGATACATCTGCAACTGGAAACTGTTTAAACACAGTGAAAGATAGCTATTGTCGAGTGTGGTGATATTTAATCACAAGTTGTTGCTGTGAGGTGAAGGTAAACTTTCTAGCTGTCAGCTCTTGTCTCAGTTCTTGCTCCAGTATCACATGCTGATACATCTGCAACTGGAAACTGTTTAAACACAGTGAAAGATAGCTATTGTCGAGTGTTGTGATATTTAATCACAAGTTGTTGCTGTGGTGAAGGTAAACTTTCTAGCTGTCACTCTTGTCTCAGTTCTTGCTCCAGTATCACATGCTGATACATCTGCAACTGGAAACTGTTTAAACACAGTGAAAGATAGCTATTGTCGAGTGTTGTGATATTTAATCACAAGTTGTTGCTGTGAGGTGAAGGTAAACTTTCTAGCTGTCACCTCTTGTCTCAGTTCTTGCTCCAGTATCACATGCTGATACATCTGCAACTGGAAACTGTTTAAACACAGTGAAAGATAGCTATTGTCGAGTGTTGGATATTTAATCACAAGTTGTTGCTGTGAGGTGAAGGTAAACTTTCTAGCTGTCACCTCTTGTCTCAGTTCTTGCTCAGTATCACATGCTGATACATCTGCAACTGGAAACTGTTTAAACACAGTGAAAGATAGCTATTGTCGAGTGTTGGGATATTTAATCACAAGTTGTTGCTGTGAGGTGAAGGTAAACTTTCTAGCTGTCACCTCTTGTCTCAGTTCTTGCTCCAGTATCACATGCTGATACATCTGCAACTGGAAACTGTTTAAACACAGTGAAAGATAGCTATTGTCGAGTGTTGGGATATTTAATCACAAGTTGTTGCTGTGGTGAAGGTAAACTTTCTAGCTGTCACCTCTTGTCTCAGTTCTTGCTCCAGTATCACATGCTGATACATCTGCAACTGGAAACTGTTTAAACACAGTGAAAGATAGCTATTGTCGAGTGTGGTGATATTTAATCACAAGTTGTTGCTGTGAGGTGAAGGTAAACTTTCTAGCTGTCAGCTCTTGTCTCAGTTCTTGCTCAGTATCACATGCTGATACATCTGCAACTGGAAACTGTTTAAACACAGTGAAAGATAGCTATTGTCGAGTGTTGGGATATTTAATCACAAGTTGTTGCTGTGAGTGAAGGTAAACTTTCTAGCTGTCACCTCTTGTCTCAGTTCTTGCTCCAGTATCACATGCTGATACATCTGCAACTGGAAACTGTTTAAACACAGTGAAAGATAGCTATTGTCGAGTGTTGAGATATTTAATCACAAGTTGTTGCTGTGAGGTGAAGGTAAATAACCTTTACCGTAGTAGGTTCTTTTTAGTTACTTGCTGGAACACCAACTTAAACAATTTACAAATGCTCTGATAGATTAAGTAGTGCTAGAGGTTATTATTGACATACAAGAGATTTAATGACACTAATAGATTACTAATATTTAAATATTTCTCTGGAAAGTGATGTTGTACGTTATTATTTCAAAGAAGAAACACGATTCTTCAAAACTTCTAGTAAGAAACTCAATGGTTCAACGATTATTCTTTATTTTATGGTAAAAGATAAAACTTTTTAGCCGCTAAAGTTAAATGAGTTTCCTGATTCCAAAGCGTTTTCTTAAAACCGTCGTCTCTAAGAAAAACTCAGCTTCCCGCATTTGTTTTCTAAGTTTAGAAGAAGTAAAGTTTATAATTTACATTAATTTACTCAGCCTTACCAGAGCTATGTCCTTGTAGAATAAACCAATACTTGAGAAACTGCTTTTATTTCATTTGAAACAATCTTTGCAATTCGTTAGATGAAACTAAACATTCTTTCGTTTTTTATTTATTGCAGTTTTATTATATACTCAATAATTATGAACTCACACATAACATACTCCCAGTGGTTGTTTAATTGACTTATTGATTAGATTATTTATGTGAGTACATATTTCTTTACTAACCGACTTAAAAATAATAAAATAATGTACTATTCCTTTCAATTATGACTTTTTCGGTGCGACACGTTTAAAATTCAAATTTACATTTTGGCGGCTGGCTAACAGTGGCTTTATAGGTTTGACTCGTCTTTTTCAAGTAAACACTTTCATTGGGGTTTTCTAATCGCAAAGCTTACTTTGCATTTTTTTGCAAATTACACTTGCAGCAACCTTTATATCCACCAACAGCTGTTGATGTCTGCAATATTAAAAGAATAATAAAATAGTACTCGTATTAGTATATACAGAAAGAAACTATTGAAGTATACTATACTGCATTTTATACGTGTTGTAAAATAAGTATTTATTTGTTTGAATCTGATAATATGAAAATTTGATAATGCAACTTTCAACCACACAAGTTTGGAGTTTAAATAGTAAAGTTGTTGTTTCGGTGATTTATCTCTTAAAGGAAGAGTCATGAAGTGAAATTAGATCCATTACGTTGGTCTCTTCGGAATAGTAACGGTAAAAATAAATAACGGAAGGGGATGACTTTTCAAAATAAAACTCGTTAAATACCATTTGTTTGTTGCTTTGTAAAAACAAGTCAAAGCCGTTAGGTGTTCACTTTGATGGAATATACAATCAAACATCCTTTGTTAGCATCTATAGTTTTTGAAATTCACTTATTGTTACATTACACATTCAACCATATTAAAAGAATTGATAGAAGCAGCCAATGCAGATGTTCTAATAATAAACTAATAATCCAATAATAATTCTAATAATAAATAATAATACTCTACCTGTCTTTTACTTGAAACTGAGAAAAATAATAATACACAAAGTAAAAGTTAAATTTATTTTCTAAATTTATTGTGTAACATTTGGTAAAACAAGTAAGTTTAGATTTTAGGAACAAACAGTTTAGGTAAAACAAGTAAGATTTTAGGAAAATACAATTAATAATTCGACATCCAAATCGTGTCTGGAGCTTTAATCTCTGTTCTGATTATATTTTCATCAAACACTTGCAGTTCGTGTCCAAGCTGGTAAGGGGGTTGGTTCAGAACAGCACCCCGGAGAAATGCTGCGGTGTAACTGTGTTTTGGGAGGCAGGTAGTTCAGGTAGTTGGTTGGCAGGTACCTTGGTAGTTCTGGGTACCCTGGGGTGGGATGCACCGGTGCCATGTTTTCCACCGGAGTTTGTTGAGCCTGAAACATATCAATATGTGAATTATAATAAACAAAGTTAGTTTGAATTGATCTATTTGTAAGAATAAGTTGATTTAAGTCTCCGATTTTCTTTGACATGAAGCATTGACATTGCTTTAAATTTAATACAAGGATTGAACAAACTGAGAAACAACCTTTTTCAACACTCTTATTAATTTACAAGAGTCCCGAAGAGGTGTACAAATAACAATAAAAAAGGTCGTAAATTTATATTGTCAAGTTATTATTGCCAGCCAGTATATATTTAATAAACAAGTTCATAGTGTTTTTGAAGTAAATATACTATAAAGCCGTTTGGGTGACTGACTGGTGAACGAGAGAAATGTTTAGGCACTTCCCGTAGAGCTACCCCCCTCGACCATATATTCGTTTTAAAGGTCTTGGTGTGAAACCGCCAGGAGCGCAGCGAATGGCTCCTTTTTTATCAAGCTACCGAGAGCGTCTTTATCAAGCGAGGCCACAGGCCGAAGCGGAGGTCTAGGGGGCGTAGCCCCCTAGCGAGCCCGAAGAGCGAGTTGATTTTATAAAACCAAAAGGTCTAAATCAGTTGAATGTTAATCTTTGCATTTCGTCCGAAGTATTGGGTCTGCAATCACTGCGACTACCGATAATCCTAAGGCAACCTCTAGGAACAAAATTTTGTATAAAATCTAAATTATATCGTAACCATTACAACATAAAAAAACACACCGTTACTATCCAAACTTGGTTCTTTACAAATCGTTGTCTGTAGTTGTAAGACTAGTTACTCCGGCAACCTGTGTTGCAGATACATTGGGTACAGGTTTAGTTACATCGGTACAGTTCGTCAGGTTTAGCATGGCCGGTGAGAGGGGCTATATGGCCATAAGCGGCCAGCAGGAAATCTCAAGGCCACCGACCATGCTTATACCTAACGAACTGTACATGTGTACAGTTTAGTGTTCGATAAACATTTTATTCCTACCGTCTATTTCCCTCATATTAACTAAATATACTCATACACATCTAAAAAGTGAAACAGTTCTACAACTGTATCGACCATCTTTAAAGATGACTTCTTGCTCTGAATATTTGTTCAAACGAGTGGTAGGAAAATGTTATTGGACAAAATATCTAATTCGATAAAAGGTGTTATTTTTCAGTTACAAAAAGAGTCCCTTTGAACTCACCAAGCATGAAAAGTCTAAGATTAACGACTTTTCTTAGAAGGAAAAATGTTTTCTGTAGAACAAAGACGGTGATAAATCTTTTTGCTCGTTGAATAAAGAAAGAGATTTAAACGAAAGCTCTCCTCACTTAAGCTCCTAAAGCTGATTCTTTTAATTATTTACGACCTTCTTGACTTGAAGTTTCTTAGAGAAATAAGTGTTTGCCTTTAGTTTTGCTTACTACATTAACACACCTTTAATATCAAGCATAGTGAACTGGAGTAGGTCTTTTTGTTCTGAGAGTTTGTTTTGTAAATACTTCATTAAAAAACTTTAAAGCAGTTTTTATACTGTGATAAAAAGACTTTGTTTGTGCTTAAGGAAAACTTGGTGAAAATACTCATCTTTGGTAGCATTTTACCTCTTGCGAACACGCCAATAAGTATGGAAAAACCGCTCTCTTTTCCAAGAAAAACTAACTGCTCTGATCATATTTTATCCATCACAGTCGTGTGTCGTTTACCAAATTCCAAATATACATACCAACGTGTACTAAACCAGTTAGTGTAGGGAAACAGCGATACAAAAGCGTTTTTCTATAAATTAACAATATACATAAGCCTAATGAGTTTGAAACAATACTTAAGCTTTACATATTTTACCTTTTAAGGTTTGCATTTCATACAAATTGATACAATTAGATTCACTTTTAACGCAGTTTGATCCTTCACAAAAATATTGCGAATCAAACGATAAGACCCGTTAAACGTGTAGTTGAGATCAAGATACATTTGAGCTAGTATCAAAAAGATTCACTTTTAGGCTTATTGATGAGGTGCATTGATGAAATGCGATTACAATTACACTTTCATATTACTATTTTTAATCTGTGTAGATGAAGCTAGGTGAAACTTAGGCACGTTGTAATTAATTATGAACAACCTCGGCTAAAAATAATGTAGTTTGCAATTAGTTTTTTGAGTGCAGATAAAATCTATACAGGGTGTAACAAATATGTGTAGCGTGCTATGCAAAACCGGATTCTACACACAAAAGTAAGTCGAAAATGTCAAGTAACATTGTTTTGATTTGGGCTTAGTTTAGCTGTAATCCACCATTTTGAAATTTTTGAAAATAACTAATAATTAAAAACCTTTGAGATATATTTTGAGAAACTTAGTATGAACTTAGTTGTTTTCCTAATAACATTTTCGAAACATATATTTCATTTAACTTATCAAGTTTCAAAATGGTGGCCATTTAAAAACTTCAAAGTCGAATTCAATTAATGTGACTCCCTGTATAAGACGTGTAATAAGTTCACCTTTTTTTGTGCAGAATGGCAGAACGTACACACGACATGTCTCTCTGCCTGCCAAGTCCCAGGTTCATACTGTATACAGGACCGGCGACCCTCCTCTGCTCCTGAAGAACCACCAAGTATCAAAATAAAACATTCGGTCCCATTTATGGTATACAATATTTTTGTATGTCTTGGATTTTTGTTAGTCAAGAGTGTATATACTAATACAGGATACACGAAAAAAGAGGCGATAAAGTTAATGCGGCACACATTTGATTATGTTTTTGTTTTATTATATATAATACTTTTTGATGGATAAAAACTATACATTCAATAACTTTAACGTGTGTTGCTTTTCACACTTTATAAATAAATGAGAAAGCAATTATGATTCTACAAAGGGCATTTCAACATCCCTAGTTTCCCACGTGTAACCTCAATTTCATTGAAGACCGACCGCAGAGCTTTAATTTAAACGCCTTCAAAGACCTTTCATAATATTAATTTCTGAGAAATATGTTTTGTTTACGGTTCCGTTGAACTTAAAAGAACAGTTACGACTTGGAGAAGGAGGATAATGTATACTTTTATTAAATTTACATTGTTGTAAATGAACAGTCCATCAAACAACACAATTTGTAATTATTATAATTACATTTCGATTATACTATGTTATTAGTAAAAAAACTATAACTCTATTTATATTCACGTATACAGTAGACCCAATGAAACGAAAAGGGCGCTGCATTACAAAATTTGCTTTTCTTCGTGCCCAGATCTTTGGCTTTATCCTGCTTCATATTTTCCATAGGCCAGACTGCTCTTTCATCAAGCCAGACCGCTCTTTTCCTTTCAGTAACTTTTCTTTGACCAACTGTCCAATGAAACACCTTTTGTCTAAACGTGGACCAATCTTAAACGCCCATTTCTGTGATACTGCTCACGACCCATTTATTTCTTTTCCTACTTTTGCCTTAATAAGAATGTATTCATTATTCAACATTCTTGAATTTAAAATCCAACATTCTGTAATTGGCTTTGTTATTGAGGAAGGCTGCATTCTTTTTATATGACCGTAGAACTCAATTGTAATTTAGTGTATTTCCCAGTTCGAGAGCTTTACCTGGTACAAAAGGTGGTTATATGTCAATTGTTGCAAACAAAGATTTGATTTTTGTTTTAAGTTGGCCAGAGGTCTCCGACTTCCTCTGGTGGATATATTTCAAACCAGCCAACCGAGAATGTTAAAGACTGATTGCGCCAGAATTTATTATAACGTTAATAATTTGAGATGTATTATCAAGTTGCGTTATCGGTTGACAAGTTGAACTCCTACTTGAGAAGATATAAACTTTCATGTAAAGCCGTTTGGGCCTTACTCGATAGTTCTTCTTGGTTTTGACTTTACAAGAATGAGTGCCGTTTTTCTATTTGGATCGCTCTTAAAAGCCAAACTATCATTGTATAGCAAATATATTAAATAATTTTAATAACAAGACTACGGAGGAAAAAAATATACTTCAAGAGGTTCTTCAACACAAATATTTAGAACTATAATCTAGTTCTTCCGGTTCACACCAAGTCCAAACTTTAGGATTCGGTTGAAATATTGGGCCTCGCTGTGGAGTACCATCTTCACTCACTGATTGGCTGAAACTCAGATTGGCTTTATGAAGGTTGGACGCGGTATGGACCGGAAGAACTAGATTATAGTTCTGACACCGGCCGTGAAAGCCTAAGAGTTAAGTTTACAAATACTTAGAATTTTGATAAAGTTACATTACCATAGCTGAGTTGGCACTTGAGGTGTTTTATGTAGCTGATGGCAAGGCGAAGGGTTTCGATCTTGGATAACTTTCTGTCCGTGGGCTCAGTAGGAATCAGCTCTCTCACCATGGCGAAGGCGGAGTTAACACTGCAATACAGTCATTAAACAACACGTTTAATCACACGATGAAATAAATGAATAATAATAATGAATAATGATAATAATAATGAATAATAAAGGAAACACAACTGAATATAAAGAGTGTCCAGTAATTACGGGATCAAACCTCACTAGGTGGTTTGTCAGGTCATAATAAACAAACATTTCCTATAACACATAGGCCTATCTTTACTGAACACCCTGTATACGTTATAAGGTCAACTCATACAGGAATCCTGATTGATTTTATTGCCCGCACTCTGTCGGATACAGACGTGTTTGAAGGTTTAGTTAGTAGAGATTAAGTAAACCTATCATAAAATAATGTCTCTTCTTTCTTTTATTGGCAAACCGTTGTAAAGCTAGGAAGGTGACAGCTATGGATCAGTGTCCGACTTTCCGATCAACTGCTCCATGTTATAAAAAGCAAACTTTGCGTAGATATAAGTTGGGTTTTACATTTTCTGGTTCGTTAAATAAATCGTATTCACGCGGTGACAAGTAAAAGTGACAGTTAGGAACTAAGGCATTAAAATATCTTCTACTCAACGGCCTTCTTTGAGTTCAAAAGTTTTCACTATTAAATCGCGAGTTCATAAGTTGTATAATTTCCAAGCTTTCAACGAAGTAGACCCAATTTCACCAGATGTTTACAAAATTTAAAACAAATGTTCCTTTTACATGTCTCTAAGTTAAATTAGTTACCGTATCTAGTAAAATCGATTCTCTGAGAGTGCCGTTTGAGGAGCCAAAGTAGCACTTGTTGCTACACGTCAGTTATTTAAATAAATAAGTATTGTATTGCATAAACAATGTTCAATGTATCGTAATCGTCAAAATAATTATAGATTATCTAAAATTGTCCATACAGTCACATCGAAGTGTCTTTCAGACAAACAGAGGATTCATCCATTTCATTCATTCGAATTATTCCTACTCCAGCCCCATTGATTGTTTGTCATTTTTAAGAGGTCTCCCAGTTAAGTGCTAAGTACTCGTCTGTGCTGTAAAATACTTTCTGAGCTAGTATTGTTTTGATACGATATTTAAATGCCTTCGGCATAGCAGCACCTTTAATCGAATTTGGAAGTCTGTTGACCAAAAGAACTCCTGTCTGTGAAGGCGTTCATGAGTTACCGTCCTGTGTCTCCCAGTGCGGTAATCATCCCTGTCTCTCGTTACGTAAGGGTGTAGGTTTTACCTCTTACAGGGTCGTCTTGGATATAAAAAAGGGACATGTTCCAAGGATATAGAGGAAAGGTAGTGTCAACCGTTTTAGTTTTTTAAAAGCTAGCTTGCACGACTCTCCCCATTGAAGTTTTGCGATTGTTCGGATTGCTTGCATTTTGCAAAATGAAAAGCCACATTTGCATTTGAGCAGCCTCTACACAAGGCCAAACCGTAGGTAAGGTGTGGGTAGACAACTCCATCATATATACCTGAGTTGGGCAGTATTTTGAAAGTTGTCTCAAGACATTAGTGCTTGAGGAAGTTTTGGAGCAAACGTGTTCAACGTGGCAGTCCCAGGTCAACCCTTTATCAAGATATATTCCAGGAAATTTCGTTGAAAGAACCTCTTGAATTTGTTTATGTATAGAAATTCGTAACTTTTACAGCTGCAGAAGGTTCTCGTCACATTGCGTGGTGGGTGGGTTCTCTGGGCTACGTCGCTGTGTCCATGGTGGAGGGGGGAACAGCTGACTGCCCACTATACAAACACTCAGCTGACTGACAAATGTGTGTTGACGATGGACCATAACTGCTAATGGTGCTTACAGACCCATAAGACAAGGCATTTCTTGTCAGATAGAGCTTGGATGTGTTTCACAGACCCGTCGGCCCTGGAAGGGAAGATGAATGGACCAAGCTGGGTTGGGCCAAAGCTTACGGGATACTTACACCTCGAATTTGGGCTAGCTGTGTTTTCTTTATCGTGTTGCAAAAGAATTATTGGTTTTATTATTCTTCATACCATAGAAAATGCAATCAAAATTTTCTGACTGAGTTTCGATCTTGAAGTTAATTCAATTACGGTGCTTTGGATTGGTTTAGTGTTCTATGTATTTAATGATATTTTGTTTTTAGCCGAAATATAACGTGAATGATGTTTTTATCTTATACTATTATTACTAATTGATTTCAATCCTCTTTTTGCAAACAGGACACGTCTTACTAAAAGTGAAATAAGAAGACTGCCAATATATTCGAATGATGTATAATAAAAGGTTAACGTATTTAGGACTGGCATTTAAATATAAAATTACTATTTTAAATTTCTTGTCCTGAATACGTACGATAGATATGTAAGCTAATAGTTTATTAGATATTTTTAACTTAGAACGACTAAAGACTAAAGACGGCTTCGCCCTAGTTTGTAGCTTAGTTTGTAATTTTATAAAGAAATGTATTAATTTCTTTATTTGTACTTGCCTCTAAAATGCCTGTATACAACATGTGCAAGATAACAAAGTTATGTATTTAATATATATCTTCAGAATTAAAAACACATGCTTTTTATGTATTAACATAATTAAATAAAATTTAGAAAGCTTACTGATTAAATAAGAAAGTCATTTACAATTTTTCATGATGTATGTCTATTGTCTAGTTTAAATATGAATGACACAACAAATATATAACCTGAGCAAAACGCCCCCCCCCCCAGTACCCGGATCCTTGTTTGGCAGTTTGACTTTCATTACTTCCTCATGGAGGAGCTGATCCAATTTGTCTAAAAAGATAAAAGACTTTAAATTGGAAAAGTTAAATCAATCTCCTAAGCCTTTTCTTCTACACAAAGTTTGTCTGCCTCATGGGACCGTAAGTCCTTTTAAAGTAAACAAATCTTGTCAGCGTTGTAATCCGAGCTGCTTTTGTGTAAACTAATTTATTAAACATCAGATGATTATCAGTTGGTATTTTAACTTGACCAGAGGAAGCGTGTTCCACTCTTTGTTTTTACTATTTCAGCACTTTTATTTATGCGATTTGGGATGCATTGTTTGTCTGTGACTATTCAAACAAAAAATGCATACATTTAAAACTCTCTTAACGGTTACAATCTTACTTTGTTTAGAAATTATATATCTGTATTTTATACCATAACGAGTCAAAAAGGTGTCCTCACGTTTTTGATAATTCACTCCAGATTCTAATGTTTAAAGTTTCTTTGAAATGGTGTGCGGCTTGTCTGATAATACTTTCGACACCATCCTACATCCCGTGCGTTTTAAAGTGCGGCTTATAATGTTTTATGTAGAAATAATTGTTTTAAAACAAAATATAGAGAATTTGTCCTGTTGTACTAATTTTCTTCTTCAGTTTTTTCTTTTAAAGTCAAATATATTTATACTTAAAGTTAAAGATGTTTGTCAAATCACGGTACAAAGCTCACATTTGGCATATGTTATATGATGTACAACTCATACATATCCTGTTATATGCGCATAGCTTTGTGGCTGCTTATAGAGCTTATGGATCAAAAATTTCAACCCTTACTTAAATTATAACATCCCATATTTCCTATAGATGGCTTGAAAGCCCAACAACCATTTCGGAAAACGTAAAATTTACGGTACTAACAAATCCAACTTGTAAATTCCATAAACCAGAGGGGCTGATAACCGTCACAGTTTTACATGTCATACCCTGTGAAAATGAAAAGTAAACAGCACCAACACGTAGCGTTACTGTTTGACGGACCGGTAGGTACAATATGCGGTACATATACACAAAGATGGTGTGAAATTTTGTTGTTTCTAGTAGTGATATACTAACTCAACAACTAACTCCAAATTTTAAGTCTTTTAGAACACCAAACTACTTATCTTTTGTAAATGCTAGTAAGCCTTAATTATAATCTAGTTCGTCCGGTTCACAACGCGACTAAACTTCATAATTAGGTGGAGATATTTCGGCCTCGCTGTGGAGTACCATCTTCAGTCACTGATTGGCTGACTGTTACTCTTTAACAACTGTCGATTTTGGCATCCCTGCTCCACTGGACGGTTGGTAGCCCTACCACCATTAAAACAGCAGACAGCAAGTAGCTCGGTTTCAGCCAATCAGTGAATGGAGATGGTACTCTACAGCGAGGACGAAATATCTCAACCTAATTATGAAGTTTGGACGTGGTGTGAACCGGAAGAACTAGATCATAGTTGTGACAACGGGCGCGAAAGCCCAAGAGTTAAGTCTAGTAAGCCTTAATTGCCAATTTGTTATACAGATTCAAGTGCAGTGTTCATGTATGTAGTTATACTATTTTCATAATAATATAAACTTCATCAGCACCCAATAAACCAACATAACATTATGCGAAGTATCTCGGACTCAATTCCAGGTAATTCTCGGTTATCTTTGATTTCCGAATCACCGGCTCAAAAACCAAAGATCAAACGGCAATATGGACTCGAATATGGAGGGCAGCGTTGATTTCAGTCCAGCAAACAGAGTCCGTCTCCAAATTACGTCTGTATTCGGAGCGAGTGACGTCACGGCAAAGCTTTGCGCCCTGCTCACTGAGGCGATCAGTGTGACCGGGCGTGATGATTTATATTCCTGTTTACTCTTCAATAATTGTGCTCACACACAATACAAGAGTTTTACACTTGTTTGCTTCACTTTGAGTGAACAAAAGGGAAGTTTATAGGTTGAACGTAGTTTTGTATTTTGACGAGAGAAAAGGGTTTTTTCATCAGATAAGATCAGGGTAGATAGTTGGAATCAGGTAAAACATAGGCCTACTGCAGTATAATTTATTTTTAATTTGTAGTTGGATTAAACTATAAACAAAGTTATAAAGTGAACAGCATGAACAAATAGGGATTATTAGTACTTATTTTTAGAAATTTCTGTAATAGGTAATTTTAAGGCTACGCAGCAGTGACTGTCACCTTGAATTTCTTCCCATAGAGCAACGTAAAAACATGAGTTCTCTTGGGACACTTCACGCCTACAGTTTTCATAGGATTTTTATGAAATGAATTTTCTTTTAAAGTGTATTAAATGTTTTAGTGCCACCGCTAAGCCGAATTTCAATTTTCTTATTTTTAAGACCGTGAAATAAATCCAAAATGCGAACAAACTTTGTATTTTTAACCGACTTCAGTGAAACGAGGAGGTTATACAAGTTGACCTGCGGCGATTTTAATTTCGTTTTTTCACTAGTAAACTAATAAAATTTCTATAAAAGTGGTCAGCGGAGCCACTGCCGTACATTGCAACCTTACAAAGAAAACTTATTTTGAAAATATCTGATGAAAACTGTAGGTGTGAAGCGTCTCAAGGAAATGCTTGTTTTTACATTGTTCTTATTAAACAAAAACAAAATAGCTGACATGTATGTGGACTCTAACAAGTCAAGATTTCACTTTTAAGAAATCAATCTAATCGACCTAGAAATGATTTTACTTAAAAGGAAAATATGAACACTGAATTTTCTAATTTGGAATCTACTCGAATTTTAAGATGATGAATGCCACAACAAAGTAGCATTAGTAGGCTCGCACGCTTTCAGATGACATTTTACGAAGTACATGACTATCTGTCATAGAGGTAACGAAGGTTTTTTGTCTATTGGATTCAAATTATTTGATTGCATAAAATACTTTTGAATTTACTTTTACAGTTAGATGGTGATAGTGGGATTTGAAGGCATCATGTTCTTAGAACTTTTAAGCTTTAATCAATATAGTTAAAAATGTACGAGAATATTCTAGTCAAGTTTACATGATAGCACACAAGTGCTTATGAGGACATTTCCAGCATTTTCTGTGTAATAATAATTGTAACGTTCGCTAAATGAAATCTGCTGACTAAGAGTGTCTGTGTTGCATCGAAATTCAACCACAGCTGGGCAAAACTGTACGTGCTTTTGTTAGTTAACAATTTCCAAACAGCAGGGGAAATGTTATTACCTTTATGAAAATACTTATCTGATCAGTTAATATTAATCATAATTTACTATTTATAGATGCATTCGATATTTAAACATACAAGTACAAGTACTAGGACTGGTACATTTGTTCCTAATATGAAAATAGACATGGCCTAACTTCTACTTTTATTATTAGAAAACAAAGGGCTTGAAAAAGGTAATGGTTATGGTTAAAATGTTCTCTCTACCCAATAAACTCGAGAGCATTCAAATAAACGAGACCACGGGTAAAATAATATTGGGTAGCAACACAAACCAGCGGCAAGGCTCATCGTTTATAACTCATTTATGTCTCGTTTACATCTCCGTTTCAAAATGGTGGCCATTCAAAGTTTTGTTTGACCTATAAAATTGTAGCTTTACAATAAATGAATACAATGTGCACCCTGTATAATATATTTTTCAACCCCTCTGGTTTCTCTAGAATCTAAGTTTTTAAAGTTATTTCACTTGAATTTTTGTGTCTGAATTTCTTCACTTTGACATTTAGAGCACTAGGCAGAAATTGAATTTAGACAATCATGTTAAATATCACTGTGTATTTAATAAACAATATTAATTCCTAGGATTTCTAGGATACAGAATAAAACAACTTTCTTATTTCAAAACAAATACAACTATTAACAGCTGTTTTTGCTTACTATACAAAACCATAGAGTATATAAGGAAAATATCAATAAAAAATTGTAATAATACTATTATTGTATGAAGGAATTTCGTCTAGTTCAAAATAGATAAATGTAAACCTTTTATTTCATTTGAAGTTCGCTAAGATTCACCGTAGCGCTTGTGGCTACGTGTCGGCTATGTTTTTCGGCCCGTCTCTTTTCAATGCATTATTCGTAATGTACAGTAATATTAAGTAACCGGTTTCCACAGTTTACTTTAGTTCTAACCAATGCATGGAAATATTAATTTGTTATACATGTTTTGTTACAAACATGAAATTGTTTTTACTCGCACATTTTATAAGCACGTATTAATTCAAACCTTTTTGATGCGACAGTTAAATGTGCTTTCTTAAATGTGTGTAGAATACTTCGAAAATACTTTGGCTACATTGAATACCTCGGTTGTTTTCATTTACGCACAAGATATACACACGGAAAAACATTTGCGAAACAAACTGCAGAGCATTCAAATAAACGAACATAACGCACTCGGGTAAAACAATATTGTGTGGCAACAGAGACCTGCGGCTAGCCGCTCCTCGCTCCTCTACGAGTAGATGTCTCATTCCCACCACCACTACACCATCACCACTTCGTAAATTTCATTTGTTTGTTTCTCATACGTGTTTATTTTTCAACGCGTTTTAGAAATTATTCAGGGTGTATTTGAACTCTCTGGACATGCTTTAATGATGGGTTTTGGGTTAGACACGTTTCATGTCATTAAACATGGATAGAATAGATTTGTTACCCCGCTATTAGCCACCGTTTTGTAATTTTGACAAAGTATTTTTCATATTTAAATCCATTTTATAGTTTTCTTCAAACTCGGTACAGTTTTACCGTTTGGACACCGTTTGCACCACATTTATTTTTAAATTAGACTGTAATATGTTTTGTCGTTTTACTCTAAGACAGCTGCTTTAGACATATTTGTTTAACAACCCTCCCCCACCGTGAAATTAAGGGTGCGCAGTAGTTGCCGTACCCTTGAATTTCGTCCTATAAGAGCAATACAAAAACATGTATTTTCTTGGGAAGGCGTGAAGTGGCCTATAGTTTCCATCGGATTATTATGATATAAATTTTGTTTTAAAGTGTATTAAATGTTTTAGTAACTCTATTTTAGCGTTTATAAACCCGTGGCATAAATCCAAAAATAGGTATTTAAATTTCCTGTTTTCACTGGTAAACTGATAAAACAAAATTTTCAAAAAGTGGTCAGCGGAGCCATTGCAGTACATTGTTATCTTTCAAATAAAACTTATTTAAAAAAGATGTGATGAAAATTGTTGGCGTGAAGTGTCTCAAGAGAATGTATGTTTTTACATTGCTCTTATGGGACAAAAACAAAATGGCAGACAGGTACTGTGCACTCTTAAGAGTAACATTAACCCTTGGTATACGAAAGAATAATTACACAACTGTTAGTCTTGCTTCTATTTCTATGTTAATACTACTTCGACCATCAACCTTGCTTGACCCGTCTCTTTAAAGGTTCAATAACTGCATGGTAGTGCGTAATTTAAACATTTATACATTGATAGGACCACCCAAGTACATTGATTAAATCGGGTCAAATGGCCGTAATATTTATGAGTTGGGTAGATAAAATAAGCCAAAGTTTTTACTAATTAAAGGTTGTCAAGTTTGGTCAAGGTTGAGGTTCTGAACTGACATATCATGCATTCACATCATGTGTTAGTCACCTGTTAGTTCTATCACGCTCACGCGCATTGGCTTGGTACCTCTTGTTGTCGCTCTCTCCTTCGCTGCTGTTCACGTTCTGCGCATGCGCTCTTCTGTACGGCGTGCCTCTGGTCTTGTCCGGCGACTCTTTTAGTCTCTCATTTCTCGACCGCAAAACTGTGTACTCCATTTTACTGAAAAACAATGTTTGTAGGTTGTAATAAAGGTATAACTTATAATCTTAATTGTTCATAACAATAATAATGTGTTGTTGGGCCTGGTAGGACCACGAGGTTGGACGGTGTTTGAATAGGAAAAAAATACTTAGTTCGCTTTTGTTTTCAGTGTTCGTTACCAGAATGCGCTATTAGCCACCAAAACCACCAAGACCCTATAGCCCTATAGCATTTAAATAGGTTAAATTAAATTTAGTGTACCGAATGTTTTGTATTTTCAGCCACTTACGAATTAGTAGATTGTGTACAATTTCATTGTTTATTTTTAAGTTTTAACCTTAGTCTAAAACAATACATTTTAAGTATACATTTATAAGCTGACTCTACGTTCTTTACCTGAATTCATCAAAAGGTGTACGAAAAACAAAAATATAATCAACTTTTAATGGCTATATTATTAAAATTTAGTAAATGACAGTTTACGGCGATACTTTTGTAACTTTTTATGATTTTATGCTGATCGGGAAATCTGTTTACAGTTTAAACCAACTTTACTGTATTAAGAAGATTCTTCATGTAGTCGTTGTGTGTTTATTTGTCCCCTAGCAGATAGAAAAAATTTTAAAAGTTCTTTTAAGTAAAACATGGTTGAAATTATCAGGTAATATTTTCCTTAGCTCTTTAACCCTTAAAAATAAATTAGAACAGCTGAATTGAATCACACCAAAGCTAGAGTCTAACTATAAAGAACACTAAACTTTTAGTTTGTAGTCCCTAACCAAACGTAAATTATGTCAAATTTCAAACAAATATGTAATGACAATCTGACAGGTATTTAATAACTACCAATTGGCTTTTTGCGACCATAAAGTTAAAAATAAAAAGGATGTTCTACTATAAAATGAATACATTAAATAGTTATTCATCATTACAGCGAAAAACACCAGGAATTTCCAAATAAACCGGTAATCAACAAAGAATAATACAATATACAAAACCAATCCACTGCATAGGTGCTCGCATGTTTAGTAGGTCAAGTGGTAAGGGAGGCTGCGTATATATTATGCAAGGGTGTCAAGGCTCCATAGTGTCTAGGAAGTCGTCTCTCGGGCCTCCCCTACCCCACCCCTCGGCACCGCACCCTGGGACCCTTGATTGATTGCCCAATGACCAATGGAAATGCAAGGACCAACGGCTTAACGTGGTATCCGAACCACGCAGGTGATGGTCTGATATGTCTAAACGATGGTGGGAGCTGATGAGGGTATCATCAGATGATCACTACAGGACCACGCCACGAGTCCCAGTCAAACTTTAAACTGTAATACTTTAAACTTCCATCATTTCTACGTTTCTTTCGGGCTAGTGGTCCTCGCTCTGAAATATATCTTCAGAGTCCTTGTAAAATGTTCCCAACTGGCAGGAAAAGACACAACCTGCATTTAAGTACATTTTCATAATTAGTTATCTAATACAGCGACAGTTATATATTTCTTTATTTACTGGTACCACTGTAGATACTGCTGACTCTACGATCACATCCTCACATTGGCACTAACTAGGCACGTACTGCTGATAGTATACAGTCAGCTGTTTCCAGAAAATTTGGACGTGAGACGCCATGCCATGTCCCAGTGTCTCTTCTGGATCAGCCACGTATCAACCAAACATCCGCACTGAGTGGGAGAGACGCAGAGGAATCAATCAAATAATTTATGCATTGTAAGCCTCATAATTGTAACTCATAATACAAACTAATTATTGCCATTCTGCTCTAAAACAGCTGCTTTAGACACATGCATTGACAGTGCTAAAGTGTCAATTTCATACCCAGATAAATAAAGGATTGTTTAGATGATGTTTTTGTTTTGCATCATGACAAGAAGTATCGTTCATCATTCGGGCCTAAGGTGTCTTTAGATCCTCTGTCATTTAACGTCCTCAGGTGCGCCTCGGACGTTAACTTGACCTCATGTCAAAAAGTGTCACTTCTGGACCTAGTGATGAAATATACTATATTAATTGTAAGCCTTAATCTTTACTCATAATAAAACTAATTTCAAATTAAAATTATCAAGAACGAATATTGTAACTTGTATTGTAATATTGTAGGACGAGGCTTTTCAAAGTAAAACCTTTTGACACTTTTGTTTGGACCTGACGTCGAAGGTATTGTATTTGAAAGGCCTCGTCCTGAATAGAAGTTACAATATTGGTTTTTGACATTTTAAAATTAGTTTTTATGACTATATCTAATAGTGAGCACCGTAACTCATAATTTGACGATTTTCAAGCTAGATGTTTTTGTTTTGCGATTGATAAACATATTTAATTTTTAGTAAAACCAGTGGAAGATATATTTTGGAAGAGAGTCCTTACTTCACTTTACTAATGATTTGGTCTACAATTAGGCTATGTATCAATATTAAAAAAAGTAATTGTCATCATAACTTCTCCACAGGTGTACGTAGGGCGTATTTCAATTGTTTAGAAACTTCAAATGAACATACGATTTCATTCTACAGTAGTGTAGACACTGATTTTATAAAAATAAAAACCTCGTACGGATAGCTGCAATTTTTTATCTATACTAGAGCTGCTATAACTTTTTAAATGGCCTTCTCAAGGTATAAGTGAAAATGGCAAGATTGTTTCGTCAACCTTCTACCTGTGAGATAATTTTAAAACATATTAAAATTTGGTGAACTTTAAAATCAATTTGCCATGCTCTTAGAAGGTTGATAAAAATTATTTTTAATAGGAATACAGAGTAAAAATCGCAAACCCGATAATTATTTTAAAAGTTTTAAAGTTCGAAAAAGTTTTTACTGCAAAAACTGCCCTAGTAGGTGACTCATATCTAAACCAGAATCGATCTGGAATGCAGCGAGCTTGTCGCTTAGAATTATTGGCTTGACATTTTTATCTACAGCACATACTTTGCAAAAGTTAACGTAAAATTCTTTTGAATTACTTGAGTAATAGAGTGAATTGTTCTGCTCTTTTCCATTTAAAAATAAGCTTGCTCGGCCAACTGATAGTTGCAAAATTGAGCGTTAAAGTTTGTGGAAAATTGTCTTGTTGTACTAGTTTATTTTAAACATCGAAGCCAAGACAGCTCAATTACGATGTTGCCATGTTGAACAAATCCCAGATGCGAAGTTATAGCGGCTATAGTGTAGTCTATAACATTGATTAGAAACCTCTATTCAGGTAAAATAAGTAAATAGTTAAGCAATATTTCATCAAGCTATATAGTTTATATACTATCATAATTGTTTGTAGTGATTAGTAAGTTTTTGTTATAATAAAATTATTTTTATTACATAAACCCTAACGTTGCAGTGGACATTTTAGTTAAAAGACAAAATAGTTTTTGAGTAAATCCAAATTTAAAAATTGTACTTTGATTAATTAAAAAGAATTCTTGTAATTAACATAAGCTTAGCTAAGAAAACACAATGTGATAGAGGCACAGCAATGTTTTCTCATCACACAATGTGTTAACGCATCTTTCTAGTCTTTGTTATTTAAGGGTAACAGTTCAGCCAGAATAGATTGGAATCGTCGTCAAAGTTCAATAATTTCACTATAAAATTTGAACTGCAGAACTTCAAACCATAATACACTTCACAACGCTGAAAGATGATAATACAATAAGGGGACCCATGGCTGGTTAAAATAGTGCGCGACTCTGAGCTCATCACTCCGCTGGCGCAGGTTCGATCCCCACAGTTACCACTCATATTTGTAATGTGACTAAAGGTAAGGCCAGGTTGAGTGGTAGAGAGGACTTTGTAGTTCTAACTTCGCCTCGTTAAACTTCACCTTTTTAACATGTTGCTAACCTTTAGATCAAACCATCCGAACTTATATATTAAAAGGCATACGTTTAACTATGTCCTATTAAAGATTCTAAGAAAGTAAAATTAGACTTTACTACTCGTATTTTTTTCTCTACCAAAGATTTTTGCCATATTTTCTGATTATAATATCGTAAACGTTTTTAGGATTGACCGGACATTTGCAAAGTGAAAATATGAAATTAGCGTATTTTAGTTTTAGCCAGGTGTGGCTACGCAGAAATTCAACACGTCACAAGGCACAGTTCAGTTTATATCCTGTTTATGTCTTTGAACTAACTTCACCAAGACAAAGCCGCGACACGAACTGACAATATCGAAGACACTGTTTACAGATCGTGCTGCTGATAAGGAGTGATAAGACAGCAGAAGAGTGGATTATAAACTGACACTTCAGCGAAGTGAGGGGATTTGGCAGCCTACCAGAGGCTGACGAGGCACTAGTCAAGATTTCCATGAACCACCCTCACTCAGCAGAAAGGTTGACGGAATTTTATATTACGGATTTCACAATTTTAGCAAGTTTATTATGCTATGATGAAGTTTGATTTAAGCAATTCTTCGCAAATTTAAAATTTGATAACACATTAGCATACTTTTAAAAAACTTACAGGGTTATTAAACAATAATGTCTTACTTTCAGAAAACTCTATTTAATTTTATTTCATAGATTTACATGAACTAAATGATAGTAAGAAAAGCACATTTCACAGTTTGTTCCTTTTGGTACACTTCTATAAATGCTAAACATATCCTCCCCTGACTGCTCAGCATAAAACTAGCCGATAATTAAACATTTCCCACACTTTACGAAGCACATTTTGATTTATGGTATTGATTGCAGCTCTTAGACGGTTCCTCAGGTCAACTAAATTTCCTAGCAGGAGATGTACGTAAACCTTCTCTCAACGTAGCCTCACATGAAAAGTCACGTCGAAATCACAAATCTACGACACAGTTCTCGCTGAACTGAAGTGACTGACCTTTTAAAATTCAAATACGCAAAATATCTTGTGTTAAAGGACAGTCATCTTGTTGATAAAATTAAAAGTTGAAATGACCTCTCAATGTGTGTAAACAAAACTTTTAAACGTCTTCTTTTCAATCATATGTGAATTATTCATGTAGCACTTACACTTAAAAAATTACAGAAGAATGAAAGTTGGACATTCTTTTAGAAAACCCTGTACTATGGAGAAAAATACATTTGATATGACATTAATTTTACTGTTCATGTTTTGGTATTGTTTAACTAGGTTCCCCCAAAATTATTGTATGTGCCTCCCTTCTGAAGTTATGTTATCGTTATTTTGTCATGATTACTTTTCATTATTTGTATGTAAATCTAAACGTACGCGAGAATTACGTAAATAATAAAGTATAGCCTGGTTAATTATTACCACTTATGGACATTATTCAAATGTAAACTATTATAACGGCTTAACGGTAATAAACCACTGATTTGTCATGTATAATCTAAACAAATATCAATATTACTTCTTTTTGTACTAACCTTATCAACTACGACTGAATATAACAGTTGTAAGTTATACTCCTAGCCTAAGCGATCTCCCTTGTCACCAAAGCACTCATCACCACTTCCCTCACGGCCTACTCACAGTAGTCGGTGAGCGGTTGACTGTCGTTCCCTTCCCCCCTCCATTCACGCGGGGAACAGCTGACATCCCCTTCCCACTACCCAAGTCCTAGAACACAGATTAACATAGTAGTTGCTATCGAATTTCCTTTGGAAAATTGAGGTATTTATGCCTTCAGCATGGTAAGTCCCGGGACCATAAAATGAGCATTTTGAACATTTACAAGTATATATGGATCTTAATTTTTCAAAACACTAAATAGCTTATTTATTACTAAATAAATTAAAAGAGACAACGTTTGGACCGAACCGGGACTTGAACCCGGGTCTCTCGCTTTGAGCTTCTATAACAGCGTTGTGATACAAGTAATAATGGAGAATGCAAAGCTAAGCCTGTTCGCTCCGCTCACAGCCTCGTAATGTTCGTGGTCACACAGAAGGCTGAAGCGAGGCTGTGACAGTAGCTAAGAGTCTCGTAACACCTATGACACGTCTTGTAACACCTCCAATGACCGAATGCCAAATCGAGACTGAGATCGGAGCGAATAAGAGTAACAAATTGCAAAGGAAATTCGGTTCGCTCATGCAAGCGGCGCTTTAGCACTTAGCTGCTTGTCGGCCTGGTTTTAAATGTTGTGATAAGTTTGAACGCAATGGACACATTAGGAATTCATTGTCAAAACGATGTTTTCATTGAAGAATTTAGCTTGCATCATTAAACATTTTGACCCCGCTGTTGAATTTCTGTTCAATCGCCTCCAACTATATCTTTTTATATTATTTGTAATAATATACTCATTATTAAGTAAGAAAATGAACTGAACTATATTTACAAAATACCAACGATGGCATGATATTTAAAAGTAATTAAAATGAACAAAACACAGATAATGCAAAACACTATTACTGTACATATTTATTACATGAATATTGATGGTTATGAGTCAAAGTTAAAAACTGTTGTGTAGAAGTCTTTGAAACATATGTTTAAGTCTTACAGTTAAAAGATCACAACAGTTTTATCTTTAGAACAAACTCTGAAATCCTTGATGCTTGTATAATAGTTTTCAACAAGTTATCAAACAAATAAAAGTTTTTCTTCCAAAGAAACTTTCCGACGCACTGTAATATTTATTGCTAAGTTGTCCCAAGTTCGTAAACGAAGTCCATTTTGTAAAATTGAAAAGTAATGAAAGCATTGCATTATTTATACTTTATACCCTGTTCAGAGATTATGAGATTAAAACAAAGCACCTAACTTTTAAATTGCCAAAGTTTTGTTCTCGTTTCGAAGCCTAAACATTTACGTGGAACAATCTTTTCAAGCACTGCGTTTATGTTTAGTTTGTATTCTTTATGGAACGGTTCTTGGTTTTGAAAATCCTCGCATTAGCACAATACTTTCAATTTTTATTACTCACCCCACACTATCAGTACTAATAAGACGGAATAGGTTCATATTGTCTTATGCAAATCCACTGTTATTTACAGAATTTTGCACAATGTTTAATATACTGTTATGTAGGCCTAGTTCTTAACAATAGTGTTTCAAAATATCAATATCATATTAAAAATCAAACCTCTTTTCAAAAATTTAGTTTTTAAATTTTGTTGAACAGTTTAAACACTTATAATAGGAACAACCCTACAAGGCATTAAAAACACACACAAAAATAGTGTGTACCCCTATCTGTCACCAATAATTATTAGATATTGGTACGTAACGCTCTTATGGAAGTCGGACTGCCCTTAAAACAATGTATAGATGCAGTTTTGTATGAAGGTGAAAAATTATGATCTAAGGCTTCCGGTTTACACCGCGTCGATAGCTACTGAGGATGACTATCCTCAGCGAGGTCGAAACGTCTAGCAGTCACTTTATTTCAAATGTGACGCGGTGTAAACCGGAAGCCTTAGATCTTAGTGCTGCTCCGGCCTGAAAGCTTTAGAGTTGAGATGAAAAATTATTACTGTATCATCAATTTGTTAGTGCAAAGGTCACGGGTATTTTATAAGTAGATAATTGTTACTCACACTAAAGCCACGCTTACCTTTTTCTAACCAAAGTCGTCTTCTTTCCAAATTTCCCACCCCCTGTTTAGTTGCATGTTGACTTATCTACGAATTGCTACAAAGTAAGGTGTGAATAAATTATGTTTCGTGCTCAGTGGTTTTCGGTATTTAATAACTAGATCCACTAAAATGTTCTTTGAACGCGTACTAACCTTTCTCACAAGTACAAAATCATATTTTACCTCTAATAATCGTAATGTGCTTCAGAAAATCCTTTAAATTGTTCAGCTTATAATCTTATTTATATATATAAGTTTATTTTATTTACATGCTGTAAAACAGATTATACTACAGGAATACATATATAATACACTACATATTGTTTTGGAGATAACCTTATTCCAAAATGCAACAGTTATTGATGCATTGAACCATCATATATAATTTATATAAAACACTGAATTGTGAAACCAGCGCAAATATAAAAAAGTGTACATATAGCCTAATTATGAACTTATGGGAAAAACATACTAGTTGTAAATATTATACATAATAAGTAAAGACTAATAAATAAAACATGCAGCCACATCATAATATCAAACTAATCAACAACAAGTAATAACGATACAAATATATTAACTCTGCAACGGATGCAACAATGAATAAATAACAATAAAAATGGAAATAATTAAAGGTTAGGCCTATATAAAATGAATTTGAAAACCAATCCATCAATAATGTTATCTGAGCTCAAGCGTTCCTGGGCTGGACGCCAACACAGACGCTGCCTTTGATAGAATAAAAGGCACCCGGCTTTTCGCCAGCCCGTACTGTCCATGAGTAACCAATGACCGGAGAAGCGAGCACGGAGGAAACGCAAACCTAATACAAGCAAATAAAATTACAAAATATAATTTATAATATATACCTCTGTCAATATTTCTCACAGCAATTTTAATTTGTCTTCTGGTGGTAACATATTTCACAGACGTATCATAGTATTAAAAGTATACGAGAAGTGAGATCTAGTTCTAGAATAATTAATACTAAATAGTGTTTGTGACCTATTGTAAAATGCTGGCGCGTAATAATTAATTTTGGATAGACAATACGAGTCTTCGATTTCACATCTTACGTATTTAAGTTGACATTTGTTCTGTCTTTTGATACCTTAGGTGGATTAAGTTAGTTCAGTATGAGGTAAATAGATGAACGGACAGTTCCTAACCAAATAAGCTAACGAGCTCTTTGAAACTGGTCCAAGCGTCGAGTCTGGGTACACACTGAGTCCAAATAAAAGTGTTTGTCCCTCAGCTTACCTCTCAACTCATTTACTGACATGTTGTATTCTACAAAGTGTATGTTCTCACGTATAGACTCTCTTTCAATGTTCAACTTTTGAATACATCAAATAATTTATTCTTAAGTAGAGCTTGGATAGGTAATGATTTTCTATGGTGTTCTTAGTAATACAGTATGATGTATTCGTTACTGGAACATGATAAAGGTTCTTTCTGATCGCTGTAATTGGTGTTCAACAAACTGGAAAAAAGCGTAGAAAAGATTACCTAGACATCTGTAAAGGAGTTGTACATGTTGTTTATGAGTGTATACAAGGTTAGTTTTCAATGTACCTCCCTCCTAGTTTTAAAAAGGAAATATTTTGAAAAATTCTTTGAGGAATGTTTGTTTTGACGTACTTTGCGTCATCCATCCGGCTATTTTTTAAATACCTTGTGGCACCTCGAAAAAAGTAAATTTTAACACTAATTCAACGACGCAAAACATGTTGATCTTGAAAATATCGGTTCTGTTAAACCCATTTAAAGGTTAAAAGAAATCAGGTTTAAAATGCCCCATTTCACACACTATTTATTTTGAACGACAATTTTTTTGAAAAGTTTACAAAATGACGGATAACGGCTAAAGTAAGCCGAAATCAAAACAATGTTACTGGACGTTTTCGACCTACTTTTGTATGTAGAATCCGGTTCTGCATAATTGCTACACATTTTGAGAAACTCTGTACAAAAGACAGCTAAATAAAATAACCAAACCTAAATAAAACTGTATATGACCTCTCTCCTGTGTACAGGAGAACATCAATGTTGCTTAATGAAATAATAGCTATTAAGTTTGAATAACACTTTAGTATAGGGAATGCACACTTGGTTTTCCATCATCTTTTGACCTATTTATGACATAATTCAAAATAGCCTGTTTGTTTATTATTATAACAGACAAACTACCACACGACTATGTGGATATTATTATTCTGATTTGTCAACGTTTTAAGATTGAAAATAAAAATACTTTAGTCCAAAATACATCTGAAAGAAAGGAATAGCGAGAAAGGCTTAGAAAATCTGTAATGGAGTGGAAAATCTTATCCTCAAACAATTCATTTCCATCCTTTCAAGCTTCTACACGAATGAAGATGAGACGAGGTTCTCGGATTTTATCGCAGCGTACTTATTAAATATGAATTTACAAACTGCTAGGAACTAGATGTTTCAAAGGTATTTAAGAGTTGCATTTAATCTGACGAATTGAGCGAGTATTGTTTATAAAATAAAACACAGTTGTTAAGTTCAAGCTCTTGGGGTGAATTGGAGTATGTTTGCGTTCTATACATAAAACGAGATAATTTAAAACGTTATCTCGTTGTACATTAACTGTTGAAACCCTTCAGTTTCCAACGCTCCACGAAAAAACGCTTTCCTAGTAACCATAGCTTTAGTGATCATCACTGACATATAGTAAGTCAGTGTAACAATTGTTCGTTTATTCCTAATTATTATTTGGACCATGACAAAAAGTACTGTTCATATTTTGTCCCCAAGACCCTCGCTCATTTAAAAGTGCGCAGTAGTGGCTGTGACCTTGAATTTCGTTCCATAAGAGCAATGTAAAAACACTCATTTTCTTGAGACACTTCACGCCTACAGTTTTCATCCGATCTTTATGAAATAAACGTTGTTTTAAAGTGCATGAACTGTTTTAGTGACTTTGTTGAACCAAATGTCCATTTTGTCTTTTAAAACCATGACATAAATTCAAAATTTAAGAAACTTTTTATTTTTTGTTGTTTTACTTGTAAACTAGTAAAATTTTCAAAATGCGTGGACAAAGTCCCTGCATTACATAGTAACTTAATATTTGAAATAACTGATTTCAGAAAGATCTGATGGAAATTGTAGACTTGAAGTGTATCAAGAAATTGCCTGTTTTACATTGTTCTTATGGGACACAAATAAAATGGCCGACAGGTACTGTGCACTCTTAACTTGGCCTCTTGACAAAAATATACCTTGGACAAACGTGGTTTAAACAAGCGAAAGCATGTGGTAGTACGCTTAAAAATTTAAAAACACGAACCAAGCAACATGCGCGTACGGTATTTGTCTTAGAAACAGGATCGTGACGCGAGATAAGAAAATGCTGGCGAAAACGTCGTTGCGCCACAATCATGGACTCACTTTTTCGAAATTTGCTCGCACATTATAGCCTCGATACTGTCCTGTCCAAACCATGGTGTTGACTAAACCGGCATGAGTTACTGATCAAAACAATATCATAACATTTTGATTTTCCCAACCACAGCCCGAGTACAACGTGAGTCAAACTGTATAGTCCCTTCTGCAACACCTGGTAGCATATTTCATCACTACACTAAGGCGAGACCTTTTGTCAAGAGGCCAGGTTAAATTAGCGAGAGTCTTAGGGGCGAAAGATGAACGGTACTTTTTGTCATGATCCAAATAATAATTAGAACTAATATTAATATTATCAAGAAACTTAAGTAAACATTATGTGAACTCAGCAGTCTGAATTATATATATACTTATACTTTCGACTACTACAAAGTAGATGGACAAAACGTCAAGAATAGTCTGAATTATATTGTTACTAGTTGAACAACTGTTACATTAAAAAATTGTAACAACTACAGATTCAATCAACTGCACTGGTTTTTCCGCAATAAACAATAATTTGATAGACATAGTTAAATTTCTAACCCAAAAGTATTTTAGCTTGTTTCTATTTATAATACAATATTTAAATTTAAACGTTATATTCTCCAATTTAACGCATGCACAGTTTTTTCCAGTACAATATGAAATGTAAAGTAAAATATCAGAAATACCGGATGACGTCAGGACTATTGAATACAGTAAAAGCAGTTAGAGTTGGAAACACCTGAAGCACAGTGTGTATTTTCATTTCATTTGAATGGGTTTCTGTTGTGTTATTTTCAATAAAAGAACTTTGACATTTTAGTTTTATTTTTTGTGATTGAATATTTTATGAAACTTAGCTAGTGTTGAACTAAATGTAATATTGTTTGATATAAAACGTGTTAATTCAAATGTATAATTTATGTCATGTGTGTATTATGTAGTTTACACAAAACCATTTATGACGATTCGCAAATAAGAACAGTACTTTAGCAAGAGTTTTAGTGAAATGCTTGGCCAGTTAACCAATTTACAATATAATGGCCGTATTATAATGGTCAACGTTACAGTGACGGTGGACGTGATACAATATTTAAGCAAATGTAAACATAAAAGAAACCTTTGAAATATTTTTTCCAAGTTTTTTACGTGTACAAATGGACGAGCTTAACTTTAATTAAAAACAAAATATGTCATCTAGCGAGAAAAACTTGACTAGCTTTTAACAATCACCGTTTTCCAGGAAAACACTATTGCGTTGAAAACCAAACTCACCGTCATATTACGGCCATATTATAGCGTTCACCGATTTCCAGGAAACGATAGCTGAAAATGATCTTTTTCTCATTTTGATTTAAAAACAGCTGCTTTAGACACGTTTATTTACATGCAAAAGTGTCGGTTTTAAACCCAGGTAAATACAGTATTGTTTTGATTATGTTTTTTTAATCATGTTAATGATTTTTGTTACGGACATCAGCTGGTTTAACGAGTTTGTATTTAGTGTTTTGAATGTTAACAGTGATTTCTTCAAAACAATGTATTACATAATGCTGAGTTCAAAACTATGTTTACTTAAGTTTCTTTATAATATAAAACATTTGTAAACATTTATTCATCATAATTATTTGATGAATCACTCAGCCCGAAAGTAGACGAACGACTCGGCAGCGCCTCGGACGTTAACTTGACATACTATTTTCTCCCTAAGGAGAAAAAAATATTCAAAACAATCCTGTATTTACCTTGGTGTAAAAGATACACTTACGTTCGTCAATACATTTGCCAAAAGCAGCTGTTTCTAGAGTAAAATGACTAATAACTATAAACTATGATTTCCGGATTCAGGACCAATTGAAGCAAATTACCTTCTCTGTAGCCTGAAGAACTTAATGAGCTTAGAAGCTAGATGTGGTGCTGACGATAGTTTCGGACTAAGCAGACCGTCTTCAGAGCACGATCATTTAACTAAACTATCACTATAACTGTTTATATAACAAATATTATACTCCATTTCCTTGAACTAACCTAATTCAACATAACTTTACTAAGGAAGATGACTTACAACATACTAACTCAGCTAAGACCTGACTTCTTTCAGACCTTCACAACAAAAGAAGAAAACCCTTAAAGTAATTAAAATTTGGTGAAATGTTCGCTCTTATGCAGATTTAGTTAGCTGCATTGCACACCAGGTTATGCTGCATAGAACATAAATTGTATGGCTTGATTAAACCACAACTACTTGCAATCTACGTGTCAGGTCCTGGGTTTTGACATGTTGTAACCTGCGTTGTGATTCATTATGTGAACCATGCATCAAACCTGACTCACTCACCTCACACTCATTCAGCTGATTTGTTACGGAAAATATAGCAAACAGTTACAGCATTATATATGTGTTATATTACGTGAATATAACACATGTATAATGCTGTAATGTTTGAAATACTATGTTAGAAGACGTTTTGACATAGAACCGTCCGACTTGACAACTGTAATTTTATAAAAAGTAATGGTTAAGTTAAAATTATTTAATTACCTTTACTGATTATTGTTATTGTCGTTCACGTAGAGGTCAGAGGTCCAGTCAAACCATATCAAATACATTAACGCTCTTGCTAAGTTTGTTTTCATGGCAAAACTTGTTTTGTCCCAATTTGGATTGACTGATCATTATCGTTAACACGTTCCTTTTTGGAAGTTGGTTTCTACTGTACTTCTACGCTTTACGTTATAGGCTACCTACGTGAATTAAGGTAAGATACAGCAGAGGCTTTACTTTTCCCCCTCATTATAAGTCACAAAACTTTATCAACAAAACACGTTTTTGTCATTCTGCTCTGAAAACAGCTGCTTTAGACACATGTATTGACAGTGCTAAAGTGTCACTTTTACATTGAGGTAAATTAACTATTGTTTTGCTGATGTTTTTCTCTCTAAGGAGAAAAATATAATTTCATTGATCTTTTGGTGGCATGTACATCAGCTAGTTCAACGAGGTTGTGTTGATTGTTTTGAATTTAACACTGACTCATAGTAAATTAGAGTAGCAGCCTATTCTTCAAAACATTATTATTCAGATTGCTCTGTTCAAAACAATGTTTCTTAATTGTTTCTTTACAATATTAAAACATTTACTTCGGCCCATTTACTTCAGTTCATCACACGGCCCAAAAGTGTCTTTTTGACCCTTGGTCATTTAACGTCCTCGACTGCGCCTTGGACGTTAACTTGATCTCGTGTCGAAAAGTGTCACTTTAGTACCTAATGATGAAATATACTATCGTATTTGTTTTGTAAAATCGTTTTCCGAATTATAATCATATACAGTAAAACCAGATAATCGGGAAGACACTGATGTTGTGAATTGCTAGTCTACTTCACTCTAAAGATGCTGCTTAGAGCTAAGGACCACATGATAGCACTGTAGTCTACCGCAGAGCTCTTGTGGTTACATTGATTATACACAAGAAGAGCTTCTCTTTGTAGTGGCTTTCAACAGCTCTTCACTACTTGAGGTGAAATTGATTCACAGATTTGCCTTTGAAACCGGTTTCCTCAGAGCTAGTCACAGCTGCGAGACTGGATCAAGTGTAAGTTATATTGAACAGGTCAGGCAGGCAATTGCCTCATGGTTATTGTTTTATGGTAACAAAGTTGTCTTTGTACGGAATAAGATCTGTAGACTAATTTGTGACCTTTTTAATTCCTGGAATAGTTAAAAAACTGCAATGTACAAGTAAAAAAAATACTAAATACAATCTTCACGTAAGAAAATAAAATAACAAACCTATGAACAAATAAACCCCAAATAAACACTTCTTAATATTATGTAATGAAATTAGAGAACCAATTAACCTTACATTTTGTTTGGGATCCTTTTCTTTTATTTTCCTTATCTGTGATGCAAATTCTAAGTAGACATAAAATCACATTATCTTTGCAAACATATTGGTGTTATACATGTAATTTATTGGTTCTCAGAGGGTTGTGTTTCTATTTTCTCCACTAACAAGTTACTTAACGTAATTATTTCCAGGAATAAACTGCTTCCCAGAAACACTAACAAAAGAACAAAAATCCATACCTGTTGCAGAACCACAATAGTCACTCCACTACCCCGTAGCATTGACAACACAAATAAGATCACAGAAATAATGGACAAAGCGACAACAAGCTGGGAAAGTCTTAAACTACATATAAATGAGAGCTAAACTCTACACATGCATTTCACACCTAACAACAGAGGAAGAACTAGTAAAGAATGGAAATATTTCAACATACTAAGGGAAAACTAAGTAAATTTCCTAGGAATATATCTCGAGCAAAACCTTACCTGGCAAAACCGCGTCGACCCCCTCTGCGGAAAACATCACCGAAGGGTAATATTCGTTATTTTGTTCATTCAAAAACGACGGAAAACATCCGTAATAGTATTTCAACCTTGCAACTAAGAAGAGGTTAAAGGTAACTTTTGATATAAAACCGTGGGACACCTTTTTTTCAATTCGTATCCATAATTTGTATCGGAATGCGAGTAGTGTCCATCTGACAAAAATAGTGACTCTAAAATGCAACGTTCTTTCTTGGTGTCATTATTTTGTATATCCAATTAGTGCGAATACAAAACAATTTCAAAATATACAAAAATAGTTTTAAATCTAACCTAGTAAAATGGATTAATTGAAAAAGTATTACACAAAAAAAAAAAACATTATAATTGCTGATCTCATCAAAGTCGACAACCTCCTATGAAAATATACATGTAACGCATAGCTGGTGCAATATAACAACAAGTTCTGACACAACAGCACGTTAAATAAACTGAATGCATGTGAGTGACATGTTTACAAAAGCTATGTCTATCCACGCAGCTTAGACGTGACTATCAAAATTGACAAGTCAGTATAGTTCTACAGTTCGTGACTTCTTGGTTAACAAACAATAATTGACGTATTGAATAAAAGCAATCAAATGCAAAAGTGGATCCAGCAAGAGGGGTAGAAAGTAGTTTAACAAAACCTCAGAATTTCAGAGTTTCAACTATTATTGCGGACATTTTCCATCGTTAGTGAGCAAGATTATTACAAAGTTTCACAATCTGCAATCTGATTCCGTCTTCAGGTGAAAACTAACCTAAAATAACCTTTGCCGAGAGCCTCCACCAAGTGCGGACGTGTTTCTTGTAGGTAAGTTTTAAGTGTGTCTTACGCTTGTGGCTTCTTTCTAGGCTAGTTTTTTAAGTTTTAGTATTTTGACTTAACAGCTACATGTTGTTTGGTTGTGTTTGACTGCTCAGCTTATGCTGATTACTTTAGGCTAGCTAGTTTTTTAATGTTCTGTGTTATGTTTTTGGTTACTTTTCACCTGAAGACAGGATCAGATTGCAGATCCCGAAACGTCGTGATCATCTCTCTCACTATCGATGGAATATGTCCGCAATAATAATTAAACTCTGAAATTCTACCATCGTCAACCAACAACAAACTTTAAACAATACCTAGGATAGAAAAAATAAACAAATAAATTAAGTTTAGGTAGTTAAACAGAAAATACATCTTGGGTTAATATCCATACTACGTGCAGAGGGTCAAGTCCATTATGTGAATTTACACAGGAAAACATGACATAGTTTCCGTAGCTTCTTACCACATCTTTTCCCCTCAACAATAAATTCGTTGAGTACTAAGAAAGATACCGGGAAAGCTCCAGCAGTAAACAAGTATTTTTATCGGTTATTTCCTTGTTTTTACGACATATGTCTTGTAGCTCACTTAGTTGTCAATTGGTCTTCACAAACTTGATGGCGATGGATAAAAATATTGTTAATAAATGTTATTCAGTATATTTTGTTGTAAACCTCACAGTTTATCCGCTATACTTGTCATTACGCCTAAAAAACCATAACACTTATACCAGTTCAACATGGCAAGTTGGGTCATGCTGGTAATTTTCTCCATCGATTGTCTTACCTGGACATTATGTTTGATCTAAATCATATAACAGATGTGATGGGTAAAATAAATTAGTAAAACAAAATTATAGATAGGGGTAAACAAAGAGTTTTAAAACCCTCAGTTATTAAAACGCATAGAGTTTTTTTAGAATAGAAATTGTCAAAACAGTTTTTATGGCCAGAGTATTTTACTTGCAAAAGTTAGTAAACTTAACCAAATATTGAATTTTTGGATTTTGTTTCCAATAATTAAAAGTTGGACGTAAAGCTGGCAGTCGTGATTTGAAAGCTATAACGTGATTTGTATTTTGTTTGTATGTAAACTGCTATTTTAAGTATGCAAATTTTCAGTTATATTGAGCTAAATGACGATTGAGATGTACATGTATATATTGTATTCTATTCAATACAGAATTTGACTATTGACTAACACAGTTCCTGATCCATCAGTACATTACGAGTACATTAGCTTCAATTTAACACATACAAATACAAGTAAAATGCAAGATTGTAATGGATTCAATAATTACTTTTAATATTATATTTCAGAATTTCATGGTATAGAGCTAGTCCAACTATTTGTATTTTGAATTACTTGCAACGCAAAGACAAGTTATTTGCTCTTCAGTAGTTAAACAGGGAGTCAATAAAAGTTTTGTCAACAGTTGAACCCCGCCGCGTTGTCAACAGCCTGGGGCTGTGAAACTTCTTATTTGCAAACCATTTAGTAACTTTGGTAATTCTTTCTTGGTGTTTTATATTACACCAACCAGCGTTCTGAACTGTATTGATTTGTTTAATTTGTTGATTTCAGTGTCACAAAACTATTTGCGTAGATGTAACGTAACTTTGAACGTTAAGTTCTGCTTAGAAACTTAGGTGTCATATGTTTTGTTAGTGGATACAATTCTTTGGTATATGGTAAGAATTACCATTCAAATAACAACATAACTTTGTATCCATCTACAAAAAAATTCACTTAGATTTTAGTTTTTGTTAAAATTATAATTTAGATTCCCCAGTATGAAATATGCTGAGATACGTTTTAAACTTTAGGTTGAAGGACTAAACCACTTGTTTAAATTATAAATACAGTTCTACTTCTACTTCTAACTTAAAATGTATTTAATAATTAATTTATCTTGAAATACGAGTATGTTTTGTTAGTTATAAATCCATGGTGGAGGAGTTAACTTTTTAACACGCTGTGTAATGTGTTTTTTTTGCGAATGCAGGAGCTTAAACCTATTACTGACGTAGCTAAAAATTACAGTTTTGTATCCAAAGGGTCGTTTATACATTTAATTATCATGTAGGAAAAAATAAATTCCAGATATTTAGTAGCATCATAGGTTTAGTTTATGAACGCCTCTTCATGTTCATGATACTTTTATTATAAAGTTATTTCAATCACGTAAAATATTTCAATAACTATTTAACTGATGGGCTCATACATTAGCAGTAGTATGTGTTTTGCAGCATTAATGTCCCCTTAGAGTCGGGTGATATTTAAATAAAAGTATAAATGTTGTTATTTATTAGGAAGTGATTAAATATAATACAGTTCAAACTCATGTTAAAGTTTCAGAGTAATAAGGCCTTTAATTGTGTGGCAAAACATTAATTGTTATTAATTTGTTATATATTTCTCTAACATACTCATGTATAACATACGTTTGATAAAGTCGGGCTTTTAATATTTTTATTATTAAAAAATTGATATTTATAGTATCTTTTCGGCAACACTTCTGTGTTTTATTACTTAAACTGTCAAGTTAGGTCCATTATGTTGGTTAGCCTGCAGTGACAAAGACTGCAATGTAGCGCAGAATGTCCAACGTGACAGCATAAATTATACACCCAGATGGTGGCTAATGAACTGTTATCCTCGTCAACTTGAATATTAGAGTCAAAAGTCTTAATTATTATACAGGGTTTTAATTGTTAAAATGTCCCTCCTGCAACTTAAGCTTTTAAACGGAAAAAAACAATCCAAACGCGCTTTGGTACATATTACATTAGAACTATAGTTATTTTAATGCTCTCCTTTTGACGCCCGTTTGAGTTTTGCCCCAACCCGAAATTAGCTCTTGTTGGATCTGCCCGAAATCTTGCCCTGGCGTGTGGCGTCTCACTCTGAAAGCCATACAAATACAAACCAACTATACACCTCCCCCAATATACCCTCCGTAGTCTGCATTAAATGTGTATCAAACTTAAAGTTTCAAAACTATATACAAGCAAATAAATGAAAAAAAGAGATTATAGTAAATAATGCAAAACTTCAAACTCAGCTAAGCTTAGCGTCTCATTATTAGGATTAAGTCAATTATCACAAGATGTACTTCTAGCTGATCTGTTGAAAGTTCTTTCGTACAGTAGTGCTTCTTATGGTTTACTAATTTATAACGTTTAAACCCTCTTGAACCTTCTTGTTTCTAAAATGGAGTATTGTTGTACAATTTTATCATATTCCACATTAGATAATTTGGAAAAAAGTGTATTTAGAATATGTTTTATGAGGTAATAACGTTTGTCAAATCGATTTAGAAATATTGATTTAAGTTTGTCTTGATACAAAATAGGTATGATAAATGTCTATAAAACAATCTTCTACATTTCTTCGTTTTAAATTTCTGTACGCAAATCTACAGATTTTAATGCTCAGAATGACACTTTTGTTAGGTTACATTTTAGATGTAGAATTGCAGACCTTCTAAAATATAATAATATGTTATTCGAGGGATTATCAGTATAAAACATATGTTCAATAGCTCTTTTACTTATACAGTCAACAATATTCAAGAGTAATTAATGTCAAATGTTTGTTAGATGTATTAACCATTTCAAGAGGGTATTAAAGCAAAGCCATAAAACAAACAGGTCACCTATGTAAAAATAACGTGCCCGTGGGGGGTTCGAATCGAGCGTAACGCCGAAGATTATCCCTGCTGGCACAGGTTCGATCTCTATACGGTAACGCTAGGTAAAGGTCGAGGTTGAGTGGTAGAGATGACTTTGTATTCCTAACTTTGCCTAGTTAAACAAGACAAATTTTGCCTTCTTTTACAAATCAACGTTAAAGGAAATACATTTATTACGTAGAAAGTAAAGCGTAGAGAAGCTGTTAACAACAACAACATAGAGCTGTACGAGCTACAACAATGTCCGCAACAGTGTTGAACAGCGTGTGTTTATTACGTATAAGTGGAATTAATCAACTCTAGCTGCGCTGTAGGCTTTAAGTGTTATGGCTTCATTAGCTGAAGTGAAGCTGAGGTAATTCTTCAGTTTCCAGGAAACTCACTCGCTTTAAATGGCAATTAAATGATGCCAAGGTAAATGTCGTAGTTAAATGCGATTTAAATCTTTCTTCTAGGATTATTTTCCAAGTAGATGTTCATTTAGGTCTGAGTTTTACAATGCTCTATGCAATTGTATTAATACTTGTTACACTTAAGTGCACATGAGGTTTATTTCAACCAACCACCATTGGTAATTCTTTGGCTATAAGTTTAAAAAAATAATAAAGTGGGTATTTCACATCTTTTTAAAAATTTGAAAACCGTCCGCAGTTTTAAAACACGATGGTTAAATGCTGAATGTTTTATGGGGACACAATATATTATGGTGCTTTTGGAACATTGCAAGAATTGTCATGTTACATATTGACGAAAAGCCCAGTACTTAAAAGCTACAGCCAAATAATGTTCTCTAAAGAGCCCATTTTTACTTCTTTGTCTCGATTCGGAACTACTCGGTTGTAAAAACGGCCCAATTTAAAAAAGGTTTCAAAATTAAATTTTTATCCAATACAATCATAAAAATAATGCTTTTCTAAGGTATAAAAGCGGGAAATTAACCCTTTTTAGAGCAATTTTATTTGTATTGGTAACTAATTTAATTTTATTCCTTTTGGTAGTTTTCAACCGAGTTGTCCAGGAGCATGATCCATCTAAAGTTTAAACTTAAGTATGGACTACATAAGAAAAAAATCAATTTAAAATATTCATATATATTTTTTAAGTATGGGGAAGATATTGTGTATATAGTCCATTATTTAAACCTTTCTGTAAAGTTCATAGTCTACAAGATATACCAAGCGTGGATCTTTTGATATGAACAACCGGTATTGGTCAATGCTCAACACTTGAAAGAGTTCCTCAATACTATATTGAACTAATTAACCCTATGTGATTTGTTTCGTGTACAGGGATTTAAAAAATATCACTGCCATTTAAACCGTTAGTAACAAACATATTTGCTAAACTTTTGAGGTGGTTGTTTTAGTGATAGGATGATGATAAAGACTATTATTGCGGACACTTTCCATCGTTAGTGAGCAAGATGATCACGACGTTTCGGGATCTGCAATCTGATCCCGTCTTCAGGTGAAAAGTAATCTAAAACTGAACACAGAACACTAGAAAACGAGCTTGCCTAAAGTAATCAGCTTAAGCAAACACAGAAACAACAAACTTTAAACAAAGGAATTATAAAGACATTTAGTATGATGATAAAGACTAAGGCCAATATTTAAGACTTTGGTTTTATTCTAAAAACATATTAGTTAAGACGGTATACTGATTATTCTTGCTAACCGATTAACACAACTAATCATTTTTAAAGATAAAACGAGATTATTAGTCATATCCGTTGTCATCACACTGATATTTAAAACAAACTGCTCAACAAACGCTTCAAACACCACATTATTCATAGCGTTATTCAGTATAAGAAATGCAAAGGAAACATCCGATTGTTTCCGTCTCACAGGAATGCTTGTTCTGAACGCGCTGTTTGTATATGGTTTAGAATAAAACTTTTCTAATCCTGTCTTACCTCGTGTTTGCACGCTGTAAAACTTTAAACGTCCTTATCGCGTATGAAATACAGTTCAGTTTCCTTTCAAAGTTTGTTTGTGCAATAAGTAATGTTTTTATAAAATAGGAAACGAATAATGTAGTTGAACAAGAAATGTAATTTACAGCTATTCTAGAACCGATAATAAGTATAAACGTATACTGATATTTTTAATTCAAACGTTTGTTTAGTGATGTTTTTATATAATTTGAAGTGATTGATTTTTTTCAGTGTTACCAGAACATTAGACATGTCTGATAATCACAACACATAAATTACTGACACTTTTTATCTAATATTATTGTTATTAATATATCAATATTAATTGTTGCTAGGTGGTAATATTGTTACTACTAAAAACGGTTTGAGTTCTTGAATTTTAAATGAACAAATTGAGTTTTGAGTTATTAAATTGGTCTAGGATATAACTGTTGGATATAACTATATCCCGTAGTTTATAAACTTATAGTAATATAATATTGGTTTAGGTAAATCATTGAGCTAGTTGTATGATATTTAATCTAAAATGTATAGTTACGTGATGAAATATTGTATAAATAAATAACGGACAAGTAATGTATATTTTTCTGCTTCGCTCACCTCATGTAAGTGCTGTTTTAATCTAACTACTTAAGTTATTTTGCAAAAACAAAGTACTTACGACAACAATTAGCCTAATAACTAATAGTTTTTTTCTACCAATGCAACGCTTTTCTTCATTTTTACTAACGAGTTTTCTAAAGCTATTCATTTCTCTCACCAAATAGAATGAAACAGCGTATAAAGGTTTGCAGTTTTTCAAAGTCAAATGACAAAACTTTATATAAAGAAAATTGTTTATAATTGAGTTATATAAACTTTCCTTTTTACAGAAAGAAAAAAGGTAGTCTTGTTAAACAAGTTTAAGTAAGGACTGCAAAATCCCCTCTATCACTCAACCTTGACCTTTACTTAGCGTTATTGTATAGTCACATTATAAATGTAAGTGGTGACTGAGAAGATAGTGTATATAGAAATTTCGTCTAATTTAAAAAACTTGCTTTGTTTTATTGGAAATTCGCTAAGATTCACCGTAGCGCTTGTGGCTACGTGTCGGCTATTTTCGGTCATTTTAGTTACCAGCAAAACTATTGTTTCACTTTCTTCTTGTGATGCGTCGTAATATGTTGTATTGGCTAAAAGCTGATACGGAGAGGTCTGAGAGACATTGTAAGCCTTTGAGTTCGTGCCGGGCTTGTGTAAAGAGAAGGGCTTTGGACGGTAAATGGAGAAGTAAGTACTCTTTTCTTCAACTAACTCTCTGTATAGTGAGTGGGAAAATAGTTAACCTGACTTACCCCTAACCTAGCCAAGCCTGACTAAACCTAACCTTTGAGTTGGTGGAACCTAGTTAACCCAACCAAATCAAACCTAACCTTACCACTTTAGCCTTACATAATCCTTTAGTTTTTTGAATAGATAAATTAACTCTGAATTTATATTTTACTTGGTAGAGTAAAATAACTAACCTATCAACCCTTTAGGTGGTGGACTACACAGTAATCTAATAAACCCAACCCTATCGAATAAAATTCGTGTAATATATAGTTAAACTTTAGTCTAGACAGTCAAGGTTAGTTGGTCGTGTACCATAAATATTTGAAACAATTTACACACGATGTAGATCAACTTTTTCAGGTGTTTTTGTTTAATTTGTAAGCTTGTAAGGTTGATATTATAATAAACTTGAACAAATAGACTAGCTTCCCTCCCCCAAGCACAAGATTTCTTTTTGGGGGAGTAATTCCATAATTTATTGTATATTTTTGTAGCACGAAATCAATGGAATAAACTATTTTCATTCATTCATTCATTTTCAGCTTATTTATAAGTACACCGTTGTTATTGAAATTTTCAACCGAAGGTACATCAACTGAATATAACACAATTTGGATGTTAAAGTTGAAACCAGCTTAGCACTTAAGGACATTTTACTCAAGCGTTCATTCGTAAGAAAGCCGTGAACTTTAGACAGTTTTATATCCTCCATTTGTTACCCTTTCAAGTCTTAAGTTTACGATTCCTTAAAGTTATGTTTGTTAGAAAGGGTGTCACATTTAACTAGTTTATTAACGATTTTATTCTGGAAAAATAGGTATTCATGCCATTAGCATGGCAAGAACCAGACCCGGGACCATGAAATGTGCACCAAACCTGACCCCTAGAACTCGTTTTGAGCATTTGTTTTAACTTAATATACATATGTATATATGTATATCATCTCTACTGATCAGAGTTTTTCTCTGACTCACAAAAACGGAAAACATTTTTCTTCTGTAAATATCTTATTTGAGTTCGATAACTAGTATAATCAAACTACCAGAATCCCCCTTTGTTGGGGTAGAGGGACCTTTTACCGAAACAGGGGTTTTAATTATCTAAAAACAATAAAGAAAATTCGATTCCCTCATGCCAGGGACGCTTAGCTGCGTCGGCCTGGTTTTAACTTCTAGCAGTTCTTTTTAACTAATGAGTAGACAAATTAGTTTTACAAATCAGTGTTCAATTGATAACAATTAGTGAGTTGGTCTCACCTGTATTACTATTTTGTTAAAACAGTTATTTTTACAAATCTCAACAAGAATGGATTCAAAAGTAAACTGAGTTATACTTTATAGGAAAAATAAAATCACATTATTTCGTCTTATTTGAAGTAAAGGCAGTTCACATCTGTTACGAAATATTACTTTAATGTCAGTACACATGGAGTCTTTCACTTTCACTTTAAGGCCAACCTTAGGCCTTGTATATTTGGCACACCCTGGGTTTCCAATACATAAAACCTTTCGGAAGCTTCCAAAACATACAATACTGGGTTTCCAATACATAAAACCTTTCGGAAGCTTCCAAAACATACAATATTGGAAATACATTATAAATTGAGCTCCTTCCAAACACTTTCCAATACGAATATACAAGGTGAGTTTAAAGTGTCTTCCTCCCCACCTAAACTTTTGAGAAATGAAATATTTTGAAAAAACCTTAGGGAATGTTTTTATAGGATCCTGAAGTTTGTTTTTACGTACTTTGTATTATAACAAAAACTGGGGGGAGGGCTTGGCAAATTTTTAAAATGCAACCCCTCTTGGGGCATTTTAAAAGAAAGCGATCATAACAGAAATTCAACGACGCAAATAACATTTTGTTATCCCATCTTTTCTTTGTGTTACTCGTTTAAAGATGACAAATATTCATATTTAAAATGCCACGTTTCACATACATTTCTCTTAAAGTTACTCTAAGTTACAAAAGTATAAAGTTTCGATGTTACTCGTTGATGATTTAAAAAAAATTGTAATTCAAAATAAATTGTATGGGGAATGGGGAATTTTAAACCTGATGTCTTGTAATTTTTACATGGAAGTAACAAAAACGAGTTGAGAAACAAAAATCTTTTTGCGTCATTGAGTTTGAATTGAAATTCCCTTTCTTTTGAAGTTCCACAAGAGCGGGAGGGGGTTGTATTTTAAATATTTGGGGGCCCTCCCCCAGTTCTGGAGAAAGTACAGCAAGATAAATGTATTAACTTCCAATAACTTCAGGATCTTATAAAACATTGTTTTCAAAATATTTCCTTTTACAAAGGTTATGGTGGGGGGCGGCAGTTATAACTCGTTAGAACTTCGTTCAGCTTTTTAATGTATAACAAAACTAACCTAAAGGTAAAAGATCGTTATTTCATTAAAGTTTGGGGCAATTGTCTACTTGTATTTTTTTGCAGAAAATCTAAATTACCTAACCTAACAAAAAACTTACGACACCATTTTCAAACAAAATATCTTAGCTGATGTAATTGCAATTTACTTCTTATCACTAATCATCTCTGGTATCGTTTACAGTTATAGCTTTCTAAGTTATGTTTCTAGACCCAAATGTTGACCAAGTAACTAACATATAATTAAAACAAGTTCAAAATAATTCAACCTATGGTCGAACTTCTACCAAATATTTTGTATTCTTTCACTTGTGAAACATAGTGTCAATAAAAGTTTAGTCAACTGTTAAAAGCTCTCGCGTCGTCGAATGCCTTGGGCTTTGTAAGTTGAAAGTTCTTGTTTGCAAGCCATTTATAGACTGAGACAAATAACAATAAGTAGAAAAAAACTTAGTTGAAATCAAAAACGTTTAAAAATGAATGATTAATCATACTATTCAATTTGGAATTGAGTTTTAGAACAGTGTTTTACGTACTAGAAACGCCAATGGTCTTGGTCACACACAAACGTACAATTCTCTAATATGAGTAATTTAACCGAGTGGGGAAATGGATGTGTTTTACTGTCATTTTATACAGGATGTCACAAAAATGTTTAGCGCACTATGCAGAACCGGATTCTGCAATACATAAAAGTAAGTCTAAAATTACCAGTAAAATGTTTTGATTTTGACTTAATTTAGCTGTAATCTGCCAGTTTGTAAACTTTAGAAAATCATTTATATTCAACAAATCTTTGAGCTATTTCCTAATACAATTTCCCAAACATATTTTGATCTAACTTATCAAATTTCAAAATGGTGGCCATTTAAAAGTTAAAAATTCAAATTCCAATTTGATTCCATTTGACTTTGAAAATTTTAATCGCCGCCATTTTAAAATTTGATAAGTTGGAAAAATGTTATTAGGCAAAATTTAAGATGTATACCAAGTTCCAAAAAAAATCTCAAAGAGGTTTTGAGTTATTAGTTATTTTAAAAATTTAAAAATGGCGGATTACGGCTATACTGAGCCGAAATAAAAAGAATGTGACTAGACATTTTCGACTTACTTTTTTATGTAGAATCCAGTTCTGTATAGTGCACCACACATTTTTGTGACACCTTATATAGTAAAGAATGCAATTTTTAATTTACTTTATAAGCATCACATTCATAGTTCATACTTTTAAGGGATAGTAGTATATACTAATAAATATTGGTTATAACTAAAACTATGATAAGTTACTAAAAATTCGAGAGCTATGCATCTTTTATTATCAATTGCAACTCATAATAACCATTACTCGTGGTGTGGTCCTGTAATCCAGCTTCATGGAGGTCAGGTTTTAAGGATGATATGGGTCTAAAGTGGCTCATATAGTCTCAGTGATCATCTGATGATACCCGCATCAACTCCCACCATCATTTAGACATATCAGACCATCACCTGTGTGGTTCGGAAGTCACGTTAAGCCGTTGGTCCTTGTATTTCCGTTGGTAATTAGGCTAATAATTAATGACCCATTCTAAGGAAGAGTCGGCCTCAGTTTGTAACCCACTCATCACACTCATCCTTCACCACATATTTGGCTTAAAATACCCTCATGAGAGTGGTCGGCATCTCAAATAGTGATTTAGTGATTGAACTTACCAGTATTTTTCACGCCTAAAACTTGAATCGTTGATTTTTGATATCTTTGTTACGATCTTGATTCTTACTCACCATTAATCCACATTCAAATACTAAATCTACGTATGTGTAAGATGTTACAGTTGACGTGATCAATAATGCCAACTGCGGCAATGTCAGATCCCTTCCTTCATATTTCAAAGTGTTCACCAACAGCCGGTCCAAGTGTGTTAACCACTGCAGTCGAGAATGTGTCATAACTTCGTGTGCAAACTAAATGTAGGGCGATAAGTTGCAAGTAACAATTGTTGACAGTTACTCAGCTTCATACTAGTTGCGAACTGCACAGTTGTTTCTAACATACTGTCATTATAGTTATACAAGAGCTTTGATATAAGGAAGCCAATCAGCGGTTCAAACTATACGCGTAATTTGTTGTTTGTATTTTATCGAATTTACTTTGGAAAATTTATGTATTGATGCCATCAACGTGGTAAGATCTAGGCCCTGGATTATGGAATGAGCACCGATCCTGACCCGCCGAACACGTTTTGAGCATTTTTCCAAAACTTTATATACCTAATGATGTACATATATATATTTGTGTTTAATCTTCAAAGGTCGAAAGTCAGAACTCTCCTATTGTAAGGGGGCTTATCACTAAAAAGGAGTTATAAATACTCGTAAATATGCATTTTGTAATTATATGCTATTATAAAAACCCTTTACGTATGTAGTTTCAAAATGACGGCTATAAGAGTCATTTTTCGCTTTGACAACGGAACGAGAAGTCCGATTTGATTAAAACTTAAAATGTCTTTTCCTTTCATGATATGTAGTATTACATCCAGTAAAAATCCGTTAATCTGAGACCAAAGGCCAAAACCTTTCGCTGCGCTCACAGCCCCGTAACGCTCGCCGAAGCGAGGCTGGAAGCGAAGCGGATAGGAGTAAGAACTTGCAAAAGAAATTCAATTCACTCATGCCAGCGGCGCTTTAGCACTTAGCTGGGTGTCGGTCTGGTTTGTTAACGATGGAAGAACATCTGAGTTATTACGAGACGTTTTCCAAACGCATGTTGTTTAGTTGTGCTTGACTAGTCAGCTTAAGCTGATTACATAAGGAAATCTAATGTTATAAAGCTTTTGTTATACTTTAGGTTACTTTTCAAAAATGCTTTCAAAACCTATTATTGACTCAATAGTTTTACTTAATAACTAGTTGTTTTTTCCAGCTATAAGGCCTTTTGATAATATTAGTTACCTGTTATTGTAGCCTGTAGACCTTATGATTATTGTATCCCGATGTACATTTCAGCCTAAAGGTAGGCCATCTTTTTTAGTGTTCAGTGTTTTAGTGTAAATAGTGTAAATAGAACAATAGTGTAAACAGCCCCGTGAAGATGGCCTACCTTTAGGCCGAAATGTACATCGGGATACAATAATCATAAGGTCTACAGGCTACAATAACAGGTAACTAGTTTTACTTAGTTAATGAATTTAATATCTATTTGCTATTAAAACCGATTTGCTATACATTCATTGGCGTTTAGCTTGAAAGTCTACGTATGGAATAAGGCCAGGTCTGACAGTATCGGTGTAAATGATTATTTGAGGATGCATGAACAAATGGTCATGCACGTCGTCGTATATGTGCATGTAAGTGTCAGAATGTTTGTAAATTTGTCAAATTCATTAGTTAGATTTTCTGCATTAGATCCTTTGCGACGGAATTTGGTTTAGATTTGCAATAAAACGTGTATTTATTTACCTGTGGATGGGATCAGATTACAAATCCTGAAACAATCTTTTTGTTGACTAAAGATTCAAAACGCATGGAAACTAACTTGAAATAAGAAATTTTAACTGCATTAATAATACCCTTACATGGAAGCGTGGTTACTTAAAACGGTGAAAGATTAGGCCTACCTAATTGTCTTTTGCTCATCACTAACATTTTTCACTACTACTTCTTTGTCATACTGGTCCTTGCTACACATCAAACTCACTAAACTACACCGGAAACACCGAACAATTCCAAAGCTCTAACAGACACATTAAATCCTCCACTATTAGCTGGAGTGGAATGTTTGCACGTTTGCTACTCTTACAAGCATATTTATTTACAAGATTACGTTCACTCGTGTGTTGACGTAATGTTTGAGTTTGCCTCCAGGTTGTCGCATATTACGATATTCTTCCCTTCCGCATTGCAAAGTGATTCCGCCCGCGGCAAACAGAATATTCTCACTGATACACCATCAGCTCAACACACGACAATCTATTTGTATTTTACAGCATTTTCTCGTTTCAATACAGAATTTCATCTGCTTTATCATGATTTTACTTGGTTTAGACACTTTAATGGGTTATAATAATTTTGATAAAGAAATATTGAAATTATTTTTAGCTATTTTTTATCTACGTATCTATCTATGTTGGAACACAGTCACTTTGGGTAAAGTAGGCCAAACCCGTATCCCTGCGCCAGGAATCAAACCTGTACCGGATGCCGCAACTCGCAAATTAAAACACGGACGTAAGCTGTTGTGCAATTTTCGTAAGCTGTTATTAAAACGTGATTGTTTAACCGTCTATTTTAGTTTTACTATCAGTGGAACATATCATTTAGATATTTTGTATATATAATTAAAAATAAATAGTAAGCAATTTTGTCACTTGATACACCCATGTATACAGGGTGAGTTTTAAATGTTGCCCACTTTAACTTTTGAAAAAGGAAATATTTTTTAAAACCCTTCGGGGAATGTTTTTATAGGATTCTGAAGTTTGTTTTGACGTACTTTGCGTCACCCACCCCCTACCCAAAATCTGGGGTGGGAGGGCCCCCAAATCTTTTAAATACAAACACCCCCTTGTAAAAGTCAATTTCAACACACATTCAAAGAAGCAAAGAAAAATTGTTTATCTCGACTCGTTTTTGTTACACCAATTTAAAAATGACACAAAACCAGGTTCTTATACTATAATTATATTATCATACAATTTATTTTTAATGACAACATTTTCCTCAAAATACTCTGAAGGAAACATCACAACCCTATAAAACAACCCCCTAGAGTGTTTCGAAGAAAATTGTCTCTCATTCAAAATAAACTGTGTGTAATATGTGGCATTATAAACCTGATTTTATGTCATCTTTAAATTGGCATAACACAAAATAAAAAAAAACAATGTGTTTTGCGTCGTTGAATTTGAGTTGAAATTCCCTTTCTTTTGAATTGCCACAAGAGGGGAGTTTGCATTAAAATCATTTTGCACTCCCAAGGATTTATGTGGGGTTAGGTGACGCAAAGTACGTCAAAACTTAACAGAACTTCAGAATCTTATAAAAACATTCCCGAAAGAGTTTTTTTTAATATTACCTTTTTCAAAAGTTATTAAGATGGGGTACACATTTAAAACTCAGCCTGTATAATATGCTGTCATAATGTCTATTGTCTAATTTGCTGTAGGTATGACAACGACGTAAATGTCCTTTTGTTTTTTATACTTAAATAATAAATATTAAATTAAATAAATCAACAGTTTAACCCGACATGAAAGGTTTCTCGGTTATTGAGAGAGGATTGTACTGGTTTCTGTAGGTTTACTGGGAGGGAGGTTTACAAATACCGGAATGTAGCCATTTACTGTCCGGTCACGAAACCGATACAAGAAGTACAGCATTCATTTTCACAATAGTTTTCAGTTCATTCTTATAAGCTTATAGTATTCAACTCACAATGACAGTATTATGTGAACTTTAACGATGAACTTGACATTACTGTTGAGTATGAAACATTAAAATGTATGCTTAATACGTTTATTTGAACAGTTATCATTTACAACACTTGTAAAATCCACTGGATGAATGACTTTTCACGTGATGACTAATCTTACCTTCCGGATACAGAATTGGGGATCGATTAACGAATCCAAGAATTTGATTGCTAAGGTGAGATAATACAATAATTTAATTGTGATTTAAAGTTGAATCAACAATCGTTTAAATTGACCCGAGTGGAAAAAGGTCACGTGTACAGTGTGACTGGAACCTAGTTGACGCTACTTTTTAACAGATCCATTAATGAGCTTCTAAGCCAATTAAATCGGATTCAACGAGCTCAGAGCATTATAATTCTTTTAAGCTCTACTCTACTTTTATAAAAAACGCATAGCCTGAAGATGTCAACAAAGTGTTCTAATCATTTCATCGTCTGCCGACTTGTATCCATCCGTGGCGCAAGGAACCTCACGAGTTCACTCATTTGAGTCTACTTAAAGTCTTAGTAAAGAAAAATGAACTTATAAGGTCATTATAATGTAACTCAAAGTTGGAATCTGAAATTGAAAGTCTTTTGTACATATTTTATTTAACCATACAACACAAATTGTTTAGGCATAACAAAATAAAAAAATTACATTGAACATAATAATTGTATTTATTATAACATAATAATTGTATAATATACGTTTATGTTGTACATGGTGCATTGATGCCAAATGAGTGAGGCAAGAAAATCAACATAGTTGCGGCAGCCCGAGCGCAGATAGCGCTGCAAACCACATGCTTGAGTTTGTCTGATGTCGATGACTTACACGTGACCAAATTGTGATGTTTTCTAAATGAATGAACTTTCGCTTGCGTTAGTGGCTTTACTTGAGACGTTTAAAAATATTCCCCACGCAGCGCTATCTATGTTCGGGCTGTTGGAACTATGTTGACTTTTCGCCTCAGCTATTCGGCATAAATGCGCTATCCACCTATTATAACATAATCTTTGATATCACCCAGCACATTCAGACAAACCAGATCTAAAAAACATGGCCTGACCTCTTCAGGAAGGATAAAATAAGTTGTATCGAAACCATCAGTTAAAAAAGAACTAAACTTTAAGTTCAACATATTTTTCTGAGATTATATTTTATTTTCTGAGATAATGTCCTATCGTGATAAAATACGTGTAAAGTAGACGCTGTGAAAAGGGAAGATATGTATTGACGTATCTCCTCTCCCACTCCGCCATATTGTCTGTAGACGCTGATATTAATCACGTTTCAGTCTCTCAGGATTTCATGAGGGATTGTTCCTTTTCAGCGGGGATTCCCTTTCTTGTGTTACCAGTGTAGTGTTTTATATTTTGAAAGCGTTCAATAGAATAAAACCTTTAGGGTTTTATTTAATTGAATAAAATGCACACACATAAAATTTACGTCCCATATTTTGGTGAAAAGGTTGCGTCAGATTAATCAATTGAGGTCCAGTTTAATAATTGTTCTGAAAATATACCTTACCTTCGCCATACAGTTCATTTTTGTAATTCACGGCTATATAGTTAGGTTTCAACACATTTTGTCGTCGTCAAACCTGATGCAAATTTTCTTATCATTTAGAATCATTCATAGGAAGTAGTCATGTTGAAAGTACAACTACGATCTAGGAAGAATTTAGAAATAAATGACAATATCCACACATGAACAGTATTAGAAAACGTTGGCTAAAAACCCAAGCCACAATGCAGCTAAGCGCCAAAGCAAACTATAGTTTACTCTACTAGTGTTGTTTGGTAAGTGAGCAACATTGGCATTTCAAAATATAATTAAGAATTTATTAACGATATTTACCAGTACGGTTTCAACTGCTAGTGGACAAACTACTTTTGTTCATAACTTGAACAAATTTTTAACAAAGTAGTTTTAAAATTCTTATCTAAGAGTAATGAAAACCTTTAGTTTGAAAATATAACAAAACACTAAGAAACTTAAAGAATTATTATAAAGTTAATGTCGTAATAGAACGAGCTGTCAACAAAAGAGTAGAAGAATAATTGTTGTTATCGGAAAATTATCTTGTTGTTGCAGTAACGAAATAAAGTTCGTTTAGTGTAACTGTTTTGTTCGGTTTCTTACGGGAAACTTTAATCTGTTGATTTCAATATAATAACAATATATACAATTTTTTATGAAATTTGAATACAAAACGTGTGGACCGAGCCGGAAATTATTTATGGTTTATTAATGGAAATATATTTCTCCTAAAACTCAAGATTATACGCCTAAAGATACATGCAATATTAAATTTAAAATATTTTTGAAACATTTAATATAAGTATATAATAAGTAAACATCTGATTTATTCACTTATATCAAACATAACTACTAAAAGAGCACGATGTTTTTTTATGCAAATTTAAGTATTTGTCTACTTACTCACATATTATTGCCTTTGATTTCGGTTCCACTTATGGCATATGTTTCCACTACTTACATACTACTGTTGTTATTTAATTATAGTTAACTTGTATTCTTTTATTAACGTTAACTGTTAACAAGCTATAAATAGGATATTTCGGAGCATTATTCAACTAAACATAACAATGACTAGAAAAATGTTTCACCAACTGAAATAATTTCCTAGAAATCTCGAGTACGTCTGAGAACATTAAGTGAAAAGTTTCTCCCCTTTGTGCTCACTAGAGTACAAAGCCTTCAACTCATGTTAGTTCAAAGCCTGGCTTAACAGAGAATATCTCACTTAAAATCAAGTGCGTTGCCAATATTATACCCATTGCAGCTTTTGTACAGTATTTGACTGCTGAAAATTTGTGACGCACCGTGGACCTTGCAGTATTTTACTAACCTTGAAGGTCACAACTAGGGTGTACATTATTGTTGTTTTAAACCAAACTTAGTTTCACTCTTTCATGCTCTCTATCATCTTAGCTAGTTAGTTCATCTTCGATACTAGGAGGCCTGTTAGGTAAGCTTAGGTTACATAAGAAAGTTGTCAGAATGCCGTAGTTTTTATTGAAAAATAGTTGGTTTATACAAATACATAAATTTAATTTATAGGTCTTTATGGACTTTTATGTAAGGAAGTTCTAAGATTTAAATTTTCCCTGAAACATATGAGTATTTTACTTCTAGTGAAATACATTTTATTAGTATAAAAAGTAAACATCATTAATTTTTATTTGAAAATAGAGCTATTTATCTCTCTCACTAAATAGAACAAAACGTCGTAGAAAGGTGCGGTTTGCAGCTTTTTGCTCCCTTAGGGCAAAACTGTAGGGCCTATATATTTATGTATACAAATAATATATATGTGTGTGTGACCACTGCAAAGGTTGGATTTGTGGTCAGATTATCACTAAATTTGGAACAAATGATCTTTTTGCAAACCTCTAGGTTAAGTTCGTTAACCAGCTTAGTCGGATCATACGATTCAAAATGGTGGTCATTCAAAGTTTTCCCTATAAACTTGTAGCGATGCCATAAACCAACACAAGGTGTACCCTGTATAGTAGAGCTTTACTTTCTTAACCTGTCAAAACAATTCTTGTTGATCTAGTATTAAAGCAATTTATGTTAAATTATTCAACTCGAATTTCTGGAGACATTCAGAGTACTGGACATAAATTAAGATGTTATATAATTTACTACCCTATGTTTCCTTAGAAACAGAAAGTACAAAGGTAAAGTTTGTCTTGTTTAAGAAGGTGAAGTTAGGACTACAAAGTCCTCTCTACCACTTAACCTCGACCTTTACCTAGCGTTACCGTATAGTCACATTACAAATGTAAGTGGTGACTGCGGAGATAGTGTATAAAGGAATTTCGTCTAATTTAAATAGACAAATGAAAACCTGTTCTTTTTTATTGAAAATTGGCTACGTATCCGCTATGTTTGTAGATTACGTTTGCACGTACCGAGTTAAGACAGAATCATATAAGACTATTTCACTGGAGCTTGAAGAAACTGGGACCGACACTCAGAATTATTCTAAGAATTCGATTATCATAACTGAATCTAGAGTGGATATCGTCAAACCATTTCCCAACTATCTCGTAAGAATTGCAAGGGGCTTCTTGTTTATAAACTGTGTTCACTGCATTTCAGTTGAATAACCTAAACGTGGTTCATTTATCCTCGTACACTTTCTTTACATCAAGAACGTTTATGATTCTCACTTTCTTTAAGTTTTTTATTCGGATGTTCGTCTTGTGACTCTCGAACAAACATCACATACTATATTGTGTGTTTACTGAGGTAGTAAGAATGTTTGTGTTTTGCTAAAGTATTAGGCCTATATACTTACCTGTACAAGCTATTTTGTTTTGTTAGTACATGCATTATTTCAAACAGTGTCTTTCTTAGGTTTCATTTTTTTAATCACTTTTTTTATTATTATACTTTGAATGGTAAAATAAAAATATCACATGTTTGAATATCGGCGTTGTTTTTTTAATGTAAACATATTGGATCTGTTATTGTAACCAGCAAGCAGCAATTGTATTGTTCAACGGTAAGATTAGTGTCCCAAAAAGCTCTAGATTGTCGTAGTTTGAACATATATCGATGTAATATTGAAAAGTAATAATTATATTTTTATTACTACAATGGCATATAAAAAGCTGTATTGCCTACAAATAAATTAGTTTAATTATAGGTATATAGTTGTGTGTGGGAAATTCGAGAGTATATTTGTACTGGGTGTTAAGTCTAAAGGCTCTTGATTTGCAACACAATCCGATATATCCGACTAAGTACAGATCAGGTCAGACTGTAAGATCCGATCTGTTTGTCTAGTGAACCACACACACAATGGGCCTGCCTCGGACGATTCAACTCAACTAATCAGCCGTGGAGATGTGAAAACTTTGTTACTACAGTATTAATATGTGCAATTATTTAATTATGAGCAACGATTGAAGCTTGGTTTTCGATGACTTAGGTGATGATACGTAAAATACCGACCAGAAATGAGTTGCTGTGACATACATGAGACGTTGGTTCAAGAATGGTAAATAGTATAAACCCTCTTGTGGTGAATAAATAAATTGCCGAACTCAAAGACATCAATACATCTGTGAACAAATTGTATAAGAGTTAAGTTAAAAAACTCGTGAGGTGCCTGTAGGTATTTCACGTACGCCCTAACAACTAGATTACTGGCACACTAGTAGACCTCGTAATATGGCACGAACAAAGGATTTCACTTGACAAACTTGTAAGGCAAACATGTGATTTTTTTGCGTATATGTTTCGTTATTTAATTTTCATGCTATTAAAAAAGGTTCTTGTCGACATAAGCTACAATTTGAATTGCGTATTAGCGTAACTTTTGGTCTGCACTAAAGATTAACTTGGAGATTAACCTGGTCTTCCGATAACTTAAAGATCAAAACTAAAGAAAAACATCTTGTCTTTTAAATTCTTATTTAAATTGAAACCTGTAGTTCCTTTCTATTACAAATATGAGTATATTGTAATTAGAAAGGCCATTTGGCTTTTTCTAACTATAAAAATCTACTATGATTGATGCAGCACAGTATGTAGTTCCACGCTACCATACATTGATTTTTTTAATTGTATGCAAAATATTTTGTAAGGTTGAATAAAAAATTAAAATACTCACTACTATGGTAATAACCTATTGTACATGAATGCAGCATCTCATAATTACGTGAAACATTAAGTTTATATCGTTACGCATAAACGTGTTTCCTCTTCACTCACAAGTTTGAATACTTGGGTAAAACATGGTAAAGGGTAAACACTTTGATTTATTGCCTAAAGCGTTTCCGACAGCCATTGAAAGGTTTACGAAGATTTGCCGAAAATCTCCAATACAAGTTCCCAAGCACGGAACCAATATAAGAAATAGACGTCTGTCATCTTTTGCCCGCCATCGCTCTCAATTCGTCTTTGGTATGATTGAACGACGACAAGAATTACACTTATGTTTGCAATAAATCGATACAAACAAGTAATGTGTAACGCAAGTGTTATTAACATTTACGTGTTTTAAAAATTGTTCCAATTTGTTTTAATTATTTTTTGTGAACAATCCTATCATTATCTACCAGAATATGTTTCGCAAGGTTAGAAAATAATGATGATAAGAAAGACATAATAAAAAAGGAATTACAATAACAATTTTACTTATTTTTTTCGGTAATTTTAATGACAGTTGTTGGCTAAAACCATATACTTTCTAAAGAGGTAAATACAAATTCTAATTACAAGACATACAGTTGCGATATACTATGCAAAAAATCATAGATTATTATATGAATCTGTAGCTAGAATCTGTAGTACACACATTTATTGTTAGCCGTTGTTAATTAAGTGGAAACGTGATAGATACAAACTTTACTATACAACTGTTGCGTCATGAGTCTTTATAAAAATACCTCAACATTAGATTTTAATACTCGTACTAACCCAACTATTACTTAAGTTATTTATGGCAATTCATCTTAGTATGGAAAATATCAATTTTCTATATGAACCTGCTTTATTGACCTAACATATAACATGTACTGAGGAAAGCTTAAAAATATCGTTCCATCTTAAACGACCGTTGAATGAAAATTTATGTTTTCTTGTCAGGCTCTCAATTCTCTCCGGAGGAAACCTACTTAGCTGAAACCTCTGTCGGTTTTTATTTTATGTTTTTCAAGCACTTTTACATTGCAAGCATTATATCTATCTAATGCAGTATACGAAGTTCATACATTATATACTTCGGTAATATAGATAGTTTTATACTTTTAGATTCGTTAAATGCTGTGTTACCATACAAACCAAGTAAATGCAATGCGTCATGATAATAATAAAAACATTCAACTCACAGAAAAATTATTACACATTGCATCTTAGACGGGTTTTAGGTTATGCCTGAATAAAATTTAGAATTTCTAAAAAAACAAACGCTTTTAGTTAAATATGTACGAGGTTATCAGTTCATATGTTATATAATCTTGCATCACTATTTCCTTACAGACTGAGAAAAGGTTCTCAGAAAGGAGTTTAAATCGCAAAGGAAGTGGCTTAAAGACTCAGTGTGGTTAAGTGAACGGTAAAGGAGAATTTACGATTTGCCGTCAGGTTCTCAATCCTCTCGAGGAAAGAAACATTTGAACACAAACCTCTCACCGAGCATTGACTGTCTTTGTGTGAGTGGCAGTTTGTGAAATACGTGAATTGCAGTTAGGTATGTGTTTTATCTAAATTTATTGATATGTAAATTGTAGGTTCGTTATAATGATAATATTCTTTTGTCAATCTGTTCTGAAAACGGCTGCTTTAGACACATGTATTGTCAGTGCAAAAAAGTCACTTTTTCACCCAGGTAAATAAAGTATTGTTTTGATGAAATTTTACTCCCTTGGGCAAAAATGTCATTTTAATGATCTTTTGTGGCATGGGCATCAGCTGGTTTAACGAGTTTAAAAGGTGGTCTAAAGCGGCTCAGATAGTCTCAGTGTTCATCTGATGACACTCGCATCAACTCCCATCATCGTTTCGACATATCAGACCATCACCTGAGTGGTTCGGAAGTCACGTTAAGCCGTTGGTCTTTGTATTTCCATTGGTAATTGGGCTATTAATTAAGGACCCATTCTAAGGAAGAGTCGGCCTTAGTTTGTAACAAGACTACACCTCATAACTCATTGCTACCACTCATCACACTCATCCTTCACCACATATTTGCCTTAAAATACCCTCATGAGAGTGGTCAGCATCTCAAATAGTGATATAGTGATATACAAGTAGTTTGTTTTGAATTTTAACAGTGACTTATAGTAAATCAGTGTAGCAGCTGATTGCTTCAAAGCAATACAATTCAGACTGATGAGTTCAAAACAATGTTTACTTAATTAGTTCTTTGTTAATATCATTATTTACATCATGACAAAAGGTATCGTTCATCACTCGGCCTGAAAATGTCTTTTTGAGCCTCGGTCATTTAACGTACTCGGCTGCTCCTCGGAGGTTAACTTGACCTCGTGTCAAAAAGTGTCACTTTAGGACCTAGTGATGAAATATACTATATATTATGATAAAACCAAAATGGCAGTTCGTCCAAGAAAGATTATTGATAGGAGTTATAATTTATGACTTCTATCGAAATAGCTGTAAGTTGAAAATAAAAAGCTAATGGGACAGTCTTGTTTGTTGTTGGTGCACTTAGCCAGCTGATTATGTAGTAATGGAATGTTTGTACTTGTCACTAAAGTAACTATGGTAACATTTTTCAACAAACGAACTTGTTTCATACATTTTACGTAATCAGCTAAAGCAGGATGGTTTCAGAAAATATACTATGGACATTTTTTGACCTGTTACCCTTTATAACTTGGCATGAAAAACCATGGAAAATGTTTCATAAAATATTAGGAAGTTGTATTCTGGTTCTACTCGTTACGCCTTTGTTAATTGAAGTAGATAAAGCTTTTAGATTAAATATTGCAGACATTCCTTCTTTTTTACGAGCATATCACTCAATGTCGTACTCTACCACGTTAGTTATGTGTATGTGCCTTGCAATGAGGCCTTTGGGTCTACTTCAACGTGTGTTGACAAAAACATCTTCAGAGTCAAATCTGGATTTTGGAGTATCACACAAATTTGACTCGACGCTGTTCGCACTGTCGGGAATCACATGTGTTGCCTTTGTCGCAACGGTCGCAATTGAAAATAATTGGCAATATTACTTACACATCACACCAGACTTGATTGGAGATCTTTTTCTTTTCCATGTAATATTCATATTGTACATTTCCATGAGGAGAATACAAACATTGGAAAGCCTCACTGAGAAAGGATACAATGTTTGCTCTACAATGAAATTGAGAAGGATGCTCAACTACATTTTTGAGTTCAATGCATCATGTTCGCTCCAGCTGGCTATTTGGGTCATCAAAGACATGATCTTGTTTGTGTGGTCACTGTCTTTATATTGGGTAGTGTATGGGCTTCATTCTGAATTTGACTGTACCGAGTACCATCATCCGCTACTCACATTTATTTCTGAAAGCCGTGGCATGTTTAAGAGCCTGGTGTTGGCTTTCATTTCTTCAAAGATTCAAGATTGCGTAAGTAAGGTTGTTGTTATCTAAAGTTTAAAATTATATATTATAATTCGTTTAAAACCAGTCCCGTTTTCTGAGTTACCGGACAATGTTTTATACTGCATGTGTCAAAACGTATTATAGGTTACACCTTCTTGAAAAGCTCTTCGCTCTCTTCTACCAAAGATTTGATTGGTATCTTGTACCAAGATGTCCCTTTTACAAATCGTCACCAATAGGGAACGGATCATTAAAATGCTCTTATGGGGTCATTAAAGCATTTTTTTAATGCATTTAAATAAGGGGTCGCAAGCCCTTTAGTAAGATCCGTGCTACCCTGAAAACCTCTTTTTGAAATAGTGGCGAAACCCTCGATCACGTCAGAATGATTCTACAAGTGTACCTTACTAACATGGGATAAAGCTCGTTACAAAGTCCGTTTCAATCAATCAATCCTTGAAGTTAGAAAAGGGACCTTTAACAAACCTTGACCTTAAGTGGTCAATTGGCTGTTATAATACTCGTAAAACGTCTTACAAGGCACACAGCCTGAACTTATCGTGATGTAATGTGTAGTAGTCGTACCAAAAGGAAACAAGCTACTAGTAGGGCTTTCACTTATCCGGATGATAAAACTGCACACATCAACAAAACTATACTCTTATTAGTTTAAGTTAAAACTTCACAACTATTCATAGAAAATCATCTATTATACATGTTTTAATCATAAAATTTTGCTATCTCTCAAAATGTTGCAGCACCAAATACCAAATCTTTAGGTAAGTATACTCAATAGTTAAAATAAAACAGGATAACTCTTATAACGTTGGGTTTACCTTTACACAGATGAATTCTATAGAATGGAAGATCCAACGTCAAATGACTATGGAAGATCTCTCGCTTGAAACAAGGACAGAGGTAGTTATGTTTCTTCCTTCATTTTCACTTATAATTCAACTTAAGGGTGAAATGCTACCACCAAAGGTTGGCGTTTGGTGGGTTGGGCTGATGACAGCTTAAATCCACGTAGACGATTCAAACTAATGCACTCTCTCAACAATTCAACCATTTTAATTAAGTATTTTACGTTTTGCACCCTGTTATGTCATGAACATGAGATATCAATGATACACCCGCATTAGTTTGTAGTTTGTTAGATACAATCTACTATCTTCAATCAAAAATCATAATGACTTATATAAGAGCCATAATTTTAAGAGTAAAAGTTCTCAGTTTTATTGAAAATATGAAAGATTTAGCTTTTATTTTCCTATAAATAAATTTAAGCTCAGCGTAGTGATTGCTCTTTGTTAACATACGTGGGTATTATGAAATATATACGTAAGATGACAGCCAATAGTTTAAATACTGTTTAGGGTAAGGCAAAAAGAGGTTTAGCTATTTTATTACAGTTTCAAATTGATCCGCTGTTTATTTTTAATGTTTTCAGTTACACGTTATACTGCTAGAAATGGCTCACACTACAGTAGAGGTCTCAGTTTTGGACCTCTTTACATTAGACAACGTTGCTGTTACACAGGTTGGCTTTCCTGTAGTAGAGTAAATAAATAAAACTACTGTTTTTACTCATTACCAAGTAACATTACAAGGAGTTTGAGCAAAAACAAGAAAAATGCAGGTTAAAAAGCGTTTTTTATCGCATAGTTATGTTCTAAATTTGTTTGAAAGTATGTAAAAACGCAAGAGTTAAATACTACTAATACAATTTTTGACTAGGAAAAGAAAGGAAGATAAAAGTTCTACAGATTTTGGCGTAACCCTCTACAGTATTCTATAAGAAGTTTTCCTTACAAGCACTAAACACTGAACTCAATCCATTTTTAAAAACAGCAAGTTTTATGAACGAAATCTTAAGGCTTCGTAGCTCTAAGTTTACCAACCACGTTTACCCTTTATCTCGTTTTCACCTTGAAATACTCTCTTAAAGTGCGATTTCTCTTTCGTGGTTTCTCAAGCTACCAAAGTATCAAGTTAGAATACAAAATACAATGAAATAAATAAAACTATCTGGCGTTTCAATAAAGAAATTCTGTTGGTAAAAAAACAACTGAAAAGGGTTTAATAATTATTTTAAACCCAAAATGTTTTGTCTTAACTATGCTAGACGTCGTCAGATGTAGACAAAGAAGAGTATTAAACATATATAACATTTAAAACTATAAAATAAATACCAAATAAAAAAGATCAAAATTGAAATAATTTTGAAATTATTTAAACCTAATATGTAATGTGCTATGCCGATAAAATAATCGTTATCAAATTAGTTATAAGATTCTTGGTTCAAATAGTCTATTAACATTTTTTTCAGGCCTGTGGATTCGTTTTGACGTGCGTAATGGTATTCATACAGTTCATGACACCAATGTAACTTCGTCCCTAAACGACATATAAAGGGTCAAGAGTCTTAAACAATTTCAGACCCTGAAGAACTATTACAAGATATCCATTGTGACTTTAGGTTCCTTCAGGGTCCAAAACAGCCGCTCGGGAGAGGGTCGTTGTAGAGGTTTGCGGGAAATAAAATAGATTCTTTAGTCTTAATGCAATTTTGACGAAACAACTGTTAAATTAAAGCTAAACATACTATCTATGTCGCATGTATCTTTTTTATTGTATGTACCTATTGTTATTAATCTATTGTATGTGGTTCCCACCGACAAGTTATGATAACTTGGTGGGGCCAACATGATGTAAAACTGTAAAAATAAATAAATATATAAAAATAAAAATCTAGGTTTGCTAGGTAATGATAAAAATGAATAATGTTAGAAAATATAGAGTGTTTTAAGACCTTATTTAGAAGCTAAATATAAGTTTTTAAATGTCTAATCACAGGCAAACACAGATAAATTATTTCCCTTTCCATAAACAAAAATATCTGAATTTAACTTTAATATAAGAGTGATATTTACATTCTAAGAAACCTTAGCAAGGGGAGGGTTTGACAGTTAGGCCGCATCAGTTGAAAGAAAGCCCGTTGTTTAGCCCGTTGTTTTTGCGTGGTGTCATGTGTTCCTTGGGCGGATGGATTCAACCTTTCTCTGGGGTGTTCACGGAGGTGCACCCTTAAGTAAGTAATTTTTCCGTGCATAAGTTTCGATAAAACACGAGTAGATAGCCGTTTTACACTCTATAAAAGCAGAGAAGAATTTTAGTCTTAATTAAACCTTTCATCCGTACCTTTTAGCTTTAACCTTTTACCTATCTCGTGTTGTTACCTCATCATGCAGTATGATGACAAAGCTGGACTCAGGTAGACAGTCTGTGTTTATCGCAGGTCGAGATGAAAAGTCATGTAACGGTTAGGTTAGAATGAGTAACGCAAACAAGTCGAGTCAATCAGGGATCATGTCAACCTGGACACTGACACTGACACTGAGCAAGAGGCAACTGTTTACACACAAAGTTTGTATCTGCTCGGTAAATCCAGTTTATATAGTTAGGTATTTTTGAAATGGCAAGTGTTACAGCATAAATTAAACCAATACTAAAAATATATAATACAAATTTAAGCGATTTAAAATGGATTTAATTTTTAACAAACAAGATGTTTTGCTTCTGAAAAGGCTTTCACTTAACGAGGAATACGTTACCTAGCCTGTAGAAAGTGTAGAGATCAACTAACAACACCATTTAATGCTATACAAGTTCTCAAGTTTTCCCATCGGGTGATAAATTTAGGGTTATTTTTAATTTTATGGATATTAGAATTTATAAAACATGAACTAAGTCGAGGTTTTAAATACTACGCATGTTGAACTACACTGAGATATTTTAAAACCAACTAATACCCATTAAAGTATTTAATACGCATACTATTTTCTATAAGTCTTGCTAAAAGAGACGCTTACGTGCACTACAAAGTATTGTTTGGGACTATCTTCAATCAAGATATGTACAAGGCAACTTCAGTAAGTGCCCCTCACTCCCTCAAGAGTTGACCATTAACCCAGACCGTTGGTTATCTAACTTCACTCGAAATATAATGCTTATACTACTGACCTAAATATTATGTAATTCGTAATCTAATTATTGAACTGCTATGCGTTGCCATTGTGCGCTTTAAATAATATAATCCGGAACTCGGGCCATAGGGAATTTTAATTCAAGGTAAAACTAAGTATAATTTGTTCATTTTTCAAATTTGGCACAAATTATCCTAAGATAAACAAATGTCGATGTCATGACTAGCTTTCAACGCAACCCTTTAAAATGACATTACAAAATGGACAAGTCTATAGTAAATTTAAAACGGTCATATTTTGGGTTTTACTCGTAACTTATGTACGAGATGTTGAATCAAAATTTAATAAGAACCGTTAGTGTGGCATATTATTATCTATGAATGTTTGTATTCGTAGATAATATTGTTTTCTATGATTCTATTCTATATTTGTAACTGAGTATAAATCAACTATAACACTTTGTAATTTCGGTAAAAAGTCACGCAATCAAACTTTCTTTACAGTAAAACGAACTAGAACCAATGTTCAAAATTCTACGCTAATCCTTAGTACTTCGTTAGAAATAGTTTAAGGTTGACTTGTTAGCTGTTGGTAAATTGTCAAAAATAAGAAATTGTTGGTTGACCCTGTTAATTGTTGGTAATTTTAAACTTATTTACCCTGTACATTAAAATAAAATCCTATTTCTTGATACCACAACTCTCAATGTTAAATCAAAGGTAATCCAACAATCCACAGTATACATGCTAGAAACTAATGAACGAGGTGAGGTTAAAACCATGCTGTAAAATACAACCACTCTATAAAATATGAGATGTAGTGACACTGGACAGTAGAGTGACATTGTCAGTGTCACACAGATTGCAGTTTGTGACACTCTTCATTGTCACACACTATGCACAGAACTGATGTTGATTACATAATATGAAAATCATTTAAATTTGTTATGTTCCGGTATATTAAACTACTACAATATTACAAAACGTACATTTTTTGTTTTCTGACCTGGGCAACTATGCAATACAGGTTCTGTATTGATTAATGCTTACATAGTGTCGAATAAGTAAAGCACCAAACTGCGGGGAATAGTTCATTAGATCCAAATGAAGAGGAAAACTTTATGTTCCAACTAAATGTTCAACTTTGTTTATTCAAAGTTTTAAAACGTTAGCATTGTCCTTTCTTCACTCAGTAATAAAATTATTAATAGCTGGTCTAGTTTTCTGAAATATTGAGTGGAAAATGTTATTTTGAAATTGATTTTATTAAATGTTTTATTGTTTTGTTGTATAGTAAGCAAACACACATATTTCAGAATCTCATGGCTAAAATAAAACTATTTATACATCAGGTCACCAAGCATAATTCTAAGTAGTTAATTGTGTGGTCATAATAATTTAAAAGACTTAACATACTACCCTGGACATGTAAAAAATAATGTTTTACTTTTTCGTTTATATCTAGTAATGTATGGATTTTTCAGATTGTTTATAGGAGTGAACTCAAAAATATTTTAATTTAATATAGGCTATAACTAATAATACCAAGCAAAAGTCTGAATGCAGTCATGCCAATGAACATTTTAAACCACTCTAGTAAATAAAACCAACACTAACATCCTATGTCTAATAATAAATGAAGATAGCGTAATAATAGCTTTAATACAACTTTATCATACACACCCTGTACTTTAAAGTCCCATGCCTCTCATTCCACTGTTTCTGAAACTTGAGTCACAACTGTTCTCTGAGTTACAATCGTGGTTTTGACAAGTTGCAACTGAGTTACAAGGAGAAGTATTGTCAAACCACTCGCGTATTATTTTACAAGTGGTCTGCTACAACTCAAATGTTTTTAAAACACTTCATAGTTTTGGTGTTGCCAGAATAGTAACTAACAATTTCACCAAAGTTAATTTTGAAAATAGTTTGTGAATCTTGATGGCTCCCTTGTGTTTTAATAAAAACCTCAAAGCTGTAAGGAGACACTAACTTTAAAATTATAAATCTGTGTTTTTGAAAAAGTCTCATAAAGCCTTACCAAGAAAGAAAATGTAAATCTTTAGAAATAAAATTACAGGCGTGGGAGGAAATGATTTGTGAATATGCAAAAATAGTAATATAACTTGTTTTATTCAAGTCCAGCAAGTTTTATTCAGAAAAATAGTGCACTGTTAAAAAGCAGTTTTCAAAATAATTCCCTCTAATAAACTAATTGAGGGGAAAACTAAAACTAAGACAAGATAAAATCAATAAAAACATTACTCTAACCACCAGCTCACAAATAAGTTGTATTCACAGTAATTTAACTGCTGGATGAAGATCATATTGTAATATAAAATATCATTTCCTGAGACATTATACCTATGAAACACTCTATATAAAACCCAAATTTAAAAATAAAAACTATCAAAATGAGTCTTGTTATGTGTTTTATTTTTACTTATTATAAACTTAAATGCTAGAAATGAGAGATGCACATTGCGTAGAACCTAAGGTCATGTTACGGTAATAGATTGCGCATAGATGCTACATGGCTAAGGCAGAAAAATGAACATGGTCTGGCAAACCAAGCACAGATGGCGTTGCGAGTGAATCTTTTTATGAATCTCAAGTAGAGAGGCCACTGACACAAGCGCAAATTTGTTCGTTCTCGAAAATGACACGATTTGGTCACATTTAAGTCATCGACATCAGAAAAACTCGAGCATGTCGAGTCAAGTAGGGAGAAAGACCATAACATAATCTTTAGTAGAGCACTGTCGTTTTGAGTAACCTCATTTAAAATATACTTGGAAAAACAAATCGTCCTAGTTATCAACAAACCTAACTAATTTAACTAATATTTTCTGAGTTGAAACTAAACACAGTGATATATTGGAATGCTTTTGTCCATAAATTTGTCCTTGTGACTCTTAAATCAGAGTACAGAGTAATGGGAACTTTTACTAAATATGCACTTAAATAACTAAAAGAACTCTTACGATTCCTATTAGATAACTCGTAATAACGTAAAATAATCACTATATCACTATTTGAGATGCCAACTACTCTCATGAGGGTATTTTCAGGCAAATATGTGGTGAAGGATGAGTGTGATGAGTAGTAGTAATAATTATGAGGTGTAGTCTTAACAAACTAAGGCCGACTCTTCCTTAGAATGGGTCAATAGTTAATAGCCCAATGACCAATGGAAATACAAGGACCAACGGCTAAACGTAACTTCCGAACCACGCAGGTGATGGTCTGATATGTCTAAACGATGGAGGTTGATGCGGATATCATCAGATGATCACTGAGACATCTGAGCCGCTTTAGACCTATATCATCCTCAAAACCTGACCTCCATGAAGCTGGATTACAAGACCACGCTACGAGTCCCAGTTAATAAAATTTAACGGATGAAAACGTTGCATTTCGTTACAAGCCATTTGTAGTTTCTAACGTTCCTAATCAGTTTGGAGCCATATTGAGCGACATAAACTGACGCGCCGTAAACTGGATTTACCGAGCAGATACAAACTTTGTGTGTAAACAGTTGCCTCTTGCTCAGTGTCAGTGTCAGTGTCCAGGTTGACATGGTCCCTGATTGACTCGACTTGTTTGCGTTACTCATTCTAACCTAACCGTTACACGACTTTTCATCTCGACCTGCGATAAATACAGAGTTGTTTAGTACTTATTTATATACAGGGTGGTTGAAAGGTAACTAGGGAAACCCTAATTGTAATAACTCCTACAATAATTACCTTAACTTATTAAAATACCGTACACATACGGTTAACTATATAAGCAAATGAAAGATAGTTTAAGTTTTAACAAAGGTGCCGGTGTTGTTCGCCAAATACTCCAAACAGAAGGGGACATTGAACGATTTTCTGCGTTACCAATTGGAATATTGGTAATATCTTCTCAAATGTGATTTTCCGGTGTATCTACTGTTTAAGATTGCACTTGTACTCTTCTTCCTTACAGGATCCCCGCAGAAAAAATCACACGATGTAACACCTGGGCTTCTTGCAGGCCATTCCAGGAAACATTCCGTCCAATCATTTACAAACAGTTTTTAGCAAACGTAATACGTAAAACAATGAACCAATATTAGTAATCAAAGGATTGTTGAATGATTATTGAATACTCAAAATTATGACACTATTACCAACATGTTTGAATGTGACCTCGATGTCAGAATGCAAGGAAAATTTTAGTTCAACCAATAAGTTTGACGATTGCATAACATGTTTATGTTTCCGCAATAAACAATTTATTTATTTATTTATGTATTTGATACTCGTAATGTTGTAGAATTTATAACGTGATATTATTACCTAGTTACTTTTATTCAACTGTTACATTGGAGTATAAGACGATTGTCAAATTGTCTGTTCTACTCAAACATGTTAATCCCCGATCAGCTTCCCCACGATTATAAATCCTTTAATTTTTTACTCTTAATTCCTTTACATATAAGCCTAAAATAAGTTAGAAACTAAAAAGGAACTATCAGCCATCTCTCTTAACAAACACGTGCTTGATTACTCAGTGGATGTTTTTCTGTTTGATCCGTACATGAGTACAGAGAGCAGGAACACTCTAAAGCTGACGTGGAGTAACAAATGTGTCAATGGAAGCGTCAATCAGCTGATGGCCCTTGATGTTTACTTCCCCCTCCCCTTACACCCTTCTCATGAGACCATCGGCTCTCAATGCTTTGTGCACTGCACTGACGTCAGTTTTAAGTTTCAATGTTTGTACTTCATATCTAGTGGATATTGGTATGCTTAAGGAGGGTAAGGTTGATACATGTTAAATCTGAGTTTGTGAAGTATGACAGTGCTCATTTCCTTACACACGACCTTAAACAAAGGTTTGGCTTGACTACTAAAATTATGAACGTGTTAGTCAACACAATTCACATATTACTTATACTCAGAATACAATGGCAATTGTAAGATAATTCAGTATGCTGATGACATAACGCTGATTTTTGTGCAAAGTTTATCAGTGGTTTAGTAGCTCTCGGACAGCAAAAAGCCAATTTCTATAGACTCGTACATCTTTTTGGAACCCTTTTAAAACTAATTTTACAAAACTTGTTTTATGCTTTTTGGAAAATCTTTGGTCAAAAATGACGCGAGATTGAGTTAAACAAACCATGAAACCAGCCCAACAGGCAGCGTTAAGTTCATAGGTATATTTGTTGACAAAAGATTAATTTGAATAACCAGATTGATATAATTTGTAAAAGAATGGCCTCTGGGATATTCTTATTGCAAAAACTATCTTTTCACTGCAGTGCAGATGTTTTGAGAAAGGTTTACTATGATCTCATACATTCCTACGTATTATAAGGTATATTTTTGGGGAACTGCGGGGACACAAATATGTCTCTTGATTCTTGACTGTTGATTCTTCAAACATCGTCTGTAAGAATAATTGCAAGACTAAAACATAAAGAATCCTGTCAAAATACTTTTAAATCAACCGGAATACTGAAAAATACGTCACTTTACGAATTGGACACTTTATTATTCTGTTTTTCTAAATTTCCACCGGTAGAAACAACTCTTATAATACCCGTAGTGCAAATATCTTAAATTTTGATAACCACAGTTTGGAAATGTTAAATAAATTGCCGATAAATGCTGGTAAGAGTTAAACAAATTACCAGAAAAAATCACACACAAATTTTAAGTGTGAGGTAAAGAAATTGTCATGGTAAAATAGATGAGTTACTGGAGAATTCATGGAAAACGGTGTTTAAATGTAAATTTGTATACTTATATATTATTTTACTATATATAGTTGACGATTTTTTAGATGTTCTTTTTTACCGGTGGTGGTAGATTTGACATGAAAGTGCTAGACATGAGTTAAAGCTTCTAGGCGTTCCTTCTGGTTCAGAGTACATATAGTGTAACAATTTAGACAAAGAATAAACATTTTAAAATAATTTAGGTTAGGAAAGTTTTGTGTTTTAGGTTATTCTAATTATTAATAAGATTTAATAATTGGTTTAGAATTAAGTATTACTACTGCGTAACTACTAAGTTAAAAGACAAACCAAATTTTAGATAATATGTGTTTTCAGATCAGTGTAAGTTGAACAAAGTTTTGTTACAAAACTGTTGGTTTGCTAAGCAATTAGACTGTACGGGTGAACGTGACTATTTTATAAACTGCTTTCAACTTCTTTGCTTAGCTGTAACTTGTAGTGAAACTTTCAGAACATTTTGACAGTCAAGTAATGAAATCTAATTACTTAAAAATAACTTACCGAAGTAATTAATAGTAATAAACTTAGTATAATAGAATATTATTCAAAGCTTAAGTTCTTCAGCATGAAAAATTGGACTTAATTAAGTTATTGAATTACAATATATCCTGCTTTAAAGGTTTTATTTAAGTAAAGTTTTACTGGTTACTTTTATTTCCACAAGTTATTTCGTACTTACAACAACGCTTATTGACATTATTGACAATGCGTATCAATAAGCAGTACACTTCTGTTCATGCTCTGTTCATACAATATTTACACATTTGCAAACGAAGGATAAAAATCTCCTTCGGATGTAATAAAAACTGATTCAGTATTACAATATCTGAATAGGTAAAAGTCTTCATTTATGTAAAGGTAAAGATTTTAACACAAAGAAAGTATTAAAACGATAATGTTTCGTTCTGTAGACTATTCTTGCTAAAAGGAAGAGAAATCCTCGCAAAATCTGTAATGGCGTGGAAAATCCTATCCTCAAACAATTCATTTCCATCCTTTTAAGCTTCAATGACGAAGAAGATAACCGTTCTATTATTAAATGGTTATCATTTCAAGAGAGATAAACTCCTTGAGATGTTAATACCCCTTCACATAGTAAAGTTGTCCTTGCACGTGATACAAGTTTTGAAATGATCTTTGGCAGCTCAATAAATTACTATAACGTATTTAAAAGATCAACCAATTTACACATTGTCCCTTTGTTTTGGTGCACATGTAAAATGTGATGTTTTTAAACCTCTCCTACAGGCAACTAGCTAGCTCTTAATAGTTATTATAGTAAATATTAAAATACTAAAAGTATTATAGTATCATGACTACAAAGTATTTTTGTACAAAGGCAGGCTGTAGTTCGGATACTGGCATGAAGCTACCGATCCTTACACCTGTTTATTTATTTTGAAAGTTGGCTTTAAGTTCCCAGCTGACGTACCTGTTCTTCGCACGGTTGTGTTTAATGTTATACCCTACGTCAGTTTTGATTTTTACAAAGTGTAAGAAAACGTAAAACCAAAACCGATGGATTCATTTCAATGTACAGACAAACGGAAACCAAATAAGTGTTTGGCTACCTTGTTAGAGTCATAGTAATTTCACTATTGCGGAGTTTTCAGAGCCCAGTTAGGTCTGCAAAACAGTTGTATACAAAACATAGCTAAAGGCACACTGTGGAATGGGTTAAATCCTTAAAAAAGTTTCACTACCATAGCTTCAGCCGATTTTCAGTTATAAGCGGTCCAATATGCCGTAAAAACGAGTTCAATGCACACTTTGGTCCTTTGTAATTTATTTTAAATATGTTGTATGGGTATAAGGTATAGTTAAGACACACTGCGTAATAGGCTAATCCCTAAACAAAGTTTCATCAACATAGCTCCAGCCAATTTTGAGTTATAAGCGGTCCAATATGCCTTAAAAACGTTACAGACAGACATACAGACCGACAGGCGGACAGGAATTGACGCCAGTTTCGGTCTTTGCAAAGTACAGTATATCACCAAATAACCAAAATCCGATAGATTTATTGCAATGTACAGACAAAAGTATTATTTTATTTATATTGATTGTCACAAATTTTACTGGCCAGACGTATAAAATATCGTTCATCTGAGTTTTGTTAAAAGTAAATTTCTCTTCGATTGGAGTGTTTTTATTTACTCTTATGCGAAAGGTTTCGTAGATTTAAAAAGGTTAGTGTAATTTATGTAATGTAATGTATATATATAATATTATATAATGTATTATTTAATTGAAAGTATTACAAACCAGCTGGTTATTATTTTGGTATGAGAAGATTTTCTGTTTGCCATACTTTAGATTTATGTCACCTTTCTCATCCATCATTTTATTCAACACACTTTTAACAGTTTGGACTAACGTTCTGCCTGTCCATTGGAAGACGGATGGTAAGGAGCAATCGTTTTGTGGACTATACCATTGTCTTAAAACAACTTTTAAACTCCTTTGAGGTAAAGCTTGTACCATTATCAGAGACCAAGGTTGCTGGTAAACCAAAGTGAGAAAACGTTTCTCTCCTCATACCACAACAAACACAACTCCATCACAACTGATGTTGGGAAGAATAATCAAGACAAGACTTGACTTACTTCGACCTTCAGCGATATTAGACAAAGCTTATGTAACAAGAAAAGTTGAGAACTCCATACATTGCAGAAATATCAGATGTTGTATGATTGGAGATTCTGTTCTTACGAGAGCCTACAACAGTATATACCAACGCTGGGAAATGAGTAGTTCTTAAAAGGCTTGGACAAGTTATGTATTTAATTGAATTGGAAGATGGCAGGAAAACAAAAAAGCATATTGACCAACTTAAGAAGAGACCCTCGAGATCCTGAAAAATAAGCGTTGAGGATTGTTATATATTTTATACACTATTCATTGAAGGTATTACAAACCAGCTGGTTATGTTTTGGTTTAAAGAGCTAACAATGTTTTGTACGCTTTGTTTATGTTTGATACGAGTTTCAGATTAAAACAAATGAATTTGATTGTATTTAAATGTTTAACTTAAATGGGATACAATAACGGCATTGACCAGTATTGTTTGGTAATCACGTGTTATAAGTTCACCTGTCTGGTTGTAACGTCATGTTTACAGAGTGGCTACTCTACGGTACAGGTGATGACGTATAAACGACAAAGTGGACTTGCATGTCACCAACACACTAACACAAGGGGTTCATTTGTACGAATCATATGTCACGTTCACGCCCTCTTCACACGAGTAGTAGTTAAATAATAACTCACTCACTAAATAGATAATATAGTGATGAAGATCAGTTTTAACTCCTGAGTGTAAATGGATCAGGGATGTTTTAGTGTTAAATAATCTAGTTATTAAAATTAATACCTGTTTGTGTCTGAGGTAACAAGACCCTTCAAATAGACAAACTTTAGTTTTAATGTTGTCGAATTAGCTACAACATACCGTATCTTTTCTACTCCTAATTTGAGGATCCTACAGCGTTGAGTCACACTATTTTCACTACTAAAAAAGTAAGAGAACCAGTTGAAATATTGAACCAGGTGACCATGTGGTATTACTATTTGAGATGTTGACCACTCTCATGAGGGTATTTTAAGGCAAATATGTGGGAAGGATGAGTGTGATGAGTGGTAGTAATGAGTTATGAGGTGTAGTCTTATTACAAACTAAAGCCGACTCTTCCTTAGAATGGGTCATTAATAGAGAAGGCGAGCAGCGCTATCTGTGCTTGGGCTGTCTCAACTATGTTTATTTTGCTGCCTCAGCCATGTAGCTAATGCGCAATCCACCTACCATACATTATCTGTGGTATAAATGATGAAAATGTATGGTGAATTTGTGTGTATGTGACAAAGGAAAGGGGCAGAAACATGTTTAAATATGTTTGAACGGCTTAACATATTCAAACGCAGGACATGTTATTAGGGTATAATAAATAACTGTTTTATGTTCCTCACCTCAAAACAACGTGTTTAGGGGTTAAGCCTGAAATTTATTGTGCTTCCAAGCTAGCGATTCTTCCTTTGAAAAACCATAAAATACAAAATCAACAATACCCTGAAGAAAAAACTTCTTCAAGAGTACCATGCAACTTTGCTATTTAATATTCTGTTTAAATGTCTAACTGTATGAACGCACATGTTGAATGATTTCACCAATGAGAATTAAACAAACTGTTTAACACCATGACTGATTGACATCCTATCCAAACGGACATTCACTGATGTAATACATTGTGCTAAATAGGAAAACCATTAGTAGAGAAACACTTAAAATGGGTTATTTACTTTCTAAACACATTTCCTCTGAGAAACATACACAAACTGGTTGTTTTAATCAATCAAGTACTGCAAATAAAGTTTAAACAGAAAATAGTCTGACATGAGGGAATGGTCCTCTTAATTGACTTCATGTGTAAACCCTCCATTCCACGCAACCACTTTCAAACCACCAGTGCCGTCACACCTCGCACCATCAACCATGTTAGTTAGTTCATTGCCATTCTGTTTGCCCTCGTCATATGTTTTACCGTTGTTTTAGTTACACAAAATAATATTTTTTGTCTAAAATGGAGATTTATTTTTATATACCCACTAATAACATTCAATTAGTTTGAAAAACGAAAAGTGGAACTGTACAGAAACTATTTATCCGAAGTTTCTTGTACAATATAATACACAAATATAACAGCCTTAGTAAAGTAGTAAACGTTTTTTGAGGGTAACCTATATAGACGCATATAAACTTTGAAAGTTTGGATCGATCCTTTCTTTTGTATGAAAGAAAACTTTCCGAAGGCAAAGGCTTTGTTCAATACAAAGCTCCGAAGAAAAGGCGTTGAGATTAACTTGAACTATTTTAAGTCTCTTTGATTTCTTAAGCTCTCACCTTTAAAACCTTACCTGTTGTAGTCGCTTTTCAAAGGTTTGTCTGAACAGTATGATTTAATATTAAGAGTACAATGTTTTTATCTAATACATCTTAATACTTAAAAATGAATCTAGCTTTGTTGGTAGTGGCATAGCTCAAGAACGGTTTCAAAAATGGAATTCATCTTTTAAGTGTCCTTTTGTGTGAAATGTCCTTACGGGAAAAATGATCACCATGAAAATTAGAAACTACGGAAAACATTCATGATTTAATTTCACACATTGAACCATATGCCTATTAAATAATCAAAGCAAACATAAGCTGATGAATATAAAATAACTTGTAGTAAACATCTGCTTTTATGTGCATGGAAAGGCCAGTGAGGTCAGCTAGTTGTTTATTGTTCCTACAAACAATAGAAAAACAATGTTCTTACTGGAACCTAATACGATGATACAAAGATAATGTTGTATTTACACACAATTCAGTTTTTAAATGTATAACTTACCTCCATTAGTAAGACTCATTTCTGATAATATAAGAAACTACTTTATAATAATCAGTAGGTGCTATGCAAGGAATACTCATATTTTAAAATATTGAAACAGTTTGAAGTTAAACTAACTCTTTACGTCTTATGCATAGCAAATTTATCAAGTTGTACATATCCGTGGGTTGATTACAATTATGAAACAAGTGAGCAAAATGCAGTTTGTAATAAATCAAATATATACGAACAGTAAGTTTTAAATGTCTCCCCTCCTTAACTTTTAGAATTAGAAAACATTTTGGAAAATCCATTGGAGAACTTTTTTTGTAGGATCCTGAAGTTTAGTTTGACGTACTTTGTGTCACTCAACCTCACCTTCTTCCTGGAAGGAGGGAGGGCTTCAATTTATTTTAAAATACCCCTTTATGGCATCTCAAAGAAAAGTGAACGAACAAAGACATTTTTTGTTTCAACTCATTGTTTTGTTATACTCATGTAAAGATTACAAGTTGTCAAGCATAAATGCCAAATTTCACATACAATTTATTTTGGCTGATCAAGTTTTCTGCAAAATTGTCTGAGGGAATTGTCACAACCCTGTAGCAAAATCCTTTAGAAGATTTTAATGAACAATTTGTCAGTCAAAATAAACTGCATGGAAAATGTGGCTTTTATCTGAAAACTTGTAATCCTTTAATGAACGTAGCAAATAAGTCAGTTGAGATGAAAACAATTCTTTGTGTTGTAGAATTTATGTTAAAACTACCTTTCTTTGGAGGTGCCCAAAGAGGGAGTCTGTATTAAAAAAAATTGGACTTCATCTCCTGGTTTTGGTTGGGGTGGGTGACGCAAAATATGTCAAAACAAACTTCAGGATCCTTTAAAATTGTCCTAAAGGCTTTTCAAAGTTCTTCCGTTTACCCAAGTTGAGGTTTAAGGGGACATTTAAAACTCACCTTGTATAATACTTTTTGACATAATTTTGATTATCTTAACAACCTATAGTACGGTTTAGCTTAAATTTAAATTTTATACAATTTAAAAACAAAGAATTGCGATCGTGGTTTTATTTCCAATGACAATCACTTATTTTCTCAATCTTACTTCAAGTTCCAGCCTATTCTAATTGTGTGCCTTTTTTTAAATGAACTGGGTATTATTTGTTCCGAAATTTCCTGAAGTAAACAAATCAAATAAAGATTAAGATTATTTATTATTTTACCATGATATCTATAAATTTTAAACCTAGAAACTAAAAAAACTATTTTGTCACTTATTTAGGATTTAACTAGATGCAAAAGTAAATAACACGGAATCATCAGGACTGTATACAGTCAGAGCTGTTGCAGTATACAAAATAAGCTTTGCACGCCACTCAAAAGCTTTCAACGTTAATAGCTACTGTACTTTGGGGCTTTGAGTAAAGTGTTGGTAAAATATTGACACTATTTCAAGAATAAAGTCAAAATGTTGGTTCGTTCAAATCGGTTTGTCTCATCTCCCTTTAAGTGCACAGTTATTGTATGTATTGACTACGCATATGCATTCCGTTCATGTGCTATTCATGCAATACCCACGTACATGAGCTTAGTGTGTAAATATATATTATTCACACATGGTATACCAATACGATGTTTGGTTGACGAAATAAATAAACGTTTTTTATCGTCACTTCGTTTTAAATCGTTTAAAGCTGCGCAGGCTTTATTATAATTTGACACTTTCATTGATAAGGTTAAGCAACATCGCTATTTGCCCTTTTTGCCAAAACGTTTAACTTTGGAGCCAATCACCTGTGTGTACCTAATGACCAAAACCTGAGAATTTAAAATATTTGAAACCAGTGCTCAGCAATTTGTTGACAACCAATAAGATATTTGAAATAAACAAAGGATATTTCTCGGGGCATTCCTTCAGATAATGGCTACTCACGCTAATACGTTTTTGCTATTAGTTTAATTGGGCTATTGTTATAATTCTTTCTTAGTTCTTAGAAATATAATTATAATATATTTTATCACTAGGTCCTAAAGTGACATTGACACGAGGTCAAGTTAACGTTAAATGTGCGACGGTCGAACAGACATCTTAGGGACGAGTAATGAATGACACCTTTTCTTATGATGCAAATAACAATAAGAAATAAATGTCAATTAATGTTTAACTATTATAAATAAACTGAAAATAAACATTCTACCTCAGCAGTTTGATTTATTGACATAATTAAGTTGATTGTTTTAAAGAGTACAGCTGTTACACCTAGCCTTTTTTCTATAAAGCTATATGGCCTACTAGGAAAACGTTGACCATTATATTACGACCGTAACGTAGCGGTCAACGTAACAGTGACGGTTGACGTAACATGCACTTTAAACATATGTATGACAACGGGTGATTCAAAAAAGTTGGTCCAAATTTCAGGGTGGTTCCTTATGCAAAACAATAGAAAATTCCTATAAACATGGGTCCTAAAATTCTTCGTTACCCGGTAGCCGCCATTTTGTATTTTTTACTTAAATTTTTATCTCAAAACGATTTGACCGATTGCATTCAAACTTGGTAGGGTGTTTATGTGTCATAAAGGTAAATTTAAAGAAAAAAAGATTATTTATTTCAATAAACCACAGAAACAAAATGGCGGCTATTTAAATTTTTTCAAATTGAAATACCATGAAAATGGCGCATAATACAAAATTTTACAAGAGTAAAAAAGTTGTATTTTATAATTTTACATAAAGATACAAACTCATTTTTCCAAATTTTACATTAATATTTTCATTTTTTACGTCCTTTTACAACGGGTACATTTACTAGTTGTAAAAGACAAAAATAATAAATGGTTTAAACAGCCGCCATTTGTTTCTGTATGGTTTTGAAGACATAATTATTTTTCTTAACTTTGCCCTTGGGACAAAATAAACACCGTACCAGTTTGAATGCAATCGGTCAAACCGTTCTGGAGATATAAATGTTTAGTAAAAATGGCGGCTACCGGAGTAACAATTTTAGGACCCATGTTATAGGGACTTTTACAGTGTTTTATAGGAACCCACCCTGAAATTTAGCTACGAATCCCCTGTATAGTAACGGACAAGCTAGACTTATGTTTATAAAACAAAATCACCTGGCAAAAACCCTTAACTAGTTTTCACCGCTACTTTACATCCACCGTTCTGTATGAAATCACTCTCATCTGATTGCATCGAAAACAAAGCTGACCGTCATGTAGCGGCCACTGCTTCCTAGGAAACCATGCCTTTAGTCCGTGTGAAAATTCAAAACAATTTAGTTGAAACAGTCGCTGTCTATGCCAGAAGCAGATAATTAAAATAATCATTTTATTCCTAGGGATTAAAAGATCGTCAAAACTAAAGCAGTTCAATAATTTAAGTAGCCTACTTAGGTAGAACTATCTTAAGTTTAAAGGTTTAAAGGACTTTAAAGGTTTTATCGTTAAGTATAAGTATCAGAGACTTTTAAGGCAAACTATTTAAAATCCGTGTTCAGTGCGTACTATAGTACATGAAGAATATGTGGGCCTATAGTCGAGATAAGAGACTACGTGGTTTTAGAGCAATCATGTCAGTCAGTGAGTCAGTTGCATTGGGATTTAAAGAATTAAAATAATTTGTTTGAGAAAGTTATTAGTAAAGTATTGGCGGTAATGATGTCAAATAAGGTATTCTTCCCTCGTCACTTGTAGTTGTAGACTAAAGTAAACTTAAATAATAGAACAATACTGAAGCATACACTCGAGACAGGCAAACACCCAATCGCTTGAGATTTTTAATGAAAACCACTTAAAATATCCATTAAATTCTGTAAAAAAATCACAGACATTTGCTTTTCAAAAGTTACAACCAAGAATCTTGTTGCAAGAGTGTCAGTGAAACAAAGAAGTTGAAAGCAGTTTATAAAGTAGTCACGTTCACCCGTACAGTCTAATTGCTTAGCAAACCAACAGTTTTGTAACACAACTTTGTTTGTTCAACGTAAACGTCTAGCACTATTCTAGAACACGTTTTATTTTGCATCCCTGTTTTGTTTACACTAGCTTGTTTTATTTCATTTCAGTCTTAGGTTTCGTCTTCAAATTTCATTAATAATAAAATAAATAAAACAAATACTTACCTCCTATATATAGTCTTATTATTTTTTAATTTTTACGTGAGATGTGGAAAACGTGCTCTTCACGTTCCAAATGTAGGGTCCTTACTACAGGATATGTGGGTATACCTCTGTGCCCCGACCACTAAAAGCCTAACGACCAGGGAATCACCTAACAGTATTACTTCCTGGTCTGTCAGGGATCTTATCATCTTCATATATCTTTCAGCTGTGCTTGGTTGATCTTCATTAATTGAACGTTGAAGGTCTCGATGCGTCTCCACTTTTCTTCTCCTTCCATCATCTGGCCAACTAAGTTCTCTGCTGTAACGTCTACCCCGAGAAGTTGGACGAGCTCTTTTCTCTTTCCTTCCGTCATCTAAGTCTTATATAAATTACCGTACGTTTTATGTTGACTGAGTGTCACTACATACTAACCTAACCTCGCTCAATCCGCTCGTCCTAAAATCATAGTTAAATTTTTAAATTATTGAACAAAAATCAAAACAACAATTATGGCAAAGTAACTCGTTCCAAACTAAGCCACGCTACGTAAGTTGTGAGTTTGCAAGTATATTAATAAGGCGTTTGCACATGCCATGATAAACAATAGTTTTTACAAAGATAATGTTACGGTTAATAGATTACGCATAGATGCCACATGGCTGAGGTGGAAAATCAGCATAGATGAGGTAGCTAAATTACAGATAGCGCTGACGTCTCTCGCCGCTCGGCTCCACATTCTCGAGTTTGTCCGATTTAGATTACTTAAATGTCCCAAATCGTTCGGTTTTCGAGAAGATCATACTTGCGCGTGCGCTTGTAGCTCTACTTGAGACTTAAAGAAATTCCCTCCTGCCGCAACTGTGTTGATTTTGCTGCCTCAGCCACATGGCATCCATGCTCAATCTACCTACCATGACATACTCTTTGTTTGTTACTTTCTGAACGGCGTTCTAGTTAATTGCCAATAATTCCTTATTACATTAATTTTCTGTATGACTTTTGGATTTACCAGACGCGTCAGGATTTTTACCCGTATAGATTTCAACCTTTGATACAGTGGAGCGTTTCATAAATAATTCAGTTATGTTTAAGTTGCTGCGTACAAGATGGTGACGCTGCTGAAAAGAATAGCTGAACTTAAAGTTACTGACAGTGTTGAAAACTGGAGTTGACACGTTGAGTCTCAGTTGATGTTTCTTTGCCGTAGTTGTTTCTTAGAGTTTGTAACTGGCTTTAGAACTGTTGAATACCAGAGTAATTTTCACCATATTGTGAGTGGCTTATTGAGTGTTTAAAGGGGAAATGCTGGTTTATAATAATCATCTGTTTTACAAAAATAGCATTATTGCAGTTCAAACGAACTGTTGTCGCTGTAAACAATACATGTTGTAAATTAGTCTAATAACAGGGTGTGCCTACTTGGTAAAATGCGTTTGTAATCATTATTGTGGCAAGCACATTTGGATTGCTAATGCTGGTCTTATACCCTTTTAATTTATGTTTAACATTATACTTAAACATTCTGGTTAGTTTAACTTAAGTTGAAATAAATCATGTAGAGAAATGTTCAAACCCAAAATATGTTGACCTGTTTTGCATGTACAGTTTAAAACAATAGTTTTGTATAAGAAAGTGTAATTTGGCTTAGACCCCTAATAGTGATTCCTAGACCCACAATACTAGGTGCGCCTATCTACTATCATAGGGTTCCCTTAATTATATGATATACTTAACTGTGTACCTGTTGTAGTAGTTAAACTGTACTATCAATTACTTCCAGATATAAGGTAAAGAAGTATTAGGTAAAAATAATTGAAGAGAAAACTTAAATAACACTTACTGGAAAAAACCTTTACTGTGTGGGTGAGTTCATTGATAATACAAACATTGTCAATTTATGTACATTTATGTTAGAATTATCATTTCCAACCCGATACCGAATGTTTTATAAATATAAAATGTTGTATGCGTGAATTTTAGTATCATTATCAACAACCTTAATTTAGAACATCGATCATACCTTGATGAGTGTTGGTTGTTCTTCGATATCCTTTCGATGCAGACTCAATTTAAAAATCATTATAAGCTAAACATTTTCAATTTTTAAAATTTTGAAACTAATTAAAACTAGGCTCATTAGATTTTATCCGTATTACATATAATAATAAAGCTTAAGCGAACCCACAATTAGTTCTTGGTGAGTGCCTACGCTACAAAGGAGTAGGTGCATGCAAAGGTAATATACTAACCTGCATGCAAACACAATATACTACCCTGCATGCAAACATCGAGTCACTAAGTTAAGTAGTTGTATTGTGAAAATACTGTATGTGATGATGGTATACAAATACTTTGTATATTTGTGAAATACTCACAAATAGGGGAATAACTCCACTGGTACCTTACTTGTGTGATTTCAGCTTAATTGAAACATAATTGCTTTGTGGGGAGCATGTTCTAAACAGAGGTTTATGCGCCTTTTTATACTTCAGAAAAAGGCTGTACGAATCTATCTAAAGCTAGATTTCGAGAACCTTGTAGAGAAATTTTAAAACACTTAACATATTAACACTACCTTGTATGTATATTTTGAAGCAGTTGTTCTATGTCTGACGAAATGTAATTTAGAAACTGGAGCTAACTTTCATGTACATAATACAAGGTATTCTAATGTATTGAGAAATAATTATCACAGGCTTCGGGTTTATGACCAACTTCCTTGTCAAGCTGGAGTTAAATTATATAACAAACTGCCTGAAAACATAAAAACTGAACCTAACTTGGTTTTAAACGAAAATTAAATCATATTTAATTAATAAATCATTTTACAGTGTGGGTGAATTTATGCATGACAATCAAACGTAATACAATTGGATTTAATATTATAACTTACAATATTACACCTCAACTCGGCCTGTCCCGTTACCATAGGTTTTATCACATTTTTATCGTTTTAGTTATGTTAATGATTAGTTATAGTTTGTTTGTTTTGTTTTATAGTCAACACAATTATTTGTTGTAAAATGATTAATAAATTGTTATTGTTAATTTGTCCGCAACAATAAACAACAACCCCCAACAAGTCACGGTCTACCTGATTCTGTTTTGCTAATCGACCAGTAAATCTATCTTCTAGTGAAACCAATCCTTCTTGACAGGATCTTTAGGAGTTAAATGGTTAAGTTTTTCGTTTTTAGCGAGGCAAAGTTAAAACTGCAAAGTCCTCTCTATTACCCCTCTGGGGTTTCACTATTAGTAGATTCAACAGGGTAGAAAAAGAAGACACCAGTGTAAGTGTAGCTTTTTTGCTTTAACAATGCCAAAGCTGTGAATGTTTGAGTTGAACGAGAAAGTTTTGTTACTAAACTACTGTTTGGCTAAGCAATTAGAACGCGGATGAACGTGAGTCTTTTATTAAAGGCCTACCTTCTAGTTTGTCTTCGTACACAGTTGTCGTTATTTCATTTTAGAAAGTTTAAAGGGTAGCTTGATTAAAACTAGTGATATCCATGTTAATTTTATTGTGAGTATGTGTTATGTTGTTCTTTTAATATTTGGAAAATGAACTAACTAAATCTCTTCGCGCCAAAATTTAAATTAAACGTGTTTGTATTGAACATATTGGTTCGATAATTTTCGAGTTAAAATGATTTGAAACCAAGATAAACAAGTTAGCATTAGTGAGCAAGATAATGGGTTAAGTTAAATTAAATCATATTATTCAGTATTAAAACAAAAAAAAAAACAGTAAGCAACCATCGTTAGCACAAAATCATTTGTTTTTGACGTTGACTAATACCAAATACCTTATGCCAACGTAAACTAATCAGCCTTCTAATAAAAGCAGTGACAGCTAAAACTATGGTAAATAAGCATGGTTAATGCACTTAAACATTATTATGATGTACTATTATTTAGTATTTACTTTCTATGGGGTTAAACTGAATAATGTTATTCCATACCGATATACCATCTGTCTAAGTGGGCGAAAACAGTAGTTTCAGTAATAGTTCTTGATCACAGTAACGTGTGCTGACTTTCTTTTCCTTGTAAATAAGACATTCAAATGAACAAGTAAGTGAATGAGGTAGGTCTGAAAGATATGCCTCTCAACAATTTTAATCGAGCTGTAAACTAACAGGTTACTTTCAAATAAATACTTACATTTTAAAATCACATTTCTAACCAGTCAACGGTGCAACGCTATTTCGATTGGGACTGGGACTCGTGGCGTGGTCCTGTAATCCAGCTTCATGGAGGTCAGGTTTTGAGGATGATATAGGTCTAAAGTGGCTCAGATAGTCTCGGTGATCATCTGGTGATACCCGCATCAACTCCCACCATCGTTTAGATATATCAGACCATCACCTTTGTGGTTCGGAAGTCACTTTAAGCCGTTGGTCCTTGTATTTCCATTGGTCATTGGGCTATTAATTAATGACCCTTAGGAAGAGTCGGCCTTAGTTTGTAACACGACTACACCCTCATAACTTACATACCTACTCATCACTCTCATCCTTCACCACATATTTAAAAAAAAAAACTCATGAGAGTGGCCGGCATCTGAAATAGTGATTTATCAATTCAGTTTCCTCAAATTGAGTTTCTGTTAGGTTTGATTTATCCTTGAGATAACAAGCAATGAAAACCTTCATGAAAACATCCATCATGTTTTCGGTTACTTTGTACTGGAAGTAGTACTAGCAATGAAAATATACACGAACTGTTCATTTCACAGTGCATCTAACAGCAGTCTTTACAGACCAAGAGCTGAAGAGTTTCAAGTGGTAGGATAAGAGTGCTCTTGGCGATCAACTTTTGTAATCCAAAACTTTGCTCACTTGCCAAAGGTACAGACAGAAATACCTTTCGTTCTTTTTGTGAGAATGAACACCATTGGGCTCTGAGACTAATAAATTATTGGGGGTCTGTTTAGTTAATTGATCCGCTATTTTAAGAGACAATAAACAAAAAATGGTTGGTCTTGTTATCAGTTTGAACACATAGGGTGTTTTGATTTTAAGTTTCAGCAAAAAGTACTATGCATTTCTTTAATCAGGCTAAACAATAAGTGTTGTGTATATTTTTGGCTCTCTGTATATTCCAGGTTACTTTATCCTCGTGATTATTTTTGTTTGATTAGTTGTTTATACTTCTGAATTACATCCCAATAAATGCTATTAATAAATATATACTTACAACTTTTTTAAAGAAACCTGGGAGACAAAAAATACAAGAAAGATTCTAGGCTTTTCCGCGATAAAATATGTTTTCAACTAGGTGTACATAGGTCAAAAGTTTTCTGTACCCATAGTTGAAAACGTACTAAACGAAAAATGCTCTTGATTTTCTTTTTTTTGATTTTAATTGATTTTCTTGTCTACATCTACTCCCCTTCAGTCTTCAGTTTTAATTGGCCAGCGTGTGACAACTAATTATGAACAAAACACTCCATTGCCAACCTTCCTTTACCCAGAACTTTAACTCTTCATATTGTACACACACTTTAATAAAAGTCAATATTTGATTAACAAAACAAGCAAATGCAAATGTTCTGATTGGGAAAACTGTCAGTGCTAAGATAACTCTTTCAAAGTGGGTAGTTAAACGAGATTCCGCATTCAAGGCACGTGCACAAGTTGCTTCTCCGATAAAAGGGCCCTGACTCTCCAGCAACTGTTTTGCATAACTGATCTCTCGATTTGTTCGGACTAAATCAGACCCCGGTTCACTGTTCTATATTAGTCTTGTATCTTGTTGTTGAACAGAAAAACCAGTAATTTATGGTAACACTAGGGGTGTATGGGGAATTAAGTAACTGATGATCAGTACGATGCCTTAGTCATTTAATGAACAACTAGTAGGACAGCTTTGTATGTTGTATTATCGTTTTTGTTAACTTCTTCTAGGTAGTATTCTACTGCTACAAGCTTGCGTTAGTTGTATATCTGGTTGTTTTCGGTTAAGAGTGCGCAGTACCTGTCGGCTATTTTGTTTTTGTCCCATAAGAGCAATGTAAAAACAAGCATTTTCTTCAGACAAATCACGCCTACAATTTTCATCAGATCTTTTTAATAAGGTTTATTTAAAAGATAACAATGTACTGCAGTGGCTCCGCTGACCACTTTTGTGAACGATTTGCAGGTTTACTAGGGAAAACAGGAAGTTCAAAAGTAAAGTTTGTTCAAATTTCGGATTTATGCCATGGTTTTATAAATGGAAATTTGGCTCAACGGAGTCACTGAAACATTTAATCTACTTTAAAACTAAGTTTAAATTAAAAAATCCGATAAAAACTGCAGGCGTGAAGTGCCCAAAGAAAATTCATGTTTTACATTGCTCTTAGGGGTCGAATTCAAGGTCACGGTCACTACTGCACACCATTTAAGCTTATGGCATATTCTGATATTAGCCATGACTTTTAAATTCTTTTAGCCAGAAAAACCTGGGCGACAAATATGGCCTTCGACCAGTGTTTGCGGGGGGATTTTAACCCTTATCCGTCTAAAACAGTTGTCTCCAAACTGCTTTAAAGTGATCTTTTGGATCCAAACCGAAGGTGACCGTGTTCACACTCTCTCCAGAGTCTACTTTTGCCAATTGACTCTCAAGGGTGAACCTTTAATTAATGCTTCTATTGACCCATAGAAAGGAAAATATATAGTACCGAGTAGCCAGAACTCTATCCGGCTTTAGTATAGACATGATCTTACTTCACTGTACCCCAGCGTCAGATTATCTCTACTAGTAACTAGTCAGAGGGGAAGCAAACACGCAATATGTCATCAACTCGTCAACGGTGTTCATTTTTGTAAAACAACTTCCATACGCAGAGTAAATATTCTTACTTAACACTCTAAAGCTACTTGAATACGCCAGTAACATTCAACGTTCAAGCTATGCAACTAGGTAATGACGTTGTATTCATTAGATGCTTTTAACACAGAAAACTTAATGGTTTTCATTCAAACTCTTAGGTTGAATACGGAGACAAAAGTCTGGCGATAAAACTCGGTCTAATGTTTAAAAGCTTTGGAAGCTTAACGAGGGTTGAAAATGTGGGTATTGAATAGAGGATGCCTAAAAGTATTTACCTATTCAATCTATTTAAAGATTTGTTAAGGTGTAGTTCGAGTTTAAATAGGTGATAATGTTTAAATATATTGTGTTGTATTGTCCTTACATGCGGCTTTTATGACCCCCTATACCACATGAATACCTCAATATTTACTATCGAGATATTAATGTGGCACACTAAACCACCGGTTTTATTTCTATATGTCATACATGAACGTCAATATTGATAAAACTGCAAGAGAAAAATGTTTAAAATTAAGTTACGTTGAAATCACGTTCGAACTAGGTGGAAATATAAATCTACGTATAGCTATATTTATAGATCTATATCATTCTATAGCTGTTATTTTGGTGCTATATATGATTTGGTGAGTCATGGATTACAATAAACCACAGTTTTTTAAAAGTGATAGTATTCTTGCGCACGCTATAATTAGTTTGCTGCAAATATTCGTTTAGAATAAAATGACAACTTGTGGACTTTTGGGAATTCGAGTTGCGTCATGGCTTTTACCTCTTCAGATCTGTAGGCTTGTATTATAAACAAACTTAAAACCATATTCTTAAAGTAGTTTAGATTTAGTAAAAGGAAAGAACGGACTTTTCCTGCCACTTCCGGAGAAAAACTACTCCTAACGTTTCGGGTAGCTAAAACTCCACCCGTCTTCAGAGGACTACACTAATCTAGGAACTAAATTTAATTAATATCTTAACTTAAGATCTAACCTAAGACTATTCCAACCAATATTTGAAAATACCGCTACATCATAAAAAATTGATGGCTTGTCAAAATTACAAATACAAATATAACCAAGTAAAATGAGGACACGTTATAGGAATAAAACTACATGTTAGCCTTAACATAAAAGAAATAGCTAAAAAACAAGTAGCTGAAAAAACACAGAAATGTGGTAGGTTATTAATTGAAAGGATCTCACCCAGACTCGGATGACGAACCTCGCACTACGGGGGGCACGCACTAACTAAACTAGATTACTAAACTAATCGTATTCAACTTAAGCGTGTTTAATCTTTTCCTTTATAAAACTTTGCGTCAGGTTTCGCATTGATAACGTCTCCGTTATTAGAGACCAACATTGAAAATTCAAAAACAAATGCTTTTAATAACTAGAGCAATTCAAAGTGAAAATGTCTCCAATTTAATATTTAAGTGAAATTGACATCACTGTTTTATACCATTGAATAATTGTAGCTTTCTTATTTTCTTAAGTACCTCAATTTTCTGTTGTCTTCTTGCAAGCCATTTCACCTTCGTCGCCCATGCCGATGTAACGACACGGAAAATTCACTTGATGTTTTTTGTATTTATTATAAAGGTTTTTAACTTTGGTTTTGTCAAAAGTCATACCGGCGGTTATACTCTTTGTATTGACGTTTTACATATAAAACAAATTGTACAGGTTAATACTTATACTTTCGTGGGGGCGTTCTGTGTTTAAATTGTTCTGACACCATAATAAACCCATTGGCACGTACATTTATAAATAAAATCTACAAAATATATCTTGCCGTGTGAAACAGTTGTACATTTGAATGAGATACGTTGAACAACCGTAAAAAACTGAACTTGTGTTTAAATGATAAAATTATGGTTATAATTTGATTTTATTATTATCTCATCACAGTTATGAAAAATAATACAAAAGCAATAACAATATTCAACGGAACAATCTGTTCTCCACCAGAATCCTTCTTCCTTATTAGCTTATCACTTTCGTCTATAGAATCAGGTTCTTCATTTGAATCTAGAAGATCTTTGGGTTTGCTCTCCTCTATCGTGCTAGGTGTTGGTCTCTCTTGTGTTTTTGAAGGGTGTACTGTCGGGATTTTAATAGAATCAACAGTTTTATCAATGTGTAGCTCATTTTCCAACCATTGCGTTATTGAAACGATGTATCCACTGTTGAACTTGGACCTGTTGAAATCAGTGATAATCGACTCCATTAGCCCAGCCTGTCTTGGACTTTGAGTAGTACTCACTAAATTGGCGATTTTATGCAACTGCAACACACCAATAAAAATTAAGTCAAAGCTTAATTTTGTGTAAATACGTTATAGCTGTGAATGTGATAACTTGGTGTTAAAAAGAAACATCTTATAATTTAGTTGTTTTGACAAGTTGTTTTTATAGTTATACTTCTATGTTTGAAAAATAAACTCAAAACACCAAGCTCCATAGTGTGGTCATATTTACCTTTTCTTTTTCTTGAGTAGTAGGAAGTCGAGTTGGGAAGACGTTTTTTATTATGCTAAGAATCATCTCAAAGTCAAAGCTGGAATCAAAAATAAACATGTTGTTTTATTTATTGTATTTTATTTGACAAATGTTTGATGCAAGGAATACGTGCAAAAATACTTTGTATATTTTAAAGGTTTATCTACCAAAAGTTGTACGTATATACAGGATGTCACAAAGTGTGCGTTCTATGTAGAACCGGATTCTACCTACAGAAGTAACTCGAAAATGTCGTGAAACATTTGTTTTATTTCGGCTTAGTTTAGCCGTAATCCAACATTTTGTAAATGTTCAAAAATAATTAAAAATTCAAGAACCCTTTGTGATACCTTTGTGAAATTTGGTTAACACTTTGATTGTTTTCCTAATAACACCTTCCAAAAATATGTTTAATCTAACTTATAAAATTTCAAATAGGCGGCCAAAGTTTCATCTTTATTTCATTAAACTTTGAAATTTTTAAATGGCCGCCATTTAGAAATTTGATGAGTTAAATAAAAAATAAGTTCGGAAATTTTATTAGGAAAACAGTTAAGGTTTATTACAAGTTTCACAAAATTATCTCACAAAAGTTTCAAAATATGTTTAGGCCTATTTTCAAAAATTTACAAAGTTGAGGATTACGACCAAACTAAGTCAAAATCAAAAGATTGTACGTAACATCTTTTACTTACTTTTGTACGTTGAATCCGGTTCTGCATAGCGCGCTACACATTTTTGTGACACCCTGTATAAAAGTTATATGTAAACTGACTAATCATTGTCGCTTACTTGGCAGTGAGGGACTGGTATCCTGCCAGCATCATGTCTAACACAGGCTCCAGCGCGTCATCCTGCTTGCCCAGCTCCATCAACAAGTTGATCCTTTCATCATTGCTCTTAACGAAGGACGAAGGATCGGCCACGTCCTTCAGTAACCTGGGGGTTCCACTTCAGATCAACAGGTTGATAATGGTTACTAGTGTTCGGCGATAAACGTGATTATTACATGTTTTTGTGTGTTCATACGACACAAGTTTTAGACTTTCATGGTTTCGGTTTTAAATAAACACGTAAGGTTCAAAAATGTACTATGTTGTCCAGTAGCCATTGCAAAGGAATAATATTACATCATTAAAAAATTATTTGGAAATCTAAATACTAAAAGCTCTAAAAATAAAAGAGTGAAAATCGAGCCACTCTTTTGTAGGAGTAGCTGGGTTTCAACGTTTCAACACCCAAAAGAGCGAAATTTCATTATTTCTGAGTGGCCTTCACACCTTCATTTTTAGAGTGTATGACGTATAAATTAAAAGCTAGGCTAGATCAAAACTCACCTTTCTATAGTCTTCTTTTTGGTAGTACAAGACAGGGCGAAGGTACTTCCACCTGTCGTTCTCTTTAGCGGCGTGATATTCCTTCAACACGAAATGCCAAACTTCGTCTTGGCCATGTTTTACTGCTGCACATAGCATCACTGGTTTCAGCTCAGGGGAATGCTGAAACCGAGTTTATTGATATAAGAAATAATGAAAAACTAAATTATTCTTCTGTACTAAATTTCAAGTAGTCATTTCTGGGCATACCCGGTTTCTTTAGAAACGGTTGAAATGTAACACGCTGGTACCCTGTATACATTTTAATAGTTAGTTCTGCCTGGTTTACATTATTTGAAAACTCAACTAACAAACCTAAATCACTACCGTGTAACACAGTATTAAATGGTTTAAACCTAAAAGGTTTTTAGTTGTTTTGCATATCAGACTTCTACAATTTAATTCATAATGGACAGGTTTGTTTTGTAAACGTAATGGATAATATTCTGATTTGTCTCAATACAACAGTAGAGACAATTAGCTGTCGGATGTACATGTTTTGAATTCACTTGCAAAAGAACATGATTTTGCAACCTTTAGTGGAATAGTTTAATTACACATATTTCAACCTTTTCGATGAAACTGATAAATCGACAACCACTTACTCGACCTGGACGCCACTCATGAGCAGATAGGCGGTTTCGGTAGCCTCCTTAACGCAGTAAGGGTGTCCCAGACCACAAGCGAACTCTACTATCTGCTTCCGGTGAAGCTCTTGAATCATGCCTCCTGCATCACCTCGCAGACTCATGCTTCTAAACACGTTGTCCACCAGGTCGAGAGCGTATCTCTGGAAATGGTTGATACTTGAGTCAGGATTTGGTTCGTTTGTTTTAAGACGTGTAAGATTTGGTATTGTATAACACCGTGACTGTTTATAAAAGTACAAGATGCCTAGAAAGAAAAAGGCATAGCTATTTAACTCAACGTTTTCTTCAGGGAAGAAAAGAAACTTGTATAGCAAACTGATACTTTTAAATTTCAAATGGTAACTTGTAGCACTATAATAGATCCCTTCATAGGCCTATTTCTTTGAAAGCAAAAGCCATGACCCATGACTACAATCTTTCTTGTAACTTTTTGGGTTTAAACACGTCATAGTTGTCAATAAGCTAGGCCTATTTCAGATCATTTACTGAAGTTTGCAGCTATGTCAAAAGGTTGCAAAATTCTATATAAAATAGCCCAAAGCTTAAAGTCTTAAAACTCATAAAAAATTATTTGTCCGCAGAGAATTTTACAATATGTATATGATTTTATGGTTCATGACAGGGCAAACGCTGATTAAATACAGGACTAAAATGATCAAATTCGATTTAAAGAGATATAGTGAATGTCGAAAATAATGTCTGGTTGTTATTATAATGTTGAACTGTGTAGATCTTTTAATTTTCTTAGAGCGTGCTAGGTGTTCACGCGCTCAACCAGTTACGAGGTACTCTCGTGTACTAATTCATGTAAGTTCCATTGAAACAGAGGAGTTACTACCCTTTACGATACCAAACTATAGGATATTCACCTGGAACAGCGCATGCGCCTCTGTCTTGTACAGCCTGGCCTTGAGGCTGTTGACCCATTGGATGAACGTGTACCAAGGTAGGTACTCCATCTCTCTGCGCAGGTAACGGGTAAGCCTCAGTATCTCCGGGTACTCCAGCAGACCGTGCTGAGCCAGGTCGAACCCTCCGTGGAGCAGCTGGGCTCGACTCACCAAGTGTATGTGGGAGAGGTCTCCCGTCATCAGGTGGTGGGTCAGAGCACTCCAAGTCGCAGGATCGTACTGCACCATGTAGTAACCTTAGTAAAACAGCAACAGCTTGTTCAATGAGAGTAAACAGGATATTTCATCAAGAGTTTTAACAACATACAAGGTGAATTTTAAATGTCCCCATTTATATTTTTAAAAAGGAAAACAATTTTAATACCCTTTTGGGAATGTTATTATAGGATTCTGCAGTTTGTTTTTAAATACTTTGCGTCAAGAAAACCGGGGAAGACCCTCTAAACTTTTCAATTGAAACCACCCTTTTGTGGAACTTAAAAAAGGGAATTTTAATAAAATTCAACGATGTAAAGACAAATCTTGACTCGTTTTTTCGTATTACCCATTTAAAGATTGCACAAATCAACTATAAAATGCCACATTTCACTTACAATTTTTTAAATCTATATAAACAAAATAAGACTTTTGTCTGTACATTGCAAAGAATTCATCGGTTTTGGTTATTTGGTGTTTGTATACGTGGCATAGACCAAAACTGGCGTTATGTTTGTCCGTCTGTAACACTTTCAAGGCATCTTGGACCGCTTATAACTCAGAATCGACTGAGGCTATGGCGGTGAAACCTGCTTTAAGGGCTTACACCGTTACACAGTGTGTCTTTACCTATGTTTTGTATTAATAAAACATCCACAAAATAATTGACAAGGGACCAAAGGTGGGCTCTGAACACGTTTGTTGGGTGTTTTGGAGCGCTTATAAGTCGAAATTCACTGAAACTATAACGGTGAAACTTTGTTTAAGGGTTAAACTCATCACGCAGTGTGTCTTTAGCTATATTTCATATCCATACAACATCCACAAAATAAGTGGCAAGGGACCAAAATGGACTCTGAATTTTCTTTTAAATTTGAAGTCCAAGGTTGGGGGTGGGATTTAAAACTCACCCTGTATATGTCGCATTTGAGTTTAAAAAATAATGTTGTCAGAAATGATAAACTTAAGTTGCAAACTCCCTAGCCAGGACTTTAATTGTGAATAATGTTGTACACATGGTTCAGTTGTCTGACCAAACAACAAGGAAAACAGTACACACAGCTTGGAAATGCGTGACCTAATTGGAACACATTGTTTGATGTACAGCAGGCCCTTTGACAAGATAAATTACACTTTTAAAATATATCATTGATTGCAAAAATGGCTTTAACATATGAATAGGAAATCCCACTTGAATTCTTTAGCCCTCATTAATCAAATCTACCATAAATGTACCAAATTAAGAAGGAAATATTTTGAAATATTATAAAATGCATCAACTAAGTAAGTGGAAATTTTCCATTTATTTCACACAAACTAATTTATCATTTCTAAATTCTCTGTTAACTTAATTTAAGCTTAATGTCTACGCAAGTAAATTGTACAATAAATGTATGTTATGTTTCTTATGTGGTGCTAACACCAAAGAATGTAAACTTGACTGACTTTGCCCTACATTTTAATCGTGCTGTTTAAGATTTTAGGATTAAAAAATGTACCCGTCTGACTACCTCCCCTTATTCAAAAGTAGTTTATACTTCCACTTACCACTTTGCTTTAGATTTAGTAAAATCCAGTCATCTTTCTGCAAGCAGACTCCCAGTGTCAATTGTTCTTCGTCGTCCGAAAACCAATACGTTCGGGAAACGTTGAAATCCCGTTCTTTTGCAGTTGTAAATGTCAGAGGAATAGTCCATCTAACGTCTGACTCGTCTGAAGCTAAATATTTGTTCTGGAATAAACCAAGAATTAACGATAATGTTTACATAACTTCTAGTTTAATGTACACGTACTCAGTATAAAAAACTAAATAATTTTATAATCACTGTTAAGCTTACTGTTCTTTACAATTTGCAATATTTTTAAATGCTTGTATGAAAGGACTATGGAAGTATTGTTAAGCGTATAAAGTTTTTTTAACTTTTAATGCACAAGTATAACCACTGCGTCCTCCACTGCTGCACCAAAGACTTATTTGTTACCAAGCTATCCCTGTCAGGGACGAGAAGACTCCCAATAGTATAGCTAACAAGCTACCCATCAAACCTGTATACCACTTCTTGGTCTTGAAATCGTACTTTGCCTACACGTTTTACTCAAACTAAATTATTTGATTTCGTTATATTTTACCTGTTTGACTGAGATGCAGCCCTTATCGTCCCTGACGACTGTGACTAGGGGAAACCCTGGCTGATGTGTCCAGCCGTACATGACTGACTCCAGATCCACAGGCAAGTCTGATACCACTGCCAGACTCTGCCACAGGTCCTCTTCATCCACTGTGCTGTACTCACTGTAAAACATTCAACCAGACTGTAGACTTTTCGGAGATTTCATAAGACATTATGTGTTTTATTTGGAAAAAATTCTTATTGGTGAGTCAAATGTAATGTACGAAAATCTATACCAACAGAAGTGCTAGAAATCTTGTAAACATGAAATAGTCCTTACGGAAACATATCTCATATATTTTGAAATAATGTGTTTAACAGGAAGAAGGTGCTCAATTTTGGAAATTAAAAAGAAAATAAGTTTTTAATGTCAAAAACCAATATTATAGAAATGTATTTAGAGCAAGGCCTATCAATGACAAGTCTTTGACGTCAAGTCCGCCCAAAATAACTAATGGCTTAAGTTGGTGTTTGGTCTCAGGATAAAAACGTTGTTTCGGAAAGGCCCCACGAAAATATAAAATGTATTATTGGATTATTTGATGTACTTCTTCGTTATAAGAAACCAGTGATTTGTACCAACCCTTTGACACATTTAAATATGAAATTTACACTGTACGGAATAACTGCTTTTTATATACAAATTACAAGTGGAATTTATGGAGTAAATAGAGACAAAGAAACGCAAATTAATTTCACAATCGGTTGTTTGTGACAACACGTTCCTACTTTGTAAGGTTTAGAGTGGTTTTCCTTGTTCACTCAAACATTTATATGTATACCTAGATGTTTAATCGGAGCTTTTGTATTTATAATATGTCAGGTTTTGTCTAGATCAATTTTAATAATAAAAAATCTCAAACTATAATCAAACCGACCATAAAACTGTTAAACCTGAAACAAATGTCCAATAATAATACAAAGTTGGTAGACTAGGTTATATAACCAACGAGAGTGTTAAATTATTCCTAAACAATGTGTTCAAGTATTTCTGTAAAGTAGAAAAGGTTTGCGCTTTTAGGTAAACAAGTACACATACTTATCAAGGATGTACTGGACAATGGCTTCTCGAAAGATGTCTTCTGGCATCATACTGGCAACCATCCTCATTATTGCAGCACCTTTAAAAGACAAAACAACGCCAAATTAGACGGAAAGAAAGAAAGAACGATTTAATCCATGGCATACAAGATGCATAGGAGTACAAACGAAAACATAGAAGAAAGAACAAATCAACAAAGAAACAACCGATAGACCCAGGATAACAACGCTAATCTTCACATATTACTTCCATTATGTATTCGTGTGTGGAGTAGAAGGCGTTCTTTAAGAGACACTTTTTAATTTTGAACCGGAAAATCTACGACACTTCATGCTTTCACGGATATAAAAAATAACCAACTGACTGTCGTAACAAAACGTGAAGGAAGATGAAGTGGCCTTAGATTACTGGTACCGTGATTCCTTGGTACCTAAACTAACCAGGTTTGTCATTGTATTACTATTACCTTGTATATACTTTTTTAAACACTTAGTATGAGTGGCCAATATTCTAAATCAAAGTATCAAGGTTATACATTCGTTATAAAAACTGCCGAGTGGCTTAGAAAACTAAGTGCAATATGCATATTTACCTTTCAGATAGGTTGTAGCACTGAATGCCTCAAAGGCAATGCTAGTTTGAGTAAACATCTCATTGTTGGTCAGAGGCCTCGGATCTCTCATAGATTCCTCATTGAATATTTGTTGAACTTGAGTGACAAAGGTGTTATCCATAACATGCCACGTTGGCTCAATCTGCAACGCAAGTACACTCATGAATTTTCTTGTAGTAAAATTTGATTATTTAAAAATCTAGTGAGGTAGTATTTTAGCAATATGATTGGCCAAGGGTCAAAGATTGTAAGCACTGTGTGATACAAAGTATTAATTTTAATCAAGGAACGAATCGTCAAATACGGTAAGAATAAACAAGTGATAGTTAAAGAGAAGTAGTTAATTATACCCGACGATGATAGCCTTGCTATCGAAAGGCCTTGCAAGTTAAATCATTATAAGTATTGGTATTTTGTTTTATTTTATCTAACTTTGAAATTTAGTCCAATACTATGGCTCAAGTTTTCTAATTATACCTTGTTTTAAACACATTTCCAATATTTATAATTTACAGTTAACAGATGATTGCACACTTTACCTGTTTAAACTAGCCATTTACTAAGTTAAAACCAGTAGAACGTTGAACCGAATAACATTGTTGATAGACATAATATAAAGCTCGGATGGCTTGAGATTGGTTTGTTCAAAGCTTTCTTACATTTTGTTTGGAAGCTTACATAGTCAAACGATAGAAAACGTTATCAATGTAAGGTAAAATAAATGAATAAACAATGTTACAACCAATGGTGGGTTTTAGTGAAGCTTTTAATACATATAACGCCTACCTTGTCCATGATGTAGAACTGGTAGTAGGTAGCAATGCCCTCGTTGAGCCAGGTGGTGTTCCACCAGGAGGTGGTGACAAGGTTGCCGATCCACTGGTGGATGGTCTCATGACAGATCACGAAGGAAGTGGTCTCCTTTTGTGACCAAGTGGACACGCCCTCCTCCCACAACAGAAAATCTCTCCTGAAAACAAACCATAGTTTATAATATTTGTTTTTGATAAAAGAGTTTTAATCTTATTAACATTGCTTTAACTAGATCCGTTACAAGTTACATTTACTACTCGGAATGAAAGTTAGAATGCAAAACTTAGAACTAAGATTATGTATGGTTCAAACTAACTGGGAGAGATCATTTAACAAGAATAAATGTATGTTTACACAACCACAATACCCTAGATGCTAGATGTTAGATTTATGGGGATCAAGGGGTTAGGGACTGGTTACCCATTTGCACGTCTGCCTTGTCTGTTGGACATATTGCGCTACCACCGGAATAGAAGGAAGTCTGGATTAAAGAGAGGGATGATACTGGGATTCGGCTGACCAGACAACCATGAGAGAAAGCGACAAGCAACGCCGCTGACAACCACTGAGAGGTAATTGTGTGAACTTTTATGTACCCCTGTATACAGTAATCTGAGCAGTTACTAACCAGAAAAATACTAACTGGAGGACCACAATAACTTAGAAAAATGCGTAATACTAATAATAAAAAGTATTGTATCATTGAATACATACTTACTTGTACGTTATAGCTCCCCAGTTTTCCATTGCGACTGTACCTAACAGAGTTACTGGAACGTGGTCTAACTTCGGTACCGCATGATCAACACCAAAATATCTAAAATCAGAAATATAATTTAATCAATTATCCATCAGCCCGGTATATGTTATAAACAGGCCCTCATATCACATCTTAAAACATGCACTCTAAAAAATGGCTTGGACGACAAAAGATGGGAAAAGGTAACAAATGAATAATACCAGCCTGGTACCAAGGTTAGCTGAGCGATTGTATTTAACGCATAGCAAACTAATGAGTATGATTCATTTAAAATCCTGAGAAAAAATATGTGACGGTTTCTTTGAGTTTGAAATATTTACTGAGTAGATACGAATATTTTCTTAAGTTAACTTAGTGAACAAGAAGATTACGAGGTTTGGGATCTGCAATTTGACCCCGCCTTGATCCGTTGGCAGCTCTCACCAGCCGTGGACGTGTTGAGTTTTTATGGTTACTATATTTTGTTTCTCTACGTTTCTGTTTATTTTATATTGGTTTTAAAGCTAGGCCTAATTTCTTATATGTTTAACAGCTACATGTTCTTTGGTCAAGTTTGGCTGATCAGTTCTCGTGGTAACTTTAGGCTAGCTCATTTCCGTATGTTTTGTATTATGTTTGTATTATAAACTTTTCACCTGAAAATGGGATCAGATTGAAGATCCCAAAACGTCGTATTTGTCTTTTACTAACGGTAGAAAATGAACGAATTAAAATATTTCAAACTGAAAAATTCTCCCATCGTTAATAAAACTTTACATTTGTCACTTGTTTAGGAATTTAATTATATTTTAGCCTAAACTTTCCAAGTCCCTGAAGCTAAAACCATCTCAATCAGGTCTTAAAACAGACTATTGTGTAATATTTGGAAACTAGTACTAGGTAAGCTGCAAGGTACTTTGGTTTGCTGCAGAGGGATAGTAAGCTCAACACTTTGATACAAGTCGGGAGTTTAGATTTTGTGTATTTGTCTTGCTACTTACAAACATTTTAATGTGTCAATGTTGCCTTACCTTTCACATTGGTCTAGTACAGCCACACTAACGTTCAACGCCAGCTGAGCCTCATGTAGACGGCTGGGTGGTGCCCACACCGAGCTGTTGGTAGTGCTGTCTGTCAGGGAGATGTAGTCACACATGACCAGCACCAGGAGGTAAGGAGACATCAACGGTGTCTCGTCAAACTCAAGCCAGCGCTGACTGTCCTCTTCTGAGCTTAACAAACTGTGTACTTAAGGTGACAGTTAGATTGTACCAACATAGCATGGATGATATAACACAGATGAAAGATGTTCAGAACAAGCTAAGTTTGTGGCGACATGGTGTAATACTCGAATGAAGTTTTTGAATTTGTGAATGGCATTACTGACAAAACACTTTGTATGACTGTAACTCATGACACTGCTGGTTATACTATGAAGCAATTTAAATCTGACCCTTGGGATTCTCTTAATACGTTCGGCTGAGTCTAAGTGAACCAATTCAGTAGATACAAAAATAATGAGAAATGTAACAATTCTGATTTCATACAAAACTTAGCACACACAATAAAATATAAAAGCATGGTATATTTTGACACTCAAGACAAACTTATACTAAATCAAAAACGTAGCCTACACTTATTTGATCTTTTAGGTTTTACCTCAAGTAAACAAGTAATTGGATCTTAAATCTGAAAAAACCTTCGTGTGGACCCAAAAGTTCTACAGCTTATTACTACTACAACGTATTGGTATTTTTTTTCGATTTTCAACGTTTATTTAGAATTATCATTTTAAGCTGTATTTTGGTCATTTTTTTATTTCACCCGATGTTGTCATTAAAATAAATAATTGTTGTGAGAGATACCCTTAATGGTTGAGTTTTTGATTCATTGATGAAAAAATGTTTATTTGTATAATTGTCACTTGGTTAGAAACGTAATGATACATTTTAGCACTTTCCTAGTCCCTGAATTACTACCACTCATCACACTCATCCTTCACCACATATTTGCCTTAAAATACCCTCATGAGAGTGGTCAGCATCTTAAATAGTGATATAGTGAAGCTAAAACCATCTTAATCAGGTTTATTTGTTTACAAAAATACTTTTTTTATCAGCATTGTGATACAATTACTAGAATTTAAAACAAAAGGCCAATATACAAAATTTTATTTTTGGACAAGCGCTTTCAATAGCAAGCTATCATCTTAAGGCTGAATATTCAAGCCTATGACTTCAAGCCTGAAGATGATAGCTTGCTATTAACTTACTTGTTCAAAAACATTTAATATATTACTTTTCTTCATTCTATTAATCAAGTGCCAATATCTCCAGAGAAAGATCATTGTGATACAAGTTCAAACCAATAGTTGACAGAGCGTTTTTACACGATATCACCTTAAAATACCAAACCAATCCTTAATTCACTATTATATATAATTTGTCACTGTTAAAATATGACTTTGTCTTGTATAATGTAGTCATCATAACTTGATAAGATGGTATCAAGTTGAAGTATTCAAATACATGGTATGGCTTTCTAAACCACTTAATCTATTTTTTCAATGTAAGTACTAATCAAATAATTTAAACAAAGCTGACACAAATCCTGACCAAAGAGCACAGTCTGTACTCAATAAGTAATGGAGGAATCTCTGTATATTAATTTCCTTAATTGACTGTTCAAACAGCTCTAGTAGCCTGCGTAGAGTAAAATAATGGTATACGCAGAATAAGAACTTAATACATTTATCCCTGTAAAACGGTTTTATACGTGACCATCACTATTCAGTAAAAGCTTATGTCTGGTCTGTGATTAATGATAAAATCCTTGGAGAAACCGAACAAATTGATTTCGTGGTTTCTCGGTTGTCACCCAACTTAACGTTTTCTATAAGTTTAGTTTGCTGTCAGAATTAAATATAATACTTATATTCTTCTTCCTAGCATGCAAGATATTGATAAGATTTACATTATTAGCGAATTCCCAGCTATTTATTTCTCTCGCCAAAGAGGACACGTCGTAGAAAGGTGAGGTTTACAGCTTTTTGCTTCCCAACACAAGAGCGAAATAGAAATATTGTATATACGTGTGTTTGTGACCACTCTACAAATCGCATGTTTGGTTCGATTGCCATGGAACTTGGTACAAATGATTCTTTTGTAAATATCTAGGTTAAGTTCGATAACCAGCTAGATCGAATCAGCCGTTTCATAATGGTGGAAATTCAAAGTTTTGATTTACGTATAAAATTGTAGCAATGCAATAAATTAATGCAAGGTTCACTCTGTATAGTAGAGCTGTACTTTCCAAATCGATAAAAACAATTCCCGTTGCTCTAAAATCTACCATTTTAAAGTCATTTCTGTTTTGCTATTTAATCAGAATTTCTGCACTTTGACATTTAGAGCACTGGACATAAAGTAACAATTCACATAAATTAGCTGTAAACTTCCTTTTAGATCGAATCAGATGTTTCAAAATGGTGGAAAATCAAAGTTTTGATTTACGTATAAAATTGTAGCAAAACAATAAATTAATACAAGGTTCTCTCTGCATAGTAGAGCTGTACTTTTTAAATCGATCAAATTAATTCCCGTTGCTCTAAAATCTACCATTTGAAAGTAGTTTAATTAGAACTTCTGCGCTTTGACATTCAGAGCACTGGACATAAATTAACAATTCACATAAATTAGCTGTAAACTTCCTTTCATTCAAAATAGATAAATGAAAACTTCTGTTTTATTGGGAATTCGCCGTAGCGCTTGTGGCATTCTACTTAGATTATTCATAGTGAGTACAGTACAACTTACTCCAGACGGGATGCTGTGCTGATGGGCATGTTGGAGATCACAGTGGGGAACTTTTGATGAGTGACTCTCAGCTGGAACTGCGCTTTGTAGTGAGGCTCGTCAAAGCAAGGGAACATTGCTCGTGCATAGTTGGGCTGAAAGTGTGTCATCAGCATTTCACTGCAAACATTGTACCCTGTTAGTGTCAATCTAAAGTAATTTAATCTGTGGGGAAATATACTGAGTGTTCCACGAAGAGGTTTAAACGTTTAATTTTATATTACGTGCCCATTCATGCACCGAACCTTTTTAAACTTTACACAGTTTACAAAGTAGGTTCTAAAAATATTCTGGGAAAATTTCAGCTCCCTAACCTGTGTAGTAACAAAATGGCGGCATTTTGAAAGTTTTACCAATTTTGCTTCCTATAAAACTACTTTCATGAGTTATTATCTGATCGTGGAAGTGATTTTTTAGATTGGCCACCCCGATCACCAGATTTAACTGTATGTGACTTCTTTTTATGGGGTTACTTGAAGGAACAAGATCATACCCATAGCTTCAATAATGATGAGGAACTAAAACGATCAATAGAAGAGGAACCTCTCCGGATACCGCGGAGTTTCTTTGTAAGAGCTTACGAATAATTTCTTAAGCGCTGTAATCAGTGTGTTGCTGTGGATGGATTACAGTTTGAATAATTTTGGACTTTAAGGTTTTTCATTAGGCTATGTTCTAGAATTTCATCTAATTTAAAATAGACACATGACAATTCGTTCTGTTTTATTGGAAATTCGCTAAGATTCACAGTAGCACAAGCACTATAATACTCGTGGATAGAGACTGTTTACTCCTCTGTATAACGTTATTTCAGGAAGTAGTACCAAGTTTGCTTGTGCTGGCTAGAGTTAATAAGTTGAAGAACATTATGAAGCGCCGTGGGAGAGGTTTTGGCCTCAGTCCAGCTCCTTGTATGCTTCAAACAAACCTCGGTCGTTTGTTGTCTGCTTCCTCAGTAGCTGCTCTTTATCTCGCCCTGTTACTAAACAAACCCTGTGCGCTCATAACATTCTTTCCCGAGAAAACAACTAGTTCATTGTTAGTTTACAATACATTCTGTGTTATTTAAACACAAACAGTTCTGCAACTCTTTGCTTATTAAGTTTCTAGAGTGAACGAACTCGTATTTAAATGAAGCGTGTTAAACGGTTTTGATGTTTTGCTTTGAGGGTAAGATGTTAAAGAAACATTGTTGCATAAAGAAACGTTGTCATTGAAAATATTTGATGTGGGCCTTTATCATTGTGATGTTGTGAGTAGTGTATATTTATCTCTTTTGGCCCTCCGGTTGCATATCACATACTCGTATTTCTAATAAAAACTTTTTCTTGCTGGTTTAAAAAAGATTTTGGTAATAAATTGATACATCTAAAAGGCTTCGTTTTCGCCGAATCTCGAAAAGCTTTAAGAAGACAAAGTTTATGACGTTAAACATTTTGGAATAGAAAAGAATAATGTTATTTGTTGGCAAATTAATCAATAAATTGAAATTTTAATGTGGTTCTTTGGTTGCAAAACCTATTATTGCACGTAAAACCATTTACTTTTTCAGTTTCAAGTGTTTTACTGTAATATGTTCCAATACACCTGTAAAATCAAACAGATGTCATGTAATTTTGTAGTTACCACTCAAAACCACTATATATTGTGGAGTTATAAATACTACGGTTTTAGCGGGTTCCTAGGATACCACGGCAAAATGTTGCAAGTTCAAAAGATTTGGGCTTTGTTATTGTGGGAAAGTGGACATTAAAAATTTAACCTCCAAAACGTCTTTAATTATGACTTTTTAAAATCACCGAATTTCCAATTCTTATCGTTTGGGCTCTACGTTGATGATTGAGTTAGTCAGAGCAAAGCCTTTATTAAACATAGATACACGTTTTAATAGGGTCTACACAAAATACAATCCCTAAGGGCTGTTAACACCTGTTTATAAAAATGATGATAGCATAAAGTAGAACAAACTTAAATGGTTGCTGTAAATTGCACCCTTGAGACAAAATAATGGTCAATACCTTGTAAAAGTTAAGGTTTCTAATTTGGCAACATTGCAAGATTCAGTCGTCGCTGTTAAATTGGAAAGAAGTTTGAATCCGACCACTGCTACACGAGCCAAGCTCCTTAATCCTTTCTTAATTACTTCAGACTTAGCTTTGTCTTTTACAGTTCTTGTCTCTAAGGATCAACTCTTTTGTTTCATAATGTCATCTGTCTCATTTACGTGTAGTTTAATAGTATGCTTTGCCGATGAGTTCAGAGTGCACAGTACCTGTTGGCCATTTTGTTTTTCGTCCCATAAGAACAACATAAAACATGCTTTTTCTTAAGACACTTCACGCCTACAATTTTTGATAGGTTTTGTTCCAAAGATTACAATATACTGCAGGGACTCAGCTGGCCACTTTTGAATTTCTTTTAGTTCGCTAGTAAAATCAAGAAATTTGAATGCACAGATTCTTTAATTTTTGGATCTATGTCACAATCTTACAATATGAATGAGAAAATAGGAATTCGGCTCAGTGGAGCCACTAAACATTTAATGCACTATAAAATAAAGTTTATTTAATAAAAATGCAAAAACTGTAGGTGGGAGGTGTCCCAAAAAATGAATGTTTTACATTGCTCTTATTGGACGAAATTCAAGGTCTCGGCCACTACTGCGCACTCATAAACACAACACTACCAATAAAATACACCATCCGAAATACATGTTTGTTCAATCGCGTAGATATGATGAAACCCTCACTGACGACCGTAAATAAAAAAACGGACTTGGAAGTTGAAGGTTCACACGATAATTACTTTTAGTGTGTGACTCCTTACAAAATATGTTCAGAGCTCAACATGTTAAGATTTTCAGAAGGGGATAAAAGTTTTGACGCATTTCACGATTTAGTCTAGCATCTTTATTCCTCTCCCTTACCTATTCAATCGTTTAACTAAATTTTAAACTCGAAAATATTCGTGTCTGTATTTATTTTCAGCATATAAACAAAAATATCCTAATTTGTCTTTTTGTTAAAAATTACAATGCAGATTATGAAATAACTCTGACTGTAATTGGCCTCTTAATTGCTGGTTGGGAGAAAACCTGTGCTGCAAATGTGTAGGGTCGTACAAGAGTTTATTTTGAAGCACAATAAGTATTGTTCAACATTCAGGTGTTTATCAAACTAATAAGTACACTTAAACTATAGTCTCATTGTCACATCCTTCTGGAGTATACTAACACATCAAAAATACTTACGCTGAGCTTTACTGTTACTTTTAGACTCAATGATGAAGAGTTATATATATACACATTTTTAAATACCAAAAACAAGTAAATATGTAGATACTTGTTTATTACTGTGTCAAATGTAAAACAAATTCACACAACTCAGGGACTGCTTTACCCTGTTGAAAAACAGTAAAATATAATAAACAACCATAAAAACCCCGTTAGACGACACTTAGCTGCACAAATCAGCACAGCGTTTAGCATAATGGATTAATCAAGACTCCAACGGAGAGGTTCTTGCTTTAATATTTTTTAAATTACCTTCATTTGCAAGCAATTAAGGGTGTTCATCAAATTGAAATTAGTGTAGCTTTTTCAGACGTGAATTTGTGTAAAAGTGTTCTTGCATTTAAAAAAATTAAATATAACAATACGATTATATTTTATAGTATTTAGTATGCTAGTGTTAGGTTTAATCACTGCACGATCGTATTTAAGTTATGGTGTTAAGTATAGCTTTTAGTTAAGATCTATTAAAGCTCAGATAGTGTTCCTTTTTTATACGTAAAACAATTGTTTTAGTAAGCTTCCTCTTCATCATAAACATTTGGGATTACGAAAACTTCCAACGTGTTAAAATTAAAAGCCATATAATATAGTGTTAATAATCTTCTTCTGGAGATAATTGCTCTTTTAGATCTATTAAGTGTTATGTTTGAAATTTGAACCTATAATTTTAATATCTGAATAGTTGTAATCAAACCTAGGCGTATATTTAACTTTAAATCGCTAAATTAATCATTCCCTACTTAAATGTTGTTTTACTTTTAGTTTTGAGACGCTACAGAGTTAACCCAGATTACGTTAACTTCATTTTCTCAAAACTGAGTACTATATTTTAAATAACAAAGGCTACTCCGTAAATTATATGTACTTGGTATAACTTTAAATCTTAAAGTAATGGTTGTCTAACATTTCAACTTAAAAAGTGAAAACTGTAATCCGTAGATAACAAATGCAAGTCTATTATTTAAAAATACAAGTTTATTGAGTAAGTTAAACTTTCAAGCTAACGACATAAATTTTACCTCGACCCTAGAGATTGTTCCACAGTGCATGTTTAGAAAGTTCGAAATGTTTGCCCCCTTTTTTTAACCTTTGCTTAAAACTCCTGCCAAGCAGTGCCACATGACTTTCTATAGGCCAATTTTTTGTATTTGGTATACATGCTTGTTTCATGAATAATTCACTCAAGTTTATAAGTTGAAAATTTAAATACCAAAATACAGATTTCAAAGTTACGTTTTCTCAAAAAGTAGGTGACTTCCGAACCACGCAGGTGATGGTCTGATATGTCTAAGCGATGGTGGGAGTTGATGCGAGTATCATCAGATGATCAACGATACTATCTGAGCCGCTTTAGACCTATATCATCCTCAAAACCTGACCTCCATGAAGCTGGATTACAGGACCACGCCACGAGTCCCAGTCTTTTCCCTGTTTCGAGAAATTCCCTGTTAATTTTTTAACCTAAAACGAATGGAGGAAGTTGCATAATTTTATTTCTTAAAGAACATAAAATGAAGAGTCAAGGGACAGTTTGGCTCGTTGGCCAAGACGTGCGGACACAAATTAAGTCTGTAATTTGGCCCGAAGCCGCCTTCACTGGCAGACACTTCATTGTGTAAGTGTGCTCAGTCTAACGTGCCAAAATTATGGAATTAAATTAGCAGTTGGCAAACCTGGGTCGTGCAATTTGCGGTAGCAATATGCGTGACAGATGCATTCTGATACGACTCAGTCAGATATGCAAATTGACTCGTATTGTAGCACAAAATTAAATTTGCTTGCGTTTCACTGCTTGGTGAAAGACAATTGTTTTGTTTCGTTTGCAAACAAGTACTGATTGTCACTGTAATTCCGGGTTGTTATCGTTATACATAGTACTAATTTCTTTGATAAAAAGTATCATTGTGAGAGTACGAAGATAGATATCAATGAAATATAAATGGAGCACATTAGGTATTTAGATTTTTACCTATCATAACTAGTAATAAAATTTGTGTTGTCAAATAACCTTGGCGTGTTGAATCTAAAAACGAACTGTATTAATGACATTCAGTTGGTATTGTAAAAAATATATTTTACTCTCGATATTTGACAGTTAAAACTGCCCGGCAAAAGCTAAATTGATATTACTATACCAAGATTATAAAAAAACACACAAATATATTATATTAAAACATCATAAACATGCGGTTACTTGTTATTCTTAAAACGAATATTTTTGATGGAATTTTATGTTTTAAATATTGTGTATTTTCACTGGTAATTTATTTAACATTCACCTAAACATAGTTATTTTCACACTAATTCAGATCGCACACGGCACTTACTGCTTAACGCCATTTTCCATATAGAAGTCCTTGTAAAGTCCCACTCCATCCTTTCCAATGACACCCATAAACTCTATGGAAAGTCTGTATTCATTGTTTATCGTAAGACTTCGGTTGAGTAGAAGATGGCACCTTTGTAGAACGATATCTTCCTCGATGTTGACGATTCCGATGGTTTCTTGAGTGCTGACATCCGTTAGAGTGGTTGTGTTGAACACTAAGCTCTTGCAGTGAAGAACTATTTTATCAGTGCTTGATGTCGCAAGGCCACTGATAACAACAACTCCTTGGAATATACCCTTGTCCAACCTCGGGTCCAGGGAAATCTCGTAGTGCTCCGGGTTCAAAGACGGAGGAAGAAGTTGACTCTTTCTCTCCGTAGGTTTTGACAGACACAACAGAATGGTGGCTGCAGAGAGGACAATAACTTCGAAAAACCACTGTTGAATCTTCATTTTAAATAATTTTCTTTACCCAAACACTCAATCACATTTTCCAAACTGTCAACGGTTCACCTGATGACATTGAGTCAGACAGTGTAGTTAGGATGTTTGAAAGATTAATATTGTTTCATTTATACTGCACAAAACATCACTAGTAATATACACAGTTTTGGAACAAATAAATACATAAATACTGTGTTAACATTTGAACCTTTTTTTGTTAAGCCAATCTAAAACAACACCTGTTATTACTTTACAAAGAATTCATTTACCCCTCACCACTATTATTTTCAATACTCATTTTTGCCAATAGTCCGGGTTTCTCCAACAAACGTACCATTCAATCATCTTTATATTGATTTTTTCGATTATTTTATATTTCAGAAATAATATATGGTTTGGTTTTAAGATACCTAACATCATATAGTTGCAACCTTTTTTTATTTCAAAGGCCTCGGTTCCATTTTGATATTAGTTTACCTTAGTCAGAAAATTGGATGATACTGAAAACTTCTCATATACGATTTTGGACTAGTTGTATTCAATCAAGGGCCCCAAACCATTGGTATTTGGCCAATCTACTTAAAGCCACACGGATCAAGTTTTGTTCAGCGGTTATTCACATTAATATCGTTCATTTTAATTTCCCGGGAAAAATTTGACTGAATGTTGAAATATAATACAACGTCGTTCACATTTTCTACATATTTTAATATTCAAACGTAGTTTTATTTTCTCCCTTTTGAAACAAATTACAATTTCCAACACGCTACCTTTATAAATTCCTTTCCTTTGTCTTGAGCTGTCATTATTTGTTTAAACCGACTGAGCTTACTGGTATTCTTATTTAATTCTGCCTGGTTTAAACTTAAGTAAACACCATACCAAACTTCTAAGGTCTGTTACGACTTTCTCCCCAACCATGCTGTCTTTTATATTTTCGTGAAAGGCTAGAGACAACGAAGGTAAGTTTACAGAACACTCAGGGGCATAACGAATCTGTCATCCAGGGGCGGTAGGAGGGGAAGATAAACAAGGGGATCTGATCTCTGATTGGACAGTTTGGCTTTCTGATTGATCAGGCACAGGTCTCTTGACTTTGCCTGTCAACAAGCTCCCTACAACTCACAACCACAATGGTCCTTTGACTTTGATTAAGTTCAAACCCTACTGGCAAGTCTTAACGATGCCTAGCAGTTGTTTCGTATCAAGTACCATTTCGTGTTCGATTGATGCTTCATTGCTGCTGCTAGTAGGGACGGTGGGCATCAAAGCACTCCGTAGTAAAGGAATAGCTAGCTTTATCTGAAGTATTGGTTTTTGTAGTATGTTGATGGCCATGTTAAGTGTTGTGTATAGTTTGGTTGGCTAACCAGTTTCACCAATCTTGTTTTCTGACTAGGAGGGACAACTATAGTATGTAAGTTTACTTATTTTTGAAGCGTAACATATTAAATTTCCCGAATTTTATAATTTTGTTTAAATACATTTTTGTAATAACGTTTAACAAGGTTTGAAATAAAGACTTTTGGATTAACCACAACGAAAACAGTATCAACACAATTTAATAATTGTGGTTAAACCAAAGGTTTTTATTTCTATTATGTCAAGCCACATAAGTTTTAAATCCAAATTATTTAACAAGGTTTGTTTTTAATCAATCAAATTCACAAGAAACAACCAAGCGCATTTTCTATGGAAATTGAACTAATTTTAAAAGAGTATTTAAACATTACCATGCAAAAGTCTGCCCACCAACAGTGGAAACCAATCAAACTAATATTTTACTAAGCTTAATTAGTGATAGACATCAAGTGTTGTCCAATGATTAAAAATGGCTTTCGAGAGTCCTAACAAGAATTGTATTAGATCATTTGTGCAACAATCGTTTATGACTCTAGCTCCAATAAGAAAATATCTCGTCATCAAGTTTGCTTAGTTTGAAATCAGCCATAACTTAAATCTGTTACTGACAAGCCGAACAAGTCTTTATATACATATAGAAAATGAATAGATGTCCAACATTAGATTTTATTTTTACTTTCGTACAGTCCTAAGCGCACATACACAGTAAAACACTTTCTTACTTCTCCAAACTAGACGACTAGTCTTACTATCACACACATATATTACACAAACATCATTACAATGAGTCCTCCAAAGCTTTACATAACTGATCTAGTATTCACTCTACTCTACCCCACACATAGTGACCGCATACACGCGCACTGTGCTAGACTGAGATGTTCCTAGCGCGTCACGCTCTCGGCTATTTCTGAACTGGCAATTTTCCATACTCGGACAGTTGCCTGAGTCGTGGTCAAGAATAGGAGTTCTGAGTCTTCACTAAACACTAGATAACAGAGGGCTTCATAGTTTGTCTTGTAGTTTTGGTTGACCATTACATAAGTTAAAGTAGCCTTTATGTTTTCTGTTTTGAAATTCATTTAACGACCAAAATATGAGTCATGGTGGTAACTCGTAGTTGCTAAACAAGAGTACTTTTAGTCTTGATAGTAAATTTTAATTGCCTCAGCAGACTCAAAAGTTAACCTGTTCAGGCTACACTAAAAGGCATGACTAAGGTTTAAAAATAATTGTATTAGACACAACACCATAATAGTAATTATATGTATAATTGTTTTCGTATTGCATTTTACAATTAAAATTTTTTTAATAACTATACAAATGGGTAAAACGATCAAAAGATGGATAACTTTTTTGAAAATAAAATGAACTATTTCACTTAGTTTGAAGCGTTCATCAATATTTCGATTTTGTGCCTTTTTGTTTTGCCACTCAGGAAAGGTTGTAAAATATATCAGGTTAAAGACATTTTTTCGTAGCGTAAATTGAGTTTTAACCCATGTTAGAAATATGTATTGTTATTAGCCTGGATAAAAACCAGTATATGACCCTTTTAGGCCTCTTTAAAGGCAGGCTGAAGGTTCGAGAATGAGACACGGCCCTGTGATTGTACTACAGTATAAGTACTTTACAAAACTTGGCACCTTTTTCCACCGTCTCTTTTTTACTGTAAGCTTCCACACTTTAGGTGGTTCGGAAGACACGTTAAGTCGTTTATACGTGTTCTTTAGAGGCTAGGCCAATTTTATTATTCAATCTAAGGAACAGTCGGCTTGTAACTAGACTACCTATAAAAACACTCGTTATTCTTACTGTTCATCCAATATTCCTCTTAATATAACCTCCAGTAGTGGTCGGTATCTCAACTTAATGATTGTACGAGTAAGTAAGTATAAAATACGAATGGTGCCAGCTGTAAATAAAAATTAAAGTTACAGTCCATGAACCTTATTAACTTTTCCTCACTCAAACTTTCTGTCGCAACTATTTTCCTTAAGGTGCATTGTCACTGGTGCGGCTGGAACGTCTAACGTTCAACGTCAGTCGTTGGATGTCAGACGTAGAGCGCCTGCTTTGTATTAGTTCTTATGGCGCCATTGTCACTCACACGGCCGCCGCTAGAGTCGTTGGTGCCATAAGAAACAATACAAAGCAGGCGCTACGTCTGACGTCCAACGACTGACGTTGAACGTTAGACGTTCCAGCCGCACCAGTGACAATGCACCTTAAATTTAGTAATCACACCGATTACTCTGACTGGTACGAAATGAAAGGAGTGCCATTGTAAACTTAAACCATTGTTAACTGGAACATGAATAAAACAACAAATACGTTTAATGAATAAACAAACACTCAATCAACGGAGTGTTTGGTCTTGTTTCTCCCGGGGACACTATTGTCCCTTGATGTGTGATGTGCGGTAATCCATTATCATTGTGAACTGGCTCAAAGGCCTATGCCACCTTACGATTGATGCATTACCATGACCGATACAAATTAAACTTACTAAGAGTTGATTTGAGTCTGAATTACGAGCTTTCGGAAATAAAAATCACGGTTTTCTTTATTTAAGTGCATGGGACTAATAGACATAACAGAGACAGTCTCTTTTTTTCTTAGAAATCATTGTGACAGATAATCGTTGACTGTGGACTGCAGCTATTAATTTATCTATCATGTTTAGTACTTTTGTTTTCACTGTGATAATTAATGATCAAACACAACGTGTTTCACAATTTATTAACATTTGAGTGTAGTGTTTTAATACATTAAGTACCTTCTTCCAGTCAAAGTTGAAACTATCTACATCTAAATGCTAAAGCTAATTGATGTACATCGACTAAAATATTTTAGATATTTGGCAGACCGTTATTTTATAGAGTGACTTGTTCAGTGAACCCCCTTGTTAACCGTTGTTAATGTAATCTTTTGTAGGGCCTCGTATCTTTGACCTCAGATATATTTGAACCCCCAGTCTGGTATACCCCCAGCCACCACTGGTTTAGATTATGTTAAACACTCATGTGCTAAGATAGCTTTATATCTTAAGTTTGCAATAGTAATTTGGTATATAACTTGGCAATCAAAATTGGGACAGGAAGTTTAGAATAGAAGTCATCCACTCACTTAAACTGTTTAACGGCTATCAACATTCGAACACACATTCTAATGAGCTGTTAGTTTACATGCGTTAAATATACGTTGTTGGGATCAGCTAAATACCTTAAATGGGTTAATCAGGTCTATAATAGTAAGCGTAAGCGTAAGATCCTTTCGACGTGATTAAAGGTTGCCCCAACAGGTTTAATGCTTCGGATCTGGTGATTAAATAACAATAAAACCTTCCTGTGTTTACCAAACGTCTGTTTTAGTATGTCCAAAACCTATCGAGTAAAACACAAATCTTGGTAGACATCAACATCCATAAAAATGCATGCTTTTCATGTATTTGTAGAGTCTTTTTTAGGTCTCGTTGGTTTCATCTTCTCACGGTGTTAAAACAAGACTCACATAATAGGGTGCGTATAGAAAATCTTAAACTTACCTTCTTCCTTCTTCCCAAACTCCCAATATTAACGAGGAGGTCATAATATTAGTCAAAATGTGTCTTGATTTATACCCGATAGCATGTGTAAAACCGTATAATAATATAAAGAGGAACCTATTCAGTGTTGTAAATATACATAGATAAAACTACTACATACAGAAGCCTTGAAATAGTAGAGCTATCATAATACACAATCATGGTAGAATTAAAGTTGAACAAAGATTTCACCAAGCGAGCTGACTTAATAATATTCAGTGCCCTATTTAACTACATTAATAGAGAATGTACCAACTTGTTCAATAGAATAATAAAGTCAAGTCCTCTCGAGATAAGACTCACGCCCTTGCCTTTTGTTTAACATAAAGGATTTACGAAAGGAGGACAAGATAAACTTCAGCAATTCAAAAAAGCTCCTTCAACTACTTAAACGCTTATTGCCTTAATCTCTTGTATTTTGTTGAGCAAACGACTTCCTTCAGAGTTTGTAAGCTAATTTCTTCATCAAAATAGTGCTTGTTGTTTTAAAACGCTGTAAATAAACACCTCTTCTTGCAAGGCAATTTTGATGTGATAATGAAATTGCTGCAAATTTAAGTTTAAGATCTCATTTATTTTTAAGATTTATTTATTTTAAGAATTTTACACTTCATTTTGAAATGCGCACTAATAAATAGAGCAAATAAATTTTAAAAATAAAAACTTAGTTTATAAACATTTTTTTTTATTTTCTTTACAAATAAATTTAAAAACATTAGTTCTCATACACCGTTAAAAAGCCTTATCATATAATACAATTTATTTTATTATTACACACCTTTTTACTATACTTTTCAAAGTTCTGAAGATCTTCAAACATTAATTTAAATTTTGAACGTTTTCTTATGAAAGGTTTATATAAACAACAGACAGAGACTACATTAAGATCAGGTACAAGCATGACTAATTATTTATTAAATATCAAGATGTTATTGAGTTTTGTAAATAAGTGAAATACGTGTGTTTAAAGAGTCAAATGAATCTGTGGTCGAGTGAATCAGTGCAGTAACAGTAGAGAACTCTCTGCATCCACTTCATGGAAAGGCTCTTCGTGCAATCAATAGACCCATTAGAGATCAGTGGTCGAACTTGTACTGCACCGCTTGCTCTGGATTGCAAGTGGATTGCTAATATTTATCCAACATTCTCGTGAGGTTAATTGGAGTCATAACAATATGTCACGATTGGTTTCTTTCTTTTCATTTAGCTTTTAGTACTTACTTAGCCAATAGGTTGGTTAAAGTGGGATAAAAGGCGACATCGCAAAGATATACAGTTCAAAAAGTTCTTGTAATTCTGTGCTATAACTTAGCAAAGCGATTTTTAAAATGGAAGCTATTTGTGTTGTCGTTTTGTCATACAACAGAATTCACAATTATCAGTGTTTCTTTTTCTCAACACCATCTTAATCTGGCTGATACGGTTTTGATCGTTTGTGGTACAAATGCTGGATACGATAGCATTAACGTTAAACCAAGATTCATCATAAAACAAACAGTTTTGTAGCCTACGAACCCTTATACTGGATGAAAGACCCCTCTAAAAGGCACTTTGTGGTGCCATCCACCCGCTTACAGTGAATTGTCTAGGATTCCCAGTAGCGTTTGTGGCTGTGCCCCGGTTTTATTTATGTCGTTTGTTACATTCAATGTATAGAATGTAGCGGTAAAGAACTAAAACTATACGCGAGGGGCTTATTATATTATATTAAATCCACCTGCCGTAGCTGCAGATAGGCTGTTACAAACTGCAACACCGCTGCAGCGAGTAACAAGGCAGGACATATCGCCCGACACAGTGATTACAAGTGGATGTGGTTTAATCAACTTGTGAATTTATTACCGTCGTTGCAGAGCACATTTTACACGACAGGTTGTTTATGGCCTATGCATCAAAATTTATATATTTCGTTGCTAAAACATCTATCATATGCTTATTTGTTGATAAAGTACTTCAGAAATCAAATGGAGATGTAATTTTGATACACGCTGTAGTGTGCTGAATTAAATCATGAGCTAAAAGAAAACTATAACCAACATATTCAAGGAAATTACTACCGCGATTTCTTTCTATTCACTTGGCGAGAGGGAGAGGCTACGTGTGGTCTCTGTTATTTTGCACTTCTAAGGTTTCTGGGGCAATGTCACAGTAAAAGATGGCTTCAAACAGCAGAAAGCTGCCATACAAACCCGAGTCACGCAGTCAATACCAGAAGTGGGGCTTCTATTTATTTTTCACAATCGCTTCTACTCCATTACCAACGTCCTTCGCGTTTATGTGCCTGCCTTTTATTGTGGCTTGACTATTGAAATTGTAGTGTTACAGTGGTTGTATAAAACCAGAGGTACGTTTTGTTGGTTGATTAGTTAGTAAATAATAAATGAAGACAAGGCTTTAACTAACGTGATTGAGTAAGTATTTTATTTTACCAAACTTTTAGAAGACTCGTTATTATGAGACTAAAATGGAGTTGCTACTAGCAGACAAACAGATAAAGTGTCAAGTGAAATTAAACAGTCTATTAAATTTTAGATTTGTTACAAAAATAATTAAAACTGTAATCTATTGGACAAAATCTACATCCAATAACGGCATATTTTCTCAACCCCCCTTCTTTAAAGGTCAACAACAGCTGATGTCAGTGGTGGTGGGGTTGAGGGGGAGGTGGCGGGCTGACTGCGAGGGCAGGGCCCGTACCTCGCTTTATCACCAACTGTACCTGACCCTTGGCCTTGGCGACAGGAGTGTTTTGTGCCATACATCAAATGTCGTAACGTGGGCAATTAAAGCTAGGGCGGAATTGATCCATCTAAATTACAAACCATGGCTAGGAGATGACAACAATATGAATTGCTACTTGTGCAATTTGCAGGAGCTGGAAACAGTGTTTCATTTTGTTGCGGTTTGCCCTCATTTTAGCTGGTCCTAGAAGACTACATTTAAGGAAAGCCTGTTAAAACTTTAGTGAGTTTAACGATGTATTAAATGGTAGGACTTGGCGAGCCTTAGGGAGTTTTATGAAGGCTGCATGGTAGTATAGGGGGCAGCTAGTTGAAGGATTCAATTCTGAACCTATTTTAATAACATTGAGAAATATAAATTAAAATTGTAAAAGAAAAAGCTACTAAATAAGACCAACCAAACAGACGGTCTTTTTGATCATTGTTTAGTGGTGTTATGTAAGTACTGTGTGTAAACTATGTATTACAAAAAGAAATGTTTCAATAGAGACCCTTTTCATTTCATTTCATAAAGGTCAACATAAAGGGTCAACCTTAAGATTAAAAAGGTGAACGCTTGTACGAAATGTTGGTTAAATGGTTTATTATAGAGTGGCTTCTTGCAGAATTGTGTACGTTTTGCCATTAAATGGCAAGGTTGAGTTACGTGATTGCCATTGACTATAGTACTATGTTCAAACTTTGACTAAAGAGATGTCTGGAGTCTAAAAGCTTTAGATAGTTATGAGTTGCGACGTTTTGAATTACTTTCGTAATGTTCCATACATTCATTTTGCGAGCACGAAATAAAACAGTAATACCGTAACAAATAATATAGTAAAAATACACTACGTATAAAGATATTTGACGCTTGTTTATATTATTAAACCGATTTAACTAAAAGCGATTCAGGTTTAATGTCACAAGACCTTCTTAATTGACAGGGATGGTTTGGTCAGGTCTCTGGGGGCTAAAGCCCTCAACATAATTGCTCTAGAGATCTCCGATGTGCTAGGTCAGAGTATCGTACTGTTTCATGACCCCTTCCATTGTAAGAAAAATGTCATTGACAATAATTATATAACATATCATCTTTACCACATAATCTTTCTCCGCTTAAGAATACAAGTGAAGTAGTATGATACCTTTTAAATTTGACCATCGTCGCCCCATTTCTTTGTTTAAAGTTTGTTATCGTCGATGGTAAAATAATAATATTTGATTTTGAGTGAAGAAAAGCTAATCGACGTTACCTCAATGTAGCATTAGCTTTCGTGTGACCTAGTTGTGTGAAAAGTAGGTATTATTATTCTGTCACCCCATAAAACCTTTATTCTTCAATAGCAAGTTCTGTTGCTGATTTTAAGGCTCTAAATTTAGTTTCAAACTTAGGTAAGCTTCTACTGGTATTACGATACTTTTTGCCATGCTAAAATACAAATAACCTGATGAAAATATTTTCTCACATTAGACTTTCGTTTATTTTATACGATTGATAAAATATATTTTGTTTTATTGCAAATAACAATGTGGAGTAGGTTGAGATTAGAGGAATTACTAATCCCAATATCGTCAGAATAAAAACGTTTTTCATTTTATTTTGTAATTATGATTTTAATATCTGTAACAGCTGTTAACGCTACTAATGACAAACCTCGCAAGCTCTAATGCAGGTTGTTCTACACCATATTGGTCTGGATAACTAAATTTTCTTGAGTATCGATGAAAAGTGTAAAGTGCGTTGTCGCAAATAATAATACAAAGTTTAATTAAACTAATTCATAAATATAGTTTTTAAAGTAAAAGTCCAATTTTCGGTGCGAACCCCCATCCGTTCTAAAAAGACTCCCCGGTGAATTATACCGTTTAGATAATGTCCACGTAATAGCAAATTCACTAGGATTAACGGTAGGTCTTATGGTTACGCGTCGGCTATACTCCATGAAACCAACGTTAAGCTAAGAAAATGTAAATAATAAACTACTTATACTTAACAAATAACTTAATAAAACTGTATTACATAAAACAAAATACACAAGTCAAATTAAAAATATTTAATTAACACATATTTAGTGTCACGTTTGAATAATATAGTTAAAATTAGAAAAACACAAACTGGTTGGTAAAACTATGTATTTTGCAGATAGAAGCATAAACAGAAATGAGTACAGAGTATTGTTCTCTGTGACGTGACAGTTGATGCACTTAAACTGCGTCACAACGGAGGTGTCACAGAGTGTGACACTGTGTCATCTCACCGTGTGTCACCACTCCAGCTGATAGTGTTTATTCCCTGTATGCACTTCATAACATTCACGTACACTCGTGCTATGTGAAAATAATATATATATAGAGAGCAAATAACATTATTTTCATATTCAATTTTTAAATAACTATAGAGTACGTGCGTTTCTTCGTGACGCTTGACCTTGACGACTAAAACCAGATATAAATGGGTTCTCGAGGGTGGGGGTAACCAACTGTTCAGTCTTTCCATGGCACTCGTGTGAGGAAAGGCTATTACTGTACTTTTTGAAAACCTCGATTTGTTCCCCCACTCTGTCCCCTCACTTCCCCTCACCAAGAGCCACGAAGAAACGCACGGACTCTACTTTCTAATTGCTGCTTGGAACGAAGGGGTAATAGTGGTTGGAAAATACTCCACAAATGAATCTTTAGTTTGCTGGCGTTCTTGTTACTTCTATAATTTTCATTTGAAGTTCAATACTTAGGTTTAAATCATCTATATTTAGCCAAGACTTAAATAAACCGTGAATCAAGACCTACGGCTTTTCCAAGTAACAATAATAACTGTGAAAAGTATCGTGAAATGTATTACTTCAATGGAGTTTATTTTTAATGTTTTTCTAACCATCAAAAATTACAACACTTTTACTTAAGGTTGAAGGATAATAATTGTTAATCAAATATAATAGCTTACAACCCTGAAGACATATTAAATACCACAATCTATTGCATTTTTTTAACGTTCAAACATGATTGCTTGAAATAACCTAAAGACTTTGGGACACACAGATATATTATAACTAGTAGGTTTGCATTTAAATACAAGGCATATTGCTACCTTAAAATAATTAGTTCTATCGTTGAATCATCTATTTTATGGAAGTTTTCTATACTAAATAAAGTAGTATTATTTTCTACTAGTCCAATGTACAAACAAATACAATAAGTTCAGGGATTTGTACACAATACTACGAACTTAATCAATTATTTTTATATCATAATTCAGAGCCAAAAATAAAACATTTCCCTTTCCACTTTCTATTGGATATTTTTACTTAAATATGTTATTATTAGTTTATAACAAAGGGGACAGTGCAAGGTATGGTGGAATAGTCGAATTAAAACCAAGGCTGAAACCCAATGTTATAAAGTATTTGAGTTTACAGTTCAAAGTAATCAACAAGTTACAGATGGCACATTAAGTTTGGCAGCTGTCCTAGTTTATAAACAAGGAACTTAGTTTTGTTGACACTTGATACAGACGAGGAAAAACTAACGGCTAAAACCCAATTGTACATTGCATTTCATTTGACCAAGTTGATGTTTCCATATAGACTAATTTACAAATAAACCTATTTAGTCATCTAGGTTGAGGCAATACCTTTCTAACAGAAATACTGTTTTATATTTTGTCAAAAATTACTCTTCTTAAAACCTCAATTAAATTCAATAGGCTAAAATAAATTTATTCAAGCCAATAGATTAATTTTACAAACTCGCGATTGATTTATATTTCAAATAGAGTACCGTAATACTCTCAGGCGCATCATCCGCCTAATAGCAACTGTAAGTAAATATTATTATGTGACCTGGGTTATTTGAACTTAAGCTAGTGATGTGAATATTATATCTTTGACATACAAATGTGTAAAATAGAGCTATAGTTTGGAAATATGAGAAATTTTAGAACCCCCTGACAAAGGCCGTAATCCCGATACATGAGGTCCAACTAACTTTAATAACAAGCTTAGCCTGGAATCAGGGTTAAAAATAAATATAGAAAGTTGTTTTCCACATAGTTTTTGTCAGGGCTATACGTTTATTTTAGTTTTTTTTCATAGTTTTTTAGAAACGCATGCACGCAAGGTTGACCTAAAACTAGGGTTTCGCGATCACTTAATTAAAATTCACATTAGATCACAATTTGACTGATTTGATACATATTCTAAACCAACAGATGTGTTACTAACATATCAACATTTGAGTACAGTATTTTAGCACTGACATTAGCTTTCCAATAGTATTTTCAACGAATTGAGAGCTAAACCTTACCATAGTTTTAACCAAACTCTTACGCATTTGCATGGGTAGCGTTAACCAAGTCAAGTAATTAAGGGGTGAATAATCAAAGTCCACAGAAAGATTTGAGTTTCTCAAGACCCAGGCATGAATATTCATTGATAAGCACAAAATACGACGTCATATTTTTCTTTTTTAATTTAAAGTCTTCATGACTTGTGTTTGTATACTTTACAACTTCTTGCTCCGTTCTTTTTCAATGTAACGTTACAAATCTTATTTTTCTGATTGTTCTTTCCCAGTTTAATTTTGAGTTTATTTTGACAAATTCAACAAAACATCAAGTATCTAATATTAAATGCAACAATAAAGTTGAAAAAATATCTAACAGCGTGCCTAACCTTCATATGTATATAAATTGTTGAAATATTCTCAAAACATGTTCTGTGGGTCAGGATCGGTGCTCGTTTTAAGGTCCCGGGCCATAGGTGCTGACGGCATGCATATTTTTTCAAAGGAAATTCGATAGAAATGAATGTTATAATTTAATTTAATTATTTTACAGATAAAAATCCCATTGAAGTAACCTAGTAAGTGATTTTTGTTGGTAGAAATTATGGGTCAAAAAAACTGTGTTCCACTTAAAAAAACAACTAAATTTCATACAACAACTCAAGGACAGAGATAGGTTTGAACGGCTTTCTGAAAGCTTTCGAATACATTGAACACTTCATTAGGTTAATTATAATCATGAATGGACAGTTTTTACTGTAGTTGTTTGTCTTTTTGAGGATACACATAGCCTAATTCCATTTGTCAAGAAAGCTTTCAACAGAGCTGATTTTACTAAACACGATATTTTGGAAGTTGAAAATCAGTGTTTGACACTACTTGTAAAGATCTTCACACTTATACATCTAGCTACCAGAACTTAAGGCTAAAAAATACAGTGGGGTAAAATGATTCGTGAAAATATTGACAACTATCGGATTAATACAAATTTTTTGAACAATGTTACAGCTGGTTATCTGTTTATTTTGAAGGACGTTATATATTTGATTTGAGTATCAATTAACTGCAATCATATAAACAAGTATTCCTCTTCTAGTTATAAATAAACTTTTTGAACTAACGCTGGAATAGTTTATTTAACATTTATGTTATGGAATGTACATGAGCAAACTCAAGTGTTATTTAGATTCATCCTGAGAAGTTGCAATATTACTAATGCAAAACAGTTCTCGGAGAGTCCAAGTCCTTTTTATCAGTGGAGCAACTTGTAAACGTGTCTTGAATGTTATTTGCCTTTTGGTTGTCCTATTTAGAAGTGTTTCATTCAACAACGATATAATCGAATCTAGTTGATAGTTTTGGAAAAACACTATGGGCTAAAATATAGTACAGTATATTATTATTGATATATGGACTAAGTCAGACTACGCTATAACGTTAATGCCGTCTTAAAAATTTAAATGTTGTTTGTGCCCTAGCTTGCTTTAACGTTTTAGAATGTGTTCTATTTTTTCTTCAGTCCAGGCTACTTCTCTCCTTTTAGTAACCTCCTTCTACCACCTTTTCAATCAAACAAATTTTGTCTAAATTAAAATGGGTAACCGTTTATACGTGAACACATAAACAAGACTTCCTAAGCTCCTCAGAATTTATAATATTGTGGCAGACGCCGGAGCCTACCCCCGAGACAATAGGCAGGCCGCTTCAATGAACCTGCGTGAATTCGGAGACCCAATTGACTGACGACAGGTATATTGCCTTCGATGTTTGTTACGGTTGAATGCACGCGCCATAAACATAGAACGATCTAGAACTTCAATCCTATGGGCTGAGAGCCTAGTCACATGATGTTCTAAACGTTCGAGAAGCTCCGAGAATGATCTATGGGATATATAAACCCGCGCTTAGGAGCCCCCAGCAGTTCAGTTCAGTTCAGTCCAGAGCAAGTCTGTGTAATAGGGGCCGCGTACCCTCGTGGAAGTGTAAGTGCTGTGTGAACATACAGGGTCACATCCCTAGTGCGAGAACAGTGTCAGTGTAAATTCTCGGTGTCAGTGGTTTTCATTGTGCCCGCTGCGAACATCAGTGTGAGTGACCTTCGAGGGATCGTCACCCATCGTTGGATTCCCGACCGAAGAGTGCTTCAAGGAAACGTGAGTGAACGGACTTCGCGCCGGAGTGTAAATTGACAGTAAAGTGAAAATAGTGTAATAAAGAACTGTAGAAAGTGTAATAATTTGTAGCCATTACGTTAATAATTAATTGTGTTTAACATTAGTATAATTATAATTAGATTGTAAATAAATAGTGAGTTAACAAAGACTGACGCCTTATTATTCGTAACCCGTGAAAAACAGTACAATATGCTTACAGTATGTATGTAACAGCACATGTTTTATTCTGTATTGTCTGTTTTGAGAAATTGTATTGTTCATGAAAAGTTATGAACTGAGCCTTATCTTCAATCTTCAACTAGAAGCGTACGTTCGTTGTCCTGATATGCGATATTGTTAGAGTACCATTCGTTTTGTTTTAACTTCAAAATGATGTTTTACTACAGTAAAACAAAAGTGTTATTTCAGTAGAATTTTATGGTATGGAGTTAAAGTTACTATAAATTGAATTTCATCCAATGTACTTATAAAGTAAAACACTGTTTGACTATTTCACAAATCTAAAGGGTTTCTGGAAAAATATTTTAAATTTATTTTCCTAGAACTTTTACTTGAACAACTACAATAAAAGAACTAGAGTTGTAACAAGCACTATGCAAAGTAATTGTGGTAATGTAAACCTCTTAAAGATGTAAAACAATCAAAGGAAGTTGGCGAAGAAAAGTCTTGTTGTTAGAAAAGTAAAAACTGAGCTCGAACTCTGGGGATAAAAGTATCAGAATAAGCGGATTTGAAGGTTTCTTAAAGGAGCAAAGTTGTCAGGAAACCAAGGAAGTGGATTTCAAAGTCCTTTCACGTGGCTTCAACTTTTACTTTTAAAACCTCAGAACGTTACTTCACGATCATTCCATCGTATCGTATACAGATTTTCAACACCTGTGTGCCAATGTGGATACTAGCTTACTGTAAATATCGTGTATCATAAATTGGTTTTTAGAGGTACCCTTTCTGTTTCCTGCCTTCCCTGGGTTTCTAGTCTAAACAACTATTCTTGTCTATCGTTACGAACATTTTGTACTTGTCTTGTTTTTCTCGTTTACTAATAAAAAAATATTTATACTCTGATTAACCACGTTTTGAGCACATTATCGCTCAGTCTTAGCTTCTACTTTCCAATTTGGAAGAATAGCATTGTTTCTTTTGTTATTCGAATACATTTAATTTTGTTTGTCTTAATCTTACAAATAGCGACTTGACAGGTAACATAGATGACGAAGAATTGTTTTAACAACCACCAAACAAGCCTATCATAGCGGTAACAGAGTTGGTTGGATCAATCAAGCTTTCTTAAAAAAGCTGAGCTGACTAGGTTTTGGTGTAAGTGTTTACAAATAAAACAAAATATTTTTCCGAAAATGGTTCATAAGATAGTAATTTAAATTGGCTGAACCTTAATTGGACAAAACAGGTATTGTAGTTTAAAAGGCTGGAATATTTATTTGATTGAGTAGGGGTACCATTTTTTGTGTTAATATATTAAGGTCATAAAGAGCTTCCACAGCATATGGAGCAAATTGTTTGCTATACATAGAGTATGTTCTTATTTTAAATACTAATTGAAATTCTCCTAATTGTTTCACAGTTGATTTAACATTTTATAGATCAATTAAAACTAAGGTCATGCAACAGCAAAAGGCTCAGGCACATTGAAGATCTCTGGGGCAATTATGTTGAGGGCTTTGGTCTCACGAGACTTGACCAAACCAGCCCTGTCAATTAGGGAGATCTCTTGATATCAAGCTTGAAAAAAATTATCTTTGTTTTTAATGTTGTAAGCTACATGCAGATTGTGTCTAAGTCAACACGAACTTTATTCAGAATAAAGCACATATTTGTGCTAGAATGGCGTCATGAAAAAATTACAATATATTACATACATTGTATTAGAAAATAGTGAAATTGTATTATTACTTCAAATAATTAATATACAAATTATAAATAAACAAATGGTTGCCATAAAATAAAAGTTATTAGACATCCTGAAAAAATTCTTCTAATAAATATGGTGGTTTATAATTAAATATTTTTATTTCTTCCTAAATTTATTATAACTTACATTATTTTTATATCTGATGGTGATAAATTAAATAATTTAATTTCAGCATAGCTAGTTTTTTCAAAGACTTTCAAAATATTTGAAGCAAAAGATGGATTTTTATCTAGTATTATAGTTATGATAATCTCCTAGAGTACATAAGGTATTAGAATTTTGTTTATGAAACAGACTAAGTAAAAAATGTAGAAAATATAAGTATTCTTAAAATTTACAGCTTAGGAAAATAATCCTTTACAGAATCTGACCAACCCAAATGTAACATAATCCTTAAAGCAGGTTTTCGAAGAATTAAAATAATATTTAATTTTAATTTAGAAATAATTCTGAAAAGAAGAATTCCAAAGGAGATATGAGAGTGAATTTGTGAATAATATACTGATTTAATTGTACTAGGAACACAAAATGTTGAAATCCTTCTCATAACTTACAACCCAGATGCAATTTTACTACGGACATTATTAACATGGGATGATTAGCGAAATTGTTTATCCAATTTTAAACTCAAAAATTTAGTTTGCACTGACTCCTATAGGTTATAGTAATTAATAAGTATATTAGTTGAACCTGATATAATATTGCTGTCCAATTAATTGGAGATAGCTTACTCATTTATTAATTCATTAACATGTGGTTTATGTAATATTTGTCGCTGTTGTAGAAGCGACTTTTGAAAAATAAGATGGTACAAAGGAAATACAACTAAAATAAGTGTTGTATCTTTTCACTATTATTCGCTACCTGTACTAGCACATCTTTACGAAATGTTGTTAAAGTAGCTATTTGAAACACTGAGCATGTTACTGGGGGATTATTGTTCATAAGTGACGATGAGCCATAGTCATGTTTAGAAAACCGGCATACTCGTAATTCTAAACAATGACAATATTGTTGGGCGTTGACCAGGGTCAATGTGGTACCTAATACACGTCGAAGTTAAATTTAAGGACAATTTCAGAGACTAAATATCCAATGTATTGTTACCAAGACCAATTCACATTTACCATACAACAAATCGAGTCTCGACTAAAGAAAATCAAAATTGATATTTATAAATTAAAATTATACAATAGTAAAATTAATACATATAGTTAAAGATAGTCTAGCTTATTTGTTGTCTAAACGTTTAAATACTCAGAACAGGTAGCCGAAAACAAATAAAGCTCCTACCACTTTACCCCAGTTGCTGTTACCAACAGATGCTACATTCTGTATACTGTGATAACCTCTGGCAGATTGTAAACCGTACGGTTTACAACTTAGACAAATGGAGAGAATAAAACTGTCTGCTCAACTAGTCTGCAACTCCTTTGCAACCAGATGTTCCTAGTTTTAATTAAACACAATCTTTGGACTATTTTAATAATTGTACTGATTTAGTAGTAGCCTATTTTCCTAGTGAAAGGCTAAATGCAATCTTGCTAGGATATTAAAGAAATTAAAGGTTAAATAGTTAATGTAGGTATAATGTAAGCAACTCTATGGCAAACAAAAGGACATACAGTGTGAGGGGTCAATAACAACATACAGTAAAATGTACAGTATAGATGCAATGTTAGGACTAAGACCCGTCTACTCAATATCTACATTTACCTAGCGTTACTCAAAACATTTTAGTATAATAATTGGCAGTTGTCACTGCGGGGATCAAACTCACGCCACCCGAGTGATGAGATTCGGAGATGGACGATACCAACTCCCCACGGGTTTGTCAGCTAAAGCGTATGTAACAGAGGGAGAGTGCGTTCTTTCTCATGTCTCTGATTTTGAAAGTTGCTTTCAAAAATAACCATTGTTCTTTATTTAAAGTTTGTTTTGACGATAGGAGAATTCCGTAGTTTAAACTATTATTGTGGAAATTTTCCTTCGTTAGTGAGCAGGATGATCACGATATCCCGTCTTCAGGTGAAAAGTAACCTAAACCATAACATAGAACATTAGCACAACGTTAGCAGAACATGACACAATCGCTGGTTGTGCTTGACTGATCAGCTTACGCTGATTACTTTAGGCTAGCTCGTTGTCGAATGTTCTGTGGTATGTTTAGGTTACTTTTCACCTGAAGACGGGATCAGATTGCAAAACGCGAAACGTCGTGATCATCTTGCTCACTAACAATGGAAAATGTCCGCAATAATAGTTTAAACTCTAAGTATTTGTGGCATATATTTGAATATCTTCCACTTAAACCTGTTTACGATGTACTTGTGTTTAAACAGTTTCACGCTATAAACAACCTGTCGTGTAAAATGTGCTCTGCAACGACGGTAATAAATTTGCAAGTTGATTAAACCACATCCACTTGTAATCACTGTGTCGGGCGATATGTCCTGCCTTGTTACTCGCTGCAGCGGTGTTGCAGTTTGTTACAGCCTATCTGCAGCTACGGCAGGTCACATATATTTTATAACATAACCGACTCTTACGTAATACATAACCATCAACATATGCATTTCTGTACTACTAACGGTCCTACATTTCAGTACTGTGTTTCTGTGACAGTGAGGCTCTATCCTAACTATTAACGGGGAGAAGATACACTTTCCTTCAACAGGTTGACACTGGGCTATAGAAAAATAAATTATAATATTTAAATTAATTTAGAATGTAACTAAAATTCTAGTTATATACTAAAGTGTTTTGCCATTTCAAAATCTTTTAAGACTACTACAATATATTCAGTTGTTTAAAATGGTGGCCAAAAACTTTTAGCTATAAAAGTAGTAAAAATCGTCCCATTTTAGTAAGTTTAAAAATATATTTTACCCTCATGATGTGTGTAAAGCTTGTAGTAAGAGAACATGTAAACCTAAAACCGAAGTCTAAAGCGAGGCTTTAAGCGTAGTGAATCAAGGGTCCGCCTCCGTGGTCACCGCAGAGAAAGGCTGAATTCGTCCGCCCAAGGAACACATGACACCGCGCACGTAACAACGGGCTAAACAGCGGGCTTCCTTTCAACTGATGCGGCCTAACTTTCAAACCTTCCACTAGCAAGGGTTTCGTAGAAAGTAGATAGCGCTCTTGTATAAAGGTTAAATTCGGATATGTTTATTTTTATATAAAGAGAAATAGTTTATCTGTGTTTGCCTTGATCAGATTTTTGATAAAACTATTTTTAGCTTCTTAAATAAGGTCTTAAAAGTACTTTATATTTCCTAACTTTAACTGTTAATAGCATAAAACTAAAATACATGTTGAAAATTGAACTACAGGAAAACCTAGATATAATGCTTATCTTGCATTTAAGAATTGTTTTGTCAAAATAGTATAACTACTTAAGTATCCATTTTATTTGCTGGTAACCTCTGCAACGACGCTCTCCCGAGCAGCTAAGGCGGGCCCTTAAAGTTACAATTAGTGCAAAGGAAAAAAGTTACAGTAACGAATTTCAAAGGAAAATATTTCAACTCATGCCAGCGTCTTTATGACGGTAAATCTAATGCTACGGATACCGAGAGTACCGACGTTCAATAAGAGGTTAGTTTCAAATTAAACTAGTATCCGTAAAACGTGCAGGGTTCATTGTAGAAAATACTAAAGGCTGTATGTTATGACTTGGTTCAAGTCTTCCTTGTGAATTAACAAGGTTGAACGCTGTTAGAGATTTAACAATGTTAAGGTTGTCTCAGGCTCACGTTGTCTTGCAATTAATCTTACATTGTTTGTAAGACAAATTGTCCCCTTTACTCCCTTGATTTAAGTCTCATTCATTGAATTTCTATGGAACGCTACAGTCAAACACCGACGTTAGTATTTCTTGAAGGTTAGTAAAAAATGCAATATAAAGCAATGTTTACATGTCAAAGTTTTTATTGCCGGTGTGGTACATGAACATAAATAATGAAGGTTTTGTAGGGTAACAGAGTGTGCTTGAATGGAAATATGATGGTAATTTATTTTACTTGTACTTACAACTCCAGGTGTCAACTAACCTTAAAAATTACACTGATTTTAATATTTCGAGTGAGTTCATGCTGGTAGTTTATTCCATACATGATCTTACTTAGATACCAAATTTCATCTAGTTTAAACCAAATAACACCAAAACTGTATTAGGTATTATCATTTACGAAGTGAATAAACAAAAAGCTACTCGTAACTAATAATGCATTATCAGACCCATGAAAATTAATTTAAAACCTGTTGTGGTTTTTTCATCTCTATAGTGTAGCACCCCATTTTATAATCACTCTTTATTACTTAAAACTTTAAATTAGTTACTAAGTTTTAATTTTTCCAGAGCTTTCCATAATTGTTGTTCATGTAGTATTTAAAATCAGTAGTCATTTGTGGTTTGAAACAAGCCGTTCTAAATGTTTTAACATTAACAATGAGAAATAATTTAAATTATACATATTGCTCATTCTGTACTTGCAGATTCCACTCTGAGTAACTAAATGCTAGGTTTGTTGAACAATTACAAGGGAAAGACTGACGTGACCATTTTATTAAACGCTTTTTGCCCTTTTCTTCGAAACTATTTAGTTTCGACGGTATTAATGTTTTTATTAAATTTATTTTCTTAGGCTGCGCTTCAGATGTTACATCTTGGTTAATATAACAAGCTTCATTTAAGGACCTGGTAATAAATTAAATGTTTTCAAAATTAATACTAAAAGAATAATCAAAACAATTCATTATTTGCCTTGAAACTAAATTTTAAGTGTGCTATTACTAATTTTTAAACAGATACTTTTAGAAAACCGAAAAGAAGTAGTTTTTGACAATACTAGGGGTTTTTAGGAAAACCCAAATCGTGCCGAGGCAAACCAAAGTGTTTGCCTCGTACCACTAAAGTAGGTTTTAGAGGGAAAGATCGAGACTTCTTAAGAGAAATCCTATCGACCGACTTGTCATTTACTTTGATTTGAGACACCGACCACTCCTAGAGGGTATTTTAAGGTGAATATGTGATGAAGGGTGTGTGTGTTGAGTGTTTTGATGGATAATGAGGGGTAGTCTTGTTACAAACTAGGGCCGACTGATCCCCAGATTGGGTCATTAATTAATAGCCCAACGACCAATGGAATGGACCAACGGCTTAACGTGACTTCCGAACCACAGGGAGTGTTTTGAAACCCATACTGGCTTGCCAGTTATAATGAAAAAGTATACTAAATGGATGATTATTTAAAGAATCTGAAGGTCAAATTCAGGTCTAATGAACTTAGTTCACAATGATCACTTATTTATTTATTTTAAAGACAAAAACAAAACCATGCTGCTATCATAGTATAGTTTATGCCAAGGTTTTGATTATTTGCAGTTGCTTGGAGACAGAAAGTCTGGTTGTATCTTACAACAGAGGTAGAAAAGTTTTGGATTACAAAAGTTCGGATCGCCACTTTGACCACTTGGAACTCATCAGCCCCACTCAAACTGGCCCATCAAGGTGTATAATTCCAGAGCGCGTGCTTCGTTGAGTGCTTGTTTAAAGTTGTAGGCTTCGCTGAACAACATCAGAATAACATACATACCCTGTAAGTTATGTTTAAAAAAAACCTTAACATAAATTATTTTAACTGCGCTTTGGCATATTACGTCCTAAAATACGAAAGTATTTTTAAAAGGGTTTGGGAGTTTGCCCTTGCCCTGTTATGTGGGCTTCGGTGGAAAAATTCAATTTGTCTTTTGAAAATGCCTTTACTTGGGAACCCTCATTTCAAAAGTCGTTCAGTAAAAACCAACTGACGCTCCCTCTTCAGGTGGTAGCCCAAAACATGTCTGACTCTTTTATGATAAATGACAGGTCTTGATAAGAAAAACGTTTACTGAAATAAGACACATTATAGTGATAGTAACAATTATTCCTGGATAAGCATGTTCTGTCCATATATATTATAACCAATAAATTCCTTAAAAATAAAAGCAACGATGTCTCTGTTACTTTTTGTAATTCAAAATATTAAAAGTTTGAAAAGGTTCTAACATTTGGACCATCTAAGCCATGTTTTGGTTATCTTAAAGAGGAATATCTTACATTAAATCACAATTCCTCTCAAACACAAAATAACCTTTTCTTTTGATGATATGATTGTGTATCAATCATAATCGTCAAGTTATATATGAACATGCGAAGTCCAACTCTTATTTTACATACTTTTCTGAACCAGCAAGATCATGTTTACTGTTTGAGATAAACCTAATCAAATGTTTGACCTCTCGTGAACCACGGGCTCGATTGTCAGCTTTCATGATAGTCTTCTGAGGGAGTAAACTCCATAGTCAGTCTTGATAAGCACTAAACGCTTTGTTATGCAAACATAGTTGCTTGGTAGATAAATTAGTATACAACACAATGTTGTTTCTGTTTTGAAGGTGGGATTAAATATTTTCTATTAGATATTGATCAAAACAACACTATGAAGTACGAGCTTACTAATCATTGCTTTTATGAAAAACCACGTGAATAATGTGATCATTAAATAGAAAGGAAATTGCTATTTTTCAGATACGTCAAAAGCCCGTGATGGGTTGTGAGATGAAAGTCTGCTTTTGTCGCAATAATCTTTTAAAGGTTTGAAGAAACTGTGTGAACTAACGAGTGTCATAACATTATTAAGACATCATGTAAGTGTAGAAAACGCTGAGATGTCTTTTCTCACAAAGTGGCACTACAACAAAGTATTGAGATGGCAGTAGTTTTCTATATTTATGACCAACCGTCCATAAACACTTCACTCCCAGACTCGCCAGTTATTGGTTAGACATCAGCGTTTGGTCTGAAGCCAGTGAAATATCTCACACAAACCTTGCGGAGAAGAAATTCCAAATTTATAGGGTCTGGTAAGGGTGGATATAATTTACTGAAGTATGACCTATTTACTCGTATATACAAAACGAAAAACGTTTACCATGAAATTGGATTTAATTACGTTTAAATACACTTACATTTTATTTAATATTACTGTTGAATAATTATACTCATAAAAGTGTAAGTCGTAGTAGGTTTTAGGTTTTGAATTATTCTATTCTGTTTAGACTAAGATATATTTTATTTTAAATTTTAAGCTTAAGTGGTTAGTCATAATAAAAATTATTTTTTGGATTAAACCACTGAATAATGTTTTATTATATAAAATATATAACAAAACAAGACATTTCGTCTACACTATGGTAGACCTCTTCAGTTGTATAGACAAAGAAGGAAATAAATGTATAAAATGAAAAAATATATAAAATATATAAGGAGTATAAACATTCAAAGGTACAATAATTTCAATTGTAGATAAAAAACATTCTTTGTCTATACAACGTCTTGTTTCGTTATATATTTTATATAATAAAATATTATAGTGGTTTAATCAAAAAGAATTTTTATTATGACTAACCACTTAAGCATTAAATTTAAAATAAAATATATCTTAGTCTAAACAGAATAGAATAATTCAAAAGCCTAAAACTTTGATTACAAAATGTTAAAAAGGAACATACTTTGTTATTAGCATACTTCCACATACTTTGGTACGTGGAAACCTGGTATGTGGTCTTTGTGTATTTTAGTCAAGCCTCTTCGTGATAAAGCCACTAGAAAGAACATGATTGGGGAAAATTGCGGTTAAAAGGTAGGCCTATAATTATTAAAAATATTAGCAAACAAGGTTCTCCAGTTGTTCTAATACAGAAAACTGCACAAACTGATCTTCTATAAGCATACTTTCCTATTACGTTCCTATTAAAAATACTAACCAATAATTGCCAACGAGATGCAGAACCTTTTCTCGTGTTGAAGTAATATCGGAAAATAAATCTGATAAAAACGAAGTGGTTTACATGACTGAAGCTCCAAGTAGGAAATACAGATTTTATCACCTTAGTTGTGTTGAAATGATGTCTTTTCCGGAGCTAAAACTTGCTAATGAAATAAGTTTTCTTCTCGCTCAGTTTGATAAGTTTTCATTCGTTATTTTTCCCTTGTAATGGCGGCGCCCGACACGTTTAACTCTAATAATCTGCACAATTCCACACTTACTAAACTTTCTTTTCACAGCGCAGTGTGACATGTTTACAACTCTGGCTAAACTGTAGTGTTCTAAAAATATAGAATCTTTAAAAGTATAATGCTAAATTTTGCAAATGAATTATTCTTACTCAGCCTTTTTGCTTAGGGCGGGCGACTTTTGTGATCTCAAAAGTTATGGGTTTGTTTTCAGGGAACATAGTATTCTGCGTTTATTAATGAGCTTAAAATCTTAATGAAAGATTACTTCCACAAAAAATAATTATAAATATGCTGTCATTTTATTATTAGCATAGTTTATTGATGACGAGATGCGTACGTTTACAGATGTGGCTAGAAATGCTTGGGTTTGAACTGTTCAATGAAAGAATGATTCATGTGCAAAAGCAAATGATCTTACTGCCAGTTAATTGGTTAACTACTTTTCCAATGTTATATTTTATTAATTTTCAACTGTTTAACTACAATTATTCTCAATTACATTCAACAGACATTGATTTTATCGACATTGATAAATTATATTAAATGTCACTTAAAATTATTTCAATTTAAACAATTATATTTTTAAAAACAGTACAAGCTTATTGCAACTCCCAGCTGGAATTTGCACACGTTATGTACATTGTGCTATGTACCGTTATGTAAGTTATGTAGCTTGAGGAATTCTATATGATGAAGAAGAAGATATATTCGTTTTAAAACTGTTGGCAAAGTACTTTTCTGTAATACTGTAATAAAAGAAAGAGTGCATTCTTAACTCACAAAAAAACATATTTTATCTCGAAACACAAATCCTCTTAAGGTTGAAGAGTTTTCAAACTAAGACCTTAGCAACATCAAAGTTGTTTAGCTTAGAGACAAAAATAAATATTTGTAATCTACAATGATCATCTTTAGGATATATGCGTGACTTAAAATGTTGGTAGCTTTTTAGTACTGTCTAAACATTGTATCGAAAACTGTATTTCTTTGAAAGTATTATCAAGAAGAAAAGCCAAATATTATTTCAGACATTTTCCACAGTTAGTGAGCAAGGTTATCAGGACGTTTTGGGATCTGCAATCTGATCCCGTCTTCAGTTAAAAAGTAACCTAAAACATAATACAAAACATTAAAGAATGAGCTAGCCTAAGATAATCAGCGTTAGCTGACCAGTCAAGCACAACCGAACATGTAGCTGTTAAAGTCAAAATACTAAAAGAAAAATAGTATAGAAAACAAAACCACACGAGTTAGACACATTATGAAATTAGCTACAAGAAACAACTCAAAGAAACACGTCCACACTCGGTAGACGCTCTCGGCACTGTGACGGGGGCAGGAGCACCAGTAGGCGTGAACAGCAGGCTGGCAAACTGGAACAGAGAAACATAAAATGTCCGCAACAATAGTTTAAACTCTGAAATTCTTCCATCGTCAACAGCAACCTTTAAACAAAGAAGGCAAATATAATGAGAAATGCACTTCTCCAATAAATATCGAACATGCATAGCACTTAAAGCGGTTGAAACTAAACCTTGTGTCAGCAGATAAGATAAGTTATTTTGAGAAGTTGAGATAGTGCTATCGGCCAAAGCTGATAGAGGTTGCTTGCTCATCGCTTCAGCTGTTTCCCAAGCTGTTAGCACTGTTTTGTTATCACGCCGCTGTTCAGTCTCATTTACGCTCATTAACACACTACTTGTCAGTGTGTGGAGTGTGGTTTCCGTCAGTGTGCGAGGTTCATGGAGAATCCGCAGATATATGGTGAGTTTTACTTTATTTTTAGGTGTAATTCTTTTGGTAATTTGCCCCTAGGTAGGTAGACCTAGTCAGTTATACAAGTTTGCTAGTAGACAAGGAACACATCAAAGCAATCTAATTGTGTTGGTACTAACACTTCAATATAATCGTGAATTCCCAGATATAGTCAAGAAACGTTTTTAGACGAAAACATATTTTCAAATAATCCTAAAACTTTGGTTTTAACATGACCTTTGCCCTAATTTTGCTGTTTACCATTGAATTTATAGTTGTAGGAGCACAAGTGAATGCTATTACGTAGTCGTTTGTTATTTTTCGTGTGATTAGGGATTGATGCTTGTAGATGAGCCATCCGTTTATTTTTTTCAGCTGGTCATTTTTATTGACTATATTTTCTACTTAACAAATCTTAAAAGCTTCTGGGTTTGGTGAAACTGAGTGCGTGAAAAACTCGTGAATAATTCCAGAGTTTGAACTATTATTGTGGACACTTTCCATCGTTAGTGAGCAAGATGATCACGACGTTTCGGGATCTGCAATCTAATCCCGTCTTCAGGTGAAAAGTAACCTAAAACATAACACAGAAAATTAAAAAATGAGCTAGCCTAAAGTAATCAGCATAAGCTGACCAGTCAAGCACAACCAAACAACATGTAGCTGTTAAAGTCAGAATACTAAAGCTTAAAAACTAGCCTAAAAACAAAACCACAAGCATAAGACACTAAAACTTAGTGACAACTCAAAGATTGCAGATCCCAAAACTTCGTAATCATCTTGCTCACTAACGATGGGAAATATCCGCAATACTAGTTTAAACTCTGAAATCCTCCTATCGTCAACAACAAACTTTAAACAAAGAGTCGTGAATAATTATTATTCTATTCAAATTGGTTTACCGTATGCCCAATGTTTCTATGCGCCAGCTTACCTTTTATTTGACAATAACAAAATGCAGATATATTTAACGAAATGTTTATTATGTTTAAAGATGAATTAACATAAGTGTATGAAGTATGAGAAGAAATTCAAGGGTTTAGTAAACACAATGATAACATTCAAATTACGCTACATTGAGTGATAGATCTAATCAAAGGTTTAATCGATGGATTAAATCATGATTTTTAATCATAATTTGCAGATGTATCTATATATTTGATTAACATTGCATTAACTCACTTAGCCTATTTGATTTTTTTTAAATGACAACCAAAATAGACTCACGTGACCTGCTTGATATATTTCAAGAAAGCTGTTTGAATTACACCTTTTTGTTTAAATTAAAATATGTCAAACTAAAAAGCCCACCTTTAAAAAAAAACATACATTCATGAAAATTGATAATTATTCTTTGTTTTTAGAAAGATGGATCCAGACCCACCAAATGTGCACATTCAAGAAGGTCAAACCGAACTACAAACTTTACTGCCTCAAGTTGAGTCAGCAGAGAATCCAAATACAAATGAGGAAGGTGTAAGAATTCAAGTCACCTGTGACGATGGAAACCCTTGGAAGGATTGTCGAAAACAGCTGTTAGGTATTCAACTGTTGAGAGCCATAAAGCATGGAAACATTACAGAAGTTGAAAGGTAATTATGTTCTTTCTCTGGTATATAACACACTACGTAACTTTCAACGTCACAATTCTTTCAGTAAAACATAGTTGTTTACTAGTTTCGACTAACAAGTAAAAGCACTTCCGGTTCACACCCCGTCCAAACTTCATAATTAGGTTGAGATATTTTATGATGAAAATGGTACTCCACAGCGAGGCCGAAATATCTCAGACTAATTATTAAGTTTGAATACAGTGTGAACTGGAATAACTAGATAATAACCATAAACTAGTTTAAACTTTTAAAATAAAACATAGATCATACAATTGAAATTTTGTAGATTAAATTAGGACCTGTTATTAAACCAAAATCCAGAAATTGAATCCTCGGTTTAGATTTTTTTCCGTTATTACAGTTATATTGAGGAATGTTTTGAGCAGTGTAAAAATGACAACAAGAAAGATAATCTGGGTTAGCTTCAATTTATAAGTAAATTACTGTTGATAAACCTTATCAACGACAGAGTCTCTTTACGTAATAGTGATACTGCGCATTAGCGTCAATTGCGATTGTTTTATTTGGTCACCACCATGAACAGACATTAACTCTATACATTGTATAAATGAAACTAAATGAAATGCAAATTAATGAAAACAGTCATTATTTAAGTGGCAAAGTTAGAACTGTAGAGTCCTTTCTACAACTTAACCACGTTAAATTTAATCAAATACGATACATCAAATAAATATACATAAATTACAAAGCTATTTGAAAATTAGGTATTTAAATAATAGGTAAGATAATTTAACTGAAAGCTTTGCAGAATAACGCAGAATCACGAATACATTGATTTAATCAACATTGCACTCAAAAACAGTCACACCGGCCTTTTATACATTCCACTCCCAAAAACGCTTATTTATATGGTGAAACATTTAGATATAAATATTACCTCGTTTAAGACCTATACGAGACATATAGGCTACCTCGTACTTGATCCAAATAAATAATAAGTTAAAATATATGATGGACAAGTATATATTATTAGTTTTAATCAAACTAAAGGAAAAGGTTTTAACGTTTTAGGAGACTGAACCAAGGAGCCAGTCCGAACACTTGTTGTTCTAAGACTAAATTAAGTGCACTACATCTTGCTGTTGCCCTTGGTCACAATAGAGTAAGTAGCCTTGAATAATATTTTAGCTTTTAGGTAAAGTAACCACTTTTATTTCGACGCAAAGAAACCTTTTATCTCAACTCATTGTTTTTTGTACCCATTTATATGTACAAAATTGTCAGGTTTTTAATGTCACATTTACATAAAATTTATTTTACCTGACAAATGTTTCTCCAAAATACAATGAAGGAAATTTCACAACCCTGTAACAAAATATCCTAGAAGATTTTGAAGAAAAAGTTGTCAGTAAATATAATTTATATGTGTAATGTGTGTAGTTGTGTAGCATATGGTGTAGCAAACAAATGAGTAAATATCAAAAGCTGTTTTCTTTGCATCGTACATTTTTTTTAATTATATTTATTTTGAAGTACCTATTTCAACAGTGGGTTTGCAATTAAAACATTAACAATTTTTCCCTTACAAATATTAAGATGAGAGGTAACTAAAAACTCACCTTGTTTAAAGCTCGTTCAGTTACGAGAATATTGTTGAAAAATAGTTTTATAGTTAGAACTTTCTTATTTCGCTCATATAGGTAAAACCGTTCTTGAGGCTATACATTCTACACGGGTTTTTTGAGACACATTGTATACGGTTTGGACCGGCCAATGCAAAAATAACGTTGGATGCACTGAGAAAACATAGTTTTTACTCTGATATTTTAATTTTGGTTTGACATGGCACTTTATCGTACACACATTTCTTCTACAGATACTCTGAAGAAATGAAATGTAACGAGGTGCCTTTAAGTAAAATTCTTTATGTTGTTTGATGAGAAAACTTTTTTTACGTATTTACTAATTAATTAAGGTCATTCCGAAAAGGCTAGTGCAATAATTCAAATGTACGTCTGTGGCCAGGTAGTCACATTGCTTCTTGATAAAGGAGGGCATACCCAACTACGAGACAGTGATGGTAGACAACCCATTCACATAGCGACTGCCTTGGGCAACCTGGCGGTTCTGCAGAAGGTTCTAGACTGTGATCCCACACTATTGAACAGCCCGGTGACGAAGGACACAGTGGCAGGAGAGGAGAGTATTTCATGCGTGTTTGTAGATCTCGTGGACTTCAGTATTAGTGATGCGCTTTTTCAGGTGCGTATAGTATCTTGTGATACACAAATTTTATTCCTGTGTTATAAGTTCAATCTCAATACTAAACTCACTGATATGTTAGTATTTAAGTAGTATGTTTAGTATGTTTCAGATCTATGCAACATAAAACAATACATCAATGCAGCAAGTGGGTGTGTTTTATTTGATTGGATAATCGGTGGTTAGATGATTTCATCTTAAATGGGTGCGTTCAATTTTACATACAGCCTTAAAGCTTTGGCTGTGCTTTGTTGACCGTTGAATGTGTTCAGAGAGTAAATCTCAAGTTCCTAAACAACAGTTTCCTGGGTTTAAATAATCTTACAATACTGATTGCATTTTTTTGGGATCAATTAACTCCAACATTTTGATAAAACGTAATTTTGAATCAAAAGCCACTTGAAACCTACATTTTAAAAATTTTCAGGCTTAAAGTAAGAAAATTTCAGTGCACCCGCGGCCCGTGCCCTGGAGCCGCCACTGACTTACCAACCTCGTACAGTCTTCTAACTGGGAATACTAGAAAACTATTGTTACACCATACAAATTGCCCACGTTTAAGTAATCTGAAGGATCGTTTCATAGCTGAAATATAGTTAGTTGAATATTATTCAAAATGTAGTTTTAGTAATAAATCCAAATGCTGCTGCTGACAAATCTTGATTAGTATAGTAAAGCCGTTGAGGTATTATAGTATAGCTATCCGGAAAACAGAGTAAAGGAAATTTTAGCAATAGTTCTAAAGGTCTATCATGTTTAACTGGACATGGGCACTTCAGGTTTCATCTACAAAAAATGAGGTTGCATAATGGTAATACTCTATGTAGACTCTGTGAGCAGGCAGTAGAAACTGCTAGGCTCATCCTATTAGACTGTCTCTCTCTGGAGATTAGGTGAAGGTGTTTACTAGAGGGAGTTGGGATGAAGTTCACTTGTCTCTGCTTGGGGAGAGCCATCTTGAGGCTTTGTGGTCCCTCAGGGTTGGGTCTCCCAGGCTTAGATAGCCGGGGCAGTACAACAAACCTTTGTTTGAAGTACAACTAGTTAACTACCAGCCCTAATTTAATCTAGTCTAATTTAATTGTTACGGAAAGTAGAATTAAAACTAGTTGGTATTATTAGTGATGACTTTACCTCATGATAATACCTTTACATAAAATCCTAATGTTAATAATTAAGGCTTAAGGTACCTTTTAGATGAGGCTACATTTTACAAGACGCTATAAGTAGATACACGCTATAGCTACATAGATACAAGAAACTATTAATTAGTTTTGTTTTCAGATTCCTAATATTATTGAACGAAGCACTCCTTTACATATATCAGTTGAACACCTTCACAAAGATTGCACAAGGGAGCTGTTGAGACTAGGAGCGAGTAAAGACCTAACTGACAGCACGGCACTAACCCCTCTTCATACAATCGGGCGAGCTGGTAAAAAACTCAAACCTTCCCAAGCTAGTCCAACCAATAGCGTCTTTCAAGGTTGGAACAACGAGACGAATCAGGTTTCAAACTCGTCAGAGAGTAGTCTGTCATATTTAGATTTGAGTAGGTCTCAGCCTGATTTCATCTCGCAAAAAGAAGTTAGTGACGTTTCAAAACCGACTTCCACCGAGACTTTGGATATGTTGAAATGGCTCATTTCTCAAGGATGTGAGTATTTCACCGATGACCTGAGCCAGAAAGAGCGCATGGACTACATGGAAACCACTTGCATTCACAACGCTATCCGAAATGATGATGTGGCTTTGATCGAATATGTGATCGAACAGTTTGGAAGTGACATACTATTGGTCAGGAATAAAGAGGGATTCACAAGCATGCACTTGGCTGTCGAACTTAATAAATGGCAATTGGTGGAGTTGTTGCTATCAACCAACATGATTGAAGAGGATAGTTTGAAAAAGGTAATACAGTTTTCTTTGAGATCTAGAAAAGATTCGTAATGGATTGTTCACTGCATACAGCATTTAGTCCTCTGAATTTAGTGTAATTGATTCTTGCAATAACATGATTGAGTAAGATACAATTTAATCACGTATTCCAATATTGTTTTGATCTGCTAAATATTTGCTATGTTTGAAATATTAGTTTTGGAGAAAGCTTATTTCCGATTTTAGAGCCATAGTTTTCAACTGACTATACAGTCAATTCACTTAAGTTTTCTAAAGCTTCATTGAATACTATTAACAAGAAACTTTGTATATGAGATGCCGAAAGTAATAATAAGCCGAAGTAAAACACGTTTTGAAAACAACTTCCTGATTGTAGTAATGGCTTATTGTCAAACTTTATTGGGTGGATAATAACACTATACCTAATTATTATAATCAAATATAATATTATTATAAATAAACAATATTCAAACAAAAGATTTCTTCGTTTTAACTTTATGTATAAAATACATCGATGTGATGCTTTCAAAACATACATTAGCCATTTTTTGACACAAAAGACGTGTTTCTGAATCACTAGATGTTTATGCTTAAAAAGTTAATATAACCAAATATTTATCTGCATGGGTTACATTTACGGATTATGGTAACATAGCTCCTTAAGTTAAACATAAAAGTAACATACGTCCAAAGTTTTTACACATGAAAGACGGTGTCCATAAATTAAAGTACAGCTTTATGCTTATATCACCTTTTCAGGTAATAAACGGAAAAGACAGGATGGGACGAACTCCTCTTCACTTGGCGGCTCGGACAGGGAACCTCCAAGACGTGAACCTGCTGTTGTCCAAGGGTGCAGAGGTCACAGTCGTTGCCTCAGACGGCAGCACAGTCCTGCACTATGCGGCGCAAAACCCGAACCCGGATGTGCTGGAAGAACTGCTCCGGAACTACCCTAGCTGTAAAGAGGTAACACTGAACGGGGTGGCACTTTTAGTGAACCATCATTGGTAAAATTTTAGTAAAATTGGTACAAAGTTATACGGGACTTTGCCTTGTTTTTCCCACAGTTTACAATTGTGATTGGGAAATTTGAAGATCCTGTTGAAAATTTAATTATTGGAACTACTGTACAATAAAAGTAAGGATTGTACAATAAACTTACGAAACATTCTTAAATAGATATTTGAAAATAGAACTTAAAGGAATAAGATTCAAGCTTAACGGAAAGTACTAACCAAAACGCTTATTCCTAGGGATTTGCAAAAGAATGAGGTAAAAATGTACCTTAAATTAAATTAAAATAAAACCTTTGGGTTAACCACAACGAATGAAAAAATAGTGTTTATTGACACAACACGTGTAGATTTTTCTATGATAATCATTGGGCTCAATCAAACAACTTTATTTTAATTTATGATAACAAACCACATAAGCTTTAAACCAGAAAAAGACGTATTTTCTTTACTGGAACCTATGGTCAATAAATGTGTCTAAAGCAGCTGTTTTTAAAGCATAATAACATAAAGCTTTTACACTTCGTGACCAAAATTCATTTGTTGAAATTCAACAATCTAAAAGTCAATCTGTTTACATGTTGGTACATATTTCATTTATTTTACTTTACGTTTAACTAATATGCCATACATTTTGTTCTTAGCAAATAAATGCCGAGAACAGTGACTGCATGACACCAATCTGCATTGCAGTTTCCAACGGGTTGCTACACTCAACTTGCCTTCTAGTAGAACATGGGGCCGACGTCACTTACAAACGGCCAGGAATCAGGCCTTGGCAAGAGTATCTGGAGTTCTTGGAAAGCATTGACCCAATAATAAGACAAAGGCTACCAGGGGAAGAGGAATGGGTAGAACCAAGAAACGTAACCTTGCTACATCTTGCAGCCTTAAAGGGTCACGTTGGTATTCTTCAACTTATTCTAAAAGATCCAAAAGTCAATAAAAAGTTCAGGTCAATTTCATGGAGGGGGAATACAGCCCTTCATTTTGCTGTAATGAAAGGATCTGAAGCTTGCGTAGATTTACTTCTAAAAGAAGGGTTCCAAATGAACAAGGAAAATGGAAAAGGACAGACACCTTACTGCTTAGCTGTCGCTATGAATCGGAATGACATTCTTCAGTTGTTCGTGTCTCATGACAAATCCAACGTGGCTGGTCAAGCTCGGCTGGCTTCGTTCTTGGCTGCTTTCTACGGCTACGGAGATTGTCTGAAGACCATTCTCTACTCCACTTTGAACAAAGAGTCTTTATCAAACGGTTTGAGTCTCATGGACATTCCCTGGTCTCAGTTGACATACTACGACAGTAAACATTTAGATCTCTTACGAACTATGCTGGACGAGGGCTGTGAAGTGAGTGATCACTCGTTCGACGATCCAGACTGCCAGATCAAATTGAACTTTGGCTATTTCAATTCAATATCTAGTTTGAAAGTACTTAAAAGTATTTTAAACAATGACAAAAGTAATGAGCAAGAAAGTATTCTACTCCATCCTTTTGTAGAGACATTCTTACACGTACAATGGAAAAGTCTGAGAAATTTGGTGTTTTTCTACATTAAGATTTATGTGTTGTTTGTAACATTTTTGACTGCAGTAGGAACTCTGCATTATATCGTTCACGCACCATCACTAGCTCTGACACTGACGATACACTTCCTTGGAGTTCTTGCACATGTGATAAAGACCTGGCAGGTCAGTCATATTTTAACATGTTATCTAATCAATAGTTTTGTTACGTCGTGGTATTACAAATATTAAATAAAAAAGCCAATAAGAAAGGAAAAAATAAGTTTGGAATCGATTTTAAATTATACAATCAAGTTGACACGCAGCCAAGCTATAAAGAGTTGCTGGAGGAGTTGACATGTTTTCGTTTACGACTTATTATTAGTATTTTTAAATTTAAACTATTTTAAAACTATCTTTACATGAAGAACTTTAGGATCGAAATTAGGGCACATTTTAAAGTCCCACAAGGTCCTTACACGCTAAAGGCATGAACAAGTAGTTTTTAAAGTACATTCGCTTTAAAAATAAATGAATTCAATACATTAATTATTGCCTAAAATTCGCTTCTATTGTATAAAATGTTCGCAGTAAGTAAAATTACAGTAGCAGATAAATTATAGAGGTACTGTACAAAAACATTCATCCCATTCTTTTAATCACCTTTTAACAGAAATTCCCAGTACATCAACTGTGGTTTCTATCAAAACATGGTTGATAGGCTCGTTATCCAACAAAAAGGCAGCTTAACATAGGCCTACATAGGGTCAATTATAGTATATAACTTCGCAGCTCCATATTAGGAGCAATGATATCACAACATACAAACTATATTACTAACTGCTCCACAAGCTTGCCATTGTTAAGCAGAACCGTGGCGGGTTGGAATCGTACGCGACTCCGGAGCGTATCCCTCCGCTGGCGCGGGTTCGATCCCCGCAGTCACCACTTACATGTGTAAAGTGACTATATGGTAAAGGTCGAGGTTGAGTGGTAAAGAAAACTTTGCAGTCCTAACTTTACCTAACCCATTGTTTCAGAACCTGTGTGAGCTACGTCGAATGAGGTTGCTAGGACTCTGGGAAGAGTACTGGAAGAGTAAAGAGACATGGTTGACATGGGCTACGGATGCTTTGTCGTTACTTGTGCTACTAAGTCCTCATCCTGCCGCATGGCTGCGCTACGTTACAGCAGTGGCTGTTCTCATGTCCTGGTTAGAGGTCCTGTGTCTGCTCTCTCGTTGGCCGTCAAAACTCGGGTCGAACATCCATCTGTACCTCACTGTCTGCAGGAATACAATAAAGGTATACAAAGTATACGGTTCATTTTACTTCTCTTTGCTGAAACTATCAAGATTTAGGTCTATGCAGTTTACATGATTTTTTAAGGTACCTAATAAAGAATGGACTAAAAAAACTAATTGTTAAGGTTTACTAAATTAGGAATATTTATCTAAGGGAACAAAGCTTTTATGTAGACAATTTGTAAGAAGATTAGAGAAAATTAATTAGAAGTTGATTCAATGAAAACGAACCTTCTCATGAGATTCCTGATATTTTCAAGAAAAAGACGTCCTAATGGCGTCTTACAAGCATTTTTCACGTTGCTTGAAGATGTCATAATTTTAGTAAAAAAACCTAATTGAATTGTGCTGGAACTGAACAGAAACACGCTACCGTGCTGTGTCCTTTTTTATTAGTAAATTTTGATTAAATAGCTTTAAAAACAACTTTATCTACAATGTATTTACTGCAACATATTAACAGTTTGAATAAAGTTACCTCAGTAATCGCATTTGTGATTTCAGGTTCTACTTCCATTGACAGTAGCCTTTCTCGGGTTTATGTTCGCATTCATGATATGCAAGCCTCGGCGATCATTCAACAGTCTGTGGTCATGGTTTGTCAAAGTCCTCTCCATGGCAGTAGAACTAGACTTTGACACCATCGGACCTCATCATTACCGCTTCGACGCAGAATCCCTGGTATTAGGGGGACTTCTGCTAACTTTCTTGGTTATGATAAGCACCAGCTTGATAAATCTTTTGGTAGGCTTGACCGTTAGAGATGTCGCAGTCTTGGAGAAACAAGCGTCTGCTAAACGAATCGCAAATCAAATTGACCTCTTGAGTGTCGTCGAAGCCTACTCATTTCAATCTGTTGTAAGGTTTGTATACAGTATTATATGCTTAGGGCCGGTATGTTTCTGCAACTATCCAAGGTGTTGGCACTGCTTTTTGGTTCCTAAACCAGTTGTTATCAGCCCAGCGCTTTCAAAGGATGACTTGGACGCCTTTGAATTGCCCATAAGTTTGAGGAAAAGAGTAATCGAACATGTCAAGACCTTAAAATCTCTAAAAACGAAACAAGTGTAAATGTCACAATATGTAAAATTGTAAATATAGTAGCTTACATTATTGTATTATTTTTAATACATATTATTATGCGTAATTTCACTTTAAAATTGTTAACTTTTATTTATGTTTAGTTATAAGTAGGTAGGCAAGCGCGAAATCAGAGAACTATGTATAAAATACAGTTTCAATAAATATATAAAACAAAATATAGAGCAATATTTTAAGTTAACCTGGTAATGGCAAAATCTTTTTTAAATTAAACCAATATCGCAATAAGTTCAGAAGACGAGATTCTGATCAAGTCATTGTCATCGCAAACGAGCTCACTTAAATTTCCATTAAAAAGCTTTAGTGAAAATAGCAAATTTACATGCACAATAAATTAAGCAAGTTTAAAGTACCGGTAATATAAAAATTGTAATCAACATTTTATTTTAAAACTTAGGCGATTGACCAAAATAGTTTGTCATACGAAGAAGGGCGCTTATTTCTTTTCATCCCATCAAGACTCAAAACTACAATATACTTTAAATGTTGACGCTACCTTAGTGTTATGCTGTATTGTATAAAATTGACATTGGATGATATCTTTAACTAAAAATGTTTCAATAAGAAACTAAGGTTCAGAGCTGGCTGTCGGTGAGCGATGAGTGACATTTTGCACACAAATGGAAACACATTTCTCGCAAACTGACAACCGACTGATTGTGGGACCCAAACAAGCATCTCAGTTTGCTACTTTGAGAACCAACAGTTTGACCCTCTCGGTTATCGTACTGTAAATTGTACGTGTAATTTTATGAATATGTTATAAGAGCCAATGCAGATTAATATTATAACACAGGTGGTACGCTTAACTTTGGGAACGTATAGCGTTTGTTGATACCGGTGCTTTTTAGGTAATGAAAGAAGATAATGTTACAGAAAGTACTATTTTAATGGTTTCCAAACATGTAATGTACTATTGCAATTTTATGGGTCATTTCAAACAAAGTGTTAAGATTAAATACAGGAAAGCAAAGATTGTTACAAAGTAGAACATTCTAAGACCCTCTTAGAAAAGTTGTTCCATGTGATCGTAAACCTTAGACACAAATAAAAGAATTATGGTTTAAACTCAAACAACAAAGGGCTATCATAAATTAAATTGTTCAATTACAATTAGAATATTACGAAAATCATGTTGACAATAATCTAAGCTGAAAAAGCCAAAGTAAGCCAGAGAAAACCTGAGAGAGTCCAAAGAGCCTAAAGTCCATGACTAACACATTGAGTGAGAGAGGACATTGAGGATTTGAGGTTTAGTGGTAGAGAGGACTTTGTGTCCTAACTTTGCCTTGTTAAACAAGACAAACGTTACCTTTTTAATTAAAACCCTGAAGATTTCTGAGGGTTTTGTCAAACCCCCAAATCAGACTGCCGTTACGACCATCCCTATACCTACTACCTCAACCGAGCAGTGTTATCATGCGTTCTGTCCCGAAGCACATTGCTATGAATCAAGCAACAGAAAAGAAAGAGATAAAATAGAAAACAACAATTGTTTTCAATCTGAATATGTCACATCTATGTTTCGCCCATTGTATGATCCGGTACAGTTCGTCAGGTTTAGCATGGCCGGTGAGATGAGCTATAGGGCTATAAGCGGCCAGCAGGAAATCTCAAAGCCACCGGCCATGCTGTACCTAACGAACTGTAACAAAAAACCTTAAGAAAAAATAAATTAATCACTTATTGCGGAAAAATTTATATGATATGAAATTGTCAACTTTATTTTTAATATCTAAAATTCTCCACATATAATGACATTAAAGCTCCATTCAGACATTCATTATTTTCATTCACTTGCTATCAATTAGTAAATTACAGATCAGTAGTAAAACGGAAAGTAGTAAAACCGTACACAATAAATATTGCATAACAAAGCTGAATCCGTTTATATTGCTGAGAATATAGATAAACTTTACAATCCCTCAGAAACATATGTTAGGCAACGTTGTGAAAATGCTGAGAGGCGATTTCAACTTTCGCAATTTAAAAGTTTTACTGAGAAAGATACAAACCGCACATGCTCAAACGTAGCATTGCTCCTGTGCTCATATTACTGGAAACACTTCTCTAGTAAAGGGAACTTTAGTCTTCAGAGTCCTTAATGTTTCGGTTACAACATCTTTGGGACTATTTAAATAAAAGGTACAACATTTTTGTAAAGGTTGCAAAATACAATGTACTCAGATTCTGCAATACTTTGAACAAGATAATTTTTCACAAAGACAAGTTATCTTACGATAAGTATAAATATATTTTCTCCTCTCAGTTGGGTTGTAATCTGATAAATGCAATGTAAATAAGCGTATTTTGCAAAATATCTATGAAATTGTCAATAAATGCATGAACGTTTGTCTTTTGCGTGTATATTGGCATTGCTATTGGTTAAATAATAAAAAAATACACGTTTAAAAAATATGAACATTTAAATACTGGTTAGAAATGGTTGATTTGAAATGCAAATATGGGTTTGATTCGTTGCATATTACGAGTATATCTTTCTTGAATTTTTGGGTACAGTTTTAATTTCTTAATAAGCTGCTCTTGAAGGAAAACTTGTAATAAATATATCAGTCAGGGGAGACTGAACAAAATACGAGACATGGTTGTAAAACATATGTTGTGTTTACTTCTTGTAATGTGATAAATGTGGTGGATAATTTAATAGATGGGGTCCTAAAAGTTAAGATTCCATTTTAACTTTACTTTTACCAATCTTTAATCACAAAATTATTTAGGTCGGATAACTGCTAAGGCCAAGCCGACTTTCTATTCCGTTCACTGTTTATGATAGCTTTGGAGTGGAGAGGGGAGAGAAATCGGTTAAAGTGAAGAGGGTGGAAGCATTTTTGTACAAGGCTCACTTCAAAGGCAATAATAAATAGTTTAGGTCTAGTGATTGGAATCAGGATTCCAAAAAGATTGTTGAATAAAAGATAGTTTACGGTTCGTTGCATTTTTTACACAATTAAAAACACTATAAGCTGAATATGAGGTTAAAAGTTAAATATTTTGAAGGCAAGGCCCAACTTTGATCTATTGATTTATGCACTTTTGTTAAATAAGACATAGATTTTTCTTTTGTAATTTTTCTGCAAAAGCCTTAAGATGATGCAAGCTATTGAAAGCGCTTGTGCAGAATACAAATTATTATATTGGCCTACTGTTTTTAAATTCATTTCTCCAGAAGAAGATCAAATAAGACATAACTAAAATTTCAACACATCGTCGTTACAATTAATACTTGAAATATTTCATATTAAAAAAAAGGTGCAATTGGGAAGGTAGTAGCTCAATTTTCAGAACTTTACTATATTTTGATTCAATGCTACACTTTTGGCCTAACAATATCAGTTCAAGGCTGCTATAAAAGCAATTTATTAACAACTCATTGAATTACAAATTTCATAAAGCAAATGCAATTCAATTAAACGGAGTCAAAACAAAGCTGGCTGTAAGATTTCAATTTCTCCAGAACCCTGGTATGAATATTCATTTGTAAACACAAACTGTGACTGCTTCTTAGGCCTAAACATTACCGGTCTTAACATTTTCTTCAAAGGTCAAATAAGCAAATGTATCTCATTGTTTTACGACTTGTTATAAAATAATCCAGGACATTTAAAAACTTTTGCGTTCACTAAGCTGTAAATACAAAAAAGTAACAAAACAAAAACAAGTATAAACTAATATTCAAAATTAAGCAAGGTAAAGCACTAGTAAGAGTATTGCAAAACCTAATCTAAACAATTAGTAGTTTAGTTTATAATAAAATTTAATGATCATGATTTAAATCCTAGTATACAAATTCCCCAATAGTATGAGCCTTCCTTTAAATAAATTCTTAACCTCCTTTTGAATGTTCAGTGGATATAATGTTTTCGGAGAGTTTATTAAACAATTTGCACGTGCCTGTGGTATAAGCTTTCCATAAATGTGTAATATATGAGCATTTTGTCTAAATGTATGAATTTGACAAGTATTGCGTTCGTGAATTTGCTGACTTTGGACTAAATAGCATTTTGTCAAACGGAAAAGAATAGTCTCCTAGATGTACATATAGTAGCAGAACCCCTGAAAGGGTTAGAATATCTAAAAATCTAAAGTCCTAAATAAATCTCTGCAAGATCCCCGAAAATCCAATTTCGAAATTATTCGCAATGCTTGTTTTACAGGATAACAACTCTTTTAAACATGTTATCAGCACATGCCTCCCCATATACATACTAGGAAACCATAAGATAAAAAAAGGATGAATAACGGCAAAATATGTTATTTTGAGTACATACAATTTACAGTGTATGGCAAGCTGTCGCAGAAGAAAATCCCTGAAGATATTCTTGCACGTAATTATGTGATCGATATGTACAGACCAATTCAAATTGCTATCTAAGTGCAAACCAAGAAACTTTGTACAACTAGTTTGTTTAAGCTATTTAAACCCTACATTAATAGTTAGAATAATAGTTTCAAATGAAATTGTATTTAGCTGAAAGTTAATGAAGAGTTTGAGTTAATTAAATTTGTGATTACAATTTGTAGCAAGATTTAGGGTTTCTGTATAAGACAATATTTCTAAATCTTGAATATTTTAGAAGAAAATAATAATGTTGTGTCACTTAAATATGTGCTGATTTAAACTACCCTCAAATGAGGTAGTTTTAAATTTGTTCTCTGTAATGTTTTAATTTTTACATAGTTTATCCTGTAGTTATATCCCCTTGATTACAGAAAGTATTTTGGCTCACCTAAAGAAACTATACATATTGATTTAATTAGGACTAAGCTACACATTAAAAATCTACTGAGACTGGATACTACCACGCACATCGGTTCACCAAAGTCTTGTACTTCTAAGGTGATAACTTTGATTTGTGTATGTGAAAAACATAAGAGCTTGTATCTCACTACAAGGAAGGAAAAGTTTGGGATTACAAAAGTTGCGATTGCCAACAGCACTTTAACAACTTGGAACTCTTCATCTGCTTCTCCAGCTTTAATCATCGCCCCAAACTTATGAGCTGCATTTCTGAAATATGGTTAAATACACGCTTATTTAAATTGTCCCTAAAAGTAAAAATTACTATATGTATACAGTATTCGCTTGTTAATGCGAGTACAGGCACCTTGTCCAGACCTTTCGTTCTCTTCGTTAAACCAAATTGTAACCAAATGAATTCAATATCAATAAGAAGACATATGTGATGCTGACACTAAAGATATTTACAAGGTTAGCGTCAATAGGCGTGCAAACCTAACACAACATTATTACGGTTAATATTTCAGAGCTAAAAGAGTTGTGAAAAAAATCAACAAACAAAACAAGTTATATTAGCAAGGTATTTAGTAAGTTTAGGACTTAACTATAACAGATAACTTAGATCGTGTAAGATATGCTTAAATTGATTTCGCATTATTTGGTTGGTACAGTTGGTCAACAGTGAATGTCAGCCACATGGCTGAGGCTCAAACCCAAAGTAGTTGAGGCAACCCACACATAGAATGCGTTGCGTTCTGACACGCGCAAGTCTGATCACTCTCGAAAATTCCACGATTTGGACACATTTAAGTCATTGACATCGGACACACTCAAGCATGTAGAGCTAAAGTTAGATACAGATGCATTGCTCGCAGCGCATTCTGTCCATGGGCTGCCTAACCATGTTGATTATTTTCTCTCAGCTAGGTAACATCCATGAGCTATCTACCAACCATAACATTGTCTTAAGTGTAAGCTACTCTATATACAGTGAAATAGACCTCAAAACCTAACTCCTAACCGGATGTATCCCTTTCCAACTCGTAAGCATAAAACCGCCCATATTTTGTTTTAAAAACAAGTTTTTTACTTCTAAGGTGATAACTTTGATTTGTGTATGTGAAAACATAAGAGCTTGTATCTCACTACAAGGAAGGAAAAGTTTGGGATTACAAAAGTTGCGATTGCCAACAGCACTTTAACAACTTGGAACTCTTCATCTGCCCTTCTCCAGCTTTAATCATCGCCCCAAACTTATGAGCTGCATTTCTGAAATATGGTTAAATACACGCTTATTTAAATTGTCCCTAAAAGTGTTAAAACTTATATGTATACAGTATTCGCTTGTTAATGCGAGTACAGGCACCTTGTCCAGACCTTTCGTTCTCTTCGTTAAACCAAATTGTAACCAAATGAATTCAATATCAATAAGAAGACATATGTGATGCTGACACTAAAGATATTTACAAGGTTAGCGTCAATAGGCGTGCAAACCTAACACAACATTATTACGGTTAATATTTCAGAGCTAAAAGAGTTGTGAAAAAAACAACAAAAATTATATTAGCAAGGTATTTAGTAAGTTTAGGACTTAACTATCACAGATAACTTAGATCGTGTAAGACATGCTTAAATTGATTTCGCATTATTTGGTTGGTACAGTTGGTCAACAGTGAATGTCAGCCACATGGCTGAGGCTCAAACCCAAAGTAGTTGAGGCAACCCACACACATAGAATGCGTTTGCGTTCTGACACGCGCAAGTCTGTTCACTCTCGAAAATCGCACGATTTGGACACATTTAAGTCATTGACATCGGACACACTCAAGCATGTAGAGCTAAAGTTAGATACAGATGGCATTGCTCGCAACATTCTGTCCATGGGCTGCCTAACCATGTTGATTATTTTCTCTCAGCTAGGTAACATCCATGAGCTATCTACCAACCATAACATTGTCTTAAGTGTAAGCTACTCTATATACAGTGAAATAGACCTCAAAACCTAACTCTAACAGGATGTATCCCCTTTCCAACTCGTAAGCATAAAAACCGCCCATATTTTGTTTTAAAAAACAAGTTTTTTAACAATTCCATGACATAATCTTCTTCGCTTCATGACATCTTAGATATAATTTAGCATCAAAGGAATCTGTAGCATGTTCTCTATACAAATAGAAGAAAGGAAACAATCTCACACTGAGTAGCTTTTACATTGTTGGGAAAGGAAAAGGCGTCTTGTAGTCAACAAAGTGAGGATTATCCAGTCCCTTCACGTGGTTTCAACTCAAACTTTCTTTCATTTCCAAACTGAAGTAGGTTTGTTGAAAAACGCTTTATAATTTTTACTACGGTTTTACTTAGAAAATTTGTTAAGCTGGAATTTATCAAATATTAAACACAACTTTTAGAATATTAACTTTAATCAATAACGTTTGAAGAAATCATAAAGGTACTCTTAAAGAATGCAGCCTCATAAGAATATAGACTATAAAGACGAAAACATAGGCTACGTATTTAAGAAACAAAAGAGCAAAATTGAAAGAATGGAAGATGCAATATGAAGATTTGCTGCTGATAAACTACACAGGGTGTCACAAAATGTCTAGCGCGCTATGCTGAACCGGATTTGACATACAAAAGTAAATAGAAATGCCTTGTAAAATTTGTTTTGATTTCGGCTTAGTTAAGCCGTAATCCGATATTTTGTAATTTTTTGAAATAACTAATAATTCAAAACGTTTGAGATAATTTGTAAAACTTGTTTTCCTAACAACACTTTTCAAAAATATTCTTTATCTTATGAAATTTAAAAATGGCCGCCAATTAAAAATCTCAGAGTCAAATGAAATCAAACTGGGACTTGACTTTGTAATTTTTAAATGACTTTGTAATATTTTAAAATTTGATAAGTTTGATAAAAGGTATTTCTGAAGAATGTTATAAGGAAAACAATTAAGGTTTATACTAAGTTTCACAAAAATATCTCAAAGGGTTTTAAATTATTAATTATTTTGTAAAATTTAAAACATTTCTGATTTTGGCTAAACTGAAAAAAGGGTAAAGTTTGTCTTGTTTAACGATGCGAAGTTAGGACTTCAAAGTCCTCTCTACCTTAACCTCGACCTTTACCTAGCGTCACCGTATAGTCACATTGCGAATTGTAAGTGGTGACTGCGGGGATCGAACCCGCGCCACCGGAGTGATGAGCTCCCGAGTCGCGCGCGATACCAATCCGCCACGGATCCGCTCGAACTAAGCCGATATTTAAAAAATGTTACAAAACATTTTCGACTTACTTTTGTAGAATCTGATTCTGCATAGCGCACTACACATTCTTGTGACATTCTGTATATGAATGACTGCAAATGTAGATACTGCACGTAATAACACTAATTTAAACAAATTTACAACAACCCAAATCACGCAAGATCGAAATTTCTTCTCATCTACGCATTTTTGTTTAAAACACATATGTCTATACTACACCAAACGATGAGCGATAACGTGTCTACAGTAGCTCATTATCACTTATCAAGTATGAATGACATAAAGTGTCATCTGATATGTGACACGCTACACACTCACACAATACAGGTGTCAACTGGATATGAATGACACTGTGTCATCCTTGCACTGGCGTGACAAGTGAAATGTCAATTGTCTCACTTTATCTCACGAACATATGTATCCTCACTGCCAACTGCGTTACATTGTAGATAATAAATATAGCGTTTAAATTAATATTTTCAGGTGCTCATTAGTATATTTCATCACTAGGTCCTAAAGTGACACTTTTTGATATGAGCTCAAGTTAAATGAGCGAGGATCAAAAGACACTTTAGGGACGAGTGATGAACGATACTTTTTGTCATGATGCAAGCAGAAGGAGTGGTTAAAATGGTTAGTTAGTTAATTTTAAAACGTTTTGTAAAATATTTTAGAGATTTATGGTGTCAAACGCTACAGTTTTTATTTTTAATTGTTTTGTATAAACAGCTGTTCATTTGATTTACCATTGCCAGTGTTATGATTCGATATTAAATCGACACATCGCACTCAATCTAAAGTTAAATTACCTTTGATTTAGATTGATATTCACAGTTTAGTCGTTGTATCAACTATAAAAAAGAATAGAACAAATCATTAAATTTCAAAAAAACCATTCGACTAGCTGATGTCCATGCCACGAAAAGATCATTAAATGATCTTTTTCTCCCTAGGAAAAAAGATTATCAAAACAATCCTTTATTTACCTGTTAAGTAACACTTTAGCACTGTCAATGCATGTGTCTAAAGCAGCTGTTTTCGGAGCTGAATGGCAAAAACAAGTTTTTTTTCAGTTCGTAGTTTTAATATATTTTGTCATTATTTTACTAGATATTTTCTAGGAAGATTTTCTTCTTGAGTGAATGTCAAAATGTATGTTTGATTGGGATTTCGATGTTAGAATGTATGGAAAATTTTAGCTTTTCAAAAGAATTGACGTTTGTATAACATGTAAATTGTTAACACAATAAACTATTTATTTATTTATTTATTTATAACAATCTTTGATGAACAGAGAAAAAGCGAAGACCTTATTACGGACATGCTCAGGAGAAACTATCACAGAGCTATATAAGCTTTTCTTCAAGAAAGATCTCATTGGGTTGTAGTTTTTAACCCGTTTGAGGTTGTTTTCATGCAAAGTTACTTATTTTGCCTAGCAATAGCCTGAATACAGCAATTAAGCTATGGCTACCATTGGAATATTTAGATTTGTCTTTAGTTTGGATTAAACGAAATGGGGAACTTTATCTTAGTTTTTGTTAGTATCAAACATAAGATGCTTTACATTCTTACCAGCTAGGTTTAAGTATAATCATAGAATAACGGACTCTATAGTTTCTATAGTCCGTGGTATAAGAACACAAAATAGTTCCTCTCATTTAAATTTTAATGGTTCTCTGGGCTTATTATATTTGGTCTTAATTGTATTGATTGTTTACATAAAAGGTTAGGTAGTAGCCAGAAAAATGGTTATTGATGGCCAAATGTTTTTGCAAGTCACGGACATTCTTCATATAGCAAATCAAACACACGCATAGGTAACATCGGTTGACAGTGTAAATAGAGCGTGCAATGCGGTTGATCCTATATGCTTTGTACCGGGCTTATTAATATGGAGGAGAACTAATGAGGGTTTCCATGCGGATGTATGTAGTCAAAGCCTGATTATATACAGCTTTTAGGCCGTTTAGTGTATTGTTGTTTATGAACGATGATTGTAGAACCCCCGTTCAATAGTATGTTTTAGACGAATAGTCATAGTCAATACAGTATGCGCCAAAGTAAACAATACTGAAACTTAATTAGCTGTTGTTACCTCTACGATCAGATGCGACAACTTTTGATTGTTGTGTCTTTTGAACTTTTTTTCATGTTTAAGGTTGTTATTTGATGATATGGTGCTAATAAAGGTTTTATCGTTGAACATTATTTTCGCAAATACGGAGGCAGACGTGCGGGTGGGCCAAGTTCGTCACACACTGCATTACGTTTTCAAGAGTACTTAAAAAAACACCTAATAATTCAGTAATACTTAATATTGTTCAAAGTTTAGTCAAACTGGCAGTGTCTTAACCCAACGGAAGGGTTGTTCAGGTCGCCCAAACACCTACTGCTTTAACCGGTATTCCTTTTCTTCAAGACACTTTTGACAACCGCCTCGTTCCCTTGGATCAAACCTTCCTTTCCCAGCTAACTCCCCCGACCTTACATCACTTGATGCTTATCTATGAGGAATGATGAAGAAGAACATTGGAAAATGTTCTCCTTCCACCATGATGGCCAAATGCATATATTTCAGTAAATACTTGTTTAAAAGCTCATTTTTATACAATCCAATAACCATTGTTATAAAACAATAATAATCTAACACAATTGCATATCAAACATAATAGCACTTTTAAATGCTTGTTAAATTTTCCAAAACTAATTGTATATATTATAAAACACCATTAAACCATGTAGGTATAAAGTTCTCCAGAGAGGGTTATATAAGAGAGGAGAAATTAACGATAATTAGGTGGACAGTACGTAACTTTCCCCTGGACGATTCTGGCACATTACCGTTGTGCATATTTAAACACAAACCCCGGTAGCCAAGTCCCACGTGCAATTTGTACTCTGCTGTGCCTCAAGGGTAAATGTATTTATAGAACTTTATTATAATTATAATATACTTTTTGTTATAAAGTTCTAAGTTAGTGTAAGATATGTACTGGTTTACCGATATTTTGCGTACCTGCTATAACAAAAATAGCGTCGAGAAAGTTTTGTTTAAATAAACTATTCGGCTTGAACCTACTGTATTAACCTCGTAAGAACATACAGTAAAAATAGTTTCAAGCACATTCTTGATGATTCAGTTTTGCTTCAAATATATTTAAAGTCCAACAGCTGGTCTTTGTATCAATTAATTGAGTGTTTAAGACACAGGGTGTATCTTAAGTCATCCCAGTCACTACCAAAACGCGGTTTAGCATCACGATCTTAAGGTACCCAAAAGTGCCCAGCGGTTTACCCTTTCTCCTAAAGTGAAATGGCTAATGTATTATACAACTCCCCCTTATGTGGCACCTTAAAAAAGGGGCTTTTAATACAAATTCAAGGAGGCAAACAAACATTTTTTATCTCGACTAGTTTTTTTTTTGTAATAGAACCCATTTAAATATTACAACAAATAAGCTTTAAAATGCCACGTTTCACAGATTTTTATTTAATGACAAATTTTCACCGACAATTTCTCGAAGGAAACATTACAACCCTATAACATAATATCAAAGAGTATTTTGTAGAAAAATTAGTCATACACACTTTTTGTGTGAAATGTAGTATATTAAATCTGGTTTCTTGTAATATTTAAATTCGTATTACAAAAAACGAGTCGAAATAAAAACGTTTCTTTGCGTCGTTGAATTTTTATAAAATTACTATTCTTTTGAAGTACCACAAGAGGGGGGTTTGTATTTAAAACATTTGGGGCCCCTGGTTTTTCGTGGGGGTGGGTGATACAAACTACGTCAACACAATCTTCAGGATAAAAATTAAAACATTCCCTAAGAGGTTTCAAAAGATTTACCTTTGTCAAAAGTTAAGATAGGAGGGGAACATTTAAAACTCACCCTGTATATGCTTTACGCACCAAGTGAAATTCCGTATTTCACAAACTGCCACTCACACAAAGACAGCCAAAGCTCGGTGAGAGGTTTGTGTTCAAATGTTTCTTTCCTCGAGAGGATTGAGAACCTGACGGCAAATCGTAAATTCTCCTTTACCGTTCACTTAACCACACTGAGTCTTTAAGCCACTTCCTTTGCGATTTAAACTACATTTTCGACTAAAACAACTGTTATAGTAGTCGAAAAGTAAAATGCACATGTAGTTGTATACGAGAGAGTTGAGTTTTGGAAAGAACAAGATGTATCAAAACGTCAGTAAAGACTCTATCAATAAACTAAACTTTATTAAATCGTTATAGTAATGTACGCAGCTTATGAATATTAAAATATTTAATAGAAATTGATGAGAAAAACAAATTACTACGCTGATAATGTAGCCACATAACGCACTAGAGAATTACATAGCCATCGGTTAAGGACAACCAGCATCGTGGTTAGTAAAGCTCACCACACGTAGGCTCCTACAGCTTAAAGTACTTAGTCGGTCAATGGATTAAGTTGTAAGCAAGTCACTTTAGATATTGCACTTAGTGTGTTTGATCCTTCTCTTCTTAAACGATGTTCAGAAACAATAATAGTTAAAATGGTATTTGTATCTGAGCTAAGTCTACACAATCACTCGTGTTTAAAAAAACATAATGTTTTTTTTAATTTCAAAGATTTTATTATTTTGATGACTAAATGAAAATATGTCCAGCCCAGCTCTTACTGGGCCAAAATAAATGTGTTCGATTGTAGGCATTAACGGGAAATGAGGTTTCGTTTGTGAACATTGGAGCAATTTAATAGAAATAGATAGATTTCAGTAAGCAAACTCAGAAATCACGACACATCAAACAACAAATTTTTTTGCCGCGGAAAACTTAGTTTTCAATTGTTAAATGGATTTAGATCAAATCCAAATAACGATAAAGGAAAATCGTTATAGGAAGCCTCAGGCCCGATCAGCAATAAACCACAAAAATACATACTTCGAAGTAAGAAAGAAATATATTGAATGTTATATATTGAATTATAACATTTGAAAATGGATCTTAAATGAATTGAGCGAAATACTCGTAGTTTGAATAAAACGAGCTCAATGATGAAAAATATTCTTGGGTGGTTCTTAAAAAATCTCTAAATTTTTAGAACCGATGACAAGGGGACGGGGAATGTTATAGCATCAAAGGATACTTCTGAGTGGATCTAGTTTATGAGGTTATACAGTTCTTATCTATGTAATGTGCAATTACAGCATTATATTATAGCTGGTGATCGTATGTTTTGTGTTACATCAACAAAAAGTATAACAAAATAAAGCTCCATACCAAAACAACATATCAATCTGAATTGGCATTAAGATTTTTGGACGAACATATCGTAGAAAGTTACTAAATTGTATTTTGCGCATATTTTAATAAGATGCTGTACAAAACCAATTTAACTGTTAAAAGAATTTCTCTGGGTCTTACGCGTAATTGAGGCAGGAAACAAGAAACCTTGAATTTACAACCAAATAAATCAAAAAATAATGTGCAGACAATATAGAAATACATAGCTTTAAGAATGCTTACAATTCCTATTGAGCAGTTAGGAAATGGTTTGACGATATCCACTCTAGATTCAGTTATGATAATGGAATTCCTAGAATAATTCTGAGTGTCAGACCCAGTTTCCTCAAGCTTTAGGGACGTCATCTCATATAGTTCTGTGAGTGGCTTTTAACAGACAGTAAACTTCCTAGTTTGTTACTAGTTACAGAAAATTCCCATTTGAATATTATGGAGGTTTTTAGCTACCAACTAGGACCTTTTTGGTGGTACCTCGCAAACCCAGAAGGATTGTAAAAGAAGTACTTGGTAAACTACCAGAAAATTCAATTACTACAGAAAATATTAAAATACTTAGGCTACTTGAATTACAGTCATTAATGGAATGGTATTTGTAAAAGAAATCAAAGGAGATTATAGAAAATGATTTAATCAACTTTGAGATACTATCAATACTGTAGGGGGTGGCCATAGTTTAGTGGTATTGTAGTAAAATTATTCCTTTCGTTACATAACAACTGTTCGTTGTAGTAAGATTGTTTTATACATTTTATTACATTTTTTTATACATTGTTTTATACAAAATTCAATCGAAGAAGCCCCAAAACTGTTAGAATCAAACTGCTTAAAATTGTGCCAATGTGGATGATTTGTTCTATAACTCTGCGTTATACATCAAAATAAAGGTATTTCTTTGAGCTATATTCTGGTATACCATGTTTTACAATAGGCATTAGGTAATCGTTATTAGGTTTCACAATATCCCAAAATGCGTTAAAAAGTACTAATAGACTCAATTTAAAGTCAGCAATATTTATGTATACGTATAAATTAAATTTATTTTTCAGCAGAACATTAAAAACCTTAACTTCGGTTTTACTCCTATAACTGTAGGGGATCTTGAGTTATAAGTGGTCCAGAATCGCTTAAAAACGTTACAAACAGACATACAGACAGGCATTCTTATAACGCCAGTTTGGACTTTTAAAATTACAAGAAAACCTAATAGCCAAAACCGATGGATTCATTTCAATTTACAGACAAAAGACTTATTTAATTTATACAAATGAACAAACCTAATGAAGCCAAACGAGTCTGGTCAGATGACGATTTAACTTGGTATATAGCTTTTACAGTGTTATATGACATTGTAGAACTATATATTCGCAGCAGCTATTAATCATGGTATAAGAATTAATTTGCAATGTTGCGCTATGTTACGTAACCACAGTCAGGTCTATAAAAAATTAATAATGGATAATATAAAATAACAGAAGGAAAACATGTAAAATATGATATATTACGTAAATCAAAAGGCTGAAGCAATATTGACTTGTGTTTGTTGAAGAACAAAACGTCAGGTATTTTCCTATTCAACTCACATATTAAAACATATCCAACACGTGTCATTTTTCTTAGTTAAAACACAACTTTAAAATCTTATTCAATAATTTCCCTACTATTTATTCAACCCTTAGAGTAAAGGAAAGGACATGTTTCTCAGACTTGGTTTGTCTGGAACAGCAGGGTGATTTATCTTTACAATAGGATTCTCAATGTCAGACTACAACCTTGAGTCGCATATAAGTCCTTCTCTGTTGACATATATTATACCAACTACATTATCCATTTATATGTTATGAGAGTCGATCTCGTCTTTATATGAACGGTTTTCTTTATCTTTTATTTTAATAGTAAAAGGCAAACTGTGAAAGCTTGTGGGCAGTTCACAGTTAAGATTCCAAATAGAACATTTCCTAATACATTTATTAATTCACTACGACCTTTTGAAGTATTGGAAACAAGATCAGTGCTAATAGCATGGTTGCTTGCTTATTTGGTTGGTTGAATAGTTCAACTATTATTTTGAAATACAGTTAGTTGTATAAAAACTAATAACAAAAATCAATTTTTTATTAATTTCACAAGATAAAGTGAAACTTGCAATATCCTCTTGATTAGAAAGAAAGAGAGAACTTTAATTTTAGCTGGGCAGAACTCTTATCCAACTCTATTGTATAAACTACTTAAGGGTCTGCCTTGGGGATTTTGAGATAGCGTTTATAAATATTGTTCATAAACTGTGCGTGTATACTTTGAATCGGTTACATTAACACAAAAAGATAGGCGCAACCTCAAGAATCCAAAGGAAATCCATACAGTTTGTCAAAACGCTCATCACCTGCAACAATCTAGGTTGTACCTTAACTTTTTAGCAGATCTAGATTAAAATCGTATATTTTAGAGCGGGTTCATAAACTTTAAGCCTAAAGTCAAGGGCTTAGCTGAATGGAGGTTCTATTCATGGACAATATTCCTCTAATATCCAGATTGCAGGATTCCCGCTAATGGAATAGCTGCTGTTGCTAAGCTCCACTTTAAAGATGAGGCGATTGGATGGCACATATCGCAACGCTAAGCTTCTTCATTATTATTTCACTGGTTGCTGACTTTTCGCAAACTTCATATCATTGCTGGTGCTGTTGGCATCTGTAAAATTTTTGCGTGATAGGTCCATACTTACAAATGTATTTCTGTGGAAGTTAGTGGATTCAAATGATTTTTTGGATGACTACCACGTAACTTATTTTTGCTCTTTTCGCTACTCCTTTAGCCACAAGTACCATTGCTGAATTGTATAACAGCTTTAGAGCAAGTGTAGATAAGGTAAAATCAGTACAAAACATACTGTAGCAAGACATCGTAGGTGTTTTATCAGTACACTACCATACTATATTTGGACTAGTATACTATATTTTTGTGCATCCATGAACATTTCTGCTATCCAATTGTTATGTTTTTCAAAAGCTCCATTGTAATTGGGCACGCCTATTATGAAGCATTCTAATAAATAATAAATAAATTACACAGAAACAGCCGATGCTATGGTTTCTGGTTTTAAGATATTTAAAACCACAAAAGTAAACTGACATTTCTCCAGCTTGACTCAGATGTTAGCAAGAGCCTTTGTTAGCAAAGACACGAGTAAATGCTTTGGACTTTTAACACACAGCACTGAAACGTTCTAAGTATTCATCTTGCTTAAAAGTATTAAATACACTAAAACTTTGCCCCTAGAACTAAAAAAAAACTTTCCTTAACTTCGGTAACCAAAGCAGGAGAATTACTATTTCAAATTCTAATTGAATACATCTTCTATGACAATATCAAAGTGTCTTGACAATATGGCTAAAGCAAACATTTTGCAAAGGCTTTCAAATTACCAGGTGAAATAATAATAATAAATCTATTTATTTCTCATTTTTCACATGATATACGATGATTACATAAGCCACCAGAATTAAATACAGGCTTCACAAATAATCTTACATTAGGAAACATGTACTGTATTTCGAATTTTTACGAATAAATGCTTTACCCCCTTCACCCTGTACCAAGGCACCCGAGCCTTTCTGGGCTGGACGCCAACACAGACGCTGTATTACGACAATTACAACCGGCTTTTCGCCAGCCCGTACTCGTAATGGATAACCAAGGACCGGAGAATCGAGTGCAAGGAAAACTCTAAACAATGTAAAGTACTAAACTTCTAGGCTGACCTTGTTACGGAAAAATAATAGGGCTCCTAAGACTTATTGATTGTTACGATTAGAGGTTTCATCACATTGAAATATAATAAACTAACAAAGAGATCTTCAGAGCAATTACAAAATAGAAAAATCATGTATACAAGTTCTGTTTGGATTATATGTATATAAAAAAATACTGTTGGACCCTTTTTCCAAGATCCAGAAACTACAAGAGTGAGCCTCAGGTCAGTAAGAAGCTAAGAAGCAAGCGTACAATGGAGCGACAGTGCTGCTGCCAGAGGCTAGGCGCTAGACACTCTAATCCGATAACATGGCGAGTAAGAGTTCCGGTGCCTTGTTCCCTCTTTTCATGTTTCAGGGTACTGTGTTCCGTTTACTCTCTATGGACATTTTAGGTTTTATTATTTTTGTGTGACACGACTGAGATATTTGCAAGCATAATTTGGTGAATAAAATGGAAAACTAGTAGTAAACTAGTAGTAAGCGTTGAATTAAATTTACTTAAGAAGATAATAAAATCTCCATGTGGGCCATATTTTTGTTTAGTTATTGGCTACGATAACCTCCTCACACCCCGACTGTCAATATTGACACACATATTGATTACATATACATGTTTATACACATAAAATAACGACCTATCCGCTTTTAGGTTTAAGTGAGGCTGAGGTGAAGGCTGAGTAAAGAGTGTAAATAGGATATAAAAAAGTAAAGTTTGTCTTATTTAACGAGGCGAAGTTAGGACTACAAAATCCTCTCTACCACTCAACCTCAACCTTTACCTAGCGTCTCCGTATCGTCACATTACAAATTGTAAGTGGTGACTGCGGGGATCGAACCCGCGCCACCGGAGTGACGTGCTCCGGAGTCGCATGCGATACCAATCCGCCACGGATCCGCTATTCAGGACATTCAGCCTATCTGCGTACAGTTGCCAACTAATTAAAAACACACAATTATAAAAAGTTAACATTATTTGACTAATGTAACGAGGTGAAGAAAGGACCACATAGTTTTCTCAACCACTAAATTTTGGTCTTTTCCTAGCGTCACCGCCTAGTCTCACGAACGAAATTGTCAGTTGTAGCCGCGAGGATCGAACCCGCGCCACTGAAGAGGATAAGCTCTGGATTCGTGCACAATACCAATCCACCATAAGTACGCTTTGTGTAGTTAAATGTTCACCAAAACCTAAACTTCGAATAATTCCACCTAATTTATCATTATTACTTTCACGAACATCAGGTTATTAATAACGAAAATTACCTAACAAAACACATTTAAAAGACAAATTGAGTTAGAACCGTTTTATAAAAAAGCTGGAAATAAAATTCAGGAATTGATAATCAAGCAAAGCACCCTTTTGGGAGCAATTCAGAACCAGCTGAACCCCCGTCCCGTCCCTCTCGCAATACAAAACTCCCCTAATGTAAAATCCGTTTCACTTTACACACCTTGTTTAGAAAAACACCGCACACAACTTGAAAATAATGACATTGTTTCTTTCATTTTTCTTGAGAATATTGAAATTAACCTGGAGATATGAAGTATCTGTCAGGATTTTCTACTCCAACAAAATTTGAAGTTAAACTCAGCAAAATAGTTTAGTTAGTTTAAATTTTTTACTTGTTAGAAATGTGTAATCTTTTAAAAAATAAGTCAAAGGTATTAGATAAACGAAGGTTTTTTTGTCAATAAAACTACTTAATTTATCGGAACAATAAATAGGTTCGTATGATAAATATAGCTTGGTCTTTTTTGTCTTCGTTGTTGTGATTGAGTGAACATTAAAAAATGAAGACCTAAAATAACTAAAACTACAAGAAGAAATTAACCCTTTGAAGCAGAGCAAGTATCACCATAAACATCAACATACCATAAGTATTATAACTTTTTACGCGTGCTAAAACAAAATATACAGTATACTGTTCATTTAAAAGAAATCTATTTGTTTGAGCTAATAAATCTACCCCAATTGGTCTGCTTTCGGAGAAGCTTTGGTCGGATGGTAATACATATGAAAATACTGTATTTTCAAATCCACCCTACAGTATGCAAACCCTATTTATTAACCCTCTGTTTTTTATATAAAAGAAGAATTTGACGAAAATAAACTTAAAACGTGGGCCTTACCTGTGCCTTAGCTTCAAACAAAACCAAAATCCTAGGCATTGCAATGAGCACACCGCATTGATTTCCATTGTACAATAACAAGCCAGGCCACAAACCGCAATTTGTGAAGCACAATAAGCTATCAAACCAGCTTCATTATTTTGGTATTTTTGATTAGATGTGTTTACCAACAAATGCAATCAGTCCTGGAGTTCATTCGGTTTAAAACGAAAACTGTTGCAACAATGTTTGATGAAACTGTTTCAATAACTACTAGTCACTGTAGCCCTAAAACCATTGTCATGGTCGATCCAATGACGTTAGATTCAATTTACGTTCATTCTTTGTAGAATAACAGAAAGGTGCACACAAAACAACAAGCCTAGTTCTTTGTTTCATTATCAAACTGAGATTTTACAATGTACAAACAATTTAATTGTAAATAGCTTTCATAGATTTAGAGTCAAAAGTGTAACTAATCATTACAACACATTTAAAAACGCCTTTGAATTGAATTTCAAATTGTTGCTTTTAAATATAAAAATAATTACAAATAACAGTAATGGCAAAAGTGTCATGTCTTGTACTTGTAAGTGCGTTTACACCTCGATTGATTACATATTATGATGAAAAAGATTTTAGATTTCAAAAATTTAATATAAAGAAGTTTTTAATGGGACAAAATATATCAAATGCAAAGCTTTTATCACAGGCCTATACAAAATCCGTTTGGTACATTATCGTGTTTTACCAAACGGGGCAAAATTACCGAAAAACTTATACATTTGGAACTTCTTTAATCTATTTGTCTAAAATATATTATTTATTTTATTCTATTTTACAAAAATATAAAATAAGTCAAATGCTTTTTGATTAGAAAATGTATTGCTTATAAGTACTGGGTATTTTCAGGGTACATATACAGATTGTCCCATAAGTAAAATGCCAGACTCTAGGAAAAGCTTATATGGGTAAAAAAAGAGAAAATTAATAATAAACATTTTACCGAAAACGCTTAGTTCGGCGAACCAGATATTCACCATTTTATATTTGTCACTAATTATTTATTATCTCTCCACACCATTTATCAGATTTGACTCAAACTTAACATAAATTTGTATCTTAGTAAGACCATATATGAAAAATATTACCAGCATGATCTAACTTATAATTTTGAAACGGTGGCTATTTTATGGTATTTTTATTGCATTTTTGGAGGTAAACCTTAAATAGTGAATAAACGGTGAGTTTTACAATAGAATGTAAAATTACCGTTTGTAGCGAATCTTACTACCTATCTATTGACATCAAGATAAAAAAATCGATTGACAGTCAACAAAGTTACAGTGGAAACCGTAGCAAACATCAAGATAATAAGGTGGAAAGTAGTCTGTTTTAATCCAGACTTTCCCCTAAAGCTTCGTTGTTTCCCAATAGATTTTATGACCTTGGTGTCAATAGATAGATAATAACCACTCCAAAACGTTACTTTTACATTTTATCGTTAAACTCACCGTTTACTCGCTATTTAAGGTGTAACGCCAAAAATGCCCTAAAATTACCATAAAATAGCCACCGTTTTGAAATTATCAGTTAGTTCATCCCGGTAGTTTTTTCCATAAATGGTCTTACTTAGATACAAATTTATGTTACGTTTGAATCAAATCCGATAAAATATGATGTGGGAGATCATAAATAATTAGTGGACAATAGAAAATGGCAAATATCTGGTTAACTAAGCATTTTTGGAAAAGTTTTTATTCTTAATTTTCTTTTTATTTTGGCCCATATAACCTTTTCCTAGAGTCTGCCACTTTACTTATGGGACACCCTGTATATGGGAAGAACTAAGCAATTCTTTCTTAGTGAAACTGCTCACAAGTGAAGCATCTAACCATAATTTCAGCGTGGTAGTTATTTCCATAACTAGCTACTGAATAGAAAAATCCTACCTAGTACATTTAATCTGTTCTGCACAAATTATGACTGGGACTTGTGGCGTGGTTCTGTAATCCAGCTTCATGGAGGCCAGGTTTTGAGGATGATATAGGTCTAAAGCGGCTCAGATAGTCTCAGTGATCATCTGATGATACCCGCATCAACTCCCACTATCCTTTAGACATATCAGACCATCACCTGCGTGGTTCGGAAGTCGCGTTAAACCGTTGGTCCTTGTATTTCCATTGGTCATTGGGCTAATAATTAATGACCTATTCTAAGGAAGAGTCGGCCTTAGTTTGTAACAAGACTACACCTCATAACTCATAACTACCACCCATCACTTTCATCCTCACCACATATTTGCCTTAAAATACCCTCATGAGAGTGGTCGGCATCTCAAATAATGATTTAGTGATTTAATTGTATTATCACTTGAGCCGAGGCGAGTATTGTAATACTTGTTGGAGAGGGAGTGATCTTATGAAGTCGTTGCAGTCTGAGTCCGGTCATTAAGGGCAACCTCAATGTGACCTGGACAGTTTCATTTGCCGGCTACCCTACCTAACCGTTATTAGTGCGGTTATGGAGAGTTATACACAATAAGTGTATATGTGAGGGTAAATTTAGATGTTTAGCTAAATTAAAATACAGTCTGACAAAGTATTAAAAATAACTTAGAGCCCGTGAATCAAAACGTATAAGAACGCTGGAGAGGTATATAAAGTTAAAACCTCTCAGTTGAATGATGTCGAATCATTGTAACTATCGTATTTGAAAAAGACGCGTTGAAATAAAATTTACATATTATTGTTTATACAATGGAAGGTGGAAGTTATTAGTTTATTGTCAGTAAACCTAAAAATTTGGAATAGTTTATTCATGAGCGTCCCCAAAAACGTATACAAATATCGCTTTTTTCAGCTTTTGACAAGAATATTGAAAGTTTACCATCAAAATCGTTTATGAATAAACCGTAAAAACCAAGTGTAGTAAAACCAAATATGTGCATGCAGAAATAGCATAAATTACTTTATTAATTTTTATGTATTTTGTGATAAGTGTATAGAAAACAATATAATTTTACTTCGGTTTAGATTTGTACATATGATCATAGGTGTTTAGGCTTACCAAAGATGTCAATTCAAGGTTTTATCTACAAGAATAAACAATTTACATAAGTTAAAAGCTTAGTGAGTAATCAGCAAGGCAATAAGGGTTGCCAGTCCTAATTTAAGGTAAGCATAAAAGTTGATTGGCAAAAGTTGACCCGTTATCATTAAACCTGTGACTCAGAGATAAGACGGTGAGCCTAAGAAGTAGAGATACCTACAATTAGTCCGATCTGCGAGCTTCGTTAAAGTATATTACACTCGTGTTGCATAGTAAACTACAAGTAATATAATACAAGTTCATTGACACTTTTATGTTAAAATATAAATAAATTGATTACTACAATAAACATTATCAGCTTAAGCCTTGAGATGTGTAAAACTTACAAAATGTAACTGGTTGTACCAGTAGTAAGAAAAATGTATGAGCTTGTTTACTAGAATACTTTGTTAACTACAGCTAACGATCAATTTTATAACTGAAAACGACATTAAGAAGGGAAGCTGTTGGGACAAAATACCTAATTATACATTGCTTCTGTTGTAAGGCAATTTATTTTTAACACCAAATGCACGGGTACATCTTTAGCGTTTCTAAACAAGATCAATAACTTGATCGGTGGTTATTAAATATAGAAATCTACTATGTTAAGTGTCAAAGGGTGTAGACTAACTTTTGAAAGCCTAAATTGTTAGCTTGAAATAAAAGCTTTAGTGACGACATTATTAACTTTACTGTGTAAGAGGTTTCCGGGCAAAGCCAACCATACAATCTCTGTAACAAGACCCCGAGCACGAAACCAATAACTGAAATTGACGTCCGTCATTTATCCCCTTTAATACTCTTTTCATGTTGAAATCTGCCAAAGTTAGTTACTTTACAAACTACTTGTTTTGTTTTCTTACTTTTATATTATAAAAGTAACAGCATATCAATATTCTATATTAAATGCTACTTTTTCAGATTTATTGTCATATACTGTGACTTACTTATTGTGATTTATCTTGTGTTTGTCGTTTGAATGTATTTACATATAGGTTTGAATTTTGGAATATTGTCCTTTGAAACAGTACGTGTTAGAATGATCAAAGCCGCTTTTCGTTAGGGTCTCAACGTTTCGTTTTATTGTGCATTGGAAACTATTAGCTCTTTTTCCTGTGAAAATTTGTTGAAAGAAGCTTAAATACATCCATAATAATAATCTGCTTATTTGAACACTAACTGTCCTAAACTATTATGATTAAAATGATCAAATGTATGAATCATATCTTTGATGAAAGTAAATCTTGAATCGATGCGAGGGCTTTCACCAAACTATAGCTTGCTAATCAGCTTTTCAACATACAACCAAAGGGCCCATTTTTCGAAAAACCTTTAGATAAGCTTTGAAATAAACAGCTCTCGCTCTAAAGCAAATGAAGGTCTTTAGGGTAACACCCATGTAGAGTCTAAAGGGTAGACTGTAGAGTAGTTTAAGGTAGTTAGTATAAGAGTACAGCTATACCTTGCAGAGTATAGATCTTGGTGGGCCTGCACTCCCAAAGTACTTAGCTATACTAACATTAGTGGTCCCGGAAATTCCTACAATCGAATTGAATCCCAGCTATACATAGCATTTAGAGACGGCACAGTTTGCTGTAATCATCAAAATACTAACTGGGGAAAACGATCATTGAAGTTTTCTCAATAAGTAATTAATTGCACATTGTGTCAGTTCCAAAAGATCCGTTGTATGTCAACAACCAAAATTCAAGTGTATGTTTACACCATTAGACTAGTTTGGTCAGCATAAAGTAAAATATAATTTGGCTGAAATAGTGTTAGTAATTTCCAAAAGCTGGAAAATGTGGAAGATGGAAGGGAGACACATGTTAAGTCACAGCCCCTTGGACCAACTTTTCCACTAAACTTTGTCAACAGCTGCTTCAACTTGTTTTCGTTCCATTCTGCATGGGTCAGTTTAGCCCCATTTTGTAACGTTTAGGTTGTCTTTTTCACTATTTACAATAAGAAGTTATAGTTACCCTTGGTAAATTCGGTGACAGTAACCGTACTTGTTTTTGTCTGTGGTACGATTAGGATTTCGTTCATCAACCACTGCCAAGTTGAATAGGGTAGAATAACGTGATTTTACCAACAATAAAATAATGAAGTTAAATTTTGATTCTGCCTATAATGGCAGCCTATAACTATCTAAGAGTTTTGGTAGTTTGGTCATTGACAATCAAAACACTGCCATATTTAATGCTTATTTTACAATATCCACTTATGTTTCGACTCGAATTTTCCCTGATAGAACGAACTTCTCGGCATGAAACTATGTTCTTAGATACGTCTTTTAATTACAAAAGATTGTGTGAAAATGTAGAAGTTTTGAATTTAGAAACAAGAAAACAATCAAAGATAAAACAGATTAATTACACAAATCCGTCCATTTTGCAAGACAACCTGTGTTTTTAAGTAAGTAGCCTTGAAAAGGTCCTGGAAAGAGAAGCAGTAAATCTGAAAGGTAGATATTGTGTCAGTTTCACGGATCCTTGCAGAGATAGCGAGTCTAACAGGCAACGAGGTGGAACCGGAACAGTTTCTCGGGGATCCAGTGTCTTTGATTGACTGAGAACTGCTTTTGTCGCTCACACAAATCACACTCTTCTATTTCCCTCAGCATTGCCAAGGTGTACTCTTTGTAGGAAACAAAATATCTTTATATTTATAAAAATCGAATTTTTTGAGATTGTTGTTTTTTTTGTAACTGGTTCTATTCTCAGCGAAGCTTGTAATTGAGAGCTTTTTCTACGTTCTTAAATAGGTCAAATTTATTTTATTTTTATTTAAGTAGTTAACGTAATTAAACTCAAACTAAAACTGCTTTTTACGACCGTTGATTTCGTTTTAGAGTATAACCATATCACAAATTACCAAAAACGTTGGTTTCGTCTTATTGTTTGCAATCTAAATGACAAGACTAGTTTACATATGAGTTTCATGAAAATGGAGGGCAAGCTTAAGATTTATATTTATTCAAGTATATGGCAATTTTACAGAGCTCATGCTTTATATTTTTTTAAGAAAGTTATAAAGTCACCTGAGAAATTTCTTTATTGTACTTTACAATATTTTTGAAATTAGGCGTTATTAGAAAAAAAGAAGAATTGATGTACATCTTTATATTTGATATAACAAAATTTATATAAGTACCAAGATAACAATTATACCTTAACAACGTACGAGAGGTTTAGCTAAATTAGCAGTGTAGTAAAGTGTACAACGTGTTTGCTCCTGAGGTTCTACCTTTGACAAATGAAATACTGAAGTCCACGAGATAGGGTTTGTTCAGTACAAGAAAAACAGATAAGACAGCTTCACTGAACTGAACTCAGGCTAGATCCTAACATTGTTTGAGCTCCTAAAAAAAGAGCTTTGGAATTAACTTCTATAAATTCCAATTGATTGGCTAACTTACAATATACAGGTGGCCTAAAAAAAGGTACTCGTCCATTTATGGTAAGTATTACTTTTATTAGCTATAGAAAACTGACTTTATCTAAAAACTAAATGCTGGACCTTTTTTCCATTAAATATGACACATTTCATAATTATATCTTGCATGTTTGATATTCTTGAACATTCTCTAGGAGTGCAATCCGTTGGAACTGATGTTACGTTTTAATTCAGATTTTGAATATTTTGAGGTGTGGGCTGAAACTAGTGTCTCGTTCAACTGACTTCTCATACCCAAAGAAAAGTCTTGATCTTTCACTTTGTAATGCTTTGTTGTGCGGAACACTAAAGAAAAAGAGTTTCAGGCCACCACATTAAAGTATTCAAAATCTGAAGCAAACCACAACATCAGTTCTAATGGATTGCACTCCTAGAGAATGTTCAGGAAGGAATGCACACATGTTAAGACATACGATATGTCGTACTGAATAACGGATACAGATCAAACATTTAGTTTTAAAATAATGCCAGTCTTCTATAGCTAATAAAAAAGATACATACCATAAAATGACGAGAACTTTTTTTAGCCACCCTGTACTTTCCAATTTTAATAAGTATAGTTTTAAATAATTAGATATTTAACAAAACAACTTTGAAACATATTTTTTATGATTCGGGTGACATGTTTTGACTTTGTAGTTGAGTGTGATCATGCCCCAGGAAACCAAAACATGTAACCTAAATTGTTGTGTAAAAATTTTTTTTCAAGGCTTTTTTTATTCTAGTTTATTTACTTTCCAATTTATACCACGCGTTAAAATTATAACGCTATAAAAAGCTATAATCAATAGTATTACTAAATATATAATTTTTAAATATATAATAGTAATAAATTAGCTATCTAGCATTTATACAAATTAAGATCTATAGTAATAAATATATAATTATTAACAGCAATTTAAATTTTGATGTACAAAGACATTATCGATGTTACACCTTAAACAAACTATTTTATTTATTGACACATTCAACTTTTTGTTTTTCGTAAAGTTTAAACTAAAATATAGTTAGATACATTAGTGCGACGCTCCCGTTGTGCGAAGTTCGTCGGTCTGAGTCTGGGTGAGATCCTTCCAATTACTATTTGCCTACCACATTTTTTTTACCTGTTTTATGTCAAGGGCAGCATGTAGTTTATTCCTTATTGACACTTTCTCATTATAATTTGGGGTTTGAAAAGCTATTTATTTCTGAATATCTAGCAGTATTTTCAAATTTTGTTTGGTAAAGTCTTAGTTAGATTTTAGGTTAAGATGTATAATCAAATGTACAGTAATTCATAGGTATATTTTAATACTTGTAAGGCTGCTAGGAAAATAGACAAGATCCGAAACCGGTCCCACAGTAAAATCAATATTAATAAAAGCGTACTATATTTTTCCAACACTGATGTACAGCAGTTCCAATATTAGTGTAGTTCTCTGATGACGGGTGGAGTTTTTAACTGCCCAAAACGTTAGGAGTAGTTTTTCTCCAGAAGTGGGTGGAAAAGTCCGTTTCTTCTTTATACTAAACACTCGTAGATCATATTGGATTTATGTAACACGAAAATAAAAAAGATGGAAATTATGTTCACCTACTTACAAGATTTCAACTAAAAACGTAAATTGAGCAATTGAGCAACTTACACTTGAGTTTCTGAAGAGACTCAATAACAATTTGGGAGGTAACAAACCTAAGGAACTTTGTAGAACGAGGCTTTGAGGCTGACAACTTTGAACTCCAAGACAATACACAACACTGAACTTGTCACTTTAGCCTCTTCAGTCTTGGAGCGACAATTTTCAACATTAATTTATCTTACATTTAAATTAAAGAGTTGTTGGCCGAGTAAAATACAAAATAAGATATACGAATAATATGTTATTCTAACAGAGGACCATGGTAAATATAATTTGTAAGGACTACTAGCAAACTGATAGAAGTACTTATCTGTTGTATTACGTAATCATTTGTGTTCTTGTACTCATAAGATTTTGTTGTTGTTGATTAAATCTCTTTGAAACAGGTAAAATTAATTCAACCAAACTCCAAGTTGGTATTGATCAGGAATTATCTTTGGAAAGCCCAACTCATCCAAGTACTAAACCAAGTATTAATCATATAACTCAATTTCGTAAATCATAAATTAACTCTTCAAAATTGAAATTAACGTTTGGTAACCACGACAGCAAAAGAAGTATAAAAAGTTTAAAACTACCGGGTGTTCAAAAAGAATTTTACAACTTTGAAAATTCATATACATTTTATTAAACAAGGTACAGAGCTGGTTTTGGTGTTGTTTTAAAGGAAAACACTTCAAGCCTTTACTCACGTAGTCCGCTAGTGCTTCATTACAACATGTTCGTGATAGCCCGAAAGTGAACGATTATTGTGCGTTGAGCAAGAGGACAGTGTACCCTTTTCTTCCAAAAGAGAACCATCAATGGGATATTGTACCTTGATATGTTGATCGAGAACGAAATTTGTTCTTTATGCAAGATGGTGCACCACCACACTATCTGACGTCCGGGATTTTCTAAATGACCGCTTCCCAGGTCAATGGATTGGCCGTGATGCGCCTTTTACATGCCACCCGGCCCCCCTTTCACCAGACCTGACACCGCTAGATTTTTATTCTGGGGTGTCATGAAATATATGGTGTACGTACCTCCTTTGCCGGCCACTCTACGTGAACTTAGAGCAAGAACTTACGCCGCTGCTGATTAATTTATACCTGCAATTCTAGTGCGAGTCTGGGAAGAAATCGACTACCGATAAGATGGCTGCAGAATTACCAACGGAAGTAACATAGAACATCTTTAGTTTAAGGTAAAAAACTTGAAGTGGTTTCCTTTAAATAATACCAAAACCAGCTCTGTACCTTGTTTAATAAAATCTATATGACTTTTCAAAGTTGTAAAGTTCTTTTTGAAACACTCGTTATAATAATTGGACGTACGTCGAATATGGACTCAATCTGTTCGTATGTGAATTTTTTCTGGAGTTTTGCCTTTATACGTGGGTTTTAGGTAACAAAATGTCCAAGTAAGAAATATTCTCCTATGTTTAAGGTCTGCAAGAAATCGATGGTTTGTTACAAATGCATATGCGACTACAAGGTTAATTTAAAAATATCTGCTATATTAAGCGTGGTAATTAAAATACACGATTGTGTACGCAAAATGGTTGTATACTTTCATGTTTCATAATAAGAAAAAAAGTCAAATCAATGTTTAAATGTTAATCGATAATTCTAAAAAGTCAGTGTGTCATAAATGCAAGCAACAATCTTTTCGGATGTCTAAATTATAACAGAACTGCTCGGCACTGTATTATAATTATGGTTCTTTGTCGAACCGTTATAAACAGTGTTAAAACCTCCAAATGAATTCCTACAAATAAAGCAAAGATACACTTCTAAAAAAGTCAAACCTCTCATTTAATCAAGAAAAGTTCAAACAAAGCCTTTCGTGGTATTTAATTTTACCCAAGCCTTAAATGAATATTCATCAGTATACAAAGTTAGAGCATTCCCCTGCGATACTCACAAGCGGTGCTTTTTATACGTAACGTTTTAATTTTACTTTTGAATACAATTCTGTTTTTAAACAGTATAAAAAAGATTTTACTAACAAAACAGCTTTAAATTTCAAGGTTTAAATTTATTGAAATCGTTTTAAGTAGCTTTTTGATGACATATGTAGTATTAAATTTTCAACGGAAGATTTTTTTAATATTCGCTTTGTGGTAAATTATACAATTATTTATTTAATCTACCACTATTTCCTTTTCAAAATTATACTCAACTTAACCATGATTTATGCATGTTATTTGTGGGCGTTTTATTTTAGAAAACAAGCTTCACTTTTAGAATAGCTACTAGAAATAGCACTTTCAAAAATAATCTTATTTAGCTCGTTTAATCAAAACGTATATCATGGGAAGTTGATCGTTACAACATTTAGATGCTTGTTGTGACACATTTATGACCTTATACTAAATGTTCACGACAAATCTACAAAGTCCAACTAGACAGATCCAAGTAAAAGCAGAAAAAGTTCTTTTCCATTTCCAGACCATCCAGAAGAAAGTATGTAATATCAAACATTAAACTAACAGTATTTTAGTCTCAACCCTCAAACCGAAAATCAGCAAATAAAACGCAAATTTATATCTATTTTCCTTGGAAATTCACTAAAAATGTTAAAGTGATAAAAATGTTAAAATATATTTCCAATTTGCATCAATCTTATAGGCTGGGTGCGAACGAGATGAAATATTTATGCCATAGTCTGGGGCGACACGCCGTCTGGCAAGAAGCCATAGCTCTGTTGGTAGAACAAACTGTACGCTGCAAGATAAAAACATGATTTTAATTTTAGCCACTTAAACCTAATTTGCTTTTAGGTTGATTTATTACTTGCACATTGTCTTAATTAACTAATTCAAATTGAAATGATGATATACCAAAATAATTCGAATAGGGTTTTGTGGTATAAAAATATGTTACAAAGAAAGGAAATGGTGGCCAATTATCTTTAAAAGTACTAACGTTCTATGTAACTATAAAATATGCAAACCTAAACCTAAGGAACATGTTTCCAAATTATCTTAAGAGCTTTTAATAACACGCTGTAAAGTACATAATTGTAAACGACAAAATATTATTATTGATTTATCATATGACTTATATGACGTTTTTCTTGTAAAATATCATTTAAAACAATCTGTAACACAATCACTTTTAAGGCTCCCTTAAAACACATACATTTAAGATTCATGTAAAGTAAGATGTAACTAATTAACATACTATAATTTAGTAGAAAGGAAAGGTTCACAGTTGAAATACCTAATCCTAAGTCTTAGACAAAGTCTCTTATCTCAAACCCTCAGTTAAGCAAAGCTTTCGTGTTAACGTCCAGCTTTACTCTCTGTGAGTTGACCATAAAGATGTAACCAAAATTGACGCGTACTGCTCGATATTTATTCGGTAGTAACATTGTGTTTTTAATACCATTTAGCTATGTAATACTAGTTTAATAACGTCTAATCAATCGATTTTTAGCGGTTAATACGTCAACGAATAAATAATATATTTGCGGTGAAATATGAACTTTAATTAATTACTATAAGGGAACCCCAGCGTAGGACCAAAGTTCAAATTATTAAATACCTTTTAGTACTGCGCCTGTAGATCCTACGGTTGAGATGAAAATGTTATGCAGAGCGGATGCCCATTTCGCCCAGCTTGTCGCGAATAGTGTAAATAGTGTATCATATATTTTAGTTAGTGTACAAAGCCAATGGAAGTGGCGACGATGCCCCACAAGCGGGGTGAAATGCGCAATTGCGCATTGCATCGACTCTGGATAACATTTTCATCTCAACTGTAGGATCTACAGGCGCAGTACTAAGGTTATTTATAATTTACATTAATTGTTACAGTGTCGCAAATATTATATTATTACTACAATTAAATATTGTATTACACAATTATTTAAATATTTAATTTTTAGCCCAAACCCCAATCGTACAACCACAACTTTGTTTTATGCTAGTCAAATATTACTTTGATGTTTAAACTTCAAGTTTTACGTGTATCGAAATACTGAAAATAAACAATTACAATTTATACTAAAAAGAAAGGTAAATTGGGTACAAAATCGGAACAACAATAACCCAAACACAACATATTTTACAGAAATGCAGGTAAACACATTTGGGAAATTATTTTCAGAACTATTAATACTTTTATTAAATAAATAGTTATAAGTATTTTATTTCATGTTATGTTTAAAACGCATGACAACTTTGAGCTTAATTCAAAGTTTCTACTCGCACACATCTAGATCACTCTCTGGCATACATTAACTTTATTCACTCAACTTATACTCTCGTATTTTCCTTTTAATCATTATGGTTTATGTTTTGATTTTCAAATGGAAATGTTGAATATTGTAGTATTATTGATCTGAAGAGGTCTGTTGTTTTTGACAGAATGTTTAATAGATTTTCTAAGACAATAGCCAATTAATTAAAGTTTATCAAACATGTATATGGCTTCATCATTTCGAAATTAAAGAAAGAAATGGTGTCTATCTGTTATCCAAAAGAAAATACTATTTATTATTGTTTTCATAGGAAAGACAGGATCCAATGATGCAACCGTTAAACGAATTATTCCACGACGTCAACGATAAATTGACTTTCAACAAGTTGTCTTTCTTTATAAAGTATCTTATCAATCTAGGGAAATCCTTTATAATTCTTCAGCTGTTGGATCTGGTTAAACACAGAGTTGTTTCACTCAGTCAAAAGGAATGTGGAATTCGTATTTAATACTAAGTAATAATCAGGTGTAAATTGATTTTCTAAATATATATGAGAGATTATTGCATTACTAGGGTAATTTCTTTTTAATAAATATCATCAAACAGTTACGGGTTAGTAAGTTTTTCATTTTAGTTAGTTTTTTTATTTTTAATCGGTGTTGACCTGGAACAATAGGTATGCTTCTCTGCTATATGGTTGTGTATAAAGATAGGGCATTGGATTTGCATTGCAAACCACATCAAACATGTGTGTTTGATTTGAGGTTACGCATGGCTGGGTATGGTATTATCAAGTCATTACTTAACTGCAGGGATTGTATGATATTAACTAAATTTTAAGTGGCGTAAATAAAGGAAGACCATTTTGAGTTGTTAACAGGTATGGCCAAGATAATTGGTATTAAACTAGTTTGTTTCAAACTCGATTGTTTGTTTACTGCGAGCTAGTGAGAACCAAGGTCAGTGACAGGTGCGTACAGAGCGTATCACTTCTTATGTTCTAAAATAATGATAATTATTGCCATTATTTTAAACGCGCCCTTTGCGTTATAGTATTGAGTATCATATTTCCTATTTTAATAGTTTGATAATGATGAAGAAACTGTTTTTATATAAATATACAGGGTGTCACTAAAAAGTGTAGCGCGCTATGCAAAACCGGATTTTACATACAAAAGTATTGGAATTTGACTTAAAAATATTTAAATGGCCGCCATTCTGAAATTAGATGTTAGACAACAAATATGTTTCGAAAATAATATTAGAAAAACACTTAAGGTTTATATTAAGTTTCACAAAAATATCATAATAAAGAGTTTTTGAATTATTAAAAGTGGCGGGTTACGGCTAAACTTGGTTGAAATAAAAAAAATACTCGTTATTTTCGACCAACTTTTGTACGTAAAATCTGATTCTGCATAGCGCTACATGTAAGTGACACCCTGTATATTTGTTGGAAAAGTAATTTAAGTGTTTGAACAAATTATTTGTCAAAATAATTTTAACAATAAAAATAGTGTTTACTTTTAAATAATATCCAGACTACCAAAATGATACCAAAATTTAGAGTTATCAACATTTTAGTAGAATAATAAACTTTAATTGGGAAGTTGAACTATTATTGCGGACATTTACCATCGTTAGTGAACAAAAAGGATCTGGAATCTGATCCCGTCTTCAGGTGAAAATAACCTAAAACATAACACAGAACATTAGAAAATGAGCTAGCCTAAAGTAGTCAGCGTAGCTGACCCATCAAACTCTACCAAACAACATGTAGTTGTTAAGTCAAACAACAAATTAAATCTTAGAATTCAGGAATAGCCTAGAGAAAACAAATTTACAATATTAAAAACACAAGCCACACGATGAAAGTAAACAAGTCACCGGAGTAAATTCAAAACGAATCACAAAACACGTCCACTAACTGAACGAGCTAACCCTAGACTAACTGGTTGGCCGGTGACAGGCCAATCACACACACTAGCAGCAGGCTAGCCAACTGTAACAAAGAAACACAAAAATCCCTATTTATGCACAGCCAATGAGAGAAGGGGGCGGCTTACGTGAGTTAAGTTCTCTGTGGCCTGTTTTGCGTCCTTAATACCATGCTATGAGTTTTTGAGTTGTTTCTTGTTGAACATTTACTTGAATATTATGGTTGTCCCTACGCTTAAGTTCATTTTTAATGAGTGGTAGCCAGAGAGGCCTTATTTCAACTGAAGCTTGACTGATTGGACGGTCTACTAATTTTATGTATGAGGCCTCGATTATTTTTCTTTTAAAGAAGTGAGGTTCCCGATGTATTATACTAGCCTCATTCCACTTCATTGCGTGATTTTCAGACCAACAATGTTGAGCAATTTTGGACGTTTCTGTTAAACCCTTTCGCGTGTTGTCTTTGTGTTCCTTAACTCTTACATTTAATGGTCTTTTTGTCTCACCTATGTACTCCCTATCACAACTACATTTAATACTGTAAATACAGTTTTTAGATTCCTGAGTGCCATTTTTGGGTTTGGTTTTTACGAGACTTTGCGTATTCTGTACGAGAAGTGTATTTTCTGTGTTTTGAACGCGGTTCTCACTTAAAAAAAATCCTTAAGTTGAGTTACTTAAGTTTGAGTGGTTTTCTTTTTGTTCACTAACGATGGCAATAATAGTTCAACTTCTGAAATCCTCCCATCGTCAACAACAAATTTCAAACAAAGAATTTTAATTGGGATTGAAAATGATCAAATAGCTGCACCTCATTGAACTCTTTTCATAATGTTGAGGTGCACATATAGTTTTTATGTGTAACTGTTGATGTAATGGTTCTTAAAGGGAGAACTAATGAATAGCCTATCTTTTATCTCATAGTTTACTTAAAGCGCTGAAGTAGGTTCTTTGCGTATTACTAAAACAAAATAATATTTTTGAGACAAAATTTTTGTAAAAATAAAGATACATAATTATGCAATCCTGTATTAAAGATTCCCTCTTTTGACTGTCTCTTTTATGCTGTTACAAAAATATTAGTAATATATTTTCAATAATAGGAAGTTTCATCGAAAGAATATAATGTGCACACTAGCTTTTTTTCAATTATATGAATACAGCTATTGACAACAAAACTACACGCACATATACTTCAAACATACACTTAAATTACAAGGAAGCTACAAACCTGGCTTGGTAAAAGGGTTATCTTGGACACTAAGTTTTGGACATTTATTTTCCATTTGAGTAATGTTATTAGTAAAGATTGAAATGTCTAGTAAAGTAATAACAATATTTTTAATGTTCTTTAATTTTGTTATTATTCTTTGTTATGTACTGTGAGGTTAGACTTTTAAACTCATTGCATTTTGATTGTGTGTGGTTGAAGTCTCGCTAACCTGGGTCTGGAAAGTAATCTGTTAAAATATTTATTAACTCTCTAAAAGAGGAAGGCTTCCTTATGATGTTTGAACAAACACTGTTTATCCTTCTTTAGATGGCAGATAGGTTTCTCTAGAGTGGGAAAGTCAAGTGTTTTCAGTCAACATACTTGAAACCTCATTAGAATAGAGTATGACACAGCCGTCCACTTAAACGTGTATCATGCTGCATACTCAACATAATTAGCCTATTTGAAAACATGTAGGAATACAAAAATACGACAAATGTTAAATGTATTGTAAAATTAGTATTCATGATGAGTTTTATACGCCCCCTCCACCTTAACTTTAAAAAAGTAAATATTTTTAAAATCCCTTTAGGCAATGTTTTTAAAAGATCTTAAATGTTGTTTTAACGCACTTTTTTGAGGAGGAAAGGGCCTTCCCAAGTTTTTGAAATACAAGTCTCCCTATTGTGGAACCTCAAAATAAGGGGAATTATAACAACAATTCAACGACACAAAGAAAGTTTTTATCTCGACTCATTTACCCATTTAAATATTACAAGAAATCAGGTTTAAAATGCCACGTTTCACATATAATGTTTTTTATGAAAAATTTGTTTTGAAAGTCCTTTGAGGGAAACTTTCCTGACTTCAAATTTTCAAGAATAAATTGTTATAAAAAATATTGTATGTGAAATTTGGCGTTTTAAACGTGATTTCTTGTAATCTTTAAATGAGTAATACAAAAAACAAGTCGAGATAAAAAAGGTTTTCTTTGCGTCGTTGAAATTTGTGTTAAAACTTTGAGTGGGGTTTAGGTGACGCAAAGTACGTCAAAACTAACTTTAATAATAAAAACATTCCCCAAAACGGTTTTAAAAATATTTCCTTTTTCAAAAGTTAAGGTGAAGGGGACATTTAATTCTCACCCTATATGGTTTGTTGTTAAAAAGGTAAATTAACTTCCTACCAACTGAAAATTTTAAGTAAAATTTCGAAATAACCTAAAGAGTTGTTTGCATTTATTTTGCCAGCAGTGGTAAAATGGACACCTTTTTATGTTAAAACCATTTATGCAACATGTATATTGTATGATTGTATTGAGTCTTATATTACGATAATGAAGAGCCATGCATACAATGCTTTGTAGTGTTACACAGCTGTTATTGATGACCTGTCACAGTCAGCCATATGGCTGTTTGTCAACCAATCTTCAATAAACCTTTCAAAATTTGACTGGTGTGATCAAGGTAAAATAAAACTAGTCAATCTAAGGTTTTATTTGTTAGCCTGCACATAAATTAATTTTCTTAATTGGAAATATATACTATATTTAAATTTTAAGGGGCGTCCGGGGACCATATGCCGCGCATGTTAAATTAGGCATTTTAAGGTACACATATCTCATAAACCATACGATATCACCTACTAATGTTTTTCTATTCAATTTTGCATTTATTTAAGAGTAGTTAGATCACAGGAATTTTAAAAGAATCTTTATTTAGGTATTTTGATTCTTTTTTATATTTAGCTTTTTTATTTGAAAATTTTGACCTTTTAGGCATGTAGAATTTACAATTGCTTTTAAAATAAAATGTCCTGTGCTGCAAATAGTCACTAACAATTGATGAACAGAATAAAAAGATTCACATCAATATATCTATTGGTTTGTATTATATAGTATGACAAAACACTTAAATTTATGTTCAACGTTATGTAAACATATGTTTAGTAATTAATTTATATTGTTTTGGTTACTTAGAAATTATGTTTGTTTTGAGCTGAAATGGATTAAAGATCTGAACAGTTCATTCAGTCATTTTACTTAAAGATATTACAGATTTGGAGATATGTGTACCGAAAGTAAAAAACATGTTTTCAGGAATTGCATTTGAAAAAAATTCAAATTTTAAAATAAATTTACCTTAGTGCATTTTTGCTTAGTCCAGACCTTTACAAATAAATGAATTCTATAAGGTTGCGCTTATCCAAAATGTATTTATGATGTATCAAATTACTCGTAAGATTCCAACGAAGGTATTTTTTTGAGTCAACTTTTTCCCAAATGATGAGTGGCATTTCTGGTAAAAGTGAATTAACAAAAGAGATATTGCCGTTCTTCACAGGGTGTACAAAGAAATTTTACATTATGTTTTCTCGTCTGCTTTCACTAAGTATTATTATTTTGTTTTCAATATTTGTGTGGATCTTTTCGGTTGGGTAATTCATAAATCAACTTTTAAGCACATTACGTAGAAAGAAAATTAACAGCTGACATTTCATTAAAGGTTTACTCATGCATACATAGACTTTTTAACTAAAGCTATGGTTTCCTACGAAGCGGTGACCGCTACATTACGGCCGTAATATGACAGTAAGTTTTGTTTTCAATGTAATCAGATGAGAGTGGTTTCCTAGAGAACGGTGGACGTAAAGTAACGGTGAAAATTAGTTAAAATCTTTCTTGCCAGGTTGTTTTGTAAACAAAAGTCTAGCTTATCCATTACTATATACATAAATAAACTTTGATAACTAAAATAAACAACATGTCAAAAGTTGTTTTGTCTACATCTGTTTAAATATTGTGTTACGTCCACCGCTTCGCTGTTATGTTGACAGCTACGTACATTACGCCCGTAATACAGCGGTCAAAGTTTTCTAGGAAACAATAGCTTTAACCTACCGTATTCCTTTTTAAGTTATGCTCTTGAAAAGACTTATTTAATTCATTTGGCCGTTGTTTTAAGGTAAAGTACATTAAAAAACACACTATCGTGTTTATTTATCTACTCAAACTATTTGAAGTACAAAGACTTCTCATAAAACCACAATGGTATTCAACACTAAAATAACGCAGTTGAAAACTAAATAGCTATTTTGTAGCACAGTAAGCAGTGACATTGTTCAAAGTTTGTGCCATAATATTAATGATGTTTTAGCGCTGAGAGTAACAGTGATGGATTACTCTTGAGTGAAACTTCCATACAACCTCACGGGAATAAGGTGAAAATCAAGTTTGTGCTGAGATCTTTGTTAATTCAAAACGTTCAGATATGACCTCAAACTGATAACTGTTAAGAAGTTATACAATACAAGTTATACCAAAGGTATAAAGTTATACCAAGTTATACAGGTACTTCAGGGGAAACACCAACAAGAGGTTTCTCTTGCGAGCCAGTTCAACTATTTAATTTAAAATAACTAAAATGTACTAAATATTTAACCTCGAAATATCATTCTATCGTGGGACCAAGAAGCGTTTACATGCAAGGTGTTTTAAAAGAACCTCCACAACTTATGCTTCTGGACGGCATAAGGGTTTCTGACGAGCATTGACGAAAGGTACTGACGTGATCAGGGGTAAAAACTAATTTGGAGGTTTTGAGGGTAGGTCCATCATTTTTATGAAACCCACTAGCTTAAGACTCCTTTTTTGAGTCCACAAAAACGCAAAACTACCTAAATCTCCAAAAGATATTCTAACACTTGATTTAATTGGTGCCCTGAACAGTACACGACCTTTTTCACACACAAATTACAGTTACATGTTTCGGATAAACATTCAGATTTAAGTACTTATCTAAATTAAAGGCATATTTTGGACGGATGGTGTAGTGGTTAGCATAACTGCGCGTTCAAGTCCCGGTTTGGTCCAAAACATTTTTGTCTTCAAATTTATTTAAGATTTAATTAAGATATACACAATAACTATTCTATATCTCATGTGAAACCTCTGTAAAACCTATATTTTCTCGTATAACACTAACAACGGGCTGCATGCAATATTGATTGAGTTGAGCCGAGCTATGCATACATACTGTTGCATCTGGTTGACTAATAGGGAATGCTAATGCTTGGATCTTGATTGAGTAGTTGATTACTGCCCGTAATGTCTGAAGCATATTGATATACAAGAGTCAACACTGAGCGGTGCCTAATCTCTCTCACCACTGACGATAGAAGAAATCTATTGTATTTGGTACTTAGATTATTTAAAGCTTGTATCTGTTGAAATATGGAACGCACTTAATAAATAATAATTATGTTATGCCCAACATACAAAACTATCATGAGTTCAAAATTTCACCCTGTAATAATAATTACATTTTAAGGAAAACAGATAACGATTATATCACGTTATGGCTTTAAATTGATTTTATAATGTACAGGCTGTCCCAAATATTCGTGGCGCGCTATGCAGCATCGGATTCTACATACAAATGTAAGTCGAAAATGTCCGGTAAAATTTCTTTTGGTTTCGGCTTAGTTTTGCCGTAACTTGCCTTTTTGTAATTTTATGAAAATGAAAACCCTTTAGATATTTTTGTGAAACTTGGTATACACCACATTTTCTACACATATTTTTTATCTAAATTTTCAAATTTCAAAATGGTGGCCATTCAAAAATTTCAAAGTCAAATTTCAATTTAATTCCATTTTTAAATGGCTGCCATTTTATTTGATAAGTTAGAAAACATATTTTTGGAAAATGATATTAGGAAAAATAAGGGTTTATACCAAGTTTCACAACATATCTCATTGAGTTTTTAAATAATTATTTTTTATTTACAAAATGGTGGATTACGGTTAAACTAAGCCGAAAGCAAAAACATTTTACTCGTTATTTTGATTTACCTGGTAGAATCCCGGTATTCAATGTGCTGCATAGCGCAACACAGTTTTTTGTCACCCTGTATAGTAACAACAGTTTGATTTTCGAGCTGTATAAATTTGAGCCGGGCAGCTTCATCATTGGGCAGTTGAATTTGACACTATAAATAGCTGACGGGCTACACACTTTACTGAGGATTAAGAGAATGTTTAGTCGCAATATTATCAATATAGGCTTATATGGCCTCGTTTTAATAAAGGTTTATCATCGTAAACTAGACGATAACTAAGATTTTATGATGCGTATATATTATTTATACTGTTATCGAAGATTTTATATCTGTTTTATTTGTGACTTTGTACTTTGGTTTGAAATTAATTATAGAATATGCAAGCACAAAAGATATTCTCGAGTTGAATATATATCCAAGTATTTAAGTTTTGTTCATCGTTCACAACCTAGACGCAATTAAAGGAAAATGTTATAAAAATCCACTAACTGAGAACCGCACATTTTAATCAAGCTTTAGAAATGTTGAACATGTGTTTAGAATTGTATTCGAAGTATGATTTGTTTGCCGATATACACAGATGAGCTATGTGTGTTCCATCTTTTTGTTGATAAAAGTTTTATTGAAAGAAAATATGTCTCAATAATAATAGTGGCATTTCGGATAGTAGCTTTATCCAATCGCTTATATTGCTTTGCATATGCTTTTAAAGGAATTTACATATGAAAGGCTGTCACTGAAGATATTGTAGATGAATAGAATTACATTTCATCTTGAGGAATTCTATTTACCACTTGGCTGAACATCTACCGTTTGAATTAAATCGTGTTCACGAGCATGAATGATGTAACACAAAACCAGAGCCACGCTTTGTTTCTCTGTCTTTGGATTTGATGAATATAAGATAAGGGGTATTTAACTCAACGTTTTCCGCGTTTATTTCTTTGGGTAATGAAATTCGATATTTAAGGTTGTTAAAGCAAAACTTAGGTTTCTATAGACTAAATATTGAGTTTATTATAGAGGATGAGTTAAAAGTATGGATACAATGGATACACCCTGTTCAATTTTGAATGGATAAGGAGATAAAATAAATGTCAGGTTACCTCTATAGGAAATCAAACATTTTATTTGAGTCAATTTACAACTTCGGTCATGGGTCGAAATGTTTGAATGGTAATACCCGTTAAGTGACACTTCGTTTTAAAGGTCTAGGTAAAAGAAGAAGAAGAGTGGAAACTACAGCTCTCTAACTCAACCCTATACTAAATAGCAGCTTATTTAAATTAATAAATATGTATGAGTTTAAAGAATGGAAACACCCAGTTAAATTTTAATTGCATAAAGGTCATAGATATCCTGGATATCATTTGAAAATAGATCGGGATTAAACCGTACTGTAGTTGTGTTTTATCAGTGTGCAAATTCAAAGGGTTTAGGTAATGTTCTCTTTTCGGTTGTGTTACCTCACGTAACCAATACAGGGTGAGGTAAAAGTATGAATCACCATATTAGGTTTTAAATGGATAAAGATAGAAAAATAAACCTCAGAATATCTTTAAAGTAAATAAAATAGTGAACGTTTTAGTTAATATTGTAACTTTGCCTATTTTCACAAAATGGGATTTTTTGGGAGCAACTGAACATTGTTTAACTGTAGTACCCATTAAGTGACTCCTCGTTTTAAAGAGCTAGGTTCATGAAAAGTGGAAATTAAAGCTCTCTATCTCAACCAAGTACAAAATGGTAGCCTTAATTAGGCTTTACTTAATTTCATTTGGCTACCATTTTGTAGTTGAAATAGAAAGCTCTAATTTGCACTCTTTTTCTTTATTCAAAACCTTTAAGATAATGTGTCATTTTATAGGTCTAATTATTTAAACAATTTAAGTTGTCAACGAAAAGGTCCCATTTTGGGGCAATGGACAAAGTAATATATAATATTGACTAAAATGTCCATTTTTATTTCCTTCAAAAGTATTCTGAGTTTTATTGTTCTATCTTTATTTATTTAAAACCTAACATAGTGTATCCATACATTTAACTCGCCCTGTATTGGTTACGACAGGTAACTCAACCGAGAAATAGAACATTACCTAAACCGTTTGATTTTACACACTGATAGAACAAAACTACAGTACAGTTTAATCTCGATCTATTTTCAAATAATAGCCAGTATACCTATGAAAGGCTTTCTGAATCTAAAACAATTGATATTCAAATATGGAGTAACAATCAAACTACATTCAGGTGAATGTCATACCATCTGCTCACACAGGCAGGAAATTGCGTTTGATCCTGAAATAAAGTTGAAATTGCTTTTGGTACTATGGAATATCTTTAGACCGAATCTATGTTCATTGTTTAGAGACTCATTGTGTTCATTTAAAACGTTTGCGTTGAAAGTGTCTTTAAAAACTCACTACTCGTAGATTCCAAGCAAGAAATAACTACCAGTTTATTAACATTCTAATAAACCTTCTTCTTGGTTTAAACTAAGACTAAAATCAGTATTTCATGCGCTGTAGCACCAAAGAAAATGCTGTAATTTAGGTTTTAGGATCTTGGTCAAATAATTCACGCTACAATCAATCACATTCAACATAATTTCTTATAGGGGATAAAGGTTCCTGATGCAGTACATAGATTATAGAATCACATTTAAATTACAAATTGAACATTTATCATCAAAGTTGTCTCTAACATTTTTGCATTGAGATATTTGGCGAGACATTTTTCAATGCATGTTCTTTGAACGGCCTATTTTGAGCTCATCCATCCTTATCAATCTTATGAAATCACCATTTGGGAGGCTGTTTCAAACAAGAATTTCAAAGAATCTTTTATTTTCAAAAACAAGCCATTCAACAGTTGGAGGAATACGTTCCAGAGAATTATGCAAACCTTTATTTAACGAACTAAATATTTTAACAATCCCTTCTATATATTTGCTAAGAATTGCAGAATTAAGTCTAAATTAAGTTAAGGTTCTGATATTCCTGACCATAACACCAGATACCATCTGATCAACAGAAACTTTCACCATAATACAAAATGGTTTAAATATATTTCAAATGAAGTGGGAACTAAAATTTTAAACAATTTACAGCACAATATCAAAAATGAAAACCAACCTCATATACTTCGAACGAAATTGAAAAAGTTATTAACCATACATACAGTTTATACTTCCGAAGATTTTTTAAAAGTTAAAGATTGGAAAATAAAACGATACAATCAAAGTAGCTTAAGAACATAGATGTTAGCCCTTATTACAATTATTGTTACACACATGAAAATATATAAAAATAAAAAGTTATTATAATTATTATTTTAGTTATAAAAATACGTTCATACGCCCATTATAATAGACGTGGAAACACTTATCATACTTCTATATTCATGTATTCTATATTCATGACAGGTCATGAGGGAGCTGGTTATTAGTTAATGAACCTTGATAGTTTTACGCGTTTGGGGTTTGTAGTTTTCATCTTGGCTTCTTTTGAAAGGACTTAGTATACCGTTATTATTCTTTTTATTCACTTAAACTGCAAAACAAGCTACGTTGAGACATTTCTTTGAAAGCAATTGCAAAACTATTCTGTATATGAGAGCAAATGAATGTACAAGTTATTCAAAGAGACAGACGTTGTGTTTGAATAGAAGCACATATCATCCTGTGAAATCCTATTTTCTACTTCGCCAGGTTTGTTTCATTCATTACGTTAGGATTTAATTCTTTAACGCGTCTCTCCCTTTCTTCCTTTTAACATGGTATACAAATTATGTGATTTATAATATATTAGATTAGATAAGGACTGTCAAAGTTAATATTAACTTACCATGATAAATTGAAGTTAGCTAAGAGAAACCCTTGTGAATTATTGAACTTTTTAAATAATTAATTCAGTAAAATAACATTTTAATTTTTTTAATTTTAATTCAAATCGCCCCAAAAGAAGAAGACCTACATACAAACAGACACCTGACGACTGATATTACTTCCTTCTGTTACCCTTAGCTTTCTCCGTTTTGGAAAAACAAGTCAATAAAACATTCTATGCAGCAAATTATAAGGCAAGCTCACCTTCGAAATCAATATTATAGTGAACTACTTACGAGGACAAATGAGTCATTATCAAACGTCATCGATTTTTTCAATTCAATGTAAATTCTTCAAGGTACTTATGAATTAAACATTATTTAATGCAGCAAATAATTTTAACTGACATAGTACGAAATGCGTACGACTTTTGAATAACATGTTTTACAGATTATTTTATCCAAGGTTTATTTTATTTCAATATTAACGTTACTATGTTAATTTAGTCAATCTTACTTTTTCGTCTCACCAGCCAAAATAAAATATAAACTTTTAAACTAATTTAAGAAAATAATCAAAACAACGTTCACGTAAAAGTAAATTAAAACTTAGATATTAGAAGAAGTTTCGGAAAAATTTCGTTTTTAGTTGTACATTTATAGTTGTTGTTAAGCCTTTTCTTCGATCAAGTTAAGCATTTTATGTTTACTTGCAGTTTCTTGTTGGAAGAGTCAACTGCACTGTATTAAAGAGAAATTTCCCAAGGGGCTTGTAAGGTTGTAAACTACCCCCTTAGCTTGTGATTTCAGACGTTTCGTTGGTTTTCAAAAGTGTTGTATACAGTGTCATGTGTTAGAACCTATCGTTGGTATTATAAATAAAGGTCAATCGATGTTAGTATCGCCTCGACGATATAGACCTATTATTTAGAACACAATTTTAACCCATTAAAGGAAGAAAAATTGTTACAGTACAAAATAGCTATCGATATTCAGGGTTATTTATTCGGCGTTGGCGTTTAAAGATGTTTGTAGACGATTTTTGTTGATAAATATTTGAAATTCCTTGAGACTTATTCATTAATTGTGCGTGTTTGTTTTATGTAACTATATTACATTAAGTAAAACCATCTACATTTTTAAAATTATGTATACGTATTTTAGACTAAAAGAAATTCAACTAAAATCTAAAATGATGCATAATTGGTAACTGTCTTTCAAACACTATTAAAACAGAATTTTTAAATTTGTATCTTGTTATCAAGTTTCAAACTATTGTTTTAGTGTTTGGGAGCTATTGCCAGTTTAAATGTAAAAAGGTAATAAAAGGTAAAGTTTGTCTTGTTTAACGAGGCGAAGTTAGGACTTCAAAGTCCTCTCTACCACTCAACCTCGACCTTTACCTAGCGTCACCGTATTAGTCACATTACAAATTGTAAGTGGTGACTGCGGGGATCGAACCCGCGCCACCAGAGTGATGAGCTCCGGAGTCGCGCGCGATACCAATCCGCCACGGATCTGCCAACAAAGGCGAGTATGATCTTATCATTTGAAAAGCAACTAAAGCTAGACAAGTTGAATATCCTATCTAAGCGTAGAACGAGATTGAATCGTTAAAGAACCAATGTTGCAGAGCTTAAACAGATTGTTCCACAACGTCAACGATAAATTGACTTACAGCAAGTTCTTATCAACTATCTTGTCAATATTAAGATTCCCATCACGTCTTTCTTTTCGCTCTTTGGTTTTAAACGTTAATATTTACTGAGTTATTTAAGTATATACTGTAAAGAAGTATATGTAAACATGTGCAGTTGATATGTAAAAATGTAAATACTGAAATATGTAGTGTAGGTTTCATACTTAAAAACATAGAAAGCTTTTCAAAAGACTAATAAATTGTTTTCAAAACTCCAAAAGACGCTAAAACACTTCACAAATCCAACAATCAAAGTCCATTGTAATTAAATTCCTACAAATAATTAAAATAAAGACGTTCTGTTAGTAGCTCGTTTGGGTTAAAAGCTACCATTTTGTTCTCACCCTGTATGAGAGAAGGTTATGTATCATGCTCAAATCAATGTTTACCCGTATTTAGATGACAAAAAGGTTCATTAGGAGTGGCTAAGTAAAATTACGTACTTTTAAGGCCACGCTTGAAACTTGATTGAAATACAACGCTAAGTTTCCACCTACGTACACTTAAACATTTTAAACAAGTACTTTTAAAAGATATTCATCAAAAGAAAAAGGACTTGTGGAATACAGACCGAATAAACCTTTCACGATATATTATTATACATATATTATATTAAAACAGTTTCAAGGCCGTCTTTAGTCTTCGAGTTGGTTATGCGAATATTTCCGTATTTCAAAGGTTAGGTTGAAAATAATTCGGGCTTAGCGAGAGAGAAAGAGCGGGAGAAAAAGGAAGGAAGGGTTGTACAACTGTTGGTTTGAAAGGTACTTTGATGCTTTGAGGTGATTACAGCTATTTTTTATACGCACATTTTAGGTTAGGTTATCGCTATAACTATATTTTTAGGTATAAATTTAATACAAATAATAAAACAAATTACTATTTTCACCGCTTGGTTTGGTCATATAAAAGTTGCCCAATAAAACTATATTATTATTTTTTTTAGTTACAACAACACCTATCATTAGTATTTCGTTCTTCGGAAAGCCATAAGCCATTTTAGAAAGTTGTCGTTGTAAACACATTTTCTATATAAATTGATATTTCTACACATTTCAACTATAATTCGTCAATTTTATGATAGAAGGAAACCAGTGGTACGTTTTATTTAAATGATAATAAAACTACATGATTTTATTAACATAAGTAAAAAGGTGTATAAACTACTTGTTTACATTAACCAAGTAGTAATACTACCATCATACTCATAAATAAACATACCTATGTTTAAAAGTTTTAGATTTAACCCTTTTAAGCTTCGGTTTTGGCATAAATACTATAGTTCTACATGACTCATGGGAAACAATACAATGCTGTGTTGCGTTACGACTCTGTTATTGATGACCTGTCAGATTCAGCCATATTGTTGCTCGTTATCTGAATTTAAATTCGCTAACAAAATATGTACAGATTAAATATAAAAGATACACCACGAAGCTGATTATTTATTAGAAAAGTCATCTTTTCAAATATATACGTTGAATGGAAACAAGTAAATAAGAAGTATAGAGTCGCTGTTTGAGTGTTTGTCTTTGAAGTGTTAAAAAACCTATTTACCTACACGTGCAACCTTCGGTTTGTTTTTCATGTTAAATAAATAAATAAAAATGTTTTTATTACAAGCGTGTCTCAATTTATTTTCATTGCTTTACACAACAACTTATAGTCAAATTAAAATAATCTACAGTTTTGTTAGTAAAACACTCATACTATCTTAAACTATTTACAAAATTTACATAGTTCCTTTTTAACTTAGTAACTTTTTAATTTTTGATTTCTTCGGGGAGGTTGTCAAATATGTGGACACCAAAAAATGAAAATCTTTCCCTCCCAAGCTCAAGAGTGAACTTAGGAAAGTGAAGCATCCTGTTTTGCCGGGTGTTATGCATGATGACCTCATCCCGAAATCAAAGTCTCTCTCTGAGATAAATCACTAAATCACTATTTGAGATGCCGACCACTCTCGTGAGGGTATTTTAAGGCAAATATGTGGTGAAGGGTGAGTGTGATGAGTGGTAGTAATGAGTTATGAGGTGAAGTCTTGTTACAAACTAAGGCCGACTCTTGCTTAGAATGGGTCATTAATTAATAGCCCAATGACCAATGGAAATACAAGGACCAACGGCTTAAAGATATTGAGGCTTCCCAAGTGTAAGGTCAGGTGGACTGCACAGCACGTTATCATCCTACACACGTCTATTATTAACGTCTATTAGCTATGTAAATTTAAAAGGTACTTAATGTACGACCACGTTAGCTTCCATACATTTTGTATACTTATAAGTTACAGGTAAAGAACATGTCTGATCGTTACAACCAAAATTATACCGCTTGCACCCTCCAAACGTTAACACACCAAAACAAAACGTACAAGACTTTAAGAAAACACCTTTTTTATAAATTGTATCGGGAGTACAATCTCTCCAAGGATTAATTCAGTAAATAAATCAAATCACATATATATCAGTTGGTAACGTATGTAGCATGGAAACAGAGTAGCAACGAGGTGTTAGGTTACTTTTACTGTTAGCCAGATATGAACTCATAATTATCAAATGTTAAAACTTATATTAAATACATTTCAGTTGTTACGACTTAAGTAATTAACGAGAAAAGATTCTGCTCATAGTATTATATACATGAAATGAAATGAAAAATGTCTTTATTTCAGGCGAAAGTTAGGACTATGAGAGTTCTCTCTACCACTTAACCTGACAAATATAATACAAGTATATGTACAATAATTTAACCTAATATTAGCCTATAACGTAATTAGACAAAGTAGAAAATAACAAAGGTATGATTTGCTCATTTACTTTTACAAAATAGTGAGAAAAATTTTATTGTTTGTCACATAGGTAATACATAGGTATTAAATATAAAAACAAGTTTTTATAGCTATTTGACTAAATCAGTTGTCTTATCAATAAATCCACCATTACATGTTAAAGTGATAACATAATTTAACAGTTTCATATGAGTCAATAATACAGTTGAACTCCAGACCCTTCCGAGGATTAGGAGAATGTTTCACTGATTGTCTGCAAACATGTACTTCCTTTAATTAGTTTCTATCATTTAATTTTATACTACGTAAGCTATTAATGCTGAATTGCTTTACAATTAACAAATTGATATCAAGATTAATCATTAAGTTAAGTAGTGATATTTTATTAAATTTTTGGATAACAACAAACGTGGTTTGCCAATGGTAAGTTCCTTAGAAGACTGGCTTATACAGACCTAGCATTTTAATGATGGTGGTTTGTTGAGTCAGCTTCTCATATCTCCCTCCCCTAATATTAACCTACAGCTCACTGTAATCACGTTCAATGAATATGAAACTGATTCCATGAATAATCTAAGTGCCATTACGTGTAATTTGACGAAATCATAGCTGTTTTAAGCCTTAATTATTTAAACACTAGGAATTAATCAAAATAATTAACAAACTAATATTTGTTATCAAAAAGTTTTATAACAAAACACTGTTTAAACATATTTCATATTCTCAGTTGTAGGAATTTCCTGGAACTTATTAATTAAAACACCTTTCTTCTAGTATCTTCAATAATAAGCTCCTTTTAAATACCTGCTAAACATCACCTGACTTTAAATTTTAGAGTATTTTACAGAATGCGTATTTTAAATTTATAAAAGGTCCATAAAGACACCTCCAAAGCCTACATACATTATAACTATTGTAACCCGTACTAAATCATCACTTTAAATTATTTTTACACATTTTAATAACGGCTAAAGAGCTGTATAAATAATTGGAACTAACGTAACAAGATGAAACAAAGGTACATTCAAAGCAGGTTAGGGCATCTGTTCGTAAAAGCAGGAAATTGCGTTTGATCCTGAAATAAAGTTGAAATGAATTCCACTAGCATTGAGTACGTTTCAGCTGAATTTGCTAAACCTTGTTTTGTGAGTCCAACTCCTGACCTTTCACAAGTTTATTGGTTCGGTCGGTGTTTAAATATGGAGATGTTTTTAGATTGTATGATACACTAAACTGTACGTGATAATTCGTAACTCAGTCTACCTTAAATCACACTTTTCTAACTGTAATTGATACATTTTGCATACGTTAAGCGTCAGATAAAACTTAGACACAAACAAATTGTAGATGTAAACGTATGTTATGTCAGTTTGAACAATGTTGTCGGGAACAAGTTTTAAACACTAAATTTATTATCCGTAGTACTTTTGTAAAAGATTCTTTGGTATCAATTTGATTTGAAATAAAAATAATGAAATATAAATTTTGAAATAAAAGGTTAGAGTTGTGTATATATTAACGCCTTTCATCCAAGTTACAAACTAATTTGTAATAGGTCTACATACGAGTATATTGATTGATTTTAATGTAAATTTAGTTTTAAACATAATACATAAGCTACTAAGTCGAATAAAATATTTATTTTGTAAAGGATAAGTCAATAGCCCTGTTGGTTTTTGGAATTCATGAGCAATGAAGGTTTTACTAAGTCTACAGTTTACTGTTCTGAGAACTTAACTAAATGCGTATGTGCTTTTAGTATCAAATCACGAAAAGTACAAATAACTTGTTCTTAAGCATGCGTACAGTGAAAGGAAATCAATTTTGTCATAAGATTTTACACTATAATTAAAGAAAGGAAAACATAAATTTAAAAGGTGTACAATTTTATACGTTATGACATTCTTTCGCTCGAAAACTAGTTAAACTATTCCGCGTAACAACTTAAATTGAAGTAATACCTGTATAATAAAACGGTGTATAGCAGCCTGTACTTGCGATAAAACTAAAGCAACTTGATTACGTATGCGGTGTCATTTGTCCACCCTTGTTTTCTAGTACTAATTAGTGATCAAACCGTTGTAAAAATACATTTTCTCTCGAGAAAACTTTGAGTTTTAATTTTACCTAAACCACTGTAGGAGTGGGTAACTTTAGACAATACTTAGTCACTTAAAGTTCGATTCCTGTTTTATTGTGACGTCTAGGTATATCTGTAGCATTTTCTCATTGATTTTGTTATTAAATATACAACTTATATTATCCCAGGGAGTAAATATACCGTATCATCCTCATTCCTTATTGCAACAAGTCAGTAGCCTCACATCCCCATGGCAAATTTTCGCTGGATCATAAAGCTTGGGAATATTTAAAACCCAACTTGCCGTTCTATTTTCGTTTAACCGGATTAGTATTCACGCTATTCTAATACTAAGTAATGAGAAATAACACTGCGTAAAAACGGATTCCACCCAATTCTAGATTTGTTTAGTTGAAGAGATAAGGGTGAGACAGCTTTTCTCCAGGGAGATCCTTTCTCTCACACTATAATACCACCACCATTCATGTCTTCTATCTTTGAAAAACTCCGATACTCTAGAAATTATTCCATACGACAGTTGCAGGATTAGCAAGTTTCATTTTCTGTGTACTTATAGCGTTCATAATGTAATACAAGAATTGTATCACAACTGTAATGCTGCATTTATCGTCCTTTCCACATGAGTTATTTCCTTTACCAAACAAATACGTACTGTTCCGTAGCCCATGTATCTGTTTTGTTCATCATAGCGATGAATGTTGATTTAATGTCTTATCAGGTGAACTGATTAATATACATGCGTTCTTTTTTCCACATACAAATTGCAAAACAAAGACAATTTTAGTTGAACCGTGTCGTATTAGTATAGCGCGACTCCAGGACTCATCACTTTGCTGGTAGCTGTATAACTGGTGACGAAATTGAATAAGTAGCTTAACACAACATGAAAATGCGAAATTATTGGGTAAGTAAATATGCTGAGTGAGTTTGCCAGCGTGTTAGCGCTATTTACTGCGCAGCCTAATTAGGGAGCAAACATACCATGGAAAAAACCTAAATAGTTTGACCCTATTTAAAATTTAGTCTAAATTAAATTTAAAATCACGAATGCCATACGATTTAACCAGTTATGTACCGTTACAAAGTCAAAAAAAACTTTCAACAAACAAAAATAAACCCATGGTCCAAGATCACAGTGTTTAAAGGACATTCAAACCCATTAATTATCAGTTAAAAATGACTAGTAGTCACAATTGACGTTTTTAAGATCTAACGTGACAGTTACAAGACTTTATATTATATTCTATACAGTTGGTACTGTATGTTAAAAAATGGTGTGCTTTAAATGTCTATCTAATGACGTCGGAGCTGTTTAATATAAGATATAGAGCACAATATCCTATAGTATCCAGGTATTGACGTAACCATCACAGTTGACTCTTCCAAAACAAAAAAGGTTTATTAAACAAATCACTGTATACATTTATTTTATTAAATTATTCCATATTGAATGGAGGTTTCTAAGAAAACCATCTGAGGAGGGGGGAAGAACCTGAAGAGAAGAGACAAGGGTCAGCAATATCCGCCCGTCTCACGTCTTTCCACCTGTGCACTTCACCGACCACATTCAAACATATGTCTTACTCACGACGCTTTACTCACTTCGTCCTTTGTCCCACAGATATCAAAGTGTATTCAACTCTTTAGTACATTTTACTACTCATTTCTGCACTTTGACATTCAGAGCACTGGGCATAAATTAAGCTGTCATATTATTTACTAGCCGTCGTGTTTGATGAGGCGAGGTTTTCAAATTTCGACCTATACGAAAAAGATAGTACAATGTAATTAGCCTTTTGAATTAGCTTTACTCTTTTTACTTCATAGTTTAATTATATAGTTGGCCTTAAAATGCAACAACCGAACTTAAAGCTTATCATTTGGTACATATTAAACTAAGTACTTTATTAAGACATTTTATTATTGCCAAGGTTACTCAGGTTTCAGCTTAGCTGAATAGTTTTAAACCAAAGCTCTCTTCACTACCATTTTGTCTAACATGATTGTTATTGGTTTTTGGGATGCCCTTGAAATAAACTTACATTTGTCCAGCGATGCATCCGAAGTCGTTTATTTGTCGTCGCGTTTCGAGAATAATCTCATCTCATGGGCATACAGTTATATCTTCATCACCATGGTGACACGTCACACTTTATTCTTTCATCTACACAATGTCTTTTCGTCTCTAGCAAATAAACGACTTCGGATACATCGCTGGACAAGTGTACGTTTATTATTTTCTGTTGACACACCTACTGGTGTATAAACAAACAAGTATTAATTTAGCAAACATTATAGCATATTGTACAAGTTGCAAACAAAGGCATTGCAATGACAACACTAATCGTCTGAAAGTAATTAAACCTATGTATCTCAGTAAAATGAAGAGTAAACCCTATGATAAAGCATATGAACCAGCAAACTTCGGTAGTGTTGTCAAGGGACTATGTAGTTTACTGAAAATAAAGTAAGCCTGAATGAAAGAGGTCTATAAAAGTTTAGGTTCAGTTCTTTGGGCTATATACTCCAGACTCCACATAAGCTTCATTGACTATAAAACACAAGAGCTCTTAAACGTACAACTGATTTATTTCTACCAGTTTTCTTTTATACAAAAAGTAAAACGACAAATATGTACGGGACAGCACCATTTACTAAAAGATGCATGCCGCTTTCGACATTATTAGGATATAGCTTTGTTAACAAACATTGTTTTACGAGTAAGCATTGTTAAAACAATGAATACCAAAACTCTTCTGTTTTAGCTTATGCTAGTGAGTATTTCCCATCAAATCGAACCGTTCAGTTTGTGTAACGCTGTTAGAATCAAGCTACCTTCCTTTTTGTGTATGTAGTCAAATGGAATGCTGGATTTTTTTGGTTGTGAACCACTTTGATTCTTGTTATGTTGTTTTAAATATTGACCACACAAGTTGTTGGGGAGTAGTACACGGACTGTGGACAAATTTAGTAAGTTCTCGAGTTAAATACTGCCCGTTACGAACGTTACCAAGAAATATTTCTGATCTGTACTCGTTTTTGTTAGATGAGAAAGAAGATAAGCCCATATTGACTTAAACTGCGGCAGAAGACCTCTACTAACCTTTACCAACTTTAAAATAACGAAATAATGTACATTTTTAGGAATATTTTTCTTTTAAAAACAAAGCTAACAGTACACTTTTACTAATTGTGATACTAGCGGTAATAGGCAATAAGTTATTTCGCGTTTAATTATAACTATTATTAATTTGAGTACATAAGGAAAGTTAAGCCTTAACTTTAACATGTTAAAATGCATTGTACACTTCATTTCATAAACCGTATGTATTTTAACGAGGTAAATAGTTCACCTTAGGGTATAAACTAACTAAGGCAAATGATCTGATCGATGCGCAGTTTTGATGTCAAAGTGAGAACCTATATTAAAATCATACAGGTTGAATAATACTTTTGTATGTAAAAGCCGGTTCTGCATAGCGCGCTACACAACTGTCAAGATTTGTAAAACTCGTAAATATACGAAAAACGTCCTAAACTAAGTTGCAACACATTGAAATTGAACGTCAAACAAATGTAGACAAGAAACACATACGTAGAATCATTTTAAACAATAATGTGTCAGCATGAGTATATTACATTCTGAATATCTCTGGAACAAGATTTAATTCACATGTTACACAGTCAGTCGAGTGGCAAATAGGATTCCTTCAGATGATATGTGATTCCTTTCATATGCCATGTATGTAACTTGAGTGTTTCTAAATATTAGCAGGATTTAAATCTCAGCAGTGATCTTGACGTTTACCCGTAAGATAATATCATAAATAATAACGTTAATTATATTACAAGGGTTTATACGGGCGTATTGTGTTGCTGGTTAGGTCTTCAACACTTGAACTCAACAAAATATTATTTCGCATCAAAACAAAATTTTCACTGCATTTATTTTGGTCAGTGTTTTTAAACGCTCCTACTGATGCGTACAGTTTTAAAACTTTATATATAGTTTTAATATATTTCAAATCCACAAAAGCAATATAAATTAAAAACATCAAAAGCACTTCTTCACTTATTTTTTTTTAAATTATTTGTGTGAATGAATTAAAAACAGGTAAAGTGTTTAAAGTGGTTAAGTGACTAAATTGTCTTGAGCGTAATACTGAATCATTTTAAATACTCTATGGGGTTAATCTATGGGGTTAGTCAAAACCTGAGCTGCCCTACACTAACTTGCCACAACAAACAATAATACTTAAAATCGATATAATAATTACTTGGTAAAGCTTGCAACCGGCATACTATTAAGCTCAATCAAAGAAACTAATTAAATTGGGTCCATGTTTGCAAACAATCAGCGACTAAACATTCTCTTAATCCCCAACAAAGCGTGGAATCCAGCTCTAACATTGTCTCTCATTCCACGAACCTATTATTGTTGAGCCCACATTATTAAGAAAACACTAACGCTATTTTTATTATGTATCTTCAATTAGTTTTGTTATTATCTAAAGTCCTAGGGAAACATTAGATATTCATGCCGTCAGCATGGTAAGATCCAGGCCCGAGACCATGAAATGAGCACCGATCCTAACCCCTAGAAAACGTGTTGAGAATTTTTTTCAAACTGTATATATACATAATTATGGATTTATGAACCTTAATTAGTATAAACGTTTAGTAGCTAACATATTACTAAAGCAACTTGAAGACAAAATGTTTAAGCCGAACCGGGACTTGACCCCGGGTCTCTCACTTGCGGGGCGATTATGCTGACCACCCGGGAGAGATGCCCAACTGAGAGACCCGGGTTCAAGTCCCGTTTCGGTCCAAACTTTTGTTTCTAAATTTTAATGTTGAATTAGGTATTCAGCATCTATATACGATCTATAAGTCATTTGACATAGTATTTAGATTATGTTTGTAATATTTTCAGCTTCTTGATTCAAAGTCGCTATTGACAGTCACATGTTTTGCATAAACCTTTAGATTTAAATACTTCTCTAAATTTGAAGGCATAAATAGTTTGGCCGAATCGTGTAGTGGTCAGCATAATCGCTCGGCAAGTAAAAAACCCAGGTTCTAGTCCCAATTTTTCCAAATATTGTGTCTTATAATTTCTTTGGTTATAAATTAGATATTTAGCGTGTATACGTATTAAGATCTATAATAAGTCATTTGACGTAGTATTTAAAATTTGATGGGCAATTTCCAGGTTGTTAATTTAAAAAGTTGCAATTTATGTATTTATGTACTTATGCACGTATGTATCTTATAACGGAAAAACAAGTCTATAAAAAGCTGCTATTTCTCAAACTGCTTTGCTTAATCATAGCTGAGAATACAACATAAAATTAGTTATTGAAAAAAATATTGTTATTATGTTTATAAGTTTATATGTCTGTACTCTCTGTACAGCCACGCAGCGCCCACGATAACGGACCATCTAAGACCATCTAAAATTTGTTTTTAAGTTTTTAAATACAGTACTCAATGTTTGTTTGCCTAGCTTTAGATTTAAATTCCTCAAACTGTGAAATGCGAATTATTAGCATAACTTATAATAGTGTTTTATTAAATTTTATTATCGTTTAAAAGTACAGAGTTCTAATGAATTAGTTTAGTTCGGATTTTCATCGATACTAAGAACAAGTTAACTAAGGCAACGTTTAGTTACTTGTCCTCTATTGTGTCTAGTGAGCCTGTTCTTGAATCCATGGGTGGGAGGAGAGAGAAGTAAGAGCAGTGCTGAATCTTGTATATCAATCAATATGCTTCAGACATTAGAGGCTGTAATCAGCCACTCAATCAAGATTCAAGCATTAGCATTGCCTATTAGTCAACCAGATGCAACAGTCTGTATGCATAGCATGGTGCTTAACTTACTGAATATTGTACAGGTAGATAATTACACCAATAAATATTTTAACTCACTCAGTTTATCCTTATCATGCAAATACTCTGGTAAGGTTTAATACAATAACTGCATTAGAAAGAAACATAGGCTTTTAAAAATATTTTATAATCTCAGATTCAGTTTAGTATATGCATACTGAAACAAATAAATGTCTATTAATAATGAGAATGCATGAGTAGGAAACATACGGCTAGGGCAAAAGAAGAATTAACCAAAAGGCTAACTAAAGAAAAAATAATTCCCACTATACTTGGTGTGCAAGTAGTAATCCAGGCGATGATATGATTTTAGAAAAAATGATTTGGTAATTTACAAGACGTGATAACGATGATTCACATATTTAATTCATCCAGTTACCTCCATACTATTTACTTTACTCGTAAAAAATGTTTGGATTTATTGTATGTGGAATTTTATGACGGTGAAAAATGATGTGTTTTGACAAATTATCTGTTTTTAGAAACAAGGTTGTGTACCTTGGAAATGTAAGATACAAATTTAAAACGAGAATAAATTATGTGTGCGAAGTAGTGGCTGTAACCTTGAATTTTGTCCCATATGAGCAATGTAAAAAACATGAACTTTCTTGGAACACTTTAAGCCTACAGCTTCCATCGGATTTTAATGAAATACACTTTGTTTTATGTTAATTAAATGTTTTAGTGGTTCCGGTGAGCTGAGTTTCCATTTTCTCCTTATAACATCGAGATATAAATTCAAAAATTGAAGAAATTTTTAATTTAAATTAATTGTTTTTATTATTAAACTAGTAGAATTTCAAAACAGTGGCCAGCAGAGTCACTGAAGTACATCGTCCTCTTTGTAATAAACCTGTTTTCAAAAATATTTCATGAAAATTGTAGGCGTGAGGTGTGCATTAATTGTTTTAGGGACTCCACTGAGCCGAATTTCCATTTTATATTTAATAAACCATGACATAAGTTAAAAAATTGAAGAAACTTGTATTTAAATATTTTTTTTGTTTAATCGTAAACTAATAAAATTTTACGAAATGAGGTCAGCGGAGTCATTTCATTGTATTGTCATCTTTCAAATAAAGCTTTTTTCAAAACGATCTGATGCAAATTGTAGGCTTGAAGTGTCTCAAGAGAATGCTTGTTTTAACATTGTCCTCAAAGGACAAAAAACAAAATTACCGACGAGTACTGTGCACTTTTAATATGTTATTTAAATACAAAACCAAAATATACTCCCTTTGAAGTATAAACTACCCAAGACATAAGCTTATGATTCGCTAAAAACTAACTACAAGAGAAACGTCAAGAAAACGACGAGAAAGATTTCCGGCACTGCGGCTCAGCAAAACCTGATTCGATTCAGCGGCTCTTCTCTGTAATGTGATAAAACCATCCCACTGAGATGTCTCACAGGACCAGCCAAGGATTCGTCCTTCTGTGGCAGACAAGCGAGGGAAATTATTCACAAATTAATATTACAACAAGGTGACGAAACAGCTTTAAGTTAAACCTTTTGTTGGTTATTTTTGTAATTTTTAATTTTGCAGTTACTTGCTTACTGTAACACTTATTTTAAGTGTAATTGATATTTCTTAACTAAGAGTAGAATTTTATTAGGGAAGTTGTGGTCTTTCTAATTCACAATTATCAACTTCAAAACGTGAATGATGTTATAAGCTAAGCTTACTTTTCTGTGCACGTTTTCCTACAAGTTCTTAATTTTATTACGAAGGATATTAAGCTACATTATTAAATTTAAACTAAAATGTCTTTGGTTTAAACATAAAATACTGAACAGTATAACTATTTTAAGTCAAACTTAACAATCTTCACTCTCCAGAAAGGTAAACGTTTCCTCTTTTTTGACAGCAATTTCCGGCCTTCCTTCAGCTAAATGACGTCACATCCGGGGCGCTCTTTTACTTCCGGCTGTTAAGTCTTTTTCCACGATTTTGTTTCTCTCGCTTTTATATCTTTGTTGCTAAAGGTAATCCAACAGTCTCGTATTTACAATACAATGTTGACTGTTTAACTTAAGGCTAAAATAAGTAATGAGATGGAGTAAAATTTTAGTGTATAACGTGCTAAAAACCTATTGTGTAAAATGTATGCAAATACTTATAAGTTTAGTTTCCTTACGGTTTTTCCTATGTAGATCTATTCAATATGGTGTAATAAGAACTTTTTCGCAAGATTTAGTAAAACGGAACCCCGAGCTTAATGTATATGTTGTTTTCCAACTAATAAAGACATTAAAATATTTGTGGTACGGCTCATAACAAATCTAGAAATAAAACTAAACAAACACAAGTTATAACCTGAATTAACAATCACTATAAATGCAGATAAATAATCGTATGATAATCTAATGCATCAAGCAAACATGTGTAGGCTTAAATGTGTTGCAAGCGTTTGATGTGGCATATCCCTAATGCTACGTGATTACTGTCTATACCAGGATTGGTACATCAATCCCATTCAGGATTTCCCGGGAACCCGGCATCAAGAAACTCATATTGGAGTAGGCCACGCAGTAACGGCTAGTGAACGATTTGTTCAAGATAAGCTCTACGTAATGCTGTAGGCTACTTTAGTAGCTCGCCTAAAAAAAAGGTAAAGTTTGCCTTGCTTGACGAGGAGAAGTTAGGACTACAAAGTTTCCTCTACCTTTTAACCTCGACCTTTACTTAGGTTACCTTATAGGTAGACCTAATAGTCACATTACATTGGTGGCTACGCGGATCGAACCCGCGCTAGTGGAGTGATCAGCTCCAAAGTCGCGCACAATTCCAACCCGCCACGGGTCCGCTTAGGTCTGTTGTTGAGCAATGAAACCCCAATAACCCATAAGGAAGTGCACTGGCTGATATCTCAAGAAAGACCAATGGACTGAAGAAATAAAAAGAGCGGAAAATGTTGGCGACAGGATGTAAAAAGTCTTTCAGCTTCAGAACAAGAGACATACAAACAGACACCTGACTACGGATATTACTTCCCTGTCACTCCAGGCCTTGCTTGTCTTGCTGAAAACACGAGTCAATAATACATTTTGTATAATGCAACACATAAGCAACAGAAAGCTATTGAACTTGTTTAATTTCATACCGACTATTACAAATACTCTACTCAGTAGACGAATCGGGTGTCCTGTTGAAATGAAAATTAAGCATATACACAAGCTAGATACGTGTAAAACATGAGGTCACAAAGAAAGTACAATTTGGAATTAAGTAACTGTGTATTTATCAAAATGTAATAAAGTAGAGACATAACTTGTTTCGACCCCCTTACCAAGGATAGCTTTGGATTATATGTTTGTATACAAAAACGTTCATATTACAAAATATTTATTTCATTATATGAACCCAAATATAGTTAATTTTGTTTTTGCTTAAGAACTAATTTCTCGAAAGATAACGTTTTGTTTTAAATATTGTATTACAAAACCTACAAAATATGGCCAAAATATAACGTCAGATTACGTTGAAAGCAGTGAGTGAAGCATATTTTTAAATATATAAATAAATTTCAAAGCGCAGGAGATAATAAAATAGCTGAAACCCTAAACAGCTTAATAATTACTATCACCAAATAGTACCACTAAATATTGTAATGATATTCGTAGCTTCACTACTGTTCTGAAATCAACATCAAAAACAGGTAAATAGTAAAGGTAAAGTTTGTCTTGTTTCACGAGGCGAAGTTAGGACTACAAAGACCCTCTACCACTCAACCGCGATCTTTACCTAGCGTTGCCGTATAGTCACGTTACAAATGTAAGTGGTGACTGCGGGGATCGAACCCGCGCCAGCGGAGTGATGAGCTCCAGAGTCGCGCACGATTCCAACCCGCCGCGGGTCCGCTAAATAGTAAATAAATTATAAATAGTAAATAGTGTGTAATTATCAGTAATAAAACAGAATGTTTAAAACAAGAGAACTTCGATGCATCATTTAATGCGTTAAACGTTTTGCGTTTGCTAAAATGCTCAAATGAGTTAAGTTTACGAAATAACGATTGGCTTAAGATAAGTTAAGCTAGAGGTTAACACTGGGACTTAGCCCAACTGAGAGTCGGAGATAAGGGACTTTGTCTCAGACTTAGGGTTCAGGTATCTCTAACTGTGGACATCTACGAGAGGTCGGTTTCAATTTACGCTTTTCTCGCATTGTTAATATATCATATTGATATGTATTCGTGTGGTGATTGAAAGTTCGAATTGTAGAGTTTCAAGTAGGTATATAATTGCATATGTAACTAGCAAACCACCGAAAGAAATGGTGTTTCGTCACTAAGGTTAAGTTAGGTACCGAAGTGGATATGGAAAACAATAAAATATAATTGGTTATTTTACTAGAGTTGGAGTTTTTTAGTTCCATAAGGTTACTTGGTCTTGAGCAGTACAATGAGAATCATAACTGGGACCGTAAAATTAACTCTTTCATATTGGGAGCCCTGTTTAAGTAACATTGAACCCCAAGATAAAATACTACAAATTAATTAAGGAATTTGACAACATTACTAAACTTAGTCGGCCTTAGTTTGTAACAAGGCTACTCCTCATAACTCATTACTACCACTCATCACACTCATCATTCAACACATATTTGCCTTAAAATACCCTCATGAGAGTGGTCGGCATCTTAACTAGTGATATACGAGATCTTCCAATGCACTATCAGATCAAAGATCACAATTCAATGGTATACGAAATTGTAGTTTAAATAGATATCAAGAAATTCTCCAATTGAGCTCTTCAATTCATCAACATTGAACCGCTATGATCCTTAGTCCAGCTGGTTAGGTAAAAGGAAGTATTCAGATCCACACGAATGGCTCCCGTATTCAACTTAAGACAAAATCAAAACCATTTGGCGAGAAGAACCTGGGTGACGTTGAACAGAGTCAGAACTAACCATGGACGATGTGGGGAACAGCTACACAGGTGGGGATGGTCGGAGTAGAGCGACTGTGATTGTGGTGCGGTCCAGCAGTCCACGTTGAATGCCCTTTAAGATGCTCTCAAGGACCAAACCAAGACTTTATACACCTAACTTGGGAATCAATAGACGGGATGGCAAACAAATGTATTAGTTTAGATGTTGTTATGGTTTATTTTATTTTTTTATCTTTTTATTATTTTATTTTATACGTTATTATTATATTTAAGCATAATATGAAGCTATACAGTAAATAAATATACATAAGGTGTCATTAGAATGTATAACATTATTTGAATATATTAATTATAGACCACCTGTACAGAATATAATAGAAAGTAATAAAGAATCATATATTTTCTTTGTGCTTTTACAAATTCAATAAATATACAATCATAAACACAAAATAAACCCAGGCTGACCAGCTTTAAGTATACTATACAAAGAAATATAGAGCCCCAAGGACTAATAAGTCCGATTTGGGGTTCCATCATTATACAAGAAACAACAAAACTAAAGAGGTTCAAAACTATAACACGTGTTGGTAACAAGATACTTTTGAAGTTTTTTTCAAATGTTGTAGAACTTTGAAGAGTTAGGAATACATACAATTAGAATAATGAGAATCACAAGTAGGCCGCTGTTAATTAGCATTATTAACTAATATTTTAAACATCTAGAGAGTGTCTGAATTCACGGAACAGTGATTGTCGTATAACAGGTAAAATGTATACTCGATCAATACAATATTTATGAACCCATTATGATCGTTACAATATAAGGTTATAAACCATTAACATTGAGCACTCTGAATTCGGATGATGTGCACAATAATTGTAAGTTCAAACTTTCATTCACTGATTTAAATACACGATTTTCCACTTTGCATAAATGATATTATACTCCTCGTTGAATAAAATGCTATTGTCACTTATCCCTTCATCACAATATAAAACATCAGGTGACACATACGTATTTTAAGCATATCGTTTTGTGGTGTTTCTCACATGTTATACCGTTACACCTTGCTAGTAGTATTATATGTTTGTTGTACGTGTACATTGGCCTAACAAACATCTATGGAGTTCAGTGTATATACAGGGTGAGTTTTAATTGCCCCCTTACCTTAACTTTTGATACATTAAATATGTTTTAAACCCCTTGGAGGAACGTTTGTATAGGATTCTGAAGTTTGTGTTGAAAACGGGGGGAGGGCTCCCCAAGCTTTTTAAATAGAAACCCCACCCCTTCTTGTGGCACTTCAAAAGAATAGGAATTTCAACACAAATTCAACGACGCTAAGCTAAATTTGAGATCTCAACTCGTTTTTTTGTTATACCTATTTAAAGATTACATAACATCAGGTTTAAAATGCTAGATTTCACATACAATTTATGTTAAATGACAAAATGTTCTTCAAAATACTAGATGGGATTACAGTATTTTATAGGGTTGTAAAGTTTCTCTTAAATTATTTTGAAGATAATGTTTTCATTAAAAATAAATGTTATTTGAAATGTTACATTTTAAACCTGATTTTATTTTATATCATCTTTAAATTGGTGAAAAAAGAGTCAAGTTAAATTATTTTTCTTTGCGTCGTTGAATTTGTGTTCAGATTTTGGGTGTGAATGAATTACGCAAAGTACAACAAAACAATCTTGAGAATCTTATAAAAACATTCTCCAAAGTGTTTTAAAAATATTTTCTTTTTTAAAATTTAGGGTGGGGGTGGGGACATTTAAAACTTACCCTGTATAAATCTTGTATGTAATATTCTAAGTTTTAGGATCATTTTAATGATGAGAGGAAGTACTAACGCTCTATTTTAACAAACAAATTATTTTCTGTTATTATCTGGCTCACAAACAAATAAAACAACATTAACATGACTGGAGTGGAATCAAACAGTTTGGATCTCACAAGTACAAATATAACTGTTATTAAATAACAGGTTACTAACAATTTATACTTACTAAGAAGAACGTAAAATGTATTGAATTAAAACAGTAAAATTTTACAATCCAAATTTAAGTGTTAAGTGTCTTAATACTGATATTTGTTCACTAAACTGATTGTACTTTCTTCCTTGATTTACCTTCAAAAGAAGACGGGTTGTTTGCAGTTTCTTGTTGGAAGAGTCAACTACACTGTATTAAAGAGGAATTTCCCACGGGGCTTGTAAGGTTGTAAACTACTCTAAGATAGTATTTTTCCGCTCTAACTTCACCATAGTGCAAGGTACATTATGGAGATCATGTGCAATGCTTTTTACTACGTTTTGTATTCGGTCAAGTTAGGTCAGGTAATTGCAATAATTATGTCGCTGCTTGCATGGTTATAATTTGTTCATGTGATGTAACTCAAATAATTTACGGTAATCGATTTTCAATTTGTTGTGGTTGTTTTGCAGATTGTACAGCTTCAATCAAGAGTTAATCCATCGTAAAGCTGATTTCCAAGTATTTTGATCGTAATGATTCTAGTAAACTGCAAACAATCTCTAATATTAACTATGTTTACAAAATAGTTCCACACATATAGACAACTAACATGCAAAATTACGTGAATTGCTTTGACGCAATCTGTTGTCATCTAGATTGGTCTTATAACTATATAGACTGAGTACGTTTGTTATGCTTAATAAGTGAACTTCTTTCAGTGATGGGTTTTATATTGCTACTCTGATTTTATAGTACGTGAGTGTTACATATTGGGCTTAAAAATGTATTTACATTATATAGTCACAAGTTCTCATCTGTCTTTACCCTAGAAGACCAATCCCGATGAAAAATAGTATATTTCATCACTAGATCCTAAAGTTACACTTTTTGATACGAGGTCAAGTTAACGTTCGAGGGGCAGCCGCCATAAAAAATACTTTATTTACCTGGGTGTAAAAGTGACATTTTAGCACTGTCAATACATATGTCTAAAGCAGTTGTTTCCAGAGCAGAATGGCAAAAATACCCATGATTTAATATTTTGCGAGTTTGTTTGTGTTGGTTAATTGTCAATCTGTTTATACGGTATTTATAGTATCTGCTGTAAAGCTTTCAACAAACTTCGAAAACTATCTGAAGAAAATCCTAATAATCTGTCTAGATAGAAGTGAAAATAATATGAACGGACCTTATGTTTAATTATTTTCATACCTCGTATTATTGGTGCCCTCATTGAACATTTTATTTTAAGAGTTTAGTTTGTAACATATGACACAAGCTAGTTAATATTGTACAAAGTGCGTTTCCAGATAAACTGAACAGTTTGCAATTCTACGAAAATAGTGTTGAAAACGGAATTTCTATGAACGTAGATTTGAATCTGAATCCGGGAGCAAAAGCAATTTCCTCGCCTGAGCCAGCAGCTGTTATGACGTTTACCTGAATGTTTTGTTACAACACCTCGGGTAAGGAACACTCCAGGTCACGTGACGATACATTCCTCTCAATATAATGTGTAATTTGTGAGCGTTAAGTGACTTTAAGGTATAACAAAGAGTAAGGTTAAGGTAGGCTTAAACTAAGGAAATTGAATATACGAATGTTCAATAAATGTACGTTTATGGTCTTACTTTTGAAGGGAAATATGAATAATAATTTACGATCGTTAGCAAAGTCTACAACATACGTTTATTTACATTTCAGGTGTATCATAGTCATCATCACTCTCTCCATTTACTTTTATTTTAAAATTACAAAAAAATATTCGTGTTTATATGTTAAGAACATTTGTAATATTGTCTACCATGGCAAAATAATAGTTGTAGGCCGTTTTACTCGTAACCCAATCTATTGAAAACTATGTTTTTGCAACTCAGTGCTAAAATGACAAACCTATCCGTTAGACAGACTAATATCATCGAGAAGGCTGATGAGTAGATTAGAACTTTTAAAAGAAATTTTTATCATAAGTCAAATTATTTTAAATCACAGGAAAAGACATCAACAATATCATGTGCTGAAAAACGTTGTTTTGTACATTTAACTCTATTCACGGGCTAAAACGTATAGGACCGCTACCAACAAAACCGGAGTATAAATACACAAATCACTTCCGTTTTTTTGTATCGTGTCCTAATTAAGCTGGGCTTCTATAACGTCTTAATTCAGTGGCGTTACATAGTTGCAAATAATAGTTTAAAGATAATAATATAAATTGTTTTATCCAAGTGAGTGTTCAAATTTAATCAATTATGCCGGAGTGTAGAGTCATTAAACAATGAAATAGAAGCTGACAAGTACAAGATGGAAAGTTGGAGAGAAGAAAACTTTGACAGCAACGTCTATCTTTTCGAAACGCTTGTGCACTTTAGATACATTTATACTTCAAATAATTGAACGATGAATATCTTGATAATAGTCAGTTGAAAGCCGTTCCTGAACAGTATAACGATCTTTTGGCTTATTATTAATCACGCTATGGTGAACGTAATAATTATTAAAAATAGTATAAATTTGGTATTTAATGTGACTTTTACCTTTCTTATGCAGTTTGGACTTTTAAAAATCAATTACCTTATTGAACTAAAGGTATTTTAAAACACATTTCCTCTTAATAAAACAGTATTTAAGGAATGTATTAAGAGGTTTGATGATAATTTTATACGAGTTTACTATAAGTTTATTATGAATCCACTTTTGAGGAAGTGAACATGAGTAGGCTATGTTTGAATTTTAAATTGTTGGAAACACTTCTTCAAAAGAAAAAAGATAAACACTTAGTAAAATTCACTATAATTTGACTCTTAAGGTATAATTTAAAATTAAGACTAGAGCAAAAATCAAAATGATTGTTTACAAAATCAATAATACTACATGTCAAATTATATAAACAATAATTTAGATTTTTGCTCTAGTTTTACTTTAAATTTTTTACCTGAAGAGGACTATAGTTTTCAGTCGAAGTATAGTGAATTTTACTAAGAGTGTTTTTATTTTATCATCTAAAGAAGTGTTTGCCAACAATTTAAAATTTATTATTTGACTTACCTCCTTTCTCATTCTACAGAAATTCATTGTGTAGGCTATATAACATTTGACAACTTTTCACAGTAATAAACAAATCTAAAATAAGTAGCAAATGTTTTCCAAACTTAGGTAATGCTCATTTAGTTGGCTAAACGTTTAGTGTTTAACATGTTTTCAAACCTTGGGAAGTATATTGGATATGGACATTAGTGTTAATAATTGATTTTGCAAGAAAAGTCAATATTTTATCGTGATTTTATTGTAGTTATCGTGGTCTATATCAGAATTTAGAACTTAATTGAAATTTATCAAGCATTAAATTGTGGTAATTTTAGCTGTTACAAAAGTGTATTTTAATTTGCCGGTGTAAATGTATGATCTAATATATTAACCTTTAAACCGTCAGTAATTTAAACTAAGCACTTAAATAACTGCTGGTTTATTTTAAAGAGATAATGTCAGTTATCTGGCATATTCCATAACAAAGCAAGAAAACAATGCCACCTAAACCGTACCATTAAAAAGCAGTTAAGGGAAGCAGGTGAGAGAAAATATTGCTAATTTATTTCACGTCCTTTGAACTGAAAATTCCTCTCTCAAAGGTAATGCCTGTTTATTGGACACAAGTCTAACGAGTTGGCTAAACAAAGCGGCCTTTATGAGGTTGATTTTAGCTTCATGCTATAAATAAATGAGGAGAGATTTTACAAACAATTTGTTAAACACGTAAGATCAATGCCCTAAGTTTGATTACCAATTAATGTGTTGGCTATGTTATAAAAACTTCATTTTACCTTTGACCATTATCTGAAGTAATTAACTGGTACGCTAATCGGTTGAGTCATAAAACACGATATCTTAAAGTGTATCTCTAAAGTATAAACATAAATTTCTTTTTTGTCATGACACACAATTATTAATTACTAAGCTATTAGCAGTATAGAGGATAGTAGGAAGAAAAGGAAAATAAGTATTATATTTCGTATTTAATACGTTTTCAAGTTAATTAAAGAGGAACAGAGGGATAAATTAGAGTGAAAACAATAAACAATAGCAATAAACAGATTGTAAACATAATTTTGAAAACTATAAATTTTGCCAGCTGATGTGGAGTCTTAAAGACAATACCAAACCGGTTTATCAACATGCTGCTCAACATTATCAACATTTTGAAAAGTGTTACAATGTCACGGCGGTTTACCAAATCAAACCACATCAAAACAAAGAGTATAATGCTTTGAATCTTTGTAATTCTGAACTTGCCCATCAAATAATTTTAAATCTAAACACCCTTTTGGCTTGAACCTTAGATAATTAATTTTTGTTTTGTATAGTGTTGATTTTCTAAAGGAAAATAATGTTAGTTACTCCACATCAGCTGGCAAAATTTATAGTTTTCAAAATTATGTTTACAATCTGTTTATTGTTACTGTTTATTGTTTTCACCCCAATTTATCCCTCTGTTCCTCTCCTCTTTAATTAACTTGAAAACGTATTAAATACGAAATATTGTTATTTTTTCTTTTTCTTCCTTCTATCCTCTATACTCCTAATTAAGTCAATAGGCACCTCAAGAATTCATCTTACTAAGCTATTACTAAGCTTTATACATACATGTCTCAAATAACTGTACTTTTCTAAGGGTTCTTTATAAAAGTGCAACCTTCAAATCATGTTATCTGTTAGATACACGTTATACAACGTTGAAACTATAATCGAAAATAAGCAAATGAGTTAAACCGTGCAATGTAAATACGTTTTCCTAATTTTCACACATTTTTGTTAAATGTCATGTAGTGAATAGTAAAGCTCTTATTTTTCCTTAAAGCGATGATTTACTCGTCCATCGTTTGGCCGCCATATTGTCTGTTGACGAGGTTATTAATCATGTTTTGTATCCCTTGAGCCGCGGTGATGTATCGTTTCTGACAACCGAAGAAACCTTCTTCAAGCTTTTCCCCAACCACGGCCATTTTCCTGTAACTTATTTATTTCGCATTCGTTGTGTGTTTTAATAACGTTGCATGTGTAAGTTCGTATAGTTGTTACTTAAAGATCTGTCTAGCTAAGAAAAGGTAAGGAATGTCTTGTTTAACGAGACGAAGTTAGGACTACAAAGTCCTCTCTACCACTTAACCTTGACCTTTACCTAACGTTATAGTATAGTCATGTTACAAATATTGTAAGTGGTGACTGTTGGGATCGAACCCACGCTACTGGAGTGATGAACTCCGAAGTCACGCACGATACCATTCCAACTTAACACTAAACACGGGATCTCATGAAACTGATAGTTTTCAGTATAGTGTGTTTAGTGTATACAGTAAATCACTAAATCACTATTTGAGATGCCGACCACTCTCACGAGGGTATTTTAAGGCAAATATGTGGTGAAGGATGATGAGTGTGATGAGTGGTAGTAATGAAATATGTAGGTGTAGTCTTGTTACAAACTAAGGCCGACTCTTCCTTAGAATGGGTCATTAATTAATAGCCCAATGACCGATGGAAATACAAGAACCAATGGCTTAACGTGCCTTCCGAACCACGCAGATGATGGTCTGATATGTCTAAACGATGGTGGGAGTTGATGCGGGTATCATCAGATGATCACTGAGACTATCTGAGCCGCTTTAGACCTATATCATCCTCAACACCTGACCTCCATAAGTAGATCAGTATACAAGTCAAACTATAGTGTTACCTCAATTAAACAAAGCTGTAATTGCAACTTTAGTTTCAACCAATAAGTGAAGATCTGAGGGACAACAAATTGCAACATATCGTACCCTTTTTACGGTTGTTACTCAGTCGTATTTCTAAGGGTTTAGAGTTTGTATGCTAGTGATGTTGTGGGGCAGACGCTCCTGTTAAATAATTTTCTTTCGATGTAAAACAACGTTTCAATTAAATTTTGAAATTCTATTTCAAGTGTTGTAAGCAGAACTCTGGCGTACTATAGTCTCAAAGAATTTTAAATGGTTTTCGCAAAACAAAATTGTAATTGAAAAAACTACTAGCAATTAAATTTATTAACCCCTCATTTTAGAATTTTACACATTAAAAGCAGTATTTTTCCATATTTTAAGGACGTTTAACTACAGCGTAGTGTTGTATACGGCCCCATTGGTTGAAATTTGACTAGGCCTACTTGTTACAAAAATCTTACATCGCATTGTGAAAATAATATTTAGTTTAACTACTTTAAACCTTAATGAATGTGTATAAAAGATTTAAAAACAATTTAAGATTAAGAGATAGGAAGAAAATACATAAACTCAATGTAATAATCTTTCTAAAAAAGTAGATATGCCATTGACATCAAAGTGTGCGACTGGATGTTTATGGAAAGCGAAAGTATATTGCGTTTTAAGTAAACATATTTCAACGGCAAGAGAGATTTTACATGCACCTAAAATATTAAACGCCAACACTTAGTTAACTGCCTCGTAAATTGAGAAAAGAGCTTGTGTAATTGACTGTTAACTGCCCTAAGCTGTGTAATTACCTCAGAAACTGCAATTAAAAACCAATTTAAACATGAACTGCCATCAATTCTTTTTTACTGTCAGAAGCCCGAGGTTTTGAGGCAGTTAGGTTATAGTAGTTAGTAAAAACCTAGCGGATTCTAAAACCTCGCCGTAATTCTTATACGTTGTTCTAGTTCATTGGACTACAGAAGGAACTATAAACTATTGGACTAACATGTACTATAAACATGTTATACATCCGAGGAAAAAATACTATTTGTATAGTAGTATTCTACTGTTTGTATAGTAGTAATATTATTTGTAATTGTATAATCACTTTCTAAATAATCATTTAATTTAAATTATTTTATAATAACCGGTTTATCTTCGATATTTAGTTGCCAAACGTTGGTGATTTTTTTATTTTTAAGAGGAGTCCCCCTGTCTTTGAAGCTAGGTGGTGCAGGTATTTAGAAATAGGGGTCACATAGAATAAGTGCACAAATCTGGACAAACAATGTACTTTAAAATCTGGTAGATCGAACGGATAAAAACAACCAACCCCTTGTACAAAAACTATAACTAACAAAGTTAGAGAAAATAAAACAAAACCCAATACTTAAAATCATTTAACTTGCTGTTTAATAAATATTGTTTTTTTCTTTAACTTTGAAATTTAGTCGAAAACTATGGCTCAAGTTTTCTATAACTTACAAATGGTAGGCAAAGCCGGTGTGTTTAAAATATTAAAGGATAAAAGGTATATTAATTTAGTTTTTTACATTTTTGTTAAACTTTTAATGGTTGTTGTTCTGACCTGCTTGTGGTTCTGAATTACATGAAAATTGTACATAGGGCTTAGCAAACCAATAGGACGGCTTATTATAGGCAAAATTAAAATGTATAATTATTTCCGGCTTTTACAAATTGGACATCTATTTTTAAGTTACCTTAGCTTTTGCTCCCAATGGTTAATTTAAAAACGTTCCTTTAAATTTTATTTATTTTCCAAAATATCTACGTATTGTAATATCGAGTCAATACTGTTAAAACCGTAATAATATGAACACTGCAAAAGCAAAAAGTAATATTTTCTACGAAAGCTTGGAAGAAACAGGTAGACGTGGAAGATTTACCGACGTCAATGTTCACAGCCATATTGTCTGGAGAGTACGATATTAATCAGGTGTTAAGGTGTCTGTGATAAATTGAGCGGACATTCTACTTTCTTCAAAACAATTTTCGTGTTATTATTTAATTTCAAAACATCACACAGTAGTTATTCGAATTGTTTGTTTCAGACATTCAGTCTATTTCAGATTCAAAGTTGGAAGAGAGAAGATTGGGCTACTTCCTTTCCCAAAGAAACCAGATTCTTAGTAGCCAAACACCTCGCTTTGAAACCAGTTTTCATGGAAGGAGTAACTCTCAATGGGTCAATCTATGACCATTTTCAACATACATCAAAGGCAAGGAACTGTTATGTTTATTTGCAGTAACAATACCGGTTTAGGCGTAAATAAACCTTGGCATTCATCACAAAATATTCGTTGAGAGCATCAATGATTTTAAAGGTTGGAAAACAACGTCAATCAATTTTAATTTGCTTAGCATTTTCTTAATAAGCTGTAAAACTAAATACAGTATAATAAAGCTTAATTTGAAAAAATACACATAGTTTTTATGGAAACACGAAGTTTAAAAACACTACCAACTGAAACAACATAACGAGTAAAACAAAATTAAAACAACAATATTATGCTTATAGTTGAATAAAATTCTCTTGAAGCTAAAAACAAGTAAAGGTAATGTTACATGTAAATGCTAATGAATATGCAAAAGGTGTAATGAAGGCTTCCCTACGGAAATGGACGGTCCGGTACACACAAACCGTCAAATGCGCCTTTTCCTGAATTACTCAGTCTGAAGTATCGGCCCTTTTCAAATTATCCATTTGCTTTTTAACCAAAAGTGTTTATCATCGTTACCTAGATTGCTCTTGACATAAAACTGTCTGTTTGCTTTAACGAGATACTACTCCTTTTGACTCTAAGATTTGGGGTTTCAGCATTTGTCATTTTCTTCTCGACCTATTTCAGACTTCGGTATGCATAAGGTTGATATTAAGGCTAATATATAATTTTTAATCGTGTTGCACCTTTTGTCTTCTCACAAGTTATTGAAAACCTTACAATTCGAGTCTAAAATTTAGAATATCGGATGTTTAATATGATTTTTTTTAAATATCCACATTGGTTGAGAAACACGAAACTTTCGGATTTTTCTCGTTGGGAAGACATTTTTGACTACACTTTATGTTTATAAACCAAATTTCATTTGAGCATTGTATTGCTGTTTCCGTACGTAAGTTATAGCTGTAGTAGCTTTCAATGACCTTAAACCCCTTTATGTTAAGATTATTGATTCGGTAAGAATATTATTAGTCAACTTTCAGTCGTATTTACCCTGTACTTTGATGGTGATTTTGCCATAGTTATTTGTTTTACTTTGTTTCATGTTTTTGTTTTGTCACACAATATTTTTTGTAAATGGCATTAAGTATTATTATAATTATTATGACCAGTTTAAATTCAAATAAAGTATGAATATGTATCAGTTTGGAAGTATACTATTGTGGAGTCAGTGTGAGCTTATTTAAATCCCAAATAAGAATATAACATTAAACTATTTTTGAGTTTGAAAACTATGCGTTTTGTTCTGTTTTAAACCAGCCAAATTAGTTGACAATAGTTTAACTAGTAATGTGGTTGTAACCAGTTTTAGTTAAAATAATCACTAGTATGCATACTAAAAGTGGCAGATAAGTGGTAAATATTTCACTTTTAAATAAATAAATACGTCTTTATTTATTTTTTTAATTATTACAATACACTTGTTATACATCGTGTGCAAATACGTATCATATAAATAATTGTTCAACAAGTTATCATACAAAGAGCAATAATTACATATGTTACTAAGTCTAAATAAACAGAAAATACCATCGTGATAAAATATGAACAATATTGTTAAAAATACATATTGAAAAGAAATTACATATTGAAAACAAAATATTATAGAGAGTAGAAACTTTTTATTTCTTTTTACTCTTTGCTTCAGTTAAGCAGTTTGGTCTAGGGTTCACCTTTTAAAAGCGATGAATAGTTCTTTATTTTAAATAGTTAATCAAGATACCCTAAAAATAATATTCAACCCCAATCTGTCAATGTTAATTTTGATTGCATTATTTTATAAACAACGTCTAAACGTCCTTTTTATTACACATATGGCTTGGATAACATACCAATTAACGTACCAAACCATTCAACTTATCCAAAAGTCACCTAAAATTTACGTGTGATGAAAAAACGACGTAAGCATTTGTCGATAGGAACTGACAGCCGGGGACAGGTGCCCGGATATTGCAGACCCTCCTCAAGGAAATCCGTCACCTAGAGTTCCTGTCAGACCCGTCTAGTCGTCTTTTCCCGTTGAGGTGGTAACAATTGTTTTTTTCTAACATTAAACCAGAAGTGGTACATAGCTTTTCTAAAACTGGCTAAAAGGGTGTAAATAGGCCCGGGTGGTCACAATGAAGATATCCACAGTTTTCATTATTTGCAAACAATCTACTTTTCTGTGACTGTAATGGGAGTAAACAGGAAGAAATACGAAAGGGTCACCCGAAGAGCTCGCAGCAGCCTCAGAATACAATTTTGCACTAATGACATACTAGGGATAGTGATAAAGTAATCACTATATCACTATTTGAGATGCCGACCACTCTCATGAGGGTATTTTAAGGCAAATGTGTGGTTAATGAGTTATGAGGTGTAGTCTTGTTACAAACTAAGGCCGACTCTTCCTTATAAAAGGCCATTAATTAATAGCGCAATGACCAATGGAAATACAAGGACCAACAGCTTAACGTGACTTCCGAATCACGCAAGTGATGGTCTGATATGTCTAAACTATGGTGGGAGTTGATGTGGTTATCATCAGATGATCACTGAGACTATCTGAGCCGCTTTCGACCTATATCAAACTCAAAACCTGACCTCCATGAAGCTGGATTACAGGACCACGCCACGAGTTCCAGTCAATGTAATTAACGGTTAGACCGGGAAAATTCTGTCACCAACTTTGTGTTTTTACGATCATATAATGTTTATTGTAAGCTAAAAACATACTTTGAACGTAGAGAAATATAATGCATACACTTGTAAAGAAATATCATGTAATTCAGAATAATATAACTTACTAGTTGACCCGACTTTACCGTGTAGACGAAAACATATTTACTAAAGTTATTTAGTATTTATCAGCTGTAAACTTTGTTTACTAAATATTTATATGATACAATTATTTTCTAAAATTAAATCATCATCGTATTCTGTTATTTTAAGTGTATTTTCTTTCCGTAATAACATGCTACGTTAAATTCGAAAACTGTAAAACGTTCCCAAACTATGCCATTACAAACGAAAACTAATTTTTTTAAAGAATCAAATATACTTTTTTATAATCTATCTTGGACTTTCATGGGACAATATTCGCCTGGATAATGCCAAAATTCCATTAAGCAAATGTCAACACAGGTCAGTTATCGGGAAAGCAGTGTTTATTTAGTTAAATGTATTATTTTATTAATGACACATTGTTTTAATAAGATTAAACAAGCTACAAATATAAACTAGGTACATGTTTGATCATAAAACAACAATTTTAAATTCGGACCTTATAATTCAATTTTCTAAAATATTAAAATATTAAGGACCTACAAGAAATATTATTAAGAAATAATAGATTACAAATTAGATCGTGTTTTTTAATGTAAAGATATTTTGTTACATTTTGCGTAAATAGTGTACAGTGTAATGTAATAAGTGTATTGTCTTATGTACTTTAGTTTCGTTTTAAAATATTTGTACTAATAAAAAACTAGAATGTGTGATCATGCCCAACTGTTTCATAGTAATACGGTTTGTTGAGGGAGTGCTGAGTCTGCCCCAGTGCTGACGGATTACACCGGATAATCTCAGACCATCGAGATGTGCTCAGTCTAATCCTATTGCTGATTCTGAAACATCAGCGAAAATACTCGTTTTAATCTAAATGCAGCTGGTTATAACCTACATGTATCTACTATAATATTTCTAGTACTGTTGAACCACAACTTATTTCTTAAGAGTGCACAGTACCTGTCAGCCATTTTGTTTTTGTCTCATAACAACAATGTGAAAACAAGCATTTTTATGAGACACTTGACGCCCATAATTTTCATCAGATCTTTTTAAAACACGTGTTATTTGAAAGATTACAATGTACTGCAATGCCTCCGCTGACCACTTTTTTGAAAATTGTATTAGTTTATAGTAAAACCAAGATATTTAAGTACAACGTGTCTTCAATTTTTGGATTGATAGCACGGTTTAACAAATAAGAAAATGGATACTCGGCCCATAGGAGTCATAAAAATATTTAATATGCTTTAAAACAAAGTTTATTTAAAGAAAATCCAACGAAAACTGTAGGCGTGAAGTGTTCCAAGAAAATGCATATTTTTACATTTCTCTTATTGGATGAAATTCAAGGTCACTACTGCGCACTCTTAAACTGGTTCATGTGAAATACTAATGGTAAGAGTTTCGCCGCTATATAGCCCAGGGGAGGATCATTAATCACGTTTTGGTCCCTAAGGAGGAGTGTGATGGATCGTTCACAAGCAAGATGTTGTTTATTTTTCAGTTGCAGACATGCTTATAACCAAACACCACCCTAAATCATAGATAACCTGTTAAAAACATCAAACTAGTACGCCTTTATAGATTCATAACTAAACCCTAAGCATAGCGACTTTCTCATTTTATTTTACAGCTGTAAGTAATAGAATTTATATTTTGTTTTCGATACGATATTGAACAACTGAATTATTTGTGCTTCTTAGAACAGAAAGGTTACACCCTTCATGTTATCAGACTGTATTTAAGAGTTTAAGGCTCGTTTGCTTTTAAAGCAAGTAAGCTTGCAGGTGTTTAGAAGTTCACTTCACTCGCAGCTAAGCCTTCTGGTCATTAGACGTTTGTGTTGCTCATGGCTAAGCCTGACGTTCTTTATACGGTTGAGAATCGTTTAGAAGAAATAACCACGCACATTACGTTTAGTAGCTGAAGTTTACGACATCTAATATCGTGCGAAAACGTATTGGGCAAGTCTTGATAGGCCATAATATAACTTTGGTTGTTTCAAAGTTGTGCCATTTGTTAAAAGGAGACTTCTTGAAGAATACCATTTGTTGATTTGCTGTTGTTTTGTTGTTTCATTACATATTTTGGACATAAACACAGTCATGTACTTCATGCGTGCACCGGTAGCTTATTTTGTCAGTGTACGACTCATATTTGTGTTGATTCACTTAGTTTTAAATTTTCAATAAACAAATGTTTCAGATTATGTAGAACAAATTAAAACTCCAGTACTTGAGTAACCTTACTAGTTTGTAGTATAATAACCGTTATAGTAAAATTAAACTAAATTAAGTTTAAATTAATATAAAACTTCGAGTATTAATTAATATATTATAAAGCCGGTTGTTCAGGTGGCCGTTGAATGCACTACTAAATGTTTAGGCACTTCCTGGCATGCTAACCCCCTCAACCACATATTTCTTTTGAAGCTTTTGGATTGAAACCTTCAGAAAAAATCTGGAAACATTATTTTTAAGGATCTGACAAGTTGGCAGCCAAAAAAGATAGTGTCTGAAAATCTGCCCTTGTACTTAACCGATATTTTGCATCATAGCGGCAAAACTGTTGCGAATTCCCCCAAAATACGAAGCTTCAAGTGAGTAGGGGTCTGAGGGGCGCAACGAGCCCGAAGGGCGAGTATTAGGCTATAATTAGATTTCCTAATATAAATTTAAACTTTTAAAAATGTTTGGTTTATGTACTATATAAAAACGATAGTTTAATGATTGATTTGAAAGGTACTTTTTCGCAGCATCACGGTTGTAAATTAACACAATTATATTTCAAGTTAAGTGAATCAGTTTAAGGGGTTGACCCCTGGTATGACCTTTAAAGCTTGAGAGTTTCCTTTAAGGATAGCATGATAGTTAACCAAAGAAACTAATGACCATTCGATATCTTAATTAATAACTTCTACGGAAAGTTTGCTGGGTTTCCGTTAGCCCTCAACAGTTTTTGGCTTTTGGTTTAGCATATTTTTATTTATACCCTTCACTATTTGTATATTTTCTAAAACGTGTACTGTTATTAGCTAAAAATAAAATGTTTTAGGGCGAGTAATACGTCGTTTAAGCAAGGCAAGATACTAAGTTCAATATTATTAATACTCGCAAGCAAGTTAGGAGTTACGTAATCAATCTTAGAGTTAATACAGTCTTGAAGATGTGATGCAGCAGGTCTCATGTTCGGGATACCACTCACGAGTTGTATAAGGACGACGGAAGTTTTAAATGTTCTAAATTTAATAACATAACTATAAATGGTTGATTGAAAACTGAAACAAGCTAAATCAAAGGTCCAACTAGAAAACATGTACACTAAATCAACATTGCAAAAATTGCATTCGTCAGTTAAATAGATAAGTTTGTCTAAACTTAAATGGACATTATTAAACCAATGCAATTGAAACCAAATGAGAAGGATAGACCTATTCATAAAGTTGTTTGAACTTAAAACTCTACATTATCTGAATTTAGAGAAGTTGCCAACTACAACTCAAAGCTGACGTCCTACTGAAGTCGGCCCTGGGCTGTAAAGGTAAGGGCCTCCTCAGACTGAAGATGAAGCTGAAGTTGAAAGTTGAAGAAGTGAGTTCCCAAAGGACTCTCACAAAGTAGCCAGCTCTGTTGTTATAGTATTCGTACAGAACTTCGATCTTAGTAGTTCGCTCTGAATGCTAGAGGTAAGCAATGAAAACAATCTTTACGGTTTACAAGGTTTACGGTTTACACCGCGTCACAGTTGAATTAACAAATACTGCTAAACGTTTCTACCTCGCTGTGGAGAGTCATCCTCAGTAGCTGGTTGACTGGCTGAGATTCACAGTCAATAAAGCAAAACGATGTTCACCAGCTAGAGCTGTGCAATTTTAAACATGTAAATAAAGGTAAAAACTAAAGTTCATACAATAAGGAAAATATCAGCTCTTCTTCGTATATGACTTTTCTAAACTCATAATCACATATAAGACGTACTCTCAAAATGTAGAACAAGATGGCGAACAATTATATTTTTCTAAATAATATTTAAGGCATTTTGTGTAACGTACAATATGGTACGAGCAAAGCTTTGACTTGTAGACAAAAAATTATGATAAAGTGATGCGCGGTCTACGTAATGGAGTATTGGCGTATGATTTCAATTTTTTCTACAGTTTCGAAATGGACAATCGACATGAATATGTTTGACTATTTTGCTCCTAAATTTTGTATTGAGCCTTCGTTCTAAAGAACCTTTCGTAAAAATAATCTTGTTTCGCATTGGTGCTGAAAATTACGATGATACTTAAAGCCGTTAGAACTCTTCACATTTAAGGGTAATTTTGTTGATTGACACATGGCAAAGTTTTGGTGATGGACAACATTCACTGTACTTTACAGGTGCTATGCTATCTGTGTTTTCATTTTAATTTTCAAATGCTGTATAACTGTACAGTATTTAATAAAATAAAATTTAACTTTTAGATGCATTAAAAGTGTTTGCGTTACATTTGTATTCCGCCTCGCTGCAAAGTCAGCAAGAACGTGCGGCTTATCTCTAATGTTTGTGGAGATTTCTGATAACAATTCAATTTAGTTGCCTTTCGACGTGCACTCGATTTGTGGCTATAGCATTTCAGATATTGAATGTGGAAGGAAATTACCATTACTCTAAAACATTGATCAGTAATCAGTAACTTTTATTGCCAAAAACATAACAACGTGTTGGCAGTACAAAAGCATTCAATATACGTATAAAAATAATATGTATTGAACAATAAAAGTAAAAATAAATAAATAATTAGTTGAAACAATAAAACAAATATAAGAAAACAAAACTAATAAATACAATTAAAAATGATAAAATAAAAATAATAAAAAGTCCCACGAACAATCTTTTTTATGGCAAAACCAATTTCTTTAGTTCTTCTTGCTCGCCCTTTCTTAATACTTTTAACTTCAAAGAATTCGTCCAAACTTCGAAGTGGAAACAGTAATAATTTATTTTCAACAATTGTATATCCTTATATTTTTCTAAAACAGTTTTATATTTCTTTATTAATGTATTTATAACTAGCTGACAGTCCCCGAGCTACGCTATGGATTTAAAACTATACTTTTCTATAACATTTATATTTCTAACATTTATAAACGTTTTATATTTCTGTTTTAAAGTATTTATAATTTTACTAGTCATGTAGAACCTTGAATTTTGAAAAATTTTCATAGTATGAGAAGAATATATTATCATTTCTTTTCTTCACGTATTGTAACTATTATCAAATTTGTTTACAAGTATTTCTTCTTTAATTAGTATGTAACATTTCACGTGCTCAATTACAAGTTGATTGAATATTGTTTGTGATTAAAAAGCTCATAAGTGGACTCCCTTTATTTTGCTTTGTTAAAATTATTTTACCGCAGTTTTGTGGACTTTGAAAATTTTTTATGAGTCATTGAAGATTGAAACCATACAGGTAAACAGTAGACCAACACGATTTGAAAATAAGAAAAGTATGTTGTTTTTAGAGTTTCAGGGCTGATATAGTTTGAACCTTGTTTACATATTTGCAAACTATTAGCTCTCCTTCTTGTATAATACACTTTAAATGAAAATGAAATAAAATCGTAACTTCTGTGGACCTATTTTGCTGGATATTGTTTCCTGTAGCTCAAATGTACTTTTTTATTCCAGGAAACAAACATGATGGAACAGTCGTGGGCTTGACACAAGTCAATCAGACGAAACATGTTCATTCATCAATTTCCTCGTCAATCATGTACATGTTCCACCATTTCATTTGCGCGCCTTCCACCATCAATCTGATTTGTTTGTCGCTCATTACAAACTTACTACGGCCATTATATTATTAATTTATGTATGGTTTTACCGCATTTAAGCTTTAAAAGTATCCTAAACTGTCATTTGAACATGATTATCGTATTTTAAAAATTCATAGAAGAAACATGAAAAGGGAAAAGCGTCTTGACATTTTCGTTTATTAAAACGTTATCAAGTAGACATAAGAGAAGGGAACCAATAATGTTGTTATTGGAATATAGTTATCTTAGAAAGTTGGGGTTCATGCTTTGTATCACCTGTATTTGCTAATCATGTTCCATAATTTTATAATCTGAATCTGCGGTTCACACCGCGTCCAAACGTCTTAATTAGGTTGAGATATTTCGGCCTCGCTGTGGAATACTATCTTCAGTTACTAATTGGCCCGAGGTTGGCTGAAGTTCTGACGCAATTTGAACCGGAAGAACTAAATTATAGTTGTGACACCGGTCGTAAAGCCTAAGAGTTAAGATTCCATTATTCGATCAATTTGAATAATTATGTATCATTTTAGTTAATTGTGTATTACAGACCTTGTTACTAACCTAAAAGTTGTAGACAAAAAATGTTAAGTTCACATAGTAGACACAATCCAATAATTTTAAGATTAAACTAAGCAACATAAATAAGAAACTTAACCAATATTTACCGCATGAAGCCTACAGTAAAGTTATTGTTAAAGTTAATTGCTAACGTGACAACCAACGTTAAAGTTTAAGCAAGTATATACCAAATAAATGTTAAGATTGACACAGAGGTCGATGAGTATAAAGTGAGCAAAATGATGCAACGTTTCGTTACTATCGCAATCTGTTCCGTCTCGTTTCGCTCGCCGCTGATCTAAGTTCAGTTTTCAGTCGAATTTTCGTTAAAATTATTAATCACGTGTTCGAACCTGTCTAAATGCCTACGCTAACAGAGCTGCAGGCGTAATTCAATGGTCATACACACGCACGCACTAAACAAAACTACGGACATGCATAGGTTGCAGGCTGATTATTTAAATATATACACTAATGTTTGGATATTAACAATGACGCTAAATTCGAAGGCAGAGGCTTTAAAAGCCCAGACGATAGTTATGTTACAATACTTATAAAAGGTGAACGATGCAATATAGTATAAATATAGTATGGTACAAGATTTTCACCTAGAATTTAACTGAATCAAACCTTTTCAATAACGCATTCAATTGATTTTAGTTACGTATTTTATTTTATAACATAAAACTTGTCAAAAGTTGACTTTAAGATATGAAACCTGGTAGGGCGTACTCCTTGTTTATTAGTGTTTGTAAATAGCTTCTTTAATACCTTTTTATACAATTAAAACCCTGACATAAAACTAATATTAGCTTTATTAGGTGTCTTCATACCTAATTAAAAAGAAGTACGTAACTTCGTAGGCTACTCTTCTGGCTGCTAGATTAGTGACGAAATGCCAGCTGATCCTACTGTAGATAAAATGAGTAAGTGGTGACGGCGTGACGTTTGCTTGTTACACAACCACGCCATCTGGTGATTTGGTTGCAGGTGGTCACTAGTCAGGCAATCTGACCCAAGGCGAGTTTACACGAGTTCTAAGAAGTAATCCACCATCCTGTAAATATTGAAAGTTAATACATTTTTTTAATAGCTATCTCATTATCGGGTTTAGAAATATAGTCCTGAAACACACGTAGTTATGGGACTTTCCGGAATTCCCATAACACGTATTAGTATAAATAGGGAATCCCAATGCATTTTTCAATAATTTATTTTATTAGTATATTAAAATGTATGTCTGATATTAATAACTAAAGAAATTTGAAGACAAATGTTTGGACCCAACCGGGACTTGAACCGGTCTCTCTCTGCGTTATTAAGGACCACTACACCATCCATCCAACTATTTATGCCTTCAAATTTAGAAGATTTCAAATCTGATGTTTATCCAAAACATGTGATCAGTCAAATAGTAGATTTAAATCAACTTTAAATCAAACAAAATTTAAATATTTGATGGTGTAGTGGTAAGCATAATGGTAGTTTCATTAAATAACAGAATAAAACCAATGAGTTTGTATGATTTTAAAGTTGCTATAACATGCAAGATTTTAGTAAATCACTCGGTGTATCAGTTTTATAAACATAAGCCATAATGAGGTTTACATAAGTACGAAACTGGAATGGAAACTTAAGTAACAAATGTTGCTGGCGTGGTGGCTAAGTCGGTAGCTCACGAGACTGTAGATCCGAAGTTCGCAGGTTCGAGCCCCGCCTCAGCCAACGGTCGGTAGTCAATTTGTCACTAGGGCTGCAAAGGTCTGTAATGAAGGGTAAACTGACTTTAAAATTTAAAATCGTCAGAAAAACTAAAACGCTCTTAAAACTAAAGCAGTACAAAAATCATTATTATTTTGTCGGTTGCTGTAATGCATGTGTGTACATTTTTCACTCTCCCTATACTTGAGAAATTTACCTAATATCACCCGTTATGCCAGAAATCTCGCATGCATGTTAGGAAATCCCAGCTTTAAGTAATGTTTGATAAAAATAAATTTGCGATGCTAAACCAAATAGTTGACAACTAAAATATCACATTGGTATTTGACGATCAACACAATCGTGTTTATTCGCTAGCATCACGTAAGCCAGCGGGTAGGGGAAAGCTTGCACGTGCTCAACGACCGTCTCGTTGTAAAACAACCCCTTTTCCCCACCCCTCCATCGTAACACTGTATAAGCTCTGTAAACTTCTCGTCAGCGATATGTGGTCTTATCTTTATAGTCATGTTAAATGTTGAAACTTTGCCTCGACATACTATTGACTCTTTCTAAGTTTTAACGTTCAAAACAAGTGAGTACTATTTTACTGGATGGAAAGAGCTACCGAGTTTAGTGCTATTTTCAATGGAAAATTTTTTTTTAGTTTTGACCACATGTTTCAACGTTATTTCTATATCTGTATGAATTTGTTTTTGTATTTCTATGAAAATAAAGTCAAAAGACGAAATATGTTTATTTCCCATTGAACAATGTAACAAAAATACATTAATTACATATTTATCACGTACATATAATACAAGTATAAACCAAATAAAAATAACATTTGAGTATTAAATATTGTTTGATTTACTTAATAACTATTCAAATTCAAATATTCTTTATACAAAACTATACAATATTTGTACAGAACAAAATAATTTCAAAACTGTAAACAGTTCAAGGTTAGTTTCCTGGATTTATATTACAAGATTTAATGAAAGAAAAACACTTGAACTCTTCAAATAATGAAATATTTTGGAAAAAAAACACTGAAATTGTTTTAACTTTAAACACAAACGTTTCGTCTAATCTATGTTAGACATCTTCAGTTGAAGACAAAGAAGAGTATAAATATGCATATAAAACATGTAAAAATATAAACATGTATAGAAGTATAACAAATTTAAAGTTAAAATCATTTTAAATCGAAAATAAACAAACTAAGAAAGATGGTAAAAATAAAAGTGATTTGAAATTGTTGAAAGAAAAATAGTTAGTTTTGCTGGTTTATATTAGGGGTCCCAAACCTTTTACATATATTAAACATCCTAATTTGGAAAATAAAGAGTGAGCATGAATTATAGTAAGTATGAGTTACGAGTCAGAGTAAGTGAATTTATGTTTTTGGTTTGATCCGCATAAGCAACAACTTGTCGATGGTAGTTCACACTGTACTAATGAAATGTTTATAAGCTGAAGCTTAATAAAACAATGAAACCAGTGTCCATTATCTTCGTCGTTTCAGAAAAATGTTAATGAATCAACAATAGTTCTGAACCACAATAGACACAATAGAGCTTACATTAAACCGGGCTTAAAACTGTTGTGCTACACTTTACGGTTTATACTCAAAACTGTTCTCGATTCTTTATTTAAAGTAGTTTATTTGACGCAATTAAAGGTTGATATTTAGTATTAGTTATGGTATTTTATTTTAACTACCTAACGCTTCCTGTTAAACAAATGTGATGGTTCAAAGTTCTTTGTTTTAATAGTACATGGATGTCAGGTTTTGAGGATGATATACTTTAGGTCTAAAGCGGCTCAGATAGTCTCAGTGATCATCTGATGATACCCGCATCAACTCCCACCATCGTTTAGACATATCAGACCATCACCTGCGTGGTTCGGAAGTCGCGTTAAGCCGTTGGCCCTTGTATTTCCATTGGTCATTGGGCTATTAATTAATGACCCATTCTAAGGAAGAGTCGGCCTTAGTTTGTAACAAGACTACACCTCATAACTTCCACTCATCACACTCATCCTTCACCACATATTTGCCTTAAAATACCCTCATGAGAGTGGTCGGCATCTCAAATAGTGATTTAGTACGAAAGCTGGTAGTATTTAATTATCATAAACAATAATCTATAAACAAACGACTCCTTGAAAAAACATGACCCGCTTATTGTTTGTGGTCTAAATCATAAAAATAATGAAAGTGACGTGTATTTTTAAATTAAACACAGTCCAAGTAGTGTGAAAGCAGTTAGTTATTTGATTCACGAAGATTCTTGTAAAGCAGTATCCATAATATCGTAGAACCCGTGGGAAATTTCACTGTGATACATCCGTAAACCTCGTCTTGAAACACCCCTTCTTTGCTGCCTTCACGAACAAGTTCCCCAATAACCCACAGGAAATAGAGTGAGTTGTAAACATTGATAAATAACAACACTAACTTCAGTCTTGAATTCATTATATTTTTGACCCAAAATCATACAATTGTAATTGTTTTTGTGTTTCTAAATGAAGATGAGAAAAGGTACGAGTTTAACGTGTTTATATGCACTGTTTTTTCTTTTCAAAAGTTGTTCAGCCAAACCTGAGTAATAATGAGTTTAAAGTACCTAGAAAATGGTTAAACGTAATGCATTATTTTGTAATAAATAAAAGAATGCGCATAAATACACACAACTATTTATGTTACTCTTGCCTTGTTTCAATGGGAACAGAATATATTTAAAATTAAAACATATATAATAAGGAAAACTAAATTGTTGCAGTGATAATTACTGAACCGTCCTCTTAACTTTCAATTAATAGATGATAGTGTTTAGGCAAAATAAGGTTTGTTTTAGGGATAACTGAACGTGGGTGTCTCATATGTTTGTCTTCCATTTAACAACTAAAATGTCCTTAACTGTTAAACAAACTTCATAATCACATTATCACAAAAAAATGTTTTGTATTTTCAAACATTAGTGTGCCGGGTAATACTATATTTACTCTAATGAATATAATTTACTAACTCCTCTGAAGTACAATTTGCATTATGCTTCGTATACTAAAATATGATGAAAATATGTCTACGTTTTATAGCAATATATATATACTAAAAATTCCTTTTTAGATTTGAAATAATTCAAACTGACACAAACAAAGAGTTTTTAAGTACCTTTTGACGTGATTGACAAATTTTGTTCATAGATACATTTGTAAACAGTTTACTTCAAGGTACCGGTAGAGGAGGACGATTCTGATTGCCTCAGCTATTTGTTACAACTACAGCAAAAAGCACTACAGTTTGGTAGTTATGTCTCTATCAATCAAACACGATCCGAGCGCAATGTTGTTTGGTCGACCTCAATCTGTCAGGTTGATCTATTCAAATCTAGAACTTTATTGCATGCTTCTGATTTACTGTAACAAAGTTGCAGTTTAAACACTAGTTCTTTGATTGGTGGTAAGATTCGTTTGTTTGAGTATTGGAACTCATCGAAACTCATCTGCAATCTTGACAGTCCTCTCCAACAAGTAATTTTCAAACTACTCACCGGAGTTATGTATAATCACCGGAGTTATATGATACAACATATAGTCTAGGAAACTTGCGTTAAAACGTGTATGCGTGACGCTAGATCCGTCATTTGTGTCGACTTTCAAACAAAAACATTAATGGATATAATTCATAGTTTAATTATCAAAACTGAAGGGTCATTGATGAATAACGCACGATGAATTGTTTTAAACTTGAGTGGAATTTCATTTAAATAGTAAAACTTATAGAAAAACTACTAAAAACTATTTTTTTACTCAATAAAAGGTTTTAATAAGGCTATACTAACCATTCAGATGTATAAAATCAAACTGAGAAGAGTCATGATAAATATGTACGGCAAGAAACACTGTTTTATATTTATATTTGTTACACATATTTATAAGTTTCTCTTATACATTTTTTATACAACTCAAGATAAATAGAGAAGCCTAACGGTTGTCAGTTTTGTTGAAACAGTTCTTCATATGTTTATCCTAAAAGTGTTTACTTTTTCGATAAAACAATATTGTACAATCCTAAATTCGCTTATTTGAAATTTACATCGATTTACGGCCGTAGGTATAACTAAATCCATATGCTTTCTTGAAAACTGTTGTTCCAACTACAAATAAACTAAACTAAAATTAGACACTTTGTTTTTTAACGTAAGACGTAGCGTGTTTGTAAGCCACAAACAGTATATAATGTTAGTTACATCAAAACGTATTGACTTTATGGTTAGAAGATAAAGTTTCTCATTTCTCTGACAGCTTTGACGTGCCTGTCAATAACAAGACTTGATGTACAACTTAATATCAGTGAATCTAGATCCGCCGTGTTTCAACATGCTGCAATCCGATTTCACGAACATAACTAAATCCACATACGTTAAATAATAGTTAGTCATGTTATTGTTAAGTTAAGTTGTTTAGTTGGTCATAGTATGTTGTCAAGTTATTGTTTATGGGCTTAAATATTGTTTTTGATTAAATTATGTTTTAAATACTTTGCCTTCGATTTTATCATGTGAACTATTTTAAATTTAAAACCTTTACGGTTTCTTGTAAATTACTTAATTATATACAAAGTGTTACATTGTAATTGGATTGTAAATAAATAAATCGTTTATTGCATAGACAATGTTCATTGTATCGCAATCGTCAATAATATAAGATATCAAAAGTTTTCGGTTCAGTATCTTTCAGACATACAGAGGTATTCATTGTTTCATTTCATTTACACGAAATATCCCCACTCTAGCCCAATTGTCTGTCTGTGAGTTTAAGAGGTCTCCCAGTTATGTGTCATGTACTCGTCTGTGCTGTTAAATGCTTCCTGAGCTAGTACTTTTTTGAGATTAGATTGTTATGCCTTTGGCATAGTAGCACCTTTAATCGAATTTGGAAGTTTGTTGACCAAAAGAACTCCTTCCTGTGAAGACAAACGTTCATGAGTTACCGTCCTGTGTCTCCCAATTCGGTAATCATTCCTGCCTCTCGTTACGTAAGAGTGTATGTCTCTACCTCTTACGGGGTCGCACTTGGATCTAAAAAGTGACATGTTTCAAGGATATAGAGGCAATGTACACTCCATTGAAGTGTTGCGATTGTTCGGATTGCTTGCTTTTCAAAATAAAACCCAGATACATTTGCATTTGAGCAGCCTCCCCCAAGGCCGTGCATTTTAGCGGATACGTGGCGGATTGGTATCGCACGCGACTCCGGAACTCATCACTCCGGTGGCGCGGGTTCGATCCCCACTGTCTTTATTTACATTTGTAATGTGATTAATACGGAGACGCTAGGTAAAGGTTGAGGTTGAGTGGTAGAGAGGACTTTGAAGTCCTAACTTCGCCTCGTTAAACAAGACAAACTTTACCTTTACCTTTACCAAGGCCAAACCGTAGGTAAGGTGTGGGTAGACAATTCCATAATACGCCGTCATCAGTACCTGAGCTGGGCAGTATTTTGAAAATTGTCTCAGACATAAATGCCTGAGGAAATTTTGGAGCAAACGTGTTCAACGTGGCAGTCCCAAGTGCTCAATCTTTTGTCAAAGTATATCCCAAGAAATTCCGTTGAACGAACTTCTTGAACTGTTTAGCTGTTTTGTATCATGAATGAATAAATAAGTATAAACATGTGAAAGTATGATCTGTTTTGTCGGGGTTCAAATACTGTATTTCACAACTGTTTATACAGTAACACGAGTAATAATACATACACGAGTATGATAATACATAACACTTTACAATACGTGTTTTAGTACTTAAGTACGTATCTTTACAAGTAAAATAAAATAAAAATTACAATTAAGAACAATTTATTATTAAACTTAAAACACGTTCAAATTATAGATTGAACTAGACCAATGAACCAGTCATGCAACAATCAATCAACACGACATTTTCCGTAAGTATAAAAACATAAAGTAAATTTTACTTTAATTTTTGGGTTACAAACAGATTATAATTGCTAAAGTTTAACTGATAGCTAGATAAACAATGTTTTATAATTATCTTTTTTCCTCAGATATCTTCATGGATTATATCATTTGTACAATATACAAATAACATAATACTTTTCTAAGTTCATGTTAACCTCAAGCGATAACCAGCAAAATTAGAATACAGAAAATAGTTAATTAGTCAACCATAAACATGAACGAGACAACGTGTAGCAATAAAAACGTGTTTCTTTGTAATGTCTTCTACATGACACGTAACACAGACTGTAGTTAAGTAATATTTAAGTGAATATCCTGGAGCAAGGTAAACTATTCAAGTGTTAATGTAAACTCTGGTACCAGCCATCCAAACACTTCCACCGTTTCCTAGCAACCGTTGCATTACCATTTACTGTAATGAACAGTGACTGTTCACAGCACTACAATCTGTAAGCGAATTTAATTTGATAAGTTATAAATTAACCAATGTTAAATTTGATTAAATTAAAATTTGGGATCAGAGTTCTTTTTTAACATGCCCCAACTTTGTAGTCTTTATTTAAGTTGATTGATTAGCTAGTTAAGCCTTACATTCTTGCTGAAAAATCGTATAGCAACATTTTACTATATACCGTTTAAATCAATAACTTTTCATATAATAAGAGGAACCATAAAACATACTTTTAGTGAATATTTTCAGCTCTAGATATCAATTTAAGTAATAACATTACTCTTCGTTTATTTAAAACAATTATAACATTGAACATATTTTTACCAATTTACTAATTTTTTGCTTTGGTGTGATAAAATAAAATACATTACTTAAAAGAGAATTACAAGTCTCTACAGCATATATGGTCTTAAATTAAAATTGAAAATGGTTACTAAGAAATTAATAAATAACTATATACAGCCTAGTAAAATCTAATCAACAGACTTCTTAATGGTAAGTGAGTGGTCCGAAAAAATAAACAATTTCCTAAATAGTAATTGGTAACTTCAAGAAGAATATTGCTACTATTTTAAATCAAGTGTAGTACTTGGAAATTGGATTACTTTCTATAGGAAGATGAGCTTACGATAAAAAAAGATAAATGGAAATATTCTCTTCACCCCGAAAACCACCCATATCAGGTAATTATTTTGCCTTTTAGTTCGAAGTTCAATGGACACTTAACAATCTACTGTACAAAATACATAGAACAAACAATACAGTACTTTACAATAAAATATGTATTTAACACTTCCTTTTCCTGGGAATAAATATTTTTGATCATTCTACATTATTGGCAGCAATTAATATAATTGTATCATAACGTTTCTAAACAATATCCATTAACCAGCACTTCATCAACCAGGATTTAGTTATGAGCAGTAATATGATTTCAAAGAAGTGCACCTATGTTGGTATACTCTTACTAATACATTGAACATCATCTTTTGTTGTTAAAGTTGAGTAGAAGTTCGGTTTCCAACAAACTAGTATTCAAGTCTTAAATAAAACATTGTTTTATAATAAAAGATACCTGAATAACATGAAAAACAAAACACAAATAAAATACAGATATTGAAATATTCAAAATAATTTAGAACGAAGAATGTAATTTGATCAAATTATCATGTAAACTGCATCGGTTCACAAAAGCTTTGCAAATAAACAAAGACCCAGCAAAGCTAAGCATTATTTGAAAAGCAAACATTGACAGTATGTAGCAATTCCTATTATTGGATCCTGGCCAACTTCAGTGAGAGTATTATGATGTTTCTTTCACACCTACGTATAATTAAAATGTCCTTATGGGATAAGAGAAATAAAGGTCTAAGATTAAACGTAACCGTTTAAATCGATTTTATTTTATTTTGACTGGGACTCGTGGCGTGGTATGCACAAAAATATTGAAAGTTAAAAACAAAGGTAACTTACTGAAATTGTATTTTTAGCCTCAATGACAAAGAATCGCCCATGTATTTGTTTATGAACCACCGGGGTGGTACTACTTATTAGAATTTCTTGAAATTCTGAAAAACGGTCAAACACATAGTTTCAATAGTTAATTGTACCTATTGAATTGTTTCTTTTGTTTTCTCATTTTAGTTTATCACTCATTTTTAACAATTTTTTAAAGTTAAACTAATGCCAGGTTATGTATAAACATGTATAAAATAAAATTACAAAAACACAGAGATCAAGAAAATTATTTTTGTTCTTAACAAAAAACAAGTTAAAGTAAAAAAGGACGTTTGAAATCTGTAATTGGGAACTCAGCACCCAACTTCGAAAACACTACTTTATTTCTCTTACATAATAAGATCTAATATTGCAGGTATTATGATAAGAAATAAAATTAAAGAAATGCAATGTAGAACATACCTAATAGTTGCAAGAAGCTCATTTCTTTTACAAAGCTGTGTCAGTTAAATTATCGTACAAAGACAGCTTCCCTCTTTGAAAGATGCTTCATATACTTAAGTTATTTTCATATTGGTTTTTTTTTCGTTTCAGTAGTTTCCCTATTCATTATCGTCAAGTTGATTGTATTGTATTATTTTATTGACTGGGACTCGTGGCGTGGTCCTGTAATCCAGCTTCATGGAGGTCAGGTTTTGAGGATGATATAGGTTTAAAGCGACTCAGATAGTCTCAGTGATCATCTGATGATACCCGCATCAACTCCCACCATCGTTTAGACATATCAGACCATCACCTGCGTGGTTTGGAAGTCACGTTAAGCCGTTGGTCCTTGTATTTCCATTGGTCATTGGGCTACTAATTAATGACCCATTCTAAGGAAGAGTCGGCCTTAGTTCTTTACAAGACTACACCTCATAACTCATTACTACCACTCATCACACTCATCCTTCGCCGCATATTTGCCTTAAAATACCCTCATGAGAGTGGTCGGCATCTCAAATAGTGATATAGTGGTATATTGTGATTTTGTTGTGCTAAACCCACGTTCATCTACTAATAATGTATAACACTAAATATATTTACCTACTAAAAGTGCGTTTACTCGTCAAGAGTGTGCATTTTGTTGCACCCCTGGTAGGCCTATATCATAATCTTAGACAGAAAGAAATGCGGCAGTTGAGTATCGTATGAATCTAATACATCCCCGGTTTCAATTTACCACAGCGCAAAATCAGCAGGAACGTGCTTCTTATCTCTAATGGTTTGCGGAGATTTCTGATAACAATTCAATTTACTTGCTTTCGTTCCGTATTCTTTATGCAGCCAAGTATGTTTCGAATTTTAAGTCAGATTTTTGTTATAATGTTACCAACATTCAACCTCTACATGAAAACGAAAACCTTTTAAGAGTAACACATGATACAATTTCAGTTGATTTAGAAATGTTGAAGACATAGTAGGCTTTCTTTGAACTTGAAATAGTTGGCAACATCTTCTACAAACTATTGGAACAATAGTATTTAAATTTAAAATTTATTTTATTTAACGTAATAACATTAGGCTTCTTCTGCAGATCAATACATTATTCACAATTTTTATTTGAAAACTATTATTTTAATAGTTTGAAGAAGACGTTGTCAGCTATTTCAAGTGTATATACACGTTTATAAGTTATAAATAAATATCAATTTATTCTTAATTGTTATTCTTATTATTATTATTCTTATTTTCTTATTTATTTTATCGTTGAACTGTTAAAGTTCAAGAGAAAACTGATTTTATCAATGTAAGTAAATAATGAAATAATGTGCTTGTTTTAGTATGATTATAAAACAGTTCCTATTAATTTGCGATTATTCTTAGTATGAGATTTGTATTTTATTCTAGAAATACCTATTTTTCAGCTCACTCATTCTAGTAAAATTGGACTGTCTTCATTTTTTAAATATCTTATTCAAATTCAAAATATAGAAAAGTATATTGATACTACGAGTACTACATTCGTACTATATAACTGCTAATGTATTGAACATGTTAAATGTATAGGTAAAGGTCAAAATCAGTTAAAAGCGACGTTTTCCGTGAAATTTAACCTATCGGATTTCTTAAACAATGTACACATAAACGAAATCTTTTGGGCGTTTTGTTTCACCTGTCTAATAATGACGCCTAAACACATTACGTCTTATAACAAAAAAGATGGATACATTTATATTTTACCTTATGTGTACAATATGTGGTCGAATATAAACTATTGTAAAAAGAATCATAGCATTATAACAACTCTTGTGTACTTTGTTATGATTTCGACACCACCTTTTCAAATTAAGCAACATAAGAACGCTGTAAATGTTGTTTAATAATTAATAAATGTCAATAATTAACTAAATAATCTGAACAAAGCAGTAAGACTTTGATATTGCATATCGTGTTGCAGTTTCAAAGGCTGTGTGCTGGTGTTGCCAGGCCTCGTGCTTAGGATTTGTTGCCCAACCACATCACAAGCTGTTAACATTAGCATTAACAAGAAACAGTCAAGCTATAGGCCTTTGTGCTACACCAACGCTTCAGCCAGGCTCACCTGGTGTATTTCACATTCGAGAAGACAAAACACTGAAAGCTGATAGTCACGGTCGTTTTAGTGTTTGTATTAGTGTTTCTAGACTGGTCTAGAAACACTAATACAAATGTATTAAAACGACTGGGACTCGTGGCGTGGTCCTGTAATCCAGCTTCATGGAGGTCAGGTTTTGAGGATGATATAGGTCTAAAGCGGCTCAGATAGTCTCAGTGATCATCTGATGATACCCGCATCAACTCCCACCATCGTTTAGACATATCAGACCATCACCTGCGTGGTTCGGAAGTCACGTTAAGCCGTTGTTCCTCCTAATTATTAATGACCCATTCTAAGGAAGAGTCGGCCTTAGTTTGTAACAAGACTACACCTCATAACTCATTACTACCACTCATCACACTCATCCTTCACCACATATTTGCCTTAAAATACCCTCATGAGAGTGGTCGGCATCTCAAATAGTTTAGTTGTATAGGTTTTTGACTTTTAAACCCTCTGTAAAACGCATTTTACAGTGCGATCTACGAGGTTTCTTTAAATATACGACTTGAATGTTCTACATTCGTTAACAAAATTAATACTTTTGTCCATATATTAACTAATTTGTTTTAAGGTGATTTGCTAAGTTAGGGTGACGAGTTAACTACCGTCAGTTGGGCGAGGCGGGGCTCGAACCTGCGAACTTCGTATCCGCAGTATCACGTGCTATCAACTCAGCTACCACGCTAACAAATATAAAAAGATTTAACTTATCCCTTATGGCACAGCTGTATGAAACTAATAATTACAATTTTTGGTGTTTCTTTCGATTAGCGTAAAAAGTGATGTTTGTTTTGCAGTTTTCTCTAAACTTTGATTGGAAAATATATCGTAAATAACTTAAATGCTCCGGTAAAAATGGTTTAATAAAAACTGTATTTCATTGGAGCCTTTGTTATTGCTATTTATCTCCTTGCGGAAAGTGATAAATATCCTTGATATAAATATACGTGATAAACATCCTTGACGAATATGTAACAGATGGGTTTAAAAGTCTTTTTAATTAACTAAATCTAGAAATGCTTCCTAACTTAACATTTGGGTCAGGTTTCCCAGGCGATGGGTTATGCTTCCCTAACTCTTACGGAGACTTCACCCATCGTAAGAGTTACAACATTGCTTTGTAATAGCTATTTACATATCAAAAACATTAATTTTGTTGAATGCTGAGTATGTAGAAATATTTTATCTAAACTATGATAACTATTTGAATACTCTAGATCTTTATTGAAAAATAGTAAAAGTAAAAACCGAAAATAGGGTCAAGTCTTCTAAGTTCTCCTTATACAGAATTTACCTGCACAGCTTTAACCTCTAAGTGCATTCAGAGGAGCTCAATCCCAGTATAGAAGCGATGTAAGCTTTGTGGTATCAAACCCACGCGAAATACCAATAATCTGTTTGAAGTTATCCCTTTTCACTCCTTATGCCATAATATTGTGCGCTTCTAACAAAATAGAGTCGCTAAAAGTTAAGGGTTTATTACATTAGTTGACAAGCTGAATTAGCTCATTGGATTTTTTCGAGCACATTGTCCAACTTGAGTGGAAATTTACTACTCAAGTGAGCTAAGTGAAACCTGCACAATCCCCAATCTAACTCTTTCCACCTTATACCTGGACGCATAAGTAAATGATAAATCAAAGCGTACAACTTATAAGCGTTAAAACTATAAAAATTAAAATTAAACTAAAAGTTATATTCACAAAAAAAAACAAGCAATGGCCTTTTCTAAATACTGATAGAACTGTAATATTTTAAATCCACTGACAATGATTCACATGAAAGCTTTCAAAAGTAGAAGTTGGTTTTTGATTTTGTCGTTTTTAACGTCAAGCAAGCTTGAACGTCACTCCAATTCACTTCATCTGCTAACATTTTCCGGCCTGTCAGCTGGAAAAGTCAAGTGAGTTCACTTGATGATGTCAACCTGTCACTTCTCAATCTAAGTTGACTTTCACTCTCCATTATATGAAGGAAATATTCATATATAGTTTAGTTTAGTTTGCTATCTAAAAAGGTTTTACCAGTGATTCGATCCATTTCTTCTTCTTGGGACGTACATAGCCTATGTACGTTATGAAATTAAGCAAACAGCTTCTACTCTAAACCACTTAATTTTAAATTACTATATTTTCCAAAATCTAGCGAACTGAGAGTTGTACAGGTTGTAAGGGCTTACAGTATAGGCAGCGTTCTCAAGTTTTAGGCCATAAATACTTTTTTAACAAACTGTAACAGTAAAAGTTATCTTATGATACTTTGCAATAACTTTGTTCCTCAGATTATTGCAAAAAGAAATACAACTAAATCTCCAAAAACAGTACTAGTGTTGGGTCATTTCATGCGCCACCCTGTAGGTTGACCGTTTCAGATACAACTTTTTTTGTATTTACAGTCGTAACCTGATGCATTAAAAATGTTGCTTTATTCTGGTACCGTACTTTAATGTTCCTAATGCAACGTCATTATAGTAAATCACTGTACGAAGAATTGTTCACAATATCAATTATAATACAGCTGTCATAAATCAGTCATCAGTCTCAAATGACCTGTATGTGACCGATAGTCGTAAATCAATCCCTGCTAATTCCCTGCGTTTAACATTATTACCAGGTTAAAGCCTTTTTTCCAAACTAAGCAATTAAACTGACACAGTTTTTTATTTATGTTAAATCTCAAAAATGAACATTACCTAAAAAAAGATCACAGGCTATATTTGTGAATATATTTACGCAGTTTTATCTACTTCTCGTGGTAGAGTTAACTACTTTATACAGGGTCATCGAAAAGGTGTACGGGATTTGAAGGTGTAATAAAAATGTTAATATAATTGGTAGTGTTGATTTTTACATCAAAAGACATGGCAAATCTGATTTTTGTTTGTTGTAATTTAAAAGTTTCAATGTGAGCTCCCGCCGTTGCACGACAGACATCTAGCCGATAGTCAACCTCCTGCCAGGTGTTTTGGATCATATCAGGAGTCACCGTTGAATTGGCTACGTTGATTCTTTTTCTCAGGACTCCTAGGTGGCCACAAAACAGGACCATTCCTCCCAATCCAACGATCAGGAAATCTGTTGTTAAGAGCTTCTTGGACAATTAGACTGCAGTGACATGGAGCTCCATCCTGCTGGAAAACGACATTAATGCCTTTTTCCCTAATGTATGTGTTCCCTCGAGTTGAAGAAATTGGAAGGGACGCCTTTAGATTTCTTCTTTTGGGGTAACATTTGAAACTTAGTTTATGCTGAGAAAATACTTGATCTACAGCACCTGAGAAGAAGAACAACGTAGCCATTTCAACGGTGACTTCTGAAATGCTCCAAAACACCTAAAGGAAGGTTGACTATCGGCTAGATGTCTGTCGTGCAACGGAGACACATTGAAACTTTTTAAATTACATTAAAAAAATTAAGATTTACCGTGTCTTTAGATGTAAAAATCAACATTCTACCAATTTAACTAAAATGCTTATTTCACTTTCAAATCCCGTACACCTTTTCGATGACCCTGTATTATACTGTATGGATGTAAGAACACAAACTGATAGCACGACAGTAATATCACGATAATGGAATTAAACACCATGAATTTGGAACATTGACATTGAATACCTGCAATAACGTTTTAAACGCTTGTTTTTGGGAACATTGTGAAAAAATCAGAATAAAGAAGAAAAATTTTACACGTTTCACCCCACGAATTTGGTATTCAATATCATATCAAGGAAAAATAATAATAAAGTTCACGGTAATTGGCTAGTTCACGTAAGCACTGGACAATAACTTAGGCCTATTTAATAAAATACTAAGTAAAATGATGAATACACACATTTGAAGCTATTAAGGTAAAACGTACAGTACTTGTTTATATGATAGATACTGGTTTGCAATGATTTCAAATGCACAGTCGTATTGGTATTGCGTTAGGAAATGTTTTGGTTTAACAACTGGCATTCTGCAAGAAACCTGATTTATATTCGCAGAAATGTTCGCATCGTTACCTTCCAATGCTACTTTGTGTTCAACGTTTACAATATTTTACAGTTCTCTCGTATATTTCACGGAATTGGGCAACGAAACATTTTTGAATAAATCTTGTTGTTGTGTATAATACAGAGCGGACCTGGTGCTCTAGACATAATACTTCAAAAATATATCTCCTAAGTAAATTAAAGTAACTTTGTAATGCTATCTCTTAATATGGTGCAGTTCAATTTCAAGCTAGTTCAAACATACCAATGCTAGTTCAAACATTCCTTCTGTCAACTGACTATTAAATTGTTATTGTTATTACCTAGATTTGTAGGTCAAATGACACAAGTGCCGGGCCTATGTTAGTTTGGAAAACGGTAATCATGCTTCAAGTATCAAAATCGACGCTTGGTCTCGCGTTCCGTATAACTTTGCAGACCACCAGGAAAACTTAAGGATCAACCTTAAAACTCAGTGTCTTGGTATAATACAACTAGATAAACTATAGAAATATTTGTCTTGTTCTTGTCTTAAATCTCGCTTTTTATCAAACAAGTAAGCTTAAAGAAACTTTAGTGAAGGAAACTTGATGTTGTAATTTCTAATGCTGCTTAACAAGTGCATTAGAAATGGAGTTACTCTAACGAGTTGAGCTTATCCTTCGTCACAATTCCACAGCTAACCTGCAGTTTTGGCAAGAAATTTGCGTAATAGTTCTAGATAGTGTACGGTGTTTACGGGTTACAAATATGAGGCATCAGTCTTTGTTAATTCACTATTATTTACAGTCTAATTATTATTATACTAATGTTTTACACAACTAATTATTCACTTAATGGCTACACATTATTACACTATGAACGGTTCCTTATTTCACTATTTCCAGTCTATTTACACTCCGGCACCAAGTCCCGTTCACTCACGTGTCCTCGTAGCACTCTTCGGTCGGAAATCCCACGTCGCAACGATATGTGACGATCCCTCGAATATGGCTCACCGATGTTTGCAGCGGGCACAATTAAAGTCACTGACACCGAGAATAGGAACTGAAAATGTACACGCACTAGGGATGTGACGCTGTACGTTCACCCTACACTTTCATGAGGTTGCGCGGACCCTTTTACACAGACTTGCACTAAACTGAACTGATCTGCCAGAGGGGATTATAAAAGTCCAAAGAACAACCTAGGCCTTTCTAGAATGATCGACATCTAGAAGATTATGTGACTGAACAGCAGTAAACAGCAGCTTTTTGAGTCATTCTCTGGAAGCCTCCTATAGGCGTGTGCATCCAACCGAAACAGACTGTAGTAAATCTGTTGACTCGAAGGCAGCCTGGGGTTACCCTCGTTTGGCCACTTATACCTCCGTAACATTAGCCTAAAAGTTAAAGACGGAGAAAACAAATTTCTACATATAAAATCCATATGATTTTTTTAAAGTGCCTGGCAAGTAAAACGGACGGAAAATATCACCTGAGCAATGATACCCTATTTTTAAATACCGAAAATTTTATATAATTTGTTTGTTATTATATTGGTTTCTAGAAGAGTGTATTCAACAACGCAAATAGAAGCCTGTCAACTAAATAGTTTAGGATTTCCATTGACAATTCAGCGACAAATTGAGTATATTAATCGACTATAATGTATTGAATATCGACTATAATGTATATTAAACTATACTATCGATGTAATTTGAAACTGTTAATCCTCTGTTAGCTTATGATTATCTGATATTGTTAAAGCTCGGTTTAACCTACATTCGCAACGGAAGATGTTGTGATTATTTTACCATTCACTAATTTACTTTAAACGGTTATATGACAGTAAACACGTTGGTAAGATGGCAGTTACAATATTTATCTCAATGCTGTCACACAATCTAGAGTAAGGTACAATGTTTTATGAGTCAATTCAAAGCTCGTAATATTCCTCAGGAGAACATTTTCTGTCATAAAGTACTAAAGTTCAACCTTTGCAGTCACTTTAAATGGTTGCCTCGCGTTTAAGAATAGAGTAATAGTAGTTTTGGTTTACGTTATTTCTTCCTTTTTGAATAATGATAAATGTTTGTTTATTTTTTAAAATTGTATGGTGAGAGTGGGTTTTTTAAATTTTGGGATGTATACACTTCAATGTGGTGAAAAACCTTTTCTGCGTACTATTTCTTGTTCATTTACTCAGCCGATTTCTTTGTTGTGGTTCGGACGTGGTGTTAAACCCTTGGTCCATTCCATTGGTCGTTGGACTATAACCCAATATGAGGAACAGTCGACCCTTAACCACTATATCACTACTATATCACTATTTGAGATGCCGACCACTCTCATGAGGGTATTTTAAGGCAAATAAGCGGTGAAGGATGAGTGTGATGAGTGGTAGTAATGAGTTATGAGGTGTAGTCTTGTTACAAACTAAGGCCGACTCTTCCTTAGAATGGGTCATTAATTAATAGCCCAATGACCAATGGAAATACAAGGACCAACGGCTTAACGTGGCTTCCGAACCACGCAGGTGATGGTCTGATATGTATAAACGATGGTGGGAGTTGATGCGGGTAACAAAACTAAATATCATCATCCACCAAAACACTCACCACCATAGCCACTTTAAAATACCCTCTAAGTGGGTCGGTGTCTCAAAGCAAAATATCAACGTTGTGCCTTTTTCATTATTTCTACTTAATGGCAAGAACTGAGGTTTCAGTAAATGGCTTAGCTAGAACTATTCTTTAACTTGGCTAAGTTTTATTTAAAACCGTAATGTGTTTTTAAATAATATGTTGGCGAATTTCCGTAACGTGTTTTATTTTGGTTTTACATATTAGTCATAAATAATATTTAAAATAGGACAAAACGCCTACAAAAGAGACTTGCTTGTCTTCTAAGCTGAATTGCAAAGTCGGTTGTTTGAACAAAATTGAAGGAGCCAAACACAACTAACGGAAGAAGATTTCTTTTAAAATACGAGATACAAAAAACTTACTTTATTTATTTCAATCTTAATCCGTACAAGTATGAAAGAGATGTCCAGGCAACAATCTTGTTCAATGATCATGAAATCCTGGTTCGTATTTCAGATCAAAGCTCACGCGCTTTTGCTTTCATAAAAGATTTGCATTTAAGATAAACCCCGTATAAAGTTAATGCTATTCTTGTTTTGATAATATTTAATTGAACTCCAAACCACCTATAGCTGCATTAAACATTTTTTACCACGACAGTAAAATGTCATTACCATCAATGTACTAGGAAAAACAATAGTGTGAAATAAATGAAACTATGAAATAAACTACAATGGAACTATTATGAAATAAATATTTGAACGTGGAATTCCTCTCGCAAGAAACTACGTTTGTTCTGCTTATATTTTATGAGGTGAAAGAGTTTCATTGCTTCTACTGTGTTTAAAAGTCTTACTGGAGACAATACCAGGTCAGCAAGTGTTTAAACTTTAATTTTCATTGCTTCTCGTATACTCGTTTAGTTTCATTTTACAAGGTGTCTCTTAAGTAAATAAACGGGAAGTTTACTTGCAGCCAAACTTTGAATAAGGTTATATGGTATAAATAATTGTTATATTATGAAAATACTTTGTTATGAATACACTTCATTAACGAGATATCCGTCATTTAGTTGATTGCAAAACTTGATTTGTATTTTCCAAAACACAATATGTGAAATCTAAGTCGATTGACATAAAAGACATTGTAGATATCCTGTAAACTTAAAAGTTTTGCAAAGGGTATAACTTTTCACTGTTTATTTGTTTAGCACTTCCAATTGTTTCGTTGTTTAGCTAACTACTTACGAATAAAACAATCAATATTGTATTCTTACTCCACGAATAAAAATGTTTTTGTCTGTGGTGGGTTTGTAATAACTCAATTTGAAGAGTGAAAAAAGAATTGCTAGTTTAAAAGAGGATTAGTAGGGTATAGGCGTGTGAAGGATTTCTGTCAAAAAATTCCTTCATTTCTTAAGAGTGCGCAGTAGTGGCTGTGCCCTTGAATTTTGTCACATAAGAGCGATGTAAAAACATGCATCTTCTCGGAACCTCTCACGCCTACAGTTTTCATCGGGTTTTTATAAAATAAACTTTGTTTTAAATTAATTATTGTTTTAGTGATTCCACTGAGCAGAATTTCTATTTCATCTTTTATGATAAACTGTGACATAAATCTAAAACTGAAGAAACTTTGTATTTGAATTACTTGCTTTTACTCGTAAACTAATAAGAATATCAAAACTGTGGTCACCGGAGTCACTGCATCACATTGTCATCTTTCAAATAAAACTTATTTCAAAAGATCTGATGGAAATTGTTGGCTCGAAATGTTTTAAGAAAATGGTGGTTTTTACATTGTTCTTATGGGACAAAAACAAAATGGCCACCAGGTACTGTAAACTCTTAAGGGTATTGCGGATTACCTCTGCTACGTTTGCATACTTTAAAACAAGATTTTCAGTTTCTTTCCTAAGGAAACTCACAGTGACCATACCGGAGAGTCATCCGGATAATTAAGGGGCCAACTTGACAAATAGCAGGGCCCTCCTTTGTTGACAAGATCTTTGACAAAGTGGGCCAGTTTGGGTGCGGACAAAGGCGCGATGGTAAGCGCATTACGACAGTGGCCAGGCTGGGTCCGGAGCGGCGCCGAGACTCAAAGACCAGCTGTGAGCCGAGGCAGCCACCCACCGTGTACAAAAACCTCGGCCATATCCGCTCCTCGCGGCCCCAGGTGTCACGGTTTTTGTCTCCCTGCCTGTGGGAGGGGGCAGTGAATGGAACAGTTTGATACACGGCAAGGCAGTGACAGAAGAATCTCGGCACCTCAACGCCTCACATTATGGTTCACTTTCGATTTCGATTCTCACGCTTGGACGTGTTTGGACGTGAGCTGAAAGGAAATTGTAACAGGTGTTGCTGTATGCAGGAATATGGGGCTGAATGTGATTTTTGTCTTCGCATCTGCGTTCGCGCTGCAGATTTGTCTTGGTTATTTAAAAGTAAGGTTGATTATGTGGTTTGTTCAGTGCGCAATAGTGGGTGTTACCTTTGGTGTTGTCTCATAAGAACTATGTAAAACATGAATTTTCTTGGGACATCTCACGTCCACAGTTTTTATCGCATTTTTATGAAATACAATTTTTTTAGAGAATTACATGTTTTACTAAATCCGCTGATCTGAGTTTTATTTTATAATTTACAAAACTAAGACGTAATACATAAATTATATTGCAGCAAATTGTCAAAACATACTACAAATACAACTTGTTTCAGAATATGATTTTTTACATGGTTCTTATAAGTTAAAAGAAAATGGCCGCCTGTTAATGGGCGCTCTTTGGTTAAAGTGTACGGTCACAAGTTTACTGATGGGTTGTAAATTAGAGTACAAGATTTATTGAAAATAAAAGCAATAATATAAAAAGCTACTTACAAAACAATTCCTAAAAGTTATATGGGTTTGAACGAAGAAAAGTAAAAATGGATTGATATAAAGACATCCACAAGTATCAAACCTATTCCCGTCAAACAACGTAAGACATAAATATGTGATGCAGCATTCGTTGATACTGTAATTCAAAACCAATGTCCTTAGTTGTTAATAATAAATCATGACATATCACGCCATACTGGACTACTTCTTTTACACATTCTGTGTTTTATTCAAGGACATAGTGAATAACTAACAGAAACGTAACACGTTGTAGCAGAACAATCTAATAAAGTAATATGTTCTAGGTTCTAGTCAAACGAACATTAGGTTAGTATACATTAAAACTAAACTGTGTGGACAATTAAATTAATAACCGAGGTTAGACCTCATGAAATAAAAGTAAAATATTGGGATAAGGTTGTTTTAAAAACAATCTTCAAAATCTTACAATTTTGTGGCGGTTAATGTTGATATCATTAAAACTACTCTAACGCGGTCGCTAGTTTTATAAACGCGTTATATTTTTATGCTAGTATTTTTGTTTAGTAAAGGCTTTTTTTAGAGACAAGCTAACAAAACATATACACGTAATGCACACAAGAAACTGTTTTATGTCCTATAACGCCACTTTTCAACAAATCTTTGAAGGAAGTTGTTTTTGTAGTTTTAGAGAAAAGGTAATGCTACAAATATCTAATTAGCTAAGAAGGCTTTAAGCGAATTGCTTTACTTTTATTTCTCTCTACTTTGACCGAATACTCGTATACCTTTCATTAAAGTGTGTAACAGTGTTCTCTAAACACTCAAAACAAACGTTCATTGTTGTTAATAAGTTTTTAACAAAGTACTTTTAAAACTGTCTAAACTTAAACGTAAGTGCTTAAAGGTTTGATACAAGATTCAAGAGTACTGACTTTCAAAAACAAAAACCTTCATAATTCTTTTGTGTTATTCAAAGTACTTTTTTAAATGGAAGGGTTTGTGCGTTTGAAATATTAATAGTTTATGGACGTCATCGTTAGTAATTAAGAAGAAAACGACGTTTCGGAATATGGAATCTGGTCTCGTCTTCAGGTAAAACGCATTCTAAATCATAAAAAACGCAGAAATTTAGCAAGCCTAAAGTAACCAGGGTAAACTGACCAGTAAAAACAACCAAGCGTGTGAGTGTGTTTTTACGCCTTTTCTATGTTATGTTTACTTTACTTTTCACCTGAAGTTGGGATCAATTCCAGATCTTTAAACGTCGTGGCCTTCTTGATCACTAAAGATGGAAAACGTCCGTAACTATATTTTAAACTGAGAGAGAGAGATCTTACAAATGCACACACGTTTAACTACGATTCAACCCACACTATACTTCGATTTCACATCTAACAGAGGGGGCGCTGGCAAGAATGTAAGACCCCTGGCACTCTCTGCTGCCGGAACGGCGCACGTGAGGGCGGTTATTGTCAATATCTTGGCAATAATCTGTAAATCTCATACCAGGTGATGCTCTACATGGTCTCCAGGTCCAGCTGATTGTCTGCGTACTCTGCCAACGTATGAAATGTCAGTACAATAATTCCGACAAAGAATGAACACCTAGAACAAGGTAAGAAACAAATCAAATCAACGAATGATTCTTGAACTCCCCCATTGTACAATAAAGAAAAAGTAAAAAGACATTTCAACACAGTTGTGCACGTTTTGTTTCTACTATTTTGGTAATGGTTTAGGACATAATGATGCATATAACATTGAATGGCAGTTGGAAATAGTTCCACATGTACCTACAATCAACGTTACAAGTAGTTAACTTAAAGCTATAGTTAGTTACAAGCAGAGTTATGTAGATATATATAGCTAACACTCCACGCAAATAATAACGTCTCAAAAGGCCGCGAGATTACTATAGTTAACAATAACCTATAAACTAATAAAATAAACATTCAACCGTCACTGGTTTAAATATAGACCTAAAGCTAGCTTGATCCTGGATTATAACCAACCGTTGATGCCGCTGTTATACGCGTATTAATGTAAGTATCAATTTGATTTAATGTTTAATAAGCATAGCTGTTATAGCGTTTAGCTTATGTAAATGTCTTCTGCTTTAAGCTTTGAGTATTATTGGTTGGTCATAACTTATAATTTAATTTAAAAATATTATTTTCTTTAAACGTTATGTTGGAGGGGGACATTTAAAACTCACCCTGTATTTTCTCACATAAAGCACATAAAGTCCTCATACTAAACGATATCGTCAGAAGATGAGTTTCGTAATTGGAGCGCACTAATTATTTTTATCTCCTACTGCGCCCACCACACGAGTTGGATAACCCACGCATTGTGAAGGTGTACGGTATTGTTTGTGACAAACAACCTTTATCAAGCCTATTTCACGTAATGTAATGTTTAACTGTCCCGAACTCAGTTATCATTCCGACATTAGTTCCAACAACAGCCAGGAACAATGGGATGGGAACAATATACCCAACAGAACTGTTATACTCTGTCCAGTTCCGCTTTGCATTCAGGCTCTCGTTCAAAAACATCCCCAGACCGTAGTAAATACACATTATAGGTTAAAGTTTATCTAGTTCAGCTTAAAATAATTGAAGTAAAGTTTGGGAAAACATAAAAAGGAAATTATATAAAAACGAGTTATTTTGTTTTAAACACATCTAAAACACTAAGTTAACATTATTTTCTTTTTTTGGAAAGTGTATGAATAATTAATGTTATCAATAAAGACCCGATAAAATATCCCTCTTTTACGAACGATGAATGAATAGTCAGTCAAGCAGTTAGAAAAGTAGATACCGATATGAGGTGATGTATTGGACAGGAAAACTAATTTAAGTTACTAAGATCTAAGGTTCCGGTTTACACTACGTCACAGTTGAAATATAAAATACTGCGAAACGTGTTGACCTCGCTATAGAGAGTCATCCTCAGTAGCTGGTTGACTGGCTGATACGCTACTGAGGATGACTCTCCACAGCAAGTCAGCAAGGTCGAAACGTTTAGCAGTAATTATATTTAAACTGTGACGTGGTGTAAACCGGAAGAATCTTAGATCTTAGTGATGTCACTGGCCACGAAACCTTTAGAGTTAAGATTAATTTAATTTACATGTAAACAATTGTTTAAACAATAACGGCGAGATGTAGGTAAGAGATCGGATTAGACATAATAGGTATGATCAGTAGCCAAAGATATTAACTTTATCTTTGTAAATTACATGGAAAACATATGCGTAGGCTTATTTACCATTGGTCTTTAGTATAAGAAGTGTCATGTGTTCCATAAGTGGAAACAAGTCTAAACTCGTTCAAAGAATTCAGGAAAATTATTGTCTACTTTTTAGTATTCAGAGCGTATGAAAAACCGAGGGTTCGAATCTCGAAATTTTCAGATATAAAGGGGTAATGATATACATAATTTTAAAGCTGTTTAAGTAAAAACCAATAGTGAAGAAAACATTGTTTTTTGTTGAGCCGATGGAAAATGGCGGCTGAAAATCTAAAAATAAAATAGAACTACGAAACACCCTTTATTTTCTTTAATATTTTTCAAAACATAAATCGAATTACTGATTTTTACTTGTCATGACGTAAGCTTTCCAACGATATACGGCAACATGCTGGTTTAAACACTTTTGTACCCCAAAAACCTAAAATTTGAAATTGATCTACTATGAATATATCTAATTCTTTTCATAAACTAAACCCTATCTTGTTTTATATCGTTGTAATGGTTTATGTGAAACATATCGACATTGGTGAAAGTTAAAAAAAATATTAACCCGTTTTTAAATGGCGGCCAAAAACGTAATTCAAAGGTGTAATTCACTCAAGTCGGTCAATCCGTTTTTGAGATATACTCGTACATACGATACGGATGGTCTGTGACACCCTGTATATTATATCAAAGATACATTAAACTATTAGTACTAACGATAAGACGTACTCCTTTAAAATCCAAACACAGGTAAAGTTATGATGTTATTATTTACATTTACTTACTCACTATTTACATTTATTTACTTTTGTAATGTATAAGTCTCTAGCATTGCATGAAAGGCAGCCCGTTACTGAATATACAAATAAGCTTCATCGGTCAATATACGGATCCAGTATCCATATTATATCTAATTACTCGATTGCCTAATATCATCATTCGCCTGCAAGCGCTTCAAATAGCTGATTCAGTGGTGTAATAGACTAGTCTATTAGATGGCTGATGGATTCTGTTAGGCAAATACTATTATTGAGAATTTATCTTAGAGTAATAGTTATCGACTTTTGTTTGAGAACACCTTTTTGTTCAATATATTTAAAATAAATTTTAAAAAAGATCGTTTGTGTATGTGCTCTAATGACAATGGCATTTAAAACTCTCTTTGAAAACATTTTGGTCGCAGAAGCATTCTACAGTAAAAACGAGTTTATGGAACACACTTGGGAGACCATACTTTAATTGACTGACTGACGGGGTGTAGAGTGGGGTAATTCGAATGAATGGAGAGAGTGAATGTATAAACTGTATGTCTGAAAGGTTTCTCGATGTGAATGAATGGAAAATTGTAATTTTATAGATAACTTGACGATTGCTATAATTTTTTTAATGTTCTTGCAATAAACTATTTATTTATGTATTTATTTTATCTAGGTTCCCCTTGTAAATGTCTGATTAAAAAGACAACAATTCTTAAAGACTATTTTATAGACTATATTTCTTTTGAACCCATCTGGATATATGTTGAATCTATAGAAATTTGTATCCATTGGTTTATAATGATTTTCGTTATCAAATCTTGCTACCACTTTATTATTTTAACATCAGTATTATAAGGTAAGTATTAAGACAAAGTAAGTTACATGATGTTCTGTTGCAAAATAAAAACGTTCAAAGTAAACCGTGTTTCTATATTTAAAATTTTTTATATTATAATATTGTTTTAACCAATACTCAACCCGGAACTACTTTTAAATGAAAAACTGGACTAAAGCAAATTTAACTGTAAAGTAAATATTAACAAGAACAAGTTTGATGACTTTACTTTGCCAAAAGGTTTAGAGTTGTTTACAAACCAATGTCCAGATATTCTTATTTATTTTACACTACTATACGAGCATATTTTGTTTTATTAAAAAAAATTATAGTTTAATGCTTTAAAAAATAACTTCTTTTTCAACACATAAGGAGATGTGTCGGTAAGGTACTAAGCATAACAAATAAGAATAATTAGAATTTTATTTATCAATAAAAACATAACCAACACTTTACAAACTCGAATGATTCTGGTTAACTTACCACGTAGCGATGACCAGCACAACTTTAAAAATCAAACAATCTTCTAAATTATAAGTATATTTTTAACAAATGTAATTACTTAAAACCTTAGGTATAAACAACGAGAATATCAAAGCTCAACGAACGTTTTTGTGTTGAAAGTCCCTTGGAATTAATATTTCCGTGGCATTGAACGAGAAACTCTTAAGAGAAAAATATTAAACTTTATATTGCTGAAAATTCAGCCTTGTGAAAAACATGATGAATTTATGATGAAAAGATCAAAGTAAAACTTTACAACCGCTTTAAAAGGCTAACCTCGAGGTTATAAACACATACTATAATATATTTATGTTGTAATCAGAGTATAAAACTCACTTTTTTGTTTATAAGATAACTATGTATAGTAAGGTACCGCGTTACTTAGTTCAACAACTCAAAAATAGGTTGTTTCAAAGGTTAGTGAGATTACTTTCGGTAACATAATAGTGGATCCTTTACACTGCATTATACAACAACAATAATCACATTAGTTAGACTTAGGTAAAAGTTAACCACTTACTAAAATTCGAAAAAAGCTTAACAACTGATAAACACTGAAGACAGACTACTAAATACCTCGTAAAAACGTTCCAGTTTAAATTATTAATATTGCTTTTAGAAAATGGTGCATAATAAACAAGGTCACACGATAAGATGTAAAATAAAAGTTGAAGTTTAAATTTAATTAACAGAAGGTATGAAATTACAATCCCTCTGAACAATTTAACCTCTTGAACACAAAGCGAGGTAAACAAATGAAATAAAAGAGTGGGGTTTCTTATTACGATGGTACTGTATTGGATTATTTTATTTACGAGAAATACCTCTTCATGAATAAATAAATAAATCTTTTATTGCATAAACAATGTACATTGTATCGCAATCGTCAATAACATAGGCTATCTAAAATTTGCCATTCATTCTCATCGAAGTATCTTTCAGTCATACAAAGTCATTCAAATTATTCCCACCCCAGCCTCGTTGTCTGTCTTTGAGTTTTAAGAGGTCTTCCAGGTATGTGCCATTTACTCGTCTGTGCTGTAAAATGCTTTCTGAACTAGTATTGTTTTGAGACGAGATTTAAATGCCTTTGGCACTTTCAATCAAATTTGGAAGTCTGTTGACGAAACGTTCATGAGTTACCGTTCTGTGTCTCCCAGTTCGGTAATCATCCCTTCTTCTCGTTAAGTAAGAGTGAGTGTCTCTACCTCTTATCGGGTCGCACTTGGATCTCACAGAGATACATGTTTCAAGGATATAGAAACAAGGTAGTGTCAACAATTTTAGTTTTTTGAAAGCTGGCTTGCACGACTCTCCCCACTGAAGTTTTGCGATTGTTCGGATTGCTTGCTTTTGCAAAACGAAAAGCCTAGAGACATTTGCATTTGAGCAGACTCCCAACAAGGCTAAACTTTAGGTAAGGTGTGGGTTGACAACTCCATAATCCGCCGTTATCAGTACATGACTTGGGCAGTATTTTGAAAGTTGTCTCAAGACAAAAATGCCTGAGGAAGTTTTGCAATTTACCTAAAGGTTATGAACACCCTGGTTTATTCTTCCAGTCATAAAACAAGTTGAGAATGGAATCAATTGAGTTTAATCTGAGACGACTTAGAGTATACAGAATACAATATCTATTAAATAGGTAACCTTCCTTTAAATGAAGCTTGTATTCACTGAAAGATTGACATGAAGTTTTTAAACTCGTCCATGTTTACAGGTCAAAGTCGTAATGTTTTATCGGTGAAGTGGATACACGTAAAATAGCTGAATCCTAGGATTATTGAGTGTGTAACCGCGCTGTATATTTCAGCTAAACCAATATACCAGGATTTCATATGGTTTAATCAACATGCACATTTATTTGCCTTTGCACCGTCGACTGTTAGTGGTGACTTTTGTTGAACAGTGACAGTCATGTACTGATTTGAAAAGTATTTTCTATTAAATTTCGTTTCGAGTTAAGTGATATAATTCACCTTTAAGATTTATGCTAATGCAATTAAAAGCTTATTAACTCGTATACAGTTTTAACATTTTTAATTTATATTCACGCTAAATAATTTATAACTAAAGGAATTTGATGACAAAAACAAAGTTTTAGACCCAACTGGAACTCGAACCCGTATCTCTCAGTAGCCGGGCGATAATGTGCTTGGGGGTGGACAGTGCAAGTCCTGCTACTGTCCACTAATTTCTTCTTAAAATGTCTTAAGTAATTCTGAAAAGAGAGTTTGACAGCCTCGTGGATATCACACAAACATTACAAGGTTGTAAGGCGAATTTGAGTGGTTCAAAAGCAAATGGTGTTTTAAAAGAAATATGTCTTTATTTACAGATTGATAATGTTCTAACCTATGCAATATATATAGTGTAAAAGTCAACATTTCAAACACAATGCCAAGAATTCGTGCTGTAGTTATGAATGTTATAAATTACAGCACGTCTAAAGTATTATTGAGTTAAAATTTTAAAACGTATTTTAATATAAAATGTATTTACCATTTTCAATTTAACTACTACACCAATACTATAGCTTTGTATCTTTTTTTGTTTAATAAATATTTTTATACTATATTGGGTTCATAAAACCAGGCACTTATGTTCTGTCTTTAATCATGTTTTAGAGCGGAAGAACAGACTGATAAAAATCAAGGAACGCAACTAAAGAAAGGTATTAAAAGAATCCTTGATGGACTTTTGGAATGTATGTCACAAATTGCACTTGGAAGAAGAATGACCAGAGCAGGTAATGCAAGTCTTTATCCGCACGAACAACTGTAGGGCACTGAAATACTTGACATCAGATTCGGATAATGTTTTGATTTTATCATGGTTGAACAACATCACTATATCACTATAGGAGATGCCGACCACTCTCATGAGGGTATTTTAAGGCAAAGATGTGGTGAGGGATGAGTATGATGTGTGGTAGTAATGAGTTATGAGGTGTAGTCTTGTTACAAACTAAGGCCGACTCTTCCTTAGAATGGGTCATTAATTAATAGCCCAATGGCCAATGGAAATACAAGGACCAACGGCTTAACGTGACTTCCGAACCATGCAGGTGATGGTCTGATATGTCTAAACGATAGTGGGAAATGATGCGGGTATCATCAGATGATCACTGAGACTATCTGAGCCGCTTTAGACCTATATCATCCTCAAAACCTGACCTCCATGAAGCTGGATTACAGGACCACGCCACGAGTCCCAGTCATGTCCCTTTTCATCGATACCAATACTCTTAAATTTAGTGTTTTAAGTTTGCTAGAACAATAACTCATCACTGATACAACGACGTTAACTCATAGTTTTTAGATATTATAAATTTTATAAACGTTTAGAATGACTAATACAAAATAACTAGACTGTCACAGTAAAAGTCTAACGCCAAAAATAAATCATGTTGTCCCAGTTATTATGTATTGATCCCTAAAGACTGCTAAAGACCCCTACTGACACACGCATTAGGAACACAATGGGGTGCAATTTAGGGCGCCTTTAGGGTGCCATAACAATGACACTCTCACCCTAGATAAAGATGCCCCAAATAGTCGAACGACCCCTTCCATTTAAGTGTATAAAATCTGTGATACTGGAGCAAAGCACTTTTCTTTGGAAACGGAATGATACATCAAATCATTCCATACCATAAAGTAAAATACACATAAAATACCATACCGAAACGTCGGGTACTTTTGGTTTATCTCAACACAATGAAAAACGTACGTAATAATATAATAACCTCAGTTATTGTACCATCGTCAAGAACAAACTTCAAAAAATAATTTTTTGTAAAAGTTGGATTTTTACGAAACAGGGCCCTGGAAGGTGTTTTATGTTACTTTAACACACTACAAAGTACTTACATAGAGGGTGAGTTTTATATGTCCCCCCGGGACCCACCTTAACTTTTGATAATATTTGGTAATATTTTAAAATTTCATACCCCTTTGTGGCATACCAAAAGAATGGGAATTTGAATACAAATTCAACGACGCAAAGGAAGATTTTTATCTCCATTCGTTCTTTTGTACCCACTTAAAGATGACAAGAAATCAGGTTAAAAATGCTAAGTATTACATTAAAAAATGTGTTATGACAAGTCTTTCTTCAAAATACCCTATGGAATTATGTTACAGGGTTGTGATGTTTCCCTCAAAAGATTTTCGAGAAAAATTTGCCATTTAAGACAAACTATAAGTGAAATGTGGCATTTTAAAGCTGATTTCTTCAATCTTTAAACAGGTATTACAAAAACTAGTAAAGATAAACTTTTTTCTTTGCGTCGTTAAATTTATATTAAAATTTCCTTTCTTTTGAGGTGCCACAAAGCGGGGGTTGCAATTTAAAGATTTTGGGGGCTCTCCCTCCGGCTTTTGGGTGGGGTTGCGTGACACAAAATACGTCAAAACAAACCTACGTCATTATCCTATAAAAGCATTCTCTAAAGGTTTCAAAAGTTTTTCCTTTTCAAAAGTTAAGGGGACATATAAACTCACCCTGGATACAAAATACTAGATATATAACTATATTCTATTTTATTAACGTATACAAAATATAAAACTTACCTCTCAGAGTAAAAATATATTTCTTTTACCAAAGTTCGATTTGATGGTATGAGCTAAATACAATCTTATTTGTTCAATAGCTATTCAAATGCAATTACATCCATCAATGAACACGAAGTAACTTATTTATCTATAAGCTGAATTAGCATAATGGATTGCAATTCACTGTTCAATATTCAGGCATATTAGCTTGCAGGTTCTGTTGTCATAATATTAGTTTATTAAAACAACTTAAACCTGCATGGATTTTAATGCACACTTCAAATATTCAATACTTTGTTTATTACAATATTGTATGTTGTAATATTTCACTTAAGTGTTGTTTCATGACGTTTAATCAAGACCTCAATATTTAGCATTTAATAAAATCTGACGTTTAGTTTGGAGAACAAATAGTTTGTATTCACTAGAAATGAAGATATAGCAAACTTTGGCAGCTTGGATATTTGTTGTTTTAAACCAACGTGGCTGCTGCAATGGCCACCAGCAACCTTGAAAATGTGTGTGAATTTCAACTGAAACTTGTTATAGTAGTGTAGAATTTTAGGTTCGTTAAGACGTTTTAGTTTTAATGTGACAGAAATGTAGCCTATAAGATAATTTTAGGCTTTACTTTAGAAGTGCGTGTTTAAGGTTTAAACTAACTACAACTTCTATTCAGATACAATCCATGGGCATCTATTGGTTAGATGTGGACGTCACTGAAAGTAATAGTTGTATAGTTATTAAATTTGGCGATTTAGTTTTTTATCAGTAGTCAAAATGTGTGACTTTCCTAACAAGCTCAACCTCAAAACGCAATACTTTAACGTTTTTTTAGATTTATATTCAGGTTTTTACTACGAACTAAGTAAGTTGAAATACTTATAGCTTATAAATGTATCATTCATATGGGTACCATTGTTGTTAATATTTCTTGGTGGAAGAATTGATAGTAAACTTTAGGGATAAATTAAATTAAATGTAATGTAACTATTTAATGTAAATTAAAATATTTATGTAAATCTATTAATGTGACTAGCCTAGTATTTATTTATTTAAGACACTAATGTTCATAATTGTGTTCAATACTTACTACTACTATTTATTACTACACTATGAAGTTTGAGATCTACACACATGTACCTTATTCAATAAAGATATTTGAATAAAAGAGAGTTGTGTTTTGGTGACTTTCATGTTTTTAAAAATTATCTAGAAGTTTTAAAATCAATTGTATAATATATTGTTATCTATGAGAATATTGGTTACATGTTAGTCTCACTATCTTATAGAATAATGTTGTTTAAGTATCTGAAGGAAGTCTCAACTCAGATTTATCTACGATACCCCTATATTTGCTCTGTTTATTTTTGCACAGTACATTATTCATGTTTTAGAAATTGTGTAACGTATTGTTATATTATTGTACAATTTGTAAACAGTTGGAGAAATAAAGATATTATTGTAATTATGTAGTGTGAATGTTAAATTAGTTCCATCGAACTAACCAACGTGACGTTTGTAATCCTTGTAATACTTTCTGCAAATAATTCTAACTCTGATTCCAAATGCTGCGTCTTCTCTCAGAAACCACCAGCTTCCAAGTTGAATTGCGACAGTAATCAGTGCTGGCCAGATTAGGCAGAAAGACTGGAAGGAGGCAGCACGTGCTCAATGGTTGTCCCGAGCCTCGTTGATGTAAAACAACCCTTTCTCCCCCCACACCACCACAGCCCTACACACAACATAACATTGCATGAACTAAGTAAAGCTGGCGTCAGCAACGCGAGGCGCTGTCTCTCGGATTTTTACAAAATTCCTAACATTGAAGAACACTGATTATTTTATTGTTTACTTTGTTGTTTGAATTTTTAAACGTTGTTGTCTGAAACGTTTAGTTAGAAATTGATATTTAAAAAGCTTAACACGACCTTTAAACATGGTGTTATACGGCATAAAACAAATATCGGCATACAGAAGTTAATATAAGTTCTGGAAAATAAATAATGAGTTATTCAATCCTTATTGAATGCAATCATAAACGTATTACATGAAGGCGTCATATATACATGTATACACATAGATTTCTAGTGTTATACAGACTCAGATTATAGTCCATCTGATATGTTGGATGAAACTGAGATCACAGAGGTCTAATCAATGGAATTCCTTGGAATACTTCTAGATAGAGGGTTGGCATGGGATTGTCATGTAGACCATGTCTGTTCCAAGCTGTTATCTTCAGGTATTAATGCCTTGAGGAAATTGTCCGAAACTGTCCAACTCAGGTACTGATAACGGCATATTATGGACTCATCTTCCCACACCCTTCTTATGGATTGGTGCTAAGGAGGTTGTTCAGACGCAAATATTTCAAGAGTTTTTGCAAAAAAGAGCCGTCCGAACAATTGCATAGTTGCAAAGAGGAGAGTCGTGTAGACCAGCATTCAAAAACCTGAAACTATTGACACTATATCCTGCCTCTGCATGTTACAAACTTGTCTTTTCTTCAAAGAAAAGTGCGACCAGCTAAGGGGGAGTGATATACACTCGTATGAAAGTAGAGGCAGGGAGAACTACCGGACCGCCCTACCCAGAACGGTAGTTCATGAACATTTGCCATCCAACCGGTCAACAGACTACCAAATTCGATTGAGAGTGCCCTAATGCCCAAGAGATTTAAAACTCGCCTCAAAAACATTTTAATCGCTGAAAAATTCTACAGCAAAAACGAGTTTATGGCACACCCTTGTGAGACCATACATTAACTGTCTGACTGACGGGTTAATTCATGCAAAGTGGGATAATTTGAATGAATGGGGAGAGTGAATGTATAAATTGTATGTCTGAAAGGTTTCTCGATGTGAATGAATGGAACATTTTAGCTTTATATATAACTTTTATAATGTCCCCGCAATATACTATTTATTTATTTATTATTATTTATAAAGGGCAATTATATGGCTATAGTTGTGTTATTATCTTTTCGTGTTTCACGGCGAAGTACAGTATTCATCGACAGTGAATCTAATACTACGTTTAGTGTTTGAACGAGGACGTTGATGCTCTGCAATTTTCAAGACAAGAACCACCACTTTGTTGCGAGGCAAGTAAGGTGAGGCATATATCTGTGTTCTACGTGAGTCTGTTTTCCCAGAAACAAAGAGGTTCCGACATCAAACAGAAACAATGGGTTCAAGAACAATGTGCAGAAGGAAAGATACTGACGCACAGAGAGAACCAAGCTTCTCAGCTCACACAGCGAGACGCACACACGCACACCTTTGCAGTTTAAGAGTGCACAGTGCCTGTCGGCCATTTTGTTTTGGTTCCATAAGAGCAATGTTAAAACAAGCATTTTCTTGAGACACTTCACGCCTACAATTTTCATCAGATCTTTTTGAAATATATTTCATCTGTAAGATAACAATGAACTGCAGTGCTGACTGTTTTGAAAATGTTATCAGTTTACTAGTGAAAACAGGAAATTCAAATACAAAGTTTCTTCAATTTTTTGTTTTATGCTTCGGTTTTATAAATGCTAAAACGGAAATTCGGCTCAACGGAGTCACTAAAACATTTGATACACTTTAAAACCAAGTTTATTTCACAAAAATCCGATAACAACTGTAGGCGTGAAGTGTCCCAAGAAAATGCATGTTTTTACTGTGCTCTTATGGGACGAATTCAAGGTCACGGTCATTACTGCACACTTATAAATGCGCAGTGATAGTGTACATGATCAAAATGTGTGAAAATATGTTGAAATACATACGGTGAAACATTTCGTTGAAAATTACATGTTTGAGGTTTGGTTCTTGTATAATTGTGTATTGAACTAGAAACATGCTTTAATTTTGTCGCTATTTTAAAATGCACGTTAATTTTTATTTTTTCGAGCTAACCTGTTCAGAAATGTCAACTTCAGGTTTTGAAGTAGTAGACGTTTTGTAGTATTTAACCTTTAAATTTGTTTTGGTGAGTTTAAAAATTAGGTTTAAATTTTATGTTGCCAGGGACGATGAGGGGATTGTAGATCCGTACGGATGCCTTTTCTAACTTATTTGTGCCGTTGGATTACAATCGATGTGTAGTAGGCCTAACTAACTAGCAAAAAAGTACTGAAAGGTTTTATGTTAAAAAGGTCAGAGATTTTGTTCTTATGGAATTCAAACTAAAACATAGTATAAAACACAGTACAGTAATCAAACAACATTTTATATTTAGTTTTCTTTTAAGTTGAAACATATTCACTGTTCCGAGAAGAGGCATGTTACACCATGTTCTGACCAGGATGCATCTGCTTCACAACCACTGGGTCTCAAATCACATTTCATCCCCTACAAGCGGTAAATACCAGTTAGTAGTGATTAAGTGGGGAGGGAACGTCCACAGAAGCGGTCTGCTAAGGGCTCTCGTTTTGCAACTAGCTGTACCCTGAAATTCGAGTTGATTGCTCTTAAATTTACCGAGTAAAACAATATGATCATTATGTTTGTAGTAGGTACAAAATGACGTCTACCAAACAAAGTTGTCATAGCAATTACAAATACTAATTTATAAATTGTAGGTTTCCTTGGAAAAAATCACTACCGCAAACATGCAAGTAAATAGATTGGATTATGTTTTTAGTGGTGGTTTCTACGTTGAAATTCGTCAGTTTAATAATCCATCACATCGATTTGCTTAAATGTATACAATTTATTCAGAGCACTGGAAACTGCTAAGCAATTTTTTGTATACAGTAATACATTTTTAAATTCATATCTACTTATGCTTACTCACAGTAAATGTATGTACCTCTTCAGGACAAACTTCAAATACCAAAATTATTCACACAGAAGAAATGAATTCCCTCATCCCCATATATCAGTCAAACGAATGTTACTTGATCATCCGATTAGATAGATCTGCTCGGATTTCTGCCTCCGTATTTCAGTGCTCCTCGCAGTGCGCCATTTCCACTAATCCGAGCACTTGAGAGAAAGACCCTCCTCTTGAACAAGATCACGAGGGGAGTGCAGAGACGGCCTTTCTCACTGCTAAGCTTTGAGTGCGTCTGTTTCTGCTGACTCAAACAGAAGTAAAATGAAATGAAAAAGTCTTTATTTACGTGGTGAAGTTAGGACTTTACAGTCATTTCTACCACTTAACCACGTGGAAAAGTGAAGGTTTCTAGATATACTATTATCAGCTGAGAAAATTTAAATTTGTTAAAAAGAGTTTATGAATTAATCTACGCAACGGAATAATAAAATTCTTAATTTTTGGAATTTATGACAGACTTGTTGTTGTAGGTTTTTTGCAAATTAATAATTCATTTATTTTGTAATATATTGAACTCATGATGTACCGCAATCGTTTTAAAAGTAACGCAATTGTCCATTTATTTTGACCTTGAAGTCCCTTTCAAATACATAATACTTCCAATTCACACTCCAGTTTGCTTTGAGACACCGAAGCGTAATTTAAGGTGCAAATGGGATGATGGTGAGTGTGATGAGTGTTTTGATGGATGATGAGATGAAGTCTTGTTACAAACTACGGCAGACTGTTCCCCAGATTTGGTCATTAGTTAATAACCCCACGACCAATGGAATAGACCAACGCCTTAACGTGACTTCCAAACCACGGGGAGTGGTCATCGTGAAAGGTTATCACTGCACCCGAGAATCGAACCCGGGCTGATTTGGTGCGAAGCACGCACTAAACCACTGAGCTAAGGCCAACCCCAATTTATTCTAATCTTACCGTTAATGGTAGACACGTAGAATAGTTTTATAATATATGATATTGATAAATTATTCGATTCATGGTTTATAATTAAGTGGTAATAGTTTAGGAGTTTCCAACAGGTTTTTGGTTCCAACGAGAAATACCTCATCGAAGACTTATCTGTAGTATGCAAGCTGGATTATGGTCAGATAATTTATAATATTTATTTTATAAAAGGTTATATAATTAGAAATGCCACTTACTCAGGCTAGTTAAAACTTAAAGGTCGACTGTATAATAGTATAATAAAACTCATTAAAGGTAATTGTACATTAATGTAAATATGAGTTATAGTTCATAATAAACGAAACACCTACAGGAGTATGTTTTACACAACTACAGGAGTTTTAAAAATGAGAGATGAGTAGCTGCCATTTTTTTAGTTTACCATTTAAAAGGTGAGGGCATTTAGTAAAGAGGTTAATAGGCTATAATAAATAAATAAAGTTTAATTAGCGATATCATACTTCTTTATTTAATCATTATTAGCGCGCTTTGATGGTTTTATTTGTTCATTTACCTGTATATGCTAATTAAATTTGTTTAGTTTCAATGCTAAATGCAGTATGTGTAAGAGGTTTTTTTGTTAAAACACCTCCGTTGCTAAACGTATCATACAGAACCTTTTTTCACGTTCGGGATATTCGTTATTTTAGTTTAAACTACATTTTAATTTAAAGTCGACAAGATATACAGTCAGGATTGAATAACGAGTTATTTCATAATTGAATTAGGTTATAATACAATCACTGCTGATACCTTTTCCTATTTATTTCACAGTGGGCAAGGCCGGAGAGTGTGAAGTATGTCATACCTAGTGGTTCTGCAGATAAAGCCTATTACGTTAAGTGCGTAGAGAAGATAAGGAAAAGACAACCTGAGGGTTGTGTGCGAGTGTGCGATTGCAGCAGAGGGGGTGATTCTGTGATGTTATAAGGCCTCCGAAGACCCGTTTCATGATGACATTTCCTTTGTTTGTAAAGATCGTAAATTTTTTATCTACGCCATAACAAACTTTTGTGCAAAATGTAATATTGGCACGCTGTGACATCTAACAATGTTCATATTGAAAACACTAACTAGCTTCTAACTAAATGAAAGAACATATTCGTGTGAATGTGATATAATTCATACAGTTGCGTTTTCTCTCTAGACTTGCAAACAACTAATATTCAACGGTGAATTTATAACACGAACCTTTATGTATCCTAATGTCTCCATTTCATGTGTAAAGCAAAAGACGCTTTGAATTCATATACTGTTTTGACGTGTTGGAGTATAAAACAGTGGTTTTGTACATAAAACTCTGTAAACTGTAATTTCCAAGCATCAGAAAGTACAACTAAAATGTCTAATGGACAAGTTAAAGGTTGAAACAGTATTATAGTTGTTAAAAAGTCTGGAAATGCAATAATTACAATATAATGGCAAACGTAACATTCTTTGGATTATCGATAGTGTCATCTAGTTCTAGTAAATTTGTAGACAAGATTTGTAGACCAAATCGGGATTTGAACCGGGATCTCTCTCTTGCCGGGTAACTATGCTCATCACGTACTTATACTTATGCTTAGTATAGGCTACTTACCCGGCAAGAAAGATCCGCGTTCAAACCACGGTCCGGTCCATAACTTGTCTCTTCAAATTTCGTTAGCAATAAAATCATTTTTAAGAAAATAAAAGTCCAAAGCCTTGTGGTTGGTTAGTAGAAAATAACCAAAAATGAGTTTACTAGTTTATACTTTGGAATATTTTGACTGAATTTCAAAAACGTATGTGCCGGTGACTACAGCAAAACTAAGAGTACTTATATAATATCTAACAGTACAGAAGAAGGAAAACCCTAGTTACTTTATATGAGAAGAACTACAGATACAGCAAAGCATCAGACGTCAAACAAGACTAACATAAGCCTGTCATAAAATAATTATCCACGACATATTCAAACTATAGGAAGTGATAAGTTTTCCAATACAACATGATGCAGTATAAAAGCGTTTTACTAGAATGCAACTGCAACAACTGTAAACTGCTGCAGGGAGTTTCCTTGTGTATTACAATTGTTGCAAATGTAGCGTCGAGTTGAGAGTTGTGTTCAGATTAAATGTGGATTACAAATTTAAACGTAGTTCTTTTACTTGCTAGCCTATACGTAATGATAAATGACAGAAGTAAAACGTTTATGATAGCCACCTTGTCCCTTAGTGTTAATAGTGTACAATGTACGTAATGGTGTTTGCTTTTTTTGAAATTGTATTTTAAATTAGGATATGATTACTACTGCAAACAGAGGTCATCATAAATAACACAATGAACATAGATTTGCATAGCTCAAGCACTATCTTGGCAGTGTACTTTAGTATTTATATTGAACATTCTCCACTTCAAAGTAAGTTTAAAAAGGTATAAAGGAAGAAAATATGAATACATTTTTTGAGAATGTACCTAGAAGAAAACAGAAAAAGAAAACGATATAAGTATAGGTTTTGAACTTATTTATTTAAACAAAAATGACAGAAAGCTTTTAAAACCCTTTTTATAAATGCCTCGATGGTATCCTCGTAAATATTTCTTGAAGTTGAAGTTTTAAAGTGGACGGAAGGTCATTGTGTAGCTTAAGTGATTTATAATCAAGTAAATCGCATTTTAGTTAGGGCTCATGGAGAAAATGGATTTTCCAAAACCTTAAAACATAAATAATCTGTTTAACTGATGTTACTTGCTAGAAATAGCTGAGCTTGTTTCTAGGACGTTCCTGCAACCCCGGCCTACCAGGTAGTTAGTAAGTAAACAAAAAACTGTATAAGAACCGTAATACAATTACAAAACACTTAGTGAGTCTTTAAAAATTAAGGTTTAGGTAATAATTGATTAAAATAATAACTAATAAAAAAACTAATTTCCCCAACATTACAGAAACCCGTGGCCGATTGGTATCGCGCGCGACTTCGGAGCTCATGACTCCGGTGGCGCGGGTTCGATCCACCAGTAACCACTTACGATTTGTAATGAGATTATTCGTCTCGTTAGGTAAAGGTCGAGGTTGAGTGGGAGAGAGGACTTTGTAGTCCTAACTTCGCCTCGTTAAACAAGACAGACTTTACCTTTTTACAAAGAAAACATAGAAGGAGGATATCGCAAAAAAAGTCTAAACCTGCTTTTGGTTTATAGTTGCATTCTTATGAAAGTCCATAGTACATAGGCTACATAACATAAAGTAATAGAATCTCCAGGTTTCATATAAGAGGCGTAAAGCTCCCAACAACAGGTTCAGCTTGGTATATTGTTTCCGTTCCATTGTTGGCGATTGTAGTTTGGAACCATTGTTGTGTACGATAACAGGTTTCGGAACTGTTACAGACAATCGATTCTAATGTACTGCTTGAATCACTGTTTGTATACCCAATCTTATTCCAAAAGGGCTAATTTACAATATGTTTTTCATTTAAACGTTAAACCTCTGGAGTTAAAATATAATGAACAACCTCAGCCTTAATACCATATTTTTACTCATGAGCTTAAATAAATGTAGACTTGTATAAACTATAACTCCATTATATTGAAAGCTGACTAACCCAGTCAAACGAATTACTATACAGTATATTTTATATAACATGCGATTTCCATCTTTCCTAATCAAAAATTGTGTTTAAATGATCAAACTACTGCTTATTGAAGTAGGAACTGCATTTCAAAGTCGTCAAGGATTTTCCAAGAGTTACGGTATGGTACGACCGTTGGGCTTAGTTTAGCGGACCCATGGCGGGTTGGAATCGTGCGCGACTTTGGAGATTATCACTCCGCTAGCGCAGGTTCGATCCTCGCAGTCACCACATACATTTGTAATGTGACTATACGGTGACGCTAAATAAAGGTCGAGGTTGAGTGGTACAGAGGACTTTGTAGTCCCAACTTCGCCTCGTTAAACAAGATAAACTTTACCTTTACCTTTTTAATACATTCTAAATTAATTTTATTTAAGTCAAGTTCCAAGCTATAATATTGTGTTTTCCGCTTAGTTAAACATATTGCAACACAAATATCCTGTTTAAACTACCCTACTACGAGTAAAAGGTATATACCGATACCCACATCAACTCCCACCATCGTTTAGACATATCAGACCATCACCTGCGTGGTTCGGTCACGTAAAGCCGTTGGTCCTAGTATTTCCATTGGTCATTGGGCTATTAATTAATGGCCCATTCTAAGGAAGAGTTGGCCTTAGTTTGTAACAAGACTACACCTCATAACTCATTACTACCACTCATCACACTCATCCTTCACCCCTTATTTGCCTTAAAATAACCTCATGAGAGTAGTCGGCATCTCAAATAGTGATTTAGTGATTTATATTTATTGTTTACTCCCTTTGATTTGGAAACAACCTCTATAATGGTTAGCATAGTTGAATTGCAAATGTTAAGCCAAAACAACAACAAGACTAAGAAGACGAAAAACAACATTAAATATTTTATTTGGTAAACCTAAAAGAAATATATTTTGCAAACATGTTATTACTGCTGAGAATACAGTGTTCACCTGTCACACCTCACAAGTAAACAAGTTGCTTGAACAATGGAGACATTCTGCGCGGGAAGGTTCGTGTTAAGAATAGTTTATTGAAAGTTACTAGTTTGAAAGCCACCAAAGTACACAATGCAACTTTGTGAAAGTGTTAAGTGACGATCTCGCGTTTCACACGAAGCTCTATCCTTCAACTTCCTTATATTGATTCAAGTATACCAACTCATACATAATACATGTACTTAAAGCTGTACCATAATAAGTGCTTTTCTAGACCAATTGCATGATAGTGTGCTCTTGGTTAATATAGAATCTTTAATTAGCTGTCTATTTAGTAGACAATCATATATCAACAGGTTTTATTTATAAAACAAAAAATGATAAGGATACCATTCGTCTTTATTTGTCCACACCACTATTGTATGGTATCAATGATCCTAACTTAAAGTGGTCGTTACTTTTAACTTGGGTGTGGTCAGAATATCAAATTTGCAACATGGGTCTTATAACTATAACCTGTTTCAAATTCAAACTTCATAATAGTTGGCCTCGCTGTGAAGTACCATTTTCAATCACTGATTAGCTGAAACTGAGCTACTCAGTGACTGAAGATGGTATTCCACAGCGAGGCCGAAGTATCTCAACCTAATTATGAAGTTTGGACGAGGTGTGAAACGGAAGAACTAGATTATAGTTGTGACGCTGGCCGCGAAGGCCAGAGTTATGTGTCTTATACTTGGGTTTTCATCATAATTAGTCTGGAATACAATAACAGTTTATGTTGTCAAAATTGAAAAATAAATTTACGCCATTTGACCTAGAAAAAGAAGCATAGTTTTCATTTAAATGTATTGTAATTCGGGTTTTGTATTGGAATATCATATCCAAACATCTTATTTCTGCCAAGATTTAATAAAAATAACTAACTGCACTCTCACCTCGTCTGTAATAATGGGACATGTTGTCAGTAATAATTCTTTGACCAGACAATATTAATTTGACTTTACAATTTGGTTTTATTATGAATTATTAGATCTTACCCAGAAAATTGCAATAATTTTATACCAATTTCAAACGCAAAAAATGGTATCTACACCATCGCAGTTTTTTAAATAGTGTTCTGATTGTGATAATCCAAAAACTGCCGCTTTTGTTCCTGACGCTAAGAACTGGCGCACTCAACAATGAAAGAGGCCGTCTCCCGCACCCTCTCGTGATCTCCCTCAAGTGGAGGGGCTTTCTCTCGAGAGCTCGGATTCGTGGAAATGGCAAACTGCGGGTAGCGCTGAAAAACGAGATTGAACATTACAGTAAAACATTTTATTTAAAATGGTTTCATTCAATTCCGTTTGACAACTAAATGTTAGATAGTTAGTTGTACTATCGAATAACTTAGATATATAGTTACATTTATTAATAAACGACAAACTAAAAGCTATTACTTGTCCTGAGCTAACTGTCATTTTTCGTGCAGTTCTTGATTGACGCCTGTAGGTGCACTACTTCAGATGGTGGTTACTATTGGCAGCTGGCCACTATTAAATACTACGTTTTTATTTACGAAATCTTCTAAAGCTACTTGGTATGATGCCCAAAAAAGGTGCGGGTTACGAACACGGGTTACTGTATCGCCAGTGGTCACATAGAAGGCCAAGCTGAGAGGTAAGTTTTAAATTAAACTATTTATTATTTCAATCACCTTTATTTCAATCAATACAACAGTTTTACTCTGATCTACCGAAACACTTAGCAGCGAATATAGAAGATGGAAGGAAAGAAAAGAAAAAATAGTAACAATATTTCGTAGATAATAGTTTTCAAGTACTTAAAAAGGGGAATAGAGGGATAAATTACGGTGGAAACAATAATTTCCTGAGTTATAGTTCATAACTATTTTACTTATCAATGAAACAATTTCTTTGTGTTGATAACCTTATTAAAGCCGTCCCATTTTAACTTTATGGAATCCAGCATCTTATTCACTTAAGATTTGAAGCCACTTGCTAAATGAGAACGCTTAAGTAGACGACTGCGGCGGACGCTCTCCCTTCCCCACTTAATCACTACTAACTGTTATTTACTGCTTGTAGGGGATGAAATGTGATTTGAGACTCAGCAGCTGTAGAACATGACTCAGCAACCCTCTTGTCAAGTAGGAACAAGTTGAATTTAAGTGTTCATGGGTATACTGACCATCAGGTTTTGAACGAGTATTGTAGAAATTTCCTTTTGTTGTAGAAAATATATTTACAAATGACTTTTGATCAGATAAAGTGTTTGTTCACACATAATTGAGCTTAATACATCGTCTCTTGGATACGGTGAGAGCTCTTTTTAGAAAAGAGTTTGATTAGAGGGAGGTAAAGGTTGAGGTTTTTCTAAAGACAAAGAACTATACCAACTGTATATAATGCCTTTCCTAATGCTACTTTTCGATGAAGAACTAGTACTATTAACTAGTACTATATAACACCAATCGAACAAAATACTTCTGTGAGACTTATATTAGTATCAAGAGATCATATTCAAGGTTTAGGTGTTATACTTGTAAGTAGGATTTTAAGGGAAACATCTTTACCATATTTTAAGAAATGAACAATAAACTCACATTGTGCTGAATATGTATTAAATTAGATCATGAACCTCCAGGCATCAATGCAAATTAAAATATTTCCTCGTTAAAACAAAGGAAAACAAGTTTAAGTAACAAAAGTTTGTTTATTGTAAGGAAACAGCAATTTTTAGAAGGTTAATAATTACCAAACATAATAATTCAAAACCCAGTTTTGTTGAAACACGTATAAAAACGCATACAAAATAATGGCTCAAATATAATTCATAATATCCTTAGAGTAAGCTACCTAAAAAGCATAGATATCTTATATTGCATATTGTATTTCTACCACACTCTGTCTTGTTTGAAAAAATCCAAGTTGACTCAAAATAAACGTACTACATTTTTATTCAATGCAGTTTTACAGTACAACACATGAACACAAGCATGATCTCTCTCTGATAAACTAGCTTTGCTATTCTAATGACTATGCGTGCAAATAAAAAGGGCGTTAGAACTATAATCTAGTTTTTCCGGTTCACACCGCGTCCAAACTTCATATTACTCGTAGGTTGAGATATTTCGGCCTCGCTGTGGAGTACCATCATCACAACTGGAAGTACCGGAAGAACTAGATTATAGTTGTGACACCGACCACGAAAGCCTTAGAGTTAAAATGGTGTTAATTTGTTTATAATAAAGCATGTATACCATTTGTTATATATACAATGTTACATATTGTTTCACAACACACAAAAGACGGCTTTGTCGACATAACAAATACAACATAAGGTGAGGAGAAGGAGACTAGTTTGCAGCAAAGTCGTTGTACACGTTCTGGTTTCCCCCTTGTTGCCATATCTTGCTTTTGCAGTTTCACATTAGCATATCCTACATGTTTTCCTGTGAGACAAGATCATTTTTAAAATGTTAATTGTTTCGTTTTAAATACAGCGCGATCCCTGTACGGTGCAGTGGGACATGTTGTTATTACAAGGAACTTTACTTGAAGAGCATAAAGAAACATTGCCAAACGTTTGATGCAAAAACTAGACGCTTTTAATGGAATCTTGTAACATTGCATTGAGACAGTTCTTTTATATTTTTCAATAGGAATAATGTTTTTCAGTAATGTTCTGTAAAATTAAACAATTTGATGTCTGGAAAATAACATTCTGCTTACTTAATAAAAGGTAAAGCTCTATTTACGAGATTCAACCTTAGGTTTGAGTAAACTGTTTTGATAGTGGACGCCCGAGGTAATTTTAATACGAGAAAATTAGTAGGGAGAGAAAGAAAATCACCCGATTGAAGTGCCTGTTATTTCACCTAAACAATTGCGTTTGACTTGGACCCTTTAAGACCACGTCAAGTAACATTGTTTAATCCATACCTGAACTAAATTTTAATTCCAATAAATGCTTCATTGTGTGTTTCTGTACGTTGTTACACAATTGTATTAATGGGCGGTACGTTTTGAAACTTAGAATCTACAAAATGGCTTTCCGAATCATAAAGTTTTTCTCGTTTGTTTACTACATACACGTACATTTTGTATAATCTAATAAATCGTGGTCTAATAATTGTCAAACAAACAAATACATTTTAACTATTCATACAAATGAACATATACGAGATAGACTAGGAAGAAAGCGCATTAGTAAAGAAATGTGTTTCATGTCTTAAAAATGCTCTGAAACATTTAAGTACAAAGGTGTAACCGTCGACGATCTACTGATGGGATGACAATGGTAATTACATTGACACAGTCGGCAACACATTACCACATATTACATCGTCCGTAATCATGTCAGTACAAGTTCAATTACATGACCGCCCCTCCCCTTACCGGCACGGGACTCGCTGACATGAAAACTGATTTATTTTGTAGGGAGTTCTACTCTATTTTTTTTGTACTTTCGACATAGATCAATTTAAACACAACAATTAGTTTTCTTACGTTTTCCGTCTCTTAGTAATGTTGACGAAAACACAACTCTCTGTTGACATACGAGTCAAGTGTGTTACCATGCTGGAAAATATCGTAGCTGTGGACACAATTTTTTGATACTGCATTACTTCTCATGTCAACTGCTTATTGCATGATTTATTGAAGTTGATAATAATGGTTGATATAAACCTAAATGAAATTCAACAAAATTATTAAAAAGGTTTATTAAAACTAAGTTGCAAAGTCCGTGTAAAATAAGCGTGTTCGTAATTTTTCTTGGTTGATTAATATTAGGGTTGATTTTGTTGGACATACTTTCGGTGATACTTCACATGACTTATGTAATTTTTATTATATCTAATTCTGACATAGTGGATATATTCTGACATAATTATATACTACAGCTAGAACACCATCTATTTTAATTGAAAATTATTTAGCCATCTCACATAGACTGAGCTTTATAACGGGTTTCCCACCTTTACCTTAACTGTAAAGGGTCACCTTCACTGTTTCTCTTTACGTACAGGTAAGAGATGGTTGTTTCTGTTACATTCTCTTGTAGACTTGCTGCCTAAATGTACATGCACGTTTCTTATGGATTGAAATTGTTTTATAAAGACGTTGGTCCATCCAAGATTATTTTTGTATGTAATACAGTTTTCTGTTTTAATATAAGTTAGAACACTATAAATAATATTGAAATCAAATTTCATCTACTTTCCTCATTTAAAAAGAAAACCCGTTCACAAGAACAAATGGTAAGGTGTATAGAGATCATTGTATAAAATATACATGATATTAGCACTTAACCAAGGATCGGATGTGTGATTCTAGTGAAAACCACATCAAACGTGTTCACATATATTCTGCTTTGGAAGGTTGAAGGTGCACAAAGTAATGCGATTCACAAAGACAATGCAAACCTAATTTTGAGCTTCTTTTCAAGCCACCTATCAGTTTGGTTTTTTGTTTTACTAAACCGGTTTTATTATCATTGTGTTTGATTTCTAATGATTTGATATTGTATTTGATTTGTGATTTTTTTAAATATATATATATATTTAGTGCTTGCATTCTGGCTATAGGGTAGTTCATTGATTTCTTAACCGCGCTCGTTACCAAAACCAATAGATCAACTAAAGGCTTACGTATACCGTTCTATCGCTCTCCTAGAATTCAATTAAAACTGTCTTGAGAACACTTGTGAAAATATCCACCGTTTCAAAATTCATGCTTTTTTATATATGTTTTACAAACTCTTTGAAAGACGGCGTTTTCACAAATTAAAATTTGATTACGTTTAGCTCTTTGAAGGAACAATGTTAAAATACTTAAATAGTGCGCGTCATAAAATATGTAAGCTAACTTTTCACACAGGCCTTGTGGTTTTTTAGAAATCGTTATGGGTCAGTGAGTTGGTTTTAGTAGGGTTTGATTGTATACATGTAGTCTACCAATATTTACCAAAAAGGACTTGCAGCTCATGTCATACTAATAGGTTTCAACCTGGTATTTCAACAATCCATTTTTTTGTTTATACTACCACTAAAACCTCTCCCGTTAAAAATATGCATCGAAATACTTTTGAGACCCAAAGTAATGAGATTGTGCTGTCACTATTTGATTCAAAACAGAGAGTTTTGATAGTTATTTAACCCATAAATCAAAAACTAACTTTAAACCTAAAAACTATGTAGAAAATTTCATTAATACATAATAGTGTGAATTTGTGGTAATCTTGTTATAATTTAAGGTCAAGCTAAGTACCTCATAACTCTGAAGAACTTTGATACATATCGTAAAGGTAAAGTGGCCTTTTGTGTAATAGCATTTATATAAATTGGTCTTAACAATCATATAAAACTGTTGAAAATCACTAAAAAATATATTTACCATTGTTATAAAATTATAAGTTTGACGAGAGCACGTGTCAGTATTGTTAACCACAATCGCTTCTCTAAAGCTGAAGGTGGAGTTAACCTCATCCCAAGGCAGATATTGATGAGTATGCAAGGTATGCCTTTCAGGCGTTTTCATTGTGGTTAATTGATGTTGGAATTAATTTCGCTCCAGAGTAATTGTTTCTGCAATGTTTCAACGCAAGGAGAGCCGAGATATTGTTTCACTATTCTTAACAACGAGAGTTCCATTGAGGATATTTCATGCTTTAAGATAATGTTTTCGTTTAAACTGTATGAATTGAACTTTGCTTATTTGAATGAATTTATACTTTAGTACGTGCAGAAATTATTGTATTAGTTGTAATTTAAGGTATTTCTTATTTTCCTTACGATAATATTGCTAGAAGCAACAAACTGATACACTAACAAAAAAGTATAAATAAAAAATAGCAAAAGACAAGTTTATTGGTCTTGATGTTTCGTTATACCGGGTAGTCATACATGCTTTGAATTTGAAGGGTATTCATATTAATTCCTAACAATGGTTCTTATTAGGACTTACTAGTTTTTTGGAAATTACTTGATTTAAACGTTCTTAAACGACTTCTTGCAGTTAGAGTTAAAAAATATATTTCAATTGAAACGTTAAGGAATTTTAAACTAGTTTGTTTGTTAAAGTTGTACTGCCCTTTGCACGTATTAGGGTTATATAAAGTGTAGTAAATAATACACCATTAATAAAACAGTAAAAATCAAAATATTAATAATTTACATGTATACTTATTTCCTTAAACTATTTACTGCAGCGAAAAAGTTCAGTTTCGTTCTTTACTGTACTAGTCAGAGAAAAACAACGTCTATAACATTTAATGTTTTAGTTTTTGAAACTATGAATAAATATTTGGTTGTTGATGGTCAGCAGAGCTTTGAACGTAATTACGTGCGTCAACGAACTCATATAACCTTATTAATCAATAATCCGGATTAGCATAATGTAATAAAATCTACAGTTAAATATACCGGAGTGATCATGGAATAAACCTCTGCACGTTAATTGGATGATAAGTATTTACGGTGGATTTAAACTTACAGTTTAGTTGGAAATAAATGGCTGCATTGGCAATGAAACATAAATATTTGATAAAACTATCAAACAAACATATTGTGATATTTGCAATATACTCGTAGCTCGCCAAAACAACTGTTTTGAAACTTTGAATACACAAAATACAAGTATAACAGTATTTTAATGCACGTTTATTTTTTATCAGATGTTTACAGAACTTTAATTATAAAACTAGTAACGGTGTGAAGTTTTTTCCAGTTTGTATGTTTACATGTTTTTAACCGAACAAAACGCAAAGGTTTCCTTTTGAAACAGCTGGCTCGACGATACCAACGTTTAGAAAACTACGTTGATAATAATTAAACTGTAAACATATTCGGCAGCTAAGGCCGTTTTACAGTTCAGCCTTAAACGGCGGTAAACATTTAATCGGCACCGAGCCAAAAGAAACACTGGATATTTCTTTACTTTTTCTATATTTTAGTGTGACGGTTTGTACATGCCTATTTTAGTATTATGTATTTTAGTATAACACTCAATCAAGTGTTTTGAAAGTTGTGTATAAATGTGAAAAGTGCATAATGTAAACACTTTAACCAATAGTTAAATCACTATTTGAGATGCCGACCACTCTCATGAGGGTATTTTAAGGCAAATATGTGGCGAAGGATGAGTGTGATGAGTGGTAGTAATGAGTTATGAGGTGTAGTCTTGTTACAAACTAAGGCCGACTCTTCCTTAGAATGGGTCATTAATTAATAGCCCAATGACCAATGGAAATACAAGGACCAACGGCTTAACGTGACTTGCGAACCACGCAGGTGATGATCTGATATGTCTAAACGATGGTGGGAGTTGATTCGGGTATCAACTACAGGGCCACACCACGAGTACCAGTCAAGTTAACTAACCGTCATTTTGGTTAACTAACCATCAAGTTAAAGATAATTGAAAAAATAACTGTCATAAGTATTCAAAACTATGTTACATTTTCCCAAATTATATCTTGTACATTTTCTACCTCAGGACCTATTATGAATCACATCATTTTGAGGTTCCAGGTACTTTTAACTTAACCTCCAATGAATTGTAAGTCTTCTATTCCGAATAGTACACGAGCTAATAGTCGCAATTTAATAGAGTTGTTAGACAACATTTTAAGGACATTTTGTTTTTGCTTTACATACTTTGAAATTTTAATGTTATTTGACATGTCAGTTTAACAACACTTAGAGCCAATTCTTTACACATGTTTAGCCTATGAAAGGAAAAATCTATGTATGCCAAAACAACTTTAAATTACTCTAACTACGAGTAAATAACAAGGCCAAAGCTAGTTTGAACACCTTCAGTTGTTTAAAAGAAGGAGGTTAAAATACAAAATAGTTTGGTCTATTCTATTAAAAGCGTCAGCTAAAGTCACAGGCCGTAATAAATAACTTTAAGAACATCATCACTTTAAGTAAATTTGTACTGTGAAAGAGAGTTAGTTTAAAACTGTAATTTAATAGAATAAAGTATTTAAAGATGAATCTACAAATGAAATTACGTGTCCTGAGGCAACAATCACGATTGATTACTGACACAACTCTTGCGATGAATACTGTTTTATTCACAAGCATAATCAATTCTATCGATAAATAATTCCACGACGTAAAACACACGTGTTATCTTCTATTTCTATTCAATGCTACCGACATTTCGATAACATATAGGGTGAGTTTTAAGTGTCCCCACCATAACATTTTAAAAAGGCAATATGTTTAAAACCCTTCAGGGAATGTTTTTATAGGATTCTGAAGTTTGTTTCGACCCACTTGCGACTTACGTGGAAACGCCCAAAATTTTAAAAATACAAACCTCCCCTTGTGGCACTTTAAAATAAAGGAAAATTCAACACAAATTCAAGGACGCAAAGATCATTTTTTTATTTATATTTGTTTTTTTCTATACCAATTTAAAGATGAAACAAAATCCAGTTTAAAATGCCACATTTCACATACAATTCATTTTGAATGACAAAAGTTTCTTAAAAATACTCTGAAGGAAACATCACAACCCTATAACAAAATCCATAGAGCATTTTGAAGACAACTTCGTCATTAAAATAAATTGTATGTGAGAATTTTTATTTTAAACTTGATTTTGTGTCATCTTTAAATGGGTATAACAAAAAACTAATCGAGATAAAAAATATTCTTTTCGTAGTTAAATTTGTGTTGACATTCTTTTTCTTTTGAGGTGCCACAAGAGGGGGTTTGTATTCAAAAACATTTGGGGACCCTCCCCCTTCCGAATTTTGGGTGGGGTGGTTGACGCAGAGTACGTCAAAACAAATTTAAGAATCATATAAAATCATTCGTTAAAGGGTTTAAAAATATTTTCCTTTTCAAAGGTTAAGGTGGGGAGGACATTTAAAACTCTCCCTGTTTATAGCAAATATTCAGATACTAGAGTAACATATTCCAAAACATTCAAACCTTTATCCACAGTTTGTTGTTGTTTGAAATATACTCCTAACCAAACTTCGTCAAAATATAACAGGTTGAAACTTTAAAATTTCTTTAGTTATTCTTGGTATCTGCTTAAGTAAATGTTTCAAAGGTGCTTGTGCGCTGGAATATACGAGATACTGTATGTTTTGGTTCAATCCTGTTCGATTGATTGTTGATCTAATTAGTATTCACTATGTGTATGTTAGTTGATCTAATTAGTGAACATACTGACTGGATTTAGTTTGAACTTTTGTGTTTGGTAAATACAACTAGTTGCTAATTTTATGTTTATGTTGGTACATAAATGGAGCTCTGCCTCACTGGCACTCAGACGTCAGAGGGTATCTGGATGAACAACTTCCTAGACGATGGATCGGTCGGGCAAGTGAGTAAAACATTGTGTTTCAGCCGTGGCCACCTCGAAGTCCGGACCCTATTTCGCCTTCGACTATTTCTTGTGGGGCTATGTAAAAGACAGAGGTTTCGCACCACCGCTTCCTGTCGATATCGATGATCTTAAACAACGAATCACAAAATGCTCTTGCTGTTGACCATGAGATGCTTAGCCGTGTGTGATCAGAATTCGACTATCTGTCCTAATGCAAATGGCGCACAAATCGAACATCTGTAAATATTTTCAATAAAACTTAAAGAATTCTTCTACATAATCATGTAAGTAATGATCTAAACGTTTAAATAATAAATTTTACAAGCAATCCAAACTGTCTATTTCATTTCTAATCACCCTGTATTTTGTCTAACACGTTTTACTTTTAAAAGATTCGATGGTGCGCTTTGGTAAAGATAAGAGTGGTCGGTGGAACAGTCACGTCCAACTCAGGTAAACTCAGTACACAAGTACAGGTTTCATGTACAAAGACTCCAGTTGATTTACCAAATGTACTCCTTTCAACTTGGAAACTCTCTATATCCTTTAACACGAAGTAGAGTTATATGAAAGTAAAATAACAACGCATAATCATTGGATTAAGGAACGTGGAGCAATGCAAACGTCCTAATTCATATTGTGTTCATGTGTATTTGCCTAAATGTTAGGTTTTGTGGCCTGTGGTAGATTCACTAGCTGAACTATTCTATGTATAAATGTTTCACAAAGTATTAAAGCAATTAGTTTGAAAACTAAAAATAATAATAATTTTGCTTGAGTCTTAAAGAAACAAATATTTATAATTTGTAACAATAATCGAAAATAACTTAATATAATTTGTACGACAAAGTTTTTTGTTAAGTCTTAAATGGTTAGTAAATATATACAAACAGTTATTATATGCAGTCAACTAAGGGTTAAAGGCTAATATGATCATTATCAATCTAAGAGTAGTCAAACTATAGTATTCGATGTAATGATGTAATTGAATACATTTTGTGTATCTATTCTAGTATGCTACACGAGAACGTTAACACAGTACTTCAACATATTATTATAAATTATCAACGAAAATTTTTAATTTTAACACAGCGTTTTAGTATTAATATGTTATTAATCCGGTATTACTTTGTAATAAAACTCATCTTAATAAAGAATTGTATTTATTCAGACTTTCTTTACACTTGTTGCAAATTACTTATTTATTGGCTTCGTGTTTTCACTTTATCTAATTATTAATCTTATTTGAACATTCAAATGCATCTGTTTTTATAGATGACTTTAAATGGTTCTTTGTAATATATTTATCTCAGTGACTATGCAAACGTCGTTTTTTACTTTTCTTTCTTGACATTAGCGTGTAAAATGTTTCACATCAATAATTTAATTATGTTATCAAAGCAACTATTTAATTATTTTCTTCGTTAATATATAATAATTATTTGAATTTTACATTTTAAATATATACGCTTTGATACATAGCTAAAGATGATATTAATTATTGATATATTAATTTTATTGAATTATGTTCAATTACCCTATAACAACAAATTGTCCAAAACTTACAGAGATAATTAAAGCAGTATGCATTAGGATCTAAAATGTTCGCAGCAGGATTATAAGAATATTAGAATAGTTATAATGATTGTAGTTGCTGTATTTTGTTGGATGAAAATCCTTTGGATTGTTGTTTAAGAACGATTAATCTATACTCATTATCCTAGAGAGACCTTTAATTTTACTTCTTGTTTACCTTCATACTGAAATACCATGCAACAATAGTCAACCATAATTACATAACAAAATCCAGACTATAAGCGCAGGCTTCACATTTGAAACTGCGAAAAGACAAAACCTATATTATATACAGGGTGAGTTTTAAATGCTAACTCCTTAACTGTAAAAAAGGAAAATCTTTATAAACCCTTTGGGGAATGTCTTTAGAGAATTCTGAAGTTTGTTTTGACGTACTAGTACTTTGCGTCACCCTCCTCCATCCAAAACCGGGTGGAATGGCCCCAATAGAACCCCTTGTGGCCCCTCAAAAGAAAGGAAATTTTAATACAAACCCAACGACGCAAAGAACACATCCTTTATCTTGACTCTTTTTTTATGTCCATTTGGATATTGCAAGAAATCAGCTTTTAAATGCCACATTTCACATAGATTCATTTTAATGACAAATTCTCTTTGCAATTCTTTTGAGGGAAACATCACAACTCTCCAAAATAATTTCAAAGGATAATTAAAAAAACAAATGTCATAACAAGATTTTTATGTGAAATGTAACATTTCAAACCTGATTTCTTGTAATTTTATACGCATTTAAAACTCACCCTGTATGTATTTACTGCAGAATTTTAATTAATAAATAGAATTCATTTGACCTGTTTGATTAAAGTTATGTTAAATAAGGTGGAACAAAGCAGGTGTTAAAGTGAACTAGTTGAGAACACCTAGAGCTCGACAAAGTTTGCATTCGAGTTTGAAAACTGTAATTCTCAGCACAATGGTTAACACTCTGATTTGACGCGAAGCCACAGGCGACTAGGGACTTGCATAGTCGGATCCAGCTTTTCTGTTAACAAAACATTGACCAGGTTTTGAGGATGATATAGGTCTAAAGCGGCTCAGATAGTCTCAGTGATCATCTGATGATACCCGCATCAACTCCCACCATCGTTTAGACATATCAGACCATCACCTGCGTGGTTCAAATATCGTTTAGTAACAAATATTTAGTACTAAGGCACAACTAGGTAGTGTTCCCCTTTAATCTTTCCTATAATCCTAAATTTTACGATTTCTCTACCTACTTAAAAAACACTCTGTGTAACTGTTTACAAAGTTGTTCAATCATTTATCTACAAAACGTTGTAGTTTTTAATTCTACTTACTAACGTTACTCACTAAACCACGGAAGAAGATCGTTAACTTCAGAGATTAATATATATTTTATTTAAAATGTGTATTGAATTAAATATACAAATGCGTATTAAATATCAAAGGTCTATTAAATGTACTATAGTTAACACTTTTTAAATTGTAGAGTAGAGCCTCAATATTGGGTTTGTATGGAAAATAAAGTAATTTTATTTTAAACTTCAAAACCAATATTTAATAAGTTTTAGCTGGACGAGGCCTTTTAATATCCAAGATTGTTTTTATCATCGGGTCCTCCACACAGTATTATTTTTTATGTATTTTACGCAGCGCATTGAAGGTTCAAAACCAAATGATTGAGTTGTTATTTTTGTAACATTGTGCAGTAATAATCCTCTTAGTTAACGTTTACCTGGCAAGTCCCGCGTTTTTACATGAGTAATTATTGTTGTATCACTGGCTTCGCTCTCAAGCGTTGGCTCTTAAACACTGTTAAAATAGTTTATTGGAATTTTAGTCATAGTAACGAGTCTGATCGTAATGAAAGAAGCTTCATAGCACAACGAAATTATTTCAATTTATTTTTAGTTCAACCAATATAGTTTACCATATACTACATTGTATTGATCGTCTGCTATTACTTTGCATTATACGTAGTTTTCACCTGCGTTGTTCCAACTCACCGAATACGGTTCCACTATGAAAATATAAATCAAGGTTTCAGTTTTGATGGACAGGTCAATGAACAATAAGGGGATGCAATGTTTGACTGATAGCGTATTCATTAAACTGTCACTCACAACACATAAATTCCACCCATTTTCACTGTGAAAATGAACCAATCTGCTGTGTGCTAACCAAACATTTATGTTTCATGGGACGTATTTAACTAAAACCAGGCCAACGACAACGCTGGCGTGAGTGAAGTGAATTTGCATTGCAGTTTAATCTTATTTGATAGCTGTAACTCGTGGCGTGGTCCGGTAATCCAGCTTCATGGAGGTCAGGTTTTGAGGATGATATAGGTCTAAAGGCTCAGATAGTCTCAGTGATCATCTGATGATACCCGCATCAACTCCTCATCGTTTCATATCAGACCATCACCTGCGTGGTTCGGAAGTCACGTTAAGCCGTTGGTTCTTGCATTTTCATTGGCCATTGGTTTTTAATTGACCCATTCTAAGGAAGAGTCGGCTTGGTTTGTAACAAGACTACACCTCATAACTCATTACTACGACTCATCACACTCATCCTCACCACATATTTGCCTTAAAATACCCTCATGAGGTGGTCCTCTCAATATGGTAAACTCCAATTCACACAGACTGATTTTGCCCTTCAGCTTCAGAGTTATGTGCTTTTAATTATATATTTTGAAGAGAAAGTGTATTCGAATTTATTTTAAAATCGGGTTACTAATTCTGTTAGAACAACTATTTAATTTCATTGTTACAGATGGCAATGTTTACTTTATTGTAAAACACATGTGTTTATTTGAAACATTTGGATGCTAGGGAATGTTTATCTGTTGTCAAGGAGTGTTTCTGTTTACATTTGGTCATTAAACTCAAGTATTTTTTTCACCCATTTTTTTTACTGAAAACCGCTAAATAAGTCAAACTGATAGTTTTTTATTCTCAAACCCAGTATTTACAGTCCACTACTCATTTTTCCAACAAATTCTGACGTTATAGTTACGTTCCAGTTCTTAGGCTATCATACCGACCAATTTCAATATTTTTGTACATTACTGGGTAGTAATAGTGTACATAAAACAAGTCTAGTTGTTTGTATGTTTTAGTGTAGTTTAAACAAAATTTATAATATTTTTCATCAACATAACTGCCTTCTAAATGAGGACTCCTGTCATTCCAATTTTTATGCATAACAAAGGTCAGGTTCAATATAATTGTTTCTATTTTTTTCGTTAAATTATTGATAAAAGTAGATGGTATTAATAAATGAAACATGTTTACACTTTTCACAAATTTTAATTTTTAAAGATTTAGCTAAGGCATCTTCAGTTGAACAGTTGATGATGGGGCATTTTACATTAGCTCCCGTAAGCCATCGTGTGGCAGGGTATTAACCTATGAAAGAAACACTACTAACAAGCTACTAAACAAACCACGGAATTTTTTACCACACTTATTATTCCCACATGAATACTCCGACCTGAAACAATGCCCTCAAACGAGTTGTTAAACTGCTTTTATGACTACACAATCGAAACCGTAAGCTTCACGAGTAACTAAGTTTAGTTGCGTGTAGAGACACAAAAGTAGCTTGAAGGTAAAGTTAGCATTCAAATGTAGTTGTGTTGTATCTCAAAGTTTGTTGAAAGCAGTGTCGCCCTACTCAGGCAATCTCTGTACACAAGCCCTGGTTTCATGTGGTTCTTTGTTGGTTTACCTTAGAGAGTTTCTGTCAGTCCAAGTGTAAAACAAGCCATTGCGCTTTACCATTCAGAGAGAACTGTTTGTGTTTGTTCTATTTAATGGTGGCAAACATATACAAATATGTTGTGATGGTTTCGTGTTGATTTTGCACGATACAGCCTGGCGTGCAGTTGATTATCTTCAGTGAGAAGTAAAATGTATAAATCTGTCTCAAATTAACGAATGTTTTCATTTTTTTCTTTCGTGGATACATAGTTAATACTCACGTTGAAGCCTGGTAAACTAACACACACTTTTACATCATGGTAACCGTCAGGTGGTTGCAAAAAAAACAAAATAAATTGATTGCATATATATTTAAAAATAAAACTGTACATAATTTTTTTACAGTTCGATAGTATTATAAACATTTTTGTAATTTACAAATTAAACTGTATCGTATTTACGACTTTTTCATCGTAATAAAAGAGTAAATGTAAGTTTAACAATATGCAAATTATTTGTTGACCTCTTTTTCTATTAAGAACTTATCTATTGGAAGGCTCATACTATTCTATTGGGGAAATTTTAGATCAGGCTTTGAGTCATGATAATTAAATTTTATGATAAATTTAACTAGGTTTTGCAATTAACTTACTAGGGGTTGTCTTTGTTTTATTTTAAATATTTGTTTATTGTTGTGTTTTCGTGTTACCATTTTTAGCTTTTTTGTCTACGCACAAGTTTTTGTATGTGACAAATAAAAATTATTATTACTATTATTTTATACCCTAATTTTAAAGCGGTAATATCGTGTTTCGTAGAATTTTCGTGGTTTATTTCCCTTGTATAAATCACAGCAAAGTAATTAAAAAATATAATTACCGTATTTAATTTCATCTAAATTTTCACAAATATGATGTAATCGTATTATAATGGTTTGGTTTTATTTACGCCAGCGTTGCAGAGATTTGCTTTAGAAATCTATACTATTACCAATAGAAATATGTCGTTTACTCATAAACATTTTAAACTATTAATAATATGAAATACGAGTGCTGTACCACTGTATATATTTATACAGTGGCAAAACCACTGTATACTCGTATATTCATAAATTAACTCAGTATCGTAACAAACCTAAATGAAAGTTGAAGGTTAGTTCAGACTAATGATACGTATTAGTAGGCATTTTTAAAATTTAGAAATGTTATTGTTAGGCAGACGCATCCTAAAATATCTACTAATAACACTTAAATGATGTTTAAAGGAAGCAGTTGAATAGTGGGTGGTAGGAGGTAGCATTTAGCAAGTGACATCAGATTCAGTAGCATTTAGCATTTAGCTAGTTGATTTCCGTTACCAGATTCAGCACACATATGCTACTGGAGGCATCAGTCTGTACAAGAATAGCGTGCAAAGCTGAGCAGATATTTCACCGTAAATCTAGCATTAACCATATTTGTTTGGATTTTAAATAATTTACTTAAAATCCTTCATGCCAGATTGTTTAAAAAAAGGCAAATCAATATTTAAAAGGTAGTAACCTTATTCTTTTGTATCTCAAGATTTATTGAGACTGATGTTTCAAGACTCACTCTTTACTTCTGTTGCTGTTTGACAAAAAATATAGATATGATAAAAAATAACTTTGTTTTAACATGACTTTAAGAAGCAAAAACTACAGCCAAACGAGCCACCTTTAAACAACACAGTCTGCAATGCAGCCCATGCAAACTGCCTACTAGTTTTAGATCCATAGTTTAATTTTGCAGTTAAATGGCTAGGTAAACTAGAGCATATTTGAAGTTAAATTTATTGTACGTTTCACAAACCTAAACAAGTATGTACCTGAAGCGGTTGTAAATATTTTAAAGCGTTTCTTCAAGCAACAACAAAATAAGAAAAGATAAATTTAAAAAGGTGTAAGGTGATAGTAATGTTTTAACTAAAACTTTACCCTTGATTCAAATACAAAAATTACTTTATGATTGGCTGTTTTATGATAAAAGACTTATAACAAAAACTGTTTATTTTAAAAGTCCCGTTGTTGAGCTTTTAGTTATCATGTTTATTACAAGAACTCAAGACTCTAGCGATGTACACAGTTTACTCTTAAGTCTCTGAAGCAAACAGTTTTACCTCAGTTCGGTTATTCCCTTGAAGCAAGACGTTGAAGTCGCAGGGCTTATTTTAAACATGTGATGTTATCCTAATTTGTACTCTATACCAAACAAACCTTTACTGTAAACAAAAACAGTTGTAGTTATTGTTTCTAGTCTTAAACAACTAATAGTAGGGAAAATTGAGATTGATGTAGAATGTTAATTAATAATGAAACTGTTGGCTAACACTTCTTCCTAATTAAGAGAAAACACTCTTTGTGCGAGATTATTGTAAAATTCAACTAGGAACAGCAATTTGTATCATTTAAAAATAACTTAGATTAGTTGAAATATAACGTGATTTTTTCAAAAGAAAGCTTTATTTTTAGGACATGTGTTTTCAAACACTAAGAATTATGCAATTGAAGAAATGAAGAATTAATAAATGTTTAACGCAATCTGGTTGGCTTTGTAGGTTGTAAATAGTTTCACCAAAAATAAATGGTCACTTTACTAATAACATAGTCAATCCGGTTTAATGTTTCGCCAGGGTGATAAACTCGTGTAGTTTACGGTATCTTTGTATGCTACAAAAATACAACATACATTTACAAGAAATCTTAGGAGATTTACTTATAAAAGATACTGACATATAAATAGTAAAATGATTGCAAACAAACACCTTGTAGCAAACCGAATACTAATTTATACACCAAAATCTTTTGGAAAATTCTACTTTAGTCGTGGCTTCGAGTTTTCTTTATTTAAACTCACATTTTACATTTTAAACAAATTTCAAATACGACTATGGCATATTTTACCAAAAAATGACGGTGTTATTAAGTTAAAATGCGGGTTATTATAAGAGTTCTCTTTAAAATCATTTTAATCCTTAATATGTTTACATAAATTATACAACACGCATTATTTTCTGTTGACCACCAATGCGTCAAGTTTTAATACTGTGCACCTACTAACAATTTAATGTACCTTATTGCCAAGCAGTGTTTATTTAGATAACATAATTTTACTTCTTTTCATATGTATTTCCTTTTGCAACTTAAGCCTTCGCACAGGCCTGGCCTATGTAGGCTTTTTCCATTTTCAATCATCAATATTAGTGGAATATTAAGTAATTAAGCTGTTAGATTAGATAATTGTAGGTTGTGAACTTTGGTATACTCTATTGTATTTATAGTTTTAAATATAAATCCAATTAATTTATGTTTATACATATTATTTATTTTTAGTAATTAATATTTATATTCCATGTATGTTTTATATATAATTGACGTATTGATTATGATGTTGAATGAAGAAGAAACATTATTTTGACTTTGACAAATATAAAACTTTCTGAAAGGTAAAGTTCGTCTTGTTGAACAAGGCAAAGTTAGGACTACAAAGTCCTCTCTACCACTCAACCTCAACCTTTATCTATCGTCACCGTACAAGCACATTACAAATTGTAAGTGGTGACTGCGGGGATCGAACCCGCACCACCGGAGTGATGAGCTCCGGAGTCGCGCGCGATACCAGTCCGCCACGGATCCGCATAATACAGGGTTGAAAATGCACTTCAGGTTTACGGTAGTACTCGTACTTGTACAAAGTTGTAGTTTGTACTTGTACAAAGATAACGCCTGTTGGTAAAGGTGGAGTGGGGGTATTTACAACGGGCAGTCACGTCCTCCCGAGGTACAGTTAGTCTATCTTCTCAAGTACTGGACCCATTTCATGTAGTATCTCCTCTTTTATGTTGAAGCTTTCCCACGGCTGATGGTCACTGTACACATTTTAGCTTAGTCAATTAGTCAATGTGAATAGTATGTATTTTTATTTTTTTATTTCGTTTGTTGTAAATGGGTTTGGTGTTATTAGTATTTTATTCTTTAAACTATGTGTGTGTTTAAAATAGTTGTGAAATGAAACTTATAATATTTATATTAGACATGTTTAAAGTCATTCTCTGGCAGAGCCTAAAGTTATCAAAACAATATTTGAGACGATTTATTTTGGTATACATTGTGAAATAAAGGGAAATGTTTTAAACGTAACTTAGTAACGAAATTTATTATTATACTCGTACATTTATCGTAAGTTTAAATTCACAAGATGTGCCTGCAATAGCATCCTTGTACCTTTGTATACATAACTCTCACGTGATCAATGAGGACGGTCAGATCCACACTACTGTACCAAGACTCAAATCCATGTGAAATGTCAGCCAAGGATGTTTACATGAAACTTAACAGCCAAGAACGTAGACGAAGTTATTGTAAGTACTAATTAATGAATGAATGTTTTAAGTTAGAATTCGTTAACCATTTTTTAAAGTAAATTTTATAATTACTGTATTGACATTTGCAAATGGTAAAATTGGAATGTTATGATGGAAGAAAATGTACTTAGTACCCTGTGAAACTTTCCCGCATGCGACACTATGGTCTAACGTTCGAAACCGGCCCATGACATGTTTGATAAAAATTGCTTACAGGGTACTATGTACATTTTTCATACCTCATAATGAAATTTAGTTCAATTTTACCAACAGATTTGATGCTTACGGCAAACCAATCAGTTTGTTAATGAAAAACCAACACGTTATAGTTTACATGTACGAATCTTACGGTAACTGTTCATTTGTAACATATACGAAAACTATGTAAATCCTTTGATGTTGAAATACAAAACCGCTGTAGAACTGACCTGGCCAATATACCGGTATCAGACACTGCTTTATCATAACCGGGCTTTATTCGCTGTTTGCCCCCGTAACTGGCATTAGTAATATTTATCGTCAATATTGATGCCATATGATAAGCTTATTGGCGATTCCCTTGCATTTTCTGTTAAAACGGAAAATCACTTAGTTGACCTGTGTGTTTAACATTATACAGGGTAAGCTTTAAATGTCACACCCAACCCTAACTTTTGGAAAAAGAAATATTTTTAAAATACTTTGGAATGTTTTTATAGTATTCTTAAGTTTGTTTTGACCTACTTTGCGTCAAACCACCCCCGTTTTTGTCATACCAACGTAAAGACCACAAATACTCGTGTTTAAAATTCTACATTTCACATTCATTTTGTATGACAAAATTTTATTTTAAATATACTCAATGGGATTATTTTATAGGGTTGTGATGTTTCCGTCCGAGTATTTAAAGACAATGTTGTCATACAAAATAAATTTTATGTGAAATGTGGCATTTTAAACCTGATTTTGTGTCATCTTTAAATTGGCGTGACAAAAAAAGTCAAGATAAAAAATGTTTCTTTGCGCCGTTGATTTTTTGTTGAAATTCCCCTTTTTTCTAGATGCCTCAAGGGAGAGTTTGTATTTCAAAATGTGGGGCCCCTGCCCTCCGGATTTAAGGTGGGCTGTAAGTGACGCAAAGTACGTCAAAACAAACTTCCGAATCCTATAACATTCCTCAAAGGTTTTTAAAAAAACATTTCCTTTCTCAATGTTATGGTGCGGGGGGACATTAAAAACTCACCCTGTATATCAGTAAACTGATTACAGTACAGTAGAGCATGGTACAGTTATACTAGACGGAACTAAGTGGGAACACCAAGAGTGGAACAAAGTTAAGATTTGAGTTTGAAAACTGCAATTCTCGGCAGAATAGTTAACACTCTACTGTGACTTTGAGTCCCATTAAACCTAACAGTCGCTGTTACAATCGTGATGCTGTCTCAGAACTGGTTGGACATTTTTGTTATAAAAGAAGCTTCGCCCATGGAAATAAAGTGAAATAAAATTAAAAAGTGTTTTCTAAAATGTATACATCATACATAAATTCATACAAATTCAGTTATTACATTGATTTGAACACTTATGTTACAAACTACATTTATTATTACAGCTAAACTTACAAACTAATTTGCAAACTTATAATGAATACATGAGACAGTGATTATAGTACTTACGATGAATATCTTATTTATTACTAACACATTTTAGAAACATTAAACACCCTGAGAGGCGTAGCCTGTGCTAGGGTTGTCTTTGTTATGTTGAATTTGAGTGGGAATTTTCTTTATTGTAAGATATTGTAAATATTTGTTACAATAACTTATTCTTTAATAAGTTATCTTTTATTACAACTAACATATTTACTTTTTAAGATTAACTTTTTTAAGTGCATCCATTGAGACTTTTTTTAATTGTCTAAGCCAAACTTAGGTGTGTTGCATGTTCATTAGATAAGTTCCGATAAATTGCTGTACACAAAACTTAGATCTAAAAAAATATTGTCAATATTTTCCTAGTTCCAGAAGGATGGTGCTAGGAAGGAAACATATGTGTTGAGTGATTCTTTGTAAGGTCTTGGGACTGGCACTCTATTATTTGTATGTGCATTTTCTTAATATTTGCCAAACTATTTTCTCATTAGAGAATTGTTTCTACTTCTTACGTAGAATATCCTTATCGCACGAAACCATACAAACTACGTAATGGTAAGCAGTTCAATTGCTTAAATAAGGTAAATGAGCTTTCACACTTATTTTAAAATAATATTATTCTTACAATTTTGGTTTCACCTTTGTAGAGCTGATCTCATGGAACATTTGTTTGATGTAACAGCTGCTTATAGTATGTGAGTATGAACTACAATTACTAGTGCATATTTAACTAAACTATGAACAACCAACTACGAAAAAGTACTCCGAATGTCACTGTAAAAGTGTCATGCTAAAGTCTGAGTGACACATGTCTTCCTACGGTTGAAATAATTGCTTCTTTTGACGCTTCTGAATCATACATATTTTATGCCTTCGTGGAAGATAATGCCACTGATTGCTGTTTCTAATTCTTTATGAATTTTACTCCCCAATCTGATACTGAGTATCCAGAGAGTAATTGTTTTTCGTCGTACTCAGAAATAAATTTTGTTGTTGTTTAATTATCCAAAAGGGTTTTCCTAATACAGTATTGTACAGTATTTTAACTATCAAAATCATGGAAAAATGTACGTTATAGAAAATGCAACACCTGGTCTTGGAAAATCTCAAAATATCCGATATATATTGATATGGAGTTAAGCATATGGTTGCTCATAATAATTGTCATCAGCTTTTTTCCGGGTTGAATGTGTTTCAACTTTTATAAATCCATAATCTGCTCATCAGAATCATTCCATGATCAACAATAATTTCTTGAATAAATAAAGTAATAACCTTTCGAATATCTACAACAAAATTGTTTGCAGAGGTTTGTTCAGTTGGAACAATACCATAAGCTGTAGCGTACGCTTGTACTTGGTTGCATTAATTAAACGACGGTTCAAACATGATGGGTAATTAATGGTTGTTATTCGAAAATAGTTACATTATACTCAAATCACATTTCTATTTGTGTCTATAATAAAAGTGCCCCACTCAAAACATTGTTGTGACCAATCAATTGATATTTGCCCCCATATTGATCTGCCCCATTCTAATATTTGCTATCGATATTTTGTGCACATAAATGTATTGAATGTATTGCCAGCTGACGATAACGCAGTTTTGAATAGCTTTTATTTAATAACGCTTTAAAGTTGGATACCGAAATGGACTTTTATATTTAATAAATCGTTAGTAATTACTTTTTTAACCGACTACCGGTTTATGTTAAAAACACTTTTTAATAACATAGACCAACATTGATTTTACTAAATCATTTACCAAATAATTTCACCTCACTACCAAAACAAAGCAATGTGTTGGAAACCAAAAATAACAATTTTCCATAACGTGAATGAAAGTTGATTAAGAGTTAATGACCTGATTCTCAGTGAACGGAAGCTAATGGGGAACTAATTGAGGCCATAACAGACAGGAAGCTATAACGATTGATAGTGCAGTAAAAGAGTCGTCTGTGCCATAAATAGCTGTTGGGTCATTAACAGCAGCAGTAGCGGCGCGTAGCGGGGACACAGTGAGTCAGACTGTCTCTCTCCTCTCTCTCTCTCTCTCTGTCTATATATATACGTATATCCTGGTTCCGCACACATGTGTATATGTTGTTGTAACATGTGCAGACTCAGATCCTACTCCACCGAGACAAAAACTGGCGTTTACAACACCATTCATTCTCACCAATCCCTCTCTACAGTAGTCTCTGCCGTTGTTTAGCTCAGGGAAATAAGTAAACCCTTTTACCCTTGAACTGTGTGGCCTTTTTTTGTATTACATTGAAGAGTATATAAATTAGATTTGATATAAGACAATTTCAAATATAATAGCCATAAGACCGTTTAAATTTGAATGCAGAAATAGTTTGGCCGGATGGTGTAGTGGTTTAGCATAACCCAGTGAACATACTAAATTATTCTGTGTTCGCTGGCATAACCATCCAGCAAGCGGAAGACCCGGGTTCAAGTCCCCGTTCGGTCCAAACATTATTGTCTTCAAATTTCTTTAGTCATAAATTTAGATTTGCTAATATTGATAATTTCAGTACATCTGCTTTAACACCTCTATAGTTTGTGATAAAACTGTTTAGCAAGATTTGGCAGTTTAGGTTGTACCAGTGTGCACAGTTGGTTTAATTTCAATGTTTTTAAATATTGATTTGTTAAAATTGTAAGTGCATAACAATAAAATTAGTAGTTATATTTCGATTTCAAATTTTAGTTTTACAGCGTTTCTAACTCTCAATCAAAAATTAAAATGTATTCTAGTAATCAAATAAATGCTGCATTAAGAAACCGAATAGTTTTGTTATAATTATGATATATTTCGATTAAGACATTAGACAATATTTAAATAGTATCTCCCATGATTTCGTAGTTTATATTTCTTTCCATTTGTCTTCAAATGGGTTGAACGCTGTCCAACCCGTCGTATTATCGATGTATAAAACCTAGGATGTTAACGATCTAAGAACACAGTACCTTTCGGACAATTTGTTTTTCTTTTGCGGCCATAAGACAATGGAAAACAAGCATTTTCTTGAGACACTTCATACCTAAAATTTTATAAGATCTTTTTTAAATAGGTTTTATTTAAAAGATAATAATGTACTGCAGTGACTCCGCTGACCACGTTTTTGAAAATGTGATTATTAGTTAAATAGTAAAACAACAAATTAAAATATAAGGTTTTGTCAATTTTTGGATTTATGTCCATGTTTAATAAATCAGAAAATTGAAGTACGGCTCAGCAAAATCACTAAAACATTTAATGCACTTTAAAAAAGTGTGTACTTCATAAAAATCCGATAAAAACTGTAAGCGTGAGGTGTCCCAAGAAAATGTATGTGTTTACATTGCTCTTTTAGGACGAAATTAAAGGTCACAGCCACTACTGCGCACTCATAGCAAACATAGGCACATAAAGACTACTTACTTATAATACTCATTGAGCAATCATCTAAAAAAAAAAAAGAGGTTGGTTCCGCAAACAAAATGTTTGCTTCTGTTGTGTTGGTATATAATGAAACATTGCTGCCGAGGAAAGTAAATAACTCTGACTCAGCCCATTACTCTTAGCCGGACTCTTTACATATTCACATGCTTGGTAACCTTGTTATTTTTTATCTCTTTGCATTAGCCCTTGTTTAGTCCGTTAATACGAGTCGTGGTGTAATCATTTTATGGAAAGTACTAATACTTAAAGCAGCAAGCATGAATTTAGATATTAAATTTAAAAACTTCATGTAGCCAATATTACTTTGATCTGGCTGACAAGATCTTTCGAAAGCAAAGCTTTCTCGTCATGTCTGACCACAAAAACAAATTACAAAAGTAAATAAAAAACAAACAAAACACCATATGATACTTAATAATTAAATCAAAGATATACTAAATTGTTAAATCTTGTTTGAAGTGTGCTATAACTTTGTTTGTAAATATTATTTTTGATGAATTCATGATTTAATAATTTTGAATTTCCAATAGGCCATCTTCATTATTTAATGGTGATATTTGTCTGATATATGAAGAAAATTATTAACATGAATTTAAATGTTGGTTGCATTTTTAGTATTTTAAATTATTTTTATTGATGCTGTTTAGATGATACATTGGTCGGCAACGGCTGAATTTTCTGGTCTGTTAAATTTGATGTTTGAAAAGTGTTCTTTAGATCTTGTTTCAATATTACGTTTAGTTTGGCCAAAACATTAATTAACAATTTTCACATATTAATTTAGTATATTCCAGATTTTTTAAATTTTTGCAGGGTTTGTGGTGTTGGATAAATTTGTCTTGAGGTTTTGGAAGTTCTGAAAGAAATACTTAAGTTGCTATGTTTTTTAAACGACTTTTGGACTGAAGTGAAGATATTGCTATAAGTGACACTAGCCCAAAGATATTCCGATTCTTTAATGATTGTAATTGGTTTCTGGGATGCTCTTGAAGTCAACTTACATGTGTCCAGCGATGCATCCGAAGTCGTTTATTTGCCGACGCGGTTCGAGAATTATCTCATCTTCATGGGCGTAAAACTATCTTCATCGCATGCAGCATTCGGTCGAGCTTCCGTATATATGTATCAATGTGCTAAATTAATTTAAATGTTCTTTATCCGTCCCGCGTGTGTGTGTACTGTGAACTTTGTGTTAAATGTACTTTAGTGTGACGTGTCACCATGGTGATGAAGATAGTTTTACGCCCATGAAGATGAGATAATTCTCGAAACGCGTCGGCAAATAAACGACTTCGGATGCATCGCTGAACACATGTAAGTTGACGATTCTTTAAGTGGGAGAAGATTTGTTCTAGTTTTTCTGTCTTGTCTTTTCTTAGCCTTTCTTAAAATATTTCGAACTATAGAAATATACTATCCATTAAATATTGCAACATTGTTAATGTAATTAAATTCGGTGTTGTATTTATTGTAAATATTGAAAAGACTGTGGGTCGGGAAGGAGGTTTTGAACAGTTGGTGAAGCCGGCAGCAGTGAGCTGATGGCAAGTTTATATATGCTGATATCCGGAACACAATATGGTGCTGGAGGCATCTGTCTATACAAACGCCGCCTCTATTGACAACCTTCATGTTCTACAGAATAATGTAAACCTTGTTGTAGAGTTTCTTGTCAAGGCAGAGCAAGTCTGATGATGGAAACTGTAAAGAAGTGGAAGTGTTGTATGAAGAGTAAGTGAGCCATGATTATGATAATTAACAGTTACGATTTATTGACGCTATGAGGTTGATTTCGTTCATAAGGACAGTTTTGTAACTATTCCACAAAGGTATCTTTTGTTGAGGTGTAATATAAATTACTGAAATTATACGGCGCACTAAAGATATTTTTACAAAATTTTAAAAATATTAAACTTACATTTCCTGAATAATCTAAAGTTTTTAAGTTTGGCTTGTTTAACCAAGCACAGTTAAGACTACAAAGTAATTTCTACCACTCCACCTAGACCTTTACCTAGCGCTACCGTATAGTCTCATACAAATGTAAGTGGTGACTGCGGGGATCGAACCCACGCCAGCGGAGTGATCAGCTCCGGGTTGCGCGCGATTACAACCCTCCACGGGTCCGCTCCTTCAGTAATCTAGTGAAGGACTGTAATAAAGGTTAGCACTTAGCTTTAAGATTTCGGATTTTTCCAAATTGGCTTTAGCCTAAACCTATCTTTGAAACTAACTGTGTCACCAAAGCGTCTAAATTTACAATTGATGACAAAACGGCATTTGAGTAGGAACAAACGTAACATTATTCAACCTTGAGGGGTTTCAAAATTGTACTCCTTAATTGAATTTAACTAAACCAAGTGCCTTTTTTTGGTTTTAATTCATGCCTTTTCTGAGATTAAGGACTTTCTCTTCTGATTAGCATTTCAGTATAAAAATGTTTCTGTTATAGTTTTAGCAGTATTTATAAGTGTTAAATATAGTAAATCACGAAAAAAGAATATTCTTGTTGAGTTTAAAGTCTTCAATATATACCATAAGTGGTTTTGACATTATTTAATCTCCACTTGAGCTTGTAATTGAAAATAACAAACCGATTACTTGATTGGTTTTCTAAAACTAACCATGCTTGAAAGAACATATTTTGTCCAACACGTTTTACTTTAAAAGATTGGATGGTACGCTTTGGTAAAGATAAGAGTGGTCGGTGGAACAGTCACGTCCAACTCAGGTAAACTCAGTACACAAGTACAGGTTTCATGTACAAAGACTCCAGTTGATTTACCAAATGTACTCCTTTCAACTAGGAAACTCTCTATATCCTTAGAACAGGAAATATAGTTTCATGAAACTTAAAAAGTAATGTAACCTTTGAATTATGTGATCGACCAAACTCGTATTCTTTTATTGTATATTTGTCTAAAAAACATTAATAATAGTGTTTTTGTGAACTGTGGTAGACTTACTAGTTGTACTATTCCGTACATAGATTCTTTGTTTCTGTAATACATATTAATACAATTAATTTTAAAACTAAGCATGGCGTTTCTAGGATGCGATATGAAACATGTTTGTGGCCTTGGACAGCAAATCTTATCATTATGTTTGTGCATTCAAGTGATTCAACCCACTATGACTGAGCATTTGGCACTTAAGTGTCTCGTAAACCTGAAAGCTCTTGAGTCATTGATGACTATCAGTGACCTTCACTGAGACAGCTTGAGAGTAGTGAGTAATTATCTGCTTGTAAGTTAGTGGACGAATTGCAACTAGAAGGCAGACCTCCTCGCAAGGAGGAGGAGGAGAGCACTGTCCACCTTTAGTGGACCGGAACCGGCAATTGGCATAAGTCCGGCTCTGGTTTATAAGTCCTTGGCGGATAATACCTATGAGGCAGATTGTCGAAAGTGGACTAGCCTTACAGGAAGCTCAACCGCTAACCTGCTCCTAAAAGGGCCTAGCAGGGCGCTCTTCAGTAGCTTCTTGAAATTAAAATCAGATTTTTAACTGGACATGGGCACTTCAGGCATCATCTACATAAATTGGGGTTGCATAATGGTAATACTCTATGTAGACTCTCTGAGCAGTCATTAGAAACTGCTAGGCACATCCTATTAGAATGTCCCTCTCTGGAGATTAGGAGAAGGTGTCTACTAGAGGTGTTCACTTGTCTGAGCCTTGAAGCTTTGTGGTCCGACAGGGTTGGGTCTCCCAGGCTAGATAACCGGGACAGTACAACAAACCTTTGGTTGACGTACAACTGGTTCACTACCAGCCCTACTTAATCTAATCTACTACAGGGATCAAGATTGCATATATCTTCTGCTATTACATTTGAACTACCGTTTGGTAAGTTCCTGCTCATAATTGGTGGTCTGAACCTTCTGTTCTTAAGTTTTTGCTTATATAAGCAGTACATAAAAAGCTTGAAATGGATATTTCTGGATACGTTAAGAGCTATAAAGTTTTCTTATAGTATTGATTTTTCTCTCAGTGGTATATAATAATGCGGTCTCGTGTACAAGGCAACTGTGCTTGTTCGTGAGGGTAAACACTGACATTACCTGCGCTGTCCATTCCACCTCCGAGTGCAATTTGCGACAGAGATTCCAGCCAACTTATCAACAACTCTTTCCACTCGTGGCACGATTTATGTGTTCACGTTCATATTCAAACAATAAACATAACACTAAATATTAGGTAAAAATTGAAAAAATGTCGGAGCAATTAAAGTGTTTATAATCTAGTTCTTCCGGTTCACACCGTGTCAAACTTCATAGTTAGGTTGAGTTATATCGGCTTCGCTCTGGAGTACCATCTTCAGTCAATGATTGGCTGATCAGTTTCAACCAATCAGTGACTGAAGATGGTACTCCACAGTGAGGCCGAAATATCTTAACCTAATTATGAAGTTTGACGCGGTTGAATAAAAGACTAGATTATAGTTGTGACACCGGCCGTAAAAGCCTAAGAGTTAAGTTTAAGTATTGTTAAAGACTCATGATACCACATTGGCTAGCATACATGATAATTATTTTACATATTTTAGTAATTTTGTATTTATGATATAATATACGTCGTAGTCGTGAAAAACACCTCTGAATACAGGGCTTTTAAAAAGAGCTGTTTAGTTTGAATTTAATGTATTCTTCAATGGCAAATATATCCATTAAAGTAGACTTGAAAATATGTCTATTCGCAGATGTACGAGTATAACAACAATACAGTAGAGAATAACTGAGGAAAAGTTGATACTGAAAACCCCAATACCTTAGTTTTTTACCTACAACTAATTTTTATGTTTACATTAGATTAGCTAAACTTTTTACATTTATTCCTACGTATTTTGAATACAGCTTTCAAACAACCTTAGTATCGCGTATTAATAATTACTTGTCTCAGTTGATTGAGTAAACGCGGGATATACGTATACTGCAGATCTGTTAGGCAATGCCTAGTTTTGGCTGCTTCAGCAAAGCTGAACTCAGATATCAGCATATGAACCTCGCATCAGCTCCCTGCCGCAGGATCTCCTGCCAGTCCATGCACATTTGATTGCCTGCCCCTTTATTTACGTATTGTACTCCCTGTTTTCCAGGTTGGTTTCTTCTTTTCCAAATATTTTTCGTTAACTTTTTATAATAGGAGCTAAAACTGGGAAGTAGGGGCAATACTCCCGTCATGAAGTGCTTAATTGGTCCAGGACGACTTTTGGATTTCAAGCACCAACGCGGAATACTCTAATCCAATAACATATTAAGTTTGTTTTAAAGATATCTCTTAATTTCTTTTGTATTTACAAGATATTTACAGGATTCCGCACTATTGGATATATGGCGATGCCTCTGTGGCACAATATAAACCACGCATCTTTCCGTTCGTTCTTTTCCACTTAAAAAGTGCCTTGTAGTCCAAAAGATTGTATTGTTAGTTCTAACAATCTACACTAAATCACTATTAATTTGAGATGCCGACCGCTCTCATGAGGGTATTTTAAGGCAAATATGTGGTGAAGGATGAGTGTATGATGTATATTATCCTCAAACTAAGGCCGACTCCAGAATGGAAGCTGGATTACAGGACCACGCCACGAGTCCCTGCAGTCAATATGGGATGCCTATATACTCGTATAGGGGATGCCTCTGTAGCCTAACATAAACCACGCATCTTTCCGTTGGTTCTTTTGCACTCAAAAAGTGCCTTGTGGCCCAAAAGCTTGTATTGTTAGTTCTAACAATTTACAAATAAGCAACTACGAGTATTAACACTCATGCTCGCTGTCAATACTAAACAGGTGTAAATAAATGGTGTAAGTACTTAATATATCCTGTAATCTTCATAAAAAGTGCCAGCTCAAAACCAATAACTATTAAGCTGCAATAACAACCAGCAGAATCAAGCATACAAAAAAGCAACACTTAGGAACTATTCCATTTTTATCATTATACCATAGAAAGTATCACTCCATCGATACGGAAAATTATGGCAATGCAAAAGTTTGCATATAGAATAACTGGTGTATACTTTCCTCCCCTTGCGATAATTGAATATGTGGCAATGCCACATGATTGGCTTCCCACCTAATTCTGCATCACCGCCCTTACTAATTCAGTCAGCTGCTAACTGACGTTTGAATTGCTGAATAGTGTATTTAAACTTGATTAAATAGTCTCTTCACTGGTTTCCTACTTCTACACAGTGTCTAAAACAATAAACTTCATTAATTAGTTACTGAAATTGCCTTTTCAACTAATAATTTACGTAACGCAATTTGCATGAACCATATAAATTTTACATAATATCTTCACTCAAACAATACCATACTAAATAACGCCCTTGTTATGGAGCTGGATAGTTTAAGGTCTCATCCTATCATTGCTTAAACTGGGTGAGATTAATTTCCGAACTATAGGTGAACGACTTGTTTATCAGTTATGCTGTTAAATAGCATAAGAAACTAAATCTTGATAAAATGATAATATGTCCACATTATTTTATTTTAAAGAAACACTGCAGTTTTGGCTTTTATTTGCACTGAGCATGTTAGCTCTCAGCTAAGGCCTCGACCGAATGCAGTTTCCTCTAAAAACATAGTTATAACAGCACCAAGAAACTAGGCGTTAATGGTTTTCCCATTTTATAAAGTAAATACTCGTAATGTTACTATTCAAAGACTATTCTGGTGCGGTAAGATTGAGACTTATACAAGTTTAGACTCTTTGATTAATTAAACCAATCTAGCATTTACTTCTTACTCTTAAAAGCCTATAGTCGATGCTATACTAACTTAAGATTAAAACTGAAATGAAAACCACGTCGACACGCAGCTAAGTGCTAAAATGCTGCTTGCATGAGTGAATGTAATTTCCGTTGCAATTTGATACAATTCGGCCTTTGGCCTGAGCTTGGTATTCAGTGAGAACACAGGCATTACGAGACTGTTCGCTTTGATCACAGCCTCACTTCGGCCTTCGGTCTCAGACTTACGTGTTCTTTAACTGCAAGCCTTATTACATATTGTGATGGTAAAACGTATTTTAAATTTAATTGAAATCGGACTACTCATAACGCTGTTATAGCGAAAAATAACTTTTTTAGCCACCATTTTGAAACCATTCAATGAATTACACAGTTATTTTTTAATTTACTGTTTATAAATCATTAAAACCACTGTTTTGACTAAAACTCCCTAAAGGGAGGTTCTAGTAGCCCAATTTGCTGATTAACAAACTTGATCGAGATATTTACAAAAGAAACATTTGTACCAAATTGCATACAAATCTGACAAAAATGCGACCTGTGTAGAGTACACACATATATACATATATTATATGGTATATTCATGTATACATATGTATATAAAGTCTTGTAAAAATGCTCAAAATATATTCTGGGGTCAGGATCGGTTTTCATTCCATGATGGTCCCGGGTCTGGGTCTTACCATGCTGATGGCATGAATATTATCTAATATTTCCAAAATAAAATTCGATAACAATGTACAAGCGTTCACTCTAGCTAAATTAGGCAATCACTTTTCATCCATGGTGTAGTTTATGGTGAACGAAAATACGGTAGGTAAATCCTTTGATCCGTGAGTGGCTAAACCAGCCAGTAGCTCAGCTGACCCAATATACGGGATCAAATACCACTTTATTACAGCTGGGCTTTATTTGCTATACACGTTACGTAGTCATTACTGCGCCCGTTTATCCATAACCAATCTCTCAATCCCCTCTAAATACTGGCTGTTTAACATTCGCCATATTATGCCAAACATTTTTCAGTAGAAACAAAGATTTATTATCAGTTGTATGTAACATTTGTTATGACAACGTATCTTACATAGTTTAGAATATTTTTATTACTATTGTTCTGTATGTAGTACATATGTATGGTATACTCGTATAAGTGTGATAAGTGTGTATAAGTGTGAAATCATTTTCATAATTGTTGGTAAAATTTTCCTTTAGTAAATATATTGGTCAATTTCGTTTGTCAATAATATAAAAATACCGGAAGTTCCCTTTTTGGGGAAGAGCTTTCACCGAAAGAGGGTTTTTTTAAATCTTATAAAAGTAACCTATTTTTAAATTGTCATGGAATATTAAATTAGTATGTATTTTGATGTTACTCATCAATATACTTAAACATTTTAAAATACGTTGATCGTTTCAAAATAGTTACCAAAAAACGTGTTTTCGATACAACAGCGGAATAAGGCTGTACATTCAGTATATTACTTGAAATTAAACATGTTTAACCAGCTATTGATTTATTCAACTATTTAAACTAATTCTGTTTAAAAACCCATACAAAAATTGTACAAACGCGTCCGATAATTTCATTTTGCATTTATTGTAAAGTCAGGCTGCAAATATTTCATTCCTTTTTGTGTCAATAATATGTTGACTAATGCACGGATTAGTTTTCATAATTGCAAAAGAGTTTAACTATTTTACCAAAGACAGTTTTAAACATGCTTTTAACCTTATCATTTGGGACTACCAAAAGTCAACAAGCTACACATGAAAAGAATATGTTTAATTGATGAAAGTTAACCGGAAGTGCTTCAGCAGCTCAATGTACTCCTCCACACAGTCTCTCAGAACCCTGCCTCAGCAAGAGGAAGTGGTGATGACATCACTCAGCGGGCCAAGCACATTCCTACAGTGTAAACAGTGTTCTCTAACAGAAACACGCAGCTGTTGGCTACAATGAGTGCGCTTGTTGGAGTTATTCATCCGGCTATAACTTAAGAGTGAGAGCGAAGTAGTTAGTAAAGAGTGTACAGTACCTGGCGGTCCTTTTGTTTTTTGTTTTATAAGAATAATGTAAAAAAAGCATCATCGGATCTTTTTGAAATAGGTTTTATTTTAAATATAGCAATGCCGTGACTCCGTTGACCACTTTTTTCAAAATTTCATTATTTTACTAGTAAAATCAAGAAATTCAAATACAAATATTCTTTAGTTTATGAATCTATGTCACGATTTTGTACATGTGAAAATGGAAATTCGGCTCAGTGGATCCACTAAAACACATAATAGACTTTAAACAAAGTATATTTCATAAAAATCCTATATATCACTATATCACTATTTGAGATGCCGACTACTCTCATGAAGGTATTTGAAGGCAAATATGTGGTGAAGGATGAGTGTGATGAGTGGTAGTAATGAGTTATAAGGTGTATGTAGTCTTGTCACAAACTAAGGCCGACTCTTCTTTAGAATGAGTCATTAATTAATAGCCCAACGACCAATGGAAATACAAGGACCAATGGCTTAACGTGACTTCCAAACGCAGGTGATGGTCTGATATGTCTAAACGATGGTGGGAATTGATGCGGGTATCATCAGATGATCACTGATAGCTGATACTATCTGAGCCGCTTTAGACCTATATCATCCTCAAAAACTGACCTCCATGAAGCTGGATTACAGGACCACGCCACGAATACCAGTCATATAACAACTGTAGCTATGAGGTGTCCCGAAAAATGCATATATTTACGTTGCCCTTACGGGACAAAATTCACGGTCACAGCCACTACTGCGCACTCTTCAGTGTTGATGAGTATACTGGTCAGCATAATAAAGAACTGGCCCAAAGTTAAAAGCTTTGATAGAATAAATTGTCAGTTACTTCCTTACTTTAAGTCACTATGCTGTTTAATTTCCATTACATATTTATGTCATATTAATCGTGTCAAGACAACTTCCCTGGAAAAGTAACCTTTAAAAATAAAAAATATAATATATCAATTGTAGTATTATAGTTAAACGTATTGGCACCAATACAAATCCTTGAGGTACTACTTGCAATACTCGACGATTAGTTGATTTATCGTATTGAAATGAAATATTTATTTCACGTTTATATTTAATTAATCTGATTAAGATGGATGAGTTGTACTTTTAAGAAGGGCAGCTCAAAAGTCATTGCTTCTTGTTCTACTCGTATACATCTAGGTAATGTATTAATGTTGTACCATTATACAACGAATACCTTTCCAATATCCTAGCTAACTTCTTACTTGTGTTTGGTACTGTTCTTTGCGTCTACTATTTATTTGTGAACATCTATCAAAGCACGATGACTTATATCTTTAGAACTCTCATTCAGAAAATTATGAAGCTTGAAGGAATTCATGGAAACTCATTTAATCAAGGAGTTGAAGAACAAGAAGACATCAAATATAATGTATAGCCATTTAAAATCAGGACATTATGCAGTGTTTAGTTGTATTAATTTTTTATTTTATTAGGTGTTTTTCAGATCAATGTACGTGTTTATACCTAGTTAAGAGCACTTTATAGGCCCATGGTATTTATGCAAGGCAGAAAAGAGGATATTCCATTTGAACAACCTAGTTTATTCTTATGTATTTCTATATGTAGAAAGCACATAAAAACCCTACTTTATTATTACTTACTTTGTGGTTAATATGTATACCAATCATTTGTTTGGCTAACACTTTAAATTTATCTCAATATATTTGTTGGAAATTGTAACCAAACCAAAATAGACCGTGAAATTATAGCTAGTATGATCCACTATTCTGTCATTAAAGTTTGAACCGTATATTATATTGAGGAAACTTGAAAGAGTATATTTAGAAGGAGCGACAGAAACTATCATATATCAGGACGCTGAGTGGGGCTGGCGAATTCTGGTAATGTCAGAGTGGCGTGACAGCTTCAAGCACTGCTGTGTTCTCTGTCTTCTATACTCCCTTTCAAGCTTACTTGAGCTTTTCACTTTGACACACAGTTCATTGTTTCATTGCTTGAGTGGAAATATACACATTTATAAAATACTCACCTTTACGATTGAGAAACGGTACAAAAAGGTAAAATTTGTTTCGTTTAACGAGGCAGTTAGGACTACAAAGTCATCTCTACCACTCAATCTTGACCTTTACCTAACGTTACCGTATAGTCACATTACAAATGTAAGTGGTGACTGCGGAGATCGAACCCGCGCCAGTGGTCAGCTTCGGAAGCGCGCACGGTTCCAACCCGCCAAGTTTCAGACTACTTTAGGTATTTGTAAGAAAATATTACAAGAAGAAAGGTTGCTCTGTTATATTTTGTATGAAGTAATACAGGCCAAATATAGTTCAAAACATAGTTTTGGTCTGAATCATTATTCCGAATCAGTGTTTTCGTCCAAACTCCTAAAGGTAGTTTGTTGAATCTCTGTTTTCTAAATAGAAGGTTCTATACCACAAAGAAATCACTAAATCACTATTTGAGATGCCGACCACTCTCATGACGGTATTTTAAGGCAAATATGTGGTGAAGGATGAGTGTGATGAGTGGTAGTAATGAGTTATGAGGTGTAGTCTTGTTACAAACTAAGGCCGACTCTTCCTTAGAATGGGTCATTAATTAATAGCCCAATGACCAATGGAAATGCTAAACTTGACTTCCGAACCACGCAGGTGATGGTCTGATATGTCTAAACGATGGTGGGAGTTGATGCGGGTGGGAGTTGTTGAGAAGATACAATTATTAAACCTCCAGTGGTATAGCACCATATTAATTTGGTTTTTAACAACATTCACAACAGTTACTGTGTTGACTTGTAAAAAACACCATCAACTGAAACGACTAATAAGCACATTAAAATGACGTCTATGCAGTCGAAAAATATAAATTAGCATAATACCGTTTAAAAACTCAAAACTGGATGACAATGGAATTCGCATACACAGTCAAGAAAAAACAGACGGTAAAATTGTTTGGATTTTAAGTGAAAACAAAACAGTTTCCTGTCACTTATCTAAAATGAATAATACAATAATCAAATAACCCTAAATAGAGACTTCACAGCAAGGGAATATGTAACGTTTATAACCTGAATGCAAACAGTAGCTAGGGAGGCACAGTGGTTTAAAGCGAGTTTATTCTGTTCCCAAGCGTAATTTGTCATTTCTTCGTCGTTTCTCTATTATGTATAGGGGTATAACGTGTTTAAATAGTACTTTCACTAAAACATTTTTTTGTATTATTTTAATGGAAACTATTTACCTATGTATTTGTTTTTCAGCAATGTTCCTGGTTTTGCCAGAAAATGACCAAGAATCAGACATTTTGTAAAATTTATAGTTTGGAAGTATTTAAACATTTTTTCATCCTAAGAGAGCGTACAACACTGACAACAAACTATTAACATCTAGCCGCAATTTATTGTTTTATGTTCAATCAAAAGTAAAACAATGTAGTTCTTAAACTTTAAAAAAGATTTAATGTATAAATGACTTTTTCATTGGTTTGTATCGGGTTAAAACCTTGCAAAGCACATGGTATAACCTTAAGACAATATACTCGTATTTATATAGCATAACCGTTGAAAGAAGTGATACATTTCGTAAAGATTACTACCCAATTCGTACATTATTAAAACTACACAGTACACCTGAGATTCAATTAATACACCGTTGTTTTACAAATCAGCTGTTGTTTGATAGCGGTATAACTAAACAAGAACAGACTCAAATCATTCAGTAGGGTGAAACAGTCGGTTGATTTACAACTACGCTAATTACGCTTGACATGATCAATGAACATAGCGACAGTTCAATTAAACGCTGATAAAATATGCATTAGTCTAATCAGAACCGAGTTCAAGAGATAACCAAATAGACATTTGGGGTCAAAATCTGTAGTACAAGGTGTCACAAAAATGTGTAGCACGCTATGCAGAACCGGATTCTACATACAAAAGTAATTCGAAAATGTCTTCTAACAATTTGTTGATTTCGGCTTAGTTTAGGCGTAATCCGCCATTTTGTAAATGACTAATAAATCAAAAACCCTTTGAGATATTTTTGTGAAACTTGGTACTGTATAAAATACAATTGTTTCCTTATAACATTTTCCAAAAATATGTTTTATTTTAAAATGGCGGTCATTTAAAAATGTCAATGGAATAAGAATAAATTGGAATTTTACTTTGAAATTTTTAAATGGCCGCCATTTTGAAAAGTTAGATAAAAATATATTTGGAAAATGAAATTAGAAAAACAATTAAGGGTTAAAATAGCCTAAGTTTCACAAAAATATTCAAAGAATTTTTGAATTGTTTATTATTTTCAAAATTTACAAAATGGCGGATTGCGGCTAAACTAAGCCGAAATAAAAATGATGTTACAAGACATTTTTGTCTTACTTTTACATGTAGAATCCGGTTCTGCATAGCGCGCTACACGATTTTGTGACATTCTGTATAGTCTAACATTACCATACTATCAACGAATCTATTAGGCTCAGTAAAAAAGGCGTAGCTGTTAAATGTATGTCTATATTCTGAAGGTGTATTGTTCAGGTTATATCAGTTGGTTATAGGTTCGAAGAAAATAAGTAATTTGGTAGATACTATCCGAAATCTTAGTTAAACTGAAAGTATGTTTGCTTTAATCTATACACACAAACCGGAGGGAGCGAGTTTAAATTTTAATAAAGTTTTGAATGTGCGATATCATGAAGCTTTATCTATTTTTACCACAATGATCGGACGGTTGTTAGAAATGGCATATTTGGGTTTAGTGTGGTTTTAGCGGATCTCACAACCAACTGCTGTAGGTTACATTTTTGGTTCAACACCTCTCAATGGAAAATAATGTGATACGCGAAAGGTAAACAGTATACTGTTCGTACGTATTCATTACGTATTTATTTTTCAACCTCTTTTGGTACGTTAAGGATCTACTTCTCAGAGTACCTATGGTCGTACTAATCGTAATTGGTGAAAGTAGCACAAACCGCAACAGAACTAAATACCAACCTATAAACCCTGAATTTATTTTTAATTGGAAAAATTGCAATATGTTTTGGTTTAGAATGGTTACAAAAAATCACCCTGACGACTCTACTTTTACATTTTCAAACTGTAACTTTATAATTTCTAACGGAAATATTTAAACATTTTAACCAACATTGCACAACATTATATAGTCACATTATCTCACCATGGCTAAAAATGGACGAGAATAAAATTAGTGTGGCCTGATAAACCAGAATCTAATTAAAAGTATCGCAGCGGGACAGTGGCGCTGTGTAGCGGCAACCGAGCAAGCTTGCTGTGTAATTAAATATCACTGCGGATAAAAATTCTTGGAGCAATCCTTCATTAAATAATCTTATTTCGCATGCGGCTAGGAAAATATCTTTGATCAACTTCCCTTTGTTTAATTTATTGTATGAGTCAGTTTTTCAAAGGCAAAGAAAATATTTTAAACTGTCGTAAAATAGAGATAACCAAATATCGACTGGGACTCGTGGCGTGGTCCTGTAATCCAGCTTCATGGAGGTCAGGCTTTGAGGATGATATAGGTCTAAAGCGGCTCAGATAGTCTCAGTGATCATCTGATGATATCCGCATCAACTCCCACCATCGCTTAGACATATCAGACCATCACCTGCGTGGTTCGGAAGTCACGTTAAGCCGTTGGTCCTTGTATTTTCATTGGTCATGGGCTATTAATTAATGACCCATTCTAAGGAAGAGTCGGCCTTAGTTTGTAACAAGACTACACCTCATAACTCATTACTACCACTCATCACACTCATCCTTCACCACACATTTGCTTTAAAATACCCTCATGAGAGTGGTCGGCATCTCATATAGTGATATAGTGTGTACTCTCTATAGGTCGCATTTTTGTCCGATTTCTATGAAATTTGGTACAAATATTTGTTACTAAAATGTGGTACAAATGTTCCTTTTGTTAATATCTCGGTTAAGTTCGATAGCCAGAAAGATCGGGCTACCAGAAGTACCCTTTTTGGGATGAGAAATTTTACCGAAAACGTGGTTTTAATGTTTTAAAAACAGTAAAATTCATCCGATTTTAGTCAAATTTAAAGTAAATATGTATTTTTTTATACATATCTATACTCAAACTAATGAAAATTCGCTATATGGTTTCAAAAAGCCGGCAAAAAGTGATTTTTGCTATAAATGCGGTATGAATGGTCCGATTTTATTTGAATTTAAAAAATTTGAGTGTTTTACGCATTTATTTTCATGTTTACGCATGACCATTGTGAAACGTATATATTTTATTTGACTCGTTTAATAGTCTGGTGTGCCAGTATGCCTGGCTCAGAAGTGACCCTTGCAAGGTATTGCTGCAGCAGTTGAAGGTACTTAACCTATAAGTTATGGCCATTTCTGAAACTACACAGCCTTTGCCTTATTAGTACTAGCCAAACATTCACAAGTACCATCAGGAGCTCTTGATCAGTGGATCAGAATATGGTTTACCGGAATGGCCAAAGCTTAGAACTTACAGGGTCAACTCTTTTTCTGCTTTTAGGTAAGCCACCACAACCAGCGACAGTATAGACAAACTAACCAAAACGTTCTTTGAACTTGAGATTTCAAAACGTATATTGTTCTACAAACAAATCTTACTTTACCACTTACCTGATAATCAGATTACTGCAAGTTCATCTTACGTTGCTTGTTCAATGATTTTGATGAATGACCCTCTTTTACACGTTTGAAGGCCTATTTTACAGTAAACGCATCATTACAAGAAAGGGTGTTCATCCCTTTCAATTGCGTTGTTAATGGTTAATTAGTTATACTAGCTAATTGGATTCGTGTTATACATTGTATTAATTTATTTGTTATTTCAATATTGCAGTATGTTGTCAGTTATTGGAATTGCCATTGGCCTTTAGGTTACTGGAAAATTACAATTGGTGTGGCAAAATATCAGTTAAAGGCAATACATCTGTGGGGTTTCACTTTTCACCACCGCTGAGTTACAAAATCAAATAGCAATCTATTTATATTTATTTATTAATACATTTAAGAGCAAATATACAAAGCAATAATACATTCCCGAATTAGTATTCAAACGTTTGTGGTAACTAAGTTAATTTATGACATTTAAATGTTATATTGTACGTAAGTTCTTCACAAATCCATTAGCTGTCTTGGATCAGTTAGTCTTTATGATTGAGTTATTGTAAGGGATCAATCAATAGTCCCCGGGGTATCACTAGTTTCAGAAGTCAGTCGGTTGGTGTTCCATTATCTAATTGCTGTTTGCGCAGAGGTCTGTGAATTCATTTTGTAGATATTTTAAAATGAACACTGATTAAACAAACTTTATTTTTTCTTAGAATATCCTAAAGTCTCGTGTTTGCAAATCCATTCAAACACTTCACAATGCGTACAGAAAAATTCCTCTTAACAATGTTTTCAGAAAACTACTTTTCATCCCATAGTGAATTTTGATGGTACCATTATTTGGAAAACAACCTCGGTTAAAACTTGTGTATAGGACAAGCTATAGTAAGAACGTGGCTTTGAAAAATCATCATACTCTTCCAAGACAATCAATAATTGATCAAATGAACATTATTTTTTATTTTACCAGTCAACACACCTTGTTCTGAACCAAAAGTATATTCATAAATATTTCCTGCTTTCCTTCTAAAAATATATATTTGTGTAACCATTTCACTTTTGTTAAACTTTTCATTTTATTCTTTAACTAGCCGGCCAAGACATACCTGGTATCAGTGAGAGTAGGTATTCTACTGAAGGGTATAACCATAGATAAAATATTTTATCTATGGTATAGCCTAACGCTCAAGCAGAAATATGTGGCCTACTCGCCTCACCTTAGAGACTAGATCAATACGTTAATAAATAATATACATATATTTAAAGCGTATTTTTTATAATATAGATAAGATGGTTTAAATTAATATTTTACTGTAATGGTAAAAGAAATTGGAATACCAAAGGGTTAGGAAATCAATTCAAATAACCTTGAAAAGAAGTTTTGTTGTACGGAGGTTTACTAAAGGTAAACATGAATATGTTACTTTAACTTCTTCTGCTTGCTTTACTTTGTTATCACATAATCGGTTATTGTGTACACCGATGTCAGCAAAAATGTGTTCGTAAAGTAAATGAGTTTTTCAAATTTACAAAGTTTTAATTCGAACACAACACTCTTCTTTTAAAACCAAACCACTTAGGGCCTATATAGGTCAAAGACTTTACGATATGATATTGACAAGCAGATCCTGCAATATTTTTTCAACAATATTTCCTACAACAATAAATCCTACAATATAATGATTCAACACTGGTTATATATAATTTATCAGTCAAACTGTCCAATAATTTCATTTAATTTCGCCAAAACCTTTTCCTGAATCAAGTTCACATCTTCAAAGGCTCAACTTCACAAAAAATCGTTTGTTGTACGCATATTGATCATTTACAAATAAGTCAAAAACCCAACCATGAATCAAGGTTATTTAAAATCTTTAACAAATTAAAACATTCCGAGAAACCGCAAAAGAAACGTCTGTTTGGCTTTTACCACAAAACATGTTTGTGTGTAAGAAAAGGAGAAAGAAGAGGTAATGTTTAGGCTGAGAGAGAGAGAGCTGGCCGTAATCTGACAATGACCTGACAGCTACAAGCACGAGAAGCTCCTACTCTCCTTTACAAGTTTGGTTGATAAGAGAAACCTTGAACGCAACAACACTTGTGGTTAAAGGTATTATTATGAAATTATGTTTGGGCAAATGTTGGTAAATGCTAAAAAATAGCCTTTTATGGACATTTTTTCTTTGTAGATATTTCAACAAGTAAATACAGAAGGATATCAGTATGACAACTGTGAGGTTGTTCGTTACATAACTTGTTTTAATTATTTTGATTTACCTCGTTCTATGGTATTGTGTCACTACCAATAATATTTATCCTTGCTTGACGATTTTATTAATAGTTTCAAAACTGAACCTTACATTTCTTTACGTGCAAATCCACCTTAGAAAAACATGGATTTACCATATCAGTTCTATGTATTAAATAGTAAAGTAAATGTGTAAATAATCAAAATTAATAATTAAACCCATTTAGAACAAATGTATTTACAAACTAATTTAATGTGACAGTCTATTTTCTTTTGTTTACTTTTTTAATGTAAACTAATTGTAGTATACTTTTTATAATTCAAAAGAAGTTATTTTGCCAAGAGTGTTTTGTTGTGTACTTATTTCCACTTAACACCTTAACATCTCTTTAATATTTAAAATCTTTAAAAGTAAAGTAAATATTTTGACTCATGGTAAACAACATTTTGAATAAAATACTTTGCAGATATATACCAATTTGAAACGTTTAAAGTACTCAGTACCTATCAACCATTTTGTTTTTTGTCTCACAAGAACAATGTAAAACAAGCATTATCTTCAGACACCTCACGCCTACAATTTTCATCAGATCTTTTTGCAATCAGTTTTATTTTAAAGATAACAATGTACTGCAGTGACTCCGATAACCACTTGTTTGAACATTTTATTAGTTTACTAGTAAAAAAAAAAATTCAAATATAAACTTCTTTCAATTTTTAGATTTATGTCACGGTCTTATAATGGAAAAATTGACTCAGTGGAGCCACTTTAACATTTAATACATTTTAAAAGAAATTTTGATTCATAAAAATCCGATAAAAACTGTAGGTGTGGTGTCCCAAAAACAATGCGTGTTTTTACTTTGTTCTTATGGGACTAAATTCAAGGTCACAGCCACTACCCATAAGAGTTCTAGCAACTTCTTAAAATATATTCATTGATGTAAATTAAAATTATTATTTCAGCAGTTGTGCAAAAAGCTCTGTAAACGATGTAATGATAACCAGAGTCAGGAATAAATAATACATACAAGATGTCCAGTTACAAAACATTCCATTTATTCATGAAATCCCATGTTTACGAGTATGGAAAAATAAAAATAAGGACTAATATTATTTGTCAAATACGCCATTGGTAACGTGGGCATTGGATACATACGATAATATACATATATACAGTTTATACACAATATACAAATTAATTTACAAATATACACAACTTAGAATTACTAATAGGTTTTTAAAAAGATGTAAATGAGATGAGATATTGAAATCAGTTCATAATTTACAAATTCTTTTTGTCCTTGGTTACAAAATGTAATCATTAGTACAATTAGGCCATTCCAGAACACATTTCTTTATCTGATTCTGAGAAAAGTTAAAAGGAAATAAAAAACCTCTTTGAGAACATTGAAATGCATTTAACGTTTACCATTGAGACAGCTCACTCAGTTTAAGCTTTCACAATCACAATTAATTTTTCATATAAGAAAATAACTACTATTACATAGAAACATAACTAACCAAAAGAAACAGGTAATCATACTTAAAATAAAACGTGTTGTTCTAACAAATGAACATTATTTTGTGAAGGTTTAACAAAATTCATTTTTACTCGTACATTGAATCGCACATACACATTAATTGTGTTTAGTTTAAATACAACGTTCGGTAAGACTTTAACTGTTACGTACCACACTGTAGATAATACAGCTGATACTAAAAACCGAAGACTATTATAACTGACTATTTGAGGATAAAAAACAGAAATATGGAAACATTTATTGTGATGAACAGTTCTACTTTCATAGAGTCAAGACTCATTGATTTAAAAACGTAAACATCAAATACATTTGCTTTTTCTGTCCAATTAAAAACAAGTTGTGTTGTCAACTTAATCTAATAACATTATAAATAAAAAATACCACAGTAAGTACAACTTACTACTAGGTTAAAAATAAACGAAACTAAATACAAACATATTAAATATAATATCTTTGGTTGTTTGTAAGTTAGGTGTCAAAATTATGACAAAGGTGCCGTTTAGTTAAGTTAACCAGTCATCATGTAATCTGTGTTTGTCGTGGGTTGAAAATAGTTTGTTTTTTTGAAGACTTCTTAGTTATAATAGTTATTTATCGTAAGATACGAACAGGTTTGTTGAATGAGTCAAAATAAATCATCCTACAACGGTGCATAGAATAATAAACTGTTTTGACGCAGGACAATAATACTTTCTAACCAACATTTAAACAACATTCGGTGTATTGAATGTTTCAAATACAATATGTTGTGTTTTGTAAATGTTCGAAAGGGTTTTATTACGGCGAGAGTTTTACACAATCGTTGATGTAGGCTTTCAATATTGACAATTCAGTTTACAACAACTCTAACAAAATAACTGATCAGTTTACATGGAATGTTAACTACCAATTATCATGGACATTTTCCTATTCATAAATTGTATCCGTTGTTTTGAACTAAATAGACTTTATTTGCAAGGAATTTGTTTATGGATGTTTTATATCCAAAAAGTCATAGATTATTAAAACTCATCTCTGAGATTATATAGACCATTTTGCCCTTTAATGGTCTGTAGTGACTCTAAAAAGTCAGTAAATACACAGTACACGTTTAATAATAATTGCGTTGAAGCTTAATAAATTCCAATATATGAAAGAAATATTATCATAACAACTGATTCAGGTTTAGTCAAAGCCTACTCTTGTACGTAAATACATAATCATTAGTACTGCAATTACAATCATATTTAAACAAATACACAATATATATAAACGTATCTTTCAACAATAACAAAACTAATTTTAAACAAATTTAGTACATTTCGAACTATTTTTATTACAAATACAACAGCTCCTTAAAGGGCTTGAGCCATTGAGTGTTATATTTCAAAACGTGCATTATTATTTTTGAATGAGATACTCATACAACATATATTTGGGTAGGTTAATACACAATCTTAATAATGTGTTAACAAGACATAGTGTATATTTTCATTTCAAATCTACACTGTATAACTTAAACAAAGTAACCAATTTAAAACTAAGCCATTTGCCTTTAAACGAAATCACTTTATCCGTAATAAATTGTATAATACAATTAAGCCAGTGTATCTCCCCGCCCCGTCTATCCCGTAATTTGGCTGACTATCCATAAACAATTAGAAATGATTGGATTATAACTGTGCATTAGCTAACTGTAGTGTTGATTGTATTATTAGTCGATCATTAGTCCCACTGTTTCTTTTCATATAAACTAAACACACAACGAGGTTAGTAATTGTGTTGCATATTCAGTATCCTTCATGATCTAGTTTACAGTGAGACATGACGGTTTCATTACGGCAATTTCCTTGATAACATCAAGAATATGAAGCAAGAAGAGGAGAGGAGAGGTAACTGTGAAGTGTGGCTGGAGAAAGCTAGAAGGGAATCTTACAACGTAATTGGATACACCGGTGAAAAGCTAAGAGTTTAGTAATCTTGCACGCTTATTGAAACTCCCTCTTGGAGAAGCATTTGCCGAAATCAGATTTGTTTATTCAGTTTATTGAGTTTGTCAGTGAGTTTCTCAGCGTTTAATTTAACTTGGCGTTCACGTTGCTACCTGAATCGTTACCAAGTAAAGAAGTACATTACCCTTAACGTTAGGTTGCGTGGTACTTTTATACTACGGGTTTTAAGTCAATTCAAACATAAAGCTTCGGCTTTCGCAGCCGTTGTCCCAACTATAATATAGTTCTTCCGGTTCACACCGCGTCCAAACTTCATAGTTGGGTTGAGACATTTCGGCCTCGCTGTGGAGTACCATTTTCAGGCCAGTACCAGTTTCAGCCAATCGGGACTGAAGATGTTACTCCTCGGCGAGGCCGAAATATCTCAACCTAATTATGAAGTTTGGACGCGGAGCAAACCGCAAGAACCAGATTATAAATTAAAACGCTTCGTTCTCGTGTGAGTATATCGACTAGGAGTTTCCAATACCTGGTGCAGCAACATTTGCCAAGGTGTTCACAAATATATCATTTGTTTGGAGATAAATGGTCATTTTCTATTTCGCGTCGTGAGTGAGTAATTGACAACAAATCGATTTACAAGTTGACGTTAACAGAGTGTGTTTCCTTGTAGGCTTTGCAATCAAGTACCACTTACGTGTATTGCGAATCAGGCAGAAATGTCTGTCTTGATCAACGTATTTTCTATAACCAAAAGGTTTTAAACCCTCTTTGTTTCGTTTGATGAGAGCAATTGTTTGATAATTGGAAAACGTATACGTTAATTTATAACTTTTAATACTGCATTTAATGAGTTTTAATAGACTCTAGAAGTTAAATTCAGGTTCATGAATGGAATGGCGAGAGAGGAGAGAGGCCACAAAAGCCAGCGCTCGGTTGAGGTTTTGGTTTATTAACATATTGACGTTTATTCTTTCAGTACTGAGAGACTTCAATTCAGTGCCAACACTTTATGCAAAGCGAAAACGTTATTTTCAAGTTTTACTTTATGCAAACGAAAACCTTTGTAAGGCCTTTATACATAAAAAATACTTGAAAAGCTTTTGTTACTTGCAACAGTAGTGAGGTTAAAAAATAATGAACCTAAGGCAACTAAAATCATTATGACATCATTAAAATAATAGCCAATTGATTTCGAAATGTGGTTTCAATCAAGCTTGATGATTGTTTTGCGCTTATTACGGTTCCGGCATTAAAATTGCGCAAAGATAACAGTTAAATACTGTGCTAAACACAAAAAATTGCTACAATAAAGTGTAGTACATACACGAAATATCACTTTGTCATACTTCAAATCCGACAAACTTGTATAACAAGAGCACAATTATAATAACGTCAACGTTTCGGAAGTCTTGTTTCTTACAATGTGGACAAATCAGACGTTTTATCTCTACTGCATGACTCCAGGAATGAGCTATCTTTTACTGTAAAATATGCTCACTACTGCATGACTCAGGAATGAGTATCTTTTGTACTGTAAAATAAGCTCACTACTGCATGACTCCAGGAATGAGTTATCTTTTTGTACTGTAAAATAAGCTCACTACTGCATGACTCCAGGAATGAGCTATCTTTTTGTACTGTAAAATAAGCTCACTACTGCATGACTCAAGGAATGAGTACCTTAAAACTGTAAAATAAGCTCACTACTGCATGATTCCAGGAATGAGCTATCTTTTTGTACTGTAAAGTAAGCTCACTACTGCATGATTCTAGGAATGAGCTATCATTTTGTAATGTAAAATATGCTCAGCAAACGACTACGTGTAACCGTGAGAACATTCAGTTAAAAATATAAGCTTGCTCCCGCTGTCCTAAACAAACAGAAACACTACGGCCACCTGACACCTGCTCGAGCAAACAGACCCCGAGCACACATCCGTAGACTTGATACAATCAGAGCGTCCCATCGGGATGAATCAGAAGGCAAAAGTGACGCGAGGTGCGGAAGCCGCTCAGAGAACTGGTTTCAAAGTTGCGAAGCAGATAAAGGTGTGCAGGCGGCTTTGTTGGGCCCATTGACGAGGCAAAGCGAGCTCAGGTTGCCGGCCGTGCGCTTGGAATGTGGCCTCAGAACCGGTCCCGGCTAGCTCTGGCTGACCGACATCCTGTCGTCCCTCCCACGTCCTGCTGGCACATCCTGCGACCTCGTCGCCGTACCACCGTGACGCACACGCTACACACTGGCCTATTCATGAGCTGTTCATTCATGTAGGTAACAAAGGCTTGTCGATAATGAGGCGTTCTGTCGTCTGTCCTTTCGGACTTTCGCTACTGTAGAATTTGTCTTGTTTTCTTTTCGGAGAAAGGAGATTTTCGGCTTGAGCTACGCATTTTAGTAGCTAGCTAAGCGTACTTCTGTATTATTTTTCATTAAATACTTATTCAGATAATTATACGTTCTCAAAATTACCTCAAACGTGAAGAAAAGCGTTGTTTTCAAATCTTCCCAAGGTCATACGTAACCCCTAACCAAGTTAATATGTCATATCAACAAGTAAGGTCCCATCCATGTCGTTTTGGTAAATTTACACTCAATAATATCCAAGGAAACCATAACAGATAATACGTATGCGAACATTTTCAAACCTGTAAAAATACTTCACAGGATTCATCTCCAAGTGTAAGAATTTGAAATGTTAATGAATGAGACACACGTGAAAGAGCCTATTTAAAACGTCTGTACCATTCCGAAACCTACAAGTTTTATTGTACATTAATACAGAACAGTTTTCTTCTACTAAGTATGACAGCCTCGTACGGTACAAAGAAAGAAACTGTGAGAGCTGAGAAGGAGACGGACAAAGAGAGCCGGAGATGGAGCCAGCCAGTCAGAGCGGGCGACTGAGCCGTAGGACGCGCATCTAGGCCTTGCAGCCAATTACACAATAGTACACTTGGCTGGCTCTTTCACCATCACCTGTTCAGTTCGTGCTGACTCCTCGCTGCGACGGATAAGGCTCAGGTAGTTATCTGGACAAAAACCTCCACCTTTTCTGCTCATTCCGTCTTTGCCAGGCATTGTACCGTATGGTTTAGGTGGCATTTGGGCCTGTCACGTCTGGGTAAGGAATCACGGACAGGAAAGGATGGATGTCAAAAAGCCGTCCTGCATAATTTTCCCAGTGACTCTGCCTATGATTCAGAAAAAACCTTTAAAGGTACAGATGCCGACTCTGCATACGTTTTTTTACTTAGGTTCTTACAAACTTTCAACCTGGCAGCTAAGTACCAACTAAGGAGTGGTCAACTTTAGAAGGAGTGAGAATATGCATTTTAAGGCTGATTTTTATATGATAATATATACTAGTTGAACACCCTATTTTGGGAGTTTGACGAAATTTGTTAACGTAGTTTGACAAGGAAAAGTACTACGCACAACTCTAACCTAACCTAACCATTGACTTTAAACACCAAATACCTCACAATTTCGACTTCACTCCTAGGCAGGCATAGTAATTATTAGAATTGTTCAAAGGACATGCTAAATAAAATGCCAGCGTTCTTTTTTTGAACAATTTTGGGTTTGCCCCATCAAACATTTGACACTATTGATCATTAAAAAGGACCATGAAACAAGGTTAAAATGACCTCTATAAGCCAAGAGTATGAAGAGGCCAGTGAATCATCGGAGATAGAAGGCTAATCCGACCACCGCAGGGGTTATAAATCAGACTAAATTTAATTTCCAGATAGGGCTGGATATTAATCAAGAGAGTGGGATATTAAGCTGGTAGCGGCCATCAGTTGATCGTTGACGCATACCCAAGTGCTTGTTTCAGGTATCGAAGGGTAAATTAGATCTAGGGCGGCGAACACAGAACAGGTAGCAAGCCAGATCGATATTAACCCCCCGACATCATATATCATCCAGGCAATACGGCCTGTTAATACTGTAGTACTGACCTAGATAAAGCGGCTGGCTCGTTTATACAGGGCTTAGAGGTCGTCGGGCCATAAATACACTAGATAAAGCGCCTTCGTGATGAATTCTAGTAAAACAGGAGTCTAGGAGAGTTTATGTGTTCCTAAAAATGTTTCTAGGAAGAATTTATGTTTGAGGCGGGCGATAAAGAGATGTTATCCTTTCAAGGCGTCGAATTTAAGTATTCTTTATGGGTTGTTTTGTGAATAGAGTTGTTTAGATTTTGCCTCAGCATTAATATATTGAGACTTGTTTTGGAAGTAGGAAACGTAGACAACTAAGAGAGTTCCTCAGTGTTCATTACAATCAATCCAACGTTTCGACACAAACGGAACATTTTAATGATTTAATTAAGTTAGGGAAATTACTAAGGAGTTATGTCGATGAACTCTACAGAGAACCCGATTTAAGTGTACCCGATTTGGGATGTCGTCGACTATAAGATCTACAGGAAAGTTTAAGTGGGAATTATTTACCTTATTTTCACCCACCATAAACATGTTAATTTCGATATGAACACAGGTAGCTATCATGCCATATGACTTCAGTATGAACTTCAGTAGTGAAAACGTATGCACTAGTTTGTAATATATCTTTTGACATAGTTTTATGTTGGAAGTTGGAACAATGAGGTTTAGAATGTTATGTTGTCTTTTTTACACTAAACGAACCGATGTACATAAAAGTCGACTGCGTCAGGTGGAGGATACAGTTATTGATTTCGAGTAAACTGAAAACGTCACCACACATCCTGCGGAACACATTCGGTATATCGGGGAGGAAATAGGTCATAAAGAACCGTTCACCGATTCAATTCGGGACGTCATCGACAAATCTGCGAGGAGGGAGCAATACAGACCTGGGGGGTTGCAATCCTCATCCTTTGGCTCGGAATCAAATTCTGATTTATATTTTGGCCGCGCAGCTCCCAATCTAACGCCACGCGCCATATTTACCCATTAGCTAACCGCCCTTCAGCCTCGGGCTTGCATTTGAATTGCACCCCAGCCAGCCCATCCCTTGTTTCCTACCCTCGCAAAAACCGGAGGGGAAGTCCTCTGCAGCCCTTCGGTTATAAAGTACCCTTAATGGGCTCGTGGTGAATAAGTGATAGAGCTCCCGTGTCTTTGTTTTTCTCGGTGGAGGGTGACTAATCTATTGCCCAACCTGCTACACCATTAGGGTCTCTGAATCACTTTGTAAGTTTGAAACCGGCATCTGCGACATTCTGCGGACGCTGAATCATTAATACCCTCACGAGACACGGTGCTATTTACCGTTTCATGCCTCATGTCTCATGCTGTACTGTACAGTGCTCACTGAAGCTGTATGCCAGGTTTTAGTGTACCTACCGTACTGAAGTTGAAGGTGGTTTAGTTTATTCATAGCTTCAGTACGGAGCTAGACTGTACGTCTATAAGATTATGCTGATTTTTGCTTCTTGCTTTGATAAGTCTAATATTTATAGGTAATGAATTAATTTGGTCGCTATGCTGAAGCTTCAATAGTTTTGAGTTACAGTCAAAACTTATTACGATAGTTTTAGTGAACAGTTGAAATATTTCACGTTTTTTGTTACATTTAGTATAGGTTTATGTCATATTAAAAATACATGAACTTGTTTATATAGTATTATTAATGCACCTCTTATATGGAGAAAAATAAAAGCCTAAATGTTACGGAAACATTGAAGAACAACAGCGAAACCGCAGGTTTAAGTAAAAGCAATGAGTTTACTTAAAGAAAGAAGACAGTCTGAGATTTAAAGATTCTCGCCAGTTTTCTTATGTATTCATATTTGTATAAAAAATGCAAGACCACTTTACCCAGCTAGCTTCTTGGGCAATGAGGGGAGAAGGGAGATCAAAGCGTGGAAAGAAGTAGCTCCATTAGCCAACAGCTTGTTTTATAAAACTGTGGTTTAGTTTTGTTTAGTTTAGATAAGACAACGAATCTTAAGCGTATTTAAATATTAACTTGATAACATTTTTACAACTTGAATTATTCATGCGGAGCTGAATAAATTCCAACATTCACATCCGAAAGTTGACTTGACTCGCTTTAGTTTTGTCAGGTGTTTCTGGAAATTACCAGAATGAATACATTAGGAAAATGCACTGGGAAAGTTTCTAGTTGAGTGGGAACGGCACAGAAACTGGAATAATTAATTAGCGGTTCTAGTTAATTAGGAGACCTACTTGACTGGGTTAGCAGCCCTTACCTTTTACCAAATGCGACAAAGTTTTGGGATGCCAAAACTTTTAATATGATTTGTTTGTATGTTTAACTGCAGTACTTCAATAATTAGTTACAGTCGCTCGGATAGTTGAAACCGAGTTGTTTGAAAACTTACTATGGCATATTTACAGATCAAGAAGTGCACATAAAGTAAACACGAAATTGTAACTTTGTACCTCTAAATAATCTGTTTGTGACATGTTATTATTTCGTACATTTAGACAAGGTAAAAACAACGACAGTTATATTTATATCGAATAAATTACAGAACTTAAAATATATGATAATTTGTTCAGCTATTCTAAAAGTATCGTTACCATGACTACCGTACCTTCTGCGACAACAATTATTCGTATGCCATTACTTCGCAGCAGTGGTTTTGGGCTGGAAATTAACCGCGGAACAAATCTTGTTTCTAGAGTTAAGAAGTAAACAACAATCACTTTCAAGCCGTTTCTATGGCAGAATTCGATTTAAAAGTTTGGAAGTCTCAGTTTTACTCCCGATGCCTTTCGGAAGCAAATCTACTTAGTAAACTTTACTTTATGCTCAAAGTCAGCCTTATCACATTACCACAGCAGCTGGGACAAGTTGAAAGCTTTACTTCGGGAATATTCCAAACTTTTTACTTTGTTTTATAAAAGATTCCAACTCGCGGAACGTTTCTCAAATGGCTCTACATACTTTATGTGTCTTAAGGTGGAAGGAACGGTTGTAGGGCTGGGCATTGTACAATGTACAACTCTATCGTTAGCGCATAGAGTAGAGTCCGTTTGTCTGTAGTTAGCAGTTGTTTAAAAGCAAGACAAATTTAGATAGCATTAATATCCAACAAAAAATAATTTTCTAGCTTGTCTCCTCAAGGCAGGGACAATGCAAGACAATATCCGATATCGTTTGGACCTTGTTTATTAAAATTCTGTCTATAGAATAATAATTCGCCAAACTTAAAATTTTCCGTCAAAAATACGTTTGTTTTCTATTTTTTTTTTGAGGTCGGTAAGCACAACAAGTTATTTGCAGTTGAAGTTGTGTCCAAACCTCTGTACATCCATAAAAACCTGAAACAATTCTATACCCGTATTAAAGAGTTTGCCGGGATTACCAGCATGAGCCTGCTAAGCCGGCTGTTTAACCATTGAATAGCCACACAAGTATCAACAGATATCGGTAATGTCTGGATGATGAATATTGCTGTAGGTGGTTTATCCAGCAGCACTTGGGTAAATATTGAAGGGTTGAAGGTGGTGGTGGTGGTGGTGGTGGTGGATGGGGTGGGGGTGGGGGTAAGTTGGTCCAAGTGGGGTAGAATCGACCACAACACCGGTACCGTGGTGAAGTGGAAGCATTTCGTGAGTAACGCAAACTTTGATAAGCAACACTGCGCCATTCTACCCTTGGCTTTGTCTCCCGTGTAATACGTGGAATCATTACCGGCTGACTTTTAAAGGGGAGGTCCTATGTATTACGTGCTTGCGTCAGATTTGATTTTGGAACTGGCCTAGTTGAATTTCTTCAAAACTGTATGGTTAAGGTGAAGTTTGTCTTGTTTAACGAGGTGAAACTAGGACTATTAAGTCATATCTACAACTCAACTTCGACCTTTACCTAGCGTCAACTTATAGTCATATTACCAATTATTAGTGGTGACTGCTGGGATCGAACCCGTGCTACCGGAGTAATGAGCTCGTGAATATTACTAGTAAAGTACTGTTATAATACTGATTTGAAATATGCTTTTAGGGTATGAAGAGCCGTTGGGTACTGAATTAGTTAGCTGGCCCAACAAGATTATTCGGATATAAAAGCCAATAAACCATAGTTTGTTTGTAAATTCGAATGAAACGTCTATTGAATTATTTTTAAAACGAATGAATGATTTAAACTCTAGTATTAATCTTTACCAAATTAAGTTATTAGTTAACTAAATATAAATATAGTAAAACTCAACGTTTACTTTTCAACCAATGTGAAACCACAAATTTCCGACACAACGTTAGCCAATCAAACGCTAACAAAACTGTAAGCGTCTAATTCAGAGGGTATTAAAGCAATCCGTCGAGATGTAAAGCGTTAATAAGGCTTAAGAGAACGAGCATCATATAAACGTCCCGGTGACCAAAGCACCCACTTAAAAAGAGAAACAGTGAAAATAAACGACAAACAAACGCTCGCGTTGTAAAACTCGGGGTAACTCGCTCATTTACGCCGGTGAGCCGTATAATGCCGCCTAAGCCACGTGTAAACCGTCGGTTAAAAACCGAGCGCGAAATTTAGGGGTTAAACTGCTTTCCCTGTAGTGGCCTATCGTCATCTCTCTCCCTTCTTTGTTATTGTTTGGTGTTTACTTTCTTTTCTTGAGGTTTCGGGTTAATTGATAGTGAGTGTGTCTATTATTAGCGAATTTGAATGGGAAATTGAGCGGTTCTTGTCTACCGTCCGTAGGTTAGCGGATCCGTGGTGGATTGGTATCGCGCGCGACTCCAGAGCTCACCACTCCAGTGGCGCGGGTTCGATCCCCGCAATCACCACTTACAATTTGTAATGTGATTATACGGTAACGCTAGGTAAAGGTGAGGTTTAGTGGTAGAGAGGACTTTGTAGTTCTAACTTCGCCTCGTTAAACAAGGCAAACTGTATTTATCTTTTACCGTCACAGTCGTTCTAAGTAAAAACTACCGATCCAAATGGAAAAATATTTGAAATTTTAATATGTGTTTGACCATTCTAATTTTCTACAATTTTCACAAAATCAGGTAAAGATGGTATTTTTTTATTTTGATGTTAAGTTTTGTTAGTAAGACAAGTTGTTTCACAGGAAGTGCCTGATGGTAGGGGCGTGTTCCCTCAACGATGGGGTTCAATGCCATAAAAATTTATTTATTATTAAATTTCAATAAGGTTCTCCATAAACATTAAAGGTGTCCAAACGTGTCTCAAAATTACAAACAACCGTTTAGCCGAACCAAGATGGTGGCGAAAAGTAGTTTTTGCCTCTTTCTTCATTCTTAATATGAAAGGGTGAAAACCACCCCAAATGAGTGAAAATGAGTCACTCTTTAATGAGAGTGGCTGGGTTTCAACACCCAAAAGAGCAAAATTTCACTCTTCCTGAGTGGCCTTCACTCCTTCATTTTGAGTCTAGTATGCATAAAACTGAAATTCGCAAACACAGCTTGCATTCCCCTAACAAAACCTCCTTTCCGTGAATTTGGCCAGAAAAGTTTGATGGAACTGTAGCTAAGCTGAGCACAAGCAAAAGCAAACACTAACACAAAGACAAACATCAACACAATATCAGCCCCCAGCGTACAATGGATTCCAATAACCGAATAACAATGCGCGAGTCATACAGTGCCTCGCAACAAACCAGTCCTTGCCTTGTTTCAATATACACTGTTATTGTTATTTTACTCCCTCTGTTTATATTCTACTTGTGTGCTGTGCCTTGCCGAGAATAGTCTTGGATTTATTAGGGTTTATTTTTGGAAATACGGTGTTTTTAGTGCCTTTTACTGTCAGGTGAATTTTTATAAGAACAATTTGTAAACGGGCAAATATTTAGTATCAATTTTTGACCTTATACCATTCATTTATCAGTATAGTAAAGTAAAATTTAAAATAATCCATTTCTTTTTGCCTTGTGTGTGATAAACGTTTTTTTTTGTCATTCTGTGCTGAAAACAGCTGCTTGTATTGACAGTGCCAAAGTGTCACTTTTACAGGGTAAATAAAGTATTGTTTTCAAGATGTTTTCCTCCTAAAGAAAAACATAACATGTTTCGTGGCATAAACATCAGCTGGTTCAACTAGTTTTTTTATTGTTTTGTCTTTTAACACTGACATAGTAAATCAGTGAAACGGCTGTTTCTTCAAAATATTAAAATTCAGACTACTGAGTCCGAAACAATGTTTCCTTATTTAATTCTTTATATTATTAAGACCTTAATTGACAGTTATTTTACATTATTATTTCCATTATTACAAAAAATATCGTTCCGACACTCGGCCCTAAAGTTTCTTTTTCATCGGTCATTTAACGTCCGAGGCGCAGCCTCCACTAGTGTCAAAAAATGTCACTTTACAATCTAGTGATGAAATATACATACTATTAACCAACGAGTTGGTCAACATTTTATTAAACAAATTTGGATACTTTTCAATTTTCATTCTCTTTTCAAAGCCGGATTGTGTTTGAATGACAGCTGAAACTGCAGCGATACTGTCACATACACGGTAGGTGACTCGTTTGATGGACACGGACACAATATAGCCGCACAACTGCGGAGCGTATCAATTTATATTGCATGGCTTAAATAATTTACTCAAAAGTACGGTCGCGGGTTGGGCATTACAAAAGCTCTTGCCAATGTAGAAAGTTTTACGACTAATCCACTCGGCACTATCAAATATTGTACGGTGTCTACTAACTCGTTCACTTTAATTAATACCTTAATAAGCTACTTATTAGGTAAATAATTATTATATGAAATAAGCACTTTTAAAATAAGCTTTGTCCAACGTGTGTAGCAAAACGTAAAAATCATGATATGTAGACGGTATCGCGACTTTGCTGAGGATAAATATCTGGAATAATAGATGCCATCGTAGTGTAGTTACTTTAAATTGACAACTTATTTGTTTGGCGGTTCGTTATTTTAACTTTTATTTTGTAATGGTATGACATTAAATTGAAAATTGATTTTTCACCGTATGTTTTTAGACGTTTTCCTTAAAACGTGACCCCTTAGGGCCACATGCAATCTGTCTAAAATTTCTAGGATGGTGATAACAGAATTTAGCCATTAAATTAAGACAATTATGGTTCTACAACACTTTTCCGACCAATAAAAACACCGTCAAACAAATCAGTTCACAATTCCTAAAAGCGGAAAAGAAATCAACGGCACTAAAACCCACAGCAAAGTGTGCCGAAACCCTAATGTCCTTGTAATTTGCCAGGCCTTAGTGAAAAGCTGAGTACATAAACACATAATTAAATGAGTGTTCAGTATAGTCGGTGTATAAAAGAACGAGTTGCCGTATTTTCTGCCATTATAAAGGCTCACACACAATGGCTCTGGCTGGCGCTCTGTTTACATTCTTCTTTGTTTTGTTCCCATTCATACGGAATGGTGGCTGATAAGCTTTTCATGTCCATTCGGTCGGAAAATACGCTGTATTATTCGTTAAGATAATTGTAACGTTATTGTAATAATATCTGTAACTGCAGGACCGGGATGAAAGCAGTGGTTTGAATATAACAGTTGGTTTTTATTCAGGGTTGTGGAGACTGATCTCGTTATGAAGAACTCAATGTGGCTTTTGAATTTGTTTGTGTAGTTTAAGGGCTGGGGTGCATTCGTTATTTATGATAAGGAGCTCCAACTTTGCACTTTTGAACTCTTGAATTTGACAGGGATTTGGTTGAATAATTTTCCGAGGTCGCAGTAACGTGGAAAGCGCATTTTAACTACACTGAAATATTTACGAGGAATACTGTTTGGAAAGTATACTAACACGGCGCTATTTCAAATAATTTTAAATATCAAACCCAATATTTGTAACTTTTATTTCGGACGAGGCCTTTCAAAGCCTTTCAATGTCTTCATCGAAACGGACCTGACGGTGAAGGCTTGCCTTTGAAAGGGCACGTCCCAAAAAAAGTTACAAATACTCCTTGACATAGTAATGTAAATGCACTAAATAGACCTACCAACATGCATCTAATTGTTTTTAGGACACATTTTTCTTGAAAATCCTCTGAAGGAAACTAACTCCCATAGAGTATGTTGAAGAACATTTTGTCATTCAAAATAAATTGTCTGAGTGTATCACATGGCATTTTAAACCTGATTTTGTGTCAGCCTTGTGTTGGGCAAAATAAAACATTTGGGGGATCTTCCCCCCGAATTTCGGGTAGGGGTGGGAAACGCAAAGTAGGTCGAAACAAACTTCAGAATCCTATAAAACATTCCCCAAAGAGTTTTAAAAATATTTCTTTTTTCAAAAATTAAAGTAGGGGAAGGAACATTTAAAACTCATCCTGCATACAATACATAATGTACGTTATTGAAAAAACCCTTAACTATGGAAAAATTTACACGTTTAAAGCAAGTAAACTTAAACACGTGTTTTGCGTGACATAAAACAACCACCACGACCTTAGGGAAAGAAGAGTTAAGAAGTTGAGTTCTTATCATAACAACCGGCGAAAGTAAGGCCATATTCTTCCTTAGGGACGGCAGTATATTGGGTCTGGGACCAGGGATTTCACAGAGACCTTATCCTTGTATGTTTAGAGCTCTGTTTGAATAGTTTACAGGCGTTTGTGTTTTATAAAAACCATGAGTTTCTGCATTTATTTATGTTCTTTATAATATTTTTTATTGGATGGTCACACCAGATAGGTTTTTAGTAAACGCCCGACTGGGTTTGAAACGAAAAAGTCACACGTTGTTTTGCTGACCAACAGTTAAAGACATTATGAACGATTTAGGTCACTAACCGATAATTAAAGTGTTAATAAGCAATTTGCTACTTGATTTGTCGCTGTGGGCAAATACCTCTATTCAAGGGATAGTCGGTATTGAACAACGAAGCGGATAATAGAGAGGTTTCATTATTTACAGTAAGCCAACAATAGCTGCGCTATACTTTTATCAGGACGCTAGTGTCCGTGTAACGAAGGTAATTTATCGCAAGCCGTAATCAGATTTAAGTGGATTATTGATCGACCGAGCAGGTCTTTCGTAATAACGGTCCTAAGCACGAACCTCACCAGTTAGTAGCTCGTCCCTTTCAACCTGGTAAATATTTACTTGGGGTTTTCTGTACTTGTTCTATGTGTTAGGTGAAGGTCGAGCTATGGAATTTGTTGATAGAATGCGTGTGCTACCCTACTTATTTCAGTGTTGTCAGCGTTTTTCCTAAATGGAGCTACTGCAAGTTTATTTATCTTAGACAAAGAATCAACGTACTGAAATGTAGTAAGAAGACGAAAAGTTACACTGTATGAGGAAAAACAGCTTTGATGCCAAACTAATTTCATCAAAACGTAATTGTATCAAAACTTCAACATCTTAGAAACACACCAAAGAATGTTCAGTTAGAATTTACGTTGGTGCTTGAGTAGACAGAAAGATTTAGACCTTGCAAAGCAGATTGTATCGTAACGGCAATGACTGCAAAGATCGACTACAAAGATTGTGTACAAACTGGGCAAAGGTTGCAGCACTGATGTGGCTACGTATCTGGAGATCGAGCTTGGAGGTTATTGCTAGATGACCTTGGTCTGTGAGTCAGCTCGGAATTATAGGTTGAGTGTAGAAGATGATTTGCTAGCAATAGACACGACCTTCAAACATCCGCAGTGCCGTCATTGTGTTCCTCACTTCATACTGTTAAGAGTAAAATAGACATTGAAACCTCTGGTGTAAGCAGGGAGAAGGTGCTCAATACTCCAAAGAGTAATATTAAAAAATAATTTTAAATATCAAACCCAATATTTGTAACTTTTATTTCGGACGAGGCCTTTCAAAGCCTTTCAATGTCTTCATCGAAACGGACCTGACGGTGAAGGCTTGCCTTTGAAAGGGCACGTCCCAAAAAGTTACAAATACTCCTTTTCTGACATAGTAATGTAAATGCACTAAATAGACCTACCAACATGCATCTAAAGTGGAATCTCGAAGGACCTGCTTCAATACAAGAAATAACCAATACGTTTTTAAGGGTGCGATGTACGGGCGTCAAACAATGATGATGTGTTTGACCGGTGACTGAAATCTTTGGGCGTAAAATTAAATGTTTGCGAGTGGTCAGAAACTCCTGTCAACCTTAAACAAACTCCTTTTGGTGGCTGTGCAAGGGGTTGTAATCCAACAACAGCTGCTCTCATGTGATGACTCTCTATTTGTCTTCATGAGTTTCAGTATGATTTTCTGTGTGACTTTCTATTTTTAAATGAAGTTTTTCGAGCTCTACAAGTAATTTATATTGACTCGTTTCTAAGTGGACTTTTTGTATGGATAAAATAAAATTTAGAACATTGACTTCTAAAGAATACTTAGCTTTGATTTAAAAATGAATGCCTTAATATTATTTACAACAGCTTCATCACCTTTTTCCACTACTGCGCAGCTCAGGTTGATCCTCGATTCACTACCACAACCGACAGCAACCGAGCGCAAACGCCATCAAAGTTGGAAAGCATGTCAGTGATGACTATGCACAAAGTTTCACTTTCGGACACGGTTGAAGCCCAGCTGATCGCGTGGTCTGAGCAGATGATCACGTGACGCACGAGCGTGGTGAGATGCTCTCTAATCTGAACATGCTGAACACGGTCGTGATGTGATACAAATGTAATACCAGACTTGCGTGACCTCGACGAGTGATAGCGGTGAACAAAATGGCTGTCGAGTGATGATCGCCTGATCACTATCTCTTGTGCCAACAATGTCCTTCGCTGATAACGAAGGCAAATCACTGTCGTGTTTACATACGCCTACTCTCCCTCCCCCCGTGTCATCGTCTTGTTGTATTTGAGTCAACTGAATGTGTGAATTGTGGGTTGATAGTTCATTTTATCGGTCAGTTATTATCGTCATTAGCAGATAGTGTCGATTGCGCTTTTTTAAAACCGTATTCAAACAAAATAACTACTGGTTTTTCATTGCTAACGTTGAGCTAAAAGGCTTTTCAAACAAACTAGCGCTTCATTTATTGATAAATAAACTATTATCGACTGTTGCTAAACCTTATTTTCATATCTCGATTTCACACTTTTAAATTGAAAATAAATTTCTTTTACGAAAAAAATACATACAAACGTACCCGAACAATTCGGGAAAACAGCTTTGCACTAACTATAATTTTGTTATTTAATCCCGTATGAATGAAACCAACGACTATGTAGAATGTAACTATAGTCAATTATAGAAACTCTAAGGTTTGCCGTAGCAACAATGTAAAATAAGCAAACCATTCCCACAACTCCAGTAAAGATGGCAGATGCCGTTCACTAAGGTGTCAGAATATCTGCGAGAAGAGCAAATGACGCAAAGTGTCGAGCCGTTGTCTCGCTTGGGAGGTAATTTTTGCGTTTACAACACCGCGCGGGGACGTCGGCCCGGGACAATTTCCTAACGGCTCTCAAGTCTCAGTGCTATTGCATACCTCTCTGTGCCGAGACTGTACAGTTCTTTCTCCCACACTGTGTCGTAGCATCTAATTTGTTAAATGATAAAACCGTCGTAAAACAGTATTTTATACAAACCTTTTAACGCAACTACCGGTACAAATAAACGCTGTCATAAATATTTTGAAAGGCTGCGATACGCTTTCTTGAAACAGTGTTTAAAGAGATCTTGAGAAAACTGAGAATTCTTGAACATCCGCTTCATTAGCTAATTGGACCCGTTCAAAGAGACCAACTTCAATAATTACTGGGAAATGAAATTAATTATTTCTTACACAACATTTATTCGTCTTCGTGCAAGAAAAAGAGAAAGGTTCATTAGGAAATTACGAACAATAAATACGATTCGACAAAACTTATTGATGATGAAAAGAGTCTAATTACTCCTTTTGAAAACATTCTGACGGCACCAAAATTAAATTTCGGCTCCATTCATTGGACCTTGCTTATTTCTTGAATGACTGTGTTCACCAGTTCTTTTCAAACTATGAACCTGCTTCTGCTTGATCAAAAATATTATGTATCGAACTGTTTATATTTGACCTTATATTACACTGAAACGATAGTTGAGCTTTTATAGCAAATGGACAATAGTTTCACATGTGCTAAAGGAAACATTATAACATAACTCTACAGTATAAATTTTTGACAGCAGCTATACAGATCAAAAATAACATAAAGAAGTTAGTCACATAAGATGTGTTGCTTTAAAAACGACTGGTCCAAAATCTCTACAAACAAAACTATGAGTAATAAATGATTAAATGGGCAAATTACAAGGGCAGAGAATATTAGCGCTCAAACAATGTTATTAAACTATCTAGTTTGACGTCATCAACTAGTAACACCTGATAATTGCAGATAAATAATGCAGAAAGTGAGGAATTCTGTGAACAGTACACTTTGTACGTAATGAGGGAGCGCAGAATTCACTGGCCACATTCCTAACGATCCAGGAAAGCTTTACAAGTTACGCAAAAACATTCCACTCAACAAAGCATTATGCTATGACACTAAATTTCTCGACAAGAAACTCTCATGGTTTTAAACATCACTATCTAGAGTTTCAGTCATTTCCGATAGAGTATGTGATTCTTATAGAATGTACTACTTAAATCCAATACTAATAATCGGGTACTTGAGAATACATTAGAGAATTTAAATACGAACAGTTCAATTTACATAATAAAGCCTACTCGAGACTCGAGAGCTGAAATTGTTAGCTATGAACGCCCTACGTCAATGGTAATCTATAGACGCAATTACCATACAAATTGAAAGCGGCTGTGTTGTTTTTTCTTCATGCAAGAACCTCTTTTTGACTAGACGAGGGGAAAGGGAAGCCAGTCAATTACAGACTAACCAAACAAAACAAGCCGGCAACTCATTTCCTCGGGAACTCAAACAGGTTTTTGGGTTTGATTGATCCTGGAAGAATGGCCTCGGGCTCTACGTCGTCCCCGAGAGTTCACTTCCCTCGGTTAGAAACAATGGGGGACAAAAACTGTCGGTTAGGGAGCCCGATAGAGCGTGGAGATGTAGAGGGAGAGGGGGACTGCGGCTAGGCGGCGATGCGGTCCGTCTGACCGGCCATCTCTCGACTGCGGACTGTGGTCACCTAGGTTCCCACTGCGGTTTTAGGAACTGATCCCCTCATCTCTCGGCTGCCTGGATCAACCAGGTGGCTACTAACAGACTGAGACCATTTATCAAGTTAGCGCGGATGGAGAAGGAGTTAGAAACGGTTGCGCTTAAGCCATTCATGCAGAAGAATTTGCTAACAGGATTTCTCGAATAATATTGCACAGTTATAACAATACTATGTTAGACCATTTTGCAATCAACTTTGTACGTACTACCTATTCATAACCATCCCGTGCTTTATCAGGAAGCTTTGGCATGAAACCGGTAATTTTAAAACCTTTCGTTGTGAAAGGAATATTTATATAAAGATTTAATAAATTATGTTTTTGCGAGCTGTTCATTATTGAAAATTTGTTTAACAAAAAGTAAGCCTTTGTAAAAAAAATTTCTTGAACAAATTATCTTGAACGACGCCTTTTAGTCGATAAGATAATATATAGTCATATGGAAATAATAATAATTTTCCGATATCACAAAATGGTATTTTCAGGGCTTAAACAAGGATCATATTGAGGTCATCACCCGGGACCCTCTCAATGGGAAAATTGCTAAAGAATCTCAAAATAGTTTACGTTATCTCGTCGTTTCAGTGACCTCCTAAAAACAGTTTACAAGACTTCTAATAACGTTCGAAACTTCACACAAAAACGAAGCTAATAAAACTAAAACACCCCTAACACAATAATGAAAAATAACTATAATACATTAGAATAATATGAGTTATGCTCATTTATATAATGAGGCGAGAGATGGATGTTGAACACGATGGAAGGTGTGAGGGGGAGTTTTAACAACCCGGGAGCCCGTATAATGGGCGCTACTTGACCCTCTCGACAATGACAACAGTGTCTCTTTCTTTATTCCGGAAATTTCACTTGGTTCAAAGAACAACCAGTCACGTTTGCTGATGTTTTATGTTTTTAAAAGCTGTTCAGTGCGATTAAAAGTCTATTTTAAGTTTATTTTTTGAACAAAATACAAAGGGAGTGTGAACATTGCAAAATATGTTTTAGCGATGTATGTAAGAAATAGAACTTTGTGATGAGTAGTACAATATTCTTGTACAATAATGCCACCACAATTGAGAGTGGGCGGGTTTACTGCCAATAGGTTGAATATTTAATTTTCAACCTGTACTTTTTCTTTAAATTGCCGAAACGTAGAGTGGAAATATTTTTAAAATTGTTATACCTACAAAAGCTTTTTAGCGTTCTAATTGTTGTCTGAACAAATAGTTGAACTTTTTATGATTTAACGTGCAAATCCGTCCCTTTAAACGCTGCTAAGTCGTCTTGTATTCAAGGAAACACACTCTGCATATAATAAAGATTAATAAAGATATAAGACACGAAATTAGAAATTTAATAACACTTCAAAGGCCCTTTTGACAGTCACGATTAGATTTTCAATTACAGTAACTTTTCACTCTAATGGAGAAATTCAGATCCGTGAGCTTTGGTGTAAGAGCTTGCCTTCAAAAGGGCACTTTTTATAAAATAATTTTCCTTAAAGGTATTCACAACCTTTCCAATAATCCTGAAAGCCTCTTAAATTGGAAAACTCTTTGATCCAATGACTGGTAAGTTGCGATTAGATTCCTCAATGCAAAGTTGACATACGTTCAATTATATCTATATTTCTTAGCATATAAAATTAATCATATAACATTTAATATTTTCTAAAATGATTCGCGATTTCTATTAATCGAAATCAACAAAAGAATAACAAATGAGGATATGTTTTCGCATCCAGATGAAAATATAAGTTTTAGAGCTTTTATTGATACCGTGGCTTTTATTGGTTTATGCTAAAAATAACTAGTTTACTAACATTTTTCGCACATGATTTCCAGGACACTAAACATTCGCCCACCCTTCGCACTAAAAGCGTTGAACATTGTGTAAAAAATAATCCCAACGGAGGGAAACTGGTAACGGACATGGTTTGCAAAACGAACGAAGGTTGTAACAAAAACATGTAGCAATATCCGCATAAATATCTCGGATTATCCAGAGATTGCCGGGATTCGCGGACGACTCACATCGTCCATGAATTATTCACAACTCGCTTGTAAAAACATTTTGCTGATTGATATTCATGCCAAAGTGGCAGCCGCCGGGGCCGCATACATTACTTCAAGTAGAAACCACCCCTGCACCCCCCCTTCATCCCCGACACGTACTTAATCCCCCAGTAGGACTCTCGTCGCTTAATTATTTTACTTGATTTGCATGGCGCTACAAGAGACGTAGCTTTTAATTGTTACATCACTAATTGATTGTTTGATTGTGTCGTGGATTCTTTGTTTGCATTTAAATGGAAAGGTCGTCATTGTTGGAGTAGGTTGAATATTTACTTAACGTGTTTTGTTTCCGTGACGCTTTTGGCTGCAAATAAAAACAAGTGATAATTGAATCTAACTGTGGCGCTTTGCTCGGCAAATTAATTTATTTTCTTTGGCTTTTCAGAGTTGTTAATGTTGTTCGCACGAAACACGGTACCGGTTTATTACTTTACACAGCATTGATAAACCGCACCGATATTTTGTTTATTGACGTTTCTACTAAAATTATGTGGTCAACGGTTGTTTATTAAGTAATTTTGGAATATCTTATTGTTTCTTAAAGGCAAATGGCTTTTACAGTAATGATTTTAGTGGTAGACATGTTTTCAGTGCCTAATACATTTAGATACGTAACGTCTAGCAGGTAAATCTTGTTTAATTAAGGTATAGGCTAACTAAACATAAAATACTTAAACATAATAATAACACATAAGTTTGTATGGACCTATCTTAAACAGTGTATTTTAATTGAGATATAGTTGTAAATTATTTTGTTGAGGCTAAGTTAAGACCTCAGTTTCGCTTTCATAAATATTAAATTTGTAGGGTGGTTTAGAGTGTTTGGAATTTTGTTTATTTTAATAATAAAGTTATAAATTCTTAATTTTTGAAACCGGTGAGAGGAAAAATCCTTGACAAGAATGTAATGAAATAATAGATTGATAAAAGCAATAAACTTACAACTACATATAAGATTAACTTGGTACAAGTTGTATGACGCATGTTTCCGTGTTAACGGTTAGCTGTTCTAAGGCTGCTAAACAATGAAATATATCAGTACCAAGCAGTACCATCAAAAGAGTTAAGTTGCATCGTAATACTGAATGTTTTCAAATATACTTTGTTATTAAAGTCAAAATATACACTGCTAGGACATATCTCAAAATAAAATGAACACCTTATGCAACTTTGGATACCCTAAAAATTAAAACATAATAATCTAATTGTCAAATTAAAATTGGAGGCCTGCATTACCCGTAATGCAAAAATGTGTTCCGGTAAGTTAAATCTTACATTTGTTTTACCACTGCTTGCAATATTTGAAAAAATCAAGATTTAGTCAAAGGTCAAAATTTAGATTGTTAATATGACATTTTATAAAAAAAGAAAACAAACTATTTCCACAGCACAAGGTTCAAAAGAAGGGGTCCTTAACCTCAAACCTCGCTTAAAATAATACGTTATTAACTGTTAGTTTATCGTATCTTTGGATTCACGCAAGTATTTGCGTGTGCTATTTTGGTTTGTTCAGACTGTTGGAACTTACCGCTAAAATAAATTATTAAATACTTATAAATCACATAAAACTATTAACTTTACAAGGAAGGCTTTACAAGGAATCACAATTATATATAAGTATCAAAGGCTTACTTTATACATCAGTTCCACAACCTTCCTGGTATCCTTCGTCTGGAGAGTTTCTGGAAAGTACACGTTTCAGAGCGGTCACTGGAGGTAGTACAGGAACTCCTCGCTGCCACACGCGCAAGGTTTTCGCACTCGGGTGGGGAGGGTTGGTGGGTGATATTCCTGGACTGCTGGCTGGAAGTATGGGAAGTCCGTAGTCTGAAGGGTAGCCTTCCATCGCTCTGGAGTAGTCTTCCTCGACAGACATGCCATCGATGATGGGTGTCTTGTCATTGGAGTCGTACCCAAAGTTTGTACTAGAAGTTCTCTGAAGGGCTCCTGGGATTCCTTGGTCCCAAACACCGGAAGGATACAAAGAGTCATTGGCTCTAGAGTATTCACCACTGGAAGGTCTCTGCTGAAGGGAGGCTTCGTCATCTTCTGGCCTCCTCATGTCATTTATTAGGTCTGGGTTGGAGGCAGGGTTTACAAATTGAGGGTTCACTATGCTTCCACCGTAGCTTGGAAGAAAAGTAGCTTCACTTCTCGGAGGTTTCTGGATGGATTCAAACTTAGTTCTGAAGGTACAGTCTTTTTTTCTGTGAAACCAGCATTGTCTGCCGTTACAGGTGAGGTTGTCTTTACGGAGGATCCTGCGTTGCCATTAGGCATGGCTTCCAATTGACCAGGGGTTTTAGTGTCTACAATAGAAGTCCTTCGAAGACGCACAAGAAGTACAAGAATAACCAGTAGAATAAATAAAATTAATATTACTAAGGCTGCACTTAATCCTGCGATTTGACCGCTGCCTAATGTCGCCATTCCTGCTATTCTCTGAGTCACGTGTAAAGTGTAGTTTGCTTCCACGTTACCCGCTCTATTTTCAGCTAAACAGTTGAACTCACCGGAGTCCGATTCTTGGGCGTTCGTCAGAATCAAGGTGCTCTTCTTTTCGAAACTGCCACTCTCAACAATGAATATCCTTTGGTAAGAGCTAAAAGCGGAATTATTCATGAGATGGCGGCCATTCCAGTACCAGTTCACATGAGCGGTGGGGACTGAATCGACTCTACAAACTATACTTGCATTGTCTCCGGTCGTAGCCTCGACGTACCTCGAGTCTAAGCGAATATCTGGCTTGCAGGCGAAGTCGTCTACATCTAACTCCGAGAAAGATCGTCCAAGAACTCTATCTGGGCCACCTATGCAAGTAGGGGGAATCGGGTAGGGAATGTTGTTTCCAGTCAACCAAATTTTTGCTTCTCGCAAATGACAGTCACAGACCCAAGGGTTGTCGTGCATTTCTACGCCGTGCAGTCTTTTTAATCGTTCAACAGTTTTAGGTCGTAGCTCTCGTAGTCTATTACCGTTGATTTTCAAAGTTTCCATCAACTCCACTCCGTCAAATGCTTTAGGTGCAATAAATTGAAGCTGACAATGGGATAAATCAAGCTTCATTAAACTAGGAACAGTTTGAAAAGCGTGGCTTTCAATTTTCTGAATGGGGTTGTGAGCGAGAGACAAATCTCTGAGAAAAGGAACATCATTGAAAGCGGCAGAAGATATAGATGTGAGAAGATTGTAAGATAAATCCAACTCGACGAGGTTCTTCAGTCCACGCAACGCCTCAGGATCGATCTGTCCCAACTTGCAACTACGAATGTAAAGTTTTTGCAAGTTCAAAAGATTAATTCTAACAAAGGTGTCTCTCGGAAGGATCTGAAGGTTGTTGCCCGAAACGTCCAATACTTGAGTGGCAGGCTCTATACTGTCGGGGATAGTGATCAACCCTCGGTCCAAACATTCAACAGCCTGCTTACCTCCTTTCCATTTGCACACACATACGTTGGGGCAGAGGCTCATCGCAGAAGCTGAAGCCACTAGAAGAGCGAAGAGGAACATTCCAGCAGGCATCGTAGGAGGGAAGCCGGGTTATCGTGGGAGGTAGTGGCGTGAGGAGAAGCAATGCGGCACGAGAGTCGGCACGCAATAGGTCATTGATTGACTAACAATGATGGAACACAGGTGAAAACCACTTCGAAATGTATGGCTTTCCACAGAATAGTCGACTAATTGGGACAACGCGAGCGAAGTTTCTCCAAGAAGACGTGCAGTGTAGAGAGACGACCCACATTCACTGTAGACACTAAACTATCTCACTTTCTCCACAGTAATAAATCCAACAGCACCCCTCTACTTGAAACGTTACTGCTCACTATATTTTCCAAAATATTATATTACATAAATAAAACAATGTACACCATAAAATTTAAAAAACTGTTTTCAAGCGAAGAAAAATTAAAAATGCCACAGAAAAAATATATATAACCAACTAGTCACATTTGAAAAATATCATCACCATCACATTAATCCATGGGCACTAGAGAGGGAAGAGGCGCGCTCGAGAAACGACCGAGTGGGCTGATGTTCACACATAACACACTATTGATTGACCGGGCCGACAGCGCGAGACCCTCTCACAACAACGTCTCGACAAGCACTGATCTGACGTCGACGCTGGGAGCAGTGGCGCCTCCAGCGGTGGCTGTTGGAACTAACTCTCCCCCCCACCCTACCCACTTCTACACCGGTCGCCGATTTTTCACACCCAAGTGAACGAGAGAGCCCCTGCGATCAATGCGTCAACTGTATACGCCTGATAGATGTATTCCAGAATGGATCACAGGGTAATTGCTATCTCATTAGCTCCCCTTTCACTACCCCGAGTTCGCGAGCGGTTCTCTTCTCCAGACGCGTCAAATTACCGCAAAGCTTTGACGTTGTTTATCGCCTGAAGAATTTCGCGCGTCACTTCTTTCCCAGCTGATAAGACTGATGGCACGGTTATAAGACTAATCTCTTTTTAACGAGTTGAAAACAAAAATGCGACTTACAAATTCGATGTTGTAACAAAGATGTTAGAAAAACTGTAACTTAACTTTCTACCGCCATACAATTTATTTTCAGTGTTATGGAGGAGTTTAAACAGTTACTACCCTAATAACTATGTACTACAATGAAAAACACGATAAGTTTGTCTTATTCTATTAAACGTCTGCTAATACCGATAGAAAATGAATCTTTATTTATTATTAGCCTGGATAACATTATTCATTGACAAGATAGTCTTACAAACAACGCCTTCTTTACAGCGACATGGCATCTTTTGTAACGGAATTTTGTAACGTCCATATAGGAGTTTTCTAGATATCTATATAAATAAAATAGGACTGTTGTCTGTATATTGCAATGAATCCATCGGGTTTTGGTTATTTGGTGTTTATACAAATTGCAAAGACCGAAATTGGCGTCAAACAAATTCCTGTCCGTGTGTCTGTAACGTTTTTAAGGCATATTGGACCGCTTATAACTCAAAATCAAACACAATGTCTCTTTACCTACTTATGTTTTGTATCAATACAACATCTACAAAATAAATAGCAAGGGACCAAAGTGGGCTCTGAACACGTTTTTAGACGTTTTGGACCGTTTATAGGCCTGAGTCAAAATTAGCTGAAACAAAACGGGGTGAATTTTTGTTTAAGGGTCTTCAAAAACTCAATAAAATCAATAATCTGCTTATTAACAATACATGCTCTTCTTGTGCTACTTTCTACATAATGAATCAGTGATTAAACGGCTTATCCTATGAAAGTAAAGCTCAATAAGAAACGGAAAAAGTGACAACAATCAAAAATACCTAGTTTGATTATAACTTCATCCATCATTTCAACAGCTGCTTTAGACACATGTATTGACGTGCTTAAGTGTCACTATTACACCCAGGTAAATAAAGTAGTGTTTCATGATGTTTTTCTCCCTAGTGATAGGTAGCTTTTAGTTGTACATATTTTTTCTGGTAATTGAAATAGAAAACTATGCAAATGCAAATTAACAAAGCAAACTCACCAGTTCCCCTCCTTGTCGGGCAGTCCAACTGTCGTCCCAGATAGATGTCTTTAGCTAAAGCTTAAAACAAAAGCTTGATGTACTTTTCTTTTCGCGTTTACACCTGTGAAAATGCAACGGTTATAAATAAGAACAATGTGGAATGTTGTATAGTGTAGGCCTAACATATATCAGAATTCGTGACACGATTCCAATAACCGGCTTTTCGTGGTTTTATTTCTCTACTGGCGTTTTCAGTTATAAATCGTGTAGTTTACTGTGTAATAACTCCCTATCTTATTGTTATTGAACTGTACTGTACATTTTCCCTTTTGTTTTATTGTAAAGTATTTTTAACATCAATAGGAAATCATTTTGATTGACAAGTTATGAGTATAGTCAATTAAAAACTAATTGTATTTCAAAGAAGGCAATGTCCAAATTTACTAATACTCGTAATTTTCACCAGTTTGGTATTCTTAAAAGGCGCGTTTAAATCTTCTATAAAAATAATTGAACTGCAAACATTTTTTTTGTAGCTACAAGTTTAACGTAGCAATGGGTTGTACAAAACAAATTGATAAGTACTTCATTTTTCTTCATACATTGAGTAATTAATGTTATAGGTTGACGTCCAAATCAAGAATCAATAATCATTATTTGTAATTGACATAATTTTACAATGTATTGACAGTTGTCAGAAATTACAGCTTAAGCTATTGTCAGTTTAAATTTTAAATTGAACATTAAAAGTCATATAACAATAATTATATTTATATATAAAATTTAACAAAGAGCTATGTGGAAGACATTGAAAGGTTGTGAATATAAATTATAATATAAAGTAATAGACAACTAACACAAAACAAATACGTAAATTTAACACAGAAATAAGTTATGGTAAAAATAATTACTTGTACAACAAAATATCACAGTAGGTTAACATTTAAATATGCAACCAATATGCCTTAATAATAGTTATTGTACAAAATCAAGACTTCAAGTAAATTTATTAGTCGCGATGAATTAAATTGATTTTTACTTCCGGTTCCTATCAATTTCAAAATAGTTGATGTTCCCTTCTTTGTTTATAAGGTAACTTGTTAACGATGTTAGAATATCTTAGGTAATATATTATTGCTAACGTCTTTCATAAAATATATGAACAAAAAAAGAACATTTAGGCTATATTCTTAATTCTTAAGCTTTCGCGGCCGGTGTCATCATTAATATCTAAGGCTTCCGGTTTACACCGCGTCACAGTTGAAATACAAATACTGCTAAACGTTTCGACCTCGCTGTGGAGAGTCATCCTCAGTAGCTGGTTGACTGGCTGAGACTGGATTGGCCGGCCGTGTCGTCTTCTTTATATACCCAAGCAGTGGTGGGTGGGGGGCTGTCACCTGGTTGGGGGCCGGCCAATCCAGTCTCAGCCAGTCAACCAGCTACTGAGGATGACTCTCCACAACGAGGTCGAAACGTTTAACAGTATTTGTATTTCAACTGTGACGTGGTGTAAACCGGAAGCCTTAGATATTAACACTTATATTGTTTCGGAGGTGGGTTACAGCTCAGTTTACCCTGATAACTTGAGACCAACTCTATTCCTAATGTTTCTTGTTTTGTTTGATTTCGCATTATTTTTCACTCGAGCACGGGACCGTATTCAAGATCCCAAAACGTTTTGTTCTTCTTTTTAATAAAAGAAAGAAACAACTATGGAAAACGTCAGCAATAATATTTCAACCTCTAAAGCTGTCTATAATAACTATTAAACATAATTGAACTATAGAAGTTAATGAACTATCAACTTCAGTAAGTTAACTTAGCAGTATTCAATAGGACTGAACTATGTCTACAAATATATTCACAGGTTAAACACAAGTGGCAAGGTGCACAGTTATGTTATCTCACTGAACTTGTTATCTCACTGATAATGTGAAATTATTTATATGAAAATAATACTTCCAAGTATTTAAATATGGAGAAGAGTTAAAATAACAACTGGTTTATATAAAATAACAATTGATTATAAATTAAAATTTATAAAGTGCAAATACGATTATGTTGCGTTTTAGGAGACATAACCTTGCAACTACAGTAATTGAAACGTGGCTTTGAATTTGCTCTGTTCACATATTTTTAAGTGCTATGGTAAACCATTGACGCAATATTGCTGTGGGCTAACATTTCGTTATAACCTGCACAGTTGAAACATGGCGTATTTTACTTCTCACTTTGGTGTCAGACGAGCGCCATACGTGCACTTGTTTTTTTATTATAACTAACTATCCAAGCGTACTGCAGAGTAATTTTTATTAACGCAACCTAGTTTTCGTGAGTCATTCTTTACGAGCAACATATGTTCATAAGTTTGCATCACTGGTTAGTTCGCTTCAATATCTGTTAACTGGCATGTAATGTTGCAGTAATATTGCGATTTTGATTTCCTAATTTGGTGTTGTTGTGAAACAAACGTAATCATGGTTTTCCGCAAAGACCAAAAAGTGTTTTTGTTGAAGACTACTTACTTGGTGCAGTTTTCGGGTATTGCGTCTTCAAACCCAGCGTGAGTGCGGAAATATGCACGACAAACACTGCGGGGAGGAGGGGGGACAAACAGGGGTGTGGGGAGTGAGAATATAATGAAAGAAGGGAAAACAAGACCGTGATGAAAAGCCAGCGAGAGCCTGAGGGAGTGTAACACACAAAGAACTTACTCAAGCCAAGAACATTGATCCAGTAAGTTATCAAGACGGGAGTGAGTCAGGATTGAAGTAGCCATTCATGGTTCGTGATGTTCGAGATCAAAAGAATAGAGGGGGACAAAATAAACACGTGATTGTATTTCAACTACAAATAAGTTGTTTCGTAGTTTGCTTGCAATATTAAGCTATTTTAGTAAAGTAAAACTGTAACTTAGAAGATAAGTAAACGAGCAAGGCCAAGACTTACAACTTCTCATACTCGTATACTCGTATATACTTAAAATAACCAATTACAAAGGGACATAACCTTGCTTACATTGGGATGATAGTGTTGGCTTGTAACTTACTGTTTTATTAGTTTTCATCTAAATCTGATGACATTTTATTACTGTATTATAGTATTAAATACATAGTCAGCTGTGATTGTAAATTTACTTGATTTCTTTTGTATTTTTAATTGTTAGTTATTATTGTTTTACTTTCATGTCACACAATAAATATTTTATTAACCATAACGATTATTATTATAAATGGTCTAATGCACTACTTTTACTGTAAAACCTTGGTTGAAAGATAACTAAAATTATAAAAATGGAAGAAGCAAAGTTAGACCGAGGCCATATTTTGATAGTGGGTTTCGAATAGCCTAGTGCAAGAGTTATGCTTTTTATTTCTCTCACATTAGTCCTAGGGGTCTATTCATAATTATTTTAACCATCCAATATTATTTTGCGAAATATTATTAATTTGTTGAACCTTTTTAGAAGTTATATTCAAGAACTCTGCACTATCCAGCACTAGCAGAAATCGCTGCCGCTTTCCAGGTTGTGTTTCGTCAAATGCCAGATTATTTTGTACCACCTGCAAAGTCTGACTTTTCATTACCCAGGCCAAAACTGTTATAAAATGTTTCATGAAATGTAATCTCTGTTCTTACTCGGTTTCCTTACATGATCAAGTGATAATAAAAATATTTCTTTGTCATAAAATTACTTGATTCCAGAAATACGTTGTCCAAAATAATTTTGTTCACTAACTATGCAAAAAAATCCTAAATTATAAATAGTTTACTAATAAAAACAAAATCTTTTGAAAATCTGCTATAACAGGCCTACAAAAGTATTATTTTTGAGTAAAATTAACTCGAAGAAATACTTTTAAAATTCTCAATGGCAAATAGTTGTAGTCCTTTAAGATCCAGTGTGACAATATTGACATTTCAATTTAAAAAAAAATTTAACCAATTTTTTAATTTTTTAGAGCTTAGAATTTAATGGTTCATTGTTAGAAAATAAAAGCAATATAAGCATGGGTCTGAGGAGGTTAAACAAACTGATACACTGGTTTGAGCTAGTTTAGCTAGTTTGAATACATGGAACTACAAATATAATTTGCAGTTGCCTTGAGGGAAGGAAATATTGTGTGGTGAGTTTTGGTAGCGCGTTAGAAGGGTGTGGAGAGCCGTTGTCGAGTAGGCATTCAACAACAAGTAGCCCCATATCGATTCATCTTACCTGAGCTCTGCCTTTATTCCACTTACCCACCTACTTACATTGCCTTTGATATACCCGCCAGATTAATGGCTTTCCAACCAACCCAAATCAGGCCTTGAGCTGGGTTTGCTAGATCTGTAAATTCACTTAACAAACTTGTTGGCTGTTTAAGTGGACCGTGAAATTTAAACTATTTATAAGCGCTATCAGAAATATATATTCATTGTTTACTATATGAAGTATAGGGAATTCAGAAGTAAACTACATTTTCGAAGTGCAAAGGGTGGAGTGTGGAGTCGTATGTATAATTAAATAATTAACAATAATTATATACACTTGGAGGACTAGGAACACAAATAGGTTCGGACATACCAATTGAAAGGTTTCAACTCCTCAAAAGCTTTCTATTGTTTTAACCTATACAAATTATTGTCTATTCGCCACCCACCCCACTCAAAATCCAGGAGCAGGTCCCCCCTTTTGTTTTAAATATACCCCCACCTTGTGGCACCTGAAAAAGAAATTTCAACACAAACTCAACGACTCAAAGACACACTTTTATCTCGACTCGTTTTTTTGTTATACCAATTTAAAGATTACACGAAATCATGTTTAAGCAACCACATTTCACATACGATTTACTTTGAAAGACATTTACTTCAAAATACTATTATCATGTTGTTTGGATGTGATGTATCCCTCTGTGTATCGTGAAGAAAATGTTGTCGTTAAAACAAATTTGATGAGAAATGTGGCATTTTAAACCTGATTTCTTTTAATTTTTAAATTGGTATAACATAAACGAATCGAGATAAAAAGTTTGTCTTTTTCGTTAATTTGTGTTAAAATTTCCTTTTTTGAGGTGCCACAAGGGAGGAGGGTTTGTATTTTAAAAATTGGGGCCCTTCCCCCGAATTTTGAGTGGGGGTAGGCGTCACAAAGTACGTCAAAACAAACCTAAGAATCATATAAAAACATTTCCTAAAGGGTTATCAAAAATATCCCTTTTTAAAATTTAAGTTTGGAGAAGATATTTAAAACTCACTCTGTAGCCTATATATTAAATTTCACATTGCAACAAACGTGCGTATAGAACTATCTTTGTACTTGCATAGAACTGTGCTAGAAAACGCCATTTTCATTGTGGTTGTTATTGTTTAGTTCAAGTCTGCAGTATACCAATACGCATGACGCCAATATGTATAAAATCATTTAGTTTGAAATTGTGTAACAAAAAGTAATATTAAAGAAGTAGAAGCAACAGAAAGCTGTTTTACCCAAATAAAAATATGCCTGAAAATGAAAAATCCCAATAACACTTGTCATAGAGTTTCTGACATTCCCCAAGGGGGTAGGAGCAAAGCCTGTTATAAAAGAGCAGTTGAGACCATGTCGTATTAACCACTAAGTGCTTGTCGTAGTGTAGGGGACGTTACTTGGGGTGGAAAGTGATTGATAACGGGGGTGAGAGTGAAATAGAAACCAAATCCGAAACACATGATCGTGTATCTCTGCTTGGGGCTTTGAGGTGATTGTAATTTGAATATTTTCTGCATTATTGTAACTAGTAGTCTGAATATTATAGTTTTGTTTTGATTTTGTTACAGAAAACATGAATTTCTGTTATCAAAAAGAATATTATTTTGCATTATACACCACATTTTTAAGCTTGAGATCCTAAAACCTAGAGCAAGCAACCATTTCTGCTAGATTCCAACTGATGATACCCAGTTTCTAGCATTTTATGGGTTATTATATGATATAATACACTCACTAACAAACAAAATAGATTCAAGGAAAATATTTTTAACTAGTAGTAAAGACAACATGGGTAGCCTATGTAAAAACCAAATCAACTAAATCTTGATTTTCATGAATTATTAATATAAAAAATGTTTCGGTCAAATTGGTTATAGCCCATTTCTTATTTAAATTAACATAAAAACTAACGCTTTACACACGCACTACCTTTAGACGTACAACAACACAAAATATATCTGTCGAGCTCTATTCGACCTTTCAAGAGTAATGAGTGTTCAATTGTACCGCCTTTAATATTATACTGATTTATTTTCTTCCAAGTTCCTTTCCTGTGTTCTTCTGTTATTGCCTCTGAATGTTACAATGTTTCGGTACACTCATGAACAAGTAAATATTCTACTACTAAAACAAAATAGGAGCCGTTTAAACCTTTAACAGCAATAGCTCTAAGATTAGTATTTCAAAAAAATAACGAGTAAGAAAGGGTTTATTTCATAAAAATTTGAGACTGCAAACTTTTTTGTATTAAACCTAAAATTTCAGCTTAATTAATAACTAAGGGACTTTACAATGAACAAATACATAACGCAATAAATTAAAAATAATGCTAAGAAAATAATTCATGTACGGCGTTTTCAATCTTATATGACACTGTACTTCCTGTTTTTATCGTTTACCGTAATCTTAAAAGTTTATAAATACATAATTGTCCTTTTAAAAATTCAAATTTGTTTTGCATATGGTATTTTGGTGCAGGAAACACATTATAAGGCAGATCCGTGGTGGGTTGGAGTCGTGCGCGACTCCGGAGCTTATGACTCTGCTGGCGCAGGCTCGATCTCCGAAGTCTCCCCTTACATCTGTAAAGTGACTTTACGGTAACGCTAGGAAAAGGTCAAGGTTTAGTGGTAGAGAAGACTGTACGACCTAACTTTACCTCGTAAAACAAGACAAACTTTACCTTTGTATAAAAAGTAATTTCTGATAGAATATTTAAAAAAGAAGAATGCACTGAACTAATGATTTAATTTCAGTGCTTTAATGTAAGATTAAAAAGTTGACTAAATGTAAAAATTTGTGACTATACATTGTCTGGCTAATACTATGTAAATTTGTAAGGTTTTAACTACCCTTAATTTGAAGCTACAATTTATACAGCTAAAAAGTTACTAGAAATTATTGCTCTCATTCTCAGAGTTACTAAACACATGATCTCTTTCTTAACACTTTAATTATATCTCTCACGGCAATCAGGTCTCGCTGTCTTTAACCTGTGAGAAACTTCACCAATTATGATTGGAATTCCGCTCATTCTCACAACTTCGACAACGCTGACTTTTAATAACTGAATGTCCAATTAAAATATGTTCCTACAGGTTGAAATGAATATTCATGAGAGCTAGTCTCAAAGAAGTACAAAGATAATTGTAGATTTAGTTTAGTATGTAGAAATAAGATGTAGTTTCTACATACTACTACAGTATATTTCAATGCCATATAGGATTGTATTCGCTTTATATTCTAGAACATAAATTTTAAAGGCCGTGCTGTATTGCTTAGCCGTTCGGACTCAAATATTTGACTGAGACTCGTGGCGTGGTCCTGTAATCCAGGCTTCATGTAGGTAAGGTTTTGAGGATGACCCATTCTAAGGAAGAGTCGGCATTAGTTTGTAACAAGACTACACCTCATAACTCATTACTACCACTCATCACACTATCCTTCACCACATATTTGCCTTAAAATACCCTCATGAGAGTGGTCGGCATCTCAAATAGTGATTTAATAGGAGTAAAACATTTTGTGTACCTGAGGTACGTACACCTTTAAGAAGATCAAGCCTATCTATGACCTTCCCTTCAACCTGTTAGACCTTATCAATCAGATGCACAAGCAGTCTTATCAGATGACACAGTTCGGTTGAGACGTAGAGGTTCAAGCCTCTATTCTTACCATTGGCTTTGTCATAGGATACTGCTGTTATTGATCCACCATGTGTTACAACAAGCTTGAGTAATCCCTTTGTTGTACATTTCCCCTTGTTATCTTGTCTGTCGCCGAAGCTTTGAAACCCTTTTTCCAATAATTCAAAACGTGTAATTTTATGTGACACTGAAGTCATTGACGTTTTGCTAGGCTAGGTAAGTACTCAGTATGGAAGGCTAATAATTTTCTGGACAAAATTTTCACCTTCCATTTGATCACCCTAAAGACATTTAATCGCTATTGTTTATAATGTTTACAAATGTCAGTTGTTTTCTTTTGTTTTGAAATGTGGTTTATCTTGGCTTGAGAGCGGAAACAAGCCACTTGTTTTCCCAATGTAAAAGTATTATTTATATGTGTACAATTAAGGAGAGACAGTTTAAAAAAACAATAAAAAAATTGAAGAAATAAAACAAAATACCATTTTCATTTATGTGAGCGGCACGTGGATATATCCACATTTCGTATTGGGACTCAAAAGCGTATCACGGATGAATTCGTCATATTTTCATAATTCCATGGTTACGTTTCGGTGGATGTGACGACTGACTACCCCGCCCGTCAGGTGCCAATCAAGCATTTCACGCACCTGCCACCCCCTATATATATATATAGAGTATATCAGATGTAGTAATATATGTATATAAGATTATTTTATAGAAATATTGAGATTATATAATAAATAAGTTTTATAGTTATAACTTTTCAAAAATCATATTTAAAGCTCATTTTAAAGCTAATCACGATTAAAATCAGAATTTTGATGTGATGATCTGTACCGGAAATAAACAAAGCGTAGGAAACTAGGCGGATATATCCATCACTAGCACGGGAAGGATTAAACAAATGCTGAGTGTCAATGGAATGTGCGAGTGTGAAATATTTCATATTAAACAAATAAAAGTCCAATAATTATTGCAAGACCGTGAAATCAGAGGCTCTCTTCGGATAAATCGGACCTGCTAATTAACTGTTTCTCTAAAAACCTCGAGTAATCATTCATTATGTTGTGTTTTATAAATTTGAATGTTAATTTTAGATTACCTGACTTGCAATCATTGCCTTTTCAGTTGAAAGTAGACATAACTATACGAGAGTTACACACATTTTCGCCAACTCGTGCAAGCAATGAGACAGCAACATAGTGAGTATGGTTTTGGAAATGTTCCAAAGGGGAGCCGTGTGGAGGTACAGTGGTGGAACGAGAAGTACTTAGGGTGGAAAGTGATTGATAACGAGGGATTGAAGGGAGCGATGGAAACATAAGCTGAAACACATGTGCAGTTCTCAAAATGACCCGAACCACTTGCTTGGTTGAGCGTTTGTTTCTGCGTTTCTGTTTTGAAATGAAAATTTGCAGGAGTTTAAAGCCACCTAAAGATATTGTACATAAAAAAGAAATAGCTTGACCTGATTTTATGAGTTAAAGTATATTTGCTTTAAAATGCTCTCAATAAAAGTGGAATTTTATTCGGGTTTCAAACTCCGATCGTTCTAAAAATCAAAGGTTGCAAACACAGGTTCAAATGTAAAAGTCCTAGTTTTATAACTTTTAAGCGTAAAAATAATGCTTAAGATCTTTAAGTTCTGAGAGGATTGTGGGAAGATTTTGTCATATAATCACCCATTTAAACATGATAGTAAAAAACATTCTTACTCTCTACATTTCGGTAAAAGTTAAGAATATTGTTAAAAATAAAATGAGCTTTCTAAAAAAAGTAATATGAAATTGTAAAAATTTGATAAAGATCACTATACTGTAAAAAGTAAAAACTTTTCCCAAATAACTACCAGATATTTTTACAGTATATGTCAAACTATTTGGGAATATCAAACATGTCTTTGGTTAAACAATGATTCGAGGTTTGTTGATTTTCAGATTATTCTGGAAATACTTTTAGAATCTTGCTACCGAAAAAACAGATTTTCCTTTTGACCCTTCATTCGTAATAGTAATCAATATGATAAACAAATTTCAAAACAAAAGAATCAGATACACATCTATAAAAGGAAAGTTTAGGCTAAAACGATGCCTTTTCATAATATTTTATTTAAACCCGATTTGAAGTCAGTATCGGTTGGTTTTAAACACTTTTGAGTTTGGCCACTCTATGCAAATTGTTTGTGCTTTAGCATAATATTATTAAGTAAAAAGTTAATAAATGATTCATATTTAAACGTTGCCTATCTGTAGCTTCCTTAAGAGTACACAGTACTTGGCGGCCATTTCGATTCATCCCATTTGAACAATGTAGAAAACAAGCAGTTTCTTGAGACATTTCACTCCCACAATTTTCATCAGAACATTTTGAAATCAGTTTTTTTTTTAAATATGACAATGTTTCAAATTAATTAGTGTCTTCGCTGAGAACTTTTTCTGAAAACTCAAATACAACGGGTTTTAATTTTGTTATTTATTTCACAGATTGATAAATGAGAAAATGGAAAATCGGCTCAGCGGAGTCACTAAAATATTTGATGCACTTCAAAACACAGTTTGTTTCATAAAAAAACCGATAAAACTATAGCCGTGAGGTGTCTCAAGAAAATGTGTTTTTACATAGCTCTTGGGACACAATTCAAGGTCACAACCACTACTGCGCACTCTGAACATTATATTATTAAGTAAAAATTGACTAAGTGGTTCATATTCACACGTTTGCCTAGTTGAAGCAAATCCTAAAGCAAATCAATGACGTTATGTAGATGTTGTGACGGTTCTGAGAAAAGCTCCCCTCAGGAGCTTGTTCTGCTCTTCATAACAATCTGCTAACCCCCTTCTCTTATAATTTGCGCTCCTCACCCCTTCCATTAGACCCCTCCACCACAACTCCAACCCCAAGACATTAACCGCGCGTCACAGCCTCTATTGACACTCGGCTGAGAACGACGTCTTAGTTAACGACACTTTAATTTTCCTAACCCCAAATATCCTTGTCATTAAGTGGATATTCGTAATTAAAGGTAGGTCTAGTGTTCGTACTGACCTTCTTGAATACATTGATGGATCGTGTGATGAATAGATACTGAATTACCGAGGTATGTCAGTATAATGTTTACAGGGTGACTTTCTATGTAGATTTTTTATTTTAATTTGTATGGTATGTATCTACCTGACAAAACTGTAATAAGTGGTTTTATTAGTAACATAAAGTTTGAAAAGATTGAATTAAACCTACCAAATTCAACACCAGGCCGACACGCAGCCAAGTGCCAAAGTGCCACCGGCATGAGTGACTCGAATTTCCGTTGCAATTTGTTACCCTAATTCGATACGCTCACAGCCTCACTTCGGCCTTCGGGCTCAGACTTACGTGTTCTTTTACTGCAAAATACCTTATACAACCAGACTCACATCATATCAAGGAAACGTCATATCTTAAAGCGATAATTCATTTTGAGTTTCATTGAAATAGGGCTTCTCGTTCCGCTGCTATAGCGAAAATAACATTTTAAAACGAATCAATGGATTCTGAAAATATTTGTCATATTGATGGATACCGTCAAATACATATTCATTTTATATTTCATTAAAATCTGATGAAATTTACTGCTTTTATCACATTAAACCCACGTTGTTGAGAAAACTACCCTCCAAAAAGCGGCTTGTGGTGACCCAATTTTTCCGTCTAACGAACTTTACCGAGATATTTACAAAAAACATTTGTACCAAGTTTCATGAACATCGGACAAATAATGCACCTGTAGAAAGTTTACACATTGTACGAGTATACATAAATACATGACATATGTCGCTTATATACACTTGAAAATATGCTCAAAACGTGTTCTGGAGGTCAGGATCCGTACAGATATCATGGTCCCGGGTCTGGGTTTTAGCATGCGGACGGCATAAATAATTATCTTATTTTCCACAGGAAATTCAGATAAAGATATGGTAACAGTTTTTTAATATTTTAAGCCACAATTTAGTGTTTTAAATTAGATTTTTGTTACATCTTATTTTCATGGGTCGAACGGGTTTCCTCCTAATTCGCCATGTAGAATGAAAGCAATTATAATATCTAGCTAAAGTTTTAACTTCAAATCTCATCTATAAACAATGATTACATTTAATGTATTATACTATTATATTAAACAACTATAGCAGTTGAACAAATGTGAATTCTTACTGACGATTTTCATGAGATTGAAGAGTCAACATTAAGGTTAAGTTGCAACTACAATAAATCTGACACAAGTATACAGGTATCCAATTACAGGCATGTTTTGAAACGTGTAGTACGCATTACATTTTGATGAAACATCATGAGAAATATAACGTTTTATTTAAAATGAGGATACAAAGTTACCAACGCTCGGCTTCATATCTGTCTCGGTGTAGTTCATTAAGAAACGTGAAAAAGAATATTGGCATTGATCCTGGCTGGAAATAAAATGTGAAACCCTGTATTCTGTATTGTACTCTGTAGTTTCTTGTTATTGTTTTTTTTTTTTCTATTACAACAAAGCTAAGCATGTATGCGTGGATTTGTGTTGAATTGTTTAAACAACTAACGAATAACTATAGGCTTAGTTGATTGCAAATTTCACACATGACAAAACTTTTCAATTACAATTATTGGAAGGTTATCCTTGGTCATAAAATAAAACAGGTAAATATATATAACACTTTTTTACAAAGCCCAAAGCCCTTACAACAAAAGTACATTTGAACCCAACCGGTCTACAGCAAATACGTTTTTAAAAAGAAGGTTTAATTCGAATAACTAACTTTTATGATACGAATGATTTTGATCTACGTTTAAGTTGGGAAATCTTAGAAACTAAGACTCAAGTCTGTCAGTGAGTCAGAACTCTTTGCAAGTTTCTAATTCTGTAACAACTCGACATACTCTTATGCTTTGAAAAGTTACTCTTGTTCAAGTCCACTCAGAACTTTTGACTTCAAACTCCACTTCAACATGTCCCTCGCCTCTTCCTTTTCAATATATATTTTCATCTCAAGATTGCAGTTTTTCTAAAATGTCCCCTCGTCATATTTCCAAACACAATGACGTGACGTACAGTGGACTAGAGTTCGCACAACAAGATTATTACCTTGATTAAAGTTTAATGCCTTGACTTATACTTTTAGATTAGTATCCTTACTCATGAATTCAATTTATATATTCCAGTATGATTATGTTTCCGCTATAATTGTATTAGATTTCAATTCATTGACACAGCAAAGCAACAATTCATTCTTGGCTGGGTAGTAGTGATGATACAGCTGTGATGGGTGAAACGTGCATGTGTATTATGTTAGAATATGTATATGTAAACATGTTTTTTCCGCGAAAACCCACTACATATCCAAAACAGTTGGACACAGACACACACACACCTGTCCATCGAGACAATAGTAATGTCATTTTTGTGTGATGTGTTAAAGCACTTTTAGACAAAGTCTTTTGAAAATACCTCTAACGTCGTTAATGTGAAGAGTGGAATTAAGAATGCTTGACCATAATGATAAGTTTACAAAAAAATATTAAAACTTTTACTTAACGCTTTTTTTTGCAGTACATTATACAAAACACAGCAATCTTACGGTTAGTTTAACTTTCACATAACCTACACCAGGTATTTTGAATAAATTTAAAATATACAACTTGTCAAAAAAAACATTAATATATGTAACTAAGCATTCATGGCAATACTAATGTACCATTATCGGCTTGATCTTGCTGATCACTTCAGCTATCTGCAAGATCATCCTTATAAAATTATGGTACATTAGTACCAAAACTGATGAATGTATATCTCTATTAAGGAATATTTGACGAGGTACATAGTATAAGTTTGATCAATCTCCCATCATGGAGCTAAAATTAATAGTTGCAGTACACTATATTACTTTATTTAGCTACAATTAAAGTAAAATAAAACTCATTCTGAGAATGTGGCATAGTAACATCAATTCACTCAGCTGACGTCATAGACCTCTGAACCGAAATAATCGTAAATTGTTTTTCGCAAATTACGCAGAATAAATGGGCAACGTGTGGTTAATTCTAAAAATACACCAATCCCCCTTCAAAAGAAGTGACAAAGTTTGAAAAGCAAATCAGTGCGCTGTACGTATATTGTATGCATATTCGTGTATGCAATATTCTAAGATGGAAGGATATTGAGCTCCATATAACTCTCCTAACTCACTTTGAACATACTCTACTTTATATCGAGTTCGATCAAGTGAACAGACCCTTTGATCAAACACTTGGAGGAAAGTTTCCTTTCACAGAAAATGTTTCCTTTTCCCTTAACGGAGTCTCTATACTTTTTATTGTGCAGGATAAAAATAGTTTTAACGTGCTTTGATTTGTGTTCAATGTCACTGTCTAGACAACTAAAAATAACTAAAAAAACAAGGGTATCTTAAAAAATACCGGGACCGTTTTACAAGTCAATTTGACAAGTAACTTATTTTAGAACTGTTCTAAAAGAATTTGAAAATAGTCATGCGATGCTCTTGTAAACTAAAAAACATGTTATTCACAATATCTATTTTTGAGTCTTAAAACACTAATCACTAAATCACTATTTGAGATGCCGACCACTCTCATGAGGGCATTTTAAGGCAAAAATGTGAAAAAAGGATGAGTGTGATGAGTGGTATTAAGAGTGGTATTATGAGTTATGAGGTGTGAGGTGTAGTCTTGTTACAAACTAAGGCCGACTCTTCCTTAGAATGGGTCATTAATTAATAGCCCAATGACCAATGGACATGCAAGGACCAACGGCATAACGTGACTTCCGAACTACGCGGGTGATGTTCTGATACGTCTAAACGATGGTGGGAGTTGATGCGGGTATCATATCATCAGATGATCACTAAGACTATCTGAGCTACTTTAGACCTATATCATCCTCAAAACCTGACCTCCATGAAGCTGGATTACAGGACCACGACACAAGCCCCAGTCAAATTACCTTGATATATATGCTTATATAAAACGACGGTTCAAGGACTTTCTAAGTACTATTTGAACTCTTGTTCATGAAACAATATTGGAATTTAATACACAACTTATAACATACTTAAATGATTGGGTCAACCACGGTAAAAAAAAACAGTGTTCCAAAACGTTTTTATTATTCTATGATACACATCATTAGTTGTAAAGAGGCTAAAGGAGAGAAAATACGTTATACCTTACAGTTTTATTATTTAAACATCTGGAGTAGTTAGTTTATTTATTTAAAATTATTATATGTTTCAAATAACGTTTCTTTTATCTATTTAATAATTGTATTTTCTCTTCTTTATTTTTCATCAAATTAATGATGATTATCATAGAATAATTTAAACGTTTTGTACCATTCAACACTGCTTTTCATTGTGGTTGACCTTAAAATGTTTATTTTGTTTAACTAATTTTGTATTTTAAAAGCGTAGAACAAAACAGTTAACAACAGTTATTATATGAATATTTTGTTTTTGCTGGTAGCTCAACAAGTAAGACTCTGTATTAACCAGTTTCGTTGATCTATAATAATATCGGTTGAGTGTAGGTCGGTAGGTTATTGTCTTTTATATGTTTGTAGACATAATTGTTGTTTTGTCTAGTAACACAATTACTTTACTCGTGGTTTGACGTAAAAGCTGAAAAAGTCAATGCTGGTCTAGATAAAATGTCCACATAGTTATGAGTTCTATAATGAATAGTGCCTCCCTGATCAAAGCAATTAAACTGTGTTTAACGGGCTAAATAATGATCATCACCGTGCACTTGATTGTATTTCTGATAATTGAACTCGAATTTCACTTGACAGATGACATTTTCCTATTTTACTAATGACCTGAAATACGAATTAATAAAGCTGGTGATAGTAACTATTATGAGCTATAGTAACATCAATATTCAAACGGTGTTGTAAACTAATTTGCACAGTTTACTTTACCATCTAATAAAAGCTTTACTGAGCTAGGCAAGTTTTAATCTGATTGGAATGTCCAAAATTACTTTATGCAGTTTAGTTTATATTGATTGATACTAAATATTCTTTTATTTAACCATCCTAGTCAACAATGTTTCAAATGACGTATTCTTAAACCCAAGGGAGGCTAGACGCTTTGTAGTGTGGATGCTCGAAGTTAAGTTTTGACATAGTTTTCATTCTCAAGAAAAATCCCAGTCCGTACAGTAGCAAAATTGCAAAAAATGTCCAAATGGTCAATAAAAAACTAAGTTGTCATTTATATGTCACACTATTAAAAGGACTGAGCACCCTAGAAGAGTTGCTCAAAACATGCTGTCCTCCGTTCAGGACGCTATTTTGTGGTGTAGATAGAAAAGTTCTTTTCCTTGTTCTCAGTTCTCAAAGGTTGTCTCTAGGTTTGTATGAGCTGGTAAAAATATGTAATAGTAGCTTAAAAAGTAACAAAATTTCAACGTATTGCCAAAAAAATTTAAAAAATGTAAAGACTGTAAATATTCACTGCTGTTATACAAGTCAAAATACTATGTCTCAAAAGTTTGTCCGTGGTACGTTTAAACCTTTTCCAAGCATTGAAAAGCAGTTCCGTTGAAAGCAGAATGGGAATCTGAAAAGATCTTCACATACATTACGATCACTACGAGCGCCTTCTCTCTCTCTCGCATTTCCTAACCTTTGATGTTTTTGACATGAATTCCCCTAGTTAATACCTCTGACCAGCCACCTATGGTATTCTTTAACCATTAACTGGAAAAACCTAAATATTTTTAAAATGTTCGTCCATGTGTTACAACTTTGTTATTTCTTCGATATCAGATATACAAAAAAAGATTAACCGTGGTTAAATGTGTTTAGTAATTTTAGTTCACTATTCAGAAGTACTCAAGTTAAGAAATATTTATACAAAATTGTACAGCAAGAAGTAACAACAGAGCCTAGGAAGGAACTTCTTACACATTGTTTTCTCTTGAGTCTCCGTGAGGAGTACACCATAGAAAAAAAGATAACAGTATTCTATGAGTTATATGAGTTACGTACCTTTCTAAAAAATAAAGACGTACAAGAAATATTTAATATAAACATATGTTTATTGTTTAATTAAATGCTCGTAAACTGCTTTAAGACGCTCTAGAGATAGCTAAACTCAGTAATAACTTTACTCTCAAAGAGTTTCCTGACGATATCATGGTATCTAAGGGGTCGATTCTATAATGTATGACTGTGTAGAAAAGGCTTCCTGTCCTGGCGACGTAGTTTCAGAAAAGGTATGATTTTGTATTTCATATAAAATAATAAAAAGTACGTAATCAAAAGTTAAAAGCTGGGGTGCTTGCTAGGACCTACGCGGAATAGGGTATAAAATAATTAATTAATATAAAACAAATTATGCTGACAAGGTTTATGGAGTCTTAAAACAAAAATTAATAAATTGTTTTCAACTAATATTTATCTTACTGAGCATTTTAAACAAGTACAACGTCTCCTTCAAACAATTTTGTCCCAATCGAGCTCTTGCTAATTAGTGTTATATAAAATAGAACTCTAAATATTTTACTAACCATTTGCCTCTGGCCTCCGTGGGTTCAACTCCCGCACTAGGCGTTTGGTTTTTTCAAACACAGTTTGTTGTAAAAACTAAAAAAAGTACACAGGGACACTAGATTATTTTAAGTTGATAGTGCAAAAATTTCCTCTTTAATGTTTGTAACTCATATAAAAACATTTTACATTTCACTAAAATCTATTAATTTCCTTAAAAAACACACACACACACACCAACAGAGGGAAAATCATTTATAAGGGATACAACAAGTTGGACATATAATAAATTTCCCTTTAGTTTTTGACTAGAACCAATACACCGATGTTATGAGCTGCAGTTTTGGGTTATTTTCTTTGACTTCTACGACAACTCCAAATATGATATTGACCTCCTTACAACAAATAAATGCTCAATTCTGACTTATTCCTTAGCCCTACATTTCACTTCTCGTGGGTTCAATCTCGGATTGACTTGAGAGGAATAATGTAGGCCTTTGTTCATGGATACTGCTCTGTTATTGATCCCGCACGTGTTAGATCAAGCTTGAGTTGTTCCTTTGTTATAAACTTCCCCTTGTCCTTATCTTGTGCCTACCAATGCGGCTTCCTCTGCCTCCACCGATCATCACACTTCATCGCTCGTTATTAATACGCAGTGTCTGCAGAGTGTGAACAAGTTACGCTTTGTGGTCAAGATTCGGTGTTTTCAACTCAGATACAAGCCCTTTGTTTAAAATTTGTTGATGACAATGGGAGAATTTCAGAGTTTAACTATTATTGCGGACATGTTCCATCGTTAGTGAGTAAGATGATCATGACGTTTCGGAATCTACAATCTGATCCCGTCTTCAGGTGAAAAGTAACCTAAAACATAACACAGAACATTAGAAAACGAGCTAGCCTAAAGTAATCAGCGTAAGCCGACCAGTCAAGCACAACCAAACAACATGTAGCCGTTAAAGTCACAATACTAAAACTTAAAACAATCTATCCTAGAAAACAAAACCACAAGCATAAGGCACATTAAACGTCAGATACAGATCTTTTTGTCTAAATGAAGTGGTAATGGTCTACAAGTAATACAGGAATATTGTATGAAATATTTTGCACATGTTGATGATACACTCTAATTTAGATATGATTAAATAGTTTTCATTTGAATTGCCAACTTGTGTATGACTAACCTTTACTGTGCTACGCATTTTAATATTGATTTGTATTACAGATTTCGTTTGGTTGGAAGTTTCTGGTTGACGATGTAAGAATGTCGAAAATTGAAATACTTCTGTGAAATTTTGATTCTTTTGTTAGTGAACAAGAAGACTACGACGTTTCGAAATCTGCATTGTGATTCAGTTTTTTGGTTCAAGATATTAGGAATTGATTTACGTCAGGAATCGGTTGTGTTTTCCGTTACAACTGGCCAACCTGCTACAAACCTGTGATTGTTCGTCTTCTGCTCTTAGCTATTCAGTCAGTAGGTACCTGTCACATGATCTAAACGTACGATTTCTCTAGTAGCTGACTGTTTCTTTAGGCTTTGTGCATATTGTTTTTCTTTCTAGGCTAGCTTTTAAGAATTGTTTGTATTTAACAACCACATCCCGTTTAGTTGTGTTTGACAGGTCAGCTTACGTTGATTATTTTTGACAAGTAGCTTCCTAATGTTTTGTGTCATGCTTTCGGTTATCTTTTACCTTAAGATGGGATCTTATTGCTGATCCAAAAAGATCTTCTTGTTCACTAACGATGACAAATTTTCGCATAAGAAATCAAGGTATGTACAACAATAGTTTTTACAATAGACTTCCAAACTGCTTAATAGGTACAGTATTCACGACCAACCTGATTACAATTGCGTCTTCATCTAAAAATTACAAGTCCAAATTACAAAACACCCACAAATCACAATAGTTAAGGGTTTTCATGTTTCATAAAATGTATGTTAATATGAGATTTCTTAATTATACAATAGAAATAACGAAACAAAAGAATTATACCAATATATTAAATATAAACGACAAAATACGTAATCTTAGCTTTAGTTTTCTCCTACATTAGTTTTCTAGAGGTGATAATTTGTCAACTGCATGTATCAATGTTCCATTTTTCCGAATAAACGTTTTTGAATTTAAATATAAAATGTACCTTGTCCTTTAAATCATGATTGGCTTTGTTTGTCATTTTGGTGGTATTTTCCATGTGGTAGTAATTAAAAAATATAACGTACCTTCGAAATGTTTTTCATGTAGGTTTAAATCTAAACTTCTGTCAATATTTTTACAAAACAAGTCAAAATAAATGTTTTACATAAATTGAATATGGTATTTTTCTAACAAATATCATATCGGTAAAAATGTGTAGCAATCATTTAAAGTTAGTCCTTCGTGAACATTTTCGAATATACACGCAATATTATTTGATTGGTAAAGTTTGCATTCGGTTTAATATTAACCCAAAACAATGAGATCAACGCTTTACTTTAATTGCAAACAGCACAAGTGGTGTTTAATGTAGCAGACAAGGATTCAAGTATCGAATAGGAAGAATTTCTCACTCGATTCCACTTTATATACAGTTCTATGCGAAACGATGAGACAATTCCAGATACTTTTACATTTATGAAACACTGTATTTATTTTGTCGGAAAGTTAGACAGGGTAAATTTAAAATGTCTCCTACCTTAACGTTTGAAAAAGGAACAAAAGTATTAAAAAGCCTTTAATGAGTTTTTCATAGGATCCTGAAGTTTACTTTGTCGTACTTTGCGTCATCTACACCCACCCAAAAACCGGGAGGGAGGGTCCCCTCAATTTAAAAAATACAAACCCCCTCTTGTGGCACCTCAAAAGAAAGGGAATGTAAAACAAACTCAACGACGCAGAGACAAATCTTTATCTCGACTCGTTTTTTTCGTAATACCCATTTAATAGTTCAAGAAATCAAGTTTAAAATGTTTTATTTCACTTGAAAAATTGTGTTATGAAAAATATTTAGGTGGGAGGTGGATGACGCAAAGTACTCCAAAAAGACTTCAGAATCATTAAAAAACATTCCATAAAGGGTTTTCAAAAATTTTCTTTTTTAAAAATTAAGGTGAAGGGGGCATTTAAAACTCACCCTGTATATTTATTATCTGGTTATTCATGTGAAATTTTTCGAAACAAACATAGACATTTAATAATTTGTTATAACTGACGATAATATGTCAACAACCTGAACACAAAACCCTTTTCGGGTTAGAGCTAAGGCTTTAAACCACTTGAATTGTACTTTTCACTGGTTTAAAATGCAGAGAAAAACTGTGGCAATGTAAACTTAGAGCAATCTTTCTTATCACTGCATAAATATGGTCAAAACAGTGAACCGTCTATATGTGTTTGTAGTAAAGTAGCATGTGAATTGTAAATATACTCATATTTATTTCATTATGTATCTTTGTATTTAAATAAGTCAAAACATCTTCCAGTTTCAATCGTTTTACATTCAATCGTTTCAATCAGTATCAAGCGTTAAGCATAATAATTATTTTATTTTCATGACGGTTTTAGCAGAATCATGCAGATTAAGGATATTATTACTTTACGTATACAGTTTCAACTTTAGGTGTTTAATGAAATTTAATTTACCAATAGAATGATCAACAGTTTCAACACTCATCCCTTCGCTTTGGTTATAAATCGTCCCGAATAAAATAAATAGAGTTGTTATTACCATCATAGACTAATGTATGAGATTAAGAATGATTCATTTTCCACGAGACCTTAGGCTTTCCCTCACTTTCCTCATAAGTAAAACCTTTGTTGATATGTAAAAATTCTAGTAACCAACAGTAATGATGCTGAGGGTGCTACTAATATACCAGGTGGTTGAAATGTAACTAGGTAATAATATCATGTAGCACATTCTGCAACATTAAGAATTTCATTTTAGTGATAATGTCATAATATTGAGTATTCAATAAGATTTCTTTTCACGCTATTATTGGTTCATTATTATGCTTTTTTGCTCAAACTGTCCGTGAGTGGTTGGACGGAATGTTCTCTAAACGTTGGCCGGGACGGCGTGGACACCACGAATGCTTGCAAGAAGCTCAAGTGTATCGTCGTGTGATTTTTTCCTATGAGGATTCTGTAAGGAAGAAGAGTACAAGTGCAAGCCTAAACAGTGAATAAATATGAGAATCGCATTTAGGAAAATATTACCAGTGTTCCAATCGACTTCCTTCAAAAAACTATTCATTGTATCCCCAGCCGTTTGTAGAAATTGGAGAACAACACCGATGCCTACGTGGAAATTTAAAACTATCTTTAATTTTCTCATGTAGTTGAGCGTATGTGTACGGTACTTTAACAAGTTTAGATCATTATTGTAGGAAGTATTACAATTCCTTTTTGCCTAATTTCTTTTCAACCACCCTGTATATGATAATCCCCACAACGTATACTTTTTAAACGAAACCTAACGTTACTAAAACAGGTAATAAACGACAACACATCACAGTTGTAAACCGGAAAACTGCGAAGACGATTTGTTTTTGCCAAAGGAAGTGCCGAAAGAAAAGAGAACAAGAACCTTTTCAAAGCGTTTCAGGAAGAATTATTAAAAGAGAAGCCTTTTTCCAGTGCAGTGATTTCTTTGTGAGCCCCTCTCGTGCCCTCTTGTTGCCCTTATAGCTGACATTTGTACACTCCATTTCCTTACATAACGTTTTTCAGTTCAACTTTCTGATATGTCAATAACTGCTGTTCTATATTTAGATGTTCTGCTAAACTAGCAGACTAACTGTTAATGTAATTCTACAAGTGTAATAACAACCATAGGATAGGAAAAGCAGTTTAGTTCAGTGGAATATAAATCTTCCAAACTATTTAAAGAATTTAAGAAGTTATTAGTATTAGAGTAGTCGTTTTTTAAATGCAGATAATCTATCAGATATTGCAAAATTAGAAGATGCAAAATGACAGATAACATCTTTAACCTACCAATCATATATCAATAGTTATTGTACTTACGACGGAAATACTTTATGTCTCCTGTGTTCACCCTGCTGCCTGTCCACCCATTAAAGTCTTCAACGGAAAACGGTTCAAGGAAGAACTGCAAGAATGGCTGGTGAAAATATGTTATGTTCGTGTGGCATGGATGAATTCATGACTTTTTGTGAATGACTAGTTTTATACATAAAAGTTAATGCCATTTTATTTCTCAAATAAATAATAATAAAGCAATAATACGAAAATGAGTTGTTTTTTTGTACTAGAGATAAATTAAGCGGGGAAATTTATTATAAAGAAAATATAACATAAATCCAAGTGAATGGGTGAACTACGTGTAGTCTTCCTGGAGTTCTCCGTCAATTTATTCGCACAAGGAGAACTCCAGCCAGACTTTGATATAAGTAGGCCTATAATAAAACGTGAAGGTGACGTGAGATTGGATGGCTGGGGTTTATTTTACGCCTTTAGAGACCTTTTATCTAGTTGAGTAGCTTTCATATTCTCGAGCGTGAAATTCGCTTTCTTGCAAAAGGTCTCTTTTAACCAAAATAAGACGGCTATTGAAAATTGTATTTTCAGAATTCTAAATATTGAATCGTTGGCTAATTTCCATACTATACATATAGGCTACATACGTATAGCTAAGGCTGTCGGTTTTAATAAATTTTACCAATTAGAATAAAAAGAACACCAATATTTTTCACACAACTTTAAGTAACGTAATATTAGTTTAACAATGTATGGTCAGTTCAGTAGTTGTTAAAATATTACGTGCAGGCATTGTCTAACAATATATAAGTTTTAGTGATGATATGGCCACACGTTAGTCGTTTGGATTCCACAAGATAAATGAAATAATGATGTACATTTGTACATTTAAAAGAAAATTTAGAAATAAATAATAATGTTTTATTTAATAATAAATATTATTTAACTCTACTATTTTTCTGTTATTATACTTGTACATAATAGTTTTACTATTTCAACTGAAAATGCATGATTACCGTAGAGTTGAAACGTCTTGGCAATATTAAAAAACTTATTTGTTGTTCACCCAAAGGTTTTGTTACTAAATCATGATAAATAAGTTCCTCTTGCTTTAGTTGTCTACTGCTCTATTCTGTTTTTATCATTGAGCAAAAAAATTTAACACCTAGAGACAAATTTCTCATTATAAATGTTCAGAATACTATTATAAACACAGTTCATTTTTGGTAAATGTTTAGCTACTCTACCCTCAAATTTTACGCATATATATTTGTTCATTTACAAAGTCAGTGAAAACTGCACACGAAAGGTATTCTTGTTTTATCACTGTGCCAACATTTTAAACACCGAGAGACCAATTTTAATTTGAACACCTAGAGACCGCAACAATACTATTATAAACATAACTATTTTTGGTAAATGTATAAATACTCTACATCAACTACAGATATATCTGTCTGACAAAGCAGTGAGACCGGACTGCACACGAAAGGTATTCTTGTTTTAGCACTGTGCCAAAATTTGAACACCTAGAGACCAATTTCAAATTTGAACACCTAGAGACCGCTAATACTATTATAAGCACATAACTATTTTTGGTAAATGTGATATATCTGTCTGACAAAGCAGTGAGACTGGACTGCACACGAAAGGTATTCTTGTTTTAATTGTGCCAAAATTTGAACACAATCAGCTACCCTCAAATTTGAACACCAAGAGACCGCTAACAATGCTATTATAAGCACATAACTATTTTTGGTAAATGTTTAAATACTCTACATCAACTACAGATATATCTGTCTGACAAAGCAGTGAGACCGGACTGCACACGAAAGGTTTCACTGGCGCTGACGGCGGATGCGCCGCTCACTGAACGCGGATTCTCTTTACGGTGAATTGAACTTTTCACACTCTCTGGAATAATCCCGTGATCACCGCTCTCCAACGCGGCTCAGCGAGCAGCCTGATTGGATTACGATACCTGGGACGCTTCAAACATTATAGAAATACTCATTACCAGACCTGTACTCTACGTGCTATGTTTGAGTTTGAAAGGTTTGAGAGGTTAAAAGTTTGTAAGGTAGATAACGTTTTTGCATTTTGTGACTTTTAAGGTTTTATTAAATTATGATTTTTAATACAATAATAAGTAATAGTTAAGTAAGTTAAGTAATAGTTAAAGAAATGTATGGCAACGTCTTGAAAATACATGTTTAAAATATTGAACTGTTAATTTTACAGTTGGAAAAACCATGTATATTTTTTCCTCGGACCGAATATGTCCTTGTAAAGATAAATGTGCACTTATTAAACTGTACTATATTTTAATTGTTCAATATGTTTATATTAGTCTGTTTTTAAACTGGATAATAAGATCAAATATGTATATGTGTTTGGAGTTCAAATTTCCAGAAAAAGGAGACTTTAGGAAATATTTGCCTATTCCTAAATAACTGTTTGTAGGCTTATTCCAAATAATTATCAAAACTGAAGCTAATTTGATATTTTGCGTACACAATGTATTTTGTAGTAATGATTTTGTCCATAGATAGATGTAAGTAAAGATTATTTGGACACACATCACTCCGATAGTGTATTAGAAAACCTTAGTGGTTTTCAAAAGTAAAACGTAACCTTTATACTTTGATTTGAGACACCAACCAGTCCTAGAAGGTATTTTAAGGTGAATATGGGATGAAGTGTGAGTGTGTTGAGTGTTTTAGATTTCTTAGAGAAATAATGTATTAATTTGAAGAGTGCTAACTCAAAACCGTAGGGTTAATAATATAATCGTACTACTTGAAAGGGTCTCGGTGGTCTAATGGCTAGGCCACTAGCTTCTGAGCCTTCCGAGGTTGCTGTGGGTTCAACTACCGCTCTAGGCCTTTAAACATTTCTCCTTAAGTGTACACTTGCAGTTCACTTAGCTGCGTAAGAAAAGTCAGTATTTACGCCTAGTAACCCATCTTGGTCACGAACATTGGAATCAAAATTGTATTGTGTTCACAGTGAACTATCCACTCGTCTCGATTCAAACAACATCCAGTCACGTGGTACTACTGGGCCCAACCATGGATTATTATTACTTATTATACTATCACAGTTGAAAATAAGTTGCTCACGTTTGAAACTAATAATAATAAAAGCCTCGTTGTAAGAGTGTGGCTGTAAACTATCAACTTTGCTTAATATATTAATTCTCGTGTCATACCTAGACCACAAGACCAAACCGTCATAGTTTCAACGTTTGACCACCTACTAGTCACAGTTTGGCAAGTATTACGCAAAAGTCCCATCTGATTCACACTTCATCAGGTACAGGAAACACCCGTCAGTTTAGTTAAGCCAGTATTGTCTCCGAAGGTCGTGGAGTCACCGGTGTGACGAAGAGCTCGGAGCCGCACCCGCAGCGGAGACAGAGAAGCGCTCTGCCGCCCCCATTGTACGCGGGCTGCGGCCCGTGACCGTCTAATCAGCCCGCTTCCGCCCTGTCACGTGACCTCACCGGTACCGCACAGTGCACACCGCATGACATGACTGACGTGTCGCAATCTTTCTAGGCCATACGTGAGCCGACACGTAGCGGTGCTGTCCGTTCTGCGACGTGACTGCGTGCGATGAGCGTCCCTGAAATGAACGTCCGCTTGATGAAATAGATGTATTAGGAAAGTGTCGACTTTTCTTCCAGATCTTTGGGGCCGTTTAAACGAAATATAACCATGTAAAAATACGATTTGGGACACTCCGGAAACTAGAATGAAACAGAATCAGCCAGGATAAGCAATTTCCTGTAATTTACCTCACATTTTGTCAGTAACCATTAAACTTAACATTGTGTTGATGGTATGTACTAAGAAGTACGTACAGTACTTACAATAACTGTTTAAATAATGTCCAAAACTAAGTGGAATGAGATTTGATAATAATAAGTACAGCACGTGTATATCAAAATGTATACACGTAAACATTTGTAATTAAGAAAAGTAAAACGACATGTTCTGGTAGTCGAGTAGAGAAAGAAGGTACTTCAAACGTCGCGGTAAAGCTTAAGAATAGATTGAGAGTGTTTTTGCCTGTTTCCCAACTCCATAATTATAAGGGAACCTTTCATTTATTGCAAAGCCTTTTTGGCTAATTTCTTCGTTGCCAATATAAGTGTTTGTCAACGTACGAGTATTGCCGAAATTCCCCCTTTTCTCCTTTCTTTTCATTGGTTGACTGAAAGGGGATTTCTCGAGTCGGATCACGGAACCAATAGTGGTCAGTATTGAGTTGCCAAGGCAAGAGATTGTCAGGTCAATCACGTTCTCACAGCTCAATGCTTGAACATGTCCAATTCTTCACATGGCAATGTCTAAACACAGCCTTCCCACTGAACTAATTTTGTTTTAATACCTTACTGGAAATATAATACATTTGTATTATTACTCGTAATAATCAGATTTATGTCCATAGGCATTACTAGTATTTTAATTTGACAGGTTAAAATCTTAACGAACCTATTAAGCTTGACTTAAGAGAGAACTTGGAAAAATTTTAAACTAGTACTCGTAATTAAGAATTGCAACACACAATTAGATTTATGTTACTTTAATTAAACGACAGTATTTATACTAGAACGAAAAACCTGTCTTTTAGGCAGTTAATTCACGTTCATGCTTTAGTACCTGAAGTCGCGGTCTACCCTGCTGCTGCGTCCCCTTAAATTGATATTTGGTCCAACCTCCCCTAGTGGGAACGGAGTATGTTCAACCTCCGGACAACTAAACAGCTGCCCAGTAACTGTGTGAACCACTCTTTTTTTATGTACCCTAGAATAAAGTAATCTGAACAGGTATTAACCAGTCATATACTGACTGGGGGACAGCCAACGGACTTTAGCATTAGTCGCTAAAGTCCACATACAGGCTGCATTCGTCCTTAGTGACAGGCAAATCAATTAAAAAACAAAGTGAAAGTTTACTAATTAAAAACTGTAAGGAGTGTGCTTAACTCGTCCAAGGAAATAGCCTAAACGTTAATCACTATTATATACAGTATATTGTATTGCCTTAAAGTATATAAAAGCAGGTCAAAGTAAATGCACCTTTGATATTTTTATGTATACAGGATTTTTCGTCAAGTAAAGCTCTATAAACATGGCTAAAGTGTTTGAGCTTCTCTGGACCCTTGATTAATTGATCTTTCATCCATCAACCTTCGATAAACAGTTGACTTCATTATCACGTTTTATTTTGTAATTTCAACATAATGCTTTCGATTCAAACTTAGATATAAATAATGTAAGGCAACTATTGCATTCACTCTAATAAGTACTAAGCTTAGAGTCGAAACTAGGCTGAGTATATTACTAAAAATTTGTATTAAAGATAAAAATGTTTTAGTATCACTTCTAAGTAGTTTTAATTTGTTTAAGAACACTACATTAGTCTAAGCTTTTCAATAACAGACAACTAATTTATTTAACTTAAATATGTATTGAATTGAAAAATTACTACAAAAAAGGTTAGTAAATGAATCATTGTAAATAAATATGTTAAACGAATTTTAAATCCTGAATTGTTTATAGAAAAATCAATCTTCCCCAGGGGTCAGACCCTTCCCTATTGAAGGGCTATAAATGGATTACAACCCCTCAATTTCGTCGGTGTAGGAGCTCAAGTCCGGATCTTCCATCGAAATATGAAACAAGTCCTGTGAATCACTTTGTTTGGTTCTTATTCTGGCCAAACACTGACAGCTAGTAAAAGTTAACTAGTTTATCCACATTTGTTAAAAGTAAACATTTACGAATAATGTAGTTTTTGTTTAAAACTAACGAACTCAATTACTTTAAAACTATAATTATGATGTGTTTTATGTGATTTCCTCTTTCATGATTTGGTTGCTTGACTTGGATTTAAGTATTATACTAAGTAGCAGCTGAATTATTGATTGAATTAACAGATAGGACTCGTGTAGTAGATGCTATTGTATAATTTAAAAGTAAGCTTTTGTTAGTTGTAGCCTGAAATATTAATAAGCCACAGTTTTTTTCTTATCAGTGATAGCGCTACACAGAGACGGCCAGTGTTTGTCATGAATGACTGAACTACAGAGTTTTCTGCCATTACGTCATGTATGTACTAATGGCGGCTACTGGAAATAGTAATAAGTTTATTTTTCAGACAAATCTTGTAAAATAAATTGTGTATATAAATATTGTAAATAAATGTGATTACTTCATTAAAAAACATTTTGAGCCGGTTTTACATCTCAATACTTAGCTCGTGTTTCGCAACTTTGATGGCTTTACTGCTTAGGTCTTACTTACTATATATTTTTTAAATCGTCGTGCTTCTGTTTCCATAAGAATTATATTAAATTATTTAAAAGTTTAAAATAATATATTTTAGGTGATTCTCGACTATTTCCTAGAAAATAATTTATTTCAAACAGAAAAATTAATATATTGTGCTCTAGGATTTCTCCTTACCCCTTGAGATTCACCGTAAAGTATCCTTAGCCTTCCTTCCATTTAGGAGTTTATAGGTAAAAACAAGTATTAGTAAACGCTCGTTAGGTTGTAGGCCTTAAAATCGTGGTCATACTCTTTAAATAACATAACAGTTCAGTCTCAACCATTTCTGCATTTTTATCCGAGACATATGACTGTCAAAAGCACCTTTAAATCAACAAGCTGGAGCTATTGTCATCATAATTTAAATACTTATTCTGGTCATTTGACTTATTTAGGTAATTCTTCGACATAGTATTTAAATTCTGTTTGTAATATTTCCAGCTTCTTGATTCAAAGTCGCTATTGACAGTCACCTTTTTCGAATAAACATTCAGATTTATGTCCTTCTCTAAATTTGAAGCCATAAATAGTTGGGCTAGATAGCGTAGTGGTCAACATAATCGTCCAGAAAGCGTGATCTAAACAAAATTAAGATCTAGATTCAAGAGAAATAACCCAATATAAAATGCACAACGTAAATAAGCTGAGGTGAATAAAGGAAATGTAACCAACTCGGTGAGAGGAAGTCCCGGAGGGATCTGAAAGTAGCTAAACCAATATTGTGGACTGTGGAGTCCAGTGAGGCATTTACTCTGTTGACTTTCCGTGAACAGAGGGGATGAATGAACAAGGGGAACAAGTTTTATACACTGTTCAGTGCCGTTCTTAACAACTTATAAAGTTAAAACTTATATTTTACTGAACATTGCAGTTTGATAATTTTATCATAGAGTTAGATTATGAAGTAACATAGACTTATAGCTCTGAAAATTTGATTCTGGCTTTTTTAGCCATACAACAATTATTAATGAAATAGGAATTAGGTATCACTTGATTGAATAGGTATTGTTCATTGACTGGGACTCGTGGCGTGGTCCTGTAATCCAGCTTCATGGAGGTCAGGTTTTGAGGATGATATAGGTCTAAAGCGGCTCAGATAGTCTCAGTGATCATCTGATGATACCCGCATCAACTCCCACCATCGTTTAGTCATATCAGACCATCACCTGCGTAGTTCGGAAGTTACGTTAAGCCGTTGGTCCTTGTGTTTCCATTGGTAATTGTGCTATTAACTAATGACCCATTCTAAGGAAGAGTCGGCCTTAGTTTGTAACAAGACTACACCTCATAAATCAATACTACCACTCATCATCGGCATCTCAAATAGTGATATAGTGACTTTAAACAAGAATAAATGATGTATGGAACATAATCATGGATTTAAATTTGAAATGTTTGCTATATAGTACACTAGTAATATTAGTTTCTTATCCAGAAAGGTATTTACTCCTTTTATATTTAAAACTGTATCACACTATACGGTCGTCTTGTATAAGCAGCACCATAAACATAAGTTTATAAGAAGGTTCATTCTCCGCTGAAAGATTGGATGATTTATAATTCATGAGTTAGCCGCTTTTCAAGCGATCTTCTTCGCTAATATTCATTCTATACCTTTCGAACAGTTCAGTCTCCGCGACGAAATACAAATACAGTTACTTAACCTGAACTAATAATATTAAGATATATTCTTCAGTATATTCATTTAGTTTAAGGCCGTTCATATAATGTCCAATCCATAGTAAAATTAATGTTGAAAATAAATTTAATATTTTAAACGATAATAATGGGATCAACTCAGTATCACTATTTCGTTTAAAATGTTAAATTTTGGACAAAAGGGAGATTGAACCTTAACAACTAAATTTGATGACAAATCTCAGTTTAAAGATATCAAAAACTACATAGGTATTTGTAATAATATAGTATCTTTAAATTAATATGCTCCAAGAACGATTTAAAAAACATGGAAAAATCTATTGGTAAAATGCCGTATGGTCAAAATAAAAACTTTCCATTTAAGAAAAATCTATTGAGTGGCATATTATTATTATACTTAGATAGCCCTAGAAACGTGTGTGCAGCTATTCTTTTGGTATCTTGTAAAATTGAACTATTTTAGTATAGTTAAGATTCGAACACGTCTTTGCTACTAGTATAATGATGGTAATGAGTAGAAATTTGGGTAAACTAACGTCATTTTCTTCTGTGTATGCTTGATGAAAAGTGTATGGAATTAATAAATTAAAGTCATTTTCCAGAATCTTCATATATCAAGATCAATAAAGGTGCTCTGTGTTAAAAATAAAGTGGTTTTCGGCCCATCTTGTATAAAATTAAGTATGTCCAAAATAAAACAAAATTATTTTTACAGCCCTATCTTGACGAAATTCAACAACCAGAATCAGCAAACAACCTCATCAAAAAACTCGTTTTTTTCAGCTACCCTGATATGTCCATTCAGTTAGTAAATAACTATTGTTATCTAATTCTATTTAATTTATTGTATTAGCTAGGCTACTATAACTAGCACAGAAGAAATGTTTTACTATTTTGAGGAGCATAATTTCGAGCTACTATGACTTAGGCTGCACTAAAGGCATCATATAATACAATCACACACCACTTAGATAATCACATTATACGCTCTACCGTTGTCGCTTCCAACAGTAAGTACACAGCCATCATTGTTGCTTGCAACTTTATGTTTACAACTTTTCGTCGGATCTTTTATTAAACCGACACAGTTTTAATTATGTTGTCTTTTATTTCTACAGGTATAATACGTTGGTAACTCGCAGGGGCGCTTCCAAAACAATTATAACATATTGTCATATTAAAGAGTCTTAATTTTTCTCAAAATATATTAATGATAAACCATTTACTTAGCATAGGAGTTAGGCTGTGGAACGTAAGAGCAAAAGCTTTCTATAAAGTTAAAACAACACTGTATCAACATTTCACATAAATAATAATTAATCACACAATTTAGACAACACCTCATTTTCACATTTACATACAACGGAGATATTAATGCCGTCAGCATGGTAAGACCCAGACCCGGGACCGTGAAATGAGCACCGATCCTAAGCACTAGAATACGTTTATTTTCTGCGCTACCAGAATATTAATTATTTAAAAATGGTACATTTCATTTGATTTTGATGAAATTTGAAATAAACATTTATTTTCAATGTACTAAAAATTATGAAAGTTCTTTGAGTCGTTTCAAAATAGCGGCAAAAAAGTGGGGTTTCGGTATAACAATGTTATTAATAGTCCGATTTCAATAACAATTACGAGAAAAATACGTTTTATCTTTATGATAGGTCATAAAAGTTGCAGTAAAATAACACGTAAGTTTGAGGTCGAAGGCCGAAACAAGGCTGTGGGGTAGCAAACAGCCACTTAACGCCGTGGCAATGAAGGCCAAATGGCCGAAGACCGAGCGAGGCTGTGAATGGAGCGAATAAGAGTAACAAATTGCAAAGGAAATTTGATTTATTCATGCAAAGTGGGTGTCAGTCTGATTACCTAAATCAATTAATTAATTATTTATTTAATCCAGTCCTTTGAGCCAAAGATGAACACGATTAGCCCTCGAGCGAATTGAACAGTTTATTTCATACATGTAAATATCCCAATTGAAGCGTTGAATGTTGAGATGCGTTGTTGAATGTCTAATCACTAATCACTTGTGTTATCAGCACGCCAGTCACGCAGCTGTCACACCTGCGATTACGCCTGTAACTGTGATTACGTGATTACGTGATTTAGTTATCACGTAAACCCATCTGTATTGTTAACCGACCATAGCTCAGATTCACGTTTCACATAAACTATTTAAGTCTCACGTTATCTAATGTTCGGTTCAATTAATTTGCAGAAGCTAAACCATATGGTCTATTAAAAGGTATTATAGTTTTGGGGTTTGTTTGTACTAAAATGTATATACAGGATGTTTTTAACAAACTTAATTTTCAAACTTATAAAGTGATTCTTTACGAGTGCTATATGGTCATAAGTTGTACCATTGGTTTGTTCACTTTAATATATATAAGATAGTATGTACTGTTGCAGTAATATACTCTCTTAATATGTAAAAGTGAAAACCACTCAGAAAGAGTGAAATCTCGTTCTTTTGGGTGTTGAAACCCAGCTACTCTCATTAAAGAGTGGCTCGATTTTCACTCTTTTGGAGTGGTTTTCACTCTTTCATATTTAGAGTGTAGTGGTTTTGATTCCCTAATTTGATGTTATTGTAAAAGAAACGCATTCATGGTTTTAGCAAAGATCAAAGAGTGTTTATTGTTGAAGAATACTTAAGAACAAGGTAATGTCTTCCGTGTCAATAGGCGTTTGTACTGTTATAGGTGTTAATATTCCAAATAAATCTAATGATCAGAGAGTTCTTAAAAGGTTTAACAAAAAATATTCTGAAAACTACAGAAGACGGACTGTACTGAATGAAGTGATGGATGACGTTATGGTTAGTTAAGACAATTATCCTAAAATTCTGAATTAACAAAGCAAATAGCATGCTCACAACTGTAAACTTGATCTCAAACGCCTTTTGAGACAAATAATTTTTTCTCTTTAGTATTCTACCAAAATAAACACTTTTTGTTCTTTGTTGAAGACCATGATTGAGTACTATTGAAACTACTATATTACTGCAACAATACATACCACCTGATAGATATTGAAAAGAATTACTATATCACCGTTTGACACAACTTACCAGCATGGTACCAGCGACATTTATGCTTTATAAGTTAAAGCAAAAGTAAAGAATGGTTCGTAGCAATTAAAGCCGAAGGCCAAATCATCACCACAATTCAAAAAAAAATCTACAGCATGCTCCTGCCACGAGGAAAGCGAATGACCTAAGCTAGACGAAAGATGGAAACTACTCCGTAAGCTACGAGACTTGCTTTTGTCCTGTAAGAGCACTATGAACTAGCAAATAGTTCCCTTTGAGGACAAAGACCGTAGCATTACTGTGTGTTTATGAACGGCTTTCAGAGTACCCATCAGTGAAAAGCTTCTATTTCGCCCACACAAGGAAAACACGATAACATGCTAGCAACAAGGCTAAACAACGGGCCTACTTAACTGACTTGGCCTGTAAAACTAGCTTGCAAGGGTTGCCGCGTGTACGTTTTCACCTTCAAAAGAATGTTAATTATATTGTACATTTAAAAAACACAATTATTGTTAGTTTACAGATTAAAGTTACAATTCCTAAGCGACGAATAAAGCGAATCCAGCCGTATTGCGTAGATGAGCGTCTATACTATACTGCTTCGCATGTAAATAACTAGAAACCCATTTTATGACGCTACTGGCGTCGCGACTGTTTTATGATATTCACTTTTATCAATGGAATTTAATATTTGTTTTTCCTAGTGTTTTAGGCTTTGCTTAACATGTATGAATGTTGATATTATGATCATTTCCAATCCAACAAGGCATCCATGACTAAACCGCTCCAGTCGATCGTTGATGAATCGTACCTGTTGGCTGCAACCGACTCAGCTGTAGCCTAGCGCTTCACGCGACTAAAGCAGTATTGGACGCTGCTTCAGTCATCGCTTAGAATTAAGAAAATCTAATGAATATAGAGAACATTTTATTCTGTGTTCGCTGATTGTAAATTAAAAACACAATGTTCTGTCGTTTCATATAACAACTCACACGTACAACCTGTTGGATGCACAAAAAACTAACAAAAACACACGGAAGAAGACCAGCGTGTAATGTCCTATACAATAATTTTATACTGTTGGAGATCAACAGAGTTCTGTAACACGTTCGATATAAAAGGCGATTCTGATCACGAAAGCAATAGTGGTCAGTATTGAGTTGTGGAAGCCGTGTGATTGTCAGGGTCACACTGTGTCGGAACTCAAACATTCTGTCAGTCGTCTGCAGTAACAGTGAGTTTTTAGTTTAGACGAAAGTGTTAAATTCAACTATTCACATACTTTAATATCCTTTTTAGATCTAAAAAGGGGTTTGTAATTTTTGTCTAAACACTGCCGCTTTAGACACGTGTTGGCGTGCTAAGGTTGTGCTTTTAGTCCTAGAAAAAATGCTTGTTTCGTTGATCTTTTTGTGGCATGGCTTTCAGAACAAAAGGGATACCTAAAACAAATATTTTCTCAGAGTACTACTTCCCAAATTAACATCTATGATCAAACTGGAATTTATAAACTTTCTTGTAATGACTTTCAAATGCAATACTACTTCCATAGTTTTAGACTCTTTAAAACATGTTTAAAGAACATATTCTAATCTATTCAATATCCAAAAACCTAATTTTGCTCAACATCTTTGTAAAATAAACATGACTACACTGACATAAACACTACTGACTTGAATATTTTTAATACATTAATATTAAGATTTTACTACACTTTAGAAATACATAAGAGATTCAACATTTTTTTAGAAAATTTCAAAATTTACAATGTGTAAAGAAAATCAAAATTTACCAAAATACAAATTGTAAAAAAAATTAACCTAGGAAATAATGAGCTATACGATACAGTAAGACTTCTAAAATCAACATTCAACAAATAATTCTACTCATTTGTAGTTTAATTTTAAATTTCATACGTTTTATTTTATTTATTTGTAAACTTAAAGAGTAGTGTTATTGTTTTAGTTTGTCTCTTTCCACTCGACAATCATTTGTTGAAAAACATGTTATTAGTAATACACAATATTTGTTTGCAGTTTTGGAGTTGTTATTTAAAATCAGTATTCATCACTATTGCAAACAGTGATCATCATAAATAGCTATACAATACAGATTTTAATATATGTTGCCATATATATCATATCTTTTGTTGTGTACAGCATAAACAGAAAACGTTACACTCACGTCTGGTTGGTAAGCCAGGCCCGTGGTGCGTGAGTATAATCTAATTACACAGCACTCAGTTAATTAGGTTATTCTCTTTCCGCCCTTGACGTTCCCAAGCCAGTATATTAATTCATCGCATACCATGTTTTTATTTACCACTGTTCTATTTTTATATGAACACATCTTTTAAACTAACGAACGTTATGGTGTCACACGTTTGGCTTCTTGAATTACTCTAAACGATGGATACCAAATTTTCTTGTTTAGTAAAACCGTCATTATTATTGGTAGTTCAGATTAAATAGTGTTTGCAATGTAACATTATGCTTATTGATCATACGATATGAAATTCGTTCAACTAAGTAATTATGAAAATGTGCAAATAACCACGGTTCAAAATGTGTAGCCACTGTTTTATGAATTGCTGTGTTTTCATAAAACAGTTTTAAAACAATAATTACCTTGAATTGGGGCCTGTAGATCCCTGAATTTGTTGTAAATGTGGATGGGCATTTCGTCCGATTATTGGGGCATCGTCAGCTTTACTTATTGTACTTAACTAAAACATATGGTACTATTTTAACTAAATTATTGTTATTATTATTTGTGTGTATTTTCACTTTTAGTTTTTAAACATTAAATTTAAAATTTCTTTCTCCTATTCATCATGAGCTTAGTGGTTTACCTAATAATTGATAGAGTGACTTAATAATGGGTTTAATAGGTGTAATAACCACAAAATTGTAGTTCAATTTGATTGGCTTTATGTGTATACAAATACAAGAACGTTTGAGATGCATTTGATGCTTCTACAAAGATCTTAGGAAACCCATAAATTATAGGGTAATGATAAACAAAACATAATTTGCATATGTACAAGGTGGATTGTCTAATTACTCCATGTTGAAAATTACTGCTCAGAATAGGCTTTAATTACCTAAATTTCTGGCTAAATATACAACTAAAGATCTATAATAAGTCATTTAACTTGTATTTAAATTCTGTTTGTAATATTTACAGATTGTTGATTTAAAGTCACTATTTACAGTTACATGTCGGATAAACATTCAGATTTAAGTAGGTACTTAAATTTGAAGACCTAGTGGGGCCAGACGGTGTAGTGGTCAGCATAACCGCCCGGCAAGCGAGGGGCCCAGGTTTAAGTTGAGGATCGATACAAACATTTTTGTCTTCAAATTTCTTTAGTTATAAATAAGGATTTAACAATCAGTTCGACATTCTAATAGAATTACCTTTTACCTTTGTTTGATCACTCACTATATAAAATAATCAATAACAATCAATAGTAATAAGACAACTTTAAAATAAATATCTCAAAAAACGTGTTTGTTTGATTTATAACGACAAGTGAGAGATACAGTTTCAAAGTTGTAAGTCTTTTCCAATGAATTATTAACACATTTTATTTAAAGTTAGATTAACTGAGTTGGTAGCCTGAAGATTAAAAATTGTAATGGTTGGTTCAAATTAAAGACAAAATGGACGTTATATTTTATTATTAAACACATTCAACATTCTTACATTAAACCCAAATTATTATATCCCCTATGCCAAAACGAGACTATACGGGAGAGGCACACAGTTTATTAATTGTTGATTGACGAATATTAGAAAATACCGTTTCTTTTGCTCGTGATTCGGCGAACGGAACTTGTGTTTAGCTAAATTTCAAGACACACTTTGCTCCAGGTTTCAGGATCACTTTGCAAACACTGAATATTTTTTCGCAAACAGCCAACCCTATTCGTGATTGGGCGAATCTTTGCTCGATGGTCGGTGAATGCTACATGCCTGTAGGCGATTTAAGTTAAGACAAATTAAAAAGTGTATTTGTCAATTCCTTTTTTCTATTTAGTTCAAACGTTTGAAAGTTTAACACTGTTACTGAAAACGGTCCTAAACTCTGTTCAACCAGATGTGAAATTGTACAAAGCATCGCAGTGAATAAAGAAGTAACACTGTGGAAGGGTGAAGCTATTTTGGCTCCAAATTGGATTGTAACCTCACACCAATCCGCAAACCTCTCTCTATCATACGTACTTTCAACGTGGGAGTGCATCGACCACCCAACTTTCTACCGGACTATTTATATGGTCCACGTGTGTTATAATTATCATGTTCCAAATGAGTATTTATTATGTAGGTTGACATAGAAATTAAAAATTACTTCATAATACCTAATAATAGTTTTTATTGCTCTGAGACCTTTCAAATACAACGAATTTATCTTCAGAGAGGCGCCTAAACAAGATAATTACGAAGTAATTTTTAAATTATATAAATCCATAATTTCATCTCTTCAAGGTTGACATAGCTCTAAAAAACATCCGGGTTTTGAAATAGGTGGCTTTTATAATGTATACATAGTTATTATTTTTAGATAAATAACTCACAGTTGCAAATTAACAAATTTTGGTAATATTTCGGCTTCGCCATTATCAAACCAATACATACAAAATGAGACATTGGTTTATGTATTGGTTTGATAATGGCGAAGCCGAAATATTACCAGAATTAGTTAATTTGCAACTGTGAGTTATTTATCTATTTATATATAATCTTTTGGTATGTTTAAAATTTATAATTATTATTTTTCATATACAAAGTCTGACAAATTTTAAAGCAAGGGACTTAAGCCCGGTTTTCATATCCACGTTTGCCAAGCTAGTACAGTATGCTAACCATTACACCATCTGACTAACTTATTTATGTATTCAAGCTTAGAAGTACTTATATCTGAATTTTTTAGAAACATGTTACTACTAATGGTAACTATTTTGTTAGCACTGTTTTTAAGTTAATTACTTTCCAAAGTGACCTAAATTGATGAAAGTTTTACTTTTACTGTATTTAATGTTCATTTATTACTTGTTTATTTATACTCGTACATTTAGTTTCATGAATCAAATGTTTAATCCTAATTTTCTTGTGAATTCCTTAAACGTTTTGACTTGTTTGCACATTTAAAATACTGTCTCTTACATTTGATCAGTTGATTCGTCTCGGGTAAGGACATCTGCAAAAGCAAAGCAGTCAAATTTGAAACTGACTCTACCTAATTTAATAAGTTGATCAATATTTTTATATTTATTTCACTGCTTCTGAGTTTTTAATGAATTTTGAACGATAATTAAATGGAGATGAACCATTTTCATTTCTAACCCGTGTTTTAATAAAATCTAGCGTTGTTGCATATTAGGGTACTACAAATTTCCAATTTATAACTTGTTGACTCTAGGTAATGCTTGTTATGAGCCGGTTCACCCGGGTTTTATATAGCCTACGCCGCAAAGCAACTGTTTCACATATTTTACCTAGAAAAAAAATATCTAAAACCAGCATTGTACCTTTCAAAAGTAAACAAGTAAAGTAAAATGGTTTTAACTATTATTGCGGACTGTTTCCATCGTTAGTGAGCATGGTGATCACGACGTTTCGGGATCTGCAATCTGATCCCGTCTTCAGGTTAAAAATAACCTATAAAATAACGCAGAACATTAGTTAAGTAAAAGCATATACAAGTAAATAAGTCCATTTAGCCATAGACTAAGCCAAGTAGAGTAAGATAATTTAAAGCAACTCTGAGTTTAATAAAAATGACAAGAACGATTAAATAATGTTTTTGGGCTGGCAATCACATTAAAAGAAATATTGAGCCAAAATACTATTTTAACTACTTGTGAATTTATTATTTTAAATTATATTTATATTCATTTTGGAGAATAAACGGTAATGTATGTACGAGTCATTTATACAGAGTGAGTTTGAAATGTACCTCCCCCCACCGTTACATTTAAAAAGGAAATATTTTAAAACAGCTTTTATGAAATGTTTTTTATTGGTTCCTTAAGTTTGTTTTGACATACTTTGCATTACCCACTCCCTTCAAAAACCGGGTTGAGGCCCCATAGAGTATTTTGAAGAAAAACACTAATCTAAATTTGTTTGTGTATCCCCATAGAATTATCATGATTTAGTGAAATGTGTCAAAATAAAATTTGTCTGCGAAATGGCATTTTAATCCTGATTTCTTTAATCCTTAAACAAATATTTAAAGAAAACTAGACAAGATACAAGTTTTTCTATTCGTCGTTGAATTTTTGATGAATTCCGTTTCTTTCAAAGTGCCACAAGGGAGGGGTATATATTTGTTTAAATTGAGGAGTGGCGTCTCCCTAAATTTGGGTGGTGGTGGGTGACGTAAAGTACGTCAAAACACACTTTAGAATTATATAAAATCATTCCCTAAAGGGGGCTTCAAAAATTTTCTTTTTCAAAAATTAAGGGGGACATTTAAAACTAACCCTGTATATTCGTAGCTGAGGTCTTCAACACATGAGACAAAATACCCCCAATGCTGTTAAACATTCTTCAGATCAAGCCAAGGGTGAATGGAGCTTTGGTTTCTCCCAGGCTCGTAAACTGACTGAATTATTCTGGGTATTTTGAATAAACATCCGATCTATATGACAGCGCCAGACTTCTATTTCGTTGGGCCTATGTACTTGTAACTGAGATAACATAAATGTTTGCATACTGATGAGGATTTAAAGATTCTTTCTTAAGTAATGACTTGACAGTAACGGTAAATAAATCTTACAAGATACAGCTCGCTTTTAATCAATATCATCATGGTTTCTTATAGATATTGTATAAGTAGTTATAAAGTGCCATAACAATTTATTTGTCAATGTACAAATATGTTTGTGTTGACAAAAACATACAACTTAAAAAAACAAGAACATATTTACAAGATCATAAAAAGCTAAAGTCACTGATAACAACTATAGATTCATGAAATAAATCTATTACAACTGACAAAGGTAAATTTTAAAACAAAGTGTACACAATGTTAACAATATAACTATTTTACAAAATAAAACAATTGAATTAATGATGTACTGTATGTGTTTTTTGCTCAAATGTAGATTTGCTTAAAACTATCTTTAATAATGCATTTTAACTTGTATTATCAAATTTAGATAGTTTGGGTACAGATTGGCAAACTGACTGTGCAGTGTGCCCAAATTGATTCCATTGAAAGAAATGCTAATCAAAATATTCGGTACTCAAAAAAAGTTGTTTAAGGCCAAATAATTAAACAACAGTTATAATGTTAAAAAACAGATGTTATTTATAAATGTTAATCATAAGCTGGTGTAACTCCAAAACATAGCCGACACGTAGCCACAAGCGCTACAGTGAATCTTATAGAAATGAAATGAACAAGTGTCTTTATTGATAAATTTCTTTTGTGAAGTACATAGTGTACAATCTTAGCAATCTTTGCAAATTGCTCTGAACAAATTTCCAATACAACAGAACAAGTTTGCATTTGTCTATTTTAAATTAGACAAAATTCCTTTACACACTATACCCGCAGTCACCACTTACATATTTTGTAATGTGACTATGCGGTAACGCTAGGTTAAGGTCGAGGTTGAGTTGTAGAGAGGACTTTGTAGTCCTAACTTCGCCATATTAAACAACACAAACTTTACATGTTTACTTTCTGTATCCAAGGAAACATAGGCTAGTAAATTATATAACCACTTAATTTACGCCCAGTGCACTGAATGTCAAAGTGCTGAAATTCGGATTAAATAATTAAACGGAAATTACTTTGAAATTGTAGGTTCTAGAGCTACGGGAGTTGTTTTGATCGGTTGAAAAAGTAAAGCCCAACACTACAGGGTGAAACCTGTATTCAGTTTTGGCAAAACTAAAATTAGATAACAAAATTAAAACTTTAAATCGCCACCATTTTGAAAAGGACTGTGCGAACTAGCTGGTATCGAATTGAACGCAGAGTGTGTCTAGTGGCCGTTCTATCTGGATTTTAAAAACACTTGCAGCTCGTATAAAGTCCTAATAAAATTGCTAAACAGAAGTTATTGCCTCTAAAATGAAGGAGTGAAGGCCACTCAGAAAGTGTGAAATTTCGCTCTTTTGGGTGTTGAAACCCAGCCACTTTTCACCCTTTTGGGAGAAGTTTTAACCCTTTCATATTTAGAGTGCAGGCTCAGTAGTTTCTAGACGCTCTTAGTTTTTTTACACCCGCCACAGCAATTAATAAACCCTCCATTTGTATCCTTATTATTGAGGTATTTTTAGTGGTCGCAACTAAAATGTTCCAAATGGAATATTTAACATACAAAAACATCCAACTGAACATTTAAACAAATATGTTACTTACATAAGCTCTCCATAAAACCATAAATAAAAGAGAGCAGTGCGATTGTCTTGTGCTTAAAGTGCTCACTGCTCAGTGGGGATGTGTACGGCGCTCACGCAATGTGATTTACAAGACTACTGTGTCTCAACACATGTAAACAGGCCTTTCCAGCCCCTCTTTCCCTCTTTACAGCCACTCTGTGAAAACGTGAGCACTCTTATAAAATAGCTTAACCGGATTTGTATTATTAGTTTTGTATTTGAATTGGTTATTACTGAACGCATTCTAGAACCGGTGAGTTCAAAATTCGCTTGACATAGTTAATACATAACATAGGGATGTTAGGAACAATACACTAATTTTAGGACACATTTTGGTTTGAGCGGACACATGCCACATTCACATTCTTAGGGCTCCCCAAATGAATTATTTTTTCAATACACTACTTGAAAGGCTAAGATCATATCCAGACACCATAGTAAACCCGAATTTTAACTATTTGGTAAAATTCTACTGTTTTGATAACAGTAACATTCTTTGAAGACAATATTTTATTTCTCACGGCAAAGGAAGTCTGCAAGGAAAATTCAATTAATAAACATAGAGGTAAAGTTTTCTTGTTCAATGAGGCGAAGTTACGACTACAAACCCTATAGTCACATTATAAATGGTAAGTGGTGACTGCGGGGATCGAACCCGCGCCACCGGAGTGATGAGCTCCGGAGTCGCTTGCGATACCAATCCGTTTTTGATCCACTAGAACACATTGACCTTAAAAACACAATTAGAAGTCTTAAGCTTCCTATACCAAAATCATTTGAGTTTTGATGATTTGCGTTTTAGTTACTCGAAAAATATGGCAATACAATGGTCTAAGACAACCGTCTACACAACTTCAAACTTCAAAGGCAAGATACCTGATAACAAGCTCATTTTTGGAATTTAAGTCAAATTACAGAAAACTTGTACCCAAATCAATGTTTAGTGTTAACTGATGGTCGATATTTATAAAAAAGACAATCCTTCGTTGAATGAAAATTATGTTTTTCATTAATATCTAAGGCTTACGGTTTACACAGTTGAAATACAAATACTGCTAAACGTTTCGACCTCGCTGTGGAGAGTCATCCTCAGCAGCTGGTTGACTGTCTGAGACTGTTTTTCATAAGTCTTTTCAATGTTTTTATACTTTTACAAATTAAAGTGGATCTAACAGTGAAGTTTAAATACGCGATGTTTTGTTCTGGCATTAAACAAATTACAATATTAAATTATACACGTTTCAACTAAAACTTTCAGTAAAAATGCTATTCGCAGCATTAATAAACAAGGAAAAGCCTCCGTATCGAGTTGATTCAGCGTCCATTCATAAAGTTGAATGGGAGATTATTACAGAATAGGACTAGCTGAACAAATACGTGGACAATACATTGTCACTGGAATACTGATCAGAACTCCTATAACACTTTTGTCTTTTGTGTTGCTTGAACAGTATTTCGCTTCGAATACAAGGGGGTTTTATTGTTCTATGTATTGAGATTACTAGCGTGGGGAAATTTTATAATTTCAACTAATCAGCATACGCTTGTTGAAAACTAATAAAAATTTAACGTAATGTAGCCTACGTGTTTAACGATACGAAAATAGTAAATGCTAGTACACTCTAAATATGAAAGAGTGAAGACCACTCCCAAAACGGTGAAATTCGAGTTACTCTGAAAGTAGCTGGGTTTCAACATCCAAAAAAAGAAATTTCACTCTTTCTGAGTGGCCTTCATTCCTTCATTTATAGAGTGTAAGGTTATTTCAATTTTAATATGTTTTAGTTTCCAAAATAACAATATATATAAGTGAAAACTACGTACTCTTTGTCAATATATATTCACTTTATATATATATATATATTTCTTTAGACAATACATATACCCTCTAGGAGGGGTAGGTGTCTTAAAACAAAGTATCAAAGTAAAGTATTAAACATTGTTTAGCAAAAACAAAACAAATTACAATAACATGAAATGAAACATTGACACTTACATGATTTTACACTAGCAAATATAATAACAGTAACAGCAAAACACAAACATTAGTACTATTTACCAATCGGTATAGGTTTTGTCAAGAGTGGATGACAGTTTAACACTGTGACAGTTGCATTTGAACGAAAAACAATTATTTCGATCACAGTACTGTATTTTGTGTAGGTTAGTATCATGAAACAGAAACAAATATTGGTAAGATAGCAGCGCTCAAAAGGGAAGTTTATTATGACGGTTGTTCGTTTGTTGGTTTTGTGATGGGCTTTCTGCACGATACGCAACCATAACACCGGCTTTTAAACCGGCCGTACTATCATTTATTGGCATGATTGTAGAAAAATAACTTTTATTTGTTAAATTAATATTTGTCAATAGTATTTCATTATAGTTTTGAAGTCTAGTTATAAGAAACCGAAAAGTTCAACACTTTATGAAACATTTCTGAAACCTTTTATTTGTCACAACAAATTAGCATACATCTTTTTAAAATTTTGTTGGGACTTAAAATTTCAGAAGGTAAAGGGTTAGCTATTTCCTGTCAAAGAACCCAATAGACTCAAAATAACCGGTTGTAAAACAAACGTTAATTGTTAAGTTATTGTTTTCCCCTTAAAATAGCAGTTATACGCATCTAAACCTGGCTTATAGGTTAAGTATATTTAAAAAAGAACTAACTAAAATGTTGTTCTAGTTAGGCTATGATTAAGCCATGTAATATGGCGAAATATAAGACATCTTTTTTCAAATGTAGACTTGTTTCTTTTACTTTGTTTGTGCAATAGAAGAATAAGAAAGAACTAAGTAAGAAAAGGTTCTTTCCAATAAATATTAAGAAGATAACTTAATATTGTAAAGTAGAGCTTTAATATTGATTTGGTAGTAAAACAAACTGTTTTTGTAATTCAAAACCAGTATTTAATAACTTTTGTATAGTCGAAGCAATTCAATCATCGGGTACGCAAAAAATAAAACTAATGATGATAATAATTGAAAGGCCTCGCACGCCTAAAAGTTAATAAATATTGGTTTTGAATTTCAAAATTAGTTTTTATAACTTAGTATGTAAAAATTGTCATTTCGTCCTTTTTTTCGAACTCAAAGTTTTTTTACAACTTATCTGTAAAAACCATTTGGTTAGTCTTGAAATCATATTGCGAATCTAATTTAACCTGTTAGAATCTATACCACTCCCAATTATATGAACAGGTACGTTACATCTAGGTACTCCATATTTGTTGTTAAACCAAAAATGTGTAAATACTGTTAAATAGTAATTAAAGACTACCTCTTTACTCCAAGAACTATACTAAATTTAGTTCAAGTGACACAGCAAAAAAAGTTATTCCGGTACCGGGAATCGAACCCGAGCCTCCTGGGTGAGAGCCAGGTATCCTAGCCACTAGACCATACCGGACTGAAAGGAGTAGTTCGTTGTGTGTTTCAAAAGTATAATTTTTAACTTTGGACTTTTATAAACTACTTGTTTTGATTTAAGCTCTGAAGGTATATAATAAATGATCACTAGTATAGTTACAACTTGTAATTTGATATATTATTTTTCATAAAGTACGTAAACATTGTTAATGTAAATGGTTAACAGTAAAACATACGTTAAATTTTTTGTTTAATAAGTTCTTTCTCTCTCCTATTAAGTAGCACATCGTACCTTGCCATACGCAGAGAACTACACAAGCCAAGTAAGATCTAAAGAAGTCTTGTTGTACGGACATTTCTGGGCTGAAAACACGGTAAATGGTGGCGTGGTCGCTGCGTCGTTAGCATGCAAGACTACGCAACATTGTTCAACAATCTAGTGTCAATATCAAGGACAATTATACCAGACACTGGGAAATGTATTTAAATTATTGGCGCTTCAACTTTGACGTTAAATTAAACTTAATTAGCCAAATTATTAGATATTGTAACATTTTTTAAATAGATACACTCGGAACAAATCGCGATTCTGTAAGTGTTTTAAATTGTTAATACCCTATGTTCAACAAACACTTACTCTAAAAAACTGCTCCAGTAGGTGAGTATTTTCTTAACCGGAAATATCCTAAAACTATTCAGCTGGACTCTGAGATTTGTGAAAAGGGCGTTCTACCGGGTCGTTATTCTAACATAAAATTAATTTGAATTACTTGGCTGGTTATGTGAATTTTGTAACTTGTTTTATTTAAAATATTACTTACCGACAAACTAATAACTGAGAAATTAAGGTAAATATTTCAAAAGGTGTCATGTCGTAGTAGATGTATTTCAATAAGAATTGAAGTGCGATGTTGCCATGACGAACAAATCCCATGGTTTAAGTTTTGGCGGCTGTGGAAAAAATTAACTAACAAAAACACACATTCCGTTTTTCCAGTGTAAGATTTAAAAATACTGTCAGCAAACGATCAAAGAAAGATCGATCTTCAGTAACAACTAAAGCAACGTCTAGAGTATGTCAACTGGCAAGAGTATTAAAAGACATCATGAGTAAGTTTTGATCACCACTTCAAAAGCTAAAGTTATGTCAGCTCAGCTGTGCAGTTTGTATTTTAAATGGTTGTTAAGAGTTGCACTGTGCAGTTTTCCTGGTTCCCTTTAACAAGGAAAGTAAAGTTCGTAAGATGCATTAATACTTTAAACTACTTTAAATGACTCGACCTCAGCATTTAAATACGAATAAATAATTAAAACTGTTACGTCTGTTTCCTTGACTATTTAAAGGTGTATAATTTTACGGTTAACAGCGTCGATGGAATTTATTCTATTTTAAATTATACACAAAGTACTAATCTATGTCAAAGTGTCTAGAGTAGTGGTTCATTTAGCCTACGTCCTGGAATACTTACAGACAAATAACCGCTTATATTTTATTTTGTTAGAAATCACAAAACAATGTATTTTTTGTTTAAGAGCGTCAAAGGATCTATAACAAGGTGCAATAAGGATCTATATAGAGTTTAAACTATTATTGAGGACATTTTCCAGCGTTAATGAGCAAGATGATCGTTAGTGAACGATGGAAAATGTCCGCAATAATTCTCGTAGTTTAAACTCTGAAATTCTCCCATCGTAAACAACAAACTTCAAACAAAGAAAGGATCTATATACTCGTAATAATAACAATACGTCTGGATTTTTACCGTACACGGTTCTTGGACAATATGATTCGCTTCAAATTTGGCATCAAAGGTGTTAAAACTGATAGATTTCTCTTAGGCAAAGTTTTCATACTTCAAAAGAGCCAATCTCAGGGTACAAAAAAGGTATAGTTTGTCTTGTTAAACGAAGTGAAGTTAGGACTACAAAGTCCTCTTTAACACTCAACCTCGACCTTTACCCAGCGATAGCGTAGAGTCACATTACAATATAATTGGTGACTGCGGGGATCGAGCCCCCGCCAGCGGAGTGATCAGCTCCGGAGTAGCGCACTATTCCAACCCACCACTGATCCGCTCGTAAGGGAAACGTGTGATTGAATTTCAATTCGAAAAACAGCCACATACTGTCCTAACATTTCGTTTCCTCTTTCTCCATTTAAAGAAAGAGTCATCATTTGTTTCCTACCCAAATAATGACTGTCCATTTACCTCCTCTCCACCGGAGCAGTCACTAAGCGCTCCCCATTACTTAGCTTTGTTGACTGAAGAGAAGGGTCGATATTGATTGCAGAACGAGAGGATGTTATTTGAAAGTACGAGTATATCATTGCTATACAGAATAGTTAACTTTTACGTAAATCACTAAATCACTATTTGAGATGCCGACCACTCTCATGAGGGTATTTTAAGGCAAATATGTAGTGAAGAATGAGTGTGATGAGTGGTAGTAATGAGTTATGAGGTGTAGTCTTGTTACAAACTAAGGCCGACTCTTCCTAAGAATGGGTCATTAATTAATAGCCCAATGACCAATGGAAATACAAGGACCAACGGCTTAACGTGACTTCCGAACCTCACAGGTGATGGTCTGATATGTCTAAACGATGGTAGGAGTTGATGCGGGTATCATCAGATGATCACTGAGACTATCTGAGCCGCTTTAGACCTATATCATCCTCAAAACCTGACCTGTCCATGAAGCTGGATTATAGGACAACGCCACGAGTCCCAGTAAGCCAACAGTCCACGTAAAACTGTCTTTGAGCTGGAGTATATCAAGGAAATAAATAGTAAACGACGTTTTTACCAGAATAAAAAAGAGTACACAATAAAAAGCAAGAACCGCATGCCTTAATATTAAGTATGGATTTTAACAGTTATTCATCATTTTTATAGATAGAAAAAAAACTCTTAAGCAGTGTTAATATTGTTACCTGCAGGTGTTTCGTAAATTTCGAATGAACCCATACATGCAAGTGTTTTCAACGTCAGTTTTGTGTAAACCAAGGCATGAAATGGCTGAATATATTACACACTTTGATCTATATACTGTTCTACTTATCTGTGGAAATCATATGTTGTATTTAGGTTTGCAATGAACTTGTTGTAATAGTTCGCTAAGCCAAGAAATACTCTCAGTTCAGCCACGTTATCAGGTCTTCTGGCATTTATAATGGCTACAACTTCTCTTGAATCTTGTGTATACCATGTTCATCACACCCGAAATTGCAAGTGGACGTTTGAATTTGTTGAGAGGAAAGAAGGTTCTCTTCATTACTGGGTGAAGTTAGATGGGTAGACTTTGGCGAAGGCACATTGATCAGATCCGACAGTCAAGTTTCGGGGGGAGACATATATATACTGTTCTACTAATCTGTGGAAATCATATGTTGTATTTATGATGTTTACAATCATTATTATTATATTGTTGACTTGTGTTAAAATGGATGAATAATTAAACAAGCTCTTAGTAAAGTAACATTTCTTAACATTTCATATATAGCACACTTTCAAAAGCGTATAGAGAAATAGTTCGGTTCTCCTAACTAATAACAGTATTTCAACTAGGTCCTTAATCTTTTTAATACATTTTTCTAGTTAAGGCCAAAGATGTGGCCAAATTATGGACGAACAATGACCTTTATGAATCATGATGATCTTGATATCAACACTTTGAACTTTCAGAACGGAACCAACTGTGTAAAAAGACTTTCTTACATTGCATCCTGACTTGAAGAAAAGGTGTCAAGTGGAATTTCCAAACAGTCAAGAATAGACAGACAAGGATCTACACAACAAGAATCTTGTCTGAAAATAGACACAGATTAATCTTTGTGCAGACAGCAGTGGCAGCACACATGTGTGAACGTTTGGGTGGTCTGGCACATTCTGAGAGTTCTTTGTTAGACGAAAATAAGATTCATCCGAGTTGAAACCTACATTGCACTGACTCTTTGAATGATGCTTTTATACTTATTACTAAGGTGTTAGAGGGAAAAGTGTGAGTGTTGATTCTTTTAAACCTTAAAATATATCTACTAAAAAGAACCGTACGGTTAGACTCTCTACGCTTAAAAGTATAAAGAGTTTTAATTATACTAGTAATCATTTTATTATATACTTCCGAAGCAAGAAGTTTTTAAAAGTCCAATGTGAAAAATTATACTTTTGAAACACACGACGGACTACTTCTTGCAGTCCGGTATGGTCTAGTGGCTAGGATACCTGGCTCTCACCCAGGAGGCTCGGGTTCGATTCCCGGTACCGGAATAACTATTTTGCTGTGTCATTTATAAATTAGTATAATTTTAGGAGTAATCAGGTATTATTAATTAAAGTTTGAACTCAAACAATCCAATAAACCTTTTATTTTCTGGGTGAGGCCTTTCAGAAACGAGTAAATTCCAATAAGAAGCTGTCTCCATAATCGGGTATTGTTTAACTACTATTTAACAGTATTTAAATATTTTTGTTTAGTAACAAATATGGAGTAGGTACCTAGATGAAACGTACCTGTTCATATAATTGGTAGTGGTTTAGATTATAACAGGTTAAATTAGATTCGCAATATGATTTCAAGACTAACCAAATGGTTTTTACGGATAATTAGTAAAAAAACTTTGAGTTCGAAAAAAAGGACGAAATGACAATTTTTACATTCTAAGTTATAAAAACTAATTTTGAAATTCAAAACCAATATTTATTAACTTTTAGGCGTGCGAGGCCTTTCAATTATTATCAATAGTTTTTTTTTATTTATTATCAATAGTATATCAATTGGCTTTTACGGATAAGTTGTAAAACATTTTGAGTACGAAAAACAATAGGGCGAAATGACAATTTTTACATACTAATTATAAAAAAAACAATTTTGAAATTCAAAACCACTGCTTATTAACCTTTAGGTGTGCGAGGCCTTTCAAAATAAATTAGATCATCATTAGTTTTTATGTTTCTTGTACCCGATGATTCAACTGTTTCGACTATCCAAAAGTTATTAAATACTGGTTTGAATGACAAAATTGTTTGTTTTATTACCAAATCCAATATTAAGGCTCTTTTTACAATATTAAGTTATCTTGTTAATATTTATTGGAAAACCCCTTTTCTTACTTAGCTCGTATTTTTCAATATAATACAGTTATAGTAAACTCTATTGTCCAAAAATATACATTAGGCGCATCAACGACGGATGAAACTAAACATTTCAGCTAATAACTTCTAATTAAAATATTTTAAGTCTCCTAAGAAGTAACTGTATACACTAAACCAAGTTATATTTGTTAATAATATTAACTTAATATACATTATTCAATAACTTTGATTCAAAACGGTTTATTTAACGCCTACAGTTCAGTAGCTACCTTGCTGGATCTGATCTATTCACTATTAGTAGCTTACAATTTGTAGGAGGCAACAGTTTCATAATTTAGTTTTAATTTGATAATGTTCAATATTTTCAGGCCTGTAAAAAATAAGACACTTTATGTATTATATTATACACAGTATGTCTGCAAAGTAACGGAACTTTGTATATTTAAAATTATGTACAATATGACCCATCTTTGTATTTGAAAATCTCGAGTTTTGACCCCGTGAGTTTCAGTATTGACACATCCTGTATACTGAGAATCTTAAAAATATTTTTCCTGAAATCTCCATGTACGATTTCCAGAAAAAAGGGTTGTTTCATTTTTCTAGCTCTAATAGTAATCCTGTATTCCGTTTAGGACACTTTATCGTGGCCACCCAGTATGCACAAAAATAATGATGCTATCTTATAAAACATAAAATAGTTTAACAGCTGTGTATTTCCTCTAACAAATATGACTAGATTTGTTAAAATCGGCTCACAAATAATTTAGAATGAATACTGATTTCAGGCGGAGCACAATAATTGTTTATAGTGTTTTGTATTGTTTGTAGTGTTTTGTGTGTGTGTATTGTTTAACAGGTGATGCTAGAATAGTAAGTTGGCTTTCTCAAAAACATAAAAGAGTAAAGGTACACCAAACTACAGGTTCAACAAACTTCAAATTAAAACTATAATACAAATTAACCGTTTGTTTTACAGTTTGGGTTAGTCCAACAAAGTATTCATATTATCCTTGTAGATTAAGTTTCTTTTAACATTTCCCCATATACAGTATGTTTTATAGTTGGTTGCTACTACTAACTACTGGTTGTGACTTTGTCTTGTTTTCCTCTTTTTGTCTCTCAATACAAAGTATGTGTATTGGCCAATAAACTATTACTGTTATTACCACATATTAATAAAATAATGACATAATATTACAATTATAATTATTATATTGTCACTAAAGCCACTAACACATAGTTTATATAACGGTTTCACGTTTTAACTTTGGTCAGAAATATGGGTAATAATTATGTGTTCGTAAAATTATTAGCCATTGCTAACAGCTTAAGGTAAGATTTTAGTAATTTGCCATAATACAGTAATGTATGTTAAGCGTAATTATAATAAATTACTCCAAGAATTTACACTTAATGGTTCTGATCTTAAATGAATGTAGGGTGTGTACTCATTTAAGAATATCGTCAAGTTTATTTAAAGACAGTTAAGTACTTAGAGTATGTTGTAAAAATAGCTCACTTTCAATAACAACGGTTCAGGCTACACTCATATTTCATCAAAATAACAGTGAAAGCCACCAAGTAACACTGTTAATGATAGGTTAGGTGCCTTAGTTAGTCAAATTATTGTGATACACAGCTTTGAGGCACGAAGCGCAGATTGCTGATTCTGCACCGGATAGTAACTTCAAAATTCCATAAAAACATTCCCAAAAGGTTTTAAAATGTTTGTCTTTTTCAAAAGTTAAGGTGGGGAGGACATTTAAAACTCACCCTGTATATGTATGTATATATTTGTGTACTCTCTACAGCTCACAATTTTCATGAAATGTGGTACAAATCTTCCTTTTGTAAATATCTCAGTCAATTTGGTTAACCAGCAAAATCGCGCTACCGGAACCCCCTTTAGAAGGAGTTTTCGTAAAAAATGGTTTTATAGTGATCTAAAAAATAGTAAATTTCATCTAGTTTTTATGAAATTTGAAATAAATATATATTTTGATAGCGTGCATCAATTTATTAAGGTTTATAACAACTCATTGAGTCGTTTAAATTGGCTTTCAAAAAGGTGACTTTTGCTCAAGTATAACAGCGTTAAAGAACTTGAGCCACAGCATTGGCATAAATTTAAAATTGGAAAAAAATTCCATTAAGCATTTCCATTTCCATTAAGCATTTAACTTGCGAGGCCTTTCACTAGCAAGGCTAGCACCTTAAGGCAACATTAAATGCTTGAAAGTATTGGCTTTTGTTTTCATTTTGTCTATTTTTAAATATAACAGCGTTGTTAGTTGTCCGGTTTTAATACAATTTTAAATAACAAAGACAAGAAAAACAGAGTAGTACCCTTTTTTATATTTTAATTGAAGCACGACCGGTTTCGGGAGTTAAGTTTCGGTGCTGTACATGAAAATTGTCTAACCTATTTGACAAAATTAACAATACAAAAACAAAACAATAGTCCATCAGTTGTTTACAAATTAAAATAGAAGTCTTGATCATAGAATTTAGTGTTTTTTAAATTTTGATATGTATTCAAAGATCGGATTCATATTTGTTGTATGTGTTGTGTTCAATAAATTTGTTGGGTCCGAATTCTGATTGATGTAAATGTGGAAATCTTCCTTGCAATTTAAATTGTCACCTTTTTTGTCAAATTCTAAAATTGTCATGTTACTTTCGATGCTTGTATACGAATGGTTACTTTCTAGGAGGTGTTCCGCAAAGGTTGATTTCATGGACGTTGTATTGTTAGATTTTAAGGCCTGGATATGTTCTCTGAACCTTGATTTAAACGTGCGCCCAGTTTGTCCAATATAAAAACTAGAACAATCGTTGCAATTAATTTTATACACCCCAGATCTATTAAATTTGTCTTGTTGAACTTTGGGTTTGGAAATCATTTTATTTATGGTCTGAAAGGCGTTGTTTTTTGTTCGAAAGTTCAATTTAAAGTTTGAATTGTAGAACGTTTTTCTCATAGCTTTTTCAAGTGTTTTGTTGTATGGTGCGCAGATAAATTTCCTATCATCCAGAGGCGGGTTTGAGGTTTGGTTCTTCTTTTTGGAAAACTTCCTTTTTATAATATTTTCTATTGTTTTTGAGTCGTATCCATTTTTTATTGCAATTGTTTTTATTAAACTCTTTTCTTTTTCAAAATCCTGTTTATCCATCGGTATATTAATTAATCTTTCAATCATGTAGTGAAATCCGGCCATTTTTTGCGACCAGGGGTGATTAGAATTTTAAATAAGTTTTCTTTTCAGGATAGCCTATGTAATAACACTTGTAATAAATAACACGTCTGAGATCAAACGTCGAAGCGAGGGTGTGAACGGAGCGAATAAGAGTAATTCGATATAGGAAATTCAATTAACTCATGCAAGCGGCGCTTTAGCCTGGTTAAGTTATTACTTTAAATCTAAGTTGTTTTGTAGACAGCTTCCACGAGCTTGGAAAAGTAATTGCTGGCATACGTCTTCCACTGATTTAAAGTTAGTTGTTTATCTACTTTGTAACCAATTTAATAAGACCACCACAATTTTGACAATTTTGATTTTTGACAATTTTGACAAACCATCATATTAAAAACTTCCATTTCTACGAACGCTACCAGTTACTCTTCCATAATTCATGAGGCAATCTTACATTTTCATCGACACGTTTAGTGTGCAACCTTACTTATAGTTAATGCTCTTGAATGCTACATGTGTTTGCCATGTTTGTGTAATATATTTGTCTCAGTAACACGTCACATCAGTTACGTGACTACCACACCTGTCCACCACGTGACTCATCGGTTCTACGTGACAACAATACACAACAACAATCAATGAAACCTGTACGTAAACGTTACTGTTGAGTATTCAATACCATCCTTTGTTTGAACTTTGTTGTTGACGATGGTACATTATCTGAGGTTAAAAAGGTAAATTTTGTGTTTTCTATTACAGTTCTGTTCGGTTTGATTCCCGGCTGTGATTGGTCGTTCACTGCTCAGAGCCAGCCAATTAGGGGCTGTCCGGTGGCTATCCAACAGTCAGTCAGTGTGCATCTGGCCATGGACGTGGTTGTTTACTCTATTTGTTTTTTGATTTCGTAAAGTTGTTATGTATATTGCATGGTTTTTAGGCAAATTGTTTCAAAATTAACAAATTTAGCTGGAAAAGAGATTAAGGGAATGGAAGGAAAAAACTCAAGGTTATTTGTTGGGGGTAGCTGGTCAGCTTCCACTGATTGCTTTAAGGCTAGCTGTTTAATACATATTTTATCTTATGCTTTAGGTTACTTTTCACCTGAAGACGGGGTCAGATTGCAGATCCCGGAACGTCGTGTACTTTTCGTTTACTCAAAAACTATGTAAAACGACCGTAATAATGTTTTAACATTCAATACAATGTTTGTCGAGAACCGCTTGTCTCTGTTATAACAAGTTAAAACTTCTTATCAAAGGCGATCGGAATCGGACATTATTCAAGTAGGAGGACAGTTATTATAGATAGCAAATAATTTGTAATGGGAGATTGATATTGAGCACTAATCAAAAGTTTTAAGAGTTATAAAAAAAATTACATACATATAAATCCACAATACCCACATTTTATTTTAAGCACCAACCACACTACACCATAGACACATTTTATTCTTAGCTGGTAGGGGTCCGCCTCCGTGGTCACCGCAGAGAAAGGTTGATTTCGTCCGTCCAAGGAACACACATAAAACTAGCAGAACAACTGCTTTCTTTCAACTGATGTGGCCCAACTGTCAAATACTCCGCTTGCAAGTGTTTTATAGAAAGTAGATAGCGCTCTTATATGAAGGGTAAACTCAGATATGTTAATTTTTATGGAAAGAGTTTATCTGTGTTTGCATGTGATTAGATTTTTGATGAATCTATTTTAGCTTCTTAAATATGATCTTAAAACACCCTATATTTTCTAACATTACCAGTCAAAAGCATACAAAATAAAAAATTTGAAAAATTAACTACAGGCAAATATAGATAATACGTCTATCTTTCATTTAAGAGTTGTTTCGTCAAAATATCATTGATACTAAAGTCTCCATTTGATTTTCCGCAAACCTCTGCAACGACGCTCTCCCGAGCAGCTGAGGTAGACCCTTAATTACATTGAACCACTCACTCCAAGTCCAGTGTATTTTTTGCTGAACCCTCAGTTGAGGGGAAAGTTTGCATATCGTGCTGAGGCTCATCACAGAACCAACAAACGTACAGCGGCCGCCATAAACTTCCCTTTCATAGTGCGACCCATTCCAGTCGATATGTCTGACTGTGTGCTGTCAACAAAGAGTAACGTGTGAGGAAAATACGTTGTGATTTGTTGAAATAAATAAACACATTAAATTAATTTCTATAACTAATTTAAATTAATTTTAAGAATTGATAATTCTTAGAACCAATAAGCACAATGTTGTGTCGTATTGTTATATTTGTCTTTTATACAAGATGTTTAAACGAAACGTTTCAGCCTAAACACTGTCTCCTTAATTATTTAGTAGGCGTAGTACCCTCGTCCTAACTTAAGCAAATTACGAGTAATAGTATATTTTATCACTAAATTGATAAAGTCATAAAGTGATAAGGTCATAAAAGATAAGGTCATAAAGTGACAGGTTTCGACACGAGGTCAAGTGATCGAGTGTCAAAAAGACACTTTCGGGCCGAGTGAACGATACTCTTTGCCATGATTTAAATAATAACGAGAAATAAATGGCAATACATTTGTTAATATTATGCAGAAATATTTGAATTATCATTGTTTTTAACTCAGCAGTTTGAATTTAAGTGTTTTAAAGAAATAGTGGTTACACTGATTTACTATAAGTCAATGTTTGAATTCAAAACAAACTAGTTGTACTCGCTGAGGTCTATGTCCCAAAAAACATAAAAATTGTATTTTTCTCTCTAGCGAGAAAACATTATCAAACTCGTTATCAAAACAATGCTTTATTTACCTGGTGTAAAAGTGACACTTTACCACGTCAATACATATTACTAACCTCAACCTGAGGTCTTAGAATACGTTGGTATGTGTGACGAGTTTTGGAGTAAAAAAGGTAAAATTAGGACATTTTGCGCCCTCTTTCAAAGTACAAAAACAGGTGTATTACAGGATCAGTACTTTGGTACTGGTACCAAGCAACCGCCTGCTTTTTGACAAATATACTGGGTAGGGGCAAAACCACTGAAAGTTACATTAAATAGGGAATAAGTGCACAACTTATAACATTAACCAAGTACTTTATTGCAAAACAAAAGTTGTACAAAAGGCTAAGTTAAGGCTTCAGAGCCCTTTCTATTAAGGTGTTATGTTTTTTTTCTATTTAGTTAATTTTATGTACAACAAAACACCACCGAAAATAAAACAGCTACAGGTACTATATCGACAAGCATTTATTTCTGGTCTGTAAATAACTCAATTGATACACAGTAATAAGGTCATTAATAGTATTTCGTAAATATGTACAGTACCTACCAAAACACCCGCTTATCGTAAATTGAACATTTCCGTTGAAGGGAATCGAAACAAGCTGCAGTATAAAATGGTTTATCCAGGACGGAGTCTGAGACAATAAATCAGTGTGGAAATATCTTGTAGCTCGATGTATCTCCATTTCGTTGTAAAAACTCTATGCTTTACGAGTTCCATTCTAGATCAATTCTTATTGACTGAGTTCATGAAATTATTGACATTACTCTTTCACCTTTCATTGTTATACGTACAAATATGCAATACAGATACGAAATGTTTCAGTTTATTCATTTTAAAACCCCTTATAATGTAAACAAATGTCCGATTAACAAACTTTATTCCAGACGTCCATATTTTGTTTTAATGGAGATAATTTTATTGGATCCTAATGGATAAGAAAGACTACAATCAGGACGAAGGGAACAAGAAACCTGATGATAAATAACCCTAAGTCCTATCTGACCGAAACCTCATGAAATGTAAGCAAATACGTAGAATAAAACCCAAATTCTTGGAAAGCTAAGGAAACAAAATGATTTTAAATTTAATATGTTCATCAATTCGTATGCTAAATCACTGTTTGAGATGCCAACCACTCTCATGAGGGTATTTTAAGGCAAATATGTGGTGAAGGATGAGTGTGATGAGTGGTAGTAATGAGTTATGAGGTGTAGTCTTGTTACAAACTAAGGCCAACTCTTCCATAGAATAGGTCATTAATTAATAGCCCAATGACCAATAGACAACAGCTTAACGTGACTTCCGAACCACGCAGGTGAAGGTCTGATATGTCTAAACGATGGTGGGAGTTGATGCGGGTATCATCAGATGATCACTGAGACTATCTGAGCCGCTTAAGACCTATATCATCCTCAAAACCTGACCTCCATGAAGCTGGATTACAGGACCACGCCACAAGTCCCAGTCAAACCAAAAAGGCGCTTCTCATTCGCAAACTGTATTTTCAGAACGTGAACTTCACAGTTCACAGTTTCTGGTTTTTATTACATTAAGGAAACATAAAATTAATACTTTTTACAAATACTGTTTTCAGAAGTAAACTCTGTAATGATAACGCTCTACGCGGTTTGTATGTATGTGTGTTTATGTAGGCAGGAAACAGACGGCGGGAAGCGGGAAACATAAATAACACAAGATACAACTCGTTGTCTGTGTAGACCTTGGAGGTGCAAAAACGCACACTTTTCAACTAAATTGTGAAACTTACCTTTGTGGCAATAAAGATACACGACAATGAGATAACCATTTTACCAGCTAGTCAGGTAATCTACTAAATTTATTTGTAATTGCCAATATAAATTAGCTCTTAAAATTGAAGGTCACTTAATTTACATATATTGTTTTACAAATAATTGATATACACCAAATGCGAACCACTAGTTATTGTTTATTATACTTAAGCATTGTTAAACAATATTGAAAGCATATTAAACGCCAATTGCTAAATCAGATTAACCGTTTTCTGAGGTACTCTCTGCCTGAATCAAAGAAACACTTGAGCAATCCAGAGTTGTCTCGCTTGAATTTAGTTAAAGATTTTCATTAGCCAAACCCTATTTAATAAAATAAAACCCCATTTAGTCATTTTATTCTGAAACAGTTGTTTTACTGATATTGTAACGTGCCACTGTAGCACTTCTATTTCTTGGGAGTTAAAACAAAGTTATGATAATGCTGCTATTACGACTTCCCTTTAGGTTGTTTTGTACTCTTAATTTAGACACCCAAGAAAGTATCTACCAGATCAACCTATACTAGTGTTTGATAACAATGAGCAGATACCCTAGTGTATCTAATGTTGAATTAAAACACTCACACAAACGCATTCTGGTAGAGATAATAGATGTTGACAATCAATGAACGGTCTAGAGGCATTTGTGGAAGACAAGAAGTATCTCACACATTAATCCTGAACCTACAAAGTGTTTCCCGGGTCTGGCTTTTCTTGCATTCTTATACTATTTACAACCGATTTGTTGCCAATAGTTATTGTTCAAACTGAACTTTTTAAGCGGAATGCGTTATACTTGAATTTTAAAGCAATGACTCGTTTACGATCCAAAATAAAGTACTTAAAATGAAACGTGTGGGTTATTTTAGTTGTTGTTTATCCAACTGAAAAGGATGGGCGGTCATATTGGATAGATTCCTGAAGGAATGGTGTAAGTAACATTGCAGTTCCATATAACTAAGGTTCATATAAGATCAAGTTTATTATTTATGGTAACCACTGATTGCTATAAAAGTTGTATGAAGATTTAAAATCAAGTTCCAAAATAAGCAATCAAAAATATGTGTATTACCACAACATGTTTCGAATATTTAAATTCATTGGTAGGGATACAAGTTTGTTCTCCACTTGACAACGCATTTCAATACTCGAAACATGTTTAGAGTACGGTATTTCTAAAAACAATGATTTAATTACTTATTCTGAAGTTTTGTTTCAAATCTTCATACAATTGAAATCAAGCCCGATCTCATTCCTGAGTGGCTATCTAGATGTATTTTGGATTTTTGAATTTTACCCTGATCCGACAATTTATTGGGAGTTGCACGTTGATTACATTTTCTGTAGGATTTCTTCTAGGGTTTTACCATCTAAATTTCTTAAGAGGGTTCTAAAGTGTCCTCTTTACGTATTGTTGTTTTTCTTACATGTAAAGCACAACTTTTGTTTTGTTTCAGAGGCGTTTTTGACAGTTTATTTGAAATGCATTTAATAATTTTCCTAATAATAATATGGAGTTTAAAATTTTAAAGCATTAAAGGCTACGTCTGTTAACAAAAATTTGTAATTTAAATGCACGATTTCTAAAATATCCAATTTTATTATTAACAGAAGCAACTAACTAATGCCTATAAATAATTAAATTAAGTAAACAAGTAATAAACAAGTGAGCAAGTTAATTGCTGAGGAACTATCTCTTGTTTGAATTTCTACTTTCTACAGCTCGTCCCTAACGTTGATCACGTATGCTTTGTATAACACGTATCAAGACCTAACGTGCAACCGGCACACCTGTCAGTCACGTGACCACATATACGTGATAACTATAGTTGGCATACTGATCGGAATGATCCCTCGAACCGATATACAAATATTATGTCCATTTTGGAAAGTTAAATTTACTGAGTTTTAGGTGAATTTGAACTGTTGTCGTTTACTCTAAATTTTAAATAATCATATTCGAGGTTAGTTTAAATCTTTGCCCTGATCGAGATTGTTAAGAAAATGAGAAATGAGATTGTTATTTAGCTTAAGAAAATAATTTTTATTTAGAAGTAGAACTACACTTGTAAAGCTCCTTGATTTTAAAACAATATTAAAATTTGTCTTTCAACGAACTGAGGATCCTAGGAGCAAAACGATCAAAGAACAGAAAGAAAAATAATGGTTTAATCAAATATGAAAAGAGGTTTTTTTGGTGTTTTCATGGAATAAAAAAAGTTCTTATAATAAATAACTTTAACCACGATAAGAAATACTTTAGATGGAAAGTAATTCCTATGACAAATAAAACACATGTATTGTAGAAAAACGTGTCGTAAAATTCAAAACACGACTACACGATTTCAAGACTATAGTGTGTAAAAGAATCAACGAGACAACCACCGTTTATAAACAGCCGTAAATCATAAAATGCACAATCCAGAATAAAATTCAATTTAATTTTGAAACGTACGTAACATGTTAAAATAATAAAACAAGACACAATTTTAGAACTCCAAAAATGGCAATGCTTCGTCTTCAAAAGGGAGACTTCAAATGTTTCGCCTGGTTCCTTTTAGGCGCAGTGAGACAACTCGAGTTATTGGCAGCTGACCTTAAGTTCTCAGTCACCCTATAACTTGAGTCGAGGTTGAGTGGTAGAGAGGACTTTGTAGACCTAACCTCACCTCGTTAAACAACACAAACCTTTTTTTCCGACCATTTTAACTTGGGAGTAGTGTTTTTTCACCATCTTATAGCCCGGGCTTCGCCTGCTTTTCTTTGAAACGCTTCACATTCCCAGTGTACAACACCTTCTGTCGAGAATTTTATAGAGGTGAAAATTCCTCTCACCTCTTTTGCAGCCCTGTTGTACTTTCCATGCTTTGCAGAGCGTGTTTTCTGGACACGGTTTTTTAGTCTTGGTTAGCGTAAGGGGAACGTCAGCATTGTGATGATGCGGTTGTCGAAAAACGTTATCCTCTCAGCCTTCCAAATTCCATTGACTTTCAATATCTGCCTGCGATGCTGTGAGGTTGTTAGCAAGATCAGCCACAATTCAGGTTAAAAGCACAATACAGTGATGTTCAGTCTTAAATCTTGACGTGTTTGAAGTAGTTTAGCAACTTTATGTTCTTTAGTTCAATATGAATGTAGATGAGACACAATCGAACTGAACCGATCAACCATGATTTGTTGCTACGGGGGAAAATGTAACGTTAAATTGGTTGCACTTCAATGACTCTTGATTCGATTAAGGTAATTGAAATCAAAGCACAGTAGATAAGCGTGAGTAATGTTGTTTGAGATAGCAAAAGGAATTAAGAGGGAAAGAAATTAATGCCCTGAGCTTCATTCTGTATTGGTCAAGAGAGTAACTGTGAAATCCATCAAGATAGTTTCCATTGATTTAACTCATTCATTTACGCAACATGATTGTACGTTTTGGTGGAAACATCGATTTATAATGTATGATTTTTATTAGTAGGTAGCTTTCTAATTTTGTGGGTATTTTTATTGTGCAGGCGTTTGTTAATAATCTTGACAAACTCTAGAATATAGTTTACAATATCAAAACAGTCTTGTACAACGCTTTATACAACAAATAAACACAAATTACGCAACAACTGAGAGGCTGAACTAATTTATTCGTTACAGTTGTTGATATATACATAACAACCACGAGAGTTGCATGTTTTGTTTCCCAAGCTGACACAATATTATGAGATAAAGTCTTGTATAGTGCTTCATTTGACCAATATGCACACATTTAAACTGTAAGTTACACAACAACACAGAGGCCGTACTAATTTATTCAGTATGTTACGTTGATATATGTATCACAACCACGAGAGTTGCATGTTTTGTTTTCCAAGCTGACACACATATGAGATACAATCTATACAATCTTGTACATAATGCTTCATTTGTCCAAAATACACACATTAAGGCTACAAGTTACTCAACAACACAGAGGCTGAACAAATTTATTCACTATGTTGTGTTGATATATGTATCATAACCACGAGAGTTGCATGTTTTGCTTCCCAAGCTGACACACATGTGAGATACAATCTTGTGTAACGCTTCATTTGTCCAATATACACACATTAAGGCTACAAGGTACTCAACAACACAGAACTGAAAATTTATATACTATGTTACGTTGATATACATAGAGAGTTTTAAATGTCCCCACCTTAACTTGAAAAAATTTTTTAAACCCCTTTGGAAAATGTTTTATAGGATTCTGAAGTTTGTTTTGACGTACTTAGCATCACCCACTCCCAGCCTAAATACGGGGGGGGGGAGGCCCCAATTTCTTTAAGTACAACTATAAAGGAATGAATCATTAAATGTATTTTTATCTCGACTCGTTTTTCTTTGTAATACCCATTTAAAGATTACAAGAATTCAGGTTTAAAATGCACATTTTACATACCACTTTTCAGGGACCAATATTTCTTCAATTTTTTCTTTTCCTCCTACCGTTTTTAGGTTGGGGTTGGGTGACTCAAGAGCACACTATAGACTTCTAAAGTTTCTTAAAGCATTCCTTTAAAGGGAAAGCATTTAAAACTCACCCCGTATAACTACTGCACCGTTGGTATGTATATAAGTAAGTATTCGAACTTCGAGAGTTGCGTGTGCTTGTGTTCTCACTGGTCACGCACATGGGATATAGCTTGTGCAATACTTTATCCAATCATTATTTTTGTTCCAGTATGAAACCTGCAAACATTTTATTATTTATAATATTTTATTATTGCCTATCCATATTACGGACAGGCCTATCGTAACTTATAAACCTTACTCGATAATATCCACCTTAAGACTAGCTCAGTTAATGATGATTCCAATACTTACAAAAAGTTATAAATTATCATTAGGACAAAAACTACCACAAAACATAACGTAGCGGAATTCATCACCATCAACGCTTTCCTCGTGGTCTGATTATTATATCACCGGTTTACACAATACAACAGGGCTTACTCCGTCCTTTAATTTATCTCGACCTCATCTATTTCGGTGAAAGGTGGGCTAGGTGGTGTGCGCACGTGGCCGCTCAATACAGCTTTCTGATTAGTTTGCAACGTCAAAAGCTCCTACAACAAGTGAGTGACGTTGTTAGAGATCAGCAAGTTCTGCAGTGTATGCGATATTTGTTTTGTAACTAAAGTCAGAAACGTGATATTCATTTCAATTAATCTTAATAAAGTCAAGTAGAGATTTCATTTAAATCATTTCAATATAAATCACATAGGTTCCTTATTGTATAAAGGTTAAAACCAAAAGTAAAACAGATGAGAAGTAACTTTAGATTGACTTTTTATGTTGTTAACGAACACAGTAATTGGATTGTAACCAACCAATCTGAAGTGTCAGCCAAGAAAATAGATACAGAACTGCAACTATAACTAATCTTGTTAGAGTTGGTAAAGTTTCTTGGAAGCACTAAAACCTTCGATTGAGTCACTTCGTTGGTAACCTAGATAAAGGTCAATAAAGGTCAACCTTAGTCAATTCTATGAGCCTTGATAAACTAATTTTTAGAAAAAGTTTGTATTGCGAACTATCAATTTAAACAGGGTTTCCTAGACACAGGATTTAAAACGGACGCAAATTCAACGGAAAAATCGAATCGAATTAAGAATTTAAACTTGTGGCATAAGAATACTTTAACTTCGTAAAATCAACATTAAACAGGCCGACACACAGTTAAGCGCTAAAGTGCCGCTTGCATGAGTGAATCTAATTTCGTGTATCTTATTCGCTCCGTTCACAGCCTCGCTTTAGCATAAGGCCGTTCTATTGTCAGGCGTTAGAGGATGTTCACTACGCTCAGGATGTTCCTTTGGCTTCAGACTTACGTGTTTTTACTGCATAAATTTAATTGCATATGGTGAGGGTAAAACGTATTTTAAATGTTATTGAAATCTGACTACCAATTACGCTGTTATAACGAAAAATCACTATTTTGGTCGCCATTTTGAAACGACTTAATGAGTTTTATAATTTTAAGTACATTGATGAATACCTCAAAAATACATATTTTCTCCAAATCTAATAAAAATAAAATGTACTGCTTTTTGATCATTAAAACCACATTTTTGACCAAAGCTCCCTCCGTTACATACATCCCACGTATGGATAATAAGTCTCGTAAAAATGTTCAAAGCGTGTTCCGGGGGTCAGGATCGGTATTCATTTCACGGTCCCAAGTCTGGGTCTTACCATGCTGACGGAATGAATACGGTATCTAATTTTCCAAAGGAAATTTGATAATGAATATGATAGCGTTGTTTTGATACTAGAAGTAGGTTACAGCTTTACAAGATACAATCGATTGAATAGCAAATGAGTGATGGGAGTTTGCTACATAATGTGAAACAGCGCAGATACTGGGATATTTATGAGGTTATTTCCTCCTCAAGCTTTATTCTTACCGTTTTATTCAAATGCTACAACTCCCAACCTCAATGTATTTTAAATCCTCTACGGTTTGTACATTTTCTTTTGTGATCAATTGGAGCGATAATTTCTGGTGTGATCAGTTTGAAAAGCAGATCAGTGCAAGTTCATAAACTAGTTAATTGCACTACGGAGTGAAAACCACTCCGAAAAGAGTCAAAATCGAGCCACTTTTTAATGAGATTGGCTGGGTTTTAACACCCAAAATAGCGGAATTCCATTCTTTTGGAGTGGCCTTCACTCCTTCATTTTTAGAGTGTTATGGATGAAAGGCAAAGTTATTTAGGAATTAAGTACTTAAAGGCTATGTACTTTTGCTTCAACATTTGAGGACCATTTAAGTTTAAACGTATAATTACCTGTAAACTAACTGTTTGCAAAAATTTATATTTTTCCATGTCTAACTGAATAAGGTGTGAACTCCTTATGTGGACAAATGGTTTAAGGCCTTGCAATACTTTGTATTAAAATCGGTAGGCGTATTAAACAGCACGTATATCAGCTAGAAGGAATCTTTGTGAAACCTATAAATTTTTGGTACTAAAACCATGTCATAAAACTGGTTTTGTTGGAGGATGCAATTATTGGAATACAAATTTAAATATGATGGCCAATAACACGTAGAAATTTTTAACTATTGAGTAATTAAAATTTGTAAAAACTTTACACCATAAAGTATCAAAAACCTCGATCGGATCGTCATACTAACTTGTACAATTGAAATATCACAATTTCATTAATGACGAATTTACTATACTAAGTAAATCAGTCAACTAATCTTGAAATGTCGAGTAACTCTCAGTGGGTCGAGTGATGGAAGGGACACAAGTATGAGAGGTGGAGTGTATGACCTGAGAACATACGGCTTGAATTCCCAAGCTCCATTAACCTGTCAGTACTTGATATATTGAACAAGTCCACTGCTGGGAGTATTATATCTTTATAGCATTAATTCATTTCACTAACGCTATTTATTTTGATTTTAAACTTATATATTATAATGTATCATACACAAAATATAACGTATTAGTAAACAAAAGTTTTGGAATGAATAATACTGTGATAAACTTAATATAACCATGAAAATCGCGTTAACATAGCTTATAACAATCCAAAATATCTTTATTATCTCACGCTACGGACCACAATATCAAGTCGTGAAAGGCCGTTGAAGCAGTTGAAAGACGCCTCATAATAAAATTATAAATATTGGGTTTGATTTAAAATTTGTTTTGCATGAAAGAGTTTTATTTGAAAACCCCAAAGCCAGATGCACGAAGCACGTGACTTTTGTTATCATCAATAGTTAATTTAAAGTGATTCAGTTGGTTTTTACGTACTTAACAAGTATGTTTAGGCTATACTTTTTAAATTTTCCAGACAAACAAAACAAGTTCCACGAGTGGGAAAGGTCACCTATGGTTGGTGTGAACACAATAAATGATTCACATTCCAGGTTCCATTTCCCTGTCAATATATGACACATCGGCGTCTTTCCTAACTTTACCCTGCAATAACACAGTATTTCGGGTAATTTTAAATGTGTCTGTGAGCTTTACTTTACCAGCGTGAAAAAAGTACAACATGCGTAGTTACTTAAGAAACCAAAAGTAGAAAGAAATATTACAGAAAACGTCCGCAGTAATATTTTAGCCTCAGAAATTCTACCATTGTTAACAAAAACTCAAACATATAATACATTAGACAATACCAAAGAACAGTTTAGCCTCTCTCAATGCAAGATTTCACTGATAACATTTTTAATATAAGATAAATGTAAATAACGTACGGAACACCTGTAGTTTCCCACTTTAACTGGCCTAATTCCTGTAGGAGTGCGATTTCCTTTTATGTCTGGTTGTAATTTACTTGCTTTGGGGTTGATACTGACATAGTACGGATAACACCCAGAGAGAAACATTTCCTTCCTTAACATAGTGTATATGATTTGAACTTCATTAATATAATATATATTTCATGATAAGGGGTTTGAAAATTTAATCAGTCTCTTTAAGGGATGGGTTTCACTTGAAGTAAAGTCTACGGTGTAACATAACTTTATCCGTTGCTGCAAGAAGGCATTAGGGTTCAGTGCAACGTTGGCGTGTTTGTAATCACCACCTCTGGCTTTCACTGACAAATTATCACTCCTTCTCGACACGTAATCGTAAACACTTTAGGTAAACATTTACATCTCTAAATAGTATTTATAGACTGAAGTAGGCCTTGTTTGTATTATACAATGAGTTTTAACCATACATATGTTCCAAATTACAGAATTCCCTCACAACGTGGCATTGATGAAGCCGCCTTTTGATCTTGCTTAATGGAAAACGCCAATTTACATTTATATGCTTAATCAAATCTCACAAAAGTCTTTCTCAATTCTATGGTTGAAGTTAGTTGTTGGGTATGCTACAGTTTCTGTGGTTAAAATATTATTATAAACAAATTCAGTTGTCAATATAAAAAAAGGTCAATATATTATAAAAACACTTCAGACCGTCGTTTGGGATGAACATGTCACTAATTAAAAAGATGTTTGAAAGGTTGTAAACACTTTGCATTGCGTTGTGTTGAGTTGTAACGTGAAAGAAACGATGCTTGTAGCAGTTGACGTCACTTACTTGCCTCAGTTAACGATGTAGTTAGTCCCAGTGATGACGTCACTGTACAACACATTTACAAGGCTAAGCCTGGAAACAGTGGTTGTTTACGTTTTTGTTTCGAGTCTGTTCTTGATTTTATTTTAATCTCATATATAAGAAACCAGAATAGTTATGCCTACATAAAAAGCTTTTTCCTCTGGGCTTTTTGAAAAAATCAGTAAGTTATGGATTTATAAAGACTTGGGAAGTTTTTCTCCAAAATAATTTAAACAGTTTAAGTATTGTACAGCTTTGTTCCCTTTTTAACAAAATGTAGTGTTGATGTTTGTTAAATAACTATTTGGCTGTGTTATACCTATGTTATTTAAGTTTATTATCGCCTAAATAAGTTTGTTTTCGTGATATTACCCCACTATCAGTGGACTGAGAGCCTTTTGTTTCTATTGGTGTATTGTATACGTTATCGCCATTGCACTTACTGCGATTGTAGGTTTTGAAGAGATTGATAGGTTATTTAAACGAAAATGTATAGTACTCGATCATAGTCGAATCCTCAACTGCATTAGGACATTAAACAGCAATCACAAAAGCGGCTAAGTAGTATGTGTCGTAAGTGATGTGTCTATAAATGAAGTGCAAACAGAAATAACATAAACTCGTTCCATTTGGATCCAACCCACAATACGAAACCAAACAAATCCTATGTGTGGCGTGGTCGTTCTGATTATTCTTTACGATTCAGCATTCAGGTCAACAGTGACAGTGCGTACTTCAAAGGTTTCTATAAGAGTCAGTTAACGAGACTTATGAACACACTTTGTTTTAAATAAACTTCACCTTACAGTCTCCATTGTTAGTATTAGTTTGTTTTTTTTACTACGGCCTATTTTTGCAAAAGAAATTATTTAGAACTCCAATGCAGAAGAATAGACAAATATACTGATACAATAAAGCCATTAAATGGTTGTAATACTCGTAAGTACAACTAAGATAAACAAATATTTATTTATAGCCAACCAACAACGCTTATCTTATTATTATTTTCATTACTCAGCTCGTATTTCCTTTAAGATCATTTTTTAACTTGGTTAATACAAACACAGAATAATATACTCCAACAGGATTTGCTGCATCTTCGATGTTTATACGACTCAAAAGGTGACGTAAGCCTATAGTATAGAGTAGTGTATAGAAAAGGACCAAGCAAATGTTAGTTCGACAGGAGAATAGGGCTTTGTAGAGTCTGTCAGGTAAACTGGAAGTAATGTGCTGACCTCAGGTCGGCTTACTTGCTTAACCTTTATCCTTGTCCAAAACCAAAGGTAATAATAGTTGGCATAAGTTCGTGTAGTGTGTACCTTCAAATTGATAACTAACAAGCTAATTGCCAATATACAGTGTGAGTTTAAAATGCCCCCACCATAACTTTTGAAATAGAAAAACTTTAAAACCTTTTGGTAACTTTTGTATTTTTTTATAAGGGCCTGAAGTTTGTGTTGATGTAGTTTGCTTCAACGTCCTCCCACACAAAAACGGGGGTTCTCCCAAATGTTTAAATAGCAAGCAGCTGTTTTCAGAGCAGAATGACAAATACATTATTAAGACTCAACTTGAACGTTTGTAACAGCAGTAAAGACTTTGTGTTTAAGTGTGGTATATTTACTTTTACAATAATGATTAATCAGACATTTAACCAGATCATGTTCTTGGTACTTACTGTCATCGTCCTGATTATTACTAAAGTAATGGCATCATCGAGTTTTAAACTGTTGGCTAGGTAAAATCAAGTTAAATTTTACCTGACTGACGTTGAATGATAATCGTTCCGCCATACCTGTGATCGTAGCACAGTTTGTGCCGTTACAAACTTCAGTGTGCAGTTAAATAAATCCATAGATGTCTATACTCACCAAAGTCTCCAGAGGTAAAGTGTACGTAAAGTTGTTCGTGTGATGATCACAAAAATAGTATCAAGGTAAGATTAAAACTTTCTCTAGCTTAGACAGTTAAAGGTATAACAGATGAAAAGTAACTTTAGATTGATTTTTTAAGTTGTTAACGAACACAGTAATTGGATTGTAACCAACCAATCTGAAGTGTCAGCCAAGAAAATAGATACAGAACTGCAACGATAACCGATCTTGTTAGAGTTGGTAAAGTTTCTTGGAAGCACTAAAACCTTCGATTGAGTCACTTCGTTGTTAACCTAGATTGGTAATGGTCCATTTTAGATGCTACTGTTCGATGTTTTATGCGTACTAATAATTTTGTTACTTTGAAAAACAAAAACTTTTATGTGACTCGTTGAATTTAAGTAATAATTTTCCAGCCTGAGTTTTTTTTAGTTCTTTTAAGTAGCTGTGAGTAAGTTACTCGTACTAAATTTACTTCTAACTTACGTTTCATATTTAGGTTAGGTAACATAACTTATTTTTCTTAAGTTTTAATAAAAAAATGTTTATTTGATCTGACTTTCGTGCATAGAATATAACTACAATATAAATGAAAATATTTACTACTAAAAACTGGTAACACTGCATCTAATGTTAAAAGCAAACTACATGGAAAAGGAGCAAACAACCGCCTTCTGAAGAATATGCAAATTTATCATAATATTTTATTAATCGATGGTAATATCACTATCACTATAGCGGATGGTTTAGCGGTTCCGTGGCGAATTGGTATCAATCAAGTGGGTTCGATCCCCGCAGTCACCACTTACATATTGTAATGTGACTAATACGGTGACGCTAGGTAAAGGTCGAGGTTGAGTGGTAGAGTGGAATTTGTAGTCCTAACTTCACCTCATTAAACAATACAAACTTTACATTTTTTACCTTTTAATAATTTATTCTAGTTTTTGTCGATATGGCATTGCTGAAGGTGGTTCTTCCTTATTGAAAGCTATTTGAGCTGTTATATTAAAAGCAAGCTAATGATTATTAAAATTCTATGAATATTAAAACTAATTTTTTTATTGAAAAATAACGTGTGAAGCCAACTAGCTTTCAATGATAATCCATCCTAATTATACTCACTTATTAGGTTTACTTTTAACTCTGGAAGTTTAGTTTACTGAAGAACTTAAAATCAGCTCAGCTCAGAAAACCGTAACAAGAAATTGACTAAGCAAGAATAATATACCTACAACTTAAGAATACTTTCACTGCGTTGAATGAGGGCGTAGCTAAGTAAGGTGAGTGTGATAGCGTTGTTTTGATACTAGAAGTAGGTTACAGCTCTACAAGATACAATCGATTGAATAGCAAATGAGTGATGGGAGTTTGCTACATAATGTGAAACAGCGCAGATACTGGGATATTTATGAGGTTATTTCCTCCTCAAGCTTTATTCTTACCGTTTTATCCAAATGCTACAACTCCCAATCCCAATGTATTTTAGATTCACTGCAGTTTATCTCAGCGATAATTTTCGTTATTTTATTCATTTGTCAATAAAAAATTGTCTTGACAAGAAGGGTTGAAAGTTAGGGTAGCTACAACTAGCTACTCATCCGTGCCTCACCAGTTGAGAAGTGTTTAAAATTTAAACGTTTAATTACCTGCAAACTATCTATTAACACAATTTTGGAAAATAAGTTTAAATTTGTTGTACAGTATTTAGAAAATGATTAAAGGCTTTCCAATATTAACACCATATAACCTAATATATAAACACTATAAACATATATCAGTTAAAAGGAATCCATTTGAAACGGATCAATAATTATTAGGACTAAACTGATGTTGAATAAGAATTGTTTTGTCAGTGACTGTGGTTTTGTAAATTACGAGTATAACATTAAAACTAATATGAACTGCAAATATAATTATTCATCAAAATAAATAATCAAGGTTTTTCGTAAAAATGCTAGAATATACATTTTTGATAAATTTTATATTTATTTGTATTATTAACAAATATCTTTGTAATGTCAATAACAACCAATCATTCTCCAAAAGTCAGTCAATTAAGCTTGAAATGTCGAGTAACTCTCAGCTGGGTCGAGTGATGGAAGGGACACAAGTATGAGAGGTGGAGTGTATGACCTGAGAACATACGGCTTGAATTCCCAAGCTCCATTAACCTGTCAGTACTTGATATATTGAACAAGCCTACTGATGGAAGTATTGCATCTTTATAGGAATAGTTTTGTACACAAGTTTTATGAACTGTAAAGGTTTTAGTTTATCCGAATGTTGATAGTTGAGGTTTGATCATTCATTTGGAAAACTTAAGTGAAAGTAAAAACATAGTTTGTAAAACGTCTTTACGATGAAAAGATATTGATAACTTAAAACAAAATAAAATCTTATAATTAGTGAGTATTGTTGCCTACTCAATTGTAGAAGTTATAAAATAAGTAATAAGGAATTCATACAGGTAATACAGGGTTATTACAGAATGATGTTCTGATTTTGATTATAAATTTTACTGGGTAAAATTGCTCTTAGACTATTTTAATTGGTACCATGGAAGAAAACTCAAAATTTTCTTACACTGGTTTGGGTACATATTTGCTGTTTTTAAAGTCAACTGTTGTAATTATCACATTAACCAATTTTATTAGTGTCCAACCACTTTTAGTGTCATGTTTAATGAAAATCCTCTTAGTAACCACTCTATTCAGTAATAATTGAATTTTAAAACAAATAGCCGCATTAGTAGAAAGATGTACTAATGGCTGCCTGGGACTGGGTGGGCGCGGAGATCTGAATGGTCGAGAATCAGTTCCAGGCAGCCATTAGCTTACTGTCTGGCAATAACAAATTGAATTACTACTAGTGAATAAAGTGGTTACTAAAGATTTTCATTAAACAACACTCAAATTAGTTGGGCACTAATAAATATTAGTTAATAATGATAATCCAACTTAAATAAGCTTTATTGTCTTCAATTCAAGCATTACACACTTTAACAGTTGACTTAAAAACAGCAAATACGTACTTAAACCAGTTAAATAAAATATTTGAGTTTTTCACAATGGTTTAATTAGTTGTCTAAGAGCAATTTACCCAGTAAGATTTATTAGTCAAAATCAGGAACATCATTATAATAACCTAATATAACGATCAATTTGATATTTAACCCATTTACTCCAAGGGGTTTTCACTTGAAATTAAGGAAAGTCGGCTACGGTGTAACATAACTTTATCCGTTGCTGCAAGAAGGCATTATCTGATCAAGGTTCAGTGCAACGTTGGCGTGTTTGTAATCACCACCTCTGGCTTTCACTGACAAATTATCCTCCTTCTCGACACGTAATCGTAAACACTTTAGGTAAACATTTACATCTCTAAATAGTATTTACAAAGTTATTATTCATGACGACCACTGATTGCACAAAGTATATATGTATATAATTTGTAAATAAAACAACTGAATTTACAGCAAAACGTAAATCCACAGATGTTTCAGCTATTTGAAAGCCATTTTCTATTGGTACTAGTAGAGAAACAAAAATAATAACACTATGAGTTTTTAGTTTACAAAATAAAATAAAACACAGAAAATATACAAATATAAAAATAACAAGATTAAGACTAGCTTTTAGGTTGATTTTATATCCTGACTGTATTATACAATTCATTATTTCCTTGATATATTTTTTTTCATTTAGTAATTCGGTGTGGTTTTCTTTAGATGCACTATAAATTTCAAAATCTTCTAAAACATTTAAATCTTATATGTTTTAGTGTGTTTCAAATCTTCATGTTAGTGTGTATGTCTATAATTATGTTGTGTGTGACTTAAGTGTTGTTCAAATTTATTTTTGGATAATTGGGTTGGGATGTGTTCTTTGAACGTTGATTGAATGTTCTTGAAGTTGGCCAATATATTGCGGGTAGTCATTACAAGTTAGTTTATATATTCCACTTCGGTCATAAATGTTATTTTGACGAATGTTTGTGTGATTAAAATTGTTTAAATGAGCCTTTTGTTTTAAATGGAACATGGAATTTATTATAAATGTTTTACTATGTTCAGTTTCATGGTGATAATCTACCACAACATATTATTTTTTTTGGTTCGGGTTCTTGTTTGGGGTTTTGTTTCTTTTTAATCATCGATTATTTCAGGTTTAAACCCATTTTCTTTGCAATATGCTGAAATTATTAGTTTTCAGTTTAAAATCACTAGGTTCTTTGCGTCGTTGAATTGTATTAAAATGAGCTACAAGGGGATATACATACACAGACATACTAAATGTTCCTATGGAACCTATGGTTTGTGTCATACACAATAAAGAAATGGCATTGATAGAGCCTTGCACTTAAAGTAGACAAGTATTATTGATCCCCGACTGTCTTTATATGTGAAAATTATAGTAAAAATAAAACCTTGTATTTTACTTTTTGGAATTTTTTTTCAAAACTAGTTTAGTTGGAAGGAGGTTTTTATATATCTGAGATATTACAGATTTTTTTATTACTGTTTTTGACAGCCACTTTCCTTTATTTGGGACGTGTTATTTTACTCATGTTTTATAGTTTTATTGAAGCTTTGCATCTTATACCAACATCCCTTTTCTTTTTGAGACTGTATATAACGTGATTATTATATCACGTGATTTCCATAATATTAGTACGGTATTTTACCCTCCCAAAACCCTTTTCCTTTGTTATATCACAATTTTCACTTCTTTTCCCTAATCCTTAACACACTCTCAGCCCCTCCTACCTTTATAGTGTAAATCCTTTCAGTTAATTTATTTATTTATTTATCTTTAGTTAGTCTGCACTGTCTATTCATGTTTTGATTTAACCATATATGCAATTAAGCTTCTCCACTTGTAGCTTTACAACTTACTTGCAGTTTCCGTTTTGTGGTTTCCTTACAAACGTTAGACAATTTAACGTAATCAAACAGTAGAACATATAATAGTTTTTTCATATTTTAGTGAAATGACTTAACCATTCAAGTAACACTTAACGTATTGAACAAACAAAGTTGTTTACTTACGTTTTTTATGGTAACCTTTCTTGTAATAAATAATAGTCAACTTTATAAATTAACCATTAATTGTATCATTCCTCAATATTAAAAAAATCTGTGTTTAAAATAGTCAAATACTGTTTCTAGCAACTTAAAACCCGTTTTGGAAGAAAATATACACAACTCTGCAAAAGTTTGAGTTAGTGGCTCTAAACACTTTGCGTTGTGTTGTGTTGTAACGTGAAAGAAACGATGCTTGTAGCAGTTGACGTCACTTACTCGCCTCAGTTAACGATGTAGTTAGTCCCAGTGATGTCACTGTACAAGACATTTACAAGTTTGCAGCAGTTGTATAAGTTTCTGTTTTCGAGTCTGTTCTTGATCTATGTTCCTTAAGTTAATCAAAAAACATAATATTTTTATGAAAATAGTAACAATTTTTCATTTAAAGTTTTCAAAAGTCAGTTATTTAATAGGGTTTATTATTAAATCGGTTGTTATTAAAAAAGATTAATTTCACATAAATAATGGTGTTTTTATCCAATGGTCTGTTAATTTTACAGTTTGATGTGCATTAAGTTCAAATGTAATGTTCTAGTAATTAACCAATATGGGGCTTCTTTTTATACACATAAAGTAAACCAAAGGAAAATCTGAAATACGTGTTTTGCTTTAAGGGTCCGCATCCGTGGTCACCGCAGAGCAAGGCTACATTCGTCCGCCCAAGGAACACATGACGTCACGCACTGGGCTTGCAAGGGTTTCATAGAAAGTAGATAGCGCTCTTATATGAAGAAAAATTCGGATATGTTAATTTTTATGGATAGAAAAAGGTTTATCTGTGGTTATACTTGTGATAAAACTATTTTTAGCTTCTTAAATAAAATCTTAAAAGACTCTATATTTTCTAAGTTTAATCGTAATAGTATAAAAAGCAAAAAGAAATTTTCAAAAATTAACTCTTTAACTCACGCAAACCCGGATAATTTTTATTTAAGAATTGTTTCGTTATTTATACTAAATAACGAAATTTGTTGTCCATTTGTTTCCCGCAAGGCGACGCTCTCCCGAGCAGCTGAGGTGGACCCTTAAGAATCCGGTGTAATCAGGAAGGGTGCGTGACGTGAACTTGTTACGGAAACTCATTAGAACTCAAATAGGCCTCCTTGCGTGATATTAATTATCTCCATTATCAGTGGGCTGAAAGCCTTTTGTTTGAATTGGCGGGTTATAAAAGTTATGTTCATTGCACTTACTTGTTCAAAGGTGTTGTGATTCATAAGCCCTTTAAACATGAACTTTATATTGGCACTGGTTTTAAATGCTGTACTACATTAGGAAAAACCAAAACCACAAAATGTTCCAATGGCATTGTAGCCTGTAGTTGTATACTAAAAATTCGTGGGAACTGTATTTCCACTAAAAAAATCTAACAACTTAAGGTAAGTTTCAAATAAAACCTGTAACTTTCTATTGTTGAAATATTTATAAAAATTGGCTTTTACTTTGCAAATTCAATTTTAAAATTAATTTCAATAATTTGAGTTTTTTCAAAATTATTAATGAATAATAAATAAAACTTTACAAAACTTCCCCTGTGCTTTGACAATATCCTTACAAGCAGATTGTATTTGTGTTTAAATTATATACATTGTTTAAATTTCACTACAAAAAGTGTTTTTTATTTTATTTGTCTTTACAATATACATTGATTCGAAATTTTAAACGAAGGTAGGCCAACACTAGTAACGATATTGTGGAAGCCTTACCTAATAACCAATGGTAATAAACATACTTTACTAACTTATTTATATTCTATATATTATATGCATAAGATGTTTAAACAACCTCCCACATATTTCCCAAAACCCACCACTTAAAACAGTTTGATAGATATAACAAATATACATATTAAGCAATAAAACACGATAACTGTTCAAGTTATTTTCCGTTTTTGGATATGACAGCAGAATACTTTTAGAAAAAGCAGTCACATGTTTTCAAGATCACAATATCCCCTAACAGAGGATTATAACAGTGAAATTATGTTAATGTACAATCACCTAACAATGGAAACTTTTGGCAAAACACTGATTCGTCAGATAAAATAACAATAGATATAACCTCTTGGCTGGACGGTTTAAACTAAAATTAGGTAGTTTTCATTGCTCTGTCAACCTTTAAATCCGATAAGTAACTATGCCTAACAATATGTAATGAAGACAGATTAAAATTTTGTGTCTTGCTGTACGCCTTATATTCTTCAGTGTTATTTCACATCTTGTTTGCATGTGGACGCATAAAACAAGACAATGATTAGAGACTACATGTGGAACAGTGAGACAATCTGTATGCTAATGCACACATATTCTCACAGTAAGACGTCTCGCTTGTTTGTAACATTATGTAGGCTTTGTCACTTCTTGCAAAACACACAGACGCACATAAAACAAGACAATGATTAGAGACTACATGTGGAACAGTGAGACAATCTGTATGCTAATGCACACATTATTCTCACAGTAAGACGTCTCTCGCTTGTTTGTAACATTATGTAGGCTTTGTCACTTCTTGCAAAACACAGACGCACATAAAACAAGACAATGATTAGAGACTACATGTGGAACAGTGAGACAATCTGTATGCTAATGCACACATTATTCTCACAGTAAGACGTCTCTCGCTTGTTTGTAACATTATGTAGGCTTTGTCACTTCTTGCAAAACACACAGACGCACATAAAACAAGACAATGATTAGAGACTACATGTGGAACAGTGAGACAATCTGTATGCTAATGCACACATTATTCTCACAGTAAGACGTCTCTCGCTTGTTTGTAACATTATGTAGGCTTTGTCACTTCTTGCAAAACACACAGACGCACATAAAACAAGACAATGATTAGAGACTACATGTGGAACAGTGAGACAATCTGTATGCTAATGCACACATTATTCTCACAGTAAGACGTCTCTCGCTTGTTTGTAACATTATGTAGGCTTTGTCACTTCTTGCAAAACACACAGACGCACATAAAACAAGACAATGATTAGAGACTACATGTGGAACAGTGAGACAATCTGTATGCTAATGCACACATTATTCTCACAGTAAGACGTCTCTCGCTTGTTTGTAACATTATGTAGGCTTTGTCACTTCTTGCAAAACACACAGACGCACATAAAACAAGACAATGATTAGAGACTACATGTGGAACAGTGAGACAATCTGTATGCTAATGCACACATTATTCTCACAGTAAGACGTCTCTCGCTTGTTTGTAACATTATGTAGGCTTTGTCACTTCTTGCAAAACACACAGACGCACATAAAACAAGACAATGATTAGAGACTACATGTGGAACAGTGAGACAATCTGTATGCTAATGCACATTATTCTCACAGTAAGACGTCTCTCGCTTGTTTGTAACATTATGTAGGCTTTGTCACTTCTTGCAAAACACACAGACGCACATAAAACAAGACAATGATTAGAGACTACATGTGGAACAGTGAGACAATCTGTATGCTAATGCACACATTATTCTCACAGTAAGACGTCTCTCGCTTGTTTGTAACATTATGTAGGCTTTGTCACTTCTTGCAAAACACACAGACGCACATAAAACAAGACAATGATTATTAGAGACTACATGTGGAACAGTGAGACAATCTGTATGCTAATGCACACATTATTCTCACAGTAAGACGTCTCTCGCTTGTTTGTAACATTATGTAGGCTTTGTCACTTCTTGCAAAACACACAGACGCACATAAAACAAGACAATGATTAGAGACTACATGTGGAACAGTGAGACAATCTGTATGCTAATGCACACATTATTCTCACAGTAAGACGTCTCTCGCTTGTTTGTAACATTATGTAGGCTTTGTCACTTCTTGCAAAACACAGACGCACATAAAACAAGACAATGATTAGAGACTACATGTGGAACAGTGAGACAATCTGTATGCTAATGCACACATTATTCTCACAGTAAGACGTCTCTCGCTTGTTTGTAACATTATGTAGGCTTTGTCACTTCTTGCAAAACACACAGACGCACATAAAACAAGACAATGATTAGAGACTACATGTGGAACAGTGAGACAATCTGTATGCTAATGCACACATTATTCTCACAGTAAGACGTCTCTCGCTTGTTTGTAACATTATGTAGGCTTTGTCACTTCTTGCAAAACACACAGACGCACATAAAACAAGACAATGATTAGAGACTACATGTGGAACAGTGAGACAATCTGTATGCTAATGCACACATTATTCTCACAGTAAGACGTCTCTCTTGTTTGTAACATTATGTAGGCTTTGTCACTTCTTGCAAAACACACAGACGCACATAAAACAAGACAATGATTAGAGACTACATGTGGAACAGTGAGACAATCTGTATGCTAATGCACACATTATTCTCACAGTAAGACGTCTCTCGCTTGTTTGTAACATTATGTAGGCTTTGTCACTTCTTGCAAAACACTTAAATTCAATATACGAGTAGAGGAATGGATTCATATAACTAGCAGTAACTACACACACGCGCTGTTGAGCTTATACTTATTTTAAGAATTTCCTCTACTAATTTTAGCCTGCATACACAGCTTACTATAAACTCAGCAAGCCCCTAAATCCTTTTCAAGGTTACTTTTAATCCAAATGTACTGTAAATAAAATTAAGAAAGTAGAAATTGCGTATACAAGTTTCGAAATTGAACTATTTAGAATAGTTCTTTTACTTGTTCATTATTTTTGTCAGGCCCCAATGTAATAAATCATTAGGGTCCTGCAGGGTGAAAGGTTTCGTGTGAAAGGGCAGTGATAATTTGCAGCGATGGATAAAGCCGGTGATTAGGAACACGCTAACAATGTGCTGATAACTGGCTCTTACATTCATGTTGCTAAGAGTATTTAGCTCCTTCACCAGCAATCCATACAGCAATTAGTATCATGTTTAAATAGCAACAATAAATTTCCAAATGTTTCACTATCCAGGTTGTCTACTTCGCTCAAAGTTTCTATTTGATCTACAAGCTTAAACTTTGCAACTAAATATTAAAAAAAAACAATACCAGGTTGTTCGCTCGACTCGGCCTTTATATTTACGTATTAATTGTATATCATCCTTTGGTTTATGATGTAGTATACAGGCATAAATGCAACGTCAATCACCCACTTTATAGGAATGTAAACTATGCAACATCCCCAAATATGGAACCTACAAAATGCTACAACCATCTAAATTTTATCAGCAATAACGCAACTATGATATTCTGTCAGATGAAAAATCAATTTTATTTTAGTAAACATGGTTTACCAATCAAAAGTAAAAACGTTGTTCTAAGGTTAAAAACTATAACCAAAGTTGTCTTGCTAATATTGGTTGGTTGGCCTCCCAATTTTTGGAAAGCTAATGGTTTCATATACGTTATTTTAATTCAAAAAGTGCCTCGAGTATTTTTTTCTTTATGTTCTTGATAAACTGTACTAAGAGCTCATCGTAAAACCTTATAGCTTAGTTTTATTTTCTATAACCATAACAATGTTTATTTTCAAAAATTGTAATAGTTTAGAAATTACTCAAAATACAATTTTAATCAACTATACCACAGCTGGTTTGTAGAAGACAGAAATTTGCATATAACATATTTAAGCTATTGAGCATTTAACAGAACTGGCTATATGACCATAACGAGTATCGAACATATTTACAGATGGAAAAGTAATATACAACTCAAGAAACTAATGCCATAGGTTGAACATGTACCAACACCACCATCGCTAAGAACTTCTGCAAATGTACTCGTTTAGTGACATATGAGATAATTTATAGTTTATTAGAGGTTGTTTTGATTTATGAACAATCTGAATCTTTAACAGCTAAAACTGAAAAATCTACTGCAAACCACGTTTCTAGATAGTTGTCAAGAATCACTTAGTATAAGAGCACTTAGTACCCAGTATTGCATTCTGATTTTCAAGCATCAGTTTGTCTCTGCCAGTCTCAATGGCATTACTTATAAAAAACTAAATCTTCAATTGAGTCAAATAAAAATAGTATAACTAAATCTTTTTCCTTGATGTAGCTTTTAGCAACCCATTTTTTCACCTTAAAGTATAGTTATCTTTCAGTTGCTCAGACGTTTCTCCTTCTGGCGCACATGCATATACATAGGAAAACGACAGCATTAATTTAGGCAAGCAAGCGACAATCCACTGTAAACCTTTCCTTAATTGTTTCTTAAAGCAGCACTTAGCTACATAGTGTTATCTTCAAGTATCAACCTCTGATATAAATGCTTAGGCCTGTCTCTGAAGTAACAACATTACCTGAGACAAACCACATCGTTAACTGTAGCAAGCAAAGAACAATCCACTTTAAACCATGTTTCTTCTACCTTTAACACAACACAAGTCTTAATTGTTGTCTTCAAACTGTATCATCCATTTGTTTGATAGCTGTATATACTTATCAATTATTAGTACTGCCGACTATAATTATGATAAGTATTGATCGGCAGTGTCTTTGATTATTTGACGTAGTGTACAGCTACACACTCGAAACATGAACAATTTAATTCGAGCTTAAGTTTAATAAGGCAAAAAAAGTAGTGCCTAATACAGGGTTATTCAGTGAAAGTTGACGTTTTGGAAATATCCTAGCTCGGTAAATCTTTTTAGATAATTAGCTTTTATTGGTCTTAAACTAAAGACCAAACAGGGGATTTGTATTACATATTCATGTTTTAAAAATATCATCATAAATAACGTCCAACTGATTCAATGCATTTTCTACTCAACAAGTTATCTGATTTCTGCTTGTGGTGATATACCTTGGCCTCCCTAATCTATCGTCATTGCAATCTTTGTAGATGGGTATCGAAAATAGAAAAAGTCCACGTGACTTAAGAAAACTGAAAAAGGTAATCACTACAGGAATTTACAGCGTTCTTTAAGAAATACTGAACAGCACAAAACGAAAATTGTTCAAAGAGTAGAAAAATTCATTTAATCAAATAAACGTCATTTGCATGACATTATTTTCCATACATAAATGTGAAATAAAAATCCCCTTTTTTCGTCTTTAGTTTAAAACCAATACAAGTTAATTGTCTTAAACATAACCGACCTATGATATTTTCAAAAACATCAACTTTCACTGGATGACCCTGTACATCAAAGAGTTAGCTGAAACCTTTTTTCGTAGAAATTTTCCTCATGAGCTAGGTAAAACAGAAATAACATAAACTCGTTCCATTCGGATTTATCTCACAATACGAAACCAAACAAACTCTCATTTGGCGTGTTCGTTTCGATACTTTTATACCATTCAACATTGAGGTCAAAGATCGAGTGCGTACTTAAAATGATTCCATACACCATGTGTTGAAAGTATTTATTTTATTTGCATGACAAAATATTAAAAACTACAACACAGATGGTTAAGAAATTACATCTGTGTAACCAGTACAACTAAAATCAAAACAGGCCGACACGCAGCTAAGGATAAAAGCACCGTTTACATTAGTGGAATAAATTTCCTTTGGAATTGGTTACATAAATTCACTACGTCTCACCCCCTATTCCCTGTGGCCTTTGGTCTCGTATTTTCTTTGTAAAGCAGGACAAAATTGTCACCTGAAAAACTTGTATAACAAATATTTGTACGTATATGCTCTGAAGTTAACAAAAAGACTCACAAAAAGTGTGGGAGTTAGGGTCAGTGCCTATTTCATGGCCTCGGATTTGGATCTTATTATACTGACAGCATGCATTTTTCCATGGGGAATCTGCTAGAAGTGGTTAGACTAAATAAGTCAACTAAGCTTTAAAGCGATTGTGCAATAAAACATATTTTCTACGTATTAATCTCACAGTAAACTACACATTTCTTATCATTACTTTGCAAGTCTTTTTTAAAGATTATAGCTGATTTTGAAATTGAGCCAAGGTAATTACAATACTATAACGTTCATATATGAGTACTAAATAATATTTAATACAAACATTAACAATATTTATGTTATAGACAAACTAAGTAGTATGGATCTACACCTACAATAAATACAAACACAATTGAAGGAAACATTATATTGTAAATGGCTTTATAAGCAAATGCACAGACACTCTTACAAGCTTCTACGATGGTAAGTACACTCTGTTTATATGACTCATAGTGTGACGTAAGCCTAGGCTAGAGTGTAAAGGAAAGGATAGAGTAAATGTTAGCTCTACAGAAGAAGACGACTTTGTAGAGTCTGTCAGGTAAACTAGAAGTAATATGCTGACCTTAAGTCGGCTTGACTTAACCTTTACTAAAAGCCACAGGCAGTAATAGGCAAACAATCACCGTGGATATATCTTCAACGATGAACCTTGGTTAAAGCATTGAACATGTAAATTAAACTATTTTCTAAACCCTAGGAAAAAGGATTAGTTCACTACTTGAGCATTTTTGAAAGTTTCTTTGAATGCAATATTCCAATGGTGGCCCGTTTTGATTTAACTCCATTTTACTAAACACTAACCCTTTGCGGTCTCATTTTATTTTTAAATTTTCGTAAAAACCTCTTGTATGGGTTTCCCCAGTCCCCTGTAAGCAAAATTTCAGATAAACCACTCTCTGGTACGTTGCAAAATCTTATATGCTGAAATTTCCCTGTTCTTAATAATTAACAGCTTTCAGACGCAGCAGGTTCAAGAGTTCAGATAATGTATCATGCTAAAATCTAAAACAACTATAACTCCGTAATAAAAATTCACCCTTGGCCAATTCAAAACAACCACTGATTAGTTTTAGAATAGTACAATCTAACAGCTATTACACCTAGTTGACAATGTTTATTACAGTAATTAATATCCTAATGGAGGACAATCCCCGAGGATGTCTAAGTACATCCGGGTTTAGCTCAGGAAATGGAATAACTTCCTGGCAGTGGCTGTACGTCTCTCCATGCAAAAAATGTTTGCCCATTTCTCAATAAAAACAGCTGGTGAATCTATCTAAAACCATGTGAAAAACTCTTAGAACAGTTTGAGAAACCTTAGAAAACGTTAAAATCCCAAATGTTGGAAAATATCTAGTTAATAATGACAGTATTTTAATGGGTAGCATATCGTACAAACCCATATCTTGGCTTTGTATTTAGTTTTAAAGCATTTGAAGGTTTATTTATTTTACCAATACGTAAATACAAGGACTGTGTAGTAGTATACAATCATGATATTTTCTTTGGATTGCTTAACATCAGTATTACACGCGTGTATAGTATTTCCTGTTTCCTTTTTAGTACAGCAAATAGCCCAAATACAAACACAAGTAATTTTTTAAATAAACACTAAAATAAACATACTCACACTTTGTTTGTTTAACCGTTTTCTCTCACGTTTAAATTATGTCTAGCTCATGATTTAGTAAAAACAGGTTGATACCTAACACGTGCGTGCGCAAGCAAATTAGTTTCTATCCATAATTTTGCGGTAATCTTCTGAAGACATTTGTGTATACAACAATTTTAACGTGAAATATATTATATTGTACATCATATAAGAATGATTTTAAAATCTGATAATAGGAAAACACATGATGTTAAAAACAAAAGACATTGCTGTTTTTAATAATGACACTTTGAACATTGTTGCTTTTTAACATTATTTTAAACCCCAACAATACTAAACAAGAAAATGGGCATAATTATAGAGAGTCAAAAGAATGCGTGGCGCTATGCAGAACCAGATTATACATACAAAAGTAAGTCGAAAATGTCTTGTAACATTTTTTTGATCACGCCTTAATTTAGCCAAAATCTGTAATTTTGTAATTTTTGAAAAATAACTAATAATTTAAAAACTCTTTGAGATATTTTTCTAAAACTTGTATAAACCTTAATTTATTCAATAGTAACATGTTCCAAAAATTATTAACTTATTCAATTTTAAAATTGCGGTCATTTAAAGATTTTAAAGTCAAATTCCACTTTGATTCTATAGAAGTTGAAATTTTGAAATAACCGCCATTTTGACAATTTCATAAGTTAAATAAAAATGTTTAAAAATGTTATCAGGAAAACGAAAAAGATTTATACCAAGATTCACAAAATATCTCAAAATATTTTTAAGTTTTTAAATATTTTCAACAAAATACAAAGTGACGGATTACGGCTAAACTAAGCCAAAATAAAAAACTTGACATTTTCGATTTATTTTTGTATTTAGAATCCGGTTCTGCATAGCGCGATACACATTTTTGTGATACCCTGTATAACTAATTAAGTGACGTAACAACGTGAGCAAGTGATGATGTAAGTGACGTAACAAGTTGCGTTATCACGTGAGAGAAGCTTCAGCAGCTATCTGAGACACTGAATATGCAATAGGAAATTAAATCAATCAAACCAAGTGTTCAGTTTATGTGCTGCAAACTCCCTCTTCCCAGCACTAGAAAAGACATTTCGTAACGTAATGTTTATGTTTCTAAGTGAAAATGTACTGTTTAACTGGTAAAGTCGTGTCGTTGACGATCCTTCTCTTCAAATAGTCTGGAAACTCTGAATCTGTATATTTTATTTGGTAAATTTTGTTGTTTATTTAATAATATTTAATCTGGACGAGGTACATTACAACATGTGTAACTAAGCGCGATACTTACTACCTTATACAATGTAATAACAATATACTATGTATTTGTAGCTTACTGCTTTTAGGTAGCTTTCACTGTATAAAGGTAACCTAGAATACACTTATCAACACTGTTTGATTTCATGAAAATGCAACATGGTTTATGTTGACAAACAAATATGTTCTGACAATGCTTTTTAAATATATTATTTTGAGTGTTTTTTAACATGAATGATTTTGACATGAATAATCTTCTATTTTCTGAAAAGCCTAACCAGAAAATAACCAGGCCGACACGCAGCTAAGCGCTTAAGCTCCGCTGGCATGAGTGATATGAATTTCCCTTGCAAGTTTTTACTATAATTTGCTTTGTTTACAGAATCGCTGCGGCCGTTCTATTACCAGGGGCGTTACGAGGCTGTTCACTACGCTCACAGCCTCGCTTCAGCCTTCGGCCTCAGCATGGCTTCCTGTGCCACCACGGGCACTACGAGCAAAAGGGGTCTTGGGGTGGTCCGATTTTTCTGGTTAACGAGCTCGACCGAGATATTTACAAAAGGAACGATTGTACCAAATTTCATGAAGATCGGGCAAAAATGCGACTTGTATAGTAGACAAACAAAATGTGAGCAAAGTTAAATTTGAATCGATTAGATTAAGTTTTCATAAAATCATAGAGCACACTGACAGAAACACAAGTGAGTATGTACACAAACAAAACGCTTTTTACAGGATTTATATTTGAATCCACGCCAGGCTTAAGCCTCTTTATAACCATAAATTTAAAATAACAAATACTCATTTTAATATTTAATCAACACCAGTTTTGATCAAATCATAACGTTTTCAATAAGAGAATATTTCTGCCGGATGTTTCTCAAACACGTGTGTGACACTCCAGTAGGAAGCAGTGCATGTAGATCCAATGACAAACTTAACTACTCGTATTTGAGTATTAAGTGGATTTAAGCGCCAAACTTCGATTAGGCACGGATTCACTTACACCTGAATCCAATTATCCACTTCAACGCAAACGTTCGCTTGAATTTGCCTTGACAACACACACGCAAGTTTTATAATGTGGAAGTAAGTGGAATAAGAGAAATAATACTGAATGTCACAAAAATGTGTTGCACACTATAAAGAACCGGATTCTACATACAAAAGTAAGTCGAACAAGTCTTGTGACATTTTTTTTATTTCGGCTTAGTTTGGCTGTAATACGCCATATTGTAAATTTTTGAAAATAATTAATTCCAAAACTTCTTTAAGATATGTTTGTGAAACTTGGTATAAACTTTGGTTGATTTCTAAATAAAGTATTCAAAAAATATTTTGTATCTAACTTATTAAATTTGAAAATGGCGGTCATTTACAAATTTTAAATTCAAATTCCAATTTGATTCCATTTGACATTAAAATTTTTAAATGGCCGCCATTTTGAAATTTGATATGTAAGATAAAACTATTTTGAAAACGTTATTAGGAAGACAATTAAGGATTATTATACTAAGTTTCACAAAATATCTCAAAAGAATTTTTGAATTAGTAGTTATTTTCAAAAATGTACAATATGACGTATTACGGCTAAACAAAGCAGATATAAAAAAATGTTTCTGGACATTTTCGACTTACTTTTGTATGTAGAATCCGGTTCTGCATAGCGCGCTACACACTTTTGACACCCTGTATTCAGTAATACAATGGCTTGATACAGATCTTATTAATAAACGATTCAAATTTTAATCCTTTACATTTAGTTACAGTTTACATTATAGTAGTACTAAGTTTATTTTTGAGTGTCATACGTTTAATTATCTATTTCATAAATAAATATCCTCACAAAACCTTTAGTTAGTTCAACTGTGTGGCCAATCTTTGTTTCTAATCCAGAAAATGTCTAAGCTATAGCAGAAACATTAGAAACGTGATTAGTCATGTTTACGCAAGTTGTGGGTTGCACTCAATATACATGTTTTATGCCTCAAAAGAATATTAGGCGATAAGGTAAAAAAGCGAGGAATATGTCAGACCAAAAAGTCTTTAACAAGAATTGCAAAGATTCCAACGGTACGAGGACTTGTATAACACAAATTATTTGTTGTAATGCAGATGCAAAATTATATAGATACATTTAAGAAATATATACTGGAGACGTTCGATTTAAATGGCCACCATTATATCTTGTAGGCAACGAATGCTTAAACAACAATTATTTAAGTAGGAATTTCAACAGGGTTTTGCGCACACACACAAAATGGTATCGATCATTTGAAAATCGGCCACTCCTTATAATCCCAGAAGAATAGCATACTTCAGCCTTGTCTCAAAAGAAAAGGTATGTACAAGTTTGAAGTTTTAACTGTTATCTTGTTGTTCCAACGAAATAAGTTATGCTAATTTTTAACGCAATGTAGTCGTGTTCTGACAACACGTATGAGCTCTATAATCCGACAAACTGGCTAACTTGTCAAGTTAAAGTCTCTTATTAGTGCTTACAACTCCACAGTTTAGTCTAGAAGTTAGAGCCTTGTTGCTTGACCCTTGTCGGAAACTTGGCCTAATGACTTAACAACTGCTGTTTGTGGTCACGCCTAAGTAGTTACGAGCATACCGCAAGGGGCGGTTTGAAATCATTACCTGGTACGAGATAATGGAGCTTAAAAGGCCCTATCTAGTGAGGGTTTAAGTTAAATTGTATTTTAAATAAATTATGATTGCAGTATTTTTAGTATTTTTAACGTTCACAGTACGGCTAAAATAAACAATCGAGTATGTTTTAAACAAATAACTAATGGTCATATTATGTATGATGCATGAAACAAAATCAAAAACTCTGTAATGGTATGTTACGTTTTGGTCTGAAATAGTAAATGACAAGGGTAAGTAAATGTGTAAAAAATAGTACGTTTGCAAAGCTCTTAGCACAAGACAAGATAGGCATGTTGTAACTAGGTAAACCGCTAAAACCGCCTTGTTTGAGATACCGCTATTTTTTAAAGATGTAAAACATGTGAACTCAACCACATGCAACGTACTCAGCATATATGTAATGTTTCATTCATGCCCTTGGAAAACTTTTGAGAAGAAGTATTACAAACATGGCCTTTTGATCGTAACATACAGGCGGACAGTCATTTTCAAACACCAGTTAGTAAAAGTCCACTTATTCAATTACAGTCAAAACACTGTAAAGACAAGAGTCTTATTTAATTTATAAGTTCTAGTTTAAGAAATGTAATAACATTCTACGGAACTCAGACTCTAGGAGTTTAAGGAACCTGAATGGCCTGAACTTTGCAGTTAATTGGAATAAGATGAAGTGGTGGAACTTTCCTAATTTCCGAGCTACCAACAAACTTAGTCTTGATTCCATGCCTTTTTCCTTTTATTTGAACTGTGCCAAATACTTGTCGTAATTCCCTCGTTGTGATTTGCTTCTAGGATGTAATTCAAAACCAATCTTACTATTTAGAAATACATTGAGTAAATCAAGCTCCAACTCACACGGTAAGATGTATATATAATTATTTTAGACTTTAGCATCAATATTTTAAGCCTTCAACATTCCTGGACACATTTAATTTAATTTTAGAAACTCTCAAATGGGAAAGAAAACCTCACAGCAAAACATCAATGTTAAACACCGAATATCCTTACACTTAACTCGAGCAGCCTATTTTGTTTGTTTTCTTAAACAAACTTAAGCATTTGACAGCTTTGACCTATAAGCGTAATTATAAATTAGCCTGGTGTGTATTTGTGTGAGTTTGCCAATGAATACATGGTTGCTAGTGTAAATACTTCGACATGTACATTGACCATTTCCAGCTGAAAGGTAAAACATCCCCTTCATGAAATGAGCATTCGACAGTAATAATTATTACATCAGTTGATCTACAGGCTATGTAAAAGAGAAAATTGCATATTAAACCAAGGTTCTTTGGATATAATACTTTTTAAACTTCACTACACAAAAAATTCCAGATTACAACCCTACTCTTTAAACCAAATGTATATGATGATAATGTCTTCATTTGCAGCATGGATTAAGGTAAAACGCCTGAAAAGACTGTCGTTGTCTTAAGCAGGGAAAGTAACGGTGATTACAACAAAGTAACTACCGCCATCTTGTAAAATGACATCAGTAATTAGTAACACTGCCGCCAGGAACGTTTCCCGTGATTATCATTTCCCTTACATTTTGTAAGCGTTCTCAACTTAGATAATCTTCTGCTTCTCATGTAACCTTACACACAATTTTAAAACATATAATTTTGTAAGGTGGTTTTAAATCACTTTTACAGCACCGTATAGTAAGGAATTCAGGTAAGGTTAGGTTTGTCATTGTGAGGGTTAGGTTGTATGGGTTTAATTATATCGTTTTAAAAACATGACTTATAAAGGCTTAAGTAAGATTTAGAGCATACCAATCATAACTTTGTAATAACGGTTCAAATGAAAAACATATAAGTATTGAAATTGAACATATAACATGTATATACTATGAAATTTAAAAACAAATCCTTCGCCCACCAAGACGTCAAAAAACAGAACGCACTTGAGCAGATACATGCACATGCGTAGGATTACAGGTCGTTAAACATCCTCATAATATACTGTATAATTTATCTTATTTCAATGAAAACTATGATTGTTAATCTTAACTCTTAAGCTTTTGCGACCGGTATCATCACTAAGATCTAAGGCTTCCGGTTTTCATCACGTCACAGTTGAAATATACATACTGCTAAACGTTTCGACCTCGCTGTCGAGAATCATCCTCAGTAGCTGGTTGACTGGCTAAGACTGAGTACTTATATTTCAACTGTATTTGGTGTAAACTGGAAGCCTTAGATCTTATTTTTGTTATCGTTTCATATTTTAAAATGGCTTCGAAATACTGCTTTCGGTGAGTCAGTTAAACTAGTAGCGAGTCAGCTTAGTATACCTTATGTTTTATAATGTAAATATTTAATATTAAATAATAAGTTTTACCACCGTATAAAAAAAGTCAGATAACCTATCGAGGTTGATTTTACTCATCTATCTAGTAGTGAATATAAAAGTGTCAAGCAAGACGGTTCTTTCACTCTAAATATTGTGGTAAGAACACGTTGAAATGCAAATACTTGCATAATTATGTGAAAATAACTATTTTCAATTTGAAATGTTCTGATTGTTTGAAAATCGTATGACCAACATTTAATAGCAAAAAGCTTGCTTTGCCTATTATGGAGACGACAGCATGTTTACTATTGCAGACCCACGCTAGAATCGTTTGTTTAGATATATACCGGTACGTTTCAAAATGCATCTGCTTTACTAGTTTTCTGAAGAAAAAACACTGATTAGCACACGTTGTTTCCAGATAAATTTAGGCCTGCAGATTTGTGATAAGGAATCATATTTCAAGATTTCCGGTTGATTTCCCAGAGGAACTGAAAGTCTTTGTTTGTACACATCACATAGGCTGTATTTTCCTTAAAACCACGAGGGCTGAAAAGATCAAGAGAATCATGGGCAAATCAAACAGGTAAATACTGTTTCGCTTTCGATTACTTGAATTATTGACACTCTAAGGACTTAACTTGATGTATACCTATAAAAGCGTTTAAAAATAGGCCGGCAAATAACCTTGCTATAATATCTTAGGTTTGGTTGGATTTGATCCTACGATTTCAAGGTTGTAGGAGTTTGTACTACTTTTGGATCTATAAAAAGCGAATTGTAACGGTTTTAAGAGATTCAGTTGGTAACGTCGTAGGGATAAAGTCTACAAGGACGAAAATGTCACACCATGACTTTTTATGAGGCAAGTTTAATAGTGTATGATGTTTGGGTGATGGTGAAACATCAGCCAGGTGACTACTAAGAGTCCTTAAGAAATACGTAGTTTTAGTTGAAATATTTTCAATTAAAAGGTCAAAGCATCATTTGAGCTTGATGCCGAAGTGGTTGGTAGATTAGCTAAAAATAAAAGTTGCGTGTGATATTTAATTTAGTATTTAATTTAACTCTTAGGCTTTCGCGGCCGGTGTCACAACTATAATATAGTTCTTCCAGTTCACACCGCGTCCAAATTTCATAATTAGGTTGAGATATTTCGGCTAACTGTACCGTTCCACTTTCAGTCAATGATTCAGTGGTATTAGTTTTAGCCAATCAGTGACTGAAGATGGTACTCCACAGCGAGGCCGAAATACCTCAACGTAATTATGAGGTTCAGAAGCGGTGTGAACAGCGAAAACTAGTTTTAAATTATTTAATTTGGTCTGCCGTTGTGCTGCGGTAAAAGGCTGTGAGCAGTTATACACCCTACTCGTTTTACAATTCACTCAATTTGTATCATCTAATTAGTTGCGTTTTCAGCCCCAAGATATTTGAGTTACTATTAATGCAAGCATTCTAAATACTAATATGTCAAGTCGTATCCTACAATTTTACTAATTCCAAATACTGGTTCACCATTCAACCAAAACTCTAATTTTAACTCTTCGAAAAACTCCTTCCAACATTTAAACATGGAAAGAGAGCTTGGAAAGAGTTTGCAAAGTCGCTGCGTATAAATCAGGGCTAACAGGCAATCAAATGGTAATACTTTCCAAGCTAAACCGATTTCCCCTTTTCTAACTCAAGAAACATACTCTTTCTTATTCCAATCATTACTGACAAAAGTTTTTCTAGCTCAGTTTCTTTGCTCAGTTGCTATTTTCCAATACATTTCCTTTCTGGATTTAACCAAGTGCAGTAACGGTTAAGTTAATAGCTAGGTGAATAATAAGTAATGATGGGTTTCCAACGTGTATCAAGTAAGCTCGGATATACTTTAATTGTATTAAGAGCTAATTCGAAACAAATTGTTAATACTTAAAATAGTTCATTATAATTCATTAAGTTAAAACTACGCAATAGATTAAAATAATAATGTTTAAATTAACCGTCGTAATTTTTCAATCGTATCAACATTTTACCACCTTAGCAAAAGTTAATTATATTTTTACATTTCAATCTAATTCAACATTAAAATGTATGGTTTTAAGGTCCCTAGATTCTTAGAAGGTTGATAAAACAACTCTTTGAGGTTTTTGGTAAAAGTATGATAAATATTTTTGAAATCAACATGGAACATGATTTTCTTAACATCCGTTCAGTAGGATCCTTTATCATATACTGTATATTGAAATTAGTTTTCGAATGACTGGATATATTTTAAAATTAAACATCTTTTTTTTTATTGAAGTACGTGTGCACGTGTACTAGGAAATACTTGAAAGGTTGTATCGGTAACAAGCTAAACATAAATAGTCATGTTAAAGTTGTTTTCGATCATATTTCAAATGAAATACCCAATATTGTGTCATGTAGTTTCTGTTAGGTAAAGTAGTTGACATCCAACCATGTGCGATATACATGTTGGTGAAATAAAACGATGAACACTGTTGATTTAATTCCTCACTTTATCCAAATTTTATGTTAAAATAGGTAGATGGCGCATAGATGCCGAATGGCGAAGGCAAGAAAATAAACATAGTTGCGGCAGCCCGAGCACAGATAGTGCTGCAAGCGCCGCCGTCTCTCGCCGACTTCTTCCCCTCGAGTTTGACTGATGTTGATGGCTTAAATGTGACCATATTGTGCAATTTTCGAGGATGAATGAGCTTTTTTCAGAATGTTGATTTTCCTATCTCAGTCATTTAGAATCTATGCCCCATCTACCAATTATAACATAATCTTTGCTTTTTCTGAGAACACAGATCCATTGTCGTAATCGAAACAAAGTATAGAGGAAATATACATTCAATGTCTTCTTAGCTCATAGTTACATAAAAGCATAAAATAATTAAGGTTTAATTAAGAAAATGTACCTTAGCTATAAAGTTACAAATCAACCATAAGTTGATGAACTTGATACTGGATGATTTATAGTACCTCTAGCTATAGCTAGTTGTCCCGGATGAAAAAAATATAACTATAATAAATAGATTTTTCTTGGATCTAACGGTTGAATTGCTACATGCTACGCCTCGACAGATTATTTAACCTCAAATTATTATTGTGTAGTTCTATCCAACTAATAATTTCTAACAAGGCGACTAGAGTCAGACACAACTATAGTCCATCCATCATGACTTTAAGCCGGATATCCGCCATTCTGAATCAGCTATTTCCGGATTTCCGGTCTTTCACCCTCTTCCTGGTAGCTAACAACAAGGTTCCGAATCTTCCTGATTTATCATTGTAGCTTGAAATTCATACTTCCAACAAACAATACCCATGAGAAATTGAAAAAAAAACAAGTGTGACGGAATAAAATTTAGAATAATAGGTTGTTACTCAAAATAGGTACGGTATTCTTTGTTTGAAGTTTGCTTTTACAGGATTTTTAAGTGAACCAAAAGAATAGTTTATAAGTTACCGTACCAATAAAATTGTTTTGATTGCAACAAAAATGAACGGTTATAACATGCGTTTATTAAGTTACGGAATATTATATTCAAAAGTAAAAAGAATTAAATATGTATAGAGTTTTTAAGGATGATTTTAAATTTAGAATTTAAATAGCTCAAACTCATCAAAGAAGACATTCCTTTCCTGTTCCTTTATCCAAACAAAAGATTTTGATAACAAACTTTAGATTCTTTAAACTTGTATTAGAGGTAAGTTTGTCCTCGGGATTTAACTAAGATCCCACATTTAACCAGGGTCCGGCAGCAATCGAATGCTAATCTTGGTCTGCTTCAACAAGGACACAACCTTGTTTGTTTATTGGTTCTCTGCAGACCTGCGACAAAATAACACTTCATTTGTGTGGCTACACGTTTATACTACTTATAGAAATAAAAATTAACAATATGGACACATTTTTACTTCATGATGATAGCCACCAGATTACTATGAATCAATATATATAGGTTTAGGTTACCTTGTTGATCTGTCGAGTAATCTTAATAGTAGTTATAAGCACTACAGCTGTTTCGCGGCCATCCTAGGCCGCTTCATCAGGTACGAGGACGTATATTTTTATCACTCATAGAGGTCGTCAAGTTGTTTAAATGAATATATAAATAAATAAAAGAAAAATAGCCAATAAATACAAGGTATTACAAGGTAATTTATCACGGGTGTTACGAGGCTGTTCGCTACACTCACAACCTTGCTTCGGCCTTCGGCCCCAGACCCCGTGCTCTTTTACTGCACGTTTTATTACATATTGTGAGGGTAAAACGTATTTTAAATGTTTTTGAAATCGGACTACTAATAATGCTGTTATAGCGATAAATAAATTTTTGTTCAGCATTTTGAAACAACCCAATGGATTGTTGTATCTTTATAGACACTGGTGGGTACAATAAAAATAATATAATAATAAAAATATTTAATTTAAATTTCATTAAAATCTGTTTAAATGTACTCTTTTTAGATCATTAAAACATCTTTGGTGGGTTTTCTGGTAGCCCGGTTTTGCTGGTTAGTAAAATTGATCGAGATATTTAAAAAAGAAACACTTCTACCAAATTTCATGAAAATCAGACAAAACCGCGACCTGTATAGAGTACACACATATATACATAAGTCTTGTAAAAATGATAAAAACGTCTACAGGGTCAGGATCGGTGCTCATTCAACGGTTCCAGGTCTGGATCTTACCATGCTGACGGCATGAATATTTCATTTTCCATAGAGAATTAATTCCATAATAATACATTAAACTCTAAAATTACATATGCTAACTGGATTAAAGGAATATTTAGTGTTGCAACCGTCTTCAGAAGTTGTAGAGGCTGTAAGTTACGGGAAAATAAGTTTGAGACACTGTGCACTTACGTTGAACATATATTTTGCAGAATTTCATCGTCCAAATATTGTGTTTGAGGAGAAATGGGGAACATTCTATCACAAAGTAAGCTTTCCCTGAATGACAAGTTTTCCAGTCATGACTAGAATTCAAATCTCTCGTCGGAAAACGTGTTGTGAAAATCTCGAAAGCGATACATCTCATATACTCCATTGCAAATTATTCACATGATTTGATTTATGATAGGAGAGATCTTTTTTATACATTATTAATTTCTTAAACATGTTGTGTTATAGGATTAAGGCTCTAAACACTTTTGATCATCACTTATTTCATCTGCTAAAACTACTTCTAAAAGAGAATCACCTTGCAAATCACATCAGGTATTAAAGAATTTATTCTATGTTGAATCTCGTATGTCATTATAAAGAGTCATCATTTTCCCATACAATTTCGTAGGAAAATTCTGATATGTATAGAAATAATATAAAACGGTAGTATTTTACGTTTGGTCGGAGTTAAATTAGGCGCCACTTAATAAAAAGTTGTAGAACTATGTCGCGTGTTTGTACGATAGCTAAATTCGGCACAAGGTAGCCAAGGGGTGTAGCTATCAGGTGAACATGCGGTTATAACAGTAGGGCATCTGCACCTGGCCATAAAAATAACAAAAACTTGCTCAAAGCTGAAAAAGAATATTTAGTATCACATGCATTTTATGATATAGCTGAGTTTCTGAACTAATCGAATCCTAATAGCAATAGTTTTACCTTTTTTCTTGGGAGTAAGTGTATGTACGTAGTAATGACATGCCTGCGTCCATGTGTGGGAATGTAATTACATTTTTATATTTTGTCTGATGTCTATTAAAGTTATTTCTTTTAACAATTTAGAAGAGAGTCTTCAGACATGGTATAAACCCGGAAGCCAGAGATGAATACAGTAATGTCTACGGCTGATCAAGCCATTTTAAATTTAATATCTAGTTCTCCTGGTTTGCACTGTGTTAAAACATCATAATAATTGGTTCGAAATACGAGTTTTTCGGTCTCGCTGTGGAGTATTATCTTCAGCTACTGATTCGTTGAAACAGTGACTGAAGTACACTCCACAGAAATACTAAAACATTTCGAACTAATTACTATTATTATTGAAGGCAGAAATAGTTGGGCCGGATGGTGTAGTGGTGAGCATAACCGCCCGGCATGCGAGATTCAAGGGTTCAAAATCCCGGTCCAAATATTTTTGTCTTCAAATTTATTTAGTAATAATTACTATTATTAGTTATACAAAATATACAACAAGTCTACGAAAACAACTTATATTTTGCAAATTTCATCGCTTATCAAAATAGCATGAATAGCTATATTTCAATTTATAGCTTCAATCATCGAACTATAAAACACTTTTCAAAATAAAATAATATTTACACTATCAATTAAACTAAATTATTATGATGTTTTGACGCGTTGTTAACCAGAAGAACTAAATTATACTCGTAGTTGTGACATCGGCCACGGAAGCACTAGAGTTAACATTTAAAATTATGTTTACACTATGCAGTGTTCATATGTTTTCATAAGGTCCTTTCTTATAAAACTGGAATTTTACTTGCAGTTCAAGCAATTATTAATGCTGAGGTGATATAATGATGAGACCTTCAGGCTTACTTATAATGACGACCAAAGGAAGTTCATTAAAAGAACTTGGAAAACTCATTTCTCGATACGTTCCAACAACTTTTGTTTTTTAGTACTTTTTATTTAACTACAAAATTGTATCATAGTACAAAGAGTGGATTTTTGAGTATTGGTTTTAGTATTCTAGTATTCGAGGTTGAGTGGTAGGTCGAGGTTGAGTGGTAGAGAGGAATTTGAAGTCTTAACTTCGCCTCGTTAAACAAGACAAACTTTACCTTTTACCTTTTTAATAGTACTTAATTTCATCAAACTTTATGATTTATACCTTTTATCTTTACAGTAATGATTACAGCAACTAATAATGATTACTATTATGGCTAGTGCAGATGGCCTACTATTATAATCACATATTCATCTGATAGCTACACCCTTGGCTATATTTTTGCCGATTTGTTTTGTCGTTAAACGTAAATAGAATCACATAAAAATGTATCCTTTCTAAAAATACATATCTGTAAGCTGGAAATCCACAATAGAAGTGGTTTCGATATTAATTCCATAAGCACATTCTCTCTAATAGTACCGGAAAACGCAATAAAAAATCTACAACAATGCACAGGTAATGTGTAAGCCAATTTGTAATTTGTTTGCGTAATTACTGTAATATGTAATACATTGGACAACTTACATTATAAAATAAAAATAAAAACACTGTAAAATTATTTGGACATTTTTAAAATGACGTTTTTCATGGTAGTATTTTGAAAACCTATATTTATACTATTACGAGTATACCGATGAAATTTTTAATGTATTTGTGTATAGAAATAATGGTCATGCGTAAAGAGATGGTAAAAAAGTGTTACAAAAATGTATGAGAAATTATCGTGCTAAATAGTTAGCCAGTTAAAATTATGATTTTCCTGATTTTGTTAGAATAAAACTAAAAAACAACTATCAAGTGCCTTTTTATAGTATTTTTACCCTAAACCCAAAAAGTCAATTTGATTTTTTAAAGTTCTTAACTGACTTATTGTTTGTTACTGCGATACTGTATGTTACTATTTACTCATGTTTGTGAATTTAAATTGTCTTTTAATTATTTTGTAACGTAGATTTTAAACAAACGCTTTTGTTTTAAACTATTGTGTTTTTGTGATAATGTACTCGTTTAAGTTGTGCTTTGAACGTTAACCAGTGTTAAATATGTCAAAGTGTTGGTGAACGTCCTAATTGTTTTCATTTCAGAAACAATCTCTACATCAATTGGAGTTTACTAACTGTTGATGCATATTTGTTGATATCTTTATTCAAGAGTATTACAAACTATCATGAGAATGAACATTAAAATAAACTTTATTTCACTAAACATGTTACACTGAGTCCTTACTACACAGAACTTTAACAAAGTTCACTTAAACCTTCTTAGTTACAGCGTGGAATGAATCAAACGACCTCTTACCCTGAAGCAATGACAATAGATCAGAACCCCTCATAATTCATGAACTGAACCACTGGTAAATGTGAGTTTGAAACAGTTTCAGGATTAATTATGAGACGGTTTGTCTGAAGTATTCACCTCAATCTTGAGTAACGATAAACTGATTACCGCACGTATATTTGTTTCTTTTTGCTCTACGGTTGGTACACACACTGTTTTGGCTCCTCCTTTACAGGTGTCACAAAATGTCTAACACCCTATGCAGAACCGGATTCTACATACAAAAGCAAGTCGAAAATGTAAACTACCATTTTTATTGACTGATATTATTTTCACTTAAACCTGTATTTAAAATTAACAGTATTTGTTTCAATGTGATAAAACATATGTTGTATTATTAGGATTTGTTTACATTGTGTATGCATGAATTTGTTGTTATTAAATGTTGATATAATTTTGACTGACCGTCTGAGTTATTACTAAACTTTTGACTGACCGTCTGAGTTATTACTAAAATAATGATTCGCAAATAACCATTTTATTGATTTTGGCACAATTTACCATAAGCCGCCATTTTGTAAAGTTTTGAAAATAATAACTAAAAAACTCATTGAGATATGTTTGTGAAAGGTTTAAACCTTTTATAGCTGAATTTTGTAGGTTTTTACAGACGGGTCGTAGTTATTTAGTGACATTTTTTGGCTACGTCTGTTAAAATAATGAAAAACTGGAAATTTTAAAATTACAATTTATTTTGATACCTATTGAAATTCTGTTAAACTGATGAAGATACCAGAATTTTAATAGGTATCGAAATAAATTGTAATTTTAAAATTTCCAGCTTTTTTATATTTTAACAAACATAAAAAGGTGGCGATTTAAACTTTCTATGTAAAATTTAATTTTGATTCAATTTGACTTTGAAATGTTTAAATGCCCGCAATTTTGAAATTTTATAAGTTAGATAAAAAGTATTTTTCGATAATGTTAAATAGTATTAGAAAATCAATCAAGGTTTATACCAAGTTTCACAAAACTATCTCAAAGGATTTATGAACTATTAAGTATTTTCCAAAATTTACAAAATGTTGGATTATGGCTAAACTAAGCCAAAATAAAAAAAAATGTTACAACACATTTTCGACTTTTTTTGTATGTAGAATCCGTGGTATGCATACGAGCAGACTTTATAAAACAATTTTAAATATTACGTAATTGTCTTAAAATACAGAACATTTTGTTTTTACCAGTAAGATCTATGTAAAGGACTCTTTTAATGATTTCACCAACGATTGAATTTAAGAATGTAGCTCTGCCACAAAGGATAACAACGAGTTTGATAACCATAGAAGCAATTTGTAGTTAGGTTATCACGAGAAAGAGCTCTTGTTGTGGTGAAGACTACTTTGACAAAACGACGGCTTTTGATACAAAATGCACGCTTTGATGAGCACAAACACTCTATTTTGGTTCGTTACTCATAATGTATATCATAAATCCTTTCTGTTTGAAAATTACGCCTCTTTGGTTAAAGATATATAACTTCTTTATATTATAATGGATTTTCTCAAATCCTGAACAAACCTCTACCAAATGTAAAACTTTTAGGAATAATATAAATTTACTCCATTATCATACTTCTTTTTTTTGATAACCGGAACAACTAAAGTCGTTATAAGACGAATTTTCTTAATATTTCCTGTTAATTTTGAGAAACAATTTGAAGAAGTCCCCAGCAGCTATCACTGAAAATAAATAAAACGTTCTCTGTTACTATTAGAACGAATGTGCTGATGAAATTACTATCGAAACCACTTCTGCTGTAGACTTCCAGCTTACAGATATGTATTTGCGGAAAGAATAAACTTGTTTTGTGATTTTATTTACGTTTACATTACATTCAATGGTTAGTGGTATAATCCTATATCACTGACTCAGTAACTGCTGAGGCAGTACTCGGAGTGATTAGCAAGTTCTGCATCAGCACAAAGTTCTGTGAATGCATGATCTCTTGTCGTTACTTGACACGCTTGAAAGGTTAGTGTAGTTTAATTGTGTAAACTATGTAGCTACTATAAATATATTTATTTGAACAAACAATTAGTATTAACTGATTTTGTTATCTAAAGTTTTAATGGGAACACTGAAAATAAAAATGTTACAGTTTCATATGATATTCTCCGTAGTGAATTAGGAGTTAACAGCTGACAGCTTTAATGATGCAAACACTCCTTCTTCTGCCTCTTCCGGCACTGCGACCCACTGATTGATATTTATTCTTTACAACCACCAAGAAAATGATAAATCTAAAAATCAGCCGTTCTTGTTGAAAAGCCTTTCCCTTTTTAATGTGTTTTTAATAAGGGTATTTAAAAAGATTGTTAGCCTTGATGCGCACTAGCCAATTAGACTGTTAAAGAATGTATTGGACGGTATTCGTTTATCTGCTGCTAAATGATGAATGATTTCACCAATTAAAATTAGGAATAGTGTATGTAGAAAAGGCAAGAGGATTATCAACATATTATTTCATGATAAAATTCGCATACACATCTTACGTACAATGAACGAGGTAAATGAGTTGTAACAGCTTTATGATTGTAAAATATGTTTAAACTGAAGGGGTTAATTTTAGCGGACCCGTGGTGGGTTAGAAACGTGCGTGACTTCGTAACTGATCACTTCAATGACGCAGGTTCGATCCCCGCAGTCACCACATACATATTTTGTAATGTGACTATACGGTTATGCTAGGTAAAGGTCGAGATTGAGTGGTAGAGAGGAATTTGTAGTTCTAACTTCACCTCGTTAATACAAAATTTTACCTTTACCTTTTTTAAATTTGTACCAACTCTAAACCAATAAAAGTCTAACGGGTACGATTTCTGAAATCGCTTACACAAGCGAGATTACAATATTGAATACAAGGTTGGGTAAACCCACAAATGACAGTCGTCAAGAAAACCGTTGGAATGGAATAAGTTAAATTGAATATCACTCAAAAGATTTTCCTTATAGCTTTGAAGAACGTGCTTTTGAATATTCTTCAGTGACGTACGATGTCGGAAACAAGACAACACTTATACAGGCTGTCACAAAAATGTGTAACGCGCTATGCAGAACCGGATTCTACATACAAAAGTGAGTCGAAAATGACTTGTAACATTATTTTTATTTCTGCTTACTTTCGCCTTAATCCATTATTAATAATTTTGTAAATGTTTGAAAATAACTAATAACTGAAAACCCTTTGAGATGTTTTTGTGAAACTTGGTATAAACCTTAATTGTTTTCCTAGTAAATTCCTTAACACGTTCCAAAAATAACTTTTATCTAATTTATAAAATATTAAAATTTTGAAGGCAAATAGAATTCAATTGAAATTTGACCACCATTTTGATATTTAAGTTTGATTACAAGTATTTTTGGAAAATGTTATTAGGAAAATAATTAAGGTTTATACCAAATTTCACAAAAATATCCCAAAGGGGTTATGAATTATTAATTATTTTAATACATGGGTTACGGGTAAACTAAGCTGAAATAAAAAAAAATGATATTGGACATTTTCTACTTACATTTGTATCTAGAATCCGGTTCTACATAGCGCGCTCTACACATTTTTGTGACACTCTGTATAACCTCTGAAAATTGCCCTTTCTTATTAGGAAGGATGTTGTTCAACCTAGTTTTAAATGGTTTGTGACCCCTGAGTGTTTGTACCAGTGTAAAACTTCGAGTATTTTAATTCTTCTCAAAGTGTTGAGATTATCTTATTTCTTTGTTTCAGTATTACTCTTATGCTAGGTGTATTTTAGCTGTATTTATTATTAGTTAATTTATATCTTTTGGAGCAATTCTACCTGCAAAAGGACTATGTTGGTTGCAAATGAACCAATTTTTGTAGTTAATTGATAAAACGGACTATATAAGAGTCATCGTATATACACTGTTTAAACTCCAATTAAAATAGTAGTTGTAAGGCAATTTATAAATGCGGAACCTTCCCTAATAATATCAAAAAATATCCAGTGAAAACGTTCTTGTTTTAAGGACGTGATACTCCCACATTGTCAGCAACCTTAGGTTTGATAGCAAAGCGTTAAGTCAATACACTAATACACTTGCAAAAGTCGATTACTACCACTAACGCATGTTAGAGGTTAGACCGCAAGCCCAGGTGCTGCGGTTCTGAACTAGCCCCATTATGCACATATATTCGAGACTGTATGGCTTCTTGTAGACATCAGTTATGCTATTGGCTAAATACAGTTGAGTTATTTTTAGTTTCAAGCCTTTTTTGGCTAGACAATTGGACATGTAAATAAAGACACTTTTGGGCAAATACTACGTGACCACATGTTATTTCGAAAGAAAGTAGTTTTACCAAAACTGTTATAGTTCTGAGTTGTGGAGCAGTGAGGATCGCATACAAACCTAAAGACTAAAGATTGAAAGAAGAAATTAAAACTTAAGGTGCAATTATTTTCTTCGTAAAATTTACAATACCATAACTTTGGACGATTTTTAACATAGTTAAAGGAACAGTAAAACTCAGAGAGGAAAAGGTACCAAAACCCCGCCGTTTATTATCATACCGACCAAAGAAAATTATTATAACCGTAGTAGTTTAACGTTGAGTAGTAAACCTAATATATCTGGTCAGGGTAAAGGACCTTCTTGAACTCAAATATAAATCTTATATTTATAAGTTAAAGCTGTGCAGTACTGGCGAAACAAGGTGACGCTATAGGAGCAAAATCAAACAACACCGCCGTAATAAATGGTGTTACTGTGAGTTTGTTTTTAATTGAGAGACAAAAATATTCTTTGTTTAAAGTGTGCTGTTGACGATGGGAGGATTTCAGAAGTTGTACTATTAATGCGGACATTTTCCATTGTTAGTAAACAAAAAGATCACGACGTTTTGGGATCTGCATTCTGATTCCGTCTTCAGATGAAAAGTAACCTAAAACATAACACAGAACATTAGAAAACGAGCTAGCCTAAAGTTATCTGCGTAAGCTGACCAGTCAAGCACAACCAAACAACAAGTAGCTGTTAATGTCAAAGCGTTAACCTCCTATATTTATTTATAAACACCCGATATTTCTTAAGTGTGGGTTGAAATACAATTATAAATTTATTTTCTTTCGATAAAAATTAACTGATGAAAACGTGAAAATACAGTAATTCTAGAGCCTAAAACCCCATTTGAAAGTGTAAGTTCAAAACTGAGGAACTTGATACGTTATACAGAAAATCATCATGTGAGAGGAGCGTACACCTTGTACTGTCATTAAAAGGTGTACGCCCGTATATTACAGTTGTCAGTAGGACTACCATGTCTTTTCTTGATACCCATACTGCGCACCCTTATAACAGCAACAATAATTAAAATCCAACTATGAAAAAAACCACACTAAAAAGTATTATTGAATACAATATGGATTTTAACACTATAAACCAACCGTAATAGCACTGTAATTTATGGTTAAGAACAATGTGCAAAGCGCGTAACAGTAGGGTTAGGCAAAGCGTGGCGCCACTGTAGGCTACAATAAATCAAGCAGGATCATCCCGTCAGCTTAGAGCACAGCAGCCGCTCAGCCGCTCAGTGACGGCTTCGGGTGGAAGAGCGGAACGTCATGAACATTGTTTACATAATTCTTAACATCTTTTGGTTACTTTAACTAGGTTACATTAAAGAAACGTCATTTTAATTGTGTGAAAACACATTTTTACTTTCGAGGATATATTTTTAAGGCTGTTAGCCAAAGGAAACCTCTATTGAAATTGACAGATTTTAATTTGTGTTTGTTAAGTCCTAAGAGTGAGAAATTTAAGAGTGAGAGTTAAGAGTGAGTTGTTTAACCATTAGGTTGCTGAAGTTTTTCTTTTCGAGCCCTACTTGAAGACAGCTTTGACACGATTCTCCAAAAAATACCCCTTTACATAAATAAAAATATATTATAGAACAGTAATGAGTAAGAGTTAGTAAGAGACAAGAAAAAACCGCGAGAGATACAGACAGAGTCCGTATGGAGAACGCTTAATAATATTTTGCGCGCTTGAATATATTTGATCTTTTAATACGATGGTTAAATGTTTAAAATTAAAATTTGGAGATATGGGCCTTGGAGGATAAATATTTGTAAAAATATTGTTTTATTTCAAAATAATACAAACATACATACTAACTGTATTTACGAATGCTCTGGGGTTCTGTTACGGCTCTAAAGGGCGACATACTAATTTTTTGTTTGAATTTCTTTGTTGATTATGGGAGAATTTCAGAGTATAAACTATTATTGCGGACATTTTTCCATCGGTAGTAAGCAAGAAGATCACGGTGTTTCGAGATCTGTAATATGATCCCGTCTTCAGGTGAAAAGAAGACTTTTTCACCTGAAGACGGCATCAGATTGCAGATCCCGAAACGTCGTGATCTTCTTGCTCACTAACGATGGAAAATGTCCGCAATAATAGTTCAAACTCTGAAATACTAATTTCATTATTCTTTACTAATTTTATTTTTAGTCACTAACTGTTTGTAGTTGTTTATAATTCATTCTGAGCAACCAATGTATTTAATTTTAAATGTATGTTTATGTACGTTTTCTTAAAACATAATCAGGGTAAATTTAAGAAGTAATTTTTGGAAACAAAGTGACCGAAGGATTGAATAATGACAATATTGTTTTAACTTAGTGCATTTTATTAAGTGTGTAAAATTGCATTTTCAACTATCTATAAAACATCAGACAAAAACGAATAATTTTGAGTTAGTGTAAAACAAAACAGTAAATATTGATTTGGTTATATTCAAACATTTATAGATAATATAAGATGGTATGGGGTGCCAAAAGACATTTGTATAATACACTAACGACATTGATACAAACGGTATTGTCAGAAGATCAGAATGGAGGGTAAAGGACCGGATTTCCGGTTATGGCTGACGCCGAGCACCGGATATCCGGCTTATCGACAAGATAGATGGTGACAGCGATTGCTTTTGAATACTCTCTTGGTTATTGTTGTTTTGTTACGTGTGCTTATCATTTGCTAAATTTGCATAGCGTTTGAAACACATACATATCTGTTGCAATGAAAGTTCAGGTGATTCATGTTACAAATTCTTTGTTCGTAATGATTGGGATAGGAGTGAGTATATTTTCTGAGTTAGGAACAAAAATCGGTTAAGCCCGGAAAGTATTACCATTTGATTGCCTGTTAGCTCTGATTTATACGCAGCGACTTTCTAAACTCTTTCCACACTCGCTTTTCTTCTTCGCGCTGGATGAGGCTTTACAAAAGCTTGCATCATAAAAAAACAGCTAAAATTTCAGTTCTTAACAAATGATTATGAGACGGGTTGACAAACTGCTTCCTTCTTATTTTGTAATGACTGTTCCTATCAGTTCTCAAGCAGTTCGTCAGACGACATTTTGTTCGATTGATTGAAAGAGTATAATTTGTTTCGCCCAGAAAACCTACTAAAGAGTGGGAGGCCAAACTACTGTGGTCTTAAACGGCTTTCTACATTTTACCTTGGTATTAGATCCAATTTTATGTTTTTAAGATCCACCCTTTTAAATGTTTTTAGCTCCATTATCACGTACCAGGCAATGATTTCAAACCGCCCCTTGCGGTATGCTCGTAACTACTTAGGCGTGACCACAAACAGCAGTTGTTAAGTCATTAGGCCAAGTTTCCGACAAGGGTCAAGCAACAAGGCTCTAACTTCTAGACTAAACTGTGGAGTTGTAAGCACTAATAAGAGACTTTAACTTGACAAGTTACGGAAGCAAAACTGGACTAAACCTTTCATCAAGTTAAGAAGAAGTGCAACATTTGTGAATCATCAAAGCGTGTACATTTTTGTTCGTTATTGTACTTGATGAGAGTTGGTTGATTTATACTTGGCTGTTCACGGGTTTTAAGGGGGTTTAAGGGTTTTAATAGAGAAACGTAACGTTGAAGTGGATAATCTAATATTTACGAGTAAGTGAATCTGAGCTTAATTGAGAGGTAACGTCTAAATACACTTTACACATAGATGTTGTATCGTTTTCATCGTTGTAATAGCAAAATTATATTAATTAACAAAAGCTAGGAAACTAAAAAAAATATTTATTTTTTGTTGTTAACATGAGGTTCCTTAAAACCATAACCGAATAGTTATTGTATACCGTGTAATATAAGTACAGTCTGTGCAGTTTTCAAATTTTAATAAACTTGCTACGTAATTTATCGCGTAAATATTTATACAAATGTTTGATAATCGTCTTAGGGTAAATCAATTAGGGTAAAATTCCCATTTACTTTGATTTTGAATGATTTATAATTTCGAATTATGTATGGGTATTTTCAGAAATGGTGTATATATTCTATAATTTAAAGCAACGGAAAGTTTTGCATTCATACTTTCATCAAAGTCCTGACATACAAACGAACTTCTTTGTTCATTCATTGGCTCTCACGCATGCAAATTTTGCCACTCAAAACCTGGCGTCAGTCTGTGTTTCCCAATGCAGTGCCTTGCACTTTACTTTTATTTTGACAACATTTCTACAAGTTAGAACAATGTATTACAGGGTCAATAATAAAAGGATGCTGTAACTAAATTTTGTACATGTGTGTATTTTTTGGGTAACTTTGTTTCTTGGTTTTAAAATAGAGTTGTAAGTTAAAGCCAATCAATTTTAAAACTCTATTTTAAATATTTTTCTTCTATATATGTCCATACATTTTATCATTTAGAAAGTTAGAACATAACTAATTACCGAATCTATCCGCATTTTTATTCGTACTGGTCTAAAAAAGATATACACACAATAAAAAACTTATCTGTACTGGTTATACTGGTTGTATCTAATGTAAAATAAAACATAAACATATAAAGCTTTCAAAAAATGTGCACTTGATTTTAGCAAACTTTTCATTGATTTAGATTCAAAAAGGAGACTTACGCTTCTGGTACTTTCAAGAATACCTTTTGATCAAGAAGGACCTACTGACTGAGTATAAGATAACATGTTTCCTACCTCAATGGCCAATAACTCGGATAGACAGCGTCAATAATAAAAAACCAGGCCAACACGCAGCTAAGCACTAATATCGCTCTTGACGGAAATAAGAATGAAAAGAACATTCTGGTTAACTACGCTACGGTAAAATACTAATTATCTACGTACACTTATCGTGTTTTATAATAATCATTAAATCTTTAACAGTTAGTGTTTAAACGTAAAGCAATTAAAGTGAGAGTTTCAGAACAGAACGTAAACTGTACATTTGCTTTGATTGATTTAATTTCCTGTTGCATATTCAACGTTGCTGATAGTTACCGAAGCTGCTCTCAAAGTGATTACAGAAGTTGAAACGTTCCTTACACCACTGAGTAAGCCAATATCGTCTACTAAGAAATTAATCATTTCATAATTTGATTAATCATTTATTAGGTAATGCGCTTGAATAATAAAACACATGTTTCTTTTCCTTTTTTATTTAATGGTTATTAGAGCATCCCCAAAGAATGGCCTTAAATTAAAATTATATTTTTAAAATACCTATAACTGTTTAACTTGTTATGATTGTAAATTAATTTCCACGTTCATTAATTTTAAATTATTATTATAAAGTTTCAGGCTCGTTAAAAGTTTTGCCATCTTTAAAACTGTTTCGTTTTAGTTTTGCACTTCTAAACTACCGTCAATGTTATTAATACCATAATTTAAAAAATCAAATATTTTCAAATTTCCTATAAATTGGACATGACATGCACTGAACAAGAGGTAGTTGGTGTACCATTGATTCTAAAGGACATATGCAATATGTAATGGTTTGCCAATGTAAGATTAAAACCAAACGCTATAAAAACCAAAGTTTTGAATTCAATTTTTTTAATTTTACAGATGTTTTTGTTTTACATATCTACTTACTTTATACGAGTACAATTTAGCCAAACGAATTTACTAAAACCTTCTAGAAGCACAAAGCGTACATTAATACACTATTGTAGCATATTCTAATATAGTGTATTGATACCTTCTCTGACATTTACGGGAAACATTCATAAACTACCTTGACATTAGTGTTTCCAGTAAATGTAGCAGCTAATGTAGGGCAAGGCACTCCTCCTTCTGCGTGGGTTAAATGTGGGAAACAAACACCTGACGTGCTCTCATAGCCTTTACATCATGATTTACTTCTTATCCTTTATCGTTGTGATGATACGGCTTTAACATAAATAGCAGGTAAATGTACCTTTGGTAACAGTAGATAAAATTAGTATCCTTTAAGTTTTAATCAACAAGGGTCGATCAGTCAAAGTATTAATCAAACCCAAAAAACACATCGAATGAAGTAAACAACGCTTATTTGATTGTTGTTCTACTTTAATGTTATAATTAATTTTAAATAATTGTCAGTTTTTGGTTAAATATGACGATAAAATGCACACAATAAAACTATAACAAGTAAACAAACATTTTTAGTGTCGTCACTATCGTAATTCAACGAAGCATACTGTAAATATACATTATTAAATACAAAACTTATATTATTTGTCAATACTGGGTGGTTAAAAAGTATCTAGGTAATAACATCATGTTAAACATTCGGCAACATTTACGAATTTCATGTTGGCAATAGTTTCATAATATTGAGTATTCAATAAGGTTTCTTTTGATAACAAATATTGGTTCATTGTTATACGTTTTTACTAAACCTATTCGTGAGTGGTTGGACGGAATGTGTCCTGAACGTTGGTCGGGACGGCGTGGACGCCACGAATGACCTGCAAGAAGCCCAGATCTAACTCCGTGTCATTCCTATGGGGATTCTGTAAAGGAAGAAGTGTACAAGTGCAAGCCTACAACCGCAAATGATTTGGAATATCGAATTCAAGAAGTTATCACTTGAAGAAGTTATCAATTGATTCGGCCGTTTGTAGAAATTGGCGAACAACACCAGTGAATACGTGGAAACCTAAAAACTATCTTTAATTTTATGGAGTTGAGCGTATGTGTACGGTATTTTAACAAGTTTAGATAATTTTTGCAGGAATTATTACAGTTCCATTTAAAAAAGGTAAAAGGTAAAGTTTGTCTTGTTTAACGAGGCGAAGTTAGGACTACAAAGTCCTCTCTAGCACTCAACCTTGACCTTGATACCAATCCGCCACGGATCCGCTAAACCTACATACTTGTCAACCACCCTTTGTCCCTATTATAAAATTAAATAATAAAGTTAGCATGTAATATTGAAGCCACATATGTAGAAAAGTACCAATCAACCACTATTAATTTGATTTTAATTTAACGATAGTTACAGTTTAAGATGGTGGATTTAGTGGTCGGCTACACATCACTACATTAACGGCAAGTGTTTTTAGTAACTTGAAGTGATTGTTAGTATAATGGTTCTTAGAAGGCCACTAATTACAGCTGTCAAGTCATTAGCTAAGTTTCCGACGAGGGTCAAGCTACAAGGCAAGAAGTCCTGCCATTAACTTAAGCAACTTTGGACTAGAGTACTGATTAGCAAACTTAATTATATATTATTAAACTACCTTTTATCTAACTAAACCTTTTCTAATCAACCAGGGATGTGCGAATGAGTGTGAGCAATTTGAAAGTTTAAGCAATGCTTAGATATTATTCAGTAACGTATAGAAGAAAATACCCTAAGTCAGTATTACTCATATCTAATGCAAGTATTTTATTCCAAAAACACAATACAGCCGATTACCTGATGAGTTAATTCGAAAAAACGGTGGGTATCGTTTAAACTTGGAAATGAAATAGCCTTATGTCCTATGTTACATTTTTGCTACCTACTTGTTTTCTTGCTGTTGTTGCACATCCCATTACATTAAAAGTACCTTATTTAAAAAAAAACAGAAAACCATTCTTACGTACAAACTCTATAATAAAGTCTAGTATAATAAACTTCCAGATAACTTGAAGCAGGAAGTGTCATCGATTTTTCAGATCAAAATTAAAAAGTATATCTTGAAGAAAGCTTCTACTACACACACGAATTTCTGATGGAAGAAATATGTGAAGATTAGCGTTGTTGTCCTGGGTCTATTTGTGGTTTATTTGTTGATTTATACTTTTTCATGTTTTTGTTTGTATTTTTATGCATCGTGTATACCATAGATTAAATCTTTCTTTCTATCTTTCTCTACCTCTCTCTTCCTTTCAAACGCGTTGAAAGTGTTATCGTAAAAGATAATTTAACCTTATCGTTTCAAACAGAAAACAATAATTTGTGTGTAAAAAACCTTTTTGTTTCTAGTCTCGTACCTTACCTTTGACCTGATAGTATTTTACGTATGTTTAATATTTACGCTCAAGAAGTTCCTTTTAAAACTTTAAACTGTGTTTTAAAGAAACAGCAGGTGTCGGAAAAATAAGACTTACAAGCCCTTTGGGAAATCATCCAAGATTTTCATCGGATCAGACAGGTCTTAGAGGCCTCCCCTTCATCGAATTTCTCTTCTTGTCGGAACGTATTTCAATTCATATCAACTCTCTCACTCTTAATCAGTAGATGGCAGTTAAATTACTAGGCTTAGGATTTCAACTGAGAAGTGTATTATATTTTACTTTGCGATTATTTAAACTTTTAAACGTTTTTAAAATTAAATTAAATGTACAGGATGTCACAAAAGTGTTTAGCGCGCTATGCAGAACCGTGGATTCTACATACAAAAAGTCAGTCGAAAATGTCTAGTCAAGTTTTTTGGTTTCGGCCTGGTTTAGAATAGATAATATTAGTAAGCTAGACATTGTACTGAAATGTAAGGGGTTACGTCATTATACTGGAAACAAGTAATTTTATGAACACTTGAAGTGGTGACCCCTAACAAACTGACACTCATTTATTCGTTTGAAAAAGCTGATTAAGGACTGGTTCTTGCACCTTCTAACATTTTCTGTTGTACTGACTGTTTAAGCACTTTCTTTTGTGTAATAGCATTATTTCTGAATAAACTTACCCAGCTTGCAATTGTTTTATGACTAAGAACATTTCCGTATCGACCGACATTGAAGTGTGATCTAAACATTCTTCGACTTTAATCTAAAGAATGAATGTTTGAAAAACGACTTCAACAGCAAAAACACGATGCTTGGGAGTCAGGACGCCAAAACTCCATTTAAATTAAAATAGCAGAACTTTCTTAAGGTTATAACACAGTTGATGATTCATTACTTCCATATTAACCATGTGAGAGCGTAAACAAATTGTATCGTTCTCATTGGTCCACCCTGTATAATATATCCTCTTTAGCACGATTTTACTACATTTAAATTAGTATTTCGTTAATCTACATTGACGTCATTATTGCAATATCCTACTATTTCAAAAACGTTATTTGATTCAAAAACTGTGTTAACCGTTCACCCTAAACAGCCCTTCTTTCATCAGCTAATTTATACCTTTCCTAAAACAGCACACGCGCTGTACCTGTACAGTTAATAATTTTAAACATTCATAGATTTAAAACCAGTATAGTTATTTAAAGGATAATGAGCGTAGAAGGCGTTATCTAAATGTGATTTGCCTCACTATTGCCTGTGGTTTTGGACAAGGATAAAGGTAAATCCAGTAAGCCGACTTGAGGTCAGCACATTACTTCCAGTTTACCTGACAGACTCTACAAAGCCTTCTTCTCCTGTAGAGCTAACATTTACTCAGTCCTTTCCTATACGCTTTATAACCATACATAGCTGCATTTGAGTTATTTGATATCTGCTGGAACCATATGAGGTATGTTATCGGCGTGGTAGTGAAAATGTTTAGTTCTAGAGAAATCCTTTGCTTACAACAAAGTCGTCTATCTTGGTGATATGACAGATACTATTAAAAGAAAATAAGAATAACAATAAATTAATACGATAACACTACATTTTATTGCGTTTAACTACATATCCAACACTCACAGTTTCCTTTTAAACATTGGGGAAAAAGACTCCAACTCAAAAACTCAATATTTGAACAGTTTAAAACTTATGGTTTAAATCAGGTTATAGAGGCCTTTATAAAATTCAATATCCAAACAGAACTTTAAAAACTGTCGATATTGGTAAAATTGTAAAAATTTACTAAAAACTCTAAAATAGACTTTGTACACATAAAATTATGTTCTTAGAGTCCGTGCGTTTCTTCGTGGCGTGTGACCTTGACGACTGAAACCAGTTATAACTGGGTTTTCGAGGGTGGGGGTAACCGACTGTTCAGTCTTTCCATGGCACTCATACTGAGAGGAAAGACTATTACTGTACTTTTTGAAAACATCGGTTTGTTCCCCCACTCTGTCCCCTCACTTCCCTCACGAAGCACCACGAAGAAACACACGGACTCTACTTGTACGTACTTAGGTTCAACTAAATAATTCACCTATTGAGTCACTATTCTTTTTCTTACTTCCCATATTTCTTGACACAAACCAAGTAACATACTTTAATTATAATACGATTCGTTTCTTGAGATACCAGCCTGTAAAGACAAATTTCTAATACATCCAGTGATCACCACAATGTAGACTTACTAAAGCTATAAATCCACGATGCGTTCAGCAGCTGTTACTAATATTATCAAGAGAGTTGTAAAGCAGATGATGTAAAAATCCGAGTAAACTGGAAACGCCGTAAATCTGAGCCGGACTGCCATAAAACCTTTTACATTATTGCGTCAAATTCACTTCATAAACTTCCCTCTTTTCACGACTTACTTTGGATGTTTACAAATTTGTGTACTGAGAAAATGTGCTGGATTCACTTTATCGACCGCAGATTATCTAAAGTATATGCAGTATTTTCTTTAAAATTAATGTATCATGACAGGCGAAGAAAGTTTTGCTTTTGAAAGATCCTGTCGACCAAATCAAAGGACGATTGGCTACATGATGTTTTAAAATTTAATATGTATGTTCCAATATTAGAGCTCATATATATCTCATCATTTAACTTTGGAATTAGTTCACATAAGTTGTGAATTAATATTCCGATCGTCCTCGATTGACGGGTAGTAACGCTTCAACGTAGCTTTCACACATTTCTTTTTATCTAGCTGATAACCTAACAATAATATTAAAATGTATACAAAGGAGGTAACAAAGAGAAAATCAAGAATTTTTGTCTGGATTGAACCTACTGCTAAAACATACATGGTTCTTTAGTATCTGATATAATACAAATAAAATATTAACTATAATTTGAATGCAATATTGCGTAATGGAAAGCTTGATAGCAGTGCTTTATGACATAGGTTAAGCTCTGAACATGCCAATTAGTTTGAACAGCGTAAGATACACAATTGGCTGGCTTGTTGTTGATTTGATGCTGTGTAGTTCCTCTGTGTTCATATGCATTATATACTGAATAAAAATAAAAATACAACAACATGTTGTTTTAATACACTTTCAATGGTAACCTAACTTTGGATTTTCGGACCAAATGTGCGTTTTGAGTGATTATAAACGCGTAGGGAGAAGCTTTTAGTCACAGTAATGAAATAAGATCAATTAACTCCGAAACAAATTATTCAAATCGCCGGTATCACTAAATCACTACTTGAGATGCCGACTACTCTCATGCGGGTATTTTAAGGCAAATATGTGCTGAAGAATGAGTGTGATGAGTGGTAGTAATGAATTATGAGGTGTAGTCTTGTTACAAACTAAGGCCGACTCTTCCTTAGAATAGCCCAATGACCAATGGAAATACAAGACCAACGGCTTAACGTGACTTCCGAACCACGCAGGCGATGGTCTGATATGTCTAAACGATGGTGGGAGTTGATGCGGATATAATCAGATGATCACTGAGGCTATCTTAGCCGCTTTAGACCTATATCATCCTCAAAACTTTACCTCCATGAAACTGGATTACAGGACCACGCCACGAGTCCCAGTCAATACATACTAAATATACTAATATAGTCGATACTAATCGTATACTAATTGACATTAAAACGCATGAATACAATTTATGCTAATTGGTCAGTTTTAAACAGCAACAAAAGGAATTGCAGCATAGACCATTATTTACAGACTTAAATAAACATGTGTTAGGATAAAATGTCAGCTATCGATTTCTCTTGTTTAGTGGCAGTGTAAAAATAGAATATGCGTTGTGTTTCTGAGAGAGAGAACAATTTACAGTATCTAACTAAGTACTACTTCAAGAAACAAGGCTTGCAGTGGATTTTCTCCTGCCTGCCTCTGTTAACGATGTGGTTTGTCTCAGATAATGTCTCTGCGTCAGACAGACACAAGCCTAAACTTATACAGCAGCTAAGTCTCAAAGAAATGTACACTGCAGATAACTAAGACTTGTACTTTCTTACGATTCACTGTGAATTGTACCATGCTTGCTTTATGCAGGGTGGGTTTTACATGTCTCCCCCAACTTAACTTTTGAAAAAGGAACAACTTTTAAAATCCTTCAGGGAATATTTTTACAGGAGTCTAAAGTTTCTTTTGACATACTTTGTGTCACCCGAACCCCACTAAAACCGGGGAAGGGCCCCCAAAATCTTTAAATACAAACCCCCTTCGTGGCACCTCAAACAAATAGGAATTTGAATACAAATTCAACAACACAAAGATAAATCTTTTACCTCGACTAGTTTTTTTGTAATATCTATTTAAATATTGCAAGCAATCATCAGCTTTCAAACCCAATAATTCACATACAATTTTCTTTTGATGACAAGTTTTTCTTGAAAATATTTTCAGGGAAACATCACAACCCTATTGCATAATTTCATAGAGTATTTTGAAGAAACAATTGTCATAACAATTTTGTTTATGTAAAATGTTGCGCTTTAACCCTTATTTCTTGTAATCTTTAAATTTGTCAACAACGAGTCGATATAAAAAATATTTCTTTGCGTCGTTGAATTTGTATAAAAATTCCATTTCCAGGTGCCACAAAGTAGGTTTGTATTTAACAGTTTTGGGCCCACCCCTATCCCCGGTTTTGGGTTGGGAATAGATGACGCAAAGTACGTCAATTTCAGAGTCTCCTAAAAACATTCCCCAAAGGGTTTTGAAAAGTGTTTCCTTTTTCAAAAGTTAAGGTGGGGTCATTTAAAACTCACCCTTTATAACGTCGTGGTTTGTCTCAGATAGTGTCAGACAGAGGCCTGTCTAAGCCTTAATAGATGATGATACTTCAAGATAATTTAAAAGGATGTAACAAAATGCTTCTTCAAGTCACAAGGTTTGCAGTGAATTGCCACTGTCTTGTCTGAGTTAAGGACGCGGTTATCTGAGATAATGGCACTGCATAAGACAGAGACAACAAGCCTAAACCTTAAACACAGTTGATATCTTAAGGTCATAACAGTACTCAACCCTAAATTTTACTTTACAAAACTAGTTTTTCAGTTTCTTTTTACTTGCATGGTATCGGAAAAAGTTAAGTAGCTAAACCTTTTAGAAATATATGTATGTTTAATACAGTTAGTGACGTATTGTATTTTAAATATTTGTTTACATGTAGTCAAGTTTAATGAGTCCTTCTCTCATTTGTGGCTCCTTATCGTAAATGTGATCCTTTTTCATTTGGGCTCTACATGCTGAATTTAGAAACAATGATTTTAAAAACTATGAGAAAACGTATGAATTGGATTAGAAAGAATTACCTGGAATACTGTATTGTTGCTGTGAAAGGCAAGGGTGTGGATTGGGGAGGACAGCGATGTGTCATATATTGACAGGTTAATGGAACCTGGAATGTGAGCCATTTATTGTGTTCACACCAACCATAGGTGACCTTTTCTACTTCTGGAACTTTTTATTCAAATCTTTAAGTTGGAATTAATTACTATGTGTACTAACTCATTTCCAATTTTCTTTTCAAACTATGTATTAAAGTTAACTAAAACAGATTTGATAGTCATAATAATTAACATGAAGGTTTCTAAAGACCTTAACGTTTCTAAACCATAATATGTAATGAAGAAGTTTTGAACACGTATTTTGATGAAAAAAGTGCTTACAAGTACGTACCAGATGAATCCCGAGTACACAGCTGGTATAAAAACTAAAACCAAAGAGTTATAGTGTTCAGGAATTTATTGTTGCTATTTAAACATGATACTAATTGCTGCATGGATTGCTGGTGAAGGAGCTAAATACTCTTAGCAACATGAATGTAAGAGCCAGTTATCAGCACATTGTTAGCGTGTTCCTAATCACCGGCTTTATCCATCGCTGCAAATTATCACTACCTTTCACACGAAACCTTTCACCCTGCAGGACCCTAATGATTAGTATTATAGTGGAATAACTGATTTGGACAACACACCTACAATGATGTAGGTGAAATTGGAATTTATGTTACATTTCTTTCAAACTAAGCACTTTAGTTCGTCTTATTTACTAATTCACCTTTTAACTAAACTGTAATTTAAATGTACTACGAACTTCAAAGTCAACTAATTATCACCTAGTAGATGAAATTACTAATGTCGATGCACAGCTTTCTTCCTGTCTAATAAAAATTGATATTTGAAAGTATTATCTAAATCAGGGTATGAATCCTCCTGAACGTATTTGGATAATAGTTCCACGAAGTAAGCGTCTAACGATCTCGTCGAGGATATCTTACAAGAGTATTAGCCACTGATAAACCACCTCGATGATTCTTAGAATACTCTAAGAAACACGTTTCGACTTGATTTCATGTTTCGTCCTCTCGTGTCGTGTCGTCTATTCGTCCTCTGAACTTCAAACATTCTTAATTTTCCAGAAATCTTTCAAGGAATCATTATTGTGGGTTGCGTTTGACTTTTCGTGCACCAAATCATCTTTACGTTATAGCAACATGTACAGACAGAATTTTCGGTATTTAGAAAGTATTAAAGGCATATTCTGTTTTACAACAAAATGGGTTTAAAAATATACTTTAAATTTACAATGTACTAAGAGCCTTTAAATAGTCTGTTTTACGTTGGATTATCAAGTCAAATTATCTAGTGACAAAGGCTACATAATGCTACAAACAAGGATTTTAAAAACTATGAGAAAACGTATGAATTGGATGAAAATTACCTGGAATACTGTATTGTTGCTGTGAAAGGCAAGGGTGTGGATTGGGAGGACACCGATGTGTCATATATTGACAGGTTAATGGAACCGGAATGTGAGCCATTGTGTTCACACCAACCATAGGTGACCTTTTCTCACTTCTGGAACTTTTTTATTCAAACCTTTAAGTTGGAAATAATTACTATGTGTAACTCATTTCCAATTTTCTTTTTAAAATATGTATTAAAGTTAACTAACAAAGATTTGATAGTCATAATAATTAACATGAAGGTTTCTAAAGACCTTAACGTTTCTAAACCATAATATGTAATGAAGAAGTTGTGAACACGTATTAGTGATGAAAAAAGTGCTTACAAGTACGTACCAGATGAATCCAGGTACACAGCTGGTATAAAAACTAAAACAAAGAAGAAAAGTGTTCAGGAATTTATTGTTGCTATTTAAACATGATACTAATTGCTGTATGGATTGCTGGTGAAGGAGCTGAATACTCTTAGCAACATGAATGTAAGAGCCAGTTATCAGCACATTGTTAGCGTGTTCCTAATCACCGGCTTTATCCATCGCTGCAAATTATCACTGCCCTTTCACACGAAACCTTTCTGCAGGACCCTAATGATTAGTATTATAGTGGAATAGCTGATTTGGACAACACACCTACAATGATGTAGGTGAAATTGGAAATTATGTTACGTTTCTTTCAAACTAAGCAATTTAGTTCGTCTTATTTACTAATTCACCTTTTTTAACTAAACTGTAATTTAAATGTACTACGAACTTCAAAGTCAACTAATTATCAACTAGTAGATGAAATTACTAATGTCGATGCACAGCTTCTTTCTTCTTCCAATAACAAATTGATATTTGAGAGTATTATCTAAGTCAGGGTATGAATCCTCCTGGAACGTATTTGGATAATAGTTCCACGAAGTAAAGCCGTCTAACGATCTCGTCGAGGATATCTTACAAGAGTATTAGCCACTGATAAACCCCTCGATGATTCTTAGAATACTCTAAGAAATGTTACACGTTTCGACTTGATTTCATTTTTCGTCCTCTCGTGTCGTGTCGTCTATTCGTCCTCTGAACTTCAAACATTCTTAATTTTCCAGAAATCTTTCAAGGAATCATTATTGTGGGTTGCGTTTGACTTTTCGTGCACCAAATCATCTTTACGTTATAGCAACATGTACAGAAAGAATTTTCGGTATTTAGAAAGTATTAAAGGCATATTGTTTTACAACAAAATGGGTTTAAAATATACTAAATTTACAATGTACTTGGTCAAAGAGCCTTTAAATAGTCTGTTTTACTGGATTATCAAGTCAAATTATCCATTGACAAGGGCTACATAATGCTACAAACAAGCGAGAGACGTCTTACTGTGAGAATAATGTGTGCATTAGCATACAGATTGTCTCACTGTTCCACATGTAGTCTATCATCTATGCTTGTTTATGTGCGTCTATGTTAACAGTGCTGTAAACGATGTAGCTAGGGACGTTTCAAGTGAAGAACATAGCCTACATGTAGCCAGAATGCTACTGTAATGTTACGTAATTTCAATAAAATAATTATGTTTTCCTTTCGTCTTTTGAAAATTCATACATACTCTATGAGTAATTCATTGTTTTAGTTTCATCATATTTACTGAGGGGATAGGTTTTAATTTTGGAATTATTTTTAAGATATAACATAAATCTCATCAAACCGTATATTTTCTCTCATATGGACTCATTATGTATGTTTTTTTTAGCCGTAAACTGAACGTTGTCTCATGGAAATCTAAACGTTTCAAAGAGTTTACTTTATCAAATGTAGAGCTACATATACTTTTACAAGTACGCAGGATACGGAAAACATTGATGGATTAGAAGCAGCAGAACTACCTGTGAGGTAAACAAATTGTACCTTGTAGTTCATAAAAACTACAATTTAGTGCTAGACGATGTGCGTTATTTACATCTAGCAGAGGTGTTGAGAAGCAATCTAAACGTAGATTAGTAAACAATATGTCCAGTTGTAGTGAAATTGAGTGGTGAGTATTTCCATGATAATACTCGATCTGTTTCTGAGCTTCTAGATCAAGCGCAAGTATTCAACGGACGAGTCTCTAGTTTTAATTATAAACAATGGACACTCAGTTTTATGATTCCAGTTTAAATTTGTCATTTCATATTTGGGAAACCTATGCCATACTTTCATCACTAACTGTTGCTGCCATGATTTTTTAAACTACGATAGCTTATAATTTAGCTTATAAACCTTTATTTTTTAATGTAGTATATTGCGTGTTTTTCTATATTTCAGTGACTCTCCTCTCATCTCATAATTATGGTTGCACACAAACAATAGTTGTTTGAAAAGACAGCCGTTTAAATTCAGTGACTGAATTCCCAGGAAACCTTTCGAAATTTAAATGATTTTACATAATACCATACTAAGGGATGTTAAAAGTGTTAAAAAATAATAAAAAAAACCTCTCGGCGAGAAAAGTGTATATTCAAACAAATTGTTTTTGTATACCTAGTTTTGTAGATCGTTTGGTTTATGCCAATTTTATGTTCAACCCTTTAGTAAACACTTTAGAAAAATTAATTTGGTGTTACAAACATTTGTTATTGCAGTAAAACGGCAAAACTTAAGCAAATAACTGAATCCTCCCTGGAGATAGACTGTAGTGAATCCAAAATACATTGGGATTGGGAGTTGTAGCATTTGGATAAAACGGTAAGAATAAAAGCGAGGAGGAAATAACCTCATAAATATCCCAGTATCTGCGCTTTTTCACATTATGTAGCAAACTCCCATCACTCATTTGCTATTCAATCGATTGTACCTTGTATCGACAATATACAACAACACACAGAAATGAATATACTAATGCATTTTCTGTGTAGTTGCTCAACATATAGCTACCAATGTTAATTAATTTGTTAGATAAAGCGCTACACATGACGTCATACAATGCGTGTGACTGCTAGGTAACCAAACACAACCACATGAGGTTGCGATACATACTGTGCATCAATGAACTACAGAGAATAAACTATTGCAGCCTCTGTGTTGTTGTGTAACCTTTAGCCATAAACGGTCACGTATTTGTAACTAAAGCGTTACACAGACTACATCTTATGTGCGTGTCAGCTGGGGAAACAGACACACGCAGTTCTCGCTGTTAGGCTACACACACTAACACACAGAAGTAAACAAACCACAGCGGCCACTCTGTTGTATAACTGCTCCTCATCCATTCGAACCTATCCATGCTCCTTTAATTAAGTTCATATGCAAATTACTCTGAATATACAGAAAAAAAACAAAAATATGTTAGGGTGAGAATTTAACAAAAATAGTCAAATAAAAGTATGGTACAATGTGTTTAAAAATTTACGAATTCATTACCATAGAATAATGCGATTTAAGCATATATTTATAAAACTATACATCAATAAGCTAACGAACAATTAAATATTAGTTTGAATACATGCTCGTAATCACCCAAACTCGTATAATTAACTCTTTCGCGGTTTCAGCCAATCAGAGACTGCAGATGGTACTCGGCAGCGAGACCGAAATATTTCAACCTAATTATGAAGTTTGGACGCGGTGTGAACCGGAAGAACTAGATTATTTTGAACAACTTTCATTGGCCTTCAGCTTCATATTTTACAATTAAAGTTTCATATTTTTAATTTAGTTAACGTTATTTAAATAATAAATATTATTACACACCAACCGGACACAAACACAACGATATATTAAATAAATTTACCATGGAATACTGTATTGTCGCTGTGAAAAGGTTGGAGGTGTGGATTGGGGAGGACAGCGATGTGTCATATATTGACAGGTTAATGGAACCTGGAATGTGAATCATTTATTGTGTTCACACCAACCATAGGTGGCCTTTTCACTCGTGGAACTTATTTTTCATCACTTTAAAAGGCTTTAATTATTTTCATGGAAATGTTTAACAAATTACTACCTATGTTATGATTTGTGGGTAGTTTTGTTATGAATATTCTCAATTAAATTACATACTCGTATTATTTAAGTAGAATTAAAAATAAGTCGTGTTTTTCATTTATTATAAAAGGTATTGACTCACTATATACTATCTAACAAAATATATAATAATTTATATAATTTCAACCACTCAGACCAAGAACTGCTTGTCTATAATCAATGCTGTAGCACCAAGAAACCAAACTACACATCCAGCAGCAAAACTAATTTTATCCAATGTAGGTTTCTTTTAATAAAGTCATACAAATATAATCAAGTTCTTTAAATACACCAGCTCGTGGACCGAAATATTTCAAGCAGATTATAATGATGTTTTGACGCGGTGTTTATTTGATTACGATGATATCTAAGACAAATAGTAATGTATGTGTATTGCATTAATGCATTTTACTCATACAGTACTTTAAGTACCAAAGAAGGAAAAAAAACAATTTTGAATTGGAATTTTATAAACACAATTGTGTTTAGGTGGGAGGTTAAACATTGCAGTGATGAAGAATTTTTAAAAACCTACCAAATGGTAAGATATAGATAAAAACTAATTTACGTCAATGGATCGTATACATAAAATTTACGCTCCCTGTTATATTAGAATATGTAAACTACTTATAAATCACATTATTTCAGTAAACATATAAATTATAAGAACAGTACAGTTTCGAGGTTGAGTATAGAGAGGACTTTGTAGTCCTAATTTCGCCTCGTTAAACAAGACAAACTTTACCTTTACCTTTACTTTAATGCTGATTTGTTTCCCATTAACTACACAATACACCAATACAAACAAAAGGTTCTCAGCCCACTGATAATGGAGATAATTATATCACGCAAGGAGGCCTATTTGAGCGTCTAATGAGTTTCCGTAACAAGTTCACATCACGCAACCCTTCCTGATTTCACCGGATTCTTAAGTGCAAAATGTTTTTTTAGTGCATGAAAGTAAATGACTTCTTTCGAAATGAAACGTGCGTATTTTTGGCACCAATCAGCAAACTAACTTCTTCTTTGGTTCTTCATTTGCATTGCTAGTCACAATGACTATTACAAATATTATGCTCTCGATTTAACACCAGTTCAATGAAAAGAAAGTAGTTTTTTTGACCAAATATAAACATTTCAAACGAGAGTGATTTTGCAAAATGACCTCAACATCAACAGTTCTCCAGGCTTAGCCTTGTAAATGTCGTGTACAGTGACATCACTGGGACTAACTACATCGTTAACTGGGGCAGAAGTAAGTGACGTCAACTGCCTCACAACATCGTTTCTTCACGTTACAATACAACACACCGCAAAGTACATCAGCAGTTTCAGGGATTAGTCTTGTAAATGTTTCGTACAGTGACATCACTGAGACTAACTACATCGTTAACTGGCAGCAAATAAGTGACGTCAACTGCTACAAGCATCGTTTCTTCCACGTTACAATAAACAAAACAAGTACAAAGACAGAGGCTTGTTAAGGGTAAGGTAACAGATACGTGGTTCTAATTTCTCAAAACTGCTAATTCAATATATACCTCCTAACAGGGTAGTTGAACTCCAAATGAAGCACGGATCTACTATTAAACAAATTTACCAGAAGCATTGTATTATTGCAGAAAGGTTGGAGGGTGTGAATTGGGGGGGACGATGTGTCATATATTGACAGGTTAATGGAACCTGGAATGTGAGCCATTTATTGTGTTCACACCAACCATAGGTGACCTTTCCCACTCGCGGAACCTGTTTTGAATCAACTCTTGATAAAGGTTTTAGTTAAATAATTGAATCTACACATTTCTTAGTTATGGTATTATTTTTTCAGCTGTTTACGTATTGTCTAGCTAATTCTTGAAGTTAACCTAGCCATATTTATTCCCCATAAATATTTAACATAACGGTTGTTAAACAATAGCATGTTTCCTAACAAAATATGTATGATTTTCACTATTTAGACCGTGTAAAGAGAACTCAAGAAACTCTTGTATAGTTGATATAACGTAACGCCTTCGGTTCATACTGCGTAAAAACATCGTAATAATTGGTTTTAAATATTTCGGTCTCGCTATGAACTACTATCTTCAGTCAATGGTTGGCTAAAACTAGTGCTTCAGGAAGACTTCGTCCTTGGTAATTAGTGACTGAAGATGGTACTGCACAAAGAGACAGAAATACTTCAAATCAAACTAATTATTATGATGTTTTGGACCGGTATGACCACTGTGGACCGGAGGAACTAGATTATAGTTGTGACACCGGCAAAAAAAAGCCTAGGAGCTAAGCCAAGAAATTCTTGTTTATGAAAGTCTACCCGTAAAATTTTTAGATTAGTAGTTCAAACTCTTAAAAAACTTAAATTTTAGATGGATAGTATACATTAATTTCCGAAATCCTAGTTCAACAACGAACACATTTTTAGATGAAAGGCAAACTTAAAAGACTTCCTGAAGTAAATTATTAGAGAGAGTCATAATTCAACAGTTTAGGAAATAAAATGGACAAATAATGATGCCGGTAATGTTCTTTGGTCGATTACTATCCTGTTGATAGGAAAGTGTGGGTGAAGGAGCTAAACACTCTTAGCAACATGAATGTAAGAGCCAGTTATCAGCACATTGTTAGCGTGTTCCTAATCACCGGCTTTATCCATCGCTGCAAATTATCACTGCCCTTTCACACGAAACCTTTCACCCTGCAGGAGCCTAATGATTAGTATTATAGTGGAAAACTTATGAAAACGAACCCAGTATTATGTGTGAAAAGAAGCAAATTATATCAAATGTCTTTAAAAATTAAGCATCTGACTGAACCTTACAGGGTTCCAAGCACAGTGAATAGAACGGAGGTCAACGTCACTGTCAATGACAACAGTTTGTTTCTAAGCGTTGGATGAAAATATTAACAAAATCAGGTCCGTAAGTGTTGCTAAGTTTTTAAGACTGGGACTCGTGGCGTGGTCCTGTAATCCAGCTTCATGGAGGTCAGGTTTTGAGGATGATACAAGTCTAAAGCGGCTCTGATAGTCTCAGTGACCATCTGATAGTACCCGCATCAACTCCCACCATCGTTTAGACATAATTATCAGACCATCACCTGCGTGGTTCGAAGTCACGTTAAGCCGTTGGTCCTTGTATTTACATTGGTCATTGGGCTATTAATTAATGACCTATTCTAAGGAAGAGACGGCCTTAGTTTGTAACAAGACTACACCTCATAACTCATTACTCCACTCATCACACTCATCCTTCACCACATATTTTGCCTTAAATACCCTCATGAGAGTGGTCGGCATCTCAAATAGTGATTTAGTGATTTAAAAGAAATGTTTCTAAGCATGTGGTCTGATTGGCACTGTTTCAGTCGTGTTTCACGCGACGTCCCTTTTTTAAAACAGTTATAAAATGTTACACACAAAAGTATTTCTATTTTCAATTTCAAGTTTTGACTAGTCATTTTTCTCCAAATATTGTGTATTCTTATTTTATTAGAATTGTACATAAATTACTTTAACGTATTAGTATATGCAAACAATTCAGCTAACTACTTTCAATTCACTAGTTTCCCATTCAAGTGTAACAGCTTTCATAGTTTGAGATTTTCTATTCACTAAAGTTTAGCTTGTTAAATTCTATTTGACAAACGGCTGCCTTACGATAGGCTATGGAAAACCAATTTTAACCTTTTTCGGGTATTGCGTTATCGAAACTCTCAAAGCCATATAACTTTCGCAATCTAGTACATATAAATTATATTTCGTCAGTTAAATAATGTAAATACGTGTTAAACAAAAAGATTTAAGGTGCAATGTGAAATTAACAAATTGTAAACCCGTAGCGAACACAGTAAGTACAATGAACATAACTTTTGACCTTACCAATACAAACAAAAGCTTTCCATTTTCCCTGATAATAGAATAATTATTATCACAGAATATAAACTGACGTCCAATGAGTATCTTGCAATGTTTCATTAAGCATTAATCACAATGATTGAAATAAGTAGCCAACTTTATTCGCTAGAACATTATAAATATGGAAAGAAAGTATCTTTTGGAAAAATAACCTAATCATAGTTTGATTTAGACAAGAAATCTTTAAAACTATGTTGACGTCTAGGGTTGCAGTCATGAGTTCAACATTGTCTCAGGCAAACCTTTTGACATTAATATTATAAAAGACTGTGATGGTAGTATTCAACATCAAGATGTGGCAGGAAACCTTCACAGCTATAGCTACCAAGACTTAGCCTTGTAAATGTCTTGTACAGTGACATCACTGGACTAACTACATCGTTAACTGAGGCAAGTAAGTGACGTCAACTGCTACAAGCATCGTTTCTTCCACGTTACAACAACAACACAACAAACGGTTTGTACAGAGCTTACAACTCTTAAGCTTTCAAGGCTGGTATCACAACAATAATCTAGTTCTTCTAGCTCACACAGCGTCAAAACGATTGGATAATAAGTTCGGAATATTTCGGTATCTTAAGTTACTGATTGGCTAAGACTTTTTAATGCCCATGTTGGCAGAAGAACTAGATTTAACCTACACGTACAGGATGAGTTTTAAATGTCACCTAATTGTTTTAAAAAAAACAATAAACTTTTTTTGGGAATATATTTTTGTGGTTCTGAGTTTGTTTTGATGTACTTTGCAGTATCCCACCCAAAAATGAGGGGCCTCCAAATTTTTATTTATATACAAACCCTTGTGGCACCTCAAAAGAAAGGAAATTTTAACACAAGGGGTTTGTTTGAGAAATTGAAGGGCCCTCCCCCGGATTTTGGCACGATATTTCCTTTTTCTAAAGTGAATGGGGGACATTTAAAACTCACCCCGTATGTACATTGTTAGCAGCAGAGGGGCTTGGTAGCAGCTACGCAAGTTCTTATCCCAAAATTAAAAATGACGTAGATAAATATGAAACCCTACGTGTGATAAAACAGTTAGATAACACATGGAATTAATACGTCTAACACAAGGTGTTTAAGGACACCCAAGAAATATAAAAGCTTACGTAATAGGCTAATAACAATGTTAAATATAGTTCCAAACAAAAACTAAGCACTAAACTTATCCAAGACTTTATGAGTGCCTTTATAAGCTTCGTATTACACCTACAATATTACTTAACGTGTTTACTGTAAGACGTTTGTACTAAACACATTACGAAATCAAGCTTTACAACGAGTTAAAATACCTCTTACAATTACAAAGTTCAAATACTTTTTTACTTTCATTAATTCGTCACTACTTTTTTAGGTTTTACTTAAACCTAATGAAACGTTCACTTTCCATTTATAAGGACACCCTGATTGTGTGTTCTGGACTTAATGTTGGTGTTTGGGAAATTTAAAAGTTCTATATGTAATAATTTGAATTGTCCCCTACATGTAGAAACCTAAAACGTAAGGTAACCTAAAATAAAACTCTTGGTAGGCTACATAAAATTAAACCTAATTAGTAAGCATCATAGGTAAAGTGTTAGACGATGTGCGTTATTTACATCTAGCAGAGGTGTTGAGAAGCAATCTAAATGCAGATTAGTAAACAATATGTCCAGTTGTAGTGAAATTGAGTGGTGAGTGTTTCCATGATAATACGGAATCTGTTTCTGAGTTTCTAGATCTAGCGCAAATATTAAGTACAAGTCTGTACATTTAACAATAACAAATATAAGATCAAGTTTTAAGGTTCGGCCAAATTTGAACCAGCTGATGTCCATGCCACAAAAAGATCATTAGTGATACTCTTTCTCCCTAGGGAGAAAACATTATCAAAATAATATTTATTTATACTTTATACCTGGTTGTAAAAGTGACACTTCAACACGTCAATACACATGTGTCTAAAGCAGCTGTTTTCAGAGCAGAATAACAAAAATGTATTTACTGAACTAATTTGGATATTGCTGTTGTATGGGCACCGTAAATAAACAGTCAACCAACTAAACCGAATAAGCAAATCCCTCCTGGGAGATAAACTGCAGTGAATCTAAAATACATTCGGATTGGGAGTTGTAGCATTTGGATAAAACGGTAAGAATAAAGCGAGGGGAAATAACCTCATAAATATCCCAGTATCTGCGCTGTTTCACATTATGTAGCAAACTCCCATCACTCATTTGCTATTCAATCGATTGTATCTTGTAGAGCTGTAACCTACTTCTAGTATCAAAACAACTCTATCACTTCCTTGTAACTAACCTGCATTGGTTCAATTGGTGTGGTATGCGAGTATTACTACATTTCGGTAATATTTCACTACACAATAGTTTTATAATCAAAGTAACTGTCAAATGATTGTGTAGTATAACGGGAATGCACCGTTAATACATTTTTGGGGCTTAGTGCAAAACAATGGAAAAGCGTCACTGGTACTGCTGTAAGATTATTTCATACTAATTATAACAGCAAATGTATCTTTTTATTCAGACAAAACCAACATAACCTAACGCTTAACCTAAAATACAAATAAAATAAACTTAACAAAACTCACCCTATCAACACCATCAAAATCAAGCTTGGCTCGCTCAAAAGCCATGTAGCCGATGCCCCAAACACATCACGCCCGACACTTGTCTAAGACCTGTCCAAGATCTCTCCCCCCATGACCTTAACAGTAACCATATATTGGTGAACTAAGCCCTGGAGAAGACCTTTAAACAAGACTGGCTTAGAACACCAAACAGCCCTGTCTAAACATCTAGCACTGCTGCAAGGTTTTCCATCCTCACTAATTCCTTACAATATTAAATATCATTAGGGTTGCATAAAATCCTTACAATATAAGGCAACGCTACAAGCAGATTCAATTACAAATGGGAAACTCAATTACTTATATTAAAAATGTGTTGTGATATTTTGAAATCAATTTATGTATAAAGATAATTTCTAGTAAAGCGTTCATAGCATTAACCAAACACTATGCTAAGATCCGAGATAGTTGAATGGTGCTGGTAAAACACAATACGTTTGGTTTAAAGCATATACTACCAAAATTGTCACACTTTGGGGTAAGCATAATTGAATATAAGTTACGGTAAATTTTATATGGACCAATAAATCGGTTATAGCCACTATTAGAGACAGGAAGAATTTTAGAAGAGTATATATATAGAGGGTATTTTTACTTGGGTTGTTCACTCACCGGAAATATCTTTTCCATCATTTACTTATTTAATAACCCTCAGGTTATCCTCGGCCATTTCCTTGCGTCAACCAGCAACGCAAATACATGGTCGGGAGGATGAGCTGAGATAAAATCAAGTTTCCTCTGGGTTTTTTTTTAAGGTATATTTGTATATGTAATAACTATTGTTACGTAAATTTAATTTGTTGAGTGAATTTAGGCCTAATGGCAACCATAACTGTACACGGTAAATAAGTGTACCTTTTGTTTCATTTATAGCTACAGTTGCTTACTATGTATGTCTGTAGGAACATGGACAGTATCTGTTGTTTTTTGGTTTTCCACCTACAACTAGTTTTTAGGTGACATATTGTTCCATATATTTTATATGTTATTATCATGTATTTGATGTATAAACTATATTCATATTCTTCTTATTATATATTTATTTTTTTTTTTAATGATTTTTCATGCAGCATTATGATTTGTTCATATGGGTTAAAACTTTGGCTTTTGAGGGTTAAATACTAAACATACGTACCTGAAAACTCGGGAAACCAAATAACGCACATCTTGTCAATTATATAGGCAGAAAAAAGGTTTATGTGCTGGATATGTTTTATGTTGATTAAACTGTGTATTGTGGTTGGATAAAGTATTACACAAGACTATACTCCATGTGCGTGACAGCAGGTTAAACATACACACGCAACTCTCTGAGAATACGTACATCAACACACCGCAGTGAATAAACTAACTATTGCAGTTTCCGTGTTGTTGTAGCTATAATGTGTGTATATTGGTTGGATAGAACATATCATAAGACTATACCACATCTTTGTTACATCTGGGGAAATAAACAGATGCAATTATTCTCGTGGTTGGAAAATATACTTCAACACTTAGTAGTGAATAAACTACTGCAGCCTCTATGCTGTTGTGTAACTTCTAGCCGACAACGTTAATATATTGGTTGAAAAAAGAATTACACAAGACTATGTACCATGTGTATTACAGCTGGGGGAACAAACATAGGCAATTTATGTAAGAGTGCAATTAATGCATTGTTGTGCAACCATCAATATGTACGTAACTTTTAAATACAGCGTTACACAAAACTATAATACAATAATCGTCTGCAGCCCTTGTATATAGTTGTGTAACCTTTAGCCACTAATGTGTACACATTCTTTATATAAAGTGTTACACAAGACTATTCTGTGTGCGTGTGAGCTTAGGAAACAAACACACGCAACTCTCGTGGTTGGGTTACATATATCAACATTCAACACACCGCAGTGAATAAACTACTGCGGTTGCTGTGTTGTGTTACTTCTCCATATCAATACCCATCTGTTCGAAACCGGTTTATGATTATATGGATAATATGGATAATTATGTTAAACATTTTTGTCATAAACAACCGCAACAGAAAAAATTTTTGTGTTTCTCTGTTCACGTCATTGGTGTTCTCGCCTGGCCGAACCAATCACTTTGCCAAGAGCCTTCGCCGATTGTAAACGTGTTTCTTTGAGTTGTTTCTTAAGTTAGTGTCTTAGCATGTAGTTTTGTTGTCTAGGATCGTTTAAGTTTTACAAAACAGCTACACTTCAGACATAATCGGTTTCAGTTTCAATCACTGACTAATGCATTTGATGAGGCCAAAATATCTCAACATAGCAGAGTTTAGACTTGAATGTGTGGAGAAGAAATGGATTATAGTTGTTACCGAGCTAAGAAATAAAGTTAAGTTTACAACGTCGGTTGGTTGTGCTTGAAGTCAGTTTAAGCGATACTGTAATGTAATGTTCTGTATGTACAATTTTCCAGAAGACGGGATCAGATGGCAAACCGACCTGTAATCACATTTACTAACGATGGACCACAATAGTAGTTTAAACTCTGACAAAACAGAGTTTAACAAATAAAGATAATAAATTCAATATACTATAAGTTATTACACAGTTACGACGTAATAATCATTAACCATATACAAATGATAACGCTTGTTGAATTTACGTTTCAAAACAAATTTATTTCACGTTACCAGCCATTGAGGTCCTATGGCTGGGCCCTCAGGTTATTGCAGATATCCAAACCAAGCTTGATTTTTGTAATTCATCAACAAGACCTTCCGGTGTGGTAGGCATGTTCCTAATTAAATGTGTCCCATGAGGATAGGATTTTGCAAGGGTGCATTTTTTTAAACATGGTTTTGAGTAGGTTAAAATGCTAAAATTTGAAATTGTATCCTGGAAGCATATATGTGTTGATATTGCAGCATAAAAACAAAAACTTTAAACACTTTGCCAAATAAAAAATTTGAAACCTATTTAAAGTGTTTTGAATGTATAAAGTGACTTATTCAGTACAAGTTCCTGTTTATGTAAATATGACATCGAGTTTCACTAGAACGCAAGTAACGATAAGTGTCAATTATCGCACGTTATTGTTAAAATTGACAAGTTGGATCTATATCAGATAGGTCTTGTATTGTATTGTGATATACTGAATACTCCCACGTGTGAGCACGTGCATTGGTCGCGTATAACACGTAGATCACGTGGTCGCCAGGTGTCACCGCTCCACGTGACTTGTGACATGCAAGGTTTATATGCTATGGAGTACCGCAGTAAACTATACTATGGAGCTTTGAAGTTTAAACTATACATGGCTGCAATATATATAGGGGATAACTAAAACACATGACTTTATAGATTATAGAAGTTAACATTTAAAACCAGGCCGACACGTCAATGGCGTTATACGTAGATGAAAGAGCATGTTTAAAACATTAAAGCTTTGTAAACGTGACATGATATACTTTGGGATTTTACGGTAGTAGTATAAATCTGGTAAAACGGTTTGGTAATGTACGAGTTAATACTCGTATTAGTTTGCAATATTTAGTTACACAACATAACCAACAAGTATGTTTATCATTTTTGTTATTTTATTTTAAACACGATAACACAAAACAAACTTTCTCAAAACAAACGAGTTAGATTGTACTCGTTTTAAGAACTTGGTTTATTACAAAACATGTCACCACTAACAATTACTTTTTAGTCACTAGGTGCTTACTACGTTGTACCTCAAATCAATACTGGTCTTGAAAATTATGCTTGTTTTGTGCTATTTGGAAATTCTTTAGTCAAGAACGGCGCGGGGTAGAATTTTACAATAGCAAATTATAAAATCAGCCCAACAGACAGCTTTAAGTTTTTATGCATTTGTGGAGAAAGGATTAACCTGGAATAACCAGATTGATATAATCTGTAAAAGAATGGCTTCTGGGATATTCCTATTCCGAAAACTACCTTCTCTACTGCAGTGCAGATGTTTTGAGAATAATTTATTTTGGTCTCATACATCCCAACATTTTATATGGTTTAATGTTTTAAGGAAGCTGCGAACAACCTTTCTAGACTGTTGATTCTTCAAAAATCGGGTGTAAGAAATTGCAAAATAAAACTTAGAGTATCAGCGTGTGAAATGCTTTCAAATCAACCAATACTGACAATTACGTCCCTTTACATTATTAAACTTTATTATTCTGTTTTCAAAATTTCAATTGGTCTTTGATACCCGTAGTGCAAACATCTTAAATTTCGATAGTCACCGTTTATGAAATGTTCAATAAATTGACCATAAATGCTGGTAGAAAATGTTAATAATACCAAAAAACATCAGACATATTCAACATTTTAAAACTTTTAGTGGGAGCTAAAGAACATGTTATTGTCAAATTCAATTCACATTGGGAGAATTCATGGAAAATGGTGTTTAAATTTAATTTTGTATACTTTTTCTTACTATATAGTTGAAGATTTTTTATCTGTTCTTTCTTACCTGTGGTGATACATTTTGTTTGTGTGTTTGTTATTGTATAATTTTGTTGTCAGCACAATTATTTTATTGTACTATTATCAGAATAAAAAGAAATCATTCAATACTTAAACCTACAATTGGTACACTAAGTAACTTAATAATCATGATAGGTTATAAGTTAAAGATTAAGTGCGACTGGTTTAATCATATAGTAAAAGAATTAGGGAACTTAACTAAATGCCATTATCTTTGAGCATAGGCTATTTCTTTTTGTATAATAATTGTTTTGAAATTAACACTCGTCAATCCAAAAGTACAAGCAGGGTGAGTTTTAAATGTCCCCAACCACCTTAACTTTTGAAAAAAAGGAAATATATTTTAAAACATTTTGGGGAATGTTCTCATAGGATTGTAAAGTTTATTTTGACGTACTTTGCGTCACTTGGAGGCCCCCCAATTTAAAAAAGAGTACAGAGCCCCACCTTTTGTGGCACTTCAAAAATAAAACTTCAACACAAATTCAACGACGCAAAGAAACTTTTTTTTCTCGTTTCGTTTTTTGTTCAATTTAAGGTGACACAAAAGCAATAAAATTCCTTATTTCACATATAAATAATTTTGGACAACCAAATTATTCAAAATACTTTATGGGATTATGTTATAGGATTGTGATGTTTCCCTCAAATTTTTTTGAAGGGTATTTGTCATTCTTAAAATGTATGACTGTGAAACGTGGCTTTTTTTAAACCTGATTTTGTGTCATCTTTAGTGTTATAACGAAAAAAAGAGTCGAGATAATTTATTTCCTCGTTGAATTGTTAAAATTTTCTTTACGTCAAAATAAACTTTAGAATCCTAAATATTCCTAAGGGATTTTAAAAGGATTGCCTTATTCAAGAAGTTAAAGATTGGGAGGATACTAAAACTCTCTCTTGTATAAAATAATGTGTGTCCTACACCATTGATTGAGAATATACAACACGATAAAAGAATACGATTAAGAAACGAAACGTACCAGCAGCATAAAAAGCGTAAGTACATTTTATTATAAAACTACTAATACGTTGGTTGTATCTCATCAAAACAAACCTTACTGTGATCTACCTACAAAGTTTTCAAAATAAATATTAAATATTCAATGTAGAACTCAAAGGTAGTCTTTAACCAAAATAAACCATTCCACTGTGATCTACTACTTTTTTGCTTAGTTAACCCAGGCTTTGACGACTTAGACATACTACATGGTAATGCAACAACCCAGTTTATTTTCCCTATGATTTTAACAACAACTTGCCTACGCAGAACGTTTTACTTGCACTCAAGGTTTACGCAGAGGAGCAGGCTGTATCTTGTGTTATTTATGTTTAAGCTTCCGCCGTCTGTTTCCTGCCTACATAAACACACATACATACAAACCGCGTAGAGCGTTATCACACGGCTAAATTATTGGTTTTGTTATTAAATGAATAAGAAATTTATGTAAACGAGTCACCCCCTTGTACTTTTAATCAACTAAAATTTGGATATCGTTAGTAAACGCGATATCTCAAGTGTTGTAACGTAAGAGATTGAAACTTTCCACCGATATTTCCGACTACTTTCACAGCTATACAAAAATGGTATTGAAACGTAAGAAAACTCCTTAAAATGTCAGAAAATAAAAAAAACAGTTTTTCGAACTAACCTTTTTGTGAACGAACCATCCCTGCGATAACAGCATCAGGCTTTTTAGTGTTAGCTAGGTTTGACTATAAGGCTTTATTTAAAACATACTTAAATTTTGGGGCAGTATTTTTTTAGACTCTCTCTCTGGCACAGTCTGGCCACAAAATCTATACCTTCCAATATTGGTTGTTATAAACCTCATTATTATGTTTAATTGCAGCGATAAAACCTGGACAGGTGGAATGGCCCAGTTTGGTTGTCGTATTGGGTCTGACATGTTAATAAAACAGGCTAATAGAGTTATAAACCATGAGTGAACACTTATGTTCAACTTGAATAAGTAGTTATTACAGGTAAACTATTTTTCGCATGGCTCGCTTTTAAAGCCGATGAAAATTTCGGTGACATATCTAAAAATTTAAAGATTTAAATTATATAAGTCAAACAAAGAAAATTTTCGTAATTCTTGAATAAAATATGTTTATCTCAGCAGATACAAGATTTTAGAGATTTAAGGATACCAAGTTGTTGGAAATTTAATTTTACATCAGAAATAGTGTATTTTAAACCCTTATGTACTTCAAATAGTGCTTTTACTAGCTCAGATATACCTACAGAGATTTTGGGTTTTGGAGTTTACTTTTTATAGAAGTTTAAAGTTGATTCAAAATATTTTTATAGGGACCACCAGGCGGTAGCTTCTACAAAATGAAACAAACCGCGTTTAAAACAGTAGCCCGCGTTAAAAAGTTATGCGTGTACAAACATACAAGAAAAGTTCAAGTCGATTGCACAACCTCCTCCTTGCGTAGGAAGTCGGTTAAAATGCGTATGCTGGGACTGCCATATCGACAATATTTGTAGAAAGATGTCTTCTGGTATATTTCTTTTAAGACAGATGAGAGATCTATGCTCCGTTGATGTTCTTAAAGTAGTCTATTATGGAGTGGTTATCATTAATGTCTTATGGAATTATATTTTGGGGGTAGCTGTGCTGAAACTTAACTGTTAAGAGCATTTATCCTCCATAAATCGCCAATTCGAGTTATTTGCGAATTGACGACAAGGACATCGTGTAGGGATTATTTTAAAAATCTAAACGTTCTTACATTAGCGTCACTACGGCGTCACGATTAAGGCTCTTTGCTCTGTAGCAGAGTTTATTGCAGAACCTGCTACCTTCTCATAATATGGAGTATTTAACATAGTAAATATAGTAATTTCAAAATAAGAGTTAGCCACTCAAACTACAATATCTAAATTAAAAAGAGATAAAAATTATAAGAGGTTAAGCGTATTTACCAGTGGTTAAGCCCATTCTGGCATTTCAAATTGTGATTCACCTCTCATTACACCAATATTGTATCATCTCCATTTCATCAAAGTCCAACTTTAATACATTTGTACGCTGACTTAATAAATTAAATTAAACGTACAAAATTTAACTAAAAACTCAAGGTGTTTGTTGACAATCTTTAAAAGCATCACGTAAAACCACTCTGATTTGTATAACAGTATGGTCCTAGAAGTAATGAATTTCAAGAAAGGTTGTACTTCTAAACTCTCCTATAATATTGAAGCATAAAAACACGTTACTATGTAAACTAAAAACATATAAACTAAAAGGATTATCTGTGATTGCATTTTTAAATTGTTCAAGCTAGCTGTTCAAAATCATTTTATTTATTATATTGTTTAGCTAGCTTTCTTATGTATTAATATTTCTTACCTAGGATGAAGACAAGTAAATTTATCAAACTTACTACCAAAAAAATAATGGTGATTGGTAAGAGTTATAAATGATATTGTTTGCCTTTTCTTCAACCCAAGAACTTTGAAATTATTATCCTAAAAGAGTTCAGCAAGACTTTGTATGAATATCTTAGTTCCTAGTGTAAATGTGAATCACATAAAATTAACAAGCTTAGTACAGTTCTACTAACAAAACCCATTCAGCCATTATAGTATAGAGAATTGATGTGAAACGTGATTCTGAGCCATGGTCTGTTAACAATACAGATGGGTTTACGTGATAACTAAATCACGTAATCACGTAATCACAGTTACAGGCGTAATCGCAGGTGTGACAGCTGCGTGACTGGCGTGCTGATAACACAAGTGATTAGTGATTAGACATTCAACAACGCATCTCAACATTCAACGCTTCAATAATATGAATTATGTCGGTGTACTAAAATAGTTCGACTTATTCAATATAAAATATGATTAGTGTTTTCTTTTAATAGAGCAGTTTTTGCGTCAAATAGCAACGAAACGTCACAGAAAGGGGCGATTTGCAGATTTTTGCTTCCCAGCACCTCCTGAGTCAAATAGCAAAACTTAATATATATAAGTCACAATTTGGTCCGATTTTCACGAAATTTGTTAACCACGATCTATAGTTTAAATTCGTTAACCAACTAGATCGGACAGTCCGTTTCAAAATGGTGGCCATTAAAGATTTTGATCTACCTATGACATTGTAGCAATACCATAATTAAATACAAAGTTTAACCTGTATAGTTGAGCTTTACTTTCTCAACCGATCAAAACTACTTCCGTTGCTCTATAACCTACCGTTTTATTTAATCCGAATTTCTGCACATTAACATTCAGAGCACTGAGCATGATTTAAGCTGTTATATAATTTAATAGCCTATGTTTCCTCGGATACAGCAAGTAAAACAATAAAGATTGTCTTGTTTAACAAGGTGAAGTTAGTACTACAAAGTAATCTCTACCACTCATCTTCGACCTTTACCTAGCATTACTGTACAGTCACATTACAAATGTAAGTGGTGCCTGCGGGGATAGTGTATAAAGGAATTTCGTCTACTTTAAATTAGATAAATGAAAACTTGATCTGTTTTATTAGAAAATCGCTAAGATTCACTGTAGCGCTTGTGGCTACGTGTCGGTTATGTTTTTCTTTCAAAGGTTTATAATAATGTTAATCGAATAGATTACTGGTTTGTTATTATTTAATACAAAACAGTTTGTATTAAAGAGTGACTTGAGACAAAGCCAGAGCACTGTTGCTCACTATGCTCAGTTGTAGGACGAGTGGAGCGAGTAACAGGATTACCTAAGTGCTGTATAATTGTTATAGGCCTACTCCTGGCCTCTACTCAAAGCTTATAATCAAAAGTCACACAATGTACCATGGCACACAATCGTATCATATTATCTTTGAATAGATAGGTTTATGTTGTAAAAGTCCACAAAAACTGTTGGAAACATTATTCGTAGAATTTTACTAGAATTTTTTATGGTTGTGGATTTACATTAAATGTCAATCCACAACCATAAATTTTAAACATCCGTCAAATATTTATACCATACGATTAAGTATGTAGTGTAGCATGTAGTAATGAATAACGACGTAAAAATAACTGCAGTACACCAAGACAATTTTAAAAAAAAGATAAATCGACATTTAGGTTTTTTTCATTTATGAGGCCTTTTGATCAGTAAATCTGTAATTTTAAAATAACCTTAAAGGTATTTCTTTACTTCTCCAATATTAGGGCTCATCCTTTAAGATTGTAATCCATGTTTGAAATGTATCGCATGTTAGATATTTAAATTGCTTCCAATTCTTTAAAAATACGAACTTATCTTTCGAGATGAAAACATTAAGACCATATTCGCTGCAGTATTCGCATAACCAAATATTCTCAATTATGTATTTAAATAGAACTCATCAATAATACTTCGATAAAATTGATCGTCTTCGATAATAAAGGATGAATATTGTCGGAGGACGGTCGCTTGAGAAGAAGCTACTCATGAATTATAAATCATTCAATCTTTCAACACAGAACGAACCATCTGATAAACCACGTTCATGATACTGTTTTTAAAACGAGATTATATTAAGTAACAATATAAACAGAAGTGGTCAAAATACCAAGGAAAAACTATTAAAACTACATATTATGGTTTGAAAGTTCATTATAGTGGCGGAGAGTAATTTAGTAAAAAGAAGAAACGGACTTTTCCTGCCACTTCTGCAGGAGAAAAACTACTCCTAACGTTTTGGGCAGTTAAAAACTCCACCCGTCTTCAGAGGAACTAATATAGGAACTAAATTTTACTATACATCTTAACTTAAGATCTAACCTAAGACTTTACCAAACACCATTTAAAAATACCGCTACATATTTAGGAATTAATAGCTTGTCAAAACACAAATTAGAATGAGAAACAAGTAAAATGAGGAATATATTTCAAGAACAATATTTCAGCTCTCAGTTTGAAATCCACCCCTTCTAATGTTAGCTCCTATTTATTCTTATCAGTTTTAAATTGTCGTGAAACGCAGTGTTCCTAAATTAAGTGAATAATATTCAAGTAAATACTTAGATCTTATTTAGAAAACTCTTATTTACCATATTTACCACATTTTTAAAACACTTACTAAGTTATATTTTAGAAAACACACGATGAATTGTGTTTTTTGTTTTATGACAAACGTATTATCTTAATCTTTTTTACTATGCTTTAGGGGTGAAAGCAGTTCAAGTATATAGATTGATGGTGGGCTAGTGATAACTAAGAGGTATTCAGTCAAGAGGACAGACAACGTCAGTCGTCACATTCATTACTTTAGGCTGTTTGCTAAGCTTTCACTGACAAGAGACTCTTCAGAGGTTTGTTCAGCTATTAGCATCAATCACCTGACCCTGGTATTCATGTATGCTGAGTCAATGACTGATGAGTAGCAAGAGGGTTTTAATTGACAATAGATAACGTAAGTTAATTAGGTTTGTTTTGCCTATACGAGGAAACTAAAGACTTGATATTCGATTATGGAGAGTTTATTTTGATTCAACTCTTATCACTAAATCACTATTTGTGATGCCGACCACTCTCATGAGGGCATATTTTTAGGCAAATATGTGGTGAAGGATGAGTGTGATGAGTGGCAGTCATGAGTTACGAGGTTTAGTGTTGTTACAAACTAAGGCCAACTCTTCCTTTAAATGGGGCATTATTAATAGCAATGACCAGTGGAAATACCAACGGCTTAACGTGGCCGCTTGGACGCTTGGACCAACGGCTCAACGTGACTTCCAAACCACGGAGTTGATGCGGGTATCATCAGATGATCACTGAGACTATCTGAGACGCTTTAGACCTGTATCATCCTCAACACCTGACCTCCATGAAGCTGAATTACAGGACCACGCCACGAGTCCCAGTCTTGGGGATCACGGCCGGTGTAACAACTACAACCTAGTTCCAGATAGTACTCCCCAGCCTAACTATGAATATCTCAACCTAATTATGAAGTTTGGACGTCGTGTGAACCGGAAAAACTAAATTATAGTTTATTTTGATTGTTTACTAGTGTCTTGTAGAAGACTTGCAATGCATTACAACGAAAAGGTTTTAAGGTGTTATAATTTAATTATATTGAGCTAGGTCAATGCTGTGTAAACCAATAGAAGATCAATAATTGTTTTAAAAAACTAGGTCTAAAATAGACGAAACACAAAACCCATATGTTCCCGTATGCTTGTTACGGTTTTACTTAAAACATCGTTTGCAATTTTTCCTATGTTAAATTCCCTGTACCACATAGCGGCCACTCGGTTTCTATCCGGTGGCCTATTAAGTTTAATTTTAATAAGAGGTAGCCAGAAAGGCCTTATTTCAACTGATTCTTGAATGGTTGGACTTTACTAGTACGATGCCTTAGTAACTTTTTTTGTAACAAAGATCTGTTTTATGCCCATTCCAGTTCATGGTACAGCTTTCATCAAAAGCAATTTCAGAATCGTTCGTAAGAACCTTACGTGTATATTATTTGCGTTTAATTACTCTCAGTAAACAGTTGTATATCATTTTCGGATTACATAAAAGTGTAAGGGAAAGCAAAGTACGCGTACAGTTATTAGGAGCTAGATAACAATTGTAGTTTAATTAATGTGTACCGTAGTAACAGTGCATTTAGTGGACAAGAGAGATTGTTTGCTCTAATAACAAACCATTACTTTCAGTATAAAGTTTATATCGTGCTTGATTTAATATAACTTGTTAAGGAAAGTAAAGTAAGTGTACAATTATGAAAGGCTACAAACAGTAGTTTTAATTGCTGTGACAATGCAGTTAGTGGACTAGAGAGATTGTTTGCTTTAATGGTGATTGTTGTTTGCTGTGATAATAGGCCATTACTCTGAGTACGGAAATCTACCTGGTGTTAAAAAAGTCCATTTACCGAGCAACACTTTATTTGTTAGCATTACAGATGTCGTCTGCCTATCGCCGTTAGGATAATCTTTCTACTGAGCTGTACAGAATAGTTTGTTACACAATTATTAGATGCGTCGTCTAAATTGTATAGCCTAATAAACTTCCAGATAACTTGAAGCAAGAAGTATCGTCCATTTTCCGGATCAAAATTAAAAAGTATCTCTTGAAGAAGGCCTTCTACTCCGTACACGACTACATGATGGAAGAAGTATGTGAAGAATAAATATATTGTTTTCCTAGGACTTTTGGTTGTTTTTTGTTAATTTGTTCCTTGTTTTATGTTTTTGTTTGTATTCCTATGCATCTTGTATACCTGCATTAAATCTTTCTTTCTTTCAATGGTCATTAAATATAGGACATTTGAGAGCAGCAACTGAACAAGAATTGGAAGGTTTTAATGATAATAAAACTTTGTGTAAATATTTCATTCTCAGGGTTTTACAAAACAAGCTGTGAAGGTTGATAAAAGAAGGCAGACGGTGTTTTGACCAGTTTTTATAGTTGAAAGAACTTAAACATAGTTTCTTAACTCATACTCTATAGTAGAGTTGAAAGAGTCTCAGCCAGTCAACCAGTTACTGAGGATGACTCTCCACAGCGAGGTCAAAACGTTAAGCAGTATTTGTATTTCAACTGTGACGCGGTGCAAACCGTAAGCCTTAGATCTTAGTGATTAACCTAGTTTGACGTATATAATAAACCATTTTAAGAGATTTCACAAGCAATATTACGTATTTGTTACTCTCCATTGACATTTCGGACACTCGATTCATCGTATTTGATTCATTATAACATAAAAGTATAAAATGTTCATCAATGAAAAAGGGCGTCAAGAAAGAGGTGTGGCTTTTTAGTGGTTGGGCCACAGGGACACACCTCCTGTAGAGCGGACCCTACAGTTGAGCGTGAAGTGCATGTTTTCCACATCTCACATAAAAAAAATGTTCAGTAGTGGATTTGTATGAACACTTCCCTCGTTAAACAAATATGTATGTAGTTATTTAGAGTTATTTGCCAAATAAAAACTCATTTAATTCTTTTAAAAGACCATTTGTTCCTCTTGAAGCCAGACACAGTGTTCTAGGAGCTCATTGAAACGCTAAGGCGCAATAGAAGGTCTCAAGTGGCATGTATAAGCACACACAAGGCCCAACATTTGCATGGTATTGGCTGTTCACTGAGACTGCAGTCCTTATGCTCTATTTACCTTCCTTTGCCTTTCTTGGTTCTACGTTTCTATTGTAATGCAGTAGTACTTGAGCTGGCCGCTTGAGGGTTGACTTGAATTGACCATATGAGTTTCTAACCTGTATGAAAGGCTTATGTGAATGTTTTAATTTTGAGTGCTATACATTCAAAAATGTATTTTTTATCCTTTGGACGCTTTAGCTAATTTTTCTTATCTTGTATTTAAAATATCTAATTGACAATTATCTCTGTAATGTATTTGTTATAAGTATAATTGTGTTGTATATATTTAACGTGGTTAAGTGGTAGAGAGGACTATGAAGTCCTAACTTCGCCACGTAAATAAGTACCGTACTTTTCTTTCATTTAATTTCATTAATCTGTTGTAATTAAATAGTCAAATAATCTCAATTAAAATCAATAAAGAAAATAGATGGAGATAAATTCCATAGTACCCACGACTAGTTGTAGGGCTCAGCCCCATTTAAAGTGCTTACACGGACATCATCTAAAACATTATGTAAAAAAAAGAGTAATTACAAAGTAAAATTTAACTGGGACTCGTGGCGTGGTCCTGTAATCCAGCTTCTTGGAGGTCAAGGTTTGAGGATGATATAGGTCTAAAGCGGCTCAGGTAGTATTAGTGATCATCTAATGATACCCGCATCAACTCCCACCATCGTTTAGACATATCAGACCATCACCTGCGTGGTTCGGAAGTCTAGAACTTCTGAAAATCTTCGCAAAAACCGTTGATTGCCTCAAGTTTGAACGTGGGGGAGTTCTAGTGTCTTTTCAGGTGTTGTGCTAAGGTTTAATCTTAGCTACAGTGTTCCCTGTAGTGAACTAAAGCTGACGTGAAAGGATCTGACTTGATATATTGAGCAGAGGCACAAACTTGTGTAAACTCTAGTGTCACTCAGCATTTCACTGAACCTCCTACCTCCTATCCAAACTGCTTTGAACCTAGCTGAGTAGTTACTTCAACCTAACAAACCTAACTATACAGGGTGTCACAAAAATGTGTAGCGCGCTTTGCAGAACTGGATTATACGTACAAAGGTAAGTAAAAAATGTCTAATAACATGTTTTCATTTAATTTTTGTTCATCCGCCATTTTTTAAGTTTTTGAAAATAATAAATAATTCAAAACCCCTTTGAGATATTTTTGTGAAACTTGGATAAACCTAATTGTTTCAACAATAACATTTTCAAAATTGTTTATCTATTTCATCTAATTTAAAAAATGACGATCATTTTAAATTTCAATTTCAAGTTCCATTTGATTCCATTTGACTTGGAAATGTTAATGACCACCGCTTATATATAATGTGATAATTTTTGGACAGTGTTATTAGGAAAACAATTAAGATTTACACCAAGTTTCACAAAAATATCTCAAAGAGTTTTGAATTATTAGGCCTAGTTATTTTCAACGAATTACAAAACAGTGGATTACGGCTAAACTAAACCTAAATTTCCAGGGTGTTACTTCCATTTTCAACGTTGCTTGTATGTAGAATCCTGTTCAGTATAGCGCGCTACACATTTTTATGACACTTTGTATTGAGAAATGGTAGAAAGTAATAATTTATCCTGTGGTACTAAAAAATGTGAACAAATTAGTCAGATTAATGGAAACCTAATAGGGGAAAAAGTTTAAAACATGCGGTATTCACATATAGTATAAAATATGGCAGACTGCTGTCTTGTCTAGACTAAATTAACTCGATACATATACCCAAGAACAGCTGAATACTGCTCTAGAACGGTAGTATCAGATAATCAAAAATATTTCAACCTAGAAAACAAGAAGGAATGTATCATTATGTGTTAAATAATAGCTAACAAAAACAATGTTCTAAACATATCGTTACTACATTTTGGTAGTTTTAATCATTAACGTTATGTATTAAACGTTTCATTTTAATTGAATTCGTATCGAAGTTGGCTTTTGTAAGGAAGATTAGAAAAGGTTGCGCTCATGTTATGAGTATTAAATAGTAGGTTATAAACTAAATAACATATTTTATAGGGTTTATAATATCCGTAACAATGCAATACTAATTCAATTTGTATAGTAATTGTGTTAAAGTGTTAGATCTGAACAATCAATGCCAGAAAACCATCTGCATATTTTAAATACTTACATGCGTTTAATAACATTATGTTAATAATCTTGTTTTTCCCTCGAATGGTTTAAATACAAAAGTCCCAATTACCTTAAAGAGGCCACTCGTCTTTTAAATAAATAACATATATATCAATGCATAAGAAACAAGCATTTTTAACCGTATGGTTGTGTACGTGTTTGATTGTGTGTAACTGTTTAGTTTTAAATGATTAACTGGTACAAACTTGAAAAGTCTTTTCTTGAAAATATCAACTAGTATTTAATACCCATGCGATATAATATTGTGAGTTTCTGGACCCCAAATTTAAAAGCAATAATTTTACCTTTTAGAGGAAGTGCTATAATGACATGCCTCATGTGTGAATGGAATTACAAATTATATTAAACATTTTAATGTACATGCAAATATTTAAAAAATTATAAAAAAAATAAAAAAATTATGTAAGAGTAATTGAAAAATTTAACTGGGACTCGGCGTGGTCCTGTAATCCAGCTTCATGGAGGTCAGGTTTTGAGGATGATATAGGTCTAAAGCGGCTCAGGTAGTATTAGTGATCATCTGATGATACCCGCATCAACTCCCACCATCGTTTAGACATATCAGACCATCACCTGCGTGGTTCAGAAGTCTAGAACTTCTGAAAATCTTCGCAAAAACCGTTGATTGGTTCAAGTTTGAACGTGGGGGAGTTCTAGTGTTTTCAGGTGTTGTGCTAAGGTTTAATCTTAGCTACAGTGTTCCCTGTAGTGAACTAAAGCTGACGTGAAAGGATCTGACTTGATATATTGAGCAGAGGCACAAACTTGTGTAAACTCTAGTGTCACTCAGCATTTCACTGAACCTCCTACCTCCTATCCAAACTGCTTTGAACCTAGCTGAGTAGTTACTTCAACCTAACAAACCTAACTATACAGGGTGTCACAAAAATGTGTAGCGCGCTTTGCAGAACTGGATTATACGTACAAAGGTAAGTAAAAATGTCTAATAACATGTTTTGATTTAATTTTGTTCATCCGCCATTTTTTAAGTTTTTGAAAATAATAAATACTGAAACCCTTGAGATATTTTGTGAAACTTGGTGTAAACCTTATTTGTTTCAACAATAACATTTTCCAAAAGTATTGTTTATCTATTTATCAAATTTCAAAATGACGGTCATTTTAAATTTCAAATTCAAGTTCCAATTTGATTCCATTTGACTTTGAAATGTTAATGGGCACCGCTTATATAATGTGATAGTTTTTGGACAATGTTATTAGGAAAACAATTAAGATTTATACCAAGTTTCACAAATATATCTCAAAGAGTTTTTGAATTATTAGGCCTAGTTATTTTCAACAAATTACAAAACAGTGGATTACGGCTAAACTAAACCTAAATCCAGAAAGTGTTACTTCCATTTTCAACGTACTTGTGTATGTAGAATCCTGTTCTGTATAGCGCGCTACACATTTTTATGACACTTTGTATTAAGAAATGGTAGAAAGTAATAATTTATCCTGTGGTACTAAAATGTGAACAAAGTAGTTAGATAAAACCCTAATAGGGGAAAAAGTTTAAAACATGCGATATTCACATATAGTATAAAATATGGCAGACTGCTGTCTTGTCTAGACTAAATTAACTCGATACATAACCCAACAACAGCTGAATACCTCTAGAACGGTAGTATCAGATAATCAAAAATATTTCAACCTAGAAAACAAGAAGGAATGTATCATTATGTGTTAAATAATAGCTAACAAAAACAATGTTCTAAACATATCGTTACTACATTTTGGTAGTTTTAATCATTAACGTTATGTATTAAACGTTTCATTTAATTGAATTCGTATCGAAGTTGGCTTTGTAAAGGAAGATTAGAAAAAGTGGGCTCATGTTATGAGTATTAAATAGTAGGTTATAAACTAAATAACAGTTTTTATAGGGTACATAGTATCCGTAACCTTAACAATCATGCTAATTCAATTTGTATAGTAATTGTGTCAAAAGTGTTAGATCTGAACAATCAATGCCAGAAACCATCTGACATATTTTAAATACTTACTTCTATGCGTTTAATAACATTATGTTAATAATCTTGTTTTCCCCCGAATGGTTTAAATACAAAAGTCCCAATTACCTTAAAGAGGCCACTCGTCTTTTGAAATAAATAACATATATATCAATGCATAAGAAACAAGTATTTTTAACCGTTTGGTTGTGTACGTGTTTGATTGTGTGTAACTGTTTAGTTTTAAATGATTAACCGTTACAAATTTGAAAAGTCTTTTCTTGAAAATATCAACTAAAACATATTTAAAAAAGTAATTGCGTAGGCTTAATTTTGTACTGTATAAAATTAAGTCGATCTTCATTTGTTTTTAAATACAATAATATGTTTTTGGATAAAATCAAATGATTTTCAAAAATTGACCACATTAGAAAAAGAAACAAAAGTACTCGACAAAGTAACGAGGAACGTGTCTTTTTCTTGGAAGAAGTTTACAATGGTCCATTGTGAAAGATTCTAGAGATAATGGCGCACTCTGGTGTTAATGATGTGGTTTATCTTGTGTTGTGTTTCTGGTTTTTGCTGCTTGAAGAGATGTAGGTAGCCTTAGGTCTTTTAAATATACCGAAATAGTTATATTTGCTATATTGTTTGTGCGAAGTAGTCCTAGGGTTTAGCCAAAGACGTTTTACCGTATGAATATTGGCCAAAAACTCGTGTTAGCCCGCTAGCCACCGTTTTGTTACCTCAACCAAGTATTTTTTTATTTCGAATCATTTTATCACACTGTCATCAAACTCGAGACAATCTTATAGGCCTATCTAACAAATGCCAGTTTGAAAAAAAACAGCTAAGCAATAAAGCACCGCTGGCATGAGTGAAGCGAACTCTAATACACTCTCAAACTCTTCGACCTTCGGCTTCAGGTGTTCGTGCTGTATTACCACGGACATTGCGAGGCTATTCGCTACGCTCACATCGTACAAATGGCACAATCATATTAAACTGTGTGGAATGTTAACATTCTAATGTTCTGGATTGGTTCTCGTTTTATGGCTTTTGTTCTGTTTCTTACCATAGACATGAATAGCTCAATTTACTGAAGAAGGTTAGCTATAACTTCAATTTTAAACAATTTTGGGGTTTTATCTATGTACATTTAACAATTAAAACTTAATAGCTTCAAAACTGTGAGTTTACACAAGGGTAACGATTATAAACTCGTTTGTAAATTTTAATATTTATCCAACGACACTACTTGAAAGTTATTTTTGAAATTCCTACACATACTTGCAGTGAAGGTTACCGATGAAAACAGTATGTTGTAATAATTAGTTTAACCTGTTAGAAATGTTGATATTTGTCAAAATTGTCGTTTTCAACCCATTTCAAAAGTACATCCATCGTTGTCAAACCAAAATTTATATTTCTTTCTACCACTAGTATTTATTGACCACGTAACTACACTGACTTTAAAAAATATGGTTTTAAAGCTCAGGTTATTCAAAAACTTCTAAAAAACCACTGCTTATGGAAAAACACTGAATTTGTTGTTAAAGGTAATATGAATTTATTTTGACTTAAGAAACCATATTACAAGGCAGGTTGGGAGATTCTAAAAACACATTCAGTATAAAACTACTACTGGGCAGAAGAGTAAACTGTTTATTAAATTCTTCCTATCCAGTAAATGTGACTGTAAAATTCGTCCTTAAAAGCATATTGATCAGCTAAATCACTAAATCACTATTTGAGATTCCGACCACTCTCATGAGGGTATTTTAAGGCAAATATGTGGTGAGGGATGAGTGTGATGAGTGGTAGTAATGAGTTATGAGGTGTAGTCTTGTTACAAACTAAGGCCGACTCTTCCTTAGAATGGGTCATTAATTAATAGCCCAGTGACCAATGGAAATACAAGGACCAACGGCTTAACGTAACTTCCGAACCACGCAGGTGATGGTCTGATATGTCTAAACGTTGGTGGAGTTGATGCGGGTATCATCAGATGATCACTAAGACTATCTGAGCCGCTTTAGACCTATATCATCCTCAAAACCTGACCTCCATGAAGCTGGATTACAGGACCACGCCACGAGTCCCAGTCAATCCCGGCTAATCTTGCCGAATAATGCTAAATGACATTTTAATGGAGCTAAAAGAAAGTCTTACTATTGAACCCATCCGCAAAGTACTCAAAGAACGCAGCCATGCATTTGCAATGACAATCAGCTAGTATTTTAATAAGACGGGTACGAGTTTCTTAGAAGTTAATAAGCCTTACGAGTTAAGTTACGTAAGAACTTACAAGGTAGAAAGTGAAATGATAACCTACAAGTTGAGGCACAAGTAGAAAATTACTTTCTATAGTTGCTTTGAAGCGAAGTAATTGATGATCCAACCCATCCAGAGTGTATCAACCAAACATTTGGCGTGATTGAATTAATTTCCTCCTGATTACTCAGCGTCTGCTGATAGCTGCCTCAGCAACACTCAGAGTGATTAAGCTGGATCAGCAATATCTTACATCTTGTTCATAAAGGTAGATAACTTATGTATGAAGACATCTTGACAAGAGTATATCAACCTGTTCCTAACTAGATTAGTTTTCTATTTACTTTTAGGAATAAGCTGACAATTGATTTAGTACTGTTGTCTTTTAACTCTTAGGCTACGGTTCACACCGCGTCCAAATTTCATAATTAGGTTGAGAAATTTCGGCCTCGCTGTCAGTGACTGAAGATGGTACTCCACAGCGAGGTCGAAATATCTCGACCTAATTAAGAAGTTTGGACGCGGTGTGAACCGGAGGAACTAGATAATACTTGATTTAGTTACTTTTGGAGTTACTAAGACATAAAATTAGCAGTAGGCTATTTACTTTCTGTTAACATCAATATCTGAAGTGGTTATATTTTGTTGGCCTTACCTAACCTGAATATTTTTTGTAGGACAAAGTAGTGATCCATTTTTACTCCAAATATGTTCATGTATATGAAATGTACACATAACCCAACGTAGTTATCAACTGAAATATCTAGATTATTAGTGGTCGATAGTCGAGATTTCAACCTAGTGGAATATAGTGACTGGAGTGGAATATATTGATTGGCTGGTGATGGGTCGAAGTAGTTGGTTTGAATTGTTGAATGAGTCAACCAACCGAGTGCTCAGATCTTCAATATAGAGAAAAATAATCAATATGAATATAAACGACATATACATGTCCTATTTGAAATTGTATCTACGAGTATAATAGATTTTACCTCCTAGTGGTTCCTCGTAAAGAAGAGTACAAAAACAAAACATCTGTAACTACATATTTTAGTCATCTCTCTGTCCTTTTACTACAGCTTTAAGTGAGACACAAATTTAGATAAGTTTGACTTGCTTACATTTGACTTAGGAATTTCAGATCATTATCTGATAAGATTAAAATTTTCTCTTAGTATTAAAAACTGGTCAGTAATATATCCGTCAAAAATGTTAGAAGCGTTTTCAATTATGACACATTTATTTATTTAAGAATTAAAGAGTAAGGACTGGTAAAAAGTTCTTTACTAATGCCATAAGTTTTTAAAAACATCGTCAGCTACTCAAACATTCGATCTCGTAATTGGCTTGTAGGATACTAAACGCTACTTATAAATGTTTTACCATACGAGTTTTGAAAATACACAAGTACACCTTACTTACGTACGGTAGACTCTCCTCGCAAACATGATGGCCAAGTATTTTTTTTTTACACAACTATGGCTGATGTAGGAGTATAAGTCAAGTTTATTAAAACTAAGTTACACAAACTAAATGACCTACTCAGATTACCTATCTGTTAAAATTCTACTATTTTCGCTTCAGTAATTGGTTTAAGGAAGATGCAGGTTTGTGACTTCAGCTCTCAAGATTATCCTTTGCCGTAATCTGTCCCTTGAGATGCTTCACAATAGATGCAATCCAAGCAAGTAGCAAAGTTTGGATGTGTTAAACAACTTGAGCACTAAAGCATTGATGATAACAACCAGCGACATTGTTATATTCTCACTAAGTAACTAGTTGCACTTTGGGTTACCCAGTAGTTCACCAAGTAGTTTAACTACCGGTACCTTGAGTAACCCTGGTAAACTTTTCAAACTAACATACTTTGGACGTAATTCGTTAAGTCCTTGCGTTCATAAGTCTGCTATGAATAAATTAGAAATTAGATATTTTAAGTAAACAGCTAAAACACGAGGTAAAAATGTAAAGTTTGTCTTATTTAACGAAAGGAAGTTGGGACTACTAAGTCCTATCTACCACTCAACCTCGAACTTTACCTAGCGTTACCGTATCTGTAATCACATTACAAATGTAAGTAGTGACAGCAAGGATCGAACCCGCGTCAGCGGAGTGATGAGCTCTAGAGTCGCGCACGATTCCAACCCGCCATGGGTCCGCTCCGGGTGAGGTACACAAAAAATGAACTATATGTTAGCTAAAGATGGATCGTGTCAGGTTTTTCTGCAATTTAGAGATGAAATAAAACAAAATATGAGTGAAAGAACGTATTTGAACTTTATAATTTTGGACTTTTCCAGAGGTTTCTTATTCTGTGTAACAGATGTAATGCTAACTCACAGATCATCATTATTTGGCGTTTTCATTCCTGCAAGAAGTGGCGCAATCACTTAATAAAGATTTAAAATCTTTGATCAGACAATACAATACGAGTATGTTTGATTACAATTTACTTTTTGACATCAGGATTACTTCCACTCCCAAAGGAACGCATTTTGGGTAAGAATCATTGATTGTAGAACATGGGCTTCGAGTGTTAAAGGAAAGAATTGGTCGAATGTGTGTCTGTTTTCTATGATGAAAGTCATAAATGCAGTAACCAGAGATAGTTTTATCATTAGTAGTGGTCTATTGCATGAACCAATGCATCATTCGGCCTTGATGGGCTTATTACTGTATATTAAATTTAAGGAGTTATTTTTATACATATTAATTAGCATTCAAGAAGATTTATGAATGAAAATGTTAAATGTTTGCTGTTTTGATTTTTATTTCAAAAGGTAACGGTGAAATTTGTATTGTTTAACAGGCGAAGAACAAAGTCCTTCTCTACCACTCAACCTCGACCTTAACCTAGCGTTACCGTAAAGTCACTTTACAAATGTAAGTGGTGACTGCGGGAATCGAACCTGCACCGGCAGAGGAGCTACGGAGTCGCGCACGATTCCAACCCGCCACGAGTCCACATCAAGCATTTAAGCGATTTTATACGTGACAATAAAATTCTGAACATTTAAGCATTAAGGAGTTATTCATTATTTTGAGATTTGTAGAAGAGTTTTTCCGTATTGGTTTACATCATACATGCAATATATGCTATGCTACATTACACAACAATTAAATAACTTCATCAACACAATTTTATTTCATCCATTTTTCTACCCTGAGAAAGGTGGATCGACAAGTGTGTGATCAATACAGAGTGTGATGTATGAAAGGAGGACACGAGACGGTGTGGACAATCTGTCACAAGAATAGTGCTCGGACTTCAACCCTGCTTCCTTGCACATCATTTATAATGTAAGGTGTAAGAGCTTCTATTTACTTTTATAGTAAAATAAAATAATGTGAATGTGTCTGTTGTCAGCAAATACACATTTTAAAGTTTTGAAAGGCTAAAGGTAACTTTATAATTTCTACGAACTATGAAGTTATGAAAATAAACTATTATGGTAGTTAAGGAGGTAAAAAGCATGTGTCTCAGAAGAGTGCTCGCAGTCCCAACCTCACCCGAACAAAAATATTTTAAATTTCACTTTACTTGCACGAAATTAAATGTTTTTCCGTTTTACTTTTTTCCACTCCTATTCTTTTATTTTAACTCCACTTCTTCCTACTTAGGCTCCAGGTTCACTATCTTTCACTCTATCCTATAATGTTCTCCATAAAATAAACTCATCTTTGTTTTTGCAAATAGGTGACGGCTAAATGCTATATGATCCAAACATCAACATGTTCTTACGCACTACTTTACATTATTGCTAACAAACTAAATGGACACATGAAAATGCTATTTAACAAATTGTTTTTATTCTTTTAAGTTCTCATTATACAGCTCATTGTACTTTTTATAGTGTATTTTATTTAATTATAGTGTTGAATTATATCTTACTGGGTTGAGAAATTTCGGCCTCGCTGTCAGTGAGCTAAAGATGGTACTCACAGCGAGCTCGAAATATCTCGACCTAATTATGAAGCTGAACGCGGTGTGTTTCAAAACAGATAATACTTGATTTAGATTACTTTGGGAGTTACTAAGACATAAAATTAGCAGTAGGCTATTTACTCTCTGTAAACATTAATATCTGAAGGGGTTATATTTTGTTGGCCTTACTAACCTGAATATTTTTTTTGTAGGATTAAGTAGTGATCCATTTTTTACTCCAAATATGTTCATGTATATGAAATGTACACATAGCTCCAAATCACACACGCTGGCACTCAACCTAACGTAGTTATCCACTTCAAATATCTAGATTATTAGTGGTCAATAGTCGAGAGACTTCAACCTAGTGGAATATAGTGGCTGAATGGAATATAATGATGGATGGTGATGGGTCGAAGTGGTCGGTTTAAATTGTTAAATGAGTCAACCAACCGAGGTGCTCAGATCTTCAATCAGAGAAAAATACATCAATATGAAAATAAACGACATATACAGTACATTTCCTATTTGAAATTTAAATCCTCTAGTAGTTCCTCCTAAAAGAATAGTACAAAACCAAACATCTGTAACTACATATTTTAGTCATCTCTGTCCTTTTTGGCAGTGGAACACTGATTTAGATGGTTTGACTTATTTACATTTGACTTAGAATTTCAGATCATTATCTGATAAAGATTAAAATTGTCTCTAGGTATTAAAACTGGTCAGTAATACCATAATATATCCGTCAAAATGTTAGAAGCGTTTTCAATATAACACATTTATTTATTTAACTATTAAAGAGTAAGGACTGGTAAGTTCTTTTAATGTCATAAGTTTTTTAAAACATCGTCAGCTACTCAAACATTTGATCTCATGTAATGGCCTGTGTAGGATACTAAACGCTACTTACAAGTTTACGCATAGCTGAGCGTTTTGAAATACAAGTACTTACTTACATACGGTAGACACTCAACTCGCTAAAACATGATGGCCAAGGTGCTTTTGCAACAATATGGCGATGTAGGAGTATATAAGTCAGTTTATTAAAACTAAGTTACACAAGCTAAATATCTACTCAGATTACCTATCTGTTAAAATTCTACTATTTTCATACAGTAATTGGTTTAGGAAGATGCAAGGTTTGTGTCTTCAGCTCTCAAGATATCCTTTGCCGTAATCTGTCCTTGAGATGCTTCACAATAGATGCAATCAAACAAGTAGCAAAGTTTTTCTCAAAACTCCCGCTCACCCTAAAAAACACCGAATCAAAAACAATGTTCAAACGGAATTTAAAAAACCTTTTAGTGGCGGGAGAGTTCTACTCGGAAGGAGAGTTTCTTACTAGCTGAAACGTAACAATGTTTTATTCATTGAAATTTTCAACAACATTTTGATATTTTTAATTATTTAATGTACAATATTTTAAACAATATATAATAATAATAATAAATCTGTATTACTATTAAATAAAGATCAATGTAAATATGTTAAATATGAATGTAATCTGTTTAGTATTTAACTGTAATGACGTCTGTTATACAATGTATATTGTCAACAACAATAAAGAGTTTTGAATTTGAATTTGAATTTGAATAAGCTGACAACTGATTTAGTACCGTTGTCTTTAACTCTATTGTTGAAGACACTGCGTCTGGGGTTCTCATTATTGAGAAATTGGCCTGCTGTCAAGTGACTGAAGATGGTATCACAGCGAGGTCGAATATCTCGACCCATGAAGTTTGGACGCGGTGTGAACCGGAGGAACTAGATAATACTTGATTTAGTTACTTTTGGAGTTAGTAAACATAAAATTAGCAGTAGGCTATTTACTTTCTGTTAACATCTATATCTGAAGGTTATATTTTGTTGGTTTACCTAACCTGAATATTTTTTGTATGACAAAGTAGTGATCCATTTTTACTCTAAATATGTTCATGAAATGTACGCATAGCTTCAAATCACACACGCTATTTCCACTCAACCTAACGTACTTATCAACTGAAATATCTAGATTATTAGTGGTCGATAGTCGAGATTTCAACCTAGTGGAATTTATGGCTGGAATGGAATATAATGATTATTGGTGATGGGTCGAAGTGGTCGGTTTGAATTGTTAAATGAGTCAACCAACCGAGTGCTCAGATCATCAATCTAGAGAAAAATATGAATATGAAAATAAACGACATATACAGTACGTATTATTGGAAATTGTATCCATAATAGATTTTACCTCCTAGTAGTTCCTAAAGAATAGTACAAAACCAAACATCTGTAACTACATATTTTAGTCATCTCTGTCCTTTTACTACAGCTTTAAGAACACAAATTTAGATAAGTTTGACTTGCTTACATTTAAATTAGGATCATTATTTGATAAGATTAAAATGTTCTCTTAGTATTAAAAACTGGTCAGTAGTAATACCAGTAATATATCCGTCAAAAAATGTTAGCGTTTTCTTAATGACACATTTATTTATTTAAGAATTAAAGAGTAAGGACTGGTAAAAAGTTCTTTACTAATGCCATAAGTTTTTAAAAACATCGTCAGCTACTCAAACATTTGATCTCGTAATTGACTTGTAGGATACTAAACGCTACTTACAAAGGTTTTACCATAGCTGAGCGTTTTGAAAATACACAAGTACACCTTACTTACGTATGGTAGACACTCAATTGCTTAGGCATGATGGCCAAGGTACTGGTTTTTTACACTCCTATGGCCGATATAGGAGTATATAAGTCAAGTTTATTAAAACTAAGTTACACAAACTAAATGACCTACTCAGATTACCTATCTGTTAAAATTCTACTATTTTCGCTTCAGTAATTGGTTTAAGGAAGATGCAGGTTTGTGTCTTCAGCTCTCAAGATTATCCTTTTACGTAATCTGTCCCTTGAGATGCTTCACAATAGATGCAATCCAAGCAAGTAGCAAAGTTTGGATGTGTTAAACAACTTGAGCACTAAAGCATTGATGATAACAACCAGCGACATTGTTATATTCTCACTAAGTAACTAGTTGCACTTTGGTTACCCAGTAGTTCACCAAGTAGTTTAACTACCGGTACCTTGAGTAACCCTGGTAAACTTTTCAAACTAACATACTTTGACGTAATTCGTTAAGTCCTTGCGTTCATAAGTCTGCTATGAATAAATTAGAAATTAGATATTTTAAGTAAACAGCTAAAACACGAGGTAAAATGTAAAGTTTGTCTTATTTAACGAAAGGAAGTCACTATCTATCACTCAACCTCGAACTTTACCTAGCGTTACCGTATCTGTAATCACATTACAAATGTAAGTAGTGACAGCAAGGATCGAACCCGCGTCAGGAGTGATGAGCTCTAGAGTCGCGCACGATTCCAACCCGCCATGGGTCCGCTCCGGGTGAGGTACACAAAAATGAATTATATGTTAGCTAAAGATGGATCGTGTCAGGGTTTTCTGCAATTTAGAGATGAAATAAAATAAATATGAGTGAAAGAACGTATTTGAACTTTGTAATTTTGGATTTTTCCAGAGGTTTCTTATTCTGTGTAACATGAATCACAGATCATCATTATTTGGCGTTTTCATTCCTGCAAGAAGTGGCGCAATCACTTAATAACGATTTAAACTAATCTTGATCAGACAATACAATAAGTATGTTTAATTACAATTTACTTTTGACATCCAGGATTACTTCCACTTCCAAAGGAACGCATTTTGTAAGAATCATTGATTGTAGAACATGGGCTCGAGTGTTAAAGGAAAGAATTGGTCGAATGTTTGTCTATTTTCTATGATGAAAGTCATAAGTGCAGTAACCAGAGATGTTTTATCTTTAAGTGGTCTATTGCATGAACCAATGCATCATTCAACCTTTGAGGGGCTTATTAAAGTTAGTATTTAGGAGTTATTATTTATACAAAATAATAAATAAATTAGCTATTTAAGAAACGCTTTTATAAATGAAAATGTTACATGTTGGCTGTTTTGAGTTTTAGTTTAAAAGGTACAAAGTTTGTATTGTTTAACGAGGCAAAAATAGGCTACAAACTCTCTACCACTCAACCTGACCTTATCTAGTTACCGTATAGTCACATTACAAATGTAAGTGGTGATTCCAACCCGCCACAGGTCCACATCAAGCATTTAAGCGATTTTTATACGTGACAATAAAATTCTGAACATTTAAGCATTAAGGAGTTATTCATTATTTTAAGATTTGTCGAAGAGTTTTTCCGTATTGGTTTACATCATATACATGCAATATATGCTATGCTACATTACACACAAGCAATTAAATAACTTCATGAACACAATTTTATTTCATCCATTTTTCTACCCTGAGAAAGGTGGATCGACAAGTGTGTGTGATCAATACAGAGTGTGATGTATGAAAGGAGGACACGAGACGGTGTGGACAATCTGTCACAAGAATAGTGCTCGGACTTCAACCCTGCTTCCTTGCACATCATTTATAATGTGCAAGGTGTAAGAGCTTCTATTTACTTGTATAGTAAAATAAAATAATGTGAATGTGTCTGTTGTCAGCAAATACACATTTTAAAGTTTTTGTGAAAGGCTAAAGGTAACACTTATAACTTCTACGAACTATGAAGTTATGAAAATAAACTATTATGGTAGTTAAGGAGGTAAAAAGCATGTGTCTCAGAAGTGCTCGCAGTCCCAACCTCACCCGAACAAAAATATTTTAAATTTCACTTTACTTGCACGAAATTAAATGTTTTTCCGTTTTACTTTTTACTCCTATTCTTTATTTTAACTCCACTTCTTCCTACTTAGGTCCTAAAACCATAACAAGGTGAACTGATAGGCAAACAGTGTAATTTACCAAACAACACCAACATTAAATTTGTTTAGAAATATATTGGTAAATTTACGAAAATTCTGTTTTGAATCCGTAGCGTAGCACGGGACTGTCAGCTAGTCCATAATAATAGAGTACGGTAAACAAAGGTTGAAACAGCCTCGTAACGCCTATGATCATAGGAATGCAAAGCTGAGACCGAAGGCAGATTACAACGTCCTTGAGCTGAGAAGTGTAGACCAAAGGCAGAAGCGAGGCTGAGCTAAGCAAACAGCCTCGTAAAGTCCCTTGTCATGAAGTAGCCAAATATGAGGCCAAAGGTTGAGGTGAGGTTGTGAGAAGGGAATAACGTCACATTGTGGAAGTAAAGCACGAAAGTTGAGTGTACAGTTCGTCAGGTTTAGCATGGCCAGTGAGATGGGCTATAGGGCCATAAGCGGCCGGCAGGAAATCTCAAGGCCATCGGCCATGCTATACCTAACGAACTGTCGTTGGTTCTACTTATTATATTGACAACTCAAATATTCGTTTCGAAACAACCGGCACTTATAAATTGGAATCTATAGCTCGCAAGATAAAGCAGGTAAACTCGTAACCCAGCCACAGCGGTCGTGAAAAGGTAACGACGCTATAACAGCAATCGTAGTGTCGCCTACCTACCGCCTCCAAATCTACTATCGCAATTCCTGGTGAAAAAGAGTAATTCTTTCACTCGTTTTAAAATAATATATGCGTTGGATATGAACTCGTTTCCTACTCTACTGGCTGCCAACGTAATCATTTTTAAAAAGTAATGGAGAAAGCTGTAAACTAAATACGAGATGTTTTGATAATAGTTTCAACAGTTCAGTTATTTATAGAATGTCTAGGAATTATGGTATGGTAGTTTAACAAGGAATTAAAATTTGCTTTTCTTAATCAATAATTCTCTTATTCAAACGGAAAATACAGTTGAATTACTGAGCGCCACCTAAGTCATAATTGCTGCTGAGAAAGCATCATTTATAGTATGACGTATAGCAATTCTTTCGTAGAGCACAAAGAAACCGCGTAGGTTGACTTAAATATTTGCTCTATTTGTTATCATTTCTATCCAAAGTTCCTCTAGAAGGAAAAGCACACAGTAATGAGAGTATTTTGGAAAGAATTTATTTATAAGTACAGCTTAAAACACGTTACAACGAAACTAAAAACAGCAAAAACACTTAAAAGGAAACTAGGACAAATGATTATTTGAAGTATACGTTCCACGCCAACCAGAAAGAAAGGAATATGATGTGTTTCATGTGCAAGAGTATTGTCACTCTTTGACAAAAACTCACTCTTTTGTCTGTCTTCTGTTGTAGTTGTCAAAAGAGGAACAGCTTTTACTGTTTAGTTTCAAGGCACAAAGGTGTTATGTAGGTTTAATCGTGTAGTTTACGTGTAGTTTTGGTACAACAACAAAACACAAACAAACATTGTGTTGGCTACTTTTAGAAGTAAGCAAAACACTAAACCAAAATTGTCCTTCATATGAAATGTTGAACCTCGTACCTTAATAAAAAGGTAGCTTTAGAGATCTTACTTTGTATAACGCTAAATGAAAATACAAATATCTTCAGATTCCGTCAGGAATAAAATAGCTTTGTTATATATCCTGCTTGCTATTTTTAAGGTTATTCCTATAGGGTTCCATCCAAATATGGCCACTCACTCCTGCCAACTCTTAAAATGAGAATACGCAAAAAGTTAGAATATTAGGGTTATAAATAAAAGGTAGAGTCTGATACCGAGATGGAACGTGAAATATTCATCCTGACTGTGAATTCTTAAGCAGGAGTCTCCGAAGTATTAGGTTAGTGTAACTACGGTGTCGCCGCTAGCTGCAGCACTGTCGCTCCTTTATGATTACTGCTAAGTCTCTTCCTAGGATTGCTGAGAATACGTACTCTTCCTTTTTGAAGTAATATAAGCTTCTTTTTGTTGCGGTACACTAGGTGGTTTAATGTTCATGTCTGATATTTTACGATATTGCTTCAGAAGCTATATAAAACAAATTTACACTCTAAAAATAAAGGAGTGAATGCTACTCAGAAATATTGAAATTTCGCTCTTTCGGGTGTTGAAACCCAGCCACTCTCATTAAAGAGGGGCTCGATTTCCACTATTTCATATTAAGACTGCAGTACTTACAAATTGTATATAATTTTCCTTTTTTCCAAACAGTCTTCAATTTATAAAAATTTAAGAGACATCTGCAAATAATCCAATAAAGTTAATTTATTAGGCTTTAAAATATGTTAGACGATGGAAATCAAAACTACATGTTTAGTTTTATGTTGATTTTGATCATATTTTAAACTTTTGTGCCACAACCTGAATGTTATTCTCAAACTGCATTGAAAAAGATTGTTGAAAATAAAACCATAAGCCATTCTTGACAACCAAGAACAATTTACGTCGTCATAACATCGGTAATGATGACGCCCTAACATGATTTATCTTTCACGTCATTCATTCCTCGGTCATATTTCTTCATGAAGTGCAACAAGTACTTTGTTGAATTAGAAACGCATCACATTTTATCTATGGTTTAATAAAATGTTTACTTCAAAAACTTCTGTGGGGAAGGTTATTTCACCACACACCTCATAAAATATGTTCCAAATTTTACACTTATGACAAACTGACTACCCTAAGATTACGGACATCAGATAACTTAGACACAAATACAATACAAACTATTACTTTAAGTGCTCCCAGTAAAATAGCTAAACAACACCCAAACATTTTCATTAAATAGCTCAAAAACCTTCATGTATGGAACGCCATATTCCATTACTAGTATCGACAGTGGCACTTTTCTGGCCAATGACTTAACCTTACCAAGGAAGCGGAGGCGATGCAAGACGACACTACGGTTGCTGTTATTGTATCGTAATATTTTTCACGACCGTCGTAGTTGGGTTACGAGTTTACCAGCCTTTACTTTATATTTATACATTCCAAGGTATACAAGTAGGTACTGGTTGATTCAATATTGGAAATAAGGGTGCTTGTGTTTACCTACGTTAGATGGAATTTAGGACCACGCATCAAAAGAAAAAGTGAACCATAATAAAAGGGGTTTCAATAAAATAATAGTATATTTCATCACTAGGTCCTAAAGTGACACTTTTTGACACGAGGTCAATACATGTGTCTAAATCAGCTGTTTTCAGAACAGGTGACAAAAAATACATTTCTTATGAAACGAATAGGGCCTAAGCTATTTCAATAGAAAATAGGTGAAATTGATTTTTGTTTCAAGCTAGCTGTAGACGATGGGCTGTAGACAATATGGAGTTTAAAATACTATTTCTAACAATTATATCGGAAAGTAAGCAGGAAGTAGTATCAATCTGATTTAGCTTCAGGTAAATAAATACTCGAACCCGTACCTTATCTCGAAATTTCACCTAACAAAAAAACATGTCCATAATACAAGTAAAACAAAATAAAGTACAAGAAATCCGGAAATACTACCATAATAAAGATACCAACTACAATTTCTGAACTTAATAAAAGAAAAGCGTTTGAAGATACTGATCCTCCGAAATGTTTTCCAGTCATGTATGTCTGTTGATGTCCATCCTCTAAAATAGAAGCCTATATTACACCTTGGTATGACCATAGGTAAAGGTGACTTTAAAATATAACAATATGATCTACTCTGTTGCTCTAAAGATGATAAATATACGCACATAAGCTTTAATATAAGAAATTATAACTTTTAGCAAACAACGAGGCATTTTATAAAGCCATATTCAAGTCAGAGAGAGGCCGCTTAAAGTCAGCGTGTCTGTAATTAGAACAACCGCCAGGGGAGCTGTCGTCGCCGGTTACTCCTGAGTCTTATGAAGATAGGGACTTTACCTTTGGGAGAACCTGACTTTAAAGTGAAATTTAACTCAAAACCTTATCACATAGTAAAAGACGTACAATGTTGTTAAGCAAAAGTTCTAATAATGTTACTAACTTTCAAATTTCAAAATATTTCGAGTTCGAATCTTGTTAAAAACGTTACATAAACAAAGGCAACCGGCTTGTCGCCAGCCCGTACTGATCATGAATAACCGAGAGCCGAAGAAGCGAGCTCAACGGAAACGCGAATAGCAAATCCCAATCCTACATAATTATTTGTGATGGTTTATGTTATATCCACATCTGTATTAGCACTAGACTCGTTTGGAGCGGTCTTATGAAACATTCCGAGTATTTTCTACTTGATGAACTTCGTGATGCAAACAATCTTTTCCTTCCTTTTGTTATCTAAATTTGTATTTCAAATTGCTAGACGCACGAAAAACTACCTCACTTGACACACACACAATTATCCTCGAACTTTACTTAGGTAAATCTAGACAGTAAATTCTTTCTTTATGTGATATACAATAATAAACTAAACCTTACGACTTTATCTGTGTTTGCCTATTTTAAGTTATTTGATAAACATTTTATTTTTTTTAAGTGATGGGTTTTAGTATAGCCAGAAAAATGGAATTTGAGAAACATTTTGATTATTATTGTGCATACCACAGACGTTTCAAAAGCAATGTAGATTGATAAATATAATATATTCCTTTGGTATGTTTATCTAAATGAAGCAATTTTTTAAGTATAAAGTAATTCGGACATAAGGACTCTATTCCCAAATTTGGTTGATCGGCATGTTGTAATAACTTGTTGCCTCAGATTTTGCACCGTCAGTATATTATCACTAGGTAAAAATTTGATAAGGGTTTGCTTTGAAATGCTTGACCTGCTTACTGATTGCTTTTTGAATTTGTATAATTTCTGTTCTAAATTAATTTAAAAATAACCTTTTGCCACTCTCTACTTTAAGTTAGGCCTTGGCTCAGTACCGTTGACTGCATATAAACAAAAGTATGTATAAAAACAACAAACATGGAAATATGTTTCATATTGTTTGTCTTTAGTTTTATTGTTTTATTTTAAAAGAGCATTAACAAGAACGACAACGTTTCCATTTTCCTCCACGAAGATTGTACAATTATGCATTATATCGTTAGACAAGTTACTGTATTGTTGATCCAGATACACAAACTAACCCCAGCGTTGTATAGGGGTTTTGCTTTAAATGTATAGTTTCAAATAAACCTGTATGTTGTTTAATTTTAATCAGAAAGTGTTACAAATAAAATTATAACTATAAGTTGAATATCTAGTCCATGTACAAAATAATTTCGGTCAAAGAAAATGATACCCAAAAGCTATTAACGTAAAAGTATTCAATTTAAGTTATTCCAATTCAAATGACATCTTGAAAACTGTCGTCTTAAAGAAAATCGAGTCTTTCAGTAAAGGAATTCAATTTCAAGACCTTTTACATTTAGGATATTTGTCTGCCACCGACAGAAGAACACTTTCAATATAATCGATTTATGTTTGTGTCAAAATATATTTTAAGATTATAATTGTTTGCATCTAATTGTGGCTTAGTGAAATAAATAATTAAATAATTCAGAACATTATGGGAGGTGGCTTTGCTTTGTAAAATAAATTTTATTTATGTGGAAAACTATAGTTTTGTGTCGTCTTGGTATTAAAAGATGTGTTATCAAAGTTATGCAAAGAGCCACCAACCAGCTCCGATTTTAAAATATTTAGAACCATCTTGTTTGTAAAAGGATTGCTGACGAGAGACAACAGTTTTAATCAACGTACAGACCTTAATCTTAATTCATGAAAGCATATTGTAGGAAAAGTTTCTTCCTCGGGTTAAAATCAGAAGTGAGTAGAGCCTGACGTTTAAACTGGCGCGTATGGGGAAACATACCCAGATTAATCAGGACCTGCCTCAGCACAAAGGAGCTGAACACGTGGGATCTTGTGTTGTGTCAACAGTAACATGGTGCTGAGTATGACGTTAAACTGCTGATAACTAATTGCTAAATCTCACACAGAGATTAGTCAAGTTCTGCATCAGCACAAAGGAAACTGAACACTTGGGATTCCGTCTTGTCTTCACCTGGTACTAAATAATTACTGAGTTAAAGTGTTCATATATTTTATTGAAGCAATTAGGATTAGAAATATTTTGCTTTAACAGTTGGTCTTTAACAGTAAAGCGATGCTGAATCTGAAATGTAACTGATATCACTAAATCACTATTTGAGATGCCGACCACTCTCATGGGGGTATTTTAAGGCAAATATGTGGTGAAGGATGAGTGTGATGAGTGGTATTAATGAGTTATGAGGTGTAGTCTTGTTACAAACTTAGGCGGACTCTTCCTTAGAATGGGTCATTAATTAATAGCCCAATGACCAATGGAAATACAAGGACCAACGGCTTAACGTGACTTCCGAATCACGCAGGTGATGGTCTGATATGTCTAAACGATGGTGGTAGTTGATGCGGGAATGATCAGATGATCACTGAGACTATCTGAACCGCTTTAGACCTATATCATCCTTAAAACCTGACCTCCGTGAAGCTGGATTACAGGACCACGCCACGAGTCCCAGTCAATGATGATAGTTGCTCAAGCACGATCGATAGTCTGGATCTGTCTTAGCACGAAGGGTAACCAAGAAAATTTGACTAATGAGTTATCTAAACATGTTATATAAATAAATTATATACGCTGGTCCAGATGCTGCGATTATAAAATTAAACGTAAGACTATTTCAATAACTAATTATTGCAACAATAATAATTCAAAACTCGTATTCGTTGCGATTCACTAATTAACTTTCAATGCGCTAATATTGAACTCATGATAACGAGCACTTATATGAATACGTATCGTAATAAATAACAAAAACTGTAAATTGGTAAAATGTGTTCCCAATTAGGTTTTCCAGAGATTCGGAGTTTTAATCACTTGAACTTTGCAGTTAATTGAAATAAGATGAAGTGCTTCAAGTTTTCGACTTAATTTTCAGCCAAAACTTGGAACCTGATTTTATCGTTTCCTTAGCCGTATATTATTTTACAACTTTCAACTAAAATGGCAGTAATTTAATTTAAAGTTGATAGTGATTTGTGAGCAACCTGTACAGTTTTTAAACACGCATTTTATACAGAGAGTAACAGACAATCCGTCCACTGTAAATTGCAGCCACACGTTATGCTGTATACGTGTTTCAACCGTGTTTTATCATTTTGAGCCAAGTAAATTTAGGAAACCATTTTTCATTACAGTCTTCGGAAGGTCCTCTAACTTTGTGAACAAGAATCTTTCAAAATACTTTAAATGCAAAAATAGATTGTGGTGTACCTAACTTGAACAGTTTTAATTTTGTATTTTGTTACAAACTAAACATATCAATTCTCATTATTTCATACAGAGGACAGCCAAACGCCTTTGATAGGAGGTGGAGAGGCAAGTTATACTTCTAATCCAAAAACACACCTAGACAAACTAGGCTTTGTTCAAAGTATCTACCAAAAAGTTACTTGTGATACACTTCCAGAAACCGTTTTGCAATAGACTTGTTGCATGTATATTTTACTGTTTGGCCGAATTCTTTCATACACTAGATTCAAATAAAAGTCCGTGACATCTTTTGGAAACCAGGGTAAAATATTATACACATTTTTACTACTTTGTACTAAATGTTTCACTTACACTAGTCGTATTGTATATTTTGATTATGTCTTCGTCAAGACAGTGTGCATTATACAGTAATTACTGAAGGATTAGCAATGCCCCTCGAGGTCTGGTATAATTAATGCTATCCTCTGTTTACACTGTAGATTAATCGCTACGTCACTAACTAGTCTTGTGAAAGGGAAAGAGCAAGTGATAGAATACTTTCTTAGATAATTGTCGTCTGCGTCTGTTCAATTACATGAGTTTAAGTGTACGCATAATTAATTGTTCTATTTTTTGTTAATCGACTGACAAAAACTTTTACAACAAAGAAATGAATGTCGCGGCTATACCTATTAGTGGTATTAAGTTATTAACTGCTTATGTTGTCTCTACAAATTATAAAGACAGTATGTTAAAGGAAGATGACTTGACTACAGGTGGGGTCAGATCTGGACCAGCGGATCTTTTGTACAGAAAATATGTATTTAATAATTGTCAGCTTGGTGGCTGTAACTATTGTTTAAGTGTCTAATGACGTTCCCAAGAAATATTTAGTTTTGTGCTTACCATCTTGTGTTAGACTACAAGTTTTTCAGGGCCTAGTTTGTTCAGGGTAGCTTTTACTAACATCTTAATTCGAGTATGAAAATGATACACATTATCCTAACAGTGCATCGTGTTATTGTAGTTTTGGTCTGTTTAAATTGGAATTTGTCATGATCAGGTACACATTTTGTAGTTATTCTCTTACTTAACCTTTTTGTTGACAAAGTAGATCCTAACTTTTATTTTCATCGTCTAAGTTAAGATTTGTTAGCAAACAAAGATTACTAATTCTGTTTCAGAACACAATTTGGCTTAATTAGTGCTATTAATAGTTTTGGGTATTAACTTTGGTGCAAACTTTACATTTTATTCATGCATACTGAAAAATATAATAAAAGGAACCAGCAACATTATATTTAAGTTAAGATCATATTCGTCCCCACCTGGGTATTAATAGGCTGTACCTTCCCAAGCAGGAAATAGTAAACTCAACTAATCACTCAACAAAGATATTATTGACCAGCTGATTGCATTACCATTTCCCTGTAGGGTGTTTACTAAATGACTGTTGCAGGGGGATAGTGTGTAGGTGGATCCGGATCCATCCCTGTCCAGGCTTGCCCTTACTTGAGGGCATCCACTACTCCTCTTTGATATTGAATATCACTTAGCTTAATAGGACGTTAATACTTCTATTGCGTAATAAGTGTTAGATACCAAAAGAATAAATCAATATTTAATTGTTTCACTTTGACCACGTGTGATTCTTCAGCAGTGATATTCTATCGAAACGTGAAGAAGTGACGATCGTCAGTACTCAAACACAAATCTTTGACTGATCACGCAGGAAAAAATGACTCGGCCAACATATTAATTGCATCTGGTAGGCTTTTGCAGAAACTGCCACTTAAATTGAATTTTTTGAGTAGGTATTTAGCATAACCGCCCGGCAAGTGGGAGACCCGGGTTCAAATCCCGGTTCGGTCCAAATATTTTTGTCTTCAAATTAATTTAGTAATGAGTAGGTATTTTATTATCTTTTAGTGCAAAGGTAATTCACAGTTCAAGACCACATAGCGAATTCCTCTGATGAAATTCAAATGAGAGTTATTTTATACTAAAGCTACCCAGTGTATATAAATTAATCAAAATACCTAGGAGGAAATAACAGAATCAGGAATCTTTATATGTAAACAACTGATTTCATTCCTTTTACCCTAATGGAAAACAGCTACAAGCGTAACTATTTTTTTTAAGAAAACGTTTAATTTTTACGTGTAAGGTTTTACCCTGTCTTGTACGTTTACAGTTTTCACTAAAAGATGAAAATCCAGTGCTTTATTTGAACGACAATGTGTTTTATCACATTTTTATCATTTTGTTATGTTAATGATTAGTTATAGTTTGTTTTTTTTGTTTTATAGTCAACACAATTATTTTTGTAAACTGACTAATAAATTGTTATTGTTAGAGTTAAGGTTACAGTTAAAGTGTACTCCGGAAAGGTTTAATTAGATCACTGTAAAGTATGACGATAAAATTAAGTGTACGGTTTAATATAAGATACAGCTGTCGCTCTCAGTTAAATGGCATACGTGATAATTATACATTATAATGACTTGATCTAGCATGCTTTAAGCAAAAGCATTGAATTATACTAAATTAGGTGTTCAAACGAACTCTGAAATTCTCCCATAGTCATCAACAAAATTTAAACAAAGAATTTCTTGTATTGTTGCAAAACCGTGAGTTTAACAAATACAGTCTAAGATTAAAACACCTTTCCCTGTAAAGAAATTTAAAAATGTACTGTAGTATAAACTACAGTATTTACTCAACATTCTGTAAAGTCAATTTCAAGCTTATATAGGCCTCAAAGCTTAGATGTAATTCAGAGGTGAGCGTTTTCAGACTAAAAGCTCTGACTTGTACAGCCTAAAGGCTGCAGACCACTGGGAAGTTTATTCACATCCTTACACCCTTATCCAATCTTAGTACTCTCCGAAACACCTTTATATATACGGCTAACTACGTTGATTTTACTTGTTTAATATAAAGAGATTGATTATTCTTTTCATAACTACCTACTGTGTTTAGACAACTTTTGTCGGTTGAACCTAAAACTCATTGATTGAAGTTATTGTCCTATCAACTGTTTATTTATTCTCAAAGTAAGAGTTTTTCATAAAATAACAAAACAATCTAAACATAGCCTATATGTAGCCTTAAGCACTACGGTGAATCTGAGAGAATTTCTCATGATACGAAAAGGCTTTCATTTATCTGTTTTAAATCATACGAACCTTTTTATACACTATTAGTATTGTTTACAATAATTTATTTTTAAGTGTTCCCTTATGAGTAAATAAATGTTTGTATGTAGAAAACAGCTGCTAATAGTTGTATTTGTTTGAAAAAAGAAAGTTGTTTACTTTCTGTATCCTAGGGAAGCCTAGGGTAGTAATAGCAGTATATCAATAGTAATATTTACCATTATTAATTTCTGCCCAGTGCTCTGAATGTCAGAGTGAAGAAATTCCGACTAAGTAATTAAATTAAAGTAACTTTGAAACAGAAGATTAAAGAACAACGGGAGATGTTTTATCAATTAGGAAGTTAAAATCCATCATATAGGGAGAGCTCTGTATTACTTTATGGTAAAACTACAATTTTATAGGTAAAACTTTGAATAACCGCCATTTAAAACGGATGATCCTATCTAGCTGGTTAACGAACTTATCCAACATAATTGCAAAAGGAACATTTGTACTAAACTTCATGAAGATCAAATCAAAAATGTAACCTGTAGAGTGGTTATATATAAAATTTAGCTATTTGACTCGGGAGGTGTTGGGAAGCTTAAAATTGCAAACCGCACCTTTCTACAACGTTTCTTTTTCTTTGGCGAGAGAAATGAATAGCTATAAATTCAAAGAAAATTCGCTAATAATACAAAAATAATTTAGGTCAAACAAAATGCACTTTTACGTACTCTTGTGATTACCAAAGATGGAACTAAACAATTACTAAAATTAACGACATATAACATGGTACTAGGAGATAAACCTATAAGCTTTCATCTATCTTGCCACTAAGCCGTATATATGTGTCTCAGCACATTGTATCTGTCATCAGTTCTTAGTCCTTGTTGTTAACCTGTTCTTGCAACAAGTTAATAATTACCTTGTTGTTATAAATGTATTGTTGTTTATAACTAACATGATCTTAGGGAGGGTAATTGCAAAGTGTGATTACTATACTTTAAAATTGTTGCTCTGGTAGCCCTAATATCAGTGTTCTAGAAATTACGTAAATTACTGAACTACAGCCTGAAAATTGTCTAATAACAATTCACAGTAGTATTGGTACTAGTTAGTTTTCAGTGAGTTTGACATTTTTAAGTTTCAGCAAGCGTGAAATAGTAATACTTATTCACAGGTACAGACTAACATACGTGAACAGATAATGTTTGTTGCAATAATTTCAGGAAACTTGTAAGCATATTCTTTGTTTAAAGTTTATTGTTGACGATGGGACAGTTTCAGAGTTTAAACTAATATTGCGGACATTGTCCATCGTTAGTGAGCAAGATGATCACGACGTTTCGGGATCTGCAATCTGATCCCTTCTTCAGGTTAAAACAAACCTAAAACACAACACAGAACATTATAAAACGAGCTAGCCTAAAGTATAGCCAAGCATAAGCTGACCAATCAAGCACAACCAAATAACATGTAGCTGCTAAAGTCAAAATACTAAAACTTAAATAACTAGACTAGAAATCAAAACCTCAAGCATGAGACACACTAGACCATAGTTGTTGTTCTTCATCCAAATGTACTTGCAATAAACAGCTTCAGTCAACTCCCTAATATCTAGACTAATACTAAAATACGTGAAAAGTTACCTGTTTAAAAAGCATTTAAAATATGTAAATTGAATGCTAGCCGACGGACACAAATTATGGTGTCCAGCTTTTCTGTACAGGACTCCACCATACCTAACTTTATAAATCTCATGGTCAATCATTTTTTAGAATAGCCTAGTGTCAAGGCGGATTTGGTGAATAACACTTATGAAAGAAAGAAAAAGTGTTTATTGAACATTTTAAAATTATTTACATAGTTGGGCCCCTCACAGGAGACCCCTGGTTTCAAAACCGGTAATCAGCATTAGCCTGATAGGCCGTCTGCTCGTTGGCTTCAAAGTGTCTTTTCTTCTACCTTGTGTGGTATTGAGGGTTCTATAAGCAGGCCAAGTTGCCGCATATAAACCAGGTCCGGCAGCAATCAAATGCTAATTTTGCTCCGATTCAACGGCGACATTCTCTTATTTGTTTATCGGGTCTTCACAGTCCTTAAGTATCTTTTAAAGGAACTTCCTCTACGTTAATAATGGTGTATCTTAGGCATAATTGATTACAGAGGGTTTTAAATGAGCAAAAAGTGTCGTGTATCATTAAACAATTACCCAAATAACTTATTTTGTTTTATTTAAGTAAATTTTCATCAAGTTGTAAGAATTGTTGTTAAATAATATAATTTAATAAAGTTTTTATATATATAGATATATAAAACCGATATAGTGAAGTGATTTATTTTATTTTGAATATATATATATATATATATACAGAGCACAGTTTTCAAAAGATATATGAAAAGTAAATGCCACAAAAGCAATAACAAATCACCATGCCTAATATTATTAATAACTCCTTTCACAATAGAAAATCTGCTGAAATTTACTTCACTTATCCTTTCAGTTTCCACAAAAGAACATCATTTCAAAACTCTAAAAGTAGAGAAGTCATAGAAAAGTCGTGAAATGAGCACAACAAGCTAACCACTGTTGGCGTGCTAGTCGCCAACTATTTATTTGCCGAATTATTTAAAGCTTACACATATACCTTTCTTTGCCACAAAAGTACAGTAAATGTTTAAAGTTACCTCTTACAAAAAATAAAATACAAATTTCTTGTCAATTAGACCAGATCTGGTAGAAGATTTAAAAACGTGCAAAGAACGTACAAAAGCCACAGTGTAAAATTGTTATATACAAAGGTTGAAATTTTCTACATCACGTGTGGTGGTTGGTGATCAGAGCATGTTGCGCTGTGAGAGACATTATTTTCCAGCCAACTGTATGAGAGTGAGCTGACAGGAACCTTGTTACAACGTTGAAAGGTAAATAGCGGACAATATATCACAAAGTAAGCTTTCAGTTGAATGATGAGTTATGAAAACGTGACTTGAATTCTAAAGCTTTCATAACCAAACTTGTTCGTTTATAGGACAGGAACTATGCAGCAGTTGCAGTAGTGCTAAATCGATACTGGTCTTCTAGGGTTATAATTAATTGTGTGTTTAGATTTTCTATATGCAAAAATATAAAATATGTCAAAAGTGCCTACTTATGTTACTCTACAATAGTTTTAAGTTTACTGAAGCAACTAACAAAAGTAAAGTCAAACATTTGTTTAGAAAAGATTCACTCAAGAATACTTTTAATATAATTAATAATTATACATATTTAAAAGAAGTACATAGCACCTTGTAATATTTTATTTGACTAAGACGAACCGATTTCAATTTTCAAATAACCTTCTGCATGTCCTTAATAAATAGTTGTTCATATACTATGTACTTTCCTTTATACAGTATGTAGTTACGAGGGTCATCCAGAAAGTAAAGAACGTTTTGGCATGGTCAAATAAAAAATAAAGACATCAACACAAAACTTTATTTACAAATGCATAGAACCTTTCTCTACATTTCTACGCAAACGCCATGGATTTCAAGACACTGGTTTTAACGTGGGACCAGTTTTTCCATAACCATGTTCTACTCATTTGCCGCCAAAAACATGAGCCAGGATTTCTTAGCTTCTTTGAGTTCCTTATCGTTAGCAAACTGTTTTTTACCCAAAACATGGTAATAAGTGATAATCACTCGGCACCAAGACTGGGCTGTAGTCTTTTCTATTCTTGGCATAAATTAGACATGGATTAAGCCCTTTCGATCCCAAAAACAGTTGCCGTGACTTTTCGAGTGTTTAAATTTCACACTTTACATTTGGCGGGGTTTTCAATTGTCGATACCATTATTAATCACTGTGGACACGAGACGCGTAATCACACAGCAACGAACCTACACTCAAACTGAAGAGGAAGAATGTAGCTAGCAGCTGCACGCGCTCGTAGTGGTGAGGTGCGGCGCGTGATGCGCAATCGTTCTTTACTTTCTGGATGACCCTCGTATAATGTTGAATAATATCTTTTAGCTAAGTACAGTATTCTAAAGGGAACCTGCTATGTAAATTAACCTTCCCGCTTACAGAAAATTTCCTAGGATTCTACGTAGCGCTTATTGCTACACGTTGGCAAACAGGGTAGATAACCAACAAGGTGTGATGATAATAATAACTAGCCTATCATTTATTTATTGCTGCAAATACGTACATTATTACAAAGTCTTACAGTCTTAATTTGTATAAACGCAAATCGAAACATCATTTGAAGAACAGGTAAATCTAATGTAAACTATATTTTGAAAAATACAAACAGGCCAATATATGTGATTTATTATTAAAAGATATATTAAACTGCGTATTTTTTCAGAATAGAATCTACCACATGCCGATAGTTTCCATTTCAATGATTCAAAAATGTAAACCTTTAACACTAAATACAATATTTAAGTAAGATAAAAATACATATAGATAACATTGACTTAAAAACTAAAGGCATAAAAATTCTTACTAGCCATAACAATGCTTTGGTGAAAAATCAGCAACAACAAAACTTAACATCAAGCCACCTGTTGGTCTCAAAACTTATAATCATGGTACGGAGAAGAAAAGCATTGTATTCTAATTTACACTTGGTTTTCACTATCTGCATTTTGGTTTTCCTACAAATGAGACAGTGACCCGCAGTCAACTCTTTTTTTCTTACGAATTGAAAGTTTCAGTTCTAAGTGAGTAGGACGAAGTCATCTTTACGTAGGTATACTCAACTTGTTTCAAGTTGGATTCCTCCAAAGTTACCCTTATCTCTTAACAAAGTAAACCAGCAAGCAGCGATGACAGCTCCCCTGGTGGCAGTTGTACTAATTACAGCAGACAAGCTCACTTGGAAGGGGAACTAAAAGTGGCTATGAAGCTCTAAAACCTTTATGATTACAAAACTTTGCTACAACAAACGTCCTTCCTCTCTAGGTCTACTCGTTGTACCAGAGAGGTACGTGATAGCTCTCCTAGAGTTCCTCCTTACTACCTTAGGCTCCATTAGAAAAAACACGGTGGGCATCGCTATTACTGAAATGTTTGTGTCAGTGAAAATGTTACGATGCAATAACTGCAATCGTAGTGTCGTCTTCCCACTGTCTCCAGTTCTAACTTTAGGTTTCAACCCAACTCTAAACGAAAATAGTATTATTTTCAATGAAAATTACAAGCTTTCTTTACACTTAACTCTATTGATTCATTATTCTACAATTCCCTCACGTCATCATCTTTCTTGACTCATTTGTAGTTCTTTTAACTATGCCCATTATCATTAATTTTGTGGTTCCTAATTCACTCACCTTTTATTTTCTTGTTTTGCTTACTGTTTTTCGCTTCCTTGAGATTTCGTTTGACTTTAAAAACAAGTTGTTTGCTCGTATATATAGGTTTTGTTTCTTTTGAAAACTATGTCTATATGATTTGTTCGGTGAGAAATAGCAGCCTCTTTGTGAAGTTTCACCTTCTGAAAAACGTTTACCCGCTTTAGATCAATTTTAAACAAGTTTGAAAGTTTTTTATATGCTAACAATCAATATACTATCAAAACCCTGATTTTTCCGATTACTCTCTTTAGTCTACTAAGTACTATGTCAGTATTGTTGCCTTTGGCAAACCTGAAACCTTTGGCAAGCCCTTAAAATTGGCCGGTTTCAAAGTTATTTTCTCAAAGCTGGAATATTGTAATTGTTTACACTAAAATCCCTAGTTTTCTAAAGTGATATGCAAGACAGGTTAAACGAGACTTGTCGTTAGCTCTTTAGACGAAAGGGCTACATATATTGCTGTACGTTCTAACTAATTATAGTCTGCTGCCGGAATTGAACTATTAATGCTAAGCAATTAACTAAATCTTCTAAGTCTAATGTCTTGCATTCGCTCGTCTTGGTGATTTATACGAAAAGATAACAAAACTATTGTCTACTGCCGGAATCGAACAATTAATGCTGAGTAATGAACTGAATCTTCTAAATCTAATGTCTTGCATTCGCTCGTCTTAATAAGCAATCAAGCAAAGCGTACATCTAGTATAAAACGTGTTTGTGTGTGTGTCCCTATACTGAAAGTTTCAAACTTCAAATAGATGAATATAACATTGTTTACGGCAAAACACCTGAATGCGATGACTTTCATTTGTGTTGTATTAATCCCCAATACTGTTCACTATAATTGGTGGTTATCCAAACAACACGTAACAGTTTGTCAAGAGGAAACCATTAACGTTATCTAATTGCTATCCTATGTAACAAGCTCACCGTTTCAAGTCAAACCATTGTTTTTATATTGATTTAGTTAAAACGTGTTATACTCGTATTTTGAAATATTGAACAACAACAACATTTATTGTCAATTATTGTACACACAAGTTTCTTTCATTTGACATAACAATAAATTTAAAAATACAATAATTAATGACTTAGATCTATAGAGAAAAACACACAAAACAATTAACATTCAAATTTTAAGCCTCCATGAATTCTCTCAAATTATAAAATGAATTTTGATATAAATATTGTTTTAGGTGTGTTTTAAATTTTTTAAATCTTTATTTCGTAAAGTATGAGGTAGGCGATTAAACAATTTCCTACCAGCTTCAAATGGTAGTTTGTCGGACATTTGAAGCCGATGGTAATTGAACGAAAGTAATCTGTACAAAGCCAAGTTTGGGAAGCCATGGTCCATGAAGGCAGATTCTTACATTGTATAAGTTAGTTTGTAAAGATCGTTCCCTCTTTTAACGTGACGGACTAAGGCTTATATCAGTTTATACTTTGATAACAATTTGTTTCCTTTTTATGAGTAGTTGCTGCTAATGCTGCTAAAACTGATAAGTACATGCTTTTTGACTGATATGTACATGGAAATCGACCGACAGCATAGCTACCATGTAAATGTGTGTGCTGGGACTCTTATTCTTGAGTGTTCTGTAATTTTAGGAAAACTAATTATATATTATGAAGCAGAAGTATTTGGAATCCCCACTATTATTTTAAACTATTACAAGTAATAAAAACTCTTACTAGTACGAAGTTATATAAAACGACACTTTTTGGAAACTCCTGACTGTTAATTTCTATACTACCTTTTAGGGTTTTAATAGAAGTAGCTTATATTGAACCGGCCCCTGGTAAAGTTCATAACTTCCTTGAGTTATGAAGGAAATACTATTAAACCTAAAATAATAAATAGTGAAATGTCTATGCAGTTTACTAGCAGTTCACTGGATCTAATTTAAGTTATTTTTTATACAAGAACTAAACTGCAATCACACAGCACAACTCGTATCTAAAAACCGATGGCCTAGTTGAATAACTCAACTCCACTCACAACCCTGGAGCAATGACAATACATCAGAGTCCGACCTAACTCGTGAACTGAAGCTTTGTTAAATGTGAGTTTGAAACTTTGGTAGCCCTGAGAGATTAATTATGTGACAGTTGGCCCAAAGTATTCAACTAACTTATTGTCAACTAGTATCGACTATGCCAACATACACCCTACTACGTCCATGGCCTTAAAAAGTGTAAAGTATAAAAAATATATTTTAATTCATTACTAATTCCGTTGTTTGTAATGTTCATAGTGTAAGCAACCCGTTATTTCCCAGTCGGAATCTGAATGGTTTTTTTACATTTATAGATAAACTGATTCTGGAACTGATTCATGTCTTAAGCTTAATCTTGTCGAAGAGAATGTTAGCTACTTTACTTAGTCTGACATTTCCTTTCTATGAATCAAGATAGGGACTAACTGGACTAAGTAAACTAACTCTAAACAATTTTAGTTTTATCTCTTTATATTTTATTTTAATTTTGTATTATTTTTATATTTTATATTAATATTTTGTTTTTTAAATTAACAATCGCTAATAACGTTAAACAGTCGATAACATGGCTTACTGTTTAATCGAGTGGTTTTGATCTAAAGCAAGAATGGTCTAAATAGATTTTTTTCAAGCCATTCTCACGGGTTTATATTTTTTATCAAATTTAATTCATTATATTTTCTAATATTCATTTTTAAGGGAGGCTCATGAGTTGTTCTGAGCCTCTCAAGTGTGATAAAGAAGTTCAATCTTGAGAAAAATTGGCAAAAAGACACTCTAAAGAAAGAGTGAACATTATTAGTTACATTAGTTACGTCCAGTTTTGATCTAAAAGACCTATATGAAGCAGTTTTTGAGACAACTGGTTTAGGTGGATAAGGCTGTAAGGCAATGCTTCCATACTGGTCGAAGGCCAAATCAGTCGCTCTATACCCATTCCCTAAACCTTCTACACCTTCCATTCTTACTAACCTTTTTCCATATCCTTCCGACTCAGTTGGCTAGTAAAATGAGCGTGAGGCTGCGTTGTCCAGCTGAGCTTTTCCTAGGCTGGTGGCCCATGTGGCCAAGGCGAACGTCCACAAAAAATAAACGGTTGTGATGTAAAAATAAAAATCCATGCAACCGGCATTATGTTTTTGCTATAATTGGCATTTTAGTTTGAAGATAAAACCAACCCGTTGAATAATTACATCATAATGACCAACATGTATAACTGATACAGACTATAAGTAGTATTTGTTTGGTTATTTAGTATTTATTTATTTGGTTGAACAGAAAACAGTTGTAGTAGCGTAAGCTGAAGCAAAGGTACGAGGTGACGGGGAGAGATTTGGGAGAAATTAATGCCACTGAGCCAAATTGAAAAGTTAAGTGGCGAAGTTAATCTTTGTTTGGTTTCAGAACCAAGTCCCTTAGCTGTTGGTTCCTACGTTATCTCGCCTTACCGCAAATAGATACGTTTCTGTTACCATAGTTTTAATATAAAAAACATATATGCAGTTAAGTAAGTAGCAAAGTTAGGATGTGTGCAACTTTGACACTAAAGCATCGCTGATTACATTTAACAGTCGATATGATTGCTTACTGATTCCGAAGTAGTGTTGATTTGAAGCAAGAACGGTGCAAATAGTTTTGTCAAAACGTTCTAACGGTTTTGACTCGGTTTGTAATGTGTATCGTATTTAATTCACTACCTTTTTTAATATTCCATTTGGCTTTCTGAATTTTGTTTTGAGGGTAATGTGAAACGTGACATATTTAAGATGCCTTATAATACTGAACTTGAGATAATCTTTGAACTAAAAAGGACTTTTAAAAATTAAAACAGCTATTGAATAAAAAAGGGTTAATTAAGTACTATAAATAGCTTTAAATTTGGATTATAACCCAAAATACAACATTAAGTGTGGGATGTCATGAGACGTTCTCCATTTGGCCGTCAGATTAGAAAATGGTAACCTTTTTTCAAATGTTCGAATGCGTGTACTGGTTAACTGCGGAGAAAAATAAAGTAAAAGCATTCTCCAATTACAAATTTTTATGAAAATCATAGCCTACAAGATACCAACGGCGGCCTGTTTTAAAGTAAGCACCTGGTATTTTCTTCAAATTTTTTAGAAGGAGTGGTTAAAAGGTATAACTTGGTTCATGCCGCAAATGTTTTCAAACACTTGGTTATTGTCACTTGGTATATACGAGTAAAGCGGTAATTCTTATTGAGTTCCTTTGGTGAGCTTCTCTTTAACTAGAATAATGCAGCTTTCTAAACTTGTGGGTAGTAGACTGGATATCGTCAGTAATGTTAACGGTAGTATCAACGATAACTTTCACGAGATTGTACACAGTTTAAATGTCCTCCTCCCACTTTAACTTTTGAAAAAGGAAATATATTTTTAAATCCTTTGGGGAATGTTTGTATAGGTTTCTAAAGTTGTTATAACGTACTTTGCGTCACCCAACCCCCACACAAAATCCGGGGGCCCCTCAAATGTTTTAAATACAAGCCCTCCCCTTGTGGCACCTCAAAAGAAAGGTAATTTCAACACAAATTCAACGACGCAAAGAAAGGTTTTTTTATCTCAACTTGTTTGTCATATTAATTTAAATATGACACAAAATCAGGTTTAAAATTACACATTTCACATACAATTTATTTTGAATCACATAGTTGTCTTCAAAATACTCTGAGGACAACATCACAACCCTATAACTTAATCCCGTAAAGTATTTTGAAGAACACTTTCATTAAAAACTAATTGTATGTGAAATGTGGCATTTTAAACCTGATTTTTCTGTCCTCTTTAAATTAGTACACGAAAAAGTCGAGATAAAACAATTTTCTTTTTGTCGTTAAATTTGTGTTGAAATTCTCTTTCTTTTGAGGTTCCATAAGGGGGATTGTATTTAAAAGATTTGGGAGCCCTCTCCCCTATTTTAGTGGAGGGGGTGATGCAAAGTACGTCAAAACATACGGCAGAATCCAACATTGACCCAAAGTTTTAAAAAAAATATTTCCTTTTTCAAAAGTTAAGGGTGGACATTTTAAACTCACTTTTTATAGTTTATTTCGTTGGAAATTCGCTTTAGTTATATGAAGAGCTACTGCGTAAGAGGACTTTTATAACTTAGTAAGGATTTACCGGTTACATTTTCAACCCGATCTAGAACTGCATATAGGTCAACACATAAAACACAAATTCACTGAACTTATTTTCGCTTCCCTCGTGAACTTACTGAGTGGAAACTTTGTTTATCCAACAGTATTCAAACTTTGTTTTCATTTCAGCTGATATTATTTTCTCTTCAGTTATATGTAGGTACTAACATTTTAATTATGTTCATTGCACTAAAACTGTACGTCTATCCTAGCAAATGGGACGATGCATGGGTTACTTGTTATGTCCTATATCGAAATATACTGCTACTATAAGAATATACTCGTATATAGTGCAATGGAAATAAATGCAATACAGCTTGCATACCAATTGGACGATTTGATCTTATTTTTCTAGTAAACTGCGGTAGTAAACTCTTCAAGTAATACTTTCAAATGTGTTGATTTACTTTAATTTTATTCAAATAGATGACACTAGTATTTTAATTCAAAAATTCCATTTAAAATATAACTTAGGTTTGATAAATGGTAGGTTTGATCTCAAGAGTAGGAATCCCAATAAGATCTCTCCAGTAGCAAACCTTCTTCTGGTGCCTCTTACAAATATACTGGCCGCTCTCATTATTTTAAATGAGATTCTTGTTCTGGTACAGTTTTAATGTGTTTTTAATTATTTTCTCGGCAAATCGCTCATGTAGTACTTTAAAGAAAGAGTTCATTTGGGGGCGAAGATTCCGTCTACTGACAACACTAAGGGCGTAAATGTAGTATGCACAATGTAAATGTAGTATGTTCACAAGCGTAGAAGTACTTTCTCTTTTTTTCTTCCTCTGCGTTTAACAGGATGGACAGTACAGGTCGGGAGGTGTAGGAGGGAGCACGACACGAATATCAAACAATGCCTCCCTCTGAGCCTCCCAACCCCCACGTACAGCCAAATCCCCCCGCAAACATGGTTCTTCTTCACTTATGATTGGTTCTTCGAGTACATTGCCCCAGGACTTAACACACATTTCACCAAGAAGGTCTCTGATTTCGTTATGCCTTCGTGTTACCAAGCCACCAGTTTTACAACAAAGAGCATGGTTCAAAGTAAATCCAGTCTTCCCACAACCATCACGTCTATCTGGCATGTTTACGGGTTGTCTATGATGTCTGATAGCAAGATAGCATCCCTGAATTATTTTGGTGATAGATCAAAATGATCTCGGTTCAAAGGCATGACAGATAACCAACTTGATGAAATATGCTTTGTAATTGAAGCAACAGATCTTTCTAGGGCTCATTTTCTTTCAGCAAAGAACGTGTTTAAAAGACTTTGTAGTTTTTCTTCATCCGCAATATATTTCTTTGATCCCATGTTTTTTCCTTGCTTTCATTCATTTCATATTTAATTATAGCTATTTATTAAATAGTTAAGTTAAGGTAATTAAGTTTATAAGCTCTCTTTCTTATTTTTAGACTTTGTAAATGGCAGTAGAATAGTTTTACAGCTTTAAATGGTCCTTTAAAAACGGTTAAACACATGAAAAATCTATGAAAGTACTCATACATAAGATTTATGAGCGAGCAGCCTAAGATTGGTCATTTCATTTTTGTTCTATAGTTTAAAGTTTTAGTTCTAAGAAAAATAGTTCACTTTGTGAGTAGAAACTATACCAAGCTTCTGAAAAACTGGTCGTTTACTAAAACGTGTTCTTTTACAAAATAAATTAGTTTTACTCCACCATTAGTTTTTACCCTACATAAATTTACACAGAAAAGGTGCATTTTAAATAAAACAACACAAGCAGATAAATTACACATGAATGTCATTTGACATACCTTGATATATTTATTTAAACTATCTAGTAAAAACGAAATAATGCAAAATTGAAATGTCTTTAGTTCATCCGTTCTTATCTGTTTTCTTCCAAAAGAAGTACCGAACCAATTATGCTTTTTGTGAATTCAGGTCGCAACAAAATTATAAAATATCTACTTAAACTAACTTCATGTTGAATAACGAAGTTGACAAGTATTTGGATATCGAGTTTTCGGTTCGGTGAGCTTACAAATGACAGTTGTCAAGAACTCCTTCGGAACGGAATAAGTTAAATTGAATATTCGTCAAAGAAATACTTTACCGGGTCTCGTGTCTTTGGAAGGAACATAACTTTGTACATATCTGCATTTCACCTAGTAATTTGAAAATGTTCTTCGATAAAATATACCCAGCTTCATTTTCATCGCTGTGTTCACTTAAATATAAAATTTACAGTCAACCATAACACGCAACACTAAGATTAAAGACAGGTTTGTTATGCATACTTTCAATAATTACGTAGATTCTAAATTTCTATTTAAGTTATTGAGTTTTCAATTGAAGGTTTTTCATATAGGCTACAAAAACTTTCAACAAATTTCATCCGGGTATTTAATGTTTATGACTATACGCGATGGTTGTCTTTCATACCTGTTGTGCGAACTCTTATACAGGGTGAGTTTTAAATGCCTCCCCACCATAACTTTTGAAAACGGAAATATTTTTAAAACTTTTGGGCAATGTTTTTATAGAATTCTGAAGTTTGTTTTGACGTACTTTGCGTCACCCACCCCTACCCAAAGTCTGCCCTCCCTCAATGTCTTTTAAACACGAAACCCCTTTGTGGCACCTCAAAATATTTCGGGTGGGGGCTGGGTGACGCAAAGTACGCCGAAACAAACTTCAGAGTCCTACAAAAACATTCCTTAAAGGTTGTTAAAAATTATTTCCTTTTTGAAAAGTTAAGGTGGTGAGGAGGACACTTAAAACTCACCCTGTATAGTACAATATTGAAGATACACGTGAAAACATGCTCCTTGATAGTACTCAGCACCGGGTTACAGATCAAGTGAGATACAGCTTGACAGTAGAGTTAGACACAACACGGAGACTGTACAATATATCAACCTGGATCTGCACGTCAGCTTACATACAGTCTGCACGATCGAACCCGTTTCCGACAAACTCGGTTGTTTTTCCATCCAGTCGGTCAAGTTAAAGAGCATTCGATCAAGATGAGACACGTTTAGAAATGTCAAAACACAATGAGTCCGACCCATGAATCTTGAGGTCAACAACCGATTTTGGCCTATTCCGATCAGGAATGTGATAAGAATCTTTTACACTGAAACCGTTATACTTAGCAGACACGTTGGTTGAAATCGTGCGTGGCTCCGGAGCTGATCACTCCGCTGGCGCGGGTTCGATTCCCGCAGTCACCAATTACATTTGTAATGTGACTGTACGGAAATGCTAGGTTAAGGTCGAGGTTGAGTGGTAGAAGACTAACTTCGTCTCATTAAACAAGACAAACTTTACCTTTTAACAAGAAAATAAGCTTTTATATTTCCTGTATAGCCGTACACCCTGTTCCCACTCTCTCGGGCTACGTCGATGCCCAACGGGCATAATTGTTCAAAACAAGCACGTTTAACTATTTGTATTTTTAGTTTTTGTTTGAAACATCAAAGTTTCTATGAACTAATAGGGAGGAACAACTATATTCCAGGCTTCTGGTATTGTAACGTGCCATTTAACTCTCTTCACAAACACCGTCAAACGTTTCGTTCCTGCTATGATGTGGCATCATCAGCTGCAGACACTAAGAAATTTAATGATTTTGGTGAAAAGAGAGGATAAATATGTGGTACACATACCTTTAAAACGCAGAAGGGTTACGCATGATTATAACAAGAGAGAAAAATAGCATCTCAAACCAATTGTAATAGAAAATGATAAGAACTGTATAGACTACAATACAACACAAACAATTAAACATTTGAAGAATTAAGTTATTAGTTTGCTAAAGAAGTGTTTGAATCTTGGTGTTGTGAGTCTAATAATTTGGGGCAGCTTTGGATAAATAGTAACTGATAGTGACCGAAAGAGTTGTTAACGCGCAATAGACATATTTTTGATATTAAACAAGTATAAATTGATCTCTTAACATCCACAATTGTCAAACATCCTACCATAACATTATCTTTGGTTATATTCATGACGTGGGCCGGTGATTAAGTAGAGTGTCGGGTCGACATTACTAAGCATCACCACACGAACTAACAAAGTGGAAACAAAACAATTACTTGTATCTACCTACGCTGTGTTTCCTGTTCGGTAATCTGGACCAATGCATTTCTCAATCCCACGATTTTCAATGGGCTAAATATCTTGTTTGTCTTGTTTAAAAATACCTTGTAATTAATATACCTGTGTCTATGATTTAAACCTAATTTACAATCTTATAAGCAACTTGAAAGTCAAAAGGGTTTCTTGCTAAATCTACAAAGTATGACGTACAATTTGAAACCCCGACCACTACATATTGAATTTCTAAAGTATGAGGATGAAGGAATATCAATCCTTAAGTTGTTAGCAAAACACTTGTTCGGTGATAAAATAAAGAGTGTCCCATTTATGTCTTACCTAAATGTGTTTTAGTTAAATGTCTTTTAATTAAGGTTTTGTCCCGCCGTGATCGGGAAATAATTTCCGAAACCGATCTGCTAAAGCAAAATATAATAAATTAGTGTTTAATTTTGTTTTCTTTGATACATGCAGTTAATATAGGTTTTGACGAAAGTAGCCAAGTTGATACTGTGCTGCCTTTACGCCAGTTTTGTACTATCATTGAACAACAAAAGTAGAAGTATAAATTCATAATATAACTTCACAGTGTAACTAAACAAACCAATAACATTATAAAAACTGTAAGAAACTCGGTACAAAATTGTTTATTTATTTTCATAACAATGAAAAGATATGTTTCTAATGAAATAAATACAATAAATACTGAGCAGCTACACAGACAATCTTAACCTAAAATTAAATGTGCTTCTATGTAACAATACCTATAGCAAAACTACGAGCTACCAGGCAAGCTATCGTGCTTTGCTCGGTTCAAACATAATTCCAGCAGGCATAGCCTCATGGAGCCCTAAATGCAAACTTCACGTGTAATCCCTCCCCTAGTGTAAAGTTACGTGTGCGTACGTGACTACTTCACGTCGTTACGTTACTGACAATGATTTATTGTACATAACAACTGTCAGACAACATACGGGAATCATTATTCGTCCACCCACTGCAGGATGTGTGCGTGTTCAGTTGTGTCTGCGAGCAGTGTAATGATTCTTAACGTTGATGAAATGATTGAACTTATTTAAATCCGGTTGTACAGAGTGGTTTCCTGATCGAAGAATGTGTTGGGTCAATTTTTAGTTTATTAAATACTGTTTGAACATTCTTTGCAAATCATTTAGTCAACAAAGAATTCAGAAGAAAACGCGTAGCTTCCCTTCAAGTTGTCCTAGTTAAAGTTATTAAAGCGTACTTGAAGTTTTGAGCCCCGTTAGCGTTGTTCTGAAGGTCAAGGTATTCATATCGGGATTTAATACTTACGTTATATTCACAATAAATTAATGTATGATAAAATGTTACGTATAAAATTAATTTTAAAACAATTCCAATAAATCAACCTAGGGAAATACATGTGGGATGATTTCAGTCTCCGTATATAAATAACATGTGTTTCAAGTAGTCTAGATCATATCAAGCTGTTATCCGGTGAGATTAAATGAACTTCCTCCTGATTACTCAGTGTCTGCTGATAGCTGCCTCAGCAACACTTTAAATTGTAATTCGAGATCTGACAACGACTTACATCTTGTTTGTACTTAGATTTAATTTTGAAACATTTAATGTAACCTCGAACTTATGAAAGCTAAATTCTTGTACTGCAAATTTTATGGCATCTGCAGGTTATACCATTTCAGTCAAGCCATCTGAGTCAAACCATTTCAGACATCTTAACACTGTATAAATATTAGTATAAACTGTTCAAAGTAATCTAAACATCGTATCGTGTAAACATTTCAAGTAACTCTCATGTTTAAAAAATCTATTCTCCTGACTAATCAAAGTATTTGAACACTCAGAGTGGAAACACAATTAGCTACGCCTTATTAGAAAATGTCCATAGAATAAGAACTAGAAAGTTTATTAAAAATTATTTCTACTGTTTTTTTAGGAATCTCATTGCTTTGAGTTATCGTCAAGTAGTACAGTGCGGACCCGTGGCGGGATGGAATCGTGCACGACTCCGGAGCTGATCACCGTTCTTCCTCGCAGTCATCACTTATATTTGTAATATGACTATACGGTAACGCTAGGTAAGGGTCGAGGTTAAGTGGTAGAGAGCCCTTTGCAGTCCTAACATCGCCTCGTTAAAACAAGACAATATTTACCTTTTTTACCTTTACAGTGATTCATCAACCATTTCCCAACATTCGGCACTTTAACCCTGCGATACCTTGAGTATGTTACGTTTCACGTCACTAACGAGAGGAAAGAACACAAAATCATGTGAACATTCACTAAAACATAATATTGAGAATCGTCTTATTATATTGAATACATAGTTTCAATTTATCACGATCAAACCTAATTTTGATTTATTTGACCAAACTTATCCAAATTTAATCCACTAATTCCCGCTTTATAATCTCATTTCACCGTAAACGGTCTTGCCTAAGATTAAAAGGTTCGGTGCATGAATGGGCACGTAATATAAAATTAAACGTTTAAACCTCTTCGTGGGACACTCGGCAGGCGCTGATAGGCAAGTCCTGCAGTACACGCGTGTAGCTGGATTGCCACCAGCGCCTTCTTATAATCTCGTTCTGCTGTTTCAAATCATGTCAAAACATCCTATTGAAACTGTTTCAGCCAATCAGTGACTGAAAATGGTACTTTACAGCGAGACCGAAATACATAACTATTGTGATGTTTTGACGCGGATAGTAAAAGTTGAAATGGTGTGCTTTTACATTGGATTCAACAAGATAACGTAGATAGTTCCTCTCGATAAAGTGTTACGCGAATTTGGAATAACATAATCAATATTCACACTTCTCAATAAATCAACTGGTTATATAAGAGATGTACTCGAACTTACACAAATATATTTTATAACCTGACAAATATGACATGGGCCATCAAAATATAGTGTTAAAGAAAATCCAATGTTCCCGATGAAAGGCGAAATGTTCACACGCAATTCCTTGATAAGATTTATTGTTCGATTCTTATTTCAACACGACCTTTTACTGCAGTTAAGCTTTATTTTATTATTTTACTTTATTACTTATTACTTAATTATATTTTTCTAAAACACTATTGATAAAAAGGTTTATTTTATTAGTTAACTGAATAGTGCGCAAGAAACACTTTACTGAGATTATCTTAATAATGTTACATTGTCTTTAAGGGGATTCGGCACCCAAAACCCAAAATTTGTTTGTTATTTGTTGTTTATAAAAAATAGTTATTTTCTTATAATAATACTTGTATAACCTAAAAAACTAAAAAGAAATTTTTGAGTTTTTTTATATATGTGCTATAGCGTTTTTTTTGGAAAATTGTACATTTTTGAATTTGATATTGTGAGTGAAGAATCAAACCAAATTTGATGGTTTTAGTACCAAATGATAGGTATTTTTAACCCTATCATTCTGGAAGCCCGTATGGCAAGTGTTTCCAAGTTAAATACTTCAGAAAGTATTGTCAATTAACTATGTAAATCAGTGTTTAACAACATGTTTATAATGAGGGTAAAGTTTAAGGGCACACAACAGTAAACTACGTAGTTTGATTGAAAGTAACTCTCCCTTTAAATACAGTTAAAGTATTAACTGTTTGTATAACTGCATTTAGCGAGTAAATTGTGTGCAATATTTGTGTTTCATTATCACAGGACAAGTGCAGGGTGTTAAATAAATAAGTGACTTATTTTATTTTGATGTAGTTGTCACACTGAAACAGACAGCTGCAAACTTTTGAGGAAAATGAAATGTAAAACGAAGTGGTCTTATATATAATAGCTGATTGTTGTTTTGACAATTCACTGCAGTCTCAATAAAAACCGCCTAGCGTACTCAAGGTTAGTGACCTTGGGGCGTACTTAATATCGAAGAACGGGCAGAAGTGGTCCTAATGAGGGGTTAGCTGGAATTCCCGAACTAACCCCATGTTACTCTTTTTGGTTGGGCTAAAGGAGAGATTTACTGAACTGGTCTAAACCATTGAGAGAATTGGAGAACCGGATTCTAGAAGTATTGCCACAAGATCCTGTGAAAGAAAATCACTCGAAATTCTCAAAAATCACGACTTTCATCTAGCCTGACGTCTGTCATCAAGAAACAGCTTCTTACTACTCCACAGTTTCAATACTATGGATACTGTGTAGTTCCCAGCAACAAGTCACCAGAGGTTTAAACTTTTAATTTCATATTACGTGCCCATTCATGCACCGAACATTTTAAACTTTACACAGTTTACAAAGTAGGTTCTAAAAATATTCTGGGAAAATTTCAGCTCCCTAACCTTTGTAGAAACAAAATGGCGGCATATTGAAAATCGATACTTTAAAACATTAAAAAGGTGTTTTTGGTTTTATAAAATATTTTTATTGTTACGTTCTAGGGCAATGTGACTTTTAAATAAAAACTAGAACATAGCCTAATGAAAAACCTTAGTCCAAAATTGTTCAAACTGTAACCCATCCACAGCAACACACTGATAACAGCGCTTAAGAAATGATTCGTAAGCTCTTACAAAGAAACTCCGTGGTATCCGGAGATGTTCCTCTTCTATTGATCGTTTTAGTTCCTCATCATTATTGAAGCTATGGGTAAGACTGTGGGGATTAACGGTATTATAATAATTACAATTATGCCTATTTACAACACCATTGCGGTAGAAAGTGGACTCGTCTGAGAAAATGATTTTAGTATGCCAATCAGGATCTGGCTCATGGATTTCAATGATACGAGAACAAAATTCCACTCTCCTGTCCGGATCATCTTCAAGAAGTTGATGAACTAGATGACTTTTGAAAAATTCAATGTTGTTTTTCTTAATAACTTTCTGTACAGAAGACTTCGGAACACCAGTTTCAAGTTCAACCTTCCTTAGTTATTTCGGTTTACCTAGAGCGAGCCTTGATGCGCAATTTCCCTCACTTAGACCTGATTAACACTATTGGTTTCTAACAAAAGGTATTTCCACTCGGTTATTGTTGGATTACGGTTCAATTCCTGGGTAGGCAACCTGAAATTGTCTAATTGCTTCAGTGACGTTGCCAAAAGCAACAGCCCACGCACAACACTAACTTTTTGTTCAACGTTCAAAAGCCATTTCTCGACTCCACTTTCGATAAAATAGTACCGAAGAAAGTTAGGTTATGTTTTTATGGCTCAAGCAATTTACAATCAAACAGCTGTTTTTCAACAATGAGCGTTAGAACCGCAACGTAGTAAACAAAACAGATAATAACTCATGAAAGTAGTTTTATAGGAAGCAAATTGGTAAAATTTCAATATGCCGCAATTTTGTTACTACAAACGTTAGGGAGCTAAGTTTTCCCAGAATATCTTTAGAACCTACTATAAAAACTGTGTAAAGTTTAAAAAGGTTCGGTGCATGAATGGGCACGTAATATAAAATTAAACGTTTAAACCTCTTCGTGGGACACTCGGCAGGCGCTGATAGGCAAGTCCTGCAGTACACGCGTGTAGCTGGATTGCCACCAGCGCCTTCTTATAATCTCGTTCTGCTGTTTCAAATCATGTCAAAACATCCTATTGAAACTGTTTCAGCCAATCAGTGACTGAAAATGGTACTTTACAGCGAGACCGAAATACATAACTATTGTGATGTTTTGACGCGGTAAAAGTTGAAATGGTGTGCTTTTACATTGATTCAACAAGATAACGTAGATAGTTCCTCTCGATAAACTGTTACGCGAATTTGGAATAACATAATCAATATTCACACTTCTCAATAAATCAACTGGTTATATAAGAGATGTACTCGAACTTACACAAATATATTTTATAACATGACAAATATGACCTGGGCCATCAGAATATATAGTGTTAAAGAAAATCCAATGTTCCCGATGAAAGGCGAAATGTTCACACGCAATTCCTTGATAAGATTTATTGTTCGATTCTTATTTCAACACGACCTTTTTACTGCAGTTAAGCTTTATTTTATTATTTTACTTTATTACTTATTACTTAATTATATTTTTCTAAAACACTGTTTTTTTCATTACTTGAGATATTCAAAAGGTTTATTTTATTAGTTAACTGAATAGTGCGCAAGAAACACTTTACTGAGATTATCTTAATAATGTTACATTGTCTTTAAGGGGATTCGGCACCCAAAACCCAAAATTTGTTTGTTATTTGTTGTTTATAAAAAAAAGTTATTTTCTTAAAATAATACTTGTATAACTTTAAAAAAGAATTTATATAGCGTTTTTGGAAAATTGTACATTTTGAATTTGATATTGTGAGTGAAGAATCAAACCAAATTTGATGGTTTTAGTACCAAATGATAGGTATTTTAACCCTATCATTCTGGAAGCCCGTATGGCAAGTGTTTCCAAGTTAAATACTTCAGAAAGTATTGTCAATTAACTATGTAAATCAGTGTTTAACAACATGTTTATAATGAGGGTAAAGGTTTAGGGCACACAACAGTAAACTACGCATAAATTTACTGATAAGCCTTTAAATGATACGTTTTTAAATATATTAATGTGTAAAAATTGTCTTAATAATCTGAGAATACTTTGGCTTCAATTGTAGCGAAAAAATAAAGTATGTAGTAATAACAAGTCAGTGCGTACGTTCTTGGTAGCTTACAGAACTAAAGTTTACGATAATTTCCTTTTTTGTGGTTTTTGTAAAACGTTATAGTTTTTAATATTTTGCCAACACTACATTACATAAATCTAAGAGTGGAAACTTGACAAGGAGTATAAACCAATATATCTTTAGGTATGGTTAAAACCTAAAGTTAGAACTGGAGACAGTGGGAAGACGACACTACGATTGCAGTTATTGCATCGTAACATTTTCACGAGCGTCGTGGCTGGGTTACGAGTTTACCTGCTTATCTTTTAAGCTACGATAATAGTATGAGTAACACTGAAAGAACATTTCCTTTATGTTACTAAAGTTAAAGTTATGAACAGTCCTAAAAGAGGCTTTCAGGAGGTAGTGTTGGTTATTAGTAACTGATATTCAGCGATAGCAGGTACTAGATAAATATAATATTCTTCAGTTGGAAAACAACTAAGGGAAGAGCACCAATGGCTTTAGTGACTTTTGAACAACGGGGAGTGGACGTAGTGAAAAAGTTGATCCTGCAGCGCCGGAAATTAAAACCGGGTCATTTTGGGACTACACCACTGAGCTATGGTCACCCCTGTTGCTATTTAATACCAGAAAAAGAATATTTTCCAATTTGTTATGACAAAGGTTTGGTTTTATACAAGTTTTGAGTTGCAAAACACTGAGTTCCCCTACCAAGTGAGTTTGTCTGCTGTAATTAGTACAACTACCACCAGGGGAGCTGTCATCTCTGCTTGCTGGTTTCCTTCGTTAAGAGATAAGGATAACTTCAAAGGAATCCTACTTAAAACAAGTGATTACCTACGTAAAAACAGGGAACGCACTTAAAAGTGGCATTTTCATTACGTATATATTACTTCCGACTATAGTGTTTAACTTAGTATAGTAATTATCTTTCAGGGTGTTTGTAAATTTAAATAAAACAGAAAATAGTGCAAAGCTTACAAATCTGTCCCAGATATTCGGCTATTAACGTTAAGTATAAGACATTTGGTCGTGTAAAGAAATAATTATACTAGATAATAAGAAATGATGATCAGTTAGAAGAATAGTCACTCAGTTGAAAACGTGAAATCGTGACTTACAGTATTTTCCTTGCTAGAGTTGGAATATTGTTACGACTTTAAAAGTTTGTTCTCTATTCACCAGTGAAGTTTTGAAAACAACATACGACTGGAATACAAAATCTTAGCAGAGTACTTTTATTCAGAGCACTTAGCTCTCAGAAGAGCACGTAGTAGCAATTCAATGTTAGTATTTTGTCTTAATTTTTATATGTTTTAACAATCATGTCTCGATAATACACAGTTTTATAAAAATATACCAGTAATGGTAAGTTGTTAAAATTTCGTAGGTGATTATTGGAGCGAAAAGTAAAGATTAACCATACAACAATAATAGGTGAGAGGTAAGTTAATACATAAAACTTATATTATAACTTCTACAACTGAACCTTGCGTGTTAGGTTTTCAGATTATTTACCTATTAATACCAAGTTATAGGATTGAGGTATTTTACTGATGGGGATATAGAAGTTTCCTTTTTCAAAACAGGACTATGCAACCAGAAATTTACGTCAATTTCGTACAGCTACCCCAAACGTTGGCAGGAGCATGAACGTGAATAGTGCATGATGCAGACCGTTTTAAAAAAATTGTTCCTAAACCTTCATTTATTTATTAGTGGTAAGAATTGAGGTGTTTGTTGTAACGCTTAGTACTTTTAAGTGATTATTGTGATGAAAAGGTTTACACACTACTAATCTTAGTATTAAGAACAATTTAATGACGAAAACTATCTCAAATTTCCCACAATGCAAAATTATGGGGGCACAAAGGGAAACAAAAAAAGGACAATCGTTTAATTAAAATTAAAGGAAATGGCACACCTAATTCCTTTTAATGTATTCATACAATAATTCTTTGTACTGCGAATTATCATAACCCTTACATTAAAGTTTAAACTCTAACAAAATTGAAATACCCTAACCATTGAAATGATGTTTACTAAGGGCCGTTTAATTCCTGGTTAACTTAACTGGTTAACTCAACGCACTTCGTTCGCTGTTTACAGACTGCAATGTTTACATTTTGTTGTAACGTTCAGTACTTAAATGAATTGTTTGATGATCTTTTAATGCAATAAAATTTAGTTTTTAACATTTTATTGGCCATAACATTTACACATTGTACTAATAGTAAACCTAAAACTTCTTAACACCAAAATGCAAAAGGTAATAAAACGGGCAAAAGTAAATTAATCTAAAAATATCCAGCCTTTCTATTGGTTGTCTCCCTATTCCCTAATTTTAACCTCCAATTAAAATGAAATGAAAAAACTGATTTACAAAAACTATGTTTTATACGAGATTAAAGTTCAAATATGATACATCTACTATTTACATAAGAACTGAAACAGATCAATAACAAACAGTGTTAAAGGAAAGCTCAGAACGGTTCTATAAGACTTCGTTAATAATGAATATTCCGCTAATTGGAGCAGAGAGGACGAGTCAGTTCCAATTAAATCTTTTTTGCAATCAGCTGCCGGCAAAGTGTTGAACAATGCAGAATTAAAGCACTGTAACTGCACTCCTGTGAGATTAAAATGTTGTTATTATTACAATGTGCTTGTTCATCCATACGTAATTTTTACTACCGTTCCTGTATCAGAACGAATAAGTAAACAATACTTGAAAAATCGTTTTTATAAACGTAAATAATATTTTAGTTAATAGCTTTTAAAAGTTTGACTTAATGACGCATATTGCGAACTGTGTTTATTATAACTGATACACGTACCACAATAAAATCAACGATTTGGTAGTGCATTATGCTAGTTACTTTACTACCCTCGTTTGATAACACTGATTGCAGTATAACTGCAAAGGATTTATATACATACAATTCCTAAAACTTGTAAAATGCATAGATACTGCTTTAGCAACTGCTTTAGCGTTAACGTTTAAAACATTACCGATAAAGTAGCGAAGCAGGTTTGTAAGCTATAAGTAACCATCAGTCTATTTCAATTTAAAATATAAACATGGCCGCCACGTAGCCACAAGGGCTACGGTAAATTTAAATTCAAATACGTTTGTTCGGAAAAGAAACATTGCCACATGCAGTTTACAAATTATCCCCTTTAGAAAACTATCAGAGGGTACAAACTAAAGCTAATATTACATATTTTGTTGTTATCACCATCTGTTACCAAAAAAGTAAAAACCCCAATATTGTTTATCTTAGAATTTGAAAAAGTAAAATACTCTTCTTGATTTACATGTAAAATATGTTGTACAAGCTTTGTAGTAAAGTTCTTGTTATTTCTGTATGCTTCCCCAAAGCTCGCTATCTCTCTACGACTTTAAGCAAGCAACGATGACAGCTCCCCTAGCGGCAGTTGCGTTAATTACCCAGTCAGGCTAACTTGAGCAGAGAAAAGGTTTTGGAGCATTCTTGAAAAAGTTACTAATAATTTTAAAACCAATAAGAACACCTCTTTATTAAATAGAGTTCTTTAGCGTTATTCGATCGTACCTATATCCAAATTGTATGTATTTAAAAATGGTATGTAAAGTGGTTTTAAGGCTCTACAATGGTTTTACAAGTGCTGTCGTTGAAAGTTGTTAAACAACTATTTAGTTGGGTTTAATCAGGTTTATAAAACGACATACTAATGAACGTTAAGTGTATGGATTTATAGACTGAACTTTTAATTATAAATATAATTATTTAAAATGTTCTTTGTGCTGGAAAACGTATATAAACCTTACAATTGTAGTGTATTATATCCCAAATGTTAACTATAATTTCAACTATCAAGCTTCAATTTCCATTTAATTCAAGCCATTGTTTGTTTACTTAGATTCAACCTTGTGTATTTAAGTTTTCGTATTACAAATACAGTATATAAACTGAAAAATAATTATTATCTTACATGTGCGATAAGTAATACCGTTAAAACATACCTGGAGTCAAATTTGTGTTTCTACTTATTTCTTTGGATTATTGCAAAACATCGGGTTTATTGTCAAGTGAGAATATAACCATAATTGCTTTTCATCTATTGAGTAGGCTAAGTATGCAGAAATAAATATGAGTTTTCAGATAATATTAAAACATTCTTTACATACTCAATAAAGAATACGCTTTCAAGTATCGAGTATCGATAAATTCTTCCTGGATACAAGGTGAAAATCTAATATACTTCGCGCTAATATTGCAAGCAAACTTACACTCGATGTTTCGATTTGTTTATGTGTTCAGACTGGTAAAGTGTTAAAGCCAGGAAGTAAAAGGTATTTGGGCTTAGCATTGTTTTGCTGTTTTTTCTTCTTTTATCATATACATTATACAACACAACTTATGAAACATCTACCTAACTTAAATATAGTAAGTCACACGACGCCAAATGTTGTTAATATCTCGATTAAATTCTCGTCGTAAACAGTTAATAGGTTTGATGCTGAAGATACGGACTCAAAACTGATTTGCTTGAATGTTACGTACAGTTTAATATGCGCTTTGTGTCTATAATAATTTCGGATTGGTTTTTTAAAAGGGTTAGTAAACTGAATAAAATACTTAGTTATTTGACAATTGCTTTTGCAGGAAACCTATATACATATCCAGAATTTGTTTATGTATAAATATTCTGAAAGGTCACGTATCCCTTTTTATTTTAACCCTATATGAGTAAATAGTCATGATCGAAATTAGGCTCTGTCAAGTTTGTTTTTAATAGTACACTTAGGTTAAGTTAGACTTACGTTAATTAGGCGATATACTTTTGTAAATTAATGATCTTACGATAAGCCCAACTAACCAAGGTATTCTTGCATAAAGAGTACATGTTTTACAGAGTCTTCCTCCCTGAGACATCATGGCCGTTTTAGCGAACAACAAATATAAACGACTTACCAACCATCATCACCATGAAACTAATGAACAACATGTGTAGTGTATTTCCTTACAATGCATGAGGTAGAGAACAGAACGTAATTTATTTTAAACATTCTAACAACATTTTGGGTTTAGTTTGATATATAATAATTTACAAAACTACTGGTAATGATATTGATCTTAATATTTAAAAAGTAATGTACAACTTAAGTGTTAAAGTATCCATGAATTATCTCAAAGTATCGAGGGAATGTTGATGGAGGTATTTTGTGCCTTGAATACCTCTAAATCTTAATTTCATAAGATGTTAGGTGAGAGATTAAAGATTTTCCTTCTTAGTTACAATCAGGAGTGTGTCATACATTTGATAAAAAGGCTTGATTACATTTTAATTTCTTAAATTGCATATTTTATATGCATAACACATAACACATAGTTTTTTTCGAACAGAGAAACGAAAATTGGGTTAAAGGAAAACAAGTGTAACTGATGAAAGACAATATTTCTAGAGGCGATTCCTCGATCAGATTTATTGTTCGATTTCGTATTCCAAGACGGCCCTTCCATTGTATCAGTTGTATTTTATTTCATTCTTTGCAATTCTTACAAACACTGCATTTCCTGGCATGGCAATACTAACGCTTGTTTTAACTGGAGTGTGATGTGAGGCTGTTGCTGTTTTTGGTCATGAATTTGTTATTTTTATAATAATTAATGGCAACTCGAACCATGTTGTTTAAATCATCTACCACTTTTTAACCTATTTAAACTGAAACTAAAAACAACGTTTGTGGCATAAAAATTAATGTAATAACAACGAAAATATAGCAAACCCCTAAATAGACAACGTATAAATAACAGTTAAACACCAAAATTGTTTAACGGTGATTGATGTTTAATTTCCCTCCTATTCACGAACTTCGTTCCTAAAAACTTTGCAGCCAACTTATTGTCATGTTAGTATTTTTAAACTGTTCGGAAAGGTTTACACTTTAAGCAAAACATAAAAGTTACAATTTGGCATACCGTATTATAATTTTAGTTAATTTATTACTTAAAAACCAACGGAGAGTAATAGTTCATATCACCTTGTATTACTACTAAAAGTATTATCTTTACGAATTATTTGAACTGTTGAAGAAATTCTGGTAATCCAGCTTAACAAGGCAAAAGGAAGAAGTATCAAAGAGATAGCTCAAAGCTTCGTGTCACGTGTGTGTTAATGTTTAAGCTTTGGATTTTTGATCTCGTTAGCGTTTAAAGGATTTGCAAAAGCTTTAACAAAGTGGACCTTTGTTTCCCCATCACGTCGATGCGTTATCATTAGTTTTTAATTCGTAAGCTCAGATTTTCCAGAAATAGTCTTAATACTTCAAACGAGCTCGTTATTTTCAATATGCTTAGTGGAAAAGTGATTGATTTGTCTTTTGTTTTTATTTCGAAAGTTAACTTCAGGTAATTGTTTTATGAAATAATACAAGTAATCTCAGATTAAAACGTATTTAAATCTACTTAAGAGACAACGATGATAATTTACAGTTGAGATTTAATTCAAGTACAACATTAGCAAGAAAAGCGATAAAAATCCTGCTTTTTATTTAATAATTTATGTTTGAAGACAACAAGCACGAAGTTATCTTGTACTTCCCTAAAAAATGGAAATATCTACTAATCTATAATTATAATGGCTTTGTGATTGTGTTTAAGTAGGTGTCTAGCTGACATCAGGTATTCATCTCAAAATGCTTAATTAAACAATTGTATAAATATTTTAGTTAAAAAGCTGCAAACAGTATATAACCGAATACAAAACTTTTACGTAAACTATCCACTCCATACATTTTAGACTTAATGTCAGTCTAAAATCTAAGAACAGTTACTTACTACGAGTATAAGCACTTGTGTATTTGAATCACAGTGAAACTGAGACCGTTCAATTTGGGTTTCAAATTAGTATACTAATTTATAAATAAATGTCATATATTATTTTACCTGTTAGTGACAAGTTTCCATGTTTTCAAAGCTTCCGTAATAAATTTCTCTTTATAATTACAACGGATGAAAGTGCTTTGAACAATCAAACTGAGTACAATCAAGAAATATTCACAAAGAGCTCTAACGAACATTCACCAGTGTGTCCCTCCTCATCAACTTCAATGTTGATTTTGATACAACATTTGATACACTCGCTGAGATCTCTGATGATGACGTCACGATTGGAAGAAAAAAGAAAATTAGTACTGTTGAGATGGGTTTCAAATAAACACATGTAAGATTTTATTTTTAAACTTGTGCGGTTTAACAGAAAATAAAATCAAACGTTTTGGTGAACCACAAGTAAAACATATTAAAACTATTTTTTATGGTTCACCCAAAGTTTTTCAGACGTTTTTAATTAAAATATAAAGGTAATGTGAATTCACATTAGTAACTTAATGTAAAACGGAAATAATCACACATGAAACAATACTTTCAGAGCAAACCAGTTTTGTGCTATTCTAAGCACGAAGTTCTTAATATGTTAATTATTATTATATATAAAGTAAATATGGTATTGTTGAAGGTGGATCATTCATTATTGAAGATGTGAAGCCAATTAGCTTTCAATAATATAAAGTAAAATCATAATTAATAATTAATTAACTGAGCATTCGTGTTAAAAACTTTCATTGTTCAGTTGACATTTTGCGTTCGTTTTTCAGTGTTCATTTGTTGGTGCAAACTAACAGCTGATATTGAAAATAAAATAAAACAGTTCGGTTAGTGGGGGTCTTAAGAGACATTAAGTAGAAAGTTACAGCACAGTTGTGGTATTGTCATGAGTGTATGCAGTTTATTTTCGCACACTAAGCACAGCTAGTCGTATCCCTTAGCTGTAGGAGTATATCCATAAGAGTTGTATATATGTATACTTTGCACTTTGAAGCTTAAGTTTGCAGTTGGCTTCAGAGCTTCAGAAGCAAAGTGTAAACTTTGGAATTAATTGTATCAAGATTAGGCTAACTAACTTCATGAGCAACTTTGCGTCGGTAAAGCCTTGCACCCCGTCGTGCAGAAGCAACTATCCATCACCCTGCACTAGCCGGCATGAGAAGAAGTGTATTAAGTAATTCTCCAAGTTCAGGGGCTAATTAATTTTTCAGATAATTCAACCAATCTCTATAAGAAAGTAACAAGAAACTACATGATTTGCTTGTCCAAGTTATTGAAGATTGTTTATGGAATACACAAAACGTTAATTTCTGAAAATTCATTGTAGTTCGATTAAAGATGCAGGATGTGCGTGATCGTAGTAGATCCAACGTACGTCAAAACAAACTTCAGAATCCTATCAAACACTTTCTAAAGGTTTAGATCTAATCTAATCTAAAGGGATTTAAATAATTTTCCTTTTTTCAAAAGTTAAGGTGGTGAGGGGAGCATTTTAAACTCACCCTGTATAAAAACGCACTTAATTCAAATTAAATCGCATTATTAGTCGAGTAGTGCAGATGGTTCAGACGATAATATAGAATAAATTAACAATATAGGCTAAATTAGAAAAAAGGAATACACATGTTCCATTGCTACAGTTTCCATTGCATATAATCTTCATTAGACTAAAACTTCTTCACATTACTTGACCTCTAGATATCATTATGTTATCCACAGGTTTTCATTTATTGAAGTGCCATTCATGCGAATCTTTTCATTTGAGTTTCATCGTAACTGGCCAATTGTTAGGTCTTTAATATAGTGTATTGGAAATCTGACTATGTTGACCTCTATTTCATATTTGTTTTTGTAAAGAAATAACATATATACAAATTGTACTAATACTGCTTACAAATCGTACTTAAAGCAACTAAGCAAAAGTAAGCTAGGCGTAACATGTATAACACTTAACCACAAAAAAGAATGAATGAGTTAAGATGTAAATGTATTAATTTTAACTAGCTACTACTGTAGTCTATGTAATCCATAGAAATCAAACAAGATTAGTGCCTGAACCTTGCCTAGAATTAATCCATTTTTGTTTATTTTGTCGTATTCTACTTTACGCAAACCTAAACTTATCTGGGAAAAATGTATGTCTGACTCTCCGTCACGTTTTGAGCCTACTTTGATTCGTAAAAAAACCCAGAATAATAAAACATATTTTTAAGTACTTGGCTTGATATACCAATCGGCATATTTAGAGAGGTTTTAAGGTAAGCATGGGAGGGCCGGTGAGCGTTTTAAGCGGCGTGGTCGGTGTTTTGATGGATTGTGAGGTGTAGTCCTTTTCAATTAACTGAATAACGGACGAACGGCTTAACGTGACTTCCGAACCTCAGGGAGTGGCCAGTGTAAAGAAATGTTGCTGCAACACATTGCAGGAATTGAAACCGTTTAGGTACAAAACACGCACTATATCACTGAGCTATGGCCACCCACTGGCGGTATAATTTTTAAATATATTGTACTTTATTTATAAAGTGCTATCATTTAGGGGCTCTACATGAAATGGTGGCGTTGAAAGAGTGTGGTTCAGCTTTTATGGACCACCTTATGCTCGCTTATATCTTTAGAACCGGTGGCTTCAAAACTAATAAACCTTTTACACTTATGTGGTTATTATGTAATTAACAAACTACCTAGTTATTTAGTGACTCGATTGTCAGTAAAATACACTCACAAATTACTGTTCACTTCTCAGAGAGTAAATTACATTTTCCTGAACAATTCATCTTTACTTTCTCAAGAGTAATTCAAAATGCAAATACCAATCAGTGGGGCGTCACGGGAGAGGAGAAGAGGTGTTTGCATCATTAAAGCTGTCAGATAAAAACCCTCGTTTATATTCACTCTAAGAAGTTCCAGTTTGTCAAAAACTTTTGAAAATATATAATTTTGACTCGGTTTTTTAAAATTAGTTTTAAATGCAATGTGAATTAGAGTTGTATATATAAAGATTATTTATTTGATAAGATTTACACCTTCTTATTATAAAAATAAGTTGCACAAGTGCAAAGAATGATTTTATCTCAAAATTTTAAATCTAAGATAAAAATATATTTTATATATTTTACGGAAGGTTTTAATGTATACGTTGTATCTAATTGCGATGTTAAAATTTAAAGTCAAGCTTTGTTTTTTATTTGAAGGTTTTCCAAATGTCACTTGGATAGTGTTTTAAGAATGATTAAATAGTTTAATGACAAACCATTTGAGTTTAAATCCAAGGTATGCACACGATATATGTTGTAAAATTGTAAACAATGAAGTGTTAGGAAAACAAGAAACCTAATTATAAGCTACTACTCGTCAGTATCTTTGAACTCATTATAAGTTAATGTAAACTCAGATCCTAATATTAAATTAAATAAAGTCGTATTATTATTAATAAAGCATATTAGTTCAGAACACATCTAGGTTAGTATTTTCATTTTCAAACAGTTCCTACAAAGAATACTACGATAAATTGGGTATATAAGTTCAAACTGATGCTCAAATAATTAGAAAATATTAATATCATCAACAAGTTAAAAACTTGGTCAAGTAAAAAAGGTAAATAGCAAACAACTAGAAAGGGATTGGAACTGTGTTTTACACCTGAAAGGTGTTTTGACCCAAGGGTAAAGAACGCCTAAAATAATAGATCCACGATCAATGATGATCGGAATATAAATTAACTAATCAAACTTCGGACAATACCTCGAATGCCCAGTGGCTTTCAAACTTTCCTGATTATACTAACTACCATCGAATCTTTAAATTCTGGTTTGTGTCAGATTTATATATTACATTTATACAATTTAAACTTTCAACTAATGTGTCAGTGCTTGAAAAGGTTGCGATCTTTCCAATATTCTGTATATTTTCGTAACAAACTAATCTAATACAATACGATACATTTATTGTTACATTGGTACAATATAACAATGTTTCTATGACAATAAAAAAGGTTAAACGAAACAACAAAGACAAAACAATGTTAAAAGGAAACCTACGGCCACTGGTTAGGCTAAAGGCAGTGTAAATAAAATTATTTTCAATTAGCTATCCAAAAGTTCGTAGCGTACAACGCAATAAAATATTGTTTCATTAAATATTTGTTAAGGTTATTTTTGAATCTACCTACGCCACAGTTCTTTTAATTGTCAGGTAATTAATGTGTAACTTTTGACTGGTTTCAATAGGAAGCTTATCATAAAAATGGAGTCTGTGATAATTCGGCCTCATTAATTGGTTTCTAATATTGTATGTATAATTTGGTTGCTGGTCAAAGGAAATTTTTAATATTAAGATCAATACCGTGTCCAAAATGTATTGAGACGACAAAGGTAAAATTGGTTAAGGTTTAAGTGATTCCTTGAAGGAATTACGATAGTTCAGACGAGATAATATTCTCATTACTGCATTTTTCAATACAAAAACTCTTTGGAGGTTTCGTTAAAAAAGGGTTTCTTCAAAACCATGTATGTCTTGAGAAAATTGCAAATTCCTCAGACACAATGTATCATACATATTATTAGGGAAGTAAGAGTATTAGTGTTGTAGGTTTATAATGTTTTACAGCAGTATGAAATTTCCCACGTTATGACGTAGAAGATAAGGTCACGGTAAGGCGTCACCATTATTGCTGTTATGATGTCGTAACTTTTTCACGATAGTCGAGGGCAGCTTACGAATTTACTTTCTTTGGCTTCTAGCCCCAATACTAGGTAAACTCTAACAAAACCCCCTTTAACATAATTTTAAATCAATGGATCATAGTTCAGTTTAGGTTATTCATTATTACTACTGTACTGAATAAAATCAACAAGCAATACACAGGGTGGTTATTTTAAATGGGCCACCATTGAAAGTCGTAAACTATAGGTTTTACAGGTTAGTTTAAATACTACTTGGTTTTACTACATAAGCGTTGTGCGGTGTATAGTGTGTACAAAGTGAAAGAAAGTCATATGCACTGTAGGACGAAATCAAATATTCGGTAGGAGGCTGTTTGAAGAAAGACTTCTTGCGGACTGCTGACTTAACAAAACGTGCCCAGACTGATTGCGTGGGTAAATACTTGTAGAATAAGTTACCTTGGGTACGTTTTTTTACCAGTTTCTCCTAATTTACAAAAAACGGAGCGTTTCATTTGCATTCCACAGAACGGGCTCAAGAAGGCCAATTTTCGTATCTAACAACCTACTTTATGTCTGAAGTTCTAAGTTGTTCTATTAAAGTGTTTAAAAACATATCAGAACAATCTGAAATCTGAAATCAGTATGTCTCAAATTTTTCAGAAGAATTGAAAAGAGTAAATGTCTTTAATTCAATTTTCTTCCAAATTTAACAAGGAACATGTTGTTTTGTGTGATACACAATTTTTATTTATTAAGGTGCGAAAAAAGTTTTTTTCAATAGTATTAAATTTGTGTTTTATATATTAATATATTGATTTAAATGACAGCTACAGAAAATGTTTTCCGAAACAGCTATCCTAATAAAATTAAATAAGAATTTACATTATCGTAAACTAGAAACATTTGACTAACACAAAACATGCTGGCAGCAGCAGCTATCACCCTAAGACTTAAATACACCCAATATTTAACTCGTCCTAACAAAAAGGTTGCTCCATTCTTTCAAAAATAACTTAAACATATCACTAAAAATATCAGGATCGGATTCACAATTATTCAATAATATCTTTGTGCTCTGAACAAAGGAAAACTATAATGAGCCACTGTTCTACATCTAAGTAAAGAAAATAAATTAAAATATATAATGCTACGATACGGTATGTAAAAATAAATATTTCTTAACACAAACTCACAGGAACCATTAAATTCCAACGACATCCTAGACAGAGCTATATTCAAGTTGAGAAGAAACCGTAAACATTTAGCAAAAATGAGTTGAGCTGTAAGGCTAACTTGCGTTAGTGAGTTAATATAGAGTTTGAGGTTCAAGTTTGAGTTATAACCAAATTATTGATTTAGTAAAATAGTAATTTTTTCTTATTACTACCCCAGTGCTTATCAACTTACAACACAGAATATCTTAAATCACCTTTGATTTTGACTTAACACAGGTTTCCACTTTTGGACGGAATCCATTAGCAGACGGAAACACTGAGCCGGAGTGCGTTGGTAAACCAATTCTGCGCTGCGAATGTAATGTGCGAAACCTGTCGAGCAAATAGAGAACTAATTTACTCAATCACATCTGCGTTTCTCTTCATTGAATTCTTAGTGTCGTTGGTATTCGGTTTTTTCATTAGACATTATCACATATTTACTTAAGAATTTATTTATCCCAGTTTAGGACCTCTTATAAGTACAATACTATAAATACCTCATTGCCTGTAGGTCGTAAAGACGTGTTGACACTTTCACACGATGCATTTCGGGCATAAGTTGCCCATTCTTAAGTGTCTTATTCCTTTCTTCTTATCACTAAATAGTCTATATACAAATTTACACTTCCCGGTTCATCCCACGCGTGTCACCGTTCACGAACCAATCGAAACCATGGGGGAATCCACCCGCGTCGCCAAGATGTTCCGCACATATCGCCGTCGTCCCCATGTCCCCACCTCCACCCAAAACCGGGGAGAGGCCCCCAGAAATGTTTAAGTACAAACCCCCACTTTGTGGCATTTCAAAAGAAAGAAAATGTTAGTACAAAATCAACGACGTAAAGAAAAATATTTTATCTCGACTAGTTGTTTTTTTTGTAATACTCATTTAAAGATTGCAAGAAACAAGTTTTCAAATGCCACATTGCACATACATTTTTTTAATGAAATTCTGTTTAAAAGTCTTTTGAAGGAAATATCACAACCTTATTACATAATCCTATAAAGTATTTGGAGAAAATCTGTCATAAAAAATGTATGTGAAATGTAGCATTTTAAATCCGTTTTTTGTAATCTTTAAATGAGTTAATTACAAAAGAACTAGTCGAGATAAAAAATTGTCTTTACGTCGTTGAATTTTTATGCAAATTCCCTTACTTTTGAGTTTTACCAGAGGGGAACCAACAAGCCAACAATAAAAGTTATCTTGAACTTTTCAATAACTAGAGATAATTTTGACAATTATAACAATTGATGTACTTACTATAAAACGCTAGTTGGCTTCACAATTACTTTTCAATAAAAATAAAACTATTTCAAATGTAGGCTATTTTATTTAGGTTAAATAAAACTATTTTATTAGCGTTCAATGTATGAACCACCCTCAACAATACAATATCGACAAAAACTTATATCCTCTGTTGGGTATTGAAATCCAAGACCAGCTGAGAGTACGATCTGCAACGGAAACGGAGGCTGCAAACTGAACTTTGTAATTAATTGTTCCCGGATTAATTTCCTTGCAACCTCACTTCGGGCACAGTTTCAACTGTCTTCCTTTCACTTGACTAACATTTTCCATCTAACTGTAAGCTAATGATCCGCAGCTTACAAACCGAGGACACTTTACCCTGTTTACGTTTGTTTTTAAATTCTTCACACTGCATTAATATCACGGAATGAAGTTAATCATCAAACTTCTTACGAAATCAATGTCGTCTGCATATCTGAATTGTCAGTGCTTCTCTTTCTACGTCAACTATATCTAGAATTTTCTGGCCACTTGAGGAGAAAAAGTTCTCACTACGTAACGGGTGGTTGAGAAACTCACCTCGCAGGCCTTACCACAGCAGTATAAAGCCAGGGCATGATTTTTGGCTTCATACCAGGAGTGGCTGACTACTCTTCTACAAGTCATGAGGGGCCATTTTCCTCAAGGTGGACCCCAAGTGGAGCCCAAATTAGTTTCTTTTCCAGTATGACACCAACATACTTTACCTGGTTCCTGAACCCTAGATGTACCCCCTCAATAGTGACCGGCCCAAACACCTGAAGCTTGCGTCGATTTGAACAAGGGACGAGAGACATGATAGGAAAAACGCTACCTGAAACCTAGTCCAAGAAGTGTTAACTATATTATAGTGAAAGGTTATAACAGGCCATTAGCCAAGGGCAGAGTTTCCCAACTGTCCGATACATAGAGATATGTTTTCTCCTAAACTCCTAGATACATTTTCTGTCCAAAGCTATTATCAATTTTTGACAATAATGTTATCTTTCGTGCGAGATTATCTGAACTTAAAGTAATTAATTTAAATAATAAAATTAAAAGCAAACCAAAGTACAATACTTTGCGCGTGTGTCTTTTCTTAATGTGTATCACTTGTTTGTTTAAAATTAGTTATCCAAGCTGTAATTTTCTAAACCAAAGGTTTTGTGGTTGACTTAAGTGTTTAACAAACCAAGAAATAAGACTTATTATTGACAAAGGAAAGAGGATTAAACGGAGCATTGGACTTAAACAAAGAGAAGTGACTTGAGCTTTCAACACGAAATGAGCTTATTTACATAGAAATACTCTTTCGAAACCGACAAAACCTTTATCTCGATAACCTTGTTTGGTACTTAAAATATTTTATTTAAGCTTTTCACATGTGTAAAGAAATATGGTATAGTTAAACAAAATATTCAGAACGTGTTCTAGGGGCCTGACCGTTAATTGTACTTATTCTCAATTTGCTATATGAAAAATTAACAATCCATACTCTTGGATACGATTAAAACTAATGGGCTCACCTTACTGACAGAAGGAATAGCTCTTTGTTTACATTTTGTAAGTCTTCTAAAGCGCCTAAAACTACATTTAAACATTTAGAATGCCTAAGCAAAAACACCAGTGGTAAACCTTTTGTAGGAAATCATTTAAACTCATTTAGAAGCAACTTAAAATTAGCATATCAAATATCTACCTCCAACAAAACTACTGATTTACAATCGATTGTGCCTCACTGTGGCTCATTGACCAATTTTAAATTGATATTAAAAAATGTTCTGAGGGTCAGGACTGGTGATCGTTTTATAAACCTAGGCTTATCTCTTATCGGTCTGAAAATATAGTTTTTTCAAATGAAATTTGGTAATATAAAGGTAACATTCTGAAGGCACGACATTTGTTGATCCATGATTAAACTTCATCTTTCTATCACCGTCATATACTCGTAATGTAGGGTTCTGCAAGGTTATCCATAATTTTAGAAGGGCAGTTCTTTACAGTAATTAACAAAACTAACTCACCTATTTTACTTCCCACCGAACTATAGCTTTTTAGTTAACTATTCAGCGATAATTACAACGGATGAAAGTGCTTTGAACAATCAAACTGAGTACAAGCAAGAAATATTCACAAAGAGCTCTAACGAACATTCACCAGTGTGTCCCTCCTCATCAACTTCTGTGCAGTTGTTACACTTGCTGAAATCCTGAGAGAGCATTAACTGTCATTTTGTGAACAAAACACATCGATACATTCTACAGCTGGTACAAGATGAAGTTTGACATTAGCTTGCAGATTTGGTTAGCTTTGAACCCGATAACAACACAGTTAAACAAATTGGAATCAACGTTTTAGGTGTCAGGTATCCAAAATCCTAAGCTAAGTTTTGTTTTATTGCTTCGGGATAGTAGTAAATAAGTTTTTAGATCTAAAGTGTTTTCACGAGTTGACTCATGTTTAACTAAGTTCATTATACTACTTAAAGACTAACTTATAACTATAAAACTAAAGAATCATTATAATCAACTATAACTGGCTACCACTAATACGTGTTATTGAGCTGAACTTGTAGGTTATTTCTTTGACTATCCGACATAACCTTTACAGTTTGTAGTCAAATGACTTTGCACTTTGTGGTTTGAGTTTGCACTTAGCTTCAGAAGTCAAGTGCAAACTTTGGAATTAATTGTATCAAGATGAGGCGGCTAACTTCACGAGCAACTTTGCGTCGGTTAAGCTCTGAAACACGTCAAGTATAAGCAACCATATATCACCTGACACAGCTCGGGCAAAGTCTGGTCAAACAGGAAATGTTCAAAAACATAGCCGACACGTTGACACAAGCGCTACGGTGAATCTTAGTGAATTTCCAATAAAACAGAACAAGTTTTCATTTGTTAATTTTCAGTTTGACGAAATTCCTTTACACACTATCCCCGCAGTCACCACTTACATTTGTAATGTGATTATACGGCAACGCTAGGTAAGGGTCGAGTGGAAGAGAGGACTTTGTAGTCCTAACTTCGTTTCGTTAATCGTGACAAACTGTACCTGTTTACCTTCTGTATCCAAGTAAACATAGGCTAGTAAATTATATAACTACTTAATGTATGCCCAGTGCTCTGAATATCAAAGCGCAGAAATTCGGATTAAATAATTAAACCTAAATTACTTTAAGACGGCAGGTTCTAGAGCAACGAGAGTTAATTTGATTTGTTGAGAAGGAAAATCTCTACTATACAGGGTAAACTTTGTATTAAATTATGATATAGCTACAATTTGATAGGAAAATCTAAACTTTGAATGGCCCCATTTTGAAACCGACTGTATGATCTAGCTGGTTAACAACCAAGAGATTTGCAAAAGTAAAATTTGAACCAAATTTCGTGAAAATCTTATCACAAATGTGACATGTAGAGTGGTCTCATATACGAGATATTATATTTGGCGAGAAATGAATAGCTCTATTTTCAAAGAAAATTCGCTAACTAGATAAACAATATTTTAAAAGACTCGATTCTAACCTCTTGTCCCTTATTGCTTAGTCATAGCGTCAGCAGTGGCCAAACCATCGGGTGTATCCAACGTAAGAAAAACCTAAATACAAAATATTGGTGTGTATAAAATTTCCTCTGTTTCCCCGTATTCACCCTTCTGGACACTGTAAACCTTCAAGACTAGACAAAAATAACCACTTGAGTTTAAAAACTGCGATACAATCATATTAAATATGTTGTCCGTTACGTTGACTGAAAAGTAAACTAAATAACAATATAAAATAGCACTCGATCCAAGTGTATATCACAAATATATTATTAAAGAAACGTTAATTTAATAAATAAATGAGATTTTGTTGTTTCAACTCAACTCTACTGGATACTCATTTGACCAAAAACCTCCAGTCATATATATTACAATAATACGGTACTTAGTATTAGGCAAAGAGCCTAAACCTAATTTACAAAACAAATCTACATAACTTCTGAAAGGTTACATTATGACCTTTATTACCCGAAATGTTTTCCACATTACATTACTAGAATGCAGATTCGGTTTACCAAAATCTTGCTCAGTGTTACTGCCTGTTAATGAATTTCACGTTAAGTGCAAAACTGCGTTCTACCATGTTCAGAAAGTGTTTCTATACAAGAGGTTTTATGTTATTGGGTAATTACTCATACAGTGTGGGTTTCTGTGTCACACAATAAGTTCCAATATTAATTTACTGTATTAAATTACAAAGGATTTAAATTGGGTAACCCGCACATGTGTAGGATTTCAGAATAGGGAGTTTTACACAAGTTACGTTTTCTGTGGTCTCTTGGATCAGTTGACGTAATTCAACTTGTAGAGAGCTTTCTAAAGTATTTCTAGTCATTCCTTTGTTATGAAAACTGACTCACCAAAAGAAACCCTAACATCATTAGTATAAATAGATATTTTTGTGATTCTCTGTGACAGAAGGTCAGTGTGATACACCTCTGTGATTGGTCGCAATTCCACCCCCAATTCTGTTAGTCGATGGCCAGCTGTCATTGACCCTGGACGTATTTGATGTTTCTAATTGTTTTATTGATTTCTGGGTTATTTATTTCAGGGTTTAATAGGTTCGATGGAAAACAAAACAAAAAATTACGAAAAACTAAACTTGTGTTTATTGTGGTAGGTGGTTAGCTTGAGCTGATGACTCTTAGGCTAGATCTGTTCCTATTTGTCTTTGGGGTTTTAGGCGTTTAGAGGTAGTTTATGGCATTTAATTTAGACATTACTACGACCGTAGATTTCAATAGTTTTTTTTAAATAAGCGACCATTAACGTAAGCAATTTAGGTATTTAAGTTATTTTGTTATTAATTCTGTAAGGTTGGTTCACTTGCGAAAACACCAAGTGTCAAATCCATGAGTCGTTACACTATATACCAACATGCTTAAAACTAATTTTCCAGTCAACCTCAGGCGTGGTTCACGTAAGCTGTATATTTCACATGAATAGTTATACTAATTTGTAATTAAATTTCTTTAACCACGCCCTTGACATAAACTGTAGTGCTACAATCGATGATTGCATTAAGCTCTACTATAGGAACAAGAAGTGCAGATTTAATTGGTGGTTAGCCCAACATTGCGTAACAGTTTGTCGAGAGGAAACAATTGACGTAACTTGATTGCATCCAATCAAACAACGCTTGCAAGTCAAATGATTGCTTTGACAAGGTAATATCCAGCTGTTTCAACGCACTGTAATGATATTATTATGCTGTTTATTATTACGTTGTTATGAAAAAGTCAAACGAATGACTAATGGACTAATGACAATATCCCTTCTTGGTTCCAGTAAACGAAGCAAATAAGTCAAACTCTGAGATAATAGAAAAAGAACGTAAAACCTCTGAAAATACGTTCTCAAGAATGTCCTAATGTCACTCTGACAAAAAAACAGACATAATAAAACCAAGGTTAAAATTCTACTGCCATGAAAAACTAAAAATGTTAGACTAACAAAGCAAATTTTATAATTCTACGAAACTTGAAGTAAGCTGAAGTAAAACCCATGTATCACGGCAATTAAATATGATCTAAAAGCACCAGATACGAGAGATCAGAGGGATGTAACTAAAAGCATAAGGGTAGCCTGAAATGATGAAAGAAATGAGCTAATTCTTAAAGAATGAAGCAAGTGTGGACAAATAAAACCAACTTTTTTAGACGGTGCCATCAGTTAAAACAAGAACCGTGCTTCAAATATTTAATTGACGAGCTTTAACGTAAAATACTTGTTTAAATAGGTTTACGTCATTTAATTTGCTTCATCAATTGTTCTCTAATTAGAAAACTATTATACTAACACCCTGAAACAATAAAACATAACCTAGTTTAGGATTTAGAAGACCTGACACCTAAAACAATGATTACGTTGTTTTTAGCTGTGTTGTAAGCTAACAAACTGACCAAGCTTATGTCATACCTTATTTACAACTTAACTGTAAAACAAAATAAAAATGTTTGCTTTGTTTAACGAGGTGTAGTTAGGACTACAAAGACCTCTCTTCCACTCAACCTAGACCTTTACCTAGCGTTACCGTAGAGTCACATTAAAATTTAAGTGGTGACTGCGGGGATCGAACTCGCGCCAACGAAGTTATCAGCTCTGAAGTCGCGAACGATTCCAACCTGCCACGGGTCCGCTAAACTTTATGGTTTATCGATGTGTTTTGTTCACAAAATGACAGTAATGCTCTCTCGGGATTTCAGCAAGTGTAACAACTGCACAGAAGTTGATGAGGAGGGACACACTGGTGAATGTTCGTTAGAGCTCTTTGTGAATATTTCTTGCTTGTACTCAGTTTGATTGTTCAAAGCACTTTCATCCGTTGTAATTATCACTGAATAATTAATTTGAACAGCTCTAACCAGGTGTGACGTAAAATAAGTAAATTGATTATTTTCAATTTGAACGAAACATGTGATTTAATTTTAAATATAATGGTGGATTTGTACAAGATACAATGAATTGTATGAATTATACAAAATACTATCCTCAGGTATTTATGTTTTCAGAAAGCTATCCAAATATTGCCAAACTTAGGTACTGATGACGGAATATTATGGATTAGTCTTTCCACATCTCTCCTACGGAGTTGCGTTATGGGGAGCTGCAAAATCGACATTTTCTTCCAAATTGTCACTCTCAAAAAGCACTCACAAGCAGTCAGAACAATAGCAAATCTGCAATGAAGAGAGTCGTGCAGACCAGCTTTCTAAAGATTAAAACTGTTGCCATTACTCTACCTCTACTTTTTTGAAAACCTGCCTTTTCAAACAAAAATGCGACCCCGTAAGTGGGAGTGATATCTACTCTTACGAAACCAGGGGCAGAACTACCGAACTGAAAGACGCAGAACGGTAGCTCATGAACGTTTGCCTACACAGGCAGGACTTCAACTCGTCAACAGGCTGCCAAATTCGATCAAAGTGTACCCATGCCAGGCACTTAAAACTCCCTTGAAAAAAGATGTTTGGTCGCAGAAGCATTCTATGATATGACGAGATTATGGCACGACTAGGACTCCGCGTAAACAGACCACGGACAAAGGGGCTAGACTGGAATGAATTCGAAGGAATGTTAATTTGGTTGATTACAATACTGTATGTTTGAATGGAATTTCGATGTATGAATGCAAACTTTTAGACACGTAATACTAATGACAGTTGAATGACATGTATATGTTTTACGCGCAATAAAAGATTTATTTATTCAAAGTGTACCAATGTATGACAGTTTAGTTAACAAACTCTTGCGTTGAACGGAAAATCAAACTCTGGAACCGAGATGGAACGTGCAAGATTCATCTTGACTGTGAATTCTTAAGCAGGAGTCTCGGAATTATTAGGTTAGTGTAACTACGGTGTCGCCGCTAGCTGCAGCACTGTCGCTCCTTTATGATTACTGCTTAGCCTCTTTCTTTGTAGGATTGCTTAAGATCTTCTTTACTCGAACAATGATTGGGACTTTCAAATAATTATTTTGAAAGTGTAGGTATATAATAGTGAAGTGAAAAGAAAACTGTACGACTGTACATGGAACATCAAATTTTAGAGTATAGATAATTTTGAATTATTTTATAAGAGCCCTTTAAACTAAAAGGAAATGTCGTTTTTATTTGGAGGAAACCCCTAATTGTTTTGAAATTTATAAAAGTTTGTTTATTGTTCCTCTGAATCCAATCATCAAGCCAATTACACAAATGGAATTTAATTGGCATTTTTCTTTTAGGTATTCTTCGCGTTATTGATATATTTTCCCTGTTTTAAGATCAACCTCTTTAGGTTGATTTAGGGAAGTTTCAAACCTAACTGTGAAGTCAGCAATGATGGTTCCGGTCTTGGTCTTCTGGTTGTATGCTAGAATATCTAACGACTGTTAGAGCCTCTCTTAGCTATACAGTGCACTTCTTCTACTACTTGCCAGCCGTAACTTCTTTAACTCTTGAGCTATGGCAGACCGTACAGCATGATGCCTTGTGTTCCGCAGCAATGCACCGTGAGGATAAGAGCCAAGTACGTTAAAAGGGTTTCGGGCTCTCTGCCTGTTTGCAGAGAGTTCCGTCCTGGCAAATACAAAATGTTTTTGAACCCTTATATATTCAACCAACTTCTCTTAAAACCTTTTTTAAGTAGAGACTGTTGAAACAAAACTAACCAAAGAAAATCTCAAAACACGTACTGTTAAACAGTTTTAGCCATAAATAAAACAGTTTGATTGAAACAGTTTCGTAATATGCATATGCAATCGTTTATTCCAGTCACGAAGCTTCTGCGCTATAAATGTGACGGATTGGTTACTTGTTGTATTCATACTTTAGAACAACACATATCCGTGGATTTATGCATGTCACTGTTCTCCTTTTCAGCCAGATTTCACGATATTTCAACTTTTCTCTCATTGTTTCGTTCCCTCTTTTTAAATCTTATTTCAAAAGCATAGCAAAAAACATTTCATTAATGTTATGGAAAAATATATTTCATCAATAGGCCCGAAATGAAAATGTTTGGTGCGAGCTAGAGTGTATAACTGAGACACAGCCGAGAACGTTAAATGCGTGGATATTAAAAAAAGATACCTTAAGAACGAGTAAGTATTTACTCTTTTTTGTCAAAATGCAATAAAAGAAAAAACACGTTTAAATTTTAATTTTATAGATAAACTATTAATGCGGACATTTTCGAACTTATACAGGTGAAGACGGGATCAGATTGCAAATCCCGAAACGTCGTGATCATCTTGCTCACTAACGATGAAAAATGTTGCAATAATAGTTTTAACTCTGAAATCCTCCCATCGTCAACAACAAACTTAAAACGAAGACGTTATAGATAAATAAAAAATGTATTGAGCTTATTAGTCTAGTTTATATTGTTTATAAGAAATGGTTAGACACCTTGTTTACTATTAGTGGGTGTTAAGATAAAAACGAACGCATTAAAAAACGTGTTGTCTTTAAAACATAAAGATATGCCTAGTGAGTAAAGTGTCGTCAAAACGTACATGGAATTACTTTGAAAACACTTTATCATGTCATTAAATATTTTACTAGACCAAAATGTAAACAACTATTTGACTTTAATGATATTTTAAATAATCATTGAACTTAGTAGTTCTATTGTGGTTTGGTTCAAACGACGTATGATGGGTATAACGTAATATATGGTAATATAGCATACAACACACCACTTTACAAAAAGATAAAGTTGGATAAATCGTAACTCATATTTTACAAATAATATAAACTTACGACTCGAAGGGATGTATTGTTGGATTTACAACAACATTAGCCAAAGCCTCTTCTTTCATGGACGATCTCTGAGGAGAGAGCTTGCAGCAATATAAACACTTTGCCGTGTCTCGTTCTTTTCAAAACGATAACCCTCTGTCAACTGAGTTATTACGTTGACGACAGTATAAAGCTGTTATTGTGTCAACAAAAGTATATTTTGTCAAGAAAACACACAGTTAAAACCTTAAGTGTTCTAAGTATAGTATTTTTTAACAGTTGTTACTATAATATATGGGTGTTCTATACAATATGAGTACCCTTTGTTCAGTTTTTAAAAAACTTGTAGTCATTAAATATTCTATTAAGTTATATGATATGACATATTTGGGAGCCAGACAACGAATTCGTTATGCGATCAATCCGTTCGACAAACTCATACATACTATTTATCTATGATGTATTATTATTTCGTTGTACAAATAACATGAAGAATAATGGTCTAAAAGGATGAAGACCATTTGTTACACCTATCGTCTATATAAACTTTGCTCCCATGGAATATAAAGAGTAATAAACCAAACCTAATACTAAACTCCATTCACAACAAAATAATTTTACTTAATCTACAATACTTCCGGTTTACACCGCGTCACAGTTAAAATACAATTACTGCTGAACGTTTCGTTCCGCATGGAGACTGTAATCCTCAGTAGCTTGTTCACTGGCTGAGACTGGATTGGCCGACCATTTGGCGTCTTTATTGATTATACCCCAGGTGTTGGCTGGATCTGTCACCTACAGTTGGCCGAAGTGGATAACCTATTTAATTGTTAATCCCGAACCGGATTAACTGGATTCAATAGGACTTCTGAGGGCAAAACAAGTTTTTGATAATTTTCTATGTGTTTTATTTGGATTAAAGTTGTCTTGATGTAATTATTTCTCGTTCTCTAATTTCCTTGGATAATAGTGTAAATATTTGAAAGACTTTTGGTTTTGTAAAATCAATTCCATGTACTTTTGCTTATAGCTGTGTTCTGCTATTGCCACTTTTCAATGTCTTCTTGTTTCATTATTGCCGTATATTATACCAGTCTGTAGAGATTAGCCGTTTCACGTTTCACAATATAGACTGAGACAGCTGCAAGGTTCTCACTAAACTCCAGGTGTACAAGATGAATATTTGTCTTTCTACGGGTCGTAACCAGTTCCTGATTTTTTTTGTTGTCCAGCTTGAATATGGTTTTAGTTTTATGTTTCTTCAGAATTCTCCCAACCTTATCTGTAGTCCCTTGGTGTAAGATGTCACGGGGACATTCCAAAGAAGGACATTCCATACGTCAAACTACAGATAGGGTTAAATTCTGAAGAAACATAAAATCAAATCATATTCAAGCCGACAACAATCAAGGTATTTGACCAACAATTTCAACATTCATATTTAATATACCTGGATTTATGGCTCAGTGCATCAATTTTATTAGTGAAATAAGGTTAACTATCTACCGACTTCAAAAGCACATACATAGCTCAGAAGACATGAAGGTCAATGGCTAATGAACATAGCTAACAAAACTGGAATTGTTTGGCAGGCAAAGTCTTGACGAACTATTCAGCCTCAGAAAACCAGATATATGAAATAGTGAAACGTAGTACAACTTTTAACAAAGAAGACAGCGTAAGGTATGAAAACTTCGGCCAGTTCTTCAGGTGTCTATTGAAACCAGCCAATAGAGCAGGATTTTATTTTGGTAATCTTGACAGAACCTACCTGGTATATGAAGACGCCGCATCGTATCCAGTCTGACGTCGCTTTACTGAGATGACTCTCCACAGCGAGCTCGAAAACCTGGCAATAATTATATTTTAACTATTGTTGCAGTAATAAACAAAATAGATGTGGTGATGTTTTACCGGATTTGAATAGAACAAATCCATTATTGCATTTACTATACATGAAAAATATTGCCATAAAAAGTCTTTTCATGGACTAAAATGGTCTTATTCTCTTTCTAAATGACACAGACTCAAGTTTCAATTATAATCTAGTTCTTCCAGTTCTAACGCAATTAAATTTTACAATTGGTTGAAGTATTTCGGCCTCTTTATAGATTACCGCGATCAGTCACTGATTGGCTGGAATCAAATATACTCTCTGACATCATACTCCACAGCAAGCCGATATATCAATTTAATTATGAAGTTTGGACATGGTGTGAACCGGAAGAACTAGATCATACTAATGACACCGGCCGCAGATGCCAAAGGGTCAAGTTTTAATGTATTTTCTGTGTATTTTAATATAATGGATTCAGTAAAGCTCCTTGGGCTTGAAATTTTAGGGTCCGGCAGTCAAACCTGACGGTTTTTTAAAATGGGATAAATCAAAAAGTTGTTGAGATATTTTAAAAACTATTTTTTATTAATAAGGAGAAATGAACTAAATTTATAATAAAAATCAAAAAATAACTAATATAGCAAAAGTTATAACACTTAAATAATGACCACTATTTTCACTGTACGAGTCTCTTGGAGAGTTAGTCATGACTCTCTCCAATGTTTGGCATGGATCTCATGAAGTTCTCGCCGAATTACGGTTTTGAGTAGGGATAGGTAGTGGTGGGGACGTCTGGTCAGCGACGAGGGCTCCGTTCAAAAGCATGTCGAACAGCTTCAATATTAGCAGGTGTTCTAACCGTTCGAGGTGATCCTCCTCTTCTTGTTGTCCCAAAAGCAGTGTTCTGAAAGTTTCGAACAAAGAAGAATATTGTGTTTAGAGACGGGATCGCACCACGAGGAACATTAAACCGTATACGCAAACTCTTTTGTGTTAGAATCACAGAACCATTATTTCTAAAAAAAAGTCTCGACTACATACGCATGGTGTTCGCGGTCCAACGCTCCATCTCGGAACTTTCGGAAATTTATATGTATAAATATTATTGCGGATTGTGTCCATAGTTTTTAGCGGTAAATAAGAAGAACCCGACGTTACGGGATCTCAAATCTCATTCCCAAAATATTAAGAAATGAGCTAGCTTTAATGTTATTAGTGTAAACACATATTTCTTTTCTAAGGAAATAAAGTTAATCTTTCTATCCGTTTTGGTATCTAATTTACGAAAACTATTCATGAACTTATTAAGAGCTTCACATTAGCTAATGTCAAAACTTCAAACGGTACACTTTCAGGCATATACTAAGGAATTTACATAATAATATACAGAACAAATTCTTTCGTATCTGGTCTCAAGTTGACCAGTATATAAGCAAGACCTTAGGTGGATGATTTTAGTTCTCAAGTAAGCTTGACTGCTGTAATTAGTACAACTGCCGCCAGGGGAGCTCTCATCGCCGTATTGCTGCGTTGTCCAGAGATAGCGAGGGACCCTTGGGGAAACCTACAGCAACAACAACAACAGCAAGCTCTTGTAAACTTAAAAAAAATACAGAGCTTAAATTTTGATTATGATTCTATTGGACAAATTGGTTGATGGTGAATTTGGTTACTTTAGAATCAAATCCGTTCTCATCTAATAATAAAATTGCTCTAAAAATAAATATACCGAGTTAATAATATTAAATAATACCTACTCAGTAGATTTTTCTACCTGTGAAAATTCCATAGGAACATAATACGTATAACATGCAAATCTACTCTAAAGAAACGAAAATATTGAAAAAGCCCTAAAGCAAACTTCAAGTTTTGTTTAAATGTACGTATATAATTGTAATAAAACTAGTAAGCCCAACTACAAATTATTATTAGGAAATGTTTCTTAAGGTGCTAATGGCAAATATTGAAAAAGGTAAATTCTTTTTTGTGATGACGAGTTTAACGATGCAAACACTTCACTTCCCCTTTCCGCACTCACTGATTGGTATTTGCATTTTAAACTAACTCTCATCCCTCCAAAAATCACAAATGTAGGTCTATGTGTACGTTTAAATATAAACATTGTATTTTACAAAACAAAGCCAATTCTTGTGTAAAAATCTACATTTTTGGAGGGTTTTGTTTTGTTTGTAATTGTGACAGTCCTGAATTATAAAATACGTAAACGTATACCTAAAAGTAGGTTGGAGTGGATTTTTAAACACTTTGTTTGTTAATTTAATGTAAATAAATTTAGAAAATCATGTTTTATCACACTATATTTGAAAACGGCAATTTTTCTTCATTTAATTGTTGATCAGGGTTTACTTGCTTATATCGTATCTCGCTTATCTCTATATATATATCGAATATAAAAGAGAGTGTCCTGACTCACTCACTCATTTCAAGATCACATCTCAAACTGCTAGGACTACAGACTTGAACCTTTGCACCCCTGTTCCTGGTGCCTAAAACTACCCACTAAGAAACAGATCACTTTTAATTATGGTTTTAGAGGGAATAAAATAGACCATGTACTCTCTTAATATAAAACCACAAGAACCCAAACGAGTAATAAAATTTCCAATCTGATAAAAATCGTTAGTACGCATGCCACGAAATAATCTACGCATGTGTTATATCAAACATATTCTCTTTCTAAGCAAATGAGCAAATCGTTTTCTATCTTTCACCGGCCACCGATAAAATATTAGTCCATTTTTACCGACCGTTTAAAATCAGTGTGTGTGCATGTATCTGTACAGGTATCAATAAGGGTTGTAAGGAGTGGACTACATCTCTCCGCAGCCCAGCGGACCAACGAAATTTTTTAACCAATAACAACATAACTCGTACTTACGACTCTGATTTATATGAGTGCAAACTATGAAATCAACAATTAAGTACTATTTAAAGCCCACCTTAAAGACTAAGGTGTGCTTACTAAAGTATTGGTGAGTTTTTGGTACAGGTAATGAGAGTTATCTAAACATTTTATTTTATACATTATAAATATATGAATCATTTATTAAATGTGTACTCGTATTAGGATAATTCTTACTATAGGTTGTTCACACTTTTGTAACCAGCTGGCTTACTTTATTTTAAACGATGACCTTCGCCATGTGTTGAAAATGAGCCAATTTTTGTCACTTATAGTGAAGTGTTCTATTTTTTCATACGACAGACAAATGAATTGTTGTAAACCACCTCAACTTCAGCATTAATGACGCTAAACTGTTTGATGGTCACTTATAACATATTTCAAGGCATTTAAAAGTGTGAGTACATTTTGTTATTACACTGAAAAGGATAGAAAGAAAAGAAATAGGACCCCCGATTTGTTTGTGTGCCCACAAAAAAGTCTTAAGAGGATTCTTTTTTTACGCCCTTTTCCATTCTTTTTAGTGTAATACGAGCATAAAGGCCTATTAGCATTTCCTTTTTAAAATTACATGTTGTTATTATTTATGCCATGGTTTAAAGTAAACGTTAAAGGTGTGCTTGGACAGTAACGGTTTAAATCTAAAATGTACAGTGAAAAACTACATTAAGAAAAACATTTACAACATAGAAAAACACAAATATTTTAAAATTACAACGCGAACATGACTTTCTAACAAACTCGAACGAACTTCTTGCAGTAAATATTAACAAGGGTTTTTATCTGACAGCTTTAATGATGCAAACACTTCTTCTCCTCTCCCGTGACGTCCCACTGATTGGTATTTGCATTTTGAATTACTCCTGAGAAAGTAAAGATAAATTGTTCAACAAAATGTAATTTGCTTCCTCTGTGGGGAAAAGTTATTTGCAATGAATGGTTTAGGGACAAACCTCTTAGAGGAAATTAGTAGATTTCTTAACTGTACCTGGTTAACAGCTAAAGGGGAATATAGTATGTTTTGAGACTCTTGTATTCAAATCACTTCAAAAATTAAAATATTGTAAATGAACTAATCCAATAAGAGACGTACTGCTGACTTGATACTACTGAACCAAACGTATCAAAAGAAAGAAGTACGGATGATGTTAAAACATGTCGAGGATAGGCTTAAAACTGAAGGGTAGAATTTTTAAGAGTCTTTTAAATTGAAAAGGTCCGTCTTTAACATACATTTAAGTATTACTGGTTAACAAATACTTAACATTTTTGAGAAACCAATTTCTAATGTAAGTGGATTTAAAATTACCACCGTTGACCTTTAAAGACAAGTTAACTCTTTTGTAATATTTGGAAGAGGTCGTCCAAAAGCAAAAGCCATGTTTTTAGCATGAGCCTGTTAATAGTATTGAACATTTCTTGGAATTATTTCTACGAAGTTTTCTTTTAAAGTAACACGCTGAAATTGCACTTTCAATTTGTATGTTGGACTACAAGAAACGCTATTCCCGGGTTAAGGCGAAACATACTCTCGTTATACCCCTTGAATAAAAGCTCCTGGACGCAAACCGATGGTTATTATCGAATTTCCTCTGGAAAATGAGATATTCATGCCGTCAGAATGTTAAGACTCAGACTCGGGACCAGGAGATGAGCACTAATCCTGATCCCCAGAACAAGTTTTCAGCATTTCACACTTTATATACATACAAGTAAGGGTACACAAGTCAGTATAATATGCTATAATCAGTACTTTTCGTGTGCAGAGGCTAGAGTAGTTCTTAACCCGTATCAGCCCAGATACTCTACATGCTGACATGTTTCACAACCACTCACTGTCTCAGTGTACTGTGTCCATATGGCAACTCTAGGAACTAACGGGTTAATAAATACACTGCTAAGGAAAGCTTATAACATATGTACTCAACATGACGATTCCAATCCAAATGCACGCCTAGAAACATTGACGTTTAAAATAATTCGCACAAAACTATTAACTATTGTATTTTAAACCAGGACGACACACAGGTAAGCCCTAAAGCACCGCTGTAACGAGTAAAGCGAATTTCGTGTGCAATAGTTATTAGCTTTCAAGTACTCAAATTAAAAATACATAATCTTATCACGTCAGTTGTAATATTAAGTTTTACTGTACCTGTATATAGAAATCCATTAAGGCTCGTCTTGAAACCTCTATTCAGTACACAGCACTTATATCACACAATATTATCACTGTAAACTTCGCAGAAACAACATCTTCTACTACCGATATCATTCCCGATCGATAACTATGTACACGTACACAAACCAAGGATAACTCGATCAATAACTTTCTTGTGACGACTTGATGCAGGCAGTGCTGAGGCGCAGTCAGCTGTTTCACGGATAAACAAACACAAACCACAGATAACAGCTGATATATCATCTCGTGCAAACAGTTGGCTTGTAAAATTAATGATGTACTATAATATATTTCAATTTGAACAGGTTTTCTTATACTATGCGGTATTTTATTTATAAGGGCATTTAATTTAAATAATGAATACATTTTAAATTTTGTATTATGTGACAGTTGATATACTATAAAAGGTTTCTAATTTAGCTGATTTTGTTCTATTGTGGTGTATTTCATTTAGACGTAAATTTTATTTAAATTATGAATGATTTTTACATTTAGCCAGGAGGCAGGGACGCCTCCGCCTTGGTTCATAGGGGCCAAAACAAAATTCCCGCACTTTCCCGCAGCATTTCAATCGTTACTCTGGGTGTAAATAATTTGTATTGCGTCTGATATACTTGTACCCTGGTAAGTATAAAAACCCATGTAGCAGATGTATGGACAGTAGGTAGTGAGTGTTGTAAAAGTTTGAATCCAACTTTTAGGGTTTAACAAAAGTTAGGCGCGAGGTGCGTTGTGTTAAAAAACATGTACTGGACATACAGTGTAGAACATTTCATTCCATGCTAACAATTTTGTCTCAAATTCAACATCGAATCGCTCGTTTAGCCGCTAGAAACGAAATTCTGAAGAGAGAACAGGTATTTTTTTTAATCAATGTTCAAACCCATCAAAACCCACCTAAATTTTCGAATTTTGAAAAATCCTTTCTTAGGAGTGCCTACACTATAAAAGCAAAGTTCATGCAAGATTTAAAGTTTCTAAGCCTTGTGGTGTTGGCTCAGCGATGATGAGTGAGTGAGTCAGTCAGGACAAAGCCTTTTATAAATATAGATTTAAATCTGCGTGTAGGGCAGGCTGGCATTAAACCTTGTCCGTAGGATCAAATAAATACTACTAATTTTTGTATAGTATATATATATAACTATGTATATGTGTTCTCTCTACAGGTCACATTCCTTTTGTAAATACCTCGGTCAAGGACACCGGAATCCCCCTTTTGGGAAGGAGCTTTCTACAGAAAAGGGGTTTTAATGCTTTAAAAACAGTAAATTTCTTTCGGTTTCGATGGAATTTAAAAAGTGTTTATTTTAATAGTACCTATCAGTATACTAGAAACAAGCAATAGTTTCAAAATGGCAGCCAAAAAAGTGATTTTTCGCTATAACAGCGGAATGAATAGTCCTATTTCAATGAAATTTGAAATGTCTTATTACTTCAAGATATGTAATAAAACTTGCAGTAAAAATACGTAGTCTGAGGCCGAAGGCTGAAGCGAGGCTGTGAGCGTAGCGAATTGGAGTAACAATATGCAAAGGAAATTCGATTTACTCATGCCAGAGGCGCTTTAGCGCTTAGCCGCGTGTCGGGCAGGCTGGCATTAAACCTTATCAAATAAATAGTACTATTTTTTATAGTTCCAATTGTTTACTTTTAAGCATCTCCATTTCTTTAATCCAGTAAAAATATAAAATTTTAAAGACCTGTGAATCCCACGTACTATTCACGACTCCCCCAGAAGTGTTTAACAAACGACTGCAGCAAGAGAGGATACTCGTATGTGTGTAGGTCAGATGGATTTATCTCTGTGTAAGCATATCTCAGCCCGGGGATCGCTCTGGTCCCACTCGACATTGATTCCCACTTAGCTCAGCACATTTTCTGGTTATGTCACCCTGACCACATCTTTGACCCCAATAATAGTTTGAATAAATCAATAATGTAATAAAAAACTGAACTAGGTACTCGTGCATTTTGTACTAAAATTGCGTAATTTAAACACTATCGGACAGTTTATGAGGCATACGGTAAAATTTACATATGGAAATAATGTCCTCGTCTTAGTTTTAATACTTTAAAGATAAAAGAATATCTAAATTAGAAAACAAAGTTGAGCTTAAGCGAGTTAAACCTCTACTAATTTGCGATACTAGAGGATAAAGACGTTGAACGAAGTAAACCGCCCTTAGTGTTACAAACTCGCCATACGCAGAGTTAACGACTCTTACACCGTGTTGATTAAGGCTAGAAAGGTATTGTTAGCGAAGGGGTCGTAAATATATTTTCAGCTTCAATAAACAAACGAACAACTTCTATTCACAAATAGCAAAGAGCCAATGTAGTTTTTTTAGCTTTGCCAAGCGCCGAAGAGCGCCTTGCTAGTTTTAAGAAACTTTGATGTTATTAATGCTTCTACGCAACTTTTCACTGAGGTTTTAATAATTCTTCGGTACAAACTATAAACAGCCAGTAATCATTAACATTCAGTAAACAGTCGTTTTATTAAACTTTTCGAAACTTCTCTGAGATCTGATAGTGGAGTTCACTCTTTTTCTCTGTTACAATAATTATCAAAATATAAACTTTTAACGAACCAAAAATAAATGTATTTATCTTTTGACACTGATTGTTAATTTTTGTGTCATAGTTTATGTTTGTTAATATATCCAAACAGAACTTGTATAATTATTACAAACTTAACTCTTAGGCTTTCGCGGCCGGTGTCACAACTATAATCTAGTTCTTCCGGTTCGCACCGCGACAAAACTTTATAATTAGCCTGAGATATTTCGGTCTCGCTGTGAAGTACCATCTTCAGTTTCAGCCAATCAGTGACTGAAGATGGTACTCCACAGCAAAACCGAAATACCTTAGGTTAATTATGAAGTTTTGACGCATTATGAACCGAACGAACTAGAATATAATTATTATATTATGAACTTTAACACTATTTTAGATACAACATATACAAATAAACTAAACCGTTTCATGAAACTGGTCGGCATCTCAAATAGTGATTTAGTGATTTACCTGAATGTGGTGCCTGAGGTCTCAGGCAGTGGCAATTTGCGATTTTTAGAAATTATGATACTTATGACTGAAGTAGTCATTACGGAAGAACCAGACCCGGGACCATAAAATGAGCGTTCATCCTGAACCACATTCTTAAGCATTTCTAAAAGCCATATACACATATTTGTGTGAGTTTGTCGCATTATGTCATTTTAATTAAATATACTACAACATTTTCTTTTATAAATGGTTCAATCAAATTAAATATCCAGAAAAACAAATTGCCGAAAGTTACCTTATGGAGGGAGGAAAGCTTTCAAAACATGTTGGGTTAAGTTATCGTATAAAATACTTAATTGTGTCAGGTTTTAGTACAGTTTATAAAAGTAATTGTTCAAATTCCATGCTCATTAATATACTAAAAGCTATATCATAGCAATTTATTTGTCATTGTTGTGTACATAAATTGTGTTGACAAATCAAACTAATAAATTAAAACAAACATAAATAAAACCTACCACTAAAAATAAGAAACAGCCACTACAAATATCATCAACTAGGACTGCAGTAAATATATGAATGGGAAGTTAAATTTAAACACTATTTGTGAAGAATTCTTCCAGTGTATAAAATTAATTTGACTGGCGAAACCTCTTTAACATCTTTTTACCAGCGTTTATCGAAAATTCATTTAATATTTCTAATTGGAGGCCATCCAAATTTAAGATATTTGTATGTTGGGTATTATAAGAGTGACATGACTCTACCTTGCATTTGAAAGGTCATTTCAAAATGGCGGCAAAAATGTAGCCTAATACCAGCGGAATGACAAGAAATGTCTCTCAAATATTTTTTTAAATTATGCGTTGGTCATTTGCTCTTCAAACTACAATTCTTATTTGTTTACATTAAGAAAATGTAAACGAAATTTCAAATCTACTCGTAATATATGACCGGGAAAGTTGAAAGCAACCTGGCCACGCTTTTATGTATATCTTAAAAAATCGTCTCCGTGTATTTCTAACACATCTAAAACGTGATTTTATCTAAGGTTCCTATTACTTTTATTCAAGGAAAAACTAAGATTTCAGTTTATATTTTCTTTAAATAACTCGGTACAGTACTTGAAAAAGTTTAATCATGCAGACTGTATGTACGCTGACATGCAGATCCAGGTTGATATATTGTACAGTCTCCGTGTTGTGTCTAACTCTACTGTCAAGCTGTATCTCACTTGAACTGTAACTGAGTAGGTATGCTAAACCTGAATACGTATATACAAGGTGTAACCATTGTGGTGTTTCTGTGCTTTTTTCACGGGTAACGAGTAATAAGGAGTCAGTCTTTGTAACTAACTATTTATTTACAGTCTAGTTAGAATTACACTTATGTTTAACACAATTTTAATTATTCACTCAATGGCTACAAACTATTACACTAAGTACAGTTTGTTATTTCACTAGTCACACTTTACATTCTATTCACACTCCAGCGCGAAGTCCGTTCACTCACGTGTCCTCCTCGTAGCACTCTTCAGTCGGAAGTTCCACGTCGCAATGACGTTATGAAAAATTTGGGTAATGAAAAATATTTCTTTTTTCAAATTTAAAATGGGAGGCGGAGGACATTTAAAACTTACCCTGTATGTTTTATATCTTCGCGAATCAGCAGCTGAATAGTGGGTTCGGTTTCATAAACAATAACTGTGACGGTTTATCTTGGTCACAGCTGACACTGTTCTCAGCCGCTCAGCTGTTACTTTGTTGTTTGTTCTGACCATATGTGTGTCAGTTTCATTCACACTTTCAGATATCATGTGTTTCATGCTTTTAGTTGCATTCAATAAAACAATATTGTATAGAGAAGGGTTCAAGTACGGGTTCAAGGTTATTGTATACGGCTACGTACAAGTTTAAATGGCGTTTGCCCATTGAAAAATTGATTTCATAGTATAGACACTGGTCCGATCCAATGAAACTTAAGGTACCGTGGTGAGTTGGTATCGCGCGCGACTCCGGAGCTTATCACTCCAGTGACGCGGGTTCAATCCCCGCTGTCCCACCAACAAATTTTAACTAACTATGTGGTAACGCTAGTTAAAATTTGAGGTTGAGTGGCAGAGAGGACTTTGCACTCATAACTTCACCATGTTGAACAAGACAAACTTTACCTTGTGCTCACATGGTTGCCCACTTGTTTCTCAAGACTGTCGAAAGCTTGATACCGAGTTGTAGTTACTCCTAGTACCGCCAGGGGAGCTGTACTCACTCCACACAGCTCTCTCAGGGTCTTATCTTGCTCAGTTTTAACACAAATTCTTATTTAATTGTTCAGAACACCTCTTTGTTTTATACTCAGTACAATATTATGATTTTAAAACATATGTATCATGTTCACTTAATCGTTGGTCAACAGGTTATCCTCTACCCTCTATACCAGTCATCTCTACCATGCACTTAATGTAACAAATCGTGATGAATAGTGTATTTACAATAATTTCACTAAATGCTATAACTATCTATATTGAATTTAGTAGTGAAAACAAAAGGTACAGTTCGCTTATTATCTTTATTTTTATTTTACAAAATAGAGAACATAAAAATGTATTTTTACAAAATTATTATTTGAAGATACGCGTACATTACTGAACTTTTTGCTCACGTAAAAGGTTAACTGGGTTTAAACATTTCACTTTTTAAAGGCTTACCGTCCTAATTTTTTATTTATTTTTTTGTAAGAAATAGAGATACAAATTTCTTGTTTTTATCAGAAGATGTTTATCAAACGTTGAAATTCGTCTCTGAACAGTGTATTTGACAAACAGGTTGTGTGGTTGGGAACTAATAAGTATTACCAGAGATACAAAGTGCCATGCTCTCGGATGACACTCTCACTCATTCAATAAACACTACCATAAATCATTAAAACCTTTTTGATTGAGATTGGAAGGTCGTGTACTAGATACAAACAAACTTAACCACAAATCTGTATGTTTGAATGTTCCGGTTTTGAAAATGGGCCTTTAGAACTATAGCTGCCAATTGACCCATACTACGCTACGGGATTTAAAAATTGAATGTTTGTAATTTATTGTATCTACCTAAATACTTACGAGCTCTTGTCAAATATAACGATGTTTTTCGGTATTGGATGTTCGTAGTTTAAACTAAATTGCGCTACACTAGTCACACAACTCCATACACAAGACTTCCGATATCTCATATTGTTAGAGGTCAGCATGTCCCACAAAAAAGGCAAAATACCTCATATTAATAAAGTTTTATATCGGTAAAATATATCTAAAGAAAAGTGTAAAGTAGGGGTACTAGTAAATTAAGAAACCGGAAAATCGGAAATCAGGATTTGCTTAACTATTTACAAATTAAAAAAACAACTAATGTTCAAACCCCACCCAATGGTCAGCAGCAGTTAGTATGCAAGTTGTCAACACACGTTGGTGTTTAAACATATTCAGTGTGTAATTATATAGGTCTAAAGCGGCTCAGATAGTCTCAGTGATCATCTGATGATACCCGCATCAACTCCCACCATCGTTTAGACATATCAGACCATCACCTGCGTGGTTCGGAAGTCACGTTAAGCCGTTGGGCCCTTGTATTTCCATTGGTCATTGGGCTATTAATTAATGACCCATTATAAGGAAGAGTCGGTCTTAGTTTGTAACAAGACTACACCTCATAACTCATTACTACCACTCATCACACTCATCCTTCACCACATATTTGCCTTAAAATACCCTCATGAGAGTGGTCGGCATCTCAAATAGTGATTAGTGAATGTCAACCTATAGCTTTAATACAAGTAGATCAATATTGTGAAAAGCTTAGTGAGTCAAAGTTTGCTAATACATTCTTTTCGGGTTAGTATACAAAACTGTGCTCATATATATTTTCCTTAGAAGTCCATCGCAATATTACGCACCTATAATTTTGAAAACAGCGTACTATGGTTTAGTTCACCCTTACATATAAGACATGGGCACGGTGTATGTTTTTGGGGAATTGTTTTAAAAACTGGGTAGTGAGAATTTTCACTTGACAAGAGTCTGCGTTAAGAATAATTTTCAGTCTTTATAACAATAGATTCTTGTAGATATGCATTTGAAACATTGCAAATTTTACACTGCTTTCCACTTATACCGTATATGAAAATATCATATATTGCATTTTAAAATGTAATTTAGTTCAAGGTAGACATCTATTGTCATAATACTAGATTAACCAATTCCTTTAGAACAAACCAACACAGATTAAACACTTATTCCCAGTTACCTTCCCAGGCGGGTGTAACATTATTTAACAGACTTCTTAACAGCCTAAAAATTATGAAAACTTTAAAGAATTAAAACTAATTTAAAACACTCAATACTTTCCAATTTCCAAACATTTTACAGTGATGATAATTTTCTGACTGGTAATATTGGATCAGTCATTAGGTTTTCTGGTATTTGTCTTTTAATGATGGCTGATTTGTTACTAAATTTCAAAAACTGATTACAAACAAAATTTTAATTAAATTAAGGTGTGCTTTTTTAACGTATTTTGTTGTCGTTGTTATACCAAATTAATACAATTTGTATGGTTAAATAAATAAATATAGGCATTATGTATAGCTTGCTTCATAGCTATATAGCGCTTGCTACATTTTAAAATATTCAATTTGTGTCGTTTCAATTGACAGAACAACTTAAAACTGACTTCTAAAAGAAGTGAAGTATTTCAGTAAAAGAAGCCAACGTTAAGCCATTTAGTATCCTTCAATATTCATTGTAACTGACAGGCACCTCTGTTTGAAAATATTGATTACGCTACAGACGCAAGATTGTTGACTAATCTAGGTTACAATGTTGAAGTATGGCCACTTCTCTCTACTCGTAGTTCATGAATGACACGAGATTCAAACGCCCCAAACATGCTTAATCATTGCCAAAGGTATTAAGCTTAGTTTAATAGTACCAATAACTAGGGCCCGCAAATAGTCTGAAGAATATATTTAATAGGATCTATAGAGTTCTAAATCCTAAATCTGACGCATTTCCCAAAAGAGTTATGATGTTTCCATATGTAAATTTGTCTCAACCAGACTCATGTTCCCTGAGTTCACCCTGTTATCAATTTCCTGCATTAATATTGGAAGATTTTGAAAATTTGAAAAATATGTTACATAGTCTGTTATAATGTACCAGATGTCAAAAGTAAACAAGTGGCACACCCACTGGCATCAATCCCTATAACTACGTGAAACCTGACAGTTGGCTACAAACAGGTTTTGACATTTGTTCTGAGCTTATATGCGTTAATTCATTGATAGAGTCAACCTTTGAACAATGTTTTGCATAAGTGTTCCATCCTTACGTGTATTTTGATGTGCCGTTTGACCCTTGTTAAACATTTTCTTTTAAATATTCAAGCATCCTGGAAGGGACTTTTGGTCACTTTGAAAAACATTCCGCTACCTTTATGGAACGGTCATACTCAGCTACTGACGAAACCTCACCCGTAAGCTTACTAACACTATTAGTAGCTCAGAGTGACTGGCCCATTAGTAATGTGATCTAGCGAATTTGGTCTTTTAATTTGTCGCATTCAAAAGTTGTAAATCAATTTCACACCTTTCACCACAATCTATAATAAACATATGTGAAGCTGTTCTTCTTAATACAACATTTTCAACCTAAAACACCCACAAGAGAGAATGACGTAGATTCTATACAGAACATTAGCCGATGTAGGTGGAGGTGGATTCCATTGTATACACTACCACGCAAAGTTAACTATTGTCCACACTCCTACACAGTGTTACTAGTCTAGTTCTGTAAATTACACAAACACATACGAGTGGTACTCACTTCTAACTACTTTGAGTGGGTCTGGGTAGAGGCCTCCCACGCGGCTGTCTACCACTAGAGATTTATTTATCTTTGAAATCGCCCGTCTGTATACTATGTTAATAAGCTTGCTCATTTGCAAGTTTTTGGATGTTCCAAATGTTTCATCACATGGAAAAGCTCGTTGACTTCAAACTTTATGTTGGTGCGTGATGAGGAATTACAATTAAGTTGGTACGGTATTGTCATAAGCCGAAACAACTTTGATGAGTGCAACACGATACTCTGGCGTTATGAACTGATCTGGCGTAACGAATTGACTTCAAGGCCTGCACACGCCGGAGCGTTATTCCGATGCGGAACGATACCATGCGGTAAACCCATGAAACCAGTTTTGTCTAGTGTCATTTACGTATTTTTAGCGAATTTCTTTGAAAATTTAGCTATTTATTTCTCGCCAAAGTCAAGGTAACGCCGTAGAAAGGTGCGGTTTACAGTTAAGAGCTTCCCAACCCTTCCTGAGTCAAATAACACATACTTTTATACAGAGTGTCCCATAAGTAAAGTTCAGACTCAAGGAAAAGGTTATATGGGTCAAAATAAACAGAAAATTAAGAATATTTTTTTTCCAAAAACTCTTAGTAAACCAGATATTTGCCATTTTATATTTGTCCCTAATTATTTATTATCTCCCACACCACTTATCGGATTTGACTCAACCTTAACGTAAATTTGTATCTAAGTAAGACCATTTAGGGAAAGAATTACCAGCATGATCTAACCTATCATTTTAAAACGGTGGCAATTTTATGGTATTTTTGGTGTTACACCTTAAATAGCGAATAAACGGTGAGTTTAACGATAAAATATTAAGAATATTGTTATGTAGAAAATTTTACTACCTATCTATTGACACCAAGGTTAAAACAATCCATTCATAGTCAACAAAGTTACAGAGGAAACCGTGGCAATCATCAAGATAATAAGGTGGAAAGTTGTCTGTTTTCATCCAGAGTTTCCCCTAAGACTTCGTTGTTTCCCTATAGTTTTTTATGACCTTGGTGTCAATAGGTAGGTAATAAAATTCACTCCAAAACGTTTTCTATAAATTTTATCGTTAAACTCACCGTTTATTCGCTATTTAAGGTGTAACGCCAAAATTCCTAAAATTACCATAAAAGAGCCAGCACCGTTTTAAAATGATAAGTTATTTCATCCCGGTAATTTTTTCCATACTTAGATACAAATTTATGTTAAGTTTGACTCAAATCCGATGAATGGTGTGGGAGATAATAAATAATTAGTGACAAATATAAAACGGCGAATATCGGTTGACTAAGCGTTTTCGGAAAAATCTGTATTCTTAATTTTATTTTTATTTTAACCCATATAACCTTTTCCTAGAGTCTGGCAATTTACTTATGGGACACCTTGTACGAGAAGAATAAGTAGAAAATAACTAATTGAAGTATCCTGTTGAAAACATTTTTAATCAACACGACCGATTTCGGAAGCTTACTGCATCATTCATGTGTATTTAACGCAGCCTTGGCTTTTATGCTTCGCGAGAAATGTGAAACAATTCACTTAATAGGCGTGAACCACTCACGACCTGTCAAGTATAAATGCATAACCTACTTATAATAATATCGAGTGCTTTAGACAATATTACTGTAGGAACTCACTGTTGGTAAAACTTTGCAAGAAAACAGAAGGTAATTGCGTTTAACTAATTATTTAATTGTAATTCAACATAATTGTTAACAATAAGGTTTGGCTTGACTGTGGTTTGTTTGTGGCAACAACTGAAACTTTATTACTTAAAGATGGGATATTTATGCATAAAATTAGGATGAATATTGTTTCAACTGATTTGTATTGTCTTAACTCACATTTGTATGGCCAGTGGCATCACTAAGATCTAAGGCCTCCGGTTTCCACCGCGTCACTGTTGAAATAAAGTTACTGCTAGACCATCGCTGTGGAGAGTCATCTTCAGTAGCTGGTTGACTGGCTGAGATCGAAACGGCTAGCAGTATCTTTATTTCTACTATGGCGCGGTGTAAACAAAAGCCTTGGATCTTAGTAGTTTGTATTGGGTTAATTTTACAAACAGCTTCACTACAGTCATTGAGTTTTTGCCTACAGGTAAATAATATAAACGCTAAGGTATTGTAATTGATAACTTGCACGCCTACATACAAAGGAAACCCAGGTGGATTTCAATTCAGGCTTTAGAAGTACTGTATTAATTGGCTGCATTGCCTTGTATCAATTCATGATTAGATGATAAACAAAACACGTTGCTTTGTTCACAGGACAATGAACACTTCCTTAGAAATTGCCGTTATCTTGTCGATGCTAGCTGCCGTGGCTGTATCAATTGAATATCCTACTTGTAATGTGACAATAATTGAAGGAATTAAAAACCAAAATGGGGGACACTGGCCCATTACTGAGAGCAATGCCAAGGATTTGGTATGTTAATAGTTTTAAGATAATATGTTTTATTGTTGTGATAGACTGCATAATATTAGCTTTATATTCAGCTTCCATTTTGCAATCTTAAATGTTCTATACAGGGTGTCGGTGAACTCTCTGGACATACTTTGTAGACATGTTCCTTGGGTCAAAACAAGAATATTTTACCACACAAATAGGGGTATCCGACGCTTCGTTGTCCGTCTGTCTGTGTGGATGTGTTTTGTACTAAAATAATTATGACAATAAAACGAATGCAGTGATTTTCACCAAACTTTGGTCAACAATTTAAAATGCCGTTTTGTAATTAGCAAAACAATATTATTTCATTTACTTATTAAACTTCTAAATGGCGGCCGTTTTAATTTTAAAAGTTGAATAACTCAAAAGCGAGTACTTTTACAATACATTTATAAGCACCATTACTTTTAGTGTATTTATTTCCCTTTCTAATAATATATAAACTTTGAAAATCTAATGAGAAATAACAAAGTCATTGTAATTTCTGTCTTACCGGCCCATGTTTGCCATGCGTTCCTCCAGTCAGCTAACGCAACAACAATGGAACTGACTAGTTTATTTTGATTCAGGAGTTTTTTAAATTCGTTTGGACATCTCTACAATCAATAATTAGTCTTTCCGGTTATGCTACCATGTCGAAGGTCGTCAATTTGAACAGCTCTTGCACAAACAAACAAATCTTGTGTACTGAACTACAAGTAAGTCATTGATGAACATCGTAAATAAGACAGGACCTAGCAGTGATCCCTGAGGCACACCGGAGACAACAGGAAAAGGGGGAGATATGGCGCCAGCCATTCGGACCTGAAGACAACGATTCTGGAGATAACTTTGGTAACTTTCTTGATAACATCGAAAGTGCTAAACCACCGGCACTAATATAGTACGTTCTTAGGTGGATAGCGGCCTATGGGCGATTGTAGTTGCGTCTGCTGACCTTATGAACTCACTGCAGCTCACTTGTTTACAAAGTGATTACGGAGTTGACCGAGCCGTAGACTTCCTGTATCACAATGAGTAAGTATACTGAGAGTAAACTTACCAATTCACGATTAGGTGTTTATTTTACCTACAAACCTCTTAGTGCTACAATTGCTTACTTTATCTTCATATACAGTTTTAATTTAATTACAGCAAAAGTCAGTCTAAAATTAGGACACTGGTATGTGTGTACAACAAAATGCAATATTGATGTATTTTTAATAAACGATTACTGAACACCATCTAGCAAGGGAGCCAAAGATTCCTTGGAAACCTTGTCCATAAACGAAAAATAAAAAAGGAAGAATAACGTTGGCCTATAGATTCAATCAAAGTGACTGAAAACCAAGTTTGTATATATTTTATTACAAATTCATTTTCTCTTAACTCAATTTAATCCAACATTTTAGATACTGTGTTTTTATAATCTTTGAAACTTTTATTTGTAAACAACACTGTATGTTTTTGATTTCCCATTGTATCTGACAAATACAGTTTTGCTGCTCGAATGGCACTTCATAATAAAACTTTAAATATTGGTTTAGAGATTTTGAGTTTGTTTTAGAATCAAAGGGGTTGCTCTTTAAACTGTTGTACATTTATTTGTTTCAGATCCATAGAACAGGTGCACTATAAATTCAATATTATTGGAGGCGTTTCAAAGTTCAGTGGCTGTAAGTTATAGTTGAAAAATACTCAAGCAATAGTTGGTAACGCAGCGAAGAAGTAACAATTTATAGAATATGCAGCCGACTCTGATTATTTATTAATTCGGTTATATATACTACCATATGGCATATACAGTATGTTAGTCATTCAGCGACTTCAAAAGTCATAGTTAATTTGGTTATATTTACAGAATAATTCAATTAGAATCAGATAACGGTTATAAACTAATGTTAAATGAGGTGGAATATGGTTTTATGAGAGTTGCGCGCTCTTCTGGACATTCAGAAGTTGAACTATTATTGCGGACATTTTCCAACTTTAATGAACAAAAAGGATCACGACGTTTCGGGATCTGCAATCTGATCCCGTCTTCAGGTGAAAATAACCTAAAACATAACACAAAACATTAGAAAATGAGCTAGCCTAAAGTAGTCAGCGTGGCTGACCAGTTAAACTCTACCAAACAACATGTAGTTGTTAAGTCAAACAAAAAATTAAATCTTAGAATTTAGGAATAGCCTAGAGAAAACAAAACTACAATATTACAAACACAAGCCACACTATGAAAGTAAACAAGTTACCGGAGTAAATTCAAAACGAATCACAAAACACGTCCACTAACTGAACTAGCTAACCCTAGACTAACTGGTTGGCCGGTGACAGGCCAATCACACACACTAGCAGCAGGCTAACCAACTGTAACAAAGAAACACAAAAATCCCTAACTATGCACAGCCAATGGGAGAAGGGGGCGGCTTCTGGACATTGTTCGAATTTATTCGTGTTTCGTTGTTCAAAATATCATCGGTTAAGTTTTCAAGAAGACAATTAATTACAGATGCAAATTTTGAGCAATCATTTTCTATCTGAAAACTTCAAGACAATATTTTTCGATACGGATCTTCCAAGAACTCAACACATGACATTTTTTCAAAGATATCTAAGTCATCAATATATCAAAATTTTTAGCTCATGATTCATGGTTTATTTTAGATTATGTCATGGGGCAGGAGTACCATGGTTATACCTTGTTCAACTACTTTGGATCCTGCTGTTTTGGATTTTATCAGTGTGGTTTTGATGGTAAGTCTGATCGAACTATACTAACAACACACTGTTCAGTTACATTATAAAGTAAGTAAAAATGAATTTCAGGAAGAAATTTTGTCTGCAACTGACGATCTTTGATATCGTGTATAAGAAGAATAACACAATTGAATTCTTTCGATACCGGTAGACCTACCAAAGAGGAGTTGAACATGGCAATATAATAGACAAAGATTAATGATTAGATTGTATAAGATAAGTTGGCCATGATAACACCTACAATATTAATTAAATTACGAATCATAACAAGCAAACGTTAAAAAATATTGAAATAAAAGCTTGATTGACTAAATAACTTTCATACATCAAATTTTGATACATGGTTAAGCATAATCAGCATATACTACCAACCCCAATACTATAAAACACAACAGCATAGTACGCCATTTCTAGATGTGCGAATGTAAAATTAAAGAACCTAACGATTAAAAAATTGTTTGTTAATATACGCTTTTTGTAAGAAACCTTTTTTACGCTATAAATAATTCGTAAATTGTATCTCAGGTAGTGTTAAACTTTCGTGTATCCAGATTCATAGCTTTGTAGAGCGAACCTCCACTTGACACTTTATTTGTGCATCGGATCGGCTAGGTAACTACGTAAATTGGAATGACATTTTACGTTTAAAACAGTTGGTACTCATATTTAACTTTCGTCCATTGCAGGAAACCTACCTATATGGTACATGGCTTACTGTAAGGCAGACCAGTACTGCAAGGACGCTTGTTGTCAGCAGGAAGTTGAAGATATCAAGACAAGGTTCTTCCAACTGGGAGTGCCCACTGATGAGTTTGTACCTTGCTGTGAAGACTTGTGCAAGGAGGGTTGTGATTAAATAAATGAAAATACCTTCATTTCAAGCGTTTCTCATTGAACAATGATTTTTAGAACAACTCACACCATGATCAAATGAATCCCTTACTTTACAATTAAAACTAATTATAATGTGCTATTTTCTAATAATAAGTACTTTAACCTAGATTTAAACTACTAATACTGTACACCTTTAAGGTATCGGGAAGCCCGTTGTACAACGTTGGTCTGAAGTAAAAACTTCTTCTTCCAAACTTAAGATTGACTTTGGGAAAATTAAGCCTTCCACCATAACGTGTATACTCCTATGAGCTACCTCGTTCCATCAATGGAGTCTCAGGAGGGAACTTTACCTTTTCAACCGAAGCACTCTAGCGCTCACATGGTTGCTTGACCCACTTGTTTCTCAAGACTGTCTAAAGCTTGATACCGAGTTGTAGTTACTCTCAGTACCGCCAGGGGAGCTGTACTCGCTCCACACAGCTCTCTCAGGGTCTTATCTTGCTCAGTTTTAACACAAATTATTAGCGAACTTCCACAGGAAAAAGAGCTGTTCATTTCTCTCGCCAAAGAGAAGGACACGTCGTAGAAAGGTGCGGTTTGCAGTTTTTTGCTTCCCAACACCTCCTGAGTCGAGTGACAAAACTTGTTATACATATATGTGTGTGTGCGTGAGTGTGTGTTTGTGTGTGTGTATGACCACTCTACAGGTCGCAATTCCGGTCAGACTTGCATGAAATGTGACACAAATGTTCCTTTTGTAAATCTTTAGGTTAAGTTCGCTAACCTCGTAAGCTTTGAAAATGTGACAGGCCAATCACACACACTAGCAGCAGGCTAACCAACTGTAACAAAAACACAAAAATCCCTAACTATGCACAGCCAATGGGAGAAGGGGCGGCTTCTGGACATTGTTCAAATTTATTCGTGTTTCGTTGTTCAAAATATCATCGGTTAAGTTTTCAAGAAGACAATGAATTACAGATGCAAATTTTGAGCAATCATTTTCTATCTGAAAACTTCAAGACAATATTTTTCGATACGGATCTTCCAAGAACTCAACACATGACATTTTTCAAAGATATCTAAGTCATCAATATATCAAAATTTTTAGCTCATGATTCATGGTTTATTTTAGATTATGTCATGGGGCAGGAGTACCATGGTTATACCTTGTTCAACTACTTTGGATCCTGCTGTTTTGGATTTTATCAGTGTGGTTTTGATGGTAAGTCTGATCGAACTATACTAACAACACACTGTTCAGTTACATTATAAAGTAAGTAAAAAATGAATTTCAGGAAGAAATTTTGTCTGCAACTGACGATCTTTGATATCGTGTATAAGAAGAATAACACAATTGAATTCTTTCGATACCGGTAGACCTACCAAAGAGGAGTTGAACATGGCAATATAATAGACAAAGATTAATGATTAGATTGTATAAGATAAGTTGGCCATTGATAACACCTACAATATTAATTAAATTACGAATCATAACAAGCAAACGTTAAAAAATATTGAAATAAAAGCTTGATTGACTAAATAACTTTCATACATCAAATTTTGATACATGGTTAAGCATAATCAGCATATACTACCAACCCCAATACTATAAGCAACACAACAGCATAGTACGCCATTTCTAGATGTGCGAATGTAAAATTAAAGAACCCTAACGATTAAAAAATTGTTTGTTAATATACGCTTTTTGTAAGAAACCTTTTTTACGCTATAAATATTTCGTAAATTGTATCTCAGGTAGTGTTAAACTTTCGTGTATCCAGATTCATAGCTTTGTAGAGCGAACCTCCACTTGACACTTTATTTGTGCATCGGATCGGCTAGGTAATTACGTAAATTGGAATGACATTTTACGTTTAAAACAGTTGGTACTCATATTTAACTTTCGTCCATTGCAGGAAACCTACCTATATGGTACATGGCTTACTGTAAGGCAGACCAGTACTGCAAGGACGCTTGTTGTCAGCAGGAAGTTGAAGATATCAAGACAAGGTTCTTCCAACTGGGAGTGCCCACTGATGAGTTTGTACCTTGCTGTGAAGACTTGTGCAAGGAGGGTTGTGATTAAATAAATGAAAATACCTTCATTTCAAGCGTTTCTCATTGAACAATGATTTTTAGAACAACTCACACCATGATCAAATGAATCCCTTACTTTACAATTAAAACTAATTATAATGTGCTATTTTCTAATAATAAGTACTTTAACCTAGATTTAAACTACTAATACTGTACACCTTTAAGGTATCGGGAAGCCCGTTGTACAACGTTGGTCTGAAGTAAAAAACTTCTTCTTCCAAACTTAAGATTGACTTTGGGAAAATTAAGCCTTCCACCATAACGTGTATACTCCTATAGCTACCTCGTTCCACCAATGGAGTCTCAGGACGGAACTTTACCTTTTCAACAAAGCACTCTAGCGCTCACATGGTTGCTTGACCCACTTGTTTCTCAAGACTGTCTAAAGCTTGATACCGAGTTGTAGTTACTCTCAGTACCGCCAGGGAGCTGTACTCGCTCCACACAGCTCTCTCAGGGTCTTATCTTGCTCAGTTTTAACACAAATTATTAGCGAACTTCCACAGGAAAATGAGCTGTTCATTCTCTCGCCAAAGAGAAGAGACACGTCGTAGAAAGGTGCGGTTTGCAGTTTTTTGCTTCCCAACACCTCCTGAGTCGAGTGACAAAACTTGTTATACATATGTGTGTGCGTGTGTTTGTGTTTGTGTGTATGACACTCTACAGGTCGCAATTCCGGTCAGACTTGCATGAAATGTGACACAAATGTTCCTTTTGTAAATCTTTAGGTTAAGTTCGCTAACCTCGTAAGCTTTTGAAAATGTGACAAATATGTAACATAGGCATGAACCAGATGTCAAAAGTAAACAAGTGGCACACCCACTGGCATCAATCCCTATAGCTACGTGAGGCTACGAACAAGTATTAACATTGTGCTGAAATTATATGCGTAAATGCAATGATAAAGTCAACCTTTGAACAATGCTTTGCATAAGTGTTCCATCCTTACGTGTATTTTGATGTGCCGTTTGACCTATACCCTCGTTAAACATTTTCTTCTAAATATTCATCCTCGAAGGGACTTTTGGTCACTTTGAACAACATTCCGCTAACGGAGTCATACTCAGCTACTGCCGAAAACCTCACCCGTAAGCTTACTAACACCATTAGTAACTCAGAGTGACTGGCCGATTAGTAATGTGATCTAGCGAATTCGGTGTTTTAATTTGTCGCATTCAAAAGTTGTAAATCCATTTCATACCTTTCACCACAATCTATAATAAACATATGTGAAGCTGATCTTCTTAATACAAGATTTTCAACCTAAAACACCCACAAGAGAACGACGTAGATTCTATACAGAACATTAGCCGATGTAGGTGGAGGTGGACTGCATTGTATACTCTACCACGCAAAGTTAACTATTGTCCACACTCCTACACAGTGTTACTAGTTCTGCAAACTACACAAACATACGAGTGGAATTTATCTTTCAAATCTCCCCGACTGTATACGGAGTAAGTTTAAAAATGCCCACCTTAACTTTAGAAAAAGAAAATATTTTTAAACCCCTTTGGGGATGTTTTTATAGAATTCCGAATTTTGTTTTGACATACTTTCCGTTATCCACCTCCCCACCCAAAATCGGGTGAGAGGGCCTACCAGAAATTTAAAATACAAACCTCTTATACGCGTCTGTATATCTCATTGTTGATAAAAGAAAAGTGTTTTATCTCGACTCGTTTTTTGTTATCATAATTTAAAAATTACACAAAATCAGGTTTTAAATGCCACATTTCACATACAATTTAATTTTAACTATATTTTCTTCAAAATACTCTATGATATTATGTTATAGGGTTTTAATGTTTCCCTCAGAGTATTTGAAAGAAAGTTTTGTCATTTCACATAAATTGTATGTGAAATGTGGCATTTGAAACCTGATTTTGCGTAATCTTTAAATTAGTATAACAAATCCTTGCGTCTTTGAATTTTGGTTTAAATTTCCTTTCTTTTGAGGTGAAAAGGGGTTTGTATTTTAAAATTCGGGGGCCCTCCCCCCAGATTTTGGGTGGGGGTAGGTGACGCAAAGTACGCCAAAAAAGACTCCAGAATCCTATAAAAACATTCCCCAGAGAATTTGAAAAAATATTTCCTTTTTCAAAGGTTAAGGTGGTAGGGAGAGTCATTTAAAACTCATCCTGAATGTTAATTAACTTTGCTCATTTGTAAGTTTTTGGGTGTTCTAAATTTTTTATTAGGCCTACATGTAAAACTTGTTAAGTTGAAACTAAATGTCATTTATACTGAATGCTTTTAGAGAAGTGTTACAGATGTTGTAGAAGAGCAGTTTTGTGTCTATGGTGAACGCTACTTATGGGTTCATCACTCGTACAACGTGTTTGAGATTCTTCAAAACCATGTGATCTCATCTGGCGATGTGCAGTCGGATCACAACAATCCAAAAATATCGCTCATTACGACCTCAAAGCACCTGACATTGTCGCAGACGTTTTTAGTCTGCCAGATCGCTATACCTCTCCGCTGTTGATTTCAACTTGTAGGGCAGAATAGAAGAGCTAGTTTATTTTGAAAATTAATGGTAAAAGATGACATGAAAGATCGAACTCGTCAGGAAGGTCCTCAGTTCTCAGTTAAAGTAATCAAAATTGCTACATCGAGCTTCGAAAGCTGGGTTGAAAAATGTTTGGAAGGCCAGCATTTTGAACATATCATCTAAGTACCCAAATAATCAAGCCAACAAACATTTATGACTTATTCAGTATAAAGGTGCATGTTGAATATATCAATAGGTTTATCTTAGCAGTAATAAAGTTTGAAATACGAAGGCTTTCCATTTAATTATTCCCAATTATTCCATGCATATGGCCACTCTTTTCAAGCTTCAATTGATGAAAATATGGCAAAAAAGGTAAAGGTAAAGTTTGTCTTTTTTAACGGGGCTAAATTAGGACTACAAAGTCTTCTCTTTTACTCAACCTCGACCTTTAGCTATCGTTGCCGTTTAGTCACATTACAAATATAAGTGGTGACTGCGGGGAACCAACTCGCGCCAGCGGAGGAGCGATGAGCTCCGGAGTCGCGCACGATTCCAACCCACCACGGGTCTACTAACGCGGTACCGCTGCATATGGTAAAAATGTGTATACCAAAAGATCATAATTCATCATTTTTGAGTTTTTTTTGTAAATTACATAAATTTCTTAAACGTTTTTGTCAATTATACCTTACGAATTACGTTTTTGACCGCCATTTTGAAACGCGTTAATATTTTTCAACAAAGCTTTCACCAATGTTGTCTACGTACATAGACCTTTTCAACAGTATACAATACGATAGGGTTTAGTATTTGAAAAAAAATTGGATAATCATAGTAGACCATTTCAAAATTTGGAGAATCCTATAAAGGATTCCTAATTTGGAGTTGAATTTTTAATGGGTACCTTTAAGGTGTTAGAAATAGCATGTTGTTGTATATCGTTAGAAAGCTTACGTCATGACAAGTAAAAATCAATAACTACATTTTCATTTTTGAAAATATTAATGGAAATGGGGCGTTTTGTAATTAGGTTTTATTCTTAGATTTTAAGCCGCCATTTTGTAACGGCTCAACAAAACACAATTCTTTCTCCATCATTGTTTTTTAATTAAAGAAAGCTTTAAAATGATGTAGAGCATGACCCCCCTTTATATTTGAAAATTTCGAGATTTGAACCCATGACCCTCGGGTTTTAATACGACCTGTATACTAGAAAGTAGAAAATAATTTTCCTTGATAACTTGCAAGCCTACGTACAAAGGAAAACAAGGTGGATCGCGAAGTACTGTATTGTTTAGCTGCATTGCCTTTTATCAATTTATGATTGGATGATAAACAAAACACGTTGCTTTGTTCACAGGACAATGAACTCTTCCTTAGAAATTGCTATTATCTTGTCGATGCTAGCTGTCGTAGCAGTTTCAAGTGAATATCCTACTTGTAATGTGACAATAATTGAAGGAATGAAAAATCAAAATGGGGGACACTGGCCCATTACTGAGAGCATTGCCAAGGATTTGGTATGTAAATAGTTTTATGATTATACATTTTATTGTTGTGATATACTGTCTAATATTTCATTTTGCAATCTTAAATGTTCTATATTTTCTCACATTTCTATATTGAATAGGATTTTAAGCTTTTTCGGACTGAAGCTAATCCATCTACATACACACAGTTCTTCAAATAACTAGCTAACTGTCCCATGCAGCAAACGTGCGGTTTTGTTTGACGGTAGGTAACTTAAAACCTGTCAATTCGAAATGTAATATATGGGTTTATTGTCCCATGAATCATCTCTATAGATCTAAACACATTTTCAACTAAGCAGAAAAACTTATAGTGTATGGTACTATAAAGTGTAGAAAAATTATGGTGTACTAGTAATAATTTATACTTATGGCAACAAAAAATAAAACAACATCAAAGAGTAGAAACCGTTTTTATACAACCGTTAATTTCTAAAATAGTCAAAATAAAACATAAGCTAGTGCTCTAAAATCAATGTAACATATATATCATACATATTTATTAAAACCCAATATCCTTGGAAAAATTAGGGTTACACAATAACAAAACACTTTTAAGCTATGCAACACGTTAATAGTGTTAAACCACCGGCACTAATATAGTACGTTCTTAGGTGGACAGCGGCCGATGGGCGATGATAGCTGCGTCTGCCGACCTTATCAACTTGCTGAAGGTCACTTGCTATTTTAATGATTTTAGATCTGAACAAACCGAAGACTTTCTGTATCATAAACAGTAGGTATTCTAAGAGAAAACACTAAATACATGAGACGAAAATGAATGCAATTAATTAACAAGAGACGGTACGGCACATTTGATAAATGTTTCTTGTAAACATCACCATGGACAATTATAATCTAGTTCTTCCGGTTCACGCTGACTCAAAATGTCATAAATATCTCAAGATAATTGTGATGTTTTGACGCGGTGTTAACCGGAAGGTTATAGTTGTGACAACGGCCACGAAAGTCTAAGAGTTGAATTGGACACTCAAACTCAAAACTCAACTACTTCTTTTCTGTATCAAGATGTCAACCAGTCCAGTGTATTTGAACCAACTTTAAATCCATCAATAGCAACTAATTCAACATACCTGACTTCTGATTGGCTAACCAGGTCATGTGACCACTACTCCGTATACTCGTACTCATACTCGTATGTATGACGATGGATGATTGTGTTATTATTCTGCAATAATTATTTTATTGTATATCATTTGACAAACAATTTTTTCTCACTGTTTTATGAAGTAGATGAGCAAGTCGTACTTTAGTTTTTACTACTTTGTTTAATTAAATTATAGGCTAAAATTAAGTTAAATTATCGTACATATACTTGTATTATATTTGTCAGGTTAAGTGGTAGAGAGGACTCTCATAGTCCTAACTTTCGCCTGAAATAAAGACATTTTTCATTTCATTTCATTTACTCCATACTTACCACACTTCTCTGTCTTATTCCTACCTCCATCAGCTGCCTTTGCTAATTTATTTTGCCTCAGGCCTTTTCTCTATTTTACCTGCAAAACTCTCAGCGCTCCAATTGCTTATTGATCTACAGTTTTAATTTAGTTACAACAAAAAAATCAGTCCAAATTATTAAGACACTATTTAAGTGTCTTAAGCAATCTTCAAGTATTTTATAATAATGGATTACAGGGCACCATCTAGCATGGGACCCAAAGATACTACACTTTTTTGAAACCTTGTCCTTAAAAGAAAACGAAAAAAGGGTTCTAAGGAACAACGTGAGCCTATTGATCCAATCAAAGTCACTGAAACCCAAGTGTTTATCAAGTGTTTAGGTTTTACATATTGTATTAAAAATTCAATTGCTCTCAAATCAAACTAATTTTAAATTTTAGATGCCATATTTTCATAAATTTTATATGTTAACATCACTTATGTTTTTATTTCTGATGTTATCCGACAAATACAGTTTTGCTAGTTTAATGACACCTCATATTAAAATCTTAAATATTGGTTTAGAGATTTTAAGTTTCTTTTAGAGTTAAGAGAGTTGATCTTCAAACTGCTGTACCTTTATTTGTTTCAGATCCATAGAAACAATACGTTACAACTTTAAAATTACCGATGGCATTTCAGAGTTCAATGAATGTAAGTTATACTTATTTATTATTCAAGCAATAGTTTGTATGACAGTGAAGAAGTTATTATTTATAGCCTACGCAGCCGAAAATGTATTACTTTAGTTAAATTTTCAAATATAATGCAATGAGAATCAGATGAAAGTTATAAATGTTTAATGGGATTGAATATGATATTATGTGTTGCGCGTTGTGCCAAACTATCGGTTGTGATTCGAAAAAGTCAATTAGTTCAAATGCAAGTTTTGTGTACGCATTTTCTATTTGTGAACTTCAAAACCATGTTTATCGATACGAATCTTCAATGCACACGTCAATATTGTTCAAGGATAACTTATCATAGTTTCTGGCTTATGATTTCTGGTTTATTTTAGGGCATTTTATGGGACAGGAATACCATGGCTATGACTTTTACAACTACTTTGGATCCTGCTGTTTTGGAGCTTATATGTGTGGTTTTGATGGCAAGTCTGATAGAGCTCTATAACAACAGACGGTTTGGTTACATTATTAAGTAGTCAATTCGTGTAAATACCTCTGCAACTGACGGTCTATGATAAGTGTAAGAAGAACGACACAAATCAATTCTTTCGATACACAATGTCACTAACCTCGGTTGATCTTGGGGATCCGCTATCAGATCCACTGTGGTAACCAACTTTGAAACCAGTTGGGAAGCTCTTCATCCCAATAAACGAAAAGCTGTAGAATTTGAAGAAGGAGAATATGTGATGTTTAAAAAACATGCGAAAGATTGGCAGCCATGCAAAGTTCTCAGGAAAGGACCAGAGTATAGGTCCTACACTATAGGAACGCCTGATGGTTCCCAGTACAGGCGAAAGTCATGATTCCTGAAAAAGCGCCGAGGAAAGAAAAATGTCAATGATGTGTTTTCTAAAATTGTATGTTTAACTGTCGTTCTTGGAATTATCTGTTGTAAACGGTTCAGCCTTGTTTTGACATTGTTAATAAACATCAACACCTTCTCTCAGTTGATTGATATATTATAATCTAACATGTCACGATACCATGTGAACGATAACGTTTGAACAGCTGAACATATTGCGTTAAATCTGTGTAGAATAGATTATATTTAAAATAGAAAGATTAGTTTGAGTTCTAAGCGTATGAAGTCACTAGCTTCAAACTCATGGCCGTTTCGGCATTTATCTTATTTTATTGTATTTTTCTTAATGAACTTACAAAAACACCTTTTTAGGAACAAAATGTATCCAACAAAGTAAGCTTCCATGGTTTTGAGCTTTGAGTTTTATCACGTTTTTTAATTAATGCATTGTGAGCCACCTTTTTAACGCTGTAACTGTATCGAAAATAATATTCTAAGTTTCGTTAAGTTTTTTGATTTAGTAGAGCCTACCTGATACATTATGTGTGCAGTGGCTAGGTAATTACGTACATTGGAATTAGATTTTACGTTAAAACCACCTGGTACTCATATTTCGTTTTTTACTTTCGTTTTTCTATTACAGGAACCTTACCTATATGGTACATGGCTTACTGTAAGGCTGACCAGTACTGCAAGGACGCTTGTTGTCAGCAGGAAGTTGAAGAAATCAAGACAAGGTTCTTCCAACTGGGAGTGTCCACTGATGAGTTTGTACCTTGCTGTGAAGACTTGTGCAACTCGGATCGATATTAAACACACATCAGTTCGCAGATGTAACAGTTGTAACAATACATATAATTATGGAATAATAGACAATGTTTTTATCTTATCAGCTTTTCCTATCTTGTGTCATAAAGGGTAAAGGGCGTCAGTTGTAACAGTACATACAATTATTACATTGAGGCTAAAATTTATGGCTAAAAAAACAAAAACGTCCGAGTTCAGTATTTTATAAGTTTTTTTTATAGTAGAAAATAGTACGTTCCATTATATTCTACTCGTACACTGTACAGTGGCTGAAAGTAGTTAGAAACTCCACCCGTCTTCAGAGGACTACACTAATCTAGGAACTACGTTTAATTAATATCTTAACTTAAGAACTAACCTAGGACTATTCCAACCAATATTTGAAAACACCGCTACATCATAAAAATTGATGGCTTGTCAAAATTACAATTACAAATATGAACAAGTAAAAAGGACACGTTATAGGGATAAAACTACATGTTAGCCTTACATACAATAAATGGCTGAAAAAACAAATAGCTGAAAAACGCAGAGATGTGGTAGGTAGTTATTAATGAAAGGATCTCACCCAGACTCGGACCACGAACCTCGCACTGGGGGCACTAACTAACATCCCTGTAGGCCAGTTGACAGTCCGTAGATGAGTGGAGGGAGCGGGTTGGGGAAGAGAGAGGCACACAGCCGACGGAGGGGAGGGTTGATGTTTTCATGGGAGAAGCACATTAAAACATATATCATGAAAACAAGAAAATATAACTTTACTTACTTGATAACTTTAGTACGCATTTGCTAGATAAAAATTGGTAAATAGGAATAACATCTTAGAATCAAAGAGCTATTCATATAAGCTCTCTTTCATTGCAGGGAGCATACCTACATGGTTCATAATTTACTGTAAGGCTGACCAGTACTGCAAGGACGCTTGTTGTCAGCAGGAAGTTGAAGAAATCAAGACAAGGTTCTTCCAACTGGGAGTGCCCACTGATGAGTTTGTACCTTGCTGTGAAGACTTGTGCAAGGAGGGTTGATTAAACACAAATCTGTTCGCAGATGTAACAGTTGTAACAATACACATATAGAAGTATGGAAAATGTATTCTTCTTACAGTTTTTTATCTTATATGTTATAGCAAAAGGCCTAGCTACACGTCAAAGTATTTTAAAATTAGTCAATAAATTAAACAAATTTGTATTTAACTAAAACACCTTTTTTCGGCTTCTTAGGCCGTGATCACACTAAAATCAAAACATACAATACTGTTTCAAAACATAGATTAGTGTATATTTTAGTGTTAGTGTGATCAATGATCATGGCCTCAGAAGCATGTCACCAAAATTGTTTTATGACAAATTTATTTAAAAGACCTCTTTTGATGGCTACATCTATCTTTCATACGGGTATAGAGATTTGATACGGAGGTTCCCCTTATCAAAACACTGCATATATGCTATGCACATAAACTGAGCTACAACAGTTTGATAGAAATGCGTTATTTTGTGCTAACAAGGTAAGAATTTGTTCAGATTAGTTAAGTTGTTTCATAATATGTGCTGCAAGTTTAAAGTATACGAGCACGTCAGTGTTGACCTGAGTTGATCGTGTAAATGACTTGAACACAGTTGAGACCATACAAATCTGCGGCGGCAGTAGGCTGGCTGGCGAAGGTGCTGAAAGTTGCCTCCATTAGCGTCTCATCCATCACGCTAATGTTTCTACCCAAAGTTCACATTTGAATACTGTTTGTTTTCTGTTCACTTTGTTTAAATTAATTTTTAAATATTCGTTAAAAAGGGAAGAGGTAAACAATTTAACGTAGTCCAGTCCAGAGTCCACCAATTCAGTTAAAATCCAACCGCTACTTCTTAATCTAGAGATAAGTTTTATTTTGATGTAAACAATGTATGTATTATTACTAATATATTCGTTCATTTAGAATTGATCCTTATTTTGTTTTTTCAACGTATTAATTGGGTTGGCAAATGCTTAATTATTAGAATTTAGCACGGATAAAGGTTGTTGTACTTAATGCATGTAACTTATCCATAACCTTAATAGCAACATGGTCACAGTTTCACAAGATATAAAGTGAAATACAATTTCTCAATAAAAAAATGTAATTAGTTTGTAATGTGAAACCTAGATTGTATTCATAATTTTGTATCCATTCGCAAATAGAATATTCCCATATGAATATAGAGTTCAAAATGGTTGAAGAATTCTTAGTGTACACTTATTTCTTGCTATGCTTAGGTTGGATTTAGATTAGATTGCTTGAGAATGAGGTTCTTGACCACGTGCACGTCAACCCTTTGGTTTATTGTGCTGGCTCCCTGTTCTCCTATATCTAGGCAGCTCCACTCCCGTTTGCGTACAAAGCTCGAGGATTGCGCTACCCAATTCAGAAGGATGTAACTCCTGCCACTCACAAGACCCCAGAAGACCCCTTCTTCTGGCCTCGAGGGACCCTAGAATTCTAGCTATGGTCAATTCTAGCTTTTTTACAATGTATGGAATTTCTTCAGAGGCGGAACCATAGCGGTATATAGCGGAACTTTAGATTCACCCATGCCTTTCTCATTGTTCGTTATTGTTTTATTTTGAACATCCTCTTAAATGCATTGATTTTGGTGGGTCTTTATCGGTATGTAAGACATATTCTTACTATATTATGTCAATAATAATCGTGGTTTTATATAAAGGTAAATACAATCTTTTCATGGGTACTTTCTATGAATTTTATTAACTACTAGCGGTGTACCCATGTTTTGCCACGGAAAAAATTATAGTATCTTGGCTTTAAAGTATTTTTGTACAAAGGCACGCTGTTGCTCGGTTACTGGCATCAAACTACCGAACCTTACACCTGTTCCTTCATTTTGAAAGTGGGCTTAAAGTTTCCTAGTTGTTCTTAAAGACGTGCCTGTTCTTTGCACGGTTGTGTTTAATGTTATAGTGTGGCGATAAAGTTTAATAATATGATTGCCTGTTAGTTACCTACGCCAACTGTGAAGTGCACGTAGACAAAAAATAACTATTTAGCGTCACCACGGGGAGGTCGGTAAACGAAGAAACCATATTGAAAAAAACTGTTTTACAAAAACGCTTTGTTTACCAAGTATAAGCAATTTTGTGCATTTTACATTAGTCGACGATTCATCGCAATTTATTGCTGCAGATATGCTTACAAAAATGTGGGTTCATTGTTCTGTACTATCAGCATTTAAATATAATATACTTAACACTGAAAAATATGGGTTGCAAAGTTTTAAGCATTGAGTTAAATAAATTGTCAAATGCAAAGACTGCAGCCGTTGGTCAGGCGAAACCGATGCGCAGTCCGTTATAATCTGTAGCAGAGGTGAGACCTAAACGCTCCTACCTAAAGACACACTGCGTAACGGTATAGATAAACAAAATAAATGTAAAAGTTTTTAAGTGTTCTGCCCCTTCTGAACAGAACGTTTAAATGTTTATTTAATGGGACTTTGTAGGTTTTATAATCATGTACATAGTGTTCTAAAGCGATAAAATCAATTATATTGTAATGTGCAGTTTTATTGAATTCCGACGTGAAGAGTTCTTTTGACACTAACAATAAATCATGAGATTTACTGAATCCCGCGATGATAATACATCAACACCGCAACCGAAGCAAAAAGTGAGACAGGCAAAGGATAAATTAGGAGAAAGTTTTATCCACCACACATTTATTTAACCGGTACTCCTGTTCTGGGAGGTTTTTTTATAATTATTAAAGTTGGTAAAGTGTCATTGTAATTTCAGTTTTAAAAACAATATAAACTATTTAATGAGTACCCTACTTGTTTCGTAAGCGTCTTCGTTTGGTAGGTTAGATGCACTAATCTCAAAGCAAGCTGTATAAAATGTTTGTTTTCTACCTTCGACTATCTTTATTATTATTTAAAAACACTCACATTTGCTATTTCATGTGTTAATGCTCGTGGTATATGTAGGCTATGAGTTTTATTTCATCCCGACAAATTGTGTTGTTTTTGTCAAGTAAACTATATTTATTTACAATATCTGAGTGTGTTCACTAAGATCTAGGCTTCCAGTTTTATCCGCGTCACAGTTGAAATATAGATACTGCTAAACGTTTCGACCTCGCTGTGGAGAGTCATCCTCAGTAGCTGGTTGACTGGCTGAGACTCCAGCTACTGAAGATGACTCTCCACAGCGAGGTCCAAACGTTTAGCAGTAACCATATTTCAACTGTTACGCGATATAAACCGGAAGCCTTAGATCTTAGTGATGATACCGGCCGCGAAAGCTTAAGATTTAAGATCTGAGTGTTTACTAAGAATGCCTTGATGTATAACTTAAGTACGACGAACAGTTTCAGTTTGATCATGAAGAGATCAACAGCCCAGCTTGAAAGGTTCAGAGTAATGGACTGGAAAATTAAATGTTGACAATAACGTCTAAGCCAGCTTTGCAGTAGAGTGAAAAATCCACTCGTCAATCAGCTGTTTCTATTGAGTTTAAAATAATTCGTGACACTTTGCTTCTTAATTAATACACTAAAAATAATAAATATTAGATTTTGGCAACTCCTCTAGCAGCTTTTAATTTATTAACTCTTCGTAAATTCACAATTAATTACAAGTCATCTACACAAGCTATCATCAAAAATGCCCATTTAAAGTATGCTGTCAGTTGAAAATAATCATTAGTTTATCTTTTGTGTGGAAATATGTAGGACAAACAAGTTGGTATAAACTTGTATTGAATTCAACTTCAAATATTGTAAATTCTATGTGTGAGTAGATATTCCACATGACGCATTTCGAGCAATAGTTATTCATTTTCAAGCGTGTTCCTTCTTCTTTTTCAATCATCTAGCACTTACAAGTCTATGTTAACAAGTTGACATTTTCATTTAGCTTGAGTTCTTTATTATCGTTCCTTCTTAATAAATAAACACTCCTAGCGTGGTGGATTGGTATCGCGCGCGACTCCGGATCTCATCTCTCCGGTCGCGGGTTCTATCCCCACAGTCACCATGCACTTACAATTAGTAATGTGACTATACGGTGACGCTAGGTAAAGGCCGAGGTTGAGTGGTAGAGAGAACTTTGTAGTCCTAACTTTGCCTTGTTAAACAAGACAAACCTAACCTTTTTACCTTTCAATCCTATAAAAATTACTTGCAATCAGTTTAGCCATTCAAACGCTATCATCTACAAAGAAAATAGACAAACATATCACATGTTTGCCATGATTGACAGTTAGGAGCCTCTCATTTCACTTCAATCATCCAAATATGTTACAACGAGAATTCATTTAGATGTGCAAATGGTAATTTATTATTATCACCTATTTATGTTCAAGTAATGGAGACAAGGGGATACGTAAAAATAATTTGAGAGCAAAGATCAAATGCCTGGCTAAAGCAGTTTGAAACGTGATTGGCTACTTAAGATCATGAACTGTAAGTGCACACCCACGATGCTCAAACCACCTTTCAACTTGGCAGTTTATTTTTTACGGAACCACAAAAATCAAACCGACTGAAAGATAGCTATTCGAAGGTTGGGATATTTAATCACAAGTTGTTGCTGTGAGGTGAAGTTAAACTTTCTAGCTGTCACATCTTGCCTCAGTTCTTGCTCCTGTATCACGCTGGTATTTTGTGTAAAGTAAATTAAATAAGAGCTTTGTCTGTACATTGCTTAGAATCGAGAATTTGTTTTAATTTTAACGTAATAATCCATGAAAACACCAAAACGACCTTTCTGTCTTTTAAGTCGTCACATTTTTAAGTCGTCAATTGTCAGAAAAGTCTAACAGACATAAACGACTAAGCGTATTTCACTGACTATGTCTGATTCAGTGTGTTGGTGGCCTAACACTCTTTACTCTTTAGCAAGAGAAATAACCAACATAAATTAGCGTTAAGACTTGTCATTTCAATGTTTTGAAGAAACACGACTCTTCAAAACCTCTAGTAAGAAACTTAATGGTTCAACGATTACTCCTTATTTTACGGAAAAGATAAAACTTTTTAGCCGCTGAAGTTAAATGAGTTTCCTCACCCCAAACGTTTTCTTAAAACCGCCGTCTCTAAAAAACTCGGCTCCCGCATTTGTTTTCTGAATTAGGAAAAAGTAAAGTTTACATTTCCGTTTCCTTATTCAGCTCTAATCTAAGTGTTATGTTACTTTTAGAAGGTTTTGTTCTTAATAAATGCTAAATTTACTCACCCAACTATACTTAAATGATAATGGACATTTGCTTTGTAGCGGCATACAAGCTTTTACTCACTATCAGACTTGTAGTACGGTCATCAATAAAGATATCTGCAATCAATGGGAAAATTGGAGAACCCATAAATAATTCTTCAGTTTATCTGTAGTATTTTGAGTAGCAACAACAATACGTTTAATGTCAAAAAGATTACAGTAAAGTTGTTTTTTGACAATAATAAAATAAACTATATACCACAAGTAAGACCTTGAATTGTAGTTAAATAATATTAGTATAGTTTTAAATATTCATAAACTCTGCAACACTATAAAATGAATTTTGAGCAAGGAATTTTTTTACGGTTTGTTTTGAATTTTGTCGTACAGTAACTTTTAACATTGTTGGGAAGTTTATTGTATGATTTTCTACCTGCTTCAACCGGAAGTTTATCGGTTGAAGCCTATGGCGTTTGGTGGGATAAAATTTGACTTTGTAAAATGATGTATTGACTAATGTTCTCGACAATACTACACTTAGCCCTAAAAAACAACAACGTTTCCAAAATGTACATAGATGGTAAAGGCAATAAGGATAGGGATTTCAAATGTTCCAGCAGGATTCTTTAAATTTTAAATTACCAATTATTACAATTTGTCTCTTTTGTAGGATAAAAATTATTCGGATTTTTGTTTCAGATCAATTGAACTGGAATGGAATGCTAAATTTGAAATGTATTACGTAAGCCAACCGGTAGTCAAACGATGACTTTATCAGTTTTGGTTGAATTCGATGATGAATAAATGACGGTCATGAATACGTATTTGATGGGTTTGTTACTATTAAAAGCAAAATGAAAACACTGAAGGTGAATCTCTGTTGTCTTACCATCTAAAGGCAGGTGCACTACCTTTACACATTGTAACGAAGATACATTGTTTATGTATGTGTAAGTAATATATTACACTGAACTGTCGAGAAAAGTTTCTTTCAAAACGAAATATGGTGAAAGTTTTGTAAGATTCTTTATGCATTCGAATAAAACTGCTTTAACCTTTTTCGGAAAAGAAGACAGGTTTTCTCGCCCATCAGTGAAAAAATTACAGTTTACTTACATTGGTGTCCTGTTAAATTATATTTAAATCGTTATTATAGAAAGAAAATTGCTGCAGGTAAATTCCACTAAAACAGAAAATGCCCTAGATATATCAACTACAAATGTTCACTTGTAAGGCTTTGACTATCGTCATAGTTTTTACTATATTTTGGGTTCCAAACTATCGATGAAAATTCATACCACTTAGAGAATAATAATGTACCTGTTATAAAACATGATCTGGCAATATCTTCCAGTTGTTTTATCATGGATAAACTTTAGAAGTTGGGAGAAGACAAAAGCTTTCATTCAAGAAGTGACTTAGAGGGAGCGAAATCCAAACTTTAGCAATTTAAAACTTGTCAAAGCCCCTTTGTAAGCGACCTCGGTCTTCGTCTTTAAGTGAGCTTCAATTGGCTATTTAGCATCTTAATAAAAACAGAAGCCTTTCTCAAAAGCTAGTCACCACGTAAAATGCAGTCTCTAAATAATACGTTACGGAAAGCGTATGATATAAGCAACATATTCCTAGCTTGAAATTGTAAAACGAGTTCAAAACAGCCGACACGCAGCCAGAAGCCCTACGGTGAATCTCTAATTTAAATTAGACGGAATTCCTTTATACACTATCCCCGCAGTCACCACTTAAATTTGTAATGTGACTATACGGTAACGCTAGGTAAAGACCGTATGGAGAGGTATCAGTGGTATAGAGTTGAGTGGTAGAGAGGACCTTTGTAGTCCTAACTTCGCCTTGTTAAACAAGACAAACTTTACATTTTTACTTTCTGTATCCAAGGAAACATAGGCTAGTAAATTACATAACAGCTTAATTTATGGCCAGTACTCTGATGTCAAATTACAGAAATTCTGATTAAATAACGAAACAGTAAATGACTTTTAAACGGTAGGTTTTAGAGCAACGGAAGTTGTTTTGATCGAATAAGAGCATCAAACTCTACTATACAGAGTGAACCTTGTGTTCGTTTATGGCATCGCTAAAATTTTATAGGAAAACAAAACTTTGAATGGCCACCATTTTAAAACGTATGATCCGACCAAGCTGATCAACGAACTTAACCTAGAGATTTGCAAAAGAAACATTTTTACAAATTTTGTGAACACCGGACCAAAAATGCGACTTGTGGATCATTTTTAAAGTGTTTGTAGATTCTTAAAAAGTCGAACGACAGTTTTATGTATTGATATATACCTGTATAAAGGGCGAGTTTTATATGTCTCCCCATCAACTTAATTTTTGAAAAAGGAAAACTTTTTTGAAACCCTTTGGGAAATGTTTTTATAGGGTTATGAAGTTTGTTTTGACGTACTTGGCGTCAACCCCCCACCGCCGGGAGAGGGTCCCTCGCAAAATTTTTAAATTGCAACCCTCCTTTGTAGCACTTTGAAAGAAAGGGTTTTTAATACAAATTCAACGACGCAAAGAAACATTTTTTATCTCTAGTAGTTTTGTAAAACTAGTTTAAAAATTGCAAGAAACAGCTTTAAAATGCCACATTTCATACACATCTTTTAAATGGCAAATTTTTCTCGAAAATCTTTTGAGGAAAACATTACAACTCTATAACATAATCCCATAAGGTATTTTGAATTAGGCTTTTGGGTGAGGGTGGGTGACGCAAAGTAGGCCAAAACAAACTTCAGAATTCTAAAAAAACATTCCCAAAGGGGTTTCAAAAGTGTTCTTTTTAAAAGTTATGGTGGGGGGACATATAAAACTCGCCCTGTATGTATATAAAGTTTTGCCGTTTGACTCTGCAGGTGTTGGGAAGCAAAAAACCGTACCTTTCTACGAGGTTTTGTTATTTGGCGGGAGAAAAGAATAGCTAGCTCTATTTTCAAAGAAAATTCGCTAATAACCATTTATACAAACTACTGCTTATCATTTGTGTATTCCGCAAGCTGCAAAATACTATGTTTACGGTAATGGTGTTAACTTCAAGAAAGAAAGAAGCCACTTTATTTCCCGGTGATAAATTACAGGATATACTAAATCCCAAGTTGATGATGCATCAGCCAAGTGGTTTACTGTAAGCAAAACCTACTTCACTTGGAGTCAATTCCCCACTACTTTCACGGATGAAATATGTTTGGTCGTATTTTTTATTCATAAACTCAGTACAGTTATTGTACTTATAGCTCAACAATGAGCTACAGTGTTATGATTTTAAATCTGATCATTACTACTGCTATTAATAAATTGTCTGGGAGGTTAACTAAAAGTTAATAAATATTCAACAAAATCCGGTTTCTTCAATATTACCTTTTCTAAAATTATTAATGTTTTTATATTATGAAAAGGTTTTTAAAATATACCGTTTTATTAAGTTTTAAATATTTTTCTGAAATTTAAAGAGAAGGCGGTCATTTGCCATTTTTAAACATCACAAGTGCATTTGTCAAACTTCAACGAAAAACACCTTCGTTTAAGCAATAGCTCTGTGGTCTTGAGCTGAGTGGGCGTTCTGAGCCTCACCTCACTCGCGGTCACTCACCACTTAGCTCAGCTCAACCTTCGCTCAGCGATTGAGCGTGCCCTCAGGCTGTCCAAGAATACCGATTTGTCGACTTGAGTGTAAAGGCTCGAATACACGGGGCGAGTTTACAAGCTACAAGCGGGCTTGTGAAAAGCCGGCGAGTTGGCGAGTGCGCTAGTAGTCGAGTACACGTAACTTTTCCTACTCGCTCAGTAGCCTACTAGCCAGCTTGTGGAAACCACGTGTTGTTTTCTTTTTTAGGTTTTAATTTTTTACAGTGAGAGTTTACTGAACCATTGCTGATTTCAGTGTTATTCCTACAGTGTACAGTGTTTTAGTATCCTACCTACATCGAAAATGAAGTGGAGCACAAATAACATTACATTGTTTTTACAAATTTACCAACAATTTCCCGCATTGTGAAACATAAAAAAAGACTATAGCAACAAATTGTTGAGGGATGCTAGTTTTAAACAACTCATGTCTCAGATGAAAGAAAATCATCTGTTAGGTGAAATGGATGCAAAAGTCCGTAATCAAGTCCATTAACAGGCGTTTACAGAACGGAATTACAAAAGATTGAAAAAAGTAAAAAGAGTGGTGTGGAACTGATGACATTTATATACCACAGTTATCCTGGTTCAACGATGCTTTTTATTTGAGTGAGATTGTGACAACAAGAAGCAGTACATCAAATTTGGTAAGTAAATTTAATGATCTGTTAATTTATACATCACAGATGCATAGTCTACCACTATGTTTATGCCTTTTTAAGTTCTCCCATTGCTACGGTAGAGTATTTTCTTCCGTGAAGTACGTCATGTACGCTTGTCTGATCCCTTTAACGGTTTGGCTTGCATTGTTGCTGCCTATGTCAGTGGATGTAGGATGTTGGTATTTTGTCTCCATTCACCAGGTGTTAAATCTCCTGTGTTAAAATCTTCTCTGTCCACTACTTGTCATGACATATGGTGGCTTGGGACAGTCTTTCGCAGCCAGTTGCAAACTGCAAGCAGTATCGGGTTTCAATTCAATTGGTCTTGAAAACGCTCTAAATCGCCAAACAAGTTTGCCAAAAGCGTTCTCTGACACTCGTCTGGCACGGAAAGACGATGATAGAATATGTTTTTCACCACTGAGTCCATGCTTACTGAAGGGCTTCATAAGATCATGTCTTAGAGGAAAGCATCAACCCCGGCAATAACAGAGTCCTCATGAAACCCAATGGTTTTATTTTCCATTGCAATGTTCAGAGTACTATCTTTGAATACTGCACTATCACTTGCTCGGCCATTTCCTCCTACGTCAATGTAAGTGAAGCAATAATCTGCATCGACCATAGCAAATAATATTATACTGTAGGTTTTCTAGTAATTGTAGTATAATGAACCTGAACATTCAATCAACCTGATTACTCCGGCCTCAAATACTACAACATGCTGCCGGTTGAGTTGAAAGAAGTACCTTCGTACTCCCGATTTAGTCATAAGTTAAAGTTATTTTTACTGTCTTCAGTTGTTTACAATTATACAGATTTTAACAAGCTGTGTGCAAGTTATAAAAGATTCTAAATTTTTGCCATGTTAATCTTAACTAACCTAGTTAACAATTCACAATGTTTTAAAATTATTTAATTTATATCTAAGTTTATGTTTTGGATCTTAATTTGTATTTTGGGCTTTCATATTTAATTTGTATTTTGTACTTTCATATTTAACGTGCTAATGTTACATTAACAAACTGTAATTAGTTTTGACGAAGCCTTGTTGGATGTACTATCTGTGTTTGGCCAATAAAGATATTTATTTATTTATTTAACAGCGAGGTCTCTTGATGACTACGTGTTTACCATCAATCACCCACAACATCTAGGGAAACTCCAGCATTGGAGGAATAAATTTCCAATTTCTGTCCAATCTTCAACAGTTTTTGGTACCTGAAAAGAAAAAATTGATTTTAAGTACTTGTTATGTTTTTATCAATAAAACCTAAAATATACATTATTATTTTTATAATGTTTACAGGACCTAAACCAAAATCAAAATTCAACACTAGATGAAGACGACACCATTGACCCTGCTGTGCCTGGCATCGCGAACAACTCTACTAATGAATCAAACACGGCCCATTTGTCTGGATTTATTAAACCACCTTAGCCACCAGAAAAAAGGTTTAGAAAAAGTGTAGAAAATGGAAAATCTGAAAATGGGGAGATATCTCAAGGAATCAAGAAACTAGAATGCAAACAATGCTGCTGTGGACAAGCCATATGATCTGTTTGAAAAGTATGTTAGCAGGGGAACTCAGTCAGCTGCTAAAGCGAACAGCCATTTTGTTGCAACAGGATAATCAAAATTGTATAACTCGTGCTAAGTTGGACATATTTGTACAATTTATCAGTGCAACAAGAATTTTAAAACTTTTATATACTCACTTCTCAATCACTGGTTTCCGCAAGTGGTTCTTCGAACGACGAAGAGGACGTCTTACAAACACCGATGATTAATACGTTCTCGCAGATTATGTAAAAATATTTCATAGAATAAACTCTTTGAAATAAATTATTTTACTTACCTTGAATGAATGGTCGAAGAACAAAAGAAATCACCGTCAGTACGTGGGGTAGGAACCTTGATATTGTTGTTTCTGGAACTCGAAACAGGTACTCCAGAGACTTCAATGAATCACCAGTCAAATGTAATTTCTAATTTTGTAGTTACTGGGATTTCCATCCTCTTTACCGTGTCCTGTTTTGACAACATTGCGTTCACCATTTCCAGTAGTTTATCAAATTGTTCACCTGAGATTCTTAAAATATTTCTTCTGTAAGCTGCAACATCTTCGTTCTTCAGCTCTTTCTGTAGAGTACTTGATGCACCATAATCACTACGTAGACCTTTCTATCCACGGTTTCACCCACACAATGCTCTAATGCACTTTCCGTTTCGTGTTTTGTCGTCTAATGAACTCGTTTTAATAACTAGCTACAACTTCAATCCCAGAATCAGCTCGTCCGACGTTTTCAAGACTAATGCTACTAGCCACTTGTGTACAAGCTACAATGAGTACACGAGGCTAACTTGCCAGCTGATCAACCTTTTCGAGAGAGTTTTTACAAGCAGCTAACGGAACGAGTTGATGGAGTACACGGCGCTAGCTTACGAGCTGCTTGTGAAAAAGCCGGCTTGTAGCTTGTAAACTTAAGCCAAGCTGAGGGGGCACCACAGTAAGCTGAGTGGCGTCTCTGAACACGGCCCACACTCAGTGTTAAAATTCAAAACAAACTCGTTGATGTCCATGCAACAAAAAGACTATTACAATTATCTTTTATCATCACAACAAACTTATATTTCCCCGAGAGTAAAAGTGCAACTTTAGCACGTCAATACACGTGTCTAAAGTAGATGTTTTTAAAGGAAAATTAGAAACACATATTTTTTCTCAGTTATTGTACCTCTAAGGATTTAGACAAATAAATGTATTATTGAAGTTTTTACTATAATACTGTGTGTTGTTGTCGGCTGTGTTTTGTGAAGGAGTTGTGAGAGCTTAAGTAGCTGCAAGCTATACTTGAAGTTGTGCCGTCATTAGTGTCTCCACTCTAACCATGTCCACTCTTCTGTTCTTGGTTTAGTAATGGAACCCACTGGCCACTTTCTTGCTTAAAGGTAAAAGTAAGAACCACTGCCACCAAGAGAAGCATCGGATCAAAGCAATATACATTTTGGCCCTTTGGAAATAAAAACAATTGAATCCTTGCCCCCTCATTTTTCAATAAAAGTTCTGTAACTGGTGTCTTTCATTTCTCACCTCAAATTAAGCTGAGGTGACCCAAAGTACCAGCTGATTTAGCAGAGTCGTTTACTTTTTCAGGGTGTTTTTGTCCCCTCCTGCAAATTATTGTTTTTTCCAGGATCATCAGTTAAATTTGTCTCATCGTAATTTACAATGCTGCAAGGTTGGACACCACTAAGAGTTTCTTCTAAGTTGTCAAAGTATTTGTTGACGGTTTGTGCTGATACAGCCGCTCTAGCTCTTTTAATGTTCTTGCTCATTCTTGAGCTTAGTTGCTTCTTGTGTCTTCTTTTTAAAACAAAATCACCCAGTCCTCGCCAGGAAGATTGTTTTTAAATTTCCTTACCGTTCTTCTTTGTTTATCTAAGTAGCCTTTCACTGCCAACCGAAGGTCCAAATATGTCAGCGGGAACCCCCACTCTCAAAGCAGCACTACCCGATCTGAAAACAAATAAACGCTGTAAATTATATATTTTCAAGCTGTGCAATAGATAAGACATTTTTAAGTTGACAAAAATGACTATGGAATGTATGGTCGCTGTAGGAACAAACAGTAGGGCTACCATGAGACTGCAATTTAACGTTTTGAACGAACCAGCAGGGTCAATCTTCCATTTTGTACTTCATTTACTGCATTTTCAAGTCTTTTGAGTCATAAATCCTCTTTTGTTTTGTGCCTGAGGTCTTTTGTAAAGCCTAGACATGTTGAAAAGCATAAAACATAAAAGAACAACTATCAAACAACTAGTTTAAGCATAAGTACAGTTATTTAAGTTATCCGGAGTGAATTGATACATGTATCACTTCACCCCAGTTAGGACATAAGTTTAGTATTTAGTCATTTATGAAAATCCCACTATAAATATGTATGTTATTGTTACTAATAATTGTGTTGGAATACATTACTTACCTTTTGGCAAGTTTTGAAGTATACTGAAGTTTGTTAACCAAAAATAATAATAATAACAATATATATTTGCTTTTGACAATAAAAAATATAGAGTAGGAAAACACAAAAACAAATTAGAATAAAATGAAATGAAACATTCACACTCACTCACACTTACATGATTTCACACTCATTCCACATTCACACTTAACATCAGACCTGGCTTTAGGGGGGGAGGATGGGAAGGGGGGAGGGAGGGAAGAAAAAAAGCTAAATTAAAATACGATTTAAAGAAATTGAAATTTGTAAGATCATTTATGAACTCATCCACCGAGTAATAAGCTTTGCTTAACAGCAACCGTTTTATTCGAGATTTAAAAATGTTGGTATTTTCAATATCTTTTAAATTTTTAAGAAGGTGGTTGAAGAGTTTTATACCTACTTGCATGGGAAGTTGTTCAAATTTAGATGTTCTATGTTGAAACATTTGCAAAAGGTTCTTTCCTCTTGTGTTGTAATCATGAGTGATTTTAGATTGAACCAACGTTTTATTACATTGACAATATAAAATCACTTCCAAGATATAGAGACAGTAAACTGTCAATAAACCTATTCCTTTAAATATGTCTCGACTTGATTCCCTGAAACTTGCTTTTGAAATTATTCTAAAAGCTTCTTTTTGCAGCCTAAAAAGCCTCTCAAATTGAATTTTTGAACATTTTCCCCACAACCATATTCCATATGACAGATGACAGAAGATTAGTCCAAAATAAGCTATTCGAATTTGAACAGAACAGGAATTCGCTAAAGTGCGTAAACCAAAAATTCCTGAGGAAACTCGTTTACATGTTTCGTTAACCTGCACATCCCAAGTTAATTCTTGATCAATAAAAATTCCTAGGAATTTGGTAGATTCTACCTGTTTTAAACAGATTTCATCTACCTGAACGATAGGGTGGCTTTTTAATCCGTTTTCCCGTAAAGAAAAATAGATTTAATTAGATTTTGAGAAATTTGTTTGTAGGTTTATATTGGCAAAGAAAGAGTTAATTTCTAGTTACTCTATAGTTTTACCTTTTAAATAAAGATTTGTGTCATCTGCAAATTGTATTACAGGTACCTTCGCATTTGTGATTGAACTTAGTAAGTTGTTTACATAAATGAGGAATAATATGGGGCCTATTATGGATCCCTGTGGAACTCCATGTTGTATTCTCCCTATTTTCTAGGTAAGATGCAATCCATTTATGTGGTAAGCCATTGAGTTCTAACTGGCGCAACAGTATCTCATGATGCACGCAGTCAAAAGCTTTACAATTATAGGTAGTTTCCAGATCTATAAAAAACACTGTTTTTGATAACAAAATTGTTAAGCCTAAAAGAAATTTCAGATTTAGAGGGAAATGTTGAGTGATAGTATGCACATAATACAAACTTATAGGAACAAAAACATGAAGTGTTGCCAATCTTAGACTAAAAATAAGGAAAATACACATAATTATGTAAAACCATGCATTTTGTCTCGATTCACCCCATTGTATCGATTCACCCCATTTTACGGTACATTCTTGCATGACCCCATTATGTCAAAAAATATATAGTTCCCACTAACCATTTTTGTAGCTGCACATTACTTAACTAACTTGTTTTTGATCCTACTGTCCAAGTGAAATCCCAAAGTGTTTATCCAATGATACAAGGTAACTATTTAAAACTGTAATAGTTTTGAAGAGTATTAGAATTGTGCTCATATAAACCATTTACTGTAGAAGACAACTGGTTTCAGTTCTTCAGAAATCTCCTTTAATTTGAGTATAATTATGAAAAATAACGCATTTCTTCAAAGCTTTATTTTATGCTCAATGGTGTGAAAAATCTTGTTTCATCATTTTAGTATTTTTTTCCTTTTTATCTGTAGCAAGCTGGTGGAGTGTTGACTTTAAACTAGCTTAACACTGTTAATAGAATTTCTTTAAAAAAGTTAATTTTACAAATTTACTGGGACTACTGTTTTTTTAAATGACTGCCAATAAATAACTGAAACCTTTATTCAAAGAAAACCTACATTATGCAATCACTTGCAAACATGAGGGATTTTCTCAAATCCGAGCATCTATCTTACTTATTGACGTTGTATGATTTGTGTGGTCTTGTACTTATTTGTGAGTTTTTGTAGATATTTGCTTAGAGGTTTTCATACTTGATAACAATTAAAAGTGTTACAGAAAATATACAAGTTTTAGTCATTGAAGCATCTTTTAGAGCTTTATAGCTCTGGACAAATTGATCCAGGAAAGAAATTTGTATGCTAGTGTTTTATTTATGCAAACTGTCAACTGACAAAAATTTCATAAATACAATGTTTATGTCCTATTGTTTGCTTTTTAGTTCAGCTTCTTATTATTGTTAAACTCTTATACAGTTTTTTGTCACTTGAGGGTAAAAATAATATTCACAACGTTCACAAGTCTCAACAATAACACCAATTAATACCAATAAATCTTTGCTCAAAATAAAAAAAAAAATTTTCCTTTTATGAACATGTTTCATCAAAATCAATTTGTTTAAGTAGTTAGTTCCTTCAGTGAGCTGGTTTTGAAATTATTTGTCAAACACACACACATATGTGTGCAAGGCTGCAAGCTGTAAACAATGAATGGTTCGTTAAACTCATACGAAAGATAAAATCATCCTCCAAATACAAGGGAGAAACAAATGAATCGTCTAAGGTGAAACAAACGTACTTTGTGGCTGTAAACGAAGCGGCAAAACTTCGTTACAAGAAGTTGATTAAAACTCGAGAATCTTTACACCAACTCGTTTTTCCCAGAGGGATTTTCAAACATGAAGTAACGGAAACTCAACTCCCGACAGATTTAGAGCTCATTTATTTACATTTTCTTTTTAATAACATAAACAATATTGTTATATTCTTTATTAGTTAGTTTAGTGTTAGCTATTTAATTATCCTGATATAAAATCATTTGTTGCGCCGCTAAAAAACAGCTGTTGGTGACGTGTGCTGGTGTGCCAAGCATGGAAGCCCATACTCTCGGGCCGGAGGGGAGGGGGGGCACAGCCCCTGGCTTTTATGAAAAATGATTTTTATTTTTCACTATAAAGCAAAATTTAAAAAAGATATATATTTATATATTTTAACACAATATTAGTAAATTAATTATTAATTTTTTATCTGAATTTCAAGTAAATGCATTTTTTGCACTTTAATCGGGATGATAGGTGGTTGAGTGCAAGTGGTAGTACCACTGTATTTTATAACTGTCAAATCAATAAAATCTATTTATTTATTCATTGGCAATGTATCTACAAACATTGGCATGTATTTTCCAGAACGCCACAAAACGTGTTTCATAGTGTGATATAGCACTGCCGACCACAAGAAACTGTATAATTCATTGGCATATGAATGTAGTTATTATTGTTGTATAAAAACATATGGTTTTTAGTTTATGTTTAGCCTTGTTGTTAAATGGAAGTAAAAATGTTTAATTAATTTTTATTTCTTTCAAAACATTTTACATAGGTTAAATTTGATTTTTCTAAGCAGTCCATGCTCCTCAGACCCCCCGGTATGTCAGCCCCCTGTTAGATACCCTATGGGCGCCAAGTTGCTCTTCATTGTTGTTGAATATTTTGTTTTTTCTTAAATCTTTGCACTTTTTTTAATACTTATTTTAAATACAATGCTAAACTAAAAATTGTTTTAAAATCCTACATACGCAAATAAAACATTTAGGCCACTCAGTACTTAACTATAATGCAGAAGTCAAAACACCAGACATTGATCAAGAAAAAAGTAGGAAGATTATATCTCATATTAAACAAACACTTTCTTGACACAATATCTGTTATGAAAACACACATAATAATTTGTTTCATCTAATAAATGATTAAATACAATACATGAGAAACTCATTACCGGTAATTGACAACAAATATTTAGGAGCAACCTAAAACTCTAGTTTACATTCAAATAAATAAGTTAGAGTTCATTGAACATTGTCTTATGTATATAGTAAGCAAGGGACAATCAGTTTCATTTGTTTTTCTAGTTTTCAAGCTTTTTTGGTGTCATATATGTGTTTTGTGAAACAGTTCCTTTGAACCTTATTTGTAAGTGTATTTTTACTAGATTTCTAGATTGACCTTTTAATGTGTGCTTGTCTGTTTGCTAGTAATAAGCTTATCAAAGATTTTTGAAAAAGCCTTTGTAATGTTATTTGTTCATGTATAAAAGAAAAATATCAGGTCAGAATATTGGTCAGAATAATTATTTAAATTGTGTTTTAAGGATTAGAATATGATTTAGACTAAGTCTCACTTGTTAACAAGAGGAGTTTTTATACCTTTTGAAACATTGTGTAGTTTTAAACACAATAACCAGTAGAAAAGTCCATCTATTTCTCACCGGCATCATGATTTTTCAACAGTTAGTAATGTTTGTAATGTTCATAAATAATTCAGTTTCCTTGAACTCTACAGTTGTTCCTAACGATGATCTGGGAATCTCCTGAAAAGAAAACTAACAAAAGGAGTAATATAATCAGCTATTAAATTAAACAACCAACCCCATGGTATGAGGTTAGTATTTATAATTTACATAGTGCTCTTAAATTTGCTGTATTTGATTTAATAATATTTGTATTATTTCTTTACGTGAAAACCGCTTTGACTAACCAGAAGAAAATAAATCGAGGTCTTAAACGGTATTTTTCTCAATGAATTTTAGTAAGGAAAATAAATGCAGGGAATGATGGATTCAACTGTGGAAACAAAGATTGATGCCTAACACTGTTATTTATCCTTCTTAGCAATGTTTAACTGAGTTCTACTTGATTTGTGTTGAACTTTTACCCTATTTCAGAGGTGGTTTAAATGTTGACACCCTGAACATTGAAAATGTAAAAACAATATTCACACATACAAAACAAAAGTCAGCAACAAGAAATGTGATAGTTTTGTATAGTGTTGGTTAGGTTTTAGTGGGGTATCTTTGGTAAATGTTTTATTTTGGTGTATTTTGGTCTGTTTTTCAAGGTTTGCAAACTGAAATGAACATTTAAAACATTTTCTTATTTCAAGACACTTGTTGTAACGTGGGACCAGTTTTTCCATACCCATGTTGTACTCATTTGCCGCCAAAAACTTGAGCAGGGATTTCACACCTTCTTGGAGTTCCTCATCGTTACAAACTGTTTAATTTTCTACCCAAAAAATCCAAGCTTTGGGAGTAAGTGATAAATCATTCGGTGCCAAATCAAGGCTGTAAGGAAGAAGAGTACAAATTTCCCAACGTAGACGTTGAAGTTCGTGACATATTCTTTCAGATGTATGAGGCCAAGCATTGTCATGGATCAGCAGCACGTTTTTTGAAAGCATTCCCCATCTCTTGTTATGGATGGCGCGTTGAAGTCGTTGGAGGGTTTCACAGTAGGTTTCCGAGTTAATTGTTTCCTCTCTTGGAACATTCTTTATTTGCCTATAAATTTCAATAGGTTATGTTAGGTAACGTTTTAATCGTTTAGAAACAAACGACACTTCGCACTTCACTTTTAGCGGGTGTTCAATGCCATTATTAATCACTGTGGTAACGAGATGGGTAATCACACAGGAACGAACCTACACTCAAACTGAAGAGGAAGGATGGAGCTAGCAGCTGCACGCGCACTCGTAGTGGAGAAGGGTCTGCGCGGCGCATGATGCACAATCGTTCCTTACTTTTTGGATGACCCTTGTACATTGCAAACTAAATTGCAACACTACATCAAATTTCAGGGAACTTAGAACTGAAAATATAATTTCTATAGATAAAATTGTATGAACCTAATCCTGTACAACTCGAAGTTTTAACTAGATGGCTTGTCTATTGATACTAAGTGGGGAGTGATTCACTAATCCTGTGAAATGTCGCGGTGAAGATGTGAATGTTGCGGTTGTCATAAGGGCAATTTGTGAAGAAAACAAAACTACTGGCTCTCGATAGTTTGGTGTTTTTATTTTTAATATTTCAGTGTTGGGTGGTAGGGTGGTAATCTTTTTGTAACTAAGAAGGAGCAGGACTATTTTGTAAATTTGTTAGTTTTAGCGTTAGACGTCTACTATGGGAGCCAGCTTGAATAATGCTAATTTCTTCTGCTACTTTTGAAATGTTCAAAAATAAAGTATTGTGAGCTCACGTGATACGAAACGTGTCACGGACACAACAAACTTGTCACTGGATTACAAGCGCGGAAAAGTTGGCAAAACACTACAAGTTTGAGGATAATTCAAATTAGAGTGAAAGTAGCTTGCTACTTTTTTCTGGAAGTTTTAGTTTTAGATAGCTTTTTTTAAATCAGTTTTACTGTTAGCAAGCTAACTTTTTAGGAAAGTCGTTTTAGTTTTAGCTAGTTACTTACTGTTTTAAAACTAGTTTTCCCAATACTGACCAATTTGAACTTGAGCTTCGAGACCGAGATAGCTAAGTTGTTTACTTTAACTATCAGGTATCAAGATCTTAATGTGTAAGCTATTGCTATGAAACAAATAGAAGGTCTAAGATTTTGATTTAAAATTATAAATTTTACACAATATATCAGTAGAGTAAGCTATGGTAACAATCATTTACAGCCACAAGCAAGTTACATTTAGAAACATTTTGACAGAAACAATACATTCAGACAATCCCTAGTTTGACAGGTAATCAACCACAGATGACGAAGTGACAGTCAAACCCTGGTTTCAAATTACTACCTGTATTATTATGTTCTGTTGTTTTGGATAACCAGTTGTCAAACAAATCGAAACAACAGATTCTGGAAATAATCTGAATTATTTCCTGGCAATCTAATCAAAGCTTTGGTAACTGTCAATCAAATAATTGGAGTGTATTTAAACAAAAACATGATTTAGTTTCAATATTTCTGATCAAATGTTACCAACTTATAATTTACCGAACCTTCCTTGGAATCTTATAAGATCTCATATAGAGACAAAATCCTAATCAATTTTTCTTTTTAAAAGTAAGCAAAGCGGAACAATTTTGGCCAGTACTGCAAACTTTTCTAGAAACAACTTTCTTCTATCATAATTTTTGTTATTTACTATAAAACAACAATAAAAGCCTGGTAAACAGTTTGTGGGTGGATTGTAAAAAATGGAATATATTTACTATAATATAATTGTTAAAGTACACTTTATATATTTTTTTAAAATACAATTACTGAAACATATGCAATATATACACTTCATCACATTTTTATATAAAACTTATCTTAAACACTTTCATATATATATATATAATAAATACAACTAAAATACCGGGTGTTTCATGGTGCAAAATTAAACGTGGAATGCTCAGAAAAGAAAGGTCACAACAAAATAAAAGCTACATCAGTGTTATCACAAGTTTAACACGTTTTATTTTACATAACTTACAAGTGTTCAATGTAATCCCGTTGGTATCCCTGTACATATCTAATCGAGGGTCAAATTCCACCCGATTGTGCAGCAACTTTTCTTGCATGACAGATTCCACAGCTTTCTTTATCCTATCCTCAGGGCTCGTAAGTTTTCTGGCATGGGAGGGTAATACACTACATCTTAAATGTGCCCCCACAAGAAAAATTTGTCACATGGGGTTAGGCAACCTTGGAGGCCGTTGCAAGAGAGACATGACGTCTCTACTAGATTGACCAATCCAACGAAAGTGTTACGTATTGCTTAAAAAATTATGAACTTCGGTTTTGTAGTGAGGATTGAGCATCGTTTTGTAAAACAAAGTTGGGAATATCTTCCGGAAGCTGGGAAATGAGCCAACTTATGCTTATAAATGTCTAAATATACAACACGAATAGAATTGTCATGTTTTGATACAACCATTTTGTTAAATTGGACTGTAACGGTAAAGAATAAGACTAAGATAAAAAACCAGGCCAACATGCAGCTAAGCACTCAAGCGCTGCTGGCACGAGTGAATCGAATTTCCTCTGTAGTTTATTACCACGATTTGTTCCTCTAATTCGCTCCGTTCACAGCCTCGCTTCAATTTCAGCTGTTCTATTACCACGACGCTACAAGGTTGCTCGCTACGCTGAAAGCCTCCCTTCGCCTCAGACTTACGTATTCATTTACTGCAAGTTTTATTCCATATCTTGAAGCAATAACAAATTTCATTAAAATAGGGCTATTCATTCTGTTGTTATAACAAAAAATCTCTTTTTTTGCCGAAATTTTGAAACGACTCAATGGATTTTCATAGTTTTTAGTATATTGATAGATACTGTTAAAATACATACTTATTTCAAATTTCATCAAAAGCAGATGAAATTTACTGTGTTAAACCATTAAAACCCTTTTTTTCCATTTTTGAGAAAACTCCCCCCAAAAGGGGACTTGGGTGGTCCAATTTTTCTTGCTAATGAACTTGACCAAGATATTTACAAAAGGAAAATTTGTACCAAATTTCATGAAAATCTGACAAAACTCAAAAAACAAAGCTGTTTTGTTTTGCACCATGACTTTTGAAACACCCTGAATATTAAAATACAAAACTTGGTTATTGGTTCTAAAAACACTTACAAAAATATTTGCATTTAATAATAAAAATTCATGCAATTCTTCTTTTTAAGTAATCTTAATCAAAATTATTAGTACAAACATGGTCAACAAAAAACTATGAAAGAAACTGTATCACTATTGGACATTTCATTGGAGACGCTTGTCCAGTTTTATAGAATGATTACACGATCTCTAGTATATACTACACAAGAAGGAACAAAGAGTTCGAAATCAACAAATAGGTCAAAGTTAACTTTTGATCATAGAAAACCTGGACAATATGTTTTTAAAATTGAACCTCTGACAAAGAAAGACAAAATCGTATGAAAAATCAAAAATGAGAGATCACTACTAATAAGAACACTCTCAGTACACTTTAAACTAATAAACAACTTTACCAACCAGTAAATAGTATTCAGAGAGCTGCAGTGAGACTAATTATTTCACTACAGTGCCAAAATAACGATGACCTTTATTAGAAAGTGGAATTAGCCATCTAGAATGTATCAGGTGATCAGGCACTAGCAGAAAGACATTAAAACTTACCTATTACCCTCCTCTATTCATTTACATCCCTAACACTTACTTTACTTTCTTAGCTCTTAGTTAAAATTGACCATTGGTTTCCGCAACATGAACAACATAGAGGTTCTATGGTCATGAAAAGCTTAATATAACAGCAAGTTCACACAAACAAATTAAATCAATTTATATTAAATTAAGTACAACGGAAAAAACACAAATACTGGTGGAAAAACAGTAAGTAGTAGGGGTCAACTGGATGCAAGAAACGGGAAATTTCCTAAATTGTAACTTTTACGGGCAAGAGAGATTTTTTGGGGATTTACATTTTACTGAATGGGAGGGTTTTTTAGGGAATTATTTCGGTTGAAAGGGATTGTTGGGAATTTTTCTAAAGTGGGAAGGATTTGTTAGGATGAGTTTTTGGCAAATTCCTAATAAAAGCACCTCTAATCACAAAACAATCCAAATAATTTTTTTCAAGAAGTAAATGAGTTATCATTTTAACTCTTTTTGACATTTTAACTACCTTTTCTTTTTACTTTTTAATTACTGAAATTAGCTTTTAATCCTGTCAGAAAATTTCCCCGGAACCAAGGAAGAAAGGTTTCTTCCAACCCAATTTCCACCTGAAAGTAAAAATCAAATCCCGTCAACCCCTAATAAGTAGTTCATGTGATTATTTTAACTTATCAAGTTTAAATTTACTATTTTTATCACAGCACTTATTTTAAACACACATCCTCAATTCTTCATGACAAGCTATACATTACTAACAGTTTGATAGGAGGATATTAAAGGATTATTCGCATTTACTTACTCACTAATTAAGAGTATAAATCACACAGACTCTAGGAAACACACTTAGTTTTAAACACTGTGTAGACTTTTACTTGTGGGTCACAGATTCTCTGGGTGCCGTAAGTCCTCGTAACTCGAACATCATCATGATCGTGCAACAACACCTTGTGAGGGTAGTATTCCTTCTTGGGTCGAAACACACCTTGCATATCATTAATCGACACATCCATATCTTTGAAAGTGTTCAGAAGAACTATTCCGACGATGATCACGAGAAAACCACAAAGGTTTCCAAGAATATCCTGAAATAAAATACTAATTAGGCAATGAGAAAATAAAAATATTTTTGTTGAACAAAATGACAGAGACAAAATAGTGAATACCTCTTTAGGCCATTTACTTTGAACAAGTTTACCAATTTTCTGTTTCTAAACCCCTGCTCGTTTCTCATCAATTCTTTCTTTTGACAATTGACAGATTCATTCTTATTTCTGCACTATTAAATTTCCATGAGAGGCAAAGGTGAAAATGAAAGGTCATTCAAAATAAAATGTATGTGAAATGTAGCATTTTAAACCTGATTTCGTGCAATCTTTAAATGGGTATAACAAAAAGTTGTTGAATTTGTTTTAAAATTTCTTTGCGTCGTTTAATTAATGTTAAATTTTCCTTTCTTTTAAGTTGCCACAAGGGGAAGTTGTATTTTTTAAAATTTCGGGGCCCCCGATTTTGGGGGGTGGGTGACGCAGCAACGTCAAAACAAATTTCAGAATCCTATAAAAACATTCCTAAAGGGTTTTAAAAAATATTTCCTAATTCAAAAGTTAAGGGGGGCATTTAAAACTCACCCTGTATAAAAGAGAGTGTCCTGACTCACTCACTAATAATCAGACCACAGCCCAAACTATGCAAAAGTTCAAGATGGTTTTGTTTGAATTTACCATGACTACAACATATACCGGTATTTATTTGATTACCAACCTGACTCTGGGGTCTCAGAATACATTGGTATGTCTGACTTATTTTACAGCAAAAGAGGGTAAAATGGGAAACTTTGTGCCCAAGCCCCAAAGTACAAAGACAGGTGTATCACAGGATCAGTAGTTTGATGCAAGTACCCGAGCAACAGTCAATCTGCTTTTTGGCGTATACACTTTGTTAGGGACAAAAACACTGAAAGGGACATTGAGTGTGGAAGCTGTGCTCACTATTGCCAATTAAAAGTTGTACAAAAGGTGAAGTTAGGATGGCAAGAATTTAATTTTTTCCCTCAGGTGAAAATCCTTTTTCTTCACATAAGTCAGGTTCTTAATGTTTGATTTAAATTATATCGCATGTTACTAGTTATTTAATATATATAGTTTATTATCGTGATATCCTTATGTAATTAAATCAGCACGCTTCCTATTATTTAATCCTTAGTCTTTAGTTATTTAGACCATTCTATCGCTTGTAAATTCATTTAGCCGTAATTATTCATTAATTATCAGTATTATTTCGTTACTTCATTACCCATTCTTGTCAACCCAAACACAACTATTATTGTCAATAGTCAATATTCACAGTTCACATTATTCAGAACCATTTATCATTAATATCTAGTCACTATTCCTACACTCAATCAACCATCAAACCATCATTACTGTTAGATTGATCAGATTGATTGATGAGTTGTCACAGATTGTTATTACCATGTTATATTATTTATACAACCTGTCATGTTATCATTTTTTATTTTGTCTCAAATACTGTATAATATTATTACTATTAATATCACTATGTACTAATTTTTCTACACTATTTATTATCATCATTCGTCTAATTCAAATTTCATCATCAAACTCAAGTACTTTAGTCCCTTGTTAACTGTTACCCATAACCACCCTGAAACAAAATCATAAAAAGAATAAGATGTACAAAAATAAAGTGAATAATATTCAGGGTGGATTGACCTAAATAGACCTTTATATCAATAATTTAAATACTGTAATTTGTTTATCAAGCAGTAATTTTTTTTTAAGTAAATGTGTATACCGTTTATCCTAAATAAAAGTACATATCATTAATCAATTAATTTATGTTATCATAAAAAATTTAAGAGTGAGCTGTAAGTATAAAAAAGTTAGATAGTTCAACACATCTTAGTTTTCCGTTTTTAAAGTAGTAAATCACTTACCGTGAATTGAAGACCAGCATATTCTTTGAAAAGAATAGCAGAGGCTGTAATGACTAGGGTAGTAAACATGACATAGTACACCGGGGTAACAATGCCAGTGTTAAACATATCCAGAGCTTTGTTCAAATAGTTCATCTGTGTGGAGATGAATATGATCACCAGGAACAGGAAGAACCAAGTCAACCAGTTCGTGAACTCGTTGCTCGCACCTGTTGTGAAACACAAGTCGATGTAAACAAATAATACCGGTACGTCAAGTTACCTCATAACATTGTACAGTGTTGACTGGTGAGTGGTGGATAGATTATTAGAGTAGGAAATCACTAAATCACTATTTGAGATGCCGACCACTCTCATGAGGGTATTTTAAGGCAAATATGTGGTGAAGGATGAGTGTGATGAGTGGTAGTAATGAGTTATGAGGTGTAGTCTTGTTACAAACTAAGGCCGACTCTTCCTTAGAATGGGTCATTAATTAATGGCCCAACGACCAATGGAAATACAAGGACCAACGGCTTAACGTGACTTCCGAACCACGCAGGTGATGGTCTGATATGTCTAAACGATGGTGGGCGTTGATGCGGGTATCATCAGATGATCACTGAGACTATCTGTGCCGCTTTAGACTTATATCATCCTCAAAACCTTATCAATTGAAACAACTAGTTCATTGACATAGGACTGTAACCTGTAGGATATTCCATCACTAAGGACTCACAACTATCCGGCCTATTGTGGCAAAAGTGTTGGCTGGATCCAATAAAGCTGGATAGTCCGGAGTTTATTGCAACTGATTTCTGGCCCAACCGAAACCTGTTTTAATACAAATTAATATTGCTTTAAAGTTCAAACATTGAGAAGTTTCCATGTACTGGTTCCACAATGACGAGCATGTGCACACCTGTTGTCAATTGTTGTGGTTGACAGATGCCGGGTGGTTATACAGCCACAAAATAAAAATTGTGTTTATCGGTAGTGAAATGAGCAGATTTCCCAAGCGTAGAGAACTCTTGATTCACACAAGAGGCTGGCATTGGTAACGAACAGAGGTGGTGCATGCAGATGTGCTTAAGAGAAGCACCTTCATAGCGGAAGTGCCCTCAACACCACATCAATGTGCTGCAGAACTAGTCGTTTCTTTATTGCAAACACCAAAGTATCGCATAAATTGTAACTTTAAAAAATTCTATGTATTATATTTTTTATTTTCAAGTGAGCCCTACAGTACAGAGACCGGATGGCCAAGGGCCTATTGAATACAAAAACTGAAACATTATCACACAAAAACTACAATTATTTGAATTTTAAATTTGATAAAGTAGGCAATTAGCCACAACAATACCTGAAATAGTTTCTTTCAGTCCAAGGCCGAGTCCCTTACAAGCCATGACAGTCAAAGAGCCAATGGCGGAACACAAGAGGACGTAAACACACACGTTGCGGTGTCCATATCGTGGCCCAATGTGAAGTATTATGACAGCAGTTACGATCATCACCAGAATGCAATAGAAGATGAAACCTGCAACAAACAACAACTTGAAACTCACATTTTCTGTCCTAGCTCTTTGTTTATTATTATTGTTTCCAAACTTACCTTAATTTATTTTGTTTTCTATCAATATTGTGGTGGTCAGGATTAAGTAAATAACATAAACACAATGTTTCATGGTATTGTCTACGACTTATATATTTTTTCACATTATTTTTATATATTGTAAGCTATACCAATTTTATTAAACAATAAATATTGAATGGTAGTAACAAGTTTTCTTCTAATGTAAATTATTTTAATCCAATTTCCTTTAAAAAAAATAAAAATGATAAATTTATGCTGTCAGCTTAGCAAGATAACATATTCGACGCAATTAATCGGGGAAATCCTGTAGATGAAGACATCAAGAATCAAGTATAGACGTCCGTGATTGTGATCTGACCCTGGGCCCGGCCAAGAGGTAGTGGGTCTGCCCTAAGGTTCTTGAGTGAATCTAGGGAGACCACTACATCAAATCACTCAGGAGTTGATTATTTATTTATATGCTTCCAACAGCATACACCAGTTATATAAATTGAAATAACATGTTTGAGAACAACATTGTACTAATTGAATATGATATAATCAAACATAGGCAATGATATTAAATGTGTAAAAGTGAGGTTTAAATGTGCTTGGTAATTACCTGGCTCTTGGAGCTTTTCTAGTAGCACCTCCATATTTTCAATTTCTTCTTCTTTTGGTGAATGAATAACAATAACAGTGGATCCCAAGACACACAGAAAGCATCCCAACTGTAAAAAGGCATAGCTATTATTGAAAATCAAAACATAATATTAAAACAAGACTTTAATTAACCTTCCAGAGGGTGCATGGGTTTTCAAAACGTTAGGGGGTGCACCCAGAGGTAACCCCAGGTGTGTTAATAAAACTTGTGGCAAAACATCGTTGTTTTACAGTGTGACATTTTAATCAACATTTTAACAGAATAAAGTGCAATAGATGAAGTAAAACACAAAAAACTATAGAACTTCAAAAATGGTACAATGAATTCACCTACTGCAAGCAGGGTCGCACACGGAGGTTAACCTGGTTGCCCCGTAACGAGGAGGCTTTGCACGGAAGTTACCTCCGGGCTCTAATATAAACAGTTTAAAGCTAACTACATCAAAGATGTAAGTGGCTAAAATATATTTTATTGTGTTTTAAGAAACAAGGGCAAAAGGTACACGGATTCACAGGTTTTTGGCTCACGTAAAAGCGATTTGATTAACTAACAGAGATTCACCCAGCCTCCTTAATGCAACCTCTGGAAGGTTAAAAACGTCCGGTGGCAGTGGTTTTCATATTTGAAAAAAAGAGTAGGAAAGTTAAAAAATTATTAATTGTCGGAAAACCCTTTTACCTCTTTTAAACATTATTACCCATTACAGTAGAACCTCACTAACTTGACTATTTGTGGACCTAGAGGTTGTCTAGTTTAGGGGTTGTCGAGTTATACAGAATAATAGTGTTCTATTTAATAAAAATAAAACACTGAGTACAAATTATTTATATTAAATAGTTATAATTGAATTACATTTATAATACATGACAAGAAAATGCCTAATTGATGATTGCCCTTGCCTCTCACTCTGGCACTTTGTCATGTAGTCGCTGTAGTGATTAAGCGTTTTTTTGAAAAGTCAGCTGTCAAGTTACACAGACTGTTGGGTTACAGGGTGACGAGTTAGTGAGGTTCTACTGTATATGACATTTTGTATATTTCAGTAATATTTTTTGTCTCTAAACTAATCCAAACAATTTTATTTTATTCAATATAATTCCAACACGGACAGAAAAGTTTACTTGATTTAACTTTTGGTTTTAAGTTGAAGGTTGTTTAAAATTGTACAGATTAAGTTGCATGTAGTAAAAATAAGGTTAATCCAAATAATTAGTCTTGGAAGGTCAAGTGAATGTTTAGCCAAAAGAAAAATTGAAACATTATTAAATGGTCTGACTTATGAGTAGTATGAACACATTTTTTCAAAAGGTGGGGAAAATATCTTCCTACTTAACTAGTTTCCATTTAGTTTCTGTTTTGTATTTTTTGTTATTGTTGAACATACAAGGAAACTATTGTAGGCTACATGATTGTGTAATATAGAAATCCAGATATGGTAAGAATATCTTAGCTAGATAAAACAAGAACAGATCAAAACATGTGACTAAGATCAGTAGGAATGAAATATAAATTTAAATGCATTGACTTAGTTATTGTTTCACAATTAGTTAGATATTTCTTTAATTGGGGATAATGGCAGAGTAATGAAAGAAAATGTGTATGAATTACAATAAGTATTTAGTTTTGTTGGAACAACTGAAAAGATTTCCATAGATTTTGTTAAATTGAAGAAGAACATAAAAAATAGACTTATTTCAAATGTCACAACAAAATTGGATGAAATCATTGTTTTTAGGTCATTAACCCTTCAGCGTCTTAATGTATTTTTAAATTTTTATTAATAGCCTATCATATAGGTTACTCCTGTCCCTGTGAACCAAATTTCAGCAAAACTGCTCTTCTCTGGTACGGTACATTAACAGTCATAGAACCACTCCTCACGGGTATTTAGCGCCTCCCCAACCTCAAAAGGCACCACATTCTCGACGACCCATTCTCTCTCGATTTGACTTAATTCATTCTCTTCAGTGATCCTCAGCGGATCCTCAGCATCTACTCGGCGGACCAGACGCTAGTGGGGTACACTAGCCGCGCGATACTATAACGATTCATAGTTCAAAAGGGTTAAACAAATTACAAGTTTCATAAATATAATTGCACAATAGGGTGTTGCACAATTTAGAATGTTTAGCAAGTTTCTATTGGAAAGGAGTTATTTAGTAACTGTGCTGTAGGTATGGTAAGAACCAAGACCTATGACACAGAAAATCCAGAAGTAAATTTACACACAATCTCAAGGTAATCTGTGCCTATGACCATGAAGTGACTGGCTCGTTTAAAATGAACCATGTGAACTACGGTATATACTCATAGTGACAGAGCAATTTTTTTCTCTGAGTCATGTGTTTGTTTGTATAAAACTGGTGTGGCCTGTAATCTTATCTGCTTATTTAAGATAAGCTCTTAATCATCTTTGATGAATCGTAAACTGTATGTCACATACTACAGAAATTTCTATACCCCGTCAATAAATGTATTTGTGGAATTTCAATAAAACTTTGAACGTCATAAAACTAAGCCACTTGAAAACCGGCCTTTCCACTCAATTTCTTTTTCATAAACAAGCTGTTGTTATTCAATTAAATCATCATGATAATTACAGTGTCAGAGAAAACACTTATGTACACAGTATATTTGAAAAATATCGGAACTTTTTAAATATACAGTATGCAAAATAATAATTCCATCTATTATATCTGTATATTTCCTCTAGCAAATGAGACTATAATTATTGTTAAAATCTGCTGATAAATGATAGTGTTATTGGGGTCCAACTGTCAGCTGTTCGTGTTTACTCGTTACAACAGCCTAATGGATCAAAGAGCTAATATTCAATTTTGTTTCAAAGTTGCCAAACTTTCACGGAAACGTTTTGAGTTGGTAAAATTCTATGGTGATAATTGTTGTCCAGAACACAAGTTATTGAATGGTGTTAACATTTAAAAAGGCTATCAAAAGGCAAAGAAACTGTGGCTACAGAAGTTAGGAGAAAAGACAATGCTCTTGTGTTTTTACGACTCTAAAGGCATTATCTATTATAAATTTGTATATTAAGGTCTAAATATCACTGGCAAATATTATGTGCGAGTTATGGAGCCTCTGTGGAAGAGAATGGTGTGAGTGAGGCTTGAATATGGGGAACTGGGTAGTTTGTACATTGTACCGGACAGCCACCGGGACATACCCAGCCGAAATAGGGGTGTTTCCAGCTTCACTTGACTTTTTCTCGACTAGACTCTTGAAGAAGCTGATATGTGGCGCTTTTTAAATGGCTTAAAACATGGCGACTCCCAAGTTCATCTCAGCATGCCTCGCCTACCGCAACCGAAGCAATGAGCTATCTATTTCTGTATTTTCTAAACTCTCAAACTGTGAGTGCGATGTGACAACACCGCCGGAAAACCTGCGCCGCGACACCACTTCTTGTTGGTTGTATAACAGTCTAGCCAATATTATTTACAACCAATTTGTCAATACTAACTTTTTTAACACTTTCTGCAGTACCAGGGTTTTAAACATCACTCAGTGAAAGGCAAAGAACCCAAAAATCTGTAATGTAAAATATATTAGCTTTCTCCTCTTTTCTAATTTTGTAATACTAATATGACAACGGATTGAAAAGAATTTACTGTCTTCACTCTCAACTAGCTTACCGAATGACAGCACATATACAGTTCGTCAGGTTTAGCATGGCCGGTGAGATGGGCTATAGGGCCATAAGCGGCCAGCAGGAAATCTCAAGGACACCGGTCATGTCATACTTAACGAACTGTAACTGCAGCATGTTGACTGCTTGCAACTTGCCACTGCGAGCAAGTATTTTTGCCTTCCTAAAACCCTATTCTTTCCTAATCAGCTGATATGCTACTGTGGGCAAGGGAGGTGATGACTGAGTCATCACATACTGTGCTCTAGCGACGAATCCGAACACTACCCAGGCAGTGTTACGACATGAGCTTAATGGTATTGCGTGCTGAGGCTTCAATAGCCCTTCAGGGGCTAACCAACGTTGCATGTTGACACAACATTATCGCTAAAAGGGTTAACTTTTAATCTTGACTGTGTTACTAAAGCTGCGCTACTATGGACTGCATGCCACTCAATAGAGCCCTGATCCATGGAGCCTGTCAGAAGTCTACCTGCTAGGACACCCTTAAGACCTAACCAATTCCTAGGGGGAATGTATAGTGCTCAGAGCACTACTGGAGAGCATTAAGAGCTCAGTAAATATTTTAAGACCTGGTTTGAATTAACAAACAATCAAAAAAATATAGTTAACTAATAATACTAGTGAATACTATGTCACACTGTGACTTAAAAATTACTCAGACCGTTCTATACCTATCTTTGTTTAGTCTTTTGCCCTTACCTTCCCCAATAAGTTGAGTTTCTCATGCAGAAATTTTGAAGCGAGAATTGAAGCGACTAGGAACACTAAGTGCACCGAGAGGAGTTACTAAAGATGCTGGAGCAAACGCATAAGCTGCAAAGTTGGCTGCCTCTCCAATGCCCACTGAAAACGTTCACAATTAACATTCCATACAGAAATATATTAAATACATTAATAACTTATCAGTGTACATTTCAATGCAGAATATTATAATGCTATCCATTTGAAAAAATTGTTTTATTACAAGAGGACTCAACTGTTGCAATTGGTTCTTTTATTCACATTGAATACGATGTTCTCTTTACGAGATGTTTCATATTTCTTAGAGAGTGGTTAGGAAATTAGGCTTCTTTATTGATATTGTAGGGAAGCCATATTAAATGTCTTGTAAAAAGAAAATATTTGACAATAACTTCAGCTCAACGTTACTACTCTAACCAAAATAATGGTGGCCAAAAATGTATGAGAAACTTCAATACATTGGTTAGCTAGATTTAAGACCAAAAATACAGATTTTTGAACTGTGGGTTTTAACCCTCCGATTGTCAGTTGTCACTGACATGAGGTGCTCTCAGTCACCAGAGTGTTAGTATTGAACAGAGGGCGTTCAATACTAACACTCTGGTACACATCAAGACTCCTCAACACATCAGAGCAATACAGCTACTACGAGCAGCAACATATCCTTCACAAAATGCATTTTGATTGGTATTGTTCAAAAGGGCATGACACAGGCCATCTTTCAGTGCATTGCTGAACTGTTAGTAGAGACTACAAAACAGACAATAACTACTGATCTTTGCATTATCCCTAAATCTAGCTGTTGGATGGGTTATTTCAAATGGTCATTGCGTGAACCAGCTAATGATACTATCGTCATAGTTTTCATGGTTTAACTAATTAAATTAAACGTAGCCTCCATACATGTAAGTCTATATATTTTCTGAAAGCTCACGCCTTTCTGTAGCCATTACTTTCTGAACCTAATGGCTAAGAGGCAACGTACTAGACACTGGTTTATATTACGTTGATTTATAGATATTCCCAACCCCTTGATATTTTCCTCTTCCTAGCCTACCATTTTGGCTACCAGACAAGAGTACCAGATGTTTATCAAAAGGCTTATTCTGCACTAAGAACATTTTACTCCTTGCAATGGCTATTTATCAGCTTATTTATCCATCTGCTATGTAGCCATTTATCAGCTATTTAGCATATAATCCACTGTTAATTTCTGTAAACCTGTTTATTTTGCAAAACAAAATTTACCACATGATGTAGAATGCTGGTGAGAACACGTTGTTTAACAAGAAAGTTGTTTTGTAACAAGTGTCAGTTTAAATGTTATTTGTAGAAGCTAAGTTATTCAATTTTGTAAAATTATTGATACATTTTATTCATTAGTAGCACATGTGCTGTTTGATAAACTTAGCTAAATATACAAACTTACTAGTAAGCAGTCCAGCCCACCAGACCCACTCCTTGAGATACCCAAATCCTCCAGCCCCTGCTCGAAGTTGGCCATTTCGACTGAGCTTTATCAACGCAGTTTTTGATAATAAAACTTGAACCTGTAAATATCCATTAAAATTTTAGTAAAAATGGGAAATAAATTACAGTATGCTTAAAATTAAATCAAAATTTTTTTTTATTTGAAATCTTGAAATTGTTTTGAAAACCTTTGATTTTAAAATTAAAATACACCCTTTTTTACAGAGCATAATAAGATCATCTTAAAATCTACATTTTGGCCCTGTGGGGGTTATGGAAACACACAACACATAAGCTAGCTCATTACAGTATAGTGGACACAATTAAAACACCAAATTACATGGGCCGACTTACTAAAAGTACTAGTTCTCGCACATGCCGAGGGTTCAAGCGTATGGAATACCTCTGTGAAGTTGGGAGTGTCCGGGTCTCCGAAAATGATACAAAAGTCCCTAAAAATTACGTAGTATTGCACTTGATCATCATATTTAAACAGACGATTACTACTGATGTTTACAAATAAATGTTGGGTTATGTCAGTAATAAACTTATTTTTGAACTGGGCTAAAACAGTATTTTCAGACAGACTGGAGAAGGATATAATAGGTACATGCTTCCTTTCTATAAGCGGTTTCCATTTCAACACCCAGATCAACATTGTTGGGCTCATTTCGGGACAATAAGTTGAAAGAATGTGAGTGAGGCTTGAATATGGGGAACTGGGTAGTTTGTACATTGGGTACCGGACAGCCACGGGACATACCCAGCCGAAATAGGGTGTTTCCAGCTTAACTTGACTTTTTTGGACTAGACTCTTGAAGAAGCTGACGTGTGGCTTTTAAATGGCTTAAAACATGTAAACTCCAAGTTCATCTCAGCATGCTCCTTCACCGCAACGAAGCAATGAGCTATCTATTTCTGTATTTTCTAAACTCTCAAACTGTGAGTGCGATGTGACAACGCCGGAAAACCTGGCGCAGCGACACCACTTCTTGTTGGTTGTATAACAGTCTAGCCAATATTATTTACAACCAATTTGTCAATACTACCTTTTTTAACACTTTCTGCAGTACCAGGGTTTTAAACATCACTCAGTGAAAGGCAAAGAACCCAAAAATCTGTAATGTAAAAAATGTATAGGCTAATTCTTCTCCTCTTTTCTAATTTTGTAATACTAATATGACAACGGATTGAAAAGAATTTACTGTCTACACTCCGAACTAGCTTACCGAATGACAGCACATATACAGTTCGTCAGGTTTAGCATGGCCGGTGAGATGGGCTATAGGGCCATAAGCTGCCAGCAGGAAATCTCAAGGAGACCGGTCATACTTAACGAACTGTAACTGCAGCATGTTGACTCGTCTTGCAACTTGCCACTGCGAGCAAGTATTTTTGCCTTCCTAAAACCCTATTCTTTCCTAATCAGCTGATATGCTACTGTGGGAAGGAGGTGATGACTGAGTCATCACATACTGTGCTCTAGCGACGATCAAACGAACACTACCCAGGCAGTGTTACGACATGAGCAATAATTATTGCGTGCTGAGGCTAATAGCCCTTCAGGGGCTAACCAACGTGCATGTTGACACAACATTATCGCTAAAAGGGTTAACTTTTAATCTTGACTGTGTTACTAAAGCTAAGCTACTGTGGACTACATGCCACTCAATAGAGCCCTGATCCATGGAATGTCAGAAGTTGGGACACCCTAAGGTTTGGGTTGGGTATAGGGCTCAAGGAGAGAGCATTAAGAGCTCAGTAAATATTTTAAGACCTGGTTTGAATTAACAAACAATCAAAAATATAGTTAACTAATAATACAGGTGAATACTATGTCACACTTGACTTAAAAATTACTCAGACCGTTCTATACCTATCTTTGTTTAGTCTTTTGCCCTACCTTCCCCAATAAGTTGAGTTTCTCATGCAGAAATTTTGAGCGAGAATTAGGCGACTAAGGACACTAAGTGCACAAGAGGAGTTACTAAAGATGCTGGAGCAAGCATAAGCTGCAAAGTTGGCTGCCTCTCCAATGCCCAGCGTTCACAATTAACATTCCATACAGAAATATATTAAATACATTAATAACTTATCAGTGTACATTTCAATGCAGAATATTATAATGCTATCAATTTGAAAAAATTGTTTTATTACAAGAGGACTCAACTGTTGCAATTGGTTCTTTTATTCACATTGAATACGATGTTCTCTTCGAGATGTTTCATATTTCTTAGAGAGTGGTTAGGAAATTAGGCTTCTTTATTGATATTGTGGGAAGCCATATTAAATGTCTTGTAAAAGAACGACAATAACTTCAGCTCAACGTTACTACTCTAAAAATAATGGTGGCCAAAATGTATGAAACTTCAATACATTGGTTTGCTAGATTTAAGACCAAAAATACAGATTTTTCTTGAACTGTAACATGGGTTTTAACCCTCGATTGTCAGTTGTCACTGACATGAGGTGCTTCAGTCAGAGTTTGATGTGTCAAGAGTGTTAGTATTGAGCATCCCTCTGTTCAATAGGTACAACACTCACATGTTATCAACCTCCTCAAATCAAACAATACAGCTACTACGGCAGCAACATATCCTTCACAAAATGCATTTTGATTGGTATTGTTCAGGGCATGACACAGGCCATCTTTCAGTGCATTGCTGAACTGTTAGTAGAGACTACAAAAACAGACAATAACTACTGATTTTTGCACCATCCCTAAATCTAGCTGTTGGATGGGTTATTTCAAATGGTCATTGCATGAACCAGCTAACGATGCTATCGTCATAGTTTTCATAGTTTAACTAATTAAATTAAATAGCCTCCGTGCATGTAAGTCTATATATTTTCTGAAAGCTCACGCCTTTCTGTAGCCATTACTCTGAACCTAATGGCTAAGAGGCAACATATACTGACACTGGTTTATATTACGCTGATTTATAGATATTCCCAACCCTTGATATTTTCCTCTTCCTAGCCTACCGTTTTGGCTACCAGACAAGAGTACCAGATGTTTATCAAAGGGCTTATTCTGCACTAAGAACATGTTACTCTCTTACAATGGCTATTTATCAGCTTATTTATCCATCCGCTAAGTAGCCATTTATCAGCTATTTAGCATATAATCCACTGTTAATTTAAATAAAACCTGTTTATTTTGCAAAACAAAATTTACCACATGATGTAGAATGCTGGTGAGAACACGTTGTTTAACAAGAAAGTTGTTTTGTAACAAGACAGTGTCAGTTTAAAATGTTATTTGTAGAAGCTAAGTTATTCAATTTGTAAAATTATTGATACATTTTATTCATTAGTAGCACATGTGCTGTTTGATAACTTAGCTAAATATACAAAACTTACTAGTAAGCAGTCCAGCCCACCAGACCCACTCCTTGAGATACCCAAATCCTCCAGCTTTCGGTTGGCCATTTAGACCAGCTTTTATCTTTATATGAAGCTTCTTGAACCTGTAAATATCAATTAAAAATTTTTAGTAAAATGGGAAATAAATTACAGTATGTTTAAAATTAAATCAAAAATTTTTTTTTATTTGAAATCTTGAAATTATTTTGAAAACCTTTGATTTTAAAATTAAAATACACCCTTTTTACAGAGCATAATAAGATCATCTTAAAATCTACATTTTGGCCCTGTGGGGTTATGGATGAAACACACAACACATAAGCTAGCTGTTAGGTATAGTTTGACATAATTAAAATTACATGGGCCGACTTACAGGTACTGGGGCTGGGCATGCCGAGGGGTCTGGTATGGAATACCTCTCGAAGAGTCGGGGTCTCCCGGAAATGATTAACAAAGTCCCTTAAAATTGCGTAGTATTGCACTTAGATCATCATATTTTAAACAGGCATTACTACTCATTATGTTTACAAATAAATGTTGGGTTATCCCAGTAACAAACTTATTTTTGAACTAACAATATTTTGCAGGACAGACTGGAGAAGGATATAATAGGTACATGCTTCCATTATAAGCTGGGTTTCCATTTCAACACCGGAATCAACTGTTGGGCTCATTTCGGTTACAATGTTGAAAAGAATGTTTGCACTTCTTTTAGTTTTGAGCCCAACACTGTTGGGCTCTTGTTGGCAATATGTTGTACTCGTGGACTGTTTTTTAGTCTTTTGCTGTGCAACAACCATGGCTGAACAACATTATTGTTAAATGCTGACTGCCGCGACCCAAAGTGATGGGAGTTTATATTAACAGTCACCAGAAGCGTAAAACCACCGTAGGTGGGTTCATAGTTTTAGGAAGCTTGGAATGTGAGGGGGCTTACGGGAGTTTGATGTTAATTTATAAATACAAATTTTATAAAAACTTTGTGAGAATGACTTTACATATTTTGAAGTTGCTTAGTTTAGTGGGACCATTGATAATAAAAAGAATTGTGTTAGAAAACCAGTATCACCTGCCGAACAGTTAGCTGCTACTTGGAATATTTTTACACAAGTTTGATGTACCTTCACAGATTTTCCAATTTGGCCATCTCAAGATTTGTACTTAAAGTGTGTGCTGTGCTGTCATAATATAATAATTACTTCAAAATGAAATTAAGTAAATAAATTATGCTTAAAATTAATATAATATTTTTTTTTATTTGAAATCTTGGTATTGAAAACCTTTGATTTTAAAATTAAAATACACCCTTTTTACAGAGCATAATAAGATCATCTTAAAATCTACATTTTGGCCCTGTGGGGTTATGGATGAAACCCACAACACATAAGCTAGCTCAGTACAGTATAGTTTGACATAATTAAAACACCAAATTATCAGCACCAGTATCCACTAAGAGCACTAAGACCAATTATAGTAAGTTTTAAATAAGTTCACACAGTATTAAGTCACAAGTTATATTTTTTTCTTATTATTGTTTATGCCGATGTAATTTGTAGTTAGTGATTTAACCTAGGGTTTGGGGCATCACAAAATGCTTTTTAGGAATGCAATCCAAACCCATGTGCCTGCATTTTGTTGCAGCTTTTTGTAAATACTTAACATATCAATTAGCAGACCAATTTAGACAAGATTTTTGAATGTTTAGAATGTTTAATAGAAAATAATTTGAATGTTTTGCCGCACTTACAATATTATTATTCCTGTGGTTTGCTATTTCTGTTCTTCAGGTCTATTGGCTGACTTGGGCATATGTTGACCAATTTAAAACATTTGTTTGATGTTTTTATGGGTAAATATATTACACAAATAAAGTATTTAAGAACCTTATCTAACCCTTGCCTAACATCAACTCAATTAGTCCTGCTTAATTTAACCTAGCGGAACTTTTCCTAACATAACCTATGAACGAGAAACAAATGGCAGTTAATGGAGTTAGAGCTACATCTAGTACCATTTTACATGGTGTGCCCCAAAGCTCAATCCTTGGCCCTTTTCTTGTTGTAATTCTTATGAATGACATAGCGGCGTGCATGCCTTGCACCACTATCCTATTTGCGGATGACACTACTTTAGCCTCTAGGCACTCAAATGCGGCAGAGTTATAAGCCTTATATCTTAGGAATGTGCGTGTGACTGGTTTGCGTTGAACAAACTTGTTCTAAACAAAGCTAAGACTCAGAAAATAACTTTCGCCCTGAGGAATGTCTAATCAAAAAATGAAGTTGTTAAGCTGCTGGGCTTTATCCTGGATCAAAAGCTTACTTGGGAGGCTCATCTGAACTCCCTCCAGCCTTTCAAGAATTGTTTTTCTACTGGGCCGATTGTTTTGGTGTGTCCCGTCATCATACTTAAGAAAAGCAAACTACGCTTTTCCAAACTCCCACTTGGAATATGGAACGATATTGTAGGGCCATGCAAGCAAGCTCAATGTCAAGACTTCATATTTTACAGAAAAGACTGATCCACACCATCTTAGGAGCGGGAGTCATTGATCACTGTTAGCCACTGTTCAGAAATTGGAAAATCATAACTATAACCAGTCTTTATATTTTTAAAGCCTTTACCCATTCTCTGCTAGCGGCACAGAACCGTGCCACAGTCATAACATTGAAACAAAAAAAATGTTATGTTAAAACATGTCCGTAGTAGTGAATGTCTTATCCACCATCAAGCAAAATATCAATAGTTTTAAACTCCGGTCTGACACACATCAAACACTGTTGACAAGACTGTTTGTTACGTATTTCCACTGTTTACACCAAAGTATTTCACTTAGTTCTCCACAAGTTACAGCAATTTGTTGCTTTTTCTAGAAAATACAGCAACTTTTTCTGTCTGAATTACCACGCTATTTTGAGGAAACTTTATTGCTGGATCTATGGCCAGTTTTACCTTAACTCCACTACAACAAATCTTCCACTAAATATTGGACTCCTACAAAGTGCCGGTAAGATCTAAGAGAGTTTATCAACTACAAGTAGAAGATTTGTTGCTGCGTGCTTTGTGCAAAACTAGAAGAGAACTGTCCCCCTCCACGCGCCCTACTGACTAAACCTTTCGGCGCTAATTCTTTAGCAACAAGTTTTCCACTTGTAGCTCTAAATTTAAGATCAACTTTTAGTTTTCTACAAAAAATCCTCTTATTGGTTGCTTTAATTTACAAGCAATATTTCAATGACAAACTAGGTTTCTACAAACAATTATGTTGTCAACCTGAGTTGTCAATTTTGGTGTAAATGCGGCTTTAAAGTATTTGATACAGTTCTAGCTAACACGAATTATTATAATAAACTGTATAGGCCAGATAGTATGGGTTTAGGAAACCAAGCATATAGTCTTCTTGCATTAAATTATCATCAACGATAACATAAGTCTACTTACCAATAAACAAGCTTGAACTGATTGCTAATCCCAATCCTATGTAAAATTCTGTGTTTGATATAAGCACAGCCGTTAAAGCTGCTGGGTATTGCGACATAACTCGGTTGTTAATAAACAAAGGTTAAGTTAACGTGATGTTTACAATAATTGCACAATCCTGCAAGACCTACTCCAACTTCACCTTGTTAAATGCATCTTTCGATGTACCGTTTTTGATACAGTAGATAGGCCTATTTTTGTAAGTTAATTTACTATTAAAGCAGTGTTGTTCGTCAGTTACAAGGCCTATTACTACACTAATCAAAGAATAATGCACAAAGATGGTAATTTTTCCGTCTAACACAGCGCACTTCTTATTACCAAGTTGTACATTAATTTTCTCAACACTCACATATATTACGTAACTGAAATGTAAGACACTTCCCTGGTAGTATCAATAATCAGTAACTTTATCGCCTATCGATCCAAGGTTGAGGTTAGAACTGGCTTTGAATTTGTGGAAAACAACACAAGCAGAAACCCTACAAAAAGGTTAGAACTAATCAGCTGTATTTGTAATTCCAGCTGATCATAAGGAAAAAATACTTATTTTTGTAAATAGTGGCTGTCTAACGAAATGGGAACGGTACTATACACTCGCAATCCGTCAAGTCGACGGCTTTGTACTATCGAAAGCTAAAACTATCCGGCTTGACTATTCGTAATTACAACCAAAGATTACGTTAACGTAATCTTTGCTACAACTGCTGCATCTACCTGCAACTTACTAGTTACATGCTAGTTACTACTCCTGACTCCACTGACCTGTGACCAAGACAATCCATTTTGTGCGTTGGCGCTGATAGAGTAACTATAGGAAATGTAATTGACTTTAAATGTACGTACCAACAGTAAAATGTAAAGCCAACGTAAATGTTTATAGAAAGCAAGTTTTAATGAGTTACATTGGCGTAACTAGTATGATGCCTGGGGGGGAGGAAATCCACGAGGGGCCTGAATAATACAAAAGTGTTCCAGAAGGATTTTAAAATCAACGGTTTGGTGTTAAAATATCCAAATTTTCTCGGAGAGAGCTCTAAAGCTCCTCTAACTCTTATCCGGTAGAGCCCCCTTACAACTATCCTGGTTATGCTTATGGGACCGAGGACTGTCTGCTCGGAGGACCGAAAACCCAGACAACAACCCTGATGGCCTCATCAGCTGCTGAGCGACGCATATGCGACTGATATAATGTATGTAAGTTGTAACATCATAACTGTGAGGCTGATTTTCGTTTCGAGTTCTTAGGTAGACTAAAATAATATTACAGTATTCATCTATAATTGACAAAAACCACTACGTCACTTATAATGCGGAATCAAACTATAACAAAATATTATAATAGTATTTTAGCAATTGGGGCTCGTCTGCATACATCATCAATATTAAGTCATCAAAATGGTAGTAGGAATTGGCGCTGCGTTATAGGCCTAGTGCATTATAACGGGGGGGGGCTAGCCGGTAATCACACAGCACATGTACTGTTGCCAACTGTATTGTATAAACTAAAGTAACTAGTAAGTGTTAAACTTACCTGAGGTGTCAATAAATTATATCCTTATTCAGCAGGACCGGCGTGTTGTATAAATTCTTGAATCAAAGTATTAGAATATACCTATAGTTTGTTTTTCAATTGTTACACAAAGAAAATTATTTTAACGTCCAAAGTAAACCAGTTATTGTTTTTCTAGGAGCACAGTCGTATAACAAATGATCAAGCAGATGGTCCTCTGAAGTCTAAGGGTTCTATCCTCCCCATAGTTACGCCACAATGAAGAGGGAAGGTTGTGACCTTTCAAAATTGTGAAGTCCGTAGCTAGTCAAGTTGTTTTACTTTGCAAAGTAGCCTACGTTTCTAAAGCTTTTTCTCACCTTCAGTAGGATTGACACAAATTAAGTAACTATTGATGAAAAAGGCTACTATATTGTTGGTTTTTACTTTCTTTGCTAATGTAAATATCATTATACGTTAATTTAACCCGTACAATTCACTGTGGACGTAAAGACAAGACGGACATATTTATATATTGATCAGCACACATCAGCTATTGGCTATAATAAGCTGTATAGGCCAGATAGTATGGGAAACCAAGCATATAGTCTTCTTGCATTAAATTATCATCAACGATAACATAAGTCTACTTACCAATAAACAAGCTTGAACTGATTGCTAATCCCAATCCTATGTAAAATTCTGTGTTTGATATAAGCACAGCCGTTAAAGCTGCTGGGTATTGCGACATAACAACTTGTTAATAAACAAAGGTTAAGTTAACGTGATGTTTACAATAATTGCACAATCCTGCAAGACCTACTCCAACTTCACCTTGTTAAATGTGAAACAGTGCATCTTTCGATGTACCGTTTTTGATACAGTAGATAGGCCTATTTTTGTAAGTTAATTTACTATTAAAGCAGTGTTGTTCGTCAGTTACAAGGCCTATTACTACACTAATCAAAGAATAATGCGCAAAGATGAGTAATTTTTCCGTCTAACACAGCGCACTTCTTATTACCAAGTTGTACATTCATTTTCTCAACACTCACATATATTACGTAACTGAAATGTAAGACACTTCCCTGGTAGTATCAATAATCAGTAACTTTATCGCCTATCGATCCAAGGTTGAGGTTAGAACTGGCTTTGAATTTGTGGAAAACAACACAAGCAGAAACCCTTACAAAAAAAGGTTAGTAAACTAATCAGCTGTATTTGTAATTCCAGCTGATCATAAGGAAAAAATACTTATTTTGTAAATGGTGGCTGTCTAACGAAATGGGAACGGTACTATACACTCGCAATCCGTCAAGTCGACGGCTTTGTACTATCGAAAGCTAAAACTATCCGGCTTGACTATTCGTAAATTACAACCAAAGATTACGTTAACGTAATCTTTGCTACAACTGCTGCATCTACCTGCAACTTAATAGTTACATGCTAGTTACTACTCCTGACTTCACTGACCTGTGACCAAGACAATCCATTTTGTGCGTTGGCGCTGATAAGAGTAACTATGAAGGAGGAAATGTAATTGACTTTAAATGTACGTAAAATGTAAAGCCAACGTAAATGTTTATAGAAAGCAAGTTTTAATGAGTTACATTGGCGTAACTGGTATGATGCCTGGGGAGGAAATCCACGAGGGGCCTGAATAATACAAAAGTGTTCCAGAAGGATTTTAAAATCAACGGTTTGGTGTTAAAATATCCAAATTTTCTCGGGAGAGAGCTCTTAAAGCCCTCCTCTAACTCTTATCCGGTAGAGCCCCCTTACAACTATCCTGGTTACGCTTATGGGACCGAGGACTGTCTGCTCGGAGGGCCGAAAACCCAGACAACAACCCTGATGGCAGGAGCGAGACGCATATGCGACTGATATAATGTATGTAAGTTGTAACATCATAACTGTGAGGCTGATTTTCGTTTCGAGTTCTTAGGTAGACTAAAATAATATTACAGTATTCATCTATAATTGACAAAAACCACTACGTCACTTATAATGCGGAATCAAACTATAACAAAATATTATAATAGTATTTTACATCATCAATATTAAGTCATCAAAATGGTAGTAGGAATTGGCGCTGCGTTATAGGCCTAGTGCATTATAAGGGAGGGGCTAGCCGGTAATCACACAGCACATGTACTGTTGCCAACTGTATTGTATAAACTAAAGTAACTAGTAAGTGTTAAACTTACCTGAGGTGTCAATAAATTATATCCTTATTCAGCAGGACCGGCGTGTTGTATAAATTCTTGAATCAAAGTATTAGAATATACCTATAGATTGTTTTTCAATTGTTACACAAAGAAAATTATTTTAACGTCCAAAGTAAACCAGTTATTGTTTTTCTAGGAGCACAGTCGTATAACAAATGATCAAGCAGATGGTCCTCTGGAAGTCTAAGGGGTTCTATCCTCCCATAGTTACGCCACAATGAAGAGGGAAGGTTGTGACCTTTCAAAATTGTGAAGTAGCTAGTCAAGCTGTCTTACTTTGCAAATTAGCCTACGTTTGAAAGTCACCTTCAGTAGGATTGGCAATGAATTAATTAACTATTGAAAAAGGGTACAATGTTGTTAATTTTTTTACTTTTGTTTGCTAATGTAAGTATCATTATACGTTAATTTAAGTCGTACAATTCACTGTGGACGTAAAGACAAGACGTGATATATTTATATTTTGATCAGCACATCGCATTATTGTTATAACTACGGCCTCGGTGCCCGCTTTGTAAAACTCGGCCATCCCGCCGGCCTATCTCATGGCTTATTTGCTTTGGACAAATTTTTTTATTTCTTGCCCTCCTTTAACCCCAAATCCATATATTGTGCCCCCGAACCCCAAAATCAGTAGGGGTCTTTGGGTTTATGGTATACAACTATGTGTCGAGTTTCAAACAAATCCGTTGATCCGTTTACTAATAAATATTTACTAAAAAAGAAATATAACATGGGAGTTGGGACCTCAAAACCCCATAAAAATAAAAATCTATATAATTTTATTCGTTTCCCCACCCTCCACACACTAAGGACCATTTCTATTCAAAAATCTGAATTACCCCAGCCAGATTCCGAGATCTCAACACCCGGACAACCCTAACCGAAATACTAATAGTATAGACAAGCTTTAACTAAAACAAATACTTATAAACTCAAGAAAAAATGTAGGTGTAAACCAGATAGATGCACGCCTTATACCTGCATGGGCAAACAAACAGTCAAGGTATACCTAGGCAGAGCCGACCTTAAATGGTTCTGAAAGTTCCCTTATAAATTTTACTTTTGATTTCTTGTCGTTAGTGTTTCTTTATTAATACCAATGTGTCAAGATCTAGAATAGTTCCTTTGAATTGGGAAAAGTGACTCGTTGTCAATCCTGTCATACAAGTACGTATACCCACTACATTTTATTGCTGTTTTACCGAGGCTTAGTTTTATGTTTAAGATTTGTCTAAGGCAGCCCACTGTAGATCTGAAACCTGCTATTATAACCTGCTATGAAACCTGGTATTGACCAAGAATATTTTATGTTCTTACTTTTATTGTGCTCGGTCAACAGGCACCGACAGAGAATTTTGTAAGTTACCCAGATTTTTCCGATTATTATATAGGAATCTTCCGATTTCCCAAGTTCAGGGTATTTTCGGATATCGCGAAGGCGTCCTAAACTTATTGCAACATGTTTTTATTGCAATAGGAGTGCGCTTGTAGGCTCGAGCAGGATGCGTCTCGTGGCTGCACGAACAGATTAGCGCGTGCTTCTAAGCTTATCCCTATATTTAACACGGATCCAGACAATCGCACACTTTCCAGTTGTCCGCACTAAACACAACACTTTACCGTAGCTCTAGTCGGGGTTACCATTGTGGCTTATTCTTTATAAAACCTAGGACGAGCGCCATATTTGCACATCTCGCTTACGTGTTAGATGGTGCGTAACGTTTGTTAATCAGACTTGCGCTGGTGCTATATCAACACATAGGACGTAACGTGAGGGTGAGAGAAGCAGTGACAGTGAACAGTGAGTGTCAGCACTATTCAAGTTACACAAAGTTGGTCTATTTATTCGTCCTATAAAATAAAAGTACAGGGTTAATACAAATGATGTTCACGATTTCAAGTAGATGTAAAATTTAACTTTATAAGTTATACAAAGAAACAAAATGGTTACATTTTAAGAAAAACTCAAATAGTTTCGTCACAAGTACTCATAACTACAAATTTTTGACACAGATACCCTTTGTGCAATTGTGCTATAACATATGTCAATCCTATAATCAAGCTCTTGGTATACGTTGGTAAGAGTGTCTTGATCCATTATTTCGATGGACTTAGTAATCCGTTGCTGGATCTCGTTTGCTAATGGTAATGGTGGATTGTACACCTTATTTTTGTGTATCCACAAGAAAAATAACGGGAGTGTCATCCGAAGATATTGGAGGCCAATTCAGGCGAACGTCATCATTCGGACCTATGCGCCCGATCCATGTCCCAAGCACAAATAATGAGCATTAGTAACATTTCTTATTAATAATGCGGCCATTTGTTTTAAAACTCAATGATTAATTGCGGTTAGATTGGTTACTAGGAGAATATTCACTAAACATGGTTCTAAAATTGGTTGTACACTAATAAAAAATTGGCTAATGTGATAATCCATCACAACAAGCACTATTACTTCAAATTCAACCATTACAACATGTACAACAATTGTCTTAAGAAACAGCAGATACGCACCAGTACAAATAAAACTTTATGAGTTTTCTTCCTAATGGTACCAATAATTAAAATGGTCTAGAAGCAAATTTACCCAGTAATATTTATAATCATAATCAGGAACATCATTTGTAATAACCCGTATATTGTGTCTGCACTGTATACTCTGAAGACAAGTTTGCAATGTCTTAGCTTATTTGTATTTTTACGCTAATGAGATTTTATAGATAGCTTGTTTTAGAACTGGCAAAACAGTTTTGAAATATCGCAGGAAATAATGATCGAGTAAAACACCTTGACCACGCTCTATTCAGCGCCTGTTGAAATGTACAGACACTTTCAGAACAAGTGTGTGTAGTAAGTGACAGTTTGCTAACTGAAGGCATTACTTGAAACTCTGCAATATCATATAATTGTATTATTATTGTACGATGCTCAGTGCACACAGTCATTTAACATTTGGACCATTATTTAGAATAATATTTGGCTTCAAATCTATTTCTCTACCAACGTTCAATTCTGATATTCTATATAGTATGTGTTAATAATTGGCAGCCACTGGGAAAATTCAGTCACACTTTGACCGGCTTTTTCAGTATAGATAATTTTTTGTATCACTGATTTTGCCTCTTATGGTTCTAAAATGAGCGTTCCAATAATAGAAATTCTTATAAGAATATTCAGATCAAAATCGAAAACTCTGACTCAGGAACATCGAAAACCTTAAAATAATGATCTTGAGGAAACTTGAGGCTTGAGTCGACCTTATACAGCTGATTCTTGCGTACCGTGTCGCCGATGTGTGTAATTTTGGCGGCAGGGTTCGGATGAAACTCCAAGTGTTTAGGCAGACACTCTCATTGCAAAAAGCTTGCAAATCCAAAAGAATAGCGATAGTACCAGGTCTGTATCTTTATTAGGCTTCCAGTTGAAGCTGACATAGTTCTTATAACAATTACGAGTATAATGACAAACATATCAACCCAAGCAGTTTTAGTACTTATTTGGGAGGAAACTGAAAACTGGGAAACCATTAATTTACCTCACGTGGTCAAAGAAAGCTGTTTATTTGCTTAGCTGAAAAACTATATATTATTTTAGCTATACACCACTACAACAACAAAAAACATATCTTACGCAATGCACAATCAAACGAAGACGACACCAATCTGTTAAATGTTTGCACCTTGCCTCTACATTTTGGAAACATTTATTTTTTGTCAAAGGTAAATTGCGATCTCGTAAGATGTATGGACTCTTACGAAACTCGAGGAAAGGAGCACTACCGAAATGGGTGACACAGAATGATAGTTTACTAACGTTTTCCGTCGCAGATATGAGTTAAATTCGTCAACAGGTTGCCATGAAAATTCGAGTTAACGTGCACCAATGTTCAAGGAATATAAAACCCGCATCAAAATGGTTTGATCGCAAAAGCGTTTTATAGCACCGACGAGTTAATCATACCATGGAATAAGCATAACAGTTGTATGATACGAGTATGATCCCACATCACTGGAGTAGGAGTACGCGTTAGAAGAAGCATGACTGACATTGAGAATTAAGTGGAGAGAATTCAAACGAAGGAACCATGTAAATGTTTTTATTTATGTATGTCTAAATAATATCTACATGTGTACGTGTGGAAAATTATAATACTATAAAGCCGGTTGTACAGGTAACTGTTGACTGAAAGAGTAAATGTTTAGACACTTTCCGGCATGCCACCTTCTCAACCATATACTACTTTTGAAGCTCTTGGTGTAAGACCTCCGAGAAAAATCGGAAAAATTCTTTTAGGCTCTGTCAAGTTGACGGCCAAAAAATATGGCGTGTTAACTCTGCCCTTGTACTTAGCCGATATTTTGCATCATAACGGCAAAACAGTTGCTCGGATCTTCAACCTGATGAAAATTGTGAGTGTGGAAACAAACTTCCTACAAATTTTGTAGTTAACACTTTTCTTTTCTCTACTCTGACGGTTTAGTTGCTAGACTAGTTTGAAGTTAAATTGTCCAACATTCAACTTTTCGCTGTGTTTGGTCTCTTAGTTACGGTACTTATCAACCACCCATATATAAAAAGTTATGTGTGCGTACATAGACAAATATTTTAATTTGGGAATGCCCGCAAAATACGAAGCCTCAGCCGAGTGGGGGCCCGAAGGGCGAGTATTAGTATTTACGATTGCCATCAAAGTACACAGAAATACGCTATTTATTTTGTTATCTCTTGATTTGCACACACATCTGACTGACTATGATAACAAGTGCGCTTGTAGGCTCGAGCAGGATGCGTCTCGTGGCTGCACGAACAGATTAGCGCGTGCTTCTAAGCTTATCCCTATATTTAACACGGATCCAGACAATCGCACACTTTCCAGTTGTCCGCACTAAACACAACACTTTACCGTAGCTCTAGTCGGGGTTACCATTGTGGCTTATTCTTTATAAAACCTAGGACGAGCGCCATATTTGCACATCTCGCTTACGTGTTAGATGGTGCGTAACGTTTGTTAATCAGACTTGCGCTGGTGCTATATCAACACGTAGGATATAACGTGAGGGTGAGAGAAGCAGTGACAGTGAACAGTGATTGTCAGCACTATTCAAGTTACACAAAGTTGGTCTATTTATTCGTCCTATAAAATAAAAGTACAGGGTTATTACAAATGATGTTCACGATTTCAAGTAGATGTAAAATTTAACTTTATAAGTTATACAAAGAAACAAAATGGTTACATTTTAAGAAAAACTCAAATAGTTTCGTCACAAGTACTCATAACTACAAATTTTTGACACAGATACCCTTTGTGCAATTGTGCTATAACATATGTCAATCCTATAATCAAGCTCTTGGTATACGTTGGTAAGAGTGTCTTGATCCATTATTTCGATGGACTTAGTAATCCGTTGCTGGATCTCGGGTTTGCTAATGGTAATGGTGGATTGTACACCTTATTTTTGTGTATCCCCACAAGAAAAATAACGGGGAGGGTCATCCGAAGATATTGGAGGCCAATTCAGGCGAACGTCATCATTCGGACCTATGCGCCCGATCCATGTCCCAAGCACAAATAATGAGCATTAGTAACATTTCTTATTAATAATGCGGCCATTTGTTTTAAAACTCAATGATTAATTGCGGTTAGATTGGTTACTAGGAGAATATTCACTAAACATGGTTCTAAAAATTGGTTGTACACTAATAAAAAATTGGCTAATGTGATAATCCATCACACAACAAGCACTATTACTTCAAATTCAACCATTACACAACATGTACAACAATTGTCTTAAGAAACAGCAGATACGCACCCAAACCAGTACAAATAAAACTTTATGAGTTTTCTTCCTAATGGTACCAATAATTAAAATGGTCTAGAAGCAAATTTACCCAGTAATATTTATAATCATAATCAGGAACATCATTTGTAATAACCCGTATATTGTGTCTGGCACTGTATACTCTGAAGACAAGTTTGCAATGTCTTAGCATATTTGTATTTTTACGCTAATGAGATTTTATAGATAGCTTGTTTTAGAACTGGCAGAAAACAGTTTTGAAATATAAAATTAGTATGAATTCGTATAAAATTGACGTTACCTCCTAAAGACGTAAGGGGTGACCTCAGTTCCATGAACGCCCGTTATTTTACAACTTTAGCTCGCGTATTAGAAAGGGAAAATCTGTTTTATTTTACAAAGTTGAAGCTCTATGGCTTGAAGGTGACCTGTATCAAAATATAATTGACGAGGGCCAGACACCGGCAACATATAGACATGCGGTTATTTCACACTTATCTTTCTATAATAGTGACAAATCTATACACTCTCGTGCAATGGTAGTAGATTTTGGTTCAAAGCATCACTGTTCTTCACGTATAACACATTTATGTAAATAAAATATAGTTGTTCATATTTATTTAGACGCTCCCAAATTCCAATCAAGACCGATTTGAAAACCTGTCAATTCTTAAACTCCAGAATACATACATAAGCTATAACCTAGGAGTTTGTTGATCCAATACGGCTTTTGTCAGACAAGCAGAGTGTTCCTAACTAGAATATGACGTCACAGGACCACATAAATCTGGACAGATGATTTATCCTTGGCCATACACAGACGCAGGTGACTTAGAGCACTCCATGGCAGCGCGAGCTCGGGCCAGCTCTACAACAACACATTTCATTATCAAGCTAAGGAAATTGTTAGCTTTTTAATACCTAGGACGAGCGCCATATTTGCACATCTCGCTTACGTGTTAGATGGTGCGTAACGTTTGTTAATCAGACTTGCGCTGGTGCTATATCATGTAGGATATAACGTGAGGGTGAGAAAGGTAACAGTGAACAGTGATTGCAGATTTTAAGTTACATTGGTCCATTTATTCGTCCTATAGTTCACGATTTCCAAGTGGATGTAAAATTTAACTATAAGTTATACAAAGAAAAAAATGGTTACATTTTAAAAACTCAAATAGTTTCGTCACAAGTACTCATAACTACAAATTTTTGACACAATACCCTGTGCAATTGTGCTATAACATATGTCAATCCTATAATCAAGCTCTTGGTATACGTTGGTAAGAGTGTCTTGATCCATTATTTCGATGGACTTAGTAATCCGTTGCTGGATCTCGGGTTTGCTAATGGTAATGGTGGATTGTACACCTTATTTTTGTGTATCCCACAAGAAAAAATAGCGGGAGTGTCATCCGAAGATATTGGAGGCCAATTCAGGCGAACGTCATCATTCGGACCTATGCGCCCGATCCATGTCCCAAGCACAAATAATGAGCATTAGTAACATTTCTTATTAATAATGCGGCATTTGTTTTAAAATTCAATGATTAATTGCGGTTAGATTGGTTACTAGGAGAATATTCACTAAACATGGTTCTAAAATTGGTTGTACACTAATAAAAAATTGGCTAATGTGATAATCCATCACAACAAGCACTATTACTTCAAATTCAACCATTACACAACATGTACAACAATTGTCTTAGAAGCAGATACACCCAAACCAGTACAAATAAAACTTTATGAGTTTTCTTCTAATGGTACCAATAATTAAAATGGTCTAGAAGCAAATTTACCCAGTAATATTATAATCATAATCAGGAACATCATTTGTAATAACCCGTATATTGTGTCTGGCATATTCTGAAGACAAGTTTGCAATGTCTTAGCATATTATTTTTACGCTAATGAGATTTTATAGATAGCTTGTTTTAGAACTGGCAGAAAACAGTTTTGAAATATAAAATTAGTATGAATTCGTATAAAATTGACGTTACCCTCCTAAAGACGTAAGGGTGACCTCAGTTCCATGAACGCCCGTTATTTTACAACTTTAGCTCGCGTATTAGAAAGGAAAATCTGTTTTATTTTACAAAGTTGAAGCTCTATGGCTTGACCTGTATCAAAATATAATTGACGAGGGAGACACCGGCAACATATAGACATGCGGTTATTTCGCACTTATCTTTTCGATAGTGACAAATCTATACACTCTCGTGCAATGGTAGTAGATTTTGGTTCAAAGCATAACTGTTCTTCACGTATAACACATTTATGTAAATAAAATATAGTTGTTCATATTTATAGCGCTCCCAAATTCCAATCAAGACCGATTTGAAAACCTGTCAATTCTTAAACTTTAGAATACATACATAAGCTATAACCTAGGAGTTTGTTGATCCAATACGGCTTTTGTCAGACAAGCAGAGTGTTCCTAACTAGAATATGACGTCACAGGACCACATAAATCTGGACAGATGATTTATCCTTGGCCATACACAGACGCAGGTGACTTAGAGCACTCCATGGCAGCGCGAGCTCGGGCCAGCTCTACAACAACACATTTCATTATCAAGCCAAGGAAATTGTTAGTTTTTAATACCTTCAAACGTGCGTAATTGGTTGGCATCCATGCGATGAGCTCTTTATCTTTTAATTTCCTAAAGGTTTTGTACATTTTGTACTAGGTTTTCTAGGTCTTTTTCTGGTTGTTATAAAATTCAATAAGTGGAGCAGAAAAACTTAAGGTTATTTGATGATGGTGACCGGTCAGCTTGTGCTAGTTACATTTTTGCTTAGTAGCTCATTTCCTAACGCTTTGTGTTATGCTTTAGGTTACTTTTCACCTGAAGACGGGGCAGATCCAGAAACGTGTTCCTTATGTTCACTAAACAACAATGGAAAAAGACCGTAATAATATTTCAATTTAAAATTATTATACCGAAGATAATAACATAAAGATGTTTTTATTTTGACTTCATAGTAGACGTTTTAACATTTTATATAATTTTAATGATAGTTAGCCTACTTGAACGAAGCACACGTAATACCCTTTACATGCATTAGAACCACATTACAAATCTATCCCTCTCTGAGATCTACTAGCTAGCAGTTCCGAGAGAGCCTTCTCTGCTCAGATTACCACTAGTGTAGGTGAGGTGAGAGCATAGCAGTTCTCGAGAGAGCTCTCTGCCTGTGATTACCACCAATAGTGTGGGTGAGGGTGAGAGTTAGCTAGCAGTTCTCCGAGAGAGCTCTGCCCAGATTACTCCTAGTAGTGTGGGTGAGGTGAGAGTTAGCCAGCAGTTCTCCAAGATAGCTCTCTGCTCAGATTACCACTAGTAGTGTGGGTGAGGGTGAGAGTTAGCTAGCAGTTCTCCGAGAGCTCTGCTCAGATTACCACTAGTAGTGTGGGTGAGGGTGAGAGTTAGCTAGCAGTTCTCCGAGAGAGCTCTCTGCTCAGATTACCACTAGTAGTGTGGGTGAGGGTGAGAGTTAGCTAGCAGTTCTCCGAGAGAGCTCTCTGCTCAGATTACCACTAGTAGTGTGGGTGAGGGTGAGAGTTAGCTAGCAGTTCTCCGAGAGAGCTCTCTGCTCAGATTACTACTAGTAGTGTGGGTGAGGGTGAGTGGTGAAGCGTAGTTGCACGAGCAGTAATGGCGTGCTCGCAATGGATCCTCTATTATCAGTTCTGGAAGGGGCAATAATTGCACTTATTAAGTGGTTAGCCCACGAAAACTGGTCATCAGGCTAGATTGGGTGCCCAAATGACGGCGACCCTGCAGAACACACCTCTGGCTACCAACGCTATTCATATCTGCTCACCAATTATACTCTAATTGAAATAAATGTAGAGCCGTTCTGCCAAGGAATACCGAAAATTCATTAGAGCTTGCTGGAATGCAGGAAGATAGGTTCCACCGTGTCAAACGTGTGTTTTCTAGTAATTTGAATATCTCTGATAGGTTCAATAAATTATTCAAATTTAAAATGTATTATACTCCCTTACCCAAAACAACTCTTTGTACGAAATTTTACAGTTGTGTGGTTAAATCGCCAACCTGCAAGCTATGGCTTGCAAAGTACAAGTTCATAGGTCGACATAGATCGTTTACCGTATAAAAGAGAACAGTAAACTAACTAGATAAAACATCGATTAAGTTTTATATATGTTCTCTAGTGCGCAAGTTTTACAACACCAGTATTGTAGTCTAGTCAGATATTCCGGAGACATGCAGATATTCAACCTCATTTAGGCGGCACAAGTTTAACGTCGTCTTCCAAACATACTAAACAGATAGTGCCGAATATTAAAAACGTAAAGATGCACTCTGGACATAAAAGTGGTATCTAAATTATGATCAGAACGTCCTAACAGTTCTTTTCAGGCAGTTACATTTCTAGAGAGGTTCGGACTGGTGTCATGATGTCTGAAGTACCATGTCCAGTTATAAAGCTATTAAACTACTCGCGGTTTTAGATGCCGAGCGTTTCACTTGGCCCATCATTTGGGAACGTCCACTGCAATACCTTCTCACACCAGGCAATCATTCGTGTTTGAAACTGAACCAAAAGAGAAAGGAGAACTGAACATTTGTTCTGCAAACTTCGTGAATTTTATGTCGTGAACATTTTTGATAAGAGTCGTGTCATTTTATATACTACTCTCGACTTTATTTATTTATTTACTTATTTATTTATTCACGGTAAACACCATTTTACAATATAAATGCACAAATAGTAAATACAATACAAAGACAATAGTCTTGAGCTGAAAAAGCAAAACAAACAAACAAGCAAGTGTGATATGAAAATGGTAAATATTTAGGGGAGTTCATCCAATCCACCCCTACTTTCGTGGTACTTTATTTTTTGTACTCTTTTGGAGAAAAAGATTTAATGTTCGGGGTGGTTATGGGTAACAAAAAGGAATAATGGCTGCTGGTGACTTTAACCTAAAATAAATTATGGGCGAGATTAGACTAACACGAAGATGACTAGAATGCTGAAGTGATTGAGTGGTAAACCGATTGAAACACAAGATATACAAAAATATGGACAGATGATATAGACAGTACTGTAAGATGGTAACTTTGGTGATACTAAGCGATATTAAATAGTAACTTTAGTGAGTCCTACTGCAAGGAAAACACAAATTTTGCTCTCAGATTTAAGTTTAACTTAAACTGAGTCACCTAAGTTTTTGTACACAAAAATACGCCGTAGTGTGCGAGTAATCCGTCCTTAGAGAGTAATACTTCCAAAATTAAAAATAAATTATAGTAGATGTATTCAAGACCAATACACCAATACCCGTGTATGTGAAAAACTACAATCAGGACTTTGAACACGCTGGTCTGTAGATGAGTGTGTGCTGCTCTCTAAACGATCGAAGGCGATATACGGAAACATTTGGATACCTAACTCTTTTAAAAGTTTTATTTTAGATCTTGTAGTTTTAAACATGAAAATCGCCATGTTTAGTTTTTGGAGTGCGTTCTGTAAACGCGGTATTCAAAATAAATTATAAGATCTTTTTGAAAATATTTTACCATCGTAATACTAGATGGAACAAGCTTTATACACGTGTTGTTTAAGAGGAGTTCTTTTGTCTGTGACTGGTCTAGCACTGAAATATACAGCTAGTTGTTAGAAATTAGACAGTGCACTGTAAACTTTAGTTTCTGAGGAAGAAAAATAGTTGGGTAAATTCTTTAAGAAATGAAATTACAAAAAGAAAAGCGCGGTGGAAAATATTTTACTAACTATAGACTAATTGCGCAGAATATTTCAGAGTCTTAAAAACTCAATGGTTCTCAATTATTTAATTATATTTTTGTGTATATTGTTTATACTCATATATTGTGGAATATCATTTCAGGATCGAAAGAGTTCCTAAGAACTTTCATGCCCAAACTCATCATCTGTCAAATACGGAAGTGTGATTAAAATGCAGGGTTTTCATAAAAGAATGGTGCAGTTTGTATGTGTAACAGCAACATAACCACACATGTTAGGACAACAAACTATTTGTATTGAAATTACACTACTTTAAAGTGTTTTTACATAAATTTCTACATGCCCACCATTACTTACTCTGCACAGATATAAAAGGTTGTCCACATCAGCATCGTCGCTCAAGATTTCTCTTGTAACTGAGGACATAGCGAACCCGTGGCGGGTTGGAATCGTGCGCGACACCGGGGCTCAACACTCCACTGGCGTGGGTTCGATCCCGCAGTCACCATTTACATTTGTAATGTGACTATACGGTAACGCTTGGTAAAGTCGAGGTTGAGTGGTAGAGAGGACCTTGCAGACCTAACTTCACCTCGTTAAGTAAGACAAACTAAACATAGCGAACCTTTTCAAGTTATCTTTAAATTGCTCTTCAATTGCACCAAACGCTAATTTTTTCTAGTAAACAATGTTTTTAAATTTCCTCACGGAAAAAAGCCACAAGGGGTTAGATCAGGGCTTTCTAGTGGTCATGCCACATGACGTTGTTAACTGTAACATCTGATACTAGTAACTATGGCGCTTCATTGCCGATCAAGTTTCGAAAATCTGCCTGAACCAACGAATCATGCTATTTCTATAAGGCGCAGTTTTGTTTTAAATCGTCCTAAATTTTCACTGCACTGAAGTCACTGACGTTAATTCACTGTACCACACCACACACTTAAATTTTTATTGATTTGAAAACATGTTAACATTGAAAAACATTTAAGTTTATTCAAAACAACGAGGTTAAAATTAGCACAGCAGTTTTGTAATAAATGTAAACAACCTTTTGAGTTCCCGAATGCAAGAGTACCATTCTGGGGGTTTCGTTCGTTGTATTAAAATGTTACTATAAAGTCGAAAATGCATCATTCTTTTATGAAAACCCTGTATTTGCTAATACATTATCGACTTCATTACCCGTTTAGTTAAAGACTGTAGAAGGCGGCAGGTTGTACTCGTACGCTGAAGAAGGCAAGAGACTGCGATCGGCGCTGCTAATATAAAGGTGTCATTGGCGGTAGTTTTATGACATTTGGCTGAAGAACGTTGCCCCCCAGCCCGGCAAGTTCGGGTTTATAGTCCTGGGCCCCATGTGTGGCCATGACCCAGCGCCATTCCACCTCCATCCACACAAAACAATACCATTTACTTCCTAAACCGTAGGCGCAGCAGAGGCAAGCCCTATTTGCGTTCGGAAACCTTTAGTAAACGTAGGCTAAAGTATACATTTATCTTAAAGGTGTCTGTTTATGAAATAAACTAACTGTAACAGAAGTCAACAAGTACGAGTAGAAAATAAATTGTCGAAAGTTATGGATCTTGACTATGGAGTCCCTCAAGGATCCATTCTGGACCTCCATTTTATGTGTTAATAAATGCTCAGAAATTGACTTTGGTAATAATATGAACAATTGCAATATTTTACAATACGCTGATGACACAACTCTGAGTTTTTATGGCAACAGCTATACTGAGCTTAGAGTGCTTGCTATTGAAAAAACCAACAGTCGTGTAGAATATTTTAGGCAGCTTGATTTGAATACACATTTGTCCAAAACGTGTTATATTAACTTCGGTTTTAATACTGGCAGTCATGTGCAAGACGATAGTATTCATAATATAACAATTAATGGCACTTCTCTTCAAGAAACTGACATTGTAAAGTTCTTAGGCCTTTTCATAGATAAAAAACTGTCTTGGGATCACCATATCAATTTTGCCTGTAGCAAAGTATCAAAGGGTTATTTTTATTAAGAAAACTGTAATTTCATTGCAGCCAAGACGTTTTAAAATTGGCATATTATGGATTAGTTCATCTCCATTTATCTTACGGATTATGCCAATACTATTGTGAAACAAAAATTCGCAGGATTTTTGTTCTACAAAACGGCAATTAGAATAATTGGTAGGCTAAAGTTTAGAGAGTCCTGCAGGGAACATTTTAAATCCTTATCCATATTGCCTTTATGCTCTCAGTACATTTTAGAAACCTTGTTGTTCTTTAGGGCTAAGTGTTCTGTTGATGTGAACAATTATCAAAATAATCGGTACAACACACGAAATCAAAATTATATTCCACCAAACTACCCTAGACTTCAGTTATGTGATAAACTCCCTGTTGAAGCTGGTAGAATTCTATACAATAAACTTCCTGACAACATTAAAAGTTATTTTTCAAACCAATTCAAATCTAAACTCATAAATTATCTTGCCCAAAATTCGTTTTATACAATTAGAGAGTTTATAGATAGGTAAAGTTCCATAATCCAATTGTTTAATTAGGGTAAAGTCTTACTTGTGGCACTTAGTATATTGTCAATAAAACAATACTTATTGTAAAAATTGACATTAAACGAATTGTTATTGTTATTGAATTTGCTGTTACTACGTGTTGACTTAACTTAACGAAATTTACGATTGAAGATTCAAGTAAGCATAAGGTGGATTTGTTAACTAATAACTACTGATAAATACAATTGGTAGGGTGAACGAATTTCGGGAATATGGATAGGAAGGCGTAGACCTTAACAAACTACCTATTAGTAGCTCAGATTCTGTACCTTTTTCATTTTTATAGTAAATTGTATATATATATATTCATTTTTATATTATAATCTTTAATAACATTGTGTACTACCTTAACAGACACTCTGTGTATTACCAACATAATGTCCTTTATTAACACGGTTTTGAAAGAAATATCGAATTAGTGTAAAGAAATCAGCATTTTGGTTTGAACTGTTTATACACAGTAAGAAGTTGATGGTTTAATCACGAAAATGTTCACGGCTTAATCTTGTTACTAGCATCGTTGAGTTCTGAAACTACTTCATATTTTACTGGTAGGGGTGGAAAAAGTGAATACAGCAGGGATATACAAACATTGACCAGTTTATTTTGGACTCAAAAAAGCAAAAATGTAAAATTTCACTTGTTTTTCCAAATTACAAAACAAAGTAGCCATCGCAATACATATTTTAACGCAATTGCGGTTGTTACAAACACAGTAGATATCCATCAGTGAATTCCTATCATTCATTACTTTGTCATGCATTACTTCCTCCAGTCTCTTTGTCATAACGATGCCATACCTTTAGAGCTTTCTATTATTTTTGTACCAGGTCATGTGAGTTACAGAGGATTTCATCGGTGATATTACTTGGTAGCAAAACATATAAAGGGTCCTCCTCAGCTGCTCGAAAGAGCTTCGTTGCAGAGGTTTGCGGGAAATAAAATGGAGTCTTTAGTATTAATGTTTTTTTAACAAAACAACTCTTAAATGAAAAATGAACCTATTTATCCTGTAGTTCATTTTTCAAAATGGTTTTAGTTTTCATGCTATTACGGGTAAAGTTACAAAATATAGAGTGTTTTAAGACTTTTTTAAGAAGTTAAAAATAGATTTATCAAAAATCTGATCCCAGGCATTAGATAAACCCTTTCTCTTTCCATAAAGACTAACACATCCAAATTTGACCTTCTTATAAGAGGGCTATCTACTTTCTACGAAACCCTTTCAAGCGGAGGGTTTGACAGTTAGGCCGCATCAGTTGAAAGAAAGCCCGTTGTTTAGCCAGATGATACGTGCGCAGTGTCATGTGTTCCTTGGGCGGACGAAATCAGCCTTTCTCTACGGTGACCACGGAGGCGGACCTTTAAAAATATTTATGTCGTAAGACGTTCCAATCAAACGCCAAGCTCTTCCGACTATAGACCTAAATTCCATGAGTCATTGATCAACTTTTGAAATAAACAAGGCATATTATCTTAAAGGATGATTCAAATACTTTTAATTTTTCCAACAACATTTCACCTATGTAACAAGTAGTACTATAGGGAACAGTATTTTGGTGATGGGTTTATCTTATTTGTTTTTATATTTAGATTTGTTTTTGTTTTTTGTCACACAAAACTTTTTGTACATGACAAATAAAGTTATTATTATTATCTTTCTTTCAGCGAGGACACTGGGAAGAATTTGCCTGGAAGAAGACAGTAGATGAAGGCGGATGAGGTCCAGGCCACAATAGGCGTGAAATGTTCGACTGGAATATTGGGCGGTCAGTTGTTTGTGACTGCATAAACCAAATTCGCCATGCAGGGCCACCATATTGAATCCGTCGGAAGCGGCCACGTAAATAACCCAAATTGATTAACAGACTTGTTTCGTCCACTAAACCGTCTCTCGCTGGGATCCCTGACAACAATGTCTCGTGATACACGTCTTTTACTGAACCACACTTTCTTTTTATGACCCTGGATGTACCGTAAATGGTCTGAAGATATCGTTCCGTAGCGATTTCTAAGTAAATTACTCGCAGTTCGGGCGCCAATAATTCAGATCTTCGCAGTTCAGAACTTCTATAGGAAGTTTAGTTATTTGTAAATAACGGCTTTGGATAGTGTAGTTTCAAAAACCACCTAAAACACGAATACACGAATTCCACCTTGTATACAAATATTTTGACAATTGGCAAAAGTCATCCGTTGACTAAAAAGACGTGCGGAAGTTTTAACAGCTTGTGTTGTTCGAAGTTATGTTCTTTAAGTTAACCTTCTGAAAATCGTTGGACTCAGGGGTAGTTGTGCAAAGGTTCGTTTGAGGTACGTATGGTGGCTGACCAACTCATCTTCCGTTTTATGTAACTGAGTTTTATGTGTATTTTAAAATATTAAACAGGCTGTTTAACTCGTTCAGTGATAGTATTGTATCCGTTTTAAAGAAAGATTCCTGTAAGGAAGCAATTGCAACCAACGCCATGGTAAAAAATAAGGTGTATGATAAAGTCTTATTTTACAAACTTAATAATAAAACAAAAATGTTTAAAAAAGCACACACTTTTGCATTTTAAAACTATTCTCTTCTTTTACAGGATGAGTATTAAATGCCCCCACCTTAACTTTTGAACAGTACTTTTTAAAACCCTTTGGGGAATGTTTTTATAGAATTCTGAAGTTTGTTTTGATGTACTTTGCGACACTTACCCCCAAGTAAAATTTGGGGAAGCAACCCAATTTTTAAATACAAACTCCCCTCCCCTCATTTGTGGCACTTCAAAAGAAAGGGAATTTCAACGCAAATTAAATGATGCAAAGAAAATGTTGTATCTTGACTGGTCTTTTTGTTATACCAATTTAAAGATGCCACGAAATCAGGTTTAAAACGCCAGATATACAACTTATTTTGAATGACAACATTTTCTTAAAAATAATTGTGGGATTATGTTATAGGGTTGTGATGTTTCCATCAGAGTATTTTTGAAGAAAATCTTGTTATCCAAAATAAATTCCATGTGAAATGTGGAATTTTAAATATGATTTTGTGTCATCTTTAAATTGGTATAACAAAAAACGAGTCAAGATAATAAACTTTCCTTTGCATCGTTGAACTTTTTACCGCCGAGGAGGGGGGGTAATATAATTTGGGGGACCTCCACTCCGGGTTTTGGGTAAGTGAGTGACGCAAACTACGTCAAAATAAACTTTAGAATCCTATAAAATGTTAAACTATATTTCCTTTTTCAAAAGTTAAGTTGGGGACATTTAATACTCACCCTGTATACTAGATTAAACATGTGCCGACGAATGTCTGGGGACGTGACTACTTAGTTTAATTACACATTGTGTCTATGAGTACAAGTAGGCCGGGTGCTGCGGGTAAGGAAGGGATGGTAATGAAGCATTTAAAATGCAAGGGCTGGCGGGCTGGTTCATCAATAAGCCTTGTCCTTGAACATTTCACTCCTTAGCCCTGCCGCATATCGCTTCTTCTAGCTCCTGGTCACAGTCCACTGGGGGACCTGAAGATTCTAGAAGTAACCTGGTACCACTGCCGTGAGTGCAGCGGATTTCCTGTCGACACATGCCGGCCTTCGGCCTCCGCTTTGCTCTTACGTGCCCTATTACCAAGGGCGCTACGCCTGCAGTTTCGCTTAGGCCTTCGGTCTTAAATTTTAATAACAAAGAGTTAAAATATAATTAAATAAACTTTCAATCGAACAACTTTGTGAACTCCGCCAGTCCCACGTGAACCCTAGTAGACACACTTGATAACTTGACATTCGACAAAACTGAGAGGTTGTTTCAAGGTGAAAATGCGATGAAGGGTGAGTGTTATGAGTGTTTTGATGGAAGCTGAAGGGTAGTTTTTGTGCCGGTTGTTCCCTAGATTGGGTTAGTAATTAATAGCCTAACAGCGACCAATGAAAATGGACTAACGTTTCAACGTTACTTGCAAACCACGGGGAACATTTCATATTAAGAGTGAAGTGTTACACATAGTGACCAAATAACTTAGTCACAAGAGCGTTACTAAGTGATAGTTTACTTTGCATGGGATCAAACCCGAATGACGCAGTCCAGGTTTATCCAAGAATGTTTTAATTTACGAACATTCAAATTACAAAGTTTTAAACGTAAAACACGGACTAGCTAGCCGTAAAGAACTTAACCTGCCTGTAAAACCCAAAGCAATCAAACCTCTCTGTTGATCATCAAACTAAACCGAACCAGCAAGAAAATTAGACAAGTCATCGCATCGGGCCCGGCGGCGGACTGGAGTGGAGCGGAAGCGAACCAAATGTTCCGCCATGTCTCCGTGGACTCGAGCTCGGGTTGGGTCTATTCTACGTGGAACTTGTTACACAGTCTCCTTCCGCGAAAAGTTATTTGCTGCCCGAGCAGTTGTGACCAGACTGTAATTTTGTGGTATTCTTTGCCACGTCTGTCGAACGTCTTCTGTGAATTATTTGGCCAACTATACAACTTAAACTTTGTATTGTTCAGAGGTTGGCTGGCTGCTTTATGTGAGTTTCTATTCTCTCTGGAACGCAAATGATTGCTGTTGGAAATGGTTTGTAAATAATCTGATACTTTGTTGTAAATAAGTGGAGAAACATATTGATTTTCTGAAACGATGTCAGGAATTACTTGTTTGTTGAAATTTTGTTGATTGAAAATAGGAAGTTTCAGAACTGAGGCTAAGATACTACAAGGTAAAGAGGTTTTACCTTCCTATAACAGTATTCACCGTTACTTTTTCCAATCCAAAGTATGAGGTTTTGATAACATGTTCAAACTTAATAAATGAACAAACAAACATTTTAAAATCAAAACTGACTATATACTACTATATACTATCAGCCTCCTTTTTAAAATGACCGAATGTGTTTGAAGTAACATAACGTAATAATTGATTAGACCTTTCAGAAACTTCGCTAGCTTATTTTTCATCCCGTGTAAGTATCCATCGTATGAACGAAGCATCCGAAAGGACACTGTTATATATAATTTGTTCTTGTTGTTTTTACTTTCTCAAGATTAATACCATATGATTCTTTCTAATAATGTTTTATGAAAACATTAATATTATTGAGTTATTAATAAGCTAAATGAATGTCACTAGTTTAATACAAGATTAAATATCTCTTATTACTACTAGTTAGTTTGTCATGATAATTCACACAGGCACCATTGCTGCAAAAGAATTGTGTATTTTCTGTAAAACTCTTACAAAGTCTAAAATGTTGCTTTATAGTGGCAAATTATAAAATATTATACAACATATTTATTGGAGCAGATCTTCGGTAATATTAAGCTTATGCGTGATGAAATATCACATAATTAAGTGAAACCTCTATAATTATTGATCAACCGGTGATGATTAATACATTGTCGTTGTTTGACGGACTGCTTAACAGTAGCTTGCCAGTTTACAATAATGTACGAGTTACCTAGTAAAGTTTAAAAATGAGTTTTTTAGTACGTTAGGCCGGTTTTTGCTCACACAAAAGATGACACAAAATTAGCTTTAAAATGCCAAATTCCACATACAATTTATTTTGAGTGACAAAATTGTCTTCAAAATACTTAACGGGATTATGTTAAAGGGCTGTTATGTTTTCCTCCGAGTATTTAGAAGAAAAGGTTGCAATTCAAAATAAATTGTAATATGTGAAATGTGGCATTTTGAATCTGATTTTGTGTGATCTTTAAATTGATATAACATTAAAACGAGTTGAGATAAAATATATTTCTTTGCGTCATTGAATTTGTGTTAAAATTCCCTTTCCTTTGTAGTGCCACAAGGGGAGGTTGTATTTAAAAATTTGGGAGGGCCCCTGTGGGGTGACAGACACAAAGTACGTCAAAACAAACTTCAGAATCCTATAAAAACATTCCCCAAAGGGTTAAAAAATATTTCCTTTTTCAAAAGTTAAGGTGGGGGGAATTTGAAACTCAGCCTGTACGTGTACTTGTGAAGGTCCAATGGACAACTCGTGGATATCCCAGAAAACGTGACGACCGTCGCGAAATTATCATGAAATGTAAGCACCCTTTCCCGGACCCCCAGGCTGTAAACACGAAGGTATTTATATTGAATATATACACAAACATAATTAGTAAATTTGTTGTAAAAAGTTGAATTTTTAAGCTGTAAGTGTGAAGCTTGCGTGGAGTGTGTTTGACTGGCCTGCACAAGGATACCGTACTCGGCCGAGCTGTGCGTGGATACTGGACGTAATCAGAAATGTGATTAGGGCCAGTTGGGTTGATGAGGCGACTGCTAACAACTCAAAATAACACGTTCCAGACCGGGCCAGCGGTAGCTGATGTTCACCGTCCAAACTCGGTACATACTTGTCAGACAGTTTCATCACATTCAAGTGTGCCCTTGTGTATGTGTTCAAAGGAGACTTAAGCTTAGTTCTAAAATTAGATGTAGATCAGAAGCTCAAATTGACATCAGCTATGGGTGTCTAGGAAGCTGTGACCGCTATGTTACGGCCGTAGTATGACTTTAGATTACAAAGATTATTTTAAATGCTTCAAAAATAATTTTTTACCTTTAAACATTTTATATTTTTAAGGGATGTTGAGTAGCTATTTAAGGGGCCGGATAGAGCGGCCGCAGGTCCAAATCGGAGTACCGCTTATAAAATGGGATAAAAACTGCAAACTACGTTTTAGGCAAGTTAGTTTTCCACGTTTAAGTTCGTTAACCTACGTAAAACACAGTTTGCAAATTTTCCTATGTTAAATTCCCTATCCCATTGGAACGCCGTTCGGACTCTATCCAGCCCCCTCTTAATAAGTATATTAGTTTTCAATGTTTACTATGTTTACACTCAGTAATATTACCAAAAAACATAAATAAACAATGTTCTTTTCATTATTAACTTTATGTTGCTAAGAAACCATACGTAAAAATGTTATTTCAAGACAATGTATCTTCATAGTGCTGGACTTTAATCTGCTCTCTTGAAAACGAGAACCTTTCGATGAGGAACAATGATGTGTTCACATTTATGATCCTCAGCTTAAAGCAATTGATGACCAATGAATTTACACTGATTTTCCTGAAATATTTCTTCATTGAAGCTTGACAAGGGGTCTGACCGGAAAGTTATGGGTAAGTATAGAACATATAGTTAGTTTTCGATTTTAATGTTGTTAATACAGGTCATACTCTGTATAAGTATGGTGTAGCTTGTTGAATACCAGCCTAGGTATAAAGGGGCTGTTAACAATGTATGTAGTATGAACAGGAAGCCTGATGGGTCCATTGCTTAACCAGACTTATACAGAGTATACAAGATGCAAGAAGGGACAACGGAAGCTGATTGGAATGAAGAGGCAACCATCGACCAGCATTTACATGTAGTGCTACATGTCCAGAACAATATGAACATTTTGGACACATTTTGTACAGTTTTGTACAAAAAACTAATTTTAGAACGCCATAGAAAAAAAGGTATAGCATAAACTAAAACTGAACAACCTGTAGAGCATAGAGCTAAGAAGTGTTTGAAGCTACCCAACTAATTACACTTATTTTGTACAGTTTTGTAGAAGTAAAAAGTAATGAGTTTAACAATATCCGTAGGGTTTTCTCAGCGTTTTTCTGTAGGGCACACTTTGAGGCTCGTTTGAAGGATTTTTTGGGCGTTCCAAAATTTTTACTTGTACAAAATAAGTGTAATTAGTTGGGGAGTTTCAAAATCTTCTTAGCTTAATGGACTTACCTGTAGTGTTGTTTTAGTTTATGCTATAACCGTTGTTGTCTACGGCGTTCCAAAATTATTTTTTGGTTGTACAGCACTGTACAAAATGACTAAATTTGAATATTGTTCTGGAGATGTTGCACTACAGGTAGACCACCGACTTGTCGGTACTCTCCGTAGTTCAGAGTTCACGTATGCGTACTGGTGAGTTAGGTTTTCTAGGGATTCATAAGTACCTAGCTTTTATTCATTGTCTACAGAAGCTAACTGATGTTAATGTAGAATAGTTATCCTACAAATGATAAGATAACTTTGCCAGACAAAATTTAAATTGCATTAAGCATTACAAAATGCATAAAATGATAATGACGAACAAAAGTAACTGACATTGAAGTAGATACTCCATGAGATTCATCTTCCCTTACTTATCAAAAACCCATCCGTACTGTAGAACGTGTTCTTCACTAAACACTTTGATGACAAGGTATTCCACGTGTAGTCTGCACAGCCTAGGTTAATGGAAAAAATACCAAACTCGGCAATCAAATATCAATATGTAGAAAAGCAAATATTTACACACATAAGCTTTTGTGATCAGATAGATAGGCTTTCACGTGCAACTGAATTAAAAAAACGAACACCCGTGGAAGAAATAGATTGCGGGATACTAGTAAGATAGTTCAAGTGAAATGACTTGGGCGAAAAACTAAATCGGCAAAGGGTCACTCCTAGCTACTATTGTATTTTTCTAATAGTGGATTGGATTAAAAACGCAGTTTAAGTGTTGAGAAAACGTACATTGAACATGTTTTTCATAACATTTTCCAGAACGTTCAACTTTGATCTTCTGTGGTGACTAAAGTAGACAAAATATTTTCCATTTCGTATTTCATATATTCGTACCTATACTTTCAGAACAGATTATTCGCTGTAACAACGGAATGAGTAGTACTATTTCAATGAAATTTGAAATGTGTTATCACTTCAAGATATTTAATAAAACTTACATTAAAAGTCCACGCAAGTCTGAGGCCGAAGGCCGAAACGAGACTGCGAGTGTAGCGAACAGTCCTGTAGCACCCGTGATAATGGGCCACGTTAGTATGAGGCCAAAGGCCGAAGCGAGGCTGTGAACGGAGCGAAATATAGTAAGAAATTGCAAAGAAATTCGATTTCACTCAAGTCAGCGGCGCTTAATTGCTTAGTTGCGTGTCAGCCTGGTTTCAATACAACTGTTGTTTTTTAACAAAGCCATTTATTCAGTCCAGGATTGATTTAAATCGTTTAAAATCAGTACTTTCACGTCAACAATACACCCTTACACTCTCTACGGGGCACATTGGTGCGACTAACTGATTACTAATACAAATGCTCAGTTAATTGGAACTATGTCTAAGAGTATATTATGTAAACACTAGTGGCCGAACGGTGCCTTATTGAGAGGTACTTGTATTCGCTCTAGAAGAACTAGAAGTTGTTAACGAATGAGAAACAATTCTAGACTAAGTTTTTCAAGATTTGAAAAATATTTTAAATACATAACAGGTTTTACTTACACAACAGATGAGGGCAGAAACACCTATGTGGTCTTTTAAACTATTATAATCAAAGTTATTTTTCGTGTTAATGCGTTATACTTTTGGGACTCACGAAGTCCATAAAAGGTGTTAGAAACAATACAAATTAGAAGTCCGGTATCTATAACTTAAATGATACATGACAATGCAATGTACATTTCTATATTTTTTATGATGCAGAAACCTCTATGCTAGTCAGCCAGGATTGTGAGAGTCAAAACAATAGAGCCAACAATTCATACGGTTTACTAACAACCTTTAACTATGAAGTTGAAGCACCTCGTCCATGAAGTGTTGATGTTGATGAAACTTTGTAGTGATGTACTGTTTTTGATTGTATAGGCTTACTGAAACGTTAAGTGTGTACAAAGTAAATGGGAAGGAAGAATGCATTACTCATCGTCACTGCTCTATCACTTCATCAATTATTCCCGAAACATACTCAACTCAAGCCAGTTTCCACAAAAACAACCCCGTTTTACCCTACTTTTGAAACAAATTAATACCAAACATATTAGTTTTGATTTAAAGTTTTTATAAGACTTATATTCAAATACATCGTAACAATTTTCTAATAGAAGCACTGTTTTGAGTGTATTCGTTGACTAAACAATCTGTAGGCCAAGGGTTCCTCGTGGTTCAAATTTAGGTAAATCTGATTTGAAGTACGTCCTGAAATGGAATTCAGCTTTAATATAGTTTTATTTTCTTCTGAAATTCACTATAAGGTATCTTCTGGTCAGTTTTATATATCCAAAGCATACACGTAACCTTTAGTTAAAAAAACTCATGTGTATATAATTTTGGGAAAATTGTATCCAAAGAATAATAATAAAATTACTAATACAACCAATATACGAGTGTATTAAACCCGTATAGTTTAAACTCATTTCGAAGAAACCACATAGAACCAACGTTTCAAAGTTTTTACATTGTGGGCTAATATTATGCTTCATTGTGTTACCAAAAGTTCCTAAATAGAAGTTATCAACAAAATCAACTTCTAAAATCTTTCCTTCAAACCCAAATATCTAGTTTGAATAACAGCCAAATTTCAAAGAAAATTAAGCGAGTTCACCTATGTTTTGCGGCGGAATTAACCTTTAGCGTCGGATAGCTCTCAAGGTCTTACATCCACTTGTTCTGTGCCCGCCCATGTTCCATCCATTAATTACCAGCGGGTAATGAAAGTGACGTCACCAGTGGGGAGGGGGGAGGCACGTACTGTATGAAAATTCGGCGTACACACTACCCGCCTCATGGCGGCAGCTCGCCACGCCACCATCTTTGCTCATCGACCAACCAAAAGCGTGTTTATTAAACGAGTGAAAATGGGCGGAGACGCGTTATTATTTACGGAGCATGCGAACCACCTTGGGTCTCATCATCATGATGATCATCATCAAACTTTCCTTCCCATCTTGTATTTTCCCATCAGTGTCCTCCATTCCCCTGACAACCTGGACTGGCGCATGCTTCTGTGTCCATCTAGCGCGAGGTCGTGTTTGAGTGTACGGGAACATGTTTTTAGTTTGGATTATATACTTTAATATTTGTTTGTATAATACAGGTTTATTTATTTTGAAACTTTTAATTTCAGCAAATTTTCGTAAAAATTAGAGCTCTTCATTTCTATTGTTAAAGAGAACGAAACGACGTAGAACAAAACTGTTTGTAGTTTGAGCTTCTTGACACTTCTTGAGTCGAACAGTGAAACCTTATATAATTATATGCATAGGCTATATTTATACATATAACTATACGGTAAAATAAATGCAGATATTACAACATCAGCCCCACTTTTAGGGGCAAATAGTCTATCAAAAAATATTTTTGGTGTAAACATAAAATTGGCTAGGATTCCCGTCTCATATATCTTTTTTGTCGAAAATCGCTTGAATAGAAAGAAGGTTTACTCAATGAATGCTATGATTTTTGACTGCCTTGGTCATATTTTTATGGCCTTTAATGAGAAAAGCATACTTATGATACAATCTATATTTATAAAAGGCTTTGTCCTGACTGACTGACTGACTCACTCATCATCGCTGAGCCAACACCACAAGGCCTAGAAACTTGACATTTTGCATGAACATTCCTTTTATAGTGTAGGCCCTCACTAAGAGGATTTTTCAAAATTATAGCGGACGTTTTCCATCATTTTTAGTAAAAAATAAGTACACGACGTTTCGGGATCTGGAATCTGATTTCGTCTTCAGGTGAAAAGTTACCAAGTTACCTAAAACATGACACAACACATTAGAAAGTGAGCTAGCCTGAAGTCTACTACTATGAACTTCATTCAATCTCAGAAATTCAACAATAGTAAAAAACTTTAAACTCAGAACCCGAAGTAACACGGTCTTCTGGTATATCGATGTTTTAGGAAGCGTTGCTAACCATTCTGATGTATAATACAGCCAATACAATCAAACACTTACTAACAAAGGTTGCAAAATTCAAGCAGCAAGACATACACGTCTAATTATTATCTCTCTAGAAAATTCAACTATGCTGTAAGGATTTACAGTTTCCAAGACGGCGCTACACTTGATGCATGTTTTGTGCAGGGTGATTAACTTCTAAGCTACACTCAATATATTAACTGGTTATTTTCATTTTACAATAATCATATCAATACAGACCTAGGCAGGTGCACTACACGGGGTGAATTTTCAAACGTCCCCCAAAGTAACTTTTGGAAAATAAAATATTTTTTAAACCCTTTGGGGAATGATTTTATAAGATTCTGAAGTTTGTTTTGACCTACTTTGCGTCACCTATCCCCACCCAAAACCCGGGGAGGGGGAGGGCTCCCTAAATATTTTAAACACAACCCCCCTTGTGGCACTTGAAAAGGAAGGAAATTTCAACAAAAATTAAACGACGCAAAGCAAGTTTTTTATCTCGACTCGTACTAATTAAATATGACACAAATCAGGTTTAAATGCCACATTTCACATTCAATTTATTTTGAATGACAACATTTTCTTCAAAATACTTTATGGGTTGTGATGTTTACCTCTGAGTATTTTGAAGAAAATTTTGTCATTCAAAATAAATTGTACATGAACTGTTGCATTTTAAACCTGATTTTGTGTCATCTTTAAATTGGTAGAACAAAAAACGAGTCGAGATAAAAAGCTTTCTTTGCGTCGTTAAATTTGTGTTAAAAATCTTCTTTATTTCGAGGTGCCACAAAGGGAAGGGGTATTTAAAGAATTTAATGGGACCCTCCCCCCGGATTTTGGGTGGGACGGTGGATGACGCACAGTACCTACAAAATCCTACAAAAACATTCCGCAAAGGGTTTAAAAAATATTTCCTTTTTCAAAAGTTAAGATGGGGGCAATTAAAACTGCCCTGTATAAGTGTCCTATAGCAATGATGAAGACGTTTACCTCATACTGTAATAATACAATAGAAGGTGCACTATGAATTGCAATCTTAAAATAGCTCAAAGATGTGTCTTTCGTGCAAACTAGTACAACAAGTGTAAACATTAACTGGTTAAACTGATTATCCACATACCTTGGCTGATGCATCAAAAGGTTGATCAAACCTTGAGCTATTTAAGAGTTCGATTTGATGACTTTTAATTACCCCTTAATTGCTTCTTTTATGGGAAACACTTGATATTAATGAGTTTTGTACCAAGGTACGGAACCAAGTTTAGGAAAGTAACCTGGTGCTGTTGTGTGTGTGCCTGTGCTTTGTGCTGCAGAAACTTATGGCTACGCCTCTGGTTTTAGGTCTCTTTCAGTTAGGTCTTGAAACATATTAGTTTCTGAATAAAAGGTACACTACAGCATTGATTGATGCATTGATGGGTACAACTGGAAATCCAATTAATAGGTTTCAACAGTTTGCAAACAGCTTTTCTTTTTTCTCAAAGAGGTTAACTTCGGCGATCTAGTGTTGTGGTTTCTGTTCACATAATTTCACATTTTACACAATTTTGTTTGCAAGGACCATGTTTTTTGTAATTATTATTAAAATCCTCTTAGTTAAACTTCATTGAGACCTTAACCGCATTAACCTATCGAGGTATCACGCACTTTTCAGCGTTTGCTAGGTTCAATACTTTCTAAGTCACAGCATCAAATTTCAATACTAATACAATACATTACCAAGCTTTATTCATTTAGGTTCAACTACTGAAAATTCCTAGCCCAAAAGGTTAAAAAGGAACCCTTTCAAACCTTCGTTTTGTATTTCGTGCAGTTTCTAGCAGTCTACCTTATCATTCTAGGACAGCTTATCATTTCATATCATTTGATCAAACAAAGAGAACAAAGTCTGTCCGCAACAACTATTATCCTAGTGTTTATTAAGTGTTAATTTGGAAGCAATTAATAACTTGAGACAGGAAATGGTGCCGAGCATCAAGGCAATTGTGGGATATGAGTAAACCTAGGCTTCAAATTAGTGAACGCTATTAGCGCTTGCGGAGTTGGTTAGTAATAATACCTATGCAGGCGAGTGTTATTAGAATAATACTACCCAATTTGATTAGAGATAAGGTGGAGAGGTAATGGTGAGAGTCGGAGTGAGTGTTCAAATATTTGGACTGAACGTAGTATTTTGTGGATATTTTGTAGTGTTTTGTACCTCTCGAACAAACGAAACTTGTAATAACAGGCTGAAGAATGGTTTAACTAGGTAGGAGGTTGAGTACGTAATAAGTTGAGTGAATTTTCATATCTATTCTTCTAACTGTGAAGAAGAAGGGATATGAAAATGAACCAGAACCATCAGAAGCAGAACTATACAATTCAATTGAAAGTAGAATTGTCACGGTGTTTTGGTTCAAACACTAAAAGAATTGGTTTGCACTGAGAAACGTAAAAAGCTTGAGAAATATTGAACTAGAAATTTCATTATCCTGATTCGAGAGATAATGAAATTAGCTCGTATCATTTTCAAGTAGGACCATTACATTTCAACGTGGAAATGTTTATTAGCTTCACAAGTGATCCAAGCCTTACTGAAAAAATTGTTTTGAGAAATAGTTTGCATTATTTACCTGTGTTATCACTGCTTTGAGAACCGCTTTGGTTTTATCATTAGTCATGAAGTCCTAACCTGATACGAGCCAATCAAATAAAACTCGTTCAGCAGGCTTTTTTCAGACGTATGCTGAAAATAACTTAGGAAGTATAACGAAATAATTGTAATAAACTATGATTTCCGGTTTCAGGACCTATTTAAAGTAAATTACCTTCTTTGTAGCCTGAAGTTCCTGAATGAACTTAGAAGCTAGATGCGGTGCTTCTAGTTAATCTAGCTTCTAAGTTCATTCAGGATCTTCAGGCTACAAAGAAGGTAATTAAATAATTGTCTTTTATACGTCTGACTAAAAACCGAAACATAAGTATAAATATAATTGCGAACGTTTCCCATCATTAGTAAAAATTATCATCATTGATATCATACTTAGTTCGTTTTCAACTTTTCACCAACGATGTACAACTTTCAAACTCAACTCAAGTTTCTCCCATTGTCAGCAACAAACTTCAGTCAAAAGAGTGAAAAGTTGCTTAGCGTTTCGAACCACATAAATAAGATTACTGTAAGAACTCTCCTAGACATCTTCTATAATCTAGGGAATAGAATTATTTGGTATTGTAATCGTAATAATATAATTCAAATTGTTCAATTAGTGTGAGCGATCACTCGGTGTGCTGTTTGACATAGTAGCCTTGAAACAGGTAGAACACTAACTACCTCAAAGGCGCTGAATTCACTGCAGTAGTTTATGGTAAGTTTTATTACACATGTTATCACAAACCTGTACTGTATGTGAAAATAAACATATTTCTTTCTTAAGAATAGATCAAAATATCTGAAAAGACCCAGGGAATGAAACTATTTCTCCCTAGGGAGTAAATGAACGTCAAAATAAAACTTTTGTTCCCAAGAAATAAAAGTGTAAGCATCATTGTATCTGTATCAAGAACAAATATTTTAGAGAAAAAGCTGAAAAAAGTTACTTCTAGCTTTTAATTTAGTTTTGCAACCACAGTTTGGACTTACCACATACTTTTCCCTTCTATTTTGATATATGACTCACTTGACTTCCTACTTACTACACGGATCCTTGCCTCACTACATTGGCAAGGCTGCTGCGTACATCTACTGTGTGTCTACTTTCTTGGCAGACTTCACATCTATTAACATACAGTTTTCAATTGCGTCATAGTCAACCGTACGTCAAAATCAATTAGTCTAAGGAAATAACAACGCTTTGACACTTTGTGTAGACCGTTCCTTTGTCCATCATGATTTGAAAAATATAACTAAGGTTCCAAGGTCACACATTCTCTAGTATCGCAATTGGTTTCGTTATCAGGGGAACATACAACGCGATGCGGTGTGGTTGTCATGTTTGAGTTGACAGCTTCGATTGACTTGTGTTGAATGGATCGTTTCGAATTGTTGTTTCTATGAAGGTAAAGGTAAAGGTTTGTCTTGTTTAACGAGGCGAAGTTAGGACTAAAAAGTCCTCTCTAGCACTCAGCCTCGACATTTACCTAGCGTTGCCATAGTCACATTACGAACGTAAGTGGTGACTGCGGGGATCGAACCCACGCCAGCGGAGTGTTGAACCCCGGTGTCGCGCACGATTCCAACCCGCCAAGGGGCCGCTATGAACACACTGTACACATGAGAGCTGAATATGCTTAGAAAGTTCTTGTGTTTTTGGGAGGTAGTAGTTATGTTAAAAACAATTAGGTGCTATAAAGAGTTTCCCAAAAAAGGAGTTGCTGCTGGGTCAAAGGCTCAAAATAAAAGAAATATTTAGGGCTCTAAGAACTTTGAGGACAAGATGGAACCCTTTGCAACGTTTTGCTTTCTTTATCTTCGCGACATTTCATAAACACTCTTATACAGGTGCCGATGTTGTTATATACCTTCGACAGGTCACAGACACTATATTACAAGTATATACCACTGGAACAGCTAGCTGGATAACTGTAATTGGAGATACGTGTGTTAAAGCCCCATCACAATCGATTATACAAGGAGACAATATGTACAGGGTTATTTAAAAGAATGTCCTACTTTCAAACAACTCTCCTTTGTTAATCATTACTAAGATGAACATAAATTTAATACTAGTAAAAAGAGTACTTCACACTACAAAGTTTGTCTTCCTCGGTACACGTCTAAAATTGCTCACCATGTCCTTCCTTGACTGCTCGGCGAAAATCTAGCCGATAACCAAACTTTTCCCGTAGATCACGAAGTTATGGAAATGACTGCAGCTCTAATACGGTTCCGTAGGTCATCTAGATTTTTAACATGGTGTGTATGTAAACCTTCACTCTTACATAAACCCAGAAAAAATCACGAGGAAATCACTAATCTACGACGAAAATCTCGCTAAACTGAACTGACTGGCTTTTTGGAACGCAAAATACCTTGTGTTGAATGAGCAGCCATCTTGTTGGTAAATTAAAAGCGGAAATCACTTCTCAGTATATGTAAACAAAACTTTGAAACTTCTTCTTTTTAACCATATGTAAATTATTCATGAACCACGTATAATACTATAAAGTTACAGACGAATAAAAGTAGGACATTCTTTTTGAATAACCCTGAAGTTGTTTTAGTGTGCATTTATCAATGTTTAAAAACAATCAAAGTGGTAATATCAAAATTTAATATTGCTACATCAATTAACCACTATGCAAAATATACAAATGTACTCCAAATTGCAAAAGAAGGGTGCCTGTTTCTAACTGTTAGTGTTTCGTACTGTTAGTTCATAGTTTGCTATGGAACAAGCTAATTTAAACTACTTAGTCATCAACTTCCCTGTGTTACCGAACTTGAATTTTAAGAAATATACACCTATTTTCTGGAACGTTCACTCAAGCTTCTTTCAACACATGCTTCCCAGTTTGTACAGTTATGGTCATGTAGAGTTAGAAATAGCGTTGCCAACAGGAAAATCAACAGGTAACGTTTGTTTACATAAACTACGTGTAGTTTAGTGTTCCCAAAATGTTCCAGAATTTCTAAAACTATTTTTAAATTGGTTTACGACACCCTGTATTGTACAAGATTCAACAATCATCAAAAATGTGCACATCCAAATGATTCAGTTTATTTTTATCTGTCCAAAATGAAGGCTGGGGCCAAAACCTTGCACCGAAACTTGTATTCCTAAAGTATGCCTTTTACTAATTATCTCGTTAAAATATTTTCAATTGTAAAATATGTGCATTTATTTTGAACTGTTCATCTAAAACACTTTCAGAACCCATCACAACGATGGAATATACATACGCGCCTTTTATTCAGCAATACTGATATTTAAACCAAGGTTAGAAATGCGTCTGCGAGTTCAGTCTTAAGGTCACTTTTATATAAACTCGCTGAGTATTATTGGCTTTATATGGCACCTTGACCAGCGGGGAGCGCTATTAGCCGCTATGAAACGGCATTTACTTATTTATTTTCGTTTTACTGCAATTCCGGTAATGAATGCTGCGGGTGCAACTATACGGTATACAATAATGACTGAATGCCGCATAAAACTTCTCACAATAGAGACTCGGTGTCAATAACATTGGTAGTTTACCTTTATATAAATCATGTGTTTGACTTCAGTTGATTAAAAAACGGCTGTATATAAATAACTTTGTTGTGTTTGATTTCGATATTATCTTTTAAAACGGTGCTTTCATTTATAGAATATAAAAATAGTTCTAAAACTGTGTTTGGTTGTCAGATTTAGCGTAGTTCACCCTAAGCAGTCCACATGCTCCGTAGTAAACGAGGAATAACTCATAATTTTGAGGTTAATTAAAATAGTTAAGTACTCACTATCTTACAATTCATTTTAAAACACGCTTTGATACGTACCTGACAAATACATCTCAAGCTTAACCATTGAAAGTGTCTACTTATTGTTTTTGACTTGCAAGTTTGTAATTTGAAGCGCGCGTCTGCTTGAGCTATGGTTTCCTATAAAGCGGTGACCGCTACATTGACCGTAATATGACGGTGAGTTTTGTTTTCAATGTTATCATATGATAGTAGTTTCCTAGAGAGCGGTGGACGTAAAGTAGCGGTAAAACTAGTTAAGGTTTTTCTCGCCAGGTGACACATTTTGTTTTGTAAACAAAAGTCTAGTTTGTCCATTACAACACACGTAAATAAACTTTGACAACTAAAATAAACAACATGTCAAAAGTTGTTTTTGTCCACATATGTTTGAATATTGTGTTACGTCCACCGTCACCGTTACGTTCGCCGCTACATTACGGCCGTAATAGCGCTGAACTTTTTTTAGGAAACCATAGCTTTAGAGTTTCAGGACCGTCAACAAGATTCCTCATTCGAGTAATGGGACGAAAGCTTCACGATTTTAAACATCTATTTTCTGTACAAACAAACAGCTGGTGTAAACTATTTTCTGAAGGAAACTATTTAAAAAACATAGAAATTCATTAGAACAATTAAACACTAAGATAAAATAGTTCTACGCCCACAAAGTGCATGTAACTATTATCATTGACTCCAACATTAACGTATAAATTTTCAATTTTTCAAGTTAACAATTATACTTGTAATAACTGTAGGTAGATTCCTAAATATTTGCCATTAAAAGCTGCTTTGACTTGCTTCTAGCGTTTTAAATTACAGAAAAGTCTCCATTCTGGAATTATTTGTAGCAGTGCTGTGGTGCTCTTTGCTCACTCGTAACGGACAAACTTTATGAGCCTGCTTCTGTAATTGATTCCAAAAGTAGGCCACGACACAACGCAACTTCCGCGTCTTTTACCCGACCGCTCAAATTAAACAATAATTACATCTCAGTTTCTACGAGTAGTTCCAAGATAGGATTTGCGGCCTTCGAGATCCGAGCATAGTTGGCTACAAGTACTCGGGTTGTGACGTCACGTGGTGTCTTTGACATATCTTTGACTGTTAGTTTGTTACAAACTAATGCAATGTGATGTTTTATTTATAATATATTTCGTGTTGAAATACCACACACTATCTTAGTGAGATTTATCCTAAGGTAATCAAAACAGATGTACGAGTTCATTATACACATGGCCAAACGACATTTTTGAACAATTGAAAATACATAGAAATTAGTTTAATTTAGAGAATATTCCCGTGTTTTCATGGTTTAAAAACGGTGACTTCTCTTGATAAAACTATGCATTATGCAAAATTTCGAATGAATGGACCAAAACAAAAATAGCTAAAGGGGCTTTTGTTGAAACTATATGTTGTTCTACTATATAAAGAGTATTAAACGCTTTAAATTTGTATTAAAAGGCCTCTGGGAAATGTTTTTAAGGCTCGAAAATGACAAAACAGGACATTTATACAAAAATAATGGAATCTATAAAGTTTAATATTCGACAGAATTTCAACGAAATCCTCTATACATTTAACTTCATGACTGATTTAAACCTTATTTGAAGGCGTGAATAATTAATTTCAATTATTGATAAATTATTTCGATTTTTGCTAATTTGTTTTGGTTCTGCTTTTGCAACTGATACATTTTGATGATGAAAAACTATTTTCAGGTCCAAAATGACCCAAAAAGTGTGCTTTTAAGCTATAGTTTTCTAGGAAAGCGTTGACCGCTATATTGACGGACGTAATGTAGCGGTGTACGTAACATTGACGGTAGACGTTACACAATATTTAATCATAATTTTGACACAAACAAATTTTGATATGTTGTTTATTATTTTAGTGAACATTTATTTACGTAGGTAGAAATGGACGAGCTAGACTTTTATTTACAGAACAAAATGTGTCATTTGGCGAAAAAGTCTAAGCTAGTTTTCACCGCTATTTTAACCACCGGTCTCTAGAAAAACACTTTCAAATGATTGCATGAAAAAACCTGCCGCATTGCGGTCACAATAAAGTGTTCATCGCTTTGTAAGAAACCATAGCTTTAGAACCAACCAATATAATTTCTGAGCATTTATGTATAGGTTTTTCAATAATATTAAATTTTGACAGAGAACCCATTTACCAATAGTATGTTTATTTTAAAATAGCTCTCATAAAATGTTAGACTACACAGACCTTCATCATTTTTTTATGTGCGTAAAACTCTTTGGGGCTAATTAAGTATGTTTAAGGGAATGGATTAGGAAACCTTGGCAAGAGTGACAAAAACGAATGGTCTTGGCTTAGAATGAAAGAAGGCATACAAAGTTATACACGTTTTCTTGTGCAAAGTTGAAGTAAAAACTCAGGGATACATTTTAGTATTTTCACCTTGAAAGTTTAAATGTTTCCTCAGGACATCTTTTGTGTACATTTATTTTTCTTGAGTGTCGAAATTAAGGGTTAACCTTTCAGTTTATCATCCCTGTAAAAGTGTACATATGTTACAATATGATTTAAGACAACTTCAAATTTTTAAGTATATTTGTTGTTAAAAGGTTAACCTGGAATAACTAGATTGATATAATCTGTAAAAGAATAGATTCTGGGATATTCTCATTGTGAAAACTATATTCTCACTGCAGTTCAGATGTTTTGAGAATGGTTTATTTTGGTCTCTTACATATTATATGGTATAATTATTTGGGGAACAGCGAGGACACAAAGGTTTTTCTAGACTGTTGATGCTTCATAAATCGGCTGTAAGAATAATTGCAAAACTAAAACATAGAGAATCCTGTCGAAAAGCTTTTAAATCAACCGGTATACTGACAATTATGTCACTTTACGTTTTGGACAGTTAATTATTCTGTTTTTTTTTCATTTCAATTGGTAGAGTCAAGTCACTCTTATTATATCCGTAGTGCAAACGTCTTAAATTTTGATAGCCACCGTTTAAAATGCTGGCAAAGAGACGCTTATCAAACTACCAAAAGCCATCAGGCAAATTTAAAATTTTATAACCTTAAAGTGTGAGCTAAAGAACTTTTTAGTGTCAAATAATTGTATACAGTTTTTCATGGAAAATGGTGTTTAAGTTTAAATTTGTATACTTATATCTTATACTATATAGTTGATTTTTAAGCTTTTTTCTTACCAGTGGTGATAGATTTTGTGTTTTTTGTTATTGTTGTTAAGATTTGTTGTCAACACAAATTATTATTTAATGACAAAAATTTCCTAATTTTGTGTTAACTGATACTTTGCAAGTACTAAAAACGAGTTAGTTTAAACAAACTTGTAAAATTATTAAACTAAACAACGATTGTGACTAGGGTAGAGTGGCGTGGAAATGGTCGTGGTGTGGTCCCAGCCCGTCGCCCCGTCATTAGCAGGGCCCTTCCCTTGGGACATCAAAGCATCCGAAAGCGCCCGAAATTAGAAAGCTCACTTCTGTAATGATTGACCAGCATCGTCCTCTCATTTCGTCTCTGTTGGTTTTTACTCACTTGTCGCACCGTTGGTAGTGATTAGTTCAGTAAAGGCTTCGACCTTAAAGTTTTTCAACAGCTAGAGTGTGTGCGCTCTCATTAAGGCGAATTAAGACGGAACCGTCTCCTTCTTCTGTGTGTTTTGCTCTGGTCACCGATATTTTATTTAGAAATAATTGTTTCTGAAGTTTTGATCACAACGCGGGGTCGGTGGTTAGGTTCTAGTTTTGTACGGTTTGATGAGCGGTTAGTTGGAGTAAACAAGGGGCAACAGTTGAATTAGCCGGTTTGAAAAGTTTATTGGTTTAGACGCTTTTTTGTTTTATGTCACCTGTACTGAGAACATACTTCTTCAGCTATCTTCACTGCTTGAATTGACCACTACGATTCTGTTTCTTTACATCTAATATTAGCTTCGTCAGTTATAGTACCAGCCAAGTTCATGAACCTCCGGTTTCAAAGAAAAAGGGAAAACACAATAAAGAAATGAGTAGCTCTATTTTCATAGAACATTTGCTAATAACAGATAAAACACACTTTTTTGACAATAAGAGGTCTGTACATGTACGTGCATTCCTATTTTAGATTAGATTTTTCATTTTTAATACATTTTTTTAAATGCAATCCAATTTTCAAACTATAGTTAGTCTTGCTTTACGAGCAATATAATATGTATATAAATTCGTAACATTGGTTTGTTCACTTCAATATCTATCATGTTAATATGTACTGTTGCGGTAATATTGTGGATTTGATTTCCTAATGATGTTATTGTGAAACAAACACAATCATAATTTGTAGCAAAGATCAAAGAGTGTTAGTGATTGAAATATACTTTAGAACAAGATCATTTCCTTTGTGTCAAGAGGCGTTTGAAGTCAAGTGTACAGATGTTAGTATTTCAAACAAATCTAAAATTCACAGATTTGTTAAAAAGTTTACGTAACAGGTTCTGTAGGCAACAGAAAGCATAACAGAAGGCGGACTGTATAGAATGAAAAAGTGATGAAGAATGTTGAGGTTAGGTTAGAAAATTCCCCTGGAAAATCTTTAAAAATATGAAACAACAAAAGCAAAACGCCTACTCATGAAAACTTGATCTCAAACACTTCTTGACATAAAGAAAACGATCTTGTTCTTAAATAATCTTTAACAATAAACACTGTTTGATCTTTGCTAAAAACCATGACTGCGTTTATTTCACAATAACATCGAATTCGGAAATGAAAACCACGGTATTACTGCACAATACATACCAGCTGATATTAATGTGAAAAATCCAATTTTACAAATTTATGAAGATATATTGCTCGTTAAGGATACTTACTACAGTTTGAAAATTGGGTTGCGTTAAAAACACCTCCTAAGATCATCTCTTTTGTCACTGAACTAATCAGTCTATTCTCGTAGTACTTGAAGAATAGAGGTTTTAAGATGTATTCACGATGACGGAACTGACAACTAAATACAAGTACAACAGGTTTGTTTAAGAGTTATTGAACTCTTTGATCATTGCATGTGACGTTTTACTAATACCAATGTGTTAAGATTTATAACTTCCTAACGCTTATTGAAATGAAACATTTTTTACGGGTTATTTTAAGACATGTCAAGACAAAAACGTAAATGTGTCTTGTCACGGTGGTGTATTAAGCACCTTTAACCAATTTTAACAAATTGCAATTAATCCTGTGTTTCTTCTCGGAAGCTGGGGCTTCTGAGAAGACGATCCCACTGAAAAATAAACCGTAGTTTGTAATCGAGGTTCACTGATGACCTTCCACCTCTATCAGAATGACCTTGACAGCTTCGGGCAATCAGTATTCTGTGCCCATGTCCGTTATATGTCCGGCAGCCAAGAGAGTCCGACCCGAGAGCCACCGTTGAAAAAGGTGTTCCAATCATCGATATGAAATCGTTCAAGAATCAATCTACTCGTTTCTTTTGTCTGAGCGTGTTTTTTCACACCGGCTGTAATAATGATGCCTAAGTAACGACTGTAAAGTCACGTCTTAAGTAAATTATCGGATTAAGGTGCTGTGGTAGATGTAATGGATTTTGATTCAGCCTTAACTTAATTTTTAGGTAAATAAAATTATTATTTGTGTTTTATATTTTAAACAATTAAATTTGAAGATTATATTTTTTAATACAAATAGGCCAATATATGTGATTTATTCACTAGCGCTCTCGACAGTCATGCTGTCATCTTCAGGTAAAGCGAAAGTTACATACATTAAAATTATTAACAAAAGGTTAATATTTACACAAGGTTGCTGACAAATACAAAATCAAAACATGTGATATGGAAGTAAAAACTATTACAGTAAAATAAAAAATAAAATGGCAGCATGACTGTCGAAAGCGCTAGTGAATAAATCACATATATTGGCCTATTTGTATTTTTTTATAATCTACCGTTTTCCAATATCTTTTCTTCTAGAATTCAGTTAAATTTCTGTACAAAACATATGGTTAAGTTTTTAATGTACAGTTTGTGCAACTAAAATAAGCTAATCTTTAAAACTATAATTGATTTAGGGTAGTTTTACTGTACAGTAAAATGTGGATATAGGCATTATTCAAATGAACGTTTTACTTTCTTTACAAGAGCCTGCAGTTTTCAAATTACGCAGTTATATGATAAATAATATATTCTTTAACGAACGTAGAAGAGTTAATCGCATATAGAAAGAAATATTTAATCGTGGCATACAAGATGCATAAAAATACAAAAAGAACAAATCAACAAATAAACATCAAATAGATCCAGGAAAACAACAAGGAAATATTCTATGTTAAGGTGTCTATCTTTAAATCAACATAATTCGCCAAAGAACTTATTCAAACAAAAAGCTTTAATTCGAGCCCAGGTCATGTGGCACATCAAAATTCAAAGTCAGTACAGTACGTTACCGCAAAACTACACCAAAGTGGTGCACTCTACTAGAAAGAACTTTAGATGTACAGTACCATTTTTATATTTTTATCTCGTGTAGAGTTCTCACTAATGACCAATGAATAGCGAGTCTCAGCAAGTCCACTGAAGATGCTCGATTATTAAATGAACGAAACGTTTGGTACTGTAAATAATGTAAGTAGTTTATTGACGCGGCCTGTACCGAAAGCAGATGATAGACATGACTTGGCCGCTTAAAAAGGTAAAGTGTGTCTTGTTTAACGAGGCGAAGTTAGGACTACGAAGTCCTCTCTACCTCTCAACCTCGACCTTTACCTAGCGTCACCGTTTAGTCACTTTACAAATTGTAAGTGGTGACTGCTGGGATCGAACCCGCACCACTGGAGTGGCAAGCTCCAGAGTCGCGCGTTACCAATCCGCCGCTTAAGTCTTCGTTCTAATCTAATCAATAAAAAGCTCTATTTCACGTGTAATTGGAAAAATTGGCTTCCAAGTGCGGCCATGAAATATATTGACCTTAACATATTTAAAACTAAATTTAAATGTTCGGAAACAACACCGTTTCAAACTTTCAAACCTCTGCACCGTCACTGTTTGCCGGCCGTACATTCACCTAACAAGACTGTCGGCTTGTGATGTTCAGACAGTAAGGAGGATGTGCGAGTTCTGCCTACTGTCTGGTGATGATTTATCTGACGTTGGTGGTGACTGTTATAGACTACATACTCAACATAACGGCGGACTTTACTGCAGGTGTCTACGTCACACTCATTCATGCTTTGCAACTGCAACTTGTGCGTCTTGCACAAACAATCGTCTGCTGCAGGCTTCCTGGTGGCGTTCTGTTCAACCTTTTCCTGATGTTATGTTTTGATCTTTAAGCAATAACTGGTATTCAAGGTTTTGTTTTACACTTGGGTGGGTTATATTAAACCTAGATATGTAAATGGTTGAGTATACCGAGTGTCCCACGAAGAGGTTTAAACGTTTAATTTTATATTACGTGGCCATTCATGCACCAAACTGTTTTAAACTTTACACAGTTTACAAAGTAGGTTCTAAAAATATTCTGGGAAAATTTCAGCTCCCTAATCTTTGTTTTGGTTTTAAACTGAGTAAAGTTTAAAAAAGTTCGGTGCATGAATGGGCACGTAATACAGGGTCATCGAAAAAGGCGTACGGGATTTGAAAGTGAAATAAAAATGTTAATATAATTGGTAGAATTTTGATTTTTACATCAAAAGACACAGCAAATCTTAAATTTTTTTATGTAATTGAAAACATTTTAATGTGAGCTTTGAACGCTTTGCAATGGGGGGCCGTTGCACGACAGACATCTAGCCGATAGTCAACCTTTTGCCAGGTGTTTTGGAGTATTTCAGGAGTCACCGTTGAAATGGCTACGTTGATTCTTCTACTTATCTCTTCCCTCAAGTTGAAGAAATTGAAAAGGGAAAGGGCATTAATGTCATTTTCCAGCAGGATGGAGCTCCATGTTTGATTGGGAGGAATGGTCCTGTTTTGTGGTCACCTAGGAGTCTTGATTTGACGCCTTTAGATTTATTCTTTTAGGGTTACATTTAAAACTTAGTTTATGCTGAGAAAATACGTGATCTACAGCGTTGAGAAGAAGAATCAACGTAGCCACTTCAACGGTGACTCCTGAAATGCTCCAAAACACCTGGCAAAAGGTTGACTATCGGCTAGATGTCTGTCGTGCAGTGGGGGGAGCTCACATTGAAACGTTTTTAAATAGATAAAAAATTTAAGATTTGCTGTGTCTTTTGATGTAAAAATCAAAATTCTACCTATTATAGTAAAATTTTTATTTCACTTTCAAATCCCGTATACCTTTTTGATGACCCTGTATAAAATTAAACTTTTAAACCTCTTCGTGGGACACTCGGTACATTGATAATGTATTAAACAAAGCATTCGTTAGTTCACAACTTGTGGACAATTTGAAACATATCCAGTGCTGAGGACTACGATGGGTTATTTTTGGGTTACACAGCGTCATCCAGTGAAACTTGATGTGTTTGAATGATATTATAGATCCTAGAACTAAAGACTAAAACGGGGATTTTAATTTGGTTTTCATGTATACTGACATAATGCAATTTGCATAAGACTTTTATTTGATTCCATGCATTTTCTACTGTTTCAATAAAGCTCCGTTTTGCGTTGTTCAACATTTCTTGTGAAATGAGGTTGATTTCTGTTAGTAGTGGTTGCCTGTTTCAATTGTTTTAGGTTTTTAGGTTTTTCTTGTATACAATTTCTTGTAGATATGTCCATAAGAAAAAATCGCAATGTGATATATCGGGGAACATGGCAATAGCGGACCCGTGGCAGGGTGGAATCGTGCGCGACTCCGGAGCTGACTATACGGTAACGTTAGGTAAAGGTCGATATTAAGTGGTAGAGAGGACTTTCTAGTCCTAACTTTGCTTCCTTAAACAAGACAAACTTTACCTTTTTTACCTTGGAGGCCAGGGTATCAGAAATCAGATGACCTGGAACCTGTTGGAGAAAGTGTGTTGGGTCATTAGAAGTTTAGCACGCTCCTCCACCTTATTGGAATTAAATCCGCTTCTTTACAATGTTATTGTGTCGGAGCTCAAAAAACTTTCCAGCGTAGCACTATAACGCTCAGAACCAACGGTAACGGTAAAATCATCTTCTCCAGAGATGTAATGCCCAATAACCCTATTGTTTCCAACAGCATAACAGCACATTACTCGAGAAAGGTGCAGGGGATTTTGATGGGTTTAGGGTTTCTCGACGATTTTCATTGTTTCATTGACTTATATGAAGTTTTGTTTGTTTACAACACGCTCAATCAAAAATAAGATTCATTGCTTGAAATATTCTCTTCACTGTTAGCTAACAAATCTTGCATTCTCCATGCAACCACCAGCTGCAACCATTGTCGATCAATTAGATTAGAGAGTATTTAACGGTTTTACATTTACAATGTAACAACTATAAACATAAACATTTCTTAACTGGAATTAAATAAATACAACCTTCCGCCCAAGAACCGATCCAACAGCAGCCAACCCATTCTTCACTTATCCAGGAGCTTTCCTCCTTTCCCGTGTTGGACAACACACTCGGTTCTCCAGACTCACGGAAGCTTGTGGGATAAATCATAATGTCCACCATTCTCGTGATCATACACGCTTTCACTTAGCACGCGGAATAATAGAAACACATAAATAACACTTGCTCATGCGCTACATCTGGCAACCTTAACGTGTTTACTAGTAAGTGTATGCGCGGTATAAAATATGTACTGCTGGGCGAGTAGCCGGGAAGTCTAGGGAGGTGACAGTCGGGGCGTGCGCGTTGAAATGTCAGACGACAGGGGTTACATGGTCCTCATCACCAGGGAACCACTGTGGACGTTGCAATAGGGCAAAGGAATAGTTGGCGAGGCATTAGAGCGTTACTGGTTTGGTCCAAGAATAGCAAATGGAGTTAGTAAAACGGAGTTTTATTTTATTCAGTCTAAATTTTATAAAAACACTTGTATGCCAATATTAAATTTTTATTTTGGTTGACTAGATTTTTCAGAAGCTAGATTCCTTCATCAGGTCTAACCACAAAAACTATTTCTATCCTTCACCAACTATTCCTTACTCAGTTCTTCACCCCATTGCGTCGTCCCCAGGGGGTCCCTGGTGATGAGGACCATAAAGCCTGTCGTCTGACATTTTTGTGGTTAGACCCGATGAAGGAAGCCTAGCTTCCGAAAGATCTAGTCAATAAAATTTACCATTGGCATAGGCCCTAGAAGTTTTCTTTTTAAGTATACTATTCTTTCCAATATTGGAACTCAAGACCTTCGTTTCATTTCTATTTTCTCGCATAATGTAAAAAAGAAAAATAGTTTTAGTTCTTTAATCCTAGAGTACTTAACTTAAACTTTGGCTAACGTTTTTACAACGTATTAGGCATACGTGAATAATGAAAAGAAATACACTTATAAAAAATGTATGACTTAACGTAAACAAATAAATAATGACTTTAAAACAATCCATCATTAACTCTATTCTGTATCTGAAAAAATGAGAATATACAGTAGCATCTAGTTAATCGGAGTAATAAAATATTAATCGGGACCGTACAGGATTCTTGATTGGGTTAGCACGTTCAAAGTCGTCAAGGTGGAAATACCAGAACTAATCGTATGTATAGAGATATTGTGGCTTACTATGTTTTGTTTCGCAAAATGCGTTTGTAACCTCTGCTTCTTAAAGTTTCATGGGTTCAACTTATATATAGCTGTGAACCACTCTTTTTTTTATTTGAATTTAAAATGTTTAAATTTGGGATTAAGTCACCTTAAGAACAGTTAGACTCACAAAGGTAGTATTCAAGTTGCAGAAAATTATGTTTAAAGAGCTTCGAGCTATAAAGCTTTTTTTCTTTGATTGCAAGTACTCTAACATTCTAACATAACTATCAAGGCCAATATTTTCTACTCAGCTTACGTAGGTGTAAGGAAAAAATTCTAAAAGTTCGAGTCATCAAGATACTCATTATGAGACCCCGTACTGATTATTGAGGTCCTGACCTCGACAACAAATTAAACAAAAGGGTTCTTCAGAAATCACTTCATTCAGAAAGAGTCACAAACCACAGCCAAGTAAAAGGTTTTCCCAAACACATTTTTTCTAGGAACTGCAAAGCACTTTCGTTTATAAACTGTTTATTTTGTACGTCTTGGGTTCATTTTGAAGACAAGAGTTTTTAATCATCTGTACCTTTCATTGGTCAGTTGAACCCATTTCACCTTATTTAAGTATTCCTAGGATTGTTTTAGTTTTGAGTTTTAAAGTTGTAAGAATAAGAAACATCTGACCGACCTTCTGTATGGTTTAAGTATTCATAAAATTGAAATGGTTGATATTTTTTGTACGATTCAATCGCAAACCTTCCAACCAACCAAAACGTATTTCGTTTAAAAACTCATTTTAAGCACATCAGTAACAAACGTATTTTGTTTTCAAGTAACTTAATTACTATCAATAAACTGTGATGTACCCCTTTTTGTCTATAGTTTTTGATCTAAGTCACTCTTAATGGTATAAGAAGCACGACCTATAGGAAGAAGCATAATTAGCTACGACACCAAGGATAAGCCCAAACAGGTCCTAAATTCAATTTATTTCACACGAGCTAAGGTTTAACAAATTTTATAATGGGTGATCAAAAAGATTCTTTGAGACGAATTATGTAAGATACGTTATGTAATCATAACGTAACTTAGATTGTATTAATTTATTATTTGTTACTCCAAAGACCTGCACTACTATTACTACGTGTAAATAGTAATGTTGTACTCAAGAGTGAAGACTACTTCGCATTTGCAGGGCTGCATTAGACACCGAGTTCTCAGCAGTAACTTCTTATCTCTTGCTTTGTTCTCCTTGTGCAAAAAATAATTTGAAGATCTTGTTTCAGATTAATTTCTAAATCTAGATTTTCATTTCCGGCTGTCTTTCTAGACTAATGAATAGCGTGATACTTAATTAAGATTTCGACTCTACAAGGATATAGTGTACAGAAAAATAATTTAAATTGCACGTAAAATACTGGACTTGTTTTTCAATCGCCAGGCTTTTAATGCATAGTTTAACGACGGAAAAACATTAAAATAAATAAAAACCAGTAATATAGATCCGAATATCTTGTTAAGGTTAGTTATTGAAGCTAATTTTTCAATGTCAGCCCAAATTCGTATATTCTAAGACATTTTATTTTTCCTCTTTTCACTCTTTCGTTTAAGTTTTCCCTTGGCTGAAATGATTTTTTTGTAACGATCGAACTAAGTTATTTCACTTTAATTGAAAATACTAGGCCTTTGTACTCTAAACTCACCTTAAAAATGCTTTATTACCACGCTAAACCTTAACAGAAACTTTCTCGTGAAGTAAGGCCTTTCTAACCGTGTAACTATAAATACAAATTTTAACAAATGGAAAAGTTCTGAAACTTGTATTATCTAGACTGGTTCAACGTAAACTCATTTTGAGCAAACCATTTACGAACCTATGCCATTTACGAACTGTTCTTAATGTCTGCGAGAAAGTTCGCTCTTAAACTGGCCAAGATAAAAATTGTTTGTTTTGTTAAACGAGGTTAATTCACGAGTCCTATTTACCACTCAACCTGAATTTTAACTTAGCACTTGGATGAAAAAGGTCAAGTTTGTCTCGTTTAACGAGGCGAAGTTAGGACTATAAAGTCCTCTCTACTACTCATTTTCTTCAATACCTTTGTAAGTGTGGGTTTTCTTGAAAATATGTTCTGAAAAGTTAGATTTCATTGTCATTATATTATTTGATTTTACAGCATATGTGTTCACGAAATCTTGATTTGAAACCTATAACTGTTTGGCCAATGTAAAGGCTTGGGCAATCTGAACATTTGATCTTGTAAATGCCTAATAAATATGACCAATCAGGTATTTACAAAATCAAATGTTCAGATTGCCCAAATTTTTACATCGTCCAAACAAGCAAAAGTTTAAAATCAAGATTTCGTTAACACACACAAGCAGTGAAATCAAATAATATAACGAAAATGAAATCTAACTTCGCTGACCATATGTTCAACAAAAACAATACCTACAAAGGTATCGAAGAAAATTTAGAAATTTTAGAATATGAAAGGAAAGGCAGATTGATGAACTGCTAGGAGGATTTATACATCTACCTAAATAATTTAAAAGAGCCAGGAAATATTCTGAATACAACCAACGTACATGCCTGAAATCCAATATTCAATAAACTATGTAAAATAAAAAATAATTATTCTTCTTAAACATGTTTTTACGTATAAGTTTGACATATTTTTAACTGTTTACAATTATTTAGTTCATGATTTTTATTTATACCATATGTATTATTTTGCGTTTATACTAAGACATAATATTTTGTTTGTTGTACTCGCCGAGAAGATGACTTTAAGTCGAAACCGGTCGCAAAACATATACAATTCTTAAAACCAGGGTGCCATGTTCACTTATTTTTATACTAAATATATAGAGTATATGGCTGTAGTACGGACGTATTGCTGTGAATTTTCGGTGTACCGGTATATATAATATGTCAACGCTGTGAGTTGTAAAAGAGAATCATAACAACTCATGACGCCAAAAAGTAGCAGTAAGAGCACTTTGCACATTGGTTATTATATATTTAAAGAATATATTCCACCTTTGTTGTTATAGAACAAACAAACAGAACGATAGCTTGAAAACGTCTATAGCTTAGGTGGTTAGGGAGGGTGTGACTTCAGTACAACCGTTCGTTGTAGTCTCTAGCGCCTGGACTTATATTGCTTGAACTCAGGGCTTTGTTTCAATATTCTACAAGTTCTAATCGTCTCCCGTTAACTATTGTTGAGCATGACATCCAAACACCATTCATATTTGGTAGTTTCAAGCAATAGATATTCTCCTTCAAAATTAATTTAAAAAATGTTTAATTGTTAATGTTGTTAAATTGAATACATTGTTCGTTGATGTAATAGCTAGACACTGGTAGGGGATGTGTTTAAATGTTAATATAGTGTTGTACTCTTAACCCTTTTTAGTCATCTTTACTTAGCCCATTTTACTCACGATTTATTAAATTTACTACATTAACGAAGCATTGGCTAAAACAAATACATGAGCGTATAACAGTGTTCGAGACTAAACCTTTAATCCTCTAAACAAGTCATCTTAAAATACTTAATTTACTTCTTAAGTGTTGTACAAAAAACTACATCAATTAAAAAATCAAGAATTACACATTATTTTTACTATTATTATTATTACGAGTGTATTTTGGCTCGACTGTAGTTTGGAAATTTGCTCAAAAATTAAAATATCTGTGAGTTGTTTTGAGCATGTAAACTAAATTATAAACTCAGATTCTCCAAAACCCCGGAAAGATTATGTACAAATTTTATGAAAACCAGTAGCTTTTAAAAGTAAAAAATTGGAAAATAGTCTACGTTGCGATAAATACAAGAAGGGAAAAAGAAAGAGGAAGAAACGTAACAGGAATAAAAGTGGTATTACCAAAATTAGCAACGCAATAATATTCTACCTTCTTTAAAAAGCTTCCTAAAACCAAAACATTGTTCGCTCCAGTATTTCTTTCTCTTGTATTGTTTATAAGGCTAGATAGTTTCTTTACTAACAACAGCCTGGTGTAAGCTGACTGCTAAATCAAATAGTTACTTCACCAAAAAGGTGTTCTGAAAGGGTTGCCTGTAGTTATCAAGCCAGGCAAGGTGGTGGGAGGGGGGAGCCAGCGCGCAGCAGCGGCGTGTGGACCGCTATAGCGAGAGGTAGCGAAGAAACTTGGTATGGTATGCATAATGTGGCCCGGGTCCCAGTCTAGTGTCTTGTGGGAGGGGGAACCGAGGAGTGCGAGGTGAGTTCCGACATCCCAGACGGTCGCAGCAGAAAACCTGTCCTGAGAGTCGGGGGCCGACCTCGTCAGTGTTCAGTGTACTCTCAGACTTTGACCGTGTGTACAGTCCCGCAGTGCAAGTACAGTGTATGTGATGTGTTCTGTGTGGTGCACTGGTGCTAGTGCAGTGTTAGTGTACTTGTACACCCTATACTCTAAACACATGGATTAACCTGCTCCCCATAGAGCCAAGGATACTCTGACTGCAGGTATGTCGTATGTTGGCCTAGCGTAGCCGCCGCGCCGTGCCCTGCATATCAATTAGCAGTAGCATTTTTGACTATTATCCTCCCCGTCCGGCCTCACTGGATTACCCAGGATAGTTAGTTCACTTTAAACGAAGGATGAAATAAGATTGCCTCTAATGAGGGAGAATTTCATGAAAACTGTGATGATTACGGCTTGGTGCTTTACAAACAATATACGTGGATGAAATTTCAAGTAGATTGACTTACAGAATGTTAATATGACTAACCAGAAGAATATTAAACGGATTGCAGTGGTTCTAAATTAAATCATCAAACTCTAAACCTGTAAAACCCTACATATTTGAGTTAAAATCACACATTATGGCAGACAAACATACGATTCTATTTGTGTAGTACAAAAGACATGTTTTTACAATACCCTGATACATTTTGAACTAACTAACAACATAAAACACGAGCACTAGATACAATTGAAGGTTATCTGTAAATCATATAGCCAATTACAGGCAAATTGAACAACAATAACAAGCATTTCAACCCCAACACAAGAACTGTTTACATATATTGATTCAGTGTACTATCCATGACATATAACACACTTGTAACACGTGTTAAAAAGCTAGTACTGTTTAAAATCACAAACAAAAATAGAGTTTTGCCATATTTTACACTTATAAACTTTTATATGTTTTAAACTCTTGTGATATGAAATATTATACGGCGAGCAAGCCTATACAACCGAAAGTTCATGGCAAATTCATCAGTTGATACTGAAGACCCGTACAAAAGACTACAACGAAGCATTTTACTGAAGTCGTTTCACCCAACTACACACATTATTGTATAAAATATATCTATGCAACCAGTAACTCTTGGTCTTTCGGTTATGTCACATACTCTGCGAATAATGGTACTGATTTAGGTTTTAAAGTGTAAACATATTAGGTTTTACCTAACTAGAATGTGTTCTCAATAGTTAAATGTCCATATTGAAAATTCGACTGAAGCAATTCTTATTCAATACCTTGTCACATTGTGAAGTTACAAAACGTGTTGAAGGTTTGTTTTTCACTCATACATTATCTTACCGTATTTGAGATTTAAATACTATAATACTGTCCATATATTTGTAGCACTTACTGTAGTCTTCGAGTAAACATTGGTGTTAAAAATATACGTACCTCCTTAGTTGTTTTCTAGTTCAGAGGTAAATTATGAGGATTATAGTCGGTATTTAGTAAAGAAAATATAGCATGGACAGGTTACAGTATACGTAAAGGTTCGTACTTTAACTTTGAACATTTCATATTTAAACTACTTTTCAAGACAAAATCAGATTGAAAAACTAAATTACAGCGTTCTCTAAAGCATGTTTCAATCGCAGTAGATTTTACAGAACCAACCATAAACAACGCTTAAGGATGCAAGCTTGTGTTAGATTTTAGATAATGATTCCATATTGATTTATATACAAAGAAAACGTTCACACCCTTGCACAAATACTTGATCACACTACCTACTACACTGTTTACCGTGGCAAATATGAATCAAAACACGAGTTTGTGTACGTACTACGCAGCTCTGATACCGCAAGAGAAAGTATGCACTAGTAGAGTGTGTGGCTGCGGGTCGGGCCGCTGGTCCAATAGGACGTTGACGCTGGCCAGACCAGAGACTAGCGAAGCAAGGCATGTGTTTAGTGTTCTCCCAGGCCATCTTGACACTGTGCACCCGGTCTTTCCGACCTCTCTAGCCAGCAACAGAAGCCGAAGTCTCAAGTGTCCTAGAAATCATTGACTTGTTTAAGATGGCGCACTGTTTTGAAGGTGAAAGACATAGGACGCTGTCAGGAAAATGTTAAGAAAGACCACTAAGGGTTACTACTAAAGCTATTTGAAAACCCAAAGAGTGAGTGATGATAAAACAACTACTTCATACTTAATGCAGTCGTGCATTAAATGGTGCTGTAATAATGTACAGCTATTAGGTTAAACACGAATAAGCTATTCAAAATTCGTTTAAAAGCCTGTCGACTTATCAAGTTTCAAGATTACAAAATAAGTTACAAGATTATCCAAATATCTCAAGTTTAAATCTACGTTGAATTTTATGTCCTAGCATAAGACATACATGTAAAACAATAAATAGCATCCAGATACCAATAGCTATTAAGAGAAAGTTCACAAGTCTGCTTCACTAACTAATTAGTAGTTATAAACCTAAAAAATAACCTTTCGTAGCAAACATAATTACATAAATTACACGAAAGTCAAACTTACTTACCAAGATGAATCATTGCCGGCACTTCATGGACCCGATACCGGAGTACAGAAAATACACAAGGGGTTTTACACAAACTTGACTGTTAGATGTAAGCTCAATTTACGTGTCCTTCCTTATGGTTGTTAAGTTTGACAGACGTTAAAAAGCTTACAAACATCTAAATTCACAAGATTAAAATCACGAACCCCTAAAATTATGAATAACCAAAAGATTGTTTAAAAGTAATGTTAAGGATATTTTAATTCTATTATCAGACCTACTAATGTTCGTTTTCATTTTAAAGGATACGATGATCCTTTTTGCGAATCGAATTTAAATCATGTATCTTTACTAATTCTGTGAGTTTAGTGGGAGAGGTAGTTTAGTTTTAGTTTAAAAGATAAACCTTGATAGACCTTCACCAAATATATTACAATATACTATACAGACTTAATAGAACTTTATGCTCTACGAAAAAGGTTTAGCCAAACTTAAACAATGACTAACAAAATGACACTACAATGAAACATATCCCTTACTAATCAGTCATACTCGTAATCAAAGAAGTTCGAACAATTCATGTATTTATTTTCTATTAACCCACAGTGTAAATGCATACAGTAACAACATAAAAACAACGTCGACCAAATTGTAAAAATTTAATCGTTATTTGACCTACGATTTTGCATCAATACTTTTAATTTCAACAGATAGAATCACCAGACTTAACTATACATTATAGGCTGACAAATTAGATAACACCACTGAAGCAAACCTGTGCTTCTCTTACAGAGGTTCCCAAAGATATTCGTGAACAAAATAGCAAATCCCATCGTTTAAAGCTGGAAACTACAACGAAGCGTTTTACTGAAGTCTTCTTCTAGACTAAAATGTTGTTGAGAAGTTTTTGTTAAACCCAAGCCTTCGCACGCTTGGCATTCAATTGATGTAATGTATTATGTAATGACTATTGCATTACAAAGTCACTATTAGACAGTCGGATAAACATTTAGGTACCTATCTAAATTTGAAGGCATAAATAGTTGGGCCTGATGGTGTAGTGGTCAGCATAATCGCCCGGCAAGTGAGACACCCGAGTTCGGCCAAAAAATTTTGCCTTCTAATTTCTTTAGTAGTACAATATTTACAAATGAAAATTCTTAGAATTGTCTACGGTAGTAAACCAATAGGAGTTGTTATGTAGTTGAGATTTAGGCAGTAGCCTATTGTAATTTTATATTTTGTCAGGAGAGCAAAAAATAATGTCATAAAACTGAAAACTCTCAATAAGCCCTACACTGGTAGAAATAGGCTAGCTGATTAAAACTTAGTTTGATCTTCAGGTTGGTTTTAAGTTTAACTGTCAACAGCCTATATACTCGTACTATGAAAATCTCTTAAATGTAACTCATTTATTGTCCGTCGAATATTTTCTCTAGGGTGTTGTGCGTTTTAAGACTTAGTAGAAAACACAATAAGTAAGTTTAAAGTTGGAACATAAATGTATCGAGTCGCAATAGAATATTTTAGGATCTCAGCCTTTAAAATGTTCAAGGTTACATACAATTTGATGTAATAAAGCACTATAAAATGTTGAATTTGGCATCCAATTTTAGCGTTGATGATATTAACATTATTATTAGACCACTTATTTACACTACGGGGTGTTTAAGTGACCTTTACCCACTAATATTGCTAAAATGTATCAACGTAAGGAAAATTTCTTCAAATGTTGCAAAGACACTTTCTATATTGTCCTCTATTACGGACACGTGATTTTCAGAGTGTGGGTTATTTCCGTCATCAAATGACCATTGTTTTTCGCCCTTGTTGTTTTAAATATACGGTTACAGTGGTCCGTTGAGAATTATCTTTCCCCACGTGTTCCACTGGATAGAAGCGAGCTTGCTTGTCGTTCCATGGGGGGTTTAAAATCAACAGAACGTGTCTTTACCTCCTAATTTAAGATACATGGTGGGAATAAGGCTCTCATTTGACCCTATTTGTTCTCTGTTACACGATAGATGCCAAATCAACACCAACACTTACAAGAAGCTGAAGCTCTTATTATTACAGGGGAGTTTGAGACTTAGTGAAATGTACTATTTATTTTAAACATACTCCCAGAAAACGTACAACACACAGGGAAGCCGGGAAATGAATTTGTTGAAACATTCTGTTGCTTGGGTTCACTGTCCAATAACTTTTTTTTAATGAGATTATTCTTGTTTTGACTTGGCATACGAAAGTGTTAAAGCAATAATTTTATAGTAGTTAAATATGCTCTGATGAGTAATACGTGAGATATAATCCAAATGCATCAAATGGACTATTTAAAAAAACCTCGTATTTATTTTGGCATTTTTATCTCGCATTATACGTTTTATCTCTTCGACACTATGAATTTTATATTTATTTGCAGCAGCAAATACAAGACACTACTCCTATTACTAGGTTCAACCATAGAATATGCCCCGATGGCCTTTACCCACGATGTTTTGTTTTTAACATTAACTATTACAACTTAATTTGATAGACAATTCGTACATCTGCTTATCACATGTAGGCTCAATATAATACGAGTTAGTGAAGGCCACATGTGTACCAATTTAATAAATTGATCAACACGAAGCTAGATAAGTAACACTGCATTTGTATAGCTTAAGAGTGTGCAGTAGTGACTGTGAACTTGAATTTCGTCCCATACGAGCAATGTAAAAACACACATTTTCTTGAGACACTTCACGCCTACAGTTTTCATCCAATTTTTATGAAATAAACTTTGTTTTATAGTGCATTGGTTGTTTTAGTGACTCCGCTGAGCAAAATTTCCATTGTATCTTTATAAAACCGTGACATAAATCCAAAAATTAAAAAACACTATGTATTTGAATTTCTTGTCTTTACTTGTAAGCTAATCACATTTTCAAAAATGTGATCAGCGGAGTCACTGCATTACATTGTCATAGTTCAAATAAAACTTATTTCAAAAAGATCTGATGGAAATTTTAGACGTGAAGATCTCAATAAACTGCCTGTTTTTACATTGCTCTTATGGGACAAAAACAAAATGGCCACAGGAACTTTGCACTGTTAAACGTTTTCCGTATGACAAAATAATGAGAAAAGGTCACCCAAGATATTCTAAATTTTAGATGTTCACACTCAAACACTAAAGTTGTAAAGAGCCATTTCAAAAACGCTAACTAGAATAAAATCAAACAGATAAAAGACGCATATGTGACAGCGAAGTGTGGTGCAGTGGTGTATGTATGGTGTATGAATGGTGTATGTGCAGTATAAGAGTGAGTGTATAGTGTGAGCCTGGCTGGTCGATGGGAGAGGGGTCGCCGCTGCAGCATTCCATCGCCCGACACCCCACACCGACAAAAAGTCGGACCCGAATCTGCCACTAGCCATCCTACAGCACTGGCCCGTCCCGTCCTCGTACTTGGCTTTCGACTGTCAACAATTAGTATGAGTTCATAAACTGAAAAAAACATGTGATAGACTTCTCATTTTAAACATAGCACTTTAAGAAACATTGACCTTAAATTGCGTACCCTAAGAGCAATGTAAAAACATGCATTTCCTTGGGACACTTCACGCCTGCAGTTTTCATCGAATATTTATGAAATCAACTTTAAATTAAAGTGTATTTGTGCATTTATAAAACTGTGGTATAAATCCAAACATTGAAGAAACATTGTATTTGAATTTCTGTTTTCAATAGTAAACAGATAACAGTTTCGAAATAGTGGTTAGCGGAGCCACTGAAGTGCATTGTTATTTTTCAAACAAAACTGATTTAAAAATATCTGATAAAAACTGCAGGCGTGAAGGGTCTCAAGAAAATGCTTGTTTGTACATTGTTCTTATGGGACAAAAAACGTAATGGCTGACTGGTACTGTGCACCCTTAACATCCCTTGTAAGGGCTAAAAATTATAAACGTCATTAAGTACTCGTGTTAAACTTTACAATTTAACACATTTGTGTTACACCACTTACAAGTTGTAATTAGACTATACCATGACGCTAGGTAAAGGTCGGGGTTGAGTGGTAGAGAGGACTTTGTAGTCCTAACTTCGCCTCGTTAAACAAGACACTTTACCTTTAAACTTTGAAAGGGGAAAGCTAGAAATCAAAAATTGAGTTAGAGATTAAAATTTATAATAAATCGTATGGCTTGAAGATATTCTAAGGATGTTATTGGTTATTCTCTGTTTGCTTGTTAACTTCAAAGCTATAAAAGTAGCTCACTGTCAACTACGTTATCTCGATACATTGTACTGCTTAGATTCAACTTAACAAAGTATCAAAGTTAAAGTTCTAAACTGAGGCTCAATCACATTTTCAGTAAAATACTGAACCAAAGTGGGTACCAAAACCTATGGACGACCTAAATGTATTTATTCTCGTGGGTTTTGATCTCATATTCAGGATTTATCCTGGTTTCTTTACATTTAATCTTTTAGTTCACCTGTTATTTGAAACCTTACAAAAAGGTATCGATAAGTGCAAAGTACATTTTTATCATCGATTAAAATGCCAATGGAATGGTTTTGCTCTTGAGGATTGATAATATCCATGTTTTTAACATATTTGAGGAGTACATTAAACCATAACTCGTCTTCATTAGGCCTACTTAGTCAAGACTTCTGGAACCATTCTCATGAAAATTCTGAGAAACATGATCATTATAAAACAGTTTGTACTAAAAGCTATATTGGCTTATAACTTGTATTGGTCAATTATTTTTCAACATTACAAGACTTCAACTTTTTATTACAGCTATGGTATTTAAACTAAAAGCTCTCTTGGCTTACAACTTGCATTGATAAGTATATCAAGTATTCAGTTGTTAATTTATTATAATGTTTGATCATACTTAAACGTTATCAATACGTAATTTGCATTGATTCAGAATATTGTTTCCTTACATTAAAGAGTTACATAAAGTTACATACATCAGAAAGCGCAGTTATTATTGTGGTGCTTAACTTCTAAGGGTTTAAAGTTCTGATTCAGCTTCAAAACCCTTCTTTTAAACAATGAAAAAACGGCTCCTTCCAGCCATTAAAAATAAAACAGAGAACGTTTTATTCCCTTAAAAACACAATCGATTTACAATTTGTTGTGGAAAACCTTCAACAAAACGCGTTAACTTTGGTTGACCCATTAGAAAAACATGAATCTCACTCTAACAGTGTACGCACTGAATGATGTATTCTTATCAAGGAGTCAATGTTTAATCTCTAACTAGCATATCAATACTATCACATACAAATGACCAGTTGGTTAGCCTTTTTCAAAATATATGTATAAATCAACATTTTTATTTCAAAGGGCAAGTTATTGTAGATTTTAAAGTCTTAAACAAGAATGAGCGACTGCTTTGCTCTCTAAGAATTTCAGAGTTTAAACTATTATTGCGGACATTTATCATCGTTAGTGAGCAAGATAATCACGACGTTTCGGGATCTAAAATCTGATCCCGTCTTCAGGTGAAATGTAACCTAAAACATAACACATAACATTAAAAAACTAGCTAGCATAAAGTAATCAGCGTAAGCAGTCAAGTACAACCAAACAACATGTAGCTGTTAAAGTCAAAATACTAAAACTTAAAAACTTGCCACAAAACAAAAGCACATGCATAAGAGCCTTCACCGTGTGTGGATGCGTTTCTTTGAGTTGTTTCACATAGCTAAGTCTTTAAGTGTCTTTTGCATGTGGTTTTGTTTTATAGGCTAGTTATTTAAGTATTTTGACTTTACCAGCTACATGTTATCAATAAATTAGACATTTTTAAATTATACACCGAAGACAAATCAGCTACATGCTGTTTGGTTGTGCTTGACTGCTTACGCTGATTACTTTAGGCTAGCTATTTTTTAATGTTCTGTGTTATGTTTTAAGTTAATTTCACCTGAAGACGGGATCAGATTTTAGATCCCGAAACGTCGTGATCATCTTGCTCACTAACTATGGAAAATGTCCGCAATAATAGTTTAAACTCTGAAATCCTCCCATCGTCAACAACAAACTTTAAACAAAGAACCTCTAAGAATGTTTCGCAGATATCCTGCACGCTAATTAAACCCGACCCGAGTCGGAGGAGCATCCCTCAGTGACTGACACACGTACTTGTCTTGCCAGAAGAAGGCAAAATAAGTTAGGTGAAGAAAAGTGAAGGCCTCAGGTAAAGATTCCTTCAATGATTAACCACTCGCATAAAATAGGCGTTCATTAGAAGAATTCGATCAAGATAATAGTGGCTAGCGGAGTCCGAGACGCAGAGGCAGAGGCAGTAGTTCAATGTGATTTGTACGGGAAGTGCAAAGCGACCACGGTCTCGGCCTCGGCTCTTCAGCGTCTAATAGGCTCTCTGCGCTACTCCAGCCTGCGCTGCTGTACCTAACGAATGTGAGGATTTTTGTTTCTGAAACGAAATTAGTCTCGAGGGTAAAATAATAACCAGGTTGTCTAGTAGTCTTAAAAAGTCTGAAAGTAATTAGACCTGAACTTAATAAGGTCTTGTGAAGTATGAAATTTAGTGGAAAGGCCTGGAAGGTGTGGAATTTATTAATATGATGAAGCCCAAGTATATTCAGAGACAGTGTAAGACTATTGCTTATTCCCGAAATTGTTTTGTCTGCTACATCCTAGTTGTTGATAGTGTCACTAATTCTAATTGCACGCACCGTGTAGCCTGCTTCATAGCGTTCTATTTGCCAAACCACGAATATTTTTCGATCTTCAGAATGCCAAATAGCGCCTGCTACTTGCGCTGTGCAAATAATCCTTGTGTGAAGCAGGCTTTTGATAACAGAACTAATGAATCGAACAAAAGCACGTGTCCAGCGGCCTAGTCTAGTCATTGTGCGCTAAGATTAGCTGGCCATATATTCGGATTTTGTGCCTACATAAAAGATCTTTGATAAAATATAATTATAGGACTATTATTTTGTAAATATATTTTGTTTGTTAGTATGAAAAGCAAAGTTCAATGGTAAAAAAACGATTTTGTCTGGACAAGTCTGAAATTTTGCTGGAGAAAATTTGCTAGACACCCTGAATAACGTTAAGAGGTTTGTAAGGAACATTACTAGACAGGCTGTGTTATTGACCAGAGTCAAAGTTAAATCAATTTTGTCAAGACGTTCATGTATGTAGACTAAGCTGAAAGAAAACATCCACATTCTACAATGTTTACAACGTGTGCATATTTTTAAATTCTCTTTTAAGCGTAGGAAACTACATAAGTCAGAAATGAGTTTGGAAAACAACCTGAGTCGGAAAATTTTGTTTGGAGATAATTACTTGCGTATTTATAATTTCCCGCGTACGTAAGTTATTTAAACGCCTTTCGCTGTATAGATTTAAATAATTAAATAATATAATCATTCGAATATTTCGTATACCGATAGCAGACCTTTTCTCAACAGCCGAAAACTGTATACAAAATGTAATGACTGCAAAACTAAAAGTTATGTATTTGATCTGAACAAAATATCCGCATTTTATTACACTCATAAACAAGGACACAGTCACTGTAATAAAATCGTTAAACCAAATTACAAGAAAACACCAAAAACAAACCAGTTAATGGGCTGGACAGTTTTAGTTCCTAAGGTTTGAAATGTTGTTAATAGTGTCCGAATGCAAAAATTACATAGCACTTTTCATTTTTATTAGAAAACATTTATAACATCTAAATTAAGGTATTTGTGTTTTGATGGTGATATAAAAACCTTTACCAAATCAATAACTAAATAGTGGATCCGTGGCAGTTTGGTATTGCGCATGACCCTGGAGCTCATCACTCCAGTGGCGCGAGTTCGATCCCCGCACTTACGATTTGTACTGTGGCTATACAGGTAAAGGTCGAGGTTGAGTGGTAGAGAGGACTTTGTAGTCCTAACTCCACCTCGTTAAACAAGACAAACTTGTAAATAAGTTAAAACCACCACAAACAAGTTTCTATAACTGAGACATCTAAATGTATTTTTTACAAATGTATAAGTTTTAGTACAGTTTGAGCCTTAAATCATATGTTAATTGTACGATGAGGACAGCGAGAGAGTAACGTGCTCGGCTAGAGCCACCAGCTGGGCGTGGTGGGGGGAGGTGGGGGAGGTCAGTCGGGTCAATCAGATGACATTGAAGCAGTCGAAGAGGAATGCAGAATCAGGGCCCACTTTCTACAATCTCTCCATCTATCTCCAAACACAACACCATCCACCCAGCCACACTACCGGTAGGCGTCTGTTCCAGCATCAGGTCAGCTGTAGTGAGTCGTCTTCAAAGATGTTTGGGGGTGTAAGGTTTACGAAAAGATTCGTTCACGAGTGGCTCTATTTGAAATATATTTCGGCTCAACGGCTGACCCATGAAATGGGTTTCAATAGTCAATTATACACAATTAATGATTTGTTTCGACTCCCAACATACTGACGTTCTATCAATAATATATGCTCAAACTGTGAGATGAAAATATTTGAAATATATACACAATCAGTTTTTTGTGTGAATAATACATTAATTCTATGTCATAGGTTAACTGCATTGAAAATATATGACAGTCTTATCTCATAACATTACATCAGCTTCGGTGGTCTAGGTGGCATGAACTCTCTAGCTTGAAGTTGCTGGTTGAAATCTCACCTCAGGCGTTTACTTTTGCAGCTAAACTTTACCCTCGTAGTTCACTCTGCTGCGAAAAGCTACGCCTAGTAGCTCACCCTGGCAACGAACACTGAAATAAAACAGTGTCGGTTTCACAGCGAAATAACCACTAGTTCCGATTCAAACACCTTCCAGTCGCGTGGTCCTGTAAGGCCCAATCGTGGATTACTATTACGGTAGTTTTAAGTGTCTAACTTGCAAAACATCAACAAATATTACACAATGGAAAGTTTAAGATTTGCAGTATCATTGTGGTAACATTTTACCACATCAAAACTTGCTACCCATACCACTCACTATACGCGTGGCAAAATTTCACCCCGACACCATTATTAGCATAACAAGATGTGAACACTTGACCTGAGGAAGGGAGGTTAGCTAGGGGTGACAATAGTGGACAGGGGCTGGGCTGGAGAGGGATGATGTAGAGCACGCTTAGGTGAAGAGAGTAGGGGATTGTGACGCCGTGTCACATTGTCCAGGCTCGAGCCACCTGTTGTGCCTTTGTGATCCGACTTTGTAAACACGAGACACTTTCTTACACACCCTGTATATGGAAGGGAGAGGGTCAACTGTGAATTGGCCGGTATATGATGGCTCAGTAAATACCAACATTTGCAGAAGAATCATGTGAGATGCTCTTTATGAAATGAATAAAGTAATTGACAACGTGAACGTCAAAAATTAGGACACGGAAAACAAGAATGGGAGGGATGTAGTTAGGAGAATAATTATTGTGGCATTTAAACTTTAGTGCGTATATTTTCCCAAACTGTTATTTTGCTTCTTTTATTTTATCCAGCAAAATAAAGCTTGAACAACGAAAGAGTGAGGGGTTTTTGAAAGAACATTTCAGTTAATCTTGTTCTGTAGCCAGACACGTATATACTCGTAGTTCGCTTCACAACCCTAACCTTGTGAGGTGTATACTACGTTATCCAACAAATCTACTAAGGCTAGAATGTAAGAACTTTGCAAAAAATGTCCTTGTCAGGTCAAACAATTCAGCAAGAACTACATTGGTATTGCCCCTCACTGATACAAAACTAGATAATAGTAACACATTACGCAAGCTGTCCACAGGGTCTTCTGTAATGAAGAAACTCTAGCAACGCGAAGGCAGGGAAAGGAGGCAATTAAGATGATTTACCGATAAACGCCCCAAGAAATGAGTGAAATCGCACAAAGAAGCCGTGGAATATCTTTACTGGAATCTACCGACGAACGTGTAGTAAAATACGGCCTTTTTGGAAGGGAACTTGCACGATTATTCTTTCTTACGCAACCTCTGCAACTAAGAAGATGCTTTCTAATTGAGAGAGTTTTCGCATCCCAGGTGTAGTTCACAACAAGGCCTAGTTGCTGTAGACCCTCTGGAGTGCGCGTGAGCCCGATTTTTATCTAATAGGTCAGGCTCCTCCCCCAGAGCCTAGTTTCGGTTTCGCAAGTGAGCCGAGTGCAGCGCTGCGCCACAGTACTCGTGGGCTGCATATTACTGTAATTTAATGGACTTGCGCTCATGCATGCTCGGGGAGTCCTTGCAGTCTGCAGCCTCTAGTACCCGGCGTTGATTTGTTGGAGGCCTTTGGTTTCTGTTGCATCTAGGGTCGGAGGTTATTACCTGACAGTGCAAACTGTGGAAACTGTTACCTGCTGGCGGTTCCACTCAAGGACCCGGACAGGTGACCCTCGCAGTTTCACTTTTACCTTCTAATGAAGCACTCGAGATAGCGACTGAACGTTATGGCTGTAGCGAATACTTTATTAAACGTTACAGCTATTTTGCAATAGTCTTTCCCAAGCTTTCTCAGAACAGGTACTGTGTACTCTTGAGTCATAATGTTTACGAGGACACCTGGCAAACAAATTTATCAATTTCATGGAGCGGCGTGGACTGGTGGTCAGCCCTTGTTTGGCGAGGTATCCGGTCATATGAGTGACGGCTGATTTTGGGAGGTGGTCGGAAGCCATCTACCGCCACTCTGCGCCGTAAGCCATGTGTAATTATCGTAAACTATTCCTATAATGTCCGGCAAGCAGGAAAACCACCTTCAAAACATCCTAGTCTACAAGCCTACGTGCTGCGCGGTATCTGCATACACACATGTAGGATAGACCTTTACATATGTGAACACTGATAGAATTTAACACTTAAAGCTTTCAAAACTAGGTAAACTATTGATAATGTAGCTTGCTAAATAAAGACTTTGAGAAGTGCATCACAAAATATAATGCCTTGTTAGATCTTTCTATTAGTTTTCTTTTTTATTTTCTTTGGAGCCGTATTGTGATACCAAAGTAATATTCTGTTATGCATAAATTAACGGCAGGAAAGGACCTTATTAATCCCCGAATGACAATCGCAAAAATGTTCAACATGTCTGACTTACTTACTTAATTCCGTTGATTCCTAAGTGGAACGTAGGGCCTCGATTAAGTTGTGCCTCCCATCTCTGTCTGCCGAAAGCACGTTGGCCTCCATGTCATCCCTCTATTTGCTACTATGTCAAAGAAATGGCGACCGAGTTGTTAAACTAATTTGCCTATTTTACAATATGGTTCCTAATTTTGCAATCCGAGCATGACATCTGCTTGGTAAGGTCAAATGGTGTTTGTATACGGTTCATCATACATTGATAGTAATACATTCCATTACCTCCATTCTAACAAATGAAGCTTAGCTTGCTATAGTATCTTCGTTTACAACGAGAACATCTTGTACTGGAAGATCAGTCGCGTAATGACCTTATTCACTAAGGTATTTAGCAAGTTAACCCCCATTATTTCTTAAATATATGGTAAACAAACTTGAAATGTATGATCAACCGTAAGACAAAGATACCGAAGTGAAATTAAATGGCGTAAAGCTCATAAAAAATATATTCTTACAACTTCAGTTTCATATAAATTTACTGGCGACCCCCTATAGAGTCAACAGTTGTTTTTATATTTCGTATTGTTTTAAGGTAAATGATTCCCCTTGTCTATTTTCCTTAAAACCGTTGGTTCAGGTCACAGACGACATAACATCACGCACTAGGTTGATATATTGTCAAAGATTAAACTACATATGCAACCCTGACTAGTTTCCAGTAAGCTAGAAACTGGCCGTGGTTGTGGTGGTGCCCGGTGGCAGTGGGGAGCACAGTGGCAAGACGAGTTATCCGTAGGAATTCGGCCGAGATGAGCCCGCATTGTTCAATGTTCGTCTCCCGGTAATATTTTACTCCCAAATTCGGCAGAGAGGCCTGAGGCACATGGGTCAATGATAAATCTTTGTGCGCTTGCCTCGCCGCCGCGCCGCGCCGGGTCCCGCAATAGGAAAGGAACTCTACAGTCCAGTCGCTTTGCTAACCACCTCGTTTACCTGTACTCACAGTTGAATAATCTTACATTGGTGCGATAGGGTTGAGTTTTGTTTGATCTGGTTCTGTTAGGAATAAATAAAATAGTTGAGAAAAAAAATTAAGATAATTGGAAATAGTTGGTTGGCATGTTTTGTTGAAAAAGGTGAAAATGTCACTATGCGTAAACGCACACAGCTGAAGCCTTGAATTTCTATTGGTAGTATATCTAAAACGTGCTGAAGCTTTACTTGTAACATAACTTGCGAGCTAATGCCCCACCATTCACTTAACACTGCATCTGTGACTACTAAGTGAATGGATACCCTTGATAGAGCTCTCATTGCAACATAAATAACGCTAATAATAAACTGCACTTCACGGGCAGTTGGCATCACTGAAATCTATCAGACATGCCAAAGTGTTCACATAAGTATAAGTAAATGCGTTTCTTTGGAACACCTCACGCCTACTACTGTAATAGGACTTTTATTTTTTGTTAATAATCTCTAATATTGTAACATAATTGTGAAACAATGCTCAACTCAAGTTTATTTGTATCTCAAATTGTATTTAAATACTTATCTATAAATTTGAAAGCATAAATAGTTGGACCGGATGGTGTAGTGGTCAGTATAATCGCCCGGCAAGCGAGAGACCCGGTTTCAAGTTTGGTTCGGTCCAAACATTTGTGTCTTTAAATTTCTTTAGTATCGAATTGTATTTAATTACAACACGTACTAATCACTACAAATTTAAACAAACGCCATGGTTTAAACGGCTATTAGTATGGTGTGCTATGTACTTTCTCTCCAGTTAAATCGGGTTCGTATAACCTATTTCTGCCCAAATCGTATCCAAATATCTTCTTTCTAGTTCGTCAAGGCCACGCACCATTTTACTTTCCTTAGCGTGACCCCCTGAGGATTGGACTCAAAAGAGTAATGTCAGTAGAGCTTTTACCTTGGGGGCTCAGTCGATCGCGGCTCGAAATCAAAGGTCTCTAAAACATGTGTTGTGGTCAGTGGTCCCTTCATAGCAGGACAAAACTAGAACCTGTGAAGTAAAAATATGACGAATTATGTCAATAGTCTTTAACGACGCTGACCACATTGCGTCAAAAGTCATTCGTTCTAGGCAGGCGACGATTTGAGAGAGGTTATACGTTTGATACTTCAAAAGTCTGAAATTGAGTGTAAAGAAAATGTAACCCAAGTATTTGCTGAAAGTGTTATTTAAATTCACTGGTGAGCATGCGCACGCAGTTTATGAGGGTACTGACCGTTCCAGACGTCGACGACAAAGTATATAAAAATTCGCGGCTTGCTTGTAGTCGCCCAGTACAGCAATACCTCTAGGCAGACTTGTCTCATGAAATGAAAAATACGATTATTCTCGAGTCATCATAGACTTCGTGCTGTAAATAACTTAACTCTGTAGCACTTTTAGTATCAATGCAATAAGCTAATTCTAAATTTAATTGGTCGTTAAATGTTTGGTATAAATTGCACTCTGGGGCGAGTGAGTATCTAGAAGAATCTCAATGATCATCGGCGTAGATAACGTTACAGAACTGAGAATTGATTTAGGTGGTTGAAAATCATTAACAGCTGTTGCTGATTCTTTGTTGTGCTCGTGTTGTGTTATACGTACGCTTTTTTACGTGTCCCATGGTTATTCTTTGTTAACTTATCTTTAGATGACTTTTAATCCCACTAGAACCTTTGGCTTATATCTTGGCATGGTTTGAATGATACCCAGCCCCAAAAAAGGATAGTTACAAGAAAGGATAGTTGTATTGTAACCGGAAGGCTTATGTCATTTGAAGTATTCTGTGATTTAAAAATCTTAGAGATTTGTTCATTTTTTATTATTTATATGGTTATCATCGAATTTAAATATGGTATGTTTCTTCTAACTTTATCATTACCCCGAACAGCCCCGGAGTGGTGTCACCTGTCCTGCTCCAGCCGCAGCCTTGTGATTATCCTCTGCGTCCCATTTAGCAGTTTCTGCTCGGTTGGAACTAAAGTTATTTCATTGCTGTGCAGTTGGTGGGACAATGGCGTGTCTGTAGATAAGGATCAGAATCTGATATCATGAGTTAGCCAGCTCGCAAGCACTTGCGACACTGCACTCACTCTGAGCTCTCACTGCATGAACTGCTCAGTGTTCAGTGTTCCCTGCTCGCTGTTCACGTTTGTTTGGTGCATTTCACAAAGGTCACACGTCACTTCGATTGTTTATCAAGTGAAAGTTTCTCGAGTGTGTTGGGAAATTCCATAATGTTTGCGTTTATTTGTTTTGTTTGGGTCCGCACATCTAACTAGAGCCATCTTAATCTTCACACATTGCTAGTAGCCCTTCACACCGGAGCTAGAGTTCGATGGGGTGGCTTCACCTGTACAGAGTATAATTCTTCAAGATTTGTAGTTTTCTTTTTCAACTTAACTATACACAGCGTAAAAACTATTTGCCTGCTTTAAAACTGTTTGAAATTTCCCGCAGACATCTGTCGGACCCGTGGCGGGTTGGAATCGTGCGTGACTCCGTAGCTGATCCCTCCGCTGGTTCGATCCCCACAGTTACCACTTACATTTGTAATGTGACTATACGGTAACGCTAGGTAAAGGCCAAGGTTGAGTGGTAGACAACTTTACCTTTACACGTGTCCAGCGGAATAGGATTCGCTGTATTACAGTACACATAGACTTGTAACGCTCTACAGACCACAGACGCAGGATTCTCTCGTGATAAACATAACAATCAGAAACCCAGGGTGAGGTTTGGCTACGGCCTAAATGCTCTGTAAATCAAAACCAGCGCAATATGAGCCGCTCTGGCTGGTGGGACGCTCATTGCAAATCAAACCTGTAGTGCTGCGGGCACTGGCCAGATAACATCGAATCACTCGCAGCGGAACAGAGATGGGAATACACTTGATTCTCTGTCCGTCTTATCTAGTAATTTTCTGTTTGATTATTGCAATACAGGTGAGGCGGTTTTACTCGCTGGGTAATGATTTGGTTGGAAAATGTTGATTTCATCTAGTTCGAGAATTGATTTTTGTTGGGAAATCAAAACTACTTGTTTTGCGTGATTTAAAATGCCTATCATAACAGTCTGAATATGTCCGTGTTTCAGTTCCTGGCTAGAATAATAGTGACTTCATTTACTAGTAGTATCTAAACATCTCAACCTCTTGAGGCTGAGTGAACTCTTCATGTTATCTGTTGAACAACCTTAAATGGCACGCGTTCATAGGATTTGCACACTTTGACTACAATAATCGTTGAATATTCATGAACTTCTTTAGGTAGAAAAGAACCTCTCCAATAAGTAATGAATCACACATTACACCAAAGTTTCCTCAAAGCCACCAAAACACCGCATTTCCATTTCCAGTGACCGCAACGACAACATACACGGCATAACGGCACTCTGGGAACGACCTACGGGGATAAATCAACGCGGACGATTACATAAATTACTTTTCTGATTTGACTATGAAGAATTAATAGACTCGGATAGCAGTGTGCCTAGCTAGCACCTCGCTAGCTGGGTGAAATATCGTCGCACGAGTAGAGTCGGTGGACTGGCAGATGCAAATGGCAACTCGCGATTTATTCCAGTCCGAGTTTCGGGGACGGTTAATAGGCCCGGACAACGTAAGCAGGATTGAAACTGTGAGTATCGGGCCATATGTCATCCCAACAATGGACCCGGCCATCGCTCCCTGCGCGCTCGCCGCACGGGGTTCGGGTATAATCCTCCAGGGAAATAGAGGAATGTACAACAAGTGATACAAGTAACGGATACGTTCATATTTTGTCTAAGTACAGTAATAATGGAGGAAGTCATGGAGGGCCTGAGTAGAATCAGTGGATGTCACACGGTCTTAGTGGCTGGAACATCATCGTGGTGTTTAGGGCTTTTCCGAAGTACGTGATTGTAGACATTTAGAAGGGCTGTAAACCAAACGTCAATTGATGGACTTGTGGCTAGTAGACCAATGTGTAGTTAGAGGTCGAAGTCACTAACTATGTCTTTTTAACTGTTTGTGCCTGCAAGTTTGGACTTTATAGTACCGTCAGAACCAATTAGGTCTCATAATATATATTCATGCGGACCCCTTCTTCCCGCTTCCATCAAACATAAGGCTGACAATTGTAAATAAATAAACGCATTCTATCAATGATTCAAATTTCAATATCAAATACGTATTGTATCATGTGTTCCGAAGGCAAATGATGTTTCGTCATGAGTGTCGCCGAGCGGCCACTGCTGAGGAAGGCCCACCTCACACATTCCTCTGCACTGTCAGCAGCCGAAGACAAATGGTCAGCAGTTTGGTTGATCGTGTCAAATGCCGGTACGTTGGCTGTCCCGTTAACTGTCCAGTCTTGCGTCCCATTCGCTCATATGTCCCGCCCGCGCCCCGCCATGCGGCAATCAGCCCCTAATATCCTTAATGACTTATTCATGTAAATATTATTACAGGCCTTCTCTGTTCGGACAACAATGATCCTGGCTTGTGTATGTAGTTACCACCACTTTCCGGTGGTCCTAGAGGTCGAATTATTTCTCCGGTTGTGTTTTATGAACGCGGCGTGGGCTGAGGACTGGGGCGGGCCGAGTTATCGTTAAACAGAATGGATATGGAATTATTGAACTCGGTAGTGGTTTAAGAGTGATGGATATAGGCTCGGCCCCTCCGAACGGTAACTCATATATGAACTAGGAGACTACAAACTATGCCGTTGATATACTGATGGGGTCCTACTTGTTGTAAATATTTATCACTTACTATCAGTTATATATTTGGGCTCAATTGATTTGTCGGTTAACTGTCGGGTTTAAGGACCCAAGTACAAAACTATATAAATACATTTTTTAATTTTTATGTATTCACTATTTACTTTTACTGAACACCCTAAAGTCGGTTTTTAAAAACCCTAACAAATAATAGTAAGGACCTGAAAGGACTTTGCATACAAGAAATGCTACAGCATTTTTGGTTTTGATTAATTGATATAGACTGTTCTTTTCTCATTTGTTTGTATTAGACAACTTCACGAAATCAAAAGAAATAATGAAGCCATTGAAAAAAAAGTAAACTACTACGAACAATATGGATGAAAAATGTATGAACTCAAGCTCAGAGATCCTTATACGCAACAGAACACTACGCTGTCCTTGCAAGAAGGGGGCCAAAACTCGAGTAGGAAAGAAACGGCCGTAATTGTTGTTGAAACTAGTCCTTAATACGTAAATAGAGGTATGTGTGTAGCTATTGCGGCTTTGGGACGACGCGCGCGCTTTTTCTACCACTTCTTCCGACAGAGTAACTCATTAGATGCTATTTGTGCATTACAGTTACACACACATCACAAGATCCCTTCTCTTGCGACCTTCAGTTAGAGCTGATGCATCGTTAAACCGCGAGTTCTGGTTTTGGACATCAAACTCAACCTTTCTTTATTACTTAGATTTTTAATATTTATTTAAAACTATTTCTGTAGTGTCTGCATTGAGTAGGAAAGACGCCACCAGTTTGTTGCAGTTAAGGGAAGGAGATAGTTTTCGAAGCCAGTGGGTCAAGCCAGATTTTCGTCTTTTGTTTCGTCCTCAGTTTGAAAGGTTTGTTGCAAAAAATTGTCCGTCCCTCTTCTCTCCCCGCTGGTTTCGGTCCAGTGATCTTCTGAAAAAGGGGCGGGTGACCATTAGGGACGGTGTCCTTAAGGGAGTTGCTTCGGGTCGAAAACAAACATTCGAGAACGTTACAGGGTGTAAACTTTCTTAACATAGGTGGTTAGTGAAAAATCGTTGTAATTTGACGGAGTTTTATATGCACCGTTTTATATGTAACGTTGGTCAAAACTAATGTTCGATGGAAAGTTAAACGCTGTAGTCTCTTAGACCTATTTTCATTCATTTCAACGCTTGAAAGAAAAACAAGCAACTAAAATTAGAATATAGCCAAGAATTACTAAACAAACCTACCCTTAAATTAAATGAGCAATGTTTATCTAAGGCAGATGAGTTTGTTTTCGAAACGTGACCCAGACAACCTTCGGTCTAGTTGGATTCCACCAGTTGCAACGAGTCGCAGGTTTTCATCTTCAAACCCTCATGCGTCCTTCACCCTTGAAAGGCGGTGTTATTGATCCAAGGATGTTTACCTCTCGAGATCCTCCTGTAACACGGTTTTAGCCTTAGCCTCCTTTCGAACTTGTAAGGTGAAAATCTGTTAAATTGATCGGAAACTTCTGACCACTTGTAAGGTTTCCGAGTTATACATTTGTTGAAAACAATGCGGCTTCCAACAAACCGGCTGCATCTAGTTGGACCACATGTACTGCATTACTTACACATAGCATGATTATACGTGCACCGGCACCTTCAAACAAGCAGCCATGTACTTAGCGAAACTATGCGGCAATTACACCTGGGAATGACGTGCTGGAACTTTGTGCGAAATAAATTAAATCATAAACCCCAGCGAGTGCTCGCAGTTTTATAACGGGGTGCAATATATTTTCCGTAATATTAGAAGCAGTGCAACCGGTAGCTGGCTTGCAAGTGCTCGAAAACACCTTCTAGGTTTCATAGCTGTAACTCTGGAAGAAACTAGAAACCTTTGACGGTTGAAATAGCACACGATTTTTGTGTGTGACCTTTTATACTTATTTAAACTATTTTGAAGGTGGATTTATTCAAATTGTACATTTACCGGAAACAGAACTTAAAAAGTCGTAAGTATACTTATAAATAACCTACAACTCAACTTGGAACGGGCTGTAGGTGCTGGGGAAGGCGCGAATGGTGGTGTTGTTGGCCGAGGAATTTATTACCTTCTAGGGAACACCAGCCGACAGAAAAAATACCTGGAAATGGGGAGGTAGGGAGAAGAAGATTGTTGATAAATGTTGGAGTTGTATCGATGTGGAGGAGTTATAGATACAGTCTCACCTGGCGTGAGAAGTACAAACTACCTGCTGATAACTCAGTGATAAGGGCTCTTTAAATGACATCCATTCCTGCTGGGGGTCTCGGCCGGTAGTTTGAGTACCGAATTCAGTTTTGCAAGTTGTGTTGGATGTTACAAGTAAGATTCTTACGTTAAAATAATCTTCAAATAAATACACTTGAACTATTTTGTAGCTTAACTCTTAGGCTTTCGCGGCCGGTGTCACAACTATAATGTAGTTCTTCCGATTCACACCACGTCCAAACTTCATAATTGGGTTGAGATATTTCGGCCTCGCTGTGGAGTACCATCTTCAGTCACTGCTTGGCTGAAACTGAACTAATTTGTAGCTGTTCTCCCAGGTATAATTACAGCATTTTTAACCACGTTGTTTATCAGTTAGTATCGACAAAGCAGCAGTGAATGTTGTCATTACTTACACATTTTTCTCGACCACGAGGAAGAGGTCTCAGTAGCTGCCACCAGAGGCACCGGTCACTCTCTAAGTCGCCAAGTCATCTTGCCATTCCTTTCCTCCTCTTCTCACCAACCTCTCTTCTCCGTTAGCTTTCATGCAGTCCATTTCCTTTATGATGTCATCTTCATCATTTCCGTTCGCCCCATCTATCTCCGTTACTCCGCAGAAAGACAAAGAAATCTGAAAAGCTTTTATAGTTAGATGTTAATGTTCCGAGCACGACTTTGTGTATTACTTGTGTATCGAGTCATGGTCGTGAGTTTTCTTGGATTTATTATGTACTCCCACTGATTTCGAGGGTATTGCTGTTCCCAATGCTACTGGTACTTAAAACTGTCTTTTAGCATGAAGTGTGCTAGCTGTACAAAAACTTTATTAATTAAACTATTATCCACGGGGAATATCAAATCGTCCTTACAATTATCGCAGAGAATAAAGTTTCCTGAATTTAACTATTAGGAGTTCGTTCAGGAAGTCTTTTTGAAACAAGGTTGCTAGTTTTTCAATCCTAATAAAAACTATTGATATTATAATAGCTCCCAAAATGTCATGAAGCAGTCATAAACTGCAGCTTTGTGACAAATGTGAAGTTTAGCGTTGTTTCCTGGGTCAATAGGTTGTTAATTGATTTGATTTGTTCTTTTTTCTATGTTTTGTTTGTATTTCGATGCACTATAATGCCATGGATTAAATCTTTCTTTCTTTGTTTCTTTTTAGTAATATTATACTCTTAACGTTTTTAACAGTTTGATGGATATATTACGAATCTTTACGCGCTAATACTACAACTTTAAAAGTATCTGTCCGGTGGGAAGCTGTCTTTCTCGTGATCTTCCCATCAAAACGTTCGAACCCTATTTAAATGCGTAAAACACGTCAATGCATTTATCCCGAAGATGCCGGATGTAGGAATTTCCAAAACTGACCTCGACCGCGTTATTCAGCTCGATATCCCAATTTTACAGAATGGTTCCTCCACATCACGTTTGCACCGTAGCTCCGCAAAGGCAAAGATAGAATCAAGCGTTGGAAACACTATTTTCATACCATAATGATCGTTCATTAAGTGTGGCCAGCCCATTGATTTGGCGGGTCATTATGCCGTTATGCGTCCTGGTAGCGTCACGAATGCACACAGCTCTACTCACACTGCGCACTCGTCGTACCCTCTCTCTTGTTTGCATCTACCAATGAGAGCTAATTGCATTCACAGCTTCTGTATTGACGACCATTTGTGGAGTTCTCGTTTGAAATAATAATACGGGAATGAGTTATTGATATCCTGGCGTCAATGATCATAGCAAAAGTCCGTCATGATTAAAAAACTAGTTAAACTAAGGTACTATGCACTAAAAATGAAGCAGTGAAGACACTTATTAGAAAAAATGATATTTCGCCCTTTTGGGTGCCACTCTTATTAAAGATTGGCTCGATTTTCTTTCTTTCGGAGTGGTTTTCACTCTCTTATATTAAGAGTGATAACAAGACCTTTAGGTTCATGGCTTTTATCTATTTGAGTTGAAAAGGCCAAGCCAACTGAATATTGTTGAATATTCCAGACAACGTAGTTAAAGATAACCCGTTTTGATCGCTTATTTAATTTTTACATTTTATTACACTTACAGTTTTTTGGTTTTTATTTAAACATAATTTGTCGTATCACACTGGACAATTTAAAATAATAAATCAACCACTCGAGTTTAATAGTGAGGGTTTTATTAGTGTTCCATTAAAGCCTATTATATACAGCGGTGTAACATTTTTCCGTACTCAGCGAGAAAAATAATACATTTAATGATAATTTTTCCATTAGAGAAAACATGTATTAAAACGACGATACAACTTTTTACTTTTAAATGCTTTCAAAAAATACTCAATAAAAAATAAACGGTAGCCGTATCCTGAGCGGAATCTTCAGTAGGCTATCGGGCAGCTAATAATAATAGAGATAAGATCCGGCATTAACGATATGGCAGCCAGAGTCTGGTGGTATTCCTGAATTGAAAATGAGTATTTTAATCCGAGGCCCTCGCTAGTGTCGGGAGGGGGAGGGGAGTCTAACTCATTTAATTAACTCTTAGTGATTTATGTGCCATGTTTTCAAATCCGGAGGATGCCCCACCCGAGTAAGCGACCTTGGCCGCGGAATAAATCGATTTTGATAATGAGAATGATAAATGATGAAGCATCAGGTGTGACAGTCAGGTCTATCATCAGTGACGAGGTGTCACAGCCGTCATACCATCACACGCACACACACACATTTAGACACACTGGTGGTTGGAGGGGGGTGCTGTGACCTCCCTTGTCTACGAGACCAGTAAAACTCAAGCTTAAAAGTTGAAATTACATGCGGTATAAAGATGATCTATTTTTTAATAGTTTTGTCCAAAACTGTTTGGTTACATTTCTTATAAGAAATAACCTAAAACTTATTTTAATTAGAAAACCGGACTTTTCCGGCCACTACTTTATACGTTTTGGGCAGTTGGGAAACTCCACCAAGGTCCATTGGTGGAGTTTCCCCTTGAGAAAGAGTGGAGTTCCCGACTGCCCGAAACGTAAGGAGTAGTTTTCTTCCTGATGTGGCCGGAAAAGTCCGGTTTTCTAATTAAATTGATCTCCGCCACTTTTTATGATTTTGAAATCTAGCATCAACCTACAACTCGAGTGTAAATAAAAGATATAGTCATTAAAAACGAAACAAAATCATCAGTTAACCTGTTAAGACATAATAGCTTTTCCATTTTCATCATTTGTGTTGGAATGCAAATTTAAGTTTACTCATTGGATATCTAGCGACGTCATCCCCTCTTATGGCGTATTTGATATGGATAGTATGTGACTCACCCTGAAAACTATTTCAGAAACCCATTTTCGAATCGGTCTGTCAGTACAAATAAAACTATCACTTTAGCGTTTGCTGACCTAAAAGGTTTTACAAGGCTTGCCAAGTCACAGGAAGGAAAAGCTTTGGTCAGTGATTTTTTTCCAACAACAAACCGAATGTTTCCTTTTATTAACCCCTAAATTACTATGAACCATTAAAAATCATCAGCATTTCAAAACTAGCTTAACCAACGAACATTCAACAAACGCCAATATGTTAGACGCGCGGATTTATGGGGGTTTCGATCACCTGTCCATGGCCACCAGTAGTAGACCTGAGGCAATGTGTATTTATAAATAAAGCTTTGTACACAACGACAGTAAACTAAAGCTGAGCGAGGGCTTTCACCTTCTAAGCTGCGGTTACATTCGAGTCGGATTTAGATTTCTAATTGTGTAAGAACGAAGTGGAAACACTTGTTCAGTTCTAACTAATGGTCAGGCTAGTGTCTAGCGGCAATCAATTTTTCATTAACGTGGAGTACGTGCAAGAATTCAGGGGTTAATTTGTATGTTTCGTGGAAACTAGAGCTAAAATAGGTAGACTTTGAGTGGTTCTGAAGTACAAATAGTGAACATAGCGTTGAGACAAACAGAAATAAAAGAAACATTAACTGAAATAGCTGTTTTACTAGAGATAAAACAATACTGACAAAGAACATAAAAAGTTCTTTTATAGATGGTGAGACAGAACACAAGCATTCCTTTCTGATCAACTTAACAACAAAGTTACCTTGCAGTAAACTATGAACCACTCCCTCTTACCATTTAGTAACAAAGGAATTAACATGGCAAAAAGCTTTAAGTATTCAGCAAGTCAAAACATAGAACATTGTGTATCTAAACCCAATATTATTTACCACATTAAACGGAATGAAAGCAAAGTTATGTTAAAGGATACAAGCGAGTTTTTATTTTATTGCAAGTCAATTATGCACGCCTTCGTATTTTATCTGAGGGCAAACGATTTTTTAACGTAGAACAGAAAACAATATTGTTCCAAGTTATTGTCCTAGTGCTACGTTAAGGCTATTTATTGTACTGCACATATACTCTACGTATAGTGCTACTTGAGAACAAATGTCTTTCAATAAGTCAAATGTAGTACTTTAATTAGTTCAAAATGGAAGCATGAATCCACCACCATTTTAAAAATATGTAGTGTTTTCAAAATGGGAGGTATTTAAGGAATGAGACGACCTTCCAGCTTATTATGCTAAACAATTAAACTCACACGGTCATCAGTTGGTTTTAAACAGACAATGTAGCCGTCGTGAAGACAAAATGATGCTTTTAGTGTTCTAGGCCTAATTAGCCTTCCAAAATCAACCGAACCGACGGTCTATCGTCCCTTTCTCCTTTGCTGTAACCTCACTGTCTACCTGCACCAGGCTCTCAAGCTATAGTTAGTAGTTCTGAGTAGCACATTGTTCTGTATCTATGGAACTATTCGAGTCTAATAGTGCAAACAAATCTCTTTATGAACTACCTACAGCACGTATTGTGCTCCTTTCATATTTGGTAACGATTTCAATGGAAGCTTCAAAAGATTCCCTAGTTTTTAGGATCTGATACAAGACCACCAACGATGGATCTGAAGATTTTACTCGGTCAGGAAACAGGATTTTTGGACAATAGTGCTGTTTCATTATATTTATTCGGAATGTTATGCATTGTGCAGTTCTTCTGAGATAAATTCGATGGCGATATATGATTTATTCAACTGGAATCATCACAATGTTGTTTTTAATGCTCAAGAAGCATATCTTCAGCAAGTAGTGCTAAAAGAACACTCAGCGGCGGGCTCTGAATCAGGCGTTGATGAAGGCGCGACAGAAGCGGTTAATTTGATCATCGGTGAGATAAGCGGGATTAATACAGGCCGAAGAATGTATTGGATGAGATACCATCTAAATTACTGTGCTCAAAATTAAACCGTCCTAAAAATATATTTATAAGAGTTTTAAACATTTTTCTCCTGAAACTTTCGGTACGGTGACATACGTAAGGGCTTAGGATACTTTGGGTGATTAGAATTTCATAATCATGATAAAAAAACGAAGAAAATGAATCGATATTTATTGTATAAAGATGTTTGCAGTTTTGAGTAAAATCAGGCGAACCATTCTCGGGCCAATTATGTCACTTAAAAACCACAGCCAGGACACTTCAAACGTGTTTCGAACAAACCCGTTTCAGGAAAAAATAACAGATGCCGTACCACGTCTTCGAGGGAACAAGGGTCTCTGTTTTCTTGGCCGCACAGGTTGGTAAAGTAAACCGACCGGAGGGTCGGAATAGTCTGTTTACTCTGATAAGACTCGGTCTGCATTCCACATCTTCCAAAACTCCTCCACTTCCACACCGGAATGAACTTTCTCTCCGGTTACCACTGTCGTCATCAAGCACATGCAGGTTAGCCGGTTGTAATTCCGACTGTTGTGAATTAATTAGTCTTTATTTGAAACTTTAGGAGGTGAGGGCGCTGTAATGACTCCTTATAATAACAATGAGTGTCCGCTCAAGGGCTCGGCGGCCATCTTGGAGGTAGGAGCGCTTGAGGTAGAGACAATCGCACGCTGCTGTTCTGCTGTTTTTACTTTTAGTTCTCATCCGCCAGCTTGCTGCACGTTGGAGCTGTTTCGTCTCGAGTGGTTTATCGGGACTCCCATTCACTGGAGGGTGAATAATTTTGCGATCATATTGGTCGCAATTTCGCAGCCATATTGTTCCGTGAGTCTGTTTAGGAGTGGTAAAGACTCGCCGACCCTCGTTGTTTTCTATCCGTGTGTTCTTTCTTCGTGAAAATGAAACGGCTGAGATCGTGTACTAAAAGGCTTTAAGTATCTACTGACTCATCTATCTGTGAAATCCGGGTCAAATCCGAAATGTTTAATAGCCAGAATACAAACTGCCAATCGAGTGTGTGCAATTGTGCATCAAACACTTACAGAGAAAAGCCGCCATATGTTCAACAGAATAAAGTAGTTCGTCACAGTTAACCTTAGCCGAGAAACCGATTTGATTGATTCACCAAAACATACAATTTCAACCTGATCCTGGGCATTAAGCGATACCATACTCACACGAGTAACACACATGATGAGCTGTGTTGAGAAACGCATCGTTTGTCGATTTGGGGCTGCAAATTAATTGCTGTAAGCGATACATTTAACCCGTTTAACAGGCCGCTATCCGAGGAGTGACTCGTTTCGTCCATGTAGAAATTGATTTAATCTGTTTAACTCGATCTCGGACGGACGGACTGGCGGATAGTTGATAAAAACTGGCAGAATGCAGAGAGCAGAGCGGACACGGTACGTAGTGGGAACCGCGACCTGCGGCTCTAACTCATAGCCAGTATTAATTAACATGGAGTACAAATATGACATTTGAAGCAATGGTGGATGTAATTGCGCTTATCTGGTCGTAAGTCTCTGACATGCATCGCTTGTAAGAGTAATCCCGGTGCAACTGATAGGAGGCGGGTTATTTATACAGGCTGTGAGTGAAACCTATAACTCGACCACAACCACGTCACGTTTATTGTCTACTTTACAGGGAGCGGTAATGTGCTATAGCTGAATATGAATCGCGTTTGCTGAAATGATTTTCATTGTTGAATTTTATTTAACCTTACTAGGACAAGTGTTCGAAGCGTATTCTAAAATCGTCTAATAATTCTATCTTGGTCAATTGCTAATATTAGTTTTCTGTTGAAGATAATCTGAGTGACTTCTGTTAGGTATCAAAATATATACGTTTAAAAACACAATGTAGCCATTTGAATAAAAAATGAGTAATTAATACACACAGACCCACTTAGGATTGCTGGAATGTATATACTGTATAAAGCAACAGAACATAAAACCAGGCTTAAACCTTTTAAACCAAGTTGAAATTATAAAAATTCAAACTTGTCGCAAAAATGCAAAAGTTTTTAAACCAGGGTGCTGTGTACATTGTACATTACAATATGAAATGAAATGCGTGTATTATATGCATCAATACAATAATGTTTAACTTTTTACAGTGAAATTACTCCCCCAAAAAGATATTTGTGCTTAAAAGAGATTGTCTCTTATGTACACTTTCTCGTCATATAAAATTCAAAATACAAACACTTCATCTTTTATCTTAATTGTAGTTTTCGTTGTATTAACTAAGAATAATACGTAAAAGGGTTTGAGGTCGCTGAAAATCAGGATACTGGAAGGTACAACAAAACACAAAGTACATTCCAGAATGTATAACAAACTTATACACATTGTTAATACATGAACATACTGTGGTTATTTCTTTCTCGGTTGTGTGTTTGTTTTCTTACATTCTGTAACTCAATCTACAGTAAAATCCATCTCAGAAATAAAATTATCTAAAATAATTTGATGTAGTTTTAACACTGTTTCATGTTGTTTAAATCTGTATACTAATGGAATGTTGATACACATGTTTCAGAGTGAGGGGCGGCTATGGTGGAAGCGCCAAGATGAGCAGGAAGATGCGGCTGTGGTTGGCAGCGACCGTGTGGCTGCTAGCCGCCACTGGGGCAGAGGCAGAGCACGTGCGGGACTTGGAGGTGTCCGAGGGAGCACCTGTGGGCACCAGGGTAGGCTTCATCGGAGACGGGTCCTCGAGCGACAGCGGGCCACCGTACTTGATAGTGCCGGTGCCGGGCAGTGCCGTGGACACGGAGTTGAGTATAGAACAGAACACTGGCGAGATCAGGACCAAGGTGCCACTGGACAGGGAGACACGAGCATCCTACTCGCTCGTGGCCATTCCTCTCAGTGGCGAGAATGTGCGGGTCGTAGTGCGAGTGCTGGACGAAAATGACAACGCGCCGACATTTCCCAGTCCGGTCATGAGTATCGAGTTTCCAGAAAATACACCGCGTGACGTGAAAAGGACGTTAAACCCCGCGAGAGACCTGGATCTAGGGATATACAATACGCAGAGGTACAACATAGTGTCGGGTAACGTAAATAACGCGTTCCGGCTGTCGTCGCATAGAGAGCGGGATGGTGTTTTGTACTTGGACTTGCAGATCAACGGGTTCCTAGACCGAGAGACGACGGCAGCGTACAGTCTACTAATAGAAGCTTTGGACGGAGGAAGCCCACCTCTCAAGGGACAGATGACGGTGAACATTACGATCCAAGATGTGAACGATAATCAACCCATCTTCAACCAGAGCAGGTACTTTGCCACGGTTCCGGAAAACGCCACAGTGGGCACTAGTATTCTACAAGTTCACGCGACTGACGCCGATGCCAATGAGAACGGGGAAGTAGAGTATTCTATCAACAGAAGACAGAGTGATAAAGAAGGCATGTTTAGGATAGACTCAAAAACAGGGTTGATTTCTGTCAATAGGCCATTAGACTTTGAAACCAAAGAGGTTCACGAGTTGGTGGTTGTTGCTAAAGATCACGGAGTCCAACCTTTAGAAACCACAGCTTTCGTCTCCATTAGGGTAACAGATGTAAATGACAACCAGCCTACAATAAATGTGATCTTCCTGAGCGACGATGCCACTCCAAAGATCTCTGAAATGGCTCAGCCAGGCGAGTTCGTGGCTCGGATCTCGGTCAACGATCCCGACTCCAAGACGGAGTACTCAAACGTAAACGTCACTCTGGAAGGCGGAGAAGGGCACTTCGGGCTAGCGACTCAAGACAACATAATCTACCTCGTGATAGTGGCCTTGCCCATCGATAGAGAGCAGAAACCCAACTACACGTTGAGTGTGATAGCCACTGATACCGGCACACCTCCTCTGCACGCTTCCAGGACCTTTCACCTCAGAGTGACCGACATCAACGACAACGCTCCTGAGTTCAAGGAGTCTGTTTACTACGCGAATGTTCTCGAAGTGGCCGATCCGGGGACATCGGTATTTCAAGTAGCTGCCGTGGATATTGACGAAGGTGAAAATTCCGTGTTGACCTATTCACTTCAGGAGAACACAGAGACTCACGCGTCGTGGTTTCAGATCGATTCTCGCTCCGGATTGATCACAACGAAAGCTCACATCGATTGTGAGACTGATCCGATACCACAGTTGACAGTGATCGCAATGGATAGTGGGAGTCCTCCGCTTTCATCTTCGGCGACCGTCCTCGTGACCATCCACGACGTCAACGACAACGAACCCATCTTCGACCGCAGCTACTACAACGTCACTGTCTCCGAGGATAAAAAGGATATCTGCATTCAAAAGGTCAGTGATATATACATTTACTACCATATTAACGCTTATTTTACACAACAGTATTTTTGATTCTAATGGATCATCAGTACAAAGATAGTTTATTTTATTTTTTCTTAAGTAACGCGCCACTTTTTAAAGTCTTGACTCTTGAGTCAAAGTGCGTGACTTTTCCCGTATTTTATGTGACAAATGTTCAAAATACAATATTTTAATTTCGTTGCAAATCCCGTATGAGTATTTTAAAGGGTTTCTTAACAGCAGAGTATACTTCGTATGAGTATACTTAGCTAGCTAAGAAAGAAGACAATAAGTAATTTTCAATCAGCTTAAATGATTACAAATGACCTGCAAAGTTCCAGAATAGGATTATTTGTGAATCTTGTCAAGGCTTATTCGCTTGCTGAATATCATGTGCAGTATCATGCTCCTAGTGAGTCATGTTAGCAGCACAGCTGAGTTCTCTGGTGTGAGTAAGGTGGAGAATGTGGGTGGCTCCACACTGTCCCGTCTCTCTATCTGCCGTTGACTCGCTCCGATCACCCAGGACTGATCTTGTCCTCCGAAACCCGCGTCACATAAACCAGCAGTTTCATGTCCCCCAGCTCACCCTAATGACGCCAACAGGTTTCAGACGCTTCTTTCCGATATATTCGGTTTACTTTTAAAAATCGTTCCCGTGTTCTGATATTTTCCGTTGACATAAATTTGACTCAGTCTGCTATCATACGCTCAGCGAAGTACTAATGCGTCCGTACTTGTTATCTCTTAGAGCTTAGGATTTGATAGGATAGTTTCTTCTTTGATTCTACTTTAAATGGTATGCTACCCAACGATAGACCTACTTCAAAGATAGGTCTGCTATGCATACGCTTTTATTATGTTGTATTACAGCTAGACTGAAAGGGTTTGCAAGCTCTAAGAATCTATACCTTCTTCAAATTTCTTCCCACACAAACATCTTCTAAGTGCCTATTTTGACACTTTTTAAACCTGGAAGGTTCTTGCTCCGTCTGGATGAACTTGACCGAGGTAGGTTTTGTTAGTCGGTTTGAGTTGTATGACCGAAGTGACATCGATCTGTCGAGAATGATTTGCTCGCGGCTGGTAACCGAGCCGGGTCGCATTGTAAGTGCTAGGGTTACGTGTGAAAAGGTGAGGTGAGGATTCGCACCTTGTGTACCGAGCTCCGAGCATCCGCTAACCTGTTCCCGACATTCTATACGACAATATGACGATGACACTGCTCTCGTACGATATGATCATTTGTCTTGTACATAGTGATGACGAGAAACTGTTTAAAGATGATTTAGGATATGTCTTGACGTGCAACAAGCGGTGATTGCACATACGGCTCTTGAACTACCATTAACAAGCTGACTAGAATGTTTAAATCAAAGGTGTCCATCGACTATTAAAAGTTTTAGTTGATCATCTCGTATCTCATTTTTAACAATTCGAGCCAGGGAAATTCCTTTGTGCCTGCAACCTCACGGCTACCTTGTGGTAATCAACCCAGTTTGTACTTCTATTGCAGACCTTTAAGGCTCTAAAGAAACGTGTGCAGAACTACAAGCCAACATCTGTGAAACACAAATTTTAGTCATATCTGCAAGTTCATACAAGATCGTGCCGGTTCCGTTAGAGAAACACGTTCCTGCATCGGCGGGATTGTTCGTAGCAAACGCAGCACACTATTTCCGTGTTGTCTCTGATATTTACTCCAGAAGGAGTCATCCGGAAGCAATCAGAAGCGTTAGGAGCGTGTTTGCTGGTATGGGGTGAAGGCACGACTGCAGCGGTCAGTACAGGTCACTAGAGCCCATAAACCCGAGCTTTGATAAGCCCTCTGTAGTTAGTTATTGCTCGAGGCACTGCACTCTTCTCTTCTCTCCACTCTCGTCTAGCTCCAGTCCTCTTTACAAAAACCTACACAAGTAGGTTCGAAATTCAGTAATAGCTAGACACGTTCAAGTTTATCGCTGTCTTGTATTCAAATGTATCTAGCCACAGCCCCAATGGTTTTGGACTGAATGACATTTTGCCTGTCCTGTTATTATCTTGATTCATTTCTTAAATTCGATTCTTTCTCCCATTACATGTAGTTTTACATAACAACGTACTTATTCATCGTAAAATGGTTATACAAGGTAAAAGTCCATTATTGCTGCCAAAGCCTTCTGCCAATCAACAGGAGTTTCAGCACTGGCACAAAGAAAGAACCGTAAGGGGTCCTTCTACAAGTCAACCTAACCTGACACATCACTCAGGCCCAGAATTACATAACGTCTCATGGCGTCGTCTTTACGGTCTGTCCGTTAAGCCAAATTAGGCTAGGCTAAATCTATAGTAAGTTTCCATTTTTGAAAAAAAAAATGCCATAGGCGTATTTGAAATATCAAAAACATTTAACAGGGAATAAAAGTTTTATGAGCTCTTTCTATTTCCTGTCCATTTGAATTTCTGCGAGCAGTTCCTCTCACACGTTTCTGATTGCGGTTTGGCTTGTTAAAACCCCACTTAGTTTATTGGGCTAGTAAAGTACGCCAGCCTCTCTCTCTGTCTAAAACCCCACAGTAGCAACGACGTCTTCATAAAGACAGGAAAACTATTCGAGCACGTGATCCAAGTACAAATCATATGAACATGTTCGCGACAATAATAATTTAATTTTATTCTTCTTGCTGCTCTCCCAGCTTATGAATAGTCAATTCACGGGCCGACCGCGCCACACTCACACTGAGGATAGAATTGCAATGACCAGTTTTGATTTATTGACGGCGAAATGGGCCTGGAATAGATGATTCTAGTCCGTGCGTTTCTGATATTTTAATTTTGCCGTGGTCGTTCGGTGCCGTTCCACACTTTAAATATTTTCTTGTGAAACATATTTTGATTACACATTAGTGTTTATGCAATAACAAGGCTCAACTAAACTGTGTCATGAATATACGATTATAATAGTGCCAATCAAGAGGTCTTTCATTAATTTAACAATAGCTGTGGTGAAACTGATCACATGTGATTGCAGGATAGGATTGGAACAAGTACTTTGGTACAAATATAGAAGCTGACATGACGCAACTAGCCCTAGTTCTCGTTTCATCACCATCTGTGGAACAGTGGAACACGCGTGACAGCGGAACACTGAAACAGTAAACCGACTGTTACAGTTATAAAGTTCAACCTTGACCGTATATAGTCCTAAGCAAAGTAAAAGTATCTGCAATCAGAGGATTCAGTATAAAGAATAAGATGTGCAGTTTGATGATTTAGTTTGTCTTTGTCATTGTCAAGATTATTATATGCGGTAATCGAAACGCAGTTGATGTAACTATTCACATAACGCATGTTATACTCTCTAGATCATTGATGGGCTGAAGCATACGGCTATCAAGTCTATTATCTCCGAACTGTATAATGATTTACACTTGGCTTTTATACAGTATTTGTCTTTTATTATTTCAATCAAACATTTTTGACTGTTTGACTATCACAACGATTAAATTTATTTCTACATGCAACTCATTTTCCAACTTAGGTAAACACAGTCTTATCCACAGATGATTCCAGTTACGTAACAAAACAACTGAATATCCTGGTATAGGAACAATGTGCTCTTATTCAACCAGCCAACACATGCGAGTACACCCAGTTGCCCTTTTTAGTAGAGTGTGTGTATGAAATGTTATACTTGAATGCGAGCCCTAGTTTTCATTGTTGGGTGAGCGACTTGAACGCGCGGTTGTGCAGAAGTAGCAGCACAAGTAGGACAGGGAAAGGACTGCGTAACCACCTTGCAAATGAACTTTCTGCACGTAGTCTTTCGATTGGATAGAATATTTCCTGACGAGAAATAAACACAATATGGATAACCAACCCACTGTTTTGCTGCAGTATGCTTCTTAATCAGTTTTGTTTGGATAATGTAGTCACCAAATTATTATACAGAGTGTAACAAATGTGTAGCACGCTATGCAGAACCGGATTCTACATACAAAAATAAGTCGAAAATGCCGTGTAACATTTTTTTATTTCGGCTTAGTTTAGCCGTAATCCACCATTTTGTAAATCTTTGAACACAACTAATAATTCAAAACCACTTTGAAATAGTTTTGTAAAATTTGGTAATTGTTCTCCTAACAATATTTCTCAAAAGCATTTTGTATCTAACCTAACTAATTTCAAAATGGCGGCTATTTAAAATTTCAAATTCATATTCCAATTTGATTTTATTTGACATTGAAATATTTAAATGGCCACCATTTTTATATTAAATAAGTTATATAACAAATATTTTTGGACAATGTTATTAGGAAAACAATTAAAGTTTATACCAAGTTTCACAAAAATGTCTCATAGGGTTTTTGAGTTATTAGTTTTTTTTTTAATTATTAAAATAGCGGATTACGGCTAAACTAAGCCGAAATAAAAACATGTAACTAGATATTTTCGACTTACCAATTCCGACTTTTGTATGTAGAATCTGGTTCTGCGAAGCGTGCTACACATTTTTGTTACACCCTATTATATCAATCTTTTGTTTCTAAAAGCCAATGTACAATTGAGACACAATTTCTACTTGAAATGATGAAACAACCTTTATAAAGACCAAACTCACAATGCCAGTAACTGTTGCACCAAGTGTACACCACGCACTCCCATATTCGCAACGGCAGTAAAATTCCATACGCTTATTCGTCCTGACACATTGTAGAGCATAAACATGTGTAGTTGCTGAGGTGTTTATCGAACAATGTCACTGAAACTCTCATAAAACTCACGAACAGTGAGGCGTCCAAGTGTTCGCCAGTCCTTACACGCAATGCGATAACTAACGACTACAAGTGCCGGCCGGAACTTGTACTTTTCATATTATTTCTACCCGAGCTCACTTTTTACGACTCGGTTCGGCCAACAGGTGTGACACAGCTTTGCTGACAAATGTGCGAATTATTTTCCTGCGCTAGTGAGCTAGGTGAACATGCGCAGTAGTTGTGGGATTATGATGTCCTTTACGCTAGCCAGATAATGCAGTGTTTTCTTCTTTTAGACATGAGAAAGTTCCAGCTCAAACATCTCATCTAACATCAGATGTTCTACATGATCTAAAATATTCTAAGACTGTTCATTAAAATATTCATCTTAAAATCTAATGGTTCTATAAATAACTTTATTGTTAGAATTTCTTACGTCTTTTATGATTTTTGAACGTATTTTCTTCATAACCAACATAAGAACAATTAATATAAAGCCAGTTGTACAGGCGACTGTTGACTGAACGATTAAATTCTTAGTCACTTTCCGGAATGCTACCCTCCTCAACCATGTATTCATTTTGAAGCTCTTGGTGTAAAGCCTTCAGGAAATATCTAAAAATATTCTTTTTTAATTCTGAAAAGTTAGCGGCCAAAAGATGGCGTCTGAAAATCTGTCCTCGTACTTAGCCGATATTTAGCATCATAGCGCCAAAACAGTTGCGAATGCTCTCAAAATACGAGGTCGCGGGCCGAGTGGGAGCCTGCAACCCCCTAGCGAGCCCGAAGGGTGAGTTAAAACTATAAAGCTTATACGAGATTAATATTGCCACTATTACATTCGAACATAAACCTGCGTTAAACTCTTCAGAACCCCCCACTTTACTCTCGTACTGTGACAAGTGTGCGATACTGACTGAGATTGAGAGAACAGCAGTCACCACGTCACGTGACAAGGGCGGCGAGCGAGAGCGGTAGGGCACGCCGCGAGCGCATTCTCGCGGGATGATATGAATGACAAAAAGCTGGGCAACTTGACGCGCCGCGACCCTGCCAACTCCCTTTGTTGACGCTTTTTGCACCGCGCGTGATAATTGTAACCCGTCCTCAATTACGTTTGGTACCAGAACTGGATTTAGATATCTGGTTTTTGTCTTCTTCGAAAGCGGATTCCACGAATACAAGCGCCTTTCAGGTGGAGATAAGTTATGTGTTTTGTCTTACGCGTGTTGATCTGTTTAATATAAACTCCTCTCTTCCTGTCTAAGGGCTTAAACACTCTTTGACACTTGTGTAATTGAGTCTTGCAGATCGAGTTTTTGCCACTGTGAGCTGATTAATTTTCAGGTTCGTGGAACATGTTGACTCACTTGCGGTGTTTGAAGTGATTGAATGCTTTTGTTTTCCGTATTGTAAATAAAAATGGGAATAGTTTAGTTGATTCACCTATGTGAGATTTGACGTTTTTGCCTTAGGTAAACTAGTTTTTTGCTAATTAGTGATAGAGTCGGTCTGTGCGAATTTTTTTGCAGTATCGGGTAGAATTAACCAGTTCCTCTTTGTAAAACAAGACACAGTATATACAACTGAAATGAGTATATAAACTAAAATAAGTTTAGTTTTTGTTAAGGTGAGAATTTATGGGTTGAAGGCTCAAAATTTATACTACAAACTCTAACAAACAATTGTGTTGAAAAAACCTGAGGCTTTACTAGCACGAGAGTTGCTGAACAAGCAGAAAGGTCCACAGAGCAAAATACTTTTTCGCTGGTCGATGCGGCCTGCGGGCTAGCCACGGTAAGCAATAGTCCAGTTTGAGTTGGACTTCTATACGTGCAAATCCATCCCATGATACATATTGGCACAATTCACGCTTCTCATGCAACTCAACTGCGCAATGTAGAGCAAATTTCCAAAAACCTTGAGTTTAAACCCATCATAGCACAATCTTTGTGGTGGGCTGCAGCACTGTCACCGAGTGGCCTAGCGACCAAGGCTCTGTATTTATGATGCGGCCCTACATCCACTCGCTTGATGCAACTTTCACCAGCCGTGTTAAAGGAACTCTTTCCCTCTCTCATTAACCTGTTTCGGATCTCTCGTATACTCTGTTTATGGCATTGTCTCACTACGACATTTCTTTCTCAATGAAACTCTACGCTCGATTTCTAACCGGCCATCTGCTGAGAGTACACGCTCACTCTGGGTGTTTCGTAACCACCCGTTGGACGCGTGGTTCATGGCTGGATTAGTTAGGTTTTCAATAGCTTCAACTGAATTTCAACAAGAGTGTTTTGTTGTTTTGCAAGTGTTAGGCCTAATTTAGTATCTGGTTAATCATAAAGTAATTATTCAAAATCCAAAAGTAGACTCAATATCTTTAAATATTATTGATTCGCTTGGTAAAGAATACCTTCATATTTCCCTTATTTGAAATATGCAAGGTGCAAAGCTGAACTAATTCTCTTAAGGGTAAAGGTTTTCGGATCCGCGGCGGATTGGTAACTCTGGAGCTCATCACTCCGGTGGCGCGGGTTCGATCCCCGCAGTATCACCACAATTTGTAACGTGACTATACGGTGACGCTAAGTAAAGGTCAAAGCTGAGTCGTAGAGAGGACTTTGTAGTCCTAACCTCGCCTCTTTATATAACACAAACCTTTTTCTCGTCCACAATTGCCTCCTATGTTGTACACATCTGGCTCGTACAGAGGCCCACTCTTATCTACTCTATGCACTTACTCTACTCTATGTAACCTGTATGTTCCCCTCCCCCTGCCTGCCCACCGAACTTTCACCGGCCGCTGCTCGGTAATTAATGTGAATATTGTATAATCGTCGCGTCACTCGTTAACATTTACCACATGCAAATACCTCTGCCGACCGGAGAAATATAGTGTTGATTCTGTAGAAAGCTCGGTGGTTGCGAAACTTCAACAGGTTCTCGTTGCTCTGGCACTCTTGAGGATATGCACCATCACGGCGGAACCGCTAGCCAGTGTTGGGTTGGGCTACTGACCAATGACAACTGCTAGGACAAAGGAAGGTGTGTTTTAACATCTTTGGACGTAAGTTGCGTTTATGCTTACCAATGTGTGTTCTTGGTAATATGCTGTTTCCTCTGCACGAAAAACTTGGAGTTTTCTTAACGGCTCTGTATTAAATGCAAGCAAGTCGTAAAATTTGTTTGATTATGTTTTTAATGCGAACCTTTAGATCACTAAATCACTATTTGACATGCCGACCACTCTCATGAGGGTATTTTAAGGCAAATATGTGGTGAATGATGAGTGTGATGAGTGGTAGTAATGAGTTATGAGCTGTAGTCTTGTTTAGAAACTAAGACCGACTCTTCCTTAGAATGGGCCATTAATTAATAGCCCAATGACCAATGGAAATACAAGGACCAACGGCTTAACGTGACTTCCGAACCACGCAGGTGATGGTCTGATATGTCTAAACGATGGTGGGAGTTGAGTTATCTTAACATCAAAACCACAACTGACTGATAATAGATCCACACACTACTAAAATCAGTGTGGATATAAAAGAGTCCACTATAGATTTAAGTAGCCAATAAATCTATGAAATTATTTATTGCCACTGTGACATTATAAAATCAGTCAAGAAAATGAGGTCACGCTATACGGAAAAGGCAACTTACACCATAATCACATGTTATTTTACGTATTTAGTATTTAGGTTTAAAAAACAGAACATACAACTTCACCTTAAGACTGAACCGTAATTAACCTCCTCGGAGCTAGCCTGACCCGAGTAGTTTAGAATAGAGTTTAGTGGGAGTCTGACCTACTTGACCCAATTCAGAAGAAGTTTCACCAGAATAAACACTACATTTAACATTTCTAAAAATATAAACTTATTTAATTTTCATACAGTTATTACCGGAAGAAAGCATTGAGGCTGCGTAGTACAGGGTGAAAAAGTCACGATACATGCAGTAGTAGTCCTTCCAACGCCGTCGTAATAAATTATTGTGTTACTGTAAGTTTTACATTTTTAAAGAAAGGATCAATACAATTTTTATAGTGGATTGGAAACCGATTTCATAATTTGTATTTAATTTTGAGAAAGTCTACTTTGAAACACGTGAAAAACAGTAATTTCAGAACTACGAACACTCCATTCAAAAATCGGATGTTGAACACATCGCTCCAATAATGGGCCACGGGGCCTTAGATAATGTTTATTATCACATAGAACATTGTGCTGGTGTATCTTTTTGAACATTCAAATTGAAAACGGAAAACAACACGCTTAGACACGAGTCGTTACATCGAGCCTAATTACCACGAGGTCTATCAGCTTAAATATCCGAGGCTTATTAGTAATAGCTGCATTCGAAGTAAGGTTGCTCAAAACAAACAATGACTTGAACAACGCATCTATTGTCCCGAACACAATTAAAATAACAAATGTGACTGTTTAAGTGGCATAGGACAATTATTTGTCACCGGAGGTGTGTCGCTTGGAATCTTCTGCTGCCCACCGGCCCTTCTCTGTTTGATCTTTGACTTTAAATCTTCATCTTCTTCAAATTTGAAAACAATCAAGCACAGTTTCGTACTGTTTGACGATTTGTGATGATTATATGTTGTTTTGGATCAAGTTGGATGGATATCAACATCAAATATAAATAGTAAATCGGTTGTTACGTGCAAACTTGGCGTTTTCAAAGTCAAATTACACGCTCTGTAACTCCTGGCTGGCCCAGTGCCTTGTGTCTTAAACTTAGACATTAGAAAATATAGTAACGTGAAGTATTTCTTGGTCTAGTTCGGTTATCAAGGCAATACTGGCTATGAAAATAAATTTTATTACGAAATCTTTTCCGTCGCAAAACATTAGCTTGAAACTGGAAAATGCCAATTATAGTGTAAAATTATAGTCTAAAACGAATTTTAGCCACCTAGATTGACGGTGAAAACTACTTTGACGTCTACAGTTCCAGTTATTCCGTTATTTTCAGGTCACAATTTTCGCTTGATGTGCATTTACAAACAATGAAAGGTATTATTAATGAAAGGTTTTACCAGTACATGGTCTCATCCAGAAACGTTCATGATGACGTTGTTTTCCATAAACCGATAAGACTTTTGAACATCTGAGATCTTAGTCAGGAAAATTTGTAATCCATATATCAACATTATTCAAATTAAAGACGTAAACGTAATTTACTCATTTTGTAATTTCAACTGTGCCTGAATTCACTTGGAAGATTCCAGCCAATTTAACTGTTATCATACACTGTTATCACCCTTTGATAATGTTTGATCAATCTGAACGAATTTAACCGCAGAAACTAGTGCAGAGTACGTTTATTTGTAGGCTATAGTTTTATTGTAGGGTTGACAAAGACATTCGATCTCATTTATAAATTTCCAAGTGCCATTAAATTTGCTGGAACATAATTTGCCAAATGTTTTGTTTCCTTTTTAAACTCAATCCTCGAAATTCTATAACCAAGACAAATATCGGGATTACTTCTACAACAGTACCGTGTGAACAGGCCTACTTAAAAATATTTGAAAATCGTGTTCACAGCCCTGACTAGTCGTGTTTGTTTTACTATCAACTTTCCAACATCTGGCACTTTGCGTTTGTGCAAAAATGACTGATTGAAGGTATCAAAAAGCTATTTGGAGTTGAGTAGAGTGGAGTGAGGCACAATTCCTTGGCACTCAGCCAGTTCTCGTCGGCCGACATTATAAGTTAGTGCATGCATTTCTATAACTGCACCTTGTCTGCCTATATTAGCGTTCCTTCTCTTTGTACCTCTTCTCCTTAATCCTCTCTCCCCATCTCCGACCTTCACTCTTCCCACACCTTGCCTTTAGCTTCTTCCTAGGCATTTGTGGCACTAATGCCTGGCAGAAAATGGGAGCCTAGTTTTATTGAGGATTTCGATGATATTCTTTCGAATTCTCGGACAGCACTTACTTTGAATTCTCTTACTTTTGTAGACTCGAAAGTGTTCGTAATTGTTAAAGCTAGAAGCTATATAAACCATTTTGTTTTTAAATACATTTAGGATTGGATTATGAAATTCAAGTCATTTAACAGCATTATCAACACCGATTTGCGAAACAGAATTTTCCTAACAGTTATTCGATTGTTTATAATACAATTTTGCAAGTTTATCTGCCCATTTCAACAATTCTAGTAATATAATAACTATTCAGTTAGGTCGTAAGCATTCAAAATACAGCGCAGAAAGGACCACCGTGGGGAACACGGTTCTTTCCACCCGCCGATAAATTACAGCGTCAAATTAACGTTAAACCTTTCTAAAAATATATTTAGGATTTCGTATATCAAAACTGTTTTAATACTTTTTATGATTGAATCTATGGCTAACCACACACACTTTACTTAACATTATTATCTCATCGAAGTGGCTTCTCCAATAAACGCTTTACCAACAATCCACAGTACACGATGACGTAGGAAGATAAGGATTACAACTGCAGTGATTATAGCTAGAAGGACGGCACACTACGGCGACCGCGTCCAGCCGCGCATACGGTGGGATTAGCCTACTAGTAGCAATGGAACTGGTTTTCGGTGGATTTTTGCATTTCAGATGGGATAAAAAGAGATTAAGCGACGCAGGGTCACTTGCCATGTGCATATATGTTTTTATGAATATTACATTCTCTCCCCTCCCCCGCGACGGCGACGCGAGCTCCCTCCCTCTTCTCCCGGCTCGGCCTCTACTCAAAGTTTATTGTTATTGTGACTCGGCTGGGATGAGATGTGGACCAAAAATATGGGACTTTTAAACTCCGGGCTAGCTGAGGTGGTCCAGTGATTAGAACAACTGCCGATTTACGGTTGCTCCTGCGATTTATGACATTTTATTTAGTAACTTTTTTGTGTTTCAATGAAAAGTGAATTCCTAAGTGATTTCGGGCCTTTCTGTTGTGAATGTTAATTTTCCTGTTGTCAGTTTGTTGTGAATATTTTGCCGGGTGATGAATTAATAGGCGCTGTTTTCGAGTTTCTTCCTTGAAGTTATGCGTTCTCTTCGGGGACTGTTAAAATTTGTAGAATATTGATAAGTGGAAACTTGTCCCAAGCCTTTGTAATAATCATTCTGCAGGTAGAGAATTTTATCATCCTGCCATTTTAACTCGTTTCTTACTACTACTGCTAAGGCACAGAGAACATTTTCCTACTAGTGTTTTCCCCATTTGGCTGTATCTTAATCCTAATAACATAAGTTTTAGACTCTTGTTCAATGGCTTTTCCATAATACGCTGGTAACCAATACACGACATAGGCTACATATGTAGTTTTATATTTTTCCTTTTATAAACTGTACCTATTATACATATATAGCTTTCACAACTGAGAAACGCGTAATATGATTTTAAACCCCTCTACTTGATGTAAAACATATTAAAGAGCCAGCCAGCTGTTTAACTAAAAAATCGTCTAAACATTCAATACACAGGTAAAACACCACTACTTTAACACGCAAAATAAAGATACGCATGCAGAACCCCCAGCCGTCGGTGCAGGACAATCTTCAACCGAAGCTCACGCCTGCAGCCGACCCGTGGTCCAGTGTTCCCAGCATCCGCTGCACAGTCAGACAAAAGCAAGTGCAAATGGGGCATTAAATAACAGCGAGCGCGCAGCGTACCTCATACAGGCTAATGCTATTTAATTGTCTATGGTATGGGGCGAAATTGGCAATACATCGGAGTCGCCTAACCAGATCTAATGGGACGGCATAAAGCTAGACCAGGACAAATTGATAACCGGGCGATTGATCGTTCAACCTACCGCCAACTGCCTCCTCGACCACCGGCCTCACCTCGGAACCTGATACGCACAGGAAATAATAGGTTGGAAATGCTCATCTTGGGGAGACTTTGGCTGTTTGCTTCCGATGGTCTGGTCTTATCTTGTTGCAGGATTGTCTCAACAGGACCAATAGCTCAGCAAGCTCAAAATTCTTCTCATCCTAGTTCCTTACTACTTTCAAAAAGATGATCAGTAGTCTAAGGATAGATGACAAGGAAAATGCTCTTGGCGAAAAATTTTGAAGTATAGAGATATCTGCAAGACGATCTAAGCTTCCTTAAATCTTCAGAACCCACTCATAATCACTCCCCTATTCACTACATCCAACTAGAATGTCTTGATCGCCTGGCTGATGCATAAAATATAACATTCAGATAGTCCCAAAGCATTAATGTAGACACACTAATGAAGATTATCCTACGTCAAAGGTCACTAGCACGTTGTCCCACATTCCTCCAGTAGATTCAACTAAGTATATCGGAATAAAACAGCGAACGTACAACACGTACACTAGTTTCATCAAACTAACTCGCTGACATATTTATAGCCTGAACCCGTTATCACTCCATTTACCGCGCAAATGCTCCGTTTGTACAATCTGCTCGTGTAAATTACGAGTCGTCCGTTAGAGTAACGAGCTGACAGAGGGCAGACTGCGCCGGGCTCCATATTTGCACAGCTCTAGCTCACAATGGGTGCCAGTGTCAACGCACGTGTTTACTATCAGTACTTTGATACTGCGATTTGAGACACCGACCACTCCTAGAGGGTGTTTTAAGGTGAATATGGGTGAGTGTGTTGATGGATGATGAGATGTAGTCTTGTTACAAACTAGGGCCGACTGTTCCCCAGATTGGCTCATTAATTAATAGCCCAACGACCAATGGAATGGACCAACAGCTTAACATGACCACGGATAGTTGCCATCGTGAAAAGTTGTCACTGCGCCCGGGAATCGAACCCGGGCTGATTTGGTGCGAAGCACGCACTATACCACTGAGCAACGACCCCTCAACGTGTTAGTTGTAAGCTAGCCCTTATTGGTATCTAGACTATACATTTTACAGAAGAGTTAAGTTGGGGTATTTTTCAAACTGTTGAAAATTTGAGTTGTCAGTTTTTGAAAATCAACTACATTGTCCATTCGTCTTTCCTTATTCTACAAATTGTCCATAATAGTCTCGCCTATGAGTGAATATATTCATACAAAATCTATCTAAAACGTCTTTCAAAATGTCACGTTCCTTTAAATCTGCAGTGAGCATCTATGAAATTACTTCTTTTATACGTAATCTTCCTATGTACGAGTACATGTTACAACTAAGATAATAGACTTGAGTGCCGTTTTAAAAGACCTTTGTTGAACTAATTTTCCATAACTTTAAGTATATCAAAACGTAATGATTTCACAGTATACTTGCCCTACGCCAATTTGACGCTAATTCCAGTTTAATATTCAATTTAATACTTCTGACCGATAACATTGATTTTACGAAATGAAAACTGCGGGAACAGATAAAAATCTAAAATCCCAAATAAAATCCAAGAATCAATCTTCCAAACCATTACAAAATAAATTTGCTACACATAAAACTTGAGATTGGCAAAAACCTTTAACAGCACAAGTTTCATAAGATGTATTTGCTAGTCATAAAATGTTGTAGCGCTGCATGTGGAATCTCTTGAGCCTTGTAATCAATTAAGTTGGCCGAGTCGGGCTTGTATTCGTGTACTCGAGATGGCGAGCATTCATTACTAGACATAGTATCTCGCTGTCACCTGGAATATGCGTCTTGTTAGCTTCTCTAGGCAACACGCTTTCAGTAAAAACTCACGTCTAAAACTTCTCAGCTCGTCTATTCCCTCGACGAAATTTAAAATGAAACTATATCGATACGGGCAAGTGCGTACATTCCTGCCACGGACTGTACCGGGCCGAGGGGACTGTACTTTGTACGCCTCGCTCCGACAGACCTATAAAGTACAGTTGTATACAGCACTTAGCCATGTCACTGTGGCAACAATTACTTACTGGCCAGAGAGTGCTCTGTCAGTGATATGACACCCGCCTACGCTTTCAAACAATCTACCTTCAGCTTCCTCACACACTCCTCACTCCTCGTGTCACACTAGAAGCGTCACCAGGGAAGTGACAGTTGTTTCACATATAATTTAAGCGTTTAAGAGTGCGCACTAGTGGCCCTGACCTTGACTTTCGTCCCATAAGAGCTATGTTAAAAATGCAGCTTCTGGAAACACTTCACGTCTACAGTTTTCATCCTATTTTTATGAAAGAACATTTGTTTTAAAGTGTACTAAATGTTTTCGTGATTCCGAATTTCCATGTTTGCATTTATAAAACCGTGGAATAAATCAAAAATTGGAGACACTTTGTATTTGAATTTTTGTTTTTACTAGTAAACTAATGAAGATTTCAAAAAAGTGGTTAGCGGAGCCATTGCAGTACATTATCACCTTAAAAAAAAACCTGAATTCAAAAATTGCAGGCGTGAAGTGTCTCAAGAAAATGCTTGTTTTACATTACTCTTATGGGACAAAAATTATAATGGCCGACAGGAAACTTTAATTTTACAACAAATACACATTGCAGCTGGAGCTGTGATGCTGCAACAGTACCAAGGATGTTACGACAGTTCTTGAGTATAATTTATTTCTTGGGCAAAAGAAGAAACTATTTGAGCTGTAAATAATTGATTCAAACCTTGAAGCGCCAGAGCGAACGAGCGGCTGATGTTGATTTGAACGGTCTTACACGACTTGGCACTCCGAGGAGTCTAAGCAGCATTTATCACCATAAGTGTCTTGAAGCAAACTGCTGTTAGCTTGAACTTCCTTGAATGTCAACATACACATGTCAATAAATCATCCTAATATTCTTCAGCGATTCAATCCTTTCCTACAAATGAAGGTACACCGACATCAGTATTGTCTTTACAAACACTTCTATACTCCTGAAAGGTCGTAAGTGTCTTATAAGTAAAGAAGAAAACACGTACAATGCAAGAGCGCTAGTAGGAGGCAGGAACAGGGCCACACCCAAATCTGAACGCTAACAAATTTTGTACCGATGTCACAAGGAATATCGTAACTTGCAGGCTTTCGATCCCGTTGTGGGTTTAGCTAAGAGTAAAATACTTTCGACCCTGAGATCAGTCTTTACTTTATTATACAGAACTATAACTCACAAGAACACGTTCGAAAATGTTAATACACAGAGACAAGCAGATAACTTTAACACTATCTAAAATGTAATTTTCCTAATTCTTACAAAACTTTAGACTACTACCAAACGGTTCAAACTTTAAACCTCCATATTTACTTTTAAACTATCCGAGCTCACTCTCCGACAGCGTTAAAGTAACTTTGGATATATAAAATGAAGATGCACTTGACCATCTTGTCGATTGCCCAAGAGAGAAATGTGCCGTATAAGTGTGAATTGCAAGGCCAGAGTTTGATACAGCTGCATGACCTTATTAATAGAATCCTGTTCTGTGAGGCTGCGACTAGAGGAATCCGATCCGACCTCTGGAACGAGTAATTGGCGGTGATAATATATCACCGTCACTCGGACAACCAGCGTTGATTACAGTCAAGAGGTTACCTATACATATAAACTGGCCAACAGCATTGTTTTGTACTGTCTACTTAATACTTGTGTTTAAAAATCTGATTTCCCTTTTCAACCGTTGTAGTGCTAGGATGAGGGGTCAAAGGTGGATTTAAAATGAGAAGGCATGAGAAAGTCGATTGAATGAGACCCGGAATGTCAATAAAACCAGATGCAAAACTATAATTCTATGTTACAAAATTACGTGTTTTTTTGTTGTTTTGTCAACTACTGAAGAGAAAGCATCTTGCTTTTCACGCGGAACTTTCGAGTTAAGCTAATTGGTCGGATGATCATCTACCAACTTACTTTTGAGTCTTTAAAGACTGTAGTAGGTGAGGTCATTCCTAGTTAAGATCTTTCTTTAAGATGAAATTTACATCTGAACCTTACTGACTAAGCTACTGAAGCTACCGATACTAGGATGTAGATAAAACTTACCTCTTAAACTCCGAAAATAAATACTAGATCAAGTTTACTACTAACGCCTTATTGACTGTTGGGCTAACCCTATAAAGCGTACAGATTAAAATACAACATTAATTTATTTCTAAAACTCGCAGGCTGATCCTTTCTCAAAATTCCAGATACTGACTTACAGATGGGCCTTTGCTCTAAAGACCCCAGCCGTACAGTTTAGATGGAATTTTACAGCTAGGTCTTTTTTCTAAAGTTCGGAGAGGGCCTGCAGATGGACCCTTCCTCTGATGTACAGTTTGGACGGAGTTTACATCTGAAGCTCACAGACTGGCGATGGACTGTAGATGGAGAGTTTGGAATGGTAATGTGTAACAGTACGAGTACGACTGTTGAGTTGATTGGAGCTCAGCTGGCTGGCCATGTCGGAGGTGCTACCGCGCCATTACCGGAGTCAGGCCTATAATTTGACTCAGCCTTGGGTTCAGGTTGGTATCCCCTCACCACTCCACATACATTTAAATCACCCCACCGCAACTACCATCTTCCTCAATCAACTGTGGATCTTAGCCAGCCAACCGAGCATCGAGAATTGTGCGATGCTGATGTGCTCATTCTTCCGTAATGGATTTGAGAGTAGCGTATACTCTGGTAGTGGCAGACCTTTCCCACATCTTGGCCTCTTGGCAGATACGGCATTGTCAACGCAAATGGGGAGGTGATGTGCGTTTTTCTGCAAGGGAATACATTTAAAGAATAATTTTCCCATGCGCAAACGGCATGCTTTCTAGAGAACCACGTGTATTTCTTAAAGTGAAGGTTGCGAAGCCTGAGAACACCTGTTAATTGGTAGAGTATGTGATTTCAAAAAGGTATCAAACTATTAAAGTACAGTGCTAAATTACCGGCAACAACACAACTCAGTGAGTAGCTTTTAAAATTGTGTATTCGTATGACGCTTTTAGACTTTTTGTATGCCCGTCTGACTCTTTCGAGTTTTCTCACTCACTTGCGCACAGTCCCCCAAAACAAGCAATAAGATACTTTGAAAGTGTTTCCTACCAGCAAATTAAAAGAATCTCACGCTTCATCAATCGGATATTTCTTCTTGTCATACGTCAAGCATGAAATGCGAACCAGAGTCAACGTTGCCTAGAGCCGAAGCGAGAGAAAGACAGACGAGTGACAGATGCCTGAGACACTAACGTGTCATTTAGCCCTAGGAGCTTGATCAGAGTGACCGGAGTGATCAGTGATCAGTTGATCGAATGATCAGCTGTAAGAGTGCCACCCACCGCGCCGTACACTGTCATCTCTATTTGCACACTGGTACTCGCCATATCCAGTGTGAGTGCAAGTGCATTGTCTCTGCAAAAACCACAGTGCCAGAGTAGTGCACTTCTGCGAAATGAGGGATAGCCACTCATTACGTCTGTGATGTGATCACCAAGTTTGGACGTGAGCGTTGTCTTCTACTGCCCAACATGTGTTTCCTGATCGTTCCGTAATTCCGCACGGCTCTCTTTGGGAACCGAGACGGTGCCGGGTCAGTGGATTTCTTTATGGCTTTATTAATTCACTACAAGGACTTATGACTTCATTTAGTAAGGACAAGGAAAGGTTGCATCTTCTGTTTCAAGATGCACGATGTAGATTTTATATGACTTTACGTTTCATCTCACAGTTCCAATTCATCACACTGTCAACGCCAGTCAGTCGTTACATACATATAATAATTACAATAATACACTGTTCTATTTTTCAAAACAAAGGATTACAAAGGGTTTGGTGGTTCTCTCCTAGAAAAAACGTGACCGTTTGACAAGCTGTGTGATAAGACGCAACTAAAACAAACCGTCTTTAAACGTCAGTCACAAACGAGTCACAGAGGTAATGTCATATTTAACCACACTCGCCTGGAGGTAACGGTGAGCTGACGACAGGCGAGTTTCCGTTAACCCATTCAGTGCAGTCACGAGGACCGAATTGTGCGCCCATGTACTGCAGGTTTTCCGCTCGATTATGCGATCATGTTTTAATTGCGCAAAGTGAAAATTTCGGCGTGCGCGTGCCCAGCTGACAATGGAGCCGCGCTCGAGGCTAATAACAACGTCACTAAGATGACATAACGGTGCTGGAATTAAACAAACATAATTGAGACACTCGGTTACCACTCTAGGAAGCCGTTTGGAGAAATATCCACGAGGCCGACCGCTTATGGTAGTTTATTTTACTGTTACCAAGCGAGTAAGTATAAAATCAACGCGGTAATTCAAAATAAATAAAACCGTTTCTTGAGTAAGACCATGCGAGTCCAAAATAACACTAACAAAGTTATAAAATCATATGTATGGGCGCTTTCCATCCTGTTGATGACTTGTATTTGATTAACAAGCAGATCTCGTGACGCAGGAAAGTTAAGAACATATGCCTGTCTAATATTACGTCATACATACATTTCCAATCGGTTTTAAAATATAAAATAGGTCAAGTGAATAATAATTACTTTATTTGGCGCCTGAAGAAGATATGAACTATGTATATATGACACGTTATTCAAAATATGTCATGCAGAACGCTATGGCTTTACTCTTGTAACTGTGTGCTTTTAGTATTTGTGTCCTGTGAAAATTCGTCAAAAGGTTTTCGTATGCCTAGTTTTGGCTCATTGGTAAATTGTAATTTAATTTGCCTCTTAATACTGAGCTGAAATCAAAGCTACAAACAATTATTTGTTTAGTATTTAAAATACGAAAACCACCCCGACAGACCTGCTGAAATACAAACTTTCTGCATGTTACTGTAGACAAAGTTGTGCACTAGGATGGAACTACCACTAGTAAGTGGGCTACTCCACGGAGGAGTAGCTTACAAGAGGCGTGGAGTAAGGAGCCCTAGCTCAGTGAAATAGTGGAAGTATGCAGCCACAAACCAAAGCGGCCAATGCAGCAATGTACTAGGCTACATGTACCTCGCTCCTATCGTAACATACCTCCTAGGCTAGCTTTGGTTTACAATCATCTGCGACTGTTTATAACCGGTATCGTATTTTACGAGGTGTCTCATAACTAACCACTTACACTTGGTCTTACCCAGAGTCCGCCAATACTTCACGGCCAGTACTGATGATACTCCATTGATACTTTGATACTACTTTGATCTTCGATCGTTTTGTTTTATCTTCGTACTTTTTAGTGTGAGGAAGAGGTGAGGTACTCCTTTTAAATAAATAAATGGCAACACTCAAATTGAGCGTTTACGCTCACGTCGACATCTTGTTCTTTCCCTCACAGACCATTCACTTAAATAGTTTCACTATAGCCCTATTCTTGTCTTACTTTTCACTCTCCCACTCGTCTGGACTATAAAATGCTTCTGCAATCAAATTTTTGAGACTATTCATAAAATTTGGAATTATGCTGAAGACCTTCTTATAGGTAGACCTGAAAACTTTTCTCTCAGACAACTACTTAATGTTTTAAATTGTGATATGTGTACTTTGATTTCAGTTAAAATTCTTTGAATTTTTAGAAAACTAGTTCTACGTACAAAATAAATCATTCTTACAAGCTTCTGCTGAAATGTGTAAAGCTTGTGATAGCAGTGGTGAGCTGGACACTGGTGTGGAGTGGACTATAGTGGCCAGTGTAGTGTTGGTCTGTAGCTCGGAATGCTCAGCCAGGTGCGATTCCCCCTCTCCTCGCTGGCCGATCCATCCATACTTTTTTATTATTACGTCCCGGCAAGTTTTTTACTATTCCGACCCATCATCAGACTCTTCAGATGATATCGCTGTGGTCCTTCCTCTTCCCTAGTCGCGGAAGTCCGCGCTGCGATTTATGAATATTTTATACAATACCTGCTCTCTGCTTATTTTCTCTCTCGTTTTCGGTTTCTGCCCCCAAGACGAGTTGTAGCGCAAGGTCACTTCTCTTGCCTCCCGGGGGTTTCATTCTGTAATCTCCACCATCAAGTATCTACCGACTTACGCTGCTTTACACTTCTTTATGTGTCTTCGCGCTTGCTGGTGTTTAAAACTCGTTTGGCCCGTTTGCACTAATTTTCGTGTTCGGTAATACAGTCCGTGTTTACATACGATTATGCATTTCAGGTATAAAAAATCGAGCAACAGTGGTCTGAGTGATTTTTATGTAATACCGTATTCAGGGGAACGATCATGCGAGTCTGAAATCACCAGTCATCGCTGAGAATACCCGATATAGCTTCCATAATTCGACCCTTTGCTGTCTTTACACGTATTACATTAACGTTTAATCTTTCACAAGTTACTTACGGATGTTGCGCCAGTGATTGGAAAAATGTAGTTTTAATAAAAACTAGCGGTCCGGGCAGTAACGTAGATGATTTCCATTTTTGCAGATGATATTGCCATTATCAGCCGTCCAATCAAGGGCCTCCGCATGTTTCTGCTAATTACCGTGTTATGAAATTTATCGCCTACCGGCCCTCCTGTTAGCCTATAACTAAGAAATGAATAAAACTTGACTTGCCTCTAGACGAGAATCCAGTCGTGAGACAGTTTTGCGCTTTTTGTCACGAATAATTTTAAGATACTTAAATGCTTTTATCCTCGTTTAACTAGGACGTACAATTTTAATCGATGATCGAACCTTGAAAATTAATAAAACTCATTGTAAAACAATATACCTAATAAAAGTGAACAGGCACAGTAGTTGTAATATTCGACTTATATATTTAGTTACAAATACAGAATTGTTACTCCTCTAAGTGCATTTATAGAGGATAAAAAAGGTAAAGTTTGTCGTATAACGAGACGGAGTTAGGACTACAAAGTACTCTCTACCACTCAACCTCGACCTTTACCTAGCGTCACCGTATAACCACATTACGATTTTAAGTGGTGACTGCGGGGATCGAACCCGCGCCACCGGAGAGATGAGCTCTAATCCAATACCAATCAGCCACGGATCCGCAACTACTAGGTAGACTACTCACTACGCTTAAAATGTTTTATTTATTTATCTGTTTCAAAATAAATAACAGATCATCAGTTAGGTAGTAGCGTCAGGTAGTTGATATCCTTCCACCGAAACTTAAGGATTCTTTAACTTAAGCTTTAGCTTAACTATATCATTAACCATACTTGAAGTTTAAACGTCTACCAGAAATGTGTAGCCTTGTGTAGCATTGAGGGAATGCAATGTAGCATTCATTGCTTGGAAAACTAGTTGTTTTTAACTAATGGGACATCTGCAGAACGATGCGATCAAGCATGTTTCTGGAATACCAACCACAACGATTTGTAACTACAGCCATGTCCAGCCTTGTAATGAATCCACTAGCGTTCCGTAATACTTGATTAAAATTCTTCCAGATTGTTATGAATTATAAACCTTGTTATCTCAATTTAACTAATTAATCTATGTGTCTGAAAACTATTTAACATACATTTCTTCTAAATCTGTGCGTCCAACTACTATTTAATTTTAAAGCCGTTCTATTTTTATTTATGTTTTGGTAAGTGCAAAAGCTAAGATAAATAAACCATTGAGTACTTCTTTTAAATTTACATCAAGGACGCCCAACCACCTGACAAGGAACCCTGAGAAAGTGACTTTTCATTGTTTACAACATTTATCTCCCTGTGTTTAGAAAAATGATAAATGTGTAGAGCAAACGTTTTTTGGTTAGTTATACTTTAATTTAAAGGGTTCGTTTTCTATTTAACGCTTTATACTAGCGGTCCCGTGGCGGGTTGGAATCGTGCGCTCCGGAGCTTATCCCTCCTCTGGCGTGGGTTCGAGCTCCGGACTTAAACTGTTAGTCAGTTTAAGGAAAGTACTTTTCGTGTTTGACAAAATTTATTTGTATTAAAGAAACAGTTGTTGTTGTTCTGCAACTAATAGTCCTTTCTATTCTATACATACCGCAACCAGCCACAGCCACCAAGAGGCTTGAAACGCACTATAGTTGTTGAACGGTCAGCCAGCAAGCCACTGTTGAAGAAGTCTGGGCGACTAGACTTTATGGACAGAAATTAGCTAGTAATGAAACCAGCATCGTAAAGTGTGGAACGGGGAATACATTTATTTGTTAAAAAATGAGCTCGCCAAGGGATAGGGCAAAAGAAACCACTAAAGGTGGGGAGGACAATAAAACTGCGCAGTAATACTGGCTTCAGTGTCTTCCTTTTTCACAAACAGACAACACCGTTTCAACATTACTACACCATTTTGTTTTTCATGCGTGGTTAATTGGTGAAGTCATAACTTGTCTATGGTTCGAATCGGAATATATTCTAATTTGAAGTAGCTGAACTTGTAGATGACTCTTTGATTCGTGCTGTTCATATGTTTATTTAAACCTTTCCAAATAAGTATGATCTACTATCATTTCAACATTTGACAATGCTATAATATTCCCTTACTTCGTTTACTAAATTACGCTTTTTATTTTTCTTGCTTTTAAGTTAGTTTGTTTTTCTTATGATATAAATATTTAAAAAGGCTTTTTTGGCAAGTTTCTGATGTCATTTACGAACTACAGTCGTTGTGGAAAGATTGTTGTCATTGCTTCAGCTTGCTGTCTTCTTTGATATTGCCCATTTATCGTGGTATTACATTTTCCTGAATACGCTCACTGTTGTTCAATCCCTGTTGCAATCCCTTATTGCTTGGTTGGTATCATATTTGGTTTCCTGATGTTATCTCTTTTTGCTTAGGTTTTTCATCGCTTGTTCTGATTTGTTATACTTTTACTTAATCTGGGTTAACATATCTTTATTTACATTGTTGTTGATGTATGTTGTTGGTATCACATTCTCCTCGTATCACAAAGTGCTCGTAGTTGTTGTGTTTTGTCATCTCTTGTTGGGCCGCGGGCAGATGGTCGGTGGCCCTCCTCCGCTGGACCGGCTTTGTGCCGCTGCTCACTGCTGCCAAAACACTCTCCAGTGTTGCCACCTTGTGCGCTCTAGCAGCCATGGCAGCCAACTCACCTTAATGATAATGCCCTGCACTAATCCTTCTCTTTCTCTCTCCCTCACTCACTCCCTCTCTTTCCCTCCTATGACTTATGGTAGGGTATTTGTCTCTCGGTCCACTCCTGTGTCATTACTTTATTGCCCCCTCCTCCTCCCCCTCCTTCGTCTTTCCTTCTACCCAGCCTTTAATTAATTCAACCATTCCAATCAACTTTGTCCATATTTTCATTTGCGCGCTTGATTGCTTGTGTGTGTTCGTGCGTGCAAGAGCTTATTTTATACATCGGTGAGAAAATTGCTTTGAGTTTAAGCCAGTAAAACACTTGTATGCCACAACACTACGAACAGTGTACCTTTACAGCCATTGCATTGTTTCAATCAAGGCAGCGTTAGATGAAAACACCAAGCACTGCTTGTAGCTTCTGATTTCAACTCTTACTTTGTTTGTTATGTCGAGTTATTGGCTAAAGAGATTTATTACATTTAGTCGGCCAGAATGTAATCAATCGTATGATCTCCGAACAAATTCATGTATGTGCTTTCCGAAAAAATGTACCGGTACGTGAAGAGAGCGAGAAAAATTGGCTTAGAGGTTAAAACTACTCGAATTAAAATATATCTGGATATGATGAAAAGCTTAAGGACCAAGTAGTAACAATTGTAAGTCCCTAGTTCATTATATTGAAAATGGAACACCTGTACCACCTCAAAAGGGTAGTAGGCAAGACGATCAACGAGGGTTTTATCCGAGTCAGATCGCTGTTATGATGTCTCTATTAGAGTCGAGGGGTTGGCAGCTGCTTCAAGGGGTGTGTGAATATAAGGATCATCTGTGCTACAGGAAATGTAGGTCGTTAGTTTTTTGTGCTTAATTTCTTACTTAGAGATCATCTTCATCCCTTAAAAGTTAATCTCGATTTAATGTTGTACAACACCTGTTTAATATAAGTGTGTAACGACTTGTAACTTTAAACTTACTCCCTAAACAATTTGGGGTTACAAAGATATTTGCAGGAGATTCAATTAAAATGTTTTGATTCAATATAAACCATTTAAGGTATAATTCAGCTTTCATTTTCTAGTGGCAGGGTAGCAAAAGTGAAGGCCTAACTTAATTGTTCAGCTTTCGAGAAGATAGAATGACCATGTGAGACAAAACGTATAATGTGTAACAACTTATTTATAATAAAAATGATAGTAACTATTTCATTTTCTTCACCCAAGTTTTACAATAGAAAAACGATACCTAATAATTTTATAGATTGACTGCGTACGAATCGAACCTGATTTACCACTCGCACTATTTCCATCCTATAAGTATTTTGAAAACCTCTACCAAACCACAAATTCTTGCTTATCCAAATGTACGTAAAGTTGAGTTCATAGTCTTTCGTTCATTTGTGAAGAGTTTTATGACGCAAACATAATTAAATATTGAACGTAACCACCATTAGAGACCTGGAGTCATAAAACTCAGGTATTTTATTGTGTTTATAATCTATAAATACAGAAAGGCTATATTGGGCTTCGTTACCTAAGATTTTTTGTACTCGAGAGAGCAGCAATCGCCACAAGCTGGGTAACCCAACTATTCTGATGATTGTCCATTAAACAGATATGGCGGAAGAGTCATTAGTATAAGCAATAAAAGCTGCGATGTCTGGGAGTGGAGAGTTGGACTTGTCTCTGTTCACTGTCTGCAGAGTGCTAACGCGAAAAAGCGGATTTTTGTTTTAAAGGTAAATTTTGTCTTGATTAACGAGGTGAAGTTAGGACTACAAAGTCCTCTCTACCACTCAACCATGATCTTTACCTATCGTTACCGTCACTTTACAAATGTAGGTGGTGACTGCGGGGATCGAACCCGCGCCAGCGGAGTGATGAGCTCCGGAGTCGCGCACGATTCCAACCCGCCACGGGTCCTCTTTAAACAAGATTTGTAAACAACGGAGATCCTAAGGGTTTTTGGGTTTTACAGTTTTATGGCTTAAAAGTATACACTCTAAATATGAAAGAGTGAAAACCACTTCCAAAGAGTGAACACCAAAAGGTATCAACACCTAAAAGAGCGGAATTTCACTCTTTCTGAGTGGTCTTCACTCCTTCATTTTTAGAGTGAAGTAAAAGTTTTACGAGTGAATGTTTCATAGTTACGAAAATATTCAAACTACAGCAATTCGAGCTCAATAGCTTATACAGTGTTGATTTTCTTGATGAATTTCTAGGTATAAAGACAAGTGTTTTTCTGATAGTTATCTTCAATGAACATAACATCAATGAACTGAAATGCCAAAACACTGTGCACTGGCTTTAAATCCAGATTGTACACTTCCTACACTGTAAATAACAAATAAAAGAATTAACATTTCAATAAGTTTTAAATAAAATGTCTAAAGCAGTTCTAGATAAACACGTTTTGAATGGATTTTAATCAATCTGTGTGAAGCTAAAAGCGTGAAAACGGCACCACAGTTTGTTCAGTCGATGTTCTACGTGGTAGTGCAAGTGTCTGTCACGGTTGTTACCCATACTCCCGTGTTTTCACGGTTTTTTGCCATTATCAAAGTGGAAAATTGCGCATTTCACATCAGATGATGTTGGCAAACATGCAACCTTTTCTTTTACAGTAGTTATTAAGAAGAGACTCTATCTAACTTGTTTCTGTCATACGCTTTTCTGTCAGAACATATTCGTTTTAAGAAAAATACAATTAAATTTGTACAAAATTGTAATTGTAATAAATAATTTATTTTATTTTTCAGGTATGAAAATCATGCACACTCTATATCTCTACTTCAATACGTAAGTCGTTACAGCGTTTTTCAGAATTACTTTAAGACACTACTTGTTCAAATACATTTTGTTTGTCTGCTGATAGTGAGAACCTCCTCACAGTCAACGTTTAAAATAATACATTCACTGATGAACGCTGTGCTGTGAAGCGGGATAAGGCCGGGGATAGGCTTCCGTAAGACCTTGAGAGGAGAGAAAAGGATGTAGAGCGAAGAGCGTGGGCAAGTAGTAAATAAAGCAAGAGTTGAATGGAGGAGATAAGCAAGAGCGAGGTGGCCGAGGCGGCTACTGAACTGACTGCGACCAAAATATGATAATATTATGATATGGGCGAACAGTAGCAGGCGCGGCGTGCGGCGGTCGCATCGGCCTTAAGGGTGTTTGAGGGCATCCCCGACCGTGCACACGCCCGCTCACACGCACACACGTGAAATTATACCTCCCGCTTTATTATCTGGCAGGAATGAGAGTCGGACGAGCGCGAGTAAAGAGGAGAGGAGGAGGAGAAATCATAGTAGAGAGAGAGACAGAGGAGAAAAAACAACGCGAGTATCGGAGCTACCTTTTGTATGTACATACGGTATGTGCGTTCAGCGACTTGGCAACAGCGCAGCCACAGACAACATGAAATATGGCGCTCCCCCCTCCAAGCGCCCGCACCCGACCAGTGTGAAATGGTGAAGAATCTCTTATTTGCATCTTTCCCTACTTTAGCTCTTTCTTTCTCCTGCCCTCTTATCTCTGCTATCTTGCCGATCTTTGTATCTTCTTGAACGCATCGGTTCTTTTTGTTTGTCCGTCCGCTCCATCAATTTGACAATGATATGATAAAGGCCGGAATTCCTCGCTCGTGGTCCGCGGTCCTTGCTTCCTGGTCCCCGAGTGCTCTCGCCGCCGCGCCTCACGCCCCCCTTCCCTCCCTCCACCCGCCACTGTCCGCCGCCCCGCCGACACTCTCCAAATAATCGACCACATTCTTCATTGATACCCTCATTGACGTCTTCTTTATGCATAACATTTACCAAACAATCTTCTTTTCTTTCAAGAGCTCGGTCCAGAGAGAACTTGGCTGTCAGCTATGCATGATATGCCGACACATCTGCTTAAGAGTCTATTAAGAAAATGAAAGATAAAAACCTTTTTAAATATAAGAATGATAAGCCCTAGACCAAATCTAAAGCTTTCTTATTATCAAAGTATCCTTACCCACCATTTACAGGAACACACTGGCCTTTCTGCGTTTTCTTAATATTTAAAACAACGGCACTATTCGTTCATCTCGTTAAAACACTATTTTCATCATTGGTATGAATAGCCCATTAACAGTCACAGATTATCTAGTGGTAGCAAACATCCTTGTTTCCATAGTAATTTTGACTAGGTCCTCAGTCCCGGGTAGGATACCAATAATATTTTCACAAAGCGATGATTATGAAAACGCACTGGTGTTTTTCCATTGCAAAAGGTAGGCCCTGAACAACCCTTCCCTGCGTTTCTATACCCCAGGTTATAATTAATGCCTTTTTTAAAACAATTTTTAACTAAAGACCCCTTCGTTTTAAATCCAAAACATCGCAATCAAGTGGTTACCCTTTATAACAAACCGAAGTATCTAATACGAACTTTTGGTCGTCAGAGAAAAGGCTGACGAGGAAACCGAACTCGGAGACTAAAGTAATTTGGAAAGGGGGAGAGCGGTAGGCTATCATTAGCGTTCTGGTCGGCCGGGGGGAGGCGGGGGAAATAATACACCTACAGAGCCGGGACAGACAAAACTAATACAGAGTTGGTATGTGACTGGTCCATCACACTTCACTCTTCACTCGTCGTCCTTCTGCCTCGTCTGTACATTGTAGCTCTTGCAGAATCACTCCGACCTCAAACTGGCTCTTCTTTAATGTAGGCTTATCTTTCTTCGCATCGGTTTCCTGAGACTCTTAGAGACTGCATGGAAAGTAAACAGCAGTAGTAATTATTAATTGAAAACGTCATTTAAAAGATTAAACACTGATATACTATAAAGCCGGTTGTACAGGTGACTGAACGAGTAAATGTTTAGGCACTTCTCGACATGCTACCCCCCTCAACCATATACTCTTTTTGAAGCTCTTAGTGTGAAACCTTGGGGAAAATCTGAAAACATTCTTTTTAAGGCTCTGGCATGTTGGCAGCCAAAAAGATTGCGTCTGAAAATTTGCCCTTGTATTTGCATTGCGGCTGAACAGTTGCTTGGATATTCAATCTGATAAAAAATCGTTAGTGGCTAGATCAGTTTGAAGTTAAGTTGTCAAAAATTCAACTTTTCGCTGTGTTTGGGCTCTTAGTTACGGTACTTTTCAACCACCCAGACATATAAAATGTATACGTATGAATAAACAAAATGTTGTATTTTGAGAAAAACGTACAGAAAGTCACTCTACATTAAAGAAAGTGTGGATATTTGGCACCTTATGTTTAAACTTTAATCAATTTTCTTATATTTTGCTATGGTTATTACAGCTACAACTTCCAAAATTATTGGTCCTATAAAACCAGTGGGTGAAGCTAATTTTTATTAATCGTAATCGTAGCGAATGCCCCGAAACGACGACCCCGCAGGCCGAGTGGAGGTCTGGGGGCTTCTGTAAAAGTAATGGTTTAAATAAATATCCTAGACTCATTAAATCATATATTCCACAATACGATTTATCTGTATTTCCTGATATTCTCAGAAGTCCTCCGGTGAAACTCTTCTTAGTAAGCTTTGTTCAAAAGTATCATCGTTTTGTAAAATATTGAAGATTTTATTAATTTAATATATTCTAGTCTAGTAAGATAGCTTTATTATTCCTTTTGTTTGGATTATTTTGAAGAAGTAAAGGTCATGCAGGTGCAGGGGTTTGTTTAATGGTACCGCATCACAACTTCAGTAGAACAACTTCAGTGCTATGGCTTCATTACTTTTTTATGTGGAAGAAAAGAATTCGCAGGTATTTTCTTCCAAATAATGTGTTTATGTATTACACATGTAGTACAACGTTTACTCGATACGCAATGTAAAAAACAACTTCAGCGCAACGCTTCGTTGTAGTCTCTCGCCAAATACTGAAGGTGCCAAGCTACGTAAAGAATTCTCGATACAAATTCATTTACAAATACATGTTTTGCCTATGCCCAAGATATTTTTAGTGAAAAGATAACGCCTGTAGTAACCAAATCGTTCATCAAATCAGCTGAAACTCCGTACTAAATTGGCAAGAATCAATTTCCAATCTTGAAAACAAAAAGACACTGCGGGGTTTGCCATCTGTGGCCCCGCTATTTGTTAAATCAGCGCAACACAAGCCGTGTGGGATGTTTATAATCGACAAAATCGACGATTTACAAGGCAAAATTCCTATCCGAAAGAACGAACGCAGTCGGTCGGCGGCCGTAACGTACGAGAGGGCGAGTCTCTCGGCGGGGGTCAATCCTCTAAATATCTGTTCACATGCGAACTTTCCCCGGACGTAGACAAGTATTAGCATGGGATACACTTTCCCGGTGCCTAAACTTGGTTTATGTGGGTTAACTTAGTGGTCGTGGCGTGATCTTAAGTCATTTATTGGCCTGAGCCAACGGTCCGCTCGAAATTCTGCGGAACGAAACTAACCCAGAACTGTATTAACGGAGGAAGGATTTCTTAGGGTTTTAATGTTTTTCTTGTGTTCTTGGTCACACGTAATACTCTCCGGTTACTTTACAGTGTACTAGTTTAATTATTGATCTCTTGACTATAACAAAAACGAAGAGTTAAACGGTGCCGACTTTTAATTTCTTTAAATGGAGACTTGACACTACCATGTTTCCCGCTCAAAACTAATAAAACTTTCAAAATCTTTCTTCGCAGAGCTATCACTGAAATTTATTTAGCTATCTCTACCTCTAGATAAAATTGTTGAAGAATATATACTTTTAGTAAATAGACAGAGATTAGTCCTAACTAAATAGCTAGGAGATACTATTAAATGTAGCTGAGTATACCTCGCAAGTGTTCCCGAGGACATCCCACCACAGTGAGAGAGAGGAAGAGGCGAGGAGGGGAGGATGCCAGGGGCGTCTGCACTGCAGGGTCCACGGAGGAGACGCCGGGCCCACTGGGTCTTGTTAGATGGCAGACCCGATCCGTTCAGAGAATTAATTAAGTGAGTCCGCTAAGTACATGAACTGTGTAGGCTTATATATTTACGATTGGGCCGCAATGTGTCTGGGACACAATATTGCGGGTAATTAGACTCGAGAGCCGTTTCAAAGTATCGGGTGTAACAGTTTATGCGGTGCGTTTCTGAACCAAAATAAGAGTGTACGAGTACGAAGGTGTGTATACCAAATTTTCTGGGATATAAGTTTGTATTTCACAACGTAAACGTTCACTGGTTTTCTTTTTGTTTACAGTTTACATTACTAATCGGCATTAGATATTTAGAATAAGTCCAGTTTAGATAACTTTGCAGACAGTTTCCGTAGAGCAAGAAAACCGTTGCAAAACGTGTTTTTATTTAAAGCCTTCAAAGCGTTTCAGTTACTTTCATGAGGAATATATTGTATCATTATTAAAATGAACCTCTAAAATGTCACATTTTACCTTTGGACAAAACTATTGAAATAATTTCTATTTTCTATAACGTCCATATAAAACTATTGAAACAAAAGGAAATTCCACTTCCACGGCCGAATGTGGTCAAAGTCGACGACAACCTCCATTCCATCTATAATCACAGCCACATCATCAACATACACTAGTATAAACACATTCAAAGTCAACCAATCATACTCCAGAGCTATTCAAACTGTAGCATAGGTATTAGCCGCCATGAAACCGGGAGTTAATCGCCATCCAGGCAGCCAGCTACGCTCGGTTTAAATAATGGTATTGAAAGATTAATTAAGAAGATAGTGGTGGATTCCGTCACGAGCAGGTCGAACAACGCTCACTCATTTCACCGAATGTAATTAAACACTACTTCTGTCAGAAGAGGGGCTACTGGTCGGTCACAGCCGAATCTGATTATGCGAATAATCATTGCACTACCTTGACCTGGAACAAGATTACATCTTTGATGCTGGGTTTATCTCCACTGCTTTCTTGGAATACGTGGTCTGTACTTATTGAGTGTGCATTTTAACGTAATGTTAGTGGCCTAAAACTAAGAGTTGTTTTTCCGTTAGAGTTGCTTGAACCACAGTTGAAACTTTTATCACAGCATTTTATTTCATTAATGTTTTTGGTGTACAGTTTTGTACATTACTCCTACGAATGTGTATTTTCCTTTGAACTAAGGTATTTTCCTAGTAATCATAGGGGTCAAATTAACCGCAATAATTTTGGTAGTGAAATATTAGTTGACAATACGCTCAAAACTCGTCAAGAGTAGTCTTCCATGTTGTCCCCCAGTCATAGTGGTCTCAGTGAGGACACATCGATTTCTGGTGGTGGAGTGGTGGACCAAACATGCTGTTGTAGAGTCCCCTCTGGACTGGAGTTAGGACACTGTGGCATCTCCGCACTTCTGGAGTTCCATGTATGGAGAGGTGGGACTCGAAGATTCCTGGTGACCCCCCTTACCTCGCCAGTTAGGCGGAAGGCTCTCCGTTTTCGTTTTTGCACAACATTTCGGCATCGAGCTGCAGTGGCACTGTCAAACCGGCTTTCCATTCTCTCTTGCTGCATTTTTTGTTTTCTTTCTCTTTACTTGCCTCTGTTTTTATTTCATGTGTGTTTGTTATTTTTTGCCCGGTGGTCGGTGACGCGGTCGCTGTCCACCGTCGCAGCTCGCGCCCACTCTCTAGAAACTCCCATTAATCTCTCAGTAAAAAAACTCATTTTGTCATTTGCATACAAACATTTCCTGCGTTCCGTTATTGATTTCTGGGTATTCTGCGTCAAGGGCTGCTCCTGGCGACTTGGGGTTTGATAGCTTTTAACACTTTTAGGTAATCAGTAATGGATTACTTGTAGCTAATAAATGGATGGAAAGGTCTAGCTGCATAATAAAACTAAACAGTGGGTACACAATTTATCACACGTAAAATAGAGATTACTGTTCTTTTACTAAGCAAACACGTATCTTCTCTCAATACGAAGTGCTTCGGCAGAATAAACTTTATTATCAGAATTAATATTTCTAAAATGAAAAGGCTTTAAAACCATATTTATTTTAAAGGCTAAGTCAAACAAAAAACGCAGATACATAACTCAGTTTTGTTTACAAAAATAATACTAAAGCAAAGTCACGTGCATTTGGAATAAAACTATTTCAACAGATTCCACTGGCACTTTTATGGACGGAGGATCAGTACATGTTATTTATGTCTTTATAACGTCCAGGCCCGCCCCATATTCATCTACATATATGCAAAGACGCAAACAATATACGACATTGTATCTTGAAAAGGTATAATTAAAAGTAACTCGTGACCGAAATGGCCGTCGTATCGCTGGGTCCATCCCCAGTCGTCTCGGCAGCACCAGGCCGATACTCGTACGGTGGAAACTTGAGAAGGGCCTTCTGTACCGTACAGTGTTATTAAATCAGTAATCGGCTGTTCTATCTTTTGCAGCGAAAACCCTCAAACCGTGTATGACTCCAAAACAATATAACAAAAGATATATTAGGCACATACCACTATAAAATAACTCTATTCGAGCATAATCAAGTTACAGTTTTACTAAAAGATTTGTGAGTGTTTGTTTGGTTTGGTCAAATCGTGTACGTAACCTATAACTCCAAAACTGAAAATACCGTCCCGGTTCAAACGTTTGACAACATGAATTTTCCTGTCAGGAAGAACTAAAAACAAATGTAATAAATATGTAGAGCGCAAATAATAATGGTGGTTTGGTTCATTTCATTAGTGGATGGTTGTTATTAAGAGCGTAATTACGGGTGTTGGTCGCATAAATGCGTGGAATGTGCGTGCTGGCTCGCAGGTCACGCAGGCGATAACTAGATCACGCAGGCCGGCCACGCGGGCTCGCAGACCGTCAAACACCTGACACAAGTAGGGTGCACAGCTGTCCACTGTCCAGGTTGCTTGTACTTACTAAATCTGTGGTGGTTTGAACTCCAATTTGGATAGACATTGGGAGTTTCTTATGAGAGTCATGTTACTTTACCTCTGCATTTACGAAACTTTCCTTTTGTCATTCAATTAATATATTTAAATGACAGGCAATGCCCAATTACAACGTAGCATTAAAATCATAACAATTTAATAATTTAGGAATATTAATGTCAATCTTGAAGAATCACTAACAACAGTAACACACATTTTGTAGCACAACAGTAACAGCTGATAAAATAAATAAATGCGATCGTAAATCATTTACACGTTTATAGCTGCTTAATTAATGACGAGATTAAAAACAACAGATAGAGCATCAACGCTGGACGCCAACACAGACGCTGCCTTTAAAAAACGGACAGCCGGCTTTTCGCCAGCTCGTACCTTGTCATGCTTGTTCACCTAGATTTATGACAGGAAAAAAGATTGTACGCTTGAAAATGTTCTAAACGTAGATGATGTAAATAGTTTAGCAACTGTTATTAGAAGTCGGATGTAATGATTTTAATAAAACTGTTAAGAAATCTTTGGCAAAATGGTTTATTGGTTCGACTGGGCTTTGATGGAGTATTTTACCTAGTACGTTATAGTTTGGCTTGTAAATCAATTTGTCAAATTAAAAAACTACCGTGCTAATTATGATTAGAACTACGTGTTATCTTTGCTACGATCGTATCATTTGTAAGATTTTACCTCGTGGCGGCGTCGACTTCAATTCAATCGTATGCAGATTGTGCGTGAACAATAACTTACTGATGAAGATGCTGTAGGGTTGTATCTTCTTCATTTTACAAAATGCCCACCAGATACCATAAATGTATACAATGATACATTTTCACTAAAGTTAGAACCATGCAGCTAAGTCAAGACATTTTGAGCTTGTAATGCTAGTTGAACTCTGTTTGGTATTTTTATTTAACGATAAAACTATTTCATCCGCTGACCTAATCGAACAATGATCTCACAGAATATTGTTTATTAGTCGAGTTTGAGTAGCGGCCGGGTTGAGTAGGCTCATAACGCTAGTTGTATTTGCTTAGCGTGGGACGGTACATTTCGCGTAACAATGTAGTGCATTATATCAAGTCCGTCTGCATATTATCTTCCTTTAAACACTTCGTTTGACTGGTTTATTTGACCCGACTTATGAAAATGCTCATATGAATGTGGTTTTGCCAGCTTGAAATCTGAAAACAGGGGAAATCTGTGATTAGACCATTGATACTCTTTGAAGCAGACGTGGGTGTTAGGAATCGATTTATTTATGTTGGGCCTGGAATGTTATATTTTCAAAAGTCTTTCCCTCGAAACGAGAACAGTAGAAGAAGTGGTCTTGTACCGCAGCCGCTCTTCCACTCAGTAGAGTCCCAGGATTGTTTCGAGTGATCTTATGGCTTCTGTAGCTGTGGAGGTGGCTGGGACCGGCGGCCTTGACGGGACGAAGCGTCTAGGAAATATCACCTTACCTCTGCCTCAGTTCTAGATGCTCTCGGTTTTTGAATATGAGCGGGAGCGGGAGCAGGAGCGAGTGCAGCGAGTGGGGAGCGCACAGCGAGCAGATCGCTATCAGCGTCCGTAAATTGAACCGAGACAAGAAGGGTTTATTTACACCCGAGCTCGCCGAGACAAGGGACGGCGATAGTCATCATGTCACTGGCCCGCTCTCAGTTCGGCACATTGTTTCTCTTCCCTTTCCGCCGATCTTTAATTAAATTGACTATTCGGTATGCAAATTCGCGGACAATTCATTAATTTGGCCCGCCGGTATAAATATCGGACGGCGCTGAACGCTCATTTCCCCCAAAACTACTTGGCTATGCATGGCCTCATGCTATATGGCCGGATGACCCTCCTTCGGGTAATTAAAACATCGAATGTTAAATACTTGATGAAATTTTTAGCTGTTCTTTGGGTATTCCTTTTAAGTGAAGCTCAGATCGGCGAGTGTAGGTTTGACAATATTGAATCAGATTAGTCCCACTCAATATGTATCATTCAGTACTTAGATATTGAATATATTTTGAGTGCTGATAGGAAAAATAATTTCAAAAATACTAAAGTCAAATTTTATTTCAATTTATTATTATTAAGTTGAATCGATTTCATTTGGTTAACCATGCAGGCGGTAGATGTCCAGTTGTGAAGGCCTGAGTGTAAACTATTCGAAACCGTCCAACATCGTGTAGCCTACAATTGAAACCGTGTATTGTCTGTTGAACTTGACCAAGCTGTTTCTGAACAAGCTGATCACTGCTCCGTTACGGGACACAGATAATAGTGGTCAGGATTTATTGTTTTTACGAACTTGAAGCACGTTGAAGCAATTAATATTTCAATAATCATACGGCCGGATCGGGATCTTATTATAGATAAGATTGATGAAAGACTGGGCACTTGGGGAGCGAGTAGCAGAGTTGTCCCAGCTCACCTGGTTCACTTCACACATCCTTATCAGAAGCTTCGCTCAAACTTGTTCAAGCTGATTATACTCAGTTGCAAGCAATCGTCTAGGAGCTGGAATATGTTTCTTAGACAGAAGCTACTGGCGTTAGATATTATGCAGATTTGTCTACCTTCTGAAATTCAACGCTGGTCAAACAGATTCGTATAGGTCAGGGATCGTCAAAAGTTTAACCTGTACAGATGAACAATCAAGATTTGATTTCTTTAGACTTTGGTTAAGAATGTTTAGTATATTCCCAAAAATTTGGATCATACAACGTCAAATTCATACATTTTTTACTTGTGACATCGTTTAACTTTTTATGTCTAAATCTGCTATAGATAAGATTTACGTCTTTGGGCGATAACGACTAATACAACGTCAAATTCATACATTTTTTACTTGTGACATCGTTTAACTTTTTATGTCTAAATCTGCTATAGATTAGATTTACGTCTTTGGGCGATAACGACTCAGACGGTCTCTGATTTTCACTGACGTCATAAATTGCATCAATTGCACAGCCTTTTTCAACATATTGTATTTCAAAAGAAGTATAACTTCAACTTTTCAACTGTTTACTAAATTCAATAAAAACTGCCTTAATGCTAAATAAATCGTTAGTAATGACAAGTTACTAAAACAACTTGTGTAAAAATCAAAGAAAGGTTAGTCGAAAGTCATTGAGGACTTGTTTATGGCTCATTACTGGGACTACACACTGACTGACAAAGGGTTTGATAAGAAAATTCAAATAAATAAGAGTTATTGATCAAAACCGTATGTTTGAAAGGAGCTCATGCTTACGTCAGAACGTATGAACAATTTTAGCTATTGACGATTGCATAAGCTATTATTTGTTTACAAAAGAAAATTAATTCATTCATTTTATTGACACACTGTTCTCCGACCGGCGACTCCATCAACCTCGTACACCCACCAATGTTACCAACTCATGTTCTTGTTTCGTCTCGGGTGGTGTGAGACTTAGCTAGGTCCGGGCCTGTCGACCGCAAGCTCTGATTACACTGTCCTTGTACCCTGGCCGCAACCGAATCCTACCTTTTCTTGCATTTATCTTTCACAAATATTCGTATCTATTACATTAGTCGCCAGTCTAATTGGATCACTGGTCAATTATACTTCTCCTCTACAGTTCTTGTGCGATTCCCACCATTTCTGATATCCAGTATCCCCGTCCATAGCTTTCTCAAACATGTGATACTCATTCCGTCTTTCTCTTAATGTCTTTCGCTTTCTATATCAAGTTTCACGGATTCGCATGAAGTCAGAAACTATACGGAGTGATATATTGGACAGAGTGCTTGAGGTGAGAACAATTTTTTGGGTGCGGTTCATGATCAGTTGTAGACTATCCCATACGAATAGTCCTGGGAAGAATATTCCTTAAGGTGATATTGCGTTTGTCAAAACTACACACAAATACTAAATGAGAATGAACGAATGAATAAGAAATATTTATTTCCTTAAAGTTCAAGAAATCTACAGTGTTGCGGAAAATATCCAACCAAAAAATACTCAACTGTTATTTTTATATGAGACACTTCTTCACTTCTGAATCATTCGTCGCTGGGTTTATCAAACACTAGAGCGTCTTCCACTAAGAATATCAAAAAACAAGCGTACCTTTTCGTAAAAGTAAACAATGGACAACATATCCATTTTCAAACTCCTCTTTTTGACCAATATAATCCTAAATTTGTACACCTTGTAAAAATAACGACATGCAAGTTGCAGCTGTTACGTTCACAAACACTGACGCAATAAAAAGGTCTAAGAGACAACCGTATTTAAGCCTTTTACTTTGAAAAAAAACTCCGTGAAGAAGCCCAGAGATTAATGAGGTTAGCCTCGGATCAGATCTAAACCGACGGTCGTCACTCTAACAAGATAGCGCAAAAAGAAAAGCGCCCTCGAAATTCGGATGTCCCAAGCCCCATGGTCGGATCTGATGCGATCAGGTCGCGGACTGCACGCATGCTGCGCTCGCTGTCTCTTCTCAGTTAATTAGGCCAGCATTTACATGGCAATAATTCTACATTGAGTCGAGTTTCACTAAACATTCAAATTAGGAGCGGCTTTTCGACGACGGAAAACTGTCCGATGCCAGTTAGATAAGAGTACAGTGGCAGGTTAGTACGTAGGCGGCCTGTGTACATTGTGGCCTGACTCACTCCGTCGCTGACACGACCTGTCCAGAAGTGAATACTCGATAAAAAATGTTTTTCTGAGAAACTCTGTAGGCATGTACAGTATAATCAATTCCTGACCTTGATAACTGCTGCAGGTTTTACTATACTATCTATTTTATAAAATGAATTTAGATAACTAACGTCACATTAACCGTTTTTAAATACTGTTATTAAAATGTAAAATAATATACAACGACTTTCCGTTGACTGCACCTCACATTTTAATCCTATCAACGTTTAAAACTGTTTTTCTTCAATTGAAGGGTCCGGTTGCGTCAAAAGTTCTTAAGTACCCAGTTACCTGTTACCCACTTTTAAATTTGTATTTTTGTCAGTAGGTAAATAAACAGAAGTAAAAAGTCAGACAGTTGTGCAAATAAAAATTCTTTAACTAAAGAAAATCTCGGAAAATGTTCGTTTTATTTGATAACAAAAAATATATACAACACTTAATACAGGCAATTTAGTGAAACGCCTCTGTCAGTAGCAGAGCAGGGGACCAGCGGCAGGGCGAGTACGGCGGTCGCTCCAACTCAGGCCGGACCGTAATATATTTGCCAATTATCGGCAGGGTCATGTTGGCTCTGTATTGCGCATATATCAGGGCCTAACAAAGTAATTAACGAGTGCGCGCAGGGTGGGGGTGCGCCTAATGAACAGGGGACAGAGGGCCCAGTCACGAGCGTCCGCTACACTGCACGACACGGGAAATCGGGAAAACCTAATGAGCCCCGTACAGATCGTATCGCACGCTGTTAATCCAGTTTCAAACAGATCCGTAATGAATCCGTGCCACCCAAAAGTGTGGGTCGGAGTCGCACAGCCCCGCACGATTTCAAGAAAACACGTCGCGAGTAAAAAAAGCTTAGCGTTTAAGCTTAGACGTCGTGGTGGCCGTCCTTAGAGCTATTGAAAATTTCAACCACTATATTGTTGTTGCCCAAACAAAAATATCATTATTATCATTTTCAAACAAAAGATAAGGCAACTAGTATTTTACATGCTTTGTAAACTATTTAGAAAAGGTCTAGGCGTACTAGCAAATTCCATTTAGTAGTCCTTGGACAAATCATATAAACAACTGAAGCTCAGCTGTATTTTATTCTTTACGACATTGTAGAAATTTTCAAGACTGATTTGAACATTGCAAGTTTTACTCGTTTCCTTGACTATTTAAAGGTTTACGGGTTCCAATAAAAGAGGTTTATGTCCAGTTCTGAAACCAGAGAACGGATTTCAGTTGTAACTTGTTCGTTAACGTCTTTTTATTGCGGGGTTTTGCATCGTGTACGTCTAAACTCACCAATGTAAAATCTAGTGTGACCATTACTGCATACAATGTTCGCTTTTATGTAAACGTCATGTTTTTATAACATGCTGAAAAGCATGGAAGTTTATGAATATCATATGTCTCCTTATTAGGGCTTGTCATATTCATTTCATCGTGAATCCGAAGGTAGTGCAAGATAATCCAGGGATACGATTTCATACGATTCCTGCCTGTTGAAATTCGATTCCACTCGCCCCAGGAAAGTTTATTACGATAACGAAATATGAAAGAGCTGCAAACAATGCGCCCTAGGAACTCAGGAAGATTTCACCAGTCCGAGATCTGAAATCGAAATAAATAACTGGTCCAATCACCACAGAAATGTGGAGAGAGTAAACCCTTGCTTTCTTTCACCTCTCGGTCGAGGCCGGCACGAGTTCACGTTGATAGAATGTTTATCACAACTCATCTTTCCTCCCTGGGCAAGAAATCAGTTACAGACATTTTCACTTCATCGTATCAGTAGAGAAACGAAGGTGAAAATACTGTGGGGTCAACCTAACACCTTGGTTTGTATCCTTTACCGAAGACCGGCATGGTCAGGCAGATGGAAAAATGAAAACAAGTACTCCCTTGCACAGTTTTGTAATTCAAAAGGTAATGAAAAACAGCCTTAGTCACACATTTCTTCAACATTAGAACCAAACTAAATTTTTCTCAGTCATTGGTAACTGAAGTCATCGGAAGTTCACAGGTTTGTAGTTAATTCGTCACTAAGATAGCCACACCGGCTGCACACTCCCATAGTGACTAGAGCATTGAACCGTTTGGAAAAATAAGCTTAGCTCCTCAATGTACAGCTATCTAAGAAATTGTTCGTTAGTCTCAATGTTATTTGATACAATCTTCGCTAGACTGAAGTACTACAAGAAAGTAATTCGGTCCCGACAGGAGTAAAACTGGAGTTAGTTGAGAGGTTCGCGCATGCACACGGGGGCTAATTATCAAGAGACATGCGCACATTATCAGACCATCGACCAGGAATTATGACATTTCATTGTGGAACATTACCCGACCCTATCTCCACGCGCACGACTCCGTAGTTGGCTTCTCTATGGATTCCTGCCGTTATGTTGATTTAAAGATTTCTCATATCTCACCTTTGCAGAGCTTGTGAATATGTATAGTTGGATGTGTAGTTTGTGATGCTGTACTTGGCGAATGGATAGTGATTTGACTGAAATTTGATGTGTACGTAAGTAAATGAAGCGTTTCAATTTCTCTTGCTAGTATGAAGAAAAAGTAAACAGGTCCATCACTAACCTACTTGCTTTTGGATTCAAAGTGTCTTTAAACTTATTTACGTATTGTAAAACTAGTTTCATTCGCATTGCATTTGGTTTGGCCTGCTTGCGAAATGCATTTATTCAGCCGCGATAACAAAAACGATAGCGCATAACTAGAAACACATCCAAAACACCAAATCTGTAGAATACATCAACACAACAAAGCAGAGTTATTCACTTTCTAGCCCGGCCGATACCTGTCGCCTCGCAAGACGAACAGAGCAACCTAGGTTGTGGCCTCTAAACATGACGTCTCTGGAAGCTGAAAGCTTCATTGGCTAGCCGACATGTGCCAAGGCAGTCAGTCGGTTGCACAACGACGGAATCGATTTAGAAACATCGTACCTTAATATCGATGTGTTTTTTATTGAAGTCTATTAAGAATCGTAGCTGGCCGACTACTATTGCATACTAAGTAGAGGTGCCCGGGGCTAGGACCACTGGGACTCTAGACCTCTATTAGGGGTGATTGACTCAGTCAGCCCAGGTAGAAGTGAGGGCGCTTCTTCAGTACGCTTGCCACGTTTGATCCACATTCTTCCACTCCACAGATCTCTTCCTGAAGATAACATTTCAATCCTCGAGTTCCGCTGGGAACAGCTGATTGCGCGGTGTTCATCTTTCTGCGACCGTGAGCGTAAGAACGTGCTTCAGAATCTAGGATGTGCTGATAGTGAGTGTAAACATTTAGGTCGTTCCAGCTTCACAACGGTACCTACTGCCGTTAGGTTAGATATTTGTTAGATCTCTGTTACTAGTTTTGGTTAAAATCTCCTAGATCAAACTTAAACAAATTATCTTAACTCTTAAGCTTTCGCGGCCGGTGTCATCACTAAGATCTAAGTCTTCCGGTTTACACCGCGTCACAGTTGAAATATAAATACTGCTAAACGTTTCGACCTCGTTGTGGAGAGTCATCTTCAGTAGCTGGTTGCTGGCCGAATCGCTCGTGTAATCCCTTAGCAGCGTAACTGTTATTTTCATCGATTTCTAGGTTCAAGATCAAAATTTGAGTTAGGGTCTTTACTCAATGGATGTCACCCTCTCCTCAAAATCCCATAATATTAAAAACTTCTCACATTATAAATAGTTTTGTTACAACTCAAGTTTAGTGACCCAATGACCCAAGACCTAAAATCCACCGAGACCAACCCATAGAGGTCTGATTTGATTCAGTTATCAATCAGAATAATGAGTAAATCCTAGCTATGAAACGTAACGATCTACTAAACAACCGGGTACAATGAAAGCTGTTTGAAGTAGCGGGGGATTATGTGATATAATATATCGTGATTAACAATACAGTGTAGCCATTAACTTAACTATTGTATCCGTAGTAACAATACTCTATAAACAACGTGCGCCTACTTTGCTTTGATACACCGAGTTGCAGCTTGGTTTATGCTCTGGTACAGCGAGTGATTGTTAACAAAGAGATAAGTCAAGATATTGTTCATACTGTACGGTTAACAGTGAAAACATATGTATCTTTAAAAATATACGAAGGGAAATGATATCGGTTATAACTTTGACTTTTCATTACATAAAATAGGTTTTACACCGGCTTTTTGGTCTGGTTGATCGGATTTGGTTGATTGATTTTAGAACGCATTGATACGGCCCCCATTTTTGGGGTTAAATTTACCCTTAAGACCACGGTAGCGCTTGTGGCGACGTAATATGATAAAATGCGCACTGTAAATTAAACGTTAAAAAGGATATCAAACCGCTGCTAGAGTTGTGCAATTTGTTCATATAATTGTACGTCGTTATTTTACAGTTAAGGGCCCACCTCACTGATCACAGCAGAGAAAGGCTGAATTTGTCCGCCCAAGGAACACATGACACCGCGCACGTAACAACGGGCTAAACAACGTGCTTTCTTTCAACTGATGCAGTCTATCAAACCCTCCGCTTGCAAGGGTTTCGTAGAAAGTAGATAGCGCTCTTATATGAACATTTAATTCGGATATGTTAATTTTTATGAAAACACAAAGGTTTTAGCTCTGTTTGCCTGTGATTAGATTTTTGATCAACCTATTTATAGCTTTTTAAATAAGGTCTTACAATACTCTAAATTCTCTTACTTTAACCGTTAATAGCATAAAAACTAAATGACAATTTGAAAAATAATCTACAGGCAAATCTAGATAATATGTTTATCTTTTATTTAAGAGTTGTTTTGTCAAAATTTCATTAACACTAAAGTCTCCATTTAATTTCCCGCGAACCTCTGCAACGAAGCTCTCCCAACCAATCAGCTGAGGCGATTACATGACTAGTTCTATGTTTTAGTTTGTCACAGCTCTGATATTCCAATCCCAAGTATATTTGCAACAAAGTATAGAATGTCGCCTTCAATCACTAGTACTTGTCTCGGTCATGGTCAAGTCTTGTGACTATTACTCTTACCTTTAGATAAGCGAAAGGGTACGGTTTATGAGCCTAATAAAACTCTTACAAATTAGATTCAATTACATTACAATGGCACAACTCGCCAGGTTAGTTTTATTCGCTTGATTCACGGCCTGTTTATATTGGCCGATTTTAATCAGAATAAATCAAGATATGGTATTGATACTTGGAAGTAATCGTCAGCAGTATCTTGCGGGTTCTGTCTAAGTGTATATATGATAAATATTCAAAATTACATTGAAATACAAAGTAATAAGTATCTTATTGGGGTTTGGAAAACGGATTTTGCAATAGGCTTAATTATAGTTCAACAATCAACTTGTATCGTTATTTAGTTTTCTTATACACTGTCACTGCCTCGGGTACTTATGGGCGGATCTGATAGAGTATTAAATCTAGCAGAAACGACACTCAAAACCCAAACACAAAACGCAATCGACCCTTTAAAGTGGAATCCATCCGATCGATTAAACATTGTAGGTCCACCTGACTCCAATGCTATTCCGACTGTAGTGTATAGGCTGCAGACCTGCACAATGGGTATAAATAAGTCGGCCATGGTACGTATCTGCATATCGGCCGAAACGTCGCGGTTGTCGTCTGGTCCCGGACTGCTTCTCTGCTGCCTTGCCGCTTCTATTCAGACCAACCATGCACTCTGCCATATATAGACACATTTCTCTTTGCTTTTATTTCCTTCTCCAACTTCTTCTGCCAGACCCACCATTCAAGTCTCCAAAACTTCCTCTTGCCAGAGCAGTATATTCTAGACATTTTTAAAGTGTACGTTTGGGGTTTCGTTTACTTTGATACGTATTTCATCTTTATTGTACTGTACTTAATAAGCTATAGTTTTCAATATTCTTGGTTCCCGTACCGGACTGAAGCACGTGGATGTACGTCTTACACAAATGCTCAGGTACTATGCAAGGCTGGTGTTTATGGGAAGACCAACACCGTTTTGTTGAGTATAACGATATTTTGGTGGTGATTTTACCTTGTTCAGTAAGTTAGCTTCTTTTTATAAGTTTTCCTTTTCACAGAAAGCATTTTGTAAAAAGTAATACAAATTTTCTATGTTATCTTGTTTTAACAGCTTTGCTGGTTTTCCATCTTGCTTTTCATTCTAACTGACCTTTCCCGTACGTGTGAGCATCTTAACTGAAATGCGCAGCGAATATTCTTGTTTAGCCTACTATATTATTATTTCCTGATATCAACCATTCTACTTATATTGCGCGCACCTCAGCCTCGATTAATCAAAAGGCGCACAATAATGCAAAATCATGAGTGCCCCTAATTGCCCATCATTTCAACAGGAAATTTATAAACGTTAACTAGGTAGAATGAAATTTGCAATAAGCCGTGTAGCGAGCCATTTTAATTCCTTGTAGATTATTATTAATCAATCCAGATCTAGACGGTCGCAGTGAGTGCACTCACGCTGGCACATTAAGCGCTCAATCATCGATTGTGTTTCGTTCCCACTTGTGTTTTCAATCATCGTTAGCTCCCATCTCTATTTCCCTCGGCGATTACGCGAGTTTCATTTCCACTTCTACTTAAGGAGTGCCGTCAAATTTTCCCACTTTAATAATGTTCGCCCATTACAGGCGATGATACTGTTATAGGATATTAGTTTGGGTAGACCCCTTATAATTTGAGCCACGGTCACCAGTGCTCTGTCCGCGTGTAATTATGTATATAAAACAAAATGGCCGCGCGCATATTTAATGGTGGCCGGTCACGTAATTAACGAATTGGCGGTCGGGTTTTGATCGGTTTTCTCGCTAGGCCTATCTTCGTCCTTATCTAATATCGGCTGATAGAACAATTACTTCTACCCGAGAAGGACGAGAGTCCTCCGACGGCTCTTATAATAATTAAAACCGCGCCGAAGAATATTTATTGGAAAGGGCGGAGCTCCTTCCGTCCCGGCCAGAAATATTATTAAACCGCACGTTTCATGAAATACTACCCTTTCTGAATCCCTCCCCGATCGGAGGGAATCCAGAATGGATAGATATAAGATCAAATTGCTTACGCTACGGAATTCGTATAATTGTGCCGATGGCATTGGACTAATGACTGTGGACGTAATGAGCCGGGAGCCGCTATCCCCCTTCCCCTCTCCCCACTCCTCTCCATCAGCACACGGTGTTGTTGTTTACTGGAGAGTGTAGATTATCAGGTCTGCAACATTGTGCGGACAAGTTATCTAAATAAACAAGTCCTCCGTCATTTTGCGGTTTTCACTGAATAGGCGATTTAGTAGTAGCTTCATTTGATTTAAACGAATTTATTCAGCTCCCAAGATATTTCAAATTAATATTAGTTTGCGGGCTTACACTAAACTCGTATTATAGTGAACATAATGGTTATCTTAATGTATTGCTTTCTCAAATACCAAACTATTTTTGGATCAAGCTTTCGTGTTTTAATCCAACTGGCTGAAACCTATTTAATACTTTGTCAGAAAGAATTCGGAAAAGGCCACGAGCAGCTCCTAGACTGCAGGTTTCTGGAAACACCCTAATGCGCCACCCTTATTATAAAAGGCATAATGTTGCCCAGCGGCACTACCATCTGCCCTCCAAGACCCTTCTGTGCATTAACTCTGCTTGTTTAATGCACCCCATAAACATAATCGTTGGGTCTTATGATTGATTGTGCTTCAAGACCCTTCACCTGTCCAACAATCTTTCTGATTGACATACCAGACTATCTTTCCTGTATTATTTTATTCTTGCAATTCACTTCATGTTTAAAGTGTGTATGCGTGTTGTGAACAGTGCATTATAACACGTAAGACAGTCACGGTCACTGATGGGAGTGACACGAGTCGTGGGATGCGAAGATTGCCGGAAAGGGATCTAAGGCTGCCACTCGACCTCAGAATCTTTGAAGGATCTGAAGTCTCGGTAGCCCACATCTGAAATTCGCAGACACTTGAAAGGATGAGTGAAGCACAGACTTGTACTGATGGAATCAACACAGTATAAATCTTGTACAATGAGAGTTTAGACACGTTTTGTTCCTCGATTGGCTTCATGTGTGATTTGAGCGCTATCAGAGATTTTACTATAGATACGGCGCTACTGGTGTATTGGGCACAACTTGGCTGCTAACATATGTTTTGCTTTTGGCGTGGTGATCAATGTTAGGTTAATGTGCAATCATCTAAATTCTCACGTACATTGTAGCTGTGATTGTCTGCCATTAACTACAGCTGTTAATTCTTTGTAGGCGTAGATAGTTGATATATTCATGTTTTGATGTATAATGATCCGTACCTAGTAAACGTTAAATTTTTTCAAATGTTAGGTTTCAGTAATAAAAATTGTGTAAACCCTAGAAAGTTGTTTTCATCCTCCCATCATTGGCTAGTGTTCTTTTTCGCGAGGTTCAAAACTAACCGCAAAGTGAATCAATAACTTACACTGTCAATTTCATACAAAGTTGATGAATTAGTTTAACAGTTCGTTACAAATTAATTGATCAATTTATTTGCAGCAATTACGGTATAAAGTGCAACAGGAGCAGTCAAGGACGAGTTCAAGGTCACTTTATTGCTCTCGTTCATTTGGTTTCTAATTTAGATAAATACCCTGAATACGAATACCTATAATTAAACGATTCAATTAAACGATAGAGCAGGCGCCCAGACTGCCTATTGTTCTTCGATCATTACCTTTGAAATTATTTGAGTAATTTGTAGCTCGGGTGCTGATGGTAGGCAGGGTTGTTTAACTTAATTGCCGAGGATGCATATTAATATTTCCGGCCTTCTTGTTTCTCTCGTTCGATCAAATCAAGGGTCTCAAAATGTTTAAGATTTACTTCAAGTCCTGTAGAGTTGCAATAAAATGCCAGTTAGCTACTATGTACAAGACCTATTTTTCTTTGCTTGCACGTTGACGATATTTGGTTGAATATAACAAGAAAAACAGAAAGGAACTTAGTGATCAATTCAACTAAACTCCCCTTAGAACACTGACGTCATCGTACACTCTAAATATAGAAGAGTGAAAACCACCTCCAAAAGAGTGAAAATCGAGCCACTCTTTGATGAGAGTGGCGGGGTTTCATCACTCAATAGAGCGAAATTCCACTCTTTCTGTGTGGCCTTGACTCCTTCATTTTTAGAGTGTAGGTAAAATTATATTACTCGTACACCGAGTCATTCTTGTGTTCCAGTCAGCCCAGCTGGAGCAAACCTTTGTTTGCCAAACCCTGAAAATTAACCAACAACGTTCACGCGGTTTCAAATAATACCTAAACTGGGCATGTTATACACACTTACGGTGTCGTAGCTCATCTTACGACGTCCAATCTGTCCCTGTGTTCTACTTTTCTCCTATTACTCTGGAAGAAACCTAGTTTAATCTTTAAATATAATCACCGTTAGACCCGTTTCTTACGCTCGCGATGTTTTCACAACGTAAAATTGAAAATGACTACTGTTGATCTGACCCGAGTGTTCCCATGACTCCGGCCAGCTGATTGAGTGGAGGCCATCCACTGTACGTGCGTCATTACTCCTGCTAATAATAAATAATTACAACCCCCAGCTGACCTCTGACTATATATTTTCCAGAATTAATTAAGACCTACAAGTCCACGTAGGATTTGCGCTCCGTGGCCGTTACAGATAAAAGACAAACAAGAATTCAATTCCATTTGAATGCTAGCGTAGTCTGCTTATTGCTGAGGTTTCTTATTATCCGTCTTGGAATGGGCGATGGCACGGCTGAAGATTGCGATCTGCTACCTCTCGTGATCTACGTTGTTTCTAGCTGTTCAATCGCACCCATGTTGGTAATAAAATACAGTTGGTAATTTCAGCTCAACGTGGTTATTACGATGATTATTTTAAAAGATGAAATCAAATTAGGTCTGGCGAAACCTTGTTGAGTTTGTCGCTTGGACTTTTAAGTAAAACATATATACTGTGCATTTTACATTAAGTTGTTGATAGCATTTCACTTCAGTTTGTCTATTCCCATAGCTTATATAAGCCTACTGCTAAATAACAGGAATGAATCGATTCTGTATATAAGTGTACATACCTAATAATAGACTAATGACAATACTAATGTAAGGGTTTCTGTTGCAGGTATGTTGTATCTCCAAACTTATACTTCTTTAAACTCTTGTGAGGTCGAACACGGTGATAAGTGAGTAGACTTTGTTTTATATTATACTGAAAATGTTTAAATAGGAAATTAAAGGTTCTCCCAAGTTAGTGTACACTTTTAGAAGATACATGAAGAAAATTAGAATTTAGTTTGTATTATTACCGCATAGGCTTGAAGTAGAGTTTTCTGTGCTGAGTCTATAACTTGTTATATACTTTTAAGGCATCAAACAATGCTACCAATATGACATATTTCCGATACAATTTATACTTAACGAACCAATAGCTTTACTCTTTTCTCAGCCATGTCTACTGCAAAACTACGTTTAAAAAGTAATCCACACTTACCATACTCAAGTTAACCCAATTTGTATCCCAGCTGGATAAACGTTATGAAACAATGTTCTTTTTTGTTTGTATACTATAAAAACGCCACGTGTGAAATTAATGATAAAAGGAAAATCATCATAAAGTCATTTAATTTCGAAGATAAGAAAACATTACCTTGTTGAAGCTAAACACTAGTTTACTTTTAAAATCAGCTAAAATAACTATTTCAAACAACCATTGAAAAGGCTAAGACAATTTGAGTAGATTACCGTCAAATTTAAATGCACCGATTCCCAAAGCTTTTGAAACTTACGTATTACTATACAAACAGTAATTTTAACATAATTATCTAACACTATATTAAAATATGTACACTTTAAACATGAAGAAGTGAAGGCCACTCAGAAAGAGTGAAATTTCGCTCTTTTGTGTGTCGAAACCCAGCCACACTGCTTGATTTTCACTCTTCTGGAAGCGGTTTTCACCTTTTCATATTTAGAGAGTAAGTTGAGAATTCAAATTTACTTCTTCTTACATTATCCCCTAAAATATAACGTGTTTATCACACGTTTGTGGTTTATTGTGAAACATATCACTAAGTCGCACGGTCACTCATACTCATACCGCATAGTTCCATGATGCCGTTCCCCGTTACAAAAAGCTCGTCTTCACTCGTAACATTCGCTAGATTCAATTTGCTCGCTCGCTAAGTGACATTTTGGTTTACGAGCAAGAAAATACTCGTAGATCACTTCGACCGTGCCCCAAGGCCAGCTTTGTCTACAGATTTACTTTTTACGTGGGCTCGATTTCTTTATATTTGTTTTTTTCATGTTGTTCCACTCGGTTATGATGTAATCGACAGCAGCGAATGTGTTTTAATTGATACTCGTGAAAAGTTGCAAGTTCCGTCATGTATCTATGTCTAAAAATAAACTGTTCCATTTATACAAAAGAAAGGTTGTTCAAAGTAACAAGAACAAAAAGGTCCTCGTTCCGGATTGCAGAACTTCCTTGAGTAGAAACGCAAAAAAATTCAAAACTGCGTTAACACTCGTATTTAACTTAATTCTTTGAATTCTCTGAGCTACAAACACAAGCGTTCATCTTTCTTTCAGTTCTCACATCGACCAAAACTGTATCATTATTATTGTATTATTACTATTCTTATTATTATTAGTGTCGAGAGAGTACAGACTATCGAGTAAACTAGTCGATTGTCACATCGACCCAGCCTGTGTAGGCCTAATGAGGTACAAGGCTCCTATTACTTATCTACACTCGACCAGCTCGACTTTATTAACAGTCTCGAGAGAGTACAGACTATCGAGTAAACTAGTCGATTGTCACATCGACCCAGCCTGTGTAGGCCTAATGAGGTACAAGGCTGCTATTACTTACCTACACTTGACCAGCTCGACTTTATTAACATTGTCAGCGTCGGGAATTCTATCAGACGCTTCGTTTGATCGTCCGCTTTATAAATAATTGACTCGGCCAACTTCGTCACTCACCGCTGAAATATTTCTCGCAAATAAGGGGTTTTAGGCGCTTTCAATTATTAATAATTGAGCGCTGTTAAGGCTACGTAAAAACCAAACAACAAATTTACAGGCGTAGCCTTTTTAAGCAACGAGTTTCGCATATTAATTTTCCTAGTCTGCACGACACTGTGGACAAAGTTACCGAGCCTGGGAGTAGGGCGAGATCAGCATTCTTGGTCGAGGAAAATAGTGTTAGAGAGTGGTAAATAATGGTTTTCATTTAGTTAAAATTGTGTTAACAATGTGAGGATAAAACGGTCATAATCTTTGGGCGTTGGCCGATAAAAATCCTATTTCATTTCGTTTGACGAGAGCAACATTAAGTAGGAAGTAATTAACAACAATAAGACTGTTGGTGACTTTGTGTTAAATATAAGTTTAAAAATGAAACTGGGCTGCCGATGAAGTTGTTTAACTTACAGCAGAAACTAAACCTATTGATAGTAGGATATTTTAACAAAGCTGTATATGTCACACACGTTTTATTTGTTTAAAGTTTGTTGTTTACGGTGGAAGAATTTCAGAGTTTGAACTATTATTGCGGATTTTCCATCGTTAGTGAGGATCTGCAATCTGATCCCGTCTTCAGGTGAAAAGTAACCTAAAACATAACACAGAACATTAGAAAACGAGGTAGCCTAGATTAATCAGCGTAAGCTGACCAGTCAAGCCCAACAAACACCATGTAGGTGTTAAAGTCAAAATACTAAAACTTAAAAAAAACGTCGTGATCCTCTTGCTCACTAACGATGGAAAATGTTTTAGCTCTGACGTTTTATTTGTTCGTCACATAATAATTGATCAGTTACATAATTTACCTTTCACCGAAGACACTCAATACCGTGCAATACAACAACGATCAAGCCTGCGTCTAACGCGCTTCAGGGGCACTCCTGCAAGAAGCCTTACTTACATGCATACTGTATACACTGTAGTAGCGAGTAGTGATACTAGATACATATCCGTAATGAAGTCACAGTCGGCTCTCATGGTGTCATTGTTTCTCTCTAGTACTGCCATGAGTATAAACATAGTGAAACACAATACTCTACATTATAGGTCGACCTCAGACGAGAAATACGATCTAGAGAACTACTGTGTCGCAACCTTCAATACCCTTCTACTTGGCAGAGCTCTGGGTAAAAAGTTCCCGTGGAGACATAAGAAGGATTAGTTAGACGACCTTTCTTGTGAACTCGTCAATTATACAACCAAAGGAACAAAAATAGATTCTAAGTGTATGTCGTGATTCTTTTACTAAAATGTAGGTTAAAATTTTAAGTAGTTATTCCCGGATGGATAATGTCAAATTAGTGTAAAATGGATCACCTTACCAGCTAGAGAACGTTAGCTAAGCAACAGATTTCAGTATTTAAGTTAACATTTATCCTTGAAAAAGAGCATTATTGCATGATCGAAGAAGAACATTCAATTTTGTTTGCTTTTGTGGCCCCCACTGTCTTCAAATTCATGGAAACCTCAAATATCTACAACAACAAAAACATAATAACAGCAAAGACTTAGCAATCCAATAGATTAAAATGCATTCGGCGGAAGGAGTTTGTCAAATGTCTTGGTATTTTACCAAAATTTAAACTAAAAATGCATATTTTATATTACGTACAATAATCGCTCCATTTTACATACGCACAATATAACCACATTATTTGATCAAACAGCTCATTCCATAATTGATATTGAACAGAAAATCAAGAAAGAGAAAAATAAAGGAGTGTACAAAAAGAAACGATTAGCAAGAACAGTTCGAAGAGAGGTCGATCTCATTATAATAATCGTTGCGATCAGCAGTCGAGTAGAAACGCTTCTGAAAATATTTTAATGACAAAACTTGGTTGTGTAATTATTTCAATAATATTTAAATTGTTATCACCCGGTGGAGGGGAGAGACCTGTAATTATGAATGCATAGAGGATTGATTGAACATTGGAGATTACCCGGCCTCTGATTGGCCCTAGAGTGTGTTCAGTGAAGGATGAGCCACGGCCAATACAATATTGGAATATGTAGGCTACTACATACGATAATATCAACATTTAAATATTTAACTTCGTTTTGAAAAGAAAATTCAAGAAGACATGAGCTTTAGACAAGTTATTTTTAATTTAATACGCTGTTAAATCCAGACGAAGGATGAGTAGTTCAAGTTAAATGACTTTATTTCATTTTTGAAACAAACCAATTATTAAAACCTACCTGTTTATATATTCCCAATAATTAGTTTTTATCGAAACACCTAAAGTATGTTTTTTGGCCTTCGATTCTTATCCATTTCAATAATGCATGAGACGTACTCCATCAGTGTGTTTTTAAAAGGAACTTTGAAATTATTTTCAGACTCAAGATTCGAGGAATGGGCTCACTTGTGGTTGTACACAGGTACTCTCAATAGATATACAAAATTATTCAATTAAAGAAACCTTAAAATCTAACATTGGGATACTAGACGATTATCAAACCGTTATAAAACTCTGGTTTTCATTTGACAGGTTTCGCTCTACGTAGATCAAAAGAAGAGCAAATTTCTGCAAGATGACTCGTAGATTTCAAGTTGATATCGATCTTGAAGAATACAAAGGATTCTTTGGCTTTCGATTTGGAAGGGAATAGCAAAAGCTTTCTAGAAAACTAATGATCACTACCACCCTTCCCACCCTCAACGCTTTAGAAGCCTCTGTCTATCTGTCTGACCGTCCCTGAAAAATGATCCTTAACTATTTCCTGCCAGATGCAATTATTCATGACTCCATGAGCTCCATGGTTATCTTCATTTTATTTCAATTCATTAATATTTCAGTATTTCAGTTAAAAATGAAAAGTTATTTTATGTTGGTGATTGAGCTTGCTTGAGGTCGGAATTAAGCAAGGGTACCAACATACCGTACTAGATTTACCATTAAAATAGCAGTAGTAAAGTTCGAATTCAAACTCATCTATTGATACAGTATGCATTGTTTGAGTTTTAAAGTGTTCTCCAGAAGAATTCTCGTGGGTTGAATATCTTCGAAATTGTTAACTCTTTTTGCTCGCAAGGCTTCAATGATCGCGACGATCGTCCAACGCAACGCCTGTGCAAGAAGTTAAAGTAGTTAATTAAGTAAAGGCATTAATTAATTGTTTCTGAGGGGAGAGTCAGAGTCGGGGAGTTAATTATTTTGTACGGTAGGCGGGGCCCACAGTGATGAATCCACGAGCAGACGTGGCTTCCATATCTTTCCTTCCCATCGATTGGAACCTGGATCCCCTTCCCGCCCCCTTCCCTACCCCTTCCAGTTTGCTTGGCTTTTTTCAAAATTACAACTATATCTTTAATAATCTTAATTATGATTTTGGTTTATTTCGCGGTTGATTTAGTTGACGCGATCGCGGCCGGGATCTCTACTGGTAGGTGAACTGAACACTCTGCAGACTACTGTTTAGGGGAGGCAACGCTCACGACTGAATACCGTTCTCTGTATTTGCTCCTTGATGATTCTTCCGATCTTAATTTTTGTGCTCAGAGTACATTTGCTGTTCGTTTAAGGACGAGCGTTAGCAGTAACGTTGTTAGATTCCATTTTAGACAAAGATTCCATCATTCCATTACAGCCTAATTATGTGTACCGTTTTTTATTGCTGTGATGAAATGGATTTTATAATAACTATTCGTAGTGGTATTTGTAATATCATACTATAATGATATAATATGTGTAATAATAAGTGCATGTCGACCGAATTTCTCCTCGAGTTTGACTGTGAGATGAATACCATTACTCCAAGATACACTCGGGGAGCCGATCATCCTTTCTATACAAGGAAGAGTACCAGCAGTTCAGGAAACTTCACCGGAACATCAAAGCACTGCACCGACAAGAATGCCAATAAATAGCTCATACAACCACTGGTTTATGGGGCATTCCAGTTTATTGAGGCCTCCATTTATAAATTGTCCCCTATCCGAGTACTGATCTAATTGTGAGCCCCGCTGTGTACTTCTCGAATTTGAATCGTCCCATTTTGCAATACCAGAATACACGTGTTTTATAACTGGTGACTTCAAGTTTAAACCTTTTGCCTTATAAGTGTATGCAAGATAGCACTTAAGTTATATTCAACAGTTTAATACATCTATTGGATTTCAAGCTTTACAAATATTTCATAATAAAACCATGAATCCTAAACTAAATGTCAGAATGTGTAATGATTGATTACAAATAGTTTAACCTTGATACCCCTATTGCAAAAATCTACCATTCGCGTCTTGTTTCTAGAATGGCTATTGTATATTCTAGAACTCAAAATCTTACAAGAGTGTTAGAAGGTGAAGCCAACAGAGCACCTGAGTCGTATCAGAGCCAAGAGCTGCCTTGCCTCCTTATGTTCATTGTGTTTTCAGCTGTCAACCCTTCTTTATCTCTATCGTCCTTATCTCTTATCTTTGTCACTTCCTTTATCAACTCGCTCTGGTAACACCTAGCCACCTGCCCTCCTCTAAACACTACGGATGTCCTCAAGTTGTTTCCAAAACTGTATTGTGTTCATGTGTATTGAAATTGGTTATTGTCAAGGCAAGGTTTTTATGGTGCTTGGAGGTGTGATCTGCAGTTAACTACTTAGGACGTTTAGTGGGGCTTCAAACTATGATCTACAGATAACTTACTTAAGGTACATAAGATCGTTAAAGTATTACTAAAGCAAGACATAAATTTAATTTCATGATTTCTGACCTTCGGATTAGTTATACTCGTACCTGTAATGTTACATTCGTAATCCCAAAAATGTAAGAACGAATATTGTGGAGAAATGTAAATACAAGATATCTGCGGATTTCTTTTGCATTTTCCAGTATCCATCTCTTGGTAGAATTCTCAATTCTTGGTAGAATTTATTATATTCCATGGTGATTCACAGCGAGTCAGAGCGTAATATCTCAGATGACAATGGGACAAAGAAGGCAATTTTTCATCACACAAGAGGGTGTAATAGAACCATTTATCCGTATGGTCGATGTTTGGTCGACGTTCGAGGTGTGAAGCTGGTTTCATTAGGCTTTTATGTGTTCTGGAGCAAACTGGGTGTGAGCGTACAGCTGCCCCTGTTTACCTCCACGGCACGCACCACCGTGTTTATACGTTTCTCCGTTCTGCCCGATCAGACTCTACTCAGGTTTTACGAGCTGCAAACCTTCTCACAAACAGACTCTTTCTCTTACCTAATTTATTTGCTTGACGGCGTCGCGCCTTCAGGGTTCTTTGTCCTCCTGGGAGTCGGAGACGGTCACGTCGCGGCCGGAATAAGTTGCGCGTAAAGGGGACAGTCGCGCGAGGAATATGGTGTTTGCGTGCTATTGGTTTGTAAGCTGTCCTGGCTCTGTTCTTCCAGGCGTTGCATAAGCTGTGTGTTGTTGTTGGTTTCATGTTGTTGAACTGGTGTACCTTGGGACTAAACGTAGATCCACGAGTTAAAGTACAGCTACAATAAATGTAAATTCGACAACATCCACAAACTTGAACTCGAAGTTGGGTCATATAAAAGTGTGATTCAAATCGGTCATACGGTCCGATAAACGGTTTTAATGAAAATAACCCGATAATTCCATCTTCTTGCATAACCCTGTGAAGAGTAGTTTTCCGTGCATTAGACAAGGAACTAAATTTATATTTCGTAATATCCACAGTTGACGTTAGAATAACTACTTAAAGGGCATTCATGTTTGACTGAACTTCCTGATAGCCACATCATTGTTCAGTGTAGACGTGTTGGCCATCATGGCATTCCGATGTGATGTTTGATCGTCGCTTTACGATCTAAGAAGTTGAAGGCTTCATCACAAAAGTCAATAAAAACGCAATGTTTATTCATAATTTCCCAACCAACTCAATAGCCAACTCGCATATCATCCCCCCTTTCAACGTTCAAAGCCACCTTTCTCCTCGGTGAAGAACTGTGTCTAATCTCACCGCTCTTGATGCAAGTAATTAGTGATGTAACTGTGAGTGAGGAACGCCAAGTGTCTTCGATACTTTCTGCGCAATAAACTGGCAGAAAGGCAAGCAAGCGGCTTCTGTGAAGTGCAGTCGGTGAAAGTGCTGGGAACACACCTGATTTATGTCGCTTTTGCCTTTGATGCTTCAACACTTGTGATGGAACTACAGTTTGCGTCATTGCTTGCTAGTACCAGCTGACGAGAGCTTACATCTTTGCAGAACCAGGCAAACGGAGGAAGAAACCTACGACACATTGAGAATACTTGATAATTGACCGTAACTTTGTGCGCGTGGTAAATGATCGATTGAAATAGTTTTAGACTTCGGAGACTAGTAATTTTCAACCCATTCAACCCCTATTTTGGATACTAGTGGAATTTTTAGCACTTTAATGTGAACATTCAACTTAAAACCTTAAGTATCTTCAAAACTAAAGCTACAAAAGTTACTTCACCCGTGAGTTTTAGACCTTAAAAACCTTGGAGAATTGAGATCTCTGCAAGCACGCCAAGGATGGAGATGGTGGTGTGTGTTTGTGACACTGTTGACAGGTTGGTAGATGAATACAGTGATAATTAGCACTATCTGTCTCTACATAAAACAATAAAGCTACAACAGTTACTTCACCCATGAGCTTTAGACCTTTAAAGCCTTGGAGAATTGAGATCTCTGCAAGGATGGAGCACGCCAAGGATGGAGATGGTGGTGTGTGTTTGTGACATCTGTCTCTACTTCAAAACTAAAGCTACAAAAGTTACTTCAGCCTGAGGTTTGGACATTTAAAAAACCTTGGAAAATTTAGATCCCTGCAAGCACGCCAAGGATAGAGATGCTGGTGTGTGTTTGTGACATTGTTGACGGGTTGGTAGATGAATACAGTGGTATAATTAGCACTATCTGAGGCTTGACTGGAGTGTTTGCCCAGGTAGAGTCAAAGTAAACACCCTGGTACACAGCACACACAGCCCATGCCCACCTTGGACAAAATGACAAGTCATTCTGGCGCCTCATGCAGTGACAGCCAGTGATGGTGTTGCCGTAGTTGGACGAGGCTTTCTTGGAGGTTTCTCCATTGTTTTGAAGTAAAGTTGTATGTTTCAGTTGCTGATTTGTATGCCAAACTTTAATTTGGTGTATTATTCTAAACATTTCTAGACAGTTAACAAATTTGTCATTTGTCTGTAAAAATAATATAATGATGAGCTAGTAGTTTTAATCGTGGAACTACCAAAACAGAGTTTGAAGTTGCAAGCTTTAAGATCATGAATTGAGCTTGGCTGTTAAATAACTTTTGGCTTTATGAACTTGCAATCAAAACTAAGACCGATTGATATTAAAACCAATCAATCTATCACGGGATTTTCAAGTAACTCGTTATTTTTATAACAGAGCATTATCCTCTTCGTTCAGTGTCGTAATGAAATTTGACACCTAAAATGCAAACAAGGCGACGAAAGCAAATCAAAGCAGTTCTGAGAAGAGGTTTGATACTCTCGGAACCGTTACAGAGCGAACTCTAGATGAGAGAGATCGCTATCAGTATCAAAATAAATAGAAGAATGATTTGTCCAAGTCTGTCACAGGTCATCGAGCCGTTATCCGATCCTGGCCAAGCCTCACCTTCCGCAATCAATCACACAGATCAATCAATGTCACCCAAACTCAATTACTTATCTCTACTACTTCCACAGAGTCCATTGCTTCTCGTTGAATAGGTGTGGAGTAGCGTCGTAGATAAGCTGAACGATTGCAGAATAAGGACTCGGACTGACGCCTCCGCCTTTCAAAGGACTTGTTTTAACACACGAAGAAAGATTGGATGCAGCTTAGCTTTTGGTTTTGTTCCTTGCTCTTTCGTGATTTCATTACAGTTTAACGCTAGAGTATCTACTATCAAAAATTCAAAAATGTATTTAACAATGTAAAGTTGTGTCAACGTCGAGAAAAATAATTGGAGAAATGCCATCAGAATGGTTTTGAATAATTCTATGATTTCAAGGACATAGTAGATGACTTTCTTGGTCAATCACTTTTATTTTTACTACACTTTATTACTTAGTAACGGAGTTTTTGGTGTGAGTTACCACGATTGACAATTCTCACAGTGGACGGCAGTTTGCAACTTGCGTGAATAGACCACTTGACCAACCAACTACTTCATTTTCAAGATTCATACACAGCCTTTATTTTGAAAAACTCAGCTTGTAATCAGACCATTTGACATGTTACGTACTAAAAGACATAAAACAGCAGTAGTTCCTTTAAGTAAGCCTACTAATTGTATCCTGATAATATCTAGAGCGTTTGTAAGAAGGTTTGAAGTTCAATTGTGTATTGTCTCGTGAAACTTCCTTAACAGTCCCTAAACAGTTTCATGATACTACTGTTCTTTAATCTCGAGTAAAATTGCAGCTTTACTCACAAAGTATTGAGGTAAGCTGATTCTAATCCTATCCATACTCTAGCCCCTCCTATAGTCTACCCGTCATGTTTTACTAACTAGATTCCTTTAATTTAACAGTCACTCGAGCGGCTCAAGTCCAGTATTTCCTAAAAAGCGACCGCCTTCATAAATCATTCGCGATGTTTTCAAATCGACTTGGGTTCGTGATCCCGACCGCGTCGTCGGACAGATGCGCTTCGAATTCTCGTTCCGTTTTTTTGGCAGAACTATAATCACTTTGGATCTCAAGCGGTTTGGAAGCTCAGCTATGATCGAAGAAAGGGGTGCTCGTATAAGATGAATTTTAAAAGAAGTCTCCAAATAACACCTAAGCTACACAAAAGAATGTAGGCCTAATAAAGTTATGAAAAATGTCTATCGGTGGGTTTTATTTTGTGATAATAAAGAATGTTGGGTGAATCGACTGTAGTTTCAGTTGTATCTCATTAGTATTCCGTCATAAGGTAAAATAACAACTGACTATTGGTATGGACAAAATGACTACCATATATTTTTAATAGGTTTTAAAGGTAGGCTAATACCAAATGATTATCTAACTGATTATCTACTACCGACTTATCCAACATGTGGCTTACAGTCGGTTACAAAAATCAAAGTTGCAGAACCTCACACGTGTTTTGAGAAATTGAGATATCTCGTTTGGATCTTAGATGAATTCCCTCAATCAAGACCTCTATACCTGCCGACAGCTTAAGAAAGTGACGTCAGATCATAACTCTCGGTGTTCAACTTACACAGAAATCCACTAGACTGAGAATTAACCTATGACTAACCTAAGTGACACTCAGATTTTGATGTGTTACTTAGCTTTTAGTCGGACATAGCTCGCATTCCTGCGGCGCGCGATGCAAAAAGCCGCCACATCCACAACGAGGATAAGCCCAGACAACTCATTTCACACGGAGAAAACCGCGAGAAAATAACTCTGAAAAAGACGTTGAAATGTAATTTGCTTCGGATGATTAAGTTAACAGCGAACGCATCAATATCTGTCTTAAACTCGGATTAGAAACAAAAAAGTCGGACTTGTTAACCAAAGGTCGAGTTACTGATTGACGCAGACCGATTGATTAATAAGACACGACTCGCAGTTTACATGCATTCGACTGACAAGATTTAATTACTGCAAACAACTTTCGCGCAGCCTCTGTATACAGTATGTGGCTTGCACGGTACAACCTACATGGACATCTACTTGCGCAACGAGTAGAGCAATGGGGAGTAGATATGGCCGCTATGAGAAGATTAATATAGATGAGAGCTTGTGTAACAGTTCAAGTTCTCCCTTAACGGTGTGACTCGTCAGAAGGGGTTTCAGCTTTGTGAATCGTACAGTCTAAGAAGCTAAGAGGAAATTAAGTTTAGCAGCTCCGTCCTATTTCTTTTTGATTTTGTTGACATACTTGATCAGTTATTCAACAATGACGAGATATCGAGTATATGTTCTACATGACTGTTCAACTTCCTGAAATTAAATTTAATATAAAAACAATTAAGAAAAGGTTCAGCGCGACCACTATTTTATCGAAAGTAGTCTTTAGGCTCAACTAATGTTTTCGTTTTGCGTATTATTACAGGCGATAAAATTGAATCGAGCCGAGGATTTTATTCCAGATGGTTTAATTGTATCGGCCGCTCGCCATCGCAGTCCGTGTACGTGACTCCATTTAGAAACAGGCCGATTTGCTCTTTCCTCTCGATACACATATTTATAATGTTGCATACGGACACGAAATAAACGACAGACGATTCGGACGATTACTGATCAAAATTTTCGATAATCGTTTTAATTTTCTGAGTAATTTTAGTTCGTGTAAAGCGGTGGCGGTTTTTACAGAATTAATAACGACTGCGGGGTAATGGCCACGCTATCTGCCCACGGGAACTACCCTGGAAAATTATTTCCCTGATTATTATTACAGACTCGTGACGTTTTGTTTGTCCCGGGTTCTTCTCGGCACGTCTCGTCTACTGTAGGTCTTATCATCGTCGATAGACGTACAGTTAATAACAATGCGCGCTCGCTACGGTCGACCGCCACTCACTCGCTGCTCAGGCCACTTCCGTCCGCGCGGTTTCCGCAACTCCTCGTGATCCCATCCCGGGAGTCGATCGCCCATTAAATTGAACTCAGTTTTGTCAGCAGATCGTCACTGTTCAACTCCTCTAGAACAGTTAGTTATAGATTACTGTGTTTTCAAATTCAGTTTTAAATATTGCTCATGAAAGACTAAACTAAAATGTACAGACCGTACAATTCGTTGTGGTACTTTTAGAATTGGCCTAAATTAGATGTAGTATGGAAGGAATTCAGAGGCTTTGCGGAAGCCACACTAGATTCAGCTTCGTTGTCCATAAGGTGTTAGTGTAAGACCTGTTATTTCTCAGCAGGAGGTAAAACACTGGACATCAAGTCGACTCGATGAGAAATTCTCTTGTTCTTTTTAAAGAGAAAAGTATAGTTCCTCTCTTAAGTCACCAGGATTGATGGATAATCTAACCAAGAGTTATCAACAGGGACTACAAGAGATCAGGGTTCATGCAAGGAATCAGTCGCTCCGACAGGATGGACAGTCCTTCTGGAGTTCTTCCAACACACAGAAGAAGCATGAAGAACTATCATAAATAGTTAACCTCAAACTTCAATATCATTAGGCATTAATACTTTCCATAGCAGATCGGTTAATATAAGATTATCAAAAACTCCATGTAAGCAAAGAGAAATGTAAGCAGCTGCTGAAGGAGCCACGTGGATGGTCAGGAGCTACTAGATACTCCTCGAGAAAGCTGGAAGCTGATTGGAACCTCATCAAGACGAAGACTGATGCCGTAAAAGGTTGTTGACACTTGCAGTTCCCTTTACAAACTCATTTATCTTTGTCGTTGCTTGCTTTAAATAAAAGAGTTATTCCTATGATAATTACTCACTCTTGATTATGTACATTTTCAATTTGTCTTTATTGATTTAATATAGTTGAAATTATGTTGTCAATCTAGGAAACAATTATCGCGATCAGTATGTGTAGCTTCAGAAACACTCGTTCAAACTGTTAAGTACAACTGGTGTTGTACCATGGTTGGCTTATTTATGATGAAAATGAGCTATATTTGAACTGTAATAAGTAGTTACGAATTTCAAAGTTCATTAAACTATGCGCGTGTCACATAGTTTATAAAATTCCTACTCGTACTTACTCAAAAACATCTCATTACGTTCAGTAGACTGTTTGCCATTTCTTCGACCAGAAACACATACATTCACACGTCAAGATAATCTTGTCCGTTTAATGTAAAATTAGTCAGATTCTTGAAGTAAAACAGCTCCGGTGATAAATTGAGGTGGAAGTGAGGTAAGTAAGTTAAGAGTAACCGACCGTGAACCTTCGGTGGCGTTGAAACCACTTTAACCGGCCGAATGACTGATTAGGTATCGCAATAAACGGTGACAAATCAGAACTTATCTATACTCGGAGACAAGGAAGCATAAAAGAAAACATATGTGTGAAGGCGGTGTAGATAAGGCGAGAGACCCAGGCCCACTTAGGCCTTGGAAAACCTCCAACTGCGTCCTCGACTCGCTCTTCGTTATTAGGCGAAATCATTTTTGAATGAGACCCGCTCCCCCCTCCCCGGCCGCGCTGCTCGGACAAAATGGCCGCCAATGAAGTGGATTGACGCTTGACGGGCGTCACATTGTTTAATTGTGTTTAGCAGATGCCGAGAGTTTAGTTGTACAGACTTATCGGAATCTTGTCTTGTAAATTACTCTTGGGATCACGGTGACTGCATTACAAATTGACTTTATAGAAGTAGTTTGCGGCTATTGTGCCGTCTAAGTGATTCAATAAGAAGTAGTCTGTTTTTGTAAATGTATATTTATTAAGGCCGGCATGGGGTTAATATAAACATTCTTAGCCTTAGTTGATTCGGTTTAAAGATTCAGTAGCGTTTGTGTTTATATAAAATAGTATACGTATTGGCAATGTGATGAATTAAATATTGTGAAGGCAAATAAGTAAAGAGATAGTAAATGAGATATGAATAGAAAGGCAGAAGGCTGTGATGGAATTAAGCATAACGATAAATCCATAAATAGTTAAATACTTACAGCTCAACAACCAAGCCAATTCATTTAACGATTAACTAAACATTCCTTTCTGTAGAAATATAGCTTAGCCATTAATGAAGAAATACTAGGAGTAGCTTGCGGATCGGTTTAGGACTAGAATATTTTCATAAGTCCATAAGTGGCGTGGCATATAAAGATATTCCTCTTAAACCTTAAAGACGAGAAACCCTCTCACGGTTAAGCAGCATCTTATGGATGAGAGATCTTAGAACAGTTTCATCTCCTAATCTTCAAGCCCAAGGAGTGGAGTATCTAATACTGCAACTAGGAAATACTAGAAGGTTCCCGACAACGCCCCGATGTTTTATAGGGCTCTGACACCAGAGGGCGACACGTTTACTCCATTTCGACACGAGATAGCGCCCCAGTCCTGGACCCTAATTAACCCATTGTGGTCTAGGAAACATTTTATAAATCATACTGGCCCACCTGCTGACCCGGGTGTTGACTTTCGGCTTCCTTACAGGTGTAACGAATATTGTCTCTATTGTTGTTAAATGGTAGGACCTTGTTCCGGATGAAATGTTACTATACTGTCATTAATCTGATGATCTAAACTTACTTGTAATAGTCTCTGTGCTTATAAAGGTTGCAGGGATGGCCTAAGTTTTATACTGTAAAAGGACAGGAGTAATCGACGATTAATTAATGACCCCTTAAGTCCCTTAAGTAAGTAACGAGTCCAATAAGAGGGCATCAGTAGCCAATAACGAATAAAGTATTAACTGTACGAAACACTTAGCCACGGCGTAATGTACTTCGAAAACCTCAGACCGTATTTAAATTCATTGGATATTGTAATACGTGTTTTTACTTTTATTAAGCTGTTTGTTAATTGATTCAGTTGGTCTCATAAAGGGCTAAGAAAAGATAATATTAACGTCATTAATTTCGTTCAAACAGTTATGGCAAAACCTAACATCAGCTGATTTAATCTGAACACTTCAACTTTTCACTTGAGATCAAACTGGAATTTCAATATAATTAGGACAAGTCTCGAAACTTTAACAAACGATAAGTGCTCGGTAATTGTCTGACGTCTAAATGTAACGATAGAACTAACAAATGATCTTGCAACTAATCTAATAACTTCAATCCGAGACCTCAATTAAGCAAGCGGCTTAACTAATAGCCAAATGCAGCTTCATTTTCCCTGCATAGCTATTACCTTCCTCTCACTGCAAGTGCATTCCAAAGATGACATCATTTCCTGCACTCTAGCGGCAAGAAGTAGATTTAATAGATCATAAAACAGTTACTGAGGTTAGCCAAGGATACGTTGTGTGTAAGAGCAGAAGTTTTGCACGCTATCCGACCATCAAGCACCATCTGACCCCTTTTTGCAATAGGTCATATTAAATTGATCATTAGGCTAGAACAGCCTCATCATCTGATGATTTCGATCCGAGAAATCAAACTTTATGTGAAACATGAAGTTAAAGTATTATGTTTTTGAAAATACTTTTCTACGATTATTTTTAGATGATGAAAACGTCAAGCATAAGTTAAGAACCGAAAACAAATGCACCAAGAGATAGACAACGTCCGTGACAAAGAGTATTTTGAAACGAATATCGCCATTGCGTAACGCGCTGGCTTCTATTGTGGTGGCAGAATAGCATCGACCGGGCAGTGATCATTAATATCTCATTATCGGAGTAGGAGGGTCATCATTAGAGACTAATGTTTGGAAAATATTACACCACGTAGTTCGGTGCTCCCAGGTATTGCGGCACTGCAGGCTTCATCCACTGTCGCGCAAAGATGATCTCTTGATGTCCATGTTTCGTGTCTTCAGAAATAGCTAGAGTTCTTTGCTCAACTGAGCTGATGTTCTTTTCGTGCTTGAAGCTCAGAAGCTGAACTTATGAACGAAGATTCGTTGGACATGGACCTACGTGAAGGGCGACTAACTAAATGAGAATTTAGAAAAAAACTATCGTTACGTAATATTCTCAGAACCATAAATTGAATCATAAGGAGTTAATAGCTTTGTTTCAAAACTTTTCATTGGTGACCTTAGGTTATCCTTTAAAAATTAAACTGCTTTTCATCAAGGAAAGATCTCAGCCAAACGTTAATCAAGAAGTAGCTTATCGGTAGTCTTTGTCGAAATAATACTCATATTTTGTTTATACTGCATTTTTGCGCATTTGTTTATAGCGCACTAATTTTACCGATATCAACAATTTGTAGGTTCCACATACCCATTCTACTCATTACTCTTCTATTAGGGATGAAATCGTTTAAACATTTCTTAGTTTCTCTGCTGATTCTCTCGTTAAATATTCCGTTCATAAAGTTATAAGTGGATCAAGAGAGTTGAAGCGTGTCAAGATCTGATGAGCTTGGTTTTGCGTCCCGGCAGCAGATGTTAGTCACCCTCAGTGTACAGCATGATGAGTTCCCACGAGGCTCGACGACCAAATCAAGATCTCCAGTAATAACTCTGTAACGATGAAATAATGAAAAGATGGCCGCAATTTTATGACGAAGCTCGGTGATACGGTTAAGGTCATTTGGTGTGCGAGGATGCCACCATCACGATTTTACTGTGTAGATCTAGTTCCGGTCGTTGGTTTGGTAAATGCGAGACGTGAGACAGGCGTGGACAATTGGAATAATGTGTGTTATTTGAATACAGAGGCACTCTTGGGGATTCTTCGTGGACGAGAATTATTAGAAAAAGCCTAATCCAGAACCGCATTATTGTTCAAAGTGATTCACAATTGTAACAACAAATCTTTAGTTTAAAGTCAACATTGTTCGTTTGTTATTACGTATATAATAATCCGCTTTGCAAACCGTATTCTCTGGTATACTCTATCAAAGCCGCTACGCTAGTTAAAAACGTCCAAGGAACAGTTTCCATTATGCGATATCCATAAAGTTAGCACTTTAGAGCCGAACTACTGCGAGCTCCCACCTGTGTCATTGCCCACATTCACGCTTGGCTCCGGAGCAACATTGTAGCAGATGTGTAACGTAAGAAATCATGAAACATAGAGGTCAAAAGTTCAAAGTCAAAAGTGGATTGGAGTTTAAACCAGTTGCAGGGCTGGGATAAGCTGCAGCCGCCGCTCAAATGATTCACTTGCTCACAAGTAGGCGACTTATTCCATTTGTCAAAGCAGTAAATTGTGCTGTGGTTCTGCGCCTCTGAGAGGAACGTGACTGGAGAGGTTGATCAAATGTGTGAACGAGTTTAAAGTTCAGCTCAAAGTCGTGAGTTTAATTTAGTGCATATTTGTACGTTCCGTTAAGTTTCTTGTACCACGTTAGACACTTTGTAAACAAATGTATCACGTGGCTACGATGCAATAAAATTTACTAAGCAAAGTAAGTTTTAAGACTTTTCAAAGTTTAAAACAAATTTTGTTGATTTAGTTCATCCGGTGTTAGTATTAAATGAACTAGAGCTCTAAGGTGTGTAAAATTGAATCTTGTTAGGCTCCCTGGTTCTTTTTATGATGACTTATTTTAGACATATGAATCCGTTAATGAATTACTAGACAAAACTAGAAACAATCAACGTTCGGCCTGTCTTTACCTCAGCGTAATAGTGCACATAAAACTTTAATTGCACCTCTGTGAAAAACAAATAAATATCCGCAAAGCTCATGTAAGTACTTTATTTTATTGGTAGTCGTCCTTTTTTAAGTAGTTACGGCAAAAATCATTAATGGATATTTCGTGTTGGTGGTTTCCCAGCTTGGTTTAATGTATAGGTGGTCGGTGCTCAGTTGAGTTTTGTTTCCTCCTTTTCTAGGAAAATATTAGCAATAAATCGTTTGAACAGAGGATTCCCATCTTAACTATTCTCACGCTGTTCAATATCCTAAGCTTAAAGAGTTTTAAGATTCTTTCAATTAGTTCATACTTATGGTTTACTTTTTATGCGAATTATTTCCTTATAGGAAGGTTCCGGTAAAATGTTATCGACATTAGGAACCTTAAACCAACTTAAGAGTATCGAGCCAAAGTTTTATTTTCATTATCGGTTTCACTTCCTAGTTGAATTTTCCACCATCAGGTGCGCACGACTGTGAGCTGCCCGCTGTTTTGACACTTTGCCAATAAAAGTTTAATTGCAAGTGTTGTCAAGCAATTAACTGTGACAATGGTCGTGTGTGGCAGAGACCTTAGCTTAATGAGCACAGCTCCACGCAACTGTGTACGCAGGCAGGAAGCTGGTGGTAGCTGCTACAGGAGCTGGTATCTGCTGGTAGCTAGCAGTTACATCCACCCCCACTAGGTCACATACCCGTCTTGCCTAACCGAGAGTTCCGCGTCTTCCTGGCTCACTTTGTGCTCTTAAGGGTACGCCTCGGCTGCTCGGGAGAGCGTCGTTGCAGAGGTTTGCCGGATATTAAGTGGAGACTTTAGTATTAATGCTATTTTGATGAAACAGCTCTTAAATGAAAGTTAAACATATTACCTAGGTTTGCCTCGAAACGTAAAATAATTCTCAAATCTAGCGTTGAAAATCTCAGACAGTTTTTAACACACAATAATGTCATGTGTATAATGTCTGATTTATCATTACTCGGTAGTGGAAACTTAAACGCCTGGCTAAAGAGAAGTTTCACTATGATTTTGATAGTAAAGTATAGTTGGTTGTAATTAACTGTCAACTAAAATAACTATCTTTATCGATTTACTGAATGGCATTTCTTTATCAACCATCATCAAATATTTAATAATTATGGTACACTTAGTTCCACGTTTTACTCGTAAATTGTGCTTAACCTTTGTGTTTAGTAAGGTAAGGTAACATTTTACATAAAAGACAAACTTTTAGTGTATGTTTTTAACTTTTAGATTGAAGTCTTTTATGTTGCCCCGAAAAACTACGATCAAACTTGTTTAATCATCAGTAAACTTTTCTAACCAATTCTTCAAACTTTGTTAATTGTAATTCAACTTTATAATGTGCAATCAAAAGAACGCTCACAATTTATGTAATTTAAAAGCCATTTTACAACTGAAATACAGGAAAACACCAGAAATGTACAGCTTCCGACACACTGTTCTTAAAAATGTATTTGCCCTTTAAAAAGTTTTTGTCCTGTCCGTTTATTTTCGGCATCTTTATATCCAACCGTTTCTTTTTGGCGCAAAACCGTTCGAAAATAAAGTCTTAAACTTCAGATCTCCATTTTAAACTCTCGATGCTTCACATTCTTACTAGATATCGCAGTTTCAACAAAATCCTGCGATTATTTCTTCGGATTCTTCAGTGTTGTGTTGGAGGGAATAGTCTGCGGGCAGGTAATTTCACGAGGGCATGGATCCGTCTGTGGTTTCGCACCTGGCCGAGGTACAAACACGAGGAAATTAAACCGTGATTGCAACGTACAAGAAGCATTTCTGCGGCTTCACACAGCCATAGTCGGAACAAAGACAAGGTGAAGGACGATTTCATTTTCTCATAGTGGTCAAAATGTGTACCTTTTACTTTCTGGTGGTTTCTTGCAAATGGAAATCTAGTTGAATTGGTGGTCTGGATGGAAAACAGTCGTGGCTAGTCGAGGCCGTTTGTTACGTAATGATAAAAGTTTTGTTTCACATTTAAAAATAACTAAACTTTGATGTATGGAGCCATCGGTGTAAGAAAAAATGTACCGTTTACTACACCAACATTTTTTATTATTATTTTTAAATTATAACGGTAAGTTTAAATAATTTCGATATTAGACTGTCCAGAAATAAATACTGAAATTTAGTGCCTTAGTGTAACAATAGTTCGTATCATTTGCAACTGTTTAAACTCTTATATTTAGAAATGTAATTATTTTTAACCTAGTAATCGACCATTTTAGGTTTTTCTTGTTTTTAAAAACACGTTTGTAAATAAATATCCTGGCATGGAAACTTACTACTCGTACATAGAATATGGGTTAGTTCATAGTCATCAATGTTCCGTGGAACTATCCATTGTTAGGACACGTTCTACGTCTAAAGGGTTCGAAAAGCACTTTATGTATGTACGTAATGTATAATTGCATTGGAGAAAGTTTTAGTTACAGCTTTATTCAGCCGTCAGATTCAAGCTGTAAAGGATGGTATCATGCAGTTACTGTAAGTGATTCAGCAATCCTGGTTCGTAAAGTGTTCAAGCTTTCCTTTAACTTCGAAGATTGTTTCAATTAAGTTGAAAATGATCTGGCAACGTTGCAGTCAAGATATCGGTGCTATAGTAGTAAAACAAACATGTGGTAGTGCTTTGTATTAGCGCGGTCGATATTTTACCCATATTTCAAGATACAGCTCAGAAAGATAAAGGTAACATTTTATTATTTGATAAGATAAGGTTAACATCACTCTACCAGATTAATATTGACGTTTATTTAACGTTACCGCATACTCACTTGAGAAACTTTTAGTGGCGACTGCGGGATCGATCCCGTGCCACTGGAGTGATGAGCTTCGAAGTCGTGAGCGATACCACCCTGCCACGAACCTCGTATAGGGAATATATAGAGGAAGAATAGGGTTGCAGCAACCAAAACATAAAGACCCATTTCAGCAATACCGACACGGTAGAGTCACGGCTTGCAAAGCGCGAGGTCGCGGGTTCGATTCCCGGCGCAGGCACATGGGTTTGGACAGCTCTCCAAAAACGCGTTTTATGATGCCAACTAACCCTAGGTTAAGTCACTGATTAAAAATGTCTTTGACGTAAACTGTAAACAAAATTAGATATCCCGAGATCGTAACATAAATGAGCTTATTTTCAATCATAGCAAGTAAAGAAACAACAAACTAACAGCGTAGCGTGTCTACGTGTGAGTAAAGTTGGCAAGGTAGGTCGGGTGTGCGGCAGGCACTCTGACCAAGACGGATTAAAGCCAAGCACTAGTATTGACAACGGATTAGGACGCTGTCACCGATCTGCCGCCTAAGCCTATCAACACAGAAAAGATATTTTAATAGAGGCTGGCCTCAAATCTCATTAAGCACGGCGCTACCGGTCTAAACAACCGGTCAAGGGAAACTTGACCCTGCATGTTCTCTTTGCATTGGAAATTCTGCAGTCTGGTGGTCGGTGGAAATTCTGCATTAGAATTCAGATGATGACAACGCTTTTAAGAGGCCTTGACCCTAATAACGTGTGTCTGATCTTTAAATTAGTCGCTATGTAATTTTTCAATATAGCACCTTTTCCTACTACACAAATCCTGTTTTACAACAGATTTCGTAGTAAAACTGAAATTTGTATCGAAAACTATCACACAATTGCTGAAAATAATCTAAAGGAGTACATGTAGTTCTTCTGTCCAAAATCTAGTTTTCAGCCTACTTGTAGCTCCTGTAGTCCTCTGAACGAAACAATGCTGCACTCTGTGGGAGGACCTTGTAAACAGCTGTAGAACACGAGTGTGCAATGTTCTACACAGTTGACAAGCCGCCTAGATAACAGCTGTCTATCTGTCAAAATACACTTCTGCCTCATAACTCACTGGCGGGAAAAAACTGTAACTGCCTAGCGTACAATGTGCATAAATTAACGTGCCACTAGATAAACCTTACCTGTTACAACTAATCAGTTTTCAATTAATTTATAGCAGCTGGTACACAGGCTGCATTCTTTAGTGTTAATTCAATTTACACTGCTTTATGTGGTTTGATTGAGGTGAACTGCTTTTCCTGGTGTATTATCTAGTGTGAGTTACGTTTAAATATCCTTTTATACAGTATATTAATTATTGTATACATATTCGAGCCGAAATATTTCAAAAATAGAGTTTGCGCACTTCTCAGTTTTAAGTTAGAGTTTTCCAACGTTCGTAATAAGCTATGATGTGAAGCTGGCAACGTTGGTAAGAACTCCACCTCAAAGTTTAAAATTTGTTGTTTTAAAAGTCAGTGGTGTATGGTTTTTGGAACTGAATGACAGTGGTACGAACATGTTTTCGAACATTATAGAGTACTCGTTTTACCAATTCATGAATTCTGCAAAACAAATAGGTGCGCTTATAAAAAGGGTAATTTATTTTCCAACCGATAAAACTATTAGGTACTTAATTAACAGGCTGAAAGTTTACTAAATCCTTCCTAAAATGACTAAAGATGTGTCCTAAAGGACAACAGTTGGTAGAAATCAAGAAAACTAACCTGAATCGTCAACGCTGTCCTTTTATTTATTGCCAACCACCGCCCATTTTGTCGTGAAAGGGTCTACTGAGAAAAGTGGCGCAATGGGCGACCAGTGGCCTTCCATATAACACATGGAAGTGAGGTGATGACATTCCCCGTTCCTCTGGCAGTCCTGCAGACCTGTAGAGCTCAGAGCGACTCTCTCTTCTCGCTTTGGGCATTACCACTTGTCTACTAAACTGGCAAATCACACACCATGCAACTCCTTCATTCATTTATCCCCACAATTAAGCGATTTAGAATCAAGCTGCGTTTCGTTCTTGGATCGGCGCTTTCATGTCGCACAGAGTTTGCATTCAATGCTGAACGGAACGGACCAAACTCGGGATTCCTATTTGTGCATATGTGCGGTTTTGGCGAGGCTTAAGTTTGACCTTTCAACTGCGAAACGATGGCTGCGATTCCTGAGTTAGATCAATTTGTTTATGATAAAAGGTTTTGTCGCTATACTGTGCATGTATTTCATTTATTTAAACCCCAGGATGAGAGATAATTCACAGTCTCTTACAAAACGGTGTTCAAAATTTATTCGTTGTAGTTCTATATTGCTAGAGCTACTAACGTGTGATCAAAACCTATAACAGACGCATGTGCCCTAGTGTTTCATACTCTCTATTTCTAATTATTGAAACGGAATTACACTATGGTTATCATTGAAACGACTATAGTAAAAGAGTTATCATCCTATATAAGTGTGAGTTTAAGGTTTATGGTTTCATGTTTTTAATGCTAAATGCACAGCTTTGCACATAAATGCTGTGCTCAACCACAATATGAGGAACATGAAGCACATGGAAGATTCCTCAACGAAAATTCCATCACAACCGTAATAACCTCAAAGGTGTCTAATGGTGTGCGATTTCTCAGCTAATTAAAAGCTTTTTCATAAGCGCCATCTTATTTATGGCACTCACACTTGCGGTTTATTCTAAAATAATGATTATGTATAAAAAGCTCGCTCGGGCGGGGACAATTACTGCCATAAAAGTCTCATTATGATTATTATTATGTCCCAACCGGTAGCTCGGAGGAGGAGCTTCCTTCGACCAATGAGAACAGGCGACGCCCATTTTCAAAATAAAAGGCGCCACTATGCACCGGTACAATATAATCAACGGACTCATTTCTGCCTAATGTGAGGACAATTTGGGCCGGAACTGGCGGCGAGCTCGATAAACAAAACCAATTATTGGGAGGGAAATGCGCATGCGCGGAGTGAAGAACGCGCTCACTGCGCACACCTTCCAGGTGACTTCTGTACACAACGATGTGTATAAGTAATCCACATGGTCACTCATTAACCTCCTAAAATAGTCACTCATTTACCTACCATATCCCGTCCGAGGTACAGAGCTTGTCTGTTGTTACATTATTTCTTTCGAAATGCCCTATCAGTTGGTATTCGGGAACTTAATCTACCTTTGCGAGAAAGCAAAATCACAAATCAGCGTAAGCCAGATAAAGCAATATTCAGTCGAGGCCGAGAGTCGAAACGGTACCCTGCGTACAGCGTATTCACCTCATACGCTTAACAGTAATAAAAACGTCTCTTCCAATTCAAGACTTCAACAAAGTTGAAAATTTACGATGCGGTCATCGCTGCCCCCGCCCATCTCTCTGGATCTTCTTCCCAGATGCAACGGGATAAGACAATACCGGTTACTTTCTGCTCTCTTGCCTTTGTCAAGGTCCTCGCCACTCAAATCTGATTACACAAGTAAAAATATTTCTGTTTTTTTTCTATTTGTAATCTGATAAATTCTTAGTCAGATAGTGGATTAAAGAAGTAGGCAATTTGTCGTTACGCCTTGCTTTAGTTTGAATTTACTGCAAACTAAGAATATTAAATTAGTATCTACTGTACTTGTACACTAACAGTTTTTTTCTGTTTCAGGTAAGAGTTACTCAAAGACACTCAGTAAGTAAGATCAGAGCAATTATGTTTGTATCTAGCAAACGCCTTTGACATTACAAAGGGGACTTACAAATCCAATATTGATAAGGTTAACGTTATGTAATAAGGAAACAACAAAACGATCTACTTTTATTTTTATTAAGTTTTGTTTCTAAGTGACCTTTGAAAACAGCTACTAACCAAAAGTGTCTCCATTTGCACGATATTCCCAACCAGAAACAGCAGGAATGACTTATGTTACCTAAGCTGGAATGTTGAGTCTTAGGTCCAACCAAGCAAGTTGATCTGAAGAGTTCAAGTGTGTTAATGTGATATTATTAAGCACTTTATAAACCATTAACTTGCGAGTACTATAACTTCCAATATTGCAGTGACTTTCAAGGTTTCTCAAAGATGTCAAACAGGCCTGCTGTGTGATATGCTCAGGCTGTTTTATCACTAAGTACCACCAGTGACCTTGTCACTTCACCCTCCCCTTCACGATGAGCCCCAGTCCATGGGGTGAGTCCTCGGACATGTCAAAGGCCACGAAAAGTCCGTCAATAGCCATCCATGTGAAGTCGAAGGCCGCGGAAGCTCAGGCTGTTCTATCACCCTGTACTTCCAGCGACCTGGTTTCTTCACCCTCCTTCACGACCATCCCCAATCCATTAGTGGTAAACGGACATGTCACCGAGGTCGAAGGCCGCGGTGGACATTGTCACTCAGCCTGGTAGGTAATTACGGTGTACCAGTGTTATTTTCTTCTGTCGTGGTCACTTCACCCTTCCCCACGACCACCCCCAGTCCACGGGGTTGGTCCTCGGACATGTCACCGAGGTCGAAGGCCGCGGTGGACATTGTCACTCAGCCTGGTAGGTAATTACGGTGTACCAGTGTTATTTTCTTCTGTCGCGACCCATTGCGCTCGGCTGTATACTTAGCGGCAGTAAACAGAGCGCAATTGGACAGACACAATGACAGCAGACATAAACCGAGCTGCAAAAACAAGACGAGCGTTCCACGCTAGCAGATGTTCCGCCGATATTGGACTATTGAGAACACTGGCGGCCAGCCTCCAGCGAAACCCGCGGCCTCGACTCATGCAAAGTGACGAGTTTTCTTTCTCATTATCTTCACTTGTATCAGGTAACACGCTTTTGTGCGTTCCAAAGTATTATGATAGCTCGAATGTGTAAGATGGATGTATTATATAACTGTTGCTTTAAAACCTTTCTAAAATATTTTATTGGAAATATTTTTTTGAAATAAAGTTGAGCGTAAGTAAAGTTTTTTTCTATTCTCGATTTACGTTCCGATTTCTTGTTGCTGAATCAGTTGAAAGCCCGTGCCTGAAAACTACACTTGACACACCTGCCCCAAATGACCTTTTCCAGTCGTCTCCTCCATTACCGATCGCTCTAATTCATAAAATTAGCCCTGACTACAAAAGATTAATTTCTTCTGTTGGTCGTAGAAATTACGGGTAGAAAACTTCCTGGTGGGTCAGGTGCGGGTGCCAACCCTAGTCGACCCAATTACCTAAGGGATGAAAGATTGTAGTGGCGACCGGGGGTAAGTTGGCAGGTGCGGAAGTCAAAGGTATGGTTACTCCGTGTCACTTTGTCATTACGGGTAATAAGCAAAAACTGGGGTCGACTCGACCGAGAGGCAACTAATGACGGCTCAGTCTGTCATTACAATCAGGCGCAGGCGCGCATTCCTCAGTGTCCATGGGGCGCTTTACTGGCAGCCCCAACACAGTCTTCATTCACCGCACCGACCTCTCTTCTCTTCTCTTGTGTTTGAACAGAGAAATCATCATCTGTGGATTCTATCATTTCTTTTCTTCTCTGCTCGGTAAACGTTTCCTCTATCATAAGCTTGGTTTCCCACCTGTCTGAAGGTCGGTTCAGAATTCCAGATCCTCCGGTAGGTCTTCTATCGAAATTGTATACATATTTTGACCTTGAAAAGAGAAATCATCATCTGTGGATTCTATTATTTCTTTTCATCTGTGCTTGGTAAGCGTTTCCTCTTTCATAAGCTTGGTTTCCCACCTGTCCGAAGGTCGGTTCAGAATTCCAGATCCTTCTGTAGCTCTTCTATCGAAATTGTACACATTTTAACCTTGGAAGACAACGCAGATGCACTTTTTGATAGCTGTTGTTGAAAGTATTATATCTAATGTTCACCTATAAGTATAGGATTGGGTTTGAAAGGTTCATTACCAACCGTACACACAACGTAAAGTTTATCTATATGTCTCAGTGTATACTGTACCATATCATTACTCTGATTAAAATAAGAACTTGCACAACAAATCATTCAATTATTTTTAAAAGAACTATTAATTTACTTTCCGATTTCACATAGCAAATAAGAATGTCTCCCGAGTGCTAATCAGATAATGAATGGTATAAATCAGCTTGTTGGTTCCGATAAGTTAAAGCTATAAGCGTAAATTGCAGCAATATATTATTAATGCTTAGTGCAGCGCTCGGCAAAACAGCATCTCTCAATAACAACTGGGCCCATGTTCTGTGCTTTCCACCTTCTGATAATTACCTCCAGCGTCGTCTATTTGTAACCAATAATGAACCTCCATAATTATCTCAGCTGATAGTGCAAATAGAAACTGTTTATCGATTACTGGCTTGCACATCGGACGGATTATAGTTGTGGTTTTAATTAGAATGATTACTTGAAAGGTGCTTGATTGGATTAGTTGACGTTATCTTTCCATGCGAGATGACGTTGAGTTATCGGAAGTCGTATTCTTTTTATTAAACATATCTTGTTTTTATTACATGACTTTTCAATAAAATTATCTTGCATAAGTGTTTGAAAGAAAATAGTCTACTAGATAATAACCTACTGCTGTTTTATTGCTTCTTGCTATGATGGATTTAATTCAACTGGTAAAATAAAAATCCTCTCTGATTTGTATATCATTGAAAACTCTATAAAACTGCTGATTTTACTTGCAATAGCGAAATTCACGTTTTCCCTTTTCTAAAATATGACACGCAAATGTCGACTTTTCTGGCTTTATAATGTCAAACTACTTTTAGCGGGCTAACAAATCCAAAAATTTCAAAACAAATATGGGGTTTTGGCAAACGATAGTATTTTCTAATCGAAAGTAAAGATGAAAGCGACTGCAAGACTAGTCTGTAGCGCAGATTGCATAGCTTGGAACTTATCGGCCTGATTTTCCAGTGGTCTGTCAATTTGTTACATTTACTTTACGAGAATCTCGTCATGCAATCGTCTGATTGTATCTGCTCACTGCTGATCGCAGTATCTTTAGCTCTCGTGATTGTTTTTCAGTGGCTCATGGCTGAATCGATTGTAAAAGTCGGTTGTCCTTCGAGCAAAGTAATGCTGGCAGATTATAATCAATACTCAACAATCTCATTCGATTAACTTTGCGTAGCTTACATTAGGGATTAACGATTTCATTCGCTCAAGTAGTATAGTAGTGCTCAGTTAGCAGTAATGAGTATAGGCGTACTTCTGTTTATTGGTTGTAACAAAAGGTAAGGAGTTCTGGGAACTAGTTTTCTCCAGAGAAGATTTATTGGCTTTGTTCAAGACTATTTATTTTATATTTAGTTATAACCACTCCTATCGTGATTACGAACCCTATATCTTTAAATATTTACCTTTATTTGTTAATATAAAGCCAAAAATAAAGGCTCAGAAGTTCAGATGGTTGGGTTAACTAGCCAGGATGCCAGAGGAAAGGGTCGCAAGAAGAGTCTGGGAACATCGAGAGTTAGAGAAGAAAGGGGACGACTGCGTCTGAGATGGCAGGATGGTGTGGAAGCTGTCTTGGCTGCGATGGGTGTGAGAGGATGAAAAAGGAAGGTCATTATTAAAGAGGAGTGGAGGAGAATTGTAATGGAGGCCAAAGCCGACCAGAGGCTGTAGCGCCGAAAAGAAAAAACCAAAATATCAAAGATCGTGGATGAAAACTCAGATATTGACTTACTTGGTAGCAACCATTAAGCATCAAATAAATAAATCCTATGTACTACATTCTGAAAATAACGTTCAGCAAGAATACTCCCAACGCAATCTTTGACCAATAACACTTCCAATTATATCAGCTATTTTGTCTCTGAACACCGAAGTTCCCAGATCAAATCACAACGGATGAGCCCAAATTCATAAACCGTTGTAAACTCGGCATGAGGCAGTTTCATTACTTTGCTCGTAACCAATAATTCACGTGAACACGCCGCTAGTCCGCCGCTCGATCCGTATCTTCGACATCGCCAACTCGTCTTCGCAAACATGCCGGGCCCACCATCGAGCTCTCCTCACCATCGAGTTCAGATACACATTCGGTTCAATAAAACAAACAAAGTCTGATTTCAAAGGCTTAACTTTGCTACCACATTCTTGCGGCACTTTCTCAAGCATTCCAAGCGCTATCCAAGCATTTTTCAGTCTTAGATTACTCCTATTTTCAACTTGTGATACTTTGATTTTAGACACCGGCCACTCCTTGAGGGTATTATGGGTGAATATGGGATGAAGGGTGAGTATGTTGAGTGTTTTTGATGGATGATGAGGCGTAGTCTTGTCCAGGTTAGGTCAGTAATTAATAGCCCAACGATCAATGGAATGGACCAACGGCTCAACGTTACTTTTGAACCACGGGGAGTGGCCATCGTGAAAAGTTATCACTGCGCCTGGGAATCGCACAACCACTGAGCTATGGTCACCCCCGACTCCATACATATCTGGCACTCCCAACACCCTCTTGTATAAAGCTTTCTCTTTCACACTATCATATCACCTTATTAATATGCTTTACGAGCCGTTACGTCTTCTGCAACTAAGATATATCCCCTGGACGTGTACATAAGGTCAACTTTTCCTTCAGGAGTATTCCTCATCATTAAACCTCACAGCTGCTCCAATCTTGACTCTCGGTTTCTCTCTCGTAAAGCGTTTACTACGTCAGTGTAAGGCGTTTATGGCGTATAATCTCAAACAAGTTGCTAGCCTGACCTAAAGTCCTGCTTGATAGAGGTCACTAGCGTCCTTCTAAGTGGATAGTTCGATTTACTAAGTCGTAAAGATTTGCGTCATTTGCAAATTCCTTTGTCGGACTCAAAGGTGTTGTTCCGTTTTGAAGAGGTTGTTGGGTGGATTTACTGAGTTTTCAAACAAGGTGAAGGTAGGTTTTACATGAAAAGCCCTCAGAAACTGAAGACGAAAATATCATACTGTAGTTTGAATTTTTTTATATGATGTCAAACTAGAATTAGGTGTAATTTAGGTCGTACTTCAAAATTATCCTCCTAAGTTTTACGTGACACCAAATGCTTTTCTATCAACTAGTTCAATTAAAACTATGACCTTATAAAAGGGAAAGAATTGCTCTGGTTATTTTCATCGCCGTAATAGGAGAAGTTGGTACAAACAATAATTTGCCAAAAACACTTATAACTGCTATGAATGCTAAAAGTTAAAGAATTTATTTTGAAAACCCATATACAGATATTTAAAAATCGTCCAACAAAACTTCTAACAAGCACGTATCCTACGTCTTACACCAGACGACCTTCATAGTCTTGGATTCCATGCAAGCAAGAATTTACTACAAAGTGCCAGTATTGTGTTCATTATGTCCCGCGGAATACCCACAATGGAATTATGTGTCAAACAATAAACAGTCCATTTAATTGTGCTTTCTATGCAGATCTATGTTTTATCTGCACGTTTAATTAGATTTGTTGGCTGTCCGGTTTTGAGATAGTGAGGCAGTGACAATGCTGCTGGCCGCTGGTTTATGGATAGCCGTGACAATAGACCCTGGTGGGTGGCCGGTCTGCCTAAATACCCTCAATGCCAATGCCATCCCATTGCATTGTGTCTTTTACTCCCACTCGATACCAACATTTCATTTTTTACGAATATCTCAGTTCTGTTTAATTATGAACTTGTCGGCGTACATGATCAAGCAAGGCCGGTCTGCGCCTATGTTTGTCACGTCCCCTTACTGGAAAGACAAGACGGATCATGAAGTTGCGTGAATTGTGTTTATACACTCAAGTAATTATTGGGTCCTTTGTTAATTGGTTGACATGAAACCCATGGTATTTCGTTATAAGATCACTTTAAAACATGGTCTGATCAAAATATTGCAATACTTGTTGTAATATCGCGTAGGAAGATTAGATTACTCGAGCATGTTGGACAAAAAGAAGTGATGGTGAGTTTTCAGTCAAAACCTGAGCATCTTTTAAATCTGGAGAGCTGAAATTTCTTCTTGATTCTTTTCAAGTTATGAGTCAAACACAACGAGAAAGTTTTTAGCAAATATAAACTTAACGATATAATGAAAACATCTTGTTAAAATGATTCTACTTTAAACTTAACAGTCATATCCCAAAACTTCCATTATCAGGGAATCTTATCCCAAACGATGTAGTTCAAAACTAAACCTATTAAAACTGCCTTTCCATCACCCTAAAATTAAAGAGTTAAATTTTGCTCTTTTGGGTGTTAAACCCAGCTCCTCTCATTAAAGAGTGGCTCGATTTTCACTCTTTTAGAGTGGCTTTCACTCTTTCATATTTAGAGTGATCATTCTTGTTCTTACCTCGCATAGCATGTTTTGTTATTTCCTATCATGACAAATGTTGAAATAATGTACGTGGGTGGGCCAGGGCCTCTGCTGATGGTATTTTATGGACGATTGCTTTCAAGGAGCCGCCTAGCTTGCACTTAGCAGCTACTACCGGGGCTGCTCAGCCCACTTTTATTAGTTTGGTCAGGGCCTGTACGGTCCTTACAAATTTGTACCCGCTTGATAATTGAACCACTACCGGAATGTGTACGCTGCGCTGTCTCGGTCAATGTTTACTCATTCTATTACACATCGGAGAGTGTTTGATGCTCAAATTATCTCCTTTGGGTGTGACCTTCGGTTTTTATTTTAGGGAGAGAAATCAATGAACAGTGCAGCTCATACTAATTTTCAGTGAGTTCTAGTGTAACTTCGTTTGAATATAGTGCGGTAATTTGTCAATTTTGCCCAAATAACGTCAAAACTGATCTATTTTTGTAGCTTTTACATAAGAAAAGAGGAAACCTTTTTATCTTGAGAGAAACTCAGAAATACAATATATATGTAACGGATTTTAAGTAAAAAGTACTATACGTAGTTATAACCTTGCCATTGTTCACTCTTAATATGAAATAGTAAAAACCAGCTACTCTTTAATGAGGTTGGCTGGGTTTGAACACCCAAAAGAGAAACATTTCACTCTTTCTAAGTGGTCTTCACTCCTTCACTTTTTGAGTTTTAATATCTTGAGTGTATCTAGTTATCCAATAGTTTAAGCCGACTAATAGCTCGAACTCTCGAATAAAGTAAAAACCTTCTTACAATAAATATTTCTAAGAGGGCATGCATTGCTTTAAATCGCTACGTCTAGGTACGTGAAGGTATGTTTCAACATTTTCTAGGGATGAATATCCTGTGAACATAGTAAATCTTGTACAGTTTACAGCTTCGTGTGGGGTTGTGTGTTTGGTTGTATAATTGTTTGTTGGGTGTGGTATGGAGTGAAGCCCTGGTGTAGCAGGCTCGGGGTCGCACAGATCAGGCCCTACTAGGATCATTAGATGGTCGTTAACCCGAGTTAATTGTCTGGTAAAGCTTAGCCATGATTGCATTCCATTTCTTCAGACACCTACTGGGTTCCTCAGCAGCGCACTTCCTTCTAAATAAATAGTGATGTGCTGTTTGGTGTTGTGTTGGATTGACGGTGAAAATGTTGCTAAGATTACGTAAAAGTTCTTGTAAGCGTATATTTTACCAACAACTGCTTCCCAAAGAGATAATTTCATAAGAGGAGCAACAAGTAAAAGTATTTCAAAACCAGCTTTGTTGTACTTTTAAGCTAGAATTTTGAAATGAAGCTTCCAAAATTGTAAGGTTCGTTTAGAAATCACTGTTTCCCAAAACACAACTTTATTAGTATATAAAAGGCAACAACCATGAAATATTTCAAAACCAGATGAAGTTGACGTTCAAACTAGAGTTGTTAACTAAATTTTCCAAAACCGTTTATACTCGTACTACTCTTCCAAACCAGACTTTCTAACCAGGAATCGACACGAACGTATTTACTTGTGTGGCACTATTTACCTGTTCGAGGGCTCAGGTAAGGTTGTAAACTACCCCAAAGTTTTGATTTCCGTTGCCGAATTCTCGGTGGGGCTCGCGAAAAGGTCTGTCGCTGTGGGCGGCTTCAGGGCGGCTCTCTTCAAAGGACTTTGGTAAACAAGGGCTCGGCCTTTCCGTCAGAACATTGTAAACCTGTCATAAAACTGGGCAAACAGAGGATACTTTCTCTGATGTCCCGTCCCCAAGCTTTTCTCATGCACACGCACGCATATCTTAAATTCAAAGTGGAACAGGTAAAAATGTCACGATTGATTTGGGTTGGCTATAAAAATATTGGAACAATTTACAACATTTCGGTCAATTGTACAGAACTAAAAATATATTATGAGTATTAGCTGTGTAGTGTGCATGTTCATTGAATTTCACAATAAAAATAATGTTTAAGAGCAAATAAAACTAATATTAATAATGTTTCTTCCAAACCATTATGTGAATGTTTAAGAGCAAATAAAACTAATATTAATAATGTTTGTTCCAAACCATTATGTGTTATAAAACTTAACATTAAATAGTCACTTTTAAGAGTTCGACTTATTATACACCCGCAAAAGAATAATCACAATAAATGCAACCTTTTAACATATACCTCCCGTGAGATAAAAACACAAGCTGACCATTTTGAACTTGTATAATTCCTTGAAATTGGTTCTTGTCTGCGGTGAGTGCGCTATAGTATTTCACCTCAGAAGCCACATAACCAATTTGAGCGGGGAAACTGTCGTGTCACCTTGATTAATGTCGATAATGAGTTTGTTTGTTCGTTACCAGAAAACCGTGGGACTTGAAAGTCAGCGGTTTGAGTCATACAGCACGAAATGAGTCCGAAAATTGAAGAGTTTCGACAGAACGGTGACACGGTCTCACGAGAATTTAGTGAAGCAATTACAGTTTTAATTCGATGACTGGTGTTTTTTGTCAAATGTTGTAAAAGGTTTCTCGGGAGTACAGAGCTGTCATAATTGTCTGCCGCACGCTACAGGAAATTGTCCCATCAGGACCAGACGACAGATCAGAAAACTTCCGTCCCGCATTGGCGACAGACGGTTTTTGTCAGGATAGAGAAGAGAGGGTGCTAGCGTGGCGCGAGCTGGATTTCCTGCGCTGAATGATTGGACTTGGCTTTTTTGCTGTCGGACCGCCTAACCACAAGCCTAAGGCACAAATTGCAGAGGCCGGGGTGCCCGACTTTTCGGCACCATGGCATCCCCAGCCCAGGTCCATTTGTCCTGCTCAACGCCATCTCGCCTTTGAAATGGACAGCGCCGACACCTTCGAAATCTTATCAGTAACGGCTTTTTGTGCAGTGTTCTTGTACACCTAAAACAAGTTTGACGCAAGTTATTAAAACTGTCTGGTATAAACTGTATATTTTCATTTCTTCAGATTTAAAATTTAATAAAATAGAATACAGAAATCTTAGAATTAAAAAACCGTCAATGACGACCTGAAAACAATCTGCGGATCTTGAAAAAAATAAACTTAATACAAAATTTTATATGATGTACCGAAAGCTATACTGTGCAGATTATTTGGTTAATTGAACAACCAAAGACTCGAACGCGCGGTCCTACCGAAGTCTTCCAACCAACAAACGTATTTCGTATCATAAACTTAATCTTGCTTCAAAATTATCAGGCTATTCTTCGACTACCACTTTTCAAAGGAATTGTTTAAAGCATAATCAAGCTTCAAGCTTAAAGATTTTTTGCGTTACTATGAGAAAGTCTCCAAAAACTGTGCACAGTTCTTTAATTTGGCTCCATGCACGCTTTTGTAAAGTCAAAATATATTTTTGAGAAAATATTATTCTCTCCAAAAACTGTTATCGACAAAACACTGAGCAGTCAGCTGCGTGAGTGAGTTAAAGCAGCTAATAACTTACCCTTCTTCCTCTGTTTACTCACCATGTAAACGGTACAAGGCTCCGCGTCCAGCCCCCTTCCCTAATTACAAACGAGATGGCGCTAATTAATGATCTCTTCTCGAAAATATACGTGAGCTTTAATCCGACACATCTTGAATCTGATTATTAACACTTTGCTGAGATCTTTATATCCACTAAAAGGTTAGTGAGTACCTAATTTAAAGAGCACTGTTAGAAAGCTTTTAAAGCTCATATTAAATTACGCTCTTAACATATAAAATCGGCGACAAAGCACTTAGACTATATTGCTTTATGTTGAAACAAAGCGTAATACTAACGTATACAGCTATCGTAAATAAAGACATCGATAGTAAATGTTCAGAAGAATAAGTGAACAATTGCATCAGTTTGCGTTGTTATACTTGACCCTGTATTGAATTCAAAGGTTTTCAAGGTTCCTAGACGTATCGTATAACTATTGTTATGGGTTTATTTGTTTTTTGATCCTCTATTCTGTTGAAACAAAATACAACCATGTCGTTTTCAATTTAAATGTCATACTGTTTTCCAACGTAGAAAATACTGTTTTCCATCTTCGGAACATCAAATGTTCTAAAAGTACGTTTACAGATTCGTGTGGTTCAGAATCCGCAGACGTATGTTATATCTATATCGACCTGAACGTCAATGAAGTAACAGAGTAGCAGACCTAGGTGCTAGCAACAGCCTCTGTAGTCGTTCCCAGTATTAGCCGCTGGTAATCATTTCTACATTAGCTGCCAGCCATTACGCTCGTGGTCAACGTTCTTTCTTCTCGGTGTAAAAAGTACATAAATATTAGCCGAACAAAAAACAGACGCTCTTTTCACGATTTCTGATGCGGTAATAGGGAAATTGGAGCCGCTTTTGATGGCTAATGGTGTGGTGTCGTTTGGGACGCTGATGACGCAGCTTCCGGTGGACGCTGGTGACAGACCGACTTCTGAAGACCAAACTTTTACCGGAGACCGACTTATGAAGACCAAACATGTACCGGAGACAATCTTTCTAATCCTGCAAGTAGAACACGTATAGGTTTTTTGAGCTGGCCATGTTGTGAGAGGTCATAGACATACCCACAAAGGAAGACCATGATAGAAAATGCAAGGAATATCAAGTCACCTAAAAGAGTTTAGAATCTTTCGACTGTTTCCAAGCATATTGAAACACTAAATTTCATTAATGATTCTGCAGCTAACCTGTCCCCAAAATGATAACTTAATCCCACTGTAAGTAAAATGTGTATGGAATCTCGACAAGGATTCAATTCATATAAACTATAGTCAAATTTGTATGTTTGAAATTACAAATTTCCTGAAGACCTGTCTTTTAGAGGATGTCCAGATGCAGTTATACATTTACAGGCTCTTGGTAATTCTTTTCAACAAAGTTTTCAACAAAAACCAACTAGGTACAAGACAAGTTTTCTAGCAAGCTATGGTCTCAAATTTGACTTAAATTGTACGTGTACAAACCTCCAGTAGTTCTTTACACCGCGACCTCTGTCACATATTGACTTTAAGATCAAACCCACTCCTTGGGGCATTTCAAGAAAACCAATTAGCATAGTTAGGTGTGTAGAAAGTGATTATTGGGTCAGATCCGCCCTAAGGTCTGATCTGCCATTACCATATGCCCTTGTCACACTTCCTGTTACATCAATGCACATGGCATAAGTCCAGGAGGGAAGGCGTACCGAGCAGTCTAGGCTAGACTCAATCATTTGAATAAAACTGGAATACGGTAGAGTGCTCACATTATAAAGTTGCGTAATAGGTCCTGGGACAGGAATGAAAATATGATAGCTACGTTAACTTAAAGATACATTTTAATATTAAAGGCATATGCAGATGATACTTGATTAAAGTTTATCTGGAAGAGTTAACTCTAGTTTTATTCAATATATATTCATGGATTCCAGTTCAACTCATAGTGTATCTGCTAGATCACCCTGAACCCAGGTTGTTAGTGACATTCACCGTAGGATACCGTTAGTTACGACCAATGAGAGAGTGGTTAAGACACTGAATGTTGGTATGAATGGGATTAATAAAGGATAAATTTACACTTTTGTTCTCTGGTGGTGTCGGCTGTAAGTATTTTTATGTGTTCAACCGGGTAAGTTGACTTGTTCGAATGAATGCTGGCTGGCCTTATAGTTCTTGATTAGATAGCTTGCGCGTGCTGAGTTGTAGATCATTGGAGTTACAACATCAGCGGTGATATTTGCCAAACTATAATCATAACGCTACTTAATGGTTACGCTTTAGAAGTTATGAATTGGCTCTAAATAACACTAGTATGGCTCGAAGACACAACGCCTTAGTTCTTGGGAACTACATTTCATTGAAGTGTGAACGTGGTCAAGGTAGATCAAGATACCAAATTTTCCAAAATTGTGACAGTTTCATTTCTAAATCTCGTTTTATGATAATATCTTAAACTATTTGTATTATACAGTATGTAGTACCTAGAGATAGTCTTTATTTCATCTCAGTAAAAATTATATCAAGTTAATTATTTTAACAGTAATGAACTTTAAGAGTATAAAGCTAAAATATTGTTGAAAAGTGTAAGACACTCTGTGTAGTTTTAGCTATTTCAGTTTATTCCACCGATCTTGTGGCGCTGATAGCTGTACATCAGATAAAAATGTTGTTTGGCGAATGTGATAGGCCTATATTTTGTTATATTTTGGCTGCACGGCTTATGAAAACAACGATGTTTACGCAATTTCTTTTCCTACACTGCCAAACCCACACACGAAGTCTTTAGCTGCTCATCTTGCTTTTATCGATAACCTTTCATCATTCTTTCGGAAATATTCAAGAAAAACCTCCTTTGAGTTCAAGAGTGCGCAGTAGTGGCTGTGAACTTGAATTTCGTCCCATAAGAGCAATTTAAAACATGAATTTCCTTGGGACACCTGACATCTACAGTTTACTTCGAGTTTTTTGAAATAAATTTTGTTTTAAAGTGTATTAAACTTTTTAGTGACTCCGCTGAGTGTTACTGAAATCCCATGTGTGCATTTATAAAACCACGGTGTAAATCCAAAAATTGAAGAAAAGTTGTATTTTAATCTCCTGTTTTCACTAGTAAACTAATAAAACTTTCAAACAATTGGTTAGCGGAACCACACAGTACATTGTTATATTTTAAATAGAACTAATTTTAAAAGATCTGATAAAAATCGCAGGCGTGAAGTGTCTCACGAAAATGGTTGTTTTACATAACCTTTTGGGACAAAAAACAAAATGGCCGACAGGTAACTGTTACAATTTTGAATCAATAAAAAGAGAGCCGTCTCCCAGAGGCAGAGGTGAGAGGTGGAAGCAGGCAACAGGGAACAGGGAGCAGGAGCCAGGAGGTGGGAACTAGACTACACGTACAGAATGTCGTTTACTTGTAAAGCGCCGCATTCATAAAAATAACGTCTTTGCTCGCATACATTTTAATGGCAAGTAGGTAATATATCTTGAGCGCATGTAGCGAGGCAGAGCGTGCCGCTTAATCGGTCGACACATCCTTTCCATCTGCAGACAAAGCATATTCCACGTGACGCAGTTTTAGCGAATTTTCTTTGTAAATAGAGTTATTCCTTTCTCTCGAAAAATAGAACGAAACGTCGTTGAAAGGTGCGGTTTGCAGTTTTTTACTCCCCAACACCTCCTGAGTCAAATGGCGATACTTTATATTTATATTGCGAATCTCTAGGTTGATTTCGTTAACCAGCTTGGTCGGATCATCCGTTTCAAAATGGTGGCCTTTCAAAGTTTTGTTTTCGCTATAAAATTGTAGTGATTCCATAAACTAACACAAATCTCACCCTGTATAGTAGAATCTTACTTTCTCAATCGATCAAAATAATCCCCGTTGCTCTAAAACCAACAGTTTTAAAATTATTTTGCTTTATTATTGAATCTGAATGTCGCACTTTGACATTCAGAGCACTGGACATACACTGCTGTTATATAATTTACTGTTATATAATTTAGCCTAGGTTTCCTTGGATTCAGTAAGTTAACAAAGTTCTTATTTTAAAACAAATATTATAACTATTAACAGTTGTTGTTTGTGTACTATACAAAACCTTAAAGTAAAAAATAAGACAAATCTTAAAACAACAATTTGTCTGATTTAAAATGGATAAATGAAAACTTTTCCGTTTCATTGGAAGACTCACCGTAGCGCTATGTTTAAGTTATAACTTGTGCTAGCACACTGGTGGAACAAGAGGGAGGGGTGGCGTCTTTGTTTATTTTGGCAATGTTTCAATTAGTTTCATGAGAGTGTCTTCTGATTTATTCTGTGTCTTCAAGCATTATCAAAATATGTTAAACGTCATCCTTCATTTGGTCCTAAAATAAACGGCAAACTTGTGGTTTCCAATAGGCTACCTCCAACCAACACATATCCAAAACACCAATGCTCGTTTTCCTAAAATCCAGAGAAACTGACATAACGTGGTCGAGCCTTTGTAACTGTTAAATATGCGTTTTACTGAACGACAAAAACATTAAACAGCTTCGTCCTTAATCCAACTTATCACAGCTTTCACAATTACAGGAAAGTCATGTAGTGGAAGCTAATAACAACCTACAGAGCGTAATCGAAGCTATCACAAATAAACTGCTTATAACAACGTAAAGCTAAACTTGTCCACCAACACCTACGTAACAAAACTATATTATAGTTCAATGCATTCTCATTTCCCTACGTATTGTGTCAAACAGTTGGTTTCCTTCTTTCAGGCACGTTATTGAGTTGTTGGTAAATGTCACGTGACTATCTCACTTGGGGATTTTATTGCAGTCCTGAAGCTGATTTACTTATAACTGTTCGATTTTTTTGTACTTTTCAAGGCTTTCATTTACGTTTTGATGGTTGTTTTGTTGTGTACACCTTGGAAAATATATACTTTAAGGTCTAGCTGCGATAAAATAAAGTTGTAATCTAATGTCCATTCGAACAGTAAAATGATTTAGTAGAAGAGTAAATTTCAAACTTAACACGGACATTTTAAAATTTAATTTACAAATTTTATCGGCACAATGCATACGCACAATCAACTAGATCGTTTCCAGTAATAGAATACTCTTGCATCCATAAGATAGTTATCTACCAGGACTATTTATTTATCTGCATCAGCCCGCCAGCTGTACCAGCCTACATAGGTAAATCATATGACTCACATCTAACAGCTGACCGAGTTCTTACCACAACAGCATGACACTCCCAGCATTACGCACCTGCATCTCGTGGCCTTGACGCCCAATCGCATAATTACACGTACACATGCCAATACCGCCATGCTGCAAGTCGCGTGGGCCTATCTACGGCGACTTTGGCATTTACCAATACACGTATAGTTAACATGCCGCGTTATTCCTCTCTACTACTCGGCAGTCGCGACCTTGGGCCGTACAGATTCATTGGCTGCTTTTGTCCCTGCAATCCTTATCTAGATCGAATCGGCTATCAGACTTCTTTGTTTCCATTACACGCTTTGATCAATGCGTCTCCTGGCAGAAAGGTCATGGATACTGGTAATGGACTGCTTTGTTATCAGTTGCATTCAGAACCGTTGACAAATCAATTTAGTCCAGTCGTTAAGTGGCAAGGGGGAGCTTTGTAAAGCTTGCAATATATTTCAAAACTGGTCAACGTAGTGTTTGTTTTAAGCACGGTCAATTCGGTGCACCGTATCCCAGAACGAACATATTCGTCTCATGCATTTAATTTGAATACATTCAAGTTTCAAAATTCAACTAACGGTAACTGACAACAGCAGCAGGATGCTCACGACAGATTTCACCAGCCGAAAAAGACGAGTCAATACTAAAATCCAGTAAATCTATCTCTTCACCTCAGTTATATTTCAAAATGAAATAGCCAACCATAAATCTGTCCCGCGGGTCCCGCGGCGCTGTTGTGGGCTTCACTATTCAAAACTATAATTTGCGTTTAGGTTTCATATTCTCATTAGTATGATATATCTGTTTCGGAAATGTTTTTACTAAACTAATGATGAATCACATTAAGTTTGTGTTAACATTGACAATTTATGTGATTATCCTGTGTAATATGAGTAATGTGCTGATGATGATTCTGACATTGTTGTTGGTTCTGATATCAAATTACGTTTATACAGGCATCGTATATCTCGAACGTTTCGTACTTTTCAACAATAGTGTTGAAACAAAAAAATAACTCACAATGGTTGCTTTTTACTTTTGAGTAATATTTGATGTAACATCGCTATGTCTGTGCCTATTGAAAGATTTTTATGTTTGTATTATCGTTGATTGTTTATGGGGGTGTAAGTAAAATCAATGTTCCTATTACTACCCTTAATTCGATCATAAATAGCAGAAAAGTGTTCAATTTCCACAAAATAATTTACAAATAATAGTCTGGCCTGTATCTTATGAAATGTGCATTCCAAAATATATTACTGCACTGGGGAAAAGTAACAATTTAAAACAGCTTAAAACACATCAATAAAAAATATTGCAGTTATAAATAAAGATAGAAATGCTTACGAATCTCTTTGAAAAGAAAATACTACTCTCGTTTGCTGAGGAAATCAACACCAATGTTGAGTAAAACAACGACCGACCTTAAGTGTAAAGCCTTAGTTAAGTGCTAAGTTGTCCGAACCCCATATGCAGTCGAGGAAGCATGTTTCAGTAGTCTACAAGGTGTATCTAATAGCTTGTTTAGAAAGAATACTAAACTGGAAGCAACTGAAGTGGGCGCTACCGCTACTGTAGCAAGATGGGGATCAGGCTTTGCTAGCGGCTAGTAGAGTCCAGTAGCCGCACACCGCACAGCCGCACAGCCGCATGGCGGCGCACCGCACTAACAATACGGTAGAAAATGTGCGTCATCACTGAGAATTAGGCCCTAATGGCGAGAAGTTCCCACATTCAGGTAAAGCCACATTACAGTCTGCACCAATTAACCCGTAATGTTCGGCTTGGCTGCTTCTCTTCACTGAGGTTTAAAGGGGAGGTCACATAATCTGCGACCTTAGGTTTTGTCCCTCATCGATATTATAAGTTGTCGATTGAATCCTGGAAACCATGCAAATGTATCAAATCCAGAGTTTTCAATTTTCACAGTAAGAAACCAGTAAGAAATCCGAAATAATGCTCTTCGGTCATCTGAACACAGCTGTTTTGTGGTTGAAAAACTCGACTATACTACTAACAGCGTGTAAGTCTTTTATAAGAAGCCAAATAATGTTCTGGTGAATGTAGGTAGAGCAAACAATATTGTTGTCTTTTTTATGTTTTTGGCTCATGATGAATTCTAAGATTGTATATACTAACGACGTATTTTTTTGTTCACAGGTAATTTGGACCACCATTTCTACATGCGTTGAGAGAGCAAGTGTATCTGTCGTGAGTACAGTTTGAACCAGGTCTTTAATTTCTGGGGATGTCATACATTTTATTTACAAACGTAATATGACATCCAACTTTAAACAAAGGTATTTGTGCTAAGACTATTTTTGAGATTGAATACAGTGGTCTGATTATGAATTGAGTTTTCACCTTTCTTTAGAGTTTATCCTGTAACAAAAAGATACGATGAAGACGTTGAAAATATTCCAGGCGAGATTTACTTTTATTTATTTATATTTTTTGTTCTACCTAACAATCGTACAAAACTGTAAATTTAAAACTGTCAAGGCAAGATTTACTTTGTTTCTTTGATATTTCATGCAAACTGTAAGGGTCATGGCACTCCACACAAGCGATAAAATACTCCTTATTAGACGTACATCTATGGAGGATGTCTCCTCTTCTTTGCAGATAACATACACAATACACTAGTCCGTGGGGTGTGCTTAAGTACTGAGACCGATAGAAACTTGGGCTGACAAATGCTCTTCTCTGGCCCACACCATTCCCTACATGTAAATTACCCATGGTCTTCCTGGAAGTCTACCAAATCTGATGGCAATCTCTTAATTCATTACCAATACTAGATCCTGCCACAGTCCCACAGCTGTAAGAGTGTGTAATGGATTCGTCTTTGTAACTGGGAGATTCTACCGTTACTTGGGAAGCTTCTGTGCTTGTTGAGATGGGCCTCATTTTAATACTTTTTGATGGTACTGTGAATAATCTCTGGATTTAAACATTTACCCAACGGTGTTTTAGGTTTATGGTTTTATTTTTAATTGAACTAAGCACCAATCAAAGCTGTTGTATTCACTCAAGTTAATTTGTCATAAGCTATTATCAAGCTGGAGTCTTCACGAGTTCTTCCATAAGTATAGGAAACTTACTTCCAGAGGTAGCTTGCTAAATAGTCCTGATTTAGTTTGCATTTCCTTTATCTCGTGGAGAAGCTACACCTAATGCAACATATTATCTTGACATTAAAACAAAATCGTCCTGACATGTGAAGAGTCCACCATTTTTTTAGCTGTAGGAATATATTCCCGAGATCAGCCAGGAATTCCTGCTGCCCCGTTTAGTCCGTTTGTCTTCCTTTCCTCTCCTGTTGCCTTTGCCATTACTGGACAAATCTAATAACCAACTGGGTTTCTCGGAACCCTGCCAGTGATAAGCCAACCACTATCATTTCTCTGTCATTAGAGTTTTACGGCTGGCTAAACAATAAGATTTGGCCCTGCTTCTGCTCGGGAAAAAACGTTCCTCGTGCAATTTAGTTGGTCCAAGGCTGTGTCGCGCCCGCCGTCCAACGTCTGCTACGCCCGCCCCCGGCCATTTCATATTCACTTCTATTGCAGTTTCTGCTACATTGCTGCACTTTTATTGCACCCTCAAGGTCGACACGACTTGCAGGCTACTGTTTACTGAAATCATTGTTTTGGAAATCTTTCTCGAGTTGGTGATTCTGGAAAACTATCGGTTCAAACTACATGTACCAGGTCTTGTCGTTTCTTTCTTTGTAGTATTTGTACGGAATGACATGGAATACTACAGTTTAGGCTGATTTATTTGTACAAACCATTCAAACAAATCTGACAAAATTGTTGCCTTGTTATCACTTAGATCCAAAAACAGTTAGGAAGGGAGGACTTTTCTGGAAATAAAATCAAACCAAGCCATTGTAACCACTAGGTCAAATACACTTAGTAACTAAGACGTACTGGCTCGATTCCTAACGTTATTGTGTAGCACTTCCACTTGTGTTATCAGTTCCACCGTTCTTAGTAGCAAAATTTGTTTCTCCTTAAACAAGAATCATTTCCTCTGCTGTTCTGTGGCCAAGATATTCTCCACGCACTATATCCCCGGAGGAGGGGCGGGGGCGCACAGTGATATTGTTACTCCGGTGTAATCACTGATTCTCGCTCTCTGTCTAGAGGCAGCATGGCCGCCGGGTTGGCGCGCTGCTCTGCGTACACACACACATCAGCCCAACCTGTCATGCATACATTCCGTACACTTCTTTCTCTTTAATTGTTGTTTAATCAGACCCAGCGCCTGGGTGCATTAGTCACATTCAGCTCGATTAGACCCTTGTGCAATTTATAACGGCCGAGTGCAGTTGTTCAAAATAGATACGTCGCAGGCGCCGCGCCGATTTGACGGCGAAACTCCTCTAGCCCCCGGCGCTCTAACCGGTATCCGCGGATCATTCAAGGTTTGCTCTGATTCGCAATATTTATAGCTGGTTTAGATTGGTTTAGAAATTTTGTTGGGACTTGAATTTGTGTATTTTTTCTAATACCTGCGATGTATATAAAATGTTAATAGTTCACTAAGATACTGGTAACTACGGGCTTTGTCCGCTAATAACTTCTTTAAAACCTTTGAGACTAAAAGAGCGCTGGAACCTATCGGTGACTCAGATACCGAACGTATTTTCAGTTTTTTCACTTATATTAGTCTCGTTTAGGTATAGCTTTTTAATTTGGATGTTCAACATTAAATTACATTGCTAAAGTATTCAATTAGTACACTCTAAATATGACAGAGTGAAAACCACTCCCAAAAGAGTGAAAATCGAGCCACTCTTTAATGAGAGCGGCTGGGTTTCAACACCCAAAAGAGCGAAATTTTGCTTTTTGAGTGGTCTTCCCTCCTTCATTTTTAGAGTGTAGGCTACACGTATTACCTCAGTTAAGGCATTTTTCTGAAATCGGTTTAGTAATGGACCGAACATTCTAGAAGGCAACTATTCTAAACAGACGACAATAAATTGGCAACTCAACATGAAATGGGTGTGACAAGAAATTACATGCAGAGGAATGGAGGTGGGATAAAGAAGAAGGACAGAAGTCAGTGCAAACCGCAAGATGCAAGGTGGGGAGCCGCGTCCAGCCAAGAACCATCATTACAGTCGAGCAAATTGGCATGTAAGAAATGGTGAAGCTCGTAGTCCGAGAAAACCTCAAACCTACCAACTCATAAGCAATCCAACCTCAACCTCAACACCACCTTGGCCTCAAACTATCTCTACTTCACTGTGATGTGTGCAGTTCGCTGTAGTCGGTGTCGGGTTTCTGCATACTAGAGCTGTCTGCACACTTCTATCCAACTGCCACGATTACATTTCTCGACTCGAGGTTTGCAGTCTTCCCGCCTTAGGTGTCATATAGTGTTTCCGGTATCGCAGTTACAGATTCCAAAGAATATTTACAGGACCAATAAGATTCACCAAAAGTCCATAGATACATGTACTTCTTCTCTAGAAAGTCTATGTGTCTCTTATTTGTACGGAAGACGCTGCACTAAACCGCTTGATTTTTAGCAAGAGGTTATTTCATGTGGCACCTTTGGAGGTTTCATAAATTTTATTCAAGTGACCTCCATGAAGGATGGCCTTTTGGAGAATATGTATGGAGACGGGAGTACGAGCAAATGGAAATAACCACATGATGGTAAAGGACAGTCAACAATGTCTTCAACGAAAAAGAGTTAAAAGATGCCTAGCTTGTAGGCGACAGGACTCCGTCACTGTCGATGATGTAGTTGTGACTTCCCAACCAGTAATTGTCTGCATGTGTGTACTAGAGAGGAGAGGTTGTCTACAGCCAATCAGATTGCTCGGAATCACGACTATCCTCTTGTCTATCAGGAAGCGAGCAGGAAATTATTACAGCAGACGTCAAGAGTTCGGATACATAACCTACGTGTGTTTTCGTTGCGTAACTCATGAGATATCTCTATCTAGATCGAGCAAACGCGTCATGTCCAAATGTGGATTGAAGAATGAAAAGTCCCAGGCGATATCTTTGAACTCTCAGTTTTATTTTCCCGAGATAACTAGAAACACTTAACCATTAAAACAGATATAGGATCTAAAAGACACAACAGCAGCTATCTTTTTAATAGTTTAAATCCTTCAAAACTTTAATCAACTGAGATATAACTTATTCTGACTAACAAGGCCTTTCGAGTATCGTGACAGAGACGGTACAGAAGTAACTGTGTTGGGTTATTGGCTGTTGGTAACAGTTTGTCTAAATCTCTGCACACGCAGTCTCGTACTAATATAACGTCAAATGTATTAGAGCAGAGAAAGGAAACCCAACGTTCTATCAGATTTCCCTTGCCAGGTGGTCGGTCACTTGAGTAATAACTCAATCTCGCGTGGTGGCTTGGGTTCATCTGCTGAAACCAGTTGATTTGTAACGTTCACCAATTTCGCTTCCCTCAGTTCAATCTGAGTCTCAGTTGTGAGCAACCATAAAGTATCTAATCTAGGTTAGCGACAAGTTTCTTCTATGAGAGGTGATGGGGTGTGAACTTATTCATCAAACAGTGCCTTTAACTTACTTCGTGGTTGACAAATTCATTTATTTGGGTGATGTGGTACAAAGGTCTTACTTAGCTTGGTACACCGAACATGAAAGCGTTGATTCGGTGCATTATTTCCTTGATTTAATGACGCGCAGCCCATATTCTCCGCGTACAACACTGGACCGACTATACCATACTGAGCACATAATAGCGCGGCATGACATCATTTTTAATTAACTTATTGTAAAACAAAAATACGACTGCTATTTAAAGGGAGGCTGGATTAATTAATAGTCCCATTATTACCAAAGTACACTCCATTCCAAAACCAGTCACTCAAAGCTTCCCTTAGGTCAAGGAGGCGTTCTCTGTGAAAGTGTCTACTGGATTCTAATGTCACGACGAGTTCTTGATGCTACATAGTTGCAGATGTGCAAATAGTCTTATTACGAAGCTGATGCAAAAACAGGTCTATCGGGACGGGAAGTGAATGTACTGTAGATATAAATGATCCTGAGGCTGACCTATGCTTCCATTGGCCCGCCTATACTCGCGGGTTCCTCCTCAACCAATTTACAACATAGTCCTTAATTAATATTACAAATAACCAATCTAAAACTCCATCCCGAGTAGTTACACGAGGATACGTTCAAGGAAAACAGTTCTGGTTTAATGTGAGAAGAAGCGAAGAAAATTGTTACTTTCAACTTTATTTGTTTGCACCTTCAGTCGGTAGTTTGGGTTTTAAAACTATTCGTTTTATTTTTTTTAATAAATATTTCATTAAAAGGAAGTATTTTGTTGGTTTAATTGTGTATGTATACAGTATTTGTCATTTTTAACTAACCAAGCGTGAAAACTAGTATGGTTTCGTTTTCTAATGTGTTCTCCCAGTCGTGTGCCATAAACTCGTCGGTCCTACAGAATGCTTTTGCGATCAAACTATTTTTGAGACGAGCTTTATTTTTGAACCTTTGAACATAACGATTATGCTTAAAGGTTTACAGATAAAGCTCGTCTCAAAAATATTTTGACATTAGAAAACGACTGACTGACCATGGGGCTAAAAGTGGGGACATTTCGAATGAACGAATCATGTGATTGGAGTTTCTGTATGTCTGAAAGAGATCTAGATGTGTGCGAGTGGAACATTTTAGCTACTAATGACTGACGATTGCGATGAATGTATAATGTAATAATACAATAAATGATTTATTTATTTTATTTAGCTACTAATCCCTTTATTTATAAACAGATTTGTTATTGACTAAAGCCACTTTGTTTTCATAAGTTCAAGATCTAACTTTGTCAGCTCATCTCTTGTGTGTTTGAAGTTTGCTACAAGCACAAGGATCCGCATTCGTCAACACTCCCCTCATCTCCAGAATCGAGAGAGGAGTTTCGGACCCTTAACGTAATTAGAAGAGTATCGTGTTTGCTCATGTCGAATTTGAATTCCAAATATATTTCAGAAAGAAACCAGTTCCGATCCGTTGACAACGATAAGAGATTTGGATGTACGTGTCATATCTAACAGTGAGGATATTTCCCACGACGTAGTGTTGGTGGCGGGTAAGCGGCGACGTAAAGGCAACCTTTCGCCTCCTGTCCGACCGCATCAGGGCACCCGGTCGGAACCGAGAGACAAGCAACACGCCCCACTCGGACCGCACTGTCCTGCCGCTGCACTCTTCATCCTCATCCTCATCCTTCATAGATTGACCAATTATCCACTTTGTAAAATTCACCAAAGAAGATGCTTCCTAATAGATACACTCAAAGTATTCATCCTTCTTCGTGCTAGAAGCCTGATAACGTACCGTAATTATTTTATACTTGAAAACCCGTTTTTGTCACAGTGACCTGAAGGAGTTTTGAATAAAACAGTCCATCAAAACAAAAAGTAAGAGTTATAATTCATATAGGTTTCGTACGAACTTTGTTTACCCTTGAACAGTTAAAACATCACAGGAGATGCTTCCCCTTGCATTGTTTTGCCTAAAGTCTTCTGTTCTAAGTTGAGCTAAGCGTTTCTCTGTGTAAACAAAGAAGCCGCATCTGTTTGGTTGGGTCACAACACCAACGTCTTAACGTCATCGTCAGTTTTATAATTGCCTACAACCACAAGCCTCGAGTGCTAATGACAGTGAGCAATATTCCCAGTGAAAGAACTCATATTGCACCAGCACTCTGTGATGATTAGAAGATGAGTTAGTTGCAATTACAAACCCGGCTCAAGGTGGCTTAAACAGCCTGAACTAGCCGAAAATTAGTCAGTAGCCGTGATATACGAGTGGGTCTGGAAATTACGCCTGTTCTTTAATTCTTTCTGCAGGCCACAAGCAATCTAAGAAGCAGCAATTCAACCACCACCACGTTTACTTTTTATTCTGAAGAAAAGGTGCCATTACGGGTGATATGATTGGCGAGTTCTTGCAAGTGTGGGGAGAGTGGAAAACCGCAGACTCGGCAGCCATCTTGGCGAAGGGAAGGCGATTTTGGAACTACCGAGAACCTACTCAATAAGCAGTTTGATATATTCTTCGTGGAGTGTAACGTAAATGTAAAACAAAGCATGTAGTACATTGCAATTTCGTTTTAAAATAAAGACGTCGTGTCAACTAGGTCTTTATATCACTGGAAATAAATTAAGTTTTAATAATTTTACGTGTTTGAATCTTGGTCATTCTGCTGAGAACCACTCATAGTATTTGTCAATGATAACGACGGTGATAAAGGTGTTTTTTAGACCATGGAACTATGAAGCCAGTTTTGAGACATGTCTAGGTCTTTTAAGATCGGAACAAACTTAACTATTTAGGATAGGTTATTATTTAAGAAAGATTCGTCAACCAACTTAAAAATACTAGTATGGGATAATTTTAGGCTACTTCGTGCCGCGAGAAATCAAATAAGTCGTCTCATAGTGTTGTCTCATAGTGTTGCATTTAAATTGTTGTAAGAAGACGGTTTCTGAGTTACAATTTTCTTTTCCGTATAGCCATAAAGTATAGAACAAAGTACATGTGTACAATTTATTTCCCTACTGACAAAAGAATTCGTTTGTCTCACCCTTTGTAACAGAACAAACGCATTACTAAATAATATTTTCTTTTTGGTGTGTGACTTACCCGGATTTAAGCGATTTTTGTGGTAGCTCAAGGTTGAGGGGTAACCACTTTAAATTAAACAACAGCCGCGTGACTTCTTGCATTAGACGGAAGACCACATTTCACGGTCAAAAGACTGGTAATGTACCGACTCAAATCTTGTCGGTAATAACTCCATTTTCACAGTTCTTCGTCTACCTACAGTTTCGGTTAATGGCTCTAGCACACCACGACGGCTAAGTTAGTCACCATCAAAATAATGTGTTTGGACCACAATTACCTGCCTTGACATTTATATTGGAACATTCTCACAACCTTCAAAACTCTCGAAGATTCGTCCGATTTCTACAAAGCTATCACGACCTATGTCCCGGCCTTCCTACACCTGTGTCCTGTGCCATTTGACAACTCAGCACCGCAGTTATCGCTCATTTGTTCAGGCTTTTGTATCTAAATCCCTTTGGTCGGTGTCAAGGGCCGACGCCGCAGAGCTCGGCGCGCCATCCGGGTAAAAAACCCACCCGGGGACTCCGGGGGTGAGAACGGACTGTTGTGACAGGGGGGACGTATCATCATAACAGCCCTCGCGCCTTCTCCTCATGTCGACACCTCGTCTTTTTCAACTCTTCCCCTCGTCTTTTATCGCCTATTCTCTTCTGTCGTATGCAAACCGGCTTCCGGGGCGGAATTGAGGGTTGGACAATGGGAATGAATGCTTTGGCACGCCGCCTTCATCGCGCACCACCGCTTGAATATTTCCTCTCCAATTAAATCCTCTCGGATCAAGCGGCCCGCTCCTTGTCGAAAGTGTGAATCGGACTAGTGGGAGTATTTTGTGTTTAGTCTTGTCAAAGGTGGTTAATCTTACCCACAAAGAAGAAAAGATGCGCGTTTCTTCATACAAATAGTAAATGTTCCCACCGCATCGGATGATTAGGCGACAGTATACTCTCGAGGTGACATAAATGAAGTTGACTCTCGGCGACTGACGGTTGACGGTAATCCAGCGACACTTGCTCCACACCAGCATCCGTCACTGGTCACTGCTGCCAACCTATTATCATAATCTAATAAAATATCCCCGCGATAATCCATTTACCCTTGCACGGTCGGTAGCTAAGCCGGGCTATTACAGGAGCTTCCTCCGACCCTCTACGGTGGTCCCACATTCTCAATAGACCTAAGCATGAAAAAGATCGCTTTCAAAGGGTTTACGCATGCATTGAGTAGGTGAAGAACAGTAAACCTAACTTAATATTGAGTTGAAATACTCAATGATATCTCAACGATTACGCAAATGTAGTGCACTCGATTTCATCATGCTAAAAAGTCTTCCTCTAAAACGCTTAAAGCCCATGAAAAATACCACCGTTTTTATCAAGGTTCTGGAAAACATTACCGATATCTGGCGTTCTATTTTGAATTCTCTCCACCCCCACTCCACCTTCGGTGAGACTGGTGATCATTTATCAAAAATGAACAAATGGATGAGTGTGCACCGAGCGAAGCACGGCCGCTAGTAAATTGTGAGGAGATCGTCGCCGAGGAGACAGCAACATGAAAACTCTGTTAGGCGTTATGACTGATCGACTGTCTGCGCGGGCACCGAGACGCGATTAAAGGCTTTTAAAATCTTGCCGGGAATGTACACTCGGATGCTGTCGTTTGTCACCGGCTAACTAATGACAATTATCTGATTCGATACAAACAGTAGTCGATTTATGAATTTCTCAGCTCTACAGACCGGAATGGGTGTCTTGTGTAGTTGCGATGCTGTGTTTTCCTAAAGTCCTAGGTAAACTGTTTTTGGGTGGGCTAGCGTAACATGTACTTGTCCTAACTTCCATTTATACTGAATACAACTTTGTTAGGTTCACAATACAACTACCACAGCTAGTGGGGTATTAACAGACATTCTATAGAAAACGTACGATACAGATTTTATCAGTAGCGTAGAATATGGCAGCTTACCGCAAAACGTATCACTGAGTACAGATAAGATAAATATCTTAATATCCGACTATCAAGTGTTTGTTTCATCGCTATGGGCTGATAGCAAAATCTACAATTTTGTTTTCATTTCCTACATTGTACTGTATAATATACGAGTGAATGTTACTTATCTTCGGTATAAAGTCCACTTTTTACCGGAGCAGAAACCACATAAAGACTGTTCGTTATGTATCTATTAGGAATGTTTACTGAGCTTGTTTCAGATAAATCAAGCCCCACTTACCATATCGGAAAACTCGCGCCTAAGAAAATTGTATAACAACTCAGATCTAAAAAGCACTGTGGTATCTCTACATCAACTCTCAAGTGTGGTACGTAATCGAGTAAAAACCACTCATAATAATTGCCCAGCCTGGTCAGTTCGCCTTGTAGACGCACAACATTATTCAATAAAGAAAAGGCTTCACCCAGCTCGTAGATAAGTTGTAACCGATGAAATTATTGACAAGAAACTCTGCTACGTGCGTTACTAACTTACCACGGACATTTTTTATCAGGCGACTAGCCTAGCTCCAGATAGACGCATTTAAAATTCAATGTGGGTTTTTGCAGAACGGGTTTTCTAGCTCGTGACACGGGGGGCGCGGGTTCGAGCCATTCATAAGCTGATAACTGTGTCAGGATCGGTGATATATCGTCCACAGCTGACCGTTTGACCAAGAAACCCTCAAGGCCGGATATTAATTGTATCGGTACCTTTGATTCATGTCCGATGCAATTGTTGTATTAAGTTATACACGCTCGCCGAGCCTATCAATCAAGCGGTTTGCATAAAAACGTCAGCTGACGACTAAATTAATCTAGTCTCGGTATGTTCATGAATGCTGTGTCGTGTGGGTTTGCTTTTTATACCCGCGAGGAAATCAATCGAACAAATCTGCCATTGTATTGATTGCCTACGTGCGAGCTGTACTGAATGCGTATGTATTCGTTTACTAAAAAGATATTTCTCTAAACTTTACAAAGTACTGGATACATTTTGTTTACAAAGTAATTAGGTGGTATCTACGCTTAAAGTCGAAGTTTGCGACAGATAGCAGTAATGTTTGATTTGAAATTAGTTAAGACTGTTTGATTATTCTTATAATTTTACGTTCTGATCTACTGTTGTGTACGTTACATTGTAGGAACTTATTGGTATTGAAACCTACATGTCAACGTAGCTTCACGGCACCCGTTATTTTAATAAACACAAAAGTGTAAAGTTTCTACAATAATTAGGTGCATTTTGAAGGAAACATCGTAGATACTAAAAGCACTTAATTTCACTGTTTTACGAACTTGTACCCGCACAAATTTAATTTACTAAATAAATGATACCAAAACGTATTTTGAGAGCTGCGACCAAGGGGCAGAGCTGTGAGGACCTGCGCCTGAAACTAGTTCCCAGCGTGTTTTAATGGAGCGGCTATCAGAGACCCAAACCTCTCACAGGGTGACACCACAGAGTGTTGTGTTGATAAAACTCCACACTCCAAATCTCGCCTTCGGCCCTTCCATTCGTCAAAGTCTCTATCACCAATTGAAAAATCGATTCTACCGAGTCGACAATTCGAGAAGATATTGAGCCGAGGTGGTCGGTGGGGTGCTATAAATTAGCTTCTTAATTTGTACCGTGATAAGATATCCGTGTGGCTTTTGTGCAACGGTACTGCTTTAGCCTCCCTTGCAACTCGTGCTGCGATAGAGTAACTGTTCGGTCGGCTGGTGCTGTTAATCTTGGACATAACATTCCATTTGCCATCGAAACAAACCCCGTTCTCTTGAGCTCACTACGGTTAGTGCCCTGCAATTGAATAGTAAATCATAATTGTCGAGCCAGACGCGCACAACTAGCACGGCTCCTCTGACCTATGAGCCAGGCCTGGACAGGGCTGTAGCTCATTCATTCGCACGTATGCTATCCCCATATTGCTTTTTTGGTTTGTCTATCATCAAAAGGTGTAAACATTGGGAGATTTCATCGGAAATCAAAGTCGTATTTCTTTTAACGTCCAGAGTTGAATCACATTTACAAAATCGGAGTCAAAACACATTTTTCCACTATCAGCACTACCACCGACCACCTACACAAAACTGAAGATGGTGTGTATTGTCAGATGATTTCTCCCGGCGGAGTGGTCACGTGACGATGAGTTATGATCAGAACCTCCAAGGTACAAGTTGCGTCGGCCAAGATAAGTGTCACGGAGGTTTGTGGACATGGATACACCATTTCCGTCACTTCTCAACACCATTTGTTTCCTCGGACCGGTACTCTTCTCTTAGCCAATGGTCGATGTGTCTAGTAAGCAAACACGGTTATTAGTCAAGAGTCGAGACCCAGTGTGTGGTTCCGTTTCACCAGAGAGCTGAGCACTTTTGGTGTTGCTGGATTAGATAGTTTAGTACGTGTTAGGTTTTTTATTCTAGACGTGGTTCGGAAGTCACGTTAAGCCGTTGGTCCATTCCATTGGTCGTTGGGCTATTAATTAATTACCCAATCTGGGGAACAGTCGACCCTAGTTTATAACAAGACTACACCTCAAAACCACTCAACACACTCACCCGTCATCCAATATTCACCTTAAAATACCCTCTAAGAGTGGTCGGTGTCTCAAATCAAAGTGTAAAGTATTAAACACATTTCATACGATAGATATTTCAGTTGTACTTCCAGTTTTGATGTGTTGCCTAATTCAGCATACATCATACATAAATTAAAGGAAAACGTGACTATTGCGTATTTTTGTACTTAGGGGTCATGTTAAATACCAGCGAGCAACTTAAACAGTTCAGACTGTAAGCAGCAAGGCCGCCATTCTTGTATAAGAAGCCAATCACTTTTACGCCTTTCTGATTACCACGATCAACAACTTTTGATGGGATTAACGCTCTACATTGAAAGAACGCCGTCTGAATGCGCATGCATCACGCTAGCGAATTATCAGTTCACACGTTGGTTTTACATGTCCATTCAACCTCGTGTTTATTATCCAGCTGGCTTAAGGAGACATTATTAATAGTATCCGACCAGCCATAAAATCGACGACAATTCGAATGCGCATAGAACGCACGCATTCCTCCCAGACCATTGTGCTCGGTGCTTACATTTCTCGCGTTAAGTACTATTGTGAAGCGAGCCGCATAGTTTTTGGATTTACGCGGCCCAAGAGACCTTCGCGGGTCGTGAACAAAGAGGTATCTAGCATCCTATATTCAATTAAGGCTAAGTTCACAGGTTATAAAACTGTGTGATACCTTGGCTTATTAGGAGCTGGCGGAGTATAGATCGCTGGCGGGTCTTCTACTTTATCCACGCACTGGGGTTGATATAGCATCTGTTGGAAACTGCATGTTACACATTTCCATTGCAAAGTGTGAGGTCGGTAGCTGTTAACCGTTACTTTGTGTAACAATGAATAGTGTTTATGTTAAGAGAGGTCAGAGTAATGTAAAATTGGTATGACTTAAATTCCTCGTGTGTTGGCACAAATATAGTAACCATCGAGACCATTGTTCTTCTATCTGCCAATCCTTTCAATTCTGAGGTTTTCCGACTATTTATGGTGTTTTCTTTTTTATGGTGCAACAACAGTAGGAATCGTTTAACATTTTCATTTCGGATAGTATCCAAAGTTAATCTGTGACTTGGAATTTTCTTTTACAGAGTATAACATGACGTTTTGTTCGAAACTTAAAAGACATTAACGAGCAAAAGACTCCTACTCATTGTTATAACGATAAAAAAACAGTATTTTAATTGCTGCTTTGATTTTCTTCAGTCTTTCCCTTACTACTTTTCCCATCAGGGTTCAAAACAGTAGTGTGAATATGTCTTTAGGGTCGAACTGCATACATATTGCTGTAGTCACAGACCAAAGCCAGTATGATTATCTTAATCGTCTTTAAAATAACTACCTATACAATCTACTAATTGATTTTAAGGACAGAACTTACAGTTGGTTAATTACTGGGATATTAATGTTCTGAATCGTTATTTTGGCGATTAAATCTTTCTTGAGTGTAGTGTATTTGATGAGTAGCATGCACATGTTTGTTGACACCAACTGGTCGCGAGACGGCCAGTAGAGGCGGCCGGGTCCGGTACAGCACGGGGACGAAAGGCCCGCAGGTGCGACCCACGCGCCCCGTGTGGGAGTTATCGGGCATTTTTGGGCGTCGTGAAACATTACCAGATGTAATGGTGTTTTGCACTCAGGGTCTTATCGCGACCAAAGTGGTGTTAGCTGTTTACACCAAGCTCTTGTCATTCGACCCCGGCGACATTTTCTAATTACCGCGCATTATTTGATTTAGCGGCGCGATAGTAGGTGCGCGGAAGAAGCATTGTCCTCAGATAGATGGCTGTGCGTAATCTTGCTCGGTGAAGAGGAGAACTTGTACAGTGATGCATGCCTCTGCTGTGATGCATGACTACTTCAAACATGTTTTAGGGATGTAAGGATAGTTCCTGAGAGGAAACTTATGTTATGTTTCTCCCATACATACAGCACTGCTAAGTGTCAGTGGTATGATTCAAAGATTACTTACTACCCGAAATAACTATAAATATTATACGTAAACTCTCCAGAAGTTGCTGTTTCGTTTAGAAACATCAACAACAAAACCTATTTTATCCTCACAGTATATTGGTGACTGTCAATATACAAGAGATTTTCGAGAAAGTCTTCATGTCGGTCCATAGAAATTATTTGCGACCAATCAACTAGACCAAGTCACACCAAGTTCTAGAATTCAGTTTTCTTCAATCCGGCATGCAGACGAAAAGTGTCTTGAAGAAAAGAGAGGATGACGACGGCCATTTAAAGGTAGCCTAATGGAGAGTGGCAATCAGGCGCTTGATGACAAATGTAGTCAATTTGGGCCCCGTGGCATCATCATTAGTCCAGGTGACAGTCGTTAGAGGAGAGAAAAACTTGATGCACTTGACATGCGACAGCGCCTAGACTTCGTCGTGCGAAATCGAATCATAAAACAGTAATCAGTCGTCGGCCGTGTTTGTTTAGTGTGATTGTGAAGTTCTGTTCATTGTCACCTAGCAGTTAACAAAGGAAAACTGTGGTGTTGAAGTTTTAAGTGACGATACCTTCATTACATGAACAATTCTACGAAATATCGCGCTGTATAATGTCAGTTTTATGGTTATTTGATTTTTAGCTTTTGCCATTGAGAGTATCAATAAATAAGTTCATTTTTTAGCACAGCAGGTGCAAAGTTCGCGGTTTGTAACGTTGTTAGACTTAACGTTTTAAATTGACCCAGCACCCTGAGACTCTTCGCTTTACATTCCTTCAACATTGAATACTTTGACTTGAGACACCGACCACTCCTAGAGGGTATTTTTAAGTGAATATGGATCGATGGTAGTTGTGTTGAATGTTTTGATGGATGATGAGGTGTAGTCTTGTTACAAAGTAGGGCCGACTGTTCCGTAGATTGGGTCATTAATAATTAGAACTACGACCAATGGAATGGACCAACGGCTTAGCGTGACTTTTGAACCACGGGAGTCAACAAAATGCCACTTACCCGATCGACTTTACCGTTTTTCGGTTGATTAATGCAGTTTGTACTTACTGTTTAGCTTGGGGATGCTCTTTATATTTATTAAATATATGAAGGAAACTCAATTTTTCACGACCAAACCGAACTATTTCAAACCAACTTGACGCTACTTAAAAGATATTCATCGTGCACATCTACGTTTTATCAAAGAATAAAACAACAATACTTCCTACAGAGCTCTCATCAATCGTATTTAAAACTAATTAATAAACTTGTTGTTTCTTGAACGTTTTTTCTCCAGTGAAAATAACTTGAACTCCTGTATTCCCGAAATTATAGTTTCTATCAACAAAATGTCCACCAACATTATCTATCCACACGGTATGCGTGGTCCAAGGCCTAGAGCCTAGAGGTACGTGCGACTGAGACCACTGTCACGCAGACCCGTAAACCTATCCGATCCCCACTCCCCACTTTATGATCCCCATAAAGTGGCGCAAGTTATTCCCTCGCTGTATTATGTCTACATTTTGTTCACATTCAAATACGCCTCGAGTGTTGACAAACCGCTAAACCCTTTGACTGACATCTTATGAAGTGATAATGTTCTGTCACCTGCTGAAATGTGTACTGTATAAATGTTTGAGGGTTGATATTACGTGATATTTTTCTGGTTTGTGATTAGATTTGCGCTGTAGATTTGTTTTCGTATGGATCTTTAAGGCTGGACATAGGTTTGATGAAGCTCGTCATATTTGTTTGTAAATGAAACAGAATGCATTACGACTGTTTCTATTCATTATTCGTTATGGAGTTTCAGCTTTCAGAGATCACAGATTAACGGTTATGAACAAGTTATGATGAAACTAAAACATGTAGTGTGCACATGATTTAGAGGATGTGGTTGTGGCAAATCTGTCAGTTTCATGTTTTAAAATATGGATGAATGAGAAATGAAAAAATGTATTTGTACACATGTTACCTTCGCTTCGGAGTTTCGTGCACTGAAAAATTATTTTCAAGAGTCACAGACTGCTGAATTGAAAAATGTGCACCAGTATGCACACTGCACAAATGTCAATCATGATGCAGTAGCTAAATGGTTAGGGAGGGCACCAATTAAAAGGTAACTGTACCCGGTACTATCGCGTCGTGCGGCAGCGTTCGTGACTTCGGTATTCATTAACGCGCGAAAATCTCCAACGTTCCACATACCCCACGTTCATAAAGCGAACAGGAGGCCTACCCTGCACTTATTCCCTATATTTACCTATTGATTGCTGGCCACGGAGATGCAGCTGAAGTTATTATCGTCGGTACAGCTTAGTGTGTTTGGATTACTGGGGTGTGTAGCCAAAAATGTACCATTGAGTAACTGGACTTGCACGTTGGCCGCACAAACGTCTCTTTATACCCAGACATACATATTTTAACTTCTGCTCGACCCTTTTACAGTTAAATAAGTACGGGCGGAAACAAATATATGGCGGAACGTGTGGGAATAAGACAAAAAGAGAAAAAGTGAACAAAAAGAATTCGTGAGGGAAGAAACGAACCGATGTTAGGAGCTGAAAATTTGCATCTTGTCGACACTCTATTTATGGGAAGTCGGGAGCTGGGCCGCCCAAAACAGAGAGAGTTAGTCCGGGAGTCATATATCTCCTTTGTCACCACTTGCGGTACAGAAGGAAACTTGACCCGTCATGCTTTCGGCTAAGTACAATAACCCCCAGAGAGTTAACACCTTTTTGTATTAATTACACTGCCTCCAACACTTCTTGATTGGTATCACGTGGTGTAAACTAAGAAATAGATATCGACATTTTTATTCGTACGAAAAGAAATGAGAAGCATTATTTGTGTGAGAAAACTGTCGTTCGTTGCAAACGGTTCTAGAAAGCACTTACCTCTAGCCAAATGGTTTGGGAGGGTTACTGCAGAAGGCCGTGATTAATACATCAATAATTGTACACAATACACAATCAGGAAACTATGTCGCTGTATTCACATGTTTGAAACAAAAGATCCAACCCGTAATGGCGAAACTGAGAGGGTCAATTTTGGCTCTACTCGGTCGAAATGCCGGGTACATATATTTTATAGAATTTTGTCCAGTGATGGGATGTCGCGGCTGGAATCCTAAGCAGTCGAGGCCGATGACCTGCAAGTAAAGTATTACGCAGCGGGCCAATGCCAATGCAAGACCCCCGAAACTCCTTTATTTGTCCTCTCGAATGTGGATCTGCTTTAAATAAACAAGAGGGCCTGGTATTGTTTCTGCGACCGGCGGACCGCTCACATCAATTAACATGTTGGAGAGCCGAGAACCCGATACTTGTATCCTTGCATACGGTTAAAATACTTAATTGACAAACTGTTGCGATATACATTGCCGACAGATGTCTTTTCATTAGGATTATCTATTGTGCCGTCTCGGCAACTTTGTTTCTTTGTTGCATCCGCCCAGAAGATGTGGGTAGTCTCGCTCGTCTCGTTTCAGATTGTGGCTGGACACTCTAACCGGGATTAGCTCACTATGTTCGCTTTATTAATTGCTAAACTATCGGACGTAAATCGTGTCGAAAAATTTCGATCCTACACGTTTGGTACATTTTTCGAGGAATTTCCACGGTCTTTGATTCCTAACGATAAGTAAATTTCCCAAATTGACCCCACTCACTGATAACCTCCGTTGCAAGATGCGCAGAAGCGTACAATGTTGACGGAATGTTGGAACGTGTCACAGAACTAGTATGGAAGCTGTTGAGCAGCTAGTTAGTGTGAGCGCACTCAGCGGGTCATCGCTGGATAAAGAGGTCAAGAGACGGATGGCGCGGACTGTGCGTTAAGTGCGAATATTACAGACGATAAATAACGTGCGGTGAATTTGTCCAGGCGACAATACTGGAGTTGCTCCAAGGCGATTCATTACTGGAGTGACCTTTGTGGCGGCCCAGTATCGGATGTGGATCACCCGATCAAAGAATCCTCCCGCCGGCCACCGTGCGCAGCGTTGCACAAGTCGTACGTGGCTTTTAAATTGACTGTGTGAGCTGTTTAGATCCTCTAGTGAAGTCGTGGTGGAATCGAATTTGAAATTATTCTAGGATCGTATCGTTTGGTAAGGTTTGATGGTGCAGTTGTTACAACTAACACTATTGGGTGCATAGACCTTTTAAGTGGATGCGACTAAAGTTTGGATACCTGTTTGTTGGTTAATAGTTTTTCATCTAAAATTTTAGCTATTTTACGTAAGTAAGTGGTTGGAAGTCGAAATGCTGAATTTCTAAGTTATCAAAACTACATTTACTGTTACTTATTGGAGGTAATTACTTCGACAAATTCCATCAACGGGTAAAATATGTATCCGTATTTAATCTATCCGTTAATTTTCCGTTTCAGAAGACGTTTTATTTGAAAGTTCTTTCAAAAGGCTGAAGATAGTCATGGTCGATATTAAACATAGACTATCTCAAAAAGGAAACCTAAATACAGATCAATTATGTTGTGAACTTCGGTTTTGATATGACATTTATTCGCCGATCTTGAAGCGTCTTCCAAGTACAACTGAATACAAACGAAGAAACGTCTGAGAAATGTCGTACATAGCACAAGACGAGAAGTTTTACATGGAAAAATAAAGAGAGAGAAGACTGACAAGATGCAGACTGCTGATACAAGATGTCTAGTGATCGGGATAAAGTCGAATGGTCAACGCGGTCGATGAGGCTTTCAGATAGTCGAGGAAAGATTGACTGCAACTCCACTGATTCGCGACCAACAATTACAAGAATCAACCGGCGAACAAAGAATCTTGACTAGTCAATGGAGATGTAGAAAGAAAGGTACACCTCTCCATGATTAGCTCACATGCCTCATTTACCAACATTAGGTAGAGTATTGATAAGATAAATAATGTTGGTAAAACTGAAAAATGGAAAATATACAACCATAGTATTTGAAAATAAGACTACCCAATCTTCCTTTAGAAATTTTTTAAATCCAAATAAATATTTTCAACGAAACTCATAATAACGTGTAGCTACTACCGGATTCAACTACTAAGAACAACAAAGTTTTGGGTCGTCGATGTCAAGATCTTCTGAGGTTTACGGTTATTGAGCTCACCGGCTTATAAAAGCCGACTAAGAATTCCCCCATAACCTCTATGTTTAATTAGTCATTCCAGCCTAAGGAACGAAACTATCCTGGCCGTAGACGCAGTATTGTCGTCCATACAATGGCCGGAGAGCTCGTATGCTAATTACCGAGCATGGGGCGCGCACATACGTTCGTTCAGAGTGACTCGGTCTACAAATGACTTATTTATTCAGCACTGCAATATGTGCCTAAAAGGTTGGCAATAGCTCCAGTGATAACGGTAATTGACCAGATCTAGTCCTGTTTAATGAGATCAATAACTAAGTTGTCATGATTGCTGTGGACGTTGCTGATAACTTGAGTAGTCCGCTCGCTTTTCTGCCTCGTCGTGTCTCCCACTTTACTGTGCTGGCTTCCAGCTTACATCTACTATCGGACGCTCTGTATGTTATGTAATCTTATGTGGTGACGGGAAATAACACTGGTAAATGAGAGCTAATTCGATAATAGTTTGTCTCGGTTGAAAGTTATTTTGTTACTCAATAACGCTGTGAGAAAGATATTTTTTATTCTACTGCAGAAGGGGAGGACTTAGTGTGGGTTAAGTTCGTTATTACAAAAATATTGTCTTGTGGTCCAAAAATCATAATTTGTTGTTAAGTTTCAGTGTTAAATAACTACCAGTTACTATTACAACCAGTGCAATTAAAATAATAGACTGGTACATGATTTGATTTACTTAGATGAAAGAATGCGGACATTTGAGCGTAAAAACGTGGCAGGGAACACAACAAAGTTCTGAAAAAATAAATTGTATACACTTCAATCACATGAATAGAACAATTTTAAAAACACAATTTACTTCAACTATATATAGTTACCAATTACCGAATGGAATTTGTAGACCATCGTCATTATACCTTTTTGTTTTGTGCACCATAAATACTCCAAATTTAACCGCGAACAGGTCAAAGATCTTGAGAACAGTTGAGATCCCGGGGTAGCCGGCAGTTAAGCCAATTACAGGCCATCTCCTTGTTGTGTCCGTGATGCGACACTTGCGACACATGTCACCGAAAATGCGATTGTTTTGCATGTGCGCGTTTCCCACCTAAATCTGGTCGTGCGGCTTTGTGTGCCAGTATTCGGCTACCCCCGGTATTATTCATTGTTCGACATGAGATAAGCCTAATGAATTGCGTTGCGGGGATGCATTGTCCTGTATTTAAATGAGCCCGACTGCGTCTCCAGTGGTTGTGTGATGCACAGATGTAATACTGATGTTGATTTATATTGCCCACACCAGCTATTTATTTACAAGACTCATCCGTGCCGACCGCCGCTCCTCTACTCACTCGGTTCGCATTTACGCCACTTTATAGGTAGAAATCTCCCCCACTGATCGCTGCCTGTCTGTTAACTCGATGACGGAGTAAACCTTGTATCGGAGACTTTGGAGGCTCTCAATAGTTGCTTTGTCGAAATCAGTCACGAGGCTGTGATAGTTTAAGAGGTTCAGAATACTCTATTAGTCCGACCAGTTGGTCCTTTGAATAAAAACTGACTGCAAATTGCAAAACTATTGAGTGGAAACTGCGAAGAGTGAAGGTGTACCCGCCATGTGAGAGACCCGGGTCCATTGTCCAAACAATTTTGTCTTCAAATTGCTTTAGTAATAACTATGTTCTTCGATTTATATGAATGCCAAGCAATGATCTATGTCCAAAAGAACGCGTACATATTGCAATGAGAGATGATAATAATTAACTGAAATAAAAGGTGGCCGTAGTCGAGAAATATAGTAGAAAACGTTAGTGGTTGGACAGTCTGCAGTCAGGTGTGTAGTCCACAGTCAGAACTCTACAGTCAGGAGTGTACAGATGAAGCTCGGAGGCGTGTAGAGCGGCCAGCGGGACCGGCGCGTCGGGCGAAGGTCACAGCCTCAATAACTGGGCCCAAATGACACCAGTTCCATTAGCGCTATCACCAAACGATCGCCTTATCGCTCGACCCGCGCTAGACCGAAATTTAACTTTCGACCAATGCAAATAAGACGGCACTCGCCGTTGTATATGTCGATTTGTGCAAAACTACTATTGATACGGAGCGGATCGAATGAGCCGGGCCCATCAGCGAAATCGCTGCACTCGCAGGGCTTTTAGGCCAAATTGAAAAAGACTATTCGACTCGGAAAACTCCTTGCAGCTAGGCACATTACTACACGACGACCACACAGTTTCGAGTTTGACATCTCTTCCTTCGTTTACAATTTTAGCACTGCTTCCAGGCTTTTATCTGGTGTAACCCATTATAATATCAGCAGTCTCTGGAGCTGACAGGCTAGATAGTCGCAGGAATGTTGTGTTATCTGCAATTCCATGCCTCTGCTTGATACTGTGGGAAGCTCTTTAGCTTTGATTTGGACTTGCTTAGAAAGTATTGATTATATTTCAAATTAAACACTCGTAGATCTTTAGAGAAAAGCGCTTGCAGTTGTTTGTTAACTTCGGAGAATAAACTAGCGAACCTCCTCGCGCGTACAGATCTACTTACATTTCTCGTATCATCCTATCTTCAAATCAAGGTCGACCTAAGCCACCTAAACGGCTCTTCACACAACCTCTCACCCACTGAGTGTCCAGTCCTCAGTTTGCGCAAGATCGTGCATGCGGGTGTCGGTGTGGGCGTCGCTTTGTCACCTCAAACAATTCAGTGTCATAGCCGATAAGTAGGCAGGGTATGTTTAATGCATGGAGCCACCCTGGGCTGGCAATTATAGAGGGACCACCAGCTAGTCCCCGACGGTCTGGGGATATGGGTGTGCTCTTTAATAAGAAAAGCATTTGGAAAATAAATCGTCAATATGATGATGCCACTTAAAAACTACTGAAAGAGTTAGTTTTGTAGTACAGTATTGGTATTTTAGTGATTGATATAGAACAGCCTTGTAAACCGTTAATTTATATACTTGTTTGTAAATAATTTTCTGTTTCTTCTTTCGCATCATCTAACAGTGTATGTATTGTTGCAGGTCTCGGCCACAGACCCGGACTGCGGACTCAACGCCATGGTCAACTACACTCTAGGGGATGTCAACCAAAAGTTGCCCTTCGAGGTGAATTCCAACAGCGGAGAGATCTGCATAGTCAGGCCACTGGATTACGAAACCAAAACCGCATACGAGTTCCCTGTAATTGCTACTGACAGAGGTAATTATTCAACACTCAAATATATTGACAACTTATTTCTAGGTATAATTTCACTTCTGCACAAGCAACAGATAGCTTGTTACACATTTTATATTTTCTAGCCCTGGTGTTTAGATGTTGAAAATACGATTGAGGTGGTCTGACGCGAATTATGGTAAATGGAACTTTGATTGATATAAGAACTTAGTTCGTCAAGATTTAGAACCCCAAATGGAATCCTACTGTAATGGTAGGATAAAACATAGCCTTTTAATAACTTTGTGTTTGACAGTAATAATTTGTGTAGTCAAAATTGGTGGTGTATAAAATAATTTGTTTTCTAAATTGCTTTGACTTTTTCTTAATTGTTTTTCCATAGATGCATAGTAAACCACAACCAGCATGAATAGCTCTCGAGAACCTTGAACCTCTTTATTTATCTCTCAATTTCCACGTCCTTCTATTTAGTTACAAACCAAACCCTACCGAAAGCAATGCGTTCGTTTACAAATTTCGTCAAATGACTGTTACATTTCCTTACAACCTCCTTTTAGTTCAAAAGGAGGAAAAGTACATATTATCTTTAAAAAATCAACTTTATCAAAGGAAAACGCCAAGGAGTTTAGCCTGCCCGTTCCACCCGGGCACTTGAACTTGTAGATGCAGAGAGAGACAGTAGACGAAGACCAGAAGTGTGTTTCAATTGTAATTGGACAAGAGTGTACCTCTCACGACATGAGTGGGATGGGAACAGACTGTACGTGCGGAATCTGACTGCAGTATAGATGTATGCACGGGAAGAGAGAAGTCCCCGGCGTATCACTAACAGATACACACTGGCACATAAACAACTGAGACCACTGGGACATGAATATCAACAGCTTTGCAAGAAGAATATGACAAGAATTATGCAAGTTCAAGATCCCCGGCCCACGCCAGGCCTCGGCCTACGTGTAGGAAGATAGTTTCGGATACGATATTCACATCCTAGTAAACTGAAAATTCTAATGTACACTGATTTATAGGCGAGGTGCTTGTTTATTTACTGTAGAACACGTGGTAAGAATAAAGCCTATATCTGACGGTACAGTCATTGCACCGTGACGCGAAATTCGAACTACAGTACTTCCTTCATAAATAAAACATTTGAAATACAGTCAAGCAGCCTTTATCTCCTCAGAGACTCTAAAACCACTCCTAAAGGTTAAAAAAGTTCTATTGGTCAAGTAGTCGTTGGATTAAATCCAATAAAAGCGTTTGTACGCTCTATTCTTCTTTCAAATGTTTCCCCAAAGTTTAATGACACTCCACAGTTTTACTAAAAAAGCTTAAGCTCAAAAAAGAACTTGCAGACCACTAAAAATCACTGTATGGGATGAAACTTGAGGTTATATTTGAAATGTGAAGTTTGGAGGCTTTTCATGTTAGAATATTATTCCATACACTTCCTTTAAAAAGGTTTAAGTTTAAGTAGACTCTGTTGACAATGAATCGAAATCCAAATTTGTGAGTCAGAACATAATCATAAAACTGTAGTTTTGTGTATACCACTGAACGATGCAATGTTTTACCATTGACAAGCTTACATTAAAGCTGTAGTAAGGCTATGAATCTAGTAGCTCAATGTTTGAAGTACAGATCCTGGGGCTGTCGTGCCCGGTACATAATGAATGAAGGGCACAAGCCTTACACCTGTCCTATTTACACGCGTTTAGTCCATTATCCATCCACACCTGCAACCCTCTAATAAAATTATCAAATCCTATTAGTCCAATGAACTCAGTTAGTCTCGTCTGCGGCGTACCTACAAGATTGTCTTGTTAGAGAGAATATTAGTGCGATGCCTCATGTAGAGCTTTGAAGATTTTGAACAGCTTGAAAGATTATTGAACACGTTATCCAATTTTTCGAGTATGAGAGGTCCAAGACGCTTCATAATATAACCGATCTAAAACCATTCTGCCTTTAGTTGAAATTAAACCTGTTTCTTCATGCTTGAAAACAGAATCAAACAATAGTTTCAAACACTGTTAGATTCTAACTTATCAAAACAATGAGAAATGTCCGCAAAAATCTTTAAAGTTTTAAAATTGTCTTGCATCGAAAATATTGAACGATTCCAAATACCAAGTTTCCATTGCTTAAGAATTGTCCTGAATGATATTTTGGTACGATTACTTATAAGCTAAAAACCATACTGCATAGCGTTACTATCGTTTTTGCCTATGCGGTTGGAATCAAAGAGGCACATGCACTTAACAACACAACAACGCATTCACTTGAACATCATGCACTTAAGTTTGAAACCAAGACTTTCGACATCAGCATTCGTTAACGAACAAAATAAATCTACTATGTTTCAAAGTTTATTCTGATTAGATCATCTTGTTCATACATTTTATCAGCCAATTTGCAAGCCTATTTACGATTTGATTGTGATCAGCTATATCTTATACAGGGCTTGAAGATACTTTCATCCATTATGTTTGGATTTCTCCTATAAAGTCCACCTGTCGATAGCCTTGTGACACTGTTTTCCCAACGCCTCTCAAGGAGCACTTTGCCTACAGCTGATTTCAATAGCCTTGCTGCGCTGTGCACGCGGGCTTTCTCTTTAGCTGCCGGTTTATCGTCAATTGTGCTCTCGGTGGTTTTGCTCTCATGACCTTTGAAAATCGCATTCTTTCCTCGGCCGGTGGGAGTAAACTAGGATTTTCATGAATACGAGTCGCCGAGTTAGAGCTTTACGACCTTTTATTATGCCGGCAACGTTGCGTAGTAATTGTGCTGATTTAATTTCACGCTGGACACGGCTTACGAACTTTCATTACTTTTGAGCTGCGGTGGATGTACAATGTAACGTCCCTACTCTTCTCTTTGTGTCTAATCTTTCTGGAGCTATGGTAAAGTTAGATGTATGCAGTTCTTTTGGGTTTTGTTTCAACAGACAGGCTAAAAGTTATGAAAACGTTAGCCGTTGTGAAGAAAGTCACACTGGTCACATGCTTTTAGATTGAGTACAAATAATAAATCAGATGAAAGAAGAAAAAGCATACAATAAATGGCGTAGAACAATTTGTACACCAATTAAAAATAACGTGAAGCGTGACTAAAAAGCCTCAACACCGTTTTTATTTGTCTTACTTATTTTCTAAATATATTGTCCTGTAAAATGTATTGAAGAAAGTTGTGTGTACCGCTACTTGAAACGTCATTAGAAATCGACTCGATTTGTTTATACAGACTGATGATGGATAGATCATGTCCTACCCCAAGTCAAGTAGACATCTTCATTCAGGAAGGTATCTGGTGATCTAAATGTGATGTGGTCTAGCGGTGAATGACTGAATGAGACAATAGAGTTCAGGAAGTGACACCTAGATGAATCACCGGGCCTCCGGTTAACGATTACTTATCCTCAGCTTGATTGATGCATTGTTTCTCCTACTTAACATATTAATGTCATCACAACGCCCGTGACGCATTTTTGCTTTTGACTAGTGGTGCTCGATTGATTTTGTGGTCGCAGGCAAGTGGGGGTGTGGGTTTGTTATTTGTTTTCGCGTGACCTTGTATATTCAGCAAGGTTTCAAGTCTCGTGCACGATCGTGTCGTTTTTAGTAGGAACATTGACAAGCCGTAAGGGTTATCTCGGTTGGAACTAACTTAGCAAACCTCGCTGGATTTCCTCAGTGCGCCAGAACACGTTCTCTGAGTTGCTACACGGCTACTCGGACACGAAACAATCAACCTGCAACTGATACAATTCTCCGGGTTTTTGCACAAATCCATGAAACTCGAGTACAGATCCAGTTTCTCAGGTTAAACTGTCCGTGTCGTCAGCGACGCACAAAAAGAACCATCAGATTAATTAGTTATCCAAGTAAGGAGTAGCGCACAGACCAGTGTTAGTGTGCGGTGCTATTTATAAATGAATTGTCGGTCGTCTAAACTGACTCATCTGCAATAAAGGACTCGGTGAAATGATATGTGAACATTCTATTAAGCCGGGCAGCGCGAGCGCAGAGACCGACTGGATTCCTCGGCTGTCAACAAAAGATTTATGTAGGGCCCGGCGCGAGAGGGACGGATGGATTCCGGTCCTATCCCGGCTCGGCGATTGTCCACCGCCTAAACATGTTTTACAGCTCCAATTACCCGACGCGGTTAGTTGCTAACTTTAACAATTGTCTAAATCAAAGAATTCCCGAATATTTTCGCCGAATTAAGACTTTCTCGCGGCAGGTTAATGTGGTTAATGAGCGATCGGACGGATTTGTTTGCTCCCTTAAATCAATCTTTTCGGCAACACTATGCAGAATGGTTCCGTTGGTTAAAAATCATTCATTAGTTGGAAATTTCTCGAAAAGGTTAAGAAGCAGTTATACTTAACGAACTTTATATTTAAGAGATTATTCAGAGCTTTCAATGTACATGAACGTTTGTCATTTGTTCCAGGTGGTCTGAGCACAATGGCGATGGTGAAGGTGCAAGTTACCGACGTGAACGACAACAGGCCAGTGTTCTTCCCCCGGGAGTACAACGTATCTCTCCGATCCGGCACCTCGGCTTCCGGTAGTGTCGTCGTCGTCGTCTCCGCCGTCGACCGCGACTCCGGCAGATTCGGTACCGTCTCCTACCAGATCACTTCCGGCAATGAAGGCAACTTGTTCCGCATAGATCGCAACTCGGGCGAGATCTTCATCAACCAGCCGAGTCTGGCAGCACGCGCGTACCGCCTCAACGTGTCGGTCGCTGACGGTGCCGGTCTCAAGGGTCTGGAGGAGGCGGAGGTGTTCGTCACCGTGTCTGACAGACCGCTCATCTTCGAGAAGTTGCGGTACTCCTTCACCGTGCGCGAGGATGTCCCCAGGAACACTCTTGTTGGTGCTGTCAAGGCTTCTTCTGATGGTGAGTTAACTCAAATTATCTTTAGAAAGATAAGTTTTACCAATATATTGAGCCAGTCTATGGAGGAGTTCCCGAATTTGAAACTCTATTCCAATCAATTTTGTACCCACATTATTTTGGATAAAAATTTATGGATATAGTTTGGGTGAATGAATGAGCCTGGCTACTTATCGTAACTTTTCATATTGTTAAATCTTCATTGTGTTATGTATGGTTTCAGCAAAACTTTAATATGTCTAGGAGCTGAAAAGCCGTTCCATTTGTCCATATACATATTTACTTCGGTCGCTAACCGTTACTTGAACTGTGTTATACAACATAGGAATATATTACATGATGACGGTGTAATGCAAAAATGCTCAACCGCAATAAAGTTTTGCTCAGGAGCCCTTTCATTGCTCAATTCCAACTTGAGTGATCTGTACGGCTCTATTCCTGCACGATCTTCAAACATGTCACTAACCAGCGCGGCTGTGAAGCATTCCTGCGAGTAAAGCACGGCACATGCCTCACGTGTTCGCTCATCCTACCCCATTAAATCCGGAATTCCTGCGACAATTCACAACTATCCTTTAGTCGAACTTACACAGTCACGAGTTCAAGAACAATTCTTTGTTCTTCCCATCCGCTAACTTTGCGTTAGCTCGAAGAATTCTGAATCAATTAATACAGCATAAGGTTAATTACATTGAGTTTAAGACGGGTCATTTGCATTCTTAAGAGTGGGAAAATTCTTAAGGCGTAGTGGTTAAAAAGAATAAAGGCACAGATTCAAGGCACGTTTGTACCCTGCAGCATTGATATCTTTGAATTTATGGACCTAGGAAAAAAGGTCAATCTATCGATGAAACTTTTAAGAAAATGTATTTCGAATCAGACTTACTCGATTAGTTACTTTTCACTGAACAAACCCGAAATAGAATTACAAAGTGATTTGCAAACAACATTAAAAAATGAACCCATACCCAAGGTTGACACAACGAGTCGTGGTAGATGAAACCAACAACGTTGGGGCAATTTGGGATGAGGGGCTAGGGAGGGTAACGGTTCTGCTCGCCACATAGCCTCACGTTTCGTCTCTTATCTCCACATCTTCCCGTGATGCAATTGCGCTCCCTGCCTTCCCAGTTCCCTGCACCAATTATTATCATTATCTCGGTGATTACGTCCTCTATAAGGGCCGCTATGACTAGGCGCACTGCGAGTGGGCCCACTGGCTTACCAAGGGCTTCAAGGACACCCAAGGATGACATAGGTCGTGTGAGTGCAAGGATTTATATGGGAAATTATTTATTTTTAGAGTTGTGACTTTTCGAAGAGAAATTACTAGTTTAAGGCGCTTAAAAGGACGTTTTTCGAAGTATTCTTGAATCCTTTGAAAGATCTAGCTAATGAAAAGGCCTTTTCCTTAACATAGAATACAGTGAAGTATCTCTGAGGTGTATAGTATCGTGAAGTTTTGGGGACTTGTCTACAGGTTATTGAGTTTGAAACTAAACTCTCAATCAAACTCAAACTCAAAACTCATTCATTTATTCCTGTTCATACCCCTGTAGTATAAGCTGTAATAGCATATTCAGTAAAAATTATAATAATATCAGATATATATTCAATCAAAGGAAGGGGTTATTATAGCTTAAGAATTTTTGCAAAGTTTGGCACGCAAAATTTCCATTTCGTAGGTTCAATTAATTGTCATCAAAAGTGTCCAAGGTCGCAGAGACTGGCTTCAGGTGTCGTGTGGAGTTGTTGTCCTAATTAAGATGTGTCTGTTGCCGATTTGTGGATGCTGATGGGCATATTTTATGCAAATTCCACCTATTGATGGGCCACGCGATCCGTTTTACACTTATCACTATTTATTGGGCTCATTATGTTATGGTGCAAGCAGCGTTTTTGTGAGGTGGTATTGTCTCAGTTTAAATACATATTCTTTGCCTCGAAAGATTCTTCTTTTTTTTAAGCTCAACAATTATTAATAACGTGTTTTATGTTTCCTTTTCATCATCTGAGACAGCTATAACTTACGTAGTACTGTTGGCTTAATCGTCTCTATCACATATTAAACAGTTCTTAAGTTCCCAAATCTTTCAAAAATACCATGATACGTTAAATACACTGAACCCCTGAAATGTTCGAGGATTTCATGATTTACCGACATAATTATGATTTCCGTGCCCTTTCCATCTAGATGAGCCTAAAGTGCTCACTTCTCGTGTAAGATAGACAACAGCATTATGTCCACCTATCGTGAGGCAGTGGTCCCACAGTGGCCATATCCGTAGCGGGCTTCGCTAATGTAAATAGAGTCGTAGCTTATGCGCTCGTGATGTCAACTGCACGCTTCTAACACCACGATTCTATTCTAATTCCGCAACGTATACCCCTTCCTCACCCTCTCACTCCACTCACTCACACTCCACACTCACCTCACACTCACACTCACCTCACACTCACACTCACTCACCCTCACCTTCACACTCACACTCAGCTCACACTCACACTCACCTCACACTCACACTCACCTCACACTCACACTCACCTCACACTCACCTCACACTCACACTCCACACTCACCTCACACTCACACTCACCTCACACTCACACTCACCTCACACTCACACTCACCTCACACTCACCTCACACTCACACTCACACTCACCTCACACTCACACTCACCTCACACTCACACTCACACTCAGCTCACCCTCACACTCACACTCACCGCTCAGCTACCAGCAACTATATTCGTCATTGGCCTGGTTGAACTCTAGGCCGCTGGTGTCGTACATTGTCTGACAATACATAGCGATTCAAGAAACTCGATGTTAGGCTCAGCCGGAGCTATTGGTTGACTTTGCTGTTAAATAAATAAATTATTGTTTTACAAAACAAACCTTTTAAATAATATTCAGAAATTAGTAGCTATACTTTTCCGTTTTATCGCCTATAAATATGATTTAACATAGAAGGTAACGCTCACACCAGTCTCATTCACTCAAACCTTCCGAATCTCTCTCCAATACTTGAATTTTGTCATGATTTCTAAATTAAAACTATTAACTCATTAAAATCTTTAAAATATACTGTAGATATTTGTTGGTAGAATTCAAAATACATTTTAAGATTTTTAAGAAAAGACTAAGTTTGATACCCCAGATAGGTTGTGGGTTCGTATTGAGAATCCTCTTCTATTTAAGTAAAGAAGAAAAAAGCCGCTCAATTATTCTTTAAAAAAACAACAATTTTAAAATATTTTCCTAGAATGATTTCGCCGAGATGGTCCATCTAAAGTGACATCTGCGGCGGCGAGAGACCCTCACTAAATCATCACCGCACTCTTCACCTGCGCGGTGGAAGGGAGCGACTGCCGCTGCCAATTTTCGTCGTTGTCGCAGACAGACGTGGCGTTTCCCAATACGGATACATAATGCATCAGGGCATGCATAAGTGATCATTGCCCAATACACCGTAGCACGATTAACAGGTGCTAAGTCCAACCTTCTGGTTAGTTTTGGTTGTGCAAGCTGTTACTTGCTTTGTCGATCGCTTTCCCTCGGATTAGCTTATCTCCGGAGTTCTCACGACCTTGAGCTGAAAGATAGGATGGACTGATAGCTGTCTTAACCGAAGAGTTGATAGTATTTGTAAAACAACAACAGCCTATCTCTGAGTAGTTAAATTTGACCTTGCCAAAGCGAGAGTAAGTACTTATAGCCCAACACCCAACACTAGTTAAGGTTTGAGAATTCTTTCCCCGGGTTTCCTTTTAACAGTAGCTGTGTTGAAAAGAGCTCCAGCACAGTTCCGGCTCATCGAGCGAATATGAAGAGTAAAAACCCCATTCAACCGCCGCATGTCGTGGGTGATAGTTTTTTGGGCGCTGGTCGTTAGCCACACTCTCGACCGCTACCTCTGACGACTTAGCCCTAAATGATGTTTAATCTGCCCGCTCTATGTCGGCAAAGGTACGGGGGAGGGGGGTCGGTAATGTCGGTCTACGGAATGTGCTGCTATTCTTTGCCGACATTTCGTGTGTGGCCCCTTGTATGACTCGCGCTTTCCTTAATGTTTAAAGCATTACCCGCCATTGGAATCAAAGAAACTGGAAGATCTACAGATCGTGAACTGAGGCCACGTTTTCTTAATTTGTCCTCTAAAACAACCTTGAGCTCATCAAACTTGGTGTGACACGCTGCGTGCAGGTAGCGAGCTGATAGAAGACGTCCCTAATACAAGCCACAGAAATTTAAAGTGTGATGCTTTGGAGCTAGTGTCTTATCTTCTCTGGAACTGGAAGCTATAAAAGTCCGTTTACTGTCTGATGATTGAAAAATGTTGACAGGATATGTTTTACTCAGAAACCAGCACTAGTAAGACAATTTAATGCATACTTGCCCCGTCAGTCACCTTTCAATCTACTGGTGAGTGGACATGGGTTTTTACAGTTAACTGTGTTAAAATGCCACTTTCAAACTAACAATCGTTACAAACAATGCAGTTATCATTCTGAATCCCAAGCTGGGAAGAGAAGAGGCAACGAACCGATGAGTGAGAGACGCAGTAGAACAGAGACTAGTGCAGTTTTTATTGGTGATAATAAGATCCTAGTTCAACGAACGTGCTGATAGCCGTTGTAAACTCTAATTGTTCGACCATTGTAGCTCGGCAGTCGCAGGGCTACAGCTACGGGATTCAGTCAGCCCTACTGCCCAGTTCCGGCACTTGAGCTCGAGGCTTTTTCATACTGTTTGTAACAGTTATCGACGCGATAAAAGCGATAATTAGCGTTGGGAGTCAGAAGCAGTGTCAGGGTGTTCCGTTATAGGTTTTACGACGGAGAAACGGCGAGAAGAAGCGCTTCCAGTCTGATTACCTGGTTCTAGTCAAAACTAGAAGCTGGTAGAAAGACAATGCCGGTAGAGGCTCCGGCACCAGCGAGCTGGCTCCGGTGGCGACAAATCAACGCCAGGTAATGTTCCAGACATTCCGGACTTCATGTACTGTTTTCCCGGAATGTTCAGCCAGCACCGTGTCTGTACCCCTCCCCCCGGCCGCCGCACACCTAGCGCACTCTATGCAAAGTAGTTAGCAGTTGGTTAGAAGCCATTCGCAGACCATCCAAGCTCATTTCCTAGCATTTCTGCGCGTTTTCTAATCGTATCAGTTGATTTACCTCCGATGATAAGTGCCCTGTCTGCCTCTTCTTCCCTCACTCTTATTCATACTCCGTGTATTAAATATGACCACATTTATCAGGCGCACTGAGTGCTTAAAGTTCGCGTACCTCCACTATGCGCATTTATGCTGTTCCGACAATTTTTCCTGATGAATCTGGTCCTTCAAGAAAATACTACAGTAATATTTCCAACGTCCAGAGATTCCTTAGTAGCAGCTACCTGAATAATAAATAGTGTATGTTTATCTAACAAGTTAACACTATTTTGAATTTCATCTTGTTATAAAGCACAGTAGTTAAGCTTGTTAAATGTTCCTTAAGAATTGGCCCTGCTTTCTTCAAACAGTTCACGGAAAGACTATCTTTCAAAACAGGATTTTGTCACTTGTCTCACCAATGATCCAAATGGGGTTAAATTTTGACGCAAGGATATTGGACACTTTTCAGTTCTTAAAAATGGTCCAACTTACTATGTTTGAGCTCAAGAGCGAACGCCAAGTTTTGAGGGTTTGGTGTCGTGAGTGTGACCACTTACACGGGCGAAGATAAGCAGAAAGCGCGATGTCGAGCGTGTGAAGCTGTACTGCGCATGCGCGGGGGCAGCATTACTATGTATAGCCTCTGCACTTGCCACTTGCGCTCCTGTCTGCTCTACAATACCATTGGAATTTCAAATTGTCTGCCAGCTTTAAATAAATTATCTTTGAAGAAAATCTCAGATCGCTCGATAAGTAGCTGGGTGTTGTTAACTTATAGGTAAAGGGGGAAATGTGTACATTTAGTGACAGACTTACCTAATTTCCTTGGGGCGATTGATTGTAATCATCCGTAGTAAATCAAGTGCAAGCCAAATTGGCCTCTAACACTATCATAAAATGGTTGCGGTACTTACAGTTTTTATTGTATTTGATCAGAAGAGTTTATGATAAAGTTGTCGTAGATTTTTTACCGTTCGTAGAGAAAAGAAATATGGCTAAACCTATAAAACTAGTGCTACTTTTATAAGCAAACCACTTGGTGGCTGAGAACCTAGCCGATAAGTGTCACATAGCGGCCAACAAACTAGTACAAAAACCGTCGGTTAAGATATAATATATGATCAGCAAACTAGCTGCACTACTAAGCACTAATAGTCAAAGCTGTGACCCAGTTGTATCTCAAGTTCAGTGGTATCGTGACCTATATTATGCGGGAGAAGGTGAACTCTGGAAATAAACAAAGAGTAAAGCAAGCTAAAGAGACTTTTGGAGACATTAAATCAAGAAAATGCATGGGGTATGGGCAGTTAGAATAAGTCAACAACCACCACGACATCTGAACGACTTGACTTTACATAGCTGATAGAAAATTGGTCAAACTTCAAAATTCTGTGAAACAGCACAAGTAATATTTAGTTTAATAGCAATAGGAGCTCCGAAGAGTAGCAATAGCCATAATCAGTTACATTACATGAATGGAAGGCTACGTTGTGAGTAGCACAAATCCGTGGAATCTGTGGGGAGAGGTGAAGATCATGAAGACGTCCTGGAGATGTGAGATGGGGTCCATTACCAGTGGGGCGTGGCCTCGTGTCACTTGTTGGTTCAAATGTTAAGATTTACGCCAAGCCCGTGAAGAGCTTGATTTACTCGCTCCGTACACATATCTGCGCAATAACTCTTCGCAAACAATAAACTTATCGTTTCCGTTATTTATTACATCTTTTATGTCAAGAGGGATGTTGCCGGCCGGATATTCGAGTACTTCTTCTTCTCTTATCAAGTTCTAGAACAAGGTCTATTTGCACAAGGAGTGTCACGATGTTTTTGGCGAGCTGACTACACATTTAGTTCCTTGCAACATCAGAAGTGCATCATACTGTGGAGCCAGGTTTTCAGTTGAACACCTGGGTAATCAAATGAAAATCCCAAATCACCACTCAAGCCTGACCATCTCAACAAATATTAACCAGATGACTGCACTCTGGCCACAGTTACGTCGGTGACACCTGATACCTCCAGAGGTTCTTCTAGGATAGTCTATCTAGGCAGGCGTCTCTGGGGGTTGCCACCGCGATACTTGACGGAAATGCGGGCGTTCTTGGTCCCATCCTCGGTTTTTGAAGACGATCTTATTTCACACTTTCAATGCCGCCACAAACGAGAATGCAAGATATTCAAGCACAGTTTGGCGTCTTATGAATGTTTCATTTAACTTGATTTGAACACATAAAACTTATGTCACAAGTCTTCAAAAAAATATAACATGGTTACGTTACCGATTCTAAAAGAACATTCACACATTTGTCTTACTACAAAACTGAGGGGATCAAATCGCGAAGTACACCTTTAACTTAAAAACTCCACAGAAAGTTGAGACAGAACGATTCGGGATGTATTCAATTTGTGCAGGAGGAGGGTACAATGGTGGGGAACCCACGCAATTCACTAATATATCCCGAGAACAGAAGCTTAATTGGCGGCAACAAGGAATAGTGTCTCCGACCACGCACCCACCTGTCACAATTAAGACCATACACCTTCCTACCGGCAACCTTCACACTGCAACAAACTCGCAGCAACATTGTCTGGAAACTGTTACTTGACTCAGCTGCTTTAGGGTCTTTGAAAAACGTACTTTTCAAGCAAGCCTCTCTTGGCTATTCATTGAGACTATTTCTTGAACCTTAAAAGATGTGTTCAATATATATTTCTTTAGTTTAAAGTTAAAGTTTCTTAATGAAACCGATCCTCAAATTATTTAAAACCCATATTTTTACACTTCAATTACGAGTCATCAGACTTCTTTGTTTATATTTCGTCAACTCCCGTGTTGATCTTTGGGTGACACTTGCAGGCCTCAGGACGGTGGATGACTGTGAGCCAGTTTAATTAGCAGCAGAAGAAGACTGGCCGGTAATTGGCGAGGTGTCCGGGACTCTCCGACGCGCTGCCGCTCCTTTTATTTTCGAGGACCGGTCCTACTTCAATTTCTCTCTGTATTTTTTCTACTAAGTATAAACGGAATTGAGTAAGTCCAGTTGGCCGGCCACATTCTTCGAGTGGTATTGTAATAGGATGTTAATACAATTTCAATAGTAACTTCCGAATAGCTTTGAAGTTATTCTCTAAAAGTGGCTACATCGTGTAAAAGTGCTACATTGTCAGGTTACTGTCAAACTGGGAAGTAATGTAGTCACTCTTCTTTATCGAGAACCGTTCATCATTTTTAGTCTATCACAGAACTGTTCCTACAATCACAACAACTGTTAGGTCTCATCAACACCTTGAGCCGATGGATTAACAAAGTTGTGTCGAACAAAAAGGCCGTCCTCACAATATGGCTGCCGAGACGTTTGACGGTTATTAATTATTGTTCCATTGTCTGAGGCAGAAGTGTTGATTGGAACTTCGCAGGGGTCTCACCTTATCGATCCTGACAGTTAGGTCCCCGTGTCATTCAACCTCTGGCTCTAGTCTCGGGCATCATCTATCGCTCATCTGAATCATCGTTCAGTCAGCACTAAATTTAAACGAAAGCACACATTTCGATTATTCCAAGGAATGCAACCCAGAAGTTCCAAAGATCAGACTCCAAACACAGGCCTTGGTGTGGGATCAAACTAAAATGCAAAACGAAGAAACGTGAAATTAAACATTCTCACTAAATATTCTGCAGGCAATCTCAGATGACCCACAACGCAGGCGCGTCCAGAACTGCATCTATATAGAGAATAGGTTATGGATGCGTGAAAATAGCAAAGTTGAAAGAAGAAGTAAATCATTTTGCAATCAGGCCGGGCAGACTTTGCTCCCATCGGAGATAAATGTGGCGAGGAGAAAAGTGTGTGCTGGAGTGTGGAATGGGATCCCCACGGAGATGATAAAGCGCCGTACATCTGATATTAATGCTAGTAGCGACGTTGAGATATGCCCTCGGTTCCCCCTAATTAGCTCCTCTCTCGACAGTGCAAACATCAAAACTCTCTTTCTCATATTGTTCTGTAACGGCCCGGTGATTCTGTCCCTTGAAGGCGTGTGTGGAAGAAGAAGCAAGGTTCGTCGTGATTGAATATCAATCTTCTCCTAGAGTATTGTTCTACTTAGATTTAAAACCAATGCTAAGACTAGAGAGCTCTTTCTTACTCTCAAGTTTGCCTGTCGTGAAGTATACATGATTAAACAAAAGTTGGTGGTCACGTAGGCACTCGAACTTACGATCGTCGGGACAACATCGTAACGCCTTAGCGTACGAACCCATGCGTTATAAGATATTCCATTCTACATCAAAATATGTATCATAATTCACAATCATAGCTCTCTTCTTCAAGAGTGACCTAACTCCCAGTGTGGACCAAAAAGTGATATTCCTAGGCACCCAAATATTTCAAAGGGTAGGAATGTCCTCGGGTCGGCTAGTAGTCTTGATCTGAATAATGTTCTATTATTTAATGTTTGGGACGGAAGCTAGTGATTACACTTCCTGCGTGAGGGGGCGCCACTGTGGCCGCAGGCGTCACCGCGGAACCGAATCGCTCCTGAGCAGCAAAGCAACACCAACCTGGCAACCAGGCTAGCGCCTCGTGTTTCAACCACCCTGCCACTGCACTGCACCTAGATCACATCTAGCTTGCAAACTGAATTTAGTCATCTCAGAGTTTAAGTAATATTCATCTGTACTACCCCCGCCTAGAGATTTAGGTCTTCTTCAGTGATTCAACTTGTATACTTGTAGACTATTATTTATAGACCTGCGATAGCCGATATGATTGCTAGGCAGTTAAACACAACAGCAGCAGCCGGTTGCTATTCTGTGCAGTATTAGAGCTTACTAGTTTACTTAACGTCCTTAAGCTATTCCGATTGAATTGCTCGTTGAAGTTCCTTTTATTATTTTGCTTTGCTTTTTCAAAACGAGCACATTACTGATAAAGTGTGTTTGTTCTGTTTGCAGGATACCGATCTCTGGTCCGATACTCAATCACGGCTGGTGACTCCGAGGGCTACTTCACTGTAGACCCTGCGAGTGGAGCCATCAGGACAGTCTCTCCCTTGGACCACGAGATCCACGAGTTTGTTCTCCTCAACATCCAAGCCACGTCCGACTCTCCATCTGCGACTGCTTACGCTCAAGTAAGTCATTTGCAAAACCGTACATGTTTAGTCATTTTTCTAATTGGTACGAGTACGTTGTGTAAATATTTTTGCAACTGAGGACAGCTTTATCTTTGGTTATCGGCTCTATCGGTTATAACGTTTAGGCTTGTATAACAACTTGCGTTGTGTTGAAGTGATTTCGATTTGCAATCAGTAACCTTTTGATTGCAGTGTCTCGCTTTTGCAATTTCTGACGCTTCACTCAATTAATAAATCACTAATAATTTATTTGATTTGCTAAAATCCATTAGCTCTCAGGTTAGGAATCGACCATTTGGGCAAATCAGGCTGTCAATTTCAGATCGTTAATCAACAACTTACTCTATGAATTAGTGTAGCCTTACATATCCGTCATTTCTGCTTAATGAATGACCTTGTTGCAATTAGATTTATGATCCTAACTGCATTTTTTCCGTGACAGCAGGAAATTAAAACTGTTCACTGGTCGCGAGCAATGATGATCTTCAGATTGATGCTACCGAGTTAATGCTAACTATCATTCTACTAATCGGTCGAACCTCTCTGCGCAGAACCAATCAAGAGAAGAAACAGTTTCCATTAGCCACAGTTATCGAAGTAATTATCACCCCCGAAACCTTAACAAGATTGGTTGATGCCTGATGCGTACGTTGCTGTTTTGGGAATCACTTGTACTCAATCGAAAAATAATCTCGACGGTCGGATGAAAACGAGTTTTCCGTTTGAAAATTGGTCTTTAGAAGTTCCAATTCGAAGCTCGTACTCACCCTAACCTCGGGTGTCTACTTGTCGTGTGAGTTATGCCTGTTTGACGTGAGCAGTCACGCTTCAGTGGATGAGCTTGTGGACACCCCAGAGTGGGTAATGAGGGTGTATTAACATGTTACTGCAGAGGAAATGCAAATGAAGGAGGATTAAATCAAGCAAGGGTCAGGAGGGCGTAATGAACGTCAGATGTTAGATTGTCACCACAGTAATGAGGTTCATGCACTGGTCATGGACCATGGGTTTAACTCTCCTCCGCATCACAGATGATGGGTCTGAAAGAATTCATTTCTTCAAGTATTGCTCTTTCGTTGTGTGTACTTTTGTGTTGACGAGTATATAATCTGTTAACATTATAACAACTTGTATTAAAGTTAGTTGTATGAGTAAATTTACGTTTATCAAAACCTTTTGATGTTTTTTCTTAAAAAGGTAAAGAGGTCATTATCATACTAGGAATCATCTTATAATTTGCGATCCTGGTTCTTAGAACTTTGAAGTTTTCCTATTTAAAACATCAACCCCAATTCATCATATTCTTGTCTTTTTTTGTTGCAAAAAAGGAGTGCAAACCAAGTTTTTTCGTCTGTTGCAGGTAAAAATCGTCATAGACGACATCAATGACAACAGCCCCGAGTTCGAATCCACCACAGTTCGGTTGTCGGTCCCGGAGAATACAGAGCTCGGAATTCCTCTGTACGCTGCCTTCGCCCGCGACAGTGACTCCGATCGCAACGGTCTGGTTCGGTACCGTCTCATGTCCGCTTCTTCAGGCGACGCTCGCCTGTTCACCATCGACTCGCGGCTCGGTCACCTGACGCTCGCGAGACACCTGGACTACGAAACTGCCCAGAGGCACAGCTTGGTGATCGCGGCGACGGACTCCGGAGATCCTCCTCTCTCCTCGAACCTCACCGTGCTGCTGGAAGTGCAAGACGTCAACGACAACCCGCCTGTGTTCGAGAGGACAGAATACTCTGTTAAAGTCTCCGAAAGCATCCCAGTAAATTCTCAGGTAAGTTGTAGTAATTTATTTTAGTACATTTAGATAAGCAGTTTTAATTGTAAAGTGGTTTGACTTTGTAGGTGACAGGTACAACAATTAAGTAAATCACAAGCAATTTGGCCTTGGAGAAGGGAGAAGAAGATTTTCTCGAGGTTGTTAGGGTATTTGAATACCTTGTGGAACCAAGATGATGATTCTGCGTATATCTGCTAACTAGGAACGGGGCCTCCATATGCAGTAGGTCTAGGTAATTAATAATAGAAACTTAGCTATAGTAAATTTCCCAAGTAAATTCCCAATTCTCTTCTTGCCGCATCCACGGATTGAATGGTCCATTCAAACCCTCACTAAAGTTTATTTTGCAGACGTTATTCTGTTATGATCCCACTCAACACACTGTATTTTTTAGTCATGCAGTTATGTCCATATCATAGAAAGGATAATCCGTCTTATATACAATCAACTTGATCTTCTATTATTCTTAGCAGAGGCTGAATATTCCAAATCACCCTCCCATCTATTAAATGTTCCCAGACTTACTTGCACATCTGTTGACCGTTTTTACCTCTTCACCCGTTAATTACTGCAGTAATTCTTCGCTCCATGGAAATAAATTAAACATCGATCAAGGAGCCAAAGAGTCTAATAGATTTGACCTCTCTGATGCATGCTACTTCTGAAGTCTTCATCGTTACCGTGATGAATTGGGTAATCCTGTTTTTAAATTAATTTTGGCGTTCGGTTTCTGAAGTTGTCGCTTGCCTGATGGTTCGGTTCTAGTCGACCCACCCACAGTCAGTCGGCTATTTCTCAGCGTGATGCTCCGGTGATTCTTTTCTAATTACAAACCATTGTTAATTGCTGACTGAAACATCTACTACCACTCATAAGTGCGCTGGGCCGTGCAACCTTTTGTGTTTTACTGCGAGGATTATCGTTGCTAAAGTTGATACGTTGTCCAAACTGTCCAGGAATCTTTGCATTCAACGTGTTTCTGCTATATTTTACCAGGAAGGTCCCGCAAACTTTTTTTCTATGAATTAAATTACTCATTTATTGTTCGTTAGCCAAACATTATGTCACCGTTCCTTGTGAATTCCCAAAACCTCTCGAGGTCGAGTATAATTAAAAACACCATCTAGATGATTGGTCAGTAAGGAAGGTTTTTATTATTAATGTTGATAATTTTCCAGTGCCTAACTCGATTATCTGGTGGGAATTTATCTTATGGGTTTTAAAGCATTTTCTGGTGGCAATCATCACGCAGCCAGCTGATGAGATGGGCCGAACTCTGATAATAGCCACATTAAAAGCCAGAGAAGCCCCGTTACCTACAAATTTCGCACCGACCGATTTGCTGCCTATTTTATCAGTTTATCTTTCGTCAGCAAAATATCTTACATTATTTCAAATCGATTTAATAGCCCCTTCAAGCTAACACTGTGTGGTTAAATAGTAAATTTCCAGCAAAAGGTTTCCAACGTGTTGCAAGTATGAGGTGTATGGAGGTACAACATATTGAGACTGTCAACTTGTGAGCTGAGTTAGCGTTTGTTTAAGCTAGTTAAAGTCTTAAGTGTTTAGCAGTTAACTCTGAAACAACATTTCTTCTTTCGTAATCTTGGGTCGATAGTAATTGTGAATGAGAGATTTGATCTAGTTCTTGGACTTTTGTAGTGTACAGGCACATTTCAAACCCGTTGTAAATGCTAAGGTTATTTTCATGAATCTTTTTATGTTAATATTTGATACGTAGACTGCTAGGGTACAGTACAGTAATTGAACTCCAGGCACAAGTAAACTGCTGAGATCTTCAAAACGCGCTGTGGCAGTAGTCTTGCGATCTTTTCCACTCAAGTTTTTAGATTAATAACTACAACCCTCAAACCTAAGTCTCGATCAAACTGAACACTGATTCAATGTGATTATTTTGAGTCACACATACTTGAATTATTTCTGAGTTACGTAGGCAGTCTCTAACTTCCATATGTGACTGGTTTCGGCAAAGCACAAATCGATGATGCTAGCAGATCACTATTGAACTTGAACGTGAGAATGGTCTGATGGTCTTCCCGGCCTCCGACCTCGGCAGCATCAATCAAACAGAGTAATTATCAGATGAATGGTCTCTTTGTTTCCCCGGATGTCACACCATTAACCCTACCTTTGACTGGAGACACCCCTGCAAGCTCGCGCCGCCCACCCGCTCGGTCACTCACCTGTTATGTTTCACAAGTTTACAATTAATCAAGTGTCATGTCCGACTATAAGTCAATCAAGTGTTAGGACAGTTTGCGTCAGTCAACAGTGACGCAATCGTGCAGTTGACCGACCACCGTGATCTGGCTTGGGTGGTATCACAAACACTTGGAATAAACCTGTAGTTTTCGTCTAGCAGACTTCATCTAGATATACCTCGGTCATTGTTGGGTAGCTACTGAATATACGTAACTTAAAAAAGTTATGCTTTACCAACTTTTAATTTTATTTTCCAGAATTTCGGGTTTTTCCTATTTTTTTTTGAGTTGGAATTTAGGACGAAGGTTCTTCTTTCTAGTCAAGATAATTGTCTTTTATTATTTTCCATAATAGTGTTGTTTTAATTTGGTAGACGTTTGTAGGAGTACTCAGAAGTCACATCTTAATCTTAAGTGAAATTATCTTCAAGGAGTTACCGGTTATAACCTTTAACCCCAGACCAACACAAGTAGCAACAGTTGCGTTTCCTCTGTCCTAACTCTTCCTCTTGTTGCAGATCGTGCAAGTGACTGCCGTGGACCTCGACACCGGGAACAACGCTCGCCTCACGTACCGGCTCCTGGCCAACACCAACTCTGCCCACCTCGACACTCACATGTTTGGCATCTTCCCCAACAGTGGCTGGGTGTATCTGCGTCACCCTCTCGACCGAGAGACACGTGACAGGTACTCTCTCCGAGTTATCGCCACTGATAACGGCACCCCTGCTAGTTCCACCAGTGCACTCGTCACCGTGCAAGTGCTGGACGCCAACGACAACGACCCCGTGTTCGATCAAGAAGCTTATCAGTTCAGTGTGGAGGAGAACCTTCCCCGTGGAGCCCTCGTGGGCGTAGTGCGCGCGAGTGATAAGGACCTTGATAACAATGGAGCGCTCCGGTACTCGCTGATCCCTAGTAACTCCAGCTTCCAGATCAACCCCGTCTCTGGTGAGTTTATTTGTTTCTTATTAGTAACTAGGACAAGATTTAGTTAATTTTAGATAGGTTTTATTTTGAAGCATGAGTACCTAGAACCTAGAGAAGGCACATTCTTAGAAAAGTAGGTAACGTTTAAGTTGTCCACACATTTAAGAACCCATTTTACATTCATGTACCAGTGAGATTTGCCCTTTTGAAGTGACTCTCAAAGCTTAGGTCAAAGCATCTACTTCCCACATCCAGCACATACCTCGTGCATCCAATATTTCCATGGATCGTTCTCCTTTAGTCCAAAACTGTGAACACTCATGTAGGGGCCATGAATTTAACAGTTCCACCACAGTCTATCAACAAATATAAAGCAACACTCGGAACATTTACATTTGTAAACGAGGTTACGGAGAGCTTTGCAGAGGAGCGATGTAGAGTGTACCACTATCTGGGAACTTGCGGGACCTTGAGGTGGGGAATCTGGTCATGCCACTGCAGGTGGAAGTAAAGTGTTGGCATCTGGAAGGTTTTATTGTTTGGCAGTTGTAATTAAAACTTAGAGTCCGCGTTTACGAGCAACCCGTCAAAAGCCGATGATACAACCCGTCAGACTCGACCGAGATCCGCCAAGGCGCTCCATCCTGTTGCTCTTCCTGCAGTCGACTTGCAGATTACATCTACTTGAACGAACAAGAATAGAAAGTACATTTAGTCCTTTGAATGTCGAGTTAGTTTTTAACGTAAGTTGTAAATGTATTACGATTCTACTATTACGTTACTACTTTTGACGATTAGTAAAGTTAACATTTCATGGCTACAAGTAGAGGTATTTGTTACATTACACATACATTGAATCAGAGGTCGATGCCAATTCATAAATTTAAAAGTCCATTCAAATCTATCCTTTGTAATACCGATGTCACTACAATTCTTGTATCTTACACGGTTGTTACTTCATATTTTCTGTTCCACCTGCTACACTACTTAGCACATTTTTATTATATCCAGTCCCAAGGCCTATATCAATTATAGATTCAATACCTGTTTGGTGCCTGTAGACCTTGGGAAGAAATTGGGGAAAGTCCCGATGTACAACATAGTGCGTAGTGCAACATGTGACTACGCACCGTGCGCACCAAGTCTCACCCACCGGGGGTGCCAGCCGCGCCGCGACCACGAAGTTACTTTTAAGTGTATATAAGTGTAAATAGTGTTATGAAAGTGTTCTTTATATAAACAGTAACCCCTAGATGCGACAAACGTCGTGAAATTTACATCGGGACTTTCCCCAATTTCTTCAGAAGGTATACAGGCACCAAACAGGTATTTAATCTATAGTACTTAACTTAGCACAGTTTACTGAACAGTGTCTTTGCCTTATTATTCCCCACGGTGACCTCATCTGCTGCCTCACATTGTCACATTGTAACGAAACCGGCAACGTAAATATGTGCTTTAACCTGTTATTTTCAAAAAATATAACTCGGCGTTAATTCAAAGAAACCACGGAAGATTCTAAAAATACAACAGCTTAGCAGACAACAGTAAATGCAAAACCTAGCAAAACAAAATACACTCCTCAAAGCTATGAACCACTCAACATCACGACAATTATACGTCTTAAGGTAATTGAAGGAAAGGTTAAAACGGCGTTAAACCGCATCACCAAGACGAGGAACACGTCTGAACAATAACAATGATTTCTGACGACATAACACTCATGTTGGACAGGGTATTTGCGCGGCTAGTAATCACTCTTGCGGGAAAGTGATATGCAATACTAGCTCTGTGAGCGAGTTAGTGTACCGGCGACCCAGCCTCACTAACTGTACATTTATACGACCCTGCGTGTTCCCCTCTAATCGCTTTTATACGGCCTCGAGCGCAATAAAATGTACAAATTTAATAAATACTGGACGCAGCCACAACACCGCTTTCTGTTCTATGATAGGAAGCGAGTTGAGTGATGGGATCCGTTCGTATAAAGCCGCTCTGGATGAGCTGGAAGTTGGTAGGTTGATGGATCGAGTGGTTGATTTTAGTGAAAATGATTTAGGAATATTGGCTAACAAAGGAAAAGAGTTTACCTTTTTGTGCTGTTTTTCGAGTAAGGAAGGATTTATGACGATTTATTCACAGACATTGATCCCCGGGCGATGATACTGTAGTTTGGTTTGATTGAAATTTGTATTTGATTCAATGATACTTAATTTTGTTAAAGCTGTCCCACTTACTTTAATTACATTACAAATTAGGTTTCACTGTCATTTCGAGTGATTTCAAACGAGTTTCACTCATTGCTCGTTTACAAAATTATTGCAATTGAATTAAGAACTGCACATACTTTATTCTGAACCCAATTTTCTAATCAATATTGCCTCTAAGTCAGGGTCGCAGAAGTTTCGAAAGGCTAAACCCGAAAGCTATAACCGGCTAAAACATAACTACTGCATGAAATTTGTAAAATTGAACACTTTTTAAGCTAGCTTACATACGCGTTCGAAACGAAAAGGACCAATTGACTTTCCTCGGATACAGAAAGTAAAAAGGTAAAGTTTGTCTTGTTTAACAAGGCCAAGCTAGTTCTACAAAGCCCTTTCTACCACTCGACCTCGACCTTTACCTAGCGTTACCATATAGTCACAGTACAAATACAAATGTAAGTGCTGATTGAATAACGGGGATAGTGAATAAAGGAATTTCGTCTAATTTAAAATAGATAAATGAAAACTTCTTTTTTTGTAAATTCGCTAAGATTCACCATAGCGCTTGTGGCTACGTGTTGGCTATGTTTTCCCATAGGTTATGTTACTTCCGCTCACCAGACGACTGCAGAGGGACAGAAGGGGAGTTACAATTACCAGTATTGTCGCTCTTGTCGACACATCTAATTGTCGTATTGACGTAAACAATGGAACATCTGCAGCAGGACAGCCCACCTCTCTTATGTCTCATTATTGTCATCTCTGTCGCCTTCTTTCATTCTTCTTCGTCACCGTTCCCTCCTCTCGCTCTTTCTTTTATCTACCTACTTGATCGTAGGAGGGAGGCTTGTTAGTTGTGTTCGTTGTGTTATTCGTCGTATTGAACAGGGTCACTATTTTCATATTTAGTATTTCTCTCGCTGAACTAACCATCTGGGCCAGGTTCACTTACAGTCGTGTTCTTCCAAACTCCATTTCCTTATCTTTATTTCTTTAGCAACCGACACAACACGATTGTTTACCCATGGTTGCCAGTTGAACTTCCCCCTCCCCACCTACTAAGAGGAGGTGGCGGATCTATGTATCACTGATGTCGCATGGATGATATAAGTCCTCGTTAATATGTATAGAGGTGAACGGGATCACTTACATCGAACTCAATTACCGTTTCTCGGCGCAACGCTTCTGTCCTCAGCTTTGTGAAAATCACACATGTGCTGGTTTTCAATCAAATATTTGTAATAAGGAGCGGTTGGGAATCATTCAAATTTAAAGCGGGTGTATTCGATAGTTAAATAGTCCGATTTGTCATTGAAAATTGGCAGAAAAAAGCGTAGCTTTAAACTTTAAATTCTCGTATTTACAGCTGAAAGAATCAGATCTGTAGCCTTTCATATTAACGTATTTCTTCACTTTTTCATTGGCATAGAATACAGTGTTATACTACGCAAATTATCCCTACCATATCAGTGAAAGAAGTACCTGTTCGAGTTTTAAGCCCATTGTGATCACTTATGTTCAATATTTTCAACAAAGTCTTACTTTATTTTATCATGTCTGTACAAAACGTTTTACTCAATAATGCTGATCACCTAATAGCATTTCCCCGTCACAAGAGGCATAAGGAACGTTTACAAATTCTAAATTGTCGGAGCTTCGGTGTATTTGTAGCAATAATATTTGAATGAGCACACCTCGCGACAAGCCGGACGTTTTAGAAAGGTTGACCACCAATATTTGATCAACGTCGGTAAATATTGGGTGCTGGTGCTATCATAAGGCGGCACCTCATCGACTCAGTTCTGCTTTTATGCCTTATCTCTTCTCTGGCCACGTTTTTTCCACCAGAACCGTTTGTCTGTGACCATTCTTAACTCGCTGTCCGTCCAAAGCGGTATCGAGCTATAATCTTCGGATTGCTCAATTTTCACACGTCCTCGCACCCATAAATCTATAGCTAACAGGATTTCTTAATTGACTTGTTCAAGAATCCACTTATCTGTTGTGGTGACAGTGTTTTTACGGATGAGAAATGTGGCCAACCTTTGCTTCGCTGTTTGACACTGAAAATTCTTTTCTATTATCGGAATAACGTATGATCACCCGACCCAGATAAATTGTCAATATTCAACATATCTTAAGTGACTGAGCGTTGTCTCCTGTGGATTTATAGGCAGCTGAAAACACATCAGAAGTGGTTAAGAGGGGCGAAAAGTGAACACTTTCGAATGTGCCGTGAGACATGCTCATTAGTTTCAAAACAACGTGCTCTCTATTTTTTACGGCACGTGCTTAAAACTATCTTTGATATTTAAACATCGATGAACTAACTTTCGATGAACTGCAGGGTGTCTTTATTATTAGGGATTGACATTTCTAAACAATTATTCTTCTGAAAGGTGACTCTTCAAGTATCACAAAATGTTTGTTCTAACGCTGAGCCTTTTCGTCTCTCGTCGGAAACATCTTGGGTGACCACATCTCAGGCCGAATAGCGGCATAGGCAGAAGTGAACTGGCTAATTTTGCGGAATGAAGCAGCCACTACTATGTTATTATCTTCAAATGAGGATGATCAGGCCAAATAAATATCCAGCTTCTATGCAAGTTGTCCGAGCAGAAACGACGGCTTTGTTGGGTTACCTCTATTATTCTTAAGGGTATTGAAGTTATTTTGAACCCCACGGGTGGATTAAGGTGTAATTGTGATGGCTTCTTTCTTTCCCTGTTAATTTCCTTTAACTACAAAGTCAATTAGTACTGTAACGAACCTTTTCCTACACCATGGTGCGTTCAGTTAAGCTACATCTTATTCACATAGTTTGATATTTATCGAAAACAGCTGTAAAACTCAGTCTCTAGGCCCACGATTTTCTGTGGATTTCAGTTCACACAATCCATACCAGAATTCACGTCGTCAACCTTATGTGACTTCACCAGGGTCTGGTACTCAGTAAATTGAATTCCTCTATTTTCTTATAAACTTGGTTTACTGCAAGAATGATCAAGCAGTTCCCCAAAATCTTTAAAATCAGCACGCAGACTCAACGATTCAGAGGTTTGACAAATACATGTCAATAATCGCTTGTATACAATTATATTCGGCTTATTCAAATTCGTTTGTTGGTAAATAGACTAGTTAAGAAAAATCCAATAATTAAATTTAACACCAACTCAAAAGAAGCCCGTCTACTTCAAGCTATCATTTTTTTATTGGTTAGACAAAATCCAACTATCCAACACCATTTCTAACTAGCTTTCGTTACTTATACGTATACGACGAGGTCTGTTTCTTTCAATTAGCGCCTATATGCAAAATATTTGTTTAACAAAAACCTAAGTTTGAAAATAAAATATGCATCTCTGTATCCAAATTCAGACCGTTGGAATTCCTAGCATATAGATAACCGAATCCAAACTGAGCCCGAATTAACCGGGACGTGGTCTAGGTTGAAAATTGTCGTTGTTAATAGCACGGTAGTAGCAACATAGCGTTAGGCATGCCTATGCTCGACCTGGGAGCGGTTGACCCGGCCTTATTAAGTGAGACAGGCGCACCGGACCAGGCAGGACTGTTCCGAAAACACAGAGCGCAACAAAAATGACAAAAACTGGACCGAGTTTGGTCACGTCGCGGCATAATCGCTGCCCGCCGCAACTACCCTGGCATTACCCTAATCATGCCGCATTTAAATACGGACCGACGATTTTTCAATCTATTTTCATGTTTTCGCCTTATGTATATAATGAAAGTTGAGCTCACTGAGTTTAATTAGGGGCCCAATGTTATTAGAGCGGGCGACGACGTGCCCCAATCTACTGTCATTATTACTACTCTCCTATCGTTACTTTTTATGCTCCCAGACCGATTACTACTGATAGAGTTCGAACTAAAGACGATCGCGATCTTCTATATTTGTCCGTTTCGCTTAGGTTTATGTGCTACGAGGCTACGGGTGGGCCGTTTTGGGTAATTGATTTTAAGTCGACCGGTATAAAAAATGTTTTCGAAGTAACGGCTGTAACGCAAGAAGGTAGTGTTCAAAACGGGTAGTTCATACGTAAGCCTACCGTTATGGCCGTATGAAAGATCAAACCGATAACAGCCAGCTGAAAACCTAGGACTAGAAGTGTATACTTTTATACTTTGGACTAAAACTCAGTCATTCTTGATTCTTTGAAACCCTCACCTACATCAACTTATATTAAAAACTGCTTAACTATACAAAAAACTGTTTAAGTTTCCGAGGAAGTACAGTAAAGAGTTTGCGAGGCGAGGAGTACACATGCGTGGATACGACTCAAGCGCATTCTAGCGGGCACAATGACAAGGTGGCCTTGACGCGCATGTGTAGAGCCAGAGCTTGGTCCGCGGGGCAGGGACCGGCCCGGTCTGCCTCGGGTACCATTCACCTGAGGCTACTCTACTCTCCACGTCCACACACAAATCCCGTCTGTTTCATCGGAATTTAGGCAGTTTTATCGGGTAAAATTAAATTTTTAAAAAGGTAGCAGGTGGAAAATGAGTGAGAAATATTACGCCATGTAGAGCTCTATACGAGTACGTATTACCTTTAAAGACTCGTATAGTCGAATAATGTATAAAATATGTACAGAAAGGTTTTATGTTTAATTTAATGACGTGTTATATTGCTTTGTCTTTCGCAAACATTTTAAGAATGATTTTGTTGATCACAAAGTTGTTAAACCTATGTATATTTTCTGTTTATTATTGTAACTGATCAAACCATAAATGAATTTATGATATAATTTCAAATATACTCCGTCAATGACCATCTGCTCCCACCTACTATTCATCTGTTTCCTTACAAAAAACGACGTTCAAAAAGGAACGTCAATACTGGAGTTCGAATTTTGTCATGTTTAAAATTCTTCAACTATATTCTTAAGTGCAATGGAAGAGAGTAAAACCCCGTATGAAATCTAACTTGGTTGTGTTATGTTACAACAACTTCTGTATATATAATTTTATTCAAATGAATAACAACTTACCCAATTCGGGTTTGTTTGTAGAAACTAAAGTTTTCAATCGCAAGTCTGTGATCTCGCGTTCAGTTAATATTACTACTTTAATAAACCTAATTAAATTACCGACAAAAATAACCGACCATGAAAAAACCATCATTGGCTGATTCGAATAATCAAAATATAAACAAAAAACGTGTCGGGAAGAGGTGAGAGAGAAGACCGGTCTTGGAATGCTTTTAAAATTCCGTGTCTGAAGATGGAGATGACACTAGCAATATTCTGGCCGGGAGTCATCACACCTCGATATCAGTGATGATAGTCACATCGGTCAACATTCTGCGCACATCGCCACTCTATGACAGATTTAACAAACTCCGCTCTCGCCAACATTCGGCCTAAGCTCTTAATTAGCTGCTTGTTTGATTTATACTCAAAATGAAATCAATCAATAACTTTGATAAGTCGCTCTGTCGTTTTGAAATTCGCGCTTGGCGTTATCAGTTTGGTATTTTATTGGGACAGTCTGCATCAAGGTGGAGCTTTCTTTGTTGATAATCTAAAACCCGTTTTTTGTGTCCTTTTATTTTCTTGGTTATTTTTTACACAGAAAAAGTCAAATATATACGACGTGAAATAATGAATTGATCAATAATGCATCAAAGCCGTAACTACAATATAATGATTTGCTTCAATCGCTACAATATAGTCAACGATTAGCTATTTGATCATGCTGCTTAACGTAACGGATGCTGATTTAGCCATCAACTGCACGAGGAGAGGAGAGGATTACGTGAACGTGAGGTGATGACGTCACTCATGGAGGAATGTGACTGAAGGGTAGTCTAATGGAGAACACCGGGGCCAAATGGAAGCGGTCCGCCAGAGCGAGCTAAGCGAGTATGATAACGCTTCAAACAATCTATCAAGAATGACGTGCCCGCCCTGACGCCCCGCCCACAACTACACTTCCAATTACCATTTTGGTTGATGGGAATATGTTTGTTTGGAAGATCAATAAAACTTTAAACCTGTACCCCGGCTCCGGTATTAATACAGTTTAGCCAAATTTTGGCCGATGTTGGGTTCTCGAACGCTTATGCTAATGGGTCTCGGAATGGTTCGGCTGTTCGGACATTTAAGGTTTTTTGGCTGTGATGTCATACGTAGGCGACCGACGTGTGTCACATGGGCACGAATAAAAGCACGAGATTAATTAACACGCTCGTAGGCTCTGCAGTCAACCATGTTTTCTACGTTTTACCGCCAGTTGTTCTTGGCGAAGGCTCGTATCTTATGTAACCGAATCCATATATTATTTTGGTCCTGTGTTTCTTCGAAATGTTTAGAGAAGTATAAAGGTGTGGCTGGATGCCTTCATATGTTTAAAGCTATTATTGTTGATAACCTACCTAAGTACCATGATACTACCCAAACATACAACAAGGATACTTCATTCAAACCTCAACAAACAATCCAGTTAACCCTTTCCAGCACGTAATTGTTTTAGAGATACTTCTATTCGGCTGAAAAACATTTCTTTGATCTGACGCATTTTCGGCATTTGGGTTTCCGCACTTCTATAATTTACTTTTTATTTTCAGGTGAAATCTTCACCCGGGAGCCCCTGGACCGGGAGGCGAGAAGCATGTACGAGTTGGTGGCCGAAGCAAGGGACCAAGGGAGTCCGCCGCGCAGTGCCCGGGTGTCGGTCAAGGTGTCAGTGTCTGATGTCAACGATAACGCCCCAGACCTGGTAGATCCTCAGGAGGACGTTATCAGTGTGAGGGAGGAACAGCCCCCAGGCACGGAGGTTGTCAGGGTGAGAGCCGTCGACCGAGACGAAGGCCATAATGCGACTGTCACCTATTCTATTATCAAAGGTAAGTGCACGCTTAAGTGTTAACATATATCTATTAGAAGTGGTTTAAGCGCCTAAAGGGCCATCTCCAAACACAGGTAAAGACACAAGGTGTTGGTTTTTAAGCCTATGAGCAAATCTAAAGTATTAATTTTAAAAGTAAGCTATGGGCCTTTCCAAATACATTAAATTTCAAAATAATTATTCTCCCTTTAACTAAATTCCCATATCACCACAACTTCTACTTTACAGGTCGAGATACCGATGGCTACGGAGTGTTCACGGTAGACCAAGTGACAGGCTTGATCAGAACCAAGACTGTTCTAGACCACGAGGAGCGAGCCATCTACAGGTTAGCAGTGGCGGCCACGGATGGAGGATACCCTCCCAAGGAAACCGTCAGGGTTCTAAGGGTGGAAGTATTGGATCTCAACGACAACCGGCCTACTTTCACCAGCTCTAGTCTTGTCTTCAACGTAAGTTTGCACAATCAAACTTTCATGTTAACTTTTAATTCTTCTCCTGGATAATAATGGCACCTACAAATCTCGTCTAACGACCTTTCGACTCTTATGAAACCAAAATTTAATCCAACCGAAGATTGTCCAACAATCAAGAATATGTTCAAGAGTCTATTTCTCCACTCATTTTCTACCGATGCCCACACACCATCACTTCTAGGATTGTAGGTAGTTCCAGAATTTCCAATCATCACCCTGGATAGTGTGTGATGGTTCATTTCGTAGATGTGTCAAAAATGCTTCACCCAATTTCAGCGGAGAGAGGCAGTTCGAGTCTCGCAATTAGGAGGAATACCTAGGGACTGGTTCTCGCTAGAGGGAGACGGCCGTGTGTCAGACAAGGAGAGAGATATCCGATCGTTTTGTTTGGCCGCATTCTTCATATCAAAGAATTGTACAGCACTTCTTTAGCTAATTAAATGTTAATTGCTTGACCATTGTCGCATTTAATACCGTGATACCGTGTTATTTATGGGTGACACCTCTCTCTTTTCGCAATCCTGGAGAATTTCCGTTCGCCTCTGCTCAATTATTAAGTTATTCCCGATTGCCGCTGATGCTCTTACTTCTTCATTTCTTGCGGAGGCCAATAATAAGGAAGCGTACGTAGCTGAGAGCTTTAATATTTTTAATTAATCTTTTTACAACAAGTTGTCACGGTATTCAGTTTCTTTACGAGGATTGAAATATTGCCGATGACATGGTGGGGTTGAAGTCATTCGTTTCCGATAGTACACAGGGTTTACACTGCAGGGTTAGGTTTAATTATGTACGAGTACATGATACGGTTTTATCTTGATTTACGTTGATGTCTTTAAAATGTTTAGTAGAAATTAACCAAGGAAGGAAAACCTGCATTTTAAATAACCTTATCAGTTCACGAAATACCTAGAAATAAATGCTAATTACTGATTTGACAATGTCAAATTATCAACAAATAATATACAAACTCGAATGAAAACATAATCGGATATTTCATAAGCTTAATACTAGGTAGCCAGAATGGATCTATATCAGAATCTATTCGCTTTCCACTCAAATATGTCGGTTATACGGTTAAAATTCATCCATCCTAACCCATTATATTTTGAGCTACTTAAATATACAATAAAAGTAAGAAATTCGCATTTTCTGTTGTGTGCGTATTTATTCTTGGTGGTTTTCCATTTATCGAAATGGTTGTGTTTGGTACAGTAATGTACATTTCAACGTAAACGCACTAAAGTGAACGACCCTATTTTAAATGCAATTCTTCTCAGGCTATTTGCAAATGCAATGCGGCCAAAGGTGCGGCGACAGCGGGAGCAGACATTGCGACTGCAACCCGCGCCAAATTTATGCGGCTCGGTCCTGGAGAAGAAAGAAAAAAGTCTTACCTCAACCGGATTTTTCCAAACTTTGTTACTCTTTGATTCCCGTTCGTTTTGTTTTGTGTCCTCCTCTCTGTCAAAACAAGGCACACGTGACAGGCCCGCTTTTCGAGCTCTCCACTTAAACAAATCAACCGCCGTTTCTCACAATTACACACGAAATTAGGTCCGCAGTGTGCATCTGGTGCAATCATCGCATGCCGCGGTCGGATCACCTGACACTGTTCTGTCCTCCAATCAATTATTGTATTTAGAAAATAAATTCACAATCTGATACTGTCAGAGTTCCTTTCTCAGTTGAGTTTGCCGATTAAAGCACGTACGGTACCGTATGTAAAAAGTTCAGGTAAAGGTAATATTGTAATAAAATAGGGTTGTTTGTTTACCGACCATCCATCGAAAATGTTGGATCAGATCTGTTTTTAAATGTTGCAAATTTTATTTTAAATTGTTGCACTACTAAATTTGAGTCTCTGTTGCAGATCAAAGAAGACGTTCCTATAGGATATGTAGTCGGTAACGTGGTGACCTCGGACTCGGGGGACGGTGACAACTTGGTGTCAGGACGCGCCGGAGGTGGTCACGTGATGTACACCCTTACATCGCTGTCACCTCAGGACAGTGATGGTGCCTTCGACATGGACAGGAGCACAGGGTCGCTGGTAGTAGCGCGCCAGCTGGATCGAGAGACACACTCCGAGTACAAGCTGGAGGTACGAGCACTGGACACCAGCACGAGCAACAACCCCCAGAGCAGCGCGGTGGTCGTGCGTGTTCAGCTGTCTGACGTCAACGACAACGCGCCACAGTGGGACCAAGACCCGATCACGATCACGGTTCCGGAGAGTGCTTCCGTCGGATCAGCCGTGTGGAATTTTTCAGCTAGTGATGCGGACGGAGGCTCCAACGGTGAACTCAGATATAGTCTGCTGGAAGTATGGCCTCACACTCAGGAAGCTCAGTTCTCCGTTGATCCTCTCACAGGAACCTTGACTGTAATTTCACCCTTGGACTACGAGACTGTGTCGGTGTTTACTCTGATTGTGCGAGTTACTGATCAAGCGCCTCTCCTAGCGGACAGACTGAGCTCATCGCTCACTGTGAGAGTTGAGGTTCAAGACGTCAATGATAACGCTCCTCGGTTCGTGTCACCGGCCACCAAGACAGTTGCTGTCATGGAGGACTCCAAAGTCGGCCAGCCGATTTGTCAAATTACCGCCGTTGACAAAGATACGGGAGAGAACTCCAGGGTTACTTACACGATCACGTCAGGCAATGAAGACGGCAAGTTCACCCTGGGTTACGCTACTGGAGTTTTGGCATTGGCGAGGACCTTGGACGTTTCGACTAGTAACGGAATCTCGCCTAAGTACAGCCTGAACGTCACCGCAAGCGATCACGGCAGTCCAGTTCCGAAGAAAACAACGATTTCGCTGAGCCTGGTCGTCCAAGGGTCGACGGAAATACCTCCAAGATTCATCCAGACAACTTACCAAGCCAACATTTCCGAAGATGCAGCAGTGGGAACCACAGTGATCAGAGTGACAGCTGGAAGTGGAACTCGAGAAAGTGGTAAGTTATCATATTTAACACGGTTGGGGTTGAATTTTTTTTTAAATAAGTTATAGCTGTTAAAAGTTTAACAACTATTATTTTTGTACATATCTTCCCACTCGTTCTAAAGCCTTTGTTCTCGTCATCCTTGATCTTCAACATTTGTGTAAGCGTGACTACAACTCCACGTTCAAAGAGCAACACTTGTGATAATCCACGGAATACATCTCAATATTTTGGTGTACACCATGAGAATCGCCTTTATCTCTCCGTCTTTGCTAGTGGTCATAAATCCAGACGGTATTCGCCACCGCCCGATAACCCTGACCGTTTACACCTCTGAGCTCAGATACGATTGTATACAAAACGACGAAACTATCTGCCACCTCGGTATTGATGCAAATAGTTCCAGATGGAATCTCTGCTAATAATTTATCGCCGGTTTACGTAGTGATTGCGATTCTCCTATTTTGCACGGCTTCGCTGAATTAATATTAATTGTAGTCATTGTCCCCGGTACGGTCGCTGCGCGGCTGCCGTCTCTTCGCACAATAAGACAATAGTAGCCTCTTTAACTCTTGTCGCCGAGACCTTGTCCGTGCGGCATTGGTATTGGATCGCTTACCGTGCCTTTGTGTTCAGTTGTATATCTTCTTCTTTTCTAACCGAGTAAACCACAAATCTTTAACCACACTTTATTCGCAGTGATTAGTTACTTCTTTATTTTACTTGGTGATTAGTCTTCATCCAACTTGCGTGGAATAGATAGTTTAAAAGCATATTTCGGCCGGTTGATTTCGGCCGGTTGAATGTAACTGCTACCAAGTAATGAGTTTACTATTTATCGGTTCTGTAATTGCTCAAGAAGTCTCATTGGTGTGCCAAAACATCGCAAACTTTGGTCCGAAAACGGCTATGCGTTTCCATGGATCACTTAAGAATTCTTCATCCGTCTGAAGATGGATGGAAAAAAGTGGCGTTGCGTCAAAAAACGCCGCCGTTGTAAATATTGTTACTGTGAGTTTACAACTTCTAAGTTAATGGTCAATAATATAATTACTTATCTATACTCCAAAGTGAATTGGAAACCAATTTCTCAAATTGTATTCAAATTGTAATTTGAGAAAACTCTACTTTGTAAACGTGAAAATACAGTAACTTTATAACTCTTAAACCCACCATTAAAAAGTAGAACAATTTGGCTCTAATCTTAACTCTTTGACATCAGTGATCTTGTTGACAGATTCTAGCCACTCGCAACAACAAAAACACCCGTTAAGTGAATCAGTCAGACTACATCGTCATTTTTTACGCCATACTGCGCACCTAAAGCTCAGCTGTTCCAATTACAACCATGTTTTTTTCTTCAGGAGGAGGATCAGGCAACCTAAGCTTCCACATGGTGGACGAGAAGTTCGCCGTGGACGCGACGCAAGGTACCATCACTTTGACCGACACCTTGGACCGCGAGACCAGAGACCACTACGTGATCCCGGTCTACGTGACGGACACATTGTCGTACGACGTGGCGACCGTGTCTATCCACGTGACCGACGTCAATGATCACGCTCCTGAGTTCCGTCCTGGTGCTTGCTACCCTCTCACCGTGCCTGAGAACAGTGACTTCGCTGTCGTTCACACCCTTACCGCCACCGATCCGGACTCTGGAGCAAACGGGGAAATCACTTATAGCGTTACTGGTAAGTTTATTATTTCTTAAAAGCTATTAACGTATGGTCATCCAATTGTCTTATATTGAAGTAAAGTTGCTCAGTCTGACACAACGCTGTCGTAGATTATAAAACAATATTATTTTCTTCAATATTTTGTCTTAGTTGAAGAGGGTCACTTATTCTTTTCTTTCTCTTAGGTGGTAACATCGGTAACAAGTTCAGTATCGACATGCACTCGGGAGAGCTGAGTGCAAGGCCTCTCGACCGGGAGACGCAGCCACGTTATCAGTTGGTGATAACAGCTCAGGACCGTGGAAGCCCTCCATTGTCCGGCTCTTGCAACATCACTGTGACCGTGGAGGACCAGAACGACAACGACCCTCGGTTCTCCAAGCTACGCTACACGGCTACAATCCTCGAGGATGTTGAGGTGGGCACTCCCGTGCTCACTGTGAAGGCGTCTGACGCTGACCTAGGCATCAACGCTAAGCTGGTATACTCCCTCGCCAATGAAAGCCAGTGGCTGTTCCACATCGACAACAGAACTGGAGTCATCACCACTGCCGGGTAAGTGATAGATTTCAGTAGTGCGTACTTAAGTTGCTAATGATGCTCAGATCCTTACCAATTTGTAGATCATGTAGTACCTACATTATGTCAAACTTTGAGTATAACGTCCACTTGTTTCTTTATATATTGTTCGTTTGGCCCTTTCGTCATGGTAGCGCATAATAGTGCTATTTTTGTACATTCATAAATCTTGACACTTTCCATTCGGATGTCGCAGTAGCTTTGCGGCCATAACAACAAAGTTCAAATGTTAAAGGTATCAAAAAACATAATACATTTTGAATTATTTTATGTATCCTAATTAACACGCATATACAGTGTAAAAACAGTTTGGGCCAAATCATGATTCAGGGTGAAAGGGTTCGTTACACCTTTTTTACACAAGTTTGTTTGACAGCATTAGACAAAACTAGTTGTGTTAATTGTAATTTTTAGAGTTGTGAAGTATACTGTAAATTACGTTTCTCGACTGTTCTAAGGTTAAGAAATATGGAATGTTATATTTAGGACAAACCTGCCGTGATTTCTAGGACACCAGCTGTCCTCGTCCTATATGTAAATAAATTATTTCAATTGCTAAGATTAACCGTACGACACTTTCGCTTTGTCTAGTAACCAGACGGAAAACAAGCAAAAGTTAATTGAGTCGGGGCAAACAATCGATTAATCCGCCTAGCGCCGGCCGGACGGATTCAGAACGGACGCGGTATTATTATATAATCGAGAAGGTTACAATTAATCACGGACACACAATCACTATTGTCATAAAGGTGAACTAGAGGCGGGCGGTGCAGGGGGTGCATTGTTTCTCGACCGCACCGCTGTCCACAGCACAGTACGCGTACACACGGACGTTTTCATTTTTACAGTGAAGACCTGCTTCAAGGATCATTATGTCCGTCGATAATAAACGACACACGTCGCCGGGCCGCTTTGTTTTTGCTACTGCCTACTGGATGTATGCGTTTTCATCGCAATCGAAACTGAAGATACAATGGACCGACTGGTACTGACACCCATTGTCCGCGCGCCCATTGTCGCTACCGAACATTTATTATATACCTAAAAGTAATGAATGCCGATGTCGCGTTATAACCGATAATTCACTTGTCACCGCCTTCCTGATTTCATATCGGCTCCCTTGTCGCCACTGCTATCCATATTTCATCGACATATTCGCCGCAGATGCCGCACGATAACACGTCCACGTCGTGTGCCCGCCGCACCGCGCCGTGCCTGGCGACAGACGTAACCCTAGCGTTTGTTCAGTAATGGTCCGTTTATTCTCGCCGTACATCTGTGACCTCTGACGCTGACATTAAAGCCGGTTTCCTATTTTACTTATCGAATAAAACTATTGTGTACGTATGATCAAATGAAACTTTTACCGTTCGACGCCGGCACCAGGCGGCGCTGTTGTTTCGGCGGAGTCCCGTCGCTCGGATTCAAGATGGCCGCGACCCATTATCACTGCGTCCTGTATAGCATTTAAGCTGGTGATATAATCAATATATTCGAATGGAGTGGAATACCAGAGTCTGGAATGCTTATGTTTTTCTGCTAGCTTCTGTGCGCCTACTGCGGAATGTAGGCCTGCTGAATATGGCGATTGCGTACCTCCATATCATCATTAGTGACGTTGTTACACCTGACTGTGATCGAAATGGCACTGCCCTTGCAACCAAATGAGTTTTCCAGGATTTTTCCGAAATGACAAATATTTTTTATTGCATAAGTAATAAGAGTTAATAACAGTGTTGAGATCGGGTCGGGTTATGGATTCCTTGGTTTACGACCAGTCCGCTCTGCAGGACAAAACAATTCCTCTTCTTTATACTTTTGAGTTTAAGCTAAACTCATTTATGTAACTGCAGCCTGTGAAACTGTTATATAAAGCTAAGACATTCTTTCTTATTATTCTAGTCTTGTGTTCTTTTCTTCTATTTCCAAAGTACAGTAGTTCCAAATAATTGTAATCACTGGTTCAACTTAATTTACTTGAACTCTCGTGAGTTTCATTAAAAGATTAAGGAAACTCTTTGAACTAGTTTAAAATAATACTGTAGTTTAATTTGTTATCTCTGATCTTCTTTCAACGTTCTTCACCACTTCTTTTATGGTACACAAGACAATTAGACTGGTATTAAATAATAGTATTGTAATCAATACTTACTTGTAATACTTGTAGCAATAGGCATATAATTGCTGGATTAAATTTCACAAAGCCTTCAACATTACACTTTCTTTTTAGTAAAATACAAACACATTAATATATTTTAGTTATGAACATTACGAATAAACTTTGATTGCTAACTATCGTATGTAGGCCTACTGTTGGGTAAATTTGTATCAACCTTTTTCATTATTTCGTATAAGAAAATCTTTGAACTTGAGAGTCTATGTATTTTACATTCTCATGTATTTGTATCAAACTTTCATCGTTTATGGTATTTATTTAATCTATATAATATTTTACAGGACTTTTGATCGAGAACGGCAGAGCGTCTACGAGTTCCAAGTTGTGGCCACAGATGGAGGACGTTACGATGCTCGCTCACAGAAAGTTCCAGTCCAAATAACAATCGGAGATGTGAATGACAACAAGCCAGTGTTCTCCCACTACCCCTTCACCGCCGAGGTGCCAGCTTACACACAACCGGGCCATGAAATCCTCCATATAACTGCAGTTGACAATGACGAGGGGACAAACGCTGATATTGTCTTCAGCTTTGTCAATGAGCCGCCCATGAACAAATTCAGGATCAATCCCAACTCAGGATCAGTCACAGCAGCCTCTAGTCTTGCTATGGAATCTGGAAAACTCTTTCATCTAGAAGTTTTGGCTACTGACAAAGGAAACCCGCCTCAAAGTGCTACCGGGCTCATCGAAATCAAAGTTGGAGAAAGCTTTGAAAATTCACAAGTCCTAAGATTTCAAAACACTACCTACAATGTTTACATTCCTGAAAATTCTCCAGTTGGAAAGGAAATCTTACAAGTAAGTCAAAGTTAAAAGCTTGAGTATTTACAATGCATACATTCTATATTCCTAACTTGAAAATAAAGACTAAAACTTAAATGTAAGTACCTACTCTTGCTAAATAATGATCTTTTACTTTCTTTACCAATAAGCAGCGTTCAAGACAATATACTTGTTTGATTAACTGGGACTCGTTGCGTGGTCCTGTAATCCAGCTTCATGGAGGTCAGGTTTTGAGTCTAAAGCGGCTCAGAGAGTCTCAGTGATCATCTGATGATACCCGCATCAACTCCCACCATCGTTTAGACATATCAGACCATCACCTGCGTGGTTCGGAAGTCACGTTAAGCCGTTGGTCCTTGTATTTCCATTGGTCATTGGGCTATTAATTAATGACTCATTCTAAGGAAGAGTCGGCCTTAGATTGTAACAAGACTACACCTCATAACTCATTACTACCACTCATCACACTCATCCTTCACCACATATTTGCCATAAAAAACCTTTATGAGAGTGGTCAGCATCTCAAATAGTGATTTAGTGATTGCCTATTAAATAGTTTAAAATTATCTATTTGAAAAAGCAAGTTTAGTACATTTAAACATTTAAGCTCTGTCCAATTTAACTTCTAATGAATTGACTTGTATTTTCTAATGAATACATTTGTTCACCAGGTGTCTGCAGTGAGGAGTGATGGTAGACGACAGAAAATCAGCTACAGTTTGGCTTCTGGAAATGAAGAAAGAGCTTTTGACATCACATTATCCGGAGTGATTCGGGTTAGAGATTCTCGCAAGTTGGATTTTGAAACAAGTCCAACATTGAAACTTGTGGTTATGGCTCAAGCAGAAGGCTCTACAGGTCCATCTCTGTACGGATACGCTCATGTCCTGGTGAATCTGATTGATCAGAACGACAACACTCCGGAATTCACTCAGCAACAATACTCAGCCGCTGTGTGGGAAGGAAACAACAAAGGCACTTTTGTGATGCAGGTTAGAATAATAAATACATATTTTCCCCACAAATAATAAATTTTTACTCATGTGAACAACGATTTGTAAGTGTTTGTGATTCTAAAAATAGCTGTTCATTGTTGAATCAGCAATTTTAAAAAAGGGGCAGTTGTCAAAAGTTTGCAAAATTTAGCTAGTAACATCATTTGAAAGTAAACATGTCTCGATTAAAATAACCCTTGTATATAGATAATTTATCGTACATGCCAATAATTTAACATACAACGGCAAGTCTTGCCTTTCATGACACCATACTTCTCTAAGAATAATTAATAAACCACTGTGCTTTCTCACTAACAGATTAGATATTTTTTCTATTTTTTCCTTGAAGTCAAATAACCATTTATCCACACAAAAACTTCACTACACACCTGGTAAAAAACATTTTCTACCATTTCGTTTCAAAACTTGTTGGATGACTCTCAGTCTGTAACCCGATCCTTCATATTTCCAGGTTTCTGCTACTGACATGGACCAAGGCTCCAATGCTAGACTTTTGTATCACATCGTGGATGGGAACCACGACAATGCGTTTGTGATTGAACCTCCTTTCTCCGGCCTGGTGAAGACCAACATTGTGCTGGATAGAGAGATAAGAGATATGTACCGCCTGACCGTCATCGCTACTGATGAAGGAGTCCCTCAACTGACAGGAACTTCTACCATCAGAATAAACATCGTAGACGTCAACGACAACCAACCGACTTTCCCACCTCACAGTGTTATCAGCATTGGCGAAGGTCAGTTAAAAATATCATATCCCTGCTACTTTTAATGCTTAGTTTTATCACTTCATCTCACTATATGATTAATATACAGACAAAGTGCAGAACCAGTCATCTTAGTAAGTATTTAATTCGTTCTATGACATATGGAGAACAAAAGCCACGTTTGAGTGAGCTGGCCTTTCAATCAAACAAACAATGATAGTAACAAAAAGTGTTCTATGATGTTTTGTCCCCTTTTAAAAAGTAATTACTTAGCCAGTGTTAAACATACAGACAATTCAGCTTTACAAATAAAGCTACCACTAATGTAATTTATAGAGGTGTTGACGTGAGGTGAGGTATTAGTACGGGAGTTCACATGTAGAGCGCACAAGTGAGCAGGCTGCAGTGGGCTGTTTTACAGCTGCATCAATGTCTAATATTATAACTAGTATGTCGTAAATAACTGCCGGTAGTTACTGTCTAAACCTGCCCTCTGCTCCTCTCCAAGCTCTCTTCTCTCACGTCGGTGATACTGCCACTAAAATTTATAGGAATCTCTACAATACAGTACTTCTTTTTATTCAGTCAACACGCCAACTTCTGGAAACTGTTTTACTCAATAATTATTCTAGAATGAAGCTGTATCATTTTTGATTTATGACTGAAGTAAAAGCATCATTAATTATTATACTATAGAGATTTGTTGAAGGTCTACCAGTTCATATATCCTAATTTTAGCTTTTATGGGATATGTACCGTATAGTTAACTAACTTGTTGTTGAAATAGCTCTTACACCTCTCAAGGATGGCGGCAGAAAATATTTATTAATAGTATGAAGTCTTGATTAGTGTTATGTGCGGTTTTAATGACAAGAACATCAAATCAACCAATATTTTCTCAAGAAACTTTATACCTGGTATAAATTGTAGATGAATTTTATTCTTAAATCTCTACAGTCTTTCTAAATAAATAAATTTGACTACTTATAAGCTGTATCATAAATAGACAAAATTTACAATAGAACCCTCCGCAGGCCCAGCCAAAGTACTGTATTGGGAAAACCATTGATTCTGTCTCACAAACCTACAGTGCCCTAATCCAGAACTAAATACTACTGCAAATTGATCTATTTTAAGGATACTACTAAGATTACAAGTCAAATAAGATTACAAGCTAGCTTTTTATCATGAATTCAGCTAAATTGGGTATTGGAAGGCTGATTAAACCAAGGATGGACTAGAGGAATTTACTGACCCATCACACATGTTTTGCAAATGATTCCATACACAGCTACTAAAACAGACCTGAGAACAGATTTTAAACATCCATAAAATAATATTCCCGTGACTGTTTCAGGAAAAGAGGTTGGTAGTGTGATAACAACAGTGTCTGCAAACGATGTGGACACCAACCCAGCATTGACGTACAGCCTGCAGGAAGAGGAAGGAGTGTCAGGAGTGTTCAGCATAGACCGCTTCAGTGGGAAGGTGATCCTCGGCAAACCTTTGGACTACGAGACCGGCAAGAGTATCGGCTCAAGATCACAGTATCCGACACAGCTCACACTGCCGCTACCGAGCTGACAGTCAAGGTCACTGATAACAATGACAACAGCCCCGTCTTCAGCCAAGCAGCATACAAAGCTAACTTACTAGGTGAGTGGTACTGATATCAAGTTAAAAGAGTCGAAAACAAAATTATCATTCTCTTTTTCTTCCTATGGGTTTTCTAGCTGACATTGACAACAGTTACAAAATACATAACTCTTTATTTTTTAAAACCCAAGTTATGCGAGTGAATTGACATTGTATATCTATTAGGCTTTGCAACTGCTCACTGTTCTTTTTTATTTCTATTTGAGTTGTAGGGTTTGCCAGCACCAATGATCTAAGCTCATCTACATGTGCCACCAACTTGAGCCACAATATTTTCCTCTCTCTTTGGCATTCACTCAGTTGTGGGGAGACTTCCGCTTTCCTCTTCTTAGTTTCTCTTGTAACACCAGTTCTATCCAAATATGAAGTCCGTTGTGTATGTGGTGGAGTTCTGCTGAGAATATTGCTTCTCTTGAACACGTTCTCTCCATATTCCGTATTGCTACCAATCTTCGGTGTTCATTGTCTTCTTTCTCCTCCGCCAAGCAATATTCGGCCCCCCCCAGAATCCATGGGGCCGGCCCCCGAAGGGGATGGATTTTCCAGCTGATCAGCCAGATTACCACCTGGGGTAGTCTTATCCAAGAATGTTTTGTCCATTGCTTCTTCTTTGGTTTTATTTCAGGGTGACCTTCCCTTATCCCCCCCTGGTGCGGTCATTGCTTCAGCTTTCTTCCTGTTGTTCCTAAGCTTACTACTGCCAGGGACGCTACCGTTATTGTGTAGCCATCCTGTCTACACTGACCACTTGCTCGGGTGTCCCCGGGATCGCCAGTTCCCGTACAGCCCAAATAATTGAACTCTACCTGAGGAACTAGACATTGACAACAGTTACAAAATACATAACTCTTTATTTTTTTAAAACCCAAGTTATGCGAGTGAATTGACATTGTATATCTGACTTATTTATAACATTATTGGCTGTCTATTCCACATTTAGATTAAAGGAGAACTAGTACATACTAATTTTTTCAAAGCAATGAATTCTTGAACTTCTCCTAGAAGATATTAATGTCTTATATAAAATATTTGGCTTTTATCCTGTGGTCTCTAAACCAATGGCTAGTTATTTTATTAGGTTAAGGGAAGACCGAGAAACTACTCCTGCCAAAGCTCAGAAGAAATTAGAGACTCACTGGTCTAGGGGATCAGATGACTAATATCTAACTTAAGCATTAACCTAGACTATTCCAAACCACATTAGTCCAATACTAGTCCTAGGTTAGTGCTAAGTTAAGATATTAATTCAATGTAGTCCCTAGATTAGTGTAGTCCTCTGAAGACGGGTGAGTTTCTAACTACCTGAAACGTTAGAGTAGTTTTTCTCCGAAGTGGCTGGAAAAGTCCTGCTCTTTCCTTTTACTTAATTGCTCCTCACTATTATGAACTTTCAAACTAACATACCTAATAGTGTTCTATATTTATTTTACTTTTAACATTTCAACATGACTTCCAAAATTGAGGTTAGCCAACTAACTTTATCGCCACTGAGCTCAGAGACAATCTTTCAGCCTATCAGTTGTTCCCAATATTTTATCCCTTTAGGTTCAATGTCCCCTTCTCAAACCTTTCACAAATGATGCCAAGTGAGAATTTCTGATTGTATGAGATGTAATGTAGCATTGAATGAGTAGTTTTACAGTTTTATAGTTACTGTTTTTTTTGCTTTCTTGCAATTTATTAATAGTTGGTGCAATAAATAATTGAGTAAGAAAAATCATCTAGGAATAAATTTACTGTGTCTCAAACTAAACCCCCACGGCAATAAATTCCTCATCAACACGTTTGTAGAATTCTTATACGATCCTATCAATGATTTTATTGCAGATTCTACAGAGATGGGTGGAGCTGTTGTGATAGTAAATGCAACAGATGCTGACTCGGGCTCGAACGCAGAGATCCACTACTCCCTGCTGCCTCCGATGCGAGGGTTTACCATCGACGAGCTCACTGGAGCCATTCAAGTGAACAGAAGTGCCGTGGTGCTCGCTACCCCTTGGACTCCCGTCTTGGACCTGACTGTAGTCGCCAGCGATGCAGGCAACCCCCCACTCTCTTCCACTGCTGCTGTTAGGATCCACATCAACAACGCAGGCAGAGGCAATATCTTCGGCCAGGATGAGTTTAGGTAAGTACAATAAATTAAAAAGGCACTCTATCCACTTTAAATTTTTTAAATATTATCAATAACACACCTTTCAAAATAAATCTTTGATGTATTCAGACAAATGAGAGCAGGTGTGATGACAAAACTAAGTTGTCTCGACAAAAGACATTTTAAGAAGAACTTGATTTTCTTTCACTTCAAGCTAAAGTGCGATGTTGTTTTTGCAACATTCAGGATTGGTTTATATTTGTCAAAAGAATAACAAGAGATGTGTATGATTACAGAATAACTGTGAATGAGAGAACGGAAAAGGGAACGAGCTTGTTGAAACTTGGAAACACTGCCATAAGCAAACATGTGGCAAACCCTCACTACACAATCATCGACGGAAACTCTGACAACACCTTCCAAATGCTCAGGTATATATTTCTTATATTTACAATAAAGAAAGTAAGATTGCCGTACTAAGATAACGTTGGTTCAATCTAAAATCACTCATGACTACAACAAAGAGGAAAAAACCAATTGCAAATTTTTCAATACTGAACTTATAAACTTAAACAACTTCCCATGCAAGTAGGTATAAAACTCTTCAACCACCTTCCTAAAAATTTAAAAGAAATAGAAAATACTAACATTTTCAAATCTTGAATAAAACGTTTGCTGTCAAGCAAAGCTTATTACTCGGTGGATGAGTTCATAGATGATATAACGAATAACTACGTTCTTTAGGTCGTATTTGAATTTAGCTTGTCTTCCCCCCTCCCTCCCTTAAAGCCAGGTCTGATGTTAAGTGTGAATGTGGAATGAATGTGAAATAATGTAAGTGTGAGTGAGTGTGAATGTTTCATTTTATGTTATTTGTTTTGTTTTTTGCTACACAATATTTGTATTGTACACAGCAAATATATATTTTATTGTATTAAGTCGACTACTGACTATACTTAAAATGCTTTTAGTCTTTTTAAACAGTTTTAATTTTAACATCGTCACATGAATATCTATCATTATACAGACATACTTTGCTAGATTTATAATTCATAATAATCAGATCAAATGAGTCAATTTAATTTTAAAAAATATTTCTGGCCTGTTTTCTTTTTGAAGTGTGTTTTTTAATTAAAGACATACTTTATTTATCACTTTAAATTATATAGTAAATGTTGCAAAGTATCTTCACAGTGTTTCTTATCATTCAAGAAGAAATTTTGACAGAAAACTAAACCGTTGGTCTAATTTGAACTGTTTTTGTTTCAGTCCTCAAGGAGAACTTCTGCTGTTGAACCACCTGGACAGAGAGACTAAGGACACCTATCTTCTTAGGATCACTTCCAGTCCTCTGGCAGATAACTCCTCTGCACTTCAAATCCATGTCACAGTGGCTGATGCAAACGACAATGCACCTAAGTTTGTCAACATTGAAAACAGAGTTTACTTGTCAGAAGGAGTCTCAGTCGGTCACTTGGTGCTTCAGCTCTCAGCCAACGATGCAGACTTGCCTCCGAACTCTGACATCCGTTACAATATCACTTCTGGAAATGATGAAGACCTGTTCGAAGTAGATTTTATGAGTGGTGTGGTTTCAGTGAAGAATCAACTGGATTATGATATCGGACCCTCTGAGTATGCTTTAATTGTCAGTGCAACTGACAACGCTAAACATCCAGATCTACCTCTTTCAACTGTAGAAACCGTCCATATTATTTTGGAAGATGAGAATGACAATTCCCCTCATTTCCCTGTGTCAGAATACTTAGAATTTGTTGGAGAAAATGAAGCAATTGGAAGTCCAGTGTTCACTGCTAGAGCCACTGATATCGACAAAGGAATGTATGGCCAACTCAACTACTCAATAATGTCTGCAGCAGCCTCAGGATTCACTGATATTGAAGACTCCTGGAAAATGTTCCGCGTTGATCCAGTCTCTGGCTTAGTTACAACAAATGCTGTTTTCGACTATGAATCTCGAAATCGATATGCCTTTACACTAACTGCTGGTGATATTGGAGGAAGAACAGCTAAGGTCAAAGTAAGGATTGAAATAGAGAGTAGAGATGAGTTCCATCCTCAGTTCACAGAGAGAACTTACAGATTTGTCCTTGGTACTAATGATTTGCCGAGTGGTTATATTGTCGGACATGTCACAGCAACTGACAGAGATAAGGGTCCTGATGGAAGAGTAGTGTATCAGCTGTCTTCTCAACATCCATACTTCAAAATAAATCGAACTACTGGTTCAATTATGGTGAAGAAGAAATTTGATTCTGGATTTGATTTCAAACAGGATGTGAGTTTGGTAGTCACTGCAAGTTCTGGAAGACAGGGGTCATTGACAAATATGAGTGTAGTAGAAATTGCACTTGATCCTCTAGCAGACACAGACTCAAACATTGTTGTTACTGGAAGTGGAAATGATGCTGCTTTGGCTGCTACAAGCGGAGGAATAGCCGATTGGGCAATGGGTCTCTTGATCGCTCTCATACTGATAGTTTTAGCGTTTGGTGCAGTATTTTTATTCCTACATGTTCGGAACAGAAGACATAAAAAGGTCAATAAACCTGGACTAAGTGGTGGTCAAAGTACTGATAGTTTTGTCGACCCCAGCGCTTTTGATACAATTCCTATTAGAGGAGGAGTAGCTGGTCCTGCTAGTCAATTTGGCCCCCCCAAATATGATGAAATACCCACATACAGAAATAACAACACTAGTAGTTCTAACTCAGGTGCTGCTACTACTTCAGAACTCTCTGGCTCAGAGCAATCTGGATCAAGTGGAAGAGGATCAGCTGAAGATGGAGAAGATGTTGAAGACGAAGAAATCAGGATGATAAATGAAGGTCCTCTTCAAAGAGAAGGATTGCATCGGTCACAAGATGATGAAGATAACCTTTCAGATGTTTCTGTACATAATACACAAGAGTACCTTGCAAGATTAGGCATTGTAGATTCTCAAGGAACTTCTTCAGCCTCTAGAAGACATTCTGAAAGCCTTGTTGCCAGCAGTAGCAAAGACGGGCTAATGCATCATCAAGGGGTACCGATGGATGGTCTTCATATGTTTGACGAAGACACAGCCAACGAAAATGACATCACAAACTTAATTTATGCAAAACTGAACGATGTCAGCGGTAGTGACAGAGGAAGTAGTACGGAAGATGTTGGAAGCAATAGTAACGGAGCATTGGGAGCTGCAGTGGATCATGTTATGGTCCTCGGTGGTTTTGGAGATGTCCCTAACGGCACACACCAACCATCTATGACCGGATCACTTAGTTCTATTGTACATAGTGAAGAAGAGCTGACGGGAAGTTATAATTGGGACTATTTGCTCGACTGGGGTCCTCAGTATCAACCCTTAGCTCACGTCTTCTCAGAAATTGCAAGGCTAAAAGATGACGCCGCCTCAGTGAAAAGTGGCAACAGCGGTGCATCAAGCGGGAAGGGGAAGAATTGTCCTCCTCCTGTGGTAAAGACTGTTCCTCCTCCGCTACTGACGTCAGTGGCACCAAGGTCGATAGCTGCTCCTGTGTTATCGGCTCGTACTCCTCACCATTCCTCTGTCGGTCTCCAGCCACCGCAGATGCTGTTGTTACCTCGGTCTCCCATCAGTCACGACGCAAGTGGGGCAGGGTTCAGCACCTCTACAGCGATGAGCCCGTCGTTCTCCCCCTCCCTCTCACCCTTAGCGACAAGGTCGCCTTCAATATCCCCCCTCGTCACACCTGGTGTACCGACCTCTCACCATGTGCGGCAAAGGACAACAGACTCTGAACTCAGGATTTAGTGTTTCCAAAGTGTAATTATTATCGGTGACCAAACAACCCATTTCAAGTTTATTTTTTGTAAAAACACAAAACTTAACATTGAGTTTTCTATTTAACACAATATTTTTATATTTTGAATAGTTTTACCAATCTATTGTTACCAACATTTCAAACTAAGTGTTTAAAAAATAAAATTAAAAATGGGTTGTTTGCATCATGTTATGTAAATTATTAATGAAAGTTTTAAATTATTTTAATACCTCTTAAAGAAATACGTACTATTGCAACGCAAATGTTATCGAATAATCAAAACTATAAAAATGTGATTTATATTTATTTGAGAACTACTATCGTAATTCAAATAAAACTTAATCTGCGCCAAAAGTACAAAGACAAGTGATAGACAATAAGCATGTTTGGTGACACGATACAATATCAGTGACAGTGCTTAAACATTTGTGCTTTGGACGTAGAATAGTGCGACTGTATTTAGTTAAGTTCGGAAGTCTCGTGTAAATAGGCGTCATCGTTAAACGTACAAACTAGTATTTTGATAACTCGAAATAATTTACAAAATGTATGTATAATGTTATTAAAGCTCGATGTAAATATGTTGATGTAATCAAAATTTAAAACATATTGTTCCGAAATAAACTTATAACGTATACGTTAGTTAAGTTCGAACACTCTTTAACTGTGATCTTGCCATTAAGTATTGTCTTAGCATGGGGCAATAAATAGAAATTTTAATGTGTTATTGTAAATAGTTAACTAATAAAAGAGTCTGCCATGCTTTGTAATACTGATGGGAGAGTTACAACTCAAATGCTCAAACCTTGCCATGTACAAAGTAAATTATAATCAAACTTTACACTATAAATGGCTTAATCTTAAAAATTTACATTTTGTAAGATATTTAAAACATTCATGAACAGATAAATCAAAGAATTATGTAATGGTAATAATACTGCCTAAAACTTAAAAAGATTAGTCGAGTATGGTCTAAACTTCAGGAAATACATATGTACATTGTAAACACACAAATGTAGTTAGTAACAAATTACATTTGTTATTGAATCTAACACCAGATGTGTGCACATTAGTATGTCTTTATGTTGATACACACTAGGTTTTAAAACATTCCATACACTTTAGAAGAAACCCAACTTGTGCCTGTATTTCAAAAATATTTGTGGGATATAAAGAAGTTTCCTCAAAACCAGTATGCAATTCGACCAGTATTATCAATGATATTTTAAAACACTAATCCACTAAACACAGTTTTGAAGAAAAAACAGCAATGTTTCTAAACTCTATACTGGTAATCTTTCGTTTCTTTCAACCAATATTAAGATATCTTATTAACAATATAATGACTTGTTGCATGTAGAAAATCAATTTGATGCCAGTTACCTGTGATGGCAATGTTTGTATTTTTTAAATGTTCAAACAAAAATAATATTTGTTCAATTATAAAACTGATTTAAAATTGTTCAATGTAAAATAAAATAAATTTGGGCAACTTTTAAGGCTAATTTTTTTATTTGAAAACTAATAAGAAAATACAAAATAGAACTAAAAACCTGTTAAACTTTCATCACTTTTGTATACGTAATTTATATTTTGTTATATCTATAGCCGTGTATTTACACTTTAAACCCAAACCAACTCAATTGTGATTGCTAAAGTGTGATTTGATAAGGTTAGGATCACAGCATGTACCTTAAATTAATGCATTCACTGCAATAACCGGGTTAAAACATGAAAATTACTTTTAATTCCTCGTAATGTCAGGGAATACAAGTACACTCAACATAGTGTATGTACAGGTTTGCTTGAAAAACAAAACATAGCTAATTGGGTTTCTTTAATAAATCACTAAAAGTAGGAAATCTAAGCACACTATTTTTCAGTAGTCTTAGAAATTAAGTAAACTCTTTATTTCATTATAGGAGTTGAAGCCAAACAATAACCCCCTAAGAATAAAAATGATGAATGTTTTAAAATCTTGCTAATTTTTGGATTATTAAGTCAAAATATTTGAGTTAATTAATTGATAGACTGTTCAAAACCTTTGCCAGTGGCTTGTAAAATTACTTGTGCCATTTTTAAGAGCCATAAACGTTCAGTAAAATGTATAAACCATCATTTACTTATACAACTTAATTTTAATAATTATTATTTCCTCCAACTTGTTTGCCATGACAAAACAAAGTGTATGCCATTGTTTACAGCCATAGATCGAAACTCATTGCTGTTGTAGCTTGTTAATTATGTGTATTATTTTATAAATCCTTTTTGTAAATGTTGTACAAATATAATTATTGTTTATATTTACTGTTTTATACAAGTAGAAAACTAGGTATGAATAAATACTTTTGTAATAAAAACTACGCTTTCATTTCAAGCACTCTGTTCCCTCGTCCAACAAAACCTATAGAACTTCACAGTAGCAGAAATAATGATAGAAACTTGTCACACGTTCAAATAGTCCGTTAGTCAAGTTAGCGGATCCGTGGCAGATTGGTATCACACGCGACTCTGAAGCTCATAACTTCCGTGGCGCGGGCTCGATCCCCGCAGTCACCACTTACAATTTGTAATGTGACTAATACGGTGACGCTAGGTAAAGGTTGAGGTTGAGTGGTAGAGAGGACTTTGTAGACAAACTTTAGGCCTACCTTTAGTGCAAAAATTATTTAAACTTAAAGAGCAAACTCGCCCTTAAGGCTCGCTGGGGGCTGAAAGTACAAGAGCATATTTTAAGGAGCCATCTTTCTTGGTCGCAAACTTGTCAGGGCCTTAAAAAAAGAACGTTTTCTGATTTTACCAAAGGTTTCACACCAAGAGCTTAAAAAGAGTATATGGCTGAGGGGTGTAGCATGCTGGGAAGTGCCTAAACATTAACTCAAACAGTCACCAGTTATTTATGCAACCGGCTTTTTAGTATATTAACTATATTGCAATTTCATCATTTCCCATAAGATTATATAGAAAACCTCTTCTCTTCATTAAAAAACTAAAGCGCCAATCATCTTACTTTTGGCAAGTGTTTAATTTGGGCAGCCATATAAAAATACTATAGAAAAGTATGTATACATTTTCACAAAATGTTAAATACTGTAACATGTATAAACAAATTAACTATATTATTCCATCAGCATTGCTACAGAAGTAAAGGCAAAACTTAAAACTAGGGATTTCATAATAAAATTAGAAACACCAGTTAGTATCAAACATATTTCATTCAGTCAGCATTAATGCGGGACGAGCGGACCTGTGGCGGTTCGGAACCGTGCGGGACTTATCATTCGTCCGAAGCTTATCGTTTTGCTGGCGCGGGTTTGATCCCTGCAGTCACCACTTACAATAGTAAAGAGTGGTAGAGAGGACTTTGTAGTCCTAACTTCGTCTCGTTAAACAAGACAAACTTTACCTTTTTTTTAAGTGACTATTCGTAACCCTCATTCAAATTCAAAGATGTATCTGCGGAGCAAAATAGAAACGAATTTATTAGAGACACATTCATCTCAGGACTTCAATCAGGCAATATCCGCCAACTTCAGAGACGCATCTTTTCAGTATAAAAAGGAGACAGTTCTCATATTATGTGATGTAGTAATCGGGATTTAACCGTTTCAATTCTATTCCTGACATATAAGTCTATCATGAAATATACCAGCTAAAGGGTTTAAGGAATTTATTTGAAAATAAATATAAAAAAATGGATAAAACATTATTTTTTAGTCCAATTTATGTAAGACCTTCAATTAATGTTCTCTATCAAGAAATTCTCTTGTATCATAATAATTTTGATTCGTCAAACAACTATGTAGTCCATTTTTGAATTTAGATAAGGAGATTTCTTTTTTCAAATAGGAAGACAGATGATTGTAAACATTTATGATATTGCATTTACAATTTTGGAAACATAATACATAAATAATATTATACAAAGTTTAAAGAAAATGAACATAGTACCCAGTTCCAAAAAGGTATTTTCTCATGACTATACAGCCATCAATAAATTTAATATTTTAAATAGATTTTTAGCTGGTTATTCTACAATTTTTATACTATATTTTATTTTACCATATGGATTAGACCTATACTTTATGTTTATAGAAATAAAATAATATTTTGTTTTGATGTACTCGGCGAGATGATGGCTTTATAGCTGAAACCGGTTTTAAACTGGGTACTATGATTATTTTCTTTTAAAAACTTTGTACAATTCTAGTAACTCAAAGTGAGTCAATGTTTCATAATAAATTATATTGTATTAGGGAAATGTTGGTAAAAACTTGAATGATTTTCAGGAGTTTGGAAGTAGTTTTTTACATTTTGAGTTACATTTGTAATCTCTGAAGAGGGGTTCATTTTGTTTATAAAAATTGAACATTCATAGATATAAAGACGGGAGGGTTTGAATGCAAAACTTCTGAAAAGACATTCTGTAATAATTGAGTATGTGTTTCATTATAAAAATTGCTTGTAATGTAATTTTATGCAGATGAAATATATTTTGTAAAATTGGATTTTTCCTAAACAATGATTTTGTATTTCAGGTGAGGATATATGTAATTGTGTAGTCAATGTTTAAAAGTGAAGAAATATTATAAATATCTGAGGATCTTCTCAAGGCTTAGATTGATTTTGATATTTTGCTGCATATTATGACTTTAAAATGTTCATCTATTAATAAAAAATAAATAATCGTTTATTTACGTAAAACTTTCAAAGCATTGACAAAGTCAAATTAAAGCCAAGACTGACAAAGTCAAATATCTTACGTCTAATTTTTATACTAACAATAAGTAACAACCAACTAGGATAGAGAATAATTGTACAAGTAAATAAATTATACATTCATTAGAAAAAGATCCCATGATAAGACACTAGGTTGAAATTATTAGAACTTATTTGGCACTCGTCTGCTAATTATAAAACTCAATATTCAAAGAGAAGAACATATTATATTTCGAGTACAGTATTTTCAATACTCTTCATTAGATAAAAAGATCTTTTTATCTGATGAAGAGTTTTGAAAATACTCAAAATGTAATATGTTCTTCTCTTTGAAAATTGAGTTTTATAATTAGCAGACGAGTGCCAAATAAGTTCTAATAATGAATCCATCTGCGCCATCTTATCGCCAAATTCTGAGACTAAGTTGAAAGTTCTAAAAATTAATACCTGATAAACAAAAAAACTCATTTAAGGAATAAAAAGGGTTATTTAAAAGCCAGTTATAAAATGAATTAACTGGACATTTAGCTATATCAGGTCTATTAACTTATTGTAAATTCTTAATGATATGACAATATGACTATTTGTAGTTATGGTTAATCTATAGAAATCTATGGATGTAGTATGTTTATTCCTAGTGTTGTCCTCATGAGATGTGTGTTTGATTGACTGTGGGGTTTTGAAGATGTACAAAAGCAAATCATAAATATAAACGTTGACGACTGTGGGTATTTGTAATTTAATAAAAAGAGGTCTACAATGCTCTAATAAAGGTGAATGTTACATACTCATAATCATAATTACCTTTTTTGCAATATTAAAACTTCCCCTATTCTACTACAGTTGGAATAGGAAATGATGCAGTATCTAAATATTGATTGGAAATATGCAAAATATGCAGATTTAATATAACTTTGATCTATACATCAATGACTAATTAATGTTAGAATACTTACTGCCTCCTAAAATAAGGCTAGAACTGATAGTTGGACCTCCAATTCCCCCCGTGGTGTAGAACATCCTTAAAATCCTTCAGTGAGTCAGTCGATTGATTAAAAAAAATTACCCTGGAAAGTTTAGATGAAATGTAGTCAACATGTAGACCCCAAGAAAGAGTCTTGTCCTAGAAAGTTAACGCTGTCCAGATAACCCTCTGATGATTCAGCTTCACTGGCTCTCAGGCTAAATATAATTTTTCTAGATAACTTCGATACTAGTTAACTTTTAACTAGTTAACTTACCTGTCTCGCTGGTCTCATTATACATTGGATTAATTGAAACCACAGTTAAAAGCACGTAGATTTTTAATAAAGTTTCAATAGTTTGAACTTACAACCAAAATCTTAAAACTAAGTAAAAAAGGTAATTTGTTCTAATTTTACGTTGTATAATTTAAATTATATATTACTTTATAATATCCATATTACTTAAGTATGTACAAGGTCCGTCTTTACTTTACGCCTTAGAATCACAATACAAATTTCATTTCAGCACTCCTCATCTTGTACGCTTTCTCCGTAAAAATTAATAATGGCATACAACCAAGTGTGATTTTAAAATTATAGTGCATATCGTAACACCAAACTGACCAAAATGTAATCTACAAAGTAAAACGTTTGAAATTTTGTTTTGTATTGAGTTGATAAGGGCTGTTCTCGCTATCATGCCTCAAGTCAATACAAATAAAAATAATCAAAAACAGAGACATATTTAGAGATCAGAGAATGGAAAGGATGAGGGATGGATCATTGACTTCACCGGTTCACAGCAGTTTTTTCACAGTACATCTCTGCGCTGTACATTGTTTTGCCCTAAATTCAAAATAAAAATAAAACCATCTTCTCCTCTTTTATTTCGGCTAAGACAATTTCTACTGTACAGCATTGATCAATGTGACATGAGTACACGTTTGCAAAATGGTTAAAGAGAAAAATATCAATTAAACAAAGCCCTGTGTTTAATTTTTAATATTTACTGTGAACAGTTTGATACTTGAAAGTAACACATCTGTTATGCTTCTTTATTTATTTTATTTTATCCGAGTTTTCAGCACAACCGCCAGTTTTTTAGTATTTGTTGGACTCGTGCATCTCATTTGTATAAAATGTCTCAACTAAAGTTTATGATAAATATTGTTTATTGGAACCATGGATAGATTTCAAATATAGTGAGACAATCATCAATTCACAATTCTTTAGCAGAAAATACAAGGTTCGTAAAGGAGTAACTTTCGTACAAAAGTAGACAAATGCCATCAAAGGTGAGTTCTCTACATCCTGCAACAGGAAGGTGTTATCCATTTTCAGTATTAAACCCCAAACGTTTTATCTTGTAAGTACTTTTAACAGAACAAAATATTCACCAAACAAAAAATTAGTAAAATTAGTATTAAATACTATAAATACCTCATTGCCTGCAGGTTTTAAAGATGTGTTGAATCTTTCACACGATGCATTTCGAGCATAAGTTGCCCATTTTCAAGTGCCTTCTTCTTCTTCTTCTTCTTATCACTAAATAGTCTATAATTATAGAAAAAGATGAAGGAGACGAAGAAGAAGAAGAAGAAGAAGAAGATACTTGAAAATGGGCAACTTGTGCCCGAAGTGCATCGTGTGAAAGATTCAACACATCTTTAGGACCTACAGGCAATGTGGTATTTATAGTACTTTAAGAGGTCCTAAACTGGGATAAATAAATTCTTTAGTATTAAATAGTTTTACCTTTAAAGTATGCATAAATGGATGGTTCAAATTCGGAAATGTGCTCTATACTCGTATTCATTTGGCCATCAAACCTTTTCTTACAAACCTTTTGGTTTATTCACAATCTCAACATTCAAATTCCCTCAGTATTTCATTTTTCTCTTAGTATTAACCCACATACTTCGAACATATTACTTTTCAAATAACTTGTTTTAGCGTACAATATCTACTTTCATTGTATGTTTTTGTAATCAGAAATTGATTTATAATACCTTTTAGGAGTTCTATCTGCTTGCTTTCCTAAACTCTCCCATATTCACTTCAGATGAGTAGAAGAATTCGTTGGGTTTTATCATTTTTAAATTTACTCTGACATGAGAAAAAGTTATGTTTTGTCACTTTTGTGATCCATCAACAGTAAGAAAAGCTCTTAAATCAACACAGTATCCTTGAAAACACAAAAAGGAAAGATACACACTTCACCGGCACTTGTTAACTGAATAAACAGATAGTTCTTTACTACCAAGTACCAATGTTTAAAGCTTCTATGTGTATCATCCCCAATATAGTCACAATTCACAATCACCACTCAACAATGTGTGACAGCTGTAATCTCTTGAATAGATATCGACCTGGCTTGCGAAGGGTCCTTCTTCTTGTTGTTGAGCAGATCCTGGATATCCTGCAGACTCATGTTCCTTGTGTCGATCATGATGAAGACGGAGAAGATGACAGCGAGGAAGCAGAACACGGAGAAGATCCAGAACACTGTGTACATGCCGAACTCCTGGTTGATGTGGGGGAACAGCTTAGTGATGATGAAACTGAGACCCCAGCTGTAGCCTACTGTCACTGCTGAGGAGATTCCCTTCACGTTGGCTGGGAACACTTCTCCCTTCACTGCTGTTGATAGGGGCCCGTATCCTTTAAACAGATGAGTACACGTTTAATAAGTTATTAGTTTCTTAACTCTCAAGCTAGGTATCATAACTATAATATAGTTCTTACGGTTCACAACGCGTCCAAACTTCATAGATAGGTTGAGATATTTTGACCTCGCTGTGGAGTACCATCTTCAGTCACTGATTGGCTGAAACTGAGCTACTTACTGTCTATTGGTGGTAGGCCTGCCAACCGTTTAGTGGAGCAGAGATGCCAAATGTCGATGACAGATGGCATCGACAGTTGGCATCCCTGCTCCAACTTGTGGCACCTCAAAAGAAATGGTGTAATCTTTAAATAAATTTTACAAAAAAGTCAAGATAAATAAAAGTCGTTGAATTTGTGTTGAAACTTCCTTTCTTTTAAGATGCCACAAGGGGTTTGAATTTTAAAATTTGGGGGCCCTCCCCCCAGACTTTGAGAGGGGGGGTGACGCAAAGTACGTCAAAACCAACTTTAGAATTATTATATAATAACCTACCCTTAAGAGCTTTAAAATATATTTCCTTTTTCAAAAGTTATGGTGGGGGCATTCAAACTCACCCTGCACATTTCACACAATATACATACTTTAATATGATATTATACATTTTTGAGACAAATTCAATTATTGAGCTATTGCAAAGGGAACTAATTAATCTAAAATTGTTAACGATATTAGTTTTTACTCACCAATGGAATACGTAATAACGTATCCAACCAGATTGAAAATTGGAAGCCATCTGACTGCAGACATATCCACTTCTTGATACAAGAGGAAGAAATACAGTCCTGTGATGGTCTGAAAAATAAAAGCACAATTAAAGTTATCAAAGCAATCTAAAAATGAGAGATTCCTCAAGCAACTATTGAGATAGTGAGTATGATTCAAAAACACAACCCTGTGATGATTGTTTTGAATCTACAGTTGAGAAAAAGTCTTCGAAACTACGAGTATTAAAAACATCGGTTGGACAAAATAGCCAACCTACAGATGGCTGGTTTCAGGATTTAAGCAACGATCAAAGAGTGTTTGTAGTTGAAGAATACTTAAGAACTAGATCATTTTCTTTGTGTCTAGAGGCGTTTGAGGTCAAGTTTACAGGTGTGAGTAGGCTGTTTCTTTTTTGTTTCAAAATGTTTAAAGACTTTTTTAGGAGAATCCAAACTAATCCTAGCATCTTCCAAATTTTTTTTATTCAGAACAGTTCACCTTGAGTCATGTTTTCTGTTCCCTACTGTGTAAAAAAAAAACATGTTTTTTTTTAATAAGTTTAGACACCAAGCCTAGTCAACAAATGCTAACATATTCACATTTTAAAACTTGCCCTCAAACACCTTTTGACACAAAACAGATCTTGTATTAAAGTTTACTTCAACAATAAATACTCTCTGATTTTTAGCACAAACCGTTATTGCGTTATTTCATAATAAGATCAAATTATGAAATCAAAATCGCAATATAACTTCAACAATAAATACCAGTAGGTATGTACCAGTAGAAAGATATTGAATCAAAAAACTATTGATGCAAACTTATGAACACAACGAAAATTGGATTGCGTTAAAAAGAAACACCCTGTAAAAAATGTACCAAAACATAATCTATACCTGGAAGACCACCATGCCTGCAGATGAGGCTATCAGCATGTTCCTGATACCGTACATTTTGACTAAAGGAACAGCAACTCCAGCTGTTGCTATGAGAATGACTGCTACAACAATGGTAGCGTTGGTAGTGGACAGGAACGTGTCTCCTGCTAGTCTGAAGATGGTCTCCGAGTAGAAGAGCACCACGTTGATACCACTCAGCTGTTGGAAGCTCATCGCTCCGCAAGACAGAAGCAGAGCTTTTCTGTTCGCTACTGTATTTATCAGCTCTAGGAGAGTACCTTTCTCTTGCATGGCCTGGTGCACTGAATCCTAAAAGAAACATAAGAAACATGTTATTAATTAAGTTGATTAAGTTTCACTCAAAAGTACATTGGTAAATGGCTTCAACCTAAAATACTGTAATATTCGAATCCCCTCTATTTCCGGCTTCATCTAACCTAACTTACGGTAACAATGCTGAGCAATACATATAATAGTATTAGTATAGTGGGAGCACCACGGGAGTAACATTTCTTTATCAGTACATACAAAGAAGTGTTAAAGTAATGACCTCATGTTACTACAGGAACTATAATCTAGTTCTTCCGGTTAACACCGCGTCTAAACTTCATAGCTACGATGAGAAATTTCGGCCTCACTGTAGCCATCTTCAGTCACTGATTGACTGGAACTGATCAGGGATCAGATGGTACTCCACAGCGATGCCGAAATATCTCAACCTAGTTATGAAGTTTGGACGCGGTGTGAACCGGAAAAACTAGATTATAGTGGTGACACCGGCCGCGAAAACCTAAGAGTTAATTTTACTTTAGGAATATACTTCTTACAATCTCAAGTCTTTCGTAACTACTATTAGGTATGAAACAAAGTTTGAAGTTTAGTGATTCTGAACAGAACAGAACTGTAAAGTTGTTTCTCTACCAGACAAAGCCATATCTGGGCTTTTGCCCGCCAGGGGCCAGTAGAAAAAGCAAAAGAAGATCAATAAAAGGTCTTATTGCGGTGCATCTAAAAAAAAAAACTTTAAAGTAAGAGTAAAATGCTTAACAGTTTTTCTTAACGCTTCTATTAAAATGGTCGTGGTTTAACCCTAACGATTACAAAGCGGGCTGCCCCACATAACTGTTTTGTAACTTTTTATAATAATTCATTTTTTCTTAAATAAATGAATTATTTTTATCATTATTATTGTTTTTATTTATAAGTACATATTTTTATACATAATATGCAAGCAAAGTGTAAAAGCTCATCCTGAAAATAAATGAGATCTTAAAGTGTAACAGAATAAATCCTAAACTGGAAAAACAGACCTCTCAATAACCTTTCTTGGGCCTCAAATGCGTGAAACTTAATAACAATTAAACACAAATTAACTAAATAGATTTTGATGTGTAACTTTTTTAATTCTTTGGACACACTATCAATGAATACTTTTACTTCTGGGCAAGAAATGCTTCCTAAAATAAATAACAAAGGTTAAAATTGAAAAACATTTGACCAATTTATTCATCTCATTTACTTACCCTTATTGGAATTTAAGAATAATCCTGAAGGATATTAGTCTGACTGAATAGATGCAACAACGATTGAACTATCAAACAACAACATTTATGGTATATCAATCTACTAAACTATTACAGTACTCGATCTGTCGAGACAGTTTATTGTATCGTATAAATTTACCTTGATCAAATCAAGTTCCAACTCGATATCCTTTTTCAACCATCCTTTTCTAAGTCTTTTCAAAGACTTTTCAGCATTCTTCACGTCATCCTTGAGCATGTAGTAGTGGGGTGACTCGGGAATGAGAGGAATCATGAGGAAGAAGAGAACCGGGGCCACGCATGAGATGTAGATGAGGTTTCTATGAGACACGTGAGGCCCGAAGATGTATTCTATGAGGTAGCCAGAGGCGAAGAAGAAGTTGAGAGTGGAGCCGAGAGCACTTCGAACATCATCCTAGAAACAATGGTGAGTGTGAGTTACTTGAAATATTTTGTGTAGAGTGTGTAAACTAAAATTTGTGGTAACCATTGAGATTTAGAAATAATATTTAAAACACTATGTTTGGTTGAATATTTTGTCCAATAATATTGGTCGTTGGACTATTAATTAATTGCCCAATCTGGGGAACAGTTGGGCCTAGTTTGTACACCTCCTCGTCCATCAAAAACACTCAGCACACTCCACATTCCATATTCACCTTAAAATACCCTTTAGGAGTGGTCAAAGACTCAAATCAAAGTATCACAGTAAAGTAAATTATCAAAGCATTACAAATGTATTATTGGAACTTTGGAAGACTTATTTCAAAATTACACTTGGTTTTCATAAATTTAGAGCATTTCATACTTAATATCTACACGAGAAACGTTCAAAATGTCTTCATGTTTAAATCACATTTAACATAAGCAGGTTAGAATGTAGACAATTTTGTTATGAACTGAGATGCAATTTATAATTCATATTTTTCTAAAGTGGCACTGTGTTTAAAGCCAACTAGCTGAGCACAGAGGTCATTCACACCCTCCACTCAACAACCTATCTGCTTATTATCCTGTTACCTTTACCCAAGCACCTGCTTCAAACACCGGTTATGCTAGTGTACACATACCCTACTTCAATTGCTTACCAACTAACTTCGCCTACCATCTTGTATCTAGCACACACCAGTGCCCATCCTGCTTAATCAAAAGGTTCACTTACCTATTCCGCTCTCACTACCCACTAATTCCCAACCAGCTCAACCTACATTTTCCAACACTCAACAATTTGCCTCCAGTTCCTGATTATACCTGCTCATCTGACCTGGTAGTAAGTTCGGTTTACCAATTTACTTACCAGTCCTGCTCCCTCCCCCCATTACTAATTAGTACACTGAATGAAAATCTACTAAATATTCGATAGCGGTTGTTTGTTGTTGTGCATACTATTTTTATTAATAATTAGGTCATCAACAGCATCGTCAGAAACCAGCGTAACCCTCCGACTTTACACCGCCATTTTGTTTTCAAATGCTGAATATAGTTTGAAGATTACTTTGGATACTCTGGATAATGCACTTAACCGGTTCGTTATTCACATATGTAAGACAGTTTTCAACCCTAGTATGTAACAAGGCTACACCTCAAAATCCATCGAAACACTCAACTCACTCACCCTTTATCCCATATTTACCTTAGAATGCCCCTAAAAGTGGTCGGTGTCTTGAATCAAAGTATCAACTAACAGTTTTGAAAAAATAGCCACAACAACCGATAATAGCTCAAACCACCCACTTTCAGTTGTCGCCATTTTGTTTTTAAATGTAGCATGTCAAGTAGCTTAGACACAAAGGGTAATATAATATATAAAGTTTCACCCACAATAAAGACTCTTTATTTATTTATCTGGCCAGTCTTTTTTGAGAGAAAGTCTTACAAAAACACTTACCGACGTTTACAGTCGTTACAGACAGACAGCGATTTGTCTAACTCATCAAGTGTCGGTCTTTATAAGATATAACATAATTGTGCTCAACGGTTATTCAATTCTCAACAACGTAAAGGATCTTTATATATACGAGTATGACCAAACCTTGACAGGAACTACTTACTAAGAGAAAAGAGTAGTGCAAAACTATTCAATTATTCTTCAGTACTAATATCAATAAAACACTACACAATGACATGTGATTTTCTTCAAGCACACAACAGTTTGTTTGCAATTGTTGCAAATTATAGTTCATTAGTTTTCTACAGTCATACCTATCATTACTTCATTAATTAAACTTGAATAGATGGAATTTAACTCGTTTATCTTGCGTTGGTAAAAGTTTACAACCGACACATCTTATGTGGTTTAACTTGTACGTTTATTTTAACTAAACTTATACAGGGTGAGCTTTAAATGTCCTCCCACACCTTAACATTTGAAAAGGAAATATTTTAAAACCCTTTAGGGAATGATTTTATAGGATGCTGAAGTTTGTTTTTATGTACTTTACGTCACCCACAAAATCCAACCCAACTCCAAAATCTGGGGGAAGGGGCCCCAAATTTCTAAAATACAAACCCCCCTCCGTGTGGCACCTTAAAAGGAAGAAAATTTCAACACGAATTCAACGACGCAAAGAACAACTTTTGTTCTTGACTCGTTTTTTTTGTTATATCAATTTCAAGATGACACAAAATCAGGTTTAAAAGGCCACATTTCACATACAATTTATTTTGAATGACAAAATGTTCTTCAAAATACTCTGAGGGACAAAACACAACCCTATAACATAATCCCACAGATCACTATCGATATATCTTTGTGATTTAAAAGTCTGATCTTTGTTCAATTCAATACTATTTGAGCCTTAAAAAAATTAAATACTTCAAGTCAAATAAGTGTTCATTTAAAATCAAAGGTATTTCGAGTCACGCCAAAACATTTCTCTTCAAATATCCTTTCTATACTTTACAATGCCATTGAGCTGTATTAAATCAAAACTTCTTATAGCTTGTTCTGGGTCCTATTATGATTTATGAAAATTATATGCAACATTCTTTAATTTATTTCGATCAAAGCAGGCAATACTTCGAATTGCACACTTCCCCTCCTCTCTTGAGTGACGTATAGTTTAGCAAACATAAAAAGGACTTAATTAACGATATAGTTATGAACCATTAACTTGCAGTAAATCATCAAGAGCACACTTATAGACAAGGAGATTCATGACCTATTTGTATACCACTTTGGATGGTGGTAGTTTATTCTTAAGTATCAGAACACCTTGAGTTCCGTTTACGATCCTTTCAAAGTCGGTCTGTAAGATTTTCCAGGAAAACTACTGTGATTATATTTTATTATTATCCTGGTCTGGCTACAGGATATGCAAATTTAACTAATAAAGATCTGTGAATCTTACATTAAATCGATTCAACTTGTGATTGAAATAAGCTTTTCAAGCTACTCAATTGTATTGTACCCACGCTTACTGTTCTGAAAAAATGTTGTTAAAAAGATTCTTGGTTAGATCCAGCTGTGTGTGAGTGATTTTAAGGGATGAACCATGCAATACGATTATTAGCAAACTTCCATAAAAAATAATGGTGTTTGTTTTGGCTTCATTCTTTGGTAACATATTTGAACTAATATAAATTCAGCATTTTCGCGCAAGTTCCACAGTAATCTGCAATATTTATTCTAAAATAGTGAAAGACAAGTCATATCCCTTGTGGTTAGTCGGTTTTGCAATTTACAAAAAATTACCCTATAGTAATCTTTAATGAGTTTTTAAGTTTGGCAGGAGGTTAGGTTTACCTAACAAACTATAAAAGTTAGACGAAAAGCAAACAAAGTAACTAAAATGAGTCATTAATTAATAGCCCAATGACCAATGGAAATACAAGGACCAACGGCTTAACGTGATTTCCGAACCACGCAAGTGATGGTCTGATATGTCTAAACGATGGTGGGAGTTGATGCGGGTATCATCAAACGATCACTGAGACTATCTGAGCCGCTTTAGACCTATATCACCGTCAAAACCTGACCTCCATAAAGCTGGATTACAGGACCACGCCACGAGTCCCAGTCATTTGGGCTAAAAAAATACGTGTAATGTACATGTATGATTTATGAATCAGTATTTTAATTAGTGTGTATACATCTGGTTCTAAAAAGAAAGGGTGACTACTAACAGAAGCCACCTTATTGGACTCCGGCCTGTGTGAAGGGCAAAGTCTACAACCACAACTGGATATGTTCATTTACGTAGCTGCCCAGAACCAAAGCTCAAACAAATGTGTTCAGGATAGAGCCTTTCAAAAGCTTTGGTACAAAGACATGATAATAAAAATTATACAGGATACATTGTAACAACCAAGCAATAACACAATACTGGTTTTGAGTTAAAAAAGGTTGTTCATGTGCACCAGTATAAAATTATGAAGTTATAGATTTTAATTGTATAAACGCTAAATAGCTAATTTATTACCAAATAAATTTGAAGACAAAAATATCTGGACCGAACCGGGATTTGAACCCGGGTCTCCCGCTTGCATAACCGCCCGGCAAGCGGGAGACGGGTTCATCAGTTCAATCGTCTTCAAATTTATTATTATATTATAGGTACAATAACTAGAGATTGTGCTTCATAAAGCTGTAAGTTCTATTAAGTAAGAAATCATTTTAAAATATGTTTTTATTTCACTTTAGACAATATACTAACATTATTATGTTTAAGGAGAAACTATGCTTGATCACCGATGGTCTTAGAAAATCAGCTTAAAACTGAGTGTTCACAGACAACATTCTTTACTTGGACAACATTTGACTATGGTTGTATTTTTCATGTTGCTAATGGTTGGTTGGAAGCATTTGTATTATTGAATGCAATTTTGCAAATGACAATTTGTCCAAACAACGTTCAAACACATTTAAAACTTCATTGACCCCAAGGCACATAAATCTAAGTTTACATAGTTGTTGTCTTATTAAAGACAGTTTTCTGTCAACCTTAGTTTTAAGTTGATTTTACACTCCAGTATCGTTTTCTCTGAAGAATTTCAACCTAATATTGAACGTGTATCATTGACTCCCTTTTTTCGGACAACAAGCCTCCACAGTGAAGCTTTTCTTCTCGCTTTGAATACCCTTGATAGTCACATGTATCCAGTCAACAGTTTTTATGACTAACTGATACTCTGTGGTGGAATTTGTGGTCGATGCAACAGCGTATCAAATGTACCGACGAGTCTTATGCGATAGTTCAATTCAGTTGGTTCAAATGGTTTTCAATTGCAAATCTTTGTAATCAGAGTAGGCTTGAAGACCACACACTTTTATGTAGTTTACTATGTTGATACATCCAGATTCCGCATATTATTACGCATTTTCATCCCCAAAAAGATTATTGACTCAGGGATCTGATAACCGATGCTATTCGTAATAAACAATTACAACCTACTTGATGAGGAACTTAATTGATCAATGATGAAGATTTTTGTTCATCAGCATCGGGAATTATAACTTAAATTTAAAAAGTAAACAAAAACCCATACTGTTTAAATTTAATCTGCGAGGTCTTTCATTAGCAAGGCTAGCTATAGTTCTAATCGTAAATCTATAAAATAGCAATTCTTTTAATGTCAAATTTTACAATAAAGATTTGTGTGTGACAATATCCTAAATTCTACCGGCAAATAAGACTTTAGCCTAAATAAACAATTGGGTTGTGGAATTTCTACCTATCTATAAACTGGTAATTGTATAAAACGAATTTGGGCAAAATAATTAATTATGTTAGTTTTGAATAGGTTTGAAAATTGAAACTTGGCCAGGAAGTTTATTGTATAATATTCTACCACATTCAACGGGAAGTTTACCACATAACTGAAGTCTATGGTAGTTTGGTGGGACATAATTTTGATTTCGTGTGTTGTACTGGTTATTTTGGTAGTTGTTCACATCAATAGAACACTTAGGCCTAAATAACAACGACGTTTTTAAAATGTACTGAGAGCATAAAAGCAATATGGATAAGGATTTAAACCGTTACCTGCAGGACTCCTTAAACTTTAGCCTACCAATTATTCTAATTGCTCTTTTTTTGTAAAACAAAAATCCTGCGAATTTTTGAATCAGAGCAGTTACCCCCATGGGCATAATCCGTAAGATAAATAAGGATGAACTAATCCGTAATATGCCAATTTTAAAACGTCATGGCTGCAATGGAATGACAGTTTTCTTAGCTATCTTATTTTACTAGAACCAAATTTGGACCAACTGAGAGACTTGGATCACAAATTCATACTAAAGCCATGATTATAATGTTGGAATAAAAAGTTCTTATAATAAATACGATACTTCTAGATGCAAACAAGGTTGACGCAAAGCAGCTTGTTAATCAGCTGTACACAATGTGAAGATGTTACTAGATCGCTTTTTCCTCCGTGTAGGGTTATTCAGGGGGAAACCATGAAGAGTTTTTTGTTGTTTGCGAGCTCAGCTGACATCCACTCCATTCATTATTCATTGTGTCGTGTAGCCTTGATTCCTCCGTGTTTGCAGCATCATTGTTTACCTTCAGATTATTTACCAATACTGTCCACCAGCTGAGCTATGATCTCAACACTTCAGGAAGTAATTGACTAATTTATTGTTTCAAAGAAGATTGCTCAGTTTATGACTGCAGTAGGCCTACGTTGAGACGTCACAAGGATGAACTAGTTTGTTTATATACGGAATGAACATCGTGAAGTTTATCCGATGTATGATTTTTACATGAAAGTGCATGTGGTTTCTATACAGAGAGAGTTTTAAATGTCCTTCACACCTTAGCTTATGAAAAAAATTTAAATCCTTTGGGGAATGTTTTATTTATCGCGACTCGTTTTTTTTGCTATATTAATTTAATGTTTACCGTAAATAAGTGTGCTCTACAACAAGACATTGACGTACATAATTATGACACGCGACATAGGAATGAGCACCGTAGTCGCGTGCGATACCAATCCGCCACGGATCCGCTAAAGAATCACCTGGCGCTAAAGGCACTCTTCAAGAATGCCTTAAAGAACCACGGGTTCGCTAAGGCAAACGCCTAGTGTCATTGTCACTAGACCACCGTAAAAAACCTGTTATAATTTAATACTTAATTAATATACTTTACCTATTACTATTATTAATCGAAGTGAAATGGAAGATAAATCTTTGTTCTTGTATCATATTAGATTACTCACACAGGTTTCAGTCTGTTAAAGGATTCTGACAGTGGTCAATTCATGTAGAAATTTTACATCTTTCGCGTGATTTCCAACCTAATGTAGTATATATAAATTTGTTTTGACGTCCTTTGCGTCACCCACCCCCACCCAAAATCCAGGGGAGGGCTTCCTAAATTCTCTATAATACAAAACTACCCTCCCTTGTGGCACCTCAAAAGAAAGGAAATTTGTGAACAGAAAGGAATTGAGTAACGAAATTGTCTTCAAAATACTCCATGGGATTATGTTATAGGGTTGTGATGTTTCCCTCAGAGTATTTTGAAGAATATGTTGTCATTCAAAATAAATTGTATGTGAAATATGTAGCATTGTTTACCTCATTTTGTGTAATTTTTAAATTAGTACGAGGACAAAAACGAGTCGAGATAAAACACTGTTATTTGCGTCATTGAATTTGTGTTGAAATTTCCTTTCTTTTGAAATGCCACAAGGTGGGGGTTTGTATTAAAAAATTAAAGGGCCCTCCCACGGGTTTTGGGTGGGGGGGGGTGACTCAAAGTACGTGAAAACAAACTTTAGAATCATATAAAACATTTCCCAAATAGTTTGAAAAAATTCAATTGGTTTGAAAATGGTTTTTAAAAATATCAAGTGGGGGAACATTTAAAACTTACCCTGTGTACCCATAAATAAGAACTAATTAGTTAGATTATAATCAAAGAGGTTTCAAAAAATAATCCGTTGATGATTATCAAATATGTTACGCAACTGGAGATATTTTTAAGTCTCACAGGCTGGTGGGCGAGATAACACAGTGAGCTCGTTGGTTTTCCTGTTCATAATGTTAGCCTTAGGTCCTCACCCGTATCCATTAAGCCGGAGATTGAAAGAACATTAGACAACATTGATAAAGAGTTCACGTGGTGACGTTAATTAAGTCGGTGAGTACAAACCGTTGACCTTTTCGAGCTTAGTACAAGATGTCATTGTGTGCATAACTGTCACTAGCAGGTTCATGACATTACTTGACATGCAACGTTAAAATTGGCAAAGAACTCGATAGATTTCAATAGTAGCACATGCAGGGTTTCGCAGAGCCGTTGAGTGAATCGGGGGGCACTCTTACATAAAATTAAAATTAACTTTGCAATTAATTTAAATTGTTAATCACTCAATTAATTTTGAAACTTAGCTATTAGCTAGACTTGGATTTTATGCATTTGAACGGGATAAGTTATATGTTTATTACTAGGATGGCTGAGATTTATATACAACCAAATTTAGAAACGCGCCAGATAAAGTTGCGCTATTAACCTTATGTCTACTACTGTCGTCCAGTTCACTTTCTCTCTCCTCTTTTGCAACTATAATATTGTGGGTCTTCTATACACTCCTTATTTATTTTTTTTTTACGTTTAACAACCCTGAGCAAGACTACTCTGTGACATCTAACATACGAAATAAAATCACGCTTTAACACCAATAATAATTACGATTGGAAATATAATCTCCGTAACCGACAAATAAATTTAAAAGATCAATTAACTGAAAAATTAATAAGGTACAACAATATGAGACTCTCGGGGGAAGGGGCATGTATAACCATGATTTCTGGTATCTGAACATTTGAAAGTGTTAATAATTAATTTGATATTTCAAACTTGTCAAAAGATTGTATTTTAAATATTGTTCAACCAATAAATTTCTAACCTAATGGCAATAAAATGCATTCGACTTGTTTCTAGCGTTCAAATACTTCAAGTACTAAGCAAACTTAGGGTTTTTTTGAGTTTTTGTCCATAGGTTTTGTTTTACTATCTAATTGATTAAATACGTTATTCTAATAATTTATTTTATCATTAGAATTTTGCGTTATTAAAAACTATTGTTTTCGGTATTTTATGATTTGTTGTTAAATTTATGAGCGGCTTTTGTTTTAAATGTGCTTGTATGTATCGGGAGTCATTTGGGTCTCTGCCTTTTGAGGGCCTCAAACAATACCACAAGTGGCGTTGCTTACTTTCTTGCACACTGTACTTCTTTTTGAACGTTTTAAGTTTGCAGTTACACCTATTTATGCAGAGCTATTATAAATATGGTAAGGAAATATAATTGCCTATATTACTTGTACATGCTTTGACTGACTTAAATGTATCCTAAAAGCCATAATTGTACCAATATTTTTTCCTGAGCCCAACGACAAAGTATTTAAGTAACTAAAAAACGTTTACTACCCTGTATTTGACAAATAAATAAACAGCTTAAAAGTGTTTGAATTCAATGAAGTTGTGTTCTTATAAATTTTTAGCTCCAGCAATACGTGTACGATTCAAAAATATTAATATTTATACGTTTTTGTTAGATTTTTAATATTTTTACATAATTCTATTGTCCTATGCCTTTTATTTTTTTCTACATATATTTATGAATACTGACTACTTTTCAGAACTTAAAATTAGACAGACATCAGTCTCAATCTGACTTTCCTATCTCCACAAAAGTACACCAACTATAATTTTACAAGCGCATGCAAACTGCAGCGCGCGGAGAAAGTGAAGTGAGTCCTTACCTGCAACCACTGCCAGATAGAGATTCACTCTGCTGGGTCGCGACATCCTGTATTTGTATGTCCTGAATATGTAACACGACTCTGTACGACGTCCAACAGCAAGCTCAGGAGGCTCTGGAACAATTTACATGACCTGTGGTACTGATAACACTGATAACGCGCACAGGTGTGAGCGTGAGCACTGGACCGAGTCTAGTCGCACTCTGGCACTCAAGGCTGGCCTCGCACACTGCCAAGAACCAGCTCCACCAGTCCGGCCTCAGCCAATCCGGAAACCCATAGCTCTGTGATTGGCATTCAGTTATGATAATCTCCACTTTGATGTGTTCTCACTGGAACCGTTCGTCGCTGCACTATTTCCACCCAAGCGCTTCGTCAGCAAGATAAAATAAAAATCATGTCTGAAAAAATAATAAATTAAACTATTGCTACTTAAAAATACAATTGCACATATTGAATTTGGGAAAAGAATGTCAATTTATCAATCTGAATTAATCAAACTGCTTACATATTTTAATTTTTGGGTAAAAACTCACATTAACAACACACAATTGAGTATATTGAAAATGACACACATTTAGCTCAATTTCACAAGCATGTAGGTCACATTGGTTTGAAAATTGCCTTAAATTAGAGATGAATAGTCAGTTAATAAATAAAGTAAAAAATAAATTATTTACTCAGCGGACATAATTCAAAACATAAATATGTAATTATGTATCACAATCGTCATGAGAAAATAATCATATCCATTTAGAACAGTTGCAAACAAGAGTTTTAAATAGGCAATTTATTAAACTAACAATCTAATAAAACTACAATACTATCCTATGGAGAAAATTCAATCTCAAAACCGATTCAAAATTAATCTGCCTTGAACTTTTATACATTTTGAGCCAATAATGGCCTTTTTAAACGACTCCAGAGAAACGAGAAGGTTATACAAGTTGACCTGCGGGGATTTTTATTTTTAATTAGCGTACTGAGAAAATATGCATAACTATTAATTTAAATTAGACAAGTGATTAGACTAAAACTAGACGTAACACTCTTCTACCGGAGAAAGTTCAACTTGAGTAAATCTATCTAATAACCGTATAACTTTCACTGACCAATGACGTAAATCTAATATTGTGGAATACGTTTCCTTGTGTACAGCTGTTCAAATGGTACTGTTGAGAGCTAACTTTAGTTTCGTTCTAATTACGTTTTAAGTAGCACACGTTTGCGAAGCGTAATGACTTGTTTAACAGGGGTTGTAATCTTGTGCTCTCTAGCCTACTGGTATGGTTGAGCTGTAGGTGCGGTCAACTACCTGAAGCCATCTATCCTATCGTAGTTCTGTGACAACGCCAACCACCCCTTCACGCCTGGGCCCAGGCCTCAACTAGATCTATAGATGTTATAGATACCTCAACAACGTTTACATTACAATCAGAACTAAAGAGGACAATAAAGTACTTCTATCTTAGTGTCTTAATGATTTCGGTAGGACTTGGGACATACAGGCCTAAAGGGTGAGTTTTAAATGCCTCCCCCCACCTTAACTTGTGAAAACGGAAATATAAAAATAGATTTTAGGGAATGTTTTCATAAAATTCTAAAATTTGTTTTGATGTGCTTTTGCGTCACCCAACCCCCACCCAAAAACCGGGGAGAGCCCCCTCAAACATTTTATATACAACCCACCTCCCTTGTGGCACCTCAAAAGGGAACTTTATTACAAATTCAACGACGTAAAGAAATATTTTTTATCTCGACTCGATTTTTGTAACGTCCATTAGAGATTTCAAGGAATCAGGATTAAAATACAACACTTCACATACAATTTATTTAATAACACATTATTTTGTCTTCAAAATACTTCATAGAATTATGATATAGGGTTGAAATGTTTCCCTCAGAAGATTTTCAAAAAATATTGTGATAGCAAAATTGTGTATACTGTATAATTATGTGGCATTTAAAACCTGGCAAATGGGGTCGAGGTTTTTTCTTTGCCTCGTTGAATCCTTAACAAAATTCCCTTTATTTTAAAGTGCCACAAGGGGTGGGGGTTGTATTTTTTTTAAATTAGACGGTCTCCCCCCCCTCCACGGTTATTGGTCGGGTGTACGTCAAAAGTATGTCACAACAAACTTTAGAACTTTAAAAAACATTCCATAGCGGATTTTAAAAATACTTCCTTTTTCAAAATTTAAGGTAGGCGAGGACATTTAAAACTCACCCCGTATATGAAAATTCTGTCTTGATTCACCCGAGAACTCCCGCTTGAGTTACTATACGAATACATGATCACAAGAGTGGATATCCTTTGGCTAGTAACCCAAATCAACGGTGCCATTGCTTTATTAAATTTACCATTTAATATGTCACTATTTTATATTTATTGATACACTAAATTGACTAACAAAATTGGTAACTTACTTCTCCGCATGGCAAAAGTACTGTGCAATTTCATTTCTCAAGAAGAGAGCAGTCAATTTTACTAACAGTTTTCACTTAACGCAATTGTTAATGTTATGTTTAACCACTTCCGTTATGGTATTTTTAACACAATGCATTACACAACCTTACAGTTCAGAAAAAACTAGTGGACTAATATAATATTACATGCAAAGTTGAACTTTAGACTTATTTAACTCAATGTTTTAAACCAAGATGAATAAAAACAGTGTTTAAAAGAGCTTTCTAAGTGACATTGTTAAAAACAATTATTTTTTAAATTGCCTGTGACCTATACGAGCAGTACTCGGCCTATACCATTCGAAATTTGCAAACAAATATGCAATGTAGTTTTGAGCATCACAACGTATTTAGTAGGAACTAACTATGTAAGCCAAAGTGTGTCGCTCATTGATTTATGGAAGTTTATGATGGCAACTTTATCTGTATGAAACTAAAACAATTAGAAGTTGAGATAGTCTTGACAAAATACAAATGAAAACCCATAAAAAATGGCAGTTTGACGATACGCCGCTGTGATAGCAGTTAAAAAACTCGACTCTCTGATATCATTGTTCAATAAGTATAGATACAATAATGTTGATTGATGAAGCATAATTACCAATAATTAAACTGTTCCCCGTAGTTGTGAAATTTTCTTTCAACTAACTTAATTATTTCCTTAAACAGATTAACCTAAGTTTAAGATTAAAATCTCACATTCTCCAAATTATTATACCTCATGTTTTCAGTATAAATATATAATATATTTTCAGTATATAAATAAATTCTTTATTTAAAGTGTGTTGTTAACGATGGGAGAATTTCAGAGTTTAAACTATTATTGCGCACATTTTCCATCGTTAGTGAGCCCGTCTTTAGGTGAAAAGTAATCTAAAAACATATATTATTTTTAGGTTATTTGTCACCTGGAGATGGGATCAGATTGCAAATCCCGAAACGTCGTGATCATCTTGCTCACAACGATGGAAAATGTCCACAATAATAGTTTAAACTATATGAATCATTTATTAAGTTTAATGAATAATTTACATAAGTGCTAGATATCACTAACCGATAAATCTCTCAGTGCAGCCAAAGCAAATAGATAAAATAGACGAGGTTTCCACGAAGCCCGAGCCTTGACCATCACTTGATGTCACACTTTACCCAAGGACGGAGAGTGAGGCTAACAAGCAAAGCGTCTCGTAATTTTGTAATCAACTCTTCTTAGCTCGAGCCTCTGACGCACAGACGCCAGTTTGAAGTCACCGCCTCGGGTCTCTTCTTTAAAATCATCCTGCGATCAGACACTGAAACTATCTTCTGGGAAATGCTTGAACGTAAACTACGATGGGCTGTATTGTTTTGTTTTGTATTTTATTGTTGTTGTAATGTCTGATCATAATTTTAAAATGGCGGCTACTCAAAGTGTTGTTTTTAATCCGAATTTCTGCACTTTGACTTTCAGAGCACTGGGCATACTTTAAGCTGTTAAATGATTTAATAGCCTGTGTGTCCTTGGATCCAGAAGGTTGAAAGGTAAAGTGTGTTTTTCTTAACAAGGTGAAGTTAGGACAACAAAGTCCTCTCTACCACTCAACCTCGACCTTTACCTAGCATTACCGCTGTAACGCTGTAATTACTAAATATGTAAGTGGTGACTGCAGGGATAGTGCATAAAGGAATTTCATCTAATTTAAAATAGATAAATGAAAACTTGTTCTTTTTTTGGAAATTTGCTGAGATTCACCGTAGCGCTTGTGGCTACGTGTCGCCTATGTTTTTGTAATCAACTCTTCTTAGCTCGAGCCTGTGACGTCAGCTTCTTCAAAATCATCCTGCGATCAGACTCTGCAACTACCTTCTGGGAAATAACGTTCGCTTGATCGTAAACTACGATAGGCTGTATTGTTTTGCTGTATACGATTTATTGTCTGCTTGACGCCTCTCTTTTAGTGTTTTTGAGCTACTAAATTGGCCACAAGGATCTTGGAAAAAGTTAGGCTGTAATGTGTTATTGATGTGATTACAGGTTCGTCGCAAAAGTGTTCAAGCAAGGAAATTGAATTCACCTGCAAAGAAGAAACCTCAAAACATGTTGCTTTACTACTTTAAAATAAAATGAATGTTAAATGATGGATAGTTTTATGGTTAAAGTATTTTTGAAACTAAAAAAGGTGTTTGTTTTGATGTAGTGCAAAAAAGAATTGCTTTTTAGCTTAATGTATATGTATCTCTTTCCAATTACTTACTAAGAGACTATTAATAATCTTGAAGACTATCTAAATAAATAGATTTTGATCCTGGATTATAATTTGGAATTGAAGTGATTGATTTATTCCAAGGCATGATTAGTTTACACAGAAATAACCATCATGACCTTGGTGCGGCCAAGCGTTAATGGCTGTCTAACGGCAACGGTGCATAAAACCATTTGCATAAATTCCATAACTCCATCCATTATATGGGTCTTTCAAAGTAATAATAACTATTTATTTTACTTTCTTATTACATAGATCGAAAAAGGTTCGTGTCGTTTCTTGAGCTAACACAACACAATTGTTAAAAGGTTATTAATTTGTATTTGTGTAATAACAATTCCTTCTCGATCAAGGCAAAATATTAAAAACGTGTAGTATGACTAAAGTTTGTAAGATTGTATAAAATACTAAAATGGACTGTCGTCTAAAATAGTCGTTAAAACTTTTTCGTTTACTCTTTTACCTTTATGTTCCTGTCATACATCAATTTATTTCATCTTCAAACCTATTTGATCTGTACCATTTTCTCTTTATTTCGGGCCCAACAAACGGTTTCAGCAAATCAAATATTCTTACTTGTAATCCTTGTAATCTAGTTCTTCCGGTTCACCCACGACCAAACTTCATAATTAGGTTGAAATATTTCGACCTCGCTGTCGAGTACCATCTTCAGTCATTGATTGGCTGAAACAGTGACTGTTCAGCCAATCAGTGAAAGTTGGACACGGTGTGAACCGAAAGAACTAGATTATAGTTACAACACCTGCCGCGAAACCTAAGAGTTAAGCTTATTCTTACTTGATTGGCTTCAAATGTATTTTGCTTAAGTAAACACCAGGTTAAAACACAATTTCGTAAACTTACCTTTCTACATTGATAACTGAAAATTCATTTTTGAACCATGTGATTTCACTTGAAATGCTAGTCAAGTTGGTTCAAAAGTTTAAGGTTAGGTTAGGTTAGGTTAGGTGCTTCAGCTGCTCGGGAGAGGTTTGAGGAATTATAATGGAATTTAGTACTAATTCTATTTTGACGAAACTACGTTTAAATGAAAGATAAACATGTTATCTAGGTTTGTTGGTAGTTCATTTTTCAAAATATGTTGTTAGTTTTTATGCTACTAAAGGTTAAAGGAAAAAAATGTTTGTAAGACCTTATTATATGTTGCCATGTATATAGACATATTTTCTCCGCTTATGTCTATTAGTTTGTTTCAGTGATGAATTGTATATAGTTATATTATTTTATGTTAAATATAATTTGTGAAAACTGTAAATAATAGTTTAAATGTAGGCCTATTTGGAAAGTCACCCTCTGTGAAGCGTTATTGTTTTAACAAACTTTGTATTATTTGTAAAACTACATTATGAGAAAATAAATAAATTTGAATTTGAATTTAAGAAGCTAAAAACAGGTTTATCAAACATCTAATCACTGGCAAACACGACACACTCTTTCTATTTCCATAAAAATTAACATATCCGAATTTAACCTTCATATAAGAGCGCTATCTACTTTCTACGAAACCCTTGCAAGCGGAGGGGTTGACAGTTAGACTGCATCAGTTGAAAGAAAGCCCGTTGTTTAGCCCGTTGTTACGTGCGCGGTGTCATGTGTTCCTTGGGCGGACGAATTCAGCCTTTCTCTGCGGTGACCATAGACACAGAAACTTAATGTACATCGCCTCTTTTAAAAATTTTGTAAACATAGCTTAGCTTCAATCACATTTCTACTAATGACAGTGAACATTCAACTCAAATCGATGTTTTGTCTACACAAAAAACAGTTTGAAATATTAAGTTGGAACTTATAAACATAATCTCATATTCACGCAAAAAACAATACGAAATTTCAGTAGGCTTGTGTATTAGAAAAAGAATAAAACAGTCTGACGAATGCATTGATTAAGTTGAACTAAAAAAACTAGGTAAACCACACGTTGTTGCATGAATGTGGTTTCGTTTCCTTATGCGTTGTATCATTTAAATATGTTTGCTTATACTTTGTTCATTAACAAGGTTATAAGGACACAAAGTAATCGTGGTTGTGCTTTGCACGGAAATTCTAATGAGCACAACAGTTTTAACGCTACATACTCAGAAGATCTTCAGAACTATTTTCTGCTCAATTGACTTGAGCCTGTATAGCTTGGCAACACGGCAAATTAGGAATATATTTTAAGTTAAAATAACTAATCTAATATAATATTACACTACACATTATACTCACAGTCACACATGACCTAAAAGAGCTCTCGAAGACATTGCGGACTCGACTAGCTTACATACAGTATCTTCAAAACTCAATAAAGACAATACAACAGATCAGCTGACCGCCACATTCCCACGTCCTGCGTTATCGAGAAAGCAGCTGATAACCAAATAAACATGTCAACAGCTGTTAGGCCCACTGTGCGGACAATGAGAGCACATGACCTTTGGACCCAAACTTGTGGAGTCGAGTACAGAGTTGCGATCGGTTTCAGATATGAACAATATAAGGGAAACAGCTGGGCTACTAACAACTGGTTACTAGTCAAATCTAATCTTATATTAGACGTAGACTAGAGAAAGGCTGCCTTCATGATAGTATCACTGCATTGCACTTTGATAGATTGTAGTATTTCTGACGTTAAATAGGCAACCGTACTTAGCATAGTATTAGGGATAAGAAAAGGTATACTAGATTTTTATTAACATAAACTTCTTGAGCAACATTCGTTTTCATTTGCCGAGGAAAAATATTCTGCCAAACAGGCTTGGTATGACTCAGAAGTGCAATGACTTACTACTCATCAAATTGAGTGCATCCTGTATTTTTGGCGTGGGACGAAGCCTACTAAAACTGGATTTTAGGCTTACCCGACTCTTGAGTAAACCAACAGTTGAAACGAAAATAATCCCAATAGAACTAGAACCAAGGTCGAAGACTGTGCGTTTACCTTACGACATTGATTATAATCATACGTAATCGATACTTACAACCCAATCATGACCTGTTGGAAATACACCAAATTATTTAGAAGTGACAGAGGACTCATCTGTTTCTGGCATAGTGTTTCTTTTATTAACGAGAAACCTCATTCTATTTTTAACTTCAGTCACTGATTGGCTGAAACTGAAACTGATAAAATGAAAGCTGAGATTAAATAATTCCACTATCACAATGTTTCAGCTCATTTGAAATTCGGAACCTTTGCTACTTTAATATAGTTTTTATAGTATTATAATTAGAAATAGAAATGTTTGTTTTTGTAAGTAGTGACTTAAAATGTTTAATTTGATATTGGTTTATCAAGAGTAGTATCGTTTTTTACATGGCAAAATAAACGAGTTTAGAATGCCGTGAGACGCTAAAAAACTCATTCAGTTGAAAATATAGGGTTTACAAAACTTGAGAAGGTTAGACAAACCCGTTTAACGCTCTACCAAGATATTCTTAAATGTTTTAGGATTATTTTACGTCCAAGCTGTGTTAGCTACATGCAGATTATGTGTGGTTTAATGTTTGTATAGTAAACAAATCACTAAACATCTTGGAAGGATCCGTGGCGAGTTGGTATCGCGCACTCATCACTCCGGTGGTCTGGGTTCGATCCCCGCAGTCACCACAAAACATGTAATAAGGCACCTTCTGGTAACGCTAGGTAAAGGTCGAGGTTTAGTGATAGAAATAATCTATCTTCCGGTTCACATTGCGTTCTAACTAGCTGTAAGTTGTTTTAGCTGTTTCCAACGATTCAGTTTCAACCAGTGAAGTTTGGACGCGGTGTGAACCGGAAGAACTAGATTATAGTTGTGACACCGGCCGCGAAAGCCAGAATTAAGTTTATAGAAGACGATCATCGCCTCGTTAAACAAGGCCTTACCTTTTTTACTTTCGGACATCGGGCAATTCGCAAGTATTTTCAAGACAATCAAACCTCTTGTTAACTAAAGACTGAATCACCGTGAAAACCAAAGTCAACAGTCGTGAGTAGCAGCTTAGGAACCGATGCTAACTATGCCTAACTACACGTTCACTTGTCATGGTTTTACGACAAAAGGAAGAGAACCGCGTGCGTGACTATAATATTTCCTGCTATAGTGCTTTCTTGGCTAATTGAATTGGTGACATGACAGACAGTAATGATAGTATCTATGGTTGGTTGTCTTGACATTGAAGGCCTAAGCTTTTATAAGGATAGAAAATACGTAGCTGCCCTGTCTGTAAGATGAGCTATGGCAGTGGCAATTACAAGTAGGCCTACTTAGCAAATAAATGTACGAGTTCAATAATTTTCAATAGTCTTAAAATAAAGGCATAATTCGATAGTTCTCGAATGGTGGATGGTTTTTAGTATGAAAATTGTTAAGAACTAACACTCTAAAAATGAAAGAGTGAAGGCCACTCGTAAATGGTGAAATTTCTCTCTTTTGGGTGTTGCTCCTTAAAGAGTGGCTCGATTTTCACACTTTTGGAGTGGTTTTCACTCTTTTATATTTAGAGTGAATACTTTTACTTTACGTTAACTGTTTATTCAGGTGTTATAACTTCAGTTGTAACTAGTAACGGAACATAATGTTAACTAATGAGTTATTGCTTGTATATTCTGTGTATTCTTGTATATTGGTTGAATTATACCACTTTATCTTATGTCTTTGTATTCTTTTACCCTACGCGTTCCCGTTCCTTTAGAAAAAACACTTGTCATCCATATTAATTTATATTTATTTGAACCTATGCGTAAAACATTGGAGCTCAATACAATATTTTCTCTCAAGCGTCGCAGAGAACAGAGCTTCGTTTAAACACGTCGAAAACAAGTTTCGTACCAAAATTATTTGTATAAGTCGATGCAAAAGGTTAAATTTAGAATTGAATGTAGAGTCTGGCTTTTCATGTCTATTTCAGACCAATAGAGCTCGAAAATTGTTAAATTTCTACGACCGTAAAACAAAAATTCATAGTGCAGACAACTTTTAAAGCTTATCTCCATGTAAAAACATGAGAAGCATACATTCGTTGAATAGATTCCTTAAATTGTTGTAATATAAGTAAACATTTGACGGACCAAGAGTCACGTGACGAGAACTGGTAGGATCTACTTGTACATGTGATGACTCACGTTTTCATCTGTGTAAGCACGACGCTATCTTCCGGATAAACAACAAACAAATTGTTTTCCCACACAGCACAAAACTATTGACACACTTCCTTAGCGTTTTGTAGGTCCATTTAACAAATCAATCAGTTTCAGACAGTATTAGTTACAAGAAACTAAGTGTATAATGCATACAACATGATAAATAATAAACCTGACTAAAAATTAGGTAAATACCTCAGTCAAATAGTTCAAATGTTGGTGGTTGTCTTCGGTGGCTACATGTTTCAACTATATGTCATCGTCAGGCAGTGAAAACCTTCTTGTTGAATCATCCATGTGGACTTCGTCATATACACACATCACGAAAAAACAAATAAATTTGCGGACCCGTGGGGGAGTTGGAATCGTGCGCGACTCCGGAGCTGATCACTTCCGCTGGCGGGTTCGATCCCCTTGTCATCACTTTTTACATTTCTAATGTGACTATACGGTAACGCTAGGTAAAGGTCGAGGTTAAACAAAACAAACTGAAAAACCTTCCTCTACTTTTTTTAAATCATGTTTTCAAGCGGCTAGAAACTATGAAAGCTGAGTGTCAACTTTACACACGCACATTTTGGGGGCTTCAAAGTAAGTACCATAGTTTTAAATTATGTAAAAATATTATCAAGGGTGGATATAAAAAAGCTCTAATATGATCAATATTTTACTTTTAAATGGGATTTTCAAAGCTTTAAAAGTGCCTATTTTCACGTCTGCAAAAGTTAATTTTCTCAAAAATAAAATAAATTTTAGAAAACTGACTTCCAATCTACCCTAATTAATATATTGAACAATAATTTAAACATTTCAAACTTACCGTTACACTTCCATATTTATGATGACAACGTGTTTTGGACTGCAATTCTCTGCATCAACATTTATTTTGCTCGTAATGCAGCCTTAAATGTTCGTTTTAAATAGAATGTTCACAGTCAGGTTAAATTTTGGACACCAGAAAACCTATTCCTTAAAAATAACATCGTCAAACGAACAATTTTAAATCGAAAAAATTATGTGTATCGAACTTACCTCATACTACCCCATCATATCCTCTTATCTAGTCGTGACCCTGCTGTTTCAGCCTTCGATGTGAACCAACCACCAACAACAGAAGATAATGAAATGAAAGAGAAAAGGTGGGCTGGACTTGAGTGACGGTACATGAGAGTTGTTGGTACAAGGATGCTACTGACTCATTGCGTAACAAACAGTCTTTGGTTATCACTCATTAGACCATACACACCACAGAGTACGTGTTAACAAAGGTTTCCCTACAGCTCAGCATGATTGATGTTTTAATTGAATGAGTAGTTCCTCTATTTCGGCTTGAACGATTTGATGCCAATAAAGTGTTTTGGCACTTTTAAATGGTAAAAGCTTCCAGGAAAACCACTTGAAAATTGTTGAACTTATCAAACGTTGTGTTTAGGCTACGTTAATAATCTTCAGTAGTATAAAAATAAGATGAACAATTTTTTAAACAGGTTTATCCTACATTAAACTATTTTTGCGTGGGCTTCTTAAAATGTTTTAACATAGCCTACCCGTGTTTATTAAAACCCGTTGAATCAAAATTACAAAACGTTTTGAAACATTGGCAAACTCCACGATTTATTTATTTATTTCAATACATACGGCAATCGCCAATTTACAATGATACATGACTTGTGAGACTCTCGTGGATTGACAACAAAATAATCTATATAAAAAGCGATACAATAGAAATTTAACATGCAATAGACTATATAACAAGATAACAAATGAAGTAATAACAATGTAAACAAGAAACGTTCTGAATAAATACATTACAATGCTAATACAATTTGAATGAATAGCTACAATCATACAATACAATGAAAAGTGAACAAGTAGACAAAATATATCAATTTTTAGAGACGAAAGTAAACATGCAGAGTAACAGGACAATTTAACATGCAATAGACTATATAAAAAGATAACAATATGTAGTAGTAACAATGTAAACAAGAAACGTTCTGAATAAATACATTACAAAGATAATACAATTTGAATGAATAGCTACAATCATACAATACAATGAAAAGTGAACAAGTAGACAAAATATATCAATTTTTAGAGACGAAAGTAAACATGCAGAGTAACAGGACAATTTAACATGCAATAGACTATATAAAAAGATAACAATATGTAGTAGTAACAATGTAAACAAGAAACGTTTTGAATAAATACTTTACAAAGATAATACAATGTGAATAAATAGTTACAATGAAAAGTGAACAAATAGACAAATATCGATTTATAGAGACAAAAGTAAACATGCAGAGTAACAAGAATAAATATGAGGACAATCGTGTGTAACAACTAACAAGCTACGAAACAAACATGCATGGTAACTAAGCTCTAGCCGACATCATTGCTCATATAGACCTTCAACAGTTCTCTTCTGAACTGGGCCTCGGACATGTGGAAAAAGTCTATCACAGCGGCAACCCCATTTCCCAATCGGTGGATCCTCGGTATGGCACTGTTGTAGGCGTACTGGGTGGCTCGAAACTCTCTGTGGAACAGGCTGGGAGACCTAGATGACCGAGAACAGTGCAGGTTCAAACGCGCCAACAGCTCCGGACAGTCAGAGGTAGATGTGATCAGCTTCTTTAGAACATTAGGTCGGCAATCTCGCCTGGTTGAGAGGAAGAAGTTGAAGCTGGCTGCGCAGATCATCGACAGGAACTTCATTGTATGCAGCCCAGTTGTAATCCGACAAATCTTATGAAGCGGGATTGGATGCGCTCAATTTGATCAATTAGTCCAAGTTGGTAGGGCGACCATACCGGTGAGCTGTACTCAGGATGGGTCGGACAAGTTGTACAAACAGCATCTTCAGGGCCCACGATTCATGAAATATCATGTTGGTGAACTCTATGACATCATAGAAATAAAAACTCTACTAACTTTAATATATCAAGAAACGAATATTGTAAATTTTAAAAAGAAAAATCCAATTTTAGAATACCAAAATGTTGAATATTTTATTCAGGACGAGACCTTTCAAAGGCAGTGCCTTCATCGTTGGGTCCGTACAAAAAGGATCTATTACTTTGTACGGACCTGACGATGAAGGCATTCCCTTTGAAATGCTTCATACGATACAATTTACAATATTCTATTTTATGCTTTTCTTATTATTTTTAATTTTGAGTACCTTCTGCCTTAAAACTCTATTAGGCTATTATTTTCGTATCAACCTATTTGTTAATATTAGTGGTTCTCCCTGAAGTAGCTTTCATTGCCAAAAATCACTAATAAGAAATTATCACGTACAACTAAAAATTAGAAAATTGCCTTGCCTTTAACTTTTAGAATATCATGACGGAGCAGGGGTTTCAAAATTGTTCTTTTAAGTAAATGAAGATTCGACTGAAAAATAGTTCTGATTAATTCTTTGAAATAGTTGTATTTTCTTTTAAAGGGTTTCTTTGATTTTGAGAAGGATGCTGCGGACCTACACGAGCCGAGGTGCGAGTCAGCTGGCTCCGTACCTGTCACGACTTCAAGAACTTGTTTATTTGCATAAATATTTCTCCGAGCCGCGACTTTTTCTCGTCCACACGCAAGGACACACGTGACGCAGTGTTGCCATGTGATTGTGATAGCAGTAAAAAGTCGCAAGTCGTCGGGAAAGTTGCAAGTTGCAAGATCTCGGTGTGTTTGCAGCAGAGCAGAGTTTTCAATTTCCGGGATTCCTTCTCACACTCTTAAGGTTTAGGTCTCCACGAGCTCAAGTTGATTGAAGGTATATTTTAACAGGTTTCCTTTGGAAAATAAGATGTCCATGGTGAAGCCAGACACGGGATCATGAAATAAACACCGATCCTGACCCCCAAAACACGTGTTGAAAATATTTTTCAACGCTTTTACACGCATTTAAATATAAATACGAGTCTCTCACACTTTCATTAAATATGGTACAAATGTTCTTTTGTAAATGTCTCAGTCAAGTTCGTTAACCAGCAAAATCGGAAAACCAAAATATTTTTTGAGGTTTTAGTTATTTAAAACATTACCTGGTTTTAATGAAAATTTAGACTGTTAGTCTAATGTTACACATCAATATACTGAAACCTTAAAAATCTATTCAAAATGACGGCTAAAAAGTTATTTTTCGCCAAAACGACAGAACAATCGTAGTCCGATTTAAAAAAAGTTGAAATGAGTTTTCTCTTCATGTAATGTATTAAAGCCTCGTAACGCTCCTAAGGATGGAAAGCAGAATGAAGACTTTATTAATACAGCAGAAAAGTCTAGCACTCACTCCACTCACATCCGTGACCATACAAGATACGACGCTGAGATCAAGTTACAATCACTGTAATATAGTTACAAATTGCAAAGGAACTATAATCAAGTTCTTCCAGTTCACACCACGTTAAACACCATAATACTTAGCTTGAAATGTTTTGGGTATCATCTTCAGTCACTGATTGGCTGAAACTGAGCTGCTATCGTATTGGTGGCAGGGCTACCAACCGTCCAGGTTAGGATAACAGACGGCAAGTAAATAAGTTTCAGCCTATCAATGACTAAAGATGGTACTCCACAGCGAGCCGAAATATTTCAAGTTATAATTATTATGATGGTTTGACACGATGTGAACCGGAAGAACTAGATTATAGTTGTGACACCAGCCGCGAAGTCCTGAGAGATTGCATTGGAAGTTCGCTTCACTCACGTTAGCTGCCCTTTAACGCTTTGCTGCGTGTCAGCCTGGTTAAAATTGATCCGTAAACTTTAGCGTTGAATGTGGACGTTGTCATGATTTTAGTCATATGATCATATATTATACTTTATACTTCAATTAGTAATTTCATCGTGTTATATCGATAACTACTATAATACTTATAACCATCATAATTATGAATAATGATGAGAACTGTAAAAGCCCGTAGGATCATTGTTTCTTATTTTCTCAGAACCCCCGTAGGTTATGAGGAAGACTCAGTTCTCTGTTGAGATTCTGATCATGTATTGTGTTAATTGGTTGACAGTGAACTCCGAGTTAGACCTCCTCAGTAAAAGACTCGTTGCGAGCGATTAAGTTAACTCTTGCGAGAGGGATTTCCCAGTTAGTCACTGTTCAAACTATTATGTTCGACGCGTTGTTTAATCCATGTATGAGGTAAATTGCTTAGTTTTTACATAATGTAACAAACGAATATTGTTTGTCTGTTAGTTAGCTAGCTTTGGTAATAGTATTTTAAAGCCCAGTTGAGTTTTCATAGTTCAGCGTTCAACGCTACGTCTGTAGTAAAGTGAGGTTAGTTGGGTCAAATGTTAAGTTAATCAGCGTAGACCGTTTTGCCAGTTACTTTTCTTAAACGTCATTAAAATATTTCTTTTTAGGTTGATTCTTGCAGTTACTTAATTAGCATTAAAGTTTTAAAAGCAGGTCTGGTTACAGAATATACTTTCTTTAAATATGATATCAAAAGAAAACACTGAGAAGTAAATAAATATGTTTTATTTTATCGACTTAAGTGGGTTTCAGGTGTTAGCCCATTATCACAGCGTGGGTTCGATTCCCACCCGGGCGCACTCTGGTACGGTGCAATGCTAGTCATTGGATCACTCCGGACGCGGGGCCACAATGACCCGCTGAGGATCACTGAAGAGAAAATGGCTCATCAAATCCAGTGAGGCGGCGAGTGGCACTTTTTGAGTTTAGGGAGGCGCTAAATCCCCGCGAGGAGTGGTTCTATGACTGGTAATGTACCGTACCAGAGAAGAAGTTTTGCAGAAATTTTGTTCACAGAAGCAAACTATGCAATAGGCTTTTAAAAATTTAAGAATAATAGTTTTGCAAACTCGTACCAAGTTTTTGTTTCAGCAGCCTAATTCTCAGTTTTACCTGATCTAATTATAACCCTAGCTGAGGCTATATGACGATTGCATAACATGTTTATGTTTCCGCAATAAACTATTTATTTATTTAGTTTGTACAGTTTTGTCCAAAAAAAAGGTACTCGCCGTTTTATGGTAAACATTTGTTTTATTAATTAGCAATACAAACTGACAATCTTAAAACTAAATGCTCGAAATGTTTTCCCTCTTAGAGTATGACATATTTCATACGTCTTAATATGTTTGCAACCATTCCTAAACATTGTAAAAAAGGTAAAGTTGATCTTGTTTAACGAGGCAAAGTTAGGACTACAAAGTCCTCTTTACCACTCAACCTCGATCTTTACCTAGCGTTACCGTGTAGTCACATTACAAATGTAAGTGGTGACTGCGGGGATCGAACCCGTGCCAGCGGAGTGATCAGCTCCGGAGTCGCGCACGATTCCAACCCGCCACGGGTCCGCTTATCAAGAAATGTTTGCTTCCGACTTTGAATACTTTGAGGCGACGGCCTGAAACTTCGACTGACTCCTCATACCCAGCAAGCAATCCTTATCTTTCACTTTGAGATGCTCTTTGTGGGGAACACTAAAATATTGATTCAGTCCACCAGCTTAAAGTATTCAAAATCTGAAGCAAAACATGACACCAGTTCTAATGGTTATCACTCCTCGAGAATGTTAAGGTATGGCCTGCCATACCCAATGGCGGAAAACATGACGGACATTTAGTTTTAGGATAAAGTCACTTTTGTATAGCTAATACGAGTAAAAGAAATATTCAACATAAATGACGAGTCCTTTTTTACCACCTGTATTAATATTGTGTAGCAAATAAGACTAATTCCCATCAAGCAACACTCGCTGACTTAGATCTGATACCCCACGCACTCTTTCAGGGTTCTCTCTTTCGACAGAAGAACACGGGCTTCTAGCTTTTGTTTAGTCAAAAGTGCTTTTAAGTTTAATAATTTTCTAAAGTTCGTTTTAAGTTGTTTGTACCCGTAACTGTCGAGATAGGCATTTATTTAACCTTTTTGCGTTTCCCATCTTCACTACCCTTGTTTGGTCATAGCGAGTTGTACAACTTTATACTCAGCGACAATGTACATTCTTCTTTGATACAAACAAAGTCCGACATGTTTAAGTGACACTTCTGGCTAGGATAAATCACTAAAACTGATCTATGGCTACGATTAAACCAAGGAAATTGGCGAAATATAAGGGTTTTGCGTTTCTTAAAGAGTTACATTGTCGAGCAATGTTTTGACTCAATCATCTAGAAAACCCATCCTCGTTGATGACGTTCTGAGAATAACCTAAGCTGTGAACTTATCAATATTAAAGAACAGTTCACGGTAACACAAAACACCAAAGAATCGCCTCTATTATTCTGATTGCTGCTGCAAAAGTACTCTAACCTATTCCAATGAAAAATTCCAGCACAAGTGCATCTATTTATTTCAGTTTGAAATACCCACTTGTTGCTCAAACGAGAACTTCTCGAGTCCACAAATACGTCAACGCGTAGACACAAACCATTCATTTTCAAGAAAGCAGATAAACAGCGGCAAAGAAACATCGAGAACGAGATAATTTACCAGGTAAACATTTGCAGAAAGTTCCGAGGAGTAATTGACGTATTTGCAGGATTGGAAATCTGAAGCAATAATATAATTGCTATTCTACCAACTGGGAACCTGACTGAAAGTTATATAATGTTTGCGAAAAGCTAGAGCCGAATCGGGTTCTAAAAGTAGGTCTTGACAACTGATTTGCATTCTCGTCGACATTTACTACTCTGGGCGCTAAAATAAACTTTAAGAGGCTGATTCCAAGAAACTTTCATCTGGAGCCTGGCACTGCAGGTTCTAGGCCGAAATAGACACACCAATAGCAGTCCAATAGCACTTCGACAACATATTAACAGCGAGTATACGAGTAGAATTTTTCAAATTCAACTATAAGTTATCAAAATTGGGTACGTGATTTTGCTATCTTGATACGTATTCAATACATGTTGCAAATTGAATATTTCAATCAATCTTATACGACAAGTATAAGACAGGTTCCAAGTTTCAACCTGTCATGAAGTAGATATACAGTACAGGGTGGGTTTTAAATGTCCCCCGCACCTTAACTTTTTGAGGGCCCTTGAAACTTTTAAAATACATCCCCTGTGGCATCTCAAAAGAAAGGGAATTTCAATACAAATTCAACGACGCAAAGACAGTTATGTATCTCAGCTTGCTTTTTTGTTTTACCAATTTAAATATAACACAAAATCAGGGTTTAAATGCCACATTTCACATACAGTTACTTTTGAATGACAAAATTTTCTTCAACATAATTTGAGGAAAACATTACAACCCTATAACATAATCCCATAAAGTATTTTGAACAACATTTCGTCATTCAAAATAAATTGTAGCCTATGTAAAAAGTATTTTGAGGAAAGTTTTGCTATTCAAATTAAATTATACGTAAAATGTAGCATTTTAAGCCTGATTTTGTGTAATCTTCCTATTGGTATAACAAAAAAACTAAAAACGAGTTGAGTTGAAAAACTTGTCTGGGGGTAGTTGAATTTGTGTTGAAACTTCCTTTCTTTTAGAGTGCCACAAGGGGTTGTATTTAAAAACTTGGGGGGACCTCCTCTCCGGATTTCAGGTGGGGGTGGTTGACGCAAATCCTATAAAAACATTCCCAAAGATTTTATATTTCAAAGGTTAAGGTAAGAGAGACATTTAAAACTCACCCTGTACACTGGGCTGGTAACAACACTATCTTTCACAACCGAAATGTAATTATTTTCATGAGGGCTCATGCATATTAAAACCCCGCGTGGCGTCTGACATTGGAAGATGTGATATGTGTGACTGGGCGAAACTTTTGAAACTGTCAAGGCCACTGATGAACCAAGCAATCTGAGATTTTGACATGGGATAACCTTTCCTTCTTCCGAGAGCAAAGGCCGAGGATGTTCAAAACATGCTCACAACGACAGAACAAATAATCATTATTTATCCTGGATTAAATGTTGTATTCAATTAGAAATAAATCAAGCGCAACCTCACTCTCGTGTTCAAGGTAGGCAGAGGAAGTTCTGGAGTTGTGGAAGAACATCTGAGTTTGCAATGGTAATTCAATTCCTGACACAATGTTAGTTGTGGCGCTTCGTGAGGAAGGAAATAAAGGTAAAGTTTGTCTTGTTTAACGAGGCTAAGTTAGTCCTCTCTACCACTCAACGTCGACCTTTACCTAGCGTTACCGTATAGTCATTTTACAAATGTAAGTGGTGACTGCGGGGATCGAACCCGCGCCAGCGGAGGGATAAGCTCCGGAGTCGCCCACGAGTCCAACCTGCCACGGGTCCACTAACAGAAACAGAAATAGATGACGTCATTAATAATATTTCGACCTTATTGAATGAATCGAAGGTTTTAAACCTTTTTGTAACTGGTCTGCTAATATCTATACAAACTGTGTAATTCATTCAGTCAAAACCAGAGCGTTTATAAGTTCGAATACAAATGTAATAAGATTTGTGTTTCTTCCCAAAATCGTGCCAACAAAATTACCAAAAGTAAAAACTTAACCTTTTTTTTAATTTAATACCCTTTCATTAGAAGTAGACGAAGTTTTAAAACCCAAAAGAGTCAAATTGATTAAATCTGTAAAATGAACAGGTTTTGCACGTCCTCTACAACCTCTCCTATCTTCTCTTATATTAATAATTATAAATGACTTTTAATGATCAAGATATAACTGTTCATTAGCTATTTTAAAACTAACGCTTGGATTTTACTCGCTGAAGTCTGTCTGTCTGTAAAGTTTTTAAGGCATCTTGGACCGCTTATAACTCAAAATCGGCTGAAGCTATGGCAGTGAAACTTGGTTTATGGGTTTAGCTCATTGCGCAGTGTGTTTTAGCTACATTTGATGTCCATATAACATCCTCAAAACAACATGGAAAAAGCTAAAGCGGACTCTACAAACGGTCGGAACGGCGGAAGTAACTATGAATCTCACTAGGTAGCCAACACTTACAAGGAGAAGATGGTGAACTAAACTATGGTTTAGCTAAAAAAAAGGCTAAAAACTAAATGGTTTTTCTAAGGATATAACTATAAAAAATATTTTGTTTTACTTTAAATTTGCAATTTTCTTAAAACTGCAAATCTACATACAGCTATATAAAGCCCCGAAGCGAAGCGCGGGTACTCTCAGCTAGTCCAAGTATAAATATCAAACAACATAAAGATATTATTTCATAGGAAATGCCAATAGCCTTTTATATCAGATACCTACTAAAATAGGGATGAAAGGAAAGTAAAAAGGGAAGGAACAGAACAAATCTATTTCGTTTTAAGAAATAAGAAAAGCCTTTTCAAGATAGGAGAGCCATAAAAAACTAGGATTCCCTAGCTCTTCTAACTTGAAAAAGAGCTGTTGTTCTGCTACACTACGTTGTTCATCCTTTTTTTAGTATAATATTAATAAATTTTTACACAATTTAAAAGTATTCTATTGACAAGATTAAAATTAGCACCTTGAAAAGCAACAACATAGCTGTTAATGATCCACCTACCAGCTGCTACCGCTAGTCGACTAAATGGTAATTCCAGTTAGGAGCTCTCAATGTAGCGGCATATAGGTTAAACTAATTAGTAACGACCTGAGGTTTCAGTTGTAATCATGCGATCACGATGTCTATATCCTGTTCTCTATTGGGCCAATATCTTGTCATCTATAACATAAACACACCATACTGTACAGGTAAATTAACACCCCTTTAGATATGTCTGTTTTAATCAAAAATACACGTTAACAAGAAGAACTGAAGATGGGATCTGCAATCTGATCTTGCCTTCAGGTGAAAAGGCCTTTCAGGTGAACCTAACCTAACACTTGGCACACAACGTAGGAAAATGAGCTAACTAGGAGTAATCAGAATAAGCTGACAAGTCAAACACTGTTTTCACTCATTAACTCAGAAATTCTTCCATCGACTACAACAAAATTCAAACAAACGACGTAAGAAAGATATTTCATTATTTGACTAAATAATTATCAGAAAACTCAATATAGATGTTCCTAATAATTTGGTGTTTTACTTTGTTTTAATTTGGTGACCAGATTATGTCCCTGTAACTAATATAACCTGATTCAGTTGCTAAACTAATAAAAAAAAGTAATCGCCTGCAGTAATTGAATGCAAAATGCTATCTTAGTTGACCGACAAAGGCAGCTACGATATCTCAAGGAGTGGTTTTGTCAAGTAAAAAGGTGGGATCCTAAAGTGGGATTTATCATAGGTCGTGATTTTCGAAACTTGTATGTAAAATGGTTATGAGATCATATTCTAATAACGCTTCAAACATGCATCAAAACTAGTTTCTCTAGATATATATATACTTTGTGGTATAAATACGGTTTTTTAGTAGCCTTCTTTGAGTAGACGTTATAAATACAAAACAAGCTTCAATTACACTTTGAAAAAACAGAGCTATTTGACCTTAAATACAACATTTGTTGGGCAGTAACTTTGAACTTTCATTTGTTCCAATTGCTAACCAAAATAAGAGCATGGTCGTCGCTGACTTATAAGCAAATCATCGCAAATTTTAATGCATTCATAAAACATCATAACCAATTCAAGTCATTGCTACAGTGTACTTATGAACAAACATTGTAGTATTTGGTGTTTTTTTCTCGTACTTGCATTTCCATCAGTTACTATCTAGTCTGGTAATATTTTAAGTACGTACATACGAAGGCCGAGCTATACATGTTACTCAAAGACTGGACAGTGATGACGTATTGCAAACTAGCATAGTATTGGGTCAGGTTAGACAGCAGCGTAAATAACCTGGTAGAACGGGTGAGTTTATACTCTATTTAGTAGAATCGCATGGTTTCAAGCAGTTGCCTGGTTAAGCCATCAGGTCCAGAGTTCAACCAGACCTGCACAAGGGTAGCGGTTGTGTTCGAACAATGCTAGGGTTTGATTTTCCAGACCACTAGATATGTAACTATTTATGTTTCTGAAATACGAAACATTATGTGTGTGCCCTGTTCCGTCCATACACACAGGAAGACAGGAAGAGCAGCAGGTGGACAAGAATAAGGCTCTGAGGGATGAAGCTCCTACAGCGGGCTGCTGCCATGGTTCGTCAGGAACGTCACTATTCAAGTCTTTGGTTCCCACCCTTAAGGATTACTCAGAAGTCGGCCAATGGTTTCTAGCACCAAAGTGATGTTAGAACTAGGTTATAGAGAAAGCTGTAGAGACCAACTCCCAAAGCACAGTTTTAACGCTCATTAATCAGTTCACGAAGGAAGTAATCATGATTCCTGATAATGAAGGTTTACACAGAGGCCAATACCATAAGCATAACTCGCCATACGTCCAGTTACCAGACTTGCCGTGCTGCCTCTGAACCAGACTTCAAGATTTGAAAAAGTCTTAACGAGTGGAAAACATACTACTGAACATTGAAGTTGCTGCAAGCAAATAAACTGAAAGCGGTGCTGACGAGATGGCTTCTGGACAGGCGATTCTGCACTCTTCTGCAGAGTTCCTGGATTAGAGATAACAGGACACTCAGATAATAGTCTTGTTTGACTCTACTTTTCTCAATGAAAATTTAAGTAGGTTCTTTGACTTCAGGAAGGTGGTGGACACGACATCGAGGAGAACTGCAGGCAACAACCTTTGTTGCCTGTTTCAGGTACTTGCAGCTCATGGGGTAGTTCCTGGTGTGTGTCACCTCGGCAATCTTTCATAGAGAAAGGCTGAGGAAAGCTCCGGCATGATCGAGGAGGCATCGTGGTTGGATTCAGTCTACATAATTACTGTGGAACTAACATTGGTGTGCATTAATGCACTGATGGTCTCTCAAAGATTCTGCTCGTTGATCGAAACACTTCTCGTCGAGCCTGACTTCGCCTCTGGGACTCCTTGCCTTATCAGTCCAAGCGGGGGTCAGTAGGTAAAGGTCAAGATTTAATGAAGAAAGGACTATACTCGTTAACACTATACTCGTTAAAATAGACAAACAAGCATGTTCTCAATTCGTCGTTTCTTTAAAAACAACCCCCTTCGGCACCTCGCACTTCTGCAAAACCGCATTGCAATTCCGTTCATAGTTCTTTCAATTCTCGTTTCTTAGCTTGTCACTTTAAGCGCATAGATCTTTTTCACGATACTTTAAATAAGCACACAGAGTGGTATGATGTGTGACTCTAGTGTGCCGTGACCCGTGACTTTGACACACATGCACTGTGGGGACGAGTCGAGCCTTCCTTTACTGCCGGCAGGACCTTGGACCTCTGCCAACTCTGAAGAAGGTCCACGTGGCCTCTTCATCCAATCACCGTTGTCACCTCACCTGCTGATCTTCTGTTTTATTGGTTGAGATTCCTGCGATCCACTTGTATTCGTTGATTGGTTTCTGAAACATACGTCTGGAAAGGAAAGGATCTGCAAAGATAAAAGGAGAATTGTTGAAAGGTACACTGACTTAGAACCAACTAGTAAGTTTCTACAGTAGAGTCTAACTTATCTGTCCTTCGCTTATCTGATAATATCTAGTATCAGTTATCTAAATGTAGCTTGAGTGTCAAATATAATTTTCCTCTGATTGGGATTTCAATGTTATAGAGTGTAGACAATTTTAACTCCTCAAATTTATATTAAAATTCCCTTTCTTTTCTCGTGCCTCAAAGAGGGAGGTGGTTTGTATTTTAAACACTCCCAGTATTCGGGTTCGGGGTGGGTGACGTACGTCAAAAAAAACTTTAGAATGTTATAAAAAGACTCCAAAAAGGGGTTTTAAAAATGTGTTCTTGTTCAAAAGTTAAGTTTTGGTGGGTGGGGGTATTTAAAACTTACTACATATAAAATAATAAATACGTGCTTAAATATAACCTTTTAAAGGTAGTTCAATTACACACTACAGTTTAAGGTCAATGTATTGGGTACTGTTTTGTACAATTTCATAAATAAAAGGCGACTTTGAACTACGCAGATATTCTAGCGGTTCTATGTGTAATATATAGTTGTGTACTTCACTCGCCATGTAGCCATGACTACAGCTATGAACATTAATTCAAATTAACTCTTAGGCTTTCACGGCCGGTCTCACAACAATAATCTAATTCTTTCGGTTCACACTGCGTCCAAATCCATAATTAGGTTGAGATATTTCGCCCTCGCTGTGGAGTATCATCTTCAGTCACAGTTTCAGCCAATCAGTAACTGTAGATGGTACTCCACAGCGAGATGAATCTCAACAATAATATGAAGTTTGGACGCGATGTGAATAGGAAGAACTAGATTATATTAATTTCAATGTTACTGGTGTTTAGGGTTAGGGGTTTGTATGTAGTAAGGCCAGTTCGGCATCAATGTAAATGATGTTTCTGAGGATGAATTATTATTGATGTGTGTGTGTGTGTATGTGCATGCCCATGTGTCTGAAATTGTAACTTTGGTTTTGTTATTTATATAAGTCAATTAGTTTGTGTTGTAGAGCCGGATTACCAAGGTCATTTTGTACGTAAGATACTCGTGGTGGTTTAATTAATTTTTGAACCACTTCTAAATACATACGGAACCAGTAGGCGGATTATTTGGCAATATTGAGGTTGTGATAAATGTAGTAAACCACATAATATGCAAGGTGAGTTTTAAATGTCACCTCAAACCTTAACTTTTCAAAAAGGAAATATTTTTAAACACCCTTTGAGGTATGTTTTGTAGTACCCTGAAGTTAGTTTTGAGGAACTTTGCGTCAACCACCCCCACCCAAAAACCGGGTGGAGGGCCCTCCCAAATTTTTAAAATACAAACCTGTGGTTGAAATTGTGTTACAATTACTTTCCTTTGAAGTGCAACAAGAGGGGGATTCGTCTTTAAAAAATTGGGTGAGCGGTCTCGCTTATTGGGTGAGCGGTCTCGCTTATTGGGTGAGCGGTCTCGCTTATTGGGTGAGGGGGGTCTCGCTTATTGGGTGAGCGGTCTCGCTTATTGGGTGAGGGGTCTCGCTTATTGGGTGAGCGGTCTCGCTTATTGGGTGAGGGGTCTCGCTTATGGGTGAGCGGTCTCGCTTATTGGGTGAGCGGTCTCGCTTATTGGGTAAGGTCTCGCTTATTGGGTGAGCGGTCTCGCTTATTGGGTGAGGGGTCTCGCTTATTGGGTGAGCGGTCTCGCTTATTGGGTGAGGGGTCTCTCTTATTGGGTGAGCGGTCTCGCTTATTGGGTGAGGGGTCTCGCTTATTGGGTGAGGGGTCTCGCTTATTGGGTGAGCGGTCTCGCTTATGGGTGAGGGGTCTCGCTTATTGGGTGAGCGGTCTCGCTTATTGGGTGAGCGGTCTCGCTTATTGGGTGAGCGGTCTCGCTTATTGGATTGAGGGGTCTCGCTTATTGGGTGAGCGGTCTCGCTTATTGGGTGAGGGGTCTCGCTTATTGGGTGAGCGGTCTCGCTTATTGGGCAGGGGTCTCGCTTGGGTGAGTCTCGCTTATTGGTGGGGGGGTCTCGCTTATTGGGTGAGGGGTCTCGCTTATGGGTGAGGGGTCTCGCTTATTGGGTGAGGGGTCTCGCTTATTGGGTGAGGGGTCTCCTCGCTTGTGGGTGAGCGGTCTCGCTTATGGGTGAGCGGTCTCGCTTATTGGGTGAGCGGTCTCGCTTATTGGGTGAGCGGTCTCGCTTATTGGGTGAGCGGTCTCGCTTATTGGGTGAGCGGTCTCGCTTATTGGGTGAGCGGTCTCGCTTATTGGGATAGGGGTCTCGCTTATTGGGTGAGGGGTCTCGCTTATTGGGTGAGGGGTCTCGCTTATTGGGTGAGGGGTTAGTGACGCAAACATAAAAACAAACCTCAGGACCATATATAAACATTCCTCAGAGGGTTTTCACAATTTTCCCTTTTTCAAAAGTTAAGGGGGCATTTAAAACTGATCTGGTATAAACACATGTTACTTAAATGGTATTGTTTAAACCAACGCCTTCAATCAAAGAGTGGTAGGATGAGCAGCTCATCTACGAGTGCGTTGCTTTTTCATACTGCAGGCGCCAATGAAGCAATTTACTGAAAAACAATTTATATTTATTCCAGTTTAATTAAGGTCGTGCATGCAAGACTTCTTGCAAATTCTTGCAAACTCGATAGCGAGATGAGCGTAAGAGCTGAAATTTGCGATACATAAATTTCGTTTGATTTAAATCACTATTTGAGATGCCGACCACTCTCATGAGGGTATTTTTAGGCAAATATGTAGTGAAGGATGAGTGTGATGAGTGGTAGTAATGAGTTATGAGATGTAGTCTTGTTACAAACTAAGGCCGACTCTTCCTTAGAATGGGTCATTATTTAATAGCCCAATGACCAATGGAAATACAAGGACCAACGGCTTAACGTGACTTCCGAACCACGCAGGTGTTGGTCTGATATGTCTAAACGATGGAGGTAGTTGATGCGGGTATCATCAGATGCTCACTGAGAGACTATATGAACCGCTTTAGACCTATATTATCCTCAAAACCTGACCTCCATGAAGCTAAATTACAGGACCATGCCACAAGTTCCAGTCTTATAAATAAAATGTGATAAAATGTCTAATAAATCAAATAAATGGCATGAGTGGCCGACCAAAACAATTCCATAATGTTTTACTTTACCCCACGACAGCCCGAGTACTACGTGAGCGAATGAAGTCTTAAGATTGAAAGACCTTTCATAAATATTTTAGTCGTGAGCATGAAATAGTTATAGTACCTTTTGTTAAAAGACTAAAAACCCAAATAAGAGCAAGATATTACCAAACTCAAGTGTAATATAATCGACAATCCTGAAAATCAGATGTTATGATTGTTTGAACTGTATCTCAAGAGGCAGAATCTAAATTCGAGGGACGTATTTCCTAATATTTGATAAGCACTATCATGAAAACAAAGATTGAAAGTATCATCAATCATAATGGAACTTATGTTACACCGAAATGCACCTACTTTGAATACACGTTTTAATTTTAACCGGTCGGATATGACTTATTTTTCATATATTTAATAAAATGCTCATCAGAAGTCATTTGAGACTTTATTTTGAGTCACATGGTTGTTAATTTACTTTCGTAACAAAATAACTACACCATTTGATTGTATAGATAAAGACAGTGTTTTATTTCTGCTGGCTCACCTTTTCTCTATGCACGGCTTTATGTTGCAGTGTCTAGCCGAGAAAATTTCCGAAAAGTTCACCATAGAAAATTACGAAAATATGCCAACTTTAAAAAGTCAGAACTTAAGCCAGGCAATAAGGCTTGGATTAACGCACTTTGGGCTTTAAGCCTACGTATTAATTTTCCGCTATTTCTCCCATTTGAGCTTGGCTAGTTTGATGAAAGAAGATAAACTTGATGTGCTCAAGGTAGTTTGGGCACGCAATTGCTTACTTAAAATGCCAGTTCCTATACAGGGTGTCACAAAAATGTGTAGCGCGCTATGGACCGGATTCTACATACAAAAGTAAGTCGAAAATGTCTAGTAATATTTTTGTATTTCAGCCGTAATCCAGACAACGTTTAGATGCACCGCGGTATGTGTGCAGTAAAACCCTTCTTGGAGACCTCAAGATACCAAAAATGCAGTGATAAATTCAAAACATAGCTCAATACATAAAACAAATCGGCATATAACATGGCCGTAAAGTTATTGGATAAAAATTTATCACTAGAGACTGAAAAGATCACCTATCCTTGATTTACCTTTCGTTTCCCATAATATTTCTTTGATGAGACTTCTATTCAAGTACTGATAATGGACAGTTCCTTATTCAAGATAGTATTGTGTTATACAGAATGTTCAGTAATTACGGGATCAAACTTCACTAGGTGATCTTCCAAGTCAAAATAAACAATATCTCGCTTGGTTCTTCATCCATCTGTGTTTCCTACTAAAACCTTTTTGTCGATTGGCGATTAAAGTCTTTGAAGTCGGTTAAGGTATAAACTTGAAACTGTACACATATGTTGTTACAGTATAACAAATACCAATATTTAACTCTTAGGCTTTCGCGGCCGGTGTCACAACTATAATACAGTTATTCCGGTTCACACCGCGTCAAAACATCATAATAATTAGGGTGAAATATTTCGGTCTCGCTGTGGAGTACCATCTTCAGTCACTGATTGGCTGAAACTGGCTGAAACGATTAACGGAAGAACTAGATTATAAATACCAATATAAAAACAAATGAATAGTTATCACTTCTGGATTCAAAATGGGGGACATACTAAATATTCTAAGTGTTGAAACTTAAACGTTATAGTAAATACACAAGTATAAGAAAACTTGGCATGGGCTTATGCACATCATAGGTCCAAGTTTGTTGTGCTATGATACATAATTACGAAGAAATAATAAAATTTTATTTAGTACATTTCTTTATTTAGATTCAATAAACGTCAAAGTAAACATAGTAAACGTAGTTTCAATGGTAGTTAGGATCCGAGATGTGGTTGTGACGTAACAGAGGTCAATGACCTGGTCAGCAGTGTCCAGGAGACCAGAAGCCGAATCAGTGACCTCAGGAGGACGTGACCGTCCACCGATCCTACATGGACTCCAAGCAATCATATGCTGGAGCCCAGTAACCACTACAAACCAAGTTTTAACATGAGTAATATGTATTTTTGACACACAAATAATATGCATCTATTTTAGGTGGATAGATTTAAGATCCGATAACTAAATTTAAAGAAGTTGATTGGAACAACCTGTTGGCTAAGAAGTTTCACCTGGATAGAGTCCAGTACCATGCAGCGATTGAGTTATTAGGCTACATAATATCGACAATTTTCGACTGTCTGAGGCAGAACTATGTAGAACTGAAGGCTAGAATAAAATAATGTGTAACTAAATAAATGAGCTAATTAAACGAAATAAATGAGTGAACTTGCTTCTACTTGAAAGTTCAAGGACATTTACTCACAAATCCTTAGAGAATATTGTGCACTGACTCGTATTAACTATGTGTGGACTCTTTCATTGGAAAAAATCACCTAAGAAGCGCTGCCTTCAATCTCGAAATATAACCCAGACAGTGAGACACATAGAATATAGGATATTGATGACCCAATACGGGAAACAGACGGACCTAGTTCTAACAAGTTCTAACAAGACTATATCATCTATCAAAACACTCATCATTCATCCATTCTCACCTTGAAATACTCTCTCGAGTGGTCGGTGTATCAAGTCAAGTAGTCCAATATTGGTTTTGGATTGAAGAGTGAACGTAGATGAAAGAGAAACATTGCATCACACAGAACAGAATCATCTCATCTGGTTAACAATCAGAACGGTGAGGTAGGACCAGGACCGTGTTATTACTCGAAGCATCAAACAACGAAAAGAAAGTCAGTTTACTTTCTATTCAAGATCACTGAATAATGTCTGTGAATGTAGCAATCGTACCGTACCGTGACTACTTCACAGTGGTGCTGTGAATGCAGTGGAATTTTGGTTTTCATGATCTGGCTTTCCGTTTTAGGGAATGCAGACAAATCACATTGTATAATACTTCAAAGTCAAAAGTTGAGTGCGGTCCAACCTTTGATCGGAATAATTCTGTTAGTAAAATTACTGAAAACTGTAACAATACGCTCCTTGATCGTACAAAATGCGATTCAACTATTCTTTGTAGATATGATTGTTTGAATGTTGTAAGTCTCAGTAATTCAAACAATACCACGCATTCTTCGTACGTGTGTCACATAGTGTCTTTTACAAAGTTTGAAATCATTACAAAAGCGCTGTTTGGACGTAAAAATTGTTATATTTGATTTTATAAAAAGGCAAGTAGCCAACCATTGGTTACTAATAATATTAATCCGTCTGGACCAACATTCAAATAATTTCATTATGTTGGTCTAGGATTCAGTCTTTGGCCTTAGCTTTATGTGTACTATTATCACGGGTGTCACGAGGCTGTTCACAACGCACCTGCCTCGCTTCGGCCTTCAGAACTGTGTGTTATCTTTTACTGCGCCGATAATGAATACAGTCATATCATAAAGGGATTACTTAATGCAAATGTCATTAAATTTTGATCAGTATTGATTTTTCTGGCCATTGCTTTAACAACTAAACAAACTTTAATTTTTTTGTATACAGGTTATCACAAAAATGTGTAGCGCGCTTGGCAGAACCGGATTCTACATACAAAAGTAAGTCGAAAGTGCTGAATAAATCTTTTTTTATTTCGGCTTAATTTGACCGTAATCTAGCCATACCATTTTGTAAATTTTTGACAATAATGAATAACTCAAAAACCATTTGAGATATTTTTGTGAACCTTGATACGACTTATCAAATATCAAAATGGCGACCATTTCAAATTTTCTAATTCTAATGTACTCGTAATCAAATTGGGATTTGAATTTGAAATCTTTAAATGGCCGCCATTTTGAAGTTTGATAAGTTAGATGAAAGTTTTTTTGGAAAACGTTATTAGAGAAACAATTAACGTTTATACCAAGTTTCACAAAAATATCCTAAAAAGTGTTTTAAATATTCCTTATTTTCAAAATTTTACAATATGGCGGATTACGGCAAAGTTAAGCCAAAATAAAAAATGTTATCCGCCATTTTCGACTCACTTTTGTATGTAGAATCTGGTTCTGCATAGCGCGCTAGACATTTTTGTGACACCTGTATATGGGTAACATATTTTAGTAAACTTTCTTTGACCACCTTTACTGACATATTTGCTAAAGAAACTTTTACACCGAATTCATGAAAATCAAACGAAAAGGCGACATGTAGAGAGCGTAGTTTCCCTAATTTAAATATAATCATCACGCCATTCACATATGAGAAACTTTCTCACATACGTATAAACAACAATGCGCCTAGAACCAGTATCTCTCATGGACCAGTAGAGACAGTAGCTGGCATAACATATGAGTGTGTCTGGCTAGAAAGCTGCACGATGAAGCATGCGTCTTGGCGTGAAAACGTGACTTTGGTAGCGGAAAATCCGCCAGTTAACAAAAACTCTTTGTACAGACACATGATATCAGTGTCTATTAACACCAAACACAATAGGCTATTATGTCTAGTTAAGTTATTTGCTGTAACATTATGATATAACTTCACGTGTCAATAGTTGGGTGGGGGCTTTATGCAAGGTTATAGATTGAAGTGAAAAGTTTGTTAAACAATAATGAGTCAAAGGACTTGAAATCAACGTTTGCATTTGGCATAATAGGAAAAGCACTAGCTAAATGCTTTAATGTTAAAAGACCTGATAAATACATACGATTTTATTGCATAAACATTCAATAGTAAATACATAGCATTACTAAATGTGTCTTTCATTCTGTCTGACATAATTATTATATAGTCAGTTCAAATATACAGTTTTTACATTCACTCCCTCACATTCATTTCAAATTTTCCCAGGCCCATTTTTTATCAATTCAGCCTTAAGCTGTGGCTAATTTAACGGAGACACAGCCAATAGGAAATCTGGATATTTATTAGGTTAAATTTTACTTTTTCCGTTTATATTTTGCATTTTAATGATCTAGTTTGTACATAACTAATTTAGCATAGAGTACACATGTTAAGTTTAATGCAGACTGGGCCCTTAAGTGGATGTACGAGTATAGTTATCAAACATTTATTAAAGTGTTCTGAACGTTGTGTAGAAATGTTAACATTACAGATTAATATGAAACCAGGCCGACACGCAGCTTAGCGCTAAAACGCCACTGGCATGAGTTAATCGAATTTCCTTTGCAATTTGTTCGCTTCACTCTAATTCACTCCACTCAAAAGCCCCCCCCAAAAAAAAGGTTCCAGTAGTCCGATTTTGCTGGTTAGCTAACTTGACTAAAATATTTACAAAAGAAACATTTGTACCAAATTTGGTGAAAATCGGACACAATGCGACCTGTAGAGATGATACACAATATCAAAACGTGTTCTGGGGGTTAGAGTCGGTACTCATTTCATAGTGCCGGGTCTGGGCCTTACCATGCTGACGGCTTGAATATCTTATTTTCCAAAGGAAATTCGATAACAATACTTTTCAAAATGAAATAATGCCACATAAACACTTGGCAGGATATATTTCTTAGACCAAATTAAATTGCGTAAACAACACATGTGTTACATGCCAGAAAACACTTACACTTGACCCAATGAGTGAATGTTTGGCCCTGACAATGACCAGGTTGCAGTCCTGCCCCGCCCCTCCCCCGGGCAGCCAGGACGCAGGATGCAGGATACGCTCGAGATCCTCAGTGTCCTGCCATCCTTTCCTTCACAGACTTGCCGTGTACAGTGCGCTACTGCCGTCGCCGTGTCCAGGAGTGTCACATCAGTTAGGATTTTTGGATACAGAGTGCTGGGGAGTTAGTAAGTATTTTTGTTTAATTATACAGAACCGCATAATAATTGTTAGACTATTAATTAGTTATATTTTTAAGTCAACTAAAAACTATCTTAACAAAAGTAATTGATTGAATTAAAATAAGAGTAGTGGCCTTTCAAATACACAAATTGTTTGATAATAATAATAGTTATTACATTCATAGTATAGGAAGCTCACTCTTATTGGAAATTACATAAATTTAATGCAATTTATTCTTAAGGCTAATAAATGTTACATTATTGGAATGTTTGGAGATTTGTTTTAAATTTATTTAATTAATACAGTAATAGACACATTTTAAGTTCTACTTCTGAGTCATACCAAAGACAATCTTTATGTATTCTCTTTTATAAATACATATTACCTAATCATACGTTTTGTTCCTACAATATTTTTGTCCTAACCCCCAAGCACAAGAATCCTTTTTGGGGAAGAGGTTCCAATATAAAAATGCTAATCTTATTGTATTTGTTTATGCATGCATGGAATATACTAATTGCATTTCATTTCATGTATATGAAAATTGGATTCTTCATCATTGTATACAATAGACGTAATTTGTACAATTAACAAACATATTTTGTACCGTACTCTTAAATTTGATGATTATAGATAAAAAATACCAGCAAGGCGATAAATTGCAGGAGTTCAATAAAATAAAAGACCCTTTATTTTCGGGGTTGTTCGGTGAAATTTATTGCCGATAGTACAATCATTTAAGTTCATGTTGCTGCACCAAACAGTAATTTGCGCGAATGTGGCAGTAACGACTAGCTTGTCTTCAATGCTTCGAGGGCCCTTGAAAGTATCCGAAAGTTGCTCCAACTAAACCTGTCCATCTTCCATTACATGCATAAAAACATCATTTTCAGTAATGGTTATTGGTTAAAAATTGTACCTCTGTAGTTTGATCGACAACTAACGAAAAACTACTTAACGTATATTAGGGTGTAATCAATATTTGAGAAAATTAATACTTTTACTTGACATTATTCTGGAATTGATTATCTTTCGATTGTTATATTGATATTTTGCACGTTTCTGTGGTGCAGATCATATCGATTATGAAAGGGGTTTTGATATGTCTAGCAAATTATAATATTCCTTGGGATAACATCTATTTTTAGTCCTTCAAATTTAATAACCTTGAAAATAAGAATTGCATAAAGGTACTTTTTTAAGATTGCTAGGGCAGCATGTAGCTTACGCATCACCATAGAAATGTCATGAGAACGTATTATTTTAAATACAGATACGAAATTTAAATAACCAGGCCGACACGCAGCTACGCGCTAAAGCGCCGCTGACGTTAGTGAAGTAAATTTTTTTGACAATTTATTACTCTAATTATTCACTAAGCTCACATCCTCGCTTCAAGCTTCAGCTTTTCCTGCGTCTTCCTGCAGTAGTCAAATTTTTCTGAATAAGGAACTTGACCAAAATTGTTTTTATAATGCACATTTTACTCAAATTAATGAAAATTAAACTAAAAATTCGGTTTGTAGAGAGCTCACATATACATAAATATGTACGGTATATAAGTGTTCTAAAATGCTCAAAATGTGTTCAGGGGGTGAGGGTTTCATGATCCCGCCCTCCCAGGCCTGGGTCTTACAATGAATATCTCATTTTCCAAAGGAAATTCACTAATAAAATCGACATGTCATTAGTCAAAACACGCACTTTTGACGTCAGCCAGGAACACACAGTGTTGCATCAGTGCCAGTCGTTATCACAGTCACACCATTGGCGAGGTTATGACGCTGTAAACATACAAGCCTGGTGTGCTTGAGTGTGTACATAGTGACGTCATAAATCAACTTACTGTATCCACTACATTGTGAGTGAAGGTATGGCACAATCAGCTTCAATAAGACGTTCTAAGAGGTTCTCTTTCAAAGCGCATTTTATTCTTATAACAACTCAAATGATTTTGTTTATGTTTACCGATATGGGCCTTGGCTTCCCTCGTGACTCTTCTCCATTCATCTCTGTTGTTGGCCACCTGTCTCCAATTTCTAATGCCCAAATCTTCTTCTAAATCTTGTCGTCCTCTTTTCCTTGGCCCCCCTCTTCTTCTTTTGCCGTCAATGGTCCAACTAAAAATATGTTTGTCATCCGCTCTTCTCCATGCGCACTATATGTCCAAGCCATCTAATTCTATGGGCTTTATAGTATGTCTGACAATATCTTCTGCATCAATGAGTTCTTCTATGTCCTGTACTCACGCATAGGTATACAGGTACTAATTCATGTTTGCCATCTAAAACATAGTACAGACAAATTAGTAGAGCTTCAAAACTTATACTATCCCTAACAATCTCACATATAGCAAGAAATGCTACTTTTGAGATAAATAAAGCAAATGTAAAATGTTTTATGATATGATGTCCTTATTTTTACACATAAGGACATTTAGAACATTTTTCAAGTATTTCAGTAAACAGGTGAATTGTTGTTGAAGTACCAGTATATTTGCAAGTCATGGAGGTTACTCCAACTAAAACTAATCACTAATAAATATAGAACCAGCTTTTAAATTTTGTATGCCTGTTCTGGTTCAATTTTTCTTTTTGTCGTTTGGGCCAAACAATTCCACGGTTTTCCTTATCACTTTTATCAACTGACCAATCAAAAATCCTTTATCTCATGATGTGTGTTCATGGGGTTACCGCCTCTTTTACTGCAACTTTTTCTGAAAGTAAAGTTTTTCAAGAAACTACAGAGATTGTAGAACTACAACTTAGGCTACCAAATAATTGTTTTCCAGTAGATGGAACTTGATATAGTAAAGTATTTAAGTATGAAAAAGTGTACAAGATGTTTGCTCCTTGTGTAAAGTAATTGTGTGAATAATTCTACTTTTGACTTTGTGGAATGTTTTTAAACTCTTATGTTTAGAGTTGTCGAGGTTATAAACAAAGATATAAAATAAACTTTATCGAGTCACTTAAATTATTTCATTACTCGTATGGACACTTTATGATACGTATCCATAAAACTTAACAAAAGACTAACTAAATTCACTGTGTATATGAAAGATTGCCGTTGTTTCAGGGGGAGACAGAGATAGAGGGTGTGAAGTAAGCATGGTGCTGATGAGGTGACACTACCATGGTATGGCCTCGCTTCTGTCAGGGCTCTTTACTGCAACAATGTATACTTCTTCTACTAGTCCAAGGTAAGTGTCATCGGCATTAGCTATGTGTTTAGTAACAAAACCATCAGTGTAGGTAGACCCGAAGAAAGGAAACAGGTGGTCAACCTTTAAAATGTCATCCTGAAAGAAGAACCTTGTTTTCCAGAAAGTGAAAACCTCATTATCCCTTAAAAGCTGAACAGCAAGGAACGTGAGAATCTTTTTTGTCCAAAAAAGTTGTAGATCGCGAATTTCTCTCATGTGTCTTTACGTTCACTTTCTCCCGGTCTGTGTTGGGAGGAAGCGACTTAGGCGCTGCCGGTGTCCACTTTCTGAATTGCATTAACCTTAACCTATGTCCCAGTTTTGCGAGAAGTCACGACCAAGCGTTTAGATCACCTTTTTAGCGGACAAGGATGATACACTCCTTGTAGAATGTAAACTTTCTCAGCTCTTCAGCTTGACTCATTGATCTTTAGAAAGGATCTTTACGTTTTGCCCGGGTTTGGGCTCGAAAATGTCGCGGCAACTTTCCAACCAAGTATGTCCGGTTAAATGGTTGTATAAGGTTACAAATTCTCCTGACGATACTCACCTAACGAGATTTCGGGGTTTTCTTATTTGAAGTATTTCGGCTTCCAGTTACTATGTTCCTCTTTTTGTTCTGTTGGCCCTGACCAGGTCCTCAACCAGATTCCGACCAAGTGCTTAAATCACAAACGCGATACTTTCCTCGTATGGTGTAAAACGTCTGAAATGTTTACGTTACAGACTTGCTATTTACCAGGACTTATGTGTTTTGGAATTTTCAACTATCTGAAATACGAAATAATCACATCGCCATAAATTATAGTATACACAAATTTACTGTCGTATAGTTGGAAACACGAGTCATTTCTAATTAATGAATTTAAACTTATGAGTTTACAAAAGGTATTTTTAGACTGTTGAACCAGGGTTTGTGATAAAGAACCTTATATTCTACTTTGATTTTGATTGTTTTTATTAAACTATAATTATAAACAAAAAAGATACATGATTTATTGGACTGTTTGATTTAAATCTTTATGATTTTATAATTATATTTTTTCAGTTTTGTAAGATGGGATTTGCAAAACCGACTTCACCGATTACGTAATTTTGAATATTTTCAGTTTTATCAGGGTATTCTTTCATTGTTCGGCTTAAGAGTGCCAGTAGTGGCTGTGACCTGGAATTTTGTCCCATAAGAGCAACGTAGAAAAACACACTTCACGTCTACAGTTTTTATCGGATTTGTATGAAATAAACTTTGTTTTAAAGTGTATTTAATGTTTTAGTGACTCTGCTCAGCCGAATTTCCACTTTATTTTTGAATCAAGAAAATGCCTGTTATTACATTACTTTCATTTGATACATTGACTCTAGAGGGTGTCACACTCTTAACGAAGGAAACCATACACAAGCAAATTAACAACCAAAAAGCAATCGCTAATTTTATTTTTATAACTACTGTCAAACTCAACAGGAATTGTGCCGTTTCTCAAATGTTGTCGGTGGTCAGCCCTACTAATTTTCGTAACCTCCGGAAAATTCGCTAATACCGCTACACAATAAGGCACAATAGGGAACGATGTAATAGTTTGAACAAAGCAGACAGTTGGGGGAAAGTATTATGCTTTTGACAAAGATTCGTCTCGTGGCAAGTGCTCGGTCAAGGGCGATGAAAGCCTCGCCTTGGAAAGTGCTGAGACTGGTTACCAGTTTACCGGTCGCTTGACCGAGACCGACTCATTTATCTTTGGCGATTCGCCATATGGGCTGGGTGCTCTCGTTCTCTGGACCAGAGACATCCTTGAGATGGAGGAACTGATAATGTCATAGATCCGAGGTAGGGTTAGGTTTTGGTTCTTCTTATAATCGAATTTCCTTTTGAAAATGGGATATTCAAGCCGTCAGTATGGTATGACCCAGACTCGGGACCGTGAAACGGCACCGATCCTGACCCTCCAGAACACGTTTTGAGCATTTTTACAAGATATTATATGCATATGTGTGTATGTACTCTCTACACTCTACAGGTAGCATTTTTTGTCAGATTTTCATGAAATTTGGTGCACATTTTTTTGTAAATATTCGATTAAGTTCGTAAAACGGATAAATCAGGCTACCAAAACCCCTTTTGGGAGGGGAGAGTTGTAGCCAAAACAGTAATTTTCATCCAATTTTGATGAAATTTGAAGTAAATATTATTTGTAAGGTATCCACCAATATACTAGAAATTATAACAACTCATTAAGTCGTTTCAAAGTGGCGGCCAAAAAAGTGTTTTTTCGCTATATCAGCGTTGTTAGCAGTCCAATTTCAATAAAATTTAAAATACGTTTTACCTTCACGATAGATAATGAAACTTGCAGTAAAAGAAACGTGAGTCTGAGTACAAAGGCCGAAGCGAGGCTGTGAACGGAGCGAATAAGAGTAACAAATTGCAAAGGAAATTAGATTGACTCATGCAAGAGGCACTTAACTACGTGTCGGCCTAGTAGGAGTGGTCGGTGTCTCAAATCAAAGTATAAAAGTAAGAAGAAACTTTGGTCTTGCTGTGATTGAAGATGGTACTCCCCAGAGAAGAAATATTTCAAGCTAATTATTATGTTTTGACGCGGTGTGAACCGGAGGACTAGATTATAGTTGAGACACCAAAGTTAAGTTTACGGAAAGCTTGATAAAAGTTAGCGTGTACAATGTAGTAATGAAAATTATGTATAAAAGAAACAATCCTTGAGGTTGCATTTTGCCAACTAAAGAAAGAACCCCGAGTTAAAAATAACCCCACTACTAGATATTCTAAAATCAGCAGCCCCTTGATGACAAAAAAATATATAAAGTAATAAAACACTAGATATAATCACGTACTTCAAACATAGTTCAATAAATGATGTTGACTGGGATTCGTGGCGTGGTCCTGTAATCCAGCTTCATGGAGGTCAGGTTTTGAGGATGATATAGTAGGTCTAAAGCGGCTCAGATAGTCTCAGTGATCATCTGATGATACCCGCAAGAACTGCCACCATCGTTTAGACGTATCAGATCATCACCTGCGTGGTTCGATTCACGTTAAGCCGTTGGTTCTTGTATTTCCATTGGTCATTAGGCTATTTATTAATGACCCATTCTAATGAAGAGTCGGCCTTAGTTTGTAACAAGACTACACCTCATTACTCATTACTACCACTCATCACACTCATTTTTCTTTCACCACATATTTGCCTTAAAATACCCTCATGAGAGTGGTCAGCATCTCAAATAGTGATATAAATCAAACGACCCTACTGAGAAATTAAGCCTTCCGTGAAGGAAGCAGGAAACATAGTTTTCATTAGAAGCAAACCAAACGTGTTCACCTGAGTAGAAAACAATTTGTAGCAGTGGTCGACTCACAACCACAGCTCGTTCCACCACAAGGAGGGTCTGGGCCAATTTCCTGACCACTTTTTCTCAAATTTGGCAGTCACGCGCGGCATGACGACGCGTCGCGTGCTCAAGGCGAAAGTCCGTCTCGTCTCGGTGAATATTCTGAATCATCACGAGCAGTTGGGTTCCTCTTGGTGGAGACTCTAATGACGGGCTCCGCCAAGTAATACGACTGACCCAAGGTCAGCAAATTGCGTTGTTTTGCAGCTTCTGTCGTTGCCATCTCGGAATCTTTCTTTAGTATTGTTTCTGTTTGGACCAAGCAGTTTTTCGGAGGGGCAAAGCTTAAACAGTCCGTCTGGGACTCGTGGCTTGGTCCTGTAATCCAGCTTCGTGGAGGTCAGGTTTTGAGGATGATATAGGTCTAAAGCGGCTCAGATAGTCTCAGTGATCATCTGATGATACCCGCACCAACTTCCACCATCGTTTAGACATATCAGACCATCACCTCCGTGGTTCGGAAGTCAAGTTAAGCCGTTGGTCTTTGCATTTCCATTGGTCATTGGGCTATTAATTAGTGACCCGTTCTAAGGAAGAGTCAGCCTTAGTTTGTAACAAGACTACACCTTACAACTCATTACTACCACTCATCACACTCATCCTTCACCACGTATTTGCCTTAAATTACCCTCATGAGAGTGGTCGGCATCTCAAATAGTGATTTAGTGTACACAGTCCGATATCTCGAAATGCATTTACCATGACTTAACAAGTCTTCACTAGCTAGATAACATCTTGACAATTCACATCAGTTCGGTGGCTTAGCGTAAAGGAGATGGCATGCTGGATTAGGGCATCCGATTTAGCAAAGTTTTCACGTACCGAGAGTATTGTTATTTTAGAGGGAGTTCCCGATTTTTTACCTTAAAACCTCTTGGGGGCTAAAAAGGCCTAACCCCAGCTATGTTTTTCTCAGTCATGTTTAAAGAATTTAACCGTGGGTTAAAAAAAAATGTTTTTAAGAATTATCTTAAATTTTATTTATCTTACATCCAGTCAAACGTATGTTACAGATTAAACAGAACCTATTAAAACGTATCACCAAAACTATTGAAACTGTGCTAGAAATTGAAAACTTGGCCAAATCTAATCATCCCCCTTCCCCCAGATGTAACAGTTATCGTATTAGAGATAGTTAACAACTTTGCTAAATGTTATGTAGTGTCCTAATCCAGCAAGGTCTCATACTAGCCAATTACTACGATATGAGCCACTGGAGCAAGCTTCTTAATTTATTATTCTTTTACTTTATGATTCTTACTTATCAAACTTCTAAAGCGACAGGAAACATCTACGGTTATGTAAATTTACAATTCCGTCAGGTAAAAAGATAACTTAAATGTACGGCGGTTATAAATAAATTCTTTCCCGCACGTGCCTAACTATGACGATAAAAGAACACTTCGCAAGGAGCTCAAGGTCACTGCAGCGTACCTTATGCAGAATGATGCAGTCACGTGATGTGAACTGCATGATTGTCGGATGCAGTCAGATGCAGTTTTTGCATTGCGCAATGACTAGCTACTACGAGCTTAGTTGCACTTTTCGTTCCATTGATAAGAGGAAGATTAAAGTTAAAAAGGTAAAGTTGGTCTTGTTTAACGAGGCGAAGTTAGAACTACAAAGTCCTCCCTACCACTCTACCTCGACCTTTACCTAGCGTCACCGTATTAGTCACATTACAAATTGTAAGTGGTGACTGCGGGGATCGAACCTGCGCCGCCGGAGGGATGAGCTCCGTAGTCGCGCGCGATACCAATCCGCCACGGATCCGCTTAAAGAGATTCTATAGAGACGTTGAACAAGATGTTGGAAATTTTGTCATGATACGAAATTAATAAAAGTTCGTATTCTTTTTTAAACCTTGAAAATAAATATAAAACAGTATATAAATAAATTTGAAGACAAAATATTTGGACCGAACCGGGATTTGAACGAGTCTCCGCTTGCCGGGCGGTTATGCTAAACCACTACACCATCCGGCCCAACTATTTCTGCCTTCAAATAAGTAATTAAATCTGAATGTTTATCCGAAACATGTGACTGTCAAATAGTGACTTTAAATCAACAAGCTGGAAATATTACAAACAGAATTTAAATACTGTGTCAAATGACTTATTATAGATCTTAATTGTATAAACGCTAAATAGCTAAATTAATACTAAATAAATTTGAAGACAAAAATATTTGGACCGAACCGGGATTTGAACCCTGGTCTCCCGCTTGCCGGGCGGTTATGCTAAACCACTACACCATCCGGCCCAACTATTTCTGCCTTCAAATAAGTAATTAAATCTGAATGTTTATCCGAAACATGTGACTGTCAAATAGTGACTTTAAATCAACAAGCTGGAAATATTACAAACAGAATTTATACGTCAAATGACTTATTAAAAGATCTTAATTGTGTATAAACGCTAAATAGCTAATTTAATACTAAATAAATTTGAAGACAAAAATATTTTGACCGAACCGGGATTTGAACCGGGTCTCCGCATTCTGTTTGTAATATTTCCAGCTTGTTGATTTAAAGTCACTATTTGACAGTCACATGTTTCGGATAAACATTCAGATTTAATTACTTATTTGAAGGCAGAAATAGTTGGGCCGGATGGTGTAGTGGTTTAGCATAACCGCCCGGCAAGCGGGAAGACTTGAGTTCCGTCGGTTCATCCAAATATTTTGTCTTCAAATAATTATTTAACGTTTATCTAGTAAGATCTATAAAACAGTATAGTTATTAAAAGGATTCATAAAGTCACAGCATACATACATATTTACCAACGTCAAAATATACGTCTTTCTAAAGCATAAATATAAAAAAAAACTAAACATAGATGTTAGGTTGTTATATTTTCTTCAAGAAACCGAAGGACCTCTAAGGCAAGCCTGTTCAGAGGCTTTTACAAATAAATATATCATTTTACATGTAACGTTTGGAAAAAAGTTCAATAATGTTAGTTTTTAGGACAAACAAATAACTATTATAATTAATCAACATAAATTAACCAAATTAAAGGGTTGTTTTCTATACTAATAAAGCATATAGTTTTAAGTTAATATCAACTTAACTATCAAGAACTACAAAACAAAACAAAAAATCATCCCGTTTATTACGATCAACTAAATCCGGTTTACGATCACTTTTAAACAATTGCAAAAAAAGGTTTCTCTTTCCTGGATTCGAACTCATCTGGTCGAAGAAAGTAAAGCAACCTTTGTTGAGAAGAAGCGATTCCTTAATCAATTCCTAAACAAGATTCTTAATTACCTGTTAAAACAAGTTGGCCATGCAACGTCGCATCTTTGGAGTGTTATAATTGGAGTCGGTCACGTGACAGCGGCTCGTGCTCTGATTGGTGGGACGAGACCGGTATGGAAATGTGCGAGGAAGGATGTTGTACATCTGGGTCAAAACAGGTGTTTAACAGAATGGGAAGAAAGTTGCCATCAACTGTCTCACGGCCAGATCAACACTCGACTTTCGCTTTCGGACCATCTTCAGCACAAAAACTGATTATCACGCTCGCATTGTGTTTTGTCAACATTACTGAGATCTCCTTGGTATTCCCCCTGGGAGTACAGTTTTACTATATTTCTTTTACGCTTTGGATATGAAATTAGCTGATCGATCATTTAGATTTATAAATGCTAAGATTTTTATTGGGTTAATAAAAGTGATCATAAAAAGTGCATTTGGCAGATTATTTAAATTTTACAAGTGACATGAATAACATAATACTTCATTTTGAAACTTTATTAATTTTAACAATAAGCGCTGTATACATTTAAATGAAAACCCTATTTCAGCCCCAGTATTGCCGTTACTAAAGGTCTGAGTATATTTTATCTAGAGCAAATGTTAAAGGTTTTGTTAGTTTATGAAACGCTTGGTCACTACTACTGCGTTTTCCTTCATGTACTTCCCTTTATATATAATTATTACTGCGTTGTTAAAAAATCATCATAAAAGTCATCAAAACGTTAAATTTGCATCCCAGTTCCATATCCCCAGCCCACCTGGTACTTTACACTTTGAAAGGGCCTCTTTGATTCTGTAAACGCCCCTCCATCATACCAAAATCCTGACTCCGCTACTGGGGGAGGAATTTGAACTTAATGGTATTGAGCCATGTTCCTAGAGAACAGGATGGGCGTCAAAATTTCTTTTCTGATTTTACGTTCACTCCAGGCGCTTTCATGGGCTTGCCTTTGGGGTTTTGTGTCAGCTTGTAGTTTCAATCTGTGAGGAAGTTCCTGGTGCCGATGTAAGAGCGTTCCTTCTCGTTCGCAGTGAGGAACCCTCTTACATCGGCACCAAGCTGTCCAATAAACTTCCTCCCTGACTGAAACTACAAGCTGACTCAAAAGACCTCAAAGACAAGCTCATGGAAGAGGAATGCTACTCCATTAAGGAATACTTAGAGCGAACGTAAAATCAGAAGAAGAAATTTTGACACCCATCCTGATGTTCTCTAGGAACATGGATCAAGGCCATTAAGTACAAAGTGGAGGACATGTAGAATACGCTTACAAGTATCCCACAATCTCACCTACAGCCAAAGGTTCTGTACTCGCAGTAACACTGAGTCAAGCTGTCAATAAAGACGAATGCTCTAGGACTCTAGGTAACTAAGCGCGCGTTCATTATACAGTTGTGTAGAGTGGTAGGAAAACCACACACTGGATAAGTACTTAATGATGGTTTCCTTGATGGCTTCTCACTCTAATTGGCAACTACTCACTGCAGTTCACTCACGTGTAACTGCAGCTCAAACGGTGCAATTTGTCTGGCTGTTTCTCCGATTTAAAACAGTGTCTAACCGATCGCATCAGGTTGAAAGGTAAAAAGGTAAAGTTTGTCTTTAGGAGGTGAAGTTGGGACTACATAGTCCTCTTTACCACTCAACCTCAATCTTTACCTAACGTTATAGTCACATTACAAATGTAAGTGGTTGTTGCGGGGATCGAACCCGTGATCAGCTTCGGAGTCACGCAAGATTCTACCCCGCCACGGGTCCGCTACCAGGTTTAAACTACTTGTAAGTTTATTTGAGATTTGCTTTTTTTCATTCAGAGCTCTACCTGTAGTTAAACTATTAAACTGTAATGTAATACTAAGAACTAAGTAGGGACATCATATGATAATTGACGATCATTATGAGTTGGGAGAGCCAAAATTTCACAATACTATTCAGCGTTGTATGACGATTTGACCATGCAATGTCCAACTGAAACGAACGCAATTTATACAACAAGAATTGACACATTTATATTATTGCAGAAGTTGCCTATAGTTTGTTAATAAACGTGAAAGCCACGACGTTTGGGGGCCTGTAATCTGATCCCGTCTTTGGGTAAAAAGTAACCTAAAATTTACCACAAAACATAAGGAAATGAGTAATTAGCTTAAGCTGACCACTCACCCACCACCAAACAACAAATATGCAGTCATATTTTTTTCTAGACTAGTTTAATCTTAACAACTAGCCTAGAAAATGTCCACATAACAACATGTCCATAAGTTACGAAACAAACCGCAATTATAGAAAAACCCGTCCACGGCCAGTAAGAGCTGCCCACAGTCTGACTAGCTGGTTAGCTAGGAACAGAGGACGACCAATCATAAATGTGTTTGAGACTGACCACTGTAACAGATAAACACAAAAATACCTCTTTATGCACAGTAAATGAAGGGGAAGAAAATCTCGAACGGGGAAGAAACCTAGAACGTTGTCTCCTTTTTGTCAACAAAAATATATAAAACCACTCGCATAAATATTTCAACTTCATACATTCTACCAACGTCAATTAAAAATCTTCAAACAATCACCACTAAAAATACGTGTAGGCGTATGAGGTAAACAAACAACAGCTGATTTAGAACAGAACCAAGCAATTGACCAATCGATAATCGTGCTCAACAAGGGTGACCATCGATAATCGCTTTGTTACGCGTTGTTGCCTTCAATAGTGAGATAAGAATGCTTGAACCTGAAGCATTGAACGGCAGATGATATCATCCACCTTTCCCCGTATCTTCACTGCATGGCCAAGTAGTGAAAGCACTTTCGCGGGTGATTTATATAGTATATCGAGAGACGCCACATCTCACTGGGACACCACTCTTGCAAACCCACTGGCTGCTGCTGATGATGGAATTTAGAGAGCTGCCAGATGTACTGCCTTGACTGAGATAACTCACAGTGCTTGACACAAGTATCTTTCTGGGACATTGGTCAAAGAAAGCAAAGAAAGAGTGAGGAATTCTCGACAGAGTTGCTCGGACCATCTTCCTTTGGCGTATTTGTTAGGCGTCATAAAAGAGATCTACAGTGTTGTCATTTCGTGGCGGATTGGAATCGTGCTTGACTCCGGAGCTGATCACTCCTCTGGCGCGGGTTCGATCCCCGCGGTGACCACTTAAATGTGTAATGTGGCTATACGGTGACGCTACGTAAAGGTTGGAGGTTGAGTGGTAGAGACAACTTTGTAGTCCTAACTTCGGCTCGTTAAACAAGACAAACGTTACCTTTTTTACCTTTTTAAGTAACGCCTAAAACTAGAGACTGCATTGGAGAAACAACTAATCTTGCATTTTGTGAAAATACACTAATATTGTCTAGACTAACTGGGAAACAAAAACCTCAGGAATGTAAAGATACAGCAACTCCTCAACTCAGAATGGCATTGATGTACGGAAGTACTGATCTGCAACGCTTATGCTAAACAGAGGGAAAGCAAACATGTCACATGTCAGCTACCGAACTCTCTCACTCGAGAATCGATTCATTAGTGGCAAGTCGATCTATACCAAGAGTCGATAATTACCAGTCTCAGTGACACCAACAACTACTAGTTCCACTTTCCTTTTTCAACGAGTCTGTTGTCCGGTTAATCGAGTTCTCTCTGAATATTACAGAGATGGAACCATTGTTGATCGATTTATGCGGAACGTAGCGATTTGATTGATGGGAAATGTCTTTTAAATCTGCATCTTCGAAATAATGTTATTTGGCAAGATACCAATAAGTATGTTATATTCGAAAAAGGTAAAGTTTGTCATGGCGAAGTAAGAACTAGAAAAGTCCTCTCTACCACTCAACCTCGATCTTTGCCTAGACCGTATAAGTCACGTTACAAATTATAAGTGGTGACTGCGAGGATCGAACCCACGCCACCGGGGTGATGGGCTCCGGAATCGCGTGCGATACCAATCCGCCACGAATCCACTCAAATGTTAACTCACTTATGTCTACATAATAAAGGAACACTTTTGTAAAGTACATTTTCGGTAAACGCTGAAAGTTGGATTCAATTCAGATTGTTCGATTAAATTTGTCAACGTCAACACAACTCCTTACTTTGAATCTGTTGGATTTCATAAAAGAAGTAAGGTTAATGGATAACGGAGAGAAGGTTTATAGAATCAAGGTACATAACTTAAGCGTCTTATTCTTAGTAATGTCAGAAGAACTATTATTGCGGACATTTTCCATCGTTAGTGAACAAAAAGGATCACGAACGTTTCGGGAACTGTTCACTAACGATGGAAAATGTCCGCAATAATAGTTCAACTTCTGAAATACTCCCATCGTCAACAACAAACTTCAAACTTAGTAATGTGATTGCTAAACGCGCTCTAAAACCCATTGGGCTTAAAATTAGGGTTTATGTGACTAACCCCAAATGATGACCTTATATAGTTTACCTAAACCTAATTTCTTTATTACTCGATTCACAAAATGTAATGAAAATTATAAGAAAACACTTAAAATTAAAAATCTATTCATGCATACAAAAATTGAATTTGCATTACTAAAGGTAAACTAAAATGGTAATTTTGTTTACCGAGTTTGCCCGCACTCTGCTAGTAACCATCAACCCAGAGATTTTGAAGTTAGGTAAATAGGCTTAGTAATAAAAAGGAAGTATATTATAACTAATTACTTTATAAGATAAGGTTTCGAAGTTCAACTAGTGGCGTTTTTAAAGACGTCAAGGCCGAATTAAGCCAAAAACACAACTATAATCTAGTTCTTTCGGCTAAAACAGTGACTGAAACAGTTTCAACCAATTAGTGACTGAACATGGTACTCCACAGCGAGGCCGAAATATCTCAATCTAATTATAAAGTTTGGACGCGATGTGAACCGGAAGAACTAGATAATAGTAGAGACGCCGGCCGCGAACAGTCATCACGGTCATTTGCGAACGGATCGTGGCATTTAGTCGCAAGATTCTATAACGCACATGATACAATGTAGCAGAATCATCTTCATGAGCTTGTTAGTATAACTAAGCAAAGTGAGTGGTTAGCGAAGAAGAATGTAATTAGCGCATGAATGGGAGAAAGTGAGAGTCAGTTCACAGAGGGAGAGAAAATAAACCGATAAGTGAATGTAGAATAAAAACAAACTTCACGAGCTTCAGAGAAACTGGATTTATATTCACTCCAGACCTTCGTGGTGGTCTGAACAAGGCACCTGGTTAACCATTACCAAATTAGTGAGAATCGCATGGCCTTTCAAAGTTTTGATTTACAGTAATTGTCAAATTTAGCAATGCCATAATTGAATATAAAGTTCACCTTATGTAGTAGAGTTTTACATTTTCAACAGATCAAAACAACTCTCGTTGTTCTAAACCCTATCATTTTATCTCGGTTTTATTATTTAATCCCAATTTCTGCACTTTAACATTCAGAGCACTGGGCATAAATTGAGCTGTTATATAATTTACTAGCCTATGTTTCCAAGGATAAAGAAAGAAAACGATTAAGTTTGTCTTGTTTAACGAGGCAAGATAGGACAACGAAGTCTCCTCTACCACTCAAGTATAAAAAAGTAAATAAAGTATCAACCTTGACCTTTACCTAGCGCACCGTATTTCAATTTACAAAGTGTACGTGGTGACTGCGGGGATCGAACCCGCGCCACCGAACTGATGAGCTCCGAAGTCACGCGCTATACCAACCCACCACGGATTACCTTAAGATCAAAACCAGTAGTAACGTTTAAGTAAAATGAAGCTTAAGGCTTAGTTGATATTATTTTTGGGGGGCCAGTGTCCAGAGTAAAGTATTCCACGAAATCTTGGTAAAATAATGACATGTTTTTTCATAAATTGACCGTTTTCTCCACCTTGTAAGACTCATATCTGGATCAATTCCAAAGGAGGCTATTTACTTGCAAACTGCAGCCTACTTCATTGCACTTTCTCTTAATAATAACTTAATGTCGATTTTATGTACTAGCACTCATAAAACATTACGCAAGTACCTCATTATTGAGGACTTTTCATCGCGGGTATCTCATTAACGCTGGGAAGCATATATAACCCGGATCAACCAGCTAATTACGAGTATCTTTCGTCAGTCAGATGACGATTTTTACCCACCAACTTTACTTAATAGATTTCAAATAGGGCTTGAAAGCTGATTTAATTATTTATTTTAAACAAGTTAAAGGTTGAACAACTAATGTTTGCCTAAACCAGACCCAGATGTTTTATTTATCTCAGTTAAATTATTACTATCAAAATTTACTAATAAAACGTCCGAATCTCCAAAGCTACCAATAGTTTATGTTAGTAAAAATCATGTATACAGGGTGGTTGAAAAGTAAGTAGGCAAAAAGGAATTGTTATAATTCCTACAATAATTGTATAAACTTGATACAATACATACGCTCAACTACATAAGACAATTAAAGATAGTTTTGAATTTCCACGTAGCACAGGTGTTGTTCAACAATTACTACAAACAGCGGAGATACGGTTAATAGTTTTTAAGAAATTCAATTGGAATACCGGTGATAACTTCTTGAATGCGAGTTTCCAAATCATTTACGGTTGCAGGCTTGCACTTGTATACTTCTTCCTTTACAGAATCCCCATAGGAATGACACGGAGTTAGATCTGGGCTTCTTGCAGGCCATTAACGGCGTCCACGCAGTCTCGGCCAACGTCCAGGAAACATTCCGTCCAACCACTCAATCAATCACGAAAAACCTGAAACAATGAACGAATATTAGTAATCAAAGAAGCCTTATTAAATATTCAATATTACGACACTATTGCCAACATGATATTTGTAAAGACTACATTACTAAGGTAGATAGTTTCACGAAGGAAAAGCTAAAAATGTGCTTTGTATGTTTCAGGTAGCATAGGTCTTTTGTGGAACGCATTTGACCTGGAATATTGGAGATGCAAGTTAAAAAGATACAACTACTGTCCAGATGAAGACATTAAAGTATTCCTGTACTCACCGTAAGTAATATTATATGCACTTGTATTAAAGTATAAAGTATAAGTACTTATACTTCTGTTAAGTACTTATACAGAACAGTTTAACAGTATTACTACGCTAAAACAGTTTAAAACTAAGGTATAGTCTATCTAAATTATTTTAAGCGTGAAAACTTGTGTTAATTTTGAAAATGTGACTTTTAAAACGCTGAAGTACACCCTTGCCAGGGTAAAAGAGAATATCCAATTATTTCCAATCGTAACATGACAATATTAACAGTAACCTGTTAACCTATTGTATGAAAATGAGTTAAGAAAATGATTTTAACTAGAAAACCGGACTTTTCCCGCCACATAAGGAAGAAAACTACTTCCTACGTTTTGGGCGATTGGGAAACTCTATCCGTACTCAAGGGTCTAACTTAAACTTACGATACATTATAGATAATACTATAACTAAAGCCATGTGCTCTGCAACCAGTTTTGGTAGAAATGTGAGTGGAAAAGAGTTTAGGTTGCCACCAAAGGGTTGAGCTGGTCCACCGCAGTGTGGTGTCCTGGTGAGATCAAACCTTTTCTTTTTTTCTATTTTTAGGTTTTCTTTACGTGAATATTTTTCTTCTGTCAATGTATGTCTGTTGTTGACAGTTTCATTTTGACTTGTCCTCTTAGGTTAAGGGCTAAGTATTATCTATAATGTAGGGTAAGTTTAGGTTAGGTTAGAATTAAAGGGTGGGGTTTTCAAACTACCCGAAACGTAGGGAGTAATTTTCTTGGACAGAAAAGTCCAAATTTTCTAATTAAACTGATATCCGCCACTATTATGAATTTTAAATCTAACAAAATTATTTCGATTGAGTAACTATGATAAAACGAAAAATGACCTTGTTTGAGACAACCTTTGGTTTTCGAAACCATACTTAACGCAGATGCAGTTTTGGAATTAACATGTTAACTCACATGTATTTCAGAGATAGAAGTTATGCTAGAAGAATCCATATCCACGGACACCTATCGTTACAAGAGCAGGGATGGAACCCTTTGTACAAGAATGTGATCATCATCCACGGCTTCAACGGCACGGAGAGCAAGACTCCCATGACCTTCATTCGTGATGGTGAGTAAGAATCATGTTATCTACTTCAAGATACAACATTTTAATTATCGATATACAAATTATCATTGTGTTGGTATATAAAACCAATGAGAACTTATATTAAAACATTTAAAATTACAATAAATTTATAATTAGAGTGTATTTCTTACATGAATTTAACCTTTAAATTACAAAAGGCTCTAATGACATATTTTTGTAAAACAAATACTCTACTGATTTTGGCTGAGCACAGTTTCGCCACAAACACGTGCCATATTTTAAGATGGCACATATCATCATCGCAATAAACCATTTTAAAAATGAGCAGTATCTAGGAGCAGTATCCAGATAAATTACGAAGCAAAAATACCCGAAATTCCAACTAAATTTCCTGTCTAGGTGAATACCCAGAAACTTAAAATGTTCAACCTCTTCTATCTTATTGATATCTAAAAACACCGAAGGGGTTTCAGCTAACTTTGGACCAACATTAAAATATATGAACTTTGATTTGTCAATATTTGTTGTGAGGTTCACGTTCTCAAAGAATTTAACGTAAATATTTGTTGATTGGAAAGAATTTATTTCTAGGTTAAGTAAAAGAATAATCAGTATGCACGTTTAAAATTATTGTTACTTTCTTTTTCTTGAATAATGTATTTAAAAAGTTTATTTGTAAAAGGTTAGTTATAAACTCTTAAGTTACCAAGAAGAAGCAGGGAGAGATTCCAGACACAGAATTTCATAACAACTAGTTAATATGTTGCTAATTAACACTCTCATGTTAAAACCTGAAATTTGCATTTTTTATGCTAAAGTTCCCATAGGCACCTGATGCAGTGATAGTGTTAAATCAAGGTGTGTTAAATAAAACTTGTATGAAGCCCATATTAATCATCACAATTACCCGAAAACATGGTTGTTAATCGGCGAATACACTACTTAATAAGCATTGTGTATAAACTATTACAGAAACGTATAATAAAACTCCAAAATCCAAAAATTCTAGAAGCTGAACTTTAAATTTAAACATCCTTGGCCAGCAGTAGCTGAGGACCTCTGAGATGTGTTTCAAGGCCACAAACCTTTGCTTGGCAGCGTTTTAGCATGAAGCCTCTAATTTGATTGATGGTCTATGACTCGTCAAGGCTATGCTTCCAGTTCAGTGCCAAATCATCAATATTGTTTGACTTGTCTACTGTATTGGGTTTGAGATTTTTCCGAATCTCTAGATTGCTTAGAAAACGATTAAGCAAACATGACGCAACATATGATTGCAAATGCTTAATTGAATGGAACTATTTAATTACAGGTCTTAAAGTTTCATGATATTGCGGTTAGCGACAAGTGGTATATAAGAAGTTAATCGACCTTTGCTTTAGATACGCAATACGTTAACACAGCTTATATCACAGATTATAGGTCCAATTTGTTTTGTTATAATATATAGGTATATTTCTTTGTTTAATAGTTGTACGCTTGAGATTAGAAAGAATATATTCCAAAAATAAAAATCTTAGTTCTTGTGCTGTACTTGTAATGAATTCACCCTAGCACAGGACCGTACTACTTATAATTCTCAAGATAGTATTTCATTAAACTACCTACTTTCAGTAAACCTTTTGAAAAGCTGTTTCTGATCAGATTAAATTCATTTTTAAAGCAGTTTAATATTCTGTCTAAAAGTCAATATGGCTTTACTGAAGGAAAAAGTACTATCGAAGCAATCAACAATTTTATAGAAGTTACTGCTTCAAACCTAGATATGAAAAGAAAGCCCTGATTGTCTTTTTAGACCTGACAAAGGCCTTCGATTGTGTTAATCGTTCTAAATTACTTGATATCTTACACATGTATGGAATTCGAGGAAACTCTTACAATTGGTTAAAGACCTATCTGAGTAAGAGAAATCAACAAGTACAAGTAGAAAATAAATTGTCAAAAGTTATGGATCTTGACTATGGAGTCCCTCAAGGATCCATTCTTGGTCCTGCATTATTCATTTTTTATGTTAATAAATGCTCTGACATTAACTTTGATAATAATATGAACAATTGCAATATTTTACAATAAGCTGATGACACAATTCTGAGTTTTAATGGCAATAGCTATACTGAGCTTAGAGAGCTTGCTATTGAAAAAACCAACAGTTGTGTAGAATATTTTAGGCAGCTTGATTTGAATACAATTTTGTCCAAAACATGTTATATTAACTTCGGTTTTAGTACTGGCAGTCATAGGCAAGACGATAGTATCCATAATATAACAATTAATGGCACTTCTCTTCAAGAGACTGACCACGTAAAGTGTTTAGGCCTTTTCATAGATAAAAAACTGTCTTGGGATCACCATATTGACTTTGTCTGTAGCAAAGTATCCAAAGGGTTATTTTTATTAAGAAACTGTCATTTAATTGCAGCCAAGACGTTTTAAAATTGGCATATTATGGATTAGTTCATCCTCATTTATCTTACGGATTATGCCTATGGGGTAATTGCTCTGAAACAAAAATTCGCAGGATTTTTTACAAAAAGAGCAATTAGAATAATTGGTAGGCTAAAATTTAGAGAGTCCTGCAGGAACATTTTAAATCCTTATCCATATTGCCTTTATGCTCTCAGTACATTTTAGAAACCTTTTTGTTCTTTAGGGCTAAGTGTTCTATTGATATGAACAATTATCAAAATAATCGGTACAACACAAGAAATCAAAATTATATTCCACCGAACTACCATAGGCTTCAGTTATGTGATAAACTCCCTGTTGAAGCCGGTAGAATTCTATACAATAAACTTCCTAACAACATTAAAAGTTATTTTTCAAACCAATTCAAATCCAAACTCATAAATTATCTTGCCCAAAATTCGTGTTATACAATTAGAGAGTTTAAAGATAGGTAAAGTTTCATAATTTAATTGTTTAATTAGGCTAAAGTCTTACTTGTGGTACTTTAGTATGTTGTCAGTAAAACAATACTTATAAATTGTAAAAAATTGACATTAAACGAATTGTTATTGTTATTAAGTTAGGTTTATTTATTGAAAATTCTTATTTTGTACCGAAGATAAATCTCATACATCTCATTCACATGTTGGAAATAGTTCGTTTCTTAACAAGTACCGAAAAGTACAATTACAGAAAATATTATTTAGTCGCTTTTCTCAATAGGCTCATACAGGAAAGAGCTTCAAACCCTAAAAATAAAGTGTTTGGGGGAAGTGGATTTCTTTTTAATAAAACTGCCCAACAAATATTACTGGTATAACGAGTTCAGTTGTGTTTCAGCATATCTTTCTCGGAAGGACCACAACATATTCACAATAGACTGGGAGATCTTGACTCCGTTCCCTTGCTACTTATCAGCCATCAGTAACAGTCGCCTGGTAGCGCAATGTTCTGCGCAATTCTACTCGTACCTGACACACAGTGGTGCATCTGCTCAGAGCATCCACTGCGTGGGCCACAGTCTGGGTGCACACATCTGTGGCATGATGAGCAACCACCTGTCCCACAAGATACACAAGATCATAGGTAAGAGAACTAGTGGTTTTTAAACTTAAGCAAGCGGAAATTGTTGAGTTGGGGCAGATAGAATCCTTGGGTCAAAACCATCGCCTCTCCAATTTCTTCTGCTTGAAGATTCACTTACGCGTATAGATGTATTGCAATCAATCTGTAATCCTTTTTGAAGTTAGAAATTTTTAAATATTTCTCAATTTCAGGTAAATTGCGTTCTGGAAAATTTACTATTTTCCTGAGATACGACAACAGAACGTTCGCACAATTTTCGACCCCAAAGTATTTACGATCATTTTGCTGGTTTTTTTAACAATGATCGATGACAAAAGAAGAAGTAAAAAGTTCCTCTAAGTGATTTCAGACTACTTCATGGACATCTATTCAACAGTTAATGCATTTTTCTATAAAGTATTATTCGTAAGGTAGAATAAAAGCTTTCCTTTTACTTTTCTTAATGCGTAGGCTTGAGCGGCCAGAGTCATCACTACATTCTACTAGTATGCTTCCAATATCATACCACTTCCGTAGACCATATTCTAAATTGTCAAACGTTTCGCCCATGCTAAGTTGTAGCATCCTCAGTGTGACAACACAGCTGAGACTGAGTAGTCAATGAGGATGCCACATCTTAGCATGGGCGGAAGATTTGACAATTTAGAAGATAGTCTACTAACGCGGTATGATACTAGAAGCCTAGAATGTAGTGATATTACCCTTTTCTCACATTTTTTAGTAGTCAAGAGATGTCATATATAAGCATTGTCACCTCTGGTTCGTAGGTTTAGACCCAGCTAAGCCGCTAGTGGACAGATATGGCTCCCGTGCCTTTAGGCTGACCCGGGATGACGCACACATCGTCCAAGTCATCCACACCAACGCCGGCCTCCTCGGCGAGTCTCCTCAGGTGGGCCATGTCGACTTCTGCGTCAACGGAGGCCGCATGCAGCCCAGCTGTCGCAAGGAGGGTCGTCGCATTAGTGAGTACTGCACTTGTCAAGTATGATCTGTGTTGCGTGGCAATCTCTGACTGTGACAGCGCAACGAATACTTTTACTGATGTTTGACTTTATCTCATACACAAATTACATCATTAACTCCACCAAACACTAGTAATCCTCCAAATTTGGTCAGAAGTTATAATCGTCAGCTGAGCCTACGTACTTTCTCTTGTTCATCCGTTATGTGTAAGATTAATCGGCATCTAGTTTGCAACGTCACCCAGTTAGTCTTCTCATGTAATTGGAGCCTTTCGTCTTAGTACTTAAAATTGACCCTGATATACGAGAATGTAATACAATATAATATGGGATTTTTAAATCAAAATTTAAAAATTTTGTTTGGTTATGGGGGTTTCACAAAACTTTTGTCGTTCTTTGATCGGGCTACTATTTAAGAGAAAAATTGTTTAAACCTGTCCAACACCAAGCTTCTGTTTTACAGGGCAGGCGAGGTGCAGCCACTTCTTGAGTTCATGTTTCTTCGCGGCCACCATCACGGACGCGGGTAGTCGTCACAAGGCAGCTCCCTGCACATCCTCGTGTCGTCCACTGCCTCGTGCCTTCAGCGGCAGAGACCTCACTATCCCCATGGGCGTCCACACGCCAGAGACGTAAGTAAAGAAGGCTTCACCTATACAGTATTTCTAATTCTTCTGGACTGTTTCTGAACCAACTTCCTGTTCAATTACCTTGTTAACTTCGGAGTGGTATTATTGGACTGCTCTTTTCAGATGACTTCCTTAAGGCTTGTTTTGGAACTTGGAGCCGATATTTTTAGTTGAGTTCTGAGTTATGAGCGTAGTTTAACTCAATTTGAGCATTCAAAAGTTTGAAGTACGAAAATGTATAATGTCTATTATGTGAGTATACAGTTGTATTTTGTTATCATCGTTTGCTACTTTGGAAGGAAGTAGTTGGGAGAATTAGTCACGGCAACTAAAGCACAATTACGTTTTCTACAAATCCGCAATACAATACTGGGTCTCTCTCACGTAGCTTGACTTTTCACTGGCAAGACAGTTGCGTTCCAGACCAGTGACTCGTTTTTGTCTATCAGAAAAACCATATAAATGTTACTCAGTAGCTCGCGCTTGTCTTGTTCTTTCACTTGTTCAACTCAAAGTGACCAACCTTCTAAACCATCGGCCTGACATTCTGCTTTTCGTTTTGATGTATGTATCCTCGTGATGATCTCCAAACTCAACACACGCAAAAACGAGAAGGAAAGCTGCCTTGACATCACCTTGACTTGAAGCTGCCTTGACATGTGACAAGTGTTTGGCCAGTGACAAACGCGACTAATTCTATGTTGACAAACAGCTGACGGTGACAGCACATCTTGTACAATCAGCAGCTGACTACTGACATGCGACTGACAAAGACACGAGGGAAAGGATGTCTACTTCACACTCCAAGGTTGTGGTCGGTGAGAGGTCATTCAGAGAAAATACTCTCGACTCCAAATGCAGGAGCCAAACTTTTCCCTCCCACAAACACGAGATCCGGAACCGAATAACTGTGGTACGCGCGTGAATGAATGCACAACATGATGCATCAGAGTGGTTCGATGACGATAATAGTTACCATGGAAACGCCTAACCAGATTCTGAAGCAGGAATGAGAGCTAAACTAGTTCAGACTCTGACACCCGGGTTAGATTCCGATGGCAGATACCAAACTTATCAGAGGCGAGGGTAGCCTACAACGCCAGTTGGTGGCCAATATGGTTCTGCTCTTCAAACAAAGTATTAGTGATCTATTTGAGTTTTAAGCTCACTCAATATTAAGGGTTCGATTTTGTACGGAATCGGTGACCAAAATTGTTTTAGAGTGAATTTGAAACTGTAAAGCTAGATGTACACATTGCAAGTAACTGGCGTTTAATGACATTAATGGCAAATGTCAGAAATTGCATTTTTTTAAATTTGCAATACCTGTTTACAAGTTGCCTGCAGCTGGCATGCATATCAAATTATTAACATGGCGTGTGTTTCAAGTGACAGTTAGTACCATAACATTATTTGTAGGTTTCCAAGCTCTACCAAGCCGAGTAGATACAATGTCACACAGTCACCCAATAAACAACGACAAAATAAATCTTCAGTTAACGACCAAACCAGTACCTTTCCCCCACAGTTACACGAATTACGAGTTTTATAGACGCATCATTAACGATATCTCGTGCCCACTACACTCCTGGACTGCTGTAGGCCAGGGGACAGGTACAAGTGACGGGAAAGTGCTCTGATTTCTCTGTCTGGACCAGCGACACCAGCGCCCCTACAGGCGCAGCACTGCATCACTGCAATTATGCAGCGAGAACCGATGAAAAGTGACAGTTTCAGCAGGGAAACTTACTTAACTTGTCTTCTAGTTGAGTATTCTAATCCGCTTTCGACCATCAGTCCTTTTAAATGCGTCGGTTTATCAGATCGTTTAGCCGATAACGTCAGCGCTGTAGTCTAACACATCTAAAACGATTTCTATTCCCTATTACCCGAGTGAAATGGGCCTGGCACTAAAGGTTTCGGCTACTTGATTGTTCCTGGGCTATTCTTATCTGAAAGATTGAGTGGCATTGAAAGAAGCAGTCAAGGATAAAATTGAGCAGTCGGAAGACCTTGGAGGCCAGGATATATCACCATGAGCAGAAATCAGGAAATCAGATATCTGGAAAATGTTGACGGAGGAAGTGTCATTATAAGTATGGCACGTTGCTCCATCTTGTTGGAACCAAACCCGCCTCTGCAATTCAATTGCGTCGGAGCTCCAAAAGGAAAAACATTAACATAGCGATATAACTTTTCTTCAGAATTCCGCTGTTGTGTGACCCACACCATTTTGAGTATTTGTGATAAAGCTATGGCGGTTATCTTAAAGAAAGAATATACAAGAAAAAGCCACGTAACCTAAGAAAATTGAAAATGGCATTCGTTACAGAAAACAACCACATTCCTCAAGAAATATTGAACAGCTCAAGATGAGAAATTAGTTATTGAGTGGAAAATGCATTGAATTAAATGGACGTCATGTACATTATGTTATTTTCAAAACATAAGTATGAAATCAAACTCCACCTTTTGTCTTTAGTTTAAGACCAATACAAGTTGATTATCTAAAGTATTAACCGAGCTACGATATTTTCTCAACTTGCCTGATTTCTATGGCGACAGTAAGATGCCATATAATCTTTAGAGGCTTGACGATGGTGAATTTAGATATTCAATTTCACATGATTGGATCTTTGGACTGACTTATTATTCGACTATTGATTGATTAATTAGGGGTAACCTAAAACGTACATTATTTTATTGTGACGCAAATACATAAAATGATCATACAATTCTGCGTAATTTCGGTTTAAACCGGGTGATGTCCAACGAGTTCACTTAGAATCTGAATTCAATATAACTGCAAATTTCTAGGAAACACTTAGCTTTTGCTTCAAATGACACAAATGCCACATTCTGATATTATCAAACAAGGCTTTGTTAGGTTAGATCCAAATCAACTTGAATACAGTAGCTTGGCAAGAAACATCACACGTATCCCAACATAAAACGGAAACCGTAGTTTCTCTTGTGAAACTCATGAGACACTATCATATTGTACTACCGGTTTTCTATATGGAAAAGTGGTCACGACAAGTCCTCGTATACTCACATAGAGTCTCGCTGTGAGAATCATCTGGTAGACTAGAAACAATAGAGCAAGACTTGTCCCCTGCACTGACAGTAACCTGATATTCCCACACTTTACTGTTGGGGATCTTGAACTGTGAAAGCACTGTTACATATTCTTGTTTTGTAACAAATTGAAGACACTGATCTGTTAACACAGGTAGTTTCCTAATATTTGTGCTCGCTTCTTCAATCGTTGACCTTACTCATGACTAGTACGGGCTGGCGAAAAGCCGCCTGTCCTTCATTTTTATGGACAGCGTCTTTGTTGGCGTCCAGCCCAGGAACGCATGAGTGCCTTGGTCCGGTGTGAGCTAAGATAAAATTCAATTATTTCCTCTAAGCTTGGACTTGTCTGTACCTGTAATAATTATTCTAACTTAAATTTAAGACGTCATTAATTTCATGATGAATTTAGTGGTAACCACAACTGTACATTGGTAAGTAAGTGTACCTTTTGTTTATGAGATAACGTCAACTCATTCATTGCTACAGGTGCCGCACTGTAATCTGTTGTTTAATTTTTGTATTTTCCACCTACAACTAGTTTTTGGTGGCAATATTATTCCGTATGTACATATGTATTTAGTCATGTATTCGATGTCATAAACTATATTCTTATTCTACTGACGCTCTTGCGTAGTTAGGATTTTGTAACGAGGAGGGTACAAAACCTCCTTCCCTTCCCTAAATTCAATTATATTACATTGCAAAACTACAGGTTTTCTTCTATACGTGGATTTGAAATTATGTTTATCCATATAATTTTGTTTTTCGTGTTTCAGGGCAAGAGGAACATACTGTATAAAAATGGATGACGCAGAAAGATGTCCTTTCGACTAGATCACTTGGAACCAACTTTTAGGCAGCTTTAGTCAAAATTATAGTTAGGAACAAATGTAAATAGCCTAGCGTTTAGACAAGAAATACGAAGCCCCTTACTTAATAAGTCATGCCAAATACACAATTCAATAGGTCTATATCGTTGTAGGACGAACCAGTGTTTCAATATTCAATTCAATGTGACAATTATTAACTGTTGCTCACACTAAAGCATTCTTGAAAGCTGCATCGTGACACGGGTTGCTTGGTCATGGTCCATTTGATTTAGGTTACCTTAGTTATTTAAATCGACACATTGCATATGAAACACAAGCCTATGTCAATTTGTGCCTACTAATATGGTATTCATGTTCTTTATGTTAATCAAAATTTGAATGTACAAAATTTGAGTACAAAATACTCACAAATCATCGTTTACCTATACGGTACTGAAATTTCAATAAATACCATTTACATTTAGGTTTAAATCAAAATTAGCACTACAGTATTGAAAATGTTAAACGTAAAATGTAAACCAAAAATGTACTATTAAATAAATTATTTATTTACTTTGTGTTTAATTTCACCTCCAAATAGTAGCACGTACGTGGTAAATTGATAATCTTAAAAGTTGTACCTTTTATTCTCTTGTTTTCCTAATGTGAAAAGACAAAGGCAAATACATGAACGTACTTTAACTGCTACTTGACTATTAGATTGTAATCCCAGATTCTGACCTCTCAAGGTTGTGTTTGTGACAAGTTATCTTTAAAAATGTTGATCAGGAAACGCCATGACTTGTGCTCAATAATACTTCAGAATTAGCACTTACTTGAATAGTTGATTAGTTTGATGGATCGGATTAAGGTAGGGCAATGTGGATAGACTGTGGTACTGTTGGGGTCTTTGCATTCTACAAGCAATGGCAAAACTAAGATGCTCCGTTGCACTGATTTTGCTTGGTAAGTTACCGTTGTAATAATTATATAGTGTAAATTTTAGAAAATTTCTATCATTCATAGTTTAAGAAGCTCAATTTTATTGGAAACTATATAATTTGTTTGATGTGCCTCTGAAGATAACATGTTGTGTTTGAAAGGCCTCAGGCAAATACAAATTTATTATTAAAATATGTACAATGCAAAGTGCGGTTTTTTTAACGTGTGATACAGCCTACTGACATGTACGTATTACATAAAGTACACACAATTTTGTTCTGCACATTGAATTAGATTGAAAACTGTTATTGCTGATTACATTAATATTTTGATATGGTTCTTACACTTGAACTTAAAAGATTTTAATTGATCCACGCTGCAATAAATCTCGATAATGATCATATACATTGTATAGGGCGAGTTTCAAATGTCCCTCCCCACCTTAACTTTTGACAAAGGAAATATTATTAAAAGCTCTTTAAGGAATGTTGTTATAAAACTCTAAAGTTTGTTTTGACATAGTTTGCGTCAGCCACTCCCAACCAAAACGAACTTTAGAATGTTATAAAAACATTCCCTAAAGGGTTTTAATAATGTATCCTTTTTCAAAAGATAAAATGGGGGGACATTTAAAGTTCACCCTGTATAGTTTGTTAAATGTTAATTGGTAGTGGGCAGGCAAATTTCTGTAATGCTCAATATTTATTATTTTAACTTATTGCATGTTGGAAGGTTTGGTGGTTGCTGCATCTACCAAGGATCTCTTGTATAAGACGTCAGGTTACAACAAGGGCTCGCGACTTGGTATCTACAAAGGCAAACCTACCACCATCAAGAAACACCCGTACTTGGTATTTTCACTTTATTGTAGTTACCCATCCAACACGAGTTTGTCTAATTTACAATTTGTTGTAAGCTGTGTTCAGTATTACACTCTTCAAGGTGGAATTCAAATCTTTGCTAAGTTCAAACTATTTTATTGGCTACATTCAAACGTTCATGAGTACTTTAGATTTTTATCGTAAATGTCAGATTAGTGCATTGTTAAAAGATGGCATATTAAATCTATCAAATGTCTTAGAACTATGAAAAAATTCCCATCAATAACATTTGTCTTTGCGTCTAGCTTCTTGGTTAATGAAAATCTTGGCTGGTTTGGCTCCTAGTAAATTCCCTTGGGAAATAGTGCTATTTATTTCTACTGCCAATAAGAACGAGCTTTCCAATACCTACTGAGTCAAATAGCGAAACATTGTACGAGGTGAGTTTTATATGTCCTCCCTCCCCACCTTAACTTTTGAAAGAGGATATATTTTAAAAGGCCTTTGGGGAATGTTTTTATTTATGATCTTGAAGTTTGTTTTGATGTACTTTGCGTCACGCACCTCCACCCAAAAAACGGGGAAGGGCCCCCTCAAACTTTAAAAATACACATTCCCCTTTTGGCACCTCAAAAAAGGGAGTTTTAACACAAGTTCAACGACGAAAAGAAAAATGTGTTCTCTCGACTTGTTTTTTTTGTTATACCTATTAAAGATAACAAGGAATCCGGTTTCAAACGCCACATTTCACATACAAGTTATTTTTAATGACAAACTTATCCTAAAAATCCCGAGGAAAACATCACAACCCTATCACGTAATCTCATTTAAAGAGTATTTTGAAGAAAAATCTGTGATTAAAAATAGATTGTATGTGAAATGTGGCATTTAAAACTTGATTTCTTGTATGTAATCTTTAAATTGGTATAACACAAAAAAACAGTCGAGTGAAAAAATTCTTTTCGTCGTTGAATTTGTGTTAAAATTACCTTTCTTTTGAGGTGTCCTTTAATCAGCAAAATCGGTTCACCAGAAGTGACCTTTTTGAACGGATTTTTTATTCTGGTGCACATGTTTGGTAGAGTAATATGTATTCCAAGTTTCATTGAAATCGGATTATAAATTCAATTCAAGTTTCGTGTATTATTGATGTTGTATTTGCAGGTCTCTATACAATCTGGGGGCTTGTTTGCTTGTGCAGGAAGCATTATCGGTGACAGCTGGGTTCTTACTGTAGGAGATTGTGTGTACACGTAAGTATTATGCAATTATTATAAAGTCTTCTGTGAAAGTCTAAACAAGTTTAAAGATGTTAGAAGTACCCTTGGTAAACGACCACGTCAAATTGGTATAATATGCGTAAATAAATCTGACTGTTTACTTCAAACATCAACAATGACAATAATAATATTCAACCCATGTTCTTTCCTATTCGTTACATGTGTTTTTTTTCTAGAGGGCAAAGTAAACCAAGTCTTCACTTTTATTGGTCCTTCAACAAAACCTGGCAAATTCTTCTGATAGTTTGCCTTTTGTTCAAAGGCTTCTTCTTGAACACAGCGTATGACTTTTTCCTCAGCTTCTAGATTTTCATCAGTACTCAGCGGTCCCATTTTTGATTCAGTGTTAGGACTTGAGTTGTTGCTGCCATTCTTAATAGATTTAAATAACTTGAAACAGAATAAAGAGTATGAAAAATTAATCTGTTTTTCTGTAGTTACAGCTTGTTTAATAAACCAAACATATTTACACTGTGGGTAAACTTATAACAAAATCAGTATCCAATAAAAGCTTGTGACGTTTCTTGTTCTAGATAAATCAGTCACTAATGCCTGTAGCAATTAATAAATAAAAAGAAGATATAAATTAATAGTTATAAAAGGTGCAAGAAATGCCAATTTTTGATCATGTGATGTACTTATTTGAGGCAATTCTCTGTGAAAGGTTTTTGGTCCCGTGTCAACTCGTGACTAGGTATCGTTGCGTCTCTGCTGCTCACGTCTAAACGCTGCCAGCTCGCTCATAAACTTGTTGAAGCACTAATAGTCTCAAGCAAATCTAGTTGACAAGCTGACCCCATGCTCTACTCTGTGGTTGCAGTACGACTCCCAAGTGGCTTGCTGTTATCGCAGGGTCGGAAGACGGCTCTAGCGGAGGTAACAAGTACAATGTGACGCAAGTGATACTTCACCCCAACTACGGCTCTGATTTCCTGGACTATGACTTTGCACTTCTGCAGATCAAGGGCAAGTTCAAGTGGTCTGATAAAGTCAAGAAGGCCAAGCTGCCCAAGACAGCCGCTAAGGTTGGCTCCAAGACTGTCATTGTTGGATGGGGCAGCGAGGTATTGTATTGATCACGGATTTAACTGTCTGTAAATGAGGACTTTCTTAGTTATGCTTCTTAGTTAAACCGTCTTAGTTTTTTTGTTACTCTATAATCCTGTAGAATATTTTCAAGAAGTATTTGTCATAAAATTGACATTTTAAACCTGAGTTCTTTTAATATTCAAACGGCTATTGCTGAAAACAAGTCAATTTTCCTTTTGTCGTTGAATTTTCGTTGAAATTTCCTTTCTTTTGACATGCCACAAGGGGGTTGTATTTTAAAAGTTTCGGGGACCCTCTCTGCCGCTTTTGGGTGAGGATTGGGTGACGATAAGTATATCAAAACAAACTTTATAATCATAAAAAACCATTTCCCAAATATTTCATGTTTCAAAACTTAAAGGGGAATTTAAATCTCATCTCGTATGTTTAACCACTCAAAGGGTCGCTTTTATGACTGAGTAAAGCAACAATTGGGTACAACTGTCTTTCAAACACATCCTCAAACAATTTTTTCCTAAACAATCTTCATGATTATTATAAACCTATTTATGTTTTTCTTTTATTAAGGGTGAAGACGCAACTCTAAATCAGGGCACACAGACCGTGATAAGCCAGGCGGCGTGTAAGAAGCTATATGAAGGGTACGACATAGACTTTACCAGCAGACTGATCTGCCTTTTCAACAAGGGCAAAGTCTCTCCTTGTCAAGTAAGTCTTTAAACCCAAAAAAGTTTATTTTGTAACTATTTTAAATATTTATATCGATAATATCCGTCATATAACAACTAATGGCACTTCTCTTCAAGAGACTGACCCTTTCATGGATACAAAACTGTCTTGGTATCACCATATTGATTTTGTCTGTAGTAAAGTATCCAAAGGGTTATTTATATTAAGAAAACTGTATTCCATTACAGCCAAGACGTTTGAAAATTGGCTTATTACGGATTAGTTAATCCCCATTTATCTTACGGATTATACTTATGGGGTAACTGCTCTGAAACACAAAAAAAAGGGCAATTAGAATAACCGGTAGGCTAGAGAACATTTTAAATCCTTACCCATATTGCCTTTATGCTCTCAGTACATTTTAGACACCTTTTTTAAGGGCTAAGTTTTCTAATGATGTGAACAATTATCAAAATAATCGGTACAACACACGAAATCAAAATTATATGTCACCAAACTACCATAGACTTCAGTTATGTGATAAAGTTCCTATTGAAGCCGGTAGAATATTATACGAGTACTATACATTTCCTGACAACGTGAAAAGTTATTTTTCAAACCAATTCAAAACTAACCTAATAGATTATCTTGCCCGAAATTCATTTTATACAATTAGAGAGTTTATAGATAGGTAAAATTTCCATAGCCCAATTATTCAATTAGGCTAAAGTCTTACTTGTGGTACTTAGAATATTGTCACACAAAATCCTGATTGTGAACATTTGACATTAAACGAATTTTTATTTACCACGTGAAATATTCTGAATGCCAAACTATCCTTTGGCATTCAATTCAAAATATGTCAAGATAGCATGAGATAATTATTTAATACGTCTTATATGTTATTTTGACAGGGAGACTTGGGAGACCCAATCACCCAGAAGAATGTCCTGCACGCCATGTTCATCGATATCGCCGCTTACGGCATGTGTTCAAAGGATGCCTATCCCACCATCAGTGCTAAAGTCAAGTCTGCCGTCCCTTGGATACACAATGTCACCGGGATCACTGCTTACTAGATGCAGTCATCGTAGATTTATATGAACAGGAGTTATACATTAACAATTAATAAAACTACTACTTTTTACTAGTTTAGACATTCTGTTCCCTGTTCCTCTTTGTTCATTCAAATAGAACCTTCCTTTTAATAATTTTGTACCGTTACTATTCGTTAATTCAATTTCAAAGTTATGATACCTAGCGCAAAAAACAGATATCTGAGGTCAACGTGTTTTCTTGTTAAAAGGCGCCTTTAAGTAAAACTTTAAAACTATAAAAAGTCTCCTTTTCTTTTTCTGATACTGTAAAAGCACAAAATACAAACTTCTGTTTATAACAAAGAAAGTTTGATTTATTTAACGAGGCGAAGTTATGACTACAAAGTCCTCTGTACCACTTTACCTCGACCTTTACCTAACGTTACCGTAAAGTCACATTACAAATATGATTAGTGACTGCGAAGATCGAACCCACGCCAGCGGAGTGATCAGGTCTGGAGTCGCGCACGATTACAACCCACCTCTGGTCCACTGACCCGTTAACTGTGTTGTAAGTGTTCATATTTTAGAAGAAACCGTAAATTGTTTGCAATCCTAACTTTGAAGAATAACTCAATACATTTTAATATTTAATTGTACATTTACGAGTATTCAAGTTTGTTCATCAAAATTAAAGAACGCCTAATGAGCCAAATAGTTATAATTTGTACAAATGTGTAATTGTACTGTAATTAACACTTTAGATATTTACTTTAACAAACCTGCTCCTTTTGTTATTTTTGGGGTATCACATTTTAATACTGCTTTAAAAACTTTTATCAAGTGATCTATCAATATTTAAAACTAATTGAATCATACCAAATTATGTTTTAATAATTTATTGTCAATGTGTTAAACATATTTTCAATTTAGCGAAATGTGCTTGTACTAAAATTTAGTTAAAAAGAACTGCAAAACTGTTTGAACGTTTAAAAAATTAAACCGAAATAATTAACAAGTTGTTAAACACTTAGTAACATGCTTTGAAAATAATATTGAAACATTTAAAAAAAGTTTAAAATTGTATTAAAAATATTTTTGAACTGATGTTCTTAACTCAATCGTTTAAAGTTTCAATTTGAATAAAACCCGTTTAAAACGTATTATGTAGTTACTTTTTTGATAACCCTACTACTTTCAAAACTTAAACGTAGTATTTTTGCGGATAGTGACCTGTTTTTTTCAATTTTTATGTTTTGCTTGTCTCCGTTAATTTATTTTGTTGTCGCTCACAAACCTCAAATCGAATGGTCGGAACTAAGATAAGGCATTAATGTTGTTCCCTAATAATATCACATCTGCCAATATACTCTCCATTAGCCAAAACAAATATTTCTTTGAGTACTTCTAGTTGTTTTTTTAACTAGTTGGCCAAAGTTTTTTGAAATTTGTTGTGCATATTATTCTGGAGAAAGGTCCCAAATAGATATAGGCCAAGATCATATAGACACGTTTCAAGATAGCCATTTTTCTGTCGTTTTAAATCCAATAAATAAATTTCTAGATAACTTTTTTTTAGTATGTTTAAACAACTTTGAGCAGGGTTTTAATATTTATATTTTAGTTTATTGGTAAATTTCTATAAGTAGAAAGCTAAAGGATTTGTCCTTCAACATAAATCCAAGTGAATATAATTAAAATTGTATATCCGACAAATTCAAAACTTATCTAGAATCTAGAAAAATCAATGCTCAAAATGTGTTCAAGATATCTTAAAAAAACACAGTCATGAAGGCAGTGGAAAAGTTCTTATGTCATTCAAAATCACAATGATATTCAAACACTGAGTTCAGTAAAGTCTAAAATGTAGTCAAAAATGCTACGTAGTTAAAAGGTTAGGCAAACTCGAAGTGAAATTTTAAGGTAACCATTTTAAAATACACAATAATTCAAGGGAGTAATTAATTAAAACTAGAGAGTGTTCAATTTCGAACTAATTTATTGAACGATATCAAGTACTACATATTATCTGCATGGTTATCAGTCTTCACTCTTCAGCGAGTCCAGTGACGTTCTTGATCCAAGGGACGGCGGTCTTGACGCGGGCTCCGATGGCGGGATAAGCATCACTACTGCACTCTCCAGCGCTACCGATGGCGATGAACAGGGAGTGGACGACATCCTTCTCCAACACTGGGTCACCCCAGTCTCCCTGTGCCCAAAAACATGTGTTAGACTCGGTAGAAACTCTGTGCTACAAAATAAATCTTAAGTACACAATATTGTTGATATTTATTTTGGTTTACACGTGCAAATAATTTTTCGATCCATTACATAAATTCCAATATTGTTCTGTTTGCTGATAATGTCATCTTACCTTAATATTAGCAATTTTCCCAACTTCCAACTCTCAGAACCAAGTCACGGGCAATCGGAATTGAGAGATATTTTCCAAGTTTAGAGAGTAATTACTATTGCTGTGTTTTGATAGTAGTCTGGGCATCGTTCAAAATTTGGCCTGGCGCAGCAAAATTCAGTGAAGATTGCATGACCGTAAAGGAAGGCCACATATATTTTTGTAAGGGAGATATGAAAGCCTCTAAAAAGCTTCATCATTTTAAGCTAAAGGTTACATCTGATGGTCTTGTAATAGTTCCAAAGTTATTTGTCAGCCACAAAATTAAAGTTGTGTTTTTGTACGCTATTTATTTGGCTACACTTACGTCGCAAGGGGTGACTTTGCCCTTGTTGTAGGTGCAGATCAGCCTGTTGGTGAAGTCCAGACCGAATCCGTCGTACAGCTGCTCACATTCCTTCTGGCTCAGGATGATTTGCATACCCTGGTACAGATTCCCGTTCTCGCCCTAAACAATAAATACATAAAATAGTTGACAACAAACTCAAAAAGTTAAAATATTCATATTGCTTGTTTGCCTTCAATTTTGTTTCGTCTTATACTCAGGTTCGTGAATGTAATGCCTTACTAATCTCAAAATAAGAGAGGATTTTATCTCATTTCTTCAAAATGAGATTTCTTTATTTCAAAATATTTTTGTATCTTACACTACTATAGCCCACTTTCCTCATCACACTATTCATGTAATAAGACAGGCACGAAAAAATCCCAAATCAAATAAGGTCGGTAGTGCTACCTACCTCCGCTGTCTCGCCCCAGCCAACGATGACACCCTTGGAGCCAGCCTTGGGGTTTTTCTTGGGCAGTTTTGCACTCTTGCAAGTGTCAGACCACTTGAACTTGCCCTTGATCTCAATCAGACCGTAGTTGTAGTCCAGGAAAGAAGTACCGTAGCTGGGATGGGTCACCACCTGCTTCACTGTGTAGGACTTGCCCCCGGTAGAGCCGTCTTCAGAGCCAGCCAGTATGGTCAAGTCCTCGGCAGGCCAACTGGAACACGATAACGATGAATGTGCACTTTTCTGAATGGACATTATTGACGTAGTAAATCTTTTTGTCGTTTTGCTCTAAAACAGCTGTTTAAGGCTGTATTGACGTGTTAAAGATGCACTTTTATTCAAAGGGAATAAATAAAGTTTTGTTTTGATGATCTTTTACTCCCTATGGAGAGAAAGATCATTTCAATGATGGCATTAGCATCAGCTCTTTTAAATATTTTGTTTTGAATTCATACACTAACAGTTAAACAGTGTTACATCTGTTTCTTCAAAACAATATAAATCAGGCTGCTGAGTTCAAAATACTGTTTATTTTCAGTTTCTGAGTACTAAAAACATTTGTTGACATTAATTTCTCAATATTATTTGCCCCAAGACAAAATAAATCGTTCATCACTCGCCCTAAAAGTGTTTTTATCCACGCTCATTTGACGTCCATTCGGCTGCGCCTCGTCTTCGTATCAAAAAGCGTCACTTAAGGTCCTAGTCATGAAATATACTACTTCATATAAATTCTTTTCAAACCAATATAAATTTAAATAATAGAATGTTGCTTACCCGTCAATGCAATCTCCTGAAGTGAGTACCCAGCTGTTACCCACGATAGTACCAGCAGAGCTGCATCCCTTCAGTAACGATTGAGACCTTAAAGAAATTATCAGAAAGTTATATAACTACATAGTATTAGCTTCAGTTTAATAATCCTTTAATTAAACAAACAGCTAAAACAGGCAAAAGGAACCCGTTAACACTACCTTGTCTCTACATTTTAAAGATACTGATTTTAGCAGCGCTTGTGACCAACCCGTAGGTCTACTTTTTCAGGTATAGACTCTAATTCTGGCTCTTCCGTCTGCGGTTGAAATAGTATCCTGGCAGCAAATGTGTTCAAGATCAGGGGAATTTTGCAACTTATCTTTACGTTAAGTTGACTTATAACTGAAGTTACGTGTTCACTTCTCAACCTTTGCTGTTGACTACTCACTAGGTAAGGGTGCTTCTCGATGGTGGTGGCTTTGCCATGGTAGATGCCGAGTGATGGGCTGTTTGCGTCATCAGACTTCCGGGTCAACAGCTCCTTGGTAGCAGCAGCAAACACGACGCCTTCAATTAAACAAATTGAACTTTTAATATGGCTACATTTTGGAAAATAATTTTTTAAGTTTGGTATTCCATTGTTATATGTTCTTATGTGTCTGAAGAAGAATTCAAAATAACGTAATAGATTATCTCGTTGGGTCTGGCGAAATCAATTGACATAACTGTAACAAACTGCATTGATTTCTAGATGTCCATAACCAATACATCCATATCCAAGCATGATTTCTAGCAGCTCTCAACTAGTTTCCAATATAAAATGCAATATTCAAAAAAAACTACCAAGCAGAGTACCGCGAACATCGCGCTTCTAAACTCTTTATAAAAAAAATTGGAATTTTAGATACATTTTTAATTTGCATTTTAACGTTTGTTTTTCTTGAATTGTAAAATACAACTAATTAAATCAAAGAAGTATACATGGATCGCCAATGGTATCCTTATTTCCTAGGGTAAATGACCATTTAACCTCTTCAACACGTTTTCATTGAACTAACAGAATTTTAAAAATTATTTCTAAACTTAGAAGCGTATTTACAGAAATTTAGAGGCGCAAAGACATAATGAGGTTACCAGCAAATCCATGTTTTTATCAAAAATATATAAAAGGTATAGTATATTTCACTACGGGTTTGAAAGAAAAAGTAGTGTCTTTAAGTGTTATAGTTTGGTAACTAATTTAGACATACGTAGCGTTAATTTTAAATAAAAAATGTATTTAATAATTAAAAACTTTAACTCACCCAACAAGAGCAGAGCCAACGAACAGCTAATCTTCGCCATGGTGGAAGAATGTAATCTCGTCTTAACAAACATTGCTTTTATAAAAAACCAACAATCGAACGCAATCCATCATGATAATCCTAAAATCCAAAAAGTACAACGGTACAATGTTAGAACGACCCATGAGGGGATTAAGAGGGATTTTGGAAAAATAAACTGTGGATTATCTACAATCCATCAACTAGTGAAAAGCTGATCTGTTAACACCAATCTCTATGACTCACTGTGCCGCTATGACTCACCTATGTGTCACATTTCTTTTCACATAAAATTTCAGTGTGTACTTTAAGGTCATTTTGAAATAAGACCTAAGACGTTTATGCTTGTAGAATGTTATACTTAAAATTGTGATTAGGCGCGAAGAAAATGCTAAGACCCCAAAAGCTCTTAAGTTATTTACTGTTTCATTTTTTAATACCACAATGGAATTAGGTGTAAGCCTGTTATGTGACATTTACAGAATACATAAATAAATACAGTACCCGCTAAAATAAACAGTACTGAAATTGAAACAGATGTACCTTCCTTTTCAATCGGCTCTGACAGCTTTTAATTGTTGCAACATGTTCGTGTTTATTTTCCTTCCCGGCTGGAGCCTTTAGATTAGGCTGAAATTAATGGAACAGCCAAGGAAAAGACTTTTGCCATAAAACATTGTTTCCGCTCATAAAGAATTGGGCGCGCAGGTGGGCCAAGTTTGTCCCACACTGCACTTCGTTTCAAGCGAATTTTTATAAAAATCCGCCGCGTAATGCTGTTATGATAAAGATTTCAAAGAACCAGTACTGTTTTGACTTAGCAGAAGGGCCGCTCTGGCCGCCCTACTATTGTCTGCACAAACGATAATCACGGAAGAGTGCTATTTTATAAATAGAGTGAAGGAGAAGTATATAAAAAAAGTTCTTTGAACATTGGGGGGTCGAATAATTTTTCAAAACAAAAAGAGTTGTATGCTCTAAAAATCTGCATTTATAATCTGATGTCGATGAAATTTTGCAAATCATGACACCGTACACAACATGCAGCATCTGTACCATAACTCAACAAATCCAAATAAATGGAACAATATGGTGACGATATATATTTACTCGACTACACTAATAAAAGGTAAACGATGAAGTATCCTGAGTTAAATTTTAGTGACTACATGACTAATTTCAAGGCTGAGCCCATTATCAAGTGTATAAATAAGAAATGGTCTAGTACATCTAGGTTACTACAAATATACAGATCAAAATAAACACATATGAGAGAAAATAATTTTTAAATCCTTATTGTTTGTCTAAATAAAATAATTTAGTTGTCGGTTGATTTTTGCTATCTTTTGTTATGCTCGTATAAATGTATTACAAAATTGGATATTGTTTGATAGGTGAGATATATTTAATATGTTTGGATCTGTTAATTTGTTGAGTTATATGCGCAAATTTTGCAGTCCATGAACTCACCGTTCTTCTCAAAATCCAATATTTCCATATTCTCTCTCAAACTTGTGTAGGAATGATTGGGTTGAAGTGTTCAGCAATCGACGACTTTATTGACGTGCTGTTGTTACACTTAAGTGCTTGAATATGCTCCTTAAAGCGTCATTTAAATTTACGTCCTGTTTGGCCCATGCAATAGCTTGGACAGTTGTTGTAACTGATTTTGTAGATGTCTGATTTTCAAATTTGTCTGTAGAGTCGGTAGATTTAGAGGCAATCATTTTTGGTTCGAAACCTTTCATAATTTCTCTTAATCGTACTAGACTGTATAATGTACATAATTATTTTTTACTTATATTATGTATAAATTATTAGGAAGGTGTCAATATTTTTGTTTGTATGTATGATTACTAAACTGAAACATAGCCAATTTAAACTGCAACTATGAACCGGTTTAGATGAAACGTGGTCAACCGTACGTTCCCAACATAAGTACCAAAAATCAACAATCGACCAGACAAGATGGCGGTGAAAACTTTTTGCTATCATCTTTTACCCTAGATAGTGTTAGAGAACCAATTATCTATAAAAATATAAAGAAATTAACTTAAACTAAATTACGTCGCTGTTTACAAACATCTTGGGGAACATGAGTTGTCTTGTTTTGCATATATATATTCCGTATAAGTAACCTTGTTTAGCCATAAAATATTCATACGTGTATGGTCCATTATACAAATTTAAACAATAAATTATACTTTCATAATAATTGTTTATTATAAGCGCTAAATATTTCACCTACTCTTTTACTGGGACTCGTGGCGTGGTCCTGTGATCCAACTTCATGAGTCAGGTTTTGAGTATGATATGGTCTAAAATATCCTAACCAGACTTCGATGGGGCATGCCCACAGCCTAGCATCTTTAGATTAAGGAATCATAGAGGCAGTTATGAGACGTACAGGGGTACGGTTTGTGCCTACCTTGACTGACTGGCTGCTGAGGCAGACACCCGCCTGGCGTTACGTTGTCAGCAATTCAAGATCACCATCAATGACGAAAAATCTGTCTGGCACCCCTCAAGGGCTTACATACTAGGGTTCAAATTAATACTCACAGGTTAACGATAAACAACTCACTTATGATAAATTAGTTTTTCTTCTTCGTCTGACCAAACAGGGCACAATTATGGCAAACAAGGGATCACTCAGGTTTGCCTCTGGATCGCTACAATTTTGACTCCGCTGCTTCCTGGCCAAAGATATCCTAAGGGGCGATCCTTCCTGGTTGCAAGCCGCACTCAAAGACTTTCGTACCAGAACCAAAGAACTCCTAAATCCTCCCTTATCAATGAATCTTTTTACCGATGCCACTCCCTGGAGTGTAGCAGCCATTATCCCATCCCGCAACGCCCACTTTGCACAGGCATTCCAGCACGGACAGAAATCAGGCAGGGCCGAACTAACAGCAGCCATCAAGGGGCTCATGTGGGCAGCGAAACACTTTGGTCTCGGATACATGCTGGCTGTTGAACCCAACATATCGACCTTCTGCGCACTGCGGTCAGGGCAGGCGGAACTCTGAGAAGACACGACCTACGGGGTATGTTCCTCTGTTGCATGAAGCAGGAAACGCTTTGAAGTTCAACCCATAACGGGAAAAACAAATCCAGCAGACAGACCGAGCCGTCAAATACTTGACACACTACATGAAGCACCGTTCCTGAGAGATGACGACCAACTCGAAGAAATAGGGCACGAGCTCTACGAAGCTCGATTAACATAAATTAAAACCAATTGTTTGTTTGGCTGGGGCCAGTGTCCCTGGCGTGCAATAATTGTAATCGTATGAAATAAAGAAAAGAAACAGGCAAGCACCAATCCTTAGAAAGGACTTGTAAGAGCCTGAATTATATAAGCCACCAATTCTTCGGCGCTGACGCGCGGTGCCGACTTCTCAAAACCCCAAAGAAATTTGGGGTGGCAAGAAAGGAAACATTACCGGGCGTCAGTCATCTGATGATACTCGTATCAACTCCCACCATCGTTTAGACATATCAGACCATCACCTGCGTGGTTCGGAAGTCACGTTGCCGTTGGTCCTGTATTCCATTGGTCATTGCTACATTAATGACCCATTCTAAGGAAGATCGGCCTAGTTTGTAACAAGACTACACCATAACTCATCACTACCACTCATCACACTCATCCCTCACCACATATTTGCCTTAAATTACCCTCAAGAGGGTGGTCGGCATCTCAAATAGTGATTTAGTGATTTACCTGAAGACGGAATCACATTACATATTCCGAAACGTTGTGTTCTTCGTCTACACTAACAATGGATCAAGGTCACAATCATATTTCAAACTCAGATGATTCAAAATTCAAGTAAAGTTTTATTCGTGTTCCAGATATGTTTTGCACACGAATATGCTATTTTGAAAGTATTAACAAAACACACATCAACTAACGTTTTTTGTGTTACTTTTAGACGTGGTAACTTTCAATATATTCTCAATATACACCATTTTGAGCTATTCCTCTCTTGTATAAATTGTGCCTCTAATTGACAGTTATTGCTTGATGATTTCCACCTTATGAGTAGCCAAAACAGTGGTCATCGAAAAAGGTGTACGGGATTTGAAAGTATAATACAAATTTTAATATAATTGGTAGAATGTTGATTTTTACATCAAAAGACAAAGCAAATTTACATTTTTTTATGTATTTTAAAAAATTTCAATGTGAGCTCCCCCAGTTGCACGACAGACATCTAGCCGATAGTCAACCTCCCGCCAGGTGTTTTGGAGCATTTCAGGAGTCACCGTTGAAATGGCCAATGTTGATTCTTCTTGTATCTCTTCCCTCAAGTTGAAGAAATTGAAACGGAAAAGGGCATTAATGTCATTTTTCAGCAGGATGGAGCTCCATGTCACTACAGTCTAATCGTCCATGAAGCTCTCAACAACAGATTCCTGATCGTTGGATTGGGAGGAATGGTCCTGTTTTGTGGCCACCTGAAGTCCTGATTTGACGCCTTTAAATTTCTTCTTTTGGGGTTACATTAAAACTTGTTTATGTTGAGTACTTATGCGATCTAACTGATGAGTTAGATCGCGTATTTTCTAAAGAAAAAGAAGGATTCATTGCTATTTCAACGGTGACTAGATTTCTGTCGGCTAGATGTCTGTCGTGCAACTGGGGGAGCTCAAATTGAAACTTATTAAATTACATAAAAAAATATAAGATTTGCTGTGCCTTTTGATGTTAAAATCAACATTCTACCAAATATATAAAAGTTTTATTTCACTTTCAAATCCCGTACACCTTTTTCGATGACCCTGTACAAGGAAGAGTATGCTGAAAATACGAACTTTGGGAATACGAGTATCTAAAGAAGAAAAAGTATTAAATTTAGAAATTTTGGTTAAAAGTTTTAAAAAAACTTTATTTTGTTAAAAATGTTCAAAATGGCGTGCGAAAAACATTTGCTCGTATTTGAAAATACATTGAAACTCGTTATTTAGTTATTTGATTCTAGGAAAATACTATTGTAAGGTAAAATAATAATAAGGTACTTAACAACAATAAGGTAATTTGTTAATTAATAACAATAAGGTAATTTACTGTCGTGTGACAAATCATTGTTAAGCTTATCTTGTCCCCAATAAGAATCTTGGATTAGATTTGACTTTCACGCAATAGCAGATAAGTAACAGGGTGATCCGTAAATATTGCTTAGTAGTTAGTAGCGAATTTCCAAACATAAATTCGCCCTCTTAGCACAATAGGCAGCGCCATGACAGTGAAATTAGCACCGATCCCACGCATGGGTGCCTTGGTCTAGGGGCCCCTCGAGGGATTGTTATGGAGGGGCAAAAATATTAATAAAAAAACGCTTGTTATTTTAATTTCTATTAGTCATGTAATTTCTATTTAATTTATTACTTATCTAGTCATTTTATGTGATTTGTTTGTTTATAAGTCATTTATTTATTTGTATATGTGTTCTTGCCAAATGTATATCTAACAGTATTTATTCACCTGTTAAGCTATTTAAATATTTGTAATTTTCATGTTATTTCTTTCAAATATTTATTTTATTTGTATGTTGACCGTAATTATTATGCATATCCACAGGTTCTAATTTTAAAAGTTTTTCTTGAATCTATACAGGGTCAGGCAAAAGTTTGGAAACACCTTTATAACTTTTTAACCATGCAACCGAATTCTCGGCATTTTATAGAGGGATTAAAAGTAATTTTAATGCATACTGACATTTTTCCCCAAATGGGGATTGGGGTAGCTCCATAATTTTCATAGGCCCCTCGAATGACACCTCATTTTAAAGGTCTTGATATGCTGAACTAGAGTTCTATTTAATCCAGAAAGAAATAGCGATTTTATGTTTCACAGATTTTTACTATAGGAAAGTGTGGAAACGCCTTTATAACTTGTTTAACCGATTTTTTTCAGCACAACCAAACTCGGAACATTTTATTAAGGTCATCAAAAGTATCTTTTAATGCATACTGACACTTTGCCCCAGCGCTGGTAAAACTGGTTAAAAAGTTATAAAGACGTTTCAATACTTTCGTATAATACAAATCTGTGTGACTTAAAATCGACGCCATTTCTTTCTGGATTAAGATAGAGACTCCTAGTCTTCAGCATTAATCAACATGTTCTTAGACCCTTAAAATGAGGTGTTACTCGGTGGGGCTTCTATGAAAACTATGGGGCTACCCCCCAATCCCCCATTTTGAAAACTGGGGCAAAATGTCAGTATGCATTAAAAGGTACTTTTGGTTCCTCTAATAAAATGTATCGAGTTCGGGTGCACTGAAAAAACTGGTTAAAAAGTTTTAAAGGCGTTTCCACACTTTTGCCTGACCCTGTATAATGATTGTAAATTTTTTCACCCCAGCCTTTGGCAAGGAAACCAGACAAATTCTCGTATTGTAAATAATATGTTGACGAGAAATTAAACTTCTTGATTATACAACACTTTATGAGCTTTTTAACTGTATTTATACTTGTAGTATATCAGAAATCACCCATAGGACATTTTCGGGCGCCAACATACCGAGTGATCTGGGGGAAAAGATTCTAAAGGTTTTACCCATGAAAGACGTTTTCTACATTCTAAAATATTTACGACATCCTAAAGCTACATCTTTTTGTTATTATTTTGTACTTAGATCGAAAATATGATCAACAAATTCAAACAATTTTAAACCATTAGACCCAGAATCGTCGACATACTGATACCAATAGACTTTTTATTACCTATGAAGACCTCAAAAACAAAACACAACAGTAAATTATCTAATAATAATTATCAAGAGGACGTTTGAAAACAAAACACAGAGAGATATCGAGGACTAATTTATTGATCGATATCAAGTACTACATATTATCTGCATGTTTATCTTCAGCGAGTCCAGTGACGTTCTTGATCCAAGGGACGGCGGTCTTGACGCGGGCGCCGATGGCAGGATAAGCATCACTGGTGCACTCTCCAGCGCTTTTGATGCTGATGAACAGGGAGTGGACGACATCCTCCTCCATTACTGGGTCACCCCAGTCTCCCTGGACCAACACACATACGAGTATATTTTTAGACGAATAGAAACTCGTATTTCCAGGAAAAGGAACATGCGAAACCCAAATTCTCGGCTAGTATCAATAATCAAAGTAAGCCTATTTATAACAGCGTCCCTTCTTTTCTTATAACTAAAAGAAACAATTTAAACACTGTTTCACTGTTTAGCCAAATTCGCTGAAATTAGCTAGAGATTACTACATTTGTGTTTTAATTGTACACTAGGTCATTCTTTTGTTTTGTTTGACGCGACAAATGGCATTCGAATTTGCTTGGCCATAATTGAACTGTAAACCAAGACCAATTCTAGAAGGTTTCATCATTTTGTGCATCACTTCAAGAAGAATCACGCTAGTCTTCTAACAATTTAAAAATTGTTTTGTCAACTTTAAACTAAATGAGCTTTAAAGCTCATGTTTTGTTTGTTGGATTTTTATTTGGCTACACTCACGTCGCAAGGGGTGACTTTGCCCTTGTTGTAGGTGCAGATCAGCCTGTCGTTAAAGTCCAGACCAGCATCGTCGTATATCTGCTCACATTTATCGTTGCTCAGTATGATTTGCGTTCCCTGCTTCAGATTTCCATCTTCACCCTAAAGGAAAAAGAATGCTCTTATTATATGTTTAAGCATCTTTCTTTTTGATTCGATAGACACATAAATCTAATCTTGTTATTGCCTCATGCTAAGTTTATACTCTACATACAAAATCAAAGACCAATATCTAGTTAGGTTGGTCCTACCTCATCTGTCTGACCCCAGCCAACGATGATAGCCTTAGAGCGAGGCTTGGGGTTTTTCTCGGGCAGTTTTGCGCTCTTGACTGTGTCAGACCACTTGAACTTGCCCTTGATCTCTATCAGACCGTAGTCATAGTCCAGGTACCATAAGCCGAAGCTGGGGTGTTTCAAAGTCTGCTTCACTTTGTAGGACTTGCCTCCGGTAGAGCCGTCTTCAGAGCCAACCACTATGGTCAAATCGTCATAATCGTAACTGAAACCCGATAAAATAGTTTGTAGTTAATAACTGGAAATTGATTTAAGAGTACTTTTCAATTTATAATCTGTGTTGTACAAAATAATATTTTATTGACAGTAGAGTGCTTACGCGTCAATGCAGTCGGCTGAAGTGAGTACCCAGCTGTCCGCCACGATAACGCCAGCACAGTGCAAATCTCCCCAAGTAAGGATTGAGACCTTAAATAAGATACCAAATGAGTTAAAAATTATTAAAAAACATTTGGTTGCTAATTTCATTTACGATTGGATTGCTATTGGAGGCGTAAACTTTAATACATTAGGATTTCTTAGGCATGGTGATGAAGACATCAAGAGTACTAAAATCACTTTCATCGCCAACATTGCAGAATGCTAATTGTGATACATGTAAAAATTAAAAGTGTTAACACTAGAATATGTCAGCAGTGATGCATAATTAAATGGTACTGATTATACAATTTCATTGAAACTTTTGCTCAAAGACCAATGTGTTGAGTTGACTTGTGACAACGAGGTATGACTTCTCCACAGTTGCTGTTGACTACTCACTAGGTAAGGGTGCTTCTTGATGGTGGTGGCTTTGCCATGGTAGATGCCGAGTGAAGGACTTTTTGCGTCATTAGACTTCCGGGTCAACAGCTCCTTGGTAGCATCAGCAAACACGACGCCTTCAATTAAACAAATTAAACTTTTAATATAGCTAAATTTTAGAAAATAATTTTGCAAAGTTTGGTTATTCCATTGGTATTATGTCTTGAGATGTCTGAAGAAGAATTTTCGTTCGGTCTGGCGACAGCAATTGACATAACTGTAAAAGACTGCATTGATTTCTAGATGTCCGTAACCAATACATCCATATCCAAGCATGATTTCTAGCAGCACACAATTAGTTTCCAATATATTTAGAATGCAAAATTCAAAAGAACTATCAAGCAGAGACCCGCAAATATCGCGTTTCTAAACTTTGTATTTAAAAAAATTAGAATTGTAACAATGCGAAAGAGAATCACAAAACAGGGATATTTTATAATAGTAAAAGAAAACAAGCACCCTTTATAATATTTTGTTTTATTTTGCCGATTTTGGACCTTGTCCATTTTCCTAGCAGTCTAACAATAAGTAAATAGACTTGTAAGACTGCTAGGAAAATGGACAAGGTCCGAAACCGGTCGCAGCAAAATAAAACCAAAATATTATAAAGGGTGCTATGTTTTTTCTAACACTATTATAGAATTGTAACATTTTAGACAAACTTTTTATTTGTATTTTATCGTTTGTTTTTCTTGAAATATCAATTACAACTAATTGAAAGCAAAAAATATACATTGATCATTAATGGTATCTTTATTTTCTTGAAAAATTGTCGTTTTACTTCCTAAATACGTTTACATTGAACAAACGAATTTTAAAAATTATTTCTAAACTTTCAAGCGTAATTACATAAGTTTAAAGGTTCAAAAACATAATGAGGACACCGACAAATCCATGTTTCGGTCAACAAATGTATAAAAAGTTACTGTTTATTACAATGTGGTTTTGAAAGTAAAAGTAGTATCTTTAAGTGTTATAGTTTCGTAACTAGTTTGGCATACGTTGATTTTATTTTAAATCAAAAATGTATTTAATGATTAAAATTTACAACTCACCCAACAAGAGCAGAGCCAACGAACAGCTGATCTTCACCATGGTGGAAGAATGTAATCTCGTCTTGTCAAACAGTGTTTTATTTAAAAAAACTAACAATCGAATGTCATCCATCATGATAATCCAACACGGTAACACACAGTCTTATCTCGCCAAGTTTTCTCTGTATGTCTGTCTGTCTGGTTTTCTACTAAATAATGTTTGTCCTTGATGTATAATAAGGTATAAAATCAAATGTGTTCAAACTTGTTAGCATAATCATATTCAACATTTAAAAATATATTTGAATTATTATCACTTCCAGTTTTAAAATGGCGGTCGTACTAAGTTTTCCAAGCTTGTTAACTCAAAACGCTTAATCTTTATGGTATATTTAGGTATATCAAAACATGGCAAAAGCTTTTACAAACATATTAAGACCAAGTTTGTTGTTCTAAAATAATTATTAACAAAGAAATTTAAACTTTTCTGAGCGCACTAATTTATTTACATATGTTTCTTAAATGCAAATAAAGGAGTGCGTTCAGAAAGCTTCATACTTCTCCGTTATTATCTATCAAAGCACAACAATCAATAAATAGGGGCACAAGTAGTTGATCATAATCCTCCATAAATGTGGCCAAATGTAAATTTATAGATAATTGTTTTGTAGTTTGTTAAAACAACTTATGGCAAGAGTTTCAATATTTATATTTAAGTTCGTTCGTAAATTTCCATAAGCAGAAAGCAAAAAGATGTGTCCTTCAACATAAATTCAAGTGAATATACTTACAAGTATCAATAAATACCGACAAAATCAAAATTATCTAGAAACCGTATAAAAATCAATGCTCAAGATGTGTTCAAGATATCTAAACTCGACATATAAATTCAGTCAAAAAGTGCCTATCTCATTCATAATCACAACACTTCGAGTTTAGCTGAAGTATAAAATGTAGTCAACAAATGCTACGTAGTTAAAAGGTAAGGCGAACTCAAAGTGAAATGTGTCGCTTAACTAATTATTAAAAGTAACAAAAAAGTCCCCATAAAGTCAAGAAGAGAATACATGAAAATCAAAGAGGTTTCAATTGTGAACTAATTTATTGAACGATATCAAGTACTACATATTATCTGCATGGTTATCAGTCTTCACTCTTCAGCGAGTCCAGTGACGTTCTTGATCCAAGGGACGGCGGTCTTGACGCGGGCTCCGATGGCGGGATAAGCATCACTACTGCACTCTCCAGCGCTACCGATGGCGATGAACAGGGAGTGGACGACATCCTTCTCCAACACTGGGTCACCCCAGTCTCCCTGTGCCCAAAACATGTGTTAGTCTCGGTAGAAACTATGTCCAGGAAAAGGAATAAGCAAAATCCATTTCTCGGCTAGTATCAATCCAGTATCAAGTATACCTATTTATAACTGTGTCTCCTCTTATCTTATGACCAAAAAAACCCTTCTTCACTATCAATTAGTCACTGAAATTCACTGAAGTCAGTCGGTTTAGCTAGAGTTTACTACATTTGTGTTTTAACTGTACACTAGCCCTTTCCTTTGTTTTGTTTGACGCGACAAATGGCATTCGAATTTGCTTGGCCAGCATGATTGAGCTGTAAACCAAGACCACTTCTAGAAGGATTCATCACTTCAAGAAGAATCACGCTAGTCTTCTAAAAATTTAAAAGCTGTTTGTCAACTTTAAACTAAAGGAGCTTAAAGCTCATGTTTTGTTTGTTGATTTTTATTTGGCTACACTCACGTCGCAAGGGGTGACTTTGCCCTTGTTGTAGGTGCAGATCAGCCTGTTGGTAAAGTCCAGACCAAATCCGTCGTACAGCTGCTCACATTCCTTCTGGCTCAGTACAATTTGCGAGCCCTGCTTCAGATTTCCATCTTCACCCTAAAAGTAAAAATAATGTTCTTAATGTATGTTTTCATCTTCCTTTCAGTAGAGACTCAGACACATGAACCTAACCGTGTTCTTGCCTTACGCTAAGTTTATATTCTATAGATACAAAACAAAGACCAATATCAAGTCATGTGGTTAAGTTGTGTGTGGTTAAGTGGAAGAGAGGACTGTAAAGTCCTAACTTCGCCACCAATCAAGACGATTTTCATATCAAGTAAGTTTGGTCCTACCTCCTCTGTCTCGCCCCAGCCAACGATGACAGCCTTGGAGCCAGCCTTGGGGTTTTTCTTGGGCAGTTTTGCGCTCTTGACTGTGTCAGACCACTTGAACTTGCCCTTGATCTCTATCAGACAGTAGTCGTAGTCCAGGAAAGAACCGCCGTAGCTGGGATGAATCACAACCTGCTTCACTTTGTAGGACTTGCCTCCGGTAGAGCCATCTTCAGAGCCAGCCAGTATGGCCAACTCGTCAGCAGAGTAACTAAAGCCCGATAAAAACAGTTTGTAGTTAATTACTGGAAATTGATGTGAGAGTACTTTCAATTCATAATCTGTGTTGTACAAAATAATATTTAATTGTCTGTAGAGTGCTTACCCGTCAATGCAGTCGGCTGAAGTGAGTACCCAGCTGTCCGCCACGATACTGCCAGCACAGTGCATCTCTCCCCCGAGAAGGATTGAGACCTTAAATAGAATACCAAATTAGTTAACAGTTATTTGGAAATAAAAACATTCGGGTGCTAATGCCATTCACAATTGGATTGCTATTAGAGGCGTAAACTTTAATAGATTAGGATTTCTTAGAGATGGTGATGAAGAATCAAGAGTATTAAAATCCCTTACATCGCCAACATTGCAGATTGCAGAAGAACGCTAATTATTGTGATACATTTAAAAATTAAAAGGGTACAATACTGGAATATGTCAGCAGTGTTGCATTAAATGGTACTGATAATACAATTTCATTGAAACTTTTGCCAAAAGACCATTGTTTTGAGTTGACTTACGACTACGACTTATGTGTACACTTCTCAACAATTGCTGTTGACTACTCACTAGGTAAGGGTGCTTCTCGATGGTGGTGGCTTTGCCTTTGTAGATGCCGAGTGAAGGGCTGTTTGCATCATCAGACTTCCGGGTCAACAGCTCCTTAGTAGCAGCAGCAAACACGACGCCTTAAATTAAACAAATTAAGTTTCAAATTAATCATGCAGCTAAAATATAGAAAACTTCTAGGTAAAACACTCTTGTATGTTAGTTATTTCATTAAAACATGTTTGCAGTAGCTGAAAAATATTATATAAAGACTATTCATTGGTTGTAGTAAGTATTTAAGTGGGAACGGGATTGAGAATAGCTCAGGTACTCGTAGTTACGTAACCTAGGCCGGTAATATCGAACAATTGAAAGGTTTTTTAAGAGGCAATTGAAAGAGTGGTGAAGGGGGGTTGGATTGAAATATAATACCACACCAAGGCCTGTAAAACTAATGTACAAATCTGAGAAAATCAAGACGTAAAACCACACTTTTTTGTTGATCTTTACAATTTTCAGAGAAAACGAATTAGTAAGATATCATTAATAGTGTATTGTTTCAAATAATAACTTTAAAAAGTCTGTATATGAATACTTTAGTGTGTGACCTTTGGCGGGGGTTTTTCTAGGATATGTTGTACTCAGAAAACTTTATTGAATTTGAATGTTTAGACAATACTTTATTGGGATAGTTAAGTATATACTTTCTGATCTTATACGCACAGTTTGAGTCGTTTTCATTTCCAAAGCTTAATTAAACTTATCTAATGCATGTTTATTTACGTTAATATATACAGGGTGTCCCATAAGTAAAGTGCCAGACTCTATGAAAAGGTTATATGGGTCAAAATAAAGAAACCCAAGATTAAAAAATGTCCAAAACGCTTAGTTAACCAGATATTTGCCATTTATATTTTTCACTAATTATTTATTATCCCCACACCATTCATCGAATTTGATTCAAACGTAGCATAAATTTGTATCTAAGTAAGACCATTTATGGAGAACATTAGCATTACGATAAAACGTAGAAAATAACATTTGTAGCAAATTTTACTACCTATATATTGACACCAAAGTCAATAAAAGATGAATTAAGAATCAACAAGGTTACAGTGGAAACCGTGGCAAACATCAAGATAATAAGGTGGAAAGTGTGTTTGTTTTAGTCAGAGCCCTAAAGCTTCGTTGTGGGATTTTTGCCCCAACGGATTTTTGCGAATTTAAAGTCAATAGATAGGTTATAAAATTCACTACAAAACGTTAATGTTTACATTTTATCGTTAAACTCACCGTTCATTCGCTATTTAAGGTGTAATGCCGAAAATTCCCTAAAATTACCATAAAATATCCACTGTTTTAGAATGATAAGTTAGATCATCATGGTAATGTTTTCTATAAATGGTCTTACTAAGATACAAATTTATGTTAAGTTTGAGTCAAATCCAATAAATTATGAGGGTGATAATAAATAAATAGTGACAAATTTAAAATGGCAAATATCTGGTTAACTAAGCGGTTTTGAAAAAAGTTTTATTCTTAATTTTCTTTTAATTTTGACTTATATAACCTTTTCCCAGAGTCTGGCACTTTACTTATGGGACACCCTGTATTTATAATGAAAACTACAACTCACCCAACAAGAGCAAGGCCAATGAACAGCTGATCTGCGTCATGGTGGAAGAATGTAATCGCGTCTTGCCAAACACTGCTTTTAAACAAAACCAACAATCTAATGCAATCCATCACAGTAATCCTGAGATATAACATATTCTTCAGGGTTAGGAAAACCCATCTACGTATTTGCGAGAATTTTGAGTAACTTAATCCTGGATTATCTTTAATCCATCAACGTGCAGAAAACATAACTGTGAGGTTTGGTAATAACAACCACAACTGCACACTTGTAAATGCATTAACGCCTTATTTCGTACATGTACGGTACGTTTCAATATAATTTCAATGTGTATTTTTTACAAAAATTGGGTATTTCTACTCTAAAACACTTAAATTTCTGAAAGACCCTAAAGTATTGTGAAACCAGCGTCGAGTTTCAGGCCACGCCATATTGTAACTTAGGCACGGATTACATCACACAGATTTGGTTACTTACAGTTTAAACAACTGATAATACTGATTTCAAAACCAAACATTTGAATAACACAAATTCAGTAATAAGCTATTTTGAGACTGGAGATCGTCGTGTAGTTTTATTAACATAATACAATCATATGTTTTCAAATTTCATTAAAATCTGAAGAAATTAGTGTTTTTAGATCATTAAACCCATTTTTTTGACACCCTCAAAGGAGTACTTCTGGTAACCCGATTTTGCTGGCTAACGAACTTGGCCGAGATATTTTTCAAAAAGGGACATTTGAAACAAATTTCATGAAAATCGGACAAAAGATGCGACCTGTAGATGTATATAAATCTTGTAAAAATGCTCAAAACGTGTTCTGGGGGTCAGAATTGGTGCTCATTTCACGGTCCCGAGTCCTGGATGTTACAGCATGAATATTTTATTTTTCATAAGGAAATTCGATAAAAAAGTTGGTTTCTTCCTTCAAGAAGATCGCAAAACAACTATTAAGGAAGTAAAAAAAGGTAAAGTTTGTCTTGTTTAAACGAGGCGAAGTTAGGACTGCAGAGTCCTCTCTACCACTCAACCTAGACCTTTACCTAGCGTCACTGTATTAGTCACATTACAAATTGTAAGTGGTGACTGTGGGGACCGAACCCGCGCCACCAATCCGCCACGGATACGCTTATCCGCTTGTTAATCATTCCACGTCGATTTATGAATTTTCGACATCAATATTTTGATGTACCTTTACGTTTTACGGTATTTTTTAGAAACTGTTTACAGCTTAGTACGTAAAATACGTAGTACGTAATCGTAAAACTGCTAGTACTCATGTGTTACAATAATGACTTTATCAATAGACTTTATTTATTCAAATAAACTAGCCATCGGCCAGCTGCTCTCCTTCGGCCTTTCGGTTTGTGTATTCACTTCGCTAATGACTATACTTTTTCAGTAGGGTATGTTTACATTTACAGCAGCTGGGCATTTTTAATACTTTGCCCATACGTTTTATCTCAAGGAAATTTAAATTTTTAACAGTGCCAAAAGAATTGTTTGTCCACGCATAACTTCTCTTAGATGTAACTAAATACGTCGAACGATATCTCTAATTATTCACTGAGTGTTCTTAGACCAAAACGAACTATCTATCTCAATTAGAACCTGATATATGACAGAACAAAGCTAAGAAAACATGGGGAAAAGCATACCTTTCATTCAAAAGAAAATGAAGAAAATCGGCCTGATAGAACGGTCGTACTGACTGCCGATCAATTTTCAACAATTCTTTCAATAAATGGACTATTGCTTTTAAATTTAAAACCTTTATTTTGATATGGAAACCTCGCATTACACTCCTTTTTCCTGCTCCTCTTGTGTTTTTCTTTTTGCAAATGTAGTTTAAACTAAGTACTTTCAGAAACATCGGTAGCCCTATGCTTTCGGAGACCAATCGTCTTATTTAAGAGTATTCAAAACATTGTTTGAAATTGTCCCCAATGTAAATTGGTACCCAGTGTGAACTAGCGCCAGTTTCTGTCCGGTCACCTCTTACAAGTTTTGGACTCAGTGGAACCTATTTCCTTACATATTATTACACAAACAAAACAACTCGATCAGTTATTTTTAAAACCCTTAAAAATTTAAACTTGAGTTAACTGAGAAGTTTATTTAACTTGACACTAGTATTTGTCACATATGGTGTCGGGTGTCCCCTCCATGAGGTGACATACGGTACTGCACAAGGCACTGTCATGTCACTCTCTCCCCGGCCAGCTCAGTTACCATGGGACCTTACCTGCTGACAGCTACCTGCATCCTAACAGCCACTCTATTGCGTAAGTCCCATCACTATGTGTGTTGTATTTTGTTATATATTCTGTATGTATGTGAGCATCATTGAAAGCTGAACTGAAAAGTCAAATCTATAACTATCTCTAAATTTGATGTACTATCTGATAAGAATGTGGGGGATTGAGTTCATTAAATAAAAATTGTTACTTACAGTAACTATCACGATCCAATGTAGTTATATAGCCGTTTTAGAGTTAACTCCATCAACAGGTGCAGGGTATTGCAGATGTATAAATACAGTTCACCTAAGACGATTACTTCTTGATTGTAAAATGTATAAAACAAGCAACCCCGCGTGTTGTGTGTTGCGTTATGTTCGTTGTAATATTTACATGATGTACTATTTTTTAAATAAATATACTTAAACTGATTGATTGATAGTTTATTAAATACAGAACAACAGTACGGAAAACTAGGCGTTTCCGAATCTTTGTTTCTACAGGTTTCCCCATAGCTCAAATGCCACCAAACTTCAGGCAATGGTTCTATGGGTCAAAATAAACAGATTTTCAGACATTTGATTGTTTTCCAAAAACACTCCGTTTACCTGCTAGCCACCATTTATTTTCACATATTATTTTTATCCCCAAGCACCTCTTTTTTTGGAATCTTTATCTTTAGCTTTTCAGCTTTTGTCTTGTAACAAGACCCTTACGTGAAAGACTGACTGAGGTAGATAGACTATGAAGATTTTGTGAATGGAGATAGTACAAATGTAAGTTATATAGGTTTGAAATATATCTGGATGTGAATGAATGCAACATTTCATATCAAATTGACGAGTGAGTTAGCCTACATGCTTATCAAAATATTTGTTCAATCAAATATTTATTTATTTACGTAGGGTCTAAAACTAAAAAGTTGTTTTAATACAAAGTCAAAATAACCTATTACAATTACTTTCTCCCTAACGACCTCGAGTTACGAGTCACTGTTTAAAATTGATCATTAATTGTGTTAATTGGGTACAGAACACTTAAGAGGGGTCATCACACTCACCATTCGACGAGCTTCGTGTTCACCTGGGGCAAAGTCACATCTTTCTCCACAAATTTTTAAAATATTTAAAACTTAAATACTTAAAACTAGCTGCGCCAGCTGGGGCTTCGCCCCCAGACCCTGGAACGCTGAAGTCCAGGTCGGCCTACGGCCTCGGTGCCCGCTTCGTAAGCTCGGCCATCCCGCCGGCCTATCTCATGGCTTATTTGCTTTGTACATTTTTTATTTCTTGCCCCTTCTTAAATCCATATATTGTGCCCCCCCCAAAATCAGTAGGGGTCTTTGGGTTAATGGTATACAACTATGTGTCGAGTTTCAAACAAATCCGTTGATATTTACTAATAAATATTTACTTAAAAGGAAATATAACATGGGCAATTGGGGACCTCAAAACCCCATAAAATAAAAAATCTATTTAATTTTATTCGTTTCCCCACCCTCCACACACTAAGGACCATTTCTATTCAAAAATCTGAATTACCCCAGCCAGATTCGGAAATCTCAACACTCCGGACAACCTTAACCGAAATACTAATAGTATAGATTAATCGTTTTTAACGAACGTACAGTTAGATCTTCCCCGTTGAAAATATTAGGCCTATCTGAGTGCAGCTTTTGACATTTTTACTATGGCTAAGGTGTTTTGTAACAATAAAGTAATTATAGGTGTATTTTTTAAACCTTTATACAACAACAGTTAAAATGTTTTATAAGTATTTTTTGCTATGCAATTCACAATGTATACGAAGATAGTAAATTTATTTATTAAATTTTCTGTTATACTGTATATAGATTGCTCCCTATTTTTATTTACAAAATTATCGTCTTGTCGACGATTGTGGATACAAACTACAAAAAGAAATAACAAAATATTACACTTAAATCTTGAAAAAACTTCCATAAACAAAGCGTCTATGGTAGATTGGTAGATGCATCCTCAGTTACTTATGTTATTCCAATTACCTTCGAATGTATTTACGATCAAAAGCCTTTAGGGAAAAGTAATTTTTGTGATAATTTATGAACCAAAAATTATAGAAACACAACTAAAAGAAAGGAAACAACAATGTGTTCGTGTTTCATTATTTATTCAAATATGCTTAATCCTGTAAACCTTTTATACACGTTTTCGGAAGTGGTCATTTCGAAATGTTTCAATACTTCATGTTTTGAAATAGGTGAGTAAATTATTGAAAGCAAGAACTTGCAACATATCTTTGGAGAGCTCAGTTCATTTTGAACCAAATATTTCCACTGAAATTATGTTTGGTGCATTTATAGGGGTAAAACAGGGTGTAAAACATATGTATGGCCACCATTTTGAAACAATTTAACATTTTATATGTCGAAAATTAAACAATCTTTCTAACAATGTATTACTTCGCCTGTTCCCTTTATCTCCTTTGGGAGCATAGGATATCCAGAAGAGCTCTTCATCCTTCTCCGTCTCCAGCAAGTGCTTTCAGTTCTCCCCGGGTCTTGTTCACCCCTTCGCATCTTTTGTTATTGTCCTCTTCCAGATTTCTCGGGGTCTCCCTCTTCTTCTTGCACCTTGTACCTCTATTAACTTTACTAATATACAGGGTGTCCCATAAGTAAGTTCCATACTCTAGGAAAAGGTTGTATGGGTCAAAATAAAGAGAAAATTAAGATTAAAACTGTTTCTAAAAACGCTTAGTTAACCAGATATTTGCCATTTTATATTTCTCACTAGCTATTTATTTCTCCCGCACCACTTATCGGATTTGACTCAAACTTAGCATAAATTTGTATCTAAGTAAGACCATTTATGGAAAAAATTACCAGGATGATCTTACTTATCAATTTTAAAACGGTGGCTATTTTATTGTAACTTTAAGACAATTTTGTCGTTACATCTTAAATAGGGAAGAAACGGTGGGTTTTACGATAAAATGTAAAGGGTACCATTTTGTAGTGAATTTTGTTCCCTATCTATTGACGCTAAGTCAAAAAACCTCAATTAAGAATCAACAAAGCTACAGTGGAAGCCGTGGTAAACATCAAGATAATAAGATGGAAAGTTGTCAGTTTTCAGCCAGAATGTTTTCTAAAGCTTCGTTGTTTCCCAGTAGATTTTTATGACCTTGGTGACAATAGATAGGTACTAAAATTCACTAAAAAACGTTATTCTTTACATATTTTCGTTCAACCCACCCTTTATTCGCTATTTAAGTGGTAACGCCACAAATGCCCTAAAACTACCATAAAATAGCCACCGTTTTAAAATGATAAGTTAGATCATCCTGGTAATTTTTTCAATAAATGTTCTTACTTAGATACAAATTTACGTTAAGTTTGAGTCAAATCCGATGGATGTTGTGGGAGATTTTAAATAATTAGTGTAAAATATAAAAAGGCAAATATCTGGTTAACTAAACGTTTTTGGAACAATTTTTATTCCTGATTTTCTCTTCATTTTGACTCATATAACCTTTACCCAGAGTATGGCACTTAACTTATGGGGCACCCTGTATGCGATGAACCGGTATGAACGAGGTGCGTTTTAATTATTTTGATACAATACTCTAAACAAATTTGAAACTACCAACACCAGTAACTCCTTTAAACCTAATTACCCACAAACTTCCTTTCAATTTCTCTTTGGGCTTGCGTTTCAAAGAAATATTCTAATTAGAAAAATACTAGTCCAAGTAACGGCTCGAGTGAAGAATCCGGAAGCGGTACTGTTTTGGCGGTAGTCAGTAGGCTAGCTGGCAGCGTAGTCACCCGACTGCGCATGCGCACAGCATAGTAATGCGTAGCGGCTGTGTAAGTCGACCAAGCAGCTTTGTCTAACTCTATCTTCATTATCACCTCTCGCAGCAGGCTGTCACTTAGAAAGTGATTACCAAATCAGCTGACAAACGCTAGAGGTATCTCGGGACTTGTTAGTTGTTCTGTGTGATGTTTACATTGATAAGGGTGAAGTACTTTGATACTTTGATCTCAGACACCGACCACTCCTAGAGGGTATTTTAAGGTGAATATGGGATGAAGGGTGAGTGTAATGAGTGTTTTTGATGGATGATGAGGTGTAGTCTTGTTACAAACTAGGGCCGACTGTTCCTTACATTGGGTCATTAATTAATAGCCCAATAACCAATGGCATGGACCAACGGATTAACGTGACTTCCGAATCACGGGGAATGGCCATCGTGAAAAGTTATCACTGCGCCCGGGAATCGAACCCGGGCTGATTTGGTGCGAAGCACGCACTGTACCACTGAGCTATGACCACCCCCGTATGTGTAAAGAGCAACGCTCTAAGAGTCCGCAACCCCGGAATTAGATCTTGAGAAGCATATTTTTTCATCCGCTTTGAGAACTCCAAACATATTTTTGTGCTAACGTTACAATGATTGTTTGAAGAGGAATCGCGGTGAAAGCTCTCTGAGTGTGTGTTATCAGTTGAGTGGTGATACTACACCGATCGCTTGGCACAAACAAATCTCTCAATGACTTAGCGTTTCCTTCCTCATCCCCTCACTTGCAACTGCACATACATTCTTTACAACTAGCAAAACATAAAAAATTGTAAACCGCTGTTTAGAGGCAAAAGTTGATGGCTATTAACTAAGGCATACAAAAATATTATTGCGGTCATCGTTAGTGAGCAAGATGATCGCGACTTGACTATGAATTTTAAATCCAGCATGATCACGACGTTTTCGGGATCTGTAATCTGATCCAGTCTTCAGGTGAGAAGTAACCTAAAACATACCACAGAACATTAGAAAATAGTTTAAACTCTGAAACTCTCCCATCGTCAACAAGAAGCATTACAAAAAATTACAAAAATAATTAGCATTTCGTATAAAAAGATCAATTGTCTTATGTTTCTTTAAAGAAATTTCTAAGGCTCACATTTTTCAACTGTCTGGACATTTTTACAAAAATAAAACTTTTTTACTGAACGGGTCTCCAGAAGATTCAATCATTTCCAAAGTTCGTACAAATACCCATCAACAATTAATCTAAACCAAGAGTCACACACCGTTCGAGTATGGCTCAAACAAACCATCAGGCCTCCACATGAAAGAAAGTGAAGCCTATTAGTGCCTATGGGGGTCGGTGTGATACAATGCCCTCTACCGGAAGTGGCCGGAAGTACGGGTGTGATGTGCTTGCAGTGTGTGATCCATGTCACAGTGTGAAGTGTGACACAACATCCAAGGGTCAACTCAACACTCTCAGTCATCGTGTGTACAAACAGACAGATATTGGGTCAATGTTGTGTGGTTTGGAAGTCACGTTAACGTATCTTTTGCTACGGAACATAAAACTGCGTTTGATTCATGAGCAAAGGCTTGAAGTACTGGTCAACGTGTGGTCGATGTATCTTTTGATACTTTTTTCGTACTTTTGTTTTGAGAAACCGACCACTCTTAGAGAGTATTTCAAGGTAAATTTGGTGGTGGTGAGAGTGATGAGTGTTTTGATGGATGAAGAGGTGTAGTCCTGTTACAAACTAGGGCAAGCTGTTCCCAGATTGGGTCTTCAATTAATAGCCCAACGACCTACAGAATGGACCAACGGCTTAGTTTGACCATCGCAAAAGGTTATCACGCTAAGCACGCACTATACCACTGAGCTATTGCCACCCCAAGCTCAAGTTAAGTGATCCACTTTTGGTTATCTTCCACATTTACCTGAACAAATACCGACGCAATTCAGACATATGCCGGATTCAATGAGAAATACGAGTATTAAAATTGGTCACAACGCCAAGGGCATTTAAAACCCTTCTGAAACGATTTGAGTGCAGAGCCATTTTACAGTAGACGAGTATGTAGCACATCACTTGGTGACGGACCAATTAGCTAACTAACGCCATCGTGGGAAAGATTGAAGGCTGGAATGAGAAGATTTATATGAATAAGACTGGAATTAATGGAAGTCTGCGTATGCTCCATTAAGATCCGAATGACAAGGTATGAGTGGAAAATGTTAGTTAAAAATATGATAGTGACGGTTGCGTGGAATGTAGGTTGTTCCACAATAAAAGATTAATTTATGCTTCTTTGGCTGACTACTCAGTCTTCCATGGCAGGAAATTTAGAAGTTGCACAACGGAACATCCAAGAACGCACCCTTAGAGCCACATCTTCTCTTCTGTAAAGGCATCAGGCAATCTACTCGGGCAAATAGTCTCCTAATAGAAACTAAGTTATCCATATGAGACATGAGCCGGCTAGAAAATAAAGAGCAAATTAAAACGTAATCAGTTAAAAGATAACTAAATAAAGTTAGCGCAGCCGGTGAATTTCGTCATAAAAACTGCAGTACGAATAAACACACGAAAAATGAATCGTTTGCATAGTTTTGGTTGTTTATTTTAAATCGAGTATTCCTAATCAAAACTGACCAATTCAGTGATAAATAATTTCAGTTTCAGATGTATCTGCTGACAACAAGCTACAGCAAGCCCTGAGCTTGGGTCTCAACTCTTCCAACTTGACCAGAGAAGACTGCGTCTGGAGACGAGGGCAGGAGAGAGACCCGTGTCCAGACCCGAACATATTCTTCTACCTTTACTCCCCAAACCGGTAAATAGCGTAGTTAAATATTTTATGACATGGATCACAAGGGTTTATAGAAACGAAATATTCATTTTAGTTTTATTTTATTAAAGGCAGATTTATTGACTTTTTGATACGTCTATTGCAGTTCCTGTTTTATACTGTGCTAGAGCAAAAGGTATAAATCCAATCTTGAAGTCAAATTGGGTTTCTTTCTACTGGATCCTTATGGGATTTCAACGTCCCAATTTTAAGTGTAACCAGCTGTAGGTATTCTGTGGTATAGCTATCACCTGTCCCATATAACGTTGTACAACAGTGAATTCAAGAGCACGCAGTAGTGGCTGTGCCCTTGAATTTTGTTTGTTGTGAACAATGCAAAAGATGCATTTTCGTAGGACACCTCACGCCTACAATCTTCATCGGGATTTTGCGAAATAAACATTGTTTTAAAGTGTATTAAATTTTAGTTCCACCGCTGAGCTGGATTTTCACTTTCTGATTTATAAAACCATGACACCAAAAACTGGCGAAGTTTCGTATTTAAATTTGTGTTGTTTTTGTGCTTTTACTATTAAACTAAATGGAACTTTCAAAGCCAGGCCGACGTGCAGCTAAGTGCGCCGCTTGCATGAGTGAATCGAATTTCTTTTGCAATTTGTATCTCTTATTCGCTCCGCTTACAGCCTCAGACTTTATGGTCCACTATCAGGGGCACTACGCGGGTTTTCGCTACGATCACAGTCTCGTTTTGGTCTTCGGTATCACACTAACTAAAACGCTAAAAACAGAGTACTAAAAACGCTGTTATATAGCAAAAAACACTTTTTTACCGCCATTTTGAAACGACTCAATGAATTTTGATAACTTTTGATACTTTGATGCATACTACTTAAATACACTTTTATTTTAAATTTCATCAAAATCTAATCAAACTTAGAGTTTTTAGATTATTAAAACCACTTTTTTGGCCAAAACTCCCCAAGAGTTCTTCCGGTAGCCCGATTGTGTGGAAATAACAAAATAGTCGACGGCTAATGCGCACACTTACAGTACTGTTGGTTTTAAAGCTAAAGATGTTCTTGTTGACGTGCAGGGTTGGCGAAGGCAGCCCTCATGTAGAGAGAGTAGATGTGATGTCTCCTCGCTGGCTTCACTCCAGTCACTACGACCCCTCCTTGGACACCGTCATCCTCATCCACGGGTATGCAGGAGTCAGTGACGTGCTGCCTGTCGGAGTCCTCAGGGACGGTCAGTATATCTCAACTAAAGTTGAGAAGATAGAATTGCAAGGGTTTTTGTATCGACTTTGGGTGTGCACTTTTCACAGTTTTGCGAGGTTATGTATGGTTTATATTTTAAGATGTTCGTTTGGCCGAGATACTGAACTCTTCCGGAACAGTTTTTAAATCATACTTGTTGAATGTACGTACCTTAATGTTAAGAATAAAATGTATCTTAAAAATTAAAACATACTTTTCACGCTTGTTCCTTAGGACATAAAAGTAAGAGTGACATCACTAACGCTATTGAATAAGATAAATGTCAGTCCTTTAAGTAACAACATATTATAACACAAAATAAACAGGCTTTGACCTGTCATGCTGAATCTTAAAGGGTTTTCCGAGCCCACTCCCCGGACCAAGGCACCCAAGCGTTCCCGGGCTGGACGCATTGTATATTAAACAAAAACAGCCGGCTTTTCGCCTGCCCGTACTGATCATGAATAACCAAGGACCGTAGAATTGAGCAAAAGAACTGTGAAATATAATTATGCAACTGTGTGCTCTAAATAATTTAAACTTCAAATCCAAAATCATACACTATACTCTCATTCAAGAGATTACTTAATATCTTTACAGTAAATATCAATGAAAATTGAAATCTGCAAAAGTGTCTGTCAACATTTCTTTATTTACACCAAGTGTGTCGTTTAAGTTAAGTGGTGATTGATCGAGAAGAGAGCTTCTTATCACAAGTGAAAACCTTCGTTCACAATTCACACAATCATACCATATGACACGTTTTCTAACAACATTATGCAATCAGTTTAAACAAGCCTATGTTTGAAGAGTTCTGTTACAATAATAATATGATGATGATTCAATATGGTGTTTGGCCTATACAGGGTAGACCAAATTAAGCGTAGAACGATAGAACTCAACTATTTGCACTAAACCATATACAGTACACGAAAAAATCATTAAAATTAAAATCGAACATATTAATTTTGTACCCAGGATGCACCCTAAATTGAGATTCGAGAGTTCAAATCTCACCTTCTAAAGTAACCTTGTTTTAAGAGTTGTACATCGGTTCAAACATTGATGTTCAAACATCGGTTCAAACTTTACGACATTTTAGAGAAAAGCTATTTCAAAAATATCAAGTCGTTTGCAAATAAGGGTAGATTGACACGAAACTCGGTGTTTCCTTAAAATTCACAATAAAATAACAGTTGTTTGCGAATTTTTCTTTTTAATTTTACATTTTGTCCAAAGATATGCCACACGACAACATTTTCAAAACGTATAAACTTTGCAAAAGTATTTAAAACATTCAAAGTAACGTAATTCGATATTTTAACTCAAATATAGGTTGTTGGGATTAGTATAAATTTTAAGATTTGAAACTAAATATTCCTTGCCTTTGAGCCTAGAACCCTATATCTGTTCGACGTCCTAGAAATACGCTGTTTTAGCCAATAATCCTCATGCATTTGTTTTTCTGTTTGCTCAATGCAATGAAAGATAGTCAAACACACTTCTATGACATACAATGCATATGGCACGACAGTAGGAAACGTGCAACTCCCTCCCGGCATACAATTCTTGGAGTTTAAAAGTCCGTTTTTGTATGCTGTACCTAAAATTAGCAAAATTTAATTAATTACTCACCTATGTGTTTTGACTCCTTTTTAACCTTCAACTATTGAAATACAATGACGAACTTCTATTTCTGTGTTCAGCATATCTCCGGCACGGACGTCACAATGTGTTCCTGGTTGACTGGGGTGAACTGTCTGCCATCCCTTGCTACCCGGCAGCAGTTCACAACCTGCGCCCTGTGTCTCGCTGTGTCGCCCAGTTCCTGTCCTTCCTCAGGAACTCTGGAGTGCCCGTCATGCGCACCACTTGCGTCGGTCACTCCTTGGGTGCCCACGTGTGTGGTGTCGCTGCTAACTACTTGCTCTTCCGCATGCACCGCATCATCGGTGAGCTTGCTTAATCAATAAATAAGTCAAAGGTTAAAAGATCTGGCAGTACGTTTATGAAATGAGTTTAGGATTGAACAAACTTTTTATCGCACGACCTAAAGCTGTATTAGTTGGTGATATGGAATGGTCAAAAACGGTGGTGGCTTCTGTCACCCAGCAGGTCTAATCGATCAGCTGAAGGAAAAGGAAACCTTTTTTAACTCATAATACTCGGTGACTGGAGCGGTGACTGGACTCTGTTACTGTAGAATCGCCAGGACAACCGTTGCTAAAAGAAATCACCTTAAATAGAATTTCTGAAGCAGTTTGCGTCCAATTTTTGTCTACAAAGTTATTAAATGTAATAATAATGGACTAACTGAGTAAACTGTGTGCCTCCAGGACTAGACCCTGCGAGACCTCTGATAAAGCCGCAGAATAAGAACAGGCTAGATGCCTCAGACGCGGATGTGGTCCAGGTGATCCACACCTCCTCCACCTTCGGGGACCCCAAGAGAGCCGGTCAGGTGGACGTGTGCGTCAACGGTGGCAGAGTGCAGCCGTTCTGCCACAACACGACCAGTAAGTAATCATTCAGTTTGTAAATGTTTCTCAAGTACACAAACATATATGTGCTAAGTACCTTGTGTACTTTGTGGCAGATGAGCAGATATGCAGTCACATCCGTAGTGTGTGCTACATGGCAGAGAGCCTAGACCACAACACAGCCAGGGTTGCCACCCCTTGCACCCGGCGCTGTAACGGAGGAGACAGGATACAAGACTGGAAGCGACACGCACCTCCCATCTTCATCGGCCAGAACACTCCAGACAGGTCAGAATCTACTTTGTACGTAGAATATAAAAAAATCCTTAAGTACTGTCGTTAACCATTTTACTATAAACGCCTTGACGTCACTTTGACCTTAGACCACACATATTCATGGCGTGGTTTTATGATTTCAGTGCATCCGGAATGTTCTGCGTGTTTAATGATGACGCTCCCTACTGCCCGAAACGTCGTGGGGATCCTGGAAGCCCTCTGTGTTGTGTACCTGCTTCCGTGACTCCCCAGTACGAGGAGGAGATGACCACCGAACCCAGAACCACCATCAGTCCTACGACCACCCAAGATCCGATAGCAACCGATGTCGTCAGGACATACACTATCAACCCCTTCGCCACGCGCATTCCCAACCCCTGACATCAACTCCCAGGGGAGCCAACCCTGGACAACCGCAGGTCCTCGTCTGAGTCTCACAGCTACCATCTGGGACACAACACGCAAGAGGTCCACAAGCCCAAAACTGGAGTCATCGAGAGCCAAGAGATTTACATAAACCCAAAACCTACGTATGATACTATGAACTTTAATGGAACTAGAATGCCTTTTACGAACTACCGGAAAAATCCAAACTACCAATCTGAATTTGGGTACCAAAACGGAAACCACGCCCAAAGATCTAATAGACGTTTGGACAGTAAAGAAATTAACATAACATCAGATGAAAAAGAAACTTTTCAAGACAGAAATTATCGACTGCGTAATTATGACGAACACCGGAGATACTCAACCGTTCCATATCTTCAAAACATATTTAATCCTAAAAACCAATGGAAGGAAAATATTAACATCAACAGCACAAATGAAAAGCTAACAATTGCCAACAACCTAACTGATATGAGGCAGTCCAACAACAAGGCTATGTTTAACTACCCAGCTACGTTTCCTGATGTCAAAGGATCAACCAATGATGCACTCAAGCCAGCTTCAAATCTACCAGAGCCTACATTCTACAACCCAACTACCTCAACAACTAGTCCCTTTTTACAAAACTTTGGTTACTACAACCCCTATCCCAGTTTGGCTCTGTATTTAGGCTCTCACCCCAATCATTTTGGAATCAATGGGTTCGATACAGAGAGAACGCTAGTGTTTATCCTAACCAAGGTTATACTTATTGACCTAAATCTATAAAGAATCCTATCCAGGGCCGCGCAAAATCAACCTACCCTTTAAGCCGCGCTGATTGCGAACAGAACACAGATTACTGTTTGAAACATCTGTTCCTCTTATGCTGAGTTCGGTTAGTTATCTGTGTCTTGTTTATTATTTGGTACGGTTTGAAGGTGTAGGGTACCCCCTATACTATCAAACAAGTCCGCCAGTCCTGCGCTGGTTTTGTTATTTAAACAATGCAAATTATCTGCAATGTCGGTCATCGATATTAAAGGACACTTCAGCTTATTTTAATGGTTTTTATATCAGTACTGATAAAATTGGTTGGTAGAGTGGATATACCCTTTTAAAGTAGATTTTGTGTGATCAAGAATGAGGTGGGACTTGGGCTTGTATGACTAAAGACTAAACCTGCATAATGATTTGTCCCACTATTTAGGTAGATCCAAAATATGGTTATGTTTTAATGTTACGTAGAATGAATCTAGTAAGCAGGACAGAGTCAAATTTTATCGTAAGATGTTACACAACCTTCATACAGTATTTATTTAACCGTCAACACAAAAATAATAATGATAATGCAGAGATAGTTAGCGTTTTCTTTACTGCACTGCTAACATGTTATGTTCTAAATAAAAGGGAATATGATACACAATTTTAATATTTTCACAAATGCATCACACTCCTAAATATATCTTCAACTGTGTATGTGTATTTTTACCGTGTTCCGTCTATGAAATTTAGTTGTCAACATGTTGAAAACATGCAAATCAATAGTTTATGGCCTGTGTACAATGGACAGAAGTTAAACCACCGATACTTATTTGGGAGGTCATTTCGCAAGTGGTTCTTTCTATTTGTGATTCAATTCAATGAACGACGTATCCATGAATTCTACATTTATGGGCCAATTAATTATTTCTTTAAATATTTTTTGGCCTATCCTAAAATTATAATATTAATTAGTTTTAAGTTATATAGTTACCTATAATTTGTATTGATTCATTTAATAAATTAATTGGTTCTATAGTATCAGTTACATTCCTCTCATTATTTCAATGTTTACCTATACATTACCTCGTTAAACTTTGATTACTTGCTTGGATGATAAAAAGAAATTCTAACTAATATGTATAATATTATAAACAAAACTTTTTTGTTCACCCAGTAGTTTTATTAAAAGTCATTACGACAAAGCACATAAGTTTCAAATCAACAAAGTTAAACAGTTTTTGTCTATTTATCGTTATTTTATACACAAACATGCAACATTCTCCGAGAAACAAACCTTGTTTCACTATAATTAAATCAATTGGTTTTAGGGTTTGATTTGCGTGTTTTGTTTATACAAAGTGAGTTTTAAATTCCCGCCCTCCCCCTTACTTTTACTTTTGAAAAAGGAAAACTTTTTAATTTTTGCTACTTTGCGTCAAAATGTACGTTGTATAATTTTTTTTTAAATACCTTATATTGGATTAGGTTATAGAGTTGTGATATTTCCCTCAAAAGATGCCAAGAAAAGTTTGTAATTTAAAAAGTTGTATGTGAAATGTGGTATTTTAAAGCTGATTTTTAGCAATCTTTAAACAAGTATTATAAAAGAATTAGTAGAGATGAAAATTTTTTTCTTTGCGTTGTTGAATTTGTATTAAAAGTCCCTTTCTCTTGAGGTGCCCCAAGGGGGGTTTGTATTTAAAACATTTGGGAGGCCCTCCCTCCCTGTTTTGGGTGGTGGTTGGGTAACGCTAAGTACGTCAAAACAAACTTCAGAGTCCTATAAACAAATTCCCCAAAGGGTTTCAAAATAATGTTCCTTTTTCAAACGTTAAGGAGGGGGGACATTTAAAACTCACCCTGTATATATTAGTAACAGTCAGTTTTACGCTTAACTATCTCCAATGCAAAGTGGATGTATTTAACTATTATAGCACAGTTGTGTTTCCTTACCTAATGGAGCTAATTACGAAGAATAAATTATTCATAAGATTGTTCAGCCATTTGTCCTTTCGAGCAGAATAACGAGTCTTTATCGATTATAAGTGGGCAAACATGATTGAATATGTTGAGTGTTTGCGAGGCCGCTCGACTGAGACGGGCAACCTGTAGACATAATCATTCCCTATTATGTCAAAAGCTTCGACATCATCAAATAGCTCACTCTTGTCTTCGGTCGGTGTTGTTGGGGTCTTAGAAAACCTTCTCGTATCGCGCATTTCTTCATCTTAATTGCGAATATATTTGTATTAATTGGCACTTTTTGATACCATATTTTCTCTTTTGCAAAGAACAAGTAATGTTTGAAAGAAAAAAGCACATGATGAATGAATTTAGCCCTCCATCTACTATTTTCAATTTACGACAAGCAAGAAAGACCGCTTGGACGGAAGAAACCCTCCCTAAAGAAAATACTAGTTCTTTCTATCGATCGTTTTGTCAGTTTGCAACACTTTACAAATATTTTGGTAGTTTTCCTGTAGAACATACCAATTCCAGTATTAACTTAAAGTTTTCCTATACGAGCATCTTAACAGTTACGTCAGCTTTTCTTCCGATTGTTACAAATTTCACTTTGCAGATATTCTACCCTCAGGATGATGCTATGGATCAGCTGATTTCTCTTGTGTCGAATTTATCACCTTTGCTGAGTAAACTTCTGTTCTTTGCCAGATTTCCTTCCTTGATTAAACTTATTCAACTGATGAAAGAGATTGACGGAAGCAGATGTTTAAAAACCCCTGATCCCAACCTTCCTAAGAAGAACAATCGCTTTGTCCAATTGTTAGGGTTGTGCTTTTGGCTTATCATTATATTTCCGCATGTATTGATACAGCATGGCCCAGTTCCCGAGGTTGTTAACGGCTATGTTCTTCACGTGACTCTCTCAACTATTTTACTCACTCAAATGAGCTTCTTGTACGTAATTTGCTACCAAATGGGTTATTTCTTCGACCGTTTCCACGCTGAACTTGAAAAGCTCGTAGAACTTGGCTCCGAAGAGGTAAGGCAAATTTATTTTATGGAGACATACGTATTGATTTTTTATGAGGAGAGAGTGACAAATCCATTAGTACTTAGGTCAACTTGACCGAGATATTTACAAAAGGAACATTTGCGCCAAATTTCATGAATATCGGACAAAAAATGCTACCTGTAGAAAGTAAACACATATAAACATATACGTATATATCCATGACTAAAAAGTTGTTTTAGTTAGGCCATGTGATATGGCGAAATAGGCTATAAGCCATTTTTTCTTTAAATGTAGACTTGTGTTTTCATTTTGTTTGTGTAATAGATACATAAAGTCTTGTAAATATACTCAAAACGTGTTCTGGGGGTCAGGATCGATGCTCATTTCATGGTACTGGATTCTGGGTCTTACCATGCTGACGGCTGGAATATCTCATTATTCCATAGGAAAATCGCTAAAACTTAACACATTAAATCCATTTCCATTATTTAAAAAAATCATAATATGAGGTAGCTTTCCGGGTCCAGAGCTCAACTAGGTGCGATCTACAGGTGACGGACGAGCAGGTGGAGCAATACCGGCTGGTTCACGCTAAGCTGATCACCTGTGTGCGTCTCATAGACCGAGTTTTCGGCCTGTGGTTAGCCTTCGTCTACGTCACCGTCAGTGTCAACTTTGTCAAGGAGTGCTACAACATGGTGTATGGCGGCGAGGGGCAAAGCTTCATAGCGCTGCAAGTCGGCTTCACGCTCTTCTTCCTCTTCTACCCTTCTGTGCTCTGTGATCAGATTTATAACAAGGTTTGTTATTTATAAGGTATATTATAGGATCACCAAGATCCAGCTTACATATGGCTCAAATCCTCAGAGTCATCCTCAGTAGCTGGTTGACTGGCTGAGACACCACCCAGTCAGTCTCAGCCATTTTAGCTCAGTCTCATCTAGTCAACCAGCCACTGAGGATGACTCTCCACAGCGAGGTCGAAACGTTTAGCAGTGACTATATTTCAACTGTGAAGCGGTGTAAACGGGAAGCCTTAGATCTTAGTAATGACAACGGGCGCGAAAGTTTAAGAGTTAAGATTATATTATAAGATGTCTAATAAAGACTTTAACACTGTCTTTCTAGTTTTTATTATATGTAGACATATCTGGTTAAACTATTTGTAAATAGTGACTCAAAATGTTATATTTTATATCGATTTAGATTATGTTTTCGTAAATTCTTACACAACGAGCATAGTAAACGCATTTTGGAATTGAATATGATGCTGATTTCCACACATTTATTGGGCAATTAGTGACTAAACAATGTTCTAAATTATTGTTGTTTGTGTGGACCATAAATGCTAAACCCTGGCCTTAGTTGGAGCATTAAATGCAAACGCAAAGATCTTATTCTTACTAAACAGCCTATAGTAAAAGGCAACAATATTGATAAAATCATACTCAAGAAAACTTGTTGAGCGAACCGATCAAATAATAAAAACTCGACGTTCCTAATTGTATTAATAAATAAAGAAAACCATTCTAAAGTTGTACAGATTTTTATAATCGGTCTGTATACGTCTCAGATCATAAAAATATTTATTGGACTTAAATTGAAACACACACTCTAAAAGTGATTTGTTATCTTATTATTTATTCATTGGTCATGTGAACTTTTTCAGAACAGTGACACGATCAAGTTTACCTTCCGAATGGCTTTAAAAGAGTACCCTGAAGACGTGACGTTTCAGGTAAAGCTAAATCAAAAAGGTTTTAAAGTAGTATCGAGAAGGTTTCAAGTAGCATGACGGCCTATTACTGTACTATTTTAATGCTGTTAGACTATTGTATTTCTTCTCTGAACCTTTTTAAAGCTATTCATTTAAAATAATTTTACCACAAACTAATTAAGAGGAGGAGCAGTTTAGGACAATGATCATCTGCTGATACCCGCATCAACTCCCACCAACGTTTAGACATATCAGACAATCATATCAGATAATGCGTGGTTCAAAATCATGCACGTTAAGACGTTGGTCCTTGTATTTCCATTAGTCATTGGGCTTTTAATTAATGACCCATTCTAAGGAAGAGTCGGCCTTAGTTTGTAACATAACCTCATAACTCATTACACTCATAACCACCATACCACTCATCACACTCATCCTTCACCACATATTTGCCTTTAAGTACTCATGAGAGTGGTCGGCATCTCAAATAGTGATTTAGTGATTTAGGTTATCATATGCGTAGCCCTACGCACTGACATTTCATTGTTACACAAATGTTTCCTCACAATTTTTAACCTCCGTTGAAATCTCTAAACTTTAAAGGGAGATTAATTGTTTACGGAAATGTGTTTTTTCCACTCAGATTTATTACTTCATGCGTCAAGTTAAGATCAACGTGGCAGTTGTCAACGCAGGCGGCATGGCTGACGTCAACAAAGAAATCATAACCAAGGTAAACATCCAACGTCAACTCTGATCCAACAGTTCATATTGAACAATAAACGCGTCCTGTTGATTCAGAAAAGAAGGAAGTTGAGGCGACGTTACACCTACAAAGTTCTCAAATTAAATACATCGTTCCGTTAATGTACGAGTATTTACAAATTGTTAATGAAAATAAAAAATTAGAAAACTTTTGTGCAAAGATTTGAACCGAGCTGTTTGCAAATTAAATAATAGAAAACAGCTTATGGTCAAGTTGTTTCATCACCGTTTCAGTACCATTGACTTTACACTAATCTTCTCAAAAGAGAATGTAATGTAAATGCTAGGACCAAAGGTGGCTTCAATACAAACAACTGTTTAATTCAAAATTGCAACGTTGCCTTTACCTCGATACATAAGTGTTCCAAAATTAGCTCTGTAAATAATCAGCAAGTAACTTTGCATCAACCGCAGCAGAAGTTATTTATTTATTTACGAACAGACCATTGTACAAAATTTAATTACAAGTTTTGCATGATGACGTTTGATATGTTCATACATTTTAATGTAGCCTACATTGAAATTATAACTAAATGAATAAATATAGGCGGTTACTTGACGAATATTTGTTGTAATACGTTTGTTTGTATGGAATACGTTCACGAGAGTAAAATTAAAATTTGTGTCTGCTTAACCATTCTTAAGTAGGTGCCAAATGTATATTTTCATAATTAACTTGGACTTTTTATGGTCAACGCTACTAAAGGACAGATCGGTTCTCATACAAAGCGTTCTTGTTCCTTTCCTTTAAAGCTACTGGTGTACTCTGTTACAGGGGTTGTCGCTGTTTGCTACTTTTTTTGTGGCGACAATTCAAATGCAACCCCAGGTCCAAGAGGTCATGGATGATCTTCGGAGCATTATCAACAAAACTAACAGTCTTATGGCTTAGACCACATTATTTAGGTTACAAATCAAGAACACAGTAAAAAAGTGGCAGAGTCGTAATTGTTCATAATTGATTAGCAAAAGCAATTTTAGTTTCAACGTTTATTTAGTTCGTACTAAGAACTAACTGTCTAGGTAGGTTAGTTAGGTACACTCAGTCTTGTAAAATAACTTTAGTTGACGGTATTAGCACTAAGCAGGCCTACAGACATTTTACCTTAACTCTCACATTCGTTTGGTTTTACTAGTTTGGCTAAACTTGCAGTTTGATGATCCAATTAGATGAATAACTTGATAATGTTTATACGTAAGACATAATTATAACGTAGCTTAGATATATTTTGCTCTATTGTAAAAGAAACACGATCTAAAAATGAAGGGAGTGAAGGCCACTCAGAAAGAGTGAAATTTTGCTCTTCTGGGTGTTGAAACCCTGCCACTCTCATCAAAGAGTGGCTCCATTTTCACTCTTTTTGGTGTGGTTTCCACTCTTTCATATTTAGAGTGTAGGTATAACGAAACTGTCATTAGTTTATGCGAAAGAGTGTACAGTGTATCTTTATTTCAAAAAAGACCATAAGGTAGTTTGAGTGTTAGTTTATTTTTACTAATTTTAAAACTATTAATGTTAACAATGTTAGTAGTTAGTTCCTTCTCTCCTTGAACTCCACCTTTCATTGTGGAATTCCTATTGGACAATCGTAAACAGAGATTTGATAAGGAAAATATTTTGTTTGGTGCATTGTTACATATGAGTTTAATGTTTATTAATATGTGTGTTAATACTTAATAATGAATCATATGTTGTATATTAATGTTTACAAAAGAATGTAAACAGAGTAGTTAATGTTTTATCAATCTAATAAAATGGTTATCTCCAGCACAAATGATTTTTAGTAGAAGACTAAAAACAAAACTACCTGCCAGTACTAAAGTGTTGAATGCAAAACTGTTTGAAAATGTAAAACACAGGTTGGAATGTCGTCAGCAGAAACAAACGTTTTATTATGACAGAAACTCAAATTCATTACCATTGATAAATATAGGTGGAGATGTACTAATAAGACATTTCAAAACAAACACATGGCAAAAAGGAAGAGTAATATCTTTATTACTCAAGTATATCGAAGTAAACCCAAGAGCATTCAGAGTACAAGACAATAATGGAAGAATCTTGGTAAAAAACAGAAAACACCTGATAAAGACAAGAAATGATGATTCCACAACTGAAAGAAGAATGATAACCTTGGATGATGATATAGTGGAAAGTGATACAGAAGTAGCCTAAATCCACCTGTCCGTGACATAGAACCCAACATAATTCCCAACCGAACTAGACGACCTGAAAGAAGAACCAGAAACCCCCAATATTTGAATGATTATATATGAACTTTGTTTTAACTTGAAAAGGGAAATGTTAAATATGAGTTTAATTTTTATTAATATGTGTTTTAATACTCAATAATGAATCATATGTTATATATTAATGTTTACAAAAGAATATAAACAAAGTAGTTAGTGTTTTGTCAACCTAATAAAATGGTTGTTCCACATAACTGGCTTGGTAATAAATTCTTAAAGTCTTAAGAACATCTAACAGCATACATTAGACGAAATGAGCTTTTAATATAAGGACAACCAACTCTAGCTCGGAATAGAATTACTGATTACAAAAACGGAAGCCAAGGTTAGCTGTTGAACAAACAGACCGTTTATCCGCCGGTCCTGATTTGCATGCCAGCTGATTTTCAGCATTCCAAAACGCGAGTGTGCTGGTCGGCGAACTGGCAGATTAGCAGTCCACACACGGCCTAACAACGGAGTGTCGTCCTGCCCAAGAGTCTGATACTGCTCAGTTGACCTGCCGGACAACATCAGCCATGCACGCCGCGACCCTCTCTACGCTCGTTATCCTAGGTAATACACCAGTTTATTGCTAGTCACACTTGTTTAGCATACTAGTGGCTTCTTGGCTGCCAGTGCTCGTAGGTGCTCTTTACTCCTGTCCGGTAATGAAATCCTGTATACTGATTCATCTATATACGAATGCCTTAAATGATTTGGTTGGGGATAAGAGGGACGAAATTGGGGGTTTCGTAGTAATTATGGTGGAAGTCAAGGGAGAGGATCCGAAAGGAGCAGGAACAATTTGAAATAACCCACGTCATGGTGTATATCAAATTAAAGGGTTCTGTTGAGAAAATCGAATGCTATAAATTTCTCATCAATTTTTTTAACCTAAACAACCGTTATTTTGAAACAACGGATTTTGTGGTATTGGAATATTAAAGCGGAACATTAAAATACATATTTATTTCAAAATGGCATTAAAATCTGATGAAATGTACTGCTTTAGACCATCAAATCCACTTCTTTGGTAAAAAGTCCACCCCACCCATCCAGGGGACAGAACGGTAGTCCATGAACGTTTGCCCTCCCAGGCAGGAGGTCATCTCGTCAACAGGCTTCCAAATTCAAACTAAAGTGCTCATATGCCTAAGGCATTTAAAGCTCGCTTGAAAAACGTTTTGGTCGCAGAAGCGTTTTACAGCGTTGGTGAGTTTTTGGCACACAATTGGGAAATCTGATCCATGCATTGTAGAAATGTTTATGCAATAAACCATTGATTGGTTGATTGACTTCCGGTATTCCGATTTTTATGGATAACGAACTTGACCGAGATATTAATTTTACAAAAGAACGCTTGTACCGAATTTAATGAGCATCAAACAAAAAATGCGAACTGTAGAGAGGATCCACATATTATGCCTATATACATATTGTACGTAAAAAAATGTAGCGTATAAAGTTTTGAAACATGCTGAAAACATGTTGAAGGGGTTAGAATCTGTGCTCATTTCATGGTCCCGAATCTGGGTCCATGCTGGCGGCATGAATATCTCATTTTTTCAAAGGAAATTTGCTAATAACAGGGGGTATGTAGATATTTAACTACCACCGTCCTTTTTCTGATCTATATATATTAATCCACCTCTCTTTGATGGTTTAGTTTTATCTTTAATCTTTGAATGTTCAATAGAACATTTCTAACAGACATTAAAGAGTTGTTTCTGGCTATATACATAGTTTAAAAATATTAAATTAGGAATAGATCTTTTAGGTCTAAGCCACCCATTCATCCATTGAATACCTCCATTACTTCATTCCTAGTGTACAGTGACACTGACTTAACACCATGTAGTGGCACAGGTGATGGCATCAGGGGTCTCCCCCAAGTTGGACTTCACTTTCTTCAACTGCAGGTTGCGCATCTACAGACCATGTGAAGACAACACAGATCTCAAGTACTATTTATTTACCAAGTGAGTAAGTTACTGCTTCAATAAAATAATAATGTTTGGTTTTTAGTTTCATTTTGGAATATTGTAAGTCAGCCTAAATTTTTATGTATTTGATTAAATTTTGATTTTTTGTGTTGGATTGATTAATGCTCTCGACAATAGTACACTTAGTCCTGAAAACAACAATGATTCCAAAATGTATAGAGAAGATAAAGGCAAAATGGATAAGGATTTAAAATGTTCCCTGCAGGATTCGTTACATTTCAGCCTACCTATTAGTCTAATTGCTCTCTTTTGTAGGATAAAAATCCTTTGGACTTTTGTTTCAGAGCAACAACCCCTTAATCATAATCCGTAAGATAAATTAGGATGAATGATTCCATAATATACTATCATCAAAACATCTTGGCTGCAGTGGAAAGCCAACATTCAAATTTAATACCAGTTGTCTTAGAGAAAATAGTACTTTACACACTCTGCTACAGAGAAAACAACATGGTGATCCCAAGAGAGCTTTTCATCTATGAAAAAAAACTAAGAATTTAACATGGTCAGTCATTTGAAGAGAACATTGACATTGACGGTAGGATTATGAGTATTGTTGACTTGCACATGTGCTCTAATATTCAAAGTGAAATTAATAAAAAAGGTTTGAAAATTTTTTTCAAATCAAGATTGCTTATATATTCTACACAACCGTTTGTTTTGTTAATAGCAAGCTATTTAATATTTTAAAGCTCTCTCCTTTAAAACTAAGTGTGTATCGTCGGCATATTTTATGATATTACAATTCCGTACAAGATAATTGTTGTCAATTTCTTTGCATTTATTAACATACAAAATAAATAATGCAGGACCAAGAATAGATCCTTGAGGTACTCCATAATTTAGATCCATTACATTTCATAATTTATTTTAGATTTGTACTTGATGGCTTATGTTACTCAAATAGGAAAAATATGTTTAAAAAAATCTAAAACACAGACAAGAATACGTGAAGTTACATTGATTGCAACGACGCCTACAAGTTTGTAACGCAGTTTTGGTTACTTACAGGAATAATTATGCTGTTCTTCTGGTCAGGAGCTCTTACTTTATTTGTTGTACTGTAGAATTATTTATAACGTTTAACAAACAATTAAAAGTATGATAGTAATGATGATAAGATGATAGCTTAGTGATAAGATGATATTTAATGTAGCCTGAAGAGGATAGTTAGCTATCGAAAGCGCTTGTACAAAATAAAAATGATTATACTAACCTAATATTCTTAAATTCATTACTCATTAAAACTAGACAATTGCGTATCTATCAAAAATTATTGTCACGTTAGTAAATTTAGTTTGGAAGGCAAATTTATATACAGTTTATTTTAAGTATATTAATCAAAGCTTGATTTTCAATAACTTTACAATGGTTTTCGTTCCAACACATTGCGTGCAGCGTTTATTGCTAGGCGCGGGTTAAAGAGGCGGCCCGCGAGGACCCGGCAACCCGGGCGGCCGCCCAGGGGCGCAAGGAGGGCGGTATTTTCGGGGGACGCTGGGTGCATACAGCTATAGAGGGAATTCTAAAAGATAGAAAAAGGGAAATACTTTTAGAGAATTAACGATACCCAGAACAAAAAATAAATTATATTTTATCAATTAACTTTGCGTAAGGGTGGACTGCAGCAATGCACAGTACATTTAGACTTGCAATTCGTCAATTTGTTGAGTAATTGCTATTGATTTGTGTAAATATGTCGGTGCCTGGAGGTTTATAGGGCAGGGCAATACTGTAACATGAGCTTTTCTAAACCAAGTAGGGCAAAATTTCAAAAAGGGCGGCTAAAAAGCAGCAACAAGAGGAGGCCGTTTCTAAAAGAATCCTCAAAATATTAACGTTTTTTACATTGCCTAGTGCTAGTCAAAAGGTTCCCATAAACATTTTATATAACAAATAATGCTTTCTATTCATAGACATGTTACTGGTAATGTAGTCAGTTATAGCGAATTCACACTAGGGGGAAAACACTTTAAAATACGTTATTTTGCTTTAAAATTTCAAAAATTTTCCGGGGGGCCCGGATTTTACCTTTGGCTTGGGAATCCTCTCCAGACCTACCGAGGGGGCGCTGCCCGAGGGCGCATGAATGCTCGAGCCGCTCCTGGCTGGTTGTAAAATAATACGATTGTACTGTTTGGTATTTTAGAGAAAACCGTCCACCACAAGTACTGAACAATTCCTACGTAGAGCTCCCGGAGTGGTACGACGCCTCCCTCCCTCTCAAAGTGGTCATCCATGGGTTTGCTGGGCAAGTTCTGACCGATCCGACTTCTGATGTCAGGAAAGGTAACATTTGTTTACGTAATTTATTGCCCATTATTCTTCTTCTTTTTTTTCAAGGCAACCTCCGATTTTTTAGGTTGTTTAAACCATTTTCCAAACGTTTGGCTATCACTCAACAATATATCCAGAACGGAACTCACGTTTTAACGTACTCTGTGTGACAAGAAAAATGCTTCTTCAAGAAATATAGCAGAATCCAACATTGTTTGTATAACGAAGATCTAAGGCTTCCGGTTTACACCGCGCACAGTTGAAATAGACGTTTCAGACGGCTCAGCCAGTCAACCAGCTACTGAGGATTACCAAAACTCCCTGACTCTTCCCTGTTTGATCAGTGATTGTTGTAGAGTACGTGAAGGCCGGTGGTCGCAATGTGCTAGCAGTGGACTGGGGTCGCTTGGCACTCCTCCCTTGCTACCCCACAGCCACCATCAACACCCTGGAGGTAGGGCGGTGTCTAGCTCAGCTGCTGTACAAGCTGTCTCCTATACACCCTCCTGAACGTGTTCACCTCATCGGCTTCAGTCTCGGGGCCCACATTGCAGCTTACACCAGCAACTACTTGCAGATCCTCTCGGGCCGCCCGGTCGGCAGAATCACAGGTACAGTGAAATTATTCCTCGTGATGACTATATTCTTCGGAATTGTTTTTGGTTTCTTAAACCGTTAAAATCACAGATAGAAGTTTGATTCAAGTAGGTTTAGTTTGGAAATTGTATCCTAACACTGATTTCGCTGAATAAGAGCAACCATATACTTAGTTGCCTAACTGATGGGCTGCGGCAAGGGCCATGGTCACGACCATCCAGCGCAAAAAGAAAAGAGAGGAGTGGATGGTGATCACTGATTTTACACACCGAAATGGCGGTAGTGCCAAAGAACTACAGTATTATAATAATGACTGTAAGTTTCTCAGATTTCTCAAATAATGTCTAACGTAAAACTAGTCATTAGAAAAATGTTAATATATATCCTTGATGTGCCCAGTTACGACTAAAATCTGAGCATTATGGACGGTGAAACACCCAAACTGTCTAATTTGTAATGGGAGTTCCATTCATAAATTGAGTTTGATATATTATTGCCTACATTTTCCATCGTTTTTGAACAAAAAAGAACACGACAATTGGTTATCTGCAATATGACCCCATCTTCCAGTAAAAACTAGTCTAAAACATAACTGAATAGTAAATACTACAAAATGAGCTCGTCTAACGTAATCAGTGTTAGCTCACCAGTAAAACATAGCACCCCGGTTAGTAACCCCCTTACCTCCCTTCCTGGTTACGCCTATTGCGAAAAATACCTCTGCAACACCATTGCCGCAACACAAAACAATGGCCAATTCTTGGGAGATTATAGATTAAGTTACGGCTGCCTGTTATTGACCACTTAACCTTCACCTACCCAGTAAATGTGTCTTGGTTAGTAGGACAGGATCGCATTTCTGATGTGAAGCGGAATGGTGTTCAGATGAGAGAGGGAGAAGGTCAACTGATACTATCCTACAGAATACTGATAAAGCTCTCGACCCTACCGCTGCAAATAATTATCAACCATACAGTCAAATAAATAAACACATACAGATAAAAACAAGGCACTAAGCGTTAATAATATAGATCAGCCACAAATCAAACCTCAAGATTGGACAACTGTGTTTTGCACAAGTCTAAAGAGTTATAGTACGATAGGTTCTATACCATTGACTTTTTATACAGAGTGAGTTATAAAAGCCCCCTTAACTTTTGAAAAAGGCAATATTTTTTAAACGCTTTAGGGAATGTTTGTATATGATTCTGACATTTGTTTTGACGTATGTACTTTGCGTCACCTACCCCCCACCCAAAATCCGGGAGGGAGGCACCTCAATTTTTTTAAATACAAACCCTCTCTCTTGTGACACCTTAAATTCTTAAAAGATAGGGAATTTCAACACAAATTCAACGATGCTAAGAAAGTTCTTTTATCTTGACTTTTTCTAATAGTTATTTAAAGATTATAATCAATCGAGACCACATTTCACATACAATTTTTTGAATGACACTTTTTTTCTTGAAAATCTTTGGAGGGAAACATTACAACCCTATATCATACCCCCATAGAGTATTTTGGAGAAGAATTTGTCATAAAAAATTTTTTTAGGTGAAATGTAGCATTTTAAACTTGATTTTTTGTAATCTTTAAATGAGTATTACAAAAAAACAAGTTGAAAAAGGTTTTCTATACGTCCTTGAATTTGTATTGAAATTCCCTTTCTTTTGAGGTGTCACAAGAGGGGAATTTGTATTTTAAACATTTGGGGGCCTTCCCCCCTCACAGGTTTTGGTGGGGGTGAGTGACAAATGTCAAAACAAACTTTAGAACTATATAAAAACATTCCTTAAAGGAGTTTTAAAAATATTTTATTTTTTCAATAGTTAAGGAACGTAGGACGGAATTAAATACATAATTATGTTAAATACCTAAAGATTTAAAGTCAATGGTATATACCCACACATTTCACACAATGTAATTTATGGTTCAAGGATTGGACCCCGCACTGCCCTTCTTTGCAACACTGAAAGACTCTTGGAAACTGGACAAGGATGACGCTGACTTTGTTGATATCATTCACACCAACACTGGTCTTTTTGGCAAAATTGAACCAACGGGACATGTAGATTTTTACTTCAATGAAGGCAGCCTTCAACCGTCGTGTACAGAACACAAAAGTAAGTACAGTATAATTATAATCTAGTTCTTCCGGTTGACATTGCGTCCAAACTTCATAATTAGGTTGAGATATTTCGGCCTCACTGTGGAGTACCATTTTCAGTCACTGATTGGCTGGGAGTTTCAGCAGAAAAATAGTGCAATTGAAAATTGCTTGATGACTAAGCGATAGTAAAACATTTTTTTTGAAATATAAAGGTAAAGTAAGAAATATCCATGGTAATACTTGACTTCACCTATGACTGCTCCGTAGATCCACCTCTATGCAGTCACATGTTGGCTAACACCTACTTCGCAGAATCCATCACATCTCCGATTGGTTTCTGGGGAACGTATTGTCCGAGTTACTTCCAGTACTACTTAGGATGGTGTCCTCTAATCGACAGGCAAAGTCTGGCAGCTCCTTCTAGATTACTTCTGGGAGAGCACGTTTTATACGGGTAACTTTTTGTACTTTTTACTGTCTGCGCCAATGGCATGTTTAATTTGTTACTTAACTTAGGGTTTGTGGGGATCACAAAACGCTTTTAAGGAAAGCGGTTGAATAATTAATATAAGTAACATGCAGTACATTTCTATTGCATTACTCATACAAACAAGCACAACCAATCTCAAGAAGGAACTGGTTTACTTTTATTATTGTTACTGAGAAGGCCTGTTATTTGGAGAATATTTTTTGTTTTTTTTTTTTTTGTTTGGTGAGGTGATTTTCAAAATGGTCTTAACCTACCATAATACAAAAACCCAACTTAATGGTCAAGAAGCTTTGCCTCAGTACAAAGTTAACTACATCTGCAATTTTAATGGAGTTGAGTATCCGGAGTTAAGACAACAAAACATTACATCCAAACCAACTAAAAAAGTGTTTTTTGTTTGGCAAAGTTTACCTGAAGTCTTATCCCCACTTCAGGTAAACAAGAATCTAATACAATGATCATTATAAAATAGGAATTATGATCTTCATTGTAAAGTAGAGCAAAATACATCAAACAACCCACAATCAGTATATTTTAAAGGAATAACCGTATGTGAACATAATCCCAATAAAACATAGCTTAATTTATGAACTTAACAACATCGTTTTAAAATTACCAACTGATAATTTTCTATAAAAACGGTTTTAATCAAAGGTGTTTTAATGTTATAAATTTATTTCATTGTTTCATAAACATGGGGTTTCTTGTACATTGATTTAACTATAAATTAATGGTCAAATTATTTATGTTAATTATTAAATAATTAACTAGTTATTAAATACTGTGTATCTTCCGAATTGACTCAAAACTTTTGTTTCTTCCAGGGCAAGAGGAATCTTTGTTGTGAAGACTGGATTGAGTTCTCCCTTTGCACTTGGCTGATGAAGATTGCAAATTAGTTATACTGGTTTTAGTAAATAAATAACATAATCAAAATACAGAACAGTAAATATTTTTTTGTAATTCTGCTCTAAAAGCAGCTGCTTTAGGCACATGTATTGATGTGCTAAAGTGTAACCTTTAAACCCAGGTAAATAAAGGATTGTTTTGATGATCTTTTTCTCCCTAGGGAATAAAGATCATACATACTACTGTAATAAATTGAATAAATGAAAGTCTATGATTGTTTTTAACTTGTAATTTAATAATTTTAATGCCTTATTTGCTGTTTTAATCCCGTTAGTTACCCTAGTGTCAGTCAGTTTTCCTTTTTCTGTAAACTTTCATTCTTTTGGAAAAAAGCTATACTAAAAATGTGGTATAAGCAACGCTTACAGGTATAGGGTTGAGTGTGTTGATTTTTTACGTAGTACTACTTTTTTAGGATTAGAAGATTTAGGTTTACTTAACAACGAGAGGAGTTTTCATTCATCTCCAAACATCGTGCAGTTTTTTAACACAATAACCGGTAGAAAAGACCATTGATTTACTAAGTTAATATATAATAACACCAACATAGTGAATTTTCAACGATTAGTAAACCTTGAATATCACAGAATTCCGGACATTAATTCTTGTTATCAACCAATCAAACTTTACATAATGTTAGACCCTGCATCAATTAGTTTAAAGAGAAAGTTGTTTTGAATCAATGACTACTGGCCATCTTTGATTATAGATATGAATCCTGAATCTAAAGAAAACCAGTTCAAGAGAAAGTGTATAACACATTTCTGTCTTTATAATGAGATGAGTTTTTAGCTTTGGTGGATGTGTGAAGGAAGGACATGAAAAAAGAACTGTTTTTATTCAAGAAAGTGAGAATAAACCGTCTTGGTCTGGTTTTATTTTAGAGGGAGTTTTACAAATCCTCCTCTAAAACCAAATATAGATTTTTATGGCAGAAGTTGTAAGGTTCTAAATAAAAATTATGTTGAGAAACATTAAGAATTTAATGTTTTGCAGCCAAGACATTTTGAAAATGGCTTATTATGGCATTATACATCCCCATATTTCCTACGGATTGTGTTTATGGGAAAACTGCTCTGAAACAAAATCCTTGTACTTCAAAAGAATTAAGGCAATAAGAATAATAGCCAGGCTAAATTATCAAGATTCCTGCAAAGAATCAGTCAAATCATTAGCAATATTGCCATTATTATCTCTCTATGTATTAGAAACGGTATTATTTTTTGTGCCAAAATATTCTTTCGTTGAACAGAACAATGTATACCAGTACAACACCAGAAACCAATAGATTCAGCCAACCTACCACAGACTTCAGATTTGTAACAGGATTTTTATGGAAGCTGGTAGGCAACTGTATAATAAATTACCCACTAACATCTTCTATAATATAAAAATGAATCGCAAAATGTGTTGGTAGGCGCATACCTCAACAACGCCTAGACCAATTTGGCCAAATTTTTTTTTAAATGTTCGTTGTAGTACAAGGATGGTTTTTACAGCGAGAAAAAATCGAATAATTGCCGGAAAACCCCTTAAAACAGCCCTTTTCTTTTTCCCCTACAAACGTTTTCTAACTAAAACGTAGTCAATTTGAGTTGTATTGCTATTTGTTGCCAGCTGATATCCCTATTTTACAGACATAAAACATATGTACGGCTTGAAGGACTTCAAGTCAAATCAAATAAAGAAAAAAAACCAAAACAATTTAAAACCGATATTAAAAAGTACTTGCTTCAAAATTCATGTTATAAATTACGAAAGTTTCTGGACGACTAAATTATTGTTTGAATACATGCCAATTTGTAAAGCTTTATTTCTATTTGAGTCTTACCAGTGGTATTAGAGGTTTTGAATGTTATGTTTTTATTTTAATGTCAAAGAAACAATTTTTAATGTACAATTTGACAATAAACCATTATTACATAAATTTTATGGCTGAAGTTGTAAGGTTCTAAATAAAAATTATGTTGAGAAACATTACATCTTAATAATATAATACATAGTTTTAGAAAAATCCTCAACAGTAAATTATCCCGTCTCAACCAAAGAATATTTACGACAATGGGAAGTCACAAGAATAAAACTTCACAACCCTGTGTTACCATGCTTTTACTGTAAATGCAAACTATTTGCACTTCTAATTTACCTTTTGCACTCCTTCTAATCTACCTCCAATGAAAACATGCAGTAGACTCAACATAATATATAAATCTAACAATAACAGGGACAAAGGGTGTTAACATGAATCAAAGCAATCATCAAATTGTTGACCACCTGCACAGCAGCTAACTTGCTAGGACAAAAGAAGCTGAACAAGTGCCAAACACCTGTTTCCTTCTTGGATTTAAACAGCTGATTGGTGATTAAGTGTTGAAGAATGCCACACTAGAATGTGAGTAACAGTAGCAGGTCTTGCTCTTACTGAGACTGGCATTCTGTGACCTACTTCGGAGCAAGGAGCATGTACCTGCACTGCCACTTATCTACACTTGAGTGCTACATGAATATTACTTGATTTAATGTAAGTACAATAGTGTTATGTTGGTATTTTATGATACTTAATTAAATATATGAATTCATTTGTTTAAATAATGTGTGGAATTAATTATATAAAGCGCTAAAATCATTTAATTTGTGTTTTTTAGATTAAGTAGTATTTTTTTTAACTGTGACTAAAAACTGTTTGTAGTTTGATTTTGTACCTAACTAAATAATCATGTATTAAAATTAAATAATCTTTAAAATAGGAAGAGCTCCCATCATCTACTTTTTTTAACTGCTGAATCTTCAACTGATTGTTTATGTTAGATTATAAAATACAATGATTTACTACTTTAGTACTTTTTATTTTATTATAGTCATCGTAAAATATTTAACCACATAGCAGAACCTCGATTATCTGGATTAATAGGAGTCAAACAAGTAATGGACGTTGGGGAATAAACTTAAAACCAGCATGAAAAAACACACATTAAACAGGCTCTCAAATATAGTCTTTACTTGAAATTAATATTTGAAACCTTGTAAATCAAATTCCCATTAGTAAAACTTGTAATTCGGCTTAGCAGAAACAGTTCAAATGGCAAAGTTTGGATAAAAGAGGCTCATTTGTAATATTTTAAAATATTTCAAATTAAATGCAACTTTATTATTTTACAACTGATAATAGAAACATTAAAATAAAAATATAACTTTTAAATTATAAACTACTGTAATTCTTTCTTTAGTGATGGTTAATTATGTATTCATGAGTATACTACTGTACTAAGATTTTCACAAGCATTGTTATCTTGCTGGCATTCTTAACAGATGGTTGATATTGAAACCATAATATCGCAGCGCTCTGAGAGAAAGATACTGTCATAAGAATGTCAATAAACACCAACAGTGCATAGTTTTATACACCATTTCATCAGTAACCACACACAAAAACCATTGAAAATCCTCCAATGTTTTTCATGAGGGCACTGTGAATAATTTTCTTTCAGGTGCGCAGACAAAATATGTTATGATTTAAATCATTAATGACCATGACGATCACCTGGGTCAATTCAATGATTTGAGTCCAAGGCCGGTGTTCACATTGAATCAACAACATGGACAGCATGTGCTTCTTGTTTGTCGCTATATTTATAAACCTTCTTTTCTGAGTAAGTACACTTTTTAGTTTGAAAACTCAACATGATAAAATATAAAAATCAAACCTTTTTGATTAGTTTTAAGTTTAATTCATTATAAAGGGCATAGTATTTGTTCAATTTTTCTTACATAATTTAAAATGTGGAGGTTTTTTAAAACTACGTTAGTGTTGGATAAATGATGATACGGATATAATTTAACTTATATTGATTACGCTATGTCAGTGTATAATATCTTGGCCTTGATCAACATGGTGTTTATTTTTAGAAAAGTTTCCATTTTTGTTAATAATTCTTCTTAATTTATTATTGGACATAAGAAATAATTAATAAAAATAAATTATTTCAAAACTCAATAAACCAATACAAATACATTAAAGTTGTAGTCAATAGGAAATTTGTGTTATTTTAATTTGATAGAGTATTGCTATTTAACCACATAGCAGAATCTCGTTTATCTGGATTGACAGGAGTCAGACACGTAATGGACGTTGGGGAATAAACTTAAAACCAGCATGAAAAAACACACATTATACAGGTTTTATTGGGTAGGATTGTATTAAGATGTTTGTCATGTATAGCAAAATAAATGAACTGTTGAGTTACATTTGGTAATAAAAAAAAGCCTTCATTATTAGTAATCTGGATCACTAGATGTCAAACTAAACCCCCCGGTACAAGAGTTAGCAGTTGAGGAGTAACAACTAAAATTCTACAAGTATCGTGCCTCAAAGGCTCAAACACTAGTCAAATTTTGTAAGTTTCAATATAAAGTGAATGTCTAATCTAGTTGAAAAACCATTGTTAGCTGACCCCCCAAAACATTCAAGAAAAAAAGGATTTAAGAGCCCCTTGGAATGATAACACTTAAAAGAGGTGAAAAAACTAAGTTTGTCTAATTAACGAAACGAAGTTAGGACTACAAAGTCCTCTCTACCACTCTACCTCGACCTTTGCCTAGCGTTACCGTATAGTCACGTTACAAATGTAAGTGGTGACTGCAGGGATCGAACCCACGCTAGCGGAGTGATCAGCTCCGGGGTCGCGCACAATTCCAACCAGCCACGGGTCCGCTAAAAATTTGAATTATTTGCCAAGTAAATTCTTTACTACAATTTTAAGAAGACTAAAGAAATTGTCTATTTTATAACAGCATTGCAGTTTTACTCGTATTTGTTGTTTTACTTGCAGTAAATAATTGTACGCTTATATTTTGTAACAAAGTGCAGTCGTATAGTAAATCGCAAGTGCTGATCCTGGGGCCCACCGCCTGACAGTCTGTAGTCGTAGCACATACTTTGCCTCCTTTATCTCAAATTATGTATCATTATCTGTGCTCACTTAAAATAAAATAAAGAAAATATGAACGCTTATCAGTTTAAGCATTGTCTCACACAGTCAGTAGCTGAGCAGCACTCATGTTGATTTTGTAATTAAATAAAGACATTAAAATAATTCACAATGTTGTTTTAGTTCATTTGTGTACAATAATTTTGCTGAAAGCCAAAATGTAAAATTTTGCAGATGAGTATTCATGCAGAAAAATAAAAGTGGGGCCCTGTGTTTTGGTGCTTGAAGATGGTTTGGACTGCCCGGATCCTAATTATATGAAAATATATTTATTCACAAGGTAAATTTACTTCACCATCTTCAGACCTAAGGGCATGTCATCATATCAGGCTAGTGTGTAACTTCTTTTGATTTTTGAAGAAATAAACAGAACTGTATTTTTTTATAAACAAACTAATGCAAAAATGTAACTGGCAAATTTAAATGATTGATTTTATTCCGAAAGACAAAAAAATAGGTAAACAGTCACAAACATAGAGGTTTAAGAAATTGTGTGATTTTTCAACTTGAACACTAAAACCTAAAATGTATTTGCCAGTAAATTGTAAGTTTCACTGTAATTATTTATAATACGGCCTGTAAGTAGAATCATATTAATAATTTTCATGATTTACATGACTATGAATATTGTACCTCGATATTACCTATGTATTGTACAACTAGGTTGACTATTTTCTTCCTTTCTTATTAATCACTTTTCCATTATTTTATTCAAAACACTCTTCACAGTGTTTCACTTATTCACCTTTAATACTCCCAAAAAGTAGCCAGACTCAAATAAATTTTTAGATATAAGAAAAAGTTTGTTAACACTAAGTAAAAAAGCGCTTCATTCCAAAAACATTTTAAAAATTAAAAGTACCAACTGCAATGGTTTGTTTGAAGATAAATTTACTTCTATTTTAGAAAAAACGAAGATGACGGCCAGTATGTTGAGTTTACTGGGAACTCAGAGAATATCACATCCTCTAACTTCAACCCTGAACATCCTAATAAAATCATAATCCATGGATATGGGGCTAATATGTTCATAGATGTCTTGAGAAACATTACCAAAGGTATGTTCAGTTTTTTCAAGGATTAAAACTTACTGTTGAAATGAAGAAATCTGATTTTTGGTCAGTGCATTTTGAACTCTGAACTTAATCTAAACTAAATTACCTTACGTCCAAATTTAGTTGATTTCTGGTGAAACAGTTTTGCTAGTGAATGTAAATATAATTTTATATGGTATGTATGTGTCTTAAGTGTCCAAATTTTTGTGACAACTGATATAATTTTTAAGTTTGCCTTCTTTGGAGCTATTTTATATGGGTTTTCCATAAAGCATTTGGTTCTTTTTGTAAACTTCATTTTAAAATCAAAGTATTTTTTAAAGAAATTTAAACATTTACAATTGTATAACCACAGAGGAGCAGATAGTATGTAACATTTATGATTAAATTATTGCCAAAGAAGAAGAGATAAACCGCCAAACAAAATTTTCTCTTTGGATAATTTAGTCAACAAGACTTAGCCCCTCCCCAATTTTTATTTTAACTTGTAACTAGATTTAAAAATACTTTAAAAATGCAATTTTTTGTAGCATACTTGAATGAGCAGGAAGTTAACATATGGATGGTGAACTACCCACGAAGCTTGTGGAGGGCGCTTTGTGTTATCCGTTTGCGGTTAACAACATCCAGTTTGTGGGACACTGCCTGGCCCGACTGGTGACTACCTTGCGTAAACATGCCGGCCCTTCTACACAAGTTCATGCCATAGGGTTCAGTCTCGGTGCTCACGTTACCAACTACATGGCCAACAAGCTGGGCAAATTCATGCTTGATAGAATTACTGGTAAGAACTCTACAGTTAGCTGTGATGTTAAATTGAATTGAATAGTGAAGATTGCTCAAAATACATTCTACTGGAGCCACCCCTTTAAGCATTTCTAGCTGTATGATCATTTAAAAATACTTGGGACTAGGTAAGATATGTAAAGTTCCTTGGGTTTTATAGCATCTAGGTCAAGTTTGAAGCAATTTCAGTAAAAGCTAACTCCTGATAATCTTTAAGTCATTCAGCATTTTGCAAAAATAGAACAAATTGCTTTCCAAGATTCCTTGTCATATTTAGAATTATGAATGTTAAATGTGCTGGATTAGCAAGCACTATTGTACTTTTAGGCGTTTAAGGACTCTATCTTGACATTTATAACCGATATCTCGTTGACATCCAGGTTTGAAGGCATATACGATGTTGCTTTGACCAGTATACTAAAACCATTAAATTTTAGCCTTTACAGAGTAAGTCTAACATTAACCTATATGAACATCGCAAACTTCTCAAGAAAGTATTTCCTTGATATTCTTAACGCAAAGGCTCAAGTGGCAGGAGTCATCACTACTTTCTAGGCTTCCCATATCATACCGTGTCAGAAGACTATCTCCAATCTTTTTTATAATACCGGATCCTAGAATTTAGTGGTTTTCAAGATATGTTCTGCTAGGTTTGGACCCAGCTGGTCCCTTGTTCACCTCTCGCAGTGCTCAGCACAGGCTGGATGCTAGTGATGCTAAGTTTGTGGATGTGGTACACACCAACGCTCTGCTCCAAGGCATCGTTGATCGCAGCGGCCATGTTGACTTCTACATGAACGGCGGAGTCTCTCAACCTGGCTGCCAAGAGGAGACCAGTATGTTGGTTAACATCATTGTCTTGAATTAGAGGAAGACAAGTATAGTATCTTTATGAATTTGTCTACAGACTTTTTCTAAACATTTAAATAATCACATGTGTTACAAGCCATTAAATGTTTATTCTATTGTTGTTATACGTTTACATGATACGACAACAAGATAAATCACTTCTCGCTAAAAATACGCTTGTTCACACGTATTTTAATAGATAGAAATCTTTTGATTCTAAAGCAATGATCTATTATTATTTATGATTCAAATCAAAAGTTTGAGACAGCTAGCTTAAGAGCAAGCTCCTTAAATCTCTGATTCAAACGTAACAAGGTTACATTTTATAGTAAATTTCACTACGGTATCTTTTAGTCACTTATTACGTTAAACAGCTTCACTGAAAGTATTTACTTCATTATTTTTTTAGAATGAGTTAATTTATCTATAGTACGAGTAAAACCTGTATTTTTTTAGATCCTTTGCATTGTGACCACCACAGAGCTCCAGCATACTTTGCTGAATCAATTCGTTCCAGTATTGAGTTTCTAGGCTGGAAGTGTGATAACTATGGGCAATATCTCCGTGGCGAGTGCAAACCCAAACTGCAAATGGTGCCAATGGGAGACAAATGTCCTACCAGGTATACTTTAAATGTAATTCTTGCCATATATTAGTGTGTAATACTCCTAGAGGGTTTTTTTAGGTAAATATAGAATGAGTGGTGAGTGTGATGAGTGTTTTGATGGATGATGAAATGTAGTCTTGTCACAAACTAGGGATATTCCTTTGATTGGGTCATTAATTAATAGCCAAATGACCAATAGAATAGACCAACGGTTTAGCGTTACTTCCGAACCAAGGGGAGAGGCCATCATGGAAAAGTTGTTACTGCAGTGCCGGGACTAGAACCTGAACCCATTAGGTGTGAAGCTTCAAGCTTGCACTATACCACTGAGCTAAGGCCACCCGACTTGATAAAAACTTAAACCAAAACTACTACTGCATGACAAATTTCTAAATCAACCGAAAATCATTTAAGACGGTTAATACACTATTTCACACATCAACTGAATTAAGTGAAATGAAATGTTTCAGGAGCAGAGGTTTTTACGTGGCTTACACCGCATCAGAAGAACCATTTGCTTTAGGAAATTGGACTGAGGAAAGTTACCAGAAGAGAGCTCCAAAAACTAGTTTTACTAAATTACCTCACAATGTAACTGAAAGTATGATAATGAAAGCAGAGGAAAAACTAATAGAAAATGTTGTTTTACAAGTTAAATAATTTTATACACTGTGAAAACTATAATGTCCTTAGTTATTTGATTATTCGAGTCCTAGTATTACAGTTTTAAGTTTTGTATCAGAACATATCATTGCCAAAAATTTCTTGTAAATAAATTTGCAGACTTACAAGAAGTTATACCGATATATTTGTCAAAACCGGTCCAAGAAAAAAAAAAAAGAGCAGATACCATTGGCCACTACTTCTCATATTGCATAGTAAAGTCCATTAGTTAAGGCCTCAATTAGGCCAAGAAAAATCAATATTTAAATATATCTATTGCATATTTATTATTTCACTCTTTATTTATTTAGATATCGGCACGTAAAAACTTGATAGGCATAAAATTGTAAAGAAAGGAAATAAAGGTAAAGTTTGTCTTGTTTAAAAAGGCGAAGTTAGGACTACAAATGCCTGCGGAAAAGGTCTTGGAATTGAGGGATAGGAAACCCAGCAGCAAAATTGTGTATTAAGTGCTACAGAAATGCACTATGAAAAGGCCTTAAATACTTTTTATATGTTAGTCAAATACTGATTAGTTGATAGTTTTGTCTTCTAAGAACAGCAGGACAAGATATTATGTATAATTGTTGATTTTTCATACCACCCAAGGATGTGACATCCAGTAGGGATGGATGTTTTTGTGGGTGTATGAGATTTTTTCTCTATCATTGCAGCCTACAACAGCACTTCCGTGGGTTTAGCTTTTAAACTTCTATTATGGGGATAGAATGGAATTCCAAATTTTAAACCCTGCCGGTGGTGTAATGAGCTGGTATTGACGGATAAAAATTCTCATACAACAAGAACGTGAGCCATCAATCCTTATAGCATCCCACATCTATGGGTGGTTCACTGGTTTGAAATATAAATTATGTAATGCTAAATAAGGTAAGCAAATGTGTACAAATATTCTAATTTTAAGACAAATTGATTTGTTATAAAAATATATATTTTTTCAAACAATTAGCTTGTGGGGTGTTTGAGATGTGCCTAAACTAGGAAAGTAAGCCTATAGACGAACTTGCCTCGTGCTGAAGTACTATCACTAAACACTATTTGAGATCCATCACTCTCATAGGAATTTCAAGGCAAATATGTGGTGAAGGATGAGTTGATGAGTAGTAGTAATAAGTTATGAGGTGTAGTCTTGTTACAAACTAAGGCCGACTCTTCCTTAGAATGGGTCATTAATTAATAGCCCAATGACCAATGGAATACAAGGACCAACGGCTTAATGTGACTTCGAACCACGCAGGTGATGGGTCTGATATGTCTAACGATGGTGGGAGTTGATGCGGGTATCATCAGATGATCACTGAGACTATCTGAGGCAGCTTTATACTTATATCATCCTCAAAACCTGACCTCCATGAAGCTGGATTACAGGACCCGACAGTCCCATTACTAGCCGTGAAGTATTATCCCTTCCTCAATCCTAGCTCTAAACTATTACTGTATCACAGCCATTTTAATTGTGTTAACCCGTGGCGGATAAAATCCCAAAATGTCAGACTTAAATATTGATACATAATAATTTAATAATGAACAAAACCTCAGCGCTTGCACCCTATTGACCAGTGCTCACGTTATGATTTTAGAACATATTTGATTCCCATATTCTCTTTCAGGGTTAAGGCCCAGCACACTGGTTGACAGTTTGCACCTTGTGGCTTTGTGACCTAGCAATATATTGGAGTGGGGGCTGCGACCACGACTGGATTTCGACAATCTCAAACCAGTCACACACTACCGTGGAACCGCAGTTGATCCCTAAACTCCCAGGATATTCAAGGAAAGATGTTGCAGAAAAGCATGGAAAGAGGTGTTGTTGAATCTATTTGCTAGATAAGCAAACATATTACGCATATTTTTATTTAACTGTGAAAACTGGAGGAAAAAGGCTTTTATTGGGAAAGTGCAATGCAGTTTTGTCTACCATTCATAAAAATGATTAATTTTCTCAACGGGAAATTCGCCCACACCACCCAGCACAACCCAGCCGTCAATTGATGGTACTAAAGGTTCTAAAACCCAGCGCAGGTTGAATGAAGATCCCAGCCAAATAGAAGATGAATTGACAAATGTACCACAAGATTCACCATCAATGTCTTCCTCAAGTTTGGATGAGTCACCTCAACACAAACTGCAACACCTTCTCTTAGTTCATTGAACAGCCTTCCCAAATCACTAAGAAAAATCACAAAAGCTCAGCATCTGAGTCTGATCAATCAGTAGTTGAATACTTTAAAAGACTAAGTTCTTGTCAAACGTCACAGCTGATACTATAGCACTCAGAAGGTTGATGGACAACAGGGTTTATCCACAATAAACTATAGTTTTCAATAAACCATAGTTAGCCATAATAAACAATATTTTTGCAAAACTATGTATTTATTTATTTTATTCTGCTGAGCTTGATACCAGCATTAAAATATTTGAGAGATTCACATATTAAAATGTGATTTAAACGATAGGTTTAAAAATCACTGATGACATTTCAGTGTTGGAACACCATCAACAGTCGCCAAGTCAAAAAGTCGCAATCAAATTTTTTAAATGCATATTGCAGGTTTGTATGGTGCCTTTCATAATTGTCTTATAGTACCAACAAGTGAACAGGTTCACTAAACAACACTAACATGTACCGCACTAAATAATAATCATCAACACTTCACTTACTTATTGCACCACAAGAGCAACTGAATTACAACAAGAACTTTCCTAGTTACTGTGTGCGGACTGAAGTTCTGGTTTCAAACTGTAGTGACAAAAGAATCGCTTTCATGTGTGCGCTGGGTGCGCTTAAATACAAAACCCCTAAATAAATACAGGGCCCCTAAATACAAAACCTATTTTCTAAGCTTTTGTCCGCTTTACGGGTTAATACAATTAAAATGGCTGCAATAATTAGGTTTTCTCGCCATTTCTGAAGAAGCTTCTGGTCAGGGGTGGACAGAACATGTTGCTAGACTCGAGGCTGGTGATAAAGAGAACACTCTCTCCGACTGCAAAGTTCTGACGTCGTGGCTTCTGATAGGGCAATGCTTCCCATTGGTATAGCGTTTGAAATACTACTGTATATTGTGGTATTACCACAAGCCGTTTCTCAAAAACTACTTTTATTTTATCATACTTCTGAAATTTGTGTATTTGGATAAAATTTGAATTAGTGAAACTATTAATTCTTTAAGTGTGCATTACCAGGGGTATTGGTCATAAATCAAAAGTATCACTAGACAAGATCAGACTGTCAGGATTGGTACGTTAACGCTTTTACAGCAATCAATATGTTAAAACTTGAAGTTGGTATTTTAGTGTGTGTAAATTGTAGCAAAGTGCCCATAGACACCCGACACAGTGATCCAGTTAAGCAGGTTGGTATAAAATAAGAGCTCCTAGTGTAAAATAATTACATTTATTTGTTATTACAAACTACAATATTTAATTTCAAAGTTAGAATATTAAGTATGTTATTGCTTATAAGAGGATTGATTTTTAATTTTGCAAAAAAATCATAACAATAAAAACCTTTCAAAGAAATAATTTTACAAAGTTATTGATTTCTATTATATACATAAAGTCGCATATATCCTGAATGAAACTGTTGGGTACACTGAATATTATCACATGTTACCGAAAAAAGATATATGGGATAATGTATTTACAAGACACAGAATATCATTTAAGCTAAGGTAGTACAAAAGAGATTATAATTAAACTTACAAATTCATCTATTTCAAAATACACCCTCATGTATAGCACTGGGCAATTGTGACTACAACATCACTCTCATACTGGTCCTCTCTGAAAAGAAAATTATAACAGCATATTAATAAACTTTTAAAGTTTAACTAAAAATATTGAGCAAAATTAAAATAAAAAATTTATCTAGAGGGTGCCAAAACTTTCAATTATGTCAAGTAGTATTTAATTTACCCTTAATTACAATGTGCATGTTTTGAACCCATTCATTAGAGGAATAGGTTAGTCTTACTTTACTTTGCTTTGAGACACCAACCACTCTTAAAGGGTATTTTAAGGTGAATATTGGACGTCTACAGGGGATTGGTCTAGTCATACAATTTTTAATTCCTTGTAAAATTTAATAACCAAACAACATTAGACAAAGCACTGTTTGAATGATAATCCAGGAATACATGCCTAATATAAACAACCACATAACCTAAAATACCAAGAGATTATGTGTTAGCAGAAAATAATTGATTGACGCCAGAAGGACTGTTCCAAAATATTTTGGTGAGTTCTTTGCAAGCCAAAATTTTAAGAAGAGAACTTAAAATTTGATTGCAACAGTGTGTACTATACTTAAAATAGTTTATCACCAAATTTATATAAACAAAGTCTAAACCGATTAGCTTTTTTTTCTTTACAGCTTAAGTTGTGTAAAACAATGTAAATTTATCTATTTAATAAACTTTTTTATAAAAATAAATTTGGGTGCTTTACCGGATTTTTAAGGCCTTGGTCTAATGTTGCCTAACATCGGCTACTTTGGAATAGTTTCAAGCAATTCTATGTCTACAGTGTGATAAATAGTAACAGAGTAAAACCAACTACAGTACGATCTCACTAATCCGGCCCTACATCGGGATTGGGGATTAGGAAATGCGGATTAGTGGAGGTTCACTAAAGAAGATTCAATTTGCCAGGAATAATATTTCTTATGTCAGAGGACAATTCACTACTCTTAAAGAATGCTTCAATTTCATTCTTATTCTTCCTTATGCCTGTGAATTTTTGATCTGCCGATGTAACTTATCATCACCTTCTAATAATTTTAAAATCACATGCTTTTAATCTATGTCAAAGTACTAATCATTTTAAAATCACATGCTTTTAACCCTGCGGCAGTCACGCGGTCCACTGAAACACCGATAGTCGCTCGAGCTACAGGTGTAGCCCACTGCTTAATTATTTTTTTTAGTGCTTGAACAACATTTTTTGACTGTATAAAATTGTAGATATAATTATTATAGCCCTCTTCATCAATATCAATTTAAAAAATTCAATTTGTATTTTCTAACTATATTAAAAAAAGGTTATAGAGAAATCTGTATTTCTAGGTTTTTGAAGAATGATATTTTGCTTAACTTTGACATTGAAAAGTTGTTTTTGCCAGGTATGTATAATCTGTAAGATATTTTATATTACAGAATTAGTTCTGAGCAGTAAAAGTTTAGAAAATTTAAAAATTGGTATTTACACTTAATATTGACAAAACCAAAACATTGTTATGGATCAGGATGATAAGTAGCACACTTTGTTATGTTCTTTTTGAGTACTTGAATGACTTTTTCATGTTATATTTTGCAGATATATTTATTATGGTCCTATTTATTAATATCAATAAAAAATTAATTTTTAACCGCATTGTAAAATAGTTCTAAACAAATCTGCATTTCTACGCTTTTAAAGAATGATATTTTGCCCATGAAAAGCTTTACTTTTGATGGGTATGAATAATTTAGTCATTTTATATTACACACAATTTATTTCTGAGCGCTAGTATGGCATTTTATTTATTTTCCGCTAGTATGGCGCCATTTTCGAGCAAACGCTTTTGAGTCACAGATTACACCGGACGCGCTGGCTACAGGTAGCCCGCCGCCCACTTTGAACTGATAATACACGAAAACCTGCACTCTGTGACGCTAACGACACTGACTGTGCGAAGCGGAGCTAATTGGAAGGTACTGAGACCCCAAGTCCTACGACCATCCCGGCGGCGTCACACACAAAGCATAATGGCTGGGCTACACCTGTAGCCCAAGAATCGCCGTGAGGGTTAATCTATGTCAAAGAATCATGATTACGTTTTTGCGACATCTCACGGCCTGTACTGAACGGAAGCACCGATTAGCAATAAAGTACCCACGCTTTACAGACAAGTAGAGACTTGGAAACAGGACCTAAATGACGCAGTCACAGTGCCAGATTACTTGACGTGTCGGAATGGCGAACGGCTGGATTGTAGGGACTGTACTGTATATCGATTAATCACTTTCATATTTTCTAAACTTCGAATAAACGTGAACCTGATTTTGAAAGGGTTAAATGATGTGAAACAAAATGAATTATTTAAAGAACCAACTTACCTCCAGAAAGCGCATGTTTTCACTAACAAGGAATGCTAGTCTTTTGTGTAATTCTGCATTTTCAGTCCTCAAAGTTAAAAGTCTGGTTTTATAAAACTCTAACATTTTTTGGTCTTGTTCAGACATATGTGATTCTTTCAAAATGCTTGACTGAGTTTTCGGTAGTGGTCTTCTTCCTAAAGGCCCTCGCAACTTCTGATTTCGAACATATCGCTCTCTAGCTAGCCTTCTCTTTTCTTTGATTTGTTTAAAGTATGCTTTCCGCTTTAACTTTTCTTCTTCCGAATATTGTTTTCTTGGAGAAGAATCACTGTTAACATCACCTTCTTTCTTGGCCTTTTGTGCATCCTCAGACTTTGCATCCAGCGTTGAATCCTTACAATCTTTAACCTCATCTTGTGTGGTGGTTGCTGGAGCTTGAGGCAACTCCGACATTTCAACATCAGCAACTGTCTCACTCGCCATGTTCTATAGCTCTGAAATCCAATTCTCATTAATAAACGTGGTTTTACCATATCACTGTACATTTAAAATAAAAAAGGTATCCATCTAATGGTGTCGATCCAACCAGTCTCTTCATCAGGATGGTTTTTCACTTAAATTAGCTATGGGGTGTCGTTTGGCAGGCAATTGAAAAACGCCCTAAAATAAGATGCCAAAAATGTAACTTAACCATTTTTAAGCTGAAAATGTATTACCAAGTAACTGCAGCTGCACGTCAAACAAGCTCATACATTACCGGATTTACCGCACTATGATTGAAGCCACCTACCCTCATCCTTGCCATTTCTTGATTACAATATATCACCTATGGCCACAATACCAATGATGCTCACAAAGAGTTATGTGAACTGTGAACTATTAATTCTCCGGCTACCGTTACACCTTAAATAAATTACAAGCCTTACACTAGTCAGGTTTATCACAAAATATCTAAGGGCCAAAATACAAAGTTTAAAAGTAAACGTTTGTGTAAGTTTATACCACGATAGAAATAAAGGGTAGAAGCCCTACCGTGTTTAAGGAAGGCTCGTCGACGTTTAGCTGGACTAAAATCAAATTAGCCTATACACAAGTCACCTAAACTAGTCACTTATATATCTGCTATCAAATTAACAAAATTACAAGTAAAGATGTCATAAAATGCATTGGTAGTGTTCAGTAGTCTTGAAATTGTTTGAGTCCTGACTCCTGAGCAATAAATAGTAAATACTCTGAGGTCTTGAATGTTAGTTTTTTTTACGAGGAGGCGAAATTTGCTAGACCACAGAGCCAGGGCATCACGTAACCATTGACTTTGCATACATACAGTAGAGTCATTGACTTTAAATATACATTTAAAATCAATGGTAGAGTCATTCGTATTTAAAGTCAATGATATAGCACAATAATTGCTCTTACCAACCAGCTTTGGTTTTTGGATGACCTTATCGGGTTATATCTAAAAAAAATTAAAACTTTTTAAAACTCCACAAACTTTTAAAATACAAACCCCCCTTATGACACCTCAAAAGAAAGGGAACTTTAATACAAATTCAATTTTGCAAAGAAAAACCTTGTATCTCGATTTTGTTTGCAATACCCTTTTAAACATTAAAACAATACTATAAGATATCCTTAGGTTTGAAGTTGACTGCGTGGTTGGGACCGCTATGAGAAGAAAAGACGTCAACACCTCTCATACCGCATTACATCAAGAGCAGGTTGACACAATCACTCACACCTAGGTGTCATAGTGACGACCTGCCCTTGATGCCCTCTGCAATCATATTGCACGGGATCTAACGCGTTTACCGGCACTATTTACCAATCAACTCGCTATTTACCAAACAAAATTTCTATAGAATTTGAATAAGTTTTGATAAATTGTGTTTAGCTTTGATACATTAAAGCGAATACATGCGCAACTCAACGGAATACATATTCAAGAAGCACAACAGCCTTCATTGTAAACTCTTACACACTCGTAGAAAATACTATACATTTCACGGGGTCCGGGAGACTAGACTACCCGGAGGGGACACTGTGGAGTATCCCTGGTTTGGGCACTCAGGTGAAGGGAACAATCTTTCGCGCCGTTCCGACCGTGACCTTCTCGAAGGCAGGTTCGGCAGACTGACCCCACTTAGCGTCAACTCTCACTTGTTAGCGGTTAGAGCTACCCCCTGCCTCTAAGTGTAGATCCACTAACAAAACCAAGTGAGGGGGTTCCAGAGCCTTCTCTTCATTCTGGAACTCTATACCCACCTTATAGGTGGAACTCTTCCAGCTAGGTGCTACTTCTCTTCCGCGCCTAGCTGACCCTGTGCTCAGATCTTTCGTTTTTCCCAATCCGTTAGCTACCCCATCCTTTTCAGCATTTTCCTCCCTTCACCCCTCTCTGTTCGCAGGGACCAAGCCAAGGTGGAACAGCATGGGCCGAGGGCTGTGGCTGGTGGTAGTCCAGTCATTACCATGCGAACTCTGGATACTTGCAGACCTCCAGTTTAAATCTACGCTTACCTGGGCATGCGGGGCTCTGTCCAGGCTTGACCTTTATATCCCTAGCTGCTCGTGGGAATCACATGGCTACAAACAACCGCAGCTCTTGAGGCTGCCAACCCTACAATCACAGACTCTGCTGACCAAAGGCAGGCAACAGAAAACCTACTGGACAGAACACTGGAGGTTCATAGTCCTAGGTCAAGAATCGAACCAATGGATCATGAGCAAGTCATCCCCCCATTCTCTGAGGTGGAAGATGAACTGCTTAGTAAATTAAACTGCTTAAATTATTAGTTTAAAACTTTGTCAATTTACGTTTTTACCTATGGAAGTTAAAAGTAATACAATAACGTTTGTCTACTCTGCTAATGAGGCTCTAAATAGCTTTTAGCCTTTTACAAATTCTTGATTTTACTGCATTTGAATCGCGTTAGGTAAAATTGTCAAGTTTTTTATAATTAAAATCTGTCAATAATAATCAAGTAAATTGCTACGCCAAAAATGTTTGGGGTTTCCAAACTGCATTATGTATAATAGTAACTCTTCACAATTAGGTATTATTTATTTAAACCCATAATTGTTATTGTTGTACGTTTTAAAACATTTATGTAAATTTATTATTTGTCATTTTTTTGGATCTGACAATGAAAGCATTGCCTTTAAAAGGCCTTGTTCTGAATAAAATTAATAATATTAGTTCATTACTAAAGAAATTTGAAGGCAAAAATGTTTGGACTGAACTGAGATATATTGGATAATATTGGTTTTTGATATTTTAAAATTGGTTTTTAATTTTTATTGTTATGTTTTAATTTAACCATTCAATTTTTATTTTAAAATAATCAAGTTTTGCCTAGTTAAAAATAAAATGGTTGTAGTACACAGTCATACTTTCTTTTTTCAGTATTATTAGCATTTAAATAATACTTAACACATTTGATGGTTTGTACGCTTTAAAGCAGAAATCACAAGTAATACGGTCAACAAACAATGTCGTTGGTAGGACGAAACCGATGCACCATGGAAAGGTGTACAAGAGCACCATAGGGTATCAAGCAGGGCTAACATACCGGGGGGCTTGGAATATTCCTCCAGGAAGAAAAGGGGTCGAGGGCTGTCCCCAGAAAAATTTCAAAATATAACCCATGAAACAGGCTGTTATTGACCCAGCATACGGTACCAAAAGTATTGGGAATCGGTCGATGGCGAGGTGGGAAATACATAGTTTGCATTTTGGCGCTAGGGGATGAAAGTGCAACTCTTCCCAGTTCAGAGCACTCACTGTGGTCAGTCTGAGAGGTCGTGAAGAGGAGCTGTGTGCGTTTCAAAGTAGTTTTGTTCTGCCTCGTTTTGTTTTGATAGTGTAATTAAATTAACAAAGTTCAGCAGTGAAGTTTTGCATTTTTCTCAGTAAGAGCGCGTCAGAAACTGTTGCAATTATTAAAAAGCTTACAAAGACCATGTTTTGAGCAATAGACCAGGGTAGATAATTTTGAAAATGGTGAAAAGTGAAAAAAATTATAGTAGGATGAAAGTTGTTAGAAAACGACAATATAGCAATAACGAAAGGAAAAATAATTTCACGGCGATCGAGATCGGAAGTGGAAGGACAGTTTTAAAGGTAAAAACGGTATCTCGATTTCCGGCAAAACTACAAGTCCTATGGAAAAAAATTAAATGACAAAGTTGTAGGTAATAAAAAGACCTACAACTTTTGTAATTTTACTTTTTTCACATAACCTCAAAGTTTTTGTAAAAAAATCAAATAATCAAGTTTTTGGTTTTTTATTTTTATCTGATTAAAAAAATCTTTTTTCAACAAAATTTTGTGGAAACTTACCTTTTTGTGTCCTAAAGACACTGTAATTTTTTTGATTTGAAATATTTACTTTTTCACCTTATTTTGACTTAATATCGAAAAAAACACCCTAATTTTCAGTCGAAAGTTCACGTCAAAATACCAGCTTTTTAAAAACTTCGGGCAGTTTTTTGTTTGTTGAAATGTCTTCTTTCTGATAATGTAAAAAATTTTATACATCACTATGGTAAATGTTCTCAGAATGCAAAAAAGAAAAACTCGAATCTAATTTTTAAAATTACTATGTACAATTTGAGCTATTTAATTAAATTTACACTATAATTACTAGAAAAACGTAAGATTCTATGTTACATTCTAAAATGGCAATGAAAGAATAATACAAGAATTATGGGAATGAGAATGTGTATAAGCCACTGTTAAAAGTCATGGGAATAAGTAAACTAAGATTTGAATGTTCATGTAAAATTACATCCGGACTGATCACAACAGCTTGTAATGAACATAGTCATAGATTTTTAAACTGTTTATTTAAGTAACATGTCTACAGTTAGCCAATACAATACAAAAATTTGTACAAAAAAAGAAAAGAAATTTCATCAAAAGCAGAATGTTCTACATTATTGTGCCATTCAATAAAAGATTTTTAATTATAAGTTAAGGTGAAAATATACAATAAATACCAGTATATAGGGTATATATTTAAGACAATCTTTAATCGGTGCCTATTAAATAATTAAACATATTTGTATTCTTGTAATAGTAACCAAACGGCTTAGAGAGCCAGAATTTTTGATCCACTATTAGATATTTATTAGGAGAGTGAAAATTATTATCCCTACTGATATATTGGCACCATTTGTCCAGGGTCTTTGATAACTATCAGTTAAAAATATAAGTAATCTTTTAAGAAATAATAGTTGTGACCATTAATTGTTAGGACTGGAAGAATCTATGTAATTTATGTTGTTCCACATGCTTCATCTGAAGGAGAAGTGTGCCAAGTTAACCTCTCTTCATAAAACTGGATGACAATCTGGGGACATTTCACATTAGCTAGTTTGGCAGGCACCAAGTCAGCTTCATCCGTGCCTGGAAAATAATATACAAAAAGTTAATAATCGAGAAATCACAGCACATAAGTAACATAAGGTGGCCACAAATCAAAATAACAACTCATTTTAAAGGTGTTGGTTTAAGAAGAGGAACTATAGAAACTAGAGCTTTCCATCTCAACCCAGTAGAAAGGTCTAGTTTTCACTATTCTTCATCTTAAACCAAGACCTATAATAGGGTTCCCACTTTTTTCCAAAAAAAAATTCACGGGTGTTCCACGGTTTTCCAGGTCTAACCATACTGAAATTCGCGGTTTAATTTAACCACACAAATAACCAAATAATTAATCAGGGAATAAAAAACTACACTTTCAGGTTATACGGTGGTAACTTGCCTTTTTACAGTCTAATTACAAAGCATAAAATAAAATACACAATGATAGGTACGAATTATAACCTACTACTGTCAACACTTCCATCCAAGAAGTGGCGACTATCTGTGATGCAGACTGCCAGCTTTAGATGGGGTTTAAATCGAGAGAATGACAAATAACTATGAGAGTGGAACAAAAACAAGAAAGAGTGGAAAGGAACAAAGTAGGCAAGGATGGTGGGAGGAAAGGGACCCACATTATCTCATTTTCGTGTTATTCTTCAGTATTAGTATGCTATGGCGTTACCTTTCAACAGCCTTGAGCAAGGCAAGAAAGCGAAACGAACAGACGGGACCACGAAGATTAGTGAAGGCAAAAGATATGGTTGGATCTCTGCCGGTATGAGGTCGTTATTAGTCAACAAGGCAGTAGGGTCAACAAAACTGTGTACCTGACCGGGGTCTACGTCAGCTTTCATACCTGACTCTTGTTTGAGTGTGTGTGTGTATAAGTGTGTCTGTTGTGTGCGTGCGTGTACTTGGGACTGCCTGTGCACTACAGACTGTAGCTTCCTTATCTTACCAGGTCTTTCTTATTTCCCCTATCCAACATTGTTTGTCCCACTGAGTCCTTTTCAAGTGAATAGCCTCATCCTATCTATATTGTAGCTACTAAACCTGACCGACCTCATATTAATACATTAACAAATTTGATCAAAACGGTTTAGATTTTTATTTAATGAAATTTTACTTTTTCAAGGTTTTAAGACAAAATTCACGGGTTCAAGGTTTTTTTCTAAGTTCACAAGCTTTTCGGCTACTTCCGTTTTCACGGTCCAGTGGGAGCCCTGTTAAAATGAGACCTCACTTAATGGGTGTTATCATTTTAAAATTTCAAACTTCCCGCCAAAATCCCATTTTGGAGAAATTGACAAAGGTGTAATAGTGACTAAAAAGTTTCATTTTGTAACTTTATCAATTTAAAATTTAACGGGGAGTATCCGTACTTATAACTTACCTTGTTTTTAAACTCCCATCCTGAAGCTAAAATAAGTAATGTTTATCAAATTTCCTTTGGAAAAATGAGATATTTTTGCCGTCAGACCCAATTCGGGACGTGAAATATGCACATTCTGAGTGACCCCAGAACACGTGCATATTTTCACACTTTATAAACATATAAATAAATGTTTTTTTTATTTAAATAAAAAATTAAGGGTATACTTGTAATTATAGAACTCAATTAGACTATGCTCTACTCCAGCATAGTTTTACTGAACAGTGTGAATCATAAAATTGAGTTTTTTAAGTTAGTAGACAACTTGAGCCATAGTACTGGGTAGTATACATTTGTGTTGCTCGAAGATGCTATCCTTGCTAGTAAAAGGCCTTACAGATTGAATTCAAAGAATATTGGTTTTTGTTTTATTTAATTTTTTTTATTGGATCTATTGGTAAGAAACTATTTTAGATATCAAAAGCTGTTCAGCTTTGATGAACACTACCTATACATAAGGCCTAGGTGAAAACTCCAGTAGAGACACATCTATTCTTTTTACAGTAAAACTGGTTTCATATCTTGACCATTAATTGATATGCACAAAACAACATAACTTATCAAGCTTGTATTGAATCTTAGTACTATCTTACTACGCCACAAAGGACTTACTACTCAGATCTATCTATCCATCGTTGAAATCAATAATTTGACATAAATAATTCTTATACGTTTTTTTTTACAAAATTATAAAGATAAAAGTTTTCTTTCAATCTGTTAATAAAAAAATCATTGTACGTTATTGTAATATATTTAACAAACGTTTGAATTACCAATTTTCTTTACAAATGCGTTGTTGGTTTATTATAAGCTGAAGTCTAAAAAGGCATCTTTATTGGCAAAAAGACGGTCATCCGATCAATTACCAGGTTTCTTTAACCAAACTTAGTCCCAATACAACAGGAGAGATTTAGCAAAAGCAGCTGTAAAAGTCAACTTAGTATGAACATTAAAAACTTATGACTTACCTTTCCACTTCATCAAGAACATTAGCTCTCCACTGGAATCTGTGGCACCAATGATTTTCTCTGGCTCCAGTTTTCTCTCAAATCCCTTAGGAGCATCGCTTTCTGCAGATTCCTCTTTCACTTTCTTCTGCTTGGCAGGTTTAATCGGTGCCTCCTCCTCTTTTTCCTTCTTTACTTCCTTCTTTTTGGTGGGTGGGGCCAAAGTTCTTTTTGGGTTTTATAGTGTTTGAGCTACTTGAAGATGGTACCTTTTCTTTTCCTTCTTTTTTAGGTTATCTTGAATTCTTGGATAAGATCAGGGCAGTCAAGTTATCTTGGGGTTCCCAAGTGTTTTCGCTATCAGTATAGCCTTTCCACTTTAAGTATTCAACCCTTCCTAGAAAAGACAACACTTTTAGTAAAATGGAACATTTGAATTAGAGCTTCTGATTGAAGAATTTGGGATCCAGGCGGTTTTCAAAGACAAAGAACATCTGAGATTGTTGAGGCCAAAACAAAAATGTAAAAGGTAAGATAATACAGTAGACTCTCAACCGTCTGACCTCCATATTGACCTTAATAATCAAAAGGAAAAAATAAGGCAATTTTTAATATTCATTATTTACACTATACTTTACCCCTGCAATAAAGAAACTACCACTACTTTTATTTCCACACTGGCTTCTGAAGCCGTTTCACTTCTGCAATTGCTTCCGACTGCCAGCAGGTTTATTTTTATACATTAATTATGAAAAGCCTTTTATTTATATGTTTATTTACATGCTTTAAATGTAATCTAAATCAAAAGTTGTGTAAAATGATATATCATTACAAGTTCATTGCTGAAAAATCAACTAATTTTTCTAGAAGCTGAAAAGTTTTTTTTTAAACAAGATGTTGCTTTGTTTTATTGTAAGACATTAATACAAAACGAAATATAAAAATAGAATGTGGCTTTAGGCCAGTTAACATTGCTACCTTAGAACTTTAAAAAATAAACGGTTCACTTGTTCCTCATAAAGTTTACAATACCCACGATGATGGCGCCTGTCTTTTTAATGCTTTATCATATGATATGTATGGTTCTATGTGACAGTGCTGCCAGCTGCGTGCTGGGATTGTTGCTCACGAAAGGTTGAACATTTACTCCATGAACCGCGAGTGTCAAGTTTACCAGGAGGACTATGTGTCGATGTCTAACTCTTACTTTTACGGGCTTCTAGGCCTATTGAATTAGAAGTGGCAGCCAAAATTTAAATATCCTTTCCAGTTTAATGTTTATACTAATGGAGTACTTGACTTAGTCATTGGCAAATCTGAGTCTATGAGACACTTTAAATTTACAGGTGAAATTACAAGGGGACACTTTGATGTATATGAACTAGTGTCGGTCAATTCGATTCCTTGGTAAGGAATGGGTATCAAACTCGGTCAGTAAAATGGATTCTGATACCACAGAATCAAGGACGAGGAATCGATCCGTAAAAGAGAATCGATTTCTGGAATAGGGAATCGAGATTAAAGAAAGAATTGAGAATTGGTTTTGGAATCAATCGCTATTCAAGATCGATTATAGCATCGAAATTGATTCGAATGGAAACTGCTTGTTTGAGGGTTTCTACTAGTCCACTCTCCTGCGTGAGGGCAACCTAGCCAGAGAGTTGCAAATCCATTCTGTTTCACAGCCTCACAAGTGACAGGAGGTTGTTTTGACCGGATCGTGGCATGCATGCCGTATTGTTGAGAGTTAGTAACTAGTAATACACTACGATCTCACTAATCCGGCTCTATATTGGGATCGGAAGCGCTGGATTAGCGGAAATGCGGAGTAGTGGAGGTTTACTAAAAATACTCAAATTTCCAGAAATAATCTTTCTTACATTGGAGGATGATTCATTACTTTTAAAGAATCATTCAATTTCATTATTTTTCTTCCTTATGTCCATGAATTTTTCATTTGTTGATGTTGAATTTTTTGGAAAGAGTCACTAGTTTATAATTACTTTTTGAAACCACATACTTTTTATTTGTTGTCAAAGTTACATATGTATAGCGTTCAACAACATCTCCGCGGCCGTACTGAGCGAAAGCACAGATTAGCAATAAACAGCACACTTCTCTGGCTGTCTGCAGTGAACTGAAGTAATTGATACAGACGACATCGTCCACGCTTTACAGACAGTAGGCTACGTCCAGGCCTGGATTACTGGACATGTTGGAATTGCGAACTGGAGGATTATAGAGACTCTTACTGTATTTATTCCAGTGGATTTTGTTTTGTTCTGCAAATGTTATATGTCTTTATCTGTGTTCTCAATGTTAAATTATATTAATAATTGGTTACTAATCAACGATTGCAACATTATAAGTTACAAATATAAAACAAAAACATTCTCCTCAATATTATTAAAGCTTAGATACGGTTAAGATTGGTCCTGTAATATGGTACAATTTTGAAAACACATGGCGGAAATCGCTACAGCCAATTTGCTGCAATTGATAATAGGCTGGTAGAGTCGATTCGATTCCTTCCGGGGTTCCAGGTATCGAGAACTCGCTAAATCAAGACTTCATAATCAGAATTGAGAATAGAGCCTCCTCAGAATCTCTGTTTCTCAAGCAAATATGCCCATCTTTTACATGGTCTCTCTGACTGGATAACCATTTTAAGTACTTAAGTTATAAAATGACAAACTGGCAGACAACAGTATAATTTACCAAACAACACATTTTTTTTAAACATTTAGGTAAATTTTGGTTAATAAAAGAAGTTAATCCTATGCATCCTATGTTTAATAGTCATCATGGGCTTATACAGCCTGTATGTAGCCTATGCCTTAGCGACGTAACTACCGACCGTTGGCTGAGACAGGGTGCGAACCTGCAAGTTTTGGATTTGGATTTGCAGTCTCGCGTGCTACCGACTTGACCACCACACCGGCACTATAATCACATAAATTCAATTTTAAAACTTGTGGCCTAGCACGGGTATCGTCAGCTAGTTTACTATATAGTCCTATTGCCTGTAGTTACTGTAGCAGTTGCTGATTCGTATTGTTATGTTTTATTTCTCTTAGATAAAAGCTTTACGTTTATGGACTTGAAATGGAGAATTCCACTTTTACTGTTAAGACATAGTCTATAAAGACACAGGTTCTCATGTAATCTACAGTTAGAAAATTGAATAAGGAATATTTTACAGTGTTCAATATATCCTTACCTTTAACAATCCTCTTATCTAGAACTTTCTCCACACTGTACTCCTCCTCTTCTTCTCCGCTTGAGGAAGGGAATCTTTCTTATCCTTGCCCATCTAAAAAGTTAACAAGTTAAAGTTGGATGATGAAAAGTTAAAAAGCAAATGGTATGAAAACTAGGCCTATATGTGGGCTAGGTGGCTGGGCTATAAGCGTGAGTGAAGCTAATTTCCTCTTCTACCTGTATGGGTATTGACTTGCCCACTAAAGCATAAAAATAGACCAGCACTTTACAATCACTCCGAAGCGTTCCAACCCTTTATAAGAATGAGTGTAAAATGTATAGCTTACTATGGTAATTGAGCTATTTAACTAAAGTTATGATTTCGATGCTTTAATTTCGAGCCTGCATTTTTTTTTTTAATATCTAATCTACCAACAATATCTAAACTACTATAATGAACAGCCTACAATCAAATTACAAACTACCTAGAAAATAACAAACTCCTTTCTAACAGACAACATGGATTCCGTAAAGGACTAGGTATGCACACCGCAGTGGCACAACTCTGCGAAAACACCAACAGAACCTAAGAAGAAAACCAGACATGTCTGGCATCTTTATAGATCCTCAAAAAGCTTTCGACATTCTGTACTGGGAAGCTCTTATCAGCCAACTGAAGAAACTAAAAGTTCAGGACAAAGCCTGTAATTGGATTGTTGACTGCCTCACTAACAGACAGCAATATGTAGAAATCGAACATCAAGTAAATAACTACTTCTCCACAACTAAATCAACTTTAAGAAAAACAACAATATGAAGGGGTTCAGGTTCTATATTAGGCCCTCTATTTTTCATCACATTATAAACTCCTTCTCAGAAACACTTAGCGAAAGAAGAAAAATGCATACTTTTGCAGCGACTTCACAATAATCACACCTTTACCCCATGTAGCATTGACAACACAAACAAGATCACAACAATAATGGACCTAGCGACAACAAGCTGTCGCTAATCCTTGTTGTCGCTAATCTTAAACTACATATCGTAAGAGCAAAACTCTACATTCACTCCACACCAAACAACAGAGGAATAACTAATTAAGACTGGAAAAACTTCAACATATAAACAGAAAAATTAATAAAATTTCTAGGAATATAACTAAACCCAAACTTACCTGGAAAACCACATAGACCACTTGGGAAAACTAACATAAGCACATTACCTCATAAGAATAATAAAACCATAGCAAATCTATAAACCCAACTCATCGCATACTTTTCTCTATTAGTCTCACACCTACGGCATGGCATATCAGCATGGGCATAATTAGCAACAAATATCAAGACAACCCTGATTCTACAAACGGACCATCAAGACCATATTCAGACTGGACCAAACGGAGGACTGCAAACTAACCTTCATCAAAAACAACATACAGTCACTTGTCACTATAATCTTCACCAAAAATTCCTACCTAACGCAAAGACAACAATGTTACTCACACAACACAAGACAGGGACATAACATTGATCTACCACAACACAGACTAACAAAATTTAATTATTGACCATTATATGCCACGGTAAAATTCTGGTGTAGTGACTGGTGCTTATTTTGCCATTTTCCAATTTGAAACCTCCCAAAAAAGCCAAACATTAATTAACCTGAAGGCGAACTACCAGAGCCTAGCCTACCTTTGCTTCAGGACGAAAAGACCGGCAACACCTTTATTACATTCACTAAATCACTATTTGAGATGCCGACCACTTTCATGAGGGTATTTTAAGGCAAATATGGGGTGAAGGATGAGTGGTAGTATTGAGTTAAGAGGTGTAGTCTTGTTACAAACTAAGGCTGACTCTTTCTTAGAGTGGGCAATTAATTAATAGCCCAATGACAATACAAGGACCAACGGCTTGACGTGACTTCCGAACCACGCAGATGATGGTCTGATACGTCTAATCGATGGTGGGAGTTGATTCGGGTATCATCAGATGATCACTGAGACTATCTGAGCCGCTTTAGACCTAGGCCTATATCATCCTCAAAACCTGACCTCCATAAAGCTGGATAACAGGACCACGCCACGTCCCAGTCAAAAGTTGCATGCACAAGCAAGCATTTTGCATGCACTAATATTAGTCCTTTCCTTACATACTTACTATTATATAAGGTAGCGAAGTTGGAGATGATGTAAAACTTACTTTCTAAAAACTAATCCTGCAAAATCCGTAAGCACTGGACACAGTAAGAGTGCAAGATTTCTGACAATGTCTTCTTTAAGTACAGTAACTGCAGTCCAACAAGAATAACCATCAAACAATCAAATAAAAAAAATTATGTCCATCAAATCAACGCTTCCGGCTTTTCGACATGAAGCTGTTGTCTAATGTCTAGTCGAGGATGAGAGGGAACAACGGAATGTTGCGTAGAAAATGGCGCGAGCTACACAAACACGCGAGACCACGCGAGTATTGGCGACTCGCGAGAGACGACTGGCGAGATGAACGTACCATAGAGGAACACAATAGGCTAGGTACATACAGCAGCATTTTATATAACAAGAAGCATGGGCGTTGATATACTATAAAGCCGGTTGTACAGACATTGACTTTAAATATACATTTAAATCAATGGTACATGTAACTGAAAAATGTTTAGGCACTTCCCGGCATGCTACCCCCCTCAACCACATACTCTTTTTTTAAAGATCTTGGTGTGAAACCTTCGGGAAAATATTCTGTTTTGAGGCTGTAAAAAGATGGCACAAAAAAAGATGGCATCTGAAAATGTGTCCTTGCATTTAGCCGATATTTTGCATCAGAGCAGCAAAACAGTTGCAAATACCCTTTAAAATAGAGGCTGCAGGCCGAGTGGGGAGTCTATATGGTGTACTTGCGTTAGTCTGAACAATTCTGGATGTTTTTTACTTGCATAGAGCATTCCCGTATCAACTGCGGTGAGGTAAGTATCTGAGTTCTGTGAAAAGGGCACAGTGCGCCAGACGCTCTTCCTTAGAGATTAGCCTAATGGCTCTTTTGAAGAATGAAGATTCTTTCTGCATTTGTGGCAGCTCCCCAGAACATAACTCCATAGCTCAGAACACTATGGAAACATCCATAATAAATATTCAGAAGAACCTCTCTACAATTACAAGGTATTGCAACCTCCTGATAAGATAGCACACTGATGAAAGGTGATTACTCCAATTTGTTCATTCCATTTAAGGTCTAAGCTAAGCGTTATACCAGATATTTCATCTGGTTATTAAATTTAACAAATTTATCATCCAACCTTAGCATTGGTGTTGAGTCAGGCTTTTCTCTTTTAAAAAACTGTACGACAACAGTCTTTTCCTTGTGTCTGGTAGGCGTAGCCATTGATTTTGAATGTACATTTAAAGTCAATGGTAGCCCACTACTTGAGCCTGAAGGGAGAGTTGATCTTTAAAATCAATGGTGTGGGCTACCTTACCCATCAGCATACCCATTGGCAGGAGGGGAATCAGCCTCTTTTGGCGTTTAATCCTTACTATACCTACACGGCTATAACGTCGTAAGGTCACGTTACCCAAAAACAACACGGCTTTTGGTTGGACAGGAAGCTGTATTGGAACCATTGACTTTACAAACATTTAAAGTCAATGATAGAACCATGACATCATTCAGGTCTGTTTGAGGCGATCAAGAGACATTTACGTCCTTAGAAAGCTTTCCAGAATCCTAAGCACAGACCAATTAGTAAAAATTTATCATGTGCGCTCTTCTACAGTTATGTCTATAGCGGTCATTCATCAACTTGCTGTGCGTTCATTCACCAGCATGGATCGATATATCCTGTTGAGATCTTCAGAAGAAATAACTCAGAATCCTAGTATCAGTGCACAACACACTTAAATAATGCAAACCAATTTTTCATAACTTTCACTAATATTTACAGTTTACAGCCAATCACCTTCAACTACACACCGCTACAACACCCGAACAGCTTGGGATTTGGAAGTGAAAGGCAGGCTAGCTCTAGGACTCAGAACTGTCACCCAACACAGCAATAACTCTGTAATAGACAGTAAAAGTTAAATGAAAAATAAGTTTAGAAACTATACATCCAGCGGAACTATACTGTGCTGTACTTCATGAGAGCATTTGAGCATTGACTTTAAAGTCAATGAGTTGAGGCATTGACTTTATATATACTAAGTCTATAAATTGTTGAGGAATACCTCTCTTTGTTGATGACACAGAATAGAAAAATTTAGCTGGTCAATCCCATGGATGAAAAATACCCCCAGTTTCGATCGGTGTTTGTTTTGCTATTATATGCCCTGTAAATCAATTTTCCAGTATATGATGTATAGAATTTCTGCGAAAAAAGTAACCAACTTAGAGTTGAAGTAGGTAAATTATAACCTACTCAATCAAGATGAAAATTATTCATCTACACTTTCACGGAGACAGCTTCTTATTGGAATTTACAATTAAATTAATCAAGTTTGAACTCAAACAATCCAATAAACCTTTTTATTTGCTGTGTGAGTCCTTTCAGAAAAGATGATTCTATCTTTGGATCAAGCACCAACTGTACAGTGGTTTCGTTTCTGAAAGGCCTCACCCAACAAATAAAAAGGTTGATTGGATTGTTTGAGTTCAAACTTGAACTAACTTTCTTAAAGTCTCTTTTGATCTCAATATAGGACTGCTCTATTACTAAAGAAATTTGAAGATAAATCGGCAGTGAGAGATTTGTCTTAAAATTTCTTTAGTAATAAATTAGCTATTTAAGCATTTATACAAATTAAGATCCATAGAGTATGTTTCTAATTTTGTGAATGTTTTTTAATCAGTTGATAAAGTGTTTACCAACACATTTTATGCCTTACATTTTGACAGCTGCTGAAAAGCTTTGTAGAATATTGTTATAATTTATTTATATTTATAACCTGAAATACTTGTGAAGTCACTTCCACGAAACAAACAACACAAACAAATAAAAAAGTGTAAAATACTTTTGTTCAAAAAGAACAAAACAGTTTGTGATTTAAACCTTTCCAGTATGGAGCCTCATTTTGAATCCAGTCCTGAGTGTACTTTACAATCTGAACTAAACTGTGACAAAATTTTAGTCAGTGTTATGAACATCAAGAAAGTTGTAAGTCACCATTATAATAATTATCAAAATTTTACTTTGTTATGCTTAGAATCAGAATCACTAATAAAACTGAAATTTTGACAGTGTTTGGGAGTTTAACACATTAAATTTCAATTTATTTCATTCAATAGGACTGTGTGAAAATAGTTCATAATATAAACATTTCTTTTAATACAATTACACATATACAAACCACCAGTATCCAATGATAAATGTAATTAAATAATAAGAAATAAGTAGTGATAAGTATATTTAACAATACTACAGTGTACTGTATGTGTACAAAATAGCTCATAAAGTAATTAAACTACCATGTTAAAGCACAATTCAAATTCTTGTGAAAGTAGTAAATACTTAGTCTTGCCTAAAATATAATGGCATATGCCATTCTGGTTTATGCAACATGAAATTGAGACAAGGTTTATTTAAATTTTAATTAGTTTGCACCTTTAGATATACAATAGTTATGGGTATTATAAAAAACCTAATTCAAACTCCATTTTGAACAGATTCCTCCAAAAAGAATAAAAATAAAGTTGATTTTCAAAGACACTATACTAGGTTGTTCTCCGCCAGTTGATGTACTGGAAGCAAGTAACACTGCAGTGGATTGGGAGATTGTTTATCAAATTGAACAAATTCCAAAATTTGCTGTGGCGGACTTGGCTGCAAATCCCCTTGTATGTAAGTTTTCAGCATTTTACATGATCAAATACTGATGATACAAGCCATCAAATTATTTTAAATTTACAAATTATGTTCTGCATACTTAAGTAGGAAAGGAATAAGGACCTTAAGGATAAAAGTTTGTTGTTATATAAATTGTTTTCCATGCATTTTTCAAATGACAACTTTATTCAACTATTGACAAAAACGTCTTTGTACTGTATTATAACGATGTTTATATCCAGCCCTAATTAAAAGTTAAATTGGTTAATTATACTACTTTCATATTAATGAAACTACTAAGTTTCAGTACTTCAACAAGATTTATTTCTGGACTCTGATTTGGACAAAAATGAAGAAGTCAAGAATCAAAAAGCGCCAAAGAAAATAGCTAAATCCAACAAAAGCAAATTAACGGTTGAATCTACAAGCTCAACAAACAAAAAAAGTACAAAGTCAAAAGGACTTAAAAAGAGTAAAACTCAAAGCATTGATGTTTCTGAATCATTTGAAACCTTGGGTGTATGCAATTTAGACCTTTTCTCTTTAATTCAAGGTGAGTTATCTATAACTATTATGGTTTTATCTAATAATTTTCATTTGCATTGTTTGAAAATAGGAATCTTATTTGTACCGATCTGTAAAATTGTGTACATTATATAATATATGTAACCTGATTTTAAATAATCATTACATTATATAACCTCTTATATGATTTATAAAACTCTCATGGCAAATAAAACTGTATAATTTTGTCATTGAATTTACCAGCCAGAGAGGCAAAAATCAAAACCAGAGCCATTAACAAATTAGCAATATCATCTGTAGGATACTGTTCATTTTGCATAACTCAAGATCTGGCATATTGGTATTGCCTAAGGTTGAAGCACACTGATTCAAATTTGACCTGAAACAAATGCTGTGCAGTTTAACTCAATTCTCTGCAGTGTATTGGGATGTTTAACATGATCAACATACTGTAACATGCCACACGGTTTGTAAGTTCTACGGTAGTGGTAAGCATTTCTGACAAAGGAGGTTAATTTGCAATTGTTTTATGGCAGTTTTTCATGAATTTTTGATAAAATTAGGAACTAATCAGCAAAGTTTCTTGTAAGGTTTGTTTCACCCTATTTGATAAGTTAGAACAAATACATTAAATCCTTTATTTCTGAACACAAATCAATTGTAGTAAAGCTTTATTTAATGACTTCTTATAAATTGGCCTTTCAAGTTTTCAATTTTTTGAACTTAATGAACAAACTTACTACAAAATTACCCCAATACATAGATACAGCATCATTGCTAAGAAGATTTCAATAATTTAGAATAAAATCTACACATTAAGTCTGAAGGTTTAAAGTATGTTGCCAAATTTGATTAAAGTCACCAATGCCAAGGCATTTAAGCTACAATCTCAACAAACAAAAAAAGTACAAAGTCAAAAGGACTTAAAAGAGTAAAACTCAAAGCATTGATGTTTCTGAATCATTTGAAACCTTGGGTGTATGCAATTTAGACCTTTTCTCTTTAATTCAAGGTGAGTTATCTATAACTATTATGGTTTTATCTAATAATTTTCATTTGCATTGTTTGAAAATAGGAATACTTATTTGTACCGATCTGTAAAATTGTGTACCATATATAATATATGTAACCTGATTTTAAATAATCATTACACATATATAACCTCTTATATGATTTATAAAACTCTCATGGCAAATAAAACTGTATAATTTTGTCATTGAATTTACCAGCGCCAGAGGGGCAAAAATCAAAACCCAGAGCCATTAACAAATTAGCAATATCATCTGTAGGATACTGTTCATTTTGCATAACTCAAGATCTGGCTTGTGCGTGTACTAATCAGTGACACTGTCCAGTCAGGAGCTTGAGTATTTACAAGTTTTGACAAGATAACATCAATATTAGAGTCATTTACCAATACCTTATGACATGATTTGATGTTTCTAATCAAAAGTTAACTCCTATCATTGTGGTACAAACATTTGTTATATCGAGGGTTTTCAAAATATTTCTTTCACTATATAGAGGTGTAATTTGCATTAATAAGTATTATGGAGAATTAAAAGGGATTTGAAACAAAAGAAATGTTGGGTAGCGGATTTTTTTGTTTTGAGGTTCATTATATCAAGATTTCACTGTATTTTGTTGAGTTGTTATTGAATTCCAGACAAACATTTAATCCTGGAGTTATTCCCAACTTTTTTAATTTACCGAATAGCTTGGAGCAAGATTATTCTCTCCGAAGTTCTGCCCACAGTTATCAATTAGCTAAGGTTTTGTAAAAATGTTACAATTCCAACTTAATAACCATTCAGCTTTTCCCCATAAGAGCCAAGAGCCCAAGAGAGTCCATCAGACTAGTAATAACAACGCAAAGGCAAAAGAAAACGTTTTACAACCAAGACGTTCACAACTAGGAAGAATAAAGAAATGGTTTAAAGAAAAAATAAAACAAATTTTGCCTCCTTTTTTAGTACAGTAGGACTTAAAAAATGTGCTCCACATATAGCGTCTCTTCTTCATCTCATTGATAAACTTCACTATATTAAATTTGACAATGGTTAAAGATCGAAGATTATTATAAACTCTTTTTCAATTGTTGATTGTTATAGTCTTTATTACTAATGTTACATGATCTGATTATCTTAAGAAAGACTCTCTATTTCCAGGAAGTGAAGCTATTGAGGAAGTTTTGTTGATTCACCCAACTATGGAACAGACAGGAAGTCATTCCGTGGCATGGACAAACTTACCAACTATTGCAGTAACTGTAAAACCGGTTGGAAATATCCTTAATGATTTGCAAGAACACTTCACAAATGCTCTCTTTTTTACACTGGAGTCTCTATGTAATATTACTCCATATTTCACAGAAAACACCCAAGTATCTACAGTTTTCCCTTTAGAAGAGGTGACTAAATATGCCTTCTAAATGTTAGTTCAGAAAGATGTTTAAGTTTTTCAGCTTAAAATCTGAAGTAATGAAGTAAAATCTGAAGTTTTTCTGTGTAATGTCAATTGTATCTACAACTTTCTAAATACCATTTGCTCTTTTCATATCGTGAACTTTATATTTTAATTATTTTTACCTTTCAGCAAAATCTAAATAATTGCAACATTTGCTGATTTGCTTTGCAACACTAATTGAAAAGTTATTGACTAAAATGTGTAATTTTTTAGAATTTGTACTGTCTTAAAATTAAAACTGATACATTTACGTAACATTACAACAATACTGTAAAAATAGTATTGTACATCCAGACAGAAACTTTATAGACAGATCGACAGAGGTAAATACCATATTTTGTAAAAATAGTAATCCAAAAAAACTTGGTGTAGACATTCATTTAGTCTATGTTTAGTCAAATGCAAAAATGGGTATATTACACTGTAAAATACTTTTTGAGACTCAGAGAGATTTAGAACTTTAAAAAGTATAGTAACCTTATTAGAATAAAGCTGTCCTTAAACATGGTGAGATAGCCAGTTGTGCCAAACTATTCCGCTATAGATCCGCGCCACCTGTATTTTGCTCTCTACAGTGTTGTCCGCTTGAACTGGTTGCCACTATGCATGAACTCACTCAGCGGCACTCACTGTGTCTGTATAGAGAGTAATATTCCGCAATATGTACTTATATTCTGTTCCGAGTGTAAGTTAGCTTTCTAGTTCTTCAGAATTTAACAATATGTATTTAAATAACTATTTTACAGGAGAAGTTTGAAATTGTAACGTTTACGGATGGGTCTCTAGTTACCGATAGATCAACATGGTTTTCCAAAAAGAAGAAGTGGAATTGTTTGAGCTCCATGAGAGGACTGGGTGGTCTTTCTTTGTACAAGTTAGTAATTAAATGATTGAACTTTACAGTTAAAGATACAGCTAGTCGTATATAGTTGCAGTAAACTTTGCTAAATGCTGAGACATTAGTTTAACACAAGATAAAGTTACTTTAAATAATTTTTATTGTGTTCGTAATAAAACCGAGAGGAAGTAGTTTGGTTTATGAGCCAAGGCTGAATGAGCTCTGGCCAAATCTCTTGAAAACTCCTGGATCACTCCCCAAAGGGTCGACCACTTCCCCTTGTAAATACTGTTTTTCTTGGGTAAATCTTAGGGACTAGTAAGTAATAGGAGAACACTAACCCAAATTATAAAAGCCCCCTCTTCTCTATTTATGAATAACCTGTTGTATTTTATAGACTCAATAATGAAAATTTCTTTGAATTGAAAAACACAATGGAGTATAATTTACCAGCAGAAGGTCCTGAATCTATTCCAAGAATTCAGTGGTTGCAATTCTTTAGAAGACATTTCACAGCTGAATCTCTTCAGGTGTTCAAACAAAAGCTTGTCACGTAAGTTTTTATCTTAGACAAGTTATAATTTTAGGGTGGAAAGTGAACTATTTTAGCTAAATATTTCCCAGCTTTAAATTGTTGTTTTTGATCAAACAAACACAAGAGATTATCAGGTATGAAAACCCTGCAGTACTTATTTTGTATATTAATTTAACATTTTTTTATTACGTGAGAAATAAACTTATTTCAAGAGACAAAAAGATCACAGTTTTATGTTATCAACTACAATGTATCAAACAAAACTAGTTAGACTTTTGTAATGTTTTGAAATAATTATATTCTTATTCTTGAAATATATTTATATTTGAAATGCAAACAATGTGATTTTTTGACTAAACTAATTTCTTGTATTTCAACTTATAGATATTTTATATATCTTTTTCTTTTGACTTGGAAATATATTAATTAAAATTATGCTTAATAACTGAAATACTATACCATAGAGTTTACCATATACTGAAACTAACTTAATAAAACTTATTTTATATTGTGTTTAGTTTCCGATGTTGGCCCATAGAAGTTCTAATTACCAAGTCCAATGGAAAAGATCTAGAATACTTGGATGCAAACAGTGGAAAAGCTGTTTCTAAAAAAACACCAGAAAAAGTAGGGAAAAAAGAACTTCAATCTGAAGATGAAAGTAACAACCATTATGTGGCATTTGTTGATTTATCAAGTTTACTCTACCCAGGAGGTAAATTCTTTTTGATAATTTTGTGGTTATTCTTAACATAATTTTACTAGATAATTGATATGAAAACAAATTGTCGCATGATTAAAAAAACGTAATATAAAATCCTGTAAAAATGTGTCTTTTTAGTGACAAATACAAGAGTGGTTTCGCAACTTTTTAGTTACACAGAAGAAGCAATCAAAAATCAATTCGGATCTGAACTCAAAATGTTTGGTATGCCCAAGCCTAAGAATGATTCAATCAGCAAAAGTGTTAAAGAAAAAAAAGGGAAAAGTGCTCCTTCTACTCCTGTCTCTAAAATGAAAATTAAAAATGAAAGAGATTCTGAAAATATGAGAGAAGTATATTTTGATTTTTCCTAAAAATAGTAGTACATAATACATCCTATTTATAATTATGTAGTGATATTAAGCCTTGTGATAATTTGCAGAAATAATATGACAAAGTATATACCAGTGGTTCCGGTTCATACTTTTAATAAAAAACCATGATGTATCTAAATTGGTGCTTTGTCCATGATCTACTGATGTTTTCATGCAAGCTGTAATTTAGTAGTATTTAGAGTAGGGACCCAACATGCCAAGTATAACTCTACAACTACTGGTTAGGAGTAATTGGGTGAAGTTTGCAGTTTTACAACTTTAGCCTCAAACTATTTGACTAATAACAAGACTTCACATACAAAGTGTAGATCAACACAGAATAAAAACTCCTACAAACAAATAAAAATTATACCAAATTCTGTAACAAGCCATGAACACTGATTCACAAAGACATTGAAACTGCAGAATCACAATGTGAATGGACTACGAAGTTACCCACATAGACCCATCTATGAGATTATGTTGTAAAGTTGTGATGTTTCTTTCAGAGTACTTTGAAGAAAATGTTGTCATTCAAAATAAATTGTATGTGAAATGTGGCATTTTAAACCCATTTTGTGTCATCTTTAAATTGGTATAACAAAAAAGAGTCAGAGATAAAACGTTTTTCTTTGTGTCGTTAAATTTGTGTTAAAATTCCCTTTCTTTTGAGGTGCCGCAAAGGGGGGCTTGTATTTAAAAACAACACCGGATTTTGGGTGGGGGTGTGTGACGCAAAGAACATCCAAAACAAACTTCAGTATCCTATAAAAATTCTCCAAAGGGTTTTAAAAAGTATTTCCTTTTTCAAAAGTTAAGACGGGGGAGACATATAAAACTCACCCTGTATACATACGTACATATATCTTAATTTGTATAAATGCTAAATTGCCAATTTATTAGAAGAAATTTGAAGACAAAAAAGTTTGGACCGAACCAGGACTTGAACCCGGGTCTCCCGCTTGCCAGATGATTATGCTCACCCCTACACCATCCGGCCCAACTATTTCTGCCTTCAAATTTAGAGAAGTATTTAAATATGAATGTTTATCCGAAACATGTGACTGTCAAATAATGACTTTAAATCAGCAAACTGGAAATATTACAAACAGAATTTAAATACTATGTCAAATGACTTATTATAGATCTTAATTTCATATGAATATAAAGTAAAAACGCTCAAACGTGTTCTGGGGATTACGATCAATGCTCATTTCACAGTCCCAGGTCTGGATTTTACCATGCTTATGGCATAAATATCTCATTTTTCCAAAGGAAATTCGATACAACAGGATTTCTAAACTGCTAAAACACAAATAGTATTTTGTTTTTATTCTTTAAAAGTTTTACTTTGTAATCTAATTTATAAAAGTTTGTTTGCTGACCTGGTTTTCAAACATTAGGATCGTCAGTCAACACCTTCTGAACCGCAACGGTTTTCAACTCTTTGGAGAACCAGTCTTTGTTATCGTTCAAGTTGCGCTTCTGAAACCGCTCATAGAAAAGAAGACTCTTGAGGAAATCATACAAAGGTACTTCTTGTAGTTAGTTTGACAAAAGAGTAGAACTGATTTTCAAAATAGATAACTGACAAACTAAATATTTTAAATTTTAATAAACAAAACTTCAACGTGTTTCTTTTTTTATTTTAGTATTGAGGAGATTATTCCTGCGAGACCATTACCAACTAGAGAGGAGATAGTTACACTTAATGCTATTTCTGCTTTTGATTCATGCATTGAGAGACTCATCCACAATACTCATGAACAGTATGAGGTACAGTATTCAGTGATTTTGTTACATTTTAAAAACAAAACTAATTCAGCTAAACTGGTAAACCAGCCAAATACCGTGATTTTTTACTTTAAACGCAAAAATTAATGAATTTAGCAAACTGAGAAGACAAGTAATGATTACAATGCCAATCATAATGTTGTAATGCTTGAAATGCAAATTAATAACTAGTAAACCTAACTATTTTTTAGGATTTCAAATTATTAACATTGTCTTATAGTAAATTTTAAAGTTGAGATTATTGGGAGAGTTTAAAAAATTTTGTGACAAAAAATATCTTATAACATTTCTTAACTTAAAATAAGTTCTAAAAACTAGTGTTCTACATTTTAACATAAAAAATTTCTGATTTCAACACAATTTTAACTTACTATTTTTGTCTAGACTTATTAACCAATAAATAACATAAACAAATGTGTTTAAGAGCTTACCAGATTCTAATCTAAGTTTATTTGACTAATTTTGAAAAATTCTTCAACATCACAAATTGAACTTTTTAGTAAAAATTAAAATTATTCCAAACTGTAAACCTGAATACAAGCTTAGTAAATTAGAATATCTATAAAATACATTTCAACCGTTTAATTTCTTCTAATTTGATTTGACAGCTCTTTTGTAAGTTAAAACTGTGTATACATTTTTAGTTTCTTACTCAGAAAAATAATTTAACTATACTAATATACTCTAGCATTTTTACACACAAAATGAAAAAATGTCAAATGAAAAATCCTCAAGTACTTTTTTATGCATCTTCATATGACCGGAGCTTACGCTAAAATGAAAGAAACGATGAAAGAGTATTTAGAACCTTACGTGTACGATGGTTTGGGATTTCCTGAAGAACTGTCAAAACTGCAAGCTGCAGACCAAGTAAGTATTGGATCAAAATTTACTTTAAACTAGAACAGTCCAATGACAAATTGACTGGGACTCGTGGCGGGTCCTGTAATCCAGCTTCATGGAGGTCAGGTTTTGAGGATGATATAGGTCTAAAGCGGCTCAGATAGTCTCAGTGATCATCTGATGATACCGCATCAACTCCACCATCGTTTAGACATATCAGACCATCACCTGCGTGGTTCGAAGTCGTTAAGCCGTTGGTCCTTGTATTTCCATTGGTAATTGGGCTTTTAATTAATGACCCATTCTAAGGAAGAGTCGGCCTTAGTTTGTAACAAGACTACACCTCATAACTCATTACCACCATCATCCTTCACCACATATTTGCCTTAAAATTGAAGTGGTGGACATCTCTAATAGTGATTTAGCAAATCCATTTATCAACAGGTGCTCTGAATAGCTGTGGTAGACTTTAGCGGTTCGCAAACTATCATGTTCTGATACTTTTAGATAAGTTCTGATACTTGTTCCATATTAGCAGACAAATGTTGAATTTGGTCTATACGCATGTTGTAAACCTCAGTATTATACCGGGTGTCCACAAAGTCCTTGACAGATTATAAAATGTTATAAAATGAAAACTAATGATGTCAGATATTTGCATTTTATTTAAATGATAAAGTGATCAATTAACTTTTATTTACATATAAAACATTATCAGCAGACATCCACGTGTGCCCGTTGGTGGTCAAGAAGATCAAGGAGATATTCTATGTATCTCCAAGTGTTGATAACATGTCTCTTGTTACTGTCTACATTGTTTCAGTGATTCTTGTCCTTAAAGTGAGCATGTCTAGAATAGAGAAGCATTAATATCTCTTATGTAGAAAGTGTGATGTCAGGTGTGAGGACCAGCTGTAATCCAGGCTGGGAAAGTTTCTCTGGATAGTCTCAACTTTTAGCTTGGTGTGCTCGTCTTGTTGATACATGATGTATTGGCTGGTGGATCTCTTTAAATCTTCTTCTGAATAGTCTTTAACTGTCTATTAAAAAGCTCGATACATTGTGAAATTGACTAAATAACGTTGCAAAATGGTACATGTTTTCCACAGGTATTTTTAAGTATTTTTTTAATATCTATTATAAAATACTGTTGTACCTAAAGATGAAGTGTAAAATATGTTCTAGAGAATAGAGAAGAGTAAGAACACTGAACCTAAGTTATGGTTTGACTACGCAGTGTTCTGGGTAAAAAGAAATGAATTTGAAAAAGCTGGAGAATGTATAAGGGAAGCTATATCCTTAAATACTGCGTACACTCCAGGGTATTGAACATAGTTTACATATATTAATATTTTATAGAAAAGAGTAAACAGTTTTAGTACATTGGTCTGATGAAATCTATTTCATTTAGCTTCAAAAGTTTTTCTAGATGGTTATGGTTGATCCTCTTCATTATAGTAGGGATTGTATCATAATTTTTACTAAAGTATAGTCATATTTTTCAAACAGTTCATTACGTGTTACTGTCCCCTTTCATGGAGTTTTTAATCTTTCATCTTCATCCTATGTATTTTTTACTTATATCCTGAGTAACTGCTCTACATACAGTTCTTTAGTGAACGATATATAATTGTTTTTGTCTGGAAATTTTTAAACTATTACTTCTAAGTGAAAACTTGTTTTAAATAATAAATATCACAAAACCAATATTAAAAACTTTATTTAGGACTTCATAAAATGGCATAACATTTTACAATATTGGTTTTTTGATATTTAAAATTAGTTTTCATTGTTATTTCCAATAGTAAGCACCTTCTGCCCTCATTATTCTTTAGTCTGTTGTGCCTCTGAAGATAAACACAATGTGTTTGACAGTGTCCAAGGTAAAAAATGTATTGTTTAAAACTTAGAATAACGTGCAGTATTTAAAATAAAATAACATTACTCTTGAACTTGTTATAGCCTCTTTTTCATTGGGCTTCTCTCCTGGTTAACAGAAGATTACAAAGTGGCAGAGAGGTTTCTCTTGGCAGCTGTTGCTACAGATCCTTTTTTCTTGGAAGGTTGGGTCGCTTTGCACATTTTTCACAAACAGATGAACAATCCTTTAGATGCAACTGAGGAACTTTTAAATGGTTTGTTAACTTGCAAGTTAATGCAATACTTAAACCTGTGATATTTAAAGCACCCCTAGCAAACTGAATAATGAACCAGGCCTACCTGCAACTAAGTGCTTGCATGAGTGAATTGAATTTCCTTTGGAATTTTTCACTCTTATTTGCTCCGTTCACAGCCTCGCTTTGGCATTCGGCCATTCTGTTGCCGCAGACGTTACTTCAGTTTACGTGTTTTAGATTGAAAAAAGTAATGAGAAGTAGTAAATGAAAAGTACTTTAAAAATACATATTTATTTCAAATTTCATCAAAGTCGGATGAAGTTTACTGTTTTTAGATCTTTTTGACCAAAACTCCCAAAAGGGTAATTCTGGTGGCCCGATTTTGCTGGTTAACGAACTTGACCAAAATATTTACAAAAGGGACATTTGTACCAAATTTCATGAAAATCGGACAAAACATGCCAACATGCTGACGGCATGAATATCTCATTTTTCCAAAGGAAATTCTACAATAAATTATTTATTTACAATAATAATAGTTCATACATACATAAACAAAATACTGTCATCTAAAAATTACTGGTCACTGTTCCAGTGGTGTGACCAGGAAAAACAATTTGTGTATAAAAAAAAAGTTAAGTTTGTCTTGTTTAACGAGGCGAAGTTAGGACTACAAACTCCTCTCAACATCATAACACATAAGGAAAGTTCTGATCCTATCGTACAGTGTTCCTAAACTCACTCCTTAATAGAAACTTGATTACTTTAAAATAGTACTTACATTTTTATGATTATGCCACAGGTTACCTTTCAGTTGTTAGTTCATTCAAAACAGGGTTTAAACAGATTTTTGACTTACTATTTCCTCATGAAAAAAGTATGTCCTTTCTATGTCCCCTAAAAACAATTAATTTTAATAAATGACACCTACAAGTACAACCAAAATTAGTTTGCTTGAGAAAAAGTGTTATTTTGGGCTGACTTGTTCGCTGATTTTTGCTACTAACATTTTTACGTCTTGGATTTAGCTTCTCTGAAATTACTGAACATAAAAAAATATATGTTAAGATTGTCAATCATGTTTCTGACACTGACTGAGTTCTAACAGTAATTGAACTATAGAAAATAGTTTTTTTCTAATTTTGTAATACAGTAATTGCTTTTAGGTAAAAAGTGCATCAGAGAAGTATTTCCTCTATATTCAGCTCTACTGTTTCCCACTTTGTCGTGGTCACCTGACCTGGCTGACAGAGACAGGGTTTTCTTGTTGACAGCTGTTTACATGATACAGTTGTCTTTTCCTGAGGTAAATTATTCTTACAAGTCATTTATTCACATATAAACAGCTTATATTATTTAATTAGGCTGTGCATTGATCCATACTAGAGGAAACTTTTTACCACTTCTCAGAGCAACCCACAGTGAAAACTTCGGCCAAGAATTTCAATTTGAATATAATTGTATTATGAAAAGAACTATCTCCGTAGTAGATTTTTTCAGGACCTCCTAAGTGCCCCACCTTGCTTTGTTAATTATTATCAAATTGGTTTTGTATCTAGATGCTTCATATCTTGCCTGCTTATTCATAAACTAACAATAAATTATTAAATTTTACATGTTAAAACGGTACAAGTGAAGTTTGTCTTGTTTAACGAGGCCAACTTAGGACTACAAAGTTCTCTCTAGTCTTTAACACTTAACATCAACCTTTAAATAGCGTTTCCACAAAGTCACTTAATAAACGAACCCGCGCCACCGGAGTAATGAGCTCTGGAGTCGTGCCTAATTCCAATCTAATAAGAATCTGCGAAAAGCTGAGGAAATGTTAGCAAGTAGTCAAGTGAATATGGTGAAAAGTAAACGTGATATTTGCGGTTAACATACCTTAATGTCAACCTTACCGTCTTACTACAGTGTATTTATTGCCACTAAATTAAAACAATTTTGAAAGAAATTGTGAAGTTGTGCACACAAAATGAAAATCCCACTATTCTTTTAATAATAAATAATAATTTTATTGTTTTTGTGATTTTTCTAAAACATTGTAAAGTATTTTTTTGAATACAACTTACTCTCTAATACTGGCGTAAACCGTAGATAGATAGGTGTTTAAATGTAATGTTTAATGTTTGTTTTAGCAGCAAAATTCAGTATTTGAAAAGTACGGAAATGTAACATTATAATTTATAATTTTTGTCCTTGAATGACTAAACTGTGTAAAACTAAATCTACATAAAATACTACAAAACGCAATTATTTGTTTCAAGCTTGCAGAGTTGGCACTATCGTATGACCTGCTACTGCACGGGCGAACTGTAAACTACTTGTACTATTTGGCAGTTTGTCACTACCAACAAGGACGTTACAAGGAGAGCATTCATCACCTGGAAGAGGCATCAAGAATTGTTTGGGAAGTACGTAGGAAACCAACAATTGGACTTGCAACTAATTTAAATTTATTGATTACATGTAACTATTTGACCATTAAACGTGAATTATCACTTTTATTATGTAGGTACATTAAAACAATTCAATTTTACGTAAACATAACATAAAGTCAAGCTGAACCAGTAGAGCTGGTGTGAGTGAAGTGAATTTCATTTGTAGTTTATTATTCTAAATATGATAGCTTCCTTAAGCCTTTGGCTTCAGCTTTAAATATGCTTTTTCAACATAGGCCTTTTACTTCATGCTTTGAATGAAGTGTTACGAGAACATAGAAGTATGCGACTTGTTTACGACCTGATTATTATTATTACTTTAAAATGTTATTTTGTTGTTTATATTTTATTTATACGTTTGTACTTTTATTTATATTTAAAGAATACCAAAAATGAATCTTATCCTTCTTGTCGAGGATTTAATCAAAAATAAAACTGTGATTACAGGAGACCCATTTGTGGTCCTTGAAAGGACACTGTTTTTATAAACTTCAAATATATGATGAGGCCAAGAAAGCTTTACAATTCGCTATCAACTGCTCGGATGACCTTGAAGACAAGCATTTGGTGAATCTCAGGTACGGTACAAAATCTAAAATGTCTGAGTTTTTGTAACAATTTGTGTATACTTTTACATATTTGTTAAACAATATACGGGTGCGTAGGTCTCTTAACCATATTTTGAGATTAAATTTTACAACTTTATCTTGGTAGGTTTAAGAGTTCTTTTTTCCAAAAGAAGATTAATTTCTAAACTACTGGGTTTTGTCCCTTATTTTCTTAAATTTAATGTTTGAAATCCACCATAACGTTACTAGCTTCGAGTTGGAAGTTAATAAAAGTATGCACAACTTCAAGAGGAGTGATTAATAACTTATTAACCTGTAACCTTGAGACCTGATAGAATACAATTTGAACAAATAGATACAGACGGACAACGTATTATGGAACTTTATTATAGTTATAAAGTGTACATCTACATTTAATGTTATCATACTAAATGCTATTGCAATAATATTTATGTATGTACTGAACATAATAAAAAACAGTACAAACTTTTGATATCTAAGCCCAAGTAAAATATAAAGGTCCTAAGTTTGCGTTTAGATAAAAAAAATTGACTGTATGCTGCATTAAAATAGCTCAACCTTAAGTTTATTTTACATTATTAATAACACAAGAATAAAAATAAACAAAGATATTATTGCCCGACGATGATAGCCTTGCTTTCCAAAGGCCTCGCAAGTTAAATCATTATAAGTATTGGTTTTTCGTTTTATTTTTATCTAACTTTTAAAGATATTAGATAAACATTTGCCAATCATTTTGGAAAGACAAGTTTTTTATTTATGAACTGTTTTGTTGCTGTTTTGTGAACAATAGAGGTTCAAACTTCACGTTTTCAACAGGTTGGGAAAAATTTTAATAAGTGAAGGGGACCACCAAACCGCTAAAGTAAGTTTAATGGAAGTTTGTGATATAAGTCCAACTCCTTTGTCTTGGCTTGAACTGGGAATTGCTACTTACATGGTATGTATAAAAAATTTACAATTTAGTACATACAATTTTACACATATAAAAAAGGTAAAGTTTGTCTTGTTTAACGAGGCGAAGTTAGGACTACAAAGTCCTCTCTGCCACTCAACCTCGACACTAAGTGTAGAGCAAAAACAGGCGTGCTCTTAATTTAGAAAAGCTTTCAACTAAATTTTTTGAATTAAAGAAAAAAAGAGGTTTTTAATAAGTCAACGCAAAAATCATGTGATTTTTAAAAGAATAAATCTTAACGTACGCAGTCTATTAATAATCTTTCACTAATTTTATTATAAGGAAAACTACTTTATAAAGTAGTTATTTTGTAACTGTATAGTCTATTGCGGTCAGTATTATATAGTAGAAGTAAGATAGCGCATACAGTAGGAGGGCGGGTTGAGGGTGTATCTAGCGGGCCTTGGTTGAGGTGTGAGGAGGCCGGAGGGAGGCGCCAAACTGACAGTCTGCAAGGGGGGGGCACCGTGGAACAAACTTACGCCACTGATTAAACTCCTAAAACTGTTAAGTGACGTCAAAGTGTTGCAAGAATGGAAAATTGTGCTTGCACGCACAATTTCATCGTAGGAATTATTTTCCAAACAGCGGAAGTGAGAATGTCACACAATGATGTATTGTCCAGGAGGATAATATGAAGGATGCAGAACTCGCTTTGACAGAAGCTAACAACTTGGACCCCAGGCTGGCGAGAACCTGGGGCTACCTGGCCCTGGTCAACTTGTTGATGGCCAAGTTTCCTGTGTATCATAGATGTCTGAATCAAGCAATTAAAGCAAGTATATAATAACTAACTTAAGTGTTAATGAATAATGAATGTGATGTAAGTGTATGATACAAATTACATAATAGCTTAATTTTGTTTTAGACTTTGGTTTTAGATGATTTTTAGTTACAGTATAAAGCTAAAGTTAGAGGGCTATTTTTATTGTTTATTATTAGGGACAAAAAGATATTTCTTTAAGCATTACTATTTACTTCTGACATTTGAAGTTAATTGCAAGAAATACTATTTTAACTGCTTTTATGTAATTGAATTGATTAATGAATATTATTCAACTTATTGTATTTATAGACAAAGGCTGATTTGCTATGAAGTGACTTGAAAGATGAGATCAGTTTTCAACTCAAAGCAAAATCATGATCAAGATGATCTAAACCTTAACATTTACCTTATTACCCTTACTTTTCTGGACAATTTGTAAAATAGCCTAGTTTGTATTATTTTTCAGTTTGGCTTGGATGACCCGATATTATTGGAAAGACTTAAGGTGCTTGGAAGTTTAATTCAACCGCTAGATCATAACTGAGCATACCCGTTGTCTTTGTAAGTTAATTTGTGTTATTATAATTGTTCTGAAATTAAAACGTTATGAAACACTGAATACATTGTTTTAAACTTAGTACAACAGCAGAGCTCACTATACTCAGATACAGTACATCGGGTAAAAACAGATGTGAATCGGTCTTAAAAAACAGATGTGAATAAAAAGCGGTGGAATGGACAATTGAAAGGTTCCTAATTTTATCTATTAGGGCATTCTGAGGCTGAAAAAAGTTGTTATACAATAAAACCCCATTGAATTTCGGTCAACCGAAATCCGAGTTAACCAAAACACATGCGAAACCTGTTACATTACTTGTAAAAGTGTTGGAGTTTTGAATAATTTTGCAGCAACAACATCTTGGTGACTATCCTTCATGTAACAAACCAAGATGTTGTTGCTGCAAAATTATTCAAAACTCCAACACTTTCACAAGTAATGTAACAGGCAGAGAGTACAAAATTAATGGAAGGAATATAAACTGTGATTCAAACAATTTTATTTATCAGCTCAGGTGCAAGTTTGTCAGAAAGACTACATAGGAAAAACAACAACCCCGACTACGACTACATTATTACCAACCACAGATTTGATATTACGCATGAAAACATGATATGGCCTCTGTCATCGCATGCAATATTCCCCGGGAAAGATGCTATGGAAGAATGTTTTGAATTAAGAGTTCTCCATCATGAAGATCCTCACCCTAAACCTAACATTAATGACAGTATCATAAGAAATAAAGAAATAGCTCATCAACTGTTACTAAACTCAAGACAACCAGCTGGTTTGAATATTAGATAAATAATGAAAGAAATTAACATGTTTATGTTAATATGTTTACATCTTTTAATAATTTATGTGTTGTTTTTTGTGTTGTTAAAGCTATGATTAAGCAAAGTAAAGTTTGCTAAATATAAGCATATTTTAGACATGTATTTATATTTATTTATTTATTACTACACCAAGAAATGGTGCTACTATAAGCTTTTGTTGACTGTTACAACTGGCTTTGTTGTTGTGTCAAAGTGTCAGATTACTGGATATGCCTGAGTGGCAAACAACCAGACTATATTGTAATTAGTAATTATGGTAACAAGGAAATAATTCTTTAAATAAGTGGGTCCTCCGTAGTCCGTATAACCTTCTAACTGACAAAAATTAAACTTTTCAGGAGGGCCAAAAAACTGTGTAAATAATATTGCACTCAATATAATTATATATTTTTTAAACGTTAAACTATGTTATTATAACCCATTTCTTAATTGCTATAAAATTCTGTATCTTAATTGCTACTTATAGCAGAGATACAGAGAATTTTACCTCAAAAAACGTTTTAACTAACGTTGGTTGCAACGTTATTCTAATATTATTCTACACTGACGTTGGGTTAGAACATAAACTTACAAAACTGCCCATAATCTGATATTGTTTATAACTAGCTCGTTATGTATGCACTCGTTATAGTCCTATGTGTTCAATGAGAAGAGAAACAGAGTACGCTACTGTAGGCAGTGACTGCGCAGCATACCAGCGCCTGTAGAAAAACGTTATTCTATTTACATCTGCAAGTGGAAGATTTCTGGCTACTGCTTTTTATTGGAAAAGTATGGTTGTCCGAATTTCAGCTTCTTCTCTTGCCATTCTGTTACACTTAACTTCCGTTTTGCCCTGGTTTAACTTTTTATTCTCGTCGGCAGAACATCTCTCGAGGGACACATCTCTGCTAGTTAACGTTATTCTCACGGCGGAGCTGTATTTCCTGCCACTTCGACCAGCTGTTCAGGGCTACCAACATAAAAATATTGACAAACCAAATTTACCACGTGATTTAGAATCCCAATTAGAACGTTATTCCACTAAAACATCAATTTTGAAAAAAGTGTCAGAACGTTATACGTAGGACCCATTCAAATGTTTTATATTTAACTATAAAGGAAAACATTCAATGAGCATCAAATATGTCTATTTAAATAATATTTTATTACTTTTATTAAGTACACTTTCTAATAAAATAGAAAAATATTAACAATAATGTGTTTAAAATGTTCACAATTATATTAATATTAGCGTATTTAAATTTGCTAGCACCAAATATATGAAATAGAAATTGGAAGACCAAAAATTATTCAGTAGAACCTTGATACTATGATGTGACACTTTTTGACTGAAAGGTGTAAAAGTATGAAAATGTTGAACCATACATAGTAAATAAGTATTGTAGAGAGGGAAGCACTAAAAACACAATTTCGGTTAAAATAGTCAAAACCTGATAACAAGCCAAGGTCACTGGCTAATTTGTATTTGATTGATGCTGTCATTTTGCCACAACACTTAAAAAAACCAGGTCAAACTATCAAGACTCTACTGAAGTATTCAAATTCCTTAAAAATAATTAACTCTAAAAATTTAATAAAAATCTAAAGAGTTAAGAACTCTTCCCTTTAATTCAGACTTAATTTTTACTGTGAAGCAGCAGAAAACTCTAAAACTAAATTGCAGCAAAACCCTACTCAACCAAGTTTTACAAAAGAGTAGTTTATAAGAAAGAAATTTTTAAAATTTTAGGAAAATACCACAAACAAGCAGTTTGCCAGTAGTGAGAACACACAAAACTACGCAAGAAACAGCAGCTTGCAGATGGCCTTATACTACGGTTACGGTTTCCATTATTAGAAGTAATTTTCAAATCAACTTTTTTTAAACTAGAAAAGAGTTTGTATCATTCCACCATTTCAAAAGTAAATGACCAAACATTGAGAAATTATTCTATGGGTCAAAATCAAGAGAAGACTAAACTTGTTCAAAAATACTCCATTTCCACACTAGCAGCCATTTTTTTCATCACAAATAACTTGTTATTCCAGGCGCCGCTTAATGCTTGTTTGATATTTGGAATACTTCTGTATCTAATCAAACATAGCAGCAAAAAATTACCGACAAGTTCCAATTCAATGTTCTCAAAAGACTCCTTTTAGTTGTATTATTTTATGCTTTTCTTCAAATAGCAAAAAAGCAGTGATGACCAGAAAAAAGGTTTTGGGAGTAAATTTCTTTAGAAAATTGAAATATAATCTTAATGATACTACAAACTTGAAAATATGTTGATAAGCAACAAGATACAGCTGGGAACGTAGCAAAATATACGAGGCCTGTCCAATAAGTTCGCGAACTAGTTCAATATGGCGGCCTTGAGGCGACGTAAAGCTCTGCCCACTACATCACGTGAATACTAGACATCTAAGGAAGCGTTCAGTACTCGTTTGAAAGTCGAGCAGTGCCTATCAAGCACCCAGTGTCAGTTTGTATTTTATTTGTTTTTGCTGTTCGTCAAAAAATGGAGATCAATGATATCACAAAGCAAAAAATCAACATCAATTGTTTTTTAGTGAAACTCTGGTAAGGTTCTCAAGAAATTACAAATATGTTGATGGCTGTTTTTGGAGATAATGCCTTGAAGAAAACGTCCATTTTCAAGTGGATCAAACATTTCAAAGATGGCCTTGAAGACGCTGAAGATGATGCAATGCAGGGACGACCTTCAACCTCATGTGTGGGTGAAAACATTGTTAGTGTGCGAGCTCTGGTGTCTGATGACCGTCGGAAAACTGTTAGAATGATTGCAGACGATCTTAATGTATGCAAGTCACCAGTTCATACCGAAGTTTTAGTGGCGAATTTGGGCTTAAGAGAACTCTGTGCAAAAAATGTGCCAAGACCGCTGACGCCAGAACAAAAGTTGAGAAAGATTGACTGTGTGAATGATTGGAAGAATTGGAATGATTGGAAGACTGACGGAAACGAAGGTGAGTTCTTACAGAGAGTCATCACTTGAGATGAATCATGGCTTTTTGAGCAAAAAGGGTGACGAGAGGGCATCACTGCATCAGTTGATGTTGATTCGTTGTTCAGTGATTTCATCAATCACTGTTTTTCGACGAACAGCAAAAAACACACTGACAGCTTCATAGGTACAGCTCGACTGTCACACGAGCACTGACGCTTCATTGGATGTCTAGTAGTGATATGATGTAGTGGGCAGAGCTTTATGTTGGCTCAAGGCCGCCATATTGAACCAGTTCGCGAACTTACTAGACAGACCTCGTAGGTATAAGTTGTTTTAAGTTTTTTTTTATTTGAATTGCATGAATTGTTTTTAAATCATACACCAATGTAGGACAACATTTTCAGCTGAGCAAAGTTAGGTGGTTGAGCAGGGTTTATTATGTGCTGTAGGGTACTAGGGCTATCCAGAAAGTAAGTTCTGTTCACGCACACTCGACTTGAGACAGCGACCACTCCTTTCAAGTTGAGTCAGATTATGGGATGAATAAGTTGACTGGTCCTGTAATTCAGCTTCATGGAGGTCAGATTTTGAGGATGATATAGGTCTAAAGTGGCTCAGATAGTCTCAGTGATCATCTGATGATACCCACATCAACTCCCACCACCGTTTAGACATATCACACCATCACCTGCGTGGTTCGGAAGTCTCGCTAAACCGTTGGTCCTTGTATTTCCATTGGTCATTGGGCTATTAATTAATGACCCATTCTAAGGAAGAGTCGGCCTTAGTTTGTAACAAGACTACACCTCAAAACTCTTTACTACTACTCATCACACTCATCCTTCACCACATATTTGCCTTAAAATACCCTCATAAAAGTGGTCGGCATCTCAAATAGTAATTTAGTGATAGTGAATAGTGAGTGTTTTGATGCATGATGAGATGTAGTCTTTTTGCATCTATGGTTTCACTAGAAACTTTAGAACTTACTTTCTGGTCAACCCTATTAGACCATTTTACACGCTCTTAAAGATAAAATACATATTTTGTAAGTCTAAATATAAAACATTAATAGGACAATCTTGTATGTTTTGCTTGAATAGAGCATAGTAAAACAGAGTAAAAACAATTGTACATTTTTAGGAAAGTACAATCAATTGTTTCGTTTAACCTATACATCAACAAGTTAAAACAAAACCCCCATTTTCCTTATTTTGCGTTTTCTTTTACCCGTCTTAATCCATAGATATATGGTAAACTTAAACCTCTCACTTAGAAGATTTCGTTCAAAGGTTTTAGATTTCAGTAATAAATATGTTAAGTTAAAAATAACACTTTAGTATTACAATAACAAGTATATTACTATATTACTCAACAATTAACACAATACAAACAAATAAAACATGTCTTTTTGGATATCACACAGTTAATAATATTAAAAGTAAAACTATAAGTTATGTAATTTCTTTCGTTAGGTCTGAACTCTAAAAACATTTCCAAGTTTTATTAATATAAACCAGGCCGACACGCAGCTAAGCGCTAAAGCGCCGCTGGCATGAGTCATAAGTTCAAATTTCCTTTGCGATTCGTTACTCCAATTCCACTCCACCGACAGCCTCGCTTCCCCCTTCGGCCTCAGACTTTCGGGGTTTTTACTAGAAGTTATACTACATATCATGAAAGGAAAAACACATTTCAAATTTCAATAAAATCGAATTACTCATTCCTATTGAAAAATAGGTTATAGTGAAAAATCACTTTTTTGGCCGCAACTTTGAAACAACTTGATGAATTTTCATAATTTTTGGTTATTTGATGTATGGTAACAAAATACAGTACAGTCTCTATAATCCGGCCGTTCGCCACTCCAACACATCATGTAATCCGGTGTTGCAACCGCGTCAACTAGCCACCTGTTTTCGAGCCTCTACTTGTCTGTAAAGCGTGTGACATATGTCGTCTATAATGATTACTTCAGTTGACTGCAGACAGCCAGAGAAGTGTGCATTGTTTATTGCTAATCTGTTCTTCCGTTCAGTACGGGCCGTAGGAACCCCCGGCCAATACATTTTACTTTAACAATAGATAAAAAGTACGTGATTTTTTAAAAAAATTAGAAAGAGGTGATAAGTTAGCTACTTTTTTTAAGGAATTTAACATCAGCAGATCATAAACTCACATACATAAGAAAAAAATGAAATTGAATAATTTTTTAAGAGAAGTGAATCATCTTCCAAGTTCCAACGTAAGAAAGATTATTCCTGGCAAATTGAGTCTTTTTAATTGACCGTCCACTAATCCGGCGCTTCCGATCCCTATATAGGGCCTGATTAGTGAGACCGTACTGTACATATTTATTTTAAATTTCACAAAATCGAATGAAATTTATTTTTTTTAAATCATTAAAATCTTTTTTAGGAAAGGAACATTTGTATCAAATTTGTTAAAATCAAACAAGAAATGTTACCTGTAAAGATGATAAATATATACATAATGTATATAGTATATATGTACGTATATAGTATATTACTAAAGAAATTTAAAGACATATATATAATGTTTTTTAAAAATACTCAAACAAGTTCTGGGGGGTCAGGATTGGTGCTCATTTCATGGTCCTAGGCCTGGATCTTACTATGCTGATGGCGTGAAAATCTCATTATTCCAAAGAAAATTTGATAATACAAACAATCTAACTAAAGTATTATAGTAGTACTTAGAGCCACACTTTCTGTTAAAAGTTAAGAAAATGGATTAAATGCACACATTATCATGAAAATTGTTAAAATATTAGTTATGTATGTGGTTTGACGTGTTGAGTACATTTGCAATCAAGGCCTAGCCAGTAAAACCTCGAACATCATCCGTAAGGCCGCTATCAGACGTTACGACTTTTCGCCATGCGGCAGATATGGTACAGCAAGTTTGATTGCAATGGAAACTCGGTTGTGTCCGGCGTGGAGCCGTGGCCGGCACGTCTGAACGGAACGAATGGCATATGTTGCCATTGTAATAAATAAATTATAAAACTCACTTGTGCCATGCCGTATCCGGTGCACAGCAAAAAGTCGGAGCGTCTGAAAGCGGCCTAACAAGTAAATCCTTTTCAGTTTTTTATTAATTTAGTAAAAATACCAAGAAGCCAGTTAATTAGTTATTAAAGAAGTTTGAATACGATTCAAAATCTAATATAGTTTAGAGCCCAAGTTTACAGTTTTTTATCTTTAAATGTCTCAAATGATAACTAATACTACATTTCTTTATATGTAAGTCAAAATATACTTGTCTTAAAAACCCTCAGAAATAGGTTTGTTTGTTAACTAATCTGATCTTATCTTGAGTTTTTTTATAAACTTCAAAATACATTGAAGGCACTACAAAGAAATAGTAATACTATAATTTATATAACAGAATAAAATGGAGTCAAAATGCTTTATAAATATTGTAATTTATAATATTATAACTGTGTAGACAAAATGAGCTTATCAATACATTTTACTCATTTTCCTCTCAAAAATATTTGGTACAATAATAAATTATTTGGTTTCATAGTTATTACCTATTCTATTTTAGTTGTAAAGCTATGGTTCCTAAGCGGTGACTGATACATTACGGCCGTAATATCACGGTGAGTTTTGTTTTCAATACAATCAGATGAGAGTGGTTTCCTAGAAAACGGTGGACGTAAAGTAGCGGTAAAAACTAGTTAAGGTTCTTCTCATAAGGTAACACATTTTGTGTTTAAACAAAAGTCTAGCTCGTCCATTTTACTACATACATAAATAAAATTTGACAACTAAAATAAACAACATGTCAAAAGTTGTTTTTGTATACATCTGTTTAAATATTGTGTTATGTCCACCATTTACTGTTTACTGTCATGTCCACTGTTACATTCACCGCTACATTACGGCCCATTGCTTATGGTCAATGCTTTCCTAGGAAACCATAGCTTAACAATCTAATCAATGTATTACTATATAATAATCCATGGCACAACATTTGTGAAACAATATTACAAGTACAATAAATATCAAAAGCTATATAATGCTTTTTATGTAGACACTGAAATAAATATAGGTTTGCTCAGATCTCACAACATTGTAGATTAAATATACTTATCACAGTCAATGTAGAAACTACGGAGTTGCTTGAATACTGGAAGCTCATTTATTTTGGTTTCAATTGTTTTGTATCAGTTGCTCTGAAAAATCATCCCAATCAAACATCTTTATTTTATACTGTATAATACATACAAAAAATAGTGTCAAGAGTCAAGACAAATGCTATTGGAAACAATAAAAAATAACAACACAATAACAATATACCTAGGTTTTAGATAATATAAATAGGTATTGTGTAGGAAAAAAACACAACAAAATGAAATAAAACGTTCACACTCACTCATTCATTCATGATTTCTCACTCATTCCACTTAACACCAGACCTGGTTTTGAGGGGGAGGGAGGGGAGCTACATTTAAATACGGCTTAAAGAAATTAGTTAGCTGTAGGATCATCTATGAACTCATCCACCAAATAATAAGCTTTACTTAATAGAAAACGTTTTATTCAAGATTTTAAAATTTGGGAATTTTTAATTTTTTTAAATTTTTAGGGGAACAGTTGAAGAGTTTTATTCTTACTTGCATGAGTAATTGTTCAAATTTGGATGTTCTGTGTTAAAAAATGTACAAGTGGTTCTTTCCTCATGTGTTGTAATCGTGGGTGGTTTTAGGTTGAACCAGTGTTTTCTTTGTACGAGGTTTGTCCAATAAGTTCGCAAACTGGTTCAATATGGCGGCCTTGAGGCGACGTAAAGCTCTGCCCACTATATCACGTGAATACTAGACATCTAAGGTTTGGTACTCGTTTTAAAGTCGAGCAGTGCTTATCAAGCTGCCAGTGTCAGTTTATATTTTATTTGTGTTTGCTGTTCTTCGAAAAATGGTGATTGATGAAATCATTGAACAACGAATCAACATCAAGATTTGAGTGAAACTCGGGAAAAGTTCTCAAGAAATTACAGATATGTTGGGGGCTGTTTACGAAGATAATGCCTTGAAGAAAATGTCCATTTTCAAGTGGATCAAAGGCTTCAAAGATGGCCGCGAAGACGCTAAAGATGATGCAATGCAGGGACGACCTTCAACCTCATGTGTGGATGAAAACATTGTTAGTGCAAGCAGCTCTGGTGTCTGATGACCGTCGGAAAACTGTTAGAATGATTGCAGACTATCTTAATTTATGCATGTCATCAGTTCATACCGTTTTAGTGGCACATTTGGGCTTCAGAAAATTCTGTGCAAAAAATGTGCCGAAACCGCTGACGCCAGAACAAAAGTTCAAAAAGATTGAATGTGTGAATGATTGGAAGAATTGTAATGATTGGAAGACTGACGGAAACGAAGGTGAGTTCTTACAGAGAGTCATCACTGGAGATTAATCATAATTTTTGAGCAAAATGGAGACGAGAGGGCCTAACTGGATCACTTGATGTTGATTCGTTATTCAATGATTTCATCAATCACCATTTTTCGATAAACAGCAAAAACAAATAAAATATAAACTGGCACTGGCAGCTTGATAGGCACTGCTCGACTTTTAAACTAGTACTAAACGCTTCCTTAGATGTCTAGTATTCACGGATGTAGTGGGCAGAGCTTTACGTCGACTCAAGGCCGCCATATTGAACCAGTTCGAGAACTTATTGGACAGACCTCGTATGACAATATAGAATCACTTCCAAAATATAGCCAGGGAAGTGTCAAAAAACCTATACCTTTAAATATGTCTCGGCAAGATTCCCTGAAACTTGCCTTTGAAATTATTCTAATAGCGTCCTTTTCAAACTTAAAAACCTCTCCAGGAAGATTACTCCAAAATAAGCTGTTCGAAGAATTTGAAGGGATCAAGATTTGGCTAAAGTGCGTAGATTGAAATATTTTTTTAGAACTTACCTTATTGGAAGTCTGCTGGCCAGCCTGGTCACTTTAGGAGGAAGGTTTTCAACAGACATTGATCTTTTGGCATTATTCACTTTTTCAGTCTGTAGAACACAAGATTGTGGCCTAACAATCCCAGATCTTGTAGAACTCAGCCTTGGGCTTCTCATGGTGTTGTTGTTTATCATAGACAAGGTCTTTTTGTTATCATTGACTTTACTCGACTCGACAGTCAAGCTGTACCGTTTATTTACCGACATTGATCTAGTTTCTATTTTCGTTTGAGTATTTGAAATGCTAGTCATATCTAGACTGTATCTCTTGTTTTCTTTCTTAACGAGTTTTGTTGCGTTTTGTTTGTAACTCAACCTATCACTTAATCTTGGCGAATAAGGCTGCACTGTTTCTGGCGTTAGAAGTTCCTTTTCGATTTCTTCTTGGGTTAGGGTTCTATAGGGTGTTCTTTTTACAGGAAGATTACTGAAATGGTTATTTAGATTTATGTTCCTGGCAGGTCTGGTTAGAGTTTGAATCTCTACTTTCTGGTTCTCTTTGGTATCAGTTTGCACTTCAGGTTGTTCATCCTCCATAGCTTCCACATTGCTAACAGGAACAGTTTGTCGATGAACAGGCCTGGGAGTGGGAATGCGCTTCATTTCTGTTTTGGTCGACTTGAGTGGAATTCCAGCATCAATCAAAAATTCATCTGGAGCTAGCCTGTAAATAAAACCAAAAATATTTAAATATTTGAGATAAAGTGTTCTTTGCATACTATGACTGACAAAACATTGATGTCGGATCCAGGGGAGCACAGGGATCATGTGGCCCCCTCACGCAGGATTTTTAATTATCTCAAATTGTAGGTATCAATTTGAAAATATACAACACAAAGTCAATAAAATAGGTACAATGTAAAATAAATTAAGTTTCATTGTCTCATATGAAAAATATTATAAAATTTGCTATAATTTATGGAAAATGAGCTCATAGTTTGGCAGTTGCAGGGGTTCTCTACTGGTGGGTTAAGACCCCAGAGGTCGTGAGTTGGTCTTAGGGGTCACCAGATAAGTTGACAAATAAAAATCAAAAGCATTCGGGCCAAAGATAAGATACAAGCGGCGGATGATAAATGAAGCGACTACATGTTTATTTAGAACCTTAGTTGAGTCCACTTTATTAATATCAATCGTAATATATGCAATACAACTTTGAAACACAACTTGTATTAACAAAAAGGAATGAGACTATAAGGCTTCGTTTACACTTGGCTATCTATCGTCGGCGACTAGTTGTCGGTACAGTCGGCACCAATGTTATCCAATGGTGCCGTTTACACTATGGACGACTAGTCGGCGATGCAGTAATTAGTCGGTGGTCAATCTCCCCAGCAGCCGGCCAGCCGACTTCAGAAGCATTGTGGCTTATGAGAGCATTCACATTTAGCGACTATATAGTTGCTCATTGTCTGCATGCCCGTGCACCTTCTATCCCTCCCTTTTCCTTTCCAAAAAAAATTGCTTATTTTTTCCAGTGATAACAGCTCTGATATTGTACTAAATCTCATCAAATGATGCTTTACTTATTCTATAGTAGTTAAAAAAGTAATTACTCGCGTTTTCATAACACAAATTGTCGAACAAGGTAAGGTACACACGTTTTTTGTTTCTATCACGAAAAATTTCATGGGTATGGTAACGTTTTTTCTGCCTACGACCACGTTTTTTTAAAGTAACGCCAAAAGTAATACCTCCTTGTCTGGAATCATTTTGATACCGAGAAATAGTTTCACTGGGTTCGATTCAAGGTAAATTTGCAGTGACTAATTAGCAGAAAGTTGCTGTGCTGAAGATTGAGTGACGATCGATAATTAGTTGCTCTGCCGACTAGTCGGCGACGATAGATTACCAAGTGTAAGTGGAGTTATACAACACTCAACAGAGCTTCTAAAAATGAGGTGCCCACCGCGCTGTAACTAGGCCTTATTGTTGTAAGACAAAAGTTGTTTACTCAAAAATGAGCACTACACAAAATACAAATCTGGCTATAAATACACCACATGTCAGGACTGTGAATGCACTACATAGGTCTTTACCTACTTTGATATTGAAGGATTCAAAATTATTCAAATTACTTTCATGGGACTATTATACCTGGATTGTTTATTAACTGTTAGTAAATTAGTGCTGACTAAAGTCTTGTTAGTCCAGTGGATTTTTTTAACATTGCAAAATTGTTTATAACAATTTATTTTGGCTGACTTTTAGTCCACGGAAGCCTACTTTACAATGTTACTTGAAGGGGTCACCAAAATTCTCAACGTAAAAAGGGGTTGGAGCGTTGAAACGGTTAGAACCCCTGAGTTTATGGTTAGGTCCAACTGATGTCTATCACAATTCAGTTCCATTTCATGATGACACGGTTAACAGGTTCTTCATACAAGGTCAGTTATTGAACTATAACAAAAATAGGGAGTTTTTTATTAACTTTAAAGAATTAGTATCAAAGTGATACCATTGATTCGTGTTTACAATCAGTTTGCACATAAATGTGTAAAAGTTAATTAAACAATAGCTTTTTATGAAACAGGTGAAAACTTCATTAGATTTCTAATAACAATAATGCGAATAACCAAAATATTTGGTATTAGCCTTTATAAAATAGGCCTGGGTTTGTCATCAAACTAAAGATCTAAGAACAATATTTTCAGACTGTAAAACGCTCTAAGATAAATTAAAACAGTATACTTTTGTGTAAATATGTCTAAAATCTTTGGACCACTTTTCCACACCCCCTAGTTTTACCCAACCCCCCAAACTAAAATCGTGGATTAACCGCTGCAAAACATACAGCATACTTAAAATTGTTAGGAAATGATATGGAATAATTTCAATTTGAAAAACAAACTTGTTTAATTTCTACGTTGAAAACTCAATTTTTCTGGAAAACTTATCAGTAAATACTTTTTGATACCTTTTGATGCTAACTAACTTGGATTAAAATTATTCAAAGAAAACTTTGAGACTTCTTCTTTTCAACCATATGTAAATCATTCATGAAGCACACATACTATAAAATTTACAGAAGAACAAAAGTAGGAGATTCTTTTTGAATAACCCTGTATATCTTTGGTTCTGTAATAGCTGTTTTAAAGTGTTTAAAGAAGCCCATCAAAGATCTTACTAGAATAAATAAACTAACATAAGATTATGGTATAAAAATATTTTATTACATTGGTAAATTACTGAAACGTTATATGTCAAATTAAAGATAAAATCGTAATATGTTTATCTGAGAGATGAAAATTGCACTGTTGTATTTTTCTCTGAACTCCATTATTTGATGTGTAAACAGTAGATACATTTATTTTGCTCTCATTTTGAAATTCCACGTCTGTAAAAATAAATTTTATTATTACTTGGATAGTGATTAGTGATCTGAGCAGCTTTAACTTTTATAATTGATGTATTAAAATTAATAAATACTGTTGTCAATTTACATAATCCATGATAAATTCAGTAAATATTTGACTACACGATCTGTAATACTGTACATTGCATTACATTTCAAATAACCATCCACAACATTAGTCACACATGCAAGAATAAATTCAAAGAAATCTAGCCTTTAGATATAAAAATAAATAAATAAAGTAATAGTGACATGGCTTACTTGGGAACAGTGACGGAGCGTTTGGTGTCAGTGTCTGCTGACACGCGCTGAGGCCGAGAAGAAGAGGGGGAGGTGGATTGTATCGAGCGCAGGCCAGGGTACCTGCTCTGCACCGACTGACTCCTGCCCTCCAACCCTGCCGACATGCCCAGGCTCCGGTTGCTCATCGCTGAAACTAAACCAAACATTCGGTTGTTTCATACAAAAGACGAATTCCTCAACATGTTTCTGTAAATAGACACTAGGCAGTTGTAAAACCCTTAAAGGTTACACACAAATTGACGATAGTAGTGGTGGATTATGTTCACTTGAAATCCTTTTCACCTCCGCCTATAACTCACCCTTTGCAAAGAATATGTATTAATGAATGTTTATGCTTAAAGCTAGGGTTGCCTTTTAATGCATTGATTTTTTCTTGATGTGGCTGGGGATGAAATTACGATACAAATTAGTTTACAGTATTTTTTTAAATAAAACTTTGGGGTTGTTTTAAACATGTATCAAATACACTGATTAATATTTTTAGAGAATTTATTTATCTCAGTTTTAGGACCTCTTTAGATACTATAAATACCGTATTACCTGTAGATCCTAGATGTGTTGAGATTTTCACACAATGTGGCAATAAGGTATTTCTAGTAATATTTTTAACTATTATTAATGGGGGCTCCATTTTAGAGTCTCTAATTTTCCAGGGTTAATGGCTGTAAATCTGTCCCATATATGATCCAAGAACCAGGTCTGTGTAGATTCTAAGACTACAATACAATATACAAGTATATTGTCTTCAGGAATAAATTAATTTGAATAGTTGAAATGAGTGAACTTACTTGAGGCTGGCTTCTGTGTAGGAAGTTTTTGGGCTACAGAATATTGGGAGGTCTTGACTCTGAAACAACAAATTGGCATAATAGTATATTTCATTACTAAGTCCTGAAGTGACCCTTTTGACACGAGGTCAAGTTAACGTCCGAGGCTGCGCTTTTTTCAGTGTGACGGTTGTATTATTATTATTAAAGAATATGGTCAGTAAAGATTCTTCAGGCCGAAAACATTTGTTCAGTGAAGGCCGAGCAGTGGAAGTGACAGGTGCTAACTGACATTTTGACAGAGGCTAATACACCTTTATGACTTGGCAGCTAAGTGCTTTTGTCTAAGTTACCACTTTTGAGTAAAATTCGATAGACAACCATTTACTTGCAAAGTTCCAATGTTAGAGCTGAAACACAATGACTTTTTCTAGAAGTTCTCTACAGTTATTTGAGAAACCCATAATATGTTGTAGTGTATAAAATGTCCTCTTGACTTTTTTTACATTTTTATTAGTTTTTACAGCAGTTTACTGAGATAATGTACTGTTAAATACTATATTAAACACAATATTACAAAAGTATTTCAACTACCTTGTTGGTCCAGTAAAACTCCTCATATCTGTTAGAGCTGAAAAAGAGACAAAATTACTTTAAAACAAGTTTTTACCTAAATTATTTTGCTAGTGTCTTATTGAATTATAAAATAAAATTGTTAGACTAAACTGTTAGACAAGCAATCAATAGCCCATTTCATAAGATGGGTGGTAACAGCTGGGCACAGGCCAATGCCTAAAATGACTGGTTTATAATCAAAAGTACTCTAGTAAGTACGTTAATAAACATACTAAAAATATCAACATGGAAAACAGATCAAAGTCTAAAATGCCTCATAGACAATGAACTCAGTAAACTTTTTCAATATACAGTAAATAGTGAATATTTGTTCGGAATTAGTTACTTACGGGCAACATCACTTGGAATATTCCTTGGAGCTTCTTTAGACGGTCTCAATTCTGGTTCTGGGCCTATTTTCTTTATTCCCTAAAACAATGTAAATAAAAGGTAAATATTAAGAAAGTGTACATGATTTTACAAATGTTAAAGAGTTGTTTGTTTCTGATGATGATTAGATTTCTATTTTCTATTTAGGGATGGATCGGTTTTCGGTTTCATTGGAACTTGGACAATGAACTCTTAGAGTCTGTGAATACGAATGGCTAAGTTATGCCGCTATCTTGTAAATAGTTGTGTATAGTCTCTCATTTGATCTTGTATGTATGTAATTTTTCATAAAAATACAGTCTATCTGACCTTGGTCAGTCTTCGACGACAGGATAGGTAATTCAGGTAATTTGGAGATACTTAAAGTTCAATCCAAGACCCGAAAGTTGACAATATTGGTTCTGGAAACAGCCTTAATCACAAAATAACGCATTGGGGTTAAGTACTTTTGCTGTTAAAGCGACAATTAAACATGTCTAAATCAAAATTTTTTATGTCTTTATCACACTATTTACTATTAAAATGATTGATCTTGTTATCGTTTGCATGGTAAATAGCATATTTTTATAACAGGATCACAGTCACGGTACGAAAACCATGTACTCTGTGCCTGCTAGTTAGTCACAGTGTAATACGATTGTTAGGTCGAGGTGACTTCACCTACAAACTGCTCAACCAACAGAAAGCGCTAGTGTTCTTCAGTGCGTTTCTATGGCAACCTCGCGAGTTTCTCACTATCGCGCATCACACCTTCCAAATAATAATAGTTTTCTGAACACAAGTTATTTTTGAATGAGTAAAACTTCAAAAGAAAAAGTTTGGATAGCCTTGTTATTAATAAATTACCTTAGTTTGAAAGTTCATAATAGTGGCAGAGAACGATTTGGTAAAAGTAAGAAACGGACTATTCCTGCCGCTTATGGAGAAAAACTACTCCTAATGTTTTGAGCAGTTAAAAACTCCTTGCATAGCGTTACCATCTTAACTTAAAATCTATACTTTTCTACCTGTTATTGTACCTAAACCACATATTGGGAGGTACAGAAACTTGTTTTGTCATCAAGTAAAACCTAACCTAAATCATATTCTAATCTTAACAACTAGTACATTTTCCCACAGCTTTGAACAAGAATAAATTTGATGCAACATGCAATATTTTTTGTTACGAATCTTCATTTTCTGTTTGATTTGAGAAGGGTCCACAATGATTACTAAGAGAGCATGAAGAGCAGCGACTTCGGCAAGGCAGTATTCTCTATAAACACACGTTTGGGTCAAGTGTCTCTTCTTAAGAAATCTTATGTAATTCAAATCTGAATCATAAACTGAATATCTCTATTTTTTAAGAAAATTTGTTATAATTAGTTCTAAACGAAGAAACAAACACTAAAAATAGCATCAGTGCATGAATAAATACTTGACTGAATGAAACCTACCCCACTGGTAGCTCTAGTAAGAAGCGGGACAAAGTAGAGATAGACAAACTCGGATGGAAGACTTTAGGCACAGCACAAATGACAAAAGAAGTTCTTCATGTAATCTCCATGATGAAGCGCTTCCGACAGATTCTTCTCTGTAAACAAACAGCCTGACCGATATCCTTTCAGAATCCTACGGCACAATAGAATCACAGGATTAATAGTTTTTCAACTATGAATGTGGTAAGAATACAGCACTAAATTGTTACATCTAATAGTTACATGGAAATACATAGGCCTGCTCGCAGCATTGGCAAAATAGGCTTTTCTTAGAAGTACAGTGTGACATTTTACTTGATCACCTCTAAAGCAAAACAAACTATCAAAAGAAATGAAAAAAATGTACTAAAATCAGGGCTAACGCTTGAGTTTTCTTTTATTCAAACTAGGAAACCATTTTAAAACCAGAAATTTAAACGAACAATTATACTAATTCTTGAATAGTAAGTAAAACCTGTGAAGAACTTAACTTACAGCTTTATCAGCAGTGAGTGTGTTGCTGGCAGCAAAGCTGATGAGAATGTTTGAGATATTCGGCACCAAACCTTCAAGTACCATGTCTATGTCATCCTTCAACAGCCTAATGAACTCTGTCTTCAAGTTTGCATGCCACTTTGGCATAAGCTTCATCACCTATAGAACACACTACGTTTATCTGCATTGAACATACCAACGTTCAATCTTGTTTGAAATAAATATTTCTAACAGGTCAAACTTCAACCTTTACTTGGATAGAGATGTATAGAAGAGGCTTGTCAGCCCAACAAAAGTTGGACAAAGTTATGAATAACCTTCCAGAAGGCGCATGGGTTTTCCAAACGTGAGAGGGCACACCCTCCGGGTTGGTTAAAATCTTAGTGTAAATAGAAAACATTGTTTTTCTTACAGTATGACATTTGAATCAACATTTTAACATAATAAAGTGCAATAGGTAAAGTGAAACACAAAAAACTATAGAACTAGAACTATAAAAATGGTACAATGAATTCATCTGCTGCAAGCAGGGTCGCACATGGAGGTTAACTCCTGGCTGCCCCGTAACGCGAGGAGGTGCTTCACGGGGGTTACCTCCAGGCTCTAATATAAACAGTTAAAACTAACTAATAAATGTAAGTGGCTAAATTATATTTTATCGCGTTCTAATAGAAGGGCGGAAGGTACACATTCACAGGTTTTTGCTCATGTGTGGCAGGTGATTTGATTAACGAACAGAGATTCACCGGAGGTAACCTCCATTGACACAACTGAAAGTGTCATCTGGCTGGGGGGTAACAGATTAACATCAAACTCTACTCTAACAGTTTTATATACTATCTGCCTCATTTATTATATATTGATATTTAATGTATTCCTAAATATAGCGTTCTAACTGACAAAAACTAGGAGAAATTTTTCAGGAGGCCAAATTGTGTAAATAATATTGCACTCAATATATATTTTTTTTAAACTTAAACTATGTTCTTACAGCCCATTTCTTAATTGCTATAAAAATTCTGTATCTTAATTGCTACTTATAGCAGAGATACAGAGACTTTTACCTCCCAAAAGCGAGGGAAAAGCCGTTCTAACTAACGTTGGTTACAGCGTTATTCTAATAATATTCTACACTGGCGTTGGGTTAGAACGTTGTTCTAAATGGTGGATGGCCTAATAGATCTTAAACTTACGAAACTGCACATAATCCAAATTGTTTCTAACTGGATGGTTATGTATGCACTTTCGTTTTAGTCTTATGTGTTCAATGAGAGAGAGAAAAACAAGTGCAGCTACTGTGCTGAAAAGCGTTATTTTTATTTACATCTGCAAGGGAAGATTTCTGGCAAGTGCTTCTTTTTGGAAAGTATGGTTGTCGAATTCCTCCTTAGCTTTTCCTTTCTTCTCTTGTCATTCTATTTTTTTTTAACTTCGTTTTGCACTGGTTTAACGTTTTTCCATCTCAATGACAAATTGAGTCAGACTACATCTGCTAGTTGAGCTGGCAGGAGATGTATTTCCCCTTGACCCAGCTGTTCAGGGGCTACCAATGAGGAAAATATTGACAAAACAAAAACCATCGTTTTAGAATCCCAATAAAAGCGTTATTCTACTAAAACATCAATTTTGAAAAAAAAAGTGTCAGTTAGAGCATTATACAATGAATATTCTCATTCAATGTATAGTCTAAATAAAAATGTTTAAAACATTCAAATCATTTTTTAAGAAAATGTATAATTCTCTTGCGATTTTAACTTCACTTCTTTGGTTGTTGGCTAAATAACAATCAATCTGACCTCATTAAAAACCAGCAGCGATTTTTCTGCGAACAAGACAGAAACTGTCATAGCCAAATCTTGAAAGTCGAAGGAAGCGTCCTATAGAATCCTGCTTACGAGGTTACAGAGAGAACTAACCATGGCCGATGTTAAGCGCATACAGTTGATTCTCCTTTCGGTCCAGCCGCGCTCATGACGATCCTAGATCCATTACCATCTACAACAGACATTCATTTGTACTTTGTGGATATGGATTTTTTCAGCACAAATCTTACTACGGCAACTAAAAAGTATTTTGCATAGTAACTTGATCTTATTCTACTTAAAGGCCTCAGATAGAGCCCAAGCGACCTCTATCCAGGATAAGGGAATTAAATAGGGTGGGAAAGTGGTGACTTCAGAATTACCTCGGAATTTTATTTTCGGTAAGCCGAGCGAGATCCTGAAAGTGCTCGGGAAATTTTCGAGCAGGGAGTGAATTTTTGTATATTAAATTTTATTGTAAAAGTTTTTTAGTAGGGATGCAGTAAATTTTTCAGTTCGCCATTCCACAATGGTTTCTCAGACAGAACTATAACCGAAAACAGTAAATTGACAAAGTCGGTTTCGGAACCGACCACGATAAGAGAAAAAGTAACACATTGTTGTTAGGGGTAGTACTTGTATTGAGTCCGATTTGAGTATTACAACTACTCCGAACTCGTTTCGACCTGATCGGTAAAGCTGGATTTGTTAGAGTAATTTGCCGTGAACATCGAAGTCGTGATTTCACACCAGGGCTTTAGCGGGGATCATCAATAGCCGCAACGGTATCGAAGTCGTGATTTCTGCTATCTGAGCGTTAGCTTTATCGGAGCGCCACAACAATATCGAGGAGTCGTGAATTCACCTACAAACTGCTCAACCAACAGAAAGCTAGTGTTCTTCAGTGCTTCTATGGCAACCTCATGAAGTTTCACTATCGCAGATCACACCTTCCAAATAATAATAGTTTTCTGAACACAAGTTATTTTTGAATGAGTAAAACTTCAAAAGAAAAAGTTTGGATAGCCTTGTTATTAATAAATTACCTTAGTTTGAAAGTTCATAATAGTGGCAGAGAACGATTTGGTAAAAGTAAGAAACGGACTATTCCTGCCGCTTATGGAGAAAAACTACTCCTAATGTTTTGAGCAGTTAAAAACTCCTCCCGTCTTCAGAGGACTACACTAATCTAGGAACTACATTTAATTATATGTCATAACCTAAGAATTTACCAAACAATATATAAAATACGCTACAGCCTAAAAGTTGTATAGCCTGTCAAAACACAAATTAAAAAGAAAAACATGTAAAATGAGTAAACGTTAATGTGGAATAAACTACATGCTAGTCCTTAACACATTTACTGCTACGGACATGTTTTAACATAAAAGTTTGTATTTGATTCAATGTTATGACTGTGGAACGATTCCGTGCCGCTAGCAGCGAATGGGTTAACATAAAAACAATAGGTAAAAACAGAATGTGGTAGGTAAATAATAATAGGAAGGATTTCACCCAGACTCTGACTGATGAACCTCGCACTACGGAAACCGCGCACTAATTAAGCTACTAGACAGCAGACAGCTTGCCTCGTGGACGAGAGGTGGGGGGAGCGGGTGGGGCTAGGGAGAGATTTGACGCCGACGAAGGGGAGGTTGATGTTTTCACTGGGGAAGCGCAACATTAAAAATATAACATAACCTATGACTACATAAAAAATATAACATTGCTACACCTAAGTGTATGTCATGTGTGTAGTTTTTCTCCAGAAGTGGCAGGAAAAGTCTGTTTCTTCTTTTTACCATGTTACCTTGTTATTATCTAGATTCTCCATCTGTTTCAGGGCAATCTTGAGTTGTGTTGCAACATCTTTATCCGTTTCCTCTTTAAGCGTGGACACACAAGCTTCAATACTGGCCAGCAACTTGAGGTCTACCGGGTCTGCCGCCAGTGCCTTCAACTTAGGCAGTAACTTACACAGCAGCAATCGCACATTGGCCACCTTGTCATCTACACAGGCGACAAGACAGACTACATTAAACACAACAACTTTTTTACATAAACATGTTACAATGTGATAACTAGAATCTACAGTTTTAGCCTGTCCATTACCTTTGAGGATATATTGAGGAATTCATACAACTATTAAGGCTGCTAGTGCAAGAAGAATAAATTGACTTATTGTTGACATTCGCTTTTGATGCAAGTGGTACCGTCTACAAGAGTAAAACCTAGAACATCTTGCACTTGAACATCTCAATAAGGAAGGCCAGCTAACTGCTTATACTCTGACAGACAATAACACTAGCATGTGGTTAATTACTAAAGAAAAGAGGGCAATTTCGCCAAAAGGGCTTAGTAAGGATTCACAAGTTGGAAAATTATGGTAAGTTCTTTAAACATAAGAACGTTGGCTATTTGTGTCTTAAAATGTGATTTTACCTATAGGAAATTTAAATTAACTCATGGGAAAATGACTGGTGATGTACCTACCTTCACAGCTACAATGTTCGAGGCAAGGGCCTGCTTAACGTCCCGTATTGTAGGCTAAGCATGAAGAAGAACAGATTCCCTGTACTGGCAATGTATAATGCCTTGCCCGATGATTGGAAGACCTTAGAGTCTAAACACTTTAACTCTGCGGTAAAAAATTGGCTCTTCTCCAGACCACCTTATTCAATAGAGGAGTTCTTCCAATCTTTAAGCCAAGGTAGCCGCCATCCATGCCAGTAACTAGTGACTTTTGACACAATCAATCAAGCAGAGCTGGTCAAAGATGAAGAAGGAGGTAATTATCAGGTAATTATCAACACTTGCAAAATTGATTGTATACAATACAAATAGTTGGTTCAGGTTTAAATTAAAATAAAATATTCTTACCTGCCATGGATGTTATGTTTTGAAAAAATAATTCTTTCAAAACATCTGGTGATAGGGTTAAAAGGATGAACATCCCACGAAGAAATATCATCCGGCAATGAAAACTGGAATTGTTGCAGAGTTCTGGAAGAAAATAATATGACACAAATTACTACAGATGATTGAAAACTCATTACGCCAGCGTTACCATCTTAACTTAAAAATCTATACTTTTCTACCTGTTATTGTACCTAAACCACACATATTGGGAGGTATAGAAACTTGTTTTGTCATCAAGTAAAAGCCTAACCTAAATCATATTCTAATCTTAACAACTAGTACATTTTCCCACAGCTTTGAACAAGATAAATTTGATGATAAATTGATGCATACCCAATATTTTGTTACGAATCTTCATTTTCTGTTTGACTTGAGAAGGGTCCACAATGATTACTAAGAGAGCATGAAGAGCAGCGACTCGGCAAGGCAGTATTCTCTATAAACACACGTTTGGGTCAAGTGTCTCTTCTTAAGAGCAATCTTATGTAATTCAAATCTGAATCATAAACTGAATATCTCTATTTTTTAAGAAAATTTGTTATAATTAGTTCTAAACGGAAGAAACAAACACTAAAAATAGCATCAGTGCATGAATAAATACTTGACTGAATGAAACCTACCCCACTGGTAGCTCTAGTAATAAGAAGCGGGACAAAGTAGAGATAGACAAACTCCGGATGGAAGACTTTAGGCACAGCTTTGAATGACAAAAGAAGTTCTTCGTAATCTCCAATGAAGCGCCCGACAGATTCTTCTCACAGACAAACAGCTTGACCGATATCCTTCCGAATCCTACGCACAATAGAATCACAGGATTAATAGTTTTTCAACTATGAATGACGGTAAGAATGGCAGCTTACTAAATTGTTACATCTAATAGTTACATGGAAATACATAGGCCTGCTCGCCATTGAAAGTGAAAATATGCTTTTCTTAGAAGTACAGTGACATTTTACTTGATCACCTCTAAAGCAAAACAAACTATCAAAAGAAATGAAAAAAATGTACTAAAATCAGGGCTAACGCTTGAGTTTTCTTTTATTCAAACTAGGAAACCATTTTAAAACCAGAAATTTAAACGAACAATTATACTAATTCTTGAATAGTAAGTAAAACCTGTGAAGAACTTAACTTACAGCTTTATCAGCAGTGAGTGTGTTGCTGGCAGCAAAGCTGATGAGAATGTTTGAGATATTTCGCACCAAACCTTCAAGTACCATGTCTATGTCATCCTTCAACAGCCTAATGAACTCTGTCTTCAAGTTTGCATGCCACTTTGGCATAAGCTTCATCACCTATAGAACACACTACGTTTATCTGCATTGAACATACCAACGTTCAATCTTGTTTGAAATAAATATTTCTAACAGGTCAAACTTCAACCTTTACTTGGAGAGAGATGTATAGAAGAGGCTTGTCAGCCCAACAAAAAGTTGGACACAGTTATGAATAACCTTCCAGAAGGCTAATGGGGTTTCAAACGAGGAGGGCACACCCGAGGTCACCTCGGTTGGTTAAAATCTTAGTGTAAATAGAAAAACATTGTTTTTCTTACAGTATGACATTTGGATCAACATTTTAACATAATAAAGTGCAATAGGTAAAGTGAAACACAAAAAACTATAGAACTAGAACTACAAAAATGGTACAATGAATTCATCTGCTGCAAGCAGGGTCGCACATGGAGGTTAACTCCTGGCTGCCCCGTAACGCGAGGAGGTGCATCACGGGAGTTACCTCCAGGCTCTAATATAAACAGTTAAAAACTAACTACATAAAAAATGTAAGTGGCTAAATTATATTGTATCGCGTTCTAAGAGAAGGGCGGAAGGTACAGGGATTCACAGGTTTTTGGCTCATGTGTAGGCGATTTGATTAACGAACAGAGATTCACCCGGAGGTAACCTCCGTGACACAACTGAAAGTGTCATCTGGCTGGGGGTAACCAGATTAACATCAAACTCTACTCCTAACAGTTTTATATACTATCTGCCTCATTTATTATATTATATTGATATTTAATGTATAGTCTAAATAAAAATGTTTAAAACATTCAAATCATTTTTAAGAAAATGTGTGTAAGAATTCTGCAGTTTTAACTACTTTGGTTAGTGGCTAAATAACAATGAATCTGACCTCGTAAAACCAGCAGCGATTTTTCTGCGAACAAGACAGAAACTATCTAGCCAAGCTCTTGAAGACTCAAGAGAGTGTCTATAGAATCCTGCTTGAGGTCCACAGAGAACACAACCATGGCCGCATGTTAAACGACAGTTGAGTCTACACCGGTCAGCCGCATCGCTAACTCGCCCTCGCCCACTACCATCTACACAACAGACATTCATTTGTACTTGTAGATATGGATTTTTCAGCACAAACGCTAAACTAAAGAGTGGCTGCATGGCCAACTTGATCTTATTCTACTTAAGAGGCCTCCAGATAGAGCCCGAAATGCCTCTATCCAGGATAGGGAATTAAACATGAGAAAATTTTTAAACAATGTTTTAGGTAGGTTAACGCACTAAAATGGAAAAATTCAATACAAGCATAAAGCCATTAATGAAAGCAAAATGGAAGCAGCTTATGGAAGCAAAAGTGTAAAACTTCCTTGTCAAGCTAAATATTTATAACAAAGATTCAAGTATGTCTTACTACTTATTTTTTTTTTATATTCCATAATACAAATTGTATGATAACAATATCATTTTCAACCAACAAGTACAGTTTTCACTATATTGTTTTCCTAAAGGGATTTAGAGTCTGATCTTATACAAAAAAGTGCAGTCAGAAAATATTTAGATTGTGACCTGATTACTATGGGGAAATCAATGAGGGAGTTTCTTAACTAATCAGATTGAAAGGAAATCATCGATTGTTCCCATACAATGTTTTTTCTATTGTCTTTTTCTGCTAATCAATAGTGTCAATGTCATTATCCTTGAAGTTTTTAACAAAAATATTACTCTTTCCTTCTTCTACTTTGGCTAAGAAAGGTTCTGCTGTAATAATCTTCACACCATCTGGCTTTTTAGTTTTTATCCATTCGAACAACCATTTTACCACCTTTTGTCAGATAAGCGAGAATTTACAGTATTTAATTACTACTAGTAGTGCAAGAACTTACAGACTTAACGTATGGGTTGATTTTTCTCCGAGCATTGGCATTCAGCTGTGATAACTGGATGTAACGCTGAAGGAATTGTACTTTTTCTGGTGCTGACATAACATCTGTAACATACAGTAAATGTTAAGATTTAGGAAATATGGCACTAGGCAAAGGTGAGCCTTTCTACGTAAAACATTATGTAACCTTGAATATTTTTTATTTTAGAACAAAAATAACCTTGAATAATATTTTGAGATGCATTTTATCATGTGACAACTAAAATTCAATACCTCTAAGTCTTAGTTGAGAACAATATTTACCCTTTCATATCAATTGGACTACAAAATGCAAAGGAAAAAATGTCATCTTTGGTGGTTAAGTGGAAGAGAGGACTTTACAGTCCTAACTTCGCCACATAATAAAGACTGATTTCATTTCATCTTGAGAAGGGAAAAGTTCAAAAACAAAATGGAGTTACTAGAATATAACCAATGTGAGGAAGAAACAACTGATAATAATTTCCAGTGGATTTAAAGTCACTTCTTCACAATGTTTTTGATGAAAATTACCAAGTATAAAATAATTTTACGATGCCGGTATTAGATAAAATAGTTACTTGTAGTATAAGAATTGTATCAGTCTATGAGTTCAATTCTCATACTCGAATCCTTGGGGTCCGTTCCAACCCTTGTGTCTCTAATGATAATTTATTTTAAGTAAAAATATTTGAATTGTAATAGTTATTTCCAATTTTTGACTTTGTCTGTTGTATAGATTTGCACATGGACAAATAAAACAATTTGATTAATTTACTTACTTTTCAATCCAACTGCATAATGGCCATAAACCTTGGAGAGCACAACCAACACTTGGTCTTCATTTTTCATGATTTCAGTGAAGACTTTTTTTGTTAGTGGTATAATAGTATTCTTTAAGATCTCTGAAACAAGCAAGTTTAAATTTAACAAGTAAGATATAAGGTGTATGCCACTAATAGTACAGGGTCATCAAAAAAGGTGTACAGGATTTGAAAGTAAAATAAAATTGTTAATATAATTTGTAGAATTTTTATTTTTACATCAAAAGACACAGCGAATCTTAAAGTTTTTATGTAATTAAAAAAGTTTCAATGTGAGCTTTGAACGCTTTGTAATGGGGGGTCTGCACTAATACACATCTAGCCGATAGTCAACCTTCCGCCAGGTGTTTTGGAGCATTTCAGGAGTCACCTGAAATGGCTACGTTGATTCTTCTTCTTCTCTTATCTCTTCCCTCAAGTTGAAGAAATTGAAAGGAAAAGGCATTAATGTCATTTTCCAGCAGAATGAAGCTCCATGTCACTACAGTCTAATTGTCCAAGAAGCTATCAACAACAGATTTCCTGATCGTTGGATTGGGAGGAATGGTCCTGTTTTATGGCCACCTAGGAGTCTTGATTTGACGCCTTTAGATTTCTTCTGTTGGGGTTACATTTAAAAACTTAGTTTATGCTGAGAAAATACGTTATCTTCAGCACCTGAGAAGAAGAATCAACGTAGCCATTTCAACAGTGACTCCTGAAATGCTCCAAAACACCTGGCAAAAGGTTGACTATCGGCTAGATGTCTGTCGTGCAATGGGGGGAGCTCACATTGAAAAGTTTTTAAATACATTAAAAAAATTTAAGACTTTTTGATGTAAAATTCAAAACTCTACCAATTATATTAACATTTTTATTTCACTTTCAAACTCTGCACACCTTTTTGATGACCTTGTATATTTCAATGCAAGGTCCTAAACAGAAGCTTTTGGATACAAGCTAAAGTTTAGTCTGTGACACAGCCCAAAAGACGTTTAATTAGCGACATTACAAAAACAAAAATAAACCTTATCTGAATGTGGTCTGGTCCCAATAGATCCGGATAGTTGGAATTCTACTGAATAACATATTCTTAAGCTAAATCCTTTTATTCAAGGGGAAAAGAGTTTGCAACAAATTAGAATCATACATTGAACAGCAAATAATATTTTAGCTCCAAGCTTTTGAGCCAAGATATTTATTCTTTTATTAATAGCCTTTATCAGATTATTGAATTAGCAATTTTTCTAATATCAAACTTTTTATCCACTCATAAGAAATTTCTTTTGAACATTAAGAATTCAAAGGTAATTTTAAAATAACTTCAGTTGATGATTTATTCTTGGTAGATTAAACATATAACAACAAACTTTACAACCCAACATTTTTGAAGAAAGAATTTAAAATCATTAAATTATTGAAGTTCTTTAAAGTTTAAACCAATCTACATTGAGGAAAACTCATAGAAGTTAAAAAGAAATTACAAATCTCTTCTCAACTACTCAGACTAAACTACAAACCTGGCGTGAACCTGGGCAGCATCTCGGCGACAGCTTGTATCGCAGCTTCTCGTACGAGCAACTCCTCGTCAGACACTAGGTCCAGCACATGGTTGAGCAGGTAGTTGCCAGTCTCCAGTCCCAGTGTGGCCGAGATGTTGGGCAACTCTGCACTCATCGCGGAGCGCACGCCCCCGACACATCCTGGCATAGTGAGATCACCACCGGGTTGATGTCCCTCTTCACTCTGCAACATTCATTTACCCGTAAGATATGCAGATGACACGACTCTCTGTTCAACCGCAAACTCCACACAAGAACTTGAAAAATTGACATTCATTGAGCTTAACAGTTCAATTCAAAAATTAACGAACTTAACCTTTGGAATCAAAGTTATTTGAATTAATGGGATGAGTGAATGTAAATAAAAACTTTATGTCCAAATAATATTTAGAGGAAAGTACTAATAAAACATTTTGGTGCCAAACAATAATTCTGAAGATTGTGAAATATGTTTATAAAGTTGATGCAATCAACATTTTATTTTGATTTATTTATTTACATATCTTTAAAGTCTTCGGTTTTCATAGGCCAACTGGTTCTTATCTCTATTTACCTAAAAAGTTTCAACTGATCTTTCAAAATAATACACATTGTCACTTGATTGGATTATTAAAAGATTGGCCATGATCTAGAATAATAAAACTTACAAAAACTGAGGAAAAGAGAGAGCCAATCGACCAAGAATCTTGCAGCTCGTAATTCTAACAGGTACAGGTTTGGATATGTGCGCTTTGTTGACAGCAATTGGCAACACCTAGAAAATGTAACGATCAGTTAAAATTGCAAATATTTAAAGATACAAAAACTAAAATAAAGTTATTTTTCATCCGTTAAAGTTAGGATGACTCAACATTCGAAGTGATCAGTGTCATCACAGAATTCTTACTTACAAAATAAGTTCCAATTTTTGTTAAAAATAAAGTTATCATTATGTACGAGTAATGAATTTTCATACGTTTGAATTGAGTCAGCATATAAATTACATCATATTATAGCACCTTAAAAGACTTCATGGGAATTGAAAGATCAGGTTTATATTGGTACATCTATCTGTTACTATCAACAACCTAATCATAGTGCTGTTCTAATAATACTCTGTTGGGTTTGTAGTTCTTGATAAGAGACTTATCTAGTCTGTCACTTGGTAAGGTGAGAGGATGGGTAGGGGCAGGTTGTGGTGGGAAACGTACAGATTGAGCCTGGTTGACTTTACAGAGTGCAGCTGTCTTTAACATGCATCACCGCCCCAGTGCCCAGCATGCATGTTGTCTGCCGGGCAGAGTACAAGCTGAGCAGAATTTGGGGACAGTTGTTGGCGGGACATAACTATGATTTTTCAGTGTGTTTATTATTGTTTGTGATGTACCTGTTCATATCTATAAATAAAAAATTGGGCTAGTTCTTTAGAGCTTTTTTAGAGTTTCATTCAATGCAAGTCTCTGATTTAAATTAGAACTAAACTTCAATTTGTAAAACAGTTGTAGGCAGCACTTGTATCACATCCAACAAAACATTGAACTAACGGAAAATAAAGATTATTAACTTTAAAACTGTACCATTCTTCAAATCAAAGTGAAATGGAAGATTTTATTCAAATTTTATAGCCCAACCTGTGTCTCGGCTCTCCAAGGAGTTGAGGATGTGCTGTAGGAAGACTTTGGTGAAGCTCTCAGGTGTCATGAGATTCTCATGGGCAACAACTCGACAGCCTCACACGCCCCATGTTGTACTCGGTTGTGCCATGTGGCAGAGTCTGTAACAAAAGTAGCATATTAATCAGGTTTATGGCTGCTTTATGTTAATATTTATAAAATAATAATAATAAATGAATGAGCCTGAATTTACTCAGGCTAAAGGAATGGTAATGTGTATTAAAGTGATATTTCTAAGAACCCCATTAGAATACAAATGTATAAAGAGCTCACCTGTTGCATCCGAGGTATGACTCTTTGTGTGCATGCTGTCAAGTCCTCTTTGATAAGTGTTGGAAGTATTTTCATCACACTTATTTTTTGTAATTCATCTCCAACTCTAGAAAATCAGAGGCAACAGAAATAACAACTCAAATAAAGAACATGTTTAAAAAGGTTGTTTGAAGATAATACATATAATGTCGCACATTTTGTTTGCGTAATTATTGTAATACTATCATATTAAGTAAAAGCCATAAACCGAAACCTCCTTGTGTTTGATGCTTGAAGCCATTAAAAGAATCAGTTTAGTTTTAGTCAGATTAGTCTATCTAGCCGTATCAACAAATTTGGTCTGGAATAGGGCCAATAATCATGATTTGTAATAAAAGAGGCACTGTATGTTTAATGTAACAAGTGTCAGTAAATTTAAAAGAATAAAACAAAAAGATAAAACAAGGTTAACAGGACGGTGTATACTACAAATCTCTTATTCAAAGTAAGATACTGCACTTTTTAATTGCAAGTTCTGAAGAAAAAAATGCAGCTTGAGGCTTCACGGCAAGCAGTTGGTTATCATTATTGCTAAAATTTGTTATGTTTATAAAGGTGTGTCATATAACAGTTAGCCGTTACTTGCTACAGAGTTATTATTGTACGGACAGAATTACAACGTTACAGACAACTTTCACACTGGCAATCACTTATCGTGACAACCCCTGGACCCTGGGCTCTATACCCTGAGCCTGAACCATGGGCCTGGACCTTGGGCTTCGACCCTAAGCTAAGACCTTGGACCCTATGCCTTAACAGCTGGGCGAGGGAGTGTTAGACTGAGCCAATTTCGAGTGGATTAGACAGAGAACAATTTTGGATTGTTAGAAGTAGCTTGTTCTCAGAAATACCCAATAGACCTAGGTAAAATTAATACTTTTGGGGATGCAGTCCAAATATAGGTCTGGTGAAACAGAATTAATCTGATTTAAAGTCTGGTGATTAGAGAGTTAAAGGTATAATATCTGAAACTATCCTAGAAAAGTCGTATTTTTAACGGAATTTGTGGACTACTTACTCTTTGTTGCACTTCATGTCTGAATGTACAAATAAAACACGTCATGGGGATAACCTACATCCTATTCAAAGGTTCCTCAGGCTGAACAGGAATATTGGTGACATCAGCTGTATTTATAAGGGTTTTCGTCCATTCGCAAAAAATTATGCCAAACTAATAAGCATAACAAAATTTGAAACAAAACTATCGATAGTTATTAGTTAATATCTAGCATAAAATAATAATACTGAAGTAAACAAACAATAAATTGAACTGACAGGTTTGACTTTTGTGCTAATTAAAAACATTGGGGTTAAATTTTACAGCTCTTTGATTCCATTTTTATCACAAAGGTCAAGCAAAGGCTTTCAAAATTATCCTTCGCTCACGGGATAAGACTATATTATTACAGTTTTAACACACTCTTTATATTGCAAAGCTTAGTCTCATAATTGTCGATTTAAGTTTTAACTAATAACTATTTATACATGAGGGAGCATATATAATACATACCTATACAACAAGGCCTAAAAGATTAATGTGACTATTTTCCAAGTGAGACTCGGGCTTAAAGCGCGGGACTTACTTGGGAATGGTCGCAGCGAGTCACAGATTCACAGAGTACTTTATCAACCGCTTTTATCCGTGCCATTCAACGCATTTTGCCGTGCTAGCTTCTGTTCCCGAATGTAGATTCAAGATTTTTATTTTCATTCAACATAATACATGTAATAGACCACGTCAATAAATAATAAATAAATACAGACGTTAACTAGAAGTAATCTGTGATTTGCTGCGACCAAACGCCAAGTGAGAGCCGCGCTTATGCCCGAGTCTCAATTTGGAGAACTTCAGTGTTACGTAATTTGCTGTTTTAAGTAATACGCTTATCCAACGTAAATGGAAAGAAACTAGAAAGGAATGGTCAATTCAAGTTGCGCAAAACCAATGTACTTTGGTACACTGAAGTAAAATTGCATTCCCTATAAAAATACATAAATTAACATAAAAGACAAGTAAGCTAGGGTTGGCCATAGCTCAGTGGTATAGTGCGAGCTTCGCACCAAAACGGCCCGGGTTCAATTCCCAGCGTTACAGTAACAACTTTTCATGATGGCCATTTCCCGTGGCTCGGAAGTCACGTTAAGCCGTTGGTCCATTCCATTGGTCGTTGGGCAATACACTAACAACCCAGTCTGCGTCGGCCCTAGTTAGTAGTTTGTATAACGAGACATTACCTCATCATCTATCAAAACGCTAGTAATCACATTCACAATGCATCCAATGTCAGTGCCTCTAAAATCGCGTATATCTGAAGTAGCTCTGAAATCGCTGATTGTACATCCAGATAAGTTTAATTTCAATTGAAATAATTACCAACAATCGATTGTATGGAATTATACTCCCGGAGTAATATTGGTTTATACTTATATTTATTAATAATGTTAATTTGTAAGGGAAAAAATCACTTACTTTTAATCACTTACGTTAGAAGATGTAATGCCCTGTCGACCGATTTATTCTCCAAATAACCCTCAATAGTGTGTTTAGAGATCTGCTCTGCTGTCTGAAAATAACAATAAATAATGTCAACCCAATTAGTTTATTAGGTCAATAATTAATTCTTTATATTGGCAACCAATCAGACAAAAAAATATCGTAGTTTTTTTAGACGGGCATTGCTGGTGAACTTTCTTGCAACTTTGTGTTCAGTTTTGTACTGTGGTCATTAAACTAATAGGCAATCTGTAACGTAACTGTTCTTGAATTTTTGGCGAATCACTACTAGTACTAGCTCATTAAGTACTTTATTTAGTAGGTGATAATCCCCCAGTCAGTGTCTGTCTGGACAGTACCTGCTCAGATTACTGGGGTACATCAAAAGAGTAGTTGAACACGCTTCGTAACCCCACCAGGTGAGGTTCGATCAGATCTCATTTTAGGAACGCGGCATCAGGGTAGACCGCGACTTCAGGAGAGGCTTGCCATAATTCTGGAGGGAAAGGTCCACCTAGTGTTGGAAAGGTCTTATAAAACTTAGGGGAAAAGTCCCTTAAGTGATTGTCAGGGGGCTTGCTTGTCGCTTTCTCTCATGATTGTCTGGCCAGCCGAATCTAGTCCCATTCCTCTCCTGAATCCTGACTTCCTTTCATTCCAGTGGTAGTGCAATATGCCCAACAGACATGCACAGGGTAACCAGTCCCTAACCACTTGATCCCTCCAATCTAACATCTAGTAGGTGATAGGTTGCTACTAACTAGCTGCTAGTCGGTCATGTGACTCATTCGCGCTAGTTGGTAGCAAGAAAAACATGTTATATTTTCACCAAGATCTAAGGCTTCCGGTTTACACCGGAGACTGGGCCAGTCAGCAAGCTACTGAGGATGACTCTCCACAGCGAGGTCGAAACGTTTAGCAGTACAGTAATTATATTTAACCTTACTTTTATACAATAAAGTGTCTAATTCGTTTAGGACACTTTATCGTGGCTGCCCGGTATATATTTTTATTGTTAGCTACTGTTTTTGTTGGTTTTTATGTCACACAATAATAATTATTGTATTGACAACAAAGATTATTATTATTTCAACTGTGACGCGGTGTACACCGGAAGCCTTAGATCTTAGTGATGACACCGGCCGCGATAGCCTTAGAGTTAAGATGTTATATTTTCTGTGCGAGTTAATTTTAACTAGCATGCTACTGTCAGAAGCTGCAATCTATTATGTCACAATAGCTACCTAGTAGTCGCTACTTCGCTGCTAGAAAAGAAGCCAAGCATGACACTGAACACTGAGAAATGAACTTTGTCAAGTAAGATTCGACGATTACCTCAAATAAACCCAAACAAAATTATACAGTCTTCATATACTAAAACATGCGGTTCATGTAGGCCAAGCTGAGATATTATTAACTTACCTTTAGCTCTCTCCTCGTCAGCTTGTCGAGGTTAAGATCACGAAAATCGTCTGCCATCGGACCAGTCTGAACTTAGCAACACGGATAAACTTCAAGTGAAACTCAGATTATTCTAAATTAAATTTCTCACACATCAAAATAAAAATATATCAGAAACGATATATCTTCCATAGTTTAAACTGAAATTTAAATAACCGTGATTAGAGTTAAGTTTATAAACAAAAGATTTCACATAATTTGTGTATTTACTGAATGGTTTGTTTATTTAAATCACATGCACCTGATCACACAGAGGAAAGATAACGTAGCAAATATTTCCTGCTGCCTTGTACATATTATAAATGTTATTGTAGTACAATTTATAAATGTTCTTCTTTAAGGTTTCTTGATGACAATGGGAGAATTTCTGAGTTTAAAATAATAATGCGGACATGTTCCATAGTTTGAAACAAAAACGACGATTTGGGATTGTTTTATTTTTATTTTAGTTTTGTCTTTATAGGTAACACATGGCACACAACATTGAAAAAAGCTAGCCCTAAAGCATCTGTGCCCTAAAGTAATCAGCGTAAGCTCGCCAGTCAAACACAACCAAACAACATGCAGCTGTCTTTTTAATTGACAGGTACATTTTGTTAGTTTTTCTTATTTTATAATGTCTCGTGTCATTTTATAGGTTACCCTTTCACCTGAAGACGTTGATTTCTTCTTTCAATAACGGACAATGTAAATGTCCGCAATAATAATTCAAACTCAAATTATAAAGGTATCTCAAGTATCATCATAGGTCTTCTGCCTGTCAAATGTAAACATTTTGAGTTTTTTATTTTGTATTTAACTTAATTGTCCTATCGCATTTGACTTTAACATAGTCATAGTAATTTATGTTCATCATATACATCAATCTACATTTATTGTGATTTTGTCAAGTTTCACTTAAATTAAATATTTTGCATACAAACATTAAAAGATAGAAACATAAAGTTTTGTAGGATCTTAACAAAGCAACTAAAGTTAAATATATGTCAAAATACAAATTATGTAAGCAAGCAAGAATAAAATTTAAATAAAAAAAGAGTTTCGCAAACTCTGAGCTTTTTATGTGGACTATCCCGATGACCAAGTAAGGTACTCGGAACACTATAAAAGCAGTGATCAAGAAGAAAATTGAAGATACTTTGTTCGAAAGATTTAGAGAGGTCTCGCTTTTCAGGTGGTTTGATAGTTTATTAAAAAGATTTGTGCAAGAGTACCACGGTTTTTTCGAAAAGGTTGTGCGATGGCCAGGATATTGAAGAGCGGAGTTTCGAGTAAAATGTTGATGTGTGTGGTTTCTACCGTAAAGTTTTTGTGTATAAAACAAAGAGAAGGCACTTAAACATATTTTGTATTACAGTAAGTCATATTCACAGCCACTACTGATGGATTCCTAAATGTTGATGAACTCTTTACATTTAAACGAATTTGGAGTCCATATATTTAGGGACGTTAAATATTTCATTCAATGATGTGGAGAGCATTTCTCCTATTTCCCCTGGTTAGAGTTCCTAATTTTTCTTTTTCATTAAAACGGACCATTTCCAAACCTAGCGGGCTTTCAACCAGATTTACTCTTGAAGAACCCCTCGTTTAAATAATGCATACATTATAGTCCATAACCCCGTTAAATCGTTCAGTTGACCACTTCAAACATAAAATCATCACAGTGTACATCTTGAAATAGCTCTCCTTTCAATCATAACACTGAATGAAATAATGGGTTACGTTACACTTTTAATCCATACGAATCTCGTCCAATTGGCTCTCAAGTAGTTTTTATCAGGAGGGTAGGATGCAAGGAGTGACAGTGAATTGACTCCTGTTGGCGCGAGGGCAAGACAGTATATTCTATTTTTCTAAATGAGGCTGAGTGAGTTAGTCGGGGTCAATAACGTAATTCACTGTAGGTCAACATAACTTGATTTGTCGTCGGTCACTCGTCGGTTGATGGACTGCTTCAATCGTTCAATCAGTACACTGTACAGACAGGACCCTCATTGAATAAATCCATAGGAGTGGACACGGAGTTCATTTCTAAGCGACATTTAAATTGTGCTTTGTTTTACAGAAACACCAGGCCGACACGCAGCTAAGCCAGCACCGCTGCCATGAGTGAATCGAATTTCCTTTCTAATTCGCTACGCTCACATCTTCGCTTCGGCCTCAGCTTTGACTTTTGTATGATCACGGACGTGGCGAGTATATTTACTGCGCTCACAGCCTTGCTTTGGCTATCGCCCTCAGGTTTGTATATTCTGTTACGACGAACCGCCATTTTAAAATGACCTGACGAATTGTCATAATTTTTACTGTATTGATGTATATTAATATACATTTTTTTCAAATTTCATCAATTTACTGTTTTTAGACCATTAAACCCCATTATTTGGTGAAAATTCCCCTTCCAAAGGGGACGATTATAAATGCGAACTGTAGAGAGTACACACATATAATTATACACATGCACATGTTCTAGAGGTCAGGATCAGTGCACATGTCTTGGTCCCGGGTCTGGGTCTTACCATGAGGACGGCATGAATACATCATTTTTCCAAAGGAAATTCGATAATATGCCCAACCTCCACAGTAAGAACCGACAAGACTTGTTACGACTACAGCCACTCTAGGTTTACGTCTGGGATTTGCTCGACATGATAACATTGCTCTTGAGGTACCTCCTTCAATGTTTATAAACACAAAGTAATTTTTCGCAACCTTTAAGAGTCTGCATGAGTGGACACCTCAAAGAAAGACTGAGGAGGTTTCCCGTGGAAGATATACAGCTTTTCTCGAAGGCACTGGTTTTGGATTAGTGCACTTGAGTAAAATGTCAATCTTATCACTGCACCCGCAAGGACTATTGAGTGTGGGGTTGGGACCACTATGAGGTGTCCTTGCTCGCCTCCTCATACCGCATTACATCCAGAGCAAGGTACAATCATTCACAAAAATGTGTCATGTAAATGACCTGCCCTGATGCCCTCTGCAAAACGCGACCCGTCGATAAAGAACACAAAACCCCGCGAGCAAAGGACTTCTCCGACGTGGAAGGTGCGAGCCATGAACCCAACGAACCATTTTCATTTGTTTATTAAAATCGCGAGATTATGTCCAATCTGAAAGTGAGTTGCCTCATTGACATCTAACAGCTCCGGTCCACGGGGTGAACAAATGATTGCTGCTGAGATGTAGTGACCCGTCCGCTAGGCCCGAGAAAAGCGGAATATCTGGTTCTGCATGTTCATGGCTCTAGCATCCTTCATTTTTCTAGCATTAGTACGTCTGTTCTCTACTCAATGCATTAGGACAATGATTAAAATTATAAAGTTTCCATGGAAATAAATCGAAATTAAAATAAATTGTTTACCAAACATTACGCAATATAGTAGCTGTTAGATTAAAAACTGAGATAAAAACACAGGACGTTTTATTTTGTGTAGTAAAAGACAATTCGTCCGAAAAAGGAACAAACGAAAACGAAGAAGAAGAAGAATCGTATGTGACAGTTCTTGCCTTAAATGCTTATGTATTTTAGCAGTGCTCGACTATTATATGGTAGAATACTCTTAGTTGTTTAATTACAATTTGTAGTGAATAAGTTTGTATTTTATTGTTGAAGCAGTGCTTAAACTCGCTAAAACTGTGCCACGTGTGAGGATAGGTGTTGTAAACTTTTGACTAAACTATGGCAAATCACGATATATCGCGTTATATTTCATCTCTCATGAGACACAACGAAGACCCGTAGTGGTAAAGGAGTTGACATGAAAGCAGTACGGAAGGAGAACAGAGGAGCAGCAGACGACAAGGAGAGTATAAATAGATTTCTTTACTGGCCAACAGATTTTACAATCCAATAAGGCTTCGTCAATAACAGAATTTGATATTTACAAACTTTTCTGGTAGCATTAAATTGATTCTGGAAGCAATTTAAACCCAGGCCGACACGCCAAGCACTAAAGCGCTGCTTGCATGAGTGAATCGATATTCCTTTGCAATTTGTTACCCTTATTCGCTCCGCTCACGGTAGGGCTCTTTTACACATGAGATCAATGGCACAATGACCCTCTACTATTAAATATAGGGTTCATTTACACACGAGATCAAACCACCACGAAAATTATTTTATAAAGTACATGGATCATTTACACACGAGATCAATGGCACAATGACCTCTACTATTAAATATAGGGTTCATTTACACACGAGATCAAACCACCACGAAAATTATTTTATAAAGTACATGGATCATTTACACACGAGATCAATGGCACAATGACCCTCTACTATTAAATATGGGGTTCATTTACACACGAGATCAAACCACCACGAAAATTATTTTATAATGTACGTGGATCATTTACACACGAGATCAATGGCACAATGACCCTCTACTATTAAATATAGGGTTCATTTACACACGAGATCAAAACCACCAAACTACTTTTAAACTACAAGGATCAATTGCAAGCGTTTGCACAAACTGCGATTTGGACTACACCAAAACTTATCGTTTTGGTGCCGTTGGAAAGATCATAAAGTATAGCAAATAACAGTTAGTTAAAATTTAAAATAAATAAAGATTATAATTTTAGATATTATTAAACTTTGCCAACATTTTTGACGGACTTGGATTATATGTGCTGTGAGAAAATTTTTATTAATGCTTTCACGAAATGTTCAATGGTACCAATAGAAAGAGCATGACATGAAGTACAATTTGACTGAAAATCCCATTCATATATGAGGATTGTTGGGGACTTAGGCCTATAGGCTTTAATGTGTTCACCATAGTTTCGACCTTCTGGCGACAAGAACTGTGCGTCTGATCACATTAATTAGGCACTGACGGCGCCACAAATATGCTTAGATATGAACAAACATATGCAACAAACAAACAAACATTACGGCATTAATAAACATAACTACAAATTGTTCCACTGTGAGTTACATCAAAATCCATAAAAATTTGACTGAGGTTTGACGGTACACCCGTCTCACGTTTTACCAACAAATTCCTAAAACCAAACCTCAAACGAATATTTCTTGTGTGTAATATTATACAGGGTCTACCAGACTTCCCTTCCAGTATGTACATTGAGAGAACGGGTTGACCAAGTTGGAGGAAATAAAACATCTACCGGGCCACTTTAGAACCCGTTATAACGAGCCAAAGAATAAACTAAAATTATTTGTTGAGTTTACTATACATATGGTCGTAGGTTCAAATCTCGGAATTTTCACCGTCGAATCAGAGGGTAGGATGTCATGTTATATCATTTTATAGATGGTTTGATATCCAACGAAAGAATTAAAACAACGCGTCTAACATACAGTATTGAATTCCCTGAGTAAATATGGATTTTAAGAATTAAAACGACGCTTCGAGGAGATTCGATTGTATTAGTACTTAGTTTTAACCGATTTCCCGGGATCTTCAAACATGTATCCCACATAACGGGAATAACCGGGAATATATGTTCTCTTTTCCTTATTTCCCGCGCACAATCAGCTGTAGATCGACAACAACTGGGTGAAGGTTAAACCCTATCACATATCAACATATTATACAACAGACGAACCGCCTCGATGAGACGAAAAGACAAAAGAATGGTACAAAAACAAGAAAATCCGTCCATAAACAACCAAGATGTAGGTAGCGTAGATCGACAACAGCTGGGTGATGCTTATTGAGTGGTTTGGGGGGATGGTGGCACCACAGAGAAAGAAAAATCATGTACATTATTGCACACTTGCATAGAGAAACGTATTTTTAGAACCATTATTCTACTGTTCTTAGCCCCCACGCAATAAACATAACATATTATATATTTTGAATCAGCTCGTCAAGCGGCATGGAATGCAATATAAAGAGTGTACGATCATTTTAAGCGATCTTGGGCAAGTTAGATGGGGTTTTTTTAAATTTTATTCGAGTATGGGTTGAATTATCTTTAAAACTAAAGAAAATGATAAATTTGGTCATACAGAAAGGCCTTTGTGGATCATTTGTTGAAAGTTGCCATTTTTCACCGTTAAACCCCATCAAATATCAACATATGATATGATATACCAGACGAACGTCCAACAAGAAAAGAATGGTACAAAACCAAGAAAATCCGTCCATAAATAACCAAGATGTAGCAGTTTTGCTTTCAACTCGCTTTAAATAATAAGACAGAGTTGGGGTCTCAGAACCTTACTACGTTTTTTAGTTAGAAGTGGTTTTTGTGCAAAACTGCTACAGCTTGGCTATTTATGGACGGATTTTCTTGGTTTTTATACCATTCTTTTCGTCTCATCGAGGCAGTTCGTCTTTATATAATATGTTGATATTTGATGAGGTTTAACGGTGAAAAACGGCAACTACGCTTCAACTTAAATTATCCATAACAACCTTTCTGTATGACCAAATTTATCATTTTCTTTTTAAATTTAAAGATAATTCAACCTTATACTCGAATAAAATTTAAAAAATTGCCCCCATTCCCAACTTGCCCAGGAAAATTCGAGCAAAATTAAAATTATCGTACACACTTTAAACCTATTCCATTCCATGCAGCTTGACGAGTTGATTCCAAAAATATATAATATGTTATGTTCATCGTTCGTGGGAGCTTAATAATGAACAAGTAAAGGTAGCCGTCGGCATGACAAAGGGCGGTATGTACCGAGCCGCACCCGCGGCCGCAGGGGTTGCGCCAGCTGAGCCTACTACCAACCGACGGATAGACAATTTAATACTGAACGTAGCTGTATACAATAATTACTGGTAGGTTAGGTTAGGTGAGGTTAGGCTAACCTAATCCTTTCTTTCAAGTTGCCAAATTCGATTAAAAGTGCCCCAATGCCTAAGGCATTTAAAGCTTGTCTCAAAACAGTTTTGATCGCAAAAGCACTTTATAGCACCGACGCATTTTATAGTGCCCTTTACGCCATAATATTTCTTTGTCAAAGTTCTTTTTGAATTTTGGTTTTTAAGAATAGTTTTAATTATTGGCTTTACTTAGTAATTTGCTTGTATTTGACCGAATCACTTCGTGTTTGGGTTCATTATAAAGAGGACGTCAAGAGTAGTCCAAATAAAATTATAAATTTATTGAGTTCATAAATTATGATCCGTGGTTAGAGGTTTTGCGCGCAGGCATGGTTGACTAGTACACTCTCTCCACTTCCGCTCGAGGCACACTCGCTGCAGGAAAGTGTACTTGTAAAATTCATTATAAGGTCTCGGAATGACAACATTATTTCTATTTCTTAACCTACTTGAAAAAACTTGTAAATTTCCCAATATATGACCTGAACGTGAAAGAAATATCCTTAACACTCTAAAAACAAATAAGTAACTTAAAGGAAGAATTTTCATTGTTTTAAATAGGGGAAAAGCGTGCTCAAGCCGATTAACCCTCATAATTACTCTCATTGTCTTTTTTTGTGACACAACTAAAGGACTTATACTTGAAAAATATACACCTCCCAACAAGTAATGCCGTACTGCAATTTAGAATTTACTATTGAAAAATATAACATTTCTCAATACTGATATAGGGCAGACATATCCGCGTGTATAGTTTGTCATTGTGAGTGCTGGTTCGTTATTAAACACATACAGTGTGACATAACTTGGAAAACTAGTTTTATTTATTTTACCTACTCAACAATTTTATATCCCGGACATATTTGTGATCGGATTAGGCGGATTTTGGATTAACAGGGTTCGGATTAGCGGGACGATAGTCTAATTGTATTATCACAGACTAGAGAGTCCGTTAGTCTATGGTATTAAAAAATTGTATTGCAGGAAATTGTATTATTTTTAATATTGAGGCCAAGATAAACTATTTTTGAATGTTTATAACAAAGCTTGTTTGTTGTATTGTTGTTAAACAGTAGATAGTTAACAATTTACTGAAAACGAGAACTTTTTTATCATTCGTTTAAAGAAAATTGTAAAGCTTTCAAGTGAGAGGTCTATAGACAATATAGCTGCTGCTGGGAGTTAGAAGCATAATGAACCTCAGGGTTAAATGACCCCTATATTAAATACGAGGATCATTGTGCAATTGATATTTACTATAACATATTACTCGTATTTTTAATAAAATTAATAATTTGGTTGTTCGGCACGGGTGGTTAATAAGTCTGATCAGACGCACAGACTGATCTGGTCGCGCAAAACCATCGTGAACACGTTAAAGCCTAGATGACCTAAACTATCACTGATATCAAAAATGTTTTCAGTCAAATTAAACTTCATTATGTGCTCTTTCCATTGATACTATTGATTATTTTGAGAAAGCATTAACAAAAAATTTCCTCACAGCACATATATTTCAAGTCTGTCAAAAGTTTTGTCATAGTTTAATAATATCTAAAAATTATAATCTTTATTTATTTTAAATTTTAACTAACACTGTTATTTGCTATACTTTATGATCTTTCCAACGGCACCAAAACGATAAGTTTTGGATTACGGAAAGTAGGCCAAATCGCAGTTTGTGCAAACGCTTGCAATTGATCCTTGTACTTTAAAAGTAGTTTCGTGGTGGTTTGATCTCGTGTGTAAATGAACCCTATATTTAATAGTAGAGGGTCATTGTGCCATTGATCTCGTGTGTAAATGATCCACGTACATTATGAAATAATTTTCGTGGTGGTTTGATCTCGTGTGTAAATGAACCCTATATTTAATAGTAGAGGGTCATTGTGCCATTGATCTCGTGTAAATGATCCATGTAGTTTATAAAATAATTTTCGTGGTGGTTTGATCTCGTGTGTAAATGAACCCTATATTTAATAGTAGAGGGTCATTGTGCCATTGATCTCGTGTAAAGAGCCTCCCCATTAACTCCTGCTTCGGCCTTCGCCTCAGCATTCTTCAGTGCACGGACGTTACGTAATTATTAATTGTAAAATTACTGTATTGTTTATTAATCCATAACCTTTGACAGCTACGTTTATTCCATATTTGTACGTGCTGTATAACTTCGAAAACATTCATGAATAATTGACACTTGTGTCACTAACTAGAACATGTGTTTATTATTATTTATTCCAACGGAAATGTCCATGGTAAAATTAAATTTTTAAATATTTAATTTCACCATGGAAATGTCTTTATATTAACATCTACCTCTATGCGCTGTGAAATGAGTTTATCCAGATGAAAATAAATATAATTATCATGACGTATAGCTTCATGAAATCATTACACTGCACATAAAGAAACTTACTATAAATTATAAAAAATCCTTTTATTTTAATCACTAGACGTGATTACGGACAGCCATGCGAAAAGCACAGATGTAATTAGGAAGGCAGTGGGAGCGCTAGAAGTTGTCGGTTCGTCGACAGAGTGCGCCGTCATCGGACGTCAATTAGAGCAGTTTTATAAACACTCCCCGTCAATTTGCGGGTTGCTGACTCGGTGCCATTTTTGCGTCTCAGACAGGCGGGCGCAATTATTGATGCACATTTTGACACTTGTTCCCGACCCTCTTTCGTTTATCCCTATCTCTACACTCGACAGGGGTTTAAAAGATATTATATTCTAAATATCTTAATATAAAGCTAAATTGTTATTCAAATATACATTCAAAGCAAACATTAATTGTATGAGTTTGTTTATTTACGTTTCATTTAAAGCTTAAATATGGGGTTTTCATACTCAGTGGATATTGCAAACGAGAACATCGTGTGATTAATTTGTTCATTGTGATTTATGAAGTAAGATCGAGTGCACTAAATGCGCACTATCGTATATTATAAATCAAATTAAAATATACATAGGCGTAAATTTAGTGGTTATTTTTGTTTAACTATAACTTGCTTTTTACTTTGACTTGCTTTGACTAAGCGATGATCAACAAGACACTTTTGGGACGATTGATAAACGAGGTTTTTGTCACTATGCAAATAAATTTGATTTATGTTTTAGTGGAAATCAACTCAAATAAACAATGAATAATGCTAGTTGATAACAAATAATATTTAGTTATCAAAACTATACATTTCTCTACATAGAGCATGCAGAAGATTATAAAATCTTAATACAAATGTATTATTATTCCCAGGATATGAAAATCCAGCTATATGACGTGCTATAAGCAAATGTTTTGTGCAAAATGACAAAAAATGCGTTCGGAGATGTGATGTGCGCAGGAATGTTTGTCAGAAGTTTCCAACCTATATATAGAATGAATGAAAATGCGTATTTGAAATGTCTCTAAGCCAATTTCTTGCGCAGTGAAATACTTGATTAGTTTAAAATATAGAATCCGTTCCTATATTACTGTCTGTAGTATTTAATGATTCTATGCCAAAGTACAAGCCAATTCTTGGTTTACAACTAAAATACGGATAATAGTTGCCACCTGTGGGTTTAACGCCCAATTTATTTGCATCTACTTATTTTAATAAAAACCGACTGTTGACGCCTAATTTTTAATTTCAAACAAGCATGAAACTTAAAAATAACCTTTAACACGAGTATTACCTACCCTACAATTAAATGTAAAGCGTAAATAGTATCCATCACGTATGAACAGCCCAGCTGTGTGACGTATTTACTTTACAACAAAGCCGGATCGACAGATGTGAACAACAACTAACAAAACATGCAACTACAGTCGTCATAATATCTAAAGAACCAGACCATCCCCGCTGAGAGCGCCTGATAGCGCGCGGCTATACAACTGATCATCGCCGCTTTGATAGTTTTTTACAAACAGAAAATAATACGTGGGTAAAGAGCGGACAAACAGCGCGCCCAGCGGGACACCCGGTAATCACATGTAGCCGGTGGAGAAAATGTAAATAATTGAGCCGTTGTCCAATTTGGAGCCACACCCTCTAGTAAACAAGGCGAGGCACGCGTCTAGAGAAGGATTAAATCTGGCCCCGGGGTCCGCTAATTGTGCATGGATACCGGACACTGGGTACGCACAGTGGGAACCCGCCAGGGAACGTGGAGCTGAAACTCAAACTGTTGACAAGAGTAAACAATAGTTGGCATGAAAATATGCATGTAATTAAAAAATGAACCAAGTTTAGGAATAATCACGCACTTTATACATATTTCAAGATATTAATTAAATAAATACACGTTTTATTGCATGATCATAATATCAAAGAAGGCAATCGTCAGAGTTATTTATCTTAACATTTTCCACTCACTCATCGCATCACCGAAACCTTTTCAAACGCACAGTGTGTAAAGGAGAGTTGGGTAAGACCGGGTAACACTTTATTCGCTACTAGCGACACTAGGGTAGAAGGTCAGCCAATCCAGAAACTACAAACGAAGAAGGGGTGGTTGCCATAACGCCAATCAACAGGCTTCTCCCGTTTCGCGTTAGTGAGTTTCCGTAAATTTAAACAACTTACTCTGAATATTTTGTTTGGAGGTATTTGCTGCTGATTTCAAACCAGTACACTTCAAGATTGATATCCGTATCTACTTGATTTTGTCATTGTGATTAAATGCAAATATTTTGATCGTAAATTTCTGTTTCTCCCTGCTCAGAAAATTTCATAATTTAATACACTCTACACGTGCCCCGTGTACCAAACTGCACGAAACGTGGGGCAGGACTGGGTGGTATTTATTAGTGTTATTTAGTTTGAAGTTAATAACTTACTATATTTGCATAGTATTTTAATTTATATCTTTGTTTAGGGATTTCAAAATGTTTATTTCTCCCAAATCACGTAAAGTAAGTCTTTGTTTGATAATACTGCAGTGGGGTTTTAAACGTGTCCCATAACTACAACATGTGTACCCATACCCTATCGGTAGGGCAAGACCGGAGGTTAGACTTTTTATTTTAATTTATAAAACAAATACAATGTTAAAAATGGGTGCACTCCAATGCGTTCGTGTTTTGTTTACAAGTAGCCAGGTAGTTTTAGATTATGTACACCCATCTTTAGTTGTTAAATCTGATACAGTGGGTTCTAAAAGTTACCAAACCTTAGATAGCCGGTCTTGCCCTACATTTATTCAAGTTTATTTACTCGAATTGTTTCTCCCTAGTTCAAATGTTGATATGTAAGTTAATTTTATAATATCTCCCAATTACGTGCGAACAACTCGTCTACGCTGTAAAATGTTTCTGCGACCAAAGCAACACGTTGTTTCTGTAAACAAGCATCAGTTAGAAAGGTAGCTACACTTTCTTAGGGCACAATTTAATAGCCCATTACTTGTTCGGTACTATAGATCTTAATTTGTATAAACGCCAAAGAGCTAATTTATTGCTAAAGAAATTTGAAGACAAAAATGTGGAGCGAACCGGGACTCGAACCCGGTCTTTAACTTTCCGGGTGATTATGTTGACCACTGTAGCCTATCATCCGTGCCCACCTATTTATGCCATCAAATTTTAGACAAGTACTTAAATCTTAATGTTTATGTAGGGTCAACATGATCACCCGGCAAGTGTAGACTATTGTTCACAGCCAGTTGGTCGTTCTATTACCTTCGGTCTCAGATTTAAATGCTCAACATCACGGACGCTGCGAAGCTGTTCACTACGCTCACAGCCTCGCTTCGGCCTTCAGCCTCAAACCTACATTTTACTGCAAGTTTCGTTACATTTCTTGAAGCGATAGCACATTTCAAATATCATTAATATAGGACTTCTCATTCCGCTGTTATAGGGGAATGAGAAGTCATATTTTTTGACTGCCATTATGAAACGACTCATAGGGTTTTCACAACTTTTAGTATATTAATGTATAAAACTAAAATGATGGGTTTTTAACCATTAAATCCATTTTTCGGTGAAAAGTCACACCCAAAAAAGGGGTTCCGGTAGTCCGATTTTGCTTTAACGAACCTGGCCGAGATATTTACAAAAAGGACATTTGTACACAATTTGGTTAAAATTGGACAAAAATGCGTCCTGTAGAAATGAGACAAAGGACCATGCCTGGGTTTTACCATGTTGACGGAATGGATTCGGCATTTTTCCAAAGGGAATTCGATAAAAACGCCCTCAATACCTGAACCATTAAAATTGAACAGGTTATGGGTAAAATATATGAAGAATGTACCACGTTCCCTTTAATGAGTCATAGGTTACATAAAATGCGCATATAGATGATTGAGATCAATGCAACACAGCCAAGCGACACAGTAACAATTCATAGATACTGTACTGTGGCGGACGCCGGGCCTACCCCTGAGACAATAGGCAGGCCGCTTCAATGAACCTGCGTGAATTCGGAGACCCAATTCACTGACGTATATTGCCTTCGATGATTCTTACGGTTGAATGCACGCGCCATAAACATCGAAGTATCCAGAACTTCAATCCTATTGGCTGAGAGTCTAGTCACGTGATGTTCTAGACGTTTGGAGAAGCTCCGAGAATTATCTACGGGAATATAGGCTCATACACACGCGCTTAGGAGCCCTCAGAAGTAAGTTCCGGACAGTGAATGAATATGGAACGAATCGGGGCCGCATTCCCTTTAAACGAATAGTCTAGTGTAAGACTGTGTAAGAAGGTCCGCGTACCTTGTGAGCGTGTAAAAGTGATGGGTGAACATACAGGATCACACCCCAGTGCGTGAACAGTGTCAGTGATAGCCATCGTCGAGGCATCGTTACCCACCGTTGGATTCTTGTCTAAAAGTACTTCGAGAACACGTGAGTAAACGGACTTCGCGCCGGAGTGTGAATAGACTGTAAAGTGGAACTAGTGAAATAAGGAACTGTACATAGTGTACTAGTTTGTAACCATTGAGGGAATAATTATTTGTGTAATTAGTGTAATAATTAGACTGTAAATAAATAGTGAGTTGACAAAGACTGACGATTTATTGTTCGTAACCAGTGAAAAACACAGTCCTTAATATTACGTCAACAAAACCGTACTGTTATCAAACTATCAAATAATTCAAGCGTATTTACATATAATACGGTGAGTTATAGCTTCTTTTAAGTGAGAGACAAAGTTTACGATACACAAAGTGTTGCCATTTAGATGTTCAAACGAAGAGAGAAAGCTTCTGGGGAGAAATGCCGGTCTTTAGACACCCTACGTGCCCGTAGCGAGACGAACATTTTAATTGATTCAATCAAATGAAAAACACGTCTGTAACGCCGAGCGCGTCACCGCCGGAGTATTTGTTTTACGGACACTTCGGCGTCGGGAAACACTCCAGCTCGTTTTCACAACAAACTCTCTCTCTCTTGGTTTCCTGCGGCAACCCCCGTCCCCGCCCCGACCTCGCTATCAACCCCTTCCTCGTAACGAGAGACGGCGACGTGACTTGGAGTGTGTTTGTGTGTGTGGTTATGAACGAAGGTGTGACAACGTGGCGGCTGGTTAATTTGTTCGCGTGAGAATCCCTCTTCGTGTTATTTTATGGGTTGAAGAGGTGGGTTTGTTTTTATCGGGTTTGTTTTTTATAAAAATAGGCATGATAAAAGACACTCGTGTTCAGAAAGTTTTTTGGCACAAAGAGGTTGTACGAACGTAAAAAATATCAAAATCAAACCGTAAACAAACGTTGAAAGTTAATATTTGGTCGATACGTTAAATGCAGAAATGTATGGTGGGTTAAGCTAATTTTAAAAAGGAATACAATTTCTGCTGGAAAGAAACTGTGCAGGGAGGACTGAGGAAGGAAACCACCTCAAAAAGGATAATAGACATTTTGGGAGGAATTTGCTAGCCGATCTTCGTAAGATTGTGAATTGAACAGCTACTACTTAGATTTATCATCAAATAAATTTAACATTCAAACTGCAGGACAAAGTCTTTGGTTAAGTTTGTTGTTGACGATGGCAGAATCTCCGAGTCTTGAAGATTAGTAGTGCAATATTATTATTGAGCTGCATAAACAGGTATCTTTGTGTTCTCTGTTACAGTTGGTCAGTCTGATACAGGTCTGTGATTGGTTGTCCGCTGCTCCCAGCCAGCCAGTTAGTCGGCGGGCAGATGTCACTGGCTGAGCTTGTGTTATTTACTTTCTTAAAAGGTTTGGGCACGCTGTGTTGTTTTCTAGGCTAGTTGTTTTAAAATTAAATACGTTAAGGGAAAAACGAGAAAAACCAAAAACAACACAGAAAACTCATTGTGTATGGTGGTGGGTGACTTTAAGAGCTTGCGCTGATTACTTAAGGACTAGTTCATTTCCTAATGTTTTTTGTTATGTTTTAGGTTACTTTTAACCTGAAGACGGGATCAGACTCTAGACCCCAAAACGTCGTGTTATTCTAGTTAACAAAAAAAAAGCTATGTCCGTGATAATATTTCAACCTGTAAGGTAACAAAGTTTGAGGTTTCGCCAACGAAAAGAGGGGTTGTTAGTGCGAGATCAGTTACCATTGAGATACCATTGAGGATTGAATGACTGTATGAATGATACTAGACAGAATACTTTAAACACCCCATTGTACTGCATATACAAGTCAACATCATTATACCCGTGGCGGGTTGGAGTCATGCGCAACTCCAACTCAGCTGAACACTCCACTGGCGCGGGTTCGATCCCCGCAGTCAGCACTTACATTTTTAATGTGACTTTACGGTAAAGCTAGGTAAAGGCCGAGGTTGAGAGGATTTTGTAGTCCTAACTTCGCCTCGTTAAACAACACAAAAATTACCTTTTATCATTATTTATAATTCTACTATGTAGACTATGTACTGTATCTTTTTAAGGGGTGAACGCCGTGGAAATAAAGAAATAAAACCAAATTTTGTATCAAGCCCTCTACCATCGGCTTCAAATGTTCGACAAACTACCAAAAGAAGAATGTGCCTGCTTAACGTAAAGTTAATATAAAGATTTAAAAAATATTTCACCGTTTAAATTTTATAACTGAAGCCTTGAGGTTCATTTCAATGTTACTTCTTTGTTTTCTCCAGTCATTACCAGTGGTATTGTTTTAAATTTATTGTTATGTCAAATGAAACAAACTTGTTTGTACAATAGTTGACAATAAATCTTGTTGTTGTTGTTTATTAAGCACTACAGAAAGAAATCTGTAGACTAGGCAAGTAACATTTGTCCTTTATTTTCGCGAAATTAAGACTCAATCAACTCGTGGAAATGTGAGCAGTCGCACCACGGACATGAGCAGCTGACTTACGCCCTTTGTTTCACGCCCTGGTCGCTCCGCCCCGGGGTGGTTTGTTTGTACCTCCACTTGTGTTTCCACCTCGACAGAAGCTCTCATCAATATTGCTCCCGACAGCTGGCGTCACTTTTGAGTCTTTTGATCCGCAGCCCACCGCACCGCAAATCCAAATCAAAACGCACACTCGGGGATTAATACACTGTGGACACTCCACGGTCTTGATTGGCTTCACACAAAAGTGCTTTGTTTTACCCCCAAAGAGAGATTTGTGCAGAGTGGTGAACACGTGAGCGTGAGAGATTACTTTCTTGGTTTCTTTCTGGTGCTGGAAACTCCAAAGCTTTGTTAACGATGGAATAAGAAATCTGAGAAACAAAATAAGCGCTTTGTTTACGAGGCACAAGTTATAAAAAGGTCCTCGTACGCAGCAATGGTACTCTTTATTCTGAGTTTCAAATTTTCTTGCGGTTTCCCGTCGTTAGTGATTTATTTAATTTAATTTACAACTTTGAGAAGTGTTCTATCTTTTTTTCTGTGTAATTGAAGAATATTTATTTATTTATTTATTCATGTGATGAAGAAGAACACGACGGATCTGCAATCTGGTATCAACTTCAAGTGAAAAGTAACCGAATGCATATGATACTTTTGTCTTTGAGTAAATTAAACGTTTAGTTAATTGTACTAAGTTGTAACGTTAACTTATGGAAACTCACTTTAGCTACGTGGAGAGCCTTATCACGGAAACATGACACTCCGTTTCTTAGTGGGTGTTTTGGGCTATCACAAACAGGTGTGCAAAGTTTCAACTCTTTAGGCCTTGTAGTTTTGGCTCGGTGATGATGAGTGAGTCATTCAGTCAGGACAAAGCCTTTTATATATATAGATGTCCTGTCAAGGTGAAATCAAACTATAATCAGAGAGAAATAAGATATTATATGGTCAGGTGTAATCTGTGGTTTGTTTTAATTTCTCTCTGCTAAATTTCGAACAGCTGACTGCTTGCTCCTAGTCAAGTTGTTACATGAATGTTATTGATCGGTTTCAGTAAGTGTAGGCCTGTGCGTATTTGCTCGTGAGTGCCTAATTTGTTCGGTGTCGGGTTCGGGATTACTTTATTTAAAAGTGTAGTGTGTGTGTGTGTGTGTGTGTGAGACCACTATACAGGCACAATCTTTTTATATGATATGGAACCTTGACTACTTAAAGCTTTGTTCCAGCGTTCCGTTCTATATGGCGACATAAATGAATTATTGCTCGATTTCCTATATGAACTCGTAAAGAATAGTAAATGCCGTGCGTTTTCGCAGCCGTAAACAATATAACCTCATGAATAGTTCAATGCGCTTCTTAAAATGTTTGTTTTGTCATAAATCAACAATCATTTGCAGACCATACAAATATCATTTTATGTTACTAAGCAACGTGTTTGTGTTTCATTACAAAAGTTTTGTGAAACGAAACAAGAAGCAACCACCATTTCTTGGTAAGCTTGGAGGAAGGTATGGTGAGTGCGATTCTTTGTTCTAGTACATGTAAATATATATACATAGTAATATACCTAAACGTTACATGGAAAAGTAACAAATTCACAATAGACTAAACATGTCTATTAACACTGTCAGTACGGGTGTCTGCAGCTCTGGTCTACTAAAGTAACGAACAGTAACGGATTGATGAGGTTATAGATTTACTTATTACTGTCATTTTGAACAGTTTCAATAACTATTGTATTTTGTCTCTAAGAGACAAGACCGCGTTCCTCTAAAGATTACGTACGTCTGTTTACTTTTGATGGTGACTGATTCGCAGAATCAAGTCAGCTCTTGTTGCTGCGTGTTGTCTAGTTTATCAATCCGGCTCAGTACAGGAGACACCCGTACTGGCAATGGATCAGGAGAATGTCAATGGTGTATACCACGCTGGGGTTGCTAGCATAACTTTGAAAACGTTGTGAGTTACAGGTTATCAGAGTGACCGACTCCGAGATGTTACACGGAAACTGTGAACTGAAGCAAGACCGACTTCACAAGCCAACATTCAACTCATTTCACATTACTTCCTGAAAGGAAACTTTTAATGTTGCTCGAAAACTTGGTTTAAAACATAGTTTAATAATTTGTTAAAGTTCAAAACCTGAATGTAAACACAAACTTGAATTATGAACTTAGTTGTGTATTTGTCCCATAGATGGCTGCAGGTGAGTCTTTTAGGGATCGTTTTAGTTCCTACGTCAAATTTGAGAATTCAATGTTTACTGTCTTTGATTTTGTGTATTTTCATGTGCAAAACTGTTCCGAAGTTGAAGAATATTCAAGAGTTGAAGAACATGATCAACGTTTGCACAGTGAAGCCGAGAGACTGTCTGACTGGAACATCCCAATTCTGGAAACGTCTGAGACGATAAAATGTGTGAGTTTAGACAAAAGTGGACAGTTCAACTAAATATATCATAACTTAATACTTACAGTAAATAATGTGAATTTAAAGAAATAAAGTGAATTTCATACAGGGTCATTAATTTATACAGGGTGTCTTAAAATTAACACATCGCCCTTTAACAGTTTTGGTTGTTGAGACATTTGTTTGTGATTGCTGATGTTTTATTATGTTTTCATGTTTATGTTTCAGCGTGTGCGAGAGATGGAATTTTGAAAGAGTACAAGACAACTGTAAACTGATGAGGGTTCCATACAACATGAACTTAACGGAAGAAGATTGCGATTCAGACACAGTTGCGATGCCAATGTTATTTCAAATAATTATGTAAAATATATAACAAATCTTTAGTTTGGAGTTTGTGTTTGGTGTTTCCTATTCGGTTCCAGTAGCTAAACCGTATTTTCTAGTTTTACGAATAACTAGCAAACCGATGAATCTGGGAAAATGATTATAGGACATTGTTTCCAATTGTTTTTCTTGTACGAGTATAATGTACAATTTCTATACCCATGTTCGCTGTCTGGTGGTTATAAAATGTGTCAACAAACATAAACACCAGCTTTAAGTGTAGCGTTGCGACGTAAAATAAACGTCAACAAAACATAACACTAACATTCACTAGTAGTTACTTCATACAAGTTGTAAGAATGTTCATGGCAGTTTGTTTCATTTATTTATTTATCAATATTTATCACATTTCCTTCAGGGACTGATGTATTTATGTGAACAATACGACGAGAAGGGTTGTTTTCATGGTTTGAAAGTCACTAAATGTAATGTTGTTTGTCAAGAACCATCGTAAAGTAATAAACCAACGTTGTTTGATAACAAGAATTAGTTGTATTTGATGCAGAGGTTTCCATGAATTTATTTATCAAAGAAATAAGGCATAAGACATATTATAGAGAAATTGTTCTGGATTTAACGTTTCCTAAAACGAATTTCTGCAAACGAAAACATCTTTTCAACATAAATCCTCTTAAAAACAGTTTCACCTTTGGTTAACCTCTATACCAAGGCTAAAGTGACTTTCAGTGAGAGGGTTCATGCAGATTTTGCGACCGCTTTTGTGTAAATGTCAAAGTCTGGTCCCAATTACAATAGTGGACAGGTTTGGTTTTCATCAAAGTCGACTCATAAGGTAGCCTCGCACCGAGAATGGCATAAAATGTGAATCCGTCAAAGGAAAGAAGACATTTACTTAAAACCCAGGCCGTTACCAAACTCATAATGAGTAATTAACTCTGAACATCATAAGAATAATTGGATACTTGGTCAGATAATGGACAAAGAGAAAATACAGAATTGGGCTAAGCGAAGAAAGGGAAGATGATTAGAGGGAAGGGGTAAAATATGCATGTGATTCTTAAACATTTACGTACATAGGTTTTATAATACAGTACTTTTAATAACATCTCAGTGCTTAAAATATACAAAACACACTACTAGATTTAGGCCGCTCATGTTGAATGACACTCACCTCCCGTTACGTGCTGACGATGTCCCAACGAACAACCTCCCGTAATGTAGGCGGCAATCACCACGATTGTATCTTACCACCTCGTTTTGTATACTTAATTCTTAGATATAAATTTTGAGTTTTGAACTTTTTGTGATTTTTGAGTTAACAGTATGTCAAAGAAGAAGTCCCATCATATTTTAGATCAATTGCTTCATTTAAAATGCTCGTTTTTGTTTTGTGCACCGTCTCGTTTTATACTTTAATCGCGTATGTGTGTGTGTGAAATGTGGATGTGTGTGTGTGTGTGTAAATAATAAGACAATAGTGAATGAAGTTTCCAGACTTACCTAAAAGAATTGAAAAAGGTAAAAACATAATATTAAAACTAACGTATTTAGACACATTCTTACTTAACATATATTTAGGCTACTACATGAACTATTAACTATGTACTTCCCTAGGTTCAGTGCTTATTTATACAGTCTACTCATGATACACTATGCATCAATGTAAGATATTTGAATGGATGAGTTGTGAAAATGAATGGTATGGTACAAACTAATAAAATAAATACACAGTATGGTATCATACGAGGGTCATCCAGAAAGCAAAGAACGTTTTGGCATGGTCAAATAAAAAATAAAGATATCAACACAAAACTTTATTTACAAATGCATAGAACCATAGAATAAGCATATACTTATTCTATGATAGAACCTTCCGTTACATTTCTACGCAAACGCCATGGATTTCAAGACACTGGTTTTAACGTGGGCCCAGTTTTCCATAACCATGTTCTACTCATTTGCCGCCAAAACATGAGCCAGGATTTCTAGCTTCTTGAGTGCCTTATCGTTAGCAAACTGTTTTTACCCAAAACATGGGAATAAGTGATAATCACTGGCACCAAGATTCACCAGGGCTGTAGTCTTTTTCTATTCTTGCATAAATTAGACATGGATTAAGCCCTTCGATCCCAAAAAACAGTTGCCGTGACTTTTCGAGTGTTTAAATTTCACACTTTACAACGATGCCATTATTATTCACTGTGGACACGAGACGCGTAATCACACAGCAACGAACCCACTCAAACTAAAGAGGAAGAATGTAGCTAGCAGCTGCACGCGCACTCGTAGTGGTGAGGGGTGTGCGCGGCGTGTGATGCGCAATCGTTCTTTACTTTCTGGATGACTCTCGTAATTTGATAAAAAAGGTAATGCCAGTTTTAACATTTTAAAATACAATTATTAAAATTCACTTATATGTCTGATAAAATCTTCAGGGCTCTGTTTCATATAAATTATTATGCCTATCTTACTTGTTTGTTTTCTTATTGCATCAGTAAACCTGGCCCCCATTTGCGTTTTTCCAATGGGTTTTCTTAGGTGTTGGCAGATTTGATGATTGCATTCTCAGCTCATTTGCTTGAGAAACAGAGATTTCATCAATATCCATTATCGTAGTCAGGTTTATTTCGTTTTTGAGTTATAAGCGTTCTAATATGCTTTAAAACGTGTTTAATGCCCAGTTTAGTCGAACACCATTTAATTTGTGGATGTTGTATGGATATAAAATATAGCTAAAGACACACTGCATTATGGACTAAACCCTTAAACGTAGTTTCACCGCCATAGCATCAGCCGATTTTGCATTATAAGCGGTCCAATATACCTTAAAAACATTACACACTTATGTATGTAAATTAAGTATAAAAAAACCAGATAACCAGAATCCGATGGATTCATTGCAATTTACAGAAAAAAGTCGCATTTTATTTATATATAGATGACATAGATCGAACGAACTCGGTAAACAAAGAATGTAGGCCTACGCATGCAATTTGTGCAATATTTTTATCACACGGAAACAAACCAAGGCAAAACCAGGCAGAAACCAGTCGAACGAAAAGAGAAAAGGGAGAAATTTTCAAAAGACGATTGAGCGGAAAAGTAGCGTGTCCCTCTCTGTTCACCTCTATCCGCCAACAAAAACAAAAGAAGAAATAGCTCGAACACTATAAGACCTAGACAAAATATGTACCGGACAAAAGTTGTAGAAATTTCATTCCACACAACGATTTTTCTCAAATTCAAAATCGGATCACTCGTTTAGACGCTAGGAACGAAATTCTGAAGTGAGAACAGGTATTTTTTATCAATGTTTAAGCCCCTCAAAATCCACCTAAACAATTTTGATAATCCTTTCTTTGTGGGTGCCTACACTGTAAAAGGAAATGTCATGCAAGATTTCAAGTTTCTAAGCCTTGTGGTGTTGGCTCAGCGATGAGTGAGTCAGTCAGTCAAGACAAAGCCTTTTATAAATATAGATTGATGACTATACATTCTTCAATAAAGGTATTCTTGTTCCATTATTTGTTGAATTTAACATGCATACATTATGCGAAAATAGGCATGCACAAACTACTATAATATAATTAACAAAGACAAGTAAAACAGAGTAGTACCCTTTTTTCTCATATTTTAGTTGACGCACGACCGTTTTCGGGAGCTAAGCCCATCGTCTCGGTGCTGTACATGAAAATTGTCTAACCTATTTGACAAAATTAACAATTCAAAAATGTTTGTTTGTTTGTTTCAAGAGAGTGAATGCCAAAAACGTATGTCTCATTGGGTTTTCAATGGTAGAATATTTGGAAAATTTTAGCTTTTTAAATTACAGTAGTTTGACAATATTGCATAACAGGTTCAATGTCAACGCAATAAACAATTTATTTATTTATGTGTTTTTTTAGTATAAAATTCACATAGTAGACCTGAAATAGGCAGAAATTTCAAAACATACTCGTATTTGCCCCACTGACGGAGATTATTTTGTCTTGCTACTTACTACATATCTTCCATACTGTCGAAACCACCACGTTTGATTCAGCTAAGTTTCGTAGTTTTAAAATTTCACAAACACTTGTGTTTTATTCTCGTAAATATTTTAAATTTGAAAACACGCAAGTGGGAATGTGCAAGTGCAGCCAGTGCCAGACTGAGTGTGGAATAGCAGTTGTGACCGCGGAGCCCCTGTCGTGCAGCACTCCTCCCCTTTGATTGGACCAGTTTCTAGATCACCAGAAATCAATGGAAAATTTGCCCAGAATCGTAGAAATATTTGAAAACAAAGCGAATGCGCCCCCTGGTGAGAGAATATAGAACTGGCAGCACAATAAACCACCCCTGGGCGGGGAGTAGGTAATCGGCCGAAACAGCGGTTATCGTGACCGTCCAAGCACTACGGCTCTGCTGACTTTTTTTAAAGAAAAATAACTTAACAATACACCCCGCATAGTTCTCCCTTATATTTTCAGAATTAGCTAAGAAAATACTTCATACCTTCATACTCAAAGATCAACTGTTTATAACATTCAGTTAAATTTGTGTTGGTTATCTAAATGTCTTGAGGTTTGCAAATATTACGTATACCAGATTGAAGTCATAATTGCCATTTTACCACTGACCTTCTCCATTATTATCAATATCCAGAAGTGGTGGGCTATTTTTATTTTCAGGAATTATATAAGTGATTAAAAAAAACAATATTACATGCTTACAAGCTAGATGGGGCCTTTAAATGTCGTCAAACGATAAGCCAAAATTATTGAAGTTGAGGGTTTCACAACAGATAGTCTCAATGCTTGGCGGAGAAACGAAGACTACAGTCGGCAAAAGATGCATTCCATAGGTTAACTCCTTTTATTTTAACTCGTCATGACTATAAATTAATTTCAAGTTGTATGCCCTGTACGACTTGTTGCACATAAAAATGGCGGTCAATGGTTTAGTGGCAAGATATCAATAAGCAATGAGATTTTTTGGCTTAGGAAGCCAAGAGCTTCACAGCAAATAGTCATTTGGTTTCTAAAAGTAAGCAAATCGTCCAGTTTTTAACCGTGGTCTATTTGGTTTTCGGATGATATTTTTGTATGTATCTGAAACCTACCGTTTTGCACCTTGTCGTAAAGCTCTTGACCTCCTAAATCAAACCCCAATTGGATTTTTGATATCTTACACACCAATCGAGATGGAGCGTCGGAAAGTCTTTTGAAAATATCGTCCGTTTTGTATTTTATTACCATAAAAATTAGGGGTCGCAAGCTAAAGGTTATCGTAAAAATTCTATAACTTACCTCCAAAATCCTTTCGGGGTAGGAGTTGAAACCCCCGATCACGTTAAAAAGTACATTAGCCATGTGCCAAAACGCATTTGAACATTTTCAGCCGTTCAAAAGTTCAATGGGGACTTTAAAACGCCCTGCAATACAAAGTACGCTATCAGAACAATAACCAGAACTTAACTTCAGTGGAAAATATAGCAACAATGAGATACAAGCGTTCGTTACCATATTCTAAACCTAATCATAAACGAACGTTACACTGAAAGAATGACAAAATTACCAATTTACCACAGTGTATCAACTATAAAACAATATACACAACCGTTAAACAATTACACCTAAGGTTCTCAAACGTGATCCCCACAATAACCCAATTATAAATCTCAAACAGATTTATTTTCACACCTCTACAGGGAGAACCAAACAAAAACAACCCGAGGAACTACACTCTTTGTAACTGACCCAGGTTCGAATCAAAGGTTAAATTGAAATAACACTCGAACGAAGACGGGAGCGAATTGTAGAAAAACAGTCTCGTTGTGATGGAAATGGCGGGATAGACAGTCCGTGGCGACAATGTAACAATCAGAACAAGGCCGACAGGGGCGCAATGTTGATTTGAGCCAGATAACAATGAGTCAGTCAACGAGGCAACTTCAAGGTTAATTTTGGGGCGGGATGGAGTGACGGGCGTGGAGTTATACAGGGGCTGCCAAAGAGGGCTGGATGGGAAACTGCCAAAGAACCTAGAGTTTGTGCAGTGTGAGATCTACAATCAACGAGTACTTTTTTGACAAACCACTACTAACAATAAACAAAACCAACCGGCAGAGTAAACACAAACCACAGGTCAAACAAAAAGTCAGCCAAACTATAAGCTGCTATGCCGAAAGATAGAGACAGCTTCCAAAAGATAGAAAAAAGTACTTTATTTGTGACAAACAATTAATTTTATGCACTGCCTAATCAACTGGTGTAATGAATTTTCGTGTTGGTTCTATAGACTATAGATAAATACAACTATTATCACTATTATAATTATTATTTATTTTATTTTTTTCAAAGGTAGGGCCAATTGGCTATTATATAGTTCTTACACACAAAACTATAAAAACATAACAAGTCACTTGTTTAAAAGGCTTATGTTTCGGTTCTTTCAAACCTTCAACGGAGCCAAAACAAAACAAAATACAAAAATACATTGATTTGTATTTTTGTTTTGTTTTGCCTCCGTTGAAGGTTCGAAAGAACCGAAACATAAGCCTTTTAAACAAGTGACTTGTTATGTTTTTATAGTTTTGTGTGTAAGAACTATATTATTATATTAATTTTAAGAAAAACAAGATGACAAAAATGTAGTATAACGGGCTAGTTTTCAAATTTATAGCATATAAATTTATATTTTAGTTGACCCGTGGCGGGTTGGAGTCGTGCGCGACTCCTAATTGCTGATCACTCCGCTGGCGCAGGTTCGATCCGCGCAGTCACCACACGTTTGTAATGTGACTATACGTTAACGCCAGGTAAAGGTAGAGGTTGAGTGTTAGAGAGGACTTTGTAGTCCTAACTTCGCATCGTTCAACAAGACAAGCTTCTTTACATTTATAAATTTGTAATTAAATATTTAAAAAACCAAGATAAGATTTTGTAAAATTAATTTTACAAACAAATGGCAAAGTAATGTATTTTATATTGGTAAAAAGTTATTTATCAAGGAATAAACTGTCATAACTTTTGGAACTTTTACGAGCAAAAGGGTTTAAACTGCCTATCAGCTTTGTAGTTAATCAGCATTATGTAGTCAACTATTTAAATTGAAGGTGCTATTCAAAAATACAAATGCGCTCAAATTGAACATACAGTATAACGAAATTAAAACCAACAATATTTTTGAAGTCAATCTTGACAAAGTTAACTTGAAGAAATTCATTCTTGAATGTGGGATACTTTTAGTTTACCCGTCAAACTCAAATTATCTATATCACTAACCACGCATCCCTAATGTATGAGCTACCTGCGTTGTGTCAAAGATTACATCTCTCATCTCTATCTTCCAGCCTGGATGTACACGTGGTAAAGCATATTGACCACAGTACAGTATATACATCTTGTACTTCATACAGTATAGACACTCTACCGCCATTGTCGTGAAGCACACTCAAGATGGCATTGTTTACCCTCAGTGTGAAACAAAAGCACAATGTTTACCCCTTCCCGCCACCAGAGTGCTCTCATTAACCGGAAGTGCAGTATGCTCTTCAATGTCACGTGTCTTCCTTTAGTAAAGTAGCAAGAATTTATATAATTTTCTAAAGTGAGTTATAAACACAACCTTTCTCCAATAATATCTTTAGAAAGCTTCGATTATGTCAGTTCTTCTTTGTTCTACAGGTAAATAGATAGGTAAGCATTCTGGTAGGATTGAGGGTGATATAAGTCTAAAGCAACTCAGATAGTCTCGGTGATCATCTGATGATACCCGCATCAACACCCACCATCGTTTAGACATATGAGACCATCACCTGCGTGGTTTGGGAGTCACGTTAAGTCACGTTGGACCTTGTATTTCTATTGGCCATTGGGCTATTAACTAATGACCCATTCTAAGGAAGAGTCGGCCTTAGTTTGTAATAAGACTACACCTCATAACTCATTACTACCACTCATCACACTCATTCTTCACCACATATTTGCCTTAAAATACCCTCATGAGAGTGGTCGGCATCTCAAATAGTGATATGGTGATTAGAAAGTAATATACGCACATATATAACGCATACAAACAAACACAAACCGCTTAATAACAAATAAAACCCATATGCCAAGCAACCCACAACTAAAAAAGAGACAATAATATGGGTTTGATTTCTATATCTTTTAATTTGCGCACACAACAGCGTTTGAAAACCGACTACCTACAAATACAAAATCCTTTAGTAGTCATCACTAATCAGTGATCGTTTTGCTGATTTGCAACAACAATAATCATGTGGTATCGGTAGTGAGTCAGCTGGTTAGCTGTAACAACTTTGACAACAATGAACACATGACAGTGCTTAGTCCAGCTGTTCACCGAGTTGACAACCCTGTCAGCTGAGCTGCCCTTGTTTAAAAACAACGCAGTTCTGTTAACAAACATTAGTTGACATCACGATGGAAAATATTTGTCAAAAATAAGTGTTCTGTTTTATTTAGTTGTCAGTTTCATGTTTTGTTGACTAATGGTTCTGTAAAACAAAATAGCAATAACTTTTAATTTTATAGATGCTAACTTTATTTAAAACTTGTTTGCAGTTAAATAGTTGTAGTTTTGGTTCAATGGAACTGTTCATTTGGTTTGGTATATGATTGTCAGTGAAAATAATTAGGATGAAGTAATTTGGAGATGAGTAATGGTGATATTTCTTACTTGAAATGGGTGTACGTAGCCTTGACAAAATGGTATCTGCATTATGTCATTTAATAGGTAAAAAGCAAAAAAAATACTTCTTTTGTGACAATGTCGTCTTCCCATTAGGTACCTCCCTTATTAGTACTTGTAGTTGCCTCTAACTCATCACGCACCAAGACAAAAGTCTAAAAGGCTTCATTGCACAATGCAAAACTTTAAGGTTATACTAACACCCTGTATAGTGAACGGTCCCACAGTATTTTGTAGCTCTCTGATTTATTGCAGGAAAGTATAATGCTCGACAGATTATAGACATACTGTATATTTATCAAAGTGATCTATAATATTCAATGGAAGTATCCACAAGGCGCTCAAAATCACTGTGAGGAATTAATTGTTGTTTTTTTTTGGCTGGCCAGTATCTTAAAAAAAATTGAACTCCTTCCTAGAATCCATATATTTTTATCCTTATAGCCCAGTGAACTCGCTAACCTAAGAGAAAACGAGTGTCTAAAGGGTCTTACGTAAAAAATGCTGTTTTGTAACTTCCCATTTATTTTCATTCGAACAGGACAAACAAAATTACAGTCTTTGAAGTCTCGTGCTTGTATTCTTCAAACGCCTTTTGTAGTTGTTTTGCAAGTTGAAGAATTGTCTAAGAACGTGTGAAGAGAGTGGGAGGAAGTTGTTAGTGTAAAGTGTAGAGTGTCTGGACGGTCCAATTACCAGAAACAAGACCCTAACCGGCCCTTACCCTTGCTGTTACTGTAGTGTAGTGATCAGACAGACAACACAGACGCACAATATAACAAGTCAGCAACAAAACACATCAGCTGTGGCACAAGACAGCTGTTTGGTCGAAAATTAAAATCAAACAGAGTTTATTTACCAAGAATAAAACTATCTCTCAAGAAGCAAGAAATAGCTGATAGACGCGGTCCATGCCGAAAACCTTAGTGATGACCCCGACTGGACTATGAAGAAGCAATATAGATAAGAATTTTAGAAGACATGCTCTGTGGTTTTGATCTACCCCGTCCCACCCAAGCCGGGTCGTCATTAAATCGATATATTTATACAATTCTACCAACTAAAATCAACTTTATGATATTATCCTTTATGCTAAATGGATAATAGCGTATAGAACAAATGAATTGAGTCAATAATATTATTTCTATTGGGTCTAGTTATATTATTTAAAGAAATTACTCTATCTTTCGAACTAACACACCAACCAAGTACAGTATAATCAAGTCCGAAGACCTCATCTGCAGTGAAAACAGGGAAAATAGTAACTTCCAGCCTTAAAGAGATTATTAATATTGACTTCTACTAACGAATTCATATAAAAAACGTGAATTACCAACAAAAATTGCTATACATCATATATATAGTTATTGCCGAAATTGAGTATTTAAAAAAAAAAAGCCTCAGTATACAAAAAAAAATGTAAATCAACGATCAATTTGACAAGAAGAACCAGTAGAAAACGGTAAAAACTCAATTTAGTGAGAAAACAAAAAATAACCTAGAAATCGTGTTTAGAAAAGTGTGTACTGCGTACTTTGTATTTAAAACATCAGCAACTTAAGTTGTAAGAGGCAGTTTGTGCTGAGTGAAGTACGAGTAGAGGTAAAGCCTGAAGAGTGAGGGTAGAGAGGGTATTATGTCGGCGTGTTGGCAGCAAATAGTCAGATGTAGATTAAACAGCTAACAGCTGACTGTAGAGTAAACCAGCTGATCCAGTCACGTGACCTATCTAGCCGTCATCTACACAACGAGGTGCTGAATGTTTTAAACTGTTTCACAATACCTCCTCGAGAACTGCAAGCTTCAAGACTCTATTCACCCCTCAACAGTAAAGGAGGCCACTGAGTTATTCCCAATCAATGCTGGTAATTTTGTGTTGCTGTGGGGTATTTCGATTGACAGTGTTTGTTCGTGATGATACTTAATTTCCCGAATTAAATTTCATAGTAAGGTATCACTATATCACTATTTGAGACGCCGACCACTCTCATGAGGGTATTTTTAACCGACTTCCTACGCAAGGAGGAGGTTACACAATTCGACTTGAGACTTTTTTTTTTTTTCTTGTATGTTTGTACACGCATAACTTTTTAACGCGGCTACCGTTTTAAACGCGGTTTGTTTTGTTTTGTAGAGGTTACCGCCCCGGTGGTCCCATATAAAAATATTTTGAATCAAACTTAAACTTCTGTATAAAAAAAGCAAAAAACTCCAAAAAAATCTAAAAAATCCCTGTATTTGCGGCATATCTTGAGCTGTAAAAGCATTATTTTGAAGTAAATAAGGGCTTAAAGTACACTATTTCGATGTAAAATTAAATTTCCAACAACTTGGTATCCTTAAATCTACGGAATCTTTAGTATCTGCTGAGATAAAACATATTTTATTCAAAAATTACATGAAAATTTTTCTTTGTTTGACTTTATACGTTTATAGAAGCCGAGCTGTACTAGTTATCAAAGTTTTGAAGACACCAAGTGAGGGTAAAATTTAATTGTCTTTCAGAAAATATGGTTTGTGAATATGGTATTCCTTATATTTACGGAGATACGGCTTCCTTCTCGCTAAAAACACAAAATTTTAAGCATTTTATTAAGTTTCAAAGCCATAACAGCTGTTATTAGTTGAATATGTTATAAAATAAGACAGCTGTTTACTTACTGTATCCTTGGAAACCTAGGCTGAAGTAAAGAATAAGCCCAAAATTGACAGCTTACATTAATTTCTGCCTAGTGGTCTGAATGTCAAAGTGAAGAAATTCCGACAAAATAATTAAATTGAAATTATTACTTAAAAACGTCGGTTCCAGAGCAACATGAGATGTTTTGATGGTTTAAAAGGTGATATTCTATTGTACAGGTAGACTTGTACATTAATTTATGGTAAAGCTACAACTTATGGGTAAAACATGACTTTAAATGACCGACTTTCTACGCAAGGAGGAGGCTACACAATTCGACGTGAGACTTTTTTCTTATATGTTTCTACACGCATAACATTTGAACGTGGTTTGATTTGTTTTGTAGTGGGTACCTCCACAGTGATTCCATATGAAAGTCTTTTGAATAAATTGTAAGCTTCTATAAAAAGTAAAAAAACCTTATATTCTGTATGTTTTGCGCCGTAAAAAGGACTATTTTTAAGCAAATAAAACTTAAATGACACTATTTTGACGTAAAATTAAATTGCCAATAACACGGTATCCTTAAATTCATGGGACCTTTGATTTCGGCCCAGATAAAACATAATTTGTTCTAAAAATACATGGCAATCTTTCTTTTTTGTCTTTACAGAGTTATAGAGCTATACATTGATCGAAGTTTTGAAGATACCTAGTGAGAGTAAAATTTAATTGTCGTTCAGAAAGCACGGTTGGTTAATATGATATTCTTTATATTTACGAGCGTTGGCCTCCTTCTTGTTAAAACGCAATATTTTAAACATTTCTATTAAGTTTGAAAGCCATAGGAACTATTTTTGTCTATATATACTAAACATAGTAACAATACCTACATTTCCTAAAAAAGTATAATGTTTAAAATTTTGTATAACCCTTGAACAACCTAATAAAACGTCCGAAATGTCGTGCGGAGTCGTATACTGAGCTAAAGTTGGCGGTTTATAAACGCAATATTAAAAATAAGAATACCAAACTAATCTAAATAAAACGTATGTAACATACTCGTAATGCCTACGAGTATAGAAACAAAATATCTATTAGGAAGCGCTACAAAAAACAGCGGAGACAGATCTGGGCATCAAAATTGGAACAAAACTAAATGTTTTGGCCTTTGCAGATGATGTCACAATATTCGCAGAAAGACTGGAGGATGTAGTTACACTAACACAAATATTTATAAAACAAACCGCGCAGTTAGGAAAACTAAATATATGCACTTTGCAAGACATTTAAATCAAAATTTAGACCCTTTACACATGGATAATCATACATTTGAACAAGTAAATAGTTTTAAGTACCTAGAAGTAATTATACCAAATGAGAACACAGAAGAACCGGAAATTCAAAATAGATTAATCCTAGCCAATAGATGCTTGTACTCCTGCAACAAAGTAATGACTTCAAAATTACTATCCCACAAAACTAAAATTAGGCTATACAAGACCATAATTTGCCCAGTTCTTTCATATGGGTCAGAAACATGGAAACTAAGAAACAAAGAAGAGAAGAAACTTGTTGTTTTTGAAAATAAAGTACTTAGAAAAATATATGGACCTACATACGAGCTAGGTGAGTGGAGAAGGAAACACAACAGAGAGTTAAGAGACCTGTATAAAGCACCGGACATAATCGGCGAAATACGATGCAGACGACTGAGGTGGGCTGGACACTTACTAAGAAGGGAAGAGGGATACTGGCTGCAAGAAATTATGAAAGGGAGGCCTGAAGGTAGAAGACCCAGGGAAGACCAAGACAGATATGGTGGAATGAAGTTTTGAAAGACATGAGGAGGCTTGGAGCTACTGAGGAAGACGCTGAAGACCGATCCAGGTGGAGGGGATACGTTGGCGCGGCTAAATATCAACTCGGATATAAATGGCCCTGGGAGTAAGAGTAAGTATAGAAACAAAATAATATTTGTTATACAGTATTTATATTGAATATTGTTTTATTATACTCGCCAAGAATATGGCTTTATTAAACCAGTCGCAAATATACTCGTACATCTTTGAAACTGGGTAACACTATGTTTATTTTCTTTGAACCTCATATAATAATAACATCTAAAAACATGTTTAGCCCTGTAAATAGAAATTTAAATGTTCTAAAATTTACGCAAAATGACGTATTAATACACAAAGGTACCAAATAATAACGTAATTTTGCGTTTAAATTTTACTTTGATGTAACGGAAATGATAACTAACCGGTCTGTACAAAATGAAATTGTCTCCAAAATGATACCCCTGATAGTTTTGATACTATGTATGAAGATTTTAATTTATCAGAAGTTTGTGCCCAAAAGGTCGAATTGCTCGTTGACTTTTGGCAGCGAATGTGTTAATTCTAACGTTATTGAACCGTTAACGAATTACACTGGAAAACAATAGACTTTTCAGAAAAAAGGCCCCAACTTGGTTCCTTTAATCTTTAAGTTGAAGGAAAACTAAAATTAAGAACCACTAATGGCTATGAAAAAATAAATAGCACTACTAATTTGCGATACTATTGGCCAATCATGATCATGAGCATGATCATACTAAAGCATGATCATGAGCAAAGAAAATGTCCCTTAGTATTACAATTTTACAAAAAGAAGAGCGAGTACCCTAAGTCGAACAGATTAAGGCCAAAACGTCACTGTAAACGAAGGTACCATAAAAAATATTGTAACCTGGCAATAAGAAAACAAATAACCTTCAACCAGCAAAAAAAGCGCAACTGCGAGTGAAGCTAACAATCTAGCCATTAGGAGCTTGACCAGGCACCAATACTACATTAATAGAAGGGAACACCTAATCCTGCTAGTTTTACCGCCACCGTGATTTAAGCTAATTCGTTTTAGCTAATTTTAGCCGATTTGTTTGAGCTAGTCATGAGCAAATCCAACAGCCTATGTTCTGCGAGCTTGGCCTTAGTAAAGGTATTGTGGCCAAAGGACTTACCGCCACCCTGATCCAAGCGATTGTTCCCAAACCATGATAGAACCGCTACTTTGAGAGAAGCCGTCGAAATTTTGACATATACGCTTACCAAGATCTCAGACAATTAAGCTAAACCAGCAATAACGATCAAGATGAAGGGCTTGGAGCCCAAAGGCTGATGAGGGGACCACCTCAAACTGGCTGAAATCTACGTTTGTTCAAAATCATTTCATGTAATTATTAAGTTAAAGGTACATGATTAAGTTGCTAAATTCAAAATATCTAATTAGGTTCAATTCCGAAGAAATATTAGCTCTTTGACCTTATTTCTTTTAAATTAACTAGCATACTCGTATCATAACATTCGTCTAAATAAAAACTAAAATTGTCAATAAAAGATTTTAATAAAAAAGTTCCGACTTCAAAAATGTGTTTGAAAAGTAAAGGGAAAATATGCATTATCAATGTAAACGGTCTACTATAAATGGTTTACTGCTAACAAATCAATAAATTACAGTCCAACTTTGTTTACGCATTGAAATTAACCAACCATATTTAGTTTAAAGCAGTTTTATGACTGAATGTTTCATTCGATGAGTGAATTGGATTAAAGTAAACCCAGTTACTGATCCATAATTTTGTGTCGTCATTTAAAGTCGGCGCTGACCTAGAAATTGTTCCTGGACAAATTGCAGCGCCGACTTCAAATTGACATGACATTGTCTCCAAAATGTATGGATCAACGTTGCCTGAACTAGTGGTAACTGGTTAAGCCTTTAGCCAGTCCAATATTTCACTCATCGAAATGAAACATTCAAGTCATAGTGCTGCTTCTAAGACTAAATATGGTTGGTGGAATTTCAATGCATTGTGTAAACAAGAAATTCAGTTCCATTTTGTAATTTATTGAAGTTTGGTAGCAGTGACTAAATACATTTATAGTAGACTAAGACACGTGATATTATGCATTTAAAGTTATTTTTCCCTTTTTAGAGCTTTTCATTAAACACATTTTTGAAGTCGGTTCACTTTTTTTATTAAAATCTTTTTATAAAGCAAACATGTGGTGAAGGATGAGTGGTAGTAATGTGTTATGTAGTCTTGTTACAAACTAAGGCTGACTCTTCCTTAGAATGGGTCATCAATTAATAGCCCAATGACCAATGGAAATACCAGAACCAACGTCTTAACGTGACTTCCGAATCACGCAGGTGATGGTCTCATATGTGTAAACGATGGTGGGAGTTGATGCGGGTATCATCAGATGATCACTGAGACTATCTGAGCCGCCTATATCAATCATCCTCAAAACCTGGCCTCCATGATTATACAACAATCCAAACATTTAGTTCATTCTGAATCCAAAAATAAACTTCGAATTATACGGTAATGCGACTAATGCGTAGTCTACTAACAACGCAGCGAACATTTTTATCAGAAAATGCCTCTTTTTCTTCATCATCTTCGCAAAACAACACTGAAACCCATTATTTCATCAACATCTCGAGAGTGATCCAGTGAGTTATTTCCAGGACACCGGTCTGTGTTGGTTGCGACCAGATTTGTTAAAGGCTGAGCTGGGCTCAATCATGTCTTTGTCCTGCTATTGAGCGTGAGCCGGCTCAGAGAGGACTTAAGTGACTTGTGTCACACAATTGGATGATTGGTCTTCTTCAACAGTGTTTAGATGCCTCAGCCAAATCTTCAGTCCCACAGCAATTACTGGATCGAACAGTTAGACCATTCCCACAACAGAAAGTAGGTCGACATTTCGATTGCTGCTAATTGATGTTCGTGTAATTGCTGTAGGTTCTAGTTTCCACCCACGCGGAAGCGAGAAGTGAGAAAGGGTGATGCTTTGTTGTTTCTGGAGTCGAGTCCGATTTTTGCTCCTTGACGAGAATCTCTCTCGGAGGGATTACGCAACTGTTCAGTCGTACAGTTCGTATTTAACTATATTACATGGGGCGAGTACTAAATTCCCTTCCCCAATCTTATTTTTAGAAAATAGACATATTTTAAACCCCCTTAAGGAATGTTTTTGTAAAATTCTAAAGTTTGTTTTGACGTACTTTGCGGTACTCACCCCCCAAACCGATGAGAGGGCCCCAATTTTTCAAAACACGAATCCCCCCCTTTGTCTGCACCTCACGATGCAAGAAACGTCTGTTATCTCGACTCGTTTTTTCGTTAAACCAATTTAAAGATTACACGAAACAGGTTTGAAATCCCACAGTTTACATAAAATTTATTTTAAATGGCTAAATTTTCTTCGAACTACTTACTCTGCGGGAAGCATCACAATCTTATAACATAACGCCATAGATTATTTTGAAGAAAATTTTGTCATTCAAAATAAATTGTAGGCTATGTGAAATGTGGGAATAAAACTTGATTTCGTGTAATTTTTAAATTACTACTGTAAAAAAAACGAGTCGAGATGAAACCTCGAGCCCTCCATCCCCGGACTTTGGGTGGGGGTGGATGACGCAAAGTACATAAAAAACTTCAGAATTTTATAAAAACACTTCAAAGGGGTTTAAAAAATATTTCCTTTTTTAAATGTTATGGTGGGGGAGTGACATTTAAAACTCACCAAGTGTGTATTGAGCTTAATTTTAGGTTTGGTGACTATAGTTTTTTTATTTCCCTACCATTAAATATGTGCTAATAGCATGGTGGTTTTGAATGCTGCTGATGGTGAAACAGGATTAGAACTTGGTTGAAATAAAATCGCTTAACTCCCATCCTGAAATTGAATTACAATGGAAAGATAAATACTACAACCCGAGATATGGTATTTGACTTATGCAAATATTCTCGGTTATGAGGCAGAATTCAACTTATTTTTGTTCTGAAAAGCTATGCTATCAGACTAACTTTAATTCTAAATGAAAATTTAGTTAAACCGCGTATTTTTGGCCAGCATGGAATTTAATTAAAAGCGGGTTTATTTATTATAGATCTAGAGTTTGCTACCAAACTATATTGGCTACAAAATTTCAAATCTAATTCGCCAGTGTTTCATTTACATCGAGTTCACATTTACAATCGCAGATACTCTTACAAAGGGGTATTTGCCATCTGCGATCAATTCGAGAGAAGTGTTGTTTCTAAACAATCGCAAACAAACTTTGAACCGGACTAAAAGTTCCGATCCTGTTATATCTACAGAATGTTTTCTTCTCTGGCTAAAACACGAGAGTTGAAAGGATTCAGTTGACTGACAATTAGTTAAGCTAAACACTGGAGCATCTGTTTGGAACACTTCAGCTGCTAATGGATTAATTATATCACTGGATGCCAGTCGTATCCGCTTGTCGAACACGAGTAAATTGGATCTCGCTATTATTTGAATGGTTAGGAATTGGTAAAAGGTAAAGTTTGTCTTGTTTAACGAGGCGAAGTTGGGACTACAAAGTCCTTCCTCTCTACCACTCAATCACGACCTTTACCTAGCGTCACCGTATTAGTCACATTACAAATTATAAGTCAATAAGTGGCGACTGCGGAGTCGCGCGCGATACCAATCCGCCACGGATCCGCCATTTTGTTCCACATAATTGTGAAAAAGGTTAATATAGTAACACTTTGCCGTCTTAGTATTTCTTTCAATACATCACATTAGTTTTGATATTTTTGTTTGTAGGTCTTTAAGTTTTGGAAGTTTTTCAAGTGCCAAAAAGGTGGCGCCTGTAGATCCTACTGTAGTTTTCTTCTTACAAAGGTACATATCGGGACTGGGGTGTCCCATCATCAGTGTACTTTTCACTATAATTTTAGAAGTTCTCATGGTTTAAAAAATTAAACGTTGATGCATATCACATATTATGTTTTGATAGTATACTATGTTTGGTGCTGATACTATGGTTAGGCTTACTGTATCTAAAAGAGGTATGTCCTAAATTATAAACTCTTCATACCAGCGAGTTTAAAAAAATATCTGGACTAATCAATGAAAGGTTGACAAGGGCCAAAAGCAGTTAGTATATTATTTGTTTTCAAAATAAAATTAAAATATGTCTTGTTTCTTTGTTGTTTGTTAGACGAAGTTAGGACTACAAATTCCTCTCTACCACTCAACCTCGAAATAAATAGTTTTAAACACGATTCGTCAACAAGACTACGGTAATTTTTATTTTGTTGGTTACTTTAAGCTGTTTTTTACTCTTCAATCAAACCGTGGAAATATTAAGATAAGATAAACTCGACAGCAAGTACGGTAACCAACTAACATTTAAGTACATAGCTAATTTCCGATCCTGCATTATCGTTCCTGCTTTGGGGTTTGTCATAGTTTTTCATAGATGAAGTTGAAATTACAGTCTAACAATACGTGTAAAAAGATGCCTTTTCATATAGTAGAGCAATAGTGCTGCATTCATGGCAAGGACCCTATTTTCTAGCAGATCCGTGGCGGGTTGGTATCGCCGGAGCTGATCCTTCCGGTGGCGCGGGCTCGATCCCCGCAGTCACCATTTACAATTTGTAATGTGACTATACGGTGACACTAGGTAAAGGTCGAGGTTGAGTGGTAGAGAGGACTTTGTAGTCCTAACTTCGGCTCATTAAACAATACAAACTTCACCTTTACCTATTTTACTTACAGAGTTGTAACGATCTATCATTGTTATTGCAAGAGACCCTGAGCTGTGACACGCCCGAGGGCTCGACCAATCACAATGCACGATACATGAGCACGAGAGAGATCTAACGAGAGAAGCGTGGGTGTACGTCTCAATGACAGCTTCATGTCAGGGGTGAGACTACTGTAATTGTCAGGGGAGAACATCCCCTGGCGTGGGCATGATTTGATGCGATCACAAATATAAGTCATTATATTTACAATTACCAGTTCTAGTCAATTAGTGGGTGATGGATTTCACACATAACTGACACAAATGCACGTCTCATATAATAAGATCGATTTTAATACTACATTGTATTAAGATCAATTATTTCATACTGCATAAACGTTAGTACAAAATATTCTATTATACGAGGGGTTTCAATAAAAACTCACTGTACTGCTATAGTGGCGTTATTTGTTTTGAACAAACCTTATAATTGAAGCAATAACTATGTCATGCTCTGAAAGACGTGCTTAAGCCATACTTTGCGTTTACCTTCAAAACCGCCTCTAAACTCTTTAAAGCTGTCATATCAGTTAGGAGATATTGTTCTTTAATTAATTCTTTTGCTTAAGATGATAGAAAAATAGTTTTGGGAGCTAATTTAGAAATATAGGTTAAAAGTGTCACAGGTCTCACTACACTTCATGGCATGGAACGTGAGCGCAGCGTTGGCATCGAGAAGTTGCAGGAGCATAAACCATTTAATTGATTGTTTAAAACCACTTAAAAGCTACCTATTAGGGTTAAAAGGACAGAAAATAAATGGTTTTCTATAACGTGGGGAATTTCTTTTTAACCTGAATGTTGATTGACTTTTGCAAGTTCGAAAACATAGTTTCAACAATCCCCACACGTTCAGTTTTAAGGGGGTCAAAATATTTAATTTAATTTTTTTGATAACTGGGTCAATATATTTTATTTGATGTTAAAAACTCATCCTAAAATGTCGTTTTGCAACGTTGAGAACACAATTTTTCTAGGAGGACGCGATGAGGACGCTTTTGCTCGCCCAGTTCTGAATTGAAACACCACAGTTTAAGAAACCTGCTGAACAACAATAGACTGGCAAAATAGCGTGTTTCTGAGAAGATATTTTCTCTGTAACCGACAATGTTTTCACTCGTTTGCCAACAGTTGCGGTTTGTGTGTGGAGATATTTATTTTCCTGCGGTTGTCTACCCATTAGTAGAGAGCACACAAACGCTGCCACAGCACTTCGCACTCCATAACTGTTCTGCTTATTTTCTAAATAACCACAACATAAACTATACTGAGGTTTCAAACAAGACATTTAAAATTAGAAATGAACATTTAAAAGTGGGCATACAGAAGTTTAGGTATTCTTCGTGATTATATCGGTATTTGACTTCTTTCTCAAGTGTGATTCTAGTTTTCTTTGTGTGATTTCAAAACTCTTTCAGTTTTTTTTTGCTATTTTGTCTATTTCCCAACACAAATTACTGTACTACAAAAACTCACTGTTTGTAAAACGCGACCTTTTAAGCAAATTAAAAAATATTCATTTTTCCTGAAACGAGTAAAAGGTAAAGGTAAAGTTTGTCTTGTTTAACGAGGCGAAGTTAGGACTACAAAGTCCTCTCTACCACTCAACCTCGACCTTTACCTAGCGTCACCGTATAGTCACATTACAAATTGTAAGTGGTGACTGCGGGGATCGAACACACGCCACCGGAGTGATGAGCTCCGGAGTCGCGCGCGATACCAATCCGCCACGGATCCGCTATTACGTTGTAGTAATGGTTTGTATACTATAGTATGAGAGTACCTACCGCTCTGAAAAAGTGGCCTGCAAATTCCGTAATGACCTGAATTATAACCTCTTAACTGAGCCTTGTGGAGAATAAGAAAACGGCTCTGGAATTGATATATCTGACTCTCACCCACAGAAAAGGAATGTACCCATATGAAATTTGAAGCTAAAAAAAGTAGGGTCTCTAAAGGAGCTTTTTCTGTGGATGGGCCACACTGAGCTACTATATGAGAAGACTTTTCGGCTTTATCAAAGGTAAACAGTAAATTTTGAAATTTGAAATGCCACAAACATCACACATCTAGGTAGTGGATTCAACTTCCGGCGCTGAATCAACGGTGTCACGATGACCCCATGGTGGTAAGTCATGTATGATAACTGATTGGTCCGATCCATTGGTCTTTTGGTCTAATCTGGGCAACAGTTGGCCCTAGTTTTTAACAACTCTTCATCTTATCATTCATCATAACAATCATCATGCTCATTAGTCATCCCATGTGTACCTTAACACACCCTCTAGGAGTGGTCGCTGTCTTAAATCAAAGTTCAGTGTAGCAGTTTTTAAAGTAGCTCAGTGTGACTATCGGAATATTCCATCAAGCTCAATTCTATTTCACACGACCTGTTAACCATTTTGTTTGTTTAACGATTTTAAATTTCAATTAGAAGCAAGCGAATCGTGTACACTGTAACTATAAAACTATGTACGCATGTTAAATTCGTAACTGTTAAAAGGTCTATTAAAATTGACAACACGAATCTAACCGTAAAACTTAACATTGTCCTTTGTTCTTTTTCCCGCCTGGCTTTGTTTAAGTAGTGAATTCACAATACAAGAGGCAACAAAATGATCCCAGCAATAAAGCCAACAATAAAGGTTGAGGTGTTTGGATGTTCCCAGCCAGCCCACTAACGCTTCTGGTGGTGGTCTCCCCAATTAGAGTAGTCCATCCTGCTTTATGACAAACATAACCTCTCCTGACAATAAACCATATCAGCCATCAGCAGAAGCCTCAGCAGGCAAGCTAACACCGACTGCTCAAAGCAGGAATTTATATTTGCCTTGCCGCATTAACGTTTTAGTTCAGGCTATCGTCTTTTAGTTCGTAATAATTTGTAGCTTTTAGCCTCTAGTGGTGGAGGGTACTCAAAATGTTGAAGTACAAAAAGGTTTGTTAATTTTCTCATAAACCAGTTCACTCAGCAAATCTGCAAGACACTTCAAATCTAGCGTGAATTCGATTAAGAGAAATGTTCAGAAATAACCCTTCTAAGGAAACCTTGAACATTCTCCACCATGTCCACGTTACAAACAGTTCGTTCCAGATAATCTTCTAGAAAAGAACATGTGGAGAAAGCCTTGGATAGAAAGTTGTGAAGATCACGGTTACTGCAAGGTAGTACCAACCCCAAGTAGCTTAGGAAAAAGTAGAAGTTAAAGGAATGGGATAGATCTGCTAGGGCTATGTTAATGCCTTGTACAGGTGAGTGAACACTCATACATGAGACAGGTCTTCTTTAAACAACTACTTTGATTTTCTAAATCTGCAATAAAAGTGTAAATTATTTTTAAGAGTTTTCAGTCAGATACCGAAACAGTTTCATATTATAGATACCATTAGACACACGTTTTAGTGTTAGTAACACGGATGAACCAAAATCATTACGTTTTATGTTGGGCGTTCGAAACATAAACGCACCACAATTCAAACTGAAAAGAAATCGTTAATGGTTCCAGCATTTATCTGAACTTTATTCCTCTTCACATACAATCCAGTCATGTCAGTTTTACAACACGCCACATCATGACCGTGCAGTGCGTTCACAGCTTTATTTAGAGCCAACTGATAATCCACAAAGAGACCCAATTTTATAGTTGATCGTCAAGTCCGTCCAGTCTGTTCACATGGTGAAGACATCTGGCCGGACAATCTAGATGGCCATTATGCTCACCTGCATTCTCCTCCTCGCTTTTATGTGTCCACCAACATTTTATATTTCGGCTCACTTTTTACAACAGTTTCAAACACGCGTTGTAAAAATCCTCAGGTCGGTGGAGGATGATAATAGGCGCAATAATCGTTAACTTGTAGCTGAGCTGTGTAAATCTGAAGCCTAAATAAACACGTGGCCACTAATGTTCGTGTTAATGGTGGCCCTGCAGGTTACTGTAGGTTAGTGTGCGTGTTGAGTGGCCAGCAGACACGGTGTCTCATCTCGGGCTCGAGGAGCGGACAGTTTCAAAATTGAGTTCGAGTTTACGCCAGTTGTCGATGCGCTGTATATCACCATTGACTTTCCATCGGTAGGATGGCAAATCAATGATATCACTAAATCACTATTTGAGATGCCGACCACTCTCATGAGGGTATTTTAAGGCCAATATGTGGTGAAGGATGAGTGTGATGAGTGGTAGTAATGAGTTATGAGGTGTAGTCTTGTTACAAACTAAGGCCGACTCTTCCTTAGAATGGGTCATTCATTAATAGCCCAATGACCAATGGAAATACAAGGACCAACGGCTTAACGTGACTTCTGAACCACGCAGGTGATGGTCTGATGTGTCTAAACGATGGTGGGAGTTGATGCGCCGATGCGGGTATCATCAGATGATTACTGAGACTATCTGAGCCACTTTAAACCTATATCATCCTCAAAACCTGATCTACATGAAGCTGGATTACAGGACCTCGCCACGAGACCTTATACGTGGGGAGAGGGGATTACATCGCAGACTAAATCGGCAATAGTAAAAACGATAATGTAATTTGAACAATTAATTTGAATGTAAAATTATTTGACTTTATTTGTCTGTGGTGAAACCTAGACTATACATGTTTTCAAAAGGCTCGAAACCACGAAACCTCGCGTCGACTTTGTACTGAGTTGTTTCCACAAGAAGATTAGATCCCTTGCTTACACGAGTTTGCGGGTTTGAAAATTACGTCGTTTCCAAGGCTCATTTGTTAGTTTCAAAATTATAAATAAAAAATCAATATACGAGTATTACATACCCCGATTGTGTACACTCTAAATATGAAAGAGTGAAAACCACTCCCAAAAGAGTGAAAATCGAGCCACTATTTAATGAGAGTGGTTGGGTTTCAACACCCAAAAGAGAGAAATTTCACTATTTCTAAGTGGCCTCCACTTCTTCATTTTCCGAGTATAGTTATTAGTAAATAGTGTAGTTATTTTATTTAAAAATATTAAATCAAAATATATGTTACATACGAATATTTTTAAGCGTGTAGTTTTCAACAACAAAAATAAGTGTGAAAATTTTGTATCAAATGAATTTATGGAATATATTGGTCTTTCATTTTAGATTTTCATATTTAAAACTAAATCTTTGAAATTGGCGTATTTTTGCATCGCCCCTTTTTCCATCCGTACTGCGCAGTGATTTAAAAAAATTTAATGAAGTAATCATTTTTTCAAAAATTAAATTTGCACATCCAGAGTTTCTTCATATCACTATCTTTCCATGTTGTTCATGTAAAACGGTTGGTGGCGTAAGGACTGCAACAGTCAATTTGCCAAACTTAAGGGACACAGTGCTTCATGTCCATAGGAAGAAATAACGGGCTTTAGTCAATTAATTACAGTAAAAGGTTTAATTTTGCACGAGTTATGCTGCTTATAATTAATTAACGAAAGGATATTGATATTTTGACAAATTTGATCCAAACTTCAATATATCATACTATAAATCATGCAAAGCTATTAAAAATTGTAGTCCAACAGACCATCAATTCACCTTACTATAGAAACCGACTAAAACACCACCCTGACCCAGCACTAGAGAACCTTTCAAGTGTCAAAAAAATATAGCTAGCCACAAGCCACCCTTACCAATAGTTCAAAGTTTGCTTTTACAACACCGGCACTCCAAATCCGTAACAAGTACGGGACAAAAAACGCTCTAAAGACAGCGAACGCCGCTCACAAAGGCTGTAAAATAAAGCGGTTCAAGTGGATGGAGCGCCTGCGAAATGGCACTTGGCACAGGGAGATACACCACGACACTAGGGGCTAATGTAGGGGTGGCACGCGCACACACGCACACTCTAGATAAGAGATAACGAGGAGTCTGCACTATCTCGCCAGAGGGTGGCCACATGGGGAGGTTAGTACATCAGCTGATTGTTTAACTACGCACTCAACACTCGTGCTGCAACATACTATGCTATGATGTCTTTATAATTAGGCATACTTTCACTTTTTTGACTTAAGTATGCTTTTACTCCTGCAAGAAACATAGGGCCAACCTTCTCCAGCGCACTCTGTTGGGAGCCGTCATTTTCGCTTCCCCCAGGTCTTCCCGGCCTTCTTTAAGAGGGCGCAGTCTGTAGTGACCGTGACCTCGAATTTCCTCCCATAAGAGCAATTTTAAAACACGCATTTTCTTGGGACACTTCACGCCTACAGTCTTAATCAGATTTGTATGAAATAAACATTGTTTTAAAGTGCTAAAACTAATGGTTTTAGCGACTTCGCTGAGCCGAATTCCATTTTATATTTTGTAAGATCACACAACAATCCGAAAATTGGAGAAACTTTGTTTTTGAATTTCTTGTTTTTACTCGTGAACTAATAAACTTTTCATAAATGACATTGCATTAGATTTTCATATGTCAAATAAAACTCATTTTAAAAAGACAATTTAATCGGTCTTTTATATTTTGTGCAGTGTTAACATATTCTCTAATACATTGTTGTTATATTTTCTCCGTCTCACGACATCCAAAGTAATTAATCTAGTAGTGACTTGTACTCGTAGTTTCAGACATGTTGTCATGTTTTCTGTGTTCATTGCTTTTTCTCAGAGTGGTAAAAGAGTAATTAATAAAGAGGAAAAGCTTTCCAACTGTAGGTTATGTTCTCGAACTGATACATAAGAAGAGTTTTAGACATATCAGACCATCATCTGGTTGGTTCGGAAGTCACGTTAAGCCGTTGGTCCTTGTATTTCCATTGGTCATTGGGCTATTAATTAATGATCCATTCTAAGGAAGAGTCGGCCTTAGTTTGTAACAAGACTACACCTCAAAACTCATTACTACCACTCATCACACTCATCATTCACCACATATTTGCCTTAAATTACCCTCATGAGAGTGGTCGGCATCTCAAATAGTGATTTAGTGAGTTTTACCAGTGAAATTGGAAGATCTTATAGACTTTGGCAGACGGCAGTTTTGTCCTCGGAAGACATAACTGCATATGGTTAGTACATTGTTGCTATGGATTTTTTCCACACGTTCTTCTAAAAGACCAAGTCACTCATATTTCGGATTAGAAAGCTGATACAACTTTTAATCAAATTTCCCTGGACACGATACCGCATATGATATGCTAATGAGCTTATATTAGCGAGCTGTTATCAGTCTAATCTAAAACTGGACATTCCTGCAACTTTGGAAATTTAAGACAATTTAATTTCCATCTAATTTTGATTCTATACTTTGATTCGCTGTACTCTTTGAAAAAACCAAAAATTCCAACACTCTGCCATAAGGAGGAAAGATAGCACAACTACGCTCAACCACCAAAGAAAGACCGTACTTGAAAACAAGAGGATTAGATCTGGCCACACCGACCGACAGGCTGGAGGCAAACACCTGATTTGCCAACAAAATGATAACTCCAGAACACAACAAATAACAGTGAGTAATAAATAACAAACAAGTGTTTGGGTGGCCAGCCTGCTGAAGGACATACACAACACAACAATCAACATCGCGCCTGCACCTCTCACACTGGGAATTCCGCATCTTCTCCGAGTGCAAACATATTGTGAAACCGACAATAGATGATTCTTTGAAACACCTATTGGTTCGGGACTTTCCTTGTTTAACGTTTCAAGTCAGTTTAAGTGTTTACATGCTGGTTTAAGTTGTGAAATAACGTATTTATTGTGGTTTGTTATGTACAAGTACATTTAGATCTTAGATTTCATCTTTTGTATTAAAACAACACACAAAATACGATACAAAAAATAGGTTTCTCCAGACCTAAAACCCAACAATGACACCAGCTCCAAAACAATGGAAATTTAAGTTTTACATAACGTATAAAAACCAAGACGTATGATGAAAACCGTAAAGTTTGGTCATAAATAAATCGTTGGGTCTGAGTCGTTGGGTTTTCGTGCCGTAAAGATATCACTATATCACTATTTAAAATGCCAACCAATCTCATGAGGGTGTTTTAAGGCCAATATGTGGTGAAGGATGAGTGTGATAAGTGGTAGTAATGAGTTATGAGGTGTAGTCTTGCTACAAACTAAGGCCGACTCTTCCTTAGAATGGATCATTAATTAATAGCCAAATGACCAATGGAAATACCAGGACCAACGACTTATCGTGAATTCTGAACCACGCAGGTGATGGTCTGATATGTTTAAACGATGGTGGGAGTTGATGCGGGTATCATCAGATGATCACTGAGACTATCTGAGCCGCTTTAGACCTATATCATCCTCAAAATCTGACCTCCATGAAGCTGGATTACAGGACCACGCCACGAGTCCCAGTCAAAACGGTTATGTTTCCTCGTGTTGCAGGCTATACTAAATAGTTCAATAGCTCGTGTCACGCATGTAAAAACGAACATTTGTATACATCGGTAACATAGACAACACAAAGCAGAAACCTCACTATTATACGATTGGGCGAAAAGCTGTTCCAAACATTTAAGGCGAAGGAGGAAAACAGCTGTACTGCACCAGCAGTGTGACCATTACGTCGCCCTTATAAACGTGAGGGCGGCGGTGACGACAACCATTATATTTCCACGACCACCGCTCTGATTGAGCCACTTGTGTCCAAGGCACGGGCGTCTTGTCTGAGGTTAGTTTTCTTTGTCACGCCCCAGAAACTCGTCATTATTTCCCATTTTGGACAGTTCTCCGGGCAGCTGCCCGCACCCGTGCCCCGCCACCTGCCCGTGCGATTTATGCGCCTTTTTGTCGCGTATCGCGGCCGTTTTGTCGCGTCCGCACAATATAAGAATTGATTGCTTCCCCACTATATATAACGTCGGCTGCTAATGACCTGTAAAACCTAGCGCTAACATTAGGTGAAATTTGACTAGATGACGAATGTATTGGTGTCCCAACAGATGTTTTCTAGGGAAAAATGACACTTTATTGGCCGTTAAGGAATTAGCCCGTAGTTTGGACTGGAATTAATGGGTGTTGAACTTTAGATAAAACGTGACCTAAACGGTGACGATTTTCAAAGGTTCCAATGTAAGACATCAGTTGGTTATTACGACACAATAACACGCTGCAAAATATTTGTTCCTATAAATATAATATGTATCACTTTTAATTCAGGATATACATATAATCAGCCACCCGTCATTGTTCGTCCGTGTGCTAAATTATTCATAGCTTTGCTCTCTTGAACTTACTAAGAGCGAAGGTCAACTTAGAGTTTGAGACAATGAAATATTGAGAAATGTAGGAGGGGTTCGAAACCAGGGGGTTAATAGGAGACGCTATGGAACAGGTCAGGAGGAAGTTTAACAGTTGGAAGGACTTAGACACTTCCGGGATTACTTGAGAGATTAGTCTGATCCCTGTTAAACAAAACATTTGGCCACAACCCCTCAGTGATGTTTGGTAGACAACTTAGACGCTCATAGTCGTGCCTTTTCCTTGACTGCTAGCTAATAATGTTACATTTATAAATAGGTCAGAAAAATCGCCAAATTGCGAAGGCGAGAGTCGTGTAGAGAGGCATTCAAAAGTCTAAAACTGTTGACTCTACCTTACCTCCACAACTAGAGCCAGGAAAACTACCGAACTGGGAGACACAGAACGGTAGTTCATGAACGTTTGCCTTCCCAGGCAGGAGTTCATTTAGTCAACAGTCTACCAAATTCGTTCAAAAATGCCCTTGAGCCTAAGGCGTTCAAATCTCGTCTTAAAACAATTTTGATTCATCAAGCATTTTATGATACAGACGAGGCTATGGCATTCAATTGGGAGACCCTATGATTGGCTGACCGAATAGGGACTAGAGTAACTACATTCGAATGTATGGGAGAGAGTTAGTGGAAAAACTGTATGTTAGAATGGGATTCAGATGTAAGAATGCAAGGAAAACTTTATATACTCAAACATTTGACGATTGCGATACATTTATTGTAAATGTGCAATATGCCATAAAACATTTATTTCTTTAAATTCACTTGACCACCACAAAAAATCCTATAATACTCTGAGTGTTACCATTTTCCGTAATAAAACAGTAATCCCTAATTAAAAAGACTACATAAAATAGCGATTTCTATGTTTGAGGGCAGATGTAGATAAGGTGGAATTTGGGAGCTTGACCTACCAACCTCCTACAAGCTCCTATCTAGCTACAAGTGGGCTACAAACCACCTTCTCTAGCCACAAAGCCACGTAGGGCACGCCAGCGAAATCTGCTTATTGTACAGATAGAAAGAATTAAAAATATATGTGTGATGTGTATTCAAATCCACATTAAATTTCGATTGATCTCGATAGATCTGCAATCTAACTTTGACCCATCATGTGAATTCTTTGGCTTGACCGACCATTAATGTAGGGGGGCTTTATTAGTACTGAGAGGTCAAAAATATTTCCCATATATGGGAATCGTTGTTCAATTTATTTCTTTTCTGTGTCTACTCGTTTCTATAGATAAGAGCGTGATGTTAACTGTAGATATATGTCATTCAAAACACTGTTATGACCCCTCCAGGGAATTCAGTATCAGCTGCATCACACAATTAGACTGTTTGTGATGCAATCCCCAAAACAATAACAGTAAACAAAGGGTGGGATAGCACCAAATATCAGCTGGTAGTTTACAAGCTTCACCTGTACCGTACGCGTATGTCCCCGAGCGCAAAGGACAAGCTTTGGTTATAAGAGGGCAGCTTAGTTTACTAAACACAGTCCTCGGGAAACCTTCCGTTTGCTACACTATCTTCATTCATTTACACAATCTCCTTTGATTTCTGTTTGGTTCGACAAGATGTTTGTAAATCAGATCTATGGCCAGAATTTCGGCCTACTGTGTGTGTTTCTGAATGGAGAGAGTCTAAACAATCAGACGACTCTTTGAAGTGTTCCTTGAAATTTGTACGAATAGTATGTTATGCGTTGAATACTGGTTTTTGCACGTTTTATAACGAAGTAAACGAGTACAGTGATATTTATTTTGAGAATCGAAACGTCCATGTTCTAGCGTTGGTCCTGTACTTACACCCTACGAAAAGGCACGAGTTCTTCGATGTTGTATTGTGTTATGATTTGAGGGTCGTCCATGTTATTAAGGGTCCACCTCCGTGGTCACCTCAGAGAAAGGCTGAATTCGTCCGACCAAGGAACACATGACACTGCGCAAATAACAACTGGCTTCCTCTCAACTGCGGTCTATCTGTCTACCCTCCGCTTGCAAGGGTTTCGTAGAAAGTAGAGAGTGCCCTTATATTACGAAGGTTAAATTCGGATATGTTGTTTTTTATGAAAAGAGAAATAGTTTGTTTGTGTTTTCCGTGATTAGATTTTTGATAAACCTATTAAAACAGCTTCTTAAAAACTGTATTTAAAACGCTCTATATTTTCTAACTTTGACCGTTAATATCATAAAAACTAAAAGACATAAAGAAGAATGAACTACAGGCAAACCTACATGATATGTTTATCTTTCATTTAAGAGATGTTTCGTCAAAATAGTACTAATACTAAAGTCTCCATTTTATTTCCTGTCTATTTTTATTTTTATTTATCCCCCCTTCTGCAACGACGCTTTTTTGAGCAGCTGAAGCGGACCCTTTACTTGAAGAAATGTGATTATTGACATCATTGATGACCCCTTACTCTATGTTGGGTAGTGAAACGAAATGTCAGTTTACTTAAATAGCTGGTCAGATGTTGAATTCATCCGCACTTTCTTTGAGTATAACATAGCATGTTTTGAAACCCCTTCTTCGTACATAACATACAGTAACACTAGACCGACCCCTCTCCCCTGGAGCTTTACAAATTATTAAGGACGCCCCTTACGAGTATGCGTTAATTTGACTCCTTTAGCACTCTTTAGACCGTAAGCATTAATTTTACAAGCATTTAGGGTGGGATAATTCCATCATATTTTAAATTTTACCTCATGTCAAAGCATTTTAGGTTGAACTATGTATTACTTTACCAAGAAGATGAGGGTAATGGAATATCTCTGTGCCTGGAATCGTTACGCTTTGTGGACCCGCATGCAACCACACGTCTTTCTCAAGCTGTCTTGTTTTGTCTTGACAAATTGCCAAACAGAAACTAATATCAATGCTAAATTACTTTACGTGTTAAACAAATTAGTCACACTACCCTCAGCAATGGCACCAGCATACTTTGAGTTGATGGCAAAACAAGGCGATTTTGTAATTTCATATGTGCACTTGCAACGGTTTCCTAATTATGATTTAAAACCTAATATAGATAAGCAAAGATAGAAAACAGTATTGTGTAACATTTTAAGCAAATTTTCGATCTACCGGAGTCACTGATAATTACGCCTCTCGAATAATTTAAAAATACTACCAAAAAATTAAAATGATTCATGAGGCTGTGTGATATCTGCAGTGAATAGAAGATATAAAATGGGGCCAAAAACACTTCTTTGTGGTTTTTCAGATTTTAGAATTAGAAATTAGAATGATCTTTCAAGAGAAACTTTTGCCAGCGAGGAAATTACTGACCAGCAAGAGCAAGCTAAAAGTAAAGCGACTGGCAGTTCCAGTTTATGTTCACAGTTCATACAGTACTATAATGAATTTTCAAGCACATGTCATCGTCAATATAGATTTATCCCTTCATATCCCACAGATCAATTCCTTTGTTTGAAATGTTGTTCACGTTGGGAGACTTTTTAAGTTGTTGCGGACATTTTCCGTTGTTGGTAAACGCGACGTCTCGGGATCAGCAATCTTATCTCGTCTTCAGGGCATAACACAAAACATTAGAAAATGGCTAGCCTAAACACAGATCAAGTGTTGGCCAGCACTGTGATGATTGTTTCTCTATGTCGGACAATGTGTCGCCAGGACTCTGTGTTCGCGGAAGGAGAAGCAGCTGTTGCATTGTAACTTCGGTCACACCCTGTCACTCTTCTGACGCGTAAACAGTTCAATCTGCTCCCAGCACCAGTCCTGCCAGTGCCTGACCCGGGCTAATTGAGTTGTGTATCCTACCCTCTAGCAACACCTTGCATCTGTGACTCCTTGGTTTGCAAACAATACATATCGACCTGGTGACTTGCATGAGAGAACTGTGGACATGGAAGCAACATCTTTCAGCTCAAAGCATACTTGAATTTGTTTAGAAGATAAAAGATTCAAGAAGATGTGAGCCCTAGAACTAGGGATACGAGTATTTTAGGGACATTACAAGTGTGCCTATTCACCTGGAATTAACCGATATTCCCACTTCCAGTTCCAGAGTTAGTTTGTCCACCGCATCTTCTGTAAGCACCTATCCCGCATTTCCAAAGCGTTGACCGAACTATCAAGCCAACAACGTAACATTAATATTTTTATCTAACTTATCAAATTTCAAAATGGCGGCCAAGTCAAATTTAAATTTAATTCAATTTGACTTTAAAATTATTAATTAACCACCATTTTGAAATTTGATAAAAAAATATGTTTGGGATAATAATTAAGGTTTATACCAACTTTCACAAAAATATCTCAAAGGGGTTTTGAATTATTGATTATTTTCAAAAATTTACAAAATAATGGATTACGGCTAAACAAAGCCGAAATAAAAAAAATGATACTGGACATTTTCGACTTAACGTTGTATGGAGAATCTAGTTCTTCATAGAGCGTTACACATTTTTGTGTAAGAAACTGCTATTGTTTCTAATTGTAGGTATGGTCATAATAAGATCAGATTATTAAACGTTAAATGTCTGCATTTTGGTGGTCTAGTTAAAAGGAAGGACTCCAAAGAAAATAAAGCAGTTGACTCACTAATAGCACAACTGAAAATAATTTAGAGGTTTCCGAGTTCCCACGGCGAGGATAAATACAAGATGTTGATCTTCTTTTGGCAAATGCCGAACCCAACATATTGTTCCGAGAAGTCAAACTCTCGGAGTTAGGGATCACAAACAACATCTCGGTCAATGAGGAGATATTTTGACTGTGGGGCCCTGACGGACAGGGGCCCGGGCTGAGGGGCCGCCCCAGCAGGGGCCCTGACATCGGCGTTGAGGTGAAAGCTGATCGGTGCGGTGCAGGATGGACCTAAATTAGATGTCACTAGATGGAGACACGTGGACCCGCCCTCTGCTCCGGCCTATCTGCAAACATTTTCTGCCAGGAATTCGCTGTTTTTGCTGATTTGTTGTTGAGACCCTCTTAATTTGACAGAAGTTCAAACCCGCCTCTATCGGTGCCGATTAGTGCTCTCGGTCAGTAAGATTGATCAAGCAAAGATTCTGATGAGGTGTATGAGAACCCTTCATCAAGTACAAGATGTGACCTCAAGGGTCTGCTTATGACAACTATGCAATCGCGAATCTTGTTGGTGCTGCTACCCACGAGGAGCCTCGACATCAACTTAAACCTGATCGTAAGTGGATTGAACATATTAGAGAAGGAACTTTTGTTCCACTTAATTTTTATCTACGTCCGTTTGGGAAATACCCTCTCTCCTCTTTGGGAAATACGCAGGTGTAAGACTATAAAGATATTACAATAACAACGAAAACATGTCCGCAGTATATGGAAAATTAAAATAATGCTTATAATATTGCATTTATTCAGAATAAGTCACCGAATTCCTGTGAAAGGGTAAATTTGATGTGCCCATTACAGTATTTTAAAATACTCAAAGATATATGCTTTGTCATAAAACCTGCAATTTATTTAAGAATACGGCAAACGGAAAGTGTCACTTAAAACGAAACAGAAAGTGTTTTGAAAACCTGAAAAGATAATCCTCCCAAGCCTATACGGGGGGTGACACCTACACCTCAAAATCAGAAAAGAAAGGGTTGTGGTCCCGTCAGTCGAATCTCAAAGGGCCACCTTGTTGCAATTTCGTCTTCTTTCATGTTGCTAATTTCAAGACTACGCCTGCCAGAGGCTGGGTGGTCTCTAAAGAACACGTGCTTCCATGTTTGCGGCTTATTGACGAGTGAAAAATGTAGCCAGTGACTCTGGCTAGTGTTTACGCCAAACACTGAGGGTCAAGGGGTGTCTTGGCAGGGGAGGGGCCACACACCCCGAGCTGTTAATTAGTGGTGGGTTTCTGTTGTTGGAAGCTGTTGTGGGTTAACTTAGCTCGCCAAATGGCTTCGCTCATCTTCTGACCACTAGGAGAACAAAATAAATGTGGTCTTTCGTGTAATACGGATAAGTATACATTCTTAAAAAAATCTGTTTGTTCTAAACTTGAAAATTATGTAAAGGTTTGTCAACAATCATTATTTTTCTATCAAAACAGGCGGACCAAAATAGCGTTTTAGTGTTCAAACAAACATTGTAAAGGACCTCCTTTGGACTTTTGAACGTTAAAAATATTCATTTGATCTAGTTTGTTTTTTTTATTGTTTAAGCTAAGAGTTTTGACTTAACAGACAAATTACAAAAAAACAACCTAAAAGGTAATAGAAGCCGATCATATCATGATGATAAATATGTTTGTAAACTAACGTATAGAAAAGATTTTTTTACTTCGTCATATTTGAATTCACTTTTGTTCGGAGGGCTCTTTAATGGAACATGACGCAAGCACTCACTTTTTGAGAATAGGGGTGAGCATGATCAACCTCTTGTAAATCTAGTACATTGATCAAAAGTTTAAATGAACATATTTGAATTGAAAACGAACTAAATTACTATTACACAAGTCTAACCTGCATCTAATGGAACTTTTATGAAGCTCCAAGAGCGGCCGTTGATACTGCATTAGCAAGATAACGGCATCAAACTGCTAAAAACACATTAGTAAACCACTTGTTGTAGGAGTCAGATTACAAAATTGTAATTGACTCCGATAGATCGGTTTAGAAATGGAACCAGCTGCCCGCCAACGCCACGAAAACAATATGAATCGTCGCTTGTGATTGGATTAAAAATGATTTCCATGTTGTTGACTCCTGTAGTAGACAGGGGTAATGGGTTGAAGTGGGCAGGCGGCGTGGGTACAATGTTCCCGCATAGAGTGCGCCAGCTGCGCTTGAGTGAGTATCGGCAATACGTGCTGTGAAGTCTGATGTGAGACTATTCTGAGTGACTATCAGGATTTAAACAACTTGCAAAAGTACACAGATTGGGCAGTCAGCTCAGAGACCCTTTGGAAAATTGTTAGAAGCTTTTAACGATACTTTAGCCAACTAGCGACTGTTGTACTTCAACTGTGTACAATTTCCACACAAAACTCAGTTTTAATTTCATTTTTACATATCATTTTAATGGTTTATTTTTTATAAATTTCTTTTGTGAAACAAGTAGAATTTATCGCCATACTTGGCCACCCACTGAGTCGGATTTCAGCAGGCCACCTTCTTGTCATAACACTTCTAGCCATTAATCTGCAAGATCCTGCAGGACCTTTCTGCAGGACACGAGGAGGGCGTGACCTCCGGTACAGGATGATACTCAGCAGATCCTCCCTGACCTCATAGTTAACCCCCATCACATCATCACACGCCATGGAACTCACACGCCGCTAAACAAACAAACAACTTGCTGCCAAAGATGGCATGTTTGAAAATGGCAGGCTTATATCTAAGGCAGGCCTGTATCGAGATTTTTGTTTGCTCTTACAAGGTTTGTACGTTTACGTTGAGAAATTACAGAAAACTGGGTTGGGGATGACTTGAACAACGTCGTGGTAGTTTGAAACCTGGACCATCAATCAGTACATAGGTGGAAGATGCAAACATTCTTTGTACTGAGGTTTCTTAGAAATTTCTGAACTGATTTGCCTGCACATTTATTAAAAGTAGGTTCCGGTCGGCTTCATTACTTAGGCTTGTCTTTGTTGTAATAATATAAAGGACTAGCTGAGAGTACCCGCGCTTCGCCTCGGGGCTTTGTTAACATAGATTTCTGTATATTTTAAGAAAATTGCAAATTTAAAGTAAACAACCAACTGGTTTCCTATATATCCTAAGAAAAACCATGTTTGTCTGTTAGTTCACCATCTTCTCCTTAAGTGTTGGCTAATTTTTTTTGTGAGGGTCATAGTTATTTCCACCGTTCTGTCCGTTTTTAGAGCCCGCTTTGGTTTTTTGCAATTTATTTTGAGGATGTTATATGGATTTCAAATGTAGCTAAAGACACACTGTGTGATTAGCTTAACCCTCAAACAAAGTTTAATTGCCATAGTTTCAGCCGATTTTGACTTATAAGCGGTCCAAAATGCCTAAAAACCCTTTTCAGAGCCCATTTTGTTCCCTTTCCATTTATTTTGTAAGTGTTGTATGGATATGAAATATAGTTACAGACACACTGCGTGATGAGCTTAACCCTTAAACAAAGTTTCAGCCAATTTTCACTTATAAGTGGTCCAGTAGTCTATGCCTCAAAAACGTCTTCATTGACCCTTGATGGATATAAAAAAATATAGCTAAGACACACTGCGTAATAGGCTAGACCCTTAAACGAAGTTTCACTGCCATAGCTTCAGCGGATTTTGAGTTATAAGCGGTCCAGTATGCCTTAAAAACGTTACAGAAAGACTGGAATTTTGTTACGCCAGTTTCGGTTTTTGCAAAGTATATAAACACCAAATCTCAATAGATTATTCTTTGCAATGAACAGACAAAAGTCTTATTTTATTTATATTGTTTAGCTATTTAGCGTTTAGATAAACTAATATCTAAGAAACACAAACCAACATACTTCTAAAATCATAACTAAATAATAATACACTTATTACAATAATACTAACTAATATTATTTAAATAAAACGCATGCACAAAAACAATAATAAAGACAGTAAACACTATACATATGTTATTTATATGTGATGTCCTGCCGTGGGGAAAACCAAACTATTATTATAGCGAGATAAGATATTATACATTGATATTATCATATGGTCAGGTGTAATCTGTGGTTTGTTTTAACCACTCTCTACCAAATGTCGAACAGCTGACTGCTTGTTCCTAGTCAAGTTGTTACATGAATGTTATTGATCGGTTTCAGTGAGCTGTTTATGCTTATTGCTCGTGAGTCGTAAGTGCCTAATTTGTTCGGTTTCGTGTTCGGGATTACTTTTATTTAAAAGTGTAGTGTGTGCTAAATAGTAAGACAATAGTGAATGAAGTTTCCAGACTTACCTAAATGGAATTAAAAGGTAAAACACAACATTACAACTAACGTATTTAGACACATTTTTACTTAACATATTTAGGCTACTACATCTACTTTTAACTATGTACTTCCTTAGGTTCAGTATTTATTCATAAAGTCTACTCATGATACACCATGCATCAATGAAAGATATTTTTTGAATGATTTGATAAAATAGCTAATGACTAATTGGAGTGCATTCAAATGTTTGATTAATTCTTCAGGGCCCTGTTTCATATAAATGATTATGCCTCTCTTACTTGTTTTGTCTTATTGCATCAGTAAACCTGGCCCTCCTTTTGCGTTTTTTCTTAGGTGTTGGCAGGTTTGATGAATGCATTCTCAACTCATTTGCCTGAGAAACAGAGAAATCATCAATGTCCATTATCTTGGTCAAGTCTATTTCGTTTTTGACTTATAAGTGTTCCAGTATGCTTTAAAAACGTGTTCAGTGCCCACTTTAGTCGATCGCCATTTACTTTGTGGATATTTTATGGATATAAAATATAGCTCAAGACATACTCCGTTATGGGCTAAACCCTTAAACGTATTTTTACCGCCATAGCATCAGCCGATTTTGCATTATACTCGGTCCAATATGCCTTAAACACATTAGTTACAGACAGACAGACATATTTTTCTGACGTCAGTTTTTGTGTTTCCATATTATAAAATATAAAAAACTAAATAATCAAAACCCGATGGATTAATTGCAACGTACAGACAAAAGTCTTATTTTATTTATATAGATTACGTTAGGCTGGGCGCAAAATTTATATTTTTAAAAGTAACTAGCTGAGAGTACTTGCGCTTCATCTCGGAGATTTCTTAACATAACTGTGTGTAGAAATTAAGACAATTTCAAATTAAGAGTAAAAAAAAAAAAAACAGTTTCCTATATATTCTTAGAACATTCATTTATTTTGCTTGTTAGTTCACCATCTTTAAGTGTTGGCGACCTTGTGAGAGTGATAGTTATTCCCGCCGTTTCGGCCGGTTTTAGATCACGTTTAGGTTTTTGCAATTTAATTTGAGGATGGACTTCAAATGTAGCTAAGAACACACTACGTTATTAGCTTAACCCTCAAACAAAGTTTGATTGCCATAGTTTCAGCCGATTTTGACTTATAAGCGGTCCAAAAAAATGTTCGAGTCCACTTTGGTCGCTTGCCATTTATTTTATTGATGTTGTGTGGATATGAAATATAGCTAAAAACAAACTGCGTGATTAGCCTAACTCTTAAACAAAGTTTCTTTGCCATAGTTTCATCCAATTTGCACTTATAAGCGGTCCAATATGTCTTAAAAGGACTTCAGTGCTCACTTTGGTCCCTCGCCAAAAATCTTTTGGATGTTGTATGGCTATAAAATATATCTAAGACACACTGCGTCATAGGCTAAACCCTTAAACAAAATTCATCCACCATAACTTCAGCCGATTTTTAGTTATAAGCGGTCCAAGATGCCTTAAAAACGTTACAGACAGACAGTCAGGAATTTTGTTGACGCCAGTTTCGGTCTTTGCAATGTATACTAACACCAAATAACCCAAATCCGATGGATTCATTGCAATGTGCAGACAAAAGTCTTATTTTATTTATATAGATTAGGTTAGGCTGGGCACTAATTGTATATTTTTAAAGCTGATTTGTTCCACAAAACCAACGTTAGACCTCCTAAAGATATTATGTCTTTGAAAATTCCTAAAATTAAAACTAATTTTAAACTATTTGCTGTTGCTAATAAGCTGAATCACAAGGTAATTCAACTCGTACCTCGTCAAATAATACGTGTTGCTGTAAAACTGTTTGACTTTAATAGTCATCTTTGGATAATTTTATAAAACATTCAAGCATTTGACACCAGCATCCTTTACCCATGCTTATACTTTTAATTCGGCATGTAGAAATCACCAATAATCATTCGATACTTCTTTAGAATTCTAAAATTCCTTAATTTTCCGTATTGAAGTACAGTACAGTTTCAGTCTTGAAGAATTCGAACCAATAACTATTCTAGAACAGTAATATAACTGTTTCAACGTACAGGTAAGTATCTTAGTCTGAATAAACGTTAGCACGTAACGTAATGTTACTTTTGTCCAGGTTAAACGTCATCAAAACAAATGTAGTACAATTGTTACGACTAAGGTTCGGTTACAAGATGGTGACGTAAGGGTCGAGCAAAATATTTTCTCAGAGTTAGGGTCGTTATTTTTGCTGCACGAATCACATTACTAACAGGCAATAAATATTGTGACGGAGCATCGATACGCAGATGACTCTTTGCTCGTTATAAGTGACACTCGAGCTGGCCAGGGTCGTCATGGCCTCTGTAAATATTGATTTGATGTTCCATGGCTGATGATGCCACTAAAGCTCGACAAGATTGGAATCAACGATAGAGACTTATTGTGTCTAATTTCTACCTATCGTATCTAGGACCAAAATTTCGTTGTAAGAAAATTTAACGCGAAAAAGGTGTGTACCTTTATTTTTTATATACTGTGCATAAAAATCTGCGTGCTTAGAAGGGGTCAAAATGTACCCGTTCAAGTTGTGGTACAATCAATACATATCATACAAATACTGATTTGGCAATTACTCAAGTTTTCAACTTAACACAAGGTGTCTGTATACTTTAACACTTTGGAAATGTTTCTTGGGTCATAAGAAGTGTAAAACATCTTACAACTTGGGGACAAATGAACCATTTCTTGTCTGTCCATTAGTGTGGGGGTTTCACTAAATATTTCGCGTGGCGTGGTCCTGTAACAGCTTCATGGAGGTCAGGTTTTGAGAATGATATAGGTCAAAGCGGCTCAGATAGTCTCAGTGAGCATCTGATTATACCCGCATCAACTCCCACCATCGTTTAGACATATCAGACCATCACCTGCGTGGTTCGGAAGTCACGTTAGCCGTTGGTCCTTGTATTTCCATTGGTCATTGGGCTACTAATTAATGACCCATTCTAAGGAAGAGTCGGCCTTAGTTTGTAACAAGACTACACCTCATACTCATTACTACCACTCATCCTTCACCACATATTTGCCTTAAAACCCTCATGAGAGTGGTCGGCATCTCAAATAGTGATTTAGTGATATATCCCGAACGAATAATTCGATTGGTTTGAAATTTGGTACAGTCACTAGGAATGCTAATTCGCAATAATCGAGACAAAATATTCTTTTAAATGTGAGCAATTTAAAACTTCAAAGGGCTAATGAAAAATAATTGGTTGGTAATGAAAACAGACGTTGCGGTTTTATTGTACACAAACTAATTTTCAGCCTGATGATGAACAAAATTTAAAATTGGTTTGAAGAACAACTGACATGTGCTCAACACGTAGCCTTGAAATCGGCGCTCGATCTGAAATTAAATTTTGATTGTATTTTGAAAATTTAGAGTCAAAATAGAATGTTACAGAACTGAATATTTTTTACGATTTCAAATTAGCTGACCTAATAGACTAAGTATATCACATTTTAACTAAGTCGAATATTTAGCTCGGAATACATAAAGTTTATAGGCATAATGAGAAAGCCACACAGGCAGGTAGTAAATGGTGCATTTGGTACTATTGGTTCTGTATGATGTTTTACCACCTAGAGAAACTATATAGAGTCCGTTAGTCTGTGGATTTACGATACTTATCATCCAAGGTGGATATTCCCATAGTAAAATAAGACCAGCTTTGCTTTTATTTTCAATGATATTTCTACAGTTGTTTAATCCTTCCAGAGGTCGCTCTGTTAATCAAATCGCCTACACATGAGCCAAAACCCTGAGAATCCGTGTACCTTCCGCCCTTCTTACCTAGAACACGATAAAATACTAGCTATTTACAGCTTCGATGTAGTTATTTTTTAACTGTTCATATTAGAGCCCGGAGGTAACTTCCGTGTGCGACCCTCCTTGCAGCAGTGAACTCATTGTACCATTATTGTAGTTCTATAGTTTTTTGTGTTTCTCTTCACCTATTACACTCACTTTATTCAGGTTAAATGATTATCCAAATGCCATACTGTAAGAAGAACGATGTTTGGCCATTTTCACTAAGGCCACCTAGAATTAACCTCCGGGTGCGCCCTCTCACGTTTTGAAAAGCTATGCGCCGTCTGGAAGTTTAGACCGTTTAAGACCGTTCCCAAACACCCTATATAATACTTATATGTCACTGATTGTGTGAATTGCGTGTAGGTAAAGTACCAAATAGCTATTAACTAACAGACAGAAGAAACTCGCCTGTTTTAGAACATTATCTATACCTTATGCAATCGTCTATTCCAAGAAACGCAAGTCTCAGGTCTAATCCTAATCACCTGACAAAACAAAGCACTTGGGCGGTGGTCTGTTTACTGACAATCACTAAATATAGTATAACGGCAAAGCTTGTTTGTCAAATGTAGGTTTTCCAGAAGCCACACGCGGTGTTCTCAGCTGGTTCCAAACAACTTGTTGAAGAGCAAAGAATCCTGACGAGTTCTGTTTACTTGTGTTTGTTTGTGGGTTTCCCTCGCGTATCTGCTGATAAGATGACTTAGGGGTTAATGTCTTCCTTTCTGAGAAAGGTGTTGTGTAATTGATAAAATCTTACTCATGTTCCTTAAATAAAACTATGGTGTAATCCAGAGTACAACCCCCGGTTTTTACCCATGATGTTTTTGAAATTTTAGTTCGGAATGAGAATTTTGTTTGGAACACGCTACACGCATGGCAGACGGCAGGTTTGCCAATATAATAAAAATTGTTTTGTATTCATAATACATCTAGATCCCATTCAATCATACAGGTGACACAGACACTCGCAACCCTAATGCATCGCCATTTTCTTATATTAAAAAGCCCAACTTTTTATACTTGTATAAACAAATAGTGAGTTCATATTAGTTTTCCTGTCTTCAGGGATTTTTAAATCCTGAAAAATTTGAGAAACCTTGTAAATTTTGCCGTAGTACTGGTTAGCCGTCATACAACGTGTATAACCTTCTTCCCTAATCCATTAAAACCCCGTAAATCAAGTGAAATTTTAATATTTTGTTGTATTTTTAGTGGATAGACTAATCTAACACAAGTCCATCCTTTTAGGACCGTAAGAAAACAATCACACATACATTACATTACATTGGAATAAACCTTTCCACTAGGTTTAAAATCTACTGGATGACGCGAGTATCCTGCTGGTTCTGGTTTAAATATTTGTATATTTACTATTTCCGATGGACAGTACTGCGAGTTTGTTATCACAGGGCAGAGATCAGATGAAGTGGTGGGTGGCAAGTCAGCTGTTTGTATACTGATATGATGGATGCCAGAGCGACTTTAGTAAACACACCAGCCACAACCCATCAACAACGCAACGTCATCGGCGCATCGGAGCATGTCTGCTCTAGAAATTTACCAAAAAGGAAACAAGTTGAAGACACTCGTGTTTAGTAGAATTTAGTGTGAGGTTGAATGCGAATTCCGGCGAAGTAGGCCCTACTCATGAACACAACGATAATCAAGGAAGTGTTTATTGCATTGAAAAATATAATTGTGATTAAATAATTAAAATGTTTATGCAGGTGTACTAAGATGTAAGGCTTCCGGTTTACACCGTGTCACAGTTGAATTATTTATATTGCTAAACGTTTCGACGTCGCTGTGGAGAGTCATCCTCAGTAGCTGGTTGGCTGGCTGACTGGATACACTGCAGGTGTAGATACACAAGTGTAGTTATCGCCCAAATCCTTACATTTATTCTAATAGTTTGTGGAATGTCAAAATTAATGAAGAAAGCATTTACTGTTTAACCTGTTCATAACAATAACATACGCGCGCGTATATTGAAACATTTTCCTTGTCAAGTTGCTCTAAACAAGATCCTGAATCTATTTTCAACTCGTTTTCCTGGACATGTAAGCCCCGTGAGATTGTATTATTAGATTGATTAGTAGTGATAATGTCCTGAATATAAGCTGTTGTGTTGTCCCACAGATTCCTCTCAGTATAAACAACATTAGCCGCGGTGGAAATCCCGTCTATTTATAGCCCGGGAGTCGCGCTTGTTGTGATGACTCATTGTAATGATAACAGCACTGATAACAAGGCCGGGTATTCCCCACAGATTCTGCTAACTCACCCCAAGATAGCCTACCTACAGGCATGTGGAAAATTTCATTCTTTGGGCAGTATGCTGGTAGCTTATCTCCTATGTTGTGACTGTGTCTTACGAATATTCTGATTGTTATTGATGAGAAAACTAACGACTACACAACAATAATTGTGGTTTAAAGCCTGATCTGAAAATTCCCCAACAGAATAGTATGAGCCTTCCAATAGATCAGCTCTTAACCTTCTTTTGAATGATATAAAGTTTTTAGTGGATTTAATGTTTTCGGGGAGTTTGTTAAACTATTTTGAACCTGCCTGTGATGGAAGCTTTCCGTAAATGTGTAATCTATGAGAATGTTGTCTAAATGTATGAACTTGCCTAGTATTGTGTTTGTGGATTTGCTGGCCTTGAACTAAATCACATTTTTTCAAACAGAAAAGAATAGTCTCATAGATGTACAAACTTGGGAGGGTTAGAGAATCTATAGTCTTAAATAAATCTCTGCAAGATTCCCGAAATCCCAATTTTGAAATTACTCGCACTGCTTGCTTTTGGAAAATGAAAATTCTTTTAAACTTGTAATCAGCACATGCCCCCCATATACATATACCAAAGATAAGAAGGATGAATAAGGCCAAAATAGGCTATTTTGAGTACATACAATTTACAGTGGGTAGCAAGCTGTCGCAGGAGAAAATCCCTGAAGAGATTCTTGCACATAGGTGATCGATGTGTACAGACCAATTTAAATTGCTATCTAAATTAGTTCATAGTTGGATGATAGGCAAGAAAACCTATACACAGACTGTTTCTTCTTACTTGCAGAAAGTGTGATTATTGCATCACCAGCTGTTGTTGACCGGATCCTTTCCTCAGGTTGTTTACGCTGCTTGCAGTTCCTCGTTATTATATATCCACCTGCGAACACAGATTTAGCAAACTGTTGGAGGAAAACACAAAATAATGAAAGTAGACGGATAGTTTCAAAGATAAAACTTCTTTTGTTTAATCGACTAAACGGCCTAATCAATAATTAAAATAATGGATGTTCTCGATGTTAATACCAAATACAACATAAATAATTATATTCTCTATCAGTATTTAAAAAAATAATAATAGTTAGAACTCATGCGGATTATTAGAATTATATTTACAAGTCGATCTATTGAAATATAAAGGCTATGCTAAATAAAAATCTAAAACGCCTGTAAAAATGTGCAGCTACCTGCCTATCGAGCTTGAAATCAGGGTGGTGTGAAGCTTTTGTGCAGGAAACAGCCCCCGAGCGCACTGCACTCTGTAGATAGGTCTGAGCAATAGGTCCCGCCCTTGTCCTTTCCTTCAGTGTCGACTTGGAGAAACAACCAGTTTCAACCATTTTTTAGTAATTAAAAACCTCTCGTTTAAAAAATTAAAAGTAGTTTTCAACAAAAAAAGTAGTTTTACTTTAGTTTCGCTTGAAAAGTATAGTCGTGTTTGAGTTTAAAAATGAGCACTTTTCATCCTATACGGTAGTATACGAGCAAGATATAGTCAAAATATACCAAAACATACTAAAGAATTAGCTCAGGAATGAAACTTGGTTTATTAGCTGGGGAAGAATCAAGATCCATTGTGTCCGTTAATTCTAATATTTTTAGTAAATGGTTTTCGGGAAACGGAGCCCTGGGGTACTATTTTTTGAAGTTTCAAAAACAGTCATGTGAGGTACTTTTATTTGAGTAACATACATACCGCTTGAAGATGGGATCAGATTGTAGATCCCAAAAGATGTGTTCTTCTTGGTCACGAACAATGAACGTCTGCAATTATATTTCAAAAGGAAATTCTCACACCTTTCACATCAAACTTTAAACAAAATATTTGAAATTACTTCCAACAGGTACGCCATTGTATATAAATCTGGAGAGGGGGCACAGGCTCCCTGGAATACCTTTCCAAGGGTAGGGACATTCTGAGCTTGGCCGGAGATACATGAAGATGTGAAGAAGAAAACCACGATTTTCAGCTTGTCTATACCGGCAGTTCAAGAATCATATACTATCATCAATTTAAAACCTACAATTTACAAGTTTGAGCTTAAAAATATTAGCTTTAAAAAATTATTAGAAATATTGTTAGTAAGTGTTGTCTAGTAAGCTGGCTGCGCCAAAATTACACCTATGCTTCCAACATCAAAATCCTATTTTAAATGAAGAGTTGAAAAATAAGGCCAAATACTCGTTACAATGTTGCTAGGTCCGTGTTTAATACTTTTATGATATAACAGTTTGGTTCTGCAATATGTACAGCTATTTTCAACGTAAAGGATCTTACCTAAAGGTAAAGTTTGTCTTGTTTAACAAGGCGAAGTTAGGACTACAAAGTCCTCTCTACCACTTAATCTTGATCTTTACCTAGCGTTACCGTAAAGTCTCATTACAAAAATTAATGTTAATAGTGACTGCGAGGATCAAACCCGCGCCAGCGAAGTGATCAGCTCCGGAGTCACGCGCGATACCAACCAGCCAACCCGGGTCCACTAAAGTGTTTTCAAAAATGGAAATAACTTTTTATACAACGACGTCTGTTCTTGAGCTAGTATATAAAAATATTTGCTCAACCCACTCAGTTTATTTCCGAATTGAGCTATTATTAAGGGACGACATCAGCATATGTGCATGCTTCTGTTTGTTAAGTTGATTCGCTCCAGTGCTTTGTGCCACACTTGAGACAATACAGCCAGACTTATCCTCACCCCCGGCCCCGGACTACCCCCGGGCTTCTGACTGTCCTGTCCAGGGGTAATCGATGTCACGCCGGGCCGGAGGTCCGAGGTTCGAGCCTGCCACTGAATCTTGTTCACAAAGACAGCTTTAACGATCTTCCTTTGTCCGCCTTTCACTCGACAAGAAAAGTGAATTTTGACCATGATGCGAAACAATCGCTTTTTGAACAACAAAAACTGTGAAATCTGAGCAAATCGCTCCTCGCTCCCGGATGGTTTAGAAATTTGACTGGCCCCGTGATGAGTTGATTTGGTTGTTTTCAATAATATTTTCAACTAACTTTCAAATTTTTTCGGTTAAATTGTGTAGTTTTCATGAAAATGTACCAAACATCTACAGTTGATCATTTAAGTGAATCCATCTGCAATAAAGGGTCAGGAGTATCGATTGCGATCACCTACATTTTAAGAACCGGTAGTGATTGAATACATTCCAGAGAATACAGACAAGTTCCTGTGTTCGTTAATAAACTCATTTCAAAGTTCGTTCGTCGGGGATTGTGACAGGTAACAATATACACTTATGAAACAGTTTAAAATGATTTTTTTAAGAATGTGTAGGCTTATACGTAATTGCATTGTTCGAATTTTTTTCTTTTGTGTGATAAACAATCTGTAAAAAGCAATAACGCAAGAATTGGTGGAGTAATTATTTTTAAATTGTAACGCCTGCTTCATTATTAACTAAGTTAAGTTTTCTCATCGTACATTTAAAATATATAATAATTTTCGATTATTTTATGTAACATATTTGTAATAAGTATGATTTTGTTGTATATATTTAACGTGGTTAAGTGGTAGAGAGGACTAAAGTCCTAACTTCGCCACGTGAATAAAGACTTTATTCATTTCATTATTATTTCTTTTAAACAATTGTTTATTGATTTACGTATTTCCTAAACAATCATTAGACAATCACAAAGAGTTTGAAAATTTCTAATAATATCACCTTGTTGGCACACAATACAGGGTGAACAACCCCTGCGTAGGTAGCGCGCGCTGTGCTCTGTGGGCCTGACCAGGTCACTCACCCTTCCTCGCAGTTTGTAAGTTTGCGGTCAGGAATTCCTAAATGCAACTTCCGGCAAACTGTGCCCCTGAGAACTATACTACATTGTGCGTGGTGGTGGCGAGTTTTGACAGCTGTTTCAGCTGGTTTTGTTTCTCTGATGGGAGGATTTATGACGAAGCGGTGTCAGCTACTCTACCTGGGGGGTGGAATGCCCTCGGCGCGCACAGAGCAATGCTCGAACTAACGGCATGGGCGAAATATTGGCAAAATAATCTAAAAATCTCCAAAATAAAAACAACGGAAATGTATAAGTCTTACCGTCTATTCTTAGACGAACCCCTTCCAACGTGTGCAACCTGGTAAATTTCTACTTAGAGGTCGTCTCTGACTTTAAAAAATAATTATGATTAAAATGTTGCGCATATGAAAGGACGCTATACTAAGTAGAAATGTATACTGAAATTTCGATATCTCCAATAACTATTACAGTGGGCTGTGGGCTTCCAAAAATACCATCGCTAGGTTTGGGATATAGGCTGTTGTTGTTCCAATAATTGTTACAAATATATAAAACTGTATGTGCTTGCGTAAATTATAATATATAGTCATTATTCAAACTCAAGTCACTATGGTACACTCTGGTACTTATATAAATAATACTATTAATTATGTACTAATATAACAATAGGTAGAAATTTTATGGTTTTAATAATTTATTTCAGTTAGAAAAGAATCTCTTTTACCTTCAGTTTTGATTACTAGCATCATTTAATAATCGCAAATATACAAAGATTTTTTGTGTTGGTTTTTTAAAACAATGCATATTTAACCACTACAGAAAATATAGTTGAACAAAATTCAAATTTTAATTTGTATAATAACATTTAGGTAATCAACAGACTTCTTAATGGCAAGTGAGTGGTCCATAAACTATTTTTAAAATGACCAGATAAGTTCTAAGCTCTTTTTGAAATAATTTTGTGTTTTGGAGATTTTGAATTTTGTTCGGAAGATTTTGAAACAATATAATTCCTAACAGAGATGGCAGTTATTTAAATAATTCAAGACGATGATAGTCAATTCAACTACTGGTCGAGTATCAAGACTATGAATTTCAATGCCTTGTGTTAAACTGCATTTATTAAGGCAGAAAAGAATATAGTCATAAATATAAAGGCATGGAAAGGTTAAAATGTCTAATTGTTTGAAAGCATCACGACATGAGTCTCTGATCTTCAAATTGCATAAGATTCTAATGACAAATTTTTGTAAAATAAATATCCTTTTAACTTGAGTATGGGCACAACTCCCACAAACACTCTCACAAGGTAGCCAACACTTAAGGAGAAGATGGTGAACTAACAGGCAAACTAAATGGTTTTTTAAGGATAGCCTATATATGAAACTTTTTTGTTTACTTTAAATTTGCAATTTTCTTAAAATATACACACAGCTATGTTAAGAAAGCCCGAGGTGAAGCGTGGGTGCTCATTAGTATCTTATAATTGAATGAGGTTTTTTTACAGCACTCAATTGTAAAGGGATTGTTCGTAAAATAAACAAATAGTCCAATTCGTACACTAGCAACCGAGTTTCTATCAATCCTTTTATTTTATTTTTATTTCAAAGTCAGAAAACAATTATGTAAATTGTGTTGACTAGTATTAAATGAAATGAATATGATTTATTAGTATGGAATGGATGGGTGAATAACAAACACCATGTCTCTAATGCCAGTTTTTTGCCATGCCTCTAATGTCAGTTTTATGGAATTTTTTGGATAATGCTGTTTCTGAATTTTTCTCATCACTATCATCTGAGTCTGCTAACGACTTCAATACTTTAAATCTGTTAAACACATCCAACAAACTGGTGTTTGAAATCATTACTTTCTGCACCCTATGTGCTTTCTGTGATGATTGTGTAGTTTGAAAGGTTTCGGAATTTGTATTCTCAGTATGGTCTTCTGATGAAATGCCACATGTGTTTGCCTTCAATCTTGCATTTAGTGCATTACGTCTTGTGGTTAGGTGATCATTTGTTGCTTTAGTTAAATTCAGTTCAAATTTTAAAGAGTAATCCTCACTCATTAGTTCATTATTCTGTATAGTAAGGGTATCAATCCTATCCCAAAGCATGGAAGTATTCATAGGGATTGAGTCATTTGTTTGGCATTCCTGGTCAACGGTCTTAATTATATGAGGACTTTGATTTCTTTGTCTTACTCTCATGATTGACGCCTCTCGATTGCTGGCTGGTAAAATGCCTCTATCAGTATAAGAGTTGTGTGTAACATTAGTATGGTCGATGGGATGTGTCAAATCTTTGTGGGATGCTTTTATATGTGAGGTGATTCTTTTAAAATATTTCTTGCAATATTGACAATACTGTAAAGGTAGCTTGTCCATTTTGAATTTTTGCAAGATAGTCAAGATTTTGAAGTTGATATTGTTATAATTATCTAAATAAACATACCTTTGTTTACAAACAAAAACTAAAGTCCAAAATCCAAAAGTCAGGCTAAATTCTTTGGATTAAATGGAATTTTCTAAATTTGAAGAACTACGGAGAAAAACTAATTAGTGTAGATATAAATCAAAGGTTTCTGAGCACTTTAAACTAGATTTCTTACACTTGAAACTTATTTAAATTTAAAAATGTGATAGTTTTTTTTGGAGACAAATATGAACGTGTTGACTGTTGTTGATAGGAATTTTTAAATAAATTAATATTACTATTGCATTTCATCCTCAAATTTTATATTTATAACAATATGCATTAATGTATTGCAATACGGGAGTCCAAGGACTTTTGAATCACCCTGTATTACAAGCAAATAACATGGTACAGTATATGTAGCTTGATTTGGTCGATTTTGTATCTGTCAGCTAGCATTGCAATCACTTGTGCAAGTAAAGCAATGACAGGTATCTTCATGCCGTATAACTCATAAATTAATAATAGTATAATTTTAAATTTTTCTTCTAACTACTAGTTTGGTTAACCCTGAGGCGGTTAACCGAGACTCGGATAATCGAGATTCTACGGTAATGTCATAATTAAAAATAAAGAGACTTTTACTGTAAATAGTAAAACGTTTCGCAGTAATAGCCTACATCTAATGAATTTGTAATTTTTAATATTAATAGTTTAATCGTAAGCAGGGCCGTCATAATGGCTTAAATATTTATACATTGTTTGACTACGGTGGGTGATGGGGCGCGCCCTAAAACGTTGGCTCATGTCCGGCGGAAACACGTCAAATTGTCAATAAACCGACAAACTCGTGGATCCGCGCAAAGCCAGAGTAGATACAACTAACATAGCCCATTTGGTGCGCTGTCAGCCCCGTGTTATATCAATTATACCACCGGGTTTTGTGTTTGACCACAAAGGCGGGAAGGGGAAGGGAGCTGAGCTGGGATTGGTCAGGGGGCGTGCCGTGGTGGGGGAGAGGCGGTGCCTAGCTACCCCATGACGTCTCGTCTATACAGCTGTCTGTCTTGAAGACTTGTTCAGTATCGCTAGAGCCGTTGGCGGACGTACAACTCTGACAAGTTCGCAGTTATATAACTTTGTTTTGTTTTTGTTCCGCCGCGATCATAGTCGAACAGATTAGATCTTGTTTGTATACGGTTAAGTGTTTGTGCCCTCGGAAAACCCCGATAGTGTTGTTTATTTGTGAAGGTTACCTTTAGGAACTGTCGCTTGCCGAAGCCATTCGTTTCAACCAGCTTCCCGGATGAAACATGGTGAAAATTGAAGAGATGCCGTTCAACATTCCCATGGCGCCGACTCCTCTCAAGTCATCCTTCAGCATCAGTTCCATCCTCCCCGAGACTGCGAGTCAACCTCCTAGTCCGATTTCGCTCAGTACCGACATGGATACTTGTCTACCGCCCAGCACCTCCAGCGGAGTGACGTCAGTGATCTGGACTCCGACCTGGATGTCACAGGTACTGGTACACCACCACCTCTAGATTGCACCAACAGACCAGCAGAGAAAGACGATAAGCCTGAGGAGAAAAAGAAGAACGAGAAGCCGCCGTACAGTTACAACGCGTTGATCATGATGGCGATCAGGCAGAGTCCAGAGAAGAGATTGACACTGAACGGAATCTACGAGTATATAATGAGAAACTTTCCCTACTACAGAGAAAACAAGCAAGGTTGGCAGAACTCTATCAGACATAACCTGTCTCTGAACAAGTGTTTCGTTAAAGTTCCCCGCCACTATGACGATCCTGGCAAAGGCAATTACTGGATGTTGGACCCTAGCAGTGAAGATGTGTTCATCGGAGGTACTACCGGCAAGTTGAGGAGAAGATCTACAGCAGCTTCTAGAAGTAGACTCGCTGCCTTCAAGAGGTCTGTGATTCTAGGAGCTTCTTCCATGTACCCTGGAGGCATCGGACCTGCCGGCGCCGCCGGGCCGTTCCCCGCACCTTGGATATCCCCGCTAGGTCAGTTCTACTGCAACCCTGCTTCACTATATCATAGATTCCCTTCGGCATATCCTTACCCAGGACTTCTGCAACCACTTCCTAAACCGACCCCTCTGACTCCTGCCATCGGATTCTCCGTAGACAGACTTCTCGCCGATACCGGATCCACATTCCGTCCCGCCGTGTATCCCCCTGGATACGACCTCTACTCCAGCCTGCGCAACACCCTGCAGACACATCAGCTGATGGCCGCCGCTTCCTTGGCAGCCCTGGTCTGCAGACCTCCATCCCCTGCACCACCGCCTCCTCGTCGTGTTCGAGTAGTCCGGAGCCCAGACCCATCTACAAGCCCGTCACCGTGCTCGCTAGGCCGCCCAGCTAGGCGAAGTTCCCTGGCCACGGCCGTTCCCTTTCCGCTACCAAAGTGAGTTCACCATGATCTCTTTTAGAACTCTGTATACTATTAGTTTAATTTTGTGATTCTGTACAGTATTTGTTTAAAAGTGATATTTTCCAACGTTGACATGCTTAGGTTTGTTAGTGTGTTAGTTATATTGATATTGTTCCTTATTAACGTTTTAATTTCATGTTGTCAAATGCACTGTCGAACCATAAGATTTAATAATTTTAGAATACTTATTTGTCCACCAGCAAAACTATGAATAGCCTATATAATTATAAAACCGTTTCAAGTGCAAGTTAATAGAGCAGAAGTTAGATTTTAAAACGATGTTGGGCTACAATTTCAAACTAAGTGATACTGTGGTTTTACTGTGTATTGATAAAATAACATATGTTGTCTATTGCGATTTTATTTATTCGTTATATTATAATTGTACTCTAGTAGTCATGTTTTCAACCAGTTTTAGTAAAAAACTACTGCCTTACAATCAAACTCAGAAGTACCAAAATTGATATTATTTGTAAATAAATTGTAAATATTTGTATGTTCTTAAATGACAAACTACAATATTGACTTAATGGAATAGATTAGTGATTTGGCCTGGAAAAATTCCTTAAATGTACAGGATGTTTTATACTATTTTAGTATGTAACAAATCAGATAGTGTAAACATATTCGCCAAATTTAACTAATTGCAAACACAAATTTACGATTATGCGCGTTTTAAAAATTATTTTGTTAAGTAGGTGTGACAAATTAAATTAAGGCCCACGCGTTAGATGATTGCCATGTGTTTTCACATATTTAGGCAGTCTACATTTTTAAACAATCAGGAAATAAATGATTTTTGTACTAAGCTATTAAACCAGCTGAGTAGTTTACTTACTTATAGTAAACACGCGGTCACATTCAAAACTAAACAATTTTCCGACTCATTAGCGCTAACCACACCAATGTTTTTGCCCACTGTAACCGGATATTTTTGTCCAAGTTTGTTTGTTTACTTGTCACCACACAGCTGATTGTTTTTGCCGACACGACGCCTAAATTATTTCCAGTCTACGAATTCCAAACAAGCACACGTTCTAAAATTGGCCACCTGAAATAAAATATCCCCTTACGGCGTCAGTACCGTGTGGTGGTTCTTGTTGTGCTAAGATTGCAAAGTAACTATTTTCCACTTTTGTAGGCCTCTACTTTTGTTTGACGAGGGTAGCCTACCTTGAAAAAAATATTAGAAAACAATTACATTTCAAATTTGTTTGCTACACGTGTTTAAAATTTGACGCTGATAATTATTTCTATTTTATTATTTATAATGTTAATTGTAATAAGATAATATTCAGGGCCGTCTATAATTGTTTGTCTTTCTGATCTTTAAGTACTTTTATTTTGAATTTCTTTGTAAAGGAATTTAATAACTTTGTCTTGTGTATTTTTCGTTTATAAAAATCGGATGTTTGCCAATCACAAACTATTTCATTACTATACTGTATATTAATTGTTGTAAATAAATTGTGTACAATATTGTTTGTAAATCATTGTTGACGTTATGTAAATGTGTAAATAATAATCTAATTTAAACAAACTAGAGTATTATATTTTATTTATATTATATAAAATACTTGCGAGATGGTTAAAATAAAAACTTGTTTAGCCAATTTTTGAGTTTTGACTATTACCTTTATTCCTTTGAATTTAATGAGTGAATGATGAACTTTTAATAGCCTGGAACTTTAATAGTTCTATACAATGTTCTGTTGGGATTAGACGTCCTTAAAATGATTAGGCCTAATACTTGTTTCTATTAACCATTTTAAATATATTAAACAGGTAATCCACACATTCTTATTCATGATGACCACGGTTTGCAGTATCAGTAATATAATAGTTTAAAACAAAAATCAAAATATACAATGAAAGCATTTTTGTACTTTTACCACATTTTATTTTTTACAAGGTCTATTTGTTTAACTTTCATACGCTCCATTAATTTTATTTATTTATACTGATGATGCTGAGGCGAAACATTTCTGTAAAACAATTAAAAATTAATGTAAAAAAGTACAAAATGCTTTCATTGTATACTGTCGACTACCACAAAGTAGATGGAGAAAACATCAAGAATAAAATCAAAAGCTAACAACTTTGTTGTCAAAACATGCGTTACACAATTTTTGTTTGCATCTTTGATTTGTTTAGTTTAAATAATTTTATTACATCTACACACTGCTTATCTTTTAACTGTATAACCATCAAGGGTTCTTTGTGGACTGTAAACCCAGTACTTTTCTTGTGACCCACCTTAGGTCAAAGCATACGCAGGTACGACTGTAAAGTCCGTTTGAAACGAAATATCAGGATGAGAGAATCAGAAGTTTGGAAGCAATATTAAACTTTAGTTGTCATTAATGTGCACTTAAATCTACCAAATTTCTTAAAATTTTGATGGTTATCAAACTTTAAAATTTAATGGTAATTTTGAAACCAAAGTTTTTATTGGTTTTTTTTCGAATACATGAACTTAAAATAAAAAGAAGTCTTCTTTTCAAAGATATGATTAAAAATTGTATCTTAATGGTCTGCATCAAAATAACATTTGATGCAATGGATTAATGATTGTAACCCATGAATGAAAGCATGTGATTAGAATTTAACTAATCAATTGGCTTCGAATTTCAAATATCAATTTTTGCAAGACGTAGAGGTATATTACACAAGCATGTAATGAACAAATATAAACTGAGCCAAACTATTCGTTCAGTGTAAAAATTCTAATTAGTATTTTTACTTTAAATATAAAATTATAACTAACTAAAGTTGACTGGCTAGCAATAGCAAATTTTTATGTAATGATGTTGTTACAAAGCTGTCTGCAAAAACAAGAATAACGCATAATTTAAAATGTTGGGCTCGGCATCGGTATGGTCCTGTTGTAACCGGTGTTGTAGTTTAACAATTATATCATAAACAGTTGTTTTTTAACACTCAAAATATGTGTATGTAACTGTTGCCCCGCAAATGACATTGTCTAGTGACTAGTCAATGAGAAACCAAGATCACAAAAATAGTTTTTTCTTATTAGTCTAACTTTATACTACTAGCCTGTTGAATGAAATGAATGAATAAACTTCAGGTTTGCTATTTTTATACAAAACATTTGTTTTTGGCACAAGTAATGGCGTAGTGAAGTTGCACTTTTGTTACTGGGAAAAAGGTTTTCTTTGATGGTTTTTACGTTACATAGTCATCAGCTGTTTCAATAAGTTTGATTAGAATCTTAACAGTGAATAATAGTAAATCGGTTTAAAAGTTCTTTTTCTTCTAAACTATATAAATCAAACATCTGATTTCAAAACCTCGTTTACTTTGAGTATCATAATACTTATAAAAACTTTAATTGACATTAATTTTTTTTAAATATTTGAATTTTGAAGAAAAAGGCTCGGACGTTAAGTTTGAGATTGTAAAAACAGAATTTACTTTAGAGTCTAGAATAAAGTAGATAAAATTAAGTATAAATTATAGTGTGTTCGATTTACAACAGTTTCGCGCTACAATAAAATAACATACTGTGGAACTACTTCCCAAAAAAGAAACCTTGTGCATCCATTGTATCCATCCACTACAAACGAGGTCTGTAGCGGCAGGCTAACAACGGTACCTCATAACAATATATCATGTTAATGTATTATATAAATATTGAAAACGAACAAACTATGACTATACATAAAAATAGTGTTTGCAATAAAAATGTAATAATTGTTCAGTAAATGCACACAATATGCCTTAATACAAATGTAATTTATCGTTCTTTACTGCGTTTGAAATGTAGGCTTACATACAAAGATTACATACAAAATTACTGTGTGGACTATCGTTTTGTGTAGTAATCGGAAACGTAGTCACAAGCGCTACCGTGATAATAGCGAATATCCTGTAACGGCAAAATAATAATCATAAGAACTGCCCTTTGGGGAGGGGGAACCATCTTTTAGAAAATACAGCTTTTGTCATGGCAGGGGCTTCTTGAAAGTTATCTCAATGTCTCTACAAGATATTGTAATCTGAAAAATGTGTATGAATCATGCAGCAGGTCCGCCTCAGCTGCTAGAGAGTGTCTTTGCAGATGTTTGCGGGAAATAAAATGGAGACTAGTATAAATGCTATTTTGACGAAACAACTCTAAAATGAAAAATAAACATATTATCTAGGTTTGCCTGTAGTTTATTTTTCAAAATGTCTTTTAGTTTCTACGCTATTGACGGTTAAAGTTAGAAAATATAGAAAATTGAGATCTTTGTCAAGCACAACACCAAGAATCTTGACAGTGTCACACACTGCTTAATCTTTCACCATTGAGCTCAAGGCTCAATATCTCTAACGCCAAAGAGTGTTTGATCCTAGTTACTCAAACTATGTTTTTAAATAAAAGATATATTTTGCTGTTATTGCATCGTTTATCGTACTGGGCTCACATAAAATATGCAGCTGGCAGTCAAGATGTGCTGTACAGTTTTGTAAACTACTAGGCAGATCAGCTGTGAAAAGATTGAACAATATTGGGCCTTTAGGTTGTTAAACTAAACACCTTGAGGAACACCACGCAGTTTTAAAAGCGGATTAGACATCTCATTTCCCAGTCTGGTGACCTGCAGTCCCTCTTCAAGGTAGAAAGGACTTAGGATATTTTCTGTGACGTCTTTTGCAAATCGACAATATTTCATTTTGCAAGCAGCATTTCGTGGCAGAAAGACTCAAAGGCTTGGCAGTCAATCAAATCATTGAACTGAAACTTTGAACTGCCTTTGCCTTCTATCAACAGACAAACATGTGAGATCTGTGGTTCTTACTAAACTCTGTCTGGAGTTTTGGAATCAAAGAAACAGTTTATCTGTTTAAAATAATTGTCTCCAAGATCTTTGACATAGCTGGAAACATTTATATTGTTCTTAATTGTTTAAAGTGGATGCTCATGAGGCTTTTGACAAAAGTTAAACAATGCTCAATTTTCGATTTTTGGGATATTCACAATTTGGCTGGAGAAATGAATGAAATGAAAAATGAAACAATAGGCGAAGTTGGACTAACAATACTCTCTTACACTAAACCTATCATCATTGTTAGATGATTGACGTACATTCTAATGCATATGAACTGTCAGCTTTTGTTATTAAAGATTTAAAAATTGGCAAAGCATGCCATCCTACTGTTTCAGTTTTAATACTACTCATTGCATTTTTGTCATCAATTACACATACTCCTGGTAATAAAATTTACGCTCTTTACCTTTTAGTGAATGGCGTTTAAAGAAATTAAGTCACTCTAAATCAACACCACTATCGCACCCCAATGTTTATTCACATAATTTACTGGTATGTTAAGCGCTATTAAAGGCATTTAGCTGGGAATGGCTGAGTTTTAAACTTGAGCAGATTTGATCGATCTACCACCATTATTACCTGATCTTCGATTTCTTTATGGATGGATCTTCGAAATGCTTTAGACTTGAAGACTCAGAGTTATACGGAGTGTCACAAAAATGTGTAGCGCGCTATGCAGAACCGGATTCTATATACAGAACAAAAGTAAGTCGAAAATGTCTTGCAACATTTTTTGATTTCGGCATTGTTTAGCCATATTCCACCATTTTTGGAGACTCACAGTTATACATACTGTTTCGCTTTTAAATTTGTTACCATCAAACCAAAATATTTTTCAGCCTAGTTAATTCCATTGAAGCCCTCATTCTGTTGGTTAATCATGACATTCCTCAGACAAAGAAGCACCGACAATTAGTGCAGTGGCATCATTCACGACGCCCGTATCCACACATTTGAAGCATGATGCACGTGTGTAAGTGTGTGTACTGTACAGTGTACAGCTGCCCCACGCCAAGTGTTTGGAGCTAAGACATTAACTAGTTAAAGTACAACATCCGGACCTGAGAGGGGCCTCAATTGACCCGACACGTCTTCTTGTCTCTCGTCTGCACAACAATCTATTCTCCAGCGTCTCCAGTCCAGTCAACACTCTACAGCACCAAACAACTTCAAATATTATATTGTGTTGGATTTTTAAGTGGAGGTTTTGTAGCAGCATGGTCCTTTACAAACTGTCAAAGATGCATGTAAGTATTTTTGTAAGATGCAAGTGGTAGGGAGAAGTAATTCTCTACGGCCCTTCAATAAAATAAGTTTTTGTAGCAGTTTATGACTGGGACTCGTGGCGTGGTCCTGTAATCCAGCTTCATGGAGGTCAGGTTTTGAGGATGATATAGGTCTAAAGCGGTTCAGATAGTCTCAGTGATCATCTGATGATACCCGCATCAACTCCCACCATCGTTTAGACATATCAGACCATCACCTGCGTGGTTCGAAAGTCACGTTAAGCCGTTGGTTCTTGTATTTCCATTGGTCATTGGGCTATTAATTAATTCTAAGGAAGAGTCGGCCTTAGTTTGTAACAAGACTACACCTCATAACTTTACTACCACTCATCACACTCATCCTTCACCACATATTTGCCTTAAAATACCCTCATGAGAGTGGTCGGCATCTCAAATGGTGATTTAGTGACATGAAAATGTCTAGTAACATATTTTCAATTTCGCCGTAATCCACCATTTTGTAAATATTTGAAAATAACTTAAACCTTAATGGTTTTCCAAATAACATTTTACAGAAATATTTTGTATCTAACTTATTTAATTTCACAGCGGTGGGCATTTAAAAACTTCAAACTCAGTTTCCCATTTGATTTCATTTCACTTTGAAATTTTTATGACCGCAATTTTGAAATTTGATTATTTAGGTAAAAAAATTGTAAACACCTAAGGTTTATACGAAGTTTTACAAAATATCTCAAGATGTTCGTATTATTAATTATTTGCAAAATGGCGGATTACGGCTAAACTAATCAAAAATCGTTACTAGACATTTTCGATTTAGTTTTTATGTTGAATCGGGTTATGCATAGCGCACTACACATATTTGTGACACCCTGTATAGTAGGGATATCTCAATTTTACTATGGGCGTACACTTTGCTCATATAGCAACTACTGTAGTTTAATTTTCATGGTGGGTAATTCATGTTCATATTCGTCGGCTACTGTTCCTAACTACTCTGTAGATGGGCGCTACGACTCGCTCTGACGTGGAGTCCCGGTGCCCGGTGATCTGTCTCCTCGGTCCTCAGACGGATCTGATGAAGAGAAGAGCGTGGCTACCGGAGTCAAGAAGTCACATGATTGTGGTGACAGAGATGGATGAGGAGATGGATACAGATATGAGTCTCTAGAGGAAGATATCTGTCACAACCGGTACAAAGCTAGATGTCAACAATCAACAGAACCCTTCCAGGGCCTTGTGTGCTTCCGAGAAGAATGGATCTCGTGTAAGGAAAATCAAATCACGGTGCAAGTTAACCATGTGAAATCGACAAGGTACTTGTAAACGTTGATGATTTTTATTTAAATGGTGACTGGGACTCGTGGCGTGGTCCTGTAATCCAGCTTCATGGAGGCCCGGTTTTGAGGATGATATAGGTATAAAGCGGCTCAGATAGTCTCAGTGATCATCTGATGATACCCGCATCAACTCCCACCATCGTTTAGACATATCAGACCATCACCTGCGTAGTTCGGAAGCCACGTTAAGCCGTTGATCCTTGTATTTCCATTGGTCATTGGGCTATTAATTAATGACCCATTCTAAGGAAGAGTCGGCCTTAGTTTGTAACAAGACTACACCTCATAACTCATTACTGCCACTCATCACACTCATCCTTCACCACATATTTGCCTTAAAATACCCTCACGAGAGTGGTCGGCATCTCAAATAGTGATTGAGCGATTGTACATCAAATTGCACTTCCTACTTTTCCTAGATGAATCACACTAAAAACCCTGAATTAAATTAAAAACACACAAAGATTTAAAGTGAGCTGGCCTACATACCACGGCGTTAAACAAAGTTAAGATTAGGAAACTTTACGCGCGGTCCATTAACCTCCAATTAATTGCACGATCTTTTAACATCTTAAATTTTAGTAAACCAGCTGTGTACCGTACCCATGCTTCGCCACGGATAAAATATTATAGTATTGTGACTACAATAGTATTTGGGTACAAAGGCACGCTGTTGCTCGGGTACTGGCATCAAACTACCGAACCTTACACCTGTTCCTTCATTTTGAAAGTGGGCTTTAGTTTCCTTGTTGTTCTTAAAGACGTGCCTGTTCTTTGCACGGTTGTCTTTAATGTTATAGTGTGGTGACAAAGTTTAATAATATGATTGCCTGTTAGTTACCTACGGCAGCTGTGAAGTACACGTAGACAAAAGGTAACTATTTAGCGTCACCACGGGGAGGTCGGTAAACGAAGAAGCCATATAGAAAAAAACTGTTTTACAAAAACGCTTCGTTTACCAAGTACTGTTTAAGCAATGTTATGCATATTACATTAGTCGACAATTCATCGTAATTTATTGATGCAGATATACTTACAAAAATGTGGGTTCATTATTCAGAATTATCAGCAATTAAATATAATATACTTAACACTGAAATATGGTATTGAAAAATATGGTTTGCAAAGCTTTAAGCATTAAATTAATTGTCAAATGCAAAAACTTCCGTTGGTCAGGCAAAACCGATGCGCAGTCTATTATTTTCTGTAGCAGAGGTGAGACCTAACGATCCTACCTAAAGACATACTGCGTACCGGGATGAAAAAATAAAATAAATGATTTATTTCGTTAACAAAATACATTGCATGAAATTCGTCAGGTTTTAAATGTTTTAAAAGCTAAAATCTTGTCACTCATACTTACATCAAGAACTCATTCATACATACAATTTTTACAATCATACCGGCTCATTCATTCGAATTCTATTACTTAAGCTTCCATAGGCCGGTAGCCATTTCTCACTAGGTCTCTCAGTGGTGTGCCAATAAAGGGGTGAACCCTTTAACGAAGTTTCACTTGTATAGGATCAGCCTATTTTGAGTTATAATCGTTCCAATATGCCTTAAAAACTTTTTCAGTTCCTACTTTGGTCTCTTGCCATTTTCTGTGTGGATGTTGTATGAATATAAAATATAGCTAAAGAAAGACTGGGTAATGGACCAAACTCTTAAACTAAGTTTTACTACCATAGCTGCAGCCAATTTTCAGTTATAAGCGGTCCAATACGCTCTAAAAACGTTTTAGTGCCCACTTTGGTCCCTCGCCACTTATTTTGTGGATGTTGCATGGGTATAAAAAAATACTAAAGACACACTGCGTTATAGGTTTAACCCTTAAGTGAAGTTTCACTGCCATAGCTTCAGCCGGTTTTGAGTTATAAGCGGTCCAAGATGCCTGAAAAACGTGTTCAGTGCCCACTTTGGTCCCTCGCCATATACAGGGTTATTACAAATGATGTTTCTGATTATAAATATAACTGTGCAAATTTGCTTTTAGGCCATTTTAATTGGTACCATTAGAAAGAAAAAAGAAGTTTTATTTGCAATGGTTTTGGTGCGTATCTGCTGTTTCTTAAGACAATTGTGGTAAGTGTAGTGTAATGGTTGAATTTGAAGCAGTGGTGCTTGTTGTGTGATGGATTATCACATCAGCCAACTTTTATTAGTGTACAAACAATTTTCAGACCCATGTTTAATGAATATCCTCCTAGTAACCAATTTAATCGCAATTATTCATTGAACTTTAAAACAAATGGCCGCACTTGTAAAAAAAATGTTACTAATGTTCATCATTTGTGCTTGGGACATGGATCAGGCGCGGAGGTCCGAATGATGACGTACTCCTGAATTGGCCTCCAACATCTTCGGATGACACTGCCTGTTATTTTTTCTTGTCGCGATACACCAAAGATAAGGTGTACAAACCACCATTACCATTAGCAAACCCGAGATCCAGCAACGGATTACTAATTTCATCGAAATAATGGATCAAGACACTCTTATCAACGTATACCAAGAGCTTAATTATAGGATTGACATCTGTTGTTGCACAATTGCACAAAGGGTATCCGTGTGAAAAATTTGTAGTTATGAGTACTTGTGATGAAACTAAAATTATTCAAAAACTAAGAGTGGTACGACATTTGTTGTAATAACCTTTTTTGAAGAAATCACTAATAATAGTATAATAACGTTTGTTAGAACCTTCTACCTACTTCCGGTCAAGAGTTATGAGCGGTTCTTTTGTGCCATTTTGACCCTGAGGACATAAAAGGAGTTGAGCATTTACATCAAATGGCACGAAATTTTAGATTTTATTTTTGATTATTATTTTTCTTATTATTGGCACGAAAACACAGGTTGTCGCCCTCCCAAGTGGTCGACAACCTGAGGAGTGGTGGTGGAGGAGGGGGGAACATGGATGTGTACGCTGTTTAAGGAAACCCGCATAACTAAAAATATAGTTAAAGACACACTGCGTAATGGTCTTAACCCTTAAACGAAGTTTCACCGCCATAGCTTCAGTCGTTTCTGAGTTATAAGCTGGGACTCATGGCCGCTCTATTCGGTAACATCTAGAGGCGTATTGATTTTACTAGCAATCTTTAAAATTAAAGTTGGATAAAAGATTGAAAGCTATGGTAAAAAAACAACGTTACGCCTTTCTACAGTCTAGACTGCCTTTACAGCCACAACAGAATTACACGTGATTTCTTTGTTTTGCCAGCCCACATGAACAATTGCTTGATTATAATTGTAAACTGCTCTCTGTAGTGCGATAAATCGGTTGTGTGCGTGAGACCAAGTGTTTCGGTCTAAATTGTAAGTCAATAATTTCAATAAGTAGGTGCTGTATCTCTCATGCGTGTGGGTACTTAGGCTATAAATCCCGGCCTCGGCATCAGCTCGGGTGAGGGATTACTGCTTTATAATCAGCTGTTGAGTCACCGCAACCTGATGCTGCCGCAGGGTACACTCCCAACTTTACTGGGCTTACTGGGTCGCTATACAGGGTGTCACAAAAATGTGTAGCTTGCTATGCAGAACCGGATTCTACATACAAAAGTACGTCGGATGTTCCTTGTAACATTTTTTGATTTCGGCTTAGTTTAGCCGTAATTCGCCATTTTGTAATTTTTTGAAAATAACCAATAATTTAAAAACTCTTGGAGATATTTTTGTGATACTTGGTATTAATCTTAATTGTTTTCCTAATAACATTGCCAAACATATTTTTAATCTAACTTATCAAATTTCAAAATGGCGGCCATTTAAAAATTTCAATGCCAAATTCCAATGTGAGGGACCTGAAGTAAATATTTTTGATACTGAAAGGCCTCGTCCAAAGGTTATTAAATATTGGTTTTCCAAATTTATAAATTAGTTTATTTGATTAAATTCCGATTCAATTCCATTTGACTTTGAAATTTTTAAATAGCCGTCATTATAAAACTTATATATTTTGGAAAAGTTATTAGGAAAACAATTAAGGTTTATACCAAGTTTCACAAAACAATCTCAAAGGATTTTTGAATTATTAGTTATTTTCAACAATTTACTACAGATATTTTCGACTTACTTTTGTATGTAGAATCCGGTTCTGCATAGTGAGCGAGCTACACATTTTTGTGACATTTGTATACCAAAGTCGACACGGTTTTCTTTTTTTACCAAGCTAAAATAACGAAATGGTTTTGTAGGCACAATCTAGTTTTAAAATGTTGTTCTCTCATTTTCATTTGCCACATAAAATGTATAACAATATTATTCAATTATGAAAATGGTCATTAAATAGGAGTGATGCTAATTGATGCATTTAATTTATTTTAATAATTTTTCCAATACATATATGTTAAATTTATTGTGTTGAAAACAAAACAAAACCTACTACCAGTGGTAGGATACAACCCTAGACCATATAGACTAAGTAAATTCTCCCACGGTGTAGAAACAATTTGACAGTAAAGAGTTCTTTATCTCTTACTTAAATGATATTAAGTTTTGAATTTCCCTTCAATTTTCTGACAGTTTGTTCAACATATTTTACCATCATTTTCGATATTTGTTGATTCTTCGAATCGATGGCTATCGGAATTCCATTACGGGTATCATAGAGTGGTTTGACTTTACAATGGAAATGTTGATATACAGAATAGTAATGTTTCGAATTTTTAAACTGCGTAAGCATTCCGGTTAGTTTTTAAGAATTTTGGACAGGATTCTCTATGGCCAATTTTGCAATAGTTATTCTTATAGCTGATTTATCAAGGTTCAAGAGACTTTTCATGACTGAGAAAAAAAGTGTTGCTAAAGACACATAGGCTCTTTGAATACAGTCTTTGGGTTTGTTTTTGTTTGATTTATTTTGTGTATTACACTAGAAAGTAGAAAGGCTTTAATTTTTAGATAACATTGTGTACATATGACAGAACTAACGCGTCACTACATTAGAGTGAACTAATTCGAACCATGCTATATTATTTTGTGTAGTGTACGAAGATCACATGTTTCACAGTTTTAAACTAAATGAAATTGAAGTTTTTTATTTAGTAGCTATTTACTTGTCCAGAAGAGAAGATGTTTTGTAGAAAGGTATACCGTCACTTATTTGTTCGGCATGTTCTCTTTCAGGTGAGATCCCATCATTGCCGGCGGCCCGGGGTTGGAGGCCAAACATGACAACAATATTGGGGGAAACCCCACAACACCACTAACAACAAGGCAGAGGTGAGAATTGTGTTGTTTGTTACAGAGTTTAAAGTGATCTCTGATAAGAGCTGAGAGTGACTTGGTTATTTTCTCCCTTCAGGGGCTGAAGTGGTGTTTACATGATCTATGTTTCAGTAGCCGTGCCTTTTAGGGCCGTTCAATTGTTTCACAGAAATGTGCAGCTTTGGAAACAAACAATACGAGGAACTTTATCTTGCCTGGCACACCCGATGCCTAGTATCTAGTCGTAGGAAACAAGCTCGTCAAGATTTTGATCTCCTATCGGGTCTAGAAAATTTTGTTAAGGTTGCCTTAGATGCTGGGGAGAGCGTCGTTGCAGAGGTTTGCGGGAAATAAAATGGAGACTTTAGTATTAATGCTATTTTGACGAAACAACACTTAATGAAAGATAAACATATTATCTAGGTTTGCCAGTAGTTAGTTTTTCAAAATATCTTTTAGTTTCTATGCTATCAACGGTTAAAGTTTATCACAAATTTAATCACAGATTAATACAGATAAACTCTTTCTCTTTCCATAAAAGTTAACATATCCGAATTTAACCTTCATATAAGAGCGCTATCTACTTTCTACAAAACCCTTGCAAGCGGAGGATTTAACAGGCCGCATCAGTTGTGGAAGAAAGTCCGGTGTTCAGCCCGTTGTTAAGTTCCTTGGGCGGACGAATTCAGCCTTTCTCTGTGGTGATCACGGAGGCGGACCCTTAATTGTCAATTTGACGAACGAGGTTCGTCTTCTCTGGAGCGCAAGAGCATTTTAAATTTGATCACCTACTAGTTATCAACTCTTATTCACTACGCTGGTTCCACTGTGTCCGGAACAAGAGGAAAGAGAGGTGCGATTAATTTATTAGAATGTTTTATTCTATAATCATTCTTTCAATCTTCTATCGAAGTGACATCTCCCATCCAATCATACATGTATTACACTTGTCATTAATTCAAACTTGACCACTCTAGTCACTAGTCAGTCAGCCGATTACAGGGTCTCCTACTGAATGCCACGAACTTTTATGTGCCACAAAAGCTACATGATTCAGGATTAGGATTCCTTTTAAATGTCTTGGACACGTGGAAATCTTTCGTGATCTTTTGACGAAATGGACTCCTGCCTGGAAAGGTAAACGTGTGTTGCTTTTTCCTGCCTGTAGAGATTATAGAGGTTATTCGTTGCCTACATGGAAAAGGGGCTTACCAAAACTAGAACAAAATAAACACCAAAATATACACTCTCTAACACATTTTTTATAAAACTTCTGTCAACAGCCCTGTTTTACAAGATTGGTCCACAGATGCACTCGGACACATGACTCACTCCACACTGCAGCCAGTGACGATGAGTTGACTCCACTAATTGTGCTGACCCCAGCCAGCGACAATGAATGAATCTGATGTCGCGTGCTGGACGACACGAGTGACCCTACTTCCTGTGGTCGCAGCTGCCCATGTCCCATCTTCATCATCTGCAACTGCACGCCACTCACGGGTGTCCACCAGCTTCCGACCACGAAATGTTCTTCACTTTGGAGTGGCTGACACGTCATCATAGGGATTCCCACTAAAATTTTACCATGTCTACACAAAATTTAAAAGGGTTTGACGTAGGCATTTTGAATTTGGTACTCATTTAGAATTTGGCACCCTGATAAAAATCAATTTTTTTTATAAAGCGTAACAGCAACTGTGTAATATTGAGGTGAAATAGTGAATGTTGCTCATTTCTATTTGCATGCTGATTGTAACATTAAGGGACTCATCTTCTGTCTGAACTAATTCTACGATCAATTTTAACGTATGTTTGGATCTGAACTTCGATCCACTCTCTTACCCGACCTAGAAACTCAAGGTTGGTTTTCATTACAGACCACTGAAGTGTTTGTAGTTAAATTCAACTCTTACTCGTTCTTAGAAAGTGTCCAGAAAGTTATATACGTACCAATTTAATCAAAGTAGAGCTTTTATGTCGTAAAATATTTCCTACCTCTAGCGTGTTTTACAAATGATGTATACAGCTATAGATCTATTATTTGACAACAACCATATAATTGAAACCAAATTATAGTAGCTCACTGTATTCAAATTATTGGAACATTTTCCATCGTTAATAGATGATCACGAGTACTGATCCCGTCTTCAGGTGAAGAACGTTTTCACCTGAAGACAGGATCAGATTGCAGATCCCGAAACGTCGTGATCATCCTGCTCACAAACAATGGAAAATGTCCGCAATAATAGTTTAAACTCTGAAGTTCTCCCATCGTTAACAACAAACTTTAAACAAAGAGCTTACTGTATTTACAAAGAAAAATACATAACTTTAATCTAAAAATTTACCATTTAGTCTCAAGTTGACTTCCACTTCTGTGAAGTCTCCAAAAGAGGCAAACACGTAGATGTCTCACCATGCAGTCAACTTCCCTCGAGATTTGTTATCTTGTGTTTATTTGTTGGGTATCCCCTTCCAAACAAACATTATCACTGTCTGCCAAATAGACTGGGCTTACTGTTACACCTAATGACTGGGAACCCCGACTTCCCGAGTCGTAGAACCGTAGTGGAGAGCCCTTTGGCTACGAGGTATTTTTAGACCAGGAAAGTTCAAACTCGCCTTCGAGCTCATGCCGTTCTTGTAACCAAACATTGCTGTTTCCTCTATATGTTGTAGTATGCTCATTTTGCGTTGTGCTATTATCGTTCTTTCTGTAGTTTACATAAAGCCCAATGATTAATTTTCATTATGGTTCCTTTGAGTACGGTTCACCTTCAAGGGAACTATACTGCACTTGAGATGTTATTTGGGTGGTATATTTCATTATATAGAATAATGCACATCAAACTTTCAGGGTATGTGAGCGCAGCGCTATCTTTTGCTATCGTAGTAGGCCTAGTACAGTAGTTCTGGCTTCAGAGGTGAGAAGATACCTGAAACAGAGACTACAAGGAAAATTAGTTTAGTTAACGTATAAACTCAGACAAGACACTATAGAACGTGCTATAGCTGAAGAGATACTTAAACAAAAAATTCAGTACTAGATCAAGAAAAATAAATAAAATGGTAAAACAATGGCCTGATTAACATTTAAAACGGTAGAATATAGTCAGTCAAGCCATCTTCTATACTTTCTCAAACTTGAACCATCCTCCTTGCAATCTCTACTTAGTTTTATATGATATGTCTTCTCTGCTGAAGACAGAGTCAGATCGCTCATTTCGAAATTAATAATGGATATGAGTTTATGTTGGCTATGGGATACTGGCAGACCTAATGGAAGATACAATTATCCTAGTTGACCAGTCAGTGAATCAGTTTTGTTACGAAGGTGACGTAACACCAAAGCATTGCGTACTACAATTAATATTGTAGATCAACTTGAGTAAACAACGGGTTTTCTTTCAACTAATGCGGCCTAACTGTCAAACCCTCCACTTGCAAAGGTTTCGTAGAAAGTAGATAGCTCTCTTATGTGAAGATTAAATTCAAATATGTTATTTGTTATGGAAAGAGAAAGAATTTGTCTGTGTTTGCCTGTAATTAGATTTTTGATAAGCTTATTTTTAGCTCGTTAAATGAGATCTTAAAAACGCTCTATATTTTCTATCTTTAACCGTTAATAGCGTAAAAACTAAAAGACATGTATAAGAATTAACTACAGGAAAACCAAGATAATATGTTTAACTTCCATTTAAGAATTGTTCTGTCAAAATAGCATGAATACTTAAGTCCCCGTTTTATTTCCCGCAAACCTCTGCAACGGCGGTTTCCCGAGCAGCTGAGGCGGACCCTCTATTAAGAGGCTCCTTATTTATTCTTTTTAAAACTTTTGGTCTCTTTCAATATTAGTTCTTCGGTATTGACGCCTTGCAGTCTTGAAGTTCTTACTTCAAAAACTGTTCCTGAATTACGTACCAAGAGTGTCTTGTGTACCTAGGCAACGTAGCGAGTCAGCAGCTGTTGGTCCAGGAGCTGCACGCTTTGTTGTGGGTGTTAGTCACAACACAAGGATCAATTGAGGCGACGATTATCCCATCATCTGGTCACGTGACCATCTCATCTCTCAGTCACAGCTTACTTTGTCTTTTGCTATCAAACACTTAGTCATGACTTGACTCACAACCAATTCCTGAGATAGTTACAGAGAAACACGCGTCGATGAATGATTTTCGCTAACTGTGGTTTCCGAGGAAATCCACTTCACTCACGCCAGCGGAACTTTAGCGCTTAGCTCCGTGTTGGATTGGTTTTAACTTTGGTTCGCTACACTCACACCCTCGATTCGGCCTTCGGCCTCAGCTTTTTGTGCTCTATTACAACGAGCATAACGAGGCTGTCCGCTACGTTCACAGTCTTTCGTTCCTCATGAAGGAGTTGCAACTTTCGGGGGTTTTTACTGGAAGCTATTACATATGATAAGAAAGGAAAACGCATTTTAAATTTAATTGTAATTGTACATCAAACACACGGGGATGGGTAACTTTTAAGATTTTCTGATTGGACTAGTTTTTAATTTCGATTTTGAGGAACTTCTAATGATCATGTTGTTTGTAACAATCAACTTATCATAATATTTTACTATTTTAACTTTTTTTAATTTCGTTGTGCATCCTTTCTGTCACTACCAAAGGGTATACCTACCAGGAAGCTCACCTCTTGGACTTCCTTATTGCCTCGAGGCCCGTTACGGCGAGGGTGGACGGTGGTAGGGTCAGTGTCCGAAGGGTTGACGACCTGAACCAGTGTTTATAGATTTATGGCGATAACGGGCCACAGTTGTCAAACATTGGAGTAGTGGGCCTGTGGGTCAACACTCCCTCACAAAGCACTTCGGGGAGGCCTCGGCAAGGGCTACAATGGCTTTGTGTTACCTGGCCACTGTCAACATAGCGTTGTGAGTAATGGCCGCTGGCTGGTTCAAAATTAGAAACAAACGTTAAAAGGGTGATTTTAAAAGCGTTATAGGATTAGGTAAAGGGTAAGTCCAAACTACACGTTGTGACGACCATAGTGTTGTTTTAATTCTACTTCAGAACATAAATTAGCAATGCAAAAAATAGTCTGAATATTTTATCGAATTTTATTTGGAAAAATGAGATATTCATGCCGTCAGCATGGTAAGACCCACGACCCTGGACCGTGAAATGAGCCCCGGTCCTGACCCCTGAACACGTTTTGAGCATTTTTACACGACTTGATTGATACACGTGTATATATTATGTGTGTACTCTTTACTAGTCACATTTTGTGCCCGATTTTCATGAAGTTTGGTACAAATATTCCTTTTGTAAATATCTCGGTCAAGTTCGTTATCCAGCAAAATCAGGCTACCGAAAGTACCGAGGGGGGTAGTTTTGGTCAAAAAGGTGGCTTTAATGACCTAAAAACAGTAAATTTTATTAGATTTTGATGCACTTTGAAATAAATGTATTTTGATAGTATTTATCAACGTACCAAAAATCTAACAGAAATGTGCAAGATTTATGGTCTAACTAAGGTTATTGGAAGTACCTTCAAAATGATCTAGGTGACAACATCTACTTACATAGACTGAAATCATAACTCCAGGCATTCCTAATCCATGGGCTGATTTCCTAACCTCGTAATAAACATCGTAAATAGCGATAACTCAATTCACATATGAATTAGGGGTGGTAAGTGGTGACGCACTGTTGATCGGCAAACCGACCGCGAAACCTCGCCCAGGCAGTGCGCGCGATCTAGCGGACAGAAGAGCGACTCCCGCAGCGCCTCCAGGCTTGCAAACCTTTCCATCAACTCCCTCGAGCCCCGCGGGACACGTCTTCAGGAGTCAAGAGCTGTGAGATGTCGGAGGAAATTCCGAGACTGGGAAGTCCCACGTCACTTTCGAAATTATTGGACAATAATGGGGCCTAATTGCACTCGTTTGGTAATTCAGCGTAAGTAAGGAATATTCCCGTGGGATCAAAGCTTCCAATTGATTTTCATTACAGGCTCCTTTGGATCAATAGTGATTTCAAAGTCAATCTTGCTGAACAGAAAAACACGACGTTTCGGGATATGGAATCTTATCCCGTCTTCAGGTCTTCTTTTCTTTTTTATGTTTTAGGTTACTCCCCCTCCTGCTTTAGGTCCCGGGTCTTCTCGTTGAATAAAAACGATAGAAAACGCCCGCAAACATATTTTAACCTCAGAAATTCTGTCATCGTCAATGACAAACTTCAAACAAAAAATACATCTGGGTTTGAATAATAAATTAACTATGAAATACTAAATCATGTATGTAGGAAAAACTAAGTCTACATAAATAAAATGAAAAGACAATCCTTGAGTTCTCCTGCAACTTTTTAAACGCACATAACGGGTCAGAATTTTCAGCATGAACATGTTTTATGCATATTCCTACGACTGAGTAGGGTCTTTGTAGAGGTTCTAAAGTGTTCACTAAAAGGGCCTCGCCCCTTCGTAGAGTTTTTTGTTAAAAATATCCAAGTTTAGGAACACAATTCCCAGCTGTACAGGGTGAGTTTCAAATGCCCCCATTTTAACTTTTAAAAAATTTTTTAAACTATTTGGGGAATGTTTAATAGTATTCTGAAATTTGTTTCAACGTACTTTGCTTGACCCCCCATTCCAATCTGGGAAATGTTCCCAAATTTTTAAATACCTCCTCTCCCTTATGGCATCTCAAAAGAAAGGGAATTGCATCACAAATTCAACGACGCAAAGACAAATGTTTTATCTTGACTCGTTTTTTTATCATATTTAAAGATGACACAAAATCAGGTTTCATATGCAACATTTCACATCAAAACCTTTTAATGGCCAAAATGCTCTATGGGATTATGTTATTGGGTTTTGATGTTTCCTCAGAGTATTTTGAAGAAAATTGTATAATTCAAAATAAATTAAACCTGATTCTGTGTCATCCTTAAATTGGCATAACAAAAAAAGAGTAGAGATAAAAAATTGGCTTTGAGTCGTTGAATTTGTGTTGAAATTTCTTTTCTTTTGATGTGCCATAAGGGGGGTTTGTATTTAAAATATTTGGGGCCCTCCCCGGATTTTGGGTGGGGGTGGGTGACGCAAAGTATGTCAAAACAAACTTCAGAATCATATAAAAACATTCCCGAAAGAGTTTTAATAATATTTCTTTTATCAAAAGTTAAGATCCCCCAGCATTAAAACTCACCCTGTATTTCATTCCTTATAATACATAGCCTAACAGTTAGATATACTTCTGAAACAAAACGTTGGCGGGTTGAGTGTGTAATCACCCTAAGTGCGAGTGGGAGGCACAATTGAGATGCTTGTCCACAAGGTCTAGACTCGGTGTTGACAGGCTCAGCACGTCCTGATCCTGAGTAACAATCTGCTTCTGGATGTCACTGGTCCTCACTGGATCCGACTTGCCTCACTTTGGTCTTTTTCAATCCCGCAAACATCATTAACTTCGCATATCCTGCAGGATCCGCCTCAGCTGATCGGGAGAGCGTCGTTGGTGAGGTTTGCGGGAAATAAAATGGGGACTTAAGTACTAATGCTATTTTGATGAGAACAATTCTTAAATGAAAGTTAAACATATTTTCTTGGTTTTCCTATAGTTAGTTCTTAAACATGTCTTTTAGTTTTATGCTATTAACGGTTGGAAAATATAGAGTGTTTTAAGACCTTATTTAAGAAGCTAAAATAGGTTTATCAACGACCTGATCACAGTCGAACGCAGATAAACTCTTTCTCTTTTCCTTAAAATTAACATATCCAAATTTAACCTTCATATAATAGAGTTTTATTTTAGATTTTAGTTCTACAGAAACCATTGCAAGCGGATGGGGTTGACAGTAGGCCGCATCAGTTGAAAGAAAGCCGGTAGTTAACCCATTGTTACGTGCTACTTTCCTCTGCGGTGACCACGGAGACGGACCCTTAAGTTCTGTCAGTTCTACAAAACGGATATGAAAATGTAGAGATGTATAGAAGTGGAGAAATGTAGATAACCTTAGTATTTTCGATATTTACATATTATATTTTACAGCTCTTACGTAGCCGATAATTGTACGATAAAAGGTTATCGTTCAAACCTAAGCTTTCAAAAGATATGTCATAAGTGCATATTTCCTTAAATTTTCTCACCCCCCAAAGAGTCAAAATCTAAAAGACAATGAAACATTTTTGCCTTTCAAAATAAGAACACATTTTTTATAACTATGTGTCTGTCAATGTTGGATTTCAAACACTCCGATAAGCTTCCATTGTCGATAATTATCCACCTTTAACTATAATCATGATGAAGGGTGAGTGTGTTGAGTGTTTTTGAAGGATGATGAGGTATAGACTTGTTACAAACTAGGGCTGACTGTTCCCCAGACAGGGTATTTAATTTATTTCATAAACAAATGTAAGCTTTTATTTCAAAGTTCATCTCAAGTCAACTGCTCGTCCTTAGAACCAGCAGCATGCATGTAGAAAGACACTCCTGAAGGTGAACCTGGAGGTACAGGTGTCTGAGAAGGATATGTGTAGCTGCGTGTGATGATGGATCGAAGTCATCCATCAGGCAACTCAGTCAACATCCACGCATGACTGCTCTCCATCGCGCCAGATTCCAGGAAGCATTCATCCAGCCATCACTGGACACGGTAAACAGGTGATTCAGTGATTTGGCACATTGTATGCAAGTGTCGTGCAGAGCAAGTATTTGAAAAAAGTATTGTTCGTCGGTCCATGGAAGAAAGGAAGACCCAAGAAAATTCATTTAAAAGGATTATTTGAAGGGTGCTTTGCTTCGTTGCAACAAGTTGAAGCGTGCCTGTGAGTTATTGTAACAAACAAAACTCCCATTTTCCAACAGAGTGTACCAAATGTTTTGATAATAAAACAAAGGAAACTTAAAACCTTTGATGAGGAAATTCTATCACTGAACTCAGATTAAATGTAATTTTAGGTACGTTGAAATATCAATGTTTGCTTTATTCCAAAACTCACCACCGTTTAAAATATTAACAAATTGAAAATAAGAAAATCAATGCTATTAAAATACTCTTGAGAGGATACATTCACCTTGTAATTTAGACTGTATGCTGTGTACATTTATGTCTAGCTCACAAATTCGGATGGTGTAGTGGTGAGGATAATCGCCCGGCAAGCGAGAGACCAGGGTTCAAGTCCCGGTTCGGTCCAAACATTTTGTCTTCAAATTTCTTTAGTGATGGTAGCATATAGTTTGATTCAAAATATGTTCATGGTATAATTTTAGATTGTTTATGAAAGTTTGATTTATACCATATTCAACTAGTGGTTGGTAATATTGTTTATAGGTAAATTGAAACGATAGTGTATTATTTCTGCTGAAAAATGCTTAATGTCAACAACGAATTGTAGGCTTATTGTTGGTAAAGGATATTTTGAATCGAGCTAACAGAACACCGTTCTCGTTCTGTGTGCAGTTACGTTTGGGTAAATAAACTTCCAAGGCGCGTTTGGCGAGGTAAAAAGAGACGCCACAGCCTCATGCGTCCTTTCATTACTTTTAAAATTTTATTGTTTAGAAAATATTCTTACCCTTGTTTATATTTAAATTGATTTAGACCTATTGTTTATCCATCCTAATATGACAATCATCTTTCAAAACAAACCGTGATTCGGCTATTTCAAACACAATAGAAAATATTTAGGGAGCCCCTTAGCATAGCACAATATTTAGTTGGGGTGGCGGCCTAGGCGCGACGAGTCGGGCGAAAAGAAAACGTTCCCGGGCCCACAAAAGGTGCAACATTGGGGAATTATACTATGTAAACAAAGAGGCATTTGATACCGTGGGTAGCGATCTAGCGGCGCTTCAGCCAAGAGAGCCCAGAGAGTAAAAAACCCCTTGCCGAGCTGCGTGTTACGGCACGGTACAGCGGCGTCAAAAAGGTGCCGAAGAAAAAAACAGAGCGCTCAGCCACCGTGCGCAAGGATGTGAACTGGTGGAGAAAGCGATGGGAGAAGACGGGGTGGTTGACTTAGTAGATTGAGAGCAGCAGCATATAGCTTGATATGTACTTTTGATATTAATAATCCGAGATTGGTCCCAATCGGACCACGTGACTGGACATTGTTTGAATCGTACGAGTGCTTAGTTCACCGTGAACCCGACACGTTTTAATTCCAGTGTTCATTACTAGAATGCGCTAGTAAGGGTAGACCTACCCAATTGCCTCACGCGGCTAAGTGGACTGCGAGGGTATACTTGAGGCCAAAACCAAAATCTATAGTGAGATTTGAACCCGCAAACTTAAGCTCCGGAATTTAATGGCTTAGCCACTTGACCTCCGTGTTTTTTAATTTCATTTTTATCTATAAAAACCATAGTGCACATTATGTATCATTACTATTCAGTATTAATTACTAATTAAGTAATTATGAATTACTTTTAAACATCAATTTTTGGCTGAGACTGGTTTTTTTCTCTTTGTACTTCATAACTCATTACTACCACTCATCACACTCATCCTTCACCACATATTTGCCTAAAATACCCTCATGAGAGTGGTCGGCATCTCAAATAGTGATTTAGTGATTTACTTGTAAAGGGGGGTTGATTGGACGTAAGATAACGTAATAAAACCTTCTAGGTAAACATATTATCTAGTGATCTCCAAATTATTTGAAACACGTCAACAGCACGATGAAATAATTGCAGTAGCTTTCTCTGCAGCATAGTTGAGGGTGAGAATACAATCTGAGGGCTGCAACCTGAGCTGTTTGGCTTTAAGGACTTTATTCCCAAATCCCATTAGTAACTTTAACCCATTTATTTATTAAATTCAAATCAGCACTCCGACCCGCTTCTTCAAGTGGTCCATCATCACCGCCTCCTTGACTGCTGGACCATGTGACTCGCGTGAGACTCAAGTGGCGGAGGGGGAGTGGAAGGCGACGTCGGGAGAGCTTTTACCCGTCAAGGGGATAATTGGGATTCGCTAATGGCGAAGAAGAGGGGCAACAGTTAAGTCTGTTGTAGCTGATAAGATCAGTGGAGCCGTCAATGATAGCTTCTTGTAGTCTGCTGGTCGCTGGAGCGAACTCGGCATCGTTGTGGCATCCCAGATAGCATCTAATGAGTTATAAAGCTTGTACCTCTGATCGATCGATCCTCTGTGGTCGCCCCGCCGTGTTTACCGCTCAGATTGTCACTATCCCTGCCCCAAACCCGCATTACTACATTTTTCATGTACCGCCAGTGATTGCGATCTCGCCACTCGATCTTATTTAGGCGTAGACGCGGTTGTGCGCGCATACTGCACGGCCAGTCATGATGACGACGCCACATGTTGCTTACAATGTAAGTTTGAAATTAATGATACTATCGACTTTGAAAGCTGCCTCGTTTCGAGTTGTGTAAATATGCAAGAGCTAACTGTGCGATGCTGGGCTTACAAACCCTCTATACGCTTCGTGCGCCAGCAGCGTCTCGTTCTTGTTTATAAGCGAACTAGCGTTACTTCCGAAGGACGAATTCTTCTTCCAGGACAGTGTCTTAGGACAGCTTCTAGTTAAAAGTCTATAGCAGATCCGTATTACTTCAACTGCTTTGAAGGTGAGTCAGAACACTGAAGCTAACTGCTGACAAATGCATCGCAGTTCCGAAGGATTCTTTTCGCGCACTAATATTACCCTGCGAGGACCTCGGCTAAACTCGTTGCAGTTACGCAGCCGGATGGCGAGGAGGCGTTCCCGAAATCCGTGTTCCGGAAGCCAGCCAATTACCGGCCATTACCTAATCAGATAATCAAGGGCGAGGGACGGAGGGGTGGAGAGCACACCCTTTATTTGGGCTGGGGAGCGGGTGTGGGGCAAATATCGCACGCAGCGGCTGCTAAGTACAGGACTGCTTGACAGCGTCTCAATGGTCGTCACTCCCCCTGGATCTGTGTCTTATTTCAACCCCTGGCGGTGTCTTTGCAATAAGAGGAATCGAGTCAAACCAAACGCGCCGCCGACACTCAACCCTTGCTCGACACCGGACACGTCAGAGTAAGGGAGGATGTGGGAGTTTACATACAGGTAAATGAGGATATTGGTGCTGTGGTGGAGGATGAGGAAGGAAACTCAACTCACGGCATTGTTGAAGAATGGCTTTCTTTATGTTCTTTCTTACTCCTTCTAGTTGTAGCCCAAAGGTGATTATTGCGTAGTATAGTTCATAGCCTAAAATTGTATTGATGAAATAATTGACCACTTGATTGGTACACAAAGAATCATCACATAGATTACCTGGCCAAGAGGCCAACTCGATCGAACCGCACGTCAAAAATATGTATAAGATAAAATTCTAACTGATCACAGATTTTCTGGTTTGTATGTTACCAAACAAACAAACAAAGTTTGTTCATACCCCAGTGGACGAAGCTCGGTTATGGGAACAAAACGCTACTATATGTGGTGTGTTATGCTACAAGCCGGGAAAGTTTACACACAACGCAGCTGTGACAGTTCGACTTCAGCTTTACAACCAACGATTCTCACGTTGAATGTGCTGGAAGAACGGAAAACGTGCGGTGCGCTTTCACCGCTGAAAAACGAGCGACCAGTGTTCACTATCCCATCAATTCCCAAAACGATCGCGAGGATTACCTTAAGTCCGTGTCGTTGTGGTGTTCGCATTCAGATTCCGCACAAGTCTTGTCCCCTGGATAATAAGAAGGAATCATAACTTCAACACTTGATTATGAGCTGTTTCTTGTGCGAAATTAATCCCGCTGCAGCCTACATCTCACCGGCTCATTCCCTTTGATCCCACCGCGTTCACACGTACTAAGTCGTATTTATAGTTTATTAAACCGAAAATGAAGAAAAAACCGGGAGGAAGAGGGGATACCGATGTCAACACAATGGAGACGCTCACGACTTCATTAGGACTCGGAGCCGTGACGAAGCTGAAGATATTTCAGACGCTGCAAATAACGATATTTGTCAGAAGCGAGGGCGCGGGGGGAGGATCCTGTGCTCGGGGCTACTAATGGGCCGACACCTGTTCCACCAGACTGCGTGTCTCCTCGCCGCCGGAATCTTTTATTGTTTTGTTTTCATTGTGGCGGCCATCTTTGTTGATGCTCTGAAGTGTGGAGGAGTTTGATAGCACTGTGGTGAACAACTTCAGGTGTGCTACTAAATTCCTTAATCTTTGTGCGAAATCAAACTATCAAGTGGTCTTTCACATGTTTTATTGGATAAAAAAGAGGTGAAGTTTGTCTTGCTTAACGAGGCGAAGTAACGTCCTCTCTACCACTCAACTTAGCACTTTACCTAGCACTGCCGTATAGTCATAGTACAAATGTAAGTGGCAACTGCGGGAATCGAACCCACGCCAGCGGAGATGAGCTCCGGAGTCGCGCACGATTCCAACCCGCCACAGGTCCGCCTAATTTGACACAGGGGATATAGCCTAATTTGAGTATAAATCTTTACAGATAGGGCATTGTTACCAATAGAATGTTAAAATTTAATTACATCACTTGTATATTATTTTACTTGCAGTTATACTTCTAGTACAACACTTCTCGTATTTATTGTTTTGTTTTCACTGTGGCGGTCATCTTTGTTGGCGCTCTGGAGTGTGAGAGGTTCGATAGTACTTTGGTGAACAATGTCATGAGATTAAATTCCTTAATCTTTATGCAAAGACAATCTCTCAAGCGATCATTCAAAATTTTTATTGGACACAATTTGAGAATAAAATTGGACAAATTAAACACTGTTAAAATTGACATTGTTTATGTTTTACTAGCAGTTATATTTCTACGGCTTTTACGGATCAGCACTCTTGTATCGAACTTTGCTTAGTCGAACTGTACGAAACACCTAGATATGTTAGTTTCGAATTAATACATAGCTATAAGAAATATATTTAATTTTAAAAGTAGATCTGTTTGTAAGCACATTTTTATCGAACACAATATAATGGATTTACCCTGTGTATATATTTTTGAGTGTTTCGTGTAATGAAAAGGTTGTATCGGGGTTAGAATGAGTAATATATTTTTGAAAAGCACCTAGAAGGAGCCCCAGACCCTAGATGCAGTATTTTTGTAAAATTCAGAAAGCATTCCCTCTTTGGAGAGGTATAGAACAATTCCACATTCAGTACTAAAAATATACAAATTCACATATGTAAGGCTTCTTCGGGAGTCAGGATTTGGTAGTTTGTTGTGTCAGCAATGTTGTATCCCTGGTCAAAATGTGGAACTAACCTTAGTGAAGTTTGATTCTGCAAGGGTGATTGTTGTCTAAGCAAGAGATGGGAGATGGGATGAGCGGGGAGGGAGGAGGGAGACGGCGGCTCGAGGGTGTTGATGATGTTGTTAGCCTCTACAGGTGTGGACAAAGGGAGGAATCAATCAAGCCCGAGGAATGTGGCGGAGCGGGAGAAACATTCCTAGACCCACCAGACAGCCTGGCTCCGGAACCATAGATCTGACCTTCCATCTAGCCGTTCTACAGACACAAATCCACTGTTTGATCCAAAACCAGGCAGTCAAATCATTGGCTACCACTAAAACCTGGTAAATCACCGATGAAATCAGGATCTCAGCGAACTTCCAATAAAACATAACAGGTTTTCATTTATCTATTTTAAATTAGACGAAATTTCTTTATACACTATTTCCGCAGTCGCCACTTACATTTGTAATGTGACTGTATGGCAACGCTAGGTATAGGTTGAGGTTGAGTGGTAGAGAGGTAACATCCTAGGACTTTGTAGTCCTAACTTCACCTGTTAAACGAGACAAAATGTACCTTTTTACTTCTGTATCCAAGGAAACATAGGCTAGTAAATTATATAACAGCTTAATTTATTTTCAGTGCTCTGAACATCAAAGTGAAGAAATTTGGACTAAATAATGAAACTGAAATAACTTTAAAACGGCAGTGTTTAGAGCAATAAGAGCTGTTTTGGTCGATTGTGAAAGTAAAAATCTACTTAAGTAAAGCTACAACTTTATAGGTAAAACAATACTTTGAATGGCCATCATTTTGAAACGGACAATCCGATCTAGCTGGTTAACGAACTTAACCTAGATAATTGCTAAAGGAACATTTGTACCAAATTTCGTGGAAATCGGACCAAAAATGCGACCTGAAGAGTGGTCATATAACAATATATTTCAAACTATACATATATATACCATGTATTGTCATTTGACTCAGGAGGTATTGGGAAGCTCAAAACTGCAAACCGCACCTTTCTACGACGTTTCCTTCTCTTTGGCGAGAGAAATGAACAGCCCTATTTTCAAAGAAAATTCTTTAAAAATGCAGCTGTTTAACTGAGTCACATGCTCTGTGAGATGCCGAGAGGACTCGGAATGAACAAATATAGTCGTCAGATCAGTCTTATAATCGGCCGCTCCACTAATGAAGTCGGCTCCGTGAAAAGCCTGCCATACTTAATTATCTGACAATGTGTCTGAGTCCGGCCGGACCGGCCCCTGAGTCTGATGTCTCAATCTCGCGGTCAAATACCGGTTCTCACCGGTTCAAAGTTCACCGAATAAATAAACGCGCACGGTGGTCATTTGTTAATACCGTGCTCGAACAACTGGTGGCTCCCAACACCCTAAATTGGCCATTAGTTATAACGCCCAAACTGTTTCGCTGCAAGTGGCTTCGACAAATACGGGCGGCGAGATCTGAGCCAGTAGGCTGTAGGCGAGTCATTTATGAGAGGTTTAAATATGCTCGTGGGCTTAATGAGGAGTTGAATACTCTTAACCACTTTTAATATTACAATACTATCTTGTATTTATCGTGTTTGGTCAACTTTCTTTTACAACATCTTCGAAATGTTCATTAGAGAAGCAGTTGTGCACGTTGTCAAGAAAGGGCTTCCCCATCTCTCAGAGACGCACTCCTACAACACGAGGAATAGGAAAACTACAGCCTGCAGTCCCACCGCCTCACTGCGTACGAGAAGAAACCCTCTTACATCGGCACCAAACTGTTCAATAAACTTCCTCCCAGACTGAAACTACAAGCTGACTCAAAAACTTTAAAGGCAAGCTTATGGAATGGCTCATGGAAGAGGAATTTTACTCCATTGAGGAATACCTGGAGCGGACGTAAAATCAGAAGAATTTTTGACGCCCATCCTGTTCTCTAGGAACATGGATTAAGACCATTACGTTCAAGTAAGTTCAAATTAAGTTCAAAGAAAATTGTTATTTAGCTAAAAGCTTTCGTTACATCTTCCTATAAAGTTGGCACCCTAGTATATTTTTGTCATTTCCAGGCATTCTAAAAAGGTTGTAGAGCTAATAAGAAAAGCTTTTATAAATACTGTAGTTACATTCATTAGAAACCTTTTAGCGAAGCTAAACTTTTGCATTTCTCGAAGCAAATTTCCCTTTGGGTATAGCGCACAGTTAACACGGTTGATGTGTCTAACACCGGTTTTTGACATAATTATAATAAGTAACCGAAATAACAAACTGTCCCTGTGATTCGTCTGTAAGCTAAAAGAAAAAAATTAAAAGAACGCAACTTAAACTACAACAAAATCCTTCAGTACAGTAATAGCTGATGGGATTGTAGTGTCTTTCATATAAGGTGGTAATTGTATAATGTAACCAAGATATTAGAAATACTAGATTATTTTTTGACACACCGACCATTCCTAGAGGGTATTTTAAGGTAAATATGGGTGAATGGATGTGTGTAGAGGGTTTTGGATAGATAATGAGGTGTAATTAGTTACAAACTAGGACCGACTGTTCCCCAGATTGGTAATTAATTAATAGCCCAACGACCAATGGAGTAGACCAACGAGCTTGACTTCCAAACCACGGGGAGTGGCCATCGTGAAAAGTTATCACTGCGCCCGGGAATCGAACCCGGGCTAATTTGGTGCGAAGCACACACTATACCACTGAGCTATGTATCATCAAATACCGCATTGTATTTTTAAAGGAATTACTATCATAAATAATAACGCAAATTTCAAGACGGTCGTACGCCTGTCCTGATAGAAGCAAAACCTATATTCGGCAGAATCAAAAAGTTCTAAGCGATAATGAAAAGAATTTATTGATATCAAAAGTGTGGTACAACGGAGGAAAGGAGGCGGCGAAACCTGAAGAGGATTATGTAAAGTGAAGGCGAGCGGAGCGGAGCGGTGATGGGACAGCACTATCCAGTGAGCTGAGAGAGTTGGAATATTTCCGTGTTGTTTTGGTCGTGTTTGGCGGTGCCAGTATTTTGACTGGCGGTGCCTTTGACGTCGTTCAACTATGCTAATGTGGTAAAGCTCAGTGCCTACTCGCTCCATCTCTCTCTATCAACTCTCTCTCTTCAGATTCTGATTTGCAAAATATCTCTGCATTAGTGATGTCGGCCGCACCGCCCCGTCATGGTGCCTCCTTTTTGACACACGGGTCCGCCACGTCTGTGTCGGCTGGGACTCAGAAGTGAGTCGTTCGGAGAAATGAGGTTGGAAATTTTATATTGAAAAGAAGGTTAATTCAACTCTTAATTATTCTTTGTTTTAAGCTTGTTGTTGCCGATGGGAGAATTTCAGAGTTTAAACTATTATTAGGGACATTTTCCATCGTTAAGTGAGCAAGATCACGACGTTTCGGGATCTGCAATCTGATACCGTCTTCAGGTAAAAAGTAACCTAAATGAGTCTTTATTATGAGTTTCAGTTACTAGATTCTATGAATTGGTTTATCCCATATCACCACGTTTCATCTCTTTGTCAGATTGTTAATTTTAACCAGATTTCAATAATACCGGCAAAGGAGCATCTCTAGGCGAAGAACACATTTCGAATAGGGTGTCATCAAAAAAGTTCACAATGTCCATAGAACATTTGATTTTTAACTTTTATAATACTCGTATTTTGCCTCTCTTAGGAAATTATAATTTGAAACAAGGACTTTTAACGCCTGAAGATGCACCGCACCAACAATTGTGTGAAAGTTAAGTTTCGTACAGATTACTTATTCACTTTGGTGGAGTGGTGGCCTAAGGTAACTTAAACCATTTTGAGGTTTTATGTGATTTTATGACTATTCTTCTAGGGAGACATTTTCAATGTAGATCAATGAGGAAAATGTTCATATTTTTAGTTAGACTGCCTTCCACACTGCTCTTCATGCGTTCTTCTTCATTGGTCACACAGGACAATGTTGGTTGACCTCTCTCTAGACCTTAACCTAATCTCAAATCAGCAGTAAGCCGTTGATAGTTTTTGTGTTTTGTTATTTTTAAACTTTTATGAAACTACTACAGGACAATGTAACAGACAATCTTAAACAAGTTGTCAATTTGTTGAATGTCTCATCAGCTGGCAAGGCAAGGCTTGTTACAGCTACAGCTCCAATCAGAGAGGTGGTAAGTGAGTCAGCACACCGGGCATCAATCTGTGCGTCTGTCCAGCTGTCTGTGTGTTTGTTGACGTTGTAAGCCCGCCTGGAACACGCTTTGTCTGCTCAAAGCCTCTCTGATGATCAAACGATCACAGCTCTACCGCCGCAAGGCCGTCTTCCACTTGCGATCAAAATGCATTTTATACTCGAGCTCACTTGTTATTGTTTACTTGACTTGCTAGCTTATCGACAAGTTTTCGAAAAGGTGCAATTCCCTCAGTGTAGTGATGAAGTGGGTTGATGCAAACAGAAACGACTAATTGTCCTCCCTTATCTGTCTTTCCAATTTGAAGGCAGTAAGACAGACACTCGAGTGGAATCCGCAAGGAAGCAGGAAGCGTGGTCGACCAAGAAATACATGGAGGCGAACCATTGAGAAGGACCTGGAGAGGAGAGGACTGACGTGGAGAGAGGCCAAAGCGCTTGCAGCGGACCGCGATGGGTGGCGGAATTTCGTCGTGGCCCTATGTTCCACCTAGGAATTATTGGACATAAGTCAAGTAAGTTAAGACTTCCTTCTCATTTTAACGAACAGCTTATCACTCCTGTTACGCACAAGTCCCTTTGACACAGTCTACATCATCAATCAGTACAACCTGGAAGCAATAACCAATGTCCACTTCAAGAACATCATCAAGATCTCCAGGCATCTACTAGAAGAGGATTGGAAACCCTAGCGGAGGAATATAACGCTAGGCTCACAAATGACTAAGGCTTCAGCTCAGTGCATAAACTCAGCACAACGGAGAACACCTGCTGAGGAACGCTCCACCAGACAACCCAAAGAAAACGGGGTCTACCCAAACTTTAAAAAGTCGCTACAAAACCGGCCTTTCTACCGGAAAGAATTCAACGAGTAAATATTAAAAACTTAATTCCGATATTCTCAACAACTTTGTTTGTATATGACGCACTACTAATCATAGATATTATGTAATTTAGATATTTCGACTTCGACTAACGCAGGGAAATGGTTTGTTAGGTCCTTTATTCTTGAAAATGCCTAGAATCACAACAATGTCTTTAAACAAACAAATACTCTAGGATGATACGCTCACTTCATCAAAGATTTGTAATTATACGCCCTCGTTTTAGTTTAAAGTGGGAAATAGATAAGCCTAAATATATTTTTATTTTCATCAGGGTTTCGGTTTCCCAAAAGTAAATTGATCTCTGATCAAACACAAAGTGGTGAAATCGTACCTTTTCTTTTTCAATACAAGACCTCGAGCAAATATTCGTTTCTAGGGTGAAATTCTGCTACAGTTTGCACTATTGACAATAGAATTCCATATATTGAAATAGAAATTATATCTAACTATTATTAAATCGTCAAGCTGTCAGCTTTTGGAGTGTCACGGGAGTCATGTCGTGTTCCTAAAACCTAAAACTCTTTCATCTCTACTCAGCAAGAACCCATCAACCTTTGATACTTTGGTATAGTTTGGATGTTGTGTTTCTTCAGAATTTTACCAACCTTGTCTGTAGTCCAATTGACGTATAGAATGTAGGCCCTTGAGGTATGGAAGTTACCAGCAAACTCAAGAACTTTTGAAAGTTGTTCGTACAACTTGTTTTAATTTTTTATTATAAGTATATACTTTAATTACACAGAAAAAAGAACAAGTCTACTATTTGGCTTATATTTCGTTATTTGCATAACTTATTCATAGCCATAACAAAAATAAACACTTTTCACATACAGTACTTATGTTTACAAAATAATGTCACATGCTTATCTAATACAAGCCCATCTGGTTGCCGTGATCTTAAAACTTGTATTAAAATATCTTAAAACTTGTATATATATATATGTGTTACAAATAAAACTCAAGAACTGTTTAAGACCCTTTGGTACTTCTAGAGGGTATTTTAAGGCGAATACAGAATGAATGGTGAGTGTGATGAGTGCATAGACTAACGGACTCTATAGGTAGAGTAGAGTTCGTTTGTCTGTGATGAGTGTTTTGATGGTTGATGAAGTGTAGTCTTGTTACAAACTAGGGCCGACTGTTCTCCAGATTGAGTAACGACTTAAGTCACTTAACAGCGCAATGACCAATGGAATAGACCAAGGGCTTAAGGGCACGCCTTCAGGGTTCCATAAAACTTAACATATCCAAATTTAAGCTTCATATAAGAACGCTATCTACTTTCTACGATACCCTAATTGCAAGCGGAGGATTTGACATCAGTTAGGCCGCATCAGTTGAAAGAAAGCCCATTGTTACGTGCGCGGTGTCATGTGTTCCTTGGGCGGACGAAGTCAGCCTTTCTCTGCGGTGATCACGGAGGCGGACCCTTCCCGTGACTTCCAAACCACGGAAAGTAGTCATCGCGAAAAGTTGTTACTGTAGCTCCGCGGGAATTGAACCTGGCCCGATTTGGTGCGAAGCACGCACTGCGCTAAGATTTAAAGTTCTTTACCACCCAGAAGAAAGAACCTCAGCACATTGTGTTTGCTTATACCTCTCTAGAAGACACCCAGGCTGGAACTCTGGATGCTGGATAGCGTGAAGCGTGTGGGAGCGAGTCCGCCTGCAATCAGTGGCCTATGGTCGAGGCACGCCTTGAGCTCGGCGGGACACACACCAATAAATTAGCACTCGTCGCGAAAACTGTCAACACTCTTATTTATCGGCTTCCATTACTTTTATATGTTCGCATTATCCACCGCCTGGCTGATATTGCATTCGTTCGATAAATCCGCCGCCGCGAGAATTGCGGAGTTTGTTAGAGTGCGAGTGGTCGGTGTGTTCTTTTTGGATACACGTTCGTGTACAGCTGGGAAACCTTTTTGCGACACCGATTTAATGAGGAACCGAGCTAAAATTGACATTTTTAACATAAATAATAAATAAATGTTTTATCTCGTTAACAACGTACATTGCGTTGAAATCGTAGGGTTTAAAATATTGTCAAAGCTAAAATCTTTTCACTCATACTTACATTGAGAACTTATTCATACATACAATTTTTACTGTCATACTGGCTCATTCATTCGAATTTTCCCACTTAAGCATCCGTAGGCCGGTAGCCATTTCTCACTAGGTCTCCCATTCCATTGGTGTACCAAGAACTCGTCTAAACTATAGAAAGTGTTCACGGCCAAAACTGCTTTCAGACGAGATTTGAACACCTGTGGTGTTTGGAGCACATTTTATTGAATTTGGCGATTTGTTGGCTCCTGCCTGAGAAGGCAAACGCTCGTAAACCACCGTTCTGTGTCGCCCAGTCCGGTAGTTTTCCTGCCTCTAGTTGCATAAGAGTGTATGTCTACACCTCTTATGGGATCGCATCTGGCTTGGAGAAAACGCACGTATCAAGAATGTAGAGAAAGGGAAGTGTCAACATATTGAGATTTTTGAACGCTGGTCTGCACGACTCTCCCCATTGAATTTTTGCAATGGTCCGAACTGCGTTTTTTTAAGAATGTAGAGTCTGGAAAGGCATGATATTGCGCTATAACCCCATAAAGCCACTCCTTATGACAGGTGTAAGTATATTACCCCGTAATACGCCGTCATCAGTACCTGAGTAGGGCAGTATTTTGATAGTTCCCTCAGTACATAAATGCCTGACACCCTAGGAATACAAATAAAACCCCAATCGCAGTGTTCGTTCCTCGCAAAACTAAAATTATCTCAGTTTCAAATCTTAAAATCTCGCTTCTACGCCAGACCATAACTTTGTCGGTAGACGCGTTCGTGTGTGAAAGCCATCTCCTGGTGCGCAGACAGTAAACCATCTATCAACTACAGAAGCCAAGGCGAAGTTGGCAAATTGAGTTGAAAGCTGGGAGACATGCGTTGACTCCTGAGTTGACTTCTGCTGATTGTAAGATGTTGATTTTCTCGCCAAGTTGACTCGCTGCTGTTCAACCAATTAGGATCCAGCCCGGCTTGTGTCTTCAATGTAGTGATCGTCTTCACACAGGATGAAGATTTGACTCTTCATTAGTTATTGGCAATCAGCCCAGTGCTTGTTTCAGAATAGGAACATATTCGGAATGTGTATGTTTGCAAAGTGAGGTTGCTTTCAGTACGAGCTGACGTTTATTGTATTTTTACTATCCTGACTTAAAGGATAGAGCTCGCTCATTTTCTAATGTTTTGTATTATATTTATATTACTTTTTACCTGTAGCCGATAACGTGATCGGTTTGCAGATAACGATATTATAACATATAGCGCTCGTAAAGAATGAACTACTAAACTTTGAAAATTGGGTTGTGTTAAAAAAACATCCTGTAAAAGGTTTTTTTGTAGGTTTTCTTTTAGTTGTGTTGCTTAAAAGAAAAGAATCTAGCTAGTCTTAGTTATTACGAGTTGATATCATATTATTTTGATCAGTGTCCATGCATACATTTTGTTGAAAGAGCTAAGAGACTTGGTTTGATAAACAACTTAACATTCAAGTCATGCTAAGAAACAATCATAAATAACACCTCCAAGTTCACAATTAGTCAGAAGTTGGATGAAAATATTGCATGATGTTGTAAAATGTATTCACGTTGAAGCTAAACAGTAAATAACAGAGGGCAGGTTGAGTATATGTTGCCTTGACGACAAATATGAGTCCTATGTTTACGATGTCGTGCGCCACGCTACGCCACCGTCAGGGGATGATAAGCCCTTGTGCAAGTACAACCCCTAGTCGCCTTTAAACCGCTGGGTTTATACGACGTATACAGTGTACTTCAAACTTTTCTTAGCGTAGTGTTTTTAGCTTATTTATGTCTTTTTATGGGATTTTCTGAGCTATAATTAGTTGAGATCAGGTAGTACGTAAATAAAACAGGCCGACACGCAGCTAAGCGCTAAAGCGCTGCTGGCATGAGTTAATCGAATTTTCTTTGCAATTGGCACTCTAATTCGCTGCGCTCACAGCCTCGCTTCGGCCTCCTGTTTGATCACGGGCGTCACTCGTTTTTAAACGAGTTTTTAACGCAAAGGGACACTTTTGGTTGAATTTGACGAATCGAGTTCCCGTCTGGGAAGGCAAACGGAATTACCGTCCTGTGTCTCAAATTTTATGCATCAATCTCAATCAACAGTGCCTCAATTCAACAAGTATATCACCGTCTCTCAATCAATTCCTCTTATTAATTCGCATTTTGATTTAAAAGGATGCACATTTCCAGAGAAGACTTGTCATCTCGTACCTGCAATTTTGAACCACCTACTTCTGATGAAATTAAATTCTGCAGCACAGACGTCAGCCGGGCAGCCCCCTGCAGCGTTGGTGGCTAAAGTGTGAACTACAAACCGAAGGTGGCGTTTAATAAAAATGTAAATGTCGAGAGGTTGTTGGTGGCCGTGGTGGAAACAAGGCCCCCGCTGCGCACCCCGAAATCTTCCAGTAAAACCACTTTGAGTGAGCCTCACGAGAATGGTGGATCATGTGTGATGTTGCAGATACGTCTCTAATGGACCGACTGGTATAAAACAAGCTGTGACTATCAAACTGATGAGATGACAGAAGGCAGTGTATTAGCGACTGACAGACAGATGATTGTAGTGGCAGTGCATGGCTTGGAGAATGTATGGGCTATCAGCAGCTGCTGATAACTGACGAAGGACCGGCGACTGTAACAGCTGTTGACCGGCAAAAGGACCGCATCGATCTTTCTTGCAAAGGCATTTCACCAACACGCATCAGACAGGTTCGCCAGACCACAGATACACTTACACCCACAATGATACGGTACATATGTATGAATGTGAGCGGTGCGAGGTGATCTATGGACAGATCGCCTGACTCGCCGACTGTTCCGCCATCTTGTCTTGTCACCGACTATAAACTGCTTGTTTTTATTCATGGAACACGTGCCTCCAGTCTCGACTGGAAGATGCATGTTCGTGACAGCTGGGAACACTCATTGACTGAATATTCACATCAATTATGTCCAAGTGTTTGTGGGAGGGTGCTGCAGGCTGGAAGGCACTTATACCGGGTCATCCAGTGAACTTTGATGTTTTTGAAAATATCATAGCTCGGTTGTGTTTTTAACAATTAACTTGTATTGGTCTTAAACTAAAGACAAAAATGGGGATTTTATTTCATATTAATGTTTTGAAAATCACACTATGCAAATGACTTCCATTTGATTCAGTGCATTTTCTACTCTTTTGCTAATTTTTGTCATGCACTGTTCAATATTTCTTGAGGAATGCGGTTGATTTATGCAATGATTTCTTTTCAATTTTATTAGATTACGTGGCTTTTGCTTGTATACTCTTTCTTTAAGATATCCCTAACAACAATCCCAGTCGTAATATAGCGGTCATCGCTTCCAAGGAAAGTATAACTTTACACCAACTACGCAAAATGGATTGGTTGACACAGCAACGGAATTTTGCAGTACAGTTAGAAAGTTGGATTTTTCCCTTTTGGAGCCCCGATGCAATGGCTTTGTAAAGAATTTGGTTTGATTCCAAAGGATGGAGGAACGTGCTCTACATCTAATGACACAATCCACTTCCTCCGAAAATATTTTCCAGATATCTGATATTTTCTGATTTCTGCTCATGGTGGTATATCCTGGCCTCCAAGGTCCCACCATCTATCGCCATTGAAATTTTTCTCGTGGGGTATCCGAAAGTAAGAAAAGTAAGAATATACAAGAAAAGACCACGTTACCTAACAAAACTAAAACAGGCAATCATTGCAGAAATAAACCACGTTCCTCAATAAATATAGAGAGGCGTAACACTAATATAAAAACAAGAGAATTTCAATGCACGGAAAGTGACATGCATAATCGATCACCTAATGATGCATTGAGTCAGAGTAAAATTACGAACAAGTGTCTTGCTGTGGGCTGTGAAGTAAATATTTCCAAGAAAAGTTTCAGATCTCGCCGTACGCCTTGACAAGTTCCGCCGGCCAGATAGTGTTATCAGAGACAGATGTCTGGTTCTGGAGGCTCCAGTTGACCAAATCTGACCAGAACCCGCTCCTCAAGTAGGCTGCTGACCCCTATTGCCAAATATGAAACTTCCAAGAAATTTTTAATTTGTCGATTTTTTATTAAAGCGAGATAAGATATTATATATTGATATTATCATATGGCCAGGTGTAATCTGTGGTTTGTTTTAACCTCTCTCTACCAATTATCGAACAGCTGACTGCTTGCTCCTAGTCAAGTTGTTACATGAATGCTGTTATTGATCGGTTTCAGTGAGTTTATGCTTGTTTTCAGTATTGATCGCGAGTGCCTAATTTGTTCGGTTTCGGGTTCAAGATTACTTTTATTCAAAAGTGTAGTGTGTGTGTGTGAAATAGTAAGACAATAGTGAATGAAGTTTCCAGACTTACCTAAATGGAATTGAAAGGTAAAACTCAATATTACGTATTTAACGTATTTAGACACATTCTTACTAAACATATTTTGGCTACTTCTATTAACTATGTACTTCCTTAGGTTCAGTACTTATGTATACAGTCTACTCATGATACACCATACATCAATGAAAGATATTTTTATTGATGAATTGTGAAAATGAATGGTATGATACAGGTACAAACTTATTAAATAACTACAGAGTATGGTATCATAATTTTATAAAATAACTAAATACAGTTTTTAACATTCAGAGGTAGAATTGAAGTTAACTCAAATGTTTGATTAAATCTTCAGGGCCCTGTTTCATACAAATTATTATGCCTCTCTTACTTTTTTCTTTCTTATTGCATCAGCAAACCTGGGCCTTGTTTTGTGTTTTTTCTTAGGTGTTGTCAGATTTGATGATTTCATTCTCAGCTCATTTGCTTGGAAACAGAGATGTCATCAATATCCATTATCGTGGTCAAGCTTTTTATTTCACTTATGAGTTATAAGCGTTCCAATAATTATGCTTTAAAAACGTGTTCAGTGCCACTTTAGTCGATCGCCATTTACTTTGCGGATGTTGTATGGATATAAATTATAGCTCAAGACATACTGCGTTATGGGCTAAACCCTTAAACGTAGTTTCGCCGCCATAGCATCAGCCGATTTTGCATTTTACGCGGTCCAATGTGCCTTAAACACATTAGTTACAGAGAGAAATTTTTCTGAGGTCAGTTTTGGTCTTTGCATAAGAATATTATCGAAAATTATAAGATCTATAAAAAAATGTACTGAACGAAAGTTGTAGACAACTTAATTCCACACTAGCGGTTTTGTCTCAAATGCAACATCGGATCGCTCGTTGAGCCGCTAGAAACGAAATTCTGAAGTGAGAACAGTTATTTTTTATCAATCAAAACCCACCCAAATTTTTGAATTTTGAAAATCCTCTCTTAGTGAGTGCCTACATTGTAAAAGGAATGTTCATACAAAGTTTCAAGTTTCTAGGCCTTGTGGTACACAATTATTATTTTTATTGTCTTCTAAACCACTTCATTTATTATCAATCCCATAAACCACTAAACAGTCGCCTATCTATTTAAAAATATACCATTAAATAAAGATATCTTTAGTAAATATCTTCCTGAACAAAACAAAAAGTACTGAAATACTACTCTAAAAGTACTGTATTTATCTATGTTTCAAAGTGGAATTTTCTCGGACCACAAGTAAAATTTGGAAAATCAGCTTTCAAAGTAGCAAATATCACAACATATCTGAGTAAATAACAATCTGACGGAGGCGACAATAGGTTGATGACACAGTATTGATGACTGGGACTCGTGGCGTGGTCCTGTAATCCAGCTTCATGGAGGTCAGGTTTTGAGGATGATATAGGTCTAAAGCGGCTCAGATAGTCTCAGTGATCATCTGATGATAACCGCATCAACTCCCACCATCGTTTAGACATATCAGACCATCACCTGCGTGGTTCGGAAGTCACGTTAAGCCGTTAGTCCTTGTATTTCCATTGGTCATTGGGCTATTAATTAATGACCCATTCTAAGGAAGAGTCGGCCTTAGTTTGTAACAAGACTACACCTCATAACTCATTACTACCACTCATCACACTCATCCTTCACTACATATTTGCCTTAAAATGATATGTCCTCATGAGAGAGGTCGGCATCTCAAAGTAGCAAATATCACAACATATCTGAGCTAGTAACAATCTGACAGAGGCGACAATAGGTTGATGACACAGTAGTGTAATGTAATGTGTGCGAGGCTGTCTACTCAAGTGGGCGAGGAACTGACTCGGCAGTTCAGCACAGATCCGACCTCAACTGGTATCAACCCAAGTCACGCTCCTTGCAATCTCCAAACACGCTCTTCCTCAGCTTTGCTGTGCATTAAGGGTGCGCCTCAGCTGCTCGGGAGAGCGTCGTTGCAGAGGTTTGCGGGAAATAAAATGGCGACTTTAGTATTAATGCTATTGTGACAAAACAACCCTTAAATGAAAGATAAACATATTTTCTAAGTTTGCCTGTAGTTCACTTTTCAAAATGTTTTTTTAGTTTTATGCAATTAATGGTTAAAGTTAGAAAGTATAGAGTGTTTTTAAGACTTTATTGAAGAAGCTAAAAGTAGCTTTATCAAAAATCTAACTAAGACAAACACAGATAATTTCTCTTTCTCATTCCATAAAAATTGACATATCCGAATATAACCTTCGTATAAGAGCGCTACCTACTTTCTACAAAACCATAGCTAGCGGAGGGTTTGACAGTTAGGCCGCATCAGTTGAAAGAAAGTCCGTTATTTAGCCATTGTTACGTGCGCGGTGTCATGTGTTTCTTGGACGGTCGAATTCAGCTGATCTCTGAGGTGACCACGGAGGCGGACCCTTAACCCCGTCCAAAGTAACATATAAAGCCCATGCCCATAGCAATAGGCACAACACACTTCAAACTCAAATCTGACCATTCGTGCTGAACGATAGCGATCATAAAACGTCAATTCTCAAATTACCAGCCCAAATGGTCGCATCCACCGTATCAGATCATTGTGGAAGAGTATCGAAGGGACTTTTTACAGTTGGAAATCCATCCACGGTGTACAGCGCTATCTGGTGTGCATCTGTGGTCGATCAGATCGCCGCAATAACCCCATAAACATAAACAATGGTGGCGGTCCCTGTCGTAATCCGAGCCCGCTACAAAGAAACACAGCACGATGTTATAATAGTGTCGGGTTGCATTGGGCGATCACTGAGGATTATTGAGGCGTAGTGGTGAACTGCTACCCCTCGGCCCTCGCTCTCTCTGGCCATATGTTGCGCGCTCCAATCATCGGCTTATAGCGCGTAAGTAGGTCTTCGTATCATCGAGGTGAGGCTGTGAACTTCAGCGTAGAAGTACTTGTCATCAACGGTCCAGGAAATTAATTACTTATCACTAAATCACTATTTGAGATGCCGACCACTCTCATGGGGGTATTTTAAGGCATAAACCATAATATGTGGTGAAGGATGAGTGTGATGAGTGGTAGTAATGAGTTATGAGGTGTAGTCTTGTTACAAACTAAGGCCGACTCTTCCTTAGAATGGGTCATTTATTGATAGCCCAATGACCAATGGAAATACAAGGACCAACGGCTTAACGTGACTTCCGAACCACGCAGGTGATGGTCTGATATGTCTAAAAGATGGTGGGAGTTGATGCGGGTATCATCAGATGATCACTGAGACTATAATCCTCAAAACCTGACCTCCATGAAGCTGGATTACAGGACCACGCCACGAGTGCCAGGCATATACTTATACTTTATCAGCCAGATGCATTTTTACTCAACCAAATTCAGTAGGGGCTAAATAACTCAAAGATAAGCGAGCCGTTGAAAATTCCAGCTCAACATTTTTTAATAAGCGAGGTTTATTTGTCATGGTAGAACCTTTGATTGGTAACGGTTTAAGACCTCGAGACATTGAAGTTCGGTGGTTTCTTCTTGGAATGTGCTTACGTGTGGCGATCTCTACAACTCGAACTACATTTAGTAACTCACTCAAATTAAACACTAGACGTATCGTTTGATGCAGTTATTATCATTTTATTTATTACTGTGAAAAACACTTAAATATAATTACTATACAAATGATCAAAGATCTCCCGACCTTGCATTTCGTCCAATAAGCGCAATGTAAAAAACATGGATTTTCTTGGGACACCTCACACCTTAAGTTTTCATCGGATTTTTATAAAACAAACTTTGTTTTAAAGTGCATTAAATTTTTAATGGCTCCGCTGAACCGAATCTCCATGTTCGCATTTATAAGATTGTGACATACATTCAAAAATTAAAAATTATTTGTATTTTAATTTCTGGATTTTATTAGTAAAATGGTAAAATTTTCAGTGGTCAGCGGAGTTACTGCAGTACATTGTTATCTTTAAAAAAACCTATTTAACAAGATCCGAAAAAAATTGTAGGCGTGAGGTGTCTCAAGAAAATGTTTGTTTATTAAAAACCACTATACTACAAACAATTCAAATTCCTTTCAAATTAACCCCCCTTTACAATCACAGGAATGACTACATCACACTGTCACCTGAATCTTTCACTCTACTGTAAGTTTTCAAGGTAACTAAATGTCAAAGTTACTTTTACTTATAATATTTTAGATTTTTCATCACCACAATTTAAACATAGGCCTAATGTATTTTATGCCCCTACAAGTATTTCGACGACCACGCTATATTCAAACTTTTAGTTGTATAGCAGAGATAATTAAGTAATTTAAATATACTAACAGAGAGTAGATTTTTATATTGATGCTATTTTGAGTCATAGAGGGTTGGTTCTTTGACGATATATTCCGTAAAACTAAACCTGATTTAAAGGTTTACATACGTAAATCGAGCTGGTAACTACAATGTTTTTCTAGATGATATTTTTAACTAATGTCTTCCTTAAGAGTGCACAGTACCTATCGGCCATTTTGTTTTTTCCCTTAAGAACACTGTAAAACCAAGCACTTTCTTGGTTGTGGAGACACCTCACACCTACCAGAAATAAATTTAATTTGAAGGATGACGATGTACTGCAGTGACTCCGCTGACAACTTTTTTAAAATGTTACTAGATTCAAAGTAAAAAAAGATTCAAAGCAAATTCAACGTTCTTTTTTCACTGTTTGATTAATAGGAAAATGGATATTCGGCTCAGTGGAGTCACTAAAACATTTAATGCACTTTAAAACGAAGTTTAGTTCATAAAAATCCGATGAAAGCTGTAGGTGTGAAATCTTTTAAGAAAACGCATGTCTTTACATGCGTTCTTATGGGTCGAATATCGTTCGTAAGAATTATCGTTCTTATGGGTCGAAATTCAAGGTCACAGCCACTACTGCGCACTCTTAAACGGGATGTAAATTACCAAACTGAAACGAACATGTGTTCATTTTCAGCGACGTCTTTGTCCTTTAATATCATGCAACTTTATTATCATTCATCTAAACTACACCATTAACTTCTTTTTCTACTTTATGAGTGGAGAAGTTCCCACATCACGAGTGTTGTTTCGCAATAGACAAAACCTACTTAAACTTTGAAGTGAGTATTCGTATTTATCTCGTCAGCACACGGCAAGGAAACATTTCTCAGCTCTCTAGGAAACAAGTTGCACGAAACAAACATATAAACAAGTCTGTGGAGCGTGTTAACACCGAGAAACTACAATACTGTTACTTAAGAAAATATATCAGCATTACTGAAAACGTAACTATTTATGGTTAGTACTTTTCTTTCATCTTTTAATTATGGTATTCCGACATGCTTTTGTTGAAACAATGTTGTGGTGGCATTTTTATGTCGGGACTAGAATATCGCGCGTATTTTTATTTGTGTAACATGAATGACGCACACAAATTTAAATATGTGGAATTTACCAGTGTAACACATGTAATAGTAAACAATTTCAGTTACAGTATACATCAATTGATTTTCTAATGTACTGTACAACACAAATATAGTACAGTAAAACTTCCGACAAAGTGGGCAGGATCTTGGGACGTTTTGGTTTGAAGCCCGTTTACCAACCAATTAAAAAAGTAAAAGATTTCCTTCGTCCAAATAAAAGACATAATTCCTCTTTCCAGCACTGGAGTTTACAAAGGTTCCGTGCAGTCGTGGGTGTGTATGAGGGACGAAAAAGATTGGTGTTTCCTCGAGAAAACATGAATTCGACATACTAAATTTGAGCAAATTTCAAAATCAGCCGTTGCTGAACACATATAAGTCGAAACACTAAATCACTATTTGAGATGCCGACCACTCTCAAGAGGATATTTTAAGGGTATGACTCTTCCTTAGAATGGGTCATTAATTAATAGCCGAATGACCAATGGAAATACAAGGACCAACGGCTTAACGTGACTTCCGAACCACACAGGTGATGGTCTGATATGTCTAAACGATGGTGGGAGTTGATGCGGGTATCATCAGATGATCACTGTGACTATCTGAGCCGCTTTAGACCTATATCATCCTCAAAACCTGACCTCCATGAAGCTGGATTACAGGACCACGCCACGAGTCCCAGTTTTAATATAGTACAGTAAAGCTTGTATGTGATAAAAGATAATTTACCACTCAAACAGTGGACAACACACAATACAGACATCGACAATACATGGAAAGGCACGCTTCTTTACAGCTCGATAATGAAGAGGTGAATTAAATAATTAACAGTGATTAGTGTAGATTTAAACCGCAATTCAATGTAAAGAAAGGAACGGACAAATTGAGGTCGAACTCATGGTGATGTGTCGTGTGCCAGCCATCTCAGCCCATTGAAGCTTTGTTATAAAGACAAATTGCTGGTTAACGTCGCTGTTGCATTTCAAGAGTATGTGATAGAGTGTAGATAGTTTTTGTCAAGTGTGACAACAGAAACAGTTATACTGTATAATTAGTTGTATAATAGTTACATTTTTACGGTGACGGATTTTTTTTACGGTGACGCTAGGTAAAGGTCGAGGTTGAGTGGTAGAGAGGACTTTGTAGTCCTAACAAGACAAACTTTATCTTTACCTCTTTATACTTGTTTTTCTGATTTCCAAACTAGATTATTGCTTCGTTTACTGGCCTGTTTCATTATTATCTCGTACAAAATCCCTTCACCCGTGCATTTTCCAAAACACTGTGGTTTCAAATTTGATTTTTTTGGAATTAGAAACACCGAACTCAAGAGGTCATGAATAGTACAACTGCTGGAAATTCTTCAAAAATGTCCCTATCTCCCTAAACGTTATAGTTTGGACAGCAGTGGCACTTTGGTTAGTATTTAACATATTTCTAGGCTGACTTGTGTAATGGAGAGCACGTTCGTAGTTTCCTGATCATTATTACATATTCAATAACTAGTATTCCAATGCATAGTTACTTTTCACTCATATAAAGTGAAAGCAACTTAGAGCCCATGGCTTTAATACGGAAAAATACCTCAGACCTACTCAGTCAGTACCGAGGTACAATACAGAAAGGTTCTGTACCTGCAGTTTACAGGGTGAGTTTTAAATGTCCCCTGAAAATCCCTTTCTTTTGAGAGGTCACAAGGGGAAGGGTTTGTATTTAAAAATTTGGGGCCTCCCCAGATTTTGGTGGGTGACGCAAAGTACGTCAAAACAAACCTCAGAATCCTATAAAAACATTCCCTAAAGAGTTTTAAAAATATTTCCTTTTCAAAAGTTAAAGTGGGGATATTTAAAACACCCTGTAGAAGAACCCCGGCTACTAAGTGCTATATCCAAAGTATTTATGTCTTTTTTTTTTTTAAATTGATTCAGGAATCATGACCCAAAATATTGCATTCTCCTTTCGTGATGTTTGAAAGCAGTTTGTCACGCTGAATATTGCAAAGGATCAATGGTTAGGACAAACATGCGGGGGCGGCTGTCACACAACAGGTGCTGCGCTCTCATGGCGTGGCTAAGTACGTATTATTGGTAACGATTCGACTATTGGGGACATCTGCCGCCCAGTTGTGAATTTTTCATCAGCCATGTCATTGTTTTCCTACCACTGATAGCAGTTACCTGCCAATCATTTGTGTATCATTTTGTCGTTTCCTTTGAGCTCGTTCTTTAATATTCGTTTCGGGAATCAATGTTGGCTTTTCATTGTGTTGTTATTAGTTACTCTCTTAGCCAAGTCAATGAAGAAGGTTTGTCGGAAAACAATCAGGGAACAGCTGGAAGTTTTGTTAGTTGTGTTTTTTCATTCAGAGGATTTTTCCCAAAGTCCTTAAACCTACCCCTTGAGGTACCCCTCCATCCCATTTTGACAATCACTCACAAGCGTTCACATATTCATCAAGTTGAGTTACCATTCAAATTCATAAATTTGAGATAATTTGTTTTTGATTTTTTTTTTTGTACGGGGGTTTCTTAATTTTGCTATTTTTAGTGCCAGTTTCATATTAAATCGGGTTAGTTCGAACGGACTCCTCATGGCTTATACATGTCATTAAAAGTCTTCGAAGTATGAAGATCTTTCAAGTAGTGGGTTAACACGTTTACCGGCCTGTCCAAGGACTATTTCAGGTAATAAACAATCAACACATACAATTGGGGTTTCTAAATGAACAGGACTATAAGGTACACTTAAGTCGTACCTAAGTTCAATTCAATTTTAAACTTCTTAAGTGGTTCTGCAACAAAAGAGTGGATACTAATCCTTCTTAACTAAACAAACCCACATCTAATTTGATTTGTAACAAACAAAGATAAATGCTGTTGCTCAATCGTTGAAAGTAAAATATATGTTTGACCATACGCATCTCCAGTTCTCAATCGATAAAGTATCTAAGCGTCCAGTTGTGTTGTTGACCATATGATCAAGTGACCAGTGAATTCTGCATGAAGATGGGCTCTTAGTGTTGCAATATTAACCAGCGTGTGAGCCAAGGTCTGTCCAAACACCCTAACCTAACTGGTGCTTGAATACTGTATTCTCGTCTTTGCATGCAAACTCATAGTTACCTCAGCCCATCAACTCTACCAAACAGGCCATAGCTCAGTGGTATAGTGCGTGCTTCGCACCAAAACAGCCCGGGTTCGATTCCCGGGCGCAGTGAGAACTTTTCACGATGGACAATCCTCGTTGTTCGGAAGTAACGTTAAGCTGTTGGTCCATTCCATTGGTCGTTGGGCTTAATAAATGACCCAACCTTGGGAACAGTTGGCCCTAGTTTGTAATAAGACTACACCTCATCATCCATCAAGAACACTCAACACACTCACCCTTCATCCCAAATTCACCTTAAAATACCCTCTAGGAGTGGTCAGTGTCTCAAATCAGTATCAAAGAATTCCAAAAAATAACGTGAGGGAGGGAGAGATAGTCCCCTTCTAGTAGGGATGACTCAAATTTGGGAATTCGTGAGTTGAAAGATTTGGAAGTTGGGGAAATCATGGCTTGGGTGATACAACATTTTGAGACAATACAACTTCCCAACTTTCAGAAGTTAATCTGATCAATCATCCAAACTTGGGAAGCTTAATCTTGAATTTACCAATTTGAAAGGTAAAGTTTGTCTTGTTTAACGAGGCAAAGTTAGGACTACAAAATCCTTTCTACCACTCAACCTCGACCTTTACCTAGCGTTACCGTATAGTCACATTACAAATGTAAGTGGTGACTGCGGGGATCATACACGCCAGCGGAGTGATCAGCTCCGAAGTCCGCTAGATACGTATGTTAGGTAGATTTCGTGATACCGGTAGGGAAGAGCGTAAAGCAAATAGTTGACGAAAATTTACCGTTGTTTTAGTATTTCGCGAAACATGTTCACTTGGCCATCACAGACACACAGTTAATAAGGAAACCACCTCATCCAAGCGTACAACTTACTAACTGCCTGGCAACCAGCTTCTGCATAGCGTAATCCGACCACAATCATACTCTAGCTCCTACTTTGTGAAAATAATGTGCTGAATATTTAACCCAAGTGCTAATTTGTAGGCCGATTACTCGGCGGCTTCAAAGTGAGTTGGATTAAGTCTCCAGCGGCAAATTGAAGTCCACGAGCTGCAGAGCCGGTGACAGGACGGACTGTAAACTGCTGACTTTACACGCCTCACAGCTGTCAACACAGATTCTCAACTTTATTGACGTTTATCACTTATTTGGGCCTCGGTCTAATCTTCGTCCACTGTTTCACCACAGGTTTGCTTTGACAGGGTCGTAAACTCTGGATTCCAGTTTGCGCGAACGGTAGCCAATGTGAACAGGATTCTTCTGGTGTTTTCCGGTAAACAGGCGAATTCTTCAAGTAACTTTCCAGCTTGACAACGAACATTAGTACGTTTATTTCTGTACAGGGTGTCACAAAAATGTGTAGCGCGCTATGCAGAACCGGTTTCTACGTACAAAAGTAAGTCGAAAATGCCTAGTTACATTTTTGGCTTGATTAAACCGTAATCCATTATATTGTAAATTTTTGAAAATAATTAATAGTTCAATACGCCTTTGAGATATGTTTGTGGAACTTTTATACACATTTTTCCTACACACCTTTTCTAAAAAAACCTTCCGAAAATATTTTTTGCTAACCTTTGCTTTTGTTTGTTCGCTACATAATATTTGTACTGTCCAAAGCAAAATATCGTTATTGTTGTTATTGTTAAGTATGTTTAACCTAGCTTTTGATTGATTAGTGGGCGGTAGTAAATGGACTCCCAAAAGAACTAATAGAAAACAGATTAAATTGAAAAACGAAATTACTGTTATAGTGTTAAAAGGATCCCATCGAATAATTCAACATCACTTATATTCCAAAACCTAATGTTTCAAAATTATCCTATTTTATATATTTCTTTTATACTTTTTAAATATAATTCTGTATGTTATATTGTTTTACATTTTATATTTTACATTATGCTTTTATAATTTTCATATTTTATATATTGTTTACTATTATTTATTTTATAATTTTTACTGTCATTTTGGCAAAGTTTATTTATTAAACTCAGTTTTGAAAATTAAATTTGTGAAGGTAGAATGAAGCTTGATACATAATTTAAAGGACAATGTTCACTCTAAAAATGAAGGAGTGAAGGTCACTCAGAAAGAGCGAAATTTCGCTCTTTTGGGTGTGGGTTTCACTCTTTCATATTTAAAGTGTTTAGTGGCTTAGCTTGTACTTTTTTCTAAACTCATTGTATATACTGTAGTTGAATGGAGAATGGTTATACTAGGATATAGGTCGCTTTTTAGCATCTAACGTTAACTATTCATAACAACGTTATAGTATAATAAGTCACTTTGGCACGGTGTCACTAAATTGCACTAAATTGTCAGTACGACAACCTCTTTACCGCAACGTCACCACTTGAACAAAATATTTAAAGATGATTTCCGCGATCAAACCATCTAACTTTTACGCCCACGGAACTACTAACCCCAATTTATTCAACCCCATTTAGTACAGCTAAAAAGACGATAAAATAGTTCTGGCATGTAACAAGCTAGTTAAGTAACATGCATGATAACCAAAAATAGCTTTATATTTCAGTAAAACATACATAAGTTATAGTTAGCTACAGACACCCCCTCACCTCCCCAGAACATCGGCCGTGAGGGATGCGTGCGCAAGCGTGGCGTGTTGTGGCGGTATCACCAGCTGACGTGGCCACAGAGAATTGATAATTAACTGCTCGCTAATTAAATATCAGCTGTTCTGAAACAGTGGTACCAAAACACTTCACTTTAGCTCGCCACCACACGGTGTTGTTCGTCACGCTGTTTGCACTAATTGCTGTTTGTTATCAAGAGATACCGTTTTCCTTTCCGCCAAAATAAATTCCGTTGCAAATCGTGCTAAACCTTGCGGTTGAAACATTGTGTGGGACTGTTACTGTATGGAGTACTTATTATCGTATATCAATACAGAAAGCACGATTTTATACGTATGAATATTTTATTGCGTGCCAAGTAGTGCAATCGTCATTGTGTTCAGTTTATAAAATGTTGCATTCGTACACATCGGACTCGCATCTAAAGATACAGTATTTTCGCTAGCAAGAATCTTATCAATTGGATTTTTCCAGTTTAGCCCCTTGTTCAATAGTCTGCTTACGCAGATTCCCAGTCGTGTGCCATAAAGTCGTTTAAGAAGAGCTGTAGACAACTTGTGTGACCAAAGTTTTTTTCAGGACAGCTTTGAATGCATTTGGCATAGGGCATTTTCGATTGAATGTTTCAACCTATTAATGATTTTAACTCCAGCCTGTAAAGGTAAACGTTTATGAGCTACCGTTCTGTGTCTCCCACTTCGGTAGTTCTCGGATATCAATTTCTCGTACGAGGTCACAATTTTGTGTGAAAAAGAGGCATGACATTATGTCCAACATTTAAAAACAGGATAATGTCAAAAGTTTCAATTTTTTGAATGCTGATCTGCACGACTTTCTCCATTATAGCCCATCTATTGTTCGGGCTGCTTCTTTTAGAAGAACAAAATTCTGGATGAGTGTTCGTTTTTGTAGCCTCGCCAATGCACTAAACGAAAGAAAGCTCCATAATATGTACCATTGAACAATATGTACAATTGTTGTTGTTGTTGTATGTACAATTGTATTGTATTGTACAATTGTGATTTTTATAATAACTGACTATCTAATCTATTGACTATTATATATTGTACCTAGCTGAGAGTACCCGCGCTTCGCCTCGGGGGTTTGTAAACACAGCTGTGTGTACATTTTAAGAAAATTGCAAATTTAATAGTTTCCTTTATATCCATAGAAAACCCATTTAGTTTGCCTGTTAGTTCACCATCTTCTTCTTATAAGTGCTGGTTACCTTGTGAGAGTCATAGTTACTTCCACCGTTCCAGCCGTTTTTAGAGCCCGCTTTGGTTGTTATGGCCATCAAATGTAGCTAAAGACACAGTGCGTGATTAGCTTAACCCTTAAACATTCCCGCCTTAGTTTCAGTCGATTTTGACTTATAAGCGGTCCAAAATGCCTACAAACCCTTTCCAGAGTCCACTTTGGTCCCTTGCCATTTATTTTGTGGATGTTTTATGGATATGAAATATAGCTAAAAACAACCTATCCAAAGTCTAGACGGACAACAGACAGGAATTTTTTGGACGCCAGCTTCGGTCTATGCAAAGTATATAAACACCAAATAACCAAAACCGATGGATTCTTTGCAATGTACAGAATAAAGTCTTATTTTATTTATATAGATGTGCTGTAACATTTTAAATTATTATTGAGACAATGTCTATTTCTTGTAAAACTTGATCAACGGCAGTTAAGTTCTGATTTCTGATGGTAAATAAAATTTCCCTATGATTAAAATACAACGTTTTTATTTAAAAGTTCAAGTTTGAATAAAAGTAGTAAAATAATTAAAACACACGGTAACATTGATGTTTGCTAGTAAACAAATTTATTTCAGACTTCGTATTAATATTTAAAATCACAAAAAACAATTCTTATAGTACGTAGTCATTGTCATTCCTCCCGGTCTGTCGCCAGCCACTACTCTGCGGCCCGTAACTGAAGCCACCTGATCGATCAATAACGAATCATCGCCGTTACCAATTTCGCAATGTTTACCTTGATGTGCGGTAACGTAGTTCGTGCGGTTATAAAGATTCGGGAGTGTTTTGAATCTAAGTGCGGTTAGTGTATACTGTCCAGTGATATGGATATTGGGTAAGTGTTTCAATTTGTTTGTAACCACTAATAGAATAATGTTATCTCTAGCCTTAGTCTAAAAGTGGCCAGTGATGAAGATCAATATTCATCAGTGCCAGTGTTGGTCAATATTTGGAAAGCTATCTCAAAAGGTATTCAAAATCAGGTTTAGTTTACATGAAAATCACCTGGATACTCCTTACTGAAAATTGTTTATTTCATTCTTCCTTTACATTTATCAGTTCTATAATATTGTTCTGTCCTTAACAAGTCTCTGCAATTACTAAATATTAGCCTGTACATTTAATTCAGGTTTTAAGAACTTTCCTCTTCAAACAAAAGAACGCCGCAAAGTAACCTCCAAAGTTATCTAAGTACGATAAGTAAGGCTTTGATGTCTAATACGTTCAAACATGCATTTGTCATCATTAAAAGCAACATATTTAGGCTAAGAAGTTTAATTAATTCAATAAAACTGTATTAGGTTTTACGATGAAAAGACATAATAGTCGTTTCCTGCATTCCACCCGAAATACTCACACACGCCCATACGGCTGATGATGGTCCTTCAGACTGTTTACATTTATCACAAGGACGTGACGCCCCTAAGTGATATTATGATCGTTTCCTTAACAGCACTTCCGAACCCCCGCCGGTTTACGCGGGATTTGTTAATAGCTAAGGGTACGTGTGAGAACATATGGGGCATACGGGTCGCCCCCTCCCTCCTCCCCGCTCAAAAACAGCCCTCATCTATCAATTTAGCCCATTCTAGATTAGATTAGCACCATACAATCCTATACCCGCCCCCATGTCTTCATCAGAATTGAATTTGTTCCTAAACAATATGTGCTTAACTATTAACCTTCCTCGGTTTAATTGGACAATTGCTATTCATTGCTAACGTCTTAATTCACGATGAATAAATTATCTCGGTAGAGTTTGTTCAGTGCTGTAAAGATGAGATTTATTACGGTACGGAATTGTCCGAGATTATTATATGTCAGAAATTGTCATACGACTAGGTTACAACTGCTGACATAGTGATGATAGTGGCCAGCAGCAAGCCAGCACCTTATTCTGTTTCCAGCAGCAGCATAGACAATGCATAGGTCGGCCTCTATGACGTTGCTAACTGTTACTTTGTAAGGATGACCCAACATTTAGTACGGTTCACGTTAAAATATAGTGCTAAGACAATTTGATTGGCTTCTTAAAAAATTAAAACACACATCGGTTTCTTTCTCCAGCTGTTTGCTGTGACACAAGAGTTACGTAAAGTTGAGTTGTACAACAGACCAGCTGAGTTTCTTGCGGTGTGTTGTGGTGTTTCCCGCTAGAAGGATGACACCAGGGGCTGCTGCTGAAGGCTTCTCTGTCGACTTATGTCTCTTGAAGGCTTATGTCGGCCAACAGGCTTCCCAGACAGCTGCCAAGGCTTACCTATACTTCGCCCGCATGTCTTATCCGATTAACGCTACCATTTGGCTTCCCTATTTATTGGATATGCTGTCTTTGTACTTCCTGATGATCGAGGTGTGACTGGGGGTGTTACGAGTAATGTGCACGATTTCTTTCGGTGGGAGAAGGTTGAGTTTCTTAAATGGAAAGCCGACCTTCAATCCAAAATACTCGTAATAGTGTTCAAACATACGCTTTTTTACTTATTTAGGCCGTTTCTCCTTTTCTAATCTACCTGAGTTGTTGGCAAACGTAATTGTTAAATAAAAGCCAACATACGTTGTTGGATTTGTTTGAATCCTAAAACAACCAAACACTCATATTTGATACCTACATAACTCTACTTGTTTACTAAATGAGTACAGAACTAAAATATTATGAAAGACTTGACTAAATAAACTGGATATAAATAATGTGTCTATACATAGCTTTATAATAATTTTAAATTACAGTTTATGGGCATAATTATTATTTCATGAACACCCAAACCAACCGGAAAATTCTATTTGCTTATCTCTGTCCACCATTCCACCACTGAAATATGGAAGAAGTAGGTTTTGTGAAGAAGTGTAACGTTGTTGCTAAGTGGAGGAGAGGACTTTAAAATCCTAACTTCGCCGCAACAAAAACGTTTTCATTTCATTTCAAGGAGAAACTGATCTTACCGTTTCTTATACCATTGACGATCCAAAGAATTGTACACTATTCTCTATCTCTCACTATTCATAGCAAAATCCTGAGAGTCCGTACTGGTTCGGCATTTTTCATGCGTTTTAAAAGGCTAAAAATCATCATCTGTAATTCATCCTTCTCAATGTCATTTTCCTTTGTCACCACATTTTCAAAATACAAATATTCAATTAACTGGTATGCCTGATTCTAGGTTTCACCTAGATATTACGAAACATGTCTCAGTAATACAACACGTTATGATGATGATGATGATGACGATATTGTGGAGCAAACGCAAACGCTTATAGTAGGCCTTCGATTCGTTTTCGAGGCTTAAAACTTCGAACATCAGTGTCAGTGATTCTTCCTTTAGAAAATCATTTTCTTTTGAGTGCTACCAAATACTCAAAATAAAAGTTTCCTGCTAAAATATTCAATCAAAAGCTGTTATGCCAGATTCTAAGTTTCATCTAGATATTACGAAACATGTCTCAAGTAACACAACACGTTATGATGATGATGATGATGACGACGGTATTGTGGTGTTTCCTGGCGGCCACCCACGGGCGGAGTTGACATCAGTTGACTCCAGTTGTCGGATTCTCTGCCCACGGGGATGCTTGGGGGCCAACAGGGCTACTTGACTGTTGAACTGTTGACATCAGTCTGCCCACCTTCCATTCATAACATCAACTCATGGTTGAATCATCTCGTCATTCATTCACTTACTGGCCTACACGTGTGCTCTATATTCTAAACAAAGTCCTCTCTACCCGTCAACCTCGACCTTTACCTAGCGTTACCGCATGGTCACATTACGAATGAAGGTGGTGACTGCATGGATCGAACACGCGCCAGCGGAGTGATGAGCTCCAGAGTCACGCAAGATTCCAACCCACCACGAGTCCGCTCCGCTGTATTCTACTGAGCCACAATCTTTTACATACAGCGATCTCGATACTCAAAAGAGTTGACCATTGGAAGAGAGAGGTTTATAGTATCAGTGTTAATTATTATCGATCAAAGATTTTTTACGTGAAGGAACGCTCCGACTGGTTGTTAGTTCCAAAAATGCGGCTTTTTCTGGTTTTTGTATAGCGCAGACAGGTTTCATACCTATCTGAATTGTTTTGCCTTCCTCATATTTCGTTACAACCATACATGTACCATTCTTCTTGTGCCAAGCAGTTATTGGACAACTTTCTCTTTGCCCATTTTCCATTTAACTGGCCAGTAATTCTGGACCTAATATTATAACTAACAAGCCCTACAAAACCTTTTCTTCTGGGGTGGGAAGGACACGTTACAAAAATATGCGTGTCGTAAAGATTTACTAAATACTGGGCCTTTTTGTTCATGGGCATTGTCAGACAAAGCCCAAAGTGGCCCGAAATGGATCAAACCTGATGACAGATTTTACAATCCGTTATTACAGTATACATATATAACGGGCCCTTGACGGGTTGTAATCTTGCACGACTAGCTAATCACTCCGCTGGCGCGGGTTCGATCCCCGCAGTCACCACTTGCACTTGTAATGTGACTACGGTAACGTTAGGTATTGGTCGAGGTTGATTGGTGGAGAGGACTCTGTAGTCCTAACTTCGCTTCCTTAAACAAGACAAACTTTATCTTTAAATTTTTACATGAAGCAGTTCCATAAAGTCTGTGAGTTGACCAAGAACTCCAGAGTAGGTACTGAACGATACCACATGTAGTGCGTGTGCTGGCCGAGTTTTCAGATCGAGCCCGCATGAAAGCAACCCGATATCCGATGCTTCATGCGATGCTGCGGGGGAGACATCCAGGCTATAGATTAGCCTTCTGTGTCTGTCAATAGACCTCCGACAAGCCGACAAAGGCCTTAACCCCACGTTGGATCAACAATTACTGTAATTCTTGGATAAAGTGTTGGGTTTCGTGGGAGCCAATTTCCTTCCAGTTATCCGATGCTCTTCGCCAGTTCATCACATTTGGCGGATAAAGATTGTGCCGAGAAAAGAAAGGCCAGTTCGCTCCAAGAACGCTGATCAAAGAGAAGAGAGACTGATATACTTATTTAGAGTTGAATTGTTGGGAATGTCTGAATAGCGAGAGAGGGTTTGTGCGATCAGTTCGAATTGGTCCAGGTGTAGAAGTTGTGGAAGTTTGTTTGTATAAAGGCCCTGTTGTTGGTTGTAATTGTTAAGTGGAATGACTTTATGATATTAGCTTGACAAACTATTGTCTATTGCTTTATGTCTATGTAATATTCTGTTAGGGTCCACTTCAGCTGCTCAGGGGCGTTGCAGAGGGAGGAGTAAGTACCCATGCTTTTTGACGAAACAATTTTAAATGAAAGATAAACATATTATCTAGGTTTGCCTGTAGCTATTTTTCAAAATGTCTTTTTATTTGTTTGCTATTAACGGTTAACGTTAGAAAATATAGAGTGTTTTAAGACCTTATTTAAGACGCTAAAAATAAGTATATCAAAAATCTAATCACAGGCAAACACAGATAAACTCTTTCTCTTTCCATATAAATTAACATATTTGGATTTAACCTTCATATAAGAGCGCTATCTACTACGGAAACCCTTGCAAGCGGAGGGTTTGACAGGCCATCAGTTGAAGAAGCCCAATGTTTAACGTTGTTACGTGCGCGGTGTCATGTGTTCCTTGGGCGGACGAATTCAGCCTTTCTCTGCGGTGACTACGGAGGCGGACCCTTAAAGGTTTGTAAATATTATCGTAAACGACTGTTCTGTTTTTTTCACCACAAAGTTGAAACGCACAATATCCGACTAATGAAACTATCGACTGCGGTATCGATTACTCACGGCTGGCTGACTAGTCATGACTTATGAAGGCGGCACCTCTACCATCACACGTTATTTATTTGCCAATAACTGGTCCACAGCTGAGGTTATTTATGGCCTCCATCTTGTTGAAGATATTTGTAAGCGGTCGCATGTCTCGGCCAACAACTCCTTACTCGGTAGCGGTAAATAATTCAGAGGAAATCATGTTTCACAGGTGACCGTGGCCGCTTTCCATGTACCGACGCAAATCTGTTGCACTTTCTAGTTCAACACGGGTATTAACGTATGAATAACAAGGTTTGTTTTCATCCTGGAGTGTTATATATTTATGGGGTAAATAATAATGATCAATAACTGGCTTGTGTCTATGGTCCGTCCTTGTTTAGGTTCTTTGTCAACCACAGTGAGCTCTATTTATTTATTTACAAACGGCATACGCCAATTACAATATAGTGTTACAATATTGAGCAATGTTATTGTACATAAATTATTTAACAATGACTTGTGCGCACTAGAGAATTACAATATAAATATATAGTAAGTAGCCTATATAATCGAACCAAGAACTCGCTCACGTTACGTTTGATGAGCTCAACAGCACAATTCAACATTTAAATGAGCTCAACCTCAAAACAAATCCAACGAAATCGTCATTCATTCAATTTTGTTCGATACTGAAATTGAAGAAGTCTACTCGACAAAATTCCTTGGTATACACCTTGATCGAGTGTTGACATGGGATTGTCATGTAGACAATGTTTGTGGGAAGTTAGCATCAGGCATTTATGTTTTGAGGCAACTGTCCGAGTACTGCCCAATTCAGGTACTGATGACGGCGTACTGGGTAATCTACCCACATCTTTCCTACGGATTAGCATTGTGGGGTGGTTGCTCAAATTCAAATTTCTCAAGGACTTTTGTTCTGCAAAAAAAGCAGTCCGGACGATCGCCAAACTTTAAAAAAGAGTCAGGCCGCATCATTCAAAAGTTTAAAAATGTTGACATTACCTTGCCTCTATATTCTTGACACCTCATTTTAGATCAAAATGCGACCTCATAAGAGTGATATTCACTCTTATGAAACTAGAGGCAGGAAAACTACCGAACTGTAAGGCACAGAACGCAGTTCATGAACGTTTGCCTTCTCAGGCAGGAGTTCAACTTGTCAACCGGCTACCAAATTCCATCAAAAGTGCTCCAACGCCTAAGGCGTTCAAAACTCGTCAAAACAGTTTTGGTCGCAAAAGCATTTTACAACACAGACGAGTTTATGGCACATAGCTGGGAGAACGTGGAAAACACTATCTGATAAAAGAGCAAGAATGGAAAATTCGATGAATGAGAGCGAGTGAATGAACAAAATGTATGTCTGAATGAGACTTTGATGTCAGAATGTATGGAAAATTTTAGATATTAAAAATAGTTGACGAGTGCATAACATGTAAATGTTTCCGCAATAAATGATTTATTTATATTTATTTTATAGACATCAGACCAACTCGAGCAAGTGGAGCCGAAAAGGGAAGGAACCGCCGGGAGATGGCAGCGCTCGCAGCGCATTCTGAACGTGAGCTGCCTAACTATTTTGAGTTTCCTGCCTCAGCCAAGTCTTTGCTTTTACACTTGCAAGGTAAATTTTCACTTATCAAAAGTAATACACGATCAATAACTAGACTGCGGTGGGGTGTGATAATGGCCAGTTGATTATAGAACCGTAATTTTTGACTTGTGTATTTGGAAGTTTGTTGTTTTTATGTTGTTTAAATATAAACAATAAATTCAAAATCGTAGTTTTGTTGGTTAAACTTGTATTGCCAGTCCGATAACGACTCATACTATAGCAAAAGGACACCGGCCCAATTTATTGAAACAGTGTCGGCCCGGCTTTGATGTGTTTGACCTGACGATGGTGATATGTTCCACAAAGGGCCGAAATGCGTGCAGTCATCCCCCTTTTGAAATGTGTACATAAAACGAGCTGAGAAATACATCCAGGGCACGCCCCCTGTCAGCTGGACACTAGCGCTCGCCGCGCTCACAGAGTGAACTACACTTGTTATTATCTTGATTTACAACTGTCAATCAATAAGTGGTGCCATTTGTTAAATGTTAGTGGTCGGGTCGATTTCATCGTTAACCCTTAGATTGTTCTCGCCGCCTGGTCCTGTGCACAAAGCACATATTCACCAGCATTGTCTGTGTGAATGCCAGGGGACTTCGTGGTGCTTACTTAACACGGTTACATCATCAACAATTTCGGGGTTTAAAACTGTATTACAGTTCCAAAAAAATTTTGTCTTCAATAATGATTAACATGTTCTATCTCATAACATTTGTTTCACAAGTCTGCTTCCTTTTTTTATCTAAACAATGATGGCCAGATTGTCTTTATAGAAAGTAAAGCTGAGCAAGGAATAAATTGTTATTGGCATAGCTCCTCGGGGTTCAGTTGGCCAGGAGTAACCAGTAACCTTGTGTAGCCTATGGGAGACTCCCTTCACGATGATACCTCCGGGGAGGTAGGTCTCAATTATCTTTTACTATTTTTAGTTTGTTATTTATCGAATAAACGTAAGCTTTAGTTTGGTTTGCGAGTGCTTTTACTCTATACTTTGGACCCCGACCCAGCACGCTCCACTGCAGTAGCCTCTATGGAACTGAGGTCGCAGGCCGAAGTGAGGGTCTGGGGGCGAAGCCCTCAGCTGGCCGAAAGCTAGTAGTGTATAAAAGAATTTGAATTCTGAATTCTGATTTAAAAAGGATAAATGAATGCTTGTTTTGTTTATTGGAAATTCGCCAAGATTCACCGTAGGGCTTGTGGCTACCTATCGGCTATGTTTTGTTATACGATAATTGATTGAAATCGTACGTTCAATAATCGTATATCTGATAAAACGTACAATGGGAAAGTAGTTGCTGGGGAGAATGTTCAATGCTGATATACATATGAATAAGAAAACACATGTATAAAGCGAGGTAAGCTGTGACAACATTGGAGAGACACGTGTTCAGTATTGGGCCTCCATAGAACTCAATTTACATCTGAACCAAAGCGTTCTCTCTTCAAGAAAGAGCCACTACTATCGTGTCACGGTTTAGGCGAGCGAGATTTTCAGTGAAAATTCCACTGCAACACCAGCAATGCTCACCAGCTAGTCTAGAAACCGACCCCGAAAAAATTATCTCAAGATGGATACAAATTACACAACCCTCATTTAACACAACCCATCTCAGCTGCTCGAAGAGCGTCGTTGCAGAGGTTTGCGAGAAATAAAATGAAGACCTTATTTAAAAGCTAAAAATTGGTTTATCAAAAATCTAATCACAGGCAAACACAGATGACTCTTTCTCTTTCGATACAAATTAACATATCCGAGTTTAACCTGCATACTCTTTTAAAACTCATTGAATAAAAGATTATTGAATTAGGCAATGAATGAAATCCTAGCTAGTCATAGCTGAGTTTTAATAGCATAAAAACTATAAGACATGTTGACAAATGAACTACAGGCAAACCTAGATAATATGTTTATCTTTCATTCAAGTGTTGTTTAATCAAAATAGCATGAACACTATGTCTCCATTTTATTTTCCGCAAACCTCTGCAACGACGCTTCCCAAGCAGCTGAGGCGGACCCTTAAACCCAAGCTACGAGTTTTTGGGGAAACTGGCCCTTTGTTTTCTGTCTGTTTGAGGGTATAATTTCCAGATTCTTCCTGTTTATGTCACTACTTTGGTCTTATGGGAGTACATCCAATATGGCCGCTCATCCCTGTCGACTCATACTACTAATACTGTCGACTCAGTTATACTAATAGTTTGAGCTTAATTATTTTATAGCCTACTTCCTTAGGTTTAAGCTTAGTTACAAGTCAACAGTTCTTATTTTTTTAATTAATAAGTCAAAGATTTGCACAACTAAGACATTCTCATACGATTCAAGCTGCAAAATAAAATTACACGATAATTTTCTCCTTGTGAAATTATTCCATGTCTGGCTATAGCTTTAATAAGCTTATGAAGATTATACCCTCAGAAGTCAGTCCACTGGTGATTAAATGAAAACAGAGCGACCATTTAAATTTGAGGTTAGGTGCGGTTGTCATGTGGTTTGATATCCGCCCCGCCCTGCCATCTGATTGGTCGACTAGTCCGCCCAGCTGTTCACTTCCGTTTCCTCCCCCACCACCCTGCTGCCACATCACAGCTGTTTACAGATACACCTCTGCTAATGGATCAGCTCAACAATCAGCTGTTTTGTTATATCGTCTGCTGATCCGCGTGACTCATGGTATTTGCCCCTGTTTGCTGACCGTTTCAACTCTCTTGACAGCCTTGTTCTAAATTATTTATGAGCAAAGACGGCTTTCTTTGTGTTATCGGATGCTTTCTCAATAATGGATTGACACTTTGAGGTTTCTTTGCTATCCTTTTAGTGTTTATTTGACGGGTTATTTTTAATGTTTAGATGTCGGAAGTTGAGTTCAGTTAGAGTTACAAAAATAAATATTTTTATTTAGAAACTAACTTACCATAGTCAAACAACTGCGGATGGAATTGTTCCAATACAAAATGTGTACGGTTTTAAAATATTTTATTTTTGAACACGCAATTTAAATACTAGGTAACCTAGTAAAGATCTTAGTAAAGATGGTAAGATATGGTAGGTAAAGATATGGTGGTGGATATTATGTTGTAGGACTACCTTTACCTTGTTAAACGAGACAACCAGTTAATAAATCGTTCCCTAGTTCCAAAACACAAATAGCGGTCAAACTTAGCGGTTTTTACTTTAATTTTGAATTGTAAAGATATCATGCGATACATAATAAAATAAGTATCAATCACTTTACCCTAATTAAGTAGCATTTATAAAGTGGACGGCAAGAAATTGTCTAATTAGCTTTACAAAAGGCGCTAACTGAGGGTCCTAACTCAAACTTGGGACATTCAGAGCTGAAGAATAAAAATATACAACCTACTAATGAAGATGTTAAAATTATTTGACACATAAAATTACTGGTGGTTGGCAGGTGTGGGGCGGGGGCAGGGGCAGGTGGCCCCAAATTGATAACCAGCCGCCTGCCCGCGCCGCGCCGCTGTTTGCCAAATTTGACAGCTTGTTCTGGACCGTTTATTTTCCGAGCTCTTTGGTCCCCGCCGCCGAGCCGGAATAGATGTCTCCATTAAAACATCGCCACCTCCGACAAATCCCCTGTGGTGTGAAGATATCCACCCTACAGTGAGAAGGTTGAAATGATATTAGCGTATTAGATATTATCAGTACAAGTTTTAGGATAATGTTTGGTGGAAGTAAGCTAGTGACTTATCCAAGTAAAAAAATTAAAATACAGGGTTATTACAAATGATGTTCCTGATTTTGATTATAAATATTACTGGGTAAATTTGCTTTTAGACTATTTTAGTTGGTACCATTGGAAAGAAAAACTCATCAAGTTTTATTTATAATGGTTTGGGAGCGTATCTGCTGTTTCTTAAGTCAATTGTTGTACGTGTTGTGTAATGGTTGAATTTGAAGACAGTAATGCTTGTTGTGTGATGGATTATCACATTAACGAATGGCCGCATTTGTAAAAAAATGTTACTAAAGCTCATCATTTGTGCTTGGGGCATGAATCGGGCGCGGAGGTCCGAATGATGACGTACTCTTTAACTGGCCACCAATATCTTCGGATAACACTCTTTTTTTCTTGTGGGGATACATCAAAAATAAGGTGTACACACCAATATTACCATAAGCAAACCTGAGATCCAGCAATTGATTACCAATGCCATCGAAACAATGTATCAAGATACTCTTTTCAACTTATGGCAAGAGTTTGATTATAGTTATTTGAGTTTTAGCATTACCCGTATCAAAAATTTATAGTTATAAGTACTTGTGATGAAACTTTTTGAGTTTTTCTTAAAATGTAACCATTTTGTTTCTTTGTATAACATATAAAACTACATTTTATATTCACTAGAAATCGTGAACATCATTTGTAATAACCCTGTAATGCTGTAGTTAACATATACCTAGTACTTCTGTACTTACGTAGTACTTACCGGTCTAAGATTTAAGTAACGTACACGTAGTACAAATGAGCTGCGCTAAATATCGAGCTTTGAATCGTGGTATCATAATTGGAAACAAATCTGTGAAACATTTGTTAAGAAATAATTAAGAACAATATTTATTTGTTTAAAATTGTCTCTTTTATAGGTAATAAATAAATAAATAACTTTATTTGTTGTGTACAAAAAATATTTTTAAACAAATAAGACAAACCCATCACCAAAATACTGTTCCCCTATAGTACTTCTTGCTATATAGCGAACGAGTTATAGATGAAATACTGTTGGGAAAATCAGTTGTGTTTGAATAATCCATAAATTCACCAACACTATAAAATGATTTTCTATTAAAAATGTTTTCAATTTCGACTTGAAAGACTGTTAATGTTTTTTAAATAGTTTGGTAATTTGTTACAAAATTTAATACCAATTTTGGAGGGTTATTTCTGAGATATTTCAAGCCTATGATATCCCAACCTATGTTGACTACTATTTCTAGTGTCATGGTTGTAAATATCATGGCCTGATACCTAACTACCATTTGTTATGGAAAAAGTAATCGTTTCTTATATACATCGTATAAATACAAGGCAGGGTAAGAATACCTAATCATCCAAATATTTCTCTACAAAATCCCTTAAGCGTAACTTTGATACGATTCGCACAGCTTTCTTTTGTAGAATACAAATTCTTAGGAGTTTATATTCTGAGCAAGAATCCCACAAAATGATACCATAATTTATATATGGTAGATTTTACCGGCCAGAGCCTGAGAAAAAGTGAACTCTATCCCTTTCACTCAACTCAAAACCTCAAATGTCTTCCTCTCTAAGCTACATATGTACATTTTTAACTTCATGGAAAGTGTTCAAACTCGACCTCGGTACAAACGCCTTCTGTCCTTTCCTGTAGCTTGGGTGCTTGGTTTCACAGTTGGTCACCAACACAACTATATACAAACACGTTGTCCACCATTTGTTTGTCACACAAAACTGACCCCTTGTGTCCAGGAAATCCTATAACAACTGGACATTCACTGCACCAATCCCATAATTATACGTTGGCAACCCTATCAGTGGGTAATCTGTGGTCTATTGTCATCATCTGGTGTCCACTATACAGCGTGCGTACGAAAACACAATCTCACAAATACTGCAAATGTGTAAAGCAATCAATCACAAATAAACTCTTGGCAAAGTCGTGATATTATTCTTATACGCAGGGTGAGTTGCAAATGCCCCACCTCCACCTTAACTTTAGAAAAAGGAAATATTTTTAAAACCTTTGGGGAATATTTTTATAGGGTTCTAAAGTTTGTTTTGACGTACTTTGCGTCACCCCCTCCCACCCAAAATCCGGGGGGAGGGCCCCAATTTTAAATACAATGCCCCCCTTGTAGCACCTTAAAAAAGGAACTTTAAACACGAATTCAAATTAAAAAATTTATCTCGACTCGTTTTTTTATTCTAATTTAAAGATGACACAGAATCTGATTTAAAATGCCACATTTCACGTACAATTTATTTTGAATGACAAAACTTTCTTCAAAATACTTTGAGGAAAACATCACAATTTAAAAAATTTGGGGCCCTCCTCCCTGGTTTTTGGGTGGGGGTGGGTGACACAAAGTACGTGAAAACAAACTCTAGAACCCTAAAAAAACATTCTTCAACGGGGTTTAAAAGTATTTCCGTTTTCAAAATTTAAGGGGGGCATTTAAAACTCACCATGTAACTACGCAAAAGATAATCTGAATAAACCCCTATAATTTGGACCGTGGTTGTTTTTAAGTTAATTTAACAACAAGTATTTCTCTTGTTAAAATGAAACCGGCCAGGCTGCCAATTATGTTAAGATCCCTTACACTATCAATAATTCCATCAATGCCATATGTTTCAAGTTTTGGAGATAAAATTACTGTACGGATTCTTTGAGTTGTTAAAATTCAAATACAGATAAACACACGAGATAAGAATCCTTTAGAAGTGTTAACAACTCCCACCATGTGTTTGAAAAGTCCACTTGTAATTATATTATGATGCAACAATGAAGTACCCTGTTAACGTTATGTTCGAGTGTCTAGCCCATTCTGAAGCGAGTATTAAAAAGTGTAAATTTAAACAATAAATAAACAATTCTAAAATATGCAACATAATACAATTACACATTAACAACCGATAATAAAATGTTTTCAACTAACAGTAGGGCTTTTTAATGTATAAAGCATTCAGTTTTAATATATGGGCTAGATGGAATAAAAATGCGCTAGTGCAAATCAAAAATGACGTCCTAGGACGCGCAGACCGCTATATTAAGACCGTAATAAGACGGTAAACTTTTGTTTTGAATGTAACAATATGAGAATGTTTTCTTCGATAGCGGTGGAAGTTTCCATATGATTGCATTAAAAACAATATTCCGCCTAATATTACCCGTAAAAAACTCTCACCGCTTCCATAGGAAACCATAGCTTTATACTTTTATTTATGTTTTGTGTTAACTTAATTTTCGACTTGCTTGATTAATGCCTGCTTGAAATTAGTCACTCAAATAAAATGCTAAAAGGGTTCCAAGCCCAATGACAATATCATAGTATCTACTAATATCTTATAGGCAAATCTATTATTTAGTAATACCTATTCTACTTTACAATGTATAAACTATGCAAAAGCCAAGTTTTATCCATTTTGACCGTTTCTTTGACCGTGCGTTAAATGAAGGTTTAGTTGTAAAACTCTAAACACACAAAAGCAGAGTCCCAGTCAATAAACAGTTGCTGAGAAAGAGGTTTTACAAGCGTCAATAAAAGTGTAACAAGCTGCCACTTAAACATAAGTCATAAACTGTTTTATTTTTACCTGCTTGCGGTTGAGACTTGGGAAACCCCAGCTAGCCAGCGAACCATTGTATAGAAATCTAAGAACGTAACAATCATAAATTCAGGTAGAAAATTTAATGTATGCAAAAAAGTATTATGTATGTCAGATAAACAGAAATTTGGTAAGTTTATTTAGAGATATCTTCTATAACCTGGGTATTTCAATCGTTATGCAGGAATTGAACTGTTAAATTAAGTTGAACAACTAACAAAATTCAAAATCAAGGAAGAACGGAAATGTACAAATTTCAACCGAATTCTACATATTGCAAGACCAAGTTCTCCAGTGTTATGGAATTGGAATTCAATCTCAAAATACAGTAGTATTACAGGAAATGGAATATATTTTTATGGGTTATTTCTATAGAAAATGCTAACGCTTTTAATGATTTGATTAGATTTTTCAAAAATGATCATCACAGTAATTGATGAAAATGAATGTACATTTTAATCTTGAATGCATTACCACCCCTTTACTTCTTTAGATTTAGGGCACTTTACTTGTTACACTCGTAAGAAAGGTTTATAAAGATGGATTAAAAACAAACATGGCCCGTGGCGGGTTAGAATCGTGCGCGACTCCGGAGCTCATCACTCTGCTCACGCGGGTTCAATCCCCGCACCCACCACTTGCATTTGTAAGTGACTATACGGTAACGCTAGGTAAAGGTCGAGGTTGAGTGGTAGAGAAAACTTTGCAGTCCTAACTTCGCCTCGTTAAAGAAGCCAAACTTAACCTTGTTTTGTCCTTATTATTATCAAGCTTTTAGCAAGCTTATAATAAGGTTCAAAAATTATTTGATTCAATAACGCACTATAGTCTTTTGACATTTTCTTATAACGAAGGTTATACAAGACAGCGTTTGCAAAAGATGGCTTAGTTTCAACAATACAAAATACCTAATTGCTACACCTTTCCAACCAGATACCAAGTTTTCAAAGTCAATGTCCCCCGTAAAACGCAAACGATTGTAATTTGAGATAACACAGGTAAAACTCAAAACTACCGTCGAAAGTATCTGTGGTAATAATTGTGTAAATGGCCACAATAAAGACATAAACAAGGAAAGGAACCAGTCGTGCCACTTAAACAAAGCAATATAACGGTATCGGATATCTTAACGACAAAGCTCATCTCAATCTACCGTCTACAGGTAGACGACGGTAGATAATCTACATCTACATTCCATTCTCGCTCCGTGCGTTCCTCAGCGGGGCCGACACATTTTATTGACACTGATGTGACTTTATATTGTCGTTTGGAGACAATTTTTCTCCTGATGGCAATTGTTTGTTGTATATCACTCAACGTGGTATAGCAGACCCGTGGCGGGTTGGAATCGTGCGCGACTCCGGAGCTCATCATTCCGCTGGCGCGGGTTCGATCCCCGCAGTCACCACTTACATTTGTAAAGTGACTATACGGCAATGATAGGTAAAGGTCGAGGTTGAGTGGTAGAGAGGAATTTGAAGTCCTAACTTCACCTCGTTAAATAAGACAAACGTTACCTTTACCTTTTTACTAAAAATTGGGTCTTTAAAAGATAATGTTGTACGTATGAGGTTTACGTTCAATGACTTACAAAGATTTTAAACGTGTATCTGTGAAAATGTAACTTCTATTGTCTCTTTTCGTTCTTTTCGATACTAGTACCAATTGACTAATACAGTTTTTTATAGAAGATGGACTCAAGTGGGAACCTGGTTCGCTGTATTTGGTCCACAAATGTTGATATCATGGGTAGAGGTTTTTGAGGATCATGTAAATAGAGAGTTCTAGCTGAGAGTACCCGCGTTTCGCCTCAGTGCTTTGTTAACATAGCTGTGTTTATATTTTAAGAAAATTGCACTTTTAAAGTTAAAAAAGAGTTACCTATATATCCTTAGAAAACCAATTTAGTTTGCCTGTTAGTTCACTATCTTCTCCCTCTTAAGTCTCGCCACGGAGTCATGAGCCTGTTTCTCCACACTGAAGCAAGCCTTCCGAGCAAACGGTTGAAGATACGACAAAAACGCTTGGAACAATTTTTGTAGAGGGTTAAGTTTTAAAGCTCGTATGTGCTGTAAAATTTTAATTTTTTTAGCGGTTTTCTAGTGCTCACCACCGGAGTGATGAGCTCCGGAGTCGCGTGCAATAACCATCCGCCACGGATCCGCTATTAAAATTGGTCCAGGGATATTTGCGTGACTGAGAAACAGACGGACAGACACACACCATCTCACTTTTTTGGAAGGATATTTATTAGTCAGAGAACACATTCCAGTAACCCATTATAGACAACAATATATTTTAATTGACAATGTCAAATGCCTTAGTAAGATCAAATAAAAGACTGCCAGCAAAATTTGTCCGCACATATTTTTTCCGATCAAGACCCTTACCAAATGTTTCGATAGTCGATTTTCCTTTCAGAAACCCAAATTGGCTTGGGTAAGAGTATTGTTATTTGAAATTAAGGGAATAAGCCTTTTGAGAACTATTTTCCCGATGACCTTAGAGAAAGCTGAAGAAATATAGATGGACTCATAGTAATTATTGCAACTGTGGACAAAAATAAAACAAGTTAAACAACATTTCCTCCAGAGGTACGAGTATGTAAGGTTGGGCAGCAGAGAGTTTCTCCCGCCAGGTAAAGTAATGGTGGTTGTGCTAATGGCGGTTGTAATGGGAAATGTAATGGTCAGACAAATGGCGGAAGCACCAACCGCAGCAGCTTCTATGGAATGCAGCGGCTCTCTACATATTGCACAGCTGATTCGTGAGCTGAAGATTTGCTTGTCTGCATCCGTATGTGAGCTTGAACTTTAATTGCAGAGAAACAAACATGACACATAGCTGATATACCCTAAGTAAGTTGTATGTTGTAATAATTAGAAACAAAGACGAACTCGAAAATGTCATGGAAGGACAAGACATTGTCAGGTTTATAAAGGCTCAGAAGCTCAGATGGTTGGGTTATCTAGCCAGGAGAAAGGGTCGCACGCAAGAAGAGTCTGGGAACATCGTATCATTGGAGTTAGAGGAAGAAGGGAACGACCGCGTCTGAGATGGAAGGATGGCGTGGAAGCTGACTTGGCTGCGACGGGTGTAGAAGAGGATGGAGAAGGAAGGCCATTATTAGAGAAGAGTGGAGGAGAATTCTGCAGGAGGTCAAAGCCGACCAAAGGATAAAGAAGAAGGAATAGCGCCAAAGAAGAAGAAAAGTTGCATGTTAAAAATAGAACTGTACCAAAATCTGAAATTTATTTGCAAACGTGCGTAAAAAACATCACATCTTCAAATGACACGTATGTATCAGTATCAGTACTCCCCTAAATAATTTTTCCTAAAAGCGTTTTGTGATGACCACAAACCCCTAGGATAAGAACAAATTAAAATGCTTTTGGCGTAGACAAGCGAAAAAATTAGAGAAGAGTTTGCGAATTGTTCACGTGGACAATTATTTTTGGGGTGAACAAATTTCGCTGTACAATTTTTTGGTTTCAAAGTTTTTTAGAGCAGAGAATGCGGACCAGTTTCTGGTAGAGGGACACTCTAGGACCAACACACAGCTTGGTTCTTAGACACTGGCGTGTTTGACATAAGCACAGCAGCGCACTCTAGCGGGGGGTCGGTGCAGTGTCACCCGCGCTGTAGGTGTTGTCAGATTGTTTCGTTCCCAGTAAACAAAAACTGCTTCCCAGTAGTCGACAATAGTGACTTTTAGTGTCCCTCTGTGACGCAAGATTGATCGATTCTCTCTGGTTCAAACAAATGGTTGGAAGAAAGATTCGTTTTTTTGCGCGTAATCTACGTTTTGGTTGTGGCGAAAGCTATACGTACTGCACCATTAATATGGTGCAGTACGTATAACACAAAATATGCCATACGTACTGAATGGTTTCGTACTGGACATGGCATTTTAAGTATCAATAATAATAATGAATCCATCTTGTACAAAAGTCTTTGCGATAACAAAGTTAACGTAAACATTATAGCAAAATTAAATTAAAGTAAATCATGGGTAGGAGGTTGCGAAATCTATCCATAACATTTAATTTAATTTATTAAATAGTTTATTTAATATTAAGTATTATCTAATTATTACCTAAGTCCTAGTCTAAAACTATCCAACAGAATCGGGTGACCTTCCCACCAGATAAGGCCGTGAACCTTACGTTTGATTAAGTTTAAATTTGAGTTTATTTAATGTTTCAGGGAGTTTATTCAACAATATTTCACACTATTATTGATGGAGGTTAGTCATAAATTTGCAATCTATGATAAATGTATCTAAAAGGTAAAATTGTCTATAAGTATTGTGTACATGGATTTGTTGGCCTAGGACTAAATTACCTTTTCTAAAAAAAAAAATTTCATAGTTGTACAAACCTGGGAGATTTAGAATTTGTGTTACATACAAGTTGTTATAATTATATTGTCTTTGTAAATTTGTATATAAAAAATAAGAGCAAACAAAGATATTTGAAATCAAAATTGAACAGATTCCAAAAACACCGATTTTAAAATTTGTTGCTTGATTTTAGAGGAAAAATTTAGGATTGTTGAAAAGATTCGTGTAATCAGTACATGCTCCCCATATACCTAAACCGCAAGGTACATTAGAAAGAATAAGGCCGTAGTACGCTATTTTGACTTCATGCAATTTAAAATTGTTAGCAAGCGGCCGTAGTTATTAAATCTCGGAAGAATTTCTTGTACAGGCAAAATTAAATTGACATCCACGCCTATTTGTCCTACACACAATATTGAAACCTATTTTTCAGTACTTTTCTACGACTACTAAATTATTATTAACTATATTAAGCAGTACTTATAACTGAATCTGAAGTACAAACTATAAATCATGCACCAAGTGTGCAACTTTAAGACTAGGTAGGGTCTTAACTAGAAGTGAAAACAGGTTAGCAAATTATCTTAACGAACCGTCCTACTTTCAAAGTGACCGTCCTTGCAGACTTTCATGAAAATTTCAAATACATTCTAATAACTTAACTATCCTTCAAAATCACAGTATTCTGGGTCCACAAGACATTTTTGTACAAATCACTTTTCATCCAAACCGGATAAGAGATTTTATTTTATTTTTATTTATTTTATTTGTCATAATATAATATCTAATAATTGTGTTGACAACAAATTAACTATATAACAAAAAAAACACACAAAGGCACTTAACAGATACATTTTAACGAAGGTTAATTTTATATTAATTGCAATATTAATTCATCAATTCCACTAGAGTGTTGAATGCAATCGCGTCATATTCCTAACCATTTTTTTTACAGGTGAGTGGATCTACAGTTGATGCAGTGATAAAAGATAACATTGCATCGCATGTCAAATGTCAGGTAAGCCATAATACGTATAACATAGAGAAACTGCAAGTGCGAGAGTAAACACGCTTGGCAACACTGATTGCATAGTTTGAATAAACTGCCGGTTTGAGCCATCGTGAATAGTTTTATTCAGAGTACTTTGTTGAACCCACAATAACTGAATATATTTCGTGACACACATTCTGCATTAGCTATGTGACGTGTTCCAGGCGGTCTGATCCTCGGTGTACTGTTTGTTCATTCCACATAACTACAACTGACATAAAACATTTAGGAATCATTATAGATAATAGCCTCTCCTGGAAAATTCATATAGATAATTTAACACTTTCCCTGAATTCTACACTATTTGCCTTAAGAAGAATTAGAACTTTGTGTAATGATGGATCAGTTATGACTACGCACTGTTTGAATCCAAAGTACGATATGGAATATTAACATTAAAGATTCACTGAAAAGTGTTGTTGTTAGTTAGGCTATGATTAAGCCGTGTAATATGGCGAAATGTAAGCTTTTCTTCAAATGTAGACTTGTTTTCACTTTGTTTGTGCAATAAAGGATATATTAGCCGATTGGCAATACCCTGAAATATTAAAAAGTATTTAATATTTATCATACAAAACGAGAAATAAGTAAACGAGTAGTAAGACTGAATTCTCTTTGAAGGCTTTGTGCTGGGCATGAGATGGTCTCATATATTGAATCTTAAAAGCTCTTATCTTTGTTAATATTACAGGTTTATTTAAAAAGAATGTCCTACTTTCATTCTACTGACCTCTTTATAGTATAAGTGCTTCATGAATAATTTACATATGGTTGAAAAGAAGAAGTTCCAAAGTTTGGTTTACATATAATCAGAGGCCGTTCCAGGTTTTAATTACCAACAAAACAGCTGCCATTCATCACAAGATATTTTGCGTTTTTGAATTTTCAAAATCAAAGTCAGTTCAGTTCAGTGACAGTTTCGTCGTAGATTTGTGATTTTGCCAAGAATTCTCTTAAGGCTATATTAAGGAGAAAGTTCCCGTACCTCTTCTGCAAAATTCATATAGATAATTTAACACTTTCCTGAATTCTACACTATTTGCCTTAAGAAGAATTAGAACTTTGTGTAATGATGGATCAGTTATGACTACGCACTGTTTGAATCCAAAGTACGATATGGAATATTAACATTAAAGATTCACTGAAAAGTGTTGTTGTTAGTTAGGCTATGATTAAGCCGTGTAATATGGCGAAATGTAAGCCAGCTTTTCTTCAAATGTAGACTTGTTTTTCACTTTGTTTGTGCAATAAAAGAATATATTAGCCGATTGGCAATACCCTGAAATATTAAAAAAGTATTTAATATTTATCATACAAAACGAGTAATAAGTAAACGAGTAGTAAGACTGAACTCTCTTTGAAGGCTTTGTGCTGGGCATGAGATGGTCTCATATTTTGAATCTTAAAAGCTCTCATCTTTGTTAATATTACAGGTTATTTCAAAAGAATGTCCTACTTTCATTCTACTGACCTCTTTACAGTATAAGTGCTTCATGAATAATTTACATATGGTTGAAAAGAAGAAGTTCCAAAGTTTGGTTTACATATAATCAGAGGCCGTTCAGGTTTTAATTACCAACAAAACAGCTGCCATTCATCACAAGATATTTTGCGTTTTTGAATTTTCAAAATCAAAGTCAGTTCAGTTCAGTGACAGTTTCGTCGTAGATTTGTGATTTTGTCAAGAATTTTTCTCTTAAGGCTATATTAAGGAGAAAGTTTTCGTACCCCTTCTGCAAAAAGTTCTGTGGAACCGTATCAGAGTTGCAGTTAACTCCATATATCAATATTAACTCGTGATTTAGGGGAAGAGTTTGGTTATCGCCCAGATTTGTGCTAAGCAGTCAGGGGAGGACATGTTGAGCATTTAAAGAAGTGTGCCAAGGGAGACAAACGTTGGAAAGTGCTCTTTTTACTAGTAATCATATCATGTATATCTAAGAAATAATTAATGAAGGCGAGCTGTCTGAAAGTAAGACATTCTTTTTTGATAACCTTGTAAGAGTATTACAGCTATTTTTTGTACACCAAGTTTAGTATTATTCAATTGGTGCATTAATTGAACCCCTTTTTAACTAACATTCTGTTAATATTTCAACACAATATTTTAAAACGATATTTGCTCTGAACATCATGAAAATAATTTCCAATTTCACCTATAGAAGTAGCCTACGGCCACCCCTGCGTGCGCGCACCCGGCAGTCGTCACGGTCATCTATGCAGTTGTGCACGCTACTGTGTGCCTTGAGACAAAGCCTGGGGATGACCGTGACGACCCCCGCCTGACACTACCCTTGTGTCTTCGACATCACTTTCCCTTCGCAGCTCTGTTCTCTGGGCTTAACATCTGTTTGCATTGTAGCTCCACTTGGCGAGGGCACACGCGAAGAAGATACCTAACATGTCAGATCTTCGAAATCCGGAATTGTTCTTACATACGAGTGTATTATATTTGATAAGATAAATGCTTGTTTTACGTTGGGAAAGTGTCTAAATAACTTTGAAAATATTCTGAATTTTTTCAAGGAAGTGCACAACGGAAAAATTTTTATGTAGTTTGGCCTTTTATAATGCATTGATGATTGTTATCTATGGGAGGTCAATGATGAATTATAACCTTTTCTCCTTACTTTTGCAGTTCTGGTAATTTAAAACTACCTATTGCAAGAGAGAACAAGCTCTTAAATGCTATACTGCTTTAATTTATACTGTATAACTACTTACCGTGGTGGATTTATCCGGCTCTGGCTTATAAGTCCTTGGGGATAATACCTATGAGGCACATTGTCAAAAGTGGACTAGCCTTACAAGAAGCTCAACCGCTAACCTGCTCCTAAAGGGCCTAGCAGGGCGCTCTCCAGTAGCTTCTTAAAATAAAAACGCTCTGATATCAGATTTTTAATATCATGTTTATCTGGACATGGGCACTTCCAGGCATCATCTACAGACATGGGGTTGCATAATGGTAATACTCTATGTAGACTCTGTGAGCAGGCAGTAGAAACTGCTAGCATCCACATTGGTGTCACTCTAGATTTGGGAAAGGTGTCTACTAGAGGGGCGTAGTGGATGAGGTTCACTTGTCTGAGGCTTGGAGTCATCTTGAGGCTTTGTGGTCCCACATAGTGGGTCTCCCAGGCTGAGATAACCGGGCAGTACAATAAACCTTTGGTTGACGTACAAAGTACTGGTTCACTACCAGCCTACTTAATCTAATCTACTGTGGTTTGGAATCGCGCACGTCTCCAGAGCTCATCACTCCGGTGGCACGGGTTCGATCCCCGCGGTCACCACTTACAATTTGTAATGTGACTATACGGTGAAGCTAGGTAAAGGTCAAGGTTGAGTGGTAGAGAGGAATTTGTAGTCCTAACAAATGTCTCGTTAAACAAGACAATCTATGAAATAATCTGTTATTAACTTAACGTCCGATGAAAAGTCAACCTGATTAAAGTTCTTAACAAACAAAGCCACTTTCACATGATATGTTCTCCCCGACATGTGCTTCTGGAGGGATGGTGTGAAGGATGAACCCTGCAGCGTGCCAGGAACAGGACGATTTCTCAGTCCTTAGATTTGTGTCCAGAAGACAAAGCAGACAGAAGACAGTAGTTTAGCAGAACAAAACCCATCTCCAGCGCTCCCGGTGGTGATTTACTGCAGTACGTCCTGCTGCTCATCCCAGAACACTAACCAGATGTTTCACTACAAGCAACTGCATTCAGGCACAACAGGTTGCCCAAATATTTTTGGCGACAGCAAAGTGTTTTTGGACAATTTTATCTGAGCAGACACATGGTATATAGTGATCACGTGACTGTAAGGAGTTTAAAGCACTATGTGTATAATGTAATAACTACAATGTTGTAGTAGCTCTTCGTGATATCAAAATAATTTTCGTCAAATTAATAGCATTAATTCTAAAGTCTCCATTTTGTTTCCCGCAAACCTCTACAACGACGCTTTCCCAAGCAGCTGAGGCGGACCCTTAATTCCAGGATGCAATACTATTCGTAGCTACTCAATTGCTGAGAGTGGACTGCGAGGGTAAGCTAGAGGCGTACAAATCAGACGCCTAGAGCGGGATTTGAACCCACAACCTCAAGCTCCGGAATCCAGTGGTATAGCCGCTAGCCTACCGATCATATAAAAATGTGTTTCAGCCAATCAGCGACAAAAGATTGATCCCAACAGTAAGGCCGAAATATCTCATCCTAATTATGAAGTTTGGACGTGGTGTGAACCGGAGGAGCTAGATTCTTGTTGTGGCACCGGCTGCGAAAGCCTAAGAGTTAAAAATGTGTTTTATTAAACATGTGGTTAATTTTTACATGCAGCAGATAAGTACGCAGTGAAATGAACTCACTCATAATCTTCTCAAAATTTAACAAATTCTTTGTTTAAAGTTTGTTATTGACGATGGGAGAATTTCAGAGTTTAAACTTTTATTGCGGACAACTTCCATCGGTAGTGAGCAAAATTATTACGACGTTTCATAGCTCGTTTTCTAATGTTGTGTGTTATGTGCTATGTTACTTTTCACCTGAAGACGGGATCAGATTGCATTGCGAAACGTCGTGATGTCGGAAAACGTAACGATGGAAAATGTCCGCGCAATAATAGTTTAAACTCTGAAATAGTAAATTTTATTACGAAAATTGCGTAAATCATCCTATACAGTAAAGTCAAAGGTACAGTACTTATTACACCTCCGCATTCAAACCCCTTTGACGCGACTCAAATTAGTTCAAATCCGCACCATCCCGTGAGAAACCCCCATACTCATAACTCAGCCATTATAAAATTACTCCGTTCCTATTAAACATCACACCTACACCCATTACCGGGCTGCCTACTGAACCAACAGAGAGAGACGTGTCAGTTGAAAGAGGCCGGCGATCTCTTTAACAGAATATCAACTCAGAAGTCAGGTTGAATGGATGGGTTTGGGCAGCGGGCGCTAATCCCTCGCTCACACGCGCACACACAAGCATGTACATTACTCAGCATTAGTGGCTACAAACACGCCGCCAGTGCGCAGATCTATCAACGCGCATGCGCAGTACACACTCATATGCCGCCTTTTCCAATTTACGAGCTGCCGGTTCCAATAAAAATTGGAGGGTTGTTGGAAACTTGTTAGATGCGTTCTCGTTATTGGCCGGTGTGGAATTTGTCATTTCTTTTGCATAATTTGTTTTGCTGAGAATCCTTCAATCTCTTTTGGTACAAATGTTTCTTTTGCAAATCTCTAGGTTCCCAGTCATGTAGACAGTGTCTGCTCAAAGTTAGCCTCAGGCATTTATGTTTTGAGGAAATTGTCCGAATACTGCCCAATTCAGGTACTGATGACGACGTATTACGGAGTAATCTACCCACACCTTTCCTACGGATTGGCTTTGTGGGGTGGATGCTCAAAATCAAGTTTTAACAGAGTTTCATTCTGAAAAAAGCAGTCCAAACCATTGCAAAATTACAATGGAGAGAGTCGTGAAGAGGCAGGGAGAACTTCCGAACTGGGAGACACAGAACGGCAGTTCATGAACGTTTACCTTCTCAGGTAGGAGTTCAACTAGTCAACAGGTTGCCAAATTCTATTAAAAGTGCCCCAGAGCTTAAGGCTTTAAAACTCGTTTGAAAAAGGTTTTGACCGCCGAAGCATTTTACAACACAGACGAGTTTATGGCATGACTGGGAAAACACTAACTGACTACTGGATTGTAGTGGTATAATTCGAATGAATGAGAGAGAGTGAATGTCAAAATGTATGTTTGATTGGAATTTCGATGTTAGAATGTATGGAAAATTTTAGCTTTTCAAAAGAATTGACGTTTGTATAACATGTAAATTGTTAACACAATAAACTATTTATTTATTTATTTAGGTTAAGTTCGTAACCAGCTAGATCGGACAGTCCGTTTCAAAATGGTGTCCATTCAAAGTTTTGATTTACCTATAAAATTGTAGCAATGCCAGAATACAAAGTTTACCCTGTATAGTACAGTTTTACTTTTTCAACCGATCAAAATAACTCCCGTCGCTCTAGTACCTACCGTTTAAAGTAATTTCTGTTTAATTATTTAAACCAAATTTCTCCACTTTGACATTCAGAGCACTGGGCACATAAATTAATCTGTTATATAATTTACCAGCCTATGTTTCCTAAGATATAGAAACTAAAAAGGTAAAGTTTGTTTTGTTCAACAAGCGAAGTTAGGACTACAAAGTCTTCACCACCAGCCTCAGCCTCACCCATGTAATTACAAAATGTAAAAGGTAAAGGTAGGCAGGTCTTGAGCTTAACTGCGAAGTTAGGACTTACAAAGTCCTTCTACCACTAATCCTCGACCTTTACCTAGCGTCACCATAGAATCACATTGCAAATTATAAGTGGTGACTGCGGGATCGAACCCCGCCAACGGGTAATGAGCTCCAGAAGTCTTGCGTGATGCCAATCCGCCACGGATCCGCTCTAGTGTAAGTGGTGACTGCGGGGATAGTGTATAAAGGAATTTTGTCTAATTTAAAATAGATAAATGAAAGCTTGTTCTTTTTCATTAGAAATTCGGTAAGATTAACCGTAGCGCTTGTGGCTTAACGTGTCGGCTATGTTTATAAAATATACTTTATACAATTCTGTAATTTGCTATACACAATTTCGAGCAAAATTAATTTGATGCCCAAGGCATTCAAAACTCGTCTGAAAAACTATTTGGTCGCAGAAGCATGTTATAGCATACAACTGAGAGAATGCGAAACAAACATTCTCCTCATTAATTGAATAAATGAGTATTAAATGGGATTGTTGATGTCAGGAGATAATTGAGATTTTTTCTGTCTTCTTCAGAAAGTAGTGACACGTGTTTGCCAACCCGTAACCATGTTTTACCCAATAAAGAATTTATTTATTTATTCTCTAGTCAGTAAAACACTACCCCTACACACACTTACACCTACGGTTTACCCACAAATATAAAACCTAGGCATGTAAGTCGTAATAATTCCTAAAACAATACAGGTTTAAAAGTACCTTGATGTGAATTGGATGCAGAGAAAATATTTTTTCACCGTCTAATTAACATGTAAGTGACATTAAGAGCTTCTCTGTAATTTGGTTTTGAAAATAGTTCGATTTTTCCTAAAGCTTTTGTTATTTACTAGTTAGTTACAAACTATAAACTCAACCTTGCATCCAAATTAATTTTGGCTTTGTGTGCATGCATTTACAGTAGTACCACCACTCTCAGTCTATTCAATCTTCAACAACTAGAAGCATAACATCCGCTCAGAAAAGAACCAAAACATCGCAATTAGAACTGCTTCTGCAGGGACCACCAGCCAAGTGTTCAAGGGGCAGATTAAACCATCAACACTCGCGTTGCAACAGAAGCTAAACTGGCAGGAAATCGTAGATTCGTTCAGTGTTTATCTACTGTTTTGTGTGAAACTGCTACTTGCAGACAAGACAATGCAGGAGTAGATACGCACGACACCACTGCACAATGGTCGTGTTTACCCGTAAAGCTGTAAACTCGGTCCCGTCATTAGGGGCTTTGTGGAGTTTAGGAGTTCGTTGAAGCCCCCCGTGAGGGTCCGGGGCCCGGCCGTGTCCTGTGACCCCCTGGGCCCCTCCATTTGACCCATCTGTCTCCTTCACCCCGGATTGAAACATCTTTGGAAAGTCAACGTATCGCACAACCCTTCTACAGATGTTCCACATCAATCTGTTGTTGGAGCTTCCCTTGTCCTCTGCATGAGAGAGCTTCGTGACGGTGGCTTGTCGCGAACAATCGAAGGTGTTGCGCCAGTTTTAAAGAAAATATTGAGTTTAAGCTGGATCTCAGTTTGGTTTCAGCCTATCTAGACCTCTAAAGATGCCATAAAAGACTAGGCTAACAGAACGAACACTTTGGTAAATTGTTTTTTTTTTTTTTTTTCAATTAACAATACATAATTATTGTGTTGACAACAAGGTGAAAATGATACAAAAGGTCGTGAAATGAATGAACGAATAACCGTGTACTATGGTTATTAACCACTGATAAGGAAATGAGGGTTCTAGTATATTAAAATAATCTTACAAAAAAGGTATGTAGCTTATAAATGAAATTTAAACTCCTTCGGTAAATTCCGTTGCAGAGTAAGGAGCCAGCAAGTGGTTTTTAAGTTTATTTTTGAAAAGAGCAAGATCTGATAGTGAAGCTTTAATTTCTGAAGGAAGTTTGTTCATTAAGTTTACACCAGCTTGCATAGGTAATCTGTTATGTATATGTAATCGGTGGCTAATTTGCCTGTACACTTCACTAGATCGAGTATTGTATGAATGTACATCTTGACCCTGCAATAACTTTCATTTTGAAACACAAAATTCAATTGTCTCGTAAATGTATTATGCCGGCAATGTCAGAATTTTCAAACTCTTAAAATAGTTTCTACATGACACGCCAGAGAGTAATTTGCAAATGATACGAACGGCTGTTTTTAAGAAAAAGTGCTTGATCACTTTCTATGACTCAAGATCTGCCAAAATGTCCACATATTGTCATCAAACCCTTGACCTGTTTGTAGCCAATCTAAGGAGTTAAATAACATCTTTCACGCAGTATGAGTTTATTTTGAATCAAGATGACTCCAATAACGATAGCAAAATAATTGTTTCATTGAAATCTGTGTACACTTTCTTTAAAGAACTCGGTTTGGGCCAGAATATTTTTTAGTCTGGGAGAGCTGCTGTTTAGTTTGCTGAGAATCAGTCAAAAGACATAACTTATTTCGAAAACTTTCAACACATTAGAAACCCTAAGAATGACGCACGTAAAAAATGATGTAAATCCACTTCTTGCCGAATGTTATCTGAGCTGTCCCAGGTGGTTTGAAGAATGTGGCTCCGAACCCGGGGTTTATGTGTTTGTTGGCAGTTTTGAGAAGGCGACAAAATAACAAATAGCGAGGGTGTAATTTGATTAAGACGCGCCCAAAGGCGGCTTGGCCACTAATCTTATTTGTGGGTGTTTTGAGGCGACGAAATCACAAAATTGGGGCGATCCCGTGACCGTGGTGGAGGGGAGGGGTGGTGTCAAATTCTTCATCCGCAGACGCATCTGGGAACATAATAGGATAACTCAGAGGCAGCACACATCGTTAAGTATTATAATATTTCAGTTATACAAACTTTATTTTTCGGTTCTGATGTAATATCCATTTTTAACTCCATAGCAATCTATCAAATTAAATTCAACTGCAAATTTTAGATTATTAAAAATAAAACCTAAATTTGTGTATAGAGATCAACAACCAACCCAAATAGAAATGAAATCAAACCATAGCTGTATTTGTCAAGTTTGACTTATAATTAGAACGTTTCTGTAAGTTTCTAATATGCCGATTTAATTTTCTAATACAGGTAAAACTCCCCGAATTGTGGTTTGTTAGTATTCATAGACTGTCACTTGTTTGTCACCCGTATTTATTCTACAAGTTTCACATATCTTTATCCTTGATTTTAATATTAATGCATGACGACACCGCACTGACATTTGTTAGAACATCAGTATTACACGGTTTACACATTAGAAAGTAGATAGCGCTCTTATATGAAGGTTAAATTCAGATTTTGTGTTTATCTGTGTTTACCTTTGGTCAGATTTTCGATAAACGTAACACATAAGGTCTTTGAGTGTTTTTTTCTTACTTCAACCGTTAATAGCATACAAACTAAAATAAATTAAAGAAGAAAAATGAATCACAGGCAAATCTAGATAATATCCTGCCAAATTCTGACAATCTTTCGTTTAAGAGGCGTTTCATCAAAATAGCATTAATTCTCCATTTTATTTCCCGCAAACCTCTGCAACGAGGCTCTCCTGAGTAGCTGAGGCGGACCCTTAAGTGGTCTTAGTAGAAACAAAGTAGTGAATAACAATAACAAAGGTCAAGCCACTGACTAGGGCTATGTCACTGGACTTCTAATTTACCCTCCAAAGTCCACTTCAAGCTGCGTGAGGCAGTGAGTAAGCAGCATTCCATCTTACAAGATGGAAAGTCAATGGTAGCAGCTACCGTACGTCTATAGATTACATATGCGTTATAGTGTGACGGCCAGTGACGTTATTTAGCAAGTGCAAAGTTTCAGATCAATCATGACTTTATTTTAATTTGTACTATCAATTTTAAATTAAATCCAAAAGCAGACGTCATTGTTTTTATAAGAACCTGTTTTAGTCATAAATAATAGGCACGAACCACTATTCAATAAGCGTGATGCGAGAAAGGTTAAAACTTACAGAACCGCATGAAACATCGGTAGGCTTATGAGGTATCATATGAAAGATTTGATTAAATAATTAAAATCATCCTTGTTGTGAATAATTAATATCTCGTAACTTATCCTTGATGTATAAAGTCACGACCTGTTTACAAATTTTGTCATCTTCAGCAAAACAAGCCAAAATCTGACAATCTGACCGTCTATTGTCAAATATAACATCTTTTCATAAAGACGAAATCAAAACTTCATAATTTCTAAGTTCCTCTCAGGTATCCCAATTAGTTCAAGCGTTTGTATCTAAATGTGTGTCGCTAAGGGGTGACTAAAAATTAAGAAGGTATGCTAGTGATGAATATTTTGAGGATGATATAGGTCTAAAGCGGCTCAAATAGTCTCAGTGATTGACAAAGATCTTTCATTGATAGTCTCAGTGATATCTGATAATAATAATAATACGAGTTTGTCAAACTATACAATACAAATTATTTCTTTGACATTAAAACAACATAATATTCAAACCCTAATACCACTGGTAAGACTCAAATAATTTAACAAAATAATTTAAATAAAAAACAGTAATTTAGTTGTCCAGAAACTCTCGAAATTTATAAAACGAATTTTGAAGCAAGTACTTGATGATATCCGCATCAACTCTCTAGACATATCACCTGCGTGGTCACGTTAAGCCGTTGGTCCTTGTATTTCCATTGGTCATTGGGCCATTTTAATGACCCATTCTAAGGAAGAGTCGGCCTTAGTTTTTAACAAGACCACACCTCATAACTCATTACTACCACTCATCACACTCATTCTTCACCACATATTTGCCTTAAAATACCCTCATGAGAGTGGTCGGCATCTCAAATAGTGATTTAGTGATTTAATTAACCTACAAATAAAACACCTACAAATAAATAGAGTTCCCGAGGTTGATTGGGTCAAGTAAAAAAATTAAAATCATTCATCACCTTCCCCACAAGTCAGATTCCAGCACACCCGACGTTGAAAATCGTATCATCAACCATCTGGCTGCGATTAGCCGTCAACAACTCCTAACAAACTGGAACTCATACGTCCCCCAGGAGTTATAGCCGCTCTAACACTTGTTTGCCATAAGTTATGAAAACAGCGTAGATGTTGGCGGGCGGCGGCAAGGTCTGAGGTGACAAAGCATGGCTGGAATGGGAGGGAATAGTGTTGGAGGCGGTGTTAGAAGTTGCCGCCGCTCCGCCCCCGTTCCACGTCAACAGTCTCGTACACAAGCTTTATTCAACAGCAGCGCATCCTGGCCACAATAGTAGCGGCGACATCACACATGACTCCGACTCCGAGGAATATTTCAATTCACGAAATCGTCACGGTCGGAGTTTAGCTGGTCAAATTAAGACCTCACTTTGAACTTCAGAATAGACAACGTCTTTTTGTGAAACTACATTACAAAAGCTAAATACAACGTTAACTTTATTAAACGCGACTGGACGATTTGAGAGAGATTTGAGATGCCGACCACTCTCATTAGGGTATTTTAAGGCAAATATATGGTGAAGAATGAGTGGTAGTAATGAGTTATGAGGTGTAGTCTTGTTACAAACTAAGGCCGACTCTTCCTTAGAATGGTCATTAATTAATAGCCCAATGACAAATGGAAATACAAGGACTAACGGCAACGTGACTTCCGAACCACGCAGGTGATGGTCTGATATGTCTAAACGATGGTGGGAGTTGATGCGGGTATCATCAGATGACCACTGAGACTATCTGAGCCGCTTTAGACCTATATCATCCTCAAAACCAGACCTCCATGAAGCTGGATTACAGGACCACGCCACGAGTCCCAGTCAATGTTGAATCGACGTGTTGTTTGTTACTTTAGCGCTACTATAATGAATCGGCTCATTCGACGATAGTAGTTATTAGGCATATATTACACATAAATATTCAATAAGTTCGGCAAAAAGAGATCTAATTTCATGCAGTGTTTGTAAATTATACTCAAGGCTTTGAATTTGAACGTTTATGTATTACCATATTAGGCTCTACAGAAAGATATGGTACTGGAGACACAGAATGGTAGTTCATGAACGTTTGCTTCTCAGGTAGGAGCTCAAATGTTACCAAATTCAATCAAAAGTGTTTTACCGAAGACGTTCAAAGCTTGTCTAAAGAAAGTATTGGTAGCAAAAGCATTTTATATTGCGGATTTCATGGCACATGACTGGGAGAACGCGAAACTCATTGACTGAGAAAGGGCTAAAGTGGAACAATTCAAATGAGTGAGAGTGAGTGAATGGGCACATTTGTATGATTGACAATTTGTATTCGATGTCTGATTGTACGAGTAATAATGAAAATACACTGACGATTACATAACCTTTAAAACATTTTAACAATAAACTTGCTAGTTATTTATGATATTTATTATCAGCGCCTCCACACCGACCACTGACCCCGAGGTATTGAGCCCGCGAGCATTTAAACATACGCGGCAAGGTCTCTCGGGCGACCATAAACCGAGATCATCGAACTGTCCATCTCCACACTCCACTAAGAAATCTTGCTAATAAGTTTATCGAAATCACCTAAAATCTCTGTATAACATAATAATTGTAACATCGTGTGTCAGAGTAATAGTATGTTTCATCATTAGGTCCTAAAATGACACTTTTTAGGGTCAAAAAGACACTTTCGCCGAGTGATGAACGATATTTTTTGTTATGATGCAAAAGTAATAAGAAAGAAATGTCAATAAATTTTTTAATATTATAAACTATTAATTAAGTAAACATTGTTTTGAGCCCAGCAGTCTGAATTATAATGTTTTGAATAAACAGCTGTTACACTGATTTACTATACGTCAGTGTTAAATTTCAAAACAATCAAAACAAACTCGTTGAACCAGCTGATGTCCATGCCATAAAAAGATCATTAAAATGATAATTTTCTCCCTAGGGAGAAAAAGATCATCAAAACAATACTTAATTTACCTATGTGTATAAGTGACACTTTAGCACTGTCTATACATGTGTCTAAAGCAGCTGTTTTCAGAGCAGAATGATAAAAACTATTTACAATTCTCCTACATATTTTCATCTATAACTGTTCCATACACTAAAACTCTACATATACACCAGGATAAACCTTACCAATCAATACGCCAAACATCACTTCATCAGTGACTCCATCTAACTATCATTGTGCTATAGAGAGGGTTGATTGCAGTAACGGACACTACATCACTACAACAATAGAGCGGCGGTCGCTATGAAGACAGCAGTGGTGACTTGAACGCGCTAATGCACTGGTGTCGCTACAATGCCACCCTTGTGTTATCACATTGTTATCAAGCGATTGAGTTAACACGCTCGACTACCCCCTCCCCTCCACACGCGCTAATCAGTCACACGCTCGTGGTAGAGTTTGAACAACAAGCTGCGGCTTGTGGCGAGGGGAGGGTGGGTTTCTTCAACTGGAAGTAATCAATTATTGATTATTGAAATAACACTTTTGGGTTAACTACAATGCAAAACAGTATTTAATCAACACAACACGTTTCGACTATTCTATGATAGTCGTCATCAGTTGTTATAAAGAATAAAGAAGAGAACAATAAAATAATTATAGCCTATACATAAAATAAAGGTGACTTGAAACAAATAATAATTTTTAATTGTAAAATTATTATTTGTTTCAAATTATTTTTTATGTATATAATTATTTAAATTTCTTGAAATTTTGAATCTTAAAATCTTTAAGCAAGTCTTTGTTTCAATCAATAATAATAAAAGTCCAAGTACTGAACCTTGGGGGACGCCCAGCGAGACATTGCTAAATGTCGATTGAGCTCCTCTTACGTTTACGTAATGCTTACGGGTTTCCCAAATAGGGTGAAATAATTTCTTTAGAATCATACGAAACCATAATAATTGTTGAAAATTCATAATGCCGCACATTTACATTTTCTATTGTTAATGCATTACATTAACATAGAAATAGATAGATGTTACTAAGAGTTAGTTTAAACTACACAACTACATACCTCACGAAACGTTGTGTAGTTTTAAACACAATAACCGGTAGACAAGTCTGTCTATCTCTATGATAACATGATAATCTAGTTGAGTTAAAATACCGGGTGATTACAAATAAAATAGTTTGGACAGCTTGTAAAATTTATTTTTTTTTTAAGTTTAGATCATTACTTACATGATTATTATATAGAAGAGTTCTTAAGTTTTTATTAAATATATTTATTCTTGGTTACTGATGGTTCTTGGAAGAAGAACGGCCCGTAAACCTTTTCACAAGATAAAGCGCACAAGACGTTCACTTTAAGAGAATCCCGTACAGTCTCTCTTTGGTTTTCTGTTCCCCATAATCGTACATTATGTCTATTAACGTTCCCACTAATGTGAAAAGTGCATTCATCACTGAAAATTAGGCTATTTAGCAATGTGTCGACATTTTCAAGACAATGTTGCACTTCCTGACAAAAGGTTGTACGTATAAATTTATCATTGTCATTTAAACTTTGTACTAACTGTAATTTTATTTATAAGGTGTCATTTACAAACGTTACCGCAGAACTTTCCACCATAATTTGTACCAACATAAACTTTAAGAAATTCCCCACAAACCTATATCACTTCCTATGTTGAAATACACAAGTTTAATTTTGTAGATGCTATCGAAGTTGTCTATTTCATTTGTAATCTCCCGGTATTATCAAATGGTGCATATAGTCAAATCCTTTACTCTAACGCTGTTCTTAAATGAAGAGAAACTACCCCACTTTCAAAATCCAGTAATGCATCGGAAGTTATTTTCATTACTGATGCAAAAGCTTTAAACCCAAATCAGTACTGGAAAAAGAGATTATTTGTAAACAAAATCCATTTTAACCGAAGTTCTCACCCACATACTGCGTGAAATGTACAATTTCAACTGCCGTTTAGAGCCCACGTGGAAAACGACGCGGCGACCTGACAAAAGTGAAGACAGAGTGTTCGAAAATAAAGCAGAACATTCGACCAGTAGCCTAATGAAGCAGACCCAAAGCCATTCACATCTTTCTTTCCGATCTGCAGCCGTTAATTGGCGAAACTCTTTGGTCAAACCGTTACCCGCCAGCCTTTGACTCTTGAGAGTGGACAGTGGATTCGCCACGGTCAAGGCGTGGGAAGGCAGGAGTCGGTAGCGTCTTCATTCCTCAGAGGTCCATGGTCTCCCGGGGCCACGCGGCGGCTCAAAGCTGCAGATTAAATGTATAAGGAAGCATCGATATGTCGGACTTTCGATTTGTTGTCCTTAAACAATCGAGATTGAAAGAGTCGATTTATATTTTAACGTGATTAGCCGCGTTAATTGTTAGGTAGAACTTAAGGAAAAGTAAGTGACCAAGCCTTAGAAATAGGTGTTGTAGACTAAAATGAGAAAACAAATTTAAATAGTCTCTTATCATCATGTTATTATACAATTGTGTGTGTTTTATTTTTTTAATGTTAGCAGTGTTCTATTTTATTTAAGTCCTATCTGTAGTTCCATAGTACAGTATAATACTCGGATTTTCAAGGTTCACCAAAAGACCTATTGTATCCAAACCATGTAGTATACCATTTAGTTAATCGAGTCTAAATACTGTGACACTAGAGCCCAGGAAAACTACCGAACTGGGAGACACAGAACGGCAGTTTAATGAACGTTTACCTTCTCAGGTAGGAGTTCAACTCGTCAACAGGTTGCCAAATTCGATCAAAAGTGCTAGGCTTAAAACTCGTCTCAAAAAGGGTTTGTCAGAAACATTTTATAACACAGACTATTTTATGGCACATGACTGAGAGCACACTGAGGGTTAGAGTGGTACAATCCGAATGAATGAGAGAGAGTAAATGTCAAAAATGTATGTCTGATTGGTATTTCAATGGTAGAACGTGTGGACAATTTTAGCTTTTTAAATTACAGTAATTTGACGGTTGCATAACATATTCAATATTGACGAAATAAACATTTTATTTATTTATGTATTAACTGTTAAATACATAGATTCTCCGATTTTGCGTGTAGTCAATCACAATACAAATACAGTAGGTGACGAAAGAAATTTGGCGGTGCTCGCGTAGTACCTCACACTCATTCGTTACACATTTTACAAAAAACTGATTTTACTTTAAACCTCGATAGTTAAACTAATCGATACCACCACAACAATTGACAGTATCGAAACTATCGACCGTATCGAACCTGCCCAAAATGTCCCCCGGGGATACAGAAGCGGCGGTGCGTCCACAAAGCAGCAACTCCCACTAAACAGCCCAATTCGCTACCATACGTTTGTTTTTCCATGAACAAGCGGTGTAGGCAAGCAAGATGGCGGCCGTGTCCATTTTTCATCCAGTTTGTAAACGCCGGGTCCAGGTGACGATGGACGGGCGGCGCGACTCACAGGCTGATAAATAGGTGTCGGCCTCACCTCAGAGCGGCTCGCACAATACCGGGTGATTTTCAATGGATAATAAATACAGCCCGTGTGGCGGGGACAGACAGATTCTGTGGTATAACATCTTCATACTCCGCTAGGCCGCATTCCGACATCGGTTCCGCACCATAAGCGCGCGCGCACACCGCGCTCTCGCCGCGTTGCCTATCATTCAATTTACACACGTTTACCTGAATGCTAATTCTTCGTAGTCAACTGTCAGTTTTCACGTAGTTCCGGACTGTTGCCTGTAGGTGCGCCACTTGTTTATTGTTGACAGCTGGTCATTATGATAGACTACGTTCTCTTTATTAGGACAACTACCGAACTGTGAGACACAGGACGGTGGTCCATGAACGCTTACCTTCTCAGGCAGGTGATCATCTCATCAACAAATTAACAAATTCGTTTAAAAACGCAAGTGCCCAGGCACTTATAGCTCGTCTAAAAATTTCTTGTCCACTCACGAGCTGTTTACAGCATAGACGAGTTTATGGCGTTTAATCAAAGTCAAATCGTTTATTGCCATTAAATACTATGGTACATGGGCACACGTCAAAATGTATACATATTCAAATGGGTGGTACTGAGTTTTCTAGCTTACTCAGTCTCTACCATTCATGGTCCAGAAACTCACTGACTTTATAGAGCATGGTCTATAGAACCTTTTTAGTTGCCTTTTGAATGAGTTGTTGTTAAGTTCTTGTTTAAGAGAGACAGGAAAATCATTAAGATTCGCATCTGCACCAGAGATGGAGTTTAGAAAGGGTTGTCATCTTTGGTATTGGGAGATTGCTTTGTTACGTCTAATATAATATATTCTAACCGACTAGACACTAGAGTGATAATTCAAATGAAGAGAGAGAGAGAGAGAGAGATAATGGTAACATTGTATGTATGAAAGGGACTTAGATGTGAGAATGAATGGAAAATTACAATAAACTTTCTGACAATTGCCATGTTGTTTTGCAATAAAATATTTATTTATTTATCTCTGTTTATCTAATTTCCAAAAGCTTCCGGGGTTAATGCCGACAGAGTATGAGCTAAACTCCGTGAACAAACTAAATGCAAATTTCATCAATTTAGTCAACAACATTGACTTTGTTTGTATTGTAGTACAATTATATAAATCATACTATAAATCTTTCTTTTTAGTTTGGGAAAACATTTAACTAGGCAGTCTACTTATTTCACATACAGTACATTTAAAAGAAGTGTGTGTTGTGTTCCAAGGGTTTGTAATATGGACCCCTTATTCATTCATATGGAGTTTCTTTATTTGTTTCTTTTACATAAATTAGCGGTTTTATCTACTGTATAGAAAACCACAATTTGTCGTGTGACTTCAAAGTCACACGGGCTACTACCAAGAGTTAAGTGATTTAGGTTTAAATTCATTTCAGCTATGCCTTTTTATTAAATGATTCCCTCTTTTATTAGACCTCAGGTATTAATAAAATAGAGGAAAACTCGTGTGATTGTTTAGTAGTACTATATATTTAAGTCATTACCAATGACACCCTTACGACCTATGACGAGAGCGTAAGCGTTAGCTATGTTATATCTTTAACAAACAAGGGGTTAAGTAATCTTTTGGAGATTTAGGGGAATATGTTTTTTGTAAAAACGAGTTTTAATAAATCGTCTTATTAAAACCTTTGATATTTTCTTCATCGTTATGTTGTTATTTCCAGCCACAAAACTAAACTTTAAGTATGTTTTCTATAAACACATCTGCTGTCAAAATTCCAGCAAGCGCAACCAACACGAACTGATCTTGTCAAAAACAGATCTGACAAGCGCACAGTGCGTGCAGAATTCCCAAAACATCGCAGACAGAGGATTGTAATTTCTCTGAATCGTCCTGACATAATCCCGCCACAACAACTCGAGATGGACCAAGTGCTTTTGTCCGCTCTCTACAAATGTTATTCTTGAATTTCGTCTTTTGTACGAAGGAGTTAGAGCAGGTCTGATAAGACGCGCTCCGGTTGCGGTTGCTGACGGCCGATCATATCTTGAATGTTGTGTTTTCTCAGCCCAACCCTTGCTCGTTGTATTGTTGGGGCTGTTTGGCTGGCCGGTTGTTTCAGCTGCCCCAGGAGCTTCTGTACCGGGAGAATGTTGCAGAACACTCATCTAAATGCAGAGTGGCTCCCGCTGCTCGGCCTGTCGCGTAATCTGCTCATTTCCCCTCGTGTTGATCAGCAAAGTGATGACATTACCTCCTAATGTGTGATTCGTGATGTCCAGTTGTCCCTGGGGCGGGATACTTTGAGTCAGTAGAATTGGGATGTTGTAGGAACAAAATCCGAATGAGCTGTTGTTAAGTTCTTGTTTAAGAGGGACAGGAATAGTATTAAAGTCGCACTCCACACTGCAGTGGAGTTTAGAAAAGGTTGTCCGGTGTCTTGGTATTGGGAGTTTTGTTACGTCTAATATAATAGTCTAACCGACTAGACACTAGAGTGATATAATTCAAATGAAAGGGAGAGAGAGGTAACATTGTATGTGTATGAAAGGGACTTAGATGTGAGAATGAATGGAAAATTTAAACAATAAACTGTTCTGACAATTGCCATGCATTGTAAAATGTTTTGCAATGAAAATTTATTTATTTATCTCTGTTTATCTAATTTCCAAAAGCTTCCGGGGTTAATGCCGACAGAGTATGAGCTAAACTCCGTGAACAAACTAAATGCAAATTTCATCAATTTAGTCAACAACATTGACTTTGTTTGTATTGTAGTACGAGTATATAAATCATACTATAAATCTTTCTTTTTTAGTTAAGGAAACATTTAACTAGGTAGTCTACTTATTCCATACCTACATTTAAAGAGTGTGTGTGTTGTTCGTGTTGTGTTCCAAGGGTTTATGGACCCCTTATTCATTCATATGGAGTTTCTTTATTTGTTTCTTTTACATAAATTAGCGGTTTTATCTACTGTATAGAAAACCACAATTTGTCGTGTGACTTCAAAGTCACACGGAGCTACACCAACAAGAGTTAAGTGATTTAGGTTTAAATTCATTTCAGCTATGCCTTTTTATTAAATGATTCCCTCTTTTGTTAGACCTCAGGTATTAATAAAATAGAGGAAAACTCGTGTGATTGTTTAGTAGTACTATATATTTAAGTCATTACACCAATGACACCCTTACGACCTATGACGAGCGTAAGCGTTAGCTATTATATCTTTAACAAACAAGTGGGTTAAGTAATCTTTTGGAGATTTAGGGGGAATACTGTTTTTGTAAACGAGTTTTAATAAATCGTCTTATTAAAACCTTTGATATTTTCTTCATCGTTATGTTGTTATTTCCAGCCACAAAAACTAAACTTTAAGTATGTTTTCTATAAACACATCTGCTGTCAAAATTCCAGCTTAAGCTCGCAACCAACACGAACTGATCTTGTCAAAAAACAGATCTGACAAGCGCACAGTGCGTGCAGAATTCACCAAAACATCGCAGACAGAGGATTGTAATTTCTCTGAATCGTCCTGACATAATCCCGCCACAACAACTCGAGATGGACCAAGTGCTTTTGTCCGCTCTCTACAAATGTTATTCTTGAATTTCGTCTTTTGTACGAAGGAGTTAGAGCAGGTCTGATAAGACGCGCTCCGGTTGCGGTTGCTGACGGCCGATCATATCTTGAATGTTGTGTTTTCTCAGCCCAACCCTTGCTCGTTGTATTGTTGGGGCTGTTTGGCAAACTGGCCGGTTGTTTCAGCTGCCCCAGGAGCTTCTGTACCGGGAGAATGTTGCAGAACACTCATCTAAATGCAGAGTGGCTCCCGCTGCTCGGCCCTGTCGCGTAATCTGCTCATTTCCCCTCGTGTTGATCAGCAAAGTGATGACATTACCTCCTAATGTGTGATTCGTGATGTCCAGTTGTGTCCCTGGGGCGGGATACTTTGAGTCAGTAGAATTGGGATGTTGTAGGAACAAAATCGAATGAGCTGTACAGAACTGTCTAAAGCTCTTTAAACGTAAAACATTGTTTCATAACTCTCTACAATATTACTCTTAAAAATGTGGTACAGCTTATAAGTCAAAATTGGCTGAAACTATGGCGGTGAAACTTTGTTTGAGATTAAGCTAATCATGCAGTCTCTGTACCTACCTTTTATGTCCATATAATATCCTGGAAACAAATTGCAAAAAACAAAGTGGGCTCTAAAAACGGACGGAACGGCGGGAGTAGCTATGACTCTCACAAGGTGGCCAACACTTATAAGGAGAAGATGGTGAACTAACAGGCACAATTAATGGGTTTTCTAAAGATATATAGGAAAGTGTTTTTGTTTACTTTAAATTTGCAATTTTTCAAAATATACACACAGCTATGTTAACAAAGCCCCGAGGCGAAGCGCGGGTACTCTCAGCTAGTGTTAATATAAAAATGTAAGTCATTTAATTTTGAAATAGAAATACCAACCATTCTTAGGGTCACTTCTTTTAAGGGTTTTATTTAGAACACCGACACCGCAGCCTCGAATATGCTCTACATTGTAGGGCTGTGGCTGTCGCGCAGTAGGCCATGTTATGTCAACACACCGACACCAACAAGCCTGCCAATTAGCTGGAGGTGTCAATTGTCAGTGGATTTGCATCTGAAAGCCACCAATATTTACAAATAATAGCGCCCGGAGGGGTGGCGGGCTGCGGCAGCTGGCGTAAACGTCATGATCTCGCCATGTACGATGTAGTGGTGTACAGAGTGTCGGGCTTTGTCTCTTCTGCACATATGCCCCGGTGTCCCGTTGCACACTGGGGTCGCAACCTCCCCACAACGTACACCACACATACTCGCGCTGTATTGCTGGTATGTACGTGAAAACGCACGTTTGGGCACAGTTTCGAAACTAGAACATGAAAGTTTTGGGCCCAAGGTGCAAAATATTACACTTAGGGCAGTTTTTTCAATTCAGGCAGTTTAAGGTAGGACAGGAGCCAACCAATAGAAAAGCTGGATAGTTTTTTGGGTTAAGTTTTACTTTGTCTGTTTTGATTTTGCATTTGGTGTTACAGTTTGTATTTAGCTATATTAGCATAATGTTTACAAGTTAAATTCAATAAAAATGATAACTAACCTTAATTGCATGAAAGATCTAAATAATTCATTTAAGTACATGAACGTTGCTTGAAATGTAAACATTCAGATGTACAAGGTTTTAACCGTTTAAATAACCAGGCATTGAAAAACGACTTAGCATGTAAAATATATGTACGTTTCATTACGTAGCTACAGATCAAAAGTGCCATGAGTAGGCTATTGTTATGACTAATATTATTTCTAAGTCTAAAAAAGTAATGCTACTGTCAACATCGTAATTATAACTTATAGGTTTGAAAACGTTTAAACAAATACAAGTGTATCATTGGTTTAACTTTAAACTACAATTAGTGGACAGTTTTGGAAAAAATAATATTGTCATTAACTCTTGTAACACAGAACTTTCGTTAGTAACAAAGTTCATTAGTCAATGTGCTTGCTTATTTGATTACGGCAGTAGACTAGATACGTAAGAGCCATGCGAATACATTTGTCAATAATAACAGACTGAATCAAGAATAGATCAACTTTTAATAACAACGTATGCGTACATAACATCGTAATAATATAACATTGGTTTGAAAACGTTTAACAAAATACAATTAATGTAGCAGATTTGAGAAAATAATGTCATTAACTATTGATTACTACTCCAACCGATTAGATTGCAAAATTTCTCCTTTCTGTGGCTAGAAGTCATTTCGTACATGTACGCGAAGAGCTCAAATTATCCCTCTCTGTCCTTACTATGTTATATTATTTAAAACTTTTAGTTAGGTTTAACATAAGAAACATTTTAGTGTTTCCTAAATATTTAGATTAGAAAGGGATGAGGCCAGTAAGTTCGTAAATAGGTCAAGTTTGTCTTGTTTACTTATAGGCGAAGTTAGGAATACAAAGCCATCTCTACCACTTAACCTCGACCTTTATCTAGCGTCACCACATAGTCACTTTGCAAATTGTTAGTAGTAACTGCGGGGATCGAACCCGCGCACGATCCAACCAGGGTGGTAAACCGGACTATCGTAAGGACTTTTCATTAAACTACAATCGTCTATATGGTGATATAACATCGTTTACTTGTAAATTTGATGGGATATGATTAAGTACAGATAAAGAACAGTACTAAAATCTGCACAAATCTATAATCTCCCCTTAATTTGTTTTGAAATAAGAAAGTTGTTTACGTAGGAAATATAGGCTAGTAAATTATATAACAGCTTAATCTATGCCCAGTGCTCTGAATGTCAAAGTGCAGAAATTATGATTAAATAATTAAACAAAAATAACTTTAAACGGTAGGTTCTAGAGCAACGGGAACTGTTTTGATCGATTGGGAGAGTTGGATTGAAGAGGCAAGACTTTTGGGGCCCGGTATTTTGAACAGAGTATTGTGACAAATCGTGTCTTAATTGTTTATTGGTGTGCAGATGAAAAGAAACGGATGTTAATCAAAGACTTCAGCTGTTTAATATAATTAAAGCCCTTGCCACTAAAGATTGTAAAGTGGCACCACAAGGTAAAAAACTAAACCTCACATTCCACACACATTTCTATTTCAAACACCCAAAAATCCTGAATCCACCCAGACTTGAATCTCTCTGTCGCCAAACCCAGTGTTGTGAAATAAATCCAGCCCAGCAAATATTTACTGTCGAGACCGTGTTGATATTTAGGCCTATCGATAGCTCGGAGTCACAAATAGAGACATCAGACAACCGGTTGTTGGGGACCGGCTGTATTTGCACACACCCTGTATACACGCCACGCTGGCGCAGCCGTCTCGCGGATCAAATCGGCAAATCGGATAAACGGGCAAACACGGGGCCCTTGTGGTATCTGGCTTGCGCATGCCTGATCATTCCGACCTCAGAAGCACAGATTGCGGAAGTCTGGTTAATTAAGGTTTAACAAATATTTCAATGTATTTTTACACAGATTTGCCTGTAAAAATTACAATACAGTTTTATGCAAATGGGTTCCAATGTTGCGCAAAACAATAATTTGTATGCGTATCAACAAATTAAATTATCTTGATTCAAAATTTCAGTTATTATTTTTCGAATATAATAATAACATTTACTGGTTGAAATAATCATGAATTTTTTCTTACAGCTCTAAAAAAATTTTAAATTTGATTTTTGGAGAAAAAATATATTTTTGCAAGTATTTTGTAAGTACTGGAAGTTGCACCCCACATTAGAACAGCATATTTCATAATTAGGACCATCAATACATGACAAGCTGGCACTAAAATTTCACTACTTCAAAAGTTTGATAGCAAATAAACATAGTACAACAAATTTCAGCCAGTAAACATTTTTGCATATAATATACAGATTATATCAGTTATAGTGCGTGCGTGGTAGTGTAAGGTGTTCAGCAACTGCCGTTTAAGTTCTGGGTAAGATCTTTCTTTTTACTGTCAAGGTTTATTTCTTTGTAAAAAGTAAAGATCTTACCCAGAACTTAAACGGCAGTTGCAGAACACTTCACCACGCACGCACTATAGGCTTACTGATTTAAGGTATGTTAAGTATGTTTATTTATTATACTATTGCACTTATATTATATTATTGTTATTTATTGCATCTGTACAGGTTAATTACTTAAATAGATTTGTTAATTGTTTTGTTCGATTAAAAGTTGCTTGACAGTTGTTATTCGATTTATACATAAAATTAAAATTGCCAATTCAATGACATTACGACGTTATTTATCTATAATTATTGCATATTTATCTGTCAATTATTTATTTATTTCATTCTGTAAACTATTTGTAAACAACAAAAAAGTTGACAGTTTTAATTATTATATAAAATGATTTAATTGTTAATTGAATTTTACTTTAACTTTAATACGTTCTTTGTATTACATGCATGTAAAGATGATATAGCCTTGTGGCCAAAATCAATAAAGAATTTTGAATTGAATTGATTTAAGGTGCACATTTTATTTAATGTTTAAGAGTTTATTTTTTATTAAAATAGACACACGGTGGTAGTTCTATCATACAATATTTACCATTTGAATTATCCAACGTCTTAAGTTAAGACGTAGTGTTTACTATAATGTAGTGTAAGGTAAGGTTTGGCCCTTAAAAACGGGTTACGTTTCCCAACTGCCCGAAATGTAGGGAGTAGTTTTTCTCCTAAAGTTGCTGGAATAGTCTGAGATATAATCTTTGTAAATTGAAGTCCGCCGCTATTATGAACTGTAGCTTTTCCAAATCACATTATATTTTACTACAACATTTACGAGTAGGTTTATCAAGGTTAATAATTTAATCTTTGATTTTAAAAGAACTCATAGACAAGGCTTTTTCACATTGACCTACTTGAAACAAAAATTGCCTTTATAATTTATTGTTCTTTATTTATAAGATTATTAATTATATTAGTTCTTTAAAACATGGATCCCTCAAATAAAAAAAACGTTGTCAAAACCACGTTGCCCAACCAAGTCTGATTGATGTGTTCCTTTTTTCAATTTTAAACTAGCAAAACTTCGTCGTAACAAGGGCAACATATCAATTGTTGGGACTCAATTGACTGGGACTCTTGGTGTGGTCCTGTAATCCACTTCATGGCGGCGGGTTTTGAGGATGATATAGGTCTAAAGCGGCTCAGATAGTCTCAGTGATCATCTGATGATACCCTCAACTCCCACCATCGTTTAAGACATATCAGACCATCACCTGCGTGGTTCGAAGTCACGTTAAGCCGTTGGTCGTTAAGATTGGCCTTAGTTTGTAACAAGACTACACCTCATTACTCTTTACTACCACTCATCACACTCATCCCTCACCACATATTTGCCTTAAAAATACACTCATAAAAGTGGTCGGCATCACAAAATTATGATTTATTAATTATATCAGTTCTTTAAAACATGGTTCCCTCAAATAAAAAAAACGTTGTCAAAACCACGTTGCCCAACCAAGTCTGATTGATGTGTTCCTTTTTTCAATTTGAAACTAGCAAAACTTCGTAACAAGGGCAACATCTCAATTTCTGGCAACACGGTTGCCAAAGCAGGGCGGAGTACGGAGTACCAGGTGATCGCCTCGCACCCCAGCAGCCTCGAACTCAAGGGCTAATTTACGGAAATAACATGCGAATTGGCCATTCACTTCTGGACCGTTTGTGGGAAACTGTCTCGAGGGGAGGAATGTCAACAGGGATGTCTTGCTCGACAATGGTGTGATTTAGTGACAACATTCACTAACTGCGGAAACACGAGCCCAACACACATAAATAAAGGTGGAGGGTGACCGGCTTTAGTTCAACGAAATCATAACTGTCAAGTTTCGTTTTTCCTGTTTTTTTATTGTGGTCGATGTGTAGTTCTCGAAAAAATGTAGTAACGATAGTTTTTCTTTAATTTTTGTCCTAACATTTTAGTTATTTTTAAAATATTTAATGCGGACTCAAATTTTATTTTTGTGAAGTTTTGTAACTTCTATTTGTCGTTTACTGCTCTCTTCATATACTTTAATGTCTAGCTCTTTAAATGATTAAGCCTACTTTTATAAAATTATATCATGTCAGTTTTCAGCTTTTTGTAGCTTCTATGCCTCACTGTATTAACGCTGAGTAACCTAATATAAGAGATCCAAGAGGAGAACAAGAATTGGAACCAAATTAAACAGCTGGCGCAGAACCGTGTACGGTGGATGGCGTTTGTTGCGGCCTACGTCCCCCAAGGGAATACAGGAATTAAGTCAAGTAAGTCAACCTAATATACACAAAACAAAAGTAAAAATAAAAACTAAATTAGATTAGGAATGGAGATAGATTCTATACCCCGCACTTCAACCTTGGGTGGTTTATTGTGCTCTTTAACGGTAAAAAACTTGCATCGGCAGTGCATATAGTAAAAAAGGTAAAAATGAACTTTTTTAACATTTTGATTCTGTAAATTGATGATTTTTCACTGAACGACTTCCAATTTTGATTTTATATCTATATTTTTAAAGGCTTTGTCCTGACTGACTGACTGACTCACTCATCATCGCTGAGCCAACACCACAAGGTCTAGAAACTTGAAATTTTGCATGAACATTTCTTTTATAATGTAGGCCCTCACTAAGAGAAGATTTTTCTTAGTACTTTTATAGTATATCAACTATCACATAATACAAAATTTAAAATGTATTCATTATTTAAATTAAATGCCCTTATAAATAAAATACCGCATAGTATAATAGAACCATTTCAAATTGAAATATATTATAGTACATTATTAATTTTACAAGCCAACTATTTGCACTAGATGATATATCAGCTGTTATCTGTGGTTTGTGTTTGTTTATCCGTGAAACAGCTGACTGCGCCTCAGCACTGCCTGCATCAAGTCGTCACATGAAAGCTATTGATCGAGTTATCCTTGGTTTGTGTACGTGTAGTTATTGATCGAGAATGGCATCGGTAATAGAAGATGTTGTGTCTGTAAAGTTTACAGTGATAATATTGTGTGATATAAGTGCTGTGTACTGAATAGAGGTTTCAAGACGAGCCTTAATGGATTTCTATATACAGGTAAAACTTATATTACAACTGACGTGATAAGATGATGCGTATTTTTAATTTGAGTACTTGAAAGCTAATAACTATTGCAAACGAAATTCGCTTTACTCGTTCCAGCGGTGCTTTAGGGCTTACCTGTGTGTCGGCCTGGTTTAAAATACAATAGTTAATAGTTTTGTGCGAATTATGTTAAACGCCAATGTTTCTAGGCGTGTATTTGGATAAAAACTTGATTGGAATAGTCATGTTAAGTACATATGTTATAAGCTTTCCTTAGCAGGGTATTTATTAAGGACTACTCTAGCCACTGCACACGAAAAGTACTGATAATGGCATACTATACGGACTTGTGTACCCTTACTTGTCTTACAAAATTAGTATGTGGGGTTTGTGTCAAATAAAAATTTGTGAGGATTTTTATATTGCAAAAGAATGTTTTACGAATTCTATCAAAAGCTAATTCGTGTAATATATGCCAAGATATTTTCCAATATTTAGAGATTTCTCACGGGTTTCTATAACGATTTTTTAGTATATGGTGAAATTATTACTTTGTTAAAGCTGGGCTATATTACTCGTACACTGGTTTGAGCGGTTTCACTAGGTTTTGTTTTAGTGTATAATATACACACAACAATTATACACGAACTCTTAAGTTTAAATTGGATTGTGTTCAATCTAAACAAATGTTTTTGTAAATTTCCATTAGCATATCTACCTACACGTAACGTTATTTATATAAAACTACAGCTCGAACTATTCAAATTCAAACTGCCCAATTTTATCCAGTTTTACCGTTTACGTTTTCTTTCTATTTGACATTACTAGTGAAGATTCTAAGAGCAGGAAGTTAAACCATACTTTTCCACATTCTGTTTTCCATTTATTTTTTGGAATTTCCTAAACGAACCTCGTTTGGTATTCAGCCTACATGTACAATCCCAAATTTTCGAACTCCATAACCCCTTTAACATCTTGATGTTATCCCTGCTCACTCTGACCCTAGCTGTCAGACATCAGCTGTACAGAGACGACAATGGATTGTCAATCAAGCTGGGGAACGGAAGCTGGCTGAGGGTGGTATGTTTACTAGCCTGGTGGCAAATATTGTGTTAGGCGAAGAGGGAGGTGAGTGGGGTGATCTGTGGATAGATGCGGGTGACCACCGAGCTCGCATCAGGGTAGGGTTACACTCTGCGCACATCATTTGCCAGCTGATTGTGCCAACGATTAGCTGTATCCGATGGAATAAATAAATAAATTGTTTATTGCGGAAACATATTAACATGACTGGGACTCGTGGCGTGGTCCTGTAATCCAGCTTCATGGAGGTCAGGTTTTGAGGATGATATAGGTCTAAAGCGGCTCAGATAGTCTCAGTGATCATCTGATGATACCCGCATCAACTCCCACCATCGTTTAGACATATCAGACTATCACCTGCGGGGTTCGGAAGTCACGTTAAGCCGTTGGTGCTTGTATTTCCATTGGTCATCGGGCTATTAATTAATGACCCATTCTAAGGAAGAGTCGGCCTTAGTTTGTAACAAGACTACACCTCATAACTCATTACTACCACTCATCACACTCATCCTTCACCACATATTTGCCTTAAAATACCCTCATGAGAGTGGTCGGCATCTCAAATAGTGATATAGTGATAGTGACAGTTATTAATATTCGAGTGTTAATGTTTAAGGTATTATTGTTGTGCAAGATATAATTATAATTTTACGACACATATAAGCCTATGCAATATATATTTACGCAGTTTGTGTTTTTTAAATAAAAACCTTCAAATGTATTAAAACTACTCTTAAAACATTTTTTAATATGTAGAAACACGTAACTTAGAACGTAGACCTACATTTATTCTAAACCATTTGCAGTTTTTTTTCAAATTAGGATTTGCTTAATCATTTGAATAATTATTTTTGTAAGCAACGCGTAATGGTTCAATCGTTGAAAATTTCCACTTTTTATTAGTCGTCTGATACAAAGTTAATGGCTCTAAATATCCTTTGCCCAACACAATGGATAACATTTACGGGTAGGTTTAACTTTTCAATCCCACAATTCGACGCGGGTTCAAATAGAAAAACACCATTCCCGGTTTCCATCATTTGTCACAAAACATCCTTTCAGGAAGCACAGCACATTGTGAGAGGGGCGGGGCCGTGCCATTACGCCGCAGTGGTACAAAGTATCAGGCTCGGGGCAAACCGCGCCCAAAAATATCCTAATTGAACCCTTTCACACCCATATTTATTTCCATTTACGATGCCATAAAACCGTCTATTTATCAACTATCGACGGGGATGTGAGACCGGGAAGACGGGAGACCCAATATCGCCATGTGAAATATTTGGGGCAACGCCAATCACGCTCTCATTGTCCCCGACATTATTGAAAACCGTTTTATAAAAATGGAATAAATTTCGATCGCAAAAGGTGCGCCCGGCTATAAATTCTGTTTAATATTGTATGACGCTCGGACCGGTTGTTGGGCTGTTGATGTCTTGATTTAGCTACGGGGTTGAGAGGGAGGGTTCGGGCTAGGGGTGGTGGGGATAGGTACAGATGTCTCTGATATTGATCTATATTCTCTATGTGAGCTTATTTACATTTAGTAGGTCTCCGAACCCCCCGGCCCCCGCGCCGCGCTCACACTACAAAGGCAAGCTTGTATACATATTTTTAGGCCCCTGAAAGCTTCGATGTGGGCATATTGAACGCCTGTTTCTTTTGAAAGATTTAATTTGCATTACCCGATTACTTAATGGACAATGTATTTTGAAATACAAATTTAACTTGAATTCGATCTGGTAATATTTTAGTGTTTAGATTTTCGGTGCAATGGCATGCGGTTTTGGATATGGAGAACATTATAGCACTTCCTTGCTAGTCAAAAGTATTTCTAGACATTCCACTGAGATTATCAATGTAGACTTATCTATTATAATAATGTATCATGTTAACCCACCTTCGTGGTGCAACTACCAAACTGGGAGACACAGAACTGTAGTCTATGAGCATTTACCCTTTAGGCAGCAAGAGTTCAGTTTGGCAACAAACTTCCAAATTCGATTAAGATACCCGCAATTTACAATGCATTTAAAAGTCACCTGATAACCGCGTAGATTTCAGACGCCTTTTTATGGTGCAGACGATTTAATGTGCCCTTCCACACAGACTTGGGGCGATTCGGTTGAATGGTAATTTAGTCGAACGGTACAATTAGGTTGAATGGTACGACTGAATAACATTTAGATGTTGAATGAAAGAACATTTTAGATTCATTATTAAATTGACGTTGCAATAACATGTTAATAAACAATATTAACTTACAATAAACTATCTCATTATTATTTATTATCAACACCAAACGTTCCGACAAAAACACTTCATGTACTCTTTAACGATGACGTACGCATCCGCCTCTCTGCTCTCCACAAACCCACCTTTCAGCTGTTCAAATGTCAGTTCAACTGCCCGATTTCTTTAACAAAAGACAAAAGAAGCGAGCTTTTCAAACCCACCGTCACCGGTGATGAGTCGAGGAAGAATCACACCTCAAATTAAAAGGAAAGTAGACCCGGGCATTGTACTTGGTCGGACAAAGCGCAGTGATACCGTCAGTGCTTTGTGGCGGGCGTTGCAAAACGGTAACTGTCAGCCGGACCATCCTTGATAATAATTAATTTAGTCTTCAAGAGGAAACAAAAACCGGAGTTGAATGGCGGCGGCGGAGCGCGCAAAGGTGAGTGGCTGTACTCGGCGTGGAGGCAGCGCGCCTGCGTACTGTATTATATATAGTGTGAGTGTTGCCCGTGCGTTCAACACAACAAGCCTAACTGCCCCAGCTGTTGAGTATATCTCCACCACACAGATTACAGCTCAATCACAGACAATGTTACAGATAGTTGAGTTTAGCTTCTTTGAACTGGTTGCTCGAATGGGATTTGCTTATTTTTTGGGGTACGCTTCAAACTCTTTGTTGGTTGACTTGTCCATGTAAAAAATAAAATAAGTACAACACATTGTGAGGCGGGGCCGTGCCATTACGCCGCAGTGGTACAAAGTATCAGGCTCGGGGCAAACCGCGCCCAAAAATATCCTAATTGAACCCTTTCACACCCATATTTATTTCCATTTACGATGCCATAAAACCGTCTATTTATCAACTATCGACGGGGATGTGAGACCGGGAAGACGGGAGACCCAATATCGCCATGTGAAATATTTGGGGCAACGCCAATCACGCTCTCATTGTCCCCGACATTATTGAAAACCGTTTTATAAAAATGGAATAAATTTCGATCGCACAAAAGGTGCGCCCGGCTATAAATTCTGTTTAATATTGTATGACGCTCGGACCGGTTGTTGGGCTGTTGATGTCTTGATTTAGCTACGGGGTTGAGAGGGGAGGGTTCGGGCTAGGGGTGGTGGGGATAGGTACAGATGTCTCTGATATTGATCTATATTCTCTATGTGAGCTTATTTACATTTAGTAGGTCTCCGAACCCCCCGGCCCCCGCGCCGCGCTCACACTACAAAGGCAAGCTTGTATACATATTTTTAGGCCCCTGAAAGCTTCCGATGTGGGCATATTGAACGCCTGTTTCTTTTGAAAGATTTAATTTGCATTACCCGATTACTTAATGGACAATGAAATACAAATTTAACTTGAATTCGATCCGGTAATATTTTAGTGTTTAGATTTTCGGTGCAATGGCATGCGGTTTTGGATATGGAGAACATTATAGCACTTCCTAGCTAGTCAAAAGTATTTCTAGACATTCAACTGAGATTATCAATGTAGACTTATCTATTATAATAATGTATCATGTTAACCCACCTTCGTGGTGCAACTACCAAACTGGGAGACACAGAACTGTAGTCTATGAGCATTTACCCTTTAGGCAGCAAGAGTTCAGTTTGGCAACAAACTTCCAAATTCGATTAAGATACCCGCAATTTACAATGCATTTAAAATCACCTGATAACCGCGTAGATTTCAGACGCCTTTTATGGTGCAGACGATTTAATGTCTCACATTTGGGAGACCTCGTGCCTTCCACACAGACTTGGGGCGATTCGGTTGAATGGTAATTTAGTCGAATACAATTTGGTTGAATGTAGTACGACTGAATAACATTTAGATGTTGAATGAAAGAACATTTTAGATTCATTATTAAATTGACGTTGCAATAACATGTTAATAAACAATATTAATTTACAATAAACTATCTCATTATTATTTATTATCAACACCAAACGTTCCGACAAAAACACTTCACGTACTCTTTAACGATGACGTACGCATCCGCCTCTCTGCTCTCCACAAACCCACCTTTCAGCTGTTCAAATGTCAGTTCAACTGCCCGATTTCTTTAACAAAAGACAAAAGAAGCGAGCTTTTCAAACCCACCGTCACCGGTGATGAGTCGAGGAAGAATCACACCTCAAATTAAAAGGAAAGTAGACCCGGGCATTGTACTTGGTCGGACAAAGCGCAGTGATACCGTCAGTGCTTTGTGGCGGGCGTTGCAAAACGGTAACTGTCAGCCGGACCATCCTTGATAATAATTAATTTAGTCTTCAAGAGGAAACAAAAACCGGAGTTGAATGGCGGCGGCGGAGCGCGCAAAGGTGAGTGGCTGTACTCGGCGTGGAGGCAGCGCGCCTGCGTACTGTATTATATATAGTGTGAGTGTTGCCCGTGCGTTCAACACAACAAGCCTAACTGCCCCAGCTGTTGAGTATATCTCCACCACACAGATTACAGCTCAATCACAGACAATGTTACAGATAGTTGAGTTTAGCTTCTTTGAACTGGTTGCTCGAATGGGGTTTGCTTATTTTTTTGGGTACGCTTCAAACTCTTTGTGGTTGACTTGTCCATGTAAAAAATAAAATAAGTACAACACAACACCTTAAAGGCGAAATCTACATTTAATTAGAAATTTAATTTTTAAAAAAAAACTTGAGAAACCTCAAATGATATAAGCGTTTGTTTTATATGAAATAATATAACAATGTACTGCAGAGATGCCCTTGACTTTTTTACATTATTTTAGTTTAATAGCAAAACAACAAAAGCAGAGTATTAAAATAAAACTTTAATAAAACGTCATCAGAGTGTGATCATGGTGAAACATGTAGAGCCTAACCAAAAATTTCTATATACAAAATATTTTTACCAATGGTGTTTTCTGTTATAAATTTTTAAAAATTATATGTTTGGTTTATAGAAACCATTTAAACTTTTAAAACAAAGTTTACTTCATACAAATTGATGAAACCGTGTAGGCAAAGGTGTCTTAAGAAAATTGTTTTTACACAAGTTCAAGATCACAGCCACTACATTTTTCATTTTTGTAAATATTTTGTCACTTTTCTAGGTTAAAAACCGAATGAAACCAACCAAAACAAATACAATCAATAAGAAAAAATACAAGTAAAATCAGTACATTCAATCTATGTATGTAAAATCTTTGCCAAGTGTGTCAGGGTCCGTTATACAGCATGTATAGATTTAAAAATGTAAGGTTTGTCTTGTTTTAACAAGGCGAAGTTAGGACTACAAAGTCCTCCCTACCACTCAACCTCGACCTTTACCTAGCGTTACCGTATAGTCACATTACAAATGTAGTGGTGACTGCGGGAATCGAACCAGCGGAGTAATGAGCTCCGGAGTCGCGTAAGATTCCAACCCGCCACGGGTCCACTCAAAATTACTTTTAGAAATTTGTATATAGCTATGAAAGAATTATCGGAAAATGTAGGGCCTATGTGTTTTCTACGGTTGAAATAATATTGGGGAAGTTTTCCATAGATTTTTAGTGAAAAAGAAGAGGACGACATTTTGGGATTAGGAATCTGATTCCGTCTTCAGGTAAACTGACACATAACACAAAACATTAGAAAACGAGCTAGCCTAAAGTGATCCATGTTTTTTAATATGTACCATCAGGCTCATTAGTGATGTGTAGATAAAAACCCACACGGTGTTAAAACACAATTAACCCATCGATAGAACTTTTATCGCGATAGTTGTAAAGCACCACTTGATTTAATCCCTCAAGAGCTTAGGCACGATCAAACTTCTCAGAAGATGACGGTGGGATAACCATCTTCACTAGGGATGGCAAAAAGCCTCTTACGGTTTCAGGGTACACTTACTTGGCTGAAAGACTTGCAAATGAAGCACAATGGGTCGCTAAGTGGCCGAACGTTACCGGGTAACACGAGACTCGTGGTGCAAGATGTGACTACAATTGAAGATTAAATGGCCCGTAGAATGGCAGTGGCGAAGATCGGACTAGTGATAAGGAACGGGGCTGAGGCAGGAAGGGTTGTTACCGGGCGAGGAAAAAAGGCCGATTGTTGTCAAGATTGGTATCAGTGTTTTGAATTTGTAAAAATTTGTTTGCCTAGGGTGCGTATTGTTGGTGGGGTTGGTGTTTGTGAACGGGTGAACTTGATACTTGGACCAGTTTGAGATTTGAAAGTAAAAGTGTTATTTGTGTCACACAGGTTGAGCTGTTGAAATTTCTTGAAAGACGGTGATATAAATCTGTTTCCTAATCTTTTAGCCTATTAACGGACTATATAGTTCCTTTGAGTGGGAACTTGGCATATTAGAAACTACATATACTCGTACATCTGCTAGCAAAGATAACTTTTACGCCTAAAGTAATTTAAAACCTCTTATAGAATATGGGCTAGCAATTACTATCCAATTTTTGAGGCTTAAAATCAATTTAGATTGGTCTACTTTAGTTCCAAAATAAAATATGGGTTAAGTTACTGAACTTTTAGTATATTACACACGGGCGTCACCACAATAGGGACGCATCCCTTAAAATGTTTACAAAAAACACAAGGAAAATACACATTTTTATTTTTCAATTAAAATAGTTTATTTTTGTTACCTAATAATATTTTACTTACAAAAATTTTTCATTGATATTGTTTTTTGCAATAACACAAATACTAAACAATAGTAGAGTCAGGATTGTTGAGGAGAACGAACCAGAGATATAATTTGTTGAGTAATTAAATCATACACAAGTTATTATGTTAACTCCCGTAATCAAATAATTCTTATTCAGGAGTGGATCAGGATCGGTGCTCATTTCATGGTCCCGGGTCTGGGTCTTACCATGTTGACGGCTTGAATATCTCATTTTTCCAAAGAAAGTTCGTCTGTAGAAACTGTTGGGTTTGGTCTAAAGTTATGTAAGTTAGTTGTGTGTCGGCCTGGTTATATTTTGTGGAGGTTTTGATAGTCAGTGTCCCAGTTGTGTAACCCAAGCAACATTGGAGTTCCAGTTACCTCCAGCTCCAGCTGTCCAGGGTCTCGGGGTATTGTTTTGGCCTGGAGATGTCAAGACGCGGCGGCTGCCGCCTCAGTAGTCTACAAACTATCGCATTACTCCTGTAGATCCTGGATGTTTGTTGATATGCCCTATCAGCACTTCTGCAGTTTCTACATCTGTCCTGCGCCTGCGCCGCCGAGATTTGTAAAGTGATATGCTTTCAGGCTTTTTAGTGTCGTGTGTTTTTCTTCAAGACAATTTAACTCTGCGTCTAAGCTCTTGAAGATTTAGAGCTTATCTTCATCTTCACAAGCCTTACTTATCTTGGTTCAGGATCGGGTATGATAATAAATAAACTGTTTATTGCGGAAACACAATAACATGCTATGCAATGGTCAATATATTTCAATCATACAATTTAATCATTGTCTCGCTCACACTCATTCGAGTTGTCTCCTTTTAGCCATTTGGCAATCGGCTAATAAAACTATTTGCAATTAGGATATTTTAAACAGTTTTTGAATGTATTTAGCATTTAGGCATTTTTGATTCAATATGATAATCGGTTAAGAAGGCAAACATTCATGAAGTACCGTTCTGTGGCTTCCAGTTTGGTAGTTCTCCCTGCCTCCTGTTCCATAAGAGTGTATGTCACCAAAGAGTGTATAGTCTTTGATGTCACTTTCTCTTACGGCATAACATTGCGTGTTTTTCGTCTGGAATGGGCTAAACACGAAATCTACTTTTGGGAGTTATACCTTCCTTTGATCGACAAACAAATCAATTCTATTGTCATTTTACACTATACTGGTGTAAATAGTTAAATAAACGTCATATACTTGATCACGGGCTATCATTGAAAAGCAACTTGCTGGCACGAATTTGCTCAGGGCAACAGCGATGCGCAACCGCCAGCACCAAGGAGCAAACAAGCACCCCACTCAAGACTTTCAGTCAGCCGACCATCAAAATGACACGACAAAATCAAAAAGCCACAAAAAGTGCGCACAAACCGTTTACCCGTGCAGCTCAATGGCACAAAACACATTATGGTAATGAAAACATCAACACGGCTCTTACAATGAGTGCAGTGAAGTGTGCACGCGCGTACAGCTGCCGGCATGACCATGACTAACGCGAGATTCCCACAATGTGGCCAAACTCTGGGCCAAATTATGTCACGGCGCAGATTAATGCGCGGTGACTTCCAGTACATTGCGCAGAACCGCCACAAATCTACGCATGCGCGGTGCAAGGGGTTGTGCGCGCATCGCGATGGCTGCCACCGCCTAGGTCAACAGTCATTGGCTACGGTGAGTGCAGACGTACGGTGTTAATTGGGGTTTACGCGGTTGGCATTAAACATGATAAAAAATGAAGATTATATGTATCAAATATATAATTATCAAAATTATACGTTGGTTAAAATTAATAGACTTAGCCCTAGTACTTCTCGTATGACGAATATAGTCAACGGTAATATAATCTTAGAAAGAGATCTTGAAATCGTTATTATTGGTAATATTAAAATAATTTTTTGTTTAAAGTTTGTTGTTAACGATGGGAGAATTTCGGAGTTTAAACTATTATTGCGGACATTTTCCATCGTTAGTGAGCAAGATGATCACGACGTTTCGGATCTGCAATCTGATCCCGTCTTCAGGTGAAAAATAACATACAACTTAACACAGAACATTAGAAAGCGAGCTAGCCTAAAGTAATCAGCATACGCTGACTAGTCAAGCACAACCAAACAACATGTAGCTGTTAAAGTCAAAATACTAAAACCTCTTCACCGATTAATCACCTATACACTTTTACCTATTTTCAAAATACTACACTTTTATCTGAAGATAACCAATACTATCTTCAGCCAGTATATTATGAAGATATTAACTGATCCCGTCCTTACCTGAAGACGGGATCAGATTGCAGATCTCTTTATTAATTAATTTAATTATTATTGACCCTTAATTATCTCTTTTCGTCGCACAATTACATTTCAAACTAATAACAAACCTTTAAACATGTGTATAGGTTAATGAGTTTGAAAATTGTTTAATTTAAATACAACCCTGCTTTTGAATGTTACAAATGCCCACGCAAGTGACTAATCACTCTTATGATTAGAGTGGGCCCGATGAATAAGCCACAGATTGAGAGACGGTCAAAACACAGATACTCCTCGGCGTGTGACTGATGGCTCCCGGCTTTGACGGATCAGCTGTCCTCTGATACTAATATTGATAGTGGATAACATTTGTCAGTTCGTAGCCTCTGCGACCGCAGCCTATCAGTCACCTGTGGAGTGACTTCATCCAACAAACACGTGTTCACTCAACTTTCACCAGCTCCGCGTTTTATAATTTGAGTAATAAATAGTGTTTGTGGAATATTTCAGCCAACTTTTCTAAAACATGTTGTATTAACTTCGGTTTTAATATTAGAACACATGTGCAAGACAACAATTCTCATAATCTAACCGTCAATGGAACTTCTCTTCAAGTGACTGGCCGTGTTAAATTCTTAGGTCTTCATAGATGAAAAGCTGTCTTGGAATCACCATATTGATTTTGTCTGTAGCAAAGTGTGCAAAGGACTATGTTTATTAAGAAAACTGTTACTCCACTGTAGTCAAGATGTTTTGATGATGGCATATTATGGAATCATTCATCATCCCCATTTATCTTACGGATTATGGTTATGGGGTAATTTCTCTGAAACAAAAGACCAAATAATTTTTATTCTACAAAAGAGAGCAATCAGAATAATTGGTTGACTAAAATTTAAATAATCACGCAAAGAACATTTTAAATCCGTATCCATTTTGCCTTTATCCTCTATGTAGCCTACATTTTGGAAACTTTGTCGTTTTTGAGACTAAGAGTACTATCATTGACTTTCCATCCTTGGAAAGTCAATGGTACTATTTTCGAGAACATTAATCAATACAACACAAGAAATCAAAATTTGATCTCACCAAACTACCAAACTACCATAGGCTTCAATTGTACGATAAAATTCCTATTGAAGCCGGTAGAAGATTGTATAATTGGTATAAGAAATATTTTATTTTGTTGTCAAAACCCCGATTTATAATGTAGTTATTGGACATTAAACGTATTATTATTGTATTGAAGGCAACACAATAACTTACTTCCTAGCAACAGCAAAACAAACACACCAAAATATTTCTGATTTTGAAAAAGTATATTGCGTACGTTTTCGATCGTTAGTAAACAAGAAGATCACGTCGTTTCGGGAACTGGAATCTGATCCCGTCTTCAGGTTAAAAGTGACCTTAAACAATACAAAACGTTTGAAAATGAGCTGGCCTAAAGTAATCAGCGTTGGGTGACCAGTTAATAACACTTGTGGTTTTGTTGTTTGTTAGTTTTGTGTTTGTTGTTTTTTTATAAAAGCGAACAAAATGTTAAAACTTAAAAGTAAATAGCCCAATAAACAATACAACAGGCACAAAATGTAGAGAAACAAACAGCAACCAAGGTGCTGTTTGTTCTTTTACGTTTTCGTGTATGTTGTATTGTTGTCTAGGCTCGTTTTTTAAGATTTTATTTGTTTTTATTAAAATTACAAACACGCAAAAGGAAATACCACACTACAAAAACACACACATAATATTTTATTGGTCGGTAATACGGTAATTATTTTAAGCTAGTTCATTTTTTATGTGTTGTGTTAGGTTTTACGTTACTTTTCACTTTAAGACGGGATTGGATTCCGATTTCAAATACATTTAGAATACACATTTGTGACATCGTATCCAACATGTATACCAAGATCGTTTTTCACTGCCATATTGGTTTGGCTGATTGTTCATTTTTGGTACGCATGTCAGGTACAACGTCATACATTTGTGTCTATAACAAGTTTAATCAAGATAAAAACTACAGTTTGTTTAACAAAAATACCACTTTGTGTAATTTTTACAGACAATGCAATCTCTGTATGGGACTCGTGGCGTGGTCCTGTAATCCAGCTTCATGGAGGTCAGGTTTTGAGGATGATATAGGTCTAAAGCGGCTCAGATAGTCTCAGTGATCATCTGATGATACCCGCATCAACTCCCACCATCGTTCAGACATATCAGACCATCACCTGCGTGGTTCGGAAGTCACGTTAAGCCGTTGGTCCTTGTATTTCCATTGGTCATGGGCTATTAATTAATGACCCATTCTAAGAAAAGTCGGCTTAGTTTGTAACAAGACTACAACTCATTACTACCTCTCATCACACTCATCCTTCACCACATATTTGCCTTAAATACCCTCATGAGAGTGGTCGGCATCTCAAATAGTGATATAGTGAATCAAGATAAAACTACAGTTTGTTTAGCAAAAATACCACTTTGTGTAATTTTTACAGACAATGCAATCTCGCAATGTGTATTGACTTTCCGAAAAATAATATTCCTTCTCATAAAAATGTTGCATTTTAAATTTATCCACAACCCCTGTCACGTCCCAGTCCACTGCGCATGTGCAGAGAGCCGGGCGTGAGAACAGTGCCGCCCTCAAGTGAGCCGCGCTCAGATTTGATTTTCATAACACGTTTTTGTTTTATAAACTCCATATTCCATTGTTGTGCAAGGGTTCCGCTGAGGCGTGGAGTGGAGGACGATTGTTTTCTATTGGTTGTCCCAATATTGAAAGGATATCCATATGATCGAGCTCGACACAAAGGGATGGGAGTACGTGCTGTAACTGAAGAATTTTGATATTTTGTTTTATTTAAAATTAAAACTATTAAATTGAAATTATTATAGTTGTATACTGGTAAGAATCTTATAATACTACATGAAAATAATCTATATTGTGATACATATAGTAAATCTTTGAGTGCTAACATTTCTTTTATAACTACACTTTGAAATAGTGTGGTTTATACGATTTTTGTCGGATTCTTTTCATTATAAATCTTAGGACTCCTTAGTTCTCAAAAATATAACTAAGAGCAATTGCAACTATAATGTAATTATTAAAGACACTTTAGGCACATAGTTAGTTTGGCTCCTGTAACTCCTGTAATTTTCGTAGTTACAAAATATTGTACATATGCAGCGGTGGAAGTAAGGCTCGTGGTTTAGTATTCAAAACTTACAACGATTTTTCGTCCATAAAATTTTCTTTTGTCTTACTAATATGCCTGATTTATGTTGCTCCAGTAATATGTAATTAATGTCGTCATCCAAGATCAGCCTAATTTTTACTTGTTAAGATCTCAGGTGGGTTAATTCAACCTCAGTTTGCTTCTACGTATGACAAGTATGATCACTGTTCTAAACATGAACTGCTAATGAAATAGACTAGACAAAATAAGGTTTTATAGAATTGATAAGATTTGTGCACCACTCGTCCATTATTGTGTCCATCATTAAGCAACCTATTAACCGGATACCAAGTTGATATATTCGTGCACTTCTATGTCAACCACTTGGATCTGAAGACCAATGAATTCGTGAACTAGAAAGGTAAAACTATGGTTTCGGAATACCTCCGAATATATGTTAAGTTTTAATGCACAATGTGTTATAGTACCGTGGAATGAGGATATCATAATTTAAACTTAAAATCGCCAAACCAATTCGAATTTCTCATCGTCAAACGAATCCAAACAAGTTCCCATTCTCACCAACGAATCTTGAAAACAAAACCGCGATGATTGTAACGGGTTTACACCGTCACATAAAGCGTTTCAGCTATTCCATTTATCACTAACGGCCTGCGGTATCGGTTTCAAACAGCTCTATAAAGCCGTGGAGATGTTTGTCTGATGATGGCTCTATGCAGATGACTCTGCTCTACTATTAGTCTTCATTGCTCGCGATTCTCACCTCCCCTAGTCTTGTCTAGGGTCGCATTACACGCTCCTCGAGTGCATGGCATTGCCACAAAATTTGTTACTACTGGGGAGCATAATGAAGTGCTTCATAGGAGTCATTTGTTCTTGTCTCGCTCCTCCTGGAATGCCACTCACTGTTTGACTAACAAGTATTATTGTGTTGAAGGATGGTTGGGAAATGCAGATGCTGTATGGTTGAAGATGTAGGTCTTGTATTCGATAGTAAGATTTGCTAATCTTTGGTAGACGCTAAATTTAAATCACTAAATCACTATTTGAGATGCCGACCACTCTCATGAGGGTATTTAAGGCAAATATGCGGTGAAGGATGAGTGGTATAGTAATGAGTTATGAGGTGTAGTCTTGTTACAAACTAAGGCCGACTCTTCCTTAGAATGGGTCATTATTTAATAGCCCAATGACCAATGGAAATACAAGGACCAAAGGCTTAACGTGACTTCCAAACCACGCAGGTGATGGTCTGATATGTCTAAACGATGGTGGGAGTTGATGCGGGTATCATCAGATGCTCACTGAGACTATCTGAGCCGCTTTAGACCTATATCATATTCAAAACCTGACCTCCATGAAGCTGGATTACAGGACCACGCCACGAGTCCCAGTCAAGAAAGTCAAGAAGTCAATGAAGAAGTCAAGGTGAAGCACAAAGAAACCAAGCAGATGTAATTGTTTGGTCTAAATATGATATCAAGTAAAGATGTAGACAAAACAACTTTTGGCAGGTTGTTTATTTTAGTTGTCAAAGTTTATTTACGTATGTAGTAATGGACAAGCTAGACTCGTGTTTACAAAACAAAATGTGTCACCTGTCGAGAAAATCCTTAATTAGTTTTCACCGCTATTTTACATCCACCGTTCTCTAGAAAACCCTTTGAATTGCATTGAAAACTAAACTCACCGTCATATTACGGCCGTAATGTAGCGTTCACCGCTTCTTAGGAAATCATAGCATTAAACCATCTTTAGGTTTAGAAGCGCCATTATAAAACTTTGAATATATCTAACGAGTAACGCCTTTATTTATACTAACGTACATAGACAATTTCGAAATTTCAAACTTATCAGTTAGTTTACTCAAAGCAACAACTATGCACTAGTAAAAAATGCACGCGCACACTAGTTGAATACCCAGACTTTTTTACTTTTTAGCCCAGAAAGTAAAAGAAATTCGAAGACACATTTATACGAATATACTCTTTTCTTGCCACACCGTAAATCTTTAAACTCACGGTAACGACAACCACAATTCACTTTTAATTGCACCTATAACCGTACAAACCCACTGGATTTTGAACAGGGCAACCTCTGGTTAAAGAAGAAACAACTCTTCTTATAACGCAATGAGTTAGACATCAACGTGTTTATTTGATGCGCCTCCTTAGTCATGCCCGTCACCGTGCTGGGGGCCCGACTGCCCAGACTGCTTACCCCTTCACATTACCCTAGCAAATTTCTCTTATCTTCCCTCTCCTGGCACAATGGCGTCCAAGCCGCAAATTCATAAAAGTGCTTGAGTTGACTTATGGGACCGGTCCGGCCGCTGTTTACTCTTGATTTACACCAGCTGATTATCATCTGTATGGCCGAGAGGTTGTTGCTAATCGCGCTTACTCTTGCTCTCAGCTCTCACGCCCTTTCCCACCCCACCCCCACTCTCGCCATCAGCTGTGTCATGATACACTCAGCTGATTTTTCAGGTTTGGCTCAGCTGGAAGACGCTTTACCTTTGTGACTTCATTAAGGGTCCGCCTCAGCTGCTCGAAAGAGCGTCGTTGAAGAGGTTTGCGGGATATAAAATGGAGACGCTATTTTGACGAAGCAAATCTGAAATAAAAGCTAAACATATTATCTAGGTTTGCCTGTTGTTCATTTTTCAAAATGTCTTTTAGTTTTAAGCTATTAATGGTTAAAGTTAGAAAATATAGAGTGTTTTTAAGACCTTATTTAAGAAGCTAAAAATAAGTTTATCAAAAATCTAATCACAGGCAAACAAAGATAAACTTTCTCTCTTTTATAAAAACTAACATATCCTAATTTAACCTTCATTTATGAGCGCTATCTACCTTCTACGAAACCCTTGCAAGCGGAGGGTTTGACAGTTAGCCGCATCAGTTGAAAGAAAGCCCGTTGTTACGTGCGCGGTGTCATGTGTTCCTTGGCGGACGAATTCAGCCTTTCTCTGCGGTGACCACGGAGGAAGTAAAATCTACATGTACACTAAATTATTTATCCGTGGATCCGAAAAACTGCACATAAAAGTGTTGCATAGTTTTCGAAAACAATCTGTATCGCCAATAAATCGCACATGAGGATTGCAGGAAAAATAGCATCAAGCTTCTAAGCACAGATAAACAATCATGTGTGCTTTAGTATACAGGGTGTGGTATACCAAAAACGGTAGGTGACGAACCGCCTGCACGAGTAAAAAGTCACCGGTTTGATGGAAAAAATGGTTCAAGAGCTGAAAAAACCTTCAGAATTTTACCTGTTTTTCTGGGACGAGTAAATTACTTACAATGGAAGCTTATGGAAAAAGTAGTGTTAACGATACGTAACTTAAAACTAAAGTTGAGAAAAACAAAAATTAAGACAACAATTATTTAAAAAAAAAATAATTATTTGAATCCTTACAAGTTTTATCAAGTATTCAACGAAGACAATTCCAAACAATTATTTTGTTTTTCAGCGGTGTCTTCAATAATTTTCAAATCGTTTTACCGTCTAATTTGGAAACTTACAAACTACTTATACAACGCTTTTGAGTTTTTTTAATTAAATCTTTTACAAATTGTATACTTATGACATATCGTTGGAAAGCTGATTTGATTCTGAATTGTTACAATTCGTTATACTAGTAACGGAAATCGGTGTATTCTTAATACGTGTGCAGAGCGTTTCATAAATAGCTAACATTCTCACATTTATGGCTGCCATTTTGAAACGCCTCAACATAACGGCTTGTCTTGCTAAAACTTCAATATTGAACTCGTGACCCTCTGATTTCGGTGCACCCTGCGGTTTGTATGCTTGTGGCTTGAAAATAATTTTCCTGGAATTCTCATGTGCAATTTAATGGAGACCAAGTTTATTTGACTTTCTATGTATAATGATTTTTTATGTATTCAGTTTACGGCACCTTAGCGTACACAGATCATTACGACCAACTTCCTTCTGTAGCTGGAGATAAACTATATTATAAATTACCTGAGGGTATAAGATCAGAGACAAATTTTAATTCTTTCAAAGGCAAACTAAAAACATATATTTTGAACAATTCATTTTATAGTGTGAATGAATAAAGAACAATTTGGTTACATCTGTGGATCATTAGATGTAACCAATCTAATTATATAAAATAATAAATTCACGCGAATATAAGTATACTTTCAAATATGTTTAGAATTTATTTTACCATGATTGTAATTTATTAACATTATTGTACTTTGGACAATTAGGCCTACTCCGGTACCGGAGATTTTATCATTTCTAAATTCTCTGTAAACTTAATTTAAGCTAAGATGTCAACACAAGTCAATTGTACAATGACAATAAATGTATGTTGTGTTAACCATTTTCAGTAATAACAATGTTGATTTATAGTATCACTAAAAGAAGTTTTAACAATAGCCTACCCAGTATACCTATGTTTCATTGTATTGTTAGAAACGTAAAACTACTGTTCTAATGCTTAAGGGTAGTCTCCAGTCAGTATCCTTTTCGCTACAATTCAAAATTGGAAACAACGCCCGCTTATTAGTCTATATTAGCTTGAAACCTTTACACTGATAAATGAATGACTAATATTTTATTCCCATAAAAATATACATTACCTTTAAAATTTTTCTCCAAGAAATTTAGTTTATAAACGAAATACGGTTATTCTAAAAGTTTAATTTCCGTTATCAAACTAGTAATTCAAATAAGAATGAATTTTTGTTTTTATAATACATTTACCACAGACTAGAGAAACTCTATGCATTTACAATATAGATTTTTACAATAATAATTCAAAATGAACAGTCTTGTTATACATGTTCATAGGTTGTATATGTATAATACGTTACTTTCAATTTAAAACTATACAAATGCAAATAAATATAAAACTTAGTTAATTTGAGAACATATTAAGGCCTCAGTGGGCAAAAGAACTTAAACTTTAACTGGCGCTAAATAATGCATATTAATCTAATATTTAAACAAAGACACCCCTTCATTGAAACAAAGAAACGAAATTATATATACAAAAACTAAAAAGAAACATAACTAACTTATTCATTCTGACCTTTAATATTACAACTGTATATGATAAGTGGGTCAATGTTCTTACTAACAAATAGCCAAACTTTAACATTATTAAAAAAACTCTTACAATGTTTAGTTACAAGTGAAATTGTGTCCAAACAAACAATGTCAAGCTGATATTTGCTTCAGTTCTGGAGATAAGTGTACCGAAGTGTAAACACCGAAGGTTCGGGAAACAGTGTTTTAAAGCAGTTGAACTCTACGCAGAGCGCATGCCAACTGGGCCTAAGTTCTAACCGAGTCATGACATTTTAATTGTATTTGGCCAATTATCCATTGAAAAGTGTACAGTTTCTTTAATAGAATCAAATGGAGAGTACAAGAAACATTTATTTTCAATTTCATTAAAAGTGATTTGTTAGTTTGCGTTGGTTTGAGTGGTGAGGCCTATTCAATAGGAATTTGAAGCTTCGTCATGTGTCCGCTAGGTTGTAGCACCGTACGGTGAGATTATTGTCTGTGGTGAGGCCGTTTAAAACACTTCATTATTGGCATCGTTGGTTTGTTTCATTATAATGATTAATGAGCAAACTATACTATCGATTGTTTTAGTACTAATTCTGATATCACACTTACATTTGTTACTTTTCATTCTAATCCGCTTTTTAATTTTAATTTATCCAGAAGAAAGCAGTGCGAATTTAAAACCAAGCCAACACGCAGCTAAGGGCTAAATGAGTGAATCGAATTCCTTTGCAATTTGTTACTCTAATTCGCTGCGCTCACAGCATCGCTTCGGCCTTCGGCCTCAACTTGGCCTCATGTTTGATCACGAGGGTAGGACCACTTATTTCGCTGTTATAGCGAAAAATCACTTTTTTGGCCAACATTTTGAAACGTTTTGGGGAAATTTCACAATTTTAGTATATTGATGTATAACAACAAAATACATATTTTCATCAAAATCGAACGAAATTTATTGTTTTTAGATCATTAAACTCCCAAAAGGGCACTTTTGACGAATTTTACCGAGATATTAAGGATAATTTGTGCAAAATTTCATGAAAATCGGACAAAAATGCGACCTGTAGATAGTACACACATACTGTACTGTATATCCTACATATGCGTATAAAGTTTGGAAAATATGCTCAAAACGTGTTCTGGGGTTAGGATCGGTGCACATTTCTTGGTCCCTGCTCTGGGTCTTACTTACCATGAGGACAGCATGAATACCTCATTTTCAAAGAAAATTCGATAATTACGTGATAGAGAGTTATGAAGACCAGCTTTAAAAAGTCTAAAACTGTCGACGCTGCCCTTGTAATTTGGAAATATGTATTATCAATGAGGGTGTATGGATTGGTGAAATAAAATGTTAATATAATTTGTAGAATTTCTATCTTTACATCAAAAGACACAGCAAATCTTAAATTTTTATGTAATTAAAAGTTCCAATGTGAGCTTTGAACGCTTTGCAATGGGGCCGTTGTACGACAGACATCTAGCCGATAGTCAACCTCCCGCCAGGTGTTTTGGAGCATTTCAGGAGTCACCGTTGAAATGGCTACGTTGATTTTCTCTTCTTCTTATCTTCCTCAAGGTGAAGAAATTGAAAGGGAAAAGGCATTAATGTCATTTTCCAGCAGAATGGAGCTCCATGTCACTACAGTCTAATCGTCCAAGAAGCTCTCAACAACAGATTCTGATCGTTGGATTGAGGAATGGTCCTGTTTTGTGGCCACCTAGAGTCTTGATTTGACGCCTTTAGATTTCTTCTGTTGGGGTTACATTTAAAACTTAGTTTATGCTGAGAAAATGTTATCTTCAGCACCTGAGAAGAAGAATCAATGTAGCCATTTCAACAGTGACTCTGAAATGCTCCAAAACACCTGGCAAAAATTGACTATCGGCTAGATGTCTGTCGTGCAATGGGGGAGCTCACATTGAAAACTTTTTAAATACATTAAAATTTAAGACTTTTTGTGTCTTTGATGTAAAAAATCAAAACTCTACCAATTATATTAACATTTTTATTTCACTTTCAAATCCCGTACACCTTTTTCGATGACCCTGTTTTTGTTTGTCAAAATGTGACCTAAAGAGATGTATTTTAACCCTTTAAATATATTTTGGTTTTATTAATATACCGTAAACCTGCTATTTAAAATGTAACTACAGTAGGTACTTTCAACCGACACACTGCAGGCCTTGTAGTTTATATTCATAAATCTCTAAAAACTCATTCTGTAATTATATACTGATAAAGTTGCATTGAAATATATGAATATGTATTGCGGGACGGGATGACGGGTCGGATGACATGTGTATCGAAGTGTGTATGATCAACATTGTGATGTCTACCAGAAGGGTAGAAGAGCGACATGGGGCAGCTGCCGCCCTATCATATCACTGGCGCCCTGGTCCTTCACGCACATTAACACCTAGCTAAGCGCTCTCCATCGCTATTTAGCGACTGTACAAAATATCACGTGTTTAATTTGTTCGACGTTAGATATATTTATTTTATGAATGAAAATATTAATTTTGGGTTTTTGGATTATCATTAATGACTATAAAATATATTATACCGGTAATTTGTAATCTGTTTACCCTAAAAGGTAGTTTGCCTTGCTTTACGAGTCGAAGTTAGGACTTCAAAGTCTTCTTTGCCACTCAACCTCGACCTTCACCTAGCGAGCGTCACTGCCAAGCAAATATTGTTAGTGGTGACTGCGGGGATCGAGCCCGCGCCATCGGAGTGATGAGCTCTGGAGGCGCGCGCAGTACCAACCGCCACGGCTTCGCTAAGCCTATTCGCCTATTTTAATTTTCAAATATTGAAATCCTAATTTAAAAGCTAAATAATTGTTTTCCTAGTAAAATTTCCCAAAAATATGTTTTGTCCAACCTATCAAATTTCAAAGTGTTAGCTATTTAAAAATTTCACCTATTTGATTCTATTTGACTTAAAAATTTTTAAATGGTCACCATTTTAAAATTTGATAAGTTGGATAAAACATATTGTTAGAAAATGTTATTAGGAAAATATGTTTATACCAAGTTTCACAAAAATATCTCAAACACTTTTGAATTATAAATTATTAAAAAAACCAAATGGCGGATTACGGCTAAACTAATCCAAATCAAAAACTTTACAAAACATTTTGGACTTTTTTGTATGTTGAATCCGGTTCTGCATAGCGCGCTACACATTTTTGTGACACCCTGTATATCAGTCTGAAATATGTACTGATAAAATGTCTCCCTATCCAAACCAGTACTGTTCAAGTTTTCACTAAGGTGTCAAGGAGTAGCAGCAACTGCGAAGGGATGTTTGTCTGGACACTTGTCCATCAGGGTGCGGTGGCGTGGAAGGCGACAATGCTGCCAACTAACCAGATTAGCTGACATCTTGAATGACACCCTGGGGACAGAGGTACCAACCTTATAACAGTCCAGTGCACTCGGGGGTGAGAACTGCAGGAGTCACTCGAGTGTATCTAGTGAAAGGGCGCAGGAGCAGTCTTCTGGAGCAGTTGATTGCTAATAAAGAGTGTAGAAGCTGATCTGTCGAACGCTAATAAAGGATTCAGAAGGCGGTCTTCTGGAATAGTTGATTGCTAATAAAGGGAGCAGTGGGGAAGTCTTGCGGTGTGTTGCTGGAGTCTCTTGAGAAATCCAAAACACCAAAGTACAACAGGGTGGGTTGGGATACCCATTGAGTTTTCCAGTTCAAAGGCATTAGATTCATGACTAAGGCAACGTGCAAAACTTCTAAGCAATTTATAAAGCGCAAACTGCACAATGCACTGCCTTAAGATCGTAATGGAAAGTACATGGTGTTTGTAAGACATTTAAAACTGTTATATTATTATACAAACCAGTATTCAGTTTTCGATAGGTGGACTCAACATTTTGTAACAACGGACTTTCTTTCAACTGATGCGGCCTAACTGTCAAACCCTTCGCTTGCAAGAAGTTTCGTAGAAAGTAGATAGCGCTCTATATGAAGGTTAAATTCGGGTATGTTAGTTTTTATGGGCAGAAACCCCTATTTTTAACTTCTTATATAAGTTCACTCTATATAAGAACACTATAAGTAACACTCTATATTTTATAACTTTAACCATTAATATCATAACATTTTAAAGACATTTTTAAAAATGAACTACAGGCAAACCTAGATAACATGTTTATATTTCATTTAAGAGTTGTTTCGTCAAAATAACATTAATACTTAAGTCACCATTTTATTTCCCGCAAACCTCTGCAACGACGCTCTCCCGAGCAGCTGAGGCAGACCCTTAATATTATTGTTTATTACTACTTTGTCTACTATAATTATAGAAGTGAGTCGGTAGAACTTTATGTATTATTTTAGAATTCACGTCCAGTAAGTGTACGAAACCAATGATTTCACAAGAACAAGCCTCATATCACATATTCCATTCTCTACGTCTCATAGCTCTACTCATGATCGCTATGAAAGCAGTTGACGAGAACAATGCGGCAGAGGTGAGCAGCGTCGCACAACACTTCATCCTCATAACCGCATAACCGCATAACACGCTCACCGCCATGTTTAATCTTGAGAAGGTGTTTTCTGAGGGTGTGAAAATACTTCTGCGTTATGAAATGATTGTGAGCGAGCAATGTGGTGAAAGAAGGGTGTGTACTGGACCTCTCCATCTTTATTTGGAGTTAATACCGCTGGTAATGCATCAGGTAACTATATGAATTGCGTTAACTTATGTTTAAAAAAAGAGTGATGTGTTAAATTGTCAATAAGCAATTATTAAGGGTTTGCTTGATTATGTATACTACTAAGAATAGTTTAATTTGACATGCATTTATTTATTTATTCGTGAGAACTATTTCTCTGTGTTCACAAAATATTATTATTGTTTCTGTTTATTCAGAGTTAACACTTTAAAATGTGTATGCCTACGAAATAACAGTTAACTGATACTGTGTTGAAAATATTAACGTTCAACTTTTTAATCTTTTTTTATTTCAGTGTCACAAACTTCAATAAAACAAGCTATTAAAAATAATTTAAAGTTTTTTAAGTTTCCATCTTGCAAGTGTAAATTTTAATAAAATTGCTGCTAAAAGCAAAAGGCTTTACCTTTTGCCTACTTTTAGGTTTTACTCGTACTGCTTTATCATCAGTTTTATAAAATGTTCTTCCTTGCTACTTCTTACACTTTGTAGTTTCTTAAGGACTTCCACCCAAACTAGTCTCAATATAAATGGATCTTTTCACTAGGGTGAGAAAGCTACTTGCGTCAACACGTATGGGTTTTCAAGGGTCAGCCGCCGGAAATGGGATTTGCAATATTAAGCATGAAACCCTTGCTTGGCTAACTGGATCTGTGTGAAGTGGACATTGTCAGTTCACAGTCGGCTGGTTGGCAACACTTCTTTACAGGATCAGCAGATCAGCTGTTGTGTGGCCGCTTCAGCCCTTCAGTCGTTCAGTGGCAGATGTTGCCAAACCTATTGGGTTGCATCCTCTATTTACAACTATAATTTTCTATAAACGTAAGGGGTTTTCCGGGTGAAAGTATATTTTGATTTTACTTGTAGGAGCTCAAGTGAATACTTTCTCCCAGTCTCAGCCAACTGTTAGTTTTCGCCTAGTTTGGGATTGATTCACCACTTGTTTATATTTGACAGCTGATCATCATAACAGACAATGATCTTTATTTATTAACTCTTCAACAGCTTCTGGCGTTGATGCCGCCAGAGTGCGACCAAATTCAGCGAACGAGTGTCTCATTAGGGTTGAGCTTCTATTATTAATTAAATTTTATTATCTTGTACAAAGATAATTTAATCGAGACAGTACAGCGGAACTATTACTAGAGCCAGTGCCGAGTTTTTCTACTGGCACACTAGGCATGCGACTAGGGAAGGCAGTGCTTTTGGAATAGCAAAGAACACAACTAAGAAAAAATTTTAAATATTGTAAAACCCCATTTTATATCTTTTTCTTTCCTAAATTACTTTGAGAAGTCGCATATTTTATCATTAAATATTGTAGCATTTTTCTTTTTTCCTTTTCTATAGCTTATTTGTATAAATTATACGAAATAAAATACTTATTTTAAGGGCTAAAAGACGGCTGGTATAAGAACCTGCCTAAGAGGTTGGTTCAGACATACTGATCAGTCTGTCTCGGACTTCGTAAGATTATTGTTATAGCAAATCAACATAATAGCATAATTTACAACCGTAATTTGATATATTTTATACAAATTACATAATAATGTTATTTGTAAGGTATAATAAAACTTCGAGTGAAGTTCCTCCTGGCAGTAATGACTGATGTGTTGATGAAGAACTGTTTTTCTGGCTGTAATGAAAACATCCTGTTTTGATTGCAGTATTATTGTAACTAAGTAGAAATCGGATACTAAGTTGTTGAACGAGTTGGTAATTCACTTTCATAAAATACATACCTTACGTCCTTATAGAGCTATTGCTGAGTTTATCATCCTGATCACATAGCTCGTCTCTTACCCCCGAACACCACCAGTGCCACGACCTCCAGAGGCCATCCACCTCTGTCCAGAAGAGCAAAGCAGACCAGTCAATTACCTCGTACTCCATTGTACCTGCGGCTTATAAGGGCATGTTTTACAACACGGATTACTCAAATAAGGGCACAAAAGAAGGGCTAATGGCAGCAAACCCTTGCTCCGGCTCTGGTTTCCTCTCCTTTGTCCGCCATCTTTGATCGCGTCCGCTTTGTCTCAAGCCTGAGCAGCGTCCGCTGTTGGTCGAGGCTGTCTACAGGCTGCTTTGTTGATAAGTAATTGATAAGTGTGCACAGAAGAAAAGCAGTGAAGGCGGCACTTTAGACGCTTTACTCGTGATTGACGTCCAAACAGACCCAGATGCTCTTTGAGGCTTTTTGTGGATGTCAGAGTGGAAAAGGGGTAAATTACTATCAAAATTCTGAAATGGTACATTTTGTTGTATTATATGTAATCCTACCATCACAATGTTTGTTTCAACCTAAGTTTTGACCACTTTAAGATTCGAAAAAGTCTAATGCAAATGGCAAGGAATCCTGAACAAGGATCAATATCCACAACAAACGTCGAAAAAATAGAAGGACCTACAAAGCCTTTCAAATGGAAATATGACGGTGTGGTCTTGAAAGATCAAAACACAATGTCTTTTTTATTTAGGGAACATTAAAATATAATATAGGCATTTGGTTTTGTATCAAGGAAGGAAATAAACTGTATAAGAAATAGAACATATAAAGGTTGTTTAATACAATAATGGGGGAATTCCAGCACCATCTTCAAGTGGCATATTCCTAATCCTGCGCCGGGTTCCATGTAATCGCAGCGAGACAGCTCTGATAATTGAAGACTGGCACTGGACCCTTAGCCATCCTATCACTTGTGAGTAGGGTTTCCTCCATTTTCTGGCTAGAGTTCTGTTTTGAAATAACGAGTACTCTTTATGAGGAACTCCCTCTGTGGAACATATCAATGGCGTGAAACTTCCCCTTATATCTTCAGCTGCTTATATCAAACACAATGTCTTTGACGAGAAATGCATCCATATCTTTAACAGATAAAATAGTGTTACAGTGTCAGCATCTATTTGTATAGCTCTTTTTTTAATAGAACCATACTTTCTTACTTGATACTTGATGGTCTCCTGCTAATAGCGTCTATGCGCCGCAGTCGTCAAAAAATAGTCTTCTTTTATTATCTTCAAGTATTTCATCCATTTTATCTTAACTTGTAATTACGATACGTAAAGATTTGTATTCCCCTGATGGACACGTGTTTATAAGACTATTTCATTGTTTGCAATCCCATCACGCAATGTGAACCTAAGCTCAAGTTCAATACGTTGATGAAGACGCAAACAACTCAACAAGATAAAACCGATAGACCCCCAACAAAGCAGAGAACCCAGCAATAACACCTCCTTCCCTCATTATCCAAGAACAACATATCCATCTTATTTGGCAACAAAACAACAGTAGCAGCAAGTAAACTAAATAAAGTGAGTTGATTAGGGGAAGGTGCACAAATCCCGGCCCCTGGCCAGTGACAATGTGGGATGTTGTTGTTTATCCAGGTCCATCTGGTGGTCCATTGTCGCCTCCCTCTACAGTCTACGCCACTGGCCTCATGGGAACCCAGTGTTTGCACTCGATCAGCAACAATATCCATGGGATTTGTCCCTTATCCTGTCAGGGCTGACCCTTTGGTCATAATTAAACGAATTGTTTGCGACGACGCGCCCTCTCCTCTGAACTGTAGGCAAAAAAGACGAGGTTTGTGTAAGGGCTTGATTTGGCATCGCTTTGGTTGGTTTGACGTTGTATGTCCTGTGTTCGGATCAAAGAGTTGAATTGTCCCTTGGTTTATACAGGGTGTTTTTCTTTTTTAAATGATGGTATATTTTTATGCAGTAATATAGGGGTTTTGGTTTCCTAATTAGATGTAAAATAAACGCAATAATGGTTTTTAGCAAAGATCAAAGAGTGTTTCTTGTTGAAGAATACTTAAGGACAAGAAAACTTTTGTGTGTCAAGAGCTTTTGGAGTCAAGTTTACAGGCGTTAGTATTCTAAACAAATCTAAATTCACAGATTTGTTAAAAAGTTTAACGACACAGGTTCTGTAGGTAACAGACAACATAACAGAAGGCGGGCTGTACTGAATGAAGAAATGATGGAGGATGTTAGGGTTAGTTTAGAAAATTCTCTTAAATAATCTTTAAGAATTTTAAAACAACAAAAGCAAATAGCTTACTCACGTCTGCAAAGTTAATATCAAACGTCTCTTGACACAAAAAAGAAATATCTTGCTCTTAAGTATGCTTCAACAATAAACACTCTTTGACCTTTGCTAAAAGCCATGATTCCTTTTACTTTACAATAACAACAAATTAGGAAATCAAAACCACTATATTACTGCAACAATACATACCATCTGATAGATATTGAAGTGAACAAACCAATGATATAATTTATGACCATATAGCGCTCGTAAAGAAATACTTATACTAAAGTTTGAAAATTGGGTTGCGTTAAAAAAACACCCTGTATAAACATTACAATCAACTAATACGCCGATGGTGTTTTGGGTCAAGGATGGAAATTCCCCAGAAAACGTCGTTGGTTAGAAATCTGTATGTTATTATTCTTCATGTGTGTTCTTGATATCTTCAGAATAAAATTATTTTTGAATATGTACTTAAAATTTTGGGGATTCTATCTTACATCTCACACAGACGACTTTTCGGTTTAGTGACGCTTGAGTGATTAAACATGTGTTGGTTCATATATCGAGTAATCCACTGCTACCGGATGTGCCATATTGACCGGAAGTATAGGATATAGACGTGAGATCAGTTGATATAATCCGGAAACACTACTTAAAAGATCGTATAGGTTTTTTTATAACGTGGCCCCATACACATAATGAATCTGACAACAATACAGTTCTAATACTTCCAAAGTCAAGTTGTTTAACATTTTCACAAAGGCGTAAAAATCTGCATTATAACACACTGAGATTGCTTTCGACTTAATTAAGCCATAAATATCTCCTACTATCTACTACGGGGGTTTCGTTGTTCGATATACCGTTATGTAGATGTTTTATATACTCGTAGTTGAAAAATAGACAGCACGCAAACAAGTTTCTGACTGCCAGATCTAGGGTTAAGAGTCAAATTGAGAACAATTTATTTCAAACCCACAACGATATTGGTTAGGTAAAATTTTATAACATTGATGAAATATGTTTAAAACAAGTCAAATCTACCAAATTCTTAGGAGTTTTTATTCATCAGGGATTAACTTGCAAGGTTCACGATAACGAGACATGTAAACGAGTTTCCTCAGGAATGTTCGGTTTACGCACTTTAGATAAATCATGCTTCATTCAAATTCTTCGAATAGCTTATTTTGGACTAACCTGCCCGCATCGTCATATTGAATAAGGTTGTGGGGATGTTCAAAAATTCAATTTGAGAGGTTTTTTAGGTTGCAAAAGGAAGCTATTAGAATCATTTCAAAAGCAAATTTCAGGAATTGTGTCGAGACATATTTAAAGGAATAAGTTTGTTGACACTTCCTTGTCTATATCTTTGAATTGATTTTATATGGTCAAACTAAGAAAACTATGGTTCAACCTAAAATCACTCATGATTAAAACACAAGAAGAAAGAACTACTTGCAAATTTTGCATCACAGAACATCTAAATTTAAACAACTAACCATGCAAGTGGTATGGTAGAGTCCTAAATTCGCCACGTAAATAAAGACTTTTCATTTCACCTCATTTCAAAGTTAAAACTCTTCAACCACCTTCCTAAAATTAAAAAAAATTGAAAATACCATAGCTTTTAAATCTTGAATAAAACGTTTGCTGTTGAGCAAAGCTTATTACTCAGTGAATGAGTTCATAGATGATCTTACGGATAACTAATTTCGTTAAGTCGTATTTTAATTTAGCTTGTCTTCCCCCCCCCACTAAAGTCAGGTCTGATTATGTTAAGTGTGAATGTGGAATGAAATCAATCAAAACATGTAAGTGTGAGTGAGTGTGAATATTTCATTTCATGTTCTTGAAATTTGTTTTTGTTTTTTTGCTACACAATATTTGTACTGTCCAAAGCAAATACGTACGAGTATATATTGTTGTTGTTATAAAATGACTCCACTAGTGTATACGCAGTTAAATACCTCAGGCAGTAAGATGAGACAAGGAAAGGGCTTGACAGAGTTTGAAGCGGGATGGCAGCGGTCATTGCCACTGGTGTTGTAAATCTGTTGTTGTAAATTTGTCAATAGTTAAACCCTTCAACGTCAAAGCTGGTGGGCAAACAGTGTTCTGTGTGGTCTGCCTTCCAGTGTCTTGGAGCAGACACGACACAAAACACAAGAGTGCTTCGGGCAACGCCCCACAGGTTGATGCTCTGACAAGTCTACCTAAAGTGGAGTTGGTAATTTTCATTTTGGAAAGCTAGTCCTGAAGTAATGTTAAATGAAATTGCACATCCAATCAAGACTTTAACTTATGAAATAATAATCTCCAATGAAAATGGCGAGTTTGTAATCTTACTAGAAAGTATTTTCCCACTCGACGAATATCAATAGATTAATTGAAGATCTGGATGTATCGAATCTTTGAAATTGAGTGTTTCAACATTCGAAAACAAAAAACTAACCTGGGAATGAAAACCTGCTTAAAATTAAACAATCTGGCTAATTTATTGTGGAGCGACAGTGTCAATAGAAAACCCCTATATGTCAATAGAAAATACTTAATGGAGTAGATCATACTAAATACTTGGGAATTTGTATTGATTAATGATTATATTGGAATATTCATGTACAGTATGTTAAAAGATATCTTCTGATGTATTTTTATTGAGACAGTTAAACAATATGTGAAGGGTCCGCCTCAACTGCACTATTGATATTTTAAGAACTGCATATTATGTTAGTACATTCTCTTATGTCTTATGGCGTATGTTTTGGGGAATTGTTCCAAAGTAAAATATTGAGAATTTTATCTTGCAAAGTCTGCGATAAGAATAGTTTATCATCTAGGTTACAGAGATCCTTGCAAAATGCTTTGAAACCTTAAAATTTTGACCTTACCATCCCTGTACATTTATGAAACAATAGTTGATTGTCTTTCTAAATGTCATATGGTTCAAGGTAGAGAACATTTCCATGGGACAAGATTCGCAAACTCCTTCCGCATAAACCAACACAGATCTAAATTATATTCCCTGCTACTTTCACAGGTGGGTGCCATGCTATTTAATAAACTTCAATTAAAATACAAAATTACGAATATTTCAACATGTTTAAAACTAAGTTAAAAGACTTTCTTCTTTCAAAAGTTTTTTATAGCGTGAGAATTTATTGATGGTTCTGGCAAAATTAGTAATTCTCATTTGATCATACTATAGTGTTGTTACTGGTGGCTCCTTATTCTTTGTTCATTTTATTTAAATCAAATACACCTATAACACATACTTATTTCCAAGTGTAGGTTATTGAGTTGTTGCTATACCTTAAACTATTTTTTGTAAGGTTAAATAAATAAATAAACTGCACGGCGACGCTACAATGCAACTTTTGACGGCCTTTCTTACCCTTCAAAATAATTTTTACATTAAAAAACATAATACAGTATATAAATTTTTAAATAAAATAAAAATTAATGAGAGCTTGTCTTGTTGATTTCTTTGGTAGGAACCCTAACTGACATTTGTTAAGCTTTTCATTGGTCGTCAAATATTTTAAAACCTGTGTATGAACTGCCTTTTCTAATATTTTTGAAGTTTGACAGCAGCGCGATCGGTCTTTAATTTTCTTTGTTTAGGCTGTCTCCCTTTTTGTAATAGGGATTACTTTTGATATGTTCATAAAATGGGTACAATACCACTTTCCGGAGAAATATTAACAATGTGTGAAACTGGTACCTTAATGTTAGGTATGCAGTCTTTAATGACGTTCATTGACACTTCATCAGGTCCTGAGGATTTTTTGGATTTGAATATTTTTGCTACAGCTACGATTTCTTCAGGCGTAAGTGGTATAAACTTATTAGGTTTTCCACATGTTGATGATTAGTACTCCTCATGGTGCATCGCTATTTTTTCAGAACTACCTACCATTACAGTGCATTGGAAACAAATCACACACATTAGTACAAAAATCAATTATGTACATTTTCAAACGCAGGCTAAAAGCCCCTAATAATTTTCTTGGTGTTGTTTTAGGTAAGTCCAAAACTCTTGAATATCAGTAAGCAAATTTCCTGGGTGTAACTGTCAACTCTCATCTAAAGTGGGACACACGCATAAGCAATCTGCCCAGCAAGATCTGGGGAGGTTTGTATGTACTGAGCGGATTTGTCTATCTAGGTAATATAAATCTTTCTAAATTAATTTACTTTAATCTAATAGCGTCACATATAAAGTATTCCACAGTACTCTGGGGTACCTCATCTAAACGGAATCTAAATTCAATTTTTATTATCCAAAAGCGAGCCATAAGGTGTATGGCAAACTTGCCTTCGCGAACCTCTTGCCTTAATTTGTTTAAAAGACTCAACATCATGACAGTTCCAGCTTTGTTTGTTTATGAAGCCATCGTATTTGTGAAATCCCAAAACCTTTTAAGAAGCCATCTGCACTGCTACAATACAAGAAATAGAGAAAACAATTCATCGCAACACCATAGTCTCAAGCTAGTTGACTGCAACCCAGAATATATTGGACACAAGTTTTATCACGCTACCGGAACAAGTAAAGGTAATTAATAATGTCAATACATTTAAATTAAAACTAAAATCATTTCTAATTGAATTAGCTCTATATGGCCTTCCTGATCCCAACCGTCCCTTAACCCTCTCATCCCCTTGAGAACGGCGGGACTTCAGGAGGATCTTCGGACAGGCTCCAAGTCCAGGAGTGGGACCATCGCAGCGCCAACATAAAAGTGAATAAGAATAATACTCATTAAATGTTTCTGCTATCAGTTATGTGTCCTTTATTAGTCGAGCGAATGTGATTGTGGTGCGGCCGAGCAATCTATTAAGCACATCAAGTTTGAATGCTCTTTAAGATGCTATCGAGGACCAAGAGAAGATTTTATAAAACTAACACGGGAATCGATAGACTAGATGGAAAACCTAAATTTACCTATTTAGGCATTACTATTATTTACTTTCTTTTTTATTATTTAATAATATGTTTTATGTTATATTTTATATTATGTAAACTACTTATATTTTATACTTTTTATTCAAGCATAGTTTAAACAAGTCCGATAAATAAATAATGAATTATATTCCATAGAACCTTACTGTCATAATTTGAGCTAGCTATTTTATTTATTACTAGCAGCGCCCTGACACGCTCGCTCGCGAGCCAAGCACTATTAGCCTCGGTGCCCGCTTTGTAAAACTCGGCCATCCCGCCGACCTATCTCATGGCTTATTTGCTTTGGACAAATTTTAAGATTTTTTAATGTTTTACCCCCACTTTTCAACCCCTCTTCCTCCCCAAACAATTTGGTAGACAACCAATATATATTTTTGAAATCAGCATAATATTCCCTTTTTGATACCCAACATAGATTTTTATGATTTCTTTTATTTCTTGCCCCCCCCCTTTAACCCCTCCCCACAAATACATATATTGTGCCCCCGAACCCCTAAGTCAGTAGGGGTCTTTGGGTTAATGGTATACAACCATGTGTCACTATGAGTTTCAAACAAATCCGTTGATATTTACTAATAAGTATTTACTAAAATAATAAATATAACATGGGGAATTGGGGACCTCAAAAACCCCATAAAAATAAAAAATCTATATAATTTTATTCGTTTCCCCCACCCTCCACACACTAAGGACCATTTCTATTCAAAAAATCTGAATTATACCAGCCAGATTCCGAGATCTCAACACTCCGGACAACCCTAACCGAAATACTAATAGTATAGATAGATAAGAAGCTTCTCAGCATTTCTTATATTTTGATATGTTTTTAAAGTTTTTATTATTGTCCCAAATTATGACATTATTAGTTAGCTTGAAACTCCGTAAAGTGTTCTGCATATTTTCTCCTTGTTTCAGGCCATCATTGTACCTAAGGTTTGTCTTATTTATTTTGTGGGGTCTTTTATAGACCATTGGGCAGTGCAGTTCAAAATAAGTAGTAAACTGTCCAATAAATAACTCATACTTTTTACTGGGGTCTTTATCCTGAAATACTTTTAACCATTCTTCTTTTTCAATATCTTTGATTAAACAGGTTATTGTTTTACTATTTATAACTACTCTGAAGGTGTCCAATCTTTGATTGGCGTGTTTGAGTACTTAATTTTTAATTGTTGCAATAATCACTTCATGATCTGATATTACTGTTGAAATGGTTTTTTGAAGTTGATGCAGCAATATCAATGGATCTATGCTTCCACAAAATAAATGTAAAAATTCAGAACATTTAACTTGATTTGAAAATAGTTTGCCGTTTTTAATCAATATTACAAGCATACTCGAGGTGGACCCGCGGCCACGCTATTCCGTTCCGGCCGCCTCTTAATACCAGATAATAGTGCTGTATCAGTATAACCCACTCACGTAGAGAATTTGAATGGTTAAAATTTCAATAGTAATTTATAACAGAGATTACTACTCCATTTGTATTTAATCGCGTTGGTAATTTGGTGCTATATATTATTATACATATCTCGAATTTATCCATAACGTAGTGTTGCTTTTTTGGCTGAAGATCTTTGGTAGCTTTTTTTCAAATTCATCGTTTTTCTTCGTGTTTTATGTTTGAGTTCCTTAATACTCTGTGGTCATACTCATACATTCATATTCGTACATCGCAGTCATTCTCATGACATTACACAACCGAAAATCGTGATCGTGAAGAAGTGTTTTGAAGAATTGAATCTTTATTGTTAGGAGTTCGTTGAGTTTTGACCGTCTAATACAATTGTTTGAATGTAGCTTTTACATTCACATCATTCAAAGGTATTCCAAACGTTTGTTTTACTGTTATTGTTGGCCTAACTTGGGGTAACGAATTCTTCAGAACTTAAAAGAATGTAACCGAAGTTACTTGCCCACCGTCTATGTTTATTCATTGTTAAGGCATAAGACTAAAGATAGAAAGCCCAACAGTATTAAGTTTTAAAAGAACACTACTTTCCTTGCAGTTCTTCTATCACTGATTGGAAATATCATACGTCCTAGGCCTACCTTTTCTGGCCACTGAGGAGTCATTTCAATCACCTACCTAAGGGAAAGCTAGTGTTAAGGTCTCGCTACTGGTCAGATCACACATAAATTTGTACCTTTTCAATAATTTAATGTGACGTTCAAGCCTGGTATTGCTGTTATTGGTAAGCCACATAAGTTACTAAAAATATTTTATGGAAAACTCCACGTTCTGAGAAGAACCTAGTATAACACTAAAGCCTAAGTAAATTACACATGTATATGCAGCGGAACTCTTTCGCAGTGTTTGGTTTTTCCGCGGCATTTCACATTTCCATGAAAACAAATGCAATTTTCTTGTTTATCGTGGCAATTGCAGTGAGTGTGTTAAGTAAGTTAGTGCAGTATAAATAACTCAAAAGCTAGTCATTCGGCTATCTAATCAGCTTAACTATAAGGCCCGATTTGTAAGCCTACATGACAGTTTGCTGCAGCTGTATGCCATTGCATGCCAAGTATATCGAGTTTTATGGGAATATAATTTTTGCTTCGATGGCAGTGCACATTGTGGTTGTGGATGGATGAGCCTTCACCCAGTTTAAGTCTTTAAAGTCTGATGTAATTTTCTGTCTGCACACCTCTTTCTGATTGCGATTGCATTTAAACATCGTTTCATATGATACCATTTTTGCTCAGATGGTAGTTTGCCCCCATAGCATTAAAAGCTGCTGGTGAGACAGAGCTGTACTAAGCTAAAAGTTAGATGGCAGGTTGGCAACACTGACTACCTCTCTAATGCACAACAAAAACCTTGCCGGCAGCACGTATCGCATAAACTTTTTGATGTGATGATATCAGTTACTAAGCGTAAGAGGAGTCTAAGACTATTTGCACACACACACCAATTTTGGATTGTTGGTAAAAATCGGGCAATATTTTATTGGTAGCAGATACCTGCAGACTTACTGGATTTTTACCAGTCAAACAATCATTAGGTCAGTTGTCGTAACACGAGATTATCGAATAATGATGAAACCAAAACGGTTATGGTATTAAGCGCTGTAGGATAGCGTTTAGCTTGAACCTGTGAGTCTGTTCTCCCTATTGCTTAACTCTTTCTACTCGGAATTATTCTCTAGACCGAACTATTTTCACATTTTACCTGCACATACTCAATAAAAACCACCACTAAACAAATCAAAAATTTTACATATTTAATTTTTTGTTGTCGAAGTAGTAATGATAAGTAATGGCCGCAAAAACGCTCAGTGCGACTTCTTAGTAGGAAGGGTTAAGTACAATTTCATGAGGCCCGTCCAGTGTTGGTGTCCTATAAGTGTTTTTCTTCAAACTCTTGGAATGAGCCTGCCTTAATTTTGCTTTTTGTTTTCAGAACGACACAATGAACAACATGATGTCTTATGTGAAGAAATCTCCGATTTCTCATTTGCTAATGATAATAACATTTTTTGTATCTGGGATTCTTATAAATGTAGTACAATGTCTTTTATATTACGGTCTGTATCCCATCAGCAAATATTGGTACAGAAAAATCAATTACTACTTGGCGTATTCAATGTATTCACGTAAGTATTGTACACTTTTGGCAAAGAAATTTAAGTTATGGTTGACAAGTTTTTAACCAGATTTGGTGCAAGTTCAACAACACTTTTTGTTGTTTCTTAAACTCATGTCTGCTAAACCTTGAAGGTTCATACAAGTTGGAAAAGTCCTTACAGTCTAACCTAATAACAAACTGACTTGACTCCCCCGTGCCAGTAATAATCTTGCAAACTATGTCAATGCATATTCCCCAATGGTGTATGTACAGTAAGCTGCTGTGGCAATATTCATCCAATCAGCATGCTGGTTTTGATTTGGTTTTTATTCAAATTTGAAAAGGTTGCAACACAGTCAAGACAACTCGTTTTTGGGATAGACTGCAGTTGAGATGTTGTGCAACAAATTCCAATTGGCTAACTCTTATATATACACAGTGAAATTGAACTTTGACATAAACTGATCCATATTCACCCTAGAGAAGAAGAAGGTTAAAATAATAAATGTAGGGTACATATGACTTTACGTATTCTATTTGTGTTGGCTAGATGTTTTGAATCAATGTTTTCAGTAACTTATTAACTGCATGACATGCAATGACCTCTTAGAACCTACTTGCCTATTTGGATCTTAGCCAAACAAATTCACTAAGCTGCAAATAGATTAGACTGATGTTAAATTTAAAATGAGTTGAGGTTCAATCCAAGTCATTGACATTTTAAACCAAACAAAATACAATACTCTCTCAAAGAACATATTTTACTTTTACGCTAGAAATAATAGGAAAAGCTTGGTTTTACTTACTCTTCAACTAAAAGATTTCAACAAAATCAGTGTTTTACCTTTTTTACTAAGGTTTTATTTTATTACAAATTTGTGTAATTTAAGGATGTATAAAGTAAAGTTTGATCTTTCATGAGATAATTCCAACTAATTATCACATTGAGATTTCAGAAATGTTTTGTATTGACAAAAGAAACTTAAAATTTGAATTAAAAAATAAACCAAAAAAGGAAAACATATTAAGGATATTATAGATGGAAATATAACAATAAAAATCAATGCATTTCACATGTTTTAGAGTTGGTGTTCTTGGCTGAATGGTGGTCAGGAAGTGAAGTTTGTTTGTATATTGACAAAGATGACTTTGCCAAGTATTTTGGAAATGAACATGCGTACTTGATCATGAATCATCGCTACGATGTGGACTGGCTGATAGGTTGGCTGTTTTGCGAACGGGTTCGTCTGCTCGGTGTAAGTCTTTTGTCTCTTGTTGTCGAGTAATTCATTTTTGTAGTATAAGGCTATCACAGTGAATTTTAACTGATGGAATTTGTATTAATGATGATGATGACCATAGGAGCAAGCAGAAAAATATAGTATCAATGAGTGATGAGTCAGGCAAATGAATGGTCTGGAATTTGGCTAGCTCTGGAGTTACAACCCGGGCATGGAGGGTTAAGATATTGTTACAACAATGAAATGCATGTACAAAACCGAAAGGTTCTATACATTGTTCTATATCTCACAAATGTTGTCTCTTGGGTAAATTGTGTAAAACCCAAAAATATCTAACAACAAATATTTCTCTGATCCTACATTTTATGGTTACATGGGTTACTATAGCATTGTTCATACCGCTATTAACTTAACCAGCACAGATAAGGCCTACCAACCTTTATCATTAGGTTTTCCAATCACATATTGCTTCAAAAATTTGATGAAAATTATCTTAGCCAAATATTGCAACTAAAAAACCCTTGAAGCAGGTGATACATCTTCAATGCTTAAGGATGTTTTTGCGCTTGACCTTACTAGCCCATTGTACTGCCTTGACTATTCTTAGAAATTCCTCAGCCCTTCACATTCTTTGAAAAATTCTTGAGTAAAATAGCACTCAAAAAGTTTTGCTAGAATAAATCAATTCTCTGAAAATTATAATGTCAAATTAGAGAAACCTTTAGAATGTAAAAATTCGGATTATACCGCAGGAGTAAAATGGTAAGAAACCATCAAAGAAGTAGTAAAATGGCTTTTAGAATGAATTGTGGAAGTACAATGATATTTGTAACTAAATCATTGTGGATGTCCTTTGAGCCTGTTGGAAGAATAAAACCGTCCTCAGAATTCGTCACAGAAATAAAACCTGGAAATAATTGTAGGATTAAATCAGCACCCGAAACGATAATCAACCAAACTTTGTTAACGTTTTCTTGAAAACGGCAGGTGCAAGGGTAGGACCTCCCAATGATGCAGGTTTTCCCCAATGTTTTTTTTCAGATAAAAATATGCTTTTTTAAGTATGTATGTCTATTGATTGCAGAACTGTAAAACTTATGCAAAGAAATCAATCATGTACGTCCCCACATTGGGCTGGGCTTGGAAATTTGCCGAGTCTATTTTTCTTGAAAGAGATTACAACAAAGATAGAGAATCGATCGGCCGTCAAGTCAGAGAGCTAGTAGAGTATCCTGACCCGATTTTGGTAAGTAGGTTATTGATTAAAAAGTAAATTAGTTATTGGTTTTGTGTGTGAAAAACTTTGGTTTATAAAATTTTAACCAATATCTTGGAAGTATTCCTTATTTCAAGTCCATCAAGCTTCTGCTTATAATGGAAATAGACATGAGATTTAAGATTGGTCCATGCCAAAATTTTAGTGGATGCTCTACAAAAGCTAACTTTAAGAAAAAGATACCAAGAATACGTTTCAACTGGTGTTGTGGTTGACGTAGGTTTACATTGAATAATTAGCATTTGCAAATAATGTTATTGCTAAAAGTCTTCACTTTTAGTAACTCATACATATCTGACACAAAAACAATAAATATGAATTGAATTTAAAATCCAATTAAATTTTGCTATCAAGATGAGAGGTAGTACAATTGAGACACTAATTGCTGTAGAGCCCTTTTCTTAAATGTTTGGTGGTTGCAGTTGCTGTTGTACGCCGAAGGGACTCGGTTCACCCAAGAGAAGCACGAGGCGAGTTTAGCGTTTGCTCAAGAGAAAGGTCTGCCCGTGCTCAAGCAACACTTGGTACCGAGGACAAAGGGCTTTGTGTGCAGCATTCCCCATCTCCGCGGCAAAGTCAAAGCTATCTATGACGTTCAGCTGGCGTTCAAACCGTAAGTTAACTCTTGATCATTCAATTCTGGAAACATATGTTTTCCATGTCTCTATGTTGAGAGGTTAATTGAGAAACAATTTATTTACTTACAGATAATTTAGTAAAAAAATACCGACTAAACGCTTACCTCACGCAGACTTACCTGCACTGCGGGGTATACCTGAGGTGCCAAGTCCATATGCAAAGAGCAAGACTTCAACCCCCACACTCATGGTCTGGAGGCCAGTGGCATGGGCACTATCAACTGCCGGGACTCTGATAATCTATTTACTGTGTACATAAAAAAACAATAGTACAGCTACGAGACCCAATAGATAATATTATAATGCTTTGTTTGTAATTGAGTTGTGATTTATGTGGAATGTACAAAGTGGCCTTGTAGACCTATTTGTATTTGAAACAAATTAATTTGTTGTTACGTCAATATTTTATTTAAAAGTAGGTTAGTGAAAATTAAATTTGTAAGTAAATATTTTGGTTTATTGAGTGATTTACAATGGGTTGGGTCTAGGAGTGACAAGACGCAGCCGACAGTGAAGAACCTGTTGCAAGGCAAGCCTCTGGAGGGGCACCTCTACCTGGCCAGGATACCTCTGAAGGCGTCCGGAAGGCAGCCGAAGGTGGCTCAGTGGCTCTCAGATCTTTACATCAAAAAGGTGTGTTCATTGTTTTAAATCACTAAATCACTATTTGAGATGCCGACCACTCTCAGAGGCAAATATATGTGGTGAAGGATGAATGTGATGAGTGGTAGATGGGTTATGAGGTGTAGTCTTGTTACAAACTAAGGCGACTCTTCCTTAGAATGGGTCATTAATTAATAGCAATGACAATGGAATTAGGACTTGATTCGTGACTTCCATGATTGGTGATGGTCTATATGTCTAAATGATGGTGGGAGTTGACAGTATCATAGATGATCACTGAGACTATCTGAGCAGCTTTAGACCTATGCTTTGGAATCCTCAAAACCTGACCTCCATGAAGCTGGATTACAGGACCATACGAGTGCAGTCAAGTTGTGTTTAGATTTTACACAAGTTGCTAGTTTGGATCAAATTACTGAATGATTTAGCTTTGCATACGATCAATGGAGAAAACAACATGCTAGACTTCCAAGTGTTAGTTTGGCGTTCATTTAAGTATCATGAATCTTATAGTATCTCAAGGTAGTGTGGGAAGACGCTGTGTTTGTTGGTAGAGAACAGGAAAAAAACTGTATTTCTGACGTTTTGCTTTTCTAAGTGGCGAGGTATTTCTGATAATTATTTACAAGACTAAAAGTGACTGGGTATAATGTACAATAAGACATGTGTTGCACTGCCACTTGCAGTACGAATCAAATCAACTTTAAAAAATACATATGCTACTGCAAGTTGCTGTAAGTAGACGTTTGTCCTTCACTGACTGATAGGTTTTGCATATCATTGCTTCAGTACTGGTAATCACAGAGTTATACACATGAGACCGTTAAGTGGTATAATGTGTGGTGATGAGTTTGTAAAGGTAATTGGACCCTTAACTGAAGGCTTACCTATTAAGTATTCAATGTTGATTGTTTTGTTAATGCAAGGTCTTCAATAAGGCCTTGAGGCAGAGCAACGCTTAAGATTATTTTAAGTAGAGATGGGCCGATACCGGTACTCGATATGAGGTATCGCCGATACTTGATATTTCCTGGGTTTGGATACCATATCGATACTGTTTAAAGCCTAATGCTAACGGTATGAAAGTCGTTATTTATTCAGCTAATGGGAGTCAAGAGATTACAGCGGTATCAAAGTCGTTGATTTTGTAGGTAAGAATTGAGATTGCCGCAAAAAGTATCAAATTCACGATTTCACGTCAAGGGTGCTAGCGGGAGTCAATAGATCTCCTCGACATTATCATAATTCGCTATTCCGTCGCAGGCACTAGCGGGAGTCAAGAGATTGTCGTTAATAGTAACGAAAGTGTTAGGTTTTAGTTTAGGCCCATTTTAAAGGTATCGAGTGGCATCGGTATCGAGAGGTATTGCGAGTATTTTTACAGTAACGGTAAAGAGAAATTATGGTATCGGTCCATCCCTAATTTTAAGTATTTAATCTTCAAATTAGCTAATGTAAGAACAGACCAATAGACCTTGTTAGGTGTTGTACAACTTATTTCATTGCTTTATTACTGGGCATTCCTTACATGGACATATAGACTGTTTTAACACACTTCTTACATATATAGTTGCAAATAATCTAAAACCATTTATCTAAAATCTTAACAAACAGTACCTAAATAGTATTTTTGGATAAGTAAAAACTGAATTCTCAATATGTTTTATTTCTTTGTCCTACTTTTCTAAATATAGATCTTATACAAGTGTTGTAAAGATACAGATTAGTTCTATCTCAAGTGGTTATAAAACATTGATTTTCATATTCGTTAGAACAATATTAATTAACAGTAATCAGTTTTGACTTTCTGTAGGTTTTTCTTACAGTTTTTAAACCGTTGTGTTATTGATATCTCCATGTATAGCAATTTAGGGCAAGGGGATAATTTGTCTTAGTTCTTTACCTTGCAATTCTTTGTTGTCAAGTGGTTAGAAAAATAACCCAAAACAACATAGAATGTTGGCTAAATGAACACGTAACAACTTTATAATTATTATACTTAAGAAATTATTGTTGTTGTAATCCTAACAAAAGATGAATTTTATTTAGGAAATAGAGCACTATTAGCACAATTAGGCCAGGATATGAAATCAAAAGGAGTAGAAAGAGAGCAGGCTCGTCTGGATGAAGTAGAAATACGTAAGAATACATTTTGTGTTCTCTTACGTATTTCTACTTCATCCAGGTGCACCTGCTCTCCTTTCTATTCCTGCTGTCTTTAAGGTGATCAGTTATGGCGATTCCATTTAATTTTTAAATGTAGTTGGTATGGATGAAACATAATTGTGCAGCCTAACCAGTCACTTTGATTGTGAACGAGGATTTCCAGCTAGTAATTAATACAACACTTGTACAATGTTGACTTGAATAATTTGAATGTAAACACGTAAAATGGCCTTGAATTCTCAATTGCTCTTTGTCATCCACCTAGTCTATGAAGCAAGTATGAATAATTGAGTCTGACAATCAAATTAACAGTTGTAATAGTTCATACTTCATTATAGTTGATACCAAAGTGTTATAGAATGAACAACATATTTTGGGTATAACATTAAGCTTGTATAACAATCTAAGACGATCCTGACTCACTTCTAACAGTTTGATGTGATTTGAACTTTGCAGCTTGAAGTTAATGTCTGATATGTATGTGACAATACTCATGGAAAAATAACATTTCAAAATTGATAAAATACACAAAATCAATTTGTTTGGAATAGGAGTAAAGAAAATACACAATATCATATTTATTGTTAATATTAGTCCTACTCGGTATTATGCATAGAAACTTAAATAGTACCATTTAATGTAACATTTAATGCAACTGGTTTTGACCTTGGAACATCTTGGATGGGAGAGTGAAACTGGTCCCAAAATTCTACTATTTTTCTATATGAGTATATAATATTAATTATCCAAGTATCCCTATACAGTAAATCAATAAATAATAATTGTTTTTATTCTACTCCGAGTCTAAAAGTCAAACCATAAATTCTTGAATCATGAATACTTATTTTTTTTTTGTAAGTATCATTTAAAATATGCAAGAATCACGGTTTCAAAGTCACACGTCCTATAGCTAATAGCTAGGTTGACCTAATCGGTACAACCAAAAACACAAATTTTATTTTTTTTAAAATTTTTTTACTTTACGCCAATGGCATTTTAATGTGTTACTTAACCTAGGGTGTTTGGGATCACAAAGCGCTTTTAAAACCGTCAAACCCTTGTGCCTCATGAGTCGAACTGCGCGTCGCTTTGCAAGCCGTGATTACCCACTGGCGACAGGCGCCAGGCTGGTTTATTTAGACGGAAAAGGATGTCTCTTTTGAGTCATAAGGGGAATATTGGTCTTATGGTTGGCCCCTAGGCTGGCATTGCATGATTTTGCATAAAATTGCTGCTTTTCAAACAAGTTGCCCAGTTGAAGAGTTTAACACTGCCTAAAGGGTTATAATTGGTTTTAGTCTTGAAACTTTCCATGTCAGGGCACCAACGTATTCAATCGTAGATTTTAAACCATCTACAAAGCTGTAAAATACCCCAATTTAAAAAAGTAGAGTAATAACCTTACAATACCTTAAGCTTTTTTCAAGAAATACATGGTTTGTTTAGTTATTTTAAACAAAATAGTCTGGTAATAAATGTAGAAATCTCTTGCTTCGTTTGGGATATGAAGTTATTTGACAAGTATCTTGTTAAGAGATAAATTTTCTTATCATATAATATATTGTATCCACTAAAAAAACGTAATCCTTGTACTGAAACAAAGTACTGTGTATTAGTTTCAAGTGTTTTGACTCATATTAAAAATCTCAATAATTTTGTCTTATAATTTTTTGTTTGTACTGTTAACCTTACCTGTTAAGCTTAATAGTTACGGAAAGCTCTACTATACAGGATGTCCAGTAATTACGGAATCAAACTTCACCAGGTTATTTGTCAAGTCAAAATAATAAAAAATGTCCAGTAACCCATGGTCCTATCTTGCTTAGTTTTCTGTCTGTATTTTTCACTAAAAGATTTTTATCTTCAAATTCGATTAAGTTATAAATGTAAAATGTGTTAGTATAACAAAGACCAATATTTAAAAAAATAAATGTGAATAATTTTCACTTTTGGTTTGAAAAATGGTATATTAATTTTGTTTAGTTGTAATAACTACCATTAATACACAAGAATAACAAAGTGTAACAAGAGTTAAGACCAAGAGTGCTGCAATAAATAATAAGGGAGAAATTAAAGTTTTCCTGAGTACAAACCTTTATTTATGTATGTTTCTTAAATGTAAATAGAGGTGTGTGCTCAGGAAAACTTTAGTTTCTCCGTTATAATCTATTGCACTACAACAAACTAGGTCTTAAAATGTACATACAGATCTTTGCCACATTTTGTTATTCTTGTGTATTTATTATAATGTTTAAGGGTTTTGAGTTATTAAGCTTACAGTCACAAATTAGCTATGTAAGGTTTATACAAACTAGATCTATAATATTTCCAGCTTGTTGATTTAAAGTCGCTATTGAGTCACATGTTTTGGATAAACATTCAGATTTAAGTATTTCATGGTGTAGTGGTTAGCACTATCACGGCAAATAAAGACCTGAATTTAAGTCCAGTTAGGTCTACATTTTGTTTTCAAATTTCTTTAGTAATAAATAATGACAGTAAATTTTTGTTCTTACTTATAACACTGAACTCATCAAATAAATTGTATTTAGTGGTATTACAACATTTTTCTGTGATAAAATCACGTATATTATTTTATATTGTTTGCGACCAGTAGTCAATCTCAGATTGTAGTCTGTGATCGAAGATGTCTACTGACAAAATTCCTTGGACACACCTTGATCAAGGGTTGACTTGGGATTGTCGCGTGGAACAGTGTCTGCTCAAAATTAGCCTCAGCATTTATGTTTGAGAAATTGTCCAAATATTGCTCCACTCAGGTACTGATGAAGCTTATTATGGACTAATCTACCCACACCTGGCCTGGGATGCGTTGTGGGAGGCTGCTCAACACAAACTTTTTCAGAGTGTTCATTCTTCAAAACAAGCAGTCGCGAACAATGTAAACTACTGTGGAGAAGAGTACAGACAGCATTGGAATTAAAACTGTTGACTTTACAATGTATTTTGAAATGTTAACAATACAAATGTGACCTTGTAAGAGGAATTAAATACACTCTTTCGAAACCAGAGACAGGAATTATCGACTGGGAGACACAGGCGATGTTTGTGGTTTTGCCCTCACAGGCAGAGTTCAGTTTGTCAATATTTCAAATTCGATCCAAAAGTGCTACAGGCAAAGGCATTATTTCCAGACCAGTTTTGATGTGAAGCATTTACAGTTCAAAGTTTTTTTTGGAATTACAATTATATCAGACTTCAGGGTAGGACAAGCCGGTAAGATAGGAAGACCAGAGGAGGCAGAGACAGGGAGACTATCAAACTGGGAGACACAGAGCGATGGTTCATGAGCGTTGCCCTCACAGGCAGGAGTTCAGTTTGTCAATATACTTCAAATTGAGTCAAAGTGCTACAGAGCCAAAGGCTTTCAAAGCTAGTCTTATCAATATGTTCTAGTTTTCAGTAACGTAATGCTTGTACTGAATTTAAAAGCCTTCTGATCAAGAAAAATGTTAAGTGAAATTTTATTCTGATCACATTCAACTACACTATTAATAAGGTTAAACAATCAGGTTGTAGTTGTGTTCTTTTGAATCCAAATTGAGCTATTACTAAATAATTTCAGTTTTCTAGATACGATGTTAAATTAATATAAACCACTCTCTGTAAATTGCCAAAATGTTAAATGCTATTGTTATGTACCTGTGGTTAGTACATTCATTCTGTCCCTTATTTTAAATATTGGTTTAATTTTTCCCTTGTTTAACGCTGGAAATATCCACTTTGGTGGATAAATTTATTAAAAGAGTTAAAGGAGGACAAAGTCTGACTGCACATTTTACTCTTCTCAAGATCAAAATATAATGTGATCCACCCCATCCTTTGACTTTCATAATTTTATCTACATTTCATTGTAAATTGATTTAAAAAATTGTTGCTGATTTTGTAAAAACTGTAGTTTCACCGTTAAGTGTTTTGCATTACAGTTCAATTGTGCTCCGTAAAACTCAAGTAAAAATATGGAACACTGCCACATTCTGTTATTACCTGAGCTTGGTAATTTAATATAGACATCAACTTTGTCCTAGTACTTTATTCGCTTTAAGCTTTTCACAATTGCATTAAGTGAATTTATACAAACTAGATCTATAATATTTCCAGCTTGTTGATTTAAAGTCGCTATTGAGTCACATGTTTTGGATAAACATTCAGATTTAAGTATTTCATGGTGTAGTGGTTAGCACTATCACCCGGCAAATGAAAGACCTGAATTTAAGTCCCGGTTCGGTCTACACATTTTGTTTTCAAATTTCTTTAGTAATAAATAATGACAGTAAATTTTTGTTCTTACTTATAACACTGAACTCATCAAATAAATTGTATTTAGTGGTATTACAACATTTTTCTGTGATAAAATCACATATATTATTTTATTGTTTAAACAGTCAATCTCAGATTGTAGTCTGTGATCGAAGATGTCTACTCGACAAAATTCCTTGGAATACACCTTGATCAAGGGTTGACTTGGGATTGTCCGCGTGACAGTGTGCTCAAAATTAGCCTCAGGCATTTATGTTTTGAGAATTGTCCAAATATTGCTCCACTCAGGTACTGATGGCGACATTATGGACTAATCTACCCACACCTGGCCTACGGACTAGCGTTGTGGGAGGCTGCTCAAGCACAAACTTTTCCAGAGTGTTCATTCTTCAAAACAAGCAGTCGCAATGTCGCAAAACTGCAATGGAGAGAGTCGTGCAGACCATTCAAAGATTAAAACTGTTGACTTTACCATGTCTCTACATTTTAGAAATGTCTTTTTTTCAAATGTAAATGTGACCTTGTAAGAGAATTAATTATACACTCTTAGGAAACCAGAGACAGGAGAACTATCGAACTGGGAGACACAGAGCGATGGTTCATGAGCGTTTGCCCTCACAGGCAGGAGTTCAGTTTGTCAATATACTTCCAAATTCGATCAAAAGTGCTACAGAGCCAAAGGCTTTCAAAGCTTGTCTAAAACCAGTTTTGGTCGCAGAAGCATTTTACAGTTCAAACGAGTTTTTGGCACACAATTGGGATATTGGAGAATCAGACTAACAGGGGTAGGACTGGAAAAATTCGAGTAAATGGGAATAGTACGAATGTGAGTTATGTATGTTTGAAAGGGATCTAGATGTGGATGAATGCAAAATTTTATATCAAATAGTAGATGATTGAGATACATGCTTGTAAAGATGTCAATTCAATAAAATATTTATTTATATACTCGTATACTAGATAGTTCAACTCTCCATGGTCCACAAATAATATATCCACAAATAACTCTCATGAACAATGTCCACAAATAGTCAAACTATCAAGTTACTAATTTGAAATTGTTAGTTTTAGTACTTATCTGAAGGAAGAGCTGCATAATACTTTACGCTGAATGTGATTTTCTAGGACAAGATGATGGAGAGTTTCATGCTTCACGGAGACTTCTTCACTGACAACGGAATCACGCGAGTAGATCCGTTCTACCTGCCACGTCGTTACTACTCACTAGTCAACATGGCCATGTGGGCTGTCGTCACACTGCTGCCAGTCTTCTACCTGCTCTTCCGTCTTGTCACGTCCGGCTCCACGATCTACATCTCGATAGGCATCGCCATCATACTCTTCTGTGAGTATACAAATACAATACATAAGAGGGGGTACAAAAAAATATATATATAAAAATAAAAACATAGTTCCTTATAAAAACCATATTTTATTTTTGCAAATTTTTCATGTATATTTTCAGTATACTCTCCATTTAGTGTAATGCATTTATCCATTTGGTGCTCCTATGGTTTAAAGTACCCCTCATACCTCTTAGTCTGAATGGCTGCACGCTCCATCCTCCATGCTTCTGGGGAACAAAGTTGCATGGGGCAAGATTTGGCGAGTATGGGACGTGGGAAGAGTGGTCATGCTGGTATTTGCCAAAAACTGGCGCACTGAGATGGCTGCGTAAGCAGGCTCATTGTCATGAAGAAAGAACCAGTCTCCAGATCGACACAATTCAGGTCTTGTTTCACCAAATCGTCAATTGAAATTTTCTGCACTAAACTCCAACTCACTCCAGACAGCAAAGAGGTATTCTCAATGGTCCTCCGAAGGACTTCTCGCAATATTGACGGATTTTCTGAACATTTTCATCAGTCCGAGAGGTTGAAGGTCGTCCGGAACGAGGTTTGTCCTCAATCGACATGTCATGCCATCTTGAATTCGGGAAAAACACTCATACATTCTGGTTTTGCTCAAAACATTGTCCTTGTAAGATTTTTTTTGGTCATTGCAACCATTTCTAATGTGTTCTTACTGTGAAGAAAGGAAAACTTCTCTCTTGCACGTTGTTCATCTAATGTCACCATCAATACAAAGCAGAACAAAAACTACTTTTAGAAAAACGCACGCAATTCCTCTTCCTGAGACCTCTCAGACTGACCACACTGAACTCAGGAAGAGTTAACTTTGATTCCCGATACTTTTGGGTACCCCCTCGTATAGTTTACATATCCAATAAAACTGTAGAACACATTTCAGTGTTTGACCACTGGCATCTGGGGTCTGAAGAATCAAAGGGGTACTGCTTCAACTGTTTTTCTTACAATAAGATGGAGAAAATTGGTTTTAAATTGAATTAAAGGAACGTGAAAGAAATGTTGAATTTGCACCTCAAATCATGAATGTGTCAACTAGGCCGATTTTGCCTGTACACAATTACTGTGCTTCTCACTGGGCTCGATATTGCCAACAGTTCATAGTTGATACGATTCATAAGTCAAAATGACTCTGAGCTAATAAGAAAGCTTCTTACATTCTTGATCAACTTCAACTGATATTAAATCATTCCTATACTTAGCATTTTACATAATGATTGCTTTAAGATGCAAACGTTTTTTAATAGTATTTTTCAAGTTGTTTACATGAAATAAATAATTCAGTGACAACTCTGTATCCATATTTTTAAAAGTGACAAAGGTTATATTAACTCAAAGAACTGTCTGTATTGAAGCAGACAAATTAAACAAATAACAAGGAGGTCTTAGTTACTCAACTCAACTGTCGTTAGCACCAATTTACATCCCAAGTTTTTTTTCCAATAGTTTTTCCTAAAATTGAAAGTCCATCTGGTATCTGACCCTTACAGAATAGTCAAATATTGATGACCAGCATACACACCAGATACATTGCAGAGGTTTTTGTTACATTGCATACCAAGTTGATTGTTTTTCAATTTTTCATTTATTTGTAAATGTAGTAATTAATTAAGAAAATATTCCATGCGTTAAAAATTGTTGTATAAATCATACTTATTAATGTTCAATGTGACTAATTTAAATGTTTGTATGGCTTTAAAGCTTTTTTTTTTGTTTGAAGGGCTCTCTGTTTGATTTTGAAACATGATAAATGCACAATTAGGCTGAGTGCGAAAGTAGCCCCGTGAGTTGGCTACATTTGATTTAAAGCTGTTAAATTGCCACTTTCTGCAAGATCACTCGTATACACCTAGCCCTTAAGGAAAGAATTTTCATTTAAAATGGGCGGTGAACATTTTATTTTATACTTGATCTAGTAAGTAATAGAAAAAAAGGTGGTTGGCATATTTAAATTTCTAGTACATTTAGTTTTTAGCCCTAAAATATTAAAAACACAATCATTACAGGTAAACGCTCTCCAGTATGGCCACCTCAAGACCAACTGTTAGACCGGACTGAAAAAAGTCTGAATGGACCAATCTAACTGGCAAACCAATTCTGTTTTATAAAATAGTCACAAATGATGTCCAAAGATGCCTGAAAGCATTAACTATAGCTCACTGATAAGTTTCTGTAACACATACAAGTTCATCAGGAAAGCAAGCCCTTTTATATCTCTGGTTACAAGAAAGTGGTGCAATTACGTTCATGATTTATGCTCTGAAGGTTGAACGGAACAACCAAAACTGGACTAAAGGGGGACTACTGTACTTTACTTTTTAAAATATGAAACCAATATTAAAACATTTAATTATTTGGCAAACATTTAGCGTTTAATGCAGTTTTTATATAACTTAGGACAGTTGAAAGAGTATAAAATAAATTTAAACCGTAACAAAACTACTTAAATAAACATTTTGATTAACATCAGTCAGAGACGGATCCATGGTGTCTATTAGGAGGAGAAACTACGCTGAGGCTTGGAGGAATAGGAACGGCGGACCCGAAGACCTTCCACAGAAAAGATTTCAAAATTTAACCCCCAATTCAACTCTTAAAAGCTAATCTAATTTAGCTTCACATTTTTCAGTTTTTAAACTGAGCTTCCACCCTCTTGATTTAGACAACACAAGTACGTTCTCACATTCAATCGTAGTTCGAGAAACAGTTTGTTCATTATGTGAAAGGAGGCTTACTCCTACCGTATTACAACAATAATAACAAACTAAACATGTGTAATAAAGTCAAGACTAATACCAGTAACACTATTTCCTAAAAGCAAATGTCTTGGCTCTTGAGGAGAACATCCTTTCCCTCCCTGTGGATCCGCCTCTGACTGCAGTTGAAATGTAATTCTGCAAACTAGTTAAGCAGGCACTCATGGACATTTTGAAAGCCACTGCTCAACAACTGCCAGATGTTGAATTGTCTGAATTTAATAGTAATTTTTTTCGCATATATACTGAGTCGAGGCTACTACAGTTTCCATGGACACTAGTTTGGTATAATTAATTGGAAATTGTTTTTTTTTAACATTCTTAAATTACTTCTTACTAAAAGTGAATTTTTACGTTTGTGTACTATACAATATTATTGTGTAATTTGTAAAGTCAAAGTGCCTGATTAAACACTTTTCCATTCAAGTGTAGAAGTCAACTATTCTAGTTTTCAGATCAACTTCAAGAAGATACACGATGTTTACAAAATTGTGTTTTGTTATGATCGATGTGGCGATACAAAGTGTTAATTTCTATTCAGTATTAAAGGATAAAGGGAAGTCTAGCTTTGTTGATTTAAACTGTGTGTAAAGTTATGGATTAAAGATAAACCATAACAGACTAAACTAACAAGGGTTATTGTTTTCTTGCTGTGTTATTTTATGGTGCATATTCTGTCGTTACAATATTAAAGACTGTGTTTGCACAATATGACATGACACTAAAGAAATTAGTATTGGCACATCAGAGAAATGTATTTCTATATTATTCACTATTCAGTATTCTATTATGTTTCCAAAAATAAGAGATGTGTTTGATCAAGCTGCCCAATCGGTATCGTAACATTCGAGCAACAGCTGCCAAACCTATACTAATAATAAGACACTAGACTTGTTTAGAATGTAAGCTCATACTTTTCTTTGGTTCTACAAATCAAGTTGGTTTTCAAACTTGATAAATGCACATTAGGCTGAGTGGGAAAATAGCCCCGTGAGTTGGCTACATTTGATTCAAAGTTGTTAAATTGACTTCTGGCCAGATCACTGTATTTACCTAGCCCTAAAGAAAGAATGTTCATTTTAACGGGTCGGTGAAAATTATATTTTATACTTGATCTATTAAATAATAGAAAAAAAGGGGTTGGCATATTTAAATTTCTAGTATAGTTTTGGGCCTTAAAATATTAAAAACACAATCATTACGGTAGACTTTCTAGTATGGCCACCTCAAAACCCATTAAACAAAATCAGAATGGACCAATGTAATTGGCAAACCAATTCTGTTCTGTTAAAAAATAGTCACAAATCTTGTCCAAAAAGATGCCTGAAAGCATTAACAATAGTTTCTGATTAGTTTCTGTAGCAGATACAAATTCATCAGGAAAGCAGGCCTTTTTATTCTTCTGGTGATGGGTGCACCATCCTTTTAACTTGGAAAGTAAATGACGGCATGCTCTGAAGGTAAATTGAAACCAACGGGTGATGGAACCAAATTTGGACTAAAGGTAGACTACTGTACTTTACTTTTAAAAATATAAAACCAATATTAGTTAAGCAGGCACTCATGGACATTTTGAAAGCCACGGCTCAACAACTGCCAGATGTTGAATTGTCTGAATTTAATAGTAATTTTTCGCATATATACCGAAGTCGAGGCTACTACAGTTTCCATGGACGCTAGTTTGGGATAATTAATTGGAAATTGTTTTTTTTTTAACATTCTCAAATAAATTACTTTTACTAAAAGTGAATTTTTACGTTTGTGTAATATTACAGTATTATTGTGTAATTTGTAAAAATCAAAGTGCCTGATTAAACACTTTTCCATTCAAGTGTAGAAGTCAACTATTCTAGTTTTCAGATCAACTTCAAGAAGATACACGATGTTTACAAAGTTGTGTTTTGTTATGATCGATGTGGCGATACAAAGTGTTATTTTCTATTCAGTATTAAAGCCTAAAGGGAAGTCTAGCTTTGTTGATTTAAACTGTGTGTAAGGTTATGGATTAAAGATAAACCATAACAGACTAAACTAACAAGGGTTATTGTTTTCTTGCTGTGTTATTTTATGGTGCATATTCTGTCGTTACAATATTAAAGACTGTGTTTGCACAATATGACACGTACTAAGAAATTAGTATTGGCACATCAGAGAAATGTATTTCTATATTATTCAGTATTTTATTATGTTTTTCAGAAAATAAGAGATGTGTTTGATCAAGCTGCCCAATCGGTACGTAAATTCGAGCAACAGCTGCCAAACCTATACTAATAATAAGACACTAGACTTGTTTAGAATGTAAGCTCATACTTTTTCTTTGGTTCTACAAATCAAGTTGGTTTTCAAACTTGCCTGTTCTTGTTCTCAATCTTATATTTTTATTTCTAAACTTGAACCCAATTAAACTCATTATTGTTGAAGGGAAAATAGATGAAGAAGAAACTCTTAAGGACTAGCCAAACTTTCAAAAGTTCCTTTTCAAAACTACTGGCACAGGCGACTGAAGGACTGAACGAGAAGAATCTAATGCCGTCACAGAATTGCAGTTATGTGTCTTATTAGCAAATTCTGTACTTACCGTATTATACTGTGTTCACTCTATTTTTTTTAGCTTCATGATAAGTTGTCTTATGCTCAATGACATAACCCAAACTCACATTGAAACAGTATTGTATTCTTCATATAGTTTTAATTTCCAGTTAACTTGCTTCATGCTTTTCTATTTTTAAAATAATTTTTAATTACACCAATTTGGACTCACTTAGGCATTAAAAACACCTAGTATCATAAAAAGTTAGCACAATTATTTAAAATGTGTGGTTTATATTAAAATTTAGTTGATTACAACTTATTAATATTACTTTATTTGGTTACTGAAGTTTAAAAAGGCCGATCTGGGGTATAATAATGCTTGTAAGAATATTGTTATTTTATATTAATTGTAAATAAATGTATTTTGCCATAGATGGTGTTGTCCAATATGTTCCTTGAAAATCCTGCTGTGTGTGTGTTGTGTCCGAAAACATCAGCATCCTGGAGGGCCAGTCAACTTCAATAGCAGATTTGTGTAGCGGGTTTCGGGGCCGAGTTAGTTCTTTGCGCCTCCGCTGTCACATTTTGTTTGGTGCTGTCATGACAACAGCTGGTTCACACGCAATATTTTGTTATTTGTAAACAGACCTGAGTTTTCAAAATGCTGTTACAGTACAGTCTCCATAATCCGGTTTGCCACTCCGATACGTCCAGTAATCCGGCGCTGTGACCGCATTAACTAGCCACCTGTTTTCAAGCCTCTACTTGTCTGTAAAGCGTGTTCCGTATGTCGTATGTATCGATTACTTCAGACAGCCAGAGAAGTGTGCGTTGTTTATTGCTAATTTGTGATTCCGTTCAGTACGGGCCTTAAGTGACACAAATTAGCTACTCTATCAAGAATTCAACATTGGCAGATCGTAAACTCACAGACATACTGTAATGAAGAAAAAGAATTTAATTTAATCATTTTTCAAGAGTAATGAATCATCTTCATGCTAGTGTATATCTCCACTGTCTGGGATTTTTTTTGCTTATCATCGGCACTTCGATCGATATAGGGCCAGATTAGTGAGATCATACTGTAATTCTAATGTAGGACTCGTTGAACTTGTTTCTGCATGACCCTCGGTTCTGTTGATAATTTTTCATGAAAATAATGAAGACTTACAATTCAAGCAAACAATATTGTATGATTAATGCAGTTTCATATTAAGATACACAGGTGAGAATAAAAAAGCTTTATTTAATCTAGGCTAGTCATAAATCATAATGGTGGATTTTTATTGTAGATTATGTACAGCAGTACTTTTTGTCTATGGCTATAAAATTAATTTTTAGTTTTTAATCTGTTTTAACTTTTAATTAAAGTTACCCTTGATCCAGACGTATCTATTTTTTATCCATAATTCACCTACAGTCATTATTAATGTACTCATTCTTATTAATTGTTGTTATTTAGAAAGGCCTATCTATTAAATGTGTCTTGTCTTCATGTTGTACAATGGATGAAGCTTATGTTAATTTCAGACATGTTAAGAAATAATTAGGAGTAATCATGATCTAAAAGACATTGCTAAGATTTACTTCAACTGAAAGTTTATAAGTTTTAACTGTTTTATGTTGTTACTTTAAAGTCAAAAGCTATTTTGTGTGAAGGCTACATGAAAAATTCTCTTACATGTTTCACGATACCCAGTCCCAGTGTATTTGTTGACATTTGCAATTTTGATGGTAGAACATACATTACAGTACAATTCAATTACTGGTAGGTACTGACAATTTCTTTCTTTTCAGGCAAATGAAATAACTTCTTCAATTGATTGGAAGTATGACGCCTCTTTTTATTCATGGTTAATAATAATGAATGGAAGAGTAACCATGATTAAGAAACAAGCAGTGATTAACGGATGATGAATTTGCACATGAGATAAAATCTAAAGGTTATTGCAAAACTGTTGTATCTTTGTGTTGTGTCAAATCTAAGACATAGTTTGTCTAAAGAGTTTTTGGTGTCATGGTGGTAAGTGGTAAGTTTTACTATAGTAAAAATCAATATGAATTTTATTTGTATTCTTATCAAGGTTGTAATGTGTTGAAATAAATTCATACAAATTAAGCAACACAAGCATTGTGTATTTTGTACAAATAACATATATAGACGTAGGAGTAGTTTTTTTCCAGAAGTGGCAGGAAAAGTCTGTTTCCTTTTTTTACCAAATTGCTCTCTGCCACTATTATGAACTTTCAAACTAACGTATAGACTTGTTCTAGTTGAATTAAAATATGAGGCTTTAAATAACAAAATAATATTTAAAAGTGTATAGAAACTTTAATCAAATTAAAGAACAAATCCACAGATACTCTTAATTATCTGTGTAAAATTATTACATTAAGTTACATATAAAATACCAAATTATTATTTTAAATAACTTGTTTTAATCATATCAATATACAAATCGTATTAAAATGACTTGGCTTAAGTAGAACCTAAAGCTATGGTCTCCTAGCTCCTCAAAATTTGCAAAGTGCACTACGCAAGGAAGAGCATGCAAAACACGTTCTGTGTTGCGCAACGCAATAGTGTACTCCTAGCTCCGCAAATTTGCGACAGCGCAAAGCGCACATCAAATCAGTAATAGATGTTTTATTCCATAAACGAAATATTTTATTTTTTTTTATAAAGTTTGATCCTTTCTTTATAAATTATTATTTTTTGTATTATGTGTTTATGTTTACTGTCCACAGCAGTAGCACACTGGTGCTGGACATTGGACAAGTGTGTACAGATTTATTTAAATACATGTGGACAATCATATTTTGGCTGAGCTGAACAAGTGTGGGCGGTGATTTTATCAGGTAGTGTTTGTTAACAAAACTTTCCTTCCCAGTATATTTTACCACCAAAAATATCCCTGTGTGGTTCAAAAATTTAAAACCAACTGCCAAGTCCTCGGCCAATCTTTCTTGGGCTCTGTGCATAAGAATTAATATTTTGTCTTACACTCAACTGTTCTTGTCACTCCGTCTATGTTTTGTAAATATTTTAAATTGATAATTATTGCTAGTTTTTAGTATTTTTAGCAGACATAGTCAAGAAAGCGTTCTTGTGTGTTGCCTAGATAATTTTAAATCGGCTGGTTTAATGTTACAAACAGAGCTAACCTCCCACCTACTTATTTTGTGGGTGATGAGGAAATGTTTACCCACGCTGCTGGGTTACTGTACCTTCGCCCTTTTAAGGCGTGGCTGAAAATTTCTGTCTGAGTTATTAACATTTTGTTCAAACGCAGGTCGATGGAGTTTAGCCCCGAGTGTTGCCTCACCAAAGTGTGCCACCTGGTCCAGTTGTCCTCCATCGAAACAATGAACTTTAACTCAAAAGTCCTGATGTCCAATTTCAGAGAGAAAAGGCGAATGTGTACTATCTGCCAACTGCCGTAGAAGAAGAGAGTGTGTTCTGCAGTTTAGGTAGTCCAAACAATCTGTGAAGAAAGGTGCAGTAGTACCAGCTTCTCCGACCATCTTCCCTCTGCTTGGCAAAACCTCCTGTAGTATATCACATGTCTCTTCCAATGCCAAAGGTCCAGGAGACTTATATTAGTATACAAATTATTTTAATTTACTTTAAATGTATAAATAGATTAAATATATTCCACACACTCAATTGGAAAATTAATGTTCCAACCTAGAAACTGTCTTTAAAGAAAACATCACTGGTGTACATTTCTTTTGTTTAAACAATTGTATTTTCTGTCAGTTTATTAGTCAATTCCTTTGGGAAAATGAAATATTCATCCTGTCAGCATGGTAAGGAATTTGGTACAAATATTCCTTTTGTAAACATCTTCAACTCTTAGTCAAATTCGTTCGCCCTTTTGGAAAAGAGTTTGAACAAAAACAGTTTAAATTTTCTAAAAACAGTGCATTTCATCAGTTTTGATAAACTACCAATCAATAAACCAAATATCCATCAAGTCGTTTAAAATGGCAGCCAAAAAATTGTTTTTTTGCGGTATGGTAGTTAGATGTGTTTGATCTGTTAACACATTCCAAAAACATTTTATTTATAAATGGGTGAACTGGATCAAAATATATAAATTCAGCTGTAAGGTTTAATTTTACCTGGTATTCATGGTGGATGGTTGTGAATCAGGAAACAAAATACACAGTAAGGTTCAAATAATAATACAAAAGACCTTTAATTTAAAAGAGTAATTTTATCTCTGTATGTATTTTATAGAATTAGTTTTGCTAGTTTGATATTTTAAATAAATTACTACAATGTGGTACACATCTTAAACATTATTATTGTGTGAAAATCTAGTTGTTCAATTAGGATTTTTTATCAGAACTAACAGACCAGCGACGATCCGATTGTAATTGATGGACAACAATCGTAAACAAAAGCAGAATTTTCTAAGCAGCTTCAAAGCTTGTACAGTACTTTAATGAATCTACAAAAACAAAACACTGAATATAGTCTCACTAAATCCTAAAAAAAAACTAGTGAATTAAATATTTACATGTTTATCGTCGAAGATGTCCATGTATTTTCATTAAAAGTTTTATTTTGTAAAATTGTTAATTTTGTTATTTTACTTTATAGCTCAAAGAATGTATTTGTTGAACAACTACATCCACTACCCGACTTACTGACACCAATGCCCAAGCTGTGTGTGTGGGGATGTATTGAACGCAGAACAGTGATGACGTAGCAGTAGTGACGTCACTCCCTGTGACCTGAAGTAACCCCAGAGAGCAATGACCTCGCTCTGTACAGAGTTGAGTCGATTGTCACTAACCTAGCTCAACTGTCTGGCTGTTAACCCGTCGGAGCCTCTAGCTCTACCTCTATATTCCGCCAATATCATGTACTCTTTACACTATTCTTCAGACTCTAAAATTAATCAACATTGTTACACCGTTGTAGGCCAATTTATTTGTTTTTATACCCAGAGGATTCTTTTGTTATCTCTGGAGATACTAAAACAAAAGTAATCTATCAGTACCCTGAATTACTTTGGGTACTTAATGGGTATTTCGTAGTTTACTTTATAAGTATTATACTAAATAAAGTATCCCTTGTGTGAACTAATTTCTCCAAATATCATTAATAAATGTGTGACCCCAATAATGAACTTTCAACCATTATTAGTACAATTAAATTGGGAAGGGAAGCAGAAAAATGTGTTTAAAATATTTTACTGGTCATATTTCAGTCATATTTTATTATTGATTTACTACAGTTCAAATAAACTATTACTTGTAATTATTAATTTCGGTTTTCTAAGTTTGACTATATTTGGACATATCGGTTTTTTTCAGATCGTAACAAGGCCTAGGCCTCCTCGTCTAATCAAGAAAGAGGCCCATCGGTGGTTCCAAAAATCACAAGTACAGTAACGTTCGGTGACCATCACAGAATTGGTACTGTATTATTAATTTTTGAAACACCGCCCATACGAATTAAGTGCCAAGTTATTCAGTTTGTTTAGCCAAGACACTCATAGCAATGATAACTCAATTGGAAAGATTAGTATTTTTTATCTTCGCTCAGAATTAAATTAATATTCAAATTATTGTCCTCGTAGTGGCACGAACATGTATTGTGTTGATTTCAAACTAAAAACTGAGACAAATAATTAGTTCATACTGCATATTTATTCGTAAACCCAGTCTTAAGTCATTGTTAGAAATTCCCAAATAACAATCGGGAATCGGTTGTTAAGAATTATTCCTAGCACAGCTCAATATATTGATATGTGGTGTTAAACTCTGTGTTGGGGAGGGAGGAGAGAATAACCTCGGTGTAGGCCTTGACAACCCTGACCTCTCCCGCCAGACGAGACAACCTTCAAACCGATTTAGCCAAGGCAGCGGCAACGTTGCCTGCCGAATTTTTGCATTATATACAATGTATATAATATATTTTAACCTACTTGAAAACTATATTTATTTTTTTAAAGTATTTCTGGAAAATTGTGTACTTTCAGTTTTCTTTTAAACTAAATAGTTTAGAACTAAGATTTTAATATAAAATTTTTGTTGTAAACACTTACAAAACGATGTACATACTCGTAAAAAATGTATTCGAAAATACACGACACCATTATTTGGTGCTTATAAATTTATCCCAGGACAATTGCAAAATTATGTTTTTTTGTCGTTGTTTTGAAGTTGCTAAATATTTTAAATAAATGCTTCACCAATTTTCCCAGAATTCAGGGGGTTTCCATCATAACTCTATTCCTCTCCTTTTTAAACGTTAAAGTGTCAAGATTTGGATATTTTATCTCGTTTTCGGACCACCCTGCGTATACTTGAAAATAGGCCCTAATTTAACATTTTTTTCGTAATTTTAACACTCACATTTTTAGTTTAATTCAAATAGGTCAAACGTGCTGTGGATGGATACATATGTGATACGGATGGTCTTAGACAAGACACCCTGTATAAAACGTCACTAAAGTAATATGCCTAGCTTCTAAAGTAAAATAACTGTGGTAAAAAATGGCGTTTGAATTTTTTTACCCATTATAGTGAAGTACACCAATATTTATTTTTATTCCTATCCATTACAATAAATCTAACCTAATCGTCTCTAATCAATCACATTTTGGCAAATTATGAATTTTAAAATGTTGATTTTATTAAATTAGTAGTAGATTGTAAGCTTATCTACAGTTAAACAGCTGTAAAACATTTTGTAAATTGAAAGTTATTTACTTGCCTATTGGTATCAAATGTCTCATACAACTCAGTTTCAGCACAAAATAACAATTCATAAAAAACCGAAATAATTTTAATGTACCGTACTTACTGTGCTACTTCTATTTATTTCACAACGTAAATTGTTTTTTAGAATAAAGTGTATTGTTTAAAATGTTTTGGCTTTTTATTTTGCAATGAACCAATACCGATAATTAATTATTAAATCACTCACGGAACAGAAGTGGTTTTAATCGCACTGCATTAACTATATATATTAAATTTATTAGGTGTAATTAAAGTTGTACAAAAAAGATAATTTGTGAAAAGTACGTTAAGAAAATTTTATCACAGACACGGGTTATCAACGACCCTACCACACCGGCTTCTCAACGCAGACTGAGGCTCCGTGCACTTTTGTACACTTGTGCACCAGATCAGTGACGTAACACTATGCGAATCCTGATTTTGTTGACGTCTTGGAATTGCATAGCTACGTCACCGATGTCGTCATGAGTTCCTTGAGTTTAAACTCATAAAACAGTTTTCAAACTTGGAAGTGCATCAGGGCGAGTCTACAGCGGTGGGTGAGCAGGGATGTTGGGATAGGTCGGGTACGCGTCGTCCCCCCAGACGATCGCGCGCCAAAACATGGACTCGTCCAACTCTACAGCCAACCATGACCTACCTCAACTCGACAGATCCGACCAACCAGGCAAACTTGACGATAAGAACTACAGGCTCGCCTGGCTGGTCGGACTTATTTAACCCTTCCATTGTGCAATGTCGACGTCATCTCTCGGATGTACTTTGGTATCAGGAGCACAGAGACTGCTAGCACAACTCGGTTGCGAATCGCGTTTAGAATCGCCCGCCAATTTCAACGGAGCTTGCATCTCGAGAGACATTGTTAACAATGCAATTGTACAATATTCCGCACACATTGCTTTCATGTTTCGTTCAATAGCAATAATAATTATTGCTAATTATTAATTACTTTTTATTTCCTAGAAAAATCCACAGAGGTCCCTGTTGATAGTATCGTGAAAAGAATAAACAGTACCCTTTGGTTTAAATTGAAATAATTATATACCTACTAAGTGTATTATTATCATAGTTTGTATTTACGGGTACTTGCAGAGTTTCCTTTATAAAGTAAAATATATTACATTCTCTGGTTTTATGTAAAAATTTAAAATGATTAGTTTCTTTCAATATGAGTTACACAATTCACATATCATGGCCCCATGTATATTGTACATCTTTAGTTTATAAAACCACTGAAATCTATTATTTTCTTGCTATTTTCTGGCGTAGCTATTTTTTTGCAAGAAGTATAAAGTAAACTTAGACTTAAATATATGTTAAATAAAATCAAATTGCCAATTAGCCAATATAAATAACAATTTTATAATTTCCTACAAAGCAGCGATGAACGCCATTTACAAAGAATTATGGTTTCAGTGAAATTATAATGTGGAAGTCCTACACTTTGCACAAGTCTTTACCTCTTCTGTTATTGCAAATTTAGGATGCCTGGCCCATTATAGTTTCAGTTTCAATAATTAATATGTAAAATGGGTTACCGTTGGTTAATAAATAAATAAATAAATTAATAAGAAACTTTCACAACGTGTTCTTAATAATGCACAGTAGGGTCGGTAAAAAAAATGATTTAGCCTGACCAATCAATGTAATCCACGGGCGTAAAAAATACAAGTATTCGAGTGGCTAGATACAGTACTACAAAACCGCGCGTCAACTTTGTACTCCGCCTTTTAGTATCGTTACACTGCTTTGACGTTTGACACGGGGGCGTTTGACCTTCACTTCTCTGGAACAAACCTGGGAACTAGTTCTTCTTTGAATACCATGGTCCGGCTATTTAATGTACATAATAAAGATAATATAGGTATATTTTCAATCCGTATAGCATGTTTCGCCACCTAATGTTATTACACATTAGCTATAATTCATGGATAGTGTTCTAGTGTTCTTATTTATTTTTAATCGTAACTATAATAATTACAGTATGTTAACTTGTTTATTTATTGTTGTTATCTACTTGCTATTGTACTGGTTATTGTTATAATAATTATTATTGCTTTGTTGTTGAGGACTGTTCTACATGTTGTTAGTCTAAATCAGTACGTATATAACAAGAGAGTGATTTTGCATGATACTTTGATACTTTGATTTTGAGACACCGACCACTCCTAGAGGGTATTTTAAGGTGAATATGGGGTGAAGGGTGAGTGTGTTGAGTGTTATTGATGGATGATGAGGTGTGAACTTCATGAACTTGACACTATTTACACGGCTATTTATTATAAATTTAATGTCATATTGTAATTAGATGTTTTACCTTTAATCGTTGATTTTAAGTTTTTAAAGTCAATGCTGTAATATAACATTACAAAGTAAATGATTCAATAAAAAAGATGTCTAATTAGGTTTCAGTTATCTGTTCTGTTTCCCGCTAAAACAACTGAAAAGAAGCGTATGTTTTTTCCGTTCTGTTCTGCGCAGTTGTTCTTTGTTAGGTTTGTTTGTTTGTTTGCCTGTTTGTGGTTAGTGAGCATAGAGTTGAGCATAAAGTACTTATTATTAGTGTAATACCAATTTCGTTTGTATCTTATTTCATCCATTCCAATGGCATGTTTGTTGTAATTGTTAAAACTGCGAGGTTAAAGTGATTTTGTGATGCACATAGGTTACTACAGACTTGTGCAGCAAGATAGGCCTACTCGTTTTATGTAGATCTAGCCAATTATACCTAAAAATGAGTGCTTCTGAAATTGATAAAACTAGCCAAATCGAAAATAAACCTGAAGAAAAGAAAGGAGAAGACCTCGATATCTATTCAGATATACTTACTGATCAAGATCAACAAATTACCAAGGTAAGACGTGCCTACCCTTCTAGGCTTTAAAGTCTCAAGCCTGGCTAGTAACGGTATATTATAATTCAATTTCTGTATAGTAGCATTGATTTTCCATACTTTCCATAGATCTGGCGTATGATAGAGAAGGATAGCACTTGCATATTTGGGTGTAGGGTTGAGGGTTTTTGACCGGTGTAGCCCTCTTCCCCATTGTTGTAATCTGTGGAATTCATTTGGTATTTAACACTTATGCTTACACGGCTGGTGTCACAGCTATAATCTAGTTCTTCGGTGTTCACACCGCGTCCAAACTTCATAATTAGGTCTAGATATTTTGGCGTTGCTGTGGATTACCAACTTCAGTCACTGATTGACTGAAACTAATTATGAAGTTTGGACGCGGTGTGAACCGGAAGAACTAGACAACATGTGGTATTCATGTACGCATAGGCTTTTTATTTTATCGTCTACACCAATGGCATTTTTAATGAGTTACTTTTGTGGGCATCACAAAACGCTTTTAGGCTTCGAAGGAATCGAACCTGCGACCTTGCCCTTTGCAAGCCGTGACTCTACTGAGCCACGGACGCAGGCACAAGGTGCGCTTATTAGCGAGTGAAGGAATTGCAGGCTTAGTAATACTACTTTAAGTAAAATTCCAGTATAAATTGTTCTAAAAACCCTTATTAGAGTTAAAACCCTGTAAAATGGCCAAAAATGACTTATTTACATTAAGACAATAAGCGGAAATAGGCGAAAACTTCATCAACCTACCTAAACCTAAACTAACTTAACCTAACCTTTACTAAAACTTACTTAAACTAACTTAAGCTGAAGCTAATTTACCCTAAACTAATTTAACCTAACCTGGGAATAGTCTCAACTTTAAAAACGTTTTAATATGTTCCAGCAAAAAAAAAAGTGTGGGGACCCTTTCTTTTTTGTGTTGAATCAGTTTTTACTACAGTAGAACTCCAATTATCCGAACTAATTGGGACCGGACCTCAATCGGTTAATCAAATATTCGGATAATTGGAGTTTTCACCCAAAAAATAGGAAATTCATAAAAAAACTCTTTTCACAATTTAATAGTATTATGGAGATTTTAATTACAAAAGTAAAATACACACGTCAGACTTTACTTACTAAAAAATCTTATTGCTTTGTTCTAAAATTTTAATTTTGTCTGATAACGACAAAACCACACGCTTTCTCTTAGAAGCCATATGATATGATGATACAGTGCAACTCAATCATAAATATGTAAAAAAATATGCAAGCAACACAAGACACCGGCACAGACAGATGTCAACCCTTCACGACATCAATAGGCTGACTGAGTACATGGACTGAGTAAACAAACAAAAGCAGGTGCAGAGTAGATAGACAGACAGAGTGTCGACTGACTGTCTAGTACAATCACTGCCAATACTAGTAGTGTACTGTACAGTCACTTAAATCTTAGTTTGAAGAAACAACGTAGCGAGCGGCTCCTAATCATCCTTCTAATTACGTAACAAAACCCGTGTAATTTCTTTTCTCTAAGCGATTGGATAATTGGCGATCGGATGATCGGAGTTCGATAATCGGAGTTCTACTGTACTTAGAAGAAAAGTCACTATTCTGGAATAATACTCTAATTCCAAAAGATAATGACCAATTTTTGTAGCTAAGGAAATATCTGTACCTATGTCTAGGTATTCTTAATTTGTAAATTCAATCTAAATACCGATCTCACTACTAAATAAGATGAACCATGAGCCTATTAAAACAACTAGCTTCCATACATTCTTTGGCCATAGCCTGGGCCGTCATATGATGATTTTACCTCGCTGGAGGAACATTATGTATATTTTTGGACACTTATCTGAGAAAGAAATTGTTTTCCTCATGAATTTGCATTACTTAGTAACTGTAATGGAATTGGCGTATGCCGTGCTTGATAACTTAATAAAGAAATGATTGCGATCATCAAGTCCACCTACCTAGTGTGTTGGGTGGAACTTGAATGAGTTGGTTTTGTTGGAGGAACGTACGCTGTAACTTAATTTCCTATCTCATATCCCTCAAAGAATGCTCAATATAAAATCAGGTTCTTTATTATTGGCTGAGAATAAGTTTTCTGCTAAGACTCAACATTCCCAAATGTTCATCCAAACCAATCACACAGAAAATTAACTAAATGACATTTAACCTTCCAGAGGTTGCATCTGAGGTTACCTCGGGTGTATCTGTGTTCTTTAATCAAATCGCCTAGACAAGAGCCAAAACCTGTGAATCCATGTACCTTTCGCTTTCTTTTAGAACAGGATAAAATATAATTTAGCCACTTACAGCCTCGATTTTGTTAGTTTTAACTGTTTATATTAGAGCCTGGAGGTAACTTCCATGATCGCCTCTCGCGTTGAGAACCCGGGTTAACCTCCGTGTGCGCGACTGATTGTAGCTGGTGAATTCATCGTATTATTCTTTTAGTTTTATAGTTTCCGATTTTCATTTCACCAATTACTTTTAATTGTAAAAATGATGATACAAATGCCATATTGTAAGAACAACGATGTTTTGCCATTTTCACCAAGGTTTTAACCCACCTGGAGTAACCTCGAGTTAGCCCTATCCGCGTTTTAAAATCCATGCCTTCTGGAAGGTTAATGAGGATTTTTTGGATTTCAGAATAAAATCTAAAATTTCTGTTGATAAGGGGTGTTTTAAACCCCACTAATCCTCCATTACCCCCTTCCGGGTTTAGGGCATTTGTCACTCTAGCCCTAGGACAATGCTATTATTCATTTGGACACCTGCAAACGTAAGGGCGGTGATACAGGTATGTCTCCCCACTTGAACCTCAAAATAATCCCACCCAGTTATTGAATCTCAGATTGTAATATCTTGTGTATTGTAGCGTATTCTATGTATTATGAAATGACTTGTTATTTTTGTCTTCAAAGCCTAAAATGTTTCTTCCAGTTGTCAATTATTTATTTCTGGAGGGACTTACTACCCCCCATAAGTAAGCCTCTTATTAATTTATAAATGGGGTAGCTGGAGATACAACACACAGATTAACAATAGCTCTAGTGAGGCCACCGCTGTAAGGCTATCTTGCTCTTTTAAATTTGGGACGTACCCAGTTTCTAGCCTGAAAATATTTAAAGAGACAATGGTTTTCAGCAGAAATATGATTAAAAATACATGTTCACCTATGGTTTTCAATCTTATGTTCCCACCATGCAATAAAAAACAGTACATGGTGTGGTAATATATATATTGAAAGTCCTGGATAATATTTTCATTTCAGTTTTTGTTTTTAGCTTTCGCAACAAGTTCAAAAGCTTACTACAGAGAAGAGTTTGTTGCTAAAGAGTTCGGACTCCCTTCAGAAGAACTATGAACAACTTCTTAAGGACTTCAAGGAGTTGGAGGCCAAGTATACCCAGATCACCTACAACTCTTCAGCTTTACTGAAGACAGCACAAGCAGAGATACGCAGGAAGGATAAAATGATAGCAGATTTGAGAAGAACGTAAGTGTATCAAAATGATGTTTAGTGAGTAATCATTTTGATTGCATAATGTTAGATTGATGAAATATTATTTGTAAAGGTTCAATCAAATGCCCACTACCATCTATCGCATAATCATGTTAGGCTACAGCAACAGTTTCCAGAATGGAGATTCTCTTGTACCTTAAGAACATCTTAAGGGGCAAGATGTTTACGAAATGTCATATAAAATAGTTTTAAAATAGTGTGAAAATTTAATATTACAGAAATTAAAGCTTAATTTAAAACACTGGATTTGAATCCAAACAAATAACCGGGTTACCGAACATCGGGAAATCTGTTAACCGAATTTTCAACAAGACGAGAAAGTTTTTCTTTTAATAATTGTTTGTACAACTGAGTAGAATTAAGATTTTTGGGTATCAAGTCTTACTACATCCAGCTGCGAACTGTTTTTGAAATGAGGAACCTAATTTGTTTGGCTTGTAAAAGAGCACTGAGAACAGTATACTACAGAGCTCAGAATGTAAAACCACATTCGAAATCATTGAGAATGACACGGACTAGAAGCTTTAGGAGTTGTAAGGGATATTACAATAGGGACTATAAAAAACAAAACATCTTTTAGAGCAAATATTGTAGAAGAAAAATAGAAATCTTTTTGAAATAGGGGTTTTGTTTAGTATTTTCTATAAACACTTCGAAGAGTATGGCTGGGGCTTGAGACATATTCTAGATTAGAATGAAAACATTCCTCAAAAGATATTGTGACAGTAAAACTATACTTACCTTCTTGTAAATCATCGCAGGGGCTTATTTAAACTGTACTTGGAAATTATTTTTGTAGTCAAACGACCCTCAAAATTTATTTTGAAGTAAAAACTTTCCGAACAACTCGTGCTAGGGGTAAAGGTTCTATGGTCTATGTTCAGAAATGAGACAGTAAGTGAAACATGATACTGAGGTACACTGTTGAAAAATGGCCAAATGCTCAAGTGAAAACTCTTAGCCTAAACCGGACTTAAGCTCAGAGACTGTATGATGTCTGAGTCTGTTTATGGTTCATCAAATTCAAAATGGTAAAGTCAATATTTTGTGTTTTATATGGTTAGTTTCGTATAGTTAAAAGGACATATAGGCCTACCATACAACTCAACCTCCTTGTTAACATTAAATAAAGAATGTAAAATATAAACTAGCTATTAGCATCTAGCTGGCTGACTGAAACCAACTTCTTACTGGTTTCAGCCTATTGGGTTTATTCATATTTCTTTATTTTTAATTTTGTAGAGAAACACAATGGCGTCATCTTTGGACTATATTATAAGTAACGTATGTTAGTTATTTATTATAAGTAATGAACTCTTCTAATTTATGAAAAGGCCTCGTCGCGAGCCATCCTTGCAGTTCTTTCTTGAAATACTTTTCTGTAGAGAGCTTCTTTAGGTAGGCAGGCAGCAGGTTGAACAATTTGGGTCCCATGTAACTAGGCTTTTCCTCTGTAAGTGCAAGGTGGTGGGCTGGTAGGATAAAGTTATTTCTGTTTCTGGTGTTGTAGTTGTGTAGTAGTTGTGTGTTGTGACCTCATTTGGTCAGATTACTACTGCACAGCAGACAACTTCAAAATTATCTCTGCCTGAAATTTAAGTTGCTTTATCATTAAAAGGCCTAATTATCTCTGTCTGAAATTTTACTCTCTATACTTATGTATTTAATACGTTCAGTTTTGTCTATATTTTAATTAATAAAAGTGTATTGTAATAAAATTTAAAAGTAATATGAATATAACAGTAAAATACCTTTGGAAACAATATTTTTGATGAAGAATTAAATAATATTGTTTCCGAGGGTGTTTTACTGTTATATTCATATTCCTTTAACAACATCCTTTAATTTCAATTTATTTAAACACTAAAGTTTCCAAAGTTGCTAAGCTAACTTAACAGTTTAAATAAATATTTAACTTAATAAATACTATAATTTAAAATTAAAAAAAATTCCTTTCTTGCAAGTGTTTAGTTTATTTAGTTACTAGTCATAAAGTTACATCATATTATGTTTGATTATAAATAATCTGTCTCTCAATATTTTACAGAAATGATGACTTGGTGTTCCGGAAGAATTCCACAGACAGTGACCGCTACAAAGTAAGAAGGACTACTGCTGAAGAAAGAAGAAAACTAAGGTCGCCTCTGAAAAGACGAGTGAGTCAACATAAGTCACCTATGAAAAAACCAGTCAGTTTTCATAGATCACCTCTGAAAAAACCAGAAAGTTGCGTTACAAACCCAAAACATGAAGAAGGAGTTTCCAAAAACTGTGCAGAGGATGATCTCGCCATTAATGATGATTCGAAGATTGTACATCTCAAAATGATAATAATATTTCTACTGAAAATGTTAACATTCCTGATACTTTAAAAGAAACAAATATTGTAAATACCAAAACTTTCCCACCATTGCTAGGTCCTATGACAGAGTTTTCAAAACGTCAGTATAAAAAAATACATGGTGTAAGTCCAGAAAAAGTATTTTTACCAAAGATTGACAGAGATGACAAAACGCTTCAAGAAGATAAAGAAGCTTTACAAAAGTTAGAAGAAAAGAAGGTTGTAAAAACTGAGAGTTTAATTCAAACTGTTCCAAAAAATTCAATTGGGTTGCAGATTGAAACAAAAACTACTGTTGATGTCAAGTCTAGCAATGTTACTTTGAAGTTAAAGAAGAAGTAAAAGAAATTATAAAACTAGGACCATCACCACACAAATGTTCCTCCGCCACCACCAAAGCCTCACCTGAATCAAAACATTCAACACCAAAAATAGGAGTCATGAATGAGCCCGCCCAAAAGACACAACAATCATCACCAACCGCCTTAGTTATTCAATGTGATCTAAGGATCGATAGTGATCAATTGAAAAACTCTCCAAATTCAGTTTCAGTAAAAGAAACGATTGGTAATTTAATAAAACAACATCGATCAAAACTACAAGTATCAATTCCTGAGAAGCAGAGTCAAGAAAACAATGATCAACCCCAACCCAGTTTACAGAATGATGCTGTAAACAATGAGGTGAAAGTATCATCTAAAGAATTTCCTAAAAGTAACAATATCTGTCAAAATAAAACCACATCTAATAAGCCAACAGTCAAACCCAAAAGTATGTTACCTAGTAATACCAAAAAGACCATAAACAGACCAACCATATCACCAGTTACTTTTGGAAAGTTAATACCTCAAGAAGATCAAATGAGAAATATTAACAAAATATCTCCTGGAAGCAAAAGTAAAGAAACAACTGAAAGTATTTGGTCTAAATTTAAAAATAACAAGGGCTCTGAAAAGAAAAAGAAAGTATTTACTTCTTTGTTTGGAGACAGCCCGTCAAAATCTTGTAGCTCTGATGCTAAAGTTCCCGGTTATGAATTGAATAAAGCGGGAGCAGACAAAAGTAGCAGCCCGTCTTCTACTTATAGTCCTTTCGCACTTCCTCACCTATATTACCTAGTAGCCCATCACTGGACAGTGAAGATTCCAGCGACTTGGTAATAGATACGACAGCAGGCTCCAGAAACCAATCCCCTCATGTGTCCGGCTTTAAATTCAAGGAAAAAACAAATCAAAACAAGCCTGCGGTTTCAGACTCGGTTTCAAAATCAGTTGACCAACAAACTGTAGAATCTATCTTACATTCCAATAGCCAAAATGAAGGATTGAAATTTCTTGGGAATATCTTGAACAATGGTAGCTTACGTGAACCATCAGAGGATAAAAAGAAACCTAAAGAAGAAAACATGAAGATAACTGAAGATGAAGGTATTGTTTGCAGTGAAAAGGAAAACATTGAACTTCAAGTAAGAAGTGAAAAAATAGGATTACCAGATCTGGCACAGTGTTTTTCATTAGATAAACCTGACCTCTCTTTGAAAGAACAATCCGAGGCGGTGAATGTGGATACACACTCCAAATCTCACAAAGAAAATAACGTCCCCCAAATTGAATGTCCTCAATCCAATGACATTTTTAATGGCTTTAACATAAATTCCAATCAAGGACACACAGATATTGGGTTCAATCTACTATCGTCTGATCTAACGTTGTTAACTGCTTTTAAACATTCAGAAAACAGTGTTTCAAACATGACCGAAGACACTGTTGGGTTTGTTTCAAGGCTGGCTCGTATTCGAGATATCTCACCTATCAGAACTCCAGATAAAAAAAGTATAGCCTTGGAAAAAGCACAAAACAATATGACAGAGTCAGTTAATAAAGATAAAGAAAATAAGGAGTTTTCAGAATCTCAAGTCATTAAAGAAAATTATGTTGTGAAAAGTTGTAAAACCTCATTAATAGTCAGCTCAGCTATTCCTCCATCGAAAGAAACAGTTCCGGTCAACGCAACAAAGAATCAAAGTGAAATTTCAAACCAAAAGAACACAGTATGCATTGAACCAATGAAAGTTATGGAGAGAAACGTTAAACCAACGGAATCAGAATGCTCAAAACTCAGTAAACCGCTTGACTATCCAGCAATAGTACGGGTAGAAAATACTCAAACAAATGTTGAACATAACGTTTTTAGAAGAAATAAACCTGTGCGGCTTTTGAAGATACAAAGTAAAAATACAACAGTCGCTCTGTCTAGTTCTGAAAAAGAAAATATTAGTATAAGTAGAGCAGCAACTAATGTAACCCTTTCTTGTGACATGGTTATTAAAAACTCACAGCAAAATGAGTCAAAACTTGCCACAAAAGAAAGTGAATTTGAGTCTTCAAAACAAGTCAGTAGTAACGACAATATTGCTCTTTCAAAAATTAACCTTTCAAATCAAAATCAATTTGATGACAAAACAAACAAATTAGAAATATCTTTGAAAGGTCCTGGAGAAAAACAAAGAAGTCAGTTGAAAGAAAACAATTCTTTAGCTAATTTTGACGACAATGCAGCCTTGAGCCAAAGTGTACCTTCAAAAGAACTTGTGAATTCGCAACTAACTAAACTGGTTCCCAACAAAAACATAATTATTTCACCAGACGTTGTTAAAGATACATTTAAAAGAAGTAACACATTAAAAACAATGAAAAAACCTGTACCAAAAGTTGATTATGACATTTTAAATACATTTAAAGAAAAAAAGGTTACTAATGAAAGAAAAGGTGTGGAAAGTTCTAAAATAAGTGAACTGGACCAAAGTCCCCATATTGCAAATATCAATAAAAGAATTCAAGTGAGTAACTTTAAGCGTGACTGTGACAAACTTAAAAAAACTATTGTGGCCAAAAATGAATTAGAAAACGCTGGAAGCTGTCTTTCAAAATCTGTTGTCTTGGAAAATTCTAAAACTCCACCTAAAAGTATTTTATCTTTGAGAAACAAGAAAAGCCAATCCAAACCCACTGCAGGCAAGTTCACATCAGAGAGTATGAGCGAAATACAACAAAATGAAAGCCCTGAAATAAGTCCAAATGGACATGTATCCAAATCCTCCAACTTAAAAAATAAGAGCCAAAAAGCAGAGGTGGATACATTAGATGAAGAAAAATGTGAACACTTTGATTCCAAGTCAAAAGTTAAAAATTCACAAACAAGAAAGCAGGAAGAAATTAGCCTCTCTAGAACTGAAAGTCTTGAAAATGAAGGTCAAGATTTAAACTGTACGAAGAAATCGCTGGACATGCGATCGAGGAAAGCGTCAAAGTCTGAAAGTCATAGCCCAGAACCTAACAGAAGAAGCAAGTCTAGTAACACACCAAAATATTCAGACTCATCTAGATTTGAAAATAAGTATGACAGGTATCCTAATAAGAAGCTCATTATGACTGAAGATATTCAAACCAAAGATAGAGATTTAAACTGTACACAAAAATCACTTAGATCAAGAAAAGTCTCTAGATCTGAGAGTCGTAGCCCAGAACCTAATAGAAGGAGTAAATCATATCATGTACCATATTCAGACTCATCAAGGAATGAAAATAGATCTGATGCTATGAAAACCCTCTGTAAAACTGAACAAGTAAAAGATGCAAAAGATTGCACAGAGAGTTCACTGGCAAGAAAATCAAGAAACACATCTAGGTCTGAGAGTCGTAGCCCAGAACGTAATAGAAGGAGTAAATCTTATCATGTACCACATTCAGACTCGTCGAAGAATGAAAACAATCATGATAAGTATAATAAGAATTCATATAGATCAAGGTACGAACCAAACCACTTTGATAGATTTGGACATCGAAGTAGACGCAGAACCCCTCCAAGAAGTAGACGAGATGATTACAGAAGGCGTGAAAGAAGCAGAAGTTTTGAAAACAGGTTTAGGCACTTAGAGTACCGGGATAGAAGTAGGCAAGCGAGAAGATCCAGAGGTAGAAGTCCTCCAAATGAAAGGAGAAAACGATCAAGAAGTTCAAGCTCAGAAAAGGATTGGAACAAATCAAGAAAAGTGGATACTGGAGATGACATTCAAAACTTGTCAGAGACAAAACAGTCTACTACTCTTAAACAGCCTGCAAGCTACACTGCCGAAATAGAAATGCTTCGGAAAGAACTTGAACTGGTGAAGAGAGTTATGCATAAAAACAATACTGAATCGCTACTTCAACCTAACAATACCCAAATTATTGATAGTAATATCAAAGCCAATTCAATGCAGAGACAAGAAATAATTTCTAATAAAAGTATTTTTGACCCAGATAACTCATTTGGGTTAGAAAATAATTTGAAAGCAAAACCAACCAAATTAGTTGAAGTCGCACAGTCAAATCCTTCTGTAAATGTAACATTGTTGCCCAATCAACCAGTAAAAGTGCTTAGAAAGAGAAGTAGGACTTTGGGAGATTCAAAAGTGGAGTCCGTTTCATTTTCAAGAAAATCTGAAGAACCTTAGATGCTAACTAGCAATTTTCAGCTTTTAAAGAAGATGTGTTTTGTTTATTCTGTGATAAATTTAAGTAAGACTGTAGGTTAAAATAAGTAAGACCTGTAAACTATGTGTAAGTAAGATGTAGTCATTTATGTTATGATGTACATTATTAAAAAGGTGTAAAGCTATGGTTTCCTAGGAAAGCATTGACCGCTAGATTACGGCCACAATGTAGCGGTGAAATTAACAGTGACGATGGACATAACACATTATTCAAACGGATGTAGACAAAGAGAACTTTTAACATGTTGTTTATTTACGTATGTAGTAATGGACAAGCTAGACTTTTGTTTACTACATGTGTCACCTGTCGAGAAAATCCTTAAGCTAGTTTTCACTGCTACTTTACGTCCACCATTGTCTAGGAAGCCACTCTCATCTGATTGCATTGAAAACAAAACTCACCGTAATGTAGCGGCCACCGCTTCCTAGGAAACTAGCTTAAGAGGAATAGTCATGTAATATGATAATTTGATTATATTGTAAATATTTGTTTGTACCATATAAATATACATCCAATACCATAATGTTAAAGACAACATTGTCAAGAAAAATATTAATATCAGGCAAACATAATTTGTTGAGTCTTCCAGGTACTTTTTTCCTGCGTTTACAAACCATTCCTGTCTGAAAACGTGTTTTAAAGGCGGTTTTATTTCGGTTTGCCCCAACTTTAATAGAAATGATGTATCTTTGTTGTACATAAAATGTGTGTAATCTATGTATTCTACTTGACTTTTTAAATACTCTACTTTAAAATTTGTTTTATTTTTAAATACTGAATGAGAATAATTGTGTTTTATTCAGAGAAAACTATTAAAACTTATTTGTATCCTATCTGACTTGACTTTATAAAATGTTACCACATACCATTGTATTAAAAACTAGCGGACCGACAGACTTCGTCCTGTCAAAAAGATTTGTAATGTGGCAGTTTGTTTTGTTTTTTCTACCGTACATATGTTTTATAAAAATAGAGATATCAGCTGGCAACGAATATCAATAAAGCTCATATTGTTTACATTTTAGTTAGAAAACGTTTGTATGGGAAAAGAAAAGGGCTGTTTTAAGGGTTTTCCGCAATTATTAAATTTTCTCACCTTAAAACCATCCTTGAACTCCAACATTTTTAAAAATTTGGCCAAATTGTCCAGGCTGTTGAGTTATGCTAGCAACACATTTTACATTCATTTTATGTTATAGATTATTGACTAAGTTTATTAAATACAAAGTGTTTTAAAAGTGCAAAACTAAACAGCTGTGTTTTTTTTATATATGGACAAAAAAAGCTGATCTATGCGACAATGAAAAGCTTATGTTTATGAATTTTTTCAATGTTTTACTTTTTAGTGACCTTGGTGGAATGTTATTCCCACTGCAGTGCTTTATTGGACTCTAAATGAAATAAAAAACTGTAAAATTAAAAAGTCTTATATTTTAATGAGACAGTTTAATTTATTATACTCAAGCTAATAATATTATTTTATGTTCTTACGTTCTTTGTGGCCATGTTTCGAATGGTAGAAGGGTTCTTCTGCTTCAAAAGAATGCGGTTAGACTTCTTGCGGGTGCTGTGCCAAGGGATCACTGTCGTCCCTGGTTTTGAAAAATCAAAATACTAACATCCGTCAAACAATACATCAGCGATAGTCTGGTCTATGTCAAATCCAACTTATGCAGTTACCAAACAAGGGGTGAACTGCATGGACGAGTGCTGAGGAACTACAATCAGCTAAATCAAGTGAGATGTCATCTCCGCAAGACACAAGACAATTTTCCTGCTCAGGCCCCAAGACTGTTTAATAGGTTACCAGCTGAAGTAAGGATTTCCACAGAACAGGAGTTTAAGGTGAGAGTAAACAATTGGTTGGAGACTCACCCCTTTTATTCTCTGTCCGAATCATGAGGACCATCTGATTGATCTCTTTCCAATGACCTACCCTCAAGTATGTAAATAGTTAAACAGTTTTTTTAAGTTGATGTTATCTATTCAGCAAGTTGGTTAAAGATGAAGAAAATGGTAATGGTCTACTTTAATAAATATACATTTGCTATGTGTTTAATGATAATGGCTATCTGTGAAACAAACAAAAATTCATTTCTTCCAGTAAGTAAAACTGAGCTTGCTATTTTGAATTACCCATGTTTTGGGGGGCCCATACTTATAATGGGGAGGGGGAGTTCCATCGAACTATCCACCACTGTTTAAACAGGAATTTTTGATTGTTCTTTTTAAATGTCAAAAGAGTGCTGCCTCGAAGTTTTCTTCTCAGGGGAAATACAAAATGAAGTAAATTTAAAACTTTTAACTGTGGTAAGTACCAGCTATGGGAAGGGAGTTAAAAAATATTGGAAATATTCTGGTTTTGAGGAGTTGGGCCATAAGAGAAGTGTTCTTAGTCTTGCAATATTCCTCCATAGAATCTGGTGTGGCCGAGAGAGTACTGAACTAATGGAACACATTCTTTTGAATTTACCTCAAACATCTGTACAATTTGAATAACACTGGTAATGTTGTCTGGGGTGGGTCTAAACCACATTACTTAAAAAGTATTTTACACAATATAGCTTTAAAGATAAAATAGCAGGTAGAGTTATGTGGACAAACTCATAATTTAACATACAGTAACTTTATTTGACAATTTACAAAAAATAATTGTGTTTATGACTTATCTAAATAATTCAAGAAAAAGGACCATCAAGTTTAGCATACAAATATATATGGTATATACTACACGGTTAAATTAAGAAGTTTCCATTACAGTGATTTCTTTCCTGTGTTGTTCACATACTGTAGCGTATTTGTTTAAATTTATTTCTTTTTTTTGTTAAAGAAAGAATTTTAAAAAAATATTCTAATGTATTCTTAAAAAATGATCTGATGTACATTTCAGAAATAATGTTTCTTTCATTTGTTTCAATTATTTTGTAAAGGAAAATATGTGTAAGGAGAGAATGGAAGATTAAATAATAATTTATTTTCCAAAGTTTTGAATATTAAAATTATGTAGGTTACCGTCGTTTCAATCAGTAATTCAACTTGATTTGGCACAACTATGTTGGAGCTTGCAAATTTTAAAATTCTCTGATTGGTCAAACAAGTACATCTGCAGTCATCCTTCTCGACTAATCAGAACGCTGTCTTTTCGCACATATATAAACCAACTTTAGGACCGTTACTGTTTGGGTTAGTAGTAATTTTACTTAACTATTTCTTTTCTAAATTTTCATGCTCATGTATCATTAGTTTCATTCTCTTTCTATAGCTTTGTCCCTTCAGGCAAGGATTACTTTATCTAATAGCAAAATGTTTTATTTTAGGGCTCAAGATGATCACTAGAAGTATTAAAACCAATATCCAACAATATGAAGGTTTTATTTTTTTAAAGGCATCTCACATCCTATAAAGAAAACCTATATTTTCAAAATTTCATGTACACCTCAAACAATATATTATAAGTATTAATACAGTCCATGGATGTTACAATACAGTTGAAGAGTTGTAGGATTTAAACCCTGTATGTTTTCTTTTCAGAGGATACTCATGGGACCAAACAGCTTCTAGGTGTGGCATCGGTGGTAAGAAGCCAGTTCAGGATCTCGAAGATGGTGTCCCAGGATAGTAGACCTTATTACACGAGCTATTACAGAGAGAAATATAACAATGTAAGTTTTGAATAAGAAAAATCGATGATATCAAGTAAACCACGCGGTCAAGGTTGAAAGAAACACCACTAGATTGCAGGTGTACTGGGATATGTACAGAAAGGCATTTTCAGACTTCTGGTATATGGATGAATGGGGCTCCATGCACTCTGGCGTTGCTTGGGGTCTGGAGAGGTTAGGCTAGGTGAGTTACTAAATCTACTTATGTATGTACCAAATTTCAGCATTATGTGCCTCTCCTCCATTGGTGTAGGACGCATGTAAATTTTCCACTTTCTTTGATCTTCCCAATACTCTGCGAAACCAGAAATTTAGTATATTTGTCTCTCAACAGAAAAGGTCCGTATTTTGTAGAAAAAGCAACAAATTGCCGTAACTTGTGAAACATTTGGTGGAAGATTTTGTTGTAAACGCGGCTTTACATAGTAATTGTTGACTTTTCTACTGGTTATTGGGTTTAAAACTACACTGGAAATATATTTACGACCCGCAATAAGAATATTACCTTTGTACGCGTAGTGTATATAGAAGGAAGTAAAAATAAAACACTCATGCAATTTAATTTATTAGGATACAACCATGTTAAATGACAAGATTAACTGTTAAAACGCATAAATTATTGATAAGAAGCAATATTACAGTGATTGGGTCCTGTCGAATCCGTCGCCACCTCTTTTGGACGGGTATGTTGACTAACTTCGCCTTTTGTAAATACAATAAAGACGATTTATTATTGTAATGTCGGAATTTAAATTTAAATACAACACATATTAGTATGTAGGCTAAATAAATAAGTCAATAAGCATTACTCATAAATGCCGTAACTATTTCAAACCTAGAAATACCTGGATGAAACATTTCTGGTTATAAAGTCATAGTACAGTATAACAAATTATTTAACTTATTGAAGCAATCATACTCTGTGGTTTTCGTAAGCTGTAGTTATCTGTGTTTTGATTATTTTCACATAGTTGACCAAAAGGCCGCTTGTCTGCGCTAGCCGGCCGACGTTTGCATGCTACAGTTCTATATTTCCTCCACAGGTAGCACTGGTGGTACCAAAACTTTTGATTCTCCGACGCATGCGCCATCTTCAAAAACAAGATTTTGTTTAGTGGAACTGTAGAGTTGTGCGTTCGCCGTCGTCGCCTTGAACTCGTAGTTTTCGTGTTCTGTAACTTTTTAGTGATGTTCGTAACCTAAAAAGTTGTGAAAGTGTTTCAAAGTGATTTTATAAAATGATTTTGTGTAACTAAAGTGGAGTTGTAGTGTGTTTTATGAATGAAATGAAGTTTACAAAGCTGTGTATAGTGAGTGCGACTTTGTGTTTTTATTCATCTTGTCTACGGCTACCTGTTTGACGGGATTGTTCCAAACTACAACAAATCACAGGTAAACAAATTAAAAATTTAGTAAAGTATTTTATTAAATAAAAAAAAACATGTGTACTCGATAATTATTTAGGCGAAATGTGTTTATAATTCCTGTTTGAGTTGAAAAGTAAATTGTAAATAACTTTTGAAGGTTATCTGGCCTTGGATTGGATGAATAGTAAGATGGCCGCTACAGAGCAGGCGCTGGTCAGCCCGCCTGATTAATATTGTTTTGAAACTTTGTAACAATTCTCATGATTTTGTTATATACGGTAGATTTGCCTAGATGCTACGATATAGTGCATTTTAACTACTGTACATTTATTAAGGTCAAATCCATAAGTTAAATGGCGTTTGGCAGGCACATAAGTGATAGGATAAGAACTAATATCAACAGGTGACTGATTCAAATTCAAATGTTCCCAACTTTTCAATGTTTAAAGGAAAACTTTATCTACGTCAAAATACTAGGAAAACCAACTTAAAATCTGAAAATAGCTTTGAAGTCTGCCATAATAGCAATTTTTAGTTTTGTTGAATTAGCTTTTTAGACAAATGATTACACTTCTTGATTACAATTTTACCTTTCAAGACTGGGACTCGTGGCGTTGTTCTGTAATCCAGCTTCATGGAGGTCAGGTTTTGAGGATGATATAGGTCTAAAGCGGCTCAGATAGTCTCAGTGATCATCTGATGATACCCGCATCAACTCCCACCATCGTTTAGACATATCAGACTATCACCTGCGTGGTTCGGAAGTCACGTTAAGCCGTATTTCCATTGGTCATTGGGCTATTAATTAATCACCCATGTTAAGGCAGAGACAGCCTTAGTTTGTAACAAGACTACACCTCATAAGTCATTACTACCACTCATCCTTCACCACATAGGCCTATTTGCCTCATGAAAATAAATACCCTCATGAGAGTGGTCGGCATCTCAAATAGTGATTTAGATACCCCAATAACAAAAATAGTTTAAAATTACCTTACTTAACTAGTAGAGCCTGTAAACTATATTTATCAAAATGAAAGTAAATTTTATATATTAGACCATGGATATACTTCAGTTAATTTCTAAATGATGAGGACATGAATTTTAAATTTCTTGAAATAACTGCATTGGCCCTCTAAACACTATTAAAGCAATCAATTTAAACAATATATATTATTTATGTCGTCTAATATACTTGAGACACCTTCACAACCTTCAAGATCATTTAAAGCTGGTAATTTATTTTTTTTAACTAGATGAAAATAGGAATTATTTTAGTACTGTAATTAAAAAATTTTATACCATTGGTGGATAGTAATCAATACTTACTTACTTACTTGTGTAGATCCAGCTGGAAGCGTGTACACGCCACTGTCTTCAGTAGGTTATTTTTTACATCTCTTTAATGTTGTAAAGAGCCTTCTCCATTAGATAATTTTTGAGTGCTTTCTTGAAGTTGTCTGTTTCTTTTATCTGTATTATATCCTGCGGAACTTTGTTGTATACTGTACTTGTGTACAGGCATATTGAGGTCCTTTTTTCACTAGAGTCGAATTGATGGTAGGCATATATGTACTGATTTAATGGTAATTATGTATTTCATTGTTTTTCTTGAATAGCCTATGGTTGGATTTATTTTTACTATTAGAGCAGCCTCTAGAATATATACCTAATAATATATAACTTAGGACCAGTATTTTTGAATTTTTAAATATTTCTTGGCAATGGGCCAGATAATGTTCTCCATGTATTATTCTTATTGCTCTCTTTTGAAGGATAACTATTCTTTCCGCCTCACTGAAGTTTCCCCAGAATACAATTATCGATTATTCATAACTTATTAGCTTTGTAATGATTTTGCAGCATACAAATGTATGGTTAAACGCCAAAAAAGCCATAGCAATTTTCGGACAGTCAGAGCAATAGATGAATAGAATATTGTGATAACGAAGCGCATAACTTACTGGGTATATCCTCACTCAAAGCAAGTGCCCAATGGGTTATAAGCACCAATTTTTTACCAATAAATTTCTGTTGTTTCTGTGTTTGGTGTCAACATCGGTACTTAAAACACTATCTGCATAGTGCACTCTAGGCCAATCTCGGTTGAGCAAACGATAAGCAAATGTTGGAAGTTGTGAATTTTGTTCTTTTCTTTATAAAATAAATGTAGCCTATGATTTTTTACCTATTTGTAAAATTCATCAAACACATCATTTTATTTTGATACGCATCCAATTTTCTTGCAGTGAAAAAAAAATCCATTCAAGTTAAAAGAATTTGTGTTTAAAAACTATATTGTGCATCAAGGAGATCGAACAATGTAATTATTACTTTACGCTAAGTAGATCTTAAATTGTATTTAAACACTAAATATCTAATTTATTACTATAGAAATTTGAAGACAAAAATGTTTGGACCAAACCGACCTATCCCGGGTTTCCCGCTTGCTACGGTTATACTGACCACTATAGACAGCACAAGGTTTTTAAAGTACAATAGTGTTTAAAATGTTATTGTAAGTCTCGCGGGCCTCAAATCTTAAATAGCTTTGCACCTAAATGTTTAAGCTGTTTCATGTTTTCTAAATAATTGTTGAGGGTTATTTTATGAACTTTTAGACACATTTTCCCCTTAAATTTAAAGCCAAGAATGAAAGATTATTTCTGACAAAAATAGGGGTGATAGGAGGATAGTAGGAATTTGGTAGAGGTCTCATAAATCTGATAGAGTTTCTTTTCCTCTATGAAAAATGCATTTTACCCTTATACCACCTTGAATTTGTTTTTTATTTACGGTCATACAGAATGATTCTGATTCAGTGGTAACATTGAACCTATGGGGAGGGCCCCAACTTTAAAGTACAAACCCGTCCCTTGTACCACCTCAAAAGAAAGGAAATTTTAACACAAATTCAACGACACAAAGTGTAGTTTTTTGTTATACCAATTTAAGGATGACACAAAATCAGATTTAAAATGCCTTCACATGTACAGTTTATTTTGAATTACACAATTTTCTTCAAAATACTCTGAGGGAAACATCACAACCCTATAACATAATCATAATCAGATTTTAGATATAGTATATACTTCCATACAATTTTATATTGTTGTATTGATTTTTTTGAAATAAAATGAAAAGTATTTAGCTGAAAAAAATACGTTTCTTTGGAGAATGTTGATATATTGGACCGACACAATGACACAAGAAGACTCTGAGGAATGTGACAGAAGATGGCTGTGGACTGGAGACAAAGAGCCACACCTTTCCTGTCCAGGTGACAATCGACTTGTTAGTATTCAGGACTGAGAGTTGGATCCTCTCAGGGAAAGTCAAGGAATGGAGGATACAGTACAGCTTAGTGAGAAGAAATGCTAGATACAGTTACGAGGGCTCAGGTACTACGTAAAATTCGTTAAAGTTGATCTGGCTATTATAGCCAAGTAATGAACTTTTCGCACGTAAGCGCAAAAATAATGTTTGTAGCAATTATCAATTTTACTAATAATAAAAACCAGACAATCATGCCCTGGCGCTGGCAAAACAAATGTCACAGCATTCCTTCGGCCAACTCATTTCGCTGTCATAGCAGAAAAGGTTTTTGGTCGTTATTTTGAAATGATTTAACAGATGTTCATCAAAATTAGATGATAATGACTATATTTAGATCATTAAAACAAGGTTTTGGCCCCACCGCAAAAACCTGTAGAAGGCCCACATTATGTAAGTTGGCAGTTATAATAAAATAAATAAATTATTGCATATAGATATTTACAGTAAATGTATCGCAATCGTTAATTGTTTGTGTGTCTAAAACCTTCCATTCTTACATCTAAATCCCATTCAAATGTACAGATTTTACACTCACTCCCTCCCATCATTCGAATGTAACAGCTATAGTCCCTAGTCAGTCAGCCAATCATAGGGTCTCATAATTGAATGCCATAAACTCCTCTGTATCATAAAATGCTTGAGAAATCAGAATGCTTTAAGACGAGTTAAGGCTCAGTGGCATTTTTGAACGAATTTGGCAGTCTGTTGACGAAATGAATTCCTGCCTGGGAATTCATGAACTACCTTTCTGTGTATCCCAGTTCGGTAGTTGTCCCTGCCTCTAGTTTCATAAGAGTGTAGTCTCTACCTCTTTTGGTATTACTTTTTTATTTGAAAAAGAGACACGTCTCCAAAATGTAGAGGCAAGTAGAGTCAACAGTTTTAGGGTTTTGAATGCTTCCCTTACACGACTATCCCTCGCAATGTGGCGATTATTCTGACTGCTCGTTTTTGAAGAACAAAAAGCCTAAGATAAATTATAAGATGCTCAAAACGTGTTCTGGGAAGGCAGGATCGTTGCTCGTGGTCCCGTGTCTGGGTCCTGACGTGCTGACCGCCAGAATCAACTAGCTTTTGGTGACATTATTCAAGGAAGATAAAGGACTTTCTCGTATGAATTGGTCGTTAAGAGCTGTTTAGTTTAGCAAACAAGACCTGCAAGGTTGACACCCAGCTAAAGAAGGTTTGGACTAAGGGAAGCGTCAAGCGTGTACAGGATTATCTGGACTCGAGTGCTCTGTGCAGGCAGGATTCCACTGTGTGACGGTTTTGACTAATGATTTTTTGATAAGCGCCTAATGATAGCGCAGAGAGAGGAGAGTTTCCAACATGTCACGGCGCCTCTTATCCTGAACCAAGGTAGTCTTATCTCGCATTCCTCTGTTGTTGGGAAGTGTTTTCAACTCTAGTGATATCTGTTATCACGGTTTACGAGACGCTTTCGTCTCTGTTTGGTTTAGACTTGGATAAACTAAAAATTTGTTTAAACAAGGTGAATTCAGAATTGCCTCCTGGCAATGTATGATAATTGATAATTCAGGGTGTCCAGTAGTCTTGAAAAGTCTGGAATTAGTCTTGAATTTAATGAGGTCTTGAAAAAGTCTGGAATTTGGTCAATTTATTAATTTGATTAAGTCCGAGGATTTTCTTTGAGAAAGTCTAAGGTTATTGTTTGTCGCTGAAACTAGTGTCTGCTACAGCCTAGTTGTTGATAGTGCCACTAATTCTTATTGCACGCACCGACGGCACTGTGTAGCCAAAAAATGCTGTCATTTGACAATCTACCAGCGCGCACACATTATACCATCGGAAGCAGGTTTTTGATGACAGAACTGATGAATCGGAACATATTTTGACTGTAAAAGTAAAGTGATTTGTCAAATTTTGATTTTGGAAGAAATCTTGATTTCGCTGGAAGAAATTTGTTAGACACTCTGAATAAAGAAAGGTGTAGATGTCAATTGATGGGTTTATTTTCAACGTTTGTATCTGAATGTAGATAATGCACGGTTTCTAGTTCTCAGCTGGCATGCTGCGTTATCAGGGAGTCACGGCGCATAAACTGATAACAAGCAGAGAATGAACGACGTGTGAAAATAATGACCTATTTATCTCGTTTTCTGCTGAGCAGCGTGAGTGCTTGACTTTGGTATTTGCCAGTGTACTTTCTATCTAGTTAGTCAACGGCAAGACCTAAATCACTTATGATGCAGAACCGTGATCGAACTGATTGAATGGAATGAGAACTTGAAGTAACTTCTTTGTAGTCAAACCATTCAAAATATAGGGCGTTTTAAGACTTTATTTAAGAAACTAAAAATAGGTTAATCAAAAATATTATCACAGGCAAACACAGATAAACTCTTTTTCTTTCCATAAAATTTACATATGCGAATATACCTTCATATATGAGCGCTATCCTTCTTTTTACGAAACCCTTGCAAGAGGAGGGTTTGTCAGTTAGACCGCATTAGTAGAAAGAAAGCCCGTTGACATGTGTTCCTTGGGCGGAAGAATTCAGCCTTTCTCTGCGGTGACCACCCTTAAAGGCTTAGAATCTATGAAAAATCCTGCTGTTACTGCAGCCAAGACAGCCACAGAGCATTGAATCCAAGGATGTTGCGGAACTGGAAGTCGTCTATCGTAATGTTTGTCAGTGCGTGTAAAGACAGTGAGTACAGTATGGCACGGGGAGACAAAGGATCGACTGGGAGGATTCGCCCACGCCCACCATGCAGGATATCCTACCTTGAGTGTACTGTAGTGCACTTAGCCAACAACACTTGACAACCGTCTTGACGGACACTTCCTGTCCTTCACCTTCACCAGGTGACGTGATAGGACGAGCCTTATCAGCCACAAACACCTCGTTAGTTGACACGTTCCCCTGGTTCACTCTAATCACACCAGCGTTTGAAGTAACAACGCCAGATTGGTTTTGTGAAATTGTGAACTTGTTCCAAGGCGAATGAGAAACACTGGTTATCTAGATTTTTACAATTTTTAATTTTACTTGTGTATTCTGTTTGTATTTTGATTTTTGGATTCGAATGTTTCAACAAAACACCAGATGGAACACCTTGGTGAAAATTAAAGATGGAGCATTTTTGAGGAACAGCACAGTAAGGCTAGGGCTCAAAAGAAAAGACGCATATCTCTTCACTATAAAAAGTGGACATTAGTCATATTCTTCCAAGTATCATGTAGGTGACGTAAGGATATTACTCACTCATCAAATCGTAGAATTGAAATCAACGACATAATTAAGGATACGACCGTTTACAATAATAATTTGTTAAGTTGAAAATTAAGGCTGCGTAGTATGGGCGGAAAAAAGGATGATGCAGAGGGTCACAGTCCCAAACCGATGCCTTTCAAAATAATGTTAAACGTTCAAATGAAAGGCCTTCAAGGCGGATTGGAAGTACATTTTCCGAGTTTCATTTTTATTTCATCTTTATAGTTTGACTGGGACTCGTGGCGTGGACCTGTAATCCAGCTTCATGGAGGTCAGGTTTTGAGGATGATATAGGTCTAAAGCGGCTCAGAAAGTCTCAGTGATCATCTGATGATACCCGCATCAACTCCACCATCGTTTAGACATATCAGACCATCACCTGCGTGGTTCGGAAGTCACGTTAAGCCGTTGGTCCTTGTATTTCCATTGGTCATTGGGCTATTAATTAAAGTTTGTAACAAGACTACACCTCATAACTTATCACTACCACTCATCACACTCATCCTTCACCACATATTTGCCTTAAAATACTCTCATGAGAGTGGTCGGCATCTCAAATAGTGATTTAGTGATATTTTGAACAAGATCCATTTTGAATGTACAGTACTTTAACAGCGCTGAACCCTTCTGAAGAAAATCCAGTGTAAAGAATATGCCTCCAATTAGGCCTAGGTAGTCTTGTTCTTATCACGTAAAAATTATGCACGTAGAAAATCAGCACACGAAAACAGCGATTTTCTTTGTAAAGCCACGAAAAATTGTGTGTACAAATTTGACGCGAAGTTTCGTAGTTTTTAGCGTCTCAAAAACGTATCAATATTTACGCCTATTGGCAACAGTCATCTGTAAGGCTACATCGTTGTTTTGGCGCCCGCACTGGGCGGTACACACCCTCCATGATGAGAATAACCACTAAATCACAATTTGAGATGCCGACCACTCTCATGAGGGTATTTTAAGGCAAATATGTGGTGAAGGATGAGTGTGATGAGTGGTAGTAATGAGTTATGAGGTGTAGTCTTGTTACAAACTAAGGCCGACTCCTCCTTAGAATGGGTCATTAATTAATAGCCCAATGACCAATGGAAATACAAGGATCAACGTCTTATCGTGACTTCCAAACCACGCAGGTGATGGTCTGATATGTTTAAACGGTGGTGGGAGTTGATGCGGATATCATCAGATGATCACTGAGACTATCTGAGCCGCTTTAGACCTATATCATCCTCAAACCTGACCTCCATGAAGCTGGATTACAGGACCACGTCACGAGTCCCAGTCAAACAGTTTAAACAGTCATCGGTAAGGCTACATCGTTGTTTTTGGCGCCCGCACTGGCCAGTACACACCTCCACGATGAGAAGAACCTTCGTTAAAACAATGATTAAGCTAGACAGTTTGGGGTTCAGATCTGTACAGAGGACAGCTGCGAAGTGAGATGGCGTACTCGCAGATGTGTTGTCAGACAGTTACAGATCACCGGTTTACTGGCACACAGAGTCTGAGATGCATATCCACAGCTCTCACTCTCCTCTGTACAGATCTACTCCTCGAGCTGTACCCTAGTCTACAGAGGCTCCAGATGATGGATTTATAACAGATTTTATTAGCTGAACGCTAGAAAGAGATTTCCGGGCGCATTGAATAGTTTGACGTTACGTACACATGCGCGATATCAACCAGTTTTCCCAATGATTGCTCCGCAAATTTGTCCTTAAGGGCCTGCCTCAGCTGCTCGGTAGAGCGTCGTTGCAGAGGTACTCAACATTCTTGAAAGAACTCTGTATTGGGTCATATTTCTAACAGTAAGAAGAACGTTGCAAACGTTAACATAAACTAGATTTAAAGTACAGTACTTGAATAATTAAGTGAATTTTTCTGATTATTTCCATCTAAAAATTAAGTTGATTGACCAACTGATAGCTGCAGAAATGAGGATTACAGATTGCGTAAAATTATCTTGTTGAAGCAGATGTATTATTTTAAATTATGAAGCCAAGATGGGTCAAACGCGATGTTGCCATATCGAACCTTGACTCATCTCTAGCTAGAAACCAGTTCAAACACTAGCGGCGGTTGTTGAAAGCTTCAATAACGGCCTAAATCTGTCACTGATCCTCAATTTTCCACTCGAGCTGTACACGCGGTCAGGCTTTCCATAAGAAAGATTGGGTCATTTCTGCATCGCTGGAAGTATGAAAGGGGGAGCAGTGACGAGTTTATAAGCGGAAATGGAAAATCAACATACTTTATCCCTCACATCTTGGCCTTTTCCGCTTATTTTCATTTCTTCCTCACGAGTGAAGCACTGTGGAATGTATCATATCATAACTGTGACATGAACTATACGTAACATGTGCCTTTGCGATGAATTCCACGGCGTAGAATGACTATTATTCTACATAGAACAGCTGACTCGGTCACCGGTTGCTGTGCGCATATCATCTGTCGGCTGTCGGTACAGTTACGAATGACCGACACCGACAAACACTTAACAGTTGTCTTTGGTCACTCACAGAGGCACTCCACAAGCTGCCATTGATTCGGCACTAAAACAGACTTGGCTTAGGTCTACTGGGCACTTAGACATCTAGGTTAATAAAATAAAAACAAAGTATGTATAAAACACATTGAGAAAAAATATAAAATCTTCTAGGCAGGTGATGATGTATTATATCTAAACCAAGCTCATTAAACGTTGATTGATTTTCAATGCGTTGTTTTCATACTGTGTATATATATTCAAAATGGATTTTGCTGGTTTGTGGGTCACGTTAAGAGTATTTGGATCTGCCATCTTATTTAAGTATATGTGCAGATCTTCTTTGCAGTCCATCAGTTCACCTTTTCTCCCAAAATCTAAAATCTCCAAATTTTCGTCCATACCTGTATACGAATGGTTGGTCTGGAGTGCTCTCAGCGAACGACGACTTCATTGATGTGCTGTTATTAGATCTGAGAGCTTGAAGGTGTTCTTTGAAACGTGCGTCCCGTTTGTCCTATATAACTTGGACAGTCATTGCAATTAATTTTATAAATCCCCGATTTTTCAAATTTGTTTCCGGAATTTGTTGATTTATTGTCCATTTTTGTTTATGCAATAAGTAGCCATTTCTGTGAACTAAAGTATCAAAATTATATATACACATATTTGCAACCAGTGAATAATATTGTAAACTTTGTTTTCCTAATTGATCCTACATCGTGAAATTATAAGTACCAGTCGAATAAGCCAAGTATGGCTGTACTTCTGATCAGAAACAAGCCACATGAACAGCACGAGTGGACAAAGTTACAACCGTTTCCTAAAAGCAAACCTCTATTTAAGGAAGTGGCTAATGTGCGTTGACAAGTTTAGAGTCGCATTGCGTCACTGTCGCAAATGTTTCTGGCTGTTTCCTCACTATACATGTTTAAACCTATCAACTATGTTTAAACAAAATCAACTTTATTCAATTTTGTCTGCGACAGACGTCTGATAGCAACCAACAGTCATGTTGGACGATACTAAGATCGAAGAGGTCTATCAGCAAAGTTCCTGGGGATACACCTCGACCAAGGAATGACCTGGGACAGCCATGTAGACAGTGTCTGTTCAAAAAATTAGCCTCAGGCATTTATTTTAAGGCAACTGTCCGAATACTGCCCAATTCAGGTACTGATGACGGCGTACGAGTAATCTACCCACACCTAACCTACGGATTGGCTTTGTGGGGCGGATGCTCGAAATCAAGTTTTGCCAGAGTTTTTATTCTAAAAAAAAAGCAGTCCGAATCATTGCAAAACTGCAATGGAGATAGTCGTGAAGGCCAGCGTTCAAAATTTTGAAAATGTTGACGCTACCTTGCCTCTATATTTTATAAACGTGTCTTTTTTCAAATCAAAATGCGGTCTCGTAAGAGGAAGTGACTTTCACCATGAAACTAGAGCAGGAAAACTACCGAACTGGGAGACACAGAACGGCAGTTCATGGACGTTTACCTTCTCTGGTAGGAGTTCAACTCGTCAACAACTTGCCATTCGATCAAAAGTGCCTAGGAGCTCAAGGCTTTTAAAATTTAAAACTTGTCTGAAAAGTTTTGGCCGCAGAAGCATTTTATAATACAGACGAGTTCATGGCACATGACTGGGAAATCGCGGAACACACTGTCTTATTACGGTACTAGAGTGGTTCAACTCAAATGAATGAGAGAGAGTGAATGTCAAAATGTATGTATGAACGATTAATGTTAGAGTGTGTGGAAAATTTTAGCTTCAAAAATAGAACTGACGATTGCATAACATGTCACATGTTTCGCAATACACCATTTATTTATCAACCTTTTTTTTCACAGTTGTAAACTGACCACAGAATAATCTGTGCCTGCTGTATCCCAACAACTATATTCGCCAATTTCCATCAGAACAATCATCAGACACTCTCAGTTTGGTCGGGAACATTTAAGAGGCGGCTTGACGAGACCCATTACAGATGTATTGGCTGTGACAATCAGCTGTGTTGTTGGTAGCTGCGTGTTGGGAGGTGGGCGTACTGCGCAGCGCACGTGCTCACATCACAACAACGCTATTCTGGTAGCAGCAGCACCCACTTCACTTCATTATCTGCATCACTTATCTACGAGTATATTTCTCCTTGCGTCACAACTGTCTGAATCCATCTCAAACACGTACATCTGGCTTCTTTCTTTCTAAACCACTCGAGGATGTATTCAACATTTACAATATCGACTTCGGTTAAAACGTGTAGTTATAATAGGCACTGTTTAGGAAGAACATTTTATTAAGGGTCCGCCTCAGTGGTCACCGCAGAGAAAGGCTGAATTCGTCCGTCCAAGGAACACATGACACCGCGCACGTAACAACTGGCTAAACAACTGGCTTTCTTTCAACTGATGCGGCCTAACTGTCAAACCCTCGGCTTGTAAACGTTTCGTAAAAAGTAGATAGCGCTCTTATATGAAGGTTAAATTCGGATATGTTAGTTTTATAGAAAGAGAACGAGTTTATCTGTGTTTACCTGTGATTAGATTTTTGATAAACCTATTTTTGCCTTTTTAAATAAGGTCTTAAAACATTATATTTTCTAACTTTAACCGTTAATAGCACAAAAACTAAAAGACATTTTGAAAATGAACTACAGCAAAACCTAGATAATATATTTATCTTTCATGTAAGAGTTGTTTCGTCAACATAGCATTAATACTAAAGTCTCCATTTTATTTCCCGCAAACCTCTGCAACGACGCTCTCCCGAGCAGCAGAGGTCCTTCAGTATGTGGATTCAGTATGTCCTTGGTGTTGTACTTTATTCTCGGTTGATGTAGAATAGAAATTCTGTGTTTAGCGGGATTTTAATTGGTCCCTGTGCTTTCACACCACGAAATATTTACCGGGTATTAAATTCAATAAAAAGTACTTCGCTTAAATAAAAAAGTGTTTGAGCCCAAAGTCAGACCCCTGCCTGACCACTGCCAACAGTTTTGTTACCCGGCTGATATATTGAGCAGTTGTGGCTACAACTCTACTGGCCGTGTGGAATGGTCACTGTTTTGACTGCGGGCGAGACTGTTACTGCAGCTTCGTGACTTCCACTCGTATCCAAGGTGACTGACTCATGGGTGACGCATTATACAAGTGTGACTGGGACTCGTGGCGTGGTCCTGTACTCCAGCTTCATGGAGGTCAGGTTTTGAGGATGATATAGGTCTAAAGCGGCCCAGATAGTCTCAGTGATCATCTGACGATACCCGCATCAACTCCCACCATCGTTTAGACATATCAGACCATCACCTGCGTGGTTCGGAAGTCACGTTTTAAGCCGTTGGTCCTTGTATTTCCATTGGTCATTGGGCTATTAATTAATGACCCATTCTAAGGAAGAGTCAGCCTTAGTTAGTACCAAGACTACACCTCATTACTACCACCCATCACACTCATCCCTCACCACATATTTGCCTTAAAATATCCTCATGAGAGTGGTCGGCATCTCAAATAGTGAAAAGTGATACTAAAAAGGGAATGACAGGTCAATTTTTGCTTGTGTCACATAAATGAAACCACAGTTAGTCAAGTCTGACGGTAAATAATGTAATTACTACTGCACATCGTGCCAAACCTCCAATGATATGGAAAGCCACATTTGAATAGAACTCTGATTTAGTTAAAGTTGGAATTTGCTGAATAAAGGAATAAATCACTCGTTGAGTCGCTACATTCCCCGGGGACCAGTGTGTCAAACCATAGGGAGATAAGATAATGTTGTAATTTAGGTTTCGTTCTGTGGTTTGAAAGTCAGGGTGTAATCCCCTAGAGCAAATGTTGGTAATCTATGATAAAACAATTTACGTTATCTACTCCTCTTACCGCCATCCAGCTTAATTTTATCAAAGAGTTTTTCTTAATTCCAAATTTAAACGTTAAATGGTTTATCGGCAGTAACATTCTCATGACTAGGTCTATACTGGTTTAAATTTCTCTTTGGGTAAGGCGCTATCAAAGTACCCGCATGAGACATTCATAGCAATAACGACTAAATAGGACAAATGAAACGTTTAATGGGACCCAGAGCAGAAAGTACTTATTACTGGCCCTGACTGTATGTAAACTGTACAGCCAAAGTTTCCAGACTCTAGAAAGCGAAGGAAGATACTGTTCACTGTTCAGAAGATGTTGCTGGTACTCTGACGTAGATGAGGCCAAGTACCATAAAAAGCTCAGTTTTGAGTTATTTTTATTTTAAATTTTTAAACGGCCGCCATTTTGAAAATATGCGTTTTGGAATACTATTGATTTTCTTACCAAGAAACTGAACTATGTACACAACCATATTAAATTTCAGAAAATTGGTTTCGTAGTTTAAAAGATAAAAAATATTTTCTGAAAAATACAAAATGGTGGCTGGTGGCCAAACGAAAAAACCAACTCATATAATTCACCATTTTCCACTTGTTTCGACTCAAGGAACAATATCCTGAAGTTTGGACTAATAGTTTAGGGACATTCTGTATAACAACGCCCTTTGAAACCAATAACAGCACTAATATTTAGACGTTTAAAGGTCATTTAATTGGTTATAATCAGTGATAGGTTTTTACAGGAGTAATTTAAGTATTTAGCCAAAATAAAACAATTCAAGTGCTTAAGACGTTGACAGAAATTTCCGAATTATAACTAATGTAAGCTGTCAAAAAGGACTGATTTACAATATTGAGTCCCTCAAGGATCCATCCTAGGCCCGGTTTTTTTCTTAATGTATGTTATTAACGTATGTGGCATCGATGAAGATAAACTAATTCAATACACAGATGACACCACCATCAACGTTGTTTCTCGGTCATCAGAACCTTTAGAGATTATTATTATGCTATCGGAAAAGAACAATTGGATTTTGAAAGCAGTCGCCAACTAGTAGGACTGGTTGTTGTGCCTCAAGGACGTGGGAAGTGGGCACGAAACAGCCAGATACGGTACATTGTGGAGTCGGGGGTGTTGGTCGGTGCCCTCTCATTACGCTTGTCCAGAACATTGAGTGATTGACGCTTCAGGAACTGGGGTCTCCAGCTGTTGCTGTTCTTGCCGGTAATATGCTGACTTTCCTTGTTTCGGAGTAAATACACTCGTTGCTTCAAGGGGGAGAAAATCTTGTAAGAGATATAGACATACACCTTAGGGTGAAGTACCGAACTGGGAGTCACAGAACGGTGGTTCATGAACGTTTGGCCTTCGCAAGCAGTTCAACATTTCAACAGGTTGCCAAATTCGATTAAAAGTGCTTCAAGGCATTTAAAACCAAGGTGACTATAGGGAGAATGTTGTAACTCCATGGTGTAGTGATTAATAAAGGTAAGAAATCTTAACAAAACAAGAAAAGAATTAAAGAAAGAAGTCTGGTTTTCGAACCCACAATCATCAATCGCATTCTGAGAACGTCAGGACAATTTCAATTTGCAGCGGAAATTCCTCTTATAAGTTTATCTTCTTTTGATTGAATGTAATATTTTTTCTCTTGAATTAAAGCAAAGTTTTGCTAACATTTCGAAAATTCTTACGCAGAAGAAAATAATGTAGTCCATATCTGGTTAGTTCGTTCGGTTTCTTGAAATAAAACAAAAACATTGCTGATAACGAAGTCATCATCAAAGTCGAACCACATTTGAGACGTACCCAGTTTCATGGGCGACTGCAGCGGCAAATGTTGTTGGGGCAGTACAAGTACAAGATCTACAGAAGTAGTTTCTACCGGAGTCTCATGGCTGAGAGAGATGGAGATAGATAAGTAGGTTACTTGCGTCGCCGTGGTCAGCGGGATCACGGCGGCCATTTTGTTACGTAATCACGTCTCTAGTACGCTAGGAATAGGCTATGCTACTTACTCCACGATCTGTAGTGTGATGTCTTGCTGGAGCTTGCAATGAAGACTTTGCTAATTTCAGGTTGTTTTCGGTTCAGGCATAGGGTGTCCATCGGTTCTAGATATCACTATCACTATTTGAGATGCCGACCACTCTCATGAGGGTATTTTAAGGCAAATATGTGGTGAAGGATGAGTGGTAGTAATGAGTTATGAGGTGTAGTCTTGTTACAAACTAAGGCCGACTCATCCTTAGAATGGGTCATTAATTAATAGCCCAATGACCAATGGAAATACAAGGACCAACGGCTTAACGTGACTTCCGAACCACGCAGGTAATGGTCTGATATGTCTAAACGATGGTGGGAGTTGATGCGGGTATCATCAGATGATCACTGAGACTATCTGAGCCGCTTTAGACCTATATCATCCTCAAAACCTGACCTCCATGAAGCTGGATTACAGGACCACGCCATGAGTCCCAGTCATAGCCACATCTAACGGCTTGTATACCATTTAGAATACAACATAATACCATTTAGAAGTGTGGAATAGGTAATGAATTATTAGAGTATGCAACTGTGGAGTAGAGGATCTTGAAACTGTTATGAAAATGACTGACAACTGACAGGATTTTCTTCAACCTGGAAGAAGGTGCGTGAGAAACACCCCTCACAAATCCACAATCCAGAAGTTCCAAGAGTCCAGTAACAGGGATGATCTTTATATTTTGACTTGAGACACCGACCACTCTTTGAGGAAATTTCAAACTGAATATGAGATGTAGGATTAGTGTGATGAGTGTTGTGACGGGTGATGAAGTGTAGTCTTGATACAACCTACTGTTCCTCAGATTGGATATATAATTAATAGCTCAACGACCAATTGGCATGGACCAGCGGCATAGTGTGACTTTTGAACCACGTGGAGTGGCCATCGTGAAAACTTTATTACAGCGCCGGGAATTGAACCTGGGCCGTCATGGTGCGAAGCATGCTACTGACTATCCCCTTGGTAACTCAATGATCACATTTATCGGTCGAGAACTGGAGAAATTACGTATACCTTGTAGACCTGGCTGCAAGATGTCACTGACTGGGCATGGTGTACTGGGGACCTGTGCGGTATGGGAGCTATTGTTTGTGCAAGAACGTCATATTGTAGACTGAAGCGTGAAATCAGACTCCAAGGCGACTCCGCAGCGTGGCTGGAGTTGCGAGAAACTGACTCTGACCAGTCATCAACCTTCGTCACCTCACACTCCACACTCCGCCTTCCCAGAACACGTATCAGACACCTAGTAGAGGCGACACATGCCTCGGTCTCACTCAACACATCTGAGTGTAGTATCAGCACATTTTGGTTAGGAATGATTTCAATTTTGTCAAATGTCTAAAGTTACAACTTTTTCCCCTAAGTCTCCATTTACAGATTGCGATACGTCTTTTTATGTCGCTTCTTAATTTATTTATATCGGGTTAAACAGGGCCTTACAGTATTTATGCTCTGGTGACTCGAAACTTTGTATTCATCAGAGCTATGCTTTTCAACCAAATCTCTTCACTACTGGAAAACACTTTTACAGAAAGGTTGATACAGTGGCGACAAACTGAATGTTTTAAAAGAGTTCACCGACATGCACCTCGCGACAACAGCATGACACTAATTTCGTGGCCAGAAAAATTTTCTCGCCGGAGCACGTAAAGTTAGAATTATTTGAATAAATTGTGAAGTGAAAGATTGTTGACTGTCATTGCAAATTTGTATAGATATTTCGTAATGCGTTAAAACATAAAAATTGTCAAATATCCGCAAACTGTTGTAACATGTTCCTCCCCTGTAGTGCTTGTAGTTCAGATAGCCGTATTGGTTTAGAACTTGTAAACTGTCATAATTATGACGATATGTAACTGAGGTACTGTTGATATGTGCACTGTACAGTGTACCGCGTGTAGTGGGATGATCCGGCCTACGAAAGCTATCGGGCAATGACACTCATCCTCCACCCGCGTGACGTCAAGAGAGCAGGCTATGATTTCGTGCCGCGCTCCATAAGAACGCATGGGATTCACGCGACACGCGTCGCTTCAACCTGTCTCCTGGACACAATTGTCGACAGATATTTGCTCGCTGCACATCAGTATAATCTGTGTTAGTTTCTGATTATTTTGATATACATTTCGAAATGAAGAATTACGCAGGCCCCGGATGGTCACAGCTACAGCGCACGAGGTATAGAGTGACTGTGCCGCATGTAGTGGGATGGTTCATGGTGCAGGACTGCAGGAGTGGAGTCATTGCTGCGCGTGGTGACGCAACTCGAGGTCGCTAGTCTATGATAGGCGAGGGGAGGGGGGAGGTACAACTCAACAACTGGTTTCAGAGGTGAGGCGAGGAACCGAGAGATAAACATAAACAGGTTCACTCCTCGCCCCACCTCGTACAAGCTAATCTAATTTCTACAAGAGTCACGGGCCCATCGATTCTAGAAGCCCTAGGAACCGTTTAGTGGCGTGCTGCATGCAGCACAGTCGGTCTACTGCTAACCGAATTTTCAACGGGAGAAAGTTAGAAGCATCGTCGGCTGATAAGGTGGAAACCACAGATAAACCTCCGACTATCGGTAATTTATCTGTGGTTTTAACGGTTTGAAGTATCATGTGATACGAATAACCTACACTACGACCGCTGTAACTTTACATCAGGGATTTGTTCGACATGGTAACATCGCTTTCGAGTATCCTCTCTTCGATAGTATCTCTTTAGTCAATACAATCTGATTTTAAACTGTAATACTAGGTATCTATATAGCAGTTTTACCCATAATAGTACAGTATGGTTTTATCAAGAGGTACCTTGTAGAGCTTCTTATTTCAGCACACCAAGAACGTATTTTGAAATGCTCCGCTATCTGCCTGTTGTAGATCCAAGTTATGGCTACTTGTGCGCTTATTTTGAGTTACTAAGTCACTTATTTGGACTGTTGGTGATACAATTATGGCTTTTTCTTTCTTTAAATATGAACACGCTTGTTTTTACGTTTTTAGTTGCATACTATCAGCTGGCTTTCAAAAGAGTTAAATTCCAATTAGTTATTCAGCTCTACAAAAATATTGCTTTTCGAGAATTTTCTGAAGAGTTTCAGTTGACATTCTTCAACCGCCAACTCTCATAATATTGTCATGATTTGAGTCCAATTGCCAGTAAAAAATAGAGGTTTCAGTTAAAACTAAGTTACAAAATTCACTTGTGAAGTTAGTAGTTAAGTAACAAAATACTTCAAAGTAACTTTTTTACTTAGAAAAGGTCAGTACAGTTGTTTTTTTTTGCTTTTGAGAGGAAATCTGCTACATACAAGCCCTGCATGGATAGTACAAACAAACAAACCTCTTTTCAGACTAAGGCTTACGGCTTCGCATAAACAAACCTCTGCTGACGGGTTGATCTATTGTTATTTTGCACTCACGTTTTCTACACCTTTATAGGGTTTGGTCTCAGATTTTTCAAAACATCCATCATTGCGTTTCAATTTAATAGTCTCACACTTGCCTGAACTGAAACAGTGCAGGAGGCCTGATATATCAATGTTTTATATACAGGGTGAGGCAATTCGCACGGGCACATCCGAGTTTGCATATCCGGCAGCGTTTCACACAATTAACTGCACAGTTACAATAGCCGGCACACGTTCATTGTGCTCTACCTCTGTGCATAGTGCACATTGTGAATGTGTGCTTCTTCCGCACTTTATGTAGTATGCTTAGCTTGTTCACTCTCAGTGTTTAAGACATGCAAATCATTATTGGTGGATTTGCAGGGTGTCCATACAGCTTAGGAAACCTTGAGCCTAGCATTTGGTAATCAAACTTATTGGTTGGATAAGCCTATTTTTAGCTTCTCAAATAAGGTCTTAAAAACACTCCAAATTTTCTAACTTGAACCGTTAATAGGTACAACTAAAAGACATTTTAAAATGAACCACAGGCAAACCTAGATAATATGTTTATCTTTCATTTAAGAGTTATTTCGTCAAAATAATATTAGCATTAAAGTCTCTATTTTATTTCCCGCATACCTCTGCAACGACGCTCTCCCGAGCAGCTGAGGCGGACCCTTAAATACTTCGTTCTTAAAGACGGAACGGAGCCTTGCAAACCAGTGGAAAAAGCCTTGAATTTGTTTGAGTGGACCCCCTGATTCGGTTATCGAGTTATTTTCTAATCTGAAGGGTCAAAATTCACCATTTTGATTAGTTTGAGCGTAAATACTGATTTCATAGGGTAGGAAGTATCAAAACTCTTCCATAAGTTGACAGCAGATAGAAGGCAGAACATTAAATTTATGACAAAGATTTAGTTATCGTTTTATAAAATACGCGCAGAGAGTATCATACTTGAACTTTAAACCTTTGTAATATCATTTTTGTTAGTTTGAGAATAATTACATATAACAAACACACAAGCCTCTGCAGTGTTATTTTTAGCAAGCGTTTTATAGGAGGAAGGGATATTTTATATAACAGAATAAATGAAATCAGATCCATTGATACGTTTATGTTCAAACTGTGCTCCATGAAAAGGTTTTATTACGCTGGAAGATTAGAGGTAAATATAAATTTATTAATGGTTAATCAGATAAGTCGTCGACTGTTGAGTATTTAATTGAATAAAGCAGTTATTGGCTTGTTAGCTCCATCTCAATTGATGCTGTGTAATTTACGTTAAAGCAGTTCAAGTGGTTATTGACGCCCATTTCAGTTCAATCAAGTTATTTCACGTATATTATTAAATATTATTTCCTTATGCTTAGTTCAAAATTTTATATATAGTATTTTAAATCAAATACATCATATTTATAATATTTATTTCCAACGTATAGGGGTTTGAATTGTTGTTATACCCAAAACAAAGTCTTTTTGTAAAGGTTTAATAAAAAAATATGAAAAAGGTATATATTAGTTTTTGAGTTCAATATTTCTACCGAGTTCAATAACGTTTATAGTGCTGTCAAACTGTAAGACTTTAAGGAGCCTACCAAATAAATGATTTTAAATTTGTATTTTGTTCATTGTTTGTCGTGAAGTTAACATTAATGTTGCTCAAATTGGTGATACCACATTAAATACTTATAAGGAAACTAGCATTTTCTTTACTATCGAAACTTTAAAATTAACTGCTCCAAAATAAAAGTAAGAACATTAAGAATTGTGCAGAATTTTGCTAAATCTATTTATTTTGAATTAAAATTCTGTTAATGTATAACAATTTAGCAATTGTGTCAGAACTGACTGCCATAAATAATTGAACTGCGTTCCCCTATACGTAGTTAGACCGCAAGGTTGAAACATAATCCCCTACCTGGCTGATTGTACCTTTTAGGTGTCCAGCATACGAGAATTTTCGATATACGGGAAAATCGGGAATTATGCGGGGAATTTCGTTCCTAAACCGGGAAATTTTGATAAAGGGATCGCGAAAGTGGTGATTATGTCACGGACGAGTCTAGATACCGTCGTAAACCTAGACGATATAGTAAGTCCGCATGCGTTAGCGGGAGTCAAGAGATCGTCGTGAACGGTATCGAAAGTCGTTTTCGTCGCGAACGCTAGAAAAAGTCATGGTCTCGTCAAAAATAGCCGAAATGGGTGGGAGTAACCCCTTAAGGTAGTTAAATCCGGGATGCCAGCGAAATTGAGCAGGATATAACGGGAATTTTGTTTTTCTGAAAGATGAACACCCTGCTATTGTACATGATAACATTGACTGAGGTGTTGCCACGCATTGATCGATCTATTGAAGTCATTACGAAACTGAGCAGTCCACACTACACTGTGTAACAAGATTCCCTCCCCCTCCCCACAGATCCTCCCTCACGAAGGATTATCCTTGTACGGCTGTCGTGAATAACTCGATAAGCTAGCTGCGTGACCTAGCGCATTCCATCTGGTTTATCATTCTTGTAATCCGTTCAGTTCAGTTGTGTGGTTTCTATAGAGATTATTTGTTATTTTTGTTATTGATGTAATGTTGGTGGAGAGCACGTGTCTGGTAGGGGTGCCAGACAAAATATGGGGTCTGACTCAATATTCTTCATTTAACATCACCATTTAAACCATCTTGCCTATCCGCCCATCAGCTCTAAACTCATCTTTCCATCCTGCTCCTACAACTGACCACTGAATCACTATTTGAGATGCCGGACTCTCATGAGGGTATTTTAAGGCAAATATGTGGTGAGGGATGAGTGTGATGAGTGGTAGTAATGCGTTATGAGTGTAATGTTGTTACAAACTAAGGCTTACTCTTCCTTAGAGTACGTCATTAAGTATTAGCCCAATGAACAATGGAAATACAAGGACGAACTGCTTAACGTGATTTCCGAACCACGCAGATGATGGTCTAATATGTCTAAACGATCACTGAGAATATCTGAGCCGCTTAAGACCTATATCATCCTCAAAACCAGAGTAAAACCATCTTGCCTATCCGCAGTCCGCACCATCTGCTCTAAACTCATCTTTCCATCTTGCTCCTACCATTCACCATTACTAACCTAACCTGTCCACCCAAAACCTTGGTACCGAATATTGTAAACATTGCTTTTCAGAAGAAAATTAAATTTTACACTTTGAGCCACTACTATTCAATTTTTGAATATAGATACCGCCATAAAAATATATAGCCTAAAACACTCAGCGCAGGGCACTTAACCAGCCAGTGTTCTACTTATATCATTGACATCTGTTTGGCCATTTTTGCGTAACATGATTACGAACATGATCTTTCAACGTTACAGATAAACAATTCACAAAATTAGTTTCAATATTTCCAAAGATTAAGAATAACGGAACACATTGTGCAGTCAAAACTCTTGACAAAACATAATGACAAGAAACGAGAGCTTGTTTGGATTAAACTGATAGCACAAAAGTATTAAACTACGCTAAAAGTATATTTACTAAGTATTGAAACTACAGTAAAAACAGCTGGTTTTTGCAAATCGGCTGTTTAATATTGGGGATGTTTGTATGTTGAAGAGTCAGCTGATGGTTTGTTATTCTCCTCTCCAAGCAACTTCAGCTATTTTAATCTCTGTTTATGTTTTCCTTGTTTAGGAATTCCCAGTCGAAAGCTCTTCTGTTACGTTATGTAACTGGAACATATTTTTATGTATGTAAAAGTCCTGATATGTAAAAATCCATCCAGCCTATGTACGGTTGGTTAGTGATGACATTGGGTAAAGGATATTTACCCATGAGTGTAAAAAATAATGGCACTTAATTTATTTGCACTGTCCCAAAATATTTATACAACATTGGTGAAATTTGTCTTGTATTATACTTTTTGGTTGTAAGAACCTGTGTTCTAAAAATGAAAAAAGTCTTGTTAAAGCAGCAGTGAACATACCCACTTTTTCGGTTATATTGAAACATCGAAACTTATTAAAACGCACTTCAAATGTAGCCTAATATCAAACGTTTTTGTACTGTTGTGTTTCTTTTCGATTTCAATAAGGGTCCGCCTCAGCTGCTCGGGAGAGCGTCGTTGCACAGACGAAATAAAACGGAGACTTGAGTATTAATGCTATTTTGACGAAACAACTGTTAAATAAACAATGAACATATTATCTAGGTTTGCCTGTAGTTAATTTTTAAATGGTTTTAGTTTTATCATATGCTATACACTGTTAAAGTTAGAAAATATAGACTGATTTTAAGACCTTATTTAAAGCTTGTAAGCGCAGGATTTGGCAGTTAGGCCGCATCAGTTGAAAAGATTACGCGCGGTGTCTGTTCCTTGTGCGGACAAATTCAGCCTTCTCTGCGGTGATCACGGAGGCGGCCCTTAAAACTTACCTAATACCAAACGTCTTTGTTGGTGTTTCTGGTCGATTTCCAGTTATCTAAGAGGGCAAAAACAATGTTTACATGAGGGTTGGGTTGGAAGAAGTGTGCAAAGTGTCATGAGGCGGTGTAATGTCGTAGTTTGCTCCTGCTGAGTTTCCCGGCACGTACTCCGGCTAACAAGCTACCAACCAACCTGTTTACAACAACATTATATATTTGTTTCTCGTTTATCACCTCGTAATATGCTGCAAGAAGTGACGTTCCCTTCTTTCTTGAACAGGTGTGAAATACGTATCGTGGTTAATATGTAATTTAGAGGAGGTACTTGTACCGGCAGAAGCTTATTTGGTAAAGCTGGAATAATTTCAAATAATCATATTAAGAAAGAACTGCTGATGCTGTCGGTTTTCAAAAGTAATTTCTGTTTAATTATTTTATCTGAATTCCTGCACTTTGACATTCAGAGCACTGGGCATAAATTAAGCTGTCATATAATTTAATAGCCTATGTCTCCTTGGATACAGAAAGTGAATAGCTAAACTTTGTCTTGTTTAACAAGGTGAAGTTAGGGCTACAAAGTCCTCTCTACCACTTAACCTCAATCTTTACCTAGCGTTACAGTATAGTCACAATTCAAAATTAATGTAAGTGGTGTCTGCGGGTCAAGTGTGCACAATAATTTCATGTAATTTAAGATAGATTTTAACTAAATTAGAAAATTTGATTTGTTTTATTGGAAACAAAGTGACTACATTTTAATATCTTTAGAAAATTAGAATTATGTTTAAACTAAAATTCATATTCAAAAAATGTAATTTTTAAAAACACTTTTGTAATATGAATACAAAATAGCTACGTACACAAAGTAAAGGCCTAGGCCTGATTCAAAACATTATGTTTGACATTTGTTCCACCTTGTCCTGTCTGGCTGGTGTCAGCATTTATAACAAGTCAGTTCAGGTCGGCTATCTCTATGAGAGAAGACATGTGATGTATTAGGGCTCCAATACGAGGTTGTGGTTTCTTATCTTACTGTTACCAATATTTCTTTACCAAGGCTGGTTTAAGAGTGTTCAGTACCAGACGGCCATTTTGTGTCCAATAAGAATATAGTGAAAAAGCTCTTTCTTGAGACACATCATGCCTCCAATTTTCTTCGGTCTTTTTGAAATCAGTGTTGTTTTATAAATGACAATGTTTTGTAATGACTCCGCATACTACCTTTTTAAATTCCAATTATTTTATTGTTTTATAAAACAATTAATTATAATTATCAAATTTCTTCCCTTTTTGGACATAGGTCACGGACTTAAGACTAAATTAAGAAAATATAAATTCAGCACTTAATGGACTTTTTAAACAGTCTTTTTTTCATACAAATCGATATAACTGGTTTGATAGTTGTATTTTTGATATCTCATTTTTGAAAAATGAGATATTCATTCGTCAGCATGGTAAGAACCAGACCGGGGACCGTGAAATGAGGGATCAGGGCATTAAAAGTGGCTTTAATGATCTAAAAATAGTAAATTTCATCAGATTTTGATGAAATTTCAAATAAATATGTATTTTTAAGATATGCACCAATGTCCCAAAGGTTATGAAAATTCATCAAGTCGTTTCAAAATGGTGGCAAAAAAAGTGATTTTCGCTATATAACAACGTTTAAAACAAAATTTAAAATACGTTTTACCTTCACGATATGTAAAAAAACTTGCAGTATAAGAACACGTAATCCTGATGATTATGGACCACTAAGTCTGAGGCGAAAGGCCGAAGCGAAGCGAATAATAGTAACAAATTGCAAAGAAAATTCGATTCGCTAATGCAAGCGGCGCTTTAGCGCTTAGCTGCTTGTCAGCCTGGTTTGTAATATTAATAATTTCAATCAAAATAGTTAAACTTATGTACACAAGTAAAAATCTAGCTGCAGAAACCCCGAGCTCACACACGTACAACAAAGTGCCGGGTAGGAAAGTTAACCTGGCGAAGGTGAGGGGCTGGCTGCGGATTTACGGCGACACAATAACATTGCCTCAAAGGTTTACCAAGAACTGTAAACTTTGTTTCTGCTCGCACAAACGCGTACATGTGACATCTGTGTTGCCGAACACTCAGTCACGTGTTCCACTTCTTTCCACACTTTCAATGGTTTGCCTTTGTAAATCTTGAGTGTTAGGATGGCTCTTCAACGATAAACTCGTGGTTCGGAAGTCACGTTAAGCCGTTGGCCCATTCCATTGGTCTTTGGGCTCTTAATTAATGACCAAATCTGGGAAACAATCGGCCCTAGTTTGTAACAAGAGTACATCTCCATTAAAACACTGATCACACTCGCCCTTTATTCCATATTCACCTTAGAATACCCAAGAGTGGTCGGTGTCTCAACGCAAAAGTATTCAACATTCGATTTGTCTTGTATATACAAAGACAACTTTATTACAATTTACATCTTCCCAGCAACGTAGGATGATAAATAACAAAGGATACTATTAGAATTTTACAAATTTAGTTTACATAGTGGTATAAATGGTCTCTTAATATTTAAATTGAACTTTGAATACTTCTAACAGAAATTGTTTTAATTTTGTTTTACAATACTTGTTTTTTACATTATTAATGGACCATTGCGTCTCTTTCGGTTAAAAGGTGTCAAAGTCTTTTCGAACAATCCTTTTATTTCATCCCACTTAGAGTATTTCATGCCGGCTGTTTTCAACCGCGATGCATAAGAACTAGGAAACCCCTATGTACCTGACCTCTAGACTAATAAACAACGTATTCCAATGAAGTACGAGTAAAACAAACGCTTGATCGTAAAATACCCTTAGGGATATAAAGTCTTGAATAGCGGTGTCTAATCCTTTTTACACTTGTATGATGAAAAGTCCTTACTTTTGTTTAACATAAAAATTTTAATAAACTTCGTCCTTATTTTTGTGTTGTAATATGTTACTTAACTTTGAATCACCCTTTATTTTCCTTCAGTGCATAAAGTAGAATCGCCAAAAGAATAAAAACTCCAGTAATATCCAATGTTGTAATATCTTATTTTGTTTTACAGGTACGATTGCTGTGTACTTCATTTTGACATAGGTTTTACGTAAGTAATGTTTTCTTTGTCAATAGTAGATCCTACATTTAATACACAGTTAAATTATCAATTTTTAGTTTTAAGAGCATTGATTGCGGTGCCGTATCTTTTAAGGGGGTAGGAACGTGTAAAACTGTCAAAAATTTACTTACTAAGCAAATTTTTCCGAACAAGAATATATACGAGTATACATTACATGGTACAAACAAATTTATTAAAATTGCATGCGAGCTATATATTTTTTGCCCTTTTTATATGGCGATTTTTGTATTAGGCTACTATAAGTGTGATTTTCCGAAGCTCTAAACATTTCAAGTTCAGGTACATATGCTTCAGCATTTTTTGGCATATAGGTCTCAAATTTTACCACTTGCAGAGGTTGTCTATAGTTTCTAGTAGAGCAACTAGGGGGTGTTATAAAAAAACAAGTGTCTTTCATTAAATTTTTGTTTGGAAGTTTTATGACAAATGCTTTGGAAGTAGTGTGTACCTAAAATTTGCAAATTTAACATGCACGGTATAGGGACGTCCCTACCCCCTTAAGCTGACATGGTAAATTAAAATATTCATTAAAGGAAGTAAGCAGTGAATTTCTATATTTAAGTTTTCAATGAATGTATAGTTCTTGTATACTCAACGATGGTTTTCCTGATGAAGGTCTGTACTCAAACCTGGCAAGCGTTAATGGCATTGTACGTAGGACTAGGTGGTAGTAAAATTGGTCTCGAGCTAGAACGCAGAGCGGGTGGGGTTTATGTTTTCAAGTTTATAGCAATTTGGAGCATACTCGACCTAAATCTCAAACCCTCGAACTATCGTGTTTTCACTTTATTGAATTTCTCCCGCCTCGTATCTTAATCAATCAAGAATATTAAGAATATCAATCAAGAATACCTAATATTCCAGCCTTGTTTTCGTATCAATTACGGTGCAGTGATAGTCTACACGAATTGTTCAGTTCATGTAAGGAACCATTGCAATGTACACTTCACTCAGTACTCTCGTAAAAACTTTCTTCATAACCCGGCCGTGTTTTGTGGGAATGTGAGCTTGAATGTTCAAGCAGTTCAAGTATGTTGGATGTAGTTTTAGTCTAGTGAATATTGCAAACAGTTTATTACTTGAAAAGAGGTTCTTCGAACAATCGTATTCAGTAATGACCACAACCTCTCGACAAATATGAGCCAACATTGACTACAGTATAATCTAGTTCTTCCGGTTCAAACCGCGTCCAGACTTCATAATTAGGTTGAGATATTTCGGCCTCGCTGTGGATTACCATCTTCAGTCACTGATTGGCTGAAACTGAGCTACTACTGTGAAAATTCAGCCAAGAATTGAAACTGAGCCAATCAGTGACTGAAGATGGTACTTCGCATCGAGGCCTAAATATCTCAACCTAATTATGAAGTTTGGACGTGGTGTGAACCGGAAGAACAAGGTTATAGTTGTGACGCCTGCCGCGAAAGCATAAGAGTTAAATTGACTATAGTTACGGTTGACTATTTTATTAGACTGGTACTCGTGGCGTGGTCCTGTAATCCAGCTTCATGGAGGTCAGGTTTTGAGGATGATATAGGTCTAAAGCGGCTCAGATAGTCTCAGTGATCATCTGACGATACCCGCATCAACTACCACCATCGTTTAGACATATCAGACCATCACCTGCGTGGTTCGGATGTCACGTTAAGCCGTTGGTCCTTGTATTTCCATTGGTCATCGGGCTATTAATTAATGACCCAATCTAAGGAAGAGTCGGCCTTAGTTTGTAACAAGACTACACCTCATAACTCATTACTACCACTCATCCTTCACCACATATTTGCCTTAAAATACCTTCATGAGAGTAGTCGGCATCTCAAATAGTGATTTAGTGACACCTGCCGCGAAAGCATAAGAGTTAAATTGACTATAGTTATGGTTTAATTCTCGGAAAATTGAATCGCGTCGGGTAGGAATCTGAACGTTGGAAAGGGGCGCTACAGAGAAGCAATATCAATCTGAACTAGTGAAATGTGAAACGTACATTAGAAGGCTGCAGGAGCCAGAACGTGCCGGATATTGGCTCTATAAAGCAAATAAACAAACGTTTATCGCCTATAATATCAGCAGCAGTAGCTGTAGGCCGGGCTCGCTACACGCAAGGCACAGTGCGCCTTTCATAACAGCGTCACGTGACACGTCTCACAATGGGACAAACGAATTGCTTCCTGAAATGAAAAACGCTTGAGCCAGGTGTGTCCGGTCCGGTTATAACTAACATTTTTCAAAACAATGGCCTTTTTGAGTTAGAGGATCGTAAATCGACAACTTTAATCAAAGCCCAGGCTGTGTCGCTGTGTTTGGTCGTGGAGTTTGACAAGGGCTGTTTCGTGTCAAGTTATTGGCTACACGACAAATGAATAGCTTTGGAACTATATAAATATTTACTACTTTTGGATAGGGACGAAGTAGTACTTTTACCTACATCTCCAACGATCAGAATGGGAAGTTCTAATATACGCCCAAACAATCAGGACTAGCTGTTGTTGCATTTCTTCTTCTAACATCTAAGTTATAAGCTACCATTTGAAGGGCTGGGAAAAAAGGGGCTAAGTCACTTTTGTCACTAATCGATTTTCGATTTCGATTATTCAGAACGAGTACTTTCGATTAGTATAGCTTTTCGAGTGAAAAACAAGTCAAGGCATCTTTTAAAATAGAGTTGAAAACAGTGGGCTAGTGGAAATCAGGGCCAAGCGCAACTTTTAAACTGCTTTCCTGAAAAGTTTACTCTAGGTGACTTGGCCCCTATTTCCTTCTGGCCCTTCATTTGTTTTGGTTTATTTTTAGGTTTAATAAATTGGGATGATCTCATCAAGTTACATCATTAAGTACATTATTACCTTCTGTACAATTTATAGGTGTAAATAAATTAGTGTTTTATTGATTGTGGTTGACAACTGTAACGTTTGTATTAGGACTTCTAGAAGAACTTTCATGTTAAGAAATTTGTATTAGACCTAAATATGATACAGGGATCTGGTTTATGATCAAAATTAACTGAACATTGATTACAAATACAACCAAGTTTGAATTGTAACCCAAGAAAGTAATCTCTCATTGTTGTCTCTTCCCTTTACGTATGCAATTAAACACACACTTGTTGCTTGACGGTGTTGCTGATTACATTTAAAGTTCTCCACGCACGCGTTGTGTTGTTGAGTAGCCACCACAGTGAGTACACGTTGACAATGTACATGGGTTTAGTTCCGCGTGCCGGCCGGGGTCGAAATCCTCACCGACTCTGCAGTCCAAGGCACATCACGTGACTAGTTCATTCCGCGTTGTTCATTCCACACTACACTTTACCTTTTCTGTGGCCAGGGGAGGGCCCCAAATGTTTTAAATACAACCCCCTTTGTGGCACCTGACCTCAAACGAAGGGAATTATTTTAATACGAATTCAACGTCGCAAAAGAATTGTTCTTGACTCGTTTTTTTATAATACTCATTTAAAGATTACAAGAAATCGGGTTTTAAATGCCACATTCCACACAATTTTTTTAATGACAGATTTGTTTTGAAAATAGTCTGAGGGAAACATCACAACCCTGATAGCATTTTAAACCTGATTTCTTGTAAACTTTGAGTAGGTATTAAAAAACGAGTTCAGATAACAATGTCCTTTGCGTCGTTGAAGTTGTATTAAAATTCTTCTTTTTTGAGGTGCCACGAGGAGCGGGTTTATATTTAAAACATTTGGGGCCCTCCCCCCTGTTCCCCGGTTTTTGGGTGATGGGTGGGTGACGCAAAGTATGCCAAAGCAAATTTTAAAATGATATAAAAAATTCCTAAAGGTTGTTTTAAAAATATTTCCTTTTTCAAAAGTTAAGGGGGGCATTTAAAACTCACCCTGTATAAGTTAAGCGCATGAAAGGAACACGAAAAGAAATCTGCAAAATTAGTAAAATCCGTAGAGAACGAGTAAAGTATCTGTATCAGTGGTGTTTTGTTACACAGGAGTTTGGTTAAGTGGTGGCGGAGTCCATCACTGTCCAGTCCAATGCACTTTCTCCAGACAAGACTCTGTCTCTACGCCACCGTCGATTAACTCCTCGTGATTTATGACAGCCTGGTCGCGGTTCTGTTCTGTTCTACTGGACTGCTTCCTTCCTTTTCCGGTTCCATAACGATCCAACAATCCGGCACATCGGCTTGTGGGTTCTGCAACATCTCAGCGTTGTTCAATTCGTTAGCAGATTCTCTAGATGACCGTAACGTGTGTGCACAAGAGAGTGCGCAGTATTCGCTGTGACCTCGAATTTCGTCCCATAAGAGCAATGTAAAAACACACATTTTCTAGAGACACTTCACACCTACAGTTCCCATCCGATTTGCATTAAATAAACTTTGTGTTAAAGTGCATTGTTTGTTTTAGTCACTGCTGAGCTAAATTTCCATTTTATCTTTTATAAAACCGTGGCATAAATCCTAAAATTGGAGAAACTTTGTATTTGAATATTTTGTTTTACTCGTAAACTAATACAGTTTTCAAAAATGGGGTCAGCGGAGTCACTGCAGTACATTGTCATCTTTCAAATAAAACTTATCTTAAAAATATCCGATTTAAATTGTAGGCGTGAGGTGTTTCAAAGAAATAGATTGTTTTACATTGTTCTTATGGGACATAAAACAAAATGGACAGGTACTGTGCACTGTCTTAGAAGAAATCTGTTGACAAGTGCATGTTAGACGCGGCAGGGCTCTGACCTCGTGTCCCGGTACAACACCGTGACATTCACCACTCACCTCACCTGACTCTGACTTCTCACTTCTACATTCCTCGCTGATTGTTCACAATTAACTGCTTTTTGTCACTTCCTTCCTCTCCTCGGCAGCAGCTTTCTAAGTGAAACTACTGTACAGTGTACACCGCGCTCCCTCACTCATTCTCTGCACTCACTGATTAGCTTTTGAACACTTCAATTTGGCGTGTTTCAATTTTTCATACTTCCGACCTTACCTGCCTCATCTCGTACTTACGGCTTTCACACGTAGATGTAGCTGCAGGATTGTCGACAATTTGAGTTTCCTTCGCAGTGTTTACTAAACAAAATATATTCTTAAATAAAAAAAACTATTGCAAAACATTTTACAATGCATGGCAATAGTCAGAAAAGTTGATTGGTGAAATTTTCCATCCACTCTTAACATCTGTCTCTTTCACACATAAAACTTTTCCATTTCCTTTCTCATTCTATCGAATTATTAAAAGTGCTCAGTATCTAAAATAATCCTTAGATTTTGTCCATTTTTCATGCGTTTTGTATGTAATTAAGGATTATTTTTAAAGGTTGCGTTTGTCTATTATAGACTTATTTTACATCTTTCTCTTCGAAATTAAATTTTCTACAAGTTCTGTAAAAAATATTTTGTGTTTATTGAACATTTAACATAGTAAATCTGCTTCAAACCTTAAAGGAACTTTTTTTCGGGACCAAGTGTCGCGTATTTTGTCACATATCTTAAAAATTACTGTAGCTACAGGTCTGGAAACGGTTTTAGTCAATTTTTCAGTTCATTTTACATAAAGTACGCTAAATTGTACATCTTAATTAACAGCCAACAAATACCCGTAGGGCTTCGTTTCAGCAGGGGAACTGAAATTCAGACGAAATCTTTCACCATGTATAACTTGGTAACTAAGCATTTTCGGACCTATGTTAATGGAACTTTTTTCTTCTTTTGATGTGAGGAATGCCTAACTTATGGGCACCTTTTTTCAGAACACCCTGTATAAGAACATGGAAATTTGGCTTAGTGGAGGCACTGAAACCTTTAAAGTTTGTTTGATACAAATCCGATAGAAACTGTAGGCATGAAGTGTCTCAAGAAAATGCATGTTTGCAATGCTCTTATGGGACGAAATTTAAGGTCACGTCCACTACTGCGCAGCCTCAAGTTAAGCTTACAGTATTAAAATGGTAACAAACAAAAGGATTGAAAATAAATTGAATTTCTCGAAGTGAAAACTGTCAAATCAGTAAAAGGTGCCAAGTTTATCTGTAAGACAATAAAAAACTCTGTAATTAAGTATACATCATAACAATATATGGCAGCAGTCAAGAAAACATACAGTGCATAAAGAACTGATTCACACATACCTTTAACACTATTTGCTAAAAATTCAATCATTGAATTATCGTCGTGCCACCTTCTTCAGTCTTGACGGGTTTTTATTTTTTCGTACACTTTTTGGCTACAGTTAAATTCGCTAAAAATAAATGATTGAATTTCTGTCAAAGTTTTTCGGGGAGATTTGGACAAATAAGGAAGTCATGATATTTTAGAAGCACTGTCAATGTGAAATTCTAGTTATACACGGCAGGCAGGATATGCTGTACGTACCATGAAGTTTGATGTACCGGAGACCTTGGGAGGTGACAATATCCCAGTGTTACAGCACACGCGAACTAGCTCGTTCACATAGCACAGTAGTACTCACTACTGTACACAGGACCAAGCTACACCGAGCCAGCTGTAGAGGCACGCTTGGCAGCCCAACTGTGTGGTTTGGACACGGTATTGTGTGATAGCAACCTCATTGCCTCTTGTCCACCGACTTCCTCTCAGCTTGTGAAAATATTACGCGAAAATATTTCAAGCCTTTTAGTTACACCATTTTAGCGGACCCGTGGCGGGTTGGAATCGTGCGCGACTCTGGAGCTTATCCCTTAGCTGGCGCGGGTTTGATCCCCGCAGTCACCACTTACATTTGTAATGTAACTATACGGTAACGATAGATAAAGGATGAGGTTGTGTGGTAGAGAGGACTTTGTAGTCATAACTTCGTCTTGTTGAACAAGTCAAACTTTACCCTGTTAACTTTCTGTGTCCAGGAAACACAGGCTAGTCAGTTATGTAACAGCTTACTTAATGCACAGTGCTCTGAATGTCAAAGTGAATAAATTCCGACTAAATAATTAAACTGAAATAACTTTGAAACGGTAGGGTTTAGAGCAGCAAGAGTTGTTTCAGAAAGTAAACCTCTAATATACAGGGTGAGTTTATTTATAGTAAAGCTCCAACTTTAGAGGTAAAACAAAACTTTGAATGGCCACCATTTTGAAACGAACTTCGCCTCGTCAAACAAGACACATTTTACCTTTCCCTTTACCCCATTTGAGATTTTCTGTATTCAGAATGCAACTCAGTGTTGGTTTCATGCACGTTTAGCTATAACGACCACTTCTATGATTGCTGAGATTGACCTGGCGTTGGATGTTGGTTTCATACTGATCTAGTGTTTGCATATGTCACTTGTCTTGGTAATGAAAATAAGACAAAATCAAGACAAAACTCAAAATATTCTTCTCAGACTGACCCAAAACCAAGACTTACAGTAAAATCAATAGAGTTGCTCTTAGACACTAAATGAAACTGGGCAACTCATGTTGACAGTGTTTGTACTAGGACCTCTCGGGTGGATAATCTCTTCTGGAAGTTAGGGGGCAAGATTTCTTTAGAGTGCTTAAGAACATCTTACTTTATGGTATTTCCATCATACATTTCCTATGGTCTTATTCTGTGGGGTTACTTCTGTTATAGATATTTTCCTTATTCAGAACAGGGCAACTAGAACTATGTGCAGGAGGCCACTCTTAATCAGATGAATATTTTAACACTTTTTAGTCCGTATATTTTTGTAGTCCTCACTTTCAATAAAATAAATTTAAATATATTTTCAACCAGGCAGGACATTCATTCAAATTTCACTAGTAATACAACACAACTGGATATCCCACATCATAGATTAGCTAAAATTGGAACCTCGCATTAGATACATTATCTAAGATTTTGTTCAATAAATTACACAATTTTGCTGAAACCATTTTACTTAACATTTTAAAATACATTGATGGCCTGGCTCCGTTTAAACTCTTTTTATATCGTAAACGATTTCTTAGAACAAAATTTAAACATAACATTTTAACTGACTTTAACTGTTGTTTAATTCCCTGTATCATTAATTATTTAATATATTCACTTTTTATATACTGTAATGTGCCTATGTTGTAACAGAAATCTATTGACTCACTTTTATATTCATTTGGAACCATAGTGTTTAAATTAACTGTATAATATTTTTAATTAAGTGTAACAATCCATGGAGATTAAGCTCTTCTTATTAGATTTATATAATTTAAAAATTACTTAATATTATCTAATTAAGGTTTTATTGCTCTGAGGCCTTTCAAGTATACAGTATTTATCTTCAAAGAAGCACCCAAACTGAAGAAAAATAATTTAAATTTAAAATATTGTATATAACGTATGAAACAATACTAGTTTAAATTGCGTTTAGAAAATAAAGTTATGAATATAAAATAAAAAGATTGTACAGACATACTATAAAAGTTTGAGGAAAGGACGATTTTGAAATAAGCCTGGTTCGTTGTTGATTAGAGAATTTAGATTTGTGTGTATGTGTAGGGATTCTGCTGCATCAATGTGTAACAATGCTTTAAGTTTCTTGTAAAATCTAGATTATGAATAGGTACCGGTGGTGGGCCGCTAGGTTGTGTTCAGGAGAAGCAGCTGATGTCATTCCAAGCACGTGGGCCACTATGATGCTATGCTATGCTAATGAGTAGTGTGGTGGCGTACACAAAGGCGGGCGCGGCACTACTTTGTCAACACATTGTTATTAAAGAATACTGACCCATTTGTCTAACGATGCTCGTCATCCGCCAAATCGCAAGTTTTGAGCTGAAAATTGGATTAAACGTGAATTCCACGTGGTTCGGAAGTCACGTTAAACCGTTGGTTCATTAATTAATGACCCAATCTGGGGAATAGTCGGCCCTAGTTTGTTTCTCATCATCCATCTCATCACTCTCACCATCGTTCCATATTCACCTCCTGTAATCCAGCTTCATGGAGGTCAGGTTTTGAGGATGATATGAGTCTAAAGCTGCTCAGATAGTTTCAGTGATCATCGAATAATACCCCCACCATCTCATGGATAAAATTGTCTTGTGGATAAAATCGGTGTACTTAGGTGCCAGACATCTTTTTAATCAAGGACGATGTACTAGTAGCATCACGAAAAAACTGGCCAAGGAGGGTGCTTGCACACCTTACATCGGGCCGAAACCTGTGTGTGGCGTGAACAAAACAACGGCTTTCCACGCCATCCATCTTTGGTACAGAAAAGAGCACTGTCGACGATGTCAAAGCTACTCTGGTCATACTTTGGGTTGGAAACTTGTGAGAGACTGAAGTAATCACTTTACCAACTGGTTGGTGAGATTGAGTCGGAGTCAGGTAAAGCAAGTAACTGCTCTCATCACTGGACACGGCCATTTCAGAAAACACTATTGGCATTTACACCGAGGCTCTGGAGTGCAGGCTATGCAACGAATCTGAGGAGACGGCCAAACACGTCATACTAGACTGTGATAGGCTAGGGGTCAGGAGAAGGGCTCTATTTGGCAGTTCACAGCCAGGTGATGAGATAGACGTCGAGATTGGAAGGAAACTTTTGAACCTCATTGAAGGTACTGAATTAGGTCTTCCATTCTAACGGACCAGGGGTGCACAATAAGCTTCGGTTGACGTGCTAGGAATATCACAAGTCCTCATACCCCGCTCACCTAATCTAATCTAATCACGAAAAAATAGTACTGCTGGCTACGTCCCGCTTGTGAAAAATAAACATATCAAAAATTTCAACACATTTGTGGAAGGAGGAAAAGTCACGTGGTTGAAGAGGAGAGGAGAGTCTTAGCGTTGTTCGGTTGCCATGGTGACGAACCCCGTGTGTTTGCGTGATACTAGTATCGACTGTACGGCCTGGCACCGACATCGTCACAACAACCCTCTCTACAAACCTGCACAGTAGTCGACTGTATAGTGTGTGTGGAGTGCGTGTGCTGACGTGATCACTGAGAATAATCGGCTAGGGGTGTCGTTGTCAAGGGTTCCTAATCAGCCTGCCAGCTGTGTTTTTCGTTTGCGAGTTAAATGTTATCTCCTTCGGTATTTTTATGGAAAACGGTGCTAACGTGGACCTAACCTTTACAAGAAATATTTTACTGCCAAAAATATCTAGGTTAAAAAAATAGTTTGTCAACCTAGTCATGCAGTAATACCTTAAAACTGTTCATTTTTAGAACGACTGGTAATGTTTATACTTGTTTCAGATAATTATACAAAACAATTGATATAAAATAACTAACTTTTTTAAATATCCAAAATAATTTTGGTAACAACTTACATTTTAAATTGTGTATAAAAATCTTACTGCGCACGTCTATTAAACGTTATTTTAGCCACCAATAAAAATGTTGCATTTAAAACCCTAAATAATGAACCTTAGGGCTAAGTGTGAGCAAGTGCATTAGAACTGTGGATCGGAACTGTGAATATGATAAAGTTTTGCGTCACTAAGGGCTACAGGGTGAGTTAGCATGTAATGTATCCTAACACACTTACAGACTAGCCTGTACTTCATGAACGCTAACAGCGCTACATTGCACATGGGTTTCAGTGTCAAGTGCATGTTCAATGACCATGTAAACATGTCGGTTACTCGGTTATTTGTAGTTAGAAAATAAGATAGCTATTTTGTGCGAGTTTTTCAAATGGTATTTGTACAAAATGAAAATCGATTATCTAAGATTTTGATAATTTTAATAATATGTACCGAGTTTGGTTGCGCTGAAAAAACTGGTTAAAAAGTTATAAAGATGTTTTTACACTTTCGCATAATACAAATTTGTGTAACTTAAAATGGACACCATTTCTTTTTGGGTTAAGATAGAGACGTCTAGTTTTCAGCATTCATCAACATTTTCTAAGACCTTAAAATGAGGTGTCACTCGATGGGGCTTCCCTATGAAAATTATGGGCTACCCCAATTCCCCATTTTGAACACTGGGGCAAAGTGTCAGTATACATTAAAAGGTACTTTTGTTTCCTCTCATAAAATGTACCGATTTCGGTTGCGCTGAAAAAACTTGTTAAAAAGTTATAAAGGCGTTTCCACACTTTTGCCTGACCCTGTATAACAGAACTCTTCTATATTTTTATTTACATAATCAAAGTCTTGTAAGTTTATCTCGAGCTTATCATTGGAATAAAACACACTTTGCAGTTGCAATACCGCAAGCGAATTGTTAACACGTTTGCCTACAGCAGGTTGTTAACGAGTGTATGAAATGTTTGCGGCGGTGTGCATTAATTTAGCTAATTGAGTGCGTAGACGCTTGTAATATTCTAACTCGTCACTCAATTATACTTCAAAGAGCCTATTCAAACACTTCTTGCATATACAGTACAGTGATGTCAACAATTTGTAGAGTGCGACAAACCGGGTTAATTTATACGTATATTTAGGCGTGTCTGCACAAAGACTACAAATTTGTGTTTCTCGATTTTAATTTTGCCAAAGGGTGGACTGAAGTATGATTAACACTTGGCCTGCTCTAAAATAAAATATTTTTCGTTTTCCTAAAAAAAGCGAAGTCCATTTTAAGATTTGTGTGTCTATTTTTCAGCAGACATGAAGCTCTTACCTGTTTTAATTAGCGTTGATTTGTTTAAATATTTTCAGTCTTAAGGGTCCGCCCCGCCTCAGCTGCTCGGGGGAGCGTCGATGTAGAGGTTTGTGGGAAATAAAATGGAGAGTTTAGTATTAATGCTATTTTGACGAAACAAATTTTAAAGGAAAGAGAAACATATTATCTAAGTTTGCCTGTAGTTCATGTTTAATGTCCTTTAGTTGACGTTATTATCGGTTAAAGTTAAATAATATAGAGTGTTTTTGAGACCTTATTTAAGAAGCTAAAAATCGGTTTATCACAAATCTAATCACAAACAAATCTAGATAAACCGTTTTCTTTCCATACAAGTTAACATATCCAAATTTAACCTTCATATAAGAGCGTTATCTACTTTCTACGAAACCCTTGCAAGCAAAGGGTTTGACAGTTAGGCCGCATAAGTTGAAAGAAAGCCCGTTGTTTAGCCCGTTGTTACGTGTGCAGTGCCTAATGTTCCTTGGGCGGACGAATTCAGCCTTTCTCTGGACCACGGAGGTGGACCCTAAAACCTGTGTGCTCCTTCAATATCTATAATCTCTGAGTTTGTACTTAGGGCGCATACAAAGCTTTGTAGGGTTTACTACAGTAAGTCGGCAGCTACTTACAAGGTCAGTCCATAATGCTTTTATTATAAACAAATAAAATTGAAAATATAATATTACAACACCATAAATCTGGAACATAAATCATGTGAAATATATTGGTCTCTGCAGCTCCCACATTTAACCGCCTCTTGTGCGGAGATATATCGAGTGTATTATGTACTGTACGCTCTCGAAGCAGAGATCCGGCCGTAAAGCTTATCCCATCTCGGTGGCTGTAAAACTAGACAGAACATAGAACAAATAAGTCCCGCTCGTTAACCTTATCTGTTGGCTGGTTAAATAGAATTACGTCAGTTCTATTTCTAAGCTTAGAGTAGAGACAGAAAGCAATTTTCTGTAGAATCTTAGTTTAAATTAGCTGAGTACCCGCGCTTCGCCTCGGGGCTTTGTAACATAGCTGTGTGTATAATTTAAAAAAATGCAAATTTAAAGTAAACAAAAAATATAGTTTACTATATATCCTTAGAAAACCATTTTCAGTAGTTTGCATGTTGCTTGTTAGTTCACCATCTTCCCTTGGCTACCTTGTGAGAGTCATAGTTACTTCGCCGTTCTGGTCGTTTTTAGAGCCTGCTTTTGTTTTTTGCAATTTATTTTGAGGAGGTTATATGGCATCAAATGTAGCTAAAGCCACACTTATCCCTTAAACAAAGTTTCACCGCCATAGCTTTAGCCAATTTTGACTTATAAGCGGTCCAAAACGCCTAAAAGATGTGTTCAGAGCCCACTATGGTCCATTGTTTTTCTTTGTGTGTGGATGTTGTATGAATATAAAATATAGCTAAAGACACACTGCGTAATGGATTAAATCCTTAAACAAACTTTCACCGCCATAGCTTCAGCCGATTTGAGTTATGAGCGGTCCAATATGTCTTAAAACGTTACAGACAGGAATTATTTTGACGCCAGTTTCGGTATTCGCAGGGTATATAAACACCAAATAAGCGAAAACCGATGGATACATTGCAATGCACAGACAAAAGTCTTATTTTATTTGTATAGATTAATTTTTTATTAAGGTCTCTTGTTTTCAGCCAGAGGAAGTTAGTAGTCACCATCGAACGTAAACTTACCCTGGGCACTAGGGCACTTGGGCTAAGAGATAAAATATCTTTGAGATTATCAAAAGTCTTTTTAACAATACTAACACACCTTTCTATGCCAGAGTACCCGTATAAATAAATGATCACTTTGCTGAAGTTGCCGTCTAGATGAACCTGATATTGGAAAATCTATGGAGAAACTGTTGCTTTCGAGAAAATCTAATTTTGGGTATCCGTGAAAAGAAGCACTTGAACGAAAGTTATCTGCAAAGGAACAAAGAATGTACAGCTCGATGACACGGAAGCGAGCATTGTTGGATTTCAGACTTGTCTTTGTGAAATGAAATCATTAGTCGCTTGTGGATTGCGCTAGCAAATGATAAATAGGCTTTAAACATAAAATATTTTTTAAGATTTTCTTGTCTGATTTCTTTAAAATATTATAAACATTTCGTTTGTTTCATTTTATGTTGTGTAGAAGGTTGGTTATTTGTTTATTTTGTGATTAGGTTGCAAGAGCATTACTTTTTACTGACAATTTCTCCATCAGCTGTTTTCATACAAACTCATTTTGCTGATGAAACTCGAGTCGCTGCTCTCAAAAAACCTGGAAAGCAGGGAAAAGTCAAGGCGTGTCAAGTATCTGTTAACATTAGGGAATTCAGAAAAAACTGAAATTACCTGAAATGGTACAAACTAATAAAGAAAAGCGCATGGAACTCCTTTCTTTTGTCAAGAGAAGCAACACCAAAATACTGCTTTTAACATGTACAAATATTAAAGTTTTCGTTGTCATTTTTAAAGTAAAGTAAGTCTTCAGTTTTGTGGTATCAACATTCAAATTTATAAATGTTATTGTTAACTGACGTACCCTAAAGAATGCCAACAAATAACGTGGTTTTGAGTGTACAAATGATTTTTAAATCACTTAAGAGTGCGCAGTAGTGGCTGTGACCTTAAATTTCGACCTATAAGAGCAATGTAAATCACGCATTTCTTGGGACACTTCACGGCTACTGTTTGCATAAGATATTTATGAAATAAACTTTGTTGTAAAGTGCATCAATTCTTTTAATGACTTCGCTGAGCCGAATTTCCATTTTATCTTGTGTAAAACCGTGATATACATCCAAGAATTAAAGAAACTTTGTATTTGAATTTCTTGTGTTTACTCGTAATCCAATAACACTTCCAAAATTTTGGTCAGCGTAGTCACTGCCTTACATTGTCATCTTTCAAATAAAACTTATTTCAATAAGAACTGATGGAAATTGTAGACGTGAAATGTCTCAAGAAAATGCCTTTTACATTGTTCTCATGGGACAAAAACAAAATGGCCGACAGGTTCTATGCACTCTTTATGTATGTTCACCATAACTTTCGGCTCGAACTTATTGCTCAAAGCTAAGCGAGTAAAGATCATGTGCGTCAGTGGTCGTGTGTCGAATGTCAGGTGGCGGTGGGCAACTGGAGCGAAGAGTCGGGTTGAGATTAGGTGGGATTAGAAGCGGGACGAGGTAAGGATCAATTAGAGCTGTGCAGTCTACACTCGGGCTGTCGAGAGAGCGAGTGAACCAGGCAATAGACAATGGTGGCGATCCGTTACCGGCTAATCACCCCGGCATGCCGGCCCAGCCCGGGGCTCGTACCCATTCATGGCCAGACTCACTGTCACTGTACAAATCTACCGAGGTTAGAAACACGTTGTGACGGAGAAAAGGCTAAATTTTCATTTTTGTTTCTGGACGGAAAGCGGCCTTGTATATTTCTTGGTGGATATGACCGTCAAAATGTATAAAAATCACTCTCCACGTCTCAGCTAAAAATATTACCAACTTCTCAAAATACCTTTATAAAATCCCCATAAAATGGCCTCTTATTTTAGCGATTTTAAATATTAGTTTAAATTTAAACTTTTCAGGTTACAAGAGTCTTAATTGTTGGGCGACGAAGCATTTTTGTATTTTATTTAATAAACTGCCACACAGGTACACATTTTTAGTAAAAAGAAGAAACGGACTTTACCAGCCACTTCTAGAGAAAAACTATTCCTAACGTTTCGGGCAGTTAAAAGCCGTCTTCAGAGGACTACACTAATATAGGAACTACATTTAATTATAATCTTAACTTAAGATCTAACATAAGACTTTACTAAACAAGACTCCGCTACTATTATGAACTTTCAAACTTACAGTTCACATGTTATAAAAATAAAATTAGACATTTGGCATCCAAGACATCCAAATGGGGTGCAAATCGGGCTATAGTCACTTCTTTTTTTGAAATAGTTCATTTCAATACTTTTAACATTTTGTTCTTTGAACTTAATTCTTCATCACTATGTACGTAGACACCTGACTGACTATTTTGTTACTTAGTTGGTTGGATCTCCGTTGATTCCTGAAGGAACAGGAACTAAATTCACCATCCAGAATAATAACGCGTGCTTTTTATCCACCTATCGTATGTGCTGTTGGAAGGATGTGCACGTAAGTGTGTTTGTACGGGGCGGGTTATGGATGTGGTGTGGCACTGTCAAACGCGCTACGTGTCTACACTGCCAATGTGACCTGGGTTTGTTTATAAGCTCGTCACAAACTGCACCGTGACCTCCATCTACACCGCGCCTTGCTCAACTCTCGTCGTCTTCTACCTGACTTCATGTCTGTGTACCTACTCGGGGAGAATGTCATCCAAAGAACGCCCTCAACTAAAACATAGCCGACACGTAGCCAGAATCGCTATTGTGAATCTTAGCGACTTTCCAATAAAACAGAACAAGTTTCATTGGTCTATTTTAAATTAGGCGAAATTCCTTTAGACGATATCCCCGCAGTCGCCACTTACATTTGTAATGTGACTGTACAGTAACGCTAGTTAAAGGTCGAGGTGGAGTGGTAGGGAGGACTTTGTAGCCTAACTTCGCCTTGTGTTTTGCCATTTGACTCAGGAGGTGTTGGGAAGCAAAAAACTGCAAACCGCACCTTTCTACGACGTTTTGTTTTATTTGGTAAAAGAAATGAATAGCTCTATTTTCGAATAAAATACGCTAAAATTGGTGGTAGGGGGATCGATGAAGTAAGTCTTTTAAGAATTCCACTTTTGTTATAGTAGGCCCTTCCCCTATCGGTAATATTACAATGTTCTACAGTACTATTTACCATAACGTACACGTGGCGGGTTGGTATATCGCGCGCGACTCATGAGCCCGCGGGTTCGATCTCCGCAGTCACCACTAGCAATGTTACTTTGCATTAATGCTAGGCAAAGGTCGAAACCGAGTGGTTGAGAAGAATTTACCACGCTCGACGACTCAAAATTTACCTTTCAAATAAAATATTTACTAATCCAAAGTGTACGCTAATGTTATCAATGCATTCATAATGTAACATTGATAATGCATAATGTGAGTAGAATGTCAGTAGGCCTACTACTGAGGGCTACTAAAGACCTACTGAACAAGGCAAAACTCATGAGCATTAATTTTATACTATTATAAAGTCAAAATAAAGTGTATTAAACTGTTTTAGTCAGAGCGCCATCATCGATATTTCAATTTTAAACCATTACCTTTTATTTTAAATATTGTCAATGCTAACAAGGAGAAATGTTCCGTATACAGTAATACAATTTGTAATATTGATCAAATTTTGTTTCATTTGTGTTCTAATTAAAGTTATTTTTGTTTCAGGTAAGCAATTGAACGAATGAGCTGCTACTCCGCCTGCTCTAGTAAGCCGTATTTTTGTAAGCATACAATTTGAAATATTATTCAAATTAGGACAATAGCTTTATTACTTTTATTGTAAACTTAAAAAACACCACTTGCAGGAAACTATCACTTCTATAGTGATGAAAACTGGTGATACTATTTTGATCAGGCCGAAAAAGCCCTAAAATTTGGAGAACTCATCAAATTTGATAATATAACTGGTAAGAGAATGCCAGGGTAGCATAAAGTGATAAGGTTAATCTAAAACCTACAATTTGTTTTTAAAATCTTATCAGAAAAACCAAGTAGTGGACTCTGATAGACACCCTGGTGACATCCTCTATCAAAACGCAATTTTTCAAAGCACTCCAAATGATCAGCTGTTGTTGTTTGTCAGATTAAACAAGTCGAATGGCCTTGAGCCGAGTGTTGTTGCATGCATGTGATTGTGGTCAGTGTCGTGTCTTGTGATTGCAGCCCTGAAGCCATCACACAATCACACTCGTGTGATTGACAATTTGCAATCTCAGTGACAGGTGACTGCTTTATCATTCATAGAGCTGAGAATATAGAGTATATATTGGAATTGGAACAATTGGTTGCTAATAGTTAACATATGGATCTTTGTGGTGTAATTTAACGTAAAGAGGTCAAATGGATTAAAAATGGTTAGAAAATTATATGGTGGCTAGCAGGAAAAGGAGCGTTATTAGGAGAAAATAATCTAGTTTCTCTTTATAAATTGACCCATAAAACCGTTTTCTGAAGTTTGGCACTTGACTTATGGGACACCCTGTATGTTTGTTCGACTAACTTGTACAATAAACTGGTCAAGTGAGGACGAGGGACACGAGCAGGTGGAGATTGGCTTGTCACAGCGGCACGTACAGTCCTATCTGACCTGGCTTGGCACCTCTCCTGGCCATTTGTCAACTGTGGCCCGCTACCTACCTCTTCCTTGCTGAATCACAATCGTTATCCGAGAAGTAACGAGCCTAAACCTTTCGACCAACGTACAACACGTGTACCTTGTTCTTCGTGGATATTGTCCCACGCGTGTGCGTTACATGTATATGGTTCCTTAGTGTTGGGGAGATTCCGATGACCGATTCTCGATTCCACCGATATCTGGGAATCGGTCAGAAGAGTCAATTCCGATATCACATAATCGAGGATCGGTACTTAAGAATCGTTACCTAAGAAGAATCGAGAAAATATTTTAAAATTGGGAATTAATATAAAAATAGAATCGAGTATCGGTCCACCCAAAGGTCTCAGGTATCGGTAATCGAAGACCGAAATCGGGAATTGAAATAAAAAATCAAACCCGGAATCAAGAATCGATATTCTGCTACTGGATTTGAGAATAGAAAAAATAGGAATTGACCCGACACTACTACGAACACATATGAGAACTTAGACTCGGAATCGAGAATCGATATCCTGGTATCAGTATTAAAATTGAGAATCAAAAAAGTTTGTATCGAAAAAGTCAGGAATCCCCAACATTTTCTACAGATCCAGTGCAAAATTCAATTGGCTGGCCCGCGTGTTATTCAGTGCTGTTGAGGATTGGAATTAATCAAGGTTTTGGGAGACTTTTAAAACAACTTTACTGTGAACAAATCATGATGAGTCTTGAAATTAACCGATAAAGGTTGGGGCTATTATACCTGGGGTGCCCTTACGCGTTTGACCATCCAGTTACATGGCGAGCATTGTTCTTTTTTACGCACCAATGTAGTGGACAGCTCTTTAGTTCTCTTTAGAGTATTTTAGGGTTAAAGACTGCGTCCATTTTGTTTTTTGTACCTTAAGAACATGTAAAAGCAAGTATTTTCCTGAGACACTTTACGCCTACAATTTTCATAAGATCTTTTGAAATAAGTTTTATTTTAAAAATATACTGCACTGACTACGTTGACCAATTCTTTTGAAAATTTAATTATTTTACCAGTAAAAATCAATAAATTTAAATACAAAGATTCTTTATTTTTTGAATTTATGTCACGGTTAAATAAATTGAGAAAATAGAAATTCGGCTCAGCGGAGTCAATAAAATATTTAATGCACTGTAAAACAAAGTTTAGTTCATAAAAATCGGATGAAAACTGTAGGCGTGAACTGTCCCAAGAAAATTCGCGTTTTTTTACATTTTGGGACGAAGTTCAAGGTCACAGCCACTACTGCGCACTCAAAGCTGACTATGAGTTGAAGCGACTACTCCACGTACTTTGCTGTTTCCACTCCTCTGGAGCTGACGGTTGTCTCCCTGGCCTGACGGAGGGTGGAGTGGACGGATCTGGGACGTCTGTAGCGGTGACCAGAATATATTATCCTAAACCAACTCCCGGCTTGATTACGCTCAACAACCTCCAGAATCTTGATTAACCAACTCGTCATCGCTCCTTACACGTCTTAACTTCTCGGCCAGAACTGCACGTTTTCCGTCAAAATGTGAAGTCGTGTCTCATTTTGAATTCAGATTAAGAGTGCGCAGTAGTGGCCGTGACCTTGAATTTTGTCCCAAAAGAGCAATGTAAAACAAGAAATCAAAATACAATATATCTTCAATTTTTGGATTTACGTGATGGTTTTATGAGTGAGAAAGTTTTAATTCGGCTTAGTGGAGTCAGTAAAACATGTAATACCCTTTAAAAGAAAATTTATTTCCCAAATAAAAAAGCTGTAGGCGTGAAGTGTCCCAAAAAAGTGCATGTTTTACATTACCGGCTCTGTTTAGAATTTCGTAGCATGGATAATACGCTTAAGTTGAAAGCAATCGCCAACCACAGCAAAGTGCGTATTTACAGGTAGCACGCGTAGAGGGAGTAGCAAACTGGAGTAGTGTAGCGGGAGTATGATAGCGGTCCACCGGCAATAACATTCAGATTTAGGCCCAAAGTCGTATTTAATGATGTCAGTGACCTGGCTGCATCTCGCTGATCCTCTGCTTAGATATACTACTCGAGTGTATCTTGGAACTTGGTCGTTCTCAATCTAGAGGACTTATTAAAATAAATTAAACGTACTGGTAAATTTGAATCTTGATAAAATTATTAGTTTTTAGAGTGTCTAGTGCTTATAATAATAGTTTAAATTAGTGCATGACAAATTATGGGTTTGGCATGACCGATTGTAGTGATCTAAAAGATTTTTAATCGGCTGTTTGAATAGTGCGTTTTGCTATCAAAGTGACCGCAATTACATTTGAAACGATACATGAATTTATTGAGATAAACGTAGTTTACATGAAACTTTTCAATGATAACGCAAGTACAGCTTCTTCATAATGCTGGATTATTCCAATGCTTTATAATTCATTACGTTATGATATACAGGGTCAGTTTTAAATGGAATACATTCTCCCCACCTTAACCTAAAATGGAAATATTTTTAAAACCCTTTGGGAATTGTTTTTATAGGATTCAGAAGTTTGTTTTGACCTACTTTGCGTCACTCACTCCCCACCCAAAATCCGGGGGGTGAGGGCCCCCCAAATTATTAAAATACAAACACCTCCCCCTTTGTGGCACCTCAAAAAAAGGGAAAATTCAACCTTAGTTCAATGACGCAAAGAAACACTTTTTATCTCTACTCGCTTTTTTGTTACACCAATTTAAAGATGACACAAAATCAGGTTTAAAATGCCACATTTCACACACAATTTATTTTGAATTACAAAAATTTCATCAAAATACTTTGAGATATCATCATAACCCTATAACATAATTCCGCAGAGTATTTTGAAGACAATTTTGTTCTTGAAGAAGAATTGTAGAACTGTGAACACGATTTTGCCACCCACTCACTTTTAAAATTTTCGTAGCTACAAACGTCTTCTGGCCCCTGGTGTCCATCAACAATTAAATAATTTTCTTCTCAATTTATATAAAATAGTATACACTTTTGATGAACAAGTGCGCTGTTTGTTCTTGACAATACAACAACAGAGTTTGGAATAAATGAATTGTCGCATGACACACAACACACGAGAGTAGATGACGAGATGTGACAGATTGTGAGAGAGAGAGGGGGGAGTATAAAAGTGAGAATGATGGCGTGGTGTAAAATGATACACAAGTACAGTAGAAGCTGTCCACTCGATGACAGGACAGTGACAGTTTCCATCCCGACACAAACATACGCACGCAAACATACCTCAGACATGCGACCCGGCAACAAAACCTGCTCTCCGGTATCTTTCATTCGGTGTGACAGTGCAAGCCCGTACGCAGGAGTTTAAACGTGTAGGCTTAATTGAATATTAGGGATGAAAATACTCAAACAATCGAGATATTCAACTCAGTTCGTAGAAGGTGTTATTGAAGCTTTGAGTCACTGCAATATTTGTCATTTTTCAGAAACAACTTATTTCAAAAGGTTTTATGGAAATTGAAAGTGTAAAGTGTCTTAATAAAATGGTCGATTTAAATTTTTCTTAAATTATAAAAAACAAAACGGCCGATATGGCACTTTTAAGGTTAAATAGAAGGCTTTGCTTACTATATTCCTACTAGAAAATTGAGGCGTTTTGGGTATATTAAAATTGCATGTTGACAATTGTGAATGTGATTGAGAGAGATAGGGAGGTTAAGCGAGTCTATTGCAGTTTGAAATTAGTTGAGTTGATTATTCACAATTCATCACATCACAACACACCTTGTCACCGGCGACAGTTTGGACAATTTATCATAGTTACGCCGCATTGGCACATTGGCTATAACTGATCACATCGGTACATATGATTGATAACAGATTTGGCACTGTGCCAGTCTGCCGTTTTCACTTGGTGCCATTAGTTTAGTTCCGTGCCATGGCACGTTCGAAGTACTCGTATTAATTAAAACATGTCTAAATCTTAAGAGTGCGCAGTAGTGGCCGTGACCTAATTTCGTCCCATTAGAGCAATGTAAAACACGCATTTTCTTGGGACACTTAACGCCTACAGTTTGTATCGGATTTTCAAGAAAAAAACATTGTTTTAAAGTGCATTAAATATTTTAGTGGCTCCGCTGAGCCGAATTTCTATTTTCTCATTTGTCAAACCGTGACATAAATCCAAAAATTGAAGACACGTTGTATTTGAATTTCTTAGTTTTAGTATTAAACTAATAACATTTTCAAAAATGGGGTCAGCGGAGAAATTGCATTACATTGTCATCTTTTAAATAAAACTTGTTTCATAAAGTCTGATGAAAATTGTGGTCGTAAAGTCTCTCAGAGAATGCTGGTTTTTACATATTTCTTATGGGAAAAAACAAAATGGCCGCCAGGTACTGTGCACTCTTAATCATCATACTTTTATTTTGCAAAATTACCAAGCACTGCAGAATAATTGAAAAGTAAATCGAACTTATTGGCCAAATTTAAAATTTGCAAAGGTGAAATTAAAATGTGATATTTTACACCTGGAATATTTTTATAGTAAATTTATTTTGTTTAATCTTAATTGACTCTCACTTCGTTCAGCCGACAATCGTAACTGTATTTGAAATGTTCACCAAGAGTTGACAGTTCTCACCTCTAGAAAACAGAACTTTATCACTCTAAACTGTTGTATTTCACCGCCATTTCGTTTATACATTTGATTGATGTAGCCATTAAATCTGAAACCTGGTTGGTCGGAAGCTGAAACTGGATTAATGTTATCTAAATTGAATCGGTCTTGTGGCATTTGTGAAGAATGTGTTAATTTGAATGTTTTGTGGACTATCCTGGTGGTCTGGAGTTTGAGTAGCGGGACGTCATTTGTCGAATACCCCTAGAATTTTTGCATTGAATTTTCACGTGTAGCTTATTATTACGGTAAGTGGTAGTAAGCATGGTAGTAAGGACTTTGCAGCCCTAAATTCGCCTTTTTTAACTTTTGTTAAAACCATTGAAGACCTTTTTACATTATTCTCAGCTGGTAAACTGCACTTTACTACGGGTAAATAAATGATCGGACCTTAAACTTAAAAGGAAAACCTGCACAGCTGACGATAATGATTCAATCTTTAGTTGATAATTTATAACTAATAAATATACAACTAAATACATCCAACAAATTGCAAACGAATTAGATTACAAAGCATGATTTAATGCAGCTAGTACTCTTAATAAGGACTTATGAATTTACTTTTATCGAATTTATTGGGAAAAAATGAGATATTCATGCTGCCAGCATGGTTAGACCCAGACTCGGGACCATGAAATGAGTACCGTTCCTGACCATGTTTGAATATGTTTTGAGCATTTTACAAGAATTTATATACATATTTATATATGTGTCTACTCTCTACAGGTCGAAATTTTCGTCGGATTTTCATGAAATTCGTTACAAAAATTCTTTTTGTAAATATCCCGGTCAAGTTCGTCAAACAGGAAATCGGGCTACCGGAACCCCGCTATTGAGGGGAGCTTTGGTAATAAAAAATAAATTTTATTTAATAGTAATAAACCATAATTTAATTAACTAAAAACAGTAAATTTCATGCCATTTTGATGAAATTTGAAATAAATATGTATTTTAATAGTATCCACCAATATACCAAAAATTATGAAAATCCATTGCGTCGTTTCAAAATTATTTTTCGCTATAACAGCGTCATCAATAATATTTAAAATACGTTTTTTACCTTCACGATATGTAATAAAACTTGGCAATAAAAGAATTTGGGTAGCCCCACCCGATTTTTACCGGCGCAATGTACGTCAAAACAAACTTCAGGATCCTATAAAAACATTCTCTAAAGAGTTTTAAAAATATTTCTTTTTTCAAAAGTTAGATTGTGGGGCATTTAAAACTTACCCCGTGTATGTTTCTATTCCAAATAATAACGTCATCCATGTTTTCCACCCTATTCATTGTAATCTGTTAGATAAATCGATGCAGTGAACGAAAGTGACGTGCACAAACAATGGTCAGAGAGCCTGTGTTTAATGGTTTATGGGATTGATTACAGAGCATCGCTTGGAACCAGCACTGCCCTACATCTTCCCGGTAAACAAATCACTCATCCTCATGATCCAATATTTACCGCGACCCACGGACTTGAGTCATCTACCCTGTCCTGTACATTCCAGATCCGTCAATAAAACTTGCCGTTGACTGTCTTTTTGTTTTCCTCCGTGATAACGGACAATTTTAGGCGTTTTGAGAATTTGTTTACGTCTGTACTTAAACTCTCTTGGTCCGGTGTCAAGTTTGCAACGTTTATTGTTGTATTTCTTAGGGTTAACTCATATGACAGTTTTTGAAATTCCGTTAGGTAAAAAAAGTACTAGATGACTTTTGTCGAAAATTATAGTACTGCACGAGAAAATATACACGTTGAAAATATGTTACAAGTAACATCATACATCTGTTTACAATTAGCCTCAGCCAGTGTCACTTAAGTCGTGTTGATCTTGAAATTATGAAAACATGTCTTGCCTAACTAGCTCAATTTAGCTCAATTAGCTTTTTTTTTGTCTACGCCAACGACATTTTTATTAGAGACTTAACTTAGGGTTGGTGGATGGGCATCACAAAACGCTTTTAGGGAAAGCGGTCCAACCTCTTGTGCTTGCGCCGGGAATCGAACCCGCGACCTTGAGGTTTGCAAGCCGTGACTCTACCCACTGAGCCACGGACGCAGGCAAAGATAAAAACTGCGTACGTAAACAGCAATACGAAAAGAAGGTTGTTACGAGAAACTTTTATCATTGACGGAGATACCAAGATTGACGAAACAAACAAAAAAGCTTCATCGTTATGTGGAATATTTTCTCAATAAACGTTCTCGAACTTGGAGACGAGTTCAGAGTTCAGGTCGGAGGGCTGGAACCACTCTGCCTACTTTATTGGCGTTATTGTTTCGATGTTTCACTGCGAATAAAACAACGCATCACAATATTGTTTGTGTGCTGCTCCTCCTGGGAGAGGTTCGGTGCAATGCACACTGCGGGTCCAGTAACACTCAATACAACACTCTCAATCCATCACTAAATCACTATTTGAGATGCCGACCACTCTCATGAGGGTATTTTAAGGCAAACATGTGGTGAAGGATGAGTGTGATGAGTGGTAGTAATGAGTTATGAGGTGTAGTCTTGTTACAAACTAAGGCCGACTCTTCCTTAGAATGGGCCATTAATTAATAGCCCAATGACTAATGTTAATACAAGGACCCACAGCTTAACGTGACTTCCGAACCACGCAGGTGATGGTCTGATATGTCTAAACGATGGTGGGAGTTGATGTGGATATCATCAGATGATCACTGAGACTATCCGAGCCGCTTTAGACCTATATCATCGTCAAAACCTGACCTCCATGAAGCTGACAGGACCACGCCACGAGTCCCAGTCAAACCATCTCCAACATAATGTTGAAGTACCGAGTAGATTATGTGATCAAATGAAATACGAAGTTAAGGAGGCTGTTTCTACTCTGCTGACGATTCTCACGATACAAAAACTGTTTAAAACTCTAATTACAAACGAATATTCAAAGCTGGCAGGACGGGAAGGGATGCTGGAATGAGGGGGCGGAGGCTGGGGTCCAAGGTTATGTCTTAGCCCTCGCGTTGATGTGCCTGGTCTGGAGTATGTGTGGTCCATTACTCCAGGGGAGGTCTCTCAAATCTATCCACACTCTTCGCAGTTGTCAGTACACACGAAACTGGTGACGTGGTCTTAATTGACAGGTTCACAGACATATTTGAGTATAGTAGATCATGCTAGAGGCTATAGCAGATCATGTTAAGTATGTAGGGAGATACCCTTCAAGAAGAAATACTGAAATACTGCCAGAACAAAACGGGTGAAGGAGATGGTAAACAGAACCTTTTGAACAACTAATTAGAAATTAAGTCTGTAACTGTTTTAGACTAGTTAATGTTGGAAAATGTAACGTTTTTATGGAGATTACACAAATGAGATTCCTTTGCTACAACGTGTTTTACGATCCAAATCGTATACAGGTACACAAGATGCCTACCCTTAAAAACTACAAAAGGAAATAACATTTTCAGTACATATTATAAAGATAAAGCTTTATTACGAACAAGAACGAAAATAAGTTTAAATAAACGGAAACACTTAATTGCCTTGTGTGGTAGTGTGTTGCGCCGGTATATTTAAACAACTAAGCCATTCTTGGCAAGAGAGCTCGGCAATTATGGGGCAGGAATAACTGCTTGGTAAATTTACCAACGGACTTGGACATCTTGGCTTCTGTCCACTACCTTACCTCTAACAGCAAACGTCAAGCTTAACGCGACACAACTGTCAACACTTCAAGATAATGTGGCAATGAATTCCCAACATTGACGACTGGTAACTATAGACATTATATCGGATGAGCAACGCAAATAGTAGCAATAACTAATAATGTAGTTTAGCGAAAAATCATTGTTTATTAGTATATGACGCAAGAGATGTTTGCACAGCATGTAGGATATTTCATATCTAAAAGACTTTATTTATTTGAATTGGCTACAAAATGATCAAAGGAAAAATTTAAACCAATTTAGCGGACCCGTGGCGGGTTGGAATCGTGCGCATCTCCGCTGGCGAGAGTTCGATCCCCGCAGTCACCAATCACGTAAAGTGACGATACGGTAACCTTGATTACAGGTCGAGATTCAGTTGTAGAGATAACAAGGTCCTAACTTCGCCTGGTTTAAAAACAAGACAAAGATAATTGCCTTAAACATATTCCTAAACAAATAAATCAATAAATGCGTGACCTAAGTTAAAAATTTAACCCACACAACACCAGCACATGATTGATGATCGATCAAGGCAAAGTCATGATTCTTTGTGCACCCGCTGTATAACGGGACTATTCATTGAACAGCGCGACTATTCATGTGCCGTGCCACATACAAACACATACACAGCGTCAATGACACTGGTGTGTAATAAAGACAAAGTGCGATACTGATTCGACCCGTGTTGCCAGGCCTCGCCCCACCACACACAAACACAACAGGTGGCACAAAGTGTTATTGCTCAACAATAACTGAAAGCTAAATAACTCGTCTGTTCTCGTATTGTTCTTAATCGTTTAAAGCTTTTTGACTGGGACTCGTGGCGTGGTCCTGTAATCCAGCTTCATGGAGGTCAGGTTTTGAGGATGATATAGGTCTAAAGCGGCTCAGATAGTCTCAGTGATCATCTGATGATACCCGCATCAACTCCCACCATCGCTTAGACATATCAGACCATCACCTGGGTGGTTCGGAAGTCACGTTAAGCCGTTGGTCCTTGTATTTCCATTGGTCATTGGGCTTTTAATTAATGGCCCATTCTAAGGAAGAGTCGGCCTTAGTTTGTAACAAGACTACACCTCATAACTCATTACTACCACTCATCCTTCACCACATATTTGCCTTAAAATACCCTTATGAGAGTCGGCATCTTATAGTGATTTAGTGCTGTTTTGCTTTGTTGTAGCTGCAGAAATGAGGGTTAAGGCATGCAGAAAAAGTTGTATTACATTATTTTGAATATTGAAGCCAAGATGGCTCAAACGCGATGTTGCCATGTCGAACAAATCCCAGTTGCAAAGTTATAGCGACCATGGTGCCACACAGTAGTTATCCCTGACCGTACATGACTGTGATGGTCGGTACGGTACGTTGCAGTCCTTTATGATCAAGTATCAAGTACAGATGCACCGCTGTAGGCTGTGTGTCTGTGTGCTTGTGGTTGTGTGTCCATATCCCTGGCTAATTACCTGCCACATGCGCTATACGTATTCACTGAATGCTGGTACTTATTGATCATTCAGCATTCCAGACGTTAAGTTAAATTAAAATGATGTTTAAGAGTGCAGAGTACCTGTCGGCCATTTTGTTTTTTGTATCATAAGAACAAAGTAAAAACAAGAATTTTCTCAAAACACTGCACGCTCGCAAATTTCATCAGATCTTTTTGAAATCAGTTTTATTTGAAAGATGATAGTGTACTGCAGTGACTCCGCTGACCACTTTTGTCCAACATTTTACTAGTTTAAAAGTAAACACAAAAAATTCAAATACAACGTGTCTTTATTATTTTAGTTACGGTTTGATAAATGTGAAAATGGAAATTCGGTTCAGCGGAGCCTCTTAAACATTTAATACACTTTAAAACAAGGTGTATTTAATAAAAATCCGATGAACACTGTAGACGTGAAGTGTCCCAAGAAAATGCATGTTTTTACATTGCTCTTATGAGACGACATTCAATGTCACTACTGCGCACTCTCAAGTTTGTGGACTCTTGGCGTGGTCCTGTAATCCAGCTTCATGGAGGTCGGGTTTTGAATGATGATATAGGTCTAAAGCGGCTCAGATAGTCTCAGTGATCATCTGATGATACCCACATCAACTCCCACCATCGTTTAGACATATCAGACCATCACCTGCGTGATTCGGAAGTCACGTTAAGCAGTTCGTCCTTGTATTTCCATTAATCATTGGGCTATTAATTAATGACCCATTCTAAGGAAGAGTCGGCCTTAGTTTGTAACAAGACTACACGTCATAACTCCACTCATCACACTCATCCTCCACCACATATTTGCCTTAAAATACCCTCATGAGAGTGGTCGGCATCTCAAATAGTGATTTAGTTTAAAATTAAGTTTATCAGCTGTTATAATCTGTGTTAGTTAAGACGATGCAATTTTCAAACAATTAAGGTTTCACGAGAAAAAATAATTCGAGAATATTTGTTGAAACAATTAGCACATGCAAACAGCAAAGCCAGTAGTTTCCGCAGATTAAAGAACAGCAGTTTTCTTGGATTGAGCTGAACCGCAGAGCAATCTAAGAACCACGCTGTATAATCTTGGATGTGGGGTTGTTTCTTTGTACGCTGCCTAACAAACACGCTTTAGTTTTAATCTTAGAATTGGTAAATGCTGTAAATAAAAGTGATGGAATTCATATAAACGCGCCATTATTATAACATCAGGTTTAAGTTAGCTCGCTAAATACTTATACAGGGTGAGTTTAAAATGTCTCGACCCCACCTTAACTGATGAAAAGGAAAATTTTAAAAACTCTTTAGGAAATGTTTGTATAGAATTCTGAAGTTAGTTTTGACGTATTTTGCGTGGAGCCCCCCCGAAACTTTTAAATACAAAAAACTTTCCTTTGTGGCACCTCAAAAGAAAGGGAATTTTACTACAAACCAACGAGGCAAAGAAAAAATGTTTATCTCTACTCTTTGTAATATCCATTCAAAGATTACAAGAAATCAGGTTTAAAATGCTACAATTCACATTAAAAGAATGTGTTGTGACAAAATCTTTAAAAATGTATAAAAAACGAGTTTACATAAAACCTTTTCTTTGTGTCTTTGAATTTGTGTCGAATTCCCTTTCTCTTGAGGTGCAACAAAGGGGAGTTTATATTAAAAGATTTGGGGACCCCTCCCACTCGGTTTTGGGTGGGGGTATGTGATGCAAAGTACGTCAAAAAACTTCAGGATCCAACTAAAACATAACCCAAAGGGTTTTTAAAAATATTTCCTTTTTCAAAAGTGAAGGTGGGGGACATAAAACTTACCCTGTATACCTATAATACCCCGGGATTTGAGGTTGTAGTAGTATTTTTTTCTAGCATAATGAAGCTACCTATTCTCATTAGGTTATACTAATGTGACAGTTAAGTTATTTTTTTAGTTTTAAAACCCAATTTCAGAGTACAGATTGAGAGTGATATTTCACTCCTAGTGTCCTCACATTGCTAAGGAACAACAAACTGTTTTCCAAATATGTTCCCTTACGAAGCGGTTGTTTCCAATGAATGTTAACGAGCTGTTTCATTACTCTCTCTCTGTAAGTTGAGCCGTGTAATCCAAATCCCATTTGAGAAATCGTCAAACGAACAACTGGAGAATCCAGATAAATTCACTGGAGAAAGCTTAGCTTAAAAGAGACAAATTGAAGTCCATTTCTTGTCATGAACTTCCTTAAGCCATTCGGTCATTTGTTAAGACGGCCCGATCTTCACTGGGCGATTACGTCTTGGATTCACTCAACGAAAATATTGACTGATAGTTAACACGGCTAGTTTTATCACTAAATCACTATTTGAGATGCCGACCACTCTCATGAGGGTATATTAAGGCAAATATGTGGTGAAGGATGAGTGGTAGTAATAAGTTATGAGGTGGACTCTTGTTACAAACTAAGGCCGACTCTTCCTTAGAATGGGCCATTAATTAATAGCCCAATGACCAATGGAAATACAAGGACCAACGGCTTAACGTGACTTCCGAACCACGCAGGTGATGGTCTGATATGTCTAATTCATGGTGGGAGTTGGTGCGGGTATCATCAGATGATCACTGAGACTATCTGAGCCGCTTTAGACCTATATCATCCTCAAAACCTGACCTCCATGAAGCTGGATTACAGGACCACGCCACGAGTCCCAGTCAATGTCAATATCGAATTTCCTTTGGAAAAATGAGATATTCATGCCGTCAGCATGGTAAGACCCAGACCTGGAACAGTGAGCACCGATCCCTGACCCCCAGAACACGTTTTGAGCATTTTTACAAGACTATGTATATATGTGTGTGCTCTCTACAGGTCGCATTTTTGTCAAATTTGCATGAAATTTGGTAGAAATGTTTCTTTTGTAAATATCTCGGTCAAGTGCGTTAACCAGCATAATCGGGGTACTGGAACCGCCCTTTTGGGGGGAGGAGAAGGGGTTCTGGTAAAAATAGGGTTTAATAATCTAAAAACCGTAATTTGCATCCGAGTTTGATGAAATTTGAAATAATTATGTATTGTGATAGTATGCATCAATGTACCAAAATATGAAAATTCATTGCAACGTTTCAAAGTGTTTTTTACTATGACAGCGTTATTAATCGTCCGTTTTCAATACAATTTGAAATACGTTTTACCTTCACGATATGTAATAAAACTTGCAGTAAAAGAACACGTAAGTCTGAGGCCGCAGGCCGCGCCCGTGTTACTGGGCTACTCAAGTCTGAGGCCGAAGGCTGAAGAGAGGTTGTGAGCGTAGCGTACAGCCTCGTAACGCCCTTGGCAATAGAACGGCCGAATGCCAAAGCGAGGCTGTGAACGGAGCGAATAAGAGAAACAAATTGCAAAGGAAATTCGAATCATTCATGCAAGCGGCGCTTTATCCCTTAGCTGATATTCGGGATATGTACAATAAGACTGCAAGTGCATCGTTTAGCCTAGTTGAGTTAGGCTTGATGATCACTGTGGAATTTAGCTGTTTGACATTGTACGCTTTGATGCGTCAAGTATCACTTGGCCTGGAACACCCATCAAACTGGGACATTTTGTGTGGTTAAATTTAAATACGACTGATTATTTACTGAGAGATAATACTGTATAATAAATACAATTATCTTACAATTTACGAGCTGTCAAACTTAACGTGGTTTTATAATTACTAATATTTTTAACCTATTAGTTTGCTCCGACCTAATTTCAAAACTTATTACAGCCACAAAGGTATAGTTTCCCCGCTCTGAAAACCTCCTAATGATTTTTGATATTTTACTTACTTCTTGCGTTGTTCCGAACAACCAACTACAGGTTTAAATGAATGGATTGATTAAGAGTTGAATGGAGCCGACCAAGGGGTTGAATGTATGAATAGCCGCACGCTTGACGTAATCTGCGAATGAGCCAAATTACATTCATGTTCCCACAAAGGGGGTGAAAATGACCCACCCTTAGAGCGTGTTCGTGTACACCCTTCAGGAGCCGCAACCCCTTCTCTGCAGTCTGCCCAGCACAATGAGGGTTAATTATACTTAGTTTACCGTGAGAGTTAAAAAATAGTTTTCAACAGAGGGGTGGCCTAGATTTCAGACGACAGAAAAATTAAAGTTGAATAAAAATAAGAATTTCTTTATTTTTGTAATATTTAGTTTTGAATATATGTTATGTTTGAAATTGAAAAGAACATATTTTCTCACATTATCGTTAAGATATAAAAGTAAGAGTGATATCTTTAACGATAATAAAGTAAAACAAATAAAAAAATTATATACAACAAATGTCAGTCCTCTAAGTAACAAAATGTCTAAGGTCAAATGTCTTTGACCTGTCAAGCTGAATCTTAAACGTCTTTCGGAGCCAGCCCCCCTAACTAGGCATCCAAGCGTTCCTGGGCTGGACTCCAACACAGGCGCTGTCCTTGACAGTCGGCTTTTCGCCAGCAGGTTCTGATAATGAATAACCAAGTACCGGAGAAGTGAGCACAGGAAACGAAAAAAAACTCTATAGGTAATTAATCCCTAATATAATCACAAATGATACATATAGCCAACACAAAACTAATTACAAACAACAAAACATTTCTTTTTTCTTCTACTTAACTATTTCCTACACAAGTATCCAAAAGCATAAATCCAAGTATTTGCGTAAAAGTTGTTAGCGCTTTAATGAAAGAGTTTTGCTTTGTTTAGTAATTTCTTCATAGTTTAATGTAATAATCAAAAATACATAAACAATTTTCGTTGCTGTTCATGGTTTTATTGTTCAGTATTTGTATAGTCGCGTAGCTGTTAAATTGGCTGTGGCTATTGAAATCATTTTTTTTTAAATAATAATAGTAAACGTCACAGAATCCTAAAATGCACAGGTTTACACCAAAACCGTTTTGTAATACACTTTTGAAAGAAAAACTGGAAATAATAACAAACGTATCTTCACTGTAAATAAACAGCGGACTTAAATCAAGGTCTGAATGTCTCTTCATTAGTCCGCGGTATTAAAAAATTATTTTAAAGGGTGTTCCAGTTTATTTAACTGATAGTTTAGATTATACAACGAACAAAAACGGGGTTAAATAATGGTTGTTCAGGTTTGTGTTTTAATTACAAATTAATTTCATGTAAAACACGTTTCGTAGAATATTATGTAAACATAAACCTCATCCTCAACAACCTACTTAGAGTACAGCGAGCAAACGCAAAGCCTAGTTCCTTATGTTTACTCGTTACAAATATTTAACGAGGAAAGTTTCCAAGATTCTGGAGATAAATTGAGCCACTTGGCACATGGAAACGTTTTGATAGTCATTTCTCTCACACAATCTTCCTCCGAGCATTAAAAGCTCATTTCACATAATAGTCCATCTTCAAGACTTAAGTAATATTCTTTAGATTACTTTCCCATAAAATCCACCATTGAATTTTTGTCTTGGTGAAACCAAAGCAACGCTGCATATCACTATTTCACTATTTTTGAGATGCCGACTACTCATGAGGGTATTTTAAGGCAAATATGTGGTGAAGGATGAGTGTGATGAGTGGTAGTAATGAGTTATGTAGTCTTGTTACAAACTAAGGCCGACTCTTCCTTAGAATGGGTCATTAATTAATAGCCCAATGACCAATGGAAAGACAAGGACCAACGGCTAACGTGACCACGCAGGTGATGGTTTGATATGTCTAAACGACGGTGGGAGACTGGGAGTTGATGCGGGTATCATCAGATGATCACTGAGACTATCTGAGCCGCTTTAGACCTATATCATCCTCAAAACCTGACCTCCATGAAGCTGGATCACAGGACCACGCCACGAGTCCCAGTCTAAAAATGAAACACAAAATAAGAATCTTGTACGTTTATTGCTAGTTATCGTTTGCTAATTATTTATTACAATCTAGGGACATTGCTTGGATGTACATACATGCTTGCATGTCCAGTGCTTCGAGATTTTACCCGCATTTGGTGGATTCAGAGGTCCCCTTATTATAATTTTGAATATTTAAGGTCTGCGAAGAAAATATTTCCCAATAAAGATACATGGGCTTTCGACTTAAATCATGCAATAAGTTTTCAGATTTGCCCGTTGTTTTTCAAATGAACAGAGGATTAGTAGCACCCTACTGTAGTTCGTTTCAAAATCAATTTGAACCACATCTCCTTCCTCAGGGAGCTCGCCCCTCAAGGGGAGGGAAATCTGCAAACTGCCTCACCTTGCATCAACAAGTCATCTGTCAAAAGCTGCCTGAAGAATGGGGATTGTTCTGTTATAATTGCAGTTTAGCACAGCACACAATGCTAGGGGAGACCCCTGACATCTTGCCGCTATTGTGTAGTTCCCTTCTTGCCTATCAGCAGGGGCCACCTGTATTTAAAAGACGTTAAGGTCGTGCCATCGATACCACCTTTTGTGCGTAGCCATTACTTTTAAGTACGCTTGCGCTTGGGGTAGTGCAGGGCGGCTTATTGCATACTTTTCAAATACGAGTGTTTACGTCAGTTTACAGATGTTCCTTGTTAATCTTTTCCGGTTATGGGTCGACTTGATCCGGTTGTCATGGATCATAAGAAGCAAGTGAGTAAAAGCCCTACCAAACCGATGCAGAGCCACTATTTTTGAGCATGGCTTTAGGTTCTACCCGCAGCCATCTTGTTCTGGCTGAAAGGATTTCGTAGATTTTTGGTACCCCCTACAAATTCTAGGTACGGGATCATACATGTTCATACCAAGAGCAATGCATGATATAGTGAAGTCATGAGCAAACGCTCAGAACCACCTCGGCAGAGCCTACCCGGAAATACGATGTGTTCTGGTCAACGAACAAAAATAGTATATAATAGGAATTTTCGAAGGATAAATTTTTTATCATAGGAGTCCGTCCATACTCAGTGGTATAGTGCGTGCTTCGCACCAAATCAGCCCAGGTTCGATTCCCGGGCGTCATTTTTGACGATTGTCACTCCCCGTGGTTCGGAAGTCACGTTAAGCCGTTGGTCCATTCCATTAATCGTTGGGTTATTAATTAATGACCCAATCTAGGGAACAGTCGGCCCTAGTTTGTAACAAGACTACATCATCCATCAAAACATTCATCACACTCACCATAATTCCATATTCACCTCAAAATACCCTCTAAGAGTGGTCGGTGTATCGAAGCAAAAGTATCAAAAAAGTGTCATTAGAGTTTGTTAACCGTTTCCGTACATGCCTCGTGTGAAACGTTCGACACAACCAATCGTGAGACGGACAGTAGTGGCTTGCCTGAGGGGTAGCGAAGGGCCGGCGGGCGGCGGATCAGTCAGTAGTGCCTGGGCTCCACCCCGTGGCGCCACGTGAGTGTGCGTGCGCGTGTTTGTTTGCAACCCTGTATACGAGTGTACAGATCTGTTATAATCTCTGTGTCATGTGTTGAGTGTAATGTAGTGACTGTGTGATTGTGTTATCTATTCCCCCCTTACCCCTCTCGGAGTTCTCCCTGACCATGGTGAGTTGAATCACGTTCTGATTTATAGTTGGGCGTCGTGCTCTTTGTAGGATTTGTAGAAGGTTTCTGTTATTCAGTGAGGCAAGTATGAAACGTTTGTTCCGATCAAAGGTAATAAAATACGTTTTTGTTGGTTATATTCTGTCAATATTACACTTTAAATATAAAAGAGTGAAAACCACTCCCTAACAGTGAAAATCGAGCCACTCTTATTTGAGAGTGGCTGGGTTTCAACACCCAAAAAAGCGAAATTTAACTCTTTCTGAGTGGCCTTCACTCCTTCATTTTTATAGTTTAAGTTTGTACTATAAAACCAAATTACTTAATGATAGATTTAGCTTAGAATTGTACTTTAAAACCAAAATGGTCGTTTACTTCAAACAAAAATAACTATTTTTACAAGGAAATAAAATTTCAAAAAAGCAAGGCTGCACTTTTTGGCGTTACATTTTGTAAATCTTTTCAAGAGTGCGCAGTAGTTACTGTGACCTTTCGTCTCATAAGATAATGAAAAAACATGAATTTTCTTTGGGACACTTTTCGCCTATTATTTTCATTACATTTGTATGAAATAAACTTTGTTTTAAATATTTGCATTAAATATTTTAGTGACTCCGCTGAGCCGAATTTCAACTTTTGCATTTATAAAACCGTGGCATAAATCCAAACATTGAAGGAAATCTGTATGTGAATTTCCTGTTTTCACTTCTAATCTAATAAAATTTTCAAACAAGTGGTCAGCGGAGTCACTGCATTACATTGTTATCTTTAAAATAATACTTACTTAAAAAACGATCCGATGAGAGTAGACGTGAAGTGTCTCAAGAAAATGCTCGTTTCACATTGTTCTTATGGGACAAAAAGCAAAATGGCCGACAGGTGCTGTGAACTTAAAGTTATCATGTCTATGATGTAATAATCAGCGGTCTTAATAAAAGAGAAAATTCTTAGATCACATCCGGACGGTATTGTTAAAACTCACATGTGTATAAAGGGTTAAAGGTGCATAGTGTCGAGGGCGCTGTCGGTGTAAGATGCTGAAAGTAAACTCTACACGTGTAACCTTAGAAAAGGGACTCTCATGTTTACTAAATTCACAAGGAATCCCGCTGGAACCTGTCAGTTTCATACAGCAACTGCAACCTTTTACTCTTCACACAATTTTACCGCACTTGATACACCTCGGCCTTTCAGTAATTTGTGTAAATAAATAAATAACTTTATTTGTCGCATACAAAAAAATATTGTGTGACAAAAAAACAAAGCTGGATATAAAAACAAATAAGACAAACCCATCACCAAAATACTGTTCCCCTATAGTACTACTTGCTACATAGCAAATGAGTTATAGATGAAATCTTTTTGGAAAAATAAGCTGTACTTAAATAGTGATGATCTTGCTCACATACGATGGAAAATGCCCGCAATAATAGTTTAAACCCTGGTACTTAAATAATTTACAAATTTATTTTTGAATTAAAAATGTTTTTAATTTCTATTTAATAAAGTTTATACTGTTATATTCCTCTAATTTCTCTAAATATTCCGCTAATTTGTAAAACATTTAATACCAATTTGGGACGGTAATTTCTAAGATAGATCATGCCTATGGTGACCCAACTTATATTGACTACTATTTCTAGTGTCATGGTTGTGAATATCATGGCCTGTTACCAAACTACCATTTGTTATGGAAAAATAATCGTTTCGTATCTATAAATACAAGGTAGGGTAAGAATACCTAACACTTAAAATATATCTCTACAAGAATCCCTTAAACCTAATTTTGATACTATTCGCCAAGCTTTCTATTGCAGAATAAACATTCTTAGAAGTTTATATTTTGAAGTAGAACCCCACAAAATGATATCCTAATTTGTGTATGGTTGTATTAAACCAAAGTAAGCCATTCTCAGTATCAATAGGCTTACAAAGCTGGAGATGTATCTAAAAAGAAAAATTGTGGAGGAAAATGTTTTTGCCCATATGATAAATATTTACATTGTTGCCGATACTGATACGTAGAAATCATTATCAAGGACATTTTGCAATTTCAAGATTGTTGAAACTATCACATCCGCCTCTAGATGAGGGTAGTGAAAAACTGGACCAAACCCTTTTCTAAGACTATTGAATTCTATTTTACGAGGTTTATTCTTTAGGTGTAGCATAGTCAAAGCTTTTTATTAGTTCTAAACTAGTTAACCTAAAAAATTATTTAACAAATGCATTAAACTTTTATTTGATGAAATCCCCACGATAGGAAATATTTTTCAGTTTTCCTTCAAGGAAGTACTTTTAACAGTGGTTGAAAGGGTTGCTGAATGACATGACAGCCTTGTTTCCGCTTGAAAAGAATGAAAGTTTATTGTTGCAAAGTTTCGTGGACCTCTGCTGCCTCCCAAAAACAAATTATTATGAGAAAATATAAACATTTAAAACATAACTTTTCATGATGAATTGTTCGTTTACAGTGAACGAATCTTTTTTATTTCATGGTAATCTCTAGACTACGAGTAAAGCCTTTGGAATGCTAGGTTTCTTCAATTTTTGTATTTATGTCGCGGTTTTATAAAAGATAAAATGGAAATTCGGCTCAGCAGAGTCACTGAAACAATTAACGATTTTTAAAACAAAGTTTATTTCATACAAATCCGATGAAAACTGTAGGCTGAAGTTTCCAAGAAAATGCGTGTTTTTACATTGCTCTTGTGGGATTAAATTCAAGGTCACATCCACTACTGTGCACTCTGTGTCGTAGCGAGAGAGTAGCGAAGAATCACTGTACAGTGTTCGGTGACGGGAGGCGGGTCTCCCATTCAACACAAGACTCAGCTGAGAATGTGATTTAATCCCAGGACTGTCAATGAATGTCACCCTTTACCCCTCACTCCCCCTCTGGCATAGAACACATCTAGCAATCCTCTCACAGTCACACTAGGCATCACCTGTCGACCTTTGAAAACAACGTTGAACAAAGCATGTATATGTACTAGGCAGCCCTTCTTCCCGAGTTCGGCATACGTAAACTTGCATTTTTAAAGATTTTAAAATTTTTGTGATTGTCTTGCTACTAAAGTTCTTGATTTTAAATTAGCAGGTAAATAAGTTTTTCCTCGTTCTGAATGAAGATTCAAGTATTTACATGCCTTGGTAATTGTACGAGTAAACTTTGATTAGAATGAGAAACTCAACCGTTTTGTAGAAAGTTAACACGTGTTGAGTGCGCAGTAGTGTGACCTTGAATTTCGTTCCATAAGAGCCAATATAAAAAGATGTATTTTCTTGAGACACCTTACGCATACAATTTTGTTGGTTTCTTATGAAATAAACTTTGTTTTAAAGTGCTTTAAATGTTTTAGTGGCTCCGCTGATGCGAATTTCCAATTTTCTCCCTGATAAAACCGAGACATGAATCCAAAAATGTAAGACATTTTGTATTTGAATTTCTTGTATTAACTATGGAACTAGTATGATTTCCGAAAAAAAGCAGAATCACTGCAGTACATTGTCATATGTTAAATAAAACTTATTTGAAAAAGATCCGATGAGAATTGTAGGCGTGAAATCTTTCAAGTCAAGAAAATCCTTGTTTTTGCATTGTACGTAAGGGACAAAAAACAAAATGGCCGTCAGGCACTGTGCACTCTTAAGTTAGAAAAATTAGTTGGCTCTCCACGCGTTATTACTGATCGGAATTGGAGCTACCACTTAGTTTTGACTGGGACTTGTGGCGTGGTCCTGTAATTGAGCTTCATGGAGGTCAGGTTTTGTGGATGATATAGGTCTAAAGCGGCTCAGATAGTCTCAGTGATCATCTGATGATACCCACAACAACTCCCACCATCGTTTAGACATATCAGACCATCACCTGCGTGGTTCGGAAGTCACGTTAAGCCGTTGGTCCTTGTATTTCCATTGGTCATTGGGCTATTAATTAATGACCCATTCTAAGGAAGAGTCGGCCTTAGTTTGTAACAAGACTACACCTCATAACTCATTACTACCACTCATCACACTCATCCTTCACCACATATTTGCCTTAAAATACCCTCATGAGAGTGGTCGGCATCTCAAATATTGATTGATTGATTTAGTTTAAAGGTAAGACTTTCAGACACCGGGTGGAAATTAAATTTTATAAATGCCCTGATCTCAGCTCTCTGTCACTAGTTTCACACTCAATATCAGACTTTTCTCGAGAACTAGATTAGCTTTTCATCCATTGATTTTGACATTGCAGACGCGACCTCAATCTGACATTACAGATGATTACCACAAACAATCTGATGGCTTTTTGATACTGACATATTTCTATATTTTGTTGAAAGTTGGCTAATATGCAATAAATAGAACGTTTTCCAATATGCAATATTTGCCGTTGAGCACTCATAGTAGTAAAAAATCCGAGTTTAAAGCTTTGATTGTTTTTAGCGAACTAAAAGCTTTCAACAGCTTTTGTAACGGTAAAGGAAAACAATAACTACTCACCGCTAGAGCTTGTTTATTGCTCCGAAGTCTCGCTTTAATGGCAGGGAAACAGCGATTGAAAACGTGCATGCGGAAGTATTGCCTGTCTATATACAAATAAAACAGTACAGGTGCTTTGAAAGTCACTGTGTACAATGACAGCCTATGGCTTTATGCAACGTTGCTCAGTAGAGTCTAATAACTTTTAGCACAGAAAAACCCTTTTAGTTTTGGCTTGTATCATGCTGAATATACAGGGTCATAAATTTGTGTAGCGTGCTATGCATAACCGGATTCTACGTACAAAAGTACTGTACGTCGAAAATTTCTAGTAAAATCTTTTTAATTTCGGCTTATTTTAGCCGTAATCCACAATTTTGTAATTTTTTGAAAATATTTAATAATTTAAAACTTTGAGATGTATTTGTGAAACTTAGGAGGCGAAAAGTCACAATACTTTTTAGACAACACATTGTTATACAACACGGATTGATACGCCCATGCTCTTTGATATGCCAAATGTGTTTTTCTAAGCCATGACGTATTTATTGGAGTATTTCTAACTAGCCTAGATAAGATTACCGCAGACCTGAAAATAAACCAACAACATCACCAGATACGCGATGAGTCAATAAAATTACCACTATAATGTTAACTTTGCTCCAATAATATTAACTTTTGCTGTAGCGCAACGAACACTTTGCAACTATAAGGCAGTATAAACATAGTATTTAATTAATTTTTACATCGTGCTTTCTCTATTTTGTCATGTTGTAATGTTGATTATATGCTCTAAATAATATGTATTTTCATTATAATGTTGTTATTACTCAAATGTATGGTTTTTGCGTAAATTATGATACCGTTTAACACTAACAGATCAGCATTAATTTTTCAATCTCCTTTGTGTTTAGTAAAACGAACATGGTTGATTAAAATCCAAAACAACACAAAAGGAGAAAGTTGAGAAACAGTCAAATCTTCACTCATTAAATAAATCACTCCAGCAAACCAATAAAACCAGGTTACAAAAAAGAAGAAGGGGTGAGGCGGTGGCGGAGGCGAAGACAGAAGAAGGGAGTTGATTTAGGAAGCCCATCGTCAGTAATCGCACGCGTTGTTTGTAGTGAGATTAGTGAGAAGGTGGCCGACACGAATAAATCACTGGTGATGTTCAGAGCGACTGTATACAGTGTGTGTAGTGTATACACCAGGAATAGCTGTTCTTCTCCTCAGTTCTGCGTACCGACACACAACTGACGCCAGGCGAGCCCTTTCACGGGCCTTTCAACTCCACGAGACCGTACACGCGTCGCTTCTCTGAACCTGCCTGAGCGACATCTTAAGGAAATCACACAGAATAAATACTGAAGTGCCTATAAGTACGTTAAAATCTGGGCTACAGAGGAAAATAACGTGTCTCTATCTAAAAAACTGACGGTAGAAGAGATATATCCTCTCTTTCTCGCATCTTATCAACCCTTCTGTTGACACGGACTTAGTATTTAATCATCTCCAATAGTGGCCATCTTTTTCTCGCCTCCAATAACAATAAAAAATAAACAAAATAATTTATACGAATAGACGTTTTTAGAGGTATTGAGAATGATTTTATTGTTAAGTCGACTTTCGCAGTTAAGGCGCCATCGGAAATATAAATATGTACACAGAGCATACGATTAATAAAACATATCTATAACACAAGTGGAAACATACTCTGAAACCATAATTATCAAAAACTGACTAATTAATATTATGTTAAAACGACAAAGTCGACTTAATAGTGATTTTATTTTTAGCGCCTTTAACTATTATTTAGTCTTTTCCATTCAGTAGAGTTTCAAGAAGTGTTTACCCTAAACCAGTAAAGTCAAATCTTCACCGTGTTTGACAAACTACTGTCAGCTACGACAAAGACTTGCAATATTGGATTAGTCTCGTGGCCCCCGGCTAAGGGAAAGATGCACTGTTGTGTTTTGTGATACAGGTTTGACCTCCACAACTCACACTACTGTATTTACCTTTACTCTGTGTCAGTAGAACTCACACTCAGGTCATACATAGCTGCTGTTGTTCATACGTCAAACAAACAGCTGCTGTACCGGTGTATTTTCCACGTGATGACAGTTTGTGTTTGTTTGGCGTTCACTTGGTGGGGTATAATTAAAATACAGCTTTCTGCTAAACGTGAAGAGGAGGATTCCTAACAGATTAAACTGGTGAAAAATATGGTTTGACATTTCACTGGGGTGGTTTTACTCAAAAAATTACATGCCAGATAGTTATTTAAAATGACTGCGGAAATTACGACACACTGATCAACTGTAACAGGGTGTCTAGTAGTCTTCAAATGTCAGGAAGTCTGGAATTAGTCTTGAATTTAATGAGGTCTGCAATTAGTATAAAATTTGGTCGAAAGGGTCTGGAATTTATTCATACGATAAAGTCCAAGGATATTCAGAAAGTCTTAAGACTATCGTTTGTTCGTGACACAGAATGATAGCTCATGAACGTTTGCCTTTACAGGCATGAGTTCATTTCGTCAACAGTCTTCCAAATTGTTCCAAGTGTGCCCCAATGCCGAAGGCATTTAAATCGCGTCTTAAGCAATTTTTTATCGCAGAAGCAATTTATAGTTCAGACGAGTTTATGACACATGATCGGGAGATCGTGTGAACGGACAGACTGACGGGTGTCAGACAGGTGAAATTCAAGTTGATGAGACTGCGTGAGTGTAACTTATGTAACTTAATGTGATCTAGATGTGTGTGTATCCACAATTTTAGCCAATAATTTTTGACGATTGAAATATATGTGTACACATGTTAATTCATTAAAACATACATTTATTTTATGTGCAACGAGCCTCATGAGGTAGCTGCACAACAGAATAGACAGCATCTTTTGTAAATTGAAAGAAAAGGAACGACGACGCGATGAAGGAGAAAGACACAGAGTAGCGTTTAAGTGTGATGAAGTCTGTCGTGTAGGGTGTAGGGGGTGGTAATGGTTGGGGGATGAAATTAGAAGCCACGGGATGAGATGGAACCCTGCAAACGAGGCACATCATTCTTCCGTGACAGGGGGCGTAGTCAACACTCTTAGTCAGATTGTTGCTTTGCTGCCCTCTACTACATAACATTATACAGCATCGTGTTTGTAGTTGACCCGCTTATATGCACAGTTTCAAAATGGTGGCTATTCAAAGTTTTGATTTCCCTATCACATTGTAGCAATACTATGATTTAATACTAAGCTCACTCTGTGTAGTAGAGTTATACTTTCACCGATCAAAACAACTCCCGTTGCTTTTAAAGTTATTTCTGTTTAATCCGAATTTATGCACTTAGACATTCAGAGCACTGGGTATAAATTAAGCTATTATATAATTTACTAACCTATGTTTTTTGGATACAGAAAGTAAAAAGGTAAAGTTTGTCCTTGTTTAACGAGACGTAGTGAGGACTACAAAGTCCTCTCTACCACTAAATCTCGATCTCTACCTAGAGTTACCCAATAGCCACATTAAAAATAAAAGTGGCTTCATTTCATTGAAAGAGGCTTCGGACGAGATTAACCAGGAACAGGGCCTTAAATGACTCGATGGGAGTTTCGAAAGCCTTTTTATAGTATTTTAGAACTGAAGATGGTGTAATACGGGTTTTGTCAAACACCTTGCTTTGTTCACAGCAACTAGAAGCTGGAATTAAAACCTACCTCAGGATTTCCTGTAGCTAAGTCTCTTTTGTCTCCTCCAATTACGAACGGCTCCATTACTAAGCGCTGTACAAGAGCCAGTCCTACTTAACTCACATTAACTGTGACAAAAACCCGGCCAAGGAAAAAAGTTGAGATTACAATAAAAACCAAAATGCAAAACAAATTCGGATTTACTCCTGTATTGTTTGATAGAAAAACAATGGTTTAATTGAAGCACTGCAAATTCACATTTTAAAACGCTAAAGCGCCTTTTGCATAAGTGAATCGAATTTCTTGTAATTTGTGGCTCTTATTTCACAGCCTTGTTTTGGCATTCAGCCGTTCCAATGCCACTGGCGTTACGAGGCTGTTCACTACGCTCATAGCCTCGCTTCGGCCCTCGGCCTCATACTTACGTGTTCTTTTATTGCAATTTTTATTACATGCCGTGTAGATATTTTAAGTTTTATTGAAATCGGACCACTAATGCCACTGTTATTGTAAACAATCACTTTCTTGGCCGCCTTTTTGAAACAATTCAAACAATTTTCGTAATTTTTGGTACTTACATTAATAGATTCTATTAAAATACATATGTATTTCGAATTTTATCAAAATCTGTTGAAACTTACTGTTTTTAGATAACTAAAACCACTTTTTTAACCAAACTCCCTCCCGAAAAGGGGGTTTTGGTAGCCCGATTTCACTGGTTACCTTGACCGAAATATTTTAAAAAGGAACATTTGTACAAAATTTCATGAAAGTCGGACGAAAAACGGTACCTGTGGCGAGTACACATATATACATATACACATAGATAACTATAACATATAACGTGTGAAAAATGCTCAAAACGTATTCTGGGGATCAGGATCAGGTCCCGGGTCTGGGTCTTACCATGCTGACGGCTTGAATATCTCATTTTCCCAAAGGAAATTCGATAATAAGTAGTTGAATTGGAATTGCGGTTAGAAAAATATAAAAAGGAACTAGTTTTGCTTTCAACACAAAGGATAAATGTTAACGATACCGCGTATCATCAACATTCTATTTGAGCAAGTAATGGATCTCGCTGCAGAATTGAACTTACCTGAATCCTTCTCAAGACACTTTCCTTTCAAACGTTCTATGAACAATTTTCTCAGTTAGTGCAATACCGAATGCTAGTTATTTGGCTATAGTTGAACAAAGACTGCGCTATTGATTATTTATATACTGTATGTTATTCATGGTGACCACAGTTTGCAAAAGTAATAATACTAATAGTCTCGACAATAACACTAATTTTGTTGAAACATGTTGTGGTTAATACACAATTTTTGAAGTTATCATTTAAAATTCGTATTTATATATAGTACATTTTTCACAGTGCGATTAAAGGTGCGCCTTAGCTGCGGGGCGACGCTTAATGCAAGAGTCTCCACTAATCTAAAATACGCCGACACCTAAAAGTTCATATTTATATTAGTTTTAAAGCTAAGAAGCTTACCTTCATGCGTATGAAGCGTTTTTTCGAAACCCTTTTGCGGTTTAAGTATACAAAATGAAGTTGAAAATTATTGAAACTTGAATAATTTTATTTGTGAAACTATCTAACCACTTATGGACTGGGACTCGTGGCGTGGTTCTGTAATCCAGCTTCATGGAGGTCAGGTTTTGAGGATGATATAGGTCTATAGCGGCTCAGATAGTCTCAGTGATCATCTGATGATACCCGCATCAACTCCCACCATCGTTTAGACATATCAGACCATCACCTGCGTGGTTCGGAAGTCACGTTAAGCCGTTGGTCCTTATATTTCCATTGGTCATTGGGCTATTAATTAATGACCCATTCTAAGGAAGAGTCGGCCTCCATAACTCATTACTACCACTCATCACACTCATCCTTCACCACATATTTGCCTCAAAATACCCTCATGAGAGTGGTCGGCATCTCAAATAGTGATATATAGATACAGTATGAGAAATCCGGCTATACACGTGTCGAAAATCTTCTCTAGTTGTTAAAATATATAATGTTTATTAATGTAAAACTTAAGTTAAAAGGTGGAAAACGTAACTGCCTACACCCTTGCAAACGCTCGGTTTGGCAGTTAAGCCGCATGATTTGAATGGGGGTCCATGGTTCAGCCAGTTGCCAGATGTGCAGCATCGTTCCTTGAGCGGATGAATTTAGGCTTTCTCTGAGGTATCCCCTAGAGGTGGACCGTCAAGAATATCAATCATGAATTTGTTTCCAATGTTTACCTGTTAGCAGGTTATTTTTGGGGTTTGTGGAAATTGAACCTAATCTTGTCAGTTTTGATTTGAATTAACTGTTGATGTTTGCAATATGTTGTTGGTCTACAGTAAGCATGATGTTTGTGTTACAGCCGGGCAAGATGAACGCCGAGATGTCCATGGTGGTGAAGAGGACAGAGGAGAGGGAGGCGTTGCTCAGCGTCATCGCCCAGTGGAACGCCAACCGCGTCGACCTCTTCGCCCTCTCCGAGCCCAACGAGGTGAGTGTCCAATCTACTCTACTGTACACGAGAAGCATAAGCAGTTTACATTTAGCTATCGGGAACACTTGGGTACAAATCTCAAAACGGTCTACGTTGGGGGATCCGTGGCGGATTGGTTTCGCGCGCGACTCCGGAGCTCTTCACTACGGTGGCGTGGGTCGATCCCCGCAGTTTAACAAATTGTAATGTGACTGTACGGTGGCGCTAGGTAAAGGTCGAGGTTGGTGGCAGAGGACCACTCGAGGTGGTCGGCATCTCAAATAGTGATTTAGTGATTATTTATTACTTTCTCATCTTTACCTTTTGAAGGTATTATCGAAAAATTTGCATTACAGATCAAGTTAGTTTGTATAAACGGTCGTAAAATAATAATACGTTTTATTTAAATAATAATATTTACAGTAAACAAGTAAAGTTTTCACAATACGTTCTTTACCAAATGCATAGCTTTAGACTGCTTTTGTTCTTCGTTAAATGACTTATCGTTTGAATACTTTAAACGAGACACTGACCTTAGAATGGATAAGCCGTCTTTAAGGGTAATAAATAGCCCAACGACCAATGGAAATGGACAATGGAGTAACGTGACTTCCATATAATTTTACATAATACAATAATCAAAAGCCTAACCAATAATATTCCAAAGCAAACGCCAATCAAATACTGTCAGGTTCTTTCAAACCACTGTACTATGGTGTACACACTTCAGTTTCAAAAGTTATAAAATTCTAGTTGGCCCTAGTTAATATTTGCTATGAATAAATCTATTATTAAAGTAAACGCCTTAGTACGTTATAATAACTATAAAAATACAATATAACTGCAATAAACTCAAGTTTCTAGGATTTTATTTAATCGGCTTGTTAAGAATAAACATTGGATGCTCTTTACAACCCTAAAATACGCCATTACCGTAGCGGGTTCATATAACCCGAAAGAGACATCCAAGATAAGCTGAAAAGAAGATCGATCTTAAATCCAATTTCAATGGATTTGTTGTGGAAGAAATATTTATAGTTGACAATCGGATTGAATGCATTTTATGAAGGTTACCGCCAGGAGAATATCCTCACGTCTCAAATGTCAGTCAATCCTTAATAAATCCCCTATGGCATGTTAAGGATGTCGGAAAGACGAGAAGATGATCCTCTGATATCTACTTCATTATCATCTTTGATCAATAATGTTTCGTAATAAATCGAACCATCGTAATCACAGATAGCGCACCACAGTAAAACAAAAGCAATCGTTAAGTGTTCAGTTCCTGTATAAATAATAAATTGTTTAATTGTGTGGACATTTTATAACTTTCCACACATTCTAACATTGACGTACATTTATGACATTCTCTCACTAGTTAGAATTGTACCACTCGTCCTGTAGACAGTCAGTGTGTTTCGTTTTCCCAGGCATGTGCCATAAACTAGTCTGTATTGTAAAGTAATTCTACTTTTGATTGAGTTTTCCAACCTTATGACAATATGAACTTGTACCTGAGAAGGCTCTATCTCTAGTTTCATAAGAGTGAGTGTCACTTTCTCTTACGAGACCGCACTTTTATTTGAAAAGAAGACACTTGGGTTTGGAACGCTTCCCCAAAAGGGTTTTGTGATACCCACAAATTCTAGGTTAAGTCACTTACTAAAAATGCCATTGGCGTAGGCAGTAAAAAGAAACTGTTTATAAAATATAGAGGCAAGGTAGTGTCAACAATATTAACAGTTTTAATGCCAGCCTTCACTTATCTCAACTGCAGTTTTGCAATGGTGCGGGCTGCTCTTTTAAATATGAAAACTCTGGCATAACCTAATTTTGAGTAACCACCCCAAATCCGTAGGAAATGTGTGGATAGATTACTCCGTACCTTAATACGCCGTCATCAGTACCTAAAGTGGGCAGTACTTGGACAAAATGTCCTCAAAACATAAATTCTGAGGATAATTTTAAACAGATGCTGTTTTCATTGCTGGTCAAATCTTGGTCGAGGTGTATCCCAAGGAATTTTGTCGAGTCGTCTTGCTTGTTCATTAACATAAAGGACTTAGGCTTTCGCGGCCGGTGTCACAACTATAATCTAGTTCTTCCGGTTCACACCGCGTCCAAAATTCATAATTAGGTCGAGATATTTCGGCCTCGCTGTGGAGTACCATCTTCAACTACTCAGCCAATCAATGACTGAGGATGGTACTCCACAGCGAGGCCGAAATATCTCAACGTAATTATGAAGTTTGGACGCGGTGTGAACCGGAACATAACATAGGAAGAGTAGAATGCAAGTGTACAAGAAGTGGCCGGCAACTCAGGCACGCGGAGGACAGGGTTGACATGGAATGATCAAACCTCGTGTTGAATGTAGAAGCAGATTAGCTCACTGCTCACACATTTATTCAACACGTCGAGCAAAACTTCGTGACTCTGCATCCACGCCGTCCACATTCTCAGCTTTCATCAACACTCTAATGGAACTAACGCTATGAAATTACATGGGCAACACATGGAGTGAAATTAATCTTGGGCGAATTTATTCTAAATTTTGAAGCTAACATGGCTATTTATGAACATAGCGTAATTTTAAATTGATGTGCGCTGATGCATGTTTATTTTAGCTATTTTCATTTTTAACATCAATATTAATATTGCCCACTAAATCACTATTTGAGATCCCGACTACTCTCATGAGGGTATTTTAAGGCAAATATGTGGTGAAGGATGAGTGGTAGTAATGAGTTATGAGGTGTAGTCTTGTTACAAACTAAGGCCGACTCTTCCTTAGAATGGGTCATTAATTAATAGCCCAATGACCAATGGAAATACAAGGACCAACGGCTTAACGTGACTTCCGAACCACGCAGGTGATGGTCTGATATGTCTAAACGATGGTGGGAGTTGAAGCGGGTATCATCAGATGATCACTGAGACTATCTGAGCCGCTTTCATACAAGCCTGACGTTCAAGGCTTTCATACAAAACATAGCCGACACGTAGCCACAAGCGCTACGGTGAATCTTAGCGAATTTCCAATTAAACAGAACAAGTTTCATTTATATATTTTAAATTAGACAAAATTCCTTTAAACACTATCCCCGTAGTCATCGCTTACATTCGTAATGTGATTATACGGTAACGCTAGGTCAAGGTCGAGGTTGAGCGGTAGAGAGGACTTTGTAGACCTAACTTCGCCTTGTTAAACAAGACAAACTTACTTTAAAACTGTAGGTTCTAGAGCAACGGGGTTTGTTTTGATCAATCAAGAGAGTAAAGGTCTACTGTACAGGGTGAACTTAGTGTTCGTTAAGGTAGCGCTACAATTTTATAGGAAAACAAAACTTTGAATTGCCACCATTTTGAAACGTATGATCCGGCCAAGCTGGTTAACGAACTTAACCTAGAGATTTGTAAAAAGAACATTTCGTGGAAATCAGACCAAACATTTGATTTTTAGAGTGGCCACACATACGTAAATAAAGTTATGCCATTCGACTCAGAAGGTCTTGGGAAGCAAAAAACTGCAAACCGCATCTTTCTGTGACGTTTCGTTCTATTTGGCAAGGGAAATAAACAGCTCTATTTTCAAAGAAAATTCGTTAATAAATTAGTAGCCTACAATGCTAAAAGTAACAATACTGTAAACCTCTTGAAACAATAAATTGCAAGCGCCTAATTAATTGCTAAACTAATTTAATCAGCGTATAATGAACCTTGTGTGCAAGAAGCAGGTTAAATGAAGTTAGCGCAGAGAGTAGACGAACAGTAGTGTGGAGTTTGTATTGCTAAGCATGGTTTATGATGATTGGGAGAGTTCGCCAGTAAAGACGACCCTTGGATATTGTTTGTCAAGAGGAATTATAATAATCAACTAACTTGAGATTTCCCGCAGGAGAAAAGTTGTCCGCTTGTTGACAAACCCTTGACTTGCAAGCTAATGCACTGTCTTAATCACTATCATGGCTTGTAACCCCAACCCCCTTCCCCTACTTCTCTCTAGGGTTGCTACTTGCTACACTGTGCAGTGGCCAAACTAGCTTCTAGAACTTAGTTTGCTCTCATATCACTAAATCACTATTTGAGATGCCGACCACTCTTATGAGGGTATTTTAAGGCAAATATGTGGTGAAGGATGAGTGCGATGAGTGGTAGTAATGGGTTATGAGGTGTAGTCTTGTTACAAACTAAGGCCGACTCTTCCTCAGAATGGGTCATTAATTAATAGCCCAATGACCAATGGAAATACAAGGACCAACGGCTAACGTGACTTCCGAATCACGCAGGTGATGGTCTGATATGTCTAAACGATGGTGGGTATCATCAGATGTTCACTGAGACTATCTGAGCCGCTTTAGACCTATATCATCCTCAACACCTGACCTCCATGAAGCTGCATTACAGGACCACGCCACGAGTCCCAGTCAAATTTAGCAACCTGATGACGAGTTGAACTCATACCTGATTAGGTAAAACGTTTATGAACTGTCGTTCTGTGTCTCCCAGTTCGGTAGTAAATAGTCGGTATTATACAGTAGATATCATAGTTGGCTGTATTAAAATAGTAAGATGTCATAGAATAATTTGGCCTTGTGACGGAACCAATTTAACAACGAAGGGAACAATTTCTGTTGGACGTAATTCGTTTCATTTTTTAAAATCATTTGAAAAATGATAAATTAAAATCGGGTTAGACGCTTTTTACTGTCGTCGAACAATGTAGGATTTTTAACAGGACTTCTCCATTCATAACAATCAATTAGAAATCAATTTGGATTTGGCCATTCCATTGCGATCTCATCACTATTATCAGTTCAGTTCTATCTTTAGAAGCAGTGTTGTGGTTTTATTTTTAGAATCAACTATAAACAACTTTGTGTATGAACTTAGTAACCACAAGTTGCTCCATCATAGTTACTCCCCTGCACTATCTTGGCTCAACGACCTCCTTTCGCACGGGATTCATAGACTTGTAATTTTGAACTCTGTACTAGTTTATGTAAAATTAAATTAACAATCGTCTAAACATTCACCTAAGGAGAATTCAAAGAGAATCTATTGAAACGAGAAGTTGTTTAGCCAAACAAGGAAATCATCTAAACGAGACCAAAACCACTTCCCACTCTTGCAGTGTGGACTAAAAGCGCGCCAAAGCCAGCACCAGACCCAGCATCACTGACTGGACCAGAGACTGTGGAACCGGTCTGGGTTTTTTGGGCGCGTAAGTGGGCCAAAACGACAGCGCGGCTGGATTTGTGTGAGGGGGTCCCGGGTGCCACTTTCCTCGCCGCTGCGTCCGCGCATGCGCCTGGTGCTGGTCCCTCTACACACACTTTCCCCGCTCCACCCGTACCACTAGTCACAAATCATCGGTCGTTGTGGTTTTAGTTTTAAACCTTCTATTTTTTGTTTTCATACGAGATAGTTGAATTGTAACCAGGCCGACACGCAGCTAAGCGCTAAAGTGTCTCTGGCGTTAGTGAGGCCAATTTTTCTTTTGCAATTTGTTACTTCAATTGGCTAATTGTAAGTCCTTAGCCTCATTTCGGCTTTCGGTATCACATTCACGCAGTATTTTACTGCCAGTGTCATTACATATCATGAAAGGAAAAGGCATCTTATTTATACCGCTGTTACCACTGCAAACCATTTTTATTTGCCGCCATTTTGAAACGACTGAACAGATCTTCATCTTTTTGGTAAATTGATAAATTACATCAAAATATATGTATATTTATAAAATGTATTTTAAATTTCATAAAATTCTTGTGCAATTGTCTGTTTTTATAACTAAAACAGTTTTGGTAATAAAAACTACTCCTCCCCCATAAGGGGATTTCTGGTATTTCGATTTAACTGGCTAACAAACTTGACCGAGGTATTTACAAAAGGAAAATTTGTACCGAATTTTATGGTAATAAGACAAAAATGTGACCTGTACAGAGGATACACATATGTTGATATGTATATAAAGTTAAAAGAAAAACTCAAAACCTGTTCTGGGGTCTGGGTCGATACCTTTTTATGGTCCTGTGGCTTAGTCTTACCACGCTTACAGCGTGAATATTTCATTTTTCCAAAGGAAATTGCTGAGAAGTTATGTAACCTAATTTTATTGACGTAGGAATGCTTCCCTATATCGTATGAACCCGGGTTTTATTATTTCATAAAAAATAAGGTAGTTTTAAAATATAACGAGAGATGAACGTTGGTAAAATTGATTTATTTAAAATTTACAGTTCAGTAAAGAACAGTTTAACGTTAGTTTTGATCAAAAGTAACAAAAATAATAAGTTTTAAGATACTGTTTCAAAGAAAACTTCTAAGACACTTCTCTTGGGACTGTTATATCTTTAGGGCAAAGAGGACGAGAAGATAAGCTTTCATTTTAAAAGGAATTTCTGAAGAGATTAATGAATAATTTAACAGTTTTAATACCCAAGTAACTCTGAGCTACATATTTTTAGATGTGTACCAAAATAGCAAAAATATCAGCTTACTCAGGATCGTTCATTCCACTTTTGGACAATAAAATTAGTTTGTTTTGGAAATTTGTAAAAATCTCTTGTTCTGACTGCAGTATTACCAATTTTTTCTATTGATGCAAGGAAAACATCGAAATACCTTCTTAGCTTTGACTCTAAATGATGTTTACTTTATTAGCTGTTGTAGACTCATTTGCAATTTTCAGAGAAGTGTTAGGTAGTTCTCTAATAAATTCTCAGGGAATAATTGGGTAGCTACATATTCACTGTACATGTCCAGATGCTACACTCAACCCTCACACTAACCTCCTCAGTCCCAGACTCAATATACACAGACAAGGTAATGTAACTTGTAGGTGACGTGGGGTCTGAGGAGGTTAAACGTATTGTATTTTTATATTACAATATAATTATGTATTTTAAATTAAGAGTGCGCAGTAGTGGCTGTGACCTTGAATTTCCTTTCATAAGAGCAATGTAAAAAAAGCATTTTCTTGAGACACATCATGCCTACAGTTTACATCGGATTTTATGAAATAAACTTTGTTTTAAAGCGTATGGAAATATTTTAATGGCTCCGGAGAGCCGAATTTCCATTTTTGCATTAATAAAACCTTGGTATAAATCAAAAATTGAAGAAACTTTGTTTTTTAATTTTCCTGTTTTCACTTTTAAACCAATATTTGGTAACAATTGTAGGCGTGAAGTGTCTTAAGAAAATGTTTTAATTTAGATTGTTCTTATAGGACGGTAAAAAAATGGGTAATTAGTGGGTAAAAAGACGGGTACTTTGCAATTTTAGACGTACTATATAATCGTATAATTATTTATTTTTTAATCACAACCTATTTTTAAATTAATAAAGTTGGACTGGTTAGTTTGTGAAACAAGGAAACGAGTTGTTGTCACGGGTAGACGACGAAGTGACAGTTGTGCGGCCGGGCCAAGTGATTGCGGACTGGGCAGTGGACAGTGGGCAGTGGATAGGCCAGGGGCTAGGGAAGCAGAAGCAGTGACTTGGCGCTTGGCCGGTCAACCTTGTACGCGGGTCGTGAGAAAGCGCGACAGGTGCGGGTGCTTCCTGGACCCACCACACTCACACCACTTACTAACTCACACGCACGCGCGTTTGTAGCGGTCTCTACTCGGTAGTTTAGTTACCTGATTAACAATAACAATTTATTAGCCAGTTTACAATAAAATTGTGTTGACTATAAAAATTAATAACAAACTGTAACTAATAATTAACATAACAAAAATGATCAAAATGTAATAAAACCTATGGTATCGGGACAGGCCGAGTTGAGGTGTAATATTGTAAATCATAATATTAACTCAAATTGTATTATGTTTGAATGTCATGCATAAATTCACCTACACAGATTCAGATTTGTTAATTAAATATGATTTTAATTTTCGTTTGAAAATACTCAAATTAGGTTCGGTTTTCAGGTATTTTGCTTTATGATTTAACTCCAGCTTGACAAGGGAGTCATAAAACCGAAGCCTGTGATAATTATTTCTCAATACATTATAGAATACCTTGTATTATGAACATGAATGTTAGCTCATTTTTCTAAATTACATTTAGTCTGACAAAGAACAATTATAGCAAAGAACCAATTTTATGTAGGTTTTGATTAAATTCAAACCGGAAAAATTGTCCGCAAAGCGGCTCAGTCACTTAGAAATCGAAACCAGATGAGTTTTAAAGAACAAAGTGATCTCGAGCTTTTAGCGTGAATCGCATTCAAATTGCAATCAGACGAAGTTTTCAGCCTGGTAAAGCAATCTGAGTAGAATCAAGTGAAAAAGCCGAGGGAATTCACACTTTCTTCTCCTCTCTCTCCGAGTAATTTACGTGGAACTTTTGTGATTGCGACGCAGTTCGACGACACATTTATTTTCGTTAGATTTTTAGTCTAAATAAATGTGCGTTTTTTCAATATCGAATTTCCTTTCACTATATATCACTATTTGAGATGCCGGCCACTCTCATGAGGGTATTTTAAAGCAAATATGTTGTGAAGGATGAGTGTGATGAGTGGTAGTAATTAGCTATGAGGTGTAGTCTTGTTACAAACTAAGGCCGACTCTTCCTTAGAATGGGTAATTAATTGATAGCCCAATGACCAATGGAAATACTAGGCCCAACGGCTTAACGTGACTTCCGAACCACGGTGATGGTTTGATATGTCTAAACGATGGTGGGAGTTGATGCAGGTATCATCAGATGATCATCTGAGCCTATTTAGACCTATATCATCCTCAAAACCTGACCTCCATGAAGCTGGATTACAGGACCACGCCACGAGTCCCAGTCAAGTAGATATCTGGAAAAGAGAGATATTCATGCCGTCAACACGGTAGGACCCAGACCCGGGACCGTGAAATGAGTACCGATCCTGACCCCCAGAACACGTATCTTATCTTATCTTTCATTGCGTGCCAACCACAAAATTAAACTAGGGCCTAAACTTTTATTCATAAACACTCAAAGTATCATTGAAAACTCATCTGCGAAATGTGATCCAAACCCTGATTAATCTATATTAATTACAGATTTTGTCTTGTGTTGAAACTTTAGAAGTGGGCCAGTGTTTTCAGACACGGGTCGAGAAGGGAAAGAACTGAAGCCGGGCACAGACAGGGTAACTCGGACCTGCATAATGGAACCGTCGTCACTTCCCCACCGTGCTGCCCTGGCTAACCCAGTTTCCAGTTATTGAAATTAACTACTTTTTATGCTGATTAGTTAACAAACTGTGCGAGTTCACTGAGCGTTATAGCCCGTTAACTGTTCCGTACATTCTGAATCAGATCTTTGTCAAGTACCGGTTAGATTTTACTCTGGAACTATTTAGGTACAGTAGATTTTATAGTAGCCGAATCACTTCGAAATTTGTTTTTAATTTTCAAAACTTGAGTTTATTTACGTAAACTTTGCCAAAATGATAAGTAAAAGGTATAAAATAAAACATAGTAAACAATTTATAAAATGTGCAAAAATATTAAATAAGGCATAATGTAAAAATTGTAGAACAATATAATGAATAATATGAAAAAATATTTAAAAAATGTATAAAACAGGATAGTTATGAAACATTTGGTTTTGGAATATAAGTGATGTTGAATTATTTGATGGAATCCTTTTAACACCACGTGCGTAATTGTGTTTTTTAATTTGGAGGAAAAGCTTAATAGTTTTAAGAAATTTACAAACAATTTAGTAGTTGATCAGTGGACTAGAATAGATGGTGAAAATATATGGACTAATATAATGTAAAACAACCTACAAAATTAAACACACCAACACCCAAACTTTTGTCTAGTCTAAAACTTATAGGTAAAGTTGACATTGGAGGACAACGAACATATAGTTGATAATTGCATTAAATATACCGTACAAATAAACGTGTATGTTAATGCATTCGTAATCAAGAATATTGAATAAACATAACTATGCAAGAATTAAATTATTCCAGATCCAGTTGAATATTCTTGATTTTATCTTTTAAAATTTTGAATGGTTCTCTATACAGGATGTCACAAAAATGTGTAGCGCGCTATGCAGAACCAATTTATACGTACAAAAGTAAATCGAAAACGTCAAGTAACAATATTTTGATTTCGGCTTAGTTTAGCCGTAATCCGCCATTTTGTAAATTTGTGAAAATAATTTATAATTCAAAAACACTTTGAGATATTTTTTGAAACTTGGCATAAACCTTAATTGTTTTCCTAAAAACATTTTAAAAATATTTCTCATCTAACTCATCGAATTTCAAAATGGCGGCCATTCAAAAATTTCAAACTCAAAGTGAACCAAATTGGAATTTGACTTTGAACCGTTTAAATGGCCGCCATTTTGAAATTTGAATAGTTACATAAAACATATTTTTGGAAAATGTTATTTGGGATCTCAGGTTTGTACCAAGTTTTACAAAACTATCTCAAAGGTTTTGAATTATTAATTAAAAAAATAAAATATACTATTACGGCTAAACTAAGCCGAAATCAAAAATATTGAACTTGACATTTTCGACTTACTTTTGTATGACTGTAGAATCCGGTTCTGCATAGTGCTTTACACATTTTTATGACACTCCGTATAGAGAAATATTCGTCCTCAGTTCCGTTGCTCAGCTCTAGGATTTGCGAGCACGTGTACAAACACATGGCTGTGTCCACTTCACCCCGTCGGGGGAGGTGTTTTTGAGAATCTGCAGCCCATGAATGACAAAGTGGGCTGAAGCGTCGCCAGGGGGTTTTAAGTACTTCCGTCCTTCCGTCGTAACGGCCACAGTGTAGGGTTGAAAATAAATGGTGTGATTTATATCCTTACCTTTCTTTGTAAAACGGGGAACCTAGATCTGGATTATTGTTTTTCGCTCTCAAACGTGAAGTTCTGCAAATGCATAAATGTGTAAGAAGAGTAAAATCAGATCGATAAATCTTAGTATAAATCTCTATTTGAAATCGTCATGTTTTCGTGATTCTTAAGTTATGTTTTTGTATACAGGGTGCAACAAAAAAATGTACCGCGCTATGCAGAATCGGATTCTACATACAAATGTCTACTAACATGTTTTTGATTTCGGCTTAGTTTAGCCGTAATCCTCCATTTTGTCAATAGTTTACATCAACAAATAATTCAAAAACCTTTATGATATTTTATATTAGCTTAGTAATTTAAATGGTCATTTAAAATTTCAAAGTGAAATGGGATCAAATTTGAATTTGAAATTTTAAAAGACCGCTATTTTGAAATTTGATAAGTTAGACAAAAAAATTGTTTGGAAAATATTTTTAGTACAACAATCAAGGTTTGTACCAAGTTTCACAAAAGTATTTAAGGGGTTTTGAGTTTAAAAACAAATAGACTACGGCTAAACTAAGCCGAAATAAAAAAAATTTTGTTTTGACATGCTTTCTTTTCGACTTATTTTGTATGCAGAATCCGGTTCTGTATAGCGTATTCAAATTTTTGACACTGCATAAAGCAATCAGAAATACAGGCCCACGTTTAGAATTTGTATAATCGTATGTGGACTGATAAACAAAACATTTAACAAACGCAACAGGAGGGGATTAAAATTTTACTGAAAACAGCGTAACTTTAATTATAAATCCAATCATAAGAGCCGTCATTCCACTCCTTCAACGCGCATATTGAAGAAAGTGCTATGAGTTGTGAGGTGATAGTCTTGAAAAACAAACTGACTCTTCCTTAGAATGGGTTACCTAAAAGCCCATTGAATGGAAATACAAGGACCAACGGCTTAACGTGACTTCCGAACCAATGCAGGTGATGGTCTGATATGTTCAAACGTGGGAGTTGATGGTCTTATCAGACAGTTCTATCATACTTGCCCATTTCCGCTTTAGACCTATATCCCCAAACCCGGACATCCATGAAGCTGATTACTTTAATATCAACCAAAAGTAGGATTGCGTCACATGGAGAGGGTCAGATGGATGATAGCAGTTCTTTACTCATCACAATCAGAAAGGTTCCAGCCTTTGCCTTGAAGATGAATGAATGTTGATTCCTTGAACTCGTGTATCAGTGAATAGCTGAGTCACAGAAATGATTCAACACCGTGAGTAACTGAGGAACCTTCGCCACTCAGGACTTTACTGAGCTACGTCACCTCCTGCATCGCACCGTAGCTACACCTACCAAAAATGGAGTGAAATGTGTATTTGGATTTCTATTTTTTACTAGCAAACTAATCAAATGTTCAAAAAGGTGATCAGCGGAGTCACTGGAGTATATTGTCATCTTTCAAATAAAACCGACAGACAGATCTGTTGAAGGCATATGCTCAAGATAATTCTTGTTTTTAAATTGCTCTTATGGGACAAAAAACAATACGGCCGACAGCCACTTGTTGGAAATTAATTTAAAATTTAATACGTAATCCGAGTGTAATCTTTAGTCCCCGGTCTGATGATGTCACGCCACTGTTGGTATTGAGTTAAGCTCACGGATTGTGAGTCACGGTATTTCCTTATGATATTAGTCACCAAAGGCTCTTAGGTGGCAATCCATAAACTAACAGACTCTATAGGTAGGTACCTATACCCTGACAGTACTCCCCTGATAGGACCCCTATAGGTAGAGTCTTTAGTCTGTGGTATAACGATGATTCAGACTACCGCTACGTCAATCGCCACTTGAACTATAGAAGTGGAACCCATTATACAGTGGAAAGAAACATAATTAGCATACGAGTATGCCTGGGTCTGTTCACACGCAGTGTATTTAACTGTTACCATACTTCCCATCCGGAGCAAAACCAATCACGCGCGTGATCGTGACCCACAATCTCTGAGGTAGCTTATCAACAGATACTACGAGTATCATTTTGTAAATACCGTACCGGGGTTTCACTTAACAAATATATCAATTGTACCCTAAATTTGACGGTATGATAGTGTAATCAGACGAAATTGTGGTACATGCTCTCATCGATGCACATCATTGAGGAGTACTCCTCTTTGAAAACCTAGAATCTAAGGGTCCGCCTCCGTGGTCACCGCAGAGAAAGGCTGAATTTGTCGGCCCAAGGAACACATGACACCACGCACGAACAACTGGCTTTCTTTCAACTGATGCAGCCTAACTGTCAACCCTCCGCTTGCAAGGGTTTCGTAGAAAAAGTACTGAGAGCGCACTTAATATGAAGGTTAAATTCGGATATGTTAACTTTTATGGGAAGAAAAAGAGTTTATCAGTGTTTGCCTGTGATTAGATTTGTGATTAACCTATTTTTAGCTTCTTAAATAAGGTCTTAGAAACACTATATTTTCTAACTATAACAGCTGTTAATAGCATAAAAACTAAAAGCCATTTAAAAAATTTAAATACAGCCTTTACAGGCAAACCTAGATAATATCTTTACGAGTATTTAATAGTTGTTTCATCAAAATAGCATTAATACTAACGTCTCCATTTTACTTCCCGCAAACCTCTGCGACGACGCTCTCCCGAGCAGCTGAGGCGGACCCTTAAAATCAAGAGTATTCAAGTGCATTACTACTGTACATTATTTGTTAGTAAGTAATTGAACTATATGGTCATTACGTTTGCCGGCCTCCCCGTGGTGAGAGAATGGGTACACAAATGTGGCTCATGTACCACACTGTAAAATGGTGAATTTCCAGGCAAACAGTATAATTTACCAAACAACACAAACATTGAATTTGTTTGAAACTATATTGGTGAATTTAACCACGAACATTCATTTTTTTACCGTAGCGTAGCACGGGTATTGTCAGCTAGTCTTAAAAAACCTAATTGTTTCTATAGAAATGATGATTTAGACAAAGAATGGTTGAGAATTAAAATGCTTGTCGAAAATAACGTAGGTGAACTGTGCCAACGTCATTTACAGCTAACGCAGGTGATTTCTCGCGGAATGCGCACTGCAGATTTGTTGAAGGTTCATGTTTAGCGTAGTGTGACTTTCATTTTCGGTCGAATAACGCCAGAGTAGCGTTCTTAGCAGCTGTTCCAGATGACGCTGGAATTCCGCGTCCCGTCTCTAGACAACAATAGGATGAGTCATACTTGGATAGGCAGGAATTCGCTATACGTACCGTGATGTCAGCGTGCAGCGCAAGGCGTCAGCGTTTTCTGACTGAAATCCTCGTGGCTTTGCAAACTGTTGGCGAATGATTGGTTGTAGAAGAAATGTTTTAAATTTTTGTAATGATGCCAACGATTTTCACGAGTACTGTAGGCTTTCTGTTAAGGGTAAGTATGGATATGAATCAAGTTGTTTGTAGCGGCGTTGTAGGCTTGATAAGACGTTGTTTAAAGTTTGTAGAAAGATAAACCATATCACTGGGTCTTTTCCTCAAATTATTTTCAGGAAGTACACACATCGATCAACGCTTTAATCCTTTCCCTACGATTTTTTACCAATTTTACATAATTTTACAATCACAGTGTTTGGGTTCATCTGACTCACCTGGTGAACGTACATTACACTACATGGCGTCCCTCGTAATAATGAGGGGTAGTCCTAGAAAACATTCGAAAGCTCCAAGAACCTTTTCACATATCCCTTCTCATACCAGGTGAAAAATGATAAGATCCGTTCATGATTAAGTTTGCACTATGGGTCATCAGAACAAGTTACTTCTTTCCTGCCAAATTACTTGTCAAATTCTTACTGGATGACCTAGCCGTGGTTGTCAAATTTTCCCAGTACGGAAGTATAATAAAAATATAATAAAATACTTAAATATTTAGCATACCGTAGTGTTGAATGAAAGTCCATTTCAATGATTGGCATGATTTGATAACCTAACATATTTATTATACAGGGTGTCACAAAATGTTTAGCGCGCTATGCAGATCCGAACTCTACATACTTTTGTTCTGCATAGCCCGTTACGCATTTTTATGAAAATCTGTATATATTCCTCACAATAATTTAACCCTCTGTTTACTATAGGAAATGTGATATTTTACTGAATATTTGTACACGTTTTACGTTTGTATGTTGGCTACATACTCGCTAGTGTCGAGTGAGATGTTGAGAGATCCTAGAGGGGGAGATGGGAGTCGTGTTTGTACGTGCCAATTATTGATGTTACTCAAACATGTAAGTGACATTGACAAGTTCCTTATCCTGTCAAACGTTCCGCAATATTAATCATGTCTACTTCGATTCCTGTGACAAACTTAACGCTTAAATCTAAATTAAATTCTTAGTTTGATAAATAGTTTAAATAAATAGTTTATTGTCTTGTCATACAAATGTCATTTCTTTTGATAAGCTAACATTACCATTAACCTAATCAGACATACATTTTTGACATTCACTCTCTCATTCATTCGAATTGTACCACTACAATCTAGTAGTCAGTCGGTGTTTTCCCAGTCATGTGCCATAAACTCGTTTATATTATAAAATGCTTCGGCGGTCAAAACATATTTTCAAACGAGTTTTAAAAGCTTTAAGCTCTGGAGGTACTTTTAATCGAATTTGTTAATCAAAGTTGCCTAGTTGAAATGTTGATTAGTTGAACTTCTACCTGAAAAGGTTCATGATATACCGTTCTGTGTCTCCCAGTTCGGAAGTTTCCCTCCCTCTTGTTTCATAAGAGTGAATGTCAATTCCTCTCATGAAACCGCACTTAGATTTGAAAAAAGACAAGTTTCCAAAAAATAGAGGCTAATAGAAAAGATAGTGTCAACAGTTTCAAATTTTTGAAAACTGGCCTATTAGCCTATTTTGAATTATGTTTACTAGCGTTTGTACGGTTATAGAAGTCTTCCTGTAGCTCACGGTCAAATGAATGTTGTAAAAAAACGTTAGTTATATTCAATTAAGGGGCTATAATTTCTCGACTCTGGTTGAAATTAAAGCATTTAGCTCAAATTTAGAACAAGGAAAAGGATTATTGTTCGAAATCAAGAGATAATATCATCGTCACCTGAGATTTGACAAAGTTAGCTTTGCATCAGTTAACTCATAAAATTACCTCATCATTACAGGGTTATTACAAAAGTACGTCTTACTTTCAGAGAACTCTATTTCATTAATTATTACTTAGATCCATATAAAAGAAATGCCGGTAAAAAGAGCATATTTCAAAGTTTGTCCCCCTTGGTATATTTCAATACGTGATCAATATGTCTTCCCTTAACTGCTCGGCATTAATACAGCCAATAATCAAACTATTCCCATAGAACACGAAGCAAATATTGGTTTACGGTATTGACCACAGCTCTGAGACGGTTTCTCAGATCAATTAGAATTCTTGATAGAAGGGGTAAATAAACGTTTTCCTCAACATAGCCTCAAAAGAAAACTCCTCGGCGAAATCAAGAATCTATGACGAAACTTTCGTTGTTGTGAACTGACTGGCTTTTTGAAAATTCAAGAATGCAAAATGTCTTGTGTTGAAGATCAGCCTCTTGTTGATAACCACCCGTTGAAATTACCTCTCAATTTATGTACACAAAACTTTGCCATAAAATCCACCTTTTCGATCATATATATACTATTCATGAAGCACTTATACTATTAAAGTTACAGATAAATGAAAGTAGGGCCCTGTACTTAGATCTTGTCATAATAACATCTTACTTAGTTATTTAGTAATAACGTTGGTTGGCATCCGTTGTTGGAAGTAGTTTGTTCGATATTCCAACACTGTGTTGGTTTGCATCAGGAACATCAAGGAGTATAATAATTGATAAACTTCAGTTTGTGTATTTCTATGAATTTTACTTTAATGGACATTGCAACCAGCCATCTAATTGCAAATTATAATTCAAAATTAAACATCTGAGATTATTGCATATTTTAACTCTTAGAGACTTGGAGTTTGAGCTGTTAAAACTGAAGTTAAACTCGTTACACTGTAGTTTAGTACATGCGCGCACGTAACGCACATATCCAGGGAATATTACATTCCCACTAACGATATCTTGTACGAACAGTAATTAGATTCTGGCCAGCCTTGATATGCTATACGGCGTTGTAATATTATCAAGAGTATTCCACAATACGTTGAACTAGTTAGTGTAATTATTGTATGTTAATTTATATTAATGACAATTTCAAAGCAGGCGAAGTAGTTTTTTGGCCGTTTACAACGTCGGAACAACTTTCGGCGCCCAGTTCAGTTAGTTACGTCGTGAGTTTGTTTTCATTCGATTCAATTATCAATATTATTTTTACTAATCAAATGGCCCCGGCACGAAACGAATACAAAGTTCACCCTGTATAGTAGATTTTTACTTTCTTAATCTATCAAAACAATTCCCGTTGCTCTAGAATCTAACGTTTTAAAAGTTATTTCAGTTTCACTATTTAGTCTTCACTTTGACATTCAGAGCGCTAGGCAGAAATTTGTTGGATACAGAAGGTAAAAAACTGTCTTATTTCAAAACAAATACAACTATTAACAGCTGTGCTTGTTTACTATACAAAACCATAGAGTAAATAAATAAGACAAGTCTCAAAAAAGAAACTTTATAAATAATAAACAACCCAAAGCAACGGTAACCCTGAATTCAGAGGTAACCAAAGCTTCAGCAATGTATTTAGCGAGTAAACTAAGATTGCAGAATGCAGATAGTGGCTGACGCTCATCAGTTGAATATGATGATCAGGTCAGCACCAGCAAATAGTGCAATAATCACTTCCCAATACGCTCTCGTTTCCAGTTCACTGTTCACTAGTTCCTAGTTACACTGGAACACTACGTCCGGTTCAAATTCGTTAGTTCCTCAGTGAACAATAGTGATCATTAGTATCCATCTATCGCCTTCTTCCATTCATGAAATTGCTGAAATGAAACTACGAAACAAATTTGTGTTAGTGTGCAAAGTACACTAATTTTGAATGCATTGTTGAATCCAAATATTAGAAAAGTGTACCGAAACATTATTTTATAACATCAACAAATAAACCTGTTTATTTTTTTAGAGTGTGAGTAACTTCTACATTATTTTAAACTCATTTGAAGACATAATTTGTGGATTGAACCGGCACTTAAGCCCGGATTTCTCACTTGCTGGGCGAGAATTCTACCAACCAATAACTTGTACATTAGGTTGAAGTACAAGCTCTAATATTGGATTGTTAAAAGAAATATATTAAAAATTACATCAACCAATATTTTTTAAATATTTGAGGTTAGCCGATCGAAAGGCCTAACGAATTACCATTTTAAATACTGCGTATGAAATAACGGGCGAATTAAAAATATTAAACTCATGTGTCGAAATGTAGTTATCTACTCAGCATTTCGCCCTGGGTGATTGATTTTTGATTTTACATTTTAGTGAAACAAACCTAGAAATAAATACACTCTAAAAAACGGACCTTAAAACCCCTTGGTTATAACTCACAGGAGAATTTGCAAGTGCGGTTTGTTGTTGTGTTGAGAAGAAGAGATTGATGGTACGGTAGGCTCTACGCATGCGCACCACGCTGCGTAGTACAACGCTAGGATGCGCGAGCTGCAATGCGCAGTGCCAAGGCGCATGTCTTGTACCAGTACTGTCTCTACGCATGCGCAGTACTACGCTAGGATGCGCAGTTCCAAGGCGCATGTCTTGTACCAGTACTGTCTGTCGCAAGAGGAATTCCATTGTATGGTTCACGGACACCTCGTCCTACTTGCCTTCCATTGCACCTGCTCGTGCTTTCTATCGGCCAACGCCCTTTCTGCTTCGTCCCATCCTGGCCGATAAGCGATATCCATCTTTCTGCAGTACTCTGTGTTGCGGTACTAATCTAACCATATGGACTACCACTAGTTAAAAGAGTTTTTTTTCTCAAATTTTCTTTAGAATTTAATTTTTTACCGACATTTTTATTCCAACATGTAGAGATTCTGTCGTGGTAGGCCTACTTTGATACTTTTGACACTTTTTTGATCCTTTGCTGATTTGAGATACCGACCACTCCTAGAGGGCATTTCAACGTGAATATGCGATGAAGGGTGAGTGTGTTGAGTGTTTTTGATGGATGATGAGGTGTATTCTTGTTACAAACTAGGGCCGGTTGTTCCCCAGGAAATATGTTACAAAAAAGGTTAAAAAGTAGAGTATGAAACGAATTGCCCACGAGGTTTGTTATGTAAAACACGATTGGTTCAAAATGTAATAAAAAACCTGTGGTCTTATACTTTTATAGATTAGAAAGAAATGAACGTGTATCTATTTGGACATTTCATCAACCATTAGCAGGGTCTTAACAGTTTTGAATTTACAGGTGACCTGAAATTTTCCTACAAACCGAAATAGTTCCGCGTAGTTTATTACTTTTGTGAAATCGAATTTTAGCAAGATGGCACATATAAGCATTGCAGTTTATCAAGAGCCTGGTAGAAATTCTCAAATGATTGGACCTGAAAGTCTAGAAGAGATTAGATAATTTGGATTTCTAAATCTGGTAGATACCTTGCAGATATTTTTTGGAAAATTATAATTAATTTAAGAATTTTTCGAGCCGATTACAGTATGTTAAAAACTGTGAAAAGCGCGTAATATTGGTTTGTTCAAGCGATACAACTTCGGTTTAACTTGTTTATCAAGGTGTGCCATGACCTAGCAGTGTGAAACAGAGCAACACTCCCGCCGCCGGAGAACGAGTCATATCCATTTCAGATTCCAAGGTGTTGAATCGCTGCATACCTCGGTGTAATGCTAGACCTCGGTGTGAAATGTTCAACGACCTTCACTGCTGAAATATTACCATAATTCAGTTAACCGATGAATAAATAGTTTATTGCGGAAATATATTAATATTATGTTATGCAATCGTCATTTTTGTACTAAAATTGTGAATGCATTCTGCCAAAGAAGTCTCTTTCGAAGATACATTTTGTTCATTCTCTCTTTCCCATTCATTCGAATTATTCCACTCCAGCCCTACTGTAATTCGGTGGTTTCTGCGGTCTCCCAGTTATGTACCTTTAACTCGTTTGTACTGTAAAACGCGTTTGTGACCAAGATTTGTTTTATAACAGTGTCCCTTTTGGCACTTACACGATAAAAATGCCAGTTTAAAGGACGCCACAGGAAGCAGCTCAACAATAGTGACAAGTAAATACTGGACTTGAAATCAACTATGTTTGTACAGTAATAACCTAGCCACACTACTCGTAAAAGTGGTCAGCTTTGTTCCAAGCATATACTGTGTCAAATATTGTAATATTATTTTATTGTTGGAATCTCATTTACTCACTTTCTATCGAATTTTGAAGAATGTAGAGGCAAGGTAAAGTCAAGATTCCAAAATTTGAAAAGCAGGCCAGCACGACTCTCTTTTTTGAAGTTTTGCGATTGTCCGGATGGTTTTTTTTGTTCGATTGATGGAAATTCTGGAGAGTTGCGTTTTTGAGCGACCACCCCGCAACGCTAATCCTTAGAGGAAGGTGTGGGTAGATTACTATGTAATAAGCCGTCACCAGTACCTGATGGTACCGATCAATCGAATGCTATATGTTGCCTAAACTCTGTGTGATTGTTAATAAGTACACGTGTATTTCTTCAAGACTCAAAAGTAATAATTTATTTTAAGACTGAATGTAAACAATAACAAAACATAATAATTGAACATATGATTACTTTCTAACATCCTCCTTCTTTTAAAAACAAAATTACAAACGAAGAAATCTCCTATTTCACATACTGTTTTCCATTCACTTCACCACATATGTGCGAACTCCATTCTTTCTAACTACCCTGCCTCTACCCAAGGTTCATTTCTTCTGTAGGTCTTCTTCAGCCACACAGTTTGATCCATTGAAAGAGGGATCAGCTGTTTTGTGCCTTTGTCAAAACTAGTTTTGTAACTCTGTTTGTGCTTGTTCCATCTTTCTACTGCATCCCTTGGTATCTTAGGTTGAAGTAATTCTTCGTGTACAGGAATAGAACATCGAGTTCTTCTACTCATCATCAACTGAGCAGGACTGTATCCTATGTACGCGAGTGGAGTGTTCCTAAGTTCAAGCAGAGCTTTATGTAAGTCTGTTCCATCTTCTTTTGATTTCTTCAATAAGGACTTAAAAATCTTGACAGCTGATTCAGCCTTCCCATTCGCCTGGTGGTGGTATGGTGACGATGACACAATCTTAAAACTCCATTCATTTGCGAATGCTTGAAAAAAGGAAGATATTAATTGTGAACCACTATCAACCACAGCTACCTCCGAAATTCCATATCTGGCAAATAATTGTTTGCAGAAATTAATAAGCGTTTGTGAGGTGCAGGAAGTAGTTTTTAACACTTCGAAAAATGAAGAAAAATAATCACTAACAATCAAATAGTGTGAGGACAGACTTACATAAAGCTCTGCTTGAACTTAGGAACACTCCACTCGCGTACATAGGATACAGTCCTGCCCAGTTGTTAATAAGTACAAGTGTATTTCTTCAAGACTCAAAAAGTAATAATTTATTTTAAGACTGAATGTAAACAATAACAAAACATAATAATTGAACATATGATTACTTCTCTAACAGTAGGCACGGAGAGCTTCCGATGAGGGCTGACCGGCTCAACCCATGCGTGGGACACATAATGAAGATTTCAGGCCAGAAAAAGTGGATGATTGGGGTTTACGGTAGGCAATTTGGATGATGAGCGCCGAGCGGGTGTTCGCTGCCCCGGGTTTGAGTGTTTTGACGCTTCTTCAGTCACCGACCCCTCACCTCATCTCGATTCAATTCAATGATTCAATCGACTTCTGAGGTCTGAAAACTATGGTGTTCTTTCTTGTGTGATTTGAGGTTGTATTAAGAAAAATAATTCTTACTTAAAACTATTTTAACAAAACTTAAAAAAGTGTTGTGCTGTTATCTACCTAGGGCCCTAGGCTAACAAATATAATTTTAAATTCATCTTAATTTGTATAAACGCTAAATAGCCAATTCAATTTATTACTAAAGACATTTGAAGACAAAAATGTTTGGACCAAACCGTGACTTGCATAACCCCGGGTCTTCCGCTAGCCGGGCGGTTATGCTGACCACTACACCATACGACCCATACAAATTATATATGTATTTTAATTTTAGTACTAAAGAAATTTGAAGACACAAATTTTTGGACCGAACCGGGACTTGAACCTGGGTCTCCCGCTTGCCGGGCGGTTATGCTAAACCACTACACCATCCGGCCCAACTAAAGGCCACAATCTTTCTTAATTCAACCGCATATTCCGATAATACTGTTAAGGGATGTGTCCAAAAGTAGACTCAAATCAAACCTAACTTCAGCTCCTTGTATAAATTCTTTTGTTCGTACATAGAAATTTGAGTACAAGTCAAACCAAAGCACAGTAAACCTTGGTGTTTTCGTGGAAGTACATTCAAACCTGACTAAGAAATAACTGGAAATTCGAAACCAGGGAAATATGTTTTGCTAGAACCAATCATATATCTTCTTTTTTAAGTTGTGGTCTAATCGAAGGAGGCTATACAATTAGACCTTTTTATTTATAATTAAAAGGATAATTTTATTTATGTAAATTTCTCCGGGCATAACGGATTTTTGTGTTTTTTTATAGAAATGAGTAGTTATGTTATTGGCTGGACTAGTTCATTAATGTAAAGGTAGTTCAAAAGTAAGTATTGTTGACTTAATATGAACACTGAACAGAGGATTCTTGGTGGATTGGTATCGTGCGCGACTATGAAGCTCATCACTCTGGTGGTGCGGGTTCGATCCCCGCAGTCCCCACTTACAATGTGCAATGTGTCTATACGGTGACGCTAGGTAAAGGTTTAGGTTGAGTGGTAGAGAGGACTTTGGAGTCCTAACTTCGCTTGTTGAACTTTACCTTTTTAGGTTCTATATCCTAGGAAAAATAGGCTGGTAAATTATATAACAGATTAATTTATGTGCCCAGTGCTCTGAATGTCAAAGTGGAGAAATTTGGTTTAAATAATTAAACAGAAAACTAAACAACCTTTACTTTTTTTTTTATCGAACCACCTAAACAGACTTAACAAGAAGAGAAGCAACGATAATAACAACACTAGGATCTGATTGTTCAAGGAAGATGTTTGAAATGAGAACTAAAGATGTGAAGTACTGTGAACTACAGTATATTGGAGCAATCAGAGGTATCGGATAGCTATAACTGAGTTGAAACAGCCACTTGAACGTGTATAATCCAGCCATAACACTCTCCCTCTCTTCGACTTCGTACCCCCACTTCACCCTGCCTAACGCAGTAATTGTTTTTGTACTGTCGTTATAGTTTAATTGATTTTACCAATCAGAACATACTTAGTTCTAATACTTTGCCCTTTTAAACATTAACACATAGCCGACCCGTTGCCACAAGCGCTACGTTGACATTTCCTATAAAACAGAACAAGTTTTTATTTATCTATTTTAAATTAGACGAAATTTCTTTATTTACTATCGTTGCAGTTACCCCTCACAATTGTATTGTGGCCATACGGTAACGCTAGGTAAAGGTCGAGGTTGAGTGGTAGAGAGGACTTTGTAGTCCTAACTTCGCCTTGTTAAACAAGACAAACTGCACCTTTTACTTTCTGTATCCAAAGAAACGTAGACTATTAAATTATATAACGGCTTAATTTATGCCCAGTGCTCTGAATGTCAAAGTTCAGAAATTCGGTTTAACTAATTACACAGAAATTACTTTAAAACGGTAGGTTCCAGAGCAACGGCAGTAGTTTTGACTGGTCGAGAAGGTAAATCTATTCTATAAAGGGTTGTATTAAAAGAGTATTTAAGTAGACCGCTCAATGGAAATACATACGGATTTTAATCAATACAAAAAAGAGAAATCAGATTTCTGCAAAATTTATTCAAGGTCTTATCAACACTTATAGACACAAACATATAGACTTCGTAGTAATTTTGAAAAAAGATGAATAAACTGACACATTGAGATATTAAAAATGAAGATGGAAATTCTACGGCAATATAAACGGGATTAACGCAACTAAAAAAACTGCAGTAGTTTTTCTAATTCACCAAGTGAATGTGAAGTATTGTTTCTAAACAATTGAGAAAGTTTAATGCCAGCTTTTATAAGTTCCTTTTATGCTTAAAACTTTAAATGTCAGTCAGTTATTAAAAATATAAACACCAGTATCTAGAGCTGTTTATTTGAAAGCAACGTGACAAGCAATTACGAGTTTTACGGCGTCAGTGAGAAGTTGTGGGAGAAATGTTCTCCTACTGAAATATAGAACACCTTTTATAGTTCGAATATTAAAACTTGTAAAGTTTCTCCTGTTGAATAGCGTTTCGCCTCGTATCTGTTTACTGCTGTTGACTAATCGAGTCTTATAATATCATGTCATAACAAACAGTTAATGGTGTGTTCTGTTTTGTTGTACACAATTTAGATTTTTAATTAATGTACTTAGCACTTGTGACTTTGCTTTTTTATAGTGCTGTTAAACGTTAAATTTCTAAACTCTGCCCTTAAGTAAGGATTCGATCGTTGAACTTGTATCCGTGCTGGATCGTTCGTTATATTTGATAAATATTAGATTATCGTTGGGGTGTCTAAAAAATACATTTATACGCGGTAGGTAAATTTTAGTTTGGACTCGTGGCATGGTCCTGTAATCCAGCTTCATGGAGGTCAGGTTTTGAGGATGATATAGGTCTAAAGCGGCTCAGGTAGTCTCAGCGATCATCTGATGACACCCGCATCAACTCCCACCATCGTTTAGACATATCAGACCATCACCTGCGTGGTTCGGAAGTCACGTTAAGCCGTTGGTCCTTGTATTTCCATTGGTCATTGGGCTATTAATTAATGACCCATTCTAAGGTAGAGTCGGCCTTAGATTGTAACAAGACTACACCTCATAACTCATTACTACCACTCATCACACGCATCCTTCACCACATATTTGCCTTAAAATACCCTCATGAGAGTGGTCGGCATCTCAAATACCGTAGTGATTTAGTGATTTATATTTAAAATGTTAGATACTCATTGGGTTGTCTAAAACATACATTTTACGCGATAGGTAAATTTTTGTTTGGACTTACTGTATAAGTGTTTTTATTAATTCTCACAGATTCTCCGATGGCATCCTTGAATAAAATTGTATAAGTAAAGATTTTAGAAATCGATTTTCTGGAATGTCGATATTATTTCGGACATGTTATTAAATATCAGAAGCTATTCGATAAAAAGTAGTACACTGATGGTTAGGCCTTTTAAGAATATGGTTCTCATCTACTGACCAAACATATTTTTAGTATATTTTTATTTATTTTACTGTTAATAATCAAACGTTTTATCGTCAGCAGGAGCGAACAACTTCCATGTTATGCAAAAGAGCTCACACAATTGGAATAGTTAAAAATTGTTAGTATGATAGAAATTAACATACGATTTTGTCTTGTGCTAGTAAAGTACAAAAATTAATTAAATTAGAAATTCAATTACTCATTCTGATTGTTAGTAATCAGAAATATTATTGTATTTTACCTACCGTAGAAAACGAAGTTTTAATTTTTTCTTTGTTTGTTTTCAGGTATGTCTTCAGTATCATCTCAAGTCAAGACGTAGACGTGAGTCCTTAAAAATGCATGATTTTGCTAGCAACAGATATAAAAAACAGATTTAAAACATATCAGTACATATTTAAACACTCCGTATAAAAGCTGTTTAGATGTACTGTATTGAGTTAGTATATAAAGTTGTAATGCACTGTGTATACGCATCAAGATACGAGTATATATCTATGTTTGAATGGGGTAAAGTGGATTTGTTTTTGGGAAACCGGATAGGGATGGGATGGTATGCGCCCATATTTTAAAGCGCACCATTCCATACACGTTCTTGAACAGTAGAAAATCACGCCGTCACTAATTAGGCAGATACATTATTAATAAAGCCGGCAAACGCTCACCGCCCGAAGCTGTTTAGAATAACGTGACACGATGCAAGTTGTAAAAGTTAATCTGTGCTTGTAGAAAAAGTGTGTAGAAAACATTAGGCGTGTGTGGAGGCAAAAAGCCGACATCTGTGCCGCCCCCCGCACCCCGCCACCCCCTCGCCACGCGCATCACTCATCAAACACTACACATAAAGCCGCAGCAATTATCACTTTGTATAATGTAGCAGACGACACACGCCAGCTGACGACTTTTCTTTGTCTGGTTTTGTCTTTCTTGTGTTTTTAATGTGCGTTGACACGTTGTGTGCTCAAAATGAGATTTCAGTGTACATAGATAGTGTAATAGAATAAGTATAACAGTACTTATGCTTATTCTATGATAGTGTGAAGTTTTGTCGCATAGGACATTCTTTGGAATAACGGTGCTATTTGGTATCAGTATAACAGAATCGTGATATAGCGTGCCCATGCATAAATCTGAAACAAGGGAACGGTGTGTTTTATTTTCAGCGTCGTAATAGTGACTGTGACCTTGAATTTCGTTCCATAAGAGCAATGTAAAAACATGAATTTTCTTGGGAGAATTCACGCCTACAGTTTTCATCCGATTTTTATGAAATATATTTTGTTTTGAAATGGGTTAAAAATGTATTGACGCCGCTGGGGCGAATTTTCATTTTCTCATTTATAAGATCGTGACGTACCATGGAGAGATGAAGCTCTTCTTATTAGATGTAGCCTATATAAAAAACTTATAAATTTTATCGTGACATACATTAAAAAAATAAAGAATCTTTGTATTTAAATGTCTTGAATTTACTAGTAAAATGATACATTGTTAGTTTGAAAGTTCATAATATGGCGGAAAGAAATTTAGTAAAAAGAAGAAACGGAATTTTTCAGGACAAATACTACTAGTAATATTTCGAGCAGTTAAAAATTCCACCCGTCATCAGAGGACTACACTAATATAGGAACTACATTTAATTATATATCTTAACTTAAAATCTAACCTTAGACTTTGTAAATGATACTACTTTTGACAGGTTTCAGAAGATACCTGAGCTAAAACTTGCCGAGTTCTCGTTTTCAATTGCTCCAATGTTCAAGATTTGTTAGCGTATACACGTTACGTATAGGCCCGAGACCATGACACACCGATCACGAAATAATAATAAACACCGGAGGTTTTCTTTTAGAGGGGAGTTTCGACCCAATAGCAGGTTGATGATCTAAAAACAGTAAATTTCATCCGATTTTAGTTGGATTCAAATCTTAATTCGTATCTTTATGTCACCCATCAATATATAAACCAGGCCGACACGCAGCTAAGCGCTGAAGCGCTGCTTGCATGTATAAATCGAATTTCCTTTGCAATTTTCCTCAAACACATTTTAAATTTTTGAAATCGGACTACTAATAACGTTGTTACAGCGAAAAGTCACTTTTTGGCCGCAATTTTGAAACGACTCGATGTATTTTCAAAAAAGTGGCCAGCTGAGTCACTGCATTGTTATTTTCCAATAAAACTGATTTAAAAACAATCTGATAGAAACTGTAGGCGTAATAAGTCTCAAGAAATTACCTATTTTACATGTTTCTTATGCGGCATAACACAAAATAGCCGACAGGTACTATACACTCTTAAGTTGATTCGCATAGGACATTGTGCGGAATAACTATCTAAATCACTAAATCACTATTTGAGATGCCGAACACTCTCATGAGGGTATTTTAAAGCAAATATGTGGTGAAGGATGAGTGTGATGAGTGGTAGTAATGAATTATGAGGTGTAGTCTTGTTACAAACTAAGACCGACTCTTTTAGAATGAATCATTAATTAATAGCCCAATGACCAATCGAAATACAAGGACCAACGGCTTAACGTGACTTCCGAACCACGCAAGTGATGGTCTGATTTGTCTAAACGATGGTGGGAGTTGATGCGGGTATCATCAGATGATCACTGAGACTATCTGAGCCGCTTTAGACCTATATCATACTCAAAACCTGACCTCCATGAAACTGGATTACAGGACCACGCCATAAAACTGTGATAAAGTGTGCCGATGCGTACATCTCAAACAAGGGCATTGTGTGTTTTATTTTTAGCACACGTAATCGCTACTAGGCAGGCCTATATATAGTGTATAAACCATCAACAACCTTGAACGCGTCATCCAGTAAATGCTAACCAAGCACACATTAGCACACAGCCTATTTACCATACGATTCATAGCAAAACATTGCATCACACCACAACTGCTCGCCTCAGCATAGTAGCGTTCGCCCATTGTTTACACGATGTACGCCAATGTGGCACAAGGTGACATGCGGACTCATCTAGGCGGGAAATATTGACCGTCAACAACTCAACACATGTGTGGTGCGGTGGCAGAGCAGGAAAACAACACATGTGAGTCAATACCGATGTCAACAGTACACTCGTTGATCTGGTTGGTGGGCCTGAGTAAATATTACCAGCTGGAGAAGTAAACAATAACAAACTGTACGATAGCGGCCTGTGCGCTGGTGGTTCATGCTTCCGCTCTGTTCTGATAAATTCGGGAACTGGTTTTACTGCACACCGAATGCCCTTGAAGTTTGTAGCAGTTTAGACACAGCAAATTCAAGACATTTTTTGCAAAATTTGAGTAGGAAAGGGTCAATCATTTTATTGGTTGAAATGATTTTGTTATAATCCAGAGTATTTTAAAAGGTTTTCAAAATTTGTGGAGGTTTAAGCTACATTTTTTATTGAATAGAAACATTTTAAGCTGCTTCGATTATTCGTCCCAGATTTAGTGAAGTCGGAAAATATCGCTGAGCATAGTTACTTTCAGTGCTTGGTGCTTTGGTTCTGCATTTGGAAGTTTTATTTCTTTAATAAATAAGTAATCGTGAATAACCTGACCTCTAATTAAGTTTTAATGGTTTAAACAAAATATAATATTGTAGTATAATAAATATAAATATATAAAAGCGTTAAAATTTGCAAATTTTAGAAATTGTTTACAAGAATCCCTTTATTATAAGTTTGATATAATTCGAATTGCCCTTTTTTGTAGTATAAATATCTGATTAAATTTGTGAGCTGAACACGAACGCCAGAAAATAATTCCATTATTTATATATGATTGGATTAGACCAAAGTAGGCCGTTCTTAGAATATCTGGCTTACAATGTTGGCAAATGTTTTAAGCAGAAAACTTCCTGAGGAAATCTTTTTACCGATATAATCAGTGTGGCTGTCCCACGAAATATTTTTGACAGTTAATATTCCAAAAGTTCAGTAAACCTGACTTCTTCAAGTACACTAGAGCGAAGACTAGTCATATTTCCACAGCCGGAAGGCCAACAGTACACAGTAGAGTACATAGAATCTATGGGAGTCTCTTGTACCTGTACTTGTATATTGGCTCAAGGTGACCGAGATTGTAGTTCTCAGCTCAGCTTCACGGTGAACTGCATTATCTACGTTGAACAATGCTTCACTGCAGAACCATCAACGTTTTATGTCTTTCCATTAGGTGAGATTTAATTGATCCCGCGCTGTAATGCGTTGCAAGTCGATCAGTGTTGTTGTGGGTTGGGCTGCGTATCTTATGACCTAAACTACTATTATAGTCAGTCGGATCCGAAACGCTCCTTTGAATGCAAACTATGAAATAAAACATTTTAACCTTCATTGGCGATTTCTAGGTGGGTTTCGTAATGCATTTTATTTTACCTCCACCATTTCTTCAATCTTGAGAGGTAGGAAGCTGAAAATGGAGCACTTTTTCGTACAGTAATTCAGAACGCTGAACCAAGAACTGAATAAATGCGACTAAGAACTCTAAAAAGAACTGAAACAACGACGTAAAGTTTGTTTTGACTTAATTTGCGTCACCCTCTCCCCTTCCCCCCAAACCGGGAAAGAGGGCCCCTAATTTTTTTAAATACAAACCCCACCCTTGTGGCACCTTAAAGAACGGGAATTTTAATTTAAATTCAACTACGCAAAGACTAGTTTTTATCTTGACTCGTTTATTTCTAATATTTATTTAAATATTACAAAAACGAATCAGGTTTTAAATGCCACATTTCACATACAATTTTTTAGAATGAAAAATGTTTTTTGATAACTCATCGAGGGAAACATATTAACCCTATAACTTCAACCCATATAGTAAATTGAAAACAAGTTTTTCATTAGAGAAAATTGTATTTGTAATGTGGCATTTGAACCTGATTTCTTGTAATCATTCAAGTGGCGAAATACAAAAAATGTCTGCGTTCTTGAATGAAAATTCCCTTTTGTATTTCAAAGGTTGAAAACACCGATTTTTGGGTGGTTAGTGACACAAAGTATGTCAAAACAAACTTTAGAATTTGATCAAAAACATTCCCTATTGATTTAAAAAAAATACTTCCTGTTAATCATTAATGGGGAGAGGAAGACATTTAAAACTCTTCCAGTATGACAAAACCACTAAAATGTCAACAATTAGCATATATTTTCAAACAAAATAAAGACTTAATTGCATTATAATCTAGAAAGTAAGCAGTATTTTCCTCTCATTACCTAAATGAAATACCCATGTTTACGACCATACATTATTAATTGAATTCGAAGTGAGAAACGAAATGTGAACACAACGTTATGCACAACACAATCAAGCACACTTGCCGTGATGCGACGCTCAATTAGTCGCTCTTATTCGGTTTATTCCGTTGTGGCAAAAACGCGGCGAAAAGCGTTGATTGCTGAATACGCCGTAACTGCTTAAATGGCTTTTCCATTTTTCACGCAATGGATTTGTGACTAGTTTTTCGCACGATTTGTTTTTCTGTACAAATGTTATTGTAAGTCTATTTTTCCACGAAAAAATGCGCTATTTATTTGATTTTTTGCGAAGGGCTCTACCAACATTTGTGATTCGGCCATAGATTTCATGAAATTAGATCACATGACATTAAAATATGAAACATAGCCGACACGTAGCCACAAGCGCTAAGGTGAATCTCAACGAATTTCTTATAAAATAGAACAAGTTTTTATTTATCTATTTTAAATTAGACGAAATTCCTTTATAGACTTTCCCCGCAGTCACCACTTACATTAGTAATGTGACTATACGGTAACGCTAGGTAAATGTCGAGGTTGAGCGGTAGAGAGGACTTTGTAGTCCTAACTTCGCCTTGTTAACAAGGCAAAGTTGACAAACTTAATCTTTTTACTTTCTCTATCCAAGGAAACATAGGCTAGTAAATTATATAACAGCTTGATTTATGTCCAGTACTCTGAATGTCAAAGTGCAGAAATTCGGATTAAATAATAAACATAAATTACTTTAAAGCGGTAGGTTCCAGGGCAAGAGCAACGGGAGTTGTTTTGATCGATTCAGAGAGTAAAACTCTACTATACAGGGTACTTTGTACTCAATTATGGTATTGCTACAATTCGATAGGTAAATCAAAACTTTGAATGGCCACCATTTTGAAACAGACTGTCCGATCTAGCTGGTTAACGGACTTAAACTAAAGATTTGCAAAAGGAAAATTTGTATAAAACTTCGTGAAAATCGGGCCAAAACACGTCTTGTATATTGGTTATTTATAAATACATATACAGTATAAGGTTTTGTCATGTGATTCAGGAGGTATTGGGAACCAAAAAACTGCAAACCGCACCTTTCTACGACATTTTGTTCTTGAAATTGAAAAGCTCTTTTTGAAAGAAATTCGCTAAGGGGCCACGCTAATATTACGCATATTGTGACCATTATAGGGTATATTCCAAGAGTTTGTATATAAAACCGAAAGGATGTGTAGGCCTATCATGCACCGTTCTGTGGTTGGAAAGTAATATTCTTTCGTTGACTCAGCATGCAAACAGAGAGTCGCTGGAAGACTGCAATGTTTGCGTCACTAAGGAGAAAAATAAACAGTCATTTCTGTTCTTCAGCAACAACTTAATTTCTCTTTGAGTTAGGCAATTCCGCCATGTGCAAACTTCACTTAAATTGCCTCCTCTGCAAATAAAGTAAAAAAAAGCTTAGCTTGTTTTGTGTTTACTCAAAGCTTATGTTCTTCAAACAATCAAATTGCATTGACAGATGGACGAAAAGAACCAACTACCTTCCCTTAAAATGGTTAGTCATGTAGTCTTGGTTATTTTATTTTTGACGTGAGGTCATTTTCAAGCGTTTGGGGAGTTTTTCATTAAAAAGTTTGAATAATCAAAAACTATAATTATCATAATGTCATAATATCATAAGTATTTTATTGACATCCATTAATTTACAAGAAATTATAAATATGAGTTCTGTAGTTTTAAAATTGCTGCGAAAAGTGGGTTTTCGCTATAACAGCGGTAGACATTGTAAGATTTTAATCAGTCAGATTTTTGTTGAAGTTCGTTTTTCTGATAATGTATTTAAATTTGAGGTCAGAGACCACGTAAATTTGAGGTCGAAGACCGCAAGACTGTATGTATCCTTTGCGAATAGCCTCTTAAAGACAGTGACAACAGAGGCCGCAGGCTGAAGCGTAGCGAATTAGAGGAACTAATGGCAAAGGAAAATGGGGTGGTTCAGCCCTCGGCTACGTGTGAGCCTGGTTTTGTGTTTCATTAGATTTATATATGATTTAATCGGTCCTAATGGTTTTTAGTGTTTCACAAAATGGGCACTTGACACAAATGCAACTCTTATCAGGTAAAACCTATAACAAGGGAAAGCGTTTAGGTGTTTTAGGAATATTGATAAGATAGGAACAGGGAAAACGTAACTAGAAAGAAGTTGAATTGGAAGTAGCCCAAAGTTAAATTCAATATAGAACGGTTTGGTTATTTGGTATTGAACGGTTGGTTGGATTTTATGTTGTTTGGCTGACACAACCTCTAGACTTGTGTGCCAGATTCTACACTGTGTTGAGGTTGAGTACAGGAGTCGTGTGTAGGAAGCCTCACGAGACGTCCGCGTGCTTTGTGGAAACCGGGTGACTGAGGTGAAGCATACAGTACGAGGAAACACAAGACCTCACATTCCACTTCCTCCAGTATCGTGATGCACTGGTGTGTTTAGATTCTACACTGTATTTGGGACATTACAGTGTGTGTAGGAAGCCTCACGAGACGTCTACATTCTTATTGGAAGCCGGGTGACTGAGGTGACGCCAGTACGAGGAAACACAAGACCTCACATTCCCTTCCTCTGTACATCTCGTGATGCAACTGCACTGGTATTGTGTCAGATTACTGTGTTGAGGTTGAGTACAGGAGTCGTGTAAGGAAGCCTCACGAGACGTCTGCGTGCTTGTGGAGAGCTGAGGTGACATACACAGTACAGAAACACAAGACCTCACATTCCCTTCCTCTGATACATCTCGTGATGCAACTGCACTGAGTAATGTGACAGATTCTACACTGTGTTGAGGTTGAGTACAGGAGTCGTGTGTAAGGAAGCCTCACGAGACGTCTGCGTGCTTGTGGAAGCCGGGTGACTGAGGTGACATACAGTACGAAACCACAGACCACTCTGACATTCCTGTGATGCAACTGCCTGAGTAATGTGCGATTCTGTGTTGAGGTTGAGTACAGGAGTCGTGTGTAAGGAAGCCTCACGAGACGTCTGCGTGCTTGTGGAAGCCGGGTGACTGAGGTGACATACAGTACGAGGAAACACAAGACCTCACATTCCCTTCCTCTGATACATCTCGTGATGACGCTGATGTTGTACAGATTCTACACTGTGTTGAGGTTGAGTACAGGAGTCGTGTGGGAAGCCTCACGAGACGATGCGTGCTTGTGGAAGCCGGGTGACTGAGGTGACATACAGTACGAGGAAACACAAGACCTCACATTCCCTTCCTCTGATACATCTCGTGATGCAACTGCACTGAGTAATGTGACAGATTCTACACTGTGTTGAGGTTGAGTACAGGAGTCGTGTGTAAGGAAGCCTCACGAGACGTCTGCGTGCTTGTGGAAGCCGGGTGACTGAGGTGACATACAGTACGAGGAAACACAAGACCTCACATTCCCTTCCTCTGATACATCTCGTGATGCAACTGTGCTGAAAGATGTACAACTTTTTCTTCTTCATGTTGGATACGTTACGCGTTAAACAGGCCCTATACAGTCTTAACAGCACACGGTTATCTCGAATCATAATTGATACCTATAGTGTTTCTGTATCAGTCTGAATTCATTTATCAACATAACGTCATTTATCGTTTTAAAATTGTGGAAATTTCATGATATCATTTGGAGTACATTATCGGAAAGTGAATTATCCGAATCCTGGAAATGTAATTACTAAACCATCGATACACAGTTATTACAAATCCATTAAGAAATAACCGAGTTACAAAGGGAAATAAGCGAACTTATAAGCTATGACAAAGTTCCTTTGGAAAAATGAGATATTCAAGCCATCAGCATGGTAAGACCCAGACCCGGGACCATGAAACGATCGCCGATTCCGACCCCTAGAACTCGTTTTGAGGATTTTCCAAAACTTCATGTACATATGTATATAAGTGTATCATCTCTACAAGTCGCATTTTCGCCCGATTTTTACCAAATTTGGTACAAACGTTCCTTTTGTAAACCTTGTTGGAGTTCGTTAACCAGCAAAAATCGGACCACGGGAAACATCCTATTTTTGGGAAAGGGGAGACTTTTCACCAAAAGAGTTTCAACTATCTAAAAACAGTAAGTATGGTTTGAATTCCATGAAATTTGAAAAAATATGGAAGTCCATAGTTTACGATATACTGTACCCGGTTATCAGAGGATCGAAGCGTGTTTTATAAAGTATTTTCCTTTTGCGGAATTACTGCACCGTGAAAAATCAATACCATGGCATGGCCTGGCGTTGAAGGTGGAACCGATCCTTCGAAGGGATCCGACCAACAATGTTCCTGTGTTGCAAGAGATTTTAAAGAAAATTGAATCTGGGAGGCGGAGAGGGTGGTACTTTGATAACCGCATTGTAAATGCTGACGCCCTTACCTCAATTAAGATTGGGAAATAGAAACTATGCAAAAGAGAAACATTCAAATATGATAGAGCAGTTGAAGATATAAGGGGAAGTTTCACGCCATTGATATGTTCCACAGAGGAATTCCTCATAAGAGTACCCTTTATTTCCAAAAAGAACTAGTGAAGCTCTAGCCAGAAAAATGGTGAACCATATTACACAAGTGATATATGGCTAAGGGTCAGCCAGTCTTCAATTAGATCAGAGCTGTCTCGCGATTACTGGAACCCGGCGCAGATTAGGAATATGCCACTTGAAGATGGTGCTGGAATTCCCCATTAATGTATTGAGCATCCTTTATATGTTCTACTTTCTTATACAACCTATTTCCTTCCTTTATGTAAAACCAAGAACCTATTTTATAATTTAGATATCCTTGTTTATACATAATAATAATAAAATTTTGTATATTCAATGGCGCGTTATTTATATGAAATTCAGTTTAAAACTACTGCTTCCTTGGATGGCTAGGAAACGAGCGGTCAGTACAAAATGATTTCCCGCCATTTCTGTGGCAGTGGCAGAAAGCTTCCAGGCTCTTATTACTTAGCCTTCAAACTGCATTCCAACTGCCTCACTGTTTTTGTTCGGAACAATTTCGTATTCAAATGACTCGCGATCGCTCGCAAAAACCGGTGGAATTCTATGACCTGATTAGCATTCTTTGCAGATGCAGTTTTCCTACAGTTCAAGTGAATATTGGAACTTGAGACTGGAATTTTAATTAACAGAGTTAACCGCTGCTGTAAGTAGCTTTAGTTTGAATATTACCGAAGTTAATTGGTTTATAATGGTTTAATTAAGTTATATAAAATATTATCAGCCTGTTGTGTATGATAAGATGATAACGGTGATGGCTGACGTGAATATTGAGTGATAATAGTTACCCAAGTGCTTTGATATTGAATTCTTATCACACCGTAGAGTTTGTTACGTCTTAACGTAGTTATGAATGTAATTAAATAAGCTATGCCAACATTATAAAATTCAAACCGAAATGTTGGCGGTGTGCATGAAAATGAGAGGTGTACGTATTCAGACAATTTATATCTCTTTTTATACTTTAGTAGAACAGTTCGTATTTCCAACGTTGTAGACTTTAATTTGCTCTTCGGGCTCGCTGGGGGGCTACGGCCTCGTATTTTGGGGGCATTTTCTACGCTTATAATTAAGACAAATTCGCTTCACCCACTGTGTTGCTGTCTGTAGTTGTCCATTAGTTTAATCATTTTTAACTTCAAATGGATCTAGCAACGAAACCCTCAGAGGTTGGAAAATACCAATGAATACCAATTTGTAGGAAATTTTGTTTCCACACTCATTATTTTTCATGAAGATCCGAGCAACTTTTTTTCCGCTATGATGCAAAATATCGCCTAAGTACAGGGCAGATTTTCAAACGCCATCTTCTTTGGCTGCCAATTTGTAATTAGAGCCTAAAAAAATATATTTTCAATTTTTTCCCGAAGGTTTTAAACCAAGAGCTTCAAAAGAGGTATATGCTTGAGGAGTGCAGCGAGTCGGGAAGTCCCTAATAGTACATTTCATCAGTAGGTCCTAAATTGACACTTTAGCACTGTTAATAAACGTGTCTAAAGCAGCTGATTTAAGATCAGAATGACAAAAAGTATATTTCATCACTCGGCCCAAAAGTGTCCTGGCGATCCTTGCTCATTTCAAACTTGAGCTCATATCGAAAAGGATCACTTTAGGTCCAGTGATCGAAATATTCTATTGCTGTTATGTTTGAGATATCCATCGAAACGGCAATTGTTTCCATTGATCGGCCAGTAGCAGAGGGACAGGTTAGAGTGTTGCTAATCTGTTGTTTTACCCGGTGTTATCTCGCCGCGAGTCTCGAGGAGAGAGAGAGAGGGAGAGAGGAAATTGCGTTAGCCTGTTTGCTTTGAACACCGACCACGAACTGTACAAATCTTATCAGTAAAACTGATAACATTCACAGAATGCCCCTCCTCTGTCACGCTCTGACTTGCTGCTGTCGGTTTACAGCATTTCAACTCTCAACTTGGCATTTCAGACCAAAAGAACGTTGTTCAAACTCCAATCTAGGAATAATTGGTTTGAGTTGTATTTAACATAAAATATGTACCGTTACGTGTATGGTTATACAGGGTGTCTGATAAGGCAAAGTGCTGATTTCTGGGAAAGTTATATGGGTCAAAATAAAGAAAATAAATAATATATTTTTTCCAAAACGCTTAGTTAACCAGATATTCGCCATTTTATATTTGTCACTGATTATTTATTATCTCCCACACTACTTATCGGATTTGACTCAAACTTAGTAAAACCATTTAGGGAAAAATTACCAGCATGATCTAACTTATCATTTTAAAACGGTGGCTATTTTATGGTATTTTAGGGAATTTTTGGCGTTACATTAAATAGCGAATAAACGGTGAGTATTACGATAAAATGTGAAAAGTACAGTTTTGTAGCAAGTTTTATTACCTATCTATTGACACCAGGTTCAAAGAAATCGATTAAGAATCAACGAAGGTATAGGGGAAACTCTGGCTGAAAACAGACAACTTTCCATTTTATTATCTTGATGTTTTCCACAGTTTCCACGATAACTTTGTTGATTCTTAATCGATTTCTTTGACCTTGGTGTCTTTACATTTTATCGTAAAACTCACGTTTATTCGCTATTTAAGGTGTAACGCTAAAAATGTCCTAAAAATACCATAAAATAGCCACCGTTTTGAAATGATAAGTTAGATCATGCTGGTAATTTTCCCCCTAAATGGTCTTACTTAGATACAACTTTATGTTAAGTTTGAGTTAAATCCGATAAATGGTGTGGGAGATAATAAATAATTAGTAAAAATATAAAATGGCAAATATCTCGTTAACTAAGCGTTTTTGAAAATTTTATTCTTGATTTTCTTTATTTTGACCCATATAACCTTTTGCCAGTGGCACTTATGGGACACCCTGTATATGGTCCAATTTCTCACCTGAAGTCCCGTTATGATTATGTCGGAAACAGATACTTTACACTTGACTAGAACTCCTTTAGGCTTCACAGTTCGTTCTTGTAACTCCAGCGTTTTCTACCAAACTAATGTAACTGTTGAAAAGTATTTGAACGTAACCTTATTTCTGAAACCCAGCAGTTATAAATAATACGTAGTTCGTTTAGATGAGTTCACCGAGACCGTCTCGTGACAGGCAACCTTAACCATTATTATAATGCATCTTCTGAATCACGCAAAGGATAATTCTAGACTCCATGAAGCTTTCCAGGTGGTCGTCATCCGCTTTAACCTCGCTCTGTTTACTGTTATAATTCCTTTTTATTTATTCTATTGGCTATTTTCTGTGGCAACAGTTTAAGTTATGCGACAATGTTTCATGTTAGGAATCGTCAAAGACGTTGACATTTTATTTAAACTTTCTGTTTTGAACGGATGATTTCTCAATCGATATAATTCATCAGACATGTCTTCGTGAGGGAGTTTAATCTTGCTAAATCAGGGTGTCGACGGGGATTATACGGAAATTTCGATGCACGGTAAAAGACGGGAATTGTGCGGAAATTTTGTCCCTAAACCGGGAAGTTTTGCGAAAGAGTTCGCGAAAGTGGTGATTATGTAACCAAAGCTTATTTTCTAGGCAAATTTCTAGGCGTAAAAATGTTGACTGTGCTCTGATGCTTGAGTGAATGAATCAGTCAGTCAGTCAGTACGAATCTTTTGATGACTAGATCATAGATGCCATTGGCGAATTCCAGACTACCATAGCTCAACGAGATAAAGACTTTCTTGATATTTGTTTCTCCATACATACAATTTTCTCTAAGCGATTGAATTGAATGTACCAGCATTTGGAATGTCTCGAGGCCTGTTAGAAACATGCATTTAAAGAATGTCGCTGTCATTGCTTGCGGTGGCTCGAGATTCTCTGAGACGATTGAAACTGGAGTTGCGTCTACAACAATTGAGTGTATTGTATGTCATCGACATTGCTCAAGCTGATCTGATGCCTTTCTTATGTATTGATCGAGAAATAATTTTAACATGTTGCTAGTTTTTTTAATCTCTCATTACAAAACTCAAATCTGCCTCAACAAATTCATTACTTATTCAGTTTTTGAACACAAGAACCGCTGTGATGTCAGAGTATAAGCAGTCACGTTTATCATACCATAATGAAATAGAACACTAAGACAAAAAAGCTATAATCTCCCTAAAACTGAATCACTAAATTTTTTTCAAAATTTGAAAAACGGAAGCGACGGCGTCCATTCATTTGCTGAAAAAATTAAACACATTTTAGGCCGCCATTTTGAACAAGGGCGTCGTAAAACTTTTTTAACTATTTTATCCCTATGAAAATTATGGGGCTACCCCCCAATCCTCCATTTTGAAAAATGGGGCAAAGTGTCAGTATGCATTAAAAGATACTTTTGATAACTATAATAAGATGTACCAAGTTTGGTTGCGCTGGAAAAATTGGTTAAAAGTTATAAAGGCGTTTCCACACTTTTGCCTGACCCTGTATTGGTTGTGCATACAGGGTGTCCAGCAATTACGGGACGGACAACTAAGCGAGATAGGCCTATGTGTTATAGGATTCTTTTATTAAGACCTGACAAATCACCTGGTGAAATTGATCCCTAATTACTGCTCACCCTGTATGTAATTTGTGTAACTATTGTGTAGGCCTTTATATGGTATTATTTCTTACTCTTTCGATTATTACAAAAAGGAAATAAAGTTATTTGAATTCAATCTTTACGCGGTTAAGTTGATCGATGGAAAAACTTAGGTGTTTGGTAACGCACTTCCCGGTTAGTTAACATAACGTCTTATCAATCACAGTTCTGTATGTGATAACTCATCCAAAATGTCACCCGGAGTAAATATTGCTGGGGAAAGAAAAACAGAGGTGAAACATTTAGACATGGAACATCTATCTAAGCCATAACTCATCTGGCCGGCGGGCTGAGCGCTAGGTGAATTTATCAAAAACTCTCCTTTGGACGCGGACCAAGTCGTTGAATGGAATAGCCGCTATTTCTAGTTAGAGAAACATTCGCCCGTTCCTTGTCTAAGCTAAGTGATAAGCTTCGTCCTGAATCTTCGTCTGCCAGATGTTGTTAGCGAATTTCCATAGGAAATAGAGCTATTCATTTCTCTCGCCAAAGAGAAGGAAACGTCGTAGAAAGGTGCGGTTTGCAGTTTTGAGCTTCCTAACACCTCCTGAGTCAAATTTCAAAACTTTATATATATGAACTTTATAAATATATGACCACTCTATAGGTCGCACTTTTGATCCGATATGTATCAAATTTTGTGTTTGCAATTTTCCAGGATAAGTTCGTTAACCAACTAGATCGTATAGTTTCAAAATGGTGGTCATTCAAAGTTTTGTTTGACCTATAAAATTGTAATGTTGCTTTACTATAAATAAAAACAATGTTCAACCTGTATAGTTTTACTTTCTCAATCGATCAAAACAACTCTGGTTGCTTTAGAAGCTACCGTTTAAAGTTATTTCAGTTTGTTTATTTAGTCGGAATTTCTTCACTCTAAATATGAAAGAGTGAAAACCACTCCCAAAAGAATGAAAATCGAGCCACTCTTTAATGAGCGTGGCTGGGTATCAACACCCAAAAGAGCGAAATTTTCAGAGTGGCCTTCACTCTTTCATTATTAGACTGTTCACTTTGACATTCAGAGTACTGGGCATAAATTAAGCTTTTATATAGTTTACTAGTCTATGTTTCCTTGGATACAGAAAGTAAAAAGGTAAAGTTTGTCTTTTTAACAAGGCGAAGTTACTAATCTACTACCTATATACCTCGCAAATCTACTAAAAAAGCTTGTTTGAAGTTGACGCGAGGTTTATTTGTTTATAGTCGCTCGCGTCAATGTTTCGTATTTTTTATCCCCATTAAAGACTGCAGTTATCTAAGACTACATTGCCATTTTTTTCTCGCCCGTACTGTTTTGTTTTTGATATTGAGTATTTTAAAATAATGTCTAAAAATGACGTCTCCCTAAAGTGGTGAAAACTGGTCCACTCCATGATGAATACACTTCTAGCTTCTAGTTTACACTGACTCTTTCTTCCTCGGATAATGATAAGGATAACCACTGGGACTCGTGGCGTGGTCCTGTAATCCAGCTTCATGGAGGTCAGGTTTTGAGGATGATATAGGTCTAAAGCGGCTCAGATAGTCTCAGTGATCATCTGATGATACCCGCATCAACTACCACCATCGTTTAGACATATCAGACCATCACCTGCGTGGTTCGGAAGTCACGTTAAGCCGTTGGTCCTTGTATTTCCATTGGTCATTGGGCTATTAATTAATGACCCATTCTAAGGAAGAGTCGGCCTTAGTTTGTAACAAGACTACACCTCATAACTCATTACTACCACTCATCACACTCATCCTTCACCACATATTTGCCTTAAAATACCCTCATGAGAGTGGTCGGCATCTCAAATAGTGATTTAAAGATAATGATCTAATGTGCAACTAACGTGTCCAAATTTAAACGTTTAAGCTGTAGCACATACACAGTAGAATGTACTGCACTACAGTTGTAATGTATAAGGTCGATGTGTTAGCCTTTATTAGCCATAAATAGCAGTGCTAACACCCGATAATTGGCTAAGCGGACTCGGTACCTAGTCGAGTGTTAACCACTGATAGTAACCCAGTAAACCCTCGGATGCGAAGTTGCACATCTTTGTAACCCACATTAATGAATCTGGGAAATTAATGTAAGCGTTCATTAAACTTCGTGAGTTTTAAACTTAAAATAAGATTTAACTGATTTATCTCATATACGACTATGTACAAACGACGTTTAATATACAGGGTGAGTTTTAAATGCTCCCCACCTTGACTTTTGAAAAAGGTAATATTTTAAAAATTCCTTTGGGTAATATTTTTATAGGATCCTGAAGTTTACCCTAAAAAGCAAACGGGGGTGGGGCTGCCTAATTAGGAGAACAGCACAATAAACCAAAGGGTTGACGTGCGCGTGGTCTTGAACCACAAATTGCCCCATCTAATCTAATCTACCCTAGAAAACGGGGGGAGGGCCTCCAAATTTTAAAAATACAAGCCGTCCCTTGTGGCACCTCAAAAGAAAGGGAATTTTAACACAAATTCAACGACGCAAAGAAAAATGCTTTATCTTGACTCGTTTCTTTGTAATACCCTTTTAAATATTACAAGAAATCAGGTTTAAATTCCACATTTCACTTACAATTTTTTAATGACAAATTCTTTTCAAATCCTTTGAGGGAAACATCACAACGCTATAACATAATCCCAAAGACAATTTTAGTTCACCTATCAATGACGATTGCATAGCATGTATATGTTTCCGCAATAAACTATTGATTTATTATTTATTGTACGTTACGTAGCCGAATGAAATATCAACCACTGAGCATAGAGTGAGCCACTCTTGTGCTACGCTTGTTTAAAGTTTAACCGCCAGGAATGAGATCCTTTCATGCAGCCAGCGTTGTGTTGTGTCGGTATGATGAGTAAATGAGTGTTTAAACATTAAAGCCCTGACACTGGTCAACTCACACGAAGCCCCGGGCTTGCACATTCCTCAAGTGTCTCTCTTGGGCTTACATCATTTCTTTACTCGCACTCTTTGTTTGTCTCATTAGAACCGAAAAACGGTTTAACTTATTTATAATTCGTCTATACGAGTAAATCTAAGTTTTCTTGAAGTGCTGCAGATTATGACTAAAAACCAGGCCGACACGCAGCTAAGCGTTTTGCAATGTGTTACTCTAATTCGCTACTCTCGCTGCCTCGCTTCGGCCTTCGGCCTCAGATTTACAGGTGTTTTTTATTGGAAGTTAGACTACGTATCATGAAAGAAAATACCATTTTAAATTCAATAAAATCGGACCCCTCATTCCGTTGTTACACTTTTTTGGCCGCCATATTGAAAGGACTTGAAGGATTTTCATAAAGTTTTGTATATGGATGTATGGGACTACATTTGGGGCGCATTTTCTACTGTTTCTATCATTCCAAATAATTGTATAAGGCTTGCTGTTATATGTTTGGTGGCAAGTGGTTGTGAAATGCAGTATAGTAGCCTAGACTGTCAATAGAAAGTAGACCAGGACAGAGTAGTGGAGCCGTGAACTGCAGCAGTGTCACTGCCATTGAGGACAGAGAAACTACGCAACACACACACACACACACACACAGTCGTACTGGAGTTTTTTATGCACATAAGGTTGACGAGAAAACTAACTAGTATTGTTGATGGCGATGATGATTCCTGATTGGTTGTAATGTCGTAAGTAAGATGTGTTGTATCGCGGCTTCTGGCACGTACATCATCGTATGTATAGTCCTTGAATCTAATCTCAACTGAACGCTAAAGTTGTTCGTATCTGACATTTCACCTAGTGTCGCCTGTAGGTGTGCCACTGGTTTGTTTTGACACCTTGGTCGTTATAATACTCGTATCATCCTATGTTTTGTATTGACCAAATCTTCAAAAATCTCTTGGGTTGGTTGACCTTTTGAAGTTTTGTTACGCATATAGGCTAAATATATTTAATGATGTAATATCTCTAAGGTCCCAAAGACGTGTTGTGCACTTTAAATAAATCTGAGTTCAAAACAATGTTTACTTAATTGTTTTTTATAAATATTAAAACATTTATTGATACTCATTTAACGCCCTCGGACGTTAACTTGATCTCGTGTCAAAAAGTGTCACTTTAGGACCCATCGATGAAATATACTATTATTTACAAATATAACAAGGTTGCAATATAAAAGATAATATATTGCAATTATAAATGTTAATGTAAGTATTATTATCACTATTATTCACGTTTAGCCCCAGTCATTGAAACACGCAGTCTAATGATGATCTAGAAAGTTGTTAAAATCACAGATTAATGCCTATACAGCGTCCGTGAATTTACTGGCGAGTCTCGTATTTACATAATATGAGCCTTACTGACTTATTTCATATTGTTAAATGATGTGACCTTTGATAAGTATGTTTCTTTGACTTGGCTAATGCAAATGTTTGTTTGTTAATTTTCCTAATAAAACCTTTGACGCGTTAACTAAAAGCGTTATTTAAAAGTTGGCTTTTACTTCTTCGTGTCCAGATTTGTTTCATCCTAATCAATGAGCTCTTTTCTTTCATCATCAACCTGCTCTCTCTCTCTCTCTCTCTTTCCTGTTTGTTACTTATCTCTGACCAACTTTCAAATCAAACACTTTTGTCTAAAAGCGTTTCTATCAGCGTTGTTTGTAATGTACCTGCCGCTTTCAAATCATCATTGCCGCGATTCGTTAAATTGTTCCTACCTTCGCCTCACTTCGAGTTTCATAAAATTTGATCTGTCACGTTAAGCTGTTGGTCCATTTCCATAGGTCGTTTAGCTATTTATTATTGAGCCAATTCTGGAGAACAGTCGGCCCTAGTTTGTAAGAAGACTGCTGCATCAAGATATCTCGGATTTTGTACTTCTTTTCTAAACAGTGTTTTGGCGATTGCCGAATTTTCTTCTTGGTTATTTTTAAAATGGTTAACGTGTTCTTTCAGTCTTGTTTTGAGTTTTCTTTTAGTCTGACCAATGTATTTTTGTCACAGCTGTTACACGGTTTTCATAAATTCTCGGTTTTTCTTAACTAATAATTTTGTCTTTTGGATTCCTAAGAAGTGGTTCTAGTTGATTTTTGGATTTAAAGGACATATTCATGTCGGTGTGTTTCTTAAAGCTTTGTTTTATACATTTTGAATAAGGGCCGTAAGTAATGCTTCTCTATTGGGTCTTTTCCATCGTGTTGGTGGGAATGAGGGTTGTTCTTGAATTTCCGTCTAATTTTCTTTCTTCTTACGTAGCATCGCGTCCAAAGTTGATTGATTACAGACGTAGAATACTTGTTGATGTAGAATCAGCTTGTGGGTCAGGCGCGTCGACGAGTGTTTCCTCCGTGCGTGTTGCACTGTTGATCAGTTGATCAGTAGGTGCAGCGTTGATCAGTGATCAGCTACGTGTGGCTAGTAGCTAGCTACTGATTACTGATGTCGCCGTGTCTACACTGATGTGGCTTCGTGCCAACATGTCACCAGTCAGCACATTCCATCATACACTGGCATGTTGTATGTCTTCCTGTTGCGCGCAATAAACATATTGTCCACAGCCTGACGCAGGAGAAATGTAAAACACGTGGCTCGTAGATGATGCAACTTTACTCGCAGTTGGTATTGGTCTTACGTGCTGACTCGACGGATTCACGGCCCAACGAACACAGAAAAATATAGAAGGGCTATCTGAATAAAACGCTGTCGCCAGTCTCTAGTGGCTGACGTAACCAAGACGGCATTCTCTTGGTGGTACATTTGTAATGTATTCTTTAAGCTGACCTTAGTAAAAGGTCGATTCGAGCAGAGGACTTTAGGCCTTTATTCGCCTCGTTAAACAAGAAAACTTTTATATTAAAATTGAACTGGACTATTTTTGTGGTTATTTCACGAAATGTTGCAACTTGTATCAACGTGAGTTTAAGTTATTAAGTGGACTTGATTTAAGTCCCCATTCATTCTCTCTCCCCTTTAGACGTCACGGACCGATGTATTAAAGTGCAGTATCGCAGTGTTCCGCTAAACCAATTTTTGAATGGATTTTTAGAAACAAGGTTCAACAATTTTTACAATTGATTGTCGGCTTCCTCTTAAAACTTTGTTCCCTGTCTAATCTGTGTTCTTTACTTAGTGTTAGCCTATTTTAAACATTCCTGGCGCAGTATAACTTTTCACGACTGGCTATTTTGTGGTTCGGAAATCACGTTAAGCCGTTGGTCCATTGCATTGGTCGTTGGCTACAATTAATGACCCAATATGGGGAACAGTCGGCCCTAGTTTGTAACAAGAATACATTTTACATAATTAAACACTGTCACACTCACCCATCATCCTATATTCACCTTTAAAATACCCTTTAAGATTGGCTCTGTGTCTCAAATCAAAGTATCAAACTATAATGTTATCGATCTCAGGTGTTGTACTTTAAGAATGTGTAGTATCGATCAGGACCCTGAATTTCGTCTCATAAGAATAATGTAAAAACGTGCATTTCTGAAACACTCCCATGCTTACAAATTTCCACCTTGATCATTTTAAATTAAGTTTGATGATAGCAATGCTCTGGTTGACTATATTTTTGAAAGTTTTATACATTTTTACGAGTAAAAACAAGAAATTCAAATACAACGATTCTTCAATTTAGAATTGATTCAATGCCATTGACAAATGAGAAAATGGAACTTGACTCAGCTAGTCACCTAAAATAGTTGTGATTTTTATTTTATTCCATAAAAATTGATGAAAACTGTAACACGAAGTGTCCAAAGGCAATGCATGTTTTTCTATTATTCTTATGAGACGAAGTTCAAGGTCTAGCCACTACAGCGCTTTCTTAAATAATAATTTGACAAAACTACATGTAGTCTATAAATTGTGCTGATTATGTTTGTACACTTTTGAAGCGTTTCAATGGCTACAGTGTAAATAATTTGGATTTTAAATAATGTCAAAATTATATTGTTTCCAATTTACCATGGTAAAGCAGTAGGAGCAAAAAAATAGTTATCTAGACTTGAGAAGTTGAGTTCTCAATGTTAACTTTAAGGATCAATTATTAAAACTAACTGGAATTTGTTTAAAAAACAATAATGTTCATAATTTGTATTTGAATCTATTATATTTAAGTACTGCCTAAGCCTTTTTTACTCAAGTATGTACCCATATTTTCTGTGAGAAATATCTTAGGCCAGTTAATGTGCTTAAATTCGAGCAGGTTTCTCTGGAAACAGGGTACAGGTAGTTATACTGTATGGTGCTTTTACATATACAAGTTGCCGTGCATTTAATGAAAAAAATTATTATTTTAAAATTTATAATTTTGTGTTTTATTTAAAACAGTTTGAAGTTTTGAATAGTTTATTACAATATCGCTTAATTAGTTAATTTGTCATCTTTTCTTGTATAAAGGGTGTCCAGTAATTATGGATCAAACTTTACTCAGGCGATTTGTCAATTCCAAATAAACAAAAATTTCTTTTATGAAACATAGGCCTATCTCGCTAGTTTTTGTCTCTGTCAAACTTTACGACACTGTGAAATATTGTTAAACTTTCAAATATTTAGGACTGCACTGAGATGAAGAACTGAAACTGGAAACACCACATATAGCTTAAAACAAAATTGTACGTAGTAGTATAAGTAACTTTTATTATCTAAGAAACTTATGAGATACAGACCTGCTAACACCTTTGTACTACTCTTGATATATTCTAGGTTAAAGTATGGAATACAATGTTATGGTGGTACTTTCAAACCGTTGTAAAAAAAATTAAGAACAACTCATTACTTTTTTTTGAGAATTATATTATTTAAAACTAAAAGAGAGAAAGTTCATATCCTTTGTTTTTATACTTAAAATACTTCCCGTAAGGTATTCAAAGTTTTAAGAAAATTTTATTTGCAAGTGGCCCAAATATTAATGTAAATTTGCCAGGTACATAAGCAGAACAATTAACAAACCAGCAAAATTATCAAAAGACCAAAAAGTAAATAAAACAAGCTTTTCAAAATTCATTTTTGTTGTTGGCTCCTAAATTTTTAACCAAAAATTCACAAGAAATGAAAAACATAGCTCTATAAAGCTCTTTCTAAACATTTAAAGAACTGGCTGCTTACAATAAACACGAAGTTTGGCTTTGATTATTAAAATAATCTTACCAATAACCAAACATTATGTATTTCCAATTTTAACTAAATAGTGATTTTTTTATTAAAGTTTTAACTTTTAAATAGTATTGTTCTAAAATGTACATATGATTAGTGTAAATAGGCAAGCTACAAGAAGTCACCAAATTGTAAATATAATGAACAAGCCACAAGTTGAAGTGATTTCCACTTGGCAAGCCATCATTGCTGGAGAAAATGGCCTTTTTCCAAACAATTGTTGTAAAATATGTTACAAAACAAAATATGGTTGAAATAAATTCATTTATTCATTGTTTTGTTTCAGGAGCTGGAGTTCCACGGGGTGATGAGGTTCTACTTCCAGGACTCTGGGCAGAAAGTGGCTACCAAGTGTATCCGCGTGGCGAGTGACGCGACTGCCCAGAAAGTGATCGAGACTCTCATCGAGAAGTTCCCCGACATGCGCATGCTGTCCATCCCCGGGTACGCTTCTACGAGATACACGAGAACGGAGGTAGGACCTTGGAGTCCCTCGGAACACGTGCTGCATGTATGTGTTTCATATATTTTCAATACTATTCTGTGTCTGTTTAGTTGGTATAAATGTAATGGATTTGATCGAATTCCTCGAACATTAAGACAATCTCTGACTACATGGTATAAATCTTGACCTGCTAAAGAAATTATAACTTAATTTTTAATTTTAAGGAATTTTTATAGGTTAAAAATAGTGGCCAGAACAAGCTGTAATTGCTTGAGATTTATATTTTCCTCTTAAGTATCCAAAGAGGCAAAGGGATCTTGAAATAAAATCATCAAACATTGCACTAGTCTGCTTTTGTTCTATACTGCCAAAATTTGTTCAATAGAAGTTTGGCAAAAACTTGCAAAGGCCTTCAAATAATATTATCGGAACATGCCCTATAATCTGCTCACTAATCAGACACAGGAGGTAATTATTCATTATGATAAGATACCATTATTTTATCAATAATCTTAAATGTTGTCATAGCTTGAACATAAGAGTTTGGCAATTTTATCATGTCTATGCTTTTTATGATTTTGCCAAATGTTGAAAACTAAAGTTATGACAGAAGTAATGTGACCGAAGGGGTGGTGGGGGAAGAGGGGAGTACTGTGAAAAGAGGGCTAATTTGTGAGGAAACTTTCCCTCCCACAGGACTCAGCGACACTAACAAACAAATATACTCATAATTTTGGGTTCTTTTCCAGAAGCTATATAAAACTAAACAAATAAATTAACTTTTCCCCCTTACTTATGATACTATTTAGTTAAAATACCTTTAAAATAGAAGACAGTTTTTAGCTGAAAAGAAGGAATCGGGATGTTTGCTTTAACTCTCAATCAAGTTTCAAGGACACATTCCTTAGCACAGAATCTGTTTACAGTGCCCTTGGCATAGTTAGAGTCTATGCAACTTCAACACCTTCTTTGTGACAGCTCAGCTCAGGTTTGTTCTCAGCAAAAACAAATTCAAAATATATACATGTTCAACAAAATATACAGAACTGGATTCTACATACAAAAGTAAGTTTAAAATGTCCAGTTACATTTTTTTATTTTGGCTTAATTTAGCCATCTATCATTTTGTAAATTTTTGAAAATTCAACCCTTTGAGATATGTTTGTGAAACTTGGTATGAATTTGTTTTCCTAATAACATTTTCCAAAAGTATTTTGTAACTAGCTTATCAAATTTCCAAATGGCGGCAATTTAAAAATTGCGAAGTCAAATTGTAATTTGATTACATTTAACTTTGAGGTTTTTAAATGGCTACCATTCTGAAATTAGATTAGTTAGATAAAAAATAATTTTGGGAAATGTTATTAGGAAAACAGTACAGATGTACCGGTATACTCAGTTTCACAAAAATACCTCAAAAGTTTTTAAACTATTAATTATTTTCAAAAATTACAAAATGGCAATTACGGCTAAACCAAGTCAAAATAAAAAAAATATTACCGGGCATTTTCAACTTACTTTTGTATGAAGAATCCAGTTCTGCATAGCGCACTTCACATTTTTGTGACACCCAGTATTACAGAAAGAAAACATTTTCTACTTTGAAACCCTGTTAAGCCTTTACGCTGGTCATATGGCTAGTATGGACGGACGGGGGGCTCTGTTTGCAAGCCCTGCAGCAGTGGGTCAGCCATGTTCATGATGTAGACTGCCACCTGACTGACTGACTGACAGGTTGCAGAAGATGAAGTAACAACCTGTCTTGCTCCTTAAAATATCACATCCACTACAGTTTCACTAGCTGTTCTGGAAATAGCTTGACCCAACCCACTGATTTGGTGTAAGAACAGTTTTTGGTCATGGTTTTTTATTTATTGATTATACTGGTAATGATGTTGATATACAGTGGTAGTACAGCTGTTAGTCATTTTTTACCATCACCAAATGAAACAAATCATGATTATACATTTTGAAAAGCTGATCAGATCCTTCAAAATGTTTGTGTCGTATGCCATTGGCCATTAAGAGTGCACAAAACCTGTCAGCCATTCTGTTTTTTTTGTACCTGACCATAAGAGCAATGTAAAAACAAGCAATTTCTTGAGAAACTCTTGGCTTTAATTCATCAGATTATTTTGAAATAGATTTTATTTGAAACATGACAATGTACTCCAGTGACTCCGCAGACCACTTTTTTAAAAATTTGATTAGTTTGTTAGTTAAAACTAGAAACCAGATACAAATTTCTCTCAATTTAAGTCACGGTCTTACAAAGAGAAAATAGAAATTCGGTTCAGCGGAGTCACAAAAGGATTTAATGACCTTTAAAACAAGGTTTATTTCATAAAGATCAAATGAAAACTGTAAGTGTGAGGTGTCCCAAGAAAATGCATATTTTTACATTGCTCTTATGGGACGAAATTCAAGGTCACTTCAACTTCTGCGAACTCTTAAAACAGTCAGATTTGTAACTGGCATTATTGTTTAAAAACTAATGTAGGAGTTTCTACCTTTCTAGTTTCTTATAAGATAAAACAACATCACCTATTTGGTGTTTTTTCCCAACAGTCTTGTTAGAAACGAACAACTTTGATTCATTTGGTGGCAGCCAAAACACACCCCTTGTTTACTTTGAACTAACACTGTGATATTTTCCAATTATAAAATTGGTTATCGCGTACTAAACTTGTTGTACTAATTGTTAGATAATGTAACGTGTAAACTGTTGCAGACGAGAGGAAGCTGAACCAAGATGAGAAGCCTCTGCTCGTACAGCTGAACTGGCACGAAGACGACAGGGAAGGCAGGTTTCTGCTCAGGAGGATCGATGACAAGACTAATGTTAGTATTCATGCTCAATTTTCAACTCTAAATGTTCAATTGTGCAGTTTTAAATACAGCTAATGTAATGTGGAGAAGATGTGAACATTGAAAAAGACAAATTTACAATCAAACAATCAATTACTACAAATCAAAATACCAAATTCAAAATTATCAAGTAATAGGTTTATTCATCAGATCTCGTGTGGACAATTCCAAAATTGTTCAGTGATTTCTGGCAAAATTTAATTTAAATAAGAAAACATTAATCAAAATTCAATTAGTTTCATAAAGTTATCAATATTAATATTAAGGAATCATTTAACATAACATTTTATTGTCATTATTACAAAATATTTTGTGTTGACAATAGTAGTAATACAGAAAGTAAAAACAACAACAAAAGGAAACCAATTCACTGAAGTAAAACCACTGTTAACAAATAAGGCCTAAATTATACTAATGTAATAGAACTAAATTATTCAAAGGTCCAGAAGAATTCAGAAATTCATCTATGGTGTAGTATGCTTTATTAACCAGGAATTCTTTTAGTAATTTTTAAAATTAACATTTGCCTTTTTAGTTTTAAAGTTTGTGGAAGATAATTGAATAATTTTATTCCTGCATATTGAGGTAGATTTTTGCACATTTGGAGCCTGTGGTATTCATTTCTAAACTGATAATTTTGTCTAATGCGATAAGAATGAATATCACCTGATATCGACAAACCATATTTAAACAATTATTCTAATTTTTTTTTGCAAAATAAAGAGCCTCATTACTGAATTTATACAACAACAACTAAATTTTGGACAGTATTCTTTGTTATAGCAAATTGTATTGACAATAAGATGAAATTTTTGTAATAAATTTTCTGTATATTGACAGTTTATATTGTCAGTTTCTGTTATAATTGAAAATGAATGGACAAATTTGTTTAACAAGGTACAGAAACGGTTAAGGCTGTTTTTTTTTCAATTCGTGCTTAATCTGAAATTAAGGTGTGCTGAAAAGTTAACTAATAGAAACACTGGAAATTTGTTGTTAAGTTTTACTTTGTCTGTTTTGGTTTTGCATTTTAGCGTAAAAATGTTGATATTATTTTGTTAGCAGTAATTAATGAGTGTTAAATATACCAGTGAACGGAAAAAGAACAGTCTTATTAAAATGAAAGTCTTCAATATTTTGTAACGAGATATTGTCAGTTGTGTGCAAATTATTGGAGATTAGTTAATCTCCACCCAAGCAGAATTGAAAAAAAACTGCCCTAAATACAGTCTTTGATGGCTGCTATTCAAGGGATTAAACTTAATAATAACAATCTACTAGCTCAATAATGAAAATCCATGACAGTCACAATATTTGTAGAGCAAAAATAGAAGGTCTAGTTTGTAATCTAGTTCATAGTGTTTGTACAAATTAATGGTTGTAAACTTCTGTAATTGAGGATAAAAAGATGAAAAGTAAAATAAACAATGGTCGTGAAGTGTGTTGGCTCAGCACTTTTACAAAAAATCCCAGATTTATGATGTTATTTTGCATTGAGCAATGGAATGGGAAAGGTGGATGCAGTTAAAAGTTTTGAACTGTCGAGATGTGCGCCAAAGTTTGGCTTCTAACCAACAAGAGCAGCCATCTAGCAGAGACTCGGGGAACCACCCCTTAGATGATCAATACCAAACCCGAACCAAGTTCCAAATCTCACCATCAGGCAGCAGCACTGTCCACAGTTCAGGGAAAGAGAACATTCTAAATACAGAACAGTTGTCTAGTTTAAGCTATTTTCCTAACAGTCCGTTATATTAAATTTATTAAATACTTAATTTGTTTTTTGCAAGCAAACTTCACTGTTTTATAATAAATTGGTAAGTTCAAAACTAGTTTGGAAATACACTTTGTTAGTAAATTATTAGCACGTTTATGTAGAGTAAAACAAATTATTTAAAAAATGTTATTTGTAAATTTTGCAACGGTTTTTAAAACAAGTTGGCTTTAGTGAAAAATTGTGTATTACTTGTTCATTAAATTCTTAGCTTTTAAATTTATTGATAAATCAAATTCAATGTTTAAACAGACATGGATCAATCAAATGAATCAATGACAGTAGAATCTTGGTTATCTGAGGTAATTGGGACCAAGACCACCTCGAATACCAAAAAACTAGGATAATTAGGGAGGTTAAGCGCTACTACCAGGAAAAGTGATAAAAGTACAAAAAAACAAAATTATTACAATGTTAAAAGTAAAAAACACATTTATGTAGTTATATACGAACCGTGTATATGTAGCTTGATATGGTTGATTTAGTAGCTGTCAGATAGCATTGCAATCACTTGTGCAAGGTAAAGCAATGAGAGGTAATTTTTTTCGTATAACTCATAAATTTATAATAGCATAATTTTTTTCCAACTACTAGCTCGGTTGACCGAAACGGATAATCGAGATTCTACTGTATCAACATTTTCATTGTGATATCGTTTCCATCACTAGATGCCACTGCTAAGGCCACAGACATGTGTCTATACAAGTGTTTAGAAGGGTTCATCAATTTTCATGGATTTCTGAAGACTGTTATTTCTCTGTTATCATTAATGTAGAGCAAGCTTCCTGAATGAGTTGTAAAAATTTTTTTCTTTACTTTTGCATTAGCAGAGTTTTACCTTAAAATTATTCTTCTGTAGAGTCTTGGTTATCCCACCGAAGCTATCCGACCTACTGGGACAATTTTTATTATCTGTCATTTATCATGAGTTGCGAAGGCTGCTTGTGAAACAGCTCCTTTCATCACACCGACTGTACGCAGCAGATTCCCCGCACGATGCAGCCCCTTTCCACCACAGTACTTTATTTATCTGCTGTAAAACATATGTTATTACTTTGAAGTAAGTGAATTTTGACGTTTTAGCACGCTACATGTATATAAAAAATTCTTATGTGTAAATAAAATTACTTTAAGCAAATTTTTAACCGATTGTTATACCTACCTTTTCATATCCGACCTTGCCATAACCGGTTTAGGTAGGATAATCAAGACTCTACTGTATTTTGAAATTGATTGATTAAACCATAGGGAAATACTGATTTAATAAATATTTGCAGTTAGCATTACTGTTTTCACACTAATTTAGCTATTTTTAAATGACAAATCAAAATTTAAAATAAAAAACTAAAATTGCTGTTAAATTAAAATTAAGAAAGTGTTTAGTGGTGTAGCTGGCCGTGTAGAAAAGTGACACGGTTTCCTCAGTACCAGCTGGCCGGTTTATCAGTTACGCAAGCGAATGCAGTCACACTCAGTGTTTAGAACTTGTTTGTGCCTCACATTGTGAAACTCTCACCTTGAAATGTTTCAATTGCATTCATTCATGAATTATTCCTCAGCTAGCAACTCATCAAAAGAGTTTCATTCAGCTTCGGTTTTAGTAAATTCCTTTACACATGACTTAACAGTTCTAACAATAACATTGTTATTACATTTCCAGATGCCAGAGGGAACATTCCAGGATGAAGGCTCGAGTTTCAAAAGAAAATTATCCAAAAGAGAAAAGAAGCAGTTGAAAAAACAGGAAAAGCTTAACAGGATTAAGAGCCCAGGCAATGGCGTTACGACACAGGACGAAAACGATTCAGGAGTCGCGGAGAAATTATATACAGGTACCGACCACTTAACAATCGGAGAGGTTGTTATGAAACATTTTCAAATCATTGAGAGGCCACGGACAGAGCGGCCGCTGTGTTCACTCTGAGCTTATAACTTGGAGTAAAAACTGCAAACAATGTTTTAAGCTGGTTAACGTACTTAGGTCAAAAATCTGTTTCAATTGAAGCATTGAGCTATTGAGGCTGCTGCATAAACTCTAAAACTTTTTCCTTTGTCAAACAATAAATTATGAATTAGGTTGATTAAAACTTGATTTTCCCATTAGAACATAGAACTTGAAACCTTGTAAGTTGTAATAAATATTTTGTTTGGGAAGGAAGTTTTACGTTTTGCTTTTATATGTTACAGCATCAATGACTATGCTTCTATTGAAACACTTTCCATTTTGGTACGTTAAGCTGCCCAAAACATTGTTTACAAATTTGTACAAATGCCCAATGTTTTACAAATTTTTCCATTTTAAACTTCCAATCCTGGAGAGAGGCCGCTCAGCTGATGTCTATACCATAGGTATTCTTTGTTTTACACCGAAAAATCCTGATTATTGACCACCATTAAAGGGGTCTTTTATTACTTCCATAGGGAGGCAACAGAAATTCTGGGACAGTTGGGAATTATGCGTGAATTTTATGACCCAGGAATAAATAAGAAGCTCTACGTGTTACAGGGAAAAAATACAATATGAGGTTAAATTACTCAGTTTTGCAAAAGGCGATCTGTAGTAGATAGCAACGATTGTTTGTAAGATTACAACGGCATTAGAAAGTGATTTTGGTTGAGTACAAAAAAATTGGGTGACATATCATGTTAAACAGTCCTCAGAAAATACTGTAAACAGTCCTTTTAACATATAGCGGGAGTAAAATGGCCTAGATAAAACCAATCACAGATATTAAATGCTCTTCGGTTGAGTATAACTTCCCTTGAAACGTATCGTGATTGGGTAATACAGCCCTCGGAATCTATTGGTTTTGTTGAACTGTCCTGTAAAATGGTCTTAGGAATGTAACATAGGTATAATACATTTGTAGTGTTTTTAAGTAAGAACAGTGAAATCCTTTTTAAATAAAAATTAACGGCAGAGATTTCAATAATTTTGTTTTACAAAGGTAATTTTAAATATTTTTTCACAAAGCATTAATATTGGGCACTTGGCATATCAGCATTGTTAGCTTTCAATTCGATGTATAGAACTTTTTACTGACTTGGACAAAAAATCATACAGCGTTTTGACTTCATTTCGATGTACGCCACCCAGAATGCTTCTTCAAGTGAAGGAATATGAGGAATGTCGCCGCCAAATCTGGACTGAGGGAGGGAAGTTTAAATTGTTCCTAACCAAATTACTCGTGATAAAAATCTTGGGCTTTTGGCCTTTTAAGGGATGCTATGAAGCAAAATGACACCTTTAGTCAGTATGTTTTGATTTTTCTGATATAGCTGAACCCACCAGGTGTCACGTATAGGCTCTTGAATCTTGGATTTCGTGTCACGAGGGCTAAAACTGACCAACAACACTCCCTGTCCAAAAACTGTGTGGACTTTTTACATATGGTTTGAACTGATTTCCCTGGGATTAATTTTCTGGTCATGAACATTGAGCTTCATCTTTAAACTTACCCATTTTCTCACCATTCCTTCTTATAAGTTTTCTAGTCACTGCCCAGATCTGATAAAATCAACTGCTTTCAGGCCTTTGGCACAGGAAAATAATCACAGATCAACTTTCAAGTCGGCGTGATCTTCCGCTAGTAACTCAGAATGTATTACTGTTGGCTAAATAATTAAATGAGACTCTAACGGAAATCAAGATGACCAGGCTGAAGCGTCTTGGAAACCATTAACAATGAAACATTACTCAGAAGCTACAATGAAATGACCTTCAAGGACTGTGCTATCCGTAGACAAATGACTCTTAGTAAGGGACTGTGCAAGAGACAGGAAGCTCTTAGGGAAGAAATTATTGGATGCCATCCAAAGAGTGAAACACCCCACAAGGATTGTGCAGAATTGAAGCCCCTATTTAGTTAAATCGGTACTGGATTTAGTCCTCAGAGTGAAATATCTCTTAGTAAGGACTAAAAGACAAAGCCCTAAAATTAATCTCAATGGATGCCATCCAAAAGAGTGAAATACTCTTAATTAAATTGAAGAGACAGGAACTAGGGAGAATCGACCAGATGCTAAACCCGAGAGCAAATGACCTTAGTAAGGACTGTGCGGAAGAGACAGAGTCTAGAGGGAAGGAAACGTACCATGTATCGTGAGAGTGAAAATGTGACTCTTAGTAAGGACTGTGCGAAGAGACAGGCCCTAGAGGGAAGGGAACCGGCACCGGATGCTATCCAGGTGAAATGACTCTTAATAAGGATTGTATGGAAGAGGCAGGAAGTCTAGAGGAGGGGAATCGTACTCAGATGCTATCCCGGAGAGAAATGACTCTTAGTAAGGACTGTTCAAAAGAGACAGGAAGCCCTAGAGGGAGAATCGGCAATTTGGATGCTATCCAAAGAGTGAAATGACTCTAATAAGGACTGTATGGAAGATACAGGGAAGCCCCAAAGGGAAGAATCACCGGATGCTATCCGGGAGTAAAATGACTCTTAGTAAGGACTGGGAAGGCAGGAAGCCCCAGGAGGGGAATCGGTACCGGATGCCATCCAGAGTGAAATGACTCTTAGTAAGGATTGTTCGAAAGAGGCAGGAAGCCCTCGAGGGAGGGAATCAGGTACTGAGCCATCCGAAAGGAAATGACTCTAGTAGGATTATTCTTAAAGAGGCAGGAAGCCCACGCAGGGAGGGAATCGTACCTATGTTATCCGGAGAGTGAAATGACTCTTAGTAAGGCTTGTGCGAAAGAGGCAGCACTTGTATTGGTTGCAGTGTTCAAATTACACTAGGAAGCCATCGCAGGTGTGAAACAGCACTCGTAAGCTGACCGCGGAGAAAAACGGTACTCGAAAGCCATTGCTGAAGTGAAACAGTACATAATACTGTCCGCTGAAGTAACTACAACTTTTGTAACAAGTGACGGAAATTACTATTATTTTCAAAATTAACCAAAATCTGTTTATTCAACCTTAAACATGGAAACCTTAAACCTTTATTCAACCTCAAACCGTTAGTATTATTTTTAGGGACCACTTGAAATTAAATTTTAAATTTCCCGCCCTGCTATCAAATTGTCCATCAAATCCTCCTCTTCTTATACCAAAATATTTTTATGCCACAATGGGTTATCAAAAATGTATCTTAGTTAAGCATTTTTTTACAGAGTGGCAATAGACAACGTCACATAATTTTATACATAATTTGAAATCAACAGAATTCAAGCCACCTATTGTTTGGGTCCAGCTTTTCACTTATTTTATTCAGTTAATGGGTTTGGGAATCATTCTCAATTCCTTTTGTTAGTATTTAAAATACAAATTACAATTTTCCACCTGTCGCTGTGCTGTCAAATTTACATCATTAAATTCATTTTCAGCATTACCAGAAACGAGTTTCACAAGATCGATATCGAACCCAGAGGCTGTGATGAGGCGCAGGAGGCACCAGCAGTTGGAGCGGAAACTGCAGCAGTTCCGGAGTAAAGACGGTGGGCCGGACACGGGCGGCACGCTCAAGATATACGGGGAGAGTCTGTGCCGACGCTGTACAAGACTTGCTGCTGAGTGTGGGCTTTAATGGCGCCACAAGTCGTAGCGTGAAATGCTCACTGGCACGGCCTGGATAGGGAGGACCCACACAACTACTGTCTTGTCCAGGTCAGTTCAGCACTCTTATGGTATTTTGGTGTCTAGGACCTGTAACCACCATTGGAATCTACAAAATTGTTCAACTATAATGTTATTTAATTTGTGTTACAACAAAGAAACTAAAAATGATTTATACTCCCAGTTGTAGAACCTTCATCTAAAATGATTCTTACCTTTCGGTTTTGGCCCATAATGCGCATCTGAATTAAACATCTGCATAGTGGAATCTACAGGCAAAAACCAAAGGTAAGAATCATTAACAAAGAATCGTTAACCCTCAATACGTTTTTTAACAATTAGTAGACTGTTGCAAATGGTTAGATCCACCTAAACTCCCTACAGCAATGCTTTTAACCTGTTACAGCCTAGAGTTGCCATATGGACACAGTAAAATGCTCATCTTCACCTCCGACAGCATGTAGAATATCTGAGTTGATACGAGTTGAGCTAGATACTAGTCATAATGTTTAAGAGCTGGGCAAAATAACTAAATATATAAGTTCAACCAAGCAGCAGAATTAAAACATTATGCATTAATGCTTGTCCAATACCAACTTTATACTGTTTTAAATAAAGTAAATGAATCAAATAGTTCTATGTAGCCCCCTTAAAACAATTTGTGATGACATTTTGAGAACACATGGTTTTATTTATGCAATAGAGGACAAATTGTTTATTTGTACACAAAATGACTCCAAATTGACAAATCATGTAAAAGTCTTTCCTTTACCTTTTCTGTTATGGCTGCAACAACTCACGCCTTAACATTTGAAAAGTGATAACTACAAGGGGTCATAAAACACCATTTAAATAGGAGACATTTATTTTTATATATTCTGTAATAAAACATGCCTAATGTGTTTTAATGGCCAATGATCTACCTTTTCTTATACAAATTGTCCAAATATTGAAAACCAATCAAAATCTTTTAAGTCAATTAGTGCATACATTTTTAATTGCTTTTCAATTGAAATAGCGTTTTCAAATAGTTGTTAAAATGAAACTGATTTAAGTTATGCTGAAATTAAATTCTAAGTTCTAAACTTTTTTACTTAATTGACATTTTCAACCACAAGAAACGCAACTTGTGTTCAACATATTTACTCAGGAGTACTTGTGCTCCAAGCTTACAGATAATCAAATGCAATTTTATGTTATCATATGATCATCACGGAGAATGCTTTAAATTACATTAAAATTTCTTCGGAATAAGTTGTAATTGTCCAAACTCATCTCAATCAAAATGTAATTTACTCTTTATGATTTTCACTTGATTACTTATTGAGTATAAACTGAAGTGAGGAAGCAAACCACACCAAGAAAGCGAAAGTCAATACAAGAACTGGAGTGAGGAATGACATCCAGACGTTGCCCCAGACAGAGCAGTAGCCGCTGTGTCCGCACTCGGTGTTGTCCTCTTCACTACGCTTCTGTGAGCACGTGCCCCGACTCACACTGCAATTGCGAGCCTTGTTGCTGATCTTGAGGTCCTCCTTAACGTCTTCCACAGTAACCGTTACGCAGTGAGGCTGCATGGCGCTGGGATCTTGTCTGGAAATCGAGATAGGTTTTGTAGAACGTCCGGTGGGAAATTTAGTCTCAGTTTAATTTAAAATCTAAGTGAAGAATAATATTCCAAAATCGCATAAAAGGCAAACCAAGGTAACGAGTTGTGGAATAGAGAATTAAGGAAAAGCAAAAAAGATGGTTTGGCAACATAAAAAGAACGAAAGAAGATAGAAAGTCGAGGAAGAATAGGAGAAGATAGGTGGATAAGAGAGGATGTAGAGGAGGGAGTAATAGCCTGTAGTTCAGGAAAAATGTTTGAAGAAGAGGATGGAAAGGCTCAACACCCAGACTTGGCTGAAGAAGAATATGTATATAAACTATTTATCTATGCAATGATGGGTGGATTTCCTTTTTTAAATTTCACCCTCTGGATCTTCTCTTAGAAGTAAAGAGATCTGTGACAAAGGGTATACATATATCTTTTGGGAGAAGTTTTTAAAGTTCTTGAAGACATTTAAAATATTATATTGGAGTAACTTAATAATAACTGCTGGCATTTTAAACATTAAGTATTTAAAATGATAAAAAAGAAAGTCGTGAAAGATTCAATTAGCTACATACCTCATTGTTTCGATTTGTTGATTCCTCTTCCAATAGGAATGTGTGGTAGCGCTCACATTCTCTTACACTGAACTAAGTGAACTGAACTGTCTCCTACACTGAACTAAGTAGTCCTTCAACTACAGAAGTAGAAAAACAAACATCAATAATCAGGGTTATCAGTTGACCCCTTTGTTTCTCTACTATGGTTCTTTATCTAATCTTTAGTATGTATTTACATTTGATAATTTATTTCCCTACAGTTACTTGAGTAAGTAAAGTCCCTTTATGAAGAAAAATATCTTTTAGATTGAGCAGAAATTTAGCAGTTATTTGTTTTTGTAATCTTTCTCATATTTTGTTCTTGAATAAACGACTCGTTGAGATAAGCGACCTAGTCGGTAAGGTGTCTCACGACTCGCCAGTCTCTCCACATTGCAAGAGCCTGTAAAGACATGGTAGTGACTCATCTGCTCTGCTCATTGTTTTCCTGTTACTAGCTTCAGTTTGGCTCTGATCATTGGCGTAGAGTGACGTGACATAAAATACTATTGTACAATTTATATATAAATACTAGACAGTAAACTCATTTTCCTACCAGTAAAACACTTTTTGCTCCTCCCGATATTTTAATTTTACCGTGGTCCAGTCCTGTTAGATTGATATGAAGGGTTCTCTGCGTATTGAAAACCCCTGTCCTCTATCAAACTTCGAAGAAATAAAATGAAAATGTCTTTTACTTACTAAACTTTTGCACCATCATCATCATAATTGCAACCGCACCACAGTTGGAAACCTATAATGTCCTTATTCAACAAAAGCGAGCCGTTAGAGTCTTGAAATCTAGAGACATCTTTAGGGGAGCCTTCCGGGAACAGAAGATCTTGACAGTTGTCAGCTTGTACATTCTTGAAACAACAACTCAGATCCACATCAAGATGCCAGCTTTGGTGAACAATGGAATGCAAACCCACCAGTACAACACCAGGCATGCCATCAAGTATTGTCTACCCATTCGTATACTCAGCTCAACGGAGAAGAAGACCAGCTACAGGCGAAGATGTGGAACTCACTGCCACAATACCTTACGAAAACCGAAAAGCGGCTGTTTGCTCAACATCTGAAAATCTGGCTTCAAAACCACACTTTTTGTTATTCAAATGAATTCTCTAATCCAATGTAATCTTTATAACCTTAGCTGTAAGCTATATTGTATGACACTATTCATATCTTAATGATATTGCAATGAAGATACTTTGTTGACGTTGACATACTCAACAAATATACAATATGCTTAGCAGTTTGTTTTCTGTTTCAGGTTAACACAGCTATCGATCCAAACGCGGAAATCAAGGAAATGAGTGCGGGCAACAACAACACTATCAACAACCGAGAGTACATCTTGGATGAAGATGAATGTCCTCTAGCCATCCTGATGAACCACCCGCAATCTAGAGGTAAGTACTTTTGCTACTCATTGGCTACAAAGTATGTTTGTTTACATGTAAGGGTATCTGTTACTTGATACTTGATGTAATCCCACTGGTAGCACAGGTGCCGTGGTCATCATGTTTTTTTGTTGGCCTCATCCTAAATATTCCTGGAGAATAATAGGCCTCTCAGTGAGATGCTCTTAAGGGCTCCCTTGAAAGAGTCTTCATTTTGCTGTTTTCGGATGTCTTCAGGCAATTTGTTGAAGATTTTTGCTCCCAAAAATCTGGTGCGCTCTTAGTCAATGTTGATTTCACTCTAGGCAGGTGGATTTTTGAAGCCTGACGGGTGTCATGATCATGAATACAGTTAAATTAAACTCTCGGCTTCCACCTAACAATCATACTAGTTTCTAAGATATACAAAGAAATAAGAGTGAGCACTTTAAGCTTGGTAAACATTGGTCTGCAGTTGGCAAGAAAAGCAGCACCACCTATTTCTCACAATTCCTTTTGAAGCAGGAAAATTCTTTTGGCCTCAGAAGGATTCCCCCAAAATACAAGTCCATAATTCATGTTATAAATTTAGATATTCCTGATAAATATCCACAGTTGAAATGTTGTTTCTTTCCTGAGGGTTTTAGCAGATTGTTCATTTCAGCTTAATAAAAGTTTATGATAAAAAGATAAGTTGATTTTTGATTTATTCTTTATTTCAAAATAATTTTCCTTTTAAAAGCTAGACATTTTTAAAACAGTAAAAAACTAATAAACTGTGCTCTAAATTTGAATATTGTAAATGACAATACTTTTTTTAAGTTTGATCAAATTAAACTAGTTAAGAAGGGTTTTCAATTCTAGACTTGGAGTGGTTGATCATAAATAAAGAACCTTTTTGAAAAAATTTGACTGAAAATGCTGTTTTATGATTTAAAATATACAAAAGCTTCGCCTTAAACTGTGTTAGACATCATCAGTTGTATGAATGAAAAATATAAAATATATAGATAAAAATGTAAAACACTAAAATGTATAAGTAGTATAAAAATTCAAAGTTAAAATAATTTTAAATTGAAAATAAAAACAAATTAAACACAGTAAATAAAAAGTATTTTCATATATGTAAAAAGGGTCCCAAGTTACTGGTAATTCTCTTAAAAGTTTCACACGATGGTTGAAATTATTTGTGTGTTTTTAATTTCTATGCTTCTCTAATTATTCGGGAAATAGTTGTTTTCTTTTGTAATAATTTGACATTTTCAAAATCTATTGAGGTTTAGATGAAAAGCTGTGTTCAAAATATATTTTAAATCATTAAACATCATTTTCAGTGGTTTTTTCAAAAAGGTTTCTCTTTTATTTATTTAGTTAAGAAGTTGACTTTATAGATTCAGACTTTTTGGTCGCTCTTGTCACTTTGGTTAAAGCAATCCAACTTTTGAGTTTGACTTTCAACTTTTTGTTGGACCTAATGGCCATGTATAAATCTAACCAAAGGAATAAAATATTAACCAATCTGGATGTATCAGCCTTAAATAAATGAATTTAATGTCAACTGTTCAAACTTTTGAGTGGATCTAGTTAATTTTTTAATAATCCATGTTTACTCAGTCAGTTCATACGTTCTTTTCTCCTTAAACTAAATGGCCTTGGTAAAAAGGTCCAAGCAATTATTTGTACCAAAATTGCTTAAAATTTTTAATGTAATGGTTACTTAATTTTCACGTTATAATTCCCTCAGGAAACTGTTGTTTACTAGTTTTGACTTGTAAATCAAGTCATTATCAAAACATCCAAGAATCTTGAGTTATGTTGTTTTAAATAACTACAATTTTTACTGAAGTTTGAGTTGGTAGTGTATAGACTGATGGTATGTGACAGGCAGGAGTGTGTGTGTGAGTGTGTGTGTGTATGTGCAACCACTTCAGCAATTGCTCCCCTGGCTCTGTCACTCAGATTGCTGTTTAATCCCACCTCTTAGGTGTCTCCATTGTACATATGATAGCAGCATGCTGTCCTCTGACGCTTAGCTTTATACAGTACAGTCTCTATAATCCGGCTGTTTGCTACTCCGACACGCGTAGTTATTCATGCCAACTAGCCACCTGTTTTAAACTCGTCTTGTCTGTAAAGTGTGACGTATGTCATCTGTATAGATTACTTCAGTCAATTGCAGACAGCCTGAGAAAAGTGCAATGTTTATTGCTAATCTGTGCTTTCATTTAGTACGGGCCGTAAGATGTCGTAAAAGACGTAAACATATTAATTTTTCAGTAGATAAAAAGTACTTGGTTTTAAGAAGATTAAAAAGTAGTGATAAGCTAGCTACTCTATCCAAGGAATTCAACATCAACAGACCGAAAATTCATGGGCATAAGGAAGAAAAAGAATGAAATTGAATAATTCTTTAAGACTTCTTTTTGACTAATACAATCATCATCCAATGTAAGAAAGATTTTTTCTGGCAAATTGAGTCTATTTTAGTGAACCTCCACTAATCTGGCATTTCTGCTAATCCGCCTGATCCCAATATAATGTAATAAGATCATACTGAAGATAACAATGTTGTTATCTATAAACACATTTTTTTTGTTAAGGATTGCTCACAGTTTTTTTGCATCCAAAAGTTCAGTATGAATTAAACACTTTGACATTAATATATAATTATTATATTAAGTATTATTCAAAGTTTAAACAACAATTAAAGACAATTTTTATGGTGAAACAATTTTATCTAGATTGGAGGAGTTTTTTATCAAGTTGTTGGGAAAAATAATATTTAGAGTTGATAGCTTGTTAAAGTTAGATACATTAAATTGGCACAGATAGAAGGGTATGTAGAGCCTACAATTAACACAATTTCACTTTATAAAATATGTCTTAAGTTCTGATGCCTAGGGATAAGTTTTTATTTTATTCTTTTTGTTTAGTTTGTGTCATACCATCCATACTCACTAGTCATCCATACATTTTATTAATGTAATTCATTCCAATAGTCAATAGTCAAAGTAATAGTCAAATAGTTTTATTACATTATCCTTGAGATGGGTACATGGTGTCAAAACTTAAAACTAGTTACAAGAGTATCTTGATGTTGCAGTCGAAGTCTTAGGTTGTTCCCCGTCTCCAGCCCAGAAATTACTTATGGAGTAAAATGGTCTGTCCAACCAACCATTTCGTCCAGTGTTGTTCGCAGCTTCTTTCCTTGGAGCACCTTTTATGTGCCTTGGTGAGCGCTGAAGAACTTCATGTCAGCTGAATGAGGGTTTTCTTTTCGAATCAGATGTATGGTTTGGTAGGGTGAAATTTGATGCATATCGAAAGGTTGTACCCATGGATAAATTGGTCTCAAGCAGATGTTTCTTTCAACAAAGAGAATTAATTCTTTGACTGAAAAGGCTGATTAGGTTGTGGAACCCCATGCCTTGGAAATTCATCTCTGCAGCTCTGAAGCTGAAGTTCTGACATTATTCTAATGGCTCTTTTGAAGATACAGAATTTATTCAGGTTATGCGGCGGATGTTCCCCATATTATAAGGCCATATCACATATGTGACCTAAACAGTGTATGATACTACATTTTGTTGTAGGATTACCGCTGATAAGCTTTGATCCCATTTTAGACATAAAGCATGGAGTTTAGCTTTTACAAGAATCATCAACGCACTGTAAATTGGTGGTTACTGTCGATGGTCATAACAAGAAACTGAATGCATGATCTCTTCACTTCACGCTCAGGGGCTGGAACTGTAATAGGTCTCTTCCAAACCCAGTTGTTTGGTTTTCCCCAACGCTGGACTACTAGATAATTTTCATGACAGTATTGGTAAGCCATATGCAGTGCAATGGCGAAACATGGCGATTATCGTAACAGGGTTGAGAAATCAAGAGTGTTGTATCATCTGCATACATCAATGGGGAGCAATATGTGCCTAGGTATTGAGGTACATCATTTGGTTACAGTATGAACAGAACTGGGCCTTAGTACAGAGCCTTGAGGTACCCCTCTGTTAACTGGAAGTGTTTTGACTTAACTTTGAGCTAACCCATTTGTAAGGGGTTTGATTTATTAACTTGGCTTTTCCTTCCAGGTAGCTTTGAAACCATGTTTGCCTGTCCTTTATTCCCAGCTGTCTAGTTTTCCGAGAATAAGGTCATGACCCAAACAGCCTAAGGCTTTTGCTAAAGTCAAGCATACGTAGTGACCATATTTCATCTTCCAAAGCCGATAATGAACTCTGCCAGTTTGACAATGCTGTTGTTGTTGACCTTCCTTTGATAAACCATATTGGTTCCATAAGTAGATTGTGAAGTTCACAGTGGTCCATAAGTGGCACCACTTTCTCTAGGACACCTTGAAAATGTTAATTCAATGATATAGCCTGTAATTATTGCTTCAGTTTGGTCTCTCCTTAAATTTAGATATACCTTACTTTGTTTTGTGAAGAGATTTAAATGTCCTGAGTTAAAGATAGTTGGTTATGCTGACCAGAGGTGGGGACTAGTGCTTTACTGCAACTTACATTTTTGCTGAGATTTCATTTAGCCCCTAGACAATTCCTAGAGGTTTAAGGTTTCTAATTATGGTTTCAATTTCTTGCTCATTGGTTAGAGATAACTGTATTAAATCATGATTTTGGGTTAGCTTGATTTGGATTTCTATTTTGATCTTTTGGTTGTGAGCTAAGGGTTTGTTCTCATATGTTTGTAAAGTAATGGTTTAGATGATTGGATATTTCACCTCTGGGTTAGTGGTTGTCTGACATTTATTCTGCTTTTGGTTCTGATGTTTTAGTTTTGTTTTTTTTTCTTTCATTATTTATTATTAACTGCCACAGAGCTTTTGATTTATTCTCAGCACTTGCTATATGGTTTGTTGACCTTGCCTTTAAAAGCTTTTAGTTTTAAGTCAAATTTTTAGCTTTACTCATGTTTGCTTTGTCCCTTTTGTGTCTTCGTCAGTTTGTATCTACGAAGGCATTGAAGATATAAACTTCCTTTAGCTGTTTTATCTCATTGCTATACTCTGATTCTTCTTTCTTTTTAGGCGTAAATTTCATGGGGGCATATTGGTCTATGTTATAAGAACTGCTGATAAGAAGTTTTATATGCTGCTTCTTGAGAGTTAGCGAGGTACATCAGTCCAATCTTTTTCTAATTGATTCTTGAGAAGGTCAAGGTTTTCTTTGTTAAATTTCCCCATAGACTATTTGGTTCTTGATTGATTCTGTGTAGTTTAACTTCACAGCTAAGCAGTGTGGTTCGAGATTCCGCATGAATTACAGTTGATTTAACAGTTCTTTATCAAGGTTGCTGCAGATGAAGTCTCCATTGACTTATAGGCAGATGTAGGTGTTACCGAGTTGGAGGAGTGGGAGTCTTTGAATGTTATGTATTGCTTAGGATATTGTTTAGCATTTGATTATTCCCACTTGTTTCAGACCATCAACATTTATATCTCCCATAATAAGAGTTGATAGTTATCTGCCTTTGAGTCTTCAATTGCAGCTGACATAATGTTCAAGGCTTCTTCCACTGTTCTGCATGCCTTCTGTAAACCCCTAAAATGTATATAGCCTTTTTCTTCAAGATGATTTTAATCATTCCCATTTCAATAGTTAGCTCCTCATTATTTTGTATTTTAACTTGAGTTTTAAGACCATCCTTCACAAAAAATTGCAACTCCTCCTTTTCTGTGATTTAACCGCAAAAATATGATTTTAAACTGTAGTTAGAAATTTAGTGTTGTCTAGCTGATGTTGTTTTAGTCCATGTCTTAAAATAATAATATCTGGTTTGGTCTCTCTAGGAGATGATTGTCTGGTCTGTTTGCCACTCATTTCTTTGCATGTTTTGGTGTAGTATCTCCAAAATGTATATTAATAATAAATATATTGATTAACACTTATTTGTTTCAAAATTTTATAGTTAATGTTCACACATGCAATAAAGTTGTTAAATAATGCCATTTAGTGACATGTTAATAAATAAATTGGGCTTTCTATCCAGAATTGGATTGTTAATTATTAAGATCTAGTTATGTATGGAGATATTTTCAAAGAGAGGCTATGTGCAGGTGGAGTAAAAATGAAAACCAGACGTAGTAGTTATTTTCCTGCCATAGAAAGCAGATTCTACCCAAATTAGAATTATGGATATCATGAAACTTATATCACAATTTGCGTAGTTATGGAAGTATTTTTGGGAAGTGTGAATTTTTCTCTTGTACTGAAAACTCTCAGTGGGATATCTTCCCAAAAGTCCCCTGAAATCCACCTCATTGTATTTTCCCCACCTCTTGTTTAATTAAAAAAGTGTATTTGTAACTCTTTGTACACCAGTACTAACTAAGCATACACTACATAAGTATCTAAGTACGAATTGTTTTAAAATTTGTTTTTTACACATAGAAAATGTTAATGTCCGAATAAGTGATATTAAGAATTTATATTACTCATAAATTTGTGTGGAATGATATTACTTTTATAATTGCTTTAAAATTTTAATTGTACATTTTTTACGTAAATACACAATTTTTAAAAGTTTCTATCATAAGTAATTTAATAAGGAGAGTTAAAATATGGGTGTTTTGTCGGAACAAGAAGCGGGCTTGTTACGAGAAGCATGGCCGCAGGGTAACAAGCAACAAGGGCTGTCTCTATCCATTATAAACAGCCACCAAGTCAAAAACATCCCCCACTGACCACCTCCTCTCAGCCTTTGCAATCAGTATTCTATGTAACATTGCTTGTAGTAACAAACTTAGTATACATCATTAGTTGTGCTAAGAAAAACTATTAATTATTCCGAATTAGTTTTATAAGTAACCAAAATTCAAACCCTATAATTGAACTAACAATAATAAATTAACTAATTAAGAGTTCTAGTATCTTTTAGCAATTTTGTTTTTGTCCCACATAAACAATTTAAAAACAAGCATTTTCTTAAAACACCACACCTACAATTTTTTAAAATTTGTTGAATATGTCATTTTTAAAGAAAGTTCAATAAAAGTAACAATGTATAGAATAATAAATAATAATTGTTTATTGTTGTTTACAATAAAAAATTATTTGACAAAAAAAAAGAAGATGAATGATTAAAAGCAAGGAAGGGAAATCACCACCAAAGTACATGACAAAGGCTGACATATTATCATTACTATTAATGGCTCTTATTGAACCAATACCTCACAAATCAAGATTGTTATTATCCAAAATTCACCTTACACTTTAAAACGTATGTTCAATTAAATAATGTTTGAGCCTAGTCTTAAAAGTGTTTAAATGTTGTATATTTTTAAATGTTGAGTTTCATGTAATTTTACCCAATTGGTTCGGTAATCTTTTAACACGTTGTTTGTGCATCTAATCTGTAATGAAATTGTTTCTAGTCTTGTAATTGTGAATACATTACTCCTAATTAAATCTTAATGAGTTAAATAAAAAATAATAGTTTATATATGCTAGTTGTTCACAAGTAGGAGCCTGTAAACTGCTAGAATCAAAGAACACAGTATTGGGGATTTTAAACCAACAGTAATTTGCAAAAATTGTTCGCTGACTATTGGAGAACGCTCAAACTAATTGTTCACCTGGAAATTTAGGTGTGAAAATTAGGTTATGGAAACCAAGGCTGGTGTTTGCAACAGCTGATTTGAAACTTGTATACATTTTTGTAGCCAACTTTTAGTATGTGAAAACTTTTAAAAACTCGATTTATGTCTAGTTTGTATGTCAAAGTGAAGAAATTTTGCCTAAATCATGAAACTTAAATAGGTTTTAAAATATGAGGGGATCAACGGAGTTTGTTTAATTCCTTTAAGGAGATCAAGCTATTTCATTTGGCGTAGGTGTTGTTTAGTTATGTACAATTTATAAACATATAAAGGTTTTACATTAAAACCAATGTTTAAATGGCCAATTTTAAACAATAATTATAAAGCAAGATCTTTCTCAAAAACAGTTTAAAATTTAGTTCATGGTCATATTTGTTTTCTAATAAATGTAAAATAAATGCACACAAATGTTTAGATTGGATACATTGATTTTGATTTAGGAAAAGTGGTTCAAACACTATTACTGAAATATGTACCAATTTATAAATTGTTGAAGAAATCATTGTTATACATTGATTCTTGATGTTGTTACGTTTTGGAACTGAAGAAATATCAGTGTTTGCACAAACTTTGACAGTATGATTTATTCAAAGTTACCACTAAAATTTTACTTCTTATAGGTTTGTTTCCAGTATCCCCAAGGTCTTCAGGTTTAAATGTGAAAATTTCCAAGTTTTGGATGATATATTCCATGTATTTTTACACTGTTCATTAGTATGTTTTCTCTTGGTTTAATTTTCCTATAAAAAGTTTAACTCATCTTTGGCAAAATGTGTTTGACTTTTGCAACATTAAGCACAGCTCACGATATAAGTTTGTGCTTTTGCTCTCTTTACAGCCTTTGATTGCTATCAACAGAGCAACTGAAAAGATATACCTGGAAAAACTGAGAGAGATTGACTTTCGCTGGTATTAAACAAATGTCCACGGTTTAAGTCTGATACACTTTTACTATTTCATATTTGCTTGGTTTTATAACTAATCAAGTTTTATTCCCAGGAGTAACTATAGACAACCTCATTCAATTGGGAATAGTGATAAAGGCATGTGCTCTAATGGAGTTGATAGAGTTAGTGATGAGCATCAAGAAGAGATTCCAGTTGGTGAATGAACGGCTCGTGGAGATAGTGACGAAGAATATCAACGATGGGATTGTGGACATTGATCTTCCAAGTGTAGAGGTAGTTTCAACAAGATTCTCAGCAACTCTGACCATCATGGACATCAACCTGATCCACTGGAAACTTTGCAAGGTGGTGCAGCACGTAATTTTGTCTTTGGATCTTCATTTGTCTTTATCATGGTCAACTTTTTCTGCCAGTTCATCTTCAACTCTACACCTTCTAAATCTCCTGACCGATCCTGAAATCAGCTTTTCTCTCTGGTGGTCATACTCAACTGGTTATCTATACACATCTTACAGTTCTACACGTTCATCTGGCCCTTCTTGCTGTGGATGAAGCACATAAAACTGCCTCTGTGAGATCTAGACTCTTGGCTGACCGCAAGGATAAATTCATTATCACTGAACTGTACGAACTGGCTTCCCAGTTGCTTAACAGGAATGTGGAGTTTTCGCTTGGATTTGTTTGTTTTGAAAGTCCCTGTCACAATTTCTATCGCAAGTGCTGTCACTACTTATTTAGCAATCATTGTACAGTTACAAGTGAACTCTGATACCCCTGAAAGTAGTACGGTAGGTGTTTATACTGATGGTTCAAATTCCTCCACAGGAATCAATGTTTCACAAATTCTTAGTATATTGTATTTTATTTAGATGTGGAAAAGTTAAAATGATATCTATTACTTGACAACATTAATATTAAACAAGTAGAATTTACAATATTAGTATTAAACAACCAACTTGGAATCATATACTAGTGATCTGAGAATAATATTTTTGGGTAGCGTGGTATTGAAGTGATTACCATTTTAGAGATGGATCAGCTTTAAGTTGAACATTTGAGTTATTTATATTTTGTACAAATAAGTCCTTGAGGGACTGCCTCAGTGAAGACCTACATTTATCTGGACACCACCCAGGCTATAACTGGCTAAAACAGGACTTCTTTCAACTGATGTGGCCTTAGTCCCAAATGAAGCACTTGAAGTATTTAAGTGCAACATATTTTTCACAATTGAGTTTTATAGTCGAAATATAAAATAGGAGGTTACTGATAATTACCTATTTTGGCTCAAAGCTATCATCTTGCTATTGAAAGCTTTGTGCAAAATAAAATTAATTATACTGGCTCTGTTTTAAATTCATTTATATTAATTGCCAATATTTTAATATATATATATGGGGATAGAAAACTGTCAGCAAAACCTGTTCTCAAATATATATTTCAAAATGACTCTTCAAAAATAGTTTTGAAAATTGAAACTATTCGGTGGAATTCCTTTTGGAATGTAAATAGAGCTTCAAATTGAACATTTAAATATCCTCCCATATTCTTATTCCGTTAGATTAGTTCAAACAAAGTTATTTGGAGAGTTAGAAGTTAGAACACATGATTCAGTCATAAATCGATATTCCCAAAGGAATCACATGATTCATTTACATAATTGATTCCTGATCAATAGAAATTTCAACACAAATTTGACAGAACCCACTTTTTTCAAAAAGTTGGTTCATTCTAAACATAAGTATTCTTTATTCTAAAGCAAAATTACAAATAGCTTTTCCCAGAGGTCAAGAAGTAGAAGAAATAGAAGTGAGTGAGGGTGTGTTATCCAGCCGGCATAATCAGCTGACTTGGCAGAGTAGGCTTTATTGACATGGTATTTGTTCCCATTCTCCAAGAGTATTGTTTGCATCTTGGATACAATGTGTTGCATCCCCATCTGCTTCTACATTTTATGCTTCTTACTACAACACATTGTCATTCACAAGAGAAGAAAGTTATTATCAATTTCCTTTGGAAAAATGAGATATTGTCACAACATGGTAGACCCAGACCCAGTGACATGGAAACATGTTTATTTTGACATGCCTATATATTTGTATAAAATATTTGTGGCCAATAAACTATTCTATTCTGTGTGAAATGTACACCGATCCAGACCCCTAGATTTTTTTACATGACTTTATATAAAATATAACATGTATCTATACATATATTGTAATATGTTGATATTCCAAAAATTCTACAGGTCACATTTTAATCCAATTTTCATGACATTTGTACAATATCTCTCGATCAACTCGCTAACTAGCAAAAACGTAAGCCAAGAACCTGCCATCTAATAAAGATTCCCATTTTTGTGTCAAAAAAGTGGTTTTAATAATCTTAAAAGAGTAACAAACTGATTTTGATGAAATTTGAAATCAATATGTATTTGTAAAATATCTACCAATATACCAAAAAATTATGAAAATTCAACGAAGTGTTTCAAATGGTTATTTTTTGCTCTTACATGCTATAGTGGTCCCGATTTCAATAAAATACGTTTTACCTTCACAATATATAATATCTTGCAGTAAAAGACCACGCAACTAAAAATCAAATTCGTAGTAAGGCTGTGAGCAGAGCTTCTAATTTTGTACACATACATATATTTTCTTCCTAATTTTATATATTCTATACAACTCTCAAGATGACAAGCACACACATCAACAAGTTTTGTTGATTAAAATAAAGCATTTTTGGTGTTTTTCCTAGAAGATTCAGTTTGTATAGTTTGTCGAAAAGAATTCTTCGAATATGTTTGATAAAGAATTGCAGCAAGGGAGTGTGAGTGAATACTGCATATAGAGTAGAGCAGAGCTATCTACCGGGTTAGGTTAGGTATCTACTGGGTTAGGGAGTTAGCGGATCATGTTGTCGGATGAAGCCTGCCTGCACTTAGAACCATGAGCTGACAAATGACACAGGCATTAGTCTGCCCTGGTCACTCAATCCCTCATACCCAACCGTTCAGTTATTAATTGTTGAATACAGTATGTCAGTTGCTGATTCACTCTGTATTCTTTACTGAATAAAATCAGAAGTCTAATAGCCAACATTTGTACAAAAGCAACAAGTCGTAGGAGGTTACAAAACCAGTTCGAAGTATATTGAATACATGACTAGCAGAAAACGGAAGCACTAGAAGAATAGACATAATTTGTATTAAAAATTCTATTGGAACCATTTTAGATCCGACAATAAGATTTGAATCCGACCAAAACCAACCTTTCAAAATTAATGAGGGAAAATAAAATTTACGAGAGAACAACCGTTTTGTAAAATCAAAATACACCTTGAAAAATTGAAATTTTCGTCTGATGATTGGGGCAAGAGAAACATTACCAAAATTTTACCAAATTCAAAATTCCTAAGCCTACGATCGAAGTTAGAATTATTATCACTTCATTAAAATACTCAGTGTTCACTAAATTACTTTTTGAGATGCCGACCACCTCATGAGGGGTTTTAAGGCAACATGTGGTGAGGGATGAGGTGATGAGTGGTAGTAAATGAGTTATGAGGTGTAGTCTTGAGTTACAACTAAGGCCGACTCTTCCATAGAATGGATAATTAATTAATAGCCTTAGTTCATTCTAAGGAATCATTTATATAGCAATAACTAACTTTAAATTTATATTAGGTAATCTACTATTATTATTGGTTTTATATTACTTTGTTTTTTAGCAGACTCAAGTCGGAAGTAGTTGTTCAGTTTTGTTATAAATAAAGTTATACAAATAGAACAAGGGCTATTTCTTAAATTAAGTTCCGTTCAAAAATAGTAAAATGCACATAAGTTCCAGAAACGTTTCATTGAATTAATATTAGAGAGGATTCTTTTACCTATACTTAAACATATTCACACAAATCTTTGCTAATCATCCATCAAAGCGCTTATCACAATAATCATTCCACATCCACCTTAAAATACCCTCAAAGAGTGGTCGGTGTCACAAAGAAAGTATCAAAAGTAAAGTATCAAATTATTTACTAGCATATCCAAAAGTTGTAGAGTTTGCTAAGCTTTGCAACGTAAGCTTGCTCATTTGGTCATCTTCCTCCCTGGCACTAAATTGCCTAACAGAATTTTAACTACATACAACAATCCTTTTAGAAAATCACATTAAAATTATTCATTATGGCCCCAAGACAGACTATTCCAAAAATATGGTATGAAACGCGGTATGAAAATATGGTATATTTGGTTGAAACGAGTCATCCAGACTGACAATTTATAGACAGATCGACGGAGGTCAATACCATATTTTTAGAAAATCACAGCTTAAAACCCATTGAAAAATATTTTTTAAAATGTCTCCATTTTTAAAGGAAAGGACTTTATCTTTCAAATACGTATCTCTTGTCGCAATTTTTAAAATCAATCTGAGAACTATTAATGATCATAATTACAGAAACATTCTAATGATCATCATATTAGTCTTGTTGATCATAAAATATTTAACTCACTCCACAAAAGAATAATTTAAAAATCAAATAAACCAATATTAATTTTTCAATAAATAAAAGTTCAAAGTTTATTTATTTGATTTAATATTCAAGCTCATTCTTCAAGATTCACTCCACAACATTTTAAACGGTTATAGATTAAAAAACTGGCACATGGTATCCAAAAAAATACAAATGTCCCTAATTTTTAAGTTTTCCGATAAAATCACATTTGCAAGTCGAGTGGTGTTCGAACTGATCGGATCAAAGTAACGAGGGCTGGGCACAATAAGGGATGACGTGAGCTGTACACAACACACCCTTAAAGTGAAAGAAAACACTTTGGAGTGGACAGGGACAGGAGTGACGGAGAGCCCTTTATCTTATCACAGATAACAATCGCGACGTCAACAAACAAGGTCAGGTGAGGCAGTGGGGTAGGTAGGTGGTGGGGGTTGGGAGGGTAGTTTCTGGCTGGAGGGTTGGTAGCGTGGCGACGTCACTTCCCTGTCAGACGGCCGCCACGCGCGTCCCCGACGTTATGATGGATTGGGGAATAAGACGTGAGTATTGCTCCAGTAATCACTTAATATATTCTTACTGTTTGTGTTATTGTTGTGTGGGTTTCGAGTTTGAAGTGGGCAGTTTGGTTTAGCGGCATAGTTTGGTGTTATTAGCGAATTTTCTTTGAAAATAGAACGAAACGTCGTAGAAAAGTGCAGTTTGCAGTTTTTTGCTTCCCAACATCTCCAGAGTCGTATTTTCGGTTCCATTTTCAGGAAATTTGGAACAAAGTTCGTTAACCAGCTAGATTGGACAGTCCGTTTCAAAAGGGTGGCCATCTGAAGTTTTGATTTACCCATCAAATTTTAGTACCATAATTGAATACAAAACCGCCCTGTATAGTAGAGTTTTACTTTCTAACCGATTAAAACAACTCCTGTTGCTCCAGAACCTACAGTTTTTAAGTAATTTCTGTTTAATTATTCAATCGGAATTTCTGCACTTTAACATTCAGAGCACTGGGCATAAATAAAGCCGTTATATAGTTTACTAGCCTATGTTTCCTTGGATACAAAAAGTAAAAAATAAAGTCTTTTTGTTTTTTTTTTACATAGATTAGACTTATTTCAGCCAATATTGTACATAATGCTACTTCTTCGAGCTATTTATATTCGGGGATCGTTAACCTTTCTTTCGTCTATGATTCCTCAAATTGATTGGTTTATTTTCACAGAGAACACTGTTCTGTAAGGGTTGAAAGCGTTGTAATCAGTGGTGTACCTTGATGGATCGGAAGAGATGATGTTTAATTAAAACACGAGATCCTCTTTCTGTTCGTTTTTCCATCGGAGATTTGCTGCATTCAGAAATATAGAGGTTTTTTACCAATGAGTCATTACAACTTTAAGAGTGCACAGCACCTCTCGGCCGTTTTGTTCTTTGTCTTTCTTGAGACATTTCCACAATTTTAATCAGATCTTTTTGAAACAAATTTTATTCGAAAGATAACGATGTACTGCAGTGACTCCGCTGACCACTTTTTTGAAAGTGATATTATTTGACTAGTAAAGCCAAGAAATGTACATACAACATTTTTGATTTGTGTCGCGGTTTTATAAATAAAAAAATGTAAATTCAGCTCAGCGGAGGTTTATTGGGAGGGGTATCGCAAAGTATGTAAAACAAACATCAGGCTCCTATAAAAACATTCTCCAAAGGGTTTAAAAAAAATATTTACTTACAAAAGTTAAGGTGAGGGACATTTAAAACTCCTGTATACATAGGCAAGTTTTAAAATGCTCAAAGTTGTTGAACGTGTTCTGGGAGTCAGGATTGTGCACATTTCATGGTCCCGGTCTGGTCTTACATGCGGACGGCATGAATTCGCTAATAAAATCTTTAATTCTGGGTTGTTATAGTATAACCCAGTTTTAGAGGGACACGCCCCCGAAAAGTAATCTATCCCTTCGTTTAAAGAAATTCGGTAAGACTCACGGTGGTTTTTGTGGCTCCGCGTTGGCTGTGTAAAAATTATACCATTGTGTCTTGAAATGTGTTTTGGGAAATCAGTATAACAGAACAAACATGTAATGTTTAAAATGACCGACAGCGAAATCGCCGCCATCTTGAATTTAAAACTGATTTTGAAATTCCTTAGACGAAATAATTTAGCGTATGTAAAAAGTAGCTTGGTACTCGTACTAAAATTCAAGAAAATCGGGCGATACTTGCGGCCTAAACTGCGTTACATACAGATAGACTGACAGACGAAATGCCGAGCAGCCGAAATAAAACGATCGAGCTTTCTTACTCCCGGTCAATTAAATTATACAACTTAAGTTCTTGAAAAATAACAGGATAGATAACTTATGAAGCTATGTTACGTCTATCGTCACAAAGATGCAATTTCACACAGAGCGTGTATTGATAATGAAACCTAGTTACACAAACAATGAGTGGGGTTTATGCACAGTTCAGTGTAAATTATACAGTCCCGCCATGTTTACTGAAATGTTGTCACCGGGATTCATTTCCTGTTGTTCATGGTTATTCATCATCTTCATCATTGTGTTTAAATTGAATCGTCTGCTCTAACCACACTCTTTGTCGGAGACATTTGCGAGTAAAGTTTTAACTTATTCGTTGCGATTTGGAAAACATCATCCCGCATTTACTTGCAAATTAATAAGGGCAAATGACATTGTGCTTTTTTGGGGTCGGGAGATTTACTGGGGCTGATCGGACAGACTACAGTGTAAATATGTGTTTGAAGTCAAATTTCGGTCCTACGAATTTCGCCGATAAATAAATAAATAAAAATATTTTTATTGTAAGAACATTATAAAAGATGTATAGCAATCGTCAGGGAGTCTTTCAAAATTTTCCATTCATACACACATCGAGAACCTTTCAGACTTTACAGTTTATACATGCACTCTCTCCATTCATTCGAATTATCCCACTCTGCACCCCGTCAGTAAAATCAATTAATGTATGGTCTCCCAAGTGTGTGCCATAAACTGTTTTTGCTGTAGAATGCTTCATGACCAAAATGTTTTTGGCGAGTTTTAAATGCCTTGGGCATTAGGCACTTTAATCGAATTTGGTAGTCTGTTGACAAGTTGAGCTCCAGCCTGATGGCAAACGTCAGAACTAGTTGGGCAGTCCGGCAGTTCCGATTTCGACTACGCTGGATGGAAGGGGGACAGTGGTGATGTAGAGGTGTAGTTTTACAATCGCCGCCGTTTTAAACTTTTAATTGTAAGAGTTAAACTTATAAAAGAAGTATGCTCATATTCTTTATAGGGCGGATTGGAAGCCGATTTCCCAAATGTTAATTTTATTTCGATACAAAACTTTAGAACACTTGAAAAACAGTACTTCAAGAACTCTGAGATGTCAATTTAAAAGTGAAATTAAAACTGTTTCAAAGAGCGGTGATTCATCAATTATGCTTGAGCTTCCGGCACAACCCACAGCAATATTACAACATTTACATAGTCTATGAAGCCAAAAGTCCACTATAATGTTTCACAGTGCTTGAGTATACGAATTAATTGTACACGATGATGAACTGCGATCATCACTACGAATGTTTGTCATTTAGTTAACGTGTATGTGTTATTTATTGATTAGGACTCTTGGCGTGGTCCTGTAATCCAGCTTCATGGAGGTCAGGTTTTGAGGATGATATAGGTCTAAATCGGCTCAGATAGTCTCAGTGATCATCTGATGATACCCGCACCAACTCCCACCATCGTTTAGACATATCAGACCATCACCTGCGTGGTTCGGAAGTCACGTTATCGTTGGTCCTTGTATTTCCATTGGTCATTGGGTATTAATTAATGACCCATTCTAAGGAAGAGTCGGCCTTAGTTTGTAACAAGACTACACCTCATAACTATTACTACCACTCATCACACTCATCCTTCACCACATATTTGCCTTAAAATACCCTCATGAGAGTGGTCGGCATCTCAAATAGTGATTTAGTGATAACTACGAGTGCAATGTCATTTAGGTAACGTTTTCATGTTCTTATGTGTTATTTATCAGTTCTGCCGCTTGTTTTCAAACAAAGACACAGGAACATCTCGTTTCTAGTTGATAGCGCATGAAATGTTTGTGCAAGGACCGCGAAGTGAATGAGATGTGTTTTATTTAAGTCAAGTCCCTGAGGCGAACTGAACTCAGATCTCAGTGATTCACTTGATGTCTTTTGTTCTTTCTTGAATAAACAAACATTACTCTCAGATATACGAGTTTTGTCAAAGCATATCTTGGGATTTGAACTCCGATCTCGTAATCCTCTTCTTTGATTGGATTTTAGAGCAACCTAGTTCGGATTGTCTGGTTTTGGTGGCAAAAGTGTTGGATCGACAAATTTTCGTGGAATTATTTTACAAGAAGTACGTTATAAACCTGTGTTTTAGTACGTTCGCATCAGCAACGATCCTTAAAGAGTCCGGGCGGCAATTTTAATTGATGGGAATTTACAAACGATGTTTCCAGTAGGTCCGATGTTTCCGGCAGGACTAAGATTAGTGTTTCATATGAACACTAAAACGGCGAGTTTCGCTATGAAATATATTTACGGGATCATTTTAAGTAATATGTTCTTTTTAGCAAGTTTGAGTTTTACATTTTTCAATAAAAATGAATTTGATGACAAAATACAATTGTTCACGAATAATGGGATGAATTACATTAATACAAGTTTATGGATGAATAGTGAGAAAGGGTGTTATGATACAGATTTTGAAAAATTAAACAAATACAAACTTAATACGACATCAGAACTTAAGAAATATTTTATTGTAAAATATGCTTATATTTCTTAAATATACACATATTCTTTGATCTGCGTCAATTTAGTGTATCTAACATTAACAAGCTATAGGCCTAAATAGTATCCTTCCCCACAGCTTGATAAAACTCCTTAATCGAAAATAAATATTTCGCCATAAACATTTCTTTAATTGTTGTTTGAACTTTCGAATATTACAAATGATCTTTATATTTGTTGGGAGTTTGTTGATAATTTTACTTTAAAGCGCATTGGCAAATGTTCAAAGACAAAAGTTTGAGAGTTGCTGAATTCTCAGTTCATCTTTACCTCTAGTGTTATGATCATGCATATTTATGCCTTTCGTCAGGTTACTCTTTGATCGGCAAGATAAAGGTGTTTCAAACAAGTAGAGGCAAGGTAAAGTCAACAATTTTAGTTTCCTGAATGCATTCCTACAAGAATCTCTATTTTTAGTCTTTTAATAGTGCGAATTGCTCTTTTTTAATGAGCACAGCTACCCTAAAGTAATTACCTGAGTCAGATTGTTACACACACACAACATCGGTGAAATGTACAGTGTACACGGTGCGGGCGGACAGGAAGGGTCGGGACTGTACAGTTTACATGGAACCACGTATACTGACTGGTACAGTCTCTTCACATTCCCTCAGGACTCTCTCGCTGATCTCTTTACACCACTAGCTGCAAGCGCATAATGCTTTTACTCATCGATAATGCTTGACCAACTTTTAAACATAGAGACATGGACAAATCCTAACTGTCAAACCCTCCGTTTGCAAGGGTTTCGTAGAAAGTAAATGGCTCTCTTAAATGAAGGTTAAATTCGGAAATGTTAATTTTATGGAAAGAGTTTATCTGTGTTTGCCTGTGATTAGATTTTGATAAACTTATTTTTAGCTTCATAAATAAGGTCTTAAAACACTCTAAATTTTCTAACTTTAACTGTTTGTAGTATTAAAACTTAAAGTTATTTTGAAAATGAACTACAGGCAAACCTAGATAATATGTTAATCTGTCATTTAAGAGTTGTTTCGTCAAAATAGCATTAATACTAAAGTCTCAATTTTATTTCTCGCAAACCTTTGCAACGACGCTCTCCCGAGAAGTATCGTTGAGCAATCCTAATCGTTGTCTTGTCCCGCATTAAAAATAGTCCCGTGGTGCCCGAACCGTGCGTGGCTGCTTCTTCTTAAAATATAAGAAAACAACCAATGATCCATGATTATCTTAATTCTTAAGCTTTCGCGGCCAGTGTCATCATTAATATCTATGGCTTCCGGTTTACACCGCGTCACAGTTGAAATACAAATACTGCTGAACGTTTCGACCTCGCTGTGGAGAGTCATCCTCAGTAGCTGGTTGACTGGCTGAGACACCAGTTAACCGTATTTAGCCAGTCAACCAGCTACTGAGGATGACTCTCCACAGCGAGGTCAAAACGTTTAGCAGTATTTGTATTTCAATTGTGACGCGGTGTAAACCGGATGCTTTAGATATTAATGAATCCATGATTCCTTAAATATTACGAATTTATCGAACTATAGGCACTAGTTTAATCGCGGTTAAGTTGAACTACTACAATTTGGTTAAATACAGTTTTTCATTATTAGTGAATGTCCTGGAGGAAATAAGATATTCATGCCGTCAGCATGGTAAGATCCAGGCCCGGAGCCATGAAATGAAAACCAATCCTGACCCCCAGAAACGTTTTGAGCATTTGTTCAAAACTGCAAGTCGCATTTTGTCCGATTTAAAAAATTTGGTTCTAACGTTCGTTTTGGTAATATTTTGTCCATGTTAGTTCGCTAGCTAGCAAAATCAGACTACCATAAGTCTACTTTTGGGGAGGAAAGAGTTTACCAACAGCGGGCTTAATGTCCTTAAATGTGTATAAAGTATTATTTAGGAATTAAATGAATTACATTGAAATTTGATGTTACATAAACATATTGTTGGAAAATGTTAGTAGGAAACAATTAAGGTTTATACCAAGTTTCACAAAAATATCTTTAAGGGTTTTTGAACTATCAATCATTTTACAAAATGGCGGATTACGCCTAAACTGCCGAAAAAATGTTACTAGACATTTTCGACTTATTATTGTATGCAGAAACCGGTTCTGCAAAAGCGCTACAATATTTGTGACACCCTGTATGAATGTAATATATTTTTCTGTACAGTGTGACTACTGGCCAAGAAATATTTGTAGTAGTAGACACGATTATGAATGTATACAGCAATTTAGCTGAGCCATTATGTATCACTTCTCCAAGTTTATACACAGTCGTAACTCTAGTAGTTCTAATGAAGATTTGACGTGACAGTTTTCGGCGAATACGACCCCAAGGCGGGTTAAACGTAATAAGGAGGTGTAAACTGTGATCTCTGTCCATTTATGACGTCATAAACACGGATCCGAGTCCAGTTCATGTCCCATAAGCGCACAAGACATAACAGAAACCAATAAGTATGTGAAACCATTCCTGTATGTGTGTCAAGTGTCTATTGTCATCATGTTGTTTCCTGAGGTTTACATGTACTGACATTTCCTTTCTGAATCTTCCTTCCTGAATCCCTTCTGAAACAACATTTGATATTGTAAATGTTACGTTTTATCACTCTATTTGAGATGCCGACCACTCTCATGAAGGTATTTTAAGGCAAATATGTGGTGAAGGATGAGTTGTAGTAATGAGTTATGAGGTGTAGTCTTGTTACAAACTAAGGCCGACTCTTCCTTAGAATGGGGTTTACATAATAGCCCAATGACCAATGGAAATACAAGGACCAACGTCTTATCGTGACTTCCGAACCACGCAGGTGATGGGCTGATATGTCTACTAAACGATGGTGGGAGTTGAGGCGGGTATCATCAGATGATCACTGAGACTATCTGAGCCGTTTTAGACCTATATCATCCTCAAAACCTGACCTCTATGAAACTGTATTACAGGACCACGCCGCGAGTCCCAGTCAAATTTATTTACAATTGATGGGGAAGTTAGAAATCAAATTATGCTGTTGTCCAGTTGCGACCTCTGACCTATAGATTTCCAGGGTGTCTAGTAGTCTTGAAAAGTCCGAAAGTCTGGAATTCGTCTTGAGGTCTTGAAATGTCTGGAATTAGTGTGGGGTTTGGTCTTGTAGGCCTGGAGAGTCTTGAATTTATTGATATGATAAAGTCCAAGGATAGTCAAAAAGTACGACTTATTACAAATTTAATTTTGTCTTCAAATTCCTTTAGTAATAAATTTCCTGATAAATTTATACTTCTAAGTTTATTAAATGTTGGGTTCAAATACCAATTTGTCGGTTTTAGACCGTAAAAAAAGTTTAAAAGTCTATCACACATCTTAAAAAATCAATAAACGTAACTAAAATCTGAATTCAATGTTGACTATAGAAAATAATATTATACGTTTAGTACGTTTATAGTGATTTGCCGAAAATATTCAAGTGTTCAGAGTAACAAGGGTCAGAGAGGTCGATTTTCCAGGTGGAAAAATCTACTTTATTTCGCTCACAACAAACACAACTTCCTCCCCGCCCACCCCCGCCCTTCACTCGATTCACGTAAATACCCGCATCACGCTGAAACCCCGTTGTGTTGTTGTGTTTGAGAAAACCGCCGGCGATTCAACAAAGCAGCGCCAGCTGACCTGAGTTGATGTTTCGACAATCAGAGTGTTGAATAAAATATAATCTCGCCTTGGCTAGTGAGTGGCTGATGTAGACGGTAATCAAGCGCACTGACCTGTGTTAGAACTCAACTCTTTACCCTATACAGGAAATTGATGTTAAATATGAACACGTCTTGTGCTTAGCGACCTCTATTAGTTACTATGTGTAAAGTAAGTTAGCTAAGCCTCCGTTATCTAAGTTCGATACAAAACAGCGCTAATGGGAATTGTAGGTCACGTGTTTTTACAAATGTAGGTCAAAGGAATAAACTGAGTGTATTGTCAAATATCGACGAGAAAGCCACAAAGGTTATTGGTTATAGATTACAATGGATTGTGTGTAGATGAAGTGAATTGGTAACTGGGACGGTCGCTCTCGTCAAACATCACTTATTGCTTACAATTCAGTCTAAATATGTCTCTTAGCTCGTCTGATCTATTATTGGACAATAGTTTTCTAACACGTTGTAAAGTTTGCTTTCCACTGTTAAGTGCGAATTCACAACCAAAAGGTGTGCATTAACACTCATTATTTTACTTGTAACGACCTATAATTTAATCTGCGAGGATCAATGAATTCTTCGTATTGTCTTAAGAGTGCACATTACCTGTTGGACATTTTGTTTTTTGTTTGAACAATGTAAAATAACAAGGATTTTCTTGAGACACCTCCCGCCGATAATTTTCATCAGATCTTTTGTAAATAGGTTTTATTTTAAAGGTGACGATGTACTGCAGTGACTATGCTGACCGCTTATTTAAAACGTTATTATTTTACTAGTAAACTACAGAAATTTAAATACAAAGATTCTTTAATTTTTGGATTTATGCCACGATCTTATAAATAAGAAAATGGAATTCAGCTCCGCAGTGCCACTAAGACATTTAATGCCCTTCAAAATAAAAATAATGGCCGTTTCATAAAAACTTCAGGTATGAGGTGTCCCAAGAAAATTCACGATTTTACATTGATTTTATGGGACGAAATTCAAGGTCACATCCACCACTGCGCACTCTTAAAAGCGTGTTCCGTGTTCCCTAAAGTCGAAATTGAATTAAAGTATTTCTGGCGTAAACTGAGTGAAAGATAGGTAGTCCAGTCGTGGAAAATAATCTGTGGACCTCACTTGCCGAGCACTTTGCTAATGAACACATTAACAATTCAAGTCGACTTTCACCTTGAATGAATCCAATGCGGTAAACTGTATTATTAATTATGTTGGGAACTTGAAAAGGCAAACAAAGCCAAAGTGGCCTCGGGTCCAGAAGTCTGAACATGAAACGAAAACAGTCCCTTGAGTTTGTAACTGCTGAAACTATTGTGGAAAGCATTAACATTACGTGCGACTGGCCATGTGCTGCTTTGCACTTGGTGCTTTAGGTTGAATATCTTACCGAGCGAAGCGGGTTTAGTTTCGACCAATAGGCGATTGCTTTATAACGCTGTTGCCATTGCATTTCTATAAAAACATAGCCACAAGCGCCACTGTGAATCTTAGCGAATGTTCAATAAAACAGAACAAGTTTTCATTGATATATTTTAAATTAAACGAAATTCCTTTTACACTATTCCTGCAGCCACCACTTGTTATGTGACTATTCGGTAACGCTAGGTAAAGGTCGAGGTTGAGTGGTAAATAGTATTTTATAGTCAAAACATCGCCTTGTTAAACTTTACCTTTTTACTTTCTGTATCCAAGAAAACATAGGCTAGTAAATTATATAACAGCTTAATTTATGCTCAGTGCTCTGAATGTCAAAGTGCAGAAATTCGGATTAAATAATTAAACGGAAATTACTTTAAAACGGTAGGTTCTGGTGCAACGGGGGTTGTTTTGATCGATTGATATATATTTATTGTTTCTACACCTTTGGTTTAATTCCTCGGTTTTCTTTTTTTATTCTAAGATTGCGAGATAAATCTGAACAGGGATCCGATCGAAGCAGAGTTATACTTAGAAACCGAAGTCGAGCTTCAAATCCCAAGATATGCTTTGACAAAACTCGTAGCTGAGAGTAATGTTTGTTTTATTCAAGAAAGCACAAGAGGTATCAAGTGAATCACTGAGATCTGAGTTCAGTTCGCCTCAGGGACTTGACTTACATAAAATACACCTCATTCACTTCGCGGTCCTTCAGTAGGACTTTAATCTCGCGAAGCACTCGGATATAAATGTCATCATAACTGGATAACTCAAATTTGTAACCCCTAACAAAAACTTAGATGTGAGCGTATGTTTACTTAATGTGTTACTAAATCATAAGTGAAGTGACCGTAGCTCAGTGGTACAGTGCGTGATTTGCGCCAAATCAGCCCAGTTTCGATTCCCGGGCGCAGTGATAACTTTTCACGATGGCCACTCCCCGTGGTTTGGAAGTCACGTTAAGCCGTTGGGCCATTCCATTGGTCATTGGGCTATCAAAACACTCAACACACTCACCTCTTCATCCCATATTCACCTTAAAATACCCTCTAGGAGTGGTCGGTGTCTCAAATCAAAGTATTAAATAAGATGTCAAAACTGTGTTTTTAGTTGAAATTTGTAGGTTTTACAGGCGGGTCGTAGTTTTTTAGTGACATTCGTAGGCTACGTCTGTTAAGATGTTTTAAAAATTGGAATAAATGTCTGTGTTTTGTTGTGAACAGTTTTTAGTCCGATAAACAGTGCTACTTCAAGAGGTCAGTAGATTCAAATGTTGCTTTTATCAGAACAATAGTATAACAATATAACGTACTGTATTGCTTTCCATTTAATACAACTAAGCCTAACAAAAATTATATATTTCATCACTAGGTCCTAAAGTGACACTTTTAGACACGAGGTCAAGTTCGTGGGTCAAAAAGACACCTTTGGGCCCAGTGACGAATGATACTTTTTGTCATGATGCAGAAAATAATGAGAAGTAAATGTTTTAATATTTAAAGAATTATTTAAATATATATATTGTTTTCAACTCAGCTGTCTGAATAAGTCAGTGTTAAAATTCAAAACAATCTAAACAACTCTTGTTGAACCAGCTGATGTCCATGCCAAAAAGATCATTAAAATTATCTTTTTCTCCCTAGGGAGAAAATTTCATCAAAACAATACTTTATTTACCTGGGTGAAAAAGTGAAACTTTAGCCCTGTCAATACATGTGTCTAAAGCAGCTGTTTTCAGAACAGAATGACAAAAAGACTTTTTTATATGAGCTATCAGTTTAAGACTTACGTTAAAAAAAACAACGGACACCACCAGTAATGTTCATAGTCATCGCTCGATATAATGTTCTTGATTTAAATACAATTTAAGTTGATATAAATAAATGAAACGCGGCAACAAAACCAGTCACAACCACCGCACTGTGTACAATAATATTGTTTACGCCGCTCTCGCTTGACCGCAATTTGGAAACGGAATGCTGAACAGTATTACCTTTGCTTTGAGTTCTTTTTCAACTGTACTGCCAGTTTATTATAAATTATTTTGGTTCTTTGTAAATGTTTACAGTAAAATATACAAATTTTTATTCACTATTGAACTGACTGATGTAGTATTACTTAAAAGTGGCAAAACGTTCTTTAGGATTACGTTAATTAGGAATTAGGACTTCTAAATCAACATTATTCAATTAACGCATCCGTGGCGGATTGGTATCGCGCGCGACCGGAGCTCATCACTCCGCTGGCGCGGGTTCGATCCCCGCAGTTACCACTTACAATTTGTAAAGTGACCATACGGTGACGCTAGGTAAAGGTTGGGTGGTAGAGAGGAGTGTGTAGTTTTAACGCCGCCTCGCCTCCTCCTTATAAGGATCGCACAGCGGTCTTACTCGTGGTTGATTTTTAGGCTTAGGACTTGGTTTAAGATGAATCTAGGGTTATATCAAAGTATGGTTTTGAAGTTAGGTAAGGTTAATTAAGGGTCCGCCTCGTGGCCACCGCAGAGAAAGACACGTCCCAAGGAACACATGACACCGCGCACGTAACAACGGACTTTCTTTCAACTGATGCGGCCTAACTGTCAAACCCTCCGCTTGCAAGGGTTTCGTAGAAAGTTGATAGCGCTTGTATATGAAGGTTAAATGAGGATATGTTAATTTTTATGGACAGAGAAAGAGTCATATGTTTGCCTGTGATTGGATTTTTGATAACCCTATTTTTAGCTTCTTAAATAAGATCTTAAAACCCTCTATATTTTCTCTTTAACCGTTAATAGCATAAAACTAAAAGACATTTTGACAAATGAACTACAGGAAATCCTAGATAATATGTTTATTTTTCAACTAAGACGTGTTTTTATCAAAATAGCATTACTACTTAAGTCTACGTTTTATTTCCCGCAAACCTCTGCAACGACGCTCTCCCGAACAGCTGAGGCGACCCTAAAGTATGTTTTAAGTTAGGCAAGGTCATTTAAGGTTGTGTGTTTGATCCAAGCGTCGTAGTAGTTATTGAACCTGTTTGAATCTGTAGGGATTGTAATGTTGCGGTTGGGGCTTGGTCGGGCCAATGTACATCACATCAACCCTAAATTTGCACCAGTTTCTTTCATCAATCGATCTCAGTGATCATCTGATGATATTGCACAACTCCCACCATCGTTTAGATATATATCAGACCATCACCTGCGTGGTTCGGAAGTCACGTTAAACCGTTGGTCCTTGTATTTCCATTTTCACAGCTGTTAATTAATGACCCATTCTAAGGAAGAGACTAGTTTGTAACAAGACTACACCTCATAACTCATTACTACCACCATCAGGTCATCCTTCATATTTGCCTTAAAATACCCTCGATGGTCGATCCTCAAATAGTGATTTAGTGATCACGCATATCAACTGTTATTTCAAAACTAAAATAATTTGAAGATTTACTTATAATTTGATATTTGAATAATCCACTTTTAATGTATATGAGTTTTAATTCTATTATAACGTTGTATTGCAATTTATTGTATTTTAGTTTGTGTCATATGAGTGTTGAGTTTGTTTGTGACATTTGTGTTCTTTTGTTGCAGGTAAGTTACGATAATCACGCTGGTAGACGACAAGTAGTAAGTGAGTTTTCGCATATTCTTCTGCTCGGTCTGTTGACCTATTTATTTTTTGTCAAGTTATGATTGCAAGATCGTTAAAAATATTGTTGGTTTGTGTATATTTGACTGAAAAAGAAAACGTTACTTCTGGTTTGCGTTTATGCATATTATAGGGTTTTACTTCGGGTATAATTTTGTTTATCAAACAAACCCTTGCCGAGGAATACCAAAATCATAAAAATGTGTTATCTAAAAATAGCCTTTGTGAATTTTATTTGGCGGAGTCCTCGCTTATAGTTCACAAATGTTTAATTGCGTGTCGTGTTTATGTCATAAAATAATTAAAACTACTAAATTTGGTAAGGACTGTGTATTTAGTGATTTTATAACATAAAACTAAAAAACTATTCTTCTTAAAACATATGATTGATTATTAATAACGTAAATTATTATTCAAACCACAGATATCCTCCTATCACAAGTCAAAGACTTATTCTAGTGCTGCGCCTAGGGACAGTGGTTGTGCTGGACATTTTGTCTACAAATTGTGTTTGGCTTAGCTTTGTCCGAAAGTACGGCGCATGAAAACAGTGAGTTTCTCGGATAAGTTTGGCCATTTTCAAGCTTTATGTATGAACGAGGTTCCAGGCTAACTTTACTAACAACTGTAGTTGAAATTCATAGTTTCTTCTTGAGTCTGAAGAATACCTTTTCTCCAACCATAAAGTAATCTGCCTCTCGTTTCCCTCTATTAGCAGTTGAAATCTCTCTTTGTTAGCGAATTTTCTTTAAAAATATAGCCATTAATTTCTCCCGCCAAATAGAACGCAAAGTCGTAGAAAGGTGCGGTTTGCAGTTTTTGCTTCCCAGCACCTCTTGAGTCAAATGACAAAACTTTATAATATAACTTTATAGTATACTTCATATTATGTATGTGCGACCACTCTAAGGGTCGCATTTTATCCGATTTTCACGAAATTTGGAATAAATGTTCCTTTTGCAAATCTCTAGGTTAAGTTCGTTAACCAGCTTGGTCGGATCATACGTTTCGAAATAATGGCTATTCAAAGTTTTGTTTTCCTTGTAAAATTGTAGCGATGCCATAAACGAACACAAGGTTCACCCTGTATAGTAGAGTTTTACTTTCTCAATCGATCAAAACAACTCCCGTTGCTCTAGAACCTACCGTTTTAAAGTAATGTCTGTTTAATTATTTAATCCGAATTTCTCCACTTTGACAATCAGAGCACTGGGCATAAATTAGGCTGTTATACGGAAAATAAAAGTTTGTTTCGTGTAACAAGGATGTAAGGACTACAAAGTCCTCTCTACCACTCAACCTCGACCTTTACCCAGCGTTACCGTATAGTCACATTGCACATGTAAGGGTGAGTGGGAATAGTGTGGATTACAGGAATTTCGGCTAGTTTAAAATAGACAAATGATAACTTGTTTTGTTTTATTGGAAATTGCTATGATTAACAGTAGCGCTTTGGCTACGTGTCGGCTATGTTTTAATTTTCTTTAGTTGTTCAGGTACATCAATGGTACACCACTGGTAAAAGGTGATTCTTGATGGTAGGGAGATGCAATGTCTCGTTGTCACAGAGTGTTTCGCTAATAGCAAAGTTGACTCTTCCTGTCTTGGGCTGAAACTGATCACAATATACACTTTTGCACAAGTTTAAATTACCTCTAAGCGTTTAGGTGTGTTTCACAGTTTATATCACTAATTTGTTGAGGATTTGGTCACAGTTTAATTTGTGCATATAGTTATAGTTACATTGTTGTTATTAGTTATAGTTTCATGGCTATAGTTACATATTTGTAGCCAACTTTTTAGTCTGTGAAAAACTTTGAAAACTCGATTTATGTCTAGTTTTGTAAGTCAAAGTGAAGAAATTCTGCCTAAATCATGAAACTTAAATGGTTTTTAAATTTTAAGAGATGAGGGATCAACGGGAGTTGTTTAATCCCCTTTAAGGAGATCAAGCTCTTTCATTTGGCGTACGTGTTGTTTAGTTATGTACAATTTATAAACATATAAAGGTTTTAGATAAAAAACCAATGTTTAAATGACCAATTTTAAACAATAATTATAAAGCAAGATCTTTCTCAAAACAGTTTAAAAATTTAGTTCATGGAATTCAGTATTTGTTTTCGGTTTGTAAATGTAAAATAAATGCACACAAATGTTTAGATTGATACATTGATTTTGATTTAGGAAGAGTGGTTCAAACACTATTACTGAAATATGTACCAATTTAGCAAATTGTTGAAGAAATCATTGTTATACATTGATTCTTGATGTTGTTACGTTTTGGAACTGAAGAAATATCAGTGTTTGCACAAACTTTGACAGTATGATTTATTCGAAAGTTACCACTAAAATTTTACTTCTTATAGGTTTGTTTCCAGTATCCCCAAGGTCTTCAGGTTTAAATGTGAAAATTTCCAAGTTTTGGATGATATATTCCATGTGTATTTTTACACTGTTCATTAGTATGTTTTCTCTTGGTTTAATTTTTTCCTATAAAAAGTTTAACTCATCTTTTTGGCAAAATGTAAGTTTGACTCTTGCAACATTAAGCACAGCTCACGATATAAGTTTGTGCTTTTGCTCTCTTTACAGCCTTTGGATTGCTATCAACAGAGCAACTGAAAAGATATACATTCTGGAAAAACTGAGAGAGATTGACTTTCGGCTGGGTATTAAACAAATGTCCACCGGTTTAAGTCTGATACACTTTTTACTATTTCATATTTGCTTGGTTTTTATAACTAATCAAGTTTTATTCCCAGGAGTAACTATAGACAACCTCATTCAATTGGGAATAGTGATAAAGGCATGTGCTCTAATGGAGTTGATAGAGTTAGTGATGAGCATCAAGAAGAGATTCCAGTTGGTGAATGAACGGCTCGTGGAGATAGTGACGAGAAGAATATCAACGATGGGATTGTGGACATTGGATCTTCCAAGTGTAGAGGTAGTTTCAACAAGATTCTCAGCAACTCTGACCATCATGGACATCAACCTGATCCACTGGAAACTTTGCAAGGTGGTGCAGCACGTCAATTTTGTCTTTGGATCTTCTTTTGTCTTTATCATGGTCAACTTTTTCTGCCAGTTCATCTTCAACTCGTACTACCTTCTAAATCTCCTGACCGATCCTGAAATCAGCTTTTCTTCTCTGGTGGTCATACTTAACTGGTTATCTATACACATCTTACAGTTCTACACGTTCATCTGGCCCTTCTCTCTTGCTGTGGATGAAGCACATAAAACTGCCTCCGTCGCATCTAGACTCTTGGCTGACCGCAAGGATAAATTCATTATCACTGAACTGCACGAACTGGCTTCCCAGTTGCTTAACAGGAATGTGGAGTTTTCCGCTTGTGATTTGTTTGTTTTGAAAGTCCCTGTCACAATTTCTATCGCAAGTGCTGTCACTACTTATTTAGCAATCATTGTACAGTTACAAGTGAACTCTGATACCCCTGAAAGTAGTACGGTAGGTGTTTTATTGATGGTTCAAAATTCCTCCACAGGAATCAATGTTTCGTCACCCTCTTAGTATATTGTATTTTCAACAATTTAGATGTGGAAAAGTTAAAATGATATCTATTACTTGACAACATTAATATTAAACAAGTAGAATTTACAATATTAGTATTAAACAACCAACTTGGAATCATATACTGATCTGAGAATAATTTTTTGCCGTGGTAATGAAGTGATTACCATTTTAGAGATGGATCAGCTTTAAGTTGAACATTTGAGTTTATATTTTGTACAAATAAGTCCTTAAGGGTCTGCCTCAGTGAAAGCCTACATTTATCTGGACAAATACTCGACACCACCCTGGCTATAACTGGCTATAACAGGACTTCTTTCAACTGATGTGACCTTAGTCCCAGATGAAGCACTTGTAAGAGCTTACGCAAATAAGTTTTTCACAAACATTTTAATTAAAAATTGTTTCTTGAACCCAGAAAATGTTGGGTACTCTTTTAGAGAGCCTGATTTTTTATACATGTCAGATGTCTAAAAGGTTTTCTAGGCATTGTATTCTTTACAATGTTACAAATTGATTTCAAAACCTCACAGTTTGTGTTTTTGGAAGAGATTCCTGGTTCTGGGTTGGTAGATATAATTTTGAGAAAAGCCCTCTCCTTGCGAGGTTAAGTTTGATTTTGTTAAAAGAAATGTATTGCATGTATTTTGCTTAGCGATCAATAAACCATTCTAGATGTGTTTCTTAGCCGTAAATTGAGTGTAAATCAGGGTATACAGTCAAGGAAATCTCGGAAGTTATACAGGAGTCCTCCAACGGAAATTTAGAGAAGGGTGGTCACAAAAATGATTTTGTCACATAAGCTTGTAGAATTCTAGAGATCAGATCAACACAAACGGTAACTCTTTCATTTGGGGTTGGGGGTAGCGGTCTATGAATTGCTGCAAACTGTAACAAAAGTTGTGATTTCGCTGCGAACGCTAACGACAGTTTAATATCAAGGCGAATGGCATCGAAATTCGGGATTGTGCAATGGACCCTAGCAGGAGTCTAGAGATTAGAGATCACCACATGGGTACTGAAAGTCGTAAGAGGTACAGTTCACTAAGAACGGATAAAAAACCTAAAGTACATTATACAGTACTTGGACCCAAGAAATCTCTACATCAGGTGTTGTAATTTTCAGTAATTCTAGATTGAGCAATTCTATGACATGAGTGGAAGGTTTGCTTCCTTCCCCCATAGTTGGTGTTTTGGAGGGCCTGAAATTTCTTATTAGACCCCTTATTGTGATCCTTCATTTTAAAGGCCATAAAAAGACAAAACCAACTGGACCTTGAAATATTTTTTGGATGCTCTGTTAATGGCAGCCCAAAATGTGTTTGAATTTGAGCATAATATCTATTGCTTGGAAAATGAATTTTCACCTTTATAAGGAATTTAAAAGAGAACTAATAATAATAGATTGAAACATACAGACATAGATTGAAACTACAGTTATTTTATCAATTTCTAATTATTTACTACACATTCAAACATTTTAAATAAGCATTAACCAACGTCCTAGGATATTAACAAATGTTTCTTCAAAACTTAAAAGTTTTGGGAATATATATTTTTAACATTTCTAGGTATAGGATAGAATAATAGAAAATCTCTTTATTTGCAAAGTTTTCATTAACAAACAAGGTGAAGTTAGGGCCTCATGGCTCTTTCTTACACTTAACCTTATAATAATTATATAAATAGCATTTACAAAAATGAAGAAAGACTTGTAACATAAATGCAATTATAGCCTAATATAAAATAAATGAAATTAAAATAAACTTGATACATAATCAAATAACTAAATTAATAAAGATCATATTTGTTACAATTCAGTATTCAAATTGACATTCACTCTCAAACACATCTCCGTTTGTTTATCTGCCCATCCAGCAAAGCCCAAGACCTAAGATGAACCAGCGCGATCATCCGCTCCAAGTAATAGCGCTTCAGTGGCCACAAACCGAGGAGCGACTGGGAATCGATGTTATTTCAATAGGAGGGAATTCCATAGGCGGTATGCTGAAACGGTAAAGGATTTATCATAGACAGCTGTTCTATGTTGAGGCATCTGTAACAAAGAGGATCAGATCTTGATCCACTTGCACTCCTTTGGGCTACATATTCAAATTCATCAGAGAAAAAGGATAAAGAGTTTTATTCCTACTTGCACATCAAATGAAATGAAAAAGGTCTTTATTAGTGGCAAAATTAGGACTATAAAGTCCTCTCTTTCACTTGAACTGAAGTCTGCGTAAGTAACTTAAATTTTATTTGGTTGTACTTTTGGCAAAAGTATCTAAATATCTTGTGTCGTAAATATTAGTGATTCTAGATTTGACAAACATTCTATTTATTTGACAATATATAATCAATCCCAAAATTTAGGGACAGGAAAGTGTCAGCAAACCTGTTTCTCAAATATATATTTCAAAATGACTCTCAAAAATAGTTTTGAAAATTGAAACTATTCTGGTGGTTTCCTTTTGGAATGTAAATAGGCGTTCAAATTGAACATTTGAATATCCTCCCATATTCTTATTCCGTTAGATTAGTTCAAACAAAGTTATTTGGAGAGTTAGAAGTTAGAACACATGATTCAGTCATAAATCGGATATTCCTAAAGGAATCCGTTTACATGATTCATTTACATAATTGATTCCTGATCAATAGAAATTTCCAACACAAATTTGACAGAACCCACTTGTTTCAAAAGATGTTGTCTATTCAAACATAGTTTATTCTTTATTCTAAAGCAAAATTACAAATAGCTTTTCCTCAAGAGGTCAAGAAGGCAAGAAGAAAATAGAAGTGAGTGAGGGGTGTGTTATCCAGCCGGCATAATCAGCTGACTTGGCAGAGTAGGCTTTATTGACATGGTATTTGTTCCTCTATTCTCCAAGAGTATTGTTTGCATCTTGGATACAATGTGTTGCATCCCCATCTGCTTCTACAACACATTGTCATCATTCACAAGAGAAGAAAGTTATTATCAAATTTCCTTTGGAAAAATGAGATATTGCCGTCGACATGGTAAGACCCAGACCCGGGACATGTTTATTTTGACATGCCTATATATTTGTATAAAATATCTTGTGGCCAATAAACTATTCTATTCTGTGTGAAATGTACACTGATCCTGACCCCTAGATTTTTACATGACTTTATATAAATATGTATCTATGCATATGTAATATGTATATATTTGTGTACTCTCTACAGGTCACATTTTTTATCCAATTTTCATGACATTTGGTACAATATCTCGATCAAGTTCGCTAACTAGCAAAAACGTGCTTTCGCAACCTGCCTTCTGCTGGAATTCCCCATTTTTTGTGTCAAAAAGTGGTTTTAATAATCTAAAAAGAGTATAAATTTCATCTGATTTTGATGAAATTTGAAATTAATATGTATTTGTAAAATATCTACCAATATACTAAAAAATTATGAAAATTCAATGAGTCGTTTTAAATGGTTATTTTTTGCTATAACAGCGTTATTAGTGGTCCAATTTCAATAAAATACGTTTTACCTTCACAATATGTAATAAAACTTGCAGTAAAAGACCACTTAAGTCTGAGGTCGAAGGCCGAAGCAAGGCTGTGAGTGGAGCGAATTTTGTTGTACACATCCATATATTTTTCTTCCTAATTTTTATATTCTATACAACTTAAGATAAAACTCAACAAATGCAAGTTTTGTTGATTAAAATAAAGCATTTTTGGTGGTTTTCCTAGAAGATTCAGTTTGTACAGCTTGTTTAAAAGAATTTTTCTAATATGTTTGATAAACAATTGCAGCAAGGGAGAGTGAGTGAATACTGAATATAGAGTAGAGCAGAGCTATCTACCGGGTTAGGCGGAGTTAGCGGATCATGTTGTCGGATGAAGCCTGCCTGCACTTAGAACCATGAGCTGACAAATGACACAGGCATTAGTCTGCCCTGGTCACTCATATTGCTCTCAATCCGTCATACCCAACCGTTCAGTTGGTTAATTGTTCGAGTACAGTATGTCAGTTGCTGATTCACCCTTTATTCTTTACTGGATCATATACAAATAGAACAAGGGCTATTCTTAAATAAAGTTCCGTTCAAAAATAGTAAACCGCACATATGTTCCAGAAACGTTTCATTGAATTAATATTAGAGAGGATTCTTTTACCTATACTTAAACATATTCACTATAATTAAATTCTAATTATCAAGTGCCAATATCTCAGAAGTCATATTCACTATAAGTATTGAGTGTTTAACTCATCATGCATCAAAACGCTCATCACAATAATCATTCCACATTCACCTAAAATACCCTCTAAGAGTGGTAGATTTCACAAAGAAAAGCATCAAAAGCTATCAAATTATTTACAGTACTAGCATATCCATAAGTTGTAGAGCTAAATTTTGCAATGTAAACTTGCTCATTTGGTCAATGGTCATCTACCTCTCTGGCACTAAATTGCCTAACAGAATTTTAACTACATACACAACAATCCTTTTAGTAAATCACATTAAAATTATTCATTATGGCCCCAAGACAGACTATTCCAAAAAATATGGAATGAAACGCGGTATGAAAATATGGTATATTCGGTTGAAACGCGTCATCCAGACTGACAATTTATAGACAGATCGGTGGAAATCGATACCATATTTTTAGAAAATCACAACTTAAAACCCATTGAAAAATATTTTCTAAAAATTCTCCATTTTTAAAGGAAAGGACATTTACTTTCAAATACGTATTTCTTGACAGTCTTTTAAAAAAAAGGATGTCGCAATTTTTAAAATCAATCTGTGAACTATTAATGATAATAATTTCAGAAACATAATGATGATCATCATTAGTCTTGTTGATCATAAAATATTTAACTCACACCACAAAAGAATTAATTTAAACATCAAATAAACCAATATTGATTTTTTAATAAATAAAAACTTTAAAGTTATTTATTTGATTTAATATTTAAGCTCATTCTTCAAGATTCACTCCACAACATTTTAAACGTTTATAGAATAAAAAAACTGGCACAAGGTATCGAAAAAAATACAAACGTCCCTAATTTTTAAGTTTTCCGATAAAAATCACATTTGCAAGTCGAGTGGTGTTCGAACTGATCGGATCAGAGTAACGAGGGCGGGCACAATAAGGGATGACGTGAGCTGTACACAACACACCCTTAAAGTACGAAAGAAAACACTTTGGAGTGGACAGGGACAGGAGTGACGGGAGAGCCCTTTATCTTATCACAGATAACAATCGCGACGTCAACAAACAAGGTCAGGTGAGGTAGTGGGGTAGGTAGGTGGTGGGGGTGGGAGGGTAGTTTCTGGCTGGAGGGTTGGTAGCAGTGGCGACGTCATTTCCCTGTCAGACGGCCGCCACGCGCGTCCCCGACGTTATGATGGATTGGGGAATAAGACGTGAGTACCGCTCTTGTAATCACTTAATATATTCTTACTGTTTGTGCTACTGTTGTGTAGGTTTCGAGTTTGAAGTGGGCAGTTTGGTGTTATTAGCGAATTTTCTTTGAAAATAGAGCTATTCATTTCTCTTTCCAAATAGAACGAAACGTCGTAGAAAGATGCGGTTTGCAGTTTTTGCTCACCAAAATCTCCTGAGTCGTATTTTCGGTTCCATTTTCACGAAATTTGGAACAAATCTCTAGGTTAAGTTCGTTAACCAGCTAGATCGGACAGTCCGTTTCAAAAGGGTGGCCATTAAAAGTTTTGATTTACCTATCAAATTGTAGCAGTACCATAATTGAAGACAAAATTCACCCTGTATAGTAGAGTTTTACTTTCTTAACCAATTAAAATAACTCCTGATGCTCCAGAACCTACAGTTTTAAAGTTATTTCTGTTTAATTATTTAATCCGAATTTCTGCACTTTAATATTCAGAGCACTGGGCATAAATTAAGCTGTTATATAATTTACTAGCCTATGTTTCCTTGGATACAGAAAGTAAAAAATAAAGATGTTTTGTTTATCAAGACGAAGTTAGGAGTACTAAGTATTCTCTACCACTTAACCTCGACCTTACCTAGTGTTACCGTATAGTCAGTAGGAGATTCGTAATTATGTATAGAAATACCAATGATGGAGGCTAAAAACAAGGACTACCGAGAAAAAGCAAAGAAACTTAAAAAATGGAGGTTGAAGGAGAAGTCATAATGTAAAAGCTAAAGGCTGAGGGAAAGTATGCTCATTAGATATATGAGGATAGATACTGTTATGTAATAAGTTGAATAATGAATTATACGTGACTCATAGACCGCCGAGGTTAAAGGCAGATTTGGAAGAAAACCCCCTACTAAATGGTATAGACAGGAAACATTAGACGCCAATACCAAAAGGAAGGTTAAAACCAAATTTAATCAAAAGAAATCCAATACTACAGATAACGAGGCCTAAAATCGACTTTTTCTTAAGAGGGTACACTACCTGTCAGCCATTTTGTTTTGTCCCATATAAACAATGTAAAAACAAGCATTCTCTTGAGACGCTTCACGCCCACAATTTTTATCATATCTTTTTGAAATAGGTTTTATTTGAAAGATGACAATGTATTCAATAACTCCGCTGACCACCTTTTGAAATTTGATTGGTTTGTTGGTAATAACTAGAAACCCAAATATAAGTTTCCTAATTTTTGGATTTAAGTCACGGTCTTACAAATGAGAAAATGGAAATTCGGCTCAGCGGTGTCACTAACGCATTTCATAAAGATACGATGAAAACTGAAAGCGTAAAGTGTCTCAAGAAAATGCGTGTTATCGGACGAAATTCAAGGTCACAGTCACTACTGCGCACTCTTAACAACCTGCTTATCTGAATGTTATAGTACATTTATACGTAGATATATACTGTTACTGTGGTCTTTGATGAATGTAGGTAGTCTACTAATTGGAGAACACATCTTCAAGCATTCTCTTAGACGTGTGTTCCTCTAGACTATGTTCTATATCAATTAGGATAATAAGAATGTTCTTAGCTTTTTATCGTTTTATTGATACATACTTTAGCGGACACGTGGTGCGTTGGAATCGTGCGCGACTCCGAAGCTTATCCCTCCGCTGGTGCGGGTTCGATCTCCGCAGTCACCACTTACATTTGTACAGTGACTATACTGTAACGCTAATGGTCGAGGTTGAGTGGTAGAGAGGACTTGTAGACAAACTTTACCTTTATTAATAAGATTTTCTTGTATGTACTCGTATCTAAAATCCTAGTGTTGGCTGACGAAACTTTCTTTTTACATAGATTAGACTTATTTAAGCCAATATTGTACATAATTCTACTTCATCGAGAGGTTTATATTCTGGGATCATTAACCTTTCTGTTGTCCATGACTTCTCAAATTGATTGGTTTATTTTTACAGAGAACACTGTTCTGTAAAGGGTTGGTAGCGTTGTAATCAGTGATGTACCTTGATGGATCGGAAGAGATGATGTTTAATTAAAACACGAGGTTCTCTTTCTATTCGTTTTCCATCGGCGACTAGCTGCATTCAGAAATGTACAGGGTTTTTATACCAACGAGACATTACAACTTTAAGAGTGCACAGCACCTATCGGCAGTTTTGTTCTTTGTCCTATAAGAACATTGTAAAAACAAGACGTCTTTTCTTGAAACGTTTCACACCACAATTTTAATAAGATCTTTTTGAAACAAGTTTTATTTGAAAGATAACGATGTACAGCAGTGACTCCGCTCACCACTTTTTTGAAAGTGTTATTATTTGACTAGTAAAATCAAGTAATGTAAATACAAAATTTTGGATTTGTTTCACGATTTTATAAATAAAATAATGGAAATTCAGCTCAGCGGAAGTTTTTGGGAGGTGGGTCTCGCAAAGTACGTAAAAACTAACTTCAGGCTCCTATAAAAACATTCTCCAAAGGGTTTAAAAAATATTTCCTTTTACAAAAGTTAAGGTGGGGGACATTTAAAACTCTCCTCGTATACACATACGTGTAAGGTTTTGAAAAATGCTCAAAGTCGTTGAACGTGTTCTGGTAGTCAGGATAGGTGCACATTTCATGGTCCCGGGTCTGGGTCTTACCATGCGGACGGCATGAATTCGCTAATAAAATATTTAATTCTGGGTTGTTATAGTATAACCCAGTTTTTAGAAAGACACGCCCCCGATTTTCGTTTAAAGAAATTCGGTAAGACTCACGGTGTTTTGTGGCTCCGCGTTGGCTGTGTAAAAATTATACCATTGTGTCTTGAAATGTGTTTTGGGAAATCAGTATAACAGAACAAACATGTAATGTTTAAAATGACCGACAGCGAAATCGCCGCCATCTTGAATTTAAAACTGATTTTGAAATTCCTTAGACGAAATAATTTAGCGTATGTAAAAGTAGCTTGGTACTCGTACTAAAATTCAAGAAAATCGGGCGATACGGCCTAAACTGCGTTACATACAGATAGACTGACAGACGAAATGCCGAGCAGCCGAAATAAAACGATCGAGCTTTCTTACTCCGGTCAATTAAATTATACAACTTAAGTTCTTGAAAATAACAGGATAGATAACTTATGAAGCTATGTTACGTCTATCGTCACAAAGATGCAATTTCACACAGAGCGTATTGATAATGAAACCTAGTTACACAAACAATGAGTGGGGTTTATGCACAGTTCAGTGTAAATTATACAGTCCCGCCATGTTTACTGAAATGTTGTCACCGGGATTCATTTCCTGTTGTTCGTGGTTATTCATCATCTTCATCATTGTGTTTAAATTGAATCGTCTGCTCTAACCACACTCTTTGTCGGAGACATTTGCGAGTAAAGTTTTAACTTATTCGTTGCGATTTGGAAAACATCATCCCGCATTTACTTGCAAATTAATAAGGGCAAAATGACATTGTGCTTTGGAGTTTGGGGTCGGGAGATTTACTGGGGGCTGATCGGACAGACTACAGTGTAAATTTCTCTATGTGTTTGAAGTCAAATTTCGGTCCTACGAATTTCGCCGATTTCGACTACGCTGGATGGGATGGGACAGTGGTGATGCAGAGGGGAGTGCACTGTGCAGTTTTACAATCGCCGCCGTTTTAAACTTTTAATTGTGAGAGTTAAACTTATAAATGAAGTATGTGCTCATATTCTTTATAGGGCGGATTGGAAGCCGATTTCCCAAATGTTAATTTTATTTCGATACAAATCCGCTTAGACACACTTGAAAAATAGAGTTCGTTTAAAAGAACTCTGAGATGTCAATTTAAAAGTGAAATTAAAACTGTTTCAAAGAGCGGTGATACATCAATTATGCTTGAGCTTCCGGCACAACCCACAGCAATATTGCAACATTTACATAGTCTATGAAGCCAAGTCCACTATAATGTTTCACAGTGCTTGAGTATACGAATTAATTGTACGTGATGATGAACTGCGATCATAACTTGAATGGGACTCGTGGCGTGGTCCTGTAATTCAGCTTCATGGAGGTAAGGTTTTGAGGATGATATAGGTCTAAAGCGGCTCGGATAGTCTCAGTGATCATCTGATGATACCCGCATCAACTCCCACCATCGTTTAGACATATCAGACCATCACCTGCGTGGTTCGGAAGTCACGTTAAGCCATTGGTCCTTGTATTGTCATTGGGCTATTAATTAATGACCCATTCTAAGGAAGAGTCGGCCTTAGTTTGTAACAAGACCACCTCATAACTCATTACTACCACTCATCACACTCATCCTTCACCACATATTTGCCTTAAAATACCCTCATGAGAGTGGTCGGCATCTCAAATAGTGATTTAGTGATAACTACGAGTGCAATGTCATTTAGGTAACGTTTTCATGTTCTTATGTGTTATTTATCAGTTCTGCCGCTTCGTTTTCAAAGAAAGACACAGGAACATCTCGTTTCTAGTTGATAGCGCATGAAATGTTTGTGCAAGGACCGCGAAGTGAATGAGATGTGTTTTATGTAAGTCAAGTCCCTGAGGCGAACTGAACTCAGATCTCAGTGATTCACTTGATGTCTTTTGTTCTTTCTTGAATAAAACAAACATTACTCTCAGCTACGAGTTTTGTCAAAGCATATCTTGGGATTTGAACTCCGATCTCGTAATCCTCTTCTTTGATTGGATTTTAGAGCAACCTAGTTCGGATTGTCTGGTTTTGGTGGCAAAAGTGTTGGATCGATAAATTTTCGTGGAATTATTTTTACAAAGTACGTTATAAACCTGTGTTTTAGTACGTTCGCATCAGCAACGATCCTTAAAGAGTCCGGGCGGCAATTTTAATTGGATAGGGAATTTACAAACGATGTTTCCGGCAGGACTAAGATTAGTGTTTCTTATGAACACTAAAACGGCGAGTTTCGCTATGAAATATATTTACGGGATCATTTTAAGTAATATGTTCTTTTAGCAAGTTTGAGTTGTACATTTTTCAATAAAAAATGAATTTGATGACAAAAATACAATTGTTCACGAATAATGGGATGAATTACATTAATAAAAGTTTATGGATGAATAGTGAGAAAGGGTGTTATGATACAGATTTTGAAAAATTAAACAAATACAAACTTAATACGACATCAGAACTTAAGAAATATTTTATAATGTAAAATATGCTTATATTTCTTAAATATAGGCACCTACACATATTCTTTGATCTGCGTCAATTTAGTGTATCTAACATTAACAAGCTATAGGCCTAAATAGTATCCTTCCCCACAGCTTGATAAAAACTCCTTAATCGAAAATAAATATTTCGCCATAAACATTTCTTTAATTGTTGTTTGAACTTTTGAATATTACAAATGATCTTTATATTTGTTGGGAGTTTGTTGATAATTTTTACTTTAAAGCGCATTGGCAAATGTTCAAAGACAAAAGTTTGCAAGAGTGTTGCTGAATTCTCAGTTCATCTTTACCTCTAGTGTTATGATCATGCATATTTATGCCTTTCGTCAGGTTACTCTTTGATCGGCAAGATAAAGGTGTTTCAAACAAGTAGAGGCAAGGTAAAGTCAACAATTTTAGTTTCCTGAATGCATTCCTACAAGAATCTCTATTTTTAGTCTTTTAATAGTGCGAATTGCTCTTTTTAATGAGCACAGCTACCCTAAAGTAATTACCTGAGTCAGATTGTTACACACACACAAAGTCGGTTTGCGAACATCGGTGAAATGTACAGTGTACACGGTGCGGGCGGACAGGAAGGGTCGGGACTGTACAGTTTACATGGAACCACGTATACTGACTGGTACAGTCTCTTCACATTCCCTCAGGACTCTCTCGCTGATCTCTCTTTACACCACTAGCTGCAAGCGCATAATGCTTTTTCTAGCGTTACTCATCGATAATGCTTGACCAACTTTTAAACATAGAGACATGGACAAATCCTAACTGTCAAACCCTCCGTTTGCAAGGGTTTCGTAGAAAGTAAATGGCTCTCTTAAATGAAGGTTAAATTAGGAAATGTTAATTTTATGGAAGAGTTTATCTGTGTTTGCCTGTGATTAGATTTTTGATAAACTTATTTTTAGCTTCATAAATAAGGTCTTAAAACACTCTAAATTTTCTAACTTTAACTGTTTGTAGTATTAAAACTAAAGTTATTTTGAAAAATGAACTACAGGCAAACCTAGATAATATGTTAATCCGTCATTTAAGAGTTGTTTCGTCAAAATAGCATTAATACTAAAGTCTCAATTTTATTTCTCGCAAACCTTTGCAACGACGCTCTCCCGAGAAGTATCGTTGAGCAATCCTAATCGTTGTCTTGTCCGCATTAAAAATAGTCCCGTGGTGCCCGAACCGTGCGTGGCTGCTTCTTCTTAAAATATAAGAAAACAACCAATGATTCCATGATTATCTTAATTCTTAAGCTTTCGCGGCCAGTGTCATCATTAATATCTATGGCTTCCGGTTTACACCGCGTCACAGTTGAAATACAAATACTGCTGAACGTTTCGACCTCGCTGTGCAGAGTCATCCTCAGTACCTGGTTGACTGGCTGAGACACAGTTAACCGTATTTAGCCAGTCAACCAGCTACTGAATGACTCTCCCAGCGAAAACGTTTAGCAGTATTTGTATTTCAATTGTGACGCGGTGTAAACCAAACTAGATCAATGATTCCATGATTCCTAAATATTACGAATTTATCGAACTATAGGCACTAGTTTAATCGCGGTTGAGTTGAACTACTACAATTTGATTAAATATAGTCTGTCATTATTAGTGAATGTCCTGGAGGAAAATAAGATATTCATGCCGTCAGCATGGTAAGATCCAGCCCGGAGCCATGAAATAAAACCAATCCTGACCCCAGAAACGTTTTGAGCATTTGTTCAAAACTGCAAGTCGCATTTTTTGTCCGATTTAAAAAATTTGGTTCTAACGTTCGTTTTGGTAATATTTTGTCCAAGTTAGTTCGCTAGCTAGCAAAATCAGACTACCATAAGTCTACTTTTGGGGGAGTGAAAGAGTTTACCAACATAGCGGGCTTAATGTCCTTAAATGTGTATAAAGTATTATTTAGAATTAAATGGAATTACATTGGAATTTGACTTTGCAATTTTTAAATAACCGCCATTTTGAAATTTGATAAGTTACATAAACATATTGTTGGAAAATGTTAGTAGGAAACAATTAAGGTTTATACCAAGTTTCACAAAAATATCTTAGGGTTTTGAACTATCAATCATTTACAAAATGGCGGATTACGCCTAAACTAAGCCGAAAAAAATGTTACTAGACATTTTCGACTTATTATTGTATGCAGAAACCGGTTCTGCAAAGCGCGCTACAATATTTGTGACACCCTGTATGAATGTAATATATTTTTCTGTACAGTGTGACTACTGGCCAAGAAATATTTGTAGTAGTAGACACGATTATGAATGTATACAGCAATTTAGCTGAGCCATTATGTATCACTTCTCCAAGTTTATACACAGTCGTAACTCTAGTAGTTCTAATGAAGATTTGACGTGACAGTTTCCTCGGCGAATACGACCCCAAGGCGGGTTAAACGTAATAAGGAGGTGTAAACTGTGATCTCTGTCCATTTATGACGTCATAAACACGGATCCGGAGTCTCAGTTCATGTCCCATAAGCGCACAAGACATAACAGAAACCAATAAGTACCATTCCTGTATGTGTGTCAAGTGTCTATTGTCATCATGTTGTTTCCTGGAGGTTTACATGTACTGACATTTCCTTTCTGAATCTTCCCTTCCTGAATCCCTTCTGAAACAACATTTGATATTGTAAATGTTACGTTTTATCACTATATCACTATTTGAGATTCCGACCACTCTCATGAAGGCATTTTAAGGCAAATATGTGGTGAAGGATGAGTTGTAGTAATGAGTTATGAGGTGTAGTCTTGTTACAAACTAAGGCCGACTCTTCCTTAGAATGGGTCATTACATAATAGCCCAATGACCAATGGAAATACAAGGACCAACGTCTTATCGTGACTTCCGAACCACGCAGGTGATGGGCTGATATGTCTACTAAACGATGGTGGGAGTTGAGGCGGGTATCATCAGATGATCACTGAGACTATCTGAGCCGTTTTAGACCTATATCATCCTCAAAACCTGACCTCCATGAAACTGTATTACAGGACCACGCCACGAGTCCCAGTCAAATTTATTTACAATTGATGGGGAAGTTAGAAATCAAATTATGCTGTTGTCCAGTTGCGACCTCTGACCTATAGATTTCCAGGGTGTCTAGTAGTCTTGAAAAGTCCGAAAGTCTGGAATTCGTCTTGAGGTCTTGAAATGTCTGGAATTAGTGTGGGTTTGGTCTTGTAGGCCTGGAGAGTCTTGAATTTATTGATATGATAAAGTCCAAGGATAGTCAAAAGTACGACTTATTACAAATTTAATTTTTGTCTTCAAATTCCTTTAGTAATAAATTTCCTGATAAATTTATACTTCTAAGTTTATTAAATGTTGGGTTCAAATACCAATTTGTCGGTTTTTAGACCGTAAAAAGTTTAAAAGTCTATCACACATCTTAAAAAATCAATAAACGTAACTAAAATCTGAATTCAATGTTGACTATAGAAAATAATATTATACGTTTAGTACGTGTATAGTGATTTGCCGAAAATATTCAAGTGTTCAGAGTAACAAGGGTCAGAGGTCGATTTTCCAGGTGGAAAAATCTACTTTATTTCGCTCACAACAAACACAACTTCCTCCCCGCCCACCCCGCCCTTCACTCGATTCACGTAAATACCCGCATCACGCTGAAACCCCGTTGTGTTGTTGTGTTTGAGAAAACCGCCGGCGATTCAACAAAGCAGCGCCAGCTGACCTGAGTTGATGTTTCGACAATCAGAGTGTTGAATAAAATATAATCTCGCCTTGGCTAGTGAGTGGCTGATGTAGACGGTAATCAAGCGCACTGACCTGTGTTAGAACTCAACTCTTTACCCTATACAGGAAATTGATGTTAAATATGAACACGTCTTGTGCTTAGCGACCTCTATTAGTTACTATGTGTAAAGTAAGTTAGCTAAGCCTCCGTTATCTAAGTTCGATACAAAGAGCGCTAATGGGAATTGTAGGTCACGTGTTTTACAAATGTAGGTCAAAGGAATAAACTGAGTGTATTGTCAAATATCGACGAGAAAGCCACAAAGGTTATTGGTTATAGATTACAATGGATTGTGTGTAGATGAAGTGAATTGGTAACTGGGACGGTCGCTCTCGTCAAACATCACTTATTGCTTACAATTCAGTCTAAATATGTCTCTTAGCTCGTCTGATCTATTATTGGACAATAGTTTTCTAACACGTTGTAAAGTTTGCTTTCCACTGTTAAGTGCGAATTCACAACCAAAGGTGTGCATTAACACTCATTATTTTACTTGTAACGTCCTATAATTTAATCTGCGAGGATCAATGAATTCTTCGTATTGTCTTAAGAGTGCACATTACCTGTTACTTTCTGTATCCAAGAAAACATAGGCTAGTAAATTATATAACAGCTTAATTTATGCTCAGTGCTCTGAATGTCAAAGTGCAGAAATTCGGATTAAATAATTAAACGGAAATTACTTTAAAACGGTAGGTTCTGGTGCAACGGGGGTTGTTTTGATCGATTGATATATATTTATTGTTCCTACACCTTTGGTTTAATTCCTCGGTTTTCTTTTTTATTCTAAGATTGCGAGATAAATCTGAACAGGGATCCGATCGAAGCAGAGTTATACTTAGAAACCGAAGTCGAGCTTCAAATCCCAAGATATGCTTTGACAAAACTCGTAGCTGAGAGTAATGTTTGTTTTATTCAAGAGCACAAGAGGTATCAAGTGAATCACTGAGATCTGAGTTCAGTTCGCCTCAGGGACTTGACTTACATAAAATACACCTCATTCACTTCGGCGGTCCTTCAGTAGGACTTTAATCTCGCGAAGCACTCGGATATAAATGTCATCATAACTGGATTACTCAAATTTGTAACCCTAACAAAAAACTTAGATGTGAGCGTATGTTTACTTAATGTGTTACTGCATAATTGGAAGTGACCGTAGCTCAGTGGTACAGTGCGTGCTTCGCACCAAATCAGCCCAGTTTCGATTCCCGGGCGCAGTGATAACTTTTCACGATGGCCACTCCCCGTGGTTTGGAAGTCACGTTAAGCCGTTGGGCCATTCCATTGGTCATTGGGCTATCAAAAACACTCAACACACTCACCTCTTCATCCCATATTCACCTTAAAATACCCTCTAGGAGCGGTCGGTGTCTCAAATCAAAGTATTAAATAAGATGTCAAAACTGTGTTTTTTAGTTGAAATTTGTAGGTTTTACAGGCGGGTCGTAGTTTTTTAGTGACATTCGTAGGCTACGTCTGTTAAGATAATGAAAAATTGGAATAAATGTCTTACACCTGTTGGAATAAATGTCTGTATTTGTTGTGAACAGTTTTTAGTCCGATAAACAGTGCTACTTCAAGAGGTCAGTAGATTCAAATGTTGCTTTTATCAGAACAATAGTATAACAATATAACGTACTGTATTGCTTTCCATTTAATACAACTAAGCCTAACAAAATTATATATTTCATCACTAGGTCCTAAAGTGACACTTTTAGACACGAGGTCAAGTTCGTGGGTCAAAAAGACACCTTTGGGCCCAGTGACGAATGATACTTTTTGTCATGATGCAGAAAATAATGAGAAGTAAATGTTTTAATATTTAAAGAATTATTTAAATATATATTGTTTTCAACTCAGCTGTCTGAATTATAATGATATGAAGAAACAGCTGTTTCACTGATTCACCATAAGTCAGTGTTAAAATTCAAAACAATCTAAACAACTCGTTGAACCAGCTGATGTCCATGCCAAAAAAAGATCATTAAAATTATCTTTTTCTCCCTAGGGAGAAAATTTCATCAAAACAATACTTTATTTACCTGGGTGAAAAAGTGAAACTTTAGCCCTGTCAATACATGTGTCTAAAGCAGCTGTTTTCAGAACAGAATGACAAAAAGACTTTTTTATGTGACCTATCAGTTGAAGACTTACGTTGAAAAATTAAAAAAACAACGGACACCACCAGTAATTTCCATAGTCATCGCTCGATATAATGTTCTTGATTTAAATACAATTTAAGTTGATATAAATAAATGAAACGCTGGGCAACAAAACCAGTCACAACCACCGCACTGTGTACAATAATATTGTTTACGCCGCTCTCTCGCTTGACCGCAATTCTGGAAACGTGAATGCTTTGAGTTCTTGTTTCAACTGTACTGCCAGTTTATTATAAATTATTTTGGTTCTTTGTAAATGTTGTTTACAGTAAAATATACAAATTTTTATTCACTATTGAACTGACTGATGTAGTATTACTTAAAAGTGGCAAAACGTTCTTTAGAATTACGTTAATTAGGAATTAGGACTTCTAAATCAACATTATTCAATTAACGCATCCGTGGCGGATTGGTATCGCGCGCGACTCCGGAGCTCATCACTCCGCTGGCGCGGGTTCGATCCCCGCAGTTACCACTTACAATTTGTAAAGTGACCATACGGTGACGCTAGGTAAAGGTCAAGGTTGGGTGGTAGAGAGGAGTGTGTAGTTTTAACGCCGCCTCGCCTCTCCCTGGATCGCACAGCGGTCTTACTCGTGGTTGATTTTTAGGCTTAGGACTTGGTTTAAGATGAATCTAGGGTTATATTAAAGTATGGTTTTGAAGTTAGGTAAGGTTAATAATAATTAAGGGTCCGCCTCCGTGGCCACCGCAGAGAAAGACACGTCCGTCCACGGAACACATGACACCACGCACGTAACAACGGGCTTTCTTTCAACTGATGCGGCCTAACTGTCAAACCCTCCGCTTGCAAGGGTTTCGTAGAAAGTTGATAGCGCTTGTATATGAAGGTTAAATGAGGATATGTTAATTTTTATGGACAGAGAAAGAGTTTCATATGTTTGCCTGTGATTGGATTTTTGATAACCCTATTTTTAGCTTCTTAAATAAGATCTTAAAACCCTCTATATTTTCTCTTTAACCGTTAATAGCATAAAAACTAAAAGACATTTTGACAAATGAACTACAGGAAATCCTAGATAATATGTTTATTTTTCAACTAAGACGTGTTTTATCAAAATAGCATTACTACTTAAGTCTACGTTTTATTTCCCGCAAACCTCTGCAACGACGCTCTCCCGAACAGCTGAGGCGACCCTTAAAGTATGTTTTTAAGTTAGGCAAGGTCATTTAAGGTTGTGTGTTTGATCCAAGCGTCGTAGTAGTTATTGAACCTGTTTGAATCTGTAGGGGATTGTAATGTTGCGGTTGGGGCTTGGTCGGGCCAATGTACATCACATCAACCCTAAATTTGCACCAGTTTCTTTCATCAACCGAACTACCTATCTCTATTGTATTTTTAATGTTAACGATGGGAGAATCTCACAGTTTAAAACTATTAGTGCGCATATTTTCCATCGTTAGTGAGCAAGATGATGACGACGTTTGGTCTGCAACGATCCCGTCTTCAGGTTAGGTTATTTTTCTCCTGAAGACGGGATCCGATTTCAGATCCCGAAACGTCATATTATCACGCGTATCAACTGTTATTTCAAAACTAAAATAATTTGAAGATCCGTTTATAATTTGAATAATCCATTTATATCGTATATGAGTTAACGTTATATTGCAATTAATTGTATTGTAATTCGTGTCATATGAGTGTTGAGTTTTATTTTCTGACATTCGTGTTCTCTTGTTGCAGGTAAGTACATGATAATCACGCTGGTAGACGACAAGTAGTAAGTGAGTTTTGGCATATTCTTCTGCTCAATCTGTTGACCTTTTTATATTGTTGTTAAGTCATGATCGCGTAGATCGTTGAACACGTTGTTGGTTTGTGTATATTTGACTGAAAAAGAAAACGTTACTTCTGGTTTGCGTTTATGCATATTATGGAGTTTTACTTCGGGTATAATTTTGTTTATCAAACAAACCCTTGCCGAGGAATACCAAAATCATAAAAATGTGTTATCTAAAAATAGCCTTTGTGAATTTTAATTTGGCGGAGTCCTCGCTTTTAGTTCATAAATGTTTATTTGCGTGTCGTGTTTATGTCATAAAATAATTAAAACTACTAAATTTGGTAATGACTGTGTAATTAGTGATTTTATATCATAAAACAAAACTATTATTCTTAAAACATATATGATTGATTATTAATAACGTAAATTATTATTCAAACCACAGATATCCTCCTATCACAAGTCAAAGACTTATTCCAGTGCTGCGCCTAGGGACAGTAGTTGGTTGTGCTGGACATTTTGTCTACAAACTGTGTTTGGCTTAGCTTTGTCGGAAAGTACGGCGCATGACTTTTCTTTAAAAACAGTGAGTTTCTCAGATAAGTTTGGCCATTTTCAAGCTTCATTATGTATGAACGAGGTTCCAGGCTAACTTTACTAACAACTGTAGTTCAAATTCATAGTTTCTTCTTGAGTCTGAAGAATACCTTTTCTCCAACCATAAAGTAATCTGCCTCTCGTTTCCCTCTATCAGCAGTTGAAATCTCTCTTTGTTAGCGAATTTTCTTTAAAAATATAGCCATTAATTTCTCCCGAAATAGAACGCAAAGTCGTAGAAAGGTTCGGTTTGCAGTTTTGCTTCCAGCACCTCTTGAGTCAAATGACAAAACTTTATAATATAACTTTATAGTATACTTCATATTATGTATGTGCGACCACTCTAAGGGTCGCATTTTATCAATTTTCACGAAATTTTAAATAAATGTCTCTTTTGCAAATCTCTAGGTTAAGTTCGTTAACCAGCTTGGTCGGATCATACGTTTCGAAATAATGGCTATTCGAAGTTTTGTTTTCCTTGTAAAATTGTAGCGATGCCATAAACGAACACAAGGTTCACCCTGTGTAATAGAGTTTTACTTTCTTAATCGAACAAAACAACTCCCGTTGCTCTAGAACGTACCGTTTTAAAGTAATGTCTGTTTAATTATTTAATCCGAATTTCTCCACTTTGACAATCAGAGCACTGGGCATAAATTAGGCTGTTATACGGAAAATAAAAAGTTTGTTTCGTGTAACAAGGATGTAAGGACTACAAAGTCCTCTCTACCACTCAACCTCGACCTTTACCCAGCGTTACCGTATAGTCACATTGCACATGTAAGTGGTGACTGCGGGAATAGTGTGGATTACAGGAATTTCGGCTAGTTTAAAATAGACAAATGATAACTTGTTTTGTTTTATTGGAAATTCGCTATGATTCACAGTAGCGCTTCTGGCTACGTGTCGGCTATCTTTTAATTTTCTTTAGTTGTTCAGGTACATCAATGGTACACCACTGGTAAAAGGTGATCGTTGATGGTAGGGAGATGCAATGTCTCGTTGTCACAGAGTGTTTCGCTAATAGCAAAGTTGACGCTTCCTGTCTTGGGCTGAAACTGATCACAATATACACTTTTGCACAAGTTTAAATTACCTCTAAGCGTTTAGGTGTGTTTCACAGTTTATATCACTAATTTGTTGAGGATTTGGTCACAGTTTAATTTGTGCATATAGTTATAGTTACATTTTGTTTTTAGTTATAGTAGTTGCATGGCTATAGTTACATATTTGAATTTTGTGTGTCATAATTACGTGGGTGAAGTAGTCAAGGGGTTTTCAGAATTAGCTATTTTTAGTTTCGCTTAAATTCGGAAAAATTTAAATTTAAAACTACTATTTTGAACTCAAATTTAATTTAAAAATTATTATTTTGAACTCAAATTTTATTTGAAACGTTTCGTCTTTGAGGAATGCGTTGAACTTTGACTTGGACAGTAACCATCCAGCGGCTACGTTTAACATTTATACCACTGAAATTTTACTGTAAGCCGAACTTGTATTCCCGTGTTATAGCTGAACCTTCTTTTATTAGCGAATTTCTGTAGGAAAAAGTAGCTATTCATGCCGTCAGCATGGTAAGGCCCGGGACTATGAAATGAGTACCAATTCAATGTAAAATTCCTATATCACGTTTTGAGAATTTTTTCAAAATTATGAATACGTATGTATAATTGTTTGAGTTCTCTACAGTCGCATTTCTGTCCGATGACTATACATTTTTACATTAGTTTCTGTTGTAAATATTTCAATCAAGGTCGTTAGCCAATAAATCGGCTTACCCAAAGTCGGAAGCTAAAGTAAAGTTTGTCTTGTTTAACGAGGCGAAGTTAGGACTACGAAGTCCTTTCTAACACTCAACCTCATCCTTTACCTAGCGTCACCTTATAGTCACATTACAAATTTAAAGTGGTCGATACTGCGGGGATCGAACCCGCGCCACTGGAGTGATGAGCTCCGGAGTCGAGCGCGATACCAATCCGCCACGGAAGGTCCTCGTAACGCCCGTGATCATGCTGGACGCGAAGTACGAGTAAAGTTAGGAATGTACTAAATTAGAGTTTTACATTTAGCGACTTAGAGTAACAAGTTATAAAGGAAATTCGCTTCAATCAAGCCAGCCGTGCGTAAGCTTGTAGTGTAGGCCTGGACTATGTTTGTCGTACATAACGCAGGATAACAGTTTATATTAATCACTACAGAGTTGAAATATTGTAACAGCAACCGAAAACTAATCAGAGTTTTGGACGATCGTTTCATCATCTGATCCGAAATATAATAGCGAACCGAATCCGTAATTCAATAAGGGATAAGCCTTTGGTGAAAGGTCGCCAACCTAATGTGTTTGCCCGCTTATACCTGGCCCTGGGCGTGTCCCTTTCTGTGGCTTTCATTTACTTCTCTTGTAAACGGAGTAACATTTCACTCAGTGTATGACGTGACATGTGTTTCTTTTTTCAGGTATAATTTAAAATAAAATTTGGGCGCTGATTTGTGCTAAAAAAGGCTTTAAGAGAGTTGTTTTGCAGTATCAATTGTAATTTTTCCGCGTTTGTTGGAGTTTAACCAAGAAAGACATACAGGGTGTCACAAAATGTGTACCACGCTATGCAGAACCGGATTCTACATCCAAATGTAAGTCGAAAATGTCTAGTAACACATTTTTTTATTTCGGTTATGTTTAGCCGTAATCAACTATTTTGTAAATATTTGAAAACAATTAATAATTTAAAAACCCTTTGAAGTGGGTTTGTGAAACTTGTAATAAAGCTTAATTTTTTCCTAATAACATTTTCCAAAAATGTGTTTTATCTAACTTATCAAATTTCAAATGGTGGCCAAAGTCAAATTCCAATTTTAATCTACATCTAATTTTTATTTTAAAACTTTTAAATGACCGCCATTTTGAAATTTGATAAGATACATAAAACATATTTGTAGAAAATGTTATTATAGGAAAACAATTAAGGTGAGTACCAAGTTTCACAAAAATATCTCAAGTGTTTTAAATAACTAGTTATTTTCAAAATTTACAAAATGGCGGATTACGGCTAAACTAAGCCGAAATAAAAAAAATTATTTTCGATTTACTTTTGTATGTAGAATCCGGTTCTGCATAGCGCTACACATTTTGTGACACCCTGTATACATAGCTTCAGGTGACACTTGTTTACTTATTCATATTTTGTCAATGTAATAGGTTAAGGTAGCTCAAAACCATTTTTTGGTTATTTATGCAAGTTTAAAATTTCACAGTGCACCGCTATGCCAGATAGCTTATATTGATGTAGCTTATACCTATCGTTTTATCTTTATATTAGTCCGTGTGATAATTTTAGAAATGGGTATATTATATGCTTTAAAAACACAAAACATGCTTTATTAATTCACGACTGTATGCATAATATTTAAAAACAAATGTGGTTTACTAAATAACTTGTTGAGTTAACTAAAACGTGTTCCCGTTAAAACACAATGCAGTAAAAAACTGATTATATTTTAAAAGCAAGGAAACTAAAACAGAACGGGCCGGTGTGGTGAGAGGAAGATTTAAACTCAACAGAATCTCGTTATTCTTCAATTGGGAAATGTTTTCAAAAGAATCCTCAGCGGGGGTTCTATCTTCACCAACCCCACTGCAGTCCGCACTTGTGAATATTTTACGTGCATTGTTGGTTTATAAGAGTGGTTTCATTGATAAAGAAACAGTTGGAAATCGAGTTTGTTTTAGTTTGGACATTGTTTTTTAACGAATTTCTTTTGGAAATAGAGCAGCTGTTACGTCAGAGTTATGACAGAGTTCCGTCTAATTTAAAACAGATAAATGAAAACCTTTTTATTTTATTGGAAATTCGTGTAGATTCACGGGTGGATTCCAATTGCCACCCTTGAAAGTGAAAGGTGATCCGAATTGCCACCCCGTGAACATGGATGAGCAATAATTACAGTATGCATCGTTACATCTTTGTCACGCGCCCCCACACGCGGCAACTCTCCCTGATTTACTCTAACTCAAACCATTATACAGTGGTTGTTTCTTAAATATTTCTACAATAATGTATCAATTGTATTACGATACAATAGTTGTTGAAAATGTTGATTTCTTACGATTTGTGTTAACATTTTCAAATTTGTTATACAGTTATGAAATTGCTAGCTGAGTTTGTGTTTAAAATAGCCATGATGCACCAAAGCGTTTAAACCCGTGTTTATTTGGTTGAACGATAGATACAATTTATGGAACGGGTCTTCATTCTGTTTCGTTTAAAAATTAGACATTTATGCCTTATTATGTTTCTAAATTATTGAAAATTTATTGACACCTTTGCCTTGCAGCAGCTAATTATATAGTCCCATGCTAGCTTCTTAGATACTTTTCTAACACAACTTTAAACACTATGCTATAACCCGTGGCTGTTGTATTAACTGTATACATGTTTTTGAAATGCAAACAAAAAAGTGGAACAAATTGGAAAAACAACACATGTAGACTAACTCGATTGCTACAATATAAAAAAACAACTATAAGTGTTTAAGTTTTCATTTCTTCATCACCTTGCATACCTTCCCGCAACTCCAAAATTGTCAAGTGCCGGATAGCTGTCAGGTCCGTCTGTCAACGGTGAAGTGAAGCGTACGATAATTGCGAGATTCACAGTAGTGCTTGTGGCTACGTGCCAGCTATGTTTATAGGTTTCAGTTTATTCATTATTTTCATTTAGTATCTGATTTTGCACGTTGCATTTAGACGTAAGAACTTTTTGTGTTAAGTACATAGGGAAGTTCGTACATTTATGAACCAATTATTTTGTTCTGAAAATATACAATTTATTTCAAGCAGTGCAAATACGCGGCCATGAGACCAGAAAAACAATACTTATAGGCTTCAACCTTTAAGAGATCGTACATCGCAAGCAGGGTCTAAATTTACAAATAAACTCCCAAAGCAAGTTAAAACCTGTGTAACAGTGGTACAATAACCTTTGAGCCAAATTAAAGGATTACATATTGCTGAAGCTTTCTACTCAGTGCTTATAACCATCATCTCAAAATAAAGTAATATTCGAATTTTTTTAATTATTAATTTTCAAGTCTGAATTACTCAATTTTTAGTATTTGAACTTCTCTGCGTATAAGTGTGTTACTAGTATTGCCAAGCTTGTTAACTGGCTTTAGTTCTTTTCATTAAATTTTACTGTATATTAAGTAAAATGCCAAGTCAAAATATGTTTTACTGTGACAATAAATTGTAAATTACAGCGAGAACAATCGGCTTAGAGCAATATATCCTAGAACTCTCGGAAGAGATCGTATTACCGCTTATACTTGAGTCTCTGTTCCAATCTTAGGATGTATATGTATGTAAGATATTCTTGAAAACCACAAAACAGTGTGAACATGTTACTCTAAAAAATTCAATTAAACGTTCGTGGCTGTAGAATCTACCGTTTTAAAGTTATTTAAGTTAAATTATTTAGTAACAATTTTTTACATTGACATTCAGAGCACTGGGCAGAAATTAAATTTTGTCAATGGTTAATATTAATTAATGTACATTATGTATGTGTATTTAATAAACAATTAATTTACTAGCCTAGGTTTCCTTGGATACAAAAAGTAAACAACTTTCTTAACTTAAAACAAACACAAATATAAACGCGGTTGTTTATTTACTATACTCCACCATATAGTAAATGAGGAAATTCTGTATTTCTGTCTGTAAGTTAATTGTAATAATACTAATATTGTATGAAAGAATTTCATCTAATTCAAAATAAATAAATAACATATTTTTCTAGTGTATTGGAAATTCGCCTGGGTCTACTTGTCGGCTATTTTCTTATACTGCGATTTTCCGTTAGCTCGTGACGTCCTTCTGAAACCTATAAAAGTGTATGGCTTAGGATAAGGCGATGTCAACTCGAAGTTGCTTCAAAATTTAAGTTTAGTAACATGTAAATAAACTAAACCAACTTTGCGGACGGAAGCAAAACTAAGAAAACTATTCCAACTTACCTTTTGTTTGTTGAATGTGTTGTTGCATTCAGTGCAAGTTTTAATTGACTTTTGGAAGTTTTGGAACGTCAAGCTTCATGTTTTAGCTCCAGCATATTTGGTTGCAACATTTGAAAGTATTCGCTTGCATTGCAGTACGAGGTTTGTTTTTTTAACCTTCGTCATGTGCTAGAAGTGTTTTTTTCAGTTAATAGAATTTCTTTCGTTGTTTTCATCATCTCCTTAAAAATACTATACAGGTTTAAGATTTCCAGAATTCAAGACTTTGTAGAATATGAATGAGCATTTAACTTTTATAATTGCAAGTTGGAAATAAATTACTGCGAAAGAAAAAATTGATATTCCTCCTATATCTGCATGCATAAACATTATTCCCAAAGGTATCTCCAATCGGCCTTTTGATATTTTGGGGTTTTCCATCCCCATCATCTACTGAAAATTGTGTCGTAAATCTTCTACCCTACAACACGTTCAAGTAATTCTTAACACGAATTACTTTCACCTACAATCAACACTAACACAGTGGTTCATTTTAATAAATAACTCAAAATCTCGGCATAAACAAGTACATTTAGGTAAGCAGTTACTTAGAAAGCTGACACGTTGTGTTTGCCTGGTGGATAGTGGATAAGCAAGTTAGCTGGTGAGATTACAGTTGATCAACTGTGCAAGTAGATTACCTGCTACTGCTACTGTATTGTGTATGTTGTCTCATGTCACAGTTTCCCTGTATTAGCTGCCGTGTTGTCTGCATTGATTAATGTACACTACATGACACATGCACCCACTGTACGACTGTCTGCTCTGCTCTGTGTACTGTGTTTGCCTGGTGGATAGTGGATAAGCAAGTTAGCTGGTGAGATTACAGTTGATCAACTGTGCAAGTAGATTACCTGCTACTGCTACTGTATTGTGTATGTTGTCTCATGTCACAGTTTCCCTGTATTAGCTGCCGTGTTGTCTGCATTGATTAATGTACACTACATGACACATGCACTACCACTGTACACGACTGTCTGCTCTGCTCTGTGTACTGTGTTTGCCTGGTGGATAGTGGATAAGCAAGTTAGCTGGTGAGATTACAGTTGATCAACTGTGCAAGTAGATTACCTGCTACTGCTACTGTATTGTGTATGTTGTCTCATGTCACAGTTTCCTGTATTAGCTGCCGTGTTGTCTGCATTGATTAATGTACACTACATGACACATGCACTACCACTGTACACGACTGTCTGCTCTGCTCTGTGTACTGTGTTTGCCTGGTGGATAGTGGATAAGCAAGTTAGCTGGTGAGATTACAGTTGATCAACTGCAAGTAGATTACCTGCTACTGCTACTGTATTGTGTATGTTGTCTCATGTCACAGTTTCCCTGTATTAGCTGCCTTGTTGTCTGCATTGATTAATGTACACTACATGACACATGCACTACCACTGTACACGACTGTCTGCTCTGCTCTGTGTACTGTGTTTGCCTGGTGGATAGTGGATAAGCAAGTTAGCTGGTGAGATTACAGTTGATCAACTGTGCAAGTAGATTACCTGCTACTGCTACTGTGTGTATGTTGTCTCATGTCACAGTTTCCCTGTATTAGCTGCCTTGTTGTCTGCATTGATTAATGTACACTACATGACATGCACTACCACTGTACACGACTGTCTGCTCTGCTCTGTGTACTGTGTTTGCCTGGTGGATAGTGGATAAGCAAGTTAGCTGGTGAGATTACAGTTGATCAACTGTGCAGTAGATTACCTGCTACTGCTACTGTATTGTGTATGTTGTCTCATGTCACAGTTTCCCTGTATTAGCTGCCGTGTTGTCTGCATTGATTAATGTACACTACATGACATGCACTACCACTGGTACACGACTGTCTGCTCTGCTCTGTGTACTGTGTTTGCCTGGTGGATAGTGGATAAGCAAGTTAGCTGGTGAGATTACAGTTGATCAACTGTGCAAGTAGATTACCTGCTACTGCTACTGTATTGTGTATGTTGTCTCATGTCACAGTTTCCCTGTATTAGCTGCCGTGTTGTCTGCATTGATTAATGTACACTACATGACACATGCACTACCACGTACACGACTGTCTGCTGCTCTGTGTACTGTGTTTTGCCTGGTGGATAGTGGATAAGCAAGTTAGCTGGTGAGATTACAGTTGATCAACTGTGCAAGTAGATTACCTGCTACTGCTACTGTATTGTGTATGTTGTCTCATGTCACAGTTTCCCTGTATTAGCTGCCGTGTTGTCTGCATTGATTAATGTACACTACATGACACATGCACTACCACTGTACACGACTGTCTGCTCTGCTCTGTGTACTGTGTTTGCCTGGTGGATAGTGGATAAGCAAGTTAGCTGGTGAGATTACAGTTGATCAACTGTGCAAGTAGATTACCTGCTACTGCTACTGTGTGTATGTTGTCTCATGTCACAGTTTCCCTGTATTAGCTGCCGTGTTGTCTGCATTGATTAATGTACACTACATGACACATGCACTACCACTGTACGACTGTCTGCTCTGCTCTGTGTACTGTGTTTGCCTGGTGGATAGTGGATAAGCAAGTTAGCTGGTGAGATTACAGTTGATCAACTGTGCAAGTAGATTACCTGCTACTGCTACTGTATTGTGTATGTTGTCTCATGTCACAGTTTCCCTGTATTAGCTGCCGTGTTGTCTGCATTGATTAATGTACACTACATGACACATGCACCACCACTGTACACGACTGTCTGCTCTGCTCTGTGTACTGTGTTTGCCTGGTGGATAGTGGATAAGCAAGTTAGCAGGTGAGATTACAGTTGATCAACTGTGCAAGTAGATTACCTGCTACTGCTACTGTATTGTGTATGTTGTCTCATGTCACAGTTTCCCTGTATTAGCTGCCGTGTTGTCTGCATTGATTAATGTACACTACATGACACATGCACTACCACTGTACACGACTGTCTGCTCTGCTGTGTACTGTGTTTGCCTGGTGGATAGTGGATAAGCAAGTTAGCTGGTGAGATTACAGTTGATCAACTGTGCAAGTAGATTACCTGCTACTGCTACTGTATTGTGTATGTTGTCTCATGTCACAGTTTCCCTGTATTAGCTGCCGTGTTGTCTGCATTGATTAATGTACACTACATGACACATGCACTACCACTGTACACGACTGTCTGCTCTGCTCTGTGTACTGTGTTTGCCTGGTGGATAGTGGATAAGCAAGTTAGCTGGTGAGATTACAGTTGATCAACTGTGCAAGTAGATTACCTGCTACTACTACTGTATTGTGTATGTTGTCTCATGTCACAGTTTCCTGTATTAGCTGCCTTGTTGTCTGCATTGATTAATGTACACTACATGACACATGCACTACCTGTACACGACTGTCTGCTCTGCTCTGTGTACTGTGTTTGCCTGGTGGATAGTGGATAAGCAAGTTAGCTGGTGAGATTACAGTTGATCAACTGTGCAAGTAGATTACCTGCTACTGCTACTGTATTGTGTATGTTGTCTCATGTCAGTTTCCCTGTATTAGCTGCCGTGTTGTCTGCATTGATTAATGTACACTACATGACACATGCACTACCACTGTACACGACTGTCTGCTCTGCTCTGTGTACTGTGTTTGCCTGGATAGTGGATAAGCAAGTTAGCTGGTGAGATTACAGTTGATCAACTGTGCAAGTAGATTACCTGCTACTGCTACTGTATTGTGTATGTTGTCTCATGTCACAGTTTCCCTATATTAGCTGCCTTGTTGTCTGCATTGATTAATGTACACTACATGACACATGCACTACCACTGTACGACTGTCTGCTCTGCTCTGTGTACTGTGTTTGCCTGGTGGATAGTGGATAAGCAAGTTAGCTGGTGAGATTACAGTTGATCAACTGTGCAAGTAGATTACCTGCTACTGCTACTGTATTGTGTATGTTGTCTCATGTCACAGTTTCCCTGTATTAGCTGCCGTGTTGTCTGCATTGATTAATGTACACTACATGACACATGCACTACCACTGTACACGACTGTCTGCTCTGCTCTGTGTACTGTGTTTGCCTGGTGGATAGTGGATAAGCAAGTTAGCTGGTGAGATTACAGTTGATCAACTGTGCAAGTAGATTACCTGCTACTGCTACTGTATTGTGTATGTTGTCTCATGTCACAGTTTCCCTGTATTAGCTGCCGTGTTGTCTGCATTGATTAATGTACACTACATGACACATGCACTACCACTGTACACGACTGTCTGCTGCTCTGTGTACTGTGTTTGCCTGGTGGATAGTGGATAAGCAAGTTAGCTGGTGAGATTACAGTTGATCAACTGTGCAAGTAGATTACCTGCTACTGCTACTGTATGTGTATGTTGTCTCATGTCACAGTTTCCCTGTATTAGCTGCCGTGTTGTCTGCATTGATTAATGTACACTACATGACATGCACTACCACTGTACACGACTGTCTGCTCTGCTCTGTGTACTGTGTTTGCCTGGTGGATAGTGGATAAGCAAGTTAGCTGGTGAGATTACAGTTGATCAACTGTGCAAGTAGATTACCTGCTACTGCTACTGTATTGTGTATGTTGTCTCATGTCACAGTTTCCCTGTATTAGCTGCCTTGTTGTCTGCATTGATTAATGTACACTACATGACACATGCACTACCACGTACACGACTGTCTGCTCTGCTCTGTGTACTGTGTTTGCCTGGTGGATAGTGGATAAGCAAGTTAGCTGGTGAGATTACAGTTGATCAACTGTGCAAGTAGATTACCTGCTGCTACTGTATTGTGTATGTTGTCTCATGTCACAGTTTCCCTGTATTAGCTGCCGTGTTGTCTGCATTGATTAATGTACACTACATGACATGCACTACCACTGTACACGACTGTCTGCTGCTCTGTGTACTGTGTTTGCCTGGTGGATAGTGGATAAGCAAGTTAGCTGGTGAGATTACAGTTGATCAACTGTGCAAGTAGATTACCTGCTACTGCTACTGTGTGTATGTTGTCTCATGTCACAGTTTCCCTGTATTAGCTGCCGTGTTGTCTGCATTGATTAATGTACACTACATGACATGCACTACCACGGTACACGACTGTCTGCTCTGCTCTGTGTACTGTGTTTGCCTGGTGGATAGTGGATAAGCAAGTTAGCTGGTGAGATTACAGTTGATCAACTGTGCAAGTAGATTACCTGCTACTGCTACTGTATTGTGTATGTTGTCTCATGTCACAGTTTCCCTGTATTAGCTGCCGTGTTGTCTGCATTGATTAATGTACACTACATGACACATGCACTACCACGGTACACGACTGTCTGCTCTGCTCTGTGTACTGTGTTTGCCTGGTGGATAGTGGATAAGCAAGTTAGCTGGTGAGATTACAGTTGATCAACTGTGCAAGTAGATTACCTGCTACTGCTACTGTATTGTGTATGTTGTCTCATGTCACAGTTTCCCTGTATTAGCTGCCGTGTTGTCTGCATTGATTAATGTACACTACATGACACATGCACTACCACTGTACGACTGTCTGCTCTGCTCTGTGTACTGTGTTTGCCTGGTGGATAGTGGATAAGCAAGTTAGCTGGTGAGATTACAGTTGATCAACTGTGCAAGTAGATTACCTGCTACTGCTACTGTATTGTGTATGTTGTCTCATGTCACAGTTTCCCTGTATTAGCTGCCGTGTTGTCTGCATTGATTAATGTACACTACATGACACATGCACTACCACTGTACACGACTGTCTGCTCTGCTCTGTGTACTGTGTTTGCCTGGTGGATAGTGGATAAGCAAGTTAGCTGGTGAGATTACAGTTGATCAACTGTGCAAGTAGATTACCTGCTACTGCTACTGTATTGTGTATGTTGTCTCATGTCACAGTTTCCTGTATTAGCTGCCTTGTCTGCATTGATTAATGTACACTACATGACACATGCACTACCACTGTACACGACTGTCTGCTCTGCTCTGTGTACTGTGTTTGCCTGGTGGATAGTGGATAAGCAAGTTAGCAGGTGAGATTACAGTTGATCAACTGTGCAAGTAGATTACCTGCTACTGCTACTGTATTGTGTATGTTGTCTCATGTCACAGTTTCCCTGTATTAGCTGCCTTGTTGTCTGCATTGATTAATGTACACTACATGACACATGCACTACCACTGTACACGACTGTCTGCTCTACTCTGTGTACTGTGTTTGCCTGGTGGATAGTGGATAAGCAAGTTAGCTGGTGAGATTACAGTTGATCAACTGTGCAAGTAGATTACCTGCTACTGCTACTGTATTGTGTATGTTGTCTCATGTCACAGTTTCCCTGTATTAGCTGCCTTGTTGTCTGCATTGATTAATGTACACTACATGACACATGCACTACCACTGTACACGACTGTCTGCTCTGCTCTGTGTACTGTGTTTGCCTGGTGGATAGTGGATAAGCAAGTTAGCTGGTGAGATTACAGTTGATCAACTGTGCAAGTAGATTACCTGCTACTGCTACTGTATTGTGTATGTTGTCTCATGTCACAGTTTCCCTGTATTAGCTGCCTTGTTGTCTGCATTGATTAATGTACACTACATGACACATGCACTACCACTGTACACGACTGTCTGCTCTGCTCTGTGTACTGTGTTTGCCTGGTGGATAGTGGATAAGCAAGTTAGCTGGTGAGATTACAGTTGATCAACTGTGCAAGTAGATTACCTGCTACTGCTACTGTATTGTGTATGTTGTCTCATGTCACAGTTTCCCTATTAGCTGCCGTTGTTGTCTGCATTGATTAATGTACACTACATGACACATGCACTACCACTGTACGACTGTCTGCTCTGCTCTGTGTACTGTGTTTGCCTGGTGGATAGTGGATAAGCAAGTTAGCTGGTGAGATTACAGTTGATCAACTGTGCAAGTAGATTACCTGCTACTGCTACTGTGTGTATGTTGTCTCATGTCACAGTTCCCTGTATTAGCTGCCTGTTGTCTGCATTGATTAATGTACACTACATGACACATGCACTACCACTGTACACGACTGTCTGCTCTGCTCTGTGTACTGTGTTTGCCTGGTGGATAGTGGATAAGCAAGTTAGCTGGTGAGATTACAGTTGATCAACTGTGCAAGTAGATTACCTGCTACTGCTACTGTATTGTGTATGTTGTCTCATGTCACAGTTTCCCTGTATTAGCTGCCGTGTTGTCTGCATTGATTAATGTACACTACATGACACATGCACTACCACTGTACACGACTGTCTGCTCTGCTCTGTGTACTGTGTTTGCCTGGTGGATAGTGGATAAGCAAGTTAGCTGGTGAGATTACAGTTGATCAACTGTGCAAGTAGATTACCTGCTACTGCTACTGTATTGTGTATGTTGTCTCATGTCACAGTTTCCCTGTATTAGCTGCCTTGTTGTCTGCATTGATTAATGTACACTACATGACACATGCACTACCACTGTACGACTGTCTGCTCTGCTCTGTGTACTGTGTTTGCCTGGTGGATAGTGGATAAGCAAGTTAGCTGGTGAGATTACAGTTGATCAACTGTGCAAGTAGATTACCTGCTACTACTGTATTGTGTATGTTGTCTCATGTCACAGTTCCCTGTATTAGCTGCCTTGTTGTCTGCATTGATTAATGTACACTACATGACACATGCACTACCACTGTACACGACTGTCTGCTCTGCTCTGTGTACTGTGTTTGCCTGGTGGATAGTGGATAAGCAAGTTAGCTGGTGAGATTACAGTTGATCAACTGTGCAAGTAGATTACCTGCTACTGCTACTGTATTGTGTATGTTGTCTCATGTCACAGTTTCCCTGTATTAGCTGCCGTTGTCTGCATTGATTAATGTACACTACATGACACATGCACTACCACTGTACGACTGTCTGCTCTGCTCTGTGTACTGTGTTTGCCTGGTGGATAGTGGATAAGCAAGTTAGCTGGTGAGATTACAGTTGATCAACTGTGCAAGTAGATTACCTGCTACTGCTACTGTATTGTGTATGTTGTCTCATGTCACAGTTTCCCTGTATTAGCTGCCTTGTTGTCTGCATTGATTAATGTACACTACATGACACATGCACTACCACTGTACACGACTGTCTGCTCTGCTCTGTGTACTGTGTTTGCCTGGTGGATAGTGGATAAGCAAGTTAGCTGGTGAGATTACAGTTGATCAACTGTGCAAGTAGATTACCTGCTACTGCTACTGTATTGTGTATGTTGTCTCATGTCACAGTTTCCCTGTATTAGCTGCCGTGTTGTCTGCATTGATTAATGTACACTACATGACACATGCACTACCACTGTACACGACTGTCTGCTCTGCTCTGTGTACTGTGTTTGCCTGGTGGTTAGCTTTTACTAACCAGTATACTGCTCGTTTGTCGACGCCATGTGTTCGACAGGTGTAATGAAATAATCAAGTTCTGCAGCGGCTATTGATCAATCACAGTGTAACTGGACTCAGGTGGCTTCACTAAAGTCGGACTGTAAAAACTTGGCGAACCCCTGCACCAACATTTGTCATCCGTGACAACCGACAGCTCATGCCGACCAGTCTATATTTTCATTAGTGTTTATAAGCGAATTTCCTTTGAAAATAGAGCTTTTCATTTCTCTCGGGAAATATAATGCAACGTCGTAGAAAAGGGGCAGTTTTTTTGCTTCCCAACACCCTCAGAGTCGAATGGCAAAACATTTATGTATACATTGAGTACACATGTTGCTTTTGCAATTATTTAGGCTAAGTTTGTTAACAGATTGATCGGATCATCCTGTTCAAAATGGTGGCTATTCAAAGTTTTGTTTTACCTATAAAATTGTAGCTTTACCATGAACGAATACAAGGTTGACTCTGTATAGTAGATTTACGTTCTCAATCTATCAAAACACCTCCCGTTGCTCTAGAATCTACAGTTTTAAAGTTTTTTCAGTTTAATTATTTAGACAGAATTTCTTCACTTTGACATTCAGAGCACTGGGCAGGAATTAGCTTTAACTTATTACTTAACTAGTTAGTTAAATTTACTAGCCTAGGTTGCCTTGGATACAGAAAGTAAACAACTTTCTTAATTAAAACACAATTAATTCATAATTAATTAACAGCTGTTGTTTGTTTACAATACAAAACCATAGAGTAAATAAATAAGGCAAATCTTAAATATGAAATTGTAAAAATTACTAATAGTTTAAAAAATTTGATCGAATTCAAAATAGATAAATGAAATCTGTCAAGTTCGCTGAGATTCAACGTAGCACTTGTGGCTACGTTTCGGCTATGTTTTATTAGAAACTTTATTGATAAATAATATTTATTTCGACTAATTTCACCGGTATAAAAAAGCAATCATTCATTTCTTAGAGACAGTTTCGAACAATCAACGAGAAATATGAACAACCTGATTATACTGTATATTCGCAAATGCGAGTTGCTGTATCCGAGTTGTTTTTAGTTTGGAAAGCTCATTAGATGCCAGGACTCAAACTATTCCATCTGAAATCCAATTTGACCTTGCAGTTTGCAATCACTTTGCTCCCGTCAGATTCAATTAACCATCGTCAAAACAAGTGTCGTTGAGGTTTCAGAGTTTAACACTTCCCTCGCATTTAGCAGCGTGACACATTTAGAGTGAAAATAGCCGCCACGTAGCCACAAGCGCTACGGTGAACCTTAGCGAATTTCCAATAAGGCAGAACAAGTTTTTATTTATTTATTTTTGATTAGACGAAATTACTTTATACACTATCCCCTCAGTCACCACTTACATTTGTAACACTTGCTTTTACGGTAACTTTAGGTAAAGGTCGAGGTTGAGTAATAGAGAGGACTGTATCCTAAATTCGCCTTGTTAATCAAGATAAAATTTATCTTTTTACTTTCTGTATCCAAGACAATATAGGCTAATAAATTATATAACAGTTTAATTTATGCCCAGTGCTCTGAATGTTAAAGTGCAGAAATGAAATTCGGATTAAATAATTTAACAGAAATTACTTTAAAACTGTAGGTTCTAGAGCGACGGGAGGGGTTTTGATCGGTTGAGAAAGTAAAACTCTACTATACACGTTAAGCTGTGTGTTTTAATTATGGTATTGATACAATTTGATAGGTAAATCAAAACTTTGTATAGTCACCATTTTGAAACGGCCTGTCCGAGCTAGCTGGATAAAGAACTAAACCCAAAGATTTACAAAATTAAAATTTGTACATATATGAATAAAGGTTTGTCATTTGACTCAGGAGGTGTTGCGAAGCAATAAACTGCAAACCGCACCTTTCTACGACGTGTCCTTCTCTTTGGCGAGAGAAATGAATAGCTATATTTCCTATGGAAATTCGCTAATAATGAACGTTAGATGTGTTGTAAAATTGAAACCAGTTAAGTGTAGCAATCTCTCTAGTTAGAAAGTAGCTTATTGTAACGTTACTTGAGAATGTAGATTGCTCTTGAGAATGGTGGGGGAGGTACTTTATCCTTGAGTCCTTTATACTCATAAACTCTTCTAATTGTTCTTCTTCAGCTTAAATGTCTAGATAAGTATATATATTCATCGGGTGTGTTGGAGGAATCTTTTGAATTATAGTGGCTAAGTAGTTATAAAACAAATTCAAACATTCGTCCTATTTAAGATGGAATGTTGAAGGGGGCAATGACACAGACGTTGAAGAGTCGGTATAAGGGGTGAGTTTTAAATCCCCCACCACCTTAACTTTTGAAAAGGGATTAAAAAGCCTTTAGGGAATTTTCTTATATAACTCCATTTGATAGAATAGTTTGTTTTGACGGTGGGGAGGGTGCTCCCAAACCTTTTGAATACAAACTCCTACCTTGTGGTATCTCAAAAGAAGAGGAATTCAAATTCAACAACGCAAAGAAGAATTTGTTATCCCGACTCGTCTTTATGTAATACCTATTTAAAGATTACAAGAAATGAGGTTTAAATGCTACATCACACATCCAATTTTTTAATAGCAAATAAAAATAAACAGATTTCAAGAAAAAATTTACATAAAAATGTATGTTAAATTTGGCATTTTAAACGTGATTTCTTGTAATCTATTAAAGGGGCATAACACAAAAACGAGTCAAAATAAAAAGTGTTTTGCGTCGTTGAATTTGTGTTAAAATCTCCTTTCTTTTGAGGTGCCACAAGGGAAAGGGGGTTTGTATTTAAAATATTTGGGGGCCCTCTCCCTCGTTTTTTGGGTGGGTGGGACGACGCAAAACAAACTTCAGGGTACTACTATAAAACAACCCCTTAATGGTTTTTAAAAATATTTCATTTTTCAAAAGTTATGGGGAGGGGACATTTAAAACTCACCCTGTATGTGCAGGTAGTGTACGAAATTGGCTTGATTTGTCGTCTTTGAACTATTGTACTCATCAATCAGTTTTAACATTTCAAAAACATTAAGTTTCATTAATGCGATGGTGACTAAGCCACAGTATTATTTACGCTCTAAAACCGCGTTAAAGATTTGATATATGAGGAAACTTTGAAAAGGAACATTACCGCTTTTCGAGTTCTGCGCTTAAAGAAGCGGAATAAGTTCTAGAATGTGGAACTAAGTAGAGTGGATGTGGAGTTATTGGTTGCACATTGCCTCACACTCATTTCCTCTACTCTACCGCCACTATCCAAGCTATATTGATACCGTACTGAAGATAAGGCCCATTATGACTAAAATAGTTCTATAAATAGAAAGGATAGGCTATAAATATTAAATAAATAAATAGATAAATAAATAATTTATTAAGTCAATGTACAAATGTGAGTTGTGTTGACTTTGATGAAATGGAGATGATACAATATTGGTGAAATGAGAAGTGAATTACAATTTAAAATGCCAGAATGGGCTTAAGCCACTAGTAAATACGGTGAAATAATGTCTATATACGTCTTATAATTTTGTCTTTCTTATTTTAATTTAGATACTGTAGTTTGAGTGGCTAACTTTATTTTGAAATTACTATTTTTACTATGTTAAATATTCTATATTATGGGAAGTTAGCAGGTTCTGCAATAAACTCTGCTACAGAGTAAGGAGTCTTAATCAACAAATATTGTTTTAGTTTTCTTTTGAATAAAGCCAGTTCTGGCAGAAAACATTTGATCTCGTTGGGGAGCTTGTTTAAAAGTTTTACGCCAGCCTGCATTGGCAATCTCTCATAAATAAGTAGTCTATGGATATCTTGTCTAAAAGTAGAATTTGAGCGTGTATCGTGAGAATGTATATCTTGGCCCTTTACTAAATTACATTTTGACACACAAAATAATACAGTTTCAAAATGTATAGTGACGCTAATGTAAGAATGTTTAGGTTTTTAAAATAATATCTACACGATGTTCTTGACATCGACCAAGGACATGTATTTTGTATTTTGGCGACCAAGGAGAGTCCTTGGCTTCCAGTGGGATAGCAACGAGCAAGGTTATCGACTTTTTGTTTAAAGCTCAAAATAATTACTATACTTGAATTAAAAAGCCCTGTGGACTATAAGCGCAGTATTGTTGAGCTTTGAAAACACGCTCGACAAGGGGAAGGAGAGAAGGAAGGAAAGATTGTAGCAGAGGCAGAGTTCAGTTGAAATGCAATAACTTGCTTGTTGTTTTGTGTCACTTGCCAAGACACTCAGTTGCACCGGCTTCAACATCCTGCATCCTGCAGGTTAACTCAACTACTCAACACAAAATCTGATTCACTTTTAAGGGTCCGCCTCAGTTGCTCAAGAGAGGTCGTTGCAGAGGTTTGCGGGAAATAAAATGTAGACTTTAGTATCAATACTATACTCATAGGAAATAAAAATTAATAGACACTTCCAAATTGGTTTGTCATTGGCATGAAATGCAGGAGCGGATTATTCAGTGATAGCACTCCAATAGCAATCGGACGCTACAAGCTACCACTTCACCAGGTATCACTGTTATCAGTGGCGGGCGGCCTTGCGAGTGAGGAGGCAGTTTATCACGAGACCGAGGCTGATGCGCAGTGGAGGGTTGTAGTTAGTCATCACCTGCATATTCACCGCTGCCCACGTTTCCGATCCAAGGGATTTATTGCTGCTTCATTCCACCCTTGTACTGTGATGTACGATCGTAACCAGGCCGTCTTCACGGATCCAATAAATCACCCTCATATTGGCGTTTGCTTTGAATAATATGTGCAATTTGTGTTAACAGCAGTAAATACGGTATCGGAAAACATTGGGAGATTGTTTGTGTTGCGGAATTTAAGTCTTTAAGTGATTGAAATATAATTTTTTATTATAAACGCAGCGCAAACGGCTAATACAAACGCTTATGTGAAATATGCAATCAATTCCATAATGATTCCAGTAGTGTCTAAAAAGATGTGGTTTTTGAGCCACTATAATTTGAATTTTTAAAACGGCTGCCATTTGGTTATTTGTGTCGGCCTATCTATATGTATACAACATCAAGTTTATACGTACGTCACAAAGTCTATAAATTAAAAATAAAATATGATGAAATAAAATTTTGGCTAAACACTTTTGGAAATTGTATTTAAGTTATTTTACCAAAGTGTGGTTGGTTATTGTCGGTTTATTAGTTTTAATGTTATGATTATTTTTAGTATAAAACACATCCAGACAGCCAGACAACGAAGCGCCCGTTTACTCGTATATGGTAAAATAGTAGTGTTTTGACCTACAAGTTAAAGTTGTCGACAAAGTCTCAGCCGCGCACACCATGGACGGGGTGACACACAGACAAGGGGCAGCTAGACAGACTGGGGATTTGTGAGATAAGCAAGGCCAGGTGAGCGACCTGTAATCATCGACTGTTGACGTTCTGACACTTGGTTGATGAATCACTTTCAGCGTTCTAAGGAAATGACGAGCAACAGCCACCCACGCAACACTTTGAACAAATATTTCGTTTCTAGCTCATTTCGTTCATATTCGTCGTTTACAGACAAGAGCTGTTGATAGTTGATTTCTTTTGAAATAAGAAAGTTGTTTATTTATCGAGGCAATCTAGGCTAGTAAATTTATTTTAATAGTTTAGAATAAGAAGTTAAAATTAATTTCTGCCCAGTGCTCTGAATGTCAAAGTGAAGAAATTCCGATTAAATCATTTAAACTGAAATAACTTTAAAGCTGTAGGTTCTAGAGCAACCAGAGTTGTTTTGATCGATTAATAAAGTGAAATTCTAATATGCAGGATGAGTTACAATTTATGGCAAATCAAAACTTTGAATGGTCAACATTTTGAAACGGACTGTTCGGATCGGTTTAACGAACTTAACTCAGAGATTTACAAAAGGAACATTTGTATATATACAGTTTTGAAATTTGACTCAGGAGAGGTGTTGGGAAGCTGCGAACGCACTTTTCTACGACGTTTCCTTCTCTTTGGCGAGAGAAATGAATAGCTCTGTTTTCAAAGAAAATTCGCTAATATATAGTTTATTGCGGAAACATACGGACATGTTTCACCTCCAGTACCAGGTGCAATGAACATAAAGTATAATGGAAAGCCTGAGTCTGGTAGATCGACAGGTGTAATGCAATAATCAAGTTCTGCAGCGGCTATTGATCAATCACAGTGTAACTGGACTCAGGTGGCTTCACTAAAGTCGGACTGTAAAAACTTGGCGAACCCCTGCACCAACATTTGTCATCCGTGACAACCGACAGCTCGTTCCGTTCGACTGTAATTAGCTGAAATATTTTAAGCTAATTATTATGATGTTACGTGCTCACGTTACGAGTCTCAGGACGTTTTGCTCAGAGGATGTGTTAAGAACCGCTTACTTTGGTCTAATGCATCCTCACCGGTCCTATGTACTTTGGGGTAGCTGTGCTCATTACAAATTGGAAATTAATTTATACTTAAAAAGAGCAATTCGCATTATTGAAAGACTTAATAAATAGAGATTCTTGTAGGTATGCATTCAGAGGACTAAATTTGTTGACTTTACCTTGCCTCTACTTGTTTGAAACAGCTTTGTTTTGCCGATCAAAGTGTAACCTGACGAAAGGAATTAATATGCATGATCATAACACTAGAGGTAAAGATGAACTGAGAATTCAGCAACACCGAACTCTTGTCTTTGAACATTTGCCAATGCGATTTGGATCAACAAACAAACTTTAAAATATAAAACCATATATATTATTCAAAAGTTTAAACAACAATTAAAGAAGTTTTTTGGCGAAACAATTTTATTTGATTGAGGAGTTATTATCAAGCTGTGGGGAAGAATAATATTTTGCCATTTTCATATAATTTCACATCCATAATAATAGAAATAGCAATTCGGCACCTTCAAAATATTTAGTTATTTTTCACACACGCCATAACAATGTTAAATTTGCTTTACTTAAGCATGTAAATAAATGTTTTGACGCGGTGTAAACCGGAAGAATTACATTATAGTTACAACACCTTGCGCAAAAGCCTAAATGTTATTTCTATGTCTACTTATGACAACTTATTTATGAAAACCAGTGAATTTAAATAATTGTTGTATTAAGCTTATGTCTTGCATATTTTGTGGGCAAATGTAAAGGTCTTGCAGGTGATTAAGCAAGTAACAATCTCACACCGTGTGTTGCTGACCTGTGATGTATTTAGTCTGGGATTTTGTTTAGCGTCAGCTGCTTGTGCCTAATTAGTTGCTCGCTTTTAATCAACCTTATCTCACGTCTACTGGGTCACATGATCTTACTCGCTTGCGTTAATCGTGAAACCGGCTTGTTTTTAATTTCGTTTTTACGGCTTTAACGACAATGTGACGTTTACTTTCTTTCATAGCCAATGGCATAATATGGACCGTTCTCTATAAGAAAATACATTTTTATTAGAGCTGCTTAGACATATCATCTAGGATCAAAGCTGTTTTAGCTATATATATCTACTGGTAAACTAGTTAGTAGTTAGGTACTTATCTTTCATTTTATGTAGAAATTAACAATTTTTCTATCTCAAGGGTAAAAGTCAACGAAGAGTCAGTGATCCTAGGATATGTAAATCATTAAATTAAAGGCCTTCGGAACGAAGTAGCTCAAAGCACAAGTTTAAGTAGATTTATAATAAAATGTAATGCTTTAAGTTCGAGAGGTTTTGGACAGAAGAATTGATTTAGACCAATTTTGCAGCTTATACCTGAATTAGCGCACAAGCGCTACGGTGAATCTTAAATTTCCGTTAAAATAGAACAAGTTTTTTAATCTATTTTAAATTATACGGTTTTTTTATGACTATTCAGTCACCACTTACTTTGTAATAAGACAATACGATAAAGCTAGGTAAAGGTCGAGGCTATTTTGTAAAGGTGTGACTTTATAAACTTCTGTATCCAAAAACATAGGCTAGTAAGTTATGTAACAGCTTAATTAATGCCCAGTGCTCTAAACGTCAAAGTGCAGACATTCGGATTCAATAGTTAAACAGAAATTACTTTAAAACAGTAAGTTCTAGAGCAGCGGGAGTTGTTTTATCGATTCATAAAGTAAAGAAACCAAATTGCGACCTGTAGAGTGGTACACATATATTATGCAAGCGAAAATCTGCAAACTGCACATTTCACGCAGTTTCATCTATTTCAACAAACGTAATCTACTACTAAAATTCGCTAAAATACAATTTGTACATTTCTTAGAAGCTAAGCAATAAACTGTGAGCCCGATAGTATCAGCGCGTCGACACGGTTCCTGGCTCAAGCGCACTGGCGCTAGGCCTAATGTAAGCTAGGCCTGATGTAGGCTAGGCCTGATGTAGGCTAGGCTGGCGAGCACATTGTCGATGTAGCGTAGAGTGGCGCGCCCATTTCCCGGCCTTTGTTTTAAACTGCAATGTCAGCCTCCCCGACTCTGCTTTTTGTGTCCTTTACTCAACCCAACGTAGTGGAGATCAAAGATAGACAACTCTGCAAAGAGCTTTCCGGTGTCAATAGTGAATTGTTTCCTTGATGTCACCTTTTGAACAGGAGACCTTTTCACGACTGTTTTAACTGCTGTAAGTAGATCATCAAAGGAAAAATTTTACTTATGATTTATTATTAGTGTTATTTAGTATGATGGTGATGATTATTACTTATGTTCATTTTGTATGATTATCTAATATGCGATCGTACTTCAAAAACGTGTTTAAGCCTAATGTTTATTTTCAAGTTGGGCAGGTAAAAAGGTTTAGGGACTATTCAGCAGTACCTAATAAACGTCAAATGAAAACTTTTTGTAATACAAATTTATAGATTACAAGAAATTATGTTTAAAATGCTACATTTCACATCAATTTTTATAACACTGTAACACAATGTTCTTCAAAATATTCTATGTGATTATGTTATAAGGTTGTGATGTTTCCCTTAGAGGATTGTCAAAAACAATTCGTCACTAAACAAATTGGTATGGAAAATGTGGCACCTTATTTTAAACATGGTTTATTGTAATATTTAAATAATTATTACAAATAAGCGAGTCGAGATAAAAGATTTGTCTTTGCGTCGTTAAACTTGTATTTAAATTCCCATATTTTGAGGTGGCTCAAGACGGGGGGTTTGTATTTAAAAAGTTTGAAGTACCCTCCCCCGTTTTTGGGTGGGGATTGGCTGTCGCAAGGTACGTCAAAAAAACTTTGAATTCTATAAAAACAGTTTCTAGGGGTTTTATAAAAATATTTCCCTTTTCAAAAGTTAAGGTGGTGGAGGTCATTTAAAACTCACCCTGTATGACGGGCACTCGACATGAGTAGGATTTTTGGAAAGCCCAGATATCAGGCATTCTAGTTGTGTATACAGTATAGTGTTGAATGTTGAACATTGATTATAGAGTAAAGCAGGGAGCACTGTGACATGTAGATACATGCATAGAGGAATGAATAAGAGATGAACAGAGACTGCAGTCATATACACATATTCGATAGCAAATAAAAATGTATACCTGCTAAAAATTGAGCTTCTGGCATAAAAATATTCAAATGTATCCATGTACTTATTTATTTTAAATGTCATACATTTGAAGGCATAAATAGTTGGGCCGGATCGTGTAGTGGTCAGCATAATCGCCCGGCAAGCGAGAGACCCGGGTTCGAGTCTCGGTTCGGTCCAAACATTTTGTCTTCAAATTTTTGTGTAATCGTTATTTAAAATGTGAATTATCTACATTTACTTATTAAACATGGGGATTTAGTTCTATATGCAGATGATACAACTTCAACATACACTGCTACGAACTGTGAAGTCATTGCAAGAACTAGAAATATAATCTGTTCACTTTACAAACACTTGCGTTCGACTGGGTCTCGTGGCGTGGTCCTGTAATCCAGCTTCGAGGAGGTCAGGTTTTGAGGATGATATAGGTCTAAAGCGGCTCAGATAGTCTCAGTGATCATCTGATGATACCCACATCAACTCCCACCACTGTTTAGACATATCAGACCATCACCTACGTGATTCGGAAGTCCGTTGGTCCTTGTATTTCCATTGGTCATTGGGCTATTAATTAATGACCCATTCTAAGAAGAGTCGGCCTTAGTTTGTAACAAGACTACTTCTCATAACTCATTACTACCACTCATCCTTCGCCACATATTTGCCTTAAATACTATCGAGTGCCCTCATGAGAGTGGTCGGCATCTCAAATAGTGATTTAGTGATTTAGGTTCTGTATTCTGAACGCCTAAATTTTAAAACAAATACATTGGTTTAACAAATGTTTGTACCAAGTTTAATAGAAATCGTATTATGAGTACAATTTTACAGCATAAACCCCATTTGGGGGACGTTGCCTCAAACAAACATCTCCGGTGTACGACGAGATAGCTATTCCATAGAGTGAAGTGGAGAGCACGGAGGAACGCAGATACATGCATAGAGAAATGAATAAGTGATGAACAGAAACCACAGTCATGCACAGCAGATTCAGACATGTCAGAGGCAAACAGTGGGATTTGTGTAAGCCGCCATGTCAGATATTCTGTGCGTATACGAGTATATTATCCGGTATCGCATACTACAGAAAGGAACATGGATGTAACAGCTGTATAGAGTGTATTGGTTGACAACACCTGGTTTGTGTCAATTGTAATAATTTGTTTGTGTTTGGATTTACACAGTTTTTCAATTACACCGACCTTTCTTCTGTGTAGGCTATACTTGGTGAAAAGTGGATAGTATTAATAAATTAGACATTTTTAAACTTTGAACTGAGTTTTAATTGAAAGAGCTAGCTTTCGCTGGCTAAGGCTAAAACTGAAGATGCCTTAGCCGGCGTGGCTCAGTCATTCAAAAGTTTAAAAATGTCTAATTATTACACCAACTTTACATATTCAGTGTGTCCCGGAACTCTCTGGAGCAATTCATATAAAGATGTTCCTTAGGTTGGGACACACAAATTTCACAATTTAACAAGGGGTCCATAGTAGTTAATTTCTCCGCTAGTTACAATTTTGTGTTATTAAATAAATAATCAATACCTCAAAAAGTATTTGAACGACTCCATTGAAATTATGTATTTGTTCCTCTAACTAAAACCATCATTAAAAAAATATGAACATGAAAAACACCTTTTTGTTCAAAATGGTGGCTATTTAAAGTTTTCACATTTAAATAACTAGGAAACGAACAATTTTTACACGAACCGTAAGGTATAATAAAAAGAGTGGTAGTTTATTACAAAACTAACGACACCAAAATCAAAAGGACCCGTTCTAAAACAAGTGAGGCAAGAGCATTTTCTACAGCACTGCTACTTGGACTACTGTATTAGTGTGCTTTTATTAGCCGTTAACGGCTCAGGTTTTCGCGGCCGATGTCACAACATTATAGTCTAGTAGTTCTTCCGGTGCACGTCGCGCCAAAACATCATAATAACCAGGTTGAAATATTTCGGTATCGCTGTGAGGTACTATCTTCAGTCACTGATTGGCTAAACGAGCTACATGCTGTCTGCTATCCTATTGGAGCGCGGGCTGCCAACCGTCCTTTGCAGCAGGGATGCCAACTGTCGATGTTCTCATTGGCTGTGGCACATCGAAAAGACTGGTTGTCAGCTTCTGGAAAATGCAACATATTTTGCTAGAGTCCGTGCGTTTCTTCGTGGCGCTTGGTGAGGGGAAGTGAGGGGACAGAGTGGGGGAACAAATAGATTTTTTCAAAAAGTACAGTAATGTGCCTTTCCTCACAGTAGACTACGAGTGCCATGGAAGGACTGAACAGTTGGTTACCCCCACCTTCGAAAACCCAGTTATAACTGGTTTTAGTCAAGGTCAAGCGCCACGAAGAAACGCACGGACTCTATGTCCGTAGATGGGAATCATCGGTAATATTTTGCCGGCTTTTTGTTTTAAATTTTAAACTATCAGTTGTAATTCTCAACTGACAATATCCTCTTCTGAAGGTCAGATTTATTAATTGTGATTTTACGTGACCAAACGACCTCGGAATGAGTGACGACGTTTGACATTGAAGTTGGACGTGCGCGGACGGGGGTTAAGGCGCCTTACAAGTTTAATGCTCCACTTTAGTTGCATTATTGAGCAGCGTGTCACTACACTATGATTGTTCTCTTGTACATTTCCCCTGTCTTCACTTTGTCTTCATTGATCGATGTCAAGGAGGTTTCTTTCAATACGGAGTGAAAAATGTTATACCTGAGTTATTGCGTTGTTTTGTCGAAGATCATAGAGTACTTCGTTATGTTTGCTTAAGAAGGTGCTAAAAAGAAAAATATCATAATTCCTTCGTTCCAAAATTGTTAAGGAAGGCTATCGTCCTTCTTAAAGGTCCGCCTCAGGTGCTCGGGAGAGTGTCGTTGCAGAGGTTTGCGGGAATTTAAATGGAGACAGTATGAATGCTATTTTGATTAAACAACTCTTAAATGAAAGATAAACATATTATCTAGATTTGCCCGTAGTTCATTTTTGAAAATGTCTTATTTTTACGCTATTGAAGGTTAAAGTTAGAAAATAGAGTGTTTTCAAGGCCTTATTAAGGAAGCTAAAAGAGGTCGATCAAAAATCTAATCACAGGCTAACAAAGATAAACTCTTTCTCCTTCATAAAAATGAACATATCCGAATTTAACCTTCGTATAAGAGCGCTATCTACTTTCCACGAAACCCTTGCAAGCGGAGGGTTTGACAGTTAGGCCGCATCATTTGAAAGAAAAACCGTTGTTACGTGCTCGACGTCATGTGTTCCTTGGGCGGACGAATTCAGCCTTTCTCTGCGGTGACCACGGAGGCGGACCCTTAAATTGCAGTATTTTGATGAGCTTTTACTTTTAATAGAAATATTTGTTCCTGTTCATATTGTTCGAGCTGCGTTGTAACGCTACTAACCGTCACTGTATATAATGTACGTACTAGCCAAGGTTGTCAAGGCCTAGACAAGCAGTAAGTCTCGTGTTGCACTTTATGGTCAAGGATGGTGATGAGGGGAGAGGGGATTCTTAGGGTTAATTAGAGACAGGTCTAAGTGTCCTCAGCCAGAGTACTGTAGTCTTCACCACAAACTACAACCCCTTCACCCCCTCACCAGCATCCCTTATTCTAGAACTAACTATCTAGCTACCCTTGACAGCTAAACTTTATGTAATAGCAAACAGATGCAATCTTGTATCACGTATACGTTGTTGCTAACTATGCTCGTGTAACTTCTCGTGTTATTGTTTAGTATCATATTTGATATCTAATAGCAAATAGTTGGGTTGAAAACTAGTTTATAGTCATCAGCATGCAATCCTCATCAATTATTGGAAATATTTTGTATCAGTTGTAATTGTTGTCTTAAATTGTGCTGTTAACATTTGTCGAGGTATATTGAAAAGGTGAGTTCCGTCACAACATATACTTATACCCTTTACTGAATGAACCTGTAAAATACTTTCATATTAACGAGCATGGTTTAAAATTTATTTTTGCCATATTTACGATCAAAACGAAGCATATATATTCCGCCGCAAGTGTCCACAATTAGTGGACGTAACTAGTTTTTTCTCGTATAACGTGTATGTTTAAGTATGTTTTGTTCTTATATGTTGTTCGTTTGGATTTTATAAATATACCTACACAAAAGCCTATAAGCGAGTATTTTTCATTCAAACAAAATTAATATGGCTTGCGAGCTAATATAAAGTAGCAGCTATCCAACGATGTATAATTTGCAAAGATGGCGTGTTACTCATCTGATTTGTACAGCGACGGAACCTACCTTATGGATAGCCCTTTCTCCCTATCTCAGCCGTAGTATATTTTAACCGACTTCAGAGAAACGAGGTGGTTATACAAGTTGACCTGCGGCGATTTTTTGTGAAGTATACCACTACGGTTTATAAAATATGTGGTTTACTACTAGGCATTGACACATACCAAGAAATTTTAAGTTTAATAGATTGGTTTGCAAACAATAAATTCTCAAAAAACTCAACATAGCTAAATATCAAATAGTAGAATTCTCAATAACATCTAAACTTTACGATACCTATAGTTCAAACTATTCATCCAGTCTCCAAAAATATGGTTTTGATTTTCCTATAGCAAAAGAAGTTTAGGAATTTTAGGAACTATTTTAGGCATTACCTTTGATCAAAACTTGAAATTTACATGTCATATTGAGAAGATAATAAAAGGTTATCAACTGCATATTTATACTTCAAAGTTTATCATCATACAACTCCAAATAGACATGAATATTTACTATGCACTTATATACATTTTAACTATGGAATACCAATATGGGGCACAATAATTTCAGGACAAGTATCTTTTCATTTTACAAAAAGGCCATCAGAAAAATGTTTAATCTAAAGAGAAGTGAAAGCTGCAAACCTTACTTCAAAAGTTACAACTTATTAACATTTTTTCAATATACGAGTACTGTATGTCTAAATTGTGCAGCATTGTGCAGCATTGTATAAAAATAATTAAATTAAAAACTGTTCAAAATTTTCAAAATTAACATAGCCTATTTTAAGAAATTTAGAATATTTAGTAATACAATATCAACATGTAATACAAGATTTTATAAAACAAACATATTACATAATTTTAAAATTTACAGCAAGATACCATTTAACACCAAGAAAGAAGACAAGATCATACGTAACGTCTAGATCTACGTTACAAAACTTCTGCTCACTTCTGCAGACCTTGGTTGTTCATGATCAGAATAGGCTGGCGAAAAGCCGGCTGTCTTTGTTTATACAAAGACAGCTTCTGTGTGTGATGGGTCCAGCCAGGAACGCTTGGGTGCCTTGTCCGGGGGAGGTTGAGCTCGGAAAAACGTTTAAGAATCAGTTTGACAGATCAAAGAATGTTTATGTGTGTTCCATTTTGTTACTTAGAGGACTAACATTTGTTTTACTAGCGTAAGTGATATCACTCTTCCTTTGCTTTCCTATAATGATAAAAAGTGTGAAAAATATGTTTTTTTAATTTTAAACATAAATATTGTAAAATTGTGAACTAACTCTTAAAAAAAAAAGAATTCTTATTCCGTCAGTTAGTTAGTTGGAAGTGGGTAAGCTAACAGAGACTCTCGGCAGAAGCTGCAGTGTAGTGTAAGTGGATACTTTGAAGTGGTGAACTGAAGAGTGAACAAGGTGGGGACTCACTGAGTTGGAAGGTGTTGTGCTGCACAATACAATTTGTGTCACAGTGAGACTAGATTCCCACATGACCGCTCCGCTCCGACAACACCTACCTTCTACCACATTCACATTTATACCACGGTTAGTCGGTGACATTTCACCAACAAACTTGTCGATATTTACTGCACTGCACGTTTTCCTCATTCACAGAAACAATACATTCGCTTTGGTCGTTTTATATTTTATAATCGATAAAGTTGGTTGTTTTATATTTTATAACGCTTTCAAACACATTATACAGGGTTATTCAAAAAGAATGTCCTACGTTCAAACAACTCTCCTTCGTTAATTAATACTTAGATATTTATAAATTATATACTAGCAAAGAAACACTTTTCAAAGTTTGTCTTCCTTGGTAATTCTATAAATGCTCACCATGTCCTCCCTTGACTGCTCGGCAAAAATCTAGCCGATAATCAAACTCTTTTCCCGTAGATCACGAAGTTAATATTGATTTATGGAATTGACTGCAGCTCTGATACGGTTCCGCTGGTACCTAGACTTTTTGTCAGAGAGAGTACGTACACCTTCACTCTTACATAGCCCAACAAAGGAAATTCACGAGGAAATCACAAATCTACGACGAACTCTCGCTGAACTGAGCTGACTGGCTTTTTGCAAATTCAAGAACGCACAATATCTTGTGTTGATTGCGCAGCTATCTTGTCGGTAATTAAAAGCGGAAATTTCTTCTCGGTATATGTAAACAAAACTTTGAAACTTCTTCTTTTCAACTAGGCCTATATGTAAATTATTCATAACGCACTCATAATATAAAAGTTACAGAAGAATGAAAGTAGGACATCCTTTTTGAATAACCCTATAGATAAAGTAAGTACTCGTTTTATTGCACTGAAAACTTGCGTTGTATCTAGCACATCAAGTTTTCTTCTTGTTCTGAAAAGCAAGGGAATTCGGGGTTTGAGTTCTGGTGGGCACATACAAAAGGACAATGTGTACACCAAGCCGAGTTATCAAAGTATATACCAGAAGATGTACATTGGTTTACGTTCACTGATGTTTTTGGAATTTCTAAGCATTCTCCTTGAAGCAAATTAACGGCGAGGCTTGTAGCTGAATTTTAACAAACAAAATCAGCCCGTAGACAGATATATATATATTCTCCTCAGAAACAATAAGAACAATAGCAGTGCAATTAAAAACCAGGCCGACACGCAGCTAAGCGCTAAAGCGCCGCTTGCATGAGTTAATCGATTTTCGCTACGCTCACAGCCTCGCTTCGGAGTTCGGCCTCAGACTTAAGTGTTCTTTTATTGCAAGATTTATTACATATCGTTAAGGTAAAACGTATTTCTAATTTTATTGAAATCGGACTATTCATGCGACCGGACTATTGTTATCGGACTATTGCATTTTATTGAAATGCGACCTGTAGAGAGTACACGGGGGGCAAGATTGGTGCTCATTTCACGGTCCCGGGTCTGGGTTTTACCATGCTGACGGCATGAATATCTCGTTTTTCCAAAGGAAATTCGATAAACAGAATCAATCATTTGCTATACTGCTATATTTTTCCACTTTTGTTCTACAATGCAGTCGCTATAAGGCGTACATGGTTAAGTATAATGCCCTCCTAGGACTTGTATTTAAACCCTATAAAATAATACGACATTAGTGCCATCTCGTGTTATGAAACACTGTAGATGAAATAGACAATATGGCATGATGTAATAATCCCTTTGTGCATGTTATACTCGTGTCAATGTGATGACACGGTTTAATTCTCGTAAAGCCGCTTGCCTTTCATGTTTGATCTGTGATTGAGCAATGTATCTGTTTCATTACTAGTTAATACCCTTTCCCTTAGAAGTATTAAAGTATGTAAGAGGTTGTTATTAATGGAAATATTGAGTATTTACAACTAAACCGTTGTAAGTGATATTAGAAAACATAACCGACACGTAGCCGCAAGTGGTACGGTGAACCTTAGCAAATTTCCAATAAAAAAGAAAAGTTTTCATTGATCTATTTTGAATTAGACGAATTTATTTCATACAATATTTGTTTTACAATTACGATTTGCCTGATTTACTCTGTGGTTTTGTATAGTAAACAAACAACAGATGTTAATAGTTTTTTTTTAAATAAGAAAGTTGTTTACTTTCTGTATCCTAGGAAACCTAGGCTATTTAAATTAATTGCTAATTAAATACGCAGATACATTTACCGTGATTGACTAAATATAGTTTCTGCCCAGTTCCCCGAATGTCAAAGTGACGAAATTCCGACTAAATAATAACTGAAATAATTAAACAACGGTAGATTCTAGAGCAACAGGGTTTGCTTTGATCGATCGAGAAAGTAACCCTATATACTATACAGGGTGAAATTTGTATGTGTTCATGGTAAAACTACAATTTTATAGGTAAAACAAAACTTTGAATGGCCACCTTTTTGAAACGGATGATCCATCTAGCTGGTTATCGAACTTAGCTTAGATAATTTGCAAAACGAAAATTTGTACCAGTTTTCATGAAAATCGGACCGAAAGTGCGGCCTGTAGAGTGGTCACACATGTATATAAATATATACATATACATATGAAGTGTTGCCATTTGACTCAGGAGGTGTTTGGATGCTTAAAACTGCAAACCGCACCTTTCTGCGAAGTTTCTTTCTATTTGGCGAGAGAAATGAATAGCTCTATTTTCTAGGAAAATTCGCTAATAAATAGTAATTTACTACCGGCAGGTTATTATTAAACATTTTCTTGAAATTTAAATTAATTAGTTACTGCATTGCATACGTTAATATAGTTTACTCACATTGTTTGCTTCCATTATAGCCTAATGAGACAGTAAACCAATCAACGACAATCAATTATAGCACAGACTAACTGATATCCTGCGGTAACCTAAGCGAAGCATTGCAATTATTGCTCTAACCTGGAGGCTGTTGTGACTGGATATGATAAACCAACACTTGACTCGGCTTGCCCCTCATAGTCTAAATCACTAAATCACTATTTGAGATGCCAACCACTCTCATGAGGGTATTTTAAGGCAAATATGTGGTGAAGGATGAGTGTGATGAGTGGTAGTAATGAGTTATGAGGTGTAGTCTTGTTACAAACTAAGGCCGACTCTTCCTTAGAACGGGTCAGTAATGATCAATGACCAATGGAAATACAAGGACCATCGGCTTAACGTGACTTCCGAACCACGCAGGTGATGGTCTGATATGTCTAATCGATGGTAGGAGTTGATGCGGGTCTCAAAGTCTCAGAGTTTAAACTAATATAGCAGACATGTTCCATCGTTAGTGAGGAAGATTATCACGACGTTTCGGCATCTTCAATCTGATCCCATCTTCAGGTGAAAAGTAACCTGATACATAACACGGAAAATTTGAAAAAAGCTAACCTAAAGTTATCAGCGCAAGCTGACCAGTCAAGCACAACTAAACAACATGCAGCTGTTAATGTCAAAGTACTAAACCTAAAAATGTTTTAATCTATGAGTACTAGATCTTTTAGAGATTTAACAGGTTCATTTTTGAGTATGTGTTGATATATTGACTTTCTCAGGTCAATAATATATACCACTTCAAAATTTTTCAAACACGATTTTGTATTTTGAATGTTCTTTGGTATATACTTTTGAATTTGGGCTCTAAAAAATAATATTGGTTTACTCCGATTTTAAGGAAGAGTTCACCTTTAACCTAGGATGAACCATTGACAGAAACCAAGAAAAGATTAAAAATTGACTCATAACTGTACACGTAATTTATATTGTAACTGTTAAATAGATAGAACAATGAGAAATGACATTGTATATTATATTAGTTCTCTCTACTCAATAACGATTATTACGTTAGATTCAAGATATGACTGTCTGTTCATCACCCAAACCTTAAGTTTTAAAACACAAGTATGTGTGAAAAATGTTGGTATCAGTTTTGTCTTCGGCTACTATTTCGTATAATTGTACTCAAAATGTGGTTCCACTACAGTATTAATTGTGTAAAAAGGTTTGGAGTTTCCTCTTCACTCTCGATATGGTGATAGAGTGAAATCGATATTTGTGATATGGTGAAATGTATTATCGAGAGTGAAGATTGTCACCGTGTAAAAAAAATAGAATTCGTCATTGGGTTTTAGGCGTTTATTTAATCGCGTTTCTTTTGGATATATTTTAGCTTAAATTTCAGTTTTGGTTTTAAAGTCAACTCCTATACCTCTTAGGGGTTTGTTTTTAAATTGGTTCAGGCCAATAGATATTATATTAATAGATTCTGTGACAAGTAAATTATATTAGTTTACAGAAGTAACTGATTGAATTGTTTAAAAGATTTTGTTAACTAATATTTGCTGCTCAATATCAAATTTTATTTAAAACGTATTGTGAGTATTGTAGACGTATTGCAGAGTGAACAGTGTATGAAAAAGCACAACAACGAGCTAAAACAATGTCTGTTCTGGTTTGTTCACAAGAATTGTTGAAGCAAATGGAAAAATCGGCAGCCATGTTGACACTAAATCCACTCAGTGGGGGAACTGAAGACAAAGCCAGGACAATCTGATTAACCAAGCTCGCATGCAAGTCACTTGCAGTTGCCTCTACGTATACCTCTCTACACGACAACAGTAGGACATTTCAACAAGTGCTAGTTTAGAACATATACATGACTGGGACTCGTGGCGTGGTCCTGTAATCCAGCTTCATGGAGGTCAGGTTTTGAGGAAGCGGCTCAGATAGTCTCAGTGATCATCTGATGATACCCGCATCAACTCCCACCATCGTTTAGACATATCAGACCATCACCTGCGTGGTTCGGAAGTCACGTTAAGCCGTTGGTCCTTGTATTTCCATTGGTCATTGGGCTTTTAATTAATGACCCATTCTTAGGAAGTGTTGGCGTTAGTTTGTAACGAGACTACACCTCATAACTCATTACTACCACTCATCACACTCATCCTTCACCACATATTTGCCTTAAAATACCCTCATGAGAGTGGTCGGCATCTCAAATAGTGATTTAGTGATAAAGTTAGGTTGAAATATTTCGAAACTCGCTGTGGAGTAAGCCTACCAGTCACTTGATTGGCTGAAACTTCTTCCTCATTGGTTTCAGCCAATCAGTGACTGAAGATGGTACTCAACGGCGAGGGCGAAATATCTCAACCTAATTATGAAATTTTGACACGGTGTGAACCTGAAGAAAAGTTTTGAAACTTTGCTTAAAGGTGAGAGGAGGTAGCAACTACAAAACAGAAGAGACTACAAAATCAACTCTGGTCATTGGTGGGGAGAGAGGGGGTTCTGTTAATTTCGTTATCTTATTACCTAAGCGACGGTCTAAGTTAGTCTCAGACGAAAACGTAATACATAATGTTGCTGTCAAAACTAGAAAGAATTTCACATCATTATTCATGATCTGAAAATTTCCTATCGGCCTTAAACAACATTAGTCAAGTTATTAGATTTACTGTTAAGTTAGTATTAGTGTAAACGCATGTAGAATAGCCGTGAAGTAAAGGCCGTTTACTGAACTTGTGAGTTGAGTTATAGATAAGGTTCGAAGCAAAGAATGAGTTGAAACGTCAGTCTGTTGAAATGAATGATTGAGTCGGAAGTTGCCTTGTAGAAGATGTTAGACGTTAACTTCCACTGACAACCCTTTTTATTAAGATAAATCACTTGAACGCTGCTGTCTGGTCATCTCGTCATCAATCTTTACATAGAAATGTGTTTTCACGCTTTACCCCAAGTCCGGTAAAATCACTAAATGAGTGTGATGAGTGGTATAGTAATGAGTTATGAGGTGTAGTCTTGTTACAAATTAAGGCAGACTCTTCCTTAGGATGGGTCATTAATTAATAGACCAATGACCGATGGAAATACAAGGACCAACGGCTTAACTTGACTTCCGAACTACGCAGTTGATGGTCTGATATGTCTAAACGATGGTGGGAGTTGATGCGGGTATCATCAGATGATCACTGTGACTAATCTGAGCCGCTTTAGACCTATATCATCCTCAAAACCTGACCTCCATGAAGCTGGATTACAGGACCACGCCACGAGTCCCAGTCAAATATAAATGTCAAACGATATCTATGAAATGAGCACACAAAATAGATTGTATTGTCTTTCGATTTTTATTGGTTACACTTCTTTAACGAGATACATGTGCTTAAGCGAATCATTTTTTGCTTATCAATTTGTCATTTTCTGTATATGCCTTATAACAACAGAGTAAATCTACACCGGTCTAATTAAAGATGTGTTATGACATATTAGTGTTTTAAATCTAAAACATAACGTGCCGTTGTAATGTTATACACCTCTATGAAAGGTTAGTAATGAATACTAGGTTACATTACCCACCAATACATCTCTAGCGCAACAAAACCACTGATTTTGTGTCCGCAATAGAGTAAATATTAGTTTTCCGATATTGGGGTTGGAAATTCCACGGAATGTCCAGTTTCAATTTCGATGTTATTGGTCGCAATCGATGTTGTTTCCTGGTGGTTTTCATTTGTGTTTCTGCAATAACTTTGTGCATTTGCAAGCTTAATCAGTCAAAAGGAAATCCTATTACCTACATTTCCATCTTTTGTGGCAAAATAACACCGGATTAGTTTTACTCCTACATATATGGGTATGGTTCGTAGGTTCTTATACGGGGTGAGTTATAGACACCCCTCACCTTAACTTTTGAAAAAGGAAATATTTTTAAACCCCTTTAGGGAATGTTTTGTAGGGGACGTTTGTTTTGACGTACCAACGTCACTAACGCCCAACCAAAATCTGGGGAGGGCCCCCCAAATTCTTTAAATAAAACCACCCCCTGTGGCACTTCAAAATAAAGAAAACTTCAACACAAATTCAACGATGCAGAGAAAAGTCGTTTATTATGACTAGTTGTTTTGTTATACAATTTTAACGATGACACAAAATTAGATTTTAAAAACCATATTTCACATGCAATTTATTTTGAATGACAAAACATTCTTCAATTCAAAATACTCTATGGGATTATGTTATTGGATTGTGATGTTTTAAACAGAGTATTTTGAAGAAAATTTTTTGTTATAAATTGTTTGTGAAATGTGACATTTGAAAACTGATTTTATGTAAATTGGTATAAAAAAAGTAAAGATAAAACATTTTTTGCGTCGTAGAACTTGTGTTGAAATTTTCTTTTTGGTACACAACAGGTTGTTAAAATATTTGGGGGCCCTCCTCCCGTATTTGGGAAGGGGGTGTCGCAAAGTACGTCAAAAAACATTCCCCAAAGGTTTGGAAAATTATTTCCTTTTCAAATTGGTGGAGGAATCATTTAAAACTTACCCTGTACGTAGTTTGCAATTAGCATAGTTTTTTACGAAAGCATCGTTACATTTGAGTATTTGCTCCATATACGATAGCGTTTCCAAAAACACCATATATATATGGTCATTTTAGTAAACTGTAGCTATTGATATTCTAATGACCCGTGTCCCCGTTCACTCAATAATAAAAGTTACAGATTGCAACAATGTTACAAAATTTTAAACAATGGTAAATACAGTACGTTTAGTCGAGAAAAATAGCCAACACCTTCTTGGCTGATTGTTGGGACATATTTACCGTAAATCTGTGATCGAGAAAAATTTGACGTTACTTTTTTGGTTCTTTCACGTCCAAGCGCTAGTTGAAAATGTATTATATTACGGAGTTTAAAACTTTAACGTCAACACCCTGTTACACGAGAACATGAAATCTTTGAAGAATAAAAACGTTAAGAACTTGAAACTAGCTCTTGAGTCTAACGTTAAAGTGTGCTCATTTTGTTAAAAACACTTGAGGTTTCTCGTTATACGGGGTAAATGTCAAGTAGAAACTGTGTTAAATAAACATGGAATCAAAGCGGTTGGCGGCAGCAGCAGGTAGGTATACAAGTCGAGAAGTCTGTTTGGGCTTCAATTACAACTGCTACTCCTCCCATTCCTCTTCCTCTTACAAACTTATTTCCAACCACTTCAAACGTTATGTTCATTTTCTGTCTTGAGATTCAAATATTCAGAGTCAGCGACATTAGTAAATCACTAAATCACTATTTGAGATGCCGACCACTCTCATGAGGATATTTTAAGGCAAATATGTGATGAGTGGTAGTAGTGAGTTATGAGGTGTAATCTTGTTACAAACTAAGGCCGACTCTTCCTTAGAATGGGTCATTAATTAATCGCCAAATGACCAATGGAAATACAAGGACCAACGGCTTAACGTGACTTCCGAACCACGCAGGTGATGGTCTGATATGTCTAAACGATGGTGGGAGTTGATGCGGGTATCATCAGATGATCACTGAGACTATCTGAGCCGCTTATCATCCTCAAAACCTGACCTCCATGAAGCTGGATTACAGGACCACGCCACGAGTCCCAGTCAGCGACATATACATATATAATATTCAGTCAGCGACATTAGTGATAACAGTTAACTTGTATATCAGACACAACTTTTTTAGGAATGCTAGATTTTTCGTACTTTTTAATTTATTCACCACTTGCTCTAGATACAAATAGTTCTTTCAATAATCGATTAAAAATCATACAAAATTGATATAAAAAGATAGTGCTATTTTTCAAAATATTGGGGTTCGTTAAGTCTCGATTTTGGCTCTACGTCTCAAAAATAGTAAAAATATTCGTATATATTTGTAAATAGTATTACGAATTTAAACATTGCTTTACCCATTTCGAAGAACATATTGGATTTAACAAACATTCAGAGTTTTTATACGACACATCTTGCTGTATTGATGTTATTCAAATCATGTATTGTACATTTTGTTGATTTGATTTTTGTGGTCTAATGTTTGTTTGTTTTTCACAGGTAAGTACACATGCTGAAGTCTCACTCCTTCGCAGTAAGTGAACCTACATATAATATATAAACACGGATAATATTCTCGGTGAGTCTCTAGGCCGTGAAATAGCCTACGCTTAAACCTATTACAAACCTGTATTTTACTAAAGAAATTTGAAGACTGGACCGAAGACTGAAATTCATGTTTGGACAGAACCGGGACTTGGACCCGGGCCTCTCGCTGCCGGGCGATTATGCTGACCATGCACCATCAGGCCTAACTATTTCGGTCAAATAGTGTCTTTGAATGAACAAGCTGGAAATATTACAAACATAATTAAAATACTATGTCAAATAACTTATTATAGATCTTAATTTGTATAAACGCTAAATAATTCATTTATAACTTGTACTATATATATTTTTCCCACATTTTGATCGTCTACGTTGCCTCTCGACTCTATAGTATGTATGGTCTTTGATAATCACCTCTAGTCCATATGGCATAAACCTTCCCCCTAAATGTAATATACGAATTCCTGTATTTTGCCTCACATTTAGGTAAACAATCTGAAAGTTTGGGTGATCCTCAGTACTTGTCTGTATGAATTACTTTGTTATTTCTTAACCTTGCAAGAAATACAATTTTTGATAGAACAATTTCTATTCGTGTTCAGGCACCAAAAACAAGGCTATAAAACGTACATACAGAACATTTTACTTCAGGTAGTTTTCCTGCGAATTACTCCTACTAGGCCAATACAATTTTCAACGTAAGTGGGGTAGAGCTTTCCCCAATCCGCTTTTACTCTTGGTGAATTGTAACTATTTATTTATTGGTCTTGCATTCTGGCAAATCCACAAGCTAATCGAACTAGATAATTGCGTTTAACAGATTCTACTCGCACATTTAATGTGCAAAAGGTAATCTCTTTACGGTTCAGTGGCTATTGCTAGCTGCCAGATACATGTGCAAATAGCTAGTATACAAAACTATTATTGCGGACATTTGTCGTTTCGGGATCTACTATCTGATCCCGTCTTCAGGTAAAAAGTAACCTAAAACATAACACAGAACATTAGAAACACCACCTTGAATAGCTACTTGTTGTTTGGTTGTGCTTACGCTGATTACTTTAAGCTAGCTCAATGTCTAGTGTTCTACGTTTTAGGTAACTTTTCACCTGAAGACGGGATCAGATTGCAGATCCCGAAACGTCGTGATCATCTTGCTCACTAACGATGGAAGATGTTCGCAATAATAGTTTAAACTCTGAAATTCTCCCTAAATGGGGTTGTTATGTTTCCCTCAAAAGATTTTCAAGAACAAATTGTCATAAAAAAATGTATCTGAAATGTGGCATTTTAAACCTGATTTCTTGTCATCTTTAAAATGGGTTTACAAAAAAACTAGTCGAGATTAAAAATGTTCTTTGCGTCGTTGAATTTGAATTAAAATTTCCTTTCTTTTGAGGTGTCACAAGGGGGGAATGTATTAAAAAGAAATTGAGGCCCCTTAAAAATTGGGATTTTGTGACAGGTACGTCAAAAGTACGTCAAAACAAACTTCAGGATCCAATCAAAACATTACTTAAATGGTTTAAAAAGTATTTCCTTTTTCAAAAGTTAAGTGGGGGCATTTAAAACTCACCCTGTATAGACATAACAATTAGTAGGCATACTTTTTGAACAGATTGAGTTCAACATAGCTGTAAACTCAATATGAACGATACATAGTTCACAAGTCGATATAAGAACCTTGGTGTTTGTGGTTTGTTAAATAAAGTAGTAAGCAAGTCAATAACGCTTGAGCAATGAAACAACGTCATTGATTAACATTCTAAATCAATGAATCTAACTTTGCCTCTTGTTAGTTTGCTAGACAACATGCAAGTTCGTATGGTTTACGTTTTAGTTTGGATTTAATTTACAACCTGGTTGTTTTAATTTCGTCGTTTCCTTTATGCTGTTCATAACATCCCTATATAAAAGGGTTTTGAGTGGATTTAGCTGAATAATTACAACTTGATAAAACGTACCAGCCCCCATATTATTTACGTTGGTATGCCATAACGTCGATTTCCAGCATACTTTTTTTATTTGGAAAACGCCGTTCTTGTTGACTGCTTATCCAATTAAATGTTAAAATGGGAGAAAAACTTGAGCATTGCAATACTCAAAATAATATAAATTAGGGTTAATCAACTGGTTTTAATGATATTTTAATAATATCAACCCATTATATGATATTTTAATTTAAAGGTTGCAGTAACCAATATTAATGGTTGATAAGCCAAACTTGTTTATCCATTAATATGCATTTAAATGATAATCAAAATTCTAACTTATTTTGGGACTCCTGATCAAGGTAATTTTACCACGAAATAGATAAAAACTACAACGATATTCCAGATAACCAATATAATTAGTTATGATAACACTTGATCAGACGACTTGAGTAACCTTAAGTGTTTAGTTTCTGCCAACTAATTCGATAAGTCACTGTAACTTCATGTTAACGTAGTTTGTTGCTGCTAAGGTAAGTGAAGCGATTTACTTTTGAATGTGTTACTCTGAGTATACCAGCATTAATTCGGATTTCCGCCTAAGTTTTGTGTGATATTACCATGAACATACAAGGTTGCTAAAAAAAGTGCAGCCGGTTTAGTGGTGTCGTATTTTTGGACAATTTTCGGGCGAGCTCCTCAACTTCCCTTACGATCACTCTAAAAATGAAGGAGTGAAGACCGCTCAGAAAGAGTGAAATTTCGTTATTTTGGAGTGGTTTTCACTCTTTCATATTTATAGTGATGTATGCGCACGGATTTCCGCACAGGACACTTCTAATGCGGCTCTAGTACAGCAATGCTCACAGCCTTCTGTCCCCAGATTTACGCATTTCTTTAACCCCGTTAGTTGCAAACAAGTGCGCTACACCACCCCCCCCCAAAAGAGTGAAAATTACTAAATCACTATTTGAGATGCCGACCACTCTCATGAGGGTATTAAAGGCAAATATGTGGTGAAGGATGAGTGTGATGAGTGGTAGTAATGAGTTATGAGGTGTAGTCTTGTTACAAACTAAGACCGACTCTTTCTTAGAATGGGTCATTAATTAATAGCCCAATGACCAATGGAAATACAAGGACCAACGGCTTAACGTGACTTCCGAACCACGCAGGTGATGGTCTGATATGTCTAAACGATGGTGGAGTTGATGCGGGTATCATCAGATGATCACTGAGACTATCTGAGCCGCTTTAGACCTATATCATCCTCAAAACCTGACCTCCATGAAGCTGGATTACAGGACCACGCCACGAGTCCTAGTCAAATCGAGCCACTCTATAATGAGAGCGGCTGGGTTTCAACACCCAAAAGAGCGAAATTTCACTCTTTCTGAGTGGCCTTCATCCTTCATTTTTAGAGTGTAAGAAATCTCTTGTGTGTAAGAATTCTACTAAGATAATCCTTGGGTAGGTTGATACTGTTTTAGATTTCTATGTTCCCGGCTTTTCCATTTTCTAGTTCGCTCTGCTCAAAGCCTCGCTTATGTCTTCGGCTTTAGCTTTTCGTTCTTTATAGTAACGAACATTACTAACCTGTGTACGCAGCGAATTTCCCCTCTTATTTGCGTCCATTTTGGTCATAAATTACATCTTGGACTTGACTAAAATAATCCGTGACTTGTAAAAATAGTCTATCGTTTGTCTCAGTTACAACAGAGAACATTTTCAAAGGTCGCATTTTTCACTTAGATTACAGGTGATTGTTGCACGGATGGCGAGTACAGTACCGGTGAATGCTGAATGTGACTCGTCGATGCTTGGAAATAGAAGTAATCACTTAACATTGCACATTGTACAGTCCTGTGCTGCTTGCGTGTTCTGTGGGAGGAAACTTGGTCACGCACACACACACCTACACAAGTCGGACTGCTTTCTTCACTTGTTCACGTGCTCCTTAATAAGGGTGGAAATCTCACCAACTTTGTTCAAACCAACCCTAGAGCAAGGGTCCAATGTTGTAGTTTACAGGTCATCAACTCATTTTGAAGAATATCCAAGCAGAAGTTTTGCCGCTGTTCAGTAATCAGCGTAAAATAATTACCAAATAACGTTAGTTTTCTCCTCTTTATATTTTGTTTATTTTAATTTCAAAACAACAAGCTAATAAAACAGCACACCGTGCACAAAAACGTTAAAAATTAAAGCACAGTTAGAGAAACCAAGCACGCCCACCCCCAGTGGCACCTGCCCACCGACTGACTGGCTAGCTGGGAGCACCGAACGACCAATCACAGACATCCATCAGACTGACAAACTGTTATGTACAGAGGGTACAGCCAATGTAGAAGAAGACATGAATGAGCCAATGGGGAGTTTTTTGAATGAGTCATTTTTCCTAAAATATCGCCTCTTGCTCAATAAGAAACGATGGAAAACGTGTTTAAAAATAATTAAATCTCAGAAACTCTACGATCGCCAACAACCAACTTCAAGCAAATAATGTATTGTTTTTTTTTCAAATTGAAGACTTTGACGTACGGACTTGCAACTTGCATACATTTTTAACTTACATTACGCATTTAAAACCCAAAGAACTAAAAAATCCTAATGCGTCCAAACCGTATTTTGTAGACATAATCTCCTTTATCTTTGTTGTTCATAATAGATTTTGATAACCTGGTATAAATGGAATAAAATTGTCTGAAACAACGTCAGTTCAAATAACGTCTGTGAAAATGTTGTTTTGTGCTTTTATGCTGAGTATTTGAAAAATATCAACGGTCGTAATTTTGTATCCCGTGGTTCCGAAGTCACGTTAAGCCGTCGATCCATTCCATTGGTCGTCGGGCTATTAATTAATGACCCAATCTGGGGAACAGTCGGCTCTAGTTTGTAACAAGACTACGTCGTCTCATCATCCATCAACACACTCATCGCTCTCACCATCATTCCATATTCACCTTAAGTATCAGTGGTTGAAAATTGCGACTATTTTCCCAATTATGCATTGTGTAAGTTCAAAGATATATGACAAACTTCCAAACAAAAAATTGTGGCTGTACAAATAACAAAATAGCTTTGTACAACGCAGAATGGTTTTCTGGCTTTATTTAGTTGCCGGGAGAATAGGTAAGCTACAGGACGGGAGTTTTGACTCACCCTGTATACCGAGGTGATCACCTGTGTGTGTGTGTGTATACGAGTGTGGTAGTGTGAGCGGGTATCTAGTGACCTTTGTGAGTTGTACGAGATTAATTAATTACAGATCACAGCCGTTGAGTCTCATCTATCATCTTGTCTCCTTACTTCGTAGCAGAAGCTCCTCCTTCTAGGTCAAGTTTTGTGTCCGGATCCGGAAGTTACGTAATATAGTTTTAGCGGTCGGTGTAAGCTTCAGGAAGATTTTTGTATCCCCTATTTCAAGTCAACGCAATGCATTTTGTTTACGACTAAATACAATTTTAAACATAGCCGTCACGTAGCTACAAGTGTTACTGTGAATCTGAGCGAATTTCTCATAAACCAGAACACGTTTTCATTTATATATACGATAACGCTAGGTAAAGGTCGAGGTTGAGTGGTAGAGAGGGCTTTATGGTCCTAACTTCGCCTTGATAAACAAGAAAAACGTTACCTTTTTACTACCTGTATCCAAGGAAACATAGGCTAGTAAATTATATAACGGCTTAACTTACGCCCAGTGCTCTGAATGTAAAAGTGCAGAAAATCATAATAAACAGAAATTACTTTAAAACGGTAAGTTCTAGTATGTTGTGGACGATTTTAAGAAACTTCATTTTTAATACGTTGTAAATATACAGTAAAGTAGATTCCTTCAGCGTTATGAGCAGTTGTGCAGTTCTCCCTTAACTGATATGTGTGTTAGTTCAGTGTTTCGCCGCTAGACCTCTCTACCTCCCTCTAACCATTCCTTTGTACGTTGTGCAAACATCCATCTACCTGCAATAGTTTCTTATAAACACCTACGGTTTGGTGTTTAACAGTGTTTAATAAATTCACTTTATTGGCAAAAAAATATTTAAGTATGACGTAATATTTAAATATCTTTAATGCAAAATTGCAGTGCCCTATCTGATAAAACGTACTATGTACTGTAATTATATTGTTACAAACATCGCATCTGAATCCGCAATTATCACGACAGAAAACTAAGAAATTATGCAAGGCTTTATAAACAAAAAAAACATAAGTTAAAGCTCTTACCATTACAATTTGTGTGTATCATATACTTAATTAATATTTAACAGTACACAGAAAATTTTCACTTTGACATTCAGAGCACTGGGCAGAAATAAGTTTTAACTTATTTCTTAACTAGTTAGTTAAGTTTACTAGCCTAGGTTGTCTTGGATACAGAAAGTAAACGACTTTCTTAATTAAAAACAAATACAACTATTTACAGCTGTTATTTGTTTACAATACAAAACTATTAGAGTAAATTAATAAGACCAATCTTAAAAAAGAAATAATGTAAAAATTACTAATAGTGTATACAGCATTCTGAATTTCTGATTAATACCAAAAATATGACACATAGAAACGAAGGAGAATTAGTCCTTTCGAATTTTTCCTCCTTTAGAATTACTCTTGTCATGTAATGAGTAGCATATCGTGTACGGAATTAGTTGCCAGGGTTGTTTGGCGTGACGTCACCATACCACCCCACCAGGCCACGCCCCCTCACAGTTACGTCACACACTGCACGCGCGTAGAGGGGGGGATGACGTCACAACCCCCCCCACAATAGCACTTTGCGCTTTGAAATGTCGAATATGCATCATCAACGTTCTGTTTTCTGTTTGCCTTTCCGCTCCGGCTCTCCTCTTTTGCGTTGTTTGTCAACCCTTTTGAATGGCTATTGGAAATATTGTGCTGTTGGTTGATATTTTTTCGGCTCTTTACCTGCTTTTTCGTATGAAGTGCCCTTTTATCAAGTGCATCTGTGTTTGTTTGGTTAACTGGGTTGGCATTGTTTTTCATAACAATTAATTACTCGATTTTTTTCGTCAAGGTAACGGAGACCCTCTATTTTTATGTAATTAGGTTAACAATATTTCCTGTTGAACCTACGTTATTCACATAAAGTAAATAAAATATGAATGGAAGTAATACGACGGTAAACTGACTTTTAATGTCCATGTATATGAAAACTATTGACACATTGTATGTATACAACTATTGTATTGATACATTTTTATTTAAAATTTATCAACACGATGTATCTTATACAAAGTGTCTACTGGTCGGAAAAGTCGGGAAGTCGGAAATATTTTACGTCGGGAAATATCGGAAAAGGTCGGGAATTTCAGTTGGATCAGGTTTTAGTCGGGAAAATATTGTAACTATCGGTAACATGAAATAAACATTAACATAAAAGTACAACACATTGTGGTCTTAAATTGGACAACTTATATACTCGCATAGCTAACTACTGTATGTATATATTTTTCCGAGTAAAACAAATTTTGTCCAGATCACTGAGACAGTAAATAACACTTTGATTATGTGAACGCTTCTAAATTGTGTATATTTCCCAGTAAATGTATTGTTTCGTTACACAACACAGCCACGCTTCGGTGGGGCTATTTCGGGACCGATGCCTGTAGTGTGGGTGGTAGGCTATAATTGGTTATATGTTCACGCAATTAATATAGGTGTAATTAAATGGGATCTCTAATTCTGTAGTGTAATTATGTGTTCGCTATATAATTAGCGAATTTTCTTTGAAAATATAGCTATTCATTTCTCTCGCCAAAGAGAAGGAAACGTCGTAGAAAGATGCGGTTTGCAGTTAGAGCTTCTCAACACCTCCTGAGTCGAATGGCAAAACATTTATATATATATAAATGTATGACCACTCTACATGTCGCATTTTGGTCCGATCTTCATGAAATTTGGTACTAATGTTCCTTTTTTAAATATCCAGTTTAAGGTCGTTTATTAACCAGCTAGATCGGATCATCCGTTCCAAATGGGGCATTCAAAGTTTTGTTTTACCTATAACATTGTAGACTTACCATAAACGAATACAAAGTTCATCCTGTATAGTAGATTCTACTTTCGTAATCGATCAAAACACCTCCCGTTGCTCTAACCGTTTAAAGTTATTTCAGTTTAATTATTTAGACAGAATTTCTTCACTTTGACATTCAGAGCAGTGAGCAGAAATTAGTTTTAACTTATAGTGTATGAAAGAATTTGGTTTAATTCAAAATAGATAAATGAAATCTTTTTTTTTTTTGATTCGCTAAGATTCACCGTAGCGTGTGGCTACGTGTCGGCTTTGTTTGTTTTCTGTATTAATACAAATACTCAAATCCTGAATTTTCCACAAGTATTCATAATATTCATTGTTTGTGTAAAATCAAAATTTAACATCAACAGATTAAAGTATAAAAACCATCTTGAACGTAGTGAATCGCATGATAGTTTTCAAATATATCCACACCGCTGACGACTATCAGTTTTGTTTCCTGCCCAGACAAATACTTATCCTATCAACAAATGGGCTACTTAGAGGAAGAAATATACCGTTATAATACGCTGAACATTAATTATTATCCGCTCGCTTCATCCCATGTGTGAATCAACATTAAGGGTCCGCCTCAGTGGTCACCGCAGATAAACGCTGAATTCGTCCGTCCAAGAAACACATGTATGACACCGAGCACGTAACAACTGGCTAAACAACGGGCTTTCTTTCAACTGATGCAGACTATCAAACCCTCCCTTGCAAGGGTTTCGTAGGAAGTAGATAGCGCTCTTATATGAAGGTTGAAGGTTAAATTCGGATGTGTTAGTTTTTATGGAAAGAGAAAGAATTTATCCGTGTTTGCCTGTAATTAGATTTTGATAAATTTATTTTAACTTAAATAAGGTCTTAAAACTCTATTTTTTTTTTTCTTTAACCGTTAATAGCATAACACCAAGACATTTTGAAAAAAATGAACTACAGGCAAACCTAGATATATTATCTCATTTAAGAGTTGTTTCGTCATAATAGCAGTAATACTTCGTACTATTTCCAAACCTCTGCAACGACGCTCTCCCGAGCAGCTGAGGCGCACCCTTAACTTGAATATTGTTGTGCAGCAGATGCTTGCTTGCTAGGATTGTGACGTCACACTAAGTGTGCTAAACTTGCCGCAGTCTGTCGCGCCGAGATGCATAAACATGACCCGCCACTCCGCTCCTGCTCCCGCTCTCATCTTTTGCGTTGTTTGTCAACCCTTTGAATGTCTGGAAATATTGTGCTGTTGGTTGATATTTTTCGGCTCTTTACCTGCTTTTTCGTATGAAGTGCCCTTTTATCAAGTGCATCTGTGTTTGTTTGGTTAACTGGGTTGGCATTGTTTTTCATAACAATTAATTACTCGATTTTTTTCGTCAAGGTACCGGGACGGAGAGACCCTCTATCTTTATGTAATTAGGTTAACAATATTTCCTGTTGAAAGCTACGTTATTCACATAAAGTAAATAAAATATGAATGGAAGTAATACGACGGTAAACTGACTTTTAATGTCCATGTATATGAAAACTATTGATACATTTTTATTTAAAATTTATCAACACGATGTATCTTATACAGGTGTCTACTGGTCGGGAAAAGTCGGGAAGTCGGAAATAATGTTGGGAAATATCGGAAAAAGGTCGGGAATTTCAGTTGGATCAGGTTTTAGTCGGGAAAATATTGTAACTATCGGTGACATGAAATAAACATTAACATAAAGTACAACACATTGTGGTCTTAAATTGGACAACTTATATACTCGCATAGCTAACTACTGTATGTTAACTGCTGTATATTTTTCCGAGTAAAACAAATTTTGTCCAGATCACTGGAGACAGTAAATAACACTTTGATTATGTAAATGCTTCTAAACTGTGTATATTTCCCAGTAAATGTCCACTTCCGTTGCACAATACAGCCACGCTTCGGTGGGGCTATTTTGGGACCGATGCCTGTAGTGTGGGTGGTAGGCTATAATTGGTTATATGTTCACGCAATTAATATAGGTGTAATTAAATGGGATCTCTAATTCTGTAGTGTAATTCTGTGTTCGCTATATAATTAGCGAATTTTCTTTGAAAATATAGCTATTCATTTCTCTCGCCAAATAGAAGGAAACGTCGTAGAAAGGGACGCGGTTTGCAGTTAGAGCTTCTCAACACCTCCTGAGTCTAATGGCAAAACTTATATTTTTGTATGACCACTATACAGGTCGCATTTTTGGTCCGATCTTCATGAAAGTTGGTACTAATTTTCCTTTTTTAATTATCTAGTTCGTTTATTAACGATCTGATAGATCGGCTAGATCGGATCATCTGTTCCAAATGGCGGGCTTTTAAAGTGTTGTTTTACCTATAAAACTGTAGCTTTACCATAAACGAATACAAGGTTGACCCTGTAAAGTAGATTCTACTTTCTTAATCGATCAAAACACCTCCCGTTGCTCTAACCGTTTAAAAGTTATTTCAGTTTAATTATTTAGACAGATTTCTTCATTTGACATTCAGAGCACTGGGCAGAAGTGGTTTTAACATAGTGTATGAAAGAATTTGGTTTAATTCAAAATAGATAAATGATCTTTTTGTTTTATTGGATATGAACTATTCTTAAAGATTCACCGTAGCGCGTGTGGCTACGTGTCGGCTTTGTTTGTTTTCTGTATTAATACAAATACCAAATCCTGAATTTTCCACAAGTATTCATAATATTCATTGTTTGTGTAAAATCAAATTTAATATCAACAGATTAAAGTATAACAACCATGAACTAGAATCGCATGATAGTTTTCAAATATATCCACACCGCTGACGACTATCAGTTTTGTGCCCAGACAAATTCTTATCCTATCAAAAATGGGCTTCTGAGGAAGTATACCGTTGTATACGCTGAACATTAATTATTATCCGCTCGCTTCATCCCATGTGAATCAACATTAAGGGTCCGCCTCACTGGTCACCGGATAAACGCTGAATTCGTCCGTCCAAAAAACATGTATGACACCGCGCACGTAACAACTGGCTAAACAACGGGCTTTCTTTCAACTGATGCAGCCTATCAAACCCTCCGCTTGCAAGGGTTTCGTAGGAAGTAGATAGCGCTCTTATATGAAGGTTGAAGGTTAAATTCGGATGTGTTAGTTTTTATGGAAAGAGAAAGAATTTATCCGTGTTTGCCTGTAATTAGATTTTTGATAATTTTATTTTTAACTTCTTAAATAGGGTCTTAAAACACTCTATATTTTCTTTTTTTAACCGTTAATAGCATAACAACTGAAAGACATTTTGAAAAATGAACTACAGGCAAACCTAGATAATATGTTTATCTTTCATTTAAGAGTTGTTTCGTCATAATAGCAGTAATACTCGTACTAAAGTCTCCATTTTATTTCCTACAAACCTCTGCAACGACGCTCTCCCGAGCAGCTGAGGCGCACCCTTAACTTGAATATTCTTGTGCAGCAGATGCTTGCTTGCTAGGATTGTGACGCACACAGTGTGCTAAACTTGCCGCTTAGTCTGTCGCGCCGAGATGCATAAACATGACCCGCCACTCCGCTCCTGCTCCCGCTCTCATCAAACTTTCTCTGCTAATTGATTTCAAACTCAATCTAAACTTGTAAGAACCAGTAGTTTATTCAGTTATTCAACTAGTTGGCGAGTTTTAAATACATTTATTTCAGTTTCCTGTTTGTTTGCACTGCCGTGTTGATTGCAGTGAACATTTCAAAATTGAATTAAGGGTCCGCCTCCACTGCTCGGAGAGCGTCGTTGCAGAGGTTGCGGGAAAGAAAATGGAAACTTTAGTATTAATGCGATTTTGACGGAACAACTCTTAAATGAAAGATAAACATGTTATCTAGGTTTTCCAGTAGTAATTTTTCAAAATGGCTTTTAGTTTTTATACTAATAACGGTTAACGTTAGAAAATGTAGTGTTTTAAGACCTTTTTTAGAAGCTAAAAATATTATTACATACAATCTAATCACATCTAATCTCCTGGCGCTCCTTAATAGTGACCTTGGATTTCATCCCATAAGAGCAATGTAAAAAACACGCTTTTCTTGGCGCAGTCGTGATTGTGACCTTGAATTTCGTCCCATAAAATCATGCGTTTTCTTGGGAAACTTCACGCCTACGGTTTTCATCACGATTTTTATGAAATAAACTTGGGTTTAAAATGCATTAATTGCTTTTAGTGCCTCCGCTGATCCGAATTTCTATTTTATTTTTATAAGACCGTGACCAAAGTCTAAAAAGTAAAAAACCTTTGTATTTTAATTTCTTGTTTTTATTTTTAAACTAAATTTCAAAAATGTGGCCAGTGGGAGTCATTATACATTACATTGTAATCTTTCAAATGAAACCTATTTCAAAAAGATCTGTTGGACATGTTCTCTTCTTTTAAAAGTCCACAAAGAGTATAGCGGAAGCTTGTGTTGTGTTTGGGGCTGGCTGCACGCGGTGTGTATGTACAATGAGTGCACATGGCCCCCTATATTTAGCGAGCAGGGCAGCCCATTGGTCATCCATCCTCAGTCCGCCCAGCGTCCGTCATGCGTAGGAGTGTGAGACCGGGCATCGAGACCAATGGTAAGACTTAATAATAATAGCGATAATATTTATTGCAAACAAAATAAATCGTATAAGCAAGACCGAGTTAAAAACTCTCACTTTAGCCTCCTGGACCATTAAGTTAGTAATATAAATAGTTGAAATTGTTGTGTGGAATACAAATTAATAAACATTCCCCTGCAATTAAAATCTGCCAAATACAAGTTATTTCTATTCTCTTGTATTTTTAAATCTATGAACTGTTAAAAATAAGTTCAAAATGCGACCTGTTGAAGAGATCGGTGGTCATTTCCTGCCCCGGGCCTGGGTCTTGCTAAACTGTCGGCATGAATATCTCGTTATTCCAAACGGAACTCGCCAAAAATGTACTCTAAACTGCAAATTATAGTCTTATAAGTTATTATCACAGAATACCCAGAGACTGTTTATTTCTGTTATTATTCTCTTAACTACTACATATTACGAACTTATTACTATTTTCGACCCCATGACAAATCTACAAATATTGTTGTTGAAATGCGTTGCTTACATGCAAGGTATAGGGAGCATGGAGTAGAACGCTTTAGGGCTGATTAGTTTGGGGAACAAACCAATCAAGCTGGCTGAGGTGCACAGCAGATTGTGCGGTGCCGATTGTTAACCTATGCTCCAACCAATTGTGCATTGTACTTCGACAACACGCGTTCACCAGTTCATTTACACTGGCGGCCCCTTAAGGTGGCCTAATTTGCTTTTGCTAACTTCAGGTTAAGGAGTTTGTCACTTTTAGGTTGTTGGCTAACGTGATGGTTCGCACAGTCGGTCGGCGAGCATTTTATATTACCTTCGTACGTACTTTAAGCTAATATATAAGGCTTCCGGTTTACACCGAGTCTCACACACCACCCACCACCGCTTGGGTATATAAGAAGGCTGGACACGGCCAGCCAATCCGACGAGGTCGAAACGTTTAGCAGTATTTGTATTTCAACTGTGACGCGGTGTAAACTGGAAGCCTTAGATATTAATGATGACACCGGCCGTGGAAGCTTAAGAATTGATTACTTTTCAGTTGTTCAATTTTATCTTCTATCTTTTCAATTTCCAATACAAGTAGTTTTGGCAGCAGTAAGTATCAGAGTCTGGTGGCTCGGTTGCGGTTGATTTTATTTCGCAATGTAGTTGACATTTTAAGTTTAAAATGTATACAGTGTGTCATAAAATGTGTAGCGCGCTATGTGGAACCGGATTCTGTACTTACAAAAGTAAATCGAAAATATTTAGTAACATGTTTTATTTCGGCTTAGTTTAGCTAGCCGTAATCCGCCATTTTATAAATTTTGAATTTATTTAATAATTTGAAAACTTTTGAGATATTGTTGTGTAACTTGGTATAACCCTTAAACGTGTTCTTAGTAACATTTTTAATATTGATAATAATATTAAATCTTTATTTTTATAACTTATCACATTTTAAAATGGCGGTAATTTAAAAATTTCAAAGTTTTGACTTTGAATCATTTATTTCAGTTTTCAGTTGGTTTTTATTTCAAAGTGGAATCAACTGAATTTGACTTTTAGTTTTTTTTAAAGGCTGAAATCTGATAAATTAGATAAAATACTTTAGAAAATGTTATGGAGAACAATTAAGGTTTATACCAAGTTTCACAAATATATCTCAAAGGGGTTTTCAATTATTAATTATTTACAAAATAACGGATTACGGCTAAATTAAGCCTAAATAAAAATGGAACGAGACATTTTCGACTTACTTTGTATGTAGAATCAACATAGCGCGCTACATTTTTTGACACCCTGTTATATCAAAAGTGCCCTTATAACTGAATAAATTAAAAGCTGTCACTCCAGATTGTTCTTAAAGTTGACGATAATATCCAAGTCATTTCCCAACTCCTAACGTTTTATGGCTAGAACATTTTGTAAAACTGTTTGCTCGATTTCTCAATGTTCCTAAAAAACTGTGTACTTTGTCGTGTAAACATTTCTGCAGAACCTGACAGTGCGTCCACAGGCGGGCGGCGAGCGTTTTATATTATACCTTCGCGTACGTACTTTTAAGCTAATTTATAAGGCTTCCGGTTTACACCGAGTCTCACACACCACCCACCACCGCTTGGTTATATAAGAAGACGACACGGCCGGCCAATCCAGTCTCAGCCAGTCAACCAGCTACTGAGGATGACTCTCCACAGCGAGGTCGAAACGTTTAGCAGTATTTGTATTTCAACTGTGACGCGGTGTAAACCGGAAGCCTTAGATATTAATGATGACACCGGCCGTGGAAGCTTAAGAATTAAGATTACTTTTCAGTTGTTCAATTTTTATCTTCTATCTTTTCAATTTCCAATACAAGTAGTTTTGGCAGCAGTAAGTATCAGAGTCTGGTGGCTCGGTTGCGGTTGGATTTTATTTCGCAATGTAGTTGACATTTTAAGTTTAAAATGTATACAGTGTGTCACAAAAATGTGTAGCGCGCTATGCGGAACCGGGTACTACTTACAAAAGTAAGTCGAAAATGTTTAGTAACATGTTTTATTTCGGCTTAGTTTAGCTAGCCGTAATCCGCCATTTTGTAAATTTTGAATTTATTTAATAATTTGAAAACTTTTGAGATTGTTGTGTAACTTGGTATAACCCTTAAACGAGTTCCTAGTAAATATTATTAATAATAATAAATCTTTATTTTTATATCTTACTTATCAAATTTTCAAATGGTGGTCATTTAAAAATTTCAAAGATTGTGTTATTGATTTTAATAACACTTTTAGAAAATGTTATTAGGAGAACAATTAAGGTTTATACCAAGTTTCACAAATATATCTCAAAGGGGTTTTCAATTATTAATTATTTACAAAATAACGGATTACGGCTAAATTAAGCCTAAATAAAAATGGAACGAGACATTTTCGACTTACTTTTGTATGTAGAATCAACATAGCGCGCTACACATTTTTGTGACACCCTGTATATCAAAAGTGACCGTATAACTGAATAAATTAAAAAGCTGTCACTCCAGATTGTTCTTAAAGTTGACGATAATATCCAAGTCGTTTCCCAACTCCTAACGTTTTATGGCTAGAACATTTTTGTAACTCGAAGTAAAACTGTTTGCTCGATTTCTCAATGTTCCAAGAAAAACTGTGTACTTTGTCGTGTAAACATTTCTGCCAGAACCTTGACAGTGCGTCCACAGGCGGGCGGCGAGCGTGGCCTGTATACTATATACTGTATATCGACCCGACCACTGATCCGGAACTCTTGAATAATGTAAACACCTTCGTTCCAACCTTTGCCCAAGTCCTTGCGTGGGCTGCCGGTCTGGCAACGCTGCACAAGAACAACACCATCAGGCTTCTAGACAATTGGGTCTTGAGTCTTGGCTCAGTTGATTGGCCTAGACGAACTAGAGTTGGCCAAAAGCAGTTTAGTAGTTCAATGTGAAGTCTAACAAAAGTGAACTTCTACTTCGTTTAACTGATCACTTGGCTTGTCTTTTAGACCTAATGCATAAAGTTACCTAACTATTAAAGAAAATGTGTCAAATTGTTGGTAAAGTGTGTTTGTTTTAACAGTTATGTTTTTCTGTTTCAGGTAAGTACACGAAAAGTACAATTCAGATCGAACTGCAATCTAGTGTCGTGAGTACCAAATAGCGCCAGCGATAGAAATTATATAGTGTTCCAGTTACCAACGGTTATACATGGTTCAGTTAGGCAGAGATATCAATGAAGTGTCTTTTTGTAATACGCCACAAGAACTTACTTCAGGTCAAACGGCGTGAAGTGAAAAGGTAAACAACAGCAAGTATTTTGTGGGATAGACGCAGTATTCAAATGTATAAAGTTTTATTTGTACCAACGCATTGAAAATATTGAACTTCAGTTCCTACTTGGTTGAGTTTATTTAATTTAAGGCGGGTGAAATCATTAGAAAGCCTTTCAGTAGTTTCTAGGATTATAACGAGGAGTTATAACCACATCTCTTTCAAAAGGCCTTTTTCAATAATGGGAGTAGTCTTCCTGGTCTCTCAGGGTTCAATCTTCACTTTCCGTTCATAAGCTTCCAGCTCGTATCCTCTTTACACATCCTTTAGCTGGGCTTGTTTCATCTTCATTGCTTGAACGATGAAGAAGGGTTCTCTTTCCCAAATTCATGACTGGGACTCGTGGCGTGGTCCTGTAATCCAGCTTCATACAGGTCAGGTTTTGAGGATGATATTGGTCTAAAGCGGCTCAGATAGTCTCAGTGATCATCTGATGATACCCGCATCAACTCTCACCATCGTTTAGACATATCAGACCATCACCTACCTGCGTGGTTCGGAAGTCACGTTAAGCCGTTGGTCCTTATATTTCCATTGGTCATTGGGCTATTAATTAATGACCCATTCTAAGAAAGAGTTGGCCTTAGTTTGAAACAAGACTACACCTCATAACTCATTACTACCACTCATCACACTCATCCTTCACCACATATTTGCCTTTAATACCCTCATGAGAGTGGTCGGCATCTCAAATAGTGATTTAGTGATTCTCCTCTCCTACCAGCATCTGACCATCGAAATTCTTTGCCCACGCTCACTCCGAAATATCGTACTAGTTCTTCCTCTCCGTAACATACGCAACTAGTGGTCTCAGATATGTGGCACCTGAAGAAATAGTTTTTTTACTTAAAAGTCCAAATCCAGCAGGACCTCGTGTTAGAGATAAACCAATATTTCCACACTTTCGGCCTGTACAGGTCCGTAGTCCATCTCCAAACCAAATCGCACACTTAAATCCGCCATCATTTTGAATCAAGAGTGGTCATGTTAGGTTCTGTAGCCGAACTATAGATAAGCAATAAAAGTGGGCTTGGCCACAGTGTGTACTGACAATCTACAAATAATATTCGGTTTGGCACGGGGTATCAATAAAATAACAAATTGCACATTTTTACGATTTAATTCAAGTTATATTTTTAACCCATACATTTCTAACCATTCAGTTGAATAGTCCTGCGTTTTCTGTACCTATTCACCTGAGCTACGACCGTGCAACATAGTGTGTTATGGTCGGGTCGGGTCGGGTGGTGTCAGTGATGGGGTGGGGGTGGGGCAGAGTGAGTGATAAGTAAACCGTGAGCGACAGTGGCGCTATCACGACGCCCGTGGCTCCTCCTCGCACTAAACTAAACATGTTACCGGAGTTGTTATCGCGACGTGGTCCCGCGTCCTTGTCACTACCTCTACGCGACGTCGTCTGCTTGTCTGCACTCCTCGTCGCTATGCTGGTTCACATTCAACTGTTGCTTTTTAAATGAGTAAATTTTTATGAATTATTTCTGATGAATTGTTATTAGCTGTTAATATTCTCAAAAGTACAGCCTAAAATATATATGAATTTGTATACATGAAACGTTGTGCATTTTGACTTTTATCATGTATTAAACGTGAACGTTTTTTGTCACTCTTAAATAAAAATAAAAAAGATATAGCCTAAGTTGAAAAACCAAATTCACAAAATAATTTTTGAGCGTTTTAATATCAAAAATTGTAAAATCTAAGTCGACAGAGCTACTGTTATGGACGGTTAGTGTTACACGATGATCGGGCTGTGGTCCTACACGAATGTTCGTCTACGTAACAAAGAGTGCGAGGTGCTGCTAGGTAAGTTGTAACAATACAATATTCATATCCTCGTGTCGATATTGTCATTATGCAAATTGTGTATCAACCGTTGGGAGTTGCTGTTCAATTGGGTCAATGTTGTTCTTACACAATGTATTGTTGGTTCTTCCCCGATTCGCTCTGAATCCTCCAGGTGTGTTTGGTTGTTGTGTCCGATACTTTGTGTGAGTAGGATCGAAATGTGCTTGGAATTACATTTTAAACTGACGTATTGATCAGGAAGGATCGGCCGAAATGAAGGACAGTAGTTTTAAACACATACACATACAGGGTGTCAAAAACTTTGGGATTGGGTTTATTGGGTCAAAGTAAAAAGAAAATCATGAACTCCATTTTTCAAAAACCTTTTGTTTACTAGATAAACGCCATTTTGTGTTTTACTAATTATTTATTATCTCCAAAGTAAGACCATTTGTGGAAAATTGCAGCATAATCTAACTTACCATTTCAAAATGGTGGCTATTATATGGTATTTTTAGGGCACTTTTGGTGTTACACCTTAATTAGCGAATAAACGGTGAGTTTCACGATAAAACGTAATAGAGTAACGTTTTGTAGAAAATTGTGTTACCTGTCTATTGGGACCAAGGTCATAAACCGATTAAGAAATAACAAATATCAAGGAAAATGTCTGTCTGGAAACAGGCAACTTTCCACCTTATTACCTTTTTTGCTACGGTTTCCTCTGTAACTTTGTTGATTTTCATTCGGCCTTTATGATCTTGGAGTTAATAGACTGGTAATAAAATTTTATACGAAACGCTATTTCATTTTACCGTAAAACCGTTACGGCTAAAAATCGTTCAATGTTTTTCGCTAGATATGGTTTAACACCAAAAATGCCCTAAAATAATAAAATAGCCACCATTTTAAGATGATAAGTTAGATTGTGCTGGTAATTTTTCCATAAATGGTCTTAAAGACACATTTATATTAGTTTAGAGTCAAATCCAATAAGGGGTGTGGGAGATGATAAATAATTAGTGAAAAAAGGGATAGTTAGTTTATTCCGGCCAAATTGACGGTATAACCCTTGAGAAATTATCTACTTGAGTTAAACCGCGGCTTAAACTGCCGATCTCAGTTAACTGACGTTAGGGAACTGTCAGTTACATGACAAGCGTCTTTATGTATACCCGTAGGCTATATGTACCAAAGTTATTTATCGGATGGCAAAAATAATAAATATAAATAAATATACTACATACTGTAAAATATATAAAATAAAGTTATGTTCTGTTCATACTATTTCACCCTAAAATTTCACACTATAATTTAAGAGTTTGGTTCAGCTAATAGAATATTTATGATTTCATTGTTATGCCATTAATGTGGTTAAACGATATTTATTTTCTTAGCTCTTAGGCTTTCGCGGCCGGTGTCATCATTAATATCTAAGGCTTCCGGTTTACACCGCGTCAGTCTCAGCCAGTCAACCAGCTACTGAGGATGACTTCACAGCGAGGTCGAAACGTTTAGCACTACATATTATATTTCAACTGTGACGCGGTGTAAACCGGAAGCCTTAGATCTTAGTGATATTTATTTTAGTGTTTTGCCCTAAAGTCGCCGGAGCTTTAAGGTCTGTACATGAATGGGCTGTAGAACCCGGAGTTTAAGTAGGGACTAGCATAGCTACTACAATCTACCAGTAGTAAGTATGACATACATGCATAGACCTTGTAGAAAGACCGTGTTTTGTAGACAAAACCTCAGTGCTTTTGTTGACATAGAACTTAGTTCTATTTGAGTAAACAACTATTTTGGGTGCTTTAAAGCCACAACAATTATTCTTATTTAAATGTTTGGTCAATGCGTTGTGAACATCGGTCAAAACACGGTTGTTATCTGCAAAACTACAGGATTCAGACTTCTATTGAATATCTTCAAATATTTCTAGAATACAGTGGAGAGACCCCAAATAATTAAAACTAATAATAATTAAATTAGTTGTGCGGCTCCCGTACTGCGAGGTTCGTTAGTCCAAGTCTGGGAGATCATTTCAATTATTATTTCTTTATCTTATTCAAAGGAACATCTATTGGAAGGCTCATACTATTCTGTTGGGTGATTTTTAGATCAGGCTTTGAATCGATAGAATTCATTTTATGATAATTTAACTAGGCTTTGCAATACTCTTACTAGTGATTTATTTGTTTTATTTGAAATATTTGTTTATTGTTGTGTTTTTTTATTTTTTGCTTTTGCTTTTTGTCAAGCTATCAATTTCTTAAGAGGGCGGATCAGGTCAACTCAGTTCAGCTTATAACCTTGAATAAAACTGCAAACTACGTTTTAGGAAGTTAATTTACGTAATCTGTATTCAAGGAAGCATGGACATATTGATGCTGTTTCATATAAACAATAAAACTTTTGCTTTCACTATCAAATTAATTCCGTACTTCTGAACTAAAACCTGGATTTTCCATAATAACATGGCCTCGAGAATTCAAGTAATTAGTATTATATTTACATAACAAACTCAATTTGTCTCTTTTTATATGCAGCATCACTAATGAATAAGAATAAGAATCAATGTATTTATTTTTTGCGGTATTTACATAATACATAATATGCATATAATCTAAAATCAGACAATTTAAATTCAAAATAAACAATGAAATCTTCTACCTGCCAGGGCTGAATCTTACAGTCTGTTGGTATAAAACAACCTAGAGATAGCTAAGCACATTATTATGCAAGTAAATAGACTATTATAAAACTAATTTCAGTCTATGATGATTTATACAATAATACAAGAAAATAATTTTAAAAGAAATAATGACTATGCTTCCCGAGAAAAGATTTCCACGTTTTAGTTTATTAACCTACTTAAAACACAGTTTGCACATTTTCCCATGTTAAATTCCCTATCCCATTTGAACGCCGTTCGGGCTCTATCCGGCCCCCTCTTAAGATGTAGCTATATTTTTAAATATTGTTTTGTAAAGTCTTAAGTTTAGATATATAATTAAATGTAGTTCTTATATTAGTGTAGTCCTCTGAAGACGGGTGGAGTTTTAACTACCCGAAACGTTAGGAGTAGTTTTTCTCCAGAAGTGGCGCGAAAAGTCCGTTTTTCCTTTACTAAAACTAATAGCTAGCTACATTCTGATTAATATTTTCTTTTATTTGCAAACAATGAACCACTCTTGTTTCACATGAGTTCGTGTGCAAGGTAGCGTATAAAACATGCTCGTGGCGGGAATGGACGAGCCGGTGCCATCAAGTTAAAAGCCATAAGTAATGAATACTGTAGAGTATAGGGGTGTAGCGCACAGGGGTGCGTGACAGTAGCTTTACAGCGGCCTGGACACGAACCTACCCTACCACAAGTGTGCTGGCTATCTCTCTCGATACTCACAAACACTACACTCTAAGTGCACTTTTTTCGCAGTGAAAGAATGAAATTTCGCCTTTTTCATTAAAGAGTGGCTCGATTTCCACTCTTCTGCAGGCCTAGTTGTCAACAAGGGAGCAATTTAAACACCCATATCAATCACTTGATTATTGTGTTCGTTAAGGTAAACACAAAACTGACGACTTCAAAATTGTGTTGGCCTAAACGCCTCACGTTATTTAACACCTTTGATTATAGCCAATAATTGCATCACCTTCACGGCGATAATTCCTTAGGAAAAACACAATTTTAAAACTGTTGTTAAAATTACGACCGCTGCTTTTGAGTATTTTATGTACATTGGTGAACTCTACTGATTCTAAACTGGGAGTTTTTACAGTGTTGACGAAGTACTGAGTATTGAGTTATCAAATACGGTTGAAACACAAAGGATCTGACTTGTGTAAGTAAGACAATCCCTGAGCTGAGACTCAGAGGAGAGCAGTTCAATTTAACAGCACTGGAACTCTGTTTATTCCTAATTGTATTAGTCGTTCAAAGAGATTTTATTAGCCAGAGCCAAGTGAAAAAAGCTCTGAGCATATCGTTTGTTCTCCTCAGTTTAGAAACGGTGCATCCCACTTTATAGAGAAATTATTTTAGCAAAGGTTAGGTAATAAGTTTTAACGGTTCTAGCTTCGCCTCGTCAATAAAGACATTTTTAGCGAATTTCCATAGGAAATAGAGATATTCTTTTCTTCCTCCAAAGAGAAGGAAACGTCGTAGAAAGGTGCGGTTTGCAGTTTTTTGCTTCCTGACACCTCCTGAGTCATATAGCAAAAGTAACTTTATATTTTGATAATTTAGTTCACCAAAAGTGCTACTTATTGCATAAACAAAAAGGGAAGAAGAAAACTTTGAAAATATTCAGGGTACTTCAAAGTTTTCTTCTTTCCTTTTTGTAACTTTATATATATGTATGTGTGTGACCACTCTTCAGGTCGCATTTTCGGTCCGATTGTTATAAATTTGGTACAGATGTTCCTTTTGTAAATCTCTAGGTTAAGTTCGTTAACCAGCTAGATCGAATCAGCCGTTTTAAAATAGTGGTAATTCGAAATTTTGTTTTGCCTATAAAGTTTTACTTTTACCATAATTGAAAAGTCACCATGTATAGTAGAATTTTACTTTTTCAATCGATCAAAACAACTCAAATTTCTCAACTTACCGTTATCAAGTTATTTCATTTTAGTTATTTATACGAAATTTCTCCACTTTGACATTCAGAACACTGGACAGAAATTAGTTTCAACAAGTTTCTTTAGTAGTTAAATAAATTTACTAGCCTAGGTTGCCTAGCATACAGAAAGTAACTTTCTTATATCAAAACAAATACAACTTTTGTTTACTATAAAAACCATAGAGTAAATACAAGGCAAATCTTAAAAATAAATTGTAAAAATTACTAATAGTGTATAGAGGAATTTTGTCTAATTTAAAATAGATAAATAAAAACTGTTCTGTTTTATTGGAAATTCGCTAAGATTCACAGCAGCGCTTGTGGCTGCGTGACGGCTATGTTTAACTTTGTTTCATACATAACGTAAAAGGCGTTCATAAGGTGGTTTGGAAGTCACGTTAAGCCGTTGGTCCTTGTATTTCCATTGGTCATTGGGCTATTAATTAATGACCCATTCTAAGGAAGAGTCGACCTTAGTTTGTAACAAGACTACACCTCATAACTCATTACTACCACTCATCACACTCATCCTTCACCACATATTTGCCTTAAAATACTCTCATGAGAGTGGTCGGCATCTCAAATAGTGATTTAGTGACATAACGTAGTTTTTAGCTATTATATTGGCTTGTTATGTTTCACTGGCAAAATTCAGTTGTAGTACAGTATATGTTTTTGTCCAAATGTACTCCGAAAAACAGTTTAGTCACACAGATTGGAATGTACTCAATTAGAAGTTGCATTAAATACTTCCATTTGAATTGCCAGACTCTGAGCAAGAACTGGAACCCGCACAAATAGGAGTTCTCACCTCGGAGCAAGAAGTATTACGGATATCGTAACCGGGAAAGAAATCCACCACGAAATTGAATTCTGGAATAGAACAAGAACTTTCACCTCTTCTTTACTGTTTTGAAAATATTTCTTTCCCCTCGGTTCAGAAATGTTCACCAAACTTAATGTTACCTTGATGTAATACTTTACCGTTTACGTGAGAGCACGTTTTAAAATGGTTTCCACTATTTAAACTAGTTTAGGGCTGATAATTATACCTGAACCAGACCAAAAAAGAGTTTTGATTTCTCCGAGTTAAAATTCGATCATTATATCACTATTTGAGATGCCGACCACTCTCATGAGGGTATTTTAAGGAAAATATGTGGTGAAGGATGAGTGTGAAAAGTGGTAGTAATGAGTTATGAGGTAGTCTTGTTACAAGGCCGACTCTTCCTTAGAATGGGTCATTAATTAATAGCCCAATGACCAATGGAAATACAAGGACCAACGGCTTAACGTGACTTCCGAACCACGCAGGTGATGGTCTGATATGTGTAAACGATGGTGGAGTTGATGCGGGTATCATCAGATGATCACTGAGACTATCTGAGCCGCTTTAGACCTATATCATCCTCAAAACCTGACCTCCATGAAGCTGGATTACAGGACCACGCCACAAGTCCCAGTCTAATTTCGGGAGGCCAATGAAGAGTGTTATTGTTATCGAAATTCTGGATCATAAAATATCTCAAAACCCTTTTAGATTGCAATGCAGAGACATTGAGAAGTTTAATGAAGTACCAAGAACTGAAGATTAAATTGTTATGGAAATAATTTTAAAATTGATGCAAAATCTACATATCAATTTTATATCCTATACATAACCATATTTTTCATGTGATGAATTTTCTAAGTCGCGAGGGTTAAATTAAGCGTTATTTGCATTACTATAGAAACCAGGAAGACTGCTATCGCTAGAACGTAGACGTTGAGAGCCTTCAATTCTCTCAAGACAAGTTACGCAGTACACGCCTGCTACAGGAATGTATTCGCGCCGTGCGAGTCTAACATTATTTTAAAATACGGGCACAATCTTGTCAATTTAAACGTTTCGTGCTAACCTATAATTTAAATAAAATATTAAAATACAGTTTTTTATACATGACTTTGCTTTTTGACAAATTTTGCCTGGTTCGGATGTCACGTTAAGCCGTTGGTCCTTGTATTTCCATTGGTAATTGGGCTATTAATTAAAGACCCATTCTAAGGAAGAGTCGGCCTTAGTTTGTAACAAGACTACACTTCATAACTCATTACTACCACTCATACTTCACCACATTATTGTCTTAAAATACCCTTATGAGAGTGGTCGGCATCTCAAATTGTGATTTAGTGATTTATCAAATTGAGGCTTGATATTGTGACAATGTAGACCTACTATTTGCACAAAAGGTTGCAAAATAACCGAACAATGTACTGTATGAACAAAAGCACAAAACAATGTTAGTGGAAAGCAAACAGCGCGATGTGGCTGCGGACACGTATACACGTGCTGTACAAAGTGCTGAATGCTGACGTACTGCTGAGACAGTTCCTCTCCGCACGTCAAACAACAGTTTCAGATTCATTCTTTGTCAAACTCATTTGTTTCAACCGATGATAACAATTCAGTGACACGCGGTAGCTCGCTTTGTGTACACGCCCTTGAGGCTTTTTATTCGACTGGGACTCGTGGCGTGGTCCTGTAATCCAGCTTCATGGAGGTCAGGTTTTGAGGATGATATAGGTCTAAAGCGGCTCAGATAGTCTCAGTGATCATCTGATGATACCCGCTTCAACTCCCACCATCGTTTAGACATATCAGACCATCACCTGCGTGGTTCGGAAGTCACGTTAAGCCGTTGGTCCTTGTATTTCCATTGGTCATTGGGCTATTAATTAATGACCATTCTAAGGAAGAGTCGGCCTTAGTTTGTAACAAGACTACACCTCATAACTCATTACTACCACTCTACACACATATTTGCCTTAAAATACCCTCATGAGAGTGGTCGGCATCTCAAATAGTGATTTAGTTACTGTCTACGCACGCCGTCGCTGAATTCATTGTACACATTTGAATTTCTTCCGTTAGTTGTAGATGTATTTAAAACAATTTATATTTGTTATAATTTTTTTGTGTCAACAAACATATTGTGTGACACAAAATAAAGTTAAATATAGAAAACAAACCAATCACCAAAATACAGGTCCCTATAATACTACTTGCTACATAGCCAATGAGTTATAGATGAAATGTGGTTGGAAAAGATTAGTTGTATTAGAATTATCCATAATTTTCCAACACTATAAAATGGGTTTTGATTTAAAATAATTTCATTTCGACATAAAATAGCTTATACTCTCAATGTTTTTAAATAGTCCGGTAATTTGTTAAAAAAAAATTAATACCAATTTGGGACGGTAATTTTTGAGATATTTCAAGCCTATGATATCCCAACCTAAATTGACTACTATTTCTAGTGTCATGGTAGGTTATATCATGGCCTGTTACCAAAATACCATTTGTTATGCAAAAATAATAGTTTCGTATAGATAAATACAAAGTAGAGGTAAGACTACCTAATTCTTTAAATATTTAGCCAATAACTTAGCATTCTCAGTATAAGTTGGTGACTAGGGGTTCTCAGTATAAGTGGCTCACAATGCTGAGGAGAGGTATCTAAGAAGAAAAATTCTCGAGGTAATCTTTTTGCTTATAACATGTGATCAATATGCCTGTCCCAAGATAAATTACGAAACACTGCTTTAGTTTGCCTGATCAGGTATTTGGCTCCGAAACTGTTTTAAGCATCGTCGAATAATAACACAAAAGCTTAACCGCTTTCAAGAGGGCACTACAACCGTATCACGGTCTAGATTAAAACACAAGTTAAGGACTCGAAGTAGACACAGAGTATATGAAGTTGTAAGAGAAGCGTGTAAAAAGTGGCGCCATCTGTCTTCTAAACCACCAACACATGTCAGTGGCAGTTCAGAGAACAATGTAATCAGTTCAGTTCGCAGAGTTCGCCACAGACCACGCCCAAGTCACCTTCCCGATACTCTCGACACAGTCACACGCTCATACAGGGTGGGTTTTATATGTACGCCCTCAACTTTAGCTTTTGGAAAAGACAAATTTTTTGAAACCCTTTGGGGAATGTTTTTATAGGATTCTGAAGTTTGTTTTGACGTACTTTGCGTCACCCACCCCACCCAAAACCGGGGCCAAAATTTTTAAATAGCAACCCCTTTGGGGCACCTCAAAAGAAAGGGGATTTTAATATAAATTCAACTACGCAAAGAAAACACTTTTATCTCTACTCGTTCTTTTGAAATACCCAATTAATGATGACAAGAAATCGGGGTGTTATAACAAATTGTTCTTCAAAATACCCTATGGGATTAATATTGTGATGGCATTTTAGAAACATTTGCCATTTATTGAAATCATTTAAAGCTGATTTCTTGCAATCTTTAAACAAGTATTACAAAAACTAGTAGAGATAAAAAATTGTTCTTTCCGTCGTTGAAGTTGTATTAAAATTCCTTTCTTTTGAGGTGCCACAAAGGTTGGGTTGCAGTTTAGAATTTTTAGGAAGGCCCTCCTCCCCGGTTTTCGAGTGTGTGGTGGTTGACACGCAAAGTACGTCAAAACAAACTTCAGAATCCTACAAAAACATTCCCCAAAAGGTTTCAAAAATTTTCCTTTTAAAAGTTAAGATGGGGGGCCATTTATAACTCACCCTGTATAACAAACTATCAAAGGAGGAAGCGGCGTGAGAGAGATTCACTCAGCACACTTCAGCAACTAACACCCAGCAACGCGGTTTCAAAGGACAGATGAAGCGAGTCGCTCTAATGCGAGTCCACTGAATAGAGAATGGCTAATGCGAATTTAACTGGCATAACTCGGCTTGAAACACAAAATGGCGTGTCATTTGCACATTACGACTAATGCAACACAGAAATTAGTGTCTAGTTATGCAAAACTATCCGTCATTACTCGTCCAATCATAACAGAGCGTTGGTCAAGGACAAACGACTGTTGAAAGTTAATCGATACGCTCGTGTGGTGTTTACAATATAATGTCTTCGGTGTTGTTTTATGGAAATGAGTAATAACTAGCGTTGTACCCGTGCTACGCCACGGATAAAATATTATAGTATCATGACTTTAAAGTATTTTTGTACAAAGGCAGGCTGTAGCTCGGGTACTGGCATCAAACTACCGATCCTTACACCTGTTCCTTCATTTTGAAAGTGGGCTTTAAGTTTACCAGCTGACGTACCTGTTCTTCGCACGGTTGTGTTTAATGTTATAAGTCAGTTTTGGATTTTACAAAGTGTAAGAAAACGTAATAACCAAAAACCGATGGATTCATTTCAATGCACAGACAAACGGAAACCAAATAAGTGTTTCTCGGTGGCATTCATAGTAGTCCTGCCATTGGCCAGTTTTCCAATAGTTTGGTCCCTCGCCATTATTTTGTGGACGTTGTATGGATACAAACTATAGCTAAACACACTGCGTAATGGGTTAAACCCTAAACAAGTTTCACTACCAACAGAGTCGATTTTCAGTTTAACGGTCCAATATGCCTTAAAACGTGTTCAGTTTTGGCCCTTCGTCATTTATTTTGTAGATGTTGTATGGGTATAAAGTGTGCTTAAGACACCTGCGCGCATTAAACTAAAACAGAAGAGTTTCATTGCCATAACTCCAGCCGATTTTGAGTTATAAGCGGTCCAAGATGCTTTAAAACGTTACAGACAGACATACAGGAATTTTTTGACGCCAGTTTCGGTCTTTGCAAAGTATATAAACACCAAATAACCAAAACCTATGGATTTTTGCAATGTACAGACAAAAATCTTATTTTATTTTATATAGAAGATACACAAGAATAGCAATGACGCTCATCTCCAGGAAATCGGTGCAGTTCTAATCTGTGGGAAATCTAGAAGTGTGGGAAATAAACTACTGACGAGAGAAGCACTTTTGACTCTCAGAAGATGTTCTAAGCAAAATATTCTTGCTACCAAGAGCTTAGTTGAGCATTAAAGATAGATTGTTGATTAACCTTAAAAAGGGCTACATTTACTACTTTTGTGTTTGAATTGGCCGTTTTCTGATCTCCATCTTCTATTTTCACTAGCGATGTTCAATGGTCTATATAGCAAAGAAAGGTTGCTCTTTAAGGTATTCGTAAATATCGGAGAAGCCTCTTTTTGACGCCAAGAAATCTTGACTTTTCAAACACTTGCGGATCGATTTACATAAAAGCTTTTTTAAATTAAAGAAACGTTGATGTGTACAAAAGTTTGCTGTGTGCAAGACCAGTGATAAATAAAACCCCCACAAATACCCGCAATACATCCAAGTCACTCGTTTCTAAAGTTACTAAAGAACAAAAAGTTGTTTTAAAAACTCAATTAAGGTTTAGCGATTGTGGCGAGTGTGAGGGATCGATTTCATCGTTACCGCCCGTCATACAAATGCCCGTGTGAATAGAACATCATTACGGCAAACAACAGAAGGTATATTGATATCCCCGCGTCACTGGCAGTCTATACATCACCACAGATAATCACAACTATACAGTATGCAGTAGGCGGCGCTGGCTTTGCTGTTTGCGACACTATTGTTCGTTAATTTCGTCCAACTGATGGTAAGTTAAAGTGGGATCAGCTGACAACTTTGTGTTAGGACGATTAACAAGAAATGTAAAAGACTAGCGGGGTGTAAAATGTAAAAGTAAAAGACTATCCCCAATATACCAGTATAGTACGTTTTATGGGCTGAAATCAAATAATACAATGGTATCGTTCATCAAATTGTCAATAGTTTATACAGCCAACAGGCGGATATTCAACAAAACTGCACGTTTAGCGATGATGTCTTTACATCGAAACGTCCTGGGATGTAACAACCCTCAACCCAACTTTTTGGATATTGACGGAGGTAATTAAAAACCTATTTTATGTTGAATTGAAACAGCGAGAAAGCCGCATTGTCTGGAAGAATGGAGAAAGCGCAGTTTGATCTCCGAGGTAAAGTAGTGTGTCTGTATCGACAGCGCCATCTGTGTAAAATGTTTCACGAGACCGGACAGTTTGTCTGCGATGCAAACTTGAGAGTGACGTCGACGGATATTTACACAACCGCACACTTAGAGCACGCCCCCGTCTCCCTTGTCCTACTGGCAACCTTTCCTCCCTTCCCCTTAACCGTCTAGACAATCAGACCATCTTGAAAACACTCAGTTCGAAATGCAGATTTTTCTCAATATGCAGGGTGAGTTATATGTCCCTCCCCCCACCTTAGCTTTTGGGGGAATGTTTTTTAGGGTTCTGAAGTTTCTTTTAACGTATATTTTGTTACCCACCCCACCCAAAACCGGGGAGCCTCCTAATTTTTTTAATACGAAGCCTCCCTTGCGACACTTAATTTAAAATGGTATAAAAACACAAACTCATTGAAACCATTAAAAATATTTTACGACGTTCCTGTAAAAAATGGCGGCTCAAAACGTTTTTAATTTTTTAAGCAAACAAATGGACGCTGTCGCTATATTTGTGCGCATTGAGGTTCTATGCCTCCAGCCCTTTTTTGATCAACGTAGGGAGCTGAGCGGACTGCACAAGTTCTCCGCTAGCAAAATCGATAAGAAAGTGTTTGTTGCCCTAGCCCGTTTGTGTCCGCGTTTCATACGAATGCAGAGAAGTAGTTTGGAATAAGATAGAAATTACAATTAAACAAAATAGGCCTATCTTCTTCACATTGAGGAGTCAGTAAACATAACCACAACTCTGATCGAACAAACTTGTTTTCTTGTTTCTACCGAAATCAAACAGAAACAGACAAACAGGTTAGCCAACTCGTTGATGCGAGGTTTAATCTATACTGTGCCTGCCAAAAAGTCTCGACTGGGACTCGTGGCGTGGTCCTGTAGTTCAGCTTCATGGAGGTCAGGTTTTGAGGATGATATCGATCTAAAGCGGCTCAGATAGTCTCAGTGATCATCTGATGATACCCGCATCAACTCCCACCATCGTTTAGACATATCAGACCATCACCTGCGTGGTTCGGAAGTCACGTTAAGCCCCCTTTGGTCCTTTTATTTCCATTGGTCATTGGGCTATTAATTAATGACCCATTCTAAGGAAGAGTCGGCCTTAGTTTTTAACAAGACTACACTCATAACTCATTACTACCACTCATCACACTCATCCTTCACCATCTATTTGCCTTAAAATACCCTCATGAGAGTAGTCGGCATCTCAAATAGTGATAGTAATTTAGTGATATATATGCCACCGTCATAGGGTTTTAAAGCCGGGTATAAATTTTGTCTCGGCACAAAGTTGGCATGCAGTTGAGCTGAGTAGTGACGTCACCTCGGCTTGTGTCGTGTGCACTGCTGAACTTGCAGTGTTTCGTCTCCACGCTTTCTTGTTCTCGAATTGTTTGCCTTACATTTCCTCCACACTTCACTCCAATCTTCAACCAAGTTTCATTGTTTCTCTTGCTTCTAAATTTGTTCATACAGTGCGCCATTACGAAGGATGTAGCCTATTTTCATAGTGCTTATGTTATCCATTATTATCGAATTTCCTTTGGAAAAATGAGAAATTCATGCCGTCCTCATGGTAAGACCCAGACCAAGAAATGAGCACCGATCCTGACCCCCAGAACACGTTTTGAGCATTTTTCAAATTTTATATGCATAGGGCCTATGTATATATGTGTGTACTCTCTACAAGTCGCATTTTGAGGTGGGAATTGGTCAAAACGTGGTTTTAATGACTTGAAAACAGTAAATTTTATCTGACTTTGACGAAATTTAAAATAAATATGTATTGTGATGGTATTTATCAATGTCCCAAAAATTATGAAAATCCATCGAGTCGTTTCAAAATGGTGGCCAAAAAAGTGATTTTTCGCTGTAACATAGTTATGAATAGTCCGATTTCAATAAAATTTGAAATACGCTTTCCCTTCGTGATTTGTAATAAAACTTTCAGTAAAAGAACACGTAAGTCTGAGGCCGAAGGCCGAAGCAAGCTGTGAGTGTAGCGAATGTCAACGGAGGCAATGTCAACGGGAGGCTCTGAACGGAGCGAATATGAGTAACAAATTGCAAAGTCAATTCGATTTACTCATGCAAGCGGCGCTATAGCGCTTAGCTGCGTGTCGGTCTGGTTTTTATTATTATTGACGTATAGGTTCTGTCGGACCACGCGAAACACGCTAACGCCGTACGAAAAGTAAGCTTTTCTTTGTGACCATACTTCCTTAATTATTCGGAAGTCACGTTAAGCCGTTGTATTTCCATTGGTCATTGGGCTATTAATTAATGACCCATTCTAAGGAAGAGTCGGTCTTAGTTTGTAACAAGACTACACCTCATAACTCATTACTATCACTCATCACACTCATCCTTCATTATATATTTGCCTTAAAATACCCTCATGAGAGTGGTCGGCATCTCAAATAGTGATTTAGTGATTTCATCCTTTCAGAATGAGATCAATACTACTGAATCATAAGTTTTCAATCACAAAACGTTCGTTCTTGCCTTTTTTGAAAACTTCTCTAAGATACTTGAATTGATTAACTCTTTTAACTATATCGTGTTTGGTGTTCATACGTTCAGACTTTACTTTCATACGTTCATACGATCACGGTCATAAATTCTGTTTTCTCGAACGAGATCTGTAAACCTTCTTTTGGGATAATGTATAGTTTTTAAATAATTATGTTATTTAAAACTAGCTTAACATGTAGTGAATAAAGTAGCCTCAAGTGAATTATCCGAATTAGTTTCGTGCATGGAAAATGAATGAACTCATGCAGTTACATTAAAGTGACCTAGAGACGAGCAATGTTATTTACAAGGATTACCGTCTTGAGAGTCCCATGACGAGGTGAGCTGGGAGATTACCACGTCCCTCGCGCTGGATACAGTACACAGTACAACATACACACCAACGCTGCTTCACTGTCAACCAAGTATCGTACTGTACTGTTTTTCACGGGTTACGAATAATAAGGCGTCAGTCTTTGTTAACTCACTATTTATTTACAGTCTAGTTATAATTACACTAATATTGAACACAATTAATTATTCACTCAATGGCTACAAATTATTACACTTTGACAGTTCCTTATTTCACTAGTTACACTTTACAGTCTATTCACACTCCGGCGCGAAGTCCGTTCACTCCCGTGTTCTCGTAGCACTCTTCAGTCGGGAATCCAACGGTGGGTGACGATGCCTCGACGATGGCTATCACTGACACTGTTCACGCACTGAGATGTGACCCTGTATGTTCACACAGCACTTCCACGTTCACAAGGTACGCGTACCTTCTTACACAGTCTTACACTGGACTATTCGTTCACAAGGGGAACGCGGCCCCGATTCGTTCACATTCATTCATTGTCCGGAACTGACTGCTGGGGGCTCCTAAGCGCGAGTTTATATATCCCCGTAGATAATTCTCGGAGTTTCTCCAAACGTCTAGAACATCACGTGACTAGGCTCTCAGCCAATAGGATTGAAGTTCTGGATCCTTCGATGTTTATGGCGCGTGCATTCAACCGTAACAAACATCGAAGGCAATATACCTGTCAGTCAATTGGGTCTCCGAATTCACGCAGGTTCATTGAAGCGGCCTGCCTATTGTCTCGGGGGTAGGCCCGGCGTCCGTTACGGTACGTAAATTATGTATAGGACATATTTCTAAATCCATGAGCTCAATAGAAGCTCTTGTTAGCGAGTTTCGTCTAGCACTTACAAGATCCAATCACATCACCCTAAGTATCGACAAACTAATTATTCATTTACTAACTTACTATCCGCTTTAAATCTCTTTCTTCCTGGTTCTTCCGTAGTTAGTACATTATCTAGATTATCTAATCGTAAATGTTTCTTATCAAGTGTGATGGGTAAATCTATGTACAGACACGAAGAGGGTGCAGAAAAATAATTGTATTAAAATACAGTTCATGTTTTCAAAACCATGAAGAAATGGATCAAGAATAACTTATTAATTCACAAATTTTGATATCTTATTGTAATATTATTTGAACTGTTGTTGTACCCAAAACAGAACCAAATTCTTATATTTTTAGACACGCATTAATTGCGACATATAATTACAATGTTAAAAGTTATTTTCAAACCAATTTAAAACTAACCTAATAAATAATCTTGCCTAAAATTCGTTTTATACAATTGGAGAGTTTGTAGATAGGTAAAAGTTCCACAACCCAACAGTATAATTAGGCTAACGTCTTACTTGTGGTATTTAGGGTATTGTCAAAAAGCAATCTAAATGGTAAAATTTGACATTAAACGAATTGTTATTACTCGTGTTATTATTACAACAACTACAATATGATATTTTCTCAGGTATCAGAGATAATAATGTTAAAACTTTATTAAAAGAAACAGTAAAACCGTCAAGCTTGCTGGTAAAGTAAAAAACATTATCCAACTTTTCCGCAGGGATTTCTTTATTATTAAACTTGTATTCTTTCGTGGAGCAGAACAAAATAGCAAAAGGGTTTCCTCAACTTATAAACAAAGAAGAAAAGTGATCAAGACACTTTGTTGTGGTTAAAACTTTAATGAAAAGACGTGTTAATGAAAGGGCGAACTTTCCTTACTTGAAGAAGGTGGGTTTCGCGGTTCTCTGCCAAACAAGGAACAAGGAGTAGGCGGCGAAATGAGCAAAACAGAAAGAACATTGCTCCCATTTTGACCTTCAGCGGGAGGTCACCGCTTTGCTTTTCACTTGATTGTCTCATTCTCTTTTTTCCCTTTCAGTCGGATTTCCCTATTGTAAGCGTGATTTCTTGCTTCATTAGTTTGGTGCAAAATAAGTCTCTTTGGAGACATCAAGTTGTAAGAAACCGTACAGAATAAAGATCTTAATCTTAGTTATTTATTTCAAATATGCCTCGATACTTATATTAAATCAACCTTAGTATCTTCAAAAATATTTTTCTGTTTCAACTTTCAAAACGCTATTTAAAATTGTTACTGGACATTTTCGACTTACTTTTGTATGCAGAATCAAGTTGTGCATAGCACGCTACACATTTTTGTGACACCCCGTATTTATAAATAGCAGTTGAATTATTATATGAGTACGTTGAACAAGTGAAGAAACACTTTAGATAAGAAGCAACGATAATGTGTGCGGAGGAGTGAGAAAGTGTCGCTCATAAGGGATTGAGACCATCATTCTTTGCTCAGTGTGATGTAGGTCAAGGACGTGTAAACATTGTCAATGTACAGCTGAACACTGAACAGCTCTCCACATGAACAACCCTAGACCTATCGAGGGTTAAACATTGTCAGCATGTTTCATACCTTGTTGTATCTAGGAATAGGTGAATTCCACAGTCTTTTTTTAAGCACTAGACACTTTTTAAAGGAGAAGCTTAAATTTAAGCTTTGATTGTTGATAACGTTATAGTTTTAAATAATCGCTGATTGCAATGTTGGCTTTGGCTGTTGTTTACAACGGGCTTTGGGAAACTATGTTGAGTACTCGTAATCATAGATTATTATATTAACTTACCTTAACAATCAAATAGTTCTTGTTTAAAGAATATCTACATTTCAGATTTCTAAATCCATCTTCGGTTCGTGCCAGGAAGCCAAGTTTGTCATCATGAATAAAATTATTCATCCAGTGGATTTTGCTTTTCATTACTCTAGCTTCTGTTAAACTTGCAGATTCATCTTGTTGACATTACACAAGCATTCATGAACATTGATGAAATGTTTTAAAATCATTGTAAAATTTTATAAAAAATACTTGAAAACTTTATTAAAATACTTAAAAACGCATAAACCTTATGGTCATGAATGTTTGTGTGATGTGTCAACATGATGAATCTGCAATCGTTTAACAGAGAATAATGATAAAGCTGGAATAACAAAATCCACTGGATGAGTACTTACATGATGAATCTTGGCTTCCTGTCACAGAACTGAAGATGAATTTACACAGCTGAAATATAGATACTTTTTAAACAAGAATTATTTCATTGTCAAGGTGAGTTAGTTTAATAACTTATATCATATACAAGCAATCTGAGGCTATGACTGATACTCGTAATTAATAAATTCACTATAAGTAACGTACCACAACTGTTTTACTGATGCTCCTGACATTTCAAACCTTAACCCAAGGTTATTTCTGATTTGTCTCTTTCATAAAATAAAACAATAATGAATCTCGAGCCCTAAAGATTCCTGATGAATTGTTGATAAAATGTAGGTGAAGAGGTGAAAGATGGTATGAGGAGGTGTATCGTATAAATCAGAAATGATATCAGTGACACGAGACACTAACTGGATCTTGCTGCTTCCATGTATCCTACATTAGACTTCACACTGTCACTCACTGTAGAGTGACACCTCTGTCTTAGCACACAGCTCCGCCGTTTACATCACTTATATGTGATCGACATTCAAGCTTATTAAAATGTTGGGTTGTTCTACGTACTCTAGACAAAGTTTTATCCTACTAGGACTAGTGACGTATTATACTAAAGGACCGTGTTTTAGAACTTGCTTAGAATTTGAAAATATTTTCCAAAACAAATCGGTGGCGACTTTTGGTTTAAGAGTATTGTGGAGTTTTAGTTTGTAACTTTAATGCAGTAAATAGACCTTAATATTATAAAGTACTCAAAATAAACAATATTTTGAACTCAGTACTCTAATTTATACGTTTTAAAGAAACGTTTATTACACTGATTTTATAAACAGTCAGTGTTAAAATTCAAAACAAACTTGTTAAAAGAGCTGATATCACAACAAAAAGAAACACACTTTTGAAACATCGGATAACACAGCAACATTCTTATAAAAATACTTTAAAATTTTCTATTAAAAAATTTAAAGAACTATAATCATAAAAACCTTATTAAAAAATTTTAACCACCTAAAAATCAATTTAAAACATTTTTAAAGTGGTTTTAAAGTTTTAACAAAGTTTACAGTGATTTTAACACATTTTATCAATGGTCATGAATGTTTGTGTGATGTGTCAACATGATGAATCTGCAATTGTTTAACAGAGAATAATGAAAAGCTGAAATAACAAAATCCACTGGATGAGTAATTTTTCATGATGACTAATCTTAGTTTCCCGTCACAGAACTGAAGATGATTCACACAACCAAATATAGATACTTTTAAACAAGAATTATTTCATTGCTATGTGAGTTAGTTTAATAACTTATCATATCATCATATATCATATACGAGCAATCTGAGGTATTCACTAAAGTAACGCACCACAACCGTTTCCACTGATGGCTCGACATTTCAAACCTTAACACAAGGTTATTTCTGATTTCTTCTCTTTCATATAATAGTTAAAAACAAATCAAAAAACTCCCGAGTCCTAAAGGTTCAAGATGAATTTCTTGATAAAATGTAGGTGAAGGAGGTGAAAGATGGTATGTGAGGAGGTGTATCGATAAATCAGAAATGATATCAGTGACACGAGACACTAACTGATCTTGCTGCTTCCATGTATCCTACATTAGACTTCACACTGTCACTCACTGTAGAGTGACACCTCTGTCTTAGCACACAGCTCCGCCGTTTACATCACTTATATGTGATCGACATTCAACGCTTATTAAAATGTTGGGTTGTTCTACGTACTCTGGACAAAGTTTTATCTTACTAGGGCTAGTGACGATATACTAAAGGATCGTGTTTTAGAACTTATGCTTAGAATTTGAAAATATTTTCCAAAACAAATCGGTGGTGACTTTTGGTTTAAGAGTATTGTGAGTTTTGAGTTTGTAACTTTAATGCGGCAAATATGACCTTAATATTATAAAAGTACTCAAAATAAACAATATTTTGAACTCAGTACTCTAATTTATATAGTTTTAAAGAAACGTTTATTACACTGATTTTATTAACAGTCAGTGTTAAAATTCAAAACAAACTTGTTAAAAGAGCTGATATCCCAACAAAAAGAAACAAACTTGTTGAAACATCGGATATCACAGCAACATAAAGATCATCAAAATGTCTTTTTTTCTCCCTAAGGAGTAAAAGATCATGAAACAAACCTTCATCTTCATTTAAAAAGTGCAACTTAAGCAATTTGGGGTCAAAAACAGCTGTTTTAGAGCAAAATGATAAACACTGAAAACTATCTATGCAGTAAATCATACAGATTTACCTTGTTCATATTAATGAATTAGGAGCAAATTGTGAAAAACGTATAAAATTTGGCTTTTTTCCCGGTTGAACTTATAAAACACTATTGCTTAATATTGATCCTAGACCTTTCATTTATTTCTTTGTTTATACACACTTAGATAAAACTAGATTCTCACTCCTTTATCTACTTTTAACACTCCATGTGTCGAACATGCAGGGCAACACATAAAGCAGCAACAGCGAGTTATAAATCAATGGCTCTTTCTATGATTAGACGGATATTTTCAATAAAACTTGCAATATAAACTGCAGCCATTCCGTTGCATACAGAGATGTGATATAATGCAGTCAGGGTTCGGATGTCAGGAGTGAGTTATGCTATGTCTGCTACAGTTGTAACTTGTAACTTTGCTGTAATAACATCAGAACTGTACAAGTGAACAACTGTTCTGTATTACTCGACTCGTGTAACTGCAAGGCACTTACAATACAGTCTTGTCTGCTTGAATCTGTGATATTCCTTTAGGCTTGTTGTTTAGTTGGAAATACAGGCGATGAATCTTATAAATAATAATTTTCCTCAACTATCAGTACATTAGCGGACGTTAGAGTTGATGTACCTACAGTGCCAGTAGTTTGGCTCTTTATTCTTGAATAGTTTGTTGATGCAGTAATTTTGGCTATCTTCAAATTTTACCATTTGCTATGATCATAGAATATGTTTTGAGACAGTTGTATTTACTTATTAAACTACATAGAAGTGTTTTTACACAAAGAAATACAAATGTTCAAAGCTCAAGCAACTTCCTAGTTCGGAAATATTAAACATAATCTTTATTGTCAATACAATAATTATTGTATGACATAAAAAACAACAACAAAAACAGTAGCTAACAATAAAAAAATTATAAAAGAAGTAAGGTAAATTCTCATAAAGCTTAACAAAATGTTTGCTGACCACCAAATAATAGTATTAATTTAACATAAATAGATAAATAATAATCTATGGAGATGTATATTATAGGTCCATAAATTCATCTACATATAAAAGCATGTTGGACCAAAAGGATTTTAACCTGGCTTTAAAGGTGTTCATATCTTGTATACTTTTTAAATTATCTGACAATTTATTGTATAATTTAACTCCAGTTTGATGAGGGTAATTTTTGAAAATATTTGTTCTATATATTATATTAGTGTGAATTTCAGTTCTATATTTATGACTATTTCTAGTCGTATAGTTGTGAATATCTTACAACCTCAAACTAAAAGATCACACTTTACGAAAGAATATTATTGTTTTGTAAATATAAACACAAGGAAGTGTTAAAATTTGTAGTTCTTTGAAAGACTCTTTACAAGCCTCCTGTGTCCTAATTTTGAAATTATTCGAACTGCTCTCTGGGGTTAAATATTTTAAGTATAAGCAGAACAAGATCACCAGAAAATAATGCCATAATCAATATATGGTTGGATTAGTCCATAATAAGCGCTCTCAGAGTACCTAGCCTACAGTGTTTACAGAGGTTTCTGAGAAGAAAGGTTCCAGAGGAAATCCTTTTACTGATATGTTCAATATGGCTGTCCCATGAAAAATTAGTATCTATAAAAATACTTAGAAATTACAATTATAAATCACCTTAATCCGTTGGTCCATTCCACTGGTCATTAGGCTATTAATCAATGATCTAATCTAAGCACTGTTGGATGGCCTTATTTTGTAAGACTACAGCTCATCACCCATCAAACCTCATAGTCACCATCCATTCCATATTCATCCTAGGATACCCTCTAAATCGGTGTCTCAAATCAAAGTATCATTTGAAAGTCTCCAAATTTTAATTTCATGCCAGTTTTGCTTAAAGCTCAAAGCTGACAGGAGTTTCAGTTGATTAATTATTGTTCAAACACAATTTCGGTCCAAAAGGCTTCATTCAATGTAATTAAGTCTTTACCATTAATTTTGTGGACAAAAGCTGGCGATTGACAGACGTGCATTCAATTTCAGCGTTTAATTAGTTTGCTTCAGATATTTAATTGATTTACTAACTAAAGAAATACACTAGCAAGACTAGAACTTGAAAAGTGTTTTTAATTTGTTGGATGTTGCTGTTTTTCTTTCATGAATCTACAAAATTGGTATATTCCAGGTATTAATTTCAGTCTTACCGTAATACTCTCTATCAAAAATAATGAATGCAGAATACTTTCTGTGCCATCCATGTAAACAAGAAAGTAGGATATAGTTTGTGTTTGTGTTTTTAATAGACTACTAGCTGCCCTACCGTGCTTCGCTAAGGGGCGACAACTAAGTATAGTGATAAAAAACTCAAATTCATAATAAAAACTGAGAGAGATATTAATCTAATTTAGCTAACCAAAATATTTCCCCCAGATTTTTAAAGTTGGGAGTCCTGCGCCCTGTAGTCTCCTAATTTTTAAAATAATAAAAATTTTAAAATAAATGCAATAAAACTTGTGTTTTACCTTATTGATTGAAATAAAGTAAAATTAAAATAAGGTCAGATGGTGCGACGGCTGTAAGTTTTGGATTCAATTTCAAAGACAATTGTGATAATTTAAAACAAAATCTACATTTTCGATTTTTGGAGTCATAATTACTCTTGTTTACCGCATATATAGAAAAAATACTGAACTAAAATAATTCTGCCTGAGCATTTGGGCAATTTTATTGCAAACAAAATCCGGAAAATTTCGGGACTTACACAAATCTAACAAAAATAATTTCCTCTTCATATCTGATCTAGAAATAACCTAAATGACATTGAGATCTTTTCCATAATATGTATTTATTTTGGGTATATTTCGCATAACCCTTCTTTCAAACAAAAAATATAAAATTTTCCCAAATCCTTTTCTTAGTGTGCATCTAGAGTCTAAAGGAAGGCTGCGGTATTTGGCTTTATATAAATTACATAGAGTAACGCGGATTTTAACTTTTTTCGCTACTTTTACGGTGAAAGAACTATAGTTTTCTAGTTTCCAAACTATGTCCAATGATTTCAACATAAAGACCGCTAGCTGAAGCCTTGCTTACCCAAAGAAATAGCAGGTTTTAACAAGGTTGAATTTTTATTAACATAAAAGGTTTCTGGGATCTAGAAACTTCTAAAGTAATATTTTTAATGTAATTAATAAAGGAAAAACAAAGGACTATTGTCAAAAAAGTAATCATGTGTTTAAATAATGGAAAGAATTAAAGTTAGGCGTACACAGGGCCCCATTTTGTGACCGTTGCTGTTCATTATTTCACGCAAAATGACCTTACCATAAATTCAAATAAAATGAGAGCAGCCTGACACCAATTGTCATTATTAAAGGAGCTCAGAATATTACTGTTGTAGGTATAATATAAAAAATTTCTTTAGGATGGGCTGGTCAATATCACCATTTCGCCGACTTTCTTACTTATTTTCTGACCTATAAGTGGTCCATGTTGAGCTGTCACGTTTTTAAGAAATATGGGAAATGTCATAATTAAAATAAATAATACAATAAGGTCAATAACATACTACATCTAACAAGTTACAATAATTAAAAACTAACAAAATATGTTTGACGATGACTAACAGAACAATAAAGTTGTGTCTACTGAAGATTGCTGAATTGTGCCTTCAGCCATGGATGGAACTTTGATGTTCCTATTTGTTCCTTAACGAGCTGCCTCTGGTTCACTTAATGCATATTACTCTCACCGGGCGTTTTGTCCTTGTCATTCTCTCGCTTCAGTTACGTTGTTTTTTTCCTGTTTCGTAGGGAGCTTTCAGGGTTCAAAATATTCTTTCTGATATCTATGTTTACAAACTCCAAATAATTAAATATTTTTCTAAGTACTGTGCATGGAGTCAAAAATTTTATTTTATGTTCTCAGTAATTTTTAAGACGTTGGGCTGCCACCGATATCGACATTTTGCCAGCCGTGCTCCTGAACTGCTTTAAGTGATCAAAGAAACCCATTATCTTCACCATTATCCCGACCTTATAACACCCCATTAAATACTTCCAATTCTTTATTGAGGAGTTTCAACATAATGTGTTTTTTGGTTGTCTCTGACTGCGCCGTTTTCAAGACAAGTCTATATATAGAGAATCCTTATTATGCAGGCGTTGACTTCTGGACGTCACGTATTCAGTCTATTCAGTTGTCGGCCTGCATGCTTGATGGCGTGCGCGAATCAAAGTATGAATTGAAATGACATGAATGTAATGGAAGCTAAATACTCATCTAACCTAAAGAGCATAAACCATCGGTTTCGTTTGTCTAGAAAACATTATTTAGCCTTAGAAAATGTAATCACGTAATATCAAAACGTCCACTCACACTTTGTAGAACGTAGTTGATAGACCTCACAACACAAGAGACATCACAAACTTAAAAATTGTTTTAGATGGGATAAACAGAGTTATCCTACCAAGCCAGTCTGCCAACCCAGTGCCAATTTAATACTTTCAAACTTCTATTAAAATACTTTAACACCTAATTAAAAACTTTTAAAACCACGTAAAACCATTTTAAACACTTTTAAAAGTGGTTTTAGTTTTAAGAAATATTTTAATAGAAGATTAATGCGTGAACCTGTAATCCCAGCTTCATGGAGGTCAGGTTTGAGGATGATATATCGGTCGGCTCAGATAGTCTCAGTGATCATTGATGATCCAGCATCAACTCTGCACCATCGTTTAGACATATCAGACCATCACCTCGTGGTTGGGATGTTACATTAAATCGTTGGTCCTTGTATTTCCATTGGTCATTGAAACAATAGTGTGACCCATTCTAAGGAAAAGTAGGCCTTAGTTTGTAACAAGACTACACTCATATCATTACTACCATCATCAAACTCATCCTTCACCACATATTTCCTTAAATACCCTCATAAAGTGAATTGGCATCTTAAATACTGATTAGTGATTTTAGTAATTCACTATAAGTAGCGATACCCAACGTTTTCCACCCGATGGCTCGACATTTCAAAACCTTAACACAAAGTTATTTCTGATTTCTTGTCTCTTTCATATAATACAAAGACAAAATCAATACTCCGAGTCCTAAAGGTCTGAAATGAATTTCTGTTGATAAAATGTAGGTGAAGGAGGTGAAAGATGGTATGTGAGGAGGTGTATCGTATAAATCAGAAATGATATCAGTGACACGAGACACTAACTGGATCTTGCTGCTTCCATGTATCCTACATTAGACTTCACCTGTCACTCACTGTAGAGTGACACCTCTGTCTTAGCACACAGCTCCGTTTACATCACTTATATGTGTGATTCAAGCTTAATTAAAATGTTGGGTTGTTCTTAGGTCCTCTAGACAAATTTATCCTACTAGGACTAGTGACATTGCTACTAAAGGACCGTGTTTAGAACTTATGCTTAGAATTTGAAAATAATTTTCCAAACAAATCGGTGGCGACTTTTGGTTTAAGAGTATTGTGAGTTTTGAGTTTGTAACTTTAATCAAGGCAAATATGACCTTAATATTATAAAAGTACTCAAAATAAACAATATTTTGAACTCAGTACTCTAATTTATATAGTTTTAAAGAAATGTTTATTACACTGATTTTTATTAACAGTCAGTGTTAAAATTCAAAACAAACTTGTTAAAGAGCTGATATCCCAACAAAAGAAACAAACATTTGAAACATGGGATATCACAGCAACATAAGATCATCAAAATGGTCTTTTTCTCCCTAAGGAGTAAAGATCATGAAACAAACCTTCATCTTCATTTAAAAAGTGCAACTTAAGCAATTTGGGGTCAAAACAGCTGTTTTAGAGCAAAATGATAAACACTGAAAACTAATCTATGCAGTAAATCATGCTTACCTTGTTCATATTAATGAATTAGGAGCAAATTGTGAAAAGCATTATAAAATTTGGTTTTCGGTTGAACTTATAAAACACTATGCTTAATATTGATCCTAGACCTTTCATTTCTTTGTTTATACACACTTAGATAAAACTAGATTCTCACTCCTTTATCTACTTTTAACACTCCATGTATCGAATAGAATGTAGAGTTTGAACTTTCGTAACCAATATTTTAATTGGCATGGAAGTTTTGAGTTTTAGTTTTGTATGCTGCAGGATTGATGGCTCTATGCCACAGAAAAACCTTCCCAAAACCCACTTTAATGTGTAACGCTGTTATCTAAAGATACAAAGAGTTCCTCCTCTAAGACGTCAAAGATTTACTTTTCCACCTCACTTAATAGGAAGCCATGTGAAAGCTGGATCTTTTTTATTACTTTTAAAACATTATTTAAAAATGGTTATAACTACCAGAGTCGGAAGTAGATGTCGCTGTACTTTGTCCAAGCACACAATATTATACATACTCGTATGTAGGATACAAGTTGTGCTGTGTTATTGTGAGGTTGGCAGGTGTAATGTTGAAGCTGCTGTCACATTCACCGATATTGCACTTCCCTCTGTGACTGATGGACCTGTAATCCTTCTTCAATACCAATCGCTGATCCCCATCCATCCCTCCAGCTCAGCTGTTCGACTCAATTAATTATTCCTAATCTGAAAATTATCATGTGGTGATGTGGCCAGTATTTTCTATCTAGGGTAGGTGATATTAATATAATCAAGTTTACTTCTTTCTCTTGAAAAAGTTTGTGTACAAACAAAATATAGAGTTTTTCTGTACCTCCCTTTCTTTTCCATCTCCTTAAATCCTTTTTTAAGTAATATAATATATGATATTGACACTATTCTTTTGTAACAATTGTACAAAAAGAATAAGGATATTTTGACTTGACTTGAACTGTTAATGAGCAAAAATCAAATAATTTTGGGAGGAATGAGTGATGATGAACGATACTTATTGTCATAATGGAATAATATTGAGAAGTGAGTTTAACTTAAGTTTTAATATAATAAAGAACCTCAAAGTGAACAAAAAACCTTTTAATTTGGTTTATATTGTTGAGAAGAAACATTTACTTTTAGTCAGTGTTAAGATTTAACACAGACTCATTGAAACAGTTGCTATCTCTTCAAAAAATCATAAAACTGACCTTTTCTCCCCAAAGAATTAAGAATCATTAAACAAAACTTTATTTCAGAAAAGAGTTTGCAAAGGAAAAGAACTTCATAAAACAATAGCATTCAACAATGGATATGATCTAAATATTGTTGATAATATGATAAGAAAAATTAAGTTCAAGCATACGACAAAGGCCAATAATAAACAAGGATAAACTAATTAGAATTGTATGTACCATTCGATACACCAATAAGTATTCTCAACATATGGCAACTTTTATGCAACCAGCAGCTACATCCTGCATATAGGATAAACAAAACATTATCTTATTAAATAAACCAATGTTCAAAAAAAGAAGAGGCCAAGACAGAGTATTTAATAGAGGTATAAAGGCTGCGAAGCAACAGACATATTAGGTTTCACTCAACAGACTTTTTCAAAAAACGGGATCATGATAAATGCAAATAGGGTCAAAATGTCATTCAACAAGCTCAACATCTTTTAAATAACCCAGAATATAAATAAATTTTGATGACCTATTACTTTGGAAAACGAAAAACAGGTTTAAAGGTTCTATATTGCTAATATTTCATTACAAAAAACTTTTACAAGTAGGAAAAAAACAACATGTTAAACAGAAATTATGACTTCTGCACAAAAACTACCAGTCAAATTGAAGGCAAGCTTAAATCAGGCATGTAAGTAAATGCTCAATAAGGTGTAGAGGAGAAGGATGATACAAGGAGGAGAGAACTAAAGTCCAAAGTTTATCCATCAGCTGAAACAATTCTAACAGCCAATGCTCCAGTAGATCTACAACTTATTTGTGACCGTCACATCAGTAAACATTTTGTCAATATGTTTATGTAATAACTGTTCGCGGTAGTGACTGTGTTATGTATTTATTTATTATTTATTTTAATTTAAACATGACGACCTCATGAAGATGGAAGTAACATTTATTAAAATTGTACAACAACCAACATGGTTCACTTCCATAGAAAAATAAAATAAAAGGCAAAAGTAGAAATGGCTAGATTGACCCAACCGTTTTGCTTAACAAAAATTTTTATATATTGACATCTACAGGCAATATAATTACTAACTACTTTAATAAATCTTAATTTGAATGGTTTATGTATGCAGATGATACAACTGCTGAAAACTGTCAAATGTAAAACTGTTTGAGCTATCTGAACATATTAAAACTATCATTGCCACGAATGCCTATGAATTAAAGTAATTTGCATGTAAAACATATTAACATTTGCCATGCTTGTATATATATATACAGTTGTTTAGTCTTGTTACAAACAAAATGACTCTTTTCTTAGAATGGGTCATTAATTAATAGCCCAATGACCAATGGAAATACAAGGACCAACGGCTTAACGTGGACTTCCTAACCACGCAGGTGATGGTCTGATATGTCTAAACGGGTGGAGTTGATGCTGGTATCATCAGATGATCACTGAGACTATCTGAACCGCTTTAGATTAATATCATCCTCAAAACCTGACCTCCATGAAGCTGGATTACAGGACCACGCCACAGTCCCAGTCTGGATAAAATAATGTAAATAAAGTAAATAACTACTTTACTCACTCTGGGGTTGATTTTCATCACCTACTGAACACTGTTAAGCTCACCAAGTGGCTAGTGTTGCCTCAGTACAGTGTTTGTGTTAGTGTTGTGTCCATGTTTTACATAGATAAGCTCTGAGAGTGCTTGTAGGCCAGTAGCTGGTCTCCCTCAAGGCATGTTGTCCTCCCTCGTCTCCTGACCTGCTTTATCACAATACATATTACAGTTTCATGTTTCTTGGTTTCCACTCTGACTCTCTTGTAAAGCTGCTGCTTAAGAAACCCCTGTTAATGTAGATAGTTTATACGGTCTTCTCAAAGTTGTATAGTGACAAGGATGATAGGACTGTAATAATAATGTTAGAATTAACTGTCCGACGGCCGAGACAGAAGTGACAGAGAGCAATAATCTGTAAATATTGTATGAAGACGTTCCCAGGCTGAAGGCTGAAGAAAACAACAAAGTTGTTTATAGGAAATAATTTTGGAAGTTTTCAACGAATTATCTTTTGTAAGTGACCCATATTCCAATTAGAAATTCACATCCCCCTAGTTTTCAAGGCTTGATATTTTATCTAACTTTTAAAATAATTCTTTTGTAAACTATTTTACTTTTAAGCTTATTTTTACTTTCAACAAATATAGTTCTTTCTTTTATTCCTTGTATTCTTTAAATTAAACAAATATTTTCTATTGTCACATTGTTTTTATATTTGAAATCATTACCATGTGTAAAAGTTATAGAAGACTTTAACACAGCCAATAAGAGAGTCTTGATTTGGGTGGTGAAAATGTAATTGAAGCATTCTGAAAGAGGTCTCGAAAGCTCCTCCCCTACACTTGAACTCTCATCCCCCCAGTCTGGTCTGTGGTTAAGGGTTTGTTAGCTGCTGCCCTTAGTCTAGGTGGGGAATGAACGACACATGTACTACGGTGAGTTTTACTCCGTTCGCTTTTACCTTTGACAACAATCTCTTCAACTTAATTCAAGTTTTATCTAGTTTTGATTAGATGTTGTATTAACAAGACTACACCTCACAACTCATTACTACCACTCATCACACTCATCCTTCACCACATATTTGCCTTAAAATACCCTCATGAGAGTGGTCGGCATCTCAAATAGTGATTTAGTGATTTATTTGGTGACAATCAAACTTGCTGATGAAGCAAAAATGTTTTTATTTGGACTTTGTGGGTTTATTTGATTCTCATACTACTGACTCTTAAATGAGAAGGATTTTTACTATTTCTGAACATTTTCATGTCTAGCTTTCACTTTAAGGAATTGCACTAATATTCAGCTTGAAATCACAGCATGATACCGCTGTGTTATTACGTATCATCAAAGTTTTTCAATCTCTTAAATGACCACATATTTAATAGTAATGTGGATCTTTAAAAAATTTATTTTTGTAATATAAAAATAATGTGAAGAAAATATATAAGTAACAGAAATAATACACACATCTACAGATAAAATACATCCTCCAAATTTTCTTCTTTAAGGAAGGATGAAATGTTGGCAGCATTTCCTCTCTGTATTGTTATGCTTATTTTCTGCACAAGATAACTCTTGGATTTAGAGTTACCGGTCTTTAGTTTCAGCTTGGCAGGCACCAATCTCTTTGTTGATTGTTCCTTACAAAAATTCACGCCACATTTATCGTATCTAAAAATAACAGCCATTACTGAAGTTGGCTTAGGTGTAAAAGTAAAGGTTATAGTGACAGTGTTTTATAGTCTCGTGCCTCGCCTCACTAAACCCATTATACGCTGATGACTATCACATAATACGAACATGAATAGTGGATAACCCAAGCCACGCAATCTCGTAACAATACTAGTGATCATGTACACCTAGTTTTCCATAACAAATCTATTTTGTACTTACAAGTTTATTTTGTTTTGAAGAAAAAGCTCTAATATTGGACTGATAATCAATATTTAAACATTTTAAATATTGGTTTATATGATTTTAAATTTTATACTTTATTAGTTTGTTTGTTTTACAAAAGATAATGTGCAATATTAGCTTGAAAACATATATACTAAATCATATTGTAAAGAGGATGGTTATGTTATTAACATTTTAGAAAAAGTATGATAATTAAATATTTCTAAGTCTCAAATAATGAAACCTGATTATGTGGTAATATATTTACCCCATAAGGTGGCCCGCGGGGCCCAAGATGGAGTAAATCTACAAAATGATGTTTTAAGCTTGATAATGTAATTAAATATGGAACTTTTTTCTCTGGAAGCATAGACCTATTGAGGCTGGTGCATATAAATTCTAAAACTTGTACTTTTGTTACAAAATCATTTTTATTTCAAAATTTAAAACAAATTTTTCAATAGAATGTAGAGTTTGAACTTTCATAATCAATATTTTAATTGGCATGGAAGTTTTGAGTTTAGTTTTGTATGCTGCAGGATTGATGGCTCTATGCTTACAGAAAAACCTTTCCAAAACCCACTTTAATGTGTATCGCTGTTATCTAAAGATTAAAGAGTTCCTCCTCTAAAACGTCAAAGATATGCTTTTCCACCTCACTTAATAGGAAGCCATGTGAAAGCTGGATCTTTTTATTACTTTTAAAACATTATTTTTAAAAAATGATTATAACTGCCAGAGTCGGAAGTAGATGTCGCTGACGGTTCCAAGCACATTATACATACTCGTATGTAGGATACAAGTTGTGCTGTGTTATTGTGAGGTTGGCAGGTGTAATGTTGAAGCTGCTGTCACATTCACCGATATTGCACTTCCCTCTGTGACTGATGGACCTGTAATCCTTCTTCAATACCAATCGCTGATCCCCATCCATCCCTCCACTCAGCTGTTCGACTCAATTAATTATTCCTAATCTGAAAATTATCATGTGGTGATGTGGCCAGTATTTTCTATCTAGGGTAGGATCTTTTGATATGAGCGAATATAATCAAGTTTACTTCCTTTTCTCTTCTCTTGAAAAAGTTTGTGTACAAACAAAATATAGAGTTTTTCTGTACCTCCCCCTTTCTTTTCCATCTCCTTAAATCCTTTTTTAAGTAATATAATATATGATATTGACACTATTCTTTTGTAACAATTGTACAAAAAAAGGAATAAGGATATTTTGACTTGACTTGAACTGTTAATGAGCAAAAATCAAAAATACCCTTTTGGGAGGAATGAGTGATGATGAACGATACTTATTGTCATAATGGAATAATATTGAGAAGTGAGTTTAACTTAAGTTTTTAATATAATAAAGAACCTCAAAGTGAACAATGTTAAAACCTTTTAATTTGGTTTATATTGTTGAGAAGAAACAGCTTTAACACTGGTTTACTTTTAGTCAGTGTTAAGATTTAACACAGACTCATTGAAACAGTTGCTATCTCTTCAACGTAAAAATCATAAAACTGACCTTTTCTCCCCAAAGAATTAAGAATCATTAAAACAAAACTTTATTTCCCAGAAAAATTTTACCATTAGCAACTATTTTAATACCGCTGTTTTTATAGCAAAATGTAAAGCAGAATTGATTTTTTATGATTGTTGTAAAGAAAGCAAAAAATCAAAAGTTCATCCAGGAGGAAAAATGTACAAAAAATAAGGTCATTACAAACCAAGAGGCCTTAATTTGATGCTCATTTTGAGCTGGAGCCTATCCGACTAACAGGATTTGCTCTCATATTAAACATAATTTATTTTGATCAAACGCTATCTTTGTACAAAGTTGGGTTCATAAGAATAAAGAAGCATGCATTGCTATAATTTGTACATCAATTTAAAAATGTAAATAAAACAAATTAACCTACTTTAGGAAAGTCTATATTTTATTAAATTAACTACAACAAAATCACGTCTTCATATTCTTTGGAACAATTGGAGGCTCAAATGGTTGTTATTCAAATATTCAGAGTTTAACTTTCATATCAAATTAATACTTTCACAATTTGCCATACTTAAAACCTTGCGCTTTTGTCTTACTTTTAAAAGTTTTAATATCTTAATAAGTTTAATTGTTTAAGGTAATAAAAGATTAATTACGTGTTCCAGGTTCCATAATGTTTCACGTGAGACGCAGGCCGGCAGATTACCATCCGAGGAAAAGAAAGAAAAAACCGCAACAGAAATGGAACCACCAAAGCAGCACAGAAATGCACGAGTACAGATATGAAGATGGCTTCGACAGGTTGCCATTCTTCTTGGAGTTAAATCCAGGTAAATTAATTAATAGTAAATACTACCAGCTCAACAATTAACGTTATACAGATAGACAGGAATTTTTTTGACGTCAGTTTCGGTCTTTACAAAGTATAAAACCCCCAAATAACTAAAAGCAGATGGATTCATTGCAATGTACAGACAAAAGTCTTATATTTTGAGTTATAAGCGTTCCAATATGACTTAAAAACGTTACGGACAGACAGGAGTTTTTTTGGCATAAGTTTCGGTCTTTGCAAAGTATAAAAACCCCAAAAAACCAAAAACTGATGAATTCATTGCAATGTACAGACAAAAGTCTTATTTTATTTATACAGATAATATCACATTTTAGAAAAGAAAAAATCTTCCCCTGAGTCGCAAAAAAAGAGGACAACAACACAGTATTTCACACAATGCACATGGCAACTAATGGCAACACATTGTAAATACTTATGAGATCCTATATAAATCTGTTTATATTACTTCAGCTTAATAAATTTGGTTTGAAATTAAAAAAATCAACATTGTAAAGTTAAAAACGATTTTACATTGAACAAAACATGTACCAAATAGTAATAATTGGTAAACAAAATGTCCAGAAAACATTAATTCTGGAACAACAAAACTCAATAAGTGCTAGATTCTAGATCCAATCACAAACTGCCACAAGGTTACTACTTAGAAATTCAATTTGTAGCTAGACAATTGAATGTCAACCAATTTGCCTCCAAGTTCTGACCTTAACACAACCATTGCATGTCTTCATCAGTGTCAGTATGTGCAATTCTCTTAAGCAAACCCAAAACTGGTTTGTTGGTAATGGTTAGATAATGTTAAAGAAGTTTATTTATTTGATTTATTTATACAATATCTACAGGTTTCACCTTACAAGCTATTTTGACATAACAAAATGCAAGATATTCATTAGTCTATACAGTTCAATGAAAACATTTTTCATACAAAACAAGTAGATTAGGCATACGAAAATAAAAAAATCATCTGCACACATTCAGAGAGGTAGGTAATATATACAAACCAAAACTAGAATAATGGGTTACATACTAATTAGACTAAAATGTTATTCTGCTTATTTGATGTAGAAATAGGTTCATATTTTATTAAATAAATCAACATCATTCCTGCCCAAATTTAAAGTTCTTAATGCCTTTAAAAACGAAAAGTTAAAATAATGCACAGTGCTACATCTAGGAACAAAATACATAGTTTAAGCAGTTATTTCTAGGTACAAATAGTTTAATTTTACTTAACAAAAAACTACTATCGATTGAGCTGTGCAATAGTTTGTACAAAAAAAGAACTGCTGTTTTATGTCTTCTGACTGAAAGGGACTGCAAATTAAATAAATATCTTAGTACAGTTGTAGAAAAATCACGATCACACATCACATTAAATCTTTTAAAATACAAAAATCTCAAAAATTTATTTTGAACCAGTTCTAATGCTGATATATTTATCATTGTATATGGATCCCATACTGTAGAGCAATATTCTAACTTACTTCTAACAAACGAAAAATACAATAGTTTAATAGCTTCAATTGAAGAAAAGAATCTTGTATTTCTAATGATAAAACCTAACAGTTTGTATGCTTTATTTATTAAACAACTTAAGTGGTTGTTAAATTTAAAAGACGAATCAAAAGTAACTCCTAAATCTTTGATATGATTCACTGTTTGCAGCAAGGTTCCTCTAACTGTATACAAGTGATGGTTGATTCTTTTTTGTCTGGAATAGGAAACAACAAAACATTTATTTATATTTAACTGCAATCTATTTTCAGTACACCAAGTCTTGTTAATGTTAAATTATTATTTTATTTATGTAAAATACAAAAATTCTTTTTATCAGCTTGTTTGTTAAATAAACCATTGATTCAAATTAAAAGAAGCCATTTAGCGCCCAGCAAGCTGCTTTTGATTATCTTGATGATTTTCTTCTTTTGATTAAATTGACTTTGCTTTTCTTATTTGGTTTTATAATTTTACCCTATTAAGAGACACTTGCTTCTGTTTTGTTTTATTTAAATTTTGAAAGTTGCTTTGCTAGCTGATCACTATTGCTGGAAACTGGAAATGCAGTAACCTGTTTTTCTATTGGTAAATATAAACTGACTAAAGGGATGTGTGTGTTAGCAGACGGCAGTGACATAGCGGGAGGGACAGCGTAGCGGCACAGACTGCACCCGAACGTGACGGAGGTAGGGAGTGAGCGAGCGTCACCGCACTCGAGAGTCAATCCCTGCAGCTGTTCGGACCCAACGTGCAGCCGAGGCACTGCGTCATCGCTCACACCGAGGGCATTGTCACCGTCACACCATGCAGCAGAGACGCCGAGACCTACGTCAACGGACAACGGATCTACGAGACCACGATACTGCAGGTGTGTATCATGCATGCTTTACTTTGTTGTCAAAGTCATATATTTTTAATTTTTATTTACAAAATTTCAAGGATTGTAATGGTGCAAATACATAATTTTGTTTGTGATTCGATCTTATCCACAGTAAAAGTATTCATCATAAGTCATAATTAAAAAATTTAGTCATGTTTCTAAATGCGCTGGTCATTTGAACTTATTTATAAACTTTCCTCTTGGTGCCAGTACAACACTGGTTTGCAAGCAAACTCCAGATAAAGTGACATTGTTTCTGCTGCCAGCCCAAATTTAAATTACTGTCCAAAATTTCCGGATTACTTATCTTCTTCCAGTGTTTGAAATAGATCCAATAAGATTTTTTTGAGTGAAAGTATTAATTTACAATATAATGTAGGTTAAATGTACCATTCAAATCAAAATTTTGAACAGTTTCCTTAGTGTAGAGGTTCTTAATCTTTTGACACCTGCCACTTGAATTGTTTGGGGAATACAATGCTATATAATAAATATCTTAAGCTGTATGGTCTTGCACTCGCTCTCACTAACATTGGTTTGCTGCCTCCAAAATGCTATAACAAACGGTTTTGTTTCTTATGATATCAAAAAGGAATAGAAAGGAGAGCAGGCTCACCTGGATAAAATAGAACACATAGTAAGAAGAACACAGACTGTCAAATTTTCTTTTGTTTCTTAATAATTACATCAGTCACAAGGTATTATTGTAAATTTAATTGTTTTATTATTTGATACTATGATTGCTTCTTTCTTTTTTGTTATTATTCAAATTGCAAATATGATTGATTAAAGTGTTTTCAAAATTAAAATTACTGGAAATATTTCAGAATGGATCTATTGTCAAGTTTGGAAGGATACACAACTTCAGATTCTGTGACCCTTGCCACGATGAGAGGATACGACAAAGACATGACTCATCGAGAACTACTGTTCACGACTACTCTTACGACAGGTGAGTTTCTATTTTCCTGTTTTGTAAAGACTTTCCTAAGTAGCGTTCTAAAGTACCATTTGATGTTGCCTCTGGATGTTATTTCATTTCATCACGCATTTGGTATATGTTTTGTAACAATTCATTTTGAAAATACACATTTTAATTGATTGTGTTAATTACCTGATAACGATTTGTCAACTACCAGTATTCCTGCTACATAACAGTTTATTCATATTATTTCATGTTGTAATGCTTTGTCACTGTGTTGCAAATATGCTGTTCATTTCAGTAAACTATAATTGTTATGTTTTTCATTCATGCTATATCAATTTCATTTACATTTTCTTTAGTTGGATTTTAATAACAAGCACTTTCCAATCTTACAACCATTTAAAATCTATTTAATATTTGAAATGAATTAGTGATAGAAGTTAATTGCATTATAATGAATTCAACTTCATTATGAAAATCAACCATTCTTGGAGTATTTTTAGTTTAAACACCTTTTAATCTAGTTCTTCCGTTTCAACCGCCAAACTTCACAATTTAGTTGAAATATTTCGGTCTCGCTGAGGAGTACCGTCACTGATCGGCTGAAACCAACTGATTGATGGAAATATTTCAACTTAATTATGAAGTTAGGACGCAGTGTGAACTGAAAGAACTAGATTATAGTTGTGACACTGGCCGCAAAAGCCTAAGAGTTAAGTTTAAACATCTTGTATTAAAGTGCTTTTTATTTTACGTTTCATAGTATGAGTTTTGTCATTCATGCTACAGCTAGGTTCATTTGTGTTGTCGTTGCTTGCATGTGTGTTGTGACCCTGCATGTGTCGTGTTGTACTAGACAATCCACCGGCAGTCAACCCCCCGTTACCCCCACCCCTACACAGAACTATGAGACGACGTTTGACGTGGACGGTAACGTAGAGACCCGTTCCACCTCCAGTCTCGGCAACAAGGAGGAAACCCGGTCCCAACGCTCTGTCGGCAGTAGTAGCAGGGACGGTAACAGGTGCGTCAGTACTGTTTAGTGTCAAGTTGTGACACAAAGAATTCAATATTTGCTCTTAAAACCATTTGGAATTTTATGACTGCAAAGATTAATGATGGTTTCCTACAAAGAACAACCAAAGAAACTGTTAAACTGTTACAAGTGTTCAAATTGTTTACATTTTAGTATTATTATAAAACCCAGTTCTTTCAGAAAATAAAGGGTTTCTTGTATAAAAAAGACATAAAGATTGTTATTTATCAACACAATATTTTTGATACCATTGTCTTTTTATATTTTTTATTTTCACGCTTGGTACGAATAGAATTGTTAAAATATGGTTTAAATTTAACATGACTTATTACTTAATATTCTTGTTGTAGTAGTAGCCAGTTGGTGTATTTATAGTACAGGTCTCTTTATTTGTAATTTCTATGACACTCACAGTTTTACTTTTTATCTTTGTCCTCTTTTTTTGTTTGTTAACACAACTTAAAAACTGACCTTTTAGTGAGAAAGTTCATGAAATCGTAGAACATACATTTTCCATTACAATTAAGGTTAGATTCTCTATGCACACAAGGAAAACCCTTTCAATAAAATAGCACAAAGGAAAGTTACACCTTTTCAACTAATGTAATGGAGGTTTCACCTTCGCTGTTACATAAAAGCAGATATTTACCTCACTTCTGATCAATATAAGGGCAAGGACCCTAAATAAACGTGTCTCTGTTACATTATTTATTCAAATCGCAAGTCAAATGCTTTCAAAATCCAGCAGGGTAAAAGCTTTTCATCTAGTTATTTCGTTTTTAAAAACACTATTACTGGATACAGATTATCAAACTACGAGCGCTACCCAAGAGGGAACGACCCGATCCTGCCGGCAGTGCTAGAACTGCGGGAGGAGAAGGAGGAAGCGCTGCTGCATGCGTTGATCACGGACCTGGAACCTAACCTGCTGGGGTTCATGCTGGCTCCAGCCTACACGCTGTACCTGGCTGCGAGGTACCGGGCCAGCACGCACTACCGGCCTGAGCTCACCCCCACGGAGCGAGCTTACAGGCTGACACTCATGCTGGCCAAGGTGGCTGCTATGATCCACAGTGTTATCCAGGTCAGTCACAACTACAACATCTAAACCTAGTCAAACTGTAAGGTCAAGATGTCCATTCGTACAATACATGATCTAGTGATGTACACAGACAAGTTAGCCATTGATTACAGATATATGACAGACTATCTGTGTATGCAAGCTGGTGTTTAGTTGTTAAACAAACTTCCTTTAGAAATTAAAACTTCACTATCAAATCTTGCTATTTTCACAAATAAACCAAAAAAACAATTGCAGTCTATTAACATTTATTGAAGGAGTTGAAATTTCATTTCTACACATTTATACAAATTTAATTTTATGAGATTTTCTAAATAAAAGCCTTTCACTTCCTTATCAGTGGTTAGGAACATAGCACATTACTCAAACACTTGCTATTCATTCATTCATTTTACCACTTTTTGTATCATATTCACCTTTTTTGTCAACACAATTAATTGACAAAAAAAACTACAGAAGTTTTCAGTATCGTTGAATAAACCTGTTCATTTTAAGGATAGATGTTGTGTAAACTCTTTCTAGTTTACACATCTAACATTCATTATTATCAGCTACAAAGCATTATTACATTATTATCATCTCTCTCTCTTAAAGAGTCTGAAATAAGAGATGACACGGATGTCAATTGACGTTTGTTTATTCTATATAATATGCAAATTATAGACAAAGACTTTTTAATTAGAACAAAAATCACCAAAAACACAAATACAGCTCCTGACGATGGTTACAGATTTAAATAATAAATATAGTCTCTTCTGTACCGCACACTGGTTATAGTTTTCTTATGTGAGGCTTGTGTTTCTAACAGGAGAGGTACTGTGAGGTGAAGTCACTCGCCCTGTGGCTTGCTAACGCCTCGGAACTCCTACATTTCCTCAAGAGTGACAGACATGTCTCTGCGTTCTCCTTGGATGCACAGGACACACTGGCAGATGCTGTTCAAATAGCATTCAGGTTAGTATCGTAAACAATCAATTTTCTCAACTGTTTTTGTCAATGGATCTAGAGTTTATCTGCATAAAAAAAACCTAGAAGTAAACAGAATTCAACTTTTTTTCAGTGGGAAATCCGCAAAAAGACTTGTTCTTGCTTTATTTCAGAAAATTTGTAGACAGGACAAAAGCTTATTTTAATAATTAAAAGTTAAAGGGAAGAGATTGGATTTATTTAAAGAATTAAGTACCTCCTTTACCCTACAAATCTCAAACTTTCGTTCCATTTGTAAGTTATATAAAAAAAGTGTTTGGTACTGCATGATTGTCCTTTGATTTAATATTATTGTATATCACAATACCATGTAAACAAAAACTGTGGGGAATTTTTAATATTAAATTGTAAAAAATTATTGAAATAACAACTTATTTACTCTTTAAAGAGATTTAAAAATTAAACATAATGTAACAATTTAATTTGTACTTTTTTTTTATTAGGAGGGTTTTCATTTGAATTTGCTTATCAGTAATCAGAGAAAAATTATCAAAAATTACAAATCTTCTGAAATTACCTGATTTTTCAAATATTCCCTTTAAATATCCCTTTCTACCAAAAGTTCCTCATACTACCTAAATTGTCCTGTAAATACCCAAAAATCCTGTTTTTTTGGCCTCGCTGAACTCTAAAACTCATTACTCTAATAAAGAAATACACTTTTATACCTGTAGTGTTTATTTATTTTATTACTTTACCCATGATCAATTATTATCATTGAAATCGACAAAAAGACTTGTTCTTGCTTTATTTCAGAAAATTTGTAGACAGGACAAAAGCTTATTTTAATAATTAAAAGTTAAAGGGAGAGATTGGATTTATTTAAAAATTAAGTACCTCCTTTACTTTACAAATCTCAAACTTTATTCCATTTGTAAGTTATATAAAAAAAGTGTTTGGTACTGCATGATTGTCCTTTGATTTAATATTATTGTATATCACAATAACATGTAAACAAAAACTGTGGGGAATTTTTAATATTAAATTGTAAAAATTATTGAATTATTATTTACACTTTAAAGAGATTTAAAATTAAACATAATGTAACAATTTAATTTGTACTTTTTTTTTATTAGGAGGGTTTTCATTTGAATTTGCAAAAACTTATCAGTAATCAGAGAAAAATTATCAAAAAATTACAAATCTTCTGGAAATTACCTGATTTTCCAAATATTCCCTTTAAATATCCCTTTCTACCAAAAGTTCCTCATACTACCTAAATCTGTCCTGTAAATACCAAAATCCTGTTTTTTGGGTCCCCGTGAACTCTAAAACTCATTACTCTAATAAAAAAACACTTTTATACCTTTAGTGTTTATTTATTTTATTACTTTACCCATGATCAATTATTATCATTGAAAACCATTCCAAATTATTGTTTTACAGAACGGTATAACAAGTTATTTTTTAGTGATAGTGTCTAGAGCTCTAATGAAAATGTCATAATTTATTGTAATTAACTGTTTTCTTTTTTGAATATTCCAGGCATTTAGTGGCTTGTTTACAAGGAGAGCTCTCGACTGTGATGCCGAATTTCCTTTCAGACAGAGAAGATTTAAGTCACGACCCTGAGGATTCTTCCACAGCATCAGTAAGTGGAGCAAATCATCTTGTTTGAAATAAATCAAAGGAATTTTGTAAATTCTTCCTGAGTATCTTATGTACCTTAGATACTCAACAATTAGTATGTTTATTAAACTATCTGCTAATTCTTTTCCTACAGGCCACTATCTCGTTTCCAATTGTACAAATTTGAATGTTTTCTTTGGTCAAAACAGTAAAATAAAGGACCTTTCAGCAAAACGCTTGGCATTACAGTAAAGATTTTCTTAAAATCCAGGTACATTGCTTTTGAAATGGTTTCTCCTTCATTTTTTCAACTCAGATGTAAATGTTCAAACATTTATTTTTTTACATGTAATTTCTTATTTTACTATCTAGATATAAAATTTAACTAGACCTCAATTCAGAAATGTTAAATTTTCATTGGTCCTCTTGGTCCTTCTAAAAGTTGGTTTTCTGTGGCAGGTTCTGGGTGTGTTGGCGTCTGCGATGGCACTGCTCAGGAGATGTAGGGTGAACGCCGCTCTCACCATCCAGCTGTTCTCTCAGCTGTTTCACTTTGTCAACGTGTGGGCGTTCAACCGTATCGTAGCGTCGAACAGCCAGTATTGCAGCAGAGCTTGGGGACTGCGACTCAAAGCGAGGCTTGCTCAGGTTAGTAGTTAGAACCTCAGTCGAAATAGGCAGACATCACAACTCTCCTGTATTTTATTTGTTTTGTGCTATCATTTATGTTGTTCTCCTCTAAGGGATGTTGCCAATTACTAAACAAACGCCCTTTTATTGGTTTCAAAATCAATTTTAAAAAGTGTGTGTGTCTAAGAAAATAACTGAATCTTAACTCTTAAGCTTTCGCGTCCGGTGTCATCACTAACATCTAAGGCTTCCAGCTTTGGCCAGTCAACCAGCGACTGAGGATGATTCTCCACAGTGAGGTTGAAACGTTTAGCAGTATTTATATTTCAGCTGGGACGTGGTGTAAACCGGAAGCCTTACATTTTAGAAAATAATTGTAATACATATAGTATTAAATTTTGTATTTAGTACATGTTGTAATCTTTTATTTATTGTGTAGGTGGAGGTGTGGGCGGAACGTCAAGGTTTGGAGTTGGCCGCAGATTGTCATCTTGCACGAATAATGCAAGCTGCACATCTACTTCAGGTCAGTACATTGTCTTAGTTTTTAATCTTCTCTTGTAACTCTAATTACAACACTAGGTAAAGATCAAGGTTGAATGCTAGAGAGGACTTTGTAGTCCTAACTTCGCCTCGTTAAACAAGACAAACTTTACCTTTTTTTAAACCAGTTGTCAACATTATTCTATCACAGCAGGTGAGAAGAACCCGTCATGTAATGTTACGGTGTTTGGTGTTTCAGGCACCCAAGTACACGGCAGAGGACCTGGCCACGCTGACCTCAACGTGTTTCAAGCTCAACTCCTTGCAACTGCGAGCCTTGCTGCAGAAGTATCAACCCACGACCGACGAGCCCAGGCTGCCTCACGAGCTCAGCGACAACGTCGTCAGGGTACGTTTCATATTATTGTTTGAAATAAATACTGCTTACGTTTCAAGAGTTTTAAAATTAAATTCTGGTGGACTTCCAACACATAAAAAAATGTCCAGACAGGTGTAATATGTCCTTTTCAATGTAATATTAGTTTGACACTGAAAAACTGCCAAATTTAGAATATTTACCTCATTATCTATATCTTAATCTGCAAATTACATTCATGATAATTTCAAAGATTCCTAATATTAATACAGGTTTAAAGCTTTTTTTAAGGAATCACTTTCTTATTGTAATATTTATAAGACCAAAAATACATTCCATCGTAGTGTGGGCGTGATGGACAAGTAAAGAAACTTCCGATAATCATGGAAATATTACCTGATGTTGACTTTTAAAATGAAAATTGAGTCTTTATTGAGCTTCTGCAATCGTCAACAAGTGTGTAATGGATGTTACTGAGCAGTGAGCTCCCAAGCATGACCATAACTTTGCATAACTTACTTACACCCCAAAGGCAGCAAAATGCAGTTTTGTCTTTTTTCCTTTTTTTGGACCCGGTTTGAATTTTTGGACTAGCGGCACTCTACTATAGAAATTCTCACTAGTGCTATGTAGCAACAGGGTTTGTTTAAAAGTTAAAATCTTCTCTGAATATTGCAAACATGCTATCAAAATTGAATAGAAAGAGAACAGGCTCGCTGGAAAGTAGAAACTCAAAGAAAAACACAGACTTGGACCTAAAATTACTATTTTTTCAATATTGCAGAAAGATTACAGAAATTATTTTTGAAATATAATAGGATGCTAGAGTCTATGTTTCTACTAAAAAGAACTCATTTAACATAAGGATTGCATCAGCCGGAAAAGCTAATGATGTGTTTGTTGAATGTGGCAGGCTGCAGAGAACCTGGCAGACGAGTTAGCTGAGTGACGGGCGGCAAGTGCGGCTAGAGGAGGACCCGGAACTGGCCCTGCCGTTCCTGCTGCCCGAGGACGGGTACAGCTGTGAGGTGGTGAGAGGCATCCCCACGGGCCTGGTGGAGTTCATGGCGCCTCTGCAACACGCGGGGCTGTGTCGACTCAGTGCTCAGCCAACCAGCAACGGACTGTGGACTGTGTACATGGGACCTGCCAACCCTATGGTAAGCACAATACACCATGCTAGATGTACATGTTATTTTCAATTGACTTAATTTTCAAAGCTTGTTGCTGTTAAAAAGTTGTTAAAAAGCAAGTCACACTCATTTCATATGAGATTCATCAATTGTGCAGTGAAACTAAAAAGTTACCAAACAGTGATGTGATCGTCAAACAATTAAATCAGAAAGATGATAACAAGAGAAGTTGAGCAGGAGTTCATTGATGTGATTGAGCTCAGTGGAGAATAGCTATTTTATTTGATATTACAGAGGGGATGTCCTAAAGGCTAATACAACTAATTTCAAAATAAAAAAACCTTGCTTGATGTCAAAATATTTTCATAAAATACAAAACTCATGATATTTCCAAATCTTTAGTCTATTTCCCTGTGTCTCTAACCATGCATTAACGTAATTTGGAGTTGAGTATTTCTCAGTTATCTTAATTAATATAAAGCTATCTTAATGGTTGTCTGCTTTCTTTTCAGCTTAAGGTTTATATCCTTGAATGAATATCTGACAAAACTAATCATTATTGCAGGTCCGGAGTCCAAGCGCCATGAGCAATCGATCTGGTGGCTTCGTTCCAACCCAACAGCAGCCTGAGATTCAGCTGATCAAACTCCACAAGTCCAACAACGGGATGGGGCTCAGTATAGTTGCAGCTAAGGTAGGAGACTTGTAGACTTCTGCATGCTTTCTGGGGCACAGTTGTACTCAACTGGGGAGACTCAACATGTTATCTGAGTTGTAATTGTCATTACTCAGGTTGTGCAAGCTTAGGAAACCAATTACTGTAAAGCTAAGAAATCCACTAGAGGTAACACACGGAATTGAACTCCGGGATTACTGTTGCACGAGCGGTGTGACACGGTGGCAAGCTCTGTGCTGCGCCAAACTTAGGCTCTGAATGAGGGTGTAGTTGAGGGGTGAAGGTGAAAATTGGTGAGTCAGTTCCTAGAAAAAGGTGTGTAAGACTGTTATGACTCAAAGACTGTGTTGACGGTGTTTCCCACGATGAAGCGCGAATCGAGGAAGCGTCAGCAGCGGCGTTGTTTACACCAGGTCTGTAAATTATGTCAAATTGAAGCAAGCAATCTCCATTAGCCACCTTAGTATTTTAGTTTTAATCTGACTTGATTGTTTTTATCAAAAATGAATGATACAGATCTTTGATCTGTTATTAGCTTTAAACTTTTTTAAACTTACTTGAAGAGTTCCTGCAACTGCATGCTCTGGGGCATCTGTTTCAACTACACAAATTTGAGAAAAAAACCCTCGGCACTGCCATTTTTACATCAACATGTCTTTATAAACAAAAAAATATACACCTGGAGGAAACCTCTATGATGACACCTCTGGAAGGTTAAGGGTATTGTTTTCTTTCATTAGTTTTGAGTTCAATGTTTTTACAGTAATTTAAAATATTTTTTCAATGTGAAGACAACATTTTTTGTAAAAGCTTTTTACCTTTACATTAAGTAATTTTCAAAGAGTCTTAAGTTTACTTAAGCATTTCACTACATACATTTTTATTTATTCGTCTTATATATTTATTTTGTTAATTAACTTTAAAGTTTAAACAGACAAAGTAATTTTAATCTGATATACTGATTTCATTTGTTCATGTATTGCTCAACACCAGGGTGAACATGAAAAGGTAAACTTACCTCGTGTTTGAATTGCTGAATGGGTGATTAAATAGAAATGAAACTCAATTTTTAGTCTAGTGACTACAATTAAAACCACATGCACATTTTTGAGTCCTAGGCATTAGGATTATTAGTTAGTTATATTTTTAAGATATGAGTACTACTGCTAGTTAGGTAGTTGATGAAACAGTGAAACAGGATTCACGTTGCACTCTTCTACAAAGTCAAACACAAAACACTCAATTGTTCCCTTTAAAGTGTCTTATTGATGGTTTTAGTACCCAATACCCATATTAGCTTTTGGTTGCAAAAGGTACTGAATTGCAGATGAGAACTAACCTTATATTAACAGTGCACAATGGCTTTATTTAAGTGACTAGCTGTTTACACGTCCTTCACCACAATAATATATGTTGTAATATACCATGATACATAAGGATAATGTATGTTAAAGTATTATGACTGTGATGTTTACAGTATCCTAGTATTATTTAAGAAAACAAACCGTAAAATATGCTCAGTTTCCTCATCTAATGTTCTTTTTCTTATGTTTGTCACCAACTAAGTATATTTGTAAAAAGGCAAGTAGTTGCTCGGGTACTGGCATCAAACTATTAATCCTGAGGTGGGTCTTTTTTCTTGAAGTATCGATCTATGTTAGATGAGGCCTTTCTACTAACTTCCGGGTTATTGCTTTTATATTTGGATACAGAGGACCAAAAATTGTTGGTTTTGTCAGGCTTCTTCTGGTTCTGTCTTTTAGCTCTTCGTTTCCATTTCTTCTTGAGAGTTGAAGGGTTTGAATTTTGAGTAGAGCACAAAACAGGAACTTCAACATTGATTGGCGTTGTTGAATTTGGTGTACACTGTTTGTAAACTTCAACCTGTTTCCAATGTCCCCATTCCCATATATGTGTTTCCAGTTTAAAGGACTATTTTGAAGTACAGTTGAAATTGAAAGAAAAATTTATTTTAGACTTTTCGATTCAAAAGTAGTCTCTGAAATTCTAGATGTGGTAGTAGCGTGCTCATCAAAGTGATTGGGACTTGTGGCGTAGTTCTGTAATCCCAGCTTCATGGAGGTCCAGGTTTAGGGATGATAGGGTCTAAAGCGTCAGATAGTCTCAGTGATCATCTGATGATACCCACATCAACTCACACCATCGTTTGGGTATATCAGACCATCACATCGTGGTTGGAATCCACGTTAAGCCGTTGCTCCTTGTATTTCCATTAGTTATTGGGCTATGGTTATTGACCCATTCTAAGGAAGAGTCTGCCTTAGTTTTTAACAAGACTACACCTCATATCATTACTACACTCATCACACTCATCCTTCACCACATGTTGCCTTAAATATATGAGAGTGGTCGGCATCTCAAATATTGATTTAGTGATTTACTTATAACATAAGTACAAAGTATTACTCTCATAATTATATAAGTACTTACCTGTAGGGAGTACATTTCTCCACGGCACAGGAGCATTGGTTTTCGCACCTTACAAAGGTGAAAATTCCACTCCCCAAGGTCTTGTTGAGACCTGTAACCTTTTTAACATTTTGCTCAGTTGCTTTTAAACTAAGAGAGTTAGGAAACAATCTTTGAAATAAAAAGTGTAGATTATTTTATGCTACACCAACGTTTTTTTTCATAATATTGGAAAATGGATCACTTGTTTTAGACACTAGCGGTTGAATAGTAAAGGTGTACTCAGTCTATTTTACTTCTTTTGAAAAACACCCTTAAAATTGAAAGTAAGGGTCTGTCCTTTTTCTATGTCTTTTTAAACTACTAATGTGTTATATTGTAGTATTCTTGTACAGATACAAGTAAAACATACATTGAATTACTGTGTCTGCCTCTTTCGATTGCCTAAAAGTTACTGTTCTGACAAACATTCACGGTTGCAATTAGCCTCAAAATTATTAGTAAGTCATTTCTATTAATTTCTATCCAAAATGTGTTTACCGTCGTAATTATGAAACTAGTAGAAACAAATATCAGTCAATATTAACAGCCAATAAGTTAAAACTAAAATCTCAGTTAGAAATATAGCTCTTTTTTTAATTAGAAGTTGGTTAAAAAAGAAATGTTTTCATTGAGTATGTAACGTGGATTGATATAACAAAGTATGATATGAAAGTTAAAGCAGAGGTTCATTACAAAGGTCATGCCATTCATTGAGTCAAGTGGTTCAAGTAGCAGCCTGAGTCATTTGTTCATTGTCAGTGAGGTGGATAGAGTTGGTCTCCGTTTCCTTAGGATTTCCTTTATTGAACGTTTTTAAGGTAACCATTATGTTTTCAATGCACCCTGGACATCTCTCACTCGATGTTACTTATACTGTAGTTCTTTTACATATTGAACTTTATTGTGATAGATGTTGCTTTGCTTTTGTGTCACCTACCTTGGACCACTTTGAATAGAGTAGGGATTATCAAACTGTAGTACATGCACATCTGATGGTACTCATGACATTGCCAGAGGGTATGTATGCCAGCAGGCCTGGAGTTTTTGAAAAGGCACTGATGGTGTACACTTTACGGATGACAGGGAATTTTAGAATAAAATTATATCAATAATTGAGTGATTAATGTAGTTTGATTTAAAAATATTCCTGGAACAAAAATTTTGAAACAAATTTCTAGTGAATCCAAGAGGTAATAATTGACATTGGCTTGATGATTGTGATGGTCTTCCCCGGCATGGAAAAGAATGTGAAGGACAGCAATGAATACGCACAATATGTTAGGTTTTAAAAAACTAATTGTGTCATTGCAAGAGTTATTATTCTGTATGAATGTGCAAAATATTTTAAAAACGTATCATAGGGAAGAAAAATTTTAGAATTAGAGACTTGTTGGAAAAGTTTTAGTGTGTTTGCAAAACGCTATACGTTATTTTTAGCATTGGGCTCATAGAACAGCTGATTCTTATTGGAAGTAAAAACATTGTGTAACGTTCAGTTGTTTTGTAAGACCAATTTTGAAAAAATATAGTGTATAGGCCTACTGATATATTTTGTATTCTTCTTATAAAGGAGAGAAAGAGAGACAGTCATATTGTCTTGCAAGTTTGTCTAGTATATCAAATTATATATTAGGAAAGTCTTCCAGAACTCTAATAAAAATATTTAATATGTTTCCTTAAAAGACTAAAAATATTATTATTGATTAATGACTTACCAAAACTCAATGCCATATTTCTTAGTCAAGAGCGGGATGAGGGACTCGGTAAACTTGGTTTTTCCGTCCACCATTTTAGTTTAATCGCCTAAAGTCCTTACTAGACCCTTTCTAATTTTTTATATAAACGAATTCGGTCTTCTAATGAACCTGCTTTTTAACGAACAATAAACGTCTTCATATACAGTCCAGTATTTGCTTTGGCGATCAACAAATTCAAACAGAATCCCAGAACTTGGTGTAAGCTTGCAGTATTTTGGCAGCCACTATGGTGCCCGGATATACGTTCTAGCTTTTTTTAACTTGGTAACTTTTTTGAAATATGTAAAATTATTTTAACAGCAAGTTTTAAATATTTTCAAATACAAATCTGTATTTTTAAATACCATTAATTTTGTAGATATTGATGAAACACAAGTCTTACATGTTCAAACTATGCTTCTAAGCACAATGGTTTACAAGCTATTCTTAAAATATGCCTTTTTTCAACATTATGAAATAGTAATGTTACAATGTGATAGTGAACATATTTAAAATATTAACTTGGGTTAAAGAAATGTCAACCTATAGCATGGCACCGGTATGTAAAACAGAGTAAAAGTTAAAAGTGTGCGTTCCACGCCAGTAATGCTTATAAACCGCTGTAAACAGTGAGTTGTTAGAGGATCAATTAAAACAGTGAAACAGTGAAAGTGGTGCAATACCCAGACTCCATACTTTCCCCTGAGGCATGAACATGAACTTGACTCACAAATGAGAAGAACAGAAGCCAGGAGACTTGTGTTCAGTGAAAGTGAGGTGTCAGATGTCTCAGTATTCACATGACACAGTGTATCATAGTTAACAAGGCTCTCAACAATACGAGTAGCTCAAGTTGCATACATTTCTTCATAGATGGCGAACTCGCGCTGAATGCTTCCAAACCCATGTTTACTGAAACAGCATAAATACAATACAATAACATCTTATTTAAAGTTCGTAGGAGAATTGTAATGGCTTCAAATAGGAAAGAATTTTACATTAAAAGGCTTGATGTTTACACACGTTTATATAGTTTACACAGCTTTACATTCAAAAAATTCTTCAAGAGAGTAGAAGGGATGTTCCTTCAGCCATTTTCTCAGGGTTGATTTGAACTGTCTGCCTTCCAGCTTTCGCATTTTCAGAGGTAGTCGGTTGTGAAGTTTTCTTTCAAGGTATTTTGACTTTCTTTCATACAGCGTTATGTGATGGGCTGGCTGGTGATAGAGACTAGCATTTCTTGTGTTGATGTATGCTGCTGTTTTTCTGAAAGTTCATTTCACAAACACTTGTAATAGACTAATAGTTGCCTCAATGTAGTGGCTTTCAACTGTAAGATTTTCAGTGTTTTGAACACCATTCTACAGCTTTCAAGATGGTGTAACTCAGCCAGCGTTCTAACTGCTTGCTTTTGAATGAGTAGTATTCTCTGTAGGTTATTTTTCGAGGCTCCACCCCACACAACTAGACCATAGCGAAGATGAGACTCAAATAGTCAAAATATCCAGTCCTGTCTGTGTTTTTGTCACAAGAACTCTTTATGCGTTTGATGGCAAAGATGCCAGTGTTAAGCTTTTGAAAGGGTGTCCAAATGTGGTATCCAAGTCATGTTCTTATCAAGGGTAATATCCAGAAATGTGTTATGAGCTTTATGTCTACACCGGGTTCCATCACGAGCCTGCATGCCACTTTCATCCATGACATCCAAAATATTGCATACACACAGATTCGTGTATTTTGTATGATCTTGGAATTAAGAGTTCACAAACCTGCTGGCCATTTTGTTTTGTGTTGTTTTTTTTGCCCGGCCAAAGAACAATGTAAAAACAAGCTTTTTCTTGAGACACCTCACGCCTACAATTTTCATTGGATCATTTTGAATTCGGTTTTATTTTAAAGATAACAATGTACTGCAATGACTCCGCTGACCACTTTTTTAAATATTTTATTATTTTGATAGTATAAAAATAAAGAAATTCAAATACAAAGATTCTTAATTTTTTTAAATTTATGTCACGATCATATAAATGGGAAAATGGAAATTCACCTCAGCGGAGACACTAAAATATTTAATGCACTTTAAAACAAATAAGGGCTTGACCCTTAGCATGTAAGCCCACCATGCATGTATTTATGTAGTTCTATAACGAAATGTATCTGTTGAAATTGGTTTCTGACCGTTGAAAGAAAATAAATAAATTAAATGAAAGTCACTTATTACATACAAGTCCGATGACAATTATTGTAGGTGTGAGGTGGTCCATGAAAATGCTTGTTTTTACATTGTTCTTATGGGAGGAAATTCAAGGACACATCCACTACTGCACACTCTGCAGCCGTCGTAACTCGGCTTGTGTGTAGGATCGCCGGGGTCTCGGGTCGGCTCCCGCGTCCAGACAAAGGGACGTGAATGGAAATGTGTGTAGACGCAAAAGTTCAGCAGACGCAGTCAGTGCGGCCACGGCTAGATATCATACGTACGTACATAGACTTGCACGACAAACCAGTTGTGCGCGGGTGTCATTTGTCTGACCTTTGCCCACTCGGTACTCAGTGTACTGTATACCGCGTCGCCGCCACGCCGCCGTCTCGATACATCGACACAATCGATACCAACTTATCGGCGCACCGATAATTCATAATTATTAGTACATTGGTGAATACCATGAAAACACATATTTATTTCAAATTGCATAAAATCTTATGAGTTTTACAGTTGTTTTAGATAATTAAAACCACTTTTTTGACCAAAACTCCCATAAAAGGTTCGGGTAGCCATAAACCCTCTTTTTTGAAAAACTCCCCCCCCCTCCAAAGAAGGGTTGCGATGTGCCGATTTTGTTGGTCAACGAATTTGACCGAGATATTTACAAAAGAAACATTTATATTAAATTATGAAAATTGGACAAAAATGCGACCTTTAGAGAGTACACATATATATACATAGATACATATGTATATAAAGTCTTGTTAAAATGCTCAAAACGTGTTGTGGGGGTCAGGATCGGTGTTCATTTCACGGTCCCAGGTCTGGGTCTTACCATGCTGACGGCTTGAATAGCCATTTTTTCAAAGGAAATTCGATAATAACCACGTTACAAGTTATGAAAATAAGCATACTTAGGACGGCAGTCACGAGTCAATGTTTTTTATTTGAGAGCAAATAATTATTTGCTGTTGCCATCAGATGAAAGTTAGGGTATTCAATCTAGATTTTATTATTAAATAGTATAGTTGCACTACCAACATAAAAATTAACGCTTTTCGTTATCGCTTTACTCAGTATGATACGTAAACTTTTAAAATCCTTTGCTAAAACCCTTGAGCGGATCCGTGGTGGATTGGTAACGTGCGCGACTCCAGAGCTCATCACTCCGGTGGCGCGGGTTCGATCCCCACAGTCACCACTTACAATTTGTAATGTGACTATACGGTGACGCTAGGTAAAGGTCGAGGTTGAGTGGTAGAGAGGACTTTGTAGTCCTAACTTCGCCTCGTTAAACAAGACAAAATTTACCTTTTTTGTAATCTTGATAATCAGCGTAGACTATTATTTCCTGACGCTCGGCCAAGAGACCCACAGGGAGGCAGTCTGATGGTTCTCCGAGTCAGATATAATGCGTTTCCGCTTTCACATTCATTGTCGTTATCTACATCGCTATCGGCCAGGTCCCAGGACGCTGACTGAGCGTTGATTGGTCGACGGCGCGAGTCCTGCTCTCTGATTGGGCGACGTGACAAGGTTACGACCGGTCGCGCGTGCGCCGTAGACTGATTCTAATCTAGATAAGCGACACTTTCTCCGGGATTGTGCTGTCAGATCTTAGATGAGCATTTCAATAGTTTTTCAGTGAAAGGGAGGGCGATTGTTGTTACATTTCGATTTTAGAATTCGTTCCACTCCGTTGTCATTTACAGTTGGAAGTTTTAAACCACTCATTATAGTTGTTTGCTTAACAAAATAGTATACCGGAAAAGCTGCGTCATAATGTCACGATTTCTAGGTGTTCATAATAAAAATGTATTCATCAATAAAGTTCTTGTTTAATAGTTTATAGAAGCAATTAGGATTAATCTTACTGGCAAGTAAAAGACCTATTTTCTCTCAGTAACCAAAACCTGCCTTTAATGAGAAAAATTAAACCCGATAAGTAATAATTCAAGAAAAGTATATAAAGCTTAAACCAACATTGTGGCCTTTGGCTACAATACGTGTATGTTGCCTATAGACGCCGAAATTAAACCCATAGTCCATTAGTTGACATGCAGAGAGCAGGGAGTGAGTAGGTCACCACAGGAATGTTGGCAGGGAAGGAGAGGGGCAGAGGCGAGAGGTCGACGATGTCGGAAGTGGCAACCAGAGCAATCTGAGGTGTCAGATGATATCGTGGGTAGCCTACACCGGGACTGCGTCTCAACCTAGGGTTACTCTACAGGCATCAATGAACTGTTTGTAAAGAAGCAAATGTTAAGGGTTCACCTCAGTGGTCATCGCAGAGAAAGTCTGAATTCGACCGCCCAAGGAACACACGACACCGCGCACGTAAACAACGGGATTTCTTTCAACTGATGCAACCCTCCACTTGCAAAATTTTCAGAAAAATATTTTAGCTAAAACAAAAAAGGATATTTTAGCTTCTTAAATAAGGTCTTAAAACATCATATTTTCTAACTTTCACCGTTAATAGCATAAAACCAAAATACATTTTGAAAAATTAACTACAGGCAAACCTAGATAATGCATATGTTTATCTTTCATTTAAGTGTTGTTTCCTCAAAATAGCATTAATACTAAAGTCTCCATTTTATTTCCCGCAAACCTCTGCAACCACGCTCACCCAAGCAGCTGAGGAGGACCTTTAAGTGCTTATTGATAAAATATTTAAGTGTTAGTTGATAAAATCATTTGCAATACTGTTTAAATTCAAACTTTCGCTACAAACACCGTGTCCTTGCACTTTCTACTATACTAGAGAACCATAAAATCAATCTCTCGGAGCTACTAAGATTCACAACAAATACTTTAACCTTTTCAGTGAGTGAAGGCTAGGATGATGAGGGAGCAGTATGCAGTATGCAGTCTAGGTTTGAGAAAGGCCAAGGGAAAGTGATGCTATAAACTGGTAACTGGCCCGGAATGGATCTGTATACAATGCTCCTGCGTACAGTGAAGGGAAGGTGTGTGAGTGTGTGTGTGGCTACTGGGTGTGGTCTTAACATTGCCTAATGCACTCAATTGTGGGACAACAGTTGAGTCACTCACTTTGTTCTGTTTTGGGTATAGAACAAAAATTAAGAGTTATTTGTATCAAAAGGCTGTTGATGGGTTCTATTGTTATAAATATGTTTATACAACTTTAAATAAATGTGTTTTCTAATACTATTTTATTTGAATATGTATTGTCCTGTCTTTCCAATAATTGCCATGACATACATAACTATATAAAACCTAACAAATTATTATTTTGCTTAGAGCTCTGTGAAAAAGGTTCTAAAATATGAAAGCATGTGTTTATTGTGTTTTTTTTAATAGTATTATTTTAGTTTTTCAATGTACTATTTGTGTTACAGGGAGCTGGTCAAGACAGATTAGGAATCTATATCAAATCTGTAGTCAAAGGAGGAGCTGCAGATGCGGTAAGTTATTTTCCACCTCTGCTCTTCATCAACATTAGTTACATTTATTGATTATTTTTATTGGTGTTGGTTTCAAATGGGTTTAGAGAAGATGACAAGTGAATTTGCAAATGTTCTGGCTGCAGGATTCATGCAATGCGTGTTGTATATTGCAGGACGGGAGGCTGCAGGCAGGAGATCAGCTGCTCAAAGTGGACGGCCAGAGTTTAGTTGGCATCACACAAGAAAAGTAAGTTCGCAAGCATTCTTTGAAAATCATAATGGGCCTTTGCTTTTTCTTATTTGTATTAACGACCTTCATAATTCTGTAAATAGTAAATCTTAACTTTATGCCTATGACACAACATTTTAAATAAGTAATACTAATACCGATTTAAAACAACTTCAAATCTTAGCTCAAGAGTCAATTAATGCAGCATCAATCTGATTCGAAACTAAAGGATTTCTTCTAAACCAAAATAAAACCAAAAAAATTATATTTACTTCGGGGCCTGTGAAGCTGAATCATCAGAGGGTTATCTGGACAGCGTTAAGTTTCTAGGAATCTTTCTGGACAAGACTCTTTCTTGGGGTCCACATGTTGATCACATTTTATCTAAACTTTCCAGGGTAATTTTTCTAATCAATCGATTGACTCATTGTATAGATCAAAATTATATTAAATCTGCATATTTTGCATACTTTCAATCAATATTTAGATACTGCATCATTTTCTATGGCAACTGTAGTAGAATAGGGGAAGTTTTAATATTGCAAAATAGGTAATTTGGATAATGTCACATTCGCCTTTATTAGAGCATTGAGACCAATTTTTTACAAATACCCACAGTCATCAACATTTATATTTATGATTTGCTTTTGTACATCTTCAAAAACCCACAGTCAATCAAACACAGATCTCATGAGTACAACACTAGGAATAAACATACTACATCCATAGATTTCTATAGATTAACCAAAACTACAGTCATATTGTCATATCATTAAACATTTACAATAAGTTAATAGACCTGATAGCTAAATATCCAGTAAATTAATTAAAACTAAATTCTATAACTGGCTTTTAAATAACCCTTTTTATTCCTTAAATGAGTTTTTCTGTTTATCAGATATTAATTTTTAGAACTTTCACCCTAGTTTCTCATCATGGGATCTTTTTCTAATGAATGTATAATTTTATTAACTTGTACAATTCTTGATCCTAGTTGGTTGTTACTTGTTAGTATAAAAATTAGATGTAAGATATTTGACTTTATCAGTCTTGGTTGTAATTTGACTTTGTCAATGCTTTGTAAGTTTTACGGCAGTAAACGATTATTTATTTATTAGATAATCTGAATAATTCAGTTCTAATCTACTTGCCTGACAGAATGGAAAACTTGAAAGTTGAAATAAATTATTATTTCATCAATTTGTTCTACTATTTATTCTTTTTTATAAGACACAGGTGTGATTCACTACTGCAGGGTAAGAGGGTTTTAAAAGTTTAATGGAGATTAAAGTTATGCTAGATTTATAGTTCTATCCATATGATTGGTATCACACACCCACTCAGGAGCTCATCACTCGTGGCGCTGGAGCCGATCCCCAGTCACTTATATTTGTAATGTGACTAATACGGTGACGCTAGGTAGAAAAATAGGTTTGACAATTAAAAATTATTAAAAGAGTAAAGATGGAAACCTCTAAAACTTGTTTTTATTCTCTACATATTGTTTTCAGAGCTGCCGAATACCTTGTAAGAACCGGGCCAGTCGTATCGTTAGAAGTTGCCAAGCAAGGAGCTATCTACCATGGGTTGGCAACATTGCTGTCTCAACCCTCCCCGGTCATGTCTAGGGGTTAGTAACTCTCACTAACTGACTAACCTAACCTACTGACACTCACTCATGGCTAACCCTGAGGGAACAGTTGTGGGAACAAGGATGTTATGACTGGCTAGGTCAAGGAGTATGGTGAGAACGCAACCATTGTTTTAAACAACAAAAGATTTCGCAACAATAGCTAGTTGATTTGAAATCAAATAAGATTTGTCAATTAATTATTGTTATGTAAAATAGGATTAAATTTACACTCTTACCACATAAAATTTTCTACTGTCTAGCTACACACTGGAAAATTTTATCTTTTCCAATTGACCATGCTGAAGGAACTTTGAGTTAAAACAATTGTTTCTAAATGGAGATAAATTAATCTTTTACGCATTTCTTAGTGTCTTTAGTAAATATGGTGTAATTACATAAAACCTTTGTAAATCAACAGTATGTGAAGTTGGCTGAAAAGGATACTTTACTCTTCTTAAAAAAAGAAGAACAAACACATATAAGGGTTGATTGATCTCTTTAAACAAAAATTATTGTTATAATCCGTTCGTTAACCTTTTTACATGAGTTGAAATAGCTACGCAAAGACTAATGAACTAACATCTCTAACATTAATTTTCAGGCAGTGTTTATTTGTGTATTATTAGGAGGCCCATAAGTTAAATCTAACCTGACTAAAATGACTAACTTAGTTGTGGCTTTCAGCAACTCACACGACAATCTCTCTGACAAGTCTTGCCGAGGAGCCCTGTGGTAGCTCCCCCTCCTCCCCTCCAATCCCCTCCCTGAATCAATCATGTCAGACCATATCAGCAGAACACTTGGAGAACAATATCCCGCAGATACGCATCGAGATGCCTTCCGTCTCACCTAGTGCTGAGAACCTACTCATGGTGCCGGGGACGCGAGTCAAGTGCTACAAGATACCACCAGACAACGATCTGTGCCTTTGTGAGGATATCTTCCAGCAACACCAAGCGAAACTAGTCAATTGTGATTCTGAGGATGCGGTGGCGATCAGGAGGAGCCGGAAAGACTCGGAGATCAGTAGCAGAAGGAGAAAGAAGAGCGTTAAGTTCAATAATTCAAAAGTCGACTTTGTTAGGTTCCAAAGAAGAGATCAAGGAACTGATGCCATGAGTCCAAGGTGGATTAATCGGAGCTTGGATAACCTAAATTACTGAGAGTGAAGAAGAAGATGGAATTGCTGGATGGGTGCCCTTGCCAGGAATGAAGAAATGTACAAGTGACTTCTATCTGTCCTGTGATGGTCAGTGGAGAATGCTAAATGATGAAGAGAATGACATTAGAGAAGTGTTTAGTGAAGAAATAAGAGTTTACAACTTAAATGAAAGACAGACTGAGTGCTATAGAGAAGTTTTGGAAGATATTGTTTCTTCAACTTCTACCTCAGATTGTGGTTGTGATAATGGTTCAATTTCTCCAAAATCCACAGAGTCCAGCTCGATGTCTTCGGCAACTATTACTATTAGGCCAAATCATGTAAATAAAGCTCCAAGTCCAGAGCTAGTCACAAATCCAAGTCCATCATCTAAGTTATCAGCTGAAGAAAGAGATAAAGCTTTGAGAGAGTTAGATGAAATAGTCTCAGGAAGTTTCCTTAAAAAAATTACCGACTTTAGCAACGGAGTTTCAAATAATGAAAACAATAAAAGTCGGATGAGTGAATTTCTTTTAGATATGTTGAAATTGGACCTATCTTCTTTCAAAAATGATTCTTCCAATGATCAAAGTGATCCTAAAAGTAATTCCAGTTCAGAAGATGAAACTATTCAGTTCGGTTGTGGGAGAGTTGCCGCATTAGCCAAACACTTTTCAAGAATGGGAGAAGCTGGTATAATCAGAGGCAGAGGAGGGAATTTTTGTGGAAGAGGTAGAGGAAGAGGTTTAGTACGAAACGATTGCCGATCTGAACCTAACATTGCAAACCTATCGAGAGACTGGCCAACCACCCCAAAACAAGATGAATTAATCATTCCAGCCACAACAGAAGATAATACCTCTACTCCCCATTTTCACATGGTGTTTACCTCTTTTGGCCTTCATCCTATAGGTTTTAGCATGGATAGGCTTCTGGATGTAGGCAAACAAGGGGTTGTTCTTGAAGAACTTGAGTCAGAACATCTGGAAGAAGAAATTTGTAAAAAGAATACCTCAAAGAATGAAAACAAAAGTGCAATAGAAGATATCATTCTTGAAGGAAATTATGAAAATCCATTAGGTGACAATTTATTAAATAGTAAAAGTCGCTCAAGAAATTTAAGATTACATAGTTGGACTCAAACCTCTGATAGCATTGATTTAGTTAGTGATGATGTTCCTAAAAACCATTCTACAAACCAAGTTGTTGATGTTAATGAAAATAATGAGTTAAAAAGTAATTTTACTCCTTCCAAGCAAACATCATTAAGTTTAGACAATTTCACCAGTGGCTTGTCCAAACCTAAACCTATAGACATGAAGAAAAAATCAATTAGTGTGGATGAAGTTGAGTTAAAAAATAATAGACAAACATTATTACAGAAGCATTACAGTTTAGTTGACTTAGGAAACATAGATACAACTGGAAATCAAGAACAACTAGAGGAGGACAAAGTAGGAGTCATGAGTAGTGTCGGATGCAAACGTCTCAATGGTTTTAGAGAAAGGAGAGGAAACTTTTGTACTTCAGAAGAAATAAGTAAACAGTACGGTTTGAAAGAGGGCATTTTAAAAGATGTACGAAAATGGTTGAGTGTTGATGATTGTGACAAAGCTAACGACATATCTTTGAAGAAGGAAAAACTAGACACAGGCACCTTAAAAGACAACTTGAGAAAAATCCACAGAAACGGAGATGGTATGGGTAGAAAGTTGAAAAGGACAAAAAAAGTAGATCAGAAGATGTTTGTTGTGAGTCCGTGGAGACATTCCGAAGTGAATCCCAGAGACGGGGTGTTGACTGTTCTGTCATCAGACGAAGACTCAACCCAATCCTGGCGAAGCAGGCGTAACTCTGTCCCCGCTTCCCTCCTGGCGAGCCAAGTCCAGGAGCCTTCCCGTAAGCTGTGAGAACCTTTCGCTTCTCGATGGCGTTGCAAGCATAAATGTTGTTGTAAAGCACGCTCCGTCTGCCTGCCGTTCTTTATTTCCATGTTTTAAGTTTGACTTAAGTGGCAAATTTTATTTCACGCCTATTGAATACTTCAAACGACACTAAACATGCACACACATTTGCCACTTTGGTCTTATCTTTACAGGTTTCATTTATAATTTTGTATGTTTCTTTTTCAGTTTTATTACTATTTTTAAGTTGTTTAATGTGTTAGCATGGGTCCTTTGTTGCATGAATGATAAGGCAGCATGTATGAGATGATTTCAAATTGTATTTCTTAGTGTTGTTTTTTATCATGAGAATTCCCAAGGACTTGTGTTTTAGTTCAGTTATGATTTAATTTAAATCTAATAAAAATACTTTATATATTTGAAAGCTGTTTACTAGCTGTTTTAATTTTAATATTCCTTTTAACCATGACTTAACTCAAGGGGCTTGGTTTTGAAACAAGTTTTTCAGAAAACTATTCCAGTACTTTTAACTAAACTAAACTCCCAAAGTAAAAAAGTGTTTGTTTAGCTTTAAAAGCATTGTGTGGCATGGAAATTATCAGTTTAACACTACTCTGTTTTCAGTACTGGAATACAATAATCTAATAAGTAATTTACAATAAAACCCATTTTAATTGATTTTTTTTAAAGGTATAATTTGGATACATTTTATATCAATTTAACTTAATTTAACAAGGTTTTACCATTGAGCTTTACCAAAAATAAATGTAAACGTCTCTTAATAATATGAATAATTAATGTTTGTTACACTGACTGACTTCTGAGTGGTTGCATGGTCAAGTCTAGCATGATGATCTTGTTTCATATTGGTAATGTGTGTCCAGGTCCGCGGCGTATGAGCGAAAGGGACTTGCCTTCGCGCGTGCTGAGCGAACAACAGAACCTAGTGCCTCGAGGTCAGGTGCATCCCCATCCACAAATCCACAGCTCCAAATCAGTCCCTTCGCTTCACAGTAAGTGCCACAACATGTTTAATATTTTACCCATTAGGTAATACTGAAGAAACAAGTTTTAGCCTTACCAATAAAAATATTTAAATCATCAAATTACTTTCTGAAAGAAAATAAACAATTTTGTAACTGTCTTTCTTTTTTGTTTTATAAATTAGTTGTCCATGATTTTATAAACAAATTAGGTTGCTTTTATGTGTGTTGATCTAGGTAGGATGTTCACGCTACCAGAACCTATGATTCACTGGTTTTTATTTCCGATTAACCTGTAATAATAATAATTAGACAAGAGTTCATATAATATTCACATGTCTAGCTTGAACCTGAAAGCAGTACTACATTAATTGTTTTATAATGTGTGCAGGTGGTAACCATGACATGCATGGAGGGGTGGGAGGGGGAGCTACTATGGTGGGGGTTGTAGGTGGTCGACCTCATGAAGTCTTCAACCCTGGCTACAGTCGAACATCTTCAACCAACAGCATCCCTGGACAACACCCTAGCCAGACCAACACTCTTCGTTCAAGGTGATTTGGCCAACTGTTTAGTTTTTCAACATTAGAAATAGGAAATCTTCTGCACTTTAGTGACTTGTCAACCATTGCAGATGTATGATTGAAAGTTCATAATAGTGGTGGAGAATTACGACTACACGAGAGTTCAGACCAGTTTTTTCTCCGAAAGTGGCTGGGAAGTCTGAGAAACAATTTGGCATTGGGGGCGGCGGGTTCATTTACATGTTATAACTCTCATACGGAAAAATAAGTGCAGGGATAAGTGTTGCTTCAAGAGAAATTACATCGTTCCAGAAACAGACCAATTTTGTGGGGTGCTCCCAGATAACAAAGCTATGTTTAGTAGAATCACAGACTGTAAAAAGTCATTAGTATACTAGTTTACAATATACACAGACGAAGCTGATGAGTTGCCACAAGCAATACTGTGAATACTAGCGATGTCCCTGTAATGGGAGGATAGTTTACACAGAAAAGTGCTCTTTTGGGGGTGGTTTCCCTTTAAAGTAGGTTTTATGCTATAAATACAGCATCTATAGATGAAACTTGGCATACACATTTTTGTTCACCGCCATCTTGATTTGGTTGATTGTATTTTGTCTAACTTTCTGTTCAATATAAGCTAAAGAATTTATTCCTCTGGAAATTCACTAATAATTACTTTCATAATTTGTTAGAAGTAGAAATCAATCAAAAGTACTAAGTAGTTGTCTATCTAAATAAACGCAACATTATGGACCCTTATAAAAGGGGCACTCTGGTGTATTAGTCACTGTAGTTGACAATCAAATACGTAAAAACCGGTTGCAAATATTGCAAATGCTACCAGTATTGTTGAATTTAATGGGAAAATAATTTTTCAAAACAACAATTCCAAAAGTCAGCTGAATTAGCTGATTGATTAGGAAGTCCAAATGGATTAGCTTTCCATTTCTGTTGTTTTTGATCAATAATAAATACTTAATAATCAATTAATAATATTCTATTTTTATATTTTCCCTGAGCAAAATCTATGCCTGTTTTATTCTACTTATTTATATCTTTTAAATTTCAGATCAAGTCAGAATCTGACAGAGCATAGAAGTGGCACCCTGCCAGCTGGTGGGGCAGGACCTGGCCACCTGGTGACAAGACAAGCCTCCAACCCGAGTATAGGACCTCACCCATCCCAGCCTGCCCACATGGCATACCAACAACACATGCACCAGCAGCAGCAGCAACAGTTGCTTCTCCAACAACAACAACAACAACAGCAGCAGTATCATCAGCAACATCAGCAGCAGAACAGCCCGTCCGGCGAGAACGGTGAACGTTTCTACCAGAACCTGAGCATCTATCGCAACCAGGAGATCCAGAACGGATTCATCCCGCAAGGATCTGGCCGAGGGAAGCTGCCAAGTCCGCAGGATGACAGGTAGCCAGATCACTAACCCATAAATTGTGCATACCTTTCTTGATACTTTGATTTGAGATACCGACCACTCCAGAGGGTATTTCAAGGTGAATATGGAATGAAGGGTGAGTGTAATGAGCGTTTTAGATGGATGATGAGGTGTAGTTTTGTTTCAAACTAGGGCCGACTACTGATGAACCTTTAGATTGAGTGTAAAGAGATTATTGTAAATTGTAATAGAAATAGAAAAACCCATTGAATAGTCAATATTTACGAGTAGTTGTTTAGTATCCCTCATAAATTGCGGTTTTTAACAAGTTATTCTGCGAATGAAAGTGGTAGTTAGTTGTGCTGTGTACAAAACCTAGCATCAGTGGAAGTGACTTGACATGATCAGTGCACTAAGTAGTTGAACTCAACTACATAATTTAAAAACAATTAACTGACTAATTACTTTTGCTGCATACGAATGAACCAACCTTAAAATCACAAAATCAGCCATTTGTGGTAAGAAATTGTGGCTTTTTTTACTTCTACAAAAGTTATAACAAAAGTTTTTAACCTACTGTAAACCCTGCTAATTGTTTAGAAGCCCAGCCCAGCTGCAGAAGAGCTTGCGAGGTTCTCAGTCGTCCCTGAGCACGGGAGGTAGTAGACCGACTCCTGAGCAGAACAGTCGCCAGCGTCCGCTTACCTGCCGCCGGATACACAACAGCCTAACTACCCGCCGCAGCAGCCAGGCATGCCAGCCAGGAGTCAGTCCTCACGCGACATGCTGCGGCAGGAGGCCAAGTTGCAGGAGATGACGGAGGAAGTGCGCCGCAGAGAGATGAGGCTCACCTCGCCTCAGACCAGACCACAGGTACTGTGTACACTCATTAACTAATTCAGATGTAGGTAGAATCAGCCATTTTTACCTGCAGAAGTTCTAGTAACTGATCTAAATGGCAAGAAATTCTATAGTTAGACTCTTCTAACTTCTGTTTATACATCTAACATACTCATTTTGTGCCATTCACTTCTTAGATACTCAACTAGAAATTTTTAAATTTTAAATCAATTTCTTAAAATTCAACTACTGCTTGAGTAATTTCAAAAACTTAAATAAAGCAATAAATCTTGTATTGCATAATTAACTACATTGTATCACAATCGACAGTATTTTAGGTTATCTAAAATTTTCCATTCATTCACATCGAAGTATCTTTTAGACATACAGAGGTATTTATTCATTCGAATTATTCTCACTCCACCCCAATTGTCTGTCTGTAAGTTTTAAGAGGTCTCCCAGTTATGTGCCATGTATTCATCTGTGCTGTAAAATGCTTCCTGAGCTAGTATTGTTTTGAGACGAGATTTAAAAGCCTTTGGCATAGTGGCACCTTTAATTGAATTTGGAAATCTGTTGACCAAAAGAACTCCTGCCTGTGAAGGCAAACGTTCATGAATTACCGCCCTGTGTCTCCGAGTTTGGTAATCATCCCTGCCTCTCATTACGTAAGATTGTATGTCTCTACCTCTTACAGGGTTGCACTTGGATCTAAAAAAAGAGACAGGTTTCAAGAATATAAAGGCAAGGTAGTGTCAACAGCTTTAGTTTTTTGAAAGCTGGCTTGCACGACTCTCCCCATTGAAGTTTTGGGATTGTTCGGGTTGCATGCTTTTGCAAAATGGAAAGCCTAAAAACATTTGCATTTGAGCAGCCTCCCCACAAGTGTGGGGACACAACTTGTCCTAACACTTTAGTGTCCACAGAAGTTATTTTCTTTAAAGCGGCAATTTTGTCATATAGATCAGTAAAATAAACTTTAATTTAATTTACCATTCTAAGTAGTGTATTTTGACTTGACACATTATTTGTAGATGCCGCAAGGCCCCATCCAGCAAGGACCGAGACCCAGCTACCCTGGCGAGCCGTACTCTAATGGACCAACTTACCCCCCTGCTCAGAACCAGTACCCACCGAGGATGCTAAAGCAGGAGAGTGGTGGAGGAGAGTACCGAGAGTCCCCTCCACCTCCTCCTCCTCCCACCTCCACTCACCCTCTCTATCAAGCCACACAGAATAGCCGGTACGCAGCTAGCATGGCTGACCCTCCACGCGGCGGGTACTACCCTGCCAACAACACTCCACTCAGACCCTACCAGCTGCAGGGCACTAACCCTTGGGAGCGTGAGGAGAAAGAGAAGGTTAGTTTTGTGTCTGCAACACTTTCACTGCAATCAACTTGATTAGGCATAAACATTGCATTGATTCTATGTAATGGTAAAGTGTCCAAAGGCAGCAAAGCAGTGTTAGGGTTCATTGGCCATTTCAATTTTGTTACTTATGACTTCTTGAGATATTTCTATGTTGTAATGAATTTAATGATTGGTTTTTATGCTCAATAACCCAAAATGTGTAATTGAATTCCTATAATTTCTTAACTTTAAAGTTTGTGAGAAAATACCTTGCATAGTTAGGCAGAAGATAGGCTATATAATTTGTTAAAATACTCCCTAAGCTCCAAATTTTAATCAAACAAGGCACCTGTAACAAGGAAAATTTAGCAGACCATTTCTGTTGCAGGTTGCCATTTCTTGCAACTTTAGAGTTCATCACTTCGGATTCAACCCCAACTTTTGCAGTCCTAACTTCGCCTTGTTAAAATTGTTAGACAAACTTTACCTTTTTCATCGGATCAAAACCAAGGTTTAAATTAAAGTTTGTACAATAACAGCTACTATCCTGGTTGATGCAGTACAAAATAGTAAATCTTAATATAATTATAAAAATGAATAAAGTTTTGTTGATATAGGCATAACTTAAATAACTTGCCTATTTAATAAATAAAGCATAGAGCCTTACTTTAATAAACATTTGTTATTGTGGACATGACAAAGTCTGTTGGGTCATCTAGTAGCATATAAAAAACATGTCGTCTTGTGTGATAGGAGATGCAGATGAGGAAGGAGGCGGCGCGACAGTGGCGAGACCAGCAGATCGCTGAGTTGACGTCTCTGGGAGCCACCCGCAATCAACAGCAAGAGAACAGCTCGTGCTGGACTGGAGAGGAGTTGAAGCGCCGGGGAAGAAGCGGAGGAGGAGGAAGAAGAAGACACGGTTAGTAGCTTTCTATTCCAACCTGCACCAGCTGAACCTAACCTGACTGGCTCTATCAACAATAGGAAATTTGATAACTGGTTAAGCTCCATCAAGCCGGCCACCCTAGCTGAAGTTAAAAATTTAAACAACGACCAAGGTGTTTAACTTTTATATACGTAAGCTGATTAAAATGTAGAACCTAATTGAACAAGGTGTCCAGCAAGTTTTTCCCAAAGTTTTTGAACAGGAGTTATATGGGAATTTCAAGCATGCATGTTTCTAGACGGTAAAAGCCGTCTAGCCGTGCATAGTAGTATTAAAAGTTTCAAATTTTAAATGCTGGCTATAGGACTCTCTTCCTTGCAGTCTATTTTTGTGCAAGTATTCGGACTACTTTTAAAGAGGTTTGTAAATTCTCAAGAAGTTTGCCTTTGGGTAAACTATACAGTAGACTCGTAGCTAGAACCCTCAGGACTGGACCCTAACCCGAACTTAAAAGTGGCCCAAGTAACTGATGCCTATGTATACGTACACACAAAAGTAATAACGCAAGTGAAAGAAAAATCACTCGCAGTAGGCCACTGCAAGGATGAGAGCCTCACGACTATACAGTATGAATGCACGATGCAAACAGATGAATGAAACAATAAACAAGTTGAGACTTGCTACCTATTCACGTCCTGCAAGTGTATGACTCGATGGTCAGGGAGCGGCAGTTAAGCAAAGACTGAACTAACCAAGACCGTAAATACGAGGGTCTACTGTACTGTATATAGTTTTTGCAATATTATAATATTGCGAAACATATACATAAATATGTTTTTGTAACATAAAAAAAAATATCTCAATTTTTGTACATTTATTGTATATCATATATTATTTATATCTATTTAGTGGTTTATGGCTGAATGGAAAAAAATTAGTTTGACTTTGATATTTTCCAGGAGAGCAATGAGAGAGTACAAGGGCTGTTAAGAGTGGCAAGACAACAGGATGAGAAGAGACAGGCACAAGTGGCTCATGCTCACGCCCAGTCTATCCACACACCCACCTCCATACCTGGTCCCATCTCCCGCCCCATCAATCCCTTGCATGGCGTGGCCGCACATCCATGCCTCCTTCAAACAACACTTACTCTTCCGGGTAAGCATACTATCTGTGCACTAACATTCATGTCACAACGCATAGCCATGAAAGTTTGAAATTTTAAATATTGTTTGTGATTTATTTTATTTGTTTAAAAAAAATGATTTAGTCAAAGTTTCTAATTACTTTTTAAGTTTGAAGTTATAATATCTGAAACCTATTCCGACATTTATTAAAGAATTTAGTTAAGTCATTTATTGTTATTTGTGGTTTAGGCTAACTTATAAAAACAATAGATCAAATGCTGACTATAAAGATACATTTTCACAACAAACTTAAAATATTTCCCCAAATAGGCATCATTAGAAAAGCATTTCAACTTGTGTTTCTTACATGGGGATTACCGTATATACCGAATCTAAGACGCACTTTATTTACCATATTTTAGGCTCTAAAATAAGGGTCGTCTTATAGATGTGGGCAGACTACACCAATCTGATAAAAATGAGTTAATTTGAAGATTACAAAACCCTCAAAACATCAAAAACATTCAGATAGGCAGAGGTAGAAAACACAATAGAATTGCGTGTGCATTGTCTGTTTTGAAGAGTGGAATGAAAAATTTTTGTAACTAGGGGACTCAAACATCCTTCTTCCCTTCCTCCTTGTCTGTAGGTTGGTGGGGAAAGGAGGAAGAGAAGGAAGCAGTAGCATGAAGGAGCATCTATTCAAAACAAACCCTAGTGCTTGGAAATATGGGGCAATCACCAGTGGCAAAAACATGAACTAACTGACTACAAAAATAGTCCCTGCCAGACCCCAGGTGGTCCTTTATCTCTACCTGCCTTTCTTATCTGCTCGCTGCTGACCCTGTCTACAACATTTTTGTTGTGGGAGGGGCATAGTGGTGGAGCAGGGCGGGGTTAGCGGGTTAGGGAAAGGGAAGGCAGTCATGATGCACTTTTGTTCTGCTTACTCTTGACAGCTGTTGACATTATAAAAATGGGGTGCATCTTTACGAGGGTGTAGAGTTTTACCAGTATATTCAAGAAATCAAGAAATATAATGCTGGCTTAGACTCGAGTACATACGGAAATTGTTTTATTAAAATACAGGCTTAAAATATATTTTATAATTTCAGTCCTGGAGCTGAAGAAAAGGAGAGATTGAGACGCTTGAAAGAAATGAAAATGAAACAAGCTGAAATGGAGGCAGAAGCTCGACTTAGAAAAAGAGTGAGTTTTAAAAATATCTTGGCTCACTTAGTTTAAATTATTGTCAAGCTGCATGGATATTAACATCCTCTTACTGTAAGTTTATGTGACTAACCATACTTTTAAGGAATTGGACAGATTTTGCTGATGGCTGCTCTTTTTATCTAGTTTAAATAAATCAAACTTAATGAGACAAAACTCTCAAACTCAAAAAAATCAAGAGTGAATCGGGAAGATTTGGTTTAAAGAAGTTCTTGCTTGTAACAATAGTTTTTATAAAATGTTGTTTTGTTATATATCTTAGTTGTTAGATAGTTTATGTAATTTTTAAAAGGTTTCTTAAGATTATCTCAACATTAAGTGAGTATAAACTAACGTACCTGATAATGTCTAGGATGAGGAGTTGAGGCAGCAGCAGATGAACAGCGTCAACTCTCTACAGACAACTCCACTGAGCAGTCACCCGCGCTCTGCTGCCATCACCAGTCCGCCACGACCTAACAACACTCCGCCCTCTCACGCTCATCTGCGGCTAGACAACCTAGTCGTGAACCAGCCGGCAAGTAGCCCGGCGGGGGCCCGGGTCAGTACAACGGCACGCCCCGATTGCACTCACCCGGCGAGGCTCTAGCTTCGCGATGTCTCAGCAGGCTCGTAGCCCTAACAACAATAACAACAACAATACTGTCAGTGGCAAGCGAGTCTCCTTTCAAGACGCGAGTCCTCCGGCCCCCGCCTCACAGCCTCCTCCGCTAGACAACATCCGAGAGGATCCAAATGTAAGTGTAAACCAAGTTGCAGTTTGATATTAATAACCTGAATAAGAGTAATTTTGTGACTAAATAAATATTACCAAATCCTCAAATATTTGTTAAGAATGATAAACTAATTCTTATGTAATCTCTAATTGTATATTTGACTATGTCTCTTGACTGTATATTACTTTATCAATGCTTGTATGTAATATATGGCAATAAATGGTTTTATTTATTTATTTATAATCACCCATGGAAACTATTTTTTATTGTGTCATGAATTAGTAAACATTTACTACATAATCACTATCACTATTTGAGATGCTTACCACTCCATGAGGTATTTTTATGCCAATGACCAATGGAAATACAAGGACCAACTGTTTAACGTGATTCGAACCAAGCAGGTGATGGTCTGATATGTCCAAACGATGGTGGAGTTGATGTGGGTATCATGAGATGATCACTGAGACTATCTGGCCGCTTTAGACCTATATCATCCTCAAACCTATATAATCAAACAGAAAACCTAATTTAATCCTCAGTGTTTAAAGAAAAACCCAGCATAAGCGTAGTTTACTCTAAAATATTTTGAGGAGGCTCACTAACAGTATTGTTATAGTTTAACATGTCGATTTCTCACAATAAGTCTAGGAATAAAATTTGCTTCAATTTTGTTACAGAACTTCATAAATGAGGCTGAAACAATGCTGGCCTCCCCAACCAGTCCAGACACAACTTTCACAGGAAACACTCCTGGTGTGATCGGAGCCCAGGAAGTCTACAGGTGAGTTGTAATGCCTTGGTTACCACATAAGTTATAAACCTTTGCTATTTTAATAGAAAATAATGATTTTCTTTCATTCTAAACGGTTAAGGTTGAAAGTGACTAGACCAACCCCTAAAATAATTTGGCCAAACATTTCACTAGTTTATAAGACACAAAGTAGGCTACTGCCAGTAGTACTTACACACAGTATGCGCAAAAAAAAACAATACTGAAATTTAAGATTTTATTTACAGTACTGTAATAAGATATATACTCAAATGGATGTAAAATATATTTAAATCAATTTATTTCACCTTTAATATGACTTCAGTTCAGTTTCAAGCAAGAACCATATTGCTTGAAAATTTTGTATAATCTTAGTGAAGATGGGTTGTTTCATCCCTCTTACCGTATGTAAGTATTAACAGGTCTGCTGGGCTGTACTTGCTGTACTACCTCACGAGCCGCCACTGATTAGGTGGGTTTTTGTGGAAATGCTCTTGAAAATATTATACAGTGTGTGCCAAACTTGGGCCACACGCAAGTCCAACTCATGGGTGAAAATAATGATCTTCGATAAAAGCTTTTTCTGCAGTAGTCCTAAAAACTTTGCATCAATCAAAAGTTGTCACAGACGATCCACAAGGGAACAACAACGTATTAAGTTTCAGTATTGTTTATTTTCGCACATATTGTACATATTTGAGTACCATTTCATCAAAACACTGAAAAATTATAAATTTAAAGTAGATTTGTTTGCAAAACACGTATCTTATACTTGAAATAATGAAATGGTAGGATTATAAAACCGTAGTCAGACAAAATTATATATAACCTAGTTTACATTATTTGTTTTCAGGGATCCTCGTACCAGGAGATTGCAAGAACAGCAAAATCAGAAAATGATGACGGCTAAAGTTCCCGAGAAGTTGAGTTTCAAGGAGAAGATGAAGATGTTCGCGATGGAGACGGGAGAAGACGGAACTCCAAAGGACAAAGTGAAGATCTCACGAGCCCAAAGAGACATAGACAATATCGGCTCGCCCACAACCCCGAACAATAATGCCCCTGTGAACAACAGCAACTGAACAGTTCCACTGTTTCCGGTACAAGTGTTTGTTCAGGTGATCTGCATTGTAATTTTAAACACTAATTTTTATTTGTTAAATCATATTGAACTTTTACTCCTATCGTATGACCGTCCTTATGAACCTATTTGTAACATAAGAGTTTAAGAAAACTAGTTTTAGCTTAATACAGGATAAATATAAATATATAAATAATTTATAGTATATAATCGAAAAGTTATTGTACATTCCAAGGTAATGTAATTATTATTTTATTTTATAAAAATTTTTATTATGATGAATAATGATCATTTTTTAGTTTTATATTGTAACATAAATATTATGGACATATTATTTTCTGTTTGAAAGATAAATTGGCGATTTTATACGGTGCTATTGCACACTTTCCTTGAGTATGATCAATATTTCTATGAACTCTGTACAATGAGTGGTTTTAGTACAGGTGCAGTAGATTAAACATTTTGTTATGATGTAAAATGTTGTTTTATCATGTTAAAAAATTAGTTTTACTATCATAAGGACCAATGTATTTTTGACCAAATGAAGGATAACGTTTTTTATTCCAAAGCATTTCAATTTTGCCCTTTACAAAGTGCTCTACATTCTTGTATGTTCCTACCCTGATGCACTTTCAACGAAAATCTGCTGCAATAATGTACTTGTAAGGAACTAAACTATCTAATCTGAGAACTCCAATAAGTGTTAGTTGATAGATTACATGTAGAGTATATTTTTATTAATCATTCTAGTGGCCTTCACCTGTGTGGTTTTCTAGAGCAATAATGTTGGAAAGGCTGACTTAGAGAGAATGAACAAACGCCACTATTATCATTATAACGTTTGCGTTGAATTAACTATTCTTCTATTCTACAAGTTAGAACAACAATGTGATAGAATTGATCTTTTTGTCTTATATAAGAAACACCCTGCAAGATTGACTAACCGTGTGTCACGTATGAACAAATATTTTTATAGATTGTTATAATTATTAATACTGGCATAGTGATGTAGTTTTGTATCATATTTTGCTTTTTAGTCTTAAAATAAAGTATTTTATCACAATTTTGTTTATAATTTGTTAATATTTTATTTGGTTGGAAACAATAGAGATCAGTCAATAAGTATAATTATATTATATGTTCTCGTTAAGTTATGATGGTTTTATCTTCTAATTGTAAAGTGTACATTCTTTCTTAGGATTGAGAAGTCAATTATAAGATGATGTACATAATAAATATAAAAATCATGCATGTATTTATGTAAGTATTAACTTGCAAATTGTTAATCAATATAATAATTTTTGTGTGTAAAATAAATATATTATGTTTCAAAATATTGCAGTCATTTGATTTCCATTTTAATTTAATTTAAAATACTTCAAAATTTTGATTTTAAAAATAATTTTGATTTCCAAAATAATTTTAACTTCAAAAATAATTTTAATTTGTTTTGTAGATGTCAAAAAATTTTTTCAAAATAAATTTAAATGATTTTAAAAATTAGTTTTTAAATTACATTAATGTTTTTTAAACATTATTTTTAATATAAAATTTTTTTTTTTCAAAATTATTTTTAAATGATTTTAAAAATTAAATTAGTTTTGTTTTTTCAAAAACATATTTTTTTTTTAATAAAAATATTTTGAAATAATATAATTTTGAAATCACATTATTTTTAAAATAGAAATTTTTTTTGAATCAATATTGTTTTTAATATATTTTTTAAATAAAATTATTTTTGAAAATCATTTTAAAATAAAATTATTTTTAATTTAAAATGTTCAAAAATTATTTTTAAATCAAAACTTTTAAAATTAAAATTTTTTAAAAACTATTTTTTTTTAAATAAAAATAATTTTCAAAATAAAATTATTTTGAAAACTATTTTAAAATAAAAATTGTTTTAAAAAAACATAATTTTTTTAATTAAAATTATTTTGAAATCAAAATTATTTTAAAATAAAATTATTTTGAAACTTTTAAATCAATATTATTTTAAAATTATTTTTATATCAAAATTGTTTGCAATTATTTTAATTAAAATATTTTTAAAATTTAAATTATTTTGAAAATTATTTTTATATCAAAATTGTTTAAAATTATTTTTAAATTAAAAATATTTTTAAATTTAAATTATTTTGAATATTTTTTTTTTTAAAAAATTAAACACAAAGAAAAGAAATAAACTTTGAAGTAAATTCCTGAATATTTTAATTAAAATTATTTTTCTTAAATTAATATTGTTTTAAAAAATATTTTTGCTATCAAAATTATTTTAAAATAAAATTATTTTAAAAAATTATTTTTGAATTTTTTTGAAATTAAACATTTTTTGAATTAAATTATTTTTGAAATACAATAATTATTTTTTAAATGAAAATTATTTTTGAATTTAAACTTGATAATTGTTTATAAAATTTTAAAATCTTTGAAAATTGTTTTTGAAATTAGTATTATTTTGAGATCAAATTATTTTTAAAAAATATTTTTAAATAACCTGAGTTAATATTTTTAAAATCAAAATTATTTTTAGGAAAAAAATTTTTTTTTAAATAAAATTATTTTGAAAATTAAAATTTTTGACATTAAAATATTTTTTTAAATAAAAGAGTGTATTAATATCAAAAATATTTTTAAAATTAAATTGTTTTGAAATTAAAAAATTTTTTAACTCTTGGCAGTATGCACTAAGCGCCGCCACTATTGCGTGCACGCCTTTAACGGGCGATGAACCTTCTGTAGCATCGCACGACTGTATTGTTATCAATACAAATTCTGGCTCAGTTTATGAAGTATAACGCTGGATGCCCCTGCTACCCAAGGGAGTTCTAACCTCTTGGAAACAGTTAAAATATTGATCCGCTAGATTGTAGCTGCTGTCTACCAGCTGGGTTTTGCCTGGCATCTTTCTGGTCTGCCAATTATTTCATCTATGGTTTTTATAAGACATCTAGTAAACTGACAGCTGATTTGTTTTACTTTGTTTCTTGCTGCTTTAGTATTCATTGTGTTCACAGAAAAGTTATAAACAGTTGTTTTCAGCAGTTTTTACTTATATTTGATTACTATTGATTTAGTTTCTAACTATTTAGTTCTATTTTGAGAGCTGCTTATTATTGTAACAATGTTCTTTCTAACAATCATATAGCGGAGATTTTATGAACGTGAAAATTAATGTGAAATTGAAGAATTTTAAAAACGAAGCGACTGATTCGTGAATATATAAGCAGTGTGGATAAAAGCGACTCCGCTGAAGTGACATGCTTTCATGCACTCAGAATTAATTTCACCATACAAAGCTAAACTTTGAGGTAAAAGGTACAATAACCTTTTTCTTTGTATCCACATTTGAATTATATCCAAATAACTAAAAAGTTAACACAAATATTTAAAATAAATTCTTTTAACATCAAAACATTTTACCTATAATTTATTTTAACAAAAAAAAAATTAAGGTTTAAAACAGGTAATTTAAAACCCAGTATATTTAAAAATTATAATACAAAAAATTATAAATTGCAAAACAACTCACTTTCTTAAAGTACCAAATTTTTCTGGAAAATCACCTCTCAAAGGGTTAAATTGTTTTTGAAATCAAACTTTCGTAATAAAATTATTTTGAAATCAAAATGTTATGTTGAAATCAAAATTATTTTAAAATAAAAACATTTTTGACAATAAAATTTATTTTAAAATAATTTGCTTAAAATTTCTTTGAAATTTGAATTATTTAGAGTCAACGGACCTCGCTCAATCGATTTGGATAGTCCTGACCACCTCAAAAAAAATTAAAAATTTAAATAAACTAAAAACATATTTTTGTTACATACAATTATTTTTTAACATCAAGGTTAAACTAATTTAAAACAATATTTAATGACAATATAATGCAATTCAACTATACTCTGACAATTTGAAGGCAATTTTTGAAACGCAACTGAGTTCCGAGTTTCATAATCGAGCTGCTGGGGTTGTCAGACCCGCGCAGACTGAAGCAGAGTGGATCGATAATGTCAGGTTACTGCAGGCACTGGCGACTCACCCTCCCCCTGGACTGTCACAAATGTAAACAACAGTGAGTCACCTGCAGCTGATTCGTATGTGATGTCTGTATTGCGATAACTTGTGTTAGTGTGTGTGATTACTGGCACAAAAAGCTTAAGAATGTTCATTTGTATGGAGGAATTTTTCTTATTTATTAGGAACTTTTTACTGTAAATATGAATTGTACATAAATTGTGAACATACAGGTATTTTGAACCTAAATAAATACATTGTTGAACGCAAATGTTTTGAAGACCTTCATTGTGAGATACCGTTTACGGAGTGAGTAAGTTTCGGCAGTTTTGGCTCACAAACACCTTCAGTAACCTAATCTGTACCTCACCATCATGAGTCTAATTATCGATCCTAATGTAAAAACATGATTTTTCAAATAATATTTTTCTAAATCAAAAACATTAGTTTGGTTTAAGGGTCTATGTATTAAAAAAAATTTTAATAAAAATAACTATTTTTAAAATTATTTTAAAATCAAAATTTTTTAAAAATAAAATTATTTTGAAAATTATTTTAATTAGTATTATTTTTAAAAGTAATTCTAAAATAAAATTTTTCTGAAATTAAAATTATTTTGAAAATTATTATTGAAAACAAAATATTTTTAAAATAAAAATTAAATTATTTTCGAAATTAAAATTATTTTTTATGATTTTAAAATAAAATTATTTTAAAATATTTTTGAATTAAAATATTTTAAAAAAATTTTTTTGAAATTTAAATTATTTTTTAAAAAATTTGTTTTGTGATCAAAATTAAGAATTAAAATTATTTTTGAAATAAAAAATCATTTTAAATCAAAATTTTTTTGAAATTTCAATAATTTTTGACATAAAATTTTAATTCATTAATTTTAAATAAAATTATTTTAAACATTATTTAGAAAAAAAAATATTTTTTCTTTTTAATCAAATTATGTTTTGAATTTAAATTATTTTGAAAGCAAACTATTTTTAAAGTTGTTTAAAATTATTTATTCAAAACTACTTTGAAATTAAAATTATTTTTTAAATTAAAACTTTTTAAATCAATATTATTTTGAAAAGTATTTTTAAATAAACAATCTTTTGAATTAGAATTATTTTTAAAAAATTTTGAATTACAATCAATATTTTGTAAATGTTATTAAACAATAATTTTATTTACTGGTGTAAAGTGACACTTTAGCAATGTCAATACATGTGTCTATTGTTTTCAGAGCAGAATGACAAACAAAAATTTTGTTTTGTAGATTATTTTGTACAAATTTTTAAATAAAATTGATTTTACCCGTTTAAATAAAAATTTAATAACACAATTTTTTTATATACCTTGTTTTAAAATGTATTTTAAAATAAATTTGTTTTGAAAATAATACTTTAATTTTAAAAATTTGTTTACATATTATTTGTAAATAAAAATTTTTGAAAACTAATTTTAAAATAAATATTATTTTTAAAAATTATAAAAAAGTGTTTGATAATTTTTTTATAAATAAACATTTTTTTGAAAATTAAGGGTTTTAATCTTGTATACAGTTAAAACAAGCTACAAATGCCATTGAGTTAAAAAGTAAACATCCCATTTTCAAAACAAGCTATTTGGTTGAAATTCTTAAAAGTCATAAATATTGTTTTAGTAAGAAAATCTATAAATTAAACTTTTTTAGGAAGAATGAATAAAACAAATAGAAATTCTATTTTTACTTTATTTATGAAATACATAAAAAGATTTTTACAATAATAAGTATATGAGAGCCACCCTAAGCTGAACATTTTAGGGTAAATTGAGACTGTTTTCAAGAAACTTTGAATCGTGGTCATTGTCTGTATAGAAATTAAGTGGCAGATATACAAGGGATAGCTCACACGGCCAGGTACAATACAAAAAGCAACATTATGTTTGATGAGTATGTTTCGCTTACAAAATTATACACCTTCATTTCCTTTATATAAATAGCTATCATTTTATTCTAGGTTACATTTTAAATCTCTCTATCCTAAAGTATTTAAGATACGGCAATAAATTTACAATATTTGATAAAGATTGGTATTCTGTAAATGTTAAAAAACTTAGTTTAATTTAGAGAAGTTTAAAAATAATAATACAGGGAGTGATAAGTTTTATGTACAGCTTTGTGTTGAGGTTGAGAAACAAAACTAAATTGTTAAGATCATGTGAATAACAACAAAATTACCAAACTGTTTTAGAATATTATCAGAATAAGTTTAATAGAAAACTAAAACTGATGTTTTAATAATCCTCAGGGTCGGGACCTTTCACTTCTCAGATGATTTCACACTATTTACACCCCACATGCTGACTTCATACACACCACACTCAACACAACAAATATGGAAAGTGAATACTCATTTGTCTTGGAAGAACTGGATAATCCTATTTATGAATTTTGAAAATTATATGTACTAAAAGAGAGAATACAAACCTTGTAACAATGAAAACATAGATGCATGTGAACTAAAGCTATGTTAATATTTTTAAATAACAGAAAGTTCTCTTACTAGCCCAAAATTGTTGTTTAATATATTTTAAAGTGAATTATTATACAAAACTCTTTTTTTAACAGTTTGCAAAGTTAAAATGCCATAATTGAAGTTTGAGACATTTAATTATTAATTTTCATACTACCATTCACTTTTCATACATAATCTACATTTTAGATGTGTACTTCCTACAGAGCTCTTTATTCAATATTAGTGAGTAAATCTTCACAAAAGCATAAATATTCACTTTGGAGATAAGCTATTAAGTTGCTAAAATTCAATCAAATTTTAGATATTAATAAATTGTTTAAAGGTTGAACATACCAAATACTATTGTTACCGTCATCGAGAAAACTTCAATTAATTATGTTGTATGGTACATTAATCAGCATGCAGTTCTAAGTACATAGTAAACATTCAGTCTTACATAAGGCAAAGTTGAGTCTGAAAAAGCACACAAATTTACAAAACAAAAAGAACAGCTTTCACTGGCATAAATCAGTTGGGAAAGTTTGTGTACAAAGTTGCTTTTCCAGGAAAACCCGTTGGAGTTATTGTCAAGTTGTAGTAGGCCTTTCAAGTGTATAATAACTAAAACAAACAATTTGTCTAAAACAGAGTCTTCATCATTGTTTACCATCCACAAGAATATTTGTGAATGAACTTTGTTAAAGTGTTCTTCTTCCAATGGTCATAATATGTTTTAAATTACATCATTACTGGAAATGTTGGTAAATGCCTAAATATCTGCTCATTTATTCTTAAAATCAATCTATAAATAAGTACTCTAATTGTTAATTCCTTTATTCATTGTGTTTAATATCAAATTAGATAGAGTATTTACTAAAATGAAGTCCAAAAGTGTAAAGATTACTTGAAGGCCTTTTTAAAAAGATTCTTGATTGTTGAATAACTTTTAGTTTGCAGTAAACAAATATTCATTACAAGTCGCACATAATTTGTGTTGATTAACAGTGTTTTTATTATAGTGGACTAATTTAAATCTTACTTGATGTGACTGACCAAAATAAATCTCATACCCAAAAATTCAACTAATCAACTAATGAAAACTGGTTGACATTAACAGAAGTTTATACACTATATTAAAAACATAATTACTTTTAAAGTACTTTAAAGATAAAAAACTAAGCCACAAGTTATCTAACAATAGCCATGCTACATTTTGACAATTCAATCTCAACCAGAGTGTTTACTGGCTGGTGAACTAACTTTAACTATATACACTAAATTAAAACTGAATACAACTATAATCAACTATAAAACTAAAACTATACAGATCACAAAATTATCCTTAATTAAAGTTAACTAAATAATACTTCAAAATAAGACGTATAATGACAAGTCGTTCTATACAGAGAAAAAATAATCAATTAGTAAAATAAATGCTGATTAGTTAAAATTTTAAACATGTTTTAATAGCTACATTGAAACAAATGCAAGTAAAACGTAAGGAACTGTTAGTTTTGTTTTTTACACAATACTCTGCTAAAACTAAGACGTATAAATTACAATACAAAAATAATTTTCAGATAGAAACACAATTTACAATTGAGTATAAATAAACTAGTTTTAATTCTAAAAATGCAAACAATGAAACGATTGTTCTAATGTCAATTTATAAATGCTAGTTTAACTACTCAGGATGTAGGATTTAAAATGATAACACTGCTTTGTACGAATCACAACAGATTGACTAACATCACTTGTAAACCGAATGGGATAAACTAAAGTAAGTCTTTACAATGCTCGTAAGTATGAGTACTCAGCGCTGGGGTGTTCTATACAAGGTTCGCTCTCTACAGCCAGGTCCACGGTGAAAGACGAGGCGTTGCGTCTTTTCCCATCACTGCTTGGTTCAGACAGCGGAATCCTTACCGATGAAACCGGTTTTTGATGTTGCCTTCTTCATGTCAAACTCCACAGTTGTGTCTTTTTTACTGAAAAATATAAACATAAACTGTACTACAGTACAAACACACCTGGTAATCAGTTGAGCTTTTTATTTGTTTGTTTAAAGCTTTTACTGGAATTACATGAGATGGTATTAATTGTGTAGAAATCACATATTTGTCACAAAGCTTTTTCTTTTGAAGAGCGCAATTACAATGAATTTACAAAGTTGTAAATCTATCTACTTGTGTTGTTTCCTAGTTATTGTTGTTGTATGGGCGGTTTTTGCTTTTTAGTGTAACTCCAATTTTCCGGCTTACAAATCCAAATTTCTCGTATTGTCCATAATTCTACTTCATCAAAGTGATTTTTATTATAATTATTTTTTACTAACTGCTAGCTTCTAAGTGTAGCTGTCATGAATGAACCACTTCACTCTGGTCTATTAAGTATTCATCGGGCACCCGGATCTCAAAACCATATTAAAGTTTGGAGCTTGACAAATAACGGAGAATAACAACGCATGCCTGGGGCCAGTATTATGTAGACCGAAGGTCTTGCAAGTAAGCAGTAGAGTTAGATTACGCAATTCAGTAATGGTGATGAGGTTTGGTATTAATTGTAGAAACGCCATATTTGTCACAAAGTATTTTATCTTATCAAAGAATTGCCAACCTCAATGCATCCCCAACAACTCAATATGAAGTCTACTTGTTTGTTGTTTCCAGTATTTTATTGTTAAAATTATGAAATTCCAAGTTTTTGTGAGTATGTATACATATTCGATACAAAATGGTAATTTATCAAACCAATAAAAATAACTAATAATCATCAAAGTGATTTTTTAATAATAAGAAATTCAGCAAAGTCTACTAGAAAACTACTAGCCTACTACTGCAATTTTTCGTCTTACTTTTTGTCCAACATAGGGGCCGACTCAATCTGCACTTTAAGGTCTCGATGTCCATTATTCAGAAGCTCCTTTCCTTCACTAAAACCAGAAAAAACAACTTACTTTCCTGGAAAACTCTTTAAAATATTATTGGTAACAATATTTGGTTGACAAATGGTGCCGGTGGGTTAGCTTTTACTGAAAATAAAGGGAGTCTTACCGATTTTTACTCTTAGATTGTTTTGTAAAGGCTATCAACATGACTGTGGTTATGCCTTGTAATGTTTTGGCAAATAATGCGTTTTGGCTACTTTTGTTAAAAATTAAAACTACACCAACATAATGTTTGAAATAAAATATTCCAAGATAAAAGTATAGATTGACAACAATTAATTGAAAACCGAATCAATTGTAATATATGGATACATTTTGATGCTGAAAATGGTCTTATGCATATAAGCTGTAAATCTGATATGTAGCTAAGTCTTTATATAAACCTAACTTGCAAAATATGGTGGTTTGTTGTAGAACGGTGACTCCAACATCGATGTCCAGGATTTTAATTTTTAATACTAATGTTGACACCATGATTTACAGCCAACACCTGAATCACATTTGACATATGGACTTGTTAAAACTTAAATCATAAAGATTTTCACAACATTCAAGGCATATTTTTGGACTTTCCAAACTAGAAATGGCTATTTGTTCGTGACCTCACAGAGTCAGAAGTTAAGCTTCCCAACGGTATTATTATAATATTTTCATCTTTAATATCATCTAATTGTTTACAAGGGAAGAACACAATCAACAATGTAATTGATATTACATAAATGGTTCCATTGATAAATGATCTAACATTAGTGTTTACGAGCCTGAAAATCCATATAAGAATTATCACAATATGACATGGTATTTAAAATCAGTTCAGGTGATAATTGTAGTTCATTTGCATTATGAAAGTAGTTAGCCATGGCTCCAGAAAAAGAATAAAGCAAGGCAGTTGGACAACCTAACTCATTCAGTTTGTGAAGCTCCTCTAAATTATCATGGACAGGTAATATGGGGAGAAAATTGGAAATTTTTCAAACAAAGATTTGAAATTTACTTAATTATGGTATGCTCGGAAGAAAGTGAATTCGTGATAGCTTTACTTGAATGCAATAGGAGATAGGGCTTTAAAAATCTTCAACAATTTTCTTATGACCAACGAGGGAAAAGAAGGATGATTTCAAAGTAATCCTTAAAAGTTTGATAGCTATTTCTTTGCCTGAAGTAAATGAGACTTAAGGAAAGACACTCTTTTTTCTTAGAGAAGGATTAGATGAAACAATCGATCAGTAATGTTACTGAATTGAGGGATTTGAGCAGCTCGTAACTTTAACATTGATGATAACCTAATACGATCGATATTTTGGGGATCAGAGACAGGTCAATTAAAGATAGGCTATCAGAATAAAAGATCTTGATCTTAATAAAGCCTTGGAAGTGTGTCGTGCGGCAGAACGGATTATTTCTGAAGGGCCGATATTTGTCCTCAAAGTTCAAGAAGTAGTGCTTAAAGTCAATAAGAACAGTTCCAATACAACAAGTTATTGTGTAGTAATGATCCCGGAGGATCATCTCTAATTCAAAGCAAAGAATTGGTCCAAACATAGGTCGTCTTCGAGCCTCAAAACTTTGTAGCAGGTGCGGTTACAGTCAACGCCGTTCAAGTGTCCAGCCTTTTGGAAACGAACATTTGTAAGAAGCCCAACCATTTCGCTTCACAGTGTAAAAAATAAAGGTAAAAGTCAATGTTGTTGAAGAAGGTGAATTCTTTGTTGGTGGTGTGAACAGTAAGTTACCAAAGTAAGTCAAATGATTGGTGTGTTGATATTGAAATCAATTCTAAGTTAATTTCTTTTAAGTTAGATACAGGTGCTAACAGGTAAATTGTTTAAATGTTCAAAACTCTAAGGAAATTGGTCATGATCCACAATCTAATGTGTACAAAGAGTAAGTTATTAACTACATACACAAATGAAAAGATCAATGTAATTAGAAGTTACTTAAGCTAAAATCTATAAGGGTAAAGGGTACATCTTAACTTCATGTTGTGAATTCTGATTCTTGTTGCATTCTAGGTTTAGATGCATGCCAAAACTGATCTCATAAGAAAAGTCTAACTTTAGAAGTTAAGCCTAGTTCAGAAAAAAGGTGGTTCAAAAACATTCTAGATGAGTATCCCGATGTAACTCAGGGTATTGGTTGTCTAAAGGGTGAGCATGAAATTGCTGAAGGAAATTATTTTCCCAAAATTCATGCACCAAGAAAAAATTCCATTCAAAATCGCTCTTTTAAAAGTAAACTCGATGAGTTGGAAGCCACGCTAGCTCATTGCAAGGTTGAACATCCTACTGAGTGGGAATTTTGGTACCAGTACATAAGAATGACAATGACATTAGGCTATGTATGGACCTAAGAATTAAAATGTAAAGCAATAATGCTTCCACTTTCAGTTGCCTACTTTGACATTACTAGTAAGTTAGCTGGTTCTAAGGTGTTTAGTAATCAAGTGCTCTTGGCATGTCAATGACAGACAAAAGTAAAGATTTGTGTACTTTCAACACTCCTTTCGGGAGGTACAAGTTTTTGAGATTGCCTTATGGACTATGTTCCGCTAGTGAAATTTTCAGTTTGAAAATAAGTCAAATGTTGGAGAAAATGGAAGGTGTAGCCGTTTACGTTGACGACATTGTTATCTTTGCTAAAGATAAACATGAGCATGACAAAAGATTAAGGTTAGTCTTAGACAAGTTGAGATCTGAGAATGTAAAGTTGAACAAAAGCAAATGTAAAATAGGTGTTAGTGAAATTAAATTTTTGGGTCATTGCATCAATCAAAATGGTATCTCAGTTGATTGTGAAAGGGTTAAAGCCATAGTAGACATGGAAATCCCTAAAGATAGAAAATCTCTAGAGAGGTTTTTAGGAGTTGTAACTTGTAAGTAAGTTTGTCCCAAACATATCAAATTTGACAGCACCCTTCAGAAGTTTGCTTAAGAAAGATGTTGAGTTTGTTTGGTCTTATGAACATACAGCTTCATTTGACAAAATCAAGGAGATTTTGAGCCAAAAGCCTGTGTTACAGTTCTTTGATGAAAAACTACCAGTAGTTTTATCGGTGGATGCGGCTAAAGATGGGCTGGCTGCGGTACTGTTGCAAAGCAAGTTACCTGTTGCCTATTCATCTAAAGCTTTGAGTCCCACGCAACAAGCTTATGCGCAAATTGAAAAAGAACTTGCTGTGTTGTATGGTTGCCAAAAATTTCACCAGTTTGTGTTCGGTTCTCATTTTACCGTTGAAAGCGACCATCTCCCCTTGATTTCGATCATAAAAAAGAACATTGAGTCGTGTCCCCCGCGTCTTCAAAGAATGTTGATAAAGCTCCAAAAGTATGACTTTGATCTTGTGTATAAGAAAGGCAAAGAACTGTACATAGCGGACACGCTCTCTAGAGCGTGTGATAAAAATGACACTGGTAATGTGGTCATCGATACAGATGAACTTGAAGCTCATGTCAATTTGGTCATGAGTAGCATCAATCTTTCTGATGCACAACTTACTAAGTTAGTTCAAGTGACAGCTAGCGATAGTGAGTTAACAGTCTTGAAATGTTTTGTTTTGAAAGGGTGGCCTAACCACAAAAATGACTTGCCCGTAGAAATAAGACCATATTGGAATGTAAGAGGTGAGCTAACGCTCAATAAAGGTATGCTTCTCAAAAGTACTGCTTTGGTTATACCTAAACAAATGAGAAATGTTGACTCGCCTTCATTCCTCATTCAGGGTGTAACAAAACTCAGCTTGGTAAAAGCTAAGGATGTAGTGTACTGGCCAAACATAAATAGTCAAATAGCTGACATTGTGTCCAAATGTGAAACTTGTGTAACTTATTCTAGGAACTATCAAAGTGAAACTCTTATGCCCCATGAAGTACCCTCACTATCATGGGAAAAGATTGGTACAGATATTTTTCAGATAGGAAATGCATTTTCCTTTTAGTTGTAGACACTGTTTCTAAGTACCCAGAACTTGTAAAGTTAAGATCTACCACAAGTGACCATGTAATTAGTCAAGTTGAAAGATGCTTAGTAGGCATGGAGTGCCTAAAGTAGTATTTTCTTTCAGATAATGCACAGTTCAAAAGTGGACTTTTTTGACCACTTTGGTAAAACTTGGGGTTTTGATAACTTTCACACTTCTTTCTCCTTAACTTTCCCCAGTCCAATGGTATGATAGAGCGGGCTATTCAATCTATCAAAGACTTATTAAAAAATGTAAGCACGACAAAACTGATCCCTACCTAGCTTTGCTAGAGTACCGTAACACACCATTGTCAAGTGACCTTCCGTCACCGGCTGAAATATTGTTCAGTCGTAAACTGAGAGGTATTATACCATGTGTAAGTTTAAAACCTACGTTAAGTTTTGGTGTAAGGAGTAAGTTGCTTAAGAGACAGTCAAAACAAAAATTCTATTTTGACAAACAAGCAAGGGATTTGTCTGACCTGTGTGTCAATCAACCAGTTTTGATCAAGCATGATGGTAAATGGATAAAGTCAAGAATTGTAGCTAAAGATCAAAGACCTAGGTATTTACATTGCTGTTGAGTCAAAGTATGACTAATCACGCTCTTTGTTAGAAATAGGCAACTACATTTTCCCCTCTTCCACAGGGAACCTATAGAATTTTAATTTGTCTGGTGATGTACAAGGACAACTTTGAGTTTTCTAATAACAAATATATTTGTTCTCCCAGGTCCAAACCAACTCTAACCCTCACCGACAAAAGTCTCCCAGCAAATCAAGTCCACGACAGTACAAGGTCTCCTGGATCCTTACCAAACCTCGTTCTGGTCGAGTCAAAATACCCAACAACCAGATTTTGTAACTCTGACAGGTATGTAAAAAAGGAAAATGTATCCTACATAAGCTCTGTAGGTTAAGGTATTTATTTTATTTAATATGCTTTGTTATTGTTAAGGATTTTATAGCCTAACAATTTCAGTAATTCTTATTTGCCTTTTTTAGAATTTAATAAATGTATAAAATAAAATATATAAAACTTATTGATTCAATCACATTATGAAATAAAACAAATATTGTTAATTGTAGTTAATATTCACCATTTTGCCATTTGAAGTGTTAAACTAACTCACTCAAAGTGTTTATTGTTTTATCACATTTACGACTGTTAATTACATCTCGAAATTACTTAATTTTTATGAAATGTTCATTTAAGATTCTTGTTTTATTTTTGTAACAAAGGAGATGTCATACTATTATAGTAATTGTTTTAATCTATGTTCATTCAATCCACAGTGTTTACAAGCACAAACTGTTTCTGTTGGTGAATTTATATTGCAATGTAACGGTCTATCTCTCTCTCTAATAAATGATGTCTTAAGAACATGTAGTGTTTAGATGAGCCTGAGTAAATCCATTATAAGAATTATCACAATATGACAGTATGACAATCAAACAAAGGACTAATACCTAATAATCAAAGAATAAGGATTACTAGCAACTGGTAACCTTAATTGGAAATCTTTTTTAAATGGTTGTACATTATTGTGCACAATATGTTTCTTAGTAACTTACCAATGATATAAAACACACAGCTAATATTTTCTAAGCATTTGCAAATAAGTTATTTAAGTCAATAAAAACCATGCAATTTCACAGGACAATATAGTGTAGATCGTTTAAAAATGTCTTTAAACTGCACTAATATCACTGTAACACTCTGACGAAGCAGCACAGCACACAAACACAACTACACACAGAAAGCAACACAAACACAGCACTCTTGTGAGCAGTGCACTGCAGTCTGCGGTTTGCCGGAAAGACAGTTTACGAAGAAGGCACAAGACACAACATGGACTCGAAGACAAGTGAAGTGACGACAGCTTACAAGACAAAGTTGACGTCGGGAGGTAAAGGGAGTTTCTCATTGTCACAGTTAGAGTGGTTACTGGCGGAGCTGCTGGTGGAGGCATTGCTGCAGTACGGCAATGGGAACCGCCAGCTGTAGAGACTGAACACACACGGACACATGACACTCGCACACCACTCACAATACACGTGGGACAATTCCACAGTTTCAGTAGTGGTTTGAAACAATTTATTTTTTGGAAAGCATGGAAAGGTTTGAGCTTATTTTGGGAATTTAGAATTTTACGACCGGAAGGATAAAGTATTCTGGTATTTTTATTTCTTACTTTCATTTTGTAGTTCCTAATGGGTTACACTTTGCCAGAGTCCCATTAAAATTGAAGATGCTAAATAAAGAGGTTGTAAATTATGAAAAGAGTGATGAAGATTATGTTTTTACGGAGAACTCAAATAAATACATATTTTACTAGGGAACCGAAATAACATGTTATGTAAACCTTGTCTGGTATCTAAATGTATCCTAGATTCTGACATTAATCTCCCTTTCAAGCATACAATTTTAATCTCCCTGTCGCAAGCCAAATTTAACCCCTCAGCATCTTACTTTATTTTAAAATTTTTTAAAAGCCCATCGTACGGGTTGCCCCTGTCCTTGTGAACAAAATTTCAGCAAAACTGCTCTCTCTGGTACGGTGCATTACCAGTCATAGAACTCCTCTAAGCTTGGGGTTTTAGCGCCTCTCTAATCTCAAAAATGCCACTAGCCGCCTCACTGGATTTGATGAGCCATTTTCTCTTCAGTGATCCTCAGCTGGTCATTGCGGCCCCCAAAAGGTCCCAAAGTATCGTCAGTATGAGAGTTGTGACACCGGTCGCAAAAGCCTAAGGGTTGAATCCTAAAAGGTCAATATTAACATGTTAACTGTAAGACTAGTTAAAATTTGGCAACTGTATAACCCACATGTCTGTAAAAGTAATTTTGTATAGTATTAATGAGTTCTTTTATATAGCAAATTATACTAGATGAGTTAATGCGGCTTTGACATAGATTAATGATCAATGTATCTTTTATTTTATCATTACTTAACGTATTATTGATATTCTCCCCACTATCTTTTGGTATTTACTATTTATTAATAAATCATAAGAGCAATAGTTGTACCAAGTAAAATCAAAGCGGAACTGGATCGTACCAAGATTGATTCAGGTCATTTCAGTAAAATCTGCTGGTATTTTTGTTGTGAAATGCCTCCTAGTAAAGATGGTAACTAGTGGGTCGAGCAGTTCTAATAAACAACCGCCTTGCTGGGTTGCTCTAGCAACAGCTAATGATGTGGACTAGACAGCTGACAACCTGTGACCTCCTCTCCGCATACACTGCAGCTGCTGTCTCTCCCTCTCTGCTTTCCTTCTCTTCCCTTGTCCTTTCCACCTGTCATCTCTTTCTTTGCCTTCATCCCCTCATCTCTGGTAGCTGGACAGTCTGATTCCTTCTCTCTCACTCCTTACACTAGCATTGTGATTTACAATCCTTTTGTGATTCATACTCCCAACTCTCCCCAACTGTTGTTGCAATGTTTGGGCTCAGTGAGTCAGTGTTATTCATTGTAAATGGGTGAGGGTGAGTGGGTTCTGTAATAGTTGTGATGTACTTTTGAAATTTTTATTTTAAAACTGCACGGTGTTGTAAGCCATTGATCATAAACAAAATAATGTAATTGAAGAAACTCAATTTTATTTAATATTTTTTAATATGTCTATTTGCCAACTATTCCCGCTCCCAGATTTTTTGCAAAATCCCTCCCGTTCCCGTCCGGACCCAAAATTCTGCTCCCGCACAGCTTTAACTTAAACTGCATAGTTAAAAAAAAAATAATGCTTTCAATATTAAGTATTTAACATCTTATCTGAAAAATTCCCAAAAAGCTCAAACTGTAAAATGAGTTCTGTCTGTCCCTGGCATCTGGTAAAGACCCTGATTGTAAACAACTATGTTAGCTCAAGCGTTGAACCTAGAAGCCTACCCATAGATAGCGACCGCTCCGTTAGGAATGAGACGGACTGGACACCAAGTGCTCTCCCAGTTCTCTCTTCCTCTCTCTCTTTCCTCATTTCTGCCAGGACCCCTTACACGGCAAATGTTTCTTTCATATTTCAAAACGATCCATTAAAAACAGAACAGCAGCAGTACATGTTTGTTTTTATTACTTATTGTTCTACTTCTACACAAATTAAAATATGAAAATATGACAGTTGAGTGATGGAAGTTGATAATTATTTAAATTTAAAATATGAAAATATGACAGTTGAGTGATGGAAGTTGATAATTATTTTCATCAGTAAAGAATGCAAGAGAAGAATATTACCAAACTTATTTAAAAAACACATTTTAAGAATTAAAAATGTGTTGAAAGGTGAAATGAAATGAATATGCTTACTGTGAGTTAAATGTAAAACTTCACAACTCAACTTATGTTATGAAACTGAACTCCTAACTTCAAAACCTTTAAAACGCTTAAGCAGGCATACAAATTAATGATACTTTACCTTCCAAGCTTTGCATCATCTTCATTTGTGCCTCTCTTTTCTTTTCCACACATCAGGTACAGCAAGCCTGCAAACAAAATTCAAACTTGACTAAATCAAACCTAGAAATGTTTATGAAAAGTGAGCTCTCGAAAATATGTAAATGTATAGTAGCACCAAACATTAAAAAACTATATTTAAATGACATGTTAGGTGAGGTGTCAATCAATAAACTCTAATTTTTTGATTCTCTGAAATAAGGTGTAGTTTTGTAACAAACTTGCAGCGCCAAGGTGATATATGTGAATCTATATCTATTGAATTTTAAAAATACCAAAAGGTTATATATAAATAGAAAAATAACTCACAGGTTTATGTTTTGATAATGGCAAAGCCGAAATATTACCAAAATTAGATTGCAACTGTGAGTTATTTTTCTATTTCTATATGTATTGAGAAATAATTATCACTGGCTTCGGGTTTATGACCAACTCCTTTGTCGTTGAGCAAATTATTACAAATGTAAATCTAGTTTAAGTATTTTCAAACGAAAATTAAAATCATATTTAATTAATAAATCTTTTTACAGTGTGGGTGAATTTATGCATGACATTCAAACATAAGATAATTTGATTCAATATTATAATTTACAATATTACACCTCAACTCGTCGCGGTCCCGGTACCATAGATTTTAGATTTTATCACTTTTTATTATTTTGTTACGTTTATTATTAGTAATTTTTTTGTTTTTTTTTATAGTCAACAAAATTATTTTATTGTTAAACTCACTAATAAATTGTTATTGTTATCTCAAGACATTATATTGGGAAGAAAATAGACAAATCCATCTCGTACCAATATATAAATACAACTAAAGGGGTTTTGTAGAGAATGATACCAAAAGCTAACAATTCATGCACCTGTGTCGTTGACGAAGAAGCAGGAGATATCGACGATGACCAGGATGATGAGCAGGGCTGCCACAACGATGGAGATGATGACACTGGAGCTCAGGTGACTTGGGTCGTACACATGAGAGCCAAGGTCAGTACCTGCAAAACACCGAAACTTGAGACAATGTATCACTACGGACATTCTGTAATTACATACAATTTGTTTGCAAGTGGTTCTTATTGCCATTCCTTATTTTAACACATAGGGCTAGCAAAACTCAAATAATAGTTAGGTTACTGTCGTCATCAATCCAATCCTTGCCTTGGAACAGTCACCTTTCAAAATGTAAAAAAATGAAGCTAGGCAAAGGACAGAAAATGACTTTTAATGGCGAGGCTGGATTTTATTATTTTGATGCTTGTGCCGGTATTGAATGTTTCAAACTGATGTTGGGTCAACTAAACCAACAACATCGTTTATTTCTACAAATATACATGGATTTAAATTAAAATAAAAAGTCATTGAAGGGTGAAAATAACTAGAATAAATATGTTCATGGGTGGAGTCTTTCCTCCTGACTTAACTGCGGTTAATTAAACACCTTATGTAGATAATTAAATACCTCACAACTAAGTTTTGCTTAAAATATTTTCAGAATTCCGCTTTGAAGCATTTAGTTGTATAACCAAGGAGTAATCTCTCTTAATTATAAATTTAGAAAACAATAATTTAATAAATATAATAATGTTTAAAAGTAAAACTTATGCAAAGTGAACTATTAATAAAGCATATGAATTGGCTGTTTCTGAAGAGTTGTTAGTACATCAGAAAAGTATGAATAAGCATGCAATACAATTTTTTAACACTTAAAACTTATCTGTTTAATTCATTTACATTGGATTACTAAGCAATACAAGCCTTAGCCCTGGATTCTAAGTATTAAAGTTTTTTCACCTTAAATAGTAAATTGTATTCTGTAAATTTACTGTAAACTATTATAAAATATGTTGTGTTTATTTTTAAATACTTTGGTACAATGAAATCACAACGATCAACGATGGATGCCACATAATGGTGTTTTAAGTGCTCTTGGTTTCTTTTCAGGATTTTGCACATCATCTGCGTAGTTTGTGTAAACTACTCACTACTATTTACATGTTTGTCAAAGATGTATAAATATATTTTATTCATCCAAAAATGTACAAAAACTTAAATTAACTTCAGCTATAAAACATAAGTCAGAAACAATTATTTGGGTTTTAGAAAGAGTATTTTGGCGTATCTTAAATTTACATTTTGAGCAAGTAAGTAAAGCAATGCATTTTTCAAAAGTTGAACGGAAGGGCACGTTAACAAACAGTGGGCAACCACTTTTGCTATCGTTGTGATTGTGTTAATTACTATTAATAACATTAAAATAATAAAATGATGTCTTATTATCGAAGATTTGTGTTATGCTTAGCAGATGTATATTATGTACAGCTATTCAAACAATAATGCCCCTAGCAGAGGGAAATAATATAGCTGCTACCACCACAAATAACAAAAACATTACCTTTCTAACTAACTTTGAATATTTAATCAATATATATATATATATATATACATATCAAACTTATAAGTTGTAATTGTGATTATATAAATATTTGGGACATTGAAATGTAATAATTAGCGTAATCAACATATATACAATAGCTATTTTTATAACCATAACTGATGATAAAAATTAAAACCTAAAGTTAAATGTTATTGAATAAATTATAAATCTCTCTCTCTATGTAATATAATTTTATTATGTTTTCAAAATAAAAAAAATTGTGTTCAGAAAAATAGTAAATTTAATATTGGAATTGGTGGTATTATCCAAGTGGTTTATTTATGGATACTTAAGTTGCTTCTTTTTACTCGTCTTAGAAGACATTACATTATTAAATGCAAAATGGCATTTAACAGATTCAACAAAACTTTGTTAACTGAAAGACCAACAAACCAAATCTTACTTTAAAATAAAGTACGTTAATATTTGAAATAAAAAAATGTCAAACTACATAAGCTTTAAATCCAAAATACGTTAGTAGTTGTTCATCTGATAATAAGACCAAGAAACTTTTAAAAATATTAACAAACATTAATGTATGATACTAAACGTAAAAAGTGTAATATGAAATGTACTTATGAATATCAGTGTTGGGAAAAACATAGTACCCTTTTATAAATTGGTTTTATGTTTTTCCAACATTGATATTCATTTATCATAATTAATTAGAGTCCAAACTTTAGACCATTGAATTGGGCAGGGGTCTAAAAACTGCAATGTACAAATTCAGCCAAAATTCGGTCATTGACTAAAACTTAAGGAGATTTTCTAACTAATGATGGTTGACCAGCCGTAAGCAACTCCCGACCTGCTGTCGCTACTTGCATCATGGGGACATTTCGGGTGGCGGTAAGCGTTGCATTGTGAACTCGCCTAATTCTGTGACTAGGACTCAAAAGGTCTCTAAGAATCTTGAATTGTTTAATTGAATATAAAGTATAATAAGAAGATCAGTTCTTGTGTTGTAATATCTTTCAGTGTTCCTAGAGTTGACGTAATTCTGTACTTGACCAAGCAGAAGCGAGTGAAGATGTTACAGACAGTGGAGTCTGCCAGTGGCTTGACCAGCAACTCTAAGAATTCCTGCGACTACTTCTTATGAGACTGTCTTTCTCATTATTTGTTATATTCATGAATCTGTCCAGAGAGCAAAACTAAACTTGAATTCACCTTTAGATCATACATTTTTTGTTGAACACAAAGTGTTTATCCTTACGTTGTACATTTCAGTATTTAAGCCACTTTAAACTTACAAGGGTGCTGAGCAATTATTTCTCTGAACAACATTTCTCAACCTTGTTTTCTTCTATTGTGAAAAAATTATTAAAACTTAAGCTTTATTTACTTGTTTATGCTAGTATAAACTTGATAAAATTCCTACTTAACACAGTATTTTACATACAAATGTTATATATATTATCGAGGTACTGTAAGTTAGTTAAAAGAAATGACGAATCCCATCACATTGTAAATAATGTAATGGACAATAATAAATAAAGATTCTTGTTCTTATTCATGGGTGCTGTTACAAGCACATTATTTCAAGTAGTCCACATTCATACTTGGAACTGGTTTTTGGGCAACCCAAAAGTTAGGCGTTGGTGTCAAATCCAACCGCCACTGTGGAAATTCAAACGTGGTTGGAAATACCAAACAATTAATCCGTTTTTATTGTAGTTTACAGAGTTCATAGAGACAGAAGACACCAGAAGGAAAGAGTACACCCAAGCCGTCAAGCATGCAGGAAGCTAAGCAAAGACTGAGAAGGACTAGACTACAGGAGCTACCAGTAGAGGGTGTTGATAGTTACCTGCGTCACAATCTACGAGAGAAGTGGCTGCGACTAACGGCTGCGGCGCAATGATACTGTGACACTCCACACACTTACACTACGTACAGTACTGTTATAAGCCCCAAGCAGTCTACGAATCACACTCTAGAAACATCTCTTACAAACCTACCGCAACTTATGGTTATTTATTGTATAATGTTATTTTTTGTCTTTTCTATCCATTACAAATTGTATTGTTTTAAATTGTAATTGGTGGCGTTGGAAAAATAAATAAATAAAAGTGGTACAATGCCAAAAGTGAATGGAATTATATTTAGTTTTCAAGTCCTAAGTGACAAATTAATGAGCTATATCTCTTGCTAACAAGATTAAATAGCTTAGGTTTGTAAAGTAACGGATGCATTACGGATGGTTAAGATTATACAATTCTGGAAGGAGCACTAACCAATTGCATAGTAAATTAATAACTGAAAATCAAGTCATAGGTTTTATAAGATTTGTAAAATATGTAATATGCTTTGTCTTTAAAAGTCAAACAATATTAGTCTAATCATAAACATGTTCATGCTTTCATACTTTTGATAAATAGATAAATAAAGTACATTAGCTTTTTTATGGTAAATTTTCAGATCCAATATAGCTTATCTTTTCACATTACATAACTATTTAATTTGTTTTTCTTGTGCAAAAAACTGTTAAATACATCTCTTGTGGACAGATTACATTTTCTTCTAAAACATGTTATAAGATTAAACAATAATCTTTTCCAGTTCTAGGAAAACCTCTGCTGTAAATGTGCAAGGCTACACTGGATATACAATGTAGACTGTACTACTGTAGCTCATTCAGCCATCACACAGTGTATGATACAGTTGCAGCATTATACAGAAGTAGGGGTGGGCAAGACCTAAAAATCAGGAAATTCCCATAAATTGGGTGGGAATTCCCTAAGAATGGGATTTTTTTGGGCGGGAGGGACTTTTGGGGATTTTTGGGTGAGAGGATTTTTTGGGGAATGAAAACAGGATGGATTTTTTGGGGAAATTTTGAGACAAGATTGGTTTTTGGGGAATTTTCCGATTTTGTGGGATTATTTGGGCGATAATGGGAGTTTAAAGGGAATTTTACAGTGGGATCTAATAATTTGAGAGGATCTAATTTTTTTATCATTTTTCCATTCACTCTGATTCTCTGATTCTGATTTCTAGGTGAATTCCTATTAAAAATTACCCCAATTACAAAACAAATCAATAATGAAAGTTTTAAAATTATGTTTAAATGTTTACATCTTTTTAAAGAGTAAAATACTTATTATTTTAACCCTTTTTGACATTTTAATGTTCACAATATCGTGTAATGATTACAAAGTTCAATTATATGGCAATATCATTAATATGATCAATAATAATATCAAATCAAAGGATAATCATGCTGTACCATAAATATTTCTTTTAAAACCCACAAAAGGAACACAAGATTGGGATTTGTAGGGTAAATATTCTTTGTTTTACTGTAAAAAACCCCTTTTAAATTTTCTGACCTTTTCTTTTTAATTTGTAATGAATAAAATTAGCTTTTAATACTGCCTGAAAATTTTCCCCAACATCTAGCATGAAAAAATGTTTCTCGCCTAATTCCCGACCAAAGGGAAAAATCCAATCTCGCCCACCCCTACAAAGAAGGTATCTCTAGTGTTGCCTTGCTTTAAGGGTAGGTACAATTTAAAAACCTATGTCAAACATTCAAAAATCTAAAGGCTTTATTCCAAAACAAACTTTGTGCGAGTAATGTTTAGTCACATAATCCCAGAAAAGGTTTATTAAAACACTAGAGTTTTGTATTATTAAATTTATTACATAATCCTCTTCAATAGCACAACAAGTTTATCTGTAACTTTTTACAAGTATTTAATACTTCTGTACAATTGAATTGTATTAATAAACTCTCGTAAGTTCCAAATTATTAAAATTGATTTATATTTATTAACAACTATGTCTTGAAACAACATTCATAATCCAGTCGGACTGATTCAAACATTGAACACGATATCATTCACCCGCATTCAAACCACAAACACTCTTAGTTAATTTATTGTCTCCTAAGTATATCTAATGGTGACAACCACATTTGCAAGTTAACCCGAAATTGATCATGCTGGTTAATGAGAATTCAATCAAAAGTAGTAAGATCTTACTGAGATTAGTTCAGTTTTGATTTCATAGAAACCAACTACTCTTCAGCTAGTTTGTTAAATTAAATACACAACAATAAAAATTGCACTTAATTTCGTTTTGACGATTCAAGACGTAACGTTAACATACAAATTGGTTAGAAAACCCTCAGTACATTTATTATTTGATTGGAAAATACTACTAAGATTACACAACACTAATACTGTAGAAGAAATAAATAGAAGTATAAAAAATAGTCTAAATGAAAAGAAATCTGATTTGTGGTTTAGTTTCAAGATTACAGGAAACTATAAGACGATTAAATACTTCTTAAAGTATTTAAAACACATTTTTAAATGACACTACAACAGCAAAAGCACAACTTTTGACAGACACAAAAACGTAACAGCAAAACTCTGTTTATCAAAAATAACCCAACAGAACTTTGTGCTATATGAAAACAATCGGAAATAGAGCAGTTAAATGATTAAGTACAACCATGCAATACAACAAAACAATAAGAATGATAGCACCCTATGCTTCTCTTGTGTTGCAATAAAAACGGATTAATTCCCCCTTATTGGAATGCAAACAATGATTAATTTTTGTTGAACATGCTTTGAAAATCGTAGCCTATCTGCAGTTGTCGATCAGGTAATTCTGTTAGTGTAGTTTGTTTGGTCAAAACTCAAAAACAACAAAAAGCTAGTTTACAAAAATTTGAGAGTATTAGATACGAATTAAAAATAACTAAGATATATAACTAAAATAAAGTTCAAACTAAGTATCGAAGCTTTGGAAGTAGGGAAATCACAAGTATAAGACTACAAATTGACATATTCATGTTACAAAATGTGCACTTCCAGTCACATTGGGAACATTGGAGCAATGGTTTTGGCATGGCTTTGAACAACTTGAGATAAGAGGGTGGACAACACCATCTACTACTACTGCTCTCTCGTTTCATTTAATAAAAATTGAAACCAAGTCAAATATTTCTACTGAAATGGTAGTGTGGTAAAAATAGTTAACTGTAAAATATAAATGCGTAGTCCATCGGTGAAATAATTTAATTTTTTGTCTAGTACGGTACTATTTTTCTTTTGTAAAACTTAGTTGACTTGAAAGTAATGATAATATCTTAATGGACTATTTAGATATTTAGTATGAATTAAAAACAAAACCTATTTGCTTAAAGATTTTCTGACATGTTGGTCTCAGTAAAATTTATCCTGAACTTGAAAAATTAATTATATCGCATAATTGTGTTTATTGTAAATGAGGCTGAAACCCAGGAGTCTATTCAACACCACAAGGACCATAAGTATTTAATACACCCAATATCTTAACAAGAATCCTGAACACTGTTTAGAGAGCATAATTATTTAAGAAACTATGTAGCCCCAATGATTTTATTGCAGATTTGTATATCCCGGAATTAGTTTTACCCAAGTTAATATTATTTAATAACTGATGAATACCAAAAGTGTGAATATAACTTCATGTAGACATAAAACTTAAAATTGATACCTAGATCATTATCATTTAATTCTTTAAGAATTATACACATTTCGTCGAACATCTTGGTGATTATAAGTTGTTATAATATTCCAAAACTAACAGTCCATAAGTATTTATGAACATTGAACATCAAGGTTTCAGAGTAAGTATGAAATCGTTAGCCAAACAACTTAGAAACATCAAAATATTTCATCCTTAGTTTAAAACAATAACAAACGGAATGATATGTTGTAAATTTTGATCATTAATAAAATGTGTTCACAAAGTACACAAGTGGAAATTGTGTAACTAATGTAGCTTGGAAAAGAGGAATGAAATCAGAGAAACAAGGAGGAGATTCCAGAGCGGAGAGTTGATTCTTGCCGATGAATCTATGGGTTCTGCGTAAATGCCATGATCTGGTCAGAGGAAAAGTCTCATGTATTCACCATAAACATATTGACAGTAAGATAACACTACTGAAGACTAGAGACTACATCAAACTCTACCTCCCATACAGTAGATACTAGGGGTGTGCTAGCTATGCAACAATCAGCAAATCCACCACGTAATCGGAATATACAATACTTTGTACTTGTTGTTGACCAAGTAAAAGTTTTACACTGTCATATTTTGATTTGATCTTGAGCTAGGAAGAGTTTCTGTCTTCTTAGCTACCTTGTGTTCCGAACAGGGGGCGGCTCTAAGACATAAGCACAGGTACAGCCTACGAGCGACTAGGGAGCCTACAGTTTGGGGTGTGTTACTCCCCAGGAAAAATGTTTAAAAATAAAGCTTTCCTGCTTGCGTTTACTTTAACTTTCTAACTTAAAGTCTGAAAAATTTTAAAATGTATGTATCAAACAAGTTTTTACTCAAAGTTATGACTTATCAAAATGTTGGAACTAATAAACCTTGATAAAACTTCGATCGGTATTTTAAGATTATTTAAAAACAAAAATACTTTACAATTCAATTTATGAAAAATGATTCATTACTTTACATGGCATTTAACGACAACGAACAACAAACTAAATATTTACACGACGAATCAACTTTTAAGAATAACTAGAGTGGAATAAAAGTTATAAGATGCAAATGTACCGGTACGAGTATGAGGGCACTGCACGGTTTACATTCTCTCACTACATTTAGAAAATAGGGCACTAGGCCAGGATATGCTATCGAAAAGGAATTGAAAGGAGAGCAGGCACACCTGGATAAAGTAGAAACACATAAAAGAACACAGACTGCCAAATTTTCAGTCCTACTAGGGCCTTTGTCAAGACAAAGAGAGATAATGTAAACGAGTAAGTAAACTAAACAAGCTAAGAAAGGTTTATAGTTTGTTTAGTTATAAACCTTGAATTAAATTTGTTTAGAAATAAAATAAGTTTCAATAGCAAACATTATTGATCTACTAGCACACCCCTTTTAAATACAATAAAAGAAAAAACTGTTGTTCTAATAGAAGAGACAATATTAAAAAGGATAGTTTGGTAATAAGAAGTATAACGGCGTAATAAAACACAATGATCTTATTACATTTAATACCTTAACCATAGTGTTTATTTCATTAAAAAACAATGGTAGAAATTAACAATTATTTTCTGATGTCATAAATTGAAAAAAACTCTTATGTTTTGTTTGTAAAAAGGCACAAGTTTATGTTGATTTTATATGGATTTTCTAGAACCATAATTTAGGTTATGGGTGTTATAACTTAGGTAACTAAACGCATTAAAACTTTCATGTTTTTTACCAGTACACTAAAAAAACTAAAAATAATAATAAAATCCCCATGCGGGGTTCACTCTAAAATCCTGTGTATGATTACTGCTGGAATTGCCTATTTGTATAGTCTGGTCATAATAAGAATACTTTAATCCATTGATCTTTTTACAAGAAATAGGACATGTCATTAATACGTTAAAAATACATTAATGAACATTCTTTTAAAAATTAATAGATATCCTTTTTTATTTCATAAGTATATGATAAGCATGTTAATGATGAGCCAAGGACACTATCCTTCCGCGCTGTTTCAGACAAGAAAATGGGCTCTTATTTCAGTAACTTCCTCAATGTGCGTCCTTAGACGAAAACCAAAACTATCAGTCAGTGGCATTTGGGCAATTCAAGACGTGTGGTTAACATGATTTTGTTAGCAACTTCCCAAATCAAAGCTTGAGGGATAGAGGTTCTCACAAGATTGTATAAGAAAGGTACTCACCGCGGGCAGTTTTGACGACGACTTGGCCGGGCACACTGAAGCCGATGTAGTTGTGAGCTCTGATCTCCACCTTGTAGAACGTGTCGGGTATCAGGTTCCTCAACTCGTGAGTGTTGACCTCCAGCGATCTGTGCTCCTCCGTGATGCAACTCTCTCCTGCCTCCTCCCACACGTTGTTTACCTTCTTCACCTGCAGAAACAACGCCACCAACTCTCCAGTTTATAAACAGAACTCAACTACATTCGGATACAGAACACTCCCTCCTCTTTAGACCTTTATCAAAACTAAACGAGTCTGAGTGCTAGCTAGAAGCCTAGTGAAAAATAGATCAATAATAGTGTTGAAAACACTACAGGGAACGCTGATAGATTATGAAAACAACAAATGTGCTAGGTTTGAACGGCTAGAAAAACAGGTTTGTGGCTTGTTCCTCATTATTGCTTGAGGTGAGGTGTGTGATTCATTTGATTATACACATCATTTATAGTTTGATGGGTGCCCGTATTACTAACAGTCTGAACTAAAGGGATCCAAATAAAAAATGAAAATTACTGTACCAACAGTTACATATTAAGGTGGGATACACGCTGAAGATTCGCAAAATTCAAAATCTGAGGGTTACGGCTCCCAAGAGCGAGGGCGTAGGTTTAAAATTTTCAGGGAAGGCAAAAGGCGACACTATTTCCCAAAACCCTAGGTTCAGTTACTAATTAAAAATGCAAATGCCACAAACAAAACAAATGGAAAAAAACTCTGGAATTCTTGTAAAGAAAAGTACTCCTAGAATTTTCAGGATCGGACTTGTATCCTATGAGTCTCATGCCTCTTCAATATCTAATTCACCTGAAGGTGTACATATCTGACTAGGTTTGACAAGGTGTTAACTGTTACAGGTAGGTATATTTAGCTTTGTGTATAATTTCAGGATATGAAGCGCTTATGATAAGACTTTGTAAGGGTAAACAAGCTGGTTTTCCAAATATTAAATGGAATGATAAAAAGGTAAAGGTCTGGTTGTGGTTGTAGAAAAGAGTTCAAAATATCAAAATACTTGTAAAACCAAAATACAAAACTGTTACGTACCTACTTTCATAACAAATAGTAGAATAGTGTAAAAACTATAAAGACAAAATTAATTAAAAGTTAGGATTTTTAGTATAATGCGCTATGCAACTTTAAACAGCAAGTTTAAAGTTACGAGTGTTTTCATGTAGTAATTTAATCAAGCTATTAATCAAGGAAGGGGGCAAAATCTAGAAAGCATTTGGCTTTTTCTCACCCAAACTTGTTTGTCATTCTTCGTGATTAAGTGGGGGTTGAAGCTTTGTTTGGAGTCCAATTTTACCTAAAAGATAAAGTGAAAATGGGTAATTAACTAAAAGAGTACTAGGTTATGCACAGACCCCAGTGGAAATTGTTGGTAACTCACATTGAAAAAATATGAAGTTTTAGATTTTATTTTTAGTGTCATAATTATGTATTTGTTCAGTAATTATTATAATATAGATTTATGCAGAAATATTTTAACATTGATTTCACAATACATATCCAAATATTCCTAATGTCTTACAAAATTATTATTTACTTGTTTTATCAAAGTATTATATACATAATATAATTAAAACATCAGTTGTAATCACCTGGCAGTACTTAATGTCGTATCGGTCGATAGGTTCACCATTGTCAGCCGGTTTCCTCCAAGACAGTTCAAACCGGTTGTGATAAGGACTGACAGCGTACTTCTCCTCGGTAAGTACTGTATTCAAGATCTTGGGCTCCTCTGGGAACGAACGCTTGGGCATCACAACCTCCATCTTTGCAGCCCAGTTGCTCATGCCGACATCGTTCATGGCGGAGAATTGTAAGTTATAAGATGTCATTGGTGACAAGCCTTCCAGTATGTACGGTGAATCTGCAATTAAGAAGAAAGCTTGGAATATAGTATTGCCAGTGTTTGACAATTTTAAATAAGCAACTTGTTGACGATATTCAAAGTACATAGTGCATTACTTATTTGCATATAAAACATAGTTTTCACAAACAACTTGTTAGTAGTTTTGATTCAATCAGAACCATGGTAAAAAACACAGAACTTTATGAAAACAGGAAGAAGTTTACATTTTCTGAATCAAACTAAAAATAAAACATAGCCAACATGTAGCCATAAGCGTGTTTTATACTTTATATACTAAAATATATAGTTAAATGTATTAATATTATATATTTTAATATATTGGAGTAAAATGTTGCCATTTAACTCATGAGGTGTTAGGAAGCTTTGTAAATATGTGCAAGTTCAGAATAGTTTATAAAGTTGCTACATATCATTACGTTTTGTCAGTTCCTGGAAACTAAGTGGACTGGATAACATCTTCTTAGGATGGAGAAGGTGGTGAACTAATAGGCAAACTCAATTGTTTTTCTAAGGATAAATAGGAAACTGTTTTTTTTTATTTAAATTTGCAATTTTCTTAAAATATACACACCGCTAGCTATGTTAACAAAGCCCAGGCAAAGCTGGTACTCTCAGCTAGTTATGGAGTAAATTCTAGTGCAGGATAAATTTATTGATCCCAACTATTTTTATCTAGTGCTATTCAATTTATTTATGATAATATAAGATGGTGCAAACAAAAATACAACCAATTTATTCTTAGTTCAGTTCTATAAATCTATGAAATGAGTCTATAAAATTGTTTATTTTTTTCAAAAACCAAAAAGTGTTGTTTTTGTTTTAATTTCCCTAAAATAATTTAGTAGAGTACTCAGACATGCACTTACTGATGGGCCAGGTTTTGTTCCTTGCTTCTCTCCACGTCTGCTTCAGATGTTCTTTGTACTGCACTGAGTAAGCTTTCAGTGGCCGGCCTCCTGTTTCTTTTGGTCCTTTGAAAGAGAATGTGATTGTCGTCGCTGGAACAATATTTTTTGTTACTCACAGAAATGCTTTTGAAGCTGCATTTCTTGATCAGCTGACTCATGGAGCATCTAAATTTGAGTGGTAATTTCTACTCATCTGTTATTTCCTACTCATGGTGTAATTAGAACGCTTTAATTTTTGTGGCCGTGGTTCTTGAGTGTTGTTATAGGATCCGCGATATGTTTAAAGTGCTGGTTTTGTCCCACAATAACTTCTGAGATGGCTTTACTCCCTCATTATGATACAAAAGTCGTTTTGAGTTTCGCTATACTTTTCTAGTACCATTTTATCGCCACAATACGTTACGGATAGTTTTATTTGGAAGCTGTCACGAAAATCCAAAGGTTGGTATTACCCGTTTTGACTGGTGGGAGCAGACCCTTTTTGCACCCTTATTTGTCTTTAGTGTACAGAAGAACTTTAACTATTCAGACTAGATTAGAAAGAACAAAAATTATATCACAGACTTTTCTGGCCAGTTGACTTAAATTTTAATACGTGTGGCTGAACTATTCTCTGATTCATTTTGTTCATTTTCTCATTCCTCTGTTAGGTTTTAGGTTCCCTTTCACCTATAGATAGAATCAGATCGCATATTATGAAAGGATGTGGACTTCTTAAAATATTTCAAATGTTATGAGATCATTTTTAAAACCATGACAACAAGCATTAAAGGAATCTAAATTCAGTGTAGAAAATACATCCAGAATCACAGCAAACATATATTACACCACTGTACACACAAAATATACTTCATGACCTCAAAAGGACATGCTTGCACTCAGACTCATCAACAATCCAGGTACAACCCCACAAATACTTAGAACTGTGTACACCAGTAACGTTTTAAACAAATGTTGCAAGAAGTTAACAAAGAACAAGTCAAAGAATGGAGAAGGTGACTGTTCTTCAACTCAGAAGAGAGTTCCAGCTTTTTGTAAGAAGCAAAACTCTAACACTGACAAAACGGTGATTTGCCCTTCAATCGCTAAAAAGTCTGTGGAGGAAAAAACATCATCTTGTGAATCCAGTTATACAAAAGCTACAGAAGAAAACACATCAACGTGTAAATCCAGCTTTAAAACTTCCAAGGGTGCTACCAAAAGCTCGTCCAAACCAGCCGCTTCATCTTGTGATTCTGACCAAGTAGCACAGAAATGTCTTCGAAAACTAAGTGAAATTGAAAAAACATTTGATAAAATTTCCTGTGAATCCAAGAAAACTCTTGAGGCTCTCCACAGCCTAAAACAGAGCAGCTCTCATGGTGGCAACCCTCCATCTACATTGAGTTCTTGTGGAGGCAGGCCGCCGTCATCCTCACCGAGTTCTTGTGGAGGCAAGCCTCCAAGTCCAAAGGAATGTTCAAAGCCAAAGTCTTCAATTTGGGGAAAGATTCTTGGGCTTTTAGGAGTGGCATTTCTTGGCAACATAATTTACTGCATTTACAAAAACTGTGAGGAAAACCAAGGACAATCTGAAGACGATGAAAGTAACTAAAGTGAAGAATGAGGGTACGATAACATAGTTCTATAACAAATACTCCATGTTTAAACTTAATTTTTATGACATTATAATTAATAAAACAATTCAGAGTCAAAACTATTATTATACTATTTTCAGTAGTGCTTGGTTATGCTTTTGAGTAGACAGCTGGAAGGTGGGTAAGTACAGCGGTTCTGGTCAAATTATTATGAGTATTATAACCACATATCCGTGATTTTTTCTCTTGCTGCACATTTGCAAGTTCCATAGAACCTATTGTCGATTAAAGAGACCAGAATTGCAACCTTCCCTTAAAATGTTCACCTGAATAATCATGAATTTAATCTTACCAGTGACAACGTCCAAAAGCGCTTGCAAGACTTCTGAGGGAACGTGAGCTTCTTGAAGTTGGATTACGTGGTAAACCTCTCCGTGAATATTTCTAGCCGTACATTTGTAAGCTCCATAAAACCGGTTGTCAATTGGTGTCACCTGAAAAAATTTTTCACCATTATTTACTGATGGTTTGTAGTAAATAAAGTAGCTTTGTAATTAAACAGAAATAATGTGATGTCTAGGAATACTTTATTCAAGTATCCTTTCATTGAAGCAATGTATACTTAACGTAAGCTGAAACTAAAAATCCACCCTGAAATTGATACTGACCAAAAGCGAGCTGACAGGTCCAGCTCCAAACTTCTTGAAGTTGGGGTCTTTTTCGAGATCTCGTTCGTTGAGTCTCCACGTGATTGTGGCGTTAGGTATCGATTCTGCCAGACAAGTGAGGTTGACAGGGTTGCGGTTCCACGACCATGCTTCCTTGATCGGTGTGTTTGCAAAACTTGGTTTAAACTCTACTGTCAAGTGGCCGTTCTTTCTTGCTTCACCACCCTGGTTTAAAGCAAAATAAACTCATTAGTAAATAAACTCAGCTTAAGCTATGTTGATGAACTTGTAGCAAAGCAGGGTCTAGGCCTAGGGTCCAGCCTCAGGGTCCAGCCCCAGGGTCTAGGCCTAGGGTCCAGCCTCAGGGTCCAGCCCCAGGGTCTAGGCCTAGGGTCCAGCCTCAGGGTCCAGCCCCAGGGTCTAGGCCAGAAATTTAAACATATACAGAGAGTATACGGAACTCAACAAAAGTAAGGAGATAATTTATATGTGAATTGATACCTCTATATAAAACTTATATGACGATGAAAGAGTTGTTATAACATAGGTTTAATTTAATTTATTAAAGTCAGTGTACAAAAAATGTTTTGTGTTGACTTTTTACAAAAGTAGAGATGATACAGAATTGATGAAATAGAAGGTGAATAACAATGTAAGAATGTATAATGGACTTAAGTATAAGTTTTAAAACCTAATGCTTTCTGTAGGTTTTCTTTTCTTATTTCTCATAACAATTTATTCATCTAGAACTTCACTTAAAAACAAAACAAGACTTGTTAGTAAACATTGAAAACAAGTATTTAACAAACAGCTGATTGATTATACATAGAGTATAAATAATTAACTACTACAGTATAGTATGCCAGTATGGACATAGTACCAAGTATTTATGTTTGTGGAACTGCACTATACACAAGCCCAAAATTTGTTTCAAGAAAACATCATAACTGTAAATATTACAAGAAAATTCCAGTTTACTTGGCCAGAAAGCTTTTAAATAAACTGCCTAAAACAATTCAAGATAAAAAATACAAATCTTTAAAAAATCAAAGAACAGGTTATTTGAAAAGTACCTATACAATTTAACTTACATGAAAAAAAATTTATTTTTCATTTTTTGTGTATAAGTTATAACTTAAAAATAAGGTTTAAACTTAATAAAATAGATAAACCAACGCAAACGTTTGAGATTCAACCAACGCTGGATGATGGTACCTTGTTGCGAGCAATGCAAGTGTAGAGTCCGTCGTCTGACTTCTGCAGAGGGCTGATGATCAAGGCAGCTTCTGCGGCACCGTCCACTTGTCGCTGGTCAACAACCACTCTCTCATCTGTCGGCTGAAGTCCCCCAACCATCTCTGTCACGGCGCCGATTTTCCTGAGGAAAAACCAGCCAACATTAATAATACAACGATTAACGAGATTTCTCAATAAACTAAAAATATAAATGTATGTAAGTACAAGTATACAGATTGGTCAAAATACTAAACAGAAATGAATATTTTGAGGACTTCTACATTTTTATCTTATAGTAACTTATTAGTTTAAGAAAATGAAAGAGAAAAGCTAGACGATCTTCATTTGTTTTCACTTAGTTAAGAAAATAAGAGGATGAGTTGAATTAAATTATCTACCCAACAAATATAAGTTAGTAATTTTTCCAAGCGTCACTCAGGCCTCAGGTCATTAATCATTTATAAAACCTACCCCTTGACAAAAAAAAATACAAAATTACATCTTATCAATTTGTCAGCCAACTGTCTAAAGAAATATACTAGGTAAATATAAAATTGTAGTGCTGCTGAAACTGCACATCACTTCAGCTGTTAGAAAGCTTTTCAAACTGAAATATTATATTTCATCAAAAATTTCCAAAACATAGCACAACTCAAAAACTATTATTCCAGTTTAATTAATAATTTTGTCAGCTGATATAAACACAAAACATGCAAACCATATAAAGAATACACCAACCAGAATGTGACGACAGGCAGGGGGTTGCCAGTGGCTCGGCACACAAGCTTGGCTTCCTTCTTCTCTGGTACGGTGATGTTGCGAATGTCCATCACTTGCGGTTTGATCACAACCACCAGGTTCACTGACTTCTCCATGGCACCTGCAGCGTTTGTTGCCATACACCTGATCTCTCCGTTGTCTTCTTTCGATACCCTGGTGATAGTTAGTACTCCTGGAAAAGACAATTGAAAATGTTTGTATTAAACTACAGAGATAGTACACAGTAATAATTGTGGATAGTTTTTTATAGTACAAAACACAGCTCACACAATCCTAAATTTATAGCATTTAAGCACAAAAGTTCAGGACCATATTTAGGGAAACATGAGTATTCCCAAGACACAGTGCCATAGTGATCACCAGCCTCTCTTTTAAAAATTGGTCATCTGCCTTTGAAATTTCAACCATACATACCATACAAACCAAAACTTGTAGTATCCTAAAACAGCAACCGAAACGTACCTGTGTTCTCGTTGACAGTAGAGCGTTCGCTACTGGCCAGATTCAGATCGTTGTTGGAGCGTATCCACGAGTATTGAGGTCTGGGCTTTCCCCTGGCCACACAAGTCACACTGGCAGACTCGCCTTCCACCACTTCCACTGTTGACGGCATCGACTTGTCGAAGGAAGGAGCCGTGTGGACCTAGAACACACAGAGTACAACCAGTGAGAACATGCCAAACATGTGGACTTTACGGTAGATTGCTGTTCAACTGTAAATTATTAATGTAAGTTGAATTGAGTTAGAAATTTGGAAAAGGGTCAATCACTATATCACTATTTGAGATGCCCACCACTCTCAAGGAGGGTATTTTAAGGCAAATGTGTGGTGAAGGATGAGTGGTAGTAATGAGTTATGAGGTCTAGTCTTGTTACAAACTAAGGCCGACTCTTCTTAGAATGGGTCATTAATTAATAGCCCAATGACCATGGAAATACAAGGACCAAGGCTTAACGTGACTTCCAAAACCACGGTGATGGTCTGATGGTGGGAGTTGATGCAGGTATCATCAGATGATCACTGAGACTATCTGAGCCGCTTTTAGACCTATATCATCCTCAAACCTGACCTACATGAAGCTGATTACAGGACCACGCCAATGGTCCCAGTCAATATTTCAGTTTAGCCAACAATACAGAATTAATTTGCAGTGTGATGTGAGTAAATGGGGCAGGTGTTTGCAGTAACGGTGCGATACAAATGACAAATGCCCAACAGGCCTGAGGGATATGGAAATGTTGTTACTGAGCCTGTTCCTGTTTGTTATGCTGTTCTGATATATGTGTATGTAGACGATACATTAGTCACACATTACTTCCAAGGGAATGTATTCACTAGAAATAATTGGCAGACATTGGACACATTTAATTATGAATACTAACTTTGTAGTCCTTGAAAATAAGTGAGCTGTTAGTCTGTTACACATATTAACACTGACAGAAAAAAATGTTTTAATAGGAATAAAACATTATTTTTATTGTGTAAAAATACCATTATATAATGTTATTATTATAAAAAACTCTAACCATTAATAAACTATATGACGTATTAGACTATGGTTTAAGTAAATAAAATTCAAACTTACTTACTAATTATAATTAAACAATATTCTAATTTGAACATGAAAATATATTTATGGGCACTGTTCCATTTTTCTGAAAGAGATTGAACAAAGTGATAAGCAATCTTGGAAGAGGAACATAATGTGATCTGGCAGGAAACACATGGCTTTTATTATACACAATTCTACAACTTCAAAGATAAACCTAATTAGCAAGAAAGATGTATTTGTTAACTTTTATCTTAAATGAAACCTAACAAATCTACTTTGTGAATGGAGGTAGTTTTCTCAGTACAATTAATCTTGTCTTGGTCTGTTCCAACTTTTTAATGAAAGGTGTCTTTATTGTTAATTTTCACTGATAATAGTGTGGTTAGTTATGAAAACAAAGATGCTGTTTACTTTGTATTTTCCACACAAATCTTGAATGAAGACACGTGAACTTTTCTTAGTTCTGTACTTTTTAAAGCTTTAGAACATTTTTACTTAAATTGAACAGTTTGATCACTTCCAAACATAACTTTGTTAATGCAATTTGCATTAAACAAAGAAGGTATGAAGCTAAATACGTGTTGGATTTGTGATGATCTGACAATCAGGTCGAGTTCAGCGTAGAGTGCTATTGACTGAGTGATTGACAGCCGTTGTCAAGTGACAGGTTCCTCAACCAACACGACAAACTTTGCACCATTGTGCTGCAACCCTGTCAATTACAACTTCTCTCTCCTACCCTCTGTAGTAACTCCTCACCAGATCAAAGTAACCGGTTGTTTATACTGTTACAAGTTCCATCAGTGTGTTTGCTCATCTTGTTTGATCTGCTTTGTCAACTGGTTTAAAGTTGAGTATTCACTAGTATATGTTTGGTATAGTGTATTGAAGGACAATAAATATCATTGTTTGTACCTTTCTGGTGAAAAAGCGCTATCAAGTAAATCTTCAGAGTCTGTTCCGTTTTAAAGAATTTAGGAGTAAAATAAGCTGTCTTTAAATTGTTCCACGTTTCTTATGGCTTTATTTATCACCCAAGTAAATCTCTTTTCTTGAAAGTAAAAATATTCTTACTCTTTACTCCACATCTGTTTTCAATTCATCCATCTATCGTTTCCACTTTCCTTGATTTTCTTCTAAAAGTTCTTTCCTTGATCATAGCCTCATTTTCAGCAATCTTAAGGAGGTTTATTCTTTTGAGAATTGTCAGTAATTTAATCTTATTGTCTTCTACGACAGGTACCAAAAAGTATCGGGAATGGGTCGGTGACAAGGTGCACAGTTCACATCAAGGTCGTCAGGGGATGAAAGCGCAATTCATCCTGAGTTCAGAGCACTCAGTGTGGTCAGTCTGAGAGGTCATGAAGAGGAGTTCTGTGCATTTTTCTAAAAGTAGTTTTTGAGGATTGAAGCCTTGTCCTGGACGACCTTCAACTTCTCAGACTGATAAAAGTGTTCAGAAAATCTGTCAATATTGCGAGAAGACCGTCGGAGAATCATTGAGAATACCTCTTTGCTGTCTGAAGTGAGTATGAGTACTGAATGTATACATGTAAATTTGGAAAAACCAATAAAATATGGTTTATAATGAAATTCCGATAATTTTTGGGTACCCTCTCGTATCTTAAACATCTTCTCTTTACAGTACTTTTTGGTCCTTTTATTTTTAATTTACTAGTTTACCTGATACTTTACTAAGAGGATATTTTAAGGTGAATATGGGATGGATGGTAAAGTGCAATTTTGTTCCTAACTAGAGATTGTTCCCCAGATTGGGTCTTTATCTAAAAGGCTATGATCAATGGAAATGGGTCAAAGACTGAACAAGACTCCCGAACCACAGGAAGTGGCCAGTGCAAAATATTGTTACTACAACGCCAAGAATTGAACCTGGGGGTTAGTTATTGCCATCAGTTGTGAGTTATAAATCTGTTTCAACAACATCAACCTGGTAAACTTACTTAAACGTCAGATAGTACCGGTATGGTGGTGCATTGACTGTATCAGTGTCATAAAGTCTACATAAGAATACTCTACTAAACTGGTGGAAATTAACCAGGTCGCTAAACAGTGTGATTATAACTTATGACACCAACGCTCGGCATGTGACATAATAATCTGGTTATGCCAACAATAATAATCACACTGGTGTAGATATGTCACCACCAAACCGACATGCAGACGCTAACACAAAGCCATAGTTGAGTATATCTCATATAACACGTGCGGCGCAGTATAATACCAATACAAGCTAACCACTGTCATATTGTTCCCAAACTGAGCCACTCACCTGGCTGTGTATGCAATATCAAAGTTTATATGTACACTATTGTATTTCTCTTGGTGAACCAATACAGCATTTCATCATCATCGTTTATTTATCTGAATTATTAAATTGAAATTTGTTTCATCCATTTTTAAGGTAAACTAAATAGCTTGAACATTGTCAATGCAATTTAAAATAAGTTTTTTTTACCTAATCTTATTTTAAATATTTATTTTCTATCAATTATTTAATGTATGGTATTGTAGGTGATGTTATTAATACGTTTAGTATAAAATCATTTAAATTAGTTAAAGAGCAAATTAACTGTAATACAAAAAATTAAGTTAGCAATAATTAGATTGAAAGAAACAAATAGTTGAAAACTAGAACGATGTTTGTACAGTATAAACATCAAAAGCATACACATAGCAAGCACATCAGTCTTCCACCAAAATATGTGTTTGGTCATCTTATAACTAGCCAACAGTTTATCACTAATCTCCGTACAAATTGTCAAATAGTACTTAGGTTCTCGGCTGTTAAGTGCTGTAGAGCTATAATTTCCTAACAACTTGTTGCTTTTAAATCAACAATGTTTTGTGACCCAAAGATTGAATATTTAGCTTACTCCTAATGGAAAAGTTTGTTTTTAATGTTATAAGTAGGGGTGGACAAGACCTGAAAATCAGGAAATTCCCAAAAAAAATAAAATCCCAAAATCAGGGAAAATTCCTAAAAAAGAAATTTTTCGGTGGGAAGGACTTTAAATGGAAAGGGATTTTAAGGAAATTTTAAAGCAGTAAGAATTTTTGAGGAATATTTTGAGCAGGTAAACATTTTTTAGCAAAAAAGGAGTTTAAAAAGAGTTTTGGCAGATCTTATAATTTGAGAGAATTTCTAAACAATCTCATTTGTTTCATAATTTTACTCCATAAATAATGATTAGTTTTCTAGGTGAATTAAAAAACTCCCCAATTAGTAAACAAATCAAAATGAACATTTTAAAATTATGTCTAAATGAGTAAATGTTAACATTGTTTTTAAGGAGTTATTATTCTAACCTATTTTGAAATTTTAATGTTTACAATTCCCCTTGTAATAATTATACAGTGTAATTATATGGTAATATCATTAAAATGATCAATAAGAATATCAAATCAAATCACAATCATGCTGTACCATACACATTTCTTTTCAAACCCACAAATGGAACACAAGATTGGATTTTGTAGGGTAAATGTACGTTTTTCTTACTGTGATAAACTTTTTAAATTTTCCGACCAATTCTTTATAATTTGCAATAACTAAAATAAGCTACTAATCCCGCCTGAAAATTTTCCGATTTCAAGCAAGAAAAATTTTTTCTTGATTCTACCAAAGGGAAAAATTCAATCCTGCCACCCTAATAATAACCAATTATTCATTCTAAATTTTATAGCAAGAAAGGTATTTCTGGAACTAATAGTACCCTGTCAACCTTTACTTAAATTAAAACTCTCTGCTGGAAATGCTCCGTACAATCTAGAACTTGCAACGTGGAGCAATATGTGCGATATAGACTTGTGTGTGAGTGTGTTGCTTGTGTGGGAGACGGACTCGGACGGCACACACAATGTTGGACACATGACACGGAATGTGGGCCAGTGTGTAACGCAGCGAGTTATGCCGAGAATGCAATGCAATATCCAGAACAAACACCACCGACGGCAACCTACCCTTCAACTTCACATAAACATCACCACTTACCTCCCATCCCCATTCCGCTCTCAATCAAACTTTCCTTCCTCTAATCATTACTGTACAAGTGTTTTCATCATATTTAAAACAACTTTTTAACTATTAGGTCTACATGTAAGTTTTCTATTTCATGTTATATCTTTGATTTGAGCAGATTCAGATATCAAAAATCATAGTATAATTCATCACTAGTTCCTAAAATCAAGCTTTTTGATACAAGCTAAAGTAATATAAGAGGCACAGCCATGGACGTTAAACACTTTTGGGATTAGCCGTGAACTATACTTTTTGTCATAATACAATGTTGTTTTCACTCACAAAATAACATATTAATTAATTGTGATATGTTACACATGATTTTGAGTCCTGAAATCATGCCATGTCTATTGGTGAGAGAATTATTTGTCTCCAAGGTATATATAATTTACCATAGCAAGTAAATAGAAATATTATGTTCAGTTTGACTAATAATAGCTTTTGGAAGTTGGGCGCCAGAAAGTTTAACTATTAATAGTCATACGGCAATCGCTGGGTTGAAACACAGAGGGTTTCGTATGAAGTTTACAACCATGTCAAATGATGTCTTCTATAAAAAATGACCTTTTAAAAATACTATTTTACAAAGTAAAATGCATACTTTAAAGAAATGAATGTAGAGTAAGTCACAATGACAACAACAGTGAAGAGGTTGTTAGAGTAAATGTGTTAAGTAAATGAAATGCCAACAGGAAGCAAGATGAGAGAAACTCTCACAATAACAATTAGTGAAGAGGCCCTCTTCCTAGCTTCTCTACGTGCCAAGCCACGTCTAATTTAGTATTTGCATAAGGCAGCAGTAACGTTCGACATTCCTCATTATACCAATGGCCTCATCAGCAATATTGCGTTTGCCTTCAATTTAAATGATGAATATTTGCAAGTTTAAATGTTCGTGTTTTCTAGAGTAAAATGGGTTTTTTTCTCCAAACGATTTGACTTGTGATATTGTGTTACCCATTTAAGGGACAAGTCTAACAAATCTATGGCGTTTTTTACTGCATGTGTTTTATTTATTCATAATTTATATGTGTTCTATTCAGTCCACAAGTGAGTTCTCATTTTGTATACATGTACAGTTTAAATATGACCTATTTTAAATGTGTATTATGTAAAATTTCTTATGATTGGAAATTTTACTGTTAAAAAACCATTTGTCTACACTGTATTTAATTATTTTTCTAAGGTACTCGGCATAGTTGTTAAATACTTCCACCTGAATGACAGATTAATTCGATTAGAGCTAATTATCTAATCTAAAAGACTCGACTCGTGGCAGTGACACATACCTCGACTTTAATGTTGCGTTCGCTGAGTTCTCCAGTGTCCAGCACGATGGCCCGGCAGATGTAGATGCCATCATCTTCCTCCGTCACATTCTGGATGACGAGACCGTCGCTGTCGACCACGTAGCGGTTGTTGCTGCCGGAGATGATCTGCTGCCCGTTCCGCAGCCAGTCCACGATAGGAGCTGGGTTCGCCTGTACTTTACACTTCACCTTGTAGCGGCTGCCCATGATAGGGAACTGCTCTTCCGGCAAGGTCAATCCACGTTATGGCATCTGAGGAATGAACCCACATAAATTAATAACTGTTTTTTAAAATAAAATAAAACTATAACATTAAGAAAAACTACATTTAGTTTTTGCTAGGACAAATAATCAAAACATGTAATTCATAACTTACAAAGAGTAAACAATATTTTAAAAAATGACAAAAAAACTGCTGTTACAAAGAGCAAGATGAAAAGGTGACAGTTCTTTACAGCATCTGTTAAACAACAGAAGTAGCTTTGTGGGATGGAATTGAAAACAGTTTAGGGAAAAGTTGTGTATGGATGATCAAGAAATGGATAAAAATTGTTTAATTTGTGCATTCTAAAAGAAGGCAATATTTCAAAAAAACCTTTTGTTAAACTAATAATATACAATAAAAGACCAGAAGGTAATTTATACCTTTTTCAAATTAAATTTTATCATCAAGCCATACATGTGTATTATTTATGATGTATAGTGTGTCTACATTATGGCATTTAACTGTGGGTTTCAATAACACACGACATCATCAATTAAGGTTTGTTCTAGTTTATGCTGGTCAGGGCTTCCTCCGATGGCTTCCCCAGGTGTGCTGTGATTTCTCGTATGGACATCTAGTATGGTTCCCTTTTGGATTTCGATCTGGAGGCTAGAAAAAGACTTTTGGAAGACACCTAAAATTTAAAAAAAGCTCCCTTCCCTGGAAGAAGCCAATCCACTAACAGTTCCAAGTTGGCCAAGTTCTATCCAGCCAATTTACTAACACGCTACATAGTTTCTCCTACTCCTGATAAGTACAACAATACTTAGAGCAAAACCTTTTTAACTAGCTAAACAAAGAAATGCTAAGCCCATTGAAGAAGTGAAGTATTTCAAGTTTTAGGTATTCATCTGGACAGCAAATTTACATGGGACTGTCATATTGAACATGTATGTGGTAAAGTATCGTCTGGAGCCTTTTGGCTCAGAAGTTTGTCTGAAGACGTTTTAAAAAATAGCTTATTACAGTATTATTTATCCTCATTTAAAGTATGGCATTTGTCTGAGTGGTAATTGTGCACAAACTAATGTAAAAAGGATATTTATATTACAAAAACTTGTCATTAGAATCTTATGTAATTTAAAGACCAGGGACTCTTGTCAAGATGCTTTTAAACAATTAGACGTTCTAACTTTTCCTCCTCTTTATATTTGTGTTGTCAACCGCCCAGCGGCCTAAAGACCCTAATTAAAATGGAGCAAACTGGACCATGGTAGTACAAGGGTCCTGTCAAACTGGCTCAATGGTTAAATAGGGTGTTGAATGGGGAGGGTTGGAAGCTACATTGTAGCTCTATTGTGAAGGCTATGGTTGTAGAACTTTCAACTGCCACTCTAAAAGTTTAAAAGTTCACAGACTCAAAGTTGTACATAATGCAAATTTAACGTGAACTAGTAATCGTAATTGTTTGAAGAAATGCTATTGGTCATTGCGGAAGATATGACATAAAATGAAATTAGTGGTGAAAAAAATAAAAAACTGTTTTAGTTGACTTTGTTTAATATTGTAGCAATAAAATTTTGTCTAATGAAAGTACAAGTGTTGTTTTACAATTTGTTCCACTTTTTTCTTTTGCATTTCAAAAAAGTGTGTTCAGTTTACGTGATACAACAGCAACGGTTTATAGCATGTTTAAAGGTATGTTCGAAAATATCTAAGAAACTATCATGGGACTATATAATTACCAGCTGCAAGGCAAAAATTTTAATACATGTTCACAATTTGAGTCATGATAACGCATAAATGACTAACTTTTAAACCAAACCCGTTAATTATATTTTATCTATCGGCTCAACCCAATAAACACTGGTTTAAACGTTTGGTACGCAATAATAAAACTTCTGTCACTTGAGTACACTGTCGCTTGTGCTCACAAGATAAAACTATACAAGGTGTTTGGTACAGACCCAAAATTTAAATATGTTTCACAAATATTCTACGGTGTCCAAGTTTCACTCGGTTCATTTTTTAGCTAGTTGTATTGTTTGGGTTCTAGTACTGAGTGACTATAATGGTAAACAAAGCTGTGGGGCCGCCTCAAGATGTATTGATGTGTACCTACCAAATTCTGATCCATGTTCACGGGTGGCAATTGGAATCCAACACTGTAATAGTAGGCAACTTACAGTCTTAGTTAACCAGTGAATCACTCCATCATTCATTGACTTTGAATTATTCAAACTGTCATCTCAAGCAAATATCTCATTATTTCAAAAACTTCCAAAAAAATTCAAAATCTCCAAAATACAAATTTGTTTAAAAAAGAACTTAGAAACTTTTTTGTTGCCGATGGGTTTTACAGTGTTCAGGAGTTCATTGACCGCTCACTTACCATTAAGAAGTCTGTTGATTAAATTTTACTAGCCTCTCTATAATTATATTTAAAATTTTAAATAACCACTATCACTTTAAATTTAAGGCTATATGCTGTAGTGGGTTGTAGTTTTCTTTTAAATAAGTATTGTATTTTATCATAACAAGGCAAACAAATTAGTAAATAAGTATGGACTACTGTGGAAAATGTTCTCTTGTACTCACAGATGGTGTCGATGCGCACAGACTTGGAGAGAGTCTGGGTGTTGACGAACACAGCACTGCAAGTGTAAGTGCCCGCCTCAGTCTCCTTGATGGCAGTGAATATCAGCGCTAACGTGTCCGGCGTCATCTTCTCCACCGACAACCGGTCTTTCGTCATCCTAAACATACCACATCAGTCAAACCAATACCGAACATCACCTTCGATCAGAGAACAATCTGATTGTGTTGTTGAGATGGAATGAGTCTTTCATAGTCAACTTTCAACTTTTAAGACTATTTTTGAGTAACAAAATAAACGGAATGATACTGGAGAGCTTGTCGAGAGTTAACAGTGGCCAGAACCACATGAAGGGGTAAACATTAAAGTTGAGTGTTAGTGAGGGATGCTATGTGTTTGGGGGAAGACCCCCTCACCCCTCCCTCCCCCTACATAAAACCACACTAACTAGCCAGTTTCCATCCGTACTCTTTCCCTGTGCAGAAACCGATAGCCACACGTTGTGGTTATCAAATATCAACTTGTGTTTACTCTAAAACTACACAAAGCTTTCAAATACAGATCTGTGAAGTTAGTTTTCTTTTTATGAACACAAAACTGATTATGTAATTGGGGCATATTATATTAGTTTCTTCAAATTATTCTGTAATATATTTTTATTCATAATGTTTCATTTTCACTAAGTCATCTACAGAAGTGTTTTCAATATGGAGCTCTTTTGGACACTTCAGTAAAACTTGTAGAAATACAGGTGATGTTTGTTTAGACGGACAGGCTAGACGGAAAGAGATTAAAGATGGCCAAGACAAAGAGAAAACTCCAGAAACTGCATGTGAGTACTTAGGAGAATTACACGTAAACGAAGAAATACCCCCCCATTAGCGGACCCATGGCCAAGCCCGTGGCGGATTGGTATCGCGCGCAACTCTGGAGCTCATTACTCCGGTGGCGCGGGTTCTATCCCCGGAGTCACCACTAACAATTTGTTATGTGACTTTACGGTAACGCTAGGTAAAGGTCGAGAATGGGTGGTAGAGAGGACTTTGTAGTCCTAACTTCGGAACTTCCCCTCGTTAAACAAGACAAACTTTACCTTTACCTTTTACCCTTACCCCCTGATCCTTACTAATTCCCTTCTGATGTGCAAGTTCTACTGATGGGGGTACATGCTACAAGCTACTCACGTGTTATCGTTCTTGATGACGTTGCCGAGAGGGTCTCGCCACTCCAGCTGGGAGATGAGTCCTCTGTCGTCCTGTGCTCTGCAGGTGAGCAGCACCTTCTTGCCCACTGGCTTGGCTTGCACCACCGCGCCCGGCATGATCATCAGTTCCGCACACAGGCATCCTGCACACACACAGACACACACAATCAGAACTGTGGCATTATTCAAGCGTGTATGTTACAAGTAGTCGAGGAGAATCTGGAATGTACTTCGCAGTAGCACAACTTGGACAACATAAAACACATAGATGGAATCATTTGTAGACCTTGTGAAGAAATTGAAAGTCCCGTATATTTCCCATCGCTTCTCTTCTGTGGGGGTTACTGTTTACATTAGCACTTTAACACACTATTTACACTTACTGTATATACATTTAAACTAGTCACTTTGTGGTCGCGGCGCTGCTGGTCTCCCGGTGGTGGACTTGCGCGACGGTGCGTAGTCACATGTTGCACTCAACTGTATGCACTTTAAATGTATATAAGTGCAAATAGTGTGTGAAAGTGTTCTTCATGTAAACAGTAAAGAAGATGCGACAAACGTCGCATAAATGTACATCGGGCTTTCAATTTCTTCACAAGGTTCAGTAACCCAACAGGTATTTCATCTTTTAAATGATATAGGCCTTGAGACTGGATATATTAAAATCTAATTGTTATTTAGCATGAAATGTTGCAGCTGATTTTGAGTAGGCGACGACGTCATTCCATGAGTGATACCGTTTTGGTATCAGGCTGGAGATTTCAGTTCGAGGGAAACCCCAACTTCTTATTTTGTCAATAATTGTACCAGTGGACCTAAAGTTTTGCAGTGAAAAATGAGTCATAGTATTTATTCTAGTACTAGTATCATGTATGGTAAATATGACAAATTCTACTATCAAGAGGATTGATCACCCTTGAAAAAGTTGCTCAAAACATGCTCTCGTAGTCTCTTGTTTGGGACGCTATTTTTGGTGTAGAGATTAGAAAAGTTGTGGAACCACTCCATTTATACGTTTCGATTTATAAACGGCATCGGAAACAGAGGAATACAAAACCATGTTTTGCCACTTTTTAAGTGAGCGGGGCAAAGTTGGAATATCGCTACTACCTCTTGACTGGCAAGGTCGGTGGCACGCGCGACTCTTCAAAGAACTAAGCTATGACAACTCTACTAGAGCCGATGTTTTTTAAACAAACTTGGATTTCCACCTGCCCTTCGTCCACCGGAGAGAAATAATCAATACTCCGATATTTTAGTTGTAAACATGGTTCTTGCTTGGTTGACTAATCCTCTTAAGAAAATATTTAATAATAAATTAGAGTTAAATTTATATCGGTTGAATTACGCTTCTTGCCTTGGAAAGACCCTTGTGGCTATAGTTTCAGTGTTGCAAAACATATTCAACCTGGATAAGGTAATAATTTAAAGTTAGATCTTTTTCAAAGGTACCTGTTATCTTACAGTTCAAATTGCAAAGTGGATTCAGGGTTTAAAGGTCTTTACGTATTAGGGCATTTCAACCCGTAACTCTTGATGATTGAAGTTCATCATTATAATAACAATCCAGTCTGACACACAAATAAATAATGAACATGTCAAATTACAACATTAAATTTTTTGGAAAACATTTTTCCGAAACACGAGGTTTATTAGGTGTAAAGACGATTTTGTATGTAAAGTGACCTGGAAACCTTAGCTTGGGTAGAATTACCTCCGGAGGTAATTTAAAAGCAATGAGATGAACTGAACTTGGCAAGCTAATATTAAATCTTCTGTGAACAGCAAATTCTCACGTTTAACAAGTTTAATCCCCTTGACGGCGTGTTTTGTAGATAAGAACTTTAATCTCACTCTGTTTAATACACTTTTGAACACACCTTTTGAATTTAGCTTAGTCCATAATAAGGTCAGGAATGTCTTTAAGTGTCCGTAACAATCAATGTAACTTGAAATTTTAAAATTAAATTAAATTATTACGGTACAGAAATGAAAAAACGAAAATAATAATATAATTTAAACATTTATGGTACCATACATAATTTATGTAATGGAAATTTTGAGATAATATTATAGTCGAGTGTTTACAAAATGTGTTTGTAATAATTTAACATATGTATTTGGATAGCTATAAAAAGAGCTGTCAGTAGCCTGAACATAAAGTAGGTCAGATACTACATACTACCTTCGCCTCGTTTGAAACAAGACAAAGTTGACCGTTTACGTTAGTTAAAACTAATGCAACCGAGGAAGAATTATTCCCTAAATGAAAAAGCTACATTATAACAAATTTCATTATAACAAATACCACGTGTTTTAACTGATTTCAGTAGCTGTTCAGCTAACTATCCATTAGTGAATAGTTACTACTGAGTAGTGTACCGACTGTGCTCGCTACAGCTGGCTATGTTAACTGTGCCAGTCTGTGTTATGTAGCATAATGACAATATGTTAGCACTGATATTAGCCTCGGAACCAGTAACGACAGCATAACGTAGTACTTTAGCTCATTCCCGTCAACCACTAGTGTCAAAACAACACCTAACTGAACAGTTCGTTTCTCGTGTGTAATAATTATGCAGGGCGGATTTAAAGTAGCGATTATCAATACCAGTTGGGTTTAATGTTGGTACGACACAGTCAAACTCAAACGTGTTTTTTCTTATTGGTTTATTACCAACATGTCAATTGGTTTGGAACGATACAATCTTTATAAAATGGTATGCGTATTGTAAGAAGTCTTTCTACTCTCTAGAGTCTAGAATGATATATTCGTGGATTCAATTTTACAAAACTTGTGACCGGGTGAACTTGTAACTTGGAAAGTTCTGTTAGGTTCCAAGCATTGCGGGGGCAATGCATGAGTTGTCCACCCCGGTATTGTGTATGTGTGGGGGAATATTCTATAGAAGATTGATGAACACCCCCCTGCGTGATGGTTACCAAAAGGTCGTCTTGGGCTACAATCACCCTTCACCCCTCCCCACCAGACCTTTCACTTGTCTTGTCATATTCTTGTCCCCCAGTACTCCTGGCTAGATCGTCTTCTCAATTTTCTTATTTGTATTCCTTGTCATCAGTGTTTTCGACATTCAGTCCATGTTCATCGTTTCACCGACCCCTCCATTTTCCAATCCAATTTCAAGTTTTATTACTCAAGATACCTCACGGGAGTTCCGTTTTTTATTTCAGGAAACTTGTCTGTACACTGTACACTAATGCAGTTCAGACGTCTGGCGTGGATGTGTTTATTTGAAACCCGTAGAGTATTGACGCAATTTTCTTATCATTTAATTTACATGGTTAAATCGTGTTTACTTGTGTTTAATTCAGTTACATTTATTGACAAAATCGCCATTTTATTTATTTGAAAGAACATTTTCCACGCAGCAACACAGCTCTCTCCAAAACTAAATATTTCGTTTTAAAACATCCGTCAATTTTGTATTGCATAAAAAGGTAAAGTTTGTCTTGTTTAACGAGGCGAAGTTAGGACTACAAAGTCCTCTCTACCACTCAACCTCGACCTTTACCTAGCGTCACCGTATTAGTCACATTACAAATTGTAAGTGGTGACTGCGGGGATCGAATTCGCGCTACCGGAGTGATGAGCTCCGGAGTCGCGCGCGATATCAATCCGCCACGGATCAGCTTAGGTGATGAAATGGAGCTAAATAGTCGATTAATAATATAGAACATACCCGTACCATGTTCTTTTCTGTAAGATATTGATTCTGGAATTCTTTTGCTAAATACTTCCACTTTTTGTATTGTCAACTATTAATACTGTGATATGACTTACTTTCAATGGTCCAAACCGGTAAAATAATTGGAAGGTTTATACAGACAAAAAGAAGTATTCCTTTCATGGGCACATTTCTTCACAAAAACCACACGAGAATTGTTTGAACTATAATTTAACGATGGTATTGGAATGATACGTAAGACTATTTTTGTTTCACGGTAAACAAATTCCCCACATTTCTCAAATGCGACTAACCACTGGAAAATATTGCAGAGTGTTCGTCATACAAATATTCACTTTTTAAGAGTGCGCAATAGTGGCTGTGACCGCGAATTTAGTCGCATAAGAGCAATGTAAAACCACGCATTTTCTTGGAACACTTCACGCCTACAGTTTTCATCAGATTTTATGGAATCAACTTTGTTTCAAAGTGCATTCATTGGTTTAGTGACTCTGCTGGGCCAAATTTCCATTCTATCTTCTATAATACCGTGACACAAATCCAAAAATTGAAGAAACATTGTATTTTAATTTCATTTTTTACTTGTAAACTAATAACATTTTCAAAAATTTGGTCAGCGTAGCCACTGCATTACATTGCCATCTTTAAAATAAAACTTATTTTAAAAATCTGATGAATGAGGAAATGACTGTTTTTACATTGTTCTTATGGGACAAAAAAATGGCCGACATGTACTAGACACTAGGTTTCCTACTAAAAGTCCGTTTCTTTTTTTAAAACACGTTTACAGTTTTGAGGTAGACTTTTCCACTGAAAGAAGTGTAGGTTGAAGAAGTATAGACTGAAGGAAGAAGACACACGACACGAGGACAAACATACTCGGCTCTACCACAATCAATCCCGTCGTGGAAAGTGATATCTTGGAAGCACCTGCATCAAACACACCACACTGTACACTGAACCCATGTTTCATATATTGGATTCAGTTTATCGAGAGACATCGAGTGCTTCCCTTATTGAAATACACATGTCACGTGTTTCCCCTCCTTCTACCTTGGCAGATATGTTTGCGAAATAACTTTCTTTGTAAACACCGAGAAGAGCTTCGCAAAAACAAGAGCTTCTGTGAAATTGAATTACGGTGGGCGCTGCGTGCAAATGTTGTTTCAACTTTATTTCGTTTTAACTTCGTGTTCGTTTTAAACTTGTTGGGTTACTGTAAGTACAAACCGAGTACCACTTTAATTTTTTATCCTTCGTAATTCGAGGAATTTTAAATTTTTTTGGTAAACTTGCTTACTTAAAAGGTGTACATGATAATAATAACTTTATTTATTGAGGTTCTAAGCCATTTACATTATTAATATACACTAAAATGAGAACCGGCCCGAGAATGGATCCTTGAGGGACTCCATATTGTAAATGTGTAGTTTTGGATAGTTTATTTTCTATTTGAACCTGTTCAGTTCTACCTTGTAAGTAAGAATTTAACCACTTATAAGGTAGACTACAATTATTGTCAATAATTGTAAGATTCATATGACAAATAAAATATTATTATTATTAACTATACAATTTATAATCTACATAGTCAAAACCTTTTGAAAGATCAAGAAAAATACTTAATGCTTTGTCTTTACTATCCACACCCATTACAATAAAGATTAGTAGGCCCTACATCATAATGCTGAGTGCTGACTAAACAACTTCTAGCGGAAGAACATGATTTGATTATTCAAAACGTTCTTTAGAAGACCTTGAAAGGGAATAACAACCTTCGCCAAAAGTGAGTTGTCAAACGGCGTGAGATTTTGTGCAGATCTGTTGACAGCGTAAAATCATTCGACTTTGACAACAATGAACAAATTGTCTGCGACCTCGGGAAGCTACAGAGCAAACCGACTAAACACGTGTAAACAATATAGTTACTAGTCGAAAACAATCGATGGTCGACTAGCAAGAACTCGAGAAAATTTGTTGCAAGAATGTTCAAAGTTAAAAAAGGTAAAGTTTGTCTTGTTTAACGAGGCGAAGTTATGACTACAAAGTCCTCTCTACCACGCAACCTCGACCTTTACCTAGCGTCACCGTATAGTCACATTACAAATTGTAAGTGATGACTGCGGGGATCGAACCCGCGCCACCGGAGTGATGAGCTCCGGAGTCGCACGCGATACCAATCCGCCACGGATCCGCTGCAGTTCACTTGTAATCCTGCAAATAGTGTTTATTTATGGCATTTTCTATACAAGTACAGCTAGATAGTCGAGCTGGAACGCATGAAGTTACTATGTCAAACTTTAGAAAAACCGAAAAACGATTTATTCCTTTTTTGTAGTATGCACGTTTGACTATATTGACACGTAAATCGGAAGTGTTGTTCATAGCTAGTGGTAAAAATCATGATACAACTTCAAAATAACAAAATAGCCTACATATCTTTTAACAACACCTGATGATTAAGAAAAATAATAGGTTATTTTTAAAAAGAAATTTTAGATTTATTGTTGCATCAAATAAATTATACGACGTGGTTTACATCGGATACAAGACTATATCGCTACACAACAATCGACTATTGAACACAGTAAGTCGAAGTAGCAAAACCATCGACTATCAAGTATCATATAAGCCCACACCTCCCACGCCTGTACCAAAGCCACGATGCAGCAGTTATCAGTGTGTGTAGCGGTCCTGCTGTGTGGTCAGGCACTGAGTCAAGTAGTGCTCCAGGAGTTAGACCCTGACTGCATCCCCAAGCCCGGGGAGAAGCCCGGTGTACACGCCCGAGACTGCTGTGACATCAGGGACTCTATCCCAGAGAGCATCAAGCAGGCGCATGTCAAGTGTATAGAGAAGATAGGGCTGCCACCCCGCCCACTGGGGTGCCCACTGGTCCGCCGCCTCCGGAGGTGCTCAACAAGTTCGCCACCATTGACGAGTGCGTCTTCCAGGTAAGTTGCTTTTCAATTGTATTTAAATTTCACTAAACTACTGTATTGGCATCTCTAAAACTTAAAGGTATTGTCAAAAATGCATCGATCAAAATTATATTGTTTCTAGGCCATTTGTACAACTTAGAAAATACTAAAGGTGTTCTAAACCAAAAAGCTAACAAGTTTGGCTGTAGTAGACATAATGGTTTAAGAGGTATTTAGTATTTTAGGTTTTCCGTTTAAAGAAATTTTGTTTAGCCTGCTTGCGCCAATGTTCAGTTTTTTATCCTACTCAGAACATATACAGTAAACACAAAAGTACGGTATTTGAAACAACATGTAAAATTGTACAGTTTTAAAGTTGGGTCTAATTCTCTACAACCACACTGGTGACTATTATCTCCTAGACACCTAAAACCCTTATTATTAAGAAAGTGAGTTCAAATCAATATCAAGACTTCTTGCTTTTTATATGTGAAAATTACGTCTACAATGAAGCAAGAGCAATTTGTGTGTATATTTATGGTATCATCTTTGTGCTGGTATATTTCAGTTTTCATTGGTCAAATCACGGGCGTTAGATGAATCTATAATGACAAGTTATAGTATTTAAGTTTTGACTTCAAATTAAAAATCTCCGTATTTCAAATTTCTTCTTTAAATCTTTGACTTTCCTCTCAAAGGTTTATTTCCACTAATCCCTCAATTCGTGTGGCAGGAGATCAACCTGCTGACAGAGGACAAGCAGCTGGACGAGGAGGCAGTGCGGAAGTACTTCACCTCGCCGGACCCGGAGTTGAACTCTGCCAAGCAGACAGCTGTAGACAAGTGCTTGAGCAGCTACAAGGCCGAGGTAGATCCTGCAGGAGAGGTGAAGAGTGGAGCCAGGGAGTTCAAGCTGTGTTATATGCGCGAGGAGTTCCTCTCCTGTCCTCCCTCCAGGTACAAGGGAGGCGACGAGTGTGACGCGTTGTCCGCTAAGCTCATCAAGTGTCCTAACCTGCCCGTGTTCCTGGGCCCGCCTAACATTTCCGTGTAGTAAACTGTACATGTGTATTTTTCGTTAGTATTAAATTATTAATAAATAAAAAATATGTAAATAAAATTAATAAAAGGGAGTGCTGTGTTGTTTGTGGTAATTTCAAACCGAGTGTTTTTCTGCCAGTGGCATTTTTAGTTTGTTACTTAACCTAGGGTTTGTGGGCATCACAAAACGCTAAAAAAAAACGGTCCAATCTCATGTGATTGACCCATGTCCTCTTCTCCAGAGACTTCCTAGGTAGCTTGGCTAGTCTGTGAGTTTAAGGGCTTCAGTTGATTCTGAAATGGTGTTTTGGCAAGGAAATTTAATCAAGAATGGAAATCTGACCTATAAATGTTGGATAATCAACATTTTATTAAAAATGTGCTATAATTGCATAGATTAAAATTTAAGTCAACTGTAGTTAAAACTCCTATTACATTATTTCTGTAGTAGGAGCCCCGGTAGAACCATCTCCACCCCTTCCATCGTGGTAGCTCTATGCCATCCCGTCCCATGGCTTCAAAATCTTCATTTTTTTGAAGAAGCACTCACCTTTTATTTTTATTCTATGCTTTCTCAGACAATAGATCTTAAAATATTATAATATGGATGACTGATACGCAGTACTTTTACAGGTTTGCTAAAAAATACCACTTTTACTCTTAGTACGAATTAGAAAAACAAAGAGAGAAAAGGACTAATGAAAGAGAAAATAATCTTGTGCTAAATGCTAAACCTAAATTTAAAGCTAAATGGTTTTAAAAAGGTCTCACAACTAAAATACTACTTAATTACATGAGTGACATTTTAAAAAACGTTTGTTAAGTTTTAATACTAAACCTTTCATGGGTTTGGGACAGCATTAATGAATCCACGTGAAATAAATCGCCTCGGTAAAATGCAAACACAAATTTGAATACAGCCAGAATTAAAGTCAGAACTCGTGTAAAATCCTGTTAAAATATCTGTTTCGTCACTTTTGTTGAGCGGAAAATATTAAAACTTGTTCGTGAGGAGAAGAACACACAACACAGTCGATTGAGTTTCAATGCGGCGAACCCGAGATGTTTCTGCCGAGTTAGTTGAAACGTTACCACTAGATGTTCAATACCACTGCCACCACCACATTTCTTCTACATCAGTCTGTGTTATACAGATTTAACGCTGTCTAGCTTTAACCCAGTTGGTTAAGAGTGTGCATTAGTGGCCGTGACCTTGAATTTCGTCCCATAAGAGCAATTTAAAAACACGTATTTTCTTGGGAAACCTCACACCTTCAGCTTTCGTCGGATTTGTATGAAATAAACTTGGTCTTAAAGTGAATTAATTGTTTTAGTAACTCCGCTGAGCTGAATGTCCATTACCGTGATATGAATAAAAAAAGAAACTTTGTTGCAATATTTAAATTTTTGGTTTTCTATTAAAATAACATTTTCAAAAAAGTGGTCAACGGAGTCACTGCAATACATCGTTATATTTAAAAACAAACCTTATTTCAAAAAAATCTTATGGGAATTGTAGGCGTGAAGTGTCTCGAGAAAATGCCCTTTTATATTGTTCTTATGGGAAAAACAAAATGGCCGACAGGTACTGGCATCCTTAGTGATTTCAAGACACGTTTGAACGATATTGCACTCCGGCATAGATATTTTCTCTTCATTTCTCAACCTTTTGGACATATTTTCTGGCTATTGAAAAATGAATCTAATCCATAGTAGTACGTTCCATCCGTGAACACCTTGAACTTTTAGTGGGGTAGTTTATTTATTTGGCCCTCACTGGCATTGCATTAACCTGATAATCAACTATAGGATAGGTGTTTTTTGTGACGAGACCTGACGAAGAAAACTTCGCTTTTGAAATATCATTCCAAACAAAATAAAAACTAATATTGACCGTAAGAAGTGTTCACATTTTGTAATATACAATAGGACCTTAAATTACCTCAATCAATACAAAAAAAGCTGCGTTGAGGATTGTTACATCTTCAATGTTTCGATGTAAAACGATCATTGTCACATGTGCAGTCTTTGAAGAAATACTCCTGTTGGCGTGGTTATTAAAGTTGAAAGGAAAATCACGATGAACATTACGAAACAAGGACACAAAAAACTAACAAAACTTGGCAGTTCACATAACATAAAACTTTGGTGACCTGTTCCGTGTGCCTGTTCGTTCATGGACGTGAAGCCAAACTTGATCAAAAACTGTGTACAAGGAAGGTATTCTCTAATAAGTAGTACTGTATTTACTAGATATACACGGAGGTAGTTCAAAACCCTATTTTATAAGCTAATGATATCCAAGGGTCAAACGATGAATCGTTAAACGTTTAATTTATTAAAAACCCCATCAATTTTCATTTTTATTACACTGCGTATAAAAACCACGATTTCTCACGGGCGTCAGCTTATTTAGCTAAACAAATCATTAAAACGAAGCGCTGAATAATTTAAATAATGTCTTAACTACTATGTTGCAAAAAACCATACGTTCAATAAAAGAAATACGTCCTTAGTTTGAGTTCGTATAGAGAAAACAATTGAAACAGATGATTAGACTGAGATACAATAAAGAAGAGAGGTAATGAATACAGAAGTAATGAATACGGAACCGATAGCAAAGTGAAAAAGGATTTGAAAGGCGGGTTAAGAGCGCTGTTCAAATATCATTAAGGGTGGTCTGTTTCCATTTTCTCACCCGGGGGTAATCTTCAGCGCAGTTTAAATGACTTTAGTTAACACTGCTGTGTCTGTGTGTTCAGGTTCAACACCCCTCCATCCTCACCCCTACACTTGCTAATATTCTGCAATAATCAAACGAACCCGGTACTAATTGAAACGTTCAATCGTTTTTATCTTTAGAGTCCATTTCGAATAGCCACTGAACTGTGTATTTATCACTAAAATTAGGTAAATAAATTTCATATATAAGTCAAATTACCGTATTTGTGTTAATTGATTTACATGTTTTTCGTGATGTGTGAGTACCGTATGGGTTTATATAATGAAGTCCATATGATGATTCATCAAGAAGATTTTCAGTGCCTGAAGATGACGTATAACCGAAACGTGTAGCTACCAGAGACAACCACCAAAATTTGAACAGTTTGACAGAGGTGTTTACCTAATTTTAGTAATTTATGTTGAAATTCATCTAAATTGAATGTACCTTTGTTTCATGCCTTACTTTTGTATGAGATTATGTTATGGGGTTGTGATGTTTCCCTCAGAGTATTTTGAAGAAAACCTTGTCATTCAAAATAATTTGTATGTGAAATGTGGGATTTTAAACCTGATTTCGTGTAATCTTTAAATTGGTATATGACAAAAGAACGAGTCACGATACAAAATTGCTCTTTGCGTTGTTGAACTTTTGTTGACATTCCCTTTCTTTTGAGATGCTACAAGCGGGGGAATTTGTATTTAAAAATTCAAGGCCCCCGGATTTTTGGTTCGGGTGGGGTGACGCAAAGTACGTGAAAACAAACTCAAGAATCCTATAAAAACATTCCCCAAGGGGTTTTCAAAAGGTAAGTTGGGGGCATTTTAACCCACCCTGTATACTTTGTAGAATAAGTGAACTTGTGAATGTCTGTAGGACATGTAGAACACGCAGGTGACGTGTTTGAATATAAACTGGCAGTTGCTTCTGTCACACAGCTGGGCTGGGCTGAGTGAGAGCAGGCCTTTGCTCAACATCATAACAGCTGACCGAGCATTAACAATATTCAAAGGAGCTCCTTTATCGCAGTTATGAACAAGATATTGCACGGCCTTTCCCCTCTCAATATCTTATACGTATAATATAAACAAACAAGACAAACTCACTTGTTTAAAATTCTTTGTAGCTTGAGTAATCATGGAACACACTGTCCGCTTAAGGCTGCCTCCATGCGAATGTCAACAAGTTATGACGTAGTCAGGCCGATTATTGTAGAAAGAAGTACATGTTTTCGGACTGCTAGAAACTACGGAACCTGGCGACAACTTTGAACAAGTGCCTTTTATTAGCTTTACAAGGATTTGCAACGCAAAAAAACATGATATCGTGTAATGCCATTTTGCGTATGTATCATAAGTTTTAATTACGTCAAAAAATATGCAGGACAGATAGAACCGTAATTTTGCAGCCCTACCACCAATAGGACAGCAGACAGCAAGTAAGTAGCTCAGTTTCAGCGAATCAATGATTGAAGGCCTACCACCAATAGGACAGCAGACAGCAAGTAAGTAGCTCAGTTTCAGCGAATCAATGATTGAAGGCCTACCACCAATAGGACAGCAGACAGCAAGTAGCTCAGTTTCAGCAAATCAGTGACTGAAGATGGTACTCCACAGCGAGACCGAAATATCTCAACCTAATTACGAAGTTTGGACGCGGTGTGAACCGGAAGAACTAGATTATATTATAATAAGTCCCATCTATAACTTTGCGTGTTACCAAGTTAGTGTAGTTTCCACTAGGACACTGCACATGATGAAATGTAGAGAATGTAAGATAGAGGAGTAGAATGGAGAGATGACGTCACAAGCTTGTGATCCTTGTAATATAGCGATGTCGAGACGTGGACAAATATGCAATAAACCTTGTAACATCTCTCCGTGCTCCGGGCTTAACATTGTAATTGAGCCTCTTCAATATCACGCCGCTCTAATAACACTTTCTACGGAATAACAGCGTTATTTTATGTACACGCGTTATTGTTATTCACTTATACATCTTAGCTCAGCGGTACAGAGCGTGCTACGCACCAAATCAGCACGTGTTCGATTCCCGGGCGCAGTGATAACTTTTCACGATAGCCACTCCCCGTGGTTCGAAACGCGTTGGTCCACTCCATTGGTCGTTGGGCTATTAATTAATGACCCAATATGGGGAACAGTCGGCCCTAATATGTAACAAGACTACATCTCATCATCCATCAATACACTCATCACACTCACCATTTATTCCATATTCACCTTAAAATACCCAGGAGTGGACGGTGTCTCAAAGCAAAGTATCAAAAGTATCACATAAATACGTTTTAGCTCATGAATGGGCATGAAAATTAAAGTGTGTGGTGATAAACCAAAAACAAAATTGGTTATAATGTTACATTATCTATGTAACTGCGATTTATTAAACATACGCATACTGACATTATGAAAATAGTTACTATTTTAATAAACTAAAGGAGTTAATTATCAGGGCAACGTTGGACAATATTTCCCTGTCAATTCAAGAACCGTTAAGTAACAACATAAATATCTGAGTTAATTTTAACGGAAGTAGCCACATAAACAACAAGATGAAAAAGTGTTGGAGATTATATTTTGCACTCTAAAATGATATTTCCAGTCTTTGAAAGCGTTAATGCTTCTTGAGTGGGTAAAAAAGCTGGTTCAACTCTTCCGGCAGCAACACTTTAATGCATTTCCAACCCCAACTCTGCTTTCCTGTCGGATTTCAATTAAAATATTTTATTTAAATATGATAATTTATAATTTGTTTGTCGGGTCTGGTCAATGTGCCTTCACCAAACTCTCCCATCATCTAACATCAGGAAGAATTCAAATGTCCGTTTGCACTGAAATAGAACACTTTATTCTACTAGGGCGACTAATCACACTGAATATCTGTGGTAGTAGGATTGAATGCTAAGAATTTCTGTGGACAATATTTTCCCAAATCAAAATGCTGGCAGTTTTAAAGAGTTTAAAGCTTTTCCTTACTTGGGACATCTACTTCAAGGTCACATTATTAAATGAATTTGAAGTATATATTTCTATTACCTTCTCCTACCATATAGGGATTAGCTTTAAGAACATGTCCAGCTAAGTTCTTGCATCACTTCCTAACATTAACAAGTATGAACTCAACTTGATTTGGAACGTTTCTAAGCTGCATGAGTAGTCTTGTTACATCATATATACAATGTGAGTAGTTTTTATCGAATTTCCTTTGGAGAAATGAGATATTCATGCCGTCAGCATGGTTATCTGACCCCCAGAACACGTTTTGAGCATTTTTCACACTTTATACTATACACTACTTTATACTATACACTACTTTATACTATACTATACACTATATACTATATATGTATGTGTGTACTCTCTCGAGGTCGCATTTTTCGTCCGATTTTCATGAACTTTGATACAAATGTTCCTTCTGTCAATATCTCGGCCAAGCCCAGCAACGGGCTACCCTTTAGGGGCAGTTTCGGTCAAAAAAGTGGTTTTAATGATCTAAAAACAGAACATGTCATCGGATTTTGATGAAATTAGGACAAAATTTGTATTTTGATAGTATTTATCCATGTACCAAACATTATAAATTCATTGAACTGTTTCAAAATGGCGGCAAAAAAGTGATTTTCGCTATAACAGCGTTATTAGTAGTCCGATTTCAATAAAATTTAAAATACGTTTTACCCTCAAAATATGTAATAAAACTATTTCCAACTATATTTTATGCAAGCGTAATCTCCTATCGACCTATCACACATTTATTGAGATTATACATCGTAAAACCTAAAACTGTAAACGTGATACAAATAAACTATCCATAACACAATAATAATTGTACTCTAAAACCCTTTTCCATTTCCATAACAAACAGGGAATACGAATTTACTGCGGGAATACAATAAGCGGGCGAAATCAACAGCTTGATGAAAGATTAATAGCGGTCGGGTTTATTCCAAGTGGTTTAAAACCATGCATTAAACCCGGAGCCGTGTGTGGTGCATTTGTAGCGGCTAATGCCACTGTTCGCCAACAACTGAAAGAATTATTTATTACTTTGTCGGCTTCAACTGCTTAACTCCATAATGTATTTGTACTTTACTCAATAACGCATAGAATATTGCAGACGCGGTGTACACTGTTATGGTGGCTCAGTAGTAGGGAGAAATGCGAACGAATTTAAATAGCGTAGCTTCCTTAGTAGCGCCGTAAAAAATTGGGTCAAAATACAGGGTGCCACAAAAATGTGTACTAGGAGTTGTGACAAAAAACTACTTATCTTGAAGTGCTAGAAGAACGAAGAATAATTGCAAAATTTAATGTTGAACGTTTTTGTTTAAAATATTTTTCAAAATAAAATAGCGGTGGTTTAAAGAGTTTTACAGTTTTTGGGTTTTAAGTTTTGAGCTTTTACCCACCGTAACTTTAATTTGGTTGTAATGAAGGCTTGTGAGGTCAGGTTTGTTTCGTTGCACTTTATTAAGGATTTTTAAAATTAAACCGAACTTAACTTCGTCTTTCAAGGGCTTAAACCGAAACTTAGCGTCTTTCAAGGGCTTTTTGGACAAAAAAACATATCCCAATTCAAGTATTACAGGTCTTCTTTTTTGTAGAAGACACTGTCACAGAAATAGTCTTTCTCAGTTCACTCTGACCAAAATAGCGCCATTTCAAAGTTCAACCCTCTTCAACAATTTCAAAACGCTATTTTGTTATGAATCAAGTGAAATTTGTGGCATTCGATTTTAACTTCAAAGCGTTAGTTTGATGTATCACATGACGTAGGCTGTTTTGAAATCATCACTGACTCCTTGATACAAGATCATGTGGAAAATCAAATTTGTAGAAACCTTTGTATACACTTTAAGAAAGCTGTCTTATTAAGTTCAGTGAACTAAAGTCAAACATTACTTCTAGAAACCAAAGAGCATCTACGTGCAAGTCGAAAATACCAGGAGTTCTCTTAACCACAATTCTTTTGATGACATCCAAAGAAAATCACAATCCAAAGCACTGAAATGTCGAAAGGATTCCCCCCGAGCTGTATCTAAACACAGAGGAAGGAAGTGTCTTTGAGCAGAGACTTTGATGAGATGAGAAAAGCTACGTTATTCCTTGTTGGCAATCGAGGAGCGACTGTAAGAACCAATCAGCGTAGAGTACGCAATAAACCGAGGGATAAAGGAGACAAACCACAGAGAAGTGCTTCCGATACTCACACTGAGTGAGATGAAAGGGTTCGAACAAGCAACTCTGAGGACTTGAGCTGAATACGGATCTGCTTTTACACGTCAACCTTGTCGTTTTGGAATGGCATCCGGATTAAGTTGTAGTTATAAATAATTGTCTGAAATAATTGACTTCAAATTTATGAATGGTTGTTACGCGTTAGTATGCATTTTTGGTTAATGATTGAAAACCCTTTTCGTTTTCATTTCATACTTATGTAAAACCACTAAAGTTCAAAGCCTAAAATTGTTAATTATTTGCTTGAATTATAAATATATTGCATTATTTATTCTAACGTATTATGATTATTCAGTTTTCAAAGGAAAGATTACACTACAATTACAACTGTAAAAGACAAATTATGTGCAGGTAACGCAGGAAAACCCCGTGGTGTTTGGGAACTATAACTATTATACAAAATAAAAATCCATTGATTTTCCTCCAGGACTGTGTTAAAAGCTACACACCGTTTTGAGAGGTACGGAAACTCCTGTGTGTATTTCCTCTTAATAAACTGTTAACAATTAAACTATTAAAGCGTAAAGGAAAATGTTTACGAAATTGTGGTGCTTTAAAAGAACACAGTACTTGCCGGAATTTTTTTAATCATAAGAATAATGTAAAACAAGCATTTTCTTGAGACACTTAACGCCCACAATTTTCGTCAGATCATTTTGAAATAAGATTTATTTGAAAGTAAATAATGTATCGCCTCTGACCACTTGTTTAAAAACTTTGATATCTTAGACGTAAAAAAGAAATACAAATACAACGTTCCTTCATTTTTTGGATTTATGTCACGGTTTGATAAATGAGAAAATGGAAATTCAACGGAGCTACTAAAACATTTAATGCTCTTTAAAACAAAGTTTATTTCATAAAATTCCTATGTAAACTGTAGGCGTGAAGTGTCCCAAGAAAATGCATGTTTTCACATTGCTCTTATGGGACGAAATTTAAGGTCACGGTCACTCCTGCGCACTCTTAATTTTAGCCACAGCTGGTCAGTGGTCTCAGCCAACATCTTCAAACTCATATAACCTAAATTCTAAAATAACACATTTTAACAAGCTACAAATTGGACTACATTCCTGCCCTGTAACTTTATAAACCTTAGACACAAACATGACGTTGCCTAGTTACGACGTAGCTGAATCAGCCTCGGTTTTATGTGAGCGAAGTCACAAAAGTGTTGTTTGTCAGTGCGATGATAGTGCGATGGGGTGGGTTTTACTATGTATCACAAGGGAGAAGAGAGGGTTGAGGGGGTGGAGAGGGGTGGTGTCTTCTCGGTTGATTGAGATTGAGTCGTGAAGCCCACCACTAACACTCACTCGCTGCGTCACGCCGTGATTTGATTGAAACCATTCAACAAGACAACATTGCAAACCCAGCTTTCAAATTACAGTACTGTTCTCCTAGTGATTCTTCTATGTCTGGATCAAGGATGTTTTGCACGTTGAAGGCTTTCTTGGACACTCTTTCGAATAAAATGTTAAAGATTTTTACTTTCTGTATCTAAGGAAACGTAGGCTAGAATTAAATAACAGATTAAATTTATGCTCAGTGCTCTGAATGTCAAAGTGCAGAAATTGGGATTAAATAATTAAACAGAATTTACTTTAAAACGGTAGGATATAGAGCAACGGGAGTTGTTTTGATCGGTTGAGAAAAAATACTTATTCTATTATACAGCGTGAATTTTCAATTATGGTATTGCTACAATTTGACAGGCAAATCAAAACTTTGAATGGGCACCATTTTGACCGTCCGATCTAGCTGGTTAACGAACTTAACCTAGAGATTTGCAAAAGGAACATTTGTACCAAATTTCGTGTTTTTCCATTTGACTCAGGAGGTGTTGGGAAGCAAAACAGCAAACCACACCTTTCTACGACGTTTCGTTATATTTTGGGAGAGAAATGAATAGCTCTATTTTCAAAGAAAATTTGCTAAAAGTATAAGTAGGAAGTGCTAGTGCAGAGTGCAGCGAGCGTCACTGAACCGAGTTGAAAGCAGTTGCAGAACTGTCAGTCTGAGAACATGTCACTCAGTTTCCAACCTGACAGACAGGCGGGCCCGTCGGGCAGAACGGCTCACTATATCGCTTCACAACTGTACAATGTGCGCAATGCACAAAATCAGTTCACTTGTCATGTGTTAACAGCTGTTCTAACAAACAAGTGTATTTCATCATAGGGTTTTACTAAGTAAAGTTATTTGTCACGAGCTCAGGTTGGACGTTCGAGGCGCGGCTGAGACCCGATACTTAGGGTCCTGATGCAAATAATAGTCTAATAAATAATGAGACATAGATTTCACTTAACGTTTTTATTATTATAAACCAGGCCGACACGCAGCTAAGCGCTAAAGCGCCGCTTGCATGAGTGAATCAAATTTCTTTTCAATGTGTTACTCTTATTCGCTCCGTTCACAGCCTCGCTTTGGCATAGGGCCGTTCTATTACCTCGGGCTTTACGAGGCTGTTCGATGTGCTCACAGCTTCGCTTCGGCCTTCGGCCTCAGCTTGGCCTCCTGTGTGATTACGAGCGTTACGAGGCTGTTCGCTCTGCTCACAGCAAGGCCTTCGGTCTTACGTATTCTTTTACTGCATGTTTTATTAAATATCTTGGAGCGATAACAAATTTCAACTTTCATTGAACCATTCATTCAGCTGTTAAAGCGAAAAATCACTTTTGGCCGCCATTTTGAAACGACTAAATGGATTTTCATAGTTTTGGTATAGTGATTAATATTGTTAAAATACATATTTATTTCAAATTTTATCAAAATGTGATGAAATTCACTGTTTTATAGCATTAAAACCCCATTTATGAGAAAACTCTCCCCCAAAACGTACTTCCGGTAGCCCGACTTTGCTGGCTAACGAACTTGACCAAGATATTGTACCAAATTTCATGAGAATCGGACCAAAAGGCGACCTGTGGCGACATAGATGGCGAGAACAAGGAGTATATACCTTATGTATTAAGCTTATTGGAAAGAATTACTCATAGGAAAGATGATATGTAGAGGATCAACGTCATAATAGCGAAACCACCATACAGTAAAAAGTAAGCAAATCAACTACATTATCATAACTAATATATTAAGCAGCTTGAAAGTAAGCAAACAATGTCGACGGCCAGTGTATGAAGGTCGAGTCAAGACACAATGATGATGATGATGATGACGATGATGAGATAATATTGTTAGCTCAAGCGCGATCATCTCTGTCGTTAACTCCTTTATTAGACAGTTTCTCGTAAGTTAACGATCTTTTAGTGCCCTGCTTTACTTTTACTTGCGTCGTTCAGCGATATTGCATTTTAAATACTTGGTAATAAGGACTGGTATTTAGAACACAATTTTAACTTGTAAGCAGAAGTTAGTAGGAGTATTTGTATGCATTACTTTACATTCAATGTGGTTTTAAATGCAACTGGTACGAAATATTTTTTGAAAAGTGTAAGTGTAACAATTTTTGGTTGTTCGGTTAGATTTTAACCCTATTGATTTTAACACAGACGAAATAATATTTTTATTTTTTGAAATTATTACCAAAGTTGGTACAAATAAACAGTATGGGTTAAATACTATAGTTGTTAATAAACTTCCCAATAAAACCTGATTTACAAAATATATTCTGTTAATATTTTACTAAATTACTAATTTATTATGATTTTAGTAATTCTAGAAGGAGCTTCTTCATAACATTTCACAATAGCGTTTCGTCTTTGTAAACTATTTCGCAATTTAATTTCCTCCCACGGCAATCTACTAACTTTAAAATGTATAAAGCGTTTCATAATTTAATGCTATTTGTAAATTGTGTACAGGCTCAAGCATAAGAGCCAAAAAATGCACTTGTAATTATTGTATTATAAAAAAAGTACATAGTTGAGTTATTTTTAAGTAACGATGAAAATTACAAGAATTTCTAAACAGATAACTTAAGGGAGCGCAGTAATGACCGTGACATTTAATTTTGTTTCATAAGAGCCTATGTAAAATGTGCATTTTCTTTAGACACCTCACACCTACAATTCGTCATCGAATTTTTATGAAATAAACTTTATTTTAAAGTGCTTTAAATGTTTTAGTGACTCCACTGAGCCGAAGTTTCATTTTCTAATTTTTAAAATCGTGACATATATTTAAAAATTAATACATGTTTGCATTTAAATTTATTGATTTTACTGGTAAAAATAAAATTGTCAAAAAAGGTGGTCAGCGGAGACATTGCAGTACATTGTTAGCTTTAAAACAAACCTATTTTAAAAAATTAAATGAAAATTGTAGACGTGAAGTGTTCCAAGAAAATGCATTTTTTTACATTGGCTCTTATGGGACGAAATTCAAGGTCACAGCCACTACTGATACACCAAGTTGGACAGAAAATACATTTCCGGAACAAAGAAGAAGTTTGAGAGTAAGTCAAAGTCGGATGATGGGAGCTCAAAGTTAGGCCGGATAATTCTTCCGGAACAAGCATCTTTGGTTTACGAGCTAAACCAGCAACGAACATAAAACTCAACTTTGGTGTGGCTCCACGCAGAATGACGCTTGAATATTTTATTGTTACTGTATCTTGTGTCTTATTCTCATCAACAGAGATTGTGTTACCTACATTGGCAAAACTGTGTAAGTGAACCGTTTGATAGGTCACTTTTTCGTGGTTTTGAATCGTAGCCCAATTTGCTGTGCATAAAAACTGCATAAATAAACAATCAACACCTTTGAAGTACTTTTTAATAAGGCTACCTTTCTTAGCTCTTAAGCTTCCGCAGCCGGTGTCATCACTAAGATGGCTTCCGGTTCACCGTCATAGTTGAAATATAAATACTGCTAAACGTTTCGACCTCGCTGTGGAGAGTCATCCTGTGGAGTCTCAGCCAATCAACCAGCTACTGAGGATGACTCTCCATAGCAAGGTCGAAACGTTTAGCAGTATTTATATTTCAACTGTGACGCGGGGTGAACCGGAAGCTTTAGCACGAAGGCTATTTTTAGTAAAAAGTAAAATGCGCTTAATAAATTAAACATTTGATTGATGATTTTATTAATTGACTTTGGGTTTAGCCCTTCCAAACAAACAATTAAACAGCACTTGATTTTTAGTCTGAACGCAGTTTATATACAACCTTTTTTAATTATCAACTATAAAATGATGTGGTGGTGGCCAAAAATGACTACTAACTAATAAATACTAAGTAATGAAAATGAAACTACTAAACCAGTTTTACTGAAGGAATTTTGACGTTGAAAGGTTAGTAACCTGTTCTACTCGTATGGAACCTGTTGTACCTACACATGAGAGATTGCATAGACCCTTTTAATGACAGTTTAACAAAACTTTTAGGTTTGCATCATTTAGGAAATTTTAATGTTGCATACAAGTTGAAATAGCAGAGAGAATATCCAGAGAGCGAGAGATATAAAGTATGATAAAATGGAATGGAGATAGAAACACCTCATTAGCTGAATATCCGCGCCGGTTCATTAAAACCAGCTCATCACGGAATGGAGTCCAGCTCTGGTGCGGTTGTAATTGTCGCGTCAGCGGTCAGAAACCGCACCAACTTCATAGCCTTCATTGAATAAAGGGCTGTGAGGTTAATATGTAGTAATAATCCAAATTAAACATAGCCGACACGTAGTCACAAAGCGCTACTGTGAATACCTGAATTTCCAATAAAACAGAATAACTTTTTCATGTGGCCTATCTATTTTAAATTAGGCGAAATCTTTATTTCCTTTATTCCAGCAGTCACCACTTACACTTGTAATGTGACTATATATAACGCTAGGTAAAGGTCGTGGTTGAGTGGTACAGAGGACTTTGTAGCCTAACTTCGCCTTGTTAAACAAGACAAACTTTACCTTTTAACTTCTGTATTCAAGGAAACCTAGGCTAGTAAATGTATGTACCCAGTGCTCTAAAACGTCAAAGTATGAATGTCTACTGTACAATTCGTTAGGTATAGCAAGGCCAGATGGCCGGTGGTTTGAGATTTCTGTGGCCGCTTATGCTATTGCCCATCTCACCTGCCATGCTAAACCTGACGAACTGTACAGAGTAAACTTTGAACTCAATGATGGATAGCTACAATTTCATAGATAAATCAAAACTTTGAATGACCACCATTTTGAAACGAACTGTCCGATCTAGCTGGTTAACGAACATATCCTAGAGATTTGCAAAAGGAACATTCGTTAAAAGTTTCGTGAAAATTAGTCCAAAATGTATTTGTATGGTGGTCATTTTAAATATATATATACAATAATAAATTACTCATATATATATATCAAGTTTTGCCATTTGACTCAGGAGGTGTTACGAAGCAAAAAAACTGCAAACTTCACCTTTATACGACTTTCTGTTCTATTTGGCGAGACCAATTAATAATAACTCTTTTTTAGAAGGTACATGAAAGATAATTGTACATAATCTTTGGTGTCACGTAGTAAAATAATTCATTATGGAAAAGTGTAGATTTTACAATATTTGTTGGCGTTGTAAACAGGCCTATACGTTGTAGTTATTAACGATAACGTTATACATTTGTGTTTGAAGTTTGTTGTTGACGATGGTAGAATTTCTTTAGGTCAGCTCATTTTATAATATTTTTTGTTACTTTTAGATCTTAATTTGTATAAACGCTTAGTTGCTAAGTTATTACCAAAGAAATTTGAAGACAAAAATATTTGGACCGAACCAGGACTTGAACCCAAGTACTTTGATTACTGGGCGATTATGCTGACCACTACACAAACACCTGTTATGCTTTAGGTTACTTTTCACATGAAGACGGGATCGCAGTGTAATCGCCCGAAACGTCATTACCTATCTAGTTTTTACTAAGGATGGAAAACGTCAGCAGTAATACAAATTTAGACGGAATAAAAATGTTTTTGGTTAATTAAGGTATATTATATATATATTTATTTTTTTATATTATTTTTACTATTATTGTTATTATTATTTATTTATTTTATTTCATTATTGTTATTTGACCATGCAAACTTGTTTGTTCACAATAAATGGTTATTATTAATATTTCTAACTACAATATTTAATAAAATGTCCATAAAACCAGTTTACAACTTTTTTATTGTTTCTTCGACCGAATAAGTAGGGTTCTAATTATTAGATTTTATTGAACATAATTGTATATGATAGTAAACTTTTCAAATAAATATAAACTTAGCTTTGTTGTTGCAATGTCTACTACTTACTGAAAACCCTGATAATTAGCTTACAGAAGAGACAAGATTGGCGTAAGTGTTATGTACAAATTATCTACGATAAACATTAACTAAATACCAGTTGCGTCGTTAATAAGACGTGACAAACAAGGTAATATTTTCATACTATAAGCGATTTAAAAACACCGTACCCACGTGTTAAATTAACTACTGTTTAAAATTATACAGATTAGGACGTTTGATATTAGATCATTCGACTGATTCGAGCTTAATAAAAACTGGATCTAGCACTTGAATGGGTACTTTGATACACCTCAATGGTTACTGCAGGAGCCAGTAATAATGCATTATTGAAGGCTATTGCTCTAGTTAGTAATTATTTAAACCGGAATATTATTTAATATGGAACTGCATATAAGGATTACCAATAGCTCTCATATAATACACATAACTGATTAAATCGTTTGAATGTCAATAGCAAGGTACAATTCTTTATAAATAAAATTGAACTCTCATGATAGAATAGTGAGGCCTGACTTGAACAAAAGACTGTTGTGTTGAAAAGTTAAAGAGAGTCAATAAAAGCGCAATGAAGCGGCAAGAGTGATGAGGATTGTAGGAAATGTGGCAGTCTCCCAGACAAGCGACAAATGTCTTCCCTTTGTATCCAGTGGCTTTAACCCTTCCACATCTGCTACATCCAATAATCATTGCTTCTCAGATACTTCTTGTATTGATAGATTATTGGATGTGACACAGAAGCAATGAAGCTAAAAGAGGATTAGGATTGTAGGAAATGTGGCAGTCTCCCAGACAAGCGACAAATGTCTTCCCTTTGTATCCAATGTGGGCTTTAACCCTTCCACATCTAACATCCAATGTAATCATTGCCTCTCAGATACTTCCTGTATTGGATAGATTATTGGATGAGCCACAGAAGCGCAATGAAGCGGCAAGAGTGATGAGGATTGTAGGAAATGTGGCAGTCTCCCAGACAAGCGACAAATGTCTTCCCTTTGTACAATGTGGGCTTTAACCCTTCCACATCTGCTACATCCAATGTAATCATTGCCTCTCAGATACTTCTGTATTGGATAGATTATTGGATGTGACACAGAAGCGCAATGAAGCGGCAAGAGTGATGAGGATTGTAGGAAATGTGGCAGTTCCCAGACAAGCGACAAATGTCTTCCCTTTGTATCCAATGTGGGCTTTAACCCTTCCACATCTGCTACATCCAATGTAATCATTGCCTCTCAGATACTTCTTGTATTGGATAGATTATTGGATGTGACACAGAAGCGCAATGAAGCGGCAAGAGTGATGAGGATTGTAGGAAATGTGGCAGTCTCCCAGACAAGCGACAAATGTCTTCCCTTTGTATCCAATGTGGGCTTTAACCCTTCCACATCTGCTACATCCAATGTAATCATTGCCTCTCAGATACTTCTGTATTGGATAGATTATTGGATGACACAGAAGCGCAATGAAGCGGCAAGAGTGATGAGGATTGTAGGAAATGTGGCAGTCTCCCAGACAAGCGACAAATGTCTTCCCTTTGTATCCAATGTGGGCTTTAACCCTTCCACATCTGCTACATCCAATGTAATCATTGCCTCTCAGATACTTCCTGTATTGGATAGATTATTGGATGAGCCACAGAAGCGCAATGAAGCGGCAAGAGTGATGAGGATTGTAGGAAATGTGGCAGTCTCCCAGACAAGCGACAAATGTCTTCCCTTTGTATCCAATGTGGGCTTTAACCCTTCCACATCTGCTACATCCAATGTAATCATTGCCTCTCAGATACTTCTTGTATTGGATAGATTATTGGATGTTTCTCATAAACGCTGTGAAACGGCAAAAGGGATAAATACTCTAACTTAGTCGATGGCGTAGTCTTACATACATAAGGTAAAGATCTTCCTTTTATCTTCAACGTGAGACCCCTTTTGACTTTAGACCATTTTACGTTTGCTACGTTATTAAACGTAAAACTGTCATAAAAACTGTCAATTGTTTTGAAAATTGATCCACTTTTAACTAGCAATCCAACAATTCTCTTATGCTTGGTCAGTAAATTCAAAACCTTCGTGAATTGTAATAAACTTTGCAACCCCTTTATTTTAGGTTGAGATTGACCGCATGGAATGTTTTAATTTAACGAGTTTTTCAAATGCTATATTATATTTTTATAAAATGTTGAAATTTGTTTTATATTTTGGTAAAGAAGAAATAAACTACAGTACAATCTATTTTTGCTATTATGTAGTGCGTTACATGAATACGTTTTAATAACCTTACGTGTTCTCCTTTCGTATGACAGCCTTCATTACCTGAAAAAATAAAAACATTCATCAGTAACAGAAATTTGCAACAAGAAAATTAAAAATAGATGGGTTGAAAAGAGGAAAAGTATTAACAAAACTAACAGATATAACATTTGACAGTATCGTGTAAAAACTGGGCACTGGCATCTGAATCAACGCAAAGCTACAGTTAACAAACATCAAACAAAACTTTAGTTGTCAGGTTGGTGGAATGTTATGCAACGGCAGCGGTTGTTACATAGATTTTCTGTCTGCATGTTTATTCGGTTATATTGAATTTGTTCGCTTATACGAAGTACATTTATTTAATGAATGTACACCTTCTTATTATACAAATAAGTTGCACAAGAGCAAAGGATGCTTTTAACACAAAACCTTTAGAAATATGATTATGAGTTTTCTAAATTATACAAATGGTTTCTTAAAATTTGTATGCTGTATCTAATTGCGATGGTTGAAATTTCAACTAACACTTTCTTTTCTGATTTAAAAGTTATCCAAATGTCACTTTTGATAAGTCCCTCTTGATCCAATGATTAGTCCGAATATTTCAATGTTTTAATTGTGTATTTATCTTGAAAGAATTGTTTGATTTGATCGTAAATTTTTTTTTTTCTTCATGTACTTTTGATGGTCCGGATTTGTTCTTTTTACACCGGATTTTTGGGTCAAAAATGTAGCCTAATTGGGGTTTTCTGTCGATTGTCAAGATGTCAGCTCGGCGAATAGACCCATGATCTGCTTAACCTTCAATTTCTTCGTAGACTTCATAACCTTTTCTCTTTAAGGCATTAGCCATTAAACTTCTGATTTTATGATGTCTTTGGTTTCTTAAAAGGTCGCCGAATGGAAAATGTTCAAGAATATGGGGGTAGAGATTCAAAATTGTATGTCTCAGTGTTCGCACAATGGCGAGACTGAGTCCCATTCCTGGACCTGCCGCGGTTAGACCTTGTTGGTGCAACATCTCCATTTAATTGTAGCATATCTGTGAGCTCTGATGTTGAGAAACCTTAAGTGTTGTGTATATTAAGATTTATGTTGGGAGATTTTTCGAAAAGACACACACCTCTTCTTTTGTAAGGCAAACCACATCATTCCTGATATTGAACCATGGAAGATTTTCTAGTTAATAACGACCACTGCCTGTGACAAAGCACCTGTGATGGACACAACTGAACAACAGCGTCACATGGCTGGGACAGGTCCGGTGTCGGAAATTAAGTGACACACTCGCCCCTTATCAGTTTAATACCTTGCCTTTGACATTGTTTACACTACACAGCTGTTGACAGTTACAAGCTACGAGCCATCCCATTAGCTGAGTAGCTTTATAAAGGCAAACTTGAGTTGGTCTAATAGTTAACAAGGTATTTAATGGCGGGTCATAGGATTTAGCGGACCCGTGGCGGGTTTTAATCGTGCGCGACTCCGGAGCTCATCACGCTGGGACGAGTTCGATCCCCGCAGTCACCATTTGTAAAGTGACTATACGGTAATGCTAGGTAAAGGTCGAGGTTGAGTGGTATAGAGGACGTTGTAGTCCTAGCTTCGCCTTGTTAAAAGACAAACTTTACCTTTACCTTTTTTTAGCTGGCTGATCTCATAACGTAATATGAGAAATAATGAGGAATGGACGGGGTGGGCTTTGTATTTTGGGACAGAACGGGTCAGGAAATTTAAAATACTCGGTACTTTTTTGGACGGAACAAATCCAACATAAAATGGGCATGTTTACAAAGACGCGTGTTTTTAGCCACAACATAATTTGTTTAGAAACTAACAAGTGTTAATTCCGAATAACGTGCGCCGTGACGTAACTGCATGACGTCACTGATCTTGGTACAAGAGATCACTACTGGTAGTTTAAATCGTAGGTAGTAGTACCTTCTGGATAGGGGAAATATGAACACTCTATTAGATATTGCCATACAACCCAATTCATAACAATGACAAAATGCACAAAAGCAGAAACTGTTCGTATTTTTATTCCCTCACTTGTAAAATTTTGTTAACAGTGGTTTTACTTAAGTAAATCAGCTTCTTATTTGTTTTGATACATTTTTAGACAAAACTTCTTCAAAATAAATTGGGTTTAGGCCTATGTTATAGGGTTGTGATGTTTCACTCAGAGTATTTTGAAGAAAGTTTTGTCATTCCAAATAAATTGTATGTGAAATGAGGAATTTTAAACCTGATTTTGTGTCATCTTTAAATTTGTATAAAAAGAAAACGAGTCGAGATAAAAAACTTTTCTTTTCGTCGTTGAATTTGTGTTGAAATTTCCTTTCTTTTGAGGTGCCACAAGGAGGGTTTGTATTTTATAAATTTGGAATAACCCTCCTCCCCGGATTTTGGGTGAGGGTGGGTGACGCAAATTACGTCAAAACAAACTTCAGAATCCTATAAAAACATTTCCCAAAGGATTTTAAACCATTTTTCCTTTTTCAAAATTTGAGGTGGCAGGGGCATTTAAAACTCACCCTGTATATTATTTGTCAAAACAAAATATGTTTTGTTGTCAGGCAATACAAATTATTAAATATGTTTAAATGTTTATAATGCATTGGGTATTTAAAAGAAAAATTCCAAACTTTCAGGTGTGGAATACAAACTCTAGCATATTACTAAAGTTGTTATTACACTAATAGCGTACACAGTACTCTCTGTGTACTGTTGTTCACTGACATCTGCAGTTGTCGATGGTGACGGTGTATCTGTGGTGGACAAAGCGACATTGTGGTGGCGGTGATCAATGGAAGAGTTTGGTAGAATGATTGACAGGTGGGCAAGGGGCTCGCAGAGAAGCCAGATAAGGCCGTGATAAATTGGATTGTTTGACTCGTTCAACCTTTGCTTTACCAGAGGGTAGGATTCTGCATAAACTGTACATTTGTCAACCATGACAGTGTCTTCCATCCCCTTCTTCCTTTCACTGATAAGATATTGCTTCCATTGAGCAATACAACGAGCAGGGAGGCTTACTTCCAACACAATTACAAAGTTTCCGAATCACTTTCATCGCGGGTAAGTATTAACTGGGGACTTATTTAGCGTGATTTGTTGTCTAGGCGTTTAAATGAGTTGTAGAGACAGTGCAGGGTTTGAAATATCTACATGACCTAACCTATTTTGCAATAACAGACCACTGTTGACAACTTTGTATTTGGCTTTGCCTGGCAAAATATAAAGGAATTTGCGAGTGTTATTTCAACAAACGTATAATCTTCCACGGCAGTAAGTTTCAGCCAATCAGTGACTGAAGATGGTACTCCACAGCGATGCCGAAATATCTCAACCTAATTGTGAATTTGGACGCGGTGTGATCCGGAAGAACTAGATTCTAGTTGTGACACCGGCCGCGAAAGTCTAAGAGTTGTATAAACGTACATTGTCTATATTTTTCTAAAATAGTCACCGATGTTCATAGATAATCTTCAAACATTAATTTCCTCAGCAATTGAGTAATTATTGTTAAGTACTGCAAAACCCTGCAGAACTGCCTCAGAAAAATTACCCAATTCACCTTAATTAATTCAGTAATAATTCAACTTTAGATATCCAATGAAAATCATAACAGGATACCAAAAGGGCTTGTTTGTTCACCAAGGGCTATTTTTTATGTTAATACATGCACCTACGATGATGGGCTGAGAATCGAAACCAGTCGTGTGGTTGAATAAAATGCTACAAGTGTACTTCTTATATTAAGGGATTATTAAGGAATACACGTCCCAACATGTAAAATTTTCAAAATCTTGTATTAGTTTTTACCTATGTTATTAAGCAACTATTCCTGCCTGAACAAGAATATACGAGTATACATTACATGGTATAAACACATTGATTTGGCAAATATATTAAAATTACATGCGAGCTGTAAATTTTGCTTGCTCTTTTTATATGGTTATTTTTTATTAGGCTACATTAAGTGTAATTTCCCGAAACTCTACAAATTTCAAGTTCAGGTGTATGTTGTTCAGCCATTTTTTGGCATATAGGTCTCAAGTTTTTACCACTTGCAAAGGATGTTTTAACTACATGGTAGAACAACTAGAATGTATGTAACTTCTATCAAAAAAGAATTAGGGGTGTGTTAATGAAGAAAAAAAACAAATCTAATATTTTTAATATTCTGAAAGAATTTTATAACTAAACAAACACCTTAGTTGGTCTACCATATACACAATATGTTATTTAATTTTTTTTTGAAGCTCTATAACAAATACTTTATAAGAAATGCGTACCTAAAACTTAGAAATTAACATGCACGTTACAGGAACGGTTCTACCCCCTTAAGATACGTTTAGTTGTTAGGTTTACCAATAAAGACGAGGAAAAAGCGCCCACAAATCAGAGTTTGAGCAAAGTTGAAGTATTCGATAAAACCTGTGTAATGAGAAAGCAAAGACGAGCCAAACATCTCGTAATCCCCTGAACAAATTGCTCCGTCGTTATATTTCAAGAAACATCCCACTTCTAATTAACATTCTACCGGCAACAATGTTGATGAGTCTTTAATGTTCGTTAGCGACTAGAAATAGCGTTAAACTGCACAACCCTTCATTGATTCTTGGAAAGTTATAAGCTTTTAACAGAGTTTTGATTGTAAGTGTTTTCAAGAAAAGGTAGCGAAACATTTACTTAATTGAGGAAAACTGTTTTTACCATTGAATCTTAGCGAATTCCCAATAAAACAGAACAAGTTTTTATTTGTCTATTTTAAACTAGACGAAAATCCGTTATACACTATCCCCGTAAGTCACCACTTACATTTGTTATGTGACTGTACGGTAACGCTAGATACAAGTCGAGGTTGAGTGGTAGAGAGGACTTTGAAGTCCTAACTTCGCCTTGTTAAACAAGACAAACTTTACTTTTTACTTTCTGTATCCAAGGAAACATAGGCTAGTAAATTATACAGCTTAATTTATGGCCAGTGCTCTGAATGTCAAAGTGCAGAAATTTGGATTATATAATTAAGCAGAAATTACTTTAAAATGGTAGGTTCTGGAGCAACGGGGGCTGTTTTGATCAATTCAGAGAGTAAAAAGATCGATTGTATAGAGAAAATAAAACTTAAATGGCCACCACTATCCGATTTAGCTGGTTAACAAATCTAACTTAGAGAATTGCAAAAGGAACATTTGTACCAAATTCCATGAAGATCAGACCAAAACTGCGACCTGTAGAGTGGTCAAATATGTATATAAAGTTTTGCCATTCGACTCAGGAGGTGTTGGAAAGCTCTAACTGCAAACCGCACCTTTCTACGACGTTTCCTTCTCTTTGGCGAGAGAAATGAATAGCTCTATTTCCTTTGGAAATTCGCTAAAAATGAATCAGAAACCTTTTAGCGAGACTTAATAGTAGAGTAATTTAGTGAAGCTCAGCTGTTTTCTCGTCGAGAACACGCTGTTCCCGAACAATGTCTACAGTTACCACCAATTACAACTATTGGCACATTGTATGAGTGTATAGTTCTTCTGGCTAGACAGTGAGAAGACTTCTGTAAGTACGCCTGGAGGTGAGATTGTATGGACTCAGACAGACAGAGAGACATGTCGTAAAACGTGTTGTGGTAAGGTTTATAACTCTCAGTTCCATCCGAGGGGCAGGAATCTGGCACACGCCCCGATCCCATAAAACAACATACGAAATAAAACACGTCGTTGGGCCTAGGCTGTCTGCGTGGCGAGCAGAAATTCTGGAATTCGAATTGTTTCGTTTAAAATGAGGCGAGTGAAAAGAAGTTGTGATCTTAAATAACAAACGTCGTAGGTATATTATAGGGAGATACAATTTGCTGAATATACAGATATTTCCTTTTAAATAACTAATATACTCGACTCTATACAGTTAAAATCCAAGGCAGTAATTTTAATCATTTTGCTTTTAAAAACACATTTTTACACATTAAAACACAATTTTATTTTTTATTATTTTAACTAGCATCATTATACGGTAGGTCTACTCAAACTTAGAACATGGTTAATCACCTAATAAAGCATGAATGAATGAATGAAAATAGTTTATTCCATTTGTTTCGTGCTACAAATAGTTACAATAAATTATGGAATTACTCTCCCAAAAAAGAAATCTTGTGCTCGGGGAGGGTCGCCGTCTCTGACTCCATGCACAACAGATTTAACATAGTTTCACCGCACTAACAACAGTAGTCTACATAACAATATATAATATAAATAATGAAAACAATTACACTATAGTTACATAAAGCAACTTTGTAATAGATCTGTATACCAATTATATCTTTCAATTTTGAAAGGAATTAACAATGAAACCAATAAAACAAAACTGTTTAAACGGTTTATTAGAAAAAACATCACCATTCCAAACGTTGTCAACAGCTTTGCTAAGATTTTATGACACTACAAACGGTTTGATTCTAGTAGACAAGCATAAAACCTAACATCGACAGTGGTAAACATTAAACGCAAATGTCACATCTGGACGAGTATAAAAAGCGCGAATAAAACGTAATGAAACCGCTGTAAAAAGATATTGTGCGCCGTAAACTGTGGTTTGCTTAAAGAGCTGAACCGTTTAAATTTTATTTTGAGTTTGCCGCGAAATTCAGAGTTTTGTTGTTAGGACAGGGAGTCACAAAAATGTGTGGCGCGCTAGGTAGAATCGGATTCTACATACAAAAGTAAGTCGAAAATGTCCAGTAACATGCTTTTGATTTCGGCTTAGTTTAGCTGTATCCGCCATTTTGTAAACTGTTGAAAAATTAATAATTTAAAACCCTTAATGATATTTTTGTGAAACTTAATTTAAACCTTAATTGTTTTCCTAATAACATTTTTCAAAACTACTTTTATCGAACTTATCAAATTTCAAAATGGCGGCCATTTAAAAGTGTCAAATTTTAGTTAAATTCTATTTAACTTTGAAATTTTAAGTGGCTACCATTTTGAAATTTGATAAGTTATAAAAAAATATTTTTGGAAAATGTTATTAGATTTCTACCAAGTTTCACAAAAATATCTCAAGGGGTATACTATTATCAAACATTTAAAAAATTGCGGATTACGGTTTAACTAAGCTGAAATAAAAAAATTACCTAACATATTCGGCTTATTTTGTATGTTAAATCCGGTTCTGCATAGAGTGCTACCCATTTTTGTGACACCCTGTATTAAGCTAAAATCATCAGCTTCCCGGTTACAGAACACAAACAACTCATTTCAATTACTCAACGATAGACCCGTTTATCATTAGGGCTAATTAGTGTTTAATTAATTTCTCACACAGGGATCAGCCTAATGAAGCACCGGTTTATTGGAATTTACCCAATGTTATTGGAGATACCCATCCGACAACACAAACTCCATGATCGTATAAGCACAATACATACGGAATGAGTTTTAAATTATGAGTATAACAAAAAAACTACTTGAGATAAAAGGTTTTTTTGCGTCGTAGGATTTGTGATGAGATTCTATTTTTTTAGATGCCACAAAGGGGGAGTTTGTATTAAAAATTTAGGGAGTTCACAATTTATCTCTTTTTAGACACAAATTCTGTCCACAAAAGCATGATTATAGAAGTTTAATTTGCTACAATGTATGCGCTCTATAGTCAAGGTCGCGTGTGCTCCGATTAAAAGTATGAAAAAACGTTGTGGCATGGAAAAACGTGTCTATAATCTACATTGAACAATACTGTTCAACCAAAGTAATGAATGGTTTCTTTCATTGAAATATTACTCTATTCTTGGATTATTCCAAGAATAGAGTAGGAACCAGATGCAACTTGGTTTGTGTTTGAACCTTTGTCAGCAAATTGTGTCTCAAGGCGCCCAATTCTCCCCAATTCACCTCAGTGAGCGATGTTTCCATACCTCTGTACCTCCACACTACCTTCACAATGGCGGTTTTGTGTAAACATAATTATTGTATACATTAATTTAATAGCTATTCAAACGCATGGATTCGCTTTAAATTAATCAAAGACACAATCAATAATTTATTTGCAACGTCTTTAAATGTTTCACCTGTTCCCTCAAATAGTGGTCCCATTGATACTAGGAATTTCAATCTGATAAATCAACCGAGAAAGATTTATTAATATAATTTTGTTCGGTATAAGAAATGAGTTTTTTAATTATTTCAAACGCTAGAAAGTGTTTATCAGCTGCTAGAAAATTGAAAAAGAAACGTGTGAAATAGTTAATGTGTAAATGTTGTATAAAGTAGTGTATTATTTTCAAGTGTCTCCCGGGCTGACGGCCCTTAAAGGTGTTACTGTAAAGTGTTTTAGGGGTTTGTCGTATATTGCACAAGTGAAGTTGGTTTCAGTAAAGGATAATGTACAATACAACAACAAAAAAAGTAATCAGTTTCACTTTCTAGTGTAAATGAAAGATTTTTCTTTTATTCTTTAATATTATTTTGAACTAGCTGAGAGTACCCGCGTTTCGCATCGGGGCTTTGGTAACATAGCTGTGTGTATATTCTAAGAAAATTGATTTATAAGAAAAAATTGCGAATTTAAAGTAAAAAAAATAGTTTCTTATGTATCTTAGAAATTCTATTGCTTTGTTGTTAGTTCACCTTCTCTCTTATAAGTGTTAGCTACTTTAAGAGAGTCATAGTTACTTCGTCGTTCCGGCCGTTTTAGAGCCGCTTCGGTTTCTTGCAATTTATTTTGAGGATGTTATATGGACTTCAAATGTAGCTAAAGACACACTGAGTGATTAGCTTAACCCTTAAACAAAGTTGCATTGCCATAGTTTCAGCAGATTTTTACTTATACGCGGTCCAAAACGCCTAAAAACGTGTTCAGGAGCCCACTTTGGTCCCTTGTCATTCAATTTGTAGATGTTGTATTGATACAAAACATAGATAAAAACACACTGTGTAATGGGCTAAACCCTTATACGAAGTTTCACCGTCTTAGCTTCAGCCGATTTTGAGTTATAAGCGGTCCAATATGCCTTAAAAACGTTACAGACAAATAGGCGGACAGGATTTTTTTACGCCAGCTTCGATCTTTGCAAAGTATATAAACACAAAGTAACCAAAAAACCGATGGATTCTTTGCTATGTACAGACAAAAGTCTTATTTTATTTTTATAGATGTTGATGTACAGCTATAGATCAGGTTTGAGGAAGTCTACACAAATTTCCAGTGTAAATAAAAGATTTTTATCACGTATCGAGTGTGTATTTTCAGAAAGCAAGTGGTACAAACTACAAAGAAAGCAGTGCGCGTTGGTGTGAGTGTGTCAGAGCGGTGATGAACGCGTTTCACCACCTGACCACCCTGAACAATTCCACCACCACCACCACCATCACACGTAACTAACGTTCTAATTCCAGCGTCGATCCATCTTCACTCTCGCTTCAATCCCACCCCCTGCGCGCCAATTACCATTTATGAATCGGTCAGTCAATCTATTGTCTAATCTCCCTCACATTGTGACTGCTGTGCCTCCGCAGGGACAGTTCTGTGGAGGTTTGCGTTTATTTAATTTCCACGGTGGGACGGTTGTCGGTTTGTAACCGCTGTGAACGGAGGGAAAGCTGTTATTACTTTGACATCCATTATTCAGCCTCATTATTCTTGCCGGGACTGCGCTTCTTTCTTGCGTTCGTTTCGCGGGAGAAAGTGTAAATGATGTTTATTTTTATGAAGTCTCGCCGAATCCGGGGAAGAAAGTTGTGCTTGTACTTTTTCCTTTGTTTGTATTGTTGTGCGCTGTGTCCGAGAAACTGAAGAATCACGGCTCGTGTTCACTTGGAATGAACGTCTTACTTTTAGAGTTGACAAGTACTCTAAGTTTTACATGGATACGTTTTGAATATTTTTCACAATTACATTGACCGGGACTCGTGGCGTGGTCCTGTAATCCAGCTTCATGGAGGTCTGGTTTTGAGGATGATATAGGTCTAAAGCGGCTCAGATAGTCTCAGTGATTATCTCATGATACCCGCATCAACTCCCACCATCGTTTAGACATATCAGACCATCACCTGCGTGGTTCGGAAGTCACGTTAAGCCGTTGGTCCTTATATTTCCATTGGTCATTGGGCTATTAATTACTGACCCATTCTAAGGAAGAGTCGGCCTTATTTTGTAAGAAGACTACACCTCATAGCTCATTACTACCACTCATCACACTCATCCTTCACCACATATTTGCCATGAAATACCCTCATGAGAGTGGTCGGCATCTCAAATAGTGATTTAGGTCGAAGTTAAGTGGGCGAGGACCTTGTAGTCCTGAATTCGCTTTGTTAAACAACCCCTCACTTTTAAATCGAAAGAAAGTTGTGTTTATTTGACAGTGGGTAAGGCAGGCGAGGCTGTTATTAAACTTTGTGGGTCTGAACTCTGAACTGACTTGATGAGTTCATTTCAAGCTTGGGCTCGTGCTCCCCGTTGCACCGCGGACAATGTAAAGAAGTAATACAAGGTGATATATTTCAAGCAGCTATATTTACGGAGGGTTCACCGTGTTATGAGGGGATCCAAAATTTATGCACAAACCGCACCCTAACCCCTCCCCCCACAATCCAATTTATAACAACATTTTGCGGGTTTCTGTGGCTTTACGCACCGCATCTTGGGCGCCACTTTCCTGATAATCCTGGATATATGGCTCCACCTTAGCTTCGGAATAAAGTTAAAGTATGAAACTCGAGCTGATCTTGTGTTCCACTCTTCATATTGCTTTCCTCTCCGGCAACACGCAGCTTGTATATATTATGTTTTTTTTAATATTTTGGGACGGTATATTGCACAGTACACAACAAATAGTAGGGCCTAACAAGAAACTACAGTAATTACAAACACTGTGAAATTATTTTTATGTTATAAAAAAATATCCGTATTTTTTAATATAATTAAAAAGATATACACGAAAATATTTAAGTTCCGGATTAAACATCGCCAAAGTTATATGAGAAAAAAGGGTCAAGAGTGACAGTGGTGAACTAGTTATAAACCGTTCGTTATAGAACTTATAGTAAAAGATACGAGTATGCATTAAAACTTATAACGATGAAACCGCTATACACTATAGCCTATAAAAGGTAAGGTTTGTCTAGTTTAACGAGGCGAAGTTAGGGCTACAAAGTCCTCTCTACCACTCAACCTCGACCTTTACCTAGCGTTGCCGTATAGTCACATTGCAAATGTAAGTGGTACACTCGAACCCGCGCCAGCGGAGTGATCAGCTCTGGAGTCGCGCACGATTCCAACCCACCACGGACCCGCTCAAAATTATACGAAAATTAAAGGCTACTATTCGAGTAAGATGCACAAGAGTTAGGCAGCTTTTATGAAAAACAGAAACTACATCATCTCTAACAAGATTGTATTGATCAATATACCGTATTTGACTGTTCAGCTCTACTATAAGAAAATTTATTAAATTGCTACACGTATTAAAATTGACTTTGACAGCGAAAATCATAAATTTAAAAGGTCTCAAGGAACCTTTGGAAATATTTAATATAACAATTCCAGAACTTAGTACAGTACATGAATATGATTCAACCATATTTATTTTTTACTCGTAATTCACAATAAATGTTGATGTGACACATGGCTATAGATATCCACGTAAGCACTCAAAGAGTCAACCAGGCAAGACCTCGTCAGGAAAGCCGCCTGTTCACGAGGTCTTTGTTCAGCCCCTTTGTGTTTTCAATTGTACCACACAATGCTTCCACATCAAACTTTTATTTGTTTGCGTCTTCGTATAACCACATCCTTGCATTTCCCTTTGTTTGTGTAGAGTGAATGTCACATACGACAAAATTAACGACTTTAATAATAATAAACACAGCCGACACAACTACAAGCGCTACGGTGAATCTTAGCGAATTTCCAATAAAGCAGAACAAGTTTTCATTTGTCTATTTTAAATTAGATGAAATTCCTTTGTACACTATCCCCACAGTCACCACTTGCATTTGTAATGTGACTAAACGGTAACGCTAGGTAAAGGTCGAGGTTGAGTTGTAGAGAGGACTTTGTAGTCATAACTTCGCCTACTTAAGCAAGACAACCTTTACCTTTTTACTTTCTGTAACCAAGGAAACATAGGATAGTGAGTTATATAACAGCTTAATTTATGCCCAGTGCTCTGAATGTCAAAGTGCACAGAAACAGACTATTGAGTATACAATGTATAATTATTTATAAAATAATGTATAATATTAAAGTAATACAACGTATGTTGAATATATTTCACTTCTTAAGTATAACTAAATGTCTTCATGGTTGATTATAGTTTAAAAACAAAACAATATTGTAGCATAATAAATAGGAATCCCTTAGGTAAAACCGGTATTGGGGTCGCCGTTTTTATACGTTAAAATTAGGCAAGAAGCGACTCACAAAACATAAACAAGGTTGAAATTAATACATTTGAACCATTTGTATAAAACAAATTTCTTCTGTGCATTAATAGTGCTTATTAATAATGTAGACGTAACAATAAAGAACACAATATTTGTACTCGTCTTCAGAAATGTTGCAGATAATCCAAAAAGATATTCTTCAGGACTGTAGTTAGTGTATATTTTTTAAACTGCATTAAAAGTTCAAATTTGTCATGAAACTAACATGCTGAACAATTTAAACATGTAAAATGTTTTTTTTCGTTGTCCTGCAGTAACGGATTATTTGTTTCCAGCAAATTTCCAATTAACGATGTTACATCAAACGGGACGGACAAAGTTACATTTAACAGTCAGACCTAGAATAAACATGCAGAGTTAGTTTTAAACGGATTTCAAACTTTAACTGATTATCAATGACTGTCAAATGTTTGTTCTTCACATAGTAAATAAAACTCGACTAACTCTGTTATTTAGTGGATTTTATTGTTATACTTTTCATTAAAGCCAAACTTTACCTTTTAACTTTCTGTATCCAAAGAAAACATAGGCTAGTAAATTATATAACAGCTTAATTTATACCCAGTGCTCTGAATTTCAAAGTGCATAAATTCGGATGATATAATAAAACAGAAATTATTTTAAAACGGTCGATTCTAGAGCAATGCGAGTTGTTTTGATCGATTGAGAGAGTATAACTCTACTATACAAAATCCTCCTTTAAGAGCTAAACGCTAAAATACAGTGAAAAAACGCTAAACTCGTATACAGGGGTAAAGAAGGTTGCATCAGTAAGGGACGTATAAATGAAACAGCTGGACAAATCAAGCTTTATGTGGCCTTTTCAAACCTTGAAGCCTAGAGAGAATGCCAAATGCTACTCGCTCTCTTTATCAAATACTTTCAAATGAACTGTGATATTTACTTAATGAATATTTTATCATAAAAGAAATAGTAACATGGGAATTGGGGACCTCAAAAACCCCATAAAAATCAAAAATCTATATAATTTTACTTTGTTTTTCCCCACCCCACCACAAGGCCATCTTAAAAAGTCTGAATCCCAAATTCCTTGACCTGGACAACCCTAACCGAAATAATTAATAGTATAGATATAGATTACAGTAGATGGAGTTATGGTATCTCAGCTTGCAAAGCATCGCTCTTGCTTCAATGTCTTCGGTCAAAACCGATATATGTTATGTTTTACTTTATAACTAACAATTCCCCAAGTTACTCTCAATCATTTATCAATGAGTTATAAATTATGTTTAAAAATTAAACAAAATTGCCGGAATGCATAAAATGTTCAACGTTGACAAAGCAAAACAAAACAACGTTTAAACATTTTTTTCTGGAAACGCATCGGTCGTTGCGAACTATTCGGTGTATTCAACAATCAAAGCCGGAATGGAATTTCACAACTTTAAAATACCCCCAAATTCCATAACAACGTTCTAGTACCTCCCCTGAACAAAAACTTCAAGTGACACGTGTACAACAAACATTCAGTATGATCTCAATTTAAACAATAGACTCAATAGTATTCAAGTCATCATACAGATTTATTTAACGTACTTGTCTCGAATCTTACATTGAAAACTGATTGTCTTAGATGCAAACTCTACGAAACTGGAGTTTAAGGGTCCGCCTCAGCTCTGCTCGGGAGAGTGTCGTTGCAGAGGTTTGCGGGAAATGAAATAGAAACTTTAGAAATAATGCTATTATCACGAGTTAATTTTTCTAAATGCTTTTTAGCTTTTATGCTATTAACGGTTGAAGGTCGAAATTGTAGAGTGTTTTTAAGACCTTATTTTAGAAGCTAAAATAGGTTTATCAAAATCTAATCACAGGCAAACACAGATACACTTTGTCTCTTTTCATAAAAGTTAACATATCCGAATTTAATCGGTATAAGAGCGCTATCTACTTTCTACGAAACCCTTGCAAGCGGAGGGGTTGACAGTTAGGGCGCATCAGTTGAAAGAAAGCCAATTGTTACGTGCGCGGTGTCGTGTGTTTCTTGGGACGAATTCAGCCTTTCTCTGCGGTGACCACTGAGGTGGACCCTTGTGTTGTACAGTAGTATTATACATATCAGTTTGCGATTTATAAAATGAACAAAAACTGACATTTAATAAAGGTTACCTGATGTCTTTGTATAAAGTAGAAATAACTAGTATCAATATAGTAAGCAATGAGATATGTAAACGCCACAACAATAATTAATGAATGAATATTGGATTAATTAATAGAATAAATGTAAAATACTGGGAATGCAATCGATGTATAGTAATGAATTTGTAACTCTGAATTCCTGCAATAACATCATCAACATACGCGTATTTGCTATCGGAATATTGTAATATTTGAGCGCATTTCTTTTAGTGATATTGTCAGTATGAATGTGAAGCATTTAATTTTTTATCCCCAGGCATTGCTGAACTTTGTTTCCTTATTGAAAATATCATCAGAAACATTTTAATATTGTGTTTATTTATTTATTTTATGTTTAAAGTAGCAATAACTAAGGTAAAGAAATTAAGTAAGAACCGTTGCAATATTACGACGACTTATTTATATTATTTATTACGTGACATAATTTTAATGGTTGAAATTAATTTATTAACTACGTTATTTAGTTCTTAGTTTTTATATTAGACAAATAACTTATCTATATTGAATTACTTCGTGGTTTATTCATTCATTGTTAGGTTCAACTGAGAAAATAAATAATTAATTATACAATGAAAGCATCTTGTACTTTTTTCCACATAAACATTTAATTAAAAAAATAAAACAAAAAATTAAAAATTTATGTAAAAGTACAAGATCATTGTATAGTTTCTATTACCACAAAGTAAATGGAGAAAACATAAAAAATAATTAATTTCTCTTAATACTTAATACATTGAACATTGAAAATTTACATTAAAGTTGATCATATCCAAATATCAATTTTCTTTAACAAAGTACGATCATTCGGCTTGTTTTAAATAAGTCATAATGTTTTGTTTTAAATTTATACATGCATAACAAGTTTAGATTAGAGTTATGCATAGTAAACGCACAGTTTGGTTTCGAATACAATTGATAGTTTTAACTCAATGCAGAGGTAAGACTCATTTAACAATTTCCTAAACTAGTGCAATAAACTTCCTAAAATGCAATATACCAGAGTCTTTTGTAGATATTTTAAAATCCGAATTAACATATTACCATACCACAGCAATAGTACCATACTTACAAAATAGAACAGTTAACAGCATGGAAATATACCTGTAACAGAAAGAAAATTGATTAATTAATAGAATAAATGTAAAATACTGGGAATGCAATCGATGTATAGTAATGAATTTGTAACTCTGAATTCCTGCAATAACATCATCAACATACGCGTATTTGCTATCGGAATATTGTAATATTTGAGCGCATTTCTTTTAGTGATATTGTCAGTATGAATGTGAAGCATTTAATTTTTTATCCCCAGGCATTGCTGAACTTTGTTTCCTTATTGAAAATATCATCAAAACATTTTAATATTGTGTTTATTTATTTATTTTTTGTTTAAAGTAGCAATAACTAAGGTAAAGAAATTAAGTAAGAACCGTTGCAATATTACGACGACTTATTTATATTATTTATTACGTCACATAATAATAATGGTTGAAATTAATTTATTAACTACGTTATTTAGTTCTTAGTTTTATATTAGACAAATAACTTATCTATATTGAATTACTTCGTGGTTTATTCATTCATTGTTAGGTTCAACTGAGCAAATAAATAATTAATTATACAAAAAAAGCATCTTGTACTTTTTACCACATAAACATTTAATTAAAAAAAACTAATAAAACAAAAAATTAAAATTTATGTGGTAAAAGTACAAGATAGTATAGTTTCTATTACCACAAAGTAAATGGAGAAAACATCAAAAATAATTAATTTCTCTTAATACTTAATACATTGAACATTGAAAATTTAAATTAAAGTTGATCATATCCAAATATCAATTTTCTTCCCGTAACAAAGTACGATCATTCGGCTTGTTTTAAATAAGTCATGATGTTTTGTTTTTAAACAATTTATACATGCATAACAAAGTTTTAGATTAGCAGTTATGCATAGTAAACGCACAGTTTGGTTTCGAATACAATTGATAGTTTTAACTCAATGCAGAGGTAAGACTCATTTAACAATTTCCTAAACTAGTGCAATAAACTTCCTAAAATGCAATATTCCAGGTCTTTTGTAGATATTTTAAAATCCGAATTAACATATTACCATACCACAGCAATAGTACCATACTTAACAAAATAGAACAGTTAACAGCATGGAAATATACCTGTAACAGAAAGAAAAAAAAAAAACAACATTTTCGACTGGCTTTTGTATGTAGAATCCGATTCTGCATAGCGCGCTACACATTTTGTGACACCCTGTATAGCTACGAGCTCCTTCCCGTTCAGTGCTTAGTTTTCTCGAGTGGTGCTACAACCTAAAGCCACATTTAGATTTCAAATATTTCAAGTTTGTTCATCTATGAGACTATTCTTTACTGTTTGACAAAATGTGATTTAGTTCAAGGTCAGCAAACTCATGACCTCAGTACTAGGCAAGTTCATACATTTAGACAAAATTCTCGAAGATTACACATTTATGAAAAGCTTCCATCACAGGTGCAAAATTGTTTAATAAGCTCCCCGAAAAACATTAAATCCGCTAAAACTTTTATCTAATAAAAAAAGGTTAAGCACTTATTTAATGTAAGGCTCATACTATTCTGTTGAAGAATTTTTAGATCAGGATTTAAATCATGATACTTAAATTTTATAATGAATTTAACTACTAATTATTTGGATTTGTTTTGCAATACTCTTACTAATCTCTACTGGTTTACTTTGTTTGATTTAATCCAGTATTTGTTTATACAGTTTTTTTTGTTACTTTTGTGTATTTGCAGCTTTGTCAAAACGCAAAAGGTTTGTACATGACAAATAAAATTATTATTATTATTAAATATTTCTGATGAACTTTAAAATTTGAAAATACAGTTTATAATGGTGTATTTTTTTATTACAGTCTGTGGCTCGCCAAGCTTACTAAATCTGATGTCGGTCAGGACTATAATATTTTAAATTAAGCCATTCATATTTGCAATATAAATATACTTGAGGAAAATATCTATGTGTTTTAAAGGCTTTTAATCATTTTCATGTCTTACAAATAGCACAGCTCAAAATCACCATCAACAAATACGTAATAAACTTGAAGTAAATCTACTGTCCATATTTCTGCGCGCACAACACAAACCCCCTGATTCATACCTGCATTGCAATTCGCGAGAGTTAATTCAGGCAAATTGTCGTGCGAAAGTAGGCGAAGATGAAAGCTAGACTGGTGGCGCTGGTGGTGGGGGCGGGGGGTGTTGGTACTAATGAAGTAGCCAGAGCTTTGTAGAGCCTACAATGGCTAGAGGTGCCCGCATTGTGTAGAGCGGCTCTAATTGCGTACAGAGAAGACTTGGTCCGGCGTGGGAGCGAGCTAACCACACACACACACAAACATAAGCACATACATACATTGATAGATGTAGGGAGAAAGTCTTGGGAACTGGGAGTGCAGGAGGTGGAGATGGGTAATGTGAACAGGCGCCCCTGACAGGTTTGTAGTCTCGAAAAGACAAAGTTTTATTGAATGAGAAAAATTAATGAAAGAACGAATTATATTGTTCGCAATTAAATAACCGGTTCCCACCGACTATATATGTTTTGGAACATTTAAATGTGTGAAATATAAAATTATATAATTTTATGTAGGCCTACAACATTTTGAAGAAGGCTTTTAATTGTGTTGAATAGCCCGTAACGCGAGGTCTCGGTTTTGTGAACAACCTGTATATTTAAAGTATGCGCAGCCGGTGTCATCACTAATATCTAGGGCTTCCGGCTCGTACAGCGTCACAGTCAAATTATGTATGCTGCTAAACGTTTCGACCTCGCTGAGAAGAGTCATCGTCAGTAGCTAACTGACTAGTCAGTGGTCAGTATAAATGTAAAGGAAGGTATAAGGGTCAAGTGTTACAGAAAAGTACTTAAAACGGTACGGTTTCTCTTATTTAACGAGGCGAAGTTAGGGCTGCGATTAGTGACGCTTGTAATTTGATTTTGTGTGCAATTTTAACAAGGACCTTTTTTATTTCCCAGTTCTCACATTAAAGCTGAATTTACCTAAATCGACCTTTACCTAGCGTCACCGTATAGTCATTTTACAATTGTAAGTGGTGACTGCAGGGATTGAACCCACGCCACCGGAGTGATGAGCTCCGGAGCCGCGCGCGATACCAATCTGCCACATATCCGCTCAATATATAAATTATATACATGGGAGTTAGTAGATTTTAACCTATCTAAGACTTTTAGTTAAGAAAAACACAAGATTATGTTTTTTAATACATCATAAAACTATAGTTTATTAAAAAAAACAAAATTGCGATTTTCTTAACTACAAATTAATTTAGATAGGTTTAAAACCACATGGTCTTAAAACGAACACTAAACGTGGACCTGTAATCTAAATTTACAAAACATAAATCATTTGCCAAGCATTTCTAAAATAAAGTTGAAATGTAAACCTGGAGGCGAGTTATTTACATTTCATTACCATACAGATGCCCCTCGTAGACAAGAGACTTCCAGTACATGCAATATCATCCCTTGTTTTTAGACATAAATCTTCTGGCATATACAAAATAAATAAAATGAGTTGTAATTGTCATCTAGTTGTAAGAAAAGAAAACCTGTAGAAATATCTATAACTTATATCAAACAGGACAAAATTTACGTTTCTCTCTGTGGATTTTAGTGTCCAAACAAGGGGTGTTATTGTGCTACCTTCTCTGTTCCTTGGTTACTCATGATCAGTACGGGCTGGCGAAAAGCCGGCTGTCTTTGTTTTATACAAAGGCAGCGTCTATGTTTGCGTCCAGTCCTTGGCTAGTCACCCTTTGAGAAGCTTTATTGTTTACAACAAACTTTGTATTATTTGTCAAACTGCATTTGAGAAAATAAAAATGAATACAATTTGAAATGTGTCCATTAACATTTTAATACGACTATGATTTCCAGAAGAGATTATTCGATGGTATCCACAGCCACACAAGAGTGGCGAGGAGAGAGTCACGTGACATTATACATTGTGCGAGCAACTGTCATCACCAAGAGAGAAGGTTCCCACACAGCCGTGGATCAAGGATGAAGGATCACAGATGCCCGACACAACTCAGAGTCTGATGAGTTGTCTACAGTTATCCTTCTGATGCTGATCGTTCCTCTCGACCGTGTCAGCAGTCAGCAGTGCACACATGGGACAACCGTGACTGTGCAAACACCACGATCAGCCAGGACCAACACAGAAGATATATAGAAGGGCTACCGGAATAAAAAGCTGTCGCCATTCTCAGCGGGCTAAGATGGCGGACCTGGCAACACCACATGTAATGGTTCAGTAAAGAGGATAGCAGTTCTATGCTTTTCTGTATTCTCTGACCAGGACATTGCACATACAGTTAGAGAGTGAATGTAGTGTTTACTGCCACCCAGTGACGATGATATGGTGTAAATTGTGTTACACGAGAGTGACAAATGGGATGGATATCAAATTTCGGAGCGTGGGGCAATCATCATTCGACACCGCTTCGATGGTTAGATTTGTTAGTATTATCAACGCAGCTTCTGACTCGGGGTTTTCACTTGTTCATTTGATGAGCGATGTAATGAGTAAATCCCAAACCCTCGTGTCAACTAGACTTTCGGTTCCTGCGTGTGTTTGTGAGAGTGTGCGCGATAACTTGAGCAAAACAAATGCAACTGAAACTTTGTTTTGCATACATGTTTGTTAGTGTTTACTGACGGCTGTATTGAAAAACTAGAAGGTAATTAATTTTCAGTTGGGGGTCCAATGAAGCATTAAATGCAGCCCCTCTTCCTCAGCCGAAAAATTATATATTTCACCACTAGGTCCTAAAGTGACACTTTTTGACACGAGGTCAAGTTAAAAATTTAATGCCATTTAAAACAAAATATATTTCATACAAATCCGATGAAAACTGTAGGAGTGAGGTGTCCCAAGAAAATGCATGTTTTTACATTGCTCTTATGGGACGAAATTCAAGGTCACACCCAGTACTGCACACTCTTAATAAGTTGCTTTAAACGATAGCTTAATGTACTGTGTTAAGGCTAAAATCAGATCTTTCCAAATTGTATTGTCTCCGTATTGTACAGTTCTCATCACGTAGTGATCAATGGGAAACCAGAATGATTTACACAACCGCGGAACAAGAGTCAGGACCGAGATGGGATGAGATGAACAGATCTATTGGTTCCGGTTGCCACCGCGTGGCAGCGCTTCGATCACGTTTCATTGCAGTCTCTACCTCCAGGCTTCCCAGTCACGATCCGATTTTCTTTCTCTTTAATCGCTTCATTTTCTGTTACGTCACGCGTCTCTGAGTTATTTATTCAAATCCAACATCTGCTTAGGTAATCCGTGTAGCTCATCGTTGGATTTGCGGGATTTCCTGATTGTTTCTGTCAGTTTTCACTTACATTAGGGGAACACAAAGTTAGAAGCTTGTTTAGAATCCAATCCAAACATACAAAAGTTAAAACAATTGTACAGTATTAGACAGTTTATACAAATCCTAAAAGGTTGTGGTTATGGATAGAGAAACCCTTTTAGTCGGCAATAATAATTTATTAATGCGCAAGTTGTATACGTCAACCAAAATAAATATTACAGTAATACCGAATTGATTAAAAGTTGAATCACTGTCTGGAATTATCATTGCTGATTGCATGTTGATGACCCCGTGATAACAGTTTCCGAAATCAATTGCATTAATTAGGAGTCGAAGCCCTGTACATACGGGGCTAATTATTGTAACCACATCCAATCACACCCACCAGTTACAGTTGGCCCAATTACAGTGTCATGGGCGAAGATGTCTTCACAGTTGTTATAACTTGAGAATCCTCGTAGGTTGGATTCATATTTAGTCGCAACAATGATGTGTTGCCAAAAAAGTACACGATACAAAAAATGGATGACTTCATAACAATTGGGACACGGACTTGCACGTTTCACTTATCTTAAGGGTCCGCCTTCGTGGTCACCGCAGAGAAAGGTTGAATTCGTCCGCCCAAGGATCACACATCACCGCGCACTTAACAACGGGCCTTCTTTCAACTGATGCGGCCTAACTGTCAAACCCTCCGCTTGCAAGGGTTTCGTAGAAAGTAGATAGCGCTCTTATATGAAGTTTAAATTCAGATATGTTAATTTTTATGGAAATAGAAAAAGTTTATCTGTGTTTGCCTGTGATAAGATTTGTGATAAACCCGTCTTAGCTTTTAAATAAGGTCTTAAAAACACTGTATATTTTTAACTTAAACCGTCAAAAACTAAAAGACATTTTGAAAACTGGACTGCAAACCTAGGCAATATGTTTGTGTTGTTATATTTAAGAGTTGTTTTGTCAAAATAGCATTATACTAAGTCTCCATTTTATTTCCCGCAAACCTCTGCAACGACGCTCTCCCGAGGCGGGCCCCTAATAGTTACACATAGTTTCTATCTTAAGGCAAGCATCGTACTCACTGCAGTACCACATCTTAAGTTATTTCTGACAGACACAAGACGATGAACCACTTAATGAGCATGATTAATCCCCTCACCAGCTCCACCCACACGACGATGATACTGGGACACTCCTCTCAGGATGTCAAGCGCTGTTTGTGTACGATAATTAAAGAGTCGACTAAAGATATTACTTGAAGACTATTATCACGAGCAGCATGTCATCAGCATAATGGTGCATCTCCCACACACCTGGTGCATTGACCGGAGCATTGTTACAGACCTCCATGCTGGGATAGTCTCCAGTTTAATTAATCACCACAATCGAAGGATGGGGACTTCAAATCTTAACAGTCACTCGATGGTTTTATAAATACTACAACGATTCGGATCAACACGATGGTTTTGTGTCTGAGTCTAGATGGGAAGTGTTGAGCATTTTCGGTCTCTTTTTCGTGTCCTCTGCTTGGAAAGAGGTGAACGGCTCTAGAAGTCCAAATGTTTTGTTATGAGTGACGAGATAGCCTTCACTTTAATCAAGACAGTCAAGAATAAAGAACTATTCCAATCGTAATAGTCTCTCGGCAATATTACGCTTATAAAGCTAAAGATAGATAAAGGTAATGTTAAATAGACTTCATTTGTGATCTTAGTTTTCAAATTGACGATATTGAACATTTTATCTCGTCCTTTGGGGTCTTCAGCTTACGAAAAGGCTCAGTTGAAAGTCCAAGAAGTCAAGATGTTTTATTATGAGAGAATCGTGGACGATTCGGATCCGGCATTATAAAGGTCCAGTCCTTAGGATTTGGAATCTAGGGTCAATAATTTGTGAATTAGTACTTAGAGCTGAAATAAACTACAGTATGTGTGAACTTAACTCTTAGGTTTTCGCGGTTGGTGTAACAACTATAATCTAGTTCTTCCGGTTCACACCGCGTCCAAACTTAACAATTAGGTTGAGATTTTTCGGCCACGCTGTGGAGACTTGAAACAAATCGGTGACTTTTTCAGCCAATCAGTGACTGAAGATGGTACTCCACAGAGAGGCCGAATTATCTCAACCTAATTGTGAAGTTTGGACGTGATGTGAATAGGAAGAACTAGATTATACCTGTGTGTGTTTTTTCAATTTTATTTGTTTACTGATTCAATACAGACATAAGAAATAAGGGCGACATATAAAATCAAAATCCTGTTAGACCCTGATGCAGTCGCACACATAACGGCGAGGCTACATAGGCGCCTTGTTGTTGTGCACAAGCCAGAACTGAGATATGCAGCATTGTTTGCACACTCGGGGTGGCGTGTCGTCTGCACATTACCCGCTCCCGGCCTCTCTGTACATTGTACATTGTTAACCTGATGTCGATCCACACCTGCTAGTGTCATCTATCACATTGACAGTAGGCCTGAGTACGGAGGTCACACCACTGTGAAAGCCCTATGGTCATAACAAGGTGTCACAAAAATGTGTAGCGCGCTATGCAGAACCGGACTCTACACACAAAAGTAAGTCGAAAATGTCCGGTCACATTTTTTTTACTTCATCTTAGTTCAGCCGTAATCCACCATTTTGGATTTTTTTGAAAATAAGTAATAATTTAAAACATTTTGAGATATGTTTTTGGAACTTGGTATAAACCATAATTTTTTTCCTGAAAACATTTTAAAAATATTTTGTATCTAACTTATCAACTTTTTAAATGGTCGAGATTCTGAAATTGATAAGTTAGATACAAATATTGTTGGGAAATATTATTATGGACCAATGTTAAGGTTTATACCCAGTTTAACAAAAACATCTCAAAGGTTTTTAATTATTATCACTTTTCAAAAATCGACAAAATAGCGGATTACGGCTAAACTAAGCCGAAATCGAAAATGATACTAGACATTTTCGACTCACTTTTGTATGTAGAATCCGGTTCTGCATAGCGCGCTACACATTTTTGTAACACCCTGTATACCATGGACTTGACCAAGCCTGACTCTATGAACACACAACTTGGAGTCAAACAGCTGTTCGGACCTGCTCTGTTTCACAGCTGACTTGCGGAACCGCTTGAAAACAGCTGGCTTCTGTGGAACCGTTACCTTTGGAACTGTCACTAGTAACTGTTATCGTACGCTTCAACACACACCGTAAACTGCTTTCCATCACGTAAATTTACACATTTCCTGTTTGGTTTTCTCTACTACGATTTTCCAACAGCATCAATCAACTATAACTAATGTATCAGATCAGCTGAGATAATTTACAAACGGGCTGTTAGATATTTACGCGCTGCAGTTGCGCGCATCTGTTCTAGATTACTAACTACAGCGTCCCATATTGCTCGACGAAGATGATCCTGGCATAAATAAAACCATCCCCGCAGCGCAGTGTGCTCAGTGACGCATCCTTGGAGGGATCGGCTTTCTGCAAACAGCTAGTGAGAGAGAGAGAGAGTGAGCGAGGGGGCCGAAATTGACACCACTTGTTATAATATATTCCGGCCCATTAGTTGCGTGGGTATTGGTTAGCGTCGTGGCTTAACTGCTGAGGGGAAATTGGCTCAAGTAGCTGCGACGAGACAGTGCGCAATCGTGATTGATTTGCTCGCGGCTGTGTAACTTTGCAATGTAAATGTTATGATATTTTTAATATTTTAAAAATTGCCATTGTAAGTTGGTGTTAGACTATTCAATAAACTCCCTTTACATACTAAAATTTTAGAAGATTTTCCAACATTCAACAACCTTTTAAAGCGTGATCTTTTGATAAGGGCTTTTTATTCTGTTGATGAATTTATTGAACATTTCAAATGATCATTTCCTTAATTTAAAAAAAACCACCCCTTCTGTAAAAAATGGTCTAACGAAATATTAAGAATGTTTGACATGACTGTAAACAAGTGTGTGTGTGTCTTTTTATATGTTAATTTTGTATGTCACTTTGTTGTTGTCTTTGTTCTTGATTAGTTTTGTTTTCATATTTTGCCATGCAATTGTATTATTACTGTCAATGTAAACTGTAACATTTTAAATTCTCGAGGAAAATATTAACAAACAATACGAACACGTCTGTATGTAATTTAAAAAGATATTTTATTTCAGCATAACAGAGGGTTTCTCAAGGGACCAGTTGACTTATCAAGATAGAACTTTATAATACTAAGAGCGATTAAAACCACTACATAGATCTGATAAAATGAGTCAACAAATTAATTTATAAATAATTTCTAATAATTAAACCTAAGATCCGACAATATTTGTTGAAGTACCTTTTCACAATCTAGTTCTTTCGGTTCACACTGTGTCCGAACTTAATAATTAGGTTGAGATATTTCGGCCTCGCTGTGGTGTGTGTGATTGATTGGCGGTCTAGTTGTGACACCGGCCGCGAAAGACATTAAGAGTTAAGTTTACATTTTCACTAGTTATTGGTCAACATACAAATAATGTGTGTTATGAGAAACACTAAAATAATAACATGAGTGAACCGAGCAAACCGCACCTGTAAAAACTATTGAATTAAAAGTACGAGCAAATATGGGCTGGACAGCAAACTTATCAACTATGCAGCAGCACTCGGCCATAGGTTCGCTCTCTTCATAGAGGTTTAGAGTTTGTTCAAAATATCTAATTACATCTGCCAATTGAATGTTTAGAAAGTTTAATTGATAATCTAACTCCTGCTTATTTTAAGATCTTAGGGTGAGTATCAATGAGCTAATTTTCCTCGTTTCACGGATAGCTTGTATAACTTTCTGAAACTCAAACAATTTTGGCATAGAAACACCAGAGATCAGTTAATTTACTTTTCAGCAGCATAATTGAAATCTCGACTATTTACCGGGAAGCCCTGTATTCGGTTTGTGGCCTGGTGTGGCCTGGAATGAAGCGGCGTTGGTTTCACCGAGGTTTTCGATTAGTTGGATGCAATTAGTGTAAAGGCCTCGGTTAACCAAACCCTCTTTGAGAGCGATCATTATTAGCCTCACACCGTTGTTTAGCGAACGTCGATACCCTACACTAGGACTACTGGTAGCTAGAAGCTGCTTTACAGTAGACCACTACTTTGTGTAATTAACATGTTTATTTAAAATGTTTGGACAAATCGTTCCAGTTTTGTTTGTTTGAATTAGAGGTTTCGACATTTATGTTAAGGATATTTGATTTAAGTTCTACACGTGACATATTAAAGCTATAGGACAAGTTTGTGCTTTGACTTGAATTTCTTGTGGAAGCTGTTTAAAGATTCTTGGACACATATTTCAGCACACGGATGTTGCACTTTTGAAAAGACAATGAGATTAGCTGTTACTGTATTATAGCAATTTGAAACGTTATCACTGGTCTACAGGTTGGAAAGAAAACAGGCCGACACGCAGCTAAGCGCTAAAGCGCCGCTTGCATGAGTGAATCGAATTTCCTTTGCAGTTTGCTACTCTTATTCGCTCGCCTCGCAGCCTCGCTTCGGCCTCATACTTACGTGTTCTTTTACTGCACATTTCGTTGAAAGTAAAACGTATTTTAAATTGTATTGAAATCGGTGTACTGTACTAACAACGTTGTTATAGCGAAAAATAACTTTTTGGCCGCCATTTATTTAGTAACGACTCGTATGAATTTCCATTATTTTTGGTACATTGGCGGATACCTTGGAAATACATATTTATTTCAAATTTCATCAAAATCGGATTAAATTTACGTCATTAAAACCACTTATTTTTACCCCCTCCCAAGGGGGTTCCTGTATCCAATTTGCTGGTTAACGAACTTGACCGAAATATTTGCAAAGGGAACATTTGTACCAAATTTCATGAACATCGGACAGTAACTGCGACCTGCAGAGAGTACACACCTATACACATACATACATAAAGTCTTGTAAAAATGCTAAAAACGTATTCTGGGGTCAGGATCGGTGGTCATTTAACGGTCCCGGGTCTGGGTTTTACCATGCTGACTGCATGAATATCTTATTTTTCCAAGAGGTTCCATAATAATGTTCTTAAACAATTTGGTGTTAATTAAAAATGTCTCGCTTTTTAACTGAGGGAGGCAAATCTAGTTACGTCAAGAAATGTATGAACTCATACTTTCAACACGGCACAGGTAACGGTTTATTTAAAATATAACTAGTATACAGTAAATAGTTTACTGTGATAGTCCAAGCAGAGTCATCTTCATCATTTACTAGTATACAGTATGTGTGTACAATTCATATAGTACAATTGAGTGCAAACTCATACATTACATACTGCATATGTATTGAATCTATACAGAGCAGAATTCAGTACTGCTGCAACATCTCGAAGACAATGACAATAGTCTGTCTGTGCAGTACCTGCAAACTTAAGCGGTCTGAGACGCTGCTTGGATCTATTATATTAATTGGATTGAATGTGGGGATGCCGTTACCGTGGTGAGGCAGGGGGTGGTTTGGAGGGGGTGTACGTGGGCGAGGGAGAAGGGGGAGGTTACATAGGTTCTGTCATCGGACACTTATTGGATTGATTCGAAAGTGTTACTTGTGTCCGAAAGTTTGGAGTTCAACTTTCTTCTGTTAGAAAATCTATCACGTGAAACTTACTAAAAATGTTTGTTTTCATCAATATTTTTGCCGATGTAATCAATAGCCATGCTTGATACGAGACTATATGGGTTATATTCCCTTTGTTTTTTAAGACGAAGAGTTCAAACTTAAGACTTTGAACAAAGTGTTAAGTTTAAGCAACATTAAACCAATCAGTCAAACTGTCCAAAAATAAGTTTATTATGCCTAAAGCTTTTCATGAGCTAGGTTCACATACATCTTCAAAGGCTCTTAACTGAAGGAATCACAAAAAACATCAATAGAAAACTTCTACAAAAACATGTGTCAAAAACTAAACTATAAAAATATTAACAAGGTGAAGAATAAAATATAAATGTATACTACGGTGTGTAAGAATAATCAAGGAAAGGAGAATTTTGAAATAGACCAGGTTCATTGTTCACTAGGTTGTTTTGACGTTTCTTCATTAACAGAGATTTGTAGACGTATAGCTGCTGTGAACTTTGAACTTCTTTAGTAACGGTTGAAAAGTTATGTCCTGCTCTTATGGAATGTTTTGCTTATGCCGATTTCTTCGTCGTTGTAATGCACCTGGTCTATTTCAAAATTCTGCGTTCCTTGATTATTTTTATACACCATAATATACATTTATTTTTTTTTTTTCCCCTTGATAACACTTGTATAATTTAGTTTTTAACACACGTTTTCATAGAACTTTTGTATTGATGTTTTATTGTTATTCCTTCAGTCTAGAGCATTTGAAGTTGTGAGCATAGTTCACGAAAAGCTTCAGGCATAATAAGCTTACTTATATTTGGACAGTTTGACTGATTTTAAATTAAGAATATTCGAATAACCTTAGCCTCAAGACAATTGAACCAATCGTTTAAGCTAAGGAAACAAAACTTGTAAAAAATGTTACAGCTAGGTTTCTTTACCAAATTGTTGCAAAAAAGGTTGTTTTCCATGCAATTATTCATTTTTCCAACTTTTAAATCAATTTGAAAGTACAATGGACAGAAAACACTTCACCCGAGTAAAAATCTGATAGGCAATTAAGTTAACAATAACAACAACCAATTAAATCAACAATCGCAAAAACAAATAAAACAATCAACAATCATCTCGTTTCACGCCACGGCGGAAATTCACTTACCAACAATAACTCACCACAGTGGTGTTGTTGTTGTTGGTGCCGACAACAATATTTGTTTATCTTTTAAAGCACAAACATATTCGTGCGAAATCAATCAAATCAAATCATGTCGGCGAGGGGATGACAGCGTTAGGCCCCTTCAATGCCGTAATGCAATAACCTCGCACCCCTCCCCACCACTCCACTGTGACGCAACTAGGCCTACCACCAATACAAGCGTAATGGCTTGGAATACATTATAACAGTGACAAGTGGCGTCAATCTACATCTAGCCGTGAAGGGGAAGGGAGGGGCTGGCCGCAATTTGCTAAAAGGCCGTCGCTTCTGTTTACATCTCAGTGTTTTTATTAATTTCACCCCCCAGGGGCCCCGAGGGTGCTCATTCATAGAAGGGGGATTTGTGTAAGACGCTATTGTACTTGGGATTGAATTCAAAAGGATTTCGCTTGTAATCGCTACTGAACGAGTAGAGGGAGTTGAACCCTTCGCTGGCGCGGCGTAATGTAAATAATTTGTCTTTTTTAACAGTTGCTATTTTTGAACGGGCTACCATCAATTGTGGAAGTTTGCCAAGTAAAGGTCATCTGAGATTTTAATCGTGCCCACTGCGAACATCGTTGAGTCATCGTGCTTTTCTGTATTCTCTGATCGTCACACATCGTTCGATTTCCGACCAAAGAGTGCTACGAGGAGAACACGTGAGTGAACGGGACTTTGCGCCGGAGTGTGAATAGACTTTAAAGTGCAACTAGTTAAATAAGGAACTGTACATAGTGTAACAGTTTGTAGCCATTGAGTGAATAATTAATTGTGTTAAACTTTGGTATGAATATAATTAGACGGTAATAAATAGTGAATTAACAAAGACTAAAGTATTTTTCACCAAAGTAAATAATATAAAATAGAAACAACACATGTTTAACATTTTGTCTAGTAATCTTGTTTATCTTTAACATTAGAATGAAAGATACCCGTGCATATTTACTGTATACCGCAAGTATTACACAATATTTACAGTATAGTAACCGCAAGAAGCAACAAACTAAGGTAGACCAGAGAGGAGATATTTCCTCCGAGGTAACTCCTACATTTTCAAAGTGTACTTCTTGAGTACCCTCATAAAATAACAATATCCGTGAAGGCTACAGCCGCGCTGTCTTGGCAGTGGCGGCAATGTACGGAACTAATTAATGAGACAGCTGTTTGTGAGAATGACAAAGAATACAACCTCTCTACAACTGGCTGCTGGAGTTCATTCATTATTACACTCATTCACAACTGATATCAAACGATTGATTGCAATCAACTCAGCATTGATTGGATTAATTGGTTGATTGTTATTCTGTACCGCTGTAGGTTTGAGATCATATTTCGTTTGCGCAACCAGGCTAAACAAAACTCAACATTACAAAAGAACATGATTCGAACTTCTGTTGTTGATTAACCCTAAATGCTGTAAATTCAAGCTGTAAATTGTATAATCCTAAAAATTATTATAATCGAAACATTTTCCCCCATCCGAAGCATGCCTGTTTAGCTCTCTTAGAAAAATAGACCATTTAGTGGAATATTATAAGATTTAAGCTTACTGTATTTCATAACTCACGGTAGAAGAAATTGTAAACTCCTTAATTGCTCATGACAGGTAGAGAACATCGACCAACCTGAAATCAATTTTAAACATTAAGTCACAGTTTAAACAAAAACAAAAAGTTACACTTAAAGTAAAATAATGTTGATTCATTCTTTTATTCCGGTCGGTTTAGCCATACAATTTACAAGTAAACTACCAAGAAAATATTGTTACATAAAAAAATTAAGAGTATGACTCAAAAAACAAGTCCCGAGTTAATTTAACTTTTTACACCACACACAACACAAGTTTTCCCCAAATTCCTAATTAAGTGGGGAAGGAAGGGAGGCTTCCCTTTGACGGTAATCTGGAGGGCGGTTTCCCGCTTTCCCCCAAAAGAAGCCCGGACCGAAATGCCGAGCCCGAAGCCCAAGTGGGGATTTGTCCTGCGACCAGCTGTTAACGAGAACAGACTAATGCATTATTAAAACTTGGAGGGAACGCCGTCACCACAGCGAGCGCTAGTGTTCCACGCACCCCGCTAAATACTTAATCCAATTTGTTCGAATTAAAATTCAATGAGAAGATTTCCTACAGCTGATGCAGTTAACTTTCCATAATGGATTGGAAGTTGAGACTACAATCCCGCGTATGATGCTAATCAGGAGCCTTTTAGTACAATGAGTTTTGCTGTTGTGCAGTTGTCTGATCTTAAGAGTGTGCAGTAGTGATGTGACCTTGAATCACATCCCATAAGAACAATGTAAAAACATGCATTTTCTTGGGACACCTCACGTCCACAGTTTTCATCGGATTTTTAAAATAAACTTTGTTTTAAAGTGCATTAAATGTTTTAGTGACTCCGCTGGGCTGAATTCCTATTTTATAAGTTATAAGACCGTGACATAGATCCAATAATTGAAGCAACTTTGTTTTTAAATGTCTTATTTTTACTTATAAACTATTAAATCTTCAAAAAGGTGTTTAGCAGAGCACTGCAGTACTTTGTCATTTTTCAAATCCAACTTATTTCAAACGGACAAAAATTGTAGGCATGAGGTGTCTCAAGAAAATGTTTGTTTTTATATTGTTCTTAAGAAACAAAAAACAAAATGGCCGACAGGTACTGTGCACTCTTAAAGGTAACGTATCACAGACGAGTGTATCCTACAGGAGTATTTACGTTCCTTGGACGAAGTACTCTATAAGTCCTATCAGAACTATAACGTACGTTTTAGTCCAAGTTCAGCCCTCAGGTTTAGCTCAAGTTTTACTGACTATTCTGATTCCTGATATACCGGAACAAACAACGAGTGTCGTGTTTCCTGTATATAACAGTTTGTGTTAGTCAATCTCCAACGCCGGCACCATTAACCACGACAACAAACACTTGGAGAACTCGGCAATGGAACTATAAAGAAACACAACTCGTAATCGTCAATCATGAAAAACTTGAAACTATCTTCAGACGAGACGAAGTTAACTAAAATCCATTCAAGCCAACTTTTTTCCAAACTAAATATGTTTGTCAATTTTTAGCACTAGCTAAACACAATATGACAACTTCACGACAATTTCAATAGTGAAGAGAAGAAAAGAAAGTGTTTTCATTCTTAATAATATAAGTTCTATGTGAAAAACATCATACCAAGTAATGTGATGATAGGGAGTGCTTGTTAGATGGTGTTCATTTAACACAAATCCGTGATTATTATACATTGAAAGATAAATGGATTGAGAATAAATTGAACTTATTAAAAAAGGTCTGGCATATTTTAATAAAACCATGAATATGTGTTTGTGAAATTGTGCTGTAGATTATGTCTTATCTTAAACTAGTATTTAAGATGAATATGGTTATCAGAATAACAGCCAGTTAGCAGACTGTCGACTAAATTAGGATTGATGACGACAGTAATTATTAAAGAAGCCCTTCCTTCCCACAAAGATTATAACTACGACAAATAGAAGACTACTGACTCTATCACACAACTAAGGAATAAAATAACAACAAAATGGAACATTCATAACTATGCCAGAATAAAACACAACGGCGTTGTCACAAATCTCAGTATTACATGATCCAATGTAGTTTGCAGGGAATTGCGGCACTGGAAGGTCAAATAAACAAAAAGTTGTATCAAGATTAAAGTAAAAAGTATAATAATCATTATGAGTAGATAAAACTGTCACGTTACAAAATTGTCAGATTTTGACTTTTTACAACATTGTAAATTTTTAGCTTAAAAATAAATTTGTTAATTCCAATAATTTTGCAGAGACATTATTTTCTAACATGATTTTGCTGACGGTTTATGCACTTTTGGAAATGTCATAGCAGAGAACACGACTTATCCGACCACTCTCATGAGGATATTTTAAGACAAATATGCGGTGAAGGATGAGTGTGATGAGTGGTAGTAATGAGTTATGAGGTGTAGCCTTGTTACAAGCTAAGGCCGACTCTTCCTTAGAATGGGTCATTAATTAATAGCCCAATGACCAATGGAAATACAAGGACCAACGGTTTAACGTGACTTCCGAACCACGCAGGTGATGGTCTGATATGTCTAAACGATGGTGGAGTTGATGCGGGTATCATCAGATTATTACTGAGACTATCTGAGCCGCTATAGACCTATATCATCCTCAAAACCTGAGGACATAGTGTGGACATGGTTTTAAAATGTCAAAATGATCCTTTTTAATTTTAGCAGCGAAACTAAACAAAACCCGACTACATTGCAGAATAACACGTAAAACTTAAATCAAGTTGACCTGCTGGACAATGCAACCAGTGTATGATGAGCCAGCAACAAAGGACTGGAGTATGAGGTTTGTGTGGAGTTGAATCATACAGTGGACGAGGGTGCAGATGACACGTTTCATTAGTCCATGTCCCGTGTTAGAGAGGACTTGAGCTATTCAACTACATTCACATCTTCTACATAGTTTTTCACATGGCTTTACATATTACATTAGTAATTACGTATTTCACAAGTTTATTCGTTCTTTTTACATTTTCTTTACTAATTTTATATTTTTTGGTACACAGCCCTTAAGGCTGCGCAGTAGTGGCTGAGATATTGAATTTCGTCTCATAAGAGCAACAACATGTATTTTCTTGGGACACTTCACACCTACAGTTTTCGTCGGATTTTTATGAAATTATCTTTGTTTTAAAGTGCATTACATGTTCTAGTGGCTCCGCTGAGCCGATTTCCATTTTATCATTTATAAGATAGTGACATAAATGCAAATTAAATAAGCTTTGTATTTGAAAGTCTTTATTTCACTAGTAAACCAAGGAAATTGTCAAAAAAGTGAGTCATTGCAGTACATCGTCATCTTCAAATAAAACCTATACTGTACTTCAAAATAAACCGATAAAAATTGTTGGCGTGAGTGTCCCAAGAAAATGCTTGTTTTTACCAATGTATAGCACAAAAACAAACAAAATAACCCTTATAGCACAAAAAATCAAATGATTGACAGGTACTGTGCATTCTTAAAGCATAAAAATTTCGTAATTATGAAAAGAACGGCTAATATTGTCAACTTTTTGTATTAGAATAACATACAGCTGAAACCTTCTAGGAATACAAACGAGAAGATTTTAAAATTCGTAATGTACGGAAATGATTGAAAATACTCTCAACAAAGATCGAATAAGAATAAAAATAATGCTGATTGAATCTGGAGTTTTATTTTAAAACTGATGTCGATAAAGCTTCGTTTACCTTCGACGTGAATGCGATGAAAGGACCTTTTGTCCCTTAGGATTATTTAATGAAAAGAAAACAACTGCCTTTGGAGCCGAGCTTGGCACTCCTGCCTAATCAATTTATCAACTCAGACTTTTCAAAACAAGTTGGCCCAAATAATCATTTATTATTCCACTTTTAAAAGACGAATTATTCTCTTCGAAAAAGGCATTCACTCTAATTTCCCTCCCTTTGCGTGTTAAACATTTAGCTTATAATTTGTTGACGGTAAAAATTCAAACCTGCAATTAATGTGAAAACCGATTCAGGTTTTCGAGTGTGTGTTTAAAAATTGTTAGTCTTATTTTATTAATTTTTATAGCATTGGCACAAATAGTACATAGACTTAACAAAAAAGGGTTACAATAAAAAGATCATACACAAAAATAAGACAGATTAACTGAGTAATTTAAATATTATCTTCCAAAAAGTGCTTGACGCTGTAATACGGTTTTGTACTAAAAAGGTTTGAATGTTGGTTGAATTTTTGATGTTGTCTTTTTTATGTTAAATGGTATTTTGTTGTAAATTGTTAAAATGTTGTAATATGTTTTTTTTAAGCTTGTATTAATGTTCAATATTACTACTGTACTACATTTTGAGAATTTCTTAAATTATGTTGATTTTGAAAACTTTGATCTGTTTGAATTTAAATTGATTTTTCTATACAATACCGCAAATTCTAGAGATATACATTGAAAAATTGTTAATATGTTGAAACTTTAGATGTATGGTTTGCAGCTTTCTCTTTTCCATAGATTAAAAATTATTCTGATGGCCTTTTTGTAAAATAAAAAGATACTTCATCCTGAAGTTTTCGTGGCCCCATATTGGTATTTTCTTGAGTTGAAATGCGAATAAGTGCTTAGTAAATATTAATGTTTATTTGTAGGGAGTTGTATGACGATAAACTATGTAGTATAAATATGCCAGTTAATACATTGTTTATTATCTTTTCAATACGACTCGTAAATTTTGATTAAAGGTAACACCTAAAAATGTTATTTCTTTTGCTATAGAAAAATCCAAGATATATTTATTTTTTCTTCAACTTACCCCACTTTAAAAGAACAGGACAATCCAAAACATAGTTGTAAACAATAGTTACCCCTAACCATAATTCACCGAACGCTAACACCGTAAAGTCGACAGTTACGTTGTAATTCTGGTATGCAAGTTCTCAACAGAGGTGACAGTAAAGCAGCATTAGAGGAGTTAAACTCGATTACGAGGACACATCCTGTCGGCGTAAAGATCCTAACAAGTGGGAACAATAGTTTAATGGCCGCTTAGGCCCGAAACGCTCTTTATTACCCAGAATGAGGCATTGTTGGCTCTAATTGGGATGAGGGCTTGAATGTTTATTTTATGACGAGCCCGACCTACGTCCACATCTCTTACGTTATTTTAGTCTTTAATCTAGTGATTCACCGCATGTGTACTCTACTTAGCCTGTTGGAAAATATGACAAAACCGAAAAGGGCATAAAGAAAAAGCCACGAAATACCTTGTAAAGAAATATAGTGCACAGTATCTGGCGGCCATTTTGTTTTTTGACCCATATGAACAAATATACCCATTTCAATAAGCAAATATAAGCATTTTCTTGAGACAACTCGTGCCAAAATTTTCATCCTATATTTTGAAACAAGCTTTATTAGGAAGATAAAAATGTACTGCAGTAACTCCGCTGATAACTTTTTTTTTTAATTTCTCTAAAACTAATAGTTAAACCAAAATTTAAATAGGTAATTTTGTGCATTTTTAGAATCATGACACGGTTTTATGAATTAGAAAATTAAAATTCGGCTCAGCCGAGCCACTTAACATTTAATACACTTTCAAACAAAGTTGAATTCATGAAGATCCGATGAAAACTGTAGGCCTGAAGTTTCCCAAGAAAATGCATGTGTTTACATTGCTCTTATGGGACGAAATTCAAGGTCACAGCCACTCTGCGCACTCTTAAGGGGAGAATTATTTAATGTGAACAGGTTTGTTTGATGCAAAAGGCTGCTAAAAGATCTATTTCAACCTAGGGATTCAGTTCAAAGAACTACGTATAATTTTCCAATTTAAATTGGTTGGTTTTAAATAGAGCTAACACAATAAATTCAGTATATTGTACATCATTTAGTAAAAAAAAGCCTTTTTCAAATTGAAAATTGTGTGCCATTACTTGTCGAGCCAGCTTATAGGTAAAATTTATTGACGAATAATTTGTACGTTTAACAAAATACTTTTGAAGAGTGAAAGAAAGTAACCCGCCCGATCTTGTACGGTAACCGAGGAGCGACGAACAATCATCAAAAGGCAACAGCTGCCTCCTCCTTCACACTTGTTCAAAACACTGCAACCCCCTCTCCCCGTAACAATCCTCCGAGGGTTCATCTCCCGAGAACGACTGACTCAGGGCCAAAACGGAAGATCGCACGACTTATTAAATATCCGGCGAGAGACTCGTTCCATTTAAACGCGCGCTTGAACAACGCAGTGCTGTGCTCGTCGCATAAAAGCTAACTGCGCGCGTTGCACGTAGCGTCTTGGATGGAGATGTAGCCCCTAGTAATGCTCACATAAACCTCCTCGGGTCGGGGGGAGCTGCGTGTTTATTTTTACGACACGACGCAGCGTCCGTCCCATTTAACGTGGAGAACGGTTCTACTTGTGAATTATTCATCCCCGGACATTCGCTGACCCGGCCGCAGCATTTTCCACAATGTTATGAGCCTGCTGCGTTTTGCTCTCTTTTTATTCATTGAGTTTGTCCAGGGAGGGAGGTTGAGTCAGGTGAAAAGCGGGGTATGGAGATTTCGATATGAAAATTCAATGCGATTGGGGTTGAGTGATGTGCAAAGAACTTTTTGTAAAGGGACACATTTCTTTGCCTATACATTATTTAGAACGATATTATGGGACTTCATTCTAAATGCTTCATAACAAGAAATAGAAATTTTATTTTCCTATGACAAAGGTCAGTCCTTTGCAAGGGATATAACAAGACAACAACAGAAATATAAGAACAAAATAACAAAAATATAAAAATATAAGTAAAATAAAAATGATTATTAAATTATAAGTAAAACAAAAAACATAAATATAAGTATTCTTAGGAAAACCCAAACAAACTTAGGCTTCTGCAGACCAATCTTCTCTCTTCAAATCATCTTCCAAATATTCATTAATTGAGTAATATACATTTCTTAAAAGGAATAATTTTAAATTTCGTTTGAATTTGTTAGCGTTGGCTTTATAAAATATGAAATAGTTTGTATTGTTTTACACACTCTTTCAGCGAAGTTAACCAATACTCAGACGATACAAATGAGCGATGAGCGTAAAATATTAATTTAAAAATAATAAAGATCCAATACTATACGCCGCAAGAGAAAAGCAAAGCTAAAATACCAAAGCAATAGCCAACAATAAAATACCCTCATGAGAGTGGTCGGCATCTCAAATAGTTATATAATAAACGGCGCAACTTTCTTTCAGACATTTTAACAAACAACGCAGTTGTTGGCCATGAATTGGGCAAATGTATAGCAGTTTCCAGTACTTTGTAAAGAAGATAGCCCCAACCCACAATATAGTTTTCTAACATCAATTTTGTCAAAACGTCTTGCAATTTAAGGTTCTTTTAATTTCAATCAACACGGTTGATGCTACTTTCAAACCGACACAGATGAGGCGGATTTCGGCGATGAGAACATCTCCGGCGTAACCGCAAGGGATTAATGGGCTTGACCTGGAACCGTGTATAGTTCTGGAATTAGATGCTGAGAGGTCACGTGATATTACTTAGTCACGGTCGACATAACTTTCACACAAGTCATTCTCGTGACATACTCGTACATTCGTATGACATACAAGTCATTCTCGTACATTCGTTGAGCGATTCTTACTGTTATACAGGGCGAGTTTTAAATGCCTCCTCCACGTACCTTAACTTTTGAAAAAGGAAATATTTCAAAACCCTTTGGGGAATTTTTATAGGATTCTGAAGTTGGTTTTTACGTACTTTGCGTCACCAAACCTCATCCAAAATTCGGGAGGGGGGAGGGCCAAATTTTTAAATACAAACACCCTCTTTGTGGCACCTCAAAAGAGAGGGAATATTAACACAAATTCAACGACCCAAAGAAAAATCCTTAATCTCGACTCGTTTTTTTGCTATACCAATTAAAGTTGACACAAAATCTAGTTTAAAATGCCACATTTCACATACATTTTATTTTGAAAGACAACATTTTCTTAAAAATACTTTATGAGATTATGTTATAGGGTTGGATGTAATGTTTCCCTCGGAGGATTTTCAAGAAAAAATCCCCTTTGGGTTTTGTTTGGGTGACGCAAAGTACGTCAAAACAAACTTAAAAAAACAGTACGAGCTCAAGACCGAAACGTTTACCAATACCTCGCGAATATATGCATTTAATAATTAGGAAAAAATAAATCTCATGCATTAAGCGAAACATAATTTTGACCCCTAGGTACAAAAATAAAATGTTCGGGCTAAAATTAATTTAATTCTAAATTCAGCATACTGATTATATGAGTATGAATTCATTTTAAGTTTACAAGAGACATAACAGCAAGAAACTACTGAGAAACTTAACAGACAGCTCAGTTAGTAAACTTTAATTATAGTTGTTAGAATACGACTTCTAAATGGCCTTATTAAGCAAAATTAGTGTTTCGCAGTTTAAAGTTGACATGCCATTCTGTTTGCGTCAAGGACATTGATAACCTTCCTGGTAATGGTTACTTGTGTAAACACGTGATTATTGCTTATCATGAAACTATTCGTTATGTAATAAAAAGCGATAGTGTATCTGAGTCTCGTAACCATTTGGAAAGGAAGTGAAAATATATTAAGTGCAGTTTTGCAATGCTTCTTTCAGTAAAAGTTAAAAATAAAGTTTGTCTTGTTTATCCAGGCGAAGTAAGGACTACAAAGTCCTCTCTACCACTTAATCTCGACCTTTACCTAACGTTACCGTATAGTCTCTTTACAAATGTAAGTGGTGACTGCGGGGATCGAACCCGCGCCAGGGGAGGGATAAGCTCCGGAGTCGCGCACGATTCCAACCCGCCACGGGTAGGTCACTGTTAGTGTTTTTGTTTAAAGTTTGCTTATCTAGTTTGCAATTGAAGAACAAATAACTTTGACAATTTAAATACAGTGAGTTTCCTCTAATACTAAACATTATATCTTTGATGAAGTTACTGTATGTAAAGTCCCTTTTCAACTAACTTCTTAAATTTAAGTAGCCTATAGATAAAACAAGAGCTTAGCAAGGGCTTCATTCGAAGATAAATGTTAAACTTTACAATCATTAGTTTTGGAAGAAGAAACAATAAGGATAATACAATATCACATGGGGTATTTTAATCACTTTCCATACTTTACTTTTACCAGCAAATGAGCTATTTCATATAAATTGAATCCATATGTTGAAGCTACATAACAATGGCTTTACCCACAACAGTACCTTTTGTTTAAAGTTTGCTGTTGAAGATGGGAGAATTTCAGAGTTTAAACTATTATTGCGGAAATTGCGTGAGCAAGATGATCACGACGTTTCGCAATCTGATCCCGTCTTCAGATGAAAAGTCCGTCTTCAGGTTAAACATGTTCTGTGTTATGTTTATGTCACTCCTCACCTGAAGACGGGATCAGATTGTAGTTCCCGAAACGTCGTGATTATCTAGCTCACTAACGATGGAAAATGTCCGCAATAATAGTTAAAACTCTGGAACAGTACTCTGTTGTTATAATGTACAGAGCTGTGTGTGCGTGTGTGAGTTGAGATTGAGGAGAACCAGAGAACCACTTGAGATTATGAGGCTGAGATACGCCGCGCAACCTCATCCCATCTCAGCCCACTTTCACTTAGTACAGAGCAGAGAGCTACCCCATACAGTATGTACAACACGTGCGACACTATACCTACTCTGTGTAGCTCTGGTTGACTTCTGGTTCCAACGCTCGGACGACCGAGACCGATGTATCGTGGTCTCAGTTGTTCTAATGACTTACCCGCGCTTGGCGATACTGGGCGAGTCAGAGGTTCAGACCTCAACCAGGCCTATGCCAAAGTATAGAGGGTGAGTTTTAAATCCCCGTTCACCTTAACTTTTGATAAAGTAAATAATTTTAAACCCCTTTGGGAATGTTACGAGTGGATTCTGACGTTTGTTTTGACATACTTTGCGTCACCACCCCACCCAAAACCGGGGTGGGAGGGAAAAAATACAAACACCCCCTTGTGGCACCTGAATAGAAAGAGAATTTTAATACAAATTCAACGACGCAAAGATAAAATTATTGTCTCTACTTATTTGTTTGTAGTACCATTTAGATTACAAGCAATCGCGTTTAAAATGCCCCATTTCTCATACTACAGTACTTTTTTAATTACAAATTTTTCTTCAAAACAATATGGGATTATGTTAAAGGGGTTGTGGTGTTCCCTCAAAGAATTTTCCAGAAAATTTGTCATTTAAAAAAATTGTATGTGAAATGTGAAATTTAAATATATTAGAAACTTGTCTTTGTCATTGCGACATTTAAAACTCACCCTGTATAATCTCAATGCCCAGGACTCAGGAACGAGTGGTGAGTATAAGGAAATCACGAGTGAGTCAAGAGAGTCCTTTGCTGACTCAGCACACAGTTGACTCAGCGCACTGCTGAAGCTCTTCACACTTACTGCTGATTCTTTCCTCTCTCCTCGCCTTTGCTTAGTCACAGCTGTTCTGTAACTTTACTTAGCATACTTACACATCCCGAGTGATTCCTTACTTCAATATTGTCACTCGGTATTGGTGTTTTATCTTTCGGTAAATTGTTGCTACAATGTAATTTAAAAAGCTTTGGCTCTTTAGTCCTTGAATATAATTTCAGATTTTGCGAACAACTAGTCATTGTAGCCTAACTCTTAGGCTTTCGCGGCCGGTGTCAAAACTAGTCTAGTTAATTCTTCCGGGTCACAACGCGTCCAAACTTCATAATTGGGTTGAGATATTTCGGCCTCCTTGTGGTCTACCAACTTCAGTCATTCAGCCAATCAGTTGATTTTCGTTCAGTCAGTTTCAGCCAATCAGTGACTGAAGATGGTACTGCACACCGAGGCCGAAATATGTCAACCTAATTATGAAGTTTGGACAGTGAAAATAGGCTAGATTATAGTTATTGTAGCATCTCATACAAACTGATAAAATGGTCGTAATATTTTACACGGTTTACGACTGTTTTCAAAATTTCAACTCTGCTCTGGGACAATTTTAAAAGAAAATTTGGAATAGAAATTCATTTTTAGTACTGAATCTAGTTGATAATATTTCGTACTCGTTAAAATATATTTTGGCTCAGAGACAAGCCAACACATTCAAATGAAAACTATATTCTTGTTTTAGTCCTACATCGCTTAGGTCTTAAATACTAGTCCTGCAAATGCTCGTAGGATCACAATTTCAAGCGGATTTGTAACAAATTACTCTTGCATAGTTCTAAATTACTCGTTCAGAGATGACATGTGAAATTAAAGCACGTTACAACGTACTAATTCTGCTAGTAAATCAGGCTTAGGCGCAGGACCGTTTGCAAATGGGCTTACAACTCGGCAGCTCTGACGGAAATAAGATTATGTGACTGTGAAGTTATTGTAAGACGATTAAATATTTCAACGCCGGATTGACAAATTCAATACCATTTGTGTTTTATTCAATCCGCTTTGCAGTGCAGAAAATTCAAATTTAACCAAATCTGTGTTGTTACGATTGCTAACACGTTGGAATTATTTATTGTTAACGTCAGTAGTTATAACCCATTTTTATGCGATAAATGAGTGAGTTACTCAGTGCAGGAAAGGTTCCTACCCTTTCTAAGATGTCAATTTATCAAATCAAAGTAAGTAAAAACGTGTGAACTTGTGTTTAGTTCAAGCGAAACCGTGGTTTTATACTGTTATACAGGGTGGTTAAAAAAAGCACTAGTCATCTTGTGGTAAGTATTTCTTTTTTAGCTATACAGAACTAAATATTTTGAAACTACATGCTCGACATGTTTTCCAACCATTGAGTGTGACATATTCCATATGTCTTAACATGTTAGCAGTCCATTCCTGAACATCCTCGAGGAGTTAGAACTGATGTTATGTTTTGCTTCAGATTTTCAATACTTTGTGACCTGAAACACTTTTCCCTTAGTGTTCCTCACGAAAAAAAATACTCAGGTAAATATCAAGATTTCTTGATTTTTTTTAAATATCTTTACATAGAACCCCTCCCATGCCTTTTTGTAGAGACACTAAAGGAAAAATGTTTCAGTCCCCCATCTCAAAGTATTCCAATTCATCAGTTCTAATGGATATCAATTTCTCAAAAATGTTCATGAATGGTTACAAACATGTATGACGTATGGAATATGTCATACTCAATGGCGAAAACATATTGAGCTTTTAGTTTTTAAAATGAAGTCAGTTATATATGGCTAATAAAAGATAAACTCAACCTATAATGACAAGTACCTTTTTCTGGACCACCCTGCATTATGCAAATTACAACAGCATGTCGTTATATTATGCTGCAACACATAAGGTCGAGGTTGAGTGGTAGAGAGGACGTTGTAGTCCTAACTTCGCCTCGTTAACAAGAAAACCTAACCTTTTTTAAGACAGGTTCTATTGGAATTAGTTAGCCTACTTACAAACTCTCGTACTAGAGTTTCAATCTGCCAAACCAGCTCAAGGACCTTTAGAAAGAAACTATCCTAAAATTTTTTTAATTGCTGCTGGACGAACTTAAAGTTATGAAGCCTGCTGCTCTTCACAAATGAAAGGAAATAAAACATTATAATCATGAGGATGTTGATTTTACTAAAATACAGACGTATCTGAGATTGAAAGTGCAAGACTTTTGCAAACACTTCCGATCCACTTTATACAATACTCCTAATAATTAATAAGCGTCTTCTACTTGGAACAGTTTAATTCAAGTAATTCTGCACCTGAAGATGTTGCAATACTCGCTAAAACGTTGACAAGTCGCTAAGAAAGATGACGGAATGTCCTTCCCGCCACTCTTGGTGGTAAGTGCTGAAAGTGTGGATTCCACAACGTAAACTCCTTACAAGTTTATAATGGCTTCTCTCCCTTGACTCTGCTCTCTCATCTGCTCTGTTGCTCTTCAGGATAATCCCGGCCTGCTCTTCTCAACGCAACACACTCCACTCAGCAACAACAATATTTAGTTAGACATTACCCCCTACATGCGAAATTTATTAAAAAAATGTATATACAGATGTATTAATTTTACATCATTCAGCTCCCAAACAGATGCGAAGACACATGCATTGACAGTGCTTAAGTGCCACTTTTGAACCCAGGTAAATAAAGGATTGTTTTGATGATATTTTAATGATATTTTTTTTCGTGGCATGGACATCAGCTGGTCCAATGGTTTTGTTGAAATTGAATGATTTGTTCGATTATTGTTTATAGTCGATACAACGACTAAACTGTGAATATCAATCTAAATCGCAGGTAATTTAACTTTAGATTGAGTGCGATGTGTCGATTTAATATCGAATCATAACACTGGCAATGGTAAATCTGATTTTTTACAAAACAATGAAAAATAAAAACTGTAGCGTAGGACACCATAATTCTCTAAAATATTTTACAAAACGTTTTAAATTAACTAACTAACCGTTTTAACCACTCCTTCTACTTGCATCATGACAAAAGTATCGTTCATTACTCGTCCCTAAAGTGTCTTTTTGATCCTCCCTCATATCAAAAGTGTCACTTTAGGACCTATATATACTATTTCATATGTATTTTGCTAATTTAAAAAGAAACTTTTAATGGTTTTACATTTAAAAATATGTAACAATTACTAAAAGTTTTGCTAACGTGCGACATCGAAAACTGAAGAGGAGGAGCGACAACACCATTGAGTCAATATTCCTGAAGCTACAAAAATAGGGTTTTAAAGGTCAAAGATTATTAACTGTTTTGCTGCACATAAAATTAAACACAAACCACTCAGCCCATTAGGAAAACCAACACTGAAAAGATCCACCGACGGAAAACAACATTAATTTTCTTTCCGCAGCGCAACCGAAGAACTTAAAAATTCACTCTCAGTTCCGTTACAGGGGAAAGCACTTAGATCGAGTGATGTCAAGGAAATGTAGAGAGAAGTCGACTACAAACAGAGCCAAGAACACGAACAGTGAATGGGGTGGGTGGGGTATAGAGGGGAGAGGGGCACTTTACTGCACCAAGGCGAGTCCGAGGGGTGTCAGTCAGGGGTGTTGATGGAAAACCAAAAAACCTGGCCTCAAGACAAATGATCGGTTCAAATGTAGCGAGGTAAGTACAACACTTTGTCTTTTACTCCCTTATCCAGTTATCTTCGACGTGTACTGTACGTTTCACGTGCAGTTGAAGCAACATCGTGCACGGGGAGATAGAGAAAGTTGCATTGTTTATTAGCGAATTGCGTTTGGAAAAATGATATATTCAAGCCGTCAGCATGGTAAGACCCAGGCCTGGGACCATGGAAATTAGAAATAAATGTGTATTTTAACAATATCCGTTAATGTAGGGGCCTACTAAAACTGTGAAAATTCATTGCGTCGTTTCGAAATAACGGTCGAAAAAGTTATTTTTCTATAAAAACATTTTAAGTAGTCCGATTTTAATAAAATTTGAAAAACGTTTTTCCTTCATGATATGTAATAAAACTTGCAGTAAAATAACACGTAAGTCTGAGGCCGAGGGCTGAAGCGAGGCTGTGAGCGGAGCGAACAGCCTCGTATCGCTCGTGGTAATAGAACGGCCGATGCATTTTTCTGACCAATGTTTCCGTTCAGGAAAGGAACTGTAGCAACTTGTCTACTACTTGCGAAGTTGTGACAGAGACCGACACTGCTGAGGACTTGAAGTGGGGTTGAAACTATGCAAACTGGGGCGCAGTTACAGACCACAGAGCTAGTTACTGTTGCAGCGAACTTGTTCTGTGATTCGACAGTGCTTTGATACATGGAAGGTGTAAATTAGTGTTACCACTGAACTCCAAACTTTATTTTTATAAATAACTTTTTCAGCCGATCCGTGGCGGATTGGTATCGCGCGCGACTCCGGAGCTCAACAATCTGGTGGCGCGGGATCGATCCCCGCAGTCACCACTTACGATTTGTAATGCGACTACTCGATGACGCTAGGTAAAGTTCGAGGTTGACTGGTAGAGAGGACTTTGTAGTCCTAACTTCACCTCGTTAAACAAGACAAACTTTACCTTTTAATTTTGAGAAACCATGTTTAATATGTGTATTCTTAATTTAAACGGTGAATTTGAAAAGTCCTGGCACAATTTGAAAATGGCGGCAGTTTAAAGATTGGAAATGTGATTTTTAAAAACGCTGGCATTTCTTTTGGTCACAATTTTGAGGTCACGTTTGCAACATTGTTCTGTAGTTATCATGGGGATAACATGAACTTAAGTATGATACCCAACTCAACCTGGTACTTTCCAACAAATCTTTGTTTAAACTCCTGAGTTTCAGAAATAGCAGCTTTTAGGGTTTCAAGCATCCAGTGTTTAAGCCGCCACCATTTTGAATAGAGTGCACGTAATAAAGGTGAAATTTGCGCCATTGCACATCCGTAGTAACTAACTTATCATTGATATACTACATGGCCTATGCTCCCAATGAACTATGCTCCCATTAAACATTTTCTTCTGATCGTTCCCCTTTGAAGATATGTGGTTAATCGATTATTAACTATCATAAAAAGTATTTAGCTATTTATAATAATGGTACAGACATTTAGAAATAACATACTAAAATGATATTAAAACGTTCCGGGGTTTTCTAACACACTGCAAACTGAGAAAGAAACATACAATAGTCTGTAGCGGACGGAACGATTTAGCACCGAGCTGCGTGTATTCGTCTGACAGACGTTCTCTTTGGATTTCACCAACTGAGGGGAATAAATATAAATGATGCAGTATTTTATAAATGTCCTTGGAGAAAATATGATCTCCCAACAATCCATCAAGTAGGGTTATCTCTTTCATTTCGCATTTGCAAAGCGTCGTAATTCATAAAGAATTAAGACAAATGGAACGGTGTGAAACGTCACGCCGTTGTAATCGGATTTAGTTTTTAAATTTGTCGTGATCGCTTCAAGGTAACTTTGTAAAAGAACATGTTTACATCGTATTCCATAAATCTACCAATTATTTGATACTTGCCATCAGTGACAGTGATAAACATTTATAAGTTAACGTTTCATTAAACACTCCAAACAGTACGTAAAAGAAACAACAAAGTTTCGAAACCCTCTTTTACTGCAATGAGATTCGAGAGACGTAAATCTGACAAATTCCCTAATAATGAAGAGCGAAATGAACAAAATTAAATCCCATCTTTTTGAAAAACGCGGAAGGGCTCAGACAAAATTGGACGTCACAAATGAACAAGGGGCAATTAATAATCACCCTCGTGAAGGGTATTATTCCGGCAAATACGAGGAAAGGAAAACTGGAGTCGGTTTCACAATGAGGAACCCCGGCCTGGGGCGTGGGTGTATTTAAAGCATCATTTCTTGTACAACGGTTTTTTCCGCGTTCCATCAACACTCCCCACCAGTCAGGACCCCCTCGCTGCTCTGTCGACGTTGCGCTTTTAAAAATAAAGTAAAAACAGCCCCAAAGTGTTCTGCTCACCGGTTTGAAACATTATTGTATGTTTCTTAGAAAATCAGATTATTTCCCCTGGAGAAATTGCTTTCATTTATATTTAAAAATTCAATTTGTCAGAGTTTTCTGGGTTGTGAAAAGAGTTTTAAGTATTACTTTTAAAAGATTACAGGAGGGGACTGAAGTTTTATCGGGCAATTTTACACTTTTGACAACAATAACACTGAAAGAACTAACACCAAAGACAAAAGCAATGCAAAGTCACGTTAAGAGTGCACAGTACCTGGCGGCCATTTTATTTTTTGTCCAGTAAGAACAATGTAAACACAAGCACTTTCTTGAGACACTTCACGCCCACAATTTTCATCGGATTTTTTAAAATAGGTTCTGTTTTAAAGATAACAATGTATTGCAATAACTCCACTGATCACTTTTTTGAATATTTTATTTTTTAACTAGTAAAAATCAAGAAATTCAAGCACAAATATTCTGAAACGTTTGAATTTGTATCACGATTTTAGAAATGAGGACATGGAAATTCGCTGAGCCACTAACACATTTAAATCACTTAAAAACAAAGTTTATTTCGTAAAATGTTCTACGAAAACTGTAAGCGTGAGGTATTCCATGAAAATGCATGTTTTACATTGGCTCTTATGGGACGAAATTCAAGGTCACACTACTGCGCACTCTCAAGCCATTGGCCTATTCCATTGGTCGTTGGGCTATTAAGACCCAATCTGGGGAACAGTCGGCCCTAGTTTATAACAAGACTACACCTCATCATCCAACACAACACTCACCCTTAATCACATATTCACCATAAAACACCCTCTAAGAGAGGTCGGTGTCTTAAATCAAAGTATCAAAGTTCAGCGTTGAGCAAGACGGTCTACTGTGGTTGTGCATGTGTTGACTGTGTTGGATAATCTAGCGTCCCATCTAAATGTGAATAACGTATTCCATCCGAGTTCCGACACATGTGGGGTCTAGAGGACACTCTTATCACTGCCAAAAGATCTGCATACTGCAACCGACTACTGGCTACGCCCCTCACTACTGTCTGTTACACGACTAGTTGAGTACAAGTGGATTCACTACTTATAGAAATTTGCACATTGCACAAACATGCAAGCCTTTTCTATAGAAAGCGCCGAAAGGTGTAGAGAAAATTAGTAATTAGTCCTTATAAATGAAAAAGAGGAAATTAATAACCTGTTAGTTAACCATTCTCGTGATACTATTGATAAATTTACTAAAGACAAAATTGATAGTTTGTGTACCTATAATGGTTTTATTCCTATTTCCTATTTTTGAATTTTTAATGTCATTGATTAGTTTTCTAGACACGCCTTGTTGGCTCAACATTTTTAAATGTATGCGTAGTAGTATACTACTTTTATGGGATTATTTTCATGCTTCTATATTAAAAGATATATATTTTCTTGGGTTTTAACTGGCCAATCCTTAAATTTCGGGGCAAAGGTAATTTACGGGGCTTATTTCTTTAATTATAGATCAATTTCGTTCAAACTCAATTGAAATCAAACTACAATTATGTTTCTGTAGATATTCCAAAATTCATTTGTGAGCTTTTTGTATGTGTTCGGTCTACTGAAGGCCCAGTTTTAGCTCTTTGGGCAACAGAATAGTGCCATTAAGTCAGTTTTAATATAGACATTTTCTTGGATTTTTAACTGGGAAATCTTTAAATTTAGGGGAAAAGGTAATTTACGTGGCTCTTTTCTTTAATTATAGATCAATTTCGTTGAAGCTAGAGTGAAATCAAACAACAAACTTGTTTCTGTATATATTCCAAAATTCATTTACGAGCTTTTTGTATGTGTTTGGTCTACTGAAGGCCCAATTTTAGCTCTTTGGGCAACAGAATAGTACCATTAAGCCAGTTGTCGAATTCAGCTATAAGGTTCATAAGAGAAGTCATCAACTTTGAAACTTAAAAACATTCAAACAGACTGTCGTTCAAGAGGGTTAGCCAAAAATCAAAATGAAACTGAATGTGAAGAGGACCATTGGAAGATTAGCACACAGACGATGCTGAGAGATAGCCCAGAGGATGGGCGCCTGGGCCGAGGACCCAAGGTCGAGGTCTGCAGCAGAATCGTGCGAGACCTCCTGAGAGCTACCGTGGAGATATCTGCAGCTCCCAAACATCGACCTGTTTAGAGGCAGTCGAATAATTGCGCGAACACCAACTCGATTGAATTGTTTTGAGTATCAACCACAGCACCACTATTATGGGGTTTCTAACACATTAAATGAGTGAAATTAAAGCGTATTTAATAGACAATTAAATATTTGAAACCATATGACTGCCGTTTGAAAGCTGGGACCCTTAAGCGAAATCAATCGTTAAAAGAGCCAATAGTTAAATTTCTGTGATTATGTTATTTTATTATAGTAATAAGCAATAATTTGAATTTAATTTACTCAATCATGCAGTTCGTTAAAAGAAATAATATTAATTATTTTGTTTATTTATTTATGTAAAAAAATACGGGCTTGGGTCTGGTCTACAAGAGGAGTAAATGTCAAGAATGACAAATGTTGAATAAGGACTTTTTTATTAATGGTTACAACATTTGCTATCATGCATCTTTATTTGAAGCGTCAAACAAAAAACAAACTAACTCATTTCGTCTAGTTTCTACAGCTTTCAATTTCGAAATGACTTTTTAGGGTAATGACCCTGCTAAAATAGCGGCGTTCCTCTTCTGGAAGGGTAATTGTTTTAAACGTCCTCGGGGCCCCACCTTAACTTTAAAAAAAGGAAATATATTTTAAAACCCTTTCGGGAATGGTTTTATAGGAATCTGAAATTTGTTTTGACGTACTTTGCGTAACCCACCCCCACCCAAAATCCGGGGAAAGGGTCCCCAAGATCTTTTAAATACAAACCCCAACCCCTTGTGGCACCTCTAAAGAAAGGAAATTTCAGCACGAATTCAACGACGCAAAGAAAATCTTTTTTCTCGACTCGTTTTGTTTGTTATAACAATTTAAAGATGACACACAGTCAGGTTTAAAATGTCACATTACAAATACAATTTATTTTGAATTACAAATTTTCTTCAAAGTACTCTGAGGGAAACATTACAATCCTAACATAATATAGTATGAAGAAGTATTGAAGACAATTCTTAATCAATTGTATGTTAAATGTGACATTTTAAACCTCATTTTGTGTCATATTTAAATTGTTATAATAAAAAGACGAGTCGAAATAAAAAATGTGTCTTGGCGTCGTTGAATTTGTATTAAAAATTCCTTTCTTTTGAGGTGCCACAAGGGAGGGTTTGGGTTTAAACAAAATAAGGGGCGTCCTTCCCCCCTTCCGATTTAGGCTGGGAGTGGGTGACGCAAAGTACGTCAAAACAAACTTAGAATAGTTTAAAAACAGTCCCAATAGGTTTTAAAATATTCCCTTTTTCAAAAGTTAAGGCGGGAGGAGACATTTAAAACCCACCCTGTATGTGCAAATAGCATCACACAACACGGTGCTCGAGAGATCCCACACTGCAGATACAGTGGAGATGTTGATACGGAAAGGGAACGTGGAAGAAACCCTCTAAAGCACGAGACTCCACTTGACTTTGCAGATCGATGTTCGTCACCTCTGCCTACACAAACAGCTGACTGTTACGTCTTCTCTGGGAGGCCGTACACTGCTGAGTACTGTCCTTACGATAAACAAGCTTGCCAGCTAGCAATCACAGGGTTACTCGAGTAAACATACTATCAGCGATGCCAGTATAAATCACTAAATCATTATTTGAGATGCCGACCACTCTCATGAGGGTATTTTAAGGCAAATATGTGAAGGATGAAGTGATGAGTGGTAATGAGTTATGAGGTGTAGTCTTGTTACAAACTAAGGCCGACTCTTCCTTAGAATGGGTCATTAATTAATAGCCAATGACCAATGGAAATACAAGGACCAACGGCTTAACGTGACTTCCGAACGCAGGTGATGGTCTGATATGTATAAACGATGGTGGTGATGCGGGTATCATCAGATGATCACTGAGACTATCTGAGCCGCTTTAGACCTATATCATCCTCAAACCTGACCTCCATGAAGCTGGATTACAGGACCACGCCACGAGTCCCAGTCAAAACACCATGAGACCCTGTAGTATGTCAGGATATAAAAATAAATTAATGAAAATGTCTAGCGTAGTTTATGATAATTCTTACTTTTAAAAATCTATATATTCATAATTTAAGAGACATCTGCAAATATTCCAATAATGTAAAATTTAATAAATTTTTACATTATTGGAATATTTCTTCATTATGTAATTTCCTTAAAGAAACTTTCTATACCACGGATCTATATACGTATTGGTATATTTACATAGTTTTTCACAAACTCATGTACTTTTGTGTTTTAAGTGTTGTTTTGAAGATTCTGACGACGCCATTATGGCCGATAAAATCTGAAAATATTCCTGATTATGGTACATTAGTACTGAAACCGGTAGAGGATATCTCCAATAAGGATTGCTTGACGAGGTATTATATATAATTTAGTCAATCTCCAATCCTTGGACTGAATCGAATAGTTGTAATGGAATATAACCTCTTTACTTACGAGTTTTAACTGCAGTATTTTGTACTGGATATAATTGAACAGAAAAACATTCCTACTTTTGGTAGGTTCTAGAGTTATTTCCAGAGATTATTTTGCAGTGTTGCTTTACACTGTATATGAACATTATAAATCGTGTATAATAAACCCCTCAAAGCTCATATGTGTTATGTTTCTAGTCTACTAAAGCCGGGAAAAGTTATTTTTGTGATGAAGAAAACATATTTTCAGTCTTGCTCAAGATTGAAATGGCGGCGCGCGTGTTGTACGAGATGTTGACAGATCGAATCAACCCCTGACACTCTGCTTGCATGTGACACTACACATATCCGCACTGCACACATTATGTGCTGTGCCTATATACAGGGTGAGTTTTATATGTCCCCTCCACCTTAACTTTTGAAAGAGGAAAAATTTTGAAAACCCCTTGGGGAATGTTTTATAGGGTCGTGAAGTTTCTTTTGACGTACTTTTCGTTACCCACCCCCACCCAAAAACGAGGGGAGGGCCCCCTAATTTTTTTAAATACAACCCTCCCTCCTTGTGACACCTTATTTGAAAGGTTATAAAAAACAAATCATTAATACCGTTAAAAGATTTTACGATGTTCCTGTACAAAATGGCGGCTCAAAACGTTTTTCATTTTTTAAGAAAATAAATGGACGCTGTCGCTATATTTTTAAAAATGTTTGAAAAAAATAACAGATCTAGTTTTGGGTACTCAAAGTTTAAAACGCTATGTTACAAGATAAATCTTTCAACTGTTGAAAATTGTCAAATTTTGAAAAGGTAGTTTAGTTAACATATAATTTTTTAGCTTAGAGTACCCAAAACTAGATCTATTTTTTCAAAATTTTAAAATATAGTGACAACGTCCTTATTTTTTCTTAAAAAATGAAAAACGTTTTACACCACCATTAATTTGTACAGGAACGTTGTCTTTTGTTAACGGTATCAAACGTTTACCCTTTTAAATAAGGTGTCTAAGAAGAGTTCGTATTTAAAATATTTAGGGGCTTTTGGTGGGGTGGGTAACGAAATAGAAACTTCAAACCCCAAAACATTCCTTAAGGGGTTTTAATTTTCCTCTTTCAAAAATTAAGGTGGGAGAGACATAAACTCACCCTGTATGTTAATATCCTGTATGTGCTGTGTACACATATCTTCAACAACGACTGTGCCTAACAACAACAACTAGCAGTAAGTGGTTCTGAGTCACGATACAGCTGTGCGAGCGCTATTTACTATTCCGTTGCATGACACTAGAACTGAGCTCAATGTCGACTGCAATCGATAAGAGATAAGAGTTCCTCAACATTTTAGAGACCATAAATTATGCTAGTTGTGTAATTGAAACTTGACTTAAATTTAAATATTGCTTTAGAATTTATAGGATTTCTTCAGTGCAATGTAGTAATGGTGTAAATGTTGACACGACATTTTGAGATTCGTTCAATGAAGACAGAGTCGAAAATATGTTATGATGATACATCTTTAGAGCTAACTAAAGACTAACCTGATATTGGAAAAATTCATTGTTGTGGAGAAAACAGTGATTGTTTCAGTTAGGTGTTTAGTCTATTGAATAATTGTGTAATAATTTTCAAACTGCTGTAAGACAAGTGAGTAATGGTGATTAGGTGCTAGAGAAGAATTTGTGATCTTAAGCTACATACTAGATAGTGTGTTTAACCCGTTAAGTGCCCAGAGTTGCCATATGGACACAGTACACTTGACAGCGCATGCACATGTAGCGTGTGAGAGTGTGAGTATCTGGGCTGTTACGGGTTAACTTCTTCTCAAGTTAAGGATTTCTTTACATTTCACTTCTTGTAAAACGGCATTTCGTCTTTAGATTCGTCTTGCGGGCCTTGTATCTCTAACTGTTTTGCGTTAAGTGGATCCGTATGGGCTCATGACCACTGATTGTGATCTGCTGGCATAGTGGTCTGAAATTTCTGTGTTGATCACAGTCACCCTTGTGTCAGTCAGATTGGTGACAATGTTGTCAAGCAGTTGCTGAGTGGTCGGTAAATTCAGGTTAATTAATTTATTTATTTATTTTATTTATAGATCTGCAGGGACTGCGGTCGGCAATATCTGTCCTCTATTTCGTGTTATGTATGGAAAAAACAAGATGATTAAAATAATAACAATATACTCCTGTCAACCAGCCAATAATATACTAAACATTTTAATTTTACAACAAGTTTAAGAGTAAGAACAGGTGTTTATTCCTGTTTAAACTTGGCATAGCATAACGGCAGCCGGTTAAATGTTGCATGAGCGTGGCGACCGGCGAGTCATGGGACACTGGGGAAGGGAAGACACCAGATGGGTAGTCTTGATACCGCGGATGACATGAGGCGAGGAAACAGGTGTTGTTGGAGTCATACCTCTCGCACATCTGGCAACCAGGGGCTACCCTTGCTCGCTCACACCAGGTGCTGGATCAGTCAACCCTTGAACCTAATTTCCTATCTGATAATTTAAAAATCTGGCGTTGTAAAGATGGTCTGTTACTACCAGTACAAAGTTAAGGGTCCGCCTCAGCTGCTCGGGAGAGCGTCGTTGCAGAGGTTTGCGGGAAATAAAATGGAGACTTTAGTATTTTGATATACCAACTCTTTATGAAAAATAAACATATCATCTAGGTTTGCCTGTAGTTCATTGTTCAAACTGGCTAGTTTTTAAACAGTTAATGTTAGAAAGTATAGTGTTTAGGACCTTGTTTAAGGAGCTAAAAATACGTTGATACAAATTCTAATCTCAGGCAAACACAGATAAACTCTTTCTCTTTCCATAAACATTAACATATCCGAATTTAACTTTCATATAAGAGCGCTATCTACTTTCTACGAAACCCTTGCAAGCGGAGGGTTTGACAGTTAGGCCGCATCAGTTGAAAGAAAGCCCGTTGTTACGTGCGCGGTGTCGTGTGTTCCTTGGGCGGACGAATTCATGAACCACGGACGCGGACCCTCAGTTGTTATATCCAGTGTGGTGGCCAGGTCGGTAGCGCGCGCGAGACTGCGGATCCCAAGTTCACAGGTTCAAGCCCTCAGCCAACGTACGTTACCTTTTTACTTGGAAATTATTAACAAGGTAATGCAAAGTTGAAGCTTCTAGGAAAAACTTGTTGTTTTATGCATAAACACATTTGTTAAGCAATAGAAATAATCCCATACAAGCTGCATCCAATGTCAGGATAGGTCATAAAATATTCATAAGTCAAGTAAGAAGCTTAACCTGTTTATTCCTTGGATAATCGATAGCGCTAGTGGACGTTTGTCGTAGACAAACTATCCACTATATGCACAATTTTATAGTTGTTCAACTGAAGACTTATTATTTACAAATTCATGCAATTTAAGTTAGGATTATCAAAAAATACACAGCTGTTAAAATTAATTTCTCTATTATTTTTATTAAAGAAATACTAAGTGCATCGAAGCGCCAGTATAATTGTAACACTCCGTTACATTTTGAAATCAAAAGTAATGAACGGTTCTTACGCGTTCCTTTCACAACATTCTGTTTACCAAGCGAACCTAAAGTTGTTCCGAACTCTAAACGACTAAGCTACTAAAGGTCTCCCGTGTTATGTTGACCGCAAGCCGAAGCCGTACAGAAGCCAGCCTGAGAATGTGAACATGTGATTGTTGACTCGAGATTACTTCTGACCTATAATTAAACCTGTCAGTCCACAAGCAGACTGAGCTGGACACCTGATCTGCAATTACAGAGTCCCGAACCCAATAATGGCAGGCCGAGTTGAGACGTGCTGGGGTCATTTGGTCTGTTGCGAAACCTATCCATCGGCCATTCAGAGTTCGGGAAGTTGAGTAATTTTAAATTGGTTGTAAAATTATACAGTTCATCGAACTCACAAAAAGTGAAATTATTCTTATACTAACATTGCTAACTTTGCTTGCCATAGCGACCACTCTTAGAGGTTGAATATGGGATGAAGGGTTGAGTGTGATGAGTGTTTTGATGGATGGCGAGGTGTAGTCTTGTTACAAACTAAGACCGACTGTTTCCTAGATTGGGTCATTAATTAATAGCCCAACGACCAATGGAATGGACCAACGGCTTTACGTGACTTCCGAACCACGGGGAGTGGCCATCGTGAAAAGTTATCACTGCGACCGGGAATCGAACCAGGGCCGATTTGGTGCGAAGCACGCACTATACCACTGAGCTATGGTTACCTAGTGGTACATAACAATAACGAGAGATACTCCTTAAAAAGATGACCCTTTATCATTTTCATCTTGTATAGCATGACAGGAAATTAAACATGTGAATATTATGCGTTATTGTTTCTTAGTAACTTTTTGAGTATCAAAACTAGGCTATATAGTTTGGGATCCATTAGTTTCCACTTTAAAAAGCCAGCACTCAATGAGAAAATGAAAGTTGTCCGTTAACGGGCGTACAATTAATTCGAGTATTTTTATTTTTGGTTTTCGAGTAAGATGGTACAGATGTTTGTAACTTAAAATGGCCTATTTAAAATCTAGAACGTAATATAACTATAGAAAAGTACTACTTTCTTGGTAATTTTCGAAAATGATAATACTAGGACTGAGGACCGACAGGACCCTCAAGGTTCTTTGACCTAATTCAACAACCGAATTCTAACCAACGAAGCCAAACAATTCCAACCGTTTTGCCCTAATTTCCAAAAAGAAATTTAATAAAACTTATCAACGTTCAGAATTATTAAACACGGAGAATATTGCAATAAACCGCATCAATCACGGAGGAGGCAATGAAGCGTGAAGAAGGCTGATGACGTGCGCGCTTCAGTCAGCGGCTCTTATCAGCACGACTGATTGCTGATAACAGCGGCAGGCTCATCAGCGCCGCCATCTTGTGCTGACTCCTGCTGCTCCAGCATGCCGACACTATCCTGACTCGACATCAGCGAGTCTATAATTACTTGCTTCATCACATAATTTGTCACGGGGCTTTACTATGAATCAAATGTTGTGCTCTTTATTGCGTCATATTCGTATAGGTCGGGTGATAAATTTTGAAAATGAACAAAGTTAACTCGTCGAGAGTTATTGGTAACCTACAGAAAAAAGTCCGTAGACAATACGAAATACACAAAACAATGGCCGATGATAGGAACCATAGATTTAAACTGATGAATTTCGGTCGGGCAGTGTAGTTATAATATAATTTATAATATCAGCACCAAATATATTTCTAACATAGATAATTTGTACCACTATACAAAGTGTAAAATGAAGCCTAAAGGATCCCAAAAGCTACGTTGTAAGTCTATTTGTATCTTTTATTTGGAAAATTCAGCAATTTAAATTATTCACACTTAACTCTTAGGTTTCGTGGCCGGTGTCACAACTATAATCTAGTTCATCCAGTTCACACCGCATCCAAACTTCATAATTAGGTTGAGATATTTTGGCCTCGCTGTGGAGTACCATCTTCAGTCACTGAATCAGCCAATCAGTGACTGAAGATGGTACTCCACAGCGAAGTCAATATCAACTAATACTTTGAATTTAGTGAACCGGAAGAACTAGATTTTAGTTAAGTTATTCAAAGTTTTTTGGGAAATATTTCATGAAGTAAAAATTTGTATTAATATGTGACCACGTTTAAGAATAAACAAATTAAAAAACAAAGTTATTTATCACTAAAGCCAACTACAAAATTCATCGCTCTACAATCTCCAAGTCCTTTATACTTTATGAATGGATATCTTCTTCATCATCCAATTGTTGGAAAATTCAGCAGAGAGTTGGTCATTTGAAATCCCTTGCAGAGGCACGCTCCGCTGGCAGAGTGCAGACTTCATCAAATCTACATTTGCTATTCTCATCTCCCTTAACTCCACTTGACTTGCTAAACGTTTCCAGTTTGCACGGTTTCTGTCCACCTGGTGTCACTTTAGTAGAATCTCACTGGAGAACCATATACAGGGTGCCCAGTAATAAGGAATCAAACTTCACTGGGTCAAGTAAAAATGAACAAAAAATGTCAAATACCACATAGTCCTATCTCGCTTAGTTTTCCGTATGGTCTGTCGATAGGACTATGTGATATTAGAATTTTTTTACTTGCCAAATCACCTGGTGAAGTTTGATACCCTAATTACTGGACACTCTGTATAAATCAATGCTAACTCAATATTGAAGATGGAACAATTAAAATATTTAACGTTGATAAATGCATTCATACAATAGAGAGAGATATAATGTTCAACAAACTGAATGAGAATAACTGCTTAAAATAAATCATCTGTAGTAAAATTCACGAAACAAAGGAAACAATCGTAAACAATAGAATGAATAGCTGACTTAGCGCACTTTCCTCATTCTGATGAGGAAAACCTAAACAGTTATTACATCACGGGATAGCTTCACTTGAAGCAGATACTGCATTCTGTATTAAAATCCTTAAACATATAGAAGGGCGCTAGTAGCTTTGTACTTTTTCTGAATCAGAATATGTGATTTTTTTATCTTTCAATGTTAGTACATACAATATTAATGGGGTTCTTGTTCTGCTTACACATGTCGTAGAATATTTATTCTTCAAAATAGAGCAATCCGAATTATATCAAAAATAGGATACAGGGATGCCTGTAAAAAAATTACAATTTTAACTCTATTAAATATTTATATCTACGAAACTATTATATTTTGTTTAACCCATTATGACTTAAGAGGTAATCAATTACGAGACTAGAAACAGTTTTTGATACAGATTAGAAAGCCACAGAAACGTGTTTAAAAATTACTGAGCCAAATGGAAGTAAAATTATCTAACAAACTCCCAGAAATTTTAAAAATATACAACATTTGAACACTTTTAAGACTAGGCTCAAACATTATTTAATTGAACATACGATTTATATAGTGTGAGTGAATTTACGGGCCAATAAAAAATCGATTTGTGGTATTATTGGTTTAGTAAGAGTATTAATAGTTTAATGGTATTAATGTCAGCCTTTGCCATGTACTTTGGTGGTGATTTTGCCTTACTTACTATTAATCATTCATATTCTTTTTTGTCACACAATTTTTATTGTAAACGACAATAAACGATTATTATTATTATATTTTATTACCACATACAATATTTCTCTTTATAACAACGGACTAAACAACGGGCTTTCTTTCAACTGATGCGGTTTAACTGTCAAACCCTCCGCTTGCAAGGGTTTCGTAGAAAGTAGATAGCGCTCTTATGTAAAGATTAAATTCGTATATGTTTATTTTTATACAAATAGAAAGGATTGATCTGTTTGACTGTTCATTATATTTTAGATGAACTCATTTTTAGTTTCTTAAATAAGGTCTTAAAACACTATATTTTTTAACTTTAACCGTTAATAACATAAAAACTGAAAGTAATTTTGAAAAATGAACTATTAGCAAACCTAGATTTTTCATTTAAGTGTTGTTTCGAAATAGCATTAACACTCCATTTTAATTTCGCAAAACTCTGCAACGACGCTTTCCCGAGCAGCTGAGGCGGACCCTTGAATACTCTAAATTTACGGTCTCAATGTCAAGAAGATGGATAACTAAACGTAAGCAACTGCACGACGGATTATCCAGCACTGCAAACTGCCGCCTGGGAAACAGATCAGCTAACGACAGAGTGTCATTGTTGGAGCCTCTCCAAGTTGCGACTAAACCAAACTGGGACAGGAGACAACCGAGCGCGACTCCACGGCAGTATATCTCTTCTCCCCAGTAGAGAATAATTAGGCGTGGTGGTGTTGGTATCCCTGCAGACTCCAGAGTGATCTACAAGTAGAGAGAGAAGGTTCTTCTCTACATCTGGACCCGGGCCAACGTAAACACGAGGAAAAACACGCCAACAGCTGACGAGAAAAACTGTAATGGCTTTCATTCCAGCCTTGATGTGACACTGGTTGCAGTTGCCTCACATTGTGTACAGAGTGCAGCACGTGGTCCTGTTCCATGTGTGGTGCTTTCATACGTGGTTACAGGGTAAGATAGTTTTCTGGTATCTGAGTACTTAACAACTACAATAGTAAGGTTGCTACATTTAATTTACTTATAATTTCAAACTAATTAACTTGGCACAAACTATGGTTTTAATGTAGCCTACCGTATACAATTCATGCAGAGTTTTGTTGTTTAGGCAAAAATACAAAATCCAAACCAAATTAGTTTTATACATGAACGACTGAAGTATTGACTAAATCTTAAAAGCTTCTGAACACTTACAAAATTCTTGAAAGCTTGCATATTATACGATACTGTAGTATAATACAATGACCAGTTGCCAAAATTAAACAAGTGGCGCAAGCATACACAACCTGTATGACATCAATATCGTACTACTCGAAAAACTACAATCAATTACTGCGGTGGTGTTTATAAGATCAACAAAATTAAATAATAGTGTAACATATTTGTAAATAAATACACTGTAGTTGAAGGTAAAGTTTGTCTTGTTTAACGAGGCGAAGTTAGGACTACAAAGTCCTCTCTACCATTCAACCTCGACTTTACCTAGCGTTACCGTTTAGTCAAATTAATTTAAGTGGTGACTTCGGGGATCGAACACGCGCCATCGGCGTGATCAGCTCCGGAGTCGCGCACGATTCCAACCCACCACGAACCCGCTAATTTAACTCAATATTGGATTATAGTTTTTGTATTTTAGAAAGCGCTTTAAACGTTTCATTTCACTTTCCACGTCAGAAAAACACAAAGCACGGTAGTGATAAAGTAAACAAACCCATATCATGCCTACACAAACCATAATTAATTACGCAAGAAAGCCAATTACTCAGTATTTACTACAAAGTGATAAAGTTAATTGAATTGCGGCAACGTCACATCAATTTAACGACATCAGTTAACCAACAAGGAAGCCATGTAAGTGAGTTTCCTTTCACGTTCACTTTGACGGGTTTGGAGGAAATCGCGAACGGAAGCCGGGTTCACACGGTGCGGGTGTGTTGTCGTCACGCACACACGGGGCGGGCCGAGTCGTGACGGAAACTGCCGATCGTGTGTCGCCTCGGGAAACACTTCATCACGTATCGGCTCCACACAAAGCCGCTTAGGCCATCGAGTGGACTTATCGAGCGATCCCCGACCTCGACCTTGACTATAGACTGTCCTTTCATCAGACAAAAACATATGATATTGTACGTAAGGTAAATTAAGAATGATTATTTGTCACATGTTTAAAAAATGTTTCCGTCCAAACAGTCTACATGTGTGAGATAAATATTTTGGAAAATTCGAAATACTGGAAATTTAACTGTTGTAAGACTTTCATTAATGAGCCGTTGCACAGATGACGACTGAACGTTATGCGAAACAATTTATTGAGCTAGTTTACAAGAGCATAAAACATCCAAGAACGAGTTTTCTGTTGTCCAGACGTATTTGTTTACGGCGACTAAACCAAAAACGTAAACTCACATAATTCACCATTTTTCACTTGTTTTGAAAAAGAGAGAACAAATATTTTGAGAGGACAAATATTCTGAAATTTGGACTAGTAGTTTAGGGAAACCCTGTGGAATATTATTATATTATTACTATTATTGAATACTCCGTCCTACATTTCATACGTATACTATTAAATTAATCGATTGGAGGGAAAAAGGTTAAATGTACGAGGCGATAAGGAATGCAAGGAGGCTAAAATCGGGATTTGGAAGGAAATTCTCAAGGTATTCCACTGGAGATTGTGGGACAGGTAAGTTGAGTGTTGCTATAAAATGGGAGCAGGATAGGAAAGAAACCTGGTGGGTAGGCAGGTCAAGTGGAAATCACAAACAACATTCATATAAAACACGAACTCAACCCGGCAAATAGCCAATCAAAGTAATTAGTCCCGCTACACGTTGTTTTGAAACCAAATACAACACTTCGTCCAAATCAATCAAATGAACCTTGTACCTTGGTACAGAGAAAACACCCCGTTATTGCGAAATAGTTGCTGAAATTGATTAAACAACTCAGTGTCGGGATAGACAAAGTTAGATTAAAAGAGGATTCAAATAAACTCTACTTTTATTGTGACTCAGCTGTTGGGTTTGATATTCCCGTGGCGTATGTGAAAACTGTTTTGCAAAGCCAAATGGGTTAAGAAAACTGTATTACTAAACTGAAGCTTTTATATAGTTTTCACGGTTTTAAGAAACGAAACATTCATTTATGTAAATTGTGATTATTGATTTATCATTTAATTTATTCCAACGTAGAGCTTACTGTTCACAAGAAGTAATTTAGCTAAGCTCGTCTAATAGGGCTGGCATTTTCGTGTCTTCCTAACTTAGCAAACTAAGCGTAAAAAAACTATAGAAACACTTACAGTCTTTGAGCAGAAATGTTTATTGTTGAACTGAAGCATACAAAAATCAGCGAACAATTACCTGAAAACACAAAAATTATCAGTTTTAATTTTAGGCTATATTTATATTGTATATGGAATTTTTAAAACTCACCCGAATCTGAACTTAAAACTCAAATTGCTCAGTAAGGGTAATCATTGAAGATACACAATATTAAACTCAACCGCTGTAAAAACTCCACAGCTTAAAGGTAAAAAGGTAAAGTTTGTCTTGTTTAACAAGGCGATGTTAGAACTACAAAGTCCTTTCTACCACTCAACCTTTACCTAGCGTCACCGTATAGTCAAATTACAAATTGTACGTGGTGACTGCGGGGATCGAACCCGCGCCACCGGAGTGGTGCTGAGCTCCGAAGTCGCGCGCGGTACCAATCCGCCACGAATACGCACAGATCAGCCTAGTATAATTAGACTATTAAATAAACGTATTTACGAGTATGTTCTCTATTTACAACTAGAGGCGCCCATCGTTTATTACATTTAACAAGTTGTCACTGATCTGTTGACAGACAAATATCATTATGACTGATTAATGAAGTGTGTACTTTTTAGAAGCAAGAACAATTTACGGTTAATTTACGGACAGCACCATTAATTACTTATACAGTAAAGATAAATCATAACCAAAACGGATGGGAATAAATCCAAAATCTGACTTCAAATATCAAGATTTATGTTTTATAAAAATAGCAAAACTAATTGAAGAAACACATTTGTGGCTTATACAAAGACAATACTTTGAAAAGTTCTGAATCCCTAAGCAGCTCGAAATAACAACAGACAATAGTATGCAGCGAGACTAAAGAAAAGATTATGTAAAGGAGGATAAAAACGCTGAAACTTCAAGTTATGCTGGAGTTGGAGTATCTAGGCTTTTACTGCCTCTTCCAGAAAACACTAAAGCCCAACTCTTTACGCCGTACTGAGCGTCCTTTTCCAGTATTTACCTAAAGAGCATCACAAAAACAAAAGCTCTTTCTTCGACTGACATTAAGTAAACAAAACTCGTTTGTTAAATTTCATTTTTAAATCTCTTAAACGTGCATGCATCTTTATTCTTCACATCGATTAGTAAAAACCGTAACTAAGCAAATAACCAGGCCGACACGCAGCTAAACGCTAAAACGCCGCTTGAATCAAATTTACTTTACAATTTGTTACTCTTATTCGCTCCGTTCACAGCCTCGCTTTGGCATTCAGCCTCAGACTTACGTGTTCCTTTATTGGAAGTTTTATACATATCGTGAAGGTAAAACGTAATTTAAATTTTATTGAAATCAAACTACTAATAACGCTGTTATAGCAAAACATCGCTTTTTTGGCCACCATTTTGAAACGACTAAATGAATTTTTATAATTTGTAGTATATTTGTGGATACTTTAAAAGTACATTTTAATTTAAAATTCTATCAAAATCGGATACATTTTACTGTTTTAAATCATTAAAACCACTATTTTGACCAAAACTTCCCCGCCACGACCCAAAAGGGGGGGTTCCGGGTAGCCCGATGTTGCTGGTCAACTAACTTGACCGATATACTCGTATTTACAAAAGGGACATTTGTAGCAAATTTCATGAAAATCGGACCAAAAATGATGTAGAGAGTACACACATTTGTCTATACAGTAAGTCAAAATTCTTAAAACGTATTCTGGATCGGTGCTCATTTCACGGTCCCGGATCTAACCATGCTGACGGCTTGAATATCACATTTTCCAAAGGAAATTTGATAATAAAGCTATCTACCACTTGGTTGAAAATACATGAGCGTCTAACATTTAATTCTTCATTTGAAAGGTCGATAGCAGATTTTTGCACTTAATCCAAAGTCAATTAAACCCAGACTAAAGTTAATTAACTAAATCCTTGTTTTACAATGAACTTCAGCTTCCATACTCCAAACACGTGTCTCCAGTAGACCTTTATGAGATCTGAATTGATGACAATATTATGCTCTCTGAAAACGCGCTGGATGGGATTATAGAAGGGTTCTACATTGGAATCGAGGATTGGATTAAATCCGTTAATGAATGCTCTCATATTGATTTTGATTTTAGGACGGGTTTTAAGCTTATTCATGTACGCTTTACATTGAGTTTGTATTATATTGGAAATAAAAATTCACTCCTTTTAAAATTTAGGTAAAATCATTAAATAAGTTTTTAAACTACAAGAGTTTCGTTATTAATTAGTCTTTGTGAGGACAACTAATTATGTAAATCCTTTGAAATAATGCAGAAAAAGACTTTCACAATTGCAATGGACGACAAAAATTAAATCAGAGGAACTATTTAATCACAAACACACTTGGAAGTCACGAATTAACTGAACTAGATTACAAGTGAAATGCCCACGCCATTCTCCGATTCGGTAATTTGAAATTGTAATGAGGAGAAAATTACCGTAATTTGGTCGCAAACGAGCCCTATTATAACATCTAAACACGGATTAATATGTGTTTTTGAGTAAGTGGGTGTTACCAGTGTTAGATGAGACTATCACCCCAAGCTAGAACCATTATAGTGTCAGAACCGTCCTACTTTTATAAGGTAATATGTATGATTGGACGCAACATATTTATCTAGAAAAAAACTGTAAAACCAAGTGATTTGATTTGGGCAGGTATAGAAATCCTTGCAAAAGATTGAAGCTAAATAGCTTTTATCCATCGTAGGAAAAATCAATGGCAAAATAACTTTCATAGAACAGACATAAAATGTATAAAAACATTAGAGGTCGATATTATGACAATGAAGAACTGCCTAAATGTAACTAATGAAGAATTTCAATGTACAGAAGTACAATAGTTATTAAGCTTCATACAGCTTAAATACAAGCTGATAAATGCTTAAATAACGATTATTTACAAACAATATACAAAGATTTATCAGTTACGTACGTTACTCGTTGCATAATTTCTAAACCTAATTAGAATTACGTTTTGAAATTTTGATTCAGACGCTTTTACCGTAATCATAATAACAAACAAATTTAACTCACGAAACCAATAACCAATTTAAAATGCACAAGGAAATCGAGATTTTATAACGAATCATTTATTGATAGGTATTTACAACAACAACATTTACTGTCAACATTATTACAAACAAGTTTGATTCACTTGACATAACAATAGGCCTACATTTAAAAATGCAATGCCATTGGTAATAACAAATCCATAGATAAAAAAAACAATTCACATTAAAATTTTAAGCATCCAGGAATTCTCTCAAATTAAATAAGAATTTTTTTAAGTGTGTTTTAAATATTTTTAATCTGTATTTCTTAAAGTACCAGGAAGGCGACTAAACAATTTCCTACCAGCTTAAAATAGGAGTTTGTCAAACATTTGAAGCCGATAATAAGAGTCCTCGGTTAAATTTTGCTTTCTTAAGTCATAAACAGTCTCAGTACTACAATCACCAGAGGAATATTTAGATCTAAAGAACAATAAAGTTTCTAATATGTATAATGAAGGAAAGGGTAAAGTATATGTAGAGCTTTGAAAGCATCTCAACCAGTATCACTGTAAAATTATTCTTACTGCCATTTTTTGCAATATAAGTAGGCCTACACGTTGGATCTTCCCATCGAAGCAATACCCCGTTAAAATATGCCAGAAGATAAATATGGATGAATGAGTCCATAGTATGCTAATTTTAAAATATCTGTATTACAATGTAATGACAATTTTCTGAGCAACAATCTAAATTAAGAAAAATAACTTGCCTGATTTGTTGAATTCTTGAAAAAAAGAAAGCTTAGGGCGGAACTCCATTTAAACTCTACTCAAGAAAGCAAGGTAGGCCCTAATGTTTCCAGGCAACTCCAAGTGAACTTTGATTCCTACCCCGCCTTAACATTTTAATAAAGCCGAAACTTACGGCGCCCTTATTTACATAGCAAACACTTCAATCTTGGGCCTCGATGTAATGGAGAAACTTCAAACTGAATTTTAAAACATTGCATAATCTCCGAGGTAATTTGTAATAATTTGTCAGGGGAAGAGTTATCCCGCAAAATGAGGTTTCATCGTTAGTTTAAGAGTGCATAGTACCTGTCGGCCATTTTGTTTGTGTACCATAAGAACAATGTAAAAGCAATCATTTTCTTGAGACACTTCACGCCCACAATTTTCATCAGATCTGTTTAAAATAAGTTTTATTTGAAAAGTGATAATGGACTGCAACCAACTTTTTGAACATTTTATTTGTTTAATAGTAAAACCAACGTTTCAAATACAACGTTTCTTCTATTTTGGGATTGACGTCACGGATTGACAACTGAGAAAATGAAAACTTGGCTCAGCGGAGTCACTAAGGCATTTAATAAACTTTAAAACAAAGTTTATTTCATAAAAATCCGATGAAAACTGTAGGCGTGAAGTTTCCCAAGAAAATGCATTTTTACATTACTCTTATGGGACGAAATTCAAGATCACAGCTATTACTGTGCACTCTTGAGGGTTTTTAAAATATTATTGCGTACTTTATGACTTTGACTGGAGATTAATAATTTAAGACATTATTTATTAACAAACGCTTTTTTGATTACGACTGCAGTGAACTAAAATGTAAATGGAACGCCGAGCATTCCCAGATGAATGAGCAAGCGGGTTGTGAATTACTTAATTTACTCGTTTCTTTTGGGACCACCACCATTCAACAGAGGCGAGGTGAGTATGGATTTACGTTAAATGTATCAACGACCAATCATGTTTTATATGCAATCATAATAAAATATCAAAATCTAAAATCAAAATATTTGCACTTATATGACCTTCATGCAATAAAAATAAATATGATAAAGTATTTAAATACAATTGTAGGATAATCAGATACATTGTATTACTACAATACGGGGTCAGTCTTTCATTTTGAAAGCAGCGTCTGTGTTGCATATTTAGTTTCCTGGGTCTATTGGTTGTTTATTTGTTCTTTTTTCTACGTTTCTGTTTGTACATTATTATGCATCGTGTATGCCATGGGTAAAATCTTTCTTTCTTTAAATTTAAACGTGTCCAAACCCACTACTTAAAAAAGAGTAACTATATCACTATTTGAGATGCCGACCACTCTCATGAGGGTATTTTAAGGCAAATATGTGGTGATGGATGAGTGTGATGAGTGGTAGTAATGAGTTATGAGGTGTAGTCTTGTTACAAACTAAGGCCAACTCTTCCTTAGAATGGGTCATTAATTAATAGCCCAATGACCAATGGAAATACAAGGACCAGCGGCTTAACGTGACTTCCGAACCACGCAGGTGATGGTCTGATATGTCTAAACTATGGTGGGAGCCGCTTTAGACGTATATCATCCTCAAAACCTGACCTCCATGAAGCTGGATTACAGGACCACGCCACGAGTCCCAGTCATATTAGACATAGACACGAAACCTGGTTCACAAGTACTAATTCAACTACACAGGTTTGTACAGAAACAACCTGGGAAGGTTAGTGTGTTAGTTCGACAGTGTGTAGCCGGTTTTAATCACAATACACCGCATGAAACCCATGTGTATAGTGCCCACTACAGCCGGGTAATAACCCTTGCCCATTTCACGACACGCTGTTATTCTGCCTTATCACACATCACACCATTTATCGGAGACTTTACTTTTAGTGCAGCATTCGCTTCTAAAAATCGACATCACTTTAGCCCAGTTAACAACTATTGGTTTTTCTCTCAAATGTTTGAAGTATTTAATTGGCGCTTAGCTAAGTTATTTTTTACTTTAAAGAGTTGTTATCATGCATTTTCACAGTAGATGTCCATTGACCTAATTAAATTGAAGCTTATGTATCTTTTGATTTGCCAGTGTACAAAACATTATTATTGCGATGACAAAAACTTATAAATAATCCAATAAAACCTACAATCACTTGTGAGAAACAATTCTTAAAACTATATAGATTGTAAACATTATATGAGAATAAAAAACTTCATTATTTATATCCTACTTGCCAATAATTCTTACATTGTACATACATATTGAATTGAATTTAACAACACTACAAGTTTTCAGCTTACATTTGATGATTTGAATGCTTTAAAGTTTAAAACAAAATGCTAATTTGTATATGCATATAGGACCTTTCAATGAGTTTGTTGAACAAGATGAGTCATGTATATTAGTACAAATACAAACAAAAGGTTGATGTCTGGTGAAAACCTTAATAAAAGTATTAGTAATTTTCCAAATTAAGATACGCAAACTCATACACTTCACTCATGATAGACTGTTTAGTAAATTAAAGGCTACAATAAACCCAACCCATTCTTTAATTCATGTCCAAAAACACTTTTAAGCAAATGTAGTACGTTAAGCAGCGTTATTACATAGAAACCCGATACCCCATGTTGCCAACAGCTGGGAAGGTTATTTACAAGACGCGAGCGGCTGATGACTTAGTTATTGGGTTATCTTAGATTCGCGCAGGATTCACGATAAATCCAGTGTTCCTCATCAACTTCCAGGATAGGTTGTTTGCTGGCACTTTTATACGGGGGTTATTATTTCAACCAACGAACTCAGGCAATAACGGGTACCTATTACCTTTTAACGACGTTAGTATTATTATAATGTGTACATTGTATTACTACAATACGGGCTCAGTACGGGCTGGCGAAAAGCCGACGTCTTTCATTTTGAAAGCAGCGACTGTGCTGAAGTCCAGCCTAGGAACGATTGAGTTTATTTTCCTCACATTATAATTTTATTACAAGCAAGTGTGAACTACAATTTTAAAGATTTTCTTTGAAGACAAACTCAAGATTAGTAGTTTATACAAAATTCATAGTGTTTAATTATTTTCATTAGCTTAATATGTTGTTAATTGGCAATGCAAAATTTATTTGTCAATGACAATAAAACATTATTTATTTATTACATTGCATATTAATGTAAATAATTACACGCTAACTGCTTTAAAACACGTTAATTAAATAAAGGCAGTGAGTGTCTCAATATATTGTAGGCTGATGCAGCATTATACAAAGTAGCACATGTTCAGCTACTATGTAACAATGAAATGACTGGTGTCACACCCTGTAACATAACAATTGTGCCAGTTTCATAGCTGACTACGACAAACCAAGATATTGCTTTCTGTCTCGGCAACAGCTTCCTAGACTATTGCCAAGATGTCACAAAGCGATGGCGTGTTTCTTTCATATTACTGTAGTTGCATTTAAACGTGTAAGGAACTTGGGAGACGACCCAATTTTCGGTTTTTTTGCAAAGATTGCAAGAAATCAACTTTGAAATGTCACATTTCATATACAATTTTTGGGACAAATTTTGCTTGAAAATCTTTTAAGGGAAACATCACAGCCCTATAACATAATCCCATAGGATATTTTGAAGAAAATATTGCCATAAAACATTTTGAATGTGAAATATAGCATTTTAAACCAGATTTCTTGTAATTATTGAATGACAAAAATGAGTCGATATAAAAAGGTTTCTTTGCGTCGTTGAATTTTTATTCAGATTTGCTTGATTTTGAAGTTCCACAAGGGGGTTTGTATTTTTAAAATGTGGGGGCTCTTCCCTTAGACTTTGGGTGTGAGGTGGGTGACGCAAAGTACGTCAAAACAATCTTCAGAATCCTATTAAAACATTCCTCACAGGGTTAAAAATATTGCCTTTTTCAAAAAGTTAAGGTGTGGAGGGGACATAACTCACCGTGCACAGGCTTTTCTTACTAACTATAATTTAAACTCTCTCTAAAACAATAACACTCCTTGGTTTAACCGTCAGTTTTCAAAACATATTTTATTTGATTATTGAGGTTTTAAGCAGAGTCGTTGTTAACGTAGGTAAAGTTAGAAATAATCTTATGAAATTTAACATATAGAAATTAAAACAACATTGTTCAGGATTGTCCTTACTTAAAGAGTGAAATTGTTGACAGGTTTCTCTCACTGAATAAGATGAACATTCTTAACAGTAGATTTGCATAGTCATTACTCATTGTTTGGTATTTGTATCAATAATCTCACACTGTAACAGCCAATACAAATTTATATTGTTAAAACTCTTTAAAATGAATAAAACACTATAGGCTACAATAAACGACAAAAACCGTTTAACTCTTAGGCTTTCGCGGCCAGTGTCACAACTATAATCTCGTTCTTTCAGAACACACAGTTCAAACCAGTATAGTTGAGATTTCGGCCTCGCTGTGGAGTGATCTTCAGTCACTGATTGGCTGAAACGCCAATGTGTGTCCACAGCGAGGCCGAATTAACTCAACCTAATTATGCAGTTTGGACGCGGTGTGAACTACTGGAAGAACTAGATTATAGACAAATCTCGTCGTTTCCAGTTTGACAACACAAAGGTAACGAGATGACTTTCCAAGAGGACATGTTCCTCCAACCATAGCGCGAGGAACCAGACAAAACATAGTTCTGGTCTAGGGACTCTAAAAATCACCCCATTACCGAGCCCCGATCCGTGGCCCAGTGAGCGGAATAAAAACAAACCATAAATATCCTCTCAGACTCTCCAACGTTTAAAATAAAAGCAAAGAATGTGAAATGGATGGACCAGCGATTACTCTGTTCTGGATACAAGTGGAATTACGAGCGGTTTCTGGAGAAAAATGTGCGTCCATATTTTGGCCGAGGAGAACATTACACAATCGGCGCTGGCCTCTGCCGTAGCACTAATTCAACTTGTCCCCTAAATCATACAACTTCTCCCCAACTTTGTCCTCTATTGAACTAATCTCTATTTGTAACCCTCTGGTAATTGTTTCACTTTGATATCAGCAGGCGAGTGAAATTCGTTATCAAAAGAGCGTAAGAAGACCTTATTACCCATCACACTAGCCATTCATTCTATATTCACATGAAAATACCCTCTAGGAGTGGTCGGTGTTTCAAATACGATATACAAGTATAAAAACAGCCTATCGTATTAAAAGACAATAATAATTATAAACAAAAGATTAATTACATTGACATAGAGGAAAATGGATTTCACAAAAAGCATAGATAAAAATAACGTAGAAACATTGACATAACAATAACATATTGACATTACACAGAAATCTTACAGAGTATACAGTAGTGACTTTTGTACATACTAGAACAATTATAGATTGATAGTTTAAAATAATAATTTGTACGGTTTTAAATAATGAAATTGAATAATACATTTCTTTGATACTCACTAGCTTAAAGAATATTCTTCTGCCGTCAACAGACAGAAAGGTGAGCTAATTAGTTGAGTAACAAACGTGAAAATACTTTCTCAATTTGCAATTTCTGCGAAGTCTTGTGATATGGTATGACATGTCGGTTTCACTGAAGGCTACTAGCATTGACTTTCCATCTTACAAAATAGACGTGGCAAAGGATAGGGAAGAATGACCCGAGGGGGCAAAACTAGTTCTCGCGGTTACCACCAGGATCGCCACTGTCGCGCACTGCCTATCTCCCTCCCTCTCGCACCGCGTCCATGTGTTGCTAAGCAACTACTTCAAGAGCAACTACTGTAAGATGGAAAGTCAATGCTACTAGTGTGCAGTAGATGTGAGACGAATGTTTCCGACACAAGGCGAAAATCCCTGCGGCTTTCCAGCCTGAGGCGACGCAAAGCGTGCGGCTGGGACATGTGCTGAATAATTTATAACAAGAGGTACATGTGCCTTGTGTAGGTATTCCCTAACTGTTCTCCTTCCTGGCTCTCGTAGTTGTATTCTAAAATAATGTCTAGTAAATACTATCATGTGACAGAGAGCTGGTGCAATCAGCAATTAAATACTTTACGCGCCAAAGTAATCAACAAGTAGGTTAAACGAAGTTAAATGTTTACATTGTTACAGTGAGCACATACCCAGGCAACGAATGTTCGTGTAAAAAACTTACATCAATTCTTTAGTTAAAATGTATTGTTGACGATGGGGGAATTTCAGAGTTTAAACTATTATTGCGGAAATTTTCCATCATCAGTTAGCAAGATTGTGGTTAAGTGGAAGAGAGGACTTTATAGTCCTAACTTCGCCACCAATAAAGACGATTTTCATTTCATTTCATTTCAAGATGATCACGACGTTTCGGGATCCGACTTACTGATCCCGTCTTCAGGTAATGATCACCTGACATGCACCAGATCCCGAAACGTCGAGATCAACTTGCTCACTAACGATGGAAAATGTCCGCAATAATAGTTTAAACTTACATCAATATTAGTGAAATATTTGCCTGAAATTCAAACTGTGGGTTATGAAAGGAATGAGTTAAAAAATCAATAAAATCGAAAGGATGCGGACAAGAGAGAGCGGAGAGACGGACAATGGATAAAGGTGATAAACAATGGATGAACGTGATAAATGAACAATAATGCAGCGAATGCGGAATGGACCGATGAATATACATGAGAAAAGGAAGCACAGACATCAGACACTGCATTCGCAATTAACCGCTTTGAGAAACGCCACATTGATCCCACCACCGAATACACGTCGTTAATACGGTAATTAAAATTCATTGGTTAACACTTCTGGTGTGGTTTCCTTCGTCTACAATGTAATAACTCACCACGCATTTATTTAAATAATAAATAAGTAAGAAAAAATGCCTTTGATCAAACTACGTTCACTTGAAATATTACTGTGACTACGTGTTAGTTAAGGGTCCGCCTCAGTGGTCACTGCAGAGAAAGGCTGAATTCGTCCACCAAAGGAACACATGACACCGCGCACGTAACAACTGGCTAAAGAACGGGCTTTCTTTCAACTAACAAACGGCCTAAACCCTCCACTTGCAAAGGTTTCGTAGAAAGTAGATAGCGCTCTTATATGAAGGTTAAATTCGGATATGTTAATTTTTATGAAAAGAGAAAAGTTTATCAGTGTTTGCCTGGTATTAGATTTTTGATAAAACTATTTTAGCTTCTTAAATAAGGTATTAAAACACTCTTTATTTCCTAACTTTAACCGTTAATAACGTAAAACTAAAAGACGTTTTAAAAATAAAACTACAGGCAAACCTAGATACTATGTTTATCTTTCATTCTAGAGTTATTTCGTCAAAATAGCATTAATACTAGAGTCTCCATTTTGTTTCACACAAACTTCTGCAACGACCTCTGCCGAGCAGCTGAGGCGGACCCTTAAGGCATCGGTCGGCCCTCGTATACGCCTTTGGGACGCTCGGTTATTCACCCTAACATTCCAAGGATCCTCTCAGGATGCCTTTATTTCGAAAATGTCTTCATGGCGTAAAACTCGTGATACTTATGTCGATTGCTTGATCGTAAAATCGGTTAACATGAGCAATACCCTAAAATACTGCTGAAATCATTAGCATTTAGTCAACGCTAATACAAAAATGCAAAGCATTTAAAACCATTTAACATTTAAAGTTTTAACTGCTCTCGCATTCCAAGAACAAATTGTAATCATTAAAGAATGTAGAGGGTAAAGTTCGCAGCTCAGCCACAGTTGTGTTGACAGGTAAATGGAGTCAATTCAGGCGAGAAGGATCAGCGGGAGCGCTCGTGGCAAAGTTAGCTACGAAGATAAACCGCTTCTTAGTTAATTTCCCTCAAGAAATGCCGAGTAGCAAGACAAGAGCGCAGGTGAATCCACTCTTGAATTCCTACGTGAAATTCGTTTATTTCGCGTTCCATCTCAAGTTTCGTTAAATTACAAACTTTATTACAAAGTGACTTTTGTGTTTGTAACATTTCAGGATGGTCATGTAGCAACATTTAAGTACAAAGGTTCATGACAGTAAGTAGCATTCTTCCAATCAATAAATTAAATCATGGTAAATAAAAAATTATTGAAAGAGGTGAGTTTCCTTTGATCACACTTAAAAACTTAACGTTATTCTTTTTGAACTAATCACAAAAATGTAAAACTTGATAAATTGTAACAGTTAGACCTAAAGCACATTACAGTAATTAAATATTTGGTGAAGTTACAATATATAGAATATTTAGGTAGTCTGTTTTGAGATCCGCAAAATATTCTATGAGGTTATGTTATAGGGTTGTAATGTTTCCCTCAGAGTATTTTAAAAACATGTTGTCATTCAAAATAAATTGTATGTGAAATAATGTGGCATTTTAAACCTGATTTTGTGTAATCTTTAAATTAGTAGCAAAAACGAGTTCATATAAAAAGATTTTCTTTGCGTCGTTCAATTTGTGTTGAAATTTTCTTTTTTAGATGCCCAAAGGGAGTTATTTTAACCCCCCCTTGAGTGGGGAGTTGGTGACGCAAAGTACGTAAAAACAAACTTCAGAATCCTACATCAGCATTCCCAAAGGGTTTTAAAAATATTTATTTTTTAAAAGTTAAGTTGGGGGTATTTTAAACTCACTCTGTATAAGATAAGGAAATGAAAGCAGGGTACCGAATAGGAAGGATAATCAGGCGGTTAGTGTAGTGTAGTTGAGTTGAGTGGCTGTAGTCGGTACCGTTTTACGGTTTAACACCCGCGGGCTAACTGACCGGCAAATCCTTTCTTTACTTTCACTTTCTCTGAGAAAAATATCACTTGAAACCCTTAAGGGGTGAAATAAAACATTAGAACTACTTCTTTGCCATTGAAGGTTTTATTTTTGAACGTTCATTCGTTAAATATAAATACGTAAGACATCATCGAAGTAGTGTAATTTAACCATAGTAACTGGGCACTTATTCGTACGATTTTAAATCAGAATAAATGACAAAACCAATACTTTTATACCTAATTTACCATAAAAAGTATTGGCTTTTGTCATTTACTCTACTTTCAAATTACTGAAGTCATGAGAAATCGTAATTAATTTAGTGTTGGGCCGTAAAGATTTATCACGTGATGAGCACGTTCAATGCATGAAGGGGGCCAATGAGGTGTTATTAGAAGTTACGAGGGTTTCAGGGAGGTGTTTAGTCAAAATCTAAAAAATTTTAAGGGCTAAGATAAATTTTAAAAATTTTAGAAAACAAAAATACACAATTTGACTACTGGCCCTCGACGTTCGTAATCATACTCGAAACAACTGGTTTATAAACAAAAACCACGAAATACTTATTACTAAAAATTGGGTTTACAAGCTAGTTTACATGAATTTAATGTTATAAACCTTGATTATAACATGTTAGGAAGACTCATATTAGGAATTTCCGCAGACCAAACATCGAAAACGCAAGGGAAATCAGTGGGAAGAGATGAATCATGTATGATTTGACCAAGGGTAGTTCATGCCTTAGGGGCAGAATTACAAAAACAATGACATATTTTATAAATCAACTTTAAAAATTGGACTTTTGAAAAAATATTAACAAAAATCTGTTAAAATAATATAAGAAAACCGTTGAGATACTAACAAATCTGCAACTAAGAATCTCAATTTGGATAACAACATTGATTTTTTTCACGACAGAAGTTTGGCGTTGAATTTGGCGGGAAATGAAACGGTGTAAAGCTAGGAACAACAGAGATTGAGACAAGTGGCGAACTCGTTTCGCCTGATTCGTTTTCTATTGACTTTTTCGGTGCCGACATCTGCCGTTACAAGCGAGAAAATTGGTTTCCGCAGTTCAACTAATAAAGAAAGTAAGACACAATCCTTTAACAAAGGTTTATGCTGAAGTTTCTATATTTTAAATGACTATATTCTTTAAGGGATGAGTATGACTTAATAAGTTACTTTGAAAAAGCTTATTTGGTCTAAGGCTTATCTATATATTTCATCATTAGGTCCTAAAAAATTAATAAAGCTTTTAGATGCAAGCAAGATTTAATTTTACGTCTGAAGCCGTGAGGTGCAGCAAAAATGGAGCAAAATTACAAAACAAGGAATTTATATAAAACGTGTAGTTCTCTTTGAAATGTAATCTGAATCATAATGCATTTAGAATTTGAAGAAACAGCTGTTACAGTATGGCTGTACAATATTAGCTAGTTAATCTACCGATAAGAAAATAAAAATATTAGGTTGCATTGATTAAATTAATTTTCAGACAAAAAACTAAAAGGCGAAAAATTAGTTTTAATTACAATAGTCGACATTTTACCACACCTATATCAAGAAGAAACAAAGATAGAAAAATCAGCTAACGTACTCCCTGTATTTAGAGAAAAGGGTCCTCAAAACAAACATTTATTTTAAGGACATTAACAGGTGTAATTTTATCATTGCATTATACGTAAACATATTTTTCTCTTGCAGCTGTTTATAGAGCAAACTTTCTACAAGGTATTTAATTAACCTTGTACTGTATGAAATTTAGACTAATTATAATGTTGTTACCAAGGTAGTTTCCTATAAGTTACGGTAGGCAGTTTGGCATTTAAGAAATAAGAGTTAAATCTTATTTGCAAATATTAGGTGTTGGGTAACTAAAAGTGGTGAAAAGGGTATTGTTGATGATTAAAGTTAGAATTTGAAATAGGTTTTCTGAAAGAAATATGTTTTGAAACAATTCCTCTGTATCGCCACACAAGGCTTGTAGTAGCCTTCAAAGAACAAGTTGTATTCTTGGGAAATAAAGCTGGCTTTTATCTTTTCATGTGAACCCATTGGACTGTGAACCGACCTTTTCGGTTCTGTACGAAATGAAAATACATCTTTAACATTGCAGGCTTTGCTTTCAGTGTTTTCGCGTCTGATCAAAACATGATGAAAAATGTTTTCTAAATTCTTCTTGATCAATCGATTGCAAACTTTAATGGATTTTCCACAACAGTAAGTTGGTATATTTTGAAGGGGTTTGAATATATCTTGGCACTTATCACGACTTTAAACCACGTAAGGTTGGTTGGTATATTATTTGTAGTGGTTGAAGAAAAGAAAACTATAGTACCTAGTTAAATCGGTTGTGAATTAAAACGTTGAAAAGAAAATGAAATTTTCTCGAAAATTACTATCAAATCTGTTTTTATTTATAAAATTATTATAAAATCTATGAGGTTTATAATAAAATTAACCCATTATTACTTTTGAAAAACTGCACATTGACCAAAAAATTACTTAATAAAAATAAAATGTGCAATACAAATATTCTATGTGGCAGTATAGGCCTACTTGAAAAAAAGTATAATATATTATAAGAATAATATATCGAAATTGAAAATTATCGTGGATTATCATCAACACTTAGATCTTAGAGAACCCCAAATAAAAATTCAGCATATGACTGTACACGCGTTGCTTCGACCTTTTCTTGTCTACGTTTATAGAGTAGAGCCCTTAAAGAAGCTGATCTACGTGTACACAAACTCCTACACGTTGTAAGGTTTCCTTCAAACTTGTAGAGGAAGGGTATTAAGGAGGAATTACTTATGAATGAAGATAAAAGTGGATTCTTGTCGAATCGAAGGAAGTTTTGTCGGAGTTTTTGCTCTACAATCCCATTAACGGATTTACCACTTCCAATAAAAGAGAAGTTGTCCATTTTTTATCTGCTTAGAACTTCTCGGACGGCGAAAACTTGGAAGTTGAGAGGGATATCAACTAATGGGGCCATTATTGGTTTCTTCACCAAAAAAAGCACTCTTTCAATCAATCTTATTATTAATAATTCTTGGCTAGGTTAATTTATTTCAAACATATTTCAAACGTGAACCTTTTGTAAACTTGAATTTAATTCCTGCCATGTATATTATGTTACTACTAGACCAACCTACAAGGGCTACGGTGTGGTTATAGTGATCTTCTTGTGTTTTTTTCAGAATTACTAAAGCCACTGACTGGACTCTTGTAAATAAAACGAAATAAAAATTGGCAATATTTCACGATTGTAAATGACAAACATAAACCGAAATAACTTGGTACTATTTGGTTCTATTGAAAAGGTATGATCAAAAGTCGGTTGCTCTGTGCGTGCGGGTGCTGTTGTTCTGGCATCCAGGGTTGATTTTGCCCTAAACCTACTAGTCTAGTAAGGATAGCATTTCTGAAAGCCCATTATAAAGTTTTATTTTTCAAGCTGACCATTGGCTTTTGTTTCCACACTAAAAAGCCATCCATCACCCTTAGGTAATGTGTTATGAAGTTAACATAACAAACCTTATCAATTGGTCACAGCCAGTTATCCATTTCAACCCGAATCTATTAATAGTGGGTCTTGTAGTGGTTATAAGTGCAGGTTTCCTGTAGTGGCCACAATGGCGGTCCCGCAGTCATTTGATCTGTTCCGGTCAGTCTTTATTCGACTTCCTCGACGGCCAAACGACACGAACCATAATCAGTTCATTCAAACGGCTCGATTTCCAGGAAAATACTCGACTGTTTCCGTTACCAGTTCAATATTGGTTGCTTCGTGGAAATATTTTGTCAAATCTCGTGATTGGGTTCATTGGACTTTGAAGAATTAAAGCCTGCCGAGTGTAAACGCGTCCAACGTTAAAATGCAAATTAAATTGTCCAAATTGAATTGCATCTGTAAATCACATTATACATGTCGAACTTTCAAGGGCCCTTGATAAAACTTTTAGTATTGCTTAGAAAGTTTGCACAATAGGCCCTAGTATTAATTTATATCATGCTTACTATTTAGTTACTAACACTTTTGATAGCAACAAGCGCATGTTATTAAAAAAGGGTTAAGGTAAAGTTTGTCTTGTTTAACGAGGAGAAGTTAGTACTACAAAGTCCTCTCTACCAATCAACCTCAAAGCACGCAAAGGGTAAAGAATTAGGGAAGTATAATTAATTCGTATGTTGGTGTTTGAATAATTGACTAAACTTATGTAATTGATACATTTGTAACTTAATTGATGTTGCTAGGTTTATTATTTCCAAATACAAGACTTAATTTGGCTCCACTTGCGTTTGATTCCCACGTTGGGAACTAAAACGTTCCAAACATTGTCGTTAAAATCTTTAATGAATTCAATCGTTCTTATTGATTTATGAATAAATATGCATAGTTAAACGTCTGCATGACCAAGCGTGGAATATTGAACTTACTGATGACTACACTGAACTTATATTATACAATAGACAATTAAGTCTTGTTTTGCTCTTGGGATAGATACTTCAATTGGTATCGCAAGGGTTTACTTGTTTAGAACTAAAGTTTATATTGTTTTTACAACAGTATATAAACTTTATACATACTGTTTTATATTATAAAGCACAGGTAGAATCCCTTCGGTGTAAATATTTTAATTCATCGTTATTCATTCCAAAATGTGTTTTGCAAACGTTAGTAACTACCAGTGATAAACGTCACTTATTCTGTTAAGTTCCTCTGCAAAATTGTGTTTGTGTTTCTCTACTAGAAATTGTCTGATTTTTTAACAACAATAAATAATAAGTCAAGACTTGGATAAATACCTATTGGACTGTCATCTAGAAATTTAAACCGCACAACGAACACTATTTACATAAAGATATGACGAAGTAAAAGATCTGACCCAGTATAGTAAGAAAGGTGTACATTATCGTGAGCGGCGAATCTGCAAAAACAAGGTCTAAATCAAATCAGTTGGTTCAGTGGGTCGAATGTCCTGGACGAGGCGGGGAAGCTGCCTTTTGGCGACTCAGGGCTTCCTTCAGGATATTTATCGGCCCGTACAAATTGGAACAAGTCCAACGAGATATACACTGCAATCAGTTTCACCTTTCTTGTCCAAAATCAAATAAATGCTGTCAAATTTACATAGTTGAACGTGAATCTGAACCAGCAGTTGTCTCAAAACTAATCAAAACGAACTAATTTTAAAATAACACTAAATTCATAAATTCACAAAAATATTTGTGTGTAGCTAGTATCTAATTTTAAATAAAGTTTAAAAGTAAAGACCTTGCGTATTTTTCTCCATCGACAAATTATAGTTCAGCATCGTTTACCTGTGAACAAAAAAGACAAAATTAATAACTGATTCAATCCATAGAACAACATACAGTAATCATGTTTTCACCTTTTACAAGGTTATGTCTACTTTAGTCTACGTGACATTTTGAAAACCAATTTTAAACTTTGTTGCGAGTAAACTTCAAATACTACAGCTGAAAACTCTCAGCCCCTGAAAACTCAATACCGCCTTCCCTTTTCAGGAGAAAGTTGCATGAACACATATGAAAAAATGATTGTTGGGGCCGGAAAGGGGGAATTTTGTGGTAAGAGCCAAGAAAGGTTCCGGTGAGTGGGTGGATGGGTGGGGAAGTGAGTTTTGAATAATGTAAACAGTCCGCATGGTGACGCAGGACGTGCATCACTTTACACCTCTGTCCTCACTTAATACGTCAACTGTCAGAGTACATGCATCAGTCCATTGGAGAACATCATTGTGTCATACGTCAAGACACACGTGTCACACCTACTCGTCATATCAGTCGAAAAAAATCCAGGGAGCTATTCTTAGTAGTGCAAAGTTCCTTTAGCATCAAAAATCTCAAAAATTATTCAGCTACTTGTTGGTAGTTTAAAGTTCCTTTAACCACAAAGAAATCTAAAAACAATTGAATTTCGCCATTGCTTGGTAGTTTTAAGTTCCTTAAGCAGCAAAAGTTCTATGAAAAACTCAACTTTGCTACTTCTTGGTACTTAAAAGTTCCATTGACATAAAAAAACTCGGAAAAATCATTTAGGTACAGTACTTGTTTTAGTAGTTTAAAGCTTCTTAAAAAGTTTTAAGTCCCAGTTGTAAGACCTTATTCAAAAAGTTTCTTTAACAGCAAAAATCTCAAAAATCCACATAGCTATTTCTTGGTACGTAGTTTCACTATATCAATTTCACTATTTGAGATACCGACCACTCTCATGAGGGTATTTTAAGGCAAATATGTGGTGAGGGATGAGTGTGATGAGTGGTAGTAATGAGTTATGAGGTGTATAGTCTTGTTACAAACTAAGGCCGGCTCTTCCTTAGAATGGGTCATTAATTAATAGCCCAATGACCAATGGACATACAAGGACCAACGGCTTCACGTGACTTCCGAACTACGCAGGTGATGGTCTGATATGTCTAAACGATGGTGTGAGTTGATGCGGGTATCATCAGATGATCACTGAGACTATCTGAGCTGCTTTAGACCTATATCATCCTCAAAACCTGACCTCCATGAAGCTGGATTACAGGACCACGCCACGATTCCCAATTCCTATGTCTCGGAAAATACATTGAGCTACTTCTTGGCACTATACATTTCCTTTACTAGCAAAAATTTCGAAAAAAGTCCATTCAACTATTTCTTGGCAGTTTGAATCCCTTGTAAAAATCTTTGAGTTTGAAATAAAAACTGAAATATGCACCAAAGGGTAAGTTGCAAATGTTTCCTTTTCTCACCAAAATATAGACGTGATTCTACTATAACACTTGTAAAAGTAAACTCTTAGGCCAAGAAAACAAGTCTGTTCTTTAGCTTCTTAACTAGACACAAATTTCAAACCCTTTTTCAAATTAACTTATATCCATCCTCCATTACGAAGAAAGTGACGCAGCTTATTCAGCAAGGTCAGCAGTGGGAGTGCTGCACGTGCTGATCACGTGGTTGTACTGCTGAACTGCTGATCCAGTCTACATTATTCAGCAACACACCTCCGTCCAAGCTCAGCACGGATATAGCTGTATGATCTTTCAGCACCACTCAAGGTCTGATAGGCGAGCATTTTCTTTAATATTACATCATTTAGCAGTAAATGCCAGGTTGAAAGGTTTCACCAAAGACATGCATACAGGGTGATTACTGAATTCCTCACCTTACCTTTTGAAAAACGAATTTTTTTTAATACTTTGGGGAATGTTTGTAGAGGATTCTGAAGTTTGTTTTGACGTACTTTGCGTCACCCACCCACCTCCCAAAAACCGGAGGCGGCCCTCCTCTATTTTTTTAAATACAAACCCCCTTGAGGAACTTCAAAAGAAAGGAAAATTTGACACAAGTTCAAAGACGCTAAAAAACCTCTTTATCTTAACTCGTTTTTTTGTTATATCAATTTAAAGATGACAAGAAATCAGGTTTAAAATGCCATATTTCACGTAAAGTTTTAAGACAAATTTCTCTTCTAAATACTCTACGGGTTTATGTTATAGGGTTGTAATGTTTCCCTCAGAGGATTTTCAAGAACAATTTGTCATTACAAAAAAAAACTGTATGTGCAATGTGGCATTTTAACCTGATTTCTAGTCATTTATGACCATCAAACGTTCCTATTGCCCGTGTAAACAAATAAAACAAAAATGTTGTCGAATGAAAGTTCTCCCTTTCCATATAGAGAAGACACCCTGAACCATTCTTCATCAAATTAAGACCAATTTAGTCAATACAAGCCTGATTAGAGTAATCCAAACACTGTACAAGAAATCCGTGGTTTCAACTGTTGAATAATTCCGTGGTTGACAGTTGGAAGTTCTTTGACAGGGTAACATCTTCGCTGCAACTGCTCCAGCATTTACATATTCTATCTACTCTTAAACACCCCCGCCACCACTGCCAGCTGTTGTGCCTTTCCCCATCTTCACTTCCGGCGACAAACTTTGCTTACAAACTTCACACAATCTTCATTTCGTCAAGCGAAAGCAGGAAAAACAAGACGTTGTTAGAGGCTATGCTTGGAAGATGATCTTTTCACTAATACGTGCATATTAATGATAATATTGGTATAATTTAATTATTTATATTCACAATTAAATGCGGCACTTTATTCATTTACTTGGTCATACGCCATATTTCAATAGTGTTGATTGTATACAAAATTAAAGGGAAATGTGATGGTATACACTTGGAGATGGCACCCAAAGGACTATGACGGAGGTGGAATTATACCGAGTGGCCCATAAATTTCTGACACTTTTAAAACAGCTGGTTCTAATTTGTTTATTTGTGTACAGACGTCATTTTTGTAGCATTTGACAAATATAGGTTATGACATTTTAGTAAACATGGAAAGGTAGATAATAGAACAACGTGCGTTTGTTATTAAAACTATCTTTAAAAATAATAAATCTTTAGCTGTTACACGACGTCTTTTTTTGTAATAACTTCCACGTTACGCGTCATGGCCCTGTTCATTGTCGAAACACTATTAATTAAACAGTGGGTATCGAATTTCAGAAACACACATCTGCGTTAAAAATTATACCAACTGGTTGGGAGGCCTAGATCTGTTCTTATCCCTGCTGAGAATATGCATGACAAAATTTGTAAACCTTGTTTTAGCTTTTCCCCCCAATTAGCAATAGCTAAGGGGAAAAAATAAAACAAATTAAAAAATTATCGAAAGAGTAGGAATCAGTGCTTCAAAGCCCAAACAGGAAACCTCATTTCCTTTTTTGGGATGTCGCATGGCCTACACGGTCTCCGGACCTAAACGCTTGTGATTTCTGGTTGTGGGCATACTTGAAAAGTACAGTTTTTCTCACAAATCCTTGCTTCCTTGATTGCAGCGTTGAAGAACTGCTTTAGAAATGAAATTGCTGCAATAAAGTCAATGGTGAATTTCATCAAAAGATTGAACACCTGTGTGGAGATTGGGGAATTATGAATGAGTAATCTTATATTCCATAAATAAAAATAGCATACCTTTTTAAATGTTTTGGTTATAAGTAAAATTTTTAAATGTTGTTTATTACACTGTTGCTTGATTTTGAAAAGAGTCAGGTTTTTAGCCACTCGGTATTTAAGATATAAAGTTATACTCTTTTTCTCAGTTCAGGTTTTGTGTTGCCCTACGTCGGCCCTGCGAACGAAAGGCACCTGCACAAAGTATAGACAAGCCCAAGTATAGGTTTGTGAATAACTTGTCTTCCTATACATAAGTTCAGCTTTGTAAAATTAAAACTGAATATACAAAACAATTATTTTAGCCTGATATAATGACCTAAAACACATGTATGGTGAAAAGCTAGTATGATCACGTGATTGTAAACAGCAACGTGGAACAACTAGCAAGTAATGGGACCACAACAGCCCGAGAGCTACACCAACACAATCTGGTGGTGGCTACTGTGAATTATTCATCCGACATTGAACCTGAACTCACCTACACAGACACAGTAGTCAGGATACAAACGGTACCACCGCCTACACGATCTCCTCAGCTGGCCGCTGGGCGGCTAGTAATAAATGTGAACGAGGTCGTGGATGAAGTTACCTTGGAAATGTCTGGAGTGCGCTTCGTATTTTGGATTGTGATTATAATGGAAATTAAAATCTTTTATGTTAGCAAAATTATGTATTTTTTCTAAAATGTCTCTGTGCGTGCAGATGAAAATAAATAGGTAATTTGATAATAAGACTGAATTTTTCTTTCAGTCTGATGTACCTCTGAAGATGGACACGTTGTGTTAGAAAGGCATCAGGCAAATACAACTGTATTGTTGGAATATGTGCAGTTTATTTAAAACTATACAATTTCCAGTAAGACTGAGCTCCTCAAATCATGAAGGATTTTACACCCTGACTCTCTTTGATAATATTCCTACTACTAAAATTAATTTCAGCCGTTGCCAATTTGAGGTACATTCAATGTACATCTGTACATTCAACGTGTTTAAGCTAAAGGTCTTTTTTATACTTGATATTCAAAACACATAAAAATGAAAATTGTGAACGGTCTACAAACCTGAAAAAACCAACCCTACAAAAATTGGCAGAAAAACAAAACACTGGAGCCTACCAGAATAGTGCCAAGGTGACAGATTGGAACATTCTAGACCAAATCAAAAGCGATTTTGGTATACAGTAAGTATAAAGGGTCAACTAGTCTTAAAAAGTCATTTTAAAAGAAAGGCTGGCATTATCAAGAAATACAGCAGACTTGATAGACCTGCAGCGTATTGATTACCTGCCATTCGGATGAGTCACTCTAATTTATTGAATTCTTTAACTGGAGTTTCTTGTAAACATTTGTCTTTAACAACTCTTTCAACAGTTTAAAAGCTGTTAGATAAGTTGGTATTCTACATTGAAGTACATTTATACATTAAGCTACATTAAGGTTGGTATTCTAATTATAATAAAACTGCATAGTATCAGAAGTTTTGTGATAAAACTACCATGACCAAGAGAAGCCCACCGATGAAAATTATGAGGTAGGGTAAGCCAGATGAGTTACTTTAATAGAAGAATTGGCAAGGACCCATTCAATTTCTACAAATAATGTATTGTAATCAGAAATCAGCATTTTTTATTTCATAATCATCAAGACTAAAAGACCCTATTGACATAAGTCAATATTTAGGAATATTCTTGATCTTGCCAGGAGAAGAACTGCACCAGGCTATAGAACGGTCTGTCGGCCAACCAAAGTTTCAGCTTCTACTTCAGCATCTTCGGCTCCAGCATCTTCAAGCTAGGGAGGAAAGCGTTGAAAAACTTGGCACCTGCATATGATGGTGTTTCTTCCAAGATTGTTCTGGGGTGCAGTGGTAAATTGTAGTTGATCGAGTTCCTCGTCTGGTATCCATGCACGTCCTGGTGTCTTTGGGCTTGTTTATGTTGACTTGTCAAGACTACAGTTTGAAGAATATACTGGGAATATATTGTTTTGATCATGCCGCCTATTCCCTTCTCGACAAAAAATCATCTTTACTCTTTAGTGTGAAAGCACTATTTTCACACTAATTTTCTCCGTAACTCAGCCCCCAACATTGCCAGCATCCTCCATCAGTAAAATTAATGCCAGAAGAAGATCGAGCATGAAATGAACCATGACGAGGGGAAAGTCAGCTCCTGCAGAGTAGGCCTGGGATACCCTCCAACCTCTACTTACAAGTAACTGGTCTGGAACAATGGTCGCGGGCGAAATGGATCAATTCATTAAACTAATGGTCACTTTCTGCGTCTGGACTCTGGAGTGGGAATACCTTGGGACTGCGACCTGCTTGTGCGACGAGGCGAGTCATTGCGTGAGAGTCTTCGTGATTTATCTTCGATATCTATAATTGGAGAGATAAAGGTTAGGATGCGGAAATTGACGGGAAAGGCGCACAAGGAGTTCACAGACGAGAAGAACAATCTAGAATCTAGATCATTCTTGAGTGAGAGCCTGAGGAAAACCTTTCCAAAGACTATTTGATATCAAACATTCGCCAAATCATGGAAACTATTTATGGAGATGATGTATTACACTATTGAGGATTGAGTAGACCTAATCACTTTCAGGCGAAAGTACTGCAACATCCACTATATATAATAATTTGGCGTAATTCAAATAAATATTATACTTTGCAAGATAACGATATTGCCACTCGAAATGATTTGTGAGAAACGTTGAATACTGCACCTACTTTGATACTTTGATTTGAGACACCGACCACTCCTAGAGGGTATTTTAAGGTGAATATGGAATGAAGGGTGAGTGTGATGAGTGTTTTAGATGGATGATGAGATGTAGTCTTGTTACAAACTAGGACCGACTGTTCCCCGATTAGGTCATTAATTAATAGCCCAACGACCAATGGATTGGACCAACTACTTAACGTGATTTCCGAACCACGGGGAGTGGCCATCGTGAAAAGTTATCACTGCTCCCGGGAATTGAACCCGAGCTGATTTGGTGCGAAGCACGCACTGTACCACTGAGCTATGAACACCTAGTCTCCCTTTGCGAAAACAAAGGACTTGTAAAGAACTATTTTAATTAACGTTGTTTAATAAACAACAAAGGACTAACGTAATATACAATTATCAGATTCTGTCAATAACACACATTTGGTTAGTAAAATGGTTTCAGTTCATAAACAAGATTAAACTTATAATGTCAAAATAGTTGCTCCAGAATTTAAACCCAAATTTTGAGAACTCAAGTATGTTTAGTTTAACGAGTTCTACTAAATTAAATGTATAATTGTTACTAAAGCGGCCCAGATAGTCTCAGTGATCATCTGATGATACCCGCATCAACTCCCACCATCGTTTAGACATATCAAACCATCACCTGCGTGGTTCGGAAGTCACGTTAAGCCGTTGGTCCTTGTATTTCCATTGGTCATTGGGCTGTTAATTAATGACCCATTCTAAGGAAGAGTCGGCCTTAGTTGGTAACAAGACTACACCTTGTAACTCATTACTACCACTCATCACACTCATCCTTCACCACATATTTGCCTTCCAATACCCTCACGAGAGTGGTCGGCATCTCAAATAGTGATTTACTATCCTATACAACAGTTATCAAATTTTATTCGCCAAAATCAATATCTTTTCTGACTAATAAAATTAAGCCCGAAGACTGCTTTCAGCCCACAAAGCCACGAGAGGAGTTGAGCAGTTTTGGGGAGCGAAGCCTCAAAGTGTAAAGGTCTACAAAGGAAGTAAGTAGGGTTATGTGGAAAGCAGAAGTAATTGGCCAAGATGACAGGGCCTGGACTCAAAGTTATTTCCGGTTATACGTAAGGTTTTGCTTTGAGGTTGGAGGTAAAAGTGGGGGAAGGGTCGTCAGTTATGATTTGACAGGAGAAGAAAGCACTTCCCTGCGCCGCGGCTTCAAAGAACATCTCACGGATTGTGAAGTTCAGGGGTTCAGGGGTGGAAAATCTTCACTTTGGGGCCAAATCACAAGACAGTAGAATACGGCTCTCGCAGAGGATGTAACACGAAAGTAATTGAAACTTTAGAAAGAAATGCAACACAGCAACGCACTCTGTACTGTAGCTACAACGTTTCATGTGCGATTTGATACACTAAGATCTCTTACATTGATACATTAAGATTACCAAAGATTTTCTTGATAAGTAAAAGAATGCGTTTCACTATAAGACGCACAATATTTAGTTCAATTGAGCTAGTGGAAATACATGTATAAATGAAATCTTAAACCTACATGACAAAGTTCCAAACTAAGTACAAAAGTGAATTAACTATTTTTTTCGAACAAAGGCTTAAGTGGTGAGACATTTTTCAAACAGTTTTACGGGTGTACCACTATAGACTAATATGATTTATTTTTGAATAAACTATATTACTTGATACTTTGATTTGAGGCATTGACCACTCCTAGAGGGTATTTTAAGGTGAATATGGGATGAAGGGTGAGTGTGTTGAGTTGATGGATGATGAGATGTAGTCTTGTTACAAACTAGAGTCGACTGTTCCCCAGATTGGGTCATTAATTAATAGCCCAACGACCAGTGGAATGGACAAACGGCTTAACGTGACTTCCGAACCACGGGGAGTGGCCAAAAGTTATCACTGCAGCCGGGAATCGAACCCGGGCTGATGTAATTATTATACAGAATAAAAAGAGCTTTTACGTTACCGTTATTAAACCGTGCCTTTTCAAATAAAATTTTAAATTGTTCATGTCAATAAATATAATATGTATTCTTGTGTAAATATATACTTTAAATTTTAAAGGGTACTCTGCGTATTGTTTCTAATATCCTGTTAGTAACCCTTTTTGGTATTTTCTTCGTATAAATACAATTGTATTTATTGTAAAGAAACGCACGGTTTGGGCCTAGTAAATAGGCTAGGAAAGAGAAGAGGCTATGTTTCCTGGGACTGTTCCGATTTAGTTCTAAATTGAAGAAAACTTAAGCAATCGCAAATTTACGAAAATAGAGGCAGTATATTGTATTAGCATGTAAGCAAGGAATAATAAGTAAATGACAACGACCTGTCAGACAAGAAGTCAACTGGAAATACACAAATACAAAATGTTTCTTTGTATACGAAAGTTACACGCCTGAGTTGGGTGTCAGGATGTGATTGCTCAAAAGCTATATTTGTTGCTCGCTATCTACTCGCTGCTGCATTGAGCAGTATATTGTATTGAGCAGTGTCAGAGGCGTGGATCTACAGTAGCAGTTTATTAACGGCTGAATAGCGTGACCGACTCAATACAGCGAGCAATCGACTCATGCTGATGTCGGTTATTGGCAGTTTTCAACGTGATAGTTCACAACCAGTAGTCTTCACGTGTTCGACAATAATAAACACTCGTTGTGAAACTTTATTGGAATTTGTGTAATCTAAAAATGACCTAGCCGCTAAAAATGTGAAATATTCACTGTACATTCTAAGCTAAAAATACTAAACCCTGCCTCTAAGTTTTTTTATCCGTGGCGGTTGGTCCTTGTATTTCCATTGGTCAAGGAAGAATCGGCCTTAGTTTGTAACAATACTACACCTCATATCTCATTACTACCACTCATCACACTCATCCTTCACCACGTATTTGCCTTAAAATACCCTCATGAGAGTGGTCGGCATCTCAAATAGTGATATATAGCTCATCACAACCGTGGCGTGTGTTCGATCCCGTAGTCACCGCTACAATTTGTAATGTGACCAATACGGTGACGCTAGGTGAAGGTCGAGGTTGAGTGGTAGAGAGGACTTTGTAGTCCTAACTTCGCCTCGTTAAAGAAGACAAACTTTACATGTTTTTTTTTAATTTTGGGACATTTTTAGGAAAAAGAGAGATTGTAAGGGGTGTAGTTGAACACTCTTACGTGGGAGAACCACCGAAATTGGAGACACAGAACGATTGTTTATTGACGTTTACCATCTCAGGCGAGAGTTTATTTTGTTAGAATAGAATTTTAAATTAGGTTAAAAGTGCAGTCACGCTTTTACAGTTTAGACGAGCTTATGGCACAACCGCAGACAGACCGACTATGGGAGCAGAATGGGAAAATTCGATTGAATGAGACTTTTATCAAAGTACCTTATGTATGTTTGAGAGAGAAAGACAATCCTGCTAGAAAATTTTAGAACGTTACTTATAACAATAATTGTGATGTATGTCAGTAACGTGTCTATGCAACAAACCGTGTGTTTAAAAAAAATCCGAAACTGAAGAATGCCTACTTTTACTTGTGAAAAAATGTGCACTTAGGAATAAAATGACATACGACATAACCGAACTTAATATCGCTTGCAAACCAACTTGTATACAGAAGCCAATGGCTCAATTCAACGTTAAGAAAAAATAATGAACCTCAGCCGAAACACCACAAGCATCTTCCGATATTGCCGAAGATATTTTACAGCTAATAAAAGATTACGGGACTCATAAAAGGAAAACTGCCCAACCAAAGGGTTAATACTTTTTATTTATGGCAGTGATAAATAAACTCTTTGGCGAGAGATATTATCCTCGATATATTATCTGAGATAGCGCTTCTTACACTATAGCACAGGTTATTAAAACTTGCTAACTCCTGGCTTACCGCAAAGGCGACCTTTATCGCTAAATTACAGCGTATTTCTAACAGTGCTCAACTTTTACTTAGCCTTTCGTCGGTTCATTCAGCACTCTTAGTGACTTTGCTCTTGAAAACACTTTATAGACAAGTTTGATGAACGTTTTAAACTCGGCTAATGGTTTTAAGATTACTTTCTATAAGAAAATTAAAAGAGATTGATTTGTTTCAAGATGTGAAACAATGTATAGTATGGTCCTAGTTATAAAAGCAAACTTAAAACGATTAAAGAACAAGAAACCATTAATAATATTAGGGTTAAATTCATATAGTGTTGCCAGCTATCCTCGTCCCAAAAAATTTAAATGCTCGTAGATGGACGCACGCATTTATTTAGATATCTAACTCCTATTCCAAAATGTGTTAAATACACTTTAAAAAGTTTATTTTATAAAAATTTGATGAAAATGTAGGCAAGAAGTGTCCCAAGAAAATGCATGTTTTACATTGCTCTCATGACACGAAATTCAAGGTCACAGCCACTACTGCGCACTTCAGAACAAATAGTCGTCAATCCGTTTGAACAAAGTTTGCATTTTTAATTCAAAATATTGTACAATGTAACGTCATCAATGTGGTCAGGTTGGCGCTACCTGGCTAGTGTTACATTGATTGATAACAAGTGATAAGACCGCGCCCACAGCACGTGTACAGGATCAGATCACGTGACACCAGCACTTCCGTAACGGAAACAGGAGTGTCAACCATCGGCAATCATGACACAACTCTGCACGTTAAGTGATACAAGTACAGAGTGTTCTTTAGGTTGCTCGTATGTACGCACTACATTCTGAAAAGATTTCATATATTAGATATTGATTTGAAGGGTTTCGTCAATATATGATGCCTATAAAACCAATTATTGATTTGATTAAGGGTGCGCAGTAAACTGTGACCATGAATTTCGTCCTATAATAGCAATGTAAAAACATGCATTTCCTTCGAACACCTCACGCCTACAGTTTTGATCGGACTTTTATGAAATAAACTTAGTTTTGAAGTATATTGGATGATTTAGTGGCTCCGCTGAGCCGAATTCCCATTTTGGTATTAATAAAACCGTGGCATAAATAAAAAAGTTGAAGGCACTTTGTATTTGAATTTCTTGTTTTCACTAGTAAACTGATGAATCTTTCAATAAAGTGGTCAGCGGAGCCACTGCAGTACATTGCCATCTTTCAAACAAAACTTATTTGAAAAGGATCTGATGAAAATTGTAGGCGTGAAGTGTCTCAAGAAATTGCTTGTTTTTACATTGCTCTTATGGGACAAAATACAAAATGGCCGACAGATACTGTACGCTCTTAATATGTTATGGTTGTTATACTCGTAGTTGGTTAGGTATCAGACGTGTTGGTTATTGTTCTTATTAATTTGTAAAACAATACATAATTTCCAATTTTTAGGGCTGAAGTACCTAAAAAAGGGATAAAACTATTCAAAGATGAATTTGACATCAAGAACTTTACTTATCGTGTAGTAATTAATTTTATGGATTATCTGAATTATTAGAACAAAAAATAATCAAAATATTAGTTATATGTCTTATATTTGTTGTAATTAAATTTTTAAGTATCTATTGACTCCGAGAAGGAAAAAAATAGGCTGACGCAAGAAACCACAAAATGCACTAGAACGTAAAAAGCTCTCGCCTCATGTTTCAAAGATGATTACCACTTTAGAAGGACATTGACGCGCGTTGAATAGGCGCATTATCCTAACAAAGCGCGACAGACAGAGGGGGTCTTAAATAGACAGACTCTAGACAAACAAGAGTGGAAAAGTTACGAGCTCACGACAGCTTAGAGGTCGGGGTGTCACTGTAGACGATGCTGGAGTAGACAAAACAAGGGGACCTCCTGGCAAGGGCGCGTGTGGGTGAGATCCAGAACAATCTCAGAGGAATTATTCGTCCTGACATAATATGAGGTGTGCAGCTTCCATGAAACGTCGTGTTTTTTTATCTTTGGGTGCGTACGAAAAAATATAATTGAGAGATACCTCAACGGCAGAGAAAGAGAAAAGGAAAGGATAAAAGGTAGGACATCAGAAAATTGGTGAAATTGTACTAGAAAACAGACTGGCTAGAAATGTATTTGTAAACATATCAAGCGTTAACACTAGGACCAGAAAAATCCCCTGAACTTAGGATTCAAAGCCAATACTAAATGAATGCATTAGTTAATTTTACAATGTATCTGTAATATATTTCACAGAGCTGTCTACGAAGCTTTGGAAGAGTTTGGAGCCAGTAAACATCAAAGGGTCTCCCTTGTTTTATGAGAGACGGCCTACATCGTAAAATGTGGATGGCGGGCCTAGCTCGTCATTCGGTAGGATTCAAAATAACGTCGTTCAGACCGATCTGGCCCGTCAAAGAAAAAACAAAGGAATCTCCGAACGAAATTGGTATTTAACTTGGTATGTTTCTTGAAATAATTAATTGACCATACTTTACGATATAACACGAAACAGTACCGAATACTTAAGAGTGTGTGTGACCTTAAATTTCGTACCATAACATCAAGGTAAAACATGCATTTTCTTGGGAAACTTCACGCTTACAGTTTCCATGAAATAAGTGTTGTTTTAAAGCGTATTAATACTACGGTATACTTTGTTACGTAATTTTCTGCAAGTAACACATAATGGTTCCTCAAATGAGCAAAGAAGTAAACACGCGCCCCTTGTTGCAAAAAGGATTGAGAGTAATTTAAGGAAAAAATAAAATTCCACATCTAAAACCCGATTTGTTTGCGGATTTTACAAACTACCCCTCGGAAGCTTATCGATTCCAATCACCAGGGACAAATGCACCCTGGACCCCCTGGTCATCCGGTCTCCTCAGCGCTGATGGCACCCATCAGTCCAGGGCACAGTGGCGGCTTTTGTCAGATTTTGGTGACAGTGGCTTTTGTCAAACGTGTCAGAAGCAGTGTCGAACAGGAGGGGAAAACAACGAGGTCTCTTAACGTCCCATCGCTCAACATCAGTCACGGGCTGGCCACGATGAGGGCTTTTTGAAACCCGTCATTGTGTCGAAACCGTTTGAAAAATTATGGAGACGGATTGAAGTTATTAATCATGCTGGTAAGTGATCGGTCGTCGTGGTGTTTGAGAGGGTAGGTGCACGTGTGACGAGTATTCTGTAGAAAACGAAAATTATATTTTATATATTTATATATTTTAAGACGAAATTCCGTTATACACTACCTCCGCAGTCACCACTTACATTTTGTAATGAACCTTATGGTAACGCTAGGTAAAGGTCGAGGTTGAGTGGTAGAGAAGACTCTGTAGTCCTAACTTCGGTTTGTTAAAAGACAAACTTTACCTTTTACCTTCTGTATCCAAGGAAACATAGGCTAGTAAATTATTTAACAGCTTAATTTATGCCCAGTGCTCCGAATGTCAAAGAGCAGAAATTCGGATTAAATAATTAAACAGAAATTACTTTAAAACGCATAGAGCAACAGGGGTTGTATTGATCGTTTTTGAAAGTAAAACTCTATTGTACAGGTGAACTTTTTATTCAATTATGGTATAGCTACAATTTGATAGGTTAATCAAAACCTTGAATGGCCACCATTTTGAAACGGACAGTCCAATCTAGTGGTTAACGTTTCGTTCTATTTGGCGAGAGAAAAGAATAGCTCTATTCAAAGAAAACTCGCTAACAACATATTTTTTTAGATTTATATCGTCACAAACAACACATTTCCATCGTCAACACGGTTAGACGATACCGCATTGTTTACTACTCACTCAGCTAATGACTTCATTAGATTATATAAAGTTCCTCCTACCGGTGACATTAGCAACACATGTTGTAAGGCAAGTAAATGCGCTGTAAATTATCCCAGGAGCGGCAACTGTAGGGAGCGTTCTTCACCGTCCCCGGCGGCATTGTTAGAGAAAACAGACGATATATCGCGCGAGAGAAGGACTGGCCTGTTTTTGCCACAAGGCCTCAAGGGCATCGTGGAGCGAGTAATTAGTCTCTCGTCGTGTGTAAACTGAAAACTGACCCGTGAGCCAATAAAAACAAGGGCTGGGGGCTGGCCAAACTCACGGCACCGGTCGTCGACCATGTGTGCGCTGTGGGGCTCATTACCCAGCTTAGTAATCAGGCCAACTACGTACTATTTATAGGTTTCTAGAATCAAAGTAAATTTATGAAAGAAAGAAAGATTTAATCCATCCAAAGCATATAAGATCCATAGGAATACAAACAAAGACATAGAAAAAAAGAACAAATCAACAATTAAACAACCAATATATTCAGGAAAACAACGCTAATTTTCACATATTTCTGTATTATAGCTACATATGTTTCATACATTTACAAGAAGCTAATGCCACATTTAATTTAACAAACACAGATTTTAATATTCCACTATGGGTTGTCCTTCTTTATGACTGATAGACTAGTCATTGACAATACATTAAGAATTAAGATGCTTATACCGCCTCTATATCGAGCTGTCGAGTCCATTTACTTAATTGAATCAATATTGTTTAGAAACTATTCTTAGAACTTTTTTATTCAACCACTGTAAAATATCGGTAAAAACGGTTTTAAAATAGTTTAAAGTTTAAACCGTCTTATCAATACAAAAATGTTGTTTTTTTAAATATTATAATATATACGAGTTTATTTGATGTTTATTTAAAAATGTAGCAATATTGATTTTTTAAATGCTAAATTAAAAAACCTAAACAGATCTATATACAGTTACTACCGAAATTATGAATCAAACATTGTCACAAAACTGCCTATACTGGACGATGGTTATGATAGAAAACTGCACTCATCTATAAAAGTTGAATCTAAAACAAAACTTTGTATATAAGTAGCATTCTATTACGTGAGCATAGCTCAGAGGTACAGTGCGTGCTTCGCACCAAATCATCCCGGGTTCGATTCCCGGGCGCAGTGAAAACTTTTCACGATGGCCACTCCTCGTGGTTCGGAAGTCACGTTAAGCCGTTGGTCCATGCCTTTGGTCGTTGGACTAGTAATTAATTTCCCAATCTGGGGAACATTCGGCCCTAGTTTGTAACAAAACTCCCATCATATATCAAAAAAATTCACCTTTCGTTCCTTATTCACCTTAGAAATACCCTCTAGGAGTGGTCGGTGTCTTAAATCAAAGTTTAAAAAAGATCTTCTATCAACATCAGTCAAAAAACACTATACAGGGATGTAAATAGCCTGAATCTGTCGCCTAATCTGCTGAAAAGAAAGAAGTATGGATACGACAGATCCTGGGTGTACAGGAAATTTGATTCATGAAGGCAAAAGAGCGAAACGAATGAAGAAAATAGAAAACTAGCAGAGCGAGTCTCCGTGGCGAACAATGGAGACTGCTACGGCTGGATTGAGGCATCCACTGCTATCCGCATTCAACTGCAGTGTCCTTACCACTAAATCACTATTTGAGATGCCGACTACTCTCATGAGGGTATTTTAAGGCAAATATGTGGTGAAGGATGAGTGTGATGAGTGGTAGTAATGAGTTATGAGGTGTAGTCTTGTTACAAACTAAGGCCGACTCTTCCTTAGAATGGGTCATTAATTAATAGCCCAATGACCAATGGAAATACAAGACCAACGGCTTAACATGACTTCCGAACCACGCAGGTGATGGTCTGATATGTCTAAACGATGGTGGGAGTTGATGCGGGTATCATCAGATGATCACTGAGACTATCTGAGCCGCTTTAGACCTATATCATCCTCAAAACCTGACCTCCATGAAGCTGGATTACAGGACCACGCCACGAGTCCCAGTCGAATAATAAATACACATTTCAATACACAAAAATTTAAACATTGCTTCTTATCGAACTTCCTTTGGAAAAATGAGATATTCATACCGTCAGCATGGTAAGACCCAGACCTGGGACCGTAAAATAAGCACCGATCCTGAACCCCAGAACACAAGTCATTTTAAGCATTTTTACAAGACTTGATGTACATGATCTAAAATCAGTAAATTTCACCAGATTTTTATGAAATATTAAATATTTAATTTCAAAGTATCAAGCGCATGTTAACGAGGACCTCAACAAACTGGACAAATCAACAATACAGATGTCACAAGAAATAATATACTTAATATTTTTATTAAAGGTCATTTTATCTTTCAAATGTATTTTGAAGCTACTGATCCTTCTCATCGGACAGTTAATCACCACATCCGCTAAGACCCTTAAAAGTTATAATGAGGCTAAGCTCCTTGCGGGGGTCCTGGGGCAGGTCAGCACCCTCCCTCCCATCTCAGGGGAAATCACGGGACATTACCCCTCTAAACTTCATACCCGCAAGCGCGCCTTTTCGCACAGTATATACGACCAACACGGACCACAAGGTAAGTAAATTACGCACCCCGGGCGTCTGTAGGGGAGAAAAGTGGTTTGGAATATAATAAGAAAAAGGTGGGCGGATCAAAAATGAAATTTGCAGTGTACCGTAAAATGTAAGAAAGGTAGGAAGTGAAAGCTAAAATATATAGGATGGGTTATACACCTTAAGAAAGGAAGTTTCAAGTTTAAATTCATTTATTACCAGTTTACAAAAATTGATTGAGTTGGTATGACAAAAATACAATAAATAATAAAATCAAAAAATACAAGCCATTACAGCAAGTAAATTAAAAAGAAAATTTAAAATATAGATTATATAGAACATTTAATGAACAGACTTCTTAATGGCAAAGTAAGTGGTCCATACACTCCTAAACAATGATGTAAAACTCTCCGGTGACCAGAAACGTTCTAAGCTCTTTTTGAAATAATTTTGTGTTTTGGAGATTTTGAAATTTGTTCGGAGATTTTTAAGCAGTAAAATTTCTGCCTGAGATGGCAGTTTTTTGTAATAACTCAAGTAGCTGTCGAAGTTAACGTTTCAATCCTTTTTTCGCATTTTCAAACTTAATGGGGTCAAACTTCAAATAGTCGGGGTCTTTTTAATTTGTTTACTATAAAATGAAAACACACAATTCAATTCTTTTTAATATTGATACGATGGCATTGAAGTGTTTCGAATTTCTAAGCACGGATTTTTAAGTAAAGAGGAAAAAGCACATACACATGCACAAGAAAAAACTAAATGTACATAACCAAGAGAAGATTTGTAACCGACCATTTAACCAGGTATAGAGACACAAATACAAACTCATTACGGCCATTGCATCACTGATGAAATTTACAATTCAACGCCACGAAAATAATTAAAACCGATGGGACGGGATGTAATGGGTTGCAGTGAATTAATTTGCTTACGAGTTTAATTAAAGCTGCAATTAATTGCTTGATGGATGGTCGGTGGGGGTAAACAATTAAGCTTGTTTTCGCCTTGTCCGGCCGTGTCACTTGTTTACCCGTCGACAATTATCTCCCGGACAGAGACAACTGTTGATAGTGCCGGCGCCGCGACGCACTGACGTCATCCCCCCCTGCCACTGTCCTGGCACGCGGACACCGTGACGCCAGGGTGCGTCGCGACGCCCCCTCTTCACCCCCTCGCACACTGAGCACCGTCAGCTGATAGCGGGTACGGATTAATCTGCGGAACAATCATCTCTGTTTGGATAAATGGGTCACTGAAGACTTAAATGGTACGAGTTTTATTTAGTTCGTTGCAGAGGAGTCAGAAGTTAACAGCTGGAAAAATTAATCATCTCCAATAAGAACTTTTCATTCAAAATTAAGTATTAATTATATAGATTTTGACGCTACAACCAATGGGAAAGTTATTTTATATTTATATTTCATTTCTCCGTAACAAGGTCAGCCTGTAAGTGTAATTACATTGTTTAGAGTTGCCTTTGCCCTCGCTTCTCCGGTCCTTGGTCATCAATGATGAAGTACGGGCTGGCGAAAAGCCGGCTGTCTTTGTTTACTCAAAACAATGTCTGTGTTGGCGTCCAGCCCAGGAACGCTTCGGTGCCTTGGTCTCTTGGCCAGTTTTTAGTAAGAAGTTTGTAATATATGTTTCCTTAATGTAAGATTATATGTGAAGCCTGTGATTATCTGTGGTGGCTTATTTAACCGTTGTATATCATGTGAAAAAGAATAAAAAAAAAAGAAAAAAGACATTGGTAAAATATTCCAGTCTGACTGTCCAAAGACACGGTGTCCAAAGCGCTCGAAATTTCTTCCAAATTACGTGATCATGAGTTTGAAAATGTTAACAAAACTTCCAATATTGTTGGTTAAAGTTAGATAAGTAAGTATGAGTCTGCAATGTGACATGAGAGTTGAGGGATTAAAAAGTCAGGATTGTGTAGGAATAAGTGAGCCAACCACCTCCGACCTGTCGACATGACAGGTAACTCATCAATGGAGCTGTCAACACCACACACATATACACCAACACGTACACATCTAGGTCATGTCTCTGTCCAATCTACATCACTACTGTGCTTGTGTGTTCACTGTGTAGCTGTGTTTTTATACAGGTGTATGTATTAATGTGTAAACAGGGTTTAGAAATTGTGTGGCTCTAGAATAAAAGTATAGTTTTTATTGGAATAAAGGTCTATAGAAGAGGGATCACTTAGTATTTTCTTAAGAAATCTTCAATGTTCTGGGTTAACATACTCGTATTCTTCAATGTTACAGAGAAAAACATATTATCCATATATTAATATTAAGTGGTTCAACCAAATACAGGGTGGCCTAAAAATGTGCTTGTCATTTTATGGTAAGAGTTTTTTTATTAGCTATACAACACTGACTTTACTTTAAAACTAAATTCTAAACATGTTTTCCGCCCTTGAGTATGACACATGCCATACATCTGAACATGTTTCCAACCATTTTTGAACATTCTTGAGGAGTGATATCCATTAGGACTGATGGATTTTTTGCTTCAGATTTTGAATAGTTTGAGGTGGTGGCCTGAAACACTTTTCCTTTAGTGTTCCTACACAAAAACCACGAAGTAAAATATCAGGACTTCTTGCTTTTTCAATATATCTTGGCGAGTACATCAAACCCGATTAGTTTTGATGTACTCGCCGAGATGATGACTTTATAGCAGAAACCGGTCGCGAACATACATTTTTTAACTGGGTGCTACGTTTATTTTCTTTAAACTTTGTACAATTCTAGTAACCCAAAGTGAGCCAATGTATCATAGCAAATAAAAGATATACTTGCCATAAAATGACGAATACCTTTTTTTGGACCACCCTGTACCACTAATAACACTCCTTGACTCTTTTTTCGTTGATGAAATACTGATCTTGATGTGATTATTCTTCTTTAAAACCGAAGCCATTTTCAAGAATTAAGAAATCATTTACCTTCATAATACTTTGAAAGCAAAGTTTTCAAGCCACAAAGTTCAAAGCTGTTGAAAAGACACAAGGAAGTCGCAGTGAAAAATACGAAAAGTCAGAAGAAGTCAAGTGAGTAAAGAAACTAAAGTTTCAGACACTATACGACTCAGACCGTTGATCATCTTACTGCTAACTCCCGCCATCTGTTTGGATGGATTTATAACTTTGCACTTTTCCAAAACAGAAACTTGTTGCCAGTTATTGCGACAACATATCAACACAGTTTATTTATTTATTAAGTCAGTGTACAAATGTGAATTGTGTTGACTTTGATGAAATGGAGATGATACAATAGTGGTGAAATGAGAGTTGAATTACAATTTAAAATGCCAGAATGGGCTTAAGCCACTGGTAAATACGGTGAAATAATGTCTATATACGTCTTATAATTTTGTCTTTCATATTTTAATTTAGATACGTGTAGTTTGAGTGGCTAACTTTATTTTGAAATTACTATAATTACTAAGTTAAATTACAGTTTGGGATATCTTTATGAATCGGTTGGAACCAATCTTGAATGTTGACTTACGTCTTAGTTTACTGCAAGTTTTATTACATATCGTGAAGGTAAAACGTATTTAAATTTTATTGAAATCGGACTACTAATATCGCTGTTACCGAAAAATGACTTTTGTGTCGCCATTTTGAAACGACTAAATGAATTGTTTAATGACATTTGTAGGTTACGTCTGTTAGTGAAGTACAGTAATGAAAAATTGGAAATTTTAAATTACAATGTATTTTGATAACTTTAAAACTTTGGTATCTTCATCAGATGAAGATAACATTTATGAAGATACCAGAGTTTTAAAGGTATCAAAATATATTGTAATTTTAAATTTCCATTTTTTCATTATTTCACTACAGACGTAGCCTACGTATGTCATTAAACCTACAACCAATCTATACACACACCTTCAAATTTCGATTTCATGAATTTTCATATTTTTTTGTAAATTAGTGGGTACCTTAAAAATACATATTTATTTCCAATTTTATCAAAATTAGATGAAATTTACTGTTTTTAGACCATTAAAACATCTTTTTGACCAAAACTCCCCCCCCCAAAGGAGAGTTCCGGTAGCCCGATATTGCTGGTTACCGAACTTAATCGAGATATTTACAAAAGGAACATGTGTACCAAATATCATGAAAATCAGCAAAAATGCGACCTGTAGAGAGTAAACACATATACATATGTATAAAGTGTTGGGAAAAACTGCTCAAAACATGTTCTGGAGGTCAGGATTGGTGCTCATTTCATGGTCCCGGGCCTGGGTCTACCATGCTGACGGCTTGAATTTCTCATTTTTCCACTGGAAATTCGATAATAAAATTCGTGGTCCTGTAATCCAGCTTCTTGGAGGTCAGTTTTTGAGGATGATATAGGTCTAAAGCGGCTCAGATAGTCTCAGTGATCATCTGATGATACCCGCATCAACTCCCACCATCGTTTAGACATATCAGACCATCACCTGCGTGGTTCGGAAGTCACGTTAAGCCGTTGGTCCTTGTATTTCCATTGACCATTGGGCTATTAATTAAAGACCCATTCTAAGGAAGAGTCGGCCTTAGTTTGTAACAAGACTACACCTCATAACTCATTACTACCACTCATCACACTCATCCTTCACCACATATTTGCATTAAAATACCCTCATGAGAGTGGTCGGCATCTCAAATAGTGATTTAGCTCGATATCGTATCGCACCACGTGGTAGGTAGGTGAGGGGAGTGGAGGGGGCTGCAGGTGTGTGACGTCATGTCGTGTTATCAGCATAGATAACACGAGCTGTCAGCGCCGCCAGTGATAAGGCATGTCGCCCAGCTGTGATAACATCACATCCACAGTTTACATTAGATCCGAACTGTTCACTATCGCCCAGACTAAACAGCAATAATGGTGATTTCCCCGACTAAGCCTGTGGCACAACACGCCTCGGGGATAAAATAACAGTTGACTGATTTTTTAGATTGGTTAAGAACTGCGGTTTTAGAAGGCTGATGTGATTATTAGTCGTAAGTGGGTTTGGCGTGAATAATATTGTGTAAAAGTTTACTGTAAATATATGTTTAGATAAGATCTCAAAACTTCCATTGATATTTTGTCGTCATTGAACAACTTTTACTTAAGGAGCTTACTTAGTTCACTAAAGAGTAATTTGATATGGGGAAAAATAATACGCTGCGTAGAATGGCTTTAAAATGAAATATCGAACAAAAGTACTTTTTCTGTACTACTGCACTTCAAACTGTAACTGTACATAAATACATTTAGTTAAGAAAGCAGCTACTGATTGCGGGTAATTTTCTCGGGTTGTACGGCAAATGCAAAAAATATAAGTATCGTAAAAGAAGAAATTAAAATTTTATCCTTTTGTAGTGCAGTTAGGGGTTTGATAAGGCGGCCACTAGTGTTTTGTTACATTCCCAGAGCTATGTAAATAAATAGATACAATTTTCATTGCAAAACCATTTACATACAATGTCAAAACAGTTCACTGGTGGAATTCTTCATTTCCTCTTACATCCCCCTCTATAGTCCTTGTCATACATGCAAAATCAAAATATATAACATCAAAATATCATACCAGATACATTCATAAATAGATTTTCCTGGTAGTGTCTTTCCATGGAAGGTCTTACAAAATTATATTAAGTTTGAAATAAATCCTATAAGTGGTGGAAGAAATAAAAAATAATTAGTGAAAACCAACTGGCGACTAGCAAATAAACGAAGCACTATCGGACCCATGTTTGTCTGACTTGATTTCATTTCTTTTCCATAAGAAACCCTCCTCTGAAGTGTGGCACCCTATTTTAGAATCAACCTGTAGAATGATCAGATAACATTATTATGCCTATTGAAATTCCATAACAAACAATAGCCTACACCTGAAAGCAATACACACGATTTATCACACAGTGTAAACGGCGGAAATTCCTTTCTACAACAAACACACGAAAAACCACAGAGGGGAAGAAAAGCGATGATGTAAAATTAAAACAATACGGTGTCCGAGCGGTGACCCTGGGGGACATATAGCGCTATCTGTCATCAGAATTGCGCACTTGGCGTGAAATTGCGCGCGTGCCGAGTGTGGGGAGGGAAGCCCACAACTACAAATTTCCCACGGGCGGGTGAAAAGCTTCATCAGGGTGTAGAGATCCCGGTGTGTGATAGCATCCTTGTTGTACCTAGGGGGCTGCTGCCATTAGGCGTCGTGAGCAAAGATAAGCGAGATAACGCAGACCTTCACAAATGCGCGCACTCGGTTTAAACGCTGTCTGGGGACATAACCGAGTTAATTCAGTCGGTAGCGACCCTTTTGAGAAATGTCTTCGTTTTCCACGCACTTTCTTCAGATGAGTTTTGTAATGTGTGCGTTACTGCGTTACGAGCATATCCACCTCTCGACAGGATCAGGGGGAGCACCACACAGTTTAATGCCTCACAATATACACAGTTGGGAATCTTTGTTCGCTAACAGAATTGAAACAATATAAAACACTAAGCCTAATCTTAAAAGTGAGCTCTAATATCAGCTTTAAGCTACTGGAAAAATTATTGGATTGTTTATTTTCAAACTTGAATTTATTTTAGGGCTATAATTATTTTTCAAAGGTAAAACTGTGCTCCCTTATGGACATCAAATCAGAATCTATGGCCAGCTGATCATAGCGCATAGCAACTTGACTAGGTAGATGGCCAGTTATGCTATTCGATTCATCAGTTCTGTCATCGAAAACCTGCTTCCCCTAAGGATTATTTGCATAGCACAGGTAGCTTGTATTTGGCATGCTTAAGATCGATGCTTACTCGTGGAATGGTATGAAGCAGGCTACACGGTGCGTGCAATTTGACTTAGTGGCACTATCAACAACTAGACTGTAGCAGATACTAGTTCCGCAAACAAACGATTGTCTAAGGACTTTCTGAATATCTTTGGACTTTATAATATTAATAAATTCCAGACTTTCCAGGCATTTTACCAAATACAATACTAATTCCAGACTTTTCAAGACATCATTAAATTTAAGACTAATTCCAAACTTCCAGACTTTTCTAATACCGACACCCCAATTAAGAAGAATCAAGAATCAAATCAAGAATGTTTTATAATTATAAATTCAATACGCAATAATGAATAAAACCTGTCAGCGTATTCATCGCGGCGATGAATAAACATGGCAATGAGTTGATATCAGTTATGTAAATGGTAAAGGTGTGACGAGGAGCTGCGGGGCTCACAGCACCAGTGTGAAGTAAACGTGCCAATCATACCTCTTTGCAGCGACACATGTCCTGCGGCCTCGTCTTTGATTCCTTACATGCCTCGGTGTCAGGATGTGTTTGCGCGTCGTGGCGTTAGTTGATACTGCGGTAAAGGTAAAGTTTGTCTTGTTTAACGAGGCGAGGTAAGGACTACAAAGTGCTCTATACCACTCAACCTCGACCTTTACCTAACGTTACCGAATAGTCATATTAGAAATGTAAGTGGTGACTGCGGGGATCGAACCCGCGCCAGCTGATGTGAGCTCCGGAGTCGCGCACGATTCCAACCCGCCACGGGTCTGCTCAAATGTTACTTAAGTCAAATGTAACGTAAGTTACTTGTACGACGAAAAGTCGTTTTGTCGGCGTCTAGTAACGAATGTGTTTAGTACGAAACAAACAAGAGATTACTCAACGTGTACTTACATTAATCGACAACAGCGTTAGTTTTTAAGAAAACTAAACAAGACCACATTACCTGAAAAAAAAACAAAGATGTTATTGACAGGAATACAGTAAAACTAGGCCGACGCGCAGCTAAGCGCTAAAGCGCCGCTTGCATGAATAGAATTGCCTTTGAAATGTTTTGCTCTTTGAAAAACATTTTTGATAAACTTCCCCTCCCCCCATACCTACACGGAGGTTCTGGTAGCCCGAATTCTCTGGTTAACGAACTTGACCGAGATATCTATAACATTTCACGAATATCGGACAAAAATGCGACTTTTAGAGAGTACACACATATATACATACTGTTCATACAAACTCATGTAAAAATGCTCAAAACGAGTTCAGGATCGGTGCTCATTTCTCGGTCCCGGGTCTGGGTCTTACCATGCTGACGGCATGAATATCTCATTTTTCAAAGGAAATTCGAACTGAAATATTAGTTGTCACATATATAATCAAGATTTGACACTACCAAAACAATAACATAATATGGACTATACATTTGTATTCGCAAAGATTGACACTACATACGACTAGTAAGTTTAAAATCTAAGATATCAGCACTATCTTTAAGAAATTCACTATACAGTACTAAAATAATAATGGACCACATTATATCCTGTGCTAGGGCACGTCAAACTCACATCATAGACTAATGGATTCTATAGTCTGTCCTCACACCAATCTCAGGGTTAGCCTAGACTGGAGAGTGAATGCGGAGAGAGTAGATATGAGTAAATATGACTCTCCTCATATCCTCAGCGGCACATGAGGATATGAGATCATCGGGTAATTGATAGTGAAGTGGTAGCTGACAACTGGAGCATGTCAACCCTCATCTTATCTACATCACGAAACTCACACCAACCTCAGTTTGTCAGATGTTCAGAACCAACATTTCTTTGACGGTTACCTCATCAGCAGAGTGATTCAACGTCGAACCTAACTGAAAGTGCAATGGCTCAAAATAAATGACATTTCTTTTTTTTTTAAAGGTTCAGCCAAAAACGAACCCTCTAAAGGTTTGTATGTATACGTGTAGTTTAAATTGTTTACCAAGTGAAGTCACGTTCAATCTTTTCATCAAAACAGAAAAAGGTTTTGGCCCAAAAAATGTCCACAAAAGGTGTCAATGAAACAGAAACCTATGTTTTATACTAACCAAATTAAAACCCTCTTTCTGATATTATATCGATCTCCTCATCTGTCCCCTGTTTCGTTTCGGTAAATATATAAGCTTTATAAAGGACATTCAACGTAATTTGATACTATTTCATAAACACCACGAGTAATGGTGGTCAGAGGAGATGAATTTACACCTAATAATTCATTATTGGAAGTCATTTATTTCGATTCATGACAAGATACGAAATTAATTTTGCAATACAGAGAACAGAATTTAAAAATTGTTGAATAATTCCCTGTAGCCAAGCCCAGTTCTCCCAACATCCATTTTTGTCGATGATAACCCGTTGAAAGTTCATCATTGGACAACATATTTTATGCATTGAGAGTATTCACCTTTCTGCGAAATGCTAGTAGCGGATTCCGCGACAGTGATTGTCAACTTGATGAGCTGTCTCCTGACATGATTGCGACGGATATTGCGGTGATTACCCTGCCCTGCTGTACTGTAGTAGCGTGTCTCTCCGCTGTTAACCGTCGTGCCTATTGTTATTCTTGTGATTCACCGGAGTCAAATAGCCCTATTATTTAATACCGCTGGTAACATTCCGTACAGTGGGATAAGTCAAGCTGGATATAGTTATTTTAGAAAACCGTCACATCTTGAACCATAGAGATGACTCGTTGAAATTTTGATGTAACTGAGATTTTTAAACATCTCCTAGGGACAAAAAATGGTAAAAAAGGTCAAGTTTGTCTTGTTTAACGAGGCGAAGTTAGGACTGCAAAGTCCTCTCTACCACTCAACCTCGACCTTTACCTAGCGTAACCGTATAGTCACATTACAAATTGTAAGTGGTGACTGCGGGGATTGAACCCGCACCACCGGAGTGATGAGCTCCGGAGTCGCGCGCGATACCAATCCGCCAACAACTGTATACATTTTCAAGATCAATATTTTTGTGCGTAGGCACACACACAAAGATTACAATTTCTTGCGTAGGAAGCCATTATGAACCTCGACCCTTACAACCTCGAGTTTTATTACATATTGTGAAGGTAAAACGTCTTTTAAATTTGATTGAAATCGGTCTACTAATAACGCTGTTATAGTAAACAATCTTTGGCAATTTTGAAACGACTGAATGAATTTTCATAATTTTTGGTACATTGGTGCATACTATCAAAATACATATTAATTTTAAATTTGCTGATGAAATTTACTGTTTTTGGATTAAAACAACTGTTCTGACCAAACCTCCACCTACACTCAAAAGGAGGGTTCTGGTAGCCCGATTTTCCTATTGAACGAACTTGACCGAGATATCAACAAAACTTCACGAAAATTGGAAAAAGGCGACCTGTAGAGAGTACACACAAATACAGTATACATATGTAAATAAAGTCTTGTAAAAATGCTCAAAACGTGTTCTGGGGGTCTGGATCGGTGCTCATTTTTTGCAACTAGTTGCGCCCATAAGTTGCGCATCCACCTAGTAACCACACAGTTAAGTGATGTACAACAAGAAGCCGAAGCCAAGAAGCTTCATTACATAAACTAGCGACTACTTACTGCAAGCCCAGTGCAAGTTATGTGATGCTCTACACGGGCCAGCAAGTTGAGACGTAATTGGCATAATTATCAGACATCAATAACCAGTCTGAGGTGGAGGAATGTTGTCCAGTGGGGGACTTCCCACGCCGTCCAGCCATGCTCTTGGTCAAGGAATCATTCAAAACACCTGTCTTCGCGAGCATCTGCTCTGCTCTGGAGATTGGTTTGGGATTGAATTCTGATCACATATGAACTGAAGCCGGTCACTCTGTAATCTCTGGGATGAAGGTTGTATGTGTGCAGGTTGGGTGTATTTGTCTGCAGAGAATTTGATCAGTCAGAGAATTGAGTGAGTTTTGGATTTGCCTAATTTTGGGTCTCCTTGAAGATTTTATGGGCTTTACCGAATTGCGCCTTCGATTGAGCTATTTTGTCCAATAACTGGTTTGATATATCCTCCAGAACTTATTGGGACTGAAAAGAAATCGAAGAATCCATACAATGTTTACCTGTTTACGTGTATCAAGAAATTGGTGAGGTTCTTCCTATGCCAAATGATTAATTTATTTTCCCTTCCTGGACGTTCAGCAATCCTCAACCCCTTTATGGAACAGAAGAACGATTTATTCACATCGAAGAGGAATTAGCGTAGCGTGAAGGTAACGCCCATCACTTGTGAAGTGGGTGTCTACAACAATGTATGATCCGGCCTGCCCCACTTCACTACAACTGTAATGGGTAGTGGCTCCCTTTACACCCTAGTCCTACGTCAATCATCTCACACACTTGCCATTCATCCCTCATCATCTGCTGTGCACTTCCAGAACACAAGGGGTTGCAAAATGCCAGAGATCTTTCAGCGAGAAACTCTTGAACTTCTAGAGAACCTCTATTGGAATTTCGGCAAGAGGGCTTCTTTACAAACGTCCAAAGCCATCCTCAACAAGAAAAAAATAGACATAGAAGGCCAAAAAGATTCAAAACTGATTTGATCGACAAGTGTTAATTAAAAGGTATTTGAATAATGTGCTCAACCAATTAGAAAAGGATGTCAGTAGCAAACTGGGTTTATTGAGTAGAATTGTGCAGTATTGTGGGCTAAAGATGGTGTCGGTATATTGGCAATCAACTGCTGTTATACAGAGAAGAGAAGCTTCTCAATTGATCTCCGCAGGCGACAATCTAACACTAGTGTTGAACCAGACGATATCCTTGGCCATAATATCCATGACTCGATTGTCTTGCCACTATCCTCGCATCAATGAAAGAACTTGCTTGTTTTTCCAGGTGAGCTACAGTAATTCTTTGACTTTCTGAAATTATCTACTACTATAATTATGTGTTAATAGCTTTCTTTCTTCTATTGATAGAAAGAGTTCGTGTATATGTTTTTATACATATTGGGTTGAATACATAATTTTATACATATTGACTGGGACTCGTGGCGTGGTCCTGTAATCCAGCTTCATGGAGGTCAGGTTTTGAGGATGATATAGGTCTAAAGCGGTTCAGAAAGTCTCAGTGATCATCTGATGATACCCGCATCAACTCCCACCATCGTTCAGACATATCAGACCATCGCCTGCGTGGTTCGGAAGTCACGTTAAGCTGTTGGTCCTTGTATTTCCATTGGTCATTGGGCTATTAATTAACCCATTCTAACGAAGAGTCGGCCTTAGTTTGTAACAAGACTACACCTCATAACTCATTACTGCAGCCACTCATCACACTCATCCTTCACCACATATTTGCCTTAAAATACCCTCATGAGAGTGTTCGGCATCTCAAAATGTTTAAGTGATTTAGTGAATATGAGCTACTAAAACGGCACTTTCCACAATTGCACTGAAATGAAAAATGACGAATTTTCAAAATAGTGGAGTGGAATCTGGCCGAACTCTATAATGAACTCTACGAATCAAACCTGATTTTTTTATGTAGCAAAATAGAGGCACCACTTTGGGATTCACTGGGTCAACTAATTGGGATTCATGTCGTCACAAATTTTAGTTTATCGCAATTTACACGGTACGTATTCAACACTGACATATACCAACAACAAAGTTAATACACAGTTTTTACTCCACATTCGACAGCTCCCGTGACCAAAGTTGGGTTGATCGGCGGGGAGGCTGTGGTCGGTTTTTGCAAGGAAGGTCTCGTGTGATGAAACTTTAGATCCTACATTGTTAGCGCTTGTTGGAGTTAACAGCTTATCCCGGTTCGCTTTCAGCGTCTAATGTTTTTCTAGCAAATTCACTCGTGTTTGGCTTGGACTTACAGCGTGCCCAACACTTTCGCGTTTGCATTATTCATAAATCAGAATAGCTAATTACACTCTAAAAATGAAGGGGTGAAGGCCACTCAAAAAGAGTGAAATTTCGCTCTTTTGGGTTTTGAATCCAGGCCACTCGATTTTCACTTAAGCCGCATCAGAAAGAAAGCCGGTTGTTTAGCCCGTTGTTACGTGCGCGGTTTCATGTATTCCTTGGGCGGACGAATTCAGCCTTTCTCCGCGGTGACCACGGAGGCGGACCCTTAAAAACACGTAACGAAAGCTTTGCTCTTCAATAAAAACGAATTAGCTATTATCCATTTTCAGAACTTCTACCCTCTTAAAACATAAACGTTGCAATGAGTCACACAGAAAACCACAACAAAGCACTGGAAACCAGGTTTTGTAATACACTTAACCTCCGTAGTAGCTGCACACAATGATTCACGGGATGTAAACTATCTCGTGGTATCAAATATTTACATGCTCGGGAACAATGTAACACAAACACACGTGAAAGGGCTTTGTTTACGAAGTAGGTAACACGATCGGCTGTTTACGTACACTTTCGGCACTCCTCGGGTTTCCGTTCAGCGCCTGACCCCTCGCACTCTTCACTCGATAGAGCCTAGATAGTATTACTACTATTACACGTTACTATTACTATGACTGAGCAGTTTAGGAAATTACCGTAATCATTCAAATACTCAGCAACAAATTTGGGTTTTAAGGGTCCGGCTCAGCTGCTCGCGAGAGCGTCGTTGCAGAGGTTTGCGAGAAATGAAATGGAGACTTTAGTATAAATGCTATTTTGACGAAACAACTCTTAAATGAAAGATAAACATATTATCTAGGTTCGCATGTAGTTCATTCTCCAACATGAATTTTAGTAGTTATGCTAATAACGGTTACAGTTAGTACATATTAAGTGTTTAAAGAAGCTAAAAATAGGTTTATCAAAAATCTAATCACAGACAAACATAGATACATTCTTTCTCTTTCCATAAAAAATAACATATCCAAATTTAACCTTCATACAAGAGCGCTATCTACTTTCTACGAAACCCTTGCAAGCGGAGGGTCTGACAGTTAGGCCGCATCAGTTGAAAGAAAGCCCGTTTTCAGCCCGTTGTTACGTGCGCGTTGTCTTGTGTTCCTTGGGCGGACAGTTCAGCCTTTTTCTGCGGTGACCACGGAGGCGGACCCTTAAAAGAACTATGGTAAAATACTAAAAAGAAGAACAGACTTGACTGTAGGAACATGACGTTATTTCAAAGTTTGCACAGGAAGTTATAGAAAGATGAAAATTAGAAGAGGAAACAACAGAAAGTTGTGTTTGTTTGGTCTGTGCATACAACGATGTTTACTTTCAGTTTACAGTCTGTTCCTTGCTCGATCACAAGCTGCTCTACATAACGCGATTTCTCTTGACAACCCAAATATTTGTACAGGAGTTTTAGCAGTATCTTAAAATGCTATTGTTATGACAAATACTCGTTAGTTGGTGAAATAAATAGTTCCGTTTAGGACACTGTACATTAACGGTCCGCCTCCGTGGTCACCGCAGACAAAGGCTGGATTCATCCGTCCAAGGAACATAAGACACCGCGCACGTAACAACGGGCTGAAAAACGGGCTTTCTTTCAACTGATGCGGCCTAAATGTCAAACCCTCCGCTTGCAAGGGTTTCGTAGAAAGTAGATAGCGGTCTTATATAATTATAAAGGTTAAATTCGGATATGTTAGTTTTTATGGAACGAGAACGAAATGATCTATGTTTGCCTGTGATTAGATTTTTAATAAACCTATTTTTAGCTTCTTAAATAAGGTCTTAAAACGCTTTATATTTTCTAACTTTAACCGTTAATAACATGAAAACTAAAAGACATTTTGAACAATTGAACTATGGTCTAATCTAGATAGTATCTTGTATAATGTTTTGTCAAAATAGCAATAATAATAAAGTCTCCATTTTATGTCCCGCAAACCTCTGCAACGACACTCTCCCGAGCACCTGAGGCTTTAAGATTAAAATAGTGTTGGGATGACAAATGCTCGTTATTTGGTAAATAGTTCCGTCTAGGAAAATGAAAGTTATGGATGTAAACATGAAATATGTACGTAAACGCGATTTTGGTCTTATGCAGTATAGCATACTGTTCTGAGTAGAATCCGCACAATGTACTCATGAGTATACTCTTACTTGTTCACGAAAGAAACCCTTGTTATTGTACTTTATTGTTAGTAGTCTTCAGTGGTAGAGTTTACGGATCGCCATCAGTTGAAATCAATAAAATTACAACAAGATAACGAAATATTTTAAAATAAACTAGGGTTTTGAAGAAATACGCATTGAGAAGGTTTAGCTGGTTTTGCTACGAAATGTTTCACTGTATGATCATTGATGTCGAAAGGCCGAAACGGCTGTGACTTCCCCCAACATTAGGTTAGTGAACATCTGCCGGGAATGGCGGTACAAAACCTCACATCGATCAACGCTGTGCACAAAAACTGATGCATCGGCCCCGGAAACACCAGCTTTCTTCAGCAAGCCATCCGTGTCACTGACAAGAAATCATAACCGTAGTTAGTTATGCGTTTCATTGAGATGTATGAGCTAAAACTTGATAACTTGAATTGAGACAACGACCACTCTTAGAGGATATTTTATGGTGGATATAGGAGAACGAACAAGAACGAACTGTGAAGCCTAAAGCAGTTCTAGTAAAGTGTAAAGTATTTGTTTTCGACATAATCAAAAAGGGACTTCAGGTGAGAAATTAGACCATATAAATCACTAAATCACTATTTGAGATGCCGACCACTCTCATGAGGGTATTTTAAGGCAAATATGTGGTGAAGATGAGTGTGATGAGTGGTAATAATGAGTTATGAGGTGTAATCTTGTTGCAAACTAAGGCCGACTCTTCCTTAGAATGGGGCATTAATTAGTGGCCCAATGACCAATGAAAATACAAGGAACAACGTCTTAACGTGACTTCCGAACCACGCAGGTGATGGTCTGATATGTCTAAACGATGGTGGGAGTTGATGCGGGTATCATCAGATGATCACTGAGACTATCTGAGCCGCTTTAGACCTATATCATCCTCAAAACCTGACCTCCATGAAGCTGGATTACAGGACCACGCCACGAGTCCCAGTCAGATCGACGGTGAGGTGGGTCTTGTTAAAAACTAGGGTCGACTATTCCGGAGAAAATGAAATGAAACAACGTGCTTTGTTCATGCAAAGTTAGGACTAGCAGAGTCCCGACTTAGATTTTGAGTCGAGAGTTTACTGTGATTGAAATTCTATACACAGTTTAAACTGAAGTTTTGAAATACAGATGGTATTGTTGATTTGGAAATATAAGCCATAAATACTCAGAATATAAAAGCCCCTGGACGTATTACACCTTGGAACTAGTTTATACATCAAAAGCCAGAAGGAGAAACAAAGTAATAATTTGTTCAATACATTTATTATGCCACATACATTGGCAAATGTCAAACGAATTTTCAAAAACAAAGCCAAATTCAGAAATTATATCGAAATGCGAGCCAGAGTCAGTGAAGCCAAAATAACGGTCGTCTTTATCACCTCCGAAGTGATTGCCATGTGTTACATAGGGCCACATATGCTCGGCACATGCGTGTTTATTGTTGGGAAAGGGTAGAAGAAGCGAAGAGAATCAGAACAAAAACACCACAATAAACTACCCTCTAGGGACCCAAATATTTGGAAGGGTTTATAAATGGACACAAAGATACTATTGTTGAGAACATCGAAACTATTTTGTTATTAAATGCTAGACAATGGTCGTTGTTCAAAAGTCAACAAGTCATTTTCAGAGATTACTGTCGTGAGACTTCTAAACAATTGGGTCTTTTGACCCTTCTAAATCTTTACATTTTTGAGACTGTCCTGCACTGCCGCAGGGCAACTCCATACACGAGCACGACACAAGAATCAGGAGTGATTTGCGTGTTCAACAGCATAGGACCAAATTGTTCAGTAAACATCCCTCTCAAGCTGGCATAACCGTTTTTAATTTATTACCAGCAGAGATAAAAACTGAAAATAACATCAAATCGTTCAAAGCTCCATTGAAGCGACATAAGTGTCCCATGACTTTTACGACGTGGCAGAGTATCTAAATCTATCCAAAACGTAAACCTACTTTTAGGACTGACAATGCGAATTGCTTACCTTTTTCCAGGGAGGAATGAATGTATGTATATGAATAACTTGAATACATGTATAATGTGAATGAAACATGTTTAATTTATTAATTTGTATTTAATGTTATGTTTTGCAACACATTATTAAATGTTTTGCATTTTATGTTATGTTTTGCAACACACTATTAAATGTAAACTGCAATAAAGTGTATTGTGTTGTAAGTCAACTAATCGGTGATGAAATCTGGGAGTGTTTAAATTATTACGAGAATACAGAATTGTAAAGTGTTAAAGTTTTTGTTTGTTCGCTTGAAGTCCACTGTGTAAAATTTATCATAGTGTGTTTTCTTCCTACAGGTAATCTTCTATAGTTCTCAGTTACAAAACTGTTTATGACTGAATTATTTTACAATCAACTAACATACTAACCGAAAATTTGTCGAGACGGTATCAAGTATGACGTTCGATGCGAGATATTTTGGAATAAGCAAAGAATATTTATCATAACGTCAAAACAGAACAACACAGGAAACTACACAAAAGAAACCGCCTCGCAATCTACAAAGTTAAACCAACAAAGTCCGACAGGTTAAAACGACAAAAGGGTTCGTTGCATTCAATTCGTCCCGAAACCAGTCGAGAGAGGCTTAAAACCTCGGCGAATGGGAAAGGAAAAGTTTGCAAAAGGGGATAATTCCAAAGACAAACAGAATAAAGGGTATGAAAGCGTGGTTGTAAAAGCATTGCTTGTGAAAGCGGCATCGATAAGTAGAACTTGTGAACAATGGTCCTGGTTCTCTTCTCTGAAACCGCAAACTTTCCAGACCCAGTTCATTGCTTCCACGCTCTGTAATTGCTCGGCCGAAACACTACTCGTAATCTAAATAAAACTTAAAGAGTACGCAGTAGTGACCGTGACCTTGAATTTCGTCCCATAAGAGTAATGTGAAAATGTGAACTTTCTTGCGTGCGACACTTCACACCGACAGTTTTCATCGGATTTATACAAAATAAATTTGGTTTAAAAGTGCATTAAATATTTTAGTCACTCCGCTGTGTCACATTTCTACTGCATTTACTCATTTGTCAAAAACTGTGACATCAATCCAAAAACTGAAGAAAAGTTGTATTTGAATCTTTTGGTCATACAGTACTACCAAAATAATAACTTTCGACGTCCAAATAAGTTACATTGTTTAATTTGTAAAACTTGTAAAAATACCGTGTACATTATTACTAAGTTATAATTTTGTTTTACAGTATACATTGTAAAACACACACTGTAAAGACTGCATTTGACAAATTGAACTCTTCCAGTGGATTAACTTTGAAAATTATTCCACAGTGCATGTTTATAATTAAATAACTTCCATTTCAGAACGGCACAAAACATAAAATTGTGAATGTCACCGATTTCAAATGAAAATAATCGAGATATGATGCGTTAAACATTTAAAGAAGTTAGAAAAACTCGAGGAGCTGCAGATTTGCGTAGGATCTGTAGCTTACAGTAGAGTGTCTCAAGTGGTGTCTGGTGTTGGCGAAGGCTCGAAATGAAATTCCCTGGACGATTCATCAAAGCTTTCATTCCGCCATCAGCGCGCGAGAAGAGCTCTTCACTCCTTGACTCACAATTATTATTCTTTAATTGTTTCATCGAAAGCAGACCTCGCTGCAAATCTTCCAACAGTATAATCGCTTACATTTAACAGTCGTAAGGTTTCTTGATACGAGTATAAATCAAGACTGTGAATCACTAAATCACTATTTGAGATGCCGACCACTCTCATGAGGGTATTTTAAGGCAAATATGTGGTGAAGGATAAGTGTGATGAGTGGTAGTAATGAGTTATGAGGTGTAGTCTTGTTACAAACTAAGGCCGACTCTTCCTTAGAATGGGTCATTAATTAATAGCCCAATGACCAATGGAAATACAAGGACCAACGGCTTAACGTGACATCCGAACCACGCAGGTGATGGTCTGATATGTCTAAACGATGGTGGGAGTTGATGCGGGTATCATCAGATGATCACTGAGACTATCTGACCCGCTTTAGACCTATATCATCCTCAAAACCTGACCTCCATGAAGCTGGATTACAGGACCACGCCACGAGTCCCATTCGTATAATAAATCATGTATAACAATATGCAACGTAATATAGACTACCTAACGATGCAGTTAAGCTACCGTATTGAGTAAATAGTTGATGTTTAAAGAGATAAAAATTTAAACTAAAATCTAAATAACACAATTTTAATTTACTTTTAATTTAAACTGAATTGAAAATACAACGGACGAAATAAAATCATAGCAATATTTGGCCCATTAGAAACCTTTCACCAAGTGTTTAGTGATACATTTCTATTTTATAAAAACTGAAAAGTGTAAGTTTTCTTTGATTATATATTGTTTTTATTTTATATCTACTGGACTTGTAACTAAGAACAAATAAAGATATTTTTGAGTTGAATCGATTGAAAAGATGAGCATGACTGCTGACTGTGTTTACTCACGATTAAGGTTATGTCATCTAGAAACCAGCAGCACACAACCAACCTGGAAAACACATTTATTATTAGCCTTAAATACAAGTCTAAACACTGCATATAAGTTGACAAATTGGCGTTTCCGGAACAAACCCAAACCCAGCAGAAGATATCAAACACAACAAATGTTGTGCGTAAAATGGTCTTGTGTCAGCTTCTGCAAATGTCAAAGTGTCTACATGTTCCGTAGCGATGTACGGGTACAGGGACTCGCATGTCGGGTAGCGGTGGACAAGAGCTACGTATACGGGACCTTGACATTTCACTCGGCACGGCTGCATGCCGCCGCCGCCATTGCATGATCTATGTACCGCACATTGCATGACAGGGTATAGTTGCGTAAATGGCAATACTTTGTTCAATACACAGTAAATGCTGTTCACTTTTCTATTCATTCACAGGTCGGGGGTTAAAAGCCTTGGGTGAAATTCACATAATAATCAAACCTTCTACAATACTTTTGAAAGTCATAAAAACACTTAATATCAAAAAATAAATAAAAACTTAATATAAAAGGAGCTTGTACTGCCCCTGTTACAATAATCGCACTCCATAAAATTTAAATAGCCTTCACTAAAAAATCATCACATGCAAAAGCGCCATGTACGGACTTTTGATCAAACCCTTGTGATGGCACTATTAGGCGCACGTAAAAAAGGAAACGAGGTTTCTTCATCCAGATTTTGATCCGTCAGTCCAAATTATTATAATTGTTTTATTCAACCTACCGCTTTCTTCATTATTTTCGAAAAGCGACATAAAAATTAAGATTTTGAGTCGCAATAATATGGCGCTAAAGACCAAATTACTTATCGCCAATGTTAATAAAATTCCTCTAGAGTTTTATTTCCTCATACTGCAAACAATGATCTGGTACGCAACTAAAGAAGAATATCGTGTGTGTTATGCTTGCTATGTTTTCACACATGGATAATACAGTACCTTGTAACCACCAACTACACGATGATATGCCGCAGCAACAGACAAGTACAGGCTGCAGTACAGATAGCGTGCTCTCATGAGAAACCAAACTACATTGCATAGCTCATGTACTGAATATTTAGTCTCTAATATACTCTGTACCGGGCAGCTACCTGAAGCCGTCGTATTGTAGTTGTGTAGTCATTGCCTCTAGGGCTCAGAGCTCAACCAGACATACACAGAGTATACGTTGCACTCCAAACCGCAATCTGTGCAGTTAATGAGGCATTTTGGAGTTGTTATAAGATAATTATGTGTCTTTGTGACTTCGGCCCACCATGTCTTTATATTTTGAAAATTGTAAATTTAATATACAAAAGTACGAGAGATTAGTAGAAGCAAAGATTATGTTCTAATAGGTAGGTGGCGTATAGATGGCGAATGGCTGAGGCAAGAAAATCAACACAGTTGCGGCAGCCCGAGCACAAATAGCGCTGCCAGCGCCGCCGTCTCTCGTTGTCTTATTCACCCTCGGAGCTACATGCTCGAGTTTGTCTGATGTCAATGGCTTCAATGTGACCAAATTGTGCGATTTTTGGAAAAGAGTAAACTTTTACTTGCGTCAGTGGCTCTACTGGAGACGTTTTAAAAAATTCTCTCGCAGCGCTATCTGTGCTCGGGCTGCCGCAACCATGTTGATTGTGCTGCCTCATGATTGCGGCTACATCTACGCGACATCTACCTATTATAACATAATCTTTGGTAGTAGTCCGTATTGAGAATTTATCTTACATAAGTTGTGCTTGGGAAATGGTGCAACTTTTAATTTCAAAACTTCGATATTACCAATCAAATCAAACAAAGTTCATTAAAGTTGGAGCTACTTTTCATACTAACCACGACTTTAAAGGTCTGGTTTGAAAGGATTTCAGGAAAGTTCTGACATGGAAATGAATTGTCTAAGAAGGAAATGCCTGGAATAATTGCGAGTAAAGGAGTGAAGAGCTCTTCTCTCCAGCTGATGGCGGAATGAAAGCTTTGATGAATCGTCCAGGGAATTTCAGTTTGAGCCTTCGCCAACACCAGACACCACTTGAGACACTACTGTACACTGTACAGATCCTACGCATATCTGCCTGTCCTCGAGCGTTTCTAACTCTTTCATACAGTCACAAGCGAATACACTTACAAAAAGATCAAAGGGTGAAATTGTATTGTGTTTTATTTGTTTACTATTTAAATTAACTAATGGTTTTGGTCTTAAGGGTCCGCCACAGCTGCTCGGGAGAGCGTCGTTGCAGAGGCTTGCGAGAGATAAAATAGGGACTTTAGTATTAATGCTATTTTGACGAAACAACTCTTAAATGAAAGATAAAATATTATCTAGTTCATTTTTTAAATGTCTTTTAGTGTTTGAAAGTGTATGCTATTAACGGTTAAAATTGGAATATATAGAGTGTTTTTAAGACCTTATTTAATAAGCTAAAAATAGGTTTATTAAAAATGTAACCACAGGCAAACACAGACAAACTTTTCTCTTTCCATAAAAATCAACATATCCGAACTTAACCTTCATATAAGAGCGCTATCTACTTTCTACGAAACCCTTGCAAGCGGAGGGTTTGACAGTTAGGCCGCATCAGTTGAAAGAAAGCCGTTGTTTAGCCCGTTGTTACGTGCGCGGTGTCATGTGTTCCTAATTCGTCCGAATTCAGCCTTTCTCTGCGGTGACCACGGAGGCGGACCCTTAAAGGCATCTAGGACTTACATGCACTAAAGGTTGTTAGCGAATGAATCACCTTTTTAAAAGTAATCAGTGATAATTGACTAGAGTGGAGGATTGGACTGCTAGTATAAAATGTAACCGATAATATCCTTTAATTATATTTATAAGCATAACAGTGACATCAGTATTTAATCCAACACATACACAAACTAGTGTATTCCTTTACGTGTAGTGTGGTGTTTAAAGTATTCTCCCCCATAAGATTTTTAAGGGTTAAGAATTTAAAATATACTACGTTTAACAACGCATCGTTAAAACAACTAAAACTTTGTTTTCTATGGTATATATAGCTTTGTGTACATTGAACTTAGTTGTGGATTCCTAATGAGTATTTCTACTTACATTAAATTGAAGGGGAAACCCAAATTAGTTATTAGTTAATCGACATTTCCAACTGAAGCTGAATAAAGCTATGTTAATTAACTTTTATTAATAACCCTGCAAATTGAAATGAAGTTTACATTCACGCTTTGAAATATCACTTTGGAGTAATTAAATCTGGATAAAGTAGGGGTTTTCTTACTGATTGCACTGGTTAGTTTTGTAAATGTATAGTGGTTTTAAATGTAAAGATGATCAGCAGGTTATTATGGGATAGGTTATCCAGCTATAATGTTCTTTTGATTTAAAAGTTGTTTACGTATTATTTTAATTTTTACTTTATGCACCTACTTACAGTCATACTACTTAAAAATGTACACAAATGCAATACGATGCTATGGTAGTTTTCAAATTGAGAACGGAATGTATAAGTTTTATTTTAGGTAGGTCAATAATCCTAAGTACTAGAAAATTTTAAACTCGATATTCCGTTTGCTAGTGTATTATTAATAATTATTTAGTGCATTTCGTTCAATACATTTCGTCATACTGTAATAAATGATTACACGATTGGATTAAACTAACAATGTTTATTTCGGTTATTATGGTGAAATATTAACTGGTTAAAGTAAGCACTAAAGTTTTGCTTTGTGAATTTGCATCCTCTAAAGAGTGTTTCAGAGCAAGTGAGGATGAATCTCATTAAGACCATATATACTGCGCATAGTTTACGCTAAACGTCATGTTGAAAAAATTTAAAATATTTCCCAGAAAATTTGAAAAATTTTTTTTAGCAAAAAGGTAAAGTTTGTCTTGTTTAACAAGGCGAAGTTAGAACTACAAAGTCCTCTCTACCACTCAACCTCGACCTTTACCTAGCGTTACCGTATAGTCACTTTACAAATGTAAGTAGTGACTGCGGGGATCGAACCCGCGACAGTTTAATAATAAGCTCCGGAGTCGCGCACGATTCCAACCAACCACGGGTCCGCTTTATTTAGCAAAGGCACTTTATTTACCAAAACGAACTCTGTTTGCTATTATGTTTTGACCTAACCCACAACTGTGACAAATTTCAACCATCTGGCATTTTCGTTAAGAGCCATCAGCTATCTGCACAATCTGTAGGGGGCTAATGTTGATGGGCGGGTCTGTGTCACACTGGGGCTTAGTGATCTGACCTTGTCACCTAGACAGACGCCCTTTTGCCGCCAAAACCAGCCGCCATCTGTCGGGCCATTAGCGGCTTTCAGGACACTGGCCTAGTGGACCGAGTAGATCACACGTAGTTCACATCACTCGGGAAGTGAGGTTTATCACAAAGTTGCTACAAAAGTTCGTAGATTTAAGAGTGCGTAGTGACCGTAACCTTGAATGTCGTCTCATAAGAGCAATGTAAAACATGCATTTTCTTTGGACACTTCAAGCCTACAGTTTTCATCCGAATTTTTGTGAAATAAACATTGTTTTAAAGTGTATTTAATATTTTAGTGGCTCCGCCGAATTACCATTCTCTCATTTATCAAAACGTGACATGAATTCAAAAAATAAAGAAACTTTGTATTTGAATTTCTACTTGTTACGTTTCAACTACTGTACAATTTTTTGAAAAAAAAGTGGTCAGCGGAGACTCTGCAGTACATTATTATCTTTCAAATAAAGCTTTTTTTTTTTAAAAAGATCTGATGAAAATTGTGGCCGTGAAGTGAATGCTTGTTTTTACATTGTTTTTATGAGACAAAACACAAAATGGCCGACAGGTACTGTGCACTCATAAATTCAATTGGAAATTTAAAACTGTCAAAATAAAAATCCCCAAAGCTTAGAAGAAATACGTTATCACACTAAAATTGTTACCGGTACTTAAATTATTAAAATTATGGAATTCCTATTTTTTATTGATTAACACTAAGTATAATGTTGTTATTAATAACAATTATATTGAGTCATTGTCTTGAGATTGATGCTATTGGAAAATATATAATTTAAAATCAGTCAAACTGTCCAATAAATCTATTTACTATTTGACAGGTTGACTGATTTTAAATTACTATATTGAGTATTTATATTCAATTCTATAGCACTGCTAAACGTTGAAGGTGAAATATTTAGACGGAGACAAAATAATAAAACAGCCTTTCGAAATGATTTCCAAGCCCTGCTCCCTAGCGGTTATAAAATAAAGCCCTGGAGATATCCTTTTGTGGTCGGGGCAAATGGAATTTCTGGTTCTCCAATGAATGGTCGACAACGATTCGTGCAGTTGACTCTTGTGTTATATTATTTTACAGGTATAATTTTTACAACCGTGAAAGGATATTGTGTAAAGATCGAAGTCTCAAGTATAACAAATAAACTATTATAGGAAATGCTTAGATATTTGTTTGGGAATATAGGCCTGATCGAATCTGTCCAACCATAAAGTATTAACCTATACGTCACTATATCTAAGGCTTCCGGTTTTCTGCGTCACAGTTGAAATTACGAGTATACTGCTATACGTTTCGACCTCACTGTGGAGAGTCATCCTCAGTACCTAGTTGACTGACTGAGGACTCCATCTACAGAGGACGACTCTCCACAGCGAGGTCGAAACGTTTAGCAGCATTATTTCAACAGTGACGCAGTGTAAACCGGAAGCTTTAGATCTTAGTGATGGCATCGGACGCGAAAGCTTAAGAGTTAAGATAACCTTACGTTGGTTATATTTTTGTGTGAGAGTGAGTGTTTTTGAGATGATTTGCTGATTCACCTGCCTTAAAAGAATATAATCTTTCTCTGAAGGTCTTCATTAAAACTAAAAGGCACGTGGCTTTAATTAAGTAGTTTGTATTGAATCATTTCAGGTTTGAAAATGTCCTCCCCAGAGTTAACCAGCAATCCGGGAGATTTAAACGATTACTTTCGATAAGTTCCCCAAATCAGTCCGATGACTCATTTTCGTTTCCTAAATCTGTGCGAGCCCCTGTTTGTACCATTAGCAAGGTGGCTTAGCAGTGGTTAGGCAGACAGTGTTCAACCCCCGATGCCACGTCTAATCACGTTAATCTGCTCTAGTGTAGACAGCTGTGTGTCTAGTTGTCGTCGACCTTGTCCCCACCAGCACCCCCACCACTGTGTCATCCCCTCGTTACTCTCCGGGGTGCTGACAGCTGATACGTTCTCACTTGTTATGTGACGTGAGCAAGGCCTGACGAAACGTCGCGTCTAATACAATTAGGTGCTAAATGTTATACGTATCAATGATGGGTGGCGATTGGTATCTGTTATTTTAGCGTGAACGTTCGACTTGAATCAGACATCACAAAACAAAAGTTGACAATTTTATTTTATGTAAAGGTTGGGTTGGCTTTAAAAATAGGAGGGAAACAAAAATATTTAGACACTAAAATATTGTTGTAAATTAACTGTTTTCTGTCGAGCAGACTTTAACGTTTGTCGGTTGTTCGACCTTATCAAAACAAATACGTCACTTTTTCAATACATTTTGAGATAGATGAATAGGAAAATATTTATTGAATCGTATTCACATTAAATTGTAGGACAAGTTTTCAGACCATAGACTGTAAGTCGTTAAAAGTTAGTTGTTAACAGCGACGTCTATACTATGAGTGGTAGTTTCACTATCTCATATAATGAAGGATAACTACTATAATAACTGAGTATTATAAAAATATTCATATACATGCCACGACTTTGACAACCAGTATTCAATTTTCACTTTTATATTCACTGCTAAAATTTTCCCACAACACAATATTGCACGTTCTTCAACATTAAAGCCTCAGCGAATATCCAGGCCCGCAGAAAGAAACAAAGGAAACGAACCCTTGTTTGATTAAGAACACAATAATTAGACACATCCCTTTAGAAAATCCTGCTGAAAAGTGACAAACGTGCGTAAGCGATGTATTCATTACTGACAACAATGGGTGGGAATCCGGCCAGTGATCTCGGCCTTGGATGCGGACTCACGAACTGTCCACCCCTGGAACCAATCAACTCCATGGTGTAGAACCAACCCCAGAACCCCTGGACGTGGTTCTAAGCCGCTTTCTCTCCGTGAAGCCTGACATCATCCCCACATATCTCCTCCTTGTCGGACACGGGGCTTCGCCATCTCACCCCCCCCAACTCAGGGCCCTTTGTCGGCGTTTTTTGTCCCGACTTGTTAAATAGCTGGATTATTGAGTGTCAAAACTTTGGAAAGAATGATGGCCTACGCTGTTGTTGCTTATAGGTAAAAGGAATTTTGTGGGAGACTGTATCAAAACTGTTGTATTTCACTCGTTTTCAAATGTCATCTTAATGATATTGTACAACCATGAACATACTTGATACTTTGCTTTGTGACACCGACCACTCTTAGAGAATATTTCAAGGTGAGTATGGGATGATAATGAGTGTTATGAGTGCTTTTGATGGATGATGGGGTGTAGTGTCGTTAGAAACTAGGGCCGACTGTTCCCCAGATTGGGTTATTAATTATTAGCCCAACGACCAATGGAATGGACCAACACTTAACGTGACATCCGAACCACGGGGAGTGGTCATCGTGAAAAGTTATCACTGCGCCCGAGAGTCGAACCCAGGCTGATTTGGTGCGAAACACGCGTATACCACTGAGCTATGGCCACCCCTAAAGTAATGTGTCAGAAATGTACAGCCATGAACGGTGTCTGATGCGCAACTACCACTTTGAGAAAAAACCGTGCTACATCATTATTATTGAGTGTTATTGTTTTAATCTAAAAATTTAAAGTTTAGTCACTTAGTTTTTATTTTAACTTTTAAATGATTCAAACATCTTTCCAAAAACCTTTGTTTGGTTAATGTAAAACTTAAACTTGACTTTTATCACAATGGTGCACGTTGATTAAAAAAATTAACATAACCTATGTTCATGTAAATTTAAATTGTTCACTTTTAATTGACTAATTAAAATTGTTATGTACATTAAATTTTAAAATTTAAACCAACTAACTGTTTAAATTACAAAACCAATATGCAAAAATAATAAAAATTTAACTTACGTGAAACATTATTTAAATACGTGATATGCCGTGCTCCACAGTTAATGGACCAGCCCTAAACTTCAATTTAGACTAATCCACTTACATTAAAAGTGTTCTATCCGGGTGAATGCTTTGAGTTCTGACTGACTCTGGAGAGTTCCGTTCTTTAATCATTTTTGAAACACGGCTTCCTTTTCAGAGTTAATGATCTGTGGAAATGAGGAGCAGATTTTTGGCAGTGAAATATGATCCGACATCATCTGCTTTACATAAAACCAACACGAGTTTACACGTATTTATACTCTTCCTTTCAGCTAAACATCGGTTTTAAATAAATACACGTTCCATTGCTTGTGTTTTGTATGTACTATTTAGATAATTAAAGAATGCATGGAATATGATGAGCGGATTGTTCTTCTTAAACTTACTGCAGACCAAAAATAATTCATAAAATTCTTGAAACCACGAATATATAATACTTAAACCAACAGTTTTCTAAAACAAATCACCATAGCCCTTGCGGAGACCGCAAGTTTTATCAAAACGTAAAAGAAAATATATTGTAAAACTTGAAAATAATTCAAATACATAGGTCAACGCTGAATGCTGAATACTGTTTGGGGTAGGGGGCCGGGATAGATCCCGAGAGGCGTTTTGACGAAATTGGCATTTTAACATAGAAATAGCTTAATTTTTTAGTATCTAAGGCTTCCGGTTTACACCGCGTCACAGTTGAATTATAAATACTGCTAAACGTTTCGACCTCGCTGTGGAGAGTCATCCTCAGTAGCTGGTCTCAGCCAGTCAACCAGCCACAGCGAGGTCAAAACGTTTAGCAGTATTTATAATTCAACTGTGACGCGGTGTAAACCGGAAGCCTTAGATATTAATGATGACACCGGCCGTGAAAGCTTAAGAATTAAGGTTGACGTTTTTTGTTATTGTCTACGCCAATTGCATTTTTAATATGTTACTTAACCTAGGGTTTGTGGGCATCACAAAACGCTTTTAGGGAAAGCGGTCCAAACTCGTTCACTTGAAAACTTCTCTCATTATCATGTGAACCTTAGCCTAAAGCATATTCTAATTCTTAAAACTAGTACACAACTACAAAAACAACACAATTCTTTAGTAACGTGTACTATTTTTAAGAATTAGAATATGATTTTGGCTAAGATTCACTTGAAAACGAGAACATTTTTCGTATCTCTCAAAAGTTGAAACGTTGTGTAGTAGTTTTAAACACAACAACCGGTAGAAAAGTTCACCCTTTTCTATTTAATAACACCGGCATTATAAATGTTCAACAGTTAGGAACTTTCACATGGGGAACACTTGCAAATCTAAAAGTCAGTTATTGTACTAAAATTTGAAACTTTTTTTCTGGAGTCACAAAACTGCTGTGGCTTCAATTACGTATTACAAAATTTCAAGTCGTATATTATTTTTCTATAAAATCAAATTTTAAATAAAATTTAATTTTTGAAGTCATTACAATAATTTATAGCAGCGTTAATAGCTCTAGGTTTCCAGTGAAAGGGGGTTTCTTAATACCTAAAGCAGTACCGAGAGTCAATCCTGCAGCCACTCTATCCTCTTTTCGAACATGTTTCCCAAGACTAGGTTGTAATGAATAATCAGTTGAATTAATATCTTTGTGGTATGAAAGAGTCCGATGTCTCCTGTTTAACATTGCATGAAGAGCCTGAGACAGTTGTAAGTCTCGTGAGATTGAGCGCAATTTCTGCACCAGCACAATCTGGTGAGTATAGTGTGAATTATTCATGTGACGTTCTACAGAGAGCTATGTCTGGACCCTCCTACACGCGTACGCCAGCCTGGATGAGCCACAGGTCAGCATTACACAAGAGCATCGCAAAAATTGCGTACGGTACACATTTTATGACAAAAAAGTAAATTAAATGAATGAACAAATTTTTAAATCGACAATTAAAGCCACCGAACCATGGTGCGAAAAATATCTGAAAAGTCTATTGATAGTAAAACCAGGTGAAATGTATTGCATGCCACAACTATTAAAATATATAATTGCGAAAAACATATTTACATTCTTTAAAACCACTTTTAATGTACTGAACAAGTAACATTGCACAATATGTTGCAACTAGGGAAGTGACTCGAATACATTTATGAGAGAGGTAATAATAGAACAGATGGTCTGTTGAGATAGTAAGTATTGAGTTTAAATAAAAGTTGTTTGCGGAATAAAATCGACACCCTGCTTATCTTAATTTGAAACTGTATTTATATTTGCAATTTCCTGCTATTTAACAAACCAACTGCCAACATGACATAGATAGGGTTAGCTGACGAATACAGCTTTGCTGTTAAATGTTGCTAACAGCTTTGCTGTACCAATGTTATAAATGTCGAATAATTAAAGTACTGTAGATATATTTTAGATAATCACTTAACGAGCTAAACGAAGAAAAGCACAATGCAAAGTGTAGATTAAGTATCAAAACAAATAAAAGGTTCGACAAAAGTAAGCTGTAGTTTTACAAGAATTCTGAAATCAATAAAGCTATTTCAATATTTTCACAACAAAGGTAAATTTTCTGCCAGCTTGGTTCAGCTAAAGAACCAACTTTAAGAACTCCCTCGACTCTATCAGGCTTTACGCTTCCTTGACTTATATCCAGAACTTCCGCGATTATTCTACTTGTGCTTCCACTTGTAACTTTAAGTTGGGCAACGATTATACAAGCTATTTCCTTTATATTAGGAGGTTTTGAACGGTATTTTTTTTAAATTTACGTTTATTAAATGATAGCCCAATTGAATATTTATGTTGTTGGTGTTATTATGTTTTGAACTTAAACGATGAAAATATTTACATACATACATTATAATTAAGTAAGCACTACCTATTCTAAAAGCTTTATATTATTAACATTGAAAAAACATTGTTAAAAATATTGATATTATAAATTATATATTGTTATATGTTGTTAGTGTTATTTATTGTTGTAAGTTATTTATTGTCATAGAATTATTTATTTTATGAATGTTAAAAAATAATATTTAAACATTTTATTCTTCCAATTTGCAATGTATACATGTTTTTTCTAAATTCCATCTAACCTGTTTTGAATTATTTAATATATTTATGTTAGTATTAATATGAAATATTATATGTTTATATATGGATGACGAAATTTGTAAACCTTGTTTTAGCTTTTCCCCCCAATTAGCAATAGCTAGAGGGGATAAAATGTAACTGCAATGTATGTATAAATTATGAATTTAATAAACAATTAAAATAAAACAAACAAAACCTGAAGCAAAATTGTATCTGACAGCTGTTTTCAACATGTCTAGCGATACAGCATGGAGCTTCATCACGTTTTTCGTAAAAGCTCGTCTGACAGAAAGTTTTTCAGAATTTAGTTTACAGTTTCAGAGAATAAATTGTTTTCCTTAATTGCAACGCAAATATAAACATCGTCTTTTAACCCTGTCTGACACAAACGCATTTTAAAGCCAGTTGAACAATTGTAACTATAAAACTGTACTATGAAGCATAGGTGACTAGTTTTTAAAAGGCTCTGACAAGTTGGCGGCCAAAAAAGATGGCGTCTGAAAATCTGGCCTTGTACTCTTTGATATTTTGCATCATAGCGGCAATCCAGGCTCAGATCTTCAATCTGATGAAAAATCGTTAGTTTGGAAACAAATTTCCTACAACTTCTGTATTTAACACTTTTTCCCACCTCTGACGGTTTCGTTGCTAGATCAGTTTGAAGTTGTCTGAAAAAGGTCTAAAACCACTTTTCGCCGTGTTTGAGCTCTTGGTTACGGTACTTTTCAACTACTCAAACATATAAAATGTATGTATGTGCATTAAAAAAATTTTGGGAAAACTTACAGAAAGTCACTTTATATTAAAGAAACTGTGGTAATTTAGCACCTAAATTTTGAACTGTAATAAATTTTCTTATGTTTTTGCTCTGATTATTAAAGCTACAAATTCCAAAATTATTTGTCTTATAAAACCAGTGGGTGAAACAAATTCGTCTTAATCATAAGCGAAGTGAACGGCCCCAAAATACAAGGCCGCAGGCCGAGCAGGGGTCAGGGGGCGCAGCGAGTAACGTATCTAAAATCATATTTGACCCGAATGAAATTAACTTCATGATAAATATAAGTGCGGCAATTAATCACAAAACAAAAAGAATGTGGTCAACTAATACCACACTGCAGAGGTGCTCACAGCTGATAAATGCAAAGTTAGCTTACTACTTACTGTATTCACTATTCAGAGAGTTGATCCTGCTACAATATTCTGCAAACACCTTCTCACTATTTACTCACCAGCGCAGAACATTATAATAATCCTATTATCAGCTCAGACTCCAACTATAACTTAATTTATAACAGGTCACGTCCTTATTAGAGATGTTTCTTAACTTTTAATTGACCATTATGCATCAAGGATGCTGTTATAATCGGCTAATGTTGATAGATTCGTGAAGAATAAATTACTAGATAGTAAATATATGGTGTAAACTAAGCTGTTGTATTCTTCTTCGTTTTGTAAGAGGGACAAAAGCAAATTTTATGTACGTGGATCGTTGTGATCTCAACTATGAAAACATGAATAAATGGCTGCGAAACATGCCTTAAAAATAACTGTCAATATAATAAATTTAAGTTAATAGAGCATCAACGGAATTTGATATAAAATGTCCAAGCACTGCACTTCATCAGTCCCATTTTAGCAGAAGTTAACCAAAATCGATAATGTGGTTTGGAGCGGTTCGGTATGGACGATGGGTTCGTTTAAACTTGACAATTGTGTTAAAAAGTGTCTCATTTTATACAGTATATTTCACACAATGATTTTGTTTCTGTGCAGTGTGCACTGTTCTATTTTAGTGAAATATTTGTTCATTAGTACCTAACTGAGCCTGGACCTAGACGTTAATAACAATAACAAATGTGTGAATTAACATTTTTTATCAGGCTTACATGTGTCAAACCACAGAATAAGCAAAACAGTATGTAAGAAAGATTTTTATTGTTGTTATTCTTCCATTGTGCGTGAGGAAAAATCAGGCTCTTCATTGGGGCAACAATTTAAATTGTTGCAAAACATTTTTTTATTATTACTCAAGCTCGGCTTAACTTTTATTATATATGCATATCCAAGAGGACACTTTAGTTCAAACGTTAAGTTCGCTATTTCAATAATAAAATAGGTAAACTCATTTCTATCACATTTTTCGAATAAACTAATCCAATTTTAAGTTAGTAAATTGTGGTCGTATTAGATCCAAATTGAATTCACGTAAGTACCCAAAACAAGAGCAGTTCAAAGTTGGACACTTGGGGGAAGGGAAGAGTAGGGGTAGGGGAGTTTGCAGTAAGGGTTGTACAATATCCAAGTAATCAGAACTCTATAATCTTGCAAAGGGCCAACTTGGAAACTGCTTCTGGCCTCCACAATAATAGTGCTCAGATGTTGCTTGTACGAATCGTATGCAAATTGTGCGATATCCTTGAGCCACGAGTCTTGCGGCTTATTCAGTCGGAATTGCTAATTTACAGAGATCGCTTTCCGGCCTATATGATACTGTTGGCTATTACACTGGGCTATCTTCTGTTTCCTTAGTACAAAGTGTATTTTTCTGTGTTTGTCGGACAAATGAAAACGGCAGAAAGGAGATGTTCTTTAATTGTAGGCGTAGAAAAAACAATACAATATGTGTGTTGACTGGGACTCGTGGCGTGGTCCTGTAATCCAGCTTCATGGAGGTCAGGTTTTGAGGATGATATAGGTCTAAAGCGGCTCAGATAGTCTCAGTGATCATCTGATGATACCCGCATCAACTCCAACCATCGTTTGATATCAGACCATCACCTGGTTCGAGTCGCCCTTGTACATCTCTGACATTCTAAGGAAAGTCGGCCTTAGTTTGTAACAAGACTAAACCTCATAACTCATACTGTCACTTATCACACTCATCCTTCACCACATATTTGCCTTAAAATACCCTCATGAGAGTGGTCGGCATCTCAAATAGTGATATAGAGATTTAGTGATGTCTTTCTAAGGCAATAATTTAAGGTAAAGGTGTTTAATATTTACATTAAAGCAGTTCCAAAATAAAAATGAGTTTAAGTATAGGGCCTACTCTGCTCTGTACAATAGACAAACGTACCATTGAGAGACATTGTAAAATATACGTCAGTATTACAATACTCAACAAAGACTTAGCGTTAGTTCTGGTAAATGAGCAAAACTGTGTGCAAACAGAGGTAAACAAACAACAGCAACAAGAAGCAGCAGGCAGCGAGTGGCAGCGGGAATCTGACCTCGTTGTGTTTTGTGAGGCGAGCAAAGCAAGCAATATACCACCACATTAACCCGCTAGCAGCAAGAAGCGAGCAAAGATGTAATTCAGGACACTGGGAAATATGGCTTTACGTTCAGTCTTGAATGGAAGTTAGTGCGACCGACTATAACCATCTCGGAGCAAACGGATATTTATGTATTGTATACACAGTGGTTAAACGTTTTTAAAGATACGTCAATGTTTATAACTATGTGGAATACTTAAATATTAAAATAAACTGAATATTTAAATATTTCGGGAAGGTGCAACTCCGGTATATGTAATAACTCATATTGATCACTAAATCACTATTTGAGATGCCGACCACTCTCATGAGGGTATTTTAAGGCAAATATGTGGTGAAGGATGAGTGGTAGTAATGAGTTCTGAGGTGTAGTCTTGTTACAAAGGCCGACTCTTCCTTAGAATGGGTAATTAATTAATAGCTCAATGACCAATGGAAATATAAGGACCAACGGCTTAACGTGACTTCCGAACCACGCAGGTGATGGTCTGATATGTCTAAACGATGGTGGGAGTTGATGCGGGTATCATCAGATGATCACTGAGACTATCTGAGCCGCGTTAGACCTATATCATCCTCAAAACCTGACTTCCATGAAGCTGGACTACAGGACCACGCCACGAGTCCCAGTCAGCTTTACTTGTGGAATCATTTGAGTAAAGTGTAAATTATTAAAAGCATCGCTTATCATTTACATTATAGTAAATTTACAAGAATTAATAATAGTAAGAAATCTTTGTTCAAGCTAAAATCCTCAGACACTAGTCACTACGACACAGTAATAAAAACCAGAATGCCTTTATTCAGCAGAAAACTTAGTTTAAATAGAATGACGGATTTAGATAAAATCCAAAAAGGAAAAGGCAAAATTGTTACAAAAATTAAAGGCTCAGTCAACACTGAGCCATAGACGAAGATTGAAATTCTACAACCATAAATAAAGAATGACTATATGAAACTACACAATCTTCTAGAGTCTAGACTATCAAAGCTAATGTTTGAATTTTGGATCGCAGCAGAATATTTTAAAACCAGCAGATATCACTCGATCAAACAATCATTTATGATGAGACATTGAGGCAAAAAAGTGTTCAATCAGAGAATCCGTCGTACAGAATGTACTAAAAAGAGAGAAGTAGGTTGGCGCGATGAAAAAAAGAGTTAATTCTGAATAGATGAAGCTAGCCTGGAGATAAAGAAACCTTTTAAGGCATTAATAACGTATATCGTGTACTGTAGTACAACTAGGCCTATAACTGAATAACTGCAATAAAAATATGCTTTTTGTAGCCCTTCGTTTTATTAACAAAAAACTCTTGCAGCTTATTATTTAATTTAAAAGGTTAATTTAAAAAAATGTTTGTTAGCCTTCATAATATGTTAGTAATAAACAACTCATTGCAATACAAATCGGAAGTAATTCGATTTGATAATAATACATTCCTATAATTTAAAAATGATATCTTGAATATAGAAATTATCGGCTTGGAAGCAAAGCGAAGAGAGTGTGTACGTCTGAACAAAGAGATCTGCACGTCAGTTCTGTCCACCTGTCAGAAGCAGGGAGCAGCTGCTGTCTGCAAACCTGACTCTGAAGTAGACCATCCAGTCGAACATGAGAGTCGATAAACGCTGCCGATAATCGATCCCTGCCTACGTCAGTCGATATACTTCATTTAAAATCTATGTATTTAAAATGTATATAATTTTTACCAGTTTTGTTATTATTTTCATTTTTAAGGCTTAATTAAAATATGTTCAACGATAACTGTAACATATTAAATACTTGTGGCTCATATGCCTGCAAAAAAATACTCAGCAATTGCATCGAATACTTGAGGTTTCGACTTTCAAAAATCGACTGCTTGGTATCGACTACCATCGATTTGTTTGACACATCAACATCACCCCACGCGATATTTATCTTAGCTGTTCAGGAGAGGGTCGTTGCAGAGGTTTGGGAGAAATAAAATGAAGACTTCAATAATTATAAAAAATGCAATTCCTTCCACAAGATAATTTTCCGCAAGCGCTAAAACTTATTTCTGCAGTTATAAATTGGCCGCAAAAATAATTTTTCGTTGGAAAAGCTATTAATAAAGCGGGACTCGTGGCGTGGTCCTGTAATCCAGCTTCATGGAGGTCAGGTTTTGAGGATGATATAGGTCTAAAGCGGCTCAGATAGTCTCAGTGATCATCTGATGATACCCGCATCAACTCCCACCATCGTTTAGACATATCAGACCATCACCTGCGTGGTTCGGAAGTCACGTTTAGCCGTTGGTCTTTGTATTTACATTGGTCATTGGGCTATTAATTAATGACCCATTCTAAGGAAGAGTCGTGCTTAGTTTGTAACAAGACTACACCTCAAACTACACTCATTACTACCACTCATCACACTCATCCTTCACCACATATTTGCCTTAAAATACCCTCATGAGAGTGGTCGGCATCTCAAATAGTGATTTAGTGATTTAATAAAGTACTTTTAACTCTTGCGTTCACTGTCTAGGTGTCGACTAACGAGTATCGAATGCTAGGTATCGACTGCTAGGTGCTGAACACCTGTCCTGTCCACGGACACGAGACGTTGACCCTCGCTGGACACGGACGCTACCCTGGGATTGTGTTTCCCACTCGCGCCCACCCGACCGAAACCGCCAGCACAACCCACAACTGCAGTTCCATACTGTACTGTTGTGTCTAAGGATAACATGGGTAGAGCTGATCCTAGGCTAGTGTTGATAAATAGTGGATATACTGAGAACGTGGTGTCGACAAGATTATATTTAGCTTAGCTGTTCAGGAGAGGGTCGTTGCAGAGGTTTGGGGAAATAAAATGAAGACTTTAGTGTTAATTCAATTTTTACTAAACAACTCTTAAGTGAAAATAAATATATTATCTAAGTTTTCCTGTAGCTCATTTTTTAAAATGTCTTAGTTTTTATCCTATTAACGGTTAAAGTTAGAAAATTTAGAGGTCTTTTAAGACCTTATTTAAGAAGCTAAAAATAGGTTTATCAATAATCTAATCACAGGCAAACACAGATAAACTCTTTCACTTTCCATAAAAACTAACATATCCGAATTTAATTTTCATTTAAGAGCGCTCTCTACTTTCTACGAAACCCTTGCAAGCAAAGGGTTAACAGTTAGGCCGCATCAGTTGAAAGAAAGCCCGTTGTTTAGCCAGTTGTTACGTGCGCGGTGTCAGGTGTTCCTTGGACGGAAAAATGGTACTAATTGAATTGTATAATCATTGCATACAATCGTACATTTTAACCGTTGATAATGTTAATAAAAAGCCTTAACTATTTTGATCACTGAAAACGCAATAAAGTACCTACCAATTATTGAAAATGATACGTTCAAAGCTAATTAAAGCTCAAGTAGAAACAACACATATTTCGGAAACAATGTTCGCGATATTGTTATCCTTCGATTTCCATTTACGAGTAAGGCGTGATTAAGTGTAAACAAAAGGCTCTTCGTATTACACGGGACCATATTTGATTTCACATTATGCACAATACATCAGTGTCTTCCACTTAACGATAAAAGACAAATTACGCAACATGTAAATCTTTGTACTTGATACTTTGCTTTGAGACGCCGACAATTCTTAGAGGGTATTTTAAGGTGGATATAGAATGATGTCATGAGCGTTTTGATGAAAGATGAGGTGTAGACTTGTTACAAACTAGGGCCGAATATTCCCCACATTGGGTCATTAATTAATAGCCCAACAACCAATAGAACTGACCGACGGCTTAGCGTGACTTCCGAACCACGGAGTTATGATTATTTTTAACTTCTATGTGTTTATTGCGATTTTTCTACGGATATCTGTTAACTACCCAGAACTGTGGTGATTATAGAACACTGTCAGATAGTGGATGGCGGTGGTGGCGGGAGGGGAAGGGTGTCTGGACGCGAGGCCCTTGATTTGTCTGTGGAGTGGTCGTGATGGGCATTTATCTACCGCAGGCCCTAGACTTGAGCTCTCAAACCCTCTCGAGTGCATCAGTCTACACTCTACTCTCTGCCCTAATGCCGTCATCGTTCAATACCTGGTTCTCTCCGGGAATATAAACATATAACAGTGAGCCAACACCGACCGGCATTATGTGTCTGCTTAAACATGTCGGTAAAATTCAAAGATTTTTAATGATTTTCAAGATTTTGTATAGGGTGAAGAAGTAAACTTGGGGAAATGGGTGGCAAGGAACGTTTACTTGGAAATGTCAATTATTTATGGCTATTAGTAAAACCCAGGTGTTTTCAAATATTACAGTCAATACTTTTGTTCCTCGCGCCTTTCAACACCGTCATTGCCATACTTTTCCTCAGGCGGGTGAAACGCTGATAACAAGATTTTTGGGTACAGGAGAAAATATTTTATAAAAATAACATTTTAGTTTTAACTGTCCATAAGTCTTAATAATTTCATAAGTTCTTCTCGATTTACCAGGTTAGATAACCAAATTCAAGGCTTATTCCAGGTTGTTTCCAAGGCGCATCGAAATTCAAGGTTATAAGTTTGGATAGACAATACGTACACACAAAAATACCATTTGTCCAGGGATTTAACAAGAGGAAATTGTACTTTCGGAAAATTCACGGATGTAGCCTCCAGCCTCCTATACTGAAAATTATTGTTACCAATATGAGAAGGTTGTTACAATAAACGAGAAATATAAAAAGAAATGTTGAAAATCAAAAACGTAGAACCTACTATAGCTCTTCCGATGAATTAGATACACTGTTTTGGAAAAACACATTAAAGTTTTCATACATATAAAACTCTTGTACGTTTAGAAAATCTTATGAAGGCAAGATCGGAGGAGCGAGCTTGAAGCCCCACGCTGTGTCAAGATGGCTTTCTAAATGAGTCTCGTGTGTGAGAGGAGCTTTGAACATTTCTGTCGCAAATGAAATTGGTTCTTGTCTGACAGTATAAAGAAGAAGATATGAGATGAGGAGGGTGAGAGTACTCAGGGCAGATCAGGGTAATGCGCCTCGTGTCCTTGAACAGCACATACCTGCAGTAGAGACTGAACCACCCTTCAGGCAGACCTAGATCGATTTTGGTAAATAGGAAAGAAAACCTGTGAGGTTTCTTTAGAGGCAATATCTCCCTACAGCAGTGATCAAGCTACGCTATTTCAAGCTTTTTTCATCTGTGTTTCAACTAAATCATTAATTCATCATGTTTGGCAGACCCGTGTCGGGTTGGAATCGTGCGCGACTCCGAAGCTGATCACTCCGTTGGCGCGGGTTCGATCCCCGCAGTCACCACTTCTAATGTGACTAAACGGTAACGCTAAATAAAGGTCAAGGTTGAGTGGTAGAGGGGGCTTTGTAGTCCTAACTTCGCCTCCTTAACTTTACCTTTTTCACCCTTCAGACAGACCTAGATCGATTTTGGTAAATAGGAAATGAAAAAGTCCTGTGAGGTTTCTTGAGAGGGCAATATCTCCTTCAGGCCTACAGCAGTGATCAAGCTACGCTATTTCAAGCTCATTTTTATCTGTTTTTCATACACAATATTGATATATCATGATGATTGTCTTCACATCTTACATAAGTTAAATTTTAATTCCATAGCATCACTATGTAAAATCTCCAAGAATAGAACTTACCCTTCCTCATATATACAATAGAATCGGCGTATTTTAAAAGCATTTGGTCCAATCTCTTGCGATAAAACTTTCAAAAAATTCCAACTTGGATATCTCACGATAAAAGGTTCTTCCCGAAAAAATCCGAATGGAAACTTAGTTATGTCACGTTTGATGAATTCGTAGTTCTCTTAATAGCTTACAACTAATTTTAAATAAAAAGCCCGTAAAACACCTGGTTATGAACCATAAAACACTTAATTTATAGTACTTCATTGCCATTGGTCTTTGGGCTATTAATTAATGACCCAATCTGGGGAACAGTCGACTCTAGTTTGTAACAAGAGTACACACCTCATGATCCATCACACAAACACTCAACACACTCACCCTTAATCCCATATTCACCTCTAGGAGTGGTCGGTGTCTCAAAGCAAAGTATTAAGTAAATTATTATACTTAAAGTACAAACGGTAAAATAAATCTTGCAGACCTGTCTAATGGAGAAATACTTAAAGGTAAAACACGCGCCAGTGAGAAGGAAGCTAATGAAAGCACAAGGCTTGTACAAGAAGTATTAAGGTCAGGAAGCGCACTTCTTGCTGAGATTGTTGAGGTTTGGCTGCAGTTTTTGCCTGAGATACAACAATGTGCAGCGTGGTGGTCGTGTGTGTAATTTATCTACGCTCAGCCAGCAAAACATACGCTTCTAAGAAAACTTCATGCTGGCAATTAATTTATGTTTACGTTTCATGTTATGTTATGTTTACGAAATGCGTCGACATGTTTAATGTCAAAATTTAATAACTTTTATTGCATTTCGCTGATAGCCTAAGAGTTCTAACTTACACTTGCTAGGTTAAGGTGAGCAAATTCAAACGTATAAATTCAAGTATATAGGCTATATAGGTGATCTCTTTTATATGTATACAGGGTATCACAAAAATGTGTAACGCGCTATGCAGAACTGGATTCTACATACAAAAGTAAGTCGAAAATGTCAAGAAACATTTGTTTGTTTCGGCCTAGTTTAGCCGTTATCCACCATTTTGTAAAACTTAGTTGCCTAAAAACATTGTCCGAAAATATGTGTTATCAAATTTCAAAATAGCGGTCATTTAACAATTTCAAAGTCAAATTGAATCCAATAAGAATTTGATTTTGAAATCTTTAAATGGCCTCCATTTTAAAATTTAAAAAGTTAGGTACAAAATATTTCTGGGAAGTTTTATTAGGAAAACAATTAAGGTTGGGTCACAAAATTCGTTTTTGAATCAATGGTTATTTTCAAAAATTTACAAAAAATGGTGGATTACGGCTAATTTAAGCCAAAATAAAAAACATGTTACTAGATATTTTCGGCTTATTTTTGTATGTAGAATCCGGTTCTGCCTAGCATGCTACAAACCTTTTTGACACCCCGTATAAAGCAGGTTTCTTGGAAATTCAAACATTGAATAAAGCACACAGACTAGCAATCATTGAAACCAAACATGATTCTGTTCCACGTACATGTTGATCAATGATTTCAGTCTATGTATAATTAACGTTCTGTCCCTGTAAGTAAATAGCACTAAGGTGTTTGCGGAATATTGTATTAGATCAGAGACCTGTACCTTCCACCGATTCCAATCACTCTGATAATATTGGGGACTCTAGTAACTGCTCAGAATGTCAAACGCTTACTACTCATGAATTCTGTTGAATTTGGAATTCTTGCGATCTCTGATTTTCTGAAGTAATTCCAGATTCACTGAAGAATAAATGCATTTTATCGTTGATACATGACGTATTAATTTAGTTATAGTCATTGTGGCAAACCTTTTGAGTCCTTTTAATACCAAACCTAGTGTGAGACACGTATTTGAAGCAACATTACTGCCTTTCTTTCTTCTTCTTCACAGTAATTTTTGTTATACGTCAAAGTTCAGCAGCTCTATCGGCAAAAGGGGTTTCTCCGTATGTCGTTGGTTCTTAAAGGCACAAATTACGAGCACTCAGATCTAAGGCTTCCGGTTTACACCGCGTCACAGTTGAATAACAAATACTGCTAAACCTTTCGACCTCGCTGTGGAGAGTCATCGAAAGGTGTAGCTAATTGACTAACTGAGACCAGCTACTGAGGATGTCTCCACAGCGAGGTCGAAAGGTTTAATAGTATTTGTAATTGAAATGTGACGCAGTGTAAACCGGAAGCCTTAGTGATCTTAGTGATGACACCGACCGCGAAAGCTTAAGAGTTAAAATTAACTCACCTTGTCTGTGGTTTTGGGTTGAGCCTTGAGAAGTTTTCTACAAAATCACGTTTTAGTACTTTTATTTGGCTGTCAATTCATGGCACTCCTAAGACAGTCAACTACCTATTAGGCTAATACTGCCATACACGAAAAAGGAATCCCAGTCTTCATATATTTGCCGACGATTCATACATCGTATGTATAAAACAACATCAGATTCGATGACGTCAACCCAGAACAAACTTCTGGAAAAAACAGCGGAAATCAATTGTAAATAGCAAAATAAAATAAATCATTTATTGCGGAAACATTTACTTGTCGTGCAATCGTCAACTTTATTTTTAATATCTGAAATGTCCATACATTCTAACAAAGAAGTTCCATCCATACATACATTTTAATGGAATTTGGTAGCTGTTTGACAAGTTGAACTCCTGCCTGAGAAGGCAACGTTCATGAACTGCCGTTCTGTGCCTTACAGTTCGGTAGTTTTCCTGCCTCTAGTTTCGCAAGAGTGAATATAACTTCCTCTTATGGGGTCGTATTTTGAGCTAAAACGAAGACAGGTGTCAACACTATAGTGGCAAGGTAATTTCAACATTTTTAAACTTTTGAATGATGGCCTGCACGACTCTCTTGTTTCAAGTTTCGCGATCGTCCGGAGTGTTTTTTTTTCAGAACAAAAGTCCTTGAGACATTTGCATTTGGGCAACCACCCCACAACGCTAATCCATAGGAAAGATGTGGGTAGATTCTTCGCAGTACGCCGTCATCAGCACCTGAATTGGGCAGTATTCGGACAGTTGCCTCAAAACATAAATGCCTGATGCTAACTTCCCACTAACACTGTCTACATGACAATCCCATGTCAACTCTCGATCAAAGTGTATACCAAGGAATTTTGTGGAGTAGACTTCTTCAATCTCAGTGTCGTCCAAATGTGTTAAAATGTACGCGGCGTGACATCCACACTGATCCAACTCCGAATGGAATTGTCCTCATCTGTGGCATAAAGAAGACCCTGAACACTGCACAGCGTAGAGCGCGCGTGCAAGCAGTTACTCCGTGTCAATATAGTACATTTCCCTCTTATTGGCGGGGTTTAATCTGGCGTGAGATTGGATGCCAAGGTTAAACACATCAAGATACAGAGTATATGAGCAGCTGAGGAGGGTTGTGGATTGTTTCCCCGCTTGTCACATGAAAGTCTTACCTTGTCATGCTGGATACGACATCGTGTCTTTCTTTAACAACTAAGTTTCTGTCATATCCCCGCCCGCCTTTATGAGACTTCTTCAACGTGAACGTGCAACTTTGCTCTTTGGAATTGGCTTTGTTGAAGACAGTGTTGTTGAGGGGAGGTGAGATCTACTTTCCCGTTGAACGCGTTGTGTTAGAACTTGTTATTAACATAGTAAACTGGTGTGATTGACGTTTACATACACGTGCGGCGGGAAGAGCACAATGTATTTCAGGAATAGACGTTCGTGACCAACGGTTTACATAAATTCGAGACGTCAAAGACCTAATCACTTGCAAGACATGAGTACTGTATTTACCAATGGCTTTTCTAAGGATTTAGTCCCTTAAGAGTGCGCAGTAGTGACTGTGACCATGAATTTCGTCCCATAAGAGCAATGTAAAAACATGCATTTTCTTGGGACACCTCACGCCTATAGTTTTTATCGGATTTTTATGAAATATACTTTGCTTTAAAGTGTATTAAAATTATAGTGCCTCCGCTGAGCCGAATTTCCATTTTCTCATTTATCAAACCGTGACATAAATCCAAAAATTGAAGAAACTTATTTGAATTTCTTGGTTTTACCCCCTACATCAAATTAAGAACAACACCACAGACAATTAAATTCTACAAATGAATAGGGTCCATTAGTCTACAACACCATCACAACATCTACATCGTCAGAAGGTTGAACTGAATGTCTTAGCACACTGCAAGGTATATACATTAACTGGTATGTAACTCGCAGATAACACTAAAATAATATTCTGCATATTATGTATTAAAAAACAGCGTTTATGCAAATGTTTATTTTGTAATCCTTTGTACAGTAAACATTCCACTAAGTTATAACGTAACCTAACCTAAGAAACTGTACAATGTTTAAACTCTAAAGCCTACTCAGAGAAAATTTTAAAAATATTTCCCTTTTATCTTTGTTATGCTTGAACGAAGTTATTTTCCTTCTTTGAAGTTGCTTTTTACAACACGAAGAGCCGCTGTTTCTTCATTAATGTTAGTTAGCTCTTTAAAAGCCTTTGAAGAGTCTCTTTCTTTGTAGGCTCTTATAAGAGCTCAAAATAAGGTAAGTAATTGACTGCGTTAAATGTTTCATTTAACAAGTTGAAATTAGTAGAAAACTGTCTCAAATCACAACTGCATTTAATTCCTACAAATGTTAAGAAATCGAAACCGCAAGAATAGTATTCTATCAGATCTTTAAAGGTTTATTATTTCAAAAAATATAAGCTCAGGATATCTTCAACCGCGAGTTGGCTATTTTGGAAAAGCTTCAGTCATTTGAGGATTTAGTTTTGAATTATTGGATCTTTCAAATCCTTTTTATGACTATGTTTCCAAACTATTTATACATCATACTGATGAGGAGTTTGGTTTCAAGCTACACTTAGACGTCTTGACCAACTGACCAACCCTCACGGACGATTGGCAATATCTTTCACGTAGTAAATTCAAGTTCTTGTTTTATATTTATAGATTTCTAGTGACTGAAATAATTTTCCAATTTAAGAGAGCACTGTACCCGGCGGCCATATTTTTGTCCCATAAGAAAAATGTAAAAACAAGCAATTTCTTGAGACACTTCACGCCCACAATTTCTTTAGATCTTTTTGAAATACGTTTTATTTGAAAGATGAAAGAAAGAAAAGAAATAAAACGTGTTTTATTTACATCAGTAAGTAAACGTATTACATTTGTTGCTGTTGCAATTCTCTTTGACGAAACACACTTTTGATAACAAAAACTTCCTTGTGCAATGAAGACAAATCCCAAGGAAAAAATTATATATTTGAAAGATGATAATGTGCTGCAGTGTCTCCGCTGACCATTTTTGAGAATTCTAGTGGTTTAATAGAAAAACCAAGAAATCCAAAGACAACGTTTCTTTAATTTTTGAACTGATGTCACGGTTTGACAAATTAGAAAATGGAAATTCAGCTCAGCAGAGTCACTAAAATATTTAATGCACTTTAAAACAAAGTTTATTTCATAAAAATTCTATGAAAACTGTAGGCGTGAAGTGTCCCAAGAAAATGCGTGGTTTTACATCGTTCTTATGGGACGAAATTCAAGGTCACAGCCACTACTTACGCCGTTCATATACGAGTTCAATTACACCGTTACATAAACGGCGTTTAACATTTCAACCGTGGACGATATGATGGTTCATAAGATCAATCCCCGTTCTCGAAAGCGTCCACTTGTCACCCCCGTCACTCCCTCCCCCAAACCTGCAGAGTCAAGGCCAAGGTGAGCGTGTCAAGGCCTTTCATCACGAGGGTTGATACACTAAGGTTTAAGTGAGATTTTCAATCAACTGCACTCACAACTCATATGCGTGAGACTGTTTATCCACTCCCCCACAAACCATCACAAGGAGTCACGCTTCGTCACTTCGTGCCCACTTCCTTCCTCTGAGGGCAGTAAACACCCCTAACTGTTTATACAGTTTAGTTAATATACTCACTTAGGACCACAACACAACACAACCATGTGGTCCGTGAGTAATATGACGTTGAAAAAACTTACATGTTGCTTGAAATCTTCATAGTGTAAAAGATTGGGTCTTTGTTTACCTGTAACAGAAAAATTATAAGTTAGTATAACAGTTCTAATACAAATTGCTAGTTTTATACTGCGTACGTATAAGTTACAAAACATGTACTTATTCAGGCTGTAATTACTGTAAGGAGTTCTGGGTTCGACAATCTTGTATTGTATTATCAATTAATTGAAACTAAATGGATATTAAAATCGATAGCTGAGTTGATGTACAGTCTATTTAATTGAATCACACTTCAATTCGTTACACTGCATCAATATCAGCACGCTTAAATATATAAGTGTGCAATAATGAACACTTAAATACATTTTTCCGTATTTCTATTTCTTTTTGAAACATTATTTAGCATGTGGTATTGATATGTGTTATTTTATACTAGCCCACATAGTACCAAACGAGTTATTAACATTGCAAAATATCTGTTATTTTCCCAGTTGTAGGACTTTTTTTGCCTTTCTTTCCAAATCTTACCTTTTCGTTTGGCCTTTAGATCCCACTATACTTTTTAACCAGATAATGCATTTCGAAGCTCTTGCGCTACATCATCAATGGGTTACTGATGATGTGGCACAATAGCTCCGAAACAACTTAAGTAAACCATAGTGGCTATAAAAACTACTGTATAAACATAGCGGATCCGTGGCGGATTGGTATCGCGCGCGACTCCGGAGTTCATCACTCCGGTGGCGCGGGTTCGATACCCGCCGTCACCACTTACAATTTGTAATGTGACTATACGGTGACGCTAGGTAAAGGTCGAGGTTGAGTGGTAGAGAGGACTTTGCAGTCCTAACTTTGCCTCGTTAAACGAGACAAACTTTAACTGTTTACCTTTTATAAACAACTATAGTAGGATCTAAAGGCTACACCAAATGGTAAGAGTTGTTATAAAATCATACCGTCCTGTCATCTTCAATCACAAGCCTGGCAATGCTGAGATAGTGGTACGTATAAAGTAGAGAAGTACGATGTTTATTTACCGTGTGAGTGAGTGAGAGAGTGGTTACGCCTACTCCGTGTTTGTGAGTCACACAGGCAATATAAATACAGAAGACGAGGCAACATCGCAGTGTGCAATCCACTTCACTCATTTACTTTACTCGCAAAATAAACAAGTCTAAGTTGGTATTCTGCCAACTCATATTTGCTCTCTGGGTTGTTATCTTGGGATTTCTTAGGGGAAAATTGTAATTGTGTCAAAAGGTGAACGATTCGAGCAGCAAGTAATTGGTTCGAAATTTGGGACAATTGACAGGTTTTTAATCTATGTTTTTTCCTCGAATTTTTTATACAAACCCCCCCTCCTTGTGGCACTTCAAAAGAAATTAAATTTCAACACAAATTCAACGACGCAAAGAAACGTTATGGAATTATGTTATAGGGTTGTGATGTTTCCCTCAGAGTATTTTGAAGAAAATGTTGTAATGATAAATTGTATGTGAAATGTGCCATTTTAAACCTGATAGTGTGGCATCTTTAAATTAGTGTAACAAAAAAAACAAGTTGAGATAAAAACATTTTCTTTGCGTCAATAAACTTTTGTTGAAATTGTATATCTTTTGAGGTGCCACAAGGGGTTGTATTACAAAAATGGGGGCTTTTAGGTGGGGGCGAGTGACGCAAAGTACGTCTAAACAGACTTCAGAATCCTATCAAAAATTCCTCAAAGGGTTTTAAAAATATTTCTTTTTCCAAAGGTTAATATGGGGAGTATTTAATACTCACCCTGTATATTAATAATATTTGCCCTAAGTAATTCATTCATTAATAACGTAAAAGTACCTAAAACTATTAGGCTATTATTAAAAGTATGTACTAATATTATAACAAACGGAAAAAGTAACGACTAAACAACAATAATGAATTGAAGTAAACACACGTAAGCTCACGTGTTGAAGATAAAGCGATTCTGTCAGCAAATTGACACAAACACAACACAGTCGGACATGCAATACAGATAAAGTGGATGCAATAGAGCATGCAGTTGCATACAAGAGAGATATTGCAAGTGAGGAATTTATTTGTCTAGACACGCTCTTGAAGAGCTGTGCTGTGTCTGGTAAACAGTCTGAATGGCTTGGCTCGGGGTGTCTGGGGAATTTCATTTGTCAAGTGCTAGCGATGGCAAACGTGGCCACATGGTGTTAGGGAATGCATTCTGCATAGTTGTGACTATTTCTTCAATATTATTCGATGACTTTCTTCTTCGGGTTTAGGCTATTTTCTGACCTTTCCAGTCGTCATTTAAGGGGGTGGGGACGTCCCTATACCGTGCCTGTTGAATTGGCATGTTTTAGGCACACACTACTTCGAAAGTGTTTGTCATAGAGCTTCCAAACATAAATTAAATGAACGATAAGACCTTTGAGTACATGGTAGACCAACTAATTTTTTGTTTTTAATCTTTCAAAATATTAAAAATATTGGATTTTTCCTTGTTTTTCTTTATTAAAACACCCTTAATTATTTTATTTTCTAGGTTTAAGAGGTTACGTTTACTTTGGCAGATTCAGTTTTCTACCTAAATTTCCTGACGATTCTTCTCTGGACTTTCCATACTTTCCCTGGCAGCTCTATTGATACTACCCCACAGTGGCTGGCTCTATTGATTATGTTAACTCTACGGTAAAGAAGCGTTACAAAAACTTTGAAACTTGAGCCATACTATTGGATAAATAATTTTAAATAAAAAAGAAAACAAAAGCCATAGTTCAATGACATACTTTTAAGACTAAACTTAGTAATTTTTTAGTGGAAGAAAACAAATCATCAAAAACTAGTTAAAGAAATGCTAATGTCGTCAAAACATTCAAATTATTATCATGAGAACTTTCTTTTGTTTCTGTTGATTAAAGTTGTACTAACAAGAGTCAGGAAGTAATTCAGTAAGTTAGGACAAGCAATTTTCATGCCCAGGGTATAAACAAACTCACGGTCCATTTAACTCCCCTTTGGTTGGCTAACCACTTGTGAGCAGCCGTGTTAGCTGATATTACAATACTGTTATAAACTTCTAATCTACTCTAGCGAATTTTATATATTTGTATATACTTTTAAATACAATAGTTAATTTCTCTTCTAACTAGAAATACGTTTCTAAAAAGCTATATTTAACAGTGTATTAACCTGAGTGAGTTGAAGTCGTACAAGAGAATTTATTGTGTTATTCGAATGATGGAAAGACTATACAGTATAATAGGACTTTATAGATTTACAATACGATCGTTTCAAAGTTAATACCCGTAGTAAGGTTAACAGACTTTGTAATATTTTACACGGAAGACCACATAAAATGTATAAATGAGATCTATATGTAGTGGTGAGCTTGTCAAAATTATTTCATTAAATAGCCAATCTGACATTTACAATTCATGTGACACGTTGCAAATAAAATATTCTGATAACAGCACACGATGCTATTACGAGAGCTTTATTTATAAAAGTTTTAAATAAACTATACAAGTCAAATCACTCAAATTTAGTCTGAAGGTTTTCCCAACATTATAGCTGAGTACGAAAATGTAGTTACAAAGAACGCCTCATCAATCTGTACGCCCTGTATACAGGACTACTCAGCTGGCTCTGTAACGTTAGGCGGGCGAAGCCATTAGCAACTACTTGAGGCTATAAGATCAGGACAGGTCATCCTCGGAGGGTTCAGAACTCAACCAGACCTCTACAGCGAAGGACTCACCACAGAGTACAATAATAACTATTACTGAGAGTCTGTTTACTATTGTAATCTGTGGGACTCACTCAGGGAGGTCATGTACAAAATATATTACTTAATCACTATGTGAGATGCCGACCACTCTCATGAGGGTATTTTAAGGCAAATATGTGGTGAAGGATGAGTGTGATGAGTGGTAGTAATGAGTTATGAGGTGTAGTCTTGTTACAAACTAAGCACGACTCTTCCTTAGAATGGGTCATTAATTAATAGCCCAATGACCAATGGAAATACAAGGACCAACGGCTTAACGTGACTTCCGAACCACGCAGGTGATGGTCTGATATGTCTAAACGATGGTGGGAGTTGATGCGGGTATCATCAGATGATCACTGAGACTTTCTGAGCCGCTTTAGACCTATATCATCCTCAAAACCTGACCTCCATGAAGCTGGATTACAGGACCACGCCACGAGTCCCACCATACCCCTATATTGAGTTACAGGGGCAAAAACTAACCGTCGTGATCGACATACATTTCGAATCCTTCGAGAGATGTATACTTATAATTTTGTAATTTGAATGATTACACGAAAACATTAAAGCTAAACGATAAGTATATGGTAGTTTCGTATAATAGCAAAGACAATTATAATAATACAAACTGCACATAAATAGACAAATAAATGTAGCTGGTTAGATTGCGAAGGAGGTCTAGACGAAGAAAAGTGCGGTGTATACAGAGTGTGGTGTAAACACATTGATTGTCGCCTGGGGAGTCGATACTAGCGCCAGTCACTGCAGCCTGATTGCTTCCTTCAATTCAACGTAGTTCCAGACTATATAAACACGACCAATACCAATCATCAGTGGACTATCTATCGCTCTACCACGCCGTCGTCAGCAATCAGTGTGATTAGCTATACAACCTACTACCACGAGGGAAACATCACAACCCTACAACATAATCCCATAGAGTATTTTTGAAACATGTCTAAAGCTATCAAATCAAACAATCTCACAACAATGAAATCAAACCAACTGAGCATATTCTAAATTAAAATCACACTTACAAAGGCATCAAAGACAAGTTAGAAATTTTAGAATATGAAAGGAAAGGTAAACTGACGAATTGTAAAGAGGACTTGCGTATTTATCTAAGTAATTTAAAAGATCCGGGAAACATACTTAACTCTACCCACGTAAATACCAGGAACCCTATTTTTGACGAAATATATAAAATAAAAATAAGAAGATTTCATCATGGAACACGTTTTAACATATAAAGGAAAATATTTTTAGCTGTTTATTTTATTTTACAATTTTATACTAGCTTTTAATTTACTTGACCATATGGATTATTCTACTTATTCTACTTTATGTTTATATTAAGAAAATAATATTTGGTTTTGATGTACTCGCCGAGATGATGACTTTATAGCCGAAACCGGTCGCGAGAAAAATACATTTTTAAAACTGGGTACTTTGTTAATTTTCTTTAAACTTTTTACTCATAGAGTATTTTGAAGAAAGATTTTCTCGTTCAAAATAAACTGTATGTGAAATGTGGCATTTTAAACCAGATTTTGTGTCATCTATAAATTGGCATAACAAAAAGGTTGAGATAAAAGATTTTTCTTTGTGCCATTGAGTTTGTGTTGAAATTTCCTTTCTTTTGAAAGCCACGATGGGGTTTGTGTTTAATAAATTTGGGGGCCTCCCCTTCGGATCTTGGCTGAAAGGGGTTAATGACGCAAAGTAGGCCTACGTCAAAACAAACTTCAGAATCCTATAAAAACATTCCCCAAGGGATTTTAAAAAATATTTCATTTTAATAAGTTATAGAGGGACATTTAAAACTCACCCTGTATAAACACGTCCAATACCAATCATCAGTAGACTATCTACCACTCTACCACACCGTCGTCAGCAATCAGTGTGATTAGCTGTGCAACCTGCTACCCAGGTATCGGAATCAACCGTTGTACGTCCAGTAATTAAGTGATTATGATATTTCAAACCTGTGTTGATTACCATTAGCTTTTACGAGATGCAACAAAGTTCAAGATAAAACCGAATAATGGTGATTGCATTATTGTTCTTAACGTGATTCAGTGATCAGTTTCATTCTACGGGAGTCCGTTATAATTTAATAACTTATTCAATTTAATAACTTTAATAATCTCCAGTGATTACGATGGAAAGGGACCACAATATAATTATATGGTTATTTCACTATTCCTTGAAGATTGGTTGCTCAGCGTTGGTTATCAAGCGGATGTATGTAGGCTGAAAATTGTATTAAGATCAGTGCAATGTGGTTTCCATGATATCGTGCTTCTTGTAACCACAGAATACCTAGAGAATTTCTTGTTATCTCTGATAAAACCTACATAATTGGGATCTTGATTCAAAAGGAGCGGACAAATTGAACACATTTTTAACGTACCTGTTCTATATAATTAATCAAAAATGCTAACGTTGATGGATATTCTCATGAGATTTAATTACAATTTAAAATAACTTTACGCCTTAATGGTATTAATGTTATACTCCTAATGTAAGTGCTCCCAGGATCCAGTTTCATGTCACGTGGTACATTTTATAAATAGTGCAACATTTTGAGATTTTTAGATATATGTTCTAGTTTTCAAGAGATTGTGTGAATGAACAAGGTCATTTTGGTGAGGTCTCACCGCGGTAACCGCCCAGAAAAGTTGTTGATTTTGCATTTCAATTTTGAACGACCAGGTTGGAATATCTCTGGACTAAAAAGTAACTACTAAGTTTGTCAACTTACCCCTTATAGGCTTTCGCGGCCAGTGTCACAACTTTAATCTAGTTCTTCCAGTTCAGACCGCGACCATAATTAGGTTGAGATATTTCGACCTCGCTGTGGAGTACCATCTTCAGTCACGGATTGGCGGAAGCTGAGCTAGTTTCACCATTGAAATAATTATAAATGATAATAATTTCAACAAAGAAGACATCATTAAAATTTCAAGAAGCTGACAACCAGTGCTAAAGAAGTCTTTTCGATAGTGTCACAGCCAATGAGAGCATCGACAGTTGGCATCCCTGCTCCACTAGACGGTGACTGATGATGGTACTCTACAGCGAGGCCGAAATATCTCAACCTAATTATGACGTTTGGACGCGGTGAGAACCGGAAGAACTAGATTACACTAAGTTTGTGTTTACATGTGTTTACCGTGGATGTGGTATGTGGACTGTTGACCAGGCACCAGAGAGGTGTAGGTAGAGGACGGGTTGAGAAGGTAGTGTAGTGGCCAGCTTGCATGATGATGAGACACGGTCGACATCACCTGCCGTGCTGTGGTCACATATCAACTTACACATAACAATACCCGGCCAGACGACCCACTTTACACCCGGCTGCCTGTCAGTGTCTACCCTAGTGTTTGACTCTTATACACAGACAATACTGCGGTTTGTTAACTTTTCAAACAATTCAGTGATTCAATACTTTGATTTGAGACACCGACTACTCCTAGAGGATATTTTAAGGTGGATATGGAATGGAGCGTGAGTGTGATGAGTGTTCTTGATGGATGATGGTGTAGTCTTGTTAAAAACTAGGGCCGACTATTCCCCCGATTGGGTCACTAATTAATAGCCCAACGACCAATGGAATGGACGTTCGAACCACGGGGAGTGACCTTCGTGAAAAGTTATCACTGCGCCCGGGAATCGAACCCGGGCTGATTTGGTACGAAACACTCACTGTACCACTGAGCTATGACCACCCCCGAAAAATAGAGCATATAAATTCTTTTAAGCCACATAATTTTTAGTTGAAATTTGAATGTTTGTATAGATGGTCTATAATTATCTGTAGGCATTATTAGGCTACGGCTGAGAATACAAAGTGAACTATTTTAAACTTGTTTAATACGTTTTTTTCTAGTTTAAAAACTTTCAACTGTTATTCACAGTCGTAGCCTTATAATTCCTACAGGTAATTACTTAGTTTTAATTTTCAATTTTGTTATTTTTCTGCAATAACAATGCAGTTATTGCAGAAGATTATCGTCTTAGGTTTTATTAACTGTGATGGTTCACGTCATTTTGGAACAAGCAAAGACGGTTTAAAACCCCATTTCAAAATTATATAAATTTACCGATATCTCTCGGAAAAACTAAACTGTGACAATCAAATTTTGTCGATCGATACAGTGTTTTTTCTACGATTCTAAACCAAAAATAGCACAACTAAAATAACTTAGCCGTTGCTTCAAAGTCAAATAAAGTAGATGGCACCTGAAAATTGCATTTTCGTACAACTTCACCAAGCGAATTCGGCGAAGCCCCGTAAAGGGTTCAATCCCGCAGTCTCAACTAAAATTCTGCTAGTGGCTAGAGGCAGGCGGCACTTTAATACTTTTGATTTGAGACACCGACCACTCTTAGAAGGCATTTTAAGGTGAATATGGTATGAAGAGTGAGTGTGTTGAATTTTTTCATGGATGATGAGGTATAGTCTTGTTACAAACTAGGGCCGACTGTTCTCCAGATTGGGTCATTAATTAATCGCCCAACGACCAATGGAATGAACTTACGGTTTAACGTGACTTCCGAACCACGGTAACGCTAGGTAAAGCTCGAATTAATGTAAGTAGTGACTGTGGGGATCGAACCCGCGCCAGCTTAATGATAAGCTCTGGAGTCGCGCACGATTCCGACCCGCCACGGTTATTGTATCTTTGTATTCGATTTTCAACTATTTAATGAAAACAAATACCGACGTTTGATAAAATAACAGCCTATAACAATATGCACAACTCAATGTGACAGCAACTGATTGGCATATAAACCACACAATTACTCATAGGCAAGCTATTGTATTGAATGTCAAACCAATCCGGTGGTGCCAAATCAAATTTAGTTATTTCGCCCTTTGCAACAACAATGGTAACAATAAACGTTGTACAATTGAACCTTGGTGGAAATGAATTTCTCTCAAAGCAATCATAGCGTTTACTAAGTGGAAAGTAAATACAACAAGTGTTTAAATAGCCAACGCTGATTACAAGTGATTTGATTTCAGAGTTTTAAATTTGACTTAAGTTTAAAACAATTATAAGGTTGGCGATAGGTCTAAATAATATGTCCACTGTACGAATTTACACAATTTGAGTCAAACCATCATTTGAACGACATGCTAAACATTAACTAGTATTTTCAAAAATAACGGTGAAACGTTAAAATACTCGTAACTATTGCTTTCGATACAGGCAAATATAAACTATAACTTTAGAGACTTGAATTATATTCTTCACTTAAAAGACTTGAGCTGGTCAGTAAAACAGTTGTATCACTGACAAACGGTTTAATAAAAAGACATTTTTATTTTTTAGTCACTAGGCTAAAACCTCCGTTGAATTTACAGGGTACAGAGTGAAAAGTTTTTATTATTCATTTGATGGACTGTTGACCGATTGAGAAAGTGTTAACAAGTAGTTTGGGGGTAGTTTGGACCTATGAAATCCCAATTTAAAATACCACAAACCGCAATAAAAGTTAGAATAAATCTGAATTAAACCCAGCCAGAATTATAGCCCGATATTTAACATCGCAACTGAGTGAAAATTGTCGATACACAGGGTGGCCCACAACTCAGGTACGGTGAGGGGATGATGGGGGGTTAAAGCCGCTTAAACCCGTCCCCTGGGGTCACTTGGACCCCGCGTAGATAAGGGATCAGCAGCTCGTATATTGTTGGTTTTGGCGGTCAATGAACTGCATTCTGCACTGTCAAGTACATGCGGATCTACCACACAGTCGGGTTTATTGATTTGGGAGTAAATCAACATTGATGTGGTCTATGGGTTGTTTTGGATGTAAGTTTGGGTTTAAAATTAATTTCATTCTTAGACAACACATTCATAAGTGTCTAATAATTGCAGTTAAGAAAGCATAGGACAAGGAAGCACTGCACTATCTTAAATATACATTTTTCTCAATGTAGTACAGCATTTTTATGAATAAAAGAAACATTTTCTATGAAAATGCTGCTTTGTTTTAGAAGAAATTAGTTTAAAGTTCCTAATCAATATTATAATTTCGGCATTTTATACTTTTCTATCATTAACTTTAGGGTTTTGAGTTTTAAAAACTCTGTCAGCAAAAAGTTTTAAATGTTAAACTTCTAAATATTAAAACTTTAATAACACGCATAACTCAACTATTTTTAGTTTTTTATTAATAAACTTTTGATAAGGTATTAAAAGCAATAACATAATAAATGAAGAAAACGCATATTGTAGCTGTAAAGTCTCAGAAAACCAAAAACATTACACGTTAAAACTCTGATAAAACGCATATCTCAACTTAATAATTATTGTTATATTTTTTATTTAATTTTTAACTAAGCAATAACGTAATAAAAATTAATGTTACCTCCCAGAAAAATAACAAATAACACAAACTACACAATAATTAATAGTGTCTAAGTAAACTGCAGCACTTTTAATCATCTAGTGTTTAACCAAATGACGGAAAACTGATTGAAAGCCCATTAATTGAAATGCGCAGACAGCGACAATTTGACTAGCTCTCTAGCTGACTAGTGACTAGGAGTAGAATATTGCAACTTGGAGCAATACAGTCGGTACACACTGAGAGAGTTCGCTGCTGTAGAGTTTAATAGCTTTCAAATTGGCGGGCTAATCACGGATCGGGATGATATTGACACGGCTTTGGAATCAACTCTTGATCCTTTAGATCTTAGCTCAGGTTAGTGCCAAATATAGAAACCAGGCCAACACGCAGTCTGGTTTGCATGAGCATCGAATGCGCTACGCTCACAGCCTCGCTTCGGCCTTCGGCCTCATACTTCCATGTTCCTTTACTGCACGATTTATTAGATATCGTGATGGTAAAACGCATTTTAAGTTTTATAGAAATCGGACTAATAACGCTGTTATAGCGAAAATCACTTTTTTGGTCGCCATTTTGAAACGACTTAATAAATTTTTATATTTTTTGGTAAATTGGTGAATATTAAAAAATACATGTTTATTTCAAATTTCATAAAAATTTGATGAAATTTACTGTTTTTAGTTAATTAGAACCACTTTTTTAAACCAAAATCCCCCCAAAGGGTACTTTCGGTAGCCCGATTTTGCTTGTTAACGAACTTGACCAAAATATTTACAAAAGTAACATTTGCACCAAATTTCATGAAAATCGGACAAAAATGCGACTTGTAGAGAGTAAACATATGTATATAAAGTCTTGTAAAAATGCTCAAAACGTGATCTGGGGGTCAGGGTCGGTGCTCATTTCACGGTCGCGGGTCTTACCATGCTGACGGCTTGAATATCTCACTTTTCCAGAGGAAATTCTACAGGGTTAGGCAAAAGTGTGGAAACGCCTTTATAACTTTTAACAGTGTTTTCAGCGCAACCGAACTCGGTACACTTTATTAGAGGAAACCAAAGTACCTTTTAATGCATACTAACACTTTGCCCCAGTTTTCAAAATGGGGGATTGGGGTGGGGTAGCCCCATAATTTTCATAGGGAAGCCCATCGAGTGACACCTCATTTTGAAGGTCTTAGAAAATGTTGATGAATGCTGCAAACTAGAAGTCTCTATCTTAAACCGGAAAGAAATGGCGTCCATTTTAGTTACAGATTTGTATTATGCGTGTGAAAACACCTGTATAACCTTTTATCAGTTTTTCCAGCAACCAACTCGGTACATTTTATTAGAGGAAATAAAAGTACCTTTTAATGCATAACAAGGCAAATACAAAATGTTGCAGTTTTCCTCGAAATTACAAACAGTAGAACTGTATGATGCCAATAGTATAGATTGTAAATGTGGATGGGTTTCATTAGCCTATGTTACACTCCAGTAATATCGGTTACAATGTTGCAATCGGATTCCTCTATTATTCCTCCTCATTGTGACGTGCGACACATTATCTAATTGTGTTTAGAGCATATGCTTCAACCAACCGAATATCAGGATATTGAATCAGTGTTACATCTGCGCTAGACTTAACCCATTTAGATACTGAAAATATCAAAACCTGTGTTCTTGGATAGTTTGCATATTAATGTTAAGTGTACTCAGGAAGAATACTTGGTTGTTAGCTCTTGATGACCGCTGAAAAGCGAAATCACCCAAAAATGACTAAATGGTTTTATATGTTTAGATGGGTAATATCAAATTCAAAATACGTATTTATTTTAAATGTCAACAACTGATGAAATTTTCTGTTTTTTTTTTTTTACAGACAATTTGTTTTAGTGAAAACAACGACTTTACCGAATTTGTCTGTTTTGACCAAGAATTTAACAAAGGAATAGTTTTACTAAATCCTTAAAAAATGGTAAAACAACCTGTAGAGAAATTGCATATTTGTATATAAAGTTTTGACAATGTTCTAAACATTTTCTGGGGGTCGGGATTAGTGCTTATTTCATGGTCCTGAGCCTGATGGGTCTTGCCATGTTGAAGGGATGAACACCTCATTTTTTCAAATAAAATTCGCTAGTAACGATTTCATGTTTTTAGATCCAAGCTAAAATTAAAACCACTCGGCAACAAGAGATGATTTACTAGTTTCTTTCAGGCGATGATTTTTCCACCATGAACCAAACATTGTTGAGGTTTTTCAAGTCGATGTAAAATGCACAGTGCCAATACACAAATACAGCCAATACACCAATGTAACAAAACAAGCCCGTAGCAGAATCAGCTGGTCTATCTACGTAGATCAATAAATAAAATATTACTCCATCCGATTGGGAGAGATATTCACCGCGATGAAGGTGTTTCACATGTGTTCATACCTGTGAACCAGCCGTTGGATTCTTTACTCCAGGTCAATTCTGTGATGGTCGAGGAAAAATTGATCACTTATCACAGATGAAGAAAACCCCAAAAACACAACCCTTTCCAAATCATCCCTCAGTGTATTCATCTCATGACTAGAGCGATGACCGTCACGTCATGTGTCAGATTGATAATGATGAGCTCTCCTGGATGAGTCCAGCCCGTGTCCACTAGAGAGTGCACGTGTTGCAGAATATGTTCAAGGTCACAGACGAGTCTGTTGCCAACAAAGTCTAAAGTTAGAAGCACTTAGCGTGTTTCGGATTGCAGGCGGAATACATTAAACAGACGCGAGACTGCAACTTGTTCTGCATTCCCATTTCAACTCTGCAATAATTGAGGATTCGCCTTTTCATTGCTGCACATTTCAATTTAAAGTTAATCAACAAACAAAAACTCTTTGTACGGTACAACAAATTTAAGTTCGTCTTATAGGCTGTTGAGGTTTTCATTTTAGGAAATGCATACGAAAGAAAGCATTTATGGATGATTATAAAAGTAATGAGCGAAGTGGTGGCCGCGACCTGGAATATTGACACCGCATACCTAAATTTTAACGAATTTTGAATTAAACTTTGTTTTAGAACGTATTAAATGTTTTAGTTACACGTCCGAGTACAATTTCCATTTTCTCATTTGTAAAATCGTCACAATCAAACAAATTCCATAAAATTTAAAGAAATGTTAGCTTTACTATATAACATAACAGGGGTTTCCAAAGATTAGTCGGCAAAGTCACTACAGTACATTGCAATCGTTCAAATAAAACCTATTTCAAAACGACCTGATGAAAATTGTAAGCCTGAATCTAATGCAAATTCTTGTTGTTTACATTACGTATTCTTATAGGTAAAAAACAAAATGGCTGACTAATACTGAGCCATATTTATGACGTTGAGCATTTTGACCACAGGTTGGAATGGCATTTTTGTTTGAAGGTGGAATGCACAAAAGCAGTTACAGTAAAACAAAGTTGAAATATTGCAGAACATTCGGAACACAGTTGAAGGATCCCAGGGGCGCAATATTGAGCATAATTAAAAGGAGTATTTTGAAACTGTGAGCGAAACGAACACATTCCCGACGGATACCAGCTTTATCTACATTGTCCATTATATGAAAGGTAAAGTTTGCCTTGTTTAAGTTAGGACTACAAAGTCCTCTCTACCAACCAACCTCGACCTTTACCTAGCGTCACTGTTTAGTCACATTACAAATTTCAAGTGGTGACTGCGGGGATCGAACCTGCGCCACTGAAGTGATGAGCGACCAATCCGCCACGGAACCGCTACATATACTCGTAGAAACAGGGGAAGTTCTGTAATTGTACTTTAACTTTACTGTACTTTTAAAAGGTTGAAAGTATTGCTATATCTTTGTTGATCATAGTTGTTATATAGTTATAAGTGTAGACGTAAAAAAAGAGTTAGCTAGTTACAATTTCGTTTAAAAAAATGCTAACTTGTATTCGTTAACACTAAGTTTGAAATATTATTCCATAGTTTTGAGCAAACAATAAAACCACGTTTCGGGATCTGGAATCTATTTCGTCTTCAGGTCCGCAATAATATTTCAACCTCAGAGAAATTCTACCATCGCCAACACCAAAAGTCAAACAAAGACTATTGACTAACAAATAAGCACTGTAGCGGACCCATGGCGGGTTGGAATCGTGCGCGACTCCGGAGCTGATCGCTTCGCTGGCGCGGGTTCGATCCTCGCAGTCACCACTTACATTTCTAATATGACTAGTCGGTAACGCTAGGTAAATGTCGAGGTTGAGTCAAGGAGAAGACTTTGTAGTCCTAACTTCGCCTCGTTAAACAAGACAAACTTTACCTTTTACCTTTCACTGGCAATTTGAACACATTGTACTACTGCGGAGAAAAACGGCACCCCGCGGATCGTATTTTTCCGGACCCCAAACAATTTCCGAACTCCCTGCAGGGAAAATCGGCCATTAGGTCGTGTAGTTGCCTAATTTTATGCAACTGTAGAAAACAGGAAGCACCCTATAATACTTTTCCTCCCTCGACAAGGAGGGAGGCTCACGTGTTTTTAATCCCCGTTGTGGTTTCAATTACGACCCGAGCTCCGGCCACGTCCCCCCCCCATCTCCTTGCGCGTGTTGATAACGTGTTATCAGTGATAATTATCGGTCTCTAATAGAAACTGTCGATGGGCGGGATAAGTAGGGGGTTCAATCACAAAATTACACTCGCTTCCGTTATTTTATGAAGGGTCGGTGTGTTTACGCTCACGCAACGATATCGCAGACACTTCTTAGTCAAGATGGTGTCGCTTCTGAACACTTTAGGAGTAAGTAGTTCTCAATATAATTCGGAAACCAGTTTGAACCGGTTGGTTTTAGAGTTTAGACCACGGAGGATTCTGACTGGGATCGGGATAATTTGATATGATTACTTTTTTCACAAGTCCGATTATCATTGCGCCAAGTGCTTATGTTCAAAAAAAGGTAAGGTTTGTTTTGTTTAGGCGAAGTTAGGACTACAAAATCACTCAACCTTTACCTGACGTTACCGCAAAGTCACTTAACAAATAGTTAAGTGGTGACTGCGGGGGTCGAACCCGCTCCATCGGAGTGATGAGCTCCGGAGTCGCGCGCGACACCAATCCACCAAGAGTCCGCTCACAATAAAAATTCACATTGGTGCACGGTCTAGTGATTATTGTAATATTTAAACTAGATAACTACATAGAAAAAGTAAACACGCCTACGATACCACGGTTGATATTTTACGTAATCTGCCGATATAAAAAATATTTTCCGTCAATCACAATAGTAAAAAGAAATTTAATATATTTCGTTCTAAGCTGTCATAAAAAACACTTGTACTTTAAAACGCCAACACACAAACGCAATTTATTCACGAGTGAATATAAACCGCCCTTGATGCATTCGGGATCGAAAAGTCATCAGCGTCGGGGAGGAGCATTACGCCAACTTGCATCTCAAGACTCAAGGCCGAGGACGCGACCGGCATCACAACAAAGGAATATGAAGCATGCAGAGGGACTGAGGGAAAAGCTACGTGACAGAAATACATTCACGTCATCGTACGTGGGTGTGCGTGTGTGCGCGGGGGTGAGCGGCGCCGGGCATGTTGTAAAGCAGGTAACGCAGTCCCAGGAGAGCGCCGGGCAATATATCTGTCTGCGAATATTGAGAGGCGACACTTCAGCGGCAAAGTTTTATGCCTTGTGGAACGGCGAGTTTTCACTTTGGGGCGGCGCGGAACTCTGTAATGTGTACTTCTGGTGACGTCTCTTGAGGGATGAGAGCGAGTTGACAAACAACTTCAAAGCGTGGTGCAAAGCTGGCGTATGTGTGTGTGTGGACACGAGACGGTCGGGAGTTTAAATAGTGTAATTAATATGTGTTTAGAGTTAAGTGTTAAACTTCTAAGCTCGGTTGGCCTTGAGAAATAGACAATTTTTAATCGAATTTCCTTTGGAAAAATGATATGCTCATGCCTATGATATGTTAGTGGTAAGACCCAGACCCAGGATTGTGTAATGAGCACCGATCCTGACCTCCGGTCTGGGAAATACGTTTTGAGCATTTTTGCAAGACTTTATTGTATATATGTGTGTACTCTCTACAGGTTACGACTTTTGTCCGACTATCATGAAATTTGGTACAAATGTTCGTTTTATAGATATCTTGGCCAAGTTCGTTTACCAGCAAAATCGACCAACCGGAATCCCCCTTTTGGGTTGGTGTTTTGGTAAAAAAAATGATTTAAATTATCTAAAAACAGTACATTTCATCCGATTTTGATGAAATTTGACATAAATATATATTATTAAGATATAACAGCGTATTCGCTATAACAGGTGAGGTATTTGCTATAACAGCGTAAAACCAAATTTCAACAGTAGTCCAATTTCAATAAAATTTAAAATACGGTAAAACCTTCACGATACGTAATAAAACTTGCAATAAAAGAACACGTTAAGGTCTGAGTCGTCCGTGGTCATACTGAAGGCCAAGCAGAGGCCGAAGTGAAGCTGTGAGTGTAGCGAACAGCCTAGTAACGTCCGTGGCAATAGAACGGCCGAATGCCAAAGCGAGGCTGTGAACGGAGCGAATAAGAGTAACAAACTACAAAGGAAATTCGATTCACCATGCCAGCGGCGCTTTAGCGCTTAGCTGCGTGTTTGCCTGGTTTTACCTAGGTATATCCGTTGAATTTACCAGTCTTAACAGTTCTATGGCCTGACGACCAGCTAACCCGATGGCAATAAAATATTTCAGACAAATATGTTTGAACTACAGAACCTACTTACGTATACAACCACACTGCATCAATTCAGCTGACGTTCTTACCTGAAATTAAAAAAAACACGTTTAATAAACTAATACAATTATTTAAATTGAGTTCACAGACAGTTAAAAGTAAAATGTCAAACAGTATAAGCGTTACTAAACTTGTATAACTAGAAACTATTCCAGGTAAAGACGAGGTTGGTTGGCGGGTTTAGGGAGTCAGGTCGAGAGTTTGCCACTACAGCTGCCGGCAAGGCAACAGGTGGACATAACAGTGACCGTACTGATAACAACCGGAGATAACAATCTCCAGCTTCACAGCAGCTGTGTACAGGTGGCTTCATAGCTGCTTTCAACACAACACCGCTAGCTTGCAGGGGTATAACTGTTATAGTGGCTTTACTCTGGGATACAACCACTCAGTAGTTTCATTACAATGTACAAGGCTGTGTGAGCCGAGTGTTCCTTACGCAGGGAAACATAATGGAGACTTTCTTTGAGCTACATTCGTATAAATTTAAAATGTTGAACTTCTCATTGATAAACCAAACAATTTTTTCTGTGAAAACTGCAGTTTTAAAATTAATGTTTTGCACACAATTAAGTATAATTAATATCAATATTTAAAATAAATATTACTAATTTTCACTTCCGTTTAAAAATGGCGGCCACATTAAATTGTATAAGCTTAATAACTCAAACCCCTTAAACTTCATAGTAAATACACAAGAACAACAATATGTGGCAAATGTTTTTATGAACGTTTTAAGACCAAATGTGTTGTGTTGCAACAAGTAATAACGGAGATATTACAGTTTTTCTAAACTAACTCCTCCATTTACTTACATTTGAGAAATATACGTAAATAAAGGTTTGTGCTCAGGAAAACTTTAATTGCTCTGTTGTTATCTATTGCAGCACAACAAACTTGGCCTTAAAATGATAACAAAAGCATTGTCCACGTATTGTTATTCTTGTGAATTTACTATAATGTTTAAGGATTTTGAGTTATTGAGCTTAGAAAATTTAGCTGTAGTCGGAGTTCTCAAATGCACGATGAACGAAAGGGGTGACCACGCCAAAACTATTCAGCAACTATTTTACACAGCTAAATTAACAAACCGTTACATAGCGCGTGCTCCCCGCAGGGCACAAATGAGGCGTGTAAACAGTGTATAAATGCAAAGCCAAAGAGCCGTGGGACTCGCCTGAACATGTTGTGGGGTGACAGGGCGTAGCGGATCCGAAACAGTAGTGGATAGATGTAGCGGGGGCTGCACAGTGGAGTGTAGAGGATGCAGGATATGATCCCGTGGAAGGGTTGATTGGTATAAAGCTTGTTTAATGCGCTCAGATCATCCCTCGGTCAAATATGGTTTGCCAATGTGATGATTAGGCGATCTAATAGTGATTCGGTGTGCTTTGACATCGGATGAGGAAAGTAAATATTATTTGATTGATGTTTGGTAAATTTAGTTTGTCTTGTTTGAGGAGGCGAAGTTAGGACTACAAAGACCTCTCGACCATTGAACCACGATCTTTACCTAGCGTTACCGCATAGTACATTACAAATGTAAGTGGTGACCGCGGGGATCGAACCCGCGCCAACAAAGTGATCAGTTGTAATAGGCGTACTTCGTATGTAAAAGGTTAATCGTCTACAAAACTATCTACGTAAAAAATATGTTTAAAAAATGTAAAATGTGCTAAAAATTTTTTTCTATTAATTGCCACAGATGATTTTAAGAGCACGTACTCGTATTGTTGATTTTTAATTAACAGGAAGAATTTTGCTGTAAAGATAGTTGAATTGGCATATGTTCACTTAATTTGGCTGAGACATAACTAAATGAGCTAAAATACAGTAAGCATTAACCCTTTTCTTATTTAAGTTAACGCAACTTTGGCCCTAAAAGTCCTAAAGAGAGCCCGACACGTAGCTAAACGCTTAAGCAACGCTGGCGCGAGTGATGCGAATTTTCTTTGCAATTTGATACTCAGGTTTCGCTCCGCTCACAGCCTGACTTCGGCCTTTGCTTTTCGCACCCTATTATTAAAGGCATAACGAGGCTGTTTGACACATTGACAGCCTGATTTTGGTCTCATATAGCGACGGTCTTTTATAACAAGTTTTGATTTGTATTATCATGAAGGGTAACGCCTTTCAATTGTCAATAAAATCGGACCACTCATTCCGTTATTATAGTAAATTCAATTTTTGGCCGCATTTTTAAAACGATTGAATGGTAGTTTCTTTTTTAGTGTGAAAACTCCCCCTCTCACTATAAAAGGGCACTTTTAGTATTCCGATTTTGCTGGCTAACGAACTTTATATTTACTAAAGAAAAATTTGTATAAAACTGTATGAAACAGGATAAAAATTCAAGCGTTGACACATAATTATGACACACAGTTATGGAAAAATGCTTAAAACGTGTCCCGGGGGGTCAGGGTCGTTGCTCGTGTCCTGGTTCCTTACCATGCTGACGACAAGAAAATCACCATTTTTTCAAAAAGTTCGCTAATAGATCCAAGTTTCGTTATTTATCCAGCCAGCTGATCCTGAACTACAACTACCCCCACAGTTACTGCAAGTGTGTACACTGTACATGTACGACACCCTGCCGTGTCACCCCCCGTGTTCCACGCCATTGTGTCAGCCGCCCCATGCCATGACGCAGCCCTCATGTAGCCCACGTGGCTCTAATTCTTGTTGTGGTTTCAATTACCGCTGTCGCGTTGCATTGTTGTCGTCCCCCGGTGCTTGTATATTAACGCAATTCTGCCCCTATTCCACGCCGTTGTTGCTGTTGATACTGTTTCCCTATAAATTACGTCAACGAACCGATCTGATCCGATCAGGCCCAGTTACAGTTGTTATAGCTGCTGCCAAACCGTACGACTTGACACGGTGTTGTTTATTCTACACTATTGCTTTAAACCCATTGAACAACGCATAAATTGAAAATAGAGAATCCACATGTTGACACACTTGGTTTCTAACACAGTTTAAATTTAGTATAAATAATTAATCAAATTTCATGTAATAGGTACTCTTACCACCTTATGTAGTAAAGTTCGTCTTCCCACACAGCGTTTGAAGTACAAAGTCTTCTCTAACTCTCAACCTCGACCTTTACCTAGCCTTACCGTACAATCACTTTACAAATTGTTAGCGGTGACTGGGGGGATCGAACCCGCGCCAGCGGTGTAATAAGCTCCTAAGTCGTGCACGATTACAACTCGCCAAGGGTCTGCTGACAGCAGCTTACTATTCAGAACCTAATTTATAAGGTATAGATAAGGATTAGAAACAATGGTTGTTTTAAAAATTTCGATGTCAGCATTACGTTTTACTACTACGTTTTACCTCTGTACATTTCAATTTTACTATGACCACTCGCCGTGGTTCGGAAGTCACGTTAAGCCGTTGGTCCATTCCATTGATAGTTTGGCTATTAATTAATGACTCGACGAACAGTCGACCCTAGTTTGTTATAAGTTTGTAACTACACCTCATCATCCATCACAAACATGCAACACACTCACCCTTCATCCCACTTTCACCTTTAAATACCCTCTAGGAGTGGTCGGTGTCTCAAATCAGAGTATCCAAATTTTGCAACCACCATCACCAGGTAACGCACAGGGAGATGCTGTCTATTGCGAACGACCAAATATGGAGTGTCCTCGTGAGGGACAAGGTTTAGAATAGCTGACACGGCGCTGTCCCTTTCTCACCCTTTCTTGGCCCTTCTTTTGCTGCGGCTTGAGAAACTCAATATTCACCCTTATTCTGGTCACGTGTCACATTTCCCCCACCCCTTTCTATACAGTCGTCGTCTTCAAGCTGTACCACGACAGAGATGACAGAAATATTCACTTTTAGTTTTGTCAGCTGGGCTGGCCAGTACATTTTCAGTCAAGATCACGTAGCTAATGGATGCTACTGGTTTTACCTATCCAAACATAATTGCCGAAAACAGGGTTGAACTAAATTATTTCCATTTAAGGCTTTAAAGTTAAATGCTTAAGCGACAAAGTAAATTATTATTTAGAGAAGTTTAGATGTAGGACCTATTATTTTGACATTAGTCAAACACGCATAAAGTTGGGGTTTTAGTAATAAACAGATCACCTGTCCAGTGTCCATATATTCAGGGTGAAAATCTCTTTACAGACAGTGCTATTAAAAAAAGGAATACTTAGAATACGTCTACATACAAGAACAAAATATGTTCTACTTGCATAAAGGCACAAAATCATTGCGATTGAATAAATATAAGTCGACAAAAATAGACTGTCTTCTAGACGTTATGTTTTGCATTTCTATGTTTTCTTTGAATCAGGTCACATAAAGCGGTAAACTTTGAATGGAGCTCGGAAGATCAAATGTCTCGTCTGATATGCTTCTCTTTTTACCCGCTATCGAAGTTATTTTCTTGTGAAACACAACGAGTCCGCATCTTTTAAAAAGAAATGAATGCAGGAATAACTTTACAGGAGAAAAGTTAAACGGAAGTTAGCAGAATGTTGAAATCAATGCCGCTTTATTCATTTTGGCGGAAAGTTTGCGAGTCGGATGATATTGCTTCTCTCTTGTTCAAACTGACTTTTCATTACTGTTCTTTCTTTCATTAGATAGAGTCCCCTCTTGGATCCCATTGTAGAGCGCAAGGAGAGAGTGTTATTAGTCGGCTAATCTTTTGTTATTCACGCAACGGCTGACTAAGCTTTAATGTATTATTTTTCACTTCGGAAGAGTAAAGAGACAAATTGTCACTTTTACTCGTTTCAGTAGTGTGACCATTTTAACTTACATTGTTAGTATCAGTATTAATGAATTGTAGAGCCGTAGCTGTAACTAATGTAAAACTATGACTCTTAGCATGATTTTCACATAATGTTTGGGGGCTGTAATACGAAGTCATATTCAAGAGAACCGATTGTGTCGACGTTCATTAATTTTATAGAAGATGAACCGCATCAGCTCTTTAGGGTTTCTTTAAAGACTTATAACAATGATGGTCAATATCAGAGGTTGAACTATTATTGCGAACATGTTCCATCTTTAGTGAGCAACAAGATCACTAGACCTCACTAACGACAAACTTCAAACAAAGAATGGTCAATATGTCATGTTTGATTCTTTCTTGAACACTTGCACTACAATATCACACGATGCCTCGAATTTCCAGGCCGTTTCGATGACTCGAGTTTGCATGTTATACCTGCACCTAAGGTCCTGAGAGGTGCACTTCCCGCAGAGTTCGGCCAGCATTTTGCTCAACCCTTTTATCCCAGAAGGGATTAGAAGGCAAGCGAGATGACTAAACTCAGACTGAGCTCAGCAAGTTTGGATCTTGAGGGAATAAACAGTTGTTGGCAAACAAGGAGCAAGTTCTTGTCAAGAATGTTACAACAAAGAATCCAAAGTGCCGCAACTTCATACCCTCTCGCCTCTCCTCGCTCTGACTTCTGTCCCTTGTTCTGTTCTGCATCCGGAGTCAATAAAAATATAAAGGGAGCGATTTCCTTGATCCCGTACAGCGATATTCACCCTCGAACACAAATCTCGGACTGCGAGTCCACCATTAATCTCTCAAATTTGCTTCTCTCCCCTCTGGCGCGCAGTTGGGTCACAGTTGAGTCTGACGAATTGATTGGATTAAAAGCCAATTCTTTTCCTTTTGCTTGAAGACGGCAAATTGACTTCAGCGACAAAATTACAAGGAAGGGTAGTTGGAAGCGAAAGTAAAAGCAAGCAATGAATGTGGTTAGGAAGAAATTAGCCCTTCGCCACTGTGTTCACAAAAAAAAACACGACCAACATTACAGAAATGACAATCAAACTCTTTGTAAAACACTCAAAGCATTGAATAAAACCAATTACACCTGCAGTTGTTTGCAACTTCGCCGCTCAAACGCGAACAATAAAGTCGTTGCACAATTTTCTCAAACAAAAGAGAAACAAACAAGACATTGTGGACTCCGGCAAGAGAACAGGTATTGTGTAACGCGAGAAATGCCTTTGAAACGTGCCCTGTGTCTACAGCACTGTATATAAATATATCTTCGATTCCCTATTGGCTAAGACATTTATTGAGCCTACAGTGTATCAAGGAAACATGAAGGATGCGCGGAGTCTGAAGGGGGAAGGGAGAGATAGAGAGAGTACGTGAGAAAAATACCGACCAGAACAAGGAATGAAATTGGCGAGCGAATTAGGAAAGGTAAAAGAAGAAAGGGGTAGAAAAAGTTGTACAACGGCGTATTTGGCGGCTAAAGGAGCTCGGCTACACTGCTAAGTTGTCAGTGTAGCCAACTTGTTTGAATGCGTTTTTCTTTAAAATATAAATATACTTTCACGAACAGCATGACCAATCGAAAACAATAACTGAACTGGAAATGCACTGTAGTGTACTAACTTGACCACTTCTCCAGTTGACACTGAGCCAACTCTTAGCGAGTAGATTACAAAGTGTTGCAACATTAATGCGCTTGCTCACAAAAGCGTGATGGAAATGGCAAACGTCCAAGCCGCATATCAACAACAGAAAACTGGACCGAGCCAGAGATCAACTTGGAGATTTGACTAGAGACGAGCTGACGAACAGACAAGCCTCCAAGATACAATTTTCCAAAGACAAATATATGGGATAAATATATGTGCTCTTTTCATTTAAAAATTGGTAACGAGTTACGTGAGACCAGAAAATTGAGTCGAGCCAGAGATTAGAGACTAGACAAAACACCAAGACACTTTTGCTAAGATCATTGTTTTAGGATAAGTATCTACGCGCTTCCCGTTAAAGGTTCAACAAGGCAATGCTCATATATAACATATATTTTGAGGGTGATATAGGCCTAAAGCGGCTCAGATAGTCTCAGTGATCATCTGATGATACCCGCATCAACTCCCACCATCGTTTAGACATATCAGACCATCACCTGCGTGGTTCGGAAGTCACGTTAAGCCGTTGGTCCTTGTATTTCCATTGGTCATTGGGCTATTAATTAATGACCCATTCTAAGGAAGAGTCGGCCTTAGTTTGTAACAAGACCTCATACCTCATTACTACCACTCATCACACTCATCCTTCACCACATATTTGCCTTAAAATACCCTCATGAGAGTGGTCGGCATCTCAAATAGTGATTGAGTGATTTAATAAACTTATTTGGCAATGGACCATCTATACACGGGGTGAGTTTTAAATCCCCCCACCTTTAGAAAATGTTTTTAAAATTCATTTTTTTTTTTACGTCCCCTTCCCCAAATTGTTGAAATACAAACCCCTTCTGGCACCTCAAAAGAAGGGTAATTTTAATACACATTCAACGACGCAAACAAACATTTTTTTCTCTTTACCCATTTAAACATCTTTACCCATTTAAAGATTACAAGAAAACAGGTTTAAAATGCCAAATTTCACATACGTCGTACATTGTTTTAATGACGAAAATGGGATTATGTTATAAGGTTGTGATGTTTCCTCAGAGAATTTTCACGTTTGCCAGTCTTGAACTGGCCTTCTTTGAACTGATGCGGGGTAACTGTCAAACCAAGCGCTTGCAAGGGTTTACGGCGGTTTGTTCACCTACCATATTTTTTTACATTAATAAACCTGACATATTTGGAAACTAGAAGAGTTTTCGGACACGTGTAGAGCGTGGATTTCAGCAAGAACTCTGGGGCCACGTTGGGAACCTTGGGGGACTCGGCACTCAGGGCAAGCTGTGCCGTGTGCACGTTTCCAATGCAATATTCAAGTGAGTGAGTGGTTGCTTTGTTCAGTGAGCGTGCAGTGCACTCAGACCTGTGCAGGAAGTGTGACCATGTTATCTTCTCCTGACTATCTAGTATCTACCGAGCCTCTTCACTATGCGGGTGCACTGTTCACTTGCTCACTCGTTCACACGATAAGGCGAGGGTGCAGCACTGCTGGGAGCTGCAGGAGAGAAGATTACGCCTTTAAAATACACAGTTAATGTTTTTTACCTGATGACGACGAGTAACTCGAGGGTTCGAAAGGTCGTTGCTACGAATCCTCGGGTACAATGAGTAATTGTTCTGTTAACTTGCGCTGCCATTAATTTTGCGCGCACAATAAACTTATCATTTAACTTGGTACTTTTCCCTACTAATACATAATAATGAAATGGTGGTGGTTCCTCAATCACCCAAATGCCACTGGACCAATTTTAATGAAATTTTACAGGAATATGGCTTATATACTTAGCCAACACATAGGGCGGAACGGCGAGTAACTATGACTCTTACAAGGTAGCCAACAGTTATAGGGAGAAGATTTTGAACTAACAGGCAAGCTAAATGATATATAGAAAGTTTTTTTCAAATTATTTGCGATTTTCTTAAAATGTACACACAGCTATGTAAACAAAGCCCCGATGCGAAGCGCGGGTACTCTCAGCTAGTCCATTATATTAATGCCGCGAAAAAAGATGTTGCAACAAGTTGTTGGCTTATTTAAAAATTCTCTTATAGTTAAATTTTGTTTTCACTTCGAATTTGATACATAAAAACATTACCAATGTCATTAGTACAAACCACTCAAACAGTCCTTCCGCACGGATGCGAAAACCAAACACAAAGGGGTAAAAATAACACAAACGTGTATAGGAAACAGACCATAATAAATACGAGCTGTCGGTTGACCTATTAATATCTGAAATGAAAGACAAAGAGGTGGAACAGGCAATTTGTGACGAGCCAGTGAGCCAGGACACCTGCAGCAGAGCGTGGCGTTGTTGTGAAAACTCGTAACTCGTCCAGATATCAACAGGAAGGGCGTCGGATGAGAGGAGATCAAAGTGCGATACATATGTGCTCGGTGCGCTGGTAAATTGTAATCATCACAACTACGCTAGCGTATGTTTCCTTTTATCGAAGTAGTTATGATAACAGTAGTGCCTGCGCCCGTAGCTCACTAAATCAATATTTGAGATGTCGACCACTCTCATGAGGGTATTTTAAGACAAATATGTGGTGAAGGATGAGTGGTAGTAATGAGTTATGAGGTGTAGTCTTGTTACAAACTAAGGCCGACTCTTCCTTAGAATGGGTCATTAATTAATAGCCCAATGACCAATGGAAATACAAGGATCAACGGCTTAACGTGACTTCTGAACCTCGCAGGTGATGGTCTGATATGTCTAAATGATGGTGGGAGTTGATGCGGGTATCATCAGATGATCACTGAGACTATCTGAGCCGCTTTAGACCTATATCATCCTCAAATCCTGACCTCCATGAAGCTGGATTACAGGACCACGTCACGAGTCCCAGTCTCTAGGAGCGGTGCGTTCTCTGGTGGGGAAGGTCAAGGTTCGATTCCCGACGCAGGCATATAAGTTTGGATCGTTATGCAGGAACATACATAAGAGCGCATTACAGAAACCTATTAGAATCATTAAGGTTTTACCACTGGAATCAAAATATTTTTTGGAAATTTTATGTTTTACAAATTTAAATCAGAAACTATTCTCAATGGTGTAGACACGCATAGCTTTACAACCCGGCACCGGTTTAGCCAGACAACTAAATTTTTTCTAGAATAAGCTCGTTTCTCTGTATGGCTGAGTTTTTAAACCAACGTTAAATTGTTAAATTATACGATGTACATAGCTATGCAATTTGAATTGTTTTACCAGTAATATAAGTCAGTTGTAAAGATCTATATGAGAAACTATTTTAATGACTTCTGTAATACAATGTAAAATTGTCTTTCTACAATAAAGAATTTTGAATTTGATTTTTCCCCAAACAAGCGTTTTTGTGTTCACACAAATCCATATTAAAACAGATGGAAATATCTTTAGCCGAAAAAGCTGACGTCTAGTAGTATTTTGAGGAGATTAGTAAATTTTATAGCTATAATTTACTTGTTACCACGAAAAACATGCCATATTGAACATGTATTGTTAACAATTAAAATTTACATGAAATTAATCAAGTAATTTAATTTTCCTTTTGTTGGATGGTTGAGACTCCACAGGAAAATGTATTTTGAAAACTATGAATTCTCTGTGGACTAGAAGCAGGCTAGCAGAAACTTAGCAAATATCCGCAGCTCCTTTCATCTCTTTGAGGTCCAAGTACAAAACATTCCCGTCTCACTGAACATTTGAATGCATATTTCACTTTGAGCTTTATGGTGCGGTGGCTTCTTAGCTCTCGTCGAATCAAAACTACTGTACTTTAAAAATATTTTTTAATATCTACCAAAGTTATTTTCTATTTTCTACCTGAGTCAAAGTGGTTTGAAACGTCAAACGTTAAGTCGATCTTCCAGGTTATAGACTTCCGGAAAGTCAGACGAGTTGTGTAATATACGGCTGGTGTTCAGGTGTACGTATCGTAACGCAAATGAAAGAAAATTTAAATTCTCTGTACACATCAATCCATTTATCAGTGTTAGTGACGATTAACGAGACAGATTCATTAGGTGAATAAAACAAGCAGACGCAGTCCTACATTGGCCCGGAGGTGAGGTAAGGGAGGACACCTTGTCAACAGGCAAGGGTGAGCGGCGAGCACTAAGCGGGGCAAGGGTAAGGGCAGGTTGATAAAGGAAATCCCAATTACGGGTCCAGCGACGCGTTATGACAGCAAGCCCGTGGCTTAATCTGTTTTTATGACTCGAGTCTGAACAGCGCCCGGCGCCAGCCCTTCGATAAGAGGCAAGAGCCTCCCTCGTCTTTATGAAACCGACATCTATTTTATTCCCCTCACGATTACAACTTTCTTCATCCAACGTCGCCGACGCCGGCTTTCCCACTTTTTCATTACTCTGAGTGTCCATATTGATTTATCTCAAGATTTTTATCCGGAGTAGTTTTTGTTGTAGACAACGTAACGTTGTGCGGAGGGGTCTAGTTTTATTGTTATCGAGTGGGCGCGCTCAATTGGACTGGTGATTCATGGCGAACTTTCAGACAGAAGTTCCTTGAAGCCGATTGCAGCGAGAGTTGTGCAATGACTCATTTCACGTTAGCGAGAATAACGGACATTATTTTCGTGACGTAGTAAACAGAAACAAATGAAATTTAAATTTCGTGTCTACGAAACGAAATAAAACTTTTGCAGGTTTGTTATTTGTTTCTCGGTGCCCAAAATTAAGGAAATCTTTGCGTCAATTTAGAGGTATATTCTTTGATACGAGCTTAAAATTTAACGAAACTGCTGCTTTAGCAACACTTTATAGTTTGATTATTGTTTGTTGATTATTAATAAATTGCCATCAGAAGTCAAGGACATACAAGACCTGGCTAAATTCAAAAATACCTTGAAGAAAATCTTAGAAGAAAAAGCCTACTATTCGCTAAGGGAATATGAAGAAGATACAGGCTGCCGACCACGGCACTATAGATGCTACTAGTGGGATCTACAAAGTATAAGTAAGTAAGTATAAATTTATATTCTTTCTCTTTAGGTACCGCGAAATATGTTTAGTTTAGTTTCTTTTATAGTAAGCTCGTTTCGCGTCCCTTGGTGGCTGGTGCAACATAATGCAAAGTCTTACTGAAAACTTCTTGACAGCTTGAAGTTGATTCTTTGTGTATTGCTCCATCAACCCCCAAAATTAATATTATTGAATCTGTACTACCTTCTTTTCTGCCTAGTGCTTTGCATCAGGGTAAAAGAATTCTCATTCAAGAGGCTAGCACTTGCTTCCTGTCGCTCATCATCATTCAAGTGACCATGGAAAGTGAGAAAAACGCCGACTAAAGAGTCCGTGACTAGAATACCATCTGTCGTTGAACAGAAGCGGCATACTCTGTGAACAGACTACAACGGTGTCTGCGAACCTTGTATCAAACAAGGCTTGCTATTGGTCGGCACTGGTAATCACTACCGACTCACATCCCAGCATTTCCAGAAGAAACGAAGTTGCTTTAGTCAACGGAATTTGTTCTACTTTCAGCAAACAAAGTCTTCATGAATCACAACAAGATGACTGAAAGGGATTACTTACACGAACCGTAGTATTGTATTGGAAATCGTTAATTGGTTTTTACTTTGCAGACCATTTTATGCCACTCAGCATAGACAAATTAGACAGTACTATAGGCATTGTCTTGTAAGTTAAGACTACGGAGTCCTCTCTACCACTCAACCTCGACCTTTACCTAGCGTCACTTAACAAATGGTCACTGGCTGTATGGCCACTTTACAAATTTGTAAGTAGTGACTGCGTGGATCGAACGCGCACAAACGGAGTGGTTAGATCCGGAGTGGTGCGCGATACTAAACTGCCACGGATCCACCGAGATATTTATAACATGGGTTTTCCTATATTTTGCACGTCAAGTTGGTAACAACTCACATATAGTTACAGTAAAGTCTTTTATAAATTGCATCTGATTTCAACCTGACAAATTCAGTGATATAATTCATTGACCTTATCGATACGATGATCGTGTATTGGAAGGCTTCAAAGGGAGCAAAAGCAGTGCTTGCCTTTATAGATTAGCACACGTGGTTGATTATGTAAGATGTTATATTTAACTCACTATAACTGACGGATTAAATGTCCAAGAACTAAACCCTGTTTATGTTCAGAATTGGATTGGCCAAGGATGAATTAGCTCCGTGTATGTTTAGGATGTACAGTATGTGTTTACTGTTGACACGAGTGGTGTTGGTGAAAGTGGAGGCCCTGCATGATGTCAGAAATGATGCAACATCAGCAATTGAAGTAATTATTGTACCCGTCGAGCAATGTTGGCCTAACAGAAACGAACTGTGTGACTTTCAACTGCGGAAAACATTCCTTGCATCACATCCACTCTTCCCGTCAAAGTCTCACACCACTATTAAAGTACTCACAACACTGAGACACCTATATTCCTGCAGAGGTTGCTTGATACATATAATTTAGGAATGTGAAGTTTGTCTTATTAGGAGACTTGCAAGACAGATGTTGAATTGTTGTGTTGAAGCTGGATCAGGTGCCCATTAGCCCATGTCGACTACCATACCCTAGGGGTGTATGTCTGGTTGAGCTCTGAACCCGTGCTATCGTCCGGTGCATAAATGCTCTTAGCAACGACTTGATACCACACGATAGCTGGCTGGTAGTCAAAGGGTCAAAATTTAAATTAATAATCTGGATATACTTTATGATGACTAAAAGGTTTGGAAAAAGTTAGAAAATAGTCTCAAACACCTGGACAGGTGTTTGGTGATCAACAAAATGGTGAACCACATATTTTCTTCTTATTATGAAAACGAAGGTCCACCTAGATTTGCTCGTCATTTCACCAAATGAATAACTTTTGATATGACACGGTCGGGTAGAAAGGTATGAGATGTTTCAAAGATCGTGATTTTGATTGGAACACGGTAGCATTCTGAAGCGACAAAATCACGAATGTCTGTCTACTCGTTCTCTACTGCGCCAAGGAATGAGGGTAAGTCGCGCCCGGTTTACACGACGCACGTAGCTTGTCGAGAACGTTCTGTACGTGTTATTGTGGGCTCGTGTGAGTGGTGTTGTGTCTTGGCCGATCACGTGGTAGCCTACAAACAGTGCCTTGGTACGGTACAACTCACTTCACCGTAGCAACCGTATTGTCTACTGTACAAAGTACACCTGCGTTGAACAGATCAATTAACCGCGCTGGAGCTAAATACTTGAAAACATGTCATTTAGTGCAAATCCGCAGAAAGTACATAATCAACTATGTATTTTCATATGAAAAAAGCATTTCCCGTACTTCACAAGTGACAAGAGGTAATATCTAAAATTGGACTTTTTGCCAATTCCCTGGTATTTTCTGTACTCACAGCTGATTCCAAAGTTGCAGCTCAAACTGATATGTTTATCGAAGGTCTGTCCAATAAATAAAAGGAGGACGGGGACCCAGACTGCCTTATTGACTGTTATTGACTCTTGTGGAACATCATTAATTTCAACTGCTGTGACAAATGGTCCAGAGTTTTACTTGATTCAGCTAGCTTTAAAATTAAACGTCCTTTATTACTTTGCAGTTTTAAACATTTGAACCCGAGCCCTACTCATGTGACGCTGGTGTTATGATGAATGGTTATTTTGAAAGTACTTTCAAATATCCCAATTACTTGTCAGATTATACCGTGCACATTCCGCTGCGGTGTATTCTATGAGATTTCAAAATGTCTTGGAGAAATTTCGATATTGGATAAACGCAAAAGTTTAGATATATTTTCAATTTTTGACGATTGCGATAACATGTAAGCTTACGTGTTAATATCTCGTAATAAACTGTTTATTATTATCGGTCCCTTACAACTATCGGGCTGCTTATTTCATTACAGTAGATTTGCTGTAGACATAAATACGATGATTACTGTAGACATAAATACGATGATATAGATAGTCTCAGTGATCATCAACCCGCATCAACTCCCACCATCGTTTAGACATATCAGACCATAACCTGTTTGGTTTGGAAGCCGTTGGTCCTTGTATTTCCATTGGTCATTGGGCTAATAATTAATGACCCATTCTAAGGAAGAGTCGGCCTCATAAATCATTACTACCACTCATCACACTCATCCTTCACCACATATTTGCCTTAAAATACCCTCATGAGAGTGGTCGGCATCTCAAATAGTGATTTAGTGATTACTGTAGACATTAATACGATGGAAAGTAAGGAAGAAGAAAAGATTCCTCTCGGCTGACTCACCCCGCCGGATGAGTTGTCTAATGTCGTGCAGAGACATCTGAGCAGAATCTGCCATCACATGTCAAACCATGTTAACTGTTACTCCCCGCACAAACCGAGGGGAAGACAATTAGAGGGTTCCGAGATGCGTCTTGTGATGTGGTTTCTAATGAAATCATCCCTCACTTGCAGTGGATTTATTTGGTTAATAATTACAAGCGAGGGGCGGAGCGGGGCGGGGGAGCTTGTGTGAGCACATTTATTTCTATAGCGGGTTTAATTGCGGGTGGGCGAAATCGTCCCCGGCTTTGACAAGTCTATTGAATGTTGGCTTTGGAGGAAGGGAAAGGTTGAATCGATTGCCGAAGGGATTTCGTTGCAATGAAACGGCCTTTGCTTATTGTCTTTGGGCTCACCTAAATTGTTTTACGGTACAGTGGTTTAATTGCTGAACATCTCCGACTTTGGACCGAACCGGGGCTCGAAATTAATTCTGTCACTTACCGGGTGATTATGCTGAGTACTACACCATCCGGCCCACCTATTCTTAAGATTGGTATTGTAAGAAATTGCAACATGCGAGGAAAGTAAGGTAAGGGATCTTAAGGTGTTAAAAAAATGTGGTGGGAAACATTAAAAATTATGCATCAGAAACCTTAAACACGAATATACGTATTGGCCTATAGCCTACAGAGTCTTCAGAAAAACTGGTCAGGACTTTGGGATACAATTATGAAAAACTAATAATAGTTCCTCTAAACATGGTCCAATTGGATATTGTGAGCTTTACGCGTAGGCTATAGTATTTAAATTTATTTAGGCTATAGTATTTAATTTATAGTAATTTAAATTTAACTCACCAGGGTTAGATAATTATTTTTTCCGGAACATGTAAGCATTTGCACAAACCCATAAGAAAACTATAATTCTGCAAGAAATTGCCAAATTCAATATACGTAAACAGAACATTTCCCTTGACAAACTCAGATGTTTCCAAAAGTGTATAATAGAGAAACGTGATAACCCTGTTTAAATTACAAAGTTATTTAACTCTTAGGCTTTCGCGGCCGGTGTCACAACTATAATCTAGTTCTTCCGGTTCACACCGCGTCAAAACATCATAATAATTAGGGTGAAATATTTTTGGTCTCGCTGTGGTACCATCTTCAGTCACTGATGGCTGAAACTGAGCTACTTTGTATGCTGGGCCTTCTGTCACCAATAGGAGATAAGAAGGTCCAGCAGAACCTTTAAGCCAACCAATCAGCATCCCAACTGTAAATATTTCACCCTAGTATGATGTACAGTGAGCTGTTTATAACTAAGTTATTTTTCAACACCAAACCTTTCTTACTTCTGACGCACGCAATGGGTAATTCCTCCATGTGTCACACGGACCGCAGTCTCTCACGGATATCTGATGAGACGCCAGGAATACGCGGGAGAAGGGATGATATGATAAATTGGCAAGGGAGTACAGCATCCGTAGCAGTAGCTGGAGACGCGTGCCCCCCCCCCCCACCCACCAACCCTACAAGCAAGATGATCCCGATAACAACCACCCCCGCAAGTCAATCAGTCAAACCGGAGATATATGGAGTCTATACATTAACTAAGTGGGCTCATAAATAACTCAGATGCCCTGGGCTTTAGTAAATGCTTCTGACACTGACGGAGAGCAATCTGTGCTTTGAGATGTTCAGGATTGGAGTTACATTGCAGTGTTAGATCTGATTAGTTTTCTTTTGCGTTAACAAAACTAATGTTGATAGTTTTCTATGAAATGTATGAGGTGGATTGAATTATCGTACTTGTTTAACTGTAAATTGAGTTGTAATAGTTTTTAACATTTAAAATAAAAACATAGCCGACACGTGCCTACACAAGCGCTACGGTGAGTCTTTTTCCAATAAAACAGAACATCTATTTTAAATTAAAAGAAATTCCTTTAGACAATATCCCCACAGTCACCACTTATATTTGTAATGTGACTATACGGTAACGCTAGGTAAAGGTCGAGGTTGAGTGATAGAGAGGACTAATCAGTCCTAACTTCGCCTTGTGAACAAGACAAACTTTGCCTTTTTACTTTCTGTATCCAAGGAAACATATGTTAATAAATTATATAACAGCGTAATTTATGCCCAGTGCTCTGAATGTCAAAGTGCAAAAATTCTGATTAAATAATTGAACGGAAATTACTCTGAAACGGTAGGTTCTAGAGCAACGGGAGTTGTTGTTATCGGTTGAGAAAGTAAAACTCTACTATACAGGGTAAACTTGAATTCAACTATGGTATTGCTACAATTTGATAGGTAAATCACAAATTTGAATGGCCCCCATTTTGAAACGGACTGTCGATATAGCTGGTTAACGAACTTAACCTAGATAATTGGAAGAGGAACATTTGTACCAAACTTCGTATAAATCGGACCAAAAGTGCGACCTGTGAAATGGTCACACGTATATTATATAAAGTTTTGCTATTTGACTCTACAGTTGGAAGAAAAACTGCAAACCGCACCTTTCTACGACGTTTCGTTCTAATTGGCGAGAGTAATGAATAGCTCTATTTTGAAAGAAAATTCGCTAATAAAAATGCAATCGTCATTGGTATTTTGCGCTAAATCCCATTCATTCTGGATACTCGTGAGTCAGTGATAGCTCGTGGTGGTGATAGTGGCGCGCTCTAGCGGCGCTACAGTAGCGGCTGAATAATGAATTACGCAAGCGGAAACTGAGGAGGAAGTGCGAATTAGCGGGCAGGGCGTCAGGCGCTGCGCGGAGTGGGCGCCCTCTGGTGTGCGTGTGTCAAGTTCCGAGATCAACACTTGCACTTTGCCACACAACCAGGTCACGTGACAATTCCTGCCCTGAGAAAAAGTTATCCCTATTTATCCCCCTGCCACCAAATGTGCCACTTAGAGGAGGAAATGTATCGTTATAATACGCTGTAAATTAATTATCCGCTTGTTTCATCCCATGTATGAAACAACATTAAGGGTCCGCCTCATTGGTCACCGCAGAGAAAGGCTGAATTCGTCCGCCCAAGGAACACATGACACCGCGCACGTAACAACGGGCTTTCTTTCAACTGATGCGGCCTAACTGTCAAACCCTCCGCTTGCGAGGGTTTTGTAGAAAGTAGACAGCGCTCTTAATGAAGGTTAAATTCGGATATGTAAATTTTTATGGAAAGAGAAAGAGTTTTCTGTGTTCGCATATGATTATATTTTTATAACCTATTTTTAACTTCTTAAATAAGGTCTTAAAAACACTCTACATTTTCTAACTTTAACCGTTAATAGCATAAAAACCTTAAGACATTTCGAAAAATGAACTACAAGCTAACTTAGATAGTACGTTTATCTTTCATTTAAGAGTTATTTCGTCAAAATAGCATTAATACTAAAGTCTCCATTTTATTTCCCACAAACCTCTACAACGACGCTCTCCCGAGCAGCTGAGGCGGACCAGGATAACTAACAATTCTCTCACGGAATATCGAAAACAAATTCTATAAAATGATACAGGAAGAATGTTACATAAATACCACAGCTATTTTGAACCCTACGTGGATGAGTAATCGTTAGAATTATGGTTTGGTATGCTGTCAACGGACGACTAACTGACAAAATGAATACACTACATCTATTCCAGGTGCTTCTATGAGAGGTATCATCTACAGCTACAAAAACCATCCACCTCGAAAGAGGACAAACTTGTAAACTCATTTCCCCACAAAGAGCTGAGAATATAAAAATAAAGCACAGTTCATTGCTGAAGCCAAGCGAATAACTACATATTGAAGATGACTCACACTACATCAACCAACATAAACCAATCAGGGCAAAGCCTCTCAGGTGCAAAACAGAAAACACAGAGATTAGGTAGTATCAGTCGGACAGAGTTGATCAGCTGATATCCACCGCTCACTCTGTCAATGTCAGCTGATCAGATTCCCTGTAATCATAATGACACAGAGAAACACAACCTGAACCATCCACCCCGTTGCTATCGTACAAGTGCTACGAGGCCATTTAGAGGGCATCACCCCTGCCCTGACATTCCTCAGGGTCAGCAGCCAGTAGTCGACACAATGCTATCGGCTAGACAAATTGCCTCCAGGATGGACCAGGTAGAGGAACCCTTCTGAGATCTGTCTGGGAGAGAAGGCGTAAAGAGCTTAACGGGACTGCTTTTACAGCCCGTAGCATAAATCTGAAGAGCGCTGACCACTGTTATATGGCGGGAATATGGTTAGTGACATTTACTCCTCCCCCATAACTGTATAGCTTTGAACGCTATAAACTACTGGGCCTATCCGGTTGGAAGTGCAGGTGTAAAATCTGTCATTGCCTATCCTGTACATGGCGTTGTAAGCTGGAAGAGGACATTTTTAAGGGTCCGCCTCAGTGGTCACCGCAGAGAAAGGCTGAGTTCGTCCGCCAAAGGAACACATGAACAACAACGGGCTTTCTTTCAACTGGTGCGACCTAACTGTCAAACTCTCCGCTCACAAGGGTTTCGTAGAAAGTAGATAGCGCTCTTATATGAAGATTAAATTCGGATATGTTAATTTTTATGGAAAGAGAAAGAGTTTATCTGTGTTTTCCTGTGATTAGACTTTTGATAAACCTATTTTTAGCTTTTAAATAAGGTCTTAAAACACTATATTTTCTGACTTTAATATCATAAAAACTAAAAATACATTTAGAAAAATAAACTAAAGGCAAACCCAGATTAATATTTATGTTTCATTTAAGAGTTGTTTCGTCAAAATAGCATCAATACTTAAGTCCCCATTTTATTTCCCACAAACCACTGCAACGACGCTCTTCCGAGCAGCTGAGGCTGACCCATAAGTAACCTGATGCGCTCATGAACTTCCATACGATCAGCTGTTCAATTACTGAATAAATAACTACTGAATATCGATCTTCATAACATTCCCTCACACACACGCAGCAGGACCGATGAAAATTTAATTCCAAACGCACGTCAATTCAATAAAACCAATTACCACCCGTACGGAAACAACGAAGGGGTATTTCCAATCCCATCATAACACGTGACCACTGGGCACGACTGCTCCCAAATTTGAGACAAAGCGCTGTCAACAATAGCTTAAGGATTATCACATTCCCACACGCTGGACAAGCTTAGTGATCATTTTGGGGTGGGGTTAGGAGGGGGTAAAATACGTGGGGTTGTTTTAAATCATGTCGGATTACAAGTGGTGTTAAATCCTTTAGTCATTGGTGTTTTGTGTTCGTGGTGAATGTGCAATGTAAATCATGTTTTAAGAGCGAACTCAAAACATGTTGTTGTACAACAGATACAATATAATCTTTTATTTAGTAACCATTCTCCAAAATTTGTGAAACAACGTGTGAATAAATAAATACTAGTGCTGCTATACTACTGTACCGTGCTATGTATACTGTATATCATGTAATTAAATCATGGCCACTATTTTTCAAAGTTATACATTAGCATTCTTAGGTTGACAGATCTTAGTTAGTATAAAAGCTAAATAGCTAATTTATTACTAAAGAAATTTCATGACAAAAATGTGTGGAACGAGCCGGGACTCGAACTTAATTCTCTCACTTGCCGGGTGATTATGCTGACTACTACACCATCCGGCCCACATATTCCTTAGATTAGTATTGTAAGAAATAGCAACATGCGAGGAAAGTAAGGTAAGGGATCTTAAGGTGTTAAAAATGTGGTGGGAAACATTAAAATTATGCATCAGAAACCTTAAACATGAATATACGTATGTACAGAGTCTTCAGAAAAAACTGGTCAAGACTTTGGGATATAATTATGTAAAACTAAGAAAATATCCTCTAAACAAGGGTCGAAAAACTGGTTCGTTGCTCAATCGTTGGTAATGACTAATTTTTACTATATCTCCCACACCGCCTAAAGTATTTGGCACAAAGGTATTACAGTATAAATTTGTATCCAAGTGAGACCATCTTTGGAAAAATTTCCAGCATTATTTAACTTACCATTTTAATATAGTATTTTTAGGAAGTTTTCGGTGTTACATCTCAATTAGCGCAAGTAAACGGCGAGGTTTACTAATAAATGTTATAAGAATACTATTAAAACTATGCTATTGCCCTTAAACCTCTGGTTTCTATTTACTGCACGTGAAAAAAGACCTGTTTTATAATGTTATGAATATATTTTCAATTTTATAAATATGAGTAAACGAGGTAGCATTTTTGTTCCAAATCCTAGTTAGTACAAGGTTGCAGTCTTTACCAAAAGTTAATGCTGATAACGTTGATACATTTTGTATGCAATTAGTTTAAAGATTATGACAAATCATCGCATTTTACGAATCATTGGCAGGCACTGTTTGCAACAATTTCACCATGCAATCTAGACAGTCAAAGCTTCGGCAGTTCCAAATAAAATTACATTATATTACAAAAGAAATTTTGAATTAACCACGGCCGCTACGAGAAGGAAAATCTTCAATAAGAAATTGGGAACGCCCTCTATATTCATAGAGCAGTAGAGAACTCTAGTGGAAAATATGTTTGAACAAATTGTAAACGTAATAAATAGTCCAGGAAATTCTAATTGAGTGTCTTAAAGAACTCGCATGTTTGTTTAATTCAAATAGAGGTTTAAAGCCATACAAGTCCCAGCAAATAAAATGAATCTAAAAATACGTAATACATTTTCAAAATCTGTAAAAACCCGTTGACTATCAAAAACAAGTCCTATAAAAGAAAAGTTTGAAGTTTTGTGACTTTATATTTAGCAAGCATAAATAACTATTATATTTTAAAATAGCCTAGTCAACTTGGTGTTGTTGTTCAAATTGTTTTATAACTCTGTATGTAACTTGTTTCGAGGTTAGTTCCCGCAATGTAGTTTCAGTAAATCGAGTCTTGAAGGTTTAGCATGAATATATTACTTTCAATACAGGTTATTAGCGTACACCTGTTGTATGCACCATTACCATGCTATTAAGTTCAGAATAAACTACATGAAAATATTACCTGATAACGCGGTGAGAAGTAAAACCACTTGAAACATTCCTCTGAAGTTGCCACCCATAGTTGCCTAACCTCGAACTTGGTGAAAGTTTGTAAACTCACTGAATTAGAGTCTAAAACTACGACTAAACTGGCACATAAGTCACTAAACACAGTTCATTCTATTGGAGAACACTCACGATTACGAAAAGTTGAAGAAAAGCTATCGTAAACAAAACTTTTGACGCGATTCACAGTCTGACCGACTTAATCTGTGTGAACGCTTGGCGACGACTGACGTGCGATCGCTGCGCGTCTAGCGGCTGCGCGGAGAAATAGATCTGCCGGCAGTGGAGGGGGAGAGAATAAAAACACTACACTTTACACTAGGAGACAACAATAGACGAGCGATCATAACAAATATCACTGTATGTTTACGTTTTATTCAACAGTTGAAACTGTTTCCGCTTTTAGGTTAGTTTAGTGTTGACGGAAAGTGTATAATTGTGTTTCTAAAGACAGAGCAGCAGACAGCAGTAGCGACTTCCGCCAAATGACAACCTGTTTGTTTCCCCACCCTCCCGCCATGTGGCTGGCGCGGGAGAGTCAAGGCCGTTTTTATTGTCAGCTGCACGAGTTGAACGGCTTGAACCACCGATCCGTCCAATGCGTTCATTCTCTGACTCTGACCTAACCTTCATCAGAATCAAAGTGGTGACACATTCACGTTATTTTTTGGTAAAAACTAAAATAATTCTACCAGTGCAGTGCAGTGGTGCGGTTTAACTTCTGTGAACTACATAACCGTAAAGCACTACTAGTGTTTTTGATATATATGTGATGGTTTTAAGGTCCACACACCTTTTTAATTCAATATGGTGAGAGGAAATGACTTTACACCACAATACAAACATGTGAAGTAAAATAGAAAACAATAAATACGAGTATTTACTAAGCTCGTATTTAACTTCAAAAACATCCCAATACGAAATATGCATAGAGAAATAACATAATATTAAATACTCTACTATATATGCTGACTGTTGATGGCCAAACATTTTAAAATAATCGATCCTGAAACATTATTAATTTGAATACAGTATGTTATAATACAGTATGAAAGAATATATACGAATAATATTTCGAGAAAGCGACAGAAATTGATCCTCTAGGATCCAAGGTCCAAAACGTTATCAAAATGCAGAATTCGAAAAAAAAAGAAAAGAAATTGTAGTTTTTAAGTTTTTGGTATCAGCCAAAACATAACATTTTAATATCAAAATATATTGAATAATGCGAATGTTAATTAAGTTTCTAAATCTTCTGCCTAGCTGTTAAACGGCAAACGACCCGGATAAAACTATCAAGCCATCTATTAGATCTTCCAATGGATACCCCAACCAGACGGCATGATATATGTACATACAATATTTGAAGGCACATAATGTTCTTTTCAAAGCAATGTGAAAACCGTCCTTAGATCATTATAAAGCCTATAATTCTTTTTAAATATCAAAGCCCAGTTTAGTACTAAACGAATTGAGGGTTTCACAAATAAAAGTAATGATAATGAAGCACCCGGAATAAAATGTCAATGATGCAATTATCATATCGTTGTTGTCTCATGGTTTCTGTTTTGTCGGAATATATACGAGCTCATTTGCGTTGTTGTTCAAAGCTGTCAAAGTGATGTTGGTTGGGTGGGAGGGGGGGGATTAAAGGGGTCAAACTGGGAATAGGGGAGGAGTGTTCCTGTCCAGGATCCAATCTCTGGGTACGTCACAGTGTGTGTTCAGCCTAACAACAAATCAGATGTTTTTAATTGGAAACGATTCAGAATCTAATCCGAAAATTCCTCTTATATGGTAAAAAGCTTTTATTTAGGTCTAAATAAAAAGGAGTAAATAAGTCTTTATTACCGCTATGCAGGATATTTTTAAGCTCTAGAGTTATATATCTCTCAAATTTTAATTTAACTATCACACTTAAAAAATTGGCCCCACGAAAGATTAGGGGTTAGCAAAACGTATGGATAAGACCCATGAAACAATTTTACAAAGCAAGCCTAAAGAGTTCAAAAACACCCTGTACTCGTATATGAATATTTGCAAAAATCTTTGCTTAAGGTTATAAGTGATTTAACATGCGAAATGTACAAATATTGGCATTTGTTAGCGGCGACAAAGGAAATATCAAAAAGAAGGTCTTTGTGACGTTTTGTTGATTCGAGCAGTTCGAGTGGTTGTTTGATCTTGCGCCACAATTTTGAGCTCAGAACCACAAAGAGACCCGCCACATTGACATGAAGATACGACAAGCCTTTGGCAGTGAAATGACTTCTTCAGTAAAGGTTATAAACACGATTGGTTTACAGGTAGTAATCGGTAGTAATTGACAGCTTTACGTTGAAACAGATATTTGATACTTATTTATGACGAAACTAGAAGTTTTACATTAGAATTTAATCCATACAATAATTAAAAACGCAATACAACCAGGCCGACACGCAGCTAAGCGCTAAAGCGCCGCTGGCATGAAATAATTAAATTCGCTACGCTCACAACCTAGCTCGCTTAGGCCTTCAGCCTCAGATTTTTATGTTCTGTTCCAACAAGTGCTTTGGCCTTCGGCCTCAGATTTACGAGAATTTTTAATAGGAAGCTATACTGTACTACATATCATGAAAGGAAATCACATTTTGAATTTCAATTAAATTTGGACTACTCGTTTTGCTGTTATAGCGAAAAATCGCCTTTTTGGCCGCCATTTTCAAACGACGTATTTTCAGTATATTGGTGTATACCAACTAAATTCAAATTTTCTTCAAATTTCATCATCATCGGGCGAAATTTACTATTTTTAGATCATTAAAAACCTTTTGCCCCCTTTTTATTAAAGACCTCCCGAGGGGTTTCGATAGTTTACTAGTTAACAAACTCGCCCGAGATATTTACAAAATGAAGATTTGTACCAAATTTGGTGAAAATCGGACAGAAAATGCAACCCGTAGAGATGATACACATAAACCGTATACATCTCCGGTATTTATAAAAGGTTATGTCGGTGAAGCTACGTTCAAAGGTTTAGCCCAGAACCTAGCAGTGTTTCTTTAGCTATATTTTATATCCATACAACATCCACAAAGTAAATGGCGATCGACCAAATTGGGCACTGAACACGTTTTTCAAGAATAATAGAACGCTAACGCTTATAACTCAAAACCGAATTAAACCTGACCACGATAATGGATATTGATGAAATCTCTGTTTTCAACAAATGAGCTGAGAATGCAATAATCAAATCTGCCAACACCTAAGAAAGAACGCAAAGAAGGGGCCAGGTTACTGATTCAATAAGAAAAAAAAACAAGTAAGAGAGGCATACAGTTTTATATGAAACAGGGTACTGAAGATTTAATCAAACATTTGAGTTAACTTCAATTCTATTTTAGAATGTTATAAACTGTCTTTATTTATTTTATACAATTATGATACTATTAAAGAAATAAAGAACAACATGTGCGAACCGACCGGGACTCGAACCCGAGTCTCTCACTAGCCAGGTGATTATGCTAACCATTACACCATCCGGATTACCTATTTATGCTAATTATGGTTTGTGTGTCTTAATATAATTTGGTATATTAGTATTTCTATCGAAAAGGTTGCTAGCACGATCGAACTTTCCATTTCATTGTTACTCGTATATATATAAATATGCATTAAAAGTTTTGAAATAATTCTTAAAACGTGTTTTAGGGTCAGGATCGGTGCTCATTTCATGGTTCCAGGCTGGATTCTTATGACGGCATGCATATCTCATTTTCCAAAGGAAATTCGATAAAAATACTATATGCAAAATGACCTTTACACGAAATTAGTGTCGTATGAATTACGCCCCTTTACAAAGCTTTCTTTTTTGATATCGCAGTTACAGGGTCTCAGGGACATATTGTCACCTGGAAGGCAATTCCAGATTTCTAAATCAAGATTATCTTTTAGTTACCAACGACTTCGACATATCGTAAAACTGTATAAGTTTATGCAATTGCCTTATTTTCGACCTGAAGCTAGGAATTATTGAAGTTTAGGAAGAAATGTATATTTCGCCACTTTTGTGTTGCACCATTTGATCCTAAACACCAACAATTCATCAAATTCAGGCCGAACACAAGGCGTTTCTTTATAGTAAAACATAGGTTTCACAACTAGGTATGTGATAGTATAAAACCGTATACTTACTTACATATTTCTTGTTCTCAGGCCAAATCTTGTTCCCGCTATAAATATTAAAGCAGCATATAGCCCGAACTCTGACTCGAACATTTTCAACAATGCGCCGATGAAATTGAGCCATCATAACATTACAATGCAAAACCCCAGAGATTGCCTCGATTTGAGGAAGATACACATTTTCTTCAAGAGGTTCTCTATTGTGTGTGTTGAGAGGAAGGTGACCGAGCGAAGCGATCGTTACAAGCAAATGCTGCAGAAACCGCATTCGATCCGTTACTGTGAGAATGCTCTCCGCTGACTCTGTTCGGAAGTAAAGTAGGCCTTGCTGATCACTCGATTGGAAAAAGTGCACCAGTGAGACAACTTCAGACAAGAGCCCATAGTCATACACTGTAGACTATTAAGGGCCCGCCTCAGCGGCTGGCCCTAAAAATAGGGTTATAAAAATCTAATCACAGGCAAACACAGATAAACTTTCTATTTCCATAAAAATTAACATTTCCGAATTTAACCTTCATATACAAGCGCTATCTATTTTCTACGAAACCCTTGCAAGCGGAGGGTTTGAAAGTTGGCCGCATCAGTTGAAAGAAAGCCGGTAGTTTAGCCCATTGTTAAGTGCGCGGTGTCATGTGTTCCTTGGGCGGACGAATTCAGCCTTTCTCTGCGGTGACCACGGAGGCGGACCCTTAAATCTCGCTTATATCAACTTCGCCTTATTTGTAAACTTTGCAAAAAGATTTTCTATGATTTCTTTTCTTTCCTGAACTAAAAGAACTGTCTACGTATAACCCTAAACTCAAACCCCACACAAATTGAGAATAAATCGTGCCATAATTGACATTGGAAGCCCTAACAAAATGATGCATCAATTGAACTTGGAATCGCGAATCAAAAACCGTGAAAGACTCCGGAGCTCATCACTCCGCTGGCGCGGGTTCGATCCCCGCTGTCACCACTTATATTTTGTAAAGTGACGATGCAGTAACGGTAGGTCAAGGTCAAAGCTCAGTGGTAGAGAAGATTTGTAATTTTTTAAACTTCGTCTGATTAAACAAGACAAACTTTTCCTTTTCTAATCCCTTAACATTTCTGATGTACGTAGATGAAAGTATAAACCGAACGTGTCGCTGTGCTTAAAGACAGTCTCATTGGTTCTTATAAAAGATATATTTTCCAAAATATGTTCAGACGAAATTGTGGAATATGTGAACTGGATCTGCAGACAGTAGACCAGTGGGTCAGCAGACGATGATGTGACTCTCCTGAGTCTAAGTGCTATGTGCTACAGTATGTGCAAGTCACCCTGGCAGATGAGGGGACTGTGTTCCCAGCACCTGCTGTTGTCTTGTCATACTTTGTCGTAAAACAATCAACAACAACAACACAGGTTTCTCCTTGGTACAATTTGCTACTTCTTTGTCACGCTGTGTCGCATCAATTCAGAACTCTTACCAGTGAAAGCGGAGTTTGGTGTGGCCATATTTAATTAGGCCGGTTGGGGGTAGAAGATTCTTTAATTTTGAACTGATGTGGAGCTCTTGTTTAAAACTTTTTTCGGGGTGAGTAGCAGGTGCTAAAACCAAGATATCTACTTTGCAATAATAACAGTTTGTATCAGCTTAGCAATGAAAATTTCGTTAACTCTAACAATAACAAAACAAAGAAACAAACATTTGTTTAGGATATAATAATCAATAGTGTCGCTGTCTATAGTTTTCTGTAATAACTGCATAATTTTAATTAAAATAGTACCTCATTTCCCGGCAAATGTTTTAAATTAATATAAGAAATTCTTGTCCCAGTTGGACAAGATTGCTTTAGAGGTAAATCAAATTGTATTTAGGAACATTTAAAATTCAACAATGTATTGTTCAGGAGTAAATCCTAAATTGTAAGTCACATTAAAAATAGTGGAATAAATTTCACTTTTTCAATTAAAGTTTGAATTCAAAATGTGTAATTAAAAAAGTAACTTCCTTTTCATGAATTTCGTTTTTTCTTGTTAAATATTACTTAGGTGCAATAATTTGTTTGTAGCCTACTTGAAATATATCAAATTAGGCCCTATAATGTATTAAAAATGTGTCAAAGGTGTTTTCACGTAGCATATAAAATAAAACTTCTATAGTTTTAAGTATTTGTTTACAATTTAGTGAGATGCAACATATTCGTAATATGAATATTGAAAAATGTAACGCAAATCAAAACACGTCAGCTAGTTTTCTTTCGATCGCCTTCAAAATTGTCACTGCAGTCAACGCCGTACAGAGCGGTAACCTTAATGCGTCTTACAATTCTGAAGGCGTCAGACACACTTGTCTACCCAATGTTCTAGAAATATGCTACTGATGAATTCTGATAATACTATATTCTTACTTTATGAAAAAATTACATTTTACTAACACTTTGAGTGGGTTTTAATTTTTGTTTAACGTTTATACGATCCTAATTGAAAGCCCAGGGTAGTGTAGCAGCACTGTGTAGAGGTCTGGTGTAGACCGTGTAAGTGGATTCCCGTGTCCACCTCGGCCCTAGACTCGATTTGGGCTCATTTGGTAGCCCACAGAAACCAGATGCCCTTAGACCCTTCATCTGCCCACCCTAACCACCACCAGGCCGACCCTTTGATAGAGTTTGCTACTTCTTTGTCACGCTGTGTCGCATCAATTCAGAACTCTTACCAGTGAAAGCGGAGTTTGGTGTGGCCATATTTAATTAGGCCGGTTGGGGGTAGAATTCTTTAATTTTGAACTGATGTGGAGCTCTTGTTTAAAACTTTTTTCGGGGTGAGTAGCAGGTGCTAAAACCAAGATATCTACTTTGCAATAATAACAGTTTGTATCAGCTTAGCAATGAAAATTTCGTTAACTCTAATAACAAAACAAAGAAAACAAACATTTGTTTAGGATATAATAATCAATAGTGTCGCTGTCTATAGTTTTCTGTAATAACTGCATAATTTTAATTAAAATAGTACCTCATTTCCCGGCAAATGTTTTAAATTAATATAAGAAATTCTGTCCCAGTTGGACAAGATTGCTTTAGAGGTAAATCAAATTGTATTTAGGAACATTTAAAATTCAACAATGTATTGTTCAGGAAATCTAAATTGTAAGTCACATTAAAAATAGTGGAATAAATTTCACTTTTTCAATTAAAGTTTGAATTCAAAATGTGTAATTAAAAGGGTAACTTCCTTTTCATGAATTTCGTTTTTTCTTGTTAAATATTACTTAGGTGCAATAATTTGTTTGTAGCCTACTTGAAATATATCAAATTAGGCCCTATAATGTATTAAAAATGTGTCAAGGTGTTTTCACGTAGCATATAAAATAAAACTTCTATAGTTTTAAGTATTTGTTTACAATTTAGTGAGATGCAACATATTCGTAATATGAATATTGAAAAATGTAACGCAAATCAAAACACGTCAGCTAGTTTTCTTTCGTTCCCGCCGGAGCGAAAAAACGATCGCCTTCAAAATTGTCACTGCAGTCAACGCCGTACAGAGCGGTAACCTTAATGCGTCTTACAATTCTGAAGGCGTCAGACACACTTGTCTACCCAATGTTCTAGAAATATGCTACTGATGAATTCTGATAATACTATATTCTTACTTTATGAAAAAATTACATTTTACTAACACTTTGAGTGGGTTTTAATTTTTGTTTAACGTTTATACGATCCTAATTGAAAGCCCAGGGTAGTGTAGCAGCACTGTGTAGAGGTCTGGTGTAGACCAGTGTAAGTGGATTCTCCCGTGTCCACCTCGGCCCTAGACTCGATTTGGGCTCATTTGGTAGCCCACAGAAACCAGATGCCCTTAGACCCTTCATCTGCCCACCCTAACCACCACTAGGCCGACCCTTTGATAGAGGCGATTCCGCTCACAACATTGAGTCTCGTGACTAAGTGGACTGATTGGACTTGAACACTTTGAGAGTCCAAGCTGTTCGATTATCGATTAAGTTTTAACTATTTCAGTGAATTTTTCAAAAGCATTTTACTTGTACTTTGTGTTAGTAATACTGGACTCGTACGAGTTAAAGTTTAAAATTTAAAAGTACTCGTAAAATGAATTATTCAGTTTCAAAATAAAGTAGTTTAAATTAGTACCAAAGTGTAAAATTTCTTTTCATTTTTCAAGACTAATATTTTACGTTTCAAATAGCCTGTTGGGAGAGTTTGAAGACGGAGCGGGATTCCCTCTTTTTTTTATTGCCAACTTTGTTAATTTATTTATTTTATACAGAGTGTCCCATAAGTAAAGTTCCAGACTCTAGGAAAAGGTCATTATGGGTCAAAATAAAGAGAAAAATTAAGAATATAAATTTTGCCGAAAACGCTTAGTTATAGATATTTGCCATTTATATCTGTCACTAATTATTTATTATCTTCCACCACTTATCAGATTTGACTCAAACCTAGCATACATTTGTATCTAAGTAAGACCATTTATGGAAAAAATTACACATGATCTAACTATAATTCTAAAACGGTTTGCTATTTTATGGTATTTTAGGGAGTTTGAGTTACACCTTAAATAGTGTGAATAAACGATGAGTTTTACGACGAAATATAAAGAATACTGTTTTGTAGCGAGTTTCACGAGCTATCTTTGACAACAAGGTCAAATAATCGATTAGAATAAACAAAGTAACAGTGGAAACCGAAAGATTTTTTATTACCTTGGTGTAATAGATAGGTAATAAAATTCACTACAAAACATCATTCTTTACATTTTAATGTTAAACTCACCGTTTGTTCGCTATTTTAGGTGTAACGCCAAAAATGCCCTAAAATTACCATAAAATATCCCCGTTTTAAAATGATAAGTTAGTTTATAAAATAAAAGTAAGGGTGTCCCATAAGTAAAGTGTCATACTCTGGGAAAAGGTTATATGGGTTAAAATAAAAAGAACATCAAGAATAAAAATGTTTCCAAAATGCTTAGTTAACCATATATTCGCCATTTTATATTTTTCACTAATTATTTATTATCTCCCACACCATTTATCGGATTTGAATCAAACTTAACATACATTTGTATCTAATTAAGACCATTTATGGAGAAAAAATTACCAGGATGAACTTAAGCACTTACCTGGTATTTTGCCTTTTGTGATTCCGTCCCCCCAAAGACCGAGCTAGCTTGTTCTGCCCCAGACAAATCGCATGGGACCCGGCATGCCACGACTCAGCTTTAGAAACCTGGAAAACAATATTTTACGTTTTCATTCATATAACTGTATTTTTTACTGTATTTGATACTGTATTTTAGTAAAAGAAGAAACGGGCTTTTCCTGCCACTTCTGGAGAAAACTACTCCTAACGTTTAGGGCAGTTAAAAACTCCACCCGTCTTCAGAGGACTACACTAATCTAGGAACTACATTTAATTAATATCTTAACCTAAGATTTAACCTAGGACTGTACCAAAAATATTTAAAAATACGCTACATCTTAAGAAATTGATAGCCTGCCAAAACACAAATTAGATAGAGAAACAAGTAAAATGAGGAAACGTTAATACGGAATAAACTACATGCTAGTCCTTAACATAAAACAATAGGTAAAGAACACAGAATGTGGTAGGTAAATATTAATTGAAAGGATCTCACCCAGACTCGGACTGACGAACCTCGCACTACGAATCCTCCTATTGTTTTATGTTAAGGACTAGCATGCAGTTTATCCGTGCTTTTCACTCTAAATATAGTGCGAATTTTCTTTAATGACACATTGACAAATCAAATAAAGGATAAGAGACAGGTTAGAGAGGAAAAGGTTGAGTTTAAAATAATACTACTGCTATGTTTAATTTTGTATTTTTAAATTTTTTGTTATTTCAAATAAACTTTGTTTTGTATTAATTGACAATAAATCTTGTTGTTGTATGTACAGTATACATTTTAAATATGCAATGTTGGTTGAAATTTAAGGTTTTAACAGACGGATGATGATCATTTGTAGGCATATTTTTCTTGTTGACTGATGAGAATACCAGAAAATTTCGGTATCGAAATATATTGAATTTTTTTAATTTATACATTTTATTACTAACAGACGTAGCCTAAAAATGTCTACAAATGATGAAATGTTGAATTCATAAGTGTAAATTAGTCAAAGTAAGAGCTGCCAACTTTAAATGTGTCAGACTACGGTACTTTTGTTTTTTAATTATATCTAAAAGGAACATAAGACGCAGATGCTTAAAAGGTACCTGAACGCCTTTGTGGATTGTTCTTTCAATTAACCTTTTATTAATAATAACTTTCAAATTAGACTTAAATTTAGAAAAACTGCAATTTATAGTAAATATAGAAGGGAGTGTTAAAATATTTAATTCGTTAAATAAAGGTTTGCATAATTCTCTGGAACGTATTCGAGTGGCCCCAATTGTTCGAATGACTTGTTTTTGAAGATTAAATATTCTTTGAAATTCTTGTTTGGAACAGCCTCCCCAAATGGTGATTCCATGAGATAGATGTATGAGCCCAAAATAGGCCGTTCGAAGAACATGCATTGAAGAATGTCTCGCCAAATATCTCAATACATAAATATTAGAAGACAATTTTGATGATACATTTTCAATGTGCACTTTCCATGAAATTCTATTATCTTTCTAAAGCCCTAGGAATTCTGTGTAGTCCACTTCTTCTAAAAGATCCTTTCCAATAAAAACGTTAGCTTTCTTTTTTTCAACGGGAGATAAGGAAAAACTTATACAGCTAGATGTATTATTATTAGTTTCAAGGTTATATCCTAAAAACGATTGAATACAATAATTTAAGTCTTCAAAAGTTTGAATTTCCAATTGTGCTTATTGAATAAAAATGAAACAATCAAACTATAGTAGTAGCTTAGTCAAGAGTGAGTCGGAGTCAACTTTTTACATCAAAGGGTGAGTTTCAGCAACAAGAGACAAAATCAGCAACATTTGTTTCGATTACAACTTTCCATCGTAGCCATCTAATTACAGAACGCAAGCAATTAAAACGTCACGTGACGTCACTGATGTGTAAACAGTAGTAACCAATGATCGTACATTATCAACGCGTCCAATGAGTCAATGGTGACGTCACGGCAATGAGTAATCGTTTATACGACCATTCATTCATTCATTCATACAATCGTTCGTTCCCTCTTTCATAGTGGTGGGTGCTTTGTGCGGTATAGAAACGAAATGTGATATGCTTAATGAATAATTTTGTGATGTAGGTACTAGACTTGGTTTTGTTGGATGGGTTTTAGCTGTTAATAGTGCACAATACCTGTCAACCATTGTGTTTTTGTCCCATAAGAACACTATTAAAAACATTTCTTGATACACCTCACGTTTAAAATTTTCATCGGAATGTACTGCAGTAACTCAGCTGACGACATTTTTGAAAATGTTTACGAGTAAAAACAAGAAATTTAAATACAAAGATTCTTTAATTTTTGAATGTACGTCACGATCTTATAAAATAGAAAATGGAAATTCGGCTCAGCGGAGCCCCTAAAACATTTAACAGCCTTTAAAAGAAAACTATTTCATAAAATACGATGAAAACTGTAGGTGTTTATAATGTATTATATTTATGATATATTTATTATTATAATTTATAATCAACGAACAAACGTATAATAGTTTATACATGTAAAAATATATAACAATTTTGATAAACAATTTGACTTTTAGCTTCCTCAATTGAACTTGTCTTTATATGTTATGATTTTGTATTGTAATTTTTTGTGTAAATTCTATGCACTATATGTGCCAATGACTATGAATAAATGAATTCATATTTCACACATCCTATAACGAAATTACTCTGTAGATTAAGGCTAAGGCCGGTGAACCTCTTCTCTCGCCTTGACAGGACAAAACACATCCATTAACACGCTGTAACACTAGCTACCCCCCTCAGCCCCAAACCACCCCTGGGAGGGTTAATGCATTGTTGACACTGAGCACTGTGTGTGGATATATCTAGGGGATGCGGGACCGTGGCAGACACAGAGTAGAAACAGAACGAAGCCTAGCAGGTGAAGAAATACTACGGTTCTGAAAATCAACCGGAAAAGTCAAATGAAAACTAGGAGTTACTTGAGATAACGGGAAAGAAGCGACGACAACAAAGTTACTTTTATTGGCTTAAAGGCAATTTGGAGTTCGCAGGTGGCTGCTTATCCGCCAACTTTGAACTCACTAATGTAGGCTTACTTACTTACTTTACTCCTTGAGGTTGCTTCTCTAAACTTGGAACAAATACAACTATATAAGTTTGTACCAGACATGATGTATTTACTTGGCTTGGCTAGGTTGGCTGAAATGTTCTAAAGTACGTAGTAGTACTTTATTTTTCAACATAGCTTTCAACTCCACACAAAATACCACTCATATCCAGAAAGGGCAAAACTACGTTCAATGAAAATTTATGCAAAGTGGACATCGATAACAGACACAGTTGTCCGTCTAGTCGTTATGATAAAAAAATAATTAGAAAGAATTGGAGAATGAATTGAAAACAGAAGAAAACCACCAAGTGTATCTCTCGACTTGTCAAAAGCTTTCGACTGAGTCTAACACATCATTTCGTTAAAAAATTGTGAGTATTACCGATTACGAGGTATGCCCTCAAGTGATTATGGGGCCATACCGATGGGACCAGGGGTATGCTAAAGTGCACACTGTTGCACTTTCTCACGTATTGACGGCGAGCATCACCATGAACCACCAAGTGAACAAGTTTGAAGCATGCAAGTGGGTCCGGAATCACCAACGTTTCTAAACAATAGTCATGGAAAATCCACAAAATAATGGCTACAGACTAAAAAGAAAATTTCGACCTGTTTTTAATTCTCTGTTTGAGTCCTGTCTGATACAATTCCAAGCTTTCTTTACGGTTATAATCATAAACACCTAGTTTCTTGGTATTCAACTTTGAACCTTTCTGCCTATTAGAGAAGAATAGGCAGCAAAAGTTGGCGAGTTCGTGGTCGAGGATTAACCGGGATAGGTAAAAGTTGCAGAGTTCGTGGTCGTCGATATTTCGGTCAATTGATCAGGTAGAAGTTTGAGCTATGGAGTCCCTCAGGGCTCTATACTAAATTCTCTGCTCTTTGCGAACAATGTCAACGGTGTTGGTTCCTCCGTACACCATGGACAACTTGCTCAAACGGAAACTAAACAACAGTTTTCTTTTCGGAAAAAACACAAAAACATACTCATAATGAAAGTAATAATTATATTGCAAGGTTGAGAGTCGTGCAAACTGACATCCAAAGGTTAAAACTGTTGACACTCTTTAGCTATGAATTTTTGGAAACAGGGTTTTCAAGAAAATTTGTGGACTCATAAAAACTAAGTTCAAACACTTTAAAGATACTAGATGATGAAGTAATGGAAGAAGTAAAGGAAACTACCGAACTGGGAGACAATGACGGTCATGAACCTTTGCAGTCAGGAGTGAACTTGTGCTGGATTTAATTAAAACGATCTCATTATTTCAATTAAAAAACCTCTAAAAGTAATTGATTGCTGAGGCGGTTCTAAGCTCTAATGAGTTTATGGCACCCACTTGGAGACACGACCACTTGGCTGACGATGAGTCTAAAATGGGAAAAATGGAATAAATAATACTCAAATGAATGAAATCCTATTTGTGTCTGTTTATAAGTTAAAGGATAAATTGATTTGTTACGTAGGGTTACAAGACGATTTCATTTTATGTAAATCGTGTCGCAATAAGACCCCTCATCATTCACATATTTATTGATATTATGTTACTCTTTTGAATTCTAAACCATAAACTAGCAATGAACCGTGGTTACAACGAGCGGATCCCTCTGCACTATGTGAAATGATTTCTGCAGCCACGGTTTGTGACCTGTCAACGTATTTTTGCCAGGGGTTGTGGTTTGGCCGACAACAAAGCACCCTTCTGTGCAAAAACAAGTGAAATGAGTCGTGACGACTGATCGATTGAAAAGGGGAATCGACTGAGCGTTTTATTTGCCCTTTCAAAACCAAAAGCTAATATTTTGACTGATGTTCACAGTTAACGACAACAAATTTAACTTTTAATCCGGTATAACCATTTGTTGGTTTTTAGTGGAAAGTTCCGTTGGAGGAAAACAACTTAGAGAAACAGTAAGTTCCATAAATGTTTTAAAACGGCTTGTCGTCTAGTTAAAATTTACACGTCCAAATAGGTGTCATGTAATGTCACTGAAATGTCTCATGTATTACAAAGTACGTATATTACACATATTGTAAGTAGATTGTTTAAAGTTTAAACTGAGGATTCTTACACCAATTGAATTTAATCAAACTTTCGCTATTATTCACTTCATCTAGCTTGGTGAGGTGGAGAAGTTTTATTTCAAAACCGTTTTTACTCCTACTGCCGGATTGGTAGGTAGTATGCTTAAAATGCGATAAGAGTAATCAATGAAAACACTACTTTTACATACAGGGTGAGTTTTAAATGTCCTCCCCCCATCTCTTTTGAAAAAGGAAATACTTTTTTAAAATTCTTTGAGTACCTAATGTTTTTATAGAAGTCTGAAGTTTGTTTTGACGTACTTTGCGTAACCCAAAACCCGGGGTGGGCCCCCAAAAAAGTTTAAATACAAAACCCCTCTTTGTGGCACCTCAAAAGAAAGAGAATATTTATAAAAATTTAACGAAGCAAAGAAAAATGTTTTATATTGACTCATTTTTTAATACTCATTTAAAGATTGCAAGACATCATCAGCTTTAAAATGCCACAATTCACGTACGAGTTGTTTCAAATGACAACGTTTTCTTGAAAATCCTCTGAGGAAACCCTATGAAATGATCCCATACAGTATTTAGAAAAAAACATTTGTTATAAAAATGTTGTTGTACGTGAAATATTGCATTCAAACCTGATTTCTTGTAATCTTTAAATAGGTATTACATAAAAACGAGTTGAGATAAAAATTTTCTTTGCATCGTTGAATTTGTATTAAAATTCCCTTTCTTTTGAGGTGTCACAATGGGGGTTTTGTATTTGGAAAATTAGGGGCATCCCCCCGGTTTTGGGTGGAGAGTGGGTGACGTAAAGTACGTCAAAAAAAACTTTAGAATTATATCAAAACATTCCCAAAAGATTTTCAAACATATTTCCTTTTTCAAAAGATAAGGTGGGGGGACATTTAACACTCACCCCGTATACATTTTTAATAATGTGTAACATAAGATCTAACGCATCTAACAAAGCGTGTGCCTTAAAATAAAAAGTAGCTATTCTTAGTCAAAGGGGATCCACACTCAGCAATGTTTTTCTTGCAAAGAAATTACCAATAAACCGGATCACTTTATTAGACTTGTGTAAGAAAGCTAATTAGTTTCTTGTTTGGCGAGTAAACAAACATGGCTTACATTAGCTGTAATGAAAGCAGAAAGTAGGATGGTGTAAAGTGGAGTGTTTTATCTAATTACAATCAACCCTTACCCGACAGGAACCGGAAGCTGCTAGCGTCAATATTGGATTCCACTCTGCTACCTTCTCAACGTGAGCGCATCTTATGTTAGTAGCCTACCGTATGAGAGGAGTTTTCCTTATCAAATTAGATAATTTTAACATCCAATCAATTTTAAGATAGCTTTTTATATAATTTTAAGACAGTTTTATATGCTATGGCCAAATCATTGTATTGCATTCCATTGTTGTTGACGATGGAATAATTTCAGAGTTTAAACTATTATTGTGGACATAGTTAGTGAGCAAGATGATCACGACGTTTCGGGATCTGCAATCTGATCCCGTCTTCAGGTGAAAAGTAACCTAAAACATAACACAGAACATTAGAAAACGAGCTAGCCCAAAGTAATCAGCATAAGCTGACCAGTCCAACACAACCAAACATCATGTAGCTGTTAAAGTCAAAATACATAGAATATAAAGGGGGTGGTCATAGCTCAGTGGTACAGTGTGTGCTACACACCGAATCAGCCCGGTTCGATTCCCGGGCGCAGTGATAACTTTTCACGATGGCCACTCCCCGTGGTTCGGAAGTCACGTAAAGCCGTTGGTCCATTTCCATTGGTCGTTGGGACACTAATTAATGACCCAATCTGGGGAACAGTCGGCCTTAGTTTGTAACAAGACTAAACCTCATCATCCATCAAAAACACTCATCACACTCACCCTTCATTCCATATTCACCTTAAAATACCTTCTAGGAATGGTCGGTGTCTCAAATCAAAGTATCAAAGTAAAGTAAGTACTAAAACTTAAAAGAACTAGCCCAGAAAACAAAACCACATGCATAAGACCCACTAAGAAGTTTTTTAAGTATTTTGACTTTAACAGCTACAAGTTGTTTGGTTGTGCTTGACTTATAAGCTTACGTTGATTACTTAGACTAGCTCATTTTAAAATATTCTGTGTTATGTTTTAGGTCACTTTTCACCTGAAGACGGGATCAAATTGCAGATCCCGAAACGTCGTGATCATTTTACTCACTAATGATGGAAAATGCCCGCAATAATAGTTTAAACATTGCTGCTAAGCATTTCTTTGTGTGTTGGTAAAGATTGTTTTGCGACATACACTATTGCTTCAATGATGAAGATTGACGTTACCGTTAGTACATTGAGAATCATGAGAGGCAGGCATCTCTGCAACTGTCTCGAAAGTTCAGTTCGGCCACTATGAGAAAACCTTCCTCAAAGATAATTCCGTGACGAATGCATGATTCAAAAATGCTATGATGAGCAGTTTTTGTAGCAGGAGCTGTGCTGATGTGTTTTATTCTTATTAGAGCGAATGTTACAAAGCTGAGTTTTGCATACACTGGGTCAGAAGGGTTATTCCAAGAAAGTCTGTCATCAATTATCATTCACAAGTGTTTTACCTCCTCGTATTTTGTTAAGTTCTGTCACTTGATTTTCTTTCCACCCAAGGCGATTAAAGTTGTTGCATTTAATACCAGATCGTTATTAGCACAGTACAGCCTTATAAATAAAGAAACAAATGTTTTCATTTCTAGTTTTCCCACAGAGTGTTTAAATGGTGCATCAGCATACATTACTGGGTAGATGTTGTCGGAGGTCTTTAGTAAATAGTACAAACAAAACTGGTCCCAAAACTGTCTTTTGACGGTATCTGTTGCTGATCTTCCAGTAGTCATAATTATGCGTTGGTACTTTTGTTTGATCCACACAATTTGTTCATTGCTCTCCAAATAGCTAGGAAACTATGTTAGTGCTATTCCATAAAGTCCTAGTGACTTTAGCTTAGCTATCATCATTATATATTTTCTGTTCAAAACGGCGGGCAAATCTGAATCCAAAACGTGGCGTTTGGTTTCAAATGGAGGAATTACAGACATATTGTTAAAGGTGACAATATTCAAACAATATGATCAACAATGACAAGAGTTGTTTCTATACGCGTGAGGTCCCACAGTAAAAGCTAGTGATACGACATAAATAACTAAACGCAAGGGGGAGACGGAGATGCCTTCTTCAATAATAAACATTCTGAGCTCATGGTCTTGATATTTGTACGAAGTATATATTGTCTGTCTTGATCAAACTCGTAAAGTATATTGGACTAGTTCTTTCGGGACAGAAAGTCAGAACCCTTTTATCAGCAGTGCATCATTAGGGATTGGTAGATAATGAAGAAGGACCTGGAGGTATATTTAGGGCCTAGGTGACAAGGATAACGAAAGCCTAATGCAGTTGGTAATTCTCAATCTTAGAATCATCAGTCCGGATGCATAGTACCTGTCGGCCATTTTGTTTTTGTCCCATAAGAACAATGTAAAAAAGGAATTTTCTTGAGACACTTCATGTCTACAATTTCCATCAAATCTTGTATAAATAAGCCTTATTTGAAAGATGACAATGTAATGTAGTGACTCTGCTGACCACATTTTTGAAAATTGTATTAGTTTACGAGTAAAAACATGAAATTCAAATGCAAAGTTTCTTACATTTTTAGATTTATGTCATGGTTTTATAAACGATAAAATGGAAATTCGGCTCAGCGGAGTCACTAAAACAATTAATGCACTTTTAAACAAAGTTTATTTAATAAAATCTGATGAAAACTGTAGGCGTGAAATGTTTCAAGAAAATGCGTGTTTTTACATTGCTCTTATGAGACAAAATTCAAGGTCACAGCCACTACTGCGCACTCATATTCTTTTGGAAATACACAGCCAGACATACGTTTCCATGTGAAACAATACGTATAACCTAACGTTTCTAAAATGTTATGTTACTGCTCGTACAGATGATACATGAAGATGTCGAAGCGTGTTCATGTGTTCCCTCCAAACAGGAAAAGGGGTTCTCCAGGCAAATGAATGTGTCAGTGAGTTAAAATCAAAAGAGACACGGAGAAGCGCACAAGGCGTGAAATTGCCACCAGCCGGCTGAGACTGCAAGTCAACAAACACAGTCCGGGCTTAGGATTTAAATATCAAACTTAATCCTCTTAGCGAAACAACAAACATATTTACCAACCTTTCCATTTTTAGAGCCATTTCTACCTTGCCGAAATAAGGGTTTCACCTTTAATAATTACAGAAACCTTTTAGGTTTGACTCCTTTGCAGCACATTGATAGGCACTGTCTTAGGATTTAAATATCAAACTTGATCCTCTTAGCGAAACAACAAACATATTTACCGACCTTTCCTCCATTTTTAGACGCATTTTTACCTTTCCGAAATAGGTGTTTCCCATTTAATAATTTCAGAAACCTTTGAGCTTCAACTGACTTTCCCTTGGTGCACATTGATAGGCACCAAATGTCTTAATTTAGTAGCTCGTTGGTTTCAAATGATAACTTGAGGTAGGCAAATAAATATTTGTTACATTATAGTCTACAGAGGCAGTAGGAAATAGAACATATAAAAAAATCAACAGTTATTTAATGAAAACCATCTTTTTCACATGTTTTCTTATTTACAACCTAGCAAACGTTTGAAGTAGCATAACATCACAAATGTCTATCAATTTTATGTAAATTCACAAGTTTTCGTCTTCAAGATCTTGTTCCAGAAAGTCCTGAGGATTCACTAAATATTCCCTTGAGTTGGAAAACGAAGGACCTTCATTTGTCACTTTTCGCGTTTGAAATGAAGTGGAGTGAACATCACCGTTGGATATTTGAGACATTTGAGCTTGGAATAAAACTGTATTTATCTTGTGTTTAGCAACAAGTTGCAGACGCAGATCAGTGATGTTTCTCAGTTGACAAGCAACATCTTCTCCGAATACGTCAAGATCATCTCTGGCGTTTGTATTTACTTTCATTATTTTCCTCGGGCGGATTTCTTCGAACAATTGAGCTTTTCTTGATCCGCTAGAAGGAGAAGGCGACGGAGTTTGAACTGAGGAGACATTTTGTTCTCCGTTTGGGAGGTGTTCGTGAATTTGTCCACTCGAATGTTCTTCTAATTGAATATCCTGGAAAAAGACATTTTTAGACTAATATACTTGATTTATTACAACTTCTCAACTTATGTTAGTGCATATTTTCGATCAAAATCGTTCAGTATGTATTGTATGACTAAACATATCGATTAAAATACAACTTACTTACGGAAGTCTATGAATGTAAGGAAAAATAAACATGAATCAATAAATAGCTTATTAAAACTACCTGTATTGTCTTTCTCAATTTCGTTTCATGATGACCTATTGAAAGGTTCTCATATAAATTTCATCATGCAACAAGTAAAAATATATTAAATTGCATTTATAACATATTGCAATAACGGACTTACGTGACAAATATAAATTATCTTAAAATAATTCAGCTAAACTAGAAAGCAGCAACAATAACAATACAATTATTTATTAAACAATAAAGTGGCAATCCCGAAACCGATAAAATTCAAACACTAAACGTGGGTAGTACCGTAGTAGCCAAGACTGTATAGGATTGTTAAAATTAATAAAGAAATATCCCAATTAACGAAACAATATTGCGTTATTAAATCCCGGAAGTGGTTTGGCCCTTACGTTACATAGTAGTACTATTGACAAAACGGCAACAACAAACCAGTTTGTGAATGTACGCCAGAGTGCGGCCTCGCCTAGAACTCGATGCAAATCGATATATCGAATACTTCACGCAAGCGTATTAATCGATTGTAAATTTTAAAAAATCGTGTCCAAAGAAACGGTTTTACTAGACTACCAGTTTACTAACGTATTACTTCTATACTGAAAGAACTTTATTGAATCAGTATTTAATATTAAGCAGCTATTTTCGCTCACCATGGACTCCTTAACCGGTTTGTCTCGATGTCGTGTCGATGCAGTCTGGTCGAGAAAGGCCAACGCATCGAACGCAAACCACTTGCTGGTCCCAGCACCACCCGACACTTTCCTAGACTCCCTGCGGAACTGTCCTGTCAGGCACTTCATCTTCAGTTGGATCTCGTACTTGTTCAGTTGCATCTCCTGCGCGATCTCTCGCCACGCCACGTGCTTGTGGTTCTTGTCCTTGAATCCACTGCAGTTGGGGTCCCACAGGGCAGGTCTTGCACGGTACAGTTGAACCAGATGAATAATCTGCGCCTTGGTCCACTCTATGGCACTAGGGTTTTCCATGATCACACACTATAACTTCACTTGCAGCTTGGCACGTTGACTGGATGGCGACGACGACGAGTCCGGGTTCGAGGCTACTACGTAATTGGAAGTGGGGATAGGAGAGGGGGCAGGAGGGAATGTTTCCGACATTGATTTTGTTCCAAGCAGACAGCTGGCTGCTGCCAACAACTCTCTCTAGACCTGCCGCTCGACAGTAACGCCAACGTTCTGACTAAAATTAATCTGAACTGTTCGGAAAATGTTGGCAACAAATGTTTGCTATATTTGTTGGAAACATGTAATAATTATTGGGAATTCTTGTTATACCTCAAGTTATAAGCAGGTTTTGTGTAGCAGTAAATTTCGCACTTAACCTGTGACATCACTTCAGCATTAAAATAAAACTCCGTGGTACGGTACCACATGGGTTTCGGTAAACAAAAAACCATTTAAAAGATCCCGTGCACAAAAATATGACCCTTGTTGTGGCTCTAACTTGATGCTAAGACACAAGTACTAATATGGCTCTGGAACCGAACGTCTGAGTAAGTTCTTAGCGGTACAGGCAAATTACTTCGATTGTAATTTCGTATCGTACGTGAGCGGCTGATCAGGTCTGTGTGTTTTCCCCTTTATAAGGTACCTACCTACCTACCTGAAATAGGAGAAATTGGGGAAAACTAACTAAAATAAAATCATTTCCAAATCAAATCCCAAATCTAAATTATACTTCTTATCAGCATTTACTTAGAAGACAGAACTACGGTTCAGAAGCTCCAAATGCATCAGTGTTTGTGCCTTACGTCGAACGTGCCATCAAACTCTAAGAGATAGGGGGAAGTTGAAAATTAATTATTTCTTCTTGAGTGAACAAAGACGATACCAAGCTTTCAAGTGAAGGTCAATCTATTATTAACGCCGGACTGGAGTTGACGGCAAGGGAGGAACGAACTCATTTAGAACCCTGAGGCATTCCTTAACTTTATCCTTTATACAGAGTGACGACTTTGTGTGTTACTACTGATACTGCCGTCAAGGTCTCCGACAGCCGGGCTGCGATATTTTACAGGGAAAAAGCAAGTTCTGAAAAAGCTGGTTGATGCACTAAGTAGGGTTCCGTAAAAGAGCTCACTTAAAACAATCATCAATTTTGGACTCACGTTTCATAACTGCCAAAAACTTACTGTGAGAGATAACAGATAGAAATTGGTTAAATAAAATTTCATAAGATTGAGAGATAACTTCACTGTTCATGGTCTAGGAGCAAAAACACAAATCGTCCATAGCGTGTTGGGGAAGATCCCGTGTAAGGCAGGGCCCAGGATAAATTTCGACTATTATCTTCGTATTTTGATCGTCAAATTTTGTAAAATAGCTCAGAAATTACCACTGCAAACAAAAACGGAAAACGTAAAGCACGTTAAAATTCTCCATTAATCCGTAGAGTCATTTTTCTGTTTTTGCTGTGTTGGACAAGTGTGCGCCGTGCTACTCGTCAACATTAGGCAGTTTGGGTAAACGAAAAGGTTTTGGAAAACAATTTAATTCTTGATTTTATCTTTATTTCGACACAAAAACCTAACCCCAAAATTTGTGACACTCTTTTGTGATCATCACCCTGTATAACAAACTAAGGCTAAAAATGAAACTTAAAGTCGAACGATGCTTTTCTTTTCCTTTCAGCTGCTGATCGGAAATTCCACCCTTTAATATCGACTTCCAATACACTTCTACCTGTCTTTACGTTTGAACCTAATACAGTAATATAATTTAAGTATAAAAAAATAGTTCAAACAAGATTGCTTGTTGGTGAAGTATCAAAGCCAAATATCGTGAATTTATGAAAGTTTTTTCCTTGATACAACAACGTATATTAAATTTGAGTGGTTAAGAGTTTTCATATAAGATTCGGTACTTCAATTTATTTTAATTCGGCTGTCTACCCTCATGCCAACTCTTTTTATGAACCAAGTATATTTCACAGTAACAGTTGTATACAAAATATGTTATAGTTTTGCCAATTTTACTTACAGGCTACAGCTATAGGAGAGTGTCCTACCAGCTGGATGGACAACCTTCCTTCATGGTTCTCTTACTTCTCTTAGCTTCTCTACCTCATTCCGTTTTTTTAGTAAAGAGCAAATTTTCTTATGAGATGGTCATCCGGCAATGGCAATTAGATACAGTATTGAAAAAAGGTTTTTGTGTGAATTTTAAAGGGACAATTCACACAATAGAAGCTGTTTAACCCGCTGCAACTCCCCTAACAACTCAATACTGGGGATAGAGTACACCTCTAAATACGTCAATGTATATACAGTATATACACCCCTGAGTTCGACTGTGTAGCAGGTGTTGTTTCCGGTAGAAGGGAGAGTTACATCGTCCTCATATCTTACCTAGACACTGATCACTCTATACCTGTCTCCCTCACTATACGTTCTACGCTATATTCTACATGGATCTACTGCTCATATCTTACCTAGACACTGATCACTCATACCTGTCTCCCTCACTATACGTTCTACGCTATATTCTACATGGATCTACTGCTCATATCTTACCTACAGACACTGATCACTCTATACCTGTCTCCCTCACTATACGTTCTACGCTATATTCTACATGGATCTACTGCTCATATCTTACCTAGACACTGATCACTCTATACCTGTCTCCCTCACTATACGTTCTACGCTATATTCTACATGGATCTACTGCTCATATCTTACCTAGACACTGATCACTCTATACCTGTCTCCCTCACTATACGTTCTACGCTATATTCTACATGGATCTACTGCTCATATCTTACCTAGACACTGATCACTCTATACCTGTCTCCCTCACTATACGTTCTGCTATATTCTACATGGATCTACTGCTCATATCTTACCTAGACACTGATCACTCTATACCTGTCTCCCTCACTATACGTTCTACGCTATATTCTACATGGATCTACTGCTCATATCTTACCTAGACACTGATCACTCTATACCTGTCTCCCTCACTATACGTTCTACGCTATATTCTACATGGATCTACTGCTCATATCTTACCTAGACACTGATCACTCTATACCTGTCTCCCTCACTATACGTTCTACGCTATATTCTACATGGATCTACTGCTACTACTCTCAATGCATCGTTTAGAACTTTATACTCATAGACTACTCTAGAGATTGTCAACCTTGAGTGAAACATAAATAAATACAGTTTTTATTGGAGGCTTTTTTTTTAAGAAGTGGACTATACTGTAACAAAAAGTACTATAACGTATGACCTAAGAATACTAAAAAGTGTGGCTACCTCATTGTCTAATGTTTTGTCTCATATTTTAGGTCGCACCTGAAGACGGAATCATATTGTAGATCCCGAAACGTCGTTGTCTTCCAGTTCATCAAAGATGGAAAACGTCCGTTATACTATTTTGAACTCAGCTACACTGTTTAAAGTTTTAATACTACAGCACACAATGTTCACACATGCTAGGCTCATCTCTTCCCCGGCCTTTTTCTTCCTCCCTATGTTTTGGAATAACCCTTCAAAGAGGCTGTTTCAAGCAAGAATTAGACAAATCTTCAAAAACAAGCCATTTGTAAAATTGAAGGAATGCGTTGCAGAGAACCTTGCAAACCGTTACATATGTTGACACTTCCTTCTATATATTTGCTAGACGTTTCAGTTTCATTAAGATTCAAGTCTAAACTGAGTTCAGGTTCTGTTATTTACGTCCAGATATACCACCTGAACTAGAGGAACACCCAACATAACACTATTTAAAAATCTTCCAAATAAATCTGGAGCTACAGTTTTAAATAGTTTACCTAACCAAACTAAAAATTAAAACCAGCCTCACGTATTTTGAAGAAAATTGAACAATTTATCAACTCTCAATACGTTTTATTCGACCAGATGGTTTTCAAAATAAAAAATATGCACATTAATTACAAAAGAATTATTAAAGGAGCTTATAACACAAGATGTAATTGCGTATAAATAATGTGCGGTAATACACAATTATTAATATTGTTTTATGAATCTTATTTCATTTATACTTTATCTGAACCGGTTTAATTAAATGTTGTTGGCCTATATATTTCTTTACACTGTGTGAGCAAAGGGCATACTAATTAAAGCAGTGCGGTGCGGTAGAGTGTTGTTAATTGAGTAAGAGATAATCCAGCTGACGTATAGTGTACATTATGCAATTAGCAATCTCATTGCAGAAGGATGTAATCACAGTACTTAGCACATTTAGATATGTTCCAACTAGAAATAACCCATTGGCGGTCCTAAGTTCTAACCGTCTGACAACATTAAGGGTGCGCCTCAGCTGCTCGGGAGAGCGCCGTTGCAGAAGTTTGCGGGAAATAAAATGGAGACTTTAGTATTAATGCTATTTTGACGAAACAGCTCTTAAATGAAAAATAAACATATTATCTAGGTTTGCTTGTAGTTTACTTTTCAAAATGTCTTTTAGTTTGTATGCTATTAACGGTTAAAGTTAGAAAATATAGTATTTTAAGTCCTGGCGGGTTTAGAGGGTTCGTAACCAACACAACAGCGGTATGAAATGCGCGGGCACGCGTCCGCTAACCGGTTAAACAATCTTTATTTACATTCTCTCTTGACAATTCGTTATCGCTTCTGATCAAGTGTTTGTGAATTATGTAGGCCTTACGGTACTACATATTATTTTTATTTATTTGTCTTTACATTATTGGTTGAGTCGACAAGTCAAAATAAAATAAGGTAAGCCAACTAGCAACAAAAGTGTGAAAAATCGTACATAATTTCCTATAGTAATACGTACAATATTATCTTATACGTATATTATCTTATACAATATTACCTTTGGTCGTGTAATCCAGCTTCATGGAGGTCAGGTTTTGAGGATGATATAGGTCTAAAGCGGTTCAGATAGTCTCAGTGATCATCATCGGAGTTGATACCCACATCAACACCCACCATCGTTTAGACATATCAGACCATCACCTGCGTGGTTCGGAAGTCACGTTAGCCGTTGGACCTTGTATTTCCATTGGTCATTGGGCTATTAATTGATGACCCATTCTAAGGAAGAGTCGGCCTTAGTTTGTAACAAGACTACACCTCATAACTCATTACTACCACTCATCACACTCATCCTTCACCACATATTTGCCTTAAAATACCCTCATGAGAGTGGTCGGCATCTCAAATAAATAATAATATCAATTTGGACATTCCAATCTAGATGTCTATTAATATAAATCCCAAGAAACTTACTGGAGTTAGCCTCATATTTTAGCTATAAAGTTATATATTGATAAGCGAAATCACAAGTCTTCAATGCACAAATATAACTCTTCAAAAGCACCATTAAATTTTTAAACAAGCCTTGCTTTTAATATCTTACAGTAACCAACAGCTAAATCAACACTGGTTAAGCTCGACAATCAGTGTCAGGAAATAAACAAAACAACTCGGAGTGATTGAGAGTGATTGGTTGTTGTTATCAGGAAAAGTTTGAAGAAGTTAAGTCCAGGGGTGGGAGGGTCACACACAGCCATACATTACAATAATCCAGTTACTGCCCCCGTAGTTACGCTCGCTGCGCTGAAAACAAAACAAACCAATTGTGAAATTGAACACGCCTGTAAATTTGATAATGCACTTTGCATTGTGTGGGGAATCGTTCAATTTCGTTGTGTTTGTTGTGCAACGCTAACGTCGTTATAAGCGTTGTGTTTTATTGTAATTAAAAGTAGGCTATTTCAGTTTCATAAATTAACCGACGTAGAACTTTGGTGAAAGTGTTTGATTTCTCGTTGCTGAACTAGTGGTTGAACATTAACGTTAATTTTATAGTGAACCCTACTTATTATACATCTTAATTTGTATAAACGCTGAATAGCTAATTTATTACTAAAGAAATTTGAAGAAAAAAATGACTATTGTATTTTATATTTTCTGTCATAATATGCTCTGTATCCGTTCACGTTTATTACGAGTATTATTTTCTTGACTGATGAAGATACCAGACATTTTCGGTATCGAAATATATTGGAATCTTAAATTTAAAAATGTAATTATTCAATATATAGGTTTATGTTACCTTGTTGAACTGTCGAGTAATCTTTATTGTAGACTTTATGGGTACTACAGCTGTTTCGCGGCCATTCTAGGCCGCTTCTTCAGGTACGAGGACGTACGTAGTTATCACTCATAGAGGTCGTCAAGTTGATTAAAATAGACAAATAAATAAAAGAATAAATAGACGCGCACATTGAAGAAACATTTAAAACAGTTTCAGAAACACAAAAAACGTCAAAACCCTGCTTGGCCAAGCACACCCGCCTCGCATGAAGGAACAGTCCGAAGTTTTGTTCAGTTTGAAAGTACGTTGGAAGTGTGTCAAGAACAGATTACCGAACTAATAATTAAGAGTTTAAAGTTGCTGATCTTATTACAGTAATTGATTAAACTTGCAACTTTAACTTAGACGGAAACATTCGAGGGAAATATTTTGTATCTGGTGAAAAATTAAAGAAAGTAGTTCTGGTTTTCGACTGGCAATATGCTATCGTTCTTGAAACATACTATATTTTGTTCAAAATAGAATTCAAGCTGCATTATTTTGTTGCCTTTAAATATTATTTACCTTTGTGTTAAGAACGCGATTAAAAATAATATCAAAGGCTTCCAGTTTACACCGCGTCACAGTTGAAATACAAATACTGCTAAACGTTTCGACCTCGCTGTAGAGAGTCATCCTCAGTAGCTGGTTGACTGGCTGAGACCAGCTGGTGGAAGCCTTAGATATTAATGATGACACTGGCCGCGAAAGCTAAAGAATTATGAAAAGCGATTAAAGATAAATATATAACCCACGTAAAGTTGACGATGTCGGTTTTTACACAGCTAAATGAAATTCCTACATTATCTTGTTATGAAGTGGTGCGTTGTAGATGAGCGGACAGGATAATTTACTACCCTCTGTTGTAGTTAATATAACACTTACCCTCCATGTATTCATCACATTCTCACCCCTACCCCTTCTTCCTCCACACACAATAGTCTTGTCCCTCTCATTCCTTCCTGGTGGTATCAACAAGTCCCAAGATAACTGTAGTCATACTAAACTGTTCTTTCAGGGTAAGGGTTGTGCGAGATAAAACCTGTGATGCAATCTTTTAAGAAGTCAAGAAAATTTTCAGACGTCACCAAATATTTGTTTGGTTTTAACGCACTGGTTTGGAGTACCATATGTTTATTCTTGGAGTATATTTATTCTGGATCATTAAAATGCAAAGTATTAAAGTACTGGCCAATCTGCCAACACATTGGTTGCGATCTAAAAATATAGCAAAGTATTCAAATGAGGTCCCACCTCCACACTAATTTAAATTTCAAACACAGAACAATTTGTAAGAGAATTACATAATTATTATTTAATTTTAGCCCTGGCATTTACATACTGATGACGGCGTATTACGGGGTAATATACCCACACCTCTTCTACGGAGTGGCTCTGTGGGGTGGTTGCGCAATATCACACCTTTTCAGACTTTTTATTCTTAAAATAAATGCAGTTCGAACTATTGCTAAAATTCAATGGAGAGAGTCGTGCAGACCAGCGTTCAAAAGCCTCAATATGTTGACACTTCCCTGTCTCTACATCCTTGAGACCTGCGTTTTCTTCAAAACCAAATGCGATCCCATAAGAGGTGTAGACATACACTCTTATGAAACTAGAGGCAGGGAAAACTACCGAACTGGGCGACACAGAACGGTGGTTTATGAGCGTTTGCCTTCTCAGGCAGGAGCCCGTTTTGTCAACAAATTGCCAAATTCGATAAAATGTGCTCCAACGCCACATAGAACGCCATTTCTATAGTTCAGACGAGTTCTTGGCACACCAATGGGAGACCTAGTGAGAAATGGCTACCGGCCTACGGATGCTTAAGTGGGAGAATTCGAATGAATGAGCCGATATGACTGTAAAAATTGTATGTATGAATGAGTTCTCAACGTAAGGATGAGTGACAAAATTTTAGCTTTTAAAATATTTTAAACCTGACGAATTTCATGCAATGTATTTTGTTATTGAAATCAAATATTTACTTATTTAGACTACTTCGGTTGGTCGAAGGAATGTTTTCTTCTTTTTCAGCGCAACATTTTTTCAGCGAAATCATTTTTCTTTGTCTGAGGCAACTATTCCTGTTTACGGCTTTCAACTGCAGTGTACAAGGATACACACATACTAGTGTGTTTTTAGTTCGTTGTCTAATACTCAACTCGTATTTCGTGGTTAATTTAGTTTTGCTATTTAAGCAAATAGTTAGAATTATATAACGAAATAAATTTTAACCTATCTATAGAATTTACATATTTTAATTTTAGCGTAAAAATAATTTTATATAAACAACTAAGTGAAATACTAGTAATACGAAATGTTAAACCGTTGGAGGAACTTCACTTGTTGATTTATTGATGTTTTTAAAGCCATTTTTATTTCACCCCATTTTGAATAACGGTTAACGCAAAGTGAACTTTCATCTGCGCATAAAGCCAGCTGTGAGCAATATTTGTCCCTCAGTATCTCAAGTAAATTTGCTTATTTATGTGCGCTTAAAGCACGTGGAATGGTTAATGTGGCTTTATTGCAGCCGTATATCTCCAAAACTCTTCCTTAAATCGAACCTGCTGCGTGATTCCAGCGCCGGTTACTTTTGCAGGCTTGTAGAATGTGAAGGGATTGGTGAAATATACGCAACACACTTTAGTATTGCAGATATTGCTTTGATAAGTAAAGTAAATACGTACAATTGATTGACAAATCATACTTTTATAACAACGGACTTAACTAACCAATACAAATTGTGGAAACACGTTATTTGAACAAACATTAACTTGTATAGTAAAAAGTCTCAAATATAAAACTACTTAGTATTACGAGAATTACTTAGTTTTTTATTCATAGACATGTTACAGTGAGGCCAACAAATTTTAGTATAAACCTCGTCTGATTGAACAACTGCAGTTTTTATTTAGTTTGGTAGTCCGAGTAAAGATGTTCTTGAACTGTGAAGGATGATTAATTATTTCAGGCACAAATTAACGTTAGCATACTGCTATATTATAAAAGGTTAGTATATTACTATGAACTTAATTCTTAAGCTTTCACGGCCGGTGTCATCATTAATATCTATAAGGCTTCCGGTTTACACCGCGTCACAGTTGAAATACAAATACTGCTAAACGTTTCGACCTCGCTGTGGAGAGTCATCCTCAGTAGCTGGTTGACTGGCTGAGACTGGATTGGCCGGCCGTGTCGTCTTATTATATATCCAAGCGGTGGTGGGTGGGGGCTGTCACCTGATTGGCCGAGTTCCAGTCTCAGCCAGTCTACCAGCTACTGAGGATGACTCTCCACAGCGAGGTCGAAACGTTTAGCAGTATTTGTATTTCAACTGTGACGCAGTGTAAACCGGAAGCCTTAGATATTAATATTACTATGAAGTTAGAATATTATTACGGACGTTTAGTAAACAAAAATAACACGAAGTTTCGAAATCTGGAATCTGATTCCATCTGCAGGTGAATAGCCACTTTCTGGTTGTGATATTTCAAGCTCAGAAATTCTACCATCGTCAACAATAAACATCAAACAAAGGTAACTACCATAAAGGTTTTTTATGCTTAGACAATTCCAAACATTGTTGGACATAACGTTCTTTAGTGACCCTAAACCTATTAGGATGCAAAGTCAAATGTTTACAGAACTACAACTCGTAGTACAAACACAATTTATTTAAAGTTTGAATTTAAAGAAAGTTGAGTGGATGCTACAAACCCGATGTTATGTTGGTGTATTGTTCGATGTTTACTCTGTCTGGTAGCAGAGCAGCTCAGTTTATGTTTTGTTTACAGTAAACAATCACGCTTTGATGACTTGGACGATACGAGAATCCCGCAAACTCACTTGTTTACACGTCGTGTTGTTGCCACACATTCGCTGTTCGTTACTAACTAACCACCCTATCACAACCTTTTTTCACTTTTCATGCTCTATTAGCATTTCATATTTCGTAGTTTACAAACTCCTGAAAATGTAATATTTGTCATGAAAAGGTTTAATTTACGATTTTAAGCTTCACAAGCACATAGCCGCTACGTAGCCATAAGCGCAACGGTGAATCTTAGCGAATTTCCAATAAAACAGAACAAGTTTTCATTTGTCTATTTTAAATTAGACGAAATTCCTCTATACACTATCCCCACAGTCACCACTTATATTTGTAATGTGACTAAACGGCAAAGCTAGGTAAAGGTCGAAGTTGAGTGGTAGAGATGGCTTTGTAGTCCTAACTTTCCCATGTTAAAGTAGAAAAACGTTATCTGTTTATTTTCTATATCCAAGGAAACATAGGCTAGTAAATTATGTAACAGCTTAATTTATACCCAGTTCTCTGAATGTCAAAGTGCAGCAATTCGGATTAAATAATTAAACAGAAATTACTTTAAAACGGTAGGTTCTAGAGCAACGGGAGTTGTTTTGATCAATTAAGAGAGTAAACCCTACTATACAGGGTGAACTTTATGTTCGTTTATGGTATCGCTAGAATCTTATAGGTAAAACAAAACTGTGAATGGCCACCATTGGAAAACGTATGATCCAACCAAGCTGATTAACAACTTAACCTAGAGATTTGCAAAAGGAACATTTGGCTCAAATTTCGTGAAAATCGGACCAAATATATATAAATATAAAGTTTTCCCATTTGACTCAGGAGGTGTTGGGAAGCAAAAACTGCAAACCACACCTTTTTCGTTATATTTTGCAAGAGAAATAAATAGATCTATTTTCATAGAAAATCCGCTAAAAACACTGAAACTAGTTTTGAATATTTAAACTTTCTCGAAGTTCCTCTTTAAACTAAGGTCCAACTTTGTCTGGTACGACTATAATAAAAGTTACGTTTAGAAGACAAAAGATGATACTCAGCTTAGTTCAGAAGTTAACGACTCAGAAATCAAGGTTAACTTCTTTATAACATTCAACCTGTCAGCCGAGTCAAAGCAGTATCAGTACCAATGGCCTCCATCATCGGAGTCTATGTTGCCAGGTTGGAAAAGAAAAGAAAATCTGTTAAAAAGGTGACTACTTGAGAAAATCACCTAGTTGTGTTCCATTACACTGATCTAGGAACTACATTTATTAATATCAGCCTAACTAAGACTATTCAACCAATATTTCAATACCGCTTATCATAATTGATAGCTGTCAAAATTACAATTACAATATATTCAAGTAAAATGAGGACACGTTATGATAAAACTACATTTTAACGTAAATAAATAGCTGAAAACAAATAGCTGAAAATAATAATGTGGTAGGTAATTACACTGAAAGGATCTCACCCAGATCGGACGACGAACCCGCAATTGAGATCCTTTCAATTAATAATTACCACCACATTTCTGTGTTTTTCAGCTATTTGTTTTTCAGCTGTTTATTTTATGTTTAGGTTAATATGTAGTTTTATTCCATAATGTATACTCATTTTACTTGGTTATATTAATTGTAATTGTAATTTTGACAAGCTATCAATTTTATGATGTAGCGGTATTTTAAATATTGGTTTGATAGTCTTAGGTTAGATCTAAGTTAAGATATTAATTAAAAGATCCTAGATCAGTGTAATCCTCTGAAGACGGGTGGAGTTTTAACTACCCGAAACGTTAGGAGTAGTTTTCTCCAGAAGTGGCAGGAAAGTCCGTTTCTTCTTTTTACTAAATTGCTCTCCGCCACTATTATGAGCTTTCAAACTAACATAATATTTGGTTACTTTCAAAATGAAAATCGACAATCTTCCACAGTTTTTCAGTATCAGGTTTCTGATTTGAGAAATTAAGAGTTGTGTTGTATTGTTTGAAAAAGTAAAGAAGTTGGGGTTTAAAAGTCACATTGTACATTACTTTACCCTGATCCTTGGAGCCTTAAAACGTTTTCCTTGCACATTAGAATGATGAATAGCTGACTCCCCGTGTCGCTCCGTGGGGCACTTTCATATTTTGGCAAAACAGCGTTGTCAGCAGACATTGGCTTTGCACCATTAAAGTACATTGACGCAGTGGAAGAAAATATAATTGCGGCTGCAAGTCCTTGGTAACACATTATTGTAAGATTAGTTTGACCCAACCACAAAGTTATATTTTCGAAATAATCGTCAATTGTAAAAAAACACATTAGTTTTTCGTTATCCTTTTTATGTTTAAAGTGCTGCGGTAGTTTATAGGACCACTTTAAATTCTCAACGTTTGTTTTATAGTACAATCAAAATGGATCTAATAGATCAAAAAGTTCGTTTAAGGATGAAACTTTGGTTAATAGCCTTTGATGACAGTGAAAATTTTGAACCAATGAAAACTCTTTTTAGAGAGGTTCTTTTGATCTGAAAGAAGTCTTTATCGACTTTGTAGAAAAAATATACTGTATAATGATAACCCACATGAATTTTTCCGAAATATTTAGTATTGCCTCTGGGCTCTGCCCTTTTACAAACCATGTCCCGTCCACAGCTGGGACCCTTGAATACCACTGTGATCAAGAGAAAACAACCAAATGAAGGGTTGTTTAGGACCTCACCGACAAGTTTTGTAAGTTTGGTGAGGCTATTGTAAAATTACTATTAAACGATTTTTTAGGCTACACTGTGTTGTTTTCACAAAACGTAAACTATGTGTGTTCCCATTTTGAAATCATGTGAAAGAGGCGTAAAGGGTTGAATCAAGGAAGCGTGTAAAGGATCCGTAAACAAGGAGACAATTTCCTGAAACGTTGATCGAGGCCGCCTCTGGCATCAGCTTTCTGCAGAGTTGTATCCGTACATGATATCTATTTCCCAATCTCATCTGCAAATTACCTTCTCTGATTTGCATCTACTTTAGGTACACTAACACATTTGAATTGAGCATTGCAAGATTTAGTTTTGGATAACATTATACAAACATAATATAATACATTATATAATATAATAAATCAAATATAGGCGTGCACATTTTTAGGAAACTCTGTATAAGGTGGAAGTTAGATCGTAAGATTAATAATTGGATTGAAGTATTCAGTTTCGCGTTTAAACAATTATTACTCTCTAGAAATTCGATAAAATGATGTTCGTTGGAAACAATTATACTAAAAATAGCGGCAATGAAGTAGGGAAGTATCAGTGACGCGACCTTTCTGTAAATTAGACAGAGACAAGGGTCATTAATTAGAGTAAGAGCTCAGAATGCGTAATGCTCGGTTGTCAGGACGACGGGCTTCAGCTGTCTGTGCACACAGATAACACAAATATACATTTATCATTATAATTTATATATTTGCAAATATAAGAACTGCCACTGTAACCCTAATACAGTGGATTACTGGGGTTCGTCTTGTGTGGCTCATGTAAATTACATAATTTTTAAAAGATTAAATTTTCTTACAAAATATTTGTGATACTTTTTGGTAAATCTGTGGAAAGACAGAGATGCCAGAGGCTGAACACGACATGAGTGAGTTAAACAGCTGTTCCAGAGCACGTGACCTGCATCACTCAACATGGCGGCCTGTGGTCTGTCATCTGACATCTGACCACAGTTTAGTCTTCATCTATCCTTATTCTTTAACAAGAAACTAATTGGTATTTGCTCATAAATATATTGTAAAATAAATCTTATGAATGTACTATAATATTGACTAACCTATTTCTAGTTCTTTCTTGACGATCCCAATAAGGTTAAAAAGTTGAATGGAAAGAACAACTGGTCAGCTAACGCTGATTACTTTAAGCTAGCCCATTTTCTATGAATAAATCTTATGGCCATGGGGAACCACCAAATTGGGTGACACACGTTAGTTAATTAAAGTTTCCTAGCACATATATTATGGTGTGCTGGAGTTGACTTCGTCAACAAACTTCAGAATTTGATAAAAAGTATTTCGACCCTTTAGGCATTTAACAACTATTATTACTGGTGAACCAAGTTAAAAGCGTTAAAATTTATCTGTGAAAGAACTATTTCGCGTAGAGAGATGAAATAAAATGGTTTTCACAAATCATACTGTATAGACGTCAAAATTGAAATAAACCATGTTTGTACAAAGAATTTGCCCTAAATTAAGAAACCATGGGCTCAAATCTCAGAATTTTCAAACGTAACAACCAGTTAAGTTGATAATATTTACTGTAAACCAAATAAATTGCATAAGCAAGTCATATAACCTTAAAAAGTAACAAATTAGATCTTTTTCATCATCAGACAGCATTATTCTGGATTACTTTCGCCATGGTGTCAGTCAACATTATAATTTGAACCTTGTATTTTCATCTCGTCTCATCTTTGTATTATATTTCAATGTGATGGAACCCCTAATCGTACCAACCAATAAACCTAGGGGCCCTATTATTTCTCCGTAACAAGGTCAGCCTCCAGTCCTTGGTTATCCATGATTAAGACAGGCTGGCGAAAAGCCTGTCTACGTTTACATAAATGCAGCGTCTGTGTTGGCGTCCAGCCCAGGAACGCTTGGGTGCCTTGGTCCGGGGAGTGAAGGAAGGCAGTTCTTAGTAAGAAATTTGTAATATATGTTCCCTTAATGTAAGATTATTTGTGAAACCTCTGATTGTGTTGATCTGTGGTGGCTTATGTAACCATTGTATATCATTGGAATAAAGTAGAAATAAAGACATTTATTTACTTTGATAAAAAGCTAAGTTTCTCTAAAACACAAGGGGTTTACGGGTTATAACGAAAAGTTTGATTTTTCAACTTTACCTGCACTAGCGTTGAATCTCTGACCCCAAACGCTAAGTCAATAGAGAGATATCCATCTCCTACAGTATGTCAGGGTGCGATTCCTGTAAAACCGTAATACTGTCAAATTAACGACATACGCGTTCAGATTAGTTGCGAGTTGTTTTGACACCGATATTACACGATGGTATCACGGCTGACATCAGCTGAGTGAGTGACAGCACCGGCGGGCTCATGTACGCGTATCAACATGACAGCTGCCTCAGGATCAACATACGCAAGTACGCATCAACACAGAATATCGCAGCACAACATGCGAGTAGTATGAAGAATACAGCAAGATAATGTCAATCACTAGATTCTTAAATTACATTTTTCCTGACTCTTTTGAAAGGGATAGGGAACTTAACAAAATAACCAGAAAAACCTTAAATGCTAAAAAAATAAATTTTATCATACAAATTATAGCCGTTTTTCCTGTGCTTCGCTACGGGGAAAATTGGGAGTTTGAAACTAAGTTATGAGGAACCAATGGTGGCAAGCTCTGAGATTGAAATATTATTACGGACGTGTTCTAGAGTTTTTACTGAACAATAAGAACACGAGGTATACAAAATTGATTACTTTCAGGTTAGCTAATTTTGTATTGTCATCAGGGACCAAGGACAGGGGCAAGGGACCAAGAAATGTGCACCGATCATGACCCTTGCAGAACACTTGTTAAGCATATTTTTAAAACTTTATATACATATGTACATAATACTCTCTACAATTCGCATTCTTTGTCCGATTTGCATGAAATTTGGTACAAATGTTCCTTTTGTAAATATCTCAGTCAAGTTCGTTAGACATCAAAATCGGGCTACCGAAAGTACCTTTTTATAGGAATTTTGATGAAATTTAAATTGAACATGTATTTTCAACTTGAAATAAACACAAATTATCCAATAAAAAATTTTATAGCTGGTAATTTTTTTTTTGGATAATTTGTATTTATTTCAAGTTGAAAATTATAAATCCAATAAGGAGTTCTACTAGATGTATTTGAACATGTATTTTGTTGTATCAATATACTTAACATTATAAAACACCGTTAAGTCGTTTCAAAATGTCGGCTAGAAAATGGATTTTTCGCTGTAAGCACGAAATAAGTGGTCCGATTTTATTGAAATTTAAAATGTGATTTCCTTTCATGATGTGTAGTGAAACTTCCAATAAAACCCCCGTAATTCCAATTAATTTTTAATTATACCTCTCAGGTCTCAACCCTTTCTCTTGATTCACCACGTTCTTCTCTAAAAGTTTAAAAGGTAGCTTATTTCTAACTAAAGACGGTTTTATCTCGACTAAAAAAATTTACATAGAATTCAGTTTTTAATATTTTCCAACCAGTTTTGCTAATACTCTAAATGTCTCATCTTCCCTAGTTTCCTACAGTACGAGGGTGAGAAGGTGGTCAACACAGTAATCTCTGGACAGATCAGCTGATGTGGACAGATATGTGTGGCTGAGACAGCTGGCAGTGCAACAATACCGTAAACACTTGTGACACATCAGTGTGACATGTCTATACAATGTGTAGTCAATGTTATCAGCTCCACCCTCCTCCAGCACTCACGAGGGGCTGTCCACTGCACAGTTCCGGACAATAACTTTGTAGAATGTGTGAAGCCCGTGTCCAAATCACCGGAATATTTGAACAAATTCAACGTGTTAACACAAAAATATAGGTCTATTTATAAAAAATCCGTCAAAATCCAACTATTACCCAACTATTATTTTGAAGAACTTGTTTTACATGTTTCGAAAAAATCTCTTCATCGCCAAATTTTAAAATAAATTTAAAAATTTAATTAATGTTTTAATAAATTTAAAATTGTACCTCAAAAGAAAGGTAATATTAAAACGAATTCAATGACGTAAAGATACCAATTTAAAGAAGACACAAAATCTGGTGTAAAATGCCCCATTTCACATACAATTTATTTTGAATGACAGAATTTTCTTCAAAATACTCTATGGTATTATGTTATAGGGTTGTGACGTATTTTGGGTGGAGGGTGAGTGACGCAAAGTACGTCAAAACAAACTTCAGAATCCTATAAAAACATTCCCCAAAAGGGTTTAAAAAATATTTAATCTTTCAAACGTTAAGGAGGGGGGCAATTAAAACTCACCCTGTATATTTTTGTTAAATTAAATCAAAAGAAGCAAATCAAATGAGCAGTTATTCAACGTTTGAACATTCCTAAATTACTAGATTCCTAAATATCGGTGCAATATTGTTGGTAATTCGAACAACGAGTCTGTCGGCCAAGCTGGACAAATATATGATTGAATTGCCTCTACCCTACTTTGACCCTTTACTCTGTGGGCTGAAATGTATAATTTGTTTCATTTGTGTAAAACAGAGAGCTTTAATTACGAACTGAAGACTAATGGAGTGGCCGGCCTGGATTTGAATTACATTACCGTTAACAGCTTCCATTTCACGCACTACCCGTCATCAATGTGTTCTAGAGTTCAATATATTTGTAAAATTTGCTTAAAATTCCTTTTCCGTCTGCTTTTGTATCTACGATGGACACAGATTAAAGGTACGAATTTAAAACCACTGTCAAATTGTTAATAGTTATTTTAGAGACATTGTTATTGTGTTATTTTTCATGCAATTGTATGCTTTTGAAGAAACAATGCTACAGGGAATGTTTTAGCAGCGGGGTTTATGAGACCAATATTAGAAGTCATGTATCAGTGATCAATGACAATATTTCAATATTGATGGGCATGTTATAGTTCCAAATTGAAATACGTTGGACCAGTGGGTTGATAGCTTGAGAAAAATATTAAAATAATACTAACAAAATCACCAAGGTTAACACGACTTGCCAGAACACCTGAAAACTTAGTCTAACTCGATCTGCCTGAGCCTGAAGACGCACTCAAGAAAAGCACATCATCCGTGGATCTGTGAGAATGATCTTACGACTTGGGAAATGCAGTATTTCTAAATAATAGTAGTAGCTATTTATTCAAAGTCGCAGGATTATTTTCCTAGTTCACGGATGAAAATATTGAAATGTTTAGTTCCTGTGACAATAAAATGTTTAAATTATGTTCATTTTTTTAGTACGTTTTCGGGAAGATCTAGCCGGACTCTTGATCAATGCTTCTCTTGCCATTTGGATGTTTTAGGTGTTCTGGTAGATATTGTTCGCCTTAGTAGTTTGTTTTGATCATTTTTCCTGTTTATCTCAAGCTATTACGCCACCTCAACAACATCGATTTGGAACGATAACATGCCCATCAATATTGCAACGCTGAAAAAATCCACCGAGTATTGATCACTGATACATCATTTCTAACATTGGTCTCATAAGCATATAATATTATGCTTTTTAACATTCCACTGTGCCATTGTACTTTAAATGGCGTAAAATTGTCTTCAAAATTACTTAAGGACAATATTTCTATGACAACTAATAACGACAATTAACAGCTGTTTCAAATTCATCCGTTTAATCTGTGTCACCCTGTATTTATTTTCTTCTTAGACTAGCCGGTTGATATGAATATGATTTTATTGCTATACGAATAATTACGACGTAACCAATTGTGGCGCAGTGATAGTTTCCTAAATAAAGTACTGAATAATGTTGACTTGAAGAATGTTTTCTAGTAATAGTGCAGGATACAGTTTTGTGTTTTCTATCAGCCCTCTGGCCTTGCCTCGCATTTTCCTCCCCTTTGTAACAATTAACAGTGGTTGCAAGTGGTCCCTTGAGTCAAACACCCTCCAGCATTTGCTCAACCTACCTTATCTTATCTCAACTTTGGCTCCAGTATAACCTTATTTTGGATATACTTGAACTACGACGTGTATATATTGTGTCGGAAATCTTTTATAATTTGGAAAGTTTAATTATAAAATGCAATTCCGTGGTTTGGTTTTGAAAATTAGCACGATCAACAACTTGCCATGAAAACTGCACAACCTGCGTAACCAACATAGTAGCAACGTTAAAAGTTGTACGAATAAATGGTAATTTACATATACAGTCCACGTGGTTAAGTGGTGGAGGACTATAAAGTCCTAACTTCGCCCCGTAAATAAAGACTTATTTCATTTCATTTCCATAGTATTTTTACAAAACATATTGAGAACTAACAAAACATATACAATATGTTGATAAATGGTTTCAATGTTACAACAACAAGTAAAAGGATTGCGTGATTTCTTTATTAGCGAATTTCCATAGGAATATAGCTATTCATTTCTCTCGCCAAAGAGAAGGACATGTCGTAGAAATGTGCGGTTTGCAGTTTTTTGCTTCTTACAACGTCTCCTGAGTCATATGACAAAGAACTTTTATATATAGTTGATATCAAGTTATAGACAAGACATTATTTAATCAGCGTGCTATATTATAGAACATGGTTCACTCCTTTCTGATTCCAAGTTACAAGAACCTGTACTCAATTGTAAAGTTTTAACAAATAGATATACAAACTAATTATTACTATACTTACACATATTCATAAACCACTCACTGACCTGAAAACAGACACCAACGAGTTAACACTTTAATCATACAAACAAAACACGTTCATATAACAATTCAAATAATATATATATTATATATATTCTATAGGTCCGATGTCATGACATTTGGTATACAAATGTTCTTTTTGTAAATCTCTAGGTTAAGTTCGTTAAGCAGCAAGATTTAAAATGGTAGCCATTCAAAGTTTTTTTTTTCCTATAAAATAGGAGATTTACCATAAATGAGTTTAAAATGATGGCCATTCAAAGTTTGGTTTGCCTATAAAATAGGAGATTTACCATAAATGAGTACACAGCTCAACCTGTATAATAGATTTTTACCTCCTCAATAGATAAAAAAAACTTGGTCGCTCTAGTACCTTCTACGTTATTTTTAGTTTTACTATTAAGTCAGAATTTCTTAATTTTGACATATACAGCACACTGGGCAGATATTAATCTGTGCGTATTTAATAGAAACTCATTGACTTAAAATCTGCTACTAAATAACTTAACTATTGAGTTTCCTAGGATACCAAGTAAAAAACTTTCTTATTTGAAAAAATATATAACAGCTGTTGTTTGTTTATTTTAAATATAAGGGGTTACAATATATACATTTGTTTCAATTCAAACCAAAACAAAAGAGTAAATAAGGATGAAACTGTTGGTGTTTAATAAAACAACTTTTGACTTTAACTTAATACCTTAATGCCTCCTATTACTTTAGAAATAAAAGTATAAATTTAGCAACTTTAGGAATAACTTAATTTATTTTTCATTTGTAAACACAAAACATAATGTTTATAACAATTAATTATTTGAAGACTAAATCATCAGCTGCATGGCACAGTAAAATGAATTTGTACTTTGCACAAACTATATTATATAACACGCCCCCTCAAGGTTAACAAATTCAACGTTTAACTATTGGAACGTTTAGTCACTTAGTCCAACGCCAGTAGTAAATCTTTTCAATTTTACATTTTGTAGTGGTTTGGTCATCATGTCTGCAATCATATGTTCGGTGGGACAGTATACCACATTGATTCTCATATTCTTTTTCAAATCACAAATGAAGTGGTATTTCGTCTCGATGTGTTTTGTTCGTTGACTAAACTTTTCACTATCAAGTATCTTGATGCAACTTTGATTGTCTTCATAGTAAGTTATTGGATTATCATTAGATTCATTAAAATCTCTTAACAGTCTTTCTATCCATATTCCTTCTTGAACTGCGTCAGCTAGTGCAACATATTCTGCTTCAGTGGATGATAGGGCTACTATTTGTTGTTTCTTGCTTGTCCAGTTTATGGTAGCTCCATGCACTTTGAACAAATATCCTGTGTTCGATTTTCTATCTTGACTATCTCCAGCCCAGTCTGCGTCAACATAACAACATATTTTGTCGTTGGAATTTACTTTAGTATCAGGTGTTCCAAGTTTTAGACGTTTGGTTTTAGTCCCTTTAAGATATCTAAACACTCGTTTCACTTCACACCAGTCAAGTTCACTTGGGTTGCTAACCTTTCTAGCAAGAATTGATGTGCTAATAGCAATATCTGGTCTTGAGTTAGTAGCCAAATACAGTAAAGATCCAATTGCACTTCGGTACACTTCGTTTGATTTCAAACTGGAAGATGCCTCAGTAATCTTGTGGTAACCTGGATCCATTGGTATTTTAGATGGTTTACAATCTTCCAAGTTAAATTCTTTGATTTTCTTCTCAATGTAGTTTGTTTGATGCATTTCGAAAACTCCATTATTCCGCTCAAATTGTAAACCCAAATAATACTTAAGTTCTCCCAGATTCTTGACTTTGAAATTTGAATTGATTTGTATTTCAAATTCTTTTAGTTCTGTCAAACTTGTAGTTGCTAGTATAATATCATCGACATAAATGAGTAGATATGTCTCAGTTTGACAAGTAATCTTTGTGTACAAACATGGGTCAGCTTCACCCCTTTTAAATCCTTTTGAAATCAAAAAATCGTTTAACTTTCTATTCCATTCATATGCACCTTGTTTTAGTCCATACACATTTTTTAGCAACCTGTAAGCATTTTCTCTATTACCATCTTCAAACCCATCAGGTTGTTTCAAGTATACTTCGTGTGATATTTCCCCATTTAAATATGCAGTTTCAATGTCAAAATGATTTACAAACATTCCCTTTTTCCCTGCAACCGTTAGAAGGGTTCTTATTGTTGTAGATCTGGCAACAGGTGCATAAACTTCATCGTAGTCTTCTCCATACTTCTGGGAGTAACCTTGTGCTACAAGACGAGCTTTATAGCGGTTAACACTTCCATTTTCGTTGTACTTTATTTTGAAAATCCATTTGCTTCCAATGGTTTTCTTTCCATCTGGAACACTTGTTAATTTCCATACTTTATTGCTTTTGAACGATTCCAGTTCTTGTTTCATTGCCTCCATCCACTCTTCCTTTTGGTCACTTTTAATAGCCTCATAGTAGTTTTTTGGCTCATTTACATTTTGTTTACAAATGTGAGTTTGTTCCTGAAAGCGCAAAGGTAAAGTACCTATGTTTGGCCTTTGTGATTTCCTTGGTTCGGTGACTGTAGTTTTGTTTTGAGAAAGAGATGGAGTTTGAGTGTCTGCTTCATTTTCATCCAACAATGAAATGTCAACTTCAGTAGAAGAGTTTTCCGGTAATTTGTGTTGTGTGTCTTCAATTTCCAACATGTCTTCCGCATGAGGTGGTTTTGATTCCTGTTGTTCTTCAAGAGTTAGCCTTTCATTATTGATAAACTCCACATCCCTACTTATTGTGATTTTATTAGTTTCTCTTTCAAGAAGTCTATATCCTTTAGTTCCTGATTCATACCCAACGAATGTTAGTAGTTTTGCTTTAGGTTCTAGTTTCTTTCTCTTTATGTCAGGAATCATTGCATATGCCTTACTTCCGAAAACTTGTAAATGGGTTAAATCTGGATGTTTTTGAAACCATCTGTTGTATGGAGTGTCATCAGTAGCTTTAGTTGGTAGTCTGTTCTGGATGTAGTTAGCAGTATTAATTGCTTCTCCCCAGTACATGTTTGGCATTTTCGCATCAATCAGCATACATCTAGCCATTTCAACTAGTGTCCTATTCTTTCTTTCTGCCACTCCATTCTGCTGTGGAGAATAAGGAGCAGTCATCTGAACTTCAATTCCTTCTTTCTTTAGTAATGCTTTGACATTTTGCCCCATATACTCTCCCCCTCTATCCGATCTGATGATTTTAGGTTTCAACCCAAATTTGTTTTCCATACATTTAATGAATTCTTCAAATTTGTCACATACTTCTCCTTTGTTATTAATTAAATAAACTGTTGTGAATCTACTGTAGTCATCAATCATTGTCATGAAGTATTTCTTTTTCCCTGGTGTTTCTGTATGCATTGGCCCACACAAGTCGGTGTGCACCAAATCCATAATTGCTTTGGTTTTGTTGTGTGATTCTTTAGGAAAATTTTTTCTGGCCATTTTACCTTTAATGCATTCTTCACATTGTATAATAGTTGAACAGTCTTTAATTTGGATCCCTGTTGCTAAACTACTTGCTAGTAATTTTATGTCATTTGGTTTCTATGTCCTAATTTCCGGTGCCACTCATGAATACATCCTTTGGTATGTGTTACGGTTTCAGCCTGCATTGCTCTATCTAGATTGTCATCAACCTTTGTATTCAGTTTATAGAGGTTGGATTCTAGTGATGCAGTTGCCACTATCAAGTTGTCTTTACAAATTGTACATTTCATCTTTAAATGACACGTTCAGTCCATTTTGAGTTAGTTTGGAAACAGAAATTAGGTTTCCTTTCAATCCTGGTACATATAAAACATCTTTCACTGATATGATGTTTGAGCCTGAATCATATTTTACACATGTAATAGTTCCATCGCTTTACCTTGAGTAGTCAAAACTTTTCCATCTGCAAGATATACCTTGTGTATGTATTTTCATCTAGTATTTTGAAGAAGTTTCTATTGCTACACATGTGCGAAGCCCTGAGTCAATATACCAGTCCTTATTTGTACTGTCATTGGATAAAGTGAAACAGTATTCATTTACACCTTCCTTATCTTCTTCTACTACTTTAGCATTGTGTGTCTTTGATTTTTCAGGGTTATTTGATTTCCACCGCAAGTACTTTCTGCAATCTTGTTTCATGTGACCGGACTTTTACAAAATAGCATATAACTGTATGCCTAATTTTGTCCTGATCTGAAGAGTTCTTTACATTTTGATTATCATAATTACTTTTGACTTTAAGCACTTGTTCACTGTCAGATAATATGTCTTTACTGTTCCTTCGGTTTGATTCCTCAATTAACTTGTTCTTTACTAAAGATAAAGTTAAATCTTTCTCTGGTCTGGTTTCTAATGCTGTGATTAGTGTGCTGAAACTTTCTGGTAAACTACTGAGCAACAAGGCAATAAGCAAATTTTCCGCAATTGTTTCTCCTAATTCAGTAAGTTTTTCTGTGAGGGTTTCCATCTCATTGATGTGACTTTCAATCGTCTTTCATTAAACCTTAAAGAACAGATTTTCCTAAGGATACTTACTTTATGGATAGTGTAGACTTTGATGGTAACTTTCCAAGGCTTTCCATACTTCATGAGCTGACTTAAGTTTCCTTATGTGTATGATTTGGTTGTCCTCAACAAGTAAACCAATGATTGCTCTAGCCTTTCCATCTCTTTTAACCCAATTAGCATCATTATCCTTTATTTCATCGTCTTGAACAATATCCCACAGGTCTTCTTTAATCAACAATAATTCTACTTTATATTTCCAGAGGTAGTAATTATCATTGTTCAATTTAGCAATGTTAAATTTGTCTGCCATTCTTTAGATTATTTATGCCTTGATTTAGTTTACCTTATTATTCCTTGAATTTCCATAGTGCGGGTCCATAACCTGTTGGTGTTTAATAAAACAACTTTTGACTTTTAACTTAATACCTTAATGCCTCCTTATTACTTTAGAAATAAAAGTATAAATTTAGCAACTTTAGGAATAACTTAATTTATTTTCATTTTGTAAACACAAAACATAATGTTTATAACAATTAATTATTTGAAGACTAAATCATCAGCTGCATGGCACAGTAAAATGAATTTGTAAACTTGCACAAACTATATTATATAAAACTTTATAAATAGGGTGAAATACTAACAGTGTATGTGAGCAGAGTTTCGTCTAATTTAAAACAGATAAATGAAAACAATGGCTTGTGGTGGAAATTCACGAAGATTCACAGTAGCAGTTGTGGCTACGTTTCGGCTATGTTTCAATCAGTTTTCTCTGTTCTAAAGGTAGCTAGCAAAGAAAGCTACTTGTTTTAAATGGTGGGGATTATTCTACAGTAGAATTCGAAAAACCCAGTTATAAAGGTCTCAAAGAAAAGATGTACAGGATTTGAAAAGTAAAAATTTTAATATAATTGGTAGAATTTTTATTTTTACATCCAAAAGACACGGCAAATCTTAAATGTATTTAAAAAGGTTTCAATAGCAGGTTCTCCCCATTGCACATCAGACATTTAGCTGATAGTCAACCTCCCATAGGTGTTTTTAGAGCATTTCAGGAGTCACCGTTGAAATGGCTACGTTGATTCTTCTTCTTGATTGCTGCTTAGATCACGTGTTTTCTCTGCGCAACTAAGTTTTAAATCTAACCCCAAAAGAAAGAAATCAAAAGGCGATGAAATCAAGACTCCTAGGTGGCCACAAAACAAGGACCGATACTCCCAATCCAACGATTAGGAAATCTGTTGTTGAGAGCTGTAGACAGTTAGACTGGTAGTGACATGGAGCTCCATCCTGCTGGAAAATGGCATTGAAGCCCTTTCCCCTTTCAATTTCTTCAACTTGAGGGAACAAGATAGTAGTTTAGTGATAAGAAGATCAACAGCCATTTCAACGGTGACGCCTGAAATGCTCCAAAACACCCTGACGGGAGGTTGACTATCGGCTAGATGTCTGTCGTGCAACGGTCCCCAAAACAGCTCACATTGAAACTTTTTAATTACATAAAAGATTTAGATTTTACCGTAGTAACTTGTGATGTAAAATCAAATTCTACTAATTATATTAACATATTTATTTCTTTGAAATCCATACTTTTCGATGACCCTTAATTGTCATTCGTTGAACGGCTCTCGGATTTCGTAATTTGACAAGTTAAGTTTGAATCATGATACAACTTGTTTCAACTCTAATCAAGCAAGCTTGACGAGATGAATAGTTAAAAAGAAATGATGATATTACGGTCCACAATTTTTCTCTTTATTTACCTCTAGCAATGTTGATATTCGTTCTAGTTTCCACTCATGTGCTGCTAGGACAACAAGTTCAAACCTATTTGTTTCATGTTCAGCGTAAAAACGAATTAACACAAGTAAAATGCTGATTTTATTATTTTTTAAATAAATGATGTCGTGTACACGGCATTGATTTGTGCTTTTAAATCCCTCCCAATTTTCGATTCATCAATTCTGTTTGACTTTGCAAACAAGAAATCCCATTACGATTGAATAATTAGTTTATCTCGTTTGTGACCTCTGTAGAGAAAATATAATTTTGCAAATTTGCAAATGAATTGATGGCTGGACACTTTTTTTTATATATTGTATTGACGATTATTAACGAATGTCCTTTGGAAAAATGAGATATTCATGCCGTCAGCATGGTAAGACCCAGACCCGGGACCATGAAATGAGCACCGATCCTGACCCCCAGAACACGTTTTGAGCATTCTTTTCACACTTTATGTATATATATATGTATGTAAGTGTGTGTCTACAGGTCGCATTTTTTGTCCGATTTTCATGAAAGTTCCTCCATTTGTAAATATCTCGGTCAAGTTCGTTAGCCTGCCAGAAAAATGGGACCACCCCAAGCCCCTTATTGGGGAGGAATTTTTCAAAAAAGGAGGTTTAATGGTTTAAGAACAGTGAATTTCATCGGGCTTACAAAAGAAGTCACACTAATCCATGATTCCTATTACTGTCAAAGTGCATTTACGTTATTAATGTATTTAAGTACCGAGTGTCCCACGAAGAGGTTTAAACGTTTAATTTTATATTACGTGCCCATTCATGCACCGAACTTTTTAAACTTTACACAGTTTACAAAATAGGTTCTAAAAATATTCTGGGAAAATTTCAGCTCCCTAACCTTTGTAGAAACAAAATGGCGGCATATTGAAAAAACTAGAACATAGCCTAATGAAAAACCTTAAAGTCCAAAATTATTCAAACTGTAACCATCCACAGCAACACACTGATAACAGCGCTTAAGAAATGATTCGTAGAAAGCTCTTACGAAAGAAACTCCGCGGTATCCGGAGAAGTTCCTCTTCTATTGATCGTTTTAGTTCCTCATCATTATTGGACTATGGGTATAAACTTGTTCCTTCATTAACCCCATAAAAGTCAAATACAGTTAAATCTGGTGATCGGGTGGCCAATCTAAAAATCACTACGACCAATCCAGCGGCCATGAAGGTTGTCATTTAGTAATTGCTTGACATGATTTGCGAAATGAGGTGGAGCACCATCTTGTTGAAAGATTGCTTGATCCATTTCTGGTACCGTCAAATGGGGCAAGACATGTTCATTTAAAACTCGTGCATACCTATTCCCAGTCATTATATTGTCTGAAATTTTACAATCAAACAGCTGTTAGATCAACAATGAGCGTTAGAACCGCAACGTAGTAAACAAATCAGATAATAACTCATGAAGGTAGTTTTTATATGAAGCAAATTGGTAAAATTTTCAATATGCTGCCATTTTGTTACTACAAAGGTTAGGGAGCTGAAATTTTCTTAGAATATTTTTAGAACCTACTTTGTAAACTGTGTAAATTTTAAAAAGGTTCGGTGCATGAATGGGCACGTAATATAAAACTAAACGTTTGAACATCTTCGTGGGACACTCGGTATATTTAAGTTGATGCGATTATTTTGGAAAACTTTACGCTGTCCGAGTAAAAAGGGGACCTAGTGGTGCCCAAACTATGGATAAGTATTGGTCGGATAATAGAAATCACGTTACTTCTTTGAGTAAAACGTTAATAATCATCAAACATTTGCTCCATATTTCTAACGCCCTGCACGCCAGTCAAATATAAAATGTCCGTTTTCTAACAAGTTATCTTGAGTCTTAACAAAAAGCAACGTAACTTTAGTCATTCGAATCCGACATACAACTCTTTTGCCGGTGCCAAGCTGTACTACGAGTCAGGTCCCCAGAGCACCTTGAATGGGGTGAAAGTCATCTCTTAAAGAGGGGAGAGGAATAATAACACGCATTTGCTGCGAGAATGGGAGATTGCTACAAGAGTCGCTTGTTCACTTAGTAACGTAACGTGACTCCACGCGTGTTACAGTGTAACAGTGTTACATTGTTACACGACACTGAAGTTCATCTTCGAGACTCTTTACAGCAAACTTATTGCAACTTCAGTTGATTTTGTAACGAATATTGAACTAATCCATTTCAAGAGGTTAACATTTAAGAACAATGTAAGAGTTAAGAGGGAGTTGCCCCAAAGAAAGAGTGAAATGCTTTTTACTTTGGCTGTTATGGGACGAAATTTCACAGTCACTACTGCGCTTATTTGGGGAACGGGTCTTTTAACGACAATGCCACTGTCATCAGGTCAGTATAGTTAAATTGTGCAAATGAAAACGTAACCGATAAGCATTACCGTGGATCATAGCAAATCTTCTGAAACAAGGGGTAGTTTATACAAAAAATGCCCTTTAACTTTTGGATTCACGGCAGTTAAATTCAATTGAAACGCAGCAAGTTTCAAACAAACGGGTATTTATTATATAATCACTTTTAGACAAAAGGTGTTTGATTGGTCTGAGTAAAACCTCTCAAGGGAGAGGAATAGCCTGGACTAATGCAAGTAAAGGAGCTCATTCCGGAATGACTAAGTAACTTTTGAAAAGAAATTTTAAGACGGCGATGACGATTTTTCCCGTGGTCGGACTAGTCCTAAACGTGAATAATAATATACATATTTACATAAATATGTAAAATTTAGCTATTTTACTCAAAGGTAAGCTCAAAACTGGAAAAGGAGTGAGTGTCCACAAACAATAAATGTAGGCCTAATTATTTAAATTTTTTGAACCAAAATGTATAAATTCATTCAAATGTGAAATGTTTGAAACGAAAATGTCGTACAAGCTAATATCTGAGACCCCAGCTGTTGTTATTTGAAATTCTAGAGAGAATCTGTGGACAATGACGTCACAGTGAAGTCACGTGACTCTCATTCGTCATCCACACAGCAGTCAGCTGTTACCTCAACTTTTCTCTCTGTCTCACTCACTCCACATAACAGAACAGAACAGATTCCATGTAAGATGTTTATCTAAAATAACTCCTAAAAACTTAACATTTTCGGTTTCTTGTAGTAAGTTACCGTTTATGGTCATGTTAATATTACCATGATCTGAGTATTTTATACAACTAAACTATTTATATGAAACTATTTATATGAAATGTTTCAGCCAAATTAGTATTTAAGTTTAAATAGTTGAAATAGCTCACACAGCTGTTAGTTTGTTGAGTAGTGGAATGTTCCAACGCATGCGCAAATCAGTTGCACTACAACTTACAGTTGTGTCATCGGCATACTGCAATAAGTTGTAGCTATTCAAAGAACACACTACAAATGAAATTGTTAATTATTAACATACAAAATTAATAAGATAAGCCTAGAATGGATCCTTGAACCCATGTTTCAAGACACATTTGATAATTCATTTTCAATTTTAAAAGTCCTGTTGATTAAAATGACTTTATCAATTATAAGATGTTCTCGAATTCCATATATATCACCAAATCACTTTCAGCCATGCTGACCATTTATGAGGGTATTTTAAACAGAGTATGTGGTGAAGGATGAGTGTGATGAGTGGTAGTAATTTAATTAGCAGGGGTGTATCTTATTTGCACAAGAACTAAGTTGACTCTCCTTAGAATGGGTCATTAATTATAGCTAATGAAATGAAATACAAGGACCAACGGCAACGTGACTTCCGAACCAACAGGTGAAATCTGATAATAAGTCTAAGAATGGTATCCTTGATGCAGGTATCATGCCTTGATCACACAAGAACTATTTGAACCCATTTGACTTCCTTAAAACCTTCCATGAAGCTGGATTACAGGACCATATCCAGTTATAAATACGATAGTAAAAAATATAATATATCAAACAATTTTAAATTACTAGCGCAGTCAAAACCCTTAAATGTTACATTACTGATTGTCTGGTGAAACTGTGTATATCATGTTAGTTAATACAGTAGGCTACGTATGGTAGGAGAAGTTGGTTGTTGCGGTACTGTTATCTTTTACTCAGTTGTTCAATCGTAATAATTTGAAACTGGTTTCTTTTCGTCATTGGATTAAATTATAACAACAAAACGCAAATTATAGAAACTCAAATGGAACTCTTGGTCACTGACTTTAGCCCGCATCAGGGTAAAAAGATAACATATTTAATACACCCATACTACTCAAAAAATTACAGTTTGGTACGAATATTTATAAGAATTCAGATGGAATTCTGTAGATGCAATATTACTAAGTTAAATTAATATTAAGAATGATATAATTTGAAGGGTTCGAATTATTTGTATACTTATTTTCTACTTCTAGCTTATCATTTTAATAATTTTTTAAATCACATTATTTTCAAAATTGTAAAATAAAGTTCTTTTTTCAACGAAAAAGCAAAAGAATGATAACCTTCTAAAACCAATTTTGTTTTTAAATCAATTTAAACAGGGGAGGGGATTAATTACTGTAATATACAATCGAAAAGAGTTTGTAACCTAACCTAACCAAAATGTTAAACACAATACTATCCATTTCTAAAGAAAACCTAAGTTTGCGGTTTTATAAATAATTCTCTCTTCTCTCACATGAAACATTTTATTCCACCTCGAAACACTTCATAAATCAAACAGCACTCCGTATATCTTGTCAAGTAACATACGGAGATGAGGTATTTCATAAAATCTATGTCGCAGTTTGCTTCACATATTTCAATTCTCAACATACCTTTACATCTTTACAGCTTTGTTTCGGTGATTAATTATGTATTCAAGCTTTATTTACGAGTCACGTTCTTAGTCAATTGATTTTATTGGTTTTTGATTGAGTGTGTTCAGAGTGAATGTAAGTTTAGCTTCGTTGATAAAATGATTTTGTAAACAATTATCATGTTCAAATACGAATATAATATTTAAACTGTGTTGTAAGAGGTCGTTCGCACTTACGTTGATTATAGGATCGACGCCTTCGTGTAAATCAATTGGACAATCTATATATTAAAAGAATTGATGAAAATCAAATGGCAGTCAGTACAACCGTTCTATAAGGCCGATTTTCTTCATTGTTTTAATGAAAGGTATTTATGCATAGATTTATCATCAAACTTAAAAATGCTTAACTTTCGCTCTTCTCAAGTTATACTCAAAAAAGGCTTTTTACCCATATTTTCTTAAGCAAATTATTCGTTATATAAATTGTTCGTTTTGGTCTAAGAACACTCAGTGAATCATGTTCTTTCATTAGATATATCATTTAACATATTTAGTTACCAATTAGAGGTGAGGAGTTATGCATTGGACAAACGTTGAGATTTTTTGGCAAAGTGTTAAAATGCCCAGCTGCTGTAAATGTAAGCATCAACAAATAATAAATAACAGTGTATAAATAGGTTTCAAACTCTTAAGGAAATACCTTAGCTGAAATGTATAGTCATTAGCGAAGTGAATACCCAAACTGAGAGGCCGAAGCAGAACCGTGAGCGAAACGAACGGAACTGAGGCTGCAGAATGACACAGTTTAAATTATTTAAATTCCCATCAACTGATGAGCCAACGGATAGGCTCACACTTTTGGCCTTAATACAGTGATTACATTAAACGTGTATAAGATCTTTCCCTCGGCCTTCGACATCGGTATTTTTTCACATGATTACCAATAGGTGTTAGGTTAGCCTAACAGGGTATTTTCATGATTTCTGGCCTCCGGACTTCTGAGCTTCAAACAATGAATGGGTTAACACCTTCGAAATCCATCGTAATAATCCAAATACGATGCTTGATGGTATATATTTTATTTATATTATATATTTAAATTATTTATTTTAATTATATTTATATTTTTATTTTTTAGTCAAAAACAATTAATTGAAATTGTGTTGACTAGTATGAAATAAAGGAATAATATGATTCATTAGTATCAATGGATGGGTGACAAGTGAAAAATTAATGAAGCCATTGGTAAGAACAATATTATCATTAAAAAAACTGTAAACTATCCCTATACATTATTGAGACAATAAAAAATTATAATAATAAAATCGAAACAAACTTTTAATCAAGAGATGTTTAGTTTATATATTAAAAGAAGATAAAATAACAAAATACAATTATACCTTTATGTATGTTCCATAATTCTCCTACTGAGTAGAGCCAGTTGCAATAAATGTTTTCTTAATTTCTTTTGAATAAACTGAACCAGCAAAAGGTGTTTTATTTTCTTTTGGAAGTTTATTTAAAAATTTGATACCTTTATTGGCAATTTTTTGAATATTGAAATCTGTAGTTTCTTGTCGTACAATCATTTGTTTTGTATTTAGCTGACAGTGAACATTATAACCTTGGACTAAATCACATTTGCCAACACAGTATGAAATTGTTTCAAATATATATATATAAAATTTGAATTCAATGTAAATATATTCAAATTTTGAAGTGTTCTTTGCAAGTAGCCCTATGGTTAGATTGATTACCAAATTACTGAATTATGTTTTCAATATAATAAATGCTCTTAACTTTCTTTCTTTGAGCCACATTAAAAAATTTAATCCCTTAAGACAAATGAGATTGAATGGTTTCATAGTAAACAACCTTGCATTATCATGGAGCAGAAATTTTAATTTGCCTTAAGAAAAACTCCAGAAGAAATCCTTTTACAAACATTGATCCCAACTGGAAGTCCCAAGATAAGGATTTATCCATAAGTCCTAAAAACGTTGTGTGATCCATTCTTTCAACAGTTGATCCCCTACTGCTACTGATACACCCTTTATTATTGACTTTAGAATTAAAATTCATGCATGTTGTCTTTTATAGATTGGTTTTAGATTAAGGTTTTCAAAATGTGTGGACACATGCGTTTTACATTTTCAAAACAAGAAATTTTAGGCTTGGGGTAGATTTGCAGCAAAACTCAAAGTTGTATCGTCAGCATACTGAACTATACTTATCGAATGTTAAAGCTATATTTGCAGTTGTTAATATACAAATTAACACATGGGCCTAAGTCGATCCTTGAAACACCAAACTTTATATGTAAAAGTTTGACATTGCATTGTTGACTATAACGATTTGTTCCCTATTGAACAAAATAGCTTTCAATCCATTTAAGAGACATTCCTTTAATCCAAAATTATTTTAAAGTATTTTAGAAAGAATTTTATATGAACACAATCAGATGCTTTTACAAATCTAAAAATATACTCATCGTTTTCATTTGATTATCGCGGCTTTTAACAACGAATTCCTATAAATCGTTGATTGTATCTGAAGTACTCTTGCCTTTTCGAAAGCCGAACTGATGCAGGATGATAGCGTTTTATCAAAAAAGATACAAGACTTTACAATGAAGTTCTCAAAAACTTTGCCTAATATTAGTAACAGTGCAATAGGTCTGTAATTTCCCATATTACTTGTTTGAGCTTTTTGTGAATAAAACAACTTTGAGAACTTCTTACATAAGTCAGGAAAAACTCCATCTTCAAAAATAGTTTTATGATTAGCGATCAATGGATTTGTAATGTGTATGAAACATTGTTTTGTAGTGTGAATAATTAATAGGTATTACCTTTGTCACTATCTCTTTTGTCGAAGGACGACGCGTTTCAACCTAATAAGGCCATAATCATGTCTTCATCCGCCAGTTGGCTGTCTTCACATTAAAACTTCCACACAAATTACATGACACACACACACGAACGACAACGAATAAACAAATAATTAAAAAACAAATACAATAAATACAAACATCGAGCCGGCTCGACAAACTCCCGTCACGGCATGCGAAGACTACACTGAGGGCTTGCATCTACGTCTTCCCCTCCCCACTTCCTCTGGCTCATTTGATAACAGATGATCAGGCTGATACTGGTTGTCTTGAACTATTGATAAGGTGGTTAAAGAGATGGTGTGATTTTGTACTGTAATTTTTCGTTTAAAGTGAATGATTATTTTTTAAAGGATTTGTATATTTCAATTCTTCTATGGGTTGAGATAACTTGATTTTTTGGGAGTAGTGGAGGATTTGTAGACTTTCGTTTATAGGTAACAGTGAATGTTTCATGTCAACAGATGCTGTGCGACGTTTGAGCGTTGTTTCACGCTTAGAGTCTGGAATATGCTCTTTAAAATCTCTCCTTAAAGACGTCCTGTTTGTCCTATGTACGTGCTAGGGCAATCTGCGCATGTTATCTTGTATACACCTGATTTGTCCATGTTGTCCTCTGTGTATTCTTTTTTTACGGTTGAGTAGTTTTGGGACTTATTTGATGTTTTGAAGGATAGTTCGATATTATGTTTTTTTTTTAGTTCTTTCTTTAAAAGCATGTTCTGTTGTGTGGCAATATTCGACACATATAACATAGCAATCACACCTTGTCGCCAATGGCTACAAGCTGAGTTGATAGACAGATTAATAAACAAACAACAGACTCGTAAAAAATAACCTATTAGCGGATGAAAGTAAAAGTGATAAAAAAAATACATATGTGTCGAATATTGCCACACGAAACAGGCATGCTTTAAAGAAAGAACTCAACATAATATCGAACTATCCTAAAACATCAAATAAATCCCAAAAACTACTCAGCCGTAAAAGTACAGAGGGACACATGGACAAATCAGGTGTATACAGAATAACATGCGCCCAGATTGCCTAGCACGTACATAGGACAAACAGGACGCTCCTTTAAGGAGAGATTTAAGAGCATATTCAGACTCTAGCGTGAAAAACAACGCTCAAACGTCGCTTACAGCATCTTGTTGACATGAAACATTCACTGTTACCTATAAACGAAAGTCTACAAATCCTCCACTACTCCCAAAAATCAAGTTATCTCAACTCCATAGAAAATTCGAAATATACAAATCCTTTAAAATAATCATCACTTTTAAACGAAAAATTACAGTACAAATCACACCATCTCTTTAACCACCTTATCAATAGTTCAAGACAACCAGTATCAGCTGCATCTGTTTATCAGTCGAGCCAGGAGGAAGTGGGAGGGAGAAGACGTAGACCTCAGTGTAGTCTTCGCATGCCGTGACGGGAGTTTGTTGTGAGAGCCGGCTCGATGTTTGTATTTATTGTATTTGTTTTAATTTATTTCGTTTATTCGTTGTCGTTCGTGTGTCATGTACTGTGTGGAAGTTTTAATGTGAAGACGAAGCCAACTGGCGGATGAAGACATGATTATGGCCTTATTAGGTTGAAACGCGTCGTCCTTCGACAAAAGAGGATAGTGACAAAGGTAATACCCATTAATTGTTGAATACTATCCTGGGGCTAATATGAATGATTTAATGAATTCTGCCAACCAGGCAAAACTAGCCATTCAGTTCAAAAACATTAAACTAAAGTTGTCAAATACCATCTGCAACATAAAGTATAATAAAGACTGCCAACGACACGAAATAAAGCCTAATTATGTCCAAGTAAAGATAAATAATAAGTCTGTAGCAGCCATGAAAACTAAATTAGCAGCAGAAAATCTATGGTTAAAAAACGAGATTAGCTACCTTTATAGTAAAAAGAATATGCTGAACACACTATTACTACACAAATATTTGCAATTAGCGAATTCTGTTCACCCCGTTTCCTTGGAGAGAATAATTGAACAAATTGAAACATCCGTCTCAAAAATAATACTTAATAAAAGAGCCACAATGAATAAGAAACTCACTAACTTGATGAATATTCAGAAATCTAAGGAAAATATAATATTACATGATTTCGAGTTTTACCCTAGGGTTGTAAATAAGACATCCATTAAATTTGAAAAGGTAGAAACCACTCCCTAAAGGAGTGAAAATCGAGAGCCACTCTTCTTTTAATGAGGTGGCCGGGTTTCAACAGCCAAAGAAATTTCCACTCTATCTGAGTGGCCTTCACCTCTTCATTTTTAGAGTGTAAAAATTGTTCAATACGTACTCATGTAGCATTGATCATTGGGAATAAGACGAAAGTCCCCACGGAATTCTCGATCTACACTTTACCTTTTACTAGATTTTCATTCTCAAATAGCAATAAGGTTTAACTAGCCGATGGTGTATTGATTGATTATTTTGTGTAGGCATATCATAACAAATTCAAGTTTAAACACAAACAATCCAATACATTTTATTTGTTGGGTGAGGCCTTTAGGAAACGATGTTTCCATCTTCGGACTAAACACCAATTACTGCAGTTGGAAACATCTTTTCTGAAAGGCCTCACCCAACAAATAAAATTTATTGGATTGTTTGTATTCAAACTTGAATTTATTGTTAAATTCAATAAATAACTATCTTCTGATAGGCATATTATGTTTTGAGTAGTTTATACGAGACATTTCACTGTGATGAGTTACGTTTAGATCAAAATATGTAATGCTCTAAATGTTATGCTTAAAACATTATTTTTATTATTTTCATGCTATAGTAAAGAAATGGATGAATCATATATTAGTATTATCAGCTATAACTCTTTGTTGACGGAACAGTAACGACCTACTGGTACAGAGACACAGAGCCAGGACAAGGATCATGTGGCATTGAATGAAATGAAAAGAGTAAAGCTGTGTTATCACCTTCACCAGCTCACAGCTGACCCCGGGGACTGCCTATCCTACCTCTCACACAATCATAGCCTGCACACTACACACCAGGTATGTATTTCTAGTGTAATCCATATAGTTTTGTTACCACAGTGATAACAGTTATCGAATTTCCTTTTCTGGAAAAATGAGATAGATATTCATGCGTCAGTATAGTAGGACCCAGACTCGGGACCATGAAACGAGCACCGATCCTGACCCCCACAACACGTTTTAAGCATTTTTACAAGACTTTATATACGTATGTATTTGTGTACTCTCGACAAATCGGAATTTTCGTCCTATTTTCATGAAATTTGGCACAAACGTTCCTTTTGTAAATATCTTGGTCTAGTTCGTTAGCCAGTAGAATCAGGCTACCGGGAGTATCCTTGGGGGGGGAGGAGTTTCGTCAAAAAAGATGGGTTTAATGATCTTAAAACAGAAAGTTTCACCCAATTTCTAAATTCCAAAGTTTAAAAAAAATGTATTTTTGAAATATTGATCAATTTACAAACAATTATGAAAACTTATTAAGTAGTTTCAAAATGGCGACCAAAAAGCTGATTCGCTATAAAACGATATTAGTAGTCCGATTTCGATAAATTTTTCGTGATACCTTCACGATATATAATAAAACTTGCAGTAAAAGAACACGTGAGTCTGAGGACAAAGGCCGAAGCGAGGCTGTGTGCGAGCGAATAAGAGTAACAAATTGCAAAGGAAATAAGATTCACTCATGCAAGCGGCGCTTTAGCGCTTAGCTGCGTATCGGCCTGGTTTTATCATTAGGTTGTTTCTGTTAAACCATTTACAGTATTCTTCGTTACTGTTATATTTCTACTCCTAACAGTACTACAACAAATTAACTGTATTAAGCTACATTTTCAATGTTAGAGCTTGTATGCAAAGAAAGACATTTATTTTGATTATATAAACACTATATACCGTCAATGATTGGCTGTTAGAGGCGTTCCTAAGTGTTACATAAGACCAATTAAAAAGGAAAAAGACATATCAGACCATCACCTGCCTGGTTCGGAAGTCACGTTAAGCCGTTTGTCCTTGTATTTCCATTGGTCATTGGGCTATTAATTAATTACCCATTCTAAGGAAGAGTCGGACTTAGTTTGTAACAAGACTACACCTCATAACTCATTCATTACTACCACTCATAACACTCATCTTTCACCACATATTTGCCTTAAAATACCCTCATGAGAGTGGTCGGCATCTCAAATAGTGATTTAGTGAATTATTGAAGGTTGTTCGCAATCACCTGTCATTTTCACGAAGATCAGGAATAGTGCCAGTAGGTGTTTAGTTTTTGCACCTGGTTATTTCATTAGACTATTCTCTAGTTACAGAATTTTTAATAGCTTCTGGTGTTGATGCCAAACTATGAGACCTCCTAATCTCAATAATCATTTCTCAATAATCTAGTATTTTGTGTTTGTTTCAGGTAACTTTTCACCTGAAGACGGGACCAAAATGCAGATCCTGAAACGTCGTGTTCTTATAACTTACGAACGATGGAAAAGTCCACAATAATATTTCATCCTCAGGGAATGTCAATCGTCAACAGCAAACTTAAAAAAGAACTGTAAGTATTATAAAATAAATATTACATGTCTGATTTTTTCTCGAATTTCACCATAAAACTAATAATACATTTCAACGTTTAAGTCCTCTTTAAAGTCAATATGAAAATACCAACTGGCTCCTATCCAACTCTTTTTACTCTTAAAAAAGTAAGCTAAACATTATGACATTTGACCAGCATGAACATGTCTGCACCTGTCACTTGGTCACCATCCATCATTTAGCTGGCTGCCAGCCGCTGGAGTACATGAACAGTAGGATTTCATGTGGTTTTGTTTTACTTTGGATCTATCAAGGGGTTCTCTCAGCTGATGTACTTTTTAAGACCATATATTGGTTGAAAAATCTTGCTTTAAAACACAATTTATTTAAATTAACACTTAAATATTTTATTTTTGCGTTTAATATGTTGTTGCGATGACAGAATGATACATATCAAGCAAATGTTGGGTACACAAGTTGTATTAACAGTGGAGACACGTGTTCAGATGACTTGTCAAATGTCAGAGAACTCACAACAAGCTTAGTTCGAGCTGGGCATTAGTTTCAGTAGCATTGCAGTTGTATAACAATACAATATACTGGGTATCTCGCCACAGATTGGTGGTAAAAAAGGTAAAGTTTGTCTTGTTTAACGAGGCGAAGTTAGGACTACAAAGTCCTCTCTACCACTCAACCTCGACTTTTACCTAGCGTCACCGCATAGTCACATTACAAATTGTAAGTGGTGACGCGGGATCGAACCCGCGCCACCGGTGATGAGCTCCGGAGTCGCGCGCGATACCACCACCACGGATCCGCTCAATAACGGATTTTTGGTAATATTTTACGAGCAGACATAAAGGTTGCAGTGCTAGTTTATAATTTAAAGTTGTTTTCATCACGTCATAATCCCCAAGATTTTCTGAATGAGGTGATACACTTATGACCAGTTTTATATTGGCCAAGTTTATAAATCTTCATTTGGTACACTAAAAGTATTCTCACTTTTTATAAACTTTACTTTTAAAGGTAAGGCTTTTTCTACATGATGTAGAAAGACAATTTCTCAATGTAGATAAAAAATTATAAAAAAATACAGTACAATATGATTCGAAATATAAAAATTCAAATAGTTGGCTTACAAACTTTAAAAAAACCGAATACGTATTATTTAAAAGGTTTCTCCATCAGTTGAAAACAAAATCAACCACAAACACTATGTGACTAAATAGTATACTAAAATCAACAATGTAGTTGAACGTAATAATTATAATAATAGTCATAAAAGAAATACGATGGAAATTTAGATAGCTTTGTTATCTACGAGAAAAGAACACAGATGAAAAGAAGAAACTCCATGAGTGAGAAGAGAAAACTGTAAACAGTGAAGAGTTTAAGAACGTTAAACAGAAATGGTCTTATCTCTGGCGTCCAAGTGAACCTTGGGACGTTTGACCAGCATGAACATGTCTGCACCTGTCACTTGGTCACCATCCATCATTTAGCTGGCTGCCAGCTACTGAGTACATGAACAGTAGGATTTCATGTGGTTTTGTTTTACTTTGGATCTATCAAGGGGTTCTCTCAGCTGATGTACTTTTTAAGACCATATTTTGGTTGAAAAATCTTGCTTTACAACACAATTTATTTAAATTAACACTTAAATGTTTTATTTTTTGCGTTTAATATGTTATTGCGATGACAGAATGATACATATATCAGGCAAATGTTGGGTACACAAGTTGTGTTAACAGTGGAGACACGTGTTCAGATGACTTGTCAAATGTCAGAGCCTCACAACAAGCTTAGCTCCGAGCTGGGCATTAGTTTCAGTAGCATTGCAGTTGTATAACAATACAATATACTGGGTATAGATTGGTGGTAAAAAAGGTAAAGTTTGTCTTGTTTAACGAGGCGAAGTTAGGACTACAAAGTCCTCTCTACCACTCAACCTCGACCTTTACCTAGCGTCACCGCATAGTCACATTACAAATTGTAAGTGGTGACTGCGGGGATCGAACCCGCGCCACCGGAGTGATGAGCTCCGGAGTCGCGCGCGATACCAATCCACCACGGATCCGCTCAATAATATTTTACGGATTTTTGGTAATATTTTACGAGCAGACATAAAGGTTGCAGTGCTAGTTTATAATTTGAAGTTTTTTTCATCACGTCATAATTCCCCAAGATTTTCTGAATAAGGTGATACACTTATGACCAGTTTTATATTGGCCAAGTTTATAAATCTTCATTTGGTACACTAAAAGTATTCTCACTTTTTATAAACTTTACTTTTAAAGGTAAGACTTTTTCTACATGAGAAAGACAATTTCTCAATGTAGATAAAAATTATAAAAAAATACAGTACAATATGATTCGAAATTTAAAATTCAAATAGTTGGCTTACAAACTTTAAAAAAACGAATACGTATTATTTAAAAGGTTTCTCCATCAGTTGAAAACAAATCAACCACAAACACTATGTGACTAAATAGTTTACTAAAATCAACAATGTAGTTGAACGTAATAATTAGGACGATGACTTTGATAGCGTTCTATAAGAAGAAAAACAAACAGTGAAAAGAAGAGTTTAAGAACGTTAAACAGAAATGGTCTTATCTCTGGCGTCCAAGTGAACCTTGGGGACGTTTCTGTCACAACTTCAAGTTGTAACTGAGTACTTTCTTGTACTTCTGACCTTCCACAGTTTTTGTCAACACTAGCTGAGAGTACCGCGCTTCGCATCGGGGCTTTGTTAACATAGCTGTGAGTATATTTTAAGAAAATTGCAAATTTAAAGTGAACAACAACAAAAAGTTTCCTATTTATCCTTAGAAAACTATTTAGTTTAAATGTTAGTTCGCAATCTTCTCCTTAATAGTGTTAACTACCTTGTGAGAGTCATAGTTACTTCCACCGTTCCGCCCGTTTTTAAAGCCCGCTTTGGCTTTTTGCTATTTGTTTTGAGGATGTTATATAAACTTCAAATGTAGCTAAAAACACACTGCGTGATAAGCTAAAGCCTTAAACAAAGTTTCATTGCCATAGTCTCAGCCTTTTTGTCTTATAAGCGGTCCAAAACGCCTAAAAACCCTGTTCAAAGGTCCCTTGCCATTTATTTCGTGGAGTTTGTATTGATACAAAACATAGATAAAGACACCTAATAATGAGCTAAACCCTGTAATGATCTAAACCCTAAGTTTCACCGCCACAGCTTCAGCCGATTTTTTGGACGCCAGTTTCGGTCTTTGCAAAGTATATAAACACCAAAGCCGTTGGATTCATTGTAGTGTACAGACTAAAGTCTTATTTTATTTATATACATTCAAATGTCGGATTTGAGGGAATTTAGCTTACTAGAGCTGTGGCCAATGCCAAACACAGTACACAAATCACATCATGATGATATCATTGCTACTCCCCTAATCAGTCTTATCAATTACATGTTCCCCTTGAACCAGTTTGAAAACATTAATGAACGAGTACATTAGTTTCAAATTCATTTAAAACACCAGGTTTTATTTTTCCCCGACAAAACTACCCAGGTGACACATGTAGCAAATGTCATGCTGTACAAAACCTAGCTGCAGTTGTGCAGAATGTTACAGGTAACTTATGACAGGCTTTAGTTGCAGGTTCAGTAAGATCATTTATCTGTTTAACTGCCTGCAATATACCATCTTTCTAGCATGGAAGTTATATGAGATACATAGTTATACCTCAGGATTGTTTAAAAACAATAAAAATTGCGTCAAACCAGTATTTATAACTAAACATTAACTACTTACAACTAAATAACTATTGATTATTGGGTGATCATTTTCTTAGTCTACCCAACATAGTTTACAAACCTACAATGTACTAGTATTTGTATTTTATTTTTTCAAAGGCAAATCCTTAAAACAAACCAAAATAAGTATTTAATTAAAAAAGAAACTGAAGTGGCTGGTTTGAAGCCGGATTTGTTTATCAAATCCCACTACGGATTTGTCGGCCCTAGATCTTTTTATAGGATTTATTCACGTTTTATTTTATACTAATGTCACGCATTTAAGCACTATAATTTTAATAACAAAGTATTTAACTAGTAGTAATTTAATAACAATACCATCGCTCTATACAAAACCTTTTGTAAGAATTTAGGTACCTAAGTGTACTCTTATAAAAACCGTCAGCTCCTTCAAAGCTTAAACGGAACAAACAACAATCTTAAGAGCTTGAACGAGATAGGTTAGGCATTATTTACTTTCAAACAAATTTATTTCAACAATCACTATATCACTATTTGAGATGCCGACCACTCTCATCCGGGTATTTTAAGGCAAATATGTGGTGAAGGATGAGTGTGATGAGTGGTAGTAATGAGTTATGAGGTGTAGTCTTGTTCCAAACTAAGGCCGATTCTTCCTTAGAATTGGTCATTAATTAATAGCCCAATGACAAATGGAAATACAAGGACCAACGGCTTAATGTGACTTCCGAACCACGCAGGTCTTGGTCTGATATGTCTAAACGATGGTGGGGGTTGATGCGGGTATCATCAGATGATCACTGAGACTATCTGAGCCGCTTTAGACCTATATCATCCTCAAAACCTGACCTCCATGAAGCTGGATTACAGGACCACGCCACGAGTCCCAGTCAATAAAACGGTTTTGAACATTAACGTGGTTTGTGCATATAATAGGTGAGGGTGTAAGGTCCAGTGTGGGTTGAACAGATTAGAGGATCATAGCTGCTCTTGTAGTATAATAACCATTGTTATGTAGACACGAATAGTCCATTGCACTTAATACTACCAACAGCTACTGTAAATAGAACAATAACTACTTTAAATCCACCAGGTAAAAATTCGAGCCAGGTGCAAACATAACATGAATAATTGAGTTACAAAATTAAATAACTTAAGGAGTGGAAATTTTGCATATAGGCCTAACTTTGGAAATATAATTTACACGTTTAGAGTTCATGTGTGTTAACCAGTTTAAAACATCATTGTTTGCAGTTTTCTCTTTGGGTTTAATTTTAGATTAAAACTTAAAATACTAGAACCAAATTGATTCAAAGTATTCGTAAATTATGCACTGGTATATTTATGATAAAACGGTTTACGAGCTTTTAAAAAAAATATCTAAATTATGCTAAATGTTTATTATGCTCATATATTTCTTCATCTCAGATATGGAATAATTGTTTGGGAAAAAGAAAGTTCGTATATTAAAAACTGTTCAAAACAAAACAAGCTATAAGAGGTATATTTAATATTAACGGAGATTTAGTTGTAAACATAGTTTATTGAACACAATATCATGAGTTTATCAGATATATACATTTTGAGTGTCTATCCATTTAAAAAATTTTTTTTTATAAAAAAATTCTACTAATAATTATAATTTAAGAACAAAAACAATATTATTGTGCCAACTCACATTCCAATTATTATACTAAAAATACAACTTATGTTGTCTAAATTGTATAATAAACTTCCAGATAACTTGAAGCAAGAAGTGTCTTCCATTTTCCGGATCAAAATTAAAAGTATCTTTTGAAGAATGCCTTTACTCCGTACACGACTACGCATGATGGAAGAAATATGTGAAGAATAGCAAGATCTCTGGAACTTTTGGTTGTTTTTGTATATTTGTTCTTGTTGGTATATTTTGTTTGTATTTCTACCATACGTATGCTATTGTTAAGTCTTTTTTCATTATAAGCGGGACCCCAAAAGTGGGTCCTAATGGCTGCCCTATCCGGCCAATCTTTTGACCCTCTCCATGCTGTACACGAGAGTTCAAATTGTAAACACCCATTGTATCGTCCGTCTCGTCGTGTATCGTAAAACTACTCTTCGTTTAGCCGATTCTTACATCTATTTTCCTTGTAAACGAGTATGAAGTTTGGATTCAGTTATGGTTGGTATTGGTAATGATTTTAGCCCTTTGCTTTGTTTTAATCATCTTTACATTATGAACCCCTCACCTGTGTTGGAAGGCGTGATTCCTTTGCCCTGCTCATGATGGCTTTGTATTGTTACTCTTGACCGACCAAAACACTCTTTCTTTCATCTTTTACACATTGTAAAACAATTTAATTTACTTCAAGAGAGGATTTTTTCACTCTATATTTCAAAGCTTTTTCCATTATGAAAATGCAATTTTTTGTAAGTACTCGTACATAATACATTTATCACATCCTTGATTTTCGCTCTTTAAACTGTTGTACATATTCCGTTTAATTTTTGAAGAAGCCTTTAGTTCAGAAATGAACTCTTTTCCAAAATGTGTGTACACTTTAGTCTTAAGACGAGCGATAGAATTTGTTACTAAAATACCATTTTGTTTAAGTAAATAGTTCGTAATTAAAGGTTCTAGTGCTTAAAATTGGTCTGTAAACGCTAAAATGTATTACAATTTCGTTGCATTATAAAAACTCTAGGTCCCATGAATCCATTGTGGATTTGACAAGCAAGACCTTCTAATTTCTTACAGTTAGTTAAAGTAAAAAATAGGAGCCCTTTAATTATATACGTCCCTCTTGACTTTCACTATTTGATCAATGTAGCTGATGAAGTTTTAATACAATTTTACGTTCATACCTACAAAAAATACCCTTAAAATGTATGTTAATTGATCGAGGTTTAATATTTTTCGGTGTTTTGTCTTTGAAAACCGTGCTTTATCAACCTTTTTTTCCTACAACTTAACGAAAAGCAATTTCACACCATCTACCTGTACCAACTATGGTATCACCCAGTTGTTTATTTTGTTACTTTGATACACAGTAGTTTAATTTGAGACACCGACCACTCCTAGAGGTTATTTTAAGGTGAATGTGGGATGAAGGGTGAGTGTGTTGAAAGTTTTGATGGGTGATGAGTGTAGTCTTGTTTCAGACTAGGACCGACTGTTCCCAGATTGGGTCATTAATTAATAGCCCAACGACCAATGGAATGGAAAAACGGCTTAACGTGACTTCCGCGTTTCTGCGCCTGGGAATCGAACCGGGCTGATTTGGTGCGAAGCACGCACTTTATCACTGAGCTCGAAATAAAATTAAAATTCGAAACCGGTTTTTTATTAGCACTAAAGAATACCTGCTATTCTACAAACTACACTACCAGCAGTTTACCAATGATTTGTATCACACGTAGATTTCGTTGCAATCTGCACATTCAGTAACGGGATTATGAACAATGTGCCTGAATATTGTGCGGTGGAATGGATTGTGAAATGGCGGTGAGGTACAATGTTGAATGTTTACTATGGATTGGTTCCGGGGCTGGTTAGTATGCAGGTGCACGGGCACGGAGTGTAGGCCTAGGCCTGACCTAATCACATAAATACACCACAACCTCACACCTCACACCTCGCCTCTACTCGCTTCTGCCTCCTGATACTCTCTGTACGCGAGTCAGGTTAATATGTTCCTCTAAATACACACGATTGATAGTTTAATAGAGTCGTCAGAGGTTTTATTTTTCGTGTTTTCACTGGCCTATAAAGTGAAACTCATATGGTTAAGTTGAAAATAGCATCGTTCATTGCCCGCCTAAAGTTCTGGAATAATCCAGCTTCATGGAGGTCAGGTTTTGAGGTATAATGATATAGGTCTAAAGCTGCTCAGATAGTCTCAGTGATCATCTGATGATACCCGCATCAACTCACCATCGTTTAGACATATCAGACCATCACCTGCGTGGTTCGGAAGTCACGTTAAGCCGTTGGTCCTTGTATTTCCATTGGTCATTGGGCTATTAATTAATGACCCATTCTAAGGAAGAGTCGGCCTTAGTTTGCAACAAGACTACATCTCATTACTCATTACTACCACTCATCACACTCATCCTTTACCACATATTTGCCTAAATACCCTCATGAGTGTGGTTGGCATCTCAAATAGTGAAATAGTGAAATATCTTCTTTCAACTGTAGGATCTCACTTCGCGCACTTGTATCCCATCAAACCTCACTTTTATTCTCGTAACGTGCTAAGATCCATAGTGTAAGATGGCCACAGCATTACGTACTGTATGTATTTCTTTAAAAAGTTGCCTTCTTACCCGTACAATAACCACATGATGGACTCAAAATATGTCAAGAATAAAGGTTAGTTTTCCTACCTTTTGGGTTGTGTTTTGTTTATTGGTTCTTGTTATATAGTTTTGTTTGTATTCCTACGCATCTTGTATGCCAAGGACTAAATATTTCTTTTCTTTCTTTTTGTGTCTTTTCTTCTTTCATTATAAGTGGTGCTCAGAGGGGTCCTGCGGCTGCCCTATCCGGCGGCCTCCTTGACCCTCTCCTCACGCTATATACTTATTTTCAAATTGTAAACACCCATTTTAGTATCGTCCGTCTCGTCATGTGTATCGTAAAACTAATCGTATTAACATTTAGCCGATTCTTAAATCTGTTTTCCTTGATGTAAACGAGTATGAAGTTTGGGATTCAGTTATGGTTGGTATTATCGTCTTTAAAATGATTGTAGCCCTTTGCGGTTTTAATCATCTTTACATTATGAACCCCTCACCTGTGTTGGAAGGCCCTGCTCATGATGGCTTTGTATTGTTACTCTTGACCGACCAAAACACTCTTTCTTTCATCTTTTACACATTGTAAAAAATTTAAATACTTCAAGTGGAGGATTTTAAAAGGTTTAACCTTTTTCCTCACTCTATACTTCAAGAGCTTTTTCCATTATCAAAATGTATAGAAATTAATTTTCTGTAAGTACATAATACATTTATCACATCCTTGATTATCGCTCTTTAAACTGTTGTAAATAATCCTGCTTTAGAAATGAACTCTTTTCCAAATGTGTGTACACATTAGTCTTAAGACGAGCGATAGAATTTGTTACTAAAATACCACGTTGTTTGAGTAAATAGTTCGTCATTAAAGGTTCTAGTGCTTAAAATTGGTCTGTAAACGCCAATATGTATTACAATTTCGTTGCATTATAAAAACTCTAGGTCCCAATCCATTGTGGGATTTGACAAGCAAACCTTCTTAAGTTCTTACAGTTAGTTAAAGTGAAAAATAGGAGCCCCTTTAATTATACACGTCCCTCTTAACTTTCACTATTTGATCAATGTAGCTGATGAAGTTTATTTAATATAATTTTACGTTCATACCTACAAAAATACTCCTTAAAATGTCTGTTAATTGATCGGAGGTTTAATATTTTTCGGTGTTTTGTCTTTTGAAAACCGTGCTTTATCAACCTTTTTTCCTCTACAACTTAACGTAAAGCAATTTCACACCATCTACCTGTACCAACTATGGTATCACCCAGTTGTTTATTTTGTTACTTTGATACACAGTAGTTTAATTTGAGACACCGACCACTCCTAGAGGTTTTAAGGTGAATGTGGGATGAAGGGTGAGTGTGTTGAGTGTTTTTGATGGGTGATGAGGTGTAGTCTTGTTTCAGACTGGGACCGACTGTTCCCCAGATTGGGTCATTAATTAATAGCCCAACGACCAATGGAATGGAAAATGGCTTAACGTGACTTCCGCGTTTCTGCGCCCGGGAATCGAACCCGGGCTGATTTGGTGCAAAGCACGCACTATACCACTGAGCTATGGCCTTCACAAAACATGAAACCCTATTCACATGGCGATTCCCAAGTAAAATGAAGGTTTGTAGGGCTGTATTTTAACGGGGTTCAAAGTGATTTCTCAAAATAAAATTTAAATTCGAAACCGGTTTTTTATTAGCACTAAAGAATACATAAGCGTTATTCTACAAACTACACTACCAGCAGTTTACCAATGATTGGTATCACACGTAGATTTCGTTGCAATCTGCACATTCAGTAACGGGATTATGAACAATGTGCCTGAATATTGTGCGGTGGAATGGATTGTGAAATGGCGGTGAGGTACAATGTTGAATGTTTACTATGGATTGGTTCCGGGGCTGGTTAGTATGCAGGTGCACGGCCACGGAGTGTAGGCCTAGGCCTGACCTAATCACATAAATACACCACAACCTCACACCTCACACCTCACCTCTACTCGCTTCTGCCTCCCTGATACTCTCTGTACGCAGTCAGGTTAATTATGTTCACTCTAAATACACACGATTGATAGTTTCAAAGAGTCGTTAGAGGTTTAATTTTTCGTGTTTTTCTGCAAGCCTATAAAGTGAAACTCATATGGTTAAGTTGAAAATACAGCATCGTTCATTGCCCCGCCTAAAGTTCTGAATAATCCAGCTTCATGGAGGTCAGGTTTTGAGGATGATATAGGTCTAAAGCGACTCAGATAGTCTCAGTGATCATCTGATGATACCCGCATCAACTCCACCATCGCTTAGACATATCAGACCATCACCTGCGTGGTTCGGAAGTCACGTTAAGCCGTTGGTCCTTGTATTTCCATTGGTCATTGGGCTAATTAATGACCCATTCTAAGGAAGAGTCGGCCTTAGTTTGCAACAAGACTACATCTCATAACTCATTACTACCACTCATCACACTGATCCTTCACCACATATTTGCCTTAAAATACCCTTATGAGAGTGGTTGGCATCTCAAATAGTGATTTAGTGAAATATCTTCTTTCAACTGTAGGATCTCACTTCGCGCGCAATTGTATCCCATCAAATTTCACTTTTATACTCGTAACGTGCTAAGATATATAGTAAGATGGCCACAGCATTACTGTATGTATTTCTTTAAAAATCTCGACTAACAAGTTGGGATTTGAATTTTCAAAGCAGGAAATCCAACCGTGCAAAGTGAAATATTGCGATTTCTACTTTTAAGTTACAAATCTGCTTACTTAAATCATTTAAATGGAACAACTGAAAAACGTGCGGAGTCCTTCACTTACACGTCTTTCTCTAAATCAATCAAAACAACTTTTAAAACCATTGATATGAACATATCTTGCTCAACTGTATCATCACTAAAAGTAATGTTTCTAATTCCTAAAGATAAAATAAAACAAGAAGATAAGTCTGGTATCCATGAAACTCCTTTTAACTAATGTATTTAACATGTTTTGGTCAAACCAAACGTTAATTTTAAACACAATTTAAAGAGCACCAAGCAAATTTTAAAAACCATTCAGGAAGGAAATCATTTATAAAAAACATGCCATCAACATTAATCTCTTAACTTTAGGTTTTGCGGCAGGTGCCACAACTGTATTTAGTTATTCCGGTTCACACTGCGTCAAAACATCGTAATAATTAGCTTGAAATAGGTCTCGCTGTGAATTACAATCTTCAATCACTGATTTTTTCTTGTTATAAGTTTTATAGTCTGAAGATAAATTCACTTATTTTATTGGTTATACATTGTTTGTTGTTATTTTATTACAATGTCAATGAAGAGAGCTCTCTTCATGAAAGATCGAATTCAGTTTCTTGCCGACTCTTTATCACCGATCTCTATCAACACTCGACTAGACATATCACTTGACGTTCAACAGTGATGTCAGAAGCAGGATATCTTTACATGAGCCTGACAGCAAAACACTCAACATTGTCACGAAAACCTTCATTTAGGGGTTTTAGACCAACAATTCCGGTGACGAATAATTACGCGAATATACAGGGTAGCCCGAAATAAGGTACTCGTCCTTTATAAGTATTTCTTTCATTATCTATACAAAACTGACTTTATCTTAAAACTAAATGCTTGACCTTTTCTGCCATTTAGTATGACACATTCCATATGTCTTAGCATGTTTGCAACCATTCCTGAACATTCTCGAGGAGTGCAATCCATTAGAACTGATGTTATGTTTTTCTTCAGATTTTGAATACTTTGAGGTGTGGCCTGAAACTTTCGTTCAACTGACTTTTCATACCCATCAAGAAGTCCTGACCTTTCATTTTGTAATGCTTTGTTGTGGGGAACACTAAAGGAAAAGAGTTTCAGGCCACCACATTAAAGTATTCAAAATCTGAAGAAAAACATAACATCAGTTCTAATGGATTGCACTCCTCGAGAATGTTCAGAATGGTTGCAAACATGCTAAGACATATGGAATGTGTCATACTGAATGGCAGAAAAGGACAAGCATTTAGTTTTAAGATAAAGTCAGTGTTGTATAACTAATGAAAGAAATAGTTACCATAATAAGACGAGTACCTTTTTTTGGGCCACCCTGTATTTCCTCCTACGAATGAAATATTTGGCACGTTAACGGGTTGTCAATATAGAACGCCATTGCGTAACTCAGAATTATTTTCAAATAACAATAATTTACAAGATACCGTTCGTGATAAAAGCTAAGAGTTTTACGCTATATAAAAAAAATCTGATTTCAGGTTGTGTAAGGGGTGTTAAATGGTTCAAAGTGTTTACACTCTACCTCAAACCTGAGTGTGTTAGGCAACCTTTTAATTTTAATGTTAAAAGAAAAGAAAATGAGAACAAACGTACATCGGTTCAGCCCAAATTATACTTAATTTATAAGGGCGTATCGAATTGTTCAACATGTAGTAATTTATAATTTTGTATACTCAATTAAAAAACATTTTAAACAAATAAAAATGAAAGCCAATTTCATATGAACGTTTACAAGAAGAGTGTATAAGTCCTAAAGATAAACTGGCTCTCAGGTCTTGATAACAAACTACCGGACTTGACTTAACGACACAGAATCAATCAGGCTTACAGGTAACATTCAGAATCCAGAAGTGTTCTTACACTCGTAACGGGGCAAGGACAAAACGCATTTATTTTCTTTGACGATACATTTTTCTATTTTTACTCTGACACACAAAGAATAAGAACGCCATTTATTACACAACTTTGACAAATATAATAATTATTAAGTACTGTTGTAATGGCTAAGATGTTTAAAATGTTAAATCTAAAGATGGCAGATAGGTTTTGTTATTTCATATCCAAATTTTCTTCGACAGTTCTTCAATTCTTGATAGTGTAAATGGGGTCTTGAATTAGCCATTCTTTAAACATTTTTCTAGCGTAAATATCTCCCTTTTACTTACACGGCAGTTTATTGAATAGCTTCAACATGTATAGGCTTTATAATGTTTGTTCTATGGACAGGCAAGAAATAATGCTGTTTCTAATTTGATATGAATGAGCATCTTGCAGTTGATTGATTACTTGAAGAAGATACATGATACTATCCTGGATGATAAATTGAAGTAAGACTGTTAACACTTGGTGCTTCTTGAACACTAGTCTCAACTTTCAGAGTGACTTAAACCAACCATTACTTTCAAAGCACGTTTTGTAGTATGAGAACTCTTTGCATATGGCTTTTAATTAATTGACACACATTTAACTGTTGTTATAATCAAATCGTTGTTTTACCCTACTAAAAAGATATGAACAGATTACTAATAACCTAAGTTTTCTAAGCTCTTAAATTTTCTAAACCCAGCACAAAACTAATCTTACTATTATTTACTAAGAGGTATTTGTCCCCTTGATTAGATTTGGTTCAATATATTCATCAAGCCTAATGGCATAGCTAAATAGTATCCGTGGCGCATCCAGAGCGGATTGGTATCGCGCGCGACTCACTCTCAGCTCATCACTCTGGGTGGCGCAGGTTCGATCCCCGCAGTCACCACTTACAATTCGTAATGTGACCATACGGTGACGCTAGGTAAAGCTCGAAGTTGAGTGGTAGAGAGGACTTTGTAGTCCTAACTTCGCCTCGTTGAACAAGACAAACTTTAACCTTACGTATTTAAATATTACTATCTCGTTTTAGTTCTGAAGTGTTTGAAATGTACAGCATCTTGATTAAGTTCTACACCGTGTTTGCAATGCATCTAAACTGTCAGAGAGTTGAAAGCCAAACGTCTCGTCATTACCAAGTTCAAACTGAGTTAAGGTTGAGCTAATTTGTGGCAAGTTCTGAGACGAGGCAACCACTCGAGGTAGGTTATGTCTTGTAACTACCATTGCATGTCCCACCTTCGTAGCACTTCATTTTCACATATAAATAGATATTTTATTAATAAACGTTGTTCAGGTTTATCGGACGTACATGAACATTATAACAGGATAGGAACCAGGCCGACACGAAGCGCCAAAACGAGTCGAATTTCCTTTCCAATTTGTTCTCCAATTCGATCCACTCACAGCCTCGCTTCGGCATTCGACTACAATATATGGTTTATGTGTAGCCACGGGAGCTTCGAGGCTGTTCACTACGCTCACGGCCTCACTTCGGTCTTCGGCCTCAGCTTGGCCTCCTGTGTGACCAGTTGTTGGCCCCTTCTTTCAAGTTTTTAGTTGACAACTGGATGTTTTAAATTTTATTTCATAATTTATTTGATGTGTTTGCGTAATTTTTAAAATTGCGTTATGAACTTTTGAGAATTTGTCATCCAGAAAAACCTACCAACGAGTATATTTTCTATCTAACTAATGTATATTTTCAATAAAATTAATGTTAAGATTATATTAATATTGTTCTTTTAAGTTGTCTCTAATGGTATTGATAATAATGGTTTAATGAACATAAATCACTATTTGAGATGACGACCAATTTCATAATTTTACAAATATGTAGTGAAGGATGAGTGTGATGAGTGGTAGTAATGAGTTATGAGGTGTGTAGTCTTGTTACAAACTAAGGCCGACTCTTCCTTAGCATTCTATTCAGAATTTATTAATGACTCATTGGTCATTAATTAATAGCCCAATGACCAATGGAAATACAAGGACCAACGGCTTAACGTGACTTCCGAACCACGCGAGGTGATGGTCTGATATGTCTGAACGATGGTGGGAGTTGATGCGGGTATCATCAGATAATCACTGAGACTATCTGAGCCGCTTTAGACCTATATCATCCTCAAAACCTGACCTCCATGAAGCTGGATTACAGGACCACGCCACCAGTCCCAGTCATAAACCCTTACAAAAAGAAACCCATAAAGAAGTTAGAAGTTAACAGATTTCATAGCAAGTGCTTAGTTTCTCATTAATAGCTTCTCAAAGTTTGACAGATTGTCCCGTAAATTATGCAACAGGTTTCCTAACTTAGTCTGACTGGACAACTTGTGTTCATCCCCTACCATTGTGCAAATCAGAAAATAGCACACCTTGTGAAAATAACTTAACCAATGATATAACTAACTAAGTGACACAGGTTATGTGATACAGTTTATTAGCAAAACAGCTGTTAGTAAGTGTATTGCTTGGAAACCTACTAAGTTATGAAACATGTTGTTATAATTTAAAATATTTGATAACATTTAACATATATTGAGGTCATTGTACAAAGGATTGTGTTGACACTTCATAATAATTATAGCTAATTTTGACACATACTAAATTTTAAAATGATAAAATTCCCGCTGCTGGGTTTGGCCAAATTATAGTTGTAAAATTTTTTTAAATCTAGTTTAAGTTGTCTTGAAGGTAAAATAGTAAAGCCTTATCTTGATAGTGAATATTCAATTTGAACTATCAATGAACTGACTTACACTATAAAATGATTTGTTCAGTAAGTATTGATTTAGCTTTCTTTCAAAAATCTTTAGATCAGTTTCTGATCTAATATTTAGAGGTAATTTATTGTACAGTCTAACTCCAGCTACACAGGGAAGTTGATCATATATGTGAAGTGTATGATAGCTATTTCTTAGTTGATTAGCGTGCCTAGTATTGTGGGTATGAAGATTCGCCCCTGTCTCTAAATCACATTTTGTTAAACAAAAAAAATTTAGTTTCCAAAATGTACATACAAGGTAAGGTCAACATTTTAAGGGCTTTGAAAATGCCCTACAAGATTCACGAAATCTTGCCTTAGAAACAATTCGAACGGCTTTTTTGTAAAATAAATATGCGCATAAACCTTTGGTCTGAACATGCTTCCTATAAAGAAATTTCATAATTTATGTAAGGGTGAATCAGACCAAAATAGGCAGTTCTTAAAGCCGCACAACTACAGTATTCAGCCAAATTTCGAAGTAGGAAGATACTTGATGCAGTTTTTGTACTAACACTTTCTATTTGAGAATCCATGATATATTTTCATCAATATGGATTCCTAGAAACTGTAGGCACTTCTTAAATGATATCTTCATCTATCATAAATAGAAGTGTACGTTCATTGTTATAAAATATTTTATTGAATTTCGTTACAATAAAGGTACTACAAATAATATATAAAAACCGGTGCGTTTAACGGGTTTGTGTTAATGAAAGTTGTAGAAGAGTACCGTCATTAAAATATATTAAGGTTTTTGTTTCGTAAATAAGTCATGCCCTACCTCTCTTCTCTTAAAAAGGTTTGTCTTTAAACGAAATATAGAGTTTTTCTATACCTCCTCCTTCTTTCCTTTCCCTAAATCCTGTTTTCAGTGTAATTTCATTAAAATATATTCACAGTCGTGAAGTTAAAAGTCACAGTTACCTTTATAAAAAATTAATTAAAAAAAATGATATACGAGTTATAAATAGCAAAGTGTATCCATTAGTTTAAGTATTTACAATTTTCTTGTAAAAGAAAACTTTGGAAAGAAGGTTTGGTTTGATTATCACTCCACTCTTGGGGTTCATTGCTTTCTAGAACCTGAGTTGTTTCTATCTTCCCTTCGTAGCAATCAACCCCAGGGGGCGAGTTAAGGAAGTTGTGAGACAACTTTGTTGAAGGCCTTGAAGGGTTGCAGTATTTGTAACTTTTCGAGGCACACATGCGTGTTTTGTACACAGACAAGTCTCACGTATTAGTAGTTCTATCAGTATATGTTGTCATTTATACATATTTTCTTAGTCGTATTTATTGTTACTTACATGGTCATACTGAGGTCAAAATATTACTGCCATAGATATTTTTAGTGAGCAAGAGGAAGAGGACGTTTCATGATTTGGAATCTGACTCACCTCTTTTCAGGAAAAGACTCACCTAGAAAAACACACAACATTATAAAATGGTCTAGCCTAAAAATATAAACGTATAAGCTGATCCTAGCCACCAAAAAAATAAATGCGTGTTTTATAATAATTTTATCTCAAAACAACTGGTCTATAAAACAATACAACAAGAACAAAACATTCTGAAACAAACAGCAATAAGAACAACTAATTTAACCTTAAGGGTAAACGCATCAGCTGCTCGGGAGAGCGTCGTTGCAGAGGTTTACGGGAAATAAAATGAAGACTTAGGGTTAAATTTATTTTGACAAAACAAATCTTAAATGAAAGATAAACATATTATCTAGGTTTACCTGTTGTTCATTTTTCAAAATGTATTTTAGTTTTTATGCTATTAACGGTTAAAGTTAGAAAATATAGAGTGTTTTAGGACCTTGTTTAAGAAGCTAAAAATAGATTGATCACAAATATATTAACAGGAAAACACAGATAAACTCTTTCTATTTCCATAAAAATTAACATATCTGAATTTAACCTTCATATAAAAGCGCTATGTACTTTCTACGAAACCCTTGCAAGCGGAGGGTTTGACAGTTAGGCCGCATCAGTTGAAAGAAAGCCCGTTGTTTAACCAGTTGTTACGTGCGCGGTGTCGTGTGTTCCTTGGGCGGACGAATTCAGCCTTTCTCTGCAGTGACCATAGAGGCGGACCCTTAAACGTTAGAAATTCTAGCATCGTCAACAAATGTTAAACAAAGAATAAGTCCCACTCTCTATAAATAACTTAGGAAATCAGTTATCAAAATAACTTTTAACCTGACAACTCTGCAATGTTTATCGCTACCACAGGAGTATTTAGCACAGCACAGTTTATTTTAGTTCCCCATATAGAAGTAACCACAACAATATGTCGCATAAAATATCATCCTGTCAATATTCGTCCTGACAAGAACTCGGTTTCTAAATATTTATTGGACAACTGACATGGATGTATTATTCAGACAGGGCCTTTCAAGCTGATTGTTCTGAGACCTTTCAAGCTATAGCCTTGGCCCCTTGCAAGATCTACTATCAAATCCGTAATGTAAGTGAAATGGACAGTGTAACTGCCGTCCTCAATACCAAGGATGTCTTCAAAGCACAAATATTAAGTTTTGATGTGCCGTGGACCTAAGGTGGTGTGAGAGTAAGGTTCACCATATTGCAGCGTGCAATATAGGCTAGTTTTAATTCATTTGTTGATAGTTTTAAAGCACATGCATTACATAACGTAGAAACTAATAAATAAAAACAAAACCCGTAAAACAAAATAACGTAAATAAGTAAACGATCTCTAGCTACAGCACCACTTGGTCAATGCCTCACATTCTGGGCGAAATTCTGAATGGTAATAACGTGAAGTGCCACTTTAGACTAAGTAGTACCATAGAATACCTAGAGATTTGAATTCTTCTGGATTTTCTATGTTACCACGTAGCCTGTGGTCCTTTGTTGGACTTCTTCGGTCTAAACCGTAACTTCTATTTGGTTCCCACTGCTATAAGAGCGACTCAAAATGAACCAGGCTTAGCTTTCATTTTGACCTCATCCTTAAAATAACGCACTATTTTTTCAAAAGGTACCTACATACAAAGAGATTGCGGTCTAAAACATTTTCAGCATAGAAAAATGTTTCACGCTTGTAACCGAAATACAGAATAACAAGAATCGTATAGCCAAAAATTATTATGTCATTTTAAACCAAATATTGAAACGATAAAAAACTCATAGTTTCCACGTAGACTTAAAGATTAAAAGTTGAACAAATGTCCAATCTCATTTAATTGAAATTAAAGCTAAATTCGCAAAATTTATTGGCAGCGGTGGGATTCGAACCCACGCCCTTTCGGACTGGTGCCTAAAACCAGCGCCTTAGACCGCTCGGCCACGCTACCGCTGTGGTTATCAATGAACAATGCATTGTCAGCGTATCTGTTATCAGGCGAGGTATGTTCACACTATGGCGCTGAGTGGGACACGGCACACGGTGCCGGCACGGTACCGTACCGAAACAGTGTAGGTGAGGAATAAAAGGACGACTTGGAATCAAAGTTTGTTGTTTCAACACGAAAATCAAATCATGAGAGTTGGTATTATATACGTGTAGTTAAGGTTTGACATTTTTATGGTTCTATACAATTGAGTCTACGTCTTTATTAGCAATTCCTTAGGAAATCAGGCTATTAATGTCTATCCTCATACAGAACCTATATTGTAAAAAGATATGTTGCCTTCAATGAATTAAAATATCTCTAGTAACAAACGAAAGAAAATTTGAGCTCTCCGACTCCTTTTGAATCAAATATCCAAAACTGTTCGAATATTAATGTATTTGTGTATACAGGACGTTTCAAAATGAAAAAAGCAGATTTAATGTCACTATTACAGACAAACTATATTTCATAATGATATTTTAATAACACATATACAAAGTCGAAGGTCTAAAGTTTTGTTATTGTGACTTTGTGTTTTCGATTTTTGCACTACGTGCACACCGAAGCGCTGGTCCATTTTTTGCCTTACGAGAGGTAAAGGGGATGATTAAGAGTCGACTGCGTTCGATATCCGAGCCCTAAGTTTTTGAATGGTAGTGGGCAAATTTGGAACATAAAACTTATCTTTGATGAGCCCCACGGAAGATAAAAGTCGCGCGGCGTTACACTCGGCGACTTTTTAAAAGTCTAAAAAACACACACCTCTACAACAGAGAATGATTTTTCTTGAAGATACGCCATTTTCTAAGTACATGCGTGTAGTGAAAATAAGCAACCTATATGGGAACAGCTAATACAATAATGAAACTACCTTTTTCCTTATCCAAAGAGATGGTAATAATTATTGCTTTATAAATAGCTTCCATGTTATATGTATATGAAACCTGCTCTGTAATATTGTGAAACGACCTGTACGTAAGTGACCATTCTAGAGGTCATTTTTTATTAGTGAAGGTTTCCTTTAGTGTCCCCGAATGTATCAATAGGATAATTGCTCAGAATAATACACGAAATCGAATCAAATAAATTATACAAATTGTAGATATAATTATTATAGAGCATAAAACAATATAATGAATAGAAACCACAATGAAACGTTGATTATAAAGTCTATCTAGCGTTTGAAGATTCATTTGGAAATGAACATTGAAGTGAGCACCGCACAAAGAGAGGGTGTTCTTTTCATGAGGTTGTCACCGACAGACTCTTGTAGAAAACTGATATAATTGTCCTTGTTAAACCATCCCCGACACGCCTCACCTCACTGGTAATGGATTTCCATCAGTGTAGCTTTTGTGAAAATCTCCAACGTCGTGTGACATGAAATTTTATTTACGTCCAACGTAACTTTTATTAGCGAATTTCCATGGGAAATAGAGTTAGTCATTTCTCCCACCAAAGAGAAGGACACGTCGTAGAAAGGTGCGGTTTGCAGTTTTTTGCTTCCCAACACCTCCTGAGTCATATGGCAAAACACAATAATATATATAATTGTGTGACCAATTTACATGTCGCATTTTTGGTCCGATTGTCATGAGATTCGGTACAAATGTTCCTTTTGTAAATCTCTAGGTTAAGTTCGTTAACCAGCTAGATCCGATGAGCCGTTTTAAAATGGTGGCCGTTCAAAGTTTTATTTTGCCTATAAAATTTATTTTTACCATAAATGAACACAAATTTCACTCTGTATAGTAGAATTTTACTTTTGCAATCGATCAAAACAACTCTGTTTCTTGTTCTCGTTTTTCTTTTAATTATTTAGAGCGAATTTCCACACTTTGACATTCAGAGCGCTGTACAGAAATTAGTTTTGACTTATTTCTAAAGTTATGGTTTCCTAGAAAAGCCTTGACCGCTATATTACGGCCTAAACTAGTTAAATAAATTTAATAGCCTAGGTTGCCTAGGATACAGAAAGTAAACAACATTCTTATGTCAAAACAGCCGTTGTTTGTTTACAATACAAAACCATAAAGTAAATACATTAGGCAAATCTTAAAAAGTAAATTGTAAAAAATACTTAGAGTGTATAAAAGAATTTTGTCTAATTTAAAATTGATGAATAAAAACTGTTCTGTTTATTTTATTGGAAATTCGCTAAGATTCACAGTAGCGCTTGTGGCTACGTGTCGGCTATGTATTAATCGGTTCGGAAGTCACGTTAAGCTGTTGGTCCTTGTATTCCATTGGCCATTGGGCTATTAATTAATGACCCATTCTAAGGAAGAGTCGGTCTTAGTTTGTAACAAGACTACACCTCATAACTCATTACTACACTCATCCTTCACCACATATTTGCCTTTAAAATACTCTCATGAGAGTGGTCGGCATCTCAAATAGTGATAGTGATATAGTGATAATCTAAACTTAAGCTTAAAGACAGTACACTGTGAAACATAAACTGGGTAATCTGAGAAAAGTAGCTTCTACGTTTGGAATCTGGTTGGAAAATGTTAGATAATCTTGGAAAGGAAAACTTTGCTATTTCAGGATGTTGTTGCAGGTCCTGAACGTCGTCGCATTTTCCCGGATGTCCGGATATTCCGGATTGCCTCGCCGCTCTGCAATATTTTCTTGTTTTCTTTACTTTCCTTATCTTAGCATCTTTTATATTTTATTGACCGTTTTACTATAAATTTGAACCAACTTAATTGTAAGTTCTCTGCTTTTATATTTCATTTGATACTTAGACATAGTAAATTTAAAAAAATAATAAAAAACTACAAGCACTTTTTTAGATACATCGTACAACGCAGTATGAACGGTAAGTTTGTAGTTTAATGGACTATGTTTACCTTTAACGTTTGTAAAATAGTAGGTAAGTAGTACAACTAAACATGGGAATGGTAAGTAATCAGGTTCAAATTGGTAGGTAACTATTAGTTTGAAACTTTCTATCTCTAACCCAACGGCAAAGTCAAATATTATTCGTAAGTTTAAAAACAAAATTCCTCATAGGTAGTTAGGTAATTAAGTGAATCGCCATTAAAGTTCTAAATATACTACAAAACACTTTATTTCGAACCACATAAACTATTATGTTTAAAATTAAGCAAAGTAGCATTACGTTGGTACATCTGTTAGAATCATAGTATCAATTCTTTTCACCTGAAGACGGGATTAGATTAAAGATGCCGAAACGTCGTGCTCTTCCTGTTCACCAACAATTGAAGACCTCCCCAATAATATTTCAAAATCAGAAATCCTCCCATCATCAACAACAAACTTCAAACGAACAGTTCATAATATTAGTAAGACCTAATTGGAATATTGACAAGTGCAATTATTAGTTTGGTCGATTGATCCTGAGTGATTTCTATTAAAGAATTGAAACTAAATCAATAATTAAACCTAATTATTTAATATGTAAGTATTTTACTTAAATCTAAGAGGAGACAGGACGAAACAGTGTAAATGTGACATTGATGAAGGCTCGTTAACCAAGGTAATTTATCTTAGGCAAGATCCAACCCATCAACACCCACTTAGAGACACGTTACAAATCCTACTCTGAACAAAATCACCCAGAAACGAGATGATCTCAAGGATTACATTCGCTGACATTTTATTTTAATTAATTTTGTATTAAGCTTTTTGTCATTTTTGCTCCTCAAAACAGACTGATGCTTTAGACACGAAAATCGACAAGCTTAAGTTCGTATATATTTATATACATGTGACCTCTCTACAGGTCATTTTTTGGTCAATTTTCACGGAATTTTCCATTTTTTGGTCCAATTTCCTTTTTCATTTGGTTCAAAGTTCCTTTTTTGCAAAATCTCTGGTTAAATTCGTTGACCAGATCAAAATTGGAAAGTCTGTTTTAAATTGTAAAATTCTGACCAAGATGCATACTTAATTTATAATTCTAGCCTATTGTCTCGGTATTAAAGTTTGGTATTAAGGCCACTTGTTCATCAAGCTGCTTCCACAAACTCGGTTCAGTAGTATAGTCATCATTTGATTTTAAGACGCAAATTATTTGACAGTGATAAATCCAGCCAAACAGACGATAGTAGGCAAAAATCAAGGACGTTGTTTAAGTAAATGTTGAAAGTCTATGTTAATGGTTTATATATTTACAATTAACTTAAAATGTTATTGGATTTCTAAAATTCGGTTGAAAATTTGAAACAAGAACAGTGAAATACACGAACATTCTTAGAAAACAATGTTAATTCATTAATTAATACTTATTAAACAAGCCTAATTAAATCAACCCCCATTACTTTCCAAATCCACCCTCGCAATTCTTCTTTATTTCAGTCTTAACCAAGAGTTTCGTTGGAAGAAAACAAGTAAGTCCAATAATCGTAATTTAGGGGCTTCAGTAGCCCACTTAGAGGGGAACACTGGCGGGGTGCCCCGGCCCCGCTATTCCCGCTAACGGAGTAGACTGCGCGTAGGTACGGTGAAAGTTAAGAGTTATTTGCTTTAAAACGGATAAATCATGAGTACAAAACATGCTTAGCACTATTTTGTTGTAACTATTGGAATAACAAATACACACAAGCGCTACGGTGAATTTCCAATAAAACTGGGAAAGTTTTCATTTACAGTATCTATTTTTGATTAGGCGAAATTGTTTCTTATAATATAAGTAATTTTACAAATTATTTAAAAATATTTGCCTTATTTATACTATGAGTGGGTATAATAGACAAACAACCGCTGTTAATTATCTATCTTCCTGGTATTTGTTTTGAAATAGGAAAGTTGTTTACTTTCTGTATCCTAGAAAACCTAGGCTAGTAAATTAATTTCTTTATTAAATACATAGTGGTATTTACCATGATTGACAAAATTTAGTTTTTACCCAGTGCTCTGAATGTCAAAGAGAAGAAATTTTGACTAAATAATTAAACTGAAATAAAACTGTAGATTCTAGAGCAACGGGAGTTCTTTTGATTGATTGAGAAAGTAAAACAAGGTGAACCACACAGATATTATACCTTTCATTTCCAACATATCAACACTTATTAATGCATACCGACGCAAACAGCAACTTTAACCAACGTCTTGATTGCATTACCGGAATTGTCAATGGCTACCTGATGAACTTACCATTCCTTTGTACTCATTTTTATTGTTTCCGCAACACTTTTAAAGGCAAAGCCTCTACCAACCAAATGTAAGTTGATAAGCAACTTTGCAGCTGCTTCAGTTGCATTTCATTTTCCCACAAATCAAACCATCAGATTTCTGCCGTAAAGTTTTGGCAAAAAAGTCATCGTATAGGTATCTTTGATTTCTTCAATGATTTGAAGAAAATGATTGTTTTATGTAAGGTTTTTCATATTTACAATGAACATTGATAGTGAAGGCTTTTTTTGTAAGGGCGAGAAGCGGTTGAGAGACGAAATTAAGAGTCAAGGTAGGAATGAAGATCATCTACGAAAACATCCTGAGTGCTTCTGTGGATGGTATTTGATTCGGTGCCTTTGTACCCACCACGATTCGACGTGTCCTTACATTTGCCCTGTCTTTACTATTTACCCTGACAAAAAACGACGCTACCGCAAACAACATCAAGCTTCAAGTAAGTTCAGAATCTGATCGAAACATTTGGAAGGAGGAAGTAGCGGAAGTGGGATCACAATAAAGGGAGGAAAGTGAATGTAACGATAGAGAGGGGAGGTGAAGGGAAGGGGGTTGAAGGGGTGAGTTACCTGAGGGTTCAATTAAATCATCATCAAGGTGTGCGTGTGAAGCAAGGGGAGACGTTGGCTTTTATCATTTATAGCTTCTTTCTTCTTTGCAGAGCCCTCATTGGCTAATTACACTTGAGCCAAGCCAGAAAGAATATTAATTAAACTCAATTTTTTTAGAACTAATTGATTCACTTGTTGAATAAGTACTTATTTAATACTGCACATACAGTATTTTGTTTGATTTTTTCTTTAGATTATAAATATATTAAATCACGCAGATGGTTGCGGCTACGTCTTATCATAAGCTTAGCGAATGCCCCCAAAATACGAGGCCGCAGGCCGAGTGAGGATCCGGGGCAACCCCATCGAGCCCGAAGGGCGAGTTTGTTATTTAATGTAGGAAATTCATTACTCCATTTTATTATTTCATTATTTAAGGTGAATGTGGCGAACGGCGAGAGTTTTAAGCGTTTTGATTAATATTTCAGAATGTACGAGTGTATCGTGTATCTCAGAGAATTCCTCTATTTCCTTATTACTACGAATTCTGTATACGTTTAGGGTTCAGTGTTGATTAGGCCTAATATGTTCCTGACAATGTCCTTCCTTTTTTTGGATTTGATATAAAGGCGTATTTCTATTGATAACTAAGGTGTTAAGATGTCTAATGCTTAAAGGCATTTTTGTTTTTACTGTGTCGTACTTACTTAGTTTTGGTTACTAAGATTAAGGAGATTTATAAGGGGGAACTTTCAGAACTACTTCAAATTAAAACAAGGGCTAGATTTAAGGCAACATTAAAAGAGTTCATTAATTTAAGTCCTTTAAAACTTGAAATTTTAACTTGAAAAACTTGTAAACGAAATACGTTGCCAAAAGATAACTAAAGTCTTTAAATTAACTCAGAAGATTTATAATAAGTAGAATTATATATAATGTTTTCAATTATTTTGCAATAGAAAACGTCCGCAGTAAAAATTCAACTTGAGAAAACCCATAATGGGAAATAACAATCTTCAAACAAACAAAATTCTTTCATTTAACGTTTCTGATTTTCATCCATGACTCAAATATTTAAATAAAGCCTTTCTAAGAGCGAAACTAATAAAAACAGTTGTTTGACATTGTTTCAAACCCTCTTTATTTTCAAAGTGAATGTTTCAGGATTGAATCACTGCGATAGAGGAAAGGAGACAAAACAAATCTAGAAGATTAATGAATCCCATTTCAGGCCATTTGCTCGGCAAAGCCAAAGGATTACAATTTGAACTGAGCTATAGCTTCTTGAATGAGTGTTTCCTTAGCATTTACCTTTTTAACGATTCTTATATTTTCTGAAAAGGTTTTGTACTGAGAGAAACTAACCGTAAACATTGCGAACATGTTCAGTATTCCAACATAAATCTTAAGCTTTCGCGGCCGGTGTCACAATTTTAATCTAGTTCTTCCGGTTCACACCGCGTCCAAACCTCATAATTAGGTTGAGATATTTTGGCCTCGCTGTGGAGTACCATCTTCAATCACTGATTGGCTGAAACCCTACAGCGAGGCCGAAATATCTCAACCTAATTATGAAGTTTAGGACGAATGTGAGCCAAGAAATTTATAGTGTTTTAACCTAATGTAGTAAAACATTTGGTGTTCATATAATTTAAAACACACTTCAAAGCCAATATTAAATTTTATTTTGGTTGAGTGATCTTTCAGAAGCTAAGCTTCCTTCATCAGGTCTAAACACAAAATTGTGCGCTTATTTAGCACACAAATTATGCAAAATTGGCTTAGAAGTGTATTTTAAATTATATTAATTTTCAAATTATTTTGAAAGGTTCAGTCTTAATCTTAAAACTTAATGTTTAGAAATAAAACTACTTATTTTTAGAAGTGACTTACTTTTTTAGAAAGCTTTATTTTAGAATAATATTAACTGCCTGACTTAAAACTTGCTCTTTTGGTGTGCCTACATAATGTGTGGTTGTATTTTTGAATTTATGTGTTGCGTCCTTTAACTTTTAACCATGACAGATTTCTGTACTACTAACATTATTTTTAACCATTTAGTGTTACATTTACTTTTAAATATTTAAAAAATATTCTATACAGTAAAAATGTTTACATATGTTTTGTCTTAGCAGCTCAACAGTTTGTTGAGCTTGAATAAACTGAGCATGAACACTCTGCAGCTCTGAGTTACGGTTATTGGAGTTGTTTAGTTCAGGCTCTGGGTTAGGCCGAAGCTGCAATAAAGAGGCATTGGCGAGGGTAGACTAAGAAAGTAGCAGAGGGTTGATTTACCTTTACCCAGCCTGCATGATTTAATCTCAGCTAATTAGATAATTATTCTTCAAACTGTGTGTTCCACGCTAGCGCGCTTTCTACTTTGTGTCTGTAGAGTACATACACAGTAAAAATACATTTCTGGGGAACTGTTCTCATTTAATTATCTTTAAATAAAATATATTGCATCAATGATGCATAACTTTTAGGTCGCGCACCGTAGCTTCCTGTCAAGATTAAATTCATATGGTTAGAATTGTTTCTTTATTGTACCAGGTGTCCACAAAGTCCTTGACGGATAAAAAAAGTAAATTACTACGGGTTTCCGCTGGTAATAGTAGATGTTATATACATCATTAAACAGTGATTTCTTAAAGTTTACTTACATACATTGTGGGTATTGTTCTAATTAATTTGTTAATTAAACAACAATTACTGATTTATTGTCAAATCTTCAAAATGACAACAACACAGAAATGTTCATTTGTTCTTTGGTTTCATGAATAACTCTCAATAACAGTTCAAAGACTTTTCAGAAGACGATTTAGAAAGAATTCACCAGCCATTAATACCATCAAAAGTTGGTACAACAAGCTGAAAAATACTGGAGCGTAGGAGACCTTCAGCGTATTTTAGACTATCTAGACGAAACCTTTTCCAACCGCTGGATTGGCCGTGGTGGACCAACATCCTGGCCTCCCCGCTCACCTGACATCACAACCTTGGACGTTTTCCTTTGAGGCTACATAAGAGATATTGTGTATGCTTCTCCTATTCCAGACATGCTCACTTAAAGGACACAAATCACTGAAGAAATGTCGACAGTAACAAGAGACATGTTATCGAACACTTGGAGAGACATAGAATATCGCCTTGATCTTCTTCGGGCACCAAGAGGTCTGCTGATAATGTTTCACATGTAAATAAAAGTTTATCGATCATTTTATCATGTTAATAAAAGTGCAAATATCTGACATCATTAGTTTTAATTTTATAACATTTTATACTCCGTCAAGGACTTTGTGGACACCCGGTATAATAAATTAAAAATAGGCGAGTTTGTTAAGTCCCAAATATGCTACCTTGGCTTTTAGATCTTACCATTCTATGTGAAACCCATTCTTTAATAGTGCGCAGTAGTGACTGTGACTTTGAATTTCGTCCCATAAGAGCAATGTAAAACATTCATTTTCTTGGGACACTTCACGTCTACAGTTTTCATCGGATTTGTATGAAATACACCTTGTTTTAAAGTGCATTAGATATTTTAGTGGCTCTGTTGAGCAGAATATTTATTTTCTCATCTGTCAAACCGTGATATATAAAAAATAAAGAAACGTTGTATTTAAATTTCTTGTTTTACGTTCAAAATAAAAATTTTTCAAAAATGTGGTCAGCGGAGTTATTGCAGTACATTATTATCTTTCAGATAAGACTTATTTCAAAAATATCTTATGAAAATTGTGGACATGAAGTGTTTCAAGAAAATGCTTGTTTTAACATTGTTCTTTTGGGAGGAAAACAAAATGGCCGACAGGTACTGTGCACTCTTAATAGGCAGGCTCTGAAAACCTAAGCTATATAGTTAAGAGCTAGAACTAAGATAGGCCTCACCTATAATTATAGATGCAGCTCTTAATTAACTAATATCCTTAAGCCAAATATCCAAATCATATAATTCGTGTTACTTTAAGTTAAAGCTGTATTAATTTATTATTATTCATATTATTAATTAATATTAATAATACAATGTTATTACTAATTTTTCTGTTATTAACACTCATATTATTATTAATGTAATTAATCTAGAATTCATGTGATAACTATTCTAAAAGAGGTGTCACTGCAAAACACATGATTCATACATCACTAGTTCCTCGTTTTGAAACTTTTGCAGTAACACGGTATCATAATTTAAGGAGATTTTTAATATATTTAACTAATGTGTTCATTTACCCGATAAATTAGACTCAACGTAACAATCAGACTATCTTAGTCAATAGAAAGTATATAATTACAGAACTTTGGTTTTATGATCTTAATTCAATATCTATTATGCATACTTTTAGGGTGGATTTCAAATACAAAGCAGTGATAAATTGCCAGATCTTAGTTACAGAGTGGCGAGATGTATCAGACTTACCCTGACCTACTTGCAGTCTACAACTACTCGTGCAATACTGTACTGTTAACCCTAACTATTTGTAGTATTCAACCCTTGTACTCGTGACAAGACAACTACTTCAAACCTTATCAATCCCCTTGTAGTGGCTAAACTTTACTGAACACATGTCTCAGTGATCATCTGATGATACCCGCATCAACTCCCACCATCGTTTAGACATATCAGACCATCACCTGCGTGGTTCGGAAGTCACGTTAAGCCGTTGGTCCTTGTATTTCCATTGGTCATTGGGCTATTAATTAATGACCCATTCTAAGGAAGAGTCGGCCTTAGTTTGTAACAAGACTACACCTCATAACTCATTACTACCACTCATCACACTCATCCTTCACCACATGTTTGCCTTAAAATACCCACATGAGAGTGGCCGGAATCTCAATTTGTGATTTGTGGTTTATATTTTCATTCATCTCTTGTAAGCAACAGTAAGTACGTCTGAAATTGATGTAAATACGTCGGAACCTTTCAAATTTACATTATTTTTATTTTATAGCTTACCTGTTTTACATGAGTTTATCCATACATTAACATTTCCTTATATCACATCAGAATAGCTTCCTTAAAGGTCTGGGTTTTAATTTAAATGTCTTTTTTGCCATGATACCAAAATAAAAACTATGATTAGGCTATTTCATCCCATAACTCAGTACTTTTTACATTTATTACCAGGTATATCTTCATTGACTACACAGAACCTTTAAAAGTATGGACAATATGCTTAAGTTGCACCTCTTATGGTGAACCCAAGTTACAGCTAGACAATTTTATGGTAAGTAGACTGCGCATAGATGTCAGATGGTTGAGGCAGGAAAGTCGTAGTTGCGGCAGCCCAAGCACAGATAACGCTGCGATAAAATTCTTTTAAGTCTCAAATAAAGCCACTGACGCACGCGCAAGTTTGTTCGTTCTCGAAAACCTCACGATTTGGTCACATTTAAGTCATCTACATCGGACAAACTCGAGCATATGAAGCCGAGGGGCGGAGAAATTCGGCGAGAGACGGCAGCGCTCGCAACGCTATCTGTGCCTGGGCTGCCGAACTATCATGATTTTGCTGTCTCAACCATGTGGCATAGTGCGCAATCTACATACCATAACAATATCTTTGGTAACATATTGTAGTTCAATTACCCTTTTAGACCGTACAATGTTTACTGTAAAGTAAAATCACAATTCATCAATATTGTAACTTTAGATTTTAATTTTTTAAGTTTAGATGGAAAAGCACGTTTTAAAGCAAAGAAACAGTACTTTATAACCAACTAACTTGTGAAAACAATTGGCGGAGAATAAAGTATGATAAACAAGTATGAAGTATTATATCATAGTGAAAATAATCGGATTCGGGATATAAAACTTAAAAACATTAAATGCGACTTACATTTACTATTTATGCTTGATTTTGTAAACGCAGATTGACGACTTAGAGTCAAAAATAGCCTGAAATTCGTGCTTTTAAAACTATCTGTAACATAAAAGCAAAAGTGTATCAAAGATACAAACTCCCCCTTTGTTATTGAATTAGCGACCTTCTCTGACCCGGGAAATACAGCACAGGTCAAGACCTAAGACCTCTACTCGGAGGGAAGTGATTTGGAGTCTCTGGAGTGGAAAACCCAGACGGAACTCTTGGGGAAAATTGAAAAGAGTTTGAACCTGAACCTCGTACTCTGTAATCACGATCAAATGATTGGGAATTCCAATATTCAATATTTTGGCTCGGTATGATGATTTTAAACTGTGGCAAGTTTGAAACAGTAAACAACATTTTAAGAAACATCATGAATAAAAATACGAATAGAATAATCACACGGTAACTTAAATTGTACAAGAAATATTTCTTTATCGTTATCAATAAGGTATTTAAACGTGTTCTCTTATCCCGAAAACAGACATATCTAAATAAATAGTAGGCCTATATTGATATAGCTTACTCGTTAGTCTGATTTTTTAACACGGTAAAGAAGATAGCCAAGGTAATTGGAGAGATAAAACAAATCTTCAAGAGTAATGGATTCCATTTAAGGCCATTTGCTCGTGGAAGCTAAAGATTTCGTTTTAAACTGAGCAATAGTTCCCCGAATTCATTGCTCACGTATTTTACCTTCGTACCAAATTGAAAACGTAATATACAGGCATTCTTAAAGCGTATGTTTTCCAAAATAGGATTGTAAGTCGCATGGCCAAATACTTCACAATTATTTACGTTCACTTCATAAAAAATGGTTTTACTACTTTTTAGAAAAGTCCGGTAACAGTGGAACTGGAATTTAATGTTGTACTGTATGTACAGCATAAATGTTATCTACAGTGTTTATACGCCTCGGTTTCTGGTATTGGCAGCAGTGTTGGTTTATTTAATTTAATTATATTATTTATTGCTAACGCTTCGGCTTGCGATTACAAATTCATCATTTTAACGTTAACACGCTTACGCTTCGGCCTTAGACCTCGACGTCTATACAACTATCGAAATATTTAGTGTAGGTTGGCATTTTTTCGGCCTTCGGCTTCGGTATTTCGTCCACTTTTACGAACGCCAATGTGTTTTGCCCTCGAAAGCAATGTGTTTTCCCTAAAAAGCAATGTGTTTTCCCTCGAAAGCAATGTGTTTTCCCTCAAAGCAATGTGTTTTCCTTCGAAAGCAATGTGTTTTCTCTAGAAAGCAATGTGATTTCCTTCGAAAGAAATGTGTTTTCCTTCAAAAGCAATGTGTTTTCCCTCAAAGCAATGTGTTTTTCCTTCAAAATGTGTTTTTCCTTCAGCAATGTGTTTTCTCCTAGAAAACAATGTGATTTCCTTGGAAAGAAATGTGTTTTCCTTTGAAAGTAATGTGTTCCCACAGCAATGTTTTTCCTAGAGCAATGTGTTTTCCTTCGAAAGCAATGTGTTTTACCCTCGATTTTTCGGCCTGAGTTCTTGTCTTCGGTCTTCGGCTCCGGAGCTTCCCTATTTGTTAATTAATACTGTATTTTTCTTCGGCCTTCGGCTTCCGTGTTTCACTTTAAAAATCGGCCTGCGGCCTCAGTATATGTATTATATTATAGATCATTATATAACACCTAGGTATAACCATATAAATATTTTCTTAAATGTGTGTTGAAAAAATAAAATAATTTGTCTTGAAGTATCACGCAATACAAGAAAATTACGAAAGCAGCCGTTAATTTGTTGTTATGTTTATTAGCTTCAAAAACCATTTATACTATAAAGATTGGATGTATGAACATGTTCTGAAATTTGGTTTAAAGAAAACCCCTGGCACGTGTGGTGTGAACACCAAACAAGCAACAAATAGCCGTCCTTTGTAACCAGTGCCTAAATTTGCTGCATATTTGGTTGTTAGTCTTTTTTTGGTAACATATAAACAAATCTACGAAATTGAACGCTCTTCTTTAAGCTATTTAAACGATATCGTTCACAAAGGTAAACAAAACACGGATACACTAAGATAAAACTTGTTTCAATCATTTTCATTTGCTCACCCGCCAAAGATAAATAAATACACGGTTTAATTGCACTTTAATTGCTTTGCTCACCAATATTATACCTCTATTCATGTCTATAGGTTAAGCAACAAGTTTTGCGCTCATCTTACATAAAAGTCTGTTGCTGATTTATTTCACTTCGTTCATATTTTGCTATTGATTTAACTGAAACTTCTGGTGTGCTGCTCTTCCTGCATTATCTATATTGTCGAACTTCCCTCACAACAACGGAGACATTAATGTTTGTGTCTCCTTAAAGGACAGTGATTAGACATCTCGCCAAGAAGGGCGGCTTTGTCTTGCTTCCCCTCGACAAATTGCATTACCAGGGTCTGCGGGTCACGTCACCCCCCTCCCCACCATCACTCCGAAACCTTCTTCCCTTTCAGCCCAAAACCCACCTTGAGAGTGTATCTTGAAACCAAGTGAAAGTAGCTTATAATCTGAACCACAAGAGTAAAAATCCGTAGTTGCAATCGAATAGCAACAAGAAGGTTGAAATAGCGAGAAAGCAATTAAATAGCGTTCAACAAAGAACATTCTCCGTGTACTCCCGAGTGTCATTAGTCCTGGCAATGAAATCTGTTTGCTTCATAAAGCTCTCAGTCATTAGATCTCTACTTGGCCTTTGAGTTAATGAAGGGACTGCACGCCCTCTTCTCGACGACTTCTTTTTAAGGGCATTCCGACTTCCATCAGAACGTGATATTAACTTAAGTACCAATAGCTAATAACTATTGACCGAAGAACACACTTTTTATTTAATAAAAAACCTTGTAACTTAGTTCCTTACATGAGTTTTAAAACTTTTAAAAACAATTGAAAAACTACATCCAAACAAAAATTGATTTGTTTATATGTTTTTAGTTATACTATATTTAATTTTGTTCTAATATAAGATATTTTAAAACACTTGTGTAAGAAACTAAATGGGTACCCAAAGTTCAAAGAACACAATTTCCGGAAAATCAAGAAACCCCAAGAAAGTAGCATAGTTTTGTAACCTTGTCCAAGGGACAAAAAAGATGCAAGCCTTTTAATTATTCTTTTATATACGGTTACTAATTAGGTAGTGGCATATCATTTTAAATAGAAACCTACGGAGAAGAATAAACAATAAAAACAAAATGAGTTTTTTTTTCATGTCAACTGCCTTTAAGTATCGGGACATTTGTAATACTTCGCTGTTGTATTAATACGAATATTGAAGTCTTGATTTCGTTTCTTTACCTCTACTTCCGCAACCTCTCCAATAAGAACTTAGTTTCCACACTATCGTGTAATAACACAAGCAGTTTAAAAGTAGTTTAATACAATAATACCGTATCATTGAACGTCGTGTGGTTTAACTATCTCTAAAATTATTGATAAAACCTAATGTTGGGACAGCCAAATCGACCATATTTGTAGAAAGATATCTTCTGGTATATTTCTATTAAGACAGATGAAAGATTATGCTCCGTAGATGCTCTTAAAGTAGTCTACTACGGAGTGATAAATAAATCTCATTTGTCGTATGGCATTATACCTTATACTTATGGAATTATGTCTTTTAGGGTAGCTGTGCTGAAACTTAACTGTTTAGAGCATTTATCCTCCAAAAATCGGCAATTCGAGTTATTTGCAAACTGACGTGAAGGACATCGTGATTTTTTAAAATATAAACATTCTTACATTGGCGTCACTATACATTTTTGAAACTGTATTATAATTTTGTGTTTTAAAATGTAATTTAGTTCAGGGTCAAGATATACATTCACATGACAAACGCTCAAATTTAGACAAATACTCAAATACTTTTAGACAAGATAACCATAGACTACACATTTATGACAGATTGCAGATGCAGGCTGGCGTAACACTTTTAAACAAGCTCCCCAACGAGATCAAATGTTCACTGCCAGAACTGGTTTTGTTCAAAGGAAACTAAAAGAATATTTTGTGATTAAGGCTCCTTACTCTGTAGCAGAGTTTATTGCAGAACCTGCTAACTTCCCATACTATAGAATATTTAACATAGTAAATATAGTAACTTGAAAAGAAAGTCAGCCACTCAAACTACAGTATACTTAAATTAAAATAAGAAAGACAAAATTATAGACGTGTATAAACATTATTTCACCGTATTTACCAGTGGCTTAAGTCCATTCTGGCATTTTAAATTTTAGTTCACCTCTCATTTCACCAATATTGTGTCATCTCCATTTTCATCAAAGTCAACACAAAAGACAATGACTTTAATAAGTTATTATTATGTGTTTTTTCATTCAATCAGGTTGAATTCAAACAATTACATAAGTAAAAAACAGAGTTGGATACTAAAGAAAGATTATTTGAAAAATGTCATGACTTATCAGGCGTAAAACATTGGAGACAAGGAAAGTTACTCAACGAAACCAAGTAGGCCTTTCCAGCCAAATCCTGGACTTTACGGCTTATCTTGGTGATTTGTTGTCTGCGAACTGAGCTCAGGCCATTTTAAACACACAAGTTTGTAACTCTTCAACACTGAGTTGATTACAAGTGTGTAATTATTACAATTTTAATTATTTCAATGGTTTCTCGGATGACCTCGGGTAATACTGTGACTGTTTTGCCAATACTATGGCTTTGTCAAATTCTACTGCATGTTTTGTGTTGTAAATATGTTCTGCTATGGCCAACTTTTCAACATATTCGTGTTTTGTGTGCCGGATGTGTTCCTGGATTATAAAATTAATCTTTTAGTCTCGCTAATACGAGTATATACCGAACCGCAACTGCAATGAATTTCATAGACTCTCGGTGTGCGCAATGGTATCTGGTCCTTCACAGATCTCAAACAGTTCTTCAGTTTACTCGCTGGCTTGAAAACAGTCTTTATGTTGTGTTTGTGTAGGATTCTGCCTATTTTATCTGTTGTTCCTTGGAGGTATGGAATGTAAGTTGTGTTCCGACGAACCTCTTCCTGGTTTGTGTCCAACCGTTTAGAGGGTCTGCTGGTCTTAGAAAGCTGCTTTTTAAATGCATTGTTTATCTGTGATTTCGTGTAACAATTCTCCTGTAGTGTTTTGTGTATCTAATGTATTCTCTTTGTTCCAATTGTCCTGATCTGAGATATAAATTGCACGGTTTATTAATGTGTTGAGGACGCCAAACTACTGGGCCTAGACGGAAGAACTAAATTATAGTTGTGACACCGGCCGCGAAAGCCTAAGAGTTAAGTTTACAAGTCTGTATTCTAAAACTCATCACTAAGAATGCCTAGCCCACAATTATCCTTCATTAACATGCTGACTCCGAGTTTCAACTAGTGCTTTGGAAACCGTCATATCAGTGTAGGGTAGTAAACCATAAAGACGTTTTTATAGTAAAAATCTGTTTAGTCATTTTGCTCTAAAAACAGCTGCTTTAGACACATTTATTGACGTGCTAAAGTTACTTTTACACCCAGGTAAATAAAGTATTGTTTTGATGATGTTTTTCTCTCTAGGGAGAAAAAGATCATTTTAATGATATTTTTGAGGCATGGACATCAGCTGGTTCAACTAGTTTGTTTTAAATTTTAAGAACTGTTACACTAACTTATGGCAAATCAGTGTAACAACTGTTTCATCAAAACATTATAAATCAGACTGTTGAGTTAAAAACAATTTTACCTAATTGTTTCTTTATAATGTTAAAACATTTATTGACATTTTTCCATTATTATTTGCATCATGACAATACGTTCATCACTGGTCCGAAAGTGTCTTTTGACCTCAGTCATTTAACATCCTTCGGCTGCACCTCGACGTTAACGTCTGCCCTCGTGTCAAAAGCACCACTATAGGACCTCGTGATGAAATATACTATTATTTTCAAATACGGTAATGGGTCAAATATTGACTGGTACTCGTGGTGTGGTTCTGTAATCCAGCTTCATGAAGGTCAGGTTTTGAGGATGATAGGTTTAAAGTGGCTCAGATAGTCTCAGTAATCATCTGATGATACCGCATCAACTCCCACCACGTTAGACATATCAGACCATCACCTGCGTGGTTCGGAAGTCTCGTTAAGCCGTTGGTCCGTGTATTTCCATTGGTCATTGGGTTATTAAGTAATGCCCCATTCTAAGGAAGAGTCGGCCTTAGTTTGTAACAAGACTACACCTCATAACTCATTACTACCACTCATCACACTCATCCTTCTCCCCATATTTGCCTTAAAATATCCTCGTGAGAATCGTCGGCATCTCAAATAGTGATTTAGTGGGTTCGTTTGTTAATACACAATGAATATTCACGAGAAAGTTAAGAAGCCACTTGCGCTGTAACTAAAGAAGCTGACTCGTTCCAGAACTTGCCACAAATAAAGTTAAACCACTAACTCTGTTGGAACTTTAAGAACTCACTGGCTCCCACCGACAACTTCTCTTGTTCGTTCAAATTTGGATATTTTTGTATATAAAATGTAAAAACTACGTTGAAATGTTTCATTATGTCAATACCAAACATTTAAGAGAAATTGTTAGAAATCTGTAACCTTTCAGGGGAAGAACAGTGTACTCGTACAAACAACTAGGCACTTGTCTACTATGCTTTTGGAATAGATTTTTCTAGTTTTAGCGATAATCTACTGTCTTTCAATCATTTATATACATCATGGACTCAATTTGATTAAGCAACCTATTTCTTTACTCTTTGTTTCATTTTTGAGAAAAACAACTCTCATTCGAATAATAGATGATAGTAAAAATACCAAAGGTGGATATACCTATGTGGATTGGATCACTAGGTACTAGTCAGGCAGTAGTACATTGTCAGCATTCTTTTCCATGTGATTCTACAGGGTTATTCAAAAAGAATGTCTTACTTTCAAACAACTGTCCTTCATTAAAACAGATAAAAAGGTAAAGTTTGTCTTGTTTAACGAGGCGAAGTTAGACTCAAAGTCCTCTACCACTCAACCCGACCTTTACCTAGCGTCACCGTTTAGTCATATTAAAATTGTAAGTGGTGACTGCGGGGATCGAACCCACGCCACCGGAGTGATGAACTCCGGAGTCGCGCGCGATACCAATCGCCACGGATCCGCTTCATTAGTTATTACTTAGATATTTATAAATTAAATACCACTAAAAGAGCACTTTTCAAAGTTTGCCTTGATACACTTCTATAAATGATCACCATGTCTTCCCATGACTGCTCGGCAAAAGTCTAACCAATAATACTACTATTGTAATACGTACTAATACTACTACATACTCGTACTTTTTATTTCAGAATATCTTCACTCTATACAGCGTATTACTCGTATAACGACAATGAACTGTTTGGATCTCAAATACTATGTCTGTTTTGATATTACTTTCCACTGTAACAAGTGAAAATAGAAAAGAAACCAGTGATCATTGAGGCTGGGTTGGTCATGATCTCCCTGTTCTGATCCCAAGTTGTGTGATGTTTTCCAGCCAATCAAAGCTGGTACTCCCCTTAGCCCTTGTATTGATAAGCTGTTATCTGATCTCCCTTGGTTTCTGCAGCTTGTAATCCTGTCAGCTGATTATATGTTTACTCCTTCCTCCCTCCCCCTCTCTTCATCATCTATGCGTCACGTGACCAACATTGTAATTTGCCAAGGGATGGTTGAAACATTGGAAACAACATTAATGAGCAAAGTAATAAAATCAAACGAGTTTATTACTAATCAGTAGTTGAAACAGCTGTTGCATGCTGATATTTTTATTTTAGCTTCAGCGTTACCAGGGGTTACTTTTAGGAACTCCTAAATGGGAGTGTAGAAAACAGTAGTTGGGAGTTTTCTAAAATTGTGTCCAATGTAAAGTTAAAAGCTCAGATAAAAGCTCTTCCTCCAATTTTAAGATGTTTAAAACACTAGTTTAAAACTAATTTTAGTATGGAGTCAAAACATTTCTGTTTCATAAAAAAACTTATAACTCTTCAAATTCTAAAATATTTTAGGAGTCAGCAGGGATATTTCCACTAGTCAAGCATGATCGTTTTTATTGCGGCAGCCATGTTAGATTAAAAAACAACAACTAGGCAGTTACAAGTTAACTGTGTAGACCTTTCAAGTCCTTAGCATAGCTCCATAACGTCTATGCCTAGATAACGTTTTTATTACATTAAATTGTTGTCAAGTCCTACAATATAAGTTGATATAAAATATTCCTTAAAAATGCCATTGTTAGCATACTTTTAATGATAACAATCAACTCATTATCAAGCGGGTAAATAGAAACTATGTTTACATTCCAATTTGGATTTAGAAAGTAAAGGTAGACTCTTAAGATTTTACTCTTAAACGGAGTGTAAATTAGCAGCGAACAGTTACATATGTTACTTGTATTTAGAATACCAACAATTTTGTTATATATGAAGCAAACACAAAATTGTAGTCTTGAAAAGTACCTTTAAAAGAAGTTTTACTTAATAACACCCTTGTTCTTATATAAACATGAAATATATATTTTATGAGTATTTCTAAATATTTACCTTCTCGTTTAGACGTCCAACTGCTTTCAAGAAACAGGGCCCAGGTTCTGAAATCAAAAAATTGAAATACATTTAAAGGAACCTTTTAAGTTGACCTTTTTGCTACTAGTTGGAATTAAACAACATAAAACGTGAATTTAGCTAAGATCAAAAAGACACTTTCAGTACGAGTGATCAACGATACTTTTGTTATGATGCAATTACGGTTTAGAAATAAATTTCAAATTAAGTATAACAAATAAACTCAAAGTAAACAATGCTTTGAGCTCAATAGTCTGGTTAATCATTTAGAAGAAACAGCTGTTACGTAGGTTTAATATTAGTCAGTTTTAAGAATAAAAACAAACGTTTTAAAACATCTTATGTCCTTTTTTTCCAGGACATAAAGCCGCAACTTTAGCACGCCGTTGCATGTGACAATCTTGCGTATTTACAAGAAGATGCATATTAGATACCAATAAACCTTTTGCAGGTAGATTCCATAAATATTACGCTACCTCCTTGGAAATTATAGTTTTTCATTTATTTGTTGTAGAGGTCACGTTCCAACCCACGTTTTCATATTGCCCTTTTTAGATGAACACTTTGACGAAATCCAATTCCAGAAAGGGGTCAAAATTAATGTATTTTATATCCACGTCACTTGAACCGTTTGTCGGATATATTTTGCATTTTTATATGCAAAGATAGGGGAAATCTGAGAACAGTTTTTTATGTGTAGGCCAGTTAATAATATTGTTAATTCTACCTTCATACAGTTAAAATAAATCACTAATCACTAAATCACTACTAGAGATGCCGACCACTCTCATGAGGGTATTTTAAGGCAAATATGTGGTGAGGGATGAGTGATGAGTGGTAGTAATTAGTTATGAGGTGTATCACCAACCGACTCTTCCAATGGGAAATGTTAAGGACCAACAGCTAACGTGACTTCCGAACCACGCAGGTGATGGTCTGATATGTCTAAACGATGGTGAGAGTTGATGCGGGTATCATCAGATGATCACTGAGACTATCTGAGCCGCATTAGACCTATATCATCCTCAAAACCTGACCTCCATGAAGCTGGATTACAGGACCACGCCACGAGTCCCAGTCGTAAATATAAAATTACTACAGGTAAGGAACGTATCGCCAGTAACAAACAGAAAACTGAGTTAGGAAAGTTAAAACAGTTAGACTAACTTTAACCTTCTTCCCGCAATTTTCCACTCGAAGCACTTGGAACCTGAAATTCTCCTCTCACACAACTTGGCAACTTGTATGTCGAGTCAGCAGTCATCTCTTCACACATCGTACTTCAAACTTTCCAAGCCAACTTGTGTTGAGAGTATTGTTGCGCTTGGCATTGGTCACCTTAGCCGTGAATGTTAATCTAAATTGAAGCTTCTTACAATCTATCCACTATTAACAATATTTTTAAATCAGTTGACGTTTAGGTAGTTCATTAAACACTAGCTGTGTACTCGTGCTTTGCCACGGATAAAATATTATAGTATCATGACTTTAGAGTCTATTTGTCTAAATGCAGGCTGCTGCTCGGGTCAAATCAAACTACTGATCCTTACACCTGTTCCTTCATTTTGAAAGTGAGCTTAAAGTTTCCTCGCTGACATACCTCTTTCTCGCATGGTTGTCTTTATTGTTATATTATGTCGATAAAGTTTAATAATATGTGTGCTTGTTAGTTACCTACGCCAACTGTGTAGTACACGTAGACAAAAGACATAAATATCCAGCTTCACCACGGTGAGGTCGGCAAACGAAGAAGCCGTATTCAGAAAACTGTTTTACGAAAAAAAACTTCGTTTACCAAGTATAAGCAATTTAAGTAATATTACTTTGTTCAGAGTTTATTACTAAAGAAATTTTAACACAAAAATGTTTGGACTGAACCGTGACTTGAACCGGGTCTCTCGCTTGCCGGGCGATTATTGTTGTTAGTGGTCACATCCGTCACCATCCGGCGCAACTATTTATGCCATCAAATAATATTGTTTGGCGTTTATTATTGACGATGGGAGAACTTCTGAGCTTGCAATATTATTGTGAAACGTTTACAATAATATTAAACTCAGTAGTATTACCATTGAATAGTAATACAGTAGTAATAGTACTTAACTGTGGTGCATTTATTAATTTTGTTAATCATAAGAAACGTAATAAAAGTAGCCACAGAAATATTGCTGTTTAAAAATAAGACCACATACCAAACCAATATTGTTCTCAACAAATTTCCAGCCCTAAAAGTAGCCTATAGGTGAAACATGCAGGACCAAATATACATATATATGTATATTTGTATATTTGTCCTGGAAACATGACTATTTGTCGGTACAATAATTTCAAACGGAAGTATTCAAACAATGGCTAGAGATAACATCTTTTAAATTCAACAGTTACAAATTAAATCCACAATCTGGGTGAGTAAACGTAATTATAGCAGGGGTGATAGGCTGTTATCAGTTTGTGTAGCCTGTAATCCAGTCAGCTGATTATATGATACCCCTTTCTCCCCCTCTCTCCCACCCCTCGGGTCCTCCCCTTCAATAACATGAACATACGGGATGTCACGTGATGTTCGTGTTATCAGCATATCATATACACCTGCATTATACGAGGATGCCGCTGAGTAGAATCAGTATGCAGTATGTCTCAATCTTGGAGCAGGCATCCATCCATACATGTTTGATGGAAAGCATAAATAACGTTTTGATCACACTGGGAAGAACAATTTATCAGCGTTCAATCATGTTTCCTCAAACAGTTCCCCTAATGTTCTGTGTTATGTTTGAGGTTATTTTCACCTGAAGACGGGATCAGATTGCAGATCTCGAAACGTCGTGATCTTGCTCACTACCGATGGAATATCCGCAATGGAGTTCCATGAAGGAGGTTTCATGAACAGTTAGTTTCCTCTGTAATCAGTTCATCATTCCAGGCTTCGTACCGCCGAACAATCAGCCGAACTGTACAGTCAGGTGATATCAGAAAGTTTTGAGATAATTTAGTGATTTTAATAATTAATGCGGTTAGTTTAATCAATTTACTTTAAGCCAAGTATTGTAAGTTTCAAACAAACTTTCTTCTGATGTGGGAGGTCTGAAGAAAAATGTGTCCAGTAATGCAATCTGTCCAAATGGGGATGAACGACACCTTAGTGGTCGTAACCTGCGACCCGACCCTTGCAAGGGTGAGTGTAGGAGTAACGACGGATAAAACGAAGGGAGGGCGTCCAGAGAAACTCCACTTTATTCTGAAGAATAGATTCTTGTTAACACATACTAGGAGTACACTGGGTACAAGAATGAGCAAGTGCTTAGTACTAACTTTACGTATTTTAAAAGATCTACTTACATTTTGCCTAATGGTCGACTAAGAAAAGGAAAGACAGAAAAAACTAGAACAACTCTTCTCCCACTTAAAGAAACGGAATCTTCTTGGGCAAGCGTCACTTATAACAATATCTCCAATAAGTCCACAGAATTCTTTTTAAAACTAAGCAGCTCAAATATTTCCTTCAGAACTTCCAACAACCTCAAGACAAACTTATCCAACCCCAGGACTCTGTAGAACATTTTTTTTAATCTGGAATATACGAAATCAAATGAAAAATTTTAATAAGAAATATATTTGCCAAACTAAACCTAAAATTGAAACAAGATATAAAGAACACTTTTCAAACATCAAATTTAACAGACCAGAAAAATCAGTCATTGCCAACCACAACATCAATAAATTTAAAATGACTAAAAACGAACCAAAATCTAAACATTTAAATTCATGGGAATCATTTTTCATCAACATCTTGGACCAGAAAGAACTATTAAATAATGAAGATAGGCCTATTGGAAATTCAAAATTTTAAACCATGAATTCAACAAAAATTATATTTACAAACCTAAGTTATAGTACACTTTAAAGACCATTAAATAATTTAATATCTCTTTGATTTAAAACTAATTAAGTATCATATGATGTTTCGTTTGTTTATTTACTTACTTTTTGTAATTTGATTTTTTTGGTCAGACCTGACGAAGAAAGCTTGTGGTCTTTGCTTTAGAAAGGTTGTCGACCGAATAAAAGTAATATTGGCTATATAAAGTTTTAAAATTTAATATATTGTAAACAAACCAAACCACTTCCAATTTCACAAGATGACATTAACTTTGAGATACATCCAAATTACATGGGCAACCTTAAACATCAACTAAACATACTTCTTCAAGTTTATGAAGTTTTTACGTAAAACCGACAAAATATTGTTAGAACCTATACTCTCAGTGTTACTATGTATTAAAATGAAGGTTCCCGGTTATTGACAGCAAAAACGAAGAGCCAACACAAAGAGTGATTTGAAATGTAGATAGTGTTTGTAGGAGTGAAACAAACGTCATATCAATCTGGAGGTCAATACAGCCTTGTTCCCTCTCTAGTTTAACAGACTGTCAAGAAAGTATTGAACCCAGGCAATGGCTACATTACATTTCAATGGTTTCTAGTGTATTGCAGTTTTATTTTATATTTTAACAACAGTATTCATTACGTAGTTTGCATAGTTTTCTAAAAGAAAATAACATAATTATACCTAACAAATTTGGATTTCGGCCTGGATTCTCTACAACTGATGCAACGTGTGATCTTTCCAATAGTGTAATTGATGCTCTGGACAGTAAACAAAACACAGTAGGTTTATTCTTTGACACAGCTAAGGCCTTTGAATCAGAAAATCATAAAATTATTTTTGCAAAGTTAAACCTTAAAAGAGAGAAAGTATTGAAGTAATTTGAATCTTACCTACATAAAAGAACTCAACATGTTGAAATTAATTCTTTAAAACCAAATGAAATGACCAAAATATCTTTTGATAAACTTGAAGTTATATCAGGTGTGCCTCAAGGATCCGTGCTTTGACCTATACTATTCTTAATTTACATAAACGATATTTCCACATACCTTTTGAAATCTAAATTATTTCTATTTGCTGATGACACCTCAATAATCCTTTCTCATCCATATTTACCTTGATTGGAAATGGCCACATTAATTGAAATATCACGACTACTCTAATGGTTTGAAGAAAATTATTGAGAACATAAATAAATAAATATATTGTATGCCACGGAATAAACAGTTCTTTCCTTCTTTCAAATAAGTTGTTGGTTCTAAATTTGTTCTCGTCACTGTTTTTGTTATCTAACGAACTTAATGTAATGCGTATCTCACAAATTAAATAACTTATTTCCCCGCAGTACATCTTGTACAAACTTCCAGTTTGGCAGTTCAGCAGAATAGACTCATCAATATTTATGGATACTTTCATTGCTACAGAGATAGCTCGCAGTCATCTTGAAGAAGTGATAAAAATCCCCCCAACAATAAAAATGTGAGCACAAGTCTCAGCAATGGAGAGTCGGGGAGTGCTTACAGATTATTTACAACGGCAATAAAACAACAGGCGTGAGGCCTCACATCGTAAACCCATATCTGATGAGAGGGGAACAATCTAGGAGCATATTTTAGAGAAACAATAATAGTTGTAGCAAATATTAAATGGTTGATAACAATTCATACGGAGTGTCACAAAAATGTGTTGCGCACTACGCAGAACCCGATTCTACATACAAGTAAAGTCGAAAATGTCTTGTAACATTTTTTATTTCGGAATAATTTAGCCGTAATCCGCCATTTTGCAAATTTTTGAAAATGATTAAAAATTTAAACATTCTTTGAGATATTTTTGTGAAACTTATTATTAGGAAAAATTATGATCAATGGTATAAATCAATGGTTTTATGAGAAATACCGCTGAAGAATGTATCCAGTAAAGATTTGTTTACGTTGATCAAGATATTTCTAATGCAAACACGGTGGTAATAGGTTTCTCTTATATTGACTACAATCATGATAAGACATACTTCCCTTTTTTCTAGCTTACTCCTTAAGTCTTCATTTACTTTTTGAAAGAAGACAGTGAAGAAAAGACTTGACAGGATTGGACAGTGTGTCAATAAAACGTGACTGCTCCCAACTTCACAGACTTTACTTATAATTGACAGATTGGGAGTAAGTGCTTTGTCAATATCAAGACTTTGACACCTAGTAACGTCCTTTTTCATTTCCATCACTAGGAAATAGAGCTTTGTTTGGTTTGCAAACCAGCTGTTGTAAAATACAATTGAAGAGATAGCTGAAAAAAGGACCCGAGTCCAAAAACCCTGTTTTGAGATAATCAACTTTGAAAGTTAAACTTATAATTGTATTGTACTTTGTATTTTCTTACTAAGGTATAAAGAAATTTGCTAGAAAGATTAATTCATCTAGTTTAAGCATATTTATTCCAAGTATTCATTCTCTTTTTACTTTGATAGATATGACCAAAAATGGAGAGCCATTTCAGAGGTCGTTTTCCATAGATCAAGATTCTTTGAAGTAAACCTTTCATCGAATCATTAATTTTAATTTATTATGTGAAATAAAGAAACCAGAAATGTTACAAATGAAACTAGGTTTATTTTATAATTATCATATATAAGGTTTCTATGGGATTTCATACGCAAGAATTTCTTCAAATACTCTTATAATTCTATATATTTTTCGAATTTTTAAACGCTGTTTTATTGAGTTAAAACCTTTAAAATAACCATAGAATAAGTTTTAGCCTGTCTAATCACTAGTAATTACAAGCATGGTGTGTAAAACAGCTAATCTCAACAATATTGTTTCCCTCCATAACAAAATTATAGGTGATTTCCTAAACATGTGTACAGAAAAAAGTCATAACTCAACGAAGAACAGAGATAATTTTATGAAACAAAGACTGTTTTGAAAAAATGAGATGACAAATCGATTGAAGCCATCTCCTGAAAAACGGCCTGAGTAGCCGTTGTTTTTCGTCTAATCCTCAATTTGTAAATTGTATAACAATTGTGCGTTTATCGATAGAGCATTACACTTACTAACAAACAACTCAATCCGTTGTTGTGTATATTAATCAAAATGTGGGAATTTACATTGCCTACACAGTGTGTTGTCGAAAAGAGTTCATAAAATTAAAACATGGACGTCAATTATTAATACAGTTTAGGCCAATCAACTCGGCTGAATTTATTTATTCATTTTAATTATATGGTTTACACCATTTCACAATTTAAATAGTCTGATCAGTATAATCAAGAATCTAAAAAGATGTCCAGTTCGTGGTGTTGAACAAATTATTACAATGAACATAGAAAATCTAGTTAACAAGCAATACATATCTGAGCTATAACAAGAAATACAAATCCGAAATCACGAAATCAACAGGCAACAGACTTTTTATTGACTTTCTTGGGCACTTGCTTAGATGGCCAACAGGCCCAAGCACTGCCATTGGAATCTGAATTTTAATCTGAACAAAAATTATTTCCAACGAACATTTAATAGGAATATACCGCCTATATATGAGTGTAACTACTCTACAAGTCTTTGACCCATTTTTACAAAATTTAGTACCTACAAAAGTTTTCTTTGCAAATCGGTCCACAAAAGTGTCCTTTGGCAGTGGGACATTTCCCCCGGAACATTTCGTTCTCATGCTCTAAAAACTGCAATTATGATTCAATTTCGATTACGCTTGGTATAATCATTATGCCCCTGTAGTCAACATGTGTACCTAAAATCGACAAAGTACATAACCCAGACAAAGATGGCGTTAATAGGTAATTTACCCACCATACGAATTTCGTTGACTTCTCGTACAAAGGCTAGTTACAATGACATAACGGTTTATACGAAGTGTCATCAAAATCGGAAGAAAACTGGAGTTTTAAAGTACAAACCCCACCTTTGAATTAATTACCCCGCCCCCTTTTAATCAAAATTTGAGACGATTCGCGTTAGCACATATTTTGAGCCTACGGTTGTTACAAGTATGGATTTACCAAGCTTACGGTTGTACGCCAAGAGATTTTCCAGTGGGAAAACGTCAGTCTGTGTGTGCCTAGACAGTAGACACGTGGCAAATCCCCCTCTTGGAATTGTCTGAGAACCCTTCCTTCCCCCCTCTCCCTCACCACCTTGGCAAGTGATTGTTGTGAAGGGTTACACAAGTTTCAAAGACAATCAAATTACAGGTTAGTGATCGACTCACGTCACCTCTCTACACGTAGACCACTTTGACACTTCTGTGAGTCAATAGTGTACGCTGTTGATTGTTTGCTATAGTTTCAAGTCTTACAAAATACGTTTTATAATAATGATATTACATACAAAAATATTACGGTTATGTTTTGTTGACTAAAATATTAAATGGTTATTAAAAAAATGCCTCTATTCAGTTTTATAAGTAATGGGAAAAAGTTATGTATTTAAGAATACAAATTAAAAATACCAGTGTACAAAATACAAGTTCGCTCAGCTCCTGGCCTCACTCTGGCCTTCGGCCTCAGACTTACGAGCTATTTTACTTCAAGTTTTATTACATATCGTAAAGGAAAACATGTTTCAAATTTTATTGAAATCGGACTACTCATAACGTTGTTACAACGAAAATCACTTTATTCGCCGCCATTTTGAAACGATTCAAAGGATTTTCATAATTTTTGGTACAATGGTTGATATTATTTAACATATATTTATATATTCATTTCAAATTTCATTAAAATTTCAATCAAATTATTTCAAATTGACTGTTTTAGATAATTAAAACCACTTTTTTTACCAAAACTTTCCTCCTCCCCCCCCCCCAAAAGGGTGCTTCCGGTAGCCCGATTTTCTTGAGATCTAGTTGTTTCAAGATTAAATTGGTTTGGAAAACACTACGCATACACATAATTATTTGGTGGTCGGTGACTGGTCACCTTGCACTAATTACTTTAGGTTGTGTAATTTTCTAATTCTTTGGGTTTTGTGTTCACCTGAAGACGGGATCAGATCCCAAAACTCAAAACGTCGTGTTCTTCTTATTCACTAAAAACTATAAAAGTGGTCGATAATAATTCGACATTAAAATATTACAAGTAATTTCACTATATCAAGGTAACTAATTAATTAGTTAGAAGTGGCAAACTGGTTTAATCAGGCAGTGTCCGGTGAGCTTAGGTCGGAGTTACCTGTTGCATTATTCGCCCCTAACTGCCAAAGTTAGTCAGGTTATTTATGCAACACCTTCCTCGACATTGTTCAACACTCATTACACACAATTATAGTTCAATATCACTCGTTTCATTGTGTGTCAGTACTTATTGCGCTAGTTGGGTTTCAATAAAATCATTATAGCGGTTAGTTAATTGAAATGTATTGTTTAACTAATTACTTTAAATACGCATTTTCAGTCCGATTTTCACGAAATTTACAACAAATGTTCCTTTGCAAATCTTTAGGTTAGGTTCGTTCACCAGCTTGGACAGATCATCCGTTTCATAATGGCGGCCATTCAAAATTGTGTTTTCAATAATTATTGTAGAAACATCATGAACGAATAGAAAGTTCACCCTGTTCAGTAGTGTTTTACTATCGCATCGATCAAAATAACTCCCGTTGCTGTAGTACGTACCATTTTAAAGTTATTTTTGTTTAATTATTTAATCTGAATTTCTTTTTAATTCAGAGCACTAAGTATAAATTAAGCTGTTATATAATTTACTAGCCTATGTGTCTTTGGACACAGAAAGTAAACAAATTTTATTTCAAAACCAATACAACAATTAAGAGCTGTTGTTGTTTACAATATCAATAAATCAATAAATACATACAATAAATCAAAGTAAAACAATAATTTTAAAAAAATTCAAAAAAAATTAATAATAGCGTATAAAAGAATTTCGTCTAGTTTAAATTAGATAAATGAAAAAAATTTTTCTTTTTTTGGAAATTGCTAAGATTTACAGTAGCGCTTGTATTACGCGTTTGTTATGTGTTAAATATATTTAATTACAAATGTTGGGACCGAACCGGACATTTTGTCTTCAAAATGTATTGTCATTAAATTACCTATTTAGCGTTTATACTCATTTCGATCTATATTTAAATAAAGTTACATTGATACTCATTAATGACGTTACAACCATGGTTTCAGAAACTACACAACTAGTTGTAAATATTAACGAAATTTTAATGCTATACAGCTTTAACCAAGTCTAAACTCAAACCAATGAAACACAATTTTAGACTATGGCTCCAAACTACAGGCCATAGCACAGACAAATACATAAGCTTGTATCTCTAAGCAATACAATCAATCAGTTAATGTCTTCTCTCGTTGAAATAAAAGTACAATACATAATTTTAGAAAGCTTTCAATGGCACAATAATTGGTTTAAGTAAATATAATATACGAGATTAAGCCTTTGATAAATAATAGGGATATGAAACAGACACAGAGTATAAGCAAAGGTTGAGGCAATAAAGTCGCATCTGGAGGCGATGCCTCGCTGTGAGACAATATTAAATCTTACTTTAAAATATACCTCAGGATATTGTGAGCTCATATGATTCTCTGATGTTCTGATACGCAAAACTCGTGATACAGTTAACAACTTAACTTAACACAACTTTTCGTGTTAGGTAACCTAATGCGTTATTTATTACAAGTTAATTTATTTACACTACAAGTTCAGCTTAATTGCATAAGGGAACTATTTACTGTTTAAATAATACAAGCACAAAACACCCTGATACCTATTGTATATAATCGTCAACAATTTTTAAGATAATACAACGCGTTTACGATTTTCACTAATTTATTGAATTGAATATATCATTCTTTGATTAAAGTTTGTTGTTGACGATGAGAGAATTTCACAGTTTATTGCGGACATTTCCATCGTTAGTGAGCAAGATAATCACGACGTTTCGGGATCTACAACCTGATCCCGTCTTCAGGTGAAAGGTAACCTAAAACATAACATAGAATATTGTCGTGATCATCTTGCTCACTAAAGATGGAAAATTCCCGCAATAATAGTTTAAACTCTGAATATATCATGTTTTAAAAGACGTTTGAAGAAGTATGTCAGTTTTGATGAATACCTCCACCATCATACTCACTGTGTGCTTCTACTTAAATGTGCTGGTTATATTGGCGCTTTATAGCTTGTGATTAAAAATTTAAAATATAAATACACTTGTATTTTTTAAAACTAATTAAATCAAGGATGATTATAAATAATTGTATAAGTTAATTTATAAAATGTTGCTCCAATCCACCCTAGATTGTTTGTTTTAAATGAAATAAAAATTGTTATTTACATAAATTTATCTCAGAACATGAGCAAAGTTGACGGGAAGTTTCGTAGTTTCCAGCCGCTAGCAAACATATTATTTTATAGAAAACTTGAGCCATAATATTGGAATAAATTTAAAAATTAGAGATAATAAAATCAAATTGCTAGCCTTGCTAGCGAGAGGCCTTGCAAGTTAAATTATTAAAAGTATTGGTTTTTGGTTTTATTATCTCTAATTTTTAAATATTCTTTTATGTCCGTAGACTATACGTCCATCATCGGTCATTTTTACCATCAAAATTTTCATTATGGCCTCAAGACAGATTATTTCAACAAAATATGGTACATAGAACAGACAAGAAGGTCCTTTAGGACTAGATGCGTTGAGCACGTTCCTGACCCCAGGTGTAAAAAACAGAAGTCAAATGTAGCCCAACATCTTTTGAATACTAACCATTTTGTGAAACCTATCGAAGAAAGCCTTTAAATATTCCATTACTGCCAAAAGGGTAACTTGCTGAATTCACTGGAATCCTTTGAGATATACAAATATAGAAACGATCCCGATCTGCTCAATGGTAAATTAAAATATTAGCACAATCGTTTGCTTCACACTTTTCTACAAAGGACGAGACCACCAGAAGATGATAAGAGCAGTGATGGGGAAGGCAGGAGGAAGGGGTAAGATTACACAGATCACAGCTCCAGTCCAGACCGCATCGCGCGTCTTTCTCGTTCAGACTATATAAATTCTAAAAACTGTACAGTCCTTGTTTCAAATGTAGTTTTGTTCGTATGTGTGTTTGTCTTCAATGTGATCATGACGAAGCCAACGGCTGATATCAAAAGGGATTTGACTATGGGTTAGTAATCCCGAAACGCGTTATCCTCACTGACAATCTTATAGACAGATCGACGGAGGTAAGTACCATATTTTTTGCATTTTTGACACCTGTACTGCGCAGCCATTTCGAGAAAGATCGCAACAACATCCTGATTCCATCTAGTTCACTCTCTATTGTACAGGATTGCGCTTTGACAACGCTTCGGACAGTGAGATAAGACAGTCGTGTGAGAAGCGGAATCAAGCCAATTCAACACATTTCACAGCTGTCATAAGTTTCATTGTTAACGACATTCCACTTCCCGCCGTGACCAAGTCAGTAGCAGAGAGTCCAGCTGAGATACAATCTAGCTGAGCAAATGATAAATGCATTTTACAAACTTAAATAAACGTAAAGATCATTAACTATACTAGGCCTAACAATAATTCGTTTAATGAGAAATTTTTATAATCAAGATAGTTTTTTTGACAATATTCTAAATACCACAAGTAAGACTTTTTTTACTCAAGTAAAAAATTGACTTACGGAACTTTTACCTATCTACAAACTGTCTAATTGTGTACAACGAATTTTGGGCAAGATAATTTATTAGGTTAGTTTTGAATTGGTTTAAAAAATAACATTTATCGTTGTCAGGAAGTTTATTGTATAATAGTTTACCTGAAGTCTATGGTAGTTTGGTGGAATATAATTTTGATTTCGTGTATTGTACCGATTATTTTGATAATTGTCCACATCAATAGAACACTTAGTCCTAAAAACAACAGAGTTTCTAAAATGTACTGAGAGCATAAAGGCTCTATGGATAAGGATTTAAAATTTTCCCTGCAGGACTCTCTAAACTTTAGCCTACCAATTATTCTAATTGCTATTTTTTTGGAACAAAATCCTGCGAATTTTTGTTTCAGAGCAATTACCCATGAGCATAATCCGTAAGATAAATGGGGATGGACTAATCCGTAATATGCCAATTTTAAAACGTCTTGACTGCAATGGAATGACAGTTTCCTAATAAAAATAACCCTTTGGATAATTTGCTACAGACAAAGTCAATATGGTGGTCCCAAGACAGTTTTTTATCCATGAAAAGGCCTAAGAAATTAACATGGTCACGTAAAGTACTTACGAGTAAACTGTGCGGCTTCTTTAGCTATGTCTTGTTTCCATCAAAGAAAAGGTGCTCTGAACATATTTGCATCAAAGCATTTGCACATATAAACTAAATTCGCATAAATGTGACAGAGAAAAGAATAACTTAGTTTTACTGGAAAATATATTATTTTTAAACAAGTTTTCAAGTTTTAAAGCCAGAAGAAGTTTGGTCACAATTATTTTGGTCAAGTACATAATGATGTGGTGACAAAACTATCGGAATAATCTTATAAAATAAGATACAGTATATCCATCCACTGAATCTTTTAGTTTATACGACGTTCGTTTCAGTTGTAACACTAAATCACTATTTGAGATGGCGACCACTCTCATGAGGGTATTTTAAGGCAAATATGTGGTGAAGGATGAGTGTGATGAGTGGTATTAATGAGTTATGAGGTGCAGTCTTCTTACAAACTAAGGCCGACTCTTCCTTAGAATGGGTCATTAATTAATAGCCCAATGACCAATGGAAATACAAGGACCAACGGCTTAACGTGACTTCCGAACTACGCAGGTGATGGTGTGATATGTCTAAACGATGGTAGGAGTTGATGCGGGTATCATCTGACGATCACTGAGACTATCTGAGCCGCTTTATACCTATATCATCCTCAAAAATATAGTACAATACGGGTGTATATTACAATTAAAACGAGATTAGGCGTTTCTAAAAGGCAAGAACTTACTTCGAGATGTCATAGTGACATCTTAAATACATGTAAATTAAAACCACCAAAGCTTGTCAACTAAAGTCGAGCTTTGGGCCAATATGGGAACGAAAGGATGCAATCCGAGTGAAGCTCACTTATCCTAATGGAATCTCGGGATAAGTATCAGCTTACTTGAGTTTTGATGTAGACATTTTATTCCACGTTCCTTGCATTTTACATAGCATAATTTAAATTTTGCATTTATCTTGAGGTGCCGAATGACTTTTATTATACCGGGTGTTTACAAATGAAATAGACAGTTTGGATAGCTTGTGGAAAATTAATTTTAAGTTTAGATTTACATATATATAAAGAGTTCTTTAAGTTTTTATTAAATGTATTTATTCCGGTTACTGATGGTTCTTGGAAGAAGAACGGCCCTTAAACCTTTTCACAAGATAAAGCTCAAAACACGTTCATTTTAAGAGAATCCCGTATATGCTGTACAGTCTCTCTTTGGTTTTCTATTCCCCATAATCGTGCATTATGTCTATTAACCTTTCCACTAATCCACTAAGTAAATTATAATACTAAGAAATACAATGTATGCTGAATTTATTTCACTTCTTAACGTAACTATATGATTGATTATGGTTTAAAAACAAAATAAACTTGTTTAAATTCCCTTAGTTTAAAGGTTTCTAACCCTATATCTGAAAAACACTACTCATCAGTCGCTAAATTGGGATTTCGAAGCTCTATAACTGCTGTATTTTTACATATTTTAAAGTTGATGTTCTCGAAATAAAACCAAAATTGGAAAATCAGCTTCCAATCCTCCCCAAAAAACATTTTGACCTTTCATTTATAAGTTTAAACGTCACACTAAAACTTTGTAACGGCGGCGTTTGTTGGACCGTAACCCTGTTTATAATAACTTTTTTCTGCCAGAACTGCTCAGCCTTAAAGTTTTAGTCTTGTCACAACAAATCAAATTATTACAATACAGTTGATAAAAAAGCAAAACATAGTGTATTAGGTAAATTTAACAAAACCTTAATTTGTATAAATCAAATTAAATCTAGTTTCTATTTGGTAATAGATTTGGGATACAAAATGGCTGTTTACTTTTGTGTTGCAAAGAGATCCAAGATGTATGTTTACGGAAGTCGTCGGGGTTTCCGCTTGTCCGGATATTTCAGATTATCTCACTTCCCTACAGTATCTTCAACTTACGTTTCTTCTTTCTCCCTTCCCTTCACGTTTGTAACAGGTAAAAAATATTGTAAATTCGTTTATTTGGTTACTCAGTTGCAAACTCCATAAAGGAAATCAATTACTGTACTAAACTTAATTTTAAGTTCGATTTGAATTACCTGAAAACAAAATATTTATAGCATGCGTAACATGTGAGATTACGAAAGAATATACACGAAAAGAAAAGTAACGGAAATTTGTACCTACACAAAAATAATAATTGCATCTAATAAAAACAGCGTATAGTTTAACAGCTGGGCGTTTCTCTAACAAATCAGACTAAATTTGTTAAAATCTGCTGACAAATTATATTGTTAATACGATCCAATCGTCTGCGGGGTTTCCTTACTCGTCACGAAAAGGAAAGAGCAAATATTAGAAGTTTTCAAACTTGGCAAAACGTTCACGAACACATTTGAGTTGATGGGAAATTTCTGTGGTGTAGGTTTTGTATAGAACACGTTATTTTTAGTGGTGTAGATGTTTCAAAGATAGCCGTTAATGCTTAGAAGGCGGCAAAAATTGCAAACCATTAACAGTTGGAAGAAATGATTTTCATTTTTGGCCGCTCTTGCTTTAGGTCGTGTTCTAAATTTTACGGACATCTTTGAAACTTTAATACCACTCAGAACATAAAAGATCTACACCATAGACAGATATTACACCATCAAGGCAGATATTTTCGTGACAATTCTGCCAAGTTTAAAAACCCTAACCTTAGCTCTTAACTCTAAACATTCCGTTTGTGACAAGTAAAAGGAAAACCCGCACACGATTGGACCGCAATACCAATATAATTTGGCAGCCGATTTCAACAATTTTAGTCTTATTTGTTAGAGGAAACGCCCAGCTATTAAACCATTTGCTATTTTATTAAATATAATTTTTGAATACATAAACAGTTCTGTTACTTTTCAGACATACTGCTTTTGACGTATAGAGCTTTGTTAAAAAAAGCTCGCTTTGCTAAAACACCTATTTTGTGCTAAATGAAAGAGCTATTGTACACAGTGAACAGATCATCATCTTAATAATGGGATTCTCAATATCGTGATTTGATGGTTGGTTAATCAAAGGTCCCAGGCTGGTTTAATCATGCAGGTTGCGTCTGGTGAGCTTAGGTCGGAGTTACCTGTTGCATTATTTGCCCCTGTCTGCTAGAGTTAGTCAGGCCTTTGTGCAGTAAACACAATTTTAATTCAAATCGACCAGTTTATATGCATGGTTCACTTTGCTCTTGTATTTTATACGTTTTTGTCACCAAAGTTAGTTCAAATCTTACTAAGTTTATTCAGTGAAATGATATATTACTTATTAGTATAATGTAAACTCTTGCATACGAACTTCTTTGTTTTGTTTTAATCCCATTTTAGTGAATGTATACTTTCATTTGGACATTTTATTTAGTAAACTAAATAGACGCATTCTTAGATATATATATATATATATATAGATACGGCTAACTAGATAGACCTAATTTACGGCCACGGTTTCTCATTGAGAATAAGTATTTATGATTCTAACAGTTGATACGTTGTTTAGTATTAGCTCATTTTCTAATGTTTTGTGCCATGTTTTTGGTTATCTATTATGCCTACCTGAAGACGTGATCAGGTTCCAGGTCTAAAATGGTCGTGTTCTCTTCGCTTAAAAGGTAAAAAAGGTCAAATTTGTCTTGTTTATCAAGGCGAAGTTAGAACAAAGTCCTCTTTACCATTCAACCTCGACCTTTACCTAGCGTTACCGTATACTCACATTATGTATTGTAAGTGGTAAATGCGGGGATCGAACTCGCGCCACCGGAGTGATGGGTTCCGGAGTCGCGCGATACCAATCCGCCTCGGATCCGCTTACTAATGATAAAATATGTCCGCAATAATATTTAGTATAATAATGTATTAGTCAATGTACAAAACAGTGTTTGTGTTGACAAACAAACATACTACAAGTATGTATATATTAAAAAAGGTTAAAACCACTAGTAACAACAAATATATAACAATTTAAAAAGTTGATTAACTATTTCGATCCATAAACTCACCTAAACTGAAGAAAAACCCGTTAACTAAATATGATTTTATTTTGTTTTTGAAACTTTTTGAGCCCGTTAATAATTTGATTTCTTCTGGAAGTGATTGAAACAATTTTATACCGGCCAGAGAAGGTAGTTTTTCGAACAAACAAAGACGTGTTAAAACATAATTTAATACAATATTTTAGAGATATTTCGCTCTGATAAGTAATTTCCATATTAGTCTTGTGAAATTAAATAAATACAATATAGAGAATATACAAAGGTTGAGGCAATAAAGTCGCATCTGGAGGCGATGCCTTGCTGTGAGACAATATTAAATCTTACTCTCAGGATATGAGCTCATATCATCAGCGCATATCAAGCCTTCACTGGTGCGCATCACTGATGTGTACATCAGCGGATCCGTGGCATTGGTATCGCATCGACTCCGGAGCTCACTTGGTGGTTCGGGTTCGATCCCTTCGCATGTCACCATTACAATTTGTAATGTGATTAATACGGTGACGCTAGGTAAAAGTCGAAGTTGAGTGGTAGAAAGGAATGTATAGTCCTAACTTCGCCTCGTTAAACAAGCAAGACAAACTTTACCTTTTACATAGTCTACAGCACGTTACACAACCATGTAGATATTCCACTTCTAACATAACCGACACGTAGCCAAAAGCACTTTGGTAGAATCTTAATGGAATTTCCAATAAAACAGAACAAGCCAACTAGAATTGAGAGGAACGTGGAATAAAATGTCTACATCAAAACTCACGTAAGCTGATACTTATCCCGAGATTCCATTAGGATAAGTGAGCTTCACTCGGATTGCATCTTTCGTTCCCATATTGGCCCAAAGCTCAAAAGGTTTGGTGATCTTAATTTACGTTTCACCATTAGAAAGTTGTCGAACTTTCGTTGTTTGGATGCAGTTTAACGACAGGCTGTATTGACACTTTTGAGTATTTTGGGATGTTTTGGATTATCTCACTTCTCCGCAATATGTACTTCTCACACTTCAACTTCACAAGTTTTGTTGAAATGTCTTACTGATTTTTTATCTTACTCAATTTTTTATAACCTCCAAAATATTTGCAGTTCATTAGAGAACGAACAATGTTTCATTGTAAGGCAAGACGTCTAGAGAATACTTAAAAAACATTCTTAAAGCACACGTTTCGTTCAAAACTAAAAGCAAATTAAAATGACTGCTTGGTAACCCAAAGGACAAACTAGCTAATGGAAATAAATCTGGGATTTACGAAATAGAATGTGAATGTTGCGATATATAGGACAAACCAAAAGAAAATTAAAACAAGAATGAAAGAGCACATGTATTGATTTAAATATAATCAAGAAGAAAAGTCAGCAACTGCCAAACACTGCTTAGAAAATCAATTTAATCCATGAAGTTGAAAGTTCTCAGTATTTAGATGCTACAGAATCCTTCTACATGCATCAAAATGAAGATATATTAGTAAATAATAAACCCAATTTTCTTCAAAACTTCCCGTTATTCAGATTTGTTTAATTGGATTTTAAGTAGTGCATAATATTATGTTCCTTATGTTCAAATCAAAATTGTTTTTAATTTGAAACATGTTAACAATTTTGATATATGATTTAATTTTTGATAATGTATTTGAATTTTTCTTTCAGTCGAATGTGCCTGTGAAGATAAACACGTTTTGTTAGAAACCCCTTAGGCAAATACAAATTTATTATTGGAATATGTGCAATTTATTAAAATAATCTAGAGAATAGTTCAGTATATTCACACATTACCTCGTTCACCTGGTTCAACAGCAGTTGGCAAACGCATTATCAAGCTTAATGTCAGTGGCATTGTACGTCATCAGTTGACACTTGCCTGTGAGGGGTTTTGTGCCTCACATTTGCATATGTCTATAATAATGTATGCGTGTGTGCTGATACTGTGTGACATGACAGAGGACTGTTGTTAACTAATCACCATGATTATCTTTATATAGTACTTCACATTTCGTAAATTGTCTTTTTATCGAATTTCCTTTGAAAAAAGATATATATTCAAGCCGTCAGCATGTGACCATGAAATGAGCACCGGTCCTGTCCCCAGAACACGTGTTGACCTTTTTTCAACACTTTATATACATTGTATGTATTATGTGTATACTCTCTACAGGTCGCATTTTCTGTCAGATGTTCATGAAATTTGATACAAATGTTACCTTTTTGGGTGGGGGTTGGTAAAAAATTGGTTTTAATTATCTAAAAACTGTGAGTTTCATCCGATTTTGATGAAGTTTAAAATACGTATGTATGTATTTTAGTGATATATATCAATGTACCAAAAGCTATGACAATCTATTGAGTCGTGTCAAAATGGCGGCCAATAATTTTTCGCTAGAACAGCCTTATGAGTAGTCCGATTTCAATAAAATTTGAAATACGTATTTCCTTTATAATATTTAATACTTGTGTGGTAAAGGAACACGCAAGTCACGAGGCCGTAGCGCCATAATGGTCAAAGAGGCCAGTCTGAGGCCGAATGCCGAAAACGAGCTGTGAACGGAACGAATTAGGAGTAACAAATTGCAAAGGAAATTCGATTCACTCACGCAAGCGGCGCTTAAGCGCTTAGCTGCATGTCGGCCTGGTTTAAGTGTGAATTATACTTCGACTTCCAATGTAACTAGAGTAACATGATTCTTCTCTCATTTCAGCGAAAGGGTGTTCTTTAAAATGGCAGAATTTTCACATCTACACCATATTATTTGAGTCGCACATCTTTTTACCGTGTAAAAAGGATTACCCCAAACACTATTTCATAGATAAAGACTCGGATATTTTATAAGTTTAACGTCTTGCTATAAAAAACTGAAAATAAGATATATTTGTATCAGTAGTTGAGACTTTCATTCCAATTATTTGCGTCTACGTTACGCGGTAATTAAACTCTTGCAGTGTTGGAAACATAACTCTCGACAGGCTAAATGGCCATTAGCAAGTTCTGTACAATCGTTACAACAGTTGTAAACCAGCCAATTACTTGAACAATGTAATAATGGGCTAAATACTGAAGCTGCTGCGCCTGTGTAGTCGGGGGTGGTTTCGGTGCACGCTGTATGATTTGTTGCGAGGTTATTTGACTCTTGGTTGCAACAAACCGGCCATACCATACCCAACCAATATTAATGATATTTCTGTAACGAGTAATCAACTGCATGACCATGATTGTGAACTTGCTCTAAATCTTTGGATTTTAAACTTATATGGTTTATCATAATAATTGAAAATAAAACTTGTTATGTATATAATTATTTTATTTTCTCTTCTTTATTCTTAATACAGTACAACTGATGATGATTATCATAGAATAATCGAAACGGTTTGTGCCATTAAACGCTGTTTTTTCATTTTGGTGGCAGAGTGGGTCCCGCAGCCGCTCCATCCGGCGATCTTTTAGTAAACTACATGGTTATCATTTGCCTGCAGCCTCTCCGTATGGAGAATGGAGAACCAATTTTAGATACTAAAACCATAAAATGGTGAATTGACTGGCAAACAGTGTAATTTACCAAACAACACTGACATTAAATTGGTTTGGAAATATATTTGTAAATTTAATCACGAAATTCTGTTTTTGAAACCCATAGCGTAGCACGGGTACTTTCAGTTAGTCTATTATACTAGTTGAACTGTGTATTCATTTATGGTAAAACTAAAGTTTTAGGAAAAAAACTATGAATAGCCACTATTTTAAAACGGCTGATCTGATCTAGCTGGTTAACGAACTTAACCTAGAGATTTACAAAAGTAACATTTGTACCTAACTTCATGACAATCGGACCGAAAATGCGACCTGTAGAGAAAGTTATATACAGGATGTCCAGTAATTACGGGATCAAACTTCACCAGGTGATTATTTTGTTAGGTCATAATAAACAAAAAATCCTGTAACACATAGGCCTATCTCGCTTAGTTTTCCGTCTGTCTGTCTTTGTCACTAAATAATTTTTATCTCCGAAGTCAATTTAGTTACAAACTTCAAACTTTGCACACTTAGCATAACCTTTATTTACAATCGCTTTAACGTTTTAAAAAATATGTGGACCTTGCGGTTAAAGAGCCTAATTACTCCAGGATTACTAAGGCCTACCTTTCAGTTTCAGTCACGTCGGCCCTGATACAGCAATATCCGTTACTCATTTACTCCGCCTTCTGTTTAAAAAGCAACCCTGTGATGCAAAATAATATCCAATTTAAAGTCTCGCCCGCCCTGGGTTATTTACATCTACACGGAAACGAGGGTAGCGCAGTTTCACATAAATAGCTTTCCGTCTCATAATCATAACTCTAGTCTCACGATCTAACCTAACCTAACAAAGGTGTAAACTAATAAATATCGCGTTTTATTTTATTTTAGGAGCATTAATTATTATTAGAAAGTTGCTAATTTGGAGGTTAGAAAACAATTGGGTTAAACCATAGATTAGGGACAAACTATAGTACTCATTACAAACTAACCTTCTGGTTTAATTCAAACAGACATTTAGTACTACGTTAAAACGTTAGTATCAACTCATTCAAATGTTGCCTCAATTGCTCTGGCTACATTGTAATCTTTTGAGGTCTGCTCAATTAGCTCAGAGCATGGATGGGGTGGGGGAGGTTCTAAAACCAAAATATTGTCCGAGTGTAAGCACCTAGGCTCACTTGTTTTTACAAGATTAGTAATTTTACTAGATATTTAATTGTCAAACATAATTGTACAATGCCCTTGTTGACCTGTCCTGTTCAGAGTAATCCAGGTTACTTTTGATACTTTGGAAACATCAACTAGTCCTAGAGGGTATTTTAAGGTGAATACTTAGGCGATGACTATTTCTAGTCGTATAGTTGTGAATATCACAACCTCGAACTAAAAGACCATTTTTACAAAAGAATATGATTGTTTCTGAAATAAAAACGCAAGGAATTTTTATAACAGGTTACATACCTTTAGACGTCACAAATCCTTTTGTAGACATACGTGTTTACTATAGTTTCGACTAACGAGTAGTCATTATCAAAACATTATAAGAACGTTAATAATCCATCTTCGTCGATTTCGTCACATTAATAAATAGCACAATACATAAAACATAAAGAACACTTTAAGGTCTACAACAAAATAATCTCTCCAAGGATATAGGCTGCACATTTATTTCATTATCGTGTGATATAGACGTATTGATTTAGTCAACCAGCCCAATCAATACAAGTCAAGCCTCATATTAGGTTCGACAATGATTCATAATATTGATCGATCAGCTGGTTTCTGTGACGCCGCAGAGAGGTTGCTAGAGACAGTCCGGGAGGAATAAAACTGACAACGGCGTCTTAGAATCTTTTTGAACTATTTATAAGAAATTTTGTATAACTGTGTTTTGCAAACATTAATGTTACACTGCGTTTTAATTATTTTAAATCGTGGCGCTTATTTTAATATGTTTTACAAACTGAGGTTTTAAACGTAAGAACAAGATGTGTTTATTTACATGCAAAATTAATTTATGGTGTATTCTCCATTAATTTTTTGGTTTGAACATTAATTTTGATTTTAATTGTTAACACGTGTGTGTGTGTGTGTATATGCATATCATTCATATAATTATAAAGTCCTAAAATCGTGTTGTATCCTAATTTTTTATACATACGATACTTTGATTGAATCAATTTTTAAATTATCTAGAAAGGTTTTTTACAAAATTGAGTTTACATCGTGTCTTTCAAAATCAATGTTTAGTGATTAATTTAAGTTATTTGTTTTCTTTTTGCCTGCCTTGAAAACGTAATTTTTCTATTACGAAATGTAGAGTTTTTGTTACCCCTTTTAAAGGTTTTGCCATTTAATTCATCAATGGCAAGCTTTAACAGGAGCTTGGAAAGTTCAAAATGGAAACCTGTTTTGTATATAACTCGAAACCAATGTTTGATGTGTTCCAGACTTCTCCAGTTTACTGTATTTAGATGTTGTTTACTATTTAAATGAACCATATGATAATTTAATTCAATTTTTTATGTTTGAAAACAATAACAAAGTTGAGATGTAAATAAAGATGCGAATGAAAGTGTCAGTATCAGTTCCTAAATAATTTTCCTTCCATATAAGTAAAATGCAATACAAACACAGGTAAAACAATATACAAAATAATATTCTCAAACATACACAAGCTGGTGTACAAGCTGGCTAATAATTAACAGTTTGTTAACTTTGTATTTTGGTGTTGTAAATCTGTTAGTTGTTTTATTTTTGCCTCTTCTGAAAATGTAATTTCTATTACGAAATATGTAGTTTTTGCTATGTCTTTATAACTTTGTCTACGACCACTTTTTCTATGTGTCGTTAGAAATGAATAGCTTTCCTTTGCGAATAAATAACTATAAAGATCTGATGTGGTCTTGCTTTCAGGTTTCTTCTGAACTCAAGACTACGAGTATTTTCTGTGATGTCGTTAGTTCTATGTCCCGATGCTTGCAAAGGTCAGTGACGTCACACTAACGACCGATGACATCCCCTATCGTTAGATCGTGTAGGGGAATCAGGAATCAGAGGGAGTCTGATTGCTTCCTTATCATAACGAACAAGAACTTCGTTGTTGTAAGATAATCAATACTACAATCAAGTGTACAGAGTGGCCGTGACCTTGAGTTTCGTCCCATAAGGGGCAATGTGAAAACAAGCATTTCCTTGAGACACCTTACACCTACAGTTTTCATCGTTCTTTATAAAATAAACTTTGTTAAATCACTATATCACTATTTGAGATGCCGACCACTCTCATGAGGGTATTTTAAGGCAAATATTTGGTGAATGATGAGTGTGATGAGTGGTAGTAATGAGTTATGAGGTGTAGTCTTGTTACAAACTAAGGCCGACTCTACCTTAGCATGGGTAATTAATTAATAGCCCAATAACCAATGGAAATACAAGGACTAACGGCTTAACGTGACTTCCGAACCACGCAGGTGATGGTCTGATATGTCAAAACGATGGTGGGGGTTGATGCGGGTATCATTAGATGATCACTGAGACGCTTAGACCTATATCATCTTCAAAACCTGACCTCCATGAAGCTGGATTACAGGACCACGCCATGGGACAAAAGGTAAAAACTCAAACAGAATACGTATGTACAGATAATATAACTAGTCTAACAGTGGCATTTTTAACAAATATTTAACTAGCCTACTGTAATTCTCTAATTTAAACTATTTATTGTGACTTCAGTCTCATGTTTTGGGTTGTGGAGAAAGGAACTGACACACAGTGGCCACATAAGTAATTCACCAGGGTATAAAGTAGATATTCTCTCGACTCCCTTTGCCCCTGTGAACGTGCTTCCCCTCCTCCACTCCTGAGACCACTGGCAAATTCAATTCCACTTTGAGCGAAGGCTCTTTGTTTAACACCAGACCTTACTTGATAGGATCACGTAACTTCACATTTACAGCGAAACACCCTAACACCTGGCATTTTTATCAATACAGGGTTAAATAAAGTATATTTGAAATCCCCAAAAATATAAAGAAAATTACAATGGCTTGCCGTTTTGTACATTTTATACAACTGCCCTTATTTGACTATATTTATTTTTTCCATGGGTTGGAAATAGGCAATAGCCAAGCCTATGTTGAGTGATACTTTATTTATTAAAAGATTCAAAAGAATTTAGCCTCTGTATGTTTCACTATAAGTCACTATTTGTGATGCCGACCACTCTCGTAGGGTTTTTAAGGCAAATATGTGGTGAAGGATGAGTGTGATGAGTGGTTCTACCTTAGAATGGGTCATTAATTAATAGCCCAATGACCAATGGAAATACAAGGACCAAGTACCAACGGCTTAAGCGCTTGTGTACCTAAAATGTGATAGCGTTCTTTTTTTTCTAGAAATAATGTTTATAGCTATGACCCAAAAATACTGAAATAGTTCCTTATTTGACATACCTTTTGTTACATTACAAAAATTCTCAGATTAATGATCATGTACTATTTTTTTAAACTATTCAATGTTTACCACTTCCAACACAGTTCAAGTACATACCTTTTGTTAAATTACAAAAAATCTCAGATTAATGATCATGTAATATTTTTTAAATGTTTTACTACTTCCAGCACAGTTCCAGTACATATCCATATTCAAACTCTGCCTCCGTAAACTACTCCTGGCTCATCCTCTCTATTCCATTTAAGGATTATTCCATTTGAACCCTGCCACAGTAAGTGATTACTGGAGTGTAAACAACATCTTGACTAGTCTTAAGGTCCAAGTTACCATAATTAGTATTGTGTCAACTAATCCGATTGCAAATTTGTTGCTGAAAGAAAATTGTAATTTGTACCTGAAATCAGAGATAACAAAGAGATGTCCGACGCCATTCAATTAGAAATTGCGCTTTCTAGAGGAGGTTCACACGCCACCCACCAGGCAGCACTAGTGTCTGCCCGCCATAGTGAGGAGGTCAGTTATGGGCCTGCCCTCTACCTCCCTCCCCGCTTCATCTTGCTTCTCCCTAGCCTGCGCTGTCACTCACACACAGCTGTCCTCTGGGTATTCTGTGCTGAAATCTACAAAATCTAATCACTGCAATCAGCCAGACCGAGCTAAGGGTAAACAAATTTCTATATGTATATTTACAAAATATATGGTAATAAATCTTGTATTCTTGTATTTTATATATCTACAAGGAAGAAATTAAATTTTATGTACTAATCTATATATTAACATAAAGGGGGAACTTGGGAGACTTGACCTAGAGTAATTTTTCTATAAAAGGGAAATATTTATGCAATGGTAGTGGCATCACTGTTTGACGTCCAAACAATCATTAAAGAAAAGTGGGTGGCCATTTTTAATTTCTCAGTTCTCTGCAAGAAAAACAAGTTTACTTTTTTTACTGATCCAACAAAACAAGATCTCTTTTTGCCTTGACAAAGGCCCTAGTAGGGCTTAAAATTTGACAGTCTGTGTTCTGTTATGTTTCTACTTTATCCAGTTGAGCCTGCTCTCCTTTCTATTCCTTTTTGAAAGCATATCCTGGCCTAGTGCCCTATTTTCTAAGTCTCACCGTACTGTTTGTATTCCATATATTTAACAGTAGTTAACACTTATACCAAAACGTCAGTCTCACAGACCGCCGGACACTTCAGCGGAAATATAATTCCTATACTCTCATGCTTGTATTGTCCTTCAATATAGTACCTTCTTCCAACCTCTTTCACTAGCTAGAGATAATATTTTTGTTTAATTTCATTAAAATTTGTGACCTGACTGAGCGATGCACGCAGCGCGCGTAGAGCTCTCCGGTCAACGCTTATGGAGGTCTCTCAGACCGAAGGTTTCGGTTAGTGCTACTACTGAAAAACTCAATACGATTCATATGGAGTCTATCAGACCGAGTGTTTCGCTTAGTGTTATGGGACTAGGGTTTCGGTATAATTAAGTTAATTTAAGTTTTAATGTCAAATATGTATCTAAATATTTTGAAGAAACTTGGAAGAGATTATAGAGCTATGTTACATCTGTCAGGGGCCCATTTGTCCTCCCTTGCCCCTCCCTGACTACAGCCCTGGTTTTCCATCGGACTACTTACTTCACACACGGGACTCTTTCAAGGAAATACTCGGCATTAAGAGTTTGGGAGGGCCCATCCGGCACAGGAACTTGGCTGCTCTCTAAATTACAGTGACAGCAAAAAAGGTATTACAACAACTAATTTTACTAATTATACAGCATGTTGAATACATATAAAAATATGTCAATATTACTTTTTTTCTTAGCTTGTTCTTTTTTTTTGTGGTTACTTTTTATGGTTTATTTCTTAGGTTAAAATTACTAAAGAAATTTGAAGACAAAAATGTTTGGACCGAATCGGGACATGAACCCGGTCTCCGCTTGTCGGCGTTATGCTAAACCACTACACCATCCGGCCCAACTATTTCTGCCTTCAAATTTTAGAGAAGTAGTTTTGTAGAAAGGTCAGTGTTCTGGTTTTACGTAAGTAAGCCCTACTGCCGCAGCCATCCGTATATTGCTTGCGTACGTTAATTTCACACTGTTTATTATTGCAGAGTACTACAGGATTAAAATACATCATTTCTTACATTTATACATAAAATATTAGTCCCTCAAAGTCAATATATGACCTTATAAGGTCAATATATAATAAATTCACCAATATATGCCAAAAATTCGCTTAATCCCAATTTTTACTGATCCGAACAGGGTCCGGTCTCAATTAGCTCGGATTAAAGGGACTCTAGTGTACGACCTTACTACTGGGACAGAGGTCCACACAGCTATTGAATAGACCCAGTTCATACAAGACAATGACTGAATAACCATGTAGACATGCCAAAAAAGGGACACTCAAGACAAACAAAGGGCTAACAATATATCGATACAAGAAATCTGAATTCTTTATGGAGGTCCTAAGAAAGTGCGATCAGGGGCTAGATGTTACTGTCTCTAAACTATCAGTCATTAAACTTTGAGCCAAATTTGGAGAACAAATAAGAAAGCATCCTTTATACAATTCATAAAAAAGTCTTTAATATATAATAGTACAAATGTACTTACTATACTAAGCTCAAGGCATTGCATTGTGTTAGTTGTTAACATTCATTTAAAACAATATTTACAAATAATTGCAACTGATCACTTTCAAAAATGTTTTACCTTGTTCTGGTATTACGCAGAACCATTATTTGTAAGATGTTTTATTTTTTATATATATTATATTTATTTGAAAAGGTTTGTTTTTCAAAAAGGGCTACTAAGTTACTAAAGACAATAAAGTACCCTTAATAAAAAATCATAAAAGGGTACTTTATTGTCTTTTGTTCGTTACTAATATTATATTTTGTTTTGTTTAGTATGTTTTTGCTAATAGAAAATTCCTTGAATGCGTATTTGTATGTACATTTAGATTTTTACTCTGTTATGATGTAAGAACAAAAAGTGTACTGTAGTAGAAATGTATTCACAATTACCGTAATACATTTCTAATTTAAAAGTTATGTTAATTTTGTTTGAAATTATTACAACAACAAAAACCTATGGACGTTTCAATGTCAGTATTGATTAAATATAATTTAACTAAAAAACATTATCAAAAGTGATCAAAGGAAAAAGTATTGCACAACCTTTCAAAATATACAGACCTTAAATAAAATGTTGGTTTAACTATGTTTAAACTGTAGTTCATTGAAAACAAGAAACTTAATCAAAAGACACTAAACAAAAAGAACTTAACAAAACAAATTTCAAAATCTTTCAAAATATTTGGATGGTAGTTTTTACCTAAGACGTGCTTATGGTATACTATAGGTAGTTACATTTATTTGATAGACTATGAGTTTTGATTCATAAAATTCAGGTAGTTACAATAATGATTTATACAAGTCAGTGTTGTGTTATGGACGGACATAGGAACTGTAAAAGAAGTTACTGCAGTTAGATATAAAAAAATTACCCAAACTATTTGTTAAAATATTAAGCTTTTTTTATTTACAAAAATTGTAAGTTCTCCGAGTGATTTTTTACAAAAATTCAATATAAGGCACAAGATTTACACACTATGGTCGTTACTATACAAATATAACTAGTTATAAAGCATAAAAATACAAATTGGTGTTTTAAGTCACAATAAATACATGTTGAGCTGTGTTACAAAAAGGTTCTGATAAAGTATATTAAAAATCGTATGTAAATAAAATCACAAAGGTCATAAATTTAAATCCAAACCTAATTTTTATAATTCGGTAATACTGTATACATAAATTAACAAAATTTAAAATAGAGTACCCCCTAAAATGTTTGTATTTAAGATGTATTAATCTTTCTTTTAATAATTTGAAAATATAAAGTTAAAGCCCAAAAACAGTGAAATACTATATGATATTTCTATATTTGAATAAAAACACTTGCTTGTTATCACATTTGAGATAATACTGGGTATTCAAAAGCACATACGCAAAGGTTTGCCCTTGCAGACTATATTTCAAAACAAAAGTTGAGCAATTTCAAGTATTTTTGTAATTAACATATACCTGAGAATAATTTAGCAGTGAAAATCCCTCTAAAGACTTAAAACTCAAAGTTTTTGGGTATTAAAACCCATTTTTGATTATTGTTAATAATAAACCATTAATACAATTAGTAACATAATTGATCTTGTTTCAATGGTTCCACAAAAAGACCTTGGCAGTGTATGTAGTACTGTGAATATGCTGGTACGTTGTATAACATGTCAAATATAAAATTACACATAATACTATTTCTATTGAGTTTTTACGTTATGCTGCATTAGCAATGAACCAGGTTAAAAATACAAGGTTAAAATTTTAACATGAAACTCCCCCTCCCTAAAATGTTAAAGCACATTGTGTAATAAAGGCCAAGTAAATTTATTTTAGGTCAAGTGAAGGTTCAATTCATATTATATCACTGTTCCATGGTTAAATTTATTTGAACTTCACACATTCAAACAAAAATAATTTAAATATTTCTTCATAAACACACAACAAAAGAGAGAGACTTGCCTCAATGATAAAAATTCTCAAAATAAATATTCAACATAATACATAAATCACAATAATAAATATGTACAATAATATTCTAGCGCTTTAGGACTTTTGTTTGTATTTACAGGAGTACACTACAAGAGTTTTATCCAAAACCTCCGTCTTACAGCTAAAGTAAAAATCTATATCACAGTGTTACTAATAAATTTAACAATAATTTACAACAATTTGTAAAAATTCGTTGATAAATCACTAAAAGCGGCTTTGCCGCACATTATAAATACTATTCAGTTATGGCGCGTCTTTTCGTTACAAGGCCATTTGAGTTTTGTGTAAGTAGTCAACAAACCGAGGAAACACTCGGTGGCAAGAACGAGGTCATCCAATTTTATTTGAAAGCACAAAGAATTGAATATAAAACGGGTATATTGTAGAATGTATACAAATATTGTAAAACTCTACAATTCCAATAAGGCACTCGTATTTTTTTGTCTTATCGCAAAACACAGTTTTTATAAAACATCAATTACTACCAAAACTCTTGTGGATTTTGGTGGCGTCTGACAACTACAAGGTGGTATTATTTCCAAGGTGTCTTCAGTTCAGTCCAATAAACTTGTCCGGCAAGTTACTAGTACTGATTCTTAAACGGTCATTTCGTTTGAGTCAATAGGAAATATAAACTTCTCTTGTTGAACGTATCTCGCTATGAGCAAGATAGAAGCTAAAACCTTCGTTTACACAACACTTAAATGGCCAGTTTGTCTTACAGTAAATATTAAATCACAGTTGGCTTTATGTTTACACATAGTTCTCTCCCGAGCCTCTCGCTCTCCAAGCTATCTCGTCCCCCTCCACCCCCCCACTCGCTCCCTCCACCCCACAGCCTTGCCGGTTGTTGTTCTGGCTCGTCATGTATGACATCTCCATCACATTCTGTAACACATCAACAACGGAAATTAACTATCAAGCAAGAAAGAAGCCACCTGTAAAAAGACCTTTTTTGCTTTGATAAAAACAAAACAAAAAAGAAAGCCACTATTGAGAAATAAAAGCCTACTGATGGGAATGAAAAGGATGGATAGACAGACAGACCGATGGATGGATAGTTAGACTAGGTACACTTTACTAAGTTGCATATCAGGATGTGCAAATTGCCTTCTGACCATTGCTTAGCATGAATAGTTACATTTCTCTAACAAACTTTACAAAACAAAATAACGCTGTAACATAGTATGCTGTCTAAGGAACTTATTACTGCAATGCACTCCTTAGGTACTGTTCTTGTACTCCTCAAGCCTCTGGTCTCGGCATTTGTCGCTCACCTGTCATATTTGTATTAATATTTTGTTTAAGGGTTTATAGAGTATTGAGTCGTGTACTGATTTTCCTTACGTCAAGACTGACTGTCTTTCTTGATGGTCTAGCTACTTTGCTTGCTCACTTACTTGTACATACATTTTCCCTCATACTATAGGCTCTCTACTATTCGTCTTGGTACATATTATGTTAAAAAATTCTCCCTCGATTTCAACCTTAGCTTTTCGTCTTAGTACATGCTTCGTACAGTTTGATTAGATATTACTTACTTTTCCTTCTTTGGTATTTTATTTCATAATTACAAACCATTTTGATCCTCTCAGTCTTCAGCTTTGGTATTTTGTCCAATTATTATAGGTCATGGTTCTATCCATTAGTGTCGTGAAGGAGTGGAGCCAAAAAAATTGTTTTTGTATTTTAAAAATATTGAAGTGTTAATTTTATATTTTTGAAAAAGTTGCCAACCAGCTGACGGTTATTTTAACCAATGCTGTCAGTCAAGTGTTTTTAAAAAATAACAGGTCTCCTGGAGACCTGATCTTGTAAAAATTCAAAGAAAAATAAAGCACTTTTTCATTTAATTTCATTTTGTGAAGGAGTGGACACTCTGCAAAGTGTCATCGATGTACCAGCATCTTTGTGTCGTCAGTGAAGAATTCAGTACCTTGACGTCCAAGCCATAGTTGCACCGCAGCCTTTATGTCTTTGTTACTCTCAAATCTCTTTCCTCGCAGATCTTTTCTCAATGGACCAAACAAAATGAGGCCAGATCAGGACTATATGAACGATGGGGTAAAGGTTCCCAATTCAAACGTTCAATGTTATGCAGTGTTTTGAGAGCTTCATGTGGGCGTGCGTTGTCTTGGAGAAAAAACCCCTCTGCAGTCATGAGTTTTGGTACCCCACACGCGCATATTTTCCCCATATTTCAGCTGACCATGAATAAATTGTGTACAGTACCAAAACTTAGGTTACAGATTTAGCTACTCGGCTCACAGTAATTCTTCAACTTTATAGAACAAGCGTTTAAGATTTCTGATGGTTTTGCTCCTTCAGAAAACAAAACGTCAGCGTTTGTTCTTAGACACAATGTCCCGGAACTTGCCATTTTAAACACATTGGAATTGATATACAAGCATTCAATAATGACAATACAACTGGTTTAATATGTTTACAGGGATGCCTACTAACATTGTTGATATCTATTAAATAAAATAGTTTACTACGAATGAGGCTAGAATAGTTTTGCCCTTTACTTATTGAACGTCCCTTGTACTCATCTACGCTACACATGTACTGAGTCAACATTATCATATACTAGATAACCTGGTACCTTGTCCTGATGAGGCTCGGTGAGAGCGAGGGGTTGCTTGTGATGTTGATGGCGTGGTTGTGTGTGTGAGGCACGTAACCGTTAGCTTTGCCGTTGTGACTGTGATTGTGGTTGTGGCCGTGAGCGAAGCCATTCATCGGTAACGGATCCAGCTGCTGTATCCTCAACCCTTCGTCTCTCCCGACTTTGTCACACTCTTCACTCTCCCCTAAACATGATAACATTTCAATTAGTTCTGCTGGAAGTACTCATTGAAATTAATTTCAAACTTTGTTCAACTAAATGAGAGAATATAATTTTAAAACAAAATGAACATATTCCAAAAATAAATTTGTATTTGTCTGAGGCCTTTTTAACACAATGTGTTAGGAAGCCTCAGGCAAATACAATTACATTATTGTAATAAGTGTAAGCTTAAGTCTTAGGCTTTCGCGGTCGGTGTCACAACTATAATCTAGTTCTTCCGGTTCACACCGTGTCCAAACTTCATAATTAGGTTGAGATGATTTAGCCAATCAGTGAATGAAGATGGTACTCCACAGCAAGGCCAAAATATCTCAACCTAATTATGAAGTTTGGACGCGGTGTGAACCAGAAGAACTAGATTATAGTTGTGACACCGGCCATGGTGTGAACCGAACAAACTAGATCATAGTAAAAGTGTGGTTTGTTTTAAAATTATGTAATTTCCAATAGGACTGAGATTCTTAAACCAAATGATAGAAATTAGCTATGAAATAACTTTGATTTATTTGGCTTTGACTGATCATTTTTCAATATGCTATTACTGTAGAACCTGCTAGAGAACAGCTAAAGAAAATGTCCCACTAGGATGTTTGGCAGCTGCAAATGGCAATTCGTTCGCACACTTGGTTAGCCAAAACTACCAAAATTACCACTCAAAACTAGACTGTCAAAACTTACTACAGCCAGCATTGGATTGGCAGCAGTAGCGCCGGGTGACCAAGCCTGGTGTGTGTTTTGCTACAGGTAATCACTTATAAGCTTGCACTTGGCCGCCAGGTCAAAAAGTTGAACTTGCTCAGTTGAAATCATCTTGTCGGGTGGGCGCCTGTCACTTACAATGCTTGAGTCCACTAGGCCATGTTTGCAGGATGGTATTTGTCACTCTCTACCCTCCCCTAGCCCTAGGTCCCTTGCCTCGTCGCAGCATGCCGGAGCATCAGCTTAGAAGTGATTATCTATACAGAGTTTGAACCATTAAAAGAAAAATGTGCTCTATTTTTAACAGCAGAAAAACTACTCACCAGAGTTTTCCAAGGAGGAAGATCGCTGCTTGCAGAAGCACAGAGTTCCGAGAACCACTATCAGCAGAGCTAAGCCACCCATCAGTGCTCCCAACATGACGTACAAGCGGTTACCTGTCGAGTCCTCAGGCTTCAGAGTCACGACCTGCGTCTCGATGGGGTTGGCAGTGGCGTTCAGATCCTCTGCAAGCAAAATCAGAACTTAAGTATCAAGTTTTTCAATACAATATTTTGGTAATATCAAAATGAAAGATAATTTTTGGCAAAGATGACATTACATTTGTTCTTAATGTTCCTGGCTTTGTTTAGAAAGGATAGGTAAGGAAAGAAGAAGAAGAGCGAAAGGAGTAAGGGGAAGGAACAACAGATGTGTTTACATTCTCTTGGTTTTGACCACGAATGAGCCTCTGATAGCAACAACGATCAACCACTTACATCACGCTGAGCTCGCTTAGCACATCACAGCCTATCTCATCGATGAAGGTACATAAAATGGGTTGCGGCTTGTACCCATGGGGTGAGATACTTGTTTTTCCACAGACTACTTTCAGGACTGCAACTGTTGTGCTAGACTCAAGAGCCGATGTGCACAGTTGAATAGTGAGTGCCTGATTGCCAGGGCTATTTTGACATTAGATCATATTATTATTTAATAAAGTATTTATATTATTACAGAGCTAATACTTTGTGAACAAAATTAAGTTATACGCATGCATAATAAAAAGAACAGATAAAAATTGATAATCAGCTTAAAATATTGACCCGGCCCGAATAAAGCCCGTTAAATTATCGGCCTGGTCCAATAACAGGCTTTGTAGCCACCTCGACCCGACCCGAAAGTTTCAAGGCCCCTTGCACCCCTACTTGACAGTCTCCAAAAACCCCCCAAAACAAACTATAACGAATGTAGAAATCCTCCACGATACAGGGCTATAGCTTCTACTTACTCTGAGTCTTGTGGGTGAGGATGGCACTGAAGTCGCTAGCAGCGCCGACGGTGAAGGCTTGCAGTTTGATGTCGTAAGCTGTGTCTGGCAGTAGGTGAGTGATGATGAAGGATCTGGTGTTCTCTCCCTCGATAGTGGCCTTGATGTAATCACCGGCGCTGCTCGTCATCCGGTAGTACACGTAGAACCCGTCCACTGGCGCCAGTACCGAGTTCAAGTACTGCAACATTCAATCAAAACCTTTTTGTGATATATACGATACAAGTTGGATTTAGTAGCTGATGTTCGTATTTTGGTCACCGACTTTGACTTGACTTTGAGAGTACTGTCTCTATCGGACGAGAAAACTTATCCAGAAAACTAACTTGATAAGCTAGCAGTGCTCTTCAGGTCAAGTAACTTATGTTTCTCCTTATTTTGCAAAGACTTATAAGGGTTGAACTGAGCACTCTAGTGGAACTTCTTAGGTACAGTTCTGAGCCTAATCTACTCAGTCACCATGCAAACAATATGACTTTTATAAGTACTTTAAACAGTAGTGTGAAAACTTTGCTTCAATACACCATGCACATGATGGTAAAATGGCCATTTTTAGTATTGTCTTGAAACCTTGATGAATGATGAATAAGTTTTTTAATAAAATAATGCTTCTTAAATGTTATAAGACAAATTGCACTCTTATTTACTACAAAATCATTAAAATTTGGCAATCATAGCAAATTGGATAGGAAAACTCATTTGGATCGGAAAGGTTTCTCACTGACCTGCCACTGGATTTCGATAGCAGATGGACTGATGGCTTCTGTATGAGTGAGGGACGGAGGAGACAGAGAAGGGCCTTTGTTGGGTGTTCCTTTGTGCAGATGAAACTTTGATGAGTTCGGCCCCAACTTGTTATCATTGTTTGAGTAAACTGCTGCTATCCTAAACCTGCAACAATTTTTCATAACAAATTGTTCATAATGAGCCAACCACAAACATTATATTGTATATGAGTTCAATAAATAAAAGTAATTTGGATCTTTAACCATATTTAAAACTACTAGTTACAAACTAGTCGGGAGCAAACCCTTTTTAGGACAAAATACTTGAATGATATCTCACCGAACCGGAGTGAAGCACAAATAAAAATACTGTAACACTGTCATAAAATATGGCTGGGCATTAAAACCAATTTGATTGACCCTATCCACACTTTAAAATTCTAACATTCTTTTTGCAAATAGGAAGTATGTATTTTAGTAGAACTGAGATATATATTATCCTGTACCTAATGATTTTATTGAACTGAAGCACAGAGTAAGGTTTCAAACCTTTGAAACAAATTTTTTAATCCTAACCACCTAAAGAATGTAAACAAATCGCAAAGGTTACCTGTAAGTGTGATCAGTCTCTAGGTTGTTGACCTCGTAGCTGCGAATGTGACTAGGAATATCCTCGTTGCTGGTCATCCAGCGAGACGCCCGTCCCCTCCCTCGACCCCTACCTCCCTCCTTGGAGCCCCTGGAGTCCTCCAGCTCCCGATATTGCACCTTGAAGAACTGAATCTTGAGTCCATCATTGGGAGGCACTGCCCACCTCACCATCACCGACCGATCAGACAGCCTGGTAATGTTGGGCCGAGTTGGGGGAACCATCAGGGCTGAAATCACAGTAAAGTATTTAATAAGGTGACTTTTAATTAAATTAAATTTTGGAATATGCCAATACACTGTAAGTCAGCAAAAGCAGCCAAAACAATAGTTCTTATTACCAGACAACACAAAATCATAACGTAGTCTTATGGAATGTTAGCACCAGCTGACGGTCAGCGAATCAGAAGTACATTGGATCTCACTAAACCGGCCCTATATTGGGATGGGAAGATGGGATGGTAGGAAATGCCGGATTAGTGATTCACTAAAAGATTCAATTTGCCAGGAATATTTCTTACGTTAGAGAATGATTCACTACTCTTAAAGAATGCTTCAATTTCATTCTTATTCTTCCTTATGTCTGTGAATTTTGATCTGCCGATGTTAACTTATCATCGCCTTCTAATCATTTTAAAATCACGTGCTTTTAATCCATGTCAAAGTAACATGATTACGTTTTCAAACATCCACCATGACCTGTACTGGACGAGCGATTAGCAATAAAGAATGCAGGCTTTACAGACAAGTAGAGACTTGAAAACAGAACCTAAATGGCGGTCTAGCCGGATTACTGGACACGATGTCGGTGTGGCTTGACTGGATTATAGGAACTGTACTGTAATTTCATTGGACCACATTACAGGTTTACAGGTAATAAACTATCGGGAAGGCCAGGAGCAATATGGTAAAAACACTCACTGATGTGCAAATTAGACAGTAGTTTCAGTGACAACTGCGAATGCCATAATATGTAATTAAGTTTTTTAAAGTTGTTTTACTTTGTTGGATCTTTTGAAATAGAAGAAAGTAAGTAATTTAGAACTGCTCATCTTTGAATCACGAAGTAAGAACTAGTAATTAGTTCTAAGGCTTCTGTCTAGAACACATCTAGAACGCATCTACCACACACTGGAAGACAGCAGTTGGAGGGGTTAAAAATCAGTATTTATGCAATTTTTCAGTGTAAGACACTTTTTTGGAAAATATTTTTGTATTGAACAGTTTTGTTTGAAACAAAATCCAACCTTTATGTTTCTTGTCTTTTCTTCTTCCTTTCCCTTTTCTGGTGTGGTCCTTCTTTGGATGTGACCTTCCTGGAGAAGGAAGAGGGGGAATCAGACTTACTCCTTCAGCAGATTCTGAAATCATAAGTCATAAGTCGTTTATTGTCTTTCAACATTACATAAATGCAATAGACATAGTCAATGATATTAATTTAAAATTGAATATTGCTAATATTAAAATATTCTCTTAAGCTATAAAATGGGTTAATTATTAACCAGTCATATAATCTTTTTTTAAATATGTTGAGAGGCAACAGCTTAACATCATTACTTAATTGGTTATACAGTTTCAGACTTGTAATACTATGGCTATTTATACATTTACTTAATCTACTAAATGGGACAACTGCTAAAGACTGGTTGCAGTATAATAACTATGGACATCTTTACGAACAGAGAGAACAGTACAGGTTTTTTACATTGACTAGACAAACAAATACATACAAATTTATCACAGTTAGAATCTTTTCTTGTACAAAAAGTGGCCTACAATGAGCTAACCTAGGAGATCTTGTGATTATTCTAAGGGCTTTCTTCATAGGAATTGTTTAAAAACTCAACCTAGTTGAAGTTTTTTGGAGGAATATCTCAAAAGAGTTCTTACTTCTTAGTTGTACAAACTATAACAGTGATGACCGATCAGATTATGTTTATACCTGGAAAAGTAGGGTCGTCTGGATCCAACGGTGCGTTAGCAGTCACTTGCTTGGGTGAGACTTGAAGCATGGCTGCTCCATAGACAGAGCCCAAGGGATTCACAGCCATGCACTGCAATATCCCAGCATGTCTTTTCTCCACATACACCAGCCGCAATTTATTTCCTAGAACAAAAAGTAAGTTTATCAAAGAGTCAATAAAAAAGCAGAAACCTCTTGTTAGGAGCTTTTTGTTTGAAACTGTCACCTGTTTGGACAGATACCCAGCAAACCAAAATCTCGCTCTGCCAATTTAAAACTACTAAAATAAAAACAGTAAAAACGTTTCTTTACTTCCAAGCTTACCGGCAGGTTTTTCATTTAATTATTATCATATAATTAATATTAAGAGTTCTTTTCTTTTAGGTAAGTGTCAGCAACGGCAGTGGGGAAGAAAAGAGAAACAGAATTGGCTGGAATATTTCATCAATCAAGAGCTAATCTAAGTGTGTTCCTCTTTTTTTTCTTGCTACTCCACCACTGTTTATAATGAACAATCAGACCTGTGATTAAGTTACATAAAAAATAATATTAATCCGATCTAGGAATCAAATTACCCTAAGAAACTTAGTTATCCCAATCTAAGAAGAATAGGTTGCACTTGGAAGAAGGAAAAATGTTACTTTTTAAACTACTTTTTTTAAACTCAATTTCTTTGAACAGTTTCCTTACCTTTTATATGCGCTTTGGTGTCATTATTCAAAGGTTCCCTACAAGGTCATTGTGAATAAATATAATCATTGTGGCCAGTCTTCTTCAATTATTTTGAACCAAAATCTAAACTCTCAAACCTTTTGAACTTCTGAATTTTTCTAATACTATGTCAGGTTTGAACTTCGGACTTTTTTAACTAACACATACTATGACAGAAGGACTACAACTCCCAAATTGTTTAACCATCTTCCTGGAAGTCTGACTTTCATCCCATATTCCTAACCTCCAAACCGTTGCCCATATACTCTTCCTCTAAAATAAACTAAGAATAGCCTCTAGTTTCAATTGTACAACACACTTAAGACACTACCTACCATTCTGCACAACGTAGAGTGACTGTGGCGCAGGTAGAACCTGGGGGCTGACTGTTGCCTACTGTCCAGCACCGAGAGAGTGGTGACTAGCTGTGACTGCACTGTCTGCCCAGTGATGTAGTTGGTAGCACTGCAGCTGTAGTGGCCAGACTGACTGCTCGTCACGTTCTCCAACACGACTGTTTGTTGTCATCAACATGACTTAATTCTCTACATAAAACACAGAAAAAAGTTCAGAGCTGCAATGAATTTTCAATTTTCATTTTATTAAACGTGTAACAATCAAATTCCTACTTACAGATATAATATTTCATTGTTTAAAAGAATGAAATCATTGATTTGCTTCTGAAAATGTTGTGTCAGGAGATGCTCCTTTAAATTTTGGGTTCAACTGATTCTTTGAATACCTCCTTCCATCAGCAACTTTGTTTAACCTTGCTTCTAATTTTATTTTCAAACTTTCAAAAGCCTCTTGTATATTTTCCCAGTCCCTACCAACCCTATATTTAGACTATTCTAAAGCACAAATGAAGCCATAACTATTGTCAAGCCTCACCTGGAAGGCGAATGTTGTTGAAGTAGTACTGAATGATCGCTGGAGGATAGCTGACCGGTGTTGACAGTCGACAACCACGTTGTTGCCAGCACTAACGGTGAAGTGGCGACGCATCGTAAGGGAAGGGCTTCATTTGCTAATGTGAGTCTGCCGATAGTTGACGCTATGGCTGACGCTCCGTACCATGCTATGCACTGTAAACAAAGACATTCGTAAAACTCTATGGTTAACAGGATTAGTCAACCAAGCAAGAGCCCATTTTTACCAGTGCAATAGCAGAGTATTGATTATTACGCCCTGGGGATGAGGAATAGGTGGAACCGAGTTTATCTTCTGTTTCAAAAACATCGGCTCTAGTAGGGTTGTCTTGTCTAGCTCAGTTCTTTGAAGAGTTGCATGCCGCTGACTTTTCCAGTCAAGAGAAATAGTAGTAGCTATATTCGAACTTGCTCCACTTACTCAAAAAGGGACAAAACATAGTTCTGTAGTCCCCTGTTTCCGACGCCGTTTATGAACCGAATCACACAAATGTGGGTTTATATGATAGGGTAGGAGTGGTTCTATGTTCCTAATACACAAAAAAGGCAAAAACTGCTTGTTAAAGAAATATAATACACTTTTAAAATAGCAAATTTTTGCCCGAATTCAACATTTATTTGCTAATATTGGCACAAGATTTTTAAAAAACCAGGTTTTAACAAACCTAAAGACAACCTTTGAAATCATGGAAAACAACTTTTCTAATCTCTACACCAAAAATAGCGCCTTAAACGGAGGACTACTTGTGCATATTTTGACAACTTTTTCTGGGTTGATCTAAACTCTTAAAGAAATTTTCAGTGAGTGGAGTATGATGATTAAGAGCTAAAATATGGTGGCTAATATTAGAGAGAAAAAAAAAATTGTTTTTAGGGGTGCATTATTTCACGTATTTAAGAATCTAAGAGTTGAAAGAATTCAGTTGCATGAGTTATGTGTATCGAAAGTACAATGCAGTTCTCTACAGGCTGGATCTAATCAGTACCTGCCTGAGCCAGTATGCCAGTGCATTGACTTTGCCCACACCTACTCTACTGTGCCCAACACAGGCCAACACTGCTGCAAACTAGTGGTTTATTTAACTACTGTACATTCATACATTTAGTTCCTAATAGTAATAATTTGTGTTTTGAATGTAGTGTTTGAGCATCTGCCAGTTAATCGTTTTGGTTTTGAGTAAACAAACATAGAAACCCATCTGGCTAGTCCTACACTGTCTAATTTATTTTGTAAAGTAAGAGATTACGGTTTTGTTGAAATTGTTATAAAATGTATACAAATTATTATGGAAAATGTTAAATGGGTATGTTTGACATATTTATCTCCTAAACTGACACACATAAAGATTGCTTGAGACATGAGAGTTTATTTTATGAAGTTTTAATTCCAATAAGAATCAGAATCCACTTTTATTTCCATATAAGCAAAGAAGTACATACATATACACATACAGAAAATAACAATAATGGAAGCTTAACTACAATGTTACATATTTGTATTAAACAAAATAATAAAGGCTGATGATTGCTATCTAGTACATTTTAAACCAAACCAAATTAAACTAAATTATAGAAATGGGCAAATAGTGTAAATATTAGCTTCTGAAATAAAAGAAATATAGCTTTACACAAGCAGAAGCCCAGCAGAACCGCTGCTTAATAACAGAGAATAAGGTAGTGGTGCGGATACAAATGTGTTTAAATTCAAATAATTAGATTTTATTGTAGTTGGTTCGAAATGTGATGGTTATATATCAAGCACCTTTCAGCTGGTCACATTCGCTCATGAAAATGGTGGGGAAGGTTGACTTCTGTAAAAGTAATAGTAAGTAAGGTACGGTGCTGCAAATGTTTAATGTTATGTCATACAGTAATAACTTTGAAAAAGAAAATAATTTTAAAAGTCCTTTGGAATAATTTTAGATTATTCTGAAGTTAGCGGATACTTTGCAACACCCAGAATACTCTATGGCAGGACTCGTTGGAAACCTCGCACACGTACTGTCCGTTGTCCGATGTCTGAACATTGGCGATGCGGAGAGCTCCGACCACTCTCTGGATCCTGTCCTTGGGCAGAATGCCACCAACTTTCCTCCAGGACACTGACGGTGCTGGCTGTCCCACTCCCAGACACTCCAAGCTCACGTTGGTGCCTGGGCATCAAATATTTGTTAAAATTTTACTGTATAATTATTTGGTTTGCTGATTAATTTCAGGAAAGTTAAGCTACTTATGTGAAGTAGTAGAAATGACAACTCACTTGGCATCCATCTGATTGATTTTACAAAATATTTTCCTTACATTGAGAGCTTAAGAGTAAAATATTTCAAGTAAAACCAGTTGTAAAACTCCTCAAACCTCTGAAATATTAGAAGAATGTTTTGGTGAAAGCCATTTTTTAGATTTAGACTCTGCCATCAAAAGACTATGAAGGTGCTACAGGGTGGTATCGTGGTTTAGGACGTTGTTGCCACATGCTACCGGATTGAAATATTGCCTACAAGGTCATTGTGATAAATATATAATCATTGTGGCCATTGAGTCTTCTTCAATTATTTTGAACCAAAATCTAAACTCTCAAACCTTTTGAACTTCTGACTTTTTCTAATACTATGTCAGGTTTGAACTTCTGACTTTTTTAACTATGTGTAATAGATAATATGTCAGAAGGACTACAACTCCCAAATTGCATAATTTCTAACCATTTTCCCGGAAGTCTGACATTCATCCCATGTTCCTAACCTCCAAACCGTTGCCCATATACTCTTCCTCTAAAACAAACTAAGCATAGCCACTAGTTTCAATTGTACAACATACTTAAGACACTACCTACCATTCTGCACAACGTAGAGCGACTGTGGCGTGTAGAGGAACCTGGGGCTGACTGTTGCCTACTGTCCAGCACCGAGAGAGTGGTGACTAGCTGTGACTGCACTGTCTGCCCAGTGATGTAGTTGGTAGCACTGCAGCTGTAGTGGCCAGACTGACTGCTCGTCACGTTCTCCAACACGAGACTGTTTGTTGTCATCAACATACGCGACGACTCTACATAAAACACAGAAAAAAGTTCAGAGCGTGCAATGAATTTTCAATTTTTCATTTTATTAAACGTGTAACAATCAAATTCCTACTTACAGATATAATATTTCATTGTTTAAAAGAATGAAATCATTGATTTGCTTCTGAAAATGTTGTGTCAGGAGATGTGCTCCTTTAAATTTTGGGTTCAACTGATTCTTTGAATACCTCCTTCCATCAGCAACTTTGTTTAACCTTTGCGCTCTAATTTTATTTTCAAACTTTAAGTAAAAACCTCCGACTATTCTAAAAGCACAAATGAAGCCATAACTATTGTCAAGCCTCACCTGGAAGGCGAATGTTGTTGAAGTAGTACTGAATGATCGCTGGAGGATAGCTGACCGGTGCTGGACAGTCGACAACTACGTTGTTGCCAGCACTAACGGTGAAGTGGCGAGACGTACCGTAGGGGAAGGGCTTCAATTCTGCTAATGTGAGTCTGCCGATAGTTGACGCTATGGCTGACGCTCCGTACCATGCTATGCACTGTAAACAAAGACATTCGTAAAACTCTATGGTTAACAGGATTAGTCAACCAAGCAAGAGCCCATTTTTACCAGTGCAATAGCAGAGTATTGATTATTACACTCCTGGGGATGAGGAATAGGTGGAAATCCGAGTTTATCTTCTGTTTCAAAAACATTGGCTCTAGTAGGGTTGTCTTGTCTAGCTCAGTTCTTTGAAGAGTTGCGTGCCGCTGACTTTTCCAGTCAAGAGAAATAGTAGTAGCTATATTCAAACTTTGCTCCGCTTACTCAAAAAGGGGCAAAACATAGTTCTGTAGTCCCTGTTTCCACATAAACCGAATCACAATAAAATGTGGGTTTATATGATAGGGTAGGAGTGGTTCTATGTTTCTAATACACAAAAAGGCAAAACTGCTAGTTAAAGAAATATAATACACTTTAAAATAGCAAATTTTTGCCAATTCAACATTTATTTGCTAATATTGGCACAAGATTTTTAAAAAACCAGGTTTTAACAAACCTAAAGACAACCTTTGAAATCATGGAAAACAACTTTTCTAATCTCTACACCAAAAAATAGCGTCTTAAACGGAGGACTACAAGTGCATATTTTGACAACTTTTTCTGGGTTGATCAATCCTCTTAAAGAAATTTTCAGTGAGTGGAGTATGATGATTAAGAGCTAAAATATAGGTGGCTAATATTAGAGAAGTAAAAAAATGTGTTTTTAGGGGGTGCAAGATTATCTCACGTATTTAAGAATCTAAGAGTTGAAAAGGAATTCAGTTGCATGAGCGATGTGTATCGAGTACAGTAATGCAGTTCTCTTACAGGGCTGGATCTAATCAGTACCTGGGCCTGAGCCAGTATGCCAGTGCATTGACTCTGCCCACACCTACTCTACTGTGCTTCCAAACACTGCTGCAAACTAGTGGTTTATTTAACTACTGTACATTCATACATTTAGTTCCTAATAGTAATAATTTGTGTTTTGAATGTAAAGTGTTTGAGCATCTGCCAGTTAATCGTTTTGGTTTTTGAGTAAACAAATCATAGAAACCCATCTGGCTAGTCCTACACTGTCTAATTTATTTTGTAAAGTAAGAGATTACGGTTTTGTTCAAATTGTTATAAAATGTATACAAATTATTATGGAAAATGTTAAATAAGTATGTTTGACATATTTATCCCCTAAACTGACACACATAAAGATTGCTTGAGACATGAGAGTTTATTTTTTCCAATCAAGCTATGCCTGGGAGGTTTCTCTTTCAGTTATGTTAAATGATATTAAGATAGATGGTTCATATGATGGAGTTAGTTTAGCTTTATACTGTAAAGGTCAGACTAATGTTCCGGGATTTCGTTTGTTAGAACTAATGTTCCGTGTACTTACTGAATACAGGGCGAGTTTTAATTCCCCAATAAGAATCAGAATCCACTTTATTTCCATATAAGCAAGAAGTACATACATATACACATAGAAAATAACAATAATGGAAGCTTAACTAACAATGTTTACATATTTGTATTAAACAAAAAATAATAAAGGTTGATGATTGCTTATCTAGTACATTTTAAACCAAACCAAATTAAACTAAATTATAGAAATGGGTCAAATAGTAGTAAATATTAGCTTCCTGAAATAAAAAAGAAATATAATTTGAAATGAGCTTACATAGGCTAGAAGCGTATTCGAAAGGCTAATAAACAGCTAATAAGGTAGTGGTCGTGGATACAAATGTGTTTAAATTAAATAATTAGATTTTATTGTAGTTGGTTCCGAGTGGTGATGGTTATATAACTAACGCGCTGCGCCAGCTGGTCACATTGGCTGCTCATGAAGATGGTGGTGGGGGAAGGGTTGACTTCTGTAAAAGTAGATAGTAAGTAAGGTAGCCGGTGCGTGAAATGTGTACACGTTATGTCATGTTGTAATAACTTTTGAAAAAGAAAATAATTTTAAAATCCTTTGGGGAATAATTTTAGATGATTCTGAAGTTAGTTTTGACATACTTTGCAACACCCAGAATACTCTATGGGGTTATGTTATAGGGTTGTAAAGTTTCCTTCAGAGTATGTTGAAGAAAATTTTGTCATTCAAAATAAATTTTATGTGAAATGTCAAATGTGGCATTTTAAACCTGATTTTAAGTAATCTTTAAATTGGTATAACAAAACAACGAGTCAAGATAAAAGATTTTTCTTTGCGTTGTTAAAATTTGCTAAAATTTTCTCTCTTCTTGAAGTGCCACAAAGGGGAGGGTTTGTATTTAAAAATTTGGGCCCCCTGATTTTGTTGGGGCGCAAACTACGTCAAAACTAACTTCAGAATCCTATAAAACCATTCCTCAAAGGGTTTTAGAAAATATTTCCTTTTTCAAATGTTAAGGTCGGGGGGACATTTAAAACTCATCCTGTATAAAAAGAAAGAAAAATAATGCATTATTATTATATATTACTACAGTGCGAGTGCCAAGTAGTACTTTAACATCTTCCACACCTGGTAGTCTCCAGCCTGGCGCTCATCTATGACTTTGACCAGTCTGTTGGTTGAGGCTAGAGGTACTGAGGAGCCGAGACCGCTGTGTCGTCTGACTGAAGGAACTGTGAGTTGTGCTTCCATCGCACCCTCTCCGAGCCCACGTTGAGTGAACACTCGAACACCACCTCGTCACCAGGGGGCGCCACTATCGGCTCTGGCGAGCGAACAAACCACAGCCCCACGTGCCTCTCCGCTGACGTCTTCTCTGCAACATAACATCCACAAGCTCGGTTAGAATAGGTTGATAGTAGTAGTATAGGAACAATCACCACCATGTATGTAGGTCAATTTCACACAACAGTAAATCAGATGTACAAATACTGCTAACCATTTCGACCTCGCTGTGAAGAGTCATCCTCAGTAGCTGGTTGACTGGCTGAGACGTCTGGTTGTTGTCTGGCTGAGAGTCTCAGACAGTCAACCAGCTACTGAGGATGACTCTCCACAGCGAGGTCGAAACGTTTAGCAGTATTTGTATTTCAACTGTGACGGTGTGAACCGAAGCCTTAGACATTATTGATGACACTGGCCGCGAAAGCTTAAGAATTAAGAAATCAGATGTAAATCCCCTTTCGAAGCCAAATTCTACTGTAATATGAAGCATTTTGATTATTATATAAATGGCCTTCGGATAATATTACATTAAAGTTGAAGTAGGATTGGATTTCTTAAATCACCTCATAAAAGCTCATCTTTATTAAAAGTTCAACATGATGTCATCACTACAACAACCGAATAAAACATAAACATGTCATGTCGAATTGTGTAACCCCCTTCCCCCTCATCATGTGTTTGAAGTTGGTTCAAAATAATCTAATGGACCAAACCAAAGCTTCAACAACTTCAGAGTAGGGTTTTGTTGCAACTTAACACTTTCTAAAATTTAAAACCCTATTTTTAAACATTTTCTAAAGGTTTCAAGACATAAGAACGAAAATAGGGGATGTAGTGAAGAAATTGTAGTAATAAAAGAGTGGTGACGGTAGTTAGTTCTCCCTGCCTCTTGCTTTACAAGAGTGAATATCACTTCCTCTCATTGGGTAGTATTTTGATTGGAAAAGAAGAGACTTTTCGAGTATGTACGTGCTAGACAGTTCCAACAACTTCAAATGTTTGTGGAAGTCTTTGTCACTCATAAAATACTTTTACTGAAAGTCTTTTGATTTAGTTGAGGAAATTTAATATGCAGCATTAAAAAGCTATTTTTATTGAACACATCGATTTTCCTATCAAAATTTAAAAGTATCTCTTGAAGAAGGCTTTCTACTCCACACACGAATACATGATAGAAGAAATATATGAAGATTAGCTTTGCTTTCCTTTGTCTATTTGTATTCTTTTTTCGATGTTTTTGTTTTGTATTTCATTGTAACTGGACTTGGAATTCGCTATTAAACTAAGTTTTTTTATAATTCCACAATAAACTAAGAGCAGCCTACTAGAACACGAATCAAAACACAACAGCCAAGAACACATCAACAAAGTGTTGTGCGCGACAACACGGAATCAAGCTGAGAAGCTTTAACCAAATAAACAGTTGACATTATTTGACATAAAAATGTGGCAAAAACTCGCAAACGTTGCATAATCTACTGTAGATTACCTAAATCTTAAGTGCAGTTATCACAAAATCATACACAAACATAAGTTTAAATCAAATACATACAAATTAAGAACGACGTCACAAGACTACGCGAGTGGAGAGCAAACCACCGACATCCAACGCTGTTCGAACCCTACTGAAGAAACCGAACTGAATTTTTATATGCAGGCATGTGGACGTGTCATCTGATCCGTGCTATTGTTTTAGCAGCCCCCACCACCCTCACCGCAGCTTGGGTGGCGGTGTGTACACCCCCATTCATACGAGCCGCCATTGATACCTACCCTTACACACATGAATGGGGCTAGCGCGATAATAGCGCTTTCAAATCACCGGCATTACTATTGTTTTCATCTGTACGATATGAATACACAAGAAGCCGGCATTTGAAGTAAAAGGTTGCGTGCGGTGTCGTAATCCGGCTTACGTCCGAGGTCGGCCTCTTGAGAAATACGAGTCATAATTCCGTCGAGTAGCATTACCTGCAGACATTTAAACAGGAAAAAGAGTTACACTTTTCTTATCTTTAGACGTTTCCTGTAGTTAACCAGTAAACTATTCCATGTTGGTTCAACTAAGCCCGTATGCTTGATTAGAGAAAGGATTTATCTAAGATCTAAGGCTTCCGGTTTACACCGCGTCACAGTGGAAATATAAATACTGCTAAACGTTTCGACCTCGCTGTGGTAAGTCATCCTCAGTAGCTGTTGGGGTCTCAGCCAGTCAACCAGTTACTGAGGATGACTCTCCACAGCGAGGTCGAAACGTTTAGCAGCTGGTGGAGTCTCAGCCAGTCAACCAGTTACTGAGGATGACTCTCCACAGCGAGATCGAAACGTTTAGCAGCTGGTGGAGTCTCAGCCAGTCAACCAGTTACTGAGGATGACTCTCCACAGCGAGTCGAAACGTTTAGCAGCTGGTGGAGTCTCAGCCAGTCAACCAGTTACTGAGGATGACTCTCTACAGTGAGATCGAAAAGTTTAGCAGTATTTATATTTCAACTGTGACGCAGTGTAAACTGGAATCCTTAAATCTTAGTAATGACACCACCCCCGAAAGTTTAAGAGTTAAGAAACAATTTGATGGGACAATATATTATGACCACCAGCATAACTATAACTGTATACAACGTCAACACATATGAATGACTAATATTCAACACAACACCACAGACAAACGTTCGTGTAGCAGCTGATTGAGATTCTCGTGTGTGCGTGTGTGCGCGCGGGCCAGACGTGAGCCGGAGCGCAGTTTAATTGAACTGGACACAAGAACTTATGACAATTCTAGGTAGTGTATATGAGAAATGAAGAGTGGTCAGGTCTGGCCAGGAATGTCAACAGGCCATTACTCTATCCGGTAAGCCACTGTGCCGTGCCGGAATGCCGACAGATCCTCCGGACCAGTTTTTTGATCGCCACGGCGGCGACCGCTGGTTAGGTCCGATCTACTTCTCCGTTTACACCCCATCCCTCTTTACACCGGCTTCTTTTTGTTTTCCACCCTATCGCCATCTCCGTCGCCGGTGACCGCGCTACCACGACAGCACGCTATGTTAATGGGACACCCGTGTTTTTTACGCGGCTGTGGAATACGACGCGGCTTAAATTCTCACCTTGTAGTTCGTTATCTCTAGTCTCTACTTTCCGATTCATATGCAGCCAGGTACGAGCGAAAGGTTCACCGCTACTCGTTCAGTTTTCACTTACAAACGTCTATAATAGCAACAGAATTCCCCATGCATCATAGTTACATACTGTTATCCGTTAACTTGAAATAATATCAATCATTACACAGTTGTTTCCACAACACGGAAATTTTAAAATCCAACGGAACACAATCGTTCAAACCTATTTGTGAGTGAACCAGACGCGGAACTCCATCAACTTCAATTTACCATTGCACCTCAGAACAATCTTCGAAAAACCCATCATATGGAGATGCCAAGTTTTTCAATGCTCTCCCCTAGCTTAAAGATGCTGGAGCCGAAGATGCTGGTTGAAGCTGAAATTTTGGTTGGCCAACAGACCGTTCTACAGCCTGGTGGAGTTCTTCTCCTGACAAGATAAAGAATATTCCTAAATATTGATGTATGTGACCATTTTTTTAGTCTCGATGATTATAAAATAAACAATGCTGATTTCTGAGTGAACATATATACTCATGAAAATACGTTAGTTAAAACACAGGCGGTTTGTGTATTTGAGAAAATAAATCAGTTTGAATTTGAATTTGTTCCAGAAACACAATATGATTCCCGAGTCATCGCCTAAGCTCAGCTTAGAAATTAAATTTCAAGTTAAAATTGTGTCTTCAGTTCAGAACAGCTGAAAACTTAGCACTGATTAGTTGAAGACACCACTTGACGACGGCGGCGTTGGGTGCAACAGAAAGTGCGCATCTTCGGTGTCGGGTAGCCCAACAACGGAAGGGATGTTTTTTAGTGCGGGAAGTGAAAATGCTGATCAGGTCAGGGTGGATTTGATTACCACAAGGTGTCGAAGAGGAAAGTGTTTTTGTCGTGGATACAGTTACAAACTATACAATGTACTTCTTGGTTTAAAATTTGTTGTTGACGATGGGAAATTTCTGAGTGTAAACTATTGCGGGCATTTTTCATCTTTAGTGAGCTGGATGATCAAGACGTTTCGGGATCTGCAATATGATCCCGTCTTCATGTGAAAAGTAACTTAAAACATAACACAGAACATTGCAAAACGAGCTAACCTGAAACTGGCCTAGAAAGCAAAACCACATGTATAAGACACACTAAGAACCAAGTAACAAGAAACAACTCAAAAACCCCCTTTGCGGAGAGCCTTCACGAGTGTGGACGTGTTTCTTTGAGTTGTTTCTTGTCGCTAAGTTCTTAGTGTGTCTTATGCTTGTGGTTTTGTTTTCTAGGCCAGTTTTTAAAGTTTTAGGGTTTGACTTTAACAGCTACATGTTGTTTCGTTGTGTTTGACTAGTCAACTTATGCTGATTACTTTGGGCCAGCTCATTTTCTATGTTATGTTTTCACCTGAAGACGGGATCAGATAGCAGATCCGGAACGTCGTGATAATCTCGTCACTAACGATGGAAAATGTCCGCAATAAATTCGCTTTTATATTATTCCGTGCTGTGTAAAGCTTCGAAACAACTATTTGCACATTAGAGCTAAATGCACATCCCTACCTTTACGGCCGCACTTATGGAGACGCACTTACTCCCGGCTTGTCTTGCAAGTTGTGGTTATTGACCAGTAGCGTTTATCAAGATAGAAGTGTCAAGGTGAGTCCCACATATCCAGATTGCCCTCACTTAGCTCCTCGGCTTGCCTAGATAGTACTGAGCTGAGTCGTATGCGCAGAGCAGCGGAGTGGAAGTCACCTAATGAAGGCAGTAAACTAACGGATAAACAAGGGTAAGTGGAGCGCCACGGATTGCGCTAGGAGCGGTCTGATTATAGGACTGGAACTGCGACCTGGGTTCTAGTAGGTAGGATTAAACTGTGTATATGCACGCCATTACTTTAATTAGTAAGAGGGTGTTGTATATAAAGGGCTTGGGGCTAAGAGTTTATTGAATATCGGAAGAGCCTTTTATCGTGCAGCTGCTGTGGGGTCGGCCTTCATGGGTTTCCCGGAAGATCTGAAGACAACGCCGCTGAATAGTGGATATGTATTACTGTATAAGTTAGTAGGGCTCTTTGTTGACAAACCTCGTATTTTATTTGCTATTTCTAATTAATTACAACTTTTTGATTTGGACTTGAGGTACGAGGACTAATTTAAGGGATACAGTAATTTGTGGGTATAAGCCGGGGATCAAGCTACAATGGGCTAAAGACATAACCCTTTATTTAACCCTCTATCTGGCCATCAGAAATTTCTATACTGGCAGATCGACGATTGAATCGCTCTTTGCCAGTGGGGTGACACTTTTAAACAACGATTGCCAGATAGAGGGTTAACATTCTAAAAAAGCTTTCTTTTGATATGTTAATCTAATGAGATATAGTCAGACAAATAAACACAATTTCAAGTGCCCCACTCTTGGGAAACCGGTTCATGTTCCGCTACACATCGTATACGCTAAGAACAAAATTTGGAAAAATAATAATAATAAAATGAATTTTGTACTGCTGTATTACATTTTGTTAAAGCCACAGTTTGGCACGCAAGCGGAGGCATTAATTGATCTGATAGCGCCGTGGGTCGAAGGTCTACGCTACCAACGCAACGCAGCTCCTACACCTTCCCCTCGGCTCGAGTCCCGAGTCAGTTTACAATCAATTGTACCGAGTAGGTTCAGTTTCAGTTCTGTGAGACAACGCAGCTGATAATTGCTTGTAAACAGTCTCGCTTCACACGTTTCACAGCATTGGCTCCGCCTGAACTTCTCTCGAGAAGGTGGTACTGGTAGGTCGAGTGGCGTTCTCGTTCTCAGTTGGCAAGTCCGTTGTGTGCTGGTACATTTGACTGGGACTCGTGGCGTGGTCCTGTAATCCAGCTTCATGGAGGTCAGGTTTTGAGGATGATATAGGTCTAAAGCGGCTCAGATAGTCTCAGTGATCATCTGATGATACCCGCATCAACTCCCACCATCGTTTAGACATATCAGACCATCACCTGCGTGGTTCGGAAGTCACGTTAAGCCGTTGGTCCTTGTATTTCCATTGGTCATTGGGCTATTAATGACCCATTCTAAGGAAGAGTCGGCTTTAGTTTGTAACAAGACTACACCTTATAACTCATTACTACCACTCATCACACTCATCCTTCACCACATATTTGCCTTAAAATACCCTCATGAGAGTGGTCGGCATCTCAAATAGTGATTTAGTGTATATCAGAGTGTAAACTATCATTGCGGACGTATTCAATCGTTAGTGAGCAAGATGATCGCGACATTTCGGGATCTTGCAATCTCATCCCGTCTTCAGGTGAAAAGTAACCTAAAACATAACACAGGACATTGAAAACAAGCTATCCTAAAGTAATCAGCATAAGCTGACCAGTCAAGCACAACCGAACAACATGTAGCTGTAACAGTCAAAATACTAAAACTTGAAAAACTGGCCTAGAAAACAAAACCACAAGCTTAAGACACACTAAAAACTTAGCTAGAAGAAACAACTCAAAGAAACACGTCCACACTCGGTGAAGGTTCTCCGCAAAGGCACTTGTGTGGTTGTTATCTAGGTTAGTTTTTAAGTTTTAGTATTTTGACTTTAACAGCTACATGTTGTTTGGTTGTGCTTGACTGGCCAGCTTACACTGATAACTTTAGTTTAACTCGTTTTCTAACGTTATGTGTTATGTTTTAGGTTACCTTTCACCTGAAGACGGGACCAGATTGCAGATCCCAAAACGTCGTGATCATCTTGACACTAACGATGCATAAAAGCTAAGTTGAGTGTCTACTGTGTCTAGGTGTTACTCTGGTGGTGGGCTGACGGTGAGGTATCGGAAGTATAGATAGGCAGTACAGACAGTTCGAGTAGGTGCTGGTGGCATGAAGGACCCTTGGCCACGTGGCGGAAACGAAGCCGCACACGAAGCCTCTCAATGGCTAGTGCTGGTGTGCGTGTAGCTGATACCCGACACTATCACAATAATCATTGATAGTGGCCACCCCTGGCCTGTGCCCGCCGCCCCACCCTGTAAAGTTAAAAGGTAAAGTTTGTCTTGTTTAACGAGGCGAAGTTAGGACTACAAAGTCCTCTCTACCACTCAACCTCGACCTTTACTTAGCGTCACCGTATGGTCACATTACAAATTGTAAGTGGTGACTGCTGGGATCGAACCCGCGCCACCGGAGTGATGAGCTCCGGAGTCGCGTGCGATACCAATCCGCCACGGATCCGCTGTCGTGCTTAATCGCAAATATTTTATTATACCATTGTTAAAGCCAGCTGAAACCCAGAGTTCTTTAAGAATTAAAGACCTTTACAAACTTCAACGTTCAGTCGGAAATAATAGTGTCAAAACAAATATAGGTACATATAAAATTTGTACAGCTATACAATCAACTAACAATATTTATCTTTTGTAATGCACTGTTGTAGCTTACTTTCTTTAAATCTTTTAAGGATTTTACTTCCGAGATACAAAAAGTACCTTAAGTTGTAGATAGAAACCTTAGTTGCTCAAAAAGGTAATGAAATATGTTTTGGAAGTTGTCTTGTCTTTTCTTACAGTTGGCCTAAATCATTGCTCTTAACAGCTACGTTGTATTTTGCGTTGGCTTGGATTAGTGTTATTAAAATGTGGAAATGTGAAAAGGAACATCACGCCACTAGATCCTATCCAACAAGTCACCGACTTGCAAAATCTGTAGGCCGGATGAAAAGTCAAAGAGGATAACACAAGAAATTTGATGTTCAGAGTAGTTTTCCCCGAGTAAAATTCACCGAATTTAAAATGTTTTGTAGTTTTTTATGATAATTGTCACCTTACACAGTGGTTCACAACAAAACTGTATACGTTCCCTTATTTTGGAGTTTGGTTTATCACGCTGATCAATATTACGGCTGCCTCTACTTTTGTTTTGGACGACTTAGCTGGGCGAATCAATTTATAGAATGAAATTGCATATGATTAGAAATAATATTTGTTTTGTATAGTTAATTAAGTGAATATCAAAGTCCAAGAAAGCCAGGAAATCAGTACGTCCTAGTCAATTCAATAAGGGTGACACCCAGTTCGGTTTGCCAGTGGGCTGGAAGATACGAGTACAGTATATAAAGTGTTGTTAGATTTGGTCGGTTTATTCGTCGTGGTTGAGTGAAAGTCAAGTGTACACAGAGACCCAGCACAGTTGGTTGGGCGGGACCAGACGTTGGATTTATCCCTGGGAACATCCTGAACTCCTGATCCTTGGCCAGTTATTGCTCCATTTATTCGCTCAATTCACTACGCTTTGTTTTGCCCTCTGTACATTGAGTTACAGAGGATGCACTGATGTTGTTTTGTCGTTTCTCATTTCTCAAAAATGTTTTGTCTCATTTCTCATTTATAGCTCCACTGCTATTGCCTTTTTATACTCGTTCGGACATTGGAGTCGTGAAGATTTTTTAGTCAGTGAGTCCATTACATTTCATTCGTGTAATTTTGGATTTCTTTTGTGGTAGTCTTTCCACACCTCTCCTACGGAGTAGCACTGTGGGAAGGCTGCAAAAGCGAAAACTTTTCCAGAATTTTCATTCTTCAAAAACAAGCAGTCAGAACAATAGCAAAGCTGCAATGGAGAGAGTCGTGCAGGCCAGCTTTCAAAAATTTTAAACTGTTGACATTACTGTAGAGATTCCTGCCTCACATTTTGGAAACCTGCCTTTTTCAGACAAAAATGCGACCCCGTAAGAGGGAGTGATATCCACTCTTACGTAACCAGGGGCAGGGAGAACTACCGAACTGGGAGACACAAGTCGGGAGATAACATATTGAGAACGCAAATAATGTGTAGATATTTACATACATATATTGGATGTTCAGTTACATACAGAATCACCTAGATTATGTCTCTAAATAAAATGTACGTACTCAGCGCGTTACTTATTTATTGGGCAAGATGAACTAAATGTGTAACGTGTGATAAGTTCCACGCCCCGGTGTAAATGGTGTGATAAGACTGTAAAATTGAGGAGACAAAACAGATTCGAGCGTGTAGGAAGTCGTAAAGACGCCAGTGGGCAAACCCTCGCTGTCGCCTGACAACGACATACGACACTACGAAAGGGCGTCGCCGGTGAGATATCGCTCTACGCTATTTATTTACTTTGCTTTATCGCGCTTATTTCAGGCCCAATCAAATATATTCCGATAAGCGGAGCCTGCCCAAGTGTGTGAAAAGAGTGCGCTAATGATGCCAGCGATAAATCCTACAAGATGAATCTCCGCAGACCGTGATAAGTTGGTACTCTGTTCCTGAGAATCCGTGGTAAAACTATGATGAGCGGATGCAGGATTGGTTTGTAAATGGCAAGTAACGGATAATTTTACTTTCGGAGATTTTAATTAGAGAAACCACTGAAATAAATCAGATTTATTTAACATCGTAACACTTACGTTGACCTGTACTCGCTCACAAAGACGTTTAGCGTGTGCTAATATAGAGACCGAGCAGAATCAAAGTACCTGATCACAACGCTTCAGTTACTCATGTATGCGTAATTTCTAATTTAAAACTGCACAAAGAACCGCGTCCTGGTCGATATCGTGAAGAGCGCTAACAATGCTATCGCGCAAACCATCGATGAGGCAGAAAACTGGTAATGACCACTTGTCCGACACATAGCCTTGCATGGGGAAATGCTTTGTTCATGTTGGTGGAATCATTTGTTCATCGCGGCCGTTAGTAGAATAATGCTAATGAATACATTTTCGGTACAGTGTGTCAATACACGCTAAAATAAATAAATCAATCTTTTATTGCGTAAAACATATACATGTCATGCAACCGTCATAACTATTAAGTGTCTAAAATGTTGCACTCATACGCATCGAAACCCCATTCAAACATACAGTATTTGCATTCTTGCAATCTTGTTGATAATTAACAGCTGAAATTACTTTTAAATAATTAGGCTATACGTTGGATTACATTGGAACTTCTTCTTTTCAACCAGATATAAATTATTTAAGGAACACCTATAGCTGAACCTTATACTGAAGAATAAAAGTGGGACATAATTTTTGAATAACCCTATACATAGCCGAAACATGTAACTCTGGTTTAGCTTATGTCGAAGGCCGAATGAAGCATCGACGATTTTTTTCGGATTGTTGTAAATTCAGTCGATGGCCGCGATGTTTTCTACACACAAACAGAGTGGAACAGTTGAAGGTATTGTCTGTCTGATGTTTGTTCCGCGTCACGTGATAGTGTGATAGTGGATAGTCTCGCCACAACGGTGTCATCTTCTGTGTACACAAACACACACCCCAATCCTGCCCTGTCTGCGGGAGATACGGATGTCGGCGAGTAGTCATCATTTGTACACTCTCAACCCTCAAATCTACAACTTTTCAGGACCTAAAATTTTGTCCGCAAGGCCTTTCCCTATTTCTGAGCTCTAGGAAGTTAAGGGTCCGCCTCCGTGGTCACCGCAGAGAAAGGCTGAATTCGTCCGCCCAAGGAACACATGACACCGCGCACGTAACAACGGGCGCTCTTTCAACTGATGCAGCCTGTTAACCCTCCGCTTGCAAGGGTCTCGTAGAAAGTAGATAGCGCTCTTATATGAAGGTTAAATTCGGATATGTTAATTTTATAAGAGTTTATCTGTGTTTGCTGTAAGGTCTTAAAATACTCTATATTTTCTAACTTTAACCGTTAATAGCATACAAACTAGAAGAAATTTTGAAAAATGAACTAAAGGCAAACCTAGATAGTAATCTTTTATTTAAGAGTTGTTTCGTAAAATAGCATTAATACTAAACTCTTCATTTTATTTCCCGCAAACCTCTACAACGACGCTTTCCCGAGCAGCTTAGGCGGACCCCCTTAAAAGTGAGCCATGAATTTACGGACACTAAATTTGGTCCGACCCCCCAGCAGTACCTGGCCGGAGTGACTAGTGAGCCAGCATCATTAGATTGTGACAATGTACCTAATGTCACGAATGACTAGGAAGTGTTGGCAGGAGAGAGAGAGGAGAGGACAGAAATAACTGCTCCTTGTCTCTTCACTCCCACTTCGTCATTCCACCTCGTCCCTTCCACCTCCCATTCCACGCTGCAGCTACACACTCTACCTCCTATACACTACAGGGTGGTTATATTACGTTTTCTAAGCTTAATAACTCAAAACTCTTAAACTTTATGGTAAATACACAAGAAATACAATACGTGGTAAATGTTTCTTTAAACATTTTAAAACCAAACTTATTGACTTGCAGCAAATAATAACGGATATATTCAAATGTTTTCCTGACACACACTCCTCTATTTACATTTAAGTAACATATGTAAATAAAGGTTGGTGCTAAGGAAAACTTTAATTACTCCGTTGTTACTTATTGCAGAACAACTAATTTGGTCTTAAAATGTTTATAGAAACATTTTCCACGTTTTGTTATTTTGTGTATTTACAGTTAAGTTATTGAGCTAAGTGAAAATTAGTCAAATTTCTTTTTAAATTTTGGTTTTAATTATACTAACACGTGTGGAAAGTTTTTAGTTTATAACTTAATTGACCTCGGAGATAGAAATGGTTTAGTGGAAAATACAGACAGACAGACGGAAAACTAAACGAGATAGGCCTATGTGTTATAGGAACTTTTTTAGTGTGACCTGACATATCACCTGGTGAGGTTTGTTCCTATAATTACTGGACACCCTGTATACAGTGTACACCCACGCTGTTTACTGATACTCCTTTTATTTAGTGGAACAAGGCTTTTTCATGACAGGATAGAAACGTATTAATTTTACTCAAAAGATGTACAGTACGTTGAACAGAAATTTGAATGTTCAAACTAAGATCGATGGGTTGACACTATTCGAACAATCCTGACTAAGTAAATAGGAAATCCTGAAACATTTGTAGAACGCGCTTACAAAAGATCCGAAGTATTTAAAAAAGAATAAAACACCTAGAAACACTCAACAAAGAATCAATAATTTTATAGTCTGGGTTATTGTAAAACTGAGAAACGTAGGCCAACACTAACGAGTTGTGCCAACATATATCTACGGTTGCCTCCTGCGGCTAGGCTAATAGAAAACATTTTGTAATCTATTCCAAAACAAACGTTATCGAAATTCACTCGTTTACATCTACATCACGGTTCAAGGACATACAATGATTTGATAAAAATAACACTTTGTGAGGAACAGCTAGGGAGTGTCTACGGTCATTTATAACACTACTGGTTTATGTGGGAACTGTATGTACATTAAAGCGGATCGCGTGTGCAATAGAGTGTCGTGGCTCAGTTACTCTCTTTGCAACGAGTGAGTGGTCACGATAGACAGCACCTAATATGTTGACGACACTCTTGTTATTACGTTTCTGATAACTTCACCGCAGGAGATCTGAACATCCAATATCCGTATGTAAATATCCACATTACATACATTTGCGTTCTCAACTGTGTCAACATGTTATTTCTTTGTTAATCTACATACAAACCAACACTTAACATCTTTACTTGAAAGAACACTTCATTTACTCCCAACTAATTTTCTTGTCGATCGGAAATTGACGCGTTAGATCTGTGTAAATGAGAACATACGGTATGATTCATTCTCTGATTGCCCTTTTCACTTGTGAAACTTAAAGAAAGGGAATTTCAACACAAATTCAACGACGCAAAGAAACATTTTTTATCTTGACTCGTTTTTTTTGTTATATTAATTTAAAGATGAAACAAAATCAGGTTTAAAATGCCACATTTCACATACAGTTTATTTTGAATGACAAAATTGTCTTCTAAATACTCTATGAGATTATGTTATAGGGTTGTGATGTTTCCCTCAAAGTATTTTGAAGATAGTAACCCCTGGCGGCGTGAAAGGAGCTTCGCAAATCGTAAAAAAAGGCAGATTGAAAATAGTAGGCCTAATACTATTAAAATATGAGAATGGCGCAGTGAGAATGGCAAAGATCTTGCAAAATATAAACTAGTACTCAATATTACGTGATTAGGATATTTATGTATTTTTCGAAAGAACTCGTCCGCACACATCAGGTTTTTTCCTACACAATGTTTTTCACGAGGGCCTAGAAAATATCTTTGCGTTTAAATTCTTCAGGGACTAGAGACAGCCTTTTATTACATCAGATTTAAAAAAGGAAGATATAAAATTATCTAGAGCCGTTCAAATCCAAAATTATTCTTTAATCCTGAGCATATAAACTGATACAAACTTCGTGGCGATTCAAAAGCACAAGCATACCTCAAAAGTAAATACTGAACAATTACACCACAAGTAAATAATGGAAATAATTGGCATTAAAATTCCACATAAAAAGCGAATTCGAACCTGCATGCTGTGGAATAATTTACGCACCGAGCAGTTTTATCTTCTGATCATCTCTAACAACTGATAGGGGTCGAGTGCAATTAAAAGGAGCTATAAACCTGTCATTAACACTATCAACCGAGTGGTATCTGCAAAGAAGCATTCCTCGAGTAATGGTGTTTGCTAAGAAAAGCTAACTTTATAGCCATTATAACAACTCGCCTTCTTGTAACTACAACTATAACTCTGCAACTGCCAAATAAGGGTGATCATTGATATTGGATATGTCATCGCTAAAGATATTTGATTTTAGATGAACGTTTAACTAATCACGACCTTTTCAGGTGGTTAATTACTATCGGTTATTAATAATATCTTATTGGGAAGAATTAAAATAACGTGCAATCATGCAACTTTAACATGTTAGAGTAACATGTTAACATGCGAGTATGCTAGGTTGCATACCCATACCTTGACGCAAACTACGTTTGAAGCATTAACTTGAAAAATAAATTAATTTTTATGTGGTAGGCCTAATGATATTGTTTATAGTATAATTGACCATAAAGATTAATTTATCATTTACCTTTGGAGACTAACAAAATGTTTTGACTTTTGTTGGTGAACATTGAAGGTTACATGGAAATAGGTTTAGAAACATTCCACAGTAAAAATTAACATTTTATATTAATATTATAACCTCAGTTAATGTGCGACATTTCTGATTATTATACTTAACTACATGCAGAAAGTTATGCATGTTTGTCAATACTACATACCTAAACTAACGTGTTTTATTACTAAAACTTATCAGCAACTAAACTTATCCTTAGGGTTTCGAATAATAATATGTTTTAATGGAATGTAACCTTTTGATGAACCACCTTAATAATATGTTGATTAACTTGACATTTTTTATTTAGTGCCCAAACCCAAAATGTTGCATTGGTCTGTAAAGATTACATCGAACAAAACTATAACAATGGAGTAATTTTTATATGTAAACCAACACGAATAAACCAGAAAATATGGTCTCAAAAAATCGAATTCTTAATTAAGGGTCCGCAGAGAAAGACAGAAATTCACCCGCCCAAGGAACACATGACACCTCGCACGTAACAAGGGCTTTCTTTCAACTGATGCGGCCTAACTGTCAAACCCTCCGCTTGCAAGGGTTTCGTAGAAAGTAGATAGCGCTCTTATATGAAGGTTAAATTCGGTTAAATATTTTCTAACTTTAATAGCATATTTTCTAATCATTAATAGCATAATTTCTAATTCATTAATAGCATAAAAGCTAAAAGATATTTTAAAAAGGAACTACAAGAAAAGTTAGATAATATGTTTATCCTTCATTTTAAAGTTGTTCGTCAAAATAGCATTAATACTGAATTCTCCACCAAATCACTATTTGAGATGCCGACCACCTCAAGAGGGTATTTTAAGGCAAATATGTGGTGAAGAATGAGTGTGATGAGTGGTAGTAATGAGCTATGAGGTGTAGTCTAGTTACAAACTAAGGCCGACTCTTCCTTAGAATAGGTCATTAATTGATAGCCCAATGACCAATGGAAATGCAAGGACCAACGGCTTGACGTGACTTCCGAACCACGCAGGTGATGGTCTGATATGTCTAAGCGATGGTGGGAGTTGATGCGGGTATCATCAGATGATCACTGAAACTATCTGAGCCGCTTTAGACCTATATCATCCTCAAAACCTGACCTCCATGAAGCTGGATTAGAGGACCACGCCACAAGTCCCAGTCCATTTTATTTCCCGCAACGACGTTCTCCCGAGCAGCTGAGGCGGGCCCTTAATAGAAACACTAAAACCTGCACGACAGGAGAGATGTAATGTGTGTACGCGCCAGCAGCTAGCGACAGGCGACAGCCAGTGCCCAGTGGGTTTTGGTATCATGTATTGACAATTAAATTTGTCTGTAGGTGGCTGGTGGCTGGTGGCGCCGAGAGTGCACAATGGCGAGCTAAATCACACGAGCCAGCGGCGCAGCAGCGGCCGGCATTTGCATCCAGCCCGGCGCATCGCATTCCACTGCCGCCACAACCACCATTCCACTGCCGCCACCACCACCACCACCAATCTTACACATCGCACCGTGTATAAAGTGTAAATAAATAAACAAATAAATAAATAGTTTATTGCGGAAACATATTGACATGTTATGCAATCGTCATTTTTTCTTTTTCACTAAAATTGTCCATGCATTCTGCCATCGAAGTCTCATTAAAACATACATTTGTTCATTCATTCTCTTCCATTCATTCGAATTATTCCACTCTAGCCCTATTGTAAGTCGGTGATTTCTGCGATCTCCCAGTTATGTGTCATAAACTCGTCTGTACTGTAAAACGCCTTAGTGACCAAGATTTGTTTTAGACGAGCTTTGAACGCCTTCGGCATTTGGGCACTTTTGATAGAATTTGGCAACGAGTTGACTAGTTGAACTCCTGCCTGAGAAGGCAAACGTCCATGAACTATCGTTCTGTGTCTCCCAGTTCGGTAGTTCTCCCTGCCTCTTGTTTCGTAAGAGTGAATGTCACTTCCTCTTACGGGGTCAAATTTTGATTTGAAAAGAAGACAAGTTTGAAGAATGTAGAGGCAGGGTAAAGTCAACAGTTTCAAATTTTGAAAAACTGGCCTTACCGTAAGCATGTCGTACTCGTACTGTTGTATGTAAGCGTAGGTTGGAATCAATTAATGTATAGATATGTTAAATTATTGTGTATAACCAACCACCTGTTTCTAGAGTAATTACATAAATAGTGTCATATCAGCTATTCTTATTGAGTAAATATTCTAAATACCAAGATGTTTTCTTTTAAGGCTAATTTATACGTTATTACTTGGGTTAAGACTAAGATACGGAATCGTCCTAAGGGATCTGCATCTCGTACTGAATGTTTACGAATATTTCGCCTGCGAAAGAGAGCAGTTAGAATTATTGCAGGGGTATTTACACAAACTTCACGTAAACCATATTTCCGATCATTCAAAACTTTGAACTCTTTCTTCATTGTGAATTTATGAAATCCTTATGTATTACAAATTTAAATACGATTCCATCCAAAACGGTAATGAAATTCACGAATACAATACAAGAGCTGAGAACAGCACAGGCAGACTCCGCATAGGTAACAACTTACTGGCGCGCTACCCCAAAACCTAGGACCAAAATTATTCAATAAATTACCAAGAAATATTAGAATAGAAAATAGGCCAACCAAGTTCAAAATTTTAATAAAAGAATATCTTTTTACGAATAGGGTGTTTCTGTTGATGAGTTTTTGTTACAAGAGTAGTATTGTAAATAACATACAGCAACATATAACTTTAAAAAACACTTAAGTCATAAATACATTTTTGTTATAGTATGTTTTTTGGTTGTACCATTTTATTGAACTGAAAGCCAGAATGTTAAAAAAATATGTATCATTGTATATCTAGGCTAAGTGACATAGGTATATTATACAATTATTGGAAATTGCCAATTTACAGAATAAAGAATATGAATTTCTTCCATTATAACCTCTCTGAGAACTGATAAGTACAGCAGTGCGGAGAGCGCATGCGTGCTGCTAGTACCGGCCGGTGCGCAGCGCGCATGCGTGGTGGCGAGTGAGGCGTGCGCAAGCGCAGTGCACAATCGCGTGTCTGCCTCGGCTCCCATTCTCATATCTGATCTGCCAATAGCTTACCGAGTTTATTTATTAGCCAGCCCCGGCCCAGCACCTCGTGTTCTCATGCATTCTTGCTTGCTTTGCTTACATACATTACACTGCTTCGGCGCGGTGCATATCTTGCATTCCCCACCTCCCATTTCCCATCTCGCGACAGTAAAGGTAAAGTTTGTCTTGTTTAACGAGGCGAAGTTAGGACTACAAAGTCCTCTCTACCACTCAACCTCGACCTAGCGTCACCGTATTAGTCACATTACAAATTGTAAGTGGTGACTGCGGGGATCGAACCCGCGCCACCGGAGTGATGAGCTCCGGAGTCACGCGCGATACCAATCCGCCACGGATCCGCTTTTACTATGTTAGCACCGTTTGGGGAAGTAAATTATAATACTGCAAAGCCGGTTGCACAGGGGACTGAACGAGTAAATGTTTAGGCACTTCCCGGCATGCTATACCCCTCAACCACATACTCTGTTTGAAGCTCTGACAAGTTGGCGGTCAGATAATCATCTCAAAAAAGATGGGGGTCAAAAAAGATAAGGGCTGAAAATCTGCCCTTGTACTTAGCCAATATTTTGCATCATCGCGGCGAAACAGTTGCTAATTCCCCCAAAATACGAGGCCGCAGGCCGAGTGGGTGTCTGGGAGCGCGGGCGACCCGTTCACTAAAATTGACGGAAAATTCCCAGTTGTGTTTTTCTGGAGTACTATACGAATTCAGACATTTTTTATATTTATGTTATTTGGTCGAAACTCTTCGATACACTCAAAGCCCCATCCTTTGAAGTTTTCGTTGCTGAAATAGAATCTGCCCTCGTATTGTGTGTGGTACACGGTGGTGTCGCTCTGCAGCGGCGGTCTCTACGGCGTGTAAACACCGCTAGCAAAGGTTGGCAGAGGTTGGACCCCCAACAGTCATGATGGATGATACCAGTCAGTCATTCTGATTGCCTACACTTGCCTCATCATGCAACATATTTAACACCGCTCTCTCTCCTCTCTCTGGCTTGATCAAATTAGATATTATCCCCGGTCTCTTCTTGTTTGTTGACTGTGTGCGAAATAAGTTGAGTTCAGTTATTCCATTTATGCATAGTAAAATTGGTTAGGCGTGATAGTTTATGGTTTTTGTTAGGCGTGGTCCTGTAATCCAGCTTCATGGAGGTCAGGTTTTGAGGATGATATAGGTCTAAAGCGGCTCAGATCATCATCTCGATCATCTCAGATCGTCTCAGTGATCATCTGATGATACCCGCATCAACTCCCACCATCGTTTAGACATATCAGACCACCACCTGTGTGGTTCGGAAGTCACGTTAAGCCGTTGGTTCTTGTATTTCCATTGGTCATTGGGCTATTAATTAATGACCCATTCTAAGGAGGAGTCGGTCTTAGTTTGTAACAAGACTACACCTCATAATTCATTACTACCACTCATCACACTCATCCTTCACCACATATTTTCCTTAAAATACTCTCATGAGAGTGGTCGGCATCTCAAATAGTGATTTAGTGATATATTCAAATTCGGCAAATCTAGTTAACCCAAAATTTGACGTGTCCGAAAAATCCATTAACTGACCAGTTCGAGGACCTGCGCGAAGTTAAATGAATTGATCACTCTGCTAACCAGCGTGGCGAGATTACCTGGTGAACACAAGTTAATCACCCGCGGCCAGGGATCACCCAAGCTGTCAATCCGTGCAGATCCCGCTGCTGCCAAATCCGATCAAGGTAATTAAACAAACGGAGTGGGCGCTGCTATCCATTAGCTTGTCAAACTCTGGCGGTGAGAGTCGCTCGGCTCCTTATCTCACGCACACGCAGTGGTAGCGGTCCTCTAGCTCCGGCAGCCGCGCCTCTGCTGAGGTATTCACCAGCTATCCGCCATCCGCATCTACTGGATCTGAATGGTGTTTTGGACATTTAAATACAGCAGTTGGATATTGGTACGAGTGAATCAACCTTTTCCAATCAACCAATCTTTTCCTCGTAGTGAATCAACCGCGGGAGGAAAAGAACGGGCTTTCTTTCAACTGATGTGGCCTTACAAAGGGGGTGGTCATGTGGTATTTGGGGGTGGTCATAGCTCAGTGGTACCGTGCGTGCTTCGCAACAAATCAGCCCGGGTTCGATTCCGGGGCGCAGTGATAACTTTCCACGATGGCCATTCCCCGTGGTTCGGAAGTCACGTTAAGCCATTGGTCCATTCCATTGGTCGTTGGGCTATTAATTAATGACCCAATCTGGGGCAGTCAGCCCTAGTTTGTAACAAGACTACACCTCATCACCATCAAAAACGTTCCACGCACTCACTCTTCATCCCTTCATAATTACCTTAAAATACCCTCTAGGAGTGGTCGGTGTCTCAAATCAAAGTATCAAAGTACAACTTATTTACCATGTTACCATTGTTTTGCATTTCTGTAACACGCTTTAATCCATTCTTTGGAAATTTCTTCTTCCTAGGAAATCGAAATACTTATTCCACCATGATACCGTACACCTACGGGATCGAGCCTTGACCACGTACGCGTACGTAGCCCACGAGAGCCTAGTTGACTAAACGTGAGAGGTGGTGACCGGCACGCTCGTGTCAATCTAATCATGATGATCCACGTCGAGCCCGCGGCTGAGGCGTACACCGGCCGCTCTTCTCAACATATGGTTACACTGTACTCAGTACTGTATGCGCGCAGTCTGCATAATTCAACCTGTGGTTAATTTGTTCCTGTCACACGCTGAGGGGATTATCAGCAGAGGAGCTGGTAGATTGATGGCCTGCCCGGATCACTCTCATGCAGATGCAGCAACATATGGTGGTTTTAAACTTGTTTAGTTATCCGCTACACTTTTATGATATTGCAACACAGTAACTTATAGGCGAGGAGTTGATTTAAGTAATATTTAAAGCTCATGGACAATTCAAAATTTTTATTTGTAAAGAACAATATTTATACTCACTCTTATGGAACCAGAGGCAGGGAGAACTACCGAACTGTGAGACACAGAGCGGTAGCTCACGAACGTTTGCCTTCTCAGGCAGGAGTTCAACTTGTCAACCGGTTGCCAGATTCCTTCAAAGTGCTCCAACGCCCAAGGCGTTCAAGTCTCGTCTCAAAAGGGTATTGATCGCAGAAACCTTTTACAGTACTGACGAGTTCTTAGCACATGCCTGGGAGAACTTAGAACAAACAGACTGATTAACAGGCTAGAGTGGGAACAATTCGAATGAATGGGAGAGAGCGAATGAACACAATGTATGTTTGAATGGGACCTCGATGTCAGAATGCTTGCCAAAATTTCAAGTTTCATTATCTTTAATTGACGGTTGTATAACATGTAATAATGTTTGCTACAGTAAATGATTTATTTATTTATCAAACACACTTGGAGCCAGACAGAGAACTGTATAGTCTAATTCAAAAGGTTTAACAGCGTAACTATATTACGAGCAAATAGAGAAGAGCGTTGAATAGTGACACACAAAACCACCGGGGTGAAAAAATGAGACAAATTAAGATTGAAATGAGCCCAGAGCCCCAGAGCCGGTGATGACGGAGACGGATGAGACTGCAAGAGCTGGAGCTGGGCGAGTGGGAGGCGCATGAAGCATAGAATCACATCTGGATGACGAAGTGCTTTAATTGTTCTGTCACATCACTTCGCATTGTAACCAGCTTCACATTTAATACATTATTCAACTCTAAACATACAGTACTCTGCTGGATGAATCATCCTCATCATTTCACTGTGGGACAGTACTGTTTCTGTTCAATCCGTAGTGACAACAGTTCTCGGACGAATGACTTGTCAGTAGGCCTTTATCAAGTTTGGAACCATGAATCTTAAACACATACTTAGTACCAACTAAAAAATACAACGTTTATGAACACTACCGTTCTGTGTTTCCCAGTTCAGTAGTTGTCTCTGCCTTCAGTTCCATAAGAGTGTATTTACCTTCTTGAAATTCCTCTCGAGCCGATTTCAACATGGATAGTAGCCTAACTAGTTTCGAAGCGAAACCGACATTAATAATCTACTCGCCCTTCGGCCTGCGGCCTCGTATTTTGGGAGCATTCGTTACGATTATGATTGAGACCAATTTGCCTCACCCACTGGTTTTATAGAGCAAATAATTTTAAAAGCTGTAGCTGTAATAACCGGACAAAAATATTAGAAAATTGATTCAACTTCAAACTTTAGGTGCCATATAACCACACTTTCTTTAATATAGAGTGAATTTCTATACGTGTTTCCCAAATTAAAACATTTATTTTATATACACATACATTATATATGTCTGGGTGGTTGATAAGTACCATAACAGCGACAAGTTGAATTTTTGACAATTTAACTTCAAACTGATCTAGCAACGAAACCGTCAGAGGTGGGAAAAAGTGTTACATACATAAGTTGTAGGACATTTGTTTCCACACTAACGATTTTTCATCAGATTAAAGATCCGAGCAACTGTTTTGCAGCTATGATGCAAAATATCGGCTGAGTACAAGGGCAGATTTTTAAACGCCATCTTTTTGGCCAACTGGTCAGAGCCTTAAAGTTCCTAAATATTTACTCTTTCAGTCAGTCACCTGTACAGCTGGCTTTATTATAGTATATTAATAAGAACACGACTTTTCGAAAATTGGGATCTGATCCCGTCTTCAGGTGAATAACAGGTGAAAGTGGATTTCAGATTCTAGATCCCTAAACGTAATGTTCTTCTCGTGGCGTGGTCCTGTAATCCAGCTTCATGGAGGTCAGGGTTTGAGGATGATATAGGTCTAAAGCGGCTCAGATAGTCTCAGTGATCATCTGATGATACCCGCATCAACTCCCACCATCGTTTAGACATATCAAACCATCACCTGTGTGGTTCGGAAGTCACGTTAAGCCGTGGTCCTTGTATTTCCATTGGTCATTGGGCTATTAATTAATGACCCATTCTAAGGAAGAGTCGGCCTTAGTTTGTAACAAGACTACACCTCATAACTCATTACTACCACTCATCACACTCATCCTTCACCACATATTTGCCTTAAAATACCCTCATGAGAGCGGTCGGCATCTCAAATAGTGATATAGTGACTTTTCAGAAAATCTAACATCGTCAACAACAAGGTTCAAACAAAGAAGAAATAACCGAGGAATCGTTTAAGCCAACGAAAATGCTCAGATTCTTCACAGACGCCTGGGTTGAAACATGGTTCAATCATCATATAACCGAAAGTAGAATGAATGCAATGCTGTAGAGAAGGCGAAGGTGAAGGTGAAGGTGTTGAATCGTGGACCACACAGCAGCAAGTAGCAGATCTGGCCTGACAGCCGAGCAGGCAGCAGGCTTCCCTAAGTCGTGACTCGTCTGCTCCGATTCTGCTAACCAAAACACACCAACCTCACTTGCATTTCAGAGAACCGGTCCAGTAATGTCGAGATTTATGATCTAAAGCCTCCACCGTGGGAAGTCTCACCAGAAAACCCTTTTAGTCAACCAGCCACCAAGTTCAGACAAATTGACACCAGATAAGGGTGATAATTCAATAACGCCGAGCACTTAATAAACCGCTGTCAATTAAATATGGGTTTATCTGGAGACATTCGGGTTGATAAATAGGACCAATTTGATTCAGCAGAGAAACGAGATAATATTGATACTGTATTTAATGGGTAGAATCCAGAAAAAGGTCGGTAGTGATAAAAAGGTTGCATTCGAATAGAAATTGGTTTGCGAAAATTTGCGTCAACTACAATTATGCAAATTAATTTCAGTTGACAATGTCGCAGTTTTTAATAGGTCCTTCCTAACACTACAATGAACGAGGGAATTATTTCTAGGGAACCACTTGAAACTCCCGAGCAAAACTACAAGTCGTACAGGTTGACACCAATATGAAATAGATGTCTCTAGAAAGACGTCTGGGGATGGTACTGTCCTCGTTTAAGAAAATTTTGAATGCGGTAGTATCGTTTGATTGTCTTTTTTCACAATCTACAAGTTCTAACTGGCTGAAGCGTTGCAAGCCGAACACGACAGGAAAAAAGTATATCAGTAACAAGACCGGGTGAATTATAAAGTGACTTTATTATAACTTAATACAGCCTTTAGGAAAAACAAAAGCGCATTAAAACCCCATTATCCAAAAGAAAACCCAAGTCAATCAGCACCAAACTCACAGCCTGATTCTGTCAAAATAACTCTTCACAGTAGATGAAACAAAAACCACCGCTCAAGAAATCCAAGCCAAGACCGGTTAGATAAAGCGACAAATTTACAACGCCGGGGATCGCTTAGGGAGAAAAACACGACGTCCGACGCTTACATCAAATAATAACGTCTGCTATCAGATCGAGAAGAAGTATCGCAGCGCAGAGCAGCGCAGGTATGCTGATATTAATATTCAGCAAACGTCATATGACGGGACGAGAGCGATATCAGAGTTAATGATCTGTGGTCGGCTTGTTACCCGGCCAATAAACTTGTCAGAAGAGCGGGGACTGGAGGATTGAAGGAGACAAGCACCGCCGCTGCCAATCATAACACGTCATGCTATTGAACCGTTCAATACAAGCTGGGCTGATTGATAGATAGTGCGCCGCAACGCACTGACGGAGGGGCTGCAGGTGCAGACCCGTGCGTTGACAGCGACTCGAACAAAGAAATGGGTTCAATCATAGTGCAAGGTTGGGAGAGCAATGTAATCGCTTGCATGTAATATAATATTGCCGGTGTTAAACTTGATCACGTTGTAGTATCCGTGTGAATATGAACGACAAGAAACTACAGAGAACACCAGTTGTGAATTTCGTCAATCGTGTATAAAGTACTGTCCTGAATACCGAATGGCTATCCTTCCACAGTCATTTTCCTTCCGAAAATTAGTCCAGTTCGGTTTAGGGTTCGACGTTTCGAAACCTTCACATTTAGTAAAGTCTGTTGTCTAGACAGACGAAATTACTATGATCTTGACTTTAAAGAAGTGAACTAACTATGGTTTCGACTAATCTTCTTCTACCCTACTCTTCCAGCTGCACCTGTCGAATAAAAACCACTGTTGATGTATTCTAATGAGCCTCCCATCCACCTTCTGGTCAGAAGCACATCTGCTGTCTGCATGCCGGAAACCCTTTCTTTCTACAGATCAAATAATCAAGAATCAAGAGATGAGGTGAGGTGATGTGCACGTGTACGTGTGAGGGGGAGTGGGCATGTATGTATGTGGGCTGCGCGGCGCGCGAGGTCGCCGACCGCCAAGCTAAATATTAGAATAAAGGAGAGTGCGCACTGCGCAGGTAGACAAGGTCAGAGAACAGCGCATGCGCAGCACATTCCGCGCCGGCCGGTCAGCGCTACAGTCCGGTCGCTGAGCAGGCTCCACCTGTACCCGGCACCCAGGTGTGGGTGTTCTCCACACAGCCTGACTGCCGTGCACCTTACCCACCGCAAAGTCCGGTTCCACAGGTATGCCGAGTGCTAAACGCACTGCAACTGTGCGAAAATATTTCGGTCCGGCTCTGAACCGGGTGACGTAATGGAGTGTGCATTTTTATGCAAACATAATTTCCCTAGTTGAAAATACACACCAGAATGTTGTAATTAAATTGAGACCCTGTTTCCTGGACTGCACTGGTACCTTAACCAAGCGATGTCTTCATCATTGGTTACAGACAACAAGAGAAGAGGGAAATTATCATCTAATTCTCCAAGTGGTCATTTTTCACTTCATACATTCTGAAATATTTTTTATTACAATGTAAACTATTCTGAAAATTGTATTTTCTATAATGCCATCAATAAGAGTGTACAGTAGTGGCTGTGGCCTTGAATTTCGTCTCATAAGAGGAATGTAAAAACTTGCATTTTCTTGGGACACTTCACGCGTACAGTTTTCATCGGATCTTCCTGAAATAAGCTTTGGTTTAAAGGTCATTAAATTGTGACTCCGCAGAGCCGAATTTCCATTTTCCCATTTGTAAACCCGTGACATAAATCCAAAAACTGAGGGAAATTGTTATCTGGATTTCTATTTTTACAATTAAACGATCAAATTTTCAAAAAAGTGGTCAGCGGAGTCACTGCAGTACATTGTCTTCTTTCAAATAAAACCTATTTCAAAAGATCTGATGAAAATTATAGGCGTGAGGTGTTTCAAGAAAATGCTTATTTTTACATTGCTCTTATGGGACAAAAGCAAAATGGCCAACAGGTACTGTGCACCCTTCTGTAAACGCACGTTCAAAGTAAACCCGATAATTCCTGACAACTCCCAAAAGGCCCCACAATTTTCACAACTACATCCTGCGTTGAGACCATTAACACGATAAATCGCACTACGTATCAGCTGTTTAACCTTGGAGTAGGCTACGCAGCTGGGTTTTGACTAGTGTGCAACCACGTCTAAACAACGGCCAGTATCAGTACCGATGAGTCAGCCGCCAGTGTGGACCAGTGTGACGTCATCGATGCCCTCAACCTTTACACGTGTCTGACACGGCATGATTCACATTCGGCGAGATTCCAGCTGGAGGTAATTAAGTACAGACGACTATTTTGAAAGTTATTTATAAATAACAGAGGAAATGGTGGTTTGTCAAGTCTTCTTGGAGAGGCGGAGGTCAACTCTGAGGACTCCACTAAGTATCTTGGCCTTGTCATCGACAAACACCTTAGATTTTCGGACCACGTAGAAAAAGTAGCGAGATCTGTTAGCTCAGCAATTTTCGTTCTGAGAAGATTGTCAGATCAACTCAATACCGAAAATCTCCTCAAAGTTTACTATGGTATTGTCGTTCCACATCTGTCGTACGGCATTCCTCTTTGGGGTTTCAGTTCGTCCAGGACAGATCATCTTTTTATCATTCAAAAAAGAGCAATACGAACAATTTTCCATTTAAAGAGTCGTGATCATTGTAGAGAGTTGTTCCGAAGTCACAAAATCCTAACACTTCCGTCAATTTACATCCTAGAAACACTAACTTTCGTCAAGAAGAACCCTTCCCTGTTTCCTATACCCTCAGAAAATCCCAATCTCAATTTACGTAACAGAAGCATTCTCCCAATACCAAGACACCGGACAACCTTTTCTAAACTCCATCTTCTGCAGTGTGGAGTGCGACTTTTTAATGCTCTTCCTGTCTCTCTTAAACAAGAACCTAACAACAACTCATTCAAAAAGCAACCAAAAAAGGTTCTCCTAGACCATGCCTTCTATAAAGTCAGTGAGTTTCTGGACCATGGAATGGTAGAGACTGAGTAAGCTAGAAAAACTCAGTACCACCTAATTGAATATTGTATACATTTTGACGTGTGCCCATGTACCATAATATTTAATGGCAATAAACTATTTGACTTTGAATAAGTATTTGAGAAACAATCCATTGGCCAATATCGTTGAAAGATTTGTTTCAATTTTTGTTAGCGGGAAAAGTTTTGTTTTTACAAATTAAAAAGTCAAATCTTTTATTGCCAATAAATACGACGTACATGGACGCACGTCAAAATTCCTACAATCAATAAATACAAAACTGGTAGTTAGTCTATCTACTCATAGCTTACTTAGTTATCTACCATACATGGTCCAGAAACTCAGTGACCTTAAAAAAAGGCATGGTCTAGCAGAACCTTTTTTGGTTGCCTTTTGAACGAGTTTCTGTTATGTTCTTGAATCAGAGAGACGGGAAGAACGTTGAAAAGTCGCACTCCACACTGCAAAAGATGGTGCTCATAAAAGGCTGTCCAATGTCTTGGTATTAGGAGATTGTTTCTGTTACGTAAGTTGAGATTTGGATTTACTGAAGGTATACGAAACAGGGAAGGTTTTTTACGAAAGATAGTGTTTCTAGGATATAAATTGACGAAAGTGTTAGGATTTTGTGACTTGGGAACAACTCTCTACAATGATCATAGAAAATTGGGCGTATTGCTCTTTTTTGAAGGATAAAGAGATGATCTGTCCTGGACGATCTGAAACCCCAAAAAGGAATTCCGTATGACAGGTGCATGTGGAACGACAATACCATAGTAAACTTTGAGGAGATTTTCTGTATTAAGTTGATCTGACAATTTTCTCAGAACAAAAATTGCTGAACCAACAGATCTTGCTGCGTTTTCTACATGTTTTGTGACTGTCGAAGTAAGAACACAAACCAACGGAAGAAGAAATATTAGAAGACGAACAACTACTACGCTGAATCCAATTTTCCCAAACCTTCGTGAAGGTGGTCTATTTTCCCCATTTGAAATTACGCCCGAAATGGGTCATCAGGTAGGAAAAGTAACCGAAATTAACACCAAACCCACACAACAAGCAAACAACTACTTCAACATCAACGTTAAAATTCAAGCCATGAATACACAGAAGCTAATGAAGATTGTGGCTGGTAGGTAACTGATTGCAGTACAGTCGAGATTGTATTCGGCGGTTACGTGCGCAGACTGCACCGCGCATGCGCAGTTACAGCAGCTGATGTATGTGCGCGACACGCAGATGTTTTATTCAAGTGGACAAATCACGCCAGGCGCACACTGAATGGCTGAATGGCTTCTGTAAAATCATTCTCGACCCAGGAAATTGTAGGCGAGTAACTGTTTCGATTTTCTACTGTCCAGAGGAAGTGTGGATGGAAGAGAGAGGACTATAGGTCAAGGAGCATCGAAATACGTGTTTTATCGAGTACGTTGGTATATTTTATAGTTAAAACAGCGCAAACCACAGATGAATACAATTAAAAGTTAAAGGTCCACATCCGTGGTCACCGCAGAAAAAGGCTGAATTCGTCCGCCCAAGGAACACATGACACCGCGCACCAAGCAATGGGCTAAACAACGGGCCTTCTTTCAACTGATGCGGCCTAACTGCCAAACCCTCCGCTTGCAAGGGTGTCGTAAAAAGTAGATAGCACATGAAGATTAAATTGTGATATGTTATTTTTTATGGAAATTGAAAGGGTTTGCCTGTTTTTGACTGTGATTAGATTTTTGATAAACCTAATTTTAGCTTCTTAAATAAGGTCTTAAAACACTCTATATGTTCTAACTTTAACCGTTAATAGCATAATCACTAAACTATGCTATCTTTCATTTAAGAGTTGTTTCGTCAAAATAGCAGCTGAGGCGGACCCATAATTGAATGTTAATACAATATTGACCAGGACGAAATTAACGAACATCACGTAAGAATTAGCAAAGGAAAACCCACCCTTGGTACATACGGGCCATAAAAAGAAAGGCGAAAGAAAGAATGTAAACAAGTCCCCCGTTAAGACACAGACCACGCCCCAAGACAATAACCCTCCAAGACATATCAAATGTAAATTACTCTTTTATGTTTCAATTCACACGTTGCCAGCACTGCCATAACCAAATGTAAACAATTACACCGAACAGCTCGGTACATTTAGTCAACAATCAAAACCCTAATGGTTTATGTAATGGCGAAGACTTAACTGTCAGCCATTGTCCAAAGAGAAATAGTGTATAACAAATGCCGCATTAGGTGATAACGATAGTATCATAAATAGAGTATATTTACATAAAAACAATGAGCTATCTCGCTATGGAGAAATACATATTTATGAAATCACCAGACGTGAAACAATCGACCTTAAGTTGGTGTGAACCGGCCCTTTCATGTAACATGTACATTTCCACACTGACTATTAACTTCAGCTGATACTTTAGTGAGTATTCGAATTGTGAAACAACTGTATAGATTTGAGTATTTTTTTGTTAAGAAACCTGTTCTATACAGGGTGTCCCATAAGTAAAGTGCCAGACTCTAGGTAAAGGTTATATGGGTCAAAATAAAGAGAAACTAAAGAATAAAAATTTTTCCGAAAACGCTTAGTTAACCAGATATTTGCCATTTTATATTTGTCACTAATTATTTATTATCTCCCACGCCACTTATCGGATTTGACTCAAACTTAGCATACATTTGTATCTAAGTAAGACCATTTATGGAAAGAATTACCAACATGATCTAACTTATAATTTTAAAACGGTGGCAATTTTATGGTATTTTAGGGCATTTTTGGAGTTACACCTTAAATAGTGAATAAACGGTGAGTTTTACGATAAAATGTAAAGAATACCGTTTTGTAGCGAATTTCACTATCTATCTATTGACACCAAGGTCAAAAAATATATTCATAATCAAGAAAGTTACAGTGGAAACCGTGGCAAACATCAAGATAATAAGGTGGAAAGTTGTCTGTTTTCATCCACAGTTTCCCCTAAAGCTTCGTTGTTTCCGAATAGATTTTTATGACCTTTATGTCAATAGATAGGTAATACAATTCACTCCAAAACGTTATTCTTAACTTTTTATCGTTTAACTCACCGTTTCTTCGCTATTTAAGGTGTAACGCCAAAAATGCCCTAAAATCACCAAAAATAGCCGCCGTTTTTAAATAATAAGTTAGTTCATCCCGGTAATTTTTAATAAATGGTCTTACTTAGATACAAATCTATGTTGAGTTTGAGTCAAATCTGATAAATGGTGTGGGAGATAATAAATAATTAGTGAAAAATATAAAATGGCGAATATCTGGTTAACTAAGGGTGTTTGGAAAACTTTTACTCTTTATTTTGACCCATATAACCTTTTCCCAGAGTCTGGCACTTTACTTAAGGGACACCTTGTATAGTAATAAGATGTTAGATGTTTCAAAGCTCTATTGCTTTTGGCTGAGTTATTTTAATGGTATCTCATTTTTAAGAATTTTAACGGTGCACACAATACTATCAAAATAGTTATATATTTCCCATAGCCTTCAAAGAAAATTCATTTCTTCTACTCTTAAAGTTCTCAAACGACTGACACGGTATTATTACATTATTTTATGTTCTCTATAAGCGTAGAGGAGACTTGAATAACCTGGCAAACGAATTTAATTACATACTACATACTAAGCTGTATATGTATATATCTGACGACTTTAGTACAATGTATTTTGTCATTCTACAAATAAATAATTATAATTTAAATTTTAACGGTACAAAAACACTACTAATAATCAATTTAGCAAAATCCTTGAAGATTTTTTTATTTTTACTGTAGACGCCAATGGAATTTTTAATGTGTACTTAAGGTTTCTGGGCATCACAAATCGCTTTCAGGGAAAGCGGTCCAAACCCTTGTGCCTGCGCCGGGAATCGAACACTGAGCCACGGACGCAGGCAAACAGTTTTACATATTTAAAATTGATCAAAATTTAAATGCTCACATATTAAACCCATCGGAAACTTTTAGTAAACTTCCATTCACAGTTTCAGAGTCAGTAAACCCCTGTCCATAAAACCTGACGACAAAACACAAGTCGGGGAAGAAAAACATCTCGATCCATACGGCACCCCATCAAATATCAATTACTGACAGAACGACACTGAATCAAACAATTTTAATGGCGCGGAGTAACATAACAAACCGTCCGCTGCGGGGACATTAATATTAAAGAGGAGCGGGGGCCATAAAAATAGCTCTGCGGCTCTCTGAGCAAAAAGTAACAATGGGACACCGGTGTTCGTGGAACGGGCAGGCGCAATGTGGCCGGTTAATTGTGAGCGCAGAGCATGCGCAGTGGACCAGCGCGCCGCAATCACATGTCATGCGCATGCGCACTGCGCAGCCTCTGTGTGCTAAACAACCCCGCCTCGTTAGCAAGCAGGCCCCGGCCCGTCGCTAGTAAAATAAGCTTGAATGCGAAATAAATAAGTCATACGGCACTCGCATTTAAATCAAGGCAGGTGCCTACGTATGCGCGTGTATGTGCGCGGCTGCACTGCACATTGTACCGCTTGCACAGTACTGCTATACACTCGTACACTTATTTTATAGAGTGGTTTTGTACCGTTAATGTGCATCGTTTTATTTTATCGAGATGATTTAAATAGAGAGCCATTTGTTTACCACACACGGCTACACGCTTAAAATTTTAACTCTAAGCGTGTAGCCGTGTATGATAAATCCCAATTAAGAGTGCACATTACCCGTCGGCCATTTTGTTTTTTCCTCATAAGTGCAACAAAAATATTCTTAATTAATAATAACTCACTTCACGCCTACAATTTTCAACAGATCTTTTTGAAATACAGTAAGTTTATTTGAAAAATAACAATGTACTACAATGGTTCAGGTGACCACTTGTTTGTAAATTTTATCAGTTTACTAGTGAAAAAGGGAAATTCAAATACAAAGTTTCTTCAATTGGATTTATGTCACGGTCTTGTAAAAAATAAAACGGAAATTCAGCTCAGCGGAGTCGCTAAAACAATGAATGCACTTAAAAGAAAATGTTGCCTGCGTCCGTGGCTTAGTGGGTAGAGTCATGGCTTGCAAAGCGCAAGGTCGCGGATTCGATTCCCGGCGCAGGCACAAGGGTTGGACCGCTTTCCCTAAAAGCGTTTTGTGATGCCCACAAACCCTAAGTTAAGTCTCTAATAAAAATGCCGTTGGCGTAAACACAAAAAACAAAACGAAGTTTATTTCGTAAAAACCCGACGAAAACTGTAGGCACGAAGTGTCCCCTAGAAAATGCATGTTTTTACATTGCTCCTACGGGACGAAATTCAAGATCACAGCCACTACTGCGCACTCTTAAAATGGTCAAATTAAATGACGATTGTATCACATACAGTTAAACACAATAAACCATTTATTTATTTAGAGTAGAACTTCTTTCATTCAAACTTCACTATATTGATTTGATCCAGATGGCATTGATGCGTTAAATTCAACATGAAATTCATGAAACAAACCCAACTTACGTGCGGTACGTCAAATAAATTCCACTAGCGTTGGAACTGGAATGTTCAACATACCTGTAACAGACACCATACATGGTTAAATAAATGTATACTCGTATTGATAGAGATTTGTACGTAAAAATTTGTTTAGCACTATAACCACTTTATTGAACTGTAGGGAATAAAACTAACTTTCACGAGGTGAGTTGGTAAATGAAATTAAGGACGTAAGAAAGTAACTAAAAACATTACAACATTCGGATTATCTCTTGATAGTCCTCAAGAGGGACTATACGTTAATTCTTACGGGACATTTGGACAGCCTCTAAATTAAAAAAGAAAGTGTTATATGACATTTCAACTCAAGCAGTAAGTTATAGATCAGGTATAAAAATTTAAAACCATTTGTATAATCTAGACAACTTATAATCTTATGTCTAAAATAGTTCTGTGTTAAAAGTACCCTTTGCACATGTGCAACTTATTTATATAACAAGAAAGTGTATACATTTGTTAAATAAAAGTTTTTTATATTTACGCCAATACAATAATTTCAGAACAAAATTAATATTTATAAAACTAACAGTTAAAAGTACTCGTTGATCGAAGGATTTCCAACACAGTCTCTAAATAAAATAAAGCGCATTAAATGTTTTAACGACTCCGCTGAGCGGAATTTCTACTTTCTCATTTATTAGATCGAGACATAAACCCAAAAGTTAAAGCATCTTTGTATTAAAATTTCCTGATTTGAATAGTAAAAAATTTAAATTTTCAAAAAAGTTGTCAGTGCAGTACATTATTATCTATAAAAAACCGATTTCAAAAAGATCCGACGCAAATTGCAGGCGTGAACTGTCTCAAGAAAATATTTGTTTTTACATTGTTCTTATGATAAAAAAAAAAACAAAATGGCCGACAGGTACCGTGCACTCTTCATTTATTATAGAATTGTCAAAAGCAAGCCACGTATAAAAGTGTCAAGGAGACAGAGGGACAGAGGAGGAATGTAACGGTTCTAGTGTATTTCCTGTGTGAGCACAGCGCAAACAAACAAACAGCCTCGTGTCAGATAAGCAAGTAAACAATCTGAATCTGAGTACAGCCAGGGTTCTCACGCCTGAGACAATAAACACAATCCGAGCCCGTCATCAGCCCACTGACCGGCAGATCCACACAGCTGATCCATGCAGAGGTGCTAGTACCACCAGAGAATACAGAAGAGCAGAGAGTGGCGACAGCATTTTATTCTGATAGCTCTTCTATATTTTTCTGTGTTCGTTGGCTAGTACGTAGAATTCCAAACCACTGTCCAAACTGTTCACTCGTCAATTACAATCATCTGATTTGATACTTTGATTTGAGACAACGTCCACTCCTAGAGAGGTGAATATGGGATGACGGGTGAGTGTTGTTGATGGATGATGAGGTGTAGTCTTGTTAAAAACTAGGACCGACTGTTCCCCAGATTGGGTCATTAATTGGCCCAACGACCAATGGAATGGACCAAGGACTTAACGTGACTTCCGAACCACCTGGACCGTGTTTCGTATTTTACGCGCATACCTGGGGATAAGGAAAAGAGAGTTTAATGCACTCATTTGGAACTTTTAAGCCAGTCAAATCCCCCTAAATGTGTAAATTTGTTTTAATCCTTAAGAAAACTAGATTTCTACAAGAATCTGCTGGTATAAATATAGTTTGTACATTTTTTAATATTAAATATTTTCTATTTTCCTTGAGTCTTAAAGCGACATGTGTAATTTTCCAACTTTCCTGCGTTTTACAGGTTTTTCCTGACCGTGGCAACCTTGCGTGATGCGTGTTTTGTACACATTGTTGTGAACAGTCAGCGTTATAGAGCAAGCTGTTTTAACGTAAATAAACGTGACATTATCATTACACTGAGGCAACAACCATAAATTTTACTATAAACTAGTTTTCCGGTTCACACCGCGTCCAATCTTCATAATAAGGTTAAAATATTTCGGCCTCGATCATTCACCGATTCAGCCAGTTCACTGTGGAGTTTCAGCCAATCAGTGACTGAAGAATGGTACTCCACAGCGAGGCCGAAATATTTCAATTTAATTACAGTATGAAGTTTGGACGCGGTGTGAACCGGAACAAGTAGATTATAATTGTGACACCGGCCGCGAAATTTAGCCGTTTGTATCGGTTTTATAACTCTAGGAGGCGAAAAATTCAAAGTTCGAACAATTCATCTTGAAGGGTATGACGTGATTCTAACTGATCCAGCACACCACGAATATGATGATTGTTTTGTCACAAGTGAGGAAATGAATAAGTGGTTTTTAACTCGTGGAGGCGAAAAGTTCAAAATGTCGAACAATTCACCTTGAAAGGTAGGTATGCCGTGATTCACACCATAACGACGATGATGATGATTGTGTTGTCGCAAGTGGCGGAGGTCTCGGTCAGTAGCGGACAGCACGATTTCGGCGACTCCTACCGGCAGTCCGGCAGCGCAGCAGCGGCGCTGACCCCCGCCTGGCAATGGGATCCAAGGTCGTCCACTCGCTAATGAATTAATGGCCGCCCAACACCACGCACCGCCCTGCGCCTGCGCCCTGGCTCGGATTTATAATTATTTGAGATAAGGGTGACAGGTGCAATTGGTTTAGTTATTGGGCCCCGCCTCCCGGTCCACACCTTGCTAGCGCTGGTGGCTGCAGTGGAATCAGCATTCAGCAGAGTACCTACTGGGTGAAATAGACAGCGGACCGCTAGAACAGTAAACTGTCATCTTTCGTACGATGTTTACTTTATTCGCCTACTACATACGCCTGACTATGTACAAAATACATTGGGGTGAGTTTTAAATGTCCTTCCCCACCTGAACTTTTGAAAAGGGGAATATGCTTAAATAATGTTTTTATTGGATTCTGAAGTTTGTTTTGACGTACTTTGCGTAACCCCCCACTTCACCCGAAACCGGGGGGTCAATGAAAAAATTACAAACCCTCCTCTTGTGGGACCTTAAAGGAAAAGGAATTTTAATACAAATTCAACGACGCAATGACATTTTTTCTCAACTCGTTTTTTGTTATATACCTTTAAAGATTGCAAGAAATCAGGTTAAAAATGCTACATTTCACATAAAAAAGTGTTTTATGACAAATTTTAAGTTATAGGGTTCCTTGAAAGATTTTTAAAAAGTTGTCATAAAAAATAGTATGTGAAAAGTGGCATTTTAAAGCTGATTTCTTGCCATCTTTAAATAGACATTACAAAAAAACGAGTCGATATACAAATTTTGTTTTTTCGTCGTTGAATTTGTATTCAAATTCCCTTTCTTTTGAGGTGCCAGAAAGGGGAAGGGGCTTGAATTTAAACATTTTGCCCCCCCGTTTTGGGTGAGGGATAGGTGACGCAAGGTACGTCAAAACAAACTTCAGAATATTATAAAAACATTCCCCAAAGGGGTTTTAAAATATTTCCTGTCTCAAAAGTTAAGATGGGGAGGGACATTTAAAACTCACCCTGTATACTCTACCTTGATAATCTCGATATTTTTATTCAATTTAATACATCCACGTAGGTTTTATTACTAACTAGTAGTTAATGACAAACGCTAAGTTCCTGTCTACCATGGCCACTCATTCACTTGTGTGCTACAGGCGAATTAATAAACAAACATTGCAGTCTGCAAGATGTTATGCAATGCTGCCCACATATGACCTGACGTTCTCGCTGAATTCTAATTACATTGCTTTATTGCACCGGCCACGCGAAGGTAATATTAATTTCTGGACGTGTTTTGAATATATTTTTGTGTTAGCATGTTGTAATGAATTGTTTTGGTGAATTAAATAAGCGTGTCATTCAGGGTCTATATTTAACTGGCAGTTGTATCTCGTATAAATAGTTTATATTGGCTGTTCAAACCGTTACATACCTCTTTACATAGTGATGTTATTTCGTGAACTGATATTATAGCAATGCGTATATGACATTTTTTTACTGTAAAGATTGTTGGAATTAGGTTTGGTTTTTGTTTTTAGGCACGGATCTTTTAATTAATTAAAAATCAATAATGCTGAATTAATTTGACAAACTCTGAACAAAATCGTACTCTATGTATTTGTATTATTGTACGTATGTGGTTTGTGCCCTCCCCTATAAATAACAAATATGCTATAAATGAGCTATAAATTACGTTATGTAGTTGACAATATGTGTGTATGCTATGCATTGAAGCTAAATGCGATAAATAATTGAGAAAGATGACTTTTGAAGTATAATTTATAGTCAGAAGACAACACATTTCTTTGTAAACTTAACTCTTCGGCTTTCGCGGCCGGTGTCACAACTATAATCTAGTTCTTCCGGTTCACACCGCGTCCAAACTTGATAATTAGGTTGAGATATTTCGGCCTCGCTATGTTTCAGCCAATCAGTGACTGAATATTTTACTTCACAGCGAGGCCTCCACATTTCTTTGTGTCCTTCTGGCAAAAGTTAATACGTAAACAAATGCCCAAAGATGCTAGCTTCGCTAATGAAATGCCTCACAGATCAATTAGTAAAAGTATTTGTCTTTCCTTTTTCAAAATTATAAATCGACGTAGCTTATATATATTTTGTTACTATATGAATTCCGTATAAATAATTAAAATGTATGCACCATTTAAAAAAGCACATTGACTCTTTTTTCATTTCAAAACTCAAAGACAAGCGGCGTGTAAGTGTCGAAATATATACCTCGTAATTCTTTGTTTTAGGAAGAGAATTTACGATTTCGAGTTTTGGTGATTAAGGTACGAAAAATTTACGATCTCCACGCGGATAATAAACCGATGAAGGCGCCACTGCACTAAAATCATTAGAAGGTCTCGCCCACACTCGGAATTCCGCGGCGAGGCAACCGCGGCGATAAAACAGGCAAGGGGAGTAGAGTAGTAAACGATGCGGCAAATAAAACGTTCCGATGAGCCTCTTAAGGTACATAACATGTCGGAGCCTGCCGATATCTCATAAACGGCGACCTCGAGGCTCGACAGACCCTAGTTTTCAAACTGGTGCGACTTTTACGGCCCCAGTTTCCCCCAATGTGTGACGTTTTGATGGAGATTTTGAGTGAAAAACGTGATGAACAAATTACCGCTATTACCGGTTTATCGCCGGTGCCCGCGCTGCCAGCTCGTTAGGTGCGACATGAGCGAGCGCCCTCTGCCGGCCAGCGTGCGCATAAACCCGCGGCTAACCGTTCTTAATATACTACCCCATTAAGTGAAACCGAGTAGTTCTCTCGCTCTTGATGGTTCATAAAATTATAGTTTGTAACCAAAACATTAGTGGGTTTCAAAATATTCCACAATCCCCAGATGGTGGGCTTTATCTGGCTTAGTTTTAACAGCTATGGGCGACCCTTCCCCCTTTTCTTAGAGCTAGAAACAGCAGTTGACGAGCCATAAGATTTTAAAACCTCGTCCACATCTATCACGCTGTATTAGCAATGACGTACGGCGAACTCAGCTCCTCCTAATGGACACTATTTCCAAACGCCACAAATTCCTGTTAGGAAATGTTTATCAGCCCCAGACCGGCGAATACACCTGAGATCTTCCCACCGGTACAAGAAGGTGAAGAAGTACAAGACAATAAAGCAGAAGAAGGCATGTAGGTGTAGGTATTGTGTTGTGGTACGGTACTCGCGCCGGCTCGCAGCCGGTTTGTCACGGAGACTGGGCGGTAATGGCCGTCGGATTGCGTCAATTATACAAGAGGACAATCAGTTAAAACGGCCAGACTGCATCCTATTTGCATAGCAATGCAAGTCTCAGTGCAGCCACTAATCTCGGCCTGGAGTAATGACGGTGCCGGCGCGCTTCCCATGCATCACCGTCGCATACCCTAGCATGCCGGCGTTGTGTGTTACAGTAGTCATCGTCGTCCCCGTACAACACAGTGCAGCTGGTTACAAGCCAAACATCGGTAACAAAAAACGAGTATACTGTATTTTCTGAATTTCTTTTCTAAAACTCAATTTTATTCAGGATTAGTGTACAAATTAAACTTATAATTAATGCATTATGTTAACTTCTTTATCACAAGCATTCGCTTTAAATTCGCCAAACTTTAAAGTTACCGGACCGGTACACAAATACTAATCTTGATTAATTGTGGGCGAAGATAAACGCGACCGACGTTTCGCGGCATTTGCAATCAACATTCGCCCGCGATAAATTCAACGAAAATATCGAAACTGTCACCGAAAAGGGTAGCCGGTATCGGGTTTAATTGAGATTTAAGGGATTGTCATGTGTGATTCATGGTGTGACGTGGAGAGATGGTCAGCACGAGGGGACAGGGGGGGAGGGAAACCGGTCCAGAACCCACGCGCCGCGCCGCGCAGCAATTTCCCCGGACACTGCTCGCTGCCACACGGTCCGGCGAAAACAAACAACCGTGTAACTTATAACCGACGTTTCCATTTAGGGAAGTTCACCGACAAGCCGCATTTTTGCAATATTTATAAAACGTAATGAGTAAAGTAAAAAAATTAAAGTTTGTCTTGTTTAACGAGGCGAAGTTAGGACTACAAATTCCTCTCTACCACTCAACCTCGACCTTTACCTAGCGTTACCGTATGGTCACATTACAAATGTAAGTAGTGACTGCGGGGATCGAACCCGCGCCAGCGGAGTGATCAGCCCGGAGTCGCTCACGATTCCAATCCGCCACGGGTCCGCTAAATAGCTGAGATTTTCGCAGGCCAGTATTTGTATGATATCTTGGTCGTTAAAATTACAACTATTGACACAAATGCTTTATTTTACAATCATTATGATTGAAATGGAGTCATATGCAGAAAATTTATTTTTCTAATTTAATGTTCATCATTCTCCAGGAGAAGAATTCCGCTAAGCTGTAAAATGGCCTCTTTTCCGACCAGAGCTCCAATTTTAACTTCGGCAGCTTTGAATCTAGGAACTTCAGGTCATTTGAGAGAATATTAAAGAACTTTGCACTGGCGTATGATGGCTTATCTTCAAAAATTCTACTGTGATGCACTGGTACATTGTAGTTGTGATATTGACTAGACGAAGATTTCGAGAAAAAATAAACAACTTGAAACAGTGGAAACATGGATTATTTTGACGTGCGTCGCAATGTTAGTTGGTTACCCATGGTAAAAAATAAATACAGTAAATGCATTATTTTACAGGCATAAGACCAAAAAGTGGGAACTCGGTAACCACATAAATTTTTAACCAACGCATAAAACATACTCAGCCCCTGAATGCATGAAGATAAACTACTGCTACATACACAGTTTATATTTACAAAAAACAACATACAAAGAACTGCAACAGTGACCAATTTAACTCCAGAACATTTGAATTACTAAATGCAATTCAAGGTGATGTATGTCGCGACAGACTAGCACACCCTTGACATTGGTTTGCATTCTCGATGCGGAGATAGCATACACATGTTGGACTTATAAATAAATTTCGGCCGAACAGAGAGTAACAAGAGTAAACACGAGGTGGAGTGGAGTGCAGGCCGTCTGTCACCCGGCCAATCATCCGGGCAGCGGTTCGCGCATGCGCAGACCCCCTAGCCGCTAGCCGCCAGGCCCGGCCCGCTACTCGATACACCGCCGAAACTGAGATTTATGTCGGAATCACGCTGCAGCGGCGCCTTTATACCGCCACAACAAAAATAAATATGCAAAATCCACAGCCAGCAAAAGAAAAACTCGCCGATCACAAGATTCCAATTCAAATTTTGGCCGCTGGGAACCCTACTGTGCGCACTCGCTCTGCCCGGTAGACTTATTTCGTCGCTTAATCTTCTTACTGGCAGGCCACTCGCTGGGGTTTCGCCAAGTCTCGTGTACCGAGTCAGATTCGTGGTCGTTTATTGCTTTTGAGTTACTTCGGTATACTTGTCTTCTTTGGGCACATTAAAAGTACCGTGATATGATTGATTAAAAACACCCAACACACTCACCCTTCATCCCATATTCACCTTAAAATACCCTCTACGAGTGGTCGATGTCAAGTCAAAGTAAAAATATTAGCTCACATATGTGGTTTATAAAATATGTTTTTATTTTAACCGAATGAGGAAGCATTGCTGATTTATCAGGTGTGTTAAAAGTAGGTAAACATTAAAATTAAATATACAGAACTACAAATATACAGTAGTGAATTATTTCAGATACGAAGCAAGGTAAGTTTACTGATTATTTCCGAGCAAGATCTAGAACATTGGCCTGGAAAGAGACATAATGTCTCTACATAATACAAAATTCAGTCAAACTTTTTAATATGTAAAAAAGCTTGACTGAATTTTGTTGTAAAATGCGTCTTGATGTAAAAGAATCAACCACAACTAAGTTTGAAGGCAGAACTTGCTCAATATTCGATATACAGGTATATAATAAAATAATTTTAAATGTCGAAAACCAATATTAAAGAACTTAAGCAATCTAAGTTTAATAAGTACGATACTAAACCGGGGAATCGATCACACATCAATATAATATATTAAACAGATACTATTAGATTATAGGTCATTCAGGTAGATCAATAAGCCTTCTCGACATGAACAAAATACAACTTTGTATACAACCTACCTCTAAGTTTGTAACCTACTTCAGCTTTAGTGCAAAATACCAATGCGCGAAAAGATTTTACACTCTTTTAATTTGAAAGAGTTAAAACCACTCCAAAAGAGTGAAAATCGAGCCACTCTTTAATGAGAGTGACTGGGTTTCAACACCCAAAGGAGCGAAATTTCACTCTTTCTTAGTGGTGTTCACTGTTTCATATTTAGAGTGTAAGTAAATGCACAACTAGCCAGCACGAACAAATAAAGGAACACGCCAAATCACTGGGAACTGACTCAACCAATAGAATTCCTCATCCAATATCCTGAACAAGGATTACACCACTGGAAGTGTAGGTACGAGGATATTCACGGCCGAGTCATCTCACTTCAGGAGACAGAATTATGCAATAATCCCACGTGTACGAGGAGCAAACAATCTGGTCAAAATTGGAGTCGGAATGCACCGGCGGATTCGGCGTGGGCAGGCCGAGGCAGATTCATCGGACAGGAATCTGCTGCCGGTGCCGGCCGGTGTGTTGGGCGACTGCCAGAGCCTCACTTGTACATCTACAATGGGATCTGGAGGCGTCGCCGGATCACGCGATCCTCCGCCACCATTATCTACCTAATCTGAGATAATTGACGGCCGACCAGACGCCAGCCCGTCAACATCGAATCAAACGTTTATAGGCTCATGCACATGCCACCACAACACGCGGGAATCAACCTTTCCATTAGCGATTCAGCTTTGGTTATCTCCGGAGACCGGCCGAACACAAAAAGAGCTAATGCACAATCATCATTAAAAACGTGTCTCTCAGTACGTTTCAGTAATGTAATGAATATTAGAATATGTTGCTTTCTGCATAGAATGTTTATGTGTACTTTGATATTTTGATTTTAAACACCGACCACTCCTAGAGGGTATTTTAAGGTGAATATAGGATGAATGAAGTGATGAGTGAGTGTGTTGAGTGTTTTTGATGGATGATGAGGTATAGTCTTGTTACAAACCAGGGCCGACTGTTCCCCAGGTTGGGCCATTAATAGCCCAACGACTAATGGAATGTACCAACGGCTTAACGTGACTTCCGAACCACGGGGAGTGGCCATCGTGAAAGTTATCACTGCGTCCGGGAATCGAACCCGGGCTGATTTGGTGCGAAGCACGCAATACCACTGAGGTATGCCACACCACACATAGAATGTTTATGTGTAGTTATCAAAGAGGTTCTTTACACTCGGGATGAGAACGCCATGACTAGTTCAAAGAATGATCATCTTCTTGTTTAAATAAATCAAATGTACTATCTCTTCCTTTCCTGATGCTTCGTAATTATTCCAATTTTTGGAGCAACAAACTCATTGAATGATGTTCGAAAAGAACAGTATAAGAAACAAAACACTGTAAAGTTGTTTACGTTATAAGATCTAGTGAGGAGGAGGATTCTGAAACCTGGGAATATCTAGAGTTGAAAACTATGATATCTCGACTTTGTATGATGACCCACAAAATATTATTTCATCTTTTGAATTCGACTCTCGTGTTTAGAGGACTACCAACAAAAATATTTCTTCTGTTTCAAACAACATATACACCAAACCAAACAGAATTCATTTAAATAGGATTGACTTATAAAATGCCTTGACTTCTACAGGTTTCTAAACTTCCCAGTCATGATTTTACAGTGATCCAGACTAGAAGAAGGAATACGCGGTGTCTGATTCAGCAAATTTCAGACCATTACATGTATGTTTACATGTATCCATACATGTCTGGAGGGTTTGCTGTCCAGAACTTCTATACAGTTTCTCTAAACCCGTATGAAAACTGCATTCCCACAAGAAAGAAGTTGTACATTTTTTCTGACAAATTACTTTTCTCCTTAAAACCCCTGACTGTTCAACATGATAATCCCTGTTTTCCAGGTTCCAGGTTGGTTCTGGTGTGAGCACGCAAGAGAGGCTGTCTGTAGAGGTCACGTCCGAGTGTGAACACGGCACCTAAACCGCATGCAGCATGGATGGAGCACATCTCATGTGATTGGAGGATAACGATATGGGGGATAATGAGAGTGGGTTTGTGATGGCGGTCTGCTGGCCTCTCCGCTCTGTCTCACGGTCAACCCAACACACTGTACTCTACTCTATACCTCATTTCCAACTCTTTTGGACATCGAGTACTCTTCAGGGTCCGCCTCAGCTGCTCGGGAGAGCGTCGTTGCAGAGGTTTGTGGGAAATAAAACGGAGGCTTTAGGATAATTACTATTTTGACGAAACAGTTCTTGCTAAAAATAGGTTTATCAAAATCGAATCACAGACAAATACGGATAAACTCTTTATATTCTTATAAAAATTAACATATCCGAATTTAACCTTCATATAAGAGCGCTATCTCCTTTCTACGAAACCCTTGCAAGCGAAGGTTTTGACAGTTAGGCCGCATCAGTTGAAAGCGAGCCCGTTGTTACGTGCGCGGTGTCATGTGTTCCTTGGGCGGACGAATTCAGCCTTTCTCTGCGGTGACCATGGAGGCGTAGAACTTAATCCTGTGTGTCTTAACACTTTATATCAAGGGAGGGAACTATCATTTTCTATACTCAATTGCAGCTTAACTACCAATTCATCAACTTGCTACGTTTTCAATGTGTAGTATTTCAACCAAATAGACAACAACGCGCGACGTTTGCAAGCAAATCGTGATTCATGCTCATCGTTGGAATCATTGTTGAGTAATCAAAGTTCTATTAGTTACCTAGGCTCGATGTTCGATTGATACTCGACATTCTAGTCTAATCAAAGTTGGGAAATAGTTTAAATTCCAATATATTTATTCTATAAAGTATTCTAATAAATAATAAATACTCAGTCAATCGTAAAAAAGACACGAGTTTCATACATCAATAAATACTGGTTACATTGAATAGTTAGGCTACAATACGTAATAGATCACAAATTATTTTATTAGATAACTCAAGACATATGTGTGACATATACAGGGTTATTAAAAAAGAATTTTCTACTTTCAATCTTCAGTAACTTTTATATTTTAAGTGCTTCATGAATAGTTTACATATATTAAAAGGTATTTCATCATACCCTAGTCGCAATAAGCGAGATTATCACTTATTATCACCCTTCAACAATCTTGGTTTTTGCCGAACAGCCAGGGTAGGTCGGTGGACATATTGAGCATTTGGTGAAGTGTACCAAGAGGATGATCAAACTTTGAAATCTGCTCTTACAAACACATTTTCCACGTATTGTTATTCTTGTGTATTTACCATAAAGTTTAAGGGTTTTGAGTTGTTAAGATTAGAAAAGTTAATATGGCCGCCGTTTTAAAACAGAAAGTGAAAATTAGTCAAATTTATTTTTTAAATATTGGTTTTAATTATACTAACAAGTGTGCACAGTTTTCAGTAGATAACTGAATTTACCTCGGAGATAACAATTATATAGGACATAACAAAAACAACAACTGTAGAAAAAACTCAAACAAAACAATCCTGGTATCGTCCTACGAAAAGACCAACCGACATAAAAGAAAATTTTTGGAATTCTCAAAAGAAGCCAACTGGAATTGGAGACAACTGTGCAGCGACTACTTGAACAACACTTGAAGACCTGCTACAAGATCAGCCTTCCTTAATGAATTGTATAACTTTGACGCCATCACCATACTCTATGTTTTTTGAATAAAGAAGCACAGACAGACGGAAAACCAAGCGAGATAGGCCTATGTCTTATAGGACATTTTTCGTTTATTATGACCTGACGAAACACCTGGTGAAGTTTGATCCCGTAATTACTGGACACCCTGTATCAAGGATGCATTTCTTATAACAACCACCATAAACTCTTCCGAAAACCTCTCGGGTAATGCAAACACTCGTTGGCCTCCGTACTAAAGCGGTCCGCCGACAACCATTCACCGGAACAACAGGTGCGCTACGGTTCAATTCAGTGACACAAAAATTCCATTCTGGTAGTCTGTTGTCGGCCGGACGACATTTTCAGACGGCGACTAAAAACAAGCCGGTGCGCCGCACTCGTGGGAAGGGCCGACCTCTAGCATAGTGACATGTCCTGGTAATGAGAATGGGCACCAAACAATTTGTAGAGTGTATCGACACGGCCACTAATTACTGTAGCGCGCACTGCGCATCTGACCTTCACTCTTCTCCTTTCTGTTTCATCTACTAGTAGCTACGCGTCCAGATGCACTTTTTGTCACGCTCCACCGCCCCGGCACCAGACAACACCTTGCTGCTCCCTCTAGTTCTTCTCTCATTGATGTTTATTTCATACATTGCCGTGCGGCAGTACCGTCTGCAAACAACGAGACGTCGAGATGAAAAAGCGATGCGGTAGGTCGGTGAAAAAAGAGATGTAGCTCAAGATAGGGAGAGCCGTCGTAGGATTATTTTTACGAATGCACTTGTTTGCGCTTCGTCGACTTTAACCATCACACATGATTCATCACAGAAAATAAATAAATAAATTGTGTATTGCGCCATACTACTGTAAATTAAAAAGGTTAATTTTCCACACATTTTACCATCAAAATCCCAGTCAGGCATACATTTTTGGCATTCACTCTCTCCCATTCATTCGAATTGCACCACTTTAACCCTCAGTGTGTTCCGTGTTTTCCAAGTCATGTGCCGAAAAGGATTGTGTGAAAGGAGTGTGACTGTTTTTAAGTTTAGTGCTATGTTTATTGGTATTATTTTGAAGTTTAGTTAAGTTTACCTTATGTTATATTTAAATACCAAATTTTGATATATCTTTGTAATGTCATCTTTTCTTAAAATGTAGACTTGTTCTTTCACTTTGTTTGTGTAATAGAAGAATATATATTTAATTGTATATTGATTTGATGTATTGCTATTGTATATATTTAACGTGGTTAAGTGGTAGAGAGGAGTATAAAGTCTTAACTTCGCCACGTAAATAAAGACTTTTTTCATTTCATTTCATAAACTCGCCTGTATAATAAAATGCTTCTGCGGCCAAAACCTTTTCAGACGAGTTTTAAAAGCATTAAAAGACGAATTTGGCAACCTTTTGACGAGTTGAACTCCTATTTATGAAGGTAAACATTCATAAACTGCCGTTCTGTGCCTCCCAGTTCAGTAGTTTTCCCTGTCTCTAGTTCCATAAAAGTGAATGTCACGTCCTCTAAACGATACCGCTTTTTTTAAAGGACATGTTTATTTTTTGAATGCTGCCCTACACGACTGTACATTGCAATTTAGCAATGGTTAGGACTGCTTTTTTTGTATGAAAACTCTGGCAAAACTTGATTTTGAGCATCCGCCCCACAAAGCCAATCCGTGAGAAATAAAAGTCATTCTCACAAACAATCATAACATGGATTCACACAGAAATAGAAATTCCAGGGAAAATACCTCAAGATACGTTGGACATGGAATTCCACTGACATAGAGGTACCCGCATGTACCGATGGACAGGTGGGCAAGCATTCAGTGGCGAACCCTTGTCTTGTATAGTGGCAATATACGCACCTGCAGATCACTTTTATATTATTAATTATCGTGCACATTACTCACTGTTGAATACGTTCCTTCTTAGTTCTCTACAAGATATTTTGTAAACGTTTAATTAGAAATTAGAATTTTTATTGGTTATCCAAAAAATTTGAAAGTTAAATATAATTTTAATTTGTAAAACACACTACATACGTTGAACTATTATTGCGGACATTTTCCATCGTTAGTGAAAAAAACAACACAAACACAAAATAATAATAATAGTTCAACTTCTGAAATCCTCCCATCGTTAACAACAAAGGACACTACATACTTTACATACAACATGAAAGTACAGTACCAGTATCCTTTTAATTTCTACTTTCATATTGGTAGACAATTATATTTTTGTAAGATGGACCGTTTGGCCGACCTTATGACGTTTTAACGTGTATATTTTACTTAAAATTCCATTATTTTTCAAGGCCAACAATTTACCATAGTTTTGGAATTATAATTCCATGCTCAAGAATGTCTTACAGTTATTGTTCCTTGCGGCATCAACGCAAAAGGTATATTTAACAATGACGTATTGACGCAAAAAGAAGCCTACATTTTACACAATGAACGCATTCACTCTTATGAAACTAGAGGCAGGGAAAACTACCGACCTGGGAGACACAGAACGGCAATTTATGAATGTTTACCTTCACAGGTAAAGTTCAACTCGTCAACAGGTTGCCAAATTCGATCAAAAGTACACAATGAACGCATAAGGAAAAAGTACACAAAAGGCTAGCCTGCGATTTAATGTGTTTTTTTAGTAAATACATTGAGTCCTGGGCTAATAAAGGAATAATTTTAAGTATAAATTGTAGCATAAAAATATATTTAGTATACTACTCAATAGCGTAACTTATTATGGCTAAATTAACCGGTTAGGACTTATTAATTAAGACACTGCTTATGAAGTTATAAGGTATTTTAAAGGTTAAGTGAACGTTAAATTAACGTCAACAAATTGAAACCGCAAGGTTAACCGAAATGTAGGAATTTTGTTCATTTAGTAGAAAGTTGTTGCTACTGGTTTTCTCCATTGTGGCCAGATAAGTCTGCAATATTGTGGTGAGTGCAAGAGTGGCTCATGGCTGGCAAGGTCTACCGCGATTAGAGGCTTTAACTATTTAACTATCGAGGTACTAACGAGTGCCTAACCAACTTTTCAGGAGTTTTGTATTATTGAAAAAATAATGGGCGTGTATAGGTAGTTAGTTACAAAGGGCGTAACTCGCTTAGGCTACTGTGGGGGTTTGTAGGAAAACTTATTAGTGAACACCACCCGACTAACTCCCTGATCCTGACCCCCAGGACACGTGTTGAGCATTTTTACAAGACTATATATGTGTTTACTCTCTACAGATCACATTTTTGTCCGATTTTTATGAAATTTGGCACGAATGTTCCTATCTAAAATAGTAAATTTCATCCGATTTTGATGAAATTTTAAGTAAATATGTATTCTTCAGGTATCTACTAATGTGCCAAAAGTTATGAAAATTCATTAAGTTGTTTAAAATGGCGGCCATAAAAGTGGGTTTCGCCTATACAAGCGTTATTATTAGTTCGACTTCAATACAATTTAAAATATGTTATACCTTAAATATGTAACAAAACTTGCAGCTAAAGAACAGCGAACGGCCTCGTAGCGCCCGCGACAATGGACCACTAAGTTTGAGGCCGAAGCGAGGATGTGAGCGGAGCGAAAAAAGAGTAACAAATTGCAAAGGGAATTCGGTTCACTCATGCGGCCCTTTAGCGCTTAGCAGCTTGTCAACCCGGTTTTATTACGATTTTGGATTTTTTTAAACGTTAAACTAATAAATAAATAAATGAATTTTTTATTGCAAAACATTTTACAATGTATGGCAATCGTCATAAAAGTTGATTGAGCTAAAATTTTCCATTAACTCTCACATCTAAGTCCCTTTTATACATACAAGTTTTCCAATCTCTCTCTCTCATTCATTCGAATTATCCCACTCTAGTCCCTAGTCGGTCATGTTTTTAAAACTATAAAACAAATTTAAAATTTAACTTGTGATTGTTTCTCTACGCAGTGAGAAGAGTGTTGTGCAGACAGCAGACTGCAGGTTCAGTTCCGGGAGAGTGTGTCTGAACGGTCTGTGGTGCCGTACACGGAGACACGGAGCGCCCACGTACCTCAGCCTCCACCTCACTCACGTCTCTCTACCAACTTTGTATCTGTCTGTAGCCGTGCAACAATAGACGATATACACACTGAGATCTCTTCAAGTCTCGTACGAGTTGAGCTCATTTGCAGCCGGCTACGGTTAACTTTATCAACAACCGATCCCCTAGAATTGGCGACATCATAAGGCTCGATAAGAGATATAACAAAGATCGAACCCTTAGGGTCCGCCTTCGTGGTCACTGCAGAGAAAAGCTGAATTCGTCCGACCAAGGAACACATGACACCGCGCACGTAACGACGGGCTTTCTTTCAACTGATGCGGCCTAACTGTCAAACCCTCCGCTTGCAAAGGTTTCGTAGAAAGTAGATAACGCTCGTATATAAAGGTTAAATTCGAACATATTAATTTTTTATGGAAAGAGGAAGAGCTTATCTGTGTTTGCCTGTGATTAGATTTTCGATAAACCATTTTCAGCTTCTTAAAACACTTTACATTTTCTAACTTTAACCATAAAACTAAAAAACATTTTGAAAAAATATTTACAAGCAAACCTAGGTAATATGTTCATGTTTCATTTAAGACTTGTTTTGTCAAAATAGCACTAATACTAAAGTCTCCATTTTATTTCCCGCAAACCTCTGCAACGACGCATTCCCGAGCAGCTGAGGCGGACCCTTAACTCAACATGTACGTAATCCATTACATGTACAGTACGAGGAGGAAAACAAATCGAAGTAAGTAAAACAATTTTATTAAAAAGGTCATAATACGTTCACCAAAATTCAGCCTTTAATTCCAGACACATTTACTCAAACCCCTTTAAATCACAATGCCCAGAACTTCTGTTTTGATAAACTAGAGCTCAAATATGAAAACAGTCGAGCCGCATCAATGATGGAAGGAGTGGACCCTAAACGCCACTTAGGAATGCAGTCCATATTCAGAGGTCGGTAATACATCTAGGCTATCGCCTCTGTAAATCACAAAACCAATTTTGACTACTGTTAAAAAGACGCATGTGGGTCCTGGGCGGACAGCAGCGCCGGTCCTGCTGTTCTAATTAATTAATAAACCACGCCACTGCGTCGAAACACAGTTCTGTTACACGGTGTCTATCTCATTTCTTCCAGCAAATTCAACACTTTTCCTGGCAAAACGTCAAATTTTCAAAATCAAAATTTGTCAAATCATTATACAGAATAATAACTCTAATATTAATCAAGGATAAAATTGTGTTTCTTTTCTGTAGGCATCAAATCAGAATCTACGGCCAGCTGATCTTAGCGCACAGGGACTAGACTAGTCAGCTGGCTACTAAGCTATTGTTCGACTCATCAGTTCTATCATCGAAAGCCTGCTTCACACAAAGATTATTTGCTAAAGATCGTGGTCAACAAATACTCGTGGTTTGGTAAGTGGAATGTCTATACGGTGCGTGCAATTAGACTTAGTGTCACTATCAACAACTAGACTGTAGCACACCCTAGTTTCGGGAACAATAATTGATGAAAGGGTATTAAATTGTCTTTTGTTCATTACTAATAATAAATTCTATTTGTACTGGATCTATTTAAAGGAATTCAATCAAAGTCACTTGCGATTAGATTAAAACGGGAAAGAAATTTAGACACCTACAAATTTTATTTATTAGCGGACCCGTGGGGATTTGGAATCGGGCGCGACTCCAGAGCTAATCACTGCGCTGGCACGAGTTCGATCCTCGCAGCCACCACTTACATTTGTGATATGACTACACGGTAACGCTAGGTAAAGGTCGAGGTTGAGAGGACTTTTTAGACCTAACTTCGCCTCGTTAAACAAGAAAAACTTGACCTTTTTAAAGAACTTCGCACTCCCGAAATATTTTAAAAAAAGTAATGTTGGTCGACGAAACTATAAAAACAAGAACTTTAGTAAAGAATTTGGACACCCTGGTACCGGTGGATCAAACAGCCGCACAGGTCGCACCACGCTGAGGCGTCCCGCAGCGACGCGCCGCTTTTCCTACCGCATTTCACATTACTTTATCCCTGTGTGTAATGTCCTGGTATGTCTGCGGCGAGGAGTGGTCCAACTCACCAGAACAAGGCTGCTGTCAAAACATATTGATGGGAGGCTCTTGTAACCGATTCCACCATGTCAGATATAACACGCCTCCAGAGTGTCTGCCGAACGTACGGCTCTTTTGTTTACGACGGGAAAGTAATACATGTTTCAAAGGTACTTGTGAGATGTACACTCACATCTACGAGTAACACTTGGTTATCGCTAGGTAACGGTCGAGGTTGCGTGGTAGAGAGGACTTTTTAGTCCTAAATTGGCCTTGTTAAACATGTTAAACTTTACCTGTTTACTTTCTGTATCCCAGGAGACGTCGGCTAGTAAACTATATAACAGGTTAATTTATGCCCAGTGCTCTGAATGCCAAAGTGCAGAAATTCGAATAAAATAATTAAACATAAATAACTTTAAAACGGTAGGTTCTGGTAAGTTGTTTTGATCGATTCAGAGAGTAAAACGCTACTATACAGGGTAGTCTTTGTGTTTATGGTATCGCTACATTTTGATAGGGAAAACAAAACTTTGAATGTCCACCATTTTGAAACAGACTGTCCAATATAGCTGGTTAACGAACTTAACCTGGAGATTTACAAAAGTAACATGTGTACCAAATTTCGTAAAAATCTGACCAAAAATGCAACTTGTAGAGTGGTCACATATTTAGTGTGACAGTTTATTGGCTTTTGTTAACTTTTTTATAAATATGTATACATACGAATTAATAAAGTTTCGCCATTGACTCAGGACGTGTTGGGAAGCAAAAAAACTGATAACCGCTTCTACGACGTATCGTTATATTTGGCGAGAGAAATGAATAGCTCTATTTTCATAGAAAAATTAACGATAGCTAGTTTTGTGACTGGAGTATGACCAGGAGCAGTGCACGGAGTGTATGTCCTGGGAGAGGAATGGAAGGTCGCGGCAGGTTACTCGGCTGTCAGGACCTCGTCTGGGTCTCAGACCTCAGGGTCGCCAGGAGTCCTTCCTCGGACCTGCGCCACTACTGCTATCACATCATTGTTTCCTCGCCTTACTTAACCGCTACTGTATTAACCGGAAAATTTTACTTTGCTTTCAAAAATACGCGTTAAAATGTTATGATGGTCAAACAACAACTATAACAAGCAAGTAAAATTCAGTTATTATATGATACAATGTTACAGTATATCATAGAATATCTTCTACGGCATGTTGTTGTAGCACAGTTCAATAAGGAAATGCATAGTAACCTAAAACCAATGTCCCTAAAAATGCATTTGTTTTATTTTTTGTGAAAACTACAGCCACAAATACAAATTCCAGTGTTTCGATTTTGCTGGCTAACAAACCTGACGGAGTGTTTAGAAAAAATATCTGTTTGTACCTAATGTATGATAATCAGATAAAATGCGTCCTGTAGGAGGAGACTCATATTGCCTATTCATATGTATTTTTGATCAAAAGATCAAAAAGTGTTCTGGGCGTCAGGATTGGTTCTCATTTCATGGTCCCAGGTCTGTCTTGCGAAGCTGACGGCATGAATATCTCATTTTTACATGTAGGTTTCCATCCAAACACTCTTATTTCTCAAGTTCTTATAGCGAATCCGTGGCAGATTGGTATCGCGCGCGACTCCGGAGCTCATCACTCCGGTGGCGCGGGTTCGATCCCCGCAGTCACCACTTACAATTTGTAATGTGACTAATACGGTGACGCTAGGTAAAGGTCGAGGTTGAGTGGTAGAGAGGACTTTGTAGTCCTAACTTCACCTCGTTAAACAAGACAAACTTTTCTTTTTATTCAAATTCAACTTGTAAATATTTAAATTTTTTCTGCCGTGACAAAAACCACAGAAAGTACTTGAGTTAAATAACAGAATTTGGAGATTAGGTATTAATCTGAAAGACCGCATCTAAGGAATTGTCTCTAGGCTCTTTATGAGTGTCGGGATTAACTAACCAAGAGTAGCAAGATTGAAGTAGTGTTGTCACAAAACAATTCAACATGAAATGAACTATGCGTGATGATGGTTGCAGGGGAACAAGGCGCAGGACATCAGCGCCTGTGGATCCGGCGTTGTAGTCTCTTCCGTACAACTTGACCGCAAGCGTCTACCACAACAGGCTGTCTAGTAAGTTTCTTCCAGCTAATTCAATACTTCCAGACTAAATCGTCAATTTTTCCAAATCAAAGTTTGAGAAATAACTGTATTTTTACAGTCAAAATATATTTACAAAGGCAAGTACAAAATAATAGCTCTATAATTATTTATCAAAGATAAAATTGTGTTTCCTTTGTGGGTATCAAATAAGAACCTATGGCCAGCGGACTTCATCACATAAATAAATTCCAGACATAGTTTTGACAGAATTCCATACTACAGTAATTCCAGACTATTCAAGACCTCATTAAATTCAAGATTCCAGACTCTTCAAGACTACAAGACACCCTGTACAAGCTGGACATCGTGTAAACCAATGATTTCTGCCATTGTTGCGTTGTAGCTGTGCATTGTTTGCCTTAAATGTGTAGTACCGGAGTCGAAATTGCTATTTAGTCTGACCTGATTATGCAGTTTAGGTGAAACATTAATTCCAAGCTGCGAGAGAGTACGAAACTGTATGTCATTTTTGAAAGCGTTCCTTTAAGAACCTTAGCAAAAATTAGCAATTACTAAAATAGCAATTTCAAGAGATTAATTTGATATACATTGTAATTTATTAAGTTTAAGTTAATCTTAGACCGTAAGGAGCTAGATTTGTAGAATTGTATTTTTTAAATCTGTTATACACATCAAAAGTACATTTTTTTATAGTGAACTTTTCTCAAAATTTAAATACAGTTTGATACATCGCTATACATAATTGATATAATTCTTTTAAAATTATCAAAGTTAAATTACCATTAATATATTTATAATTGCAGTGGTTTAAGGATTGCAACCCCCCCCCATCATTATTCCGCTCACTGCGTCTAACAGGTAGGATTGTAGGGGGATAAAAATACCTCTAAAATCTTCCTTAACAATTGTATATGCCTAAAGTCTTAATAAATTCCCCTACGCTAAAAGGTGCCTGTGCTGACGGGTTTTTATGTAATTTTAAATGTCATTCATATCAAATTTCCTAAATAATAGCCCGTTCAACCCGTCATCAATGTGTCCCATAGCGTCATCATAGTTTATATAACACATTTAGAAAATTAAATTATACAATTTTGTGGAACTATTTGGCCTCAAATTACTAAATTGACATAAATCAAATGTACGCTACGTTGCCCTAAATGAGTACAATATACGCGTAAGCGCTCACCGCGATGTTGGTATGTTGAACAGGCGGGTAATAAAGAAGCTCACGTTACTGTGCACAATTAATGTCTTGTCGGTGTCAAGTATGTTCTGAGACGAAACATGTGGAATTCCTTCATAGTAAATACCTCGCAGTGTCCCTATATCACCCGTGCTCGGTGTGTTACAGTGCGAACGCCGGCGCCGGCGGCCGATGTAAGTGGTTGTTGGAATGCTTCCAGTGGGCATGTCAACTATGAATTGGTGTGGTTTGTCTATATGTATGGCGTAGTTGTGTGTATAATATTCCCATTTCTCTTCGCTAGCACCAGTGAGTCGCCTAGCACCCACTTGCCATTCTAGAAAAATTTAAACGTAAAAAATGAATATAAAGGTTTCTTGAGAATTAGAAATACATTCCGAATATCATCATTTCACAAGTTAAAGTCCACCCTAAGATTTGAAAATTCAGCTTACTAACGGAAAAATAGCGATGCAGAGGTTTGCAGTTAACGTGGTACGATAGCCAGTTGTGTCAAACTATTCCGCTACCACTAGGTGAGCGCCACCTGTACTTTGGTATCGGCCGCTTGACTCGCTTAAAAATCTACTTAATCTGGGAAACCAGTCTAACAAGTCAGCTTATTTGGATGTTCAATTCAGCATTTGACACCCACAGTCAATCGTCAAGGATCTGGCTCAACTGTCGTTTCTTTTGCTTAGAGCTAGCCAAGTTTCCGAAGGTAAGGGTGGTGGGGGTAGGAAAATTGTGTACGATCATAATTAGTATATTAGTTTAAGTAATTGAATCGACATTTACCTAACTCATGGAAGTGGGCCTATAACTACGATGCTGTTAGGTTAGAGACCAGTTTCTTACTATTAAAATATGTCGTGAACTTTAGCAAAACTACGGTCCTGCAGGTCTCACGTTACAGAGCTCATTATTAAGTTCAAAAGGTTTGATTCAGTAAATATTTAAAATAAACACTTTATGAACACTGTAATAAGTAAAACAAAAGGTATTATTTCAATGTATGCACAAACACATAGTAATGTAAAATAATTTCAATACGCGCAAGTAAAATTTATTTTTACGCACAAATTTTTGATACTAGCTGTTGGTAAAAAAAATATTTCACCGTATAAAGGTCACTAAAAACTGATCTCTGGCTACGATCGCCAGTTTAAATGTTGTATTTTGAGTAAAGCTATTCACAAGTTGCTTATTACACACAAATATTAATAGTATCTGATTTCAATAAGCGCATAAAAATCTATTTGTGCATAACACGTTTGTGAGACCGGCAGTTGCTACAAATGATTTCACTGTATAAAGGAAACTAATAATTCCTTGACTACAAATGCTGGAAAGGTAGGGTTGTGGAGCCGTTCATAGTTTGCAACTTGTTACAATACGTTGTTTCCGATGACCCAGACGGCGCGGTGTCCTTTGTCATGATAAGAACTAGTATTTACAGTTATGCTTTACCGCGGCCTTTGTACACTTATCGAAACCAGGCGGCCGCTTTGAACAAGCCTTTCTCTAAGTCACTTTGCAAATGCACAGAGAAACTTAAAGCTTTTTGAAATATTATAGCTGCTCAATCGATGTCCACTGAAGTGGCTCGAATCATATCTTAGTAATCGCAAACAATTTGTAGGAATCGCAAACGTCAGATCGGGGGAGGAGTGTCTGAGATATGGTGTCCCACAAGGTTCCATACTCAGTCCACTGCTCTTTTTGATCTACGTCAATGATCGATTTCCACTGAAGATACAAAAACATGTAGCGACATAACGAATACGAGGATTGTCTTGATATTGCAATGGTTTCTCGAGCGGATTGTTCTAGGGCTTATTGGAGTCGGATTGTACTTTTGCACAAATACCAAATAACAATTTCAACAAATTCCCATCGTCGAACCACCAAAATAACTCCCGAGCTGTTAGGTTCACAAGGGTCCGCCTCCGTGGTCACCGCAGAGAAAGGCTGAATTCGTCCAACACATGACACTGCGAACATAACAACGGGCTTTCTTTCAATTGACGCGCCCTGTCAACCCCTAGACTTGCAAGGGTTTCGTAGAAAGTAGATAGCGCTCTTATATAAAGGTTAAACTAGGATATATTAATTTTTATGAAAGGAGAAAGAGTTCATCTATGTTTGACTGTGGTTGGATTTTTGAACCTATTTTTAGCTTCTTAAATAAGGTCTTAAAACACTGTACATTTTCTAACTATAACCATTAATAGCATAAAAACTAAAAGATATTTTGCAAAATTAACTACAGCCAAACAGAGATAATATGTTTATCTTTCATATAAGAGTTGTTTCGTCAAAATGACATTAATACTAAACTCTCCATTTTATTTCCCGCAAACCTCTGCAACGACGCTCTCCCGAGCAGCTGAGGCGGTCTTTTAGTAAGTTTAGTAGTACCCAACGACACAATCAATTCATTTTGCAAATCAATGTATAAAACCAAAGTTTAAATGCGATTAGTAAAACTAGGGTAAAGTAAAATAACAAATATTAACCCACCGGGGAAAGAACAGTTAACTGGATGCAATTTACTTGCGTAATGCCCGCGGTAAATATTTCAGTTTGTGAATTTATTTTTGAGCTCGTTAGGATGGATACGACCTCTTAACAGACTTTTCACAACTTTAAACTATTCAGAAAAAACTTACCAAGACATAGCATAATTTTTTTCAGTGAACTTTAGTGGCAGAACATTACTACATTGTTATCAACTGAACTGGAAACTAAATTAAATTTGAGTCTTTGTTCACAGGGCTTGGAAAATAATATACTGTAGAAATAAGACATTTGAAACTTTTCCTTCCAACGCATGACACATTTTATATTTATCCAAACAAAAGGATTATCAGTAATGAATCACAATAACTAAACTCCTTGTATTTCTTTATATATATTTACATATCAAAAGTAAATACTCTTTAAAAGTAATATTTGTATATTTGTTAACTTTGGGAAATTTTACGATACAAATATTATTTGAAGATAGAGAATTGTACATTCGGAAATACAAATCGAAAATTGTAAAAAATTAAACTAATTAACCTAATGCCGAATCAAGGAAACTGCACATTTTTAATTATTAGATATTATTTATTACATGCAAAACTACAACTTAACTACAAGTCAAGCTAAACTGAAGTTGAAAGTGGAGTAAATATTGCATCAGGAAATGGGCACTGCCTGCGACAAGCACCCGCGGCTTGCTTGCGTTCTTGCGTTATGTTTATTGCATTTATAGTATGAACTATTATGAACTTTCAAACTAACATAGACTCTCGGTACGGACCCGGAACAAGACTTAGGATATGGAAACTAGAAAAACTTAAGAGTTAGCTAGCTAGACCAACCACGTCACCTTCCTAACTAAATGTAAAAAAGAAGGCCTGACGATGTAGCGGTATTTTTAAATATTGGTTGGAATAGTCTTAGGTTAGATCTTAAGTTAAGATATTAATTAAATGTAGTTCCTAGGTTAGTGTAGTCCTCTGAATACGGATGGAGTTTTTAACTACCCGAAACATTAGGAGTAGTTTTTCTCCGTGGCAGGAAAATTCCGTTTCTTTCCTTTACTAAATATATTGTATAGTATGTTTATTTTTATGCCATATACCGATGACCTCTCAAGTGAACTATCACTTCTCAAGACTCAAGATTAGAAACAATTAGTCCTTTTGTAAAGAGTGAGCAGTGACAACGCCCGGCACCTCACCAAAGATTTATAGACGGAAAAATCAACAATTAGTATTAATCGTTAAAAAAATATCCCGGGCTGAATTCAACCAAGCATACTAGTTTATTTTTTCGATAAAACTGTTCATATGTACGCCTTAATATAAAACAACCCTCTTTAAAAGTGTATGGTAATATGCTTTATTAGTAATAAGCAGAGTGCTAGGCTACCTAATTACGTTGGTGAGTACCTATTACCGATTGTCATAGTTAAATTCATGAAATTGCTGGATATAAATAAGCAAAACAATTGAACCTTTAGTGAAGACCCGGCGCCTCATAGAAAAATGTATGGACAGGAAATCAACAATAATTTATTAGTGTCAATCGTAAAAAATATTAGTATTCTCTGTTAATAGTACATACGTAGGCCTACGCTTTAATATAAAACAACCCTCATTCAAATAATGCTGATGGTAAATAGTCATAGGCAGTGGTCTTAGGCTACCCAATTACGTTGATTAAATTAACAAACTACATAACAATAAACAACACAAAAATCCTCAAAACAATAACGATTCAAAAAGGAGATGCTATGCTCACAACACAACCTATATCGCAGTTAATAACCAAAATTTGAAGAGTACGCAAACAACAACATCACATAAGCTATTTACATTTCAACACAAATGATCACTACCGGCACACACACACTAGATGCGTGCTGAGAAACTGACCTCGGTGTGCTCATTTACGATTATTAAATTATCAAACTACATAAGAAATGAACAAAACCTAAAAATAACAATAACGATTCGAAAAAGATGCTATGCGCACAACATAACCTAGATCGCAATTAATAACCAAAATTTAAGCAAAGCCACTTCAAAACAATAACATCACATAAGCTATATACATTTCAACACAAATCATCACTACCGGCACACACACTAAAACACAGATGCAAGCTGAAAACTGACCTCGGTGGCCATTTACGTTATTAAATTATCAACTACATAAAATAACAAAAAAACCTAAAATTACAATAACGATTCGAAAAAGATGCTATGCGCACAACATAACCTAGATCGCAATTAATAACCAAAATTTAAAGGGTAAGCAAAGGTATTTACATTCCAACACAAAAATCACCACTACCGGCACACACACACTATAGATGCAAGCTGAGAAATTGACCTCGGTGTGACAATTTACGATGATTAAATTAACAAACTACATAAAAATGAACAAAAGATCTAAAAATAACAATAACGGTTCGAATAAGATGCTATGCGCACAACATAACCTAGATCGCAATTAATAACCGACATTTGAAGAGTACGCAAAACGACATCACACGCTATTTAAATTTTTTCACAAATCATCACTACCGACACACACACTATAAAACACAAAGATGCAAGCTGAGAAACTGACCTCGGTGTGGCCATTTACGATTATTAAATTAACGAACTACATAAAATGAACAGAACAAAAATTCCTCAAAATAACAATTTCTATTAACAAAAAGATGATATGCACACAACATAACCTAGATCGCCAAAATAACCAACATTTGAAGAGTAGGCAAAACAATAACACCACAGGAGCTATTTAAATTTCAACACAAAAACCATCACTACCGGCGGACACACACACTATAGATGCAAGCTAAAAAATTGACCTCGGTGTGACCATTTACGTTGATTAAACTAACAAACTACATAAAATGAACAAAACAACCTAAAATTAACAATAACGATTCGAAAAAGATGCTATGCGCACAACATTACCTAGACCGCAATTAATAACCAAAATTTAAAGGGTAAGCAAAGCTATTTACATTCCAACACAAAAATCACCACTACCGACACACTCACACTAGATGCGTGCTGAGAAACTGACCTCGGTGTGAGAAAGTGGTGCAGTGCAGTGCAGTGTTGTGTTGTGGTACGCGAGAACACTGAGCACCACGGGCACGGGCGCGAGACACGAGACACACTGAGAACTCAGACTGAGACTGGACTCGACTGACAAAACGGGTTCTGGCTCCGGCTCCACACCACACACTGGCGTGCCGTGTGCTCCCACTCACTCACCTCACCTCACTGTCTACTGTACACCGCACACAACAACAACACACTGCACTGTATTGTGCAACCCTTTACGCGCTTCGAATCATACAGAATTTTTTAACGGGGTATAAATCATTATTTGAGATGCGGACCACTCTCATGGCAAATATATTTTGGTGAAGGATGAGTGTGATGAGATAGTAATGAGTTATGAGGTGTAGTCTTGTTACAAACTAAGGCCGGCTCTTCCTTAGAATGGGTCATTTATTAATAGCCAATGGAAATACAAGGACCAACGGCTTAACGTGGCTTCCGAACCACGCAGGTGACGGTCTGATATGTCTAAACGATGGTGGGAGTTGATGCGGGTATCATCAGATGATCACGGAGACTATCTGAACCGCTTTAGACCTATATCATCCTCAAAACCTGACCTCCATGAAGCTGGATTACAGGACCACGCCACGAGTCCCAGTCAATAATTTTCACCGAAAGTATTTTTGGGAGAAGGGCGTTCGCTAAAATTAGATTTTACGCTATAAATACTATATTTGTGGTCCGATTTAAATTCAACTTGGTATACACATTTATTACAACGAATCCAACAACAAGCTGATTACTTTAAACTGTTTTATTCTAAGACGTTTCGTTATACAGGGCGAGTTTTAAATGGTCCCCCTTGCCCCTTTAACTTTTGAAAAGTATATATATATTTTAAATTCCTTTGGGGAATGTTTTATAGGGTTATGAAGTCTGTTTTGACGTACTTTGCGTCACCCTCCCCACCAAAATCCAGTGGGCGGAGGGAAGGCACCTCCCAAATTGTTAAACACAAAACCCCCTTGTGAGGTGCCCCTCCCCCTTTGTGGCACCTCAAAAAAGGGAATTTCAATACTTACTCAACGAGGCAAAGACAAATGTGTTATCTCGACTAGTTTGTTTGATATACCAATTTGAAGATGGCACAAAATCAGGTTTAAAATGCCACTTTTCACATAAAGTTTATTTTGAAAGACAAAAGGTTTTTCAAAATACTCTTTGGGAAACATCACAACCCTATAACATAATCCCATAGAGTAATTTGAAGAAACTTTGGTAATTCAAAATAAATTGTATGTAAAATGTGGCATTTAAACCTTATTTTGGGTCATCTTTAAATTATTGGTGTAACAAAAAACTAGTCGAGATAAATAATTTTCTTCGCGTCGTAAAATTTGTGTTGAAATTCCTTTCTTAAGAGTGGCTCAATTTCCACTCTTTTGGGAGTGGGCTTCACTTTTTCATATTTAGAGTGTAGGCACAAATGAGCCATTTATTACACAATCTACGAGCATTTCCAACCGCAACCACGCATGTTGGGAGGATTACAATTAGCTTCGGAGCAATAGTATATTCATTCCTCCAAATCGGTATGACGTACCGGGGAGCCTCCACGGGAGATTTATTCCCGCACAAGAAAGAGATAAAACTGTTGAACAACCCCGACTAACGACCAGCCACTGACCGGCGGCACGGCGCAGCGTTGACAACACCCCTTCACACAATATTTACTGCCCTTCCATCGGACACGGTTCTACAGACGGAAACGGCCTATTTTCCACTCCCCTCTCCAAACTAATCCGACAGGTAGATAAAAGCTCCACCCGACTGTGAACAGTGACAGTAGTCCCAGACCAGCCTTTCCTTATCGACAGCTTTAGACAACTAGTAAGTGCAGCTGTTTCCAGATTTTGACAAAAAGTGAAAGGTTTGGATAAACATCTAACGGACGAGAGAGACGGTCAATATAACGGTCTGTTTCACAACGGTTATCTAAACAAGAGGCTTGCGTTAAAGCTGGGGACTTCATTTTTAACAGGGAAAGAACTAATACTCGTAATTGGGTGGATGTAAAATGATTCGTGCTTACCTTGAATGGAAAAGATCGGCTTGAATTTGCGTTCTGAAACAAAACATATGGTATATTACTTTTGGGGGTTTTCAACAAATAGAATCAATTTATATTCTTATGAAGTTATATTCTTATGGATACCATCTCATTCCGGTATTTTAGGAAATGAAAAAGTTGACTACATTGCGAAAAATGCTAGTACCTTAAATCAAAATTATCGTCCATCTCATACTTCGACATTAAAGCTCTTTTAAAACAAAAGGCTAACAAAATTTGGCAAGACTCATGGACTCTAACATCTAACTCCGAAGGTTCTAAATTATTTTCATTGAAATAAATTGCATTTACCCCTCCTTGGTTCAAAAATATTTCCATAAGAAGAAATTTGATTACACTTTTATGTCGTTTAAGAATTGGCCATAATCTTTCCAATCAACATTTGTATAAAATCAAAATTTTACCAAGTCCAAATTGTGAATGTGCTGAAGAAGAATCTGCATCTCCCGATCATTTAATATTTGCCTGCAAATTGTATGAAAAATCCCGAAATTCTCTCTACAACACACTAACAAATCTCCATATTCAACTACCAACACAAATTTCAACCTTACTACATAATCAAGACCATAAAATTTGGAAGGCAGTTGCAGAATTTGTCATCAGAGAAAATATAAAATTATAAGTGATATAAGAATAATTTGATGTACTGTATCTAAATTTTTTGTAAGCTGGCTTGTCTTGATGTTGTATCTAAAGCCATAATAAAGAATTAAAACAATAAATAAATAAATATAATCGGGTAATAAACAAACACTAACGTTTTAAAACTATTATTCCATATGGTATGTTATTTAACGAAGGTATAAAAATAAAATCAAATGTATGTGTTATTTATTAAAGTATACACTTCCCGCATTTGTCGTGTAACAGTTTATAAAAAACTGTACATATTGTAGATTTTGTGACCTAACATTTGTATTAAAATTCAACGAAATCCGATCAGACAGACCAAGACGGGGGCGAACATGATATAAATTTGAATATCTCCTATTCGCTTGAACCAAGTCGCAAATTACAAAACTTCTCCCAAGTTCAACGACTACTAATTAAAAACAATTATTCATTTTTAAACGTTTCATATAATTTTTATTTTTTTAATAAGGATAAATAATTGACTGTGAGTGCAATAAGGTTTATTTTCAACATACTTGTAGGCCGATTGAGACAAGGGTCAAAGAACATATATATACAATTATAAGATTAAAAATTCAGAAAAATGTTAATTAGTAGAACATGCTATTAATGAAAATCCAATCAATCTTTCTCTAAATTTTAGTAATATTTTTATTCCACTCATGGAAGATAAAATCAAGAAGAATGATCAAAATTTAACACACATCTTTAATTAAAAATTGCAACCACTATAGTATTAAGAGTATGTTTTAAATATTTTTGGCTGATCTATGAAATTAAATTTGTGTAATTTTTAGTTGTGTTATTTTTCCATACATATGTTGTCTTGTAAACACCTGAGGATGCCTTAACCGGCGAAAACGCTTTAGAAATTAAAATTATATGAAAATATGAACAAATGAATAACTATTTGAATTTTAACCATTTTTATCAAGAATTTAAACTTTTAAACATTTAAATATTTATGTAAAATGCTTGGATTGAGTTGAAACTTCATAATTACGTTGGGAGTACCTATTTACCGATTGTCATAGCAATTCATGAAATTGCTGGATATAAATAAGCAAAACAATTGAACCTTTAGTGAAGACCCGGCGCCTCATAGAAAATGTATGGACAGGAAATCAACAATAATTTATTAGTGTCAATCGTAAAAATATTAGTATTCTCTGTTAATAGTACATGTAGGCCATGCTTTAATATAAAACAACCCTCATTCAAATAATGCTGATGGTAAATAGTCATAGGCAGTGGTCTTAGGCTACCCAATTACGTTGATTAAATTAACAAACTACATAACAATAAACAACACAAAAAATCCTCAAAATAACAATAACGATTCAAAAAGGAGATGCTATGCTCACAACACAACCTATATCGCAGTTAATAACCAAAATTTGAAGAGTACGCAAAACAACAACATCACATAAGCTATTTACATTTCAACACAAATGATCACTACCGGCACACACACACTAGATGCGTGCTGAGAAACTGACCTCGGTGTGGCCATTTACGTTGATTAAATTAACAAACTACATAAAAATGAACAAAACCTAAAAATAACAATAACGGTTCGAAAAAGATGCTATGCGCACAACATAACCTAGATCGCAATTAATAACCGACATTTGAAGAGTACGCAAAACGACATCACATACGCTATTTAAAATTTTTCACAAATCATCACTACCGACACACTGACACTATAAAACACAAAGATGCAAGCTGAGAAACTGACCTCGGTGTGGCCATTTACGATTATTAAATTAACGAACTACATAAAAATGAACAGAACAAAAATTCCTCAAAATAACAATTCCTATTAACAAAAAGATGATATGCACACAACATAACCTAGATCGCCAAAATAACCAACATTTGAAGAGTAGGCAAACAATAACACCACAGGAGCTATTTAAATTTCAACACAAAAACTATCACTACCGGCACACACACACACTATAGATGCAAGCTAAAAAATTGACCTCGGTGTGACCATTTACGTTGATTAAACTAACAAACTACATAAAATGAACAAAACAACCTAAAATTAACAATAACGATTCGAAAAAGATGCTATGCGCACAACATTACCTAGACCGCAATTAATAACCAAAATTTAAAGGGTAATAGCTACATTCCAACACAAAATCACCACTACCGGCACACACTCACACCAGATGCGTGCTGAGAAACTGACCTCGGTGTGAGAAAGTGGTGCAGTGCAGTGCAGTGTTGTGTTGTGGTACGCGAGAACACTGAGCACCACGGGCACGGGGCGAGACACGAGACACCTGAGAACTCAGACCGAGACTGACTCGACTGACAAAACGGGTTCTGGCCCGGCTCCACACCACACACTGGCGCCGTGTGCTCCCACTCACTCACCTCACCACTGTCTACTGTACACCGCACAAACAACAACACACTGCACTGTACAGTAACCCTACGCGCTTCGAATCATACAGAATTTTTTAACGGGGTAGATTAGGATTACATTAGATGAGCGGGGTATGGGCAAATTGTGATATTCCTAGCACGTCAAATCGAAGCTACCTGGTCCAGTTAGGAATGGAAGACCCAGACCAGCACCTTCAATGAGGTTCTTCCACCAACGTCTATCTCATCACCCGGCCGTGAATTGCCAACAGACCCCTTCTCCTGAGTCCTGGACCCCTTAGCTCTATCACAGTCTAGTATGATGGGTTTAACTTTCACACATTTGCTTGCATAGCCTGCAACCCTTACGCGCTTCGAATCATACAGAATTTTTTAACGGGTATAAATCAATTATTTGAGATGACGACCACTCTCATGAGTTATGAGGTGTAGTCTTGTTAAACTAAGGCCGACTCTTCCTTAGAATGGTAATACCAATTTATTAATAGCCCAATGACCAATGGAAATACAAGGACCAACGGCTTAACGTGACTTTCGAACCAAACGATGGTGGAGTTGATGCGGGTATCATCATGATCACGGAGACTATCTGAACCGCTTTAGACCTATATCATCCTCAAAACCTTACCTCCATGAAGCTGGATTACAGGACCACGCCACGAGTCCCAGTCAATATAATTTTCACCGAAAGTATTTTGGGAGAAGGGCGTCGCTAAAATTAGATTTTACGCTATAAATACTATATTTGTGGTCCGATTTAAATTCAACTTGGTATACACATTTATTACAACGAATCCAACAACAAGCTGATTACTTTAAACTGTTTTATTCTAAGACGTTTCGTTATACAGGGCGAGTTTTAAATGGTCCCCTTGCCCCTTTAACTTTAAAAAAATATTTTTTTTTTCCTTTGGGAATGTTTTATAGGGTTATGAAGTCTGTTTTGACGTACTTTGCGTCACCCTCCCCACCCAAAATCCAGTGGGCGGAGGGTAGGCACCTCCCAAATTGTTAAACACAAAACCTTGTGAGGTGCCCTCCCTTGTGGCACCTCAAAGAGGGAATTTCAATACTTACTCAACGAGGCAAAGAAAAATGTGTTATCTCGACTAGTTTGTTTGATATAATAATTTGAAGATGGCACAAATCAGGTTTAAAATGCCACTTTTCACATAAATTTATTTTGAAAATAAAGATTTTTCAAAATACTCTTAGGGAAACATCACAACCCTATAACATAATCCCATAGAGTAATTTGAAGAGTAGGCAAACAATACCACAGAGCTTTAAATTTCAACACAAAAACTATCACTACCGGCGGACACTCACACTATAGATGCAAGCTAAAAAAATTGACCTCGGTGCATCTATTACTTGATTAACCAAACGTTACATAAAATGAACAAAACAACCTAAAATTAACAATAACGATTCGAAAGATGCTATGCACAACATTACCTAGACCGCAATTAATAACTAAAATTTAAAGGGTAATAGCTCTACATTCCAACACAAAATCACCACTACCGACACACTCACACTAGATGCGTAAGAGAAACTGACCTCGGTGTGAGAAAGTGGTGCAGTGCAGTGCAGTGTTGTGTTGTGGTACGCGAGAACACTGAGCACCACGGGCACGGGCGCGAGACACGAGACACACTGAGAACTCCCAGACCGAGACTGGACCTGACTGACAAAACGGGTTCTGGCCCGGCTCCACACCACACACTGGCGTGCCGTGTGTCCACTCACTCACCTCACCCACTGTCTACTGTACACCGCACACAACAACAACACACTGCACTGTATTGTGCAACCCTTTACGCGCTTCGAATCATACAGAATTTTTTAACGGGGTATAAATCACTATTTGAGATGACGACCACTCATGAGGGTATTTTAAGGCAAATATGTGGTGAAGATGAGTGTGATGAGTGAGTAGTAATGAGTTATGAGGTGTAGTCTTGTTACAAACTAAGGCCGACTCTTCCTTAGAATGGGTTATATAGCCCAATGACCAATGGAAATACAAGGACCAACGGCTTAACGTGACTTCCGAACCAAACGATGGTGAGAGTTGATGCGGGTATCATCAGATGATCACGGAGACTATCTGAACCGCTTTAGACCTATATCATCCTCAAAACCTGACCTCCATGAAGCTGGATTACAGGACCACGCCACGAGTCCCAGTCAATATAATTTTCACCGAAAGTATTTTGGGGAGAAGGGCGTCGCTAAAATTAGATTTTACGCTATAAATACTATTTTGTGGTCCGATTTAAATTCAACTTGGTACACATTTATTACAACGAATCCAACAACAAGCTGATTACTTTAAACTGTTTTTTCAAGTTATACAGGGCGAGTTTTAAATGGTCCTTGCCCCTTTAACTTTGAAAAAATATATATACATATTTTAAATTCCTTTGGGAATGTTTTATAGTTATGAAGTCTGTTTTGACGTACTTTTCGTCACCCTCCCCACCCAAAATCCAGTGGGCGGAAGGAAGGCACCTCCCAAATTGTTAAACACAAAACCCTTCTTGTGAGGTGCCCTCCCCTTTGTGCAACTTAAAGAAAGGGAATTTCAATACTTTGTAATCAACGAGGCAAAGACAAATGATTATCTCGACTAGTTTGTTTGATATACTATTGAGATATACAAGTTAGAACAAACATTGATACAGTTTATTTTGAAAGACAAAGGTTTTTTCAAATACTTGGGAACATCACAACCCTATAACATAATCCCATAGAGTAATTTAAGCTTTGGTAATTCAAAATAAATTGTATGTGAAATGTGGCATTTTAAACCTTATTTTGGTAATCTTTAAATTATTGGTGTAACAAAAAACTAGTCGAGATAAATCATCTTCCTTGATTGAAAATTGCTGTGCGTTGAAATTCCCTCTCCGATTTTCACTCTTTGGGAGTGGCCTATTGGAACCTATTAATTAATGACCCATTCAAGGAAGAGTCGGCCTTAGTGCGTAACAGGATTACACCTCATAACCTATTACTACCACTATCCACTCATCTTCTTCCCACATATTTGCCTTTAAAATACCCTCATGAGAGTGGTCGGCATCTCAAATAGTGATATAGTATTATAGAGTGTAAGCATGTGTACAAATGAGTCATTTATTACACAATCTACGAGCATTTCCAACCGCAACCACGCATGTTGGAGGATTACAATTAGCTTGGAGCATAGTATATTCATTCCTCCAAATCGGTATGACGTACTGGGAGCCTCCACGGAGATTTATTCCCGCACAAGAAAGAGATAAACTGTTGAACAACCCGACTAACGACCAGCCACTGACCGGCGGCACGGCGCGGCGCAGCGTTGACAACACCCTTCATTACAATATTTACTGCCCTTCCATCGGACACGGTTCTACGGAAACGGCCTATTTTCCACCCTCTCCAAACTAATCCGACAGGTAGATAAAAGCTCCACCCGACTGTGAACAGTGACAGTAGTCCCAGACCAGCCTTTCCTTATCGACAGCTTTAGACAACTAGTAAGTGCAGCTGTTTCCAGATTTTGACAAAAGTGAAAGGTTTGGATAAACATCTAACGGACGAGAGAGACGGTCTGTTTCACAACGGTTATCTAAACAAGAGGCTTGCGTTAAAGCTGGGGACTTCATTTTTAACAAGGAAAGAACTAGTACTCGTAATTGGGTGGATGTAAAATGATTCGTGCTTACCTTGAATGGAAAAGATCGGCTTGAATTTGCGTTCTGAAACAAAACATATGGTATATTACTTTTGGGGGTTTTCAACAAATAGAATCAATTTATATTCTTATGAAGTTATATTCTTATGGATACCATCTCATTCCGGTATTTTAGGAAATGAAAAAGTTGACTACATTGCGAAAAATGCTAGTACCTTAAATCAAAATTATCGTCCATCTCATACTTCGACATTAAAGCTCTTTTAAAACAAAAGGCTAACAAAATTTGGCAAGACTCATGGACTCTAACTCTCATGGGTCATCTTTAAAGTTGATCATATATTTGAAGTCTATGATAGCTATTTCTTAGTTGATTAGCGAGCCTAGTATTGTGGGTATGAAGATTGCTCCTCACATTTTGTTAAACAAAAATAATTGTTTCCAAAATAATTGTACATATCACTAAATCACGATTTGAGATGCCGACCACTCATGAGGGTATTTAAGGCAAATATGTGGTGAAGATGAGTGTGATGAGGGTAGTAATGAGTTATGAGGTGTAGTCTTGTTACAAACTAAGGCCGACTCTTCCTTAGAATGTAAATAATTAACAGTTCCAATGACCAATGGGAATACAAGGACCAACGGCTTAACGTGACTTCCGAACCACGCAGGTGATGGTCTGATAAAGATTTATTGCCTAAGTTCGTAAAAATGTGAACAATTTCATTTGAACACAATTCAATTAGCCAAGAGGATAGACCATTATCACCTCGATCGCTTTGAAGGAAGATTTTTAAATTGACCTGATTTCTTCCTCTGTAACTGGAGTTAAGTACATAGAATATGGAAGAAGACTATTGTACAATACACTGGCGAAAGCGCTCTTAAAATTAAATTTAACGATTAAAAATGAATAAATATTTGAATCCTAACAAATTTCATCGAAGAAGAGTACTAATTAGCTCAGCCATTGGCAAGCCACACAGCCGGAAACGGAAACCAGTGCGTGTTTGTGCGTGGACGAGGAGACAATGACAAGTAACGAGCTCACGAGGTACAAAGCAGTGTGACAATCACGTCTGAATACTTGTTAGCACCCTGTATAACTCCTGGACATCTTCATTTCGAACCTACATGCCACCATACACAGCCCAACAACGACTAGCTCTTCAAAGAAACTTTGACAAGGAGTACATTTTTAACAGGGTGAGTTTTCAATGTTCCCCCACCTTATCTTTTGAAAAGGGAAACATTTTTTTAAACCCAAATTTGCGAGTCACCCTAAAACGGGTAACTTAGAGTCTTTGAAAGACTTAACTGACTTGATTGAATAAATATATTGCACATGAGAACTATTTGAAAATGTGACAACTTCTATAACATTCCTGGTTTGAGGTGTGTTGTTGACGATGGGAGAATTTCAGAAGGGGTACGTGAGGGGGTCGTGATCTTTTTTGCTCACTAACGTTGGAAAATGCCCGCAATAATAGTTCAACTTCCATGACACGATAAGATTTGTAAGATTAAGGGTCCGCCCCCGTGGCCACCACAGAGAAAGGCTGAATTCGTCCGACCAAGGAACACATGACAAGGAAACCATTTTGAAAAATTAACTGCAGGCAAACCTAGATAATATGTTTATTTTTCATTTAAGAATTGTTTCGTCAAAATAGCATTAGTACTGAAGTTTCCATTTTATTTCCCGCAATCCTCTGCAACAACGCTCTCCCGAGCAGCTGAGGCGGACCCTCAACAAGTTACAATAATTTGAAAAGCTCATGGAATTAGAGCCACCAAGAAGACTGCTACACACTGCACAAAAGCGAACTCTCTTCTGCTCCCAACTGTCTTGCCCACTGGGGAACTACATATGTGGATCTATTCCGCTCCCACCACAACACCCATCACCCATTCCCACTAAAAACGAGCCTGCTTGTTTATCTGTGGGTACTGTTGCTGAAGAAAACCGGAAACATCTTCGTCAATATCGGAGTGAGGAGATGAGCTAGCAATCAGTCAGCTGATGTGGAGAGCTCGACTTCACCAGGTCGTCTCGAATGTCGGGTTGCGAAGAGTTGACACCCAGTAAAGCGCAGGTCTGCGGCAGAAAAAAATAGTAATGATGGGCAGTAATGGGGGGAAATCGTCGCCGGGAAAAGTCAAATTACAGGTTAGAGTGCGCGTTAACCTGGCTCCCACGGCATTGCTGCGCCAGGCCATTGTCGTCCGCCTCGCACCGCGACACTCGACATGTGGTTACAACTTATTCAGCAACTGCTGTTTGACTATTTGTATTTGCTTGGGGAATAGTTTGTATGCTGAACGCACACCATGAGTGTAACTTAGTTTGTTCTAAAAGTCTGCGACTGGAGTTACAGCTTTTATAATTCACGGAGCTGAGCAACAATCATAATTTCTGTCGAGGTACTGCAGCCGCGACGAGCTAAAGGAGGCAGCGCAATACAGATACAAAACCCTGTTTGTTGTGCTAAAAGGTTAGCTCACATTCTGCAAAAGGCTTTCGATGTAATTCAGTCAAACAAACGCCGCGGTTAGAAATAGCGTTACTACATATGAGGTTTTAACCTTTTTAATGAAAAAGGTGTAAATTTAAATAAACTCCTTAGGGTGGAAGCCGATGTTCAAATTTTCTGTTTATTTTAAGACAAGTCGACTTTGAAACTTGTGACAAAATCTAATTTTTAAAGCTCTGGAAACCTTATTTAAAGGTGGAATCTAAGAAATGATGCACCAATCCGTGGCGGTAACGGATCCGTGGCGGATTGGTATCGCGCGCGACTCCGGAGTGATTTCGATCACTCTGGTGGCGCGGTTTCGATCCCCGCGGTAACCACTTACAATTTGTAATGTGACTATACGGTAAAGCTAGGTAAAGGTCGAGGTTGAGTGGTAGAGAGGACTTTGTAGTCCTAACTTCGCCTCGTTAAACCACACAAACTTTTTTACCAATCCGCCGAAGATAATCTGTTTAACATAATGTAAATTATACATACGGAAGTTCATAACACTAGTACAAAAAAAAAACATAACCCTAGCATAACCACTAAAAAAACGGAATTTCAAAGGTAACGCAAGGTTTCTAGTCGCTCGCAAACATATTCTTTTACGCCCGTAGATTAAAACCGTCGTCGGTTAGACTTCATCGTCATTTTTGACGTATTTACAAGCCCTTAAAGGTAGGTAAATTTAGAATTTGACTAGGACTCGTGGCGTGGTCCTGTAATCCAGCTTCACGGAGGTCAGGTTTTGAGGATGATATAGGTCTAAAGCGGCTCAGATAGTCTCTGTGATCATCTGATGATACCCGCATCAACTCCACCATCGTTTAGACATCAGACCATCACCTGCGTGGTTCGGAAGTCACGTTAAGCCGTTGGTCCTTGTATTTCCATTGGTCATTGGGCTATTAATTAATGACCCATTCTAAGGAAGAGTCTGCCTTAGTTTGTAACAAGACTACACCTCATAACTCATTACTACCACTCATCCTTCTTCACCACATATTTGCCTTAAAATACCCTCATGAGAGTGGTCGGCATCTCAAATAGTGATATAGTGAATAAAAACTGTACCTAATCAGGTTAAGCATATGTACAGTGTGTCCTGTGAAGTACTGTGCGCATTGCTATGTGGTTGATTGTGACTAACCTTTGCTTTCCCCGGCCCGGGACAGTATAATGAACAATTACTCTCCTAGTAAGGTCTGTCCAGCACGTCACACGTCACACGTCACGGTCGTGTGTGTGTGGGAGTCGCGCGCCTTCTATGTACACTATAATCCTCCGTCACTAGTGATTCAATAGAACTTTTACTGGAGAATCAATATTGGATTGAATTTTATGGTGCAAAGTACCGAGTGTCCCACGAAGAGGTTTAACCTTTTAATTTTATATTACGTGCCCATTCATGCACCGAACTTTTTTAAACTTTACACAGTTTACGAAGTAGGTCCTAAAATATTCTGGGAAAATTTCAACTCTCTAACCTTTGTAGAAACAAAATGGCGGCATATTGAAAAAACTATACTCTTAAAACATTAAAAAAGGTGTTTTGGTTTTATAAAATATTTTATTGTTACATTCTAGGGCAATGTGACTTTTAAATAAAAAAAAAACTAGAACATAGCCTAATGAAAAACCTTAAAGTCCAAAATTATTCAAACTGTAACCCATCCACAGCAATACACTGATAACAGCGCTTAAGAAATGATTCGTAAGCTCTTACAAAGAAACTCCGCGGTATCCGGAGAAGTTCCTCTTCTATTGATCGTTTTATTTCATCATCATTATTAAAACTATGGGTATAATAGTTGTTCCTTCAAATAACCCCATGAAAAGAAGTCACATACAGTTAAATCTGGTGATCGGGGTGGCCAATCTAAAAAATCACTTCCACGATCAGATAATAACTCATAAAAGTAGTTTTTATAGGAAGCAAATTAGTAAAATTTTCAATATGCCGCCATCTTGTTACTACAAAGGTTAGGAAGCTGAAATTTTCCCAGAATATTTTTAGAACCTACTTTGTAAACTGTGTAAAGTTTAAAAATGTTCGGTGCATGAATGGGCACGTAACATAAAATTAAACGTTTAAACCTCTTCGAGAAACCAAATACAATACATACACACATGTGTATGTACTGTATTGTCTTTGGTGAAACACTCGGTATACAATGGACGCTAATAATAATACTAAAATATGTTATTACAAAAGTTAAAAACCTTTTGAACTGTAATCGTCAACGTGTTAAATTGGGTCGATTCCTATTTTTCTCGATTCCGATACCATAATCTCGATTCCGCATTCGATTGCCAATTCTCGATTCTGGGTTTGATTTCCTTCGGAAGGAATCGGTATCGGAATCGACCACTAGAGGCAGGGAAAACTACCGAACTGTAAGGCACAGAACGGCAGTTCATGAACTTCTCGGCAGGAGTTCAACTTGTCAACCGGCTACCAAATTACATCAAAAGTGCTCCAACGCCTAAGGCGTTCAAAACTCGTCTAAAAACCATTTTGGTCGCAGAAGCATTTTATAACACAGACGAGTTTATGGAACATAGCTGGGAGAACGTGGAAAACGACAAAAAAGAGCAAGATTGGAAAATTCGAATGAATTAGAGCGAGTGAATGAACAAAATGTATGACTGAATGGGACTTCGATGTCAGAATGTATGGAAAATTTTAGATATTAAAAATAGTTGACGATTGCATGACATGTAAATGCTTCCGCAATAAATGATTTATTTATTAATATTAACCTTTACTAGCCGATTTTCAATTTCAGGGAATCTGTTTTAGCTTACTACTCGTGCTTATTTCTACCTTCATTTGCCTTGAAAATAATGCCACTGCACTCTTATTATTCCACTATAACACATCCACACTGTCGAGATCCGGTCTTGAGTTTGAGTTCCGTCAATGTCGTCAGATATTTGTATTTGTGATTAAATTATTTCACACAATCCTCACAGAGTACAGTAATGTCGGTCTACAACACACAGTTACATATTGTATGGAGTCAATAATTTGTTATCCTAGAGAGGAGTGGAGGTTTGTATAATCGAGTGTTTCACAATCGTCGTCTACTCTTTATGCAATGGAGATATCCCATAAATCGTCCACACAGTTTAAATAGAACCAACCAATGCATATTTTTAACCTCTCAGATTGGATTGTTGATACTCGAACACTTATTTATGACCAACACATTTCCCTGGTCGTCTGTGAGATTATTTAAATTTACATTTGAACAGATGGACTTAGGTTTAAATCATATCAAATTGTAATAATACCATAATGTAATATAAAGTTCACCCTGTATAGTAGAGTTTTACTTTCTCAACAGATCAAAACAACTCCCGTTGCTTTAGAACCTATAGCTTTAAAGTAATTTCAGTTATTTAAAGTAATCTGAATTTCTGCACTTTGACATTCAGCGCACTGGGCATAAAATAAAATGTTATATAATTTACTAGTCAATGTTTCCTTGGATGCACAAAGTAAAAAGGTAAAGTTTATCTGGTTTCAAAAGGCGAAGTTAGGACTACAAAGTCCTTTCTACCACTCAACCTCGACCTTTACCTAGCGTACTGTATAGTCACATTACAAACGTAAGTGGTGATTGCGGAGATAGTGAATAAAGGAATTTCGTCTAATTTAAAATGAATAAATGAAAACTTGTTTTATTGGAAATTCGCTAAGATTCACCGTAGCGCTTGTGGCTGCGGCTACATTTTCTTTTGTGATGATGGATGGTAATTTCGACCACATTTTCTATAGTAATGAAGATAGTTCCACACGTATAAGAGGATTTCCTACACCTGCGACTCACGGTGTCAACAGTTTCCCAGCCTGTATCCCACCTCAGCGACACCAAGGGGTGGACCCAATCTCCAAGTGTTGTGAGGTGTCTACCCTAATAAACAACGTAGCGCCCTGCAATTACTTCTGTCCCACTATTGTTTTCTAGCGACATCTTTACGACAAAATTGCACCCTAAAGTTCATAGGGTGAAAACCACATATAACACTACAAAACTAATAACTTCCCATACGAAAAAAAGTGTGTAGATTTTTTATTTAGTAGGCCTACAGCGAATAACCCTCTTCCTTGCTTCTAAAAGTTGGCTAATCTGGAGTAGTTCAAGGTCACACCTTGAATAGTCTAATATTCTATACGTTGCTGAACAATATCATTTCCTTTGGCTCGTTGATGTTTGTTTTAATTTTGCTACAGTATATCTTCCAAACATTGAAACACCGTTCGACACCTACCAACGTCTGCTAACATTTCAACGTCTGGGGTGGCAATAGCTCAGTGGTATAGTGCGTGCTTCGCACAAAATCAGTCCGGGTTCGATTCCCGGGCGCAGTGTAAACTTTTCACGATGGCCACTCCCCGCGGTTCGGAAATCACGTTAAGCCATGTGGTCCATTCCATTAGAGCTTGGACTATTAATTAATTACCCACCCTTGATACAGTCGGCCAGGTTTGTAACAAGAATACACCTCATCATCCATCAAAACACTCAACACACTCACCCTTCATCCCATGTTCACCTTAAAATACCCTCTAGGAGTGGTCGGTGTCTCAAATCAATGTATCAAAGATGTTTATTTTAGATATTACTACAGTATGTCTTCCAAACATTGAAATTCCGTTCGACCCCTAACAACGGCTGCTAAGTACTTGAAACGGCAAACTTTAAAAGCCAAAGAATATTTTGGACTGAGCGTTGGCAAGCACAGAGGGCAGAGCGGAATTACTAGGAACGCTCGCGTCTAAGGTTTATGATGATTACACCACCATAACCCTGAACTTGTGGTGCAAGTGATCTTCCTTCCCAGTCAGCGACCTCTCTACAACACAATACACAACATTCCTCGCTGTAACAACCTTTCAGTCGTTTGTCAAGTGATAAAACACCAGTGACCAGTGTCGTCAGCAAACTGGTGTGATACTATATACCGCCGCAGTGGGACTCGTGGCGTGGTCCTGTAATCCAGCTTCATGGAGGTCAGGTTTTGATAGGTCTAAAGCGGTTCAGATAGCTTCAGTGATCATCTGATGATACCCGCATCAACTCCACCATCGTTTAGACATATCAGACCATCACCAGCGTGGTTCGGGTCACGTTAAGCCGTTGGTCCTTGTATTTCCATTGGTCATTGCTATTAATTAATGACCCATTCTAAGGAAGAGTCGGCCTTAGTTTGTAACAAGACTACACCTCATAACTCATTACTACCACTCATCACACTCATCCTTCACCACATATTTGCCTTAAAATACCCTAATGAGATGGTCGGCATCTCAAATAGTGATATAGTGATCTTATGTAGATTGTGTACTACTCGTAATAAAAATTCTGGATTTTCATTATCTCAACTTGAATTACATAACAATAGTATACTTTTACTTTTGCTTGGAGACACAACTCTTATAGGGTAACGGTAGCGACACAAAGAAAAGACAACTTAGATTGTAATGGCAAGAGATCAGCATGAAATTGCTCCATATTATTCAGGGAAACCACATGAAATTCGAATACAAACAACATTTGCATCGAGTTTGTTTACAAGATGTCTAGCAGAATTTTCCATAAAACTCAAGACTTTTAAATGTAATCATAGGGGTAATCATAAAAGAATGGCAGGGTTTGAAACATGATTAAAAAAACACAAAATTCTTACATTTTAATGATTATTTTTTTAAATCCTAATCTTAAACGGTCTTACATGTCAAGTAAGTATTCGTACGAGCCGATGAGCGCCATTAGCAGCTCAGCAAGTGTCCAATCGGTACTCAAGCTCTCTCAAAACGTAGTTCATTTTTCAACATGTCTTTTAGTTTTAATGCTAGTAACGGTTAAAGTTAGAAAATAAAAATTAACATTGCAGAGGTTTGCGGGAAATAAAATGGAGAGTTTAGTATTAATGTCATTTTGACGAAATTAACTTAAATGAAAGATAAACATATCATCTCTGTTTGGCTGTAGTTAATTTTTCGAAATATATTTTAGTTTTTACGCTATTAACTGTTATAGTTACAAATATACAGTGTTTTAAGACCTTATTTAAGAAGCTAAAAATAAATTGATCAAAAATCTAACCACAGGCAAACATAGATGAATTCTTTCTCCTTTCATAAAAATTAACATATCCGAGTTTAACCTTCATTTAAGAGCGCTATCTACTTTCTACGAAACCCTTGGAAGCGGAGGGTTTGAAGAAGCCGCATTGTTGAAAGAAAGCCCGTTGTTACGTGCGCGGTGTCGTGTGTTCCTTGCGGACGAATTCAGCCTTCAGCCAGGTGACCACGAATCACTCCCTCAAGTGATTTATGTCTTAGATCTGTTCTTTTAGTCATTTATTTTCATCATATACATCAATTTACATTAATTGTGTTTTCAAGTTACAATACTTAAATTATATATTTTGCATAAAAACATTAAAAGATAAACATACAATTTTGTAGGTCTTAACAAAACAACTAAAGTTAAATACAAGTAAATACACATTATGTAAGCAAGCAAGAATAAAAAAGAGTTTCGCAAACCCTAAGCTCTTTTATGTGAACTATCCGATGACCAAACAAGAATTTACTCCGGAACACTATAAAACCAGTGATCAAGAAAGTGAAGATACTTTGTTTGAAAAGGTTTAGGAGAGGTCACGTTTTTCTGGTGGTTTGACGTTTAATAAAAGATATTACAAGCCACGGTGTTTTTCGAAAAAGGTTGTGCAATGACCAGGATTATTGCAGAGAGCGGGTTTCGGTAAAATGTCGATGTATGTGGTTTATACCGTAAAACTTTTCTGGATGTGTGTAAAACAGAGAAGGCACTTTGTAATATACAGACAAGGAAGGAATTACAGGACTTCTAACTGCTTAAACACAGGGTGAACACGAATGGTGATTTCATGAGTCTTAAGATGTTCTTTTGCATTTGAAAGCATCAGATGAGTTTCCCCAAAAAATATACCATACGAGATATGCGACTGAAAATAAGAAAATAAACCTCACGTAAGATATGGAAACCAACTACGCGAGAGTGTCATCATAGCATTGAAAGCCCTACTGAGCTTTGGAAGTAATTTGTTTATGTAGGGGTTGCTGATTTGAGTCGATCTCTACACCAAGGCATCTCAAAGAAGGCACAACGTTAAGGTTTCTTCATAAACAGTTATGGATACTTTTGGGCTTCAACCCCCCTGAGTACGGCCTTGACCACATATTCCATTGTTCACGTACTGCACAGTACAGGTGACCACGCAGTGAGGTGACGGCGAGGTGAGGGGCAGGTCGGCGCGGCGCCAGCGCGGGTAACTAGATCTGATAATTGGAAGAGCGCAGCCGCAGTACCCAGCTCCTCTCATCTCGCCTTTGATCAGTTCTCTCCTCTCCTCTACTCTGCTCGGTAATCATTATCATATCGCCTGTGCTGACACGCCCCCGCATCACCCTGCCACTATACTCTCCTTCAACACACATTGTACAACATTCTCTAGTCTTTGCTTATAAGAGACGTTCTGCTGGATACTCCACAATGATACTGTATTGCCTGGATACGATTGTACTTGGGGTGGCATAGCTCAAACAGAGTGAGTTTTGAATGTCCTCCCCCCACCCAAAACCCGGGGAGGCCCTCCCCCAAGTTTTTAAAACCAAACCTCCCCTTTGTGTCACTTCAAAAAGAAAAACTTCAATACAAATCCAACGACGCAAAGAAAATTGTTTTAACTCGATTCGTTGTTTGTTATATCTATTTAAAGATTGCAAGAAATCAGCGTCAAATTCCACACTTCACGTACAGTTTTTTTATGACTAATTTTTCTTGAAAGTCTTATGAGGAAAACATCACAACCCTAATCCCATAGGGTATTTTGAAGAAAAATTGGTATAAAAAATGTGTATGTGAAATAGCATTTTAAACCTGATTTCTCGTAATCTTTAAATAGATATTACAAAAAAAACGATTATATACAGGGTGTCACAAAAATGTGTAGAGCGCTATGCGGAATCGGATTCTACTCGTACATTCAAAAGTTAGTCGAAAATGTGTAATTCAACAATTTTTTTCGGCTTAGTTTAGCCGTAATCTACTGTTTTGTAAATTTTATAAAATAATTAATAATTCAAAACCCCTTTGAGATATTTTTGTGAAACTTGGTATACACTTTAATTGTTTCCCTAATAATATTTTCCAAAAATATCTGTTATCTTATTAATCAAATTTCTAAATGGCGGCCATTTGAAAATAACAAAGTCAAAATCCAATTTGATTCCATTTGACTTTGAAATATTTAAATGACCGCCATTTTAAAATTTGATAAGTTCGATAAAAAATGTTTCTGAAGTGTCCAAGTTTCACAAAAATGTCTCAAAGGGTTTTTAAATTATTAATTATTTTCTAACATTTACAAAATGGCGGATTACGGCAGAACAAAACCAAAATAAAAATTTTACTCGACATTTTCGACTTACTTTGTATGTACAAGCAGATATTGCATGGCGCGCTACACATTTTTGTGACACCCTGTACAAGAAACTCAATACGATTTTGTTGCGTCCAGACTAATAAAGACACCATCAGGCAACAATTGTGTTCAGTTTCCCATAGAAACACAGACACAATATGTATCAGATGGGACATGTATCAAGTCTGACGAGAGCTGCCCCGGCCCTCACTGATGTGATGCCCTATCTCACCACTTGCACGTTAATTGTCCATATCTCTGTCCAATTATTAGCTTTAATTATACCTGTTTACGCGCATCTCAGGCATTCCAATCAGAAATATAATACCGATCAACATCACATGCAGTATCGACCAGCATCACATGCAGTATCGACCAACACGAGTATGTTCTTGTCTTTTTAAGGAGCCGCAATGGATGCAGTTTAGGTCTGCCCTTGAGATTAGAGCTGCAGTGAGGACTTCGTAAAAATTAAATCGCGTTTCGTTTTCAAATATATATGCTTGTCGTACATATATATTAGCTCTAGGTCAAATATCACGCTTAGATATTTATACTGACTCACTTGTTCGATGGTTTAGCAATATTGGTGGTACATGTTCTTTTTGAGCGTTGTCACAACTATGAAACTTAACAGTCCAGCTTTTAAAATAACTCTTTTCGTCCAGCAAATACTTTGATGAGATCAATAAACAAGGATAAGCCATTTGTATCATATTGACCAGCTCCATTACATTTTTATTTGGTGAAATAAGACATAAGACAATTAATTTACATGTACTGAATACGAATTTCATTTTGACAATATTTGGTAATTTTGAACTCATATAACTTTTTCCACATTAAACATTAGATGAGAGTAATATGCTTCAAAGTGAAATAGATCTATTATTTGCTTCAGATCTATCACTAGATTTGTGGATAGAACCAATATAGCAGGTTTGTAAATTTTGGAAAATGTCAAGATAATGTTAGGTTTCTCCTGAAGAGGATTGATCCCATAAGTTGCTCAAAACATGCTCTCGGAGTCCCCCGTTTGGGACGCTATTTTAAGTTGTAGGGATTAGAAAAGTTGTTTTCCATGTTCTCAAAGGTCGTCTCTAGGTTTGTATTACCTGGTTTTAAAAAATAGGCTTACCAAAATTAGCAAAATAATGTTACAGCTTGCCGTATAGGCTAGTTTAAAAATATCGATAAAAATACCTCCTGAAGTGTGTGTGCGTTAAAGGTGAAATCAATTTAGCAACACTGTTTTTAGCATTTTCGTTGAAAAAGAATTAATGTAGAATAACATTAAGTGTAAAGAGATTTGTTCGTGAAGAGCGCTGAAAAACAGTCTACGATACCGAATGCGCCTATATCTACCATACAACGTACAACAAAACAGACTTAATAAACAACCAACCCAACGTTGAATAGAGATTAGTAACGGCGACACAAACCACAAACAATCGGAGCCAATCAAACACAAGCGACCGCGATTGAACTTTAATTAAAATGGTGAACTTTTGATTAGTAATTCTGCTTTATTCTTCAGTCATCCTCTATTCTTCCGATCTCTCTTAGCGTGGGAACAGTATCATACAAGAAACTGACCGTGCATGTCTAAAACAGGTGCATAGAAAAGTAGCTGAATAGCTAGTGTCCCCGTATCTGTAACATTTAACTAAAGTACTAGAACTGACTGAGATTGAAGAAGTCTACACAACCAAATTCCTCGGGATACCCTCGATCGAAGTTTGACCTGGGATTTTCATGTAGACTATGTCTGCTCCAAAATTTCCTCAGGATGTTTTGAGACAGCTATCCAAATATTGCCCAACTCAGGTACTGATGACGGCATATTATGGAGTAGTCTTTTTACACCTCTCATACGGAGTAGCGCTGTGAGGAGGCTGCAAAAGCGAATGGTTTTCCAGAACTTTCATTCTCCAAAACAAGCAGTCAGAACAATAGCAAAGCTGCAATAGAGAGTCACCCAGACCAGCTTTAAAAAATTTGAAACTGTTGACATTACCTGCTGCCTCATTTTGGAAACCTGCCTTTTTTCAGACAAAAATACGATCTCGTAAGAGGGAGTGATATCCGCTCTTACGAAACCAGGGGAAGGGAGAACTACCGAACTGGGAGACACAGAACGGTAACTCAAGAACGTTTGCCTTATTGGCAAGATTTCAACTCGTCAACATACTGCCAAATTTGATCAAAAATGCCTATGACACACTGGGCATTCAAAATCAGCTTGAAAAAATGAGTGAATGAGGTGGGTGAATGCAAATACTGTATGTTTAAATGGATTTCAATGTATGAATGAAATTTAGACAAAATACTAACGACTTAATATTAACATAATACCATGACATATATGTTTTACGCAATAAAAGATTTATTCGTCGTTTTAAATAGCGGTGTATTGATTATTTCTCTCCGGTGGACGAGGGGTAGGTAGAGATCCAAGTTTATCTTCTGTTTCAAAAACGTCAGCTCTAGTTGGTTTGTCCTGTCTGGGTCAGTTCTTTGAAGAGTCGCGCGTGCCGCCGACCTTGCTAATGAAGAGAAATTGTAGTAGCAATATCGTCGTCGTTTTTCTTTATTTTCCAGTTTTCATTTTACTGAAGGCAGAATTCAGCCAAAGAGAATTTATAAGCATGTATAAGACTACCTTTAGAAATTTGGAAGGAAGAATGTATAACAAGTTTAAGCGGCACCTATTCAAATAGTTGTTATCGTTTTACATTTAGCCCCTAAATTTTAGGGTTTAACTCATATGATTTCATTAGGAATGCTTTGGAATGACAAGACAATAATTATTTAAAATTATGCAGGAAATAAGCATTTCTGCCAAGACAAGTACAAACTATCACGTAGAATTAGAACCTACAGTAAAGTAAATAACTAAATCACTATTTGAGATGCCGACCACTCTCATGAGGGTATTTTAAGGCAAATATGTGGTGAAGGATGAGTATGATGAGTGGTAGTAATGAGTCATGAGGTGTAGTCTTGTAACAAACTAAGGCCGACTCTTCCTTAGAATGGGTCATTAATAAGTAGCCCAATGACCAATGGAAATACAAGGACCAACGGCTTAACGTGACTTCCGAACCACGCAGGTGATGGTCTGATATGTCTAAACGATGGTGGGAGTTGATGCGGGTATCATCAGATGATCACTGAGACTATCTGAGCCGCTTTAGACCTATATCATCCTCAGTATTATCACACTCATGGAGAAGAGGTTTGTCGATGTGGCACAACCTTGTTGTCAGATTATCTGCGGACGGTTGCAATGCAAGCAGCAGGCTACAATGAAGCCTCGGGCTTTGTTATCAAGACCTCACACGAAGCAGACCTCAAGGTGATAAACAGATTTAAATTGCTCAACTGCAAGATTCTCCAGTGTCTTATCTCGTCAGCTTTCTAGTCTCTAGGCTAACTTTGATACTAGTGACACCAACATGATATCGCCAGAGGTTGAATATTATAGGGTTACATTTCGCAAGACATCCGAGAATTATATCATCAGTCTCAATCCGTAAAAGTTAGCACTTTTGTCGGTTTAAACTTCTATCTAACTAACTAGGCATCCAATGACGTGATCATAGAAAGGTTTTCCATCCTTGGAGATGCGGAGGTCAACTCTGAGGATTCCACCAAGTATCTTGGCTTGCGACAAACACCTTAGTTGAAATTTGAAGGTTTGTACAGACGGAGGATCATTATTTGTAAACATAATGATTTCCAACTACTAATATGACAACAGCTTAATTTATGAGATCGCTAGGTCAGGTTGTGATGAGGTATATGGCAGCCATACCAGGGTTTTTGCAAAAGAGACTAAAACAGCACCAAGATAATTTACATTTCGGCAAGTATGATTCATCAAGTTTCGTTCAACACCAATTCTTTCGAAAGCGTAAGATCAAATTTGAAGAAACAAAAATTGTACGTCATCATGAGAGAAACTCGTGAACAAAAAAGGTTATTGTTAAAATCCGAAATTATGTTATATGCAAACAAAAAGTGTTTCAGTCCACCTAGCAAAGACATTTATCCAGGCTGGCAGAACCGTGTGAAAAAAGAAGTGAATAATTTAAATTCATAACTTTATATATTAGTTAATTTCAAATTTTTATGAATTTCTTCAGTTTTTGCTTTTAAGTAACTATTTTATTATTATTCGTACCATTATACCATGTTTATTATAATTTTCTTGATTGATGAAAATACCAGTCATTTTTGGTATCGAAATATATTGAATTTGTAAAATAAAAAAATATTATTAACATACGTATCCTGAAAAATTCCTACAAATAATCACCTTAGATTCGCAAATCCAGACCAGAAATTATGAAATTAGCACCGATCCTGACCCCCCCCCCTAGAATACATTTTGAGCACTGTTTCGAAGCTTTATAAACATATACATGTGTGTACTCTCTACAGATCGTACTTTTCCAAATACCCGAAAAACTTCCACACTCCGGCGGATACGTGGCGGATTGGTATCGCGCGCGACTCCGGTGCTCATCACTCCGGTGGCGCGGGTTCAATCCCCGCAGTCACCACTTACATTTGTAATGTGACTAAACGGTGACGCTAGGTAAAGGTCGAGGTTGAGTGGTAGAGAGGACTTTGTAGTCCTAACTTCGCCTCGTTAAACAAGACAAACTTTACCTTTACCTTTTTAAACTTTTAATGTATATGAAAACTATTCAAAATATGTTATTACAAAGCCTAGACACTAGGTTATTGTGTGCTCCAAATCGCGTGAGAAGAGGAAGCGTGGATTCCTCAGAGGACAACATGTTGATGGTTTGATCCCTATTGTACCGGTCGGCTGTAATTTGTCAGTCATTCTGACGGATAGGTGTGGAACCATCCACATACCAACACCTCCCCACCTCGTCTCACCCATACCTGGCTAATCACCTTAAAACTCAAGCCAAACAATCATCCGACCGACAAACAATATTTGCAGTCACCTTCCTCATCCATCTTTTCAACAAGATTGTCCGACAAGCTGGAGAATTACAGGAATGATTACTATTACGTGGATGATACAGCCTAGATTTGACTTTTCATTCGGACACGTTATGATTAATCACTCTCTGCACGGTTTATTACAGAATTTTCTTTGAAAATACAGCAACTGTATTCATTTCTCTCGCCAAATAAAACGAAACGTCTATGTGTACTTAGTACATAAATATATGTGTACTTTTTCATTTGATATAATATATATGTGACCACTCTACAAGTCGCATTATTGGTCCGATTTTCACGAAATTTGGAACAAATGTCCCTTTTGCCAATCTCTAGGTTAAGTTCGCTTGGTCGGATCATACGTTTCAAAATGGTAGCCATTCAAAGTTTTGTTTTCCCTATAAAATTGTAGCGATGCCATAAACGAACACAAGGTTCACCCTATATAGTAAGTAGAGTTTTACCCTCTCAATCGACTAAACCAACTCCCGTTGCTCTAGAACGTACCGTTTTAAAGTAATTTCTGTTTAATTATTTAGTTGGAATTTCATCACTTTGACATTCAGAGCACTGGGTATAAATTAAGGTGTTATATAATTTACTAGCCTATGTTTCCTTGGATACAGAAAGTAAAAAATAAGGTTTGTCTTGTTTAACAAGGCAAAGTTAGGACTACAAAGTTTTCTCTACCACTCAACCTCGACCTTTACCTAGCGTTACCGTATATAGGCTGAGTGGTGACTGCGGGGATAGTGTATAAAGGAATTTCGCCTAATTTAAAAATGATAAATGAAAACTTGTTCTGTTTTATATAAAATTCGCTAAGATGCACCGTGCAGTCGGCTATGTTTTCTTTTCAATGTTCACTGCGATGAAACATTTCCAGGTATGGTGGATGTAGATTTTGAATCCGGTGCCCGGACGCGCTGTTGGATGGGCCAAACGAGTGTTAGCCGATAATCATCAAATCTGGTCTGAAGTGTGTCCAAATGAGGTCTGATTGGCGGAGGCGGGGGTCTGACAAGTCCGGCTCTGATCGGATCAGACCAAGAGCCCTCACCTTCCCCGTGTCCTCTGATTGTTATGTATTGTTTACATCATTATTATCTACTGATTTCGTTCAGATATGACACTGGGAAACGTCAAGGAGTGAAGCTCATTTCAAGGTGGCCCAGCATTGCAATGCATGCTGTTACATTGATATAGTGCGTGCTATGTCGTTAGAAGTAACATTTTGAACAACATCTGGAAATAAACGTGGACTCTAAAAGTATGTACTGTAGTTCGTTCAAAAGCAAAAAATTCAACGATGTAGACGAGGGGTTTGCGAATTGTTGAGCACATGTTGTTATGTAAGCATAGATTCACAAATCATAACAACTTAAAGACCTGCGAACAGCACAGTACCGGGTGATTACAAATGAAATAGACAGTTTGGATAGCTTATGAAAAATTTGTTGTTTAAAGGTTTAGATTATTATTTACATGATTATATAGAAGAATTCTTTAAGTTTTGTTTGAATATATTTATTCCGGTTACTCATGGTTCTTGGAAGAAGAACGGCCCGTAAACCTTTTCACAAGATAAAGCGCAAAACACGTTCAATTTCGAGAATGCTGCATGACCACAGTACCTGCGGGTTTTCTATTCCCGATAATCGTACATTATATCTATTAACTTTTCCACTAATGTGTAAAGTGCTTTCATCACTGAAAATTACCGATTAAACAGTGTGTCGATATTTTCAAGACAATGTTGCATCTCCTGCAACACGACGTACAACCTTATCATTGTCATTTAAACTTTGTACTAACTGTAATTTATAAGGTGTCATTTTCAAACGTTTCCGCAAAATGTTTCAACATAATTTGTATCAACATAAACGTTAAGAAATTCTCCACAAACCTATATCACTTACTATGTTGAAATACACCAGTTTAGTTTTTTAGAGGCTATTGAAGTTGTCTATTTCATTTGTAATCACACGGTATAGTCCAATAGCAGTACTCTAACAACCAATCGGCTTAAAATCAGAACCGACGTTGACAAGTGCTACCATGAGATCCTTGCGAATTTCTTTACGCCAGTACGCAAAGCCTATTTTTTTTGAGCCGGGAAATTCCGCTTAAAAATAGAGTTTTTGTAAAAGCCCTGTTTGCTCAAAAACACTGTTTTGTAAAACCCTGTTTTTAATACAATTTCGAATAACTAGTAAACACGTTCATGACGCCGTACGGTACCCAACCAGTGAGCAAAAGGTCCTATCAGCCAGACCAAGATGGAAGAGAAAACAATTTTCCACCATCATCTTGGTCTGGCTGAATTGAAGCCTGTTGGTTTTTGGAACACTAAGTTATAAAGACACAGCTAGTCCTAGGTCCTAGCTACAACCGTGTTTTGTCCAGTCACACAGACGTAGCCGCGGCTGAGCACTTGACTAGATAAGCGAGGAATGTGCTCCAAGCTCCTCTCTACCCTAGCACCTAGCAGTGCCAGTTGGTGTGTGACTGAGGTACTGCTGGTGGAGACATCAGGCTAGATTGTGAGCTTGATAGCAATCGTCAACCGTGTTTTGTCAGTCACACAGACGTAGCGCGGCTGAGCACTTGACTAGATAAGCGGTGTGCTCCTAGCTCCTCTACCACCACAGCACCTAGCAGTGCATAGTGCGTGTGTGACTGGTACTGCTGGTGGAGACATCAGGCTAGATTGTGAGCTTGATAGCAATCGTCAACCGTGTTTTGTCCAGTCACACAGACGTAGCCGCGGCTGAGCACTTGACTAGATAAGCGAGGAATGTGCTCTAGCTCTTCTCTACCTAGCACCTAGCAGTGCATAGTGCGTTGTGACTGAGGTACTGCTGGTGGAGACATCAGGCTAGATTGTGAGCTTGTGCAATCGTCAACCGTGTTTTGTCCAGTCACACAGACGTAGCCGCGGCTGAGCACTTGACAGATAAGCGAGGAATGTGCTCCTAGCTCCTCTCTACCTAGCACCTAGCAGTGCATGGTGCGTGTGTGACTGGTACTGCTGGTGGGAGACATCAGGCTAGATTGTGAGCTTTAGCAATCGTCAACCGTGTTTTGTCCAGTCACACAACGTAGCCGCGGCTGAGCACGACGAGATAAGCGAGGAATGTGCTCTAACTCCTCTCACTAGCACCTAGCAGTGCATAGTGCGTGTGACTGAGGAACTGCTTTGGTGGAGACATCAGGCTGGTGTGCTGATTGATAGCAATCGTCAACCGTGTTTTGTCCAGTCACACAGACGTAGCCGCGGCTGAGCATTGACTAGATAAGCGAGGAATGTGCTCTAGCTCTTCACCCTAGCTTTTCTGCAGTGCCGTGCGTGACTGAGGTACTGCTGGTGGGACATCAGGCTGGTTGTGAGCTTGATAGCAATCGTCAACCGTGTTTTGTCCAGTCACACAGACGTAGCCGCGGCTGAGCACTTGACTAGATAAGCGAGGGTGCTCCTGCTCCTACCCGCACTAGCATAGTGCGTGTGTGACTGGGTACTGCTGGTGCAGAACATCAGGCTAGATTGTGAGCTTGATAGCAATCGAACCGTGTTTTGTCCAGTCACACAGACGTAGCCGCGGCTGAGCACTTGACAGACGAGGAATGTAGCTCTCTCTACCTAGCACCTAGCGTGCAGGTGCGTGTGTGACTGAGGTACTGCTGGTGGGAGACATCAGGCTAGATGTGAGAGCTTGATAGCAATCGTCAACCGTGTTTTGTCCAGTCACACAGACGTAGCCGCGGCTGAGCACTTGACGAGATAAGCGAGAATGTGCTCCCTAACCTTAGCACCTAGCAGTGCTAGTGCGTGTGTGACTGAGGTACTGCTGGTGGGAGACATCAGGCTAGATTGTGAGCTTGATAGCAATCGTCAACCGTGTTTTGTCCAGGCACAGGCGGCTGAGCACTTGACGAGATAAGCGAGGAATGTGCTCTAGCTCCCTCTACCTAGCACCTAGCGGTGCACAGTGCGTGTGTGACTGAGGTACTGCTGGTGGGAGACATCAGGCTAGATTGTGAGCGATAGCAATCGTCAACCGTGTTTTGTCCAGTGCACAGAGCAGCCGCGGCTGGTGAATAAGCGAGGAATGTGCTCCTAGCTCTCTCACCCTTTTCGCGGTGCCGTGCGATGACGGTACTGCTGGTGGGAGACATCAGGCTAGATTGTGAGCTATGCAATCGTCAACCGTGTTTTGTCCAGTCACAGACGGCCGCGGCTGAGCACTTGACGAGATAAGCGAGGTGTGCTAAGCTCCTCTCTAGCACCTAGCAGTGCAGTGCGTGTGTGACTGAGGTACTGCTGGTGGGAGACATCAGGCTAGATTGTGAGCTTGATAGCAATCGTCAACCGTGTTTTGTCCAGTCACACAGACGTAGCCGTGAGCACTTGACTAGATAAGCGAGGAATGTGCTCCTAGCTCCTCTCTACCCTAGCACCAGCAGTTTAGTGCGTGTGTGACTGAGGTACTGCTGGTGGGAGACATCAGGCTAGATTGAGCTTGATAGCAATCGTCAGCCGTGTGTCCAGTCACACGACGTAGCCGCGGCTGAGCACTTGACGAGATAAGCGAGGAATGTGCTCCTAGCTCCTCCTACTATAGCACCTGGTGCATGGTGCGTGTGTGACTGAGGTACTGCTGGTGGGAGACATCAGGCTAGATTGTGAGCGGATAGCAATCGTCAACCGTGTTTTGTCCAGTCACACAGACAAGCCGCGGCTGAGCACTTGACGAGATAAGCGAGGAATGTGCTCTAGCTCCTCTCTACCCTAGCACCTAGCAGTGCATGAGTGCGTGTGGTACTGCTGGTGGGAGACATCAGGCTAGATTGTGAGCTTGATAGCAATCGTCAACCGTGTTTTGTCAGTCACACAGACGTAGCCGCGGCTTTACTTGATAAATAAGCGAGAATGTGCCTAGCTCCTCTCTACCTTAGCACCTAGCAGTGCATAGTGCGTGTGTGACTGAGGGTGCTGTTGGGAGGGAAACGTTGAGCGGTAGCGGTAAGTCGTCAACCGTGTTTTGTCCAGTCACACAGACGTAGCCGCGGCTGAGCACTTGACTGAATAAGCGAGGAATGTGCTCCTAGCTCCTCTCTACCCAGCACTAGCAGTGCTGCATATGCGTGTGTGACTGAGGTACTGCTGGTGGGAGACATCAGGCTAGATTGTGAGCTTGATAGCAATCGTCAACCGTGTTTTGTCAGTCACACAGACGTAGCGGCTGAGCACTTGACTAGATAAGCGAGGAATGCTCCTAGCTCCTCTCTACCTAGCACCTAGCAGTGCATAGTGCGTGTGTGTGACTGAGGTACTGCTGGTGGGAGACATCAGGCTAGATGTGAGCTTGATAGCAATCGTCAACCGTGTTTTGTCCAGTCACACAGACGTAGCCGCGGCTGAGCACTTGACTAGATAAGCGAGTGTGCTCCTAGCTCTCTCTACCCTAGCACCTAGCAGTGCATGGTGCGTGTGTGACTGAGGTACTGCTGGTGGGAGACATCAGGCTAGATGTGAGCTTGATAGCAATCGTCAACCGTGTTTTGTCCAGTCACACAGCGTAGGCTGCTGAGCACTTGACTAGATAAGCGAGGAATGTGCTCCAGCTCCTCTACTACCAGCACCTAGCAGTGCACAGTGCGTGTGTGACTGAGGTACTGCTGGTGGGAGACATCAGGCTAGATTGTGAGCTTGATAGCAATCGTCAACCGTGTTTTGTCCAGTCACACAGACGTAGCCGCGGCTGAGCACTTGACGAGATAAGCGAGGAATGTGCTCCTAGCTCCTCTCTACCCTAGCACCTAGCAGTGCATAGTGCGTGTGTGACTGAGGTACTGCTGGTGGAGACATCAGGCTGAGCTTGATGGCAATCGTCAACCGTGTTGTCAATCACACAGACGTAGCCGCGGCTGAGCACTTGACGAGATAAGCGAGTGTGCTCTAGCTCCTCTCTACCTAGCACCTAGCAGTGCTTAGTGCGTGTGTGACTGAGGTACTGCTGGTGGGAGACATCAGGCTAGATTGTGAGCTTGATAGCAATCGTCAACCGTGTTTTGTCCAGTCACACAGACGTAGCCGCGGCTGAGCACTTGACGAGATAAGCGAGGAATGTGCTCCTAGCTCTCTCTACCCTAGCAGTGCAGTGCGTGTGTGACTGAGTACTGCTGGTGGGAGACATCAGGCTAGATTGTGAGCTTGATAGCAATCGTCAACCGTGTTTTGTCCAGTCACACAGACGTAGCCGCGGCTGAGCACTTGACGAGATAAGCGGGAATGTGCTCTAGCTCCTCTCTACCTAGCACCTAGCAGTGCATAGTGCGTGTGTGACTGAGGTACTGCTGGTGGGAGACATCAGGCTAGGTGTTGATAGCAATCGTCAACCGTGTTTTGTCCAGTCACACAGACGTAGCCGCGGCTGAGCACTTGACGATAAGCGAGGAATGTGCTCCTAGCTCCTCTACCTAGCAGCCGGTGCGCATAGTGCGTGTGTGACTGAGGTACTGCTGGTGGGAGACATCAGGCTAGATTGTGAGCTTGATAGCAATCGTCAACCGTGTTTTGTCCAGTCACACAGACGTAGCCGCGGCTGAGCACTTGACGAGATAAGCGAGGAATGTGCTCTAGCTCTCTACCCTAGCACCTAGCAGTGCATAGTGCGTGTGTGACTGAGGTACTGCTGGTGGGAGACATCAGGCTAGATTGTGAGCTTGATAGCAATCGTCAACCGTGTTTTGTCCAGTCACACAGACGTAGCCGCGGCTGAGCACTTGACTAGATAAGCGAGAATGCTCCTACTCCTCTCTACCCTAGCACCTAGCAGTGCACAGTGCGTGTGTGACTGAGGTACTGCTGGTGGGAGACATCAGGCTAGATTGTGAGCTTGATAGCAATCGTCAACCGTGTTTTGTCCAGTCACACAGACGTAGCCGCGGCTGAGCACTTGACTAGATAAGCGAGGAATGTGCTCCTTCCCTCTCTAGCACCTAGCAGTGCATAGTGCGTGTGTGACTGAGGTACTGCTGGTGGGAGACATCAGGCTAGATTGTGAGCTTGATAGCAATCGTCAACCGTGTTTTGTCCAGTCACACAGACGTAGCCGCGGCTGAGCACTTGACTAGATAAGCGAGGAATGTGCTCTCTAGCTCCTCTCTACCCCTAGCACGCAGTGCGTGCGTGTGACTGAGGTACTGCTGGTGGGAGACATCAGGCTAGATTGTGAGCTTGATAGCAATCGTCAACCGTGTTTTGTCCAGTCACACAGACGTAGCCGCGGCTGAGCACTTGACTAGATAAGCGAGGAATGTGCTCCTAGCTCCTCCCTCTACCCTAGCACCTAGCAGTGCATAGTGCGTGTGTGACTGAGGTACTGCTGGTGGGAGACATCAGGCTAGATTGTGAGCGATAGCAATCGTCAACCGTGTTTTGTCCAGTCACACAGACGTAGCCGCGGCTGAGCACTTGACGGATAAGCGAGGAATGCCCTAGCTACCTTAGCACCTAGCAGTGCATAGTGCGTGTGTGACTGAGGTACTGCTGGTGGAGACATCAGGCTAGATGTGAGAGCTTGATAGCAATCGTCAACCGTGTTTTGTCCAGTCACACAGACGTAGCCGCGGCTGAGCACTTGACTAGATAAGCGAGGAATGTGCTCCTAGCTCCTCTCTACCCTAGCACCTAGCAGTGCATAGTGCGTGTGTGACTGAGGTACTGCTGGTGGGAGACATCAGGCTAGATTGTGAGCTTGATAGCAATCGTCAACCGTGTTTTGTCCAGTCACACAGACGTAGCCGCGGCTGAGCACTTGACGAGATAAGCGAGGAATGTGCTCCTAGCTCCTCTCTACCCTAGCACCTAGCAGTGCATAGTGCGTGTGTGACTGAGGTACTGCTGGTGGGAGACATCAGGCTAGATTGTGAGCTTGATAGCAATCGTCAACCGTGTTTTGTCCAGTCACACAGACGTAGCCGCGGCTGAGCACTTGACTAGATAAGCGAGGAATGTGCTCTAGCTCACCTAGCACCTAGCGTGCATAGTGCGTGTGTGACTGAGGTACTGCTGGTGGGAGACATCAGGCTAGATTTGAGCTTGATAGCAATCGTCAACCGTGTTTTGTCCAGTCACACAGACGTAGCCGCGGCTGAGCACTTGACTAGATAAGCGAGGAATGTGCTCCTAGCTCCTCTCTACCCTAGCACCTAGCAGTGCATAGTGCGTGTGTGACTGAGGTACTGCTGGTGGGAGACATCAGGCTAGATTGTGAGCTAAGCAATCGTCAACCGTGTTTTGTCAGTCACAGACGTAGCCGCGGCTGAGCACTTGACTAGATAAGCGAGGAATGTGCTCCTAGCTCCTCTCTACCCTAGCACCTAGCAGTGCACAGTGCGTGTGTGACTGAGTACTGCTGGTGGGAGACATCAGGCTAGATTGTGAGCTTGATAGCAATCGTCAACCGTGTTTTGTCCAGTCACACAGACGTAGCCGCGGCTGAGCACTTGACTAGATAAGCGAGGAATGTGCTCTAGCTCCTCTACCTAGCACCTAGCAGTGCAGTGCGTGTGCTGAGGTACTGCTGGTGGGAGACATCAGGCTAGATTGTGAGCTTGATAGCAATCGTCAACCGTGTTTTGTCCAGTCACACAGACGTAGCCGCGGCTGAGCACTTGACTAGATAAGCGAGGAATGTGCTCCTAGCTCCTCTCTACCCTAGCACCTAGCAGTGCATAGTGCGTGTGCTGAGGTACTGCTGGTGGGAGACATCAGGCTAGATTGTGAGCTTGATAGCAATCGTCAACCGTGTTTTGTCCAGTCACACAGACGTAGCCGCGGCTGAGCACTTGACTAGATAAGCGAGGAATGTGCTCCTAGCTCCTCTCTACCCTAGCACCTAGCAGTGCATAGTGCGTGTGTGACTGAGGTACTGCTGGTGGGAGACATCAGGCTAGATTGTGAGCTTGATAGCAATCGTCAACCGTGTTTTGTCCAGTCACACAGACGTAGCCGCGGCTGAGCACTTGACTAGATAAGCGAGGAATGTGCTCCAGCTCCTACCTAGCACTAGCACAGTGCATGTGCGTGTGTGACTGAGGTACTGCTGGTGGGAGACATCAGGCTAGATTGTGAGCTTGATAGCAATCGTCAACCGTGTTTTGTCCAGTCACACAGACGTAGCCGCGGCTGAGCACTTGACAGATAAGCGAGGAATGTGCTCTAGCTCTCTCTTTAGCACCTAGCAGGTGCATTGCGTGTGACTGAGGTACTGCTGGTGGGAGACATCAGGCTAGATTGTGAGCTTGATAGCAATCGTCAACCGTGTTTTGTCCAGTCACACAGTAGCCGCGGCTGAGCACTTGACTAGATAAGCGAGGAATGTGCTCCTAGCTCCTCTCTACTAGCACCTAGCAGTGCATAGTGCGTGTGTGACTGAGGTACTGCTGGTGGGAGACATCAGGCTAGATTGTGCTTGATAGCAATCGTCAACCGTGTTTTGTCCAGTCACACAGACGTAGCCGCGGCTGAGCACTTGACTAGATAAGCGAGGAATGTGCTCCTAGCTCCTACCCTAGCACCAGGTGCATAGTGCGTGTGTGACTGAGGTACTGCTGGTGGGAGACATCAGGCTAGATTGTGAGCTTGATAGCAATCGTCAACCGTGTTTTGTCCAGTCACACAGACGTAGCCGCGGCTGAGCACTTGACTAGATAAGCGAGGAATGTGCTCCTAGCTCCTCTCTACCTAGCACCTAGCAGTGCATAGTGCGTGTGTGACTGAGGTACTGCTGGTGGGAGACATCAGGCTAGATTGTGAGCTTGATGCAATCGTCAACCGTGTTTTGTCCAGTCACAGACGTAGCCGCGGCTGAGCACTGACTGATAAGCGAGGAATGTGCTCCTAGCTCCTCTCTATCTCTACCCTAGGACCTAGCAGTGCATAATGCAAGGTATGGTTTAGGCACGTCTTTCAGGTGCAGCAAAGGTTCAAAAACAGTTTGTTCCTTCAAACAAGGTCTGTTCATAACATAATTCTACTTTTAAAGATTCGATTGTTTTTTAAATAACGCAATTAAAGCAGTACTGTCTTTTTATTAAACACCCTTGGTACTTAAAATCCTAATAGGATTTCAACCAAAGATCAGGTCAAGGAGAAAGCACACGTCTCCCTCACAGTGACACAAGTGAACTCTAGACTGATTTCAATCTAGTCACCATATGTTCGCAGCCCAGAGGTACAGACAGACCTCTGTATAGGCTACAGTTGTATATTTATGTAAGGTCATGCGATACACCTCCACAATGTCGAGCACTTACAACACGGTGAGTTACGACCCATAAGAGTCACACTGCAAATTTGTATATCCATAAAGAAGTAAGGGGCAGAGGTTAGAGAGATAGACTTCGTATAGACACCAGCTGGTTCACTGCTTACTAGAGGCAAAAAATTTATTCTCGTGGAAAAGTCATTGAAACACTTGATTAAGTACAAATTATTCCTCAGTTCCGTCCAACTAGATGGCTAAAATGTTCTTTATACCTCTGCAAACTTTCCCAGTCATCGATAAATTACTCAAATCGTAGCCGATGAAATAACTTAAATAAGATTACATCTGAGGCGACGTGACCTAGAACGTTGAATATATCTTTGTCGTCAACGAGACATTTAACTGGCACCGCTGTCATCAAGTTCAAATCAGAGAAGAATTTACAGCTGGGGCTATGCCAATGACTTCTGCAAATGGCTTACAACTCAAATAACTCAACAACGTTTTAAGCAGCAAGTTGGCTATGTGCGTGCACATGATAAACTCTTGTTTTCCAGTTGAAAATCCAGCAACACTAACATACTATGTGTGTACAAATACTTTTATAAACTAAACTAGAGAAACAAGAAATTATTTCTGCTTGGAAATCTAATCAATACTGTGAGTTTCGAAATAATGTTCAAACATAGAACTTGCAGTATTTTAATGTGGTTAGTCTAAGGCTATACATGAGCGATAAATAGTTAGAAGCGTGTTTGTGTTCATGAGAACTTGATAAAGTAAAAACAGCTGAATAGCCAAACCATTGACTACAACAAAACACTTCCATCTTTTTATCGAATTTCCTTTGGAAAAAAAATTCCTTTAGAGCTCTATTTATGCCGTAAACATGGTTAGATTCTAGGCTCGGGACCATGAAATGAACACCGACCCTGACCCCAGAATCCGTTTTGAGCATTTTTTTAAAACTTTATACACATATGTATATATGGGTATCATCTCTACAGGTCACATTTTTTGTCCGATTTTCACCAAACCTGGTTCAAATGTTCCTTTTGGAAAAACGGCGGTCGAGTTCGTTAACCAGAAGAATCGGACCACTAAAATAAGGGTTTTAATTATCTAAAGCACAGTAAATTTCGTACGATTTTAGTGAAATTTAAAATAAACCTGTATTTTGTTACTGTACATCAATATACCAAAAACTATGAACATCCATTAAGTAGTTTCAAAAGTCTCAGCCGGGCGCTGCTGTTGACACAAGGTTATTAACTGCACATAAAAAGTACTCTTCGTATAATTTCTGGTTGATTTTAATACCTTATTCGTAAGCCGTAACAACCAAGACTGCAGAGGAAACCAAAGAAGGAAAAATCACGAGAAGAAAATAATAGAGTTTATTGAAGATAATTTCCGTGTTAGCGCTCGGAAAGTGTTCCAAAAATCACTTTTCGGGGCGGCAATTTCGGCGTGGATGCGCCGCGCACAGCCGGACTCGTAAACCGGGCTGATTGCATTCGCCCGCGCTGCCAGAGTCCCCTGTCATCGTAAATTATGGCCAAACCGCCTCATCTTGTTAATTAGCGACCCATTTCGCTCCTACGCCATTTTCTTCGAATTACTTTAATAAGCATTGCTGATAATGCGCCGGGTAATTTCTGGACATCCTTTCTCTAATCGGAACGGCCGACATAGCGCTTAGTGGACACGTAACATTTCTCAGCAAGTAATTCGACGCACTGCTGATTTAACTTGGGGATGAACTAGAACTACAACTTGGGGATGAACTAGAACTACTTTGGGCCTACGGCCTAACGAGGCGGGACAATGGAGTGTTGCGGAGAGAAGGCCAGGTGGCTACCTCGTCTTTGTTTCTGACGCCGGTGTAACAAGACGGCCCCTATCATTATCTGGACATGGCGTGTTAGCTATCCGGACCCTCTACTTCTACCTTACACCTAAATTAATTTTAAATAACACTCCGGCTACAAACACACCGGCTCTGCTTGGGTTCATCACAACGCCACAACGCTGCCTGCTGTTGCTGTGATTGAAAACTGTACTCACTGCACACATGCTACAGTACACAATGCTACAGTACACAATGCTACAGTACACACTGCTACAGTACTAACAATGCTACAGTACACAATGCTACAGTACTCACTGCTACAGTACACAATGCTACAGTACACAATGCTACAGTACACAATGCTACAGTACACAATTATGAGTAATAATGCTACAGTACAATGCTACAGTAACACAATGCTACAGTACACACCGACACAATGCCAGCACTACCGTTACGCCAATGCTACAGCACACACATAATAGCACAATAATGCCAGCGCACAATGCCATTGTAACAATGCTACAGTACATACGTTACAGTACAATGCTACAGTAACACAATGCTGTGTACAATGCTATGTCACATTAGCTACAGCACATAATGCCATAGCACTCACTGCTACAGTACACAATGGCTATGCACACGAACATAATTCATCTCGACACTTCGTGTGTTGTGTTACTTGCTCGGTACAGTTTCGGTCAAATATTTCCTGTAAACTAAGAATAAGAATCGTTTATTTTCTCTGTACGATGAACTCTGACAATGGATGGTGAAAAACTATTAACGTAACTGGAAGCACACAAGTGATCAGTTTAACAGTAGAACCATGGGAATGTTAACTCTATGAGCGGCAATCGTGAGTATGTCGAGACTAAAATATATCGTAAAGGCCAAGAAAATCACTATTTAAATTGGCAGTTTTTAAAATATGTTTGTCTAGTTAAAATTAGTATAAGTTTGAGAACAATCTGTATTTAATTTCCTTCAGACGTCTATTGAGCAAGTTATAACGCTTTAATGTACTGCTTGCGTCCGTGGCTCAGTGGTTAGAGTCACGGCTAGCAAAGCGCAAGGTCGCGGGTTCGATTCCTGGCGCAGGCACAAGGGTGTGGACCGCTTCCCTAAAAGCGTTTTGTGATGCCCACAAACCCTGAGTTAAGTCTCTAATAAAAATGCCGTTGGCGTAAACACTACAAGAAAAGTACTGATTTTTATAAACCGTTTGCTACCCCACTTAAAAACGGTATACAAGTATATTTGAACCCATGAACAATAATAACTTTTAGTGGATTGGAAGTTGGGCCGATAAATTTAACGAATACTACTAGAGACAAAAGAGATCGCCGATCGGCAAACAATCCTTGTACTGGCACACCGTCGACGACAAAGTTATCGTCCACGGACATCGGACATGCAGTTTAGCGGAGGTGAAGTGTGTGAAGAACTGTGTTGTGGCATGTGGGTGTCGAGGCCTCAGGCGAGTCGATACTATGGTCGATAAATCGCAATCAAGTATCATATCGCAATACGAACAATTCGCCGTGTGCACGCTTGGACCCACAAGACCGTCGTTTGAAGTCGCCGCGCGTAGGCGTTCACGCACAACACACTATACCCTGCACCGAGGTGATAAAACAGACTCGACTCTAATCACAGGTTCTTCTCCCCACACCTTTCTTTATGTTGGGAGCAGCGATTTAGATATCAAATTATATCGGATGAGTCGATCGGAAAGATAAGAGTCGACGGCGGACAAAAACTGCGCCTCGTTGGCAGGCAGAGTGACGGCCGCCTAATCACAAGATTCGCTTAGTCATTATTCCACTGGGGAATGTTTCCAGTTGTGTTTTTGTGAGAGGAGAGGTATTGTCACGGCTAGCGTCTTCTCGACTCTCCTCTCTAGCTCTCACAGTGTTTACCCCTCTTGTTTGACAAACAGACGACAACATGTCCGGCTACTTGCTTTGCTCTGTGTTTGTGTTTACTTATGCGTCGTTCCTTCGTTTCACCACTGTGTGAGATTTGTTTTCTTGAAATAAGTGTGTGATGTGTGGAAAATCTGTAGTTTTCAATGAAATGATAATACTGTGTAAATTACGGCTTGTATTGGAAAGTGAAATTCCATAGTATTTATGAGCTGGGTCTTTGCTTACAGGAATTCGTACGCCAAGGAAAATTTATACTGTAGTTAAAATCGCTTTATGTAGTAAAATTGCTAGTGTACCTTAAGTGTTCATTTTGGTGAATGTAGTTGATAGAAGAAAGTAATAGTAATATTTATTGTCATTTACAACTAGTTACACCAGGGGTTTCTTTCCACTAGCGATAACACCGCCCCAATAACAATGCAGACAGTGCTACTGCCGCGGACTGCAATGTGTTCAGGGAAACAGGAGCTCATATTAATTACCTCCCTATAGCAGATAACCTCATGGAAAGTGGTCGTCGTCCCAAAATTAAAAGAGAGACACTCACTGGCCTTAAATGTATATTTAAATTAAATGTACATCTCATCTCTCTATTGACCGTTTTTCACGTACGCCCACGAACGTGTATCAAATTGCAAATTCTAACTAATCTATGTAGGCCTATTATTTATTGTCTTCATAACGCATGTTAGATTAGTTATTATACTACCACTATCACTATTTGAGATGCCGACCACTCTCATGAGGATATTTTAAGGCAAATATGTGGTGAAGGATGAGTGTGATGAGTGGTAGTAATGAGTTATGAGGTGTAGTCTTGTTACAAACTAAGGCCGACTCTTCCTTAGAATGGGTCATTAATTAGCCCAATGACCAATGGAAATACAAGGACCAACGGCTTAGTGACTTCCGAACCACGCAGGTGATGGTCTGATATGTCTAATGAGCGATGGTGAGTTGATGCGGGTATCATCAGATGATCACTGAGACTATCTGAGCCGCTTTAGACCTATATCATCCTCAAAACCTGACCTCCATGAAGCTGGATTCAAAATATTATTCATGTCGTTACTGTAATTTATACGTAATTATCTGTAGTCATCATCAACTGTACATGTATTTCTATCATTGGTAATGATCACTAAATACGATAAAAGTAATAGAGTTTCAGAACATTTATAATGAGACATCGATCTTTAACTACGCAAAACTCAGACACTAGTTATCAAACCATAATGCCTGTATGTAATAAATATGTACTGATCCCATCGGTTATTCGGTCATCAAGACCGGGCGAGGAATCGTTTTATAAAATATAAATATTATTTTAAAATCATTATTTTATATGGTACAGTTTAGGAATAGGATAATTTTAGACGGCATATTTTAAATAATGTATGAACAGTAAGCTAAGAGGTATTTCTTGCCAATTGATAACAATATGTCCGAAAGGCGAGTCCAAACATTAATAAACATCTTCAATACGCCATTTATACGTACTGCAGTTTGAATTGCGCGCTAGTAAGGACGAATTCTTCTTACTCTATGCGCAAGAGTTTCCACAACAAGTTAGTTGGCTCGATCACCGCTATGCTTGTTGCGCGCTGCCGACAATCTCGATTCTAGAATACTCTGTGGCCTGTCTCACCTAGCAACAGCAGAAGAAAAACAGCAGCAGAACAAAAGATGGCCGTCAACCGATAGAGATTGTAGTTTGTTTTTGATCTAGCAGGTTTGTTAATAATTCAGGACTGAAAAAGTAGTGATTGTGTACTTCCAAACTATTTGAGTGTTAGTTTACACATTGTTTCAGAACTTGTAGTCTTAGTTATAAGTGATTTATTCTTGATCAAGGATTATCATAACATACCTTGGGCCTACCCTATCTTGTCTACTGACTTGTTTGTACATCTTGTAAAATAGTTAACTTAAAAGGTTTCCATTGATTTCAATACTAAATTTGAACATGAACGAAGTAAAGGACGAACAATCTGCCTCAAAACCTCAAATAAAGCATGATTGGTACCAAACTGACACTCATGTTACAGTTAATGTTCTCATAAAAAATTTGGGAAAAGACGACATAAAGGTTGAATTTGAAGATAAATATTTTAAAATTAGTCTACCCAATGAAGATTGTTTCATACTACAACTGTCCAAGTCGATTGTACCTTCAAAATGTACATATCGAGTTACACCAACTAAAATAGAATTGAAACTGAAGAAGCTAAATGAAGACATTTGGAATGATTTGGAGGAAAAGAAAACTCAACAAGTAGAAGTAACTGCTACAAATTCTAAAAACAAGCCAAATTGGGATAAAATAGTGGAAACCGAACTAAAAGATGATGCTGCACAAGGAGAAGCTGCGTTAAATGAACTTTTTCAAAAGATCTACACAGAGGGAAGTGATGAAGTAAAAAAAGCCATGAATAAATCATTTCTTGAGAGTGGCGGGACCGTATTAAGCACAAATTGGACTGAAGTAGGCGAGAAGAAAGTTGATATCAAGCCACCAGAGGGAATGGAATGGAAGAAGTGGGAAGAGTCTTAAGTTGTTTGCTTAACTTTGTGTTTTATGTAAATATAAATGGTTGCATTCTCACAACAAAAATCGACCGTAACCAATTGTGTTTTGTTTTTCGTATGTTCTCTGATATGTCTAATTTGTTAAAATAAAACTTTTTGAAAGCATTTACCAAATGGTTTTGAATAGACACCAAATAACTTATTTCCACTTTAGTTCACAAACAGGCGTATGCACACTTGGAAGGTAAAATTTGCTTGAGATAAAAATATGAGGATCTTAAAACAGTTTATTTGCTTATGGTGGGGAAGACTTATTCACTATTCACTTATAAAATAGTGCAATAGTTAAACTGAGGTTTACAAATTTAGTGACATCCTAACATTTTAAACGTTTAGAGAACATACACAAAAAGTCATACCAAATCGATTAGACTTGCAATGCATTTTCATCAATCCAGCTACTACCTGGATTGAATGTGCCGCAAGTGATAGTCAAACTGTATTGAGTAATAGTGTATGTGTCAAAACTCAGGTAAAGTAAGATTTGTTTTTACAATTTTTACTCTCCATACAATATATACCACCAAAAGTTTTTTTTCAAATTGTAGATAAAACTCTTGAATCATGCATTACAAACATTAAATTTCAGTTTCATGATACTCTTAAAAACACTTTTGTTTGGCCATGACGCTTTCATCAAATGAAAGAATGTAGCCGAGCAGCGTGGTAACAAAATAGTGTTAGGGTCAAAACACTCCCACGGAATTTTAGGGCCGTCACTAGAGAATTGTTAATCAGGTAGCAGCTGAGAATATGAAATTATAATTTTGTTATATCAATTGTTAAATTGAAGTAAATTTTGATGTTAATACTTTTAATGACACTAGAAGTCAGGTTCACATCAAACTGACCACTCGTCCAGATTCATAAACCGTTGAGTTGTGCACTCCAACCAGGCTCAACCGTTGATTATATAAAGATTTGGACTTATTTAATGGAATTATTATAATAAATATCATCCATTCAATATGATCAATTTCAAGTTTTCTAGGTGAATTTCTATCTGCAATTGTCCAGAAAGCTCAATGCTTTGTTTATTAAACATGATAGAGTTGGGTAAACTATAGCTCGCAAAAACTAAATGTATAAAATGTACTGCAGCTATTTTCACGTTCATTTCAAAGTGGATTTCAGAACTATAGTGAGATGCTAACCTTAACACTATCACTGCTATAGGTGCCTATGTGATCCGTGCAATTAGCATGTAAACATATGCAATTTTCATGTTTCAACATGTCGATCGCAGTGAAAGTGTTAAACTCATGCTGTTTTACTGACTTCCTGCAGCTGAGGCTACCACCGGAATTCGCTTGTTTGTTTCGCCAGACACAATGTTTACTTGTAGCAGATTGATTTTAATCCAAAACATAAAGGGAGCTATTTTCATTTTATCTTGGACTATTTTAGCACCAGAAGTGATAGAAGGAATTGGCACTGATCACATTGGATAATTGCTCAAATTTTAAAATGTGTTCGGTAAAGCATACATTGCGTTTAAAATAATTTGGAACTTCTAAAACTACAAAACACTCCTACCACAAGCTACTTTTTCCCTACAACGGGTCTATATAATCTTATCATTGTAAAGTCACTGAACTGGAACTTAGTTTGAGCGTTATTTTTCTCTGAAATTGAGCTTTTGGGTTTCCACAAATATTTTTACTTAAATTCTTGTGGTTGGGTGGACCAAACCTGAGTCCATAATTCTTAAGGCAATGAGCATTATGGTTTTTACTCACTATACTCTCATTGAGTCTAGATAGAATTGTTGAGATACTTTAAACGTAAAAGCACATCATGCTAGTGAGGAGTTTTAAACGCAGAAGGTTTCTGTGCACAGAAAATGGAAACTTTAGTATCAAGATATTTAACGAAAACAACTCTAAGTGAAAGATAAACCCATTATCTAGGTTTGCCTTTAGTTCATTTTCGACAATGTCTTCAAGATTTTATACTATTAACGGTTAAAGTTAGAAAATATAGAGTGTTTTTAAGACTTTATTTAAGAAGCTAAAAATAGCTCAATCAAAAGTCCAATCACAGATAATCTCTTTCCATAAAAATTTACGTATCCTAATTTATCCTTCACATAAGCACGCTATCTACTTTCTACAAAACCCTTGCAAGCGGAGGGTTTGACAGTTAGGCCGCATCAGTTGACAGAAAGCAAGTTGTTACATACATGGTGTCGTGTGTTCCTTGGGTGGACAAATTCAGCCTTTTTCTGCAATGACCATGGAGGCGAACCCTTAAATTGAGTTATTCAATAATCAATGCTGACATCTGCTTGATTTACAAAATACATCATCCAGTCTAGTTTTACACAGATTCCTTCTGTGCACAGACACAAACTTTTAAAACCTTCTTTTACAATTGTATATTTTATAGGATTACTCTAGCAGTATTTTTATTTTCAATCTAAGCTAAAACTTTATTAGCACTGTTAGGTTTTCAAATATTTTGCTACAAAGACTAACTCCTAGCACAATTTCCACCAAGCCACTAGTCAGGTGTACCCAAAATAATGCTGAACAACAGAAATCACGCGGCACTAAGCAATTGTAGACCTAGTCAACTTTTGAAATGCGTTATATGGTAAGTAAGCAGCTGCTTATACAAATATAAAACATTGAAATCAAATATTAGGATCAGTGTCAAACTATTAAAACAAAGGGGAAATTAATAAATGGGAAATGGTTTCCATCACAGCCAATGCCAGCCCAATGGGAATCTAAGAGTTCTTAAACAGCAACATAGTGAGTGAACTATCCCTGATTCCCGTTGCCTGGCTTTGCCCTTGAGATGAAAATCAAGTCCCATTTATGTGTTCTTACCTATATTAGTTATTCTTGGAGTGACTTAATAACTTTGTTTAGTTAGTTCTTACACTGTAACCTTGTGAGTTTTATATGTGACGTTTGTCTATGCAGTTCTTGACTTTGACTCCCGATACAGATATCAAGACTGTCACTTTCATTTTCAATCGTGATACAAATTACAAAAATGAGTCATTTTTATAGGAAGAGTTTTGGCTAATTTTCTAACCCACACTGATCAAATACTTCAAATTTATTTTTGCAAAATACCGTTGAGCTCTAAGATGCAACCAAATGTCATAATATACTGAAATTTCATATACTTTAAAACATAAATTCCTTAAAATTTCAGAAGTTGAACTATTATTATGGACATTTTCCATCAGCAGAACAAAAGGATCACGACGTTTGGGATCTGCAATCTGATCCGTCTTCAGGTGAAAATAACCTAAAACATAACACAGAACATTAGAAAATATGAGCGATCAGCGTCTCTCACCAAACAACATAGTTAAAGAAAGTCAAACAACAAATTAAATCTTAGAATTTAGGAATAGCCTAGAGAAACTTTCAACAAATTAAATCTTATAATTTAGAAAATTTTTCTAGGCTATTCCTAAATTCTAAGATTTAATTTGTTGTTTGACTTAACAACTACATGTTGTTTGTAGAGTTTGACTGGTCAGCTATGCTGACTACTTTAGGCTAGCCATTTTCTAATGTTCTGTGTTATGTTTTAGGTTATTTTCACCTGAAGACGGGATCAGATTGCAGATCCTGAAACGTCGTGATCCTTTTGTTCACTAATGATGGAAAATGTCCGCAATAATAGTTCAACTTCTGAAATCCTCCCATCATCAACAACAAACTTCAAACAAAGAATTCCTTAAAATGTTAGTATTTTAAAATACTTGACAAATACCATCCGATTGTGGCTTTTATAAACTTGTGGTTAAATACCAAAAATTAATTATTGTTTTCAAATAGAGAACGTGCAGGGTCGGTTTAACCGTTGCACTATATACAGTAGTACAAAAGGCGGTAACCCTGTAGAGTCGCAATACAGGTGGCGCAGAATAGATTTTGGGTAATTGTCAATTCGGCATTAGAAAAACTAAGTCACACAAAAATACTTTCTGAGAATCATTCTTTTCAAAAATCAACAAGAACACACTCGACCAATCTTCAAACAACTTCGAATTTTACCGCTGAAAAATTTGTACATTTTAAAGTACTTAACGTTTTATCGTAAGAGTGGTAATAGAGGTACTAGATAATCTGTACGTAATAAGAAGTACTACTCGCCAATTATTTATTAGACCTAAAGTTAATAAATCATTTTTTATTATAACATTTGTTTACTTGGGTCTGAAATGTTCAATCTATTACCAGACACACTTAAAACTGTAACAACATATTTTTGTTTTGCAAAAATCTTAAAAATTGGCTTTTAGAAATTGAGGATACTGATATGCTGGCACAGGTGGTTTCCTAATATTTGTGCTCGCTTCTCCAGTCCTTGGTTAATCATGGCAAGTACGCTGGCGAAAAGCCGGCTGTCCTCATTATGAGTCTGTGTTGACGTCCAGCCCAGGAACGCATGAGTGCCTTGGTCCGGAGGAGTGAGCTGAGATAAAATTCAAGTTTTCTCTAGGCTTAGGTTAATTTGTATATGTAATAATTATTGTAACGTAAATTTAATTTGTTAGTGATTTTAGGCATAATGCTAACCATAACTGTCCATGGTAAATAAGTGTACCTTTGGTTTGTAAGATAACGTCAACTCATTCATTGCTACAGTTGCCGCACTGAGTATGTCGTTATCTGGAAGACTGGACAGTAATCTATTGTTTTATTTTTGTAGTTTCCACCTACTACTAGTTTTTGGTGGCATAATTGTTCCATATGTACATATGTTATTACTCATGTATTTTTGATGGAACGAACTATATTCTTATTCTTAATTGCATTACTTTGATGGCATAGGAAGAGAAACTCTCTTGGGATTTCTTCAACCTGCGCCTATCTTGATTTAGACCTTAGTAATACATGGCCATGAATAATCAACCCTCAGCAGAAAATTGGTTATATTGGGCTTGTGTTAAGATTAACGTTCAGCACGATGTGCGCCACCTGAAATTCTATTCACTTAAATAAAGACTGGTTTTTTATAGTTGCATGACATAAAAAACGACATTAATATTTTATTGATAAATGGGGTTTTCTATCCTAATATCATTTATTTATACCTTAATACCTCTATTTATACGAAATTGAACAGATTTGGAGGTACTACACATTTAACGTGCGCCACATCTTGCTACAATAACATGAAGCTTACAAAATGGGCTGCAGCTGCTTGTAAACTAGGAAAAAGAATGTCAACGTATTGCAGCACATGTATTGACAACCCAACAATGTGTTTGGGATGTTTCAATAGTAGGCACTGAAATTTTTTCACAGATTGAACTATTTTGTCCATTATCAGTCAATAAATATTTCATGTTTTGTTTTAGCCAAAATAACTATGTTTATTTAAACATTTATTCCATAGAGGAAAAGACGGTTTTAGTGTGACGGTGGACTGGTTTTTAAGGCCTATTTCACGTTGATGTGCTCCACTGATGGTTAATATATTAAATAGATTAAATAAATTACAACCTACAATCTTTTATTTACAATAAATCCCGAATGTACAGAATAAAAAAAAACAGTATAGAAATCAATGGAAAGCGTGCTCCACCGGTGGCGCACGTCGAGGTTTTGAGAGAACCAGAGTGTACCACGAGGTTTTATTTGTTACGTTGTACAACATGTCGTACTGAGGTGTTATATTGATCACGCCACAAAAAGTTGATCAAAAGATGCTTTTGTAGTCCCACATTTAGTATGCTATTTTTTTATGTAGAGATTAGAATAGTTGTATTCCATGTTCTCAAAGATTATCTCTAGGTTTTTATAACCTGGTTTTATGTTCAATTTTAAAGTTGACCAAATATAGGCTATTTTAAGTCTATTATAATTTTGTCACAAACAGTTTTTTCGAGTATAAGGAACATTGAACCACACCTACCCTATCATATAAATCCACATTTGTACGTTTCATCTCATAAATGGCGTCGGAAACAAGGTTTACAAAACCATGTTTTGCCACGTTTTGAGTGAGCGGAGCAAAGTTGTAAGATCGCTACTACCATTTCTCTTGACTTGCAAGGTCGGCTGCAAGCGCGACTTTCCGAAGAACTGAGCTAGACCAGACAACCCTACTAGAGCCCTATTAGAAGATAAACTTGGATTTCCACCTACCCCTTGTCCACTAGAGAGAAATAACCAATGCACCGCTATTTCAGTGATAAACATGTGTTCTTGTTTGGTTGACTAATCCTCTTAACTGAAATTAACTGCCTGGAGCGAATTGATTGTTAACAATAATGCCTTCAGATCTTCAGAGGGTTCTCTTCACCAAGCACCAACCATTCTTTTGCAATGGCACTAGCGGTTCTCTACTATCAAATTTTACTTGTACGGTGGGGTGATCTTCTTAAAGGCATAAGCTTTGGTAATGACCGCCGAATATTTGCGGTGGTCGGTAGTGAATGTGCTAAAAGGAATACTGAAATTCGTGTGAGCTATGGTATCAACTAGCAGAGGAAATTTGGCACAAAAAGATAAGAGCATCAGATTGTGGAATCTAGCTGTCTTATTGCAATTATTAGCAAACTATCCAAGATCAAATAGGCAAGATCAACCTACCCATCCTTTCCACCTTACTCATCACGCCACTTTTACCTTCTTTTGTCACACCAAGCTTTTTCTTAAATTGAGATTGTCTCAAACAGCACAGCAGGAACACAACTTACTGGTTGCGCTTCTTGGTCCTTTTGATTATGAGAGGTTTTACTGTATTTTATTATTATTATTGTATAACAAATTACTGAGTCGATTATACATGGAATGTATACATGACTTGAGACACAGACAGACTTAAGATACGTTACCAATTGTAAGATGCGAAAGTATGGGGAAAAGAGTACTTAGCTGAATAGGCCTGCCTTAGATTACCAGTAAAAATCCAACCAAACTTATCGGTGCATCCCCTCAAATTTTCAAGACTCAACATTTAATAGGGTACCGTACTTGCGATTATATACCCTATGTGGCCATCACTATGGTGTACAATAGGAAAGTTTGCATAGGTGTACTGTTTAGCAAAAATAAGGGACTCTGCTAATGTAGCCACTGCTAAAAACTATTTTAAACCTCAAGTTAATGGGAAGTAAGTTAATCTTGCATCTTTCAACCTCATGATTTTCTTTCATACGGTCATGATACTCGGTAAAAAGTATGTTAAGGGTTAACAAAACAGGGTAGGGGCAGTTAACATCGTAATCCGAATTGATGTTTCTTAGGTACTAAAAAGTATGGATACTTACAGTTGTAGAGTAACCCCAGTTTACAATTGGCGGAGGCTGCGCTTCTCGTAACAAGGAGAGTCCCACAAATTAAGTTACTAAACTGTAGAAACAAAAGAACCCGTCAATGTCCCATTCTACTAAAAGTCAAACTAAACTTGGGGTTTTTACTCTGATAAAAAAGTATAAATAGGCAGAAACATGTCTTAAATGATTAAATATAGTTAAATTTTACGGACCTATTATTTTTATAATTAAAATACTATTGGAAACAAATTACCAATAATCTAACCAAGAAAACACTTAACTCTGTAGGCTCACTATTACATAGACACAATAGGTAGTCAAAACAAAAACATCTGTGGAGACTCGTGCGGTGTTTATGTGAGTTTCCGAATGAACTCTCGTCCTGCCCAGTAGAGGCCAGCACTATCCAGATCTTCTTGTCAACATGGAGTAAAACAACAACAGAGCCGTTTATCGAGATGGTCGCGGGTCCAACTCAGGGTGCCGCTTATAATATGGAATATAACGTATTTGATGCAAGTGACGTTATCAGCTTGTTAAGGTACGAGTTAAATTTGAACTTTTCGGTACTTAATACTTCTTATTTTTGTACATACTCGTAATAAGAGCCAGTTTTATCATTGAATAAATTATTAATGACCGATTATTTAATTCATGTTACTGTTTTGTTAATTACATCAAATTTACTTATTGTTCTTGTACATTTGTTTGAAAAGACTGCAATTGAAAAGTTGTAAAAACTGTTTGATACTTAAATTTACTTAAACCGTTGTTAGCAATTGTTTTCCATAGTTTAATCTCTATCACGGTAAATCGCCCTACGTGCTCTATCCGACTACCCTTTAACTGTTACTTTCAATACTTGTCTAATAATTTTTAGTTCTTGTTTTTACTATTAAAGCATGTGTACTGTGAAACGCTGTATATTATTTTATAGTTACAGTATTGCTTAATTTGCTATGACAAACTAAGTGCTATAAAGGGCTCCTAGACTCTAGCTTTGTCGTTTACTAAAATCAATTAGGAAATTTTTAATTTATTATAACTTTTATGTCCAAAATTTATATTTAGGTACTATGTAGATCGAAATCTTGAGATCGTAGATAATCTTATATCGCAGGACGCTTATCGTAATAAAGTCTATATCCATTGAGCCCACAGAACAATTCGTTGCATGATTTAAAGCAGCCGTTTTCAGAGATGAATGACAAAAAAAGTATTTACGAGACTAAATGAAAACCGTCTGTTTGTGACTATTGTCATTTTAGGTTAAATCATTTTCGGACTTTGCTAACGTATTCTATTTTCTCATTCCTTTAAATTTTTTGTTTTAAACTAAATATTAATTTGTCACAAGAATTAGATAATGTTACGTCGACAATAAGCGATTTACTGTTAGCCTTAGCCCAGTCATGAGGATGTCCTTTGGCCTTAACATAGTAAGTCAGCAACATGTATCAATGATTAAATGAACAACCGTGCATACTTCAATATTATCTTCAGGAAATCCAGCTAAAAAAACGACAAAAAACTCCAGCCAGAGCCCTAGCTGGGCCGCTTGCAAGCTCCGTTTCATGGAAAAGCTTTTAAATAAGGCTCCAGCTTAACTACACCGAATTGTATGGCTAATTACTGGAGAAGCTGTTTGCCGTTTCAATTCCGCTACAGTTACAACTTTTTCACAAAGGCCACTCCCTTACGGAAGTCACATAAAGTCATAGGTCTATTTCATTGGTCGTTGGGCCCAATCGGGGAATGGTGAACCCTAGTTTGTAACTAAACTGCACCTCATCATCTAACAAAACACTCATCAGATTACCAATCTGCTCTTGTGAGGTAGGGATCACGATAACCGCTTGGCCCTACCTCTCAGAAATCACTCTTATAAATAAATAAATCTTTTATTGCATAAACAATATACATTGTATCCCAATCGCCAGTGTTTAAGGTTATCTAAAATTTTCCATTCATTCACATCGAAGTATCTTTCAGACATACAGAGGTATTCATTCATTCATTTCATTCATTCGAATTATTCATACTCCAGCCCAATAATCTGTCTGTCAGTTTTAAGAGGTCTCCCAGTTATGTGCCATGAACTCGTCTGTGCTGTAAAACGCTTCCTGAGCTAGTATTGTTTTGAGACGAGATTTAAATGCCTTTGGCACCTTTAATCGAATTTGGAAGTCTGTTGACTAATAGAACTCCTTCCTGTGAAGGCAAACGTTCATGAGTTACCGTCCTGTGTCTCCCAGTTCGGTAATCATCCCTGCCTCTCGTTACGTAAGAGTGTATGTCTCTACCTCTTACGGGGTCGCACTTGGATCTAAAAAAGAGACATGTTTCTTATAATTTTTTCAGTCAATTTAATGCCTTTAGGTTAGGGATTTCGAATAATATTAGGGACTTTGCATTATATATCTAGTAGACAAACTGCAAAAGCAAGACAAAAAATGTTTTTCTGTCTGAAGTTTAGTAATTTTTTTGTAGGTCAGAAATTTATGTTATAATCAACTCTTTAAAAGGTTGAGGAACACCAGCATATCCCCTAATTGGAGTCACCGATTGATGACAGCAGGATTTGTATATTGCCTCTCTGAAAAAAGTGAAAAGAAGTCTCCAATAGAGGTAAGAGAGTAATGAGCCCAGCAACTGGTCATTAAGGATATTATTGAACCTGGAATATTTTATCATAAATTCTTTATAATTAAACTATTTCCTAAAAGAAATGTACTAGATCCAATCTTTTTGCTGACAAAATCAATATGGGAATGCCATGTGAGTTGACTGTCGAAATTTTGGCCTAAAAACTTGACACTGTTCACGTCTACAATTGCATTGTGTTTTTGAAAGAACTAATGGTGTTTCCTTTCTATTTGATCTACAATGTCAAAAGAAACAAAGTTTGTTTGACCAATTGGTTCTTAAATTGGGAGAGTCAAAATATTGCAAGCAAACATTAAAATGCAAACTTATAAATTGCATAAATTATTAATACCAAAGTTGGGAAATCCTGCTTCCTTGGTTATAATTTCCACAATGTATAGCTCAGCCGACTGTATTCAAATTGTTTCCTAGGGGAGTGCCCCCGGACTCCCCGAAAAGTCCCCTTCCCCAAAGGTTTGATGTTGGCGACGCCGATGACTTAGTGTGATACTTGTCTAACACTGTGTAATGTTTGGTGATTGCAGTATCCAGATTTCCATAATCTAAGTCATGAACAGCTGATACAGCAAGCTTGTACTGCAACAGTAAACTCTGCCTCCCAGCTGCTAACTTCTACGCTTGTAGCTCTCATAGATGTTGCACTCAGATACAGGTACTTAATTATTATTCTGGTAGAACCTAATTGAGACTGTGATAAATTACATCCGATATAGTAGATCTGTGATCTTAAAAAGGATAGTTAATGAGATAAAATTTTTACCGATTGAAATGTCCAACATTTACATACCTTTATTCTTGCACAGTGGAGCCTCGTGAGCTTAGAGGAAGGTGAAGGCCAAATCAGCTGTACTCCACTATTTAACAGAAAAAATACGTTTAAATATTGATTCTTAACACGTACACAGAAAGTTCAAGATACATTGTTTATTAACAATATGAGTATTTCTCTGGGAAACTATGTAAATAATTGAAAACGTAGTTATTACAGCTTGCAAGTTCTAGCAGGGAATTAAAAGTTAATGTTTGTATTGCAAAAAATAATATGTTAAATTGAAACATTGAACTAAGTGGAACCCTGACAAGTGACAACGTATAGAAATCGTTGCATAAGGTTGTATTGTAATATTGGATCAATAAAAAAATAATATCCAATTATTTGAAACTAGTTGTTAACTCTTTAAAAATGTACATAATCAGGTTGTGTGATTGCAAAAGTAGGCCTAAAACAGAGTAGTTGCCATGCGGGTCTAATGACTGCTGGACAACTGGTCTGCTGCCTTGCTGTGTGGTGGGTTAGACAAGTGACGGGCTTTGAATATACACTTCTAGCGTCACTCGTTGCTATATCCCCTTTTTCCACCTCAGAATCTATCCCTACGTAGATAGGCGTCAGGTAAAAACTTGAAGAAAGCTCTTCACCTAACGAAGTATTCCAATCTTCTGAAGCAGCCAGTGGCAACCGTCTATAGAGGCATACTAACTAAAACTTTCTGTGTCGACTATCGAGGCAACCATGGATTGTTACTATTGAGCTTGTATCGCACTCACTGTCGCTGATATGTGATACCACGGACTTTGAAAACGGATTAATTAAATGTTAAAGTTTAATTTGTTACCCTTTAAAACATAGGTGAAGTGACCCTTCACTCCTTATTGATGAGCCACCACTGCTCTTATATACGCAAGAATGTGTTGAAGAATACAACACTAAGCACTTGAAAACATGCTCAAAGTACAAAATCACACTCGCACATTCATATTACACCTGAGGGTGAGAATTTTAAAATGTTTAATAGTTAGAAAATCAGCTGAAAATTATTAAGATATTTTAGAATTTTCAAGTCCTACAGCTTGTTTATAAAGATTATAAACTTTTAATACACACATTCAAATTACATTAATAGTAGGTACTTTATTCAAGCAACCTTCCATCATTCGCAGTATTTGTGAAATCTAAGCCTGTCAATTGTTTTTCAGGAAAGCCTAGAAGATCAATTAAGCCTTTTAGAAGAATCTATAATTCTTAATGACAATGAAGGAGTTCAGCAAGAGTTAAATGATTTAATAGCAGCAGCTCGATATAAAGTTGATTTGTTCAAAAGGAATTTTATGGTAAGATACAATACTTATTTTGTTACAAGCAAGGAAAAATCCGGTAAAATTAAAAAAGTTATTGAATGAAACCTGATTTTTTAGTTCTTTACTCCTTCGCTGTGATGTATTTTCGAATAGGCCGACTAGGCCCATGCCTAGGGCAACAAAGTTTTGGGGATAAATAATCTATTTTTGGTGTAAACCCAAAAGTTTTAATCTTTCAAAAATAAAGGTTTAACAAAAAATAATGTTTAGTTATGAAAGCAGTTATTTGGAATATTTTGATTAACAATAAGTATACGTTTATTTTGGAACACATAGGTTGAGAGACGGCTGGATAGAGCCCGCGGGGTATTTTACTACAGATAGTTATATATATATATATATTTTTTATTGCATGACTACTATTTATTGTAGCATAGTATTGTTGTAGTTAACTGATTTAAACTTATGTTAACCTATTGCATTATAGAATACCGACCTAGCCAATTGATGTTAATATTTGAACGGCTCAATAAAACTATTGAAATCATTACTGGTATTTTAACATGGTGGTTATTACATGCTAATAAGGATTTTAACACGGTGAAATTTTGCAAACAATGCTTTCAGTAGGTTTCAGAAACAAACAGTTTGTAGTAAATTCATCATTACAAGTTTTCACAATTCATCATTACAAGTTACAAATTCATCCTTCCCTCACAAGTTGAGTCAGTTGGGAGCCTTACTGCTTCGTTGAGGTCTGCTAAAGTCAGGAGGCTGATCTATGTTGGTGTGTTGGGCCTGTCCCCTGTTTAATAAATCAGTTAAGTAAAATTTATTTCTTCGTAACCAGTTGCCGTTTTCCGTCTCAACAATGTAGGACCTTGGACAACTGTGCGGTTGAACTATTTGACCACTTCTCCAGATACTGCCATGAAGGTCTTCTTTAAGGTGTACGGTTAATTTGTTCAACGCTCCTACCAGTGTGTTGCTGTACATGGATTAGTTTGAGTGATTTAGGACTTAATTATTGAGTATTAACTATCAAGTTTTTCCATAAGTTTGTGGCCAAGTATTATAACCCTGCTTGAATCGAGCTTTATGTTACCAAAACGTCACAATTAAAATTGATACAAATTTCAATAAAAACTATGGCTTATTGTAACTAGCTGTTTACTTTAATTACAAAACCGTACTCTTCCGGCCGTTTCAGAAAGAAAACTACTCCCTGTAGAAATAAGTCTGGTTTTCTAATTAAATTGATCTCCGCCAGCGTTATGAACTTTAAATCTAGTTGTTTATGGGTGATTTGCTATGATAGAATACGTGTTACGAATAAAAAAAAATACTTGTGTTACAGGAATTGACATCTTTAATGGACTATGTGGAAAAACTGGTTGAATCAACAACCGAGACCTCTTTTTTAGCCGGTGCTGAGGTAGCTTGTAGTGCTCTTAGTGAGAGACTTCACTCGGCTAAGACTCAGGTATTGAACCAGATTTTCTTGTTTTCTTTCATGTAATTTTTTCAGTGAGACAGCATTCAATATGATTTTTTGGTCTCATCTCTGGGTTAGTTGAAAAAAAACACAGTTTTCTCAAAGGCATTCATCACATCACGTTTGCACAAACGCAGTCCTCCACTTACACCTTACCCCATTATGAAGAAGTCTGCCCATATCTTTTACACGGGTCAATAAACCGCTGACACTACAGTTGCGACCTTCATGAAAACCTCAGTGTAAAAACTGCTGCCTTTTCTTATTAGGTAGTTAGTGTGGCCCAAAAATAATCTGTTTCCATTCAAATTTTGTTGATAGATTTAGCCTTCAATTGTAAATTATTCAGTGGAGGAAGCAGTAGCAAATGCCCGCTAAAAATGGGGTTATGGGAGGAAATAGCAATAATAACAAGGAATACTCATAAATTAGATACAATTTCATGCTAACCAAGGAGTAGGAGTGTGATTGTATCTTAAAATTTCGTTGTTTTAAGACCAAATTTGTTTGAATTTATAACTAAATATTGAAAACAGATGAGCAATTGTTTTGACATTTAGAGTCCAGTGATTGAATTATCATAAGATGAGTCAGCAATATGCAGTTGGTGTGTGTGTGCTGAATTGTAAAAATATCATTAATATTTATTGAAATGTAATTAAAGCTTTGTTTTAATTTTCTTTTAGATAAATGAACAGAAACAAATAATAAAAAGATTAGAAGAAGAAATGGTCCAACTTCAAATTACTGTTATTAAAAAATCTTGCAACGCAAGTGTGGCGGAAGAAAAAAGTTGACTCGAACAGGGCTTATGATGAAGCTAGTAAATTAATGTTTATTTTGAAATTGACTGTACGATTCATACTATCCATAATACTTCAAAAGTTGGTAATAAAATCAGTTAAAACTGTACACTTTTGCTTTTTATCCTTTTCCCTCTATACATTCTCTTATTTTTAATTGAATTCCCAGTGCACAATTGTATTGAAATTTGGAAAAAATCCTAAATTGGGTAAAGGCTCGCTTGGAACCTGGGAGATCATCACCTGATGCACCCTCGACTCAAACTTTGGAGAGATCTCCACATGTGTAAGCTGTTATTTCGGGAAATAGTAATATAATTTTACTGTTCAATCTACAATAAATAATTGTGTTGACAAACCTAACTGAAATTAGTATACAAAAGAAGTATTATCAATCGACAAAAAAATCTAATTAAAATGTTCAAAAAGGCCAATACGGTAGGGTAGAGGTCGAGGTTGTAAGAACCTGTTGAAGCTTGACCTTGGCTGCTGAAACCGGTTATAACTGGGTTTGAGCGGGTGGGGTAGACAGCTGCTCAGTCTGATTCATATACTGCCGACCGGATCGACTTTTACTGTACGTTCTACAAACATTGGTTGTTTAGTAGCATTTTACATACATTGCAAAATTGTATTCAGTTCAGAGTATGCCGCATTATAGATAGATTCTATCTTGACTCAATGTGAGTAAATAAAATATTCCTTTTCTTACAAATTGTATTTTTACATGTTTTAGAGCAAGCAGCCAAGCTATTAATTTAAGAGAAATATTGTATTTTTCTTACATAAGCAAGTTTGCAACAGCTTGTTATAAAGTTATTATTGATTTATTTAATGAATCATAACAATTGTGTAAACTGCTTACTACAATTAATTAATTTGTTACAACTTTTACTTGGTTTCCTACCAAACTAAATATTATTACACCACATAGCTCGTCAAAGTAAAATTATTTTGAATTTTGTTAAATAACCCACAATTTTGTTTTTTGAATTCGTAAACCTTTGATTATATAACACCAACCACAACAAAGACCCATAGTTTGCTGTGACTGCAGTCTTAAAATAAACAATACACAAAACATTTGTAGTAAATTTTCATTAATTAATTTGTTAGCAACTGTTACTTGGTTTCCACAACTAAATATTATTACACCACATAGCTTGAAAGTAAAATTATTTCGAATTTCTAAATAACCCACAATTTTGTTTTGAATTCGTGAAAACCTTTGATTATATTAAATATAACACCAACCAACAAAGACCATAGTGTTTGCTAGGATCAGTAGCTTAAAATTAACAATACACAAAACATACAGCACTTGAAGTCATGCCATTACATTAAACAATGTTTGTGTAAACATACATTGAAATGTGCAGTATTTCGCTTACATTTTCACCAGAAGGAACAGAGCTACGAAGCATGAACTTTTTAAAATTGTTCGCTTCACGCGTCTCTTTGATATTAAAATGCAACTCATCTTGCAGCTTTGTGTTCAATGTGTTTATTGCTATGTTCGCTGAGTATGGTCAAAGTTTCAGAGCCAGTATAGTAGCTAAATGGCTGGCCAGGCCTTCCCGGCTGCTTTCCTCCGCTGTACTCCCTACCTTGTCACCCTACTTCCCTACCCGTTTCAACAGGTTCACGACGGTGCCTAGTAACTGGTGAAGGTTTAACCAGGCCAACATGCAGCTAAGCCGCCTATGCGAATGGAATGTACTTTGCAATTTGTTACTCTTATTCGCCCGTTCACAGCCTCACTTTGGCATTCGCCGCTTCTTTGCTACCGGCGCATGAGGCTTCAGCTTCAGCTCGCTTTCAGTGTGGCCACGCTACAGGCCGCTTCGCCACAGCCTCCTTCTGCCTCAGATTTACATGTTCTTTACTGTTTATTACATATCGTAAAGGTAAAACATATTTTAAATTTTATTGAAATCGGACTACTAAAAACACTATCATAACAAAAAAGCTGTTTTTTGGCCTCTGTTTGAAACAACTCAGTGAATTTTCATAATTTTTGATATTGGTAGATATTTTATTAATACATATTGATGTCAATATCAGATGAAATTTATTGTTTTTAGATTATTAAAACCATTTTTTACCAGTAGCGTGTTATTCACTGGGATCATAATCATTTAGAATAATAGACTGAGTGGCAAGCATAAGGATATCTTGTAGGGTTGCATAAGGATTTATAGGTTGTTAATTGCTCAAAGGGGGTCATGACCCGGAAACCCACCCTCTCTTGGTTACACCCTCTAGAGTTTTATTTCTGAACAGAAGTTAAAATAGTGTTAACTAACTTGAAAACAAAATAACAGATTATGGACCAATAAGCTTCAGTTACATTTAAAAGAAACAAACTCCTGTGGTTTTTGCTTATTGGTATAAAATAAAGCCAATCCTTGGACAATAAGATTTTTCCGAATAAAGTAATGATGAAGCCTTTATGTATCTACGGTAATTCAGCTTTATGAATCCACTGGCATGATGTCATCTCATTTTCAAACATAGGAATCATTCAGCCATTCCGGTCAGTCACAGTGCATTAATTTAAAAGTCAATGATTAAAATTTGTTTGTTGTTGTGTCCATGGATAAACTCCATGTAGTTATTTTGGACATTATTATGTAGTTAGTAATATAGATGTAACTGATTTTGAGGATCGCGTTGGATGTCGCCATGAAAGGTCCCATTTAATAAAATATATAAGATAAAGTCTACGTTTAAGCAACATGCCCGGATGTTTCCGGAAAACAGCATGTTATTTGCAATGCATAAAACCAGCCTTATTGTTCGATGAATCAGATATGTTTTTCAAAGTTTACGAAGTCAATTTATATTCATAAGATATTATTTGAATAAGTAATTCATATTTTGCAAGCATCAGTTCTTTTGGTACTAAAAAGTTACTAGAAGTGAAACCCAGTGTAGAACCAAAGTTCAAATTATTAATTACCTTGTATTGTGCCTCTAGTTCCTACAGTTGAGAATAAAGTGGATGCGCATTTCGCCCCGGTTGTGGGGCATGGTCGCACTCTCTCCTATTAATAGTTTAATATTATTACGGGGTGCGTCACCACGTTCCCCCCCCCCGTGTGTATAGGACAATAAATAGTGTACCATATGTTTTAGTTAAGGACAATAAGAGTGCCGACGATGCCCCACAAGCGGGGCGAAATGCGCTTCCACTTTATTCTCAACTGTAGGATCTACAGGCACAATACAACGTAATTAATTACTAAAAAGTTGTTTGCAAATTATTTTCAACAATATATTAAGTAGGTTTATTACAGTATACAGTACTACTGAAACTCAGGACAAGCACTGTCTTTTACCTTTAATGGTCAGTTTACGTTTTATATAGTACTGAGTAAAACGCTTATATTTTTTACCCGAATTCGCAGATAAATCACACCAAAATTGGATTTTTGTGTGATTAACAATAACAGCTGAGATTGATGTGACATAAGGGCTGTCTTGTCTGCGTGACGTACTGACGCGTGTATTATTTCTTTTTCTGCATAATTCTTCTCTATCCCTGATTATTGAGATCTAATAATATTTTTCATTGTATCGCGGTTTCCTAAAACAATTTTATTTACTATAGTTATTCATAGTGAGAATGTTTAAGCTGTACTCTAAAAGAAAAGACAAAATTTTACCGAGTGTTACATAGGCCTAGCCCTCCACTGGAATTGGGCTTGCATATTATTGTTTCTAATATGGCTTACACATTCGAACGGTTTTTATTTTTTAACGTTATTATATTAGTATGTAGCTTTTCACTGTGCCACTCATTTGCCTTCCCAGACCAAGGGAAATGGGATTTTCATTTGAATGAGGTAAGTTTAAGTTAAGGCTAGTCCACCAGTGGCACTTGATACTTAATTGTGAAAATATAATATATAGACCTTCTCTGATTCAAGCAAATGTAAATAATGATTCTCTTCTGGATCAATGTAGACTATACCCTATCCCAGTGTTGAGTTGACTTGCTTCAAACACACTTCAGGAAAACATAGGGTAACAAAGCCTACGCAACAGACAAGAACAAACTAAACAAAGCTATAAATAAAACTGTTTTCTAAAAATTCCTTTACACCAAACTATTCTGTTTAAAACATAAAATCTCTTATAGCCTCTGCCTGAATTTCTTGGTTTGTAATATATTTGTGCTGATTGGTTGAAATATTTGAAAAGGATAGCAATAACCAATCAGCACAGTGCTATGGATTTATCTTTTTCTAACAAATATTTGATGCAAGTGGCTTTGCTACTGGGACTAGTAAAATTAAGACATGTTTGTATATTAAAATTTTAATGAATACAAACTGTAATAATTTATTCATTCTTTCAACTCTGAAACGAGTCCTTCTCTTAACATGCAAGTCATGTATCAATTTTCAAAAAGGTGACCCTTCTTCAACCCAAAATAATTACTGTCTGATCTCAATATTGCCTGCCTTCCACAAGGTTTTCAAGGAGGGGTTTTTTAATAGCCTAGAAATTTATTTTAGAAACAAACACAAACCACTATTGATCAACAAATTTGAGTTCTGAAGCTGAATGTTGACAACAAGCACTAGTGGTGCATCTAGTTGGAATGGTAGTAGAAGCTACTGAAAGTCAAGAAACTATGCTGAGTGTATTTCTGAGTGTACCTATCCAAGGTCTTTGACTGTGCTAATCCTGCTACCATGATTCACAAACTGTAACTTAATATATTAGAAAACTCAAGAGAGTTACTAAAGTGGATCAAATCATATTTTAGTACTACATAGTTGGAACACAATTTGTTAAAATTTTAGATTGATGGTGTGAGGCAGGGTCTAAGAGCTTATTGTGCCCTAGACCATGGGGATCTGGGGGTACTCCAACCCCCTCCCAAAGGTGCGTCCAAGGGCTCTCCCCTGGAAATTAATTGTGTACATTTTTACAGCTTGTTTGAAGGTTGTACACGCCCCTCTTATGGATCGATCTTGTGGGGTAGTTGCTCACATTTAAATGTTTCCAAAATTTTCAATCTAAAGAAAAATTCATACAATTTCAGTTTAAAAAAAGAGGTCATTTTTTGAAAGTTTGAAATTGTTGACACTAATTTGCATTCTTGAAACTTGTTCTTTTTGAATCAAAATGTGATCCAGTCCTCACTCTTATGAAACAAGAGGCAGAAGGTTTCATCAAACTGGAAGACACAGAATGGTAGTTCATCATTGTTTGCCTTCTCAATGCCGAAGGATACAAAATATGTCTTAAAAGAAACATAAAAGCAAAAGACTTTTATAGTGTTGACAAGTTTATGGCAGTTATAATTGGGAGTTCAAGGAGGTTTAAGTTTTTTACATAGCTCTATCGCTCAATTGGGTTTTAAAATTTAGTGTTAACATTGAGAGAAGACTGAGAAAAAGAAGACAGTAATACAATAAAATATATCTACAAGGGGGTACCCAAAAATAACAATTTTAAAAACCTTATTTGATTTTTTTTACATGTATACCTTCAGAGTACTCTCTATTTAGTGCAATGCATTTGTAAATTCCATGCACCAATGCTTTTAAGCAATATTGACAGATTTTCTGAACATTTTCATCAGTAAGAGAAGTTGAAGTTCATCTGGGGCAAGGCTTGTCCTTAATCGACATGTCTTGCCATCTTAAATTCAAGAAAAACATTTGTACACTCTGTTTTTCTCAAAACATCGTCATTGTTAGCTGTTTTAATCAATGCAACCGTTTCCGACACGTTCTTACCGAGAAGAAAGCAAAACTTCACTACTATACATTGTTCATTTAATGACATCATCAAAAAGAAACGAAGCAGAACAAAAACTACTTTTACAACAATGCATCCAACTCCTCTTCACAACCTCTAAAAATGACCACACTGAGTGCACTGAACTCAGGAAGAGTAGCCCTTTCATCCCCGAATGGCCGTGATGCAAACTGTGCGCTAACCACCTCTCCACCGACCGGTTCCCGTTACTTTTGGGTACCCCCTCGTATTTCTATTATATTGAGCCATAATGTGTTCAGTGTTAAGTTAAGGTTAAAATTCTTAGTAGTTCCTACCTCCTGCCCCTACTTGAACTCTACTGCACATGTATGTACTCTGTGTGTGTAGCAACAGTCATCGTTGAGGCCTGTAATGAAGGTGACTAAAGACGGCTTCTACATGCTGTCGCTACAGATCTCCTCCGCAGACTACTTCTCTACTGACGTCCACATTGAGATGAAAGGCAAACACGGCTATCTCTCAGCAGCCGACTGGCCGCTCTTACCGGTAACTATATTTTCAGTAATTTATTTTGTTTAAGTTCCACTTTTGGTATTTATTGAAGGGACTATTTGTAAAGTTTTGGAAAATCCCTCTCAAATATTTTGTAACTTGAAATTAAACTTATCAATCTGAAATTTAAAAGAAAATATTTAAATTGTTTAATGCACTATCAACCTGAAGAGTTGGATCATCACACTGGTTGACTTGATCGCTTAAAGAATTGTAAATCAAAACATGTGATGAAGCCAGTGTAGTGTAATTGCTGGCTCTTAATGTGGCTAAGATCATGTCATAATTATTGTCTCTGTTTTTTTCTCGACATACTCCATAACAGCTGTCAGTGAGGGGTTATTTCTTTGATCTAGATATTATATGTGGCAATACCTAAACTCTCAGCTCAGCTCGGTGGTCTAGTGGTTATAATGAAGGATAGTTGGTCCCTGTCTGTCACAGCCTAGGTTGAATCACCGGCGCTCTGGTACGGTGTCAATGAGATTGCTCCGGCGTGGGGCCACAATGACCTGCTGAGAAAATGGCTCATCAAATCAGTGAGGCAGCAAAATGGCACACGAGCTTAGGGGCGCTTTATCCCTCTGCTTAGAGGTGGTTCTATGACAATGCCCGTATACCAGAGGAGGAGCAGTTTTGCTGAAAGTTTGCTTACAGGGATAAGGGCAACCCATATGATAGACATTCTACTATGGACAATATTTCACCCCAATGGTCCTAAAAGGGTTATTATTTTCTGCTTGCAAGTAAAATTATTTGACAGTAATTGTTTTAGCTACTAAGCTAAATCAAAGAACAGTTTTTTCATGGAAGAACAAATTACAGCAATAGTGGTAACTCGTCAAACACATCTTGATGCAACTGTAGCTGTTATCAGTTAATTCATTTTCCACTAACTTGTAACTGTAATCAGTTACATTTACGTGATTTCATCAAGCTGACAATTTCCCTGCAAGCAGTATTAATCCAAAGCTGTGGTTTAATTGCTCGTCATGTTACGAGGGTCATTCTGAAAGTAAGAAACGTGTTTGTATCACGTCCAGTGCAAATGCCCTATTATTATGATCGGATATTCACCAATAGCAGCTACACTCATTGGCTTAGTTTGGCCTAGTTGTTGTCATACGAAAATGGGTCATGGTTGTACAACGTTTTTAATTAGCAGCATCAAATTTAACCTCCGTTTTACGTACACATACTGGCATTGTTGGTTCTTTTGATATACAACAGAATTTTTGTATCAATCTTTATGGGTAAATTATGATTTTATGATGTTATTGCAATAATTACTTATTCCATTAGCTAAAGCTACTTTCAAAAGGAAATCATTGTGGAAACTATGTAAAAACCAATAAAGAAGTGACATTTTGGCTTAAACGTTTTGTAGCAGATTTCCCACCCTTTCTGGAGTTTTTATTATTTGCAAAGTGGTCTCCTGTTAAAAGGCCTAAGCTTATGGAATAAGTGATATTAGAAAATTTCTTTTGACGAAACCACTGAAAAATATATTTCAATTATATAAAATACATAACAAAACATTTCGTCTACACTATGGTAGACATCTTCAGTTGCGGGGATGTCTACCAAATTCAAATCTTTGAATTTTTTTATACTCCCTATACAATTTATACTTTTACATTTTATACATTATTTTTTACTCCTCTTTGTCTACGCAACTGAAGATGTCTACCATAGAGTAGACGAAACGTTTTGTTATGTATTTTATATAATTTCAATATGTTTTTAAGTGGTTTCATCCGAAAAAGAATTTTTCATTATGACTAACCACTTAGCTTAAAATTGAAAATAAGTGATTTTTAGAGATTAAACAATTTATTCTGTGGTAATACTCTAATTTCGCCATGAAAAATCATTCTTTTCCCATAAAACCCCATAAGAAAATTCTGCTGTTCACAAAAGATCTAATAACTCTCATATTTTTGTGTTTGGCAGGTGTTAAATTTGGCGTTGCTAACTAAAAATGTTTTAGAACTATGATGAATGTTTGTAAAGCATAAAAACTAGGCCCAAAGTAAGCCAACTGGAATAGCTATCAGGTGAATATGCGAGTAAACCTGCACTAGCTGTGATTCGCAATCGTTCCTGACCCTCGTATTTGAGTGAGTGCTAGAACGAATGTATGAGTTGCGAAATGTCTGATGTGTTTGCAGTTCTACGGAGCCATGTGTCTGGCGTATGTGGTGCTTGGTCTGGCTTGGCTCATCGTGTCGTTCCTCCAGTGGCGAGATCTGCTCCGGATACAGTTCTGGATTGGGGGCGTTATACTCCTCGGCATGCTTGAAAAAGCTATGTTCTACGCAGAGGTAAAACCTAACACCTGCCACAAAAAAATAACTACTTACTTCATTATTTCGATACTCCACTTAAGATCTGACCATAGTGTGAAGTATATTTAGATGTTTAGTTTAGTCTTGTTACAAAGTAGATTTCTTCTTGTGTGGTGACCTTATGACAAAAGTCACAAAACAAAACTCTTGTCCAAACTAAAATACAAATCGGAAGAATAAAAGAACAAATAAGTCATCTCTTTAGTTGTATGTTTATTAATTACTTTACGGTTTTGCCCCAGTATACTCGGGCAATCCATTGGTGCCATTATGTATTTGCCCGAGTTAACTCGGGTGATTTGGTTTTTGCCGGTCCCTGCTGTATTTGATCGAGTTGACTCGTGCGTTAGTTGCGCTGCGTCAGTCGAGAATGCAGCACTGATCTATTTCAATGCTAGACCTCTACTATCGCTTTGAGAGCAAGCTAGCCGCCATTGGGTTGTGTTGTTGACTCCTTGCACACACCCACCTGACACACCACGTGTTGATTTGCACAATGAGTGATACTGAAAGTAACTATATTTACAAGGTAGTAAGAAGTCGAAAGTGATTTAGAATATAGCAGTTACAAACTGATACAAGTGATGAAGAAGCTAGAGAAGCTAGAGTGGCTATGAACCCGATTTTTTTCGAAAAGCACTACAAAGCTTAGGCTATATTGAAAATTTTAAATTTATGAAGTATCAATGCAAAAACAGGTGTTATATTTTACTCATGATACTTTGATAATCTGACCATTACATTCTAAACAGATTAGGCAAAGACCCAAAACAAAAATGCACCGAGTTAACTCAGGATGGTACATATAACGGTTTTATTATTTCTTTTATAGTTATTTGGCTAAAGGTTTCATATATGGTTCTTTGTTGTATATCATCATCTTTGACAATGCTATAATGTGAACAAGCAGTTTTAGAGATCAAACCGCTGTGGATAACGAATCGAAGTTAACTCGGGCAAATATTTTAACAGATTTTAAGGATAAAATTTTATGGTAAATTTTTGTTGGTAATATTTTTGGTTATTACAGTTGGTTTTATAATTATGTAAAATTTCAATTTCCAAGATAAAAAAACCTGGCCTTTCGGTGCTGACTTGAAATTTTAACCGGACCGTCAAGTGGTTAAAACTAATTATGTATAAAAATGTTTTTTTAGAAATTAGCCAAAACAATAATCTAATGACTATTGCAAGTTGAGTCTAGACTCTAATGGCTTACTTGTAATCTATTGCAATCTCTAAAGCATGCACATAATTCTTATATAACAGGTAGTCGAAACTATGTAAAGTCTGGATTTGATGCCTCCGTAAAAGTACATTGTCGGTACAGTTCAATTTTAAATTAATTCATATTCTTTTTACTAGCTCCTGAACTGTAATCAGACTTTGAAACTAGGTGTTACCTCTATTTAGTAGTTCAATTGAAGTTGAAGTTTTTTAAATGGTTACATGTTTGGCTGGATGCTATCATCAGACTAAAACTTAAAGTTAAATCCTTCCATTTGGAGTTCGTAAGAAGTTGACACATCACATCAAAACACAGTCAATAACGTAAGTCGGAAACACTGAAATGAAGACGAGATGAACAATAGGTCGACGTAAACACATAAAAATGCATGATCCAGCATGGGAGAAGATCAATCAGGTGGCTGCTCCAGTTTTAATGTTGACACTGTTATCAGTCTGGTCTGAACCAGCTGAAAAATAAATAAAACTTAAAGTTAAAAGGTTTGAAAAATATCCCACATTGCAATGCATAAAAGTAAAATAGAAAGAAACATATAAATTAGCTATATCAAAACATTCATCCATTTCATTTATTCTGCTTTGTTATTTCTGTACAATAGCCGTCATTTATGGTGAATAATAATCTAATTTATTATTTCCTACTAATGTAAACAGAAGCTTCCACGGTCATTAGTATCCACTTCATTACCTTGGTCTTCAGGGCTAGGCCGCGTTGAAGAAATAACTAAATTAGTTGACGTTTTGGAAGTGATACAGCAATCCATCATTATGGAGGGCAACGCTCGATTAATCATATCCGTAACGTAGACCAGAGTTCTTTGGTCTATCCCCGAAGGCCAAGATAGTGAAGTTCGTACAAGTAGTAAATGTTTAACAAATTCTGTGCTTGGTTGACAGTATCAAGCCATCAATTCTACTGGACAGTCGGGACAGAATGCAGTGCTGGTAGCAGAGCTAGTCAGTTGCGGGAAGAGGACGTTAGCTCGCATGCTAGTCATCATTGTTAGTCTCGGTTTCGGTATCGTCAAGTAAGTCCTTATGAACATTAATTTAATCCTAAATCACTAAATAACTATTTGAGATGCCGACCACTCTCATGAAGGTATTTTAAGGCAAATATGTGGTGAAGGAAGAGTGTGATGAGTGGTAGTAATGAGTTATGAGGTGTAGTCTTGTTACAAACTAAGGCCGACTTTTCCTTAGAATGGGTCATTAATTAATAGCCCAATGACCAATGGAAATACAAGGACCAACGCCTAACGTGACTACCAACCACGCAGGTGATGGTCTGATATGTCTAAACGATGGGTTGATGCGGTATCACCAGATGATCACTGAGACTATCTGAGCCGCTTTAGACCTATATCATCCTCATAAACCCCAGGTTAAGTAACACATTTAAAAAAAATGCCATTGGAGTAAATAGTAAAAAACTACATCTACAGATCAGATTTAGGAAATAGATAGAATAAAAGGAAAATTCTGTGCTCTCCTCTATTCCTTTTGATAACATAAACTCTATCTAAAGAACTAGAAAATTGAACAAATTTGTGTGTTGTCAAGGACTATTGTCAGAAAAGTGCTCAATAAATTGTTCAAAATTGTATTTAAACCACTACTAACCTTTGTGAAATGGTCCAGGCGATTAGGCCCGATGCTGCACCGCACAGTGGCTACAGGTATCCTGTACTTCCTGTTGGCTGGCCGGAAGCGTATTCTGCAGTGATGAAGCCCAAGTCGGACCCGCTAACCAGATGTTGGTGGGTAGTGTGCTCTCGCTGTACTGACAGCTATTTGCTGGTGGATATTCACCAGCCTCGTGCAGACCACTGCGACCCCACGCCTCAGGAGGTTAGTTGTACCCGGGCGGTCTAAACAAGTCTTTAAAAAGAGAGTAATCTCTTTGAATGAAACTTGTGTAAACAATCCCATAAGCCTGTTTGACAAAAGCTTGCCTTTTCCTTAAGCTATTGTTAAGTCAATCTTGTAACTAAGTTAAAATGGTTTTGCATAACATAATTAAATTTATTGTTCTGCTTTGTTCTTTCTGTACAAAAGCCACATTTATAGTGAATAATAATCTAATTGTATTTCCTACAAATGTAAACAGAAGCTTCCACGGTCATTAGTATCCACTTCATTACCTTGGTCTTCAGGACTAGGCAGCGTTGAAGAAATAACTAAATTAGTTGGCGTTTTGGAAGTGATACAGCTATCATTATGGCGGGCAACCTTCGATTAATCACATCCGAAGCGTAGACTAGAGTTCTTTGGTCTATCGAAGGCCAAGATAGTGAAGTTCGTACACCAAGTAGTAAATGTTTAACAAATTCTGTGATTGGTTGACAGTATCAAGCCATCAATTCTACTGGACATGGACAGAATGCAGTGCTGGTAGCAGAGCTAGTCAGTTCTTGGGGAAGAGGGCGTTAGCTCGCATGCTAGTCATCATTGTTAGTCGGTTTGGCATCGTCAAGTAAGTACTTGATTATGAACATTCATTTAATCTAAATCACTAAATCATTATTTGAGATGCCGACCACTCTCATGAGGGTATTTTTAAGGCAAATATGTGGTGAAGGATGAGTGTGATGAGTGGTAGTAATGAGTTATGAGTGTAGTCTTGTTACAAACTAAGGCCGACTCTTCCTTAGAATGGGTCATTAATTAATAGCCCAATGACCAATGGAAATACAAGGACCAGCGGCTTAGCATTGACTTCAAACCATGCAGGTGATGGTCTGATATGTCGCGATGGTGGGAGTTGATCGCGGGTATCATCAGATGATCACTGAGACTATCTGAGCGCGCTTTAGACCTATATCATCCTCATAAACCCCAGGTTAAGTAACACATTTAAAAAATGCCATTGGAGTAAATAGTAAAAAAACTACATCTAAAGATCAGATTTAGGAAATAGATAGAACAAAAGGAAAATATTGCTCTCCTCTCTATTCCTTTTTGATAACATAAACTCTATCTAAAGAACTAGGAAATTGAACAAATTTGTGTGTTGTCAGGACTATTTTCAGAAAAATGCTCAATAAATTGTTTAAAATTGTATTTAAACCACTACTAACCTTTGTGAAATGGTCCAGGCCGATTAGGCCCGATGCTGCATCGCACGGTGGCTACAGGTATCCTGTACTTCCTGTTGGCTGCGTCGGGCGTGCTAGGCAGTGATGAAGCCCAAGTCGGACCCGGCTAACCAGATGTTGGTGGCGAGTGTGCCTCTCGCTGTACTCGACAGCGCTATCTGCTGGTGGATATTCACCAGCCTCGTGCAGACCACTTTCGCGCACCCTCGTCTCAGGAGGTTATGTAAGTACCCGTCAGTCTAAACAAGTCTTTAAAGAGAGTAAGTAATCTTTTTGAAAGAAACTTGTGTAAACAATCCCATAAGCCTGCTTGACAAGCATTTTCTTTAAACAATTGTTAAGTCAATCTTGTAACTAAGTTAAAATTGTTTTGCATAACATAATTAAATTTAGGCTTGTTTTGCTCATTTGTAGGTTGAAAGAAACTGTCTTTTTGTTCCAGAAATTTAGTAAAGCTGAACCTCTACAGGCATTTTACGAACACACTAATATTTGCTGTGGTTTCTTCTGTGGTTTCATGTTGTACTCAATCAAAGCACACTATCTTGTGGGCTGTTTCACGGTAAGCATGGAAGGGCTAAATTAACTCTGTAATCGAACAACAAAACTAATCTCTGTTTAAAATTTAGTGGAACTATTGTTATTTTTTTGTTGTTGATGATTGGCTTGGCCACATGGACCGCTAGCTAAAGAAAAAATCTAACCCTTTTGAGCCTTTAGGCTTGTTGTGCTAGCCAGGGGAGTGGAAAGGCTTTTGACTATGAGGGAGTTGGCTTTTAAAACCGTGGGTGTTTTAAAGATCTGCTATTTCAGAAATAAACAGAAACTGTATACATACAGTCGTATCGAAACCTCTTTCATTGATTTCATGATCAGAAAACAATACTGTTCTTTTGCCATGTTATGTTCCTTTTAAATAATTACAAAACATGAGAGGACATGACCTCCTTAAATTTTTCTCCAAAGTTAAGAGGTTTCAAAATCTCAGTGGTGGCTATCTTGAATTGATCACCCTTTAATACTTGTGCAGGCTTGGAAGGAGTTGTGGATTGATGATGCCTATTGGAAACTGCTGTTTTCAGTCATGCTTCTAGTCATTATGATTTTATGGAGACCAACAAACAATAATCAAAGGTATGGTTGTGGTATTTATCTTTTAGCTAAAGAAAACTCAAATATTCCTTACTACTTGTAAGAAACCTGTGAGACATGATTAAGTGGTTCTAGTTATGTTTCAGGACCAACGTAGGAGATGGTTTGACCTTTTTAGCCATTTAGGTTTCCTTGGCTTGTTGTAGAATTTTCAATAAGCAATTTATCCTGTACATATTTATTTTTATCTATCATATTGTTTCAACCTGGAAATTTTGTTATGTTCGATTTTGAAGTGGTTTTAGTTTTGCGTTATTGCTTTGCTTAAATTATATTTTTGGATTGCACTAGTGTTGTTTACATCTCCTTATTAGTCATCCAGTTAATATAAATAATAAAGAAAATTATTTATAATAGTCGGCGTAAACACATAAAATGCATGATCCAGCATGGGAGAAGATCAATCAGGTGGCTGCTCCAGTTTTAATGTTGACACTGTTATCCAGTCTGGTCTGAACAACTGAAAAATAAATAAAACTTAAATCAAAACATTCATCCATTTCATTTATTCTGCTTTGTTATTTCTGTACAATAGCCGTCATTTATGGTGAATAATAATCTAATTTATTATTTCCTACTAATGTAAAGCAGCCTTCCACCTTAGGTCCACTTCATTACCTTGGTCTTCAGGGCTAGGCAGCGTTGAAGAAATAACTAAATTAGTTGGCGTTTTGGAAGTGATACAGCAATCCATCATTATGGCGGCAGCGCCGATTAATCACATCCAGCGTAGACCAGAGTTCTTTGGTCTATCCCGAAGGCAAGATAGTGAAGTTCGTTTACAAGTAGTAAATGTTTAACAAATTCTGTGCTTGGTTGACAGTATCAAGCCATCAATTCTACTGGACAGTGGGACAGAATGCAGTGCTGGTAGCAGAGCTAGTCAGTTGCGGGAAGAGGCGTTAGCTCGCATGCTAGTCATCATTGTTAGTCGGTTTCGGGTATCGTCAAGTACTTGATTATGAACATTCATTTAATCCTAAATCACTAAATCACTATTTGAGATGCCGACCACTCTCATGAAGGGTATTTTAAGGCAAATATGTGGTGAAGGATGAGTGTGATGAGGTAGTAATGAGTTATGAGGTGTAGTCTTGTTACAAACTAAGCTTTTCCTTAGAATGGGTCATTAATTAATAGCCCAATGACCAATGGAAATACAAGGACCAACGGCTTAGCGTGACTACCGAACCACGCAGGTGATGGTCTGATATGTCTAAACGATGGTGAGTTGATGCGGGTATCACCAGATGATCACTGAGACTATCTGAGCCGCTTTAGACCTATATCATCCTCATAAACCCAGGTTAAGTAACACATTAAAAAAATGCCATTGGAGTAAATAGTAAAAAAAACTACATCTAAAGATCAGATTTAGGAAATAGATAGAACAAAAAGGAAAATTCTGTGCTCTCCTCTCTATTCCTTTTTGATAACATAAACTCTATCTAAAGAACTAGGAAATTGAACAAATTTGTGTGTTGTCAAGGACTATTGTCAGAAAAATGCTCAATAAATTGTTCAAAATTGTATTTAAACCACTACTAACCTTTGTGAAATGGTCCAGGCCACGATTAGGCCCGATGCTGCACCGCACAGTGGCTACAGGTATCCTGTACTTCCTGTTGGCTGCGTCGGAAGCGTACTTGCGAGTGATGAAGCCCAAGTCGGGACCGGCTAACCAGATGTTGGTGGCGAGTGTGCCTCTCGCTGTACTCGACAGCGCTATCTGCTGGTGGATATTCACCAGCCTCGTGCAGACCACTCGCACCCTACGTCTCAGGAGGTTAGTTGTACCCGTCGGTCTAAACAAGTCTTTAAAAGAGAGTAAGTAATCTTTTTGAATGAAACTTGTGTAAACAATCCCATAAGCCTGCTTGACAAAAGCTTGCCTTTTCCTTAAGCTATTGTTAAGTCAATCTTGTAACTAAGTTAAAATGGTTTTGCATAACATAATTAAATTTAGGCTTGTTTTGCTCATTTGTAGGTTGAAAGAAATTGTCTTTTGTTTCAGAAATGTAAAGCTGAACCTCTACAGGCATTTCTGAACACACTAATATTTGCTGTGGTTTCTTCTGTGGTTTTCATGTTGTACTCAATCAAAGCACACTATCTTGTGGGCTGTTTTGACGTAACATGGAAGGGCTAAATTAACTCTGTAATCGAACAACAAAACTAATCTGTGTTTAAAATTTAGTGGAACTATTGTTGCTTTTTGTTGATGATTGGCTTGTCCACATGGACCGCTAGCTAAAGAAAAACTTAGCCCTTTTGAGCCTTTAGGCTTGTTGTACTAACCAGCAAAGTGGAAAGGATGTGGACCAAGGTAAGGAAAGGAATGGGTCTGCCAGCATCATGCATGGGTGCTTGATTTGGCCTTGACTAGGATGGGGGAGTTTTTTAAAACCATAAGGTGTTTTAAAGATCTGCTATTTGAAATAAACAGAAACTGTATACATACAGTCATATCGAAGCAGCTTTCATTGATTTCATGATCAGAAAACAATACCGTTCTTTTGCCATGTTATATTCTTTTAAATAATTACAAAACATGAGGGTGACATGACCTCCTTAATTTTTCCAAAGTTTAGAGGTTTCAAAATCTCAGTGGTGGCTATCTTGAATTGATCACCCTTTAATACTTGTGCAGGCTTGGAAGGAGTTGTGGATTGATGATGCCTATTGGAAACTGCTGTTTTCAGTCATGCTTCTAGTCATTATGATTTTATGGAGACCAACAAACAATAATCAAAGGTATGGTTGTGGTATTTATCTTTTAGCTAAAGAAAACTCAAATATTCCTAACTACTTGTAAGAAACCTGTGAGACAGGATTAAGTTGTTCTAGTTATGTTTCAGGACCAACGTAGGAGATGATTTGACCTTTTTAGCCATTTAGGTTTCCTTGGCTTGTTGTAGAATTTTCAATAAGCAATTTATCCTGTACATATTTATTTTTTATGTATCTCATATTGTTTTAACCTGAAAAGTTTATAATTTCAACAATTTTGATGTGGTTTTTTGTTTTCTGCGCTATTGCTTTGTTTAAATTATATTTTGGATTGCACTAGTGTTGTTTACATCTCCTTATTCGTCAGCCAGCAAATACAAATAATAAAGAAAAAATACTTTATTTATAGTAGGAGCTTAACAATTCAAACCTCAAAATCTTTAATAACTCAAATGTTTACAAATCACCATAAGGGGTTCAGGAGCACTTGAGCATGTGAACCCTATGAAAATGTTCACAAAATATAATTAATATCACATGTACAAACACAGCATGACATAATAGTCAATTTAGTTGGTTAGTTCAAAAGGCATGCCTAGTGACAATAATATTGGGCGTGAAGAGCACCTGCAATTTCAGTGCGGCCACAATTCAGCTCCTGCTCTACCATTGAAATGGACCAGTCCATTGTACCGGTAAAGGGAAGGTTGCTTGATATTCCATAAAGCTTATCTGAGGAGCTCTGCTTGATCTGATTGGCTCTGAAGGTCCCCGAAACGCAATCGGCTACACTCGTGTGTAATGTCACCGTGTACCACAGAGTAAAATTCTGCGCACTGACAATAGTAAAAAGATTATAGACGTGTTTGAATCAAGAAAAAAAATATACAATTTGTTTTCTAAACCTTTTCAATAAATGTAGCTGAACATGATCTAAGCCAATCATATATGAGGGTTATCCAGAAAGTAAGTTACGTTTTCAGTTACCTCCGCAGGGGTGGCTAGCGCCATCTTGATATGTGGTTGTTCCCCACAGTCTGCATCTAGCCGATCAACTCTCAGGTCTCCGTCGTACTTTTTTACGTTACAGTGTGCTTGGAAATATCTTTGTCAATTGAAAATCCATAACTGTAAAGTCATGCAGTAATAAGGTTTTGGCTGCAAAAACTGTAAACCGATTGGAATTTATCGGCAGCTTTTGAAGTGTCTGGGACAATACCATCACTGAAGGTGGAGTGCTTCAATGGAGCAGCTTTAAAATGGCGAAAAATGTGCGCGACGAAAAAGTGGAGTGGAAGACCCAGCGGTGAATGTCGAACTTGGGAAAAGTTCATGAAATCACAAAATCAGCGAATGGGCCAATCAGCGTTGCGTTTTGACCATTACCACAATTATGGCGATTCACTAATTAATCTGATTTTACTGGTGATGAAAAATGGGTGAAACATGTTAACTGTGAAACGAAATTGCAGTCAATGCAGTGGGGACACACAAATTTCCCTCAGAAACAAAAAATGCATGCAAACGATGTCGATAAGAAGATTATGGTGACCGATTACAAGTGGGAGTTGTTTCCTCATCCACCTTACAGTCGGATCTTGCACCAGGCGACTACCACTTGTTCCGGCGATGAAGAAGTGGCTGGCAATGCACAGCGTTTTGCGATGATGAGCGGCTGCAGGAAGACAAAATGGTTGAAGAACAAGCATAAAATTTTATGAGGAAGGAATTTTAAAGCTGATGTAATGGGATAATTGCCTAAATTTGTATGGCGATTATGTAGAAAAGTAGTATTTTAGTGTGGTTTTCAAATGTATATAATAAAAATCTTTTCTATTCTTCGTTGAATTTTTATTCCAAAACATAATTTACTTTCTGGATAGCCCTCGTGAGTATGACTAAAAATATTAGTTTTAGTAGCCGAAATATACAAGTTTAATTGTTTACCTGTTTAATTTAATAATTTTTTGATTAACTTTTTTCAGAGTGGTTCAGTGAGAAGCTTTTGGTTGTTAGGGTTAGAGTTTTATCCTGTGAAAATTCAAGGCATTAAGGTAAAAGGAGTTAAAATATAAACAACTTAATGTCTCTAGTTTGTTGGTAGTTCTACCACATTAATTCAAAACCTGCAAACTTGGAAACCTTAATTAACTTGCTTTTCCTTAAGCTATTGTTAAGTCAATCTTGTAACTAAGTTAAAATGGTTTTGCATAACATAATTAAATTTAGGCTTGTTTTGCTCATTTGTAGGTTGAAAGAAATTGTCTTTTTGTTTCAGAAATTTAGTAAAGCTGAACCTCTACAGGCATTTTACGAACACACTAATATTTGCTGTGGTTTCTTCTGTGGTTTTCATGTTGTACTCAATCAAAGCACACTATCTTGTGGGCTGTTTTACGGTAAGCATGGAAGGGCTAAATTAACTCTGTAATCGAACAACAAAAACTAATCTGTGTTTAAAAATTTAGTGGAACTATTGTTGCTTTTTTTGTTGATGATTGGCTTGTCCACATGGACCGCTAGCTAAAGAAAAACTTAGCCCTTTTGAGCCTTTAGGCTTGTTGTACTAGCCAGCAAAGTGGAAAGGATGTGGACCAAGGTAAGGAAAGGAATGGGTCTGCCAGCATCATGCATGGGTGGCTGATTTGGCCTTTGACTAGGATGGGGGAGTTGGCTTTTAAAACCATAAGGTGTTTTAAAGATCTGCTATTTCGGAAATAAACAGAAACTGTATACATACAGTCATATCGAAGCCGCTTTCATTGATTTCATGATCATAAAACAATACCGTTCTTTTGCCATGTTATATTCTTTTAAATAATTACAAAACATGAGGTGACATGACCTCCTTAAATTTTTTCCAAAGTTTAGAGGTTTCAAAATCTCAGTGGTGGCTATCTTGAATTGATCACCCTTTAATACTTGTGCAGGCTTGAAGGAGTTGTGGATTGATGATGCCTATTGGAAACTGCTGTTTTCAGTCATGCTTCTAGTCATTATGATTTTATGGAGACCAACAAACAATAATCAAAGGTATGGTTGTGGTATTTATCTTTTAGCTAAAGAAAACTCAAATATTCCTAACTACTTGTAAGAAACCTGTGAGACAGGATTAAGTTGTTCTAGTTATGTTTCAGGACCAAGGAGATGATTTGACCTTTTAGCCATTTAGGTTTCCTTGGCTTGTGTAGAATTTTCAATAAGCAATTTATCCTGTACATATTTATTTTTATGTATCTCATATTGTTTTAACCTGAAAAGTTTATAATTTCAACAATTTTGATGTGGTTTTTTGTTTTCTGCGCTATTGCTTTGTTTAAATTATATTTTTGGATTGCACTAGTGTTGTTTACATCTCCTTATTCGTCAGCCAGCAAATACAAATAATAAAGAAAAAATACTTTATTTATAGTAGGAGCTTAACAATTCAAACCTCAAAATCTTTAATAACTCAAATGTTTACAAATCACCATAAGGGGGTTCAGGAGCACTTGAGCATGTGAACCCCCTATGAAAATGTTCACAAAATATAATTAATATCACATGTACAAACACAGCATGACATAATAGTCAATTTAGTTGGTTAGTTCAAAAGAACGCATGCCTAGTGACAATAATATTGGACGTGAGCGGAGCACCTGCAATTTCAGTGCGGCCACAATTCTGCTCCTGCTCTACCATTGAAATAAACCAGTCCATTGTATCGGTAAAGGGAAGGTTGCTTGATATTCCATAGCTTATGAGGAGCTGCCTTGGAGGCAGCTCTGCGCGATCTGATTGGCTCTGAAGGTCCCCGGAACGCAATCGGCTACACTCGTGTGTAATGTCACCGTGTACCACAGAGTAAAATTCTGCGCGACTGACAATAGTAAAAGATTATAGACGTGTTTGAATCAAGAAAAAATACAATTTGTTTTCTAAACCTTTTCAATAAATGTAGCTGCATGATCTAAGCCAATCATATATGAGGGTTATCCAGAAAGTAAGTTACGTTTTCAGTTACCTCCGCTGGGTGAAGCTAGCGCCATCTTGATATGTGGTTGTTCCCAGTTCAGTCTGCATCTAGCCGATCAACTCTCAGGTCTCCGTCGCATTTTTACGTTACAGTGTCGCTTGGAAATATCTTTGTCAATTGAAAACCCACCAACTGTAAAGTGCATGCAGTAATAAGGTTTTGGCTGCAAAAACTGTAAACCGATTGGAATTTATCGGCAGCTTTTGAAGTGTAATGGGACAATACCATCACTGAAGGTGGAGTGCTTCAATGGAGCATTCGCTTAAAAATGGCGAAAAAATGTGCACGACGAAAGTGGAGTGGAAGACCCAGCTTGTAACAAATGTCGAACTTGCGGAAAAAGTTCATGAAATCACAAAAATCAGCGAATGGGCCAATCAGCTTAACGTTTTTGACCATTACCACAATTATGTATGCGATTCACTAATTAATCTGATTTTTACTGGTGATGAAAAATGGGTGAAACATGTTAACTGTGAAACGAAATTGCAGTCAATGCAGTGGGGACACACAAATTTCCCTCAGAAACAAAAAAATGCATGCAAACGATGTCGAGAAGGAAGATTATGGTGACCGTACAAGTGGGAGTTGTTTCCTCATCCACCGTGACAGTCCGGATCTTGCACCAGGCGACTACCACTTGTTCCCGACGATGAAGAAGTGGCTGGCAATGCACAGCGTTTTGACGATGATGAACGGCTGCAGGAAGAAGTAACAAAATGGTTGAAGAACAAGCCGCAAAATTTTATGACGAAGGAATTTTAAAGCTCGTCCATGGGTAATGGGATAATTGCCTAAATTTGTATGGCGATTATGTAGAAAAGTAGTATTTTAGTGTGGTTTTCAAATGTATATAATAAAAATCTTTTTCTATTCTTCGCTGAATTTTTATTCCAAAACATAATTTACTTTCTGGATAGCCCTCAGAGTATGACTAAAAATATTAGTTTTTAGTAGCCGAAATATACAAGTTTAATTGTTTACCTGTTTAATTTAATAATTTTTTTGATTAACTTTTTTTCAGAGTGGTTCAGTGAGAAGCTTTTGGTTGTTAGGGTTAGAGTTTTATCCTGTGAAAATTCAAGGCATTAAGGTAAAAAGGGAGTTAAAAAATAAACAAAAACTAATGTCTCTAGTTTGTTGGTAGTTCTACCACATTAATTCAAAACCTGCAAACTTGGAAACCTTAATTAACTTGCTTTTCCACCAATCTGTGTTTAACTAAAACATCCATCATCAACCAAACAAGTTTTTCTTTAAACATATTAAGATTCATAAAACAAATATGTTGTCAGATACGCATTCACACCTCTTCTGGATGCTCGAGGATGGAGACGATGAAGAAGAAGAATATTTTGTCAGTGATGCTTACGGTAAGAAACTCTTAAAGTTTAAAAGTTAATACTTTCATGTCTATGGTGAAGGTTTAAATTAAATTGTATGTTAGTATATAAAATTAAAATATTTAATTTTTAGTTTCAGCATCAATGGTAACAGTTAATTAATATTTAAATAACTGTTAAAACACCTCAAGGTTTAAACCTCAAGATTCATTAAATGCCAATTGTTTAAAATTAGCTATCTAAAGAGTCTATGATAAATATAATTGTATTAGACTCCATCATACTTGTTAAGAACCAGCTTCACAAAATTTATGAGGAAATGTTCACTCTTATACAACTCACAGTAACAATCAAATAGATCTACCTCAGCATAGTTTGAATTTTTACATAGGTAAATCTAAATCATCTCTCATGGAATCAAAGATATTTAAGCACCTACCCAGTAATGAGAAAGTAAATATAAAACAAAAAATAGATCTAATTATGAAGTTCTCACACAAGGTGAGAGATAAATCACTGATTATAAATGTGACTACAGTAGGAAGTCGATAATCCGAACGTCAAAAGTCCAAACGCCTTTCCGGGAAGAAAATGCAAAAAATATGTTTTTGTCAAATCGGTTTAAACATCATTAAGGATGGACACCAGAACAATATTTTTGCGAGCGAGATTAAAATATAAGTGTGTTTGGTTTGGAACTGGAACGCTCCATGTGCAACACTAAGTTGTTTACATGCGCGTGTAGTGGTAACTCACCCGCAACAGTCTAGAGGTGTGCGATGTACATAGCCGGGTGACTCACGCATTGTATTGTGGGAGTGACCTCCAAGAGCTATTTTAGCTCGCCCCCCTACCCCACATCTGTCCTCCCTTTCCACTAGCAACACACTAGTCTGTACCCTGCCATAACAAACAGTGACAAGTCGTTCTTACGCTAGGGTAATGTACAGTTTAGTGCATTTATTGTTTCGCTTGTTATCACGTGGTGTGAGAGTTTTCCCGGCAACGCCAACGAAATTGAAAAGGAAACATGTTCGCTTTACGATTCAAAATAAGTTTAAGATGTTCTATAAGTCATGTACTGTATTTGCAGTTAACATATTTAAATCAAATAAAATAACAAAATTTGAGCACACACGTCTTTTTTTGCCTTTTGTTTGAAAATCCGAACAATTTGAAAATCCAAACCACCCTTGGTCCCAATTAGTTCGGATTATCGACGTCCTACTGTATATAATATGTATATTTTATACAGCCTTCCGTCACATCATTGTATTTATACATTAATTACAACAAGGAGATGTAACTTGCATAGTTTTTAGTTTATTTGCGTTGCTTTTTTCATTTATATTTCGATGGACACAGATTAGAATAGTACACTTGTGTGTGGTTTTGAAAATAAGAATAGATTTATTTTCTTTTACCTAGAGTACTAATAATTAAATAGGGAATCTTTGATGTAGTTTTTATTTTTTTGGTTCATTGTTGGCTTTACCTGTCCTGAGTTTTTTTATATTTTTGAATTTTAGTATTACCTTGTAACAAAACTTAGGTTTCCCACCACAATCAAAAATCATGATTGTGGTAGAGTATTTTCTGAATCAAAGTTGAATTGAACACCCTCTAGCTAAGTTATTAATTTTAAAATTTAAATTACAGGAGTGAAGATGAGAGGTGGCCTCAACTCGGGAGCGAGTTCTCCGAAACCGAAACTATCAACGAACTCGGCGGTAAGTTTGGCTATCTTCTTCTGCAATGGTGATAATAAATTGAGTATCTTGAGCATGCACTGACTGTTTGCACGGATCGTAGGGTCTTAGTCAAACTTTAACTAAACAATTAATGACAGAAAGGAAACTTAGCTGAATGAAAACAGATGGATAAACTCCCAACAACAAACAATCTTGTGGTATTTTGATTTTGTACAAAAATATTTCAGATATTTAGTGAAGACCACTGTAAGATTTACATAAAAGAGTCAAATTGTGTTTGGGTTAAAGAGGTAAAAGAGTTATTAGCTGATTTCATTCTACAAAGTTGGCTAGAAATATGGTCAGCTTTTTGGAGCTTTAGTGTTTTGAAAGAGAAATTGCTGTTTGGCCCACGTAGACCTTGACTCTTTCAAACCGTGTCAATGCAAACTTGTATATTTTTCGACAAAAACACTGCTAAAGTAAGAGTACCAAACATTTTTTGTTTAAAACTGTATCAATTATTTGTGATGAGAGGTTATTCATGGGTGTTTTGGTTTGTCAATCTTTAGTGTTGATCGACAGGTGCTAAGAATATTGCTTCACACGTAGTTTTGACTTTGCGGAAAAGACATTTTTTAAGTAATTATACACGTTGCCTTTAGTAAATCCCTGGTGTAAAATATTAGTTTGTAAATCATTTCAGTTCAGAAAATTCCTTGGCAGATAAAATTTAGCTCTTGTAAAAGAATTGGGTCAGAAAAAAGCTAGCTAAATATGTGGATATCAAGTTGAAAAGCTTAAAACATTAATTTCAACTCTCTATGTAAATCTACCATAGTTACTTTTATAGTACACATTTTCGTAGTGTTAAAAGGAGACCAATAAAAGCAGAATAAGTTCAGTTTTACAAATTTCAAACAATATTTTGAAATCTTTAGTTGTAGTAACAATAGCATAGTTAGAATACAAATGCAAAATTATTCTAAAGCATTTAGACTACGGTTTTTACTCTACTTGCTGTGTTGTAGGAAGAGGACTTGAAATGGGTAGAGGAAAATATCCCAACATCCTTAGCAGACAGGTGAGGTTATTTCGTACAGTTTGATTATTTTGCTGGTCATAACAGGATTTTTTATTTTATATGTTTATTTCTAAGTAGAGACCTGAGAAGTAAAGTACAATCAGGTCAAACCGTTGTTCATTATGTAAAGAATTGGTCCTTTTTGAAATGGCATCTTCAGTTACCTACAGCAGGGGTTCTCAACTTTTTCAACGCTGTAACCCCATTTTTAGGCTGAGAATTTTGGTGCCTCCGTTTTAGGTAGTTGTTCTCTATTAATTTCTTTTAATTTTTCCCTTTTACTAATTATAGGAAGTTCACAATAAAGTAGTTAAAATACATAACAGTTAAATGCAGAGGCTGCGAGGACCGGCAACCAGACTAGGGCACTAAGGGCGGCATTTTTGAGTGGTGCATGCAGCTAAAGAGAATTCTTATAGAGAGAGGGAAAAGACTTTTAGAGAATGCGATATCAAAACAAAAGGGAATTATATTTTATTAATTAACCATGCGAAAGGGTGGACTGCAACATGCACAGTGTCAATATGTAAACAGAAAGCATGAGGTGAGTTATTGCAGCAACCACTGACTTCAGTCAAAACATAACTTCATGAGCTGCCACAAAGCCGCAGATTGCCTATCCGCCCCTCAGATCCACGGTTCACCAGCTGTTTACTCTTCAAGGTGTAACACGAAAACAATTCCTCATTTTGTTTGTGACATGTTCTTTTTATCTCAAGAGTTGAGCAATGATTATTTGTTTGAGTTTTGTGTAAATGTTGGTGCCTGGAGGTGTAAAGGGCAGGGCAATACTGTAACATGAGCTTTTCTAAACCAAGAAGGGCAACATTTGGGAAAAGGCTACACAAATAACTGGTTCTTTTAAATTAGTAGTGCTAGTCAAAAGGTTTCCATAAACATTTTATACATATACAAAAAAATAATGCTTTCCATTCATAGTCATATTACTGGTAATGAAGTCAGTTGTTTGTGTTATGTCAAGTTACCACTAGGGCCATTTTAAAACGCTTTAAAAGCGTTATTTTGCTTTTAAATTTCAAAAATTTCTGAAGAGACCTAATACCCCCTTCTTGGGCTGGGAACGCCCCTAACCCTTTGAGGGCGCTGCCGTTCAGTCTGCCCAAAGGCGCATGCATGCTTGAGCCGCCTCTGGTTAAATGATACCTACACTTGGTAAAGTAGGCTTTTGTAACAAAAAGACAGCAATAATTAATTGCTATAAAACTTGTTAAAATAGTAAAAAACCTCTACTATTGAAAATTTTACTAAAAAGGCGATGGTAAGGACTAGTTTATTACAAGCTAGCAGTTAGGTGGAAAGGAGTTGAAACATTCAGCGACAATATAAATTGAGAAATACGAAGGGGTACCCAAAAGAAACGGAAATTTCATTATAAAAACCATATTTTATTATTTTTTTTGATTAATTTACATGTATTCCTTCAGTATACTCCCCATTTAGTGTAATGCTCCAATTGTTCATTCGATGATCCAATGGTTTAAAGCACCTCTCATACCCCTTAGTCTGAATGGCTGCACGCACCATCCTCGTTTGCCTTTTTACTCCTTCATTTTCGTCATAATGGTGATCTTTTAGGTAATTTTTCATTATGGGAACATAAAAAGGACACGTGAGGCAATATTTGGTGAGTATGGGTCGTGGGGAAGGGTGGTCATGCTGGTATTGGCCAAAAACTAGCTCTCTGAGATGGCTACGTGGGCAGGTGCATTGTAGTAATGAAAGAACCAGTCTCCATATCGCCAAAATTTTGGTGCTTCTTTGCTGTCTGGAGTGTTCTTCAGTTTAGCGAATTTCAACACACTCCAGACAGCAAAGAAGCATTCTCAATGGTCCTCCGACAGTCTTCTTGCAATATTGACGGTTTTTTCAGAACAATTTCACCAGTCCGAGAATTTGAAGGTCGTCCGGGATGAGGCTTGTCTTCAATCGACATGGCCCCATCTTGAATTCGGGAAAAATACTCATACACTCTGGTTTTGCTCAAAACATCGTCTTTGTACGCTTTTTTAATAATTGCAACCGTTTCTGATGAGTTCTTACCAAAAAGAAAGCAAAACTTCACTGCTGAACTTTGTTCATTTAATTACATCATCAAAACAAAGCGAGGCAGAACAAAACTACTTTTAAGCATACACAGCTCTCTTCACAACCTCTCAGACTGACCACAGTGAGTGCTCTGAACTCAGGAAGAGTTGCGCTTTCATCCCCTAGCGGCCAAAATGCAAACTATTTTCTCCCCACCTCGCCATCGACCGATTCCCGATACTCTTGGGTACCCCCTCGTATATTCAAGATTATTCGTCAATGCCACCCATCTATGTAAATGTTATTACTAAAGAAATCTGAAGACAAAAATGTCTAGACAGAACCGGAATTAGAACCCCGGTCTCTCGCTTGCCTGGCGATCATATTGACCACTACACCATCCGGCCCAAGTATTTATGTCTTCAAATTTAGGAAGTTACCGACAGATCGCATTGTAAAGCTGTACTGTGACAATAAAATGTTATTATTTTCTAAAATCTGTTTCCTTTTTCAGTGCTTTGCCAATATTGGATTCAGACGAGGTGGGTAAAGTTATTATACTTGATATTAAATTGTGATTAATAATTATTGGTTTATATTATAAGAACACTAAATAAATACATACATTAAATAAGCCACATACACATTGATTATTTTCAAACAGTAAATTTTTTGTAAGAAACATTTTATTGTAGCCTACAGTTAGAACAAACAACAGCAAGTTATATTGTTTTTAATTTTTACTAAAATTAAATATAAAACAATCATACTTTTTTCAAAAGTCTAATAAACTAAGTGTAAATACTTCAACTGATTGTTTAAACTGTTTCCTGACTGAGTCTCTAGATGATTTCAGATCAGCTATTACTCGAATAGCTTTCTTTTGCAATGTTAAGATTGTATTAAGACTTTTCTTTGCTGTCGCATTATATATGATGATACCATAAGCTATGTGAGAATATAGTAAATCAGTGCATTAAATTGTTATTAGCGTTTCAATGCTGCAACATTAAGATGTAGCTTTCAAAGCATAACGACCGATGACAGTTATTTTTAGAACTGTTTTGATATGTGTGTTCCAAGTCAAATTCTCATCTACATGTAAACCTAAACATTGGTGACGCTCAATAGCGACACATTCTAATAACGACACAGGTGAATAACGACACATTCCGATTTGGACACATTGATAAGGCAGCTTAGCCAACCTGTGGAAAGAAAAGTGTTTAAAAGTTAGTTTAAAAAGGAAAGAGGTATTTGTAGTAAAGATTGAAAGGGATTATTCGCTTCGTGGTGGAATTTTTGTCTGATCTGATTTTTTTGAAATTGCGCCTTGTGTTCTCTGCCAGCTGGTCGTGTACTGACATATAAACCTGTGAGGATATTCTGCGGCCTCACACGTCAGGGTTTACTACCAACAACCTACAGTAGTACAAGCTATAAAATACACCTTTACCTAGACGAGTTATCACTTAGTCACATAAGCAAAATTGACAGAGGAGACTGCGGGATCGACCGCCAGCAGAGAGATGAGGTCTGGACTCGCGACGCATACCAATCCACCATAGTTCCGCTCTGAATAGGTAATATCTGGTCTGTGGGGGTATTTAGTTTATCCCTCTTGGGATAAAGGTACTAATATTCCTCCCTCTTGCGGTTGTCGTGGGGAGTTTATTTTATGAAGTATAATTCTTGTATCTTGTGTATGTTGGTTATGCTGCCTTATCAATGTGTCCAAATCGGAATGTGTCGTTATTCACCTGTGTCGTTATTGAGTGTCACCCTACAAATTTAATACATTCAGTTTTTATTTTTTTAATTTAATACATAATTTTATTTTCAGGAAATAATGAACACGAAGTTCGAACTGTCCAAGATGCAGTAACCCTAGTGGACTATTGTGACTGTGAAGTATAAACAACTGACTTAATTATAACAAATGATGTCTTTGTATAGGTTCTATGGAACAAGTATTATTCTTAACTATTTTAAGAAGTCAAAAAAATACTATTCTGTAAATATTTATAACAATATCAATTGTTTTGTTGCTCTCATGTGATATTTTTTTATACTAAAATACCTTTCTAATTCTACCCATGAAAAGCGTGACAAATCTGGCCTCTTCTCATTACATTTGGTGAAATATATCAAACTGAAGTGCTGCTATTACTTTATGATAAAAAACAGAACATTTCATGATTAACCCATTTTTAACTTGTGATATGAAATTACACTTCAGTAATATCAAAGGATTGATTAGTTCAGTACTCAGCAAATATAATTTTCTATTCAAGTATCTACCTAAAATGAGATTGAAAGTTGAATTAAAACTGTACCAATTTACAGCAATTTACCTTAAGCACCTAATGGTAATTGAACTACTACCGTACTAAGTAAAACACAGACAACGTATAGACATCGTTGCATAAAATTGTGTTGTAGAATGGATCAGTAAAAAAATAATATGCAACTATTTAAAACTAGTTGTTAACTCCTTAAAATGTACATAATCAGGTCGTGTGATTGCAAAAGTAGGCCTAAAACAGAGTAGTTGCGCCGCGTGAGTCTAATGATAGCTGGACAACTGATCTGCTGTCTGGCCTCTGGCCTGGCAGGCTACGCATGTGACAGGCTTTGAATATACACTTCTAGCGTCACTCGTTGCTATAGCAATGCAGCCCCTTTCCTTGCCCCTCAGCTTCTATCCCTACCACGTAGATAAGCGTCAAGTTAAGGCCTAAACAAAGCTCTTCACATACGAAGATTTCCGATCTTACATGAAGGCAGCCAGTGGCAATCATAGAGGCATAATAACATTCGGTGGCGACTATCAAGGCAACCATCGATTCTTGCTGTCGAGTTTGTATCGCACTCACTGTCGTCATTGATATGTGATCTCTCAGACTTTGGAAACAAAGTAATTAAATGTTAAAGAAAAATTTTTTCCCTTCTAAAACCTAGGTGAAGTGACCCTTCACTCCCTTCACCTGACGAACCGCCACTGGTTCTGAGGGGTCGAAATGAGACACAGAAAAAAATTGAAACTGAAATTACCAGCATTAAATTCTACTTACAGACACAGTATCTTAGTTTGGTATATTATACTTCCTGGTCGAACAAAACTTTTGCCTTGTCCAGTGAGTATAGATTCAGTGGCGTACCCAGGATTTTTTTCGGAGGGGATTCTTAGAATATTAAGACCATTTAGCAGGGTTTTACTGGGGTATTACGGGAACAGAGGGTATTACAGAAGCGCATAGGGGGCAAGGGATCCTGGGTACTACCCTGAAGTTTGTTAAGTATTTGGTGACTGAATTAATGGTTATAACTAAACTGTTCATGATATATTATAGTATTGACCTACGCGTTTGTTTCTCTACCATTTTAGGCATAACAATTTTGCTTCCAAATTTTACAACCCTAACACATTACAACTTTGGACATTCATCGTTTTGTTAACATGTTTACTATGAATAGTATTACTTTATTTTATTCATTAATAAGACTTAAAAAGATAGTAGCTATTCTTAAAACAACTAATTAGCAAATCTGTCATGCACATAGTTTGGTTGGTGACAGAAATATCGAAGGATATAGAATCTCTTTGATCCCCTCTCTGCGTACACCACTGTATAGATTGACCCAAAATTTGACCCCAAGCGGTTCTTACTAGAAGTTTTCTTTTGAATACTGATTATGAACTGATCAATCATTGATATCACTGCCTTAACTCTATCTTTGCTTCAGGCACTTAGCAATTTACCTCGAAACAAATTTTCATGTGTTGATCACAGTGAAAGTGTTAAAAATGTGTTAGTTGTAGAGATTACTTCTTTAAAATTTTGATGGCTTCAAATCTAATTTTATATTAGTTTGTTTACACCAACTAAATTAATTTTTTCTAGTTTGTGCAAAAATTTTACCATTCTGTATTTTAAATCAATAAAATCTCTGTGTTCATTCTTAAGTTTCTCGAGTTACCGTATAACTATTAGGAAATGGATATAATATTAGTTACATTGCTGTACGTTTATAAGCTGGACACGGTAATACTGTACTAGACAAAAATTCGTGTCTCTGGGAATGCCGCCTGATTGAAAGTGGCTTTAAAGTGCAATATTATAGAATCTAATGATCACAGATAATACAGATATCAGTTGAAAGATTTTAATGAAATGAAAAATGGACTAAATTAAAAAACAACCTATAGACAAAGTTTTAATGACTAATAATTATTGAATTGTTAACATTAACTGTTAAATCAGAAAACAAAATGGGATTTTCCAAATTACAGATTTTAGTAAATAAAAGAAATATTTAATCAAAGTTTAATGGCACTTAGTACTTAATTTTTCTCAATTAAGTGGTTTTCTCACAAAAATGCCTTTTTTTTAAACCTACTAGCTAATTGATTTTATGATTTCCTTTTACTAATACAAGTCTTGTAGCCTTTAATATTATGGTAAAAAATAATTTGTATTAACATGAAATCAAAATAGAAGTACTGTATTAAGATGTTCAAACATTTCAGTAGTTTTTGCATGCGTTATGCTTATATATATATTATATGAAAGAAATGCACTCTTGTTTCTTTAATGTTAGCAAATGGCTTTGCAGTTTTAAAGGTTCAGAAAAATATAATAGTCATAATTTGTTCAGGTATAAGTAGAAAAAAGGTATATATTACACTCTGATTAATTCTTTACCTATTAATAAAATTACTATTGTTAAAGATGACAATACAAGGATTGTAATGTGGACTTAACCGTACTGTATACTTTTGACTTTGTTTTCGTTGTGATATTTTGTTGTAATTTTTGCTTCTTTTTATTTTTATTGAGCCTACTTGTTGTCAACTAGTTTTGTTACATTGTTTGGTTTTACCCTTAGACAGAGGTTGAATAATAAACTTATTCTATAGTTTGCTACAATCTAATAACTGAACCGCATCAATTTTAGGTTGAATGCGCCAGTAAACAAATAATAAACTTTTAAACTTTTGACAAATCGAATGTTGTTGAATAAGCTTCACATATATTTGTGAGACAAGCTTGAGAGACAACATAATATTTAAAGTTGCTGGCGCTTTTTACCTAAAACTATTGTAATGTGTTTCTAAGGTTTCATTATATTGGTACTGAAATAAAATAAAGATAAACTTGCTTACTTGATACTTGTTAGGATCCTGTTGGCATTACTTGTGCTAAGTTGTTGTCAATGTATCGAACTTGAGTGTTCTGAAAAAGTAAATAATTGTTTTAACATTGCTGGTGTAACAACCAATCATGTTTCACCAAGCCAAAAAACTCTCACAGAGACTGATGAATTACAGTATAGCCCTGATAATCCAAACTAATGGTGACTGGAGTTTGTTTGGGTTATTTAAATCTGGATTCAAATAGAAATTCAGATCAAATATTTGCAAATGAACCCTAACCAGAGTCATGTCACTCCTGCTGGTGAACAGACTGGCAGTCAGCATTTGTAAACTTCATTAGTATTTTGCGAGGAAAGTAAAAGTATTTGACTCTCAGTGTCTAGACAATGACTACTGAAGTTTTTTCCAAATTTCTCCTTTGGATTAACTTATTACTGAGGCTTGGATTAGCCAGGCTACTGCGAATCAAGAAGATGCCACATACTGTGTTGACATGTAGGGTTCAGATTTTCTTCTCTGGTTTATACGTTTTAAATATAGTACCAACCACAAATGAGTGTTATACTCGTAGCTGTTTTATGATTTTAAAATGATATTAAACCTGCTATTCTTTCATTTGCCCTTATGTCTCAAAAGTTCATTGTTCAAAACATATCATCTCTCGGATTAACAGGATAATAAACGCACCATTACATCGGAACCTGAAAATTTGATTTTTAAAGATTATACGAACCTGTAAATGTATGTATCAAGTGGTTCATTATTCCTCCTAATGGTAGACTTTGATATCAACAATAGCAAATTTGTGGGTTAAAAATAATATTAGTATGTAAAATGATCATCTGGAGAAACTATGTATTGAGTACTGGGCTAACTTGGACATCTTATCATAATTTAAGTTTTTAACAATTTTACTGATACACATGTGTGTTTAGGTTGTTAGTGTTATCAATCCAGTTTGGGGTCAAAGGAGGAAATATGTTCTTTTATATTTTAGGTATTTTGTCACCGCATATTACAAGAGTCCACTAGTCAGTCCTATAAATTTGGATGTATTGGTTTTATAACATGCTAATTCACACAGCACTGTGATGGCTTAAGCCACGTCCAATTACTCCTATAGCCAAGTCAAGCTTTTCAAAATCATTAATTGATCGAAATGTCATCTTCAAAACTGTTTTAAATAACATTTGAAACCTTCTTTTCACTGTATCTTGGCACCCTTTTACCTTTCAGAGTTTGATCGATTATTGCAGACATGTCATTGTCTCCACTTCTTTCTTGTGTCAATACTCCATTAAACAAACTTTTAAAGTGACCTTTTTCAACATAGCTTAGCATGGAACAGCGAAAACGGTGCTGGAATTTTCGACTATACTGGCTTGCTATATCAATTGGCTTGTATGATCAAATGGAAGCAACTTTTTTAAAAACTGTTGTACTGGATATTCTTTATGTTGTGGTGAAAAAGGCATATTTTCACTTTGTAACAAAAACTAGCACAACATACATTTTTTGGCTAATGTCAATTTTTTATTTATTTATATTTAGCAATGGAATAAAAAAATGTTTAGATACAATAGAAACCAGTAAGCTTCTTGCCACTTTTAGAACGATTTGTAAAATGTTTAATAAATAAATCTACCAAATTTGATCTGTATTTTTATAATCCTAACTGTAAAATAGTTAACTTTTTTATAGCCCAGTAGGCTTCCTCTAGCCTGGTCTCTCTTGGACCGCCCGAGGTGCCGGCAACCATCTGAATGTAAGTTATCCAAAAAAGTAACAAGTTACAACAAAGAAACTTGAGGATGATATAAGTCTAAAGCGGCTCAGATAGTCTCAGTGACCACCTGATGATACCCGCGTCAACTCCCACCATCGTTTAGACATATCAGACCATCACCTGCGTGGTTCGGAAGCCACGTTAAGCCGTTGGTCCTCGTATTTTTATTGGTCATTGGGCTATTAATTAATGGCCCATTCTAAGGAAGAGTCGGCCTTAGTTTGTAACAAGACTAAACCTCATAACTCATTAGTCATTACTACCACTCATCACACTCATCCTTCACCACATATTTGCCTTAAAATACCCTCATGAGAGTGGTCAGCATCTCAAATATTAATTTAGTGAAACACTGATGGAAAATGGTTTGTTGTCCTATTCACGAAACGAAGCGAGTTTGCAAGCCACTATTTGGTGGTAGTTCCATTGATTTTAATGTATATTTAAAGTCAATGGTAGTTCTGAAAACTGTGAACATTGTTATTAATTTGGATACAATTTATTACTGAACAGCCATCAGAAGTATCAGCGATAACTCAATGTGAATAAATGAATGAAATCTGTAAGCTCCATCCTACTGATGTACTGGAGCGGACAGTTGAAGAGTAAAATATAAATTCATTGTTTTCCTCTTGGATATGAATTTGACAAACATCTATTTCATTTGCACTTATAAAGAAGCAAATGGCAGCCACTGGAAAACTCAACCAGCGAGTTCAATAGACAAGGAACGTCGAGGACAGTGGCTATGCTTGTGAAGATTTATATCTAATCAGAATTTTTGACAGTTGGCATGAATTTATTAATTACTTTATTAAAGCAGAAACTCAGAAAAGCACCTGTCTGGCAAAGCCGTAACTACTACTAACTTCAAAAACCTTTATCACTGGGGGATAAGGATTACAGGAGGGGTAAGGTAAACTGGGTGTCCACCCCCAGAAACATTAGGGTAACCACCAAACATTAATTTTACAAGTCTGTCACATCTCAAAAGTGAAAAATAACTATTTTCAGCTTAATTCATTGTAAACAAATTTTATAGGAAATCTATATATATAAATTAATTTCTATCGGGACACAGCGTGACTTCATTATCTTTATTCAATTTTATTTTATTCTTCCAACGGTCAAACGACCAATACATACATCATAGTGATACATAATAAATAGTTATGTTAAATAATACATAAGAAATAAGATTGAGTTTAACAATGTTTGAAGATGGCTATTAAGGGATGAAAAAAGTAATACTTATGAGTAAATGAACAATAAATAATACATAAATAGTGAATAAATTACGCTAATAGCTAATATGTTTTGAATGATAACAGGTAACAAATAGACGATTAACAATAAATAAATATACAACCAACAAGAATATCATATAAAAATAAATTAATACAGTTGTGAATTGAATAAATAGGTACGATATATTACTTATATGAACAATAAAATGATAATACATAAATAGTGAATAAATTAAGCTAATAGCTAATATGTTTTGAACGATAACAGGTAACAAATAGACGATTAACAATAATTAAATATACAACCAACAAGAATATACAGAAATAGAAATATTTAATGACCACTGACAAAAATGAGCCTTTGCATGGGAAATAACAGAACATATATAACAACAACAACAAAAACTAGTAATAATATAAGTATAAGAAATATAAACATGCAAACATAAATAAAAGAAACACATAAATATCTTGATCTCCAAGCACTAAGCAGAGGTACACCATGGCATTTTTAATTAGTTACTTAGCCTAGGGTGTGTGAGCATCAAAAAACACTTTGTAAGAAAGCTGTACAAAGCCATGTGCCTGCGTTTAGAGTCGAATCCGCGACCTCGCGCTTTGCAAGCCGTGAGCCAATGCCCAATGCTTTTACACAATGAGCCACGGACGCAGGCCCTGTTGACGAGTCCAGCAACTTTGAATTTTTAGTTAGGGCGGTCATCGCTGAATTTGAATTTCATTGTCAATGTTCCATATTTATGAGATGTCTTCGGTTTGTATAACTAAATTCCTAAATTACCTATTTTTATCATTTTAAACTCGACGGTCGTCGCTAACTTGACTTTTTAAAATCAATGTCGCTAGGCAAGATTTCAAAAGAAAGCTAAAAAAACAAACCCTTAAAATTATCTATGTTTGAACTGCTGTATGTTTTGCTAGCAGACGTCAGCTGACACTGACATTCTAGATTCTAACCCAGACGTTATGAATCATGATTGCATTTGTACAATGTTTATGTTATTTTTTTCTTTAAAAGTTTTGGAAAAGTGCGATTGGGCGAGCCAAATTTAAAAATCATCATTGACTACTTATATAAAACTGGTCCAATATATTTGGAACATAGTTTTATTACTTCTATCACTAATGGTGGTTTGGTTTCTAGCCTACTGAAAACTGAAACCCAACATCATAAGATCTAAACCTATGAATGAAAGTCTAACTGAACGAAGTATAGAAGATATCCAACTAAGGCTGAATGTTAAGGAAAATCATATTCAGCATAATGCCGATGTTAATTGTTGCCTGCTTAATAAATTATTGGTTGGAAACAAGTAAGTGCAAATTGAATGATATAAAATAAAAACTCTTTAGTTGGTTTACTTTTGAAACTGTCTTGTAAGCTAAGCTAGGCCTAATGAGACGGTACATCCGCCCGGACACTCTTTCAGGCAGGCCATATTGCTTGACTCACAACAAGCACATCACCTCTACAGGATTTGTAAGATCTACTGTAATTTCTTATCTCCCCTGATCTGCAAATCACTGAGGAGTACTTGCAGTGATCTTTGGTCCTCACATCCCTGTAAATGATATCTGTTTTACCATAAGACTGGGGTAATAAAGCAAAGTTTAAAGTAGCGATTAACAGTTAACCGCACAGAGATTAACTAGGAGTTACCGCATACCGTCACTTGTGTGGCATAGTTTGTGGTAAAAAAAGGTAAAGTTTGTCTTGTTTAGCGAGGCGAAGTTAGGACTACAAAGTCCTCTCTACCACTCAACCTCGACCTTTACCTAGCGTCACCGTATCAGTCACATTACAAATGTAAGTGGTGACTGCGGGATCGAACCCGCGTCACCGGAGTGATGAGCTCCTTAGTCGCGTGCCATACCAATCCGCCACGGATCCGCTAAAATCCAGTAAAAGTGGTAAATTCAGAATGGAAACCCAAATTATAACCTGACATCACTTGATGTGACTGGTTTACAGATTTTTAAAATGCAAAATGTTTTTATTTTCGAGTCAAGTGAGGACTGTATTTCTCCCCTCCAATTAAACTCAAAAATGTTTTTGGTTTTTTTTAAAGGAAAGCATGATGAGTTTCACAGGCTCATGTGGAGGTATTAATTTCCAAAACATTGTTGGTATTGACTAATGTTATTTGCATAGCGGTTCTCTGGCCAAGAGTCTCATTACGTCATGTGGTTTTTATTATTCTGACTTATTTAACCTAATGTTATCATTTCAAAATGGATAAGACTGTTATAGTGTATAGTGCCACTTTTATATGCTAATCTAGTTCCGTGGACTAAATTTTGATCAGGACCAAAATATATTTTTGTCATTATGCTCCGAAAACAGCTGCTTTAGACCCAGGTAAATTAAGGATTGTTTTGATGATGATCTTTTTCTCCCTAGGTAGAAAAAGGTTATTTAATGATCTTTTTGTTTCATGGACATCAATCACTTGGTTCAATGGTTTTGTTCAATTTCAATGATTTGTTCGATTGTTGTTTATAGTCGATACAATGACCAAGCTGTGAATATCAATCTAAATCCCAGGTAATTTAACTTTAGATTGAGTGTGAGTTGTCGATTTAATATCGAATCGTAACACTTGCAATGGTAAATCAAATGAACAGCTGTTTATACAAAACAATGAAAAATAAAAACTATAACGTTTAACGCCATAATTTTCTAAAATATTTTACAAAACGTTTTAAAATTAGCCAACTAACAACCTCTGAGACCAAGCATCTTTAATAATGAAAACTTTGGCAAGGGACTTCGTAGTATTCTTTGTTTTGGTTGTTAGTTTTGTTAGTAAGTCAAGTTTAAATAACTTCTGACTTTTTTGTTATGTCCAGGTTGTACCACCTCAGAAAATATGAGAAAAAGAATCAAGTTAATGATTGGCATAACTTCTCGTCCCGATCATTTTGAAGAAAGAACTAGTCTTCGAGAAACTTGGCTTCAACCTTACCAGAATAATTTTCATTACAAATTTCTGGTGGGAAGTAAACATTGTCATATACATCCTTCAGACAGAGCTTTTAGTTCCAGTTGTGAATATCTTAATATTTCAATACCTGATGGTAAGTCAATCACTAATCAATGAGTATGGCACCCATACTCGTTGTTTCCACAATAATGATTTTTCATCAGATTGAAGATCCGAGCAACAGTTTTGCTGCTATGATGCAAAATAAATTCAGAATTTATTTTGTTGACTGAAGAAGACTTCTTAGTTGGCTAAGAACTAGGGCAGATTTTCAGACTCCATTTTTTTGGCCGCCAACTTGTCAGAGCCTTAAAAAAGAATTTTTCAGATTTTTCCTGAAGGGTTCACACAAAGACATTCAAAAAGATGATGTGATTGAGGGGGGTAGCATGCGGGGAAGTACCTAAACATTAACTGATTCAGCCACCAGTCAGTCACCTGTACAACCAACTTTGTAGTATATTAATTCCTAGTACAGTTTGTAGTGATTTCCTTGTGCTATATAGTAGTTTGGTAGTTTACTTAGCCCTCTATTTTACACTGCAACTTCGGCCTGCAACTCGATTGCACGAAATTACAACTAAATTTCATCGTGAAGTTTTAACCTCGCAATCAAGCTGCATCCCCCATCAGTCACCTCGCTTTCTGATGCCAATTCCAAGTAAGAGTTGCATCATCGCAATATCTTGTGCGGATGTTATTTTTTTACTGATGTTATAGTTCAAAAAAGGTGACGAAGACAACAACGCCGATTTAATGTGCAGGAGCGTGCGTTGTCAGTTTCATGCAACTGAGTTGTAGCGTATAATGAGCCCCATATAACCCAATGCCCAGCCAGTTGCAAAAACATGCAATGGACTGCTTGACAGTTTTCTGCAATGCAACTGGTCTGACTCGGTTGCAAGCAGTGAAACCGAATTGCACTCGTGTAATAGGCTCCATTAGATACCATTTTACAGGTATTTTTTTATGCAATGTATAATAGGGGCCTAAAAGATGGTGTGTCGTGGAGGGGGGAATTCAGTTTTGCTCTGGATTCTGTTTGGGAAAATTTGGTCACCTTAACCTAAGGGAAAATCTCTGTTTGGTTACAGTGTCTTTCAATTATACAAAATAAAAGGTGACGGCCCGCCCATGCTGCAAATTTCAAAACACTACCACCTCTATTTTTATTTCTTCAATTGAATTGAAGGATGAAATTAATTTTACTGTGTTGTGAAATTAAATTTTCTTATATAATATGTCTAATCTGCATGCTTTTTTTCAGATTCATCAACAATGACTCAATTTATGGTTGGTTCAAAAAACCCAGTTTTAACTGTAAATAAAACTTTCAACGCTATTGGCTTTAACTTTTATGTAAACTTCAAAATAGAAGTTAATTCCTTAGGTTTACTGAAAAGTTTAAAACTAAATACTGATACAGATATCGCAAGAGTTATCTTAAAAGATTTAAAATCTAGCAATAAAATTAAATCTGTTTCATTCCACGGTGGTTCGATCCCATTCTACTTGGAAAAAGATGGTAAGTAATTTATTGCAATAGAGACCTAATAAAAACTGCAAACAGTCTAATAATAAAGTTTTATTGTTATACTGTTTGCAGTTTTTATGATTTCTAAATTGAATTAAAAGACTTAGTTCTTCAAGTTACTTAAGTAAGTTAACCTTAAGGGTTAACTGTTGAATTGTTTTTATTTACAGTTGAAAAAGGCATTGCCGAAATATACTGAGCATTTTTTAAAGTTTTTCTTGTTTTTTATATAAAGTCGAACGACAGTTTTTGGTTTTATTAAAACCTTAAATAATACTGACCATTTCAATTGACAAACGAATCATATGAGGCAATTTTTACTGCTTCAATAATTGGGGATGTACAAGTTCTTGATTTCTTGGGAAATATTATTTCTCATCAAGCCAGGACATAAATTTGTTTCACTACCTCAAGAGACTCATAGTTCAAATTAGAGATTCAATCTAAAGATGACAACTTTGCTTGGCAAAAAGCCTCATAAATTAAAAATTTTAAGTATTGGTTCATATGATTTTAAATTATATGTCTCTTTGCTGATTTAAAAATCATTATAGTGGCGGAGATCAATTTAATTAGAAAACCGGACTTTTCCGGCTACTTCAGGAAGAAAATTAGGCTACTCCCCACTAGTAATATAGGAAAACATTTATATATATATATTTTACTATAAGTATTTATTTTCAACTGAGAAAAACTATTGTTGATACAATCAAGTAATATTAAATCAGACGGTGAACACAGTTTTATAAACAATACCAACATATAGATTCAGAGAAATAAATGTACATATATAACAATACCAACCTAGGTAATGTATCTTTGCCTGAATAAAGACATATTTCATTTCAATACCTACAGCAGCGATAGTGACTATCACCACTATTTTTCATTCAAATGAACCGGTTTTTCAAATTACCAGGATTTAGTTTGGCAAGACTCAAATATAAGACTGTTTCTATTAGTTTTTTTTATTAGTCCTTTACAAAAACAAAATTATTTTAGGTATAAAAACAATTGGAAAACCTACATGTTGGAAATAAATACTATAAATACACTGTATTTGATTTGAAATATACAAAAGTAAGAACTAACAATAAGGAGCCACCATTAACAATACTATAGTTATAGATCAAATATTGCTAATTTTTCCAGGAACCATCAATAAATTCAGTGGCGGCTCGTGAGCCTTGAGGAAGGTGAAGGGCAAATCAGCTGTACTCCACTATTTAACAGGAAAAATACGTTTAAATATTTATTCTTAACAGGTGGACAGAAAAATCAATTCAATTCAAAATATATTGGTTATTTCTCTAGGAAACTACGTAAATAATTAACAACATAGTCATTACAGCTTGCAAGTTCTAGCAGGGAGTTAAAAGTTAATGTTTGTAATGTTGCAAAAAGTAATTTGTTAAATTGAAAGATTGTACAACTACCGTACTAAGTGGAACACTGACAACGTATAGAAATCGTTGCATAAAATTGTTTTGTATTATGGATCAGTAAAAATAATATAACGGGTGGCTAAAAAGAACGCCCAAGTTGAGTATTTGGAGGGTGGGGAGCGGGTGGAGGGGCGGAGCTGGTTGTTTTGTAGGTTAGGCGTCCAGTTTTAGTAGCAATGGCGCAGTGGACCGGCGATCGCATTTCGCTGTTGAACATTTCTTTAAAATTAATGAATCTGTTATTACTGTTCAACGGCTTTTCCGCACAGAGCTCAATGTTCGAGAAATTATTCGATACCTGATCGAAACAATACCGGTGGGTTGCCACTTTTCGCACAACTGGATCAGTTATGAAGCAGTCCTCCCACGGCGTGAACTCCACAAAATGTCGACCGAGTAAGGCGTCTGTTCTTTAAAGTCTCGCCTACTATAGGCGGCGCCCAACTCTGAACTTGTCTCGATGCTCGCTGCTAAGCATCTTGAGCAATGATTTAAAATTTTATCCATACAAAATTATGATTGTACAGAAGATTTATGAACGTTTATGGGTTTTCTTATGATCAGGTATCGAATAATTTCTCGGAACATTGAGCTCTGTGCGGAAAAGCCGTTGAACAGTAATAACAGATTCATTAATTTTAAAGAAATGTTCAACAGCGAAAATGCGATGCGCCACGGTCCACTGCGCCATTGCTACTAAAACTGGACGCCCTAACCTACAAAACAACCAGCTCCCGCCCCTCCACCCCGCTCCCCCACCCTCCAAATACTCAACTCAAACCGGCTTCTTTTGCCACCCAGTACAACTATTTAAAATTAGTTGTTAACTCTTTAAAAATGTACATCATCAGGTTGTGTGATTGCAAAAGTAGGCCTAAAACAGAGTATTTGCGCCGCCGTGCGGGTCTACTGAGTAGTCAACTGGTCTCCTGTCTGGCAGGCTACGCAAGTGACGGGTTTTGAATGTACACTTCTAGCGTCACTCGTTGCTATACCAACGCAGCCCCTTTCCTCCCCCTTCAGCGTCTATCCCTACCTCGTAAACAGGCGTCAAGTGAAGGCTCGCACATTGCTCTTCACCTACGAAGTATTCCGGTCTTACACGAAGCAGCCAGTGGCAATCATAGAGGCATACTCACTTTCTGTGGCAACCATCGATTGTTGCTGTCGAGTTTGTATCACACTCACTGTCGTCATTGATAATAATTATTATGCGAACCCACAGACTTTGGAAACGGATCAATTAAATGTTAAAGTTTATTTTTTCCTTCTAAAACATAGGTGAAGTGACTCTTCACTCCCTTCACCTGACGAGCCGCCACTGAATAAATTCCTCTAAGCTATAAAAAACTTTTAAAAGAGAAAGTTTTTCTACCTTGAACCATATGACATCTAGAAAGACAATAATTGAAATCAATTTTCAGGATATATAGTTAAAAAGCTAGATGAAGCGGTTTCACTACCGAGAGGATTTGAAGGAAGTGTAGTTGTTGAAGGCACTTGGAATGATGACAACCCTTGTTCAACAACCACGTCATGGACTCACAACAACCTTATAACAATCTACAACGTCATTACTCACAATGGGACACGAGTAACGGATGATACTTGTACATGCATGTTTAGTACCTTTGGGTTTGTCATTAAAGGTAAGAACGTTACTCTTTTTTAACACTATATAAATAAAAACTAGATACAGTACAGTCTCTATAATTTGGCCGTTTGCCACTCTGACTTGTCCAGTAATCCGGCGCTGTGACCACGTGCTTTCGAGTCTATACTTGTCTATAAAGCGTGTGACCAAAGTGTGCATTATTTATTGCTAATCGGTGCTTCTGTTCAGTATAGGTCGTGAGATATCGCAAAAACGTAAACATGCTACTTTGACATTAATAATAAGTTTTGTAAAATTTTATTTTAAAAAGATTAGAAAGTAGTGATAAGTTAATACTGGCTAATCAAAAACTCACGGAAATTGAATCATTCATAAGAGTAGTGAATTGTCCTTCAACGTAAGACAGATTATTCTTGAGTCATTTTTAGTAAACCTCCACTAATCCGACATTTCCGCTAATCCGGCGCTTCCGATCCTGATATAGGGCCGGATTAGTGAGATCGTCTTGAATGGCTGTTTAGAAATGTGTATGATAATTGTTTGGTTATATTACACACTAGAACACTAGAATTTAATCAAAACTGGTGTTAAAACAGAATGTATGTCTATGTGTCTTAATGTAACTTTGAATGTATACATATTTTAGTTTATAATTTTTTTAATATAAATTTTATTGAGGTCATTGTACAATACTTGAGTTGAGTTGTGCTATAAGATTCATTATAGCTAATTTCCATAATACTAAATTTTAAAATGATAAAATCGGGTACTGGGTTTGGCCTAATGATAGTTGTAAAACATTCTATGCATTCACCTAAATAGGTCTCTTTAAAATTTAAAATTTTATGTTCAACAGATATTTAGAAAAAATTCAAACATACCAGTTTTGAAATAAACATAATAAGATACTTGCTTGCTGTTGGTAAAATACCCGTGGTTTAGCCAGGCTTTAATTGATTATTTAGAAAAATGTAAATAACTTATTCACAGGAATAAAACTGGACTGTAAAACATTAACTTTATAATATTTAAAACTTTACATCCATCTTTTACACATACCATACACTGAATGAAAAACAAACAACAATGTTCTAAACGTATGTTTCAAAATCAAATGAACTAATAGTCATTGCATAGAGTAATACAACACTTGTTATCACAGTGTCAATCAAACTGAAGCTAGAGGATAAAGGTAATTTATGAAATATATTTTTATGTTTATTTAAATTTTTCAAAGCTATCTATTGAGGTTGGGTATGAAAAGTACAGTACTATTTTCTTTATGGTCCTCTCAAAAATTTAAAATATTAAGTTTAATATGATTACAGAATCAATCATGAGCACACAATGTAATTATGCTGTAAACCCAATTATTCCAGATTTGGACCATCTAAAGAAACACAATGAGACAAAATCACTTAGAGCAATAGAGTGGTCAGCCCACACTCGTGAACTGAACAGAAAATTGGACCAAGAGAGTAAAGAATATGGAGATTTACTTCTAATGAACATGGTGGACATTTACCATAACTTGCCAAAGAAAATTCTTCTATTTTTAGATTGGTAAAGTTTTAAAACAATAATTTAAAACCATACAAGGTTTGTTCAGAAATTAAGTACTGCTGATGTATCAATAGTAAATGAATTAACCCATAGGTGCAGTATGAAATGAAATGTGTCTTTATTGGTGGCGAAGTTAGGACTTTAAAGTCCTCTCTTCCACCTAACCAGTATATACAGCGTGTCCCATAAGTAAAGTGCCAGACTCTGGTGAGAAAAGGTTATATGGGTCAAAATATAAACACACCTTAAATGGCGAATAAAAATGTGAGTTTTACAATAAAACGTAAAGAATAGCGTTTTGTAGCAAATTTTATTACCTATCTATTGACACCAAGGTCAAAGAAATCGATTAAGAATCAACAAAGTTATAGTGGAAACTCTGGCTGAAAACAGACAAACTTTCCACCTTATTATCTTGATGTTTGCCACTGTTTCCACTATAACTTTGTTAATTCTTAATCGATTTCTTTGTCCTTGGTGTCAATAGATAGGTAATAAAATTTTCTACAAAACGGTATTCTTTACGTCTATCGTAAAACTCATCTTTTATTCGCTATTTAAGGTGTAACGCCAAAAATTCCTTAAACATATAAAATAGCCACCGTTTTAAAATTATAAGTTAGGTCATGCTGGTAATTTTTTCCATAAATGGACTTACTTAGATACAAATATATGCTAAGTTTAAGGAAAATACAATGAATAGCGTGGGAGATAGTAAATAATTAGTGAAAAATATAAAATGGTAATTATCTGGTTAACTAAGAGTTTTGGAAAAAATTGTATTCTTGATTTTCTCTTCATTTTGAGTTTTGACCCATATAAGCTTTCCCCAGAGTTTGCCACTTTACTTATGGGACACCCTGTATTTTGTTAAAAAGTATGTTTGATATTTTATGTGCCATCTTGTTTAATTCTGAGATACAAGCTTGTAAACATGTCTATTCAATTTGTAAGTGACTCTTTAAATTGCCACTGACATGCTAGAAGTGGTTTTGTTATTGCCTAAACAAATCAAATCTTAAATTTACCATTTATGACCTACTCAAAGCAAAGTTTTTATTTTCTTTCTATGTTTGAAAAAACAACAGTAAGCACCTAATGAAACTAGCAAATCATGAAATGTTCCTGCTAAAAGTATATTGACAACCAAGTAATATTTTGTAAAATATTTCTTCACAAATAACTAACAAAGCTGGTAACTATTAATTAGACTTAAAACCCCCTAAAGTGTGAAATATTTAAACATTCTTTACTTTTCCAAAAATGGTAGGACAACCTCATTAACCTTTATGATTTGTTCACAGGCTGTTACACTTCTACGACCCAGATTTCATGTTGAAAACCGATGATGACACATTCATTGATATGATGAAGGTTTTGTCAGAACTGAACTCTACATGTGAATGGGATATGTGGTCTTGTTTCCGAGAGAACTGGCCTGTTCACAGGCAAGGAAGACATCGAGAAGTCTCGTTCCCAGAGATGTTTATCCTACTTTCCCGAGTGGAGCTGGCTATGTTCTGTCGCAAAGAGCTCTCACTTGGCTTCAGCCAAGGTACAGTTGGCGCCAACTAGCAAGCGACTTGGGCATGCACGTAGATCACTCTTCCCTTTCCTATCCGCTTAGTACAGTCGGTGACAAGCAAACCTCGCTGTAGCTGTCACAACAAATAAAAATAACATAACCTCATCTTGTTGTTCGTCTGCTTTTAAACAGAAGTTCGGATTTAGCTTTAATACTTATTGAAAAACAACTGTTAAAAATAATAAAACATAATCAACAAAAATGAATTAAAACTATCAAAATAAATACAGTGGAACCCCTCAAATCCAAACCTCGCAAATCCGAAATCCCGGCAAATCCAAACAGGCTTTGAGTGAAAAACTTTGTTAAAAAATACAATTTCAGTAGCATTTCAACATTTTTATTTACAGTTTACATACTAAAAATACAGTACACACTTGAAATACAGTACATACTTCAAATTAGATGAAATCTGTTATCTTCTTTTGACGAAGGGCGGACATTCGTCCCTCACTTGCGAGTGAGTGAGAGTGGTCTATTTATAGCTCATCGGCACAGAGTTTCCGTGCAAGGTCACTCACTCTTCACTGCCACGCCTCACTCACGTAGTAAGTCACCCTCGTACTGCACTGTGCTAATGCGCAGTGTTACTACAGTACTGTACTGTGTTGTGGATACATACTACACATATATTTTGATCCCGACATTTAATTGCAATAATATGGACTGCATTCGTATGCAGTATTAATTTTACCATGTTTTTTTTGTAATTTTAGATTTAATTTGGCAAATCTGAACAAATTGAAATCCAAACAGGCCACAGCCCCAATTAGTTCTGATTTGAAGGGTTCCACTGTAACTATTTATGTTAAAGAAACAAGATAATGTAAATAGTTGCTTTTTGTAAACAAACCGGCATCTTGATTTTGTTGGAACGGACTATACTAAGCCGTGTGAGGGGAAAGTGGTGGGGGGCTACGTCACACTGTTTATACTCTCCTCTCCAGGATTCATCCTGATTGGCGCGGTCTGTACTTTTTACATTATGTGTATTTACAATTTTCTACTACAGGACACTTATTTTAGTAAATAGTTTAACCCTTCTATTTATGTAAATACATAAAACAACAATTTACTGCTAAATTCTAAATATCATGTGATTCAACATCATATGAATAGTGCTTAAATAGTGCTCAGTCATATCAAATATCAACTAAAGGGTGTTTTATGTTAAACAATTGGATATTTATGTCCTCATCTCTTTCAGAAAGGCTTTGTGATAAATTTGTAAAGTTTCCTAATGGGATACACTAGTATGTTGACAAAATATTATTAAAAGTTTCTTACATTTAAATTTATACAAAAAAATGGATTTTTAATTATTGCCGTAGCTGGTATTTTGGGCCCCTGCTCATTTCGTGGGTTCTCATGCCGACAGTATGAATACTGTATATCATTTTTCCAAAGCAAAAATGCTATTTTTACCCATTGGTTGCTTTGTATTTTCAATTATTTGGAAACTGAATGAGCTGTTAACTGATGCTGAAACATTGGGATTTTTTAACATTAGATTAGATGAGGTGTGCGGGGTATTAGGACTTATGATATTCCTAGCACGTCAACCAAGGCCTATTGTGCACCCGGTCTGTTAGAATGGAAGACCTAGATCAGTACCTTCAATGAGATCCAAATGTTTCCTTCCAATTTTGATGTCTGTCTGATGTGTTTGAGATGTTTCCTGAAATGGTCATGTCCAGTGATGAGAGCAGTTACTTGCTTTAACTGACTCCGACTCAATATAACCAACCAATTGGTAAAGTGATTGCTTGAGTCTCTGACAAGTTTCCTGCCCAAAGTCTAACCAGAATATCTTTGCCCACATTAGATAAATCAGTTCTAATTTCACAGACATCAAGGTGAATTTAAAACATGCTTACTGGGTATTAATCACTTTGCAGATTGAGTGAGCTCAGATCAGACTATGCTGGGGAAGATGTTGCCGTGGGGATCTGGCTAGAGGGGATGAACCCTCGGAGACACTTCGGCAAGACTTGCCACTGGGCTTGCAACCATCACTGTCACCACAACACTTGCAATGTCATGCAGTTGTCAGTGAGTGAGTTGTACACAGTGTTCGGCGGCTACAGAGAATGTGGCAACAACATCTGCCTGTGTCCTGCCAGAGCCGGTGGCTCTTAAGGTTTGTTCACAAACGATGAAATTCCACCTTTGTTTTGTACCTTTTAACAATAATTACTTCAACAAAAATTAGTTTACAGTTTACACATATTTTAGATGTAGAGAAAAATGGGAATACAGCGTTTAACCGAACTTCGGTCAACCGAAACCTGGGTTAACCGAAATGGATGCGAAATTATCAAAAAAAGCTAAAATTAACGGTAAATTGCCCAAGTAAAAGTGGCCATTACGGGAGCTCCTCAACCTGTACTGCCCTCTCGCTGCCCGTGTGCAACGTTGACAGTCCTAGAATCTACCCCTCCTTACACCCCCACACACTCATATGCCCTTACTCATTTGCTACCTTGTCATTTCCATTGGGTTGTGGTATTCGACAAGTAAGCATTATGACACTAGCTTTTAGTACAGTTATTTGATATTGCTTTATTTTAACACACTTAAATTGTTTTTAATGTTGATTGTGAAACCCTTTTTATTTAGAGGTACTTATAAAGTTACTTTAGAGTAGTTTCCAAAACAATGGCCGGTAAAAGAAAACGTGTCGTCATCAACATAGCCGATAAACTGAAAGCCGTTAGACTTGTTGAAAATGGTGCTTTTTTATGATGTATGGCAGCGGAATACAATGTCTGTGTATAAACATTAAATAAACATGTGTACATTATTTAAATGAGCCAAAAACCATCCCAAACTACACAACCCTGGCTTAAACGAAAACATTGATTATACGAAACAACTCTGCCCCCATTAGTTCGGTTAAACAGGGTTCTACTGTACTGAATCATTATGAACGATAAATTATTGTTATGACAAAAACTGTCCTCAATAATTATTCAGTTGTCGTAATTCTGCTGACTATTGAGGATTTTCCAAGGTTTTAGGTTTTCCACTGCGTAGTTTCATGTTTTAAACATCTATGAATGTATTATTTGATTTGTCACTGTAGGATGTGCAAAAGAATACCTTCCTGTTAGTATTTTAGGTGAAAGTCATGTCCTGTTTGGAATATGAACTGCTGCATCATTTGAACTTAGACCATTACATTGATTCATACTAGTAGTGGATGTATGGTAATACATTTTGTAACGCATTTGTTATTGAAACGACTTAAATATTACCAAAATGTTGATTTTATTGCCGAAGTTTGCTCTTTACCTGGGACTAATTTGTTGTAAGTTCTAATTTTTTAAAAATAATTTATGTGCAAAGTCTGATTTTCTATACTTAGAACCTTATCTATTAATAATCTTCACTGTTCTGCCTTTTTCAGGTGCAGCTGGATTTCCAATATTGAAAACTTCCAACAAGGTAAATTTGTTTATTTTATTTTGTTTTATGGCATGGAATAGTACATAGATTAGAACTGGTTTGGTTCATAAATAGGTGTTTTGACGCTGTGTGAACCCGAAGAACTAGATTATAGTTAAATAAATAGGTAATATTTGTGTTATTCCTTTAATTTAATGTCAATTGTTTCACATACAATCATTAATATCAAAGTCATAGAAATAAATAATAATGTCTGTATTACAAAAACAAGATATACAAAATTCACAAATTCAAGGGTTTTTATCAAAGATAAGAATTATACTTTGGGGTTAGAACCTTTAGTAGTGCAAATCTCCCTGTCTCTAGAAACCAATAACAACAAATTCCAAACAGTATCTTTAGCGTGTTTTGTTGTACATTGCAAATAGATCAGTTATGCATAATTTTGGCTACTCAGAAGGACTAAAGGCTAATATCATGCTTTATAGTGGCATAAATTGTGGATTGGTAAAACCAGATACTGTATACGGAAACATAATAAAAAAACTGAACTTTATATGTTGAAATAAGAAAGCAGCTGACTTGGTCAGAGTGTCAGATCACTGGAATTGTTGGTATCTCAAACGGCTGGATTATTGAGATTGCACTGTTCCGTGCATTGTCTTGTGATAAAACTTTTCTGATTTTTCTTCTTATAAATTTCTTTTTGTTCAACCTTCCCGTTTCAAAAAATGGTTCAGTAATATTTTAGGAAGATGTCTATACCTGAAAAGCTAACCGACAATGTTTCGCTGTTAATTTTATTATGTTTTAGGTGGCGTCTGTAGCGCAGGGACAGGTTTACTACTTCCAAGTGCCGTCCATCCTGTTTCCACAGACATATCAAGTACCTATCCAGTACACAAACATCACGTACGTGACTGTTCCACCTACGTTTGTGCCTACAGTTGCGCCTACGATTGCTCCTGTGCCCACTCGGCCTCCTACAGTAGCGCCCATCACTCTCCCCACCATTATCTTGCCCACTGTCACCCTCCCAACATTGGCCCCCATCGTCACCAATGCTACTCAGGTATATTAGTTTTCTTAAGGAGAAGGAACCGAATTTGATTCAATATATACCAGTTGTTTAACTTACTGGTATTTATATGTTTCAGCTAGTATTAAGTAGAGTTGTTTTGTTCATTTCCATTCCTAATAAACTCATTTGTAAAACTAATTTTTTAACTATAAAATCTTTTAAAAGTTATTTTTGCCGGAACGAGAACCGATGACTGACATGGCAAAACATCAGTCCTGAAATCGATGATTCGCTTGCTATTCATGTGCGATTCTTCGATCCGAAAGCAGTACTCAAGAGGCAGTATTCAAGAGTATTAAGAAATTAACCAATCCAATTTTTATTACAACATTGACTAAATGCTCTTTTATGGGTATGTTTAGAACCTAACCTCACGTACCAAACGAAAGCTTGAATAGAATCAAAGCTTTAACATAACCTGTTTATTTTAGTTATTCAAATGGGGTGTTCATTCAGCTAAAATAAATATTACCTATGTATTATGTGCCTAAAATACACCCAAATCAGCACTCTGTGATTACTTGTGATACTGAAATCTACCTATTTTACTACACTTGGGGCTGGAGAAACTATTTGTCCAGCAGTAACGCACCGAAGAGGTGAGCCGAGGGGCCATGGCCTACCCAGAACTTGTTAAAGAAATGCTGAGTGAGCCACTGTGGTCTGATTGTGTTTGCTGTGATGTGCAGGTGGTGAACTGTGCAGGACTCCTAGGCTGTTCGCTGCTGCCGCTGGCCTACACACAAGCCAACAACCAGTACTACAACAACCAGTACTACACATGGGGCTGGAACCAGGGCTGGAGAAACTACTGGTCCACAACCAGCTCTTGCTACTTCTTCTGGTGTTAATTACAGTAAAGTACGTCTACTGTCTAATATTCACTCAATCAGAGGCTTGAGAAAGAATAGTAGAACAAATAGTTATTCAGCGTATGTCTTTGATACCAGTTAATTTTAATCTGAACTAAAATATAAGGTCTTGAATAACACACCCGAAATTATGGATCTTGTATGTACTGTTATTTTAAAAATGATTTCTTATCTTAGTTGCACAAAGTCCTAACTTATGATGAGGACAGTAAAGGAGGAACTGAGCAAGCAATATTTAATCCAACCAATATGCCTTATTCTTACACTTACTTTGAAAAAATTAAAGCATGTTAAATTAGTTGTAAAGTTTAGTTGTAAGTATACTTTATTTATTTATTTTACCACCTAAGTTATTAAAATATAATTTCAAACATCTTAATTTGAGTATTTGTTTAACCTGGCAAACTTAATTCTAAAGTATATTGAGTAATTTATGCTGACTACAAATTCTTATTTACTAATGGTAAATAATTTGAAACTACCATTGAACATAAAATTGTCTTAATTTGTCAAAAACTTTTCAATTTTTGAAAACAATTTTAAAACTCAAGTAGTATTTATTTAGTTCAAGAGATACAAATAATAACTAATCTACCTTATGACAATCATAGAAAGATAATGACCCTATTTTTATTAAAAGATGTAAGATTCAGTAAAATATTCAATATCTTTAACCCATTGCTTCTTATTTGGGGCGCCCACGTTCTTATTCACGGACTGACACCTACGCAAATTTTCTTATACACAAATTTGCGTGTTTGTGGTCATTGCACTAGACTGCCATCGCATACATGCCAAAACAAAACACCAGTATTCAGATACTTTACCGGATACAGTTTTTAGTATATCCTGTGTACCTTTACTCTTAAGAAACCAAGAGTTTTTTCCTGTCATCTTCAGACGTGGCTTGTTGGGTATAGAGTTTGTCTCATCTAAGAATAAGTGAATTACCCTGCATATAGGACTAGCCGCCACTAGGAATTATACCCAGATAAGAGAATACTCACAGTGTGGATACAAGTCCTGCGCAGACACTGTCACTACAAGTATACTCTTAGAAATTCCTTAATGGGTTAAAACTTATACCAGTTTGAGGAATTGACATAAATAAATCTCAAGTTAATGTTTATAAAAATTTAATCAACAATAGTTCTAAACAGATTTTTACAAAATCCTTACGTTTATTGTAAAACATTTTACGTTGACTAAAAAGTAAAAACAAACAAATAAATATAAATTTTAAATATACTAATTAAAAATCATGTTTATAAAATATAACTATTCAAAAATAAAAACACAACAATATGTAACATATTTCTACATTCACAGTAAAATGTTTTTAAAACTGGTATGACAACCCTTACATTTTATTTAAACACAAAATCATTAAAAATACCTGCAACTCGTCTAGAGCTTTTAAACATTGTGTTTCAACACAGCAAATATGAAATGAGCGTAATGAGTAATGTTGTTAGCTCTTAACACACTCATTGTAGAATTGTATTTGAGAATCGGAATTCGCTCAACTTGTTTGTTGGTGATTATACCTGCCAATCCAAACTGGTTTTCTGTGGAATAGACCTTGTTGTTGCTACCGTGTTTCAGCATTGGCTTCTTAATTTTGCAAAATATTGGTGAACCTATATCAACCTGAAAAACGAAGAAACTAAAATCTATTGATGAAGTTTTCTAAACAAATAATGAGCAACAGCAACTATGAATCGAATCAACAGTGTCAGGTAGTAGCTAGTGGTGGCTTAGCAAACAGTCCTTAAATATATTGTTTTGTAAAATTTAAAGAAATTAAAACACTGATTCATAATCCAAATTTCCACTCTCATTTATATTTATTACTGTAATGTGAACTAACCAAAACGAACATAAGAGACAATTTTGCAAGGCAAATACTGTTTGGTCTTGATCCGGAGAGGTTAAAAGTACATACTTTTAATGAAGGCAAACTGCCAATATGTCTTGATTTTTTGGTGATAGTACAAATAATTCATCTGCCGCATTGGCGTTGAAGGCTATAAGCTTTTAACCTTTAACTACTATACTGGCGTCTCCTAGACGCCTCCATATTTCCTCCCCTATTCACACCCCCTTCCCACCCCTCTAGAAACCGGTCCGGCCGCCTACCTTTCAGTCGAGTCAAGGTCTTTGACTTGTGAACAGTTATCTGAGTGTACCGCTGTTCGTTTGGCAACAACTGTGGGACGCTGTATAGTAGTTACGTAAGTTTTTCATTTCAATGGTGACGTCCAGTTGGAGTGCACGAAAAAGTTGTGTGGAAGATGCTTTGCCGACCAAGATTGAACATTTTTTGTTGAAACTTAGCTTTTAAATGTTTGTGTGAGTTTTTCGTGCATCAATTATATACAGTTTAATTCATATGTAACTGTGTAACAAAATCAGTTTTATCTTTTCTTAGTGAATAAATCCACGTAAAAAATACAATTTCAAAAAAAACCTTTTAAGGTAGTGAGCACAATATTGACATCAAAATATTTTTTAATGCTTGCTAATACGTTTTAAACAGCAAAAAAATTGTTATGTTAAAAATATTAAAATTCTTTTATGTAAACATTTTTTGAAAAACATTCTTTTTTTGAAACTGATTTTTTTAGAAAACAAATATGGAACGCTTATTTTTTGGTAAAAATATAAATTGGTATTTTATAGTATATCAACTTAACAATAAAGAGTTGTGTATTTAAAAACATAAATATATGTAATAAATTCTGTCCATAAAAAAGCAAAGGAGGCGTCTGACAGACATTGTATAGTAGTTAAGTAAGTTTTTTAGGGTACAGTAGTTAAGGCCTAAATCTGGCAATAAAACGGTACAAATGCCTTGCCTGATGATTGGAAGACCTCAGAGCCAAACGCTTGAACTCTACGGTAAAAAATTGGCTCCTCTCCAGACCATATTATTCTATAAAGGATTTCTTCCAATCTTTAAGCCAAGACAGCCGCCATCTATGCCATTAACTAGTTACTAACTATTGACGCAATCAATCTAGCAGAGCTTGTCAAAGATGAAGAAGGAGGTAATTATCTCATGAATTTGCAATTGCTAATTTTAGTGCTAAAATAGTTAGTGCGAAATTTTCTAGCCCCTTTATTTTAGCTAAGGGAGGCTCTACTCTAGTCACAATATTGTCTATTGAACATGGTTCTCTTGGTTATGCAGAAGTCCTTTGACACTTGCCACATAAAACTCAATTTCAACTTAACTGCATAATCAATGTTTGAAATAATATTATAATACCAATTATATTTTTAGAATGAAACATGTAGGATTAAAAGCCCCCAACCTTAGTAGCAAGATCGGTTGAATTCCAGCCGGAAATACAGAGAAGGGAGTCTTCAGCACAGAGATACTTGTAGTGGTACTTAGCTTTGCTGGAGACCTTCGCCAGCTTCAAATGTGAGAAATCGTTCAGCACACATGTCTGTCCCTGTGAAGGTAATTGAATCCATCATTAAATCACTAAATCACTATTTGAGATGCCGACCACTCTCATCAGGGTATTATTCTAAGGCCGACTCTTCCTTAGAATGGGTCATTAATTAATAGCCCAATGACCAATGGAAATACAAGGACCAACGGCTTAACATGACTTCCGAACCACATAGGTGATGGTCTGATATGTCTAAACGATGGTGGGAGTTGATGCAGGTATCATCAGATGATCACTGAGACTATCTGAGTCACTTTAGACCTATATCATCCTCAAAACCTGACCTCCATGAAGCTGGATTACAGGACCACGCCACGAGTCCCAGTCAATGTGTCATAAACTTTCCGTTACTTTATTGCAAATGTATTGCAACGTAAATGTCAAAAATATGAATGGTTTTCAGGTTAAATAATTGGCATTCGATTTGACTTTGACTCAAAAATGCTGCTGTTTCACAAGAAAAGGGGATTATTGGTATTTATTCTGAATGCTTGTCATAAACTATAAAGTTCAGAAACTTTTGGAAGGTTTCATACAGTCTACAGAGAAGATCCAGTTTACAGACACAGGTCAGTTATACAAGTCTGAGATGTATTAATAATTTCGGAACAAAGCAAATAAATCCCCTGGTACATTTTATCAACAGTGTAATCATTATAAAAATATGTAATTTCTTGCAATAAAAATGATTGCTTTATGACATACAAAACCAAATTTTAACAACAAAAGAAATAATCAAGCAACTGTTCTGAGCTGTTGCCTACTGTCCAAAGTGGACGGCCCACAAGAAGTCAATAACAATGTTTTTAAGAAAATGAATAGGGTTTGCAATCAATATAAACGCCTTAATATGTAAAAAATAATGACTCAAATTCATTTGAACATTTTTCACAAAATTACAAAATGTGGCTGTTAAAAATTCAAATGTTTAGCTTTGAAGTTTAAACCCAACCCATGCTTTGTTAAATATAATAATAATTCTTACTTTTGCTGTATTGTGTTTTCTACAAAGAATGAGATTATAGTTTTATTTGTTGACTTGTATACAAACATTTTTAAAAACTGGTCAAAAACAATTTTTATGTAGAAGTATAAATTTTAATATGCGTTTGAAAACTATCCTGAAAATAAATTAGATCTAAACAAGTGAATTTGATACCAAACCCCAACTAAAGGTGGTTTTGTCTAATTCCACTAAGATAGAAATCACCTAACAGTGGTAACTGATTGGTTTTCAATATAAAAATCAACCATGTAAATTTCCCTTGGTAAGTTTTAGGTTTTCGATTAACACTTATACCGAAAAGTCGGTCTCACAAACTGCCGGACACTTCAGCGGAAATATAATTCCTATACTCTCATCCTTGTAGTGTACATCATTATAGTACCTTCTTCCAACCTCTTTCACTAGCTAGAGATAATATTTTTGTTTAATTTCATTAAAATTTGTGACCTGACTGAACGATCTCATGAAGCTATGCACGTAGCGGGCGTAGAGCTCTCCGGTCAACGCTTATGGAGGTCTCAGACCGAAGGTTTCGGTTAGTGCTACTACTGAAAAACTCAATACGATTCATATGGGGCCTATTAGACCGAGTGTTTCGCTTAGTGTTACGAGACTAGGGTTTTGGTATAAAAGTTAATTGGTTATCAATTTAAAATATATTCTATTTTTAGCAAACCCTATTTTTGTTATAACAGTTTGTCACCTTCCATGAGTTACCTCAGAGCTGGTGGTTTCATAAAATTTAATAAAGTTAACATGGTACTTACATCGTAGGTATCTTTTCCAGAGAAAAAGAAGTTGAACAAATTGTTTTTGAAAATAGTCCCTAAACTTAGTGAGGAACAAAAGCCCAAAAACTTCGCAAAGAAGGCTTGGTTTTGATGAGTTTCAGGATATAAAATGCTCAAAGCATTATTCATATTCATTGAAGGGCAAGAGTTACTCGTCTTTGATTCCTGAAAACCAAATGTATAAACCGTTTGATTAGATTTTTATCAATACAGTACATATTATTATATAACTTTATTCAAAAGCAGAATAAGTACTTTCCTAACTTGGGTCTGTTAAAGAACAAAGTAAAATAAAAACCAATAATAATAATAGTACATAATATAAATTTAGAGTTAGTTCTTATTATATAAATTATTCTTGAGAGAAAAAACACTGAGTATTTCAATGACATATAATAATAATTTCTTCGATCGTAGACTTGGGAATTTTGAATTTGGTGAAAATGTCTCTTGTAAATTTTGGTAATGTTTCTCTTGTCCCAATCGTCAGACCGAAAATTTCAATTCTTTCAAGGTTGTATTTGTAAAATTTGGATGTGCTCTCATAAATTTGGATTTCTTCTTCATTCATTTTGAAAAGTTGGTTTTGGTCGGCTTCAAATCTTATTGTCGAATCTAAAATGGTTTCAAGCAAATTTTTAATGCAAATTATATCTATTCTTCTAGTGATTTTGTTTTCTGCTAATCCATATACTTTGGTAGAGAGCGTGAGTTACTAATTTATTCACTTGCATAATAATATGAAAAGACTTAAGAAAGTAAGGGCCTAAGTGAATCAGTCGATTCAGACCAACCAAATGTAACATATAAAAAAAAGACATGGAAATTAAGTTATGGTTCTGTATCACATAATTAACTATTGTTTTAAAAATAAAACTTATTGTCTACTTACTGATAGTTTGACACCCCAGCCTAAAGAAAAGCAGTGCTTTGATAGATAGTCCGTAGGCAGTAGGGAGGCTAGCTGAGGTGTCTTGATTGAAGAGGCATTCTGAAGTTTCAAAATTGCAAGATCACCATCTTGATCTTGGCCATCTAAAGTATATTCAAATCAAACATTATTCACTCACCGACCAACAATTTTAAACTTGTGGAAAATTGTATAATTACTGAATTTTCTAAGATTTTAGACTTCAAGTTCAAAGTTTAAATAATGTCAAAATACCTTGATGAAATGGATAGTATTTCTCAGAAATGTTTTCAAATTTCAAGTTCATATCTTCTTGTATAGGGTTGTGAATCAACGATATTCCTGTTCCAACTTTTATCATCCTTGGAGGCAGATCAACCACGCAACTCGCTGCAGTTACGACAAACTTGCTATGAATTAACGTTCCGCTACAAAGGAACGACAAACCTTCATTTTCTTGCTTCAGTATTGCTACCTAAAAACAAAAGCATTTGAAATATTGTATAAATTTATAAAAATTAAGTAGTTGTTTGAAAAATTTAACTATACATGTTAAACTTTTCTGTTAACATTTTATGAGATCCCTCCAAAGTATCCTGTCATTACTTAAAGCGGACCTGTGGCTGGTTGGGAGCTAGCACGACTCCGGAACTGATCACTCCGCTGGTGCGGGTTCAATCCCCACAGTCACCACCGACAATTTGTAATGTGACTATACGGTAACGCTAGGTAAAGGTTGAGGTTGAGTGGTAGAGATGACTTCATAGTCCTAACTGACTTCATCTCGTTAAACAAAACAAACTTTACATTTAGCTTTTTTTTCATACTGTCTACACCAATGGCATTTTTATTTTGAGACTTAACCTAGGATTTTTGTGGGCATTATTACCAAACGCTTTTTGGGAAAGCGGTCCAAACCCATGTTCCTGCGCCGGGAACTGAAACTGCGACCCTGCGCTTTGCAAGCCGTGACTCTACCCACTGAGCCACAGATGCAAGCAGTGGCTAAACCCATTTAGCCAGCTTTATTACTGGCATTGCACATTTCCTACTATCCTACACTAAAACAGTTTTGAATTAAAAAATTCTTGCCGAAAAATGTCTATTATACTTACGTACCATTTTGATATTAATATATGTCACCATTTCTTTCTTGAACCCAAACACTTTGTTTCAATCCAAACTTGAAAAAGTAATAAATACAGTTTTGAAAATACAGACATATTGGTAGTATTAAAAAAACATGAATCACTCCGACAAATATTTTAAAAGAACTTTTAATCCAAGAATGTGTTGTTCAAGAGTAAAAATACTATTGTAAATTATGGTGAAACTACAACTTCTAGCAAACACAGCTATTGTTATGTACATCAAAAACACAGTTTTAACAATAATTCTGGGTTTAATGCTTACCGTTATTGCACAGACCTTATTCACAAAACTTGACAGTTATTGGTTTATTTGTAAAAAATATCTTGCACTTTTAAGGATTCTGTAACCTTGAAGAAATAAGTTTAAGATATCCCACCCGGAAGCACAAGCTACATGTGCAATATTTTCAACAAAACTAATGTAATGATCAAATTTAACATTTTACTTATAAGTATGAAAATAAAATTGTGTTTTCTAAAATTATATAAAATTCTTTCTTACTTTTAGAGTGTACTTGTGAAACGTCATTGAAATAACTTTTTTAAGAATTATAAATGCAACAATATGTAGATTTCTTAGGCACGAAACGTGTTGAAAAACATGAGTGCCAAATTCCCCAAATGCAGTTTTGCAATGCCTGATGTGCGCTGATATTTGCGTTTTGTTTGTATAAGCGTCCTCACAGGGGCGTGCTGCTAAGCTGAAATTGTACATGAAAGTAGTCTTAACTTAAAGTTAAAGTGTGACCAATTGTATGTTCATTTAGAAACAAGAATTCTTGTACTTACGACCCAAGGAAAATCTGTTGCGTTTATTTCAGCAGACTTAAGTACTGGTGATGAGTTCTTCAAAAAATCAACAACTATTGAAACCTGAAAAATAAAATACTTGGTTTCAATCCTGACAAACAAATAACAAATGTAGCCAGACAAAACGTTTGAATAGATATCTTAAGTATTTTTGTGGTGTTGACCAATGATTTACAACTTGAATATAGTAAATGTACTCACTTTGGGCGAAGCGCAACTACAGGAGTTTCTTAATTGTATTAGAACTAAGATGTAAATTAAATTGGCTAAAAGACCCATTATCAAAGCAGTACACAGGACTGTTACACTTCTAAATTCCATAAGAAAGCGTTCTTCCTTTCACTTTTTTAAGAATTACTGCCAGTAATTTCAAACAGATTGTGTAAAGAACTAAAACCCTTACAGCTTTTAGCTTACACTTATATAGATAATTCTTAGTCACCTTTTAAAACTGTACTGAACAGGAATAGCTAGATGTAGGTAAAATTGGCAAGAAAATACAAACTGCAGTCAATGAATTATTGCTCTCAGCTATTGCAAGTGTACTCGTACTTGAAACAAATTTCCTGATTTGTCTTGAATATCCTTTTAGAATTCCACTTAGCCATTTGTTATCTGTTGAATGTTAATAGGTTGACTAGATCAAACCTGTCTTCTAAAGTGAGCACAATTTGGCCAACTTTAGCTTAATTTGGAATGAACTATTACCGCACATTACATATTACTAGCTAATTCCAATGATTCAATGATTTTATTGAGCCGTTCAAATTTTTACATTAATTAGCTAGGTCAATATTCCATTGTACCAGCAATCCAATCCATTGTACCAGTGTAAAGAAGACACAGCTCTAGCTCTACGCTCTAGTTTACTCACTTAGTTTTATTTTGCACTGTATTAGTTTGTTTTTGTATACGTAAGCAGCCTTTTATTATATAAAGTATGTATTTTGAAACTATTGGCATTTGCCGTTAGTAAATAAATACACAAAATATCAAAATAAACCATGGCCTACTTTATGAGCAACTGGTCTTAGAAAAAGGGCCGTTTATGTAATATTACATTCTGAAATACATATGAAAGATTCTTACACCCCATCTTCAAGTGACATAATACAATGCCAAACACCCCCCTCTCAAGTACGCAGAACTGTAATATAGGTACTCAAAATAACTAATTTAGGAAAATTCAATGGTTTATCTGCGGTCTATCAAAATCAAATGTTACTGTTTTCAGCTGATCGAGCTGTCAAGTAGTGAGTTTTGTAGTATCGTCTGCTTAAATTATGCTTGCGGTGCTGCTCTTATCGTAACTAACAACAAACTCGACTTTGTAAAATAGTTATGAATGACTAATTTGTGTAATTTTTTGGAGCTTTTAATGAGTTTCTGGACTCAGCTATGCCGATTTGACCAATATACACCTTTATTTTCAGTATGAAACTGTTATCAACACATTTGTTTTCTAGGTTATGTTCCTCTGTTGGAAGACCTAAGAGTTGTAACAATTTTTCGAATATTGTTTATGATAACTATTTCATAACTACACCAATATTTTATGTAAATTCCTGTAAGTATCAAACAAAAGTGTTACATAACCTTCCCCAATTGCAAACCTAAACTAGATGAAAATAAATCAAGACTAACCTACGTCTCGAACTTGAAACCGAACTAGTCAAAAAAACCCAAATTTCGGTCCTTACTGCGAAATATTAATATGTCTAATATAGGTCAAACAATTTAAGTCTACAGTCCTACAGTCCATCTCAATAGCGGTTCATCCTAACTAGCTTTCTTATTGGTTGAATATTCTAAGTCAGAGCTTCCTTTGACACCGTTGGCAAAGGAGTCAAGTCAACTTGCTATTGAGATTGATTACAATGATAATAATTATGTCAGTGTCAAATTCAAGATTCTTACTTACTTTATTTATACTTGATGTCATAATGGTGATTTGACTTGAAAACGAGAGGAGTTTTCATACCTCTCAAAATGTTGTGTAGTTTTAAACACAATAACTGGTAGAACACTCCATCTATTTCTACATTAATACCACCAATTTTTTGTTACAGCGCCTCACATTGGTCATCTCTACACGGCTCTTCTTGCCGATGCTGCTCAAAGGTTTCAGACACTTTTAGGACATGGAAGCTCTTTATTTATGACAGGGACAGATGAACACGGATCGAAAATTCAACAAGCAGCTTCTCAAGCAAACTCAGTACCAAAGGACTATTGTGATAAAATTTCTAATGAGTACAAAGAACTGTTCAAACATTTTCAAATTGATCACAGTAGCTTTATTCGTACAACAGATGATCAACATATTAGAGCAGTTCATAGCTTTTGGGTAAGTATTTGATAGTGTTTAGGAGTACATATTAATTACTAACATGTAGAAGATTATTAACTCACAACTGTTCGAGTTCTGAAGGTGTTATTAAGCTAGCCTAAGTTAGTGACAGCAATTGGTGTTGGGTTGTTTTGTAGAAGGTTTCTACTTTCTGGCCTTTTAATGTAATTAGAAGTGTTTTTAAAACATAAAATGTAATCAAATTCACAATTTCAGCCTATTTGTGTTATGTTTTTATAATACATTATTAGTAAAAATTGATCACAATTGAAAATAAGGTTTCTCAGGATAGGCAAAGAAGGGTATCCCTTATTTATGACGGTGAACTTGAATGCTCTTTTAAAAATTGTTTACCTTAAAATGTGAAACTATTTGAGCACAAAAAATAAGTCTCTTACAAAACATAGCCAGTTTATTTCTAATACAGTATAACACTCTTATTAAAACTTACAATTATTTTTGGTACATGTTCATGAAGGTTATAGCTTTGTATTTTATACAGTTGTTGTTCAAGAATTGTAAAGAAATTGGCAAAGATGCAATGATTTATTCTATTTCAATACAAGCAATGCCAAACAAAATATATTTTGTATTTCAGAAACGTCTAGAGAGTAGAGGGCACATCTATGAAGGCCAATACTCAGGATGGTACTGTGTAGCAGATGAAGCTTTTTTATCAGACAATCAGCTCAATGAAGTTACTAAAAGTGATGGAACCAAAATCAAAGTAAGCACGGAGTCAGGACGCCCAGTGGAGTGGACTGAAGAAACAAATTATATGTTCAAACTCAGCAGTTTTCAAAATGATCTCCTACATTGGTTGAAAGATGGTAATAGTTTTTAAATTAATTTATTAAGATAAGCAGTTTAGAAAAAATTTGGAGACCAGGTGTACACAAAATATGTAACTTTGTACATTAATTTTACTAATACTAAGTGTCCGACACCACTGCGGTTGATATCAGGGTGTTGGGAAAAACTCAAGTTTGCCAACAGTTATACAAAAGTCGTTGTTAAGTGTTTATGTTAAAAATTACCAATACTCTTACAGAAAAGTCTTTTTGTGTGCTGGAGTTCGAAGAACTCGATCTGCTACCGTTCAACGACGTTTTCGGACACGTCATCATAAAGACCCCTAATAGGAAATCAATCTATGATTCACATTGAAAGTTCAATGCCACAGGTTGCTTAAGAAAAGAAAAGAGCTCAGGAAGACCAGCGACGTCTGATGCTCAGGTTGAGTTAGTCCATGTAGCTGTTGTAAACACTCCAAGGATATCAATGCGGAGGGTGAGTATGGAGCTTCAAATGCCACATTCCACGGTTCGGAAGGTTATGAGAAAAACACTGAAGATGTTGTTCAAACTGCAATTGTTGTTTAATTACCGATGATAAAGAAAATCAGTTTGAGTCTTTTGGTAGTCTAATGAAACCGTAGGAAGAAGATGGTTACTATGAAAGGCTCATTTTTGGTAACGAATCAACGTTCCACATTAGTGGTAAAGTAAACAACATAACGTAAGAATTTGGCGGACCAAAAATCCTTGAGCATCCATGCAGCGGCGTAACTAAGCCATCGAGCGTCCCCCGCCATCTGACAGGGTGCGCCCCCTTCCCTCATCCAAGATACGAACCAACAAAAACTCAGTCAAGTGACCTTGTGTTGTTTTTTACGTGTTCATTTATGGTGATAACGCGATGAGCTACACAGTAGCATCTCTTTGTCGTGGTTATAGATCAAACCTACTTTAACTACTGCAATATAACCTTAAGAAATAAAAGTTAATTTTAGGTTTGGCATGTAGTTTAATATTGTTGAACGATAGCGTTATTAGTTTTTCTGTAGTATATTATACAAAACTGAAAGTTACACCCGATTTCGAACGAATTGTTTAAGCTTGTTGATGGGCGCGCACGCCTCGTCGACACACTCAATAATCGGTAGTTCTATACCTTCACTTTTACCGGGCTTATTTGAAGCGTCGGCAGTAACCAACTAAACTGTAGTTGTTGTAAAAAAAGAACTTATTTTAAAAGGTTTTGTCACTTTTTCTTGTTTTTCTTTTCCTGTTTTGAGCGCCAATTAGTTTCCTAGACATCAAATCTGAACGCTGCATCCACAGACTACAGTAACTGTTACAAACACACGTGAAACAAAGTAAGAAATAGATTAGGTCAACAGTGTCGCAGTGACAGTAGGTATTGCACAATTGACGTGGCGTTAGGGCATAGTGGCGTTTGTGTCCCTGCGCAGTGCGCCCTGCTGCTGGTAATTGAATGACTCTTCAGTGACCAGTGGTTGTGATGCGCGCTCACGCCGCCCAAAGTACGCTGTACACTACAGGGCTGAGGAGAGAGGTAACGCCTGACGGGCGATGGGCAAATCTATGCCAGCACAGAGCCACAATCTCATTTCATTCAAATCCAGCCCTAGGTTAATTATTTTGACTTACTATCCAACAAACAAATATGGATTGCAAATATAATTTTTTGGGTTTTTTTCTAAAGCATACTTTTTATTCTGACGCTGATCGCCGATGATCGGCAAGCAAAATAGCGGAGGCTGCTGTGTGCCCTCTGGCGCCCCCGGGAAAAAAAACAAAGTCAACCTACTCCAATGTATCACTTGGGTCTACGAAACACCGGAAAGTACCTACACAATTGTGTGGGCACGGTCTGTAAGGGTTATGTGAAATGGTCCAAATCCACTACTACAGCTGTTGTTGTCAGAAAGAGTGGTGCGGCCGGCCAAGTTCCACAGTCAGCTGGTGCAGATGGTACAGAAGGGTGCAGCACTGCAGGACGTGTCTGTGTCTCGGCCAGCACACAGAGTACACTGGGGGATACCTGTGCCTGGTGCTGCAGACCAGACAGTTTACGTGTGGCTCGACGCACTGGTCAGTTACCTCACAGCTGCCGGCTTCCCTGACAAACTGACACAGTGGCCGCCTCACTGCCAGACTCTTGGCAAGGATATTCTCAAGTGAGTAAGTCAGAGGTTGTGAACAAGTTTTGTGGTAAACCACAGTGGTTGAAAGTAATAAACACAATAGTTTTCAAATGGAGTTAGTCTCCAGTAACCTAAATGTTAAACATAGCTACGCACACAGCCTCACTTCAGCCGCAGACTTTTATGTTCTGTTACGATGAGTGTTACGAGGCTGTTTGCTACCCACCGCCGACGCGAACTTTATGTTCTGTTACGATGAGTGTTACGAGCTGTTTACCACACAACCTCCGCCAGGCATGACTTTTATGTTCTGTTACGATGAGTGTTACAAGGTTGTTTGCTAAGCTCACAGCCTCGCTTCGGCCTCAGCTTAGCCTCCTGTATAATCACGAGCGTTACCAGGTTATGAGCACAGCAAAAACGGTAGGTTCTAGAGCAACTAGAGTTGTTTTGATTGATTGAAACAATAAGGTTTTACTATACAAGGTGAGTTTTGTCTTCATATATGGTTTTGCTACAATTTTATCGGTAAATCAAAACTGTGGATGGCCACCATTTTAAAACGGCTCATCCGATCTAGCTGGTTATCAAACTTAACCTAGAAATTTACAAAAGGAACATTTGTACCAAATTTCATGCAAATCGGACCAAAAATGCGACCTGTAGAGTGGTGAGGTCATACATATCTAAATATACATATTATAAAGTTTTGAAAATTAACTCAGGAGGTGTTGGGAAGTTCAAAACTGCAAACCGCACCTTTTTACGACATTTTCTTCTCTTTGGAAAGAGAAATAAATAGCTTTATTTTTAAAGAAAATTCACTTACAAATGAATAGAAAAACTTACTTATGTGCCTATCTTCACTTCTTAATTGGGTTAAAGTAATCGTGTTCTATGCTAGGTTCCACGGCGTGTACTGGCCTGTGTTCCTGATGGCAGCTGGGCTGGAACCTCCAGCTTGCCTTACAGTTCACTCCCACTGGACTGTAGACCAGGAGAAGATGTCTAAGTCTCTTGGTAACGTCGTATGTCCACGGAAACCTCTAAAGCTTTCACTGCAGATGGCCTGCGATACTTTTTACTCCGAGAAGGCACACTTCATAGTGACGCAAGTAAATATTAATTTTTTGCAAGTTTTATCTAAGTTAGTTATTAGCATATGTTGCAATATTTTGTTTTATTTATGTCACAATAAACGTACAATTTTAGACTGTAAACAAAACTTTTGAGAATCGTTTTACTCAAATTGTAGCTCCAAGGAAGGGACCAGTCATCTCTCTGTGCACACCAGGTTGATACTGGGGTATTTGTTTACTTCATCAATTCCGAGACTATTCATACTGTTAATTTCAGTACATCCGCTTTTTAACCGACTTCCTCACGCGGGAGGTTACCTGGTCGACGAGACTTTTTTTTTTTCTTGTATGTTTGTACCGCATAACTTTTTTTCTGCGGTTACCGTTTTAAGCGCGGTTTGTTTTGTTTTTTAGAGGGTTAACGGTCGGTGGTATATAAAATATTTTGAATCAGACTTAAACTTCTATATAAAAAAAGCAAAAAACTCCAAACAAATCTAAAAAATCCCTGTATTTGCGGCATATCTTGAGCTGTAAAAGCACTATTTTGAAGTGCATAAGGGCTTAAAATACACTATTTCGATGTAAAATTAAATTTCCAACAACTTGGTATCCTTAAATCTATGGAATCTTTGGTATCTGCTGAGATAAAACATATTTAATTCAAAATGTTCATGAAAACTTTTCTTTGTTTGACTTTAAACATTTATAGAAGCCGAGCTATACAATTGATCAAGGTTTTGTAGACACCAAGTGAGGGTAAAATTTAATTGCCTTTTAGAAAATATGGATGGTTAATATGATATTCCTTATATTTCTGGAGTGCGGCCTCCTTCTTAAGCTAAAAAACACAAAATTTTAAGCATTTTATTAAGTTTCAAAGCCATAACAGCTGTTATTAGTTGAATATGATATAAAATAAGACAGCTATTTACTTACTGTATCCTTGAAACCTAGGCTAGTAAAAGAACAAGCTCAAAATTGACAGCATTAATTTCTGTCCAGTGATCTGAATGTCAAAGTGAAGAAATTCCGATAAAATAATTAAACTGAAATTACTTAAAAGCGGTCGGTTCAGAGCAACAAGAGACGTTTTGATGGTTTAAAAGGTGATAATTATACAGGTAGACTTGTACATTAATTTATGGTAAAGCTACAATTTATGGGTAAAACATGACTTTGAATGACTACTATTTTTAACCGACTTTCTATAAGGAGGAGGTTACCAACAAGCGTGGGACTTTTTTCTTATATGTTTGTACATAACTTTTGAACGGTTTGATTTGTTTTGTAGAGGGTACCTCCACAGTGATTCCATATGAAAATCTTTTGAATCAATTGTAAGCTTCTAGTATATAAAGTAAAAAACCTTATATTCTGTATGTTTTCGCGCCATTAAGGACTATTTTTAAGCAAATAAAACTTAAATGACACTATTTTGGCGTAAAATTATTGCCAATAACATGGTATCCTTAAATTCATGGGACCTTTGATTTCGGCCCAGATAAAACATAATTTATTCTAAAATACATGAAAATCTTTCTTTTTGTCTTTACAGAGTTATAGAGCTATACATTGATCGAAGTTTTAAAGATACCTAGTGAGAGTAAAACTTAATTGTCTTTTGAAAATATGGTTGGTTAATATTATATTCTTAATATTTACTTAGCTTTTGCCTCCTTCTTGTTAAAAGCATAATATTTTAAACATTTCTATTAAGTTTGAAAGCCATAGGAACTATTTTGTCTATATATTAAACATGGTACCTAACAATATCGTTCTGTGTATACCAACATTTCCTAAAAAAAAAAGTAAAATGTTTAAAATTTTGTATAACCCTTGAACACCCTAATAAAGCGTCGAAATGTCATGGAATTCGTATACTGAGCTACAGTTGGCGGTTTATCAACATATTAAAAATAAGGATACCAAACTAATCAAAATAAAACGTTTGCAATATAATGCCTATAGAAACAAAATAATATTTGTTATACAGTATTTATATTGATTATTGTTTAATTATACTCGCCAAGATGATGGCTTTATTAAACCAGTCGCAAATATACATCTTTGAAACTAAAACACTATGTTTATTTTCTTTGAACCTCATATAATAATAACATCTAAAAACATGTTTAGCCTTGTAAAAGAAATTTAAATGTTCAAAGTTCATAAACAACAGCACTAGTACCAAATAATAATTTAAGCTTTGAATTTTTCTTTGTTGTACGAAATGATAACTAACCGGTCTGTACAAAATGAAATTGTCTCCAAAATGATACCTGGTAGTTTTGATACTATGTATGAAGATTTTAGTTTATCAGTTTGTGCCCATAAGGTCAATTGCTTTCGTTGACTTTTGGCAGTGTGTTAATTCGTTATTGAACCGTTAGCAATTACACTGGAAAACAATAGACTTTTCAGAAAAGGCCCCAACTTGGTTCCTTTAATCTTTAAAGTTGAAGGAAAACTAAAATTAAGAACCACTAATGGCTATGAAAAATAAATAGCACTACTAATTTCGATACTATTGGCCAAACATGATCATGAGCAAAGTAAATGGCCCTAGTATTACAATTTTACAAAAATAGGCGAGTACCCTAAGTCCAGACATATTAAGGCTGGCGTCACTTAAAGCGAAGGTACCGTAAACAATCTTGTAACCTGGCAATAAGAAAACAAATAACCTTCAACCAGCAAGAAAAGCGCCAACTGCAGTGAAGCTAACAATCTAGCCATTAGGGCTTGACCAGGCACCAATACTACATTAATAGAGAGGGAACAGCCTAATCCGTCTAGTTTTGCACGTGATTCAAGCTAATTCGTTTTAGCTAATTTTAGCTTATTTGTTTGAGCTAGTCATGAACAATCATGACTATGTTCTGCGACGGCCTTAGTAAAGCTATGGGCCTAAGGACTTACCGCCACCCTGATCAGCGATTGTTCCCAAACCATGATAGAACCGCTACTTTGAGAGAAGCCATCAAAATTTTGACTTATAAACACCAAGATCTCAGACAATTAAGCTAAACCAGCCATAACGATCAAGATGAAGGGCTTGGAGCCCAAAGGCTGATGAGGGGAAGACCTCAAACTGGCTGAAATCTACGTTTGTTCAAAATCATTTCATGTAATTATTAAGTTAAAGGTACATGATTAAGTTGCCAAATTCAAAATATCTAATTAGGTTCAATTCCGAAGAAACATTAGCTCATTAACCTTATTTTTTATAAATTGACTAGCATACTCGTATCATAACATTCGTCTAAATAAAACTAAAAATTGTAAAATAAAAAATTTTTAATAAAAAAGTGAACCGACTTCAAAAAAGGTTTAAATGAAAAGCTCTAAAAAGGGAAAAAAATAACTTTAAATTCAAAATATCATGTGTCTTAGTCTACTAGTAAATATGTATTTAGTCACTATACAAACTTCAATAAATTACAAAATGGAATTGCTTCTTGTTATACAATGCATTGAAATTCCATCGTATTTTAGTCTAAAGCAGCTAACTATGACTTGATGTTCATTTCAATGGTGAAATATTGGACTGGCTAAAGGTTTTAAACCCAGTTACACTAGTCTGAGCAGCGTTGATCCATACATTTTGGAAAATGTCATGTCAATTTGAAGTTGGCTGTCTGGGCTGGCGGTTGTTTGCGTGACACAAATTGACATGACACCCTACTCAAAATGGCAATAGTCAACGTAAAATGACAAAGGTTGCGCTGCTAGCCAATCTATCTTCTTCAAGTCATAGTTAACTGCTGGGCTTTAATGTTGACAATTTCAACTACGTGGCATAAGCAGTTCTTATCAATTGTCTTTGTGCAGTCATCTATATTTACTAATGAACTAAGAACTATTACAATTAAATTATTTCCAGCGACTTTTAAACCTTTTGTCGATTCACAATAAAAATTTTTAAGTTACTTTTACCCCACTTTGTTATTACATTTTATTGCTGTGACCAGAACAATGTTATTTCACACTGTTGAATTGAATTGAGGAACCTGATGAATGAGTATATTTCACTTTGCAGATTTCAGTCAGGAGAAAGTGTTGCGACTCCTGAATGCTGAACTGGCAGACACACTCGGAAACCTTCTCAACCGCTGTTGTGGCAAAGCTGTCAACTCCAACCAGCAGTTTCCTCTGTTCAACCCTGAACATTACCAGAAATACTGCCAACCACAAGCTCAACATCTCATGGAGTTGTTGGGCAATATTCCAGGTTAGTAAGCTTTGCGTCAAACCTGCTTCAAGTTACATCATGGTTTCAACTTTTAAATGAGTTCTAAACAAAATTTTCGTTTTTCAACCACCATCAATTATATTTTAAATAAATTGATGTATCTTTTACAGCACTTATATTAATAAATAAATCTATTTAACTCCTACGATTTTAAATATTTTAGACGAGGTTGCCAAGCACTACAGTGACTTCAACTACTACAAAGGTGTTGATGTGATAGTAGCAACTCTCCGTGAAGCAAATAGATTCTTCGAGATAAGTCAGCCGTGGAACCTACGCAAGTCAGCGGATAGCCAAGATCATCTACTCTGTGTTCTACACATCGCCATGGAGACCCTTAGAGTTTGTGGCATTGCTCTGCAACCGATAGTGCCGCAGCTCTCTCAGACATTGCTTGACAAGCTTAACATCCCACAAGGTGAGCGCAGTTGGCAAAACATCCGGACGTTGTCGGTAAACCAATCCACACCCGTCAGTAGTGAAAATGTTGTTTTGTACAGAAGAATTGTGAATAAGTAAATTGAATATGCTGCTTATCTGTTGTTTCTTTCTAGTTTTGGCTCTACTCAAAACTGTATTTAATATTATAAATATCTGCCATTTTCACTTTGCACAAGACAGACTGTATCTTTAGACAAAGGAAAAAGTCACATGGTGCTAAATCAGGCGAGTATGGCGTGTGTTCAAGCACTGGAGTGCCTCTGGACACCAAATGACACCTCACAGACAGTGAGTTATGGGCGGGAGCGTTATCCTAGTGCAAGATCCATGGCTTGCTTCTCCAAAACTCCGGACTCGAACTCTATCACAGTGTTGCTGAAACTTGCAAGTATTAAAATTGATTTATTCTTTGATCCTCTTGAACCAATTTAGTCATCACAATGCCGTTGATGTAAAAAAATCAGCATCGCTTTCCAACCACCTCTTGCAAAGTTGAAACACAAGCAGGTCAACCTGGCTGTAGATCATCTTTGGTGCTCTCTCGGCCTTCAAAAAATCGTTTACACCCTACGGATAAGGACTACACTGTATACCTCTTTTAACAGTTTATAGCACTAGCTGGAGTTTTTTTTACACAAGTTCCCCTAAAACACTAAGAACATGTTTGCAAATATTGTCGAAAGATTTTGATGACGACTTTTTGAAATAGGTATGATTCTTACTCATTTTCTGAATGTGGTGTAACCATAAACTCAGAGGGGTACTGTGGAACATTGAGCAACCTTAGGAGAGCAGTTCAAAATGAGTGCCCACGAAAGTTGACATTAAAATTTTGTTTGCCCGATCTCACAGGTGAATCATACCAGAGAACTCCTTAAATCATTCAAATTGGAGGTTTTCCTCATCCGACTTATGGTCCCGATCCTGCACCAAGTAATTCTCACTTGTTTCCAAGAATAAAGACCTGGCTAACGACACACCAGATTATTATTTTACAAATTCTCATCAGTCATCCATGATGGTGTGTTTCAAAAGGTAAGGGAAACAATAAGTTCTAAGACTGATGGAGTATTTATTGTGTCCTACGTATGTGTAAATACAGTACTGTTAAACACATAATCATAATGTTACAAAAACACTTTAATAAGCAGTGCCAGAATAATAAATATACTTGACTAATACTTTAAATTATTTACTTAAATTCTACAGTACAAGATTTTGAACTGGTTCAATGCCAACTATATTTAAAATAATAGTTTTTGATTTTTAACAATAAGCAGTCTTTGGTGTCTTAAAAACTAGTTAATAAGTGATAATGTATATCATATTTATTACAATTATAACCATATTGTAAACTTATAATAAATAACAAGTGTGCAATAATAGCCAATATCACAGCAATTTTATAGGTTCAAAGATACATCTTGTTTTAAATTGTCAAAGCTGAAAATTGTCTGGATCTTGACCCTGAAAAAAAAATCAAATTTTAGATTCAACCAGCATGTAACAAAAGCTAAAGCAGGCAAAAGCTAATGATCAAGACAAAAGGAACTCAATTGAGATGGTGAGATAAAAACATTAAAAAATATCAATCATATCTTGGGCTTCCGGTTTGTATTGTGTCATCATTAAATATTTCTACTGCCCCCAACCTTGCTGTAAAGTCAGCCTCATTAACTCACTAACCGGCTGAGTCTAACTGAAAGCCCTAGATTAGCGACGACGCTGGCTGCAAAAGCTTACAAAGTTAAGATTAATAGGTTCGATGGGTCCAATCCTGGAAATGCCAGCAAAATACAGAGGTCAAACTCAGGTCAAAACTCGGGCCAAGTAACACATTGAAGATAGCAGTTTGAATGGAAAGGATTACCTGTAAAGAAATCACACCAGTTGCGAAGAAACCCTTTGCTGTACGGTCTAGTCGAACCGATTCCGCAACAGACTTTGACAGAGAGATCTCGCCACTCGTGGCGGTCATGCCGAGAGAAACAAGCCAACATTCATGAAGCAAGAGTACCCAGAGAAACACACAAGCGAGGAGCGAGTACAGAGCTGTCACGAAGATGGTGGCGTACCTGCAAAACATTCAACACACAATAAACAACTGGGTAATTAGGTTGAAACCACAGAGCTATGGCAGATCACAGTTGGCCAAGTAAACACGGAGATTTTAATCTTGACTACAGTATGTTTATTAAAATAAACAAAATCCCAAATTTGTTTTTTGTAATCACCAGTTTGGTAATTTATAAAAAAAATTACCCAATCTTCCCAAAAAAAATTGGGCAGTCTTCCCATTGACTGCCCAAATGTTTATATCTAGATTTAAAATATGAGAGAATGCTTGACTACATTCTTACAGAGTATTTCAACCACAAAATAATGATTGTAAAAGGCTACAGTTTAACTTACAGTATGTCGTAATAGACATCGCTGCAGTCATCAGGGAGCATGATGTTTGCGAAGAGAGTGAACGGATGACAAGCAGTTGTGAGGATCAAGTTGGAACAGAGAGCCAACTGGCAGATAGCTGACACAAGGGTTGCCATGTACCATCGGTAGTTGCTCTCACCGATACAGCAGTCTAGCCTGTAAGTAAGTGATGAGCATCGTTAGCAGATCAGTGATCTGGTAGAATTGTACGCTTACCAAACTAATCAAAACCAGGCCGTAACGCCACAGAGCGCAAAAGTGAAGCAAATTTCAATTGATCAAAAAGCATAATAGAATGTCAGACATGCATTATAAATATTTATTATAACAGCCACTCTTTGGCCTACGACATCAGACCAGATTAATAATTAATTGGTGAGCTTGGATTAGCGAAACAGTCTTTACAGTCTCCGGTCACAGACCTATTTACTCTCTTAACACAAGATATGCTGATATAGATCAAAAGGTCTGAAAATATATACCAAATTTCATGAAAACGCATCCTGCTTGTATAAGAACAAATCTGTTTTTGGCTGCCTTTCAGGAACAAATTTACTCAGTCTGAAGCCAAAAGATGGCATTTTTTATTTTCGGGCGCTAGTAGTTGTGCTGCAGTCGATGAAATGGCAGGGCACCTGAGCTTCTGTTCTTGATGATACAATATCAAACTATTAAATATATTTGTATTTAAATTTTAACATATACATATATTTAAAATAATGTAGTCAACATGATCTTGTGGGGAGAGATCAGTACCCCTCACATGTAATCGGGGAGAATTCGGTTCATTCACATACATTTTTAGTAATAAGAGAAAACAGCACACATCGTCAAAATTATTTTGGCTCTTTCTCAACATATTTTTAGTAAAATAAATAACTTTATTTGCATTTTACATCTAAAATGTATTGAAAAAAAAACCAACCAATTGTAGTTTCAGTTTCATTCACACACATGCAAGCAAGCATGTCATTCATACGCACAGTCACTCACTCCCTTAATCAACAAGGGCGATCAACAAGATCATGCTGTATCGTCATTCAGGGTTGAGATAGCACTCACCAGGCACAGTGTTGATCTCTCTTCATGACACAGGTCTGGCAAATGCAGCAGTGGAATGTTCTCGGCAGCACACTCTTGTGACATACGGCACACTCCAAGTCCCCTTCGTCCACCTTGACATCCCCCTTGACATGGGACAGTTCAGCAGTCGCTCCGTCTTAACTCCACAGAATATCATCAAGCCCGTGAAAAATAGGAAGATGTAGTGTTCTTCCGGGCGAATATCTAATGTCACGACAACAGGTAGTTCGAAAATAATTACAATGAGTGCTACTGAAGTTAGAGTCCACACATAGAAAAACTTAGTCTGGGACGATGTAGTCATGTAGATGTAATGAATGTAGATTAGAAAGATCGGCAAGGCAGAGAAAACGATGACGGATATCCACACCCCTTGAGCAGCGAGATAGCCTAGAGTCGGCAGTAGGAGTAATGGAATAAAGGAATCTCCACTGATTTGCTTGGCCCCACCTTTCCACGGCATTCGCAGACGATCTTGGATGGTACTTAACAACCGAGTACCTGATCTCGGTGGCATTCTTTTACACCTCAACAGCCTAGAACAGAAATAATCATTTATGTTGAGGTGTACACCAAGTTGTTCCACTAAAATTGCTGGCATGAACGAGAATTTTACCACATAAAGAACGACTCTAGTATAGGAGCTTCCATTTTACCAAATACTAGTTGAAAATGTTCCAGTAGCTATTTTGTGATGTTAATTTCCTCATAAAATTGGCATTAACACTAGGTAATACATAGCAAGTCCTTAAAATATTTAAATCAGAAACATCTTTGGTACATATAATTAATGGGGAACCGTATCGTGTCAAATTTGATAAATAACGCAGTTGTTTCTAAACAATATTTTATACATCTGGTGAAGTGGGTTAGTAACATTAAAATGTCCAAAAGTTGATTTTAATTTTTGGTGAAAAATTAATTACCCTTCAGGGTCCAAGCCAATGGAGTTTGAATTATTTTATTTATTATAACTAAAAATTAGAGATGTAATTCAGAAGACAACCAACCTATCAACGAATAAGTCTAGTTCTACACAGTTACAGCAGCAGCCAATAATGTGACTTCTTTCTCCTTCAATATCTACGTACTCACAGCAGCACAAATTAAGTGACTTGTGTTCTACGTCATCCATAGTTTGTCATGCAAACTCGACAAATAGTCATGCGCAAAAGGCTAGCATACTCTGAAAAAGCAACAACATCAATGTAAATGAACTACTGTATTTAGGCATCTTTTTACATAAAATGCTTTTATTCATATAGTACACAACTATCTCATTAGCAAATCGACTTGACTCCCGCGCTAATACTCATTGCAAACTATGTCAATGCAAATTCACCAATGTTATACAGCTAGCAGCTGTGACTTAAATATTCAACCAATCAGCAATCTGGTTTAGATTTGTTTTGTTTTGAAACTCCAAAAAGGTAGCAGCTCAGTCAAGTCAACTCATTATCGGGACATACTGTAATTAAGGTAAGACATGGCAAAAAATAAAAAGAATCATACTTAAACTAGACTGTCAATGATGTGACTTGCATCAGAAAAATGCCAGGAACACATAATCTAGCCTATAGCACTGGTTCGTCAATGCTGTGAATTTTAAATATTTCAAATAATCAGCACAAAGTATTGTAGGCTATTTATGTTTTCTTGAAGCAAGACGACTCACCACTGGGATATAGTATAAATGAATATGCGAGGTGAAATCATCAAGGTAATAAATATTGTTATTACAATTTAACAGACAGCAAACCAATTGGAACAAAGGACTTTTTTAGGTCATTATCAAAATATATTCATACTTTAACACTACATATATTGCAAAAGTAATGTAAAACTAAAATTTAAATAACTTTGTGTTTCAATTAGCTGTCATGTAGGAATGAAATTTTATACAGAAAAGTCATTAGATTTACTTTCATGTATTTAAACAGTGTAAAAGTGTAAATATTGTATTAGATTGTACATACAATTTAACTTTTTTAACCAGTAATTAACTAATTTCATGCTCATACAAGTACAAGTTGTTTTCAAATGCATCACTCTGAATGGGTTTTACCTGCAGTGCTGAAGTACAGTAGACTCTCACTAGACTGGACTAATATGACAGAAGGGTATCCGGACTTTAATGTGTACTCACTTCTGTCCAACTAGAAACAATGAAAACAGACACAAGATAAGTAATTTGAGTTTCTGAATTTACACAAATGAACAAATATTCTTTGCAGTAATAACTATTCCTAACCTTTATAGGATGCATTTGTCGGTACTGCACTGCTTTGTCTACATTTCAACTGTAACCCTGAGGGAAGGGGACAGGAAGCCAGCATGCCATCTTGGCATTATTGCCATATGATGTATTTGCCCCAATCAAGTCCCCGAACCGGGGAGGGAGCAGAAAAGTTGAAGGGAGCTTGTCTGATAGAGTGTGAGAGGTCCGAGTCCCAATCAAGACGTTGGATCATACATCAGCATAAGCAGGGGAGATGATCAATGATGATTTAAACCCTGGCTGATAAATCCTAACAAACACACAAAAGACCTAGTGTAGATTTGTGTCAGTCTACGTTTTAAACAATGGAGCAAAGCATTAAAAACATATAACGCTTTCTGTATGTTATACTTTTATTTCCTACCGGGTTGTCAGGATTGGCCCATATCCAGACTATCGCAATCTGCTCACGCCCAATCTGACAAAGTCTGGCTCTGGTAAATGCATGAAACAAAATTGATTGACCTTTTCTTTGCTTGGTTCCGGGTCTTGATTAGGGAATAGTATGATAGTGTGTGAGGCTCTAGGTTAAAGGTTTCCCTCCTCACTCTCCTTCTCTTGCCAAGACCAAGTCTGATACTGAGTAAAAATGTTTGAATAATCTTACTTATATCCCAGTCTAATGGGCATAGCTCCTGGTATGAAATCCCAACTCATGAATCCGCTTACAACTTAGCATATCTTAATAACCAAACAAACTAAACTAAAGAGGTTCGGATTGAGGAATGGGGCATTTGTAACTATGCCATTGTTTAGAAATAAGTAAGACTTGCTAGTTGTAACTCACTTAAATGAAGTGATTAATTATATATTGGAACCTCTAACCTACCTGTCACATTTTCTAGGCTGTTACTGTATGTACCCACAATATTATGATTTGGTAGGTGAGACGAGTCGACAATTTTTGTAACTCACCTTTCTTTGTTTTGAAATTCTAGGAGTTTTATTTTTGAATCAAAGAACTGGATTAAAGTCAATAAATCGACAAAATTATTCTGTAAATATTGCACCAAACTACAGTATCGTTGACACTTCGCAACGCATACGGCCTAATTTTTGACACGTATTTTTTGTTTTAAACACTTGCTTGTCAGAATAAAATACTCTGTGCTTGCTGTCAGTAAACCTTTTTCTTTTCTCACTTTTTCGTGTCTAAGGGATGGTAAAAGCATTTAGGGTAGGAACCATTGACCTATACATTTAAAATCAATGGTAGGAACACACAAACAGCGATTAGGAGCGGAGCGGGGCGATTGAGAGCGCAGCCGAGCGGGGCGTTTTGGAGCGTTTGACATCGCACACATACAGCGACTGGCAGCAGCGTTCGGAAGCGTCTTATCTCAGTCTCATGATGGTGCTCTCCAAGTACGCACGTACATTGTTGCTATGCGAGAACACGTGGCTAAAAGCTTTCATTGTCCGTGCCTCCCGATCGGAGTGGGTACACGAGGTGAACGAGGGAAGGGAACAACATGGAGAATATCACCATTTATTCCCCATTTTAAAGAAGCATGAATCAAGATTTACGCAATACACGCGTAGATACACGCGGGTTTAGAGAAGCAGAAAACCAATTGGAGAGAACCAATATGTGCTAAAGAAAGACTAGTTATAACCATAAGGTAAGACCGCGTAATTTTCATTTACATTTGTAACCTAACCTTTGTTTATCATAATTATGCAACTTGCTATTTTGGATACGTAGTTTTCAAAAAGAACCTATTTGTCTCTAACCTATTGCTCATCTAACATATCTGCTTATCGTAGTGCGTGCAAAATACAAACAAAAACAGTTGGGACGGTGGTGGGCACTTGCTTCGGAAATTCCCTTTGACTCGGGCGTCCTTTGTGTTCCGATCAGTATACCTGTTTACAATCAGTTTTACCTGTTAAATCTACCAAATTAACAGTTAATTTTTTCAGTCCTTATTCCCAACTCTAATTGCAACCAGTTTCAAATTTTAATCTACAACCCAATGCAAAATTGTGTAACTCATACAGTCAACATTAGTTTACGTAATTTATATTTGACATTCATAATACAGTAAAGATTTAAAGAATACAGGTGGTAAAATAATTAAACAAAATCTGATATTATTATCGGTTTTTTAAAGTAATAAGTATTTACAAAACCATTATAATACTCGTAGTTAAATGAAGATGAATATATATGTATATAATAAACATTATATACGAGTAGTTACAAAGATTACAATCTAAAATGCCTCAAGGAAAATCATTATAATTGAAGGTATTATGAGAACTGATGCTGTCTCATCCCAATACTGTATATAGAACTCCTCTATTAAAATGGTTTTTGTGTTTACTTTGCCATATAGCACATCGTTCATGAACACAGGCATTGATTTTAAATGTACATTTAAAGTCAATGACACAGGCGATCAACAGTTCTAGATCCATAGTAAACAGCACAACAGTGAACACAGCTACTACACTCTACCGTCTCTACGCTAGCACAGTGCCTGGAGCAGACTGGCAAGATCAGCCTTGCCGCTCCAAAACGCTCGGAAAAAAACAAACTAGTTTGTTCCAAAGTCAGACGCCCCGCTCCGCTACGCTCGCAATCGCTGCTAGTGTGCACGCTCCCATTTGACGCTATGGATTTGATCTGGTCGCTCCAAAAAGCCCCGCTCCGCTCCAAAACGCTGTATTTGTGTTCCTACCCTTATGTATACCGAAGCATTTTAAAGACAATGGTAAAAGGGGGAAGTGGACAATGGACATAATTATATTACAGACAATTGAACTTATTTCGTCCATCGTGTTTATTAGTATCGATGAGTTTCGATATTAATGAGACCATCATTGACTTTAAATGTATAGGGTAAATTGGTCTCGTTCTATTGTGAGAAGTGTACACTAACGAAAGCAAACCCCGCCCCCCAAGGTGGTTTCGGAAGCATTGATTTTAAACGTTTAGGGGTAGAAAAACAAGCTCTCTCGTCACTCAAGGCTGCTGCTACCATTCACGAAGTGATTACAGTAACTATGTACTATTTATTGTACCATGGTCTTGTTTTAGTTAACTTTTATTTATATATAATACCGACCTAGCCATATATACATAAAAGTCTCAATAAAATAAATAATTGAATCATTATAATTCGTTGTAATTGAGACCCGCGCTTTACAGGATATCCAAACATTGAAAAGCCCTCACTTCAGATCGCCCCTGTGTATATGAGCAAATACTACTTGCAATAATAAGTACACATTTTGAACTATTTAATATAGTCGTACTTGGTTGGAACGATACAGAAAATGGTTTAGTTATTACAATCGTAATAAATAATTTAAATCTAAAATCAAGATCATATTGTTAGGCAGACCTCTCTATAGCCTCAAGGAGATTGAAGAGTTGCCTTTATTTCATTGAGCGCATAACATCATATTGACGCAATCTGTCAGGATAATACAATTGGCTTTAAATATACATTTAAAATCAATGATAATACTGTCAAAGATGAAGACACCAGTACCAGGTAAATAAGATTTTTTTATACTTTATGTAGTATATTTACGACGAAGTTGTTAATCTGTTGACTGCGCCTGTTGAGAGTTCAGGCCAATAAATACTCTGTGGTTCAGGCGTCTGCTAAACATGTGCTTCGCAAATCGCAATTCCTATTTCACAAGTTCGTCAGACGCAGACGCAATACGCAAGTTCATTCCAAGTTTAGTTTCGAAAGACATTATTTATTATCCGGTAATTATCCATCACAATGATCAGTCTACCCTCTTACAGTTTGCGTGGTGGTCAAAATGTGTTATTAACTACTACAGATCTACCCTACTAGCAACCCTGCTGTGCTCTGCTGTTAGTGTAAACAGTATTTTAAAGTTTCTTGAATAAATTGGTCAAAAATAGTTTGGTTTTAGACTCCAGGCAGTGAGTTGTGGAGACGGTGTTAAAATGTTAGTGCTACCAAACACCAATATTTCTTGTAGCGTAGGCTAGGCTACAACCGTTGCGGGCTTTCACTAATTACATGGACTATCTAGTAATACAACCAAATTTCTCAATGGGCCACACCTGAATTAGTCTCATCATTCTCAACTAAAAGGTAAGCTTCTAAGCATGTTCACTTATTCTAGCCTGCTCTGCTCCACTGGCTATTCATGGGAATCGTCTTTATATGATCAATTATCAAGTAGGCAAGGAGAATAATAATAAAAATGTTAACACTTTATTGCAAATGTTACAAAATATTTTGTATTGCAATTGAAATTAACAGGGCCATTAGATAAGTTTTAAATGCATTGGGCATCGTGGCATCTTTTATTAAATTTGGCAATCTGTTGCCAAACTGAACTCCTGCCTGTGAAGGCAATAATTGTTCATGCACTACTGTTCTGTGTCTCCTAGTTCGGTAATTCTCCCTGCCTTTAGTTTCATAAGAGTGTATGTCGCAACCTCTTATAGTTTCACATTTTGATTTGAAAACGAAAGATGTTTCCAAAATGTAGAGGCAAAGGAGCGTCAACATTTTTAGATTTTTAAATGTTGGTCTACACAGTACTCTTTTGCTCAACTTTGCTTAGTTAAAATTATTATCCGTTGGTCGGAATTGTCTTTTTTAAGACGGATAATTTGAATTGCCAAGTTCTGTACCTTCTGTATCTTCTCGTTCAATTAACAGTGGGTTCATTAATAAGCATACCTTGTTCACTCTTTTGAGCATTCTCACTTTTAAAGAAAATGGGATGTATTCATTGAAATACAATACCGTATTGGAATGCTGGTGCATTCACAAGTTCTTAAAATAGGTTGCAAATGATTGTTTATGCCAAGGGTAAAAGTCCTGATTATTTCAAGATTATTTGTGTTTAGTCACGGCTACAGTTTTCATACTTAATATTATCTATCTAACTAATATGGCTCAATAGCCACCATAAGTGTTTTGTGTTTAATACAGTCAAACGTATTGGACAGGTGAGTAAAAATAAAAGAGACTGCCCAGTGCTCCAGTTCCGAGTCAGTAAACATCAGCTGTCATAGTTCATTTTTTTAATCACAATCTGAATCAAGGCCAGATCCAGTGTTTATGCTGACTGAAGAGGGGAATAATGATACATGCTCGACGTGGCTAGTCTTCGACAACACTCTTAGTTTTCAAGATATCTTATAAATGTTTTATTTTGTCCATAAACTTATCAGAATGTCAGCTACAGAAGATGTCAGAAGACATAGTGTGACAAAGATCTAGGTAGGACTGCAGCAAAAAACCAGTAATCACACATTAAGGCAGAGAGGCCAAGAAAGTGCACCATTCTAATTGACAGCTCTGTTTTTAAAGTTTTGTTTGGTTACGACCATTATTTGTCTAAGGAAAAGCTATATCTCAAATTTTTAAGAAGTCCATTGAGCAAGCTACTGGGTGTAGAAGTGCTGATTTTGGACTAGAAAACCAGACCATAGGCTACAAGGCTGCAAGTAAAATTCTCCTAAAACATCCCTCTTCAAACTTACTCATAATTTGAATTTCCATGCTTTTCATATCTAACAGACTACGTTCATTCCTGTAGCTCACACATATACAATGCCCAAATCCCAACACTTACGGAACATTGATACTTTGATTTGAGACACCGATCACTTCTTGAGGGTATTTTAAGGTGAATATGGGATGAAGGGCGAGTGTGTTGAGTGATTTTAATGGACGATGAGGTCTTGTTACAAACTAGGGCTGACTGTTCCCCAGGTTGGGTCATTAATTGATAGCCCAATGACCAATAGAATGGACCAATGGTTTAGTGTGACTTCCAAACCACTTTGCATGCCTGATACACTTGGGTCTGAGGGATGTGGCCTTTCTGTCAGTTTATCTACCAGCCATCAGAGTGAACAATTTGATTTAACTTACTTTTTTTGTTTTTCATTTGCGGATCGGACAATTTTTAGTTTTTTAGTGTTAGGTAAATTGTTATTATGACTGACTAGATAAGCCTATGTATTTTGTAGTATACATTTTTTTTATTTAGTAATTGTTTAGTGTTAGTTTAAGCTGATAACCTTGAAATTATAGTGACGAAATATGGAAGTGACCGAAATAGAGTATTTAAGACTTACAGTGAGCAAAGTGATGTTGGCAACGTTCGCTGATTTAGCACTGGTAATCTGTATGATATAGTCATACTAATGGAGTGAAACAAATATTATTTGCCAAAACAAATTAAGTAAATCTCATTTACAAGTTTATATGACACTAATTGTTTGTGAGTGATTGAACTGTCGTGAAGATGGGCAGTTGAGCACGCATTAGCCGCACCCCAGAGGCTGACATCCTGAATCCAACCCTAGGATGTTTTGGTGCCAGAAGTTACTGCAAATCCTTAAGCTTACCATTTCAAATCCTGTTAGCAACAAGAAAAGAAGATCAATGCGTAAAATTTTTAATTCTATGTGTCAGCTTGTATAGGTAGTTGTGTTATTGGCATAACACTGAACAGTTAACATGTTTAAGCCTTGAACACATGTTTTATCTTAAACGTTGATTGGTGATATCTGGTCACCTTCAGTGCTATCAACAACAGAAGGCAATTTTTACAGAACATTTTATGTTGTACTTATTACATTAAGCGGCAGCAGGAGTCGGCTACCATATCTGATGGACTGTCACATGACATATATTAATAAATAAATCATTTATTGCGTAGGAACAAATACTTGTTATTGCAATCGTCGATATTGTCAAGTTAATTTCCCTAAAATTTTACATTCACTCTCCATCGAAATCTCATTCAGACATACAATATTACATTCACCCCAATCCTTATGCATTTGAACTTTCCCACTACTGCTTCTTGTGCCGGTCTGTTGATTATGGGGTCTCCCAGCTGTATGCCATAAACTCGTCTGTGCTGTAGAAGTTCTTTGAAATCAATTCAGCTTACAGACGAGTTTTAAACGCCTTGGGCGTAGCTATTGATACTTACTAGTTAATAGTTAAAGCGGAATCCACTCGCTCAAGCCATTTATTAAGATAGAATCCAGCTTGATATCTCTTTTCTATTGACTGCTTGAATTGCTCACCGCTGGAGTACAGTGCAAAACACTTAAAACCGGAGAGTCTGCTGGACTTGTGATCGACCAATCTTGAAATGGTATTCTTATCTACCTGTAGCCGATTGAGAAGCACACAGAGAACTGAGCTTTATTTTAGTTTTGTCCGTTTTAAACAAAACTGAAAGCACTTTGAAGTGACTGTATGTTGGTGTGTAGGATGGCGTCAGCAAGTGAAACTGCGTTGCAGCTGTTTGCCCGTCTGATACCTCGACCCAGCCTGCTGGGGTTGGACTCTGTGTTGTTCCCGGACGGACCCAATCCACGAGATGTGGTGGAGATAAGTGGAGAACCCTCCACCGGCAAGACACTCCTCCTCACCCAGTTCATTGTCAAGTGTGTCTTACCCGCAGAGTGGAAACATATTCACATAGGAGGACTCAAAGCAGGAGTCGTACTGTTGAACACAGATCACCATTTTCATACGTACAAACTCGTATCAGTGATGGAAAGTTACCTGAGTAACGTCGGACGTTTCAAAGTTGACGAAGTAGAAGAGATCGTGAAAGAGGCGTTGGGCAGGTTGATAATATACAACATAGCCGACAGTGTGCAGTTGAACGTGACAATGTACTCGCTACAAACTGTCATCTCCAATCAGCCGGAGATATCGCTTATTCTGCTGGACAGTGTGAGTGCATTCTATTGGCAAGACTCGGTCGGTGGAGGGATCAGAAAAATGGACTTGTACACAAAAACTGTAATCAAAACAATGCAAAAAATCCTCGGTGATTTTAAAGGTACAATTATTTACACGAGGCCGACTTATTTCCAATCTAAGAATAATAAACCGGAAGGGTGCAGTGCTGAACCGAGCGTAGGCTGTGTTAATAAAAGAATTGTTTTAAAGTGTGTTTCTGTGAACTCGTTCTGTGCTGAAATCAACTCTGCTAGCTCGCAATTTATGAAAATGTATTCAATCAATTCAGCCGGTGTGCAATGGGTGGAATAATTTAGTCTTTGTGGAAAATTCTGTGGTTAATTGAAAAGTTAATTTGTTGTAACAGATTTTAGGGACGCACTACTTTTTTACTTAGGATATGAAGTTATTTGTTACATTCCTAAGTTATTCAAGCATTCCTCTGTTACATCATTAAAGTAAGAGGTATTAGATAATGAAATTTGACTATTTTCAGCTATATAATACCCTAGTATGCAGTTAGTTTGTTACATTTATGAATATTGTTTTAACATTTACTACTGTCAAGTGTTCTCAAATGCTGTGAAATTCAAAATATTGTATTTGATTACTGTTCATAAACCTATGTTCATTACCCTTTATCGGGTTGTGGTTCTTTTTATATTGGAGTTCAAGGTTACCGCTTGAAGATTTGTCACCAAATTTGACCACAAAATAAGCTTAGCGTGTAATTCTAACTTGTTTAAATTATTATCAACCGTTTGACTAAAATGTGTTTGTCAGGCTGGAAACTGAAAAAGGTGGCTCAATATTCATAGGTTCCGTTATTCTCGTCCCGGCTCATAAAAAATCAATTTGACTTTCATTGGCTCCTCTATAAAGCAGTTTGCCGAGGTTGCCGAAAGTTGCCTCCGACTTAAAAACCACTGCCTTTGACTACAAGTACACATTTATCAATAAATTACGGTTTCAGCAATTATTTCCATACGTTGCCTTACAATGACTGTTTTAAAAAAGTATTTTTATGTTGTTTGCTTAGTTAAATTTTCTAGGCCATTTCAATTAAGGACTGATTGCAACCAGGCTGGGAATTCTTACGTTTCCAACTGTTAGTGACTCGCGGTTTTCTTTGGTAAGTCGTGACTCTTCACCAACTTTGTAATTATTGTCATTGTTAGGTTTTTGAAGAAGCTGAATCTCTGTGGTTTACGGTAGGCTAGTGTTCACGGTTGGCTGAATTCTTGTAAAATAAAACAAGCCTTCTCAAAATCTCTATTCTCATACAAAGTATGTTTGTATTCTGGTGTAGTACATAATATAATGTAGATTGGGAATTGAATAAATAAAACATATAATAAAACTTTTCAAGTTATTAAAGAAGCATTTGTTATGACTTTAAAACTGTGTGTTTAAATCATATTTAAAAACCGTATTCATTGGTAAAGAAATTTAATTTTAATAAAAATACAACTTATAAGATAAATTATTTTTGAAGCAACCTCAAATTTCAGGAATTTATTGTTCTGTAGATTAAATAAATCTTTTAAAGCATAGTTTAGCATACTATCTGTAAATACAATATTTGTATCATAATTATCGAATTTCCTTTGGAAAAATGAGATATTCATGCTGTCAGCATGGTAAGACCCAAACCGGGACCTTAAAATGAGCACCAATCCTGACCCCCAGAAAACAATTTTAGCATTTTTCACACTTTATATATATATATATACATATATATGTGTGTACTCTCCTACATGTCCCATTTTTTGTCCGATTTTTATAAAATTTGGTACAAATTTTCCTTTTGTAAATATTTTGGTCAAGTTTGTTAATCAGCAAAATCGGACCACCACAACCTTCCTTTTGGGTAAAGGTTTTGGTAAAAAATGTGGTTTTAATGGTCTAAAAACAGTAAATTTCATCTGATTTTGATGACATTTAAAATAAATATGTATTTCAATAGTATCCATCACTGTACCAAAAATTATAAAAATGTATTTGAGTAGTTTCAAAACTGTGGCAAAAATAGTGTTTTTGCTATAACAGCCAGCATTATTACTAGTCCGATTTAAATAAATTTTAAAATCCGTTTTACCTTTACGATATGTAATAAAACTTGTAATGAAGGAACACGTAAGTTTGAGGCCGAAGGCCGAGGCGAGGCTGTGAACGGAGCTAATAAGAGTAACCAATTGCAAAGGAAATTCGATTCACTCATGCAAGCGGCGCTTTAGCGCTTCCTGGTTTTCCAGGTACGTTTTTATGTGAAACAAACATCAGCTAAATGTCAAGACGAAATTATCTAGCTGTGTCAGCGTCTTAAAAACGAAAGCGGAGATAATTGGTCAAATTGAAATGTAAAATCACTTAACAGGACAAGATGAGATGAGAGGATTACAAGTGGATTGGGTAGGGAGGCATTAGGTAGTGTGGGAAAGCGTGGAGGCACGTCTTGCCGTGGTTGAAAGCCTTGGAGTCTGTAATCATCAGCGTGTGGATGACCCTGACTCAACCAACCTTCGTCGTGTTTGGCAACTGTTTGTACCGTGCGTAGTGCGTGGTCGTGGTGCGCACGCTATCAAGCTACCCCTAGTCCCTACATTCACTATACAGTAGTAGGTGGGAAGAGCGTCTAACAGGGTGTCTTGAAAAATCTCTGGAATAAGTCTTGAATTTAATGAGGTCTGGATTTAGTATGGAATTTGGTTGAAAAGGACTTGCGATGAAGTCCGAGGATATTCAGAAAGTCTTAAGACCATCGTTTGCTCTTGTTGATAGTGCCATGAATTCTAATTGCACGCACTGCGTAGCCTGCTTCATACGCATTTCATGCATTTTTCCAAACCATGAGTATTTATGGATCTTTAACATGCCAAATTAAGCCGTTAATTGACAATCTACCCTGCGCTATGCAAATAACCCTGCAAATAAATTGCATATAACAACAAAATACATATTTATTTAAAATTTCATCAAATTTAAATAATTAAAACCACCTTTTTTTACCAAAACTTTCCTCATACGTCCTCAAGACATACAGACTAGTTGTAGAAAGTCTTTTGAGGTTTTCTACATGATTCAGCCAGTTAAAACCATTGTTATTCCTATCTTTTGTTATTCCTAGGAACGTTGTTGAATATTCTGTTGTATTTTCATTGGGGATGGTACTCGCAAACACGTGCCTGGTAGCCTTGGTCTAATCAGTTCAATGGATTACACAGCCGTCCTCGCGCTGTGCTTCCCCGGTCTCACGCACGCCACTCACGGATGACCCTGTCTCTACAGTACGTAAAACTACGAATTGGGTCCGCCTCAATAACGTGGCGACGCTCAGTGCTAGAGGCCAAAATACGCCGATACTCATCGTACAGCTATAGAAAGTATCTACAAGCGTATTGACAGTTTGTATCGAATTTCCTTTGAAAATGAGGTATTCATGCCGTCAGCATGGTGACACCCAGACCGTGAAATAAGCACCGATCCTGACCCCCAGAACACGTTTTGAGCATTTTGACATGAATTTATATACATACGGTATGTATGTGTGCACTCTCCACAGGTCGCATTGTTTGTCAGATTTTCATGAAATTTGGTACAAATGTTCCTTTTGTCAAGTTCGTCGGGCTAATGTTCCTTTGTCAACCATCAAAATCGGGCTACCGGAAGTACCCTTTGGTGGGATACTGCTATTTCATAAAACAATTAATATACAGTCCAAATTCAACTACGTGAGCGATGAAAACAACCAAATTTGAACACAAGCGACAGAGAAAGGCAAAGTTAATTAAAGAATATACATTTTAATTGGACATTGAATCAATGACGAAGTTGATCATGACTCGTGAACGGCGTAGCAGAGATTAATATTCCGAACTGACTTTAAAGTTCATTTTGCTATCAGTTATTTTTTAGTTTCTTTCAAATGTTTGACGTAAACAATATTTTTACTTGGTAAAGAAGATGTTATCGTAAAAATTACCACATTGTGTTACGTTTGTTTGTTAGAAGTAAAGACAAGATAATGCAGTTTAAAACTAGATTAATTAAGTTTGTTTGAAGATGTTTAACATAAAACTACAGGACTATACGTTTGACTTAAACTGTCAATCAAACAGTTAAACTCCACTTAAAATTTATAACTATTAGCGATGTAATTCGTAAAAAGTAATAAAAACATATTTAAGCATTTTATACCAAAACAGTTGGAGTAATATCTATATAAATAAAATAAGACTTTTGTCTGTACATTGCAAAGAATCCAACAGTTTTTGGAAATTTAGTGTTCATATACTTTGCATAGACTGAAACTGGTGTCAAAAAATTCCTGTCCAACGTTTTTAAGGCATCTTGGACCGCTTATAACTCAGAATCGACTGAAGCTATGGCGGTAAAACTTCGTTTAAGGGTTAAGCCCATTACGCAGTGTGTCTTAAACTACATTTTATACCCATACAGCATCCACAAAATAAATGGCGAGGGACCAAAGTGGGCACTGAGCACGTTTTTCAGGCATCTTAGACCGCTTATAACTCGAAATTCTCTGAAAAATGTTAGCTTTAAAATATTTAAAACTTGATGAATTTCATGCAATGTGTTTGTTAACGAAATAAAAACATTTATGTATTTATCCCGTTACGCAGTGTGTCTTTAGGTAGGAGACAGAGAACGATAGTTCATGCACGTTTGCCTTCCCAGGGCCACTGAACCTAAGGCATTCAAAACTTGTCTTAAAACAATTCTGATTTCTCAAGAATTTTATGACACAGACGAGTTTATGGCATTCAATTGGGAGACCCTATGATTGGCTGACTGACTAGGGACTAGAGTGGATACATTCGAATGTATGGGAGAGAGGGAGTGTAAAATCTGTAAGTTTGGATGCAAGAATGAAAGGAGATAGGCACATAAACAATGAACGATTGCGATACATTTACTTTAAATGTCTATATGCAATAAAATATTTATTTATTTACTTGGATAAAGTAAACTTCACAGTCATGATACTGTAACATATTTCACTCGCGTTAGAAATCTCCACGAATATGTAAATATCGTGTGTCGCATTGCTGGCCAGGAGTTATCGCCGGGATTTCCCACCACAAGTTGCGGGAGATTTCCCCACCACGCACCGCCGCAGCCGGCCCCAGATAGTGTCACTGTCAGTAGTAGTGGCGTGGTAGTGGTCTGTGGTAGTGGCTCAGTGTTCACCGCTCTGTCGCTGCTTACGTCTGTGTACGTGCGTAAACAGTTATCTGCGCTTCCTGTTTCTGTGTTTGATAGTAGTGTTTTCGTGTCGCGCTGTTTACCTGTGCTTTGTGAACTAGTTTGTTTCCTGTGGCTATGTTTCCGTAGACGGCATATACTAAGGTAAAGTTAAATTATGGTTAGTTTACAGAGTTTTGGAAGTTTTTTTGTTATTAAGGAATTAAAATAGGGGTTATGTGTTATAAATGAACACCTTTGAAGTTATTGGGATAGTTAATAGAATCTGTTCAATAAAATATCAATAAGATTAAAAGTTTTATCCGTTCAATAAAATATGAAGACGGGATCAGATTGCAGATCCCGAAACGTCGTGATCATCTTGCTCACTAACGATGGAAAATGTCCGCAATAATAGTTTAAACTCCAAAATTCTCTAATCGTCAACAACAAACTTTAAACAAAGACAATATCAATGTGTGTTTTCTAAAAAGATAACTCTTATCTATAAACTTATGGGTGTTTTATGCATTGATAAGTGTCTGCAGAACCTAGTCGCGACCTGGATTGGGCTCCCATAAGGACCATGCAAACTTCTTAAAAACGCAACGGTAAAAGTATTTGTGGATAATAGATTTTAGTATTTTTAACTGGGACTCGTGGCGTGGTCCTGTAATCCAGCTTCATGGAGGTCAGGTTTTGAGGATGATATAGGTCTAAGCGGCTCAGATAGTCTCAGTGATCATCTGATGATACCCGCATCAACTCCCACCATCGTTTAGACATATCAGACCATCACCTGCGTGGTTCGGAAGTCACGTTAAGCCGTTGGTCCTTGTATTTCCATTGCTCATTGGGCTATTAATTAATGACCCATTCTAAGGAAGAGTCGGCCTTCTTTGTAACAAGACTACACCTAACTCATTACTACCACTCATCCTTCACCACATATTTGCCTTAAAATACCCTCATGAGAGTAGTCGGCATCTCAAATAGTGATTAAGTGATAGAGAATTAGTACGGGTTGGGAAAACCACATCGTCGTAGTTACATATGGATAATTTTGAAGCAATTATACAGGGTGCGCAGTTTGGAATAAAAATGACGATTTAGTATGATTGTAGGGATTATAACTCTAATAATTGATTTTATCATTAATACTGGAGCATCTTGTTTCGTTACTGTAAAAGCTACGAAATACCGCAAAAAAGAATATACATACGTCGAAAGCAATACTGCTACAGTGGTAAAGTTGCCATGAAACATATAACACAGTTATGTGGCAATGCAATTTTAAAGGGGCAGAGTAATAATCAGAAAGGCTGTGTCGAGCATGTTAACAGTGACACTGTAACACAATTACCGGCGGCGTTTGTACCCTCTGCATCGTCAGTTTGTCCAACCTTGCTGCGCATTTCTGGAATTTTACACAACCATCGCCTTCATAGGCCATCCATTTTGAATATGGACTCGCCCTTCAGGCTCGCTGGGGGGCTGCGCCCCCCAAAACCCCACTCGTCCTGTGGCCTCGTGTTTTGGGGGCATTAGCTACGCTTAGACAAATTTTGTTTACCCACTGTTTTATAGGACAAATAATTTTGGAAAATGTAGCTGTAAAAACCAGAGCAAAAAAATGGACAGTTGATTAAAGTTCAAACTTTATAGGGGCCAATTAATCACACTTTCTTTAATATAGAGTGACTTTCTATTAGTTTTTTCCGAATTAAAACATTTTTTATACACGCACACACGTTTTTTATGTCTTGGTTGATAAGTACCGTATAGCGAAAAGTTGAATTTTCAGAATTTAATTTCAAACTGATCTAGCAACGAAACCGTCAGATGTGGAAAAAGTGTTACATGTAAACGTTGTAGGACATTTTGTTCCACGCTAACGATTTTTTATCAGATTTATGATCAGATTTATAAGTACAAGGGTAGATATTCAGACGCCATCTTTTTTGGCCGCCAACTTGTCAAAGCCTTAAAAAAATAATGTTTTCAGATTGTTCCTGAAAGTTTCACACTAAGAGCTTCAAACAGAGTATGTGGTTGAGGAGGTAGCATAACTAGGCAATGTTTAGGCTAATTAATTAAATCACTAAATCACTATTTGAGATGCCGACCACTCTCATGAGGGTATTTTAAGGCAAATATGCGGTGAAGGATGAGTGGTAGTAATGAGTTATGAGGTGTAGTCTTGTTACAAACTAAGGCCGACTCTTCCTTAGAATGGGTCATTAATTAATAGCCCAATGACCAATGGAAATACAAGGACCAACGGCTTAACGTGACTTCCGAACCACGCAGGTGATGGTCTGATATGTCTAAACGATGGTGGGAGTTGATGCGGGTATCATCAGATGATCACTGAGACTATCTGAGCCGAATTAGACCTATATCATCCTCAAAACCTGACCTCCATGAAGCTGGATCACAGGACCAAGCCACGAGTCCCAGTCATAATTAATAAAGCCTGATGACACGCGTGTGCGGGAAGGCAAGTGACCCCTCTTCACTTGGAAGCCGCATATACAGTAACAACTTTACTGAACACTGATCACCCCTTTGTTCATGCTGAATAGCTTACTAATCACAATCCATTATAACAGCGTTTTTTATTGGAGGCTTCCAAAGATTGCAGATAAAACCTGTAGTGAAAATATTAATAGTTAGTGAAAAGCTTACTAATTTTGGATAAAAGGAAACGCGTTTGAAAATCGCTCAGGGTGTCTAGTAGCCTTGAAAAGTCTGGAATTAGTATGGAACTAGCTGAGAGTACCCGCGCTTCGCCTCGGGGCTTTGTTAACATAGCTGTGTGTATATTTTAAGAAATTTCCAAATTTAAAGTAAACAAAACAGATAGTTTCCTATATATCCTTAGAAAGACCATTTAGTTTGCCTGTTAGTTCACCATCTTCTCCTTATAAGTGTTGGCTACCTTGTGAGAGTCATAGTTATTCCCGGCGTTCCGCCCGTTTTTAGAGACGGCTTTGGTTATTTGCAATTTGTTTTGAGGATGTTATATGGACATAAAATGTAGCTAAAGACACACTACGTGATTAGCTTAACCCTCAAATCAAGTATCATATCCATAGTTTAAACCGATTATGACTTACTATAAGCTGTCAAAATGCCTAAAAAAATGTCTGAGTCCATTTTGGGCCTTGCCATTTATTTTGTGGATATTTTATTGGTACAAAACATAGGTAAGGACACACTGTGTAATAGTCTAAGCCCTTAAACAAAGTTCCGCCGCCATAGCTTCAGTCGATTCTGAGTTATAAGCGGTCCAAGATGCCTTAAAAACGTTTACAGACAGATAGGATTTTTTGACGCCAGTTTCGGTCTATGCAAAGTATATAAACACCAAATAACCAAAAACCGATGGATTCTTTGCAATGTACAGACAAAAAAGTCTTATTTTATTATATATATTTGGTGGAAAAGGCCTGGAAAGTCTGGAATTTATTTATATGACGAAATCGAGGATATTCAGAAAATTCAATCACTATATCACTATTTGAGATGCCGACCACTCTCATGAGGGTATTTTAAGGCAAATGTGTGGTGAAGGATGAGTGTGATGAGTGGTAGTAATGAGTTATGAGGTGTAGTCTTGTTACAAACTAAGGCCGACTCTTCCTTAGAATGGGTCATTAATTAATAGCCCAATGACCAATGGAAATACAAGGACCAACGGCTTAACGTGACTTCCGAACCACTCAACCACGCATCAAATCGAAGCTCGTATCAAAAGGTTTCGCTGTATAGTGATGAACTATGATATTGTTGGTGATAGCGTAACATTCTCAAGTGTAAACCTCACATTTACTATATTTCTCGTTATAATATTAACTGATGAGTTCATCACTACCACTTTTCAACTCGTGGGGGAAAGTTGCACACCGGTATAACTCGTGTCCGAAGTCTGGAGCCTCAAAACAACAACACAGCGTGACGTCACAGTGGACGAGTAAACACTGCGACATTATCTATTGTGCTTGTTTTGTCGCAATCAGATCGACCTTAGCAACGTCGCTACTAGTTACTCGTGAGTAGCGTCCTCACAATTGCAGATAAATAAATAGTTAATTCCGAGAACATTATAAAACATAGCCGACACGTAGCCAGAAGCGCTACTGTGAATCTGAATTTCTAATAAAACAGAACAAGTTTTCATTCATCTATTTTAAATTAGACGAAATTCCTTTATTTACTATCCCCGCAGTCACCACTTACATTTGTAATGTGACTATACGGTAACGCTAGGTAAAGTTCGAGGTTGAGTGGTTGAGAGGACTTGTAGTCCTAGCTTCGACTTGTTAAACAAGACAAACTGCACCTTTTTACTTTCTGTATCCAAGGAAATATAGGCTAGTAAGTTACATACAAGCTTAATTTATGCCCAGTGCTCTGAATGTCAAAAAGCAGAAATTCGGATTAAATAGTTAAACAGAAATTACTTTAAACGGTAGGTTGTAGAGCAAAAGGAGTTGTTTTGATCGATTTAGAGAGTACAATTCTACTATACAGGTTGAACTTGTGTTTGTTTATGACATCGCTAAAATTGTATAACGAATCAAAATTTTGAATGGCCACCATTTTGAAACGGACTGTCCGATATAGCTGGTTAACGAACTTAACTTAGAGATTTGCTAAAGGAACATTTGTTCCAAATTTCGTGAAAATCGGACCGAAAATGCGACTTGTAGAGAGGTAACACACACATAGGCTATATATAATTATATATTTGGAAAAAATCGTTCACAGAAAGGGCTACTTTTAGTATAATACTAATAAAGAAGTTAACGATGAAGTACCCTGAATACAATTTTTATTTTTAAAATTTTATTCAGGGTACTTCATCGTTAACTTCTTTATTAGTATAATTATATAAATATAAAGTTTTGCCAATCGACTCAGGAGGTGCTGGGAAGCAAAAACTGCAAACCGCACCTTTCTACGACGTTTCCTTCTCTTTGGCGAGAGAAATGAATAGCTCTACTTTCAAAGAGCTCTATTTTGCTAAATGAAAACTCTTGAAATATTTGCGTTTGAAAAACTTCCCCATAGCACCAATCCGTAACAAAGTTGCGGGAAGATGAGTCCATAATATGCCGTCATCAGTACCTCAGTATTCGGACAATTTCCTTAAGGCATAAATATCTGAAGATAACTTGGAACAGACATGGTCTACATGACAATCCCATATCAACCCTCTATCTAGAAGTATTCCAAGGAATTTCATTGAGTAGACCTCTGTGCTCTGTGATCTCAGTTTCATCCTTATATGAATGGAATTGATTATACTATACTGTTACGGCAACGTACATAACAACGGTGCAGAGTGAGACGTGAATTAGTATAATTACGCGAGTGAGCCGTGAGTAGCCGCGAGGAAGCTTTCACACTAGACAACACCCAGAGTGCTGTATAAGCTATGGATGACTCGCTCGACGTTGTATTATGGATCCGCCGACACGCCTCACTGAGGGGCATCCGCACCAATGTACCTTTACATGTGCGTTAATATCGACCACATTTATTTCCTTGTCTCTACATTCTTGAGACAAGGAAATAAATGTTTTCTTCAAAACCAGATGCGATGCCATAAGAGGTGTAGACATACACTCTTATGAAACTAGAGGCAGGGAAAACTGCCGGACTGGGCGCCACAGACCGATGGTTTAGAGCGTTTGCCTTCCCAGGCAGGGGTCCGTTTTGCCAAAAAATTGCCAAATTCGATTACTCTAACGCAAAATCTCGTGTGAAAGCAGTTTTGGCCGCGAACACTTTCTTTAGTTCAGACGAGTTCTTGGCACACTACTGGGAGACCTAGTAAAAAATGGCTACCGGCCTAAGGATGCTTAAGTGGGAGAATTCGAATGAATGAGCCGATATGACTGTAAACATTGTATGTATGAATGAGTTCTCGATGTAAGTATGAGTGACAAAAGTTTAGCTTTCAAAATATTTAAAACAGGACGATTTCAATACAATGTGTGTTGTTTACGAAATAAAACATTTATTTATTTAACGCTCTCTTTATTTTTGTCAGATAGTAACGGCCACTTTACTAAATGACAGATGACTGAACCATAACCTACATTGAAAATGTTAAGCTATGGTTTCCTAGGAAGTGGTGAACGCTACAAAGCGGTCGTAATATGACGGTGAGTTTTTTCAGTACAACCACCCCTTTTGCTCTACCAATCACAGACTAATTTTTCGGTACAACCATTCTCCCGTGCCAATTAGATACCGTACTTGACTACATGAATTTCCACTTGGCACTGGCTGCTTACTATCTGGTAAAACAGATACTCTGTTCTATGAAATAAAATTTCTTCTGTATAAGAAACGACAGGCCTACTTCGTAAAGAGACAAATGTGTGTAGAGTTAACATGCTTTAATATACACAACTAAGACTGTTCCTACTTTTCAATATAAACCCCTGCTAACATTATCCCCCCCCCGTTCGAAGTACCAGCATTTTTGTGCCAACAGCGAAGAATTCAGTACCTTGACATCCAAGCCACATTTGCACCACAGCTTTTACGTCTTTGTTACTATCAAATTTCTTTCCTCGCAGATCTTTTTTCAATTACAGACCAACAAATGCCCAAACAAATGAAAATTATATGGGGCCAGATCAGGACTGTATGGAAGATGGCGTTAAAGGTTTCCAGTTCAAACTTTCAATGGTATGCAGTGTTTCGAGAGCTTCACGTGGGCGTGAGTTGTCTTGGAGAAAAGAACACCCTTACTCTGTAGTCAGGACCCAACAAGCGCAGGTTTCCCCAAAATTTAGCTTATCATGGATAAATTGTGTACAGCACCAACACTTACATTAAAGATTATAGCTATTTGATTCACAGTAATTCTTCAATCTTCTTGAATAAGTGTGTCGATTCTGTTTTTCAACAACACATTTGACATCTGTATACCGGCCAGTAAAAACGCTTCAAATCACTCACATTCATTTTCCGAATATCGTACCGATCCATCCACTTAAAAAGGTTTGCACGGTTCATTCAACTCTTCCCGTTTTGGTTTATCAACCTTGAGTAGATCTCTGATGTTTGCTCTTTCAGAAAACAAAACCTGATGTCGGCTCGTCGTTCTTCTCAGACGCAATCTCCCTGAGGTCTGTCCATTTTAAACAAATTGGAAATGGTTAAAAATCTTTCAATAATGACAATACAACTTGATTAATGTGTTCACAGGGATGTCAACAAACATTGTTGATAGCTTGATAGTTGACTAAAAGCTAGAATAGTTTGTCTCTTTACTTATTGAATGTCCCTCGGCCTCGTACACTACTCTGTACTGTTACTCCGGACCGTGTAGAGTATCGCCGGACGTCGCCGTGTGCACCGTGCCTCGGAAGTAGTGAGTAGCGGTCGCAAATCCAAGTGGTGGTTTCATTCTCCATCTCAGTGCCTAATTCCGTTGCAGATTGCCTCTTGATAACTCTCGCTATAATTTGAGGTTTCCAGCCAAGTCCGGTTCCTCTAGGAGGATTGCGTATCTCTTGTATGGATCTTGTGTGCCCACAGGTCGTCATGTGGGGAGATGAATGTCGAAATCCAAATTATGCCTTATAGAGACCTCAGGAAGCATTGCTCCCAACACTAAAGTTCAGTTACAGAAGCAGTGCTTTCTTTTAAAAATGCCTGATATTTAAAATCGAAAATTTTGTCCGTTTAACAGCAACGGAGTAGAAGAGAACTTAAAAGGTACTAATACCGTACAACTGAACATAAAAAACCAAAAGAAAATTTTTGACGTTTAATTTTAAAGTACCTCCACACTAGAGTATTTTGCAGATTTGGAGTTCGAGCTAACCGAAACCGCTTTATACAGGGTGCGGGAATCATCACAACCCTATAACATAATCGCATAGAGTATCTTGAAGAACATTTTGTAATTCAAAATAAATTCTATGTGAAATAAGGCATTTTTAACCTGATTTTGTGTCATCTTTAAATTGGTATAACAAAAAGACGAGTCAAGATAGCAAATTGTTATTTGCATCGTTAAATTTGTGTTAAAGTGTCCTTTAAAAACATTGGGGTTCGCATTTAAAAATTTGAGGCCCTCCTCCCCCCTTGACTCGTGACGAAAAGTACGTCAAAACACACTTCAGAATCATATAAAAATGTTCCTCGAAGAATTTTATAAAATATTTCATTTTTCAAAAGTTAAGGTGTGGGGGGCATTTTAAACTCACCCTGTACAATACATTGTATTAAAGATTATATTCTTATTTATTACTAATGACCTTTGCAGACAAAATTTGTGACACAAATTTTATTATACATATCTATAAATTAGTCACTTAGCACTTATACAAATGTATATATTTATTTATGCTAGACATTAAACACTTTGCTGACATTCCAATTAAAATATCAGGAAGCTTTCATAAAAGCTTTCACTAACAAGTTGAACTTGACCTGGATTCATATGCTAGACGTGTTTTAGCTCTTAATTTTTCTTTTAGTAATTCATCCGTAATTAGAAAGCCTATGTAATCATTAGTGAATTTGCCCTATTATATATGTGCATTTAATTGTTAAAGGAAAGGCTAAAAATTTGAAACAAAACAACCTTTTCTTACGATTAATTTAACGTGTACGGAACTGTTGTATGGGGACATACAGAGATGTATAGCGAAATTATGCATTTTAAATCTGTTTGTTCCCAAATGTGAAAATATACAGGGTGAGTTTTAAATTCCCTCCCCCCACCTTAACTTTTGAAAAAGGAAATATTTTTAAACACCATTTAGGGAATGTTTTTATATAATTCTAAAGTTTGTTTTGACGTACTTTGCGTCACCCACCCTCCACCCAATGTCCACCCAGAGAAAAACTTTTCTTCTCGTCTCGTTTTTTGGAATACTCATTTAAAGATTACAAGACATCATGTTTAAAATGCTACATTCCATATAACAAATTTTTATTACAAATTGTTCTTCAAAATACTTTATGGAATTATGTTATAGGGTTGTGATGTTTCCCTCAGAGGATATTAAAAAGAATATTCTTAAAAAATAGTATGTAAAATGGGAGTTTTAAACCTGATTTCTTGTAATTTTTAAATGGGCATTATAAACAAAACTAGTCGAGATAAAAAGGTTTTCTTTGCGCCGTTGAATTTGTATTAAAATTCCCTTTCTTTTGAGGTGCCACAAGGGGTATTTAAAAATTTGGGGGCCCTCTCCCGGTTTTCGGGTGGGGGTGGGTGACGCAAAGTACGTCAGAACAAACTTCAGAACCCTATAAAACATTCCCCAAAGGGTTTTTTAAAATATTTCCTTTTCAAAAGTTAAGGTGGTGGAGGACATTTAAAACTCACCCCGTATAACGTATTTATCAACGCTTGCTGAAGTAAACTATTGAGAGAGTAGATTATCTCGAAGTTGGATTTGAAAAGCCCACTCGACGCAGATAAAGCACAAGCACGTGTCAGATAATGCCGGAAGTTGTTGAGTGCAGAGAGGCACTTGTCAGTGCAAAGTGTATGGTAGGTTAGTAACCATTGTCTATTGCATAAGCTAAGTGTAATCTTCACTGCTGATATCTTCAGCTGTATCGACAACGGTTGAGGGAGATGTTTCTTCATATGGTTATTTTCACAGTTCATGTGTGTACACTTACAGGGGGATTAGATATTAGATTGAGGGGATCAAGTAGTTAGGGACTGGTTACCCTTATGCACGTCTGCCTCGACTGTTGGGCATATTGCGCTACCACCAAAATGAAAGGAAGTCTGGATTCAGGAGAGGAATGGGAATGGGTTCGGCTGACCTGACAATCAATGAGAGGGCGCGACAAGCAAGCCCGCTGACAACCACTTAGGGGACTCTAACCCCCAAGACATGGAGAGCCTTGCCAACACTCGGGGGACCTTTCCCCCCAAGATTATGGCAAGTCTCTCCTGAAGTCGCGGTCTACCGTGCTGCCGCATCCCCCTAAAATGATATCTGATCCAACCTCCCCCTGGTGGGGAACGGAGCGTGTTCAACATCCAGACAACTATAAAGCTGCCCAGTAATTTTGTGAACAAATCTTTTGATGTACACCAGTATAAAGTAATCTGAGCAGGTACTAACCAGACAGATACTGGCTGGGGGGATTAGTGGATAAAGTGTTGTGTAATTGGTGATTTGGTTAGTCATAGTGATATTTAGGTGTTATCGATAGTAGGTACTCAAGCGTGGCTTAGAGATTTATCGATATGTTTAATCCTCTTGTTCAGTTTAAGAATAAACGTTCTTCTTGAGGTTAGTTACTTAATCTTCGCAGAAAGGTCGGAACTATTAACAGTCGGAGAACTTCCCAACTGGAAGACACAGAACGGCAGGTCATGATACGTTTACGAAGGCTGGGACTCGTGGCGTGGTCCTGTAATCCAGCTTCATGGAGGTCAGGTTTTGAGGATGATATAGGTCTAAAGCGGCTCAGATAGTCTCAGTGATCATCTGATGATACCCGCATTAACTCCCACCATCGTTTAGACATATCAGACCATCACCTGCGTGGTTCGGAAGTCACGTTAAGCCGTTGGTCCTTGTATTTCCATTGATCATTGGGCTATTAATTAATGACCCATTCTAAGGAAGAGTCAGCCTTAGGTTGTAACAAGACCTCATAACTCATTACTACCACTCATAACACTCATCCCTCACCACATATTTGCCTTAAAATGCCCTCATGAGAGTGGTCGGCATCTCAAATAGTGATTTAGTGATTCTCTCTATCGCCAAATTTGAAGAATGTTAGCGGATCCGTGGCGGATTGGTATCGCGCGCGACTCCGGTGCTCATCACTCCGGTGGCGTGGGTTCGATCCCCGCAGTCATGCACCACTTGCAATTTGTAATGTGACTACATAAACGGTGACGCTAGGTAAAGGTCGAGGTTGAGTGGTAGAGAGGACTTTGTAGTCCTAACTTCGCCTCGTTAAACAAGACAAACTTTACCTTTTTTATCTTTAATGTTGCATGCACACTGTTGTAGAATGTACCTTCTCTTGCGGGTCTTCACTAATTTTGCCAAACCTTAACCTTTCACTTCCTGAGAATAGGCTATCAGATGGCTCGCACCAGGCGCTATCACTTTTACTTCACAAATTTATTATTTATTCAAATAAGGAAATCAGTATTGTTAGTGAGAGCGAATTTACTTTGGAAAAACGAGATATTACCAAAAAATGTTTCTTTCATAAATATCTCGGTCAGACTCGTCAGCCAATCAAATCGGAATACTGTACCAGTAATCCTCTTTTTGGGATTACTGTTTTTTTAAGTACTGTTTTTAAAATGAAATGAATTTTGTACGGCTTTGACGAACTTTGAAATTAGTTTTCTCTTTATATGTAATCAAATTTTTAGTAAAATAATACATACATTTGAGGCCTAAGGCCGAAGCGATACTTTGCGAGTGTAACGATCAGCCTCGTAACGGCTGTGTCAATACAGGACGAAAAGCTAACGCCGAAGCGAGACTCAGAGCATAGTGAATCTAGCTAATCAGTATCAGATTGCAAAGACAATTCGCCTCACTCACGCCAGCTGTGCTTTAGCACTTAGCTGCGTGTCAGCCTGGTTATACGTAAAGCTTGTTACTTTAGTGATAGTTTGCATTATTTTGGTAAGCTTTAATATGAAAACGTGCTGGTGAAGTTTATAGATGAATTATTCAGTTTCCGCTACCAATTAAGGATTAAGGTACCGTTACATTGGGATTTGCGGTAAAGCCGCTTGAACCGTTACAGACAGCAGCGGTTTATGAGCTTAATTCTACCAGTTACAGCAGTATTAAGTGTTTTCGTGGTCAAGTACGTTTACAACAACTGTATGATTGGTTAAAGCTGATTGTTATCGAATTTCCTGTGGACAAATGAGATATCTATACCGGCCTCGTGGGAAGACTCAGACCCGGAACCATGAAATGTGTACCGATCGTGACCCCAGAACACGTTTTGAGCATTTTTTCAACATTGTATATACATATGTATGTATGAGACATAATACTGTATATGTATATTCTTCAGTTACACAGAAAAGATCTCTATTCAGATCGCATTTATTGTCCGATTTTCATGAAATTTGGTACAAATCTTCTTTCTGTAAACGTCTCAATCAGGTCTGTTAGCCAGCAAAATCGGGCTACCGGAAGTACAATTGGGGGGTGGGGTTCACCAAAAAAGGAATTTTAATGATCTAAAAACAGTGACTTCAAACCGATTTTTATGCAATTTCAAATAAATATGTATTTGATGCGATACATCAATATACTAAAAGTTATGAAAACCCCTCAAGTCTTTTTAAAATGGCGGCCAAAAATGTGATTTTTCGCTATAACAGCGGAATGAGTTTCCCGATGTCGCTGAAATTTGAAATGTGATTTCTAAGATCTAATATGGGTAAAACTAACTCTCATATATGCATTTCGATGATAGAAACTATTGGAAAGTTCTTCTACACTGTCGTAATTGAAAACATGTTTCTTTAATTTTACTGTAACTTTTCAAAAGAAAAAGTCATCAAGAGACTGCATTCTGGATGGGAACTGAGAAGGATTGATTATGTTGAAAAGGGTCAACTGAATATAAATAAATCCGCCTACGTGCCATCTTTAAATGGAATTGAGGTCTCGTTCTCAGAATTGTACCGAGGTAACGCAGATGTACATCTCAGTTGTCAGTATCATCTCTCGTTCTTTCCTTTGAAGTTTGTACAGACAAGTTGCGTTGAAGTGACATTGAAACTGGCTATTTACAGGCTAAGGTTTCGACTGGTTCTCCTCGATCGGGGTTAAAAGGAATTTTCAGACGTAGCTAAATTTTAACTTTCCCATCTTTGTAGTTTGTTTACCTTGGAATCTGCATAGCCCTTCCGTCGAAATTATCAGTTAGTAGCTCAATTTACAGATTTCGTAGTTCTAGACACCTGGTAGCCCTCCCTCATTATTTTATTTAAGACAAAAGTAATTTACTATTGCACAAAAGTGTACAACAAACTACCAAAAACCCTTAATAAGTATATAAGAATTCAAAAAAATTAGAAATATTGTAAAACAGTTTTATTTGACAAGCAATGTTATAGTATTAGAGGTTCTTAGTAGATTAGATAATTTTGTAGATGCTGTTGATTTATTTGTACATTGTATACATTGACGTGTGTCTGTGTTTACGGTAGTCAAATTGTGATTTTGATATTTGCCAAAGATTCTGTTATAATAGGTAGATGGCGCATAGAGGCCGAATAGCTGAGGCAGGAAAATCAACATAGTTGCGGCAGCCCGCGCACAGATAGCGCTGCGACGGAATTTTTCAAACATCTCAAGTAGAGCCACTGGCGCAATCAAAAGTTCATTCATTCTTGAAAATTGCACAATTTTGTCAAATTAAGTCGTCGACATCAGACCAACTCGAGCATGTAGTGCCGAGGGGAATAAGACATCGAGGGACGGCGGCGCTTGCCGCGCTATCTGTGCTCGGGCTGCCGCAACTGTGTTGATTTTCTTGTGTCAGCCATTCAGCATCTATGCGCCATCTACCAACTATAACACAATCTTTGTCTTTACCAAAACCTGGCATGATGACTTTCTTGTTCGTGCAACCATCTTCAAACTCGTGTAAAACGATTTTGATAAGTTTTGGCACGTATGATGGCCTTATGGTGACAAAACGTGACACAACAATGTTTTAGGGTATTATTTTTCGCATTAAGTTTTAAAATATGTTCTAATTTATATTGCCGGTCTTTTATTGTATGATTAGTTGAAACTTTTTTTGTTACCTTTAGAAGTTTGCATGAATGATTCTAGTCTAAATACAATGTTGGGAAAAATAAATTGTAGACTGTAGAAAATGTATCTTGATTATACACGTTTGATTTATAGTTCAAGAACCGTTACTGAAAATGTTAAATTATTATGTTACACTTAAGGTACTGTATCACACAATGATGCCAAATTCTATCCATGTATGGTTATGCTTTCGACCAATTGCGCCACAATTTCTTGTCGTTGTATGGTTTTAAAATGTCATGATTACATACATTAAAAGATGGGTTTGACCTTTCAAACGTTTTAGATTTCTCGTGTAAAGTACTTTAAAAGGCATTGAATATAGTTTAAACACAGAATATACGACGCAAGAAAATACAACTCTGCGAGTAGAGTAGTAGGCCTATAATTATTAATCATATTGCAGCACTGAATATAAATTAGATTTGTCTTCATTGGTCGTAGTGAAATTCCAGTTCTCCCTACTTGAATCAGTCCTATATACTCACAACTGTAAAAACGGGTTTTAAAATTGAAAACAAAACCACGATAAATAAATGGTCGTTGGTCAGGAACCTCTGCCGCTCCGTTCCTGCAACAGGGTTGTAAATCAAGTGATACGAGTATCGTCTCTCAGCTGAGTGTTTGTTCTAGGCCTACTGATTAGTGATTAGCCGACCTATCACTGTAACTACAGGCCCATCTGAATAATATTAACCTAGCCCAGGTCAACACCCGGTACAAAGACCTCTTCGCATTTAAAACGCTGTTCAGGGTTCTTGTGTGTCTTCTCTCTGTTGTGTGAAAATTGTATCAAGACCGGGTCAAGGGTAGCACTAAGCACCAACCCTTCAAAAACTTTAGTCAATACAGACTGGATTACAATTGGCCTGTAATTGTAATCCAGTCTGTATTGCCCAAAGTTTTTGAAGGGTTGGTGCTGGATGTCATCTCTTTCCAATTTAAAATTCTTTTCATTTCTGAACAACACGGCGTGACGTTTACAGTCACTAATCTTAGTGTCTTCTCTCATTTTGTAACTCACTCTTTTTCTCAAAATCGTCAGGTTGACTGTGTATACCTTGACTTTGCCAAGGCATTTGACGGGGTCTTAAAAAAACTACTCCCAGCTTTTCGGGCAGTTAAGAAACTCTACCCCTTTTCAACTCGACCTAACCCTTCATTATAGTTAACACTCAACCTAAGACCTTGTCTAAGAAACAAGGTAAACATTTTATGGCACATTTACGTTATATGCCTATCCTGAAAACACAAAGAATGAAAAGTAACAATATCAAACTACGACTATAAACATTAAACAGAGAAAAGAGTTGAGTTAAGGGTCCGCCTCCGTGGTAACCGCTGAATTCGTCCGTCCAAGGACACCGCGCACGTAACAACGGGCTTTCTTTCAACTGATGCAGCCTAACTGTCAAACCCTCCGCTTGCAAGGGTTTCGTAGAAAGTAGATAGCGCTCTTATACGAAGATTAAATTCGGATATATTAATTGTTATGTAAAGAGAAAAAGTTTATTTGTGTTTGCCTGTGATTAGATTTTTGATAAACCTTATTTTTAGCTTCTTAAATTAGGTCTTAAAACACTCTATATTTTCTAACTTTAATCGTTAATAGCATACAAAATAAAAAAATGAAAAATGAACTACAGGCAAACCTAGATAATATGTTTATCTTTAATTTAAGAGTTGTTTCGTTAAAATAGCATTAACACTAAAGTCTCCATTTTATTTCCCGCAAACCTCTGCAACGACGCTCTCCCGAGCAGCTGAGGCTGACCCTTAACAGACGAGTGTTTCCCCGGCATTGGCAATGTCTGGTGTACAGTTTAGTAGAGTAGCTTTCTATCAGAGGCTCGGAACTCCTATCAGAAAGGTACTAAAGTGAAGGCTGTTGTCTGGCACTGTGAGCTAGACCGGTTAGACGAGCCTAAATCCTCCCAGGTTTGTCAGGTTTTAGTTTTATTTCACGTGACACCATTAAACCTAGGCCAAAGTGACATTGGCTAGAGTGGTCAACTACGCCGGTCGTCGTGGCTAGATGAAGTATTTTGGAACTGCTTTACTTTTGTTGAAGGCATTTAACGGACTTTTAAAGACTAGTAATTTCGTTTAATTTTATTTCATAACCGAATTTCAAATTTCTAGTGCCATCTTGTCAGCTAAAATTGTAGTAAAGAGATGACTCCATATATAATTTAAGCTTCTCATATCTGGAACATATGTCCAATGCATGGATTTATATTGCTGCCACTCCCAATTGGTTAAATTGCTCTAATCTTGGTGTTTAGCAATATGTTATGTTACCTGTAATCTCCCTTGGCCAGCTGGTCTCTCTACCCTCATGTCCTCATGTTCCTTGCTTATCTATGTTTGTGTGTTCAATTTATAGCTTAATTGAGTGCTCTCATGTGGATGATGTGTGTGAATGCGTAATTATGAACTGACGGTATTTGATTGAAAAAGTCAATAGCTTCGAAACAAATAATATAGGCTACTATATCATAGGTATCATGTCTATCATGTCATATGAGCGGACCCGTGACGGGCTGGAATCAATCAACTTTCTGTTTCATAAATAAAATGTGTTGTGATTTTTCTTAAAGTTAGTGTTTTCTGAAATGGGATGAGCTTCAACTTTCTATTATTGCTTAAAATGTAACTTATTAAATATCTATACAAGAATTTTTTAATTGACGTAATCACAATGACTTTATAATTGCAATGCCCGAAAAGCTAAGAACACATGTCCTTTTTCATTCAATTTTTATGATCCCACTCATAAATAACTTTAAAATAATTCAATTTATATGGGTGAATGCATACATAAATAGTGTAACTTTTATTTTAAAATGTACATCGTTTGAGTTACAGAGATCGCTCAAACTCAAGTATCTATCTGTAATTTTTCTCCGAGAGATAGATCTTAATTTATATAAACGCTGAATAGCTAATTTATTACTAAAGAAATTGGAAGACAAAAATGTTGGGCCAAACCGGTTTGGTCCAAACATTTTTGGCTTCAAATTTCTTTAGTAATTTTGTTTGAGAGAGACATAGAGATTTTATCACCTTTTTGTTTTGAAGATAGATTTCGAAACATCTTTCTGTAAGTTCACAAGTAAATAAATAAGCGCCTAAGTATTATTTTTATCTGTAAGTGTGCAAATTGTATGATTCTTTTTTATACACAAACTGTGAAGTTCTCTCTGTCACCTGTGTTTGTGCGTACATTTATACCATATTAATTTTGTAACATTTTCAGGTGTTCCAGAGAGTCTCAACCATGTTTGAAATGGATTTATTATAAGGTATGTAGCATCTAGTATTTGTTTTTACTCAACAGTCAACTCTGTACAAAAATACTCAAAGTAGATTCATAAGCTAATTGGCAGATGAAAAAGAGGCACTACAGTAAAGATTAAAGTTTTATACAAATTAATAAAAATTTGTACAGCTTTGTTTCATTAAACTTTAATTGAAACTAAGATAAAAATGTAAAAATCAAACTAAAATGGTTCACAGTTTCGCCAATGACTTATAGGCAAAATTTTTGAAACCTTTACAAATAATGAATCTTTTTTTAAATATTAAAACCAGTTTTTAACATTATCATGTTTTTAAAAGTAAAATTATTAAGATAGGGAATTGAGGATCAGCTCTTTCTTATTGACCTTGAGCGTTTGCCCACATGGCATGCATTGCTGTTTTACACCAATATTTTCTGTTTTTTTTATCCTAATTTATTGGGGTTTGCTGTATATTAAAGCTTATGAAACCAATAAACTTTTATTGCTGACCAAAATATAAAAATACTTTATCCTGTTTTTACTAAAAAGTAAGAACTTCATAAAAATCATCACTTTTTAATTCAATAATTACAAAAGTTGTAGGAACAATATTCTATATAATTGTTCAACTACACACATTCTAATTTGTGCTACCTTTCAAATTTTGGTAATATTTATCAACTAAGAAAGAAAAAATTGGTTTTGTTAGTTTACATTGAGCTTATGGAGAATTAATCGAAGATGGAGTGGGTAGAGCTTGGCCTTAGGTCATTCCTCAAATTATCAATCCGGTGTCTGTACTATACATAGTTTTTGAATATGTATGTTAAAGTTTAATTAGGATGGCTTAAATCTAGTAGATCAGTAAACATTAATAGTAGACTCTGCGCTTTAAATTTTATTTTAGTCACTAAATAGTTAAATAGATTGGACAAGCACTTTTGCACTTGTTTTGGCCACTTTTTATTGAGGAGCGTATACCTATGAAGAGTGCTTGTTTGCAAAAATAGGTTTTCTCTAAAATGTAATCAAATTATCATTGACCAACCAAATTCAAATAGAGGGACAAAAAAACTGTCCGCCACCATCTTGGTCTGGCTGAACAGGTTTTTTGGATTGTGTTACATATCTTGGTGACTGTTACATAAAATGTTCATTTCAAATTTCATCAAGAAGCATAAAAACTGTTTTTTTGGGAAACCACTCTCCCCCCCAGAGAGAAGGAATTCATGTGTATTGGTGTTTCTGGTTTTCCAAGATAGTCAAGAAATTTATAAAAGAACATTTACCCTGAATTTCACAAACATAAAAACAAATTGCAGACTAATGACAAGATCTATTGCACGCACTTTGCTTAACAATCAATAAACATTTTTATTTGATAACTGTAAGTTTCTACGCTTATCTTACCTAGGTGGTTTAGGCAAGGTTGAAATTTAGCATGTGAATGACATGTTGAGTTCTCAGCATATTTCCACGTTCATTAGGTTTTGCTATTTTACTCAAAATCTTTTGAAAATCTCAAAACTGGATTTTGCTTTGTTCTGAGGCCTTGGTTTTACAACTCAATACCTATTTCTTATAAGAATTCACTAATAATAAGAAAAGGATCGAAAAATCTACAAAGAATAACTGATAAGTAATAGCTTTACACTAATAATTCATTCCACACTAACGATTTTTTGTCAAATCAAAGATCCGATCACTAGTTCAGCCGCTACAGCCAAAATAGTAAACCACTGCACAACCCCATTTTCGGCCAACGCTATTAACAGCCGCTACTGTGCCAGGGTTAAAAAAAGTCAAGTTTTCAGATTTTTCCTGGTGGTTTCACACCAAGGACTTCAAAACGAATATATGGTTGAGGGGGTAGTTCTACCGGAAGTGCCTAAACATTTCTCTCGTTCACCCGTCAGTCACCCAAATGGCTTTATAGTATATTAACTTGCCCTTCTTGTAACAAAATAAAAATTGTCAAATAAAACATTTTTTTATACACACACACATACATTTTATATGTCTGTGTGGTTGATAAGTACCGTAACTAAGAGCCCAAACACGCGAAAAGTTGAATTTTTGACAATTTAACTTCAAACTGATCTAGCAACAAAACGTCACGGGTGGAAAAAAGTGTTAAATACAAAAGTTGTGGGAAATTTTAATTCCACGCTAACGATTTTTTATCAGATTGATGATCCGAGCAACTGTTTTGCCGCTATGATGCAAAATATCGGCTAAGTACAAGGGCAGATTTTCAGACACCATCTTTTTTAGCCACCAACTTGTCAGAGCCTTAAAATAAAGAATTTTTACAAATTTTACATGAAGTTTTCACACCAAGAGCTTCAAAAAGAGTATATAGTTGAGGAGGGGTAGCTTGGCGGGAAGTGCCTAAACATTAACTTGTTCAGTCACCAGTCACCTGTACAACGCTTTATAGTATTATAGTTTTACAGCATTTCTCCTTAAAATCTGTCTTAATTAAAGTCTGAACTGAAAAGAGTAAAGAAGAAACTCGATGAGTAACCCGGGAGGGATTCTGTCTCTGTGACACTCAAGAAGATGATAATTTATTTTCATCCTATTGACTTTCATGATACATATGGTGCTAGTAATGTTTACTACGTTAGAAATTGTAATACACGGTCTGGGCTTTGTCCAGCTGTAAGCGATGTAAATTAGATTCTCTTGCTGCGTCAAAACGAGCCCTGAAAGTGTAATATGTTTTATTCATTGTTTGAACTCGAATTGATGAGCTCATCTTAATAAGAAGCTTTATACTTAAACATTTACATACAGGCATTCTTAATTATGTCTTTATCTTTTACACACATGTAATACAACCAATAATTGCAGCTGCAAATGGTTTGTTAATTAAAAATTTGTTAAAAATGAAAACAGTTCAGTGTAGTAAAACTTTAGCTGAAATTTAAATGTTTGTACAGGTTGATTGGTATTATTCACCATTTTTGGTTATTTATTGACTGACAAAGATACCAAAATTTAGTATTGAAATATTTTATTTTTAAATTTATTATTTTATTATTGACAGACAATAGCCTACCGATGTCTACAATTAATAAAACCTTGTTTCACAGGCGTTTATATGGGGCTTTTGGAGTATCAATAATTGTCAAAAATTTAATGTAAGTCAAAAAATTAATTTATTGTTTGTCTGCAAACTGTATATTCCAAATGGAGTTGCACTTTTCTATCAGTTGGAGTTACCCATGATTTTTGTAGATATATAACTTATTTAGTACTACTGTATTACTTTTTAGAGCTACATGGGTATAGCAAAGTTGAAAATCCCCAAAAGGGTTTTCAATATCTAACTATACATAAGCCTCTTTAACACCATCACTGGGTTGTGTTTTAGCAATTTATATGGACACAAATTGGAAGTGTTAAACTAAGTAAATCTTTAAAACAACTATAATAATTCAGAGGCGAATCCACCGGTGGGATGGGGTGCAAGGGAATTGGGGAAACTACCCTAGATTTACAGTGAACTTTGTTATGACTTAAAAATTTGGAAATGGTATGGAAAACTTGAGTGTGTGTGTGTGGGTGCGTGTGTGTACTAGGGACTCTAGGACCCCCAATTTTCATGGGGAGTATTCCTATAACCCCCACGCTCCACATATTTTCTGCCCCAAAAGGTGTCCCTGTAAATAAAGGATCCGCCCGTGATTTGCTAATATGTTTCGAACAAACTGCACATGCATAGCAAGTAGGTTAGTGCTTTGTTCTTGCTGAAACAATGTAGATCAGATGCAAATTGTAGGAAAAGCTGTTGCTGAACTACTTGTCCTCCTTTCTTTGTATTTGTTTAATGCTTTTTGCATACTAGTAACTTAATAATTGTATTCACCAGTGTTTGTCAATTTTTAACGAATTTCCTTTAGAAAAATACGATATTCATGCTGTCTTAATGGTAAGACCCAGACCTGGGACTATGAAATGTGCAACTATACTGACCCCTAGAACACTTTTTGAGCATTTTTTCAAAACTTGATATGCATATTTATTTACTGTATATATGTCTGTGCTCTCTACAGGTCGCGTTTTTTGTCCAATGTTCATGAAATTTGGTACGAATGTTCCTTTTGTAAATATTTCTGTCAAGTTCGTTAACCAGCAAAATCGGACTACCGGAAGTACCCTCTTGAGGAGGAAGAGGGGAGTTTTATAAAAAAGTGGTTTTAATAATCTAAAAAATCCGATTTTGATGAAATTTAAAATAAATCAATGTACTAAAAATTATGAAAGTCCATCATTTGTTTTAAAATGGCAACCAAAAGTGATTTTTTGTTCTAACAGCATTAAAATAAAAGTAGCCCAATTTTAATGAAATTTTAAACAAATTCTTCACTTGTCATACATAGTAAAACATGCAGTAAAATGCCACATAAGTCTGAGGCCCAGGCTACGCTCACAGCCTCTTAATACCCGTGATAATAAAGAGCAGAGTGAACTAACTACTGGATCGGTGCGCTTTATTTTGTATACCAGCTTTCAGCATGTACAGCAAACTGTATGCAAAGTTTCAACTGATTCTGGTAAAGTTTTGCTCAGTCATACCGCGGACAGACAGACACACACTCACACAAACCAAATACTTGTTTAAGGGTTCACACGTAAGGGTGTTCTGTTGTGTCCCAGGGTCAGATGCTCGGAGACATGTGGTTCCTCAGCTGCTTGTGGTTGTCTCTCTGCGTCTCACAGTGTCTCACCTTCCAATGTTCCGACTCACCGTACACCACACAGGTAAATGACATCAGTCCGTTCGTATCTGTATTCAGTACTACGTTGGTATCTACAAAAGTAAAGTGTTAAGAGATTCTAAGAATATTAGCTCTGCTGGATTGAATCCAGCAGCGAGTTAATGCTGTTGAAATATATCAATCCGCCAATTTGAATTCGCCTTTGTTGAAGCATTACCATCATCTAGGAATTAATTAATCTGGTAGTACGCTCTTTTTTCATATGTTTTTCTAAGTGTATGCTCATGTTTTTCTATGGAGTTTCCTTTTTTCCTATAATTTTGAAATGTATTACAAGATTGTATTTTATTTTCAAATAAAACAAAAACCATTGGTATGTTCTGAAGTTTTAAAAATTTTAAAAATGTTGACCCATATCACTGGTTGTTTGTGATAGGCTGTTTATTTGTGTACTATATTTCTACTTTAATGTCATAAGAACAAGTTTATTAAATCATGGAAATAATACTTTCAACAAAGAGAAATACTCAAAATATTGCTACGAGCTCGAAATGATTGATGAACAGTGAACAAGCTGAAAGATCTAGAGAAGTATACCATATCAAGCTGTCAATTAACAAACCTTTATCATTTACAACTTACGTGTTTACAAGTCAGATAAGAGTGCCTCTCATTTGAATATAAATGCTGCTCTCAATGGCGTGAGAACGTTTCTAAGAATATCTGTTACACGTAAACTTTACAACGAAGAATGAAGAATGCATGATTTCCACTTCTTAGAACCTTAAGCTGGATTTATAATCTTAATAGTTTCCTGTCTCAGTGGCTGAGGAGGTTTGTTAAATTGCTATCCAATTGTATGACTATTATAAAATAGACTCTTTTAAGTGTTAAGATCAAAGCAAGTACAAAAGTGGAAAACATACTTTTCATGCTATTCTTAATGTATGTTCCGTTCAAAAGTAGTAAAATGCACATCTATTCTAGAAACTTTTCATTATATTCATAATAAAGAGCATTCTTTCATCTATATTAAAGTAAAACTACTACAAAATAGAAAACATTTTAGAAATCTGAACATGAAGAGTGTTAGTATTAAGCCAAATTAAAACTATGCTATATACAGTTGTGTATATATAATTAAAAAAAGATACTGTTATTAGCTTTGGAAATTGTCTATAATAAAATTGTAGTAAATAAAAAAACAAAATAGTTTTTGTTTTATGAAAATTAGGTTAAAACTAAGAAATTTGAATTTAAAAACACAAACCTTTCAACCGCGTCCGTGGCTCGGTGGGTAGAGTCACTGCTTGCAAAGAGCAACGGTTCGATTCCCATCGCAAGCATATGGGTTTGGACCGCTTTCCCAAAAAGCGTTTGGTGATGCCCACAAAATCCTAAGTTAAGTCTCTAAATCAAAATGCCATCGGTGTAAACAATAAAAATAAAGTTAAGAAGCAAGCTGCTGTATGTGCTATCATTGAGTTCCTATGATATTCTTAATAGGGGGTTTGAAACTCCCGTAGAAGTATGGTTAAAAACAAATAAACAAACCAACAAAATTTAGCCCATTTGAAGATATCTATATTGTAATGTGTAAGTGACAATTTTTCTTTCATGGCGTTAACAAAAAATGATGTTGCTCTTTTTTTATTTAATTTACTGTACATGAACTATTTAGAGTTAAGAGTGCGCAGTAGTGACTGTGACTTTGCATTTTGTCCCATAAGAGCAATGTAAAACCATGCATTTTCTTAGGACACTTCACGCCTACAGTTTTCATTGGATTTGTATGAAATAAACCTTGTTTTAAAGTGCGTAAATTGTTCTAGTGACTCCGCTGAGCCGAATTTTTATTTTAACTTTTATAAGACCTTGACATAAATCTAAAAATTGAAGAAACTTTGTATTTGAATTTCTTTTTTTACTAGTAAACTAATAAAATTTTCAAAATGTGGTCAGCGGAGTCACTGCGTTACACTGTTATCTTTAAATTAAACTTGTTTCAAAAGATCGTAGGCGTGAAGTGTATTAAGAAAATGCCTGTTTTTACATTGTTCTTAAGGGACAAAAAACAAAATGGCCGTCAAGTACTTTGTACGTGACAGTGCCCAGTGTCGGGTTTGGATGTCTCACGAGTGCCAGTGTCCTTGGCGAAGCGTGCTCACGTCTCATTATCCATCCACAAGGCAAAGGTTGAGGCCGCTACGTCTAAAACCAGCATGCAAATTGTTATTGTAGAGAAATAACTCTGTGTGCTAGCTGTAGCTTCAGTAAACAATTACTGCCTAGTGAGAACTTGATTCCTGTCGGGTAAATAATAATTTATACTGGCTGCTTCCAAGGTTTTATAATCGGTTGTTTATGAGTGAAGCTTATCAAGGTTTAATCTTTCCACAACTACAAGTTTCTAGTGACTCGCAACTGATTGAGAAGTTCGAAGAATATTGTTTAGTTATGTATAAGTGCTTTGCATGATTATTAAAACACTAGGAATTAATTACCAGGCACTTAATTCTATTAGAATATTTCAGTGTTAGTTTAAAAGACATTCCTTAACATAATTATTCAGCTAAATTATTCTGTGTTCCTTTGCTATTTTACTAGTAACGTGTCTTAGATTCCGTTGGTTGTTGAGCTATTATATTTAGGAATATTAGATTTAGGAAATAGGGCAATAGGCCAGGATATGCTATCAAAAAGGAATAGAAAGGAGAGCAGGCTCACCTGGATAAAGTAGAAACACATAAAAGAACGCAGACTTTCAAATTTTTAGCTCTACTAGAACTTTGTCAAATATTAGGGCTTTCGTCAATTAAGGGCCTTTGCACATTAATGTAACTTAACATTAATGTGGTATTGACACCATTCAATGATTGTTACACAAATTTGTTACAATTTGTGAATAAAGAGACTTTGACTTCAAAGGTCTTTTTGTCTTGACAAAGGCCCTAGTAGGGCTGAAAATTTGACATTCTGTGTTCTTTTACGTGTTTCTACTTTATCCAGGTGAGCCTGCTCTCCTTTCTATTCCTTTTTGATAGCAATCTGAGGAACAGTATACCTTAGTTTGTAACAAGACTACACCTCATCATCCATCAACACACTCATCACACTCACCATTCATCCTATATTCACCTTAAAATACCCTCTAGACTAGTCCATGTTTCAAATCAAAGTATCATACCTTAATTTTTATTTGGTCCATTTCATACAATTGTAGTCACTTTCACACAAAACCAAGTCCCATACTTCACATTGGCGCTTGAAAGTATAAAATGAAAATAATAAATATTGAATTTACACTGAATACATCAAGCCTTATGATGAAGGAGGATTAAGTACTACAACAAAGTACTTAAAAATTAGGTGGGTGGATAACATTTTGAAATATCATATTACAGTAGTTAAAGTCCTTTGTCCCACAAAGCCCTGAGGAATCATCGACACTGATTATCTATAAAAATATACAGTATTGCTGAATTCGATATTTTTTCTCCGGAAAATTTTAGCTTGAGTAATTGACATTGAAACGTATAGAAGGAAGTGTCATATAAACTGCACTTGATACATCCTCTCAACACTTTAGATAGATCAATCCACCTCAACAGTTGGCTTTCAAACAACTAAAACTGAAAGCTAACATCTAAGTGTCAAATCTGTTTGTTGACATATCAATCAATCAATCACTGTAGTGATTGTTTGACAAAAAACCAATAGAAATCTTAAAACTGTTATTGTATCAACCCTTATACAAATATCTAAACATATTACTGTACTTAAAAGCTTGTTAAAAGTACAATATACAGTATACTTCTTTCCTCTTCATACAAGTACAAAATTGGTTTGCTAACACCTCATTAAATATTTGAACAGGTAGTTTCCACCCTTTTATTTTAAAATTTCACCGCTGTGCCTTGGCAGAGTTTGGGAAATAAATTTAGTAGGGTTAATGGTAATATAGCGTAAGGAAGTCAACCCACTGGCTCTTATTGAGTGGTGTCCCGTGAGAAGTGGTGAAACCCTGCGTGCGTGCCCAGGTGATTGAGAATCTCACTCGCTAGGTAATTGTAGTTTACCCGCTAAGAGTCCGCCTCAGCTGCTCGGAAGAGCGTTGTTACACAGGATTGCGGGAAATAAAATTGAGACTTTAGTATTAATGTTATTTTGACGAATCAACTCTTAAATGAAAGATAAACATATGCCTGTAGTTTATTTTTCAAAATGTCTTTTAGTTTTATGCTATTAACGGTTAAATTTAGAAAATTTGAGTGTTTTAAGACCTTATTCAAGAAGCTAAAAATAGGTTTATCAAACATCTAATGACAGACAGATAAACTCTTTCTCTTTCCATAAAAATTAACATATCCGAATTTAACCCTCTTACTCGTATAAGAGCGCTATCTACTTTTTACGAAACCCTTGCAAACGGAAGATTTGGCAGTTGCAAGAAAACCCGTTGTTTAGCCAGTTGTTACGTTTGCGGTGTCATGTTCCTAGGGCGGACAAATTCAGCCTTTCTCTGCGGTGACCATGGGCGGAGTCCTTAACGATTGGTTTGAGGACAAAATGTCTCAGAACATTCATTTTCTTATTAAGGAAATTTTATTTTCTGCCTCAAAAACGGCTGGTCTGATGCACATTTAAGCCAATATGTTTGAATATAACGGACAAGTACATCTTGGATTACTGATTTCAAAGTTTGCTCACACATGCATAGTTTGGTGTGTAGACAAAATACTTTCATATCAAATTTCAAAAAAATTGGGTAATTATTACTGCTCAAACCGCAATACATCCAGACAAAGTGGGGAGTGGTTGAGTTGAAATATAGACATTCGCTTGGTCAAAGAATGTTCTGTAAACTTACTTTTCTTTATTAGTAAAAATATTGTGTAATAATATTGTGTAGAAAAGAAATGTTGAATCAAATACAGGTTTGTAAATGTACTCTGAAGATGCATCAGGGTGGAAAGAAACAATTTTCCCAACATTTTAAATATTTCATCTTGTACACTTTTCAGATACCAGAGTATACAGTCTGCCCAACAGAAAATGAAACTCACAGTCCATATGATGGAACAACATACACTGAAGGTTAGTTTGATACAAATATAATGTGTAATTAATATACAGGGTGTCACAAAAATGTGTAGCAGGCTATGCAGAACCGATTCTACTTACAAATGTAAGTTGAAAACATCTTGTAAAATCTTTTTGATTTCCGCTTAGTTTGGCCGTAATCTGACATTTTGTAAATTTTTTATTATAATTAATAACTCAAAAACTCTTTGAAATTATTTTGTGAAACTCAGTATAAACCTTAGTTAATATCCTAATAATATTTTCCAAAAATATTTGTATCTGACTTATCAAATTTCAAAATGGTGGTAATTTAAAAATGTCAAAGACAAAGCCAATTTTTTGCATTTGACTTTGAAATTTTTAAATGGCCGTCATTTTGAAATGTAATAAGTTAGATAAAAAATATTGTTGGAAAATGTTATTAGAAAAACAATTAAGGTTTATACCAAGTTGCACAAAAATATCTCAAAAAGTTTTTAAATTATGAATTTATTTAAAAATTTACAAAATGGCAGATTACGGCTAAACTAAGCCAAAATAAAAAATGTTACTCGTTTTTTTGTTTTACTTTTGTATGTAAAATCCAGTTCTGCATAGCGGGCTACATATTTTTTGACACACTGTATAATTTTGTATTGTTCATCATTTTACCTCTTTGCGTTAATCTTTACTTTAAAATAGTCAACTTATTTTTTCTAAGTTTTGCATGTTCCATAGAATGGAATAATACCACTTAAGGTTGTTTTAATTATTTGAATCCCATTGATTTTGAGCCTCACTCATGGTGGGTCCTCAAAACACCAAAACCTGTAAAAGCTTAGTGGTTTAAGGATGCCTTTGGTAAATAAATTGTTTGTCTTGTTATCAACCACTATACTAAATTTCAAATTCAAAATATCTTTATTCATTTTTATACAATAAATGTACAGTGAATAGTGTCATAGTCATTTTACACTTTACAGTAATTTTACACTCTCAATTATAATTCTCAATACTATCATAAACCCTCGATAGTAAGCATCACTAAAGTTCTTTTTGTCAAAATATTTAAATAAAAAATGCATGTGAACTCATCTAGCAGCAGTAGTGGACTGTTAAATAGTTTGTTTTTCGCCAGCTAGAGTGAAAGTCATCATTTACTTATCTACTGATCTGTAGCTCTTGGACAAAACAAAACACTGATTTACAGTTAGCCGAGTGGAAAGTTCCGTGGATAACGAGTAATGTATCTTGAAATACTTCACAAATAGCTTGTGTGCTCTAGTAACAACCTGTTCGAGTTGTGTTCATTAGTGCTGGCTCCAGGTTGTTTAATCTTAAGGCCAAACACGTTAACGTTTACGTTCCTTTACTTACGTTTTTATTCAATTTTGTGCAGTCAATTCAATTTATTTGAGATTTTCTTTTATGTTAACAACTAAACTAACTCCTAATCAACTTGTTACACTTTAGTTTAATTTTTAACAATTTTATAAGTTCTTTTTTAGAACACAGAAAATAATATGTGTTCACAAAACACTTATTTTGGTTAAGCTAGGAATAAAATTGTCAACTAAAGCTCTGGGTACCTTCCTTGGATACTTTTGCCTTCTTTGACCGTGAATGTAGTTGACTGCGTCATTGAACTAACTACACATTTTTATTGGAGGCTAAAACCGACTGATTGAGATGGGCTCTAAATATTATTACAGTTTTCATTATTGTTAATCATTTTTCTTTGTTTTTAAGTAATGATGCTGTATTCTAGACACAGTGAATATGTTTATAATCATTCAATTTTAAATACAAGAAGGATTCAGTTTTGTTTTTAATAATTTTATCTTAGATTAATTTTTACATAATTTGATAATTTTCTCCAAATTCATGGGGAAAAGTCCAAAACTTTCCTCTCATATCTTGCCCTTGGCGCACTTAACTAGGTTTTTTTCTAGTAGCTCTTGAACTCGGGTAGCTTTCGTAATTTTTTTACTCTTCTGAATTAATATTTTCACAGTTTGTCCTCATTAATTTGTGCAAAACTTTGGTATTTTAGTGCTAAATTTAATTGGCAAGGTCTAAACATAGCCTTGATTAACTGGTGCATTGGATATGCAGTGTGAAAAGGCATTCAATAATAACAGTTTCAACTGTACAAACATAATTTCAACACAAGAAAAAAAAAAAACAGGTACATCGAGATTTTTAGAAAAAACCTCTAAAACATAGTGATGAATATTGCAAAACATGCCAATTACGGACACAGAAAGTTGCAGGTTAAAGTATGATTACATTTAAATGTAGTGTAATGCACAAGGACAGGTGCTTTGAAGCAATTCCTCGGCTGTAAATTTCATAAAGAAGACAGCAGCAGTTGATGCAAGTTGAAGGACAAAGGCAGTCGCTTGTGTTGCGATACGGGTGCCAGTACAATGTAGTACTCGTATACTTGCATGAAAAACTGTTTATCACACCTGCTTTATCACACAGAACTAATGAGCTTATTTATCGTTATATAAGTCACCTTTACTCACTTACGTGTGCATTTCACATAATAGGTAGGTCCTTGGCGCACTTAACTAGGTTTTTATTTTTTTTTCTGTTGTACATAATTTTTGAGATTAGAACAAGAGTCATATTGTATTGAATGGTCTTGGTGAATGGTTTCTTGCTGTTTCTTGGTGTTCCATTTTTCAAATTCTTGAGTGGAGTAGACCAGGTTGTCAGTTTTTGTCTCAAATGTTTTGGATTTTCAATGCTCCTTAATTCATATTTTCTAGTAGCTCTTGAACTGGGGTAGCTTTTGTATTCTTTTTTACTCTACTGAATTAATATTTTCACAGTTTGTCCAATTTTAATAATAAGAAGCCCTGTCGTTCTTGTCATGTTCAGAATAGAAAACTTGAGCCATAGTATTGGACTAAATTTCAAAGTTAGATAAAATAAGACAAAAACCAATACTTATAATCATTTAACTTGCTAATCAATACTTATAATCAATTAAATGATTATAAGTATTGGTTTTTTGTTTTATTTGATCTAACTTTGAAATGTTCAGAATGTTGAAATTATTTCTCAACATCTAAACACTCACAACATAACTGATTTTTAAACACCTTTTTAAACTTGATTTTTAATTTTTTTTTAAATCAGGTTTTTTATAACCTGAAAATTTTAGTCATGTTATCACCAAACAATACTGTTATTTGTTTGGTGGCCCAGTTATCTTATAACTGAGTAAAGGTAGAATTTGCACATTTCAATTGGCAAACTGCGAAGTCAGAGTGAGGTGGTGTGAGGGAGATAGTTGATCTGACAACTTGCTCAACCCACTTGCGCAGTGGCAGGTCGCTCAAGCACTGGATTTGGAAAACAAGTTCTGAAGGACGCCTGTAGCCTGAAGAAGTGGCCATTAGCTGCCTGCCTGCTTGCCGTAATCTCTCTCGTAAATATATACACACAAACTTGTCATACCGACACAGACACACACTCTCTATCACGTAAACATCATGCGGGTTTCAGCTGGCTGATACTTCTACGTTATCAAAAGTAACCCATCGTGAAGAGTAGTGGTGATCGGTCTGTCACTGAGAATAGTAGTTTTTATTTTGTATGTTCATGTCCCACTGATTTTGGAACATTCAAGGTCTCAAAATTGAATCTAAGAAACATTCATTCATTTATAGTTTATTACCCAAACTTATTTCTTAATAAATAACATAGTCTAGTATATTTATTCCAGACAACTATCTCAGGCAGGAATTGAACTGTAAAATAAGCTTAAATAGATCAAATCTGTTGCTACTAGTGACTAAGTACACAGATTTAAGCTAATTAGTTTATAAATTTCAACTGAATTAGTCTTCTAATGGGTACATATTTTTTAATTTTGCAAATTGTATTTCCTAATCAATGGTTTTGTAAGGCCAAATAAATGAAATAACGATTTTAGTTTTCAAATCCCATGTAAACATTTTTGATAACCCATTCTCACTTACAAACATTTACAGTATTTAAAAAACTGTGTTTTGGGTTTGTCTTACATCTGTCAAAGTACGAGTATATGCTCTGCAAACAATAGGCACGTGCAAGTATGAGGGTCATCCAGAAAGTAAAAAGCATTTTGGCATGGTCAAATAAAAAAATATCAGCACAAAACTTTATTTACAAATGCATAGAACCTTCCTCTACTTTTCTACATAGTCGCCATGGATTTAAAGACACTTGTTGTAACGTGGGACCAGTTTTCCATACCCATGTTGTACTAATGTGCCGCCAAAGACTTGAGCCAGGGGTTTTAAAATTTTTTTACTGTCTACGCTAGTGGCATTTTAATTTTGAGACTTAACCTAAGATTTTTTGTGGGCATTACCAAACGCTTTTTGGGAAAGCGGTCCAAACCCATGTTTCATGGTTTCACACCTTCTTGGAATTTCTCATCGTTAGCAAACGGTTTTCTACCCATAAAATCCTTAAGCTTTGGGAATAAGTGATAATCATTTGGCGCCAAATCAGGGCTTTAAGGTGGATGGAAAAAATTCCAACGTAGACGTTGAAGTTCGTGACGTGTTCTTGCAGATGCATGAGGCTGAGCATTGTCATGAATCAGCAACAATTTTTCTGAAAGCATTCCCTGTCTCTTGTTTTGAATGGCACGTTGAAGTCGTTGGAGGGTTTCACCGTAGGCTTCTGACTTAATCTTTTCCCCTCTCAACAGTAAAAAAAATAAAAAAAACCCTGGCTCAAGTCTTTGGCGGCAAATTAGTACAACACGAGTATGGAAAAACTGGTCCCACGTTACAAGTATCTTTAAATCCATGGCGACTATGTAGAAAAGTAGAGGAAGGTTCTATGCATTTGTAAATAAAGTTTTGTGTTGATATTCTTTTTTTATTTGACCATACCAAAACGTTCTTTACTTTCTGGATGACCCTCATACTTGAATTCAAAATTGAAACTCAAAGAGTCAAACTAAAAAAAGCTTGTCATTTACTCAAAGTCTGTTACTGCAAAATCAAGTTAAGTTTGGCTTTCTTGAAAAAATTCTAGTGTTACTTCATTTCTTTGAAATGTTCTGTTTTCGTCTTGTTGAAAAACAATTAGTGTACCAAAGAAACCTGCTAATACAGGAAATTTCAAAAGTAATACTGCTACATTGGTTTTTTAGGACATAGTAGCTTTAGTTAGAGTTTTAAGCACAAATGTGCTAGAGTGAGAAAGAAAACTCAACTTGAATATACAGGGTGTCCAGTAATTAGAGGATCAAACTTCACCAGGTAATTTATCAAGTCAAAATAAACAAAAAATGTCCAATAACACCTAGTCCTATCTCGCCTAGTTTTACGTCTGTCTGTGTTTTTCACTAGATAATTTTTATCTCCGAGGTCAATTAAGTTATAAACTAAAAACTTTGCACACTTGTTAATACAATTAAAACCAATATTTAAAAAATAAACTTTGGAAGTGTGCAAAATTTTTTGTTTATAACTTAATTGACCTCGGAGATAAAAATTATTTAGTGACAAACACAGATAGACAGAAAACTAAGCGAGATAGGACTATGTGTTATAGGAAGTTTTTTGTTTATTTTGAGCGGATAAACCCCTGGTAAAGTTTGATCCCCTAATTACTGGAAACCCTGTATAACTCAAACTTTGGGCTAAAATAAAAACCTTGACCTGAGTTATTACTACTCCCACATGACTGCTATAATTTAAAGGTTCTTTTAATAAAACAACGTCATTCGCTAAGCAGGAGTCTAGAAGTGTCTTAAAGTCTGAAGAATAACATGAAGGTTCCGAGAAATCTAAACAGGTTTACACGTCTTGTTTCCCATCATACACAGTCATGAAGGTGATCAAATTATAAAAACCTTGAAGGAGTTGAACTATAAAGATAGAACGTAAATCTTTAGCCAGTGGTAGTGATGTGAAGAACACTTGACCTTGGGTGACCGGTTGTCGTTTGTATTTCACAGATACCGTTTTTGTGCAGCCACTTGTAAATTTAACTATTACTGTCCTAAATCAGTTTATAGTTTTAATGCTTAAGTCACTGCAACGTAAATGAACAGTGTCGTTTTACAGTCAAAAGACTCCCAATTTTGCTCTGTTTTCAGTTAAGCAATCACCCATACAAAGCAAAACCCTTTAACTAGGCTATGTTTAAAATACCACCTTAAATCCTATTCTTACGCTATGTATAGCAAATTCCACATTGCAATGGCTATATCAAGGTTGAGAGGTAGAGAGGACTTGGTAGTTCTTTCTTTGCTTTCTTAAACAAGGCAAAATTTAAGAAACTTTTTAGATGAAATTATAAAAACCACTATTTTAATTAAAAACACATAGGGAAGGAACAGATTTGGCTTACAAAATACGAAAGCAATTCTAAACCTGCTTTGTCTCCACAACTGACAATGTCTACCACAGAGTACAAAATATTTCTTTTAATTGAAATATTTGTAATGAGTTTTATCCAAAAAGGGATTTTATTTATGACCAATAATTTATTTAAGCTTGAAATTTAAAATAACACCAACCTTTTTCCATGTTGTTTCAGAGTGTGACTATGTGTCAACGCTGCCTGTGGCGACGTGTGACACGCTCGACACTCGACGCCCGGCGTCCGTGTGCTGGCGAGTGTTGGACTCAAGCCTCGGCTCCGTGCAGGTAGCATTCTCACACAGCCCCCCCCAATGTCAATTTATGTTTTTAAACACCATAAAAAGTGTAAGGATTTTGTAGAAAAATAATCAACTAAAAAGGCCAGTGAATCCGTCAAATAATTTAGAGGGTTGAATATGGTCTCTAAATCCAGTAGTTTCGATGTAACAGCTACAAGAGAAATACAGCAGTTTTGCTGGTGTAAGCATGTACATTCTAGGAGCAAGAACCCAGGCCTACAACAAGATGCCAGATTCAGTAACCAATGTAATGCAAAACCATTAGCACAACATCAACAGGCGAAAAAATGTAACAAAACTTGCAACAAACTCAGTCATTGTCTTAGCTTGACAGAGGGAAAACTAGTTACTTTAGGACTAAGATGTGGAATGCATTGCCTGAGAAACTGAAGACAACAGTGGCTGTCTAGAATATCTGGTTACAAGATTGGCCTTTCTACTCCCTAAACGAATTTCTATAACTGGACACTACAATGTATTTTTAGTTGTTAAGGTTTTAGGGCACTATACTTATTTTGATGATAACACAACAAAGGTATTTTAACTTTGACTAACGTCGAATGACAGGTTCTAGTACTACTACTGGTAGTGGTATAGACAATGTGGTGTTTTATAAGTCAATATCAGCCCATCCCCTCAAATGTCGGGAGTTGACTGTAATGTGAAGTTAATCTGGAAATGATGTACAGGTTACATTCCCTTTGCTGTCCACACACTGCAACACACGCTATGACATACATCTGATGGTGTACGAGAGCACAGCATGTCCACCGTCGAGTCAGTACGATCAGTTCAAACGACACTCGCGCAAGGAGATTTCAGTCAGAGACTGTACGGACAGTTCTTGTCTCAACGCCTGCAGTACGGTATGTGCAACAATTCAGTCTTAGCAGAGTTTCTTTACAGGACGTGGAATGACTACCAAAGGATAAGGATTTACCTCTTTTCGTACTGCTCCAAATTAAAGCAGTAATATATGTATATATTGAGCTTAAAGAGCTTGCTAGTAACAAAGCTAACTGTTGTGTAGACTATTTAAGTAATCTGGGTTTGAATACCAATGATAATCTTTCTATTTGTCTCGTAAAGCTTGGTTTAGTTAAATATTTCATTAACCAAGTACTTATTAATGAAAGTTAATTTGTTTGTTAGCATACTAGTTTAAACAAGAAATAAGTTTGAATGGACTAATTTAATATGACCTTGGCAAACTGCCATGTGTGTAACTTTCTCAATGATTTGATCAATCTAAATGGCAAATAAAGATATATTATTCTACTGTTACTGCAAGACACTGTTTACTTTATCAATTATAGACATTATTAATTACCATTTTTGTATTTCTATTTTAGTGATAAAGTAGTCAGGGACTGCAAAATATCAAGTGTATTTTGTGCGTTTATTTGTGTGTACATCAAGAAGTGGACTTATTTGAAAGATAAATTTGCTTCCCTGTCTTAATTTTTGGCTGAACTTTAGTATAAGAGATTTATTTTTGTTTCAAAGTTAGCAGGTGGCAGACAGGGAATTTCCAACTTTGATCATCTACAGATTTTGAATGATGAGGAAAAATTACCTTTTAGGGAAACCTAGAGCAAATGTAGATTAATTGAAGTATTATTTAAAAAAGATCATTATAAATAATAATTACTAGAAATTACACCCAAATCCAAATATTAACCTTTTGAGCTCCAATGGCAAAATAGTCTAGTCTACCACATCGTTTATTGCATATAGCACAAATGATAGGCAAGTACTACGCTACACTAACGGCACCTAGCAGAGAACATGGAAACTACCACTCCCTCCCCCCCTGACGCCAATTCACGTGCGAGTTTGACAGCCCACGACAAACAGCCCGGTGGTGGAGACAGTGACGGACACGCTCTGGTACAGTGCAATGCTAATATTGGATCATTCGGTCGCGGGGGACAAAGACCCACTGAGGATCACTGAAGAGAAAATGGCTCATCAAATCCAGTGGGCGGAGTGGCACTTTTGAGCTTAGGAGGCTCCATTTAGAGGTTGGTTCAATGACTGGTAATGCACCATTACCAGAAGCGGTTTTGCTGAAATTTTGCTTACAGGGGACTGGAAACCCATGGGAGGTTTTACAAAATAAAAATAAAATTAGAGCGCAAAGGGTTAAATGACTAATTTATTACCATAGTATTATTCAGATACTGTGAACACTAAATAGTAAATTACATACTTTATAGTAGTATCAGGTCTGTTTAGTTATAAAATATAACTCATTTATACTGCAGGTAATTCCTCAAGAATTTCAAATTATAACTTTGACTACACATACATTGGTATAAAGTAACCAATAAAGTATGAAGTAATGAGTTATGCATATGCTCTTGCATATAATGTGTAATATAACATGTATATGCTGTTGTAGAGGGCGTCAGTAGTGTTCCACCACACGTTCCCCGGTTGCTACCAGTTGTACGTGTCTCCGCAGAGGAACTACGCGGCTCTCAAGCGCATGGTGTCCGACCCACTCATGATCTACACGAATCACAACAAGACCTCCCTCGATCTGCTCACCCCTGTTGTCAACCTGGGCCACAACAATGTTGAGTTAGTATCTATATGTTATAAAATTTGTAGCGTAAGCTTGCTCTGGAGCAGAACGCAGGCAGATAACAGAAAAATCAATTCTGAGAGTCATAGTTACTCCTTTGATGTGTGGCAATGTAGCAGTTGAGGACTTTAGTCTACTTTTTACAGACTTGACGGAAGTAGCCCTGAGAATCGATTTATTAAAAATATATTGGTAATAGCTGATTACTGATCAAAAAATTTCAAAAAGATACATATACGAGGGCTATTCAGAAAGTAAGTCTATTGGTATGTAGATCGCTATGTGGAGGGAAGTCATAGGTGCATACCATAGATCACTGGATAGCCTAACTCATTGCAAATCCAATAGTAAGTTTGAAATATTGATGGCTCTAACAAAAATGCCAGTCACATGTAATATTTGTGTTGCTCCAATTAATTGCCCTCGCTGTAAAAACAATTAAAACATTTTGACACAAATTTTGTTGCGCACAAATTGTTATTTTACCGTAGAAAAAATACATATTTATATAGTTAACTACTTAATTATAAAATGTATTACAATATAGAACCAATAACTTATAAGAGTAGTGTTTGTGAATTTCAGGACCCAATCTATAACTAAATTGATGTAGTAGCTTATAATATGTGAATAACTTGGTGTGGTAAATTCAGGGTCATATCATCTCGTTTGTAAAGCCCTGGGCAGACTTAAAAGCATGACATGCCTCCACAACATTATTTTTAAACAAGCTTAGAACGGACATAAGGTCATTTTGTCAAATGCTAGAACAGCCGGTCTATTGTGAACAAGAAAAGGTAGTGTCTATCACACTATGGGGAGAATTTTTGTTATCATGGGCATTGTATAATTTACCACCCTTCATAACAGAAAGACAATGTTTCAAGCAGTCCAAATAAAATACAAAAATTGCATTTGTGCAATGAACATTTTAGAAACCAGCCTCTTGAGCATAGTGCAAGCATAGTATAGATAAATACTTATTCTTTTGGGCCCTAGTTAGGTCATGTATTGAGCTATATACTATGTCAATGTTTTCTTGTTTTTTGGGCCTTGGTTAGGTCATTTATTGAGCTGTATACTATGTCAAAGTTTCTTTTTTTGCTCCAAAGTTATTAAAAAATAATTTAAACAAATTCTAAATTGTCTCACTGCCTGTTGATAAACAAATAAATGTAGATTTGTATCGATTTTGCAAGGAAATACCTAATTGCCTAAATATTTTGCTAACTTGACCTAAATTTAAATTAATAGATTATCATTTATCATCATCATTTTAAATAGATTATCATTTAGCGGATCCGTGGTGGATTGGTATCACAGCTGACTCAGACTCATCACTCCGGTGGATCTCCATGATCACTTACATTTTGTAATGTGACTATATGGTGACGCTAGGTAAAGGTCGAGGTTGAGTGGTAGGAAAGGACTTTGTAGTCCTAACTTCGCCCCATTAAACATGACAAACTTTACCTTTTATCTGTAACAAATTATTTTTTACTACAGCTGTTTTTAACAAAAAAGAGAAGCAGATGTTATGTAAATGTGTGGAACTGCCGCTTTGGTATAGTGTGTATGTACGTCTGGGTACTAATGGTGACGGTGGTGTTGTGCAGTGAGGTGGTGGTGGTGTTGGTCAACTACCATCACAGCAACCGTGTGTCTTACCTGCGTCTTGACCTCATTAACCTCTCTCCCCTAGACGTCATGAGCTCGCTGGCTAGCATCTACCTCAACACGTCCAGCCCTGTTGTAAGCGGTCTGCCTCCGTGTGTGTTGGTTTTGCCCTTTCGCATGCTGCTTGCGCTTGATTAATGTGTTCTCGTATTTTTGTACCTGTTGTTTATTTTCGTAGTTGTTATGTAATCTTAAAAATAAGAGAATTTTTCACGTTATTAATGCTTGTAGATTTAAACCACCAAATTGTTTTTTTGATTTTTTTTTACAGTTTATGTTGCCATATTTAATATTACAATGTGTGCAAAGTAAAAATATAATTTAGGTTATGTGTAAAAAAAGAAGGCTAACAGATGTATATACTAAGGAAAACTAGAAAGTAAAATGTGTGCACCAAAGTTTCCTGTGATATAATATTGCTCCAAAATGTAAAATGTTTGCTGTATAAAATAATACTGTTTTTATCATGCAAATATTGAACATTTATTTATTTTGAGCTTGAAATATTAAATAATTTAATATTTATTCACCTTATGCTCTGTACTACTTCACTTACTTTGGTTCTCTCAAGGCAAGAGAATCAATTTAATAGATAAATAATCATTATATAGATTCAGAAGGTCAGGTGAGCAGGGGTTTATTTTCTTTTATATACACCTGCGTATTGGTCTTTTGGGACATATTGTAACATTACCAGAATGAAAGAAAGTCTGGATTAGGGAGAGGAACGGGACTGGGTTCGGGTGACCAGACCATCGTGAGCGGAAGTGACAAGCAATCAAATGACTAAGATTGGATAATTATGGCTCGATGCTACGTCAACATGTTTATTATGTCTATTCCCGTTTCTGCTGAACCCTCGTTGGTTTAAAAGCTCGAGAATTATTGTCCATTTCAGAAGGTATACAATTGTACATTCTGTGTTCACAAGTCTCCAGAAGCCTCCTTGTCCTGGCTTCCAGAGCTACAGTCGATAAGGATGTGTTATACAGACTAAATGACACTAAACAAAAGCACAATCACTTAAACATGTTTGCTGGTTTTTGTTCTGGATTTAACCTTGGTGTTTATTAGCATCGTGTGATTGATATGCGTTTTCTTGCACAGTTGGGTTTTTGGTTTGCACTTTTGAGCGGTGATCGCAATTGTACTTGTAACAGAACTCAGTCGATGTTGAGCATGACTTTACATTTTCAGTTTGACTTTGAAAGTAGTGTTCACTGTTACGCCCGCAGCTGCACGGTTTACGTTTAGCAAAGGCATCGACTTAACCTTGGGCCAACACGCTTGCCGAAGAACTGGGAAAAACTTTGCCACTTGCTTTACGTGTTTGGTAAGAATTCATCATTATAAGTTATTCTTTATAAATAATTAAACATTTTTTAGGTGCATATTATGTTTTCTTGCTAAAAGTCAGCATGTAGTTCATTTGAGATTCAAACTGACAGGGAGATAAAGACAGAAATAGGCAACTACCCCTGCGCTACGAGAGTTGGTGGTTTTTAGGAGCACAGGATGAACCCTTAAAAAGTCCCGAAAGGCTGGACAATTATTAATTAATTACAAATTAAATTTAAACTTTACAAAAAACTGCCAATAGGTGACATATCAAGATAGGTACATTAGTTTCTTTTGGTCACTTCTCAACAGCCAACTTATGTGAAGCGAAGTTCTAGCTTACATGTTTCAAATAAAATTAAATGCTGAAATTGACTGTATTTTTAACAAAAATTGTATCCTTTACATGATTACTTTCTCTTATTTTACTATCTGTATAATAGGGTGGAGTAAACGTTTTTTTGGTTGCTATACCCCACAAAAGTTGTCTCTTGGTCAATAATAATGCTGTGGGAACCCATAAAACCACTAATGTCTCTTTGAATTAATTTGGGAAAATGTTTTTTTGTCAAAATTACTAAATTTTAAGGTTGATGCTCGAACAAAAGGAATTTTTTTTCAGGGATATATTGTTACACTACTATTATTGACCCAAAAGACAACTTTTGTAAAGTGCTGTATAGCGATAAAAAAATGTTCTGTGTAATGTTTGTACATTACATCGCTTTACGCTTTTAGTTGCTGCTTCAGTTGTAAAGTTGTAACCCCCTCTCACTAACTGTCTTCATTATTTAGTTTGGTTTTGAAAACTGATAGTAACAAAACCAAATGACATGTTCTTTATGACCTACTTATATTTATGAATTGTGTGTCTAGGGTTCACCAGAAATTCAATGTCATCAGGAAAACAGCAATACGATTAGTCTCAATACTTGTTCATATCAGGTAAGTTGATTATAAAGTTTATTCTACAATATAATAATAATTGTTATTGTCTCTGTCAATAATTTGCTGGTTTACAAAATATACAAATAACTCAGAAAATTGAGGAAAACAGAGTTTTCAACACAATTCAATGTCTAATTTGATTGAAAATTCTTAACCTAGTATGAAAATAGTTAATACTTCTTGGACTGTTTTTTCAATTCATCCTTAACCAGCGGTCAAAATTAGGACCAGCAGCCAATCAATAGGAAAGCTGGCTTTTTTTGAGGTTAAGTTTTACTTTGTCTGATTTGATATACATATAATATATGCGTAATATATACATGTTAAATTCAATCAAAAATTGTAAAAGAATACATTTATTGCATGAATGATCTTTGATAATACATTGAATTGTTTTAAATGTTGTGTGAAAATGTAAACATTGCAGACTGCAAACAACTTAACCGGTGGTTAGTTATTAGCTGGTTAGCAGGCAATTGAAAACACAGCCTTATTGTTGAGCAACATTTTTCACCAGTGATTTTACATTATTTATAAAAGTGCATTTTATAAACTCTTGTTTTCTAACCAATACCAATACCTACAGTGTGTCTGTAAGATTAAGGTAGCGTTTGCTAAAGAGCTGTGCGTTTAGTAACTTGTGTAAATTTTGTTAGGAAGATTAATGTTTTTGAGTATGTTGCTTCCAAGGTTTTTCTGGGATATCTTTTCAAGGTATGCAATTTCATGTGAATGTATCTAAAAGTTTACAAACAATAATATTTCTAAAAATACATTGACTGATATTTCCTTATCTTATGTGTGTAAATGTGATGTAAATAAAATAATGAAACGTTTGGCAATGTTGTTAACAGGGAGAAAGTGTAGTGAGGTGTAGTTTTCAAGGAGTGAAGCCAGGCAACTACTGTGTGAGGATACATTACGATGACGACAGGTGTTTGGCCAACACTATCTGGAATGAAGACTTTGATGACAACAACACACCATGTACCTGGGACACGTTTGAGCGTAAGTAGCCTATTGCATCCTTCCCGGTAGCTGAGAGACAGGTAGGGCCCAGAACTATCACTTGAGTGAAATAGTAAATTAGAACCCTTTATATCCGACGTTAAGGAAACCGACCTAGTCCGTGTGCTCTCCCACGATTTTCCAACCACTTGACATAACGAGCCTGTCTAGGCATGATAGGGACTCACCTGCTGCACACTTTGTTTTCTCGTCACTAGCTTCATGTTCGTTCTGATCGGCGCAGAGTGACATAAAATACTACCGAAACTGTCAGCAGATGCAGTAAACTCATTTTTCAACCTGTAAAAATATATTTTTTACTCCTCCTTATATCTGATTTTTGTCCGTTCGGTCCTATTAGGTCCTATTATTACAATTTCAACACATTTCCAAAACCAAACTCTTCAGTTTTATAACCTTTTCTTTTTAGTTTGTAATGACTAAAATTAATTTTGAATCAAAAATGAAAATTTTCCAAACTCAAGCAAGAAAAGTGTTTTTTCCCAATTATTGCCCAAGAGGTTTGGTCCGCTTTTTCTAAAAGCGTTTTGTGATGGCTCTAGTTTACAAACACATTAAAATGCCATTGGCATAGACAGTACAAAAAAAAGAGGAAAAAATTCAATCTTGTCCACTTCTACTGATTTGTACAGCTGATGAACTGTTGATACCAAGTAAGCAAGGGTGCACTATGTTTCAGAGCTACAACCAGCTGCTGTGTCCATCATTGACATGGAGGTTCCTCCGAGTTCTCACATGGAGCCAGCTCTGCTGGTGTTCTTGGTTCTCGCCATCATTGGTATGTTAATTAATTAAAATTAGAGGTTTTTATTTTTATAGGTCAGTGGCGGCTTGTGAGCCTAGAGGAAGGTGAAGGGCAAATCAGCCCACTATTTAACAGGAAAAATATGTTTAAATATTCATTCTTATCACATGGACAGAAAATTCAAGATACATTGTTTATCGATAACATGAGTATTTCTCTAGAAAACTATGTAAATAATTGAAAACGTAGTCATTGCAGCTTGCAAGTTCTAGCAGGGAATTAAAAGTTAATGTTTGTAAAATTGCAAAAAATAATATGTTGAATTGAAACATTAAACTACTACCGTACTAAGTGGAACATTAACAACATAGAAATCGTTTCATAATACCGTTTTGTAGTATTGGATCAGTAAAAAAATAATATACAACTATTTAAAATTAGTTGTTAATTCTTTAACAATGTACATAATCAGGTCGTGTGATTGCAAAAGTAGGCCTAAAACAGAGTAGTTGTGCCGGGCGGGTCTAATGATAGCTGGACAACTGGTCTGCTGTCTGGCCGGCTACGCAAGTGACTGACTTTGAATATGTAGATTGTGTGTTCAGTGTTCTGTTGTTCACTTGTGTTGATGTCGGGTTTGTCTCACTGTTGACGCAGTGGCTTGCAGTGTCGTGGGGTTGGTAGTTTACCACCGCATGCTACCCAGCAGTTATCCTCAGTTCCTGCCGGTCAGGCACAAGACCATACAGCTCACTGACAGGCAGACTGTTCTCCTGCTTTACGCAAGAGACTGCCCTGCTTTCATGCAAGCTGTCGTACACCTCAGGAACGTCATGCGCAAAGTGTACAACTGCCAGGTAAAGGGGCTTTAGTTTAATCAATATTTCTGTTCTAATTTTGAAGTCATTTTCCAATGTTACTGTCCATTTTATTGAATTTCCTTTTAAAATGAGATATTCATGCCGTTAACATGGTAAGACCAAGGCTTGGGACCATAAAATGAGCAACAATCTTGACCCCCAGATCAAGATTTGAGCATTTTTAAAACTTTATATACATATTTTTAATTTTCAGTTACACAAACAAAAATATAACACAAGTCTCAATAAAAGATGGCTTATATTTCACCATTTAACATGGCTTAATCATAGTCTATAACTATTACAACACTTTTCACTGAGAGTTAGCTGTTAGGCAGTACCCTGAAATATACATATGTTTATATGTATATATAGTGTACTTTATATATAAAAACAAGACTAAAATGCTGAGAATATTTTGGCTTTTCGGCATTTTCAACTGAATTTATCATTTCACAAATTTGATATATATATGATTATAATTATGTGCTTTTGTAAATATGTTAGTCGAGTTCGTTAACCAGCCAATCGGGACTATCGGAACCTCCCTTTTGGGGAAGTTTTCTTTGAATTATGATTTTTTTGAAATTTAAAATGAACATGTATTTTGTTACTATTCATCAATATACCAAAAAATATGAAAAACCATTTGGTAATTTGAAAATGGCTGCCAAAAAAGTAACTTTTTGCTATAACAACAGAATGACTAGTCCGATTTTACTGAATTTAAAATGTGTTTTCCTTTTCTCGGTGATATTTAGTATTACCTCCAATAAAAGACCCTCTAACGCCTCGGGAATCAATTAGAAAGTCATGCTGAGTCCAAAGGTCAAGCAAGGCTGTGAGCGAGTGAATTAGAGTACAAATTACAAAGGAAATTGATTCACCCACGCCAGCGGCATCTCTTTAGCTTTAGCTGCGTGTCAGCGTGATTTTGTATTTAAATTTTGTGTGAGCGCCAACTAAAAATTTTTCTTGTATACTTTTGGGAAACTAGGAAAAACGTCATTATTTGTAGGTGTAAGATTATTGTATGTACTGTAGGTGGTAGACTGCTGGGAAGATACTCAGTACCGTGCGGTCGCTGCGGGCCCAGAGCGCTGGCTACAAGCTCACCTGAGCGACCCTAGAGTGCGCACTGTACTAGTCACCAGTCCTGCGAGTCTTCTGCAGGAAGCAGCACTGGTTCACGCCAAAACTGTCCACTACTGCCAACCTCGAGCGTTCGACTCTGTTCTCACGCACGCATTCTCCATCCTCCACGAGGCACCACACCACTCGTACAAGAGACTCTTCATTGTCAGGTAACAAGTTCAAAGTGAAATGCTTTAAATGAACTATCCCTCAGGTTTATAAAATATGTCCTTAAAAAGCTACAGTCAGCTCAACTCTCCGTCTAGTTCGACACTGGCTGTGTAAACATGTTTTGTATTGTAGTAGTTATCATAAAATCAATAATACTACTGAAATGGGTATGAACCGTATATTCAGTGATTTCATAACATCAACAGAACAAAACTATTCTTTAAAACAAATGATTTATTATTAAAAATAAAGATAATTAGTACTGTGGAGTCACTGCAGGCCAACCACAAGAACCCCTACAGATATCCTCTTTTCACAAATCAAAGGACTGTGTACATTGCTCTTTTGACTGGGACTCGTGGCGTGGTCCTGTAATCCAGCTTCATGGAGGTCAGGTCTTGAGGATGATATAGGTCCAAGCCTCAGATAGTCTCAGTGATCATCTGATGATACCGCATCAACTCCCAGCATCGTTTAGACATATCAGACCATCACCTGTGTGGTTTGGAAGTCACGTTAAGCCTGGTCCTTGTATTTCCATTGGTCATTGGACTATTAATTAATGACCCATTCTAAGAAGAGTCGGCCTTAGTTTGTAACAAGACTACACCTCATAACTCATTACTACCACTCATCACACTCATCCTTCACCACAGATTTGCCTTAAAATACCCTCATGAGAGTGATCGGCATCTCAAATAGTAATTTAGTGATTTTTTGTCTTGACAAAGGCCCCATAGGACTGAAATTTCAACAGTTTGTGTCCTCTTGTGTGTTCTACTTTATCCAGGTGAGCCTGCTCTCCTTCCTATTCCTTTTTGATAGCATATTCTGCCCTAGTGCCCTATTTCTTAAATCTATATTAAAGTATTTGAATTGTATACTGATGAGGCTTTAAAGTAATTCCAATGATTTTAAGTTCTTGCTTTTATTATTATATTTTTAATCAATGTTTAATCCTGTAAATTGTACCTCATGTCCACTGCGCTGATCTACTTGGGTAAAAGCTGAAACAAAAACGAAGAATACACACATTTTGTCAATTCATTTAAGCAACCTTTTTAACCGATTCTCAACTTTAAAATATCTAAAAACAGGACAGTCAGCTAGCTTGCCTGATAAAACAATATACAGCTCTTTGTCTTGTTTGTTGTCGCTTAAAGCAAAAAAAGAATAAAAACAAATAGAATAGATAGTTTAAAAAGTAACACATTTTTATCATGTAATTTGACAAAGCTTTCAGCAAGGGCAAAATATTAGTGTTCTTGTAAAAGACTTTCTGTATCTATTTGCTAGCCTCTAGAAATAATTTGTTGGTTTTTAGTAGGTAAGCCAGGTAGTTCTCTTGTTCCTTGTTAAACCATGTATTTCAATCAAACGCTCTTCCTTACTAACCTTTACAGAATTTAAAAAAATTAAATACTCTTCCTTTATAAGGTTAAATTAAATACTCCTACCTCTCTATCTTCCGCCCCTTTTATGAGGCAAGCTTTGGTTGCTGGGCCGATATCACAACCCTTGGTTGATAGAGTTTTCACTGCAACAGTTCAAACATCATTCTTAGTTTTGCTACAATTTAAAAACTCCTTTCTTTGTTTGTTTGAACTTGGCTTGGATATTAAGAGTGCACAGTAGTGGCTGTGAAAAGTCAAAAGTCAAAATATCTTTATTACGCAAATGAATGACTTGAATTTTGTCCCATAAGAGCAATGTAAAAACATGCATTTTCTTCGGACACTTCACGCCAACAGTTTTCATAGGATTTGTATAAAATAAACTTAGTTTTAAAGTGCATTAAATATTTTAGTGACTCCGCTGAGCCAAATTTCTATTTTTTTAATTGTCAAACCATGACATCAATCCAAAAATTAAAGAAACGTTGTATTTGAATTTCTTGGTTTTACTATTAAACTAATAATTTCTAAAACAACTGTGGGTAACTGTGTACTCTTAACATTTAGGCCGTCACTTTTGTGGAGACAGTGTGACTTGAATAAAAGACACAAGCTACAAATGCTACTATCTGCTTTTAAAGATTTTGTTAAACACAAAGAAGTTTTTGGGCCAGCTACTTTTTTGCACATTGTGTATACTAGACCGGTGATTATAAGTTTATATTTTGAATTAATAAACCAAACAATCTAGATATTTACAGAGGTCTAGATATTATATTACTATGCTAGTTAAGTTGATCTGTAGTAAATGTTTATAAATTATACTTAACAGTTAGCAGAACATTCTTTTGCGATTGCTTGGAACTTTTCCTTTTTCTCTACATCGTCTTTGCTGAAGAAATTGTCAGCAGCACTAACAGCTCCTTCTTCACTAAGCTCTCCATTTTTAATCTGAAATATGAGTTGATACTAACAGCTGGTGGTGGTATTTGATATCTACAGTCAACTCCTGATTAACCACGTTGAGGATTAACCGCGACACCAAATGGAGAAAATACAAAGCCACCATCCCTCACAAAACAGACTATAATAGTGTCCCACCTATAATAGTGACCTTGACTCGTCCTCTTTAACTCACCTGACAATATTAGCCCAAAATAGCAATTCTCCCCACCTACCAGAATTACCCATCCGCCTCACCGATAAATCTGACTAATTATTCAAGGTTTTGACAGTGGTACAAGAGGGCATATAATTTTTTGAGTGCTGTTGCGAGAGTTGTTTTTGTTATTGGAGTGGTTACTGGTGATTGCGAAACGATTTCTACTAAACGCAAACAGGTCGTATTGACAATACAGCAAAACTCAACATGTTGCAAAACATTTATCGTGGTTCAACAGTAAACAAATGTGCTACCAGTATAACATTGCGCATCAGTGTTACAATGGTGTCACAACGATATACGAAAGTAAGATAACAATAACAACATAAACACTAACAATACTCCGTCCCCATCTTGTCACCATTTTCTTGTTGCTGTGGTAACCAAGTCACATGACCTGTCAGAGTTTGACGCTAGCGCTCCTGATCACTCAGTAGCTAACTAAACCCGTGGAACCAAGGCTACCATAAGGCTATGTACACATAGTATTGTCTGACCGTGCAGTGCTAAAATACTTGAGAACTAATGACTAGATTCCACATGCATCGCTCACTGGAATCTGTTATCCTCATGTTTAGTTGTTTACATCTTTACATACCTACATCTTTATTGATCATTAATTTTGAGTTTTTTGCAAATTAACCGTGAGTTTGCTTATCCGGGAAGCCTCTACTCAATTTTATCTTGGTTAATCGGGAGTTGACTGTATATGTCTATACTTGGTAACTATTTGGAGAGTTATGATAAACAAATTATTTGGTTTAAAAAAAGTAAACACAATGTGCCTGGCAAGGAAATTAATCATTATTGGTTTCATGATGAGACCTTCTTTCTTTATGTTTATGTAAAAAAGCTGTTGTTGAAGTTTGTACAATTTTGTAGAAGAATACGGTAGTTTGAATCTTATCTATAAAACCAGGCTAACGCAAAATAATAATACTGGGTACTATTTACTTTTCTTTATATATAATGATTGCAAAAATATCCTTACCGGACTTGCCAAATAATCAAGTTTTGAATGTTAATGTGTGTTTGACATAAGCTATTAAAATAATAGTTGATGAAGTAAATTTTTAAAATTAATATTTTGTACTTACGATTCCAAATTTCTCACCAATGCATGTAATGTAACACTGAAACAAGTTTGGCTATTAGTTTTGAAAATGTTCAAAGTGGTGGCGTGCGGACTTGCTTCGTACTCTAAATCTAGTATGAGTTGCAGTCAACATTGTAACTTATTGTATGTTTGTATCAACATTTTATTCTAAAAAGTAGTTAAGCCAAGCCTATATTTGTCTCTACAGAACTCTTATTGGGAAGTTATAAAGTTCAGACATTTGTTTCTGTAACCTGCCTCCTCCCCAAACTATAATTAATTAGACATGTCTAAAAAAGTACAATTAATTTTATTTTCTATCTACATGCTAAATCAAATTATTCTTAATTTACCAAAAATAAATAATAATTGAACTCACCTTATTTTTTTCTTCATCAAAATCAGGTTTTCCCAAACTTTGTATTTCTTCTAAAACAAAACAAAAAATATAGTTTGAATTGTTATTATTTTGGTGGTTTTAAACACACTTCCTTTGGTACAACATTTAAAAAATAGTCTTCTCTAAAATAATGTAATTCTATAACTTACGTGGGGTTAGGTGGTGGTCTTTCATACAGTCTATTATATTTTCAATGAAAACCTTTCTATTGAACTCAGCCTAAAACAGAAAAGAATTACTACAGTTTCAGAAACACATTGAAAAAATGTTTATCCTTCAAAACATATTACAATTATTAATTTGGATAAATAATCCAATAAATTATTATATAATCCTATTGTAGGAAGTCTTCTTACCAAAGTGACGGAGGAAATACTCAGAAGAACTGTGATAACTTTAAGCTGTATACCCATGATCAAGAAATTTTTTAAACCAAACTGTAACAAATTGAAAAAAAATGATGCTATGTTTCTTGACAAACTATAAAAGTACTACCATTTTGTCAATACTATATAGGTGTCAGATAATTGTCCAGGAGCAAGCAAAAGAGGAAATAGCTTAAACTCATGCAATGCATAACCTTGAATCTTTGTCAGTGTTGTAATATCCCATTGTTCTAAAATAATTTGACCAATTGCTTGTTCTATAGACCGATTATAAAGCACAGTGTGACAGATTACTTTAATATCTTATAATAAAGCTCAGAAAATTTTAAGATGTTTTCTGATGTTACTAGTACAGTATCTTTCCAATTGTAAGCAATACTGGTTGGTGATATGTAATTATTTTGCTTGGTAAGTATTGTGTTTTAATATTTCAATCGATTCTAATTTGCTTTAGCAAGTCACATTTTGAAACTCCTTGAACAAAGAATTTGTTCTTTAATTTAGTTTTATATTTAATGTTACAGGCTCTATTTCTCAGTCTTAAATACCTTCAGTTTTAACCCAAAAAAGTATGGCTTAAAAAATATTTTGTGGTGTTCAGGGTAATGAGGTTCACATAAAAATCACATCCCATTTTGATAAGTATGTTAACAAGTTAATGACTAAACAATACTGTGATAAATATGCACAGGTCTTATGATTGATTGCCAAGTGTGAATGATATTTCCTGCCTATATTATTTCTAACCGATTTCCCACGCAAGGAAGACAATTTACAAATTGACGTAAGTGGGCTTTTTAATTCATATGAGGTTTTACTTATGCATCATGGAAAACAGTACCAGTTCAAACCATTGATGGAAGTTTGTTGGTGACAATGGTAGAATTTCTGAGGTTAAAATATTATTGTGGATGTTTTCCAACAGGAGTTCAAACCGGTTTTATCTGCAAAAGGTGACAGTGGATGCCTCTAGCTGAGTTGGCTGTGAGGATTAAACTTTAAATTAAAAATTAATGTCTGTTTCAGGCTAGATATTGGCAGTGAAAACTCATTCCCGAAGATCGGAACATATTTGAATCCTTTGACAACTTATATTCTGCCAATTCATTTGAACAAGCTCTTGGCATATCTTCACAGGTAAAGTTTGTTTCAGTAAATTAAGATATAACTGAATTATTTAAATAAAGCTTGTATCACTAATAGTTTATATAATAATTAAACAGTTCAAAAATACGCTCATATCCATGCCACCGGAACCTTTTAGTGGCAGTATATTTTTAAACAAGCTTGTTTTTAACTCTGCATTATGTATGTACACAACAGGTTTTGTCAACTACGGTAATTTAGACAAATAAAGTAATGAATCACCTCAATAGTTAAATGTTTATCTCTATAATGTACAAAATTAAAATAAGTATTTTATTTAATACCCTCAGGACATTTTTTGGGCCTCACTCACCTTAAGCTTAACGGAAGACTAAGATGTCTTGAAGATTGTAGAGACTTCACGTCAAAAAACACACACACACACACAACAGTCTTCGCACTTCCCGACGTTTCACGGCACCTATAAACGTGCCGCGCTTTCAAGGGCTTTCGTCCGTTCTTTTACCCGTTGCAAACAACGAACCACTGACGAATAAGATGAGTCACTTAGATGGGCCAGTGAGGGGGAGGACAGAAAGGCTTGCTTATCTCTATGCAGTTTTGTTTAGCCATCAGCTGATTTGCCTCTTCCCTCACTGTGTCTATGTAGATCGGGCTTATTTCGAAGGACGGATTTGACAAGGACAATAACTCCAGGGACATAAACAAAGATTCTGCCAAATTTCTCTTTCTCCAATTTGACTCCTTATACAAAATTGTACTGTCCTCCCATCGAATGGAGTGTCCCGTGTCCATTACGGTACGTGTTCACGTGTTTTTGAGCTGTAGACTTTTTTCATTGCTCATCGATTGTTGTGTGTGTGTGTTTTTTGACGTGAAGATCTCTACAATCTTCAAGACATCTTAGTCTTCCGCTAACCTTAAGGTGAGTGAGGCCCAAAAAATCAGAGTTTATTGATTGACACCTCATCTATAAACATGTCATTTAAATATAGTATTTATTTAAGTCAATATTAAGTGTGGTTTACTGTTTGTTTGACAGTCTGGATGCGTCAATGTGTATAATGACAACCGACGGACAAGTGGAGGTGGCTCTGCTGAGTGAAGCCATCACTGAGTACAGGCAGTTTCTCTTCAAGAACCCTGAGTACCTCGAGAGTCTCCTGGTCTCCGAGACTGATTGTTCCCTTCAGGACATCCTCTCACTTACCTCCTCCTAGATCTCCACTTCTGCTGTTCGTTTGATAGCCTGGAATTTTCTACCAGTGTATAATGATGACAGACAGGCAAGTGGAGATGACTCCAGAGTGAAGCCATCTCCGAGTATCTCTCTAAGAACCCTGAGTACCTCGAGAGTCTTCTGGTCTCCGAGACTGATTGTTCCTTCAGGACATCCTCTCACTTACCTCCTCCTAGATCTCCACTTCTGCTGTTTGTTTGATAGCCTGGAATTTTCTACCCGTGTAGTGATGACAGACAGGCAAGTGGAGGTGACTCCAGAGTGAAGCCAACTCCAAGTTTCTCCAAAAACCCTGAGTACCTCGAGAGTCTTCTGGTCTCTGAGACTGATTGCTTTCTTCAGGACATCCTCTCACTTACCTCCTCCTAGATCTCCACTTCTGCTGTTCGTTTGATAGCCTGGAATTTTCTACCCGTGTAGTGATGACAGACAGGCAACTGCAGGTTGCTCCAGAGTGAAGCCAACTCCAAGTTTCGGCAGTATCTCTCCAAAAACCTTGAGTACCTTGAGATTCTCCTGGTCTCAGAGACTGGTTGCTCCCTCTGGGATATCTTCTCACTAATCTTCTCCTAGATCTCCACTCCTTCTTTGCATCCTTTATCCTAGTTAAATTGCAAGGTGCAGTAGAGTTCCGCTAATCTGAACTGCTAATGACTTTGCTGCCATGTAAGAGTCATAGTCAGAATCATTGGATTACACTACATTGCCAATTACAGAAAGTATCCTCTAAAGCAGTTTATAATTCTAAACATAATGACCAATTATATTGACTAAGGAAAAAATTAATAGATCAGAGCACATTTGGTTGGAGACGGTTAAAGTAAAACCTGGACATGCCTGAAAGTAGTGTGAAAAGGTGCCCAACTGGTTTTTGAGTAAAGAAGTTCAAGTTTTTGAAAACAAAAAAGCATTTTACAACCTTGTGTACGGCAACTGTATGCGGCACTGGGTTTGAATGAGTACTACTCTCGTAAAACGAGGCGGAAGTAAGTGCAACTCTCTGTAACAGAACAAAGCGCATGTTTTTCCCAAACACTAGTTTTAATCATATTCTCAAATTACTGCAGTTCAGATTAGCAGAACTTGACTCTCTTCATAATAATGCTTATGGAACATATAGGATTAAATTTGAAGGAAATGTTAACGTACATGGGAATATAGGTATTATTTCACTCTTCTAACGATATAAGAAACTAAGACAGGTTTGTTAATCAAAAATATATAAACATTACACAATATAATGCTACTTTCCCATTGATGCCGACCTAGCTGATGAAGCTTGCTTCTGCACATTTCCATTTGATACTTATTATGTTCACCTTTCCCTATTGATTTTAACCCCTTCTTTGTCAGTGTTTCAATAACCTGACAGTTTTTTCACCAGATATTGCATTTTATGAATCATACAGGAACTGTCTCGAAACATTCATTTTCTATGATAAAGAAACAAAGGTTTGGCCTAATTAATAAATAATCAATTGTTAAAAATCTTGATGGTTTTATTGCAAGATATTTTACTATCAACTGTGCACTTAAATGTGTTTTTGCATGTAAGTGTATTAATAGTGCTTTCAATTTTATTGTTACAATGATGTTATAAAGTGTTTTGTTCATGTTGTATTTTAAAATCTCAACGTTGTTTTTTTTAACTAAGGATGATACCTTTTTACAATGTGATAAATTTAATTGTAATAGTGATCTGAACATTCTATCAATCTTGGTAATCTTTTTTCTTTTACAGTAGGTTTAGGTGCTATCTCATTTAATAAATTACTAGCTGACCGTATGGTTCAGTAAAGAGATCTCAAAGTATTTTTAGTTTTAGTGCCTTAGCCTTAAGAAAGTGTTAAATGTTGTACATAGACTATGACTTCAGTGAGAATAGTATTCAGTGTTTTTCAAAGTTTTGATTTTGCAATCTAAATGGGTATAGTACTGGGTGTTGTTTAACACAACCCACTTTTCAAACTGTAGTAAGTCACTCTTTACAAGCAATATATGTCCGTGAATTTATATCACTAGTTTGTTCACTTCAATATCTATTGACTGATCTGTATTGTCGCAGTAAATTACCCAGTAAGTATTCTTCAACAATAAACACTCTTTGATTTGTTCTAAAAACCATGATTGCATTTGGTAAACAATAACGTTACATTAGCAAATCAACCACAATATCACTGCAAAAATACAGACCAGTCGATAGATATTGAAGCGAACAAACTAATGATATAAACTTATGAATATATATTGCTCTTGCAGCTTACAGTTTGAAAATTAAGTTGCCTTTAAAAACAAACACCCAGTATTTAATATTGGTTATAGAATTAAAAATATGTATTTAAGCCTATTGATATAGTTACAAAAACTAAGTTAACAAATTCTAAAAAAAAGAAGTTTTAGTAGGACAATTTTAAAATTGTTAAAACCTAAAAGTAAAGTTTGATATTGTAATTAGTTTAGAAACATATACAGTTAGCGCCGACTAGCATGGAGCGCGACTCTCACATGCACGTAGATCACTCTTCCCCCTCCACTCTGCCAAGTACAGTCGGTGTCACAACAAATAACATAGCATAACTGAAATTTTAAACATAAGTTTGGATTTAGCTTTAATACTTATTGCTAAAAAATTTCTAAAAATAACAAAACAGAGAATCAACTAAACTGAATTCAAACTATCAAAATCAATTTTAAAAACTTTAACTATTTATGTTAAAGAAAAAAATATTAAAAAAGTAGTTGCTGTTTGTAAACAAACCGCCATCTTGGATTCTGTCGGAACGAACTATACTGAGCCGTGTGAGGGGAAAATGTACCCGTAAGTGGTGGGGAGCTGCCTCACAGCTGTTTATACGAGGTCTGTCCAATAAGTTCGCAAACTGGTTCAATATGGCGGCCCTGAGGCGGCGTAAAGCTCCACTAACTACATCACGTGACTACTGGACATCCAATGAAGCGTCAGTGCTTGTTTGATAGTCAAGCTGTGGCTATCAAGCTGTCAGTGTCAGTTTATATTTTATTTGTTTTTGCTGTTCGTCGAAAAATGGAGATTGATCAAATCACTGAACAACGAATCAACATCAAGTGATCCAGTGATGCCATCTCATCAATTTTTGCATTTTGGAAAAAGACCAAAACACAGGGGGCAAAATCTGGCGAATAGAGTGGGTCAAGGAGGGTGATGGAATTTGTTGCCAAAAACTCACAACAATCAAAGCAAAATGTGCAAGGGCGTTGTCATGGTGAAGACTCCATCCATCCCCTTGACACAAATTCGACCTCACTTGACGCACGCGACCTCTCAAGCGCCTAAGGACGTCAACATAGAATTCAGATGTTCGTCTGCAATCATTCTAACTGTTTTCTGACGATCATCAGACACCAAGGGTCGCACACAATCAAAGTTTTCATCCACACATGAGGTTGAAGGTTGTCCCTGCTTTGCATCATCTTTAGCGTCTTCACGGCCATCTTTGAAACGTTTAATCCACTTGAAAGTGGACGTATTCTTCAAGGCATTATCTCCGTAAACAGCCCTCAACATATCTGTAACATCTTGAGAGCTTTTCCCTAGTTTCACTAAAAATTTGATGTTGATTCGTTATTCAGTGATTTCATCAATTTCCATTTTTCGACGAACAGCAAAAACAAATTAAATATAAACTGACACTGACAGGTTAAAAGGCATAGCCCGACTGTCAAACTAGCACTGGCTCTTCATTAGATGTCCAGCAGTCACGTGATGTAGTTGGCGGAGCTTTACGTCGCCTCAAGGCCGCCATATTGAACCAGTTCGCGAACTTATTGGACAGACCTCGTACTCTCCTCTCCGTGCTTCATGCTGATTGGCGCTGTCTGTAAATAAATATACTATTAATGAACACCAATATGTTCTGGAAATTTATAATACCATATGGTTTATAAGTACAGTACATAAAAGCAAATAGTTTCTTAGTTCATGCCTGAAAAATATATTTATATTTACATATTATATTTATTAAATTAGCCATTACAAACAAATTTGTGCTGGTTACACAAATAGTTAATACTAAAGTAAAACTAGGTAAACACTGAGAGTTAGTATTTCTTTACAGATAAGGGTCTGTAAAGGTTGCTCAAATAAACTAAAGTGAGGTTCTGTTGGATCTAAACAAACACAGTTTTATCTTGTAAGAATATTTTAGTAAAAAATATAATAGTTTTGTACAGTATATTTTATTATTTAGTACAAATTTATTTTTATTTTAGTTTTAAATTTGTATATGTACATTATATTTAGGTGTAGGGAATGTTGGGAAGAGTAAACCTTTTTATGATTTGTCTTTGTCTAATAATGAGTAAACCAAATGTTACAAGTCTTAGGTTTAGTTATTATTTTTAAATAGTTTTGTTTTGTGTGTTATGTACATGTAACTCAATTCTGTGATAAATGGAGAAAGACAGGAACAAACCATAAAACATTATAAATGCCTTATAAATTATAAATGCTTATAAAATATATATTTTCTAAAATATCAACCCCGATTTTGTAGCAAATGAGGACAGTATTAGTATTTGATTGGCTACAGCATGTATAGTACAAGTTGGTTAGGATGAACTAAGTAAATTTTTCCTTTAATGGAACTATTACCGGTATACCTTAGAGTCCCGCTAATCCAAACTAATTGGGACCGGACTGTTCGGATTAGCAAACATTCGGATTAAGCGGATTTTTGGCATATATTGGTGCATTTGTTATATATTGACCTTATAAGTTCATACATTAACTTTGAGCTACTAAAATGTTTTATTTAAATGTAAAATTATGTATGTATGTCCTGTAGTACTCTGTAATAATAAACAGTGTGGACGGGCAGTACACAGATGGCTGGGGCAGTAGGGCTTATGTACGTAACAAAAGGACACTGACCTTTCCACCCCAACCCCCGCGCCCAGGCCTTTACAGTACGGTCATCCGTTCTAAAAATAAACGATAACTAACCGTTTCATACTTTCAGTGTGTCGCTTGCTACCCCACCGAGTGGATGTGTTTTGTTCAAAGCTACTGTTTGAGCGCATACCTGCGTGTGTAGTGCGTCTTTGTACGTGTTGGTTCATTATTAAACACATACAGTATGACATAACATTTTTTACCTACTCAACAATTTTATAAATTGTTTCAACCCAACAGTGTTTGGATTAGGTGGATTTTTGGCTTAACGGGTTCGATTAGCGGGACTCTAGTGTAATGTTAATCAATAATCACACATTTAATGCATTCAATAACAATTTATTAAAAGGGAGTTTTTCAAAAATATTAAATTAAAATTCTTGTTACGTGTGTACTAAAATATTTATAAACATAATCATCCCGTTTAAATGTTAAACCAATATTGAATATTACAGACAATGTCATTGAAACAAAACGAAATGCAGTTAGCCAGTTAAATATAATTTTAAATACCAAGTTATCCTGTTTATGCAACTTTTGGTAAACACCAAAAGACTAAAATGTGAGGTATTTGTAATTTGTGTAACATGCTGTGCTGCGCCCTCTTTAAACGCTATTTTGAATGGTTTAAGCAAACTATTCCTTCCCTGACTATGTCCTTTATATATTTGTGTTTGTTAACAAATAAAGAACCAAAACACCTCATTACTCTTATAACAGAATTCTTCTTAGAATTCAATATACAGTACAGTCTCCATAATCCGGCCGTTCGCCACTCCGACACGTCCAGTAATCCGGTGCTGTGACCGCGCTTTAAACTAGCCACCTGTTTACAAGTCTTTACTTGTCTGTAAAGCGCGTGACGTATGTATCGATAACTTCAGTTCACTTTAGACAGCCAGAGAAGTGTGCGTTGTTTATTGCTAATCTGTGATTCCGTTCAGTACGAGCCGTAAGATGCCGCAAATTAGCTACTCTATCCAAGGAATTCAACATCGGCAGATCATAAACTCACAGACATAATGAAGAAAAAGAATTTAATTGAATAATTTTTAAGAGTAATGAATCATTTCAACGTAAGAAAGATTATTCCTGGCCAATTGAGTCTGTTTTAGTGAACCTCCACTAATCCGGCATTTTCGCTTATCCAGCGCTTCCGATCCCGAAATAGGGCCGGATTAGTGAGATCGAACGGTAGTCTAAAGTTTTGTTGTAGTAAATACCCAAGAGTTTGATTATACTTGTGTGTAAATCTGTGAAGAATGTTTATGAAAGGTCAACTGATGTATAACACTGAACAGAAAACATATCCTATTAATTGTGAACTCACATTAATGTTCAATCATTTGACTTATATATTCTCTGTTCTTATTTTATTAATTCTAAAATTATCATTTTTAACGTTAACCCAAACACATTATTGAATAGTGAAATTTGTACCGCCCCAAATGAAATATGTTTTTTTACAAAATAAACCTTTCAGAAACAACAAAATTTTGATAACGCCAAAACTTAACTTAATTTTAATCACAACGAACTTCCTATAAACTAAGATAGGCCTACTTACATATTTTTTTAATTTTGTTGTTGTTGTTCTGACTTCTAATTTTAAAATTGACCAATAGAAAGGCTGTATAGTTTTAAATTGTAATGTTAGCTTGTCTGTGATAGGCTTCTAGATGTAAATGAGTTCTGCTGCAGATATTTTAGGTTTTTTCTTTGTATGGATTTAGGGATTATAACTCAATGAGTTTTGGGGGTTTTGATTTTGACTTGTACTTAGAAGTGAAGTAATGTGTCTAAGAATTAAGTGTACTTATGTGTTGTTTCGCTGTCTATTGTGTTATATAATGTCTCAGCACTTATAACTTATTGACCATTTCGCCAATCACATAGTTTCTCCTAGGATGCTTCTCAATGTCCATAGGTCGATGTTACTTGCTTCAATGGTTATATTAGTCCTAGTCAAACATTCAATAGGTACTGTAGTTATATGTTGTAAGCTATACCAACAGATTAACTTATGATAAATTGCACAAAACAAAATCTTGCACCCCGAAACGTCTGGTTTGGTATACGGTAATGAAAAAAGCTATCAAAAGCATCTAGCTATTTTTCAAAAATGTATTGGCTGTAATAGCACAAAGACATTAACTCAGTTTAATTTTGGACAAAACCTGTGTTGGAAATTGTGAGGCTCTGTACAACTGAAAGTAGAATTTACCATAGAACGGTTTTGAAGGGAAGTTTTGGTCAAAAAAGTGGTTTTAATTATCTAAAAACAGTAAATTTCATCAGACTTAGATGAAATTTGAAATAAATATGTAATTTAATGGTATCCACCAATTTATCAAAAATTATGAAAATACATTTAGTTGTTTCAAAATAGCAGCTGAAAAAGTGATTTTTTTGCTATAACAGCGTTATGAGTAGTCCGATTCTAATAAAATTTGAAATGTGTTTTCTCTTCTCGATATGTAATAAAACTTGCAGGAAAAGATTTATGCGTAAGACTGAGGCCGAAGGCCGAAGCTAGGCTGTGAGCGTAGCAAAGCCTGTGGTAATAGAACGGCCAAATGCAAAAGCGAGGCTCTCAACGGAAGGACGGGAAAGGAAATTCGATTCACTTATGCAAGCAGCATGTAAGCGCTTAGCTGCATGTCAGCCTGGTTTTAGTATTAATACGACTTACCTTTGATTTTCAATAGGTAAACACAATGGACAGATAAAAAGTTGTTGTTTTAATTATTTTTACATGAAATAAGGACTGATCAGATATCTGAATGTAAATTATTGATTGAAGAGAAAAGGTTTCATATCTTCATGTCTTTTCAACTTTGTATGTCTTTCCACTTTCAAAATTATTCCATTAAGTGTTGATGTTAAAGCTTTTAGATATGTATATTTATACTATTGAAGTTTTTTTTATACTATTGAAGTTAATATTTGGTGCTAAATTTTAGGTTTTGAGAATTTTCTCAAATTGTGGCTGTTGATTGGTGTGTGTCTTATAAATTTTTAAATTATATAATTATATTCATAATATAGTCTACATTCAAAAATATTTTATCTTGTAATGTAACTCTTGTACTAAGATAATCCATTATTTTGTTAATCTGAAAGTTAAATTTTTATGTATACATTATTTTGAATTTTACTGTGTGCTCAAAAGGTGGTAAAACCTGTTTATTTTTCTTTCAAGTAGTTATTATTTTTTAGTAAAGAATTGAACTGATTTGTTAAATTGAACAGAAGTTTGTTATTTTTAATAAAAGTAAAAACTGAGTCTGAAGAGTTATCAAACCCTAAATTTATTACTACATTGATTGATTTCGATTTTTTAGGTAGCTATTCAGATTAAAAGTCATAAAAGTACGACAGTATTATTGAAATTGTATGGTGAGGTGTTTGAGAGTGCACAGTACCTGTCGGCCATTTTGTTTTTGTTCCATAGGAACAATGTAAAAACAAGCATTTTCTTAAGACAAGCCTAGTTTTCATCAGATCATTTCAAAATAAGTTCTATTTGAAAGATGAAAGTGTACTGCAGTGGCTCTGCTGACCCCTCTTTTGAACATGTTATTAATTTACTAGTAAAAACAATAAATTCAAATACATAGTTTCTTCAATTTTTGGATTTATGTCACGGTTTTATAAAAAAATGGAAATTTGACTCAGCGGAGTCACCAAAACATTTAATGATATTTCAAACCAAGTTTATTTCATAAAAATTCGATTAAAACTGTATGGGCCGTTTTCTTAATTCAGCCTTAACCGGCGGTTAAAATTAGGACCGGCAGCCAACCAATAAGGAAGCTGGATATTTTTGAGGTTAAGTTTTACTTTGTATGTTAATTTTGCATTTTGATCTTACAGTTTGTACTTAACTATATTAGCATAATGTTTACATGTTAAATTCAACAACAAATGGTAAAGAATACCACTATTGCATAAATGATCTTCAATAATTCATTTGAGTGTTTTGAACGCTGCATGAAAACAACTTACCTGGTGGTAGTTAGTTAACAAGGCAATTGAAAAAACGGCCCTAGGTGTTTTTACATTGTTCCTATGGGACGAAATTCAAGGTCGCATCCACTACTATGCACTCTTAACTTAAAACTCTTGTACAAGTAACCTTTTGTTTAAACTACACTATTATCTTTAATTATTATGTAGACCCAGTGTAGGACCATCTATTAAAGATTTATTTAGTGGTGCCTCTGATCTCATGATAGATAGTTTTTAACAGACGGGTATTGGCAGTTGAAATTATCGTTGCCGATTGGGAAATTTTATACTAAAATATCTACATAATGTACCCAGTTTAGCGCATGTACACATTATGTAGATATTTTTTTAGTATAAGAACTACAGTGCGACGCTGACGCCGGGGTACAACTGCTCCGAAACATGCGTCTGTTAAGAAGAAACCAACATCTGAAGAATCAAGAGACACCACACCAAGGTAAAACTATTATCTTATTAAGTTATTTTAATCCGGCATTATGTGTTTGTAATTATGTGGGGGAAACTAAACTGAATAATGCAAAAATCCTGACTTCTAAGGCTAAAACAATTTCTCAAAGGCTTCCTTTATAGACAATAACATTATTTTAAAACGCTAAGGACACTTTTGTATTTACCTGGCTGACAAGGGGTGATGAGGGGGTTGGTCCTTGTATTTCCATTGGTCATTGGGCTATTAATTAATGACCCATTCTAAGGAAGAGTCTGCCTTAGTTTGTAACAAGACTACACCTCATAACTCATTACTACCACTCATCACACTCATCCTTCACCACATATTTGCCTTAAAATACCCTCTTGAGAGTTGTCGGCATCTCAAATAGTGATTTATTTATTTGTTTCTACGGTAATACACCATTTTACATATACAGTACTGACATTTGCATTTTGATTTAGTAAGAAGTTCAATTATATGCAACACCCATCGGGGAGGGGGTCGAGTGCTCGCAACATGAGTTGAAGAATCTTAGTATGTTATTTTAGGGTGTCACCTACCAAAAAAAAAGGTGATGCACAATATTTGAAATCATAAATATTAATAAACCCTCTTTTTATCACTATATAAACCACATGAGTGGTCTGGTAAACATTTTGTTTATTGCTTAGTTGTTAGTAACTGCACACAGAGTGCATCATGTGTCTCAAGCGCAAAAGAGTTTATGTAGGAATATTAAAACAAATTTCATCTTTAGTAAACAATACCTGAGGGTAAAACTCAGAAAAAATCATTTAAAGCATACTTGCAGTGTACGGGGTGTTTGGCTGCTAGTCTCCAAAATTTACATGGTTGTATTAGACTATAAGACATAAGTTCAACAAAATTGTGATCATAAAAACTTCTTCATAAACACTGTCTAGGCGGATATCTATTTTATTTATTTTTCTCAAAGCTCAGTTTCACATGCTTTGTAGTTTGTAGTGAATTTCCTTAGTACAAAATTAGTTTGTAGGTTTATGTAATACCATTTTCAAAATCTGCATAACAGTTTCCATACAAAAAGTAAATATGTGGTTTGGTAAACTTAATTTTGTTTGAATTGCTGAAACAGTAAAAATACAACATTTTCTTAAAGTGTAGTATATTTTGGTAAATAATACACAAAACTTGTCGAACAAATTATGTTTGCAACAAAATGTCAATAACAAATATGCCTTGAGGTTAGCTCAGGTTAATGCTTGTAAAAATGTGTTACAAATACAATAAAACGCAATTTGCTTGTTGTATTTAGACTGATTATACACTTTCATACCTGTTAAGGAGGTTGAATTAACTCAATAACTGAATTTAATTTGATTGACACTATTTATGTTAGAAATGAAAATTATGTATATAGTATGACCAATTAAATATCAAATTTATTTGTAAACTACTCTTTGACAGCTGTTTTTTTTTCTTAGTTGTACTGTTAGTATTGTGACATTTGTTGTGTATTAGAAATAGAGTCAGATAAAATAAATAGTGTTAATTACGGTAAATTAAATGTAGTTTTTGAGTTAGATCAACCCCCTAACAGGTATAAAATGAATATAATCAGTCTAAATACAACATGCTTAAAATATGACATCAATGCTTTTCACTAAATCAACATTAGGTATCATTATCATGAGACACACAAAGTCTAAAGTTCCCACATATGACATTTATTTTAAAAGTAAAACACCTCTTCCCTCGTCTCCATTAGTGCACCTGTCTTTAAGTTGTCATTATTACGTTGTTTTGACGGTCACTATAATACAAAATAATTTATGAGATGATTAAACAAACCATAGTTAATACAATGTAAAATTTAAATAGATTGCTCTGTAATAGATCAAACTGCCTACAGTCCTGATAGTGAAAACATTGTCGATCTCAAAGATACAAAACTTAGCACTCCTAGTCCTTTTTAAGATAAAGAAATTTAGAAATATAACTTCAATTTTTTTCTGTTTTTAACAATGCTGGTTTTTGTGCAATCCCACTGTAAATACTCAGAGAGAACTTACCTTTACCGGTCCATGTTCTGTGAAAAGTGTGTTTTGACATTTTGTGTGACATGAATTACGGAACCATTATGTCTGAGAGGGTAAAGTGACACTGTGACGGCCATGTCTTGTGACACATCTCTCTTTACGTCTCTACCTTAATTCGTAAACAAGTTTCTCTCATTTAGAGGGGGAATAAACTCATGTAAAAGTTTACAATTTACTGCACTACTTTAGTTATTAAGTTCAGACTGAGTGGCAGAGAAAATGACAGGAACTAACTCAGCTACAGCATTGTAGGAAACAAACATTGTACCATTTCATGAAATATATATTAAAATATAACAAAATACCATTAGAGAAACATCATGCAACGTTGAAGACCTATACACTCTGTGGTCCTACCAATCTTATACGATCCAGCAATACATCAGGTAAGAAATGTATTCTTAAAGTTTAGCTGAAAAACTAGCACATTAATAAGCTATTAAAATATACGCTCAATTTACAAATATCGTAAATTAAACAAAGATTTTTAAATAATTAAGCACATTTTTATTGAACTCAATATAATAACTTTATATGAATTTGAAGTCACCTGTACATACATTTTTGAGTGTCTCATGTGTTTCAAAACCAAATTTGTGGATATTTCATAAGACAAAAAATAACTACAAATAACTATAATTTGAGAAAATAAATCAATACTAAAATACCAATTCACTATTTGTATACTAAAAATACAATCTATGCTTTGTCTCTAAATTGTATAATAAATTTCCAGATAACTTGAAGCAAGAAGTATCATCGATTTTCCGCATCAAAATTAAAAGTATTTCTTAAAGAAGGTCTTCTACTCCACACACGAATATATGATGGAAGAAATATGTGAAGATTAGCTTTGATTTCCTTGGTATATTTATTTATTTGATTTGTTCTTTTTATAATGTTTTGTTTTCCTATGCATCTTGTTTGCCACGGAATACAAATTTCTTTCTTGCTTAATGCATTTTGTATTTAATACAAGACTGTACCTAAAACTTGTTAACGAATTTTCTTTGGAAAAATGAGATATTCAAGCAGTTAGCATGGAAAACCCCAGGATCGGGACCATGAAATGAGCACCAATCCTGACCCACAAAACACGTTTTGAGCATTTTCTTCACACTTTACAAAATTATATACGTACATATTTATAATTATATGTGTATCATCTCTGCAGGTCACATTTTTTGTCCAATTTTCAATTCAACCTTCCATTACAAGAAGATAGTGTATGTATTTTGGCAATTTTGAAGCATTTCAGGGATTGAAATTGAGTCTTTTAATATTTTCAGTATTTTAGGGAAGACGGGCAGTAAATTGGCCAGGGTCCTCTTTTATAAATATTTTCCCGAAATTTGTGTTACAAAGTTGTAAAGTATAAAAAGTTAATAAAATATTTCAATATATTTTATCCCATGACCACTAAGACCCAAAACCCCTCAAGGTCGTCTTAAATGCCGGGTCAGTATAGCCAGAAAGGTTTTCGAACCAAAATTGTGAAGGACTGCCTTCATTTCTTTCAACGAAACAACCTCTGCAGTTAAGCATCTAGTATAAAGCATTGAGAATTGAAGGCGTTAGAGCTATATTACTAGCCCACACAAAAAGCAAAAGAAAGCACTATTCGTTTCGTTACATAGCTGTGCTGCCTGAACTAATCGAATTTGTTGAGGCATTTTAATGTTGCAAATTTTTACGAGTTATTGAGGACACAAAACTAAACGATCTAGTTTGTTTCAGAAATAGATCTTCTCCATTTTAGAGTTTTAGTTGTACAGTACTGTATTTTTAACGTGAATGTTTTATAATAATAATTGTTAAGTTTATAATTATTAAGTTTCGCGCTTAGCAACCTACACACAGTAGGTGCCGCCTTGTCCTCGTCTATCATTTAAAACTTAACCTTACAAACCAAATCCCCTCAAAAGTAAAATATTTATTTCACTTTCAGGTGTTTCACTTCCATTTTCTGACTGATAAAATGGTCAACTACTATTTTACAGGCGAGTGTGCGCTTTACACAATTGTGATTTATTTGTATCGTCAGCTGTTACTTGAAGTAGAATGGGTGCAGAGAGCACGGGCACAGAGACTGGAATGCGTATGTGTGTGTGTGTGTGAGGGAGCCACATTGTTCTGTAAATACCCGACCTGGACCCGGTGTCCTCGAACCCACCCCCGACCATCGCTCTGTCTCGTACACCGGGGTACTTTCACTCGGTACGAGTAGCCACCTTTCAACAAATGTTCCTCTGATTGTTGCGTTTCACTGTCAATGAACGGTCAACACCGAGGCAGGATTAGATTTGGTTGAGTCAAGATTTTCTGTAAAGGGATTTGAAATTAGAGTACATACAAAGTAAAAGCTAAGCAAGCCGAAAATGCCAAGTTCATTTAAAACTCATCAAACCCTTGCAAGGCTGCGTGGGATTTAATTAAGCAAAATAAGTCCTCAAATGCAGTCTTGATTTTGCTTCTTGCGAAGAGTTCAATGAATATTTCATTTACTCTGCTGACGAAATGGTGAAATAAATTTCCCAACAGTATACGGTACATTCTGCAATCCCAAGCAGGAGTTCCGTCAACAGATTGCCTAATCCGTTCAAAATATCAAATTCCAAAGGCATTCAAAACTCCTCTGAAGGCAGCCTTGACCTCTCAGGCATTTTACAGTACAGACGAGTTTATGGCGTTTCATTGGGATGCCACAATTTGTGCTCGGGCTGCCGGACCTATGTCGATTTTGTTCCCTCAGCCATTCGGCATCTTTGCGCCATCTACCTAATATAACATAATCATTGATACAAGGTAGCTTTAAGTGTTTTAAAAATGTCCCTGGAAGGTACGTGAAGTGTACCTTAGGGTACAATTCTTACAGTTTTCAGTCAGATAAGTTTCGAAGAAGAATGATTCTAAATGCTATGTTTGTTTTGATGACATAGCAAAATATAACAATACGGATACAGTTTGTCTTGTTTAACGAGGCGAAGTTAGGACTCCAAAGTTCTCTCTACCACTCAACCTCGACCTTTACCTAGCGTTACCGTATAGTCACATTACAAATTGTAAGTGGTGACTGCGGGGATCGAACCCGCATAGGCTCCGGAGTCGCGCGCGATACCAATCCGCCACGCATACTTCGCAGACACAGCTTCTTTGGAATACCACAAGTGATGGAGGATGTTGTAGGTCCTTCGACACTTCAAAACTACAGTGACTAGCCTATGAACCACAAAGCGAGAGCCGCAATTCCCTGACTACTGTACGTGGAAGTGAAGTATAGATGTGCCGAAGCAGATGCAACCGTGACGTCACTGGCACAGCTGAGTGTTTTAAATTATTCAATACCGCGGATTTGACTAAAAGTGTGTAAAAGGGTAGTTGGCTAAAGCAGCAGAAGCAGGGATTAGCGCGATAAGAGTGGGAAACTGCAAAGTGCTTTGCCGCATAAAGGCGAATACCAAATTGTACAACTGAAAACCGAGCCAGTTTTAGAAGATTATTTGTTACTTAGAAAACGTGTAAAACTTTTTAAGACGCTAAAAATAGGTTTATCAAAAATCTAAACACAGATAAACTCTTTCTCTTTCCATAAAACTAACATCCGAATTTAACCTTCATATAAGAGTGCTATCCTTTTGAGGATGATATAGGTCTAAAGCGGTTCAGATAGTCTCAGTGATCATCTGATGATACCCGCATCAACTCCCACCATCGTTTAGACATATCAGACCATCTTCTGCGTAATTCGGAAGTCACGTTAAGCCGTTGGTCCTTGTATTTCCATTGGTCATTGGGCTATTAGTTAATGACCCATTCTAAGGCAAAGTCGGCCTTAGTTTGTAACAAGATTACACCTCATAACCCATTACTACCACTCACCACACTCATCCTTCATCACATATTTGCCTTAAAATACCCTCATAAGAGTGGTCGGCATCTCAAATAGTGATTTAGTGATTTATCTTCTTTCTACGAAACCCTTGCAGGCGGAGGGTTTGACAGTTAGGCCGCATCAGTTGAAAGAAAGCCCGTTGTTTAGCCAGTTGTTACGTGCGCGTTGTCATGTGTTTCTTGGGCGGACGAATTCAGCCTTTCTCTGCGGTGACCACGGAGGCGGTAATTTTAAAAATTATAATAACGACATGCCGTTCTACCATTGACTTTCCATCCTACCCGGGAAGTATGGGTAGGATGGAAAGTCAATGGTTCTACTCATGGTTAAAGCCACCCTCGGGCTTGCATGTCTCTATGTACTTTGGGAGCCGCAGCTTCGTAAGACGGTTCGGGTTCAATTCCTGGCGCTGAAGTAAATTTTACGAAGGTCATTCTCCGGGCCTTTGGTCACTAAGCTTTAATCAATTACCCAATATAGGGATCAATCGGCCCTAGTTTGTAACAAATGTTTTAACTAAAAATAAGCGCTCGTACACCAAGTTCACTCCTTACCACTATGACTTTCAATAAACATTGTATTCTTCCAACTTGCAATGTATACATGTTTTTTTCTAAATTCCATCTAACCTTTTTTGAATTATTTAATATATTTATGTTAGTATTAATATAAAATATTATATGTTTATATATGCATGACGAAATTTGTAAACCTTGTTTTAGCTCTTTCCAATTAGCAATAGCTAGGGGGGATAAAATGTAACTGCAATGTATGTATAAATTATGAATTTAATAAAGAAATTGAAAATTGTAAAAAAAACGAAAACACAAGCATGAAATGAGCACCGATACTGACCCCCAGAACACGTTTTGAGCATTTTTGTAGACTTTATATACATATGTATATGTGTATATGTGTGCAATCGTACAGGTCGCATGTTTTGTCCGATTTTCATGAAATTTGGTACAAATGTTCCTTTAGCAAATATTTAGGTCAAGTTCGTTAACCAGCAGAATTGGGCTACCGGAACCCCCCGGAGTTTTGGTCTAAACGGTGGTTTTAATGAATTAAAAACAGTAAATTTTATCCGTTTTTAATGGAATTTGAAATAAATATGTGATTCAATGGTATTCATCAATGTTATGAAAATTCATTGCTTCGTTTTAAAATGGCGGTCAAAAAAGACGCTTTTTCGCTATAACAGCGTTATTAGTCCGATTTCAATAAAATTTAAAATACAGTTTACCTCGACAATGTGTAATAAGACTTGCAATAAAATAACACGTAAATCTGCAGCTGAAGGCCGAAGCGAGGCTGTGAGCCTGATTTTTAATTTTATTCTATGGGTACCATTTTGTGAGGAACCACTTGTCTTATGTTTCTGTTGTGGAATTGTGTTCCCACAATTAAGTTTTGAAGCAATTTGGTCCACAGTGTATACCCTAATCCACGTTGCGTAACTCGTTTCTTTTTCATTTTAACCTACAAAAATGGCATTACTTTCATTTTTAATCTTTGACTGATAGTCATCCGGCAATTTCTAAACACAAAACACATGATTCGTTTACTCTTGTACATTATAGTGAATGTGTTGTTTGTGTTATGTGTGAGAGTGAGACGTGACGCACGCACGCGAACACGCACGCAAGGACGCAAGCGCGCACGCCGGTATCGACCTGAGAGCGGAACAAAGAGTTCGGCTCAGTGGCGCTGCCTTACAGTTCTTCCCAAACAATACAACACAAAGAACAAAGAGCTTTCTCATCATAATTAAAACAAACAGTGTTCTAGTCAAAATCAGCTTTTCTTTAAAACTGTCGATACGGGTCGTTTCGTTGCGTGAAATTTAATTAGTATTGATAATTTAATGTCAAATGAATACAATATAATTCTTTTTACGATTAAATAGAATATTTTTTATACTACAAGTACGATTTTGAACCTTAATTAAATATTTTTTTGTTTTAAGTATTTATAAACTAAAGTTGAGACGGATGAGATCAAAAACATTTAATTGTGGATGTTTTGTTTGTTTAGTACGTGTGGAAAAATTTCATGTTTCCACACATTTGTATACACACATACTCCAAACTATAATACAAAAATATATAAAAAGTTATCATTTACCAGAAAGGTAGGCTTATTATTTTGGCATATAATGTTAAAACCCATGGTATATTTAGGTAAATCCTACGATCTCTCGAGCCTACGAGCTCTCGTACAACAGGCACCTGAAACTGATTTAGGCTGAATATGGGGTGAAGGGCGGGTGTGATAAGTGTTTTTGATTGATGAAAAGGTGTAGTCTTGATACAAACTAGGGCTGACCCTTAAGGGTCCGCCTCAGCAGGTCGGAAGACCGTCGTTGCAGAGGTTTGCGGGAAATAAAATGGAGACTTTAGTATTAATGCTATTTTGACGAAACAACTCTTAAATGAAAGATAAACATATTATCTAGGTTTGCCTGTAGTTCATTTGTCAAAATGTCTTTTATTTTTATGCTATTAACGGTTAAAGTTAGAACATATCGAGTGTTTAAGACGTATTAAGAAGCTAAAAGTAGGTTTATAAAAAATCTTATCACAGAAAACACAGATAAACTCTTTCTCTTTCCATAAAAATTAACATATCAGAATTTAACCTTATATAAGAGCGCTATCTACTTTCTACGAAACCCTTGCAAGCGGAGGGTTTGACAGTTAGGCCGCATTCGTTGAAAGAAAGCCCCGTGCGCGGTGTCATGTGTTCCTTGGGCGGACAAATTCAGCTGTTCTCTGCGGTGACCACGGAGGCGACCCTTAAAGTCACCCAAGATTAGGTGATTAATTGTTAGCATAAGCATATAAATATAAGTTTTGTGAAGATCAAATATAGTTTATTTCATTTAAACATCTTGATACTTGATGGCGAGTTTCCTGAGGCATTCCTTGATGGGGACATCTATATCCTAGAGGTAAAACATTTAATAATCTGACTTCGTGACGATGTACAGTTGTAATGTTGTAATCAGGCGGTGTATAGGCACTCTGACAAAACCTACGTCATAATTTATGTTCATGAAATTTTGATTAGATAAAATATGTTCCTATTCTTTGGTAGAGGATTTACTTGGGCTGAAATAGGGTTTTTAAGGTTATAATCTAAAATTAAAGGTGATACTCTTACAAAATGTAGCATTGTCTTATCTATTCGTCAAATTTGTAGAGTATAAATATGGGCACCCGAGAACTAAATCAATGGTCGTAAATCAACCAATCATCATATTAACAAACCAGATCGGCGATTTTCGATGTTTGCTTTCTCGTTAGAGTCATAGTTACTCCCGCCGTTCCGAGCTGTAAACATATTTAGTCTATGTTTAATAATGTTTAACATATTCTTATTAAAACAAAAACGTTTTAATGTTAGTTTGTGTGCTTTGCTGAGAATAGTATTATTTGATGCAGACCCTAGCTGCTACAGTTTATGTTGAAGAGATAATCCAAAAAATCAATTCTACTGTATATAAATTATATTGCAAAAGGACAGTTTTGGGGCACTTATCAAGTCTAAATTCTCAAGGGTTGGGCATGGCTCGGAAATCCCCTGGCTGCGCCTCTGCATGACTTTAAAATTATGTATATTATATGCCCCAGGGGATTAAGTCCGTAACTATGCTGTAGACTACCTATTTCTATATACCGTATTACCTAAACCGTACTTTACCTCCGGGACAGTGCCCCAAACCCCCAAAACCCATTGGGCCGTCAGTATTCGAACACCTGTCCTGCTTGAACTTTGACTATGAACACAAACAAATAATTACTTTCTAATAGTTTCCAGCTATACTGACAGTACTATTTTTTAACATGATTTCTTTGTTAAATCATTTATGAAAGTTATGTTTGCTTTTATCATTGAATGGTTAAATTTATTGTTATTAACTATGGTGAGATTCATCTATTTTTAAATAATAATATATTTAAACAATCTAAATTGAATTTACCATTTTTGATATTTTTCCGTATGTTAGCTTAATGAGATGGCCGATGGCTGTCTCTTTACATACTGTTCCTCTCGGTGCGTACCAATCCCAGGTCAATATAATGTTGCTAAATGCTAATTTATTTAATTATTATCTTATCTATAGGTATCATTTGACATTTGTGATTATGCATACGGTACTTATCAAAACGCCTGAGGTATTGAAAAAATTAAAAAATAACTTTCCCTATATCTATTAGGGCTTCAGAGTTTCTTTTCTGTATTCTCTGATTAGCACCCATGCCTCAAATCCTAACTTCCTAAACCCATACAAGAAAACTCCATCCATTCCCAGAAATCGTTTTCATTCACAAGGAGCTTGTTGAAGACCCTGGGATCCTCCCCCCACTCTTCCAAACATAACATTTCAATAGCCAATCAGGCGGCGGCAAGGCTTTACTCCTGCAATGTGCCCGGTCCAAGATTATCAATGGGTCGTAGGGGAGTCCGCCTCTGTTTACAATAATAAGACGGTCCAGTAGTATTCTCATTTTGATACCTCCTATTGGTTAGTAACTTTTGAAAATATGTTTGGGATGATGTGTTATAGTCCTAATACTATTATTAGTAAAAATAAACAACGAAATATTGGTTATAAAATAGTTTTCATTGTGTTAGATGAGAGCACACACTCATGCTTCCTCCCCCCATCTCGATACCAAAGTGGACTCGTCCAAATCCACTCCATTTCAGCTGACTCTCGTACTCTCTCGTAGTAAGGCGAGGAAGGTGGATGGGGGTAAACACTGTCACAGTTTGTTGTTCACCGGCAGAGCGTTCTGTCGTGCTCGGTATGTCCGTGACAGAACAGTGTTTATCGGTCGCAGATAATGGATTTATGAAATAAATTGTGTTTTGGTGGTTAGTGGTATATGTTAACTACCAACTACTTACTTCGAATTACCAGTTTCGTGTCATAATTTATTATTTTTTGTCGATTTACCAGGACTTGTGAAACCAGATTGACACACTGGATCCGTGTCCGAGAGGAAATATGCTCAAGTTTTTGACGCATAAACTTAGAACACATTCCCTGAATGAAGAACATCCTAACCAGAAGGTATGTTGGTTATAAAATAAATTAAATAGTTGCAATAAAGTTGTAAATTAACCTTCCTTGAAGGTCACAACCAGGGGCTAACCGAGCAAGCTACAGTCAAGATGGCGTCGTGAATCGTAAAGTGGAACAAAGAACACGTAACTTTTAACTTGAGTTTAGAAAGTGTAACAATATATTTTTAGGTAACAGACTAGTTTTATAACATTCTGAACAATTATACATATGAGTGTATAAATTTCGTTTGTATAAAGTCAAAGAAACATGTATAAATTCAACAAAATTGAGACTGGGGTAAGGTGAAAATGGCTGACATGGGTACTTGTTAACTTTTACAATTTTACGTTGAATTTCAGGTTGAGGACGACGATCACGATTCAGGCACAGAGTCAGACGACGAACACGGAGGCAGTGAGGAATTAGAGAACAGTAAGTTAACCAGCATTCATTACTTACAGTAACTTACATTGTATGGTTCTACAAAAAACTTTCCCTTTCAGGTTATTGAGCTTAATTTTAATTAAGTTGAATTTCTTAATAATGCTGTTGGACTGAGTACTCTAAGTTCCAACATGAAATGTAATCAGATGATATTTCTGACATATTTGAGGGTAGCCTACTACTGTAAAAAATAGTACTTTACTAACTTCCTCAAATCTGTCAGAACAGATTGGGACTGAAAGTTGGGGTTGGCTATAGCTGAGTGGTATAGTGCGTGCTTCACAACTAATCGTCCCGGGTTCGGTTGCTGCGCCCAGTAGTAACTTTTAAGCATAGCCACTCCCTGTAGTTCGGAAGTCACGTTAAGCCGCTGGTCCATTCCATTAATCGTTAAGCTTTTAAAAATTAATAACCAAATCTGGGGAACAGTCGGCTCTAGTTTGTTACAAGTTTACATCTCATCATCTATCAAAATCTCATCTCATCACACTCACCATCATTCCATTTCAATCTTAAATACCCTCTTAGAGGCTTGGTGTCTTAAAGCAAAGATATTCAAATTTCAGTTAGTTCAAACAAGCCAATCAACATACTAACTCAAAAGTTATCTACTATGTCTAACCAACCATGAGTTATATAAAAATTTTAGTAGCCTAATTAAAACCACAGAATAATAAGGAGGTATAACAAGTTTACAAGAAAAACCAAATTAGCAATCTTAATGGATATTGCATACAGAACTGAAGAACTAATATTTTAAGGAATAGATCCTGAGCCAAATACAGTCAACTCCCGACAATCAAGGGTAAAGTCGGGTTGAGGCTTCCCAGATAAGCAAAATCACGTTAACCAAGAACCAAAAAATTAATGTATAATAAGGTATATAAAGACCTAAACAACTAAAATGAGGATAAGGTCAAGCTAGACGCTACGACGCCGAAAGGGTTTACACGGTAAGCCGCCATACCATGGCGCCGCGGGTCGCACGCCAGAACAGCTCCATATGATTGTATTGTAATAAAACTCACCATACGCGTCAGATTCTGGCACACGGACAAAATCTTTTATTTTAAATATTATTTTTGTTTGTTCTTTTAAATCTGTATTTTACTGGATAATTATAGCCTTTCCTCTACTAACTTCACCCTCCTCAATTCAACACATAATTACAAATCTGTGTACTTTCCTTTGGTCATTGTCCTTGGTATAACATCACTACATTACTAATAATATTATTCATTTCTTCAGACTCGGTATATTTTCACACTATTACAAATTGTTGATTTTCCCTTGGCCTTAAGTCTCGGTAAAACATTCTTTACAAATAAGATTTTTCTTCCCCTTTAAAGTTCTTCTCTCCATAAATTTTAGCCTTAGTATTTCATTGCACATTTTCAAATCATTGCTCTTACCCTCGGTCTCCGCCTTCGGTATTTCACACAAAATCGCTGATTTCCAACCATATGCCTTTTAATTAAACCTCTTCTGAAATTGCTGATGATAAAGCTTAGAATTGCAGGAGGCTACGTAGTTTGTAGAAACAAGGTAAAGGTAAAGATTTTGTTATTTTACGAGACAAAGTTAGGCTTTACCTGCTGTAGGGTGCAAATAACAAAAGTTTAAAGGGCTCAGAAAGACTCGAACCCACTATCTTGAGAGCAATGGTGTAGCGCCTTAGCTTGTTCGGGTACTATTCAGGTTTATGTGGTTTTCTGGTCTCAGGTCCTTGTCAGAATTCTTAAGCCTGAAAATTTGAAACTTTGGATTAGGTGATCTTATTATCTGGAAACAAACATAACAGAAGTGTGCATAGAAATACAACTCATTAGGACATTTGGAGGAGAAATTGCACTTGAATCATTTGAACACTTGAATTACGATATTTGGAGGTGAAGTTAGCTTTCAAAAGATTGTGTGAAAATCTTCGGAGTAAGGATTAGGCTCGTTTCATAGTTAAGGGTCTGTGTCTTACCATGCTAATGGCATGGACATCTCATTTTTAGAAAACATTTTATAATAATGAGATGTGTGTTTGTTAAATCCACATAGCGTTGATGAATTCTTGTATATTGGAAAATGTTCTTCATACAAGAAGGTCTTTTAATTTAAATTTGAATATCCGGAAATGTCTCAAGTGAAGAGGTGTTGATGTTAGGTACATAATGCTGATAAAATGCAGCTTAGTGCGGCTTGTTACCGTTAACAAGCAACCCATGCCAAGTCACTGTGCCAACTAGTTACATTTCAACTCTACTCTTTAAGATGATTCCCTGTTTATCTTGGAGGCAAATGTGTTCTCGTGTTTGCTATTGCCTCCTCTTCCAGCCTGAGACAATATTTTATTTTAGTCACATAATTTCATTGCAGTAGAAAGAACCACAATAACTTGAATCTGAAGGGGATTTTTAACATTTGATGTATCAAGGGGCGGTTAGAGTTGTTACGGTAGATCTACCGAAAAATTTTATAAATTAAGGCTCTTTCGTTTGATTTTTATATCTAGAATTTTCATGGGTTTAACCTCTGTAATTCAGACTATTGGCACGGAGTGAATATATTCACGTAGTGACTTGAAAACATTGCAGGTGAGAAACATCCAATTTGAATGCAGAATTAAAACTTCGACTTAGGCTATAGAGATAACTTTGAGCTGAAAAGTTTAACTTTAAATTGTCAAAACTTGGGTTTTGAATTTCTGGTCCATGATTCTGAATGCTTCAAAAATTGTATTATCAAGGTTCTTATTTACCCAAATTTTATTTGTAGGGTCTTTTTTAACATTAAGTCTTTTGAGAGGATTTGAAAAATATCAAGTTATTGCAGAATTCGAGCAATCAACCTCCTATTTATCAAGGCTCTACCGTACTATTATTATTAAATTTCTACGGTTGTCAATTGTGTTGACAATAATTAAGTTCATTTGAACAATAAATTTACACATTAGTACTAAAACACAAATCAGCTCCCTACAATGTGCTGGTTCAAAACGATCACTTTTCAATTTACTAAAGATGCTTGAAATTTTATGGCTACCCAGAATTATAAATTCAAATATCTATTCAACTTTAGATAAATATCTTTTCAACATAACTTTTCAAGTGAATTGACTTAACTATAAACACCGTTAACTATAGAGAACGTTTCTACTGACCTGTGTTTAATTGCAAATAGGCAGTAGGATGATATTTTTATAAATATGTACTGCAATTGGTTCAGTTACAATAATTGTTGACATTATTGATTTAACCTTTTAAAGATATGTTAATTACTTGTACACCAGTTTGTATATATTTGAGAATATTATTTGTTGTATTGTTTTACCTGTGTTTGTATTGAATTTTAATTATATGGTGAGAAAATGATTTAAGTAACTGATACTGTCACTTTCCATTCACATCTTTATTTACAACTCAATTTTAATTCTAGTTTTCAAACATAAACAGTGGAATACACAGGGACAATTGTCTTATTCGCCCCCCCCTGTGTATAAGACAATAATTTAGTGTATATATTAATTTTTATCGGTACGCCCTTAGCTATCCATAGTTAAACTAGATTGAGGCAAAAATTCACAAATTTTCATGTGTAGAAAAATGTTATAAATGTTTACACTGTAACATTTAGAATATTGCTTCAACAGTTGAAGACCCTACGCAGTTAAAGTTTAAAAATAAAGTATGTGACACTATGAAGCGTGAAGCTGCAAATAAAACTGTCCAAAATGTGAAAATTCTTAACAACAAATTATTTCTCGGTCTCGTAATTCAGTTTCAAACAAAATATTTCATCTTAACGATGCCACCAGCGTTTATAATTATTCCTCTCACGGCATTTCTTCCCCTAAATGGAGACATTTAGATTTAAAGATAATGAAGGAGGAGATTAAATTACTTAAGCGAAGTAGTTTGGGTTTTTACAGAGCACAGCACCAGGAAAAGGGCCGTAACTATATTTTTTACTCAATTACGCTTTATCTGGTTAATTGGAAAAGTCCCAAGGTTGGAATAAAAAGTTTGGCTATTTACATTTAAACTGCACATTGTGCTGTTTAACTTTGTTCACGTCAAGTGGGTTAATGTTTGTTGTTTTCACGCTTTGCTCAAGTTGTTTGGCAAAACTTTCCACTGCCGTTTTATTCCCCGTTAGAACTTGAATATTATGTGATGAAGAAAAATACAAATAAATGATTGGTATAAATTTACTTCATTCGGCCAGAACCGTTAATTATTAGTTCTTAAAACCTTTCCTAACTGGCCAAAGATTTACAGCAATCAAATTCAAAATACAAAACTAATAAATTAATTCTTAATAAATTATAAATAAGAAAAAACTGTAAAATTAATATTACATACGATTAACATGCGGGGTTTTAAATGTCCCCCCACCTTATGCTTTGAAAAAGGAAATATTTTTTAAACTCTTTTGGGAATGTTTCTATATAATTCTGAAGTTTGTTTTGACGTACTTTGCGTCACACACCCCCACCCAAAATCCGGTGGGAGCCTCCAAATTGATAATAAAAAATATGATGATCATTTGACAACTCTAGGTTTTTTTTGAAAAAACAAAAATTCAAATAAAAAACCGAAAATTGAGTTGTTTTTTTGACCCAACAGAAATTTTGTAATAATCATGCTTTGTTTAATAGACCAAAGTTTAGTGATTTTAGAACAACCCCAGTGACAAAAAAGTGACATAAAAACATGGTGTCATGGCCTGGAACTCGTCATTCCGGTGGTGCGGGTCCCACTAACAATGTTGTCGTGACTAAAAGGGAACGTTAGGTAATGGTTGAAGTCGAGTGGTGGGGAGGACTTTGCAGCCATTACTTTGCCTTTGTGAACAAAAGAAATTTACATTTCTTATCTTTTCCACTATTTCTAATTTTATTGAAACTGACAGTTACTAGTAGCAAAGCGAAGTATGTTGATACTTCTAGCCTACATATGTTAATATTTGTAAGGTTAACATTTACATATGTTCAACGGTTTTATACAGTCAAGCTGATTTACTAATTAGTCTGTCATACATAATTTTATACTAGCTGAAAGTACCCGCCCTTTGCCTCAGGGCTTTGTTAACATAGCTGTGTTTATTTTTTAATATAATTGCAAATTTAAAGTACCGTAAAAAATGGTTTCCAATATAGAAAAATTTTGGTTCGCCTGTTAGTTCACCGTCTTCTCCTTATACATGTTGGCTACCTTGTGACAGTCATAGTTACTTCCGCCATTCAGGCTGTTTTTAGAGCCTGCATTGGTTTTTTCCATATATTCTGAGGATGTTATATGGACATCAAATGTGGCTAAAGACACACTGTGTGATTAGCTTTTATCACCCTTAAACAAAGTTTCACCGCCATAGTTTCAGCCGATTTTGAGTTATAAGCGGTCCAATATGCCTTAAAACATTACGGACAGACAAGACAATTTTTTGACGCCAGTTTTGTCTTTGCAAAGTATATAAACACCAAATAACCAAAAACCGATTCATTGCAATGTACAGAAAAAAGTCTTATTTTATTCATATAGATTTTCCTAGCTTTGCTTAGAGGTGTGGAAGTGTGAAATCCATCCTTCCATCGCTCCTAGATGGTGGTAATTGTACGGACTAAACTTGCATTTTATTTCAAATCAGTCCACACTCAAGGAAATAATGCAAACTGTGTTGCTCAACTTGTGATAATTTTTATCGTCTAACATATTCTGCAATTATTTTTATCGGTAAAGGATAATAACATACCACTATCAAGGAGCCAACATGGTTTATCACAAAACAATAAAAGTACCATAATATGACTTGACATTTTGGAATGTTTAACATTATATTTTCCAAGTTCAAGAAAATAACCCCCTAAACAAAGACACAAGTTTTTTGTCCGAAAAGTTGGTCAGAAATTATGGCTAGTAGTTGTGTGTAAATCAGTGTGTAGTGAATATAAACTTTACTAGTGGAATAGAAGACAACCTAAGAAAAAAAGGCTAAAATTTCTAGTGTAAACAACAATTATGTAACTAAAAACTAACACTAATTAATTAAAACATATACAGGGTGTCCCATTTTACAGGGAGTGCGTTTGAATGCATAATTAACAACCATGAACTACCAAAATTACGTTTGTTATACTGTATATCATATTACTGGTTTTTAATACAATATACAGGGTGTTCCTTAAGTGCCAAACTCTAAGAATGATTATATGGGTCAAAATCAAATGAAAATCAAGAATAAAACTTTTCCCAAAAACACTTTGTTTACCAGATATTTCCCATATCATTTTTCAATAATTATTTCTCATCTCCAATGTTACTTATCGGATTTGTCTCAAACTTAATATACTCATAAGTTTGTATCTGAGTAAGACCATTTATGGGAAAAATACCATTTTAAAATGGTGGCTATTTTACGTGTTTTTGGGGTAACACCCTAATTAGTGAATAAACCATAATTAGTGAGGTTTACCATAAAATGTTAAGGGTAATGTTTTGCACAAAATTTTATCCCCTAACTATTGATACCATGTTTAAAAAATCCATTGAGAAATAACAAAGCTTTAGGTGAAATTCTGGCTGAAAACAGGCAACTTTCCTCCTTACCCTGCTTTTTGCCACGGTTCCAATTGTAACTTTGTTCACTCTTGGTTGATTTTTATGACAATAGGTGATAAAATGTGCTACAAAACGTTACCGTATTCTTAACATTTTATTGTAAACCTCACCGTCTACTCACTAATTAAGGTGTATCGCCAAATACCCCCTAAAATACCATGAAATAGCCACCATTTTAAAATGTAAGTTAGACCAGGCTGGTAGTTTTTCCATAAATGGTCTTACTTAGATACAAATTTACATTAAGTTTGAGCCAAATCCGATAAGTGATGTGGGGGATAGTAAATAATTAGTGAAAAACAAAATGGCAGATATCTGGTAAACAATGTTTTTTGGAAAAAATTCTATACTTCATTTTCTTTTTATTTTGACCCATATAGCCTTTTCCCAGGGTTTGGCACTTTACTTATGGACCATTGTATATGGTATTAAATACCAATAATACAATGTACAGTATAATAACAAACGCAATAATTTTGGTAGTTTATTGTTGTTTCTTATGAATAAAAACGCACTTGCAATGAATGTTAATACGGACGGATAAACGGCTAAATAGAAGTGAAATTATAAAAATGTTTGTTCACATTTCAAACAGTAAAGTGATTTTGATGGTTTGCTATAAGTGCCTGTGTTTTGCCAAAAGCAAAGAAACAAACTATGTAGTCTTAAGGGTCCGCCTCCGTGGTCACCCGCAGAGAAAGGCTGAATTTGTCCGCCCAAGGAACACATGACACCGCGCATGTAACAACAGGCTTTCTTTCAACTGATGCGCCTAACTGTCAAACACTCCGCTTGTAAGGGGTTCAGAGAAAGTAGATAGCGCTCTTATATGTAGATTAAATTCGAATATGTTAATTTTTATGGAAAGAGAAAGAGTTTATCTGTGTTTGCCTGTGATTAAATTTTGATAAACCTATTTTAGCTTCTTAAATAAGGTCTTAAAAATACTGTATATTTTCTAACTTCAACCGTTAATAGCATAAAACTAAAAGACATTTTGGAAAATGAACTAAAGGCAAACCTATATAAAATGTTTATTTTTCATTTAAGAGTAGTTACGTCAAAATAGCTTTCATACTTTAGTCTCCATTTTAATTCTCGCAAACTTCTGCAACGTCGGTCTCCCGAGCAGCTGAGGCGGACCAAGGATTAAGATTAGTGTGCCTGATAGCTACAAGACACAAGCACACAATGAGATGGCGTAGCTTGTGATCACAAGACTACACTGCACTGTACACTGTAGTTATGCGGAGCCGGAGAGATAAGTGATAGCAGCCCGGCCACAATGGCACAGTCACAATCGCACGGAAACCAATCCACTTCCGGTGCCCTTTCCTTTATATCCTCACCATACCCATACCATACCATGGGACTCGTGGCGTTGTCCTGTAATCCAGCTTCATGGAGGTCAGGTTTTGAGGATGATATAGGTCTAAAGCGGTTCAGATAGTCTCAGTGATCATCTGATGATACCCGCATCAACTCCCACCATCGTTAGCCATATCAGACCATCACCGCGTGGTTCAGAATTCACGTTAAGCCGTTGGTCCTTGTATTTCCATTTGTCATTGGGCTATTAATTAATGACCCATTCTAAGGAAGAGTCGGCCTTAGTTTGTAACAAGACTACACCTCATAACTCATTACTATCACTCATCACACTCATCCTTCACCACATATTTGCCTTAAAATACCCTCATGAGAGTGGTCGGCATCTCAAATACTGTAGTGATTTAGTGATGATAATATTAAAAGTGTCTCTTAATAGTCAAAATAATTTTGACTTCTATTGTGTGGACTTTTGACCTGAAGAGAGTACACGCATATATAAATACAAATGTATATAAAGTGTTAAGAAGATGCTTTAAACGTGTTCTGGGGGTCAGGATTGGTGCTTATTTCTGGTCATGGTCTGGGTCTTACCATGCTAATGGTTTAAATACCTCATTTTTCCAAAAGAAATTCGATAAAAAAAAATGCTCAAAACGTGTTATGGTGGTCAGGATTGGTGCTCATTTCATGGTCCCGGGTCTGGGTCTTACCATGCTGATGGCTTAAATACCTCATTTTTCCAAAAGAAATTCGATAAAAATGCTCAAAACGTGTTATGGTGGTCAGGATTGGTGCTCATTTCATGGTCCTGGGTCTGGTCTTACCATGCTGATGGCTTAAATACCTCATTTTTCCAAAAGAAATTGATAAAATGCTCAAAACGTGTTATGGTGGTCAGGATTGGTGCTCATTTCATGGTCCTGGGTCTGGGTCTTACCATGCTAATGGTTTAAATACCTCATTTTTCCCAAGGAAATTCGATAAAAATGCTCAAAACGTGTTATGGGGTCAGGATTGGTGCTTATTTCTGTCATGGTCTGGGTCTTACCATGCTGATGGCTTGAATACATCATTTTCCAAAAGAAATTGATAAAAATTCTCAAAACGTGTTATGGTGGTCAGGATTGGTGCTCATTTCATGGTCCTGGTCTGGGTCTTACCATGCTGATGGCTTAAATACCTCATTTTTCCCAAGGAAATTGATAAAAATGCTCAAAACGTGTTATGGTGGTCAGGATTGGTGCTCATTTCATGGTCCTGGGTCTGGGTCTTACCATGCTAATGGTTTAAATACCTCATTTTTCCCTTGGAAATTCGATAAAAATGCTCAAAACGTGTTATGGTGGTCAGGATTCGTGCTCATTTCATGGTCCTCGGTCTGGGTCTTACCATGCTGATGGCTTAAATACCTCATTTTTCCAAAAGAAATTGATAAAAATGCTCAAAACGTGTTATGGTGGTCAGATTGGTGCTCATTTCATGGTCCTGGGTCTGGTCTTACCATGCTGATGGTTTAAATACCTCATTTTTCCAAAAGAAATTGATAAAAATGCTCAAAACGTGTTATGGTGGTCAGGATTGGTGCTCATTTCATGGTCCCGGTTGATCTTACCATGCTGATGGCTTAAATACCTCATTTTTCCAAAAGAAATTGATAAAATGCTCAAAACGTGTTATGGTGGTCAGGATTGGTGCTCATTTCATGATCCTGGGTCTGGGTCTTACCATGCTAATGGTTTAAATACCTCATTTTTCCAAAAGAAATTGATAAAATGCTCAAAACGTGTTATGGTGGTCAGATTGGTGCTCATTTCATGGTCCTGGTCTGGGTCTTACCATGCTGATGGTTTAAATACCTCATTTTTCCAAAAGAAATTGATAAAATGCTCAAAACGTGTTATGGTGGTCAGGATTGGTGCTCATTTCATGGTCCTCGGTCTGGGTCTTACCATGCTAATGGTTTAAATACCTCATTTTTCCAAAAGAAATTCGATAAAAATGCTCAAAACGTGTTATGGGGTCAGGATTGGTGCTTATTTCATGGTCCCGGGTCCAAATTTTACCATGCAGACGGCATAAATATTTCTTTTAACCTAAACCAATTCGCAAGAAACATCTTTTTGGGTAAACTCTGACTACGAAGACTGCTTCATTATGTTCCTATTTACAGTATATTTAACTTACTACTTACCGATAAAACTGTATCCCAACATTTTTACTCGTAAATATAATAACACAAATTTTTTTTCATGTATTTTATTTTTTATTTATTCTCTCAACGGCAAAAGCCAATAATGGAAAAGACATAAATGACGTACATTTGACATAACAGTTGTGTACAAGAAGAGTATGAGCTAGGTAGTAGACATACTGAACCCTTCTTCCAAGTCAGAACATTGCCATCGTGATTTGCTGACACAGGGTGTCTAGTAGTCTTGAAAAGTCTGGAATTAGTCTTGAATTTAATGAGGTATTGAAAAGTCTGGAATTAGTATGGAGTTTGGTCGAGTAGGCCTGGAAAGTCTGGAATTTATTGACATGATAAAGTCCGAGGATATTCAGAAAGTCTTGAGGCTATCGTTTGGTCCCAAAGCTTTTGTCTGCTACAGCCTAGTTGTTGATAGTGCTACTAAGTCAAATTGCACGCACCGTGTAGCCTGCTTCATAGCATTCCACGAGTAAACATCGATCTTAAGCATGCCAAATAGTGCCGTCTATAGACAAGCTGCCTGCACCATGCAAACAATCCTTGTTGCAAGCAAGCTTTCGATGACAGAACTGATAAGTCGAACAATAGCTTAGTAGCCAGCTGACTAGTCCAGTCCCTGTGCACTAAGATCAGCTGGCCCTAGATTCTAATTTGAGGCCCACATAAAATAAACACAATTTTATCTTTGATAAATATTTGTATAGTTATTATTTATTTTTAATTATCTTTGTAAATGTAATGTATTTTGTCCGTTATAATGAAAAATAAAGATTGATATTTGTTAGATATTGATTTTGAAAAATTGACGATTTACCCTGGAAAAGTATAGAAAAGGTTTTGAATTTTCTGTTACTAGACACCCTGTGACAATAAATACGCCAAGAGGCGGCGGGGCATGTTTAGTGGCAATAGGCAAGGGGCTATACTGCACCAAACTGTAGCAATCCCGCTCCAGCCTAAATACCGGGCTTAAGGGTCGCATTAAGCTCTCAGCTCTCAGCTCTGAGGCTGTCTTTGCCCTCTGCTTCCGCTTTTGTTTAAATGTCTCCGGCCAACTTTAATGAAGTACGCATTTCTCCCCGCACCACGTTACAAGCAGTGAGCGGCGGCGGTCTCCCCACAGACGGCTTCGTAATCCTTTGTACTAGTAGTAGTTCTTTTAGGGCCCGACGATTCTATGATTGAAAACATTATATCCCATTCTTGATTGAGAAGTGGCACGTGGACCATTGACAAGTGATTGGATTATTTTTAAAAGTGAGGAAATAGTGTATATAGTCTATATACAAATCAATACACAAAAACATCAAATATATGACACAACAGCAGTAAATAGAGTTTAAACTATTATTGCTGACATTTTTCATCGCAAGATGATCACGACGTTTCGGGCTCTGCAATCTGATCCCGTCTTCAGGTGAAAAAGACCTGAAGACGTGGTTAGTTGATCTAAAAAGACCTAAAGTTTGTTGTTGAAGATGGAAGAATTTCAGAGTTTAAACTATTATTGTGGACAGTTTCCATCGTTAGTGAGCAAGATGATCACGACGTCTGGGATCTGCAATCTGATCCCGTCTCCAGGAGAAAAGACCAAGACGTGGTTTGTTGATCTAAAAAATACCTCAAGTTTGTTGTTGAAGATGGAAGAATTTCAGAGTTTAAACTATTATTGTGGACAGTTTCCATCGAGTGAGCAAGATAACGTTGACGTTTGGATCTATCTGATCCCGTCTCCAGGAGAAAAGACCTGAAGACGTGGTTTGTTGACCTAAAAGGACCTAAAGTTTGTTGTTGACGACGGAGAATTTCAGAGTTTAAACTATTATTGTGGACAGTTTCCATCGTTAGTGAGCAAGATGATCACGACGTTTCGGGATCTGCAATCTGATCCCATCTTCAGGTGAAAAAGTTACTTCTAAATACAGTGCAACCGAATACGCCGTGTAAACTACCACATTGCAGCGTATTTACACTTATTTACTCTTGTCACATTATGTAACGGGATCAGGCGGCAGATTTAGATAACGGGCTGCAAAGTACTGATGCAGCGAGTGGAAGGGTCGAATGACTGATAAGAGCGAGTGATAACGCTTATCAGTGACAAGGCCTTGTTGTTATCAGCAGTGACAGTGAGTATATACTCAGCTGACAGACCGCCTGTCGCCTGTCAAGGTCGTTCAAGGACGTGTTGCCTGGCTCGGTGGCTCACGTACACTGCTATGCGCGTACCTCTACACGGTATACACGGTACAGTAGTGTTATCAGCTGTGTCACGGTGACTCACCAGTCAGCAAAACACCTCTCCGTGCCGCACACTGCACAGCTTTGGTTTGTTCCTATTAATTATTACTCATTTACACTAAATTAAAAGCTTAAATTAAATAGTTAAAATTTCCGTAGGTCATAAATCAATTAATTTGTATCGTCGTAGAGAAGAAAACGTTAAGCTGCAGTTTTTAGCTTCGTAACACCCAAACTTGATGTTTCCCAACAAAAGTTTTATGTTCTCTAAAACTGTATTTACAGTTTACTTTACTCAGTTACGCTTTACTTTTTTAAAGCGGCTCAGATAGTCTTAGTGATCATCTGATAATACCCGCATCAACTCCCACCATCGTTTAGACATATCAGACCATTACCTGCGTGGTTCGGAAGTCACGTTAAGCCGTTGGTCCTTGTAATTCCATCCACGGTAGGGCTTTGCTAAGACGAAAGTTTGGCCACTTATTTTACACTTCTTTTAACAAAACAAAGGAACACTCCCACAAAGTGTTCCCTGTATTATTTTATTACAAGAATGGTTTTGCCAACAATTCAAAATACAAAACTTAGCGATTATAATTTTACCGTGACGCTAAGAAAAATGTTATACTCGAAATAAATATAAAGAGCTGAAAGCATTTACAAAATATCTCGTCTCGTTAAGATCTCGTTCATTTCAGGAGCCGGAAAAGATAGCGTGTTTTTGTTTGGACCGCCAATACACTTTACAAAGGATGAAAGGCCTTTTGTTGAAGAAACTGAGATTTTTGTTAATTTCACAGAAAGCCCGCGCCGCTGCAACGTGGCCGGACAGGGAAAATGTCAGGGGATGGAAGGGGGATTACTTTTTTAATAAAGAAGTCGAAGGAAAGCGTGAAGAGGCTGCGGAGGTAAAGTGAATGTTACAAAGTGTCGTGCGGCGAACGTAAGCAGCTTCAGCTACAGTAGGCTGGTGTTGTGGATATCTAAGAGTTACACAAGTGTTCTGTATCTCTGCGTGTGTGTGTGTTTGTGTGTGAGGGCTCAAAGAGAAACCCATTGCCACATGAAACAACACACGGCGATATTATATCGATGAGATCGCTTTAACGTGTCTTAGCTGACTCTATGTGCATACCAGGTTTTATACCTTTGGTATGACTGGCGATAGTATTTAACAAATAAGAGAAGCATTTGGTCTCTGATATCTGAAGTGAATATACAGGGTGAGTTTTAAATGTCCCCACCACCCACCCCACCCAAAATCATTGAGGGGCGGCCCCCAATTTTAATACAACCCCCGCGTGTGGCACTTCAAAGAAAGGAAATGTCACTTGACGCGTTATTAGCTACAGTTGTACAAATGCCGAGTATTGAACTAGTTGTATTTATAATTATTTGTATATCATTTGGTCATATTTATTTATTTCTAGACTTTTAATTCCCAAACTGCGTTACTGTACTGATGTACAAATATGCAAATATGTTCTGCAAACTGCAATGTCCAAATTTAATCTAGGATCATCAGTTATATGAGTTGTACAATATAGGCAATCATTTTATAATATACTTAAGTACTCATCGCGGTCCAAATTCCTATTAATTAACCGGTTTTGAAATTTTAACTTCAACGTAGGCCTGCAATAGATGTACAACTTATACTACTAGACCTACTGATACGTAATTGTGTTTTCATCTAGGCTTACAGTTCAAAGGGCAGTATTTCGCCGTCACTTTAAAATTACAAATCGGTTACGTCCCATTTTTCAATGTTCTTGTTCGGATTTGTATAGTTCTTGGGCGATACGATTAATATTTAACATGATAATTAAATTAAGAGTTACAGTTAAATACGAGTATTAATTATTAATATATTTTCATCAACATTGCTTAATATAATCTCAAGTTCATTTGGTACCATTTTGCTGATTAGTATAATACAACGAATCAACTTTGTAGGTTATGAAGTGTCAGCCATCTCGGTTTCTCCAGTTAACTGGATACTGAAACCGTAGTTAGCTAATCGGAGATTAACGCTAATCTGAGATTAGCAATTGAAAAACGAAATTTTGATCTAACTGAGATTAACATCAAGTTAACCTTAATCTTAGATTAAAATCGCTGAAAAAGCTTAGTGATCATCGATAATACCCGCATCAACACACCATCGTTTAAACATATCAGACCATCACCTGCGTGGGAAGTCACGTTGCCGTTGGTCCTTGTAATTCCATCCACGGTAGGCTTTGCTAAGACGAAAGTTTGGCCTCTTATTTTACACTTCTTTTAACAAAACAAAGGAACACCCCACAAAGTGTTCTGTATTATTTTATTACAAGAATGGTTTTGCAACAATTCAAAATACAAAACTTAGCGATTATAATTTTACCGTGATAAGAAAAATGTTATACTCGAAATAAATATAAAGAGCTGAAAGCATTTACAAAATATCTCGTCTCGTTAAGATCTCCTTCATTTCAGGAGCCGGAAAAGATAGCGTGTTTTTGTTTGGACCGCCAATACACTTTACAAAGGATGAAAGGCCTTTGTTGAAGAAACTGAGATTTTGTTAATTTCACAGAAAGCCCGCGCCGCTGCAACGTGGCCGGACAGGGAAAATGTCAGGGGATGGAAGGGGGATTACTTTTTTAATAAAGAAGTCGAAGGAAAGCGTGAAGAGGCTGCGGAGGTAAAGTGAATGTTACAAAGTGTCATGCGGCGAACGTAAGTAGCTTCAGCTACAGTAGGCTGGTGTTGTGGATATCTAAGAGTTACACAAGTGTTCTGTATACCTGCGTGTGTGTGTTTGTGTGTGAGGGCTCAAAGAGAAACCCATTGCCACATGAAACAACACACGGCGATATTATATCGATGAGATCGCTTTAACGTGTCTTAATTAGCTGACTCTATGTGCATACCAGGTTTTTATACCTTTGGTATGACTGGCGATAGTATTTAACAAATAAGAGAAGCATTTGGTCTCTGATATCTGAAGTGAATATACAGGGTGAGTTTTAAATGTCCCCACCTACCCACCCCCACCCAAAATCATTGGGGGGGCGGCCCCCAAATTTTTAAATAACCCCCCCCCCGCGTGTGGCACTTCACAAGAAAGGAAATGTCAAAACAAATTCAACGACGCAAAAAATATTGTATCTCGGCTCGTTTTTTTTATTATACCAGTTTAGAGATGACTCAAAATCAGGTTTAAAATGCCACATTACACACACAATTTATTTTGAATGATAAAACTTTCTTCAAAATACTCTACCTGCAAGCCTAATCCCATTGAGTATTTTGAAAAAAAAGACGCCAATCAAAATAAATTGTATGTGAAAGGAGGCATTTTAAACCTGATTTTGTACTCGTATCATCTTTAAATATCGGTATAAAAAAAAAACGAATCAAGATAAAACAAATTTTCTTCGCGTCGTTGATTTTGTGTTGAAATTCCCTTTCTTTTGAGGTGTCACAAGGGGAGGGTTTTATTTGAATAATTTTGGGGGAGCCCCCCGGATTTTAGCTGCGGGGTGATGCAAAGTACGTCAAAACAAACTTCAGACATTTAAAACTCACCCTGTATATAAGAAAGAATAATTGATTTATTTTGTGTTTTTGCAATAACTTTACAACACAATAAACTCAGGCTGACTTGTAATACGAAATCTACTAAAAATACTACACAAAGAAAAATAACGCCCCAAGGACTAATAAGTCCGTTTTGGAGTTCCATCATTAATAAGAAACAAAGGGACAAAATATCGCGTTACTATGAGTAATTTTAATATATTTCAAAAATAAAATATCAAGAATAATCGTATTTAAGGAACTTGTGTATTAAAACATATTTATATTAAATTTTCGTCTTTAAATTTCGTTAAAAAAAGAGACGAGTACTTGAATTGACTCGGGCCGACTGTTCCACAGATTGAGCCATGAATTAATAGCTCAACGACCAATGGTAACGGGTCAACGTCTAAACGTGACTTCCGAACCACGAATACTAATATACGAATACTTATTAATACTGTCGAGTATTGTCGGAAGCATACTTTTTATGACTGCTTTTATGAACACGTGTTCGGGCGGCATTGTTTACAACAGAAACTGGATAGGTGCGGCGCGATTTGTGTTTACAATTAGGAACAAAGAGAGAGGGAAGGGTATCGTGTGTTTCATACTCATTAAAACTGTTAAATGAACACAGGATACTTTGCTCATGAGCAGGTACGGGCAGCCCGCTCTTGTCAGTTGTTTACAGTTACTGAATACAGCGTCGCGTCGTTAAGGGTGCGCCTCAGCTGCTCGGGAGAGCGCCGTTGCGGAGGTTTGCGGGAAATAAAATGGAGACTTTAGTATTAATGCTGTTTTGACGAAACAACTCTTTAAATGAAAGATTTACATTTATCTAGTTTTGCCTGTAGGTAGTTTTTCAAAATGTCTTTTAATTCTTATGCTATTAACGGTTAAATTAAGGAAAAATATGGTGTTTTGAGACGTAAAAATAGTTATATAAAAATCGAATTGCAGGCAAACACAAATAAAGTCTTTCCACAAAAATTACCATATCCGAATTTGACCTTCATACAAGAGCGCTATCTACTTTCTACGAAACCCTTGCAAGCGGAGGGTTTGACAGTTAGGCCGCATCAGTTGAAAGAAAGCCCGTTGTTACGTGCGCGGTGTCATGTGTTCCTTGGGCGGACGAATTCAGCCTTTCTCTGCGGTGACCACTGAGGCGAACCCTTAACTCGGTGGTAACATTATGGTTAACACAATGTACAATGCACAATAATTTACCAACAGAACATTTTTGCCGAATTTGCTCGGAGCAATAGTTACTATTGGTAGTTCAAGCTATACAGTATTGAATTGCCAGTAAATGAATACTGCACTATAAAGAAGTGAAGTACTGTAGATCGCAAGCGCAAGAGGTGGACAATCCGCTTTGGCGGTGGTGAATTGTGGGTATGAGAGCCATCATGTACGGAATAAGATCCAGTACAATTACAACAAAGAAGATTACTTGGGTCCGGTTCAACAAAAGGCAGCTTACATTCGCGTGTGGGCATTGGGCATTGCGCCCAGCCTACATGGTCGACCCGTGCAGGCAGAGAGACTACCTAACTTCTAATTTATAACAGTATTATAATGATAATATTAATTTATAATGATAATCCTACCAAAGAAGTAAATTATTTCAATTTTTTAGAAATCAATGTGGATAAAAACTTATATTGATGTTCACATTAACCATGTATGTAGCAAAGTTTCAAGTGGTATTTTCTTGCTGAGAAATCTAGCGAATCATTGTTCTAAAGACATTTAAAAAAGGCCTACTATGGTATCATCCATTCCCATTTACAGTATGGAACATGCTTATGGAGAAACTGTGCCAAAACAAAAATCAATCGAGTTTTTATTTTACAAAAATACGCCATTAGAATCTTGGGAAACGTTAAACAAAGAGACTTTTGTCGAAATTTATTTCAAGAATTAGAAATTCTTACGTTTCCATCGCTTTATATTTACGAAACTGTACTTTTCACATTAAATAAATGCAATTTGGTCCAAGGCAATGAAATTCATAGCTATGATACCCGATCAGTAAATAACTATAGAATCGGATATCATAGACTTGAAGTATTCAAGAAATTACCATCACAAGCTGGAGTATTATTGTTTAACAAACTACCACATCAAATTCAAAATCTTCAAGGTTCAAAATTATTCAAAACTGAACTTAAGAATTATTTGACCTCCAACATCTTTTATAGCGTGGAAGATCATCCGCCCACCACTTGAAAGGTCTGGAACTTATTGTGTTGATTAATAGTATATTAAGTAATAAAATTAGTTAAATGGCTAGAGGCTTGTATTTTAATTAAATAATGTTGTATTTAATCTTTTTTATAAACCAAAACAAACATTTTTGTAATGGTTAATAAATTGTTAATATGCTTTACAGTTGAAAACCTACACGCAGTTAAAAATGGTTTAGTTTAATTTTTATTTTGAGGCGACATAATTCATGATACCGCGCACGTAGCAACGGGCTGAACAACGGACTTCTTTCAACTGATGCGGCCTAACTGTCAAATCTTCCGCTTGCAAGAGTTTCGTAGAAAGTAGATATCGCTCTTATATGAAGGTTAAATTCGGATATGTAAATTTTTATGGAAATAATACGAGTTTATCCGTGTTTGCCTGCGATTGGATTTTTGATCAACATATTTTCAACCTCTTAAATAAGGTCTGCAACGACGCTCTCCTGAGCAGCTGAGAAGGACCCTTAAACACTAAGTACGGTAAAATTAAAAGAGTTCATTGATAAATTTAAGAAATAAGAAATTATTCAAGAAGCAGAACTTCAAAGTGTTTCAAATGAAGTCACGTTAAGCCGTTGGTCCTTGTATTTCCATTGGTCATTTGGCTATTAATTAATGACCCATTCTATGGAAGAGTCGGCCTTAGTTTGTAACAAGACTACACCTCATAACTCATTACTACCACTCATCACTCATCCTTCACCACATATTTGCCTTAAAATACCTTCATGAGAGTGGTCGGCATCTCAAATAGTGATTTAGTGATTAATCTACAACTTGTAAATACGTAGCCAAAAGAAGGCAACGGCTTTTGTGTAACCCTTGTTTACGTTTATGGTAAGAAATCAACCTCTATAAAGTATGCGAAATTCAGACATACCTCTTTTAGCACAGTAATCAAACCAAAATGTGCGTATGCAGCAGACACTTTATAAAGAAGAGCAGTTCTCAATGTAAAGAAGAATTTAGATCATATACACAAAAAGAAAAGGGAAAATTGTTAGCAATATTAAACAATTCTAACGACAAACATGCGTTGTGAAACCCACTTTTTAATTACAAAGACATGTGTCTTTTCCAACAGTAGTTTCGTCATACACAAACACTAATTTTTCTCCTTCGCAATATTATGGTACAGTATACTACAAGATGAAAGGATCTGCTTTACTTTTGCAAGCGTCGTGTTTTACTTTTCAATATGAGGGAAAGACATTCGCCAGTTAGACGGCGACCGTAAATGTAAGTTAGGAGGATTGTTTTTCGCAGTAAACATGTAAATGAAAGTATTATCCGATCAGTTCCTTTGTTGGGTCGGCTATCTTCCTTTACGAGCGCCGGCTTGGATCGTTTCCACGGCTTTACGTCCCGGCTACAGGCTAGTTTGCTTTTCATTTTCGTCCCCATTGATTTTATCTCTGGAGTTATTTTTTATAGGTTCAAGTGTATTATGTTGTCGGTATCCGGAATAGGTTTCTGTGCTGAAATGGAACGCAACTGTGAAATCTGCATTGTACTGTGTAGTTTGAATCACTAAATCACTATTTTACTATATCACTAAATCACTATTTGAGATGCCGACCACTCTCATGAGGGTATTTTAAGGCAAATATGTGGTGAAGGATGAGTGTGATGAGTGGTAGTAATGAGTTATGAGGTGTAGTCTTGTTACAAACTAACTCTTCCGACTCTTCCTTAGAATGGGTCATTAACTAATAGCCCAATGACCAATGGAAATACAAGGACCAACGGCTTAACGTGACTTCCGAACCACGCAGGTGATGGTCTGATGTCTAAATCATCGTACTTTTCTCAATGGCCACTCCCCGTGATTCGGATGTCACGTTGGTCCATTCCATTGGTCGTTGGGCTGTTAATTAATGACCAAGACTACATTTCATAACTCATTGCTACCACTCATCACACTCATCCTTCACCACATATTTGCCTTAAAATACCCTCATGAGAGTGGTCGGCATCTCAAATAGTGATTTAGTGAACTGCGTGTGTGGATGGAGTTGCAGATCTGCAGATGCAGGTGGCTTGTGCAGTTTGCAGTGTGCACTGTATCTGTGTTTGTGGTGAAATGTAGGCGATGTTATCGATTAGCGACAATGGCAGTGCAAGTGAACCCCCTCACCAACCCCCTGGCCCCTGACTGCAACCCCTGTCAGTCGTCACCTGGCCTACATTCTCACTGATTACTCTATATACTGTACTCTCTACTCTGCTGTAACTGTGCCACTCAGTTGCGATATATATATACTTGTTTATTTTAGCATCGAGCGTTATTATATAGTTTTATCGTTGGTATAACTCGTTTGTTTTAGTCTAGGTTCGCTATTTTTATACGACGACGTTACAACAGTACGTTTGTACGGTTTATGCTCATGCGAAAAAAAGCTTTTTGGTCAGGAGTTGCTGGCCGCTATTGCTGATAATACACTTGTAAATAGTAAGAACAGATACCTTGTCATGCATTCCACATGCTTTGATACAAGTTGACATTATTTCCCGTGTAGTTACATTGCCGAAAGGCAATTTGCAGCTACAAACGAATCATTGTTTATGAAGAAACAAGCCTGGAGCGTTTCAAAATTCCCCGTTTCTTATATAGTACCAGGATGAACAACTAATATTATTGTACTGTTCTATTATTCAATTTGATTAATTTTATAGTTCGTAACATACTATGTTACTGTTAGTTTAAAATCATTTTTCCTTGAGTAGCTGAGAGTAACACCTCCGTCATATACTTTGATCAAACGTGTATTTCTATCATAGCGACAAACAATAAAATACATGATTTTCCTCCATCAAATTATATCCACGAAGGCGAAGCTGTCAAAATGTTAGTTAAACTAGTAGATAACCGCTTACTACTTGGAGCGGGCCCGTGGCTGGTTGGAATCGTGCACGACTCCGGAGCTGATCACTCCGCTGGCGCCTGTTCGATCCCCGCAGACACCACTTACATTTGTAATGTGACTATACGGTAACGCTAGGTAAAGGTCGAGGGCGAGTGGTCGAGAAGACTTTGTAGTCCTAAATTCGCCTCGTTAAACAAGACAAACTTTACCTTTACCTTTTTTTACTACTTCATCCCTTTACAAATGCGGTTGATACATTTTTGACAGCCAATATTAGATAACACACACATCGCCGACTGTAAACGTTTCAGTGTGTGTGTAAGACACCCCGACCAGCGCTAAGTGGTTGAAAGCAACAATATTTGCCGGCATCAATGTGTTTTCATGACATTGTAAACCCGAGTATGTAAACACGTTATAGCCGGTCTTGCCTCTTCTTGGGACTCACTCTACAGTATATCCAAGATAGCGCCTTTATACGCGTAACAATCTCAAACCAGCTTAGTTTTTACAACACAAATAGTGAAAAAAATAAATGTTTTATTTCGTAAACAACATTATTGTATTGAAATCGTCGTGTTTTAAATATTTTGAAAGCTAAAACTTTGTCACTCACTTACATCGAGAAGTCATTCATACAAACAATTTTTACAGTCATACTGGCTCATTCATTCGAATTCTCTTAACTTAAGAATCCTTAGGCCGGTAGCAATTTCTCACTAGGTCTCCCAGTGGTGTGCCAAGAACTCGTCTGAACTATAGAAAGTGTTCGCGGTCAAAACCGCTTTCAGACGAGACTTGAACGCCTGTGGCGTTGGAGCACATATTATCGAATTTGCCTTGTTAACAATACGGGCTCCTGCATTGAAGACAAACGCTCGTAAACCACAGTTCTGTGTCGCCCAGTCCGGTAGTTTTTCTGCCTCTAGTTTCATAAGAGTGTGTGCCTACAAGTCTTATGGGATCGCATCTGGTTTTGAAGAAAACGCATGTCTCAAGAATGTACAGACAGGAAGTGACAACATATTGAGACTTTTGAAGGCTGGTCTGCACGACTCTCCTTAATCACATTCTCTAAGATTAAGGTAATTGCTTGTAATAATTAAAGCTACGTTTGTAATTGAACCAATTGACAATTTTAATGTTGTTAAACGAAACTACACGGGACAAAATTTGCTCGTAGCTCAGTGGGAGAGTTGTGGCCTCCGGTGCACCCTGACGCAGACCAATGGGTTTGGATGAACTTTCGTGTTCCACAAATCTAGATTCAGACAAATAAATCGAATCCGGTGTAGACAAAAACAATTGACGTGATTTCTGTAGTGAAAAGTAAGGACGAGATGTAGACGGCGCACGGCAGATTCACAATTATAGAGGAGCGAGCGAGGATGAAGTGGTCGGTGTTGGCGGGGATGGTGGTGGAGTGGATAGGGAAGGACAAGATTTCTCGGCTTAGCTTGCGTCCAACATTCAATTAACTGAGGTTCTCTTCTTAGTAGATCTCAAGTGTCAAGCAGTTCTCCGCTCTCCTCGCCACAACCCCGCGTCTCTCCACAACACCCCACGGCACCCTCGCCCACCCTTCACACCCCCTCTACACACCGTAGTATGTAGTAGTGACACGTACTGTGCGTTTCAATCTACATGGTGTATTCAGTACATTCCCGCACCCGATTGGGAAATGTACTCTTACCTGTGTGGCCGGCAGAAGATCACCTAACTGTTGAAAACAAGAGGCGTCCCGCAAGGTAGTTGTCTGGGGCCGATTCTTTATAACTTGTATACGGCTGATTTTCCCAGATGCCTTCAAAACTGTACCGCTCACTTGTACGCTGAATATTGCAGTTGTACATCTCATATGAACCAAAGCACATGGAATCTGCCATTGATCTGATAGCTTTAAATTGCAGACATATTGGTTGGAGGATTGGAATTTCTTGCCTCGAACTAAACGACATCTCGAACATCTTATGTAACATCGTACAAGCAACTTATTGTAAAAAATGAGCATCCTCACACTTTAACGAACTCAAAACAAGTGGTTGTTGGTTAGTTTTTTAGTGAAGCCTTGGTGCTTTGAGGGATTGCGAACTGGGGCTCGTGGCGTGGTTCTGTAATCCAGCTTCATGGTGGTCAGGTTTTGAGGATGATATAGGTCTAAAGTGGCTCAGATAGTCTCAGTGATCATCTGATGATACCCGCATCAACTCTCACCATCGTTTAGACATATCAGACCATCACCTGCGTGGTTCGGAAGTCACGTTAAGCCGTTGGTCCTTGTATTTCCATTGGTCATTGGGCTATTAATTAATGACCCATTCTAAGGAAGAGTCGGCCTTAGTTTGTAACAAGACTACACCTCATAACTCATTACTACCACTCATCACACTCATCCTTCACCACATATTTGCCTTAAAATACCCTCATGAGAGTGGTCGGCATCTCAAATAGTGATCATTCCATATTCATTTTAAAATCCCTGTAAGAGGATAAGTATCAAAAGGCTCGAGTGTTATGGTTAGTGTGCTACTGTGTTGTAGTGGCGTGGCAGTGTGGATAGTGGACGGGCTTGGCAGACAGGTTGAAGATATTCTCGGCCTGTTTACTCCAGGTGGGCTGCCCCCTACACTACGCTACGTGTACTACTACGCTACGCTAGCTTGTTGCCAGCATTTACACTAGCCTACCTACACCGGTACACCACATCGCTACAAACTAGTCACAGCCAGCCGGTGCACTTGCGGAAATAGCTAAAACCTTCTACAAATCTCTCGCCAAAACTACGACTGTTGATTTGAACCACTCGTTAATCCTGAGTTTGCTCTACGCTTATGGTTATGATACTTTTTGTAAACTTCCGCGAATCTCCAAATAATCAAATATGGTGTAATGCACCGTTCCTTGCCCTAAGCCAACGGTGGTGACAGGAAAACATACATTGCAGTATGGTTTTTGGTTAGTCGATATATTAACCTGGGGAGGGAGAGTTCCAAAGAGAGGGTTTCGGAAGAGAGATGGTAGGTACTGTATCCCGTATGCCTCTACAGTAGCTCTGTGGTGCGCTCCAGCTTGCGCCCAAGCATCGTTCTACGCCCACCACGTCAAGCCTGACCTGGCTGCCCGTTGTACAAGCGCTTGGATGAACGAATTTATTAATTTATCCTATTAATAGAGGATTTAATACAATATTTATGTATATTAACAAACTTGGGAGGGGTTCATTAGGAAAAGCCGCCACTGGGTTCCTGAAAACGTATGAGGTGTTTTGAATAGTTTGTTGGAGCCAAGCTGTCCCCAATTTAGTTAGTGATATACTCGGGTAATTGCAAGTGTACGCACACAGCTGCAAGTAGTATCAGTGTGCGCTGTGTACGGTCAGCTGATTACGCCGGAAGTGGAATTACTCAGCCACGAAGCCGCAATACACTTCCGCCGCGCAGCAATGATCTGTCCATTTACAATGTAAATAGCGCCATGTTTTGTGTGAGCTGACAGATAGACACCGTTGTCTGTTCTGTACCGTCACCGTTTCCACCGTCCTCGCTCTGTCACTATCTGTGGTGTTGGTTTTATAACGCACATACACCCGGAATTACTAAAAATTAAGGGTCCGCCTCCGTGGTCATCGCAGAGAAAAGCTGAACTCGTCCGCCCAAGGAACACACGACACCGCGCACGTAACAACGGGCTTTCTTTCAACTAATGCGACCTAACTGTCAAACCCTCCGCTTCCAAGGGCTTCGTACAAATTAGTGTGTAATGCCAAAAATTTAGCTAATTGTTATTGTCGATTGAGAAATGTGTACCCATATTTATTCAATAAAACATTTATTTATGTTTATTAAATAGCGCTCTTAAACGAAGGTTAAATTTGGATATGTTAATTGTTATGGAAAGAAAAAAGTTTATCCGTGTTTGCCTGTGATTAGATTTTTGATAAACCTGTTTTTAGCTTCCTAAATAAGGTCTTAAAAACACTTTATATTTTCTAACTTTAACCGTTAATACCATATATACTAAAAGGCATATTGAACAATCAACTACGGCAAACCTAGATAATATGTTTATCTTTCATTTAACAGCTGTTTCGTCAAAATAGCATCAATACTAAAGTCTCCATTTGATTTGCCGCAATTCTCTGCAACGACGCTCTGAGGCGGTGTGTAGTGAGCGTACATTTGACCAGTTTGGCTGGTTGGCAAGGCAGGGGGTCGGGCTGGCACCTCTGATGTAAACATTACGTCATGTAACCTACCTCTGCTTCTGCTCTGCAGTTGAATGAAAACCTGTGTTTCTAGCAGCTTACAGCTACAGTCGAGACTCGAGAGCACTGTGTCGCTGTGCAAGTCACACTACTGCTCAGTAATGCAAGGTAACCATTACACAGTACATTGTACATGTTTACCAAACGTTGCTGTCTAGCTGTGTGCCCACGGGTAAAATATTATATTGTAGTATCATGACTGTAAAGTCTTTTTGTACAAAGGCAGGCTGTTGCTCGGGTATTGACAACAGACTATACCGATCCTTTCTGTTCCTGTACTTTGAAAGTGGGCTCAAAGTTTCCTTGCTGACGTACTGGTGTTCGAAAGGTTGTGTTTAATGTTATAGTGTAGCGATAAAGTTTAATGCTATGTTATGCGATTAAGTTTTGCCTGTTAGTAACCTATAACTGTGTTGTACACGTATACAAAAGACATAACTATCCAGCTATAAGCGGCCCAATATGCTTTAAAAACGTGTTAAGTGCCTACTTTGGTCCCTCGTTATTTATTTTGTTGTTATATGGATATAAAGTATACTAAAGACACACTGCGTAATGAGCTTAGAGTTTAAAACGGTCCAATATGCTTAAACACGTGTTCAGTGCCACTTTGGTCCCTCGCCATTATTTTGTGGATGTGGTATGGTTATAAAATATAGCTAAAGACACACTGCGTAATGGGATAAACCCTTAAACGAAGTTTCACCGCCAGATCTTCAGTTGATTTCGAGTTATAAGAGGTGCAATATACTCGTACCTTAAAAACGTGACAGACGACAGGATTTCTTTGCTATTTAAAAGATAATCGCCCCCAATGCAGTGTACATGTGGAGTGTACATTTAAGGAGTGTACATGTGTAGCGCACGTAGAAATTTAAATCCTTAGTTTTACCGTCACGGTTCAACCTACTGAAGTATAACGGAGGACACGACCTGACCTAGGTTAACGTGTGGGTGGGGAGGTACGCGGCCACGGTGGAGTATGGGGGTGTAGGGGGCAGGAGGGGTGGAAATCTGTGATTTATGGAGATTGGGCTCTTTGTTCCTCCCTTGCACCTTTACCTTCTGCGATTGAAACGCTCTGTTACTAACATTTGTTTCCCCCACTTATGACACTATCTAATATTCTCTTTTAAAAGTAGCATTTTTTATTGGGCCAAGGTAGACTTAGTTGCTTTGTTTATGAATAAATTATATTTATGTTGACGTTAAGACAATGAAAAGTCGCTGACAGTGAAAATTTAAACACCAAAAGGATGATTTAGGAAGTCACGTTCCTCTTAAAGTGTGAATTGCGAAAAAATCACACACAAATGGTTTTATATGTTCAAAGCGTGTTCAACATTTTGTGAATCAATAAGAAAATTACAATAATTAGTTTTCCCATAAAAAATTTGTTGAATTTTAGACAATGCGAATTTGCTCGAAAATGTGTTTCCTGTCGTGATTATAAATTAGGTAGCCTAAATATATCTACATCTAGCACTAAACTAAAAACACAAACGGTAATACATTCCTGAACTGAACTGTGCATTTCACATTCTCTCACGTCTGTGTGCCAAGAATGATCAGGTCGTGTTTCGTAAGCGCTTGTGTCGAGAAGAAAAGCAACTCAATGCCACCCGAGGTTGTTCACTGGTCGTGGATAACACGTCTCAGGGCAGAAACAAACATATCACACCTCGTTCTAGTGTTGGTCCACCCCATGGGTATGGGCTATTAGGAATCCGGGACCTTGTGCGTTCGTTACTTGGGCACGTATATTTTTCGAAGGCCTTACTCGTAAGGAGGATTAGGAGATTTTCAAAATACCAAATGGAATATGTCAGAGTATCTCTTATATCGTGTTTGGGTATTTTCAAAAGCCTTCTAAAGAATTAGGTCAGCACCAGAGCCCCTGACTACAATGGTTCAATAATATTAAGTCAATAAGTTTTTATTCAGCCAAATTAACATTTTACATGCATTAGCTAGGTCTAAAAATCAACTATTTACAATAATGAAAATAAACAAATTTCTTAAGTCTATTGATTGTTAATCTTTAGGGTTAGAACTCACCGTCTAGGAACTCCTGGACGCTGTAAAAACTATCCCTTAACAAAATGGACTTAAGTTGTTTTTGGAATTTGTAATAATTTTCGATTTTAAGGAGGGTGGAAGGGCGTTGCTGGGTTTGATTCCGGAAAAAAGGAGTTGGTTTTGAGTAAATGTGGTAGAGTGTTTGGGTATTCTTAGATTTTGATTGTTACTGAGTGGAAACCTATGGACATGGTCTACATTTAAACTAAAGGAAATCAAATTTTGTTTGATGAAGGACATGGTTCTGGTATACCATATTTACGGTGAGTTTTAAATGTCCCCCCACCTTAACTTTTGAAAAAGGAAATATTTTTCAAAACCCTTTAAGGAATGTTTTAGTAGGATTATGAAGTTTGTTTTCACGTACTTTGAGTCACCCATCACCCACCCAAAATCCAGGGGAGGCCCTCCATAATTTTTAAACACAGCCCCCTCTTGTGAAACCTCAAAAGAAAGGGAATTTTAACAAACATTCACCGACGTAAAGAAACACTTTTATTTCGACTAGTTGACACAAAATCAGGTTTAAATTGTCTCGTTTCAAATACAATTTATTTTGAATGACAACATTTTCTTTTAAATACTCTATGGGATTATGTTATATGATTGACGAGTGGAGGTAAACAAATTTTCTTTGCGTCGTTGAATTTGTGTTCAAATCCCCCCTTTTTTATGTACCACCGAGAGGGGGTTTGTATTAAAAAATGTTGGGAAACCTTCTCCCCCGGCTTTTGGTGGGGTGGGTGACGCAAAGTACGTCAAAACAAACTTCAAAATCTTATAAAAACATTCCTCATCAGTCAAAGAGTTTAAAACAATGTTTCCTTTTTCACAAGTTATGGTGGTGGTGGGGAGACATTTAAAACTCACCCTTTATAAGAGATCCTATGCGTTAAAAACTAACCACTTTTAAGTTCTTCATAGTATTCTGTATTGATTGCTCCAATACAACATGTTGAACTACTCAGAACATTGAATAGACTAGTACAGAGTAGTGTATATTGAATAGAGTCTGAAGTTTACGAGGCAACTGCAAGTCGAAGCTGCGGAGTGGAGTACGGCGTAAAGTTCTTTGAGTTGATGCAGAACAGCGCGGAGAACAAAAGCTTACAGAGTTGACAAAATCCGTCATTTCACTCTGCTCGAGCCATTAGTTTAAAAGCTTGAATGTAATGTCGAATCCAGCCAGTTGGCTGTGTTCTGTGCAGTCTCTGTAGGGGGTGCCACTCTTACGAATAAATAATTCACATTTACAGGAGTTATATTTGTTTGTATGAGCGCGAATTCTTTAATCGAGTCATACAAAACTAGGAAGTACTGAACGTGAAGAAATAACCTACCCATTGGTAAAACTAATTAGAATTTTATAAATACACTGATTATTGGGTCTACGTTGGTATAGGAGCCATGAGATGAGACTTGGATCCTACGTATGTTTTTAATGTTCCATCATCTATCAACCTGTACATATACTGTACAATTACGTTACATCTGGCTCACTTGTGATGTGAGTAGTGGAGTAAAGCGTGGCTCCCGCGCAGTAGTATTGAAGTCAGGGACAATTGTGGAGTGTGTAAAAGCCTCCTCTACAACACACCAATCACTACTCGACCTACATCTATCAACCAGTACACAACACTGTACACTACATCTGGCTCACTTGTGATGTGAGTAGTGGAGTAAAGCGTGGCTCCCGCGCAGTAGTATTGAAGTCAGGGACAATTGTGGAGTGTGTAAAAGCCTCCTCTACAACACACCAATCACTACTCGACCTACATCTATCAACCAGTACACAACACTGTACACTACATCTGGCTCACTTGTGATGTGAGTAGTGGAGTAAAGCGTGGCTCCCGCGCAGTAGTATTGAAGTCAGGGACAATTGTGGAGTGTGTAAAAGCCTCCTCTACAACACACCAATCACTACTCGACCTACATCTATCAACCAGTACACACACACTGTACACTACATCTGGCTCACTTGTGATGTGAGTAGTGGAGTAAAGCGTGGCTCCCGCGCAGTAGTATTGAAGTCAGGGACAATTGTGGAGTGTGTAAAAGCCTCCTCTACAACACACCAATCACTACTCGACCTACATCTATCAACCAGTACACACACTGTACACTACATCTGGCTCACTTGTGATGTGAGTAGTGGAGTAAAGCGTGGCTCCGCGCAGTAGTATTGAAGTCAGGGACAATTGTGGAGTGTAAAAGCCTCTTCTACAACACACCAATCCGCACTCTACCTCATGACATGCTAAACATGTTTTTTCAAGTATTTTACTAAATATAGGGAGAAGAGAAATGGGGCGATAATTGGTAATTTCGTGTTTGGTGTCGTGCAAGTGCAGGACCCTGGACTGCAGCTAGTTGACGGTGAAACAGAGTTCAGGTTTACGTCACTCACCTGTTGTACCGGTACCAGCCTCCTCAGGTAGTACAGGTTCCAACTGGTCGACTGTTCAACACCATCCCACAGCCCACGTCTCATTCCTCAATCCTTGTACTTAATAAAATAATGTTGTAAAACACACACAATCGCCGATGCTCAGCTAGCATTGTTTTCAAAGGAAAAGGTCTAAACATGGAGGAAACGAGAAACTTACGGGTGAAATAACGTGCTGTTTGGTTTTGTTCTAGGATTGGTTGTGGCCTCATTTGTGAGGATTATATAATCACAATAATGCAACAACGACTAAAGTGTATTTTCATCAGCTTATTCATAATATTTGAAAATAAAACCTATTTCAAAAAAGATCCGATGAAAATTGCAGGCGTGAGGTGTCTCAAGATAATGCCTGTTTTTACATTGTTCTTATGGGACAAAAACAAAATGGCCGACAGGCACTGTGCACTCTTAAATGTCCGCAGTAATATTTGAAGCTCAGAAATCCTCCCGTCGTCAACAAACTTAAAAGACTCCATCCATATTTGTTATTTGAAATACCCAGTCTTAGGCTAAGGAGGAAGATAAGTTATTTGTAATTAAGTAATGAAAACCGGGGCCGAGAGTACAATAATCTGTAACAAAAGATAGATGATGAATCGCGAATGAAAGGTGAAGGTTGATAAGTGCTTGATGCGAAGAAAGGTGAAGTTAAATAAACAAACTAGTCCAAGTTGAGTAGTTGACTGTTGTGTGCACATTCTACATCTGTACATGCAAACTGTGACTGGCATATTAACTAGCAGCTGTTCCAATATCAGCAGTTAATGCATTTTCCTCGTTTACGTACGTTTTCTACACGATTATGTTGAGTTCGAACTTAAAAAGCCAATCCATAAATTTGCTTCAACATTCAAATTGTTTATTATTATCCAATTTACTTTGGGAAAATGAGATATTCAAGCCGTCAGCATGGTAAGACCCAGACCCGGGACCGTGAAATGAGCACCGGTCCTGGCCCCTTAGAACGCGTTTTGAGCATTTTACAAGACTTTATATACTTATGTACACAGGGTGAGTTTTAAATGTTCCCTCACCTTAACTTTTGTAAAAGGAAATATGTTTTTAAATTCTTTGGGTCATGTTTTTATTGGATCCTAAAGTTTCTTTTACGTGTTTGTACCTCCTTCACCCAAAAACCGGGGAGGTTCCCCAAAATTCTTTATTTAAATACAAAAACCCCCTCGTGTGGCATCTCAAACGAAAGGCAATTTTAAAACAAATTCAACGATGAAAGGCACATTTTTTCAAAATGGTCGTTTCAACATGGCGACAAAACGTGATATTTCGCTGTAACAGCGTTATTAGTAGTCCGATTGCAATAAAATTTAAATACGTTTTAACTTTCACGATATGTAATAAAACTTGCAGTTAAAGAACACGCAAGTCTGAGGCCAAAGGTCTAGGCAATAGAACGGCCGAATACTAAATCGAGGCTGTGAACGGAGCGAATAAGACTAACAAATTGCAAAGGAAATTCGCTTCACTCATGCAAGCGGTGCTTTAGCGCTTAGCTGCGTGTCGGCCTTGTTGTGTAGTGTTACAACGGCCATGTTGAGATTTTTGTTTTTATGAAATACTAAACAACGATTGTAATAATAATTATCTGTTTTATCATTGTACGTATTTACATCTAAGTTACGTATGAACATTGTGGCTTTCTGAACACGGTTGATATAAACGTATTCTTTGTGTATTCTATTTGACAGGTAAGTATTTTACCGTCATGACAAATAAAAATGCAATTAAACATTTTAAAACCCATTCCAGTATAAAGAAACAATAACTTGAATTATCAAAAACTAATATAAACTTTTTAAAAGACAAGGCCTTTCAGAGGCAAAGCCTTTATCTTCAAGTCCACAAAAAATTCTTATTCCAATACGAGTGTTTAATGTCTTCACATTTTACAACAGTAACTTACTCTAAGTACAAAAGTGAGAAAGTAAGTACCGGTATTTCACCATAGCGAAATAACTGTAAACACGGGTTGAAATATCGTGCACATTTCAGCGAAACAAATGTATGGTTGAAACTTGGAATTGATAAAAATTACTTTCTAGAGGGCAGTTTCTTTCCCAGCTTCTTGTAACAACTGCACTATATCTAACTACTGTAGGTTCTTATTCCCTGTCTGGATTTAACACTTTGCACAATGCAGTAACAAGTTATCTTCGCAGTATAACACCGTACAAGTGCAAAAAATAGGTAAAGTTTGTCTTGTTTAATGAGGCGAAGTTAGGACTACAAAGTCCTCTCTACCACTCAACCTCGACCTTTACCTAGCGTTACCGTATAGTCACATTACAAATGTAAGTGGTGACTGCGGGGATCGAACCCGCGGCACCAGAGTGATGAGCTCCGGAGTCGCGCACGATACCAATCCGCCACGGATCCGCTCGATAAACGATACATTTGTAGTACAATATACATACTTATACACACAATGATTTGTTCTGTTGTTACTTGTGAGGCTCGAAATCCAGTTGGTTTGCCTGAAAATAAATACTCGTTGATATATACAGGGTGAGTTTAAATGTGCCCCCGCCTTAACTTTTGAAAAAGGATTTAACCCTTTGGGAAAAGTTTTATTTATATTTTATTCGTTGAATTTGTGTTGAAATTCCCTTTCTTTCGAGGTGCCGCAAGGGGTTTGTATTTCAAAAGTTTGGGGCCCTCCCCGGATTTCGGGTGGGAGGTGGGTGACGATAAGTACGTCAAAACAAACTTCAGAATTATATAAAAACATTCCCCAAAGGATGTAAAAAATATTTCCTGTTTTAAAAGTTAAGGGACCCTTAAAACTCACCCTGTATAGTATAAATACTTCTAGAAATATGCGATATGTATAATTCGCATAATGAAATACAGAAATTGTTGGTTACATTGAGTATATTATTTATACGGTATTACTTGTTGAATATTTTCAGTTATTAGGAACAACATCAAAAGGGCATATTCGCAAAACGTGAAGTATTTATTTAGGTTATATACATTTAAATTTAATATCTTAGAAAATAGAAACAAATTAGCAATACCAAATCACAAACAGTTTTATAAACAAAATCTATTTTTAGTTTATTTATAAATTTATATCTTTGGCTGAAGAAATAAAGACGACAAACACATTAAAACTTTCAAACAGTAGTCTAACACAATTTTTAATTAACAACACGTAGCCTACTACTACGGTATGGATGTATGGCGCAATACGAGAAATTCTTACGTATCTATTTCAATGTTTTCACTTTTGTTCCTGTTTTGTTTTTCCCTATTTATGTAAAATTGCAATCCCCAACGCGCAATTTTGCTATCTTCAGAGTTTAAACTATTTTTGCGAAAATTTGCCATCGTTTGAGAGCAAGATGATCGCGACGTTTCGGGACCTGCAATCTGATCCCGTCTTCAGGTGAAAAGTGACCTAAAACATAACTCAGAACATTAGAAAACGAGCTAGCCTACAGTAATCAGCGTAAGCTGACCATAGTCAAGCACAACCAAACAACATGTAGCTGTTAAAGTCATAATACTAAAACTTAAAAAAACTAAAAAACTCTTATCAAATTTTGTGGGTGTATTGTTGTTAATAGTTTCAACAGTTTAAAACATAAGTATAAATTGAACAAGTTAGACAAACTATTTTAATGACGAGACCTAAAATAAAACGACCCACTTTGAACATGTCTCAAATAGTGAATCGTTGAACGGGGGCCAACGAAAAGTAAAATCGACCTTGACTCCATTACTAGAGCGCTTTTGTGTTTTATAACACACTGAAAATAGTTCAAATTGGTCCATAAATCCCCCAGTGTTCTAGATGTTCGGTTGTTTTTGCCAAACCTCTCGAATCTCAAATGAGTCAGAAAAATACACGGGAAACGAATAAAGAGCGTTTCTACGGCCATGAATACAAACCTAATACATTCATGTGACAGTAGTATTAGTTTAGTCAGCAGCATTGCGCGCAAAAATAATTATGTGAAAGTAAAACTTAGCCGACACGTAGCCACAAGGGCTACGGTAAACCTTAGCGAATTTCCAACAATACAAAATAGTTTTTCATTTGTCTATTTTAAATTAGACGAAATTCCTATATACACTGTCCCCGCAGTCAACACTTACATCTCGTATTTTGTAATGTGACTAAAAGGGAACGCTAGGTAACGTCGAGGTTGAGTGATAGAGTAGACTTTGTAGTCCTTAACGTCGCCTTGTTAAACAACTGTACCATTTTACTTTTTGTATCCAAAGAAGCTTAGGCTAGTAAATTATATAACAGGATATTCATGCCCAGTGCTCTGAATGTCAAATTGCAGACATTCGTATTAAATAAGCTCTAGAGCAACGGGACCTGTTTTGATTGATTACGAGATTAAAACTCTACTGTATAGGGTGAACTTTGTGTTCTTTTATGGTATCGCTACAACTTAAGGAAAACAAAACTTTGAATGACATTTAAAACGTACGATGCGGCCAAGCTGGTTACCGAACTTACCCTAGAGATTTGCAAAAATAACATTTGTTCCAAATTTCGTAAGAATCGGACCTAAAATACGACCTGATATATGTATATAAAGTTTTGCCAATCGACTCAGGAGGTGTTGGGGAGCAAAACACTGCAAACCGCACCTTTCTACGATGTTTCGTTCTATTTGACGAAAGATAAATAACGCTATTTTCAAGGAAAATTCGCTAAAAATGAATTTGCGAATGTTAAACAAAACTTGTATCAGCCATGAAACTTATGTGTGTTTTCTTTTCCAGGTGAGTATTGCCATTGCATTTAATGGTGTATCGCTGTTCTGTTGGTCATCTGTGAGTAAATATTTTATTTTATTATTTATACTCAACTTTACTACTATTGATTTTTCCTTAGTTATGTTTACACTTTAGTATAGCTTAGCTTCATAATTTTTAGTTATATATGATTTTTCAAATGAAATCATTTATGTTTTTACATTTTATTATTGTACATTTTACGCTGTTGTTTTTATTTGTATTGTTAGTGATTATTGTAGTGGTTAACAAAACGATCACGTTTATGGCCAACAATGGTGCATTTTATCAACTTAACCCATCATATCGTTGCGAACTACTTAAAAATTAAAATTTGACGTTGTCTTTTTGGCCTGTTACGGTATACTTAGGTGTCCATGCACCCAGCCGTGAAAACCTTGAAACCTTGAATACACCTTAAATGTTGTTATTCCTCGAAAACACCTTGAGTGTGGTCATCAAATTCGTTGTTTGAAGTTTATTGTTGACGATGGGAGAATTTCAGAGTTTAAACTATTATTGCGGACATTTTTCATCGTTAGTGAGCAAGATGATCACGACGTTTCGGGATCTGCAATCTGATCCCGTCTTCGGGTGAAAAGTAACCTAAAACATAACACAGAACATTAGAAAACGAGCTAGTCTAAAGTAATCAGCATAAGCTGACTAGTCAAATACAACCAAACAACATGTAGCTGTTAGAGTCACAATGTTAAAACTTAAAAAACTAGCCTAGTAAACAAAATACAGTACAAGCAAAAGACACACTAAAAACTTAGCTTTTGTCCGATTTTCATAAAATTTGGTACACATATTTCTTTTGTAAATATCTTGGTCAAGTTCGTTAGCCAGCAAAATCGGGCTACCGGAACTACATTGGGGGGATTTTCGCCAAAAAAGGGGTTTTAATGATCTCAAATCAGTACATTTAGTCCGAATTTGGTGAAATTTGAAATCAATATGTATTTTGTTGTTATAGGCTACATCAATATACTAAAAATTATGAAAATCCGTCAAGTATTTCAAAATGGCGGCCAGGAAAGTGATTTTTCGCTGTAACAGCGTAATGAGTGATCCTATTTTATTGAAATTTAAAACGTGATTTCCTTTCATGATATGTAGTTTAAGTTCCAATAAAAAACCTCGTGGCCATACAAGAGGCCAAGCTAAGGCCGAAGGCTGAAGCGAGGCTTTGAGCTTAGCGAATTAGAGGAACAAATTGCAAAAGAAATTGGGTTCACTCATGCCAGCGGTGCTGTAGCGCTTAGCTGCGTGTCGGCCTGTTTTTATTGGCTTTGGTCGAGTAACTTACGTCTAAAACTAGAAGTTGATCATTAACAATAAATTGCGTTTCACGATTGAACACTGAATCGAACAGCAAGCGGTTCGAAATTTTCGTGAGTCAAGTGAAGTGGAAAGGAGGGGCCGGGGAGGGTTGTATATCAGCAAAAGCTGAGCCAATCCGGCTGTATCCGGTTATTTGTGCTGACTCTCGGCTTCCATTATTAGACAAGTAGCTGAACTTGATAACCTAATTACGGCGGTGAAATCAGTAAACATCAATGGAATCAATTCACTGGCACAAATGTGCAAGTCGATACCGTATAGCCAATACTGTGCAGGGTGCACCATGCTGTTGTATTGTAACTGATAAGTCCGCTTTACAATACAACAGTCTGTGTATTTGCCTGTTTATGATAAAAATGTGTCATTGTTTGACACTTATCACGGTGAATGAAGCAGCACACCCCTTTTAACGAACGAGCTTGTGATATAAAAAAGGTTTGTCTTGTTTAACGAGGTGAAATTAGGACTACAAAGTCCTTTCTACCACTCAACCTCGACCTTTACCTAGCGTCACCGTTTAGTCACATTACAAATTGTAAGTGGTGACTGCGGGGATCGAACCCACGCCACCGGAGTCGCGCGCGATACCAATCCGCCACGGATCCGCTAAAATGTGTATTTGAGTACGACGTTATTTGTTTAGGGCGTTAATGATCAAGGGTAACAACGCAGATTTTAAAGAACCAGGCCGATACGCAGCTAAGCGCTAAAGCGCCGCTTGCATGAGTAAAGCGAATTTCCTTTGCAATATGTTATTCTAATTTACTAATATTGTACTCGCTTGGGGGCAAAAGGGGGCTTCCGGGAGTGTGATTTTTCTGACTAACGAACTTGACCAAGATATTTACAAAAGGAATATGTGTACCAAATTTTATAAAAATCGGACAAAATGCGACGGGTAGAGAGTACACATAAATCCATATAAAGTGAGTTTTAAATCCCCCCTTAAATTTTGAAAAAGGAAATATTTTATAAAACCCTTCGGGGAATGTTTTTCTAGGACTCTTAAGATTGTTTTGACGTTCTTTGCGACACTTACCTCCACCCAAAATCCGGCGGGGGAGGGTCTCCTGAAATTTATTAAATACGAACCCCTTGTGGCAACTCAAAAGAAAAATAATTTCAACACAAATTTAATGCCGCAAAGAAAAGTGTTTTATCTAGACTCGTTTTCTTGTTGTATCAATTTAAAGATTACACGACATTTGATCGACACTTTGAAACCGGAAGTGAAAATTAGTCAAAATTACTTTCTAAACATTGGTTTTAATTGTACTAACGAGTGTGCAATGTTTTTAGTTTATGACTTGATGACCTCGGAGATAAAAATTATTAAGTGAAAAACACAGACAGACGGAAATCTAAGCGAGATAGGCATAAATTATGTGCTCTAGGTAATTTTTTGTTTATTATGACCTGACAAATCACTTGGTGAAGTTTGACCCCGTTATTACCGGACACCCTGTATAAATAGCTTCATTTAAACACGAACCACGCTTGACAACAGAAAAGAACAAATGGTCGCGGTTACACGAGCGGAACTGTAATGGTCGTAGATAAGCAAGGCGAGGCGAGCAGGGCTGTATCTTGAGAGATGGTCCTCTTGACCAATCTGGACTTAAGTAGCAATTAATCCGCCAAGGGTGCACGCAGCCCCACCTTCCCTCTCTCCTCTCCCATCACGTCATCAACTACCCCCAAGGGGCTGACAACCCTTATCAGTACACTGTGTCCATCAACTGCTTGATTGAGCCATTTACGTAATATATGCCCATTTCAGAATCAGCTCTCTTCTCTTGTGTTGTTCAACTACATACTGTACTTGATGAGGTGCAGCAATTTCTCTAAGCATGCTCTCATTTCGCGCGCAATAACTACGTTTTCAGTTATTTACATAGATTCTAGAGAATTACTCATACTATTGATAAACAATGTATCTTGAATTTTCCGTCCACTCGTTAAGAATCAATATTTAAACGCATTTTCGTTTTAAATACTGGAGTACAGCTGATTTGCCCTTCACCTTCCTCTAGGCTCACAAGCCGCCACTGTGACGTTGTTACCTGTCCTGAGGTTCTTAATCTAATCTAATCAAATCATCTTTATTATGCCATAAATACATATTTACAATACATGAGCACTCGTCATTTCAATAAGTAGTTCAAAAATTGTTAAACTAGTGTAACATCATTTTAAAATAATCTTTAAATTCCTCCACACAGTAAAAACCATTTACCATCAATATTTTTAAATTCAGATCTGAACTTTTGACAATTTTGAATTTGTTTTAAACAAGGGCGGGTGTTTGAACAAGTGACAGTGCATGGCAGGACTTCATTATCGTGTGAAGCGTGCGTCGCGTGTTACACTGTACAGTGCAGCCGCTAGATTGTTTACTGATAGAAACACAGTGTTCATATCACACTCGCATCGAAATGCTTTGATAAATTACGCTTTTATCATTGCACACGCGCCCGCAACACACAAGTAGTCTGCAATACTAATAAGTAATGCTTTGTTGTTTTCTATGGCCTTTCGCGACCTCTCTGTTTGTCTCTGATGTAGAATTAAAATAGACCAATTCATATTTTGGCTGATTAAGGGTGCGCCTCCGTGGTCACCGCAGAGAAAGGCTGAATTCGTCCAGGAACACATGACACCGCGCACGTAACAACGGGCTAAACAAAGAGCTTTCTTTCAACTGATGCGGTCTATCAAACCCTCCACTTGCAAGGGTTTTGTAGAAAGTAGATAGCGCTCTTATATGAACGTTAAATTCAGATATGTTAATTTTTATGGAAATAGAAAGAGTTTACCTGTGTTTGCCTACGATTAGATTTTTATTAAACCTATTTTTAGATTCTTAAATAAGGTTTTAAAAAACACTATATTTTCTAACTTTAACCGTTATTAGTATAAAAATAAAAGACATTTTGAAAAATGAATTACAGGCAAACCTAGATAATATGTTTATCTTTCATGTAAGATTTGTTTCGTCAAAGTAGCATTAATACTAAAGTCTCCATTTTATTTCCTGCGAACCTCTGCAACGTCGCTCTCCCGAACAGCTGAGAAGGACCCTTAAAATTAAAGAGTAGCTCTTATTTATATGAAAACATATTCTGAAGTACTTTAAGGAGACTTGACATAAAGATAACATCACTTTACGACATGAAAAGCGTGTTCTTTCAAAACAAACTTATAGAAAACGTCTTAAAACGTTCTCAGAAAAACCCTGCTGTCGTAAAAACTTCAGATACAACTGTTCAACTTAGGAGTAAATTGTAAGGAAATCCGGACAAATAAAGACTTGTAACATGAGAACTTTTCTGTTATTTGGAAAGCTAAGTTCGGAGAATGTACGGCCTCGTGTCATATCGTCTGCCATAACCTTTTGTAGTGGAGGGGTCCAAGTACATGAACATGATAGTTCCTGTCTACCTCCTACTATGTTAAATAAACTCATGTGTTTAGCTATAAAGATTGAATAATTCTTATAAATGAATTTTCTTTGGAAATAGAAATACTCATTTCTCTCGCCAAAGAGAAGGAAACGTCGTAGAAAGGTGCGGTTTGTAGTTTTGAGCTTCCCAACACCTCCTGAATCAAATTTCAAAACTTTATATTTTGTTATATAATTATTATATATTTGTATTGTTCTTGAAGTGTTTTTCTATATGAATATATACCACTCTACAGGTCACATTTTGGTTCTATTCGCGGGAAATTCGGTACTAATTCGGATGCTTTAGAAATTTCTAGGTTAAGTTCGTTAACCAGCTAGATCAGACAGTCTGTTTCAAAATGGTGGCCATTCAAAGTTTAACAGCCGAGGACGTTAAATGACCGAGGGTCAAAAATACACTTTCGGGCCGAGTGATGAACGAAACTCTTTGTCATGATGCAAATAATAATGAGAAAAAGTCAATAAGTAATTTAATATTATAAACTATAAAGGAACAATTAGTAAACATTGTTTTAAACTCAGCAGTATGAATTATTATACTTTCGTTTATTTCTATCATTTGCAAAAGAGGTTTTGCACCTTGTAATCAGATTTCCTTGATCACATTGATTTTATACGTTTAATTTTTGGTATACTAAACCACTATTTGAGATGCCGACCACTCTCATGAGGGTATTTTAAGGCAAATATGTGGTGAAGGATGAGTGTGATGAGTGATAGTAATGAGTTATGAGGTGTAGTCTTGTTACAAACTAAGGCCGACTCTTCCTTAGAATGGGTCATTAATTAATAGCCCAATGACCAATGGAAATACAAGGACCAACGGCTTAACGTGACTTCCGAACCACGCAGGTGATGGTCTGATATGTCTAAACGATGGTGGGAGTTGATGCGGGTATCCTTAGATGATCACTGAGACTATCTGAGCCGCTTTAGACCTATATCATCCTCAAAACCTGACCTCCATGAAGCTGGATTACAGGACCACGCCACGAGTCCTAGTCGTCACTACATAGTTGGAACGATTTCTAGGTCTCAAATCTTAAGACCCAGTCATACTACCGGATTTGGACATGTAGGTTTTCAAGCTAAACCAAAAATTTAAAGGTGGAATATCCCCTGACTACAAGAGCTCTTTACTATTCCACGCCAGTTTCAGCGTTACACAAAGCATTTATTCGGAGAGTATCATTCCTGGGCCGAGTACGCTTAAATTAATTAGTGCTTGTTTAATTACAGGGTGTACTTAAACACTACTCCCTTCCACGGCCACCCCCCTCGCCGCTATGACCGCTGTCGCGCCACACTACTCGACTTTGCTAAATACAATCTTTTATTGTATACGTGTGTCTTAATCGTCGGTTTGTATTGTACTAACAATTTGCAACCATAGGCATTTAGATCCCATTCAGACATACAGCAGCTTACACTCGTACACCCCCATTCACAGGAGTCTACTCCCTTGTTCAGGAAGTACTACCCTTCCTATTTCAAATGTATTAGTAGTACTCTCGCAGCGTGACCGACCCTTTTCTGCTAAATTAAAATCACGTGTTAGTAATTATTACCCAAATTTCCTTAAAAAATTCCGATTTTGATAAAATTTGAAAAAATATGTATTTTTATGGTATCTACCAATGTACTAAAAGTAATGACAACTCATTTAGTCGTTTAAAAATGGCGGCCAAAAACGTGACTTTTCGCTATAACAACGTTATTAGTTGTCCGATTTAAATAAAATTTCAAATACGTTTTACCTTCACGATTTGTAATAAAACTTGCAAAAAAAGAACACGTAAGTCTGAGGCCCAAGGCCGAAGCGAGGCTGTGATCGTTGCGAATAAGAGTAACAAATTGCAAAGGAAATTCGATTCACTCATGCAAGCGGCGCTTTAGCGCTTAGTCGTCGGCCTCGTATGTATTTGGATTGAAATTTAATGTCTCTTAATATAACCTTAAAAATGTTTGTTGTCAACTAAATGACGTTAAATTTAATACGTTTCAACCTGAAATAGTTTTAACCGTCGGAAAAATTTTGACAGAAAACAAATCAAATACATTACACTAAAAAATACTTTGAAAAGTAGAAAATTATGTATCGCATTTTGTGTCACCATGTGGATTCAAATGTTTAACGTAGTTGAAGAAAGTAAAAGATTCTATCAGAAATCTTTAAATTGAGTAAGTAATGTTGTCAAACCATTGAATCCAGTGGTTAAACACTCAATGGTTTAGCGAATCAACTCAATACTTTCACAGTTTAAGTCGTTAATTACTCAGATTTGCAGCAGTGAAACACAACTGAGCGATTCAGATTTTGTTGAATAATTTATAATATTATACGACATCTAGCTGGCAAAAACAAACTTCCAGCTGAACAAATTTAATTTGTTTTGACAACTTGCCCATTCGTCTTCTGCTCGGTTGAACTTCGCTAGTGAATATTTTCCGTCTGCTCTTCGTCAATCTTCGCAGAGTATGTCTGCTGGAATGAATCACTTTTAGGTTCGCAATCCTACAAGGCTTTTCAAGTTTTAAGGGTCCTCAGCTGCTCGGGAGAGCGTCGTTGCAGAGGTTTGCGGGAAATAAAATGGAGACTTTGGTATTAAGACTATTTTGACGAAACAACTCTTAAATGAAAGTCAAACATATTATCTAGGTTTGCCTGTGGTTCATTTTTCAAAATGTCTTTTAGTTTTTATGCTATTACCGGTTTGATTAAGGAAATATAAAGTGTTTTTAATTACTCATTTAAGAAGCTAAAAATAGGTTTATCAAAAGTCTAATCACAGGCAAACACGTAAAACTCTTTCTCTTTCCATAAAAATTAACACATCAATTAACAATTCAACCTTCATATAAGAGCGCTATCTACTTTCTACGAAACCTTTGGAAGTGGGAGGGTTTGACAGTTAGGCCGCATCAGTTGAAAGATAGCTCGTTGTTTAGCCAGTTACGTGTTAGTGCGCGGTGTCATGTGTTCCTTGGGCGGACTAATTCAGCCTGTCTCTGCGGTGTCCACGGAGGCGGCCACAGCTTGAAAAGTTTAGGCGTGATGTTTCCCAAGAAAATTCAAATTTTTACAATGATTTTACGGGACAAAAATGAAGGTAACGGCCACTACTGCTATGTGAAGCTATGTAAGATGACAGTGTACAGTGTGTAGTACTGTAGTGTATGGTGTACACGGTAGTTGCACTGTAGCGTTGTAGCGTGTGTACAACGCCCGACAAAGGTCAAAGGTGGCAGACGCAGACATCTGACAACGCGGCTCTATTTCCACCGCGCCTCGCCTTCGCCACACAGCACACTACGAAATTAGTTCACTCCAATCTATATACTAACTCGTGTTTTGTTAATGGCGGTACCTAGCTTACCTAGCTGACTACGAGGAAACAGTACACCTGTGCTGAGCTGGACAAACCTACAAAGCTAATGTCTTCGTTTCAGTCCAGTAGGCCTGCCCAATTGTGTAGAAATTTTAAGGGTCCGCCTCCGTGTTTACCGCAGAGAAAGGCTGAATTCGTCCTCCCAAGGAACACACGACACCGCGCACGTAACAACGGGCTTTCTTTCAACTGATGCGGCCTAACTGTCAAACCCTCCGCTTGTAAGGGTTTCGAAGAATGTAGATAGCGCTCTTGTATGAAGGTTAAATTCGGATATGTTAATTTTTATGGAAAGAAAAAGCGTTTATCTGTGTGTGCCTGTGATTAGATTTTTGATAAACCTGTTTTAAGCTTCTTAAATAAGGTCTTAAAAACCCTCTATATTTTCTAACTTTGACCGGTAATAGCATAAAAACTAAAAGACATTTTGAAAAATGAACTACAGGCAAACCTAGATAATATGTTTATCTTTCATTTAAGATTTGTTTCGTCGAAATAGCACTAATGCTAAATTCTCCATTTTATTCCCGCAAACCTCTGCAATGACGTTCTCCCGAGCAGCTGAGGTAGACCCTTAAATGTATATTATTATTATCGCTACTCATGGCGCTAAAGGAGCGAAATATACCTGCCAGGCGACACAGCCGATAATGGAAGCTACTTGTGCCGGACGGAGTCGATGGTGCGATTGCGGCTGATTGTAGGGCTGGGTTAAAACGGGTTGAGAAATTGGATGTTTTGACGTGCAAGTGTCGCGTGACGGGCCTTGCACAACGTAGTGATGAAGAGATGCTATCTGCGTGCACGACACTGATCGTACTTACTGCTAATAAACCTTGCCACCACAGACAATAGAAGCTCTCTACAGACGATCGTTGTCTAGCCGGTATAAACTATACTGAGCGCGCTGACTGCGGAGTGTACACTTCCATACGTTTTGCTACAATTTCGCGGGCTAAACTGCACTCAAAGATACATACAGGGTGAGTTTTAAATGCCCCCACTTAAACTTTTGAAAAAGGAAAATTTTTTAAAAACCCTTTAGGGAAGTTTGTTTTGACGTACTTTGCGTCACCCACCCCCAACCAAAACCGGGGGGAGAATTTTTAAATACAAACCCCGCCCCTTGTGGCACCTTTAATACAAATTCAACGACGCAAAGAACATTTTTATCTTGACCCGTTCTTTTGTAATTCCACAGAATACCCAGAGGTTATCTCTGGTTATACCTATTTAAAGATTACAAAAAATCAGGTTCAAAATGCTACATTTCACATAAAAATGTTTAATGACAAACTTTTCTTCAAAATACTCGGGATTATGTTATAGGGTCGTAATGTTTCCTTGAGAGGATTTTCAAGAAAAATTTGTCAATACAAAAAAATTGTTGGTGAAATGAGGCATTTTAAATCCGATTTCTTGTAATATTTAAATGGGCATTACACAAAAACGAGTTGAGATGAAAATTTTTCTTTGCGTTGTTGAATTAAAAAAGAATTCCCTTTCTTTCGAGGTGCCACAAGGGGAGGTTTCTATTCAAACACAATTGGGGGTTTCTCCGGTTTTGGCTGGGGGTGGGTGACGCAAAGTACGTTAAACAAACTTTAGAATTCTATAAACACATTCCCCGAAGGGTTTTAAAAATCTTTCCTTTTCAAAAGTTAAGGGCATTTAAAACTCACCCTGTTTGTGTCTTCGACTCTATGCGATATGGCGTCCGCTATTTTTGGCGGTTTTGACGGCTTAACCTCAAAACACCTTCCCTATCCAATTGGATCTCTGTAAACTTTATTTTTTTGTGTGCAGGAATAATTTTAAATTTAGACGAAGGCATAAAAATCGTTGCTCTTCAGGTGGTTTTTCAATTTCGTCTTGTCATAGTTTCAGCCAGGTGTTGGTAAGGTTCAAGTAGTCCCGTACAGCAGTACAGTAGATTGACTCATCTCTGAGCTGAGTGTCTGGTTATAAAGAGATCGTGATCACCTATCACACCTCAGCCTCTGCCTCAGAGCTCCTTTCACTCCCGAGTCCCTGGTTCACCTTTACACCACGCTGTGCACAGCAGTCTACTGTCTACGCCACAGGCTACATGACTAGACACTCGGCTATCTTCAAGGTTGTAGAGATAAACTCGTGGTTCAGCCCTTGTAACTCTTATGGATCTAAAACTAGTTTGATGAGTTTTCCTGCTACGTAAACTGGAACAGGCAACAGCGTAATTTCCAAGAACGGAGACCATATACTGTAGTTTACACATGGCCATGCATTCAACGTTTGAAAACCAAATGGCTGTAGCTCTTGGGGAATTTGAGCTGCCTTTTGACAATGTGTCCATTTTTGTGAGTTTTTCTCTCGGAAACTACCGTACAGATATGGATCATGATGACACTCTATGGGCTGGTTATAAGAGTGCACAGAACCTGGCGGCCATTTTGTTTTTTTTGCCCATAAGAACAATGTAAAAACAAGCATTTTTAAGACACTTAACAACCACAGAGGTTTTGAAACACATTTTATTTAAAAGATGACAATGTACTGCAGTGTTTTAGCTGACCACTTTTTTTGAAAATTTTGTCATTGTAATAGTAAAACCAAGAAATTCAGATACAACGTTTCTTAAATTTTTGGATTGATGTCACGGTTTGAAAAATGAGAAAACAAAAATTCTGCTCGGCAAAGCCACTGAAAATTTTAATGCACTTTAAAACAAAGTTTATTTTATAAACATCCGAAGAAAACTGTAGGCGTGAGGTGTCCCAAGAAAATGCATGTTTTACATTATTCTAATGGAACCAAATTCAAAGTCAAGGTCACTACTGCGCACTCTTAATACCCTCCGTCCGTGTCTCAATGCAAAGTATGAAAGTATGTGAAGGAGAATACATAAAGTGCTCAGTAGGTATGTGGGATGTCTGCTACATAATTACACAACAGTCAGTTTTACTGACAGACACTTATGTTTGACTAGAGCAGTCCTGCGTAGCTCACACACAGCTAGCTGTTGTGTATTGACGGCGAGAATGTCAAAGTGAAGAGAGTACAGAGTACTCGAGCCGGTGTGGCCGGGGGTGAGCCTATGTAAACACGTGGAGCTGGGCCGGGGCGGGACAAGGGCAGAAGAGAGGCTGAGAGGCCGATCTCTCGGATACCTCTCAGCCCTGCCTGCTCTCAGTGCGTCTCTCTCGAGAGCCCTCTACTCCCTCCCTACCTCCACCCTCTCTATCAATGCCGGTGTCATCCTCTTACTCACACCTTGACAGTGTCGCGGCGGCTCTGTCAAAGGAGGAGGCTTCGTTGCCCCTCGAGAGTGCAGCGGGAATAAGGCTCGGCGTAGAACATGATTATTAGTTATCATTCAAATACATTTAAGTCGTAGTGTTGTCTCCTGACAGAACTGATGACCTTGCTTTTAACATTGGGACAAACACTCACGCTGTGGCTATCTGCACAATGAAAGTAATGAAAAGATTTAAGGGTCCGCCTCAATAGTCACCTCGGAGAAGGGCTGAATTCGTCCGCCCAAGGAACACGACACCGCGCACGTAACAACGGGCTTTCTTTCAACTGATGCGGCCTAACTGTCAAACCCTCCGCTTGCAAGGGTTTCGTAGAAAGTAGATAGCGCTCTTATATGAAGGTTAAATTCGGATATGTTGATTTTTATAAAGAGAGAAAGAGTTTATCTGTGATTAGATAATTGATAAAACTATTTTTAGCTTCTTAAATAAGGTCTTAAAAACGCTGTATATTTTCTAACTTTAACCGATAATAGCATAAAAACTAAAAGACATTTGAAAAATGAACTACAGGCAAACCTAGATAGTATGTTTGTTTATCTTTTATTTAAGAGTTGTTTCGTCAAAATAGCATTAATACCAAAGTTTCCATTTTATTTCCCGCAAACCTCTGCAACGACGCTCTTCCTAGCAGCTAAGGCGAACCCTTAAAGACCGAAGATATCGTAATGATGCTAACATGACTACAGCACGCTGTAATTCGCCAACATATCGCCTCCGGGACTACTTTTAGTTGCAGTAGTGTTTTTATTTTTAATTTATTATTACATTTGTCACGTGAAGTTAGCAGATGAGCGAGACTTGCCGCTGCAAATTAGGATATACTGTATAGATAAACGAAAGAAGCCACCGTACTGGTCATTATATCGGCTCATGTTTACTGAAACCTGTAAAAGTTCGTTGTTCAAATGACTTGTGGTCAATATTAAAAATTAAAACTACCGAATATTGTAGGTTTATTCGACTGTTATTACCGGGTTTCGGAACAAGTTTCAATGAATGCTAGACTATGTACACGACACACAGAGAAAGAATGTGACGGCGTGACGGTTAGTTGAGTCAGCGGTGCGTGCTGCGTGAATGGTGTCAAGAGCACTAGCACGCGTGCGTGTGCGCGTGTGAGGACCACCGAACTGTGTTCACTGTAATCATCGAGTGCGATAGTGCAACTACACTGCCTATACAACAGATTGTACTTTTTCGGTCATTATTACTACATATACAGTACGTACGCTCTATTCCATTCGTCGTTGGGCTGTCAATGACCCAATCTGGGGAACAGTCGGCCCCAGACAACAAGGCTAAATAACAAGACTACACCTCTTCATCCATCAAAACACTCATTCCACTCATCACATTTTCACCTTAAGATTGCACAGTACCTGTCGGCCATTTTGTTTTTCGTCCCATAAGAACAATGTAAAAACAAGCATTTTCTTGAGACGCCTCAGGCCTACAATTTTTATCGGAATTTTTGAAATAGGTTTTATTTCAAATATATTTGTGTACTGCGGTGCCTCCTTTGACCACTTTTTCAAAATTTTATTATTTTACTTGTAAAGTCAAAAAATTTAAATACACAGATTTTTAATTTTGCAATTATAAGACGATTTTACACATGAAAAAATGGAAATTCGGCACTTTAAAACAAAGTTTACTTAATAAAATCCGATGAAAACTGTAGGTGTGAAGTGTCCCAAGAAAATGCGTGTTTTACATGGCTCTAATGGGACGAAATTCAAGGCGACAGCCACTACTGCACACTCTTAAAAAAAGCCAAATCTGGATATTCTTGTAGTAACTTTTAGTGGCCACCTATTTATACTGCTTGTAAGCAACGTTTCACGAAGAACGACGTGCGTACGTAGTGTGGTGGTGGTGGAGGGGGAGGCGAGTGTTGAAATGTAGGCTGGTGGCTGGTGCTGGACTGCCGGTGAGTCACACACATTCACAACAGCTGTTGCGAGTGCTACGTTACTATTCCCCCCTCCACTCCTCCTCTCTACACACACACACACACACACACACTACACTAGCCGTGCTAGCTGCTACTCGCCGCTACGTCTAGTCTGTCTGGCCTACGTGTGACCTGTCCTCACATTCACCAGCACACAGCACACTCTGTAGGCACTGTTAGTTCTATTGTAAGTACTGTTTCCTTTAGTTTAGTTATATTGTACGTCCGTTGGTGGAAACGTGTCCATTGCGCAACACTGTATCATTCATAATAACATGGGTTTAACAAGTGAATTTTCTTCGAGTTTTAAAAATTATGTTTTACAAGAATACTTATCTTGGAAACGAAAAAGTGTTTTATTTTTATTGCCAAGGAATGTGGTATTTTCAATTATTTCTATTGAAAGCTGTCCTTCATTAAAATACCATATGCTTAGAATCTTGTGTTGACAAATTATTGACAAATTAAAAGGATAGTACAATTAAAATGTGTGTCTTGCAGCTCTAAAATAATCCTCAGATCTTTGTTAAAAGGAATTCTAAACCCAGCAGGGACCATGAAACAAACACATAGTGGTTTTAAACTGCTCTAGTAAGTGTAAGGAAACATTGACTGACATATTTTGAAATGTAGCTGTATTGTAATCTTGGAAACAACTTGAAATGTTATGCTGCTAACATTGCTTTACCGATTTTTGGTAAGTAAAACACAACAGTCTTGCAACTACTTAAATTCCAATTTTCGATCAGTCAATTTTATTTAATTAAGTGAGTCACTACACACATTTTTAGTAAGGCAACATTGTACGTTACAGTTTGAAGCTCCTAAACACTCCTGTATGAAGGATTTTTAGGACTTTTTAGCAAAGGTTAGGAATCCTTTTAAATTATACGCAAACTTATATATCTAAGCTTGAACCTCCTCGAACCAAACTCAACCCAAATGAAGTGTGACCGGATTTGATTAGTTACAAACCTGGCTCAACCTTATTACATAATTTCAAACTACTAAATGTTTTGGAGTAATTTTGATTTTATAAGGAATTCCTGTCATGCCATCATATTTTGGGGGCCTCATAAGATTATCAAGGTTTGCCGGCATATTTGAAAATGGCTGCTGATTTTAAATGCTCAAATTTATTTTTCATTGTATGTTAAGTCCCCCACTTTAAAATGTGACTATGTCTATAAAATTCATAGTCTACAAGACACCAATGGTGGCCCGTCCATGATTTAACATTAAAAATTGTGACTTTTGTAGCAACAATTCTCATTCAGGGAGTGGAACTTCTGGTTTGCATTGAAGGATTTCAAAGGGTTTTCAGCTTGTATACAGGGTCAAACGGCCAGTCAGTTTATATAAAACACAAATCTCAAGTGTTCCAACTTTGATGAGAAACGCTTCAGCGTTGACAAAACATGCTTCCATTTAGATAAACATCTGACTCAGGCTTTCAGGCATTCATGTTAAGATTTTAAAAATGTACGGTTTACATCAGGGTTTGAAGAGAGTTTGAGTGGCAATTTGGTATTATTTTTTGTTTGGATTAAGTCTATTCAACCACAGTTTTATGCATCGCTTTAAATATTACTTTTAAAATTTAAAGATGTACCTAACATTTTTTTAATGAGGTTTATTTATGGAATTAAATAACATGACTTTTACTTTTCCATATATTTTACTATTCAGCAACCTTATGTAATTATTATCCATTGTAAATTTTCTTCCCATAGTCTCAAACAACATTTAGTTTGATGACCTAAGTTCGCAAAAGGAGTCGCAGTAGATTTTACTGTCACACCTTCACAAACTGTTTATTACGTGTTTCTAGATTTGTTCAAGTAAAGTGGGAATCAAAGTTCAAGCAAATATATCTCTTTTCCATTAAACAAATATATATACCTAACAAGTTGTCTGAAACACGCAGTGTAATTATTTTTAACAAATCAAAAGGTAATTTTGGTAACCAATAATTATTAGTAACATACAAGAAGCATTTAATTTTAATTGTAATGTGTCCTATACATACATCTTTAAATGTTTGAAACAAATTTTAAAAACTTGTCCTAGGGGCCAGGGTACACACAAATAAAATCAACAATTAAAATCAACAAAACAGTTTTCCAAACGATGTATTACTTAACAGTAGAGGATTCATTTAGACAGTCACAAATAAACCATTTCACAAAATTACACAGTTCTTGTGAGCACAATTTAATCTCACTGTGCGGTTTGTCAAAGTTAATTTAATCTTCTTTTATGTTTTGCTACCACCGTCTTTCTTATGTAACACAAGTAGTACTGTGATAAAAGTAAATTACTTTTCATGATTGTTCTCCCCCCCTGGTATTTTAGTGTCCTTTGTTTTGTATATTATGTGAATAAACGCCATACTCATTCGTGTTGCAAAACGTGCATTACTCTTTGTAAACCACGTCTTTCTCTCGACTTTCTCAAATGGATGGTAATTTGTGTTTTGTTGTTTTTAGAATATTTATTGAGATAGCTGTTTAGTAAGCACGATCAAAGATAGTTAGATTGAATCAAAACTCACATATCATTGCATTTAACCTTGTAGAAGCCCATCTCAATTGGAACTCTTCTCTGAGACAAGATAGTTAGAAAAAATAGAAATAAACAGCTTATTGTATTCAATACCCAGGTGCTTGTTCCAAAATAATGTATTGATAATATAAGTCAAATAAAATGTTCCTCACAAGGGGAACATACAAAATAAATAGGTGGGGCATCTAAAAGTGTCAAGCCTATCCTAAGCAAAAATTGCCATTTGCTGAGAACATATATTTGTGTTCACTTTCAATTTTATAATGTAAATTCATTGTTTGAATGTACATGATTTTCCACTTTTTATACTTCTTCAGGCTGTGTATATTGTTGATAATAATAAGTAATATTTTATACAAAATATTAAGAACTTTGATTTGAGACACCTTCACTCCTTGAAGGTATTTTAAGGTGAATATGGGATGAAGGGAGTGTGTTAAAAGGTAAAGTTTGTCTTGTTTAACGAGGAGAAGTTAGGACTACAAAGTCCTCTCTACCACTCAGCCTCGACCTTTACCTAGCGTCACCATTATTACAAATGAAGTGGTGACTCAGAATGAACCACGCCACGAGTGATGAGCTCGATTACTCGTCTATCCGATCGCTGTGTTAGTGTTTTGATAAATGATGAGGTGTAGTCTTGTTGGAAACGGTTTGTAACAAGATTGGGTCATTAATTAATAGCACGACAATGGAATAGACCAAAGGTTAAGCGATTTCAAACCATTAGCTACATTGAAAAGTTATCACTGGCCGGAAATGAACCGGGCTGATATTTGCAAAGCTGACTTTATCACTGAGCTATGGCCATCCCCAATAAAACTATTGTTCAATAGGAAACCAAACCTTAAAAGTTAACTTGTTAATTTATTTTAAAGTTCACTAAATCACTATTTGAGATGCGACCACTCTCATGAGGGTATTTTAAGGCAAATATGTGGTGAAGGATGAGTGTGATGAGTGGTAGTAATGAGTTATGAGGTGTGGTCTTGTTACAAACTAAGGCCGACTCTTCCTTAGAATGTGTAATTAATCAATAGCCCAATGGCCAATGGAAATACAAGGACCAGCATTGCGTGACTTCTGAACCCGCGGTGATGGTCTAAACATGGCTTGGGAGTTGATGCGGTTATCATCAGATGATCAAGAGACTATCCTCAAAACTTGACCTCCATGAAGCTGGATTACAGGACCACGCCACGAGTCCCAGTTCTAGTCAGAATGAGAAATTAAGATGGAAGAAAATTTTAGTGATCAAAAACTGGTGTATTAGCTGTGAATCGAGTACCGGTATCGCCAAAGAGTTGCTGCCGAGGTGAGGTTTGCAATGTTGAATGTGAAGGCACGATACCCGGTTGACGATTCACCTCTGAGTGTGAAGTGAGGGAGTTGTTGGAGAAGTAACTTTGATCTGCCGTAATGACAGTAATGCCACATCAAACGTTCCGCCATTGCCCCTTTAATTTGACAATTTACACCACACACTCACTGACTTCAGGTTAATTAGACTGAATTGATGTGAGTAGATCACTTGCCTCTAAGCTGCAAGGTATATTCAAGCCACTGCCAAGTTTCTACTTGCGGACAAATTAGTTACCAAATGTTTGGGTCGGTATAGCCTGGTATAGCTCTTGTAGATTGCTAGTTGGAGTCGTGTCTGTGAAAGGATTCAGCCCATTTTCACTTATTAAAGACTGTGAATTAAAGATGATTGAAGCCGCTCAGTATAGGCTATGTGGATAAAAATGGTGTTGCAGAGGGTTTCAAAAACAATTGTTGTTAAGTGTTTAAAAGTCTTGAAAAAAATTTAAAAAGTTCAAATTATTTAATAAATGTGGTTGGAGGCCAATTTTATTTCTGTTTTTGATAAATAAATACTTACACATTTAAAACTACGATTTTTAAGTATACAGTAAAAATCTTGGCTTCCAACCGGATTGTTTTCGGGATGTATTGTTTTGTCATTTAACACTTTCAAACTTAACATTGAACTCTACAATGTGAACTCTAGTGAGTGTGATAAGTGTTTTGATGTATGAAGAGGTGTAGTTTTGTTACAATCGCGACCGACTGTTCTCCAGATTGGGTCATTAATTAATAGCCGATAGACTATTTGAATGGACTTAACGTGTCGTCTGAACCACGGGGAGTGGCAATTAAGAAAAAGTTGTTCCTGCACGAGAAATGAACAACGTAAAAATGTAAATTTTCTTGGGACACCTCCGCCTATTTGATTGGACTTTTAATTTAAAGTGTGAGTCACTAAGTAAATTTTTGTAAATTTAAATAATTAAGAAGAGTGGTACTATTATTTTTAGTTTAACTATCAAAGTAACATAATTTTCAAATGAGTAGTCAGCGGAGTCGCTGCAGTACATTGTCATCTTTTAACGATTTGGTGCGAAGCTTGCATTCTTCAAGAAATAATTTTGAAAATAATGGCTGTAATTTTAAAGGTATTTGTCGACATGTTGATGATGTTGAAATGTTGTGTTGCAGGCATGGAGAGCGAGTGCTGCAGCGACAGCATGTCGGGTCCCGGATTAGCGAGATGTGCGAGTCCCATGACCCCTGCCTCACCGTACTGCCTAGACTCTGCCTTGCCCAGTGACTCGGACCTTAACTACGACCACCACTCGTCCGAGGAGGAACTGGAGGTGATCAACAGCTCACACAACAACAGCTCGCAACAACACACACAACAACTCCTGCGCAGCCGCTCCGCCAGTACTGTGCCTGAGAAACGGAAATGGTCTCAGGTAATCATCCTTTTGTTCTCGGGGGATCAGCTCCTCTAGAGGGTGAAGATCAAGATTGAAATATGTGCTATCACCAATCGCACCAAACTATTCCGTCTTGTCCACGCCACTTGTACTGTAGCTTGAAGTGCCCGTCGCAGCGCTTGAACATACCTAACTGTGCTATCTGACTACTCTGCACTGTATAGAGCACAATGTATACACCAACCCTGCATTTACCCTAATTAATAACAAATCATTTATTTTTGTTGATAACTACGAGTTTATCAATCCAGCATCCGATGACATGAGGCATTTTTAACACTACAATAAAATGTTTAAAGAAATTGTTTGTTAACCCTTTGTGGTCTCATTTAATTTTTAAATTTTCGTAAAAAGCCTCCCTTGGGGAATGGGTTTCCCCAGTCCCCTGTAAGCAAAATTTCAGCAAAACCGCTCTCTGGTGCGGTGCATTACCAGTCATTGAACCATTCCTCTAAGGGATTTAGCGCCTCCTTAAGCTCAAAAAGTGCCACTCGCCGCCTCACTGGATTTGATGAGCCATTTTCTCTTCAGTGATCCTCAGCGGGTCATTGTGGCCCCCACACCCAGAATGATCCAACGACTAGCATTGCACAGTACCAGAGCGCACCCGGGTGGGATTCGAACCCATGCTGTGACAGACAACTGTCCGCCACCTAACCACTAAACCACCGGGCTGTTTGTCGCGGACTGTGAAACTTGCACGTGACTTGCCGTCGGGGGGGAAGGAGTGGTAGTTTCGGTGTTCTCTGCTAGGTGACGTTAGTGTAGCGTAGTCCTTGCATATCAGAGACTGTTTCAACCGCAACCTATACTGGACATCCAAGCGTTCAAAAGGAAATAGCGTTATCGACCTATAGTCGAACCACGAGACCTCAAAGGGTTAAAATAAAACTATATTTTGAAATTTAAGTACATGCTATGACAGTTCAGTTGGGTGTGTCAAAGTACCCAATACTAGAATTTTCAAAAAGAAGTTTGAAATATTCTTTGATTATAGTTGCCATGCTCTGGCTACCGTCTCAATAACAAAATACGATTTACTCTTATCTTAACCATTTGTAATGACAAGTAAAACAAGCTTTAGTGATTGAATTTGAACAGACCACCGAGAAGAGAAGTTTGATTGTTCTGTGAGTTGGAAAGTACTGCAAGCTATGTTTATCAGAGACATTCCAGTTTGATTCCAGCGTTTGTTGTCAAAGGCTGGTAAACTAATACAATTTGTTAGTGATCACAATATTGGCTGGCTGATTCCGAGCAAATAAAAACTGGCTTTTAATATGACTCTGCATTCCTATTTCAATTCTGCAATCCATCCACGGCTACCTTTTGCAGTTGAATACCGCTGTACGTTCTATGGTACTAATAATATCTTCATGATATTTGTACAACCTTTCTACTGTTAATAATTTTATGTAAACTTATGTATAATTCTGCAAATGGTTTTACTGCTTATAGGAAATTTTGCTTCAAGTCCTGGAAAAATATAATTTTGCACCTCACTAAAGTCCATCCCATTAAATTAAAAACTGTACATCTCTTTGAACTTGGCCACAACATAGTGTTAGGTTCAATGTAAAATTATTACTCTTAGGGTTGTTTTTTCAATTGCCTGCTAACCAGCTGGTTAACTAAACGCCGGCTAAGTTGTTTACAGTCTGCAAATGTTTACATTTTTCACGTAGCAGTCAAATCACTTAAATGAGTTATTGAAGAACATTCAAGCAATAAAGGCATTCTTTTACAATTTTTTATTGAACTTAAAATTTATACATTATACTAATATAGTTAACTACAAACTGTAATACTAAAATGCAAAATCAAAACAGACAAAGTAAAACTTAACCTCAAAAATATCCAGCTTTCCTATTGGTTGGCTGCCAGTCCTAATTTTAACCGCCGGTTAAGGCTGAATTGAAAAGCGTTATTTGTTGTATTCAATTGTTTTCTTTTATTAATAAAATATTTTATGGCACTCATTTAATTTTAAATGTAAATTAAATGCCTAGTTTGAAGGATCCTTAGAACCCAATTAACAAGTTGTCCACCTGTAAGATAAACTTCACTTTGTACCCCTTTCCAATGGTTTAAAATTTGTGAAGTTAAAATTAAGTAACTTGGTTTCTCCCAAATATTTAATAAAACAAGTTTTATTTTTAATTAAATATATTAAAATTGAAACCGATTTAGGAAATAGGGAACTAGCACCCCAATGGAGGTTAAATCAAATCCTCAATCATATGTGAAATAAGAAGATGTTTTATTTTTTATTATAGTTCCCAGTTAAAAGAAGTATTTTATCTGTTTATCTAGTTTGTGAAAAATGTGAATGGCTTACAGGAACAGTCCTTGTTTAATTAGTAGTTATATTTCTTGACACCAATAATGTTTTGAGTCAAATGTGCTCAGTAATGTCAATCTTTGACAAATATGCCTAAAAAATTAACCAGATTAAAAATAATATAAAATGTGTTAGTTGTGTATGCCAAGTGGTAATAAGAGTATAATCTAGTTCTTCCGGCTCATACCGCGTCATAATTAGTTTGAGATATTTTTGCCTGGCTGTGGAGTACCGTCTTCAAGCACTGATTGGCTGACACTGAACTACTTGCTGTCTGCTGTCCTTTTGTTGATTGGCTGAAACTGAACTACTTGCTGTCTGCTGTCCTATTGGTGGTAGGGCTGCCAAACGTCCAATGGAGCAGGGATGCCAACTGTGGATGTTCTCATTGGCTGTGACATTATCAAAAAGACTTCTCCAGGACTGGTTGCCAGCTTCTTACAAGTTTAATGCTGTCTTCTTTGTTGAAATTATTATAATTTTAAATTATTTCAATGGTTTTTCAATGACTCTCGGGTAATAATGTATTGTTGCCAATACTTTGGCTTTGTTAAATTCTAATTTCTACTGCATGTTTCACGTGTTGTAACTATGTTCTGCTATGGCTGACTTTTCAACATCTTCGTGTTTTGTGCGTCTAATGTGTTCCTGGACTTTCTTTGAAATTAATCTTTTAGTCTCGCCAATATACACTAAACCACAACTGCAAGGAACTTCCTAGACTCGGTGTGCAATGGTATCTGGCCCTTCACAGATCTCAAACAGTTCTTCAGTTTACTCGCTGGCTTGAAAACAGTCTTTATGTTGTGTTTGTGAAGGATTCTGCCTATTTTATTTTAATCATTTTCATTAAGAAACCCTCGGATGTATGGAATGTAAGCTGTGTTGTGATGAACCTCTTTCTGGTATATCCAACCGTTGAGCTGGTCCGCTGGTCTTTGAAAGCTGCTTTTAAATGAGTATGCTTTTAAATAGTTGTGACATCGGCCGCGAAAGGGTTACTAAGCGGTTTACTGTTGCAGGTGACGGGAGGAGTGGAGACGTCGAGTAGGTCGGACACGCCTGGCGCGACAGTGTCGAGTAGCAGTGACGAGGAAGTACAAGGGTTGCTAGCGACTGTGTCACCACCGGTACAGTTCCGCACGTCGCCGCCACGGCACGCCCATCACCCACGGCCCGGCCATCGCTCACTGTCACCCCCGCCCAAACTGTTCCACTACACACCTAGTCCGGCAGCGTCTCCACGCAAGAGACATCGACACACCAACACACAGCGACCGTGCCTAGACTTGAGAAGATGCAGCAGGTACTTACGTGCAAGATCAAGTAATGGTGCTGATTCTAGTTATGGAATATTTGGTTGAAGTAGGCTTAGTAGCTACTTAAACACTCTAAATAAGAAATTCAATGTCATAGACGTGGTGCAACCTCCTTAGATTTACCGTTGAGACATTTTGAAGTTTAACAACTAAGATTACACCACAAGAAAAATCCCATTTCAAAGGGCTTTGTTAACAATTTTCTGCAAGACATGGTGTCTGGGCGTGGAATTTTTGGCTATCAAAATTTCACGACAAGACCTTTGTAGTGTTTGAAAAGGATGTTAAATCGTTTTTGCGGACAATAGTGTCTGGCGTAAAACTAGACTGTGGGACTTTGGATTTGAATGTAAGAGTTTGGCAATTGAAATTTGACCGTGGAACATTATTATTTTTGGATGGGAAGCATTTGGTGATCAAAAATTTACTGTGGGCCAGTAATGTCTGAATGGAAGTGTTTGGCGATAAAAGTTTATTACGAAGCATTGGTGTCTGGATATGGAAGCGTTTGGCGACCAAGCTTTAAGTGCTAGATATGCTTCCAAACCCGGAGCGAAAGTGTTGGGTGAATTTAGTTAAAGCATACTGCGGTGCAAACGGTGTAACAGGCAGCCACATGTTTCACATGGGCCTCAGAATGGAACTTTGTCCTTGGTCCTAGGTTAGATCAGTTCCGTTTGATTCCAAACTCCTAAAGTAGTTTAACTTAAATGAGCCTTCCATCCAAGGCTGACGCAACAGTCATAACGCCTATAATCCCTTTCTTGAGTTATGTGTTTTCTATTTGTCAGTAACTTTGTTGGACTTAATTCATGCACACTTTTTGTCCCATGTTTGCCTAGCTTAATAATTTAGAAAAGTGGGGGGTGATATATGCGAAGGGGACCTGGGTGCTGGTAGTTATTAATTTTAGCCTTAAAAGAAATATTAGATAACCTACTACTTTTGAATATAGAATTTAAGTTAATACAGGTTTCTTTTCTTTAATCACTACGCTATCGATAGTTTTGCAAATTTTTGACATTACTATAAAATAGCCAAGTAATCCAAGAAAACTAAAATAATATATTAATCCGCTCAGTAATTTTTAAACAGAATGAAATGGGTTCTAATTCAAATACAAGCCTAATGAACAACATTTTAAATGATAAAATAACTATTTTAGTATAGTAAATGTTTTGAACCAACAGTAGTAAACAAACCCCTTGTGATAAACATGCATTTGAGATAGTACAGTCTAGTCGTGTGATGCACTGTAATAACAGCTATCAGAAAACTAAAATCTTGTTTCCATTTATGCAGGATCAATGTTATCATGGAAAGTCATGCTCAATATGCATAAAGTCACTTGTTGTAAAACCACTACCAATAATGATGCTATCAACCACAACTCAAACAAAGGCAAATTGTGTTCCCTTTTTATCATAATGGGCCCTTGAAATCTATTCTGAAGCTTTGAAATAAAGAGGTCCTTTGAAGATTCCTTTAATCACATTATAACTGCCTGGAATAATTTACATCTACACTAACACTCTGAATTTTGTTTGGAAAGTTTATCTATATTTTTTTAAAAAGGCTTTGTCTCAGTCACTCATTTACCAACTAAGAACCAACGCAACAATGCCTAGGACCTTGAAAACTGGCACAGGCATCTCTTCCAGGGTACAGGCAACATTTAATAAAGTATTGTGCAGAATGGGAGTTTTCAGTTAAAGTTTGTCAAATCCACTAAACATTGCACAGACAAAACTATTTGACCAAGAAACTTTAATTTTCTTATGGGCGTTCCTTTTCAATTGAATGTACCACTAAGAACCTGGATTGTCAAATTTTACATTTTAGGGGTTAGTTTAGAGTTTTTTTCTATAGCTGGAAAATGAGTGACCGGATCTTTGAATTTGACAGGACTAGGTTTGTGTGAAATAAAATGATCTATACATTTTGTTTGGGACATGTGTCTCTAAATCTCGTAGGTTTTGAGTTAACACTAATTTTAATCCAAATTTGTAATTGTTAGATAGGTGATAAAATAAAACACAGGTTTTATATAGTTTTTCAGAAAGCTCAACTTTAAACAGCACAGACAGAACTAAACAAATAAAAATGTCCCTTTTAAATATGATTAGTTAATTTAATTAAATATAATTATGTAATGTACCTGTGAACCCAAAACAAATAACAAAAGAGAGTAAACCAAACAGTAATCTGTCCATTAGCTTCCCAAAAACGATATCTACAGGAATAGGATGTGTTGCCAAAAGTTCACAAAATAAAAACATGGACCTATGGTTTGCCCAGAAGATAGATTTGCTCAATCATGGATTTTTAAGCCATGATTAAACAAAAGGGTAATTTTGATAACATTATTTAGTGTAGCGTTGATACAATATTCGTTATAGTATAGTTTTTACTTTTCAAAAACAGGTTTCCACTAAAAATTTATTTTGTATTTTTCTTCTTCTTCTTCCGGACACAAATTACTCAGAAATCTGCCTAAACTGCCTGGTATTCTTCAACCACTATCCCCCACTCTTTAACTTAATTGATTCACTTTTCCAACTAATTTAGCAACAGAGCTTTGCGAGCTTAAAATCTAATTTAAAAGTCAAGCTCTTTAAGTGGATGTTTGCGTTAGAACGACTTTAAGTGAGAGCAGAAGAATTACTCGACATAATAAGGTTCATTACAAACGGATTTTGAATTGACACTAATGTTTGAAATTAATTTTCCGCTAGCAAGTCTAAAGGGCTGTTTTGCATTCCTTTCAAACACAAATTAGAGTACCCTTTATGACAAGGTTTAACTCTAACTTCGGTAATTATTGAATAATTATTTTCTACTATGTAACTAGTAAAAAGATATTGTTATATGACGACTTGTTGAAAATTATTGTAAAAAGGTAACCATTTTGACATCAGAAATACAGTTTGAAAAACATGCATACGGTTTACTTTGCTTTTTAAAGATGTATGAATGAAATTTGAAAATTAATGACTACAAATAAGTTTGACTTTACAGTAAATAAGTTCATAATTGTACACAGGCAGGTCTGTAGAAAGATTAGATGAAAGATTCCGCGGCTTGTATTCAATGCAGACTCTGAAAATAGTTTAACTTTACATTTGAACCATTATTGAATTTGATAGATTCTTACCCTCTTAAGCTATAAAAGCAACTTTGTATTTGCAAAATTGTCTTAACCTTGTTTGTCACATTAATATAGGATAAATAATAAGCAAGATATAAGTAAGTATAACCTGATGAATCAATATAAAAAACCAGTACTTTAAAAAATTGTATAATCACATTGATTTTGAATTGCATAATGTTTTTGACAAGATACAACGTTACTTGTTGCTTAAATTGTAACAAACCATTACAAGTTGTATTGGGAATACAATTTCCAAGTTAAAATTATACTTTGCAAAGTAATGGAAAAGTTGCTTGTTCACAAAGAGCACAAAACGTCACACAGCATGTTTTCTACAGCAGAGATGAGGATAAGGTCAAAGGTTAAAATACTTACTCGCAAAGTATGACATCAAAGTAATAATTGCTCTTTACCAGACTCTTTCCTGATAATCTGTTCATATCCTCTGTAAAGGAGCTTGAAGTAATTATTCATGGTTTAGACATTCTAGAATATGAATAGATCTACATATTTTCTTAAAGAAACAATAATTTACAATCCAAATATTCACAAAATATTTGTATACATATATTCAATGATAATGTGAATATTTGAATAGTTCTCGAATGTAACCATGTAATTACACTGTTTCTTTCATATATTAAAAGTACAACAAACTTTTAATTTAAAAAGAAAATTAAACTACATATAGATAATACGTTTAGGCCTTTAGAAAATTCTAGAACTTCATAAGGGGTCTGCCCATTTTGAGGTTCGTCTAATAAAATAAACTAGCTTTCTTTAGTGTTGTCAGTTTTTTTTACCGCTTAAACCTTGCAACTGGCAACTGCTAGCGTCCAACCACTGTGATGAGTTCGTTGACAAACCAAAACCACTTATGTGAAAATTTTAAAATATTCCTGACCGATTAACTGTTATTAGGCTCAGGTTTTGAAAATGCAAAGAGAGAGAATGAGCCATGAAGTGGAGATAGTTGGCATGTGAGCGCGCGGGAATAGTGTAGATGCTTGGCACGCCAAGGCGCAGCGTACGCCAGCCCCGAAATAAACGTTACTACTGACAGACACCCGTGTTTACGCGAGCCATTGATGTAAAAATACTCGTAGCTCTGATTCTGCCTCGAGCTTTCTCTTCATGTATTTATATGTAAGAGAAACACTTGGTTAATATGTTTAAAACTTTGGGCCTGTTGAGTAATTTAATTTGGATTTATTTAAGAATTATGAAGTTGTTTAAGTTAATAATATATCTTGCAAAAGGTTCAAATGAATTTTATTTTGTAAAAATTTGTTTCAAACCAGAATTTTTTTAAGAACATAACACTTAATGAGATCAGTTGGACATATTCAAATGATCAAAAGTCCAGAAACCAGAATATCCTGTGCGGATTCGTGGTGGGTTGGACTCCAGAGCAAATCACTCTGTTAGCGCGCGGGTTCGATCCCCGAAGTCACCACTTACATTTGTAATGTGACTATACGGTAACGCTAGGTAAAGGTCGAGGTCGAGTGGTAGGGGGACTTTGCAGTCCTAACTTAAACCCTCGTGAAACAAGAAAAACTCAAACTTTTTACCTTTTATCCTCCACACAGGCAGATATGTATAAAACCAGGTACAGACAGTCAAATAGTTTATTGTGGGATTTGTGTTACAAAAGCACAATATCAGACAGCAGGTAAAACCTCCACTCACATTTATGTACTATGCAGGGCGTTAAAACAATTTGGAACATCCTTACAAAACATTTTTCGAAAATGTTTAATGAGAGAGCATATTTTGTTAGTGACATAAACCTTTTGCACTCCAATCGCGAACTGAGTCCGACATCGGAGCGGAACGACAAAATAGTCTAGTCCGACACATCGTTTATTGCATATAGCGCAAACGATAGGCAAGGAATACGCTACACTAACGACACCTAGCAGAGAACACGGAAACTACCACTCCCTCCCCTTCTGACGCCAACTCACGTGCGAGTTTGACAGCCAACGACAAACAGCCCGGTGGTTTAGTGGTTATAGTGACGGACAGTTGGCCCTGTCTGTTACAGAGCGGGTTCAATCCCGGTGCGCTATGGTACGGTGCAATGCTATTCATTGATTATTCCAGGTGCGGGGCCACAATGACCGCTGAGGATCACTGAAGAGAAAATGGCTCATCAAATCCAGTGAGGCAAGTGGCACTTTTGAGCTTAGGGAGGCGCTAAATCCCCGCTACTAGAAGAGTGGTTCAATGCACCGCACTGGTGAGAGCGGTTTTGCTGAAATTTTGCTTACAAAGGGTTAAGATTAGATTAGGAACAGAGATAGATTCTAGACCCCCCACACCATTCTTGTGTGGCTTATTGTGCTCTCCGAGTAGGATATGCTAGGAGATACCTATGTCCCCTAAACAGATTGGGGGCTGTTATTATAAATGTATCAGCTCTAAACTTTGAAACATTTGGTGAACTTTTTGAGCCAAGGTTTACTACATGAGATCTACAATTTAAAGCCACGACTCAACCAGAGCTGTCCAAAAGCTTGTTATGTTTCCTTAAGGGGGTTTCAATAGAAAAGTTATAAGGATGTTGCCATACTTTTTTAACACTGTTTTTGTGGTGTACATTGGGACACGTGTGAAGTTGGTCCACACCGATTTTAGTCTGGTTTGAGAATATGTTAAGTGGTTCTCTCAATTGTCTTGCGTCGTGTTGACCTGAATGATGTTTGTTGCAGTTGAAGGCGCGCGCAGTGACCGCGTGGAGACACAGTGGAGACCACGGCGGAGAACTCTCCGTCTTCTGCTGGTGATCTCTCCGAGCAACAAAACACAGACTTTTAACCAATTATACGCTAGTGCACATCGTACCATCGCGACTAACTATACTCTTGTACATAACAATAACCACTCACAACAGAGTTTATTTACGATTATTTTATAAGTAGTACGCGAGTGATTCTGTGCGTCGAACAAAGGAGGAGGACTATATTGAAATGGAGCGAAATTAAATTTGTATTATTCTTATTAAAAAAGAACTATTATATAATTACTAGTTTATGTTGAATACCTATTACTATAATTCTATGTTATTAATGTATGTTGAAGACGTTTATTTTGAAATCGGTGTGAGTGCAGTGAATGTTTATAAGTGTAGGCATGACTTATGCCGTGTGATAGGTTATTAAATGACAAATTAATTTATATTGAAAATATCATTGATCCCCGCTCCTTAGCAGGTTGTAAAGAATGTTGTTTTTGTATCAACATAGCTGTAAGGTTTCAGTTTACTACAATTTGATTATTAAGTGTGTCTGTTGTTTGTTTATTTCCTTTCACTCCTGTATGGAGCATAGGGCTTCTACAAAACAGCCAGCGGACACGGTTGGCAGCAAGGATTTTATTTCTCCAGCTCTTCCTTTCTCTCTTGCCTTCCTCGACTGTCCTTTTCCAGGTCTTCTTTGGTCTTCCTCTCCTTCTGACCTTGGGGTTCCAACTGAGAGCCTGTCTTTCCACGGCTTTCATCTTTTCTGAAGGGTATGTCCTATCCACTTCCATTTCCGTGTTTTAATTTGGTTGTCTATGGCTCTTCCTTTGCAGCAGTCCACAGGTCTTTATTAGAGATTAAATTCGCCAGTATATATTAAAAATTTTTCAAACACTGACAACAAACTTGAAGTCTGTTGTTAATAGCTAGAGTAACCTTCAAGTTTCACAACCGTAAAGCAAAACTGCCTTAACGCTTGTGTGTTGAATATTCGTAGTTTAGTTTTTGTTGAGATCTCCTAGCTCACACTGGGTACAGTAGTTGCAATGCTTTTGCTTTCTTATAATGGTAAACACATCTTCATCTGCTCCCCTTCTTGTTAATACACTGCCCAGATATGTAAATGACTCCACATCTTCTATTTCTTTTCCATTAATTTGAAACATGTCGTTATTTACTGCATTAATTCTCATAGATTTAGTCTTTTCAACATTGATTTTCAAACCGTGGTAAGTCCTTCTTCTTCTAGATATTGAAGTTTTGTCTCCATGTCTCTGAACCTGTGAGTAAGTAAGCAGATATCATCTGCAAAAGTGAGCTCTTCAAGCCTCTGTTGGAGCCCCAGGATAACCTCTTGCTCCTCTCTCCTGTTCGCAGCACTTGATGCAACACAATCAGAAACAGGGTTGGTGATAAGACACAACCCTGCCTGACTCCTAACTTTACATCTACAGGATCACTCAGGTTGCCATTGTGCATTATTTTACAATTGTAGTTTGTATACATTTCTTTTATTAGTGTAATTATCTTATTTGGTATTCCAAAATCTTGTAGGGCAGTCCATATTTTCTCTCTTTTGACAGTGTCGAAAGCCTTCATAAAATCTATGAAGACTAAGTATATGCCTACATTATACTCATTTACTTGTTCAGTTATTATTCTCATCGTGTTTATTTGGTCAACGCATGAGCGGTTCCTTCTAAATCCAGCCTGTTCTCGCTTTAACTTTCCATCTATAAAATCTTTAATTCGATTTAAGATAATCCTTGAAAATATTTTACCAGGAATAGATAGCAAAGTGATGCCTCTCCAGTTTTCACACTTTGTTAGGTCTCCTTTCTTTGGGAGTTTGCATAGTAACCTGGTTTTCCAGTCCAAAGGCATTTTCTCTTCATTCCAAATTTTGTCAAACAGTGGTTTCAGGATCTTTGCTGTAAGTTGAGGTGTAGCTTTCAAAACTTCTGAGGTATATTGTCGCCCAGGAGCTTCCAATTTTTTGTTTCTTTCAGCCACCTTGATTTCTTCTTCCGCTGGGGTTTATATTGATGTTCTCTTCTTACTGCTACATTTTCTGCCACGCTTTCATTTCTCTCATCAACGAAATAAATCGCTAAAAACTCATGCCACCTCCTCATTTGCTCACTATCTTGTTTAAAGATTTCCTTCCTTATCCTTTACAGGTTTTCCACTCTAAACTTTCTATTTGATAGTTGTCTTTGTTAGCTGTTCTTTACGTCTCTTTTCTTGATGTTTTCAGCTTTCTCAGTTAATCTCTATTTATCCATTTATGCTGTCTGACCTTGCACTCCTCTTTATTCTTACATCTGTTTGTATATAATGTTGAGCTCCTTTGATTCCTGGTCTTACTCTGGTTTATTCTGTCTTTTACTTTCCTTCTAGCTTCAACACCTTTTCCCATGTATCTTCAGACATCCATTCTTTCTTCCCAACTCTCCTTTTCCCCAATACATGATCTGTAGTATCTACATATAGATTTCTTACATTTTGCCAGTGCTCTCCTCAATACTTGTGTACATCCATGTACCCAATGCTCCAAAACTATTGTGTAATTCAACAACAAAACTTTCCTTGTGGTGAACCTTCTTAATTTTAATGTATCGAATTTTCTTGCAGTTCTCCATAACGCTTGCCAACAGCAGCAATTTTATTCGATGCTTGCAATCATTAAGTGGTGATCACTTCCATGTCGGCCCCACGCTTGTTCCTTACATCTAGCACGGATTTCTTCCATTTTCTTCCAATCATAAAATGATCTATTTGGTTTTCGGTCACACAATCAGGAGAGACCCAAGATATCTTATGGCAATCCTGTGAGGATATATAGTACCTCCAATCATTAAGTCATTCCTGCAACTAAAGTCTATGAGCCTTTCCCCGTTGCTTTCTTTGACCAAGTCCATGTTTTCCCATTACATGCTCTAGCCCAACATTATCATTCCGATTTTAGCATTCAAGTCCCCATTACATTAAAATGTCTCTCTTCTTCACTGATTTTATTATTTCTTGTAGTTTTGCATAGAATTGATCTTTGCAGTTTTCTTCGGCTAGATCTGTGGGTGCATAACACTGTATAATAGATACATTTCTAATTTTGGAGTAGAATCTTGTTATTATCCTGTCAGAGATAGGTTTCCATTCCATCAAACCTTTTTTGCATCTTCACTTAGTAGGATTCCAACTCCATTTCTGTGTTCATCTTCCTCATTTTCCCTTCCAGAGTATAAAAAAGTTACATTTTCGGTTTGTATTTCTCCAAACTGGTTCCATCTAACTTCACTCATCCCCAAAATATCCAACTTGTACCTTTTCATTTCTCCAACAGCTTGTTTTAGCTTTCCTGTTTGGTTTAATGTCCTCACATTCCAAAATCCGATTCTCAAGTCCATTTCAGGCCAAGGTCTTACCAAAATATCCGTCCGGCTGTTTCTTGTTTCAGTAATAGTTTTTTCTCGAGTGAACAGGTTATTGGCCCATCGCACCCATAGCTTGGTGGAGGGCTGCCTCCTATGCCTCAAGCCTGATTTAGAGATGCTTCAGCAGTCTGGTCTCAAGACTTGCCTGCCTACTCCTGGGACGTGCTTATGCACCAGCCAGGTTGCATCTCTGAAGGATCCTCTAGGTATATTTGAGGATCCCCCTCACTTAATTCCTGGGTGGACCAACACCCAGTGGCAGGGGGTAGCTCTACGCAGCTAACAAGTGAGAGTTGATGTTTAGGTGTGGACCAGTCTGCCGAACCAACCCCGCATGCAAGGTTTGGTCGGAACGGCTTGAAAGGTACTACCACTCTCTAAACATCCAGACCCCCCCTCTGTCTGTTGTGGCTGATCTTGAATTTTGTCCTGAAAGAGCAATGTAAAAACATGCATTTTCTTGGGACACTTCACGCCCACAGTTTTCATCAGATTTTTGTGAAGTAAACTTTGTTTAAAAGTGCATTAAATATTTTAGTGGCCCCGCTGAGCCAAATTTCTATTTTCTAATTTATAAGATTGTGATATGATACCACGAACACTTTCTATAGTTCAGACGAGTTCTTGGCACACCAATGGGAGACCTAGTGAGAAATGGCTACCGGCCTACGGATTAAGTGGGAGAATTCGAATGAATGAGCCGCTATGACTGTAAAAATTGTATGTATGAATAAGTTCTCAATGTAAGAATGAGTGACAAAATTTTAGCTTTTAAAATATTAAAACCTGACAAATTTCATACAATGTATTTTGTTAACAAAATAAAATATTTATTTATTTATATTAATTACAAAATTAAAAAGGCTTTATATTTAAATTTTTATTTGACTAGTAAAATAATTACGTTTTCAAAAAAGTGGTTAGCGTAGCTGTTACTGCAGGACATCGTTATCTTTAAAATAAAACCTACTTCAAAAAGATCCGATGAAAATTGTAGGCATGAGGTGTCTCAAGAAAATGCTTGTTTTCATATTGTTCTTATGGGACAAAAATAAAATGGCCGACTGGTACTGTGTACTCTTAATTTTATCATCATAATTTGACTTCCTGTGCAACCTTCTGTGTTTGAATAAAAGGCCAAATTATAATACACTAGAACCACTTTTTTAACTAATTTTAAAAGTATTGAATTGGTTATTTTCCTTAAGTAACCTAGTCACTTTTTGTATTAGGGAGACTTGTTGGTTTAATTATTTATTTTGCCATTATTATTGGTAACTCCACTTGTATGTGGTGTGGTGTTGGGTGTCACATTGTTGTTTTAACTCATTTTCTGTCTCACAATAGTGATTCTTCTCTAGAGGTGCTATCGTTAGGGAACAACTGGATTTTACCACATCACATGTGCAGATATCCCTGCCTGAAGCAGTCCGCACCAATGAACCGCTCAAAATCACTGAACGAGTTGGCAAGCAGCTTGGCAAGATGAAACCCTGTGCTGAAAGGACATGAGTTGGCCACTTTACTTTAAATACCTGTTTATTTTGTAAGAAAAATTCAACTAAAAATACTACTATTGAAATAAGACAACGTAAATAAGGTTAAAATATTCTTTGTATTTTAAGTAAATCAATAAGTACAAAGAATTTTATTGTTATACTACGTAAAGATAGTAATTTAAATTAATTACTCACACTCACTTACGGGCACCAGTGGTGAATGAACCTACTCCGATTGTTGTCTCGCCAAACTGCCTCAC